>CM060945.1:973881482-983881482 GCA_030765085.1 Allium cepa
AGATATGTACTGAGTATTGCATGCCTCATGTTGCTCCAGTCTTCATTTCCATTTTGTTTGCCTATTTGTATTGCATTTTCTTGGCATTGACTTGTATTCAGTCACATTGCACTGTCCATGCATGATGATCCTCACTTTGCACTTTGAATTGTTGTATGCATTTGAGTTCACCCTCATTCGAATTGTTGCAGTCTTGTACAGGTATTAATAGCTTGTCCCTTATAACCTGGTTGCATTATTGATCCATTTTTTTTGACAGTCTGCATTTGTTGGTTTATTTGAGTTGGGTATTTTCACTTGAATTGGTCTTGTGCAGTTTGCATGTCAAGTTGCACACTACTGTCTTATATTACTTTGATAAAATGTGAAATGTTACATGTTGCTTCGTACCATGCTTTAGTTGTCTGCATCCCATATCTCTGCTCTTACAATATGAACAGACCCTTGAAACCATATGTTATCTTGTTGTTTGAATCATAGCTTGATGTTATATATGTATGTAGATAGTGTGTCTGCTTGTCTGCATTGAGGTTGTATTCATATATACCTGCTACTGTTGCATTATTGCTTCACTTGAGTTTTGTAACTGTAGCCTATTGGGTTCATTTTGAAACTTTGTATTTTCAAAATTTTTGATATGTTCAGTCTTCATATCCATTCCAGTTTACATTATCTAATATGTTTCAGTTTCATATCTATATTGCATCCATAATGTTGCACTTTGGTCTGGTCATTGTTTTCCTGGGTGTTGAAGTCTTCATCTCCATTTTATGTACTGTTAGTACTTCATCCCTGTTGTGCATGTCTGCATATTTAGTAATACATGCCTGCATATTTAGTTAGTATCAGCCTGGGTAGAAATGGGGAACAACTAGGTTTTTTAAAAAAAAAAAAAAAAAAAAAAAGAAAAAAAAAAAGAGAAGAAAAAAAAAAAGAAAAAAAAAATCTGATGGTGAAGCTGAATTCTAGAAGTAAATATGAGTTAGAAGATAGTTGGGCAACACAAACATGGGCATCTGTAAGTATTCGGATAACAGAGAAATAGGGATAAGTGTTCACCAGTTTTGCATATGACCCGTAGATTTGACATATTTAACTCGAAGCAATATAGGTGCTGACTCGAAGCAACGACTTGCTTGGCCCGAAGCAGTTGAGTTTTTCTCAGGGTAAAAATTTTGGACACAGGGAAGTGTTATGTTCTATTCATGGCGTGAGTTTGCATGGGATACGAGTGTGCACATGTACAAAGTATAGAGTAGGAAAACTTCACCTTCTGTCAGTCAGCCTTTAGAAATTTTGTCGTAGTTTAGTGTTACCCGGTTCTCGTTTAGGGTATGTTTTGGTCACGGTACACGGTGGAGTGGTCGAGCAAAGCAAACAAACCCCGTTCTATTCTCATTTTTCTTTGATCGTAAATTTTTAAGTCACGTATTCCATAATTGAAATTTTGTTCTAGATTTGAATCTACGTCAGAAGAATTTGATCGTTATTCTCTGTCGTGCTTTATCGGTGAATCGTCGTTTTGTATTCAAATTTTCTGCAACTTTCAGGTGAGTTTTTCTCACCAGACATATGTACATATATTGTGTAAATTATCGCAAGTGTATGTGTAAACATTCTATTTAGATATTATCTGTCTGTAGTATGATGTAGAATGATGAACCCATTTAAATTGACATCTCATCAGTTATTTATCTGTTATATTATTTCTGCAGTTATATTTTTAATTGTTATTTACTGCTTAAATCACCACTGCAAGTTCCCTGTTAAATTTAGATTGTTGTGGGCTGAAATGATAGGCCTAAATGATGATTACTGTGCTATTATTATGTTAACTGTTTAACTGTTAACTTGGGATTGCGGGTTTGAAATGATAGAACCCGGGGTTTGTAAATTACGGATTGAAATGATATAAATCCGTATCACTTGACCTAGGCTAGAGAACTATATACAGGCCCGTGGTTCTTATAATATTTTCTGAAATATTTAAAATTATTTTGGAAGTTAAATATTTGATTTAATATCTTTAAAGGATTTTATATTGATTTTGAATGAGTTATAAATGTTAATAAATAAATAAATAAATATTTGAATAAAATTTTGGAATATAGCTTATTTTGGAAATTCTGGATTTTTGAAAGGATAAGATTTCAGTTAAGAAATATATATATAAGTTATATTTGGAAATATTTATTAAGTTAAACAATCTACTAAAGCATTTAAATGCTGTCTTTTGAAATTGGACTAGTTTTACCCGTAACTTTAGGTAGCATTTCCTAAGTGCTATAGAATCTGGAATTTGATTGTTTTGAAATTTAAGGAATTTGATAAATTATATTTATGTTTAAGTTTTGGAGACCTTTAAGATATGAGATTTATAACTGGATTTTTCTTAATAAATTTAAGATGAACATTCTAGTGTTAAGTAAATTTTGAAATTATTTAATGGCATAATTTTGGAGTTTTATCTATGGAATTTATGGGAATATTCAAGACGAAATAATAAACACTAATTTGTTGAAAGAAAAAAATATCCAACCTTAGTTTTGAATATTAATACTCCAATTGGATATATATATAGGAATTGAAATGGTCTTGGGAACATGAAGTGATATTTAAATTATGGTTTAAAATAAAGAAATATATTTGTAAAGCTATGTAAATTATCTTCTTTACAAAGTAACCATAAAGTTAAACCATTTATATCCAAACCATTTGTGTTTTGGGAGTTATGTTTTTTTTAAAGAAAAATTTCCAATATATTATGGTTTAAAGGTATAATTCAAATATTTGGTTTCCAGATATTATAAATTTTAAGCAGTATGGTTTTGGAAAAGAATTATATTTGAATATAACGATATCATGTTGTTTTGGGTTTTAAATGATATCGTATTTATAGTTTTGAAATGGAAATGTTTATACTGGTTTTAAAGTATAAATTGTTTTTAAATGACCACGGGTTATAATAACGATGGGTTGGCAAAGAGACCGGGATCGGATATGGACATACTCTCTGTCGATACCGAAAACCACTTTGACCAACCGTGTACGCGGTGGAGATTCCAGAATGAAGTAGGTCGGTGGTGGCGTTTCCTGTAAGGTAAATACGTGGACCCGACTCCCGTGAGTTGGCATAAGGTGGCTAAAACAGGAGCAATTCCAGGCCAATGAGGTCATTCCTCTGATCGGACGCTCCTCTTCGATATTATACTATGATTTTGGATTGATTCGGTGGCCACCTCTATATTTTGATTTTGGGGAGTTAGTCCGAGGTGGGCGGTAACTGCGGCTACGCGTTTCCACCAGCCTGGATAGCAATTGGTATATCTACCCTGGCATTGCCTAGTTGTGCCGTGTCATCTACCATACCGAGCCTTGTACGAGTTTAGATTTCTCCCGTAGCCCGTGTGGTATCCTCTAGTTGCTTCCCGATCAGGAGGAGCTATGATATTGGATGGACTACTGGGACTATTACGTGTTAAGGTGGAAAATGTAAAGCCTTAATGCTATTTAAAAGTATGTTTATTTTATAAATAGACACTATTATAATAGCGCAATATACTACATAGTAAATAGTTTGACGGATCCTTAGAGGATGGGCGGTCCCAAGCATCCTTTAAGTTACTTGCTCTATATTACAGTACACTTGAATTAGCTTACATTATATAAGTATGTATGTCCTGACTCGAGTGTTATGTTTTATTTTTCGCTCGGGTCAGCCTGAGTTGCAGCTTCAATTTCTTCTCCGTAGCTAGGACACTCAGTAGATCATTCGCGCTGCTGGAAGTTGTTTCAGCCTTTATCTTTTCTGGAATTCAAGACTTTGAAGACTCTATCTCTATTTATGTCTTAAAATTTGTATTGAGGATTATAGACAATGTAAGTTCTGTTTTGTTGAAGTTATATCAGTGGCTTCATGAACCACTAAATTTTTAATTTCCGCTGCGAGATTCTGATATCTGTGTATGTGATTCTGTGATCTATTTATTGTATATTCTGAGTTTTGCCAAATTTATTCTACAACGCAGTATTTTGAACAATTCAAGTCCGACAATGTGCGGATGCGAATGGTTGAAAATATTGGGTCGTTACATTTGGTATCAGAGCTTTGGTTCTAGGCAAAACTTAGAATGTATGGTAAATTTGATTTACAGAATCACGTTCATTCGAGATTGAACCACTCTCTTTTCGAATTTTGGAACATTCCCTACGGTTCCAAAGCTCATTCGTATCCCTCACTTTTTCATCTGCTTTAGATTCTGGAGTATCTCATAATTCCACTTCGGATGATCTTTATTGTAAATTGGCGGTCTCGCCATTATTCTAATAAAGGGGTGAAACTCCTTTACCATTAGCATTGATTCACCGGAGATTTATATTTATCCTCGGTTTATATGCTAGTATCTTTGGTTATTCCAAATTCTATCTCTTCGGATCAAATGTAGATTTACCCCAACCACATCGATCCGATTCTTTAAGTCCCGGTTGACCCGGTCAAGGTTGTCCGCGATTATATAGACTTACCCAGTTTCCTTATTCTGATTTTTAATCACCGGATTTTCTGATTTCAACTCATCTTGAATTCTATTTGATTTGAGTTCATCAAAAATTTGAATCACTATCCTTGACTTGAAAGTTTTATTTCTGTATTTGAAAATAAAATCTAATATATATATAAGTATAATTTTCAGAACTCTATAATTAATTTGACTAGTTGTCAAGAGATAATAGTTTTGATTTTATTTATGAGTTTGTAAGCCATGTGTTTTGTCATATATAAATAATTGAACTATAAAACAATGGTTACAAATAGAAATGAAGTTAAAACTAGAACTTGAGAATTAAACTTCCGATGATTTCAAACCTTGTATTTAAAGTTTAAAAGGATATAATAAGTATTTTCGAATAGAAATTTGTTTCCGAAATTTTTTAAAATCTAGTGCTTTTCTCTTTGTCGCTGGAAAATAATTTCGGTGATGACTGCAGCATCATCGACTTTCATTTTCGAGTTTCGAAGTGAAGGGACCACCCTGTAGTCTGGCTACAGTGTACCTTGAGATTTTTGATTTGAATTTCTAAAGTATGACTTAATATATATAATTTAAATTTGATTTGACATATTAGGTATATATATTTAGTTATCTCTAAATGGTTTGAAGGGAATCAGGAATTTAATTCTTAAAGTTATCTTGAGGAAGGAAAATAAATATAATAACAAAAATTTGAATAAAAAGGTTCCAATTGGAGATAATTAAATTGAAAGTTTTATTTGTATAACACCCAATTTCATTTAATATAACTTACCTTGATTTTCAAAAGTTAACATGTAATTGGATAATATACAATATAAAAGGATTTTATGAGTGGTTATAATAAATATTATACACTTAAATTTTAGTTATAAAAGATTAATGGGGATAAATAAGGAAAAGGAATTTAAGGAATTTTATTCAAATGTCTTAATAATCAAATTAATTTAATATGGAGCCGTAAATCTAACCAAGAGATTTTAATAAAAGGTTATTTCCTGAAATGAATATGTTTGTGTAATAAACAAGGTATCTTTGAATAAGGAAAATATATTTGAAAGGGATATTTTTGGAGTAAGGATTATATATCTTCAAATCATAGTTTAATTGATGTCTAAATAAATAGTTAAGACGTATTCTAATATCACTAAATTTTGATAATTGAGAATTGGTTTTCAAATGGAAATTCAAGGGTAACTTATTGAAGGAATATCTTATTTATAAGATAAGTATTTTTAATAAAGTGTTAGGTTATTTGTTAAAATTCAGAGTTAAGTACATAATAAACTGATTAGGAATACTATTATATCTACTATAGCATATTATCAGTGCTGCTATTCTAAAAATATAATGTTTGAAAATTTATAATTGAATAAATGAAGATTATTTTAAAAGGGTTATGATTTTAGTAGTATGATTTCCAAATGATAATATCTATAAATCGTAATGATTTTCAAAATATTATGATCTCAAATTTATTATCTTATTTTGTTTTGAACTATCTTTAAATGTCCTTGGTTTCCTTATCTGCTACGGATTGGGATGCTATCGCTTATACCAGTCTATTTAGAAATCTTTCTATAATCTTTGAGATCTTTGTTACTCATCGGGACCTGAGCACCGCTGAGCACCCATAGACTGACAGTCAAACTGAAGGGGTAAAACCAATTCTAGAGAACCTTCTTCGTGCTTCAAATCCGGAACTATCCGTTTAAGATTCTTGTCTATCTAGCTTATCTTCTTTGTTTCTCTTCTTTCGTTCCTTTTCGAGGACGAAAAGTTCTTAAGTGGGGGAGAGTGTAACAGCCCTAGTTTTTAGATATTTATTTTATTATTAATTATTTAATTTTAAAAATGTATTTATATAAATTGTGTTTAACAATATAGTTAATTATTTAATTTGAAGATATATTTTATAAAATTGTATATGTCAATAAAATTTAATATTAACTGTAAAAAATTTAAGCTATGTTTAAACTGTAAAATTTCGCGTTTAAAAGACGCGTCAAATTTTAGGGTATAAAGCAACGTAATAAAACGTGTGTTTTTAAAATGTTATTTTACAGAAATTTTTGATATTTTTGACTGCGTCTGTTTAACGTAGTGTAAAAATCGTGTTTCCAAATATTTTTGGAGAGAAACATCAGTTAGTGATTTTATACCAAACATTATTTTATTATTCGTTAACTGACCGATTGATAAAATAAATTGTATTACATACGTTCATCCCTACATCAGTGCAAAATCAACCCCTGTGTACAAATCTTTTTGTTACCATTCACATCTAAGAAAATCAACTCTCCCTCTTTTAAATTTCCGTTTCAGTTTTGATTTTTAAGTAACGTTCAAATCCCTCTCTGATATTTTTCCTTTGCACTTATATCAGCCATCAAACTTAAATCACGCATACATTAAATCCAGTTGTGTAACTGCCTAAATCTTATATCACACTGTTTAGTTTGCAACAAATGGGATATTAAAAGTTTGCATGTCTAAAGATAAATCAACGTATGCCTTAAACCAAGCTTTTGCGTTACAGCCAAGACATATTATTGGAAGCAAATTCCAACCTTTCCCATTTTCTGCTTGCAAATGGCTCTACCTTAAATCACGCATATAACACATTTACCTTCCTATAAACTAATAGCTCTCTCTCCCTTTGACCGTGCAACAGTTTAAAACATTCAAGTGCAAGGTTAGAAATTGTTAATTATTTGAAACGGTTAACATTTACCATTCTTATGTGACATGCTAAATCAAGGGTTTCCTTAATCACGTAATATACTCATTTACACTTGCCTCCGCATGTCAGTTTTCTTTCATAAATTAATTCTTAAGTCTGGCCATTTCATTTATTTTAATCAAACTAAATAAGGGATTTAAAGCATGCTGAAATCACGCATTCATATTTACATATTTTTAAACTTTATATGTGGTGTAACTCTCGGTCCCTCCCTTTATTTCATTCCTTTTGTAACTGATGTCATAAACCACTGATTGCTCTTCCTCTGATCTTGCCACAGATCATATTTTTCCAATTTTGCAACGTCCAAATACATTTGTAAACATATTTAATACAAATCAAAATTTATTTAAAAATAAATGAATCATCACACACGTATTCATATTTACACAGTTAAAAATAAAACTGATACTTAAGAAAACAAATAAAACTGAGACGAATCAAATGCATGGTCCAAATATTTGTCAGTATAAAAATCAAGTTTTCTACTAGAAACGTTCGAACCTCTTACCTATTTTTAAAGAATAACTGATGCACTCCTTCCTTTCAGCCATGTAACTCACTGACTTTTGCATTCACACATATTTTCATACAAAGATTTAAACCACTATTTATCAACAAATCAAGGCTTGCAATTCTGGCATCTCGCATAAATTATAACTATTGATTTATCTCCTCCACTGATGTAGCTCATCAGTTACATTCAAACCACTATATATCTATCCCATTCCTTAAATCACGTAAGTAAAAGAAACTGATGCCTCAAAAATTAAGTTTTACTATATAACGTTCGAACTATGCACCTATTCATAGCCTATATACATATCAAAAGTACAATCACACATGAAAAAGCTCTTTAAAAACTGATGCGTTATCTACACTTATGATCCCCATGGAACTTCACAAACATCATCTATATTTACACCAGCTCTTTTTCCCTTCCACTATTCGCTCTGCCTTGCCTCCTTCTTGAGCCCGAGATCTATCAGGTAATAGCATTTTTTCCTTTCGTCCAGATTTGCTTCTTCTTCATTTTCTGATTTTCTTCATCACCTTGCTCGGCCTCCCCATGTTGTACGAGTTATGTCCATAATTATTGTGTGTAGATCTGTGACTTGTTGTCTAGGCTAGGAAGTTTGGCAAGTCTGCATATGATTATGATATAGATGTTATTAGTTTTAAGTTTTAAACTGGTAGGAACAGACAGTAATTGCGATTTGTTTTAAATTGATAACCACTAATACTTTCATAACTTTGTTCTTTTTAAATTGATAATAACAGATACTATTTGGGTTGTTTTAAAATTGTCAAGAACAGATACTACTTGGTTTTGTTTTAATTCTAATAAGAACAGATACTATTTGATTTTTTTTTTTTTTTTTTTGTTTAAACTGTTAAGAACAAATGATATCAATTTTTGATTTAAACTGATAAGAACAGCTGCACCAAGTTTTTGTTTTTAAATTGATAAGTTGGTAAGTGCAGATGCTACTAAAATATTTTGTTTAACTAAGTAGTTGAAGTGCATAATTGTTCTTGTAATAAAGATATGTACTGAGTATTGCATGCCTCATGTTGCTCCAGTCTTCATTTCCATTTTGTTTGCCTATTTGTATTGCATTTTCTTGGCATTGACTTGTATTCAGTCACATTGCACTGTCCATGCATGATGATCCTCACTTTGCACTTTGAATTGTTGTATGCATTTGAGTTCACCCTCATTCGAATTGTTGCAGTCTTGTACAGGTATTAATAGCTTGTCCCTTATAACCTGGTTGCATTATTGATCCATTTTTTTGACAGTCTGCATTTGTTGGTTTATTTGAGTTGGGTATTTTCACTTGAATTGGTCTTGTGGCAGTTTGCATGTCAAGTTGCACACTACTGTCTTATATTACTTTGATAAAATGTGAAATGTTACATGTTGCTTCGTACCATGCTTTAGTTGTCTGCATCCCATATCTCTGCTCTTACAATATGAACAGACCCTTGAAACCATATGTTATCTTGTTGTTTGAATCATAGCTTGATGTTATATATGTATGTAGATAGTGTGTCTGCTTGTCTGCATTGAGGTTGTATTCATATATACCTGCTACTGTTGCATTATTTGCTTCACTTGAGTTTTGTAACTGTAGCCTATTGGGTTCATTTTGAAACTTTGTATTTTCAAAATTTTTGATATGTTCAGTCTTCATATCCATTCCAGTTTACATTATCTAATATGTTTCAGTTTCATATCTATATTGCATCCATAATGTTGCACTTTGGTCTGGTCATTGTTTTCCTGGGTGTTGAAGTCTTCATCTCCATTTTATGTACTGTTAGTACTTCATCCCTGTTGTGCATGTCTGCATATTTAGTAATACATGCCTGCATATTTAGTTAGTATCAGCCTGGGTAGAAATGGGGAACAACTAGGTTTTTTTAAAAAAAAAAAAAAAAAAAAGAAAAAAAAAAAGAGAAAAAAAAAAAAGAAAAAAAAAATCTGATGGTGAAGCTGAATTCTAGAAGTAAATATGAGTTAGAAGATAGTTGGGCAACACAAACATGGGCATCTGTAAGTATTCGGATAACAGAGAAATAGGGATAAGTGTTCACCAGTTTTGCATATGACCCGTAGATTTGACATATTTAACTCGAAGCAATATAGGTGCTGACTCGAAGCAACGACTTGCTTGGCCCGAAGCAGTTGAGTTTTTCTCAGGGTAAAAATTTTGGACACAGGGAAGTGTTATGTTCTATTCATGGCGTGAGTTTGCATGGGATACGAGTGTGCACATGTACAAAGTATAGAGTAGGAAAACTTCACCTTCTGTCAGTCAGCCTTTAGAAATTTTGTCGTAGTTTAGTGTTACCCGGTTCTCGTTTAGGGTATGTTTTGGTCACGGTACACGGTGGAGTGGTCGAGCAAAGCAAACAAACCCCGTTCTATTCTCATTTTTCTTTGATCGTAAATTTTTAAGTCACGTATTCCATAATTGAAATTTTGTTCTAGATTTGAATCTACGTCAGAAGAATTTGATCGTTATTCTCTGTCGTGCTTTATCGGTGAATCGTCGTTTTGTATTCAAATTTTCTGCAACTTTCAGGTGAGTTTTTCTCACCAGACATATGTACATATATTGTGTAAATTATCGCAAGTGTATGTGTAAACATTCTATTTAGATATTATCTGTCTGTAGTATGATGTAGAATGATGAACCCATTTAAATTGACATCTCATCAGTTATTTATCTGTTATATTATTTCTGCAGTTATATTTTTAATTGTTATTTACTGCTTAAATCACCACTGCAAGTTCCCTGTTAAATTTAGATTGTTGTGGGCTGAAATGATAGGCCTAAATGATGATTACTGTGCTATTATTATGTTAACTGTTTAACTGTTAACTTGGGATTGCGGGTTTGAAATGATAGAACCCGGGGTTTGTAAATTACGGATTGAAATGATATAAATCCGTATCACTTGACCTAGGCTAGAGAACTATATACAGGCCCGTGGTTCTTATAATATTTTCTGAAATATTTAAAATTATTTTGGAAGTTAAATATTTGATTTAATATCTTTAAAGGATTTTATATTGATTTTGAATGAGTTATAAATGTTAATAAATAAATAAATAAATATTTGAATAAAATTTTGGAATATAGCTTATTTTGGAAATTCTGGATTTTTGAAAGGATAAGATTTCAGTTAAGAAATATATATATAAGTTATATTTGGAAATATTTATTAAGTTAAACAATCTACTAAAGCATTTAAATGCTGTCTTTTGAAATTGGACTAGTTTTACCCGTAACTTTAGGTAGCATTTCCTAAGTGCTATAGAATCTGGAATTTGATTGTTTTGAAATTTAAGGAATTTGATAAATTATATTTATGTTTAAGTTTTGGAGACCTTTAAGATATGAGATTTATAACTGGATTTTTCTTAATAAATTTAAGATGAACATTCTAGTGTTAAGTAAATTTTGAAATTATTTAATGGCATAATTTTGGAGTTTTATCTATGGAATTTATGGGAATATTCAAGACGAAATAATAAACACTAATTTGTTGAAAGAAAAAAATATCCAACCTTAGTTTTGAATATTAATACTCCAATTGGATATATATATAGGAATTGAAATGGTCTTGGGAACATGAAGTGATATTTAAATTATGGTTTAAAATAAAGAAATATATTTGTAAAGCTATGTAAATTATCTTCTTTACAAAGTAACCATAAAGTTAAACCATTTATATCCAAACCATTTGTGTTTTGGGAGTTATGTTTTTTTTAAAGAAAAATTTCCAATATATTATGGTTTAAAGGTATAATTCAAATATTTGGTTTCCAGATATTATAAATTTTAAGCAGTATGGTTTTGGAAAAGAATTATATTTGAATATAACGATATCATGTTGTTTTGGGTTTTAAATGATATCGTATTTATAGTTTTGAAATGGAAATGTTTATACTGGTTTTAAAGTATAAATTGTTTTTAAATGACCACGGGTTATAATAACGATGGGTTGGCAAAGAGACCGGGATCGGATATGGACATACTCTCTGTCGATACCGAAAACCACTTTGACCAACCGTGTACGCGGTGGAGATTCCAGAATGAAGTAGGTCGGTGGTGGCGTTTCCTGTAAGGTAAATACGTGGACCCGACTCCCGTGAGTTGGCATAAGGTGGCTAAAACAGGAGCAATTCCAGGCCAATGAGGTCATTCCTCTGATCGGACGCTCCTCTTCGATATTATACTATGATTTTGGATTGATTCGGTGGCCACCTCTATATTTTGATTTTGGGGAGTTAGTCCGAGGTGGGCGGTAACTGCGGCTACGCGTTTCCACCAGCCTGGATAGCAATTGGTATATCTACCCTGGCATTGCCTAGTTGTGCCGTGTCATCTACCATACCGAGCCTTGTACGAGTTTAGATTTCTCCCGTAGCCCGTGTGGTATCCTCTAGTTGCTTCCCGATCAGGAGGAGCTATGATATTGGATGGACTACTGGGACTATTACGTGTTAAGGTGGAAAATGTAAAGCCTTAATGCTATTTAAAAGTATGTTTATTTTATAAATAGACACTATTATAATAGCGCAATATACTACATAGTAAATAGTTTGACGGATCCTTAGAGGATGGGCGGTCCCAAGCATCCTTTAAGTTACTTGCTCTATATTACAGTACACTTGAATTAGCTTACATTATATAAGTATGTATGTCCTGACTCGAGTGTTATGTTTTATTTTTCGCTCGGGTCAGCCTGAGTTGCAGCTTCAATTTCTTCTCCGTAGCTAGGACACTCAGTAGATCATTCGCGCTGCTGGAAGTTGTTTCAGCCTTTATCTTTTCTGGAATTCAAGACTTTGAAGACTCTATCTCTATTTATGTCTTAAAATTTGTATTGAGGATTATAGACAATGTAAGTTCTGTTTTGTTGAAGTTATATCAGTGGCTTCATGAACCACTAAATTTTTAATTTCCGCTGCGAGATTCTGATATCTGTGTATGTGATTCTGTGATCTATTTATTGTATATTCTGAGTTTTGCCAAATTTATTCTACAACGCAGTATTTTGAACAATTCAAGTCCGACAATGTGCGGATGCGAATGGTTGAAAATATTGGGTCGTTACATTCCCGGTTGATGAGGCTTGAGGCTAAACGTTATCTTTCAAAAAATAATTCCACTTATAATGCTCATCGTCTTCCAATAACGATATTCTGATAGCATTCATCCATACAAGTTGTCCTGGGTCTGGACAAACCAAATCACCGTCTTCATCATCTTTATTGTATTGATTCATAACGTTCAAACCGGATCGAAGTGGTTTTCGGATAATTAAATCTGATCTCGGTCTCTTCGAAACGATTAACGGAATTGGCCAATATTGATAGTCGGTTATTTAAATATCAATGAAACATCCATAAGCATACACCATGCCTTGTTATAATTTCTTTTCCAAAATATTTGTTTTCAAAATATCTTTATAAGATATATCAATCCCTTCCAACATTTGAAAACAACTTCAAATACTTAAATCCGTAACAGGATACTTTAAAACCATCTCAACACTTAGAAATATTTCCAAATTTCCATTTTTATACTTAGGAAAATATTATAAGTCTTATTTTCCAAAATCTTTTCAACATTAAAGAGAATATTTCGTAACTTATCTCATAAGTCTTTGGAATCACTAATAAATTCCCTTTTTTCAATTTCCAAAACCCAGTATACTTATTTATAACCCCATTCAACAATTTATTACTTCTTTTATGAATTCAGATTTCATTTTCAAAATTCCCATATTCAACATTTTGAAATTCCATTTCCTCCATTTCCCTTATAAAATTCCTCTCCTCAAAATCATATCCATTTATAAGCCTCATTTACGAATCTCGAGAGAATTTATAAATGAAAATTTTCAGTCACTTCAAAATTACATATATAATAAGTATTTAAAAGAATAATAAATTATTTTTGAAACATGTTGAAATAGTTTATTTTAAATATCAAAAACACTTTTATAAACTTCAATAACTCATTTTTAGATAAACAAATAAATTTTCAAAGCTGATTCTAAAGTTAGAATTTACTAAGATAAATACTTAATATTTGAAATCTACTTACCGATGTATTTCAATCCTAACTAGTTAAAATTCCATAGTTTTAAATAATAAAATTTTCCTTTTAAAATCAAACTTAACTCTTTGAATTAAAAGTATATTTTTAAAACCTCGATAACAATTCAATTTTATAAATTTCTCTCAAATCAGATCACATCACTTCCATTCCGATCTCCTTAACCATTTTCACTTTCGAAGTAGTATTCAATAATTTTATCACCCTATTTCCATATTCTAATATAAGTTCTTCCTGTAAATTTATATTCCCAATCTACCATCTAATATCGATTTCCCTTATTTATAAACATCGTCCATAAATTTTACAACTCCTTTGAGTTTCACTTTTTATAAAAATTAATCTCGTTTATAAAATTTCAATTTTTATAAATCCATTACCTTATAAATCCCATTTATAATTTCCAATCCATTTTTAAATATCGACTTCAACTCCTTTTTATATTTCCAGAATATCATTTATTAATTCATCGTTTAAAATTCCTTTATACAAATTATTTTAAAAATCTACATTTAAAATATTTTTACAAATAGTTAAATACAACCCAATTTTTTTTTATTGTTTTACCCAAATCAATTTCTTTTAAAATAATCCAAACTTCGATATAAATATTTTTATATTCAAAATCTCCTTTTAAATTCCTTCGAATTTCAAAAATAATATTATGGTATTTAAAATACCAAAATTCAGGCCAGTGCTACTTTAGCATCTAATTATTCAATCACAACAATAATCTATAACAGATTATTCTAACACATTATATATCACTGTATATGAAATTTAAAATCAACATTTTTTAGGGGTCCATTTGGATCCCTCCAACCTGTTTTCTCTACACCCACGAATGATAGTACAACATAAAAATACCAATCCCACTTCAAGGGGGATATCATGGTCTATAGAGTCATCCGTCATTATGCGGGGCGCATAGGGTCTCATCCGCTAAATATGCGGGAACATCAATCCAACTACTAACATATATGCTACTAGATATGTATATAACATCCAAACTGAGAATAATTTATAAATTCATCCAAACAATCAATAATTTAAATTCGACATTTTTAAATTATACTAGCAATACAAACGAGTGAGATTTTACTCACCATGGTTTTTAATTATGATCTGTTCCTATTTTTTATTGATAGCTGCCTCTAAAAATCTCAAATTGATTGCAGATTAAAGATCGTTATTTTTGTACCTCGTACGAATTTGTTATCATATTATAAGCATTATATTTTTAATAATATAATTAACCAAATTAATTACAGCATTAATTACAAATGTTAAATAGTTAATCACCTTCGTTAATGTAAACCTCGCGGTGAAGAGACCTATTCGCGCTTATCCCTTTTCCAGGCTCTAACAACACACGGCATGAACTCCATCCATCTCATCACCGTACCTTTTTCGATCACCAGAGCACCCCACCTAACTTCCCCCATCGCCCCTCGTCTGCCACCATTGATCGCCTTGGTTACGACCATCGCCGACCCTCCACTACCAATCGCGACAGCACTTCGCCTCCTAGTTACTTTCTCGACCAAGCCCTTCCCTGTACACACACGCGAGCTTCATGAACCCTAAACCTATCGCGATTCGTTTCTCAAGAAATTCCCAATCGTGCTCATGCGCGCTGTCGTCTTTTGACCTTCCAGTTCACGCGCCTCCAAAACTCCACCGCCTCGTCTCTGCTAGTCGATTCGAGCCTCCCCATTGCTTGTACGCACGCCTAACTTTGATCGAGTGCCAACAGAGTTGGCGCAGTTGGTTGATGGTCCGGACTGCGTGATCGAAGGTCACGAGTTCGAGCCCCGAAACTGACAACCCTATAACAAGTACCCGAAGTATGTGTTTGGCAGGCACATACTTCCCTAGAGTTTACAAGCGAAGCTTGGTTCTCTAGGTAATTCAAAAAAAAAACTTTGATCGAGTGATGATTTCTTTTAGTGTTGAACAAGATTTCGTTCTTTCCCTCTTTTTTTCTTTTTATTTTGCCTTTTAATCTGTACCAATATTCAAAGAAAGAAGACAAGGTCGCGTGATTTAAAATGAAAGGGTCGCGTGTTCTCGTGGGTTAATAGAGGAAGGGACGTATTAAAAGAAGAGGGGACGGATATGACTAGGTAGGGTGACTTGATTTGACCACTTGACTAGCTTTATATGAATATTCTATTGAAAATATTTCGTTGTACATATCTTGAAATTTTGAACCACTATGGAGGCATCGTGCTAGGCGTTTATAATGTTATACTCCTATTCCAAATGCAATGGAAAAAATTTCGATTCCTAATTCGATCGAATGGAGAAGATGGCTTTTTGGACTCAATTATTATATTGAATTTTTGATACTAATTTCAGCGCGTTCTATCCCGTATGACCAAACGATAACTCCAAACGCTATGAAATTTGAATTCTGACAATAATACACTATTACGGATTCAGTGGAACTAGTTTCGTCGAATTTAGGGATGTCAGTGGATGCAAATGGATGCGGATATGGCTGTATCTGCATCCGAAAATTTAAATCTACATCTGAATTCGCATCTGATATCCGTGGATATCTGAGAATTAGCATCTATATTCGCATCCGCGGATATTTTTCAGATATCCAAAAATATCCGCATCCGAAAATAAAAACAGATATTTACGGATATTCGAAAATATTCAAAATATCTGCATTCGAAATTGAAAAATAAATATCATACTAATATATTTGAACTAAAACAATCACTTTCTCAAATGACAATACACACACTACAATACTAATCGATTTTTCAAAGTGGAACAATTCATTTCTAAGTATATTTTAAGTTCATCATTAAATAATAAATCAACAATAAAAATAATTTTTATTATAATTAATTTTGGATCGGACGGATGTTTTTCAGATACGGATATGCCCATATCTGCATCGCATCGGATTTTCTTTTTGGATATCGGATATCCGCATCCGCTTTTCGAAGATCGGATAATACGTGTTTTTTCGGATTTGGATCCGGACGAATTTCATATTTTTCAAGTATCCATTGACAGGCCTAGTCAAATTCCGAGATTGTGTCCTGGATCGCTATTTCAACGCGTCGAATAATTCGATGATTTCAAAATTAACGAAATCGATTTCAGTTTTAAAAACTTTCTAACTCAATTATAATTCCAAACCCAATATTTAAACCAATTAAATATTTAAAATCAAATGACGAAAAATCCAGGTCGTTACATGAGTCCTAATGCGACCCCAAATTTAATGAGCCTTTCCATTTTGTTTTCTCATATCACTTCTATGTTTGTCCTTAATCAACCATTTTCAAATGATTTACTTATTGAAATCCATATATTCTATAGTAATTATATCTTATGTTTTGTGCATGTCAATAAAAACCACTTGCAAGTCTTTGGCATAGTGCCACTCAGAGACCGATGGAATATGAAATGCTTACAAGCACAAAAATTTCAAACAAAAGTTCCTCAAGTGCACAGTAACTGTGTATATGATGTTCACTTAGAAATAGGCAGACATAATTTGCTTGCTCCGTAGACTCGGAAATACACAAAAAATCAGCATAAAAATAAACGAGACAACCGTTTTTTCTCCAGTTAACTATATATTAAAACTGCACTTAAGGGTATTAAAAAATAGAATAAAAACAGAAAGTGTAAATTTGTATCCTAATGATATTTTATTTACTGAATAACTAAAACAACTATTATATATTTTGCACACAATATATTTTTTGTAAGAAAATTTCAAACATGCATACCAATTGGATTTTATAAAAGGGTAGCTGAAAAATACTTTGAGTGTGTTTTGTAAATTGTAAAATTCAAATGAAAGAAGTAAAAGGCCTTAGTCGGGTGACTCGCTTGTTATTATCAATTCAAGTACAGGAGCAGCAATAAAAGAGTCTCCTACGATTGATGAAGTCCTTTATAAATCAATAAACATACTCAATTCATCTTGAGCAAAGCTACTCCTGTATCCCCTTGTGAACAAATTGGAAATTTTTTTGACTTAAATGGAAGAAAGGAAAAAAGTTAGCTCGTAATTTGACCAGTAATATAAATATTTTCATTTTTGTTCTTTGATCTATATTGAACTGAAAAAATGATTCTAACGAAGTTTTAATATATAAAAAAAGAATCTAAATGATTTCTAAGTCAAATTCAATTCTATACTTATGCAATTTAGCTATAAGAGAAGTAACATGAAACCTAAACATAAATGAACCACAATGGTTGCTGAGAAGAACTTATTTAAGAAAAATTCAAGTGACACGGTTTAATTGATTATAAAAGTTTGTTGTAGAAAACTCATAAATGTTTCGTGCCCGTCACAAAGAACCTTATAGAAAAATACCCAACTAAAAATAACATTGAAGTAAACAATGCAAAAAATTATATATATCTCGACATGTCTTTCGAAATTTTCATGTTCTCGACATGTTATCCATACTCAGTAATGCCTTGTGTAAATTTCAAATTTATTTTATCATAGTCTTACCTTTAACAATGGATATAGATGAACTTGTTGTTTAAATATGCAGATGCCGAGCAGGGTGAATTTTTTGTTAGTTGTTAATCCCTGATAGACCTTTAGGCTGAACAGTGAACATATGGACAGTTTATTTCACTTGAAATAGTTACCCACTTGCATATTCTTTGAAAATTGAAAGGCTGTAAATTTTAACTTTCTCGACATCTCATTTTACCTAAAACAAATTCCGGTACTTGCGTGAATATTAACTATAATACTGCTAGGTTCCTGCAAAACAACAACAAAATAGCTTTATAATACATAACTGAACAACATTTGGAAGAAATAGGCATGAGTAATGTATCAATTCTAAATGTTAGCATGCATATGACCTTATGTGTTTATATGTGTGGCTAGATGGTTCTTGTGGTAACGCAACTTCAGCAGTTATACTAATATCTTGTGGTGCTAAACCATAAAGATATCCAATGAACTTTCTAATGCATTGCAACTTCATATGGATGAAAATAAATTGTGAATACTTACATCGATAAGAATTAGTAATAGTTTTTTGGCTAAATGAATCATAAAAATTTCTCCAGTGTTGTCTGATATTGTTCACTTAACTTATTAAAAAATAATCATCATGAAATTTACCTTTGAATGTTCAATAAAGAGAACAACCAAGGTTCAAAATTTCATTTTATGTTTCCATTCTGGGCACATGTAGTTTTTAAAGTTTCGGTTCTGTTTCGGTAATTTCAATAATTCCGGTTTAATTCCAGTCTAAAAATTCCGGTACTTTTTTCAATGTAAATAGCTAAATATCCTTATAAATGTTCAATATTAACATAATTGTAGAATATACTTTGAATTAGATGCAAAATACATGCTTTAATGAAAAATATACAAACTGCTAATATAAAAGTATTTTACAATTATTATTAATTTAATTTTTTCATATAAATTAGTTGTGTTATTTATCAGGTTATTAACTCAAAAGAGACCAGCCCACCTAAAAATATGAACAATAAAAAGAAAGCCCTTCTTCTTCTCGTCACATTCTTTCTAATTCATTGTCATATGCTTCTTTCCAAACGTCAAACTCATGCCCTAACTTCACAATCCCAAATTAAAAATTTGATGGCTACGAAAATAAAAAATCAGACCAAAATGCTTGGCCCATCTTTATCCTTTACTCTTGACTACGAAAATGATGGCTACGAAAAACATGCTAGATTCAAACCATACTAAACAGATAAGTAAAAGGAAAAAGGTAATTTGTTAGTACCTGCAACCAAGGAGAAAACGGTGGGAGAAATTTTTGCCCTTATTTTTGCAAAGAATGATTGAGAAAGAGAAGGGATGTGCAGAAACTCTTGGTTGCAAAAGAGGAAGAAAATTCGTGATTTGATTCGTGTTTTAGTGAATAATTGATTTAATTCTGGATTTAATTTTCAAGATGAAATTCATCGATAGTTTTTTGAAGTTTTAGGGCAAAACTAAGAGCGGGAGTGACAAAAGAGAGGGAGGGAACGTAAAGAAATTGAGATGTATTCTCTTGCCTTTATTTCATCTACATCTATGATATCATACAGCGTTTAAATATTAATTTGTTTTTTATCTAGTTATTTTAAATAGCATTCATTTAACAAATGTTGATTTTGAATATTGTTAAGTGCTATAAAAAATGGTTTTTCTTGTAGTGTTAGAATGAGTCGAGTGTTTTATATATATGAGAGCGTATTTATATTTTGAAAATTAGACTTTTGAATTATTCCTTAGGAATATCTCTTTGAAATAACTCTATCATTTTGTGCCCTAAAGATGTTTTGCTTTGATTGGATAGTAAGAGCTATGAATGCTAGAGTTGGTCGGGGTAGTACTGTCATGAACGGCGGGTTGAGCATAATGGAATGTTTCTCCAATTGAGGAACCGAGGGAGAATGCCGTAGAGGAGGTCGTGCGGATTAGACCTTAGATGAGTTTTGCATCACTTTGTCATGATTATGAGAGATTGGGGGGTAAGAGGTTTGGTGGTACGGAGACAATTATAGAACTCCAGTCTTGGCTCAGACTATGTGATCGTATATTTGAAGATATGGAGCTAATGATGCAATGAAACATAAATTGACCTCACGACATCAGACGGATGCAGCCATGGATTTGTGGAGTTTTATCACTGTAGATGTCCAAAAGAAGACTTCTCTTGGGCCCATTTAAAGATGAGTTTGAGATGAAGTTTGTTCCAAAAGTTAGAAAGAATTTATTATTTAATATCTTCTTGGATCTAAAGTAAAGAGGCCAAGATTACTGCGGAGTATGAGAACTGGTTCATCACATTGTCTCGGTTTGGGTTAGGATTGGTTAGTACGCCACTGAAGAAGAATGGGATGTTTATTATGGGCATGCGCCTTGAGTTCTAGTGGAATATGACTAATTACCTTATTTGGTGAATATGGGTTTGAGTTTCGAGTGTTTGGCACCAAAGCTTGTTCTTTCTACACTAAAGTCTCTTGCTTCTACACCAGTTGTGATCAATAAGAGAAAGTTTCAGCAGTTGAAGTATATGTCTAACCTTGTTTATCATCGGTATGGGAAGGAGGTTCACTTTGCTAAGAACCGTAAGAAGGTGGAGGAGGACAGATGGCAAATGCATCAACAGGGGAGGCACCATAATTTGCACCGAAGAGTTGCTATAGTCGCCATCAGCCCGACCATTTTATTAAAGATTGTACTATGCTCAAGAAAGATGAACTGTTTAGGTAATTTGCTATTTCTGTAGCTAAAAAGGGGAAGCAGGTTCTTGAGGTTATACCACCTCACTTTCCTATTATTGTTTGTTCGATTCTAGTGTTTCTCATAGTTTAATACTACGTAAACCTTGATTGTTTAGTCATGCTCGACATGTTATGAACATTGACTATTGTTTGTTGTTAATTTGTGCTCAACCGGTTTATGAGCAGTTTTACCATTATACATCAAGGGTTGGTAGATAGCAATTGTGGGTACGTTAAATGAACACCTCATAAATTAAGTTTCATGGTTTGACTATAAGGCGTTTGGTGATAATGTTGGGTTGGAAGTTAAAATTTTGGTAAAAGATGTTTACTATAATCTAAAGGAAAGTTTGAATATTTTGGAATTAAATGTTTGTGAAAATATTTATACAAGAAAGTGGTTTTATATAAAATATGGTTCATAAAATGTGGTTTATAAAATGAAAAGGATTTAAATAGAGAAATTGAGGACTTAAAAACATGGTATATTTGAAAATGTTTTTCAAAATTTTAATGAAAATAATAATGGTATTATTTGGAAGTAAATATTTGGGAAATAGATTTATGAAATTAAGATCACGATACTTAGTATTATTATACGTAGTATTTGATACTGCTTTGGAATGAGTTTGGTTGAGTACCAAAAGTATGGTTTGGATATACTGAACTCACTTTTGTCGCATGAAAATAATTTCGGTGATGACTGCAGCATCATCAGCGTTATAAGTGTGAGATGCTACAAAGTTGTTTTGTTTAAAGCGGATTTTGATTTAAATTTTGAAAGTATGATTTGATGTATAAAAGTTATATGTATATATTATTTCAAAATTGTTTGAAATGAATCGGTGTTTAGTTCTAAAGTTCTCTTATTAAGATATTTCATGGATACATGTACCTATGCATTAGGAAAGCATGGTATGTGCATCATGATAAGATATGTTGTTTGATAGTTTTCATTTGTTAAAATGAAATGAAATTTTTCAGCAGTTTTGGATAGTCGAGAACTTCCGGATTATTGTAGAACTTGAAATTAAGTGTTTTTAAAATATAAATTTGAGTTTATATAACACTTGAATTGGGAAGATAGTAAGTTAAAACAAGTTCTATATTTGTTAAACATACTTGTTACAAAAGTGATATTTTGTATATGCTCTTATGATGAAATGGAGTATTATACGAGTATAAACTTGAAGTTTTGTTTTATGAAATGATTCGTAAATGGTTTTAGTATTGAATGACATGTTATTTGTATAAATGAACGTGATTAAAAAGGAATTGGTGTAGTTAAGAAACCAATAGGATAAATACTGTAGAAGATCGTTTTATTCGCATGACTGTTCTTGATTTAGTATTCGAATATGTGTTTTTGAGGTGGTTTACACCGGTCTGAACAAGGATTTTTCATTATATTCTTGACGGTAACACTTGATACAGTTCGTGATATGACCCCGATGTTTTCTATCATAGTATATGACCATGCAAAGAGAACCAAAATTTCTGATCAAGGAACCAGTCAAAGTCCGCACTAGAGAGGTCAAGTGATCTGAACTAGTTGGGAAGTGAAATCTATGTGATTGACAGAGTGATCAAATTAGATATTGTGTACAGATGATATATACACATCGTACGGGCTTTAGTACATTTTTATGATGTGTGTTGGCTTATAAAGAGTTTGGGAAATGAATCTTTGATTTGTTTTGAGGTAGCATGAATAATCGTCTATGTAATGACCTAAGATTGTTGAGTGTAAGGTATGCTTAACAGATTATCTATCGTCCTTGGACGATGGAAGAGTTTTGAACCTAGGTGAACCATGAGCATTGGTTGCTAACGATTATGAATACTATTTGAGTATCTGTGTGTCTGTTCCTTTGATAAGGTTAGAGTGTCACGAAGCAAGGATGGTCAGGGTGGTACCAAGAAGATAGAGGGCGGTTTGAAGGAGTTCTACTAAAAATGCTTATAGACTAGGGGTTCCTTCTTATCTTAGTATCGTATATCTTTTATAGCGTACTCACCGCTTGAGGTGGAGTCGCTTATTATGCATTTAGTCGCAGTTTAGTTTGTATATAGTTTCAGCAGTATGCTATATATATGTATGTATGTATGTATGTATGTATGTATGTATGTATGTATTGTTCTTCCATCTCCTTTGATTATCGTTCTTGTTTGAATTTCAAGGACGAAAGTTCTAAGCGGGGGAGAATGTAGCGACCCGAAAATTTGAATGCTTTGTCTGCGAATATCGTAACATTTTGAAATATAATTAAGTGTTATGTATATGATTTTATAACCTTGTTAGGTATCATATGATAAATAATGATAAGAAACTTGTTTTCAAAAAAAATTTATAACAATATATTTTTTGAAGAAAAATCGATAATGTGACCGAAAATCGGTTTATCGGTAAATGGTTTTTGGATCGATATAAGTTTTCGAACTCTTATGCACTTATCTAATGATCAAATAAACACGTTAATAACCAATTAATACACATACACCCCCCCTCTACATAAAGCTTGGAATGTTCTAGAAACTTCTATTGGAACTGGGTCAGCCCACAGCGGAAGGTGAATTTCAAAAATATTAGCCATTTTGGATCTTTAATGGGTCTGCGAAGTCTAAATATATTTAAAACTTTTCTAGGTTTCTTTTAAATATAATCAATATTTTATTTAACTTCATAAATAAAGTTTGACTTTAATTTAATGTGTATGTAAGTTAGAGTATATCAAATATACCCTTATATATAAACTAGTGTGTAATGTTTATTTTCAAATTCATTCAGAGAAGAAAATATTTCATTTCCTTTCTCTTAACTTATTCAGTTGATGAGGGGCGTAAATTTATTTATAGAAAAAAACTTTTCATTTTCTTTCTCTTAAATTATTTGATTAATGAGAGATCATCAATTTAGATAGAGAATGAAACTTTTCAATTACTTCTCTTAATTAAATTAAATAACTGATAATAAAATAACATCAATGATTAATCTAAATATGACATGAATTGTAAATATATTTCCAATAAATATTATGCAAGTGCAACATATACGGAATGTGCATAGTCAATGGTAATTGATATGTATACATAAAATAAACAAGAACAATTTGAATGGTTATTACATAGGAATTGAAATGAAAATAAATAGGTGATAACAAGGGTGATTGATACAGTTTCCTTTTTAGTAAACTTAATTAATGCAACATATAAATGATAATGAAAACGCATCATAATATAAGAATATAAAAAGTCAAAAATAAATGTATGTATATAATTTCCTCGTTTTAATTTTTTTGGGGAACGAAATCTAATTCATACTTTGACAATAAATTTTATATATACAAACACACGTATAAAATTACTTGTTTGTATATAAAATTAAAATAAGTCTTTCTAATTAATTCAAATTTGAGATTTATAACAATCAACTTAAAAATAGATTTATTGTCAAAACATTAATTGTGTGTAAGATTCAATAAAATATCTCTAATTAATACAAATTATAAACTTATAATAATCAAACTAAAATTTAGATTTATTGTTAAAACATCTTCCTTTTTTAATTTATAAAATAATACAAACACAAAATACATACATGTAAACTTTCAAACCTAAAATTACATTTTGTTTTATATTATTTAAATCATGAACCTTCTGGAAAATACTGTAATATTCATACATAAATTTTAGTTTAATTTGTTAAAGTAAAATCCAATCAAAACTATCTAAACATAAAAAAATTAGATCTAAAGGATTATACTTTGAATTGAATGTTTATAATATAGATCTATAACAAAACATTGTATTCAAACATATACAAATTTTAATTTTAATTTAATAAAATAAGAACCCAATTGATAAATTGAACATACAAAATTTCTAATCTAAAAATTAGACTTTCAATTGAATGTTTAGAATATAGTTCCAAAAAACAATGTATTTAAACATATACAAATATTAATTTCGATTTATTGAAATAAAATACTAATCGATTCATTCAACAAACAACTCAAGCTACATATAAACAATTTTCAAATTAAATGACCCAATGATATGTACATACAAGTGGAAATTAGCCATAAGGGCCTCTTTAGCAAATGCAATTAGTTTGTAGGACACACAACTCAAATAATTACTTTTAAGGACAAAATGCAAAATAATTAGTTTCTAAGGCCTAAAACCTATAAAATTATGTCCTTGAAAGTAATTCGACGGCTGACTTTGTCATTAAAAGTAATTTTCTATTGACTTTGGCCTTGAAATTAATTTCTCTGGTTATGTGTCCTAGAAACTAATTTGACCGCAAAGTTTGTCCTTCTATTTCAACAAACATTATATCAAATATCATTATCCATTAAAGAAAAACATATCTTATTACCCAAAGCCTTGAAGCACGTCTTGAAAATGGACTCCTTTTAGAATGTTTCCTAGAAGTCATGCCTTGAATGATGGTATCTCCTCTGATCTTCAAGATCTCCATCCTATCATTGCAAAAGATGGATGAACCACTTTTGTTTTGTTTTATTTGATGTTTTATATGGAGTTGAAATTTTTATGAAATTATTATTTGTTTTTTGCCATGAAATGTTGGGTGGAGAGAAATAACAGATTGAATGAGAGAACGAATTGTACATATAGAATGAATTAGAGAATATATTTTATTTGAAAGAAATGAAAATTTTTCCATTCTTTAAATAAAACTTCCCTAATTAATTCCCATGATTGTTTGTCTCTTCCCTATCATTTCTTTACACGTACGTCATCAAATGACATAACATTTCCACAAATCATTTCATCAAATGACATAACATTTTCATAAATCATGTCATCAAATGATATAAAATATTCATAAATCATTTCATGTAATTATCTTTAAATTACATCGATACGTGTATCGATGCGTGCAATATAAAATGTATAAATGCATTAAAATAATTACAAAAAAATTCAAATATCGAATAAATAATAATTAATATTTCTCGAATATCAATTAATTTAATCAATTTACAATTTTTTAAATTAACTAAATCATGTGGTTTTTTAGACAATTCATCATTACGGTTGTGCAAATCATGGGTGTATATTCAGTCAACGATTAATATCGAATTATTTGAATATTAACGTTTACAAGCCACTTAGCAGGTGGTGTGACATTTTGGTCGAATTTATTGCTTACACGTCTTTTGGTAAAATCCAATTGTACTTATTATAGGTGGTACATAATAGTGACAATTATTTACACTAATTCTCTTCGTCATAACTATATCACTTTGGATTTATGGAATTTGGTAATGGTCAAAATTCCAATATCATCCACATTCAACTTTATACTCCAAACATAAAGTTCTTGGTTCAATAATAATAATTATTATTAACCGAAAGGCTCTAGTCAGAGACTTTGACTTTGAGTTGACTTCAGTTGACTATGATGTTAACCTCATATAACCGAGGAGATGAATTCTCTCTTAAATAGTGTTTCACTTCCAACGCTTCCACTTGACCCAATTATTTCTATGGATGTTGTGTCACGATTTAACTATAATCAAAGTGGAGCTTCCACACTGAAGATCAGCAAAATTCTCAAGTCGAGAGAACTTTGTAAATTTGTCACATCGATATTCTCTGCATGACCTTAGCTATATTAACCAACAAGAAATGATCAAGTGAGTCATTCTATAGCTATCCAATAACTATCAATAGTAACCCCATGGTGCCCCCAGCAATCGTGAGTAATACACTGCCCAACGTTTGGAGAGTGTTACGTACTCCAGTCCTAACGGATGTATCAATATCTGATCTCGATACATCTTGACTATGAATATTTAAAATGGTATATTTGTTTCATTATGATAAATTACTCATGATTATAACACTTTGTAACTAATATCACAAAACATACCATTTATGGATTTTCTATTACATATAATTTTAATTAATTTGATTAATTAATATAACCACATTATATCAAGTATAAAATAGAAAGAAAATACTTTTTATTTCGAACAAGATTGGTCAATGAGTTAGATATATGTAGCAAATTACATAATTGCCTCTGGGGCATACCCCCAACTCTATCAATCTCCCACTTGCACTTGGGATCAATTATGGAATCTTATTCTAACTTATCCAATCGGTTTTATCAAAACCAGTTGGGTCACACCCTTTGTGAATGAGTATGCTATTATGTTTTAATTATTTACTTTTCCAATCAACTCACTCTGACAATGATAAATTATTTTATGACGTGGAGCAATTCGGAGTATGTCTCTTGAATTCTAGTGAGCTTTAAGTTCTATTATGAACCATATCGCAATATTGTTATCATATAATAATGTTATGAGATTCTCAACATTTGGAATCAGCTCGGTTATAATTTGTGCACTTATATTTTTCTATACATTGTCTTTATTGTAGTGCTATTCTAGGCGATGTATTAAGCCTTATTCATTGAATCAGCCATGTTCGTTCATTTGGAATATTTCCAACTTAAGATTATTAACTTGAATTTATTATTGACATATTATACTCAATATCACTTATGAAGTTTGAGTCCGCACACTCCTTCATAAAGTGTTTTTGTTTCTGTAAATAATTCTCTAGTATTTCATAAATACATGAAAACACTTCTAACAACCATTTAGTGATATCATTTTGGATTTGATATTTGCTTCAAGTACCAAATATACAAAAAAATCACGATCTCATAGATAATATAACATGTATGATAATTTCTATTGCCAATGCATAAGGAACTCATTTCACATATTTCATATTAAATAATTTAATAAGGTGTCTTTGCATATTGATTTGGGGCATTCCCAATATCTTTAATACGCACTATAAAAGACATCATTTACGATCCAAAATTGAGCATTAGAACAACTAAGGTTCATTTTAACACAAGTACATTGTTTAAAATCAACAGCGTATTGTTTACTTATAGTTTAGAAATATCAATGTACCCTTCAACGTTCTTTCTTATGAACACACGCATCCTCTACATTTTGATTGATAATCAAACTATTTGATATTTCTATCAAAATATTTATTCAATTTTGATGCTCATAAAATGATATTTTCTATCATTTCTTGGATCGTATCTACAGACTCACATACTCAACACCACTCCCACTAACTTTGAGACATTTTGGTTATTATGTGTAAACAGTTTACTTTAGACCATTATTTAGAATTTTCTATTTCAATACATACATAACAAACACAAAGCCATATCAAGTGGGAATTTTGTGAGTAAATCTGAATTAACTTGAGGATGTTGAATATCAAATCTATTACGCTAATTTCAACAACTGAAATTTGCGATATTATTCTTATCAACATTGCTAAATTAATTCCAACTGCATTAGTCTTGCTCATAAAGACACAATCACGGCCAATAGATTACATCCCTTAGGTTACGACTACCAAAATCATATTTTGATAGTGTACATGGAATTCTCTCGGATTTACACATCATGCCATATCATAGAGTTAACACTCTTAATGGTTTAAACAATCGAGGATTGTATATTATCTACATTGATAAGAAACTCATAGTTTCTCTTCAATGTACGAGAATAATTATTAGACATTCTAATGCATTGTATTCGTTTAGGTTAGTTAATTTCATTTCGTCTCATCTAATCAGTTCGATCTATGATCGTATCTAATTATATTTTACTACCAATAATTCCTCAAAGAAATTTCTTCACAATGAAGTTGGTATTTCTAAAATAACAACTGTTTCTCAGTACAATAGAACAGGTATTCATAAATATTTTATGAAATTCTATATTTATAAAACTGATTTGGTTTTAGTTTACAAAGCTTATGTTTAAAACATAAATATGTCATCTAATGACAGTCTTCCAAAAGTTCTGTTAGGGAGATTCATACAATGTCTCTTACGAACAACTACTACATGCAATCTTTCGACTCGCACAACCCGCCAACTCCTTAGCTAGGATATGATGGGGTTTCTTATAATCCTCACGTTGTATGATTTTGTAAAATATTATTTAGATGAAATAATATTAACATTGTGTACTCTTAAGTATATGACCTTGTAGAAAGGAACTAACTCAACTTTGTAAGAAATGAGGAATACGGATCTTAAGGCTAGGATTAACACTAGAGGGGGGGTGAATAGTGTTTTAAGATATTACTTAATCTTTTTTAGTTTCGTTAATTTGAACACAAATGTATGCAATATTCAGACATAGATATGATTACAGAAACAAACATAGATGCAGAAATAAAGTAAAAGCAATAAAGGAAACAACACGCCGGATTTTATACTGGTTCGGAGTTACCCTACATCCAGTCCCACACACAAGTATGGATTTCCTTTCAAAGGCAATTGTAATATTACACCCTCGATTTCAAGGCCATGAGGTACACCACTCCAGATTCACAATCCTCTGGGTAGAGATACTTGATTTTACGAGTCACAAGTTCACCCAATTGATTTCCAAGGCTACAATCACACCTTTTCTCACTTGATTGATTTCACAAGCTACAATCACACCTTTTCTCGCTTAGTTGTTGCAAAGAAGCCTATAATTCTGAATAGCACTGAGATCTTGTTGAGATAGTGATAGAGAATCAAACCAGAGATGATTTAGTTGGATTCAATGTTGAATTCGGCAGAGTAATGGTAAAAATGTGTATAAAGAAATGTGGAAGAAGAAGAGGAGTGAAATCAGAGAAAATATGAATGCAAATTCGTTCAAAACTACCCCAATTTATAGCAGAACAACATCCATGTCCATTCGTGAAAGGATATGACGTATAGACACTTCCTTTGAAATTCAAAATTTTGAAATAAACTGCTACCATGTCGACAATGGGTACTTGAGGATGTCGACGTGCCTAAGATATTTTTGGTAATTTTCTTTTCTTTGAAAATAACTTCTGTCTTGTACTAAAACTATTTTAAACTTTATAAATATACTTAACTATAGTTAAAATACATAAGTATAGAGAATAATATTTTGATATATATATATATATAAATAAATTTACTATAATTTTATATTTAAATCTAAGTAAAAATATTAAAAGTTAAATATATTATTATTAAAAGATAGTTTAAAACCAAGGATAATTTGATTTTGAAAATAAAGATTATTTTGAGGCTAAAAATATTTAAAACCAGGATAGATGTTTTTGATTCTTTTAAAAGGAAGGTTTTGAAATCATTTTAAAAACAAGATATAATTTTGTAAAAAACATTTGAATAAAAGTTAGTGTATACAAAACAATATTCCACTAGATTTTACGTAGGTTCCATCCTACTTAGGGTTCCATCCCTTTAATAGGCTCGAAGTGGATTCCATTCCACAAATAAATAGGATTTTAAGATGCCAGTGCTTTTCTAGGAGTTTTAACAAAATTCCTAATTAAATTACTTATTATTGAAATCTTTAACTCTTGATAATCTTGGTACTCATGAGTCTTTAATCTTGATATCTTGAATCTCTATACTGTACAGTCTTCATTCTTGGTACCTACATGGTTAAATCCTGCATATACATATATATCTAAACTATAATATTAGTATTTATATTTTATAATCTTATTCTAAGGTTGTTGTCATCAAAACCATCTTCTCAAGGACTAACAAACTTCACTCACAATTAATCGCATTGTCCGACAAAGTTGGATTACTCCTTATCGATGCATCGTTATGTATCACATGGAGGAGTGATTTTTGATATTGAATCTTTATTCATTTTTAGGTACGTTCAGAACATTTTCCAACTTACTCACTCATTCAATCAAATCAAATCATTTCAATCGCATGTTATTTTATTTACTTCTGATTTATACTCTATAAGTTTACCATAGACATACTACATGTTTATCAAATACACATGTCCATGTTGGTGATAACTCATTGGTGGATATGGTTAAGTACGTGGAACCATTTTGGTAATAATAAACTTACGATTTCATACATCTATATATATATATATATATATATATATATATATCAATCCGAAGAGTTCGTCCACTCTTATGATGCTCCCACTAAATGGTTGCATAGCCCTTAATTGTTTAATATATGATTAACCAATATCATATGATTCATAATCATCATGTAATAAAATTATTTCTCAAAACTATGAATTATTCTATAATTCTAAATAATTGAAAATAATTTTGGATACTTCGATATTTTCCAATGCATCACTTTGTCATGAAAAAAAATACCATATTATAGTTTTATTTCATAATGAATATTCATAATAATCATACTGAAATATAGCCATGTCTATTTTTTAATCGACCGAAAAATAGTCATTATTTCATAAATAATTATCGATACATTTTACGAAAATAATTTTCGTAATTTAATGTAAAATATGTGCTACATGGCATGCTCCCACTATTTCCGCCATTACTATAATAGCGTGCTAAATTCGAAGGTTCTTCATTCACTTAATATAGATTTGTTTATTTCATATACTACAACTAGTTTACCGTAGAGAGTTCTTTGATCAAATATTTTGAACTCAAAGAAACAACCCTCGTAAAAAACAATTTTCAATATAAAAATACATTTTAGAATAGAAATCATATTTCTTATTCCAATGTTAATATCAATCACTATTATTATAATTTTTGTTTCCATTATTTCTTTATGAAGCAGAAATGACTATTCACTCTCTTCATTTTCCAATTATGCCTTAGATCATATTTACTCTTGTACATTCATTATTCTTTCAATTGGTCAAACCATTCAAAATAAAACCCTTACTACACACTACAAGAATACCTTTAAATACTGACGGCCCTCGGCGACGGCTTCCGATGGCTCAGGTGCGATGGTTTTTGACGGGCCTTCGACGGCTGTCAGAAGCCGTCGGCAATTCGCGTTATACAGGTCTCGACCGAGTCATTTCTTCCTCATTTCAGCTAAACGAAAAAAATTCTAAAATCTCTAAAACCCATTTTCAAGCTTCCAAACCCCAAATTCAATCTTTCGGATCTTGCATGGCTCCTTAATCACTCTCTATTGCTTCCAATCTCGGGTATAATCTCTAAATTTTATGAAAAACCTATTTTTTAACCAAAATCTAGATTTGCCTAAGTTGATAAATTTGGGCCAATTAGCGATTCTAACAGTTTCTAATAGCCTAATGATGGTTTATAGTATCCCATGGAATACATATTTTTTTTGTTAGCTTTAAATTGTGAAAAGCAGGTATAATTCATGAATTTGTGTATATGTGTAAACCATTATATATGTGTTATTTTTAACATTGTCTTGTATTAATTGTGGTGTTTATGTGTTCATATATGTCTGTGTATATATGTTAATCATTATATATACACACACACATATGCACACTAATAATTAAATAAATTATTTTTTATCGAAAACGTCGTAAAAAAATAATTTACATATCTGCTATAATACGCTTAATTAACCTTGTTTGATAAAATACGTGGAATGTGGTAAATTAAATAATTTTTTGAAATATATAGATTAGTAAATTTTCAACCGTTTATAAACAATAATATATTATATAATAAATAAGAAGTCAAACTATAAAACTTCTAATTTTTTTATAAACTACTTTTTTATTACGTTCCTTAGAGAGTTTATGGCCCCGTCCGACAAGTGTTGTACATGATAGTTATATAGATATTCGTTTTTGTCATAAAATGGACATTTATATTTATCTAGTACAATGCTTGCTGGATTTGTCCCTGGATTAGACAAGTTGTAAACACGGTAGGATGACTGACCATCAAAGGGGAAGTGCTGCCAAAATGTTGTTGAATCGTTTAAAACGAAATAATTTACGAAATGTAATTGTTTGATGTGTTTGTAATGGGAAGTAGGATGACTAATCATCAAAATAGAAAACCACAAACCAATGTTTCAATATTGTGTTCTTAAAATGGGTTAAATTGACGTGTATAAGATTATGTATCATTAAATTGAAAAATAAAATGTCAATTCTTAAAATGGCCAATATTTATTTTTGAATTTGTGATATATTTCTTTAAATAGGAAAAATGATCGATTATTTTGTTGATTGGTGGAGATGGATGTATCAAAGATGGAGACCGAGAGGCTCAATAAAGGAAGATTTTAAAATGGTATAAACGTATTTGTTGAATTCACTTATATGTAATAACGGAAGCGGTGTAGAAATTCATTGTCCGTGTAGTAGGTGTAAACATTTGAAGTATTTGTTACCAGATATTGTGAAAGTTCATTTGTGCAAAAACGATTTCGCACCGGAATATTATGTTTGGGATCGTCATGGAGAAGTTGTAGCACATACTTCTGTAGAGTCGCTTGTTTATCATGAAATGCAGGTCGCAGTCGATGTCCAAGTAGACGATATGCAGCTGGTACGAAACTACTGGATGCAGAATATAAGGAAGAATTACCAAGATTCTATGTCAGCTATGAAGCATAAAAGGGAGAAGCCGAACTGGATGGGAGCAAGTGTGTGGGAGGGTTGGCTTGCGCATTGGGAGAGTGACAAAGCGAAGGTAAGTGTACTAATATTTTATTAATTATTCGATTGATATGTAACTATAAAAAAATATTTGGTAAGTATATAATGTATTGTTTATTTAAATGTATAGACAGAGTCGTAGAGAAACTCTACAAATAGAAGTAGGAATCCTGTCACTCATCGAGGAGGGTTCAAGTCATTCCAACAATATCACCAAGAGTTGGTAAATTTATTAACTATAAATAGTAAATGGTTACTATGCTGTATAATTTTGAATATACAATATTAGTACATAATAATCAATTTGAGGAAGCGAAGCGGCAGTGTCTCTTATCGTACATGGATGTATTTACCCGTACTCGTGCCGTCGAGCATGTAAATCCAAACGGGGCTGTTTCATATACATGACATGACAATAAATCATGGAAAACCCATGTAAGCATATTTAGTTTACATACAACTATTAGTTGTTTAATTATTAAAGTATAATGAATTAAGATATTATGCTATTAATTTCATATGTATTTTTATTCGTTCATACAGGCACGGTTTATGGAACAAAGGCAAAAACTTCTGGAGAAAACTAGTCGAGAGCGGCTGACTACGGATGAGAAGGATGTCATTTGAGCCAGTCATGGACCCATCTTCACGGAATAGGCATTACAGTTTTGGCAATCAAGCGGTAATGAATAATATATTTAGATATAACAATTTAGTAATATTTCAATTCTAAAGAACTTCACATCGCTTTAGTTTCAGTAATAAGTTTATAGATATAACAATAAAAATATTAGGTTGAACTTTGATAATAAGATTATAGTAACTGCACTTTTACTAAATTAAATAAGTATTGCATGGTAGAAGGAGGAGAGCCAGCCAAAGCAAAGCTTAGATCGATCTTGCAGAGATCGAGGAATTGAGAGTTAGGGTGGCGCATGCAACGACCCAAAATTTTGAACCATTCGCATCCGTACATGTCGGAGTTGAATTGCTCAAAATATTAGATTATTAATTTTATATTTTACAAAACTCAGCATATACGGTAAATAAATCAATCACAGAATCACGGAATCACAGACACAGAGTAATACAACAATAAGCAGCGGAAAAGATAAATAGTAGTCCATGAAGCTACTGTATAAACAACAGAGTTTGAAGTAAAATACAACAGAACATCTCAAATGCAATGTAGTCTCGAATACAAACTGATGACAAGTCTGAAAAAACAACTGGATAGCTGAAAGAAGAATAGATAGATCTTCAACAATGCTCCAAGCTCCGAAGGTTAGTCTAAAATGATGTGACGCTCAGTCTGAGCCGAGCGTAAAGCAAAACACAAAACACTCGAGTCAGGACTAACATTCTTATATTAATAAATTCAACTCAAGTGAAATGTCAACTGAAATACAAGTAACTTAAACGATAGTAGGGATTTCCAACCTCTAAGGATCTGTGAAACTATCTACTATGTAATAATATACACTATTATAATATGTCCATGGTAAAGTAAAAGTATTAAAACAGCGTTAAGGCATCACCCATATCCCCCTTAACACATTTTATATATTCCTGTAGTCTATACAATGCCGTACTCCTCCGTAAACTGGAGGTTTACCCAAAGGACATCACATAGGTACAGTACAAAACAAACTCGTAGAAGGCACGATAGGGCATGCGACAAGGCACTTGAGGCAATGCCAGGGTAGATATACCGTTAGCGGATCCGGACTGGTGGTAACGATAGCAGCTCCTAACGCCCATCTCGTGACACACTCCCAAATCAAAGATGCACCCAATCAAATCACAAAAGCAATAACACGGTATCAAAGAAATGTGTCTGATCGATGGAATGACCTCACTTGCCCCGGCATGGCTCCTGTTTTAGCCACATCAAGCTGAATCATGGGCGTCAGGGGTACGTAAATACCATATAGAATCGTCACCAAACCATCCTACTTCATTCTGGAATCTCCACACCGTACATAGTTGTTAAAGTGGTTTTTGTTATTGGCAGAGAGTATGACAATATCCGATCTCGGTCTCTTTAACAACCAAATGCTTATGTCACACCGTGGTCATTTCATTTCAAATAGTCCATACTTCATATCAAAATATCATATCCATTTCAAAACCATGTCAATTCGATATTGTTATTCACTTTAAATAATATTCTTTTCCAAAATCGTAACACTTTCCAAATTATAACACTTTTGAAATCATAGCACTTTTGAAATCATAACAGTTCTATATCCATAACAGTTTTGAAATCATAACACTTTGAAATCATAACATTTTTAAGATCATAACACATTGGAAACCATAACACTTCCTACTTAAACAGTTTAAATATTGAAAGTAGTATATAAAATAAATAGTTATAAATTAAAATAGTTTATATTAAAAAAAATTATATATTAAAATAGTTTATATATATAACACTTTATATAATAAAAATTAGTTTCCTTAAATTTCAACAAATCCTACAAATCAACTCAAATTCCAAAATTCAATTTAATTCAATCCCAATTTATCCATTTTAATTCGATTCAAGTTTTCAAAAATCCATATTCAATTTATATCGATTTCAAATACAAATTTGAACTACAAATTAAACCATTCCAACTTCAATAGATTCCAAAGCTTTAAATTTTCAAACGTTTCAAAACTAAATTTAATAATTTCATTTATATCTTAATTTAACTTTATTATTATTTAGTTTTGAAATATTCACTTAATAAATCCAATATCATTTAAATAAAACCACAAATTACAAATAAACTAAATATTTCCTTCAATTTATTTAAACTTGAAATATTAATTTAATCACCTTAAACCAAAATAAAGTTATAAAATCATATCCTTTAAAAATCTCAAATTCAATAAGTTTCAAATCGATTTAATTAAATAAAATTCTTAATTAATTACAATTTCAAATAAATTCAAATTTAACTTCCTAATCTTAACTTATAAAAATCATTATAAAAATCTATTTTAAAATATAAATTTAAATAAATATTTAAACATATTATATATTAATTAAAATCAAACTTTATTAAATTAAATCTTATTATTAAAATTATTTTATTTTAAAGCTTCATATAAATACTTTTAAAATAGTAAAATTTATAAGTAAAATCTTAAAATTTAAAATTTCAAAACTAACTTATAACATTTAAATTTCCAAAATAAAATTTTAAAAATCTAAAATTTAAACCTTTATAGAATAACATTTATAATATATAATATCTTAAAATCAATATTTATTAAAACCACATAAATTTCTTTCCAAACCTTGGAAATCATTTTCAAAATATTTATGTATAGACCAACGGTGTATGTATATAATTTTCTATCCTATGGTCAAGTGATACGAATATTTATCATATCAATCAGTAATTTAAATATATACTGGTAAATATCATTTCAACCCGCAATCCCAATTCAGAGTAGATGAAAATCGCTTGGGTTTATCATTTCAACCCATAATGAATTTTTCTTATTCTACAAGATCGTTCGAGCATGTATAATTTCAACCCATAGGGAATTCTATACTAACAGGGTAGTTGCAAAGTGAGAACAGATATGATAATAATATAAAAATCAGCAACATGGATATATCATCAGCGATAAAATAAATAACAGATCATGGTGTCAGATGTCACAGGTGATTGGTTATAGACAATGGCATATCATATATATCAATTGTATAATTAACAGTTAAATCTAATAGCATATTTCAATTATCGTTTTGAATGTAATCAAATTTAATAAATATAAGAATGTTAATCGTGAGTGATTGCTCACCTTTCGAGGCTAGAAATGAATGATAATGAGATGAGTTACAAATCCAAGCCCGAATTCCAAAGCAAAGCAAGATGGAAACGAATTCATTGATCAAAGCAAGGCTGGAATCGATGAGAACAATCAATCAGTTTGATAGAAATAGAATATATATATGTTATTATAAAAATCAATATTCAAATTTAAAACAAATATTAAGACAGAATATATATAATTAAAATCATTATTTTATTTAAACACGATTTAATTAGAAAAATCTCTATATCAATACATATTCCAAATCAATGCTACATAAACCCATAGTTAAAATAAGACCCTTACCCTATAATAAAGCTCAAGTATATTCTCATATATAAACCAACAGCTCATATATAACTTAGATATCCTATATATATACAGAACCAATTGTATATAATCTGTTGAAACCCATATATACACAAACAAGTTTTGTATAAACTCGTATATTCAAACAACAGATTATTTACAATTCTTATAACTTATAATATATATATATATATATATATATATAAATTACAGATTATAGATTTCTTATATATAAACTAATGGATCATATAACTCATATAAAATGTATAACTCATATAACTTATGCATACACATGTAAACAAGCAGATTCTATATAACTTGTATAACCTTTATATATATAAAACAGACAGATCATCGAAAACTTAGGTATACACATATCCAAATAGACTAATATATAATCATACATATAACTTATGTATTATTATCCCACCTTTTGGTCAAGGCTGGAATATCAACAAATTGGCAAGAAATGATGGATATCAGGATTGAAGAACGATTGGAAACAAGACTGCAATGGATGTCGTTAAAATTTGGCTGAGCTCCGATCAAGACGGAATCAATTGGGGATTATGATCAAGGCTAGGGGTCGCCGCATTTCAAATTTCAGGTCAATCGGTGTTCGTATGATCACGATATGATCGATGCAAGTTAGGGAAAAATGCTGTTCGAATCCATCATAAGACTCATTTCGAATCGATGTTGTTCGACTCCATCCGAGGTTAGATTCTTCGCACCGATCCGATAACAACAGCGTCGTATCGATTGCACTTCGTATCCATCGTGATAGAACTACTTCGTATCGATTAGGGTGCAATACAGTTCGTATCGATCACAGGTAAGCATAGTTTGTATCCATCTAGTTCGTGGTTGTTCGAATCGATAGCATCTGAGTCCTTGTTCGTATCCATCATGCTCAAGCGAGTTTGTTTTGTATGGATGGTATCCTACAGCGATCGATACGAAATATACCCACAACTATCAATATGAACAAAGGCGACGATGAATGGATGCGAATTGATAATTGATTCGAAGAAGGACTGAAGTGTGTGGATACGAATCAACGGTCGATGCGGACGAAGCTCCAGTAGTGGGTGCGAATAACTCGCCACAAAGATTGGATCGATCCAGGAAACTCGCACCATGTCATCCTATGCTCACGTGCCATTGATAGATGCGAAGGGGATGGATACAAAACCATGGATTCTAAATCGGCAGCCTTCGAAGAATACAAGATTGCATCGATCATATCTCCTAAACCATAGGTCCAAATGTTACAAAATTTTCACAGGATCTTACGTACAAGCTAAAGAATGTTCCTTCCAAGTTTTAGCTCGATTGGGCGATTTCTTGATCGATATGAAATTGATTCGTATCGATCACGGATCGAGTCGAAACTTGCTGGGATCGATCGCGTGGGCCCACTCACGTGCTAGAAGGAGTCTCTCGAAGTTTGAGCGTGATATCAGCTTCCTACACCTATAAATAGCCCCTTGGAACCTACAGAAAAGGGATCTTTTTTGCCATTCGACGCCCAGACTCTACCAGATTCAACGTTTCACTTCATCATCGCTGTTATACTTGAATTTCTACATTGTAATTGCTGTAATCAAATGTAACCAGCAAGGATAATCAATAAAAGATAAGCCTTTGAAGTGGACGTAGGCCGAAGATAGCCGAACCACTATAAATCCTGTATTTCTGTATGCTTCTTTCTGTTTAAAGTTGATTATTCTTCATTTTTTGTCCTCTACATCACTTAGATCTGAGATTTGTGTTTGAATATTGCCGATTGCATTCATACCTTAGGGCTTTCACGACATTTGGGGTTTGTGACCAAGTTTGGCACAAACACTTTGGTGCTTTCACTAAGAGGAACTAGCACCCGCTACACCAGATTCGAAATTCAGATTTGAAAAGCTTGAAGAATTCAGATTTTGAAAACAATGACTCGACAGACAAGTAGAAGACAAAGAGCTGAGAGAAGCCTACAAGGAGGAAGTCAAGAGCCATCCTCCGGAGCTGGAGAAGGACAAGCTTCGATCTACATCACCAAGGATGAGATGGAAGCTATTGCAGATTCATTACATAAGAGATTGTTAAAGAGTCAACATGATATGATGCAGACTTTCTTTGAACAGATGAGAGCTGCAGGGACACAAAACCTTGGACTGACTACAGCTACTGTGAATGCAGAACAAGGAGTTAGGATTGCAGGAACCAACAGAGGTCAGGTTCAAGGTCAGAATGCAGAACCAAAAGGCAATCAACAAGGACTTGGGGGCAGACCCTCAGGATCTGATACCGGAAGACCTATGGATGGAACTCAACGGGCTAGGGCGAACGCTAACGCTAATGAGCCACATGAAGAATATGTACCAGAATTCCCACGGGGGCATGGGGACAACCTTTGACGGACAATACTGGATTAGCCGAGATCATTAGGAGAACTATGCGCAGAGGTTTTACAAATAGAGATCTGGAAGGAGTGAATACAAGTCCGTTTACTCATGAAATCAGGATAGCTCAAAATCCACCTGAGTTTAAGCTACCTAACGTGGAGGTATACAATGGCAAGGCTGATCCAACAGATCATCTGATGAGATACACCAGACACATGGAAGTGCTGGGGGTATCAGAGGAAGTTATGGCCCGATGTTCCCCTCTATACTTGACGGATATAACTGTGATGTGGTTCAGGCAGTTGGAAGAGGGATCTATTAGGACGTGGACAAAGTTGGTGGACAGATTTTTGAGGCAATTTTGGGTTCATATCAAGAGGCCAAAGAACGTGATGACACTAACGTCAATCAAGCAAAGGACGGATGGGTCACTCAGAGCTTTCCTGACTCGGTTTAATGCGGCGGTTGCTTCGGTGGATCGGCCGGATCCATTAATGGTTCTAATGGCAGCAGTTTCAGGAGTTAGAGAGGATTTAGATTTCAAGGTATCTTTAATATGAGACCCACCACTGGATCTCGGCGAATTCTTTCACGAAGCTGAAAGATTCCTTTGGCAAGAAGACGCATGTATAGATTTAAAGTTAAAGGAGGTGAATGCGACTGAGGGTGGAGGACCATCCAGCGGAGGCTTGGACAGAGATAAAGGAAAGGTAAAAAGGAAGCTTGATGACGATTCGGAAAAGGCCAAGAAACAATAGAGGGAGTCGAAGTTCTCCACCTACACTGGATTAAATGAAACATTAGAGCGGATATACATGGAAACCCATAATCGCCTTCCTTACCGAAGGCCGTCTAGGGGAGAACCTTCTGAACGTGAAAGGGCATCAAGAAGGCACAGTCTCTTCCATGATTTGGATGGACACGATACCAACAGCTGCAGGCACTTAAGGGACATAATTGAGGAGCATGTGAGGAATGGACAATTGAAGCAGTATGTTGAGGCTCGGCATGCAGCGGTGGAGCAGGAGCGACCACCGCCTACCTTAACCCATGATGGTTTGAGGCCCAGGGATGATGGTCGATTCGTTATCAATTGACTGGGATGTTATGATATAAGTAGCGAGCTATTAGCAAACGACAAAGTCATTTACACATGTACGGGAACGGAGATGGCCCCTAGGCATGCTCTGAATGATGATAAATCGCGACACTATGGTTTGTGAAATCTGCTTTTTATTTTTGGATTGGACACTCATTTCTTTGGTTTTGTTTTGGAGTTGGTTGGAACACCTAATTTTGTCTGTTTTCTGGTTTGGACTTCTGTTTGGGTGATTGTTCTGGGTGCTGGTTTTGATTTTGGATGTGGATTTTTGATTTTCTGATTTGGTTTGGATTTTGGATTGAATTCTGATTGGATTTTCATTTCGTTTTGGTAAACGGTCGTCGGGTATGGATTATACCTGGCAAGGGGTGAGTCGCTTTGCCTGAACGCGGTAAATCGGCTTACTCAGGTCGTCGAGTATGGACTATGCTCGATAAGGGTTCGGAGCGACCAGAATTCAGCCTAGGATTTAGGCCCTATACTATCGGTTATTATTTCAGGTCATTGAGTATGGACTATGCTCAACAAGGGTCTGGAGTGACCAGGATTCGGCCTAGGACTTAGGCCCCGTATTATTAATTATGATTTCAGGTCGTCGGTATGGATTATACTCGACAAGGGTCCGGAGTGACCAGGATTCGGCTTAGGACTTAAGCCATGACATTATCCAATGTCCAGGGACACTGGACCACGTTCATCAGATGTGGATTGCATTTGGCAAGAACCCGGAGTGGTTACGAATTTAGATGTTGGCCTAGAGAGGTCATGGATTCAGTTATTGGCTATCGGATAAGGATGGATTAGGACTCGGTTGTCGAGTTCAGATGGATATGGAATTGACTAAAGGCTTTGGTTACTGGATTTGGGACTTCGGACATTGGATTCGGAATTATTCAAAACACACCTTCTTATAACAAGGCATGTTTTGGGGGTAAATGTTATACCACCTTTTGGTCAAGGCTAGAATATCAACAAATTGGTAAGAAAGGATGGATATCAGGATTGAAGATCGATTGGAAATAAGGCTGCAATCGATGTCGTTAAAATTTGGCTGAGCCCCGATCAAGACGGAATCGATTGGGGACGATGATCAATGCTAGGAGAGGTCGCATTTCAAATTTCAGGTCAATCGGAGTTCGTATGATCAAGATATGATCGATGCAAGTTAGGGAAAAATGTTGTTCGAATCCATCATAAGACTTATTTCGAATCGATGTTGTTCGACTCCATCCGGGGTTAGATTCTTCGCACCGATCCAATAACAACAGCGTCGTATCGATTGCACTTCGTATCCATCGTGATAGAACTACTTCGTATCAATCAGGGTGCAATACAATTCGTATCGATCACAGGTAAGCATAGTTCGTATCCATCCAGTTCGTGGTTGTTCGAATCGGTAGCATCTGAGTCCTTGTTCGTATCCATCATGCTCAAGCGAGTTCATTTCGTATCAATGGTTTCTGCAGTGATCGATACGAAATATACCCATAACTATCGATATGAACTAGGGCGACGATGAATGGATGCGAATTGATAATTGATTCGAAGAAGGACTGAAGTGAGTGGATATGAATCAATGGTCGATGCGAACGAAGCTCCGGTATTGGGTGTGAATAACTCGGTCAACTCGCCACAAAGACTAGATCAATCCAGGAAACTCGTGCCATGTCATCCTATGCTCACGTGCCTCTGATCGATACGAAAGGGATGGATACGAAACCATGGATTCGAAATCAGTAGGCTTCGAAGAATACAAGATTGCATCAATCATATCTCCTAAACCACAGGTCCAAATGTTACGAAATTTTCACAGGAGCTTACGTACAAGCTAAAGAATGTTCCTGCCAAGTTTCAGCTCGATTGGGCGATTTCTTGATCCATACGAAATTGATTCGTATCTATTACGGATCGAGTCAAACTTGCTGGGATCGATCGCACGGGCCCACTCACGTGCCAGAAGGAGTCTCTCGAAGTTTGAGCGTGATATAAGCCTCCTACACCTATTAATAGCCCCCTGGAACCTACAGAAAAGGGATCTTTTTGGCCATTCGATACCCAGACTCTGTCGGATTCAACGTTGTACTTCATCATCGCTGTTATAGTTGAATTTCTTCATTGTAATTGATGTAATCAATTGTAACCAGCAAGGATAATCAATAAAAGATAAACCTTTGAAGTGGACGTAGGCCGGAGATAGCCGAACCACTATAAATCCTGTATTTCTGTATGCTTCTTTCTGTTTAAAGTTGATTATTCTTCATTTTTTATCCTCTACATCACTTAGATCTGAGATTTGTGTTTGAATATTGCTGATTTGCATTCATACACTGGTGCTTTCACGACATTTGGGGTTTGTGACCAATTTTGGCGCAAACATGTATCAACAGACCTTAAACACAAACTAATATATATACAACATAATACATATATATCATATAAACAGAACTCGAATACAAAAACCGTGAAGAGGAAAAATATAACTTATATATATATATATAAATATCATATACTGTAACTTTATATATATAAATACAACATAAAAACAACTTACATAACTTTCATATTTCAGATCTTATAGTTCCTATACTTCATATAAACAACAAAACCTTTCACAATAAATGGAAACTAACTGCATATGCTAATATATATAAACAATATTTTATACGAAACTTATACAATATAAATATATATCCTTATATATATAGAAACATGCGTATATTTTTAATACGATACACACACACACACACACACTCCTACATAAAAGTAGATAAACTTATATATGATATATATATACTTACATAAAAGAGGAGGAAGGCCGAGGTGGTGCTCGAGGCGGGCTTGACTGATGATAGGTGGTTGCTGGGCTTTGCGTGGAGAAAAATGGGAGAATGGATGGTTGCTCTTAGGTGGGCTGCCATGGGAAATCATGCGGGAGAGAGAGGAAAATGGGTATTGGGGTTGGTCAGGTAGGGAGGAGAGGGGAGTTGCGGATGGTAGAGGTTGAGCACGATGAGGGGAAAAAGATTATGGCCGATTTATTTGGTGGTGGTCGGGGATGAAAGGGAATGAACTGGTGGCGGTGAGGTCTGCTGGTGGATGGGAAATAAGAGAGAGAAGGGAAGGGGAATGGTGTAAGGCTAGGATGAAGTAATGAGAAGGGGAAACGAAAGCTACAGCAATTCTTTTCTCAAAAGAGAGAACAAAGAAGAGAAAGGCAACGAACCGAAAAAATAAATATTGGGACCAGAAGCCAGAGTGGAATGGTTGGGAATAATAATGGATGAAGGCTGTTGATTTCCGATGGATAACAGAAAGTCATAGGGTCCAAAAGTGTTTTAAAACAGGTACTATTACGAGAATCATTTTATTAATATCGCCGTGTACCGGACTTCAAAACACAAATACGAATATATTATGAAGATCAATATGATGAGACGATCGAAACGTATATAGATATCAATGGTACGATCATCCTATCAAAAGTTGATAATCGATACCGAAAATGCTGCTAAAACGCCAGAATTAAGATAAAAGGAGCGATAGCAGTCCAAATTTGGAGAAACGAAATATGAAGTCTCACTCGGAAGATGATTTATAAATTTATTGTATAAAATATTCAGGTTAGGAAAATATTTTATCATCATCTAATATTTACTGATTTAAATTTAAATAATAATACACAATAAAATAAACTTTAATATTATCAGATGAAAATTTACCATTTGCTATGTTTATATAGACGTATTCCAAATATTAAATTTTTATTTCCAAATTTAATTATTTAAAATTTCACAAAATTTCAATTAAATACGTTATAAAAACCATTAAAATTTACGGGTCGTTATACCCTTCCCCACTCAAAACTTTTTGTCCCGAAAAGAAACAAGGTAGGAGAACAGAAACTACCAAAAAGAGAAAATAGATTGAAATACCATATAAAACAATTAATTTAAAACCGTATAAACTACATTTATTTTAAAATTGGTTTATATTCCATTAGTTGATTCCAATTCATTTTATTTAATCAATCAAATTTATTGTGTTCACATTTGATTGGTTTCATTTCCATATATTTTATTCAATTGATTTGTTTCCCATTTATTAGCATTCTTACAAAATTTACACCACAGAATTTGTTTTATTTTACTCATTTATTAAATCTATTAGATCAACCATAATTAATTCCACATCAACATTCAACTTCAACAATTCAAAACCATATAGATTTCAATTTTTGATAAATTAATATTCAATAATTTGGTTCAATCCATTTTATTTAATTAATAATTAGTCAATCAATTTAAAACTGATTTTCTTTCATTTTATCAACATTTCTTTCAAACAAATTCATTTTTAAATTAACTCGTTTATTTTATCCGTTTACCTTCGCCTAAGTTGATTCCACAAAAATTCCAGTTTACTATTCTTAAGTTCATATTACCTGCTTAAACAGTCTTCTTTTTATTTGTTTAATTTATCCCACTTAACATATTTTGCAATATATATTAGGTGTATACATTTGATAACCATATATTATCCAACAAATAAAATTTCCTTTTATTATCCAATTTATTATCCAATTTACTATCTGTAAATTCCCGTAACAAAACACCATCTTTTGATATCCTATTTTTATATCATAGTGTGTGCTATCCAATTACATTCTACTACATTTAGAATTTTTTTTTGCACAGCAAGCTGGTTTTAAGTGGGCCGTCCACTATTTATTACGAACGCAATAAAGGTTGTAGTACAGGAGTAAGGTAAAGTACCTTAACTACTATGAAAAAAGAAAATACAGCACAGGTACGTGACAGCTATGTCACAGTAACTAATAAAATCACAATGACTAGGCCTCCTCCGCAAAGGAAGAACCACCTACATCCGAAGATACCAGAGAAGATACCAAAGGGACATTCCCACAAAGACCAGCGAAAGGACGAAAACGGGTAGTAAGACAAGGATCATAACCCATAGCATCAGAAGAGTAGATAAAAGAGCGATCCCAGGAAGTATAAGCAAGCATGACAGAATTCGAAGTCGCATATAAACCGTCCAAATCGAGAACAAGGGAATCACCAGATGGTTTGTAATGAAGGCATCTAAGGTCTAGATAATCATCGGAGACAAATCTAAAGTAGGAACCAACCACAGGGTTAAATCTCATATCCGAAATATGATCAACCCAACACCGCTCGGACTCATCCCAAATAACAGACAGACGCGACGAGGACGGGATAGCAGCAGCAACATCACAAGGGACCACGGATTCAGGAAAAGGGACAGGCTTAGCATAAGGAAAAGGACACGGACTCAGATCAGGTAATGGAATAGTAGGAGAAGGGGGAATCAGGGAGGCAGGGGCCTTGGGAACCCAAATCCGACGCAGGGGGCGAGGCAGAGGGATCTTCGGAGCAGCAGCGGAGGCAACAGAGTGCAAACAAGCGTTAGCCAGGTGGCCAAAAGAGTGACAGGAGGTACAAATATCTAGAGCCCAGCCATAGCGAACGTGAACATCCATAACATGCCCGACAGCAAGCTGAACAGGAATAGAAGAAGGGAGAGGCTTACAGGGGGAAATCTCAATAAGAGCCTTAGCATACATCATTTTATCACGCGCTACTGTATTAAAGTCAAAACATTTCAATTTTTCAACATTACAGGCTAACCAATTCAACCCAAGAAGAGGCTGAAGGGCAGAGGGAATTTGCGAAAAGTACACCCAAACAGGAATAGAAAGAACCTGTTCACGAGCACGGGCTACAAATGGAGACCAAGGAGTAACTATAAAAGGCCTTCCATCAAAAAACGAAGGCTCTGCCTCAAGAACTAGCTGCCGATCCTCAGATGAGAAAAACTTAAGATAATACATGGAGTCAATCAGCTTAACATGCACATTACCACGAATCTTCCAAGCCCTACGACAAACTGAAGATGCATTAAGAAGCCGGTGATTAGGATCCAAAAAAAAAAACCAAGTGATCAGCCCAAAAATCAACGCCGGCTTGCAAAACAGAAGGGGGAGGGATCATCACTCCATTCACCTCAACCAGATCAAAATCAATCGGAACGTAATCACCCGCATTATGGGGCAGGGACGTGAAAAGAGAAATCCAAGGCTTGGTGCTAGGCAGAGGAGGAGGAGCAGCACCAGGAAGCTCCGTGGTGGAGAGGGAATCAAGAGTGGTAGTCGGAATTGGAATACCAGAACAAGCTACACTATCAATAGGAACAACATTCTGGTCCTATTGACAAGCTAAACTTCCTAGTTAAACTTTCTAGTTAAGTTATATAAATGTTTCTGAATGTAAGAAACACTATACAAATTTTCCTTTTATTTACACCATTTCCACTAATAAAATTTAGTTTGAATAATTTATTATTTAATTTCCTCTTGTAAAATCTCCAATTACAAATTCATTAATATTTTTAACTTTTTCAATATTCAGATAAGTTATATATTTTAGGATGCAATTGATTATTATACAAACAAAAAATTTATCCTAGTTCAACTGTTTCATGTTATTTTAATTCCATTTTATATGTTAAACACTTCAAATATTCTAAAATTTTGATTTATTTTAATAATTGAAAACCTTAACTTAGCAGAAATTAAGAATTAAATTTCCGGTTTTACTTCTCACCATTTTGAAATAAATATACATATATACGTATACATACATACATACATACATACATACATATATATATATATATATATATATATATATTTGTGAATCAAACCATATTCAAGAATTTCAATTCAAATTCCTTTTCAAAAGAAAAGTGTAGCAAAGTTGCTACATGATCTCTCCACTTTGAGACTCGAAAATGAATGTCGATGATGTTGTATTCATCACCGAAATTATTTTCCAGCGATAAAAGAGAAGAGTACCGACTTCATTTAAAATTCTTTTAAAATAATTTCATTCAAAAATGTTTCCAAATAATAGATCTTTCAAAATTGTGGAAACCAAATTTAGAAAAACTCCGGAAATTAAGAGAATTTAAAAAATTTCTGACTTGATCTTCTTCAGAAAATTCCTTCCCCAAGGATATTAAAGAATGCACAATATCCTGAAATCTACTATACATATCTGAAATAGACTCATTATGGTTCATTCTAAATAATTGAAACTGATTTTGAGCATGGAAATTTTGGTCTGTTTAACTTTGCTTGTTCCTTCGTGAGTAACTTGCAAAGTTTTTTAGATTTCATATGCAGACTTACAACTGACAATCTATTGAATTCATTTCTATCAAGTGAACAAAACAAAATATTCATTGCTTTAGAATTGTTCTGTGCAACAGTCTTTTGCTCAGCGGTCCGCTGTGCAAAATCGGTTGTGGCGTTAGAATATTCAATTTGTGTGATATTCCAAGTGTCTAATCCTATAGATTGTAAATATATTTTCATCCTACATGTCCAATATGCATAGTTACTGAAAGTGGTGGTCTAACAGTAGACTGACCTTCTACAAATGAACTAGTGACAGGGATACTAGCGTTAGTAACAATACCAGTGTTGGTAGCCATTTTGAAAATTTTTCAAAAGTCAGATTATGAAACGTTGAAAACTTTGCTCCTATACCAAATGTGAGAAATGAGAATTAAGAATCTTAAGGCTAAGGACAAACATTAGAGGGGGGTGAATAGTGTTTTAGAGAATTGTTAAATCTTTTTGATTTTTTGTTAATTTAAACACAAATGTATGCAATATTCAGACACAGATATGATCACAGAATCAAACACAAATGCAAATATAAAGTAAAAGCAGTAAAGCAAAGAACACACTGGATTTTATACTGGTTTGGAGTTACCCTACATTCAGTCCCGCACACAAGTACGGATTTCCTTTCAAAAACAATCTTTACAATTACACCCTCGATTTCAAGGCAACGAGGTACACCTTCCAGAATCACAATCCTCTGGGTAGAGATACTTGATTTTCCGGGCAACAAGTTCACCCAATTGATTTTCAAGGCTACAATCACACCTTTTACACTTGATTGATTTTCAAGGCTACAATCACACCTTTTCTCGCTAAGTTGATTACAAAAAGTCTATAACTCTGAATAGCACTGAGGATCTTGTTGAGATAGTGCTAGAGAATCAAACCAGAGATAATCTAGTTAAATTCAATGTTGATTTCGGTAGAGTAATGATAAGAATTTTTATATAGAAATGTGGAAAAAGAAGAGGAGTGAAAAATCAGAAAAAATATCTTAAAATTTGTTGAAACTAACCTCTATCTATAGAGGAACAACAGTCATGTCCATTTGTGAAGAGTTATGACGAATAGACACTTCTTTTGAAATTTAAATTTTGAACTCAACTGACACCATGTCGATATGGGGTACATGAGTATGTCGACATCCCAAAGGTATTTTTGGTGTTTTGATTTTCTTTGAAAAGAACCTTTATTTTACATTAAAACTATTTTAAATTTTATAAATATACTTGACTATATTTAAAATACATAAGTAAGTATAACGAATAATATATACAAAATTTTACTATAATTTTATATTTAAAATCTAAGTATAAATATTTAAAAGTTAAATATATTATATTTAAAAGATAGTTTAAAAACAAGGATAATTTGATTTTGAAATTAAAGATTATTTTGAGGCTAAAAGTATTTGAAATCAGGATAGATGTTTTTGATGCTTTTAAAAGGAAGGTTTTGAAATCGTTTTGAAAACAAGTTATAATTTTGAAAAATCATTTTGAATAAAAGGTTAGCGGATACAAAACAATGTTCCACTAGATTTTTCGTAGGTTCCATCCTTCTTAGGGTTCCATCCCTTTAACAGGCTCGAAGTGGATTCCATTCCATGAATAAATTGGATTTTAAGATGCCAGTGCTTTTCTAGGATTTTTAACAAAAATTTCTAACTAAAGAATAAATTACTTGAATTCTTGAACTCTTGATAATCTTGATACTCATGAGTCTTCAATCTTGGTATCTTGAATCTCTATACTGTACAGTCTTCATTCTTGGTACTTGCATGGTTAAATCCTGCATATACATATATATCTAAACTTATACTGTTAGTATTTATATTTTATAATCTATTCTAAGGTTGTGGTCATCAAAACCATCATCCCACGGACTAACAAAAATAACAAATGATAATTCTAGTATTATCATTTCTAACAACCAATTCAATCGATTATCCAATTTCAAAAATTATACTTTTATATATATAATATAATCATAAACAAAATTATTTCATTTACAAATTTCCAAAATAGTATTGTGTCAGTTTGCTCTGTTCAAGTGTTTTGGAATTCCTATCAATAGCATTAGCCAGACGAATCGATCGAAATCCAAAATTCAAACTTAACAACTCAGACAACACAAAATGAAACATTTTCATATCAATTACAAATACACTCCCTCACATGATCATTCAAGGATGGATTTAAAACAAGGATAGAGGTTCAAATTTAGAAGGACCCAAATCAAAGGAAATTTTAACAATGAAGGTAGACTCGAAAAGAATAGAAGGTAAGCTAATTAAATTACAAAAGAGGAAGATGAATAGACTAATATCAATTGCGGGTGACCTTAACCAGGTCAACCGAGATTCTAAGAATAAGATTAGTGTGGAAATTCAATTTCCCGCTTGAAGTGGAGAGGAGTGACTTTACTAAAAAATTATGATAATCTCTTATTATCGAAGTGGAGTCAAGATTATAAAGGAATTATGCCGATCGTCTACAAAAGACGGTTCGGGCTTGCAAGAAATAACAGTATCAAAACTGAGGACATACTAATCTTTAGTGAATTGACGCCTGTTGTAAAGGAGTTTCATCCCTTTACAAATCACACAAAGCTTGAAGTTGACAATTGAGGTTGGAGTTATGGGATGCTCCAGTATCAAAAGAACACGAACAGGAGAAAACAAGAAAGAATTTTCAGAACGAAAGGGAGAGTTCCAAAATTCAAAGGAAATCCGAATCAAAGAGGAGAAATTCAAACTCGAATAAAGGTGATTTTGTAATTAAATTTTACTCTATATGCTAAGTTTTGCCTAAACCAGAGCTCTGATACCAACTGTAATGACTCGGGATTTTGAACCATTCGCATCCGCACATGTCGGACTTGAATTGCTTGAAATATCAGATTGTTAACTTTATATTTTGCAAAACTCATCATATATAGTAAATAAATCAATCGCAAAATCATAGACACGGAGTAATAGAACAATAAGCAGCAGAAAAGATAAATAGTAGTTCATGAAGCTACTATATAAATAACAGAGTTTGAAATAAAATACAACAGAACATCTCAAATACAATGTAGTCTCGAATATAAATTGATGACATGTCTGAACAAAACAACTGGATAGCTGAAAGCTGAATAGATAGATCTTTGTCAATGCTCCAAGCTCCCGAAGGTTAGTCTAAAATGCTGTGACACTCAGTCTGACCTGAGCGTAAAGCAAAACACAAAACACTCGAGTCAGGATTAACATTCTTATATTAATAAATTCAACTCTAGTGAAATGTCAACTGAAATACAAGTAACTTAAATGATAGTACGGATTTCCATCCTCTAAGGATCCGTGAAACTATCTACTATGTAATAATATACGCTATTATAATATGTCTATAGTAAAGTAAAAGTATTAAACCAACGTTAAGGCGTTACACATATCTTCCTTAACACATTTTATATATTCATGTAGTCTATACATTGCCGTACGCTCCTCCGTAAACTGGAGGTTTACCCAGAGGACATCACATAGGTACGGTACAAAACAAACTCGTAGGAGGCACGATAGGGCATGCGACAAGGCACTCGAGGCAATGCCAAGGTAGATATGCCGTTTACGGATCCGGGCCGGTGGTAACGCATAGCAGCTACTACCGCCTACCTTGTGACACACTCCCAAATCAAAGATGCACCCAATCAAATCACAAAACCAATAAAATAGTATTGAAGAAATGTGTCTGATCGAAGGAATGACCTCACTTGGCCCGGCGTGGCTCCTGTTTTAGCCGCGTCAAGCTGACTCACGGGGGTCAGGGCTACGTAAATACCATATAGAATCGTCACCGAACCATCCTACTTTATTCTGGAATCTCCACCACATACATAGTTCTTAAAGTGGTTTTTGGTATTGGCAGAGAGTGTGACAATATCCGATCTCGGTCTCTTTAACAACCAAACGCTTATTTCACACCGTGGTCATTTCATTTCAAATAGTCCAATACTTCATATCAAAATATCATATCCATTTCAAAACCATATCAATTCGATATTGTTATTCACTTTAAATAATATTCTTTTCAAAATCGTAACACTTTTCAAATTATAACACTTTTGAAATCATAACACTTCTGAAATCATAACACTTCTGTACCCATAACAGTTTTGAAATCATAACACTTTTAAGATCATAACGCTTTAGAAACCATAACACTTCCTACTTAAACAGTTTAAATATTGAAAATAGTATATAAAATAAATAGTTATAAATTAATATAGTGTATATTAAAATAATTTATATATTAAAATAGTTTATATATATTAAAACTCTTTATATGATAAAAATTAGTTTCCTTAAATTTCAACAAATCCGACAAATCAACTTGAATTCCAAAATTCAATTTAATTCAATCCCAATTTATCCATTTTAATTCGAGTCGAGTTTTCAAAAATCCATATTAAATTTATATCGATTTCAAATACAAATTTGAACTACAAATTAAACCATTCCAACTTCAATAGATTCCAAAGCTTTAAATTTTCAAACATTTCAAAACTAAATTTTATAATTTCAATTATATCTTAATTTAACTTCGTTATTATTTAATTTTGAAATATTCACTTAATAAATCCAATATCATTTAAATAAAACCTCAAATTACAAATAAACTAAATATTTCTTTCAATTTGTTTAAACTCGATGTATTCATTTAATCACCTTAAACCAAAACAAAGTTACAAAATCATATCATTTAAAAATCTCAAATTCAATAAGTTTCAAATCGATTTAATTAAATAAAATTCCTAGTTAATTACAATTTCAAATAAATTCAAATTTATCTTCCCAACCTTAACTTATAAAAATCATTATAAATATTTATTTTAAAATATAAATTTAAATAAATACTCAAACATATTATATATTAATTAAAATCAAACTGTATTAAATTAAATCTTATTATTAAACTTATTTTATTTTAAAGCTTAATATATATATATATATATATTTAGAATTGTAAAATTTATAAGTAAAATCTTAAAATTAAAATTTTCAAAATAAACTTATAACATTTAAATTTCCAAAGATAAAATTTTAAAAATCTTAAATTTAAACCTTCACAAAATAAAATTTACAATATATAATATATTAAAATCAATATTTTTTAAAACCACATTAATTTCTTTTCAAACCTTGGAAATCATTTTCAAAATATTTATATATAGACCAACGATGTCTGTATATATAATTTTCTACCCTATGGTCAAGTGATAAAGATATTTATCATTTCAATCCGTAATTTAAATATACATGGGTATATATCATTTCAACTCGCAATCCCAATTCAGAGTAGATGAAAATCGCTTAAGTTTATTATTTCAACCCATAACGATTTTCTCATATTCTATAAGATCGTTCGGGTACTTATCATTTCAACCCATATGGAAATCTATACTAACATGGAACTTGCAGAGTGAGAATATATATGATAATAATATAAAAATCAGCAACATGCATATATCATCGGCGATAAAATAAATAACAGATCATGGTGTCAGACATCACAGGTGAACAGTTACAGATAATGGCATATCATATATATCAATTATATAATTAACAATTAAATCTAACATCATATTTCAAATGTCGTTTCAAATGAAATCAAATTTAATAAATATAATAATGTGAATCATGAGTGATTGCTTACCTTTTGAGGCTAGAAATGAATGATAATGAGATGTGTTACGAATCCAAGCACGAATTCTAAAGCAAAGCAAGATAGGTACGAATTCGTCGATCAAAGCAAGGCTGGAATCGATGAGAACAATCAATCAGTTTGATAGAAATAGAATATATATATATATATTATAAAAATCAATATACAAATTTAAAACAAATATTAAGAAGAAAAATATATATAATTAAAATCATTATTTTATTTAAACACGATTTAATTAGAAAATTCTCTATATCAATACATATTCCAAATCAATGCTACATAACCCATAGTTAAAATAAGACCCGTACCCTATAAAAAACTCAAGTATATTCTCATGTATAAACCAATAGCTCATATATAACTTAGATATCCTACATATATACACAACTGATTATATATAGCCTGTATAAACCCATATATACACAAACAAACAAGTGTCGTATAAAAAACAACAGATTATTTACAACTCTTATAACTTATAATATATATATTGCAGATTATAGATTTCTCATATATAAACTAACAGATCATATGACTCATATAAAATGTATAACTCATACAACTTATGTATACACATATAAACAAGCAGATTCTATGTAACTTGTATAACCTTTTTATATATAAAATAAACAGATCATTAATAACTTAGGTATACTACATATCCAAATAGACTAATATATAATCATATATATAACTTACGTATCAACAGACCATAAACACAAACATATATATATATATATATATATATAACATAATACATATATCATATAAACAGAACTCGAATAAAAAACAGTGAAGAATCGTTTTATTGATTTCATCATGCACTGGACTCTGAACACACATATGAATATATTACGAAGATCAGTATGACGAGACGATCAAAATGGTACACAGATATCAGTGGTATGACCATCCTATCAAAAGTCGATAATCAGTACCGAAAATGCTGCTAAAACGTCAGAATTGAGATAAACGGAGCAATAGCGGTCCAATTTTGGAGAAATGAAATATGACGTCTCAAAGATGATTTACAAATCTATTGTATAAAATATTCAAATTTGGAAAATATTTTATTTTCATCTAATATTAACTGATTTAAATTTAAATAATAATACATAATAAAATAAACTTCCATATTATCAGATGAAAATTTACCATTTTCTACATTTATATATACGTATTTCAAATATTAAATTTTTATTTTCAAATTTAGTTATTTAAAATTTCACAAAAATTCAATTAAATACGTTATAAAAATCATTAAAATTTACGAGTCGTTACAGCGCAGCTGAAGGAGTAGAACCGTCGGAAAACCATTGATTTGACACAACTGCTGGGCCAGCGTCTTGCTGAGTACATGCAACAGTATGGTGGTCGCTTTCCATCTTCAGCTAGTTCCAGAGGTTCTGGAGGTAATTGACAGGAGCAATAGGTATGTTTTTTATTATGCGGCATTGTTTAATATTGTTTGATGATACATTGAGACGATGTGGTTGGATACCTTGAGATGTTTTGTATACTATATGATGGTACATTTGATGAGGGTCGGCTTGACATTTGTGAATTGATGGTGGTGAGTTGTTGATGTTGACATTTGAGTTGTTGATGATATGAGGTTTATTGGTTTTTTACGGTGATATAATGTATGATGATATGTTTATATATCATGTTAACAAAATGTTGGTTGGTTTGATTTTATGTGAATTATGGTTGGTTTGATTTTCTTTATATGATTTGAGTATATTTGTATGATTTGATATTATATTGAAAATCTGAATTCGATATGTTCTTGTGTGTGACTATATTATATTTCTAAATTATGTGTGTGAGGCTAGCATGTAGTAGAAATCTGGAAAAATGCTTCAGGTATTTCGACAGCTGGCGACGGTATTTTGTAGCTTCCTTTTGATCGGCCACGTGTCTTCGACGGCCGTCTAGAGCCGTCGGATTTTCTGTCGGCGCCCGTCGAAAAGTTTATACGGAGGCTGTTAGAAGACGGCGGGAAAACTATGCGGCGAAGGGAAAAATTGTGGCGGTTTTTTCCATCGGTTTCCGACGGCCACCGACTGTAACGACCTGTATTTTTAACTATTTTAAATTATTATATTTAATATGGTTATTGAATAAAAATGGTAAGAAATAATTTTTTAATGTTTTATTTATGTAATTTATTGAATTTGAACTTGAATAAAAAATTTAAATAACAATTTCGAAGATTTAGGCAATAACAAGTATTGAAATAAAATTCTATGTATTGAATATCTATAATCAATAGCTAGAATTGAATAATGAATGTCAAATTATTGTAAAATGGGAGTAGTCATTTTATTATTTGAATTCATTTAAAAGTTAAATTTTATAAGTTAAATAACTTATATTTCAATTATAGCACTTTATTTGATAATGGAATTGTTTAAGTTTAATATTGGAAATTATTTAAATAATTGAATCCTGAATTTAATGCGAATGAAAATGATGTTCAAAGTTGATGTAAATTCTATTTTTAATATGAATAGAGTTAGTGAACTTTTAAAATTGAATTTAGAGTGATCAAATTAAAATTTTGAAATAGCTCGTTTTAATTAATGAATAAAAAAAGCCATTTTGGCCACAGTCCCGAATTTTGATGAAACCAATTTCATCAGATCCATAATAGTGAATTATTATACGATTTCAAGTTACGTCACGAACGGACTTGTCATTTGGCCGTGCGAGCTTGAAACGCATAAAATTAGTTTAAGGAGTTTAATTAAAATAAACTGATTTTAAAAATCCATCTTCTGCATATGGTGGAATTTGCTTCCGAAACTAGTTCCATTGTGTTTAGAATAGGGATATAACATATAAAATGCCAGGTGGCACGCTTCGTTTAGAGTTCGGAAATTTCGCAGGTCAATCAGGTCGGAAATTTAAATAATAGGGTCGCATATTGTTTCATTTCGTTAAACCTACATCTCTTATAACCGCTTCATTCTCGTTTAATGACCGACATTCAGTGAACTTCTCTCCTTAATATCTTCCAATCCGTTCATCGAAATCAAACGACTCCAAAAGGAGAGGTGTGGAGCACGACGAACTCTACACATCCAACAGTCGGATCATGTCGAATGTTTGATTATTCGCTAGGATCTGGGTTTGAAATTGCGACAATTTCATGGGTTTACACGCGTATGCACACGACGTGCAGTAGGCGGCGACGGGGTGGGGTTGGATCGGTGAATGTTGGAATAAGGAGGCGCGCGCGATAAAGATTTATGGTCATGTGATAGGTTCATGTACGCGTGCGTGATGGTTTGCGTGATGGTGTCGAGAGAAGAAGTTAGATTTTGTTTTAATTTTAAGTTAATTGTTTAGTTAATTAAAATTTAATTATTTCAAATGTTTATTAATCCGTAACTTTTTCATATGAGATCCGATTCGAGCGAAGCTAGTTGCATTGGATTCGTATCGAAGTCATCTACGACATGGAATCGAAGTGAAATTTATTTGAAGCTGAAATATTTTCAGTTTCGAATAAAAGGTGATTGTATTAAATGCTCACAAATGACTAAATTATTTTTATGTTAGTTAAATTGGATTATGAAGTAATTTAATTTTATTGGCCGTCGTTTGGTAATTTAAGTGACATTTAAATTGACGTCTGAATTGAACTGATATGAATTTAAATTGACAGTTCAATTTGAAATTGAAATTAAATTGCCAGTTAGACACCGATGTTGATAACTAGTCAATTGTTGTGATATTTTGTCTGTTTGAATGATTGATTGTGATGGATGCCAATTGGTTGATATTGTGGATGATTTGATGTTTATTTATTTCATATACATCCTGTATCACTTGTAAATTATTTTGCAGTATATAAAACTGTTAATTGAATTATTTTGAATAAATTAAGAAATAGGTTGAAATGATATATACCTATGAAATTTATTTTAGATTGAAATGATATATATCCATCCCTGAAATTATATATATCCATCCCTGAAATTAAATTTGGAATAACTAATCACTTAGCCATAGGATAGAAAATTATATACGGACACCGGATTGGTTAAATTAAATGGTTTTAGAATTTTGGGTTTGAAATTATTTAAATGATTTTGATTTAGAGAAATAAAAATCAAAATATGGGAATTGAATTATTTTCGAACTCGAGCTTGAAATATGAAATTGGAAATGGTTAAAAGAAATTGTTTAAAGAATGCAATTTAAAATTTGAATTAGAATTGAAGCAAGATTTGAATTATGGAAATCGAATTTTTTAAAAGAATTTGAACTTTTACTTGAACTTAGAAGTTATTTAAGTAAAAGTGATATAAGTTGATATTTCAAAATTTGGTTCTAGATTGAATTATTTTTAAAGATTTGAACATTGAATTGAACATCGAAGTTAAATTTGATTTAAATGATTTAAATCGATAGTTTGAAATTGAACTCGAAATTGATATAAATTGAAATGGTTTAAAATTGAGAATTGAATTGAAATTAATTCAAATTGGAATTGAAATTAATTAATATGAAATCGAAATCGAAATCAAAATTGAAATTGATTTGAATTGGAATAATTGAAATTGAATCAGTTTGATTGGAATTTGGACTTGGGTCCAGATTTGCTGAAATGGAAAGAGACAGTTTGATTTTAAATTATTTTAAAAAAATTATTTTAATATAAACTATTTAAAATCTATCTTTTTAAATATTAAAATTATTTTGATTTTCCAAGTTATTTTACTATATAAACATTTTCAGTACCCAAACTATTTTATATTAAACTATTTTGAGTTTTTAAACTATTTAAAAAAATCAAACTGTTTTCTAAAATTCAAACTGGTCAAGGATGGAATGTTTATATTTAAATCATGGATTTAAATGAGAATTGGGTTAAAATGAAGTTATTAACCTTAACTGAATTTCGAAATGATTTTGGAAGTGAAATTTAGATATTGAAGCGAAAATGATTTTTGAAGTGAAGTAGCATATTTTGAGTAAATATGACATTTTGAAATGAAATGATATTTTTAAGTGAATATTATATTTAGATATCAAGTATAAATCGATTTCGAAATATAAAAGAACCAACCGGTGTGTAAACGATGTTTGGTTGTTAAAGAGACCAAGGCCTCGTATTGGCATACTATTTGTCAATATTGGAACCACTTTAACAACTGTGTATGCGGAGGAGACACCAAAATGAAGTGGTTGGATTGGCATCATTTGCTAGATTTGAAGAAAGAGAACGATGATGGATAGACCCCGGCACTTGTGCCAATTTGAAATGACTAAAACAGGACGGCTTGACAGAACCAATGAGGCTAATTACCTCTAGCGGACATCCGTTCTTCGATTTCTTTTTGGACTTAGTCCATACTATTACTCTTGTTGTTGATTTCGATTGGTGCACCTTGATTTGGGATAACCTCCCTTTGACTCGATATGGGGTGGATGTACACGGTGGGTGATCTTGGCTATGATACGTTACCACCAGCCCTGCGACCCGAACTGGTAGCATCCTACCTTGGGCATTGCTTCACGTGCCTTGTCATACTTTTATCCCAATACGAGACCACTAAGATTTTGGTTTAGTGTTGTCGTATCATGGCGCATCTCTATCCCCTAACGTGCTACTGGGGAGTTACATGCAAACTGTTTGACAATGCTTAAAAAGCATTAAGTGGGATTAATGTAAAGCCTTAACGCTGAGATTTTTTTATTTTACTGATTATACATTACATATATAGCTTATTCTACTATATATAAATATGTTGACGGGTCCTTCAGAGAAGGAAAAATCCCGTAACATCTCTTGAGTTATTGCACGCATGTTATACATAAGATAGGAGATGTGAAACCCCATGAACATCTCTGACGCTAATACACTCATATTATACGTGATGTTGATTTGACTCACATAAGGATGTTTTAGTCCTGACTCGAGTGTTTTGTCTTTTCATTACGCTTGGTTCAGCCCTGAGTTTTCAGCGCATTAAAGATTGTTTTCTAAAGGACGAAGACTAAAGATATAGTATATTATATTACTATTCTTATTCCCTACATCATGTTGTTCTGGTGCATTATTATTTTATTCTGTATTTATAACTCTGATAAATGTTGTTTAATTTATAATCAAATGTATAGTATAAACAGCTTCATGCACTGTTTATTTGATTATTATATTTTGTCATTCTGCCGCGAGATTCTTTGTTTGTTTTATTTTTTTTATTTTTATTAATTAACCCCATTGATTATCTGTGTTTCGGATTGTTTAAGTTGGACGTGTGTGCATTATTGTCGATTTAAACCTTTTGAGATGTGTGTCGTCACATCGACGGTTTTTAACCATCAAAAATCGTACGTTTTCTTATAATGATAATATCATAACAAACTCTTTACAAAATTGCATTCAATTATCCATAGCTTTAAGGACATTAGACATGTTCCACTTTACGTAAACTGATCTAACAAATATTATAATGATCAAGTTCTTAAATTTATATTGTAGTTTTGTTTAGTGTCACATTTAGCACGATACGATTCTTTTGTAATCAATCGGATTTAATACTCGTTCTCGCACTATGGTTTATTTCGTTTTTTGGATGAACGAATTTCATCAAAAAATGTACATGACAAACTTTGACCGTTCACCATATAACATTTATTTGCAACTGCGTATGGATCAAATATCCATAGTCATGTACTGCTTTTAGAGTTCAAAACTCATTGAATGCAACAAATGGCCTCAACCAAATAAATGCATAAGCGACCAACCTATGAATGTATTCAATAGTTGTAAAATCAGGCACTTGCATGGGTGTTGAAAGGTTAACATGCAACAATCTTTTATTGGTAAGTATATGATATATTTCTATTTGTCAATCTTTAATTCATTTATATATCTTAATTGATAAACATTTTACCAATCATATTAAGTGCACAGATTTATCATTGTAGATAATTATAACATTATTTAGCATATGTTTTTATAGTATTAGAAAGGTTAAATGTTACCATTTCATTTTTCTAAGAAGGCTTCCACTAGTCATGTAACGACCCAGAATTTCTGTCAATTAAAATTTGTATATTTAATTAATTTTAAATATTAATAAGCAAAATTTGTAAGTCGAATGAATTTAAATTCGAATATCTAATTTAATTGGATAATTAAATCGATAATTTAATATTTGAAAATACAGAAATAATTGAAAATTGGGTTTAATATGATTAAAATTTATTTGTAAAATTTTATTTAATCATATTGGAGTTAGAATGATGTTATAGAACTTTTAAAATTGAATTAAAAATTAATTTGTGAAAATTGAATATTTTAGTATTTAATTGACGAGTTAAAATAGCCATTTTTCAAACAGTCTCGGATTTCGACGAAACTAGTTTCATCGGATCCATAATGTTATATTATTGCATGGTTTCAAATTTCGTGTCAATCGGATTTACGATTTGTCCGGGGCAAGCTAAAACGCTTAGAAATCGATTCGAGTGAATTTTGAATTTAAATAGTCGATTCAAAAGCTTATCTTCCAAATTTGATCTAATTGGCTCTCGAAACCTATTCCATTGTGTTCGAAACGCGGGGTAAACCCTAGAAACGCCAACCGGCACGCTTCGTTTGGAGTTCGGAAAAAAATTCGGGTGAATAGTGTCGCGTAATTTTCTATAAAAGCCCCTCTAACATTTCATTTTTCACAAAACCCTAACCCTAGACCTTCAGCCGCCACTTATTCCATTAATGGCCGAAAATCACTCTTCTTCCTCCTCTATTTTCTTCCAATCCGTCATCCTATACCAAAAACTTTCAACTACAATATTGTAGAGGACGAAGAGATCTTCGTATCCAACGGTGGAGATCGAGTATGCTACGGATCATCATCAAATTAGCCACGTCCATGCTCGTGTGTGCGTGCGTTTCGAGGTCAGGGAGGAGGCCGAGCATCATCATTCTCTGCCAATGATGTGTCGTGTGATGGTCTTCGAAGTGGTGTTTGCTGATCGTCGTATAGCTCGATGATGGTGGAGTATAATTCGAGTTGATGTTGGCGGCTATGGGTATTGGAACGTGATTTTCACGTAAAGGAGGAAGAAGGAGAAGCAAGGAGGTGCGGCCCAGATTTCTTTCTGCAGAAACGAACGGCTGAGATTCATTAGGTTTTAAATTAAATAATAGAAATTGTAATTTATATATATTATAATTCGTGTAAACTTTAAAAATGTGTAACTTTTTCATACGAGGTTAAAAACGCACGAAACGACTTGCGTTGGCTTCGTTTTTTCGAGCAATACGCAATGGAGTTGGATTGGAGTTGATTGGAGCTAGTGAAAATTTCGGATAAAATTAAACGCGCATTTAATTTTATTCGGAACAAACGCTGCGACTATTATTGGAACCAAGGTGAGAACTTCTCACTCAATCGAATAGTTTCGATTTAAATTTTAAATAGTTAGATTTAAAATTGATGATTGTATGCTGGATGGTAAATTATTATCTATTGATGATTGAAATAGATATTATACGCCGCATATTAAGCGGATGTTATTTATTAAAAACATATACCGCGAATATTTCACTGCAAAGTGAAATTGGTATTATTTATGTACTTGGAGTTGATTTCCCGCATTGTATAGCGGATGAGACCCTATTGCACCGCATAATAGCGGATAATATTTTATAAATCCCGTATACCGCGATATTCCGTATTGGAACGAAATTAGTATTGTGCTAATATTTGTGGATGCAGGGAAACAGGTTGGAGGGATCCAACTGGATTCCTCACCAATATTTATTTGATTACAAATATTGTGATATTTGTTGATTATCATATTGATATACGATGTTTTGATTGTCGTGATTGATATATTGTTGCTGTTGCAGCATTGGTCTAATTTTGGAGTTTTAAAAATATTAAAGTAACGATTTTGAATTTAAAAGGATTTTAAAGTGATTTTTTGAAAGTATAACTTTTATTAAATGTTGAATTGTTAAAATAAATAAACGTTATAATTCTTATTATTATAAAAGTTATATTTTTTGGAAAATAATACTTAAGTATGATTTTGGAGTTATATATAAGCTTTAATAACGATTTGTAAATTATTAAAAAGATTGATTTATTTAAATTGAGAATTTTGAATTATTATAAACCGTTTATATAAAGATTTATAAAATTGATATTTATAATTAAAATATTGGAATTATAAAACTAGTTTTTATAAGTGTTAGAATGAAATAAAAAAATGGATTTCATAAGTGAATGAAATTTATAAATTGTGAAATTTTAAAATGAATAGATTTTCGTAAAATAAAAGATTATAGGTAATTAACTTATAAATTAGATTTTGGTATAAAATTGAGTTATAACTTGAATTGGTAAATAAAAGTGATTTTATAAGTTGAAGTTTTTATAAAATATATATATGTGTGTGTGTGTGTGTGTGTGAATTTATAAACGTTGTTTTATAAATCCGAAGTCAATTGAATTTGATAAATTAAACATAGAAGTTTATAAAAGGGGATATATTCGCAATTTTGGATAGCGAATTATCAATTATATGATTGGTGTAGTAATGAAGAGTTTGGTTGGGAATTATATCCACGATTTTGGACAGTAGATAATCTTTTAATAAATGTGTAGAAACACTGAATTGGGAAAATAAAGTATATTCACGATTCTGGACAGTGAATATATTATTAAAGAAAATGGATATGTTTTTGGGGAAGTGATATTATAAAATGAAGTTAATTGTTTTAAATATGTTTTAAAATGTATTAACTATCGAAACCATAGATTTCAACATTCATTGTTGAAATAGACGTTTTCGAGAAATAAGGAAATGGTGGACTATAACACTATTGTTATGGTAAATGATTTCCGAAAGGAAATGTTTTATATAGTATTGGGATTTATATATCTATTTTAAGTTCGAATCTCTATACTAGTGATTTTGGGTCGTCGTAACGATGTTTTACGCAGCATTCATTTTGACTCAAATAAATGTGTTTAAGCGCACGTTTTCTTTAAAGAATGAAATATATACTTAATTTTGATTTAAGTATATTGAGTATTTTCTAAATGTTGAAAATAAATAGATTTTTGAATTACCTATTATTAAATAAGTATGGAAATGTTTTCCAATGTGAAGTGAATATTTTGAGATTTTATCTTTTAAAGATAAATTGAAAATGAATATTAGAAATCGATTTGGAAATCGTATATTCATAGATATTTTGAAATTGTAAATTCACTATGGAATTTATAAAAGGAAGGGAAATTTGTTTAAAAATAAACATTGATTTATTTTTGAAGTGTGGAAATAAATTTACGAATTTGGAACTTAAATATAAAGTAAATCGGTAAGGATTTATTTAATTGGTTTAAATGAACCATTTTGAAATGAAAATGAATAAAGATTTGTGAATATATCCCGTGTAGGGAAACGATTTGAAATTTGTTTTCAAAAGTTGTAAAGGTGAAAAGTGATTTGAAATTTGTTTTCAAATGTTGAAGTGTGGAAAATATATATATCTTGTAAAGATATTTTGGAAAATAAATAATTTGGAAAATTATTTGGAATCTGGTGATGTTGAGCATACCTATTGATAGTTAAATAACTGACTATCAATATTTACCTTTGAATGGGTATTTGTTGTGATTTGCTTGAATTTGAATGCAACACTTAATTTCAAAATAAGCGCTCAGTATTCGGGTTAGCCGGGAAAGGACCTTTGGGTCGTATAACCCATTCCGAATATGTGATACGTCGTTATGGATTGCATTTGATGACCGGTGTTGAAGACCGGATATTTGTGAAAATGGAAGGATTACCGTCGAATGACTCTGCATCGGCTGATCTCCGATATAGAGGTTTTATCACCCTTAGTGACGGAAAGTCCGGACGTGATTAGTGAATATCCGGATTGCAAGGGCTTCTTTGGAAGTGCCTTCGCTTCCGTTCGATCCCAGAACGGACTTGTATGGATGTGTGTCCGCCATTACAATTTGAGATGTAAAACTGGTTTCTATCAAATATATTTCTGTTGGTGGTGGAGAATTTATTCTCTTAGCTTAACACCCTTCTCTGAGACGTACGATCTCAGAGGTTATGTAGTTGATGGTCACTAGTGATACATTCCCAAAATTGGTAATGTGGCATACGAAGTGCTGTTGAGCATTTGATGATCAAAGCACAGCTTTTGTATAAAGCGTAGCTTTGTGGACGAGACTTCGTCAGACCTCACACTCCGGAAATGGTCAAAACAGGAAGGATGCAGCAAGGTTATTAGGGGGTAGCGCCCCTTTAGTGTATGTCATTCCTTCTGGATAGACGTGGTATCATGGTATGGAGCCCAGATATTTAACCTATGTTGTTGCTGCAAGTTTATTACTTTGTGGTTGTTGGAATCAAGGATCCTCGGATATAGATCGGTTACGATCGGGGAATGACATATTCGTGTCAGTAGTTACCCAATTTGAAGGGTAACCCGACCTTGTATTGGCAGAGATCTAACCGTAATGTTAGGTTAGTTCTTGGGTCGTCTTTCCAGAGGCGTACCCATGTGGTAATGGGAAGTTCCTTGGCCTGACCATTTATTGGAAATCCAAAGAAACAATACGATCTTGTACGGTTTTAGTTGTAGAACCTACCATTTACTTATGGTGGTCACCACTGTTTAGATGGTAGCTATAGTAGGCATAATTGCGGAATGCCTATGTTGGCTAAGATTTATATCTTTACTTTCGAAATGATTTTTCCTACACTATGCACTAGTAATAATATCAAATGTTTCTTTTTAATGCGTATCAAGCATCTTTGACTATCATAAGGAGAAATCTCCTCCGATTCTGCGTTTGCATTGTGTGTGTGCGGAAGGCCTTATGGTAGTCTCATTTTCCAAAAAAACATTGCGAATCTATTTTAAAATATGTCTTTGTTTGTTTTAAAGATAAATAACTGTTTTAAGTTCTCACACATGTCCCATGACTGACCTGAAGTTTATTGTTTTCCTTCCTAAACTCTGGGTGCCCACCAATTTTCACACGGGCAGTTTAGAGTCAGGTTATCAGGTTATTCTAGAATTCAGGAGTTGCTGTAGAAATCTAGAGACAAGCTGGATGGCATGGCGTATTCACTAGTATATAGTATTTCTTTTCCGCTGTTTGTTGTTGTACACTCTGATAATGTAATGTAATGGTGATGTAGTTCTTTGTTTAAAGATTATACATTTATCTATTATATGTTGTTCCGCTGCGATTGTGAGATTCTGATATTGTTTTCTGTTTCTTCTTCTTTTTTCTCTCTTATTCTACCTTTCTCTTCTTCTTTAAGCATAACGGTACGGTTTTCCGGCATTCGATTGCTCGGCAGTTGATACAGTGGACGTATTGATGTCGGTTTTCGAGCATCGAAAAATCGCACTCGTTACAAGTCATTTATGTTTCTCCAAACCTTAAGATGAAACATAGAAGTCTTTCGACTTTACTAGTGGGTGTTAGGAATCGTTTTCTTAGTATTCTGACATTGAGTTTGCTCAACAAATCATAACCACACAAATAATGGATAAGTCCTTATCGACGGTATCACATACAGCTCCTAACCCATGTTTCCTTATTCTAATCACATTTCGACCTTGAGTTTGCTCAACAAATCGTAAGAGATTATTCACTCATACCTACCATATCGCAATGACTTAAGTATAGTATATTTACTTGAGTTTGCTCAACAAATACATATGGTTATCTTGCCTTGTCTATTTAGTATATTAATAATACTACATATAACATCCCTAGCTTGAGTTTGCTCAATGACTAAGTAGTATGCAGGTAATTTATTAATATATATTTGGTAGAGGACAATTATATATTGAAGATTCATAATGTTCAATATATTATATTGAGTGATATCGACTTATGGACTATCGTATTTCTTATGAAACACTCTCGTGATTCAAGTGTCAGACACAAATCACGATATACGTACATTTACGTATGTATTCATTTCTTAAGTTTATTTGGTTTTCTTTAATGTTCCACCTTTAGTTTATACATTCATATCATATAAGTTTTGTTGGTATATAACTTTTATATCTCACATTACTTATATGATGGTTTTATGTATAGTATTTTATTTAATTAACTCTTTAATTAATTTTATATTAGTATTCCAATACAACATTTATATTAGACATATCTACTATAACATTTATAGTGTATGCTATAACCTTTATAATATAACACTTATATATGCATATTTTTATTTAATCAATTAACCTTTAATTAATTTATTTAATTAATTAACCTTTAATTTATTTATTTAATTAATTAACCTTTAATTAATTTATTTAATTAAACAATTTTAATTAAATTATATTAATTTCAAAATTTATCTTATATACATATACATGTATACTTATGTTATCTTAAACACTTTAAAATAACATAACATAATCAACATATATAATACATGCATATATATATTAATAAACTCAATTAATTAGTTTGTTTTATCAATCTTATTAATAAATTTTAAATTTCAATATTATTATTTAAATAATTTCAAACATTTTGAAATTTTCGTTGCATTTTCAAACAGTTTGAAAATTTATGTTATATTATAATCAACTATAATAAACATGTTTTTATATTAAATTTAACTTTTAAATTTAAAATATTCTCTTAATTTTCAAAACTATTTTGAAAATTAGCCCATGGCCTAATTCAAATTAGGCCTTTTCTATCAGGGAGAGCCTTTGGGCTCAATTCACCTTTTAGGCTAGGTAGATAACTAGGTAGGACAAGGTACTTGATTACCCAATTCCAATCCTAGACATCACCTATCTAGACACAGTACTAAGTGAGCAAGCTTAATTAGTTAGCTCTAATATGACTAATTTAGACTATAAAGGCTGTTGGGATCTGATACCATTGTTGCACCTACCCAAACTCCTTTGGGATGGCAAAACTAGGTAACTCACGAGCGAGTTTTACATGCAGCCTCTCGACTAGCACAACCATCACAAGATATGTAGGGGCGAGAGGCAATACTTCGTCACAAATGACAATGTGAGAAACCTTTATCATGCTACTTGTAGGGATCGAACCTGGGACATCCAATGTGCCAAGTGAATGCCTCAACCAATTTCGCTCTGATATCGGCTTCCATATGGAGAAGAGATATTATGAGAAAGGTATAAGAGTAGTATGCATAAAGGAGAAGATACTTAAAGGGGAAATGATGAGAGATGAAGCTTCCATGGTATGGTTGGGGGGTGAGTGAGAGCTTAAGCAACACCATTCCTGATTCTATATAAGGAGGGGCATACCCTTAGTTGTCATTCCCAAAAATTTACAAAACTTGAGTGAGAAAAATCATTGGCTTCTTCTCCTTCTTCATCTCTTATGTTCTATAGAAAATAGTTGCAAGTCAAGTCAAAATCACTTCAAAATTTGCCATAAGGTTTAGTACAATATTAGAACACCTTCCACTAAGCCAAAAGTTAAAAAGTGAAGCCACACTCCCACAATCCCATTAGGCCATGAGCATCATAGGGGTTGGAGACAGGGTAAGGCAAAAGCAAGGTGGAAAGGAGGAAGGAAAAGAGGTTGTTAGCTTGGATTTGGACTTTGGTTGTTAGTGAGGCTAAAGGTGAGTTAAAGTCTCATTTTGAATGAAAATATAACATATAAATGTCAGTATTTGATTGTATTTATGTTGATTTAATTGTTGTTAACTTACGTTAAAATATTGGTTTGAATTCTTACTTTGAAAGTAAGCAACATATCTGATTCATGTATATGAAATTGAACAAACTTGAAATGGACTTCAATGGAATTTTATGACATATGATTAGGCTTGGAACAAATAATATAGGTTATACATGGACTTTGGTTTAGATTGCAATCGGATTTGAAAGTTCACTTATAGCGATAGTCTCTATAGATGCACTTCAAAATTGCCTTGTTTTTGACAATGTTTATGGAACTTTGTAGAGGGATCCTTAGAAGTTTCTTGCCATATTTATAATGTCTTATATACATATACGTTTGTTGTTATTAAAAACTTGAATAGTAAAAGGTTAATAACATCTTGAAAAGTGGCTAATACTTCACTTGTGCAGAAATGCTATGTTTAGCCTTGATTTTGGACTTTAAATGTTTGAAATATTTAAATTTAAGTATTTTCTTTCATTATATTTACACATGCTTACTAACTCATATTAGAGTATTTCAAAAGTAGTTTAAGATATTTATGAAGTGTTTAAGGATTATTTATGAATTTTTAAGAAGAGGTTTTTATGATAAAACATATCGCTTTCTAGTTTTAAGAAAAATTATGAAGTTGTTATATTCAAGTAATATTTTGGATAAATTTTTTAAAGCCTATTGTAGCATTTTAAAAGTATATACAGTTTTTGTAAAAGGAGGTTAGAGTTGCTAAATGGTAAAATGGTTGATTGATTAAGTACTTGTTTGAAAAGTAATTGACTATGCTTAACACTAAAAGCTGATGAAGTAAGGCTTATCTATTTGTGAGCGTTAAGATTGATGTCGAGTAGGGACAGAGCAATAAAGCTCTAACCTACCGGCTTCCCTCTTAACTGAGGAGTAGTAAGTCAAAAAATGTCAGAAACGTGTTAATCATGTTGATTTCTTATTGTTTATGGTAATCATTAATACTATATTTAACACTAAAAGCAAATGGGGAGACTTGTCTATTTATGTGATTCAAGAATGAAGTGTCATGGCAAGGCTTTGATGCAACCAGTGCTCTAGCTTACTTGGCTTCACTCTTGAATGAGGAATAGTTAAGTTGGAATGTTGGAAATGAGTTAAACATACGAATCGTAATTTGTATAGGCAATTGTTTTGACAAGATAATCGATTCGTCGATTACCAAACTTGACCAAATATTGACTTAAGTAGTTATTGAAAGGCTTCCCGATTTCACACCAATAATAACCTTGGGAAGGATTATTGGTCTGAAACGTCTCTAGCTTTTGCATATTTCTAAGAGAACCGAAATTGCGTTAATTGGGAATTTATCGATTAGTTTTGGATAGTCCAATAAGCGAGAAGAGTGTACTTATATGAGATGACTCAAAACCCGTAATCACTTCAAACATATACGCGATCTATATTCTTGAAGTGGGTATGAAGTGGAATGTTATTGAGTTGAAATGTCTATCTTAAGGAGTATTCCAAGAGAGAGGACATCGTTGGCATTTGTAGGAGGACTTATGTAGGGAACCTATGTGGATGTTCGAGATCTATTCGAGATGCTCGAGTCCATGTAGTGATTCGTGATCTGTTCACGATGATGGAATCCATTTGGGAATTCATGTTTTGTTCAAGTGACGAAAACTCATGTGAGAGATGCCAGTAGCCTCAACATCAGGAAAATGATATGGAATAGAGAAAGGCATGACCCGAGGGGTTTAGGCGACCTCAAGGGCATATCAACTCTAGATCTAGAGATGCTTATCGATTGTTACTAGCGGGAGTTGATATGATCTGGATCACATGCCAAGAGTGATCTAGTTATGTTTACCTTAGAGTATATCCTATCTGGAGATATAAGATGCTCGAAGGGTAGTTTCTAATCCTTTTCATGAAGTTCAGATGCGGTCAGGCTGAGGAGATCTCCGTGGAAAAATCCTTATGCAAACGCGCCTTAGCGGTATTGATTGTATACCCATTATTGTTGTGGCGTTCACATAGCAGCTATTTAATGTGATTTATGTGCTACACTCCATACATTATCTATCATATCACTAGATGTTAAACTTAATGAATGGTTGGTTTCTTTGAGGGGAAAACTGTTATGGGAATCCGTACGGTATCATTGGTTACTATTACTTGTTGCTGTTGAATATTCTAGTATATGATTTTTGTTTGATGATAATAAACATATATATATTCATATAAATGCATTTGGTATTGTACAATTTTATTTTCGCATAATTAAATAAATATTTGTTGAATAAAATAAAAAACACGGAATTTAAATTCAAACAGATATTTTATTCAAATAAATATTTTATTACAATTTCGAATAGCACAAATTTGAGCTCTCACTGTATACACAAAATTTCAATTACAATACATTTCAATTTACATAACTTTCCTTACTACATATCAGTCGTTTATTTGTATTTTATCTTCGACTCTGCTCCAACCTGAATCCAACATCTCAGTTATCTGCAAAACAAACATTGACACAGTAAAATTGAAAAAGAAATATTTGTGCAGTGTAAAATAAAATGTGTATTTTGAAAATGTTATTTGCCTCAGTTATTTGGGTTGTTCGTCATCATATTCATTTTTGAATTCATCATACACAAACAGCTTGTGACATGCACAATGTATCACTGTACATGCCACAACGCCGTGCACACCGATATACACTTGATAAAACTGTAGGGACAGATGAGCACAAGGTCAAACCCAATCAAAAGCTAGGTTCAACTCAAATGCAATACAAATAAAATTAGGATACGAGAACAAGGTCAAACCCGAGCCAAAGCTAGGTTCAACTCGGGTGTAATACAAATACATCACAAAATTATCGAGTATAGAATCCAAAAACCAACATAAAACAAGCCTCGACCCAAAATTAAATGTGCACTTGAACCTAAACTAGTCAGAGAAACCAAAATGCACATGACTTCAAGAACAAATAAAACCTCAAATGGCCAGACTCACGATTTCCAAATGATCAAGTTCAATTGAAACACAGAGATTCAGGCATGTGCACTAGAATTGGAAATAAAGCAATTCAAAACTTTCAAATGAACATAGCATATGTTCAACCAAGTGGATCAACACCTCAAGTACAAAGCAGATTACATATTGCAATGCAGACAACCAGAACAAAGCAAGCCTGGCAACATGGAAGCAAATGCAAACTGGCTCGAAGCAACAACAAAGTGCAGACTTACATCAAAACACACACACACACACACACACACACACACACACACACACACACATATATATATATATATATACACATACATAAATGTATGTATGTATACAAGTGAAGATCACACTGCAGCTACTAATTGAACACTTCTCGACCAAAACAAACAAATCAGTCCAGGCTCTCAATAACCAGTGCAACTTCAAGCAAAATCACAAGCATACATATATACATGAGTAAATAACAGTATACATATGCATATGGACATGGCTCAAAGCATCATCAATAACGCAAAGCTTAATATAGTGAATTACAACATCCAAAAAAAATTCTAAAGCATGCAAGTGAAGCCTCAATCAAGCTCCATGTAAAACCAAACTACATAATAAACACAAATGACTCAAAGCATATGATGCAATACAACTGAATACAAGTACATATATACAACAAGCACATGACTCAAAACATCATCATTGAAGACCAAAAAATCAAGTACAGATACTACATGAACTGGCTCGAAGACTATACACAAAAAACAATGAAGCAACCAAAGCTACAATTTCAAGTCCACAACAACATCGAGTATACCGGACCTCGGATGCAATGCACATAAATCAAAAGAAAGGAACAAATATGCTCAGCTCTAACAAGGACTAAATGAACACACACATAGATACATACATAAATGTATGTATACAAATGGAAATGACTAGAATTACAAAGAGCAACAAGCATGATGATATACAACAGAGAGGACTACAACAACACATACATACACACATACATACATATGTATGTATGTACATATGTGGTGACAACACAAGTATAAACAAGTAACAACCTATATATTTTACGATTGTATATTTAAATATTTTATTTAAATACAGCATCGTTAGTCGGATTATAGTATGAAATGCTACTTTTTGCAAACTGTCAAATTAGGACTCGAGACCACTTCCATTGAGTTCAAAATGGCGTTTACGACCTTTTTGAGTATAAACATCGATATGTTTGGAGCTAGCTAAAATTTTGACCTTTTCACTTAGGGTTTTGTGATTGGGTTTCAGCCCATTAACCTAACATATCAACCCAACTCCACTCCACTCCTCTTCATTCCTTCATAATATTTCCTATAACTCAAGCTTTAGCAAAAATGGCGGAGGAGATTGAAAATTAAAATCCTAAGCCCTAGTTTCTTTAGCAAATCCAAGTTTTAGCTCCAAATTCAAAGAGAAGCTGAGGTAAGCATCTCCTTCTTCTTCTCCATCTCAATCTCTCTCCAATTTCAGAAATTTCCTATAACCTAATTTGAGAAATATTGCTTATTATCTTAGATTGGGGCTTTTAGAGTTGAGATTGAAGAGTGGTCGATCCTCCTTTGTTTTCAAGCTTCTTCTTCCTTGTTTTTGTGTAAAAGGTGAGATTTTTATCTCACATTTATATCTATATCTATCTTTGTGATTAGGTATGAATTCCTAGCATCTACTCATGATCATTTGATTTTGATTTGAATTGATTTGGTGATTTACTAATTTTTGGATTCGAAGTCCAATTTTGTGAAAATCCTGCTAAGGATGTTTGGTTATGTTGTTTGGCATGCATTGAAGAGCCTATAAGGTCGGGTTGTCGCTTGGCGTAAATCCTTAGTCACCATTGCTCACTCGATTGCTCCCGAAATCGTTTTGGCCATCATGGCCCAGATAAATTGTTGCCCTTACCAAGTGTTCAGACGTCTGGATACCAATGTCAGATGTCTGGTTTTGCCTCATGGAGAAAATTATATGCGGCAGAGAAAAATTAAAAGGTCAGAAACCAATCCCAGACGTCTGGATGGTTTCAGACGTCTGGTTTGCCGAACCTGACGTCTAGTTGGTTTTCTGGAATATTTCCATAAACCAAAACCAGACGTTTGGATCAACCCCTCAGACGTCTAGATCTGTGCATATCTGCCTATTTGCCTAATTTTGAGTAAAACTCCAATGTTAATCGATTTTGGTTGATCCGACTAGTTGTTATCACTATTATCGACTTTGATGACTTCTTTCTTTGGATTTTTAGGAATATCCATTTTGATGGATTTGGTATCGATTTCATTGGTTTTAATTCACGTCTTCGTATGTGAATTTTTGTTGAGTGATTGTTTATACTATTATTTATGTGGCTTGTCACTTTAAAATGCAAAGATTTCAATACTAGTAGTAAATATTCAAATCCTTTCACAATAATGATTTCAACTCTATTTTTGATACAAAGTTTGCTTTTAAGACCGTTTTCCAATCTATTAGTACATACAAACCTTTACTTCATTCGTTTGAGAAATCTAATTAAACGGCTTTGTAAAACAAGTGGTATGAAACGCTTGCGTTTACTTCGTCGGTTAATTTTTGGACTTGTTCGATTGAAACTCTTGTGACAATTTGTGAGTGGGAATCCACAATTCGTTCGTAAATATTTAAGTTAAGCCAGTGGTTATGGGATATGAAGCTAAACTCATTTATTTTCTAGCTTAGTGAAACTGGCACTTCTTAATGATCGATGATGATCATTTTGTGGTTTAGACTAGCAATGTGCGATGTCTCTTTATCTGCGAGGGAGACTAGACCCTGTTTCTGTGGAGCTTCGGCTCAAAAATTTGGTGGGGTAGCGACCCATGGTCTTCGAGCCGTTTGTGGAGTCTCGGCTCAAAATTAATGGTTAGCAACCATGGAATAGCATTCCGTTTTGTGATACACGTGTTGGCGAGTTTTCATACTCCCATTTTGTGATAGGACTCCCTCTCTCGTGATTTCTGAATTTTTAATTGATGATTTCTAGAATTTGTGTCTCACCAATTTTAGTGATTTACATTGATGAGTTAATCAATATTTGTGCATTAGTGAATTTGTGTTTCAACAACTTTTAAGATTGGCATTGAGATGATTGCCAATATTTGTGACTTGGCGAATAAAGATAAAAAATATGGTTTTCTTTTTGATTTGTGAGAAGATTCTTGTGATATTGATTAATCTCTGGTTGATTTTCAAATGCATGCTTTTCACAGTATGGCATTATTGTTATCATACGTTTTTGTCATATCTCTTATTTTATCTCATTTTTATTTGACATTTATAGCTAGACTGATCCGTTTATTATTTTCTTATTAAATAATACTCGGGTCAGACCGAGATGTTACAGGTGCTTATGCTTGACTCCTTATCTTGGATCATCATTATCTGAGTTTTGTCTAACTACATTAGATTGGTAGTTTTTATTGTCATACATTCGAGATAGAGACTCCCTGATGTATACATACTCTTTGAAGTTGCACTTGTATCTATTCTTTTGTGATATTGTGGATCTTATTTGACCACTACTCTGATGTATGCTTACATGTGTTACATTCATATTTGTTTCCGCCTTTATGATATGAATGTATGTGACTGATTTATGTTATGTTTATTTCTATATTTGTTTTCGAAGACCCCATAGCCACTGTGTAGTAGCTTTGAGTTTGTATCGGTATGTCGGATCTTCTCTTGAAATGAATTATACTATCTGACATATCAGTGCTCGCACAAAGCATTTACACGGATGACCGCTTCTCAACAGCCTTATTCTTCACGCTAGTTGACGGCATTACTCCATAGTGTCCTTGGCTAGCGTGAGTATAGAGGTGGGGCATCACAGCTTGGTATCAGAGCCAAACTTCGAAACAATGTAGAATAACCTAGCAATGATCATTGTCCTAAGTCCTTCTTAGGAGTCGTGCCTTAGGATTCATTCGAGTCATTGAACCCGTTCTATCATATTTCCTTTGTGATGCCTTGTTTTATCAATCATAAGTGTTTGATATTCATTCTGAGGTTAATCTTTTTCTTCTTCTTTCTTTCTTTCTTAAAGAAGAGAAATGGTTAGACCAGACCATTCTAGCGTCGATCAATCATTGCTACTCCTCAGGATGGAGTATTTATGTCCGCCCAACAGCTTCTTGATCTGGTAAAGAATGCTCAAGCTGTCGTACCTATTCCAGAGCCTACTCACCCAAAATCCGAATTTGCACGCCTATGCAGTGATTATACAAATTTGGGTGGAAAGCCGTTCAGGGGTTCCGAGGGCGTTATCGAAGTCCAAGCTTGGTTTAGAACATGCGATCGCATCTTTTCTCCCATGAATCTTATTGATCTTCATCGAGTCCAAGTGGCTTCTAGCATGCTCCAAGAAAGAGCATTAGATTGGTATGAGCTTCTTATTTCTAAAATTATTGAAGCGTATCTTACTTGGAAGCAATTCCGGGAAAGATTCGAATCAAAGTTTGTGCCGGAAGCTGAAAAAGTGACTTTGGCCCATCGTTTTACTGACCTTGTTCAAGGTGAATCTTATGTGGCAGATTATGTCGCATCTTTTGAGTCCCTCTCTAAATATGGGGTCGAGTATGTAAATACCCCATTGAAGAAAAATCAGAGGTTTGTCTATGGCTTGAATAAGAATCTCAAAAAGCCTTTACTTCTGAAACTTGAAGTTTCTTTTAATCAACTTGTTGATATCACTCTTCGACTGGAAGAGGCAGATAAAGAGAGTGATGTTGAAGTTTGGAGTGCCAAAACGAACTTCAATAACAACAAAAAGAGGCCTAATAAGTTCAAGGGTCCTTATCCCAACAAGAAAGGGAAATTGGTAGCAAAGACTTCTACCTCTAGTGGTGGCCAGTGCTACAATTGTGGTCCTAAGGACCATTATGCAAATAAGTGTCCAAAGCCCCTTGCTTGCCGCTATTGCAAAAGTTCGGGTCATTATATATCTGCATGTCCCAAACTTCAAAGCAAGAAGGAGGGAAAGCTAAATGTGGTGCAAGCCCCTAGTAACACTTCTCATGGTCAAGATATTTCTCATTCTATTCTTGATGGCATTATTATGTTTCGTGATCAACCTATTCGAGTTATTTTTGACACAGGTGCATCCCATTCTTTTATATCAAAAGAATCCGTTGATACTTTTTCTTTAAGTGTTATGGCTTTAATGACTTCCTTAAGAATTGCGAATCTGTTTGGTGAATCTGCAACACTCAGTTTGCTTTGTAAAGATGTCGAGATTATTTTATGTGATTATTCTTTTCGAGCCGATTTGCATGTCATACGTTACTTAGGCTTCGGAATGTTTTGGGAATGGATTGGCTTAACCGTTATGAAGCCCATATCCTATGTCCTGAGCGGACTATTCATCTTCGACATCCTCAGTCTGTTCAGCAGATTTCTATTGTTCTTAAAGATTCCGATTCCAACTTGGCAGCATCTTTGTATTCTCTAAATCCTCATGATGACGATAATGATGATAAGGAAGACGTCATTTCTCTCATTCATGTTGTTCGTGAATTTCCCAACATATTTAAGCCCGTTTTAGGATTGCCACCTAAGCGAGCAATTGAGTTCAGAATTAATCTAATCCCTGGAGCTTTGCCTATCACCCGTCCTCCTTATCGTACGTCCAATAAGGAAAATGAGGAGATGCGTAAACAATTATCCGAATCGGACGAATCAATTTATTCGCTCTAGTTCCTCTCCTTGGGGAGCTTCAGCTATTTTTGTGAAGAAATATGATGGTAACTTAGGCTTTGTGTTGACTACCGCAAGCTTAATGATATTACCATTAAGAAAAAATATCATTTATCTCAGATTGGTGATCTATTCGATCAACTTAGCGGTGCTAGAGTCTTTTCACAGTTAGACTTAGCAACCAGTTTTCATCAGCTTCGTATTGCAGAGGATAGCATTCCTTTGACATCATTCCGTACGCATTATGGATCTTATGAATGGCTTGTTATGCCATTTGGTTTAACGAATGCTCCAGCTTATTTCGTTGACCTTATGAATCGAGTTTTCAAAGACTTCCTCGATCGATTTGTTCTTATCTTTATAGATGAAATTCTTGTTTATTCTAAAACCGAGGAAAAGCATGAAAAGCATCTTCGGATTGTATTGGAAACTCTCTGGAGCAACCAATTGAAAACAAAATTTTCTAAGTGCCACTTTTGGCAATCTCGTGTGAAGTTTCTTGGTCATATCATTTCTGAATCCGGAATTTCCGTGGATCCTTAAAAGATTGAAGCAATTCAAGATTGGAAGAGACCGGAGAGTGTGACGGAAATCCGTAGTTTTCTTGGATTGGCGGGTTATTACTGTTGATTCATAAAAGACTTTTCTAAAATTGATGTACCTCTTACTAGCTTGGCAAAGAAAGGAGTTAAATACATTTGGTCGGACAAATGTGAAGCTTCTTTTCAAAAATTAAAAGAACTCCTTTTCGATGCTTTTATTCTTGTGATTCCCCAAGGGAACCAAGATTTTATTGTTTATACCGATGCTAGTCGGGTAAGATTAGGTGCCATTCTTATGCAAAGAGAACGTGTTGGTGCTTATGCTTCTAGGCAATTAAAGCCTGCCGAGACTAGATATGCCACTCATGATTTAGAGCTCGCGGCTATTGTTTTCGCTCTTCGAATTTGGCATCATTATCTTTTGGGAGAAAAATTTGTTCTCTACACCGATCATAAATCTTTGAAGTATCTATTTTCTCAGAAGGAACTTAATTTGCGTCAACAACGTTGGCTCGAGTTCCTTGCATCTTATGATCTTGATATTCTTTATACTCCTGAAAAGGGAAATCGTGTTGTCGATTCCCTTAGTCGTAAGCAACAAGCGGTTGTTTCCATGATAATATCCAAACATAACGATCTCGAGACTTTATCCACTTGTGAGATTCGAGATCATGAATCCGATTTATGTTCATCTTTTGTTTTATGTAGCCTTGAGGCTCACCATTCTATTTTAGACCGCATTTTTGAAGCTCAAAAGCTAGATCCCGAATTGGCTCATCTTAGCCAAAGTTTTAGGGATAAAATTGATATTAAAGGTTTGAAAGATTTTGATATTGATGCTCGTGGCGGTATTCGAAAATTTGGTAGACTTATCTTACCAAATATTAGTAATCTTCATAAAGATATTTTAGAAGATTCTCATCGTTCTAAATTTACCATTCATCCCAGTAGTAGTAAAATGTACGCAGATATGAAGCGACTTTATTATTGGGATGGAATGAAATCCGATATTGCTAACTTTGTTAAGCGTTGCACGACTTGCCAAATCGCTAAGGCCGAGCATCAAAGGCCCGGTGGGTTATTGCAACCTTTGGACATTCCAATTTGGAAGTGGGACCAAATTTCCATGGATTTTATTGACGTACTTTCCCATTCTCATTTGGGTTATGATAGCCTATGGGTGATAGTTGATAGACTTACTAAATCCGCCCATTTTGTTCCAGTTCGGTCCAATCGAACCGTACCTCTTTTGGCTAAACTCTTTATTGAAGAAATTATTAAATTGCATGGAGTCCCTACTTCTATTGTTAGCGATCGTGATCCATTGTTTACTAGTGGATTTTGGAAGAGTCTTCAAAAAGCTTTAGGAACGAAGCTTAATTTCAGCACCGCTTATCATCCGCAGTCTGATGGACAAACTGAGCGCGTGAATCAAACTCTGTAAGATCTTCTTCGTGCACGTGTTCTTGATTTTGGTGGAAGTTGGGAAGACCACTGCTCTTGTTGAGTTTTCCTATAATAATAGTTTCCAATATAGTATTGGTATGGCACCTTTTGAGGCACTCTATGGAAGGCCATGTCGATCTCCTTCTTGTTGGCTTGAGGCCGGTGAGAAGCTAGTTTTAGGTCTAGATTTTATTGGTGATTCCACAGAAAAGATTGACCTTGTTCGCCATAGGATGAAAGAAGCGCAAAGTAGGCAAAAATCCTATGCCGATAACCGAAGAAGGAAATTAGAATTTTCTGTGAGAGATTCGGTGTTTATTCATGTTTCACCTATGAAGAGTGTTGTGCATTTCAGTCGATCGAGAAAATTAGCGCTTCGATATATTGGTCCATTTCCCATCACCGAACGTATTGGTTTCATGGCTTATCGCCTTTTATTACCGGCTCAGTTTTCTGCTATTCATAACGTATTCCATGCCTCTAAATTACGGAAATGCCTTCGAGATTCCGATTATGTTCTTGAGCCCGGTGTTGTGGAAGAAATTGAAGTTTCGCCTAATTTGACTTATGAGCAACATCCTATTCGTATTATTGCTTCGGAGGTAAAACGCCTTCGAAATAAAGATGTCCCTCTTGTGAAAGTTCAATGGTCCTTAAATCCTAAGGATTGTTCTTGGGAATCTAGAGAATTCGTCGAGCGAACACATCCGGACTTACTCTCTCGTGCTTTTTAAGGTGAACTTCTTGTTTCAAATTTCTTTTGTGTTGATATGCTTTTATGGTTGTTACTTTTTATCTTCTTATTAAATATTGCGAGGACGCAATTTCTTTAAGGAGGGGAGTCTGTAACAATCCGCATATTTTACGATTGTATATTTAAATATTTTATTTAAATACATCATCGTTAGTCAGATTATAGTCAGAAATGCTACTTTTTGCAAACTGTCAAATTAGGACTCGAGACCACTTCCTTTGAGTTCAAAATGGCGTTTACGATCTTTTTGAGTATAAACATCGATATGTTTGGAGCTATCTAAAATCTCGACCTTTTCACTTAGGGTTTTGGGATTGGGTTTCAGCCCACTAACCTAACATATCAACCCAACTCCACTCCACTCCTCTTCATTCGTTCATAATATTTCCTGCAACTCAAGCTTTAGCAAAAATGGTGGAGGAGATTGGAAATTAAAATCCTAAGCCCTAGTTTGTTTAGCAAATCCAAGTTTTAGCTCCAAATTCAAAGAAAAGCTTAGCTAAGCGTCTCCTTCTTCTTCTCCATCTCAATCTCTCTCCAATTTCAGAAATTTTCTATAACCTAATTTGGGAAATATTGCTTATTATCTTAGATTGGGGCTTTTAGAGTTGATATTGAAGAGTGGTTGATCCTCCTTTGTTTTCAAGCTTCTTCTTCCTTGTTTTTGTGTGAAAGGTGAGATTTTTATCTCACATCTATGTCTATATCTATCTTTGTGGTTAGGTATGAATTCCTAACATCTATTCATGATCATTTGATTTTGATTTGAATTGATTTGATGATTTACTAATTTTTGGATTCGAAGTCCAATTTTGTGAAAATCCTACTAAGGATGTTTGGTTATGTTGTTTGGGATGCATCGAAGAGCCTATAAGGCCGGGTTGTCGTTTGGCGTAAATCCTTAGTTGTCGTTGCTCGCTCGATTACTCGCGAAATTATTTTGGCCATCATGGCCAAGGCAAATTGTTGCCCTTACCAGGTGTTCAGACGTCTGGATACCAATGCCAAACGTCTGGTTTTGCCTCCTGGAGAAAATTAAACGCGGCCGAGAAAAATAAAAAGGTCAGAAACCGATCCCAGACGTCTGATTCTTAAATCCAGACGTCTGGATGGTTTCAGACGTCTGGTTTGCCGAACCAAACGTCTGGTTGGTTTTCTAGAATATTTCTAGAAACCAAAACCAGACGTTTGGATCAACCCCTCAGACGTCTGGATCTGTGCATATCTGCCTATTTGCCTAATTTTGAGTAAAACTCTAATGTTAATCGATTTTTGGTCGATCCGACTAGTTGTTATCACTATTATCAACTCTGATGACTTCTTTCTTTGGATTTTCGGGAATATCCTTTTTGATGGGCTTGGTATCGATTTCATTGGGTTTAATTCATGTCTTCGTATGTGAATTTTTGGTGATTGACTGTTTATACAATCATTTCTGTGGCTTATCACTTTAAAATGCAAAGGTTTCAGTACTGGTGGGTAAATATTCAAATCCTTTCACAAAGATGATTTCAACTCTATATTTGATACAAAGTTCGTTTTTAAGACCGTTTTTCAATCTATTAGTATATACAAACCTTTACTTCATTCGTTTGAGAAATCTAATTAAACGGCTTTGTAAAACAAGTGGTATGAAACGCTTGCGTTTACTTCATCCGTTAATTTTTGGACTTGTTCGATTGAAACTCTTGTGACAATTTGTGAGTGGGAATCTACAATTCGTTCGTAAATATTTAAGTTAAGCCAGTGGTTATGGGACATAAAGCTAAACTCATTTATTTACTAGCTTAGGGTAATTGACACTTCTTGATGATCGATGATGATCATTTTGTGGTTTAGACTAGCAATGTGCGATGTCTCTTTGTCTGCGAGGGATACTAAACCCCGTTTTATGGAGCTTCGGCTCAAAAATTTGGTGGGGTAGCGACCCATGGTCTTCGGGCCGTTTGTGGAGCATTGGCTCAAAATTAATAGTTAGCAACCATGGAATAGCGTCACGTTTTGTGATACACGTGTTGGCGAGTTTTAATGCTCCCGTTTTGTGATGGGCCTCCCCCTCTTGTGATTTCTGGATTTCTAATTGATGACTTCTAGAATTAGTGTCTCACCAATTTTAGTGATTTACATTGATGAGTTTATCAATATTTGTGCATTGGTGAATTTGTGTTTCAACAACTTTTAAGATTGGCATTGAGATGATTGCCAATATTTGTGACTTGGCGAATAAAAATAAAGAATATGGTTTTCTTTTTGATTTGTGAGAAGATTCTTGTGATATTAATTAATCTCTGGTTGATTTTCAAATGCATACTTATCATAGTATGGCATTATTGTTATCATACGTTTTTGTCATATCTCTTATTCTATCTCATTTTTATTTGACATTTATAGCTGGACCGATCCATTTATTATTTTATTATTAAATAATACTCGGGTCAGACCGAGATGTTACAGGAGCTTCTGCTTGACTCCTTATCTGGGATCATCATTATCTGACTTTTGTCTAACTATATTAGATTGGTAGTTTTTGTTGTTATACATTCGAGATAGAGACTCCTGGATGTATACATACTCTTTGATGTTGCACTTGTATCTATTCTTTTATGATATTGTGGATCTTATTTGACCACTACTCTGATGTACACTTACATATGTTATATTCATATCTGTTTCCGCCTTTGTGATATGAATGTCTGTGACTGATTTATGTTATGTTTATTTCTATATTTGTTTCCGAAGAGCCCATAGCCACTGTGTAGTAGCTTTGAGTTTGTATCGGTATGCCAGATTTTCTCTTGAAATGAATTATACTACCTGACATATCGGTGCTCGCACAAAGCAATTACACAGATGGTCGCTCCTCAACAGCCTTATTCTTCGCGCTAGTTGACGGCATTACTCCGTAGTGTCCTTGGCTAGCGTGAGTATAGAGGTGGAGCGTCACAAAACATATCAAAGCATTCAAGAGGAACATAAATACACATGACTCGAAGCAACCAGACTACACAAACAAAACAGTTGTGATCACATATAAGTGAGCACAAAATAGTGCATCAATCATTTTTACTCATAAACACACATGTATACATATATATGTATACACAGAACCAGTTGCAGTGAATTTCAAATTGATCAAGCCAAAAAAGTCAGCAAGTAACAGAGCATTTAACAATTATAACAAAGTCAAGGCCGAGACAAAAATCAATCAAATGATCAAATGTCCTAGGTCGAACAATTTTCCAGGTAGCAGTTTCAAGTCAATGTTGTAAGAAATTCTATCTGAACATGTCAGATTTTAAAAATAACACAGTCAAAGCCATGGTAACCAAGGTGATAACAAGAATCGATCAAATCAGATGCAAGCTGTGAGAATCAAGCAAACAAAATTATATAAATTGAAAAAGTCAGAAAACATCACCAACATTCGAGTTAAATCGAGTAGCCGAGCTAAAGTAACTGAAGAATTCAAACAATATTATACGAACAATAATTAGGGAAATTGATCCCTATAAAAACCCAAGTCATCATCGACGTTCACAAGTATTCGAGTTCAAGCAAATCGGAGAGCTAATCACTGAAGTAAATCAAACAAATAACTCGAATCTAGGTCGAGCATAATCAAAGTCGAAAAGAAATATCACGTACCAATTTTAAACCAAGTATACGCGCTCGACAATTTGAAGCAATTGTGAACAAATTAATCGATCGAAGAAAGCATTCGAAGTATCATTCAATCAACAGCTGAAGTCGACGTGCTTAATTTCTCAGAAGCCCTAATTTTAAACGAAAAGGAATGAACGAAAGAAGCAACCATTTTTCAACGCAAAGAAAATCGGCCAATGATACAAAAGGAAAAAGGGGATTTCACTTTAATTTATTTTGGGCCAGTTTTTTTAACTTTGGGATTAATTTGTAAATTATGGTTTTTGTTTAGTGTTTTTTAAATCTGTTTTCAAACTTTTATAAAATTCTAGTCGTGTGACTAGGGGAACGAACTACAGTGGTGTAGTTCGAGAATTCGCAACTCAGTGACTGAGTTGTAGCAGGTGTTTGAGCATAGAGTTAGGTTAGTCGATAGCGGGTGTCGCAAGTTTATGTGTGTAAGCGTCTGACTACTTAATTTCTTGTAGAAACCTTGGGGGCAACACGTAAGCAGGGTTTTGCCGAAGCCGGGTAAATCTGTGTTTTCCTATTTCTGCTTTTATTATTCTGCTATTATCTGTCCTGCTATTATTCTGCTATACCTGTGTTGTGATTATCTTATATATTTCCACATTAAATTTTTATAATTATTAGCATCACCCTATTCACCCCCCCTCTCGGGGGAAATCGATTCTACAGTTGCATATTCCTTAAGCTTCTCACGGTGGTTTACCAGACTGATCCGGTTGTTATTTTCTTATGATGCTCGGATCAGCCCTGTGTATATTTCTAGATTTAACTTTGGACGCTTAGAGCTTATGGAGAAAAGATGGATGATTATTTTCCGTGATATTCGTATTTCCACTACATTTCTGTATTGTATACATCAGCATTGTGAGGACATGCAGTTATAACTGTCTAGGCTGATGATGGTACTTTGGTTCTAGTAACTCTGATATTTCTTTATTCATAGTAACTCCTTGTGTTGTTCCTTTGATATATATTATTGTTCTGTTGTGAGATTCTAATGTTGTGTTCTTCTTTTCTTGTTCTATTCGTTTTCTTTTATTTTACCCTAATTTTCTGTCTTTCTAGCACTTGTATGCTCTACACATGAATACCATGGATGTATTTAGTATCGACATTCGACGGTCGAAAAGTCGGGTCGTTACATCCTTCATTGACTGTGCACTCTCCACATCTCTTCTTGCACCTGCCCCTGCAATACAATTCGCCTATTCCTCAAATCTATCTTGCTTTTTTTTTTCCTTTTAAGCAAGTCTACATCAAAAACAAAAAGGGAAAAGCGAAATAATAATAGAAGAGTAGATATATCTTCCTATATATCTATATACCAATTTGCAAATACGTTATTTGAGCAGACCTGGGACCACTATGAATTAGCCATCCTTAGGTTCTCCCTTCCTTCAACTTTTATATTATTTGACTATGCCTGGGACTACTATGAATCAGCCGCTCGCAATCCCCTATGTAATATTTATTCATATATTTATAACCTTCTATAATCAACCACCCCAGGCCTCATTTAATTGTATTTAATTCTGGACTACAAAGACTCATCCACATATAGTCTCTTACTACATAGAATCAACCCCTTACAGTATTGTTTTATTTGAATTTTAGGTTGCATAGAATCAGGCCGTTGCAAACCTCTGGAATTTGACTGCCTCTCACCACCTTAAGTTGCTTCAGGTGTGCATTGAGCAAGCATCCTTACTCGGCATTAATAGCCCTTCCGCTTTTCACTTCCGTTCACATCACTTCGGCATAGCGCACCCTGCCCCGACCCATGAACATACTACACTCTTTACTTATTGAGTGTATTCTTTTCCAAATTGCGGCGTGTTATAGCAGCGTAATTTGTCTTACTCTCTTCATGATTGTGGCTCATAAAAATAGCGGCATATAACTACTTTTTCCATAAATTCCCTGGATTTCTTTGGCAAATCACTACCCCACTACCTAACGTTGTTTTATTTGGTGCAATTCTCCTTTGAGACGTTTAGCCACCGCCTCCTTTTCTGGGTACGTGACAATATCTGACACTTCTAACAATGCACGTTACCACTTTTCACGTGTCGCCGTTAGATACGTTACCTTACCGTTTTCTAACATCTATAGAGTTCTTTACCCTTTTGGCTATTTTTATGGATCTTGTCCCCTTACAATAATATTTTAATATATATATATATATATATATATATATATATATATATATATATATATATCATTTGCCTCAATTGTCAATGTAGATCCTCCTTCCACTGGCGTAGTTCTTCATTATTCTAGCTTATTTTACATAGAGAAAGTTTTATGATCAAATTCAAAAAAATTCATGAATAATTCTTTTATCCCTACCTCGTCTTTCGTTTGAATTACGAGTTATTTTCTTACGTCTTTTTAAATGTTTACTTTAAAAATTTATAACCATTTTTTCCTAAATGACGAGCTTCTCAAGTTACCGACCCATCCTTAGAACAATGGTTAGGGTTTCATAACTGGTTTTTATTTTGACATAAATCTATACGAATACCAACAAAATAACATGATCTAATCAACCAAAATGAACTGAATTAAAGGTTGAGTATTACACACCTAAATCTTTAAGAAATTTTGTTCTGATTTTCTTCTCTTTTCTTTAGCTTGTATTTGCTTTATTTTTTCCTTTATTTCCGTTTCTCTAAGCCACCATTATTAACGCATCTTTTGAGCTTTTATTTTACTTTTCGTAGAATGCCATGAATGAATGGAAAATAGTTAGGTTTATTGTTCCATAATTACGTGGGTTTTGACCCACATACTCGTTTCATTAGTTCATTTTTCTATTTTACTTAGCCCTACTTGACCATTTAATTAATTAATTAATTACATTATTTATAGTTTATGGGTTGTTACAATGATAATACAATTAAACATGACAACGATTATGCATATAAATTCATTTAAATATAAGTAATTAATTATATTAACATAATGACATATTAATCATAGATTATAGGATGTTACCTCAAAATTGTTAACTTAGATTTGCAACTTGATTGATAGACTTTTCTAGAACCGATCCCAAGTCATGCGCCTAGCTTTGCAACTGCTTGAAGAACCACTTTTAATTTTTTTTAATTTAATGTTTGAATCTGATGTCTTTGGCCTAAGGGGCTAGAAATGGCAGCTACCATAGATAAGAGGGCGAGTAAAAAGTAGTCTAAACAATGAGGGATAATTAGGCCTTTATAGAGAGAGTAAATGAGATATTCTCTCCTTGATCCACACCTTCTTTATTACCAAATCTAGATTCAACTTTTTTTGAATCTTCAGCCCCTCTCTCAGCTCTCCTGTAGCTACTGCATAAGGCTATATAGACCTTAAGTCATTCCAAACCCATTAACAATTAATCATATTTAAATTCAATTTAAATGCGTATCGATATCGAACATCTATTCCTACATATATAATTTTTATATGCGCACCTAACTAATTATTATTGGCACCTAGAAAATACTAATGGAAACCAATACGTTAAATAAACAAATAATTAATATTTCATAAAAATTAATTAATTTATAACAATTATAAATCAATAAATCGTGTGGTATATGGAAGAATCTATCAATGCATATGAGACTCATAGGTGTAAATTCGATCAGCGAATAACATCGAACAATTCGAATATTAACGTTTATACGTCACCTTAGCTAGTGGTGTGACATTTTGGCTGAATTAATTGCTTGAACATTTTTTTCGGTAAACCCAATTTTACTATTTTAAGCAGTACCAATTAGTGATAATTATTTACAGCAATTCTTTTCATCAAAACTATATCACATTAGGACATATGAAATTTGATAATGGTCAAAATTCCAATATTGTCCATATTCAACTTTATAATTCAAACAAAAAATTCTTGGTTCAATAATAATAATAAATATTATTAATACAACTGATCTGGTCAAAGACTTTGACTTTGAATCGACTTCAATTGACCATAATATTAACCTTATGTAACCGAGGAGACGAATTTTCTTTTAGATGGTGTTTCACTTCTAATGCTTTCACTCGACCCAACTATAGTTGTTCGATGGACACCGTGCCACGATTTGACAATAATCAAAGCGGAGTTTCCACGTTGAAGCTATACAGTATTCTCAAATCGAGAGAATTGTGTAATATTGTCGCACCAATATTTTCTGATTGATTTTAGTTATATTAACCAACAGAAAACAATCGAGTGAGTCATTCTATAGTTATTCAATAACTATCAGTACGTAACCCCTTGATACCCGTAACAGTCACGAGTAAAACACTGTCTAACATTCGGAGAGCGTTACGTACTCTAGTCTCAACAGATGTATCGATATCCAATCTCGATACGTCTTGACTATAAATATTTAAAATGGTGTGTTTAAGTTCATTGTGATAAATTGCTCATGGATACAATACTTTGTAATTACTATCATAAAACACACCATTTATGGATTTTTTATTAAATATACTCTTAATTAAATTAAATAATCAATATAACACATTATATCAAGTATATAATAGAAAGAAAACATATTTTATTTCGAACAAGATTGGTTATCGAGCTAGATATATGTAATAAATTACATATTTACCCCTAGGGCATACCCCTAACTCTATCAACCTTAAGATTTCTACAATTGTTAACAACTTAAGTCAGATATGTGTTTTGCAAGCAAAAAATCCACACATTTAAATAATTTGGTAATTTTAATTTAACATTAACATATTTTAAAAAAAGTAGAAATTAACCACAAGGGTCTCTTTAGCAAGTGGAATTAGTTTCTAAGACACACAACTGAAATAATTACTTTCAAGGACAAAACACAAAATAATTAGTTTCTAAGGCCAAAAAACCTATGAAATTATGTTCTTGAAAGTAATTGAACTGCTGACTTTGTCCTTAAAAGTAATTATTCTGCTGACTTTGACCTTGAAAGTAATTTCTTTGAATGTGTGTCTTACAGCCTAATTGGACTGCAAAGTTTGCCCTTCCGGTGAAATGGCCCTTTGAAAAAATTAAGTTCTTAATATTTATTATTTCATCTAATAAATCATTAAAATATTCCTGTTTCAACATATATACCATATTGATACTAATTATTTTTTACTCAAATATACATGTGCATAAGTTATATAAAAAAAACTATACCCAAACAATTTTAATTTATAATTCATTTATTTTACTAAATTTATTATACGTTGTATAGCAGTGTTTTAATTTTAATGTCAAAATATAAATATTATATTTTTACAATATTACCGTGTGCAACACAATGGTGATTTACACAGCAGTTAAATGTACAATACAAAATTATGTTATTCATAGAATTTTCGATTCCAAATAGTAATGTTCATGGTAAAAACATGGTTAATACAGCAAACTCGTTACATACTAACATATTACAATTTACGTAACTTTAATGGGTCACGGATTCACGCTTTTTTCCTATATCTGAACAAATGGAAGTTTGATGCACACAAAACAGACCAAGCTGTGTTAACGGGCCCTATAATATGTAACAAGCCCAGCTAGATAATCACGCCTAAACCAACTAAGTAATCTCCACCTTCCAATTCTTCGACCCATCCTCATCTTTTCTTGTTTGAATAGTTGGATTTTTTTTTCTTTCTTTATGTTGTTTCTGTTTTTCAATTCGAAAACTTTAGGGATAGAAAGTCATAAATGGCGTTTATAAGTTATGAGGAGAAAGAGATATCCAAAGAGAAGGGAAAGAGATTGGTCTACTACTTTCTAACAGACGAGGACGGGAATAAATTCTTGGTGGCGGTGGGGAAGGAGAAAAGCTTGAGGCACATGACGTATAACATGACGAATAAGTTCCATGCCATGATGACGGCGACGGCGACGTCTTGGACGGCGGCGACTTTGCAGTGGAAATCTCGGAGGGATTTGATTTCTTGGCTTTCTTTGATTGTTTCAGGTTAGTTGCGTACTTTACTTATTTTGGTAACATCAAAATTGGGGGTTTTGGTTTTCTGTTGTTGCGGTGTTTTAAGGTTAAATAGTTTTCGTTGAATTTTGATTTTAGGGTTAGGGGTTGCTGATCTAATTTCCATATAATATGTTTAAGAATTAAAATTTATGGCTTTGCTGAATATCTATTCTTTTTGGGTAAAATCGCCGTTACAAGATTTGTTATTTTATGAAGTACAATTATTACTTCGAGTAGAAAGAAAGAAAAAAAATCAACCTTTTCGACTATTTGAAATTTTTTATGACCTAAAAGGGAAATAAAACCAGTTTCGTGTGCTTTGGACTTTATTTAGAGTCCTTTTTGGCAACTATTTATTTCATATCTCCTTGCAAATTTTCAACCAAATAGCAATAAAAAACAGTTTAACCACTTATTTTGAATCTTCATGATTGTTTGAAACCATAAGACCATTTTTTGACTGATGAAATTTACTTGTAAAATTCCACCGTAAGTGCTAAACAATGGATAGTTTCTTTTCAAATTTCTGCATTTAAAGCTACTTTAGCAAGCTCCTTGTATGAAGTCCCCGAATACTAGAATTCAAATTAGTTACTAGTTACACACACACATATATAGTTTTGCCTTTAAGGAGTTACCAAAAATGCTCTATGTACACAGTACACTTGTTTGTATGTAGTTTGACTATTAAGTTGAGTAAGTTAATATTATTGTTTGGTTCATGTGACTTACAAGGAATCATTTTATAATAAATTACATAAAGATACATGTATCTTAATAGTTATTTAATACATGTATCCAACAGCAAACTCATTTTAGTTATTTGCTAGATCAAAAGCTTATGACACTTTTCAATGCGCTATACGCTTAAAGTGGTTGATTCTCATATTTTAAACTTCAAAATAACTTATGTTCCTATGACCCAAGTACAAATAAGTACTTATAAGATGTCAAATAAGCTACTTGTAAGATACTTTGAGTACTTTATGAGTTGCCATACATGCTCTTAGTCCTTTTTTTATGTACGAAGAATAGTTAATAATCCATAAATATTTCTTCGCTTTTTCACTGGTAGTTCAACTTAAACGATATGAATATTGAATGCGATTATGATTATCTACATATATATATATACACATCTATACACACACATATATATACATCTATGTATACGTACATATATATATACATGCATACACACATATATATACATGCATACACATACATATATACATACACACACACATACACACACATACACACACACACACATACACACACACACATACATACACACACACATACATACATACACATACATATATACATACATATATATATACATACATATATATAGACACACACACACACACATATATATAGACACACATATACACACACATATGTGCACACACATACATACATATACATACATATACATACACATGCATAGATACATATACATACACATGCATACATACATATACATACACATACATGCATATATACATACATATATACATACATACATACATACATACATACATACATACATACATATATAATTTATATAGCAACATCACTAGCCACCTCATTTCAACTACATGTTTATCTCTACTACTAATAATGATAATTCAATGAACTATTTCAACCGTGTCTTTCAGGATTTCCACAAATACCCTTTTGCCCAATCTAGTATTTATAATTGGACCATGTGACAAGAGAGAGAAAGACCACTTATTTAAATATATATGAACATGTGGTTGATATTGAGGGCTAGGTGATGGTGCTAAATGAGGAGGGCTGCAGATCCCTAGCTATATGTGTGCGTGTGTGTCATAAGTGGAAAACAAATTTTAGAAAAATAAAAAATAAAATAAAGAACATTGCTAGCATTCCAATGCTAGAAAATCATATATTACCTTTGACTAAACATCAATGCTTATTGATCAGAATATTGAAGGAAAGTGCTCTTACCTAATAATTGCAATACCCTTCTCTTCTACCCCAACCAAAGTGAAATCAACAGTGGAAAATCACACTTTTCAACATAAAATATGCTCCTTTTCGTCTTCTTGTTCATATCATGATTTTCCGATTCTCTCCATTCCTCTAATTGGTATTTCTGGAACTATGGAAGTATCTTTATAATTTTGGAAAGGGCATGAACAGAGATTGTGTAAAATAAACAAAATATTTCTACTTTGTGTATGGATGTATTTCTTTTTGTTTAAATAACTTGATATATTATCCAACTGGATTTTTTACATTTGACAACATACGCTTGTTTGCGCAGATAATATTCTTTCTGGCTCCTTACCAACATGTAGCAAGTTCTCATATGATAAAAATGCAGTACCTACCTTTGTGTCAATCTCCAAGGTGGAATCCCATTTTACTTGCTTATAATTTTATATTCTACACCGTAATTGTGCCCTTTTTTATTTATTATTTATGAATGGTTGATGTTTTTAGAGTATGCTCATTATACCTTTATTGGATACAGACAGTCAATCAGTAGGGGGAAAAAAATTAAAACTAGCATGACTGCTAGAAAACTAACATCATTTATATCAGCTGGTAAACTTTAAAAACATGTTCCTATTTATAATATCCCTAAATAATTATTTATTCCTGGGTTTTTACCGACATGCAGCAAATTCTCATACCATAAAAATGCAACACCTACCTTTGTCTCGATGTCCAATGTAGAATCACATTTCACTTGCTTATAATATAATACTCTACACCATAACTGTGCCCTTATCATTGTTATATTTTGTGTAAATGGTTGGTGTTTTTAGAGTGTACTCATTATACTTACAATATCGGATACAAACAATCAATCAGTAGAAAAAAATAATATGCCTGGCATGACAACTGGAAAAGCTAATAGCAAATTATTTGTATCTACCCAGTAAACTTCAACAAATGTTTCTGTTTATAATCGCGCTGAATATGCCAGGATGCTTCCCCAATGGAGCACATATCTAAAGACTTTTCATGGCTGGGTGCTGCATGGAATTGCAAAAAGAAAAGGATGCATTATAGATCTTTCAGACGCAATGGAATTACAATCTCCGTAAGTAATTTTCCTATTTTTATTAGTTGCTTTACTCTGCAATCATGCTTGTATTCTTGACCCCCAAAAATACCATCTTCATTGATCTAAAAGGCAGTATGTAGTTATGTGCTAATAGTTGAATTTCCATGTGTGTTTTCTCTTTCCTTTTTCCGGTGTGGCTAAGTGAGTGGGTTGGAGGTGGCACAAATGCAATGTCCTTTTCAAATTTTTGGTAATAAATATTTCATTTTTGTTATGCATTTTAACCAATCCTATGCTAGCCTCATACCAGGTCCATGATTTTGTTTATGTAATGTCTGAAGACCACAAAAGGCTTGTGGCCTATGTAGAAGATTTATACGAAAATATTAAATTGAAGAAAATGGCCGCGGTGCAGTGGTTTCACAAAGTTGATGAGTTTGATATCATTTTGCCTCCTGATACTAATGAAAGGGAGATATTCTCTTCCAGTGTTCATCAAGATATCAATATCGAGTGCATAGATGGTTTAGCTTCAGTGTTGTGCGAGCAAGACTTTGACAAATTTCAAAACATTGCAAGATTTAAAAACAACCACTGGAACCCATATTTGTGCAAGAGGATAATGGATAATGGTAGCACGAAGGCATTTGATATTACTCAAGTTCAGGGGTACTGGAGTCAAGAAGTGCTTAGATCTATGTATGCAACAACTAGTCGAGGTAGCCCACTAAAGCTGAAATTGAGGATACGGAATGCAAACAAATCTGATACTCCTTTGTTGCTGAGGAAGGGTTTATTAAAGCAAAAATTTGAGGCAATGCAGAAGTATCTTGCTAAAGGGTGTTTTGTTGAAGTGCTAAGTCAAGATAGTGGGATAAGAGGGTGCTGGTTTCGGTGTTTGATTCTCAAGAAGCATCATGATAAGGTGAAGGTTCAGTATCAGGATGTTAGAAATGCTGATGATAACGGTACCATAGAGGTAAAAACATCTTTCACTTACAGTACATGTTTGTTTGTTAAACTATTTATTTTCTGTAAAATAAAACTAGAATTAGCATACATACATATAATGTAAGAGTAGCCTATAGTAAGTACACATTTAAACTTTATTAATTAGAGCTGACAATACAATTGTTAGAACTAAAGCATAAAATTTATAATTTTGAAATTTAAACTTCTCAATGCATATGCATGTAAATTCCATAACTTTCATACTAATGCAAATGATATATCTATATGATGTAGCTTAGACATTAGGTTCTCAAAATAATTCACAATCTGAAGTTCTAGGAAATTTGAAACAGCGGTATATTAAATTGTCTGTATTAAACAACATCATAAAAAGGGAAATTCTATTGGAACACAAATAGATGATATAATTTGTGACACAGTGGATCGGAACCATTAGATCTTCCCTTAAATTCGACCTCTTATATAAACACATTGAGATCCCACAATCACAGCATATTATGTCAGATTTGGTTCCTTTTTGTGTTTCAATAGTCGTTCTCTTATTAAAATATGTTAAAATTGTATTTCTTCATTAAGGCATCAAAATTTCAAGCATAGAATTAAAACCAAACCCTTTTTAATTCAAGAATTTTAAGTTATAAAAGAAGTTTAAAATTAAAGTGAACGAGCGAAAGAAATGAACTATGGTGTTCTAATAAAATTCAAGATTTCTAAAAAATCACATCTATCTAATCAATATTTTAAGGAAAACTCTAAATAAATAGATATTATTAATTTGGTTCTTCGAAGCGGTCCATTTAAACAATCAAAGCAAAATAAAAACAGTAAGTTTGGAAATAAATAAAATACAATATTCAAAGAAAATAAGAGAATCTAATATGCCGATTCAAATTTTATTGTTTAACCAAAAAGTAAATTATTTAAAATATCTAAAATTAAGATAATCTCAGGTAATATTCAAAAAAAAAAAAAAATCCTTTTGAATTCAAACTTATTTCATTTTTCTAAGAATATGAACATTAAAAATAAACCTAAAAAAGTCAAATGCTGAACCTGATTAAGTTTTTTTTCCTTCACAAAACGATCGAACTAAAAACAATTCCCATTTTTTACAAAAATAAAACGCAAAAGCTAAATATATATAAGTAACATAAATCGAAACTCGTCTTTTTAATAAAACAATCGTCATCCTTTATTTCTTTAAATAGTTTGGTCGGCCACTTTAATACTTATTTTCCGTATTTTCTTATCTGGTGTCATATGCTTAGTTAATTTTTTTAATCATTTTTAATATATATATATATATATATATATATATCATATCATATTTGTTTGTTCGTTCCAACTTTATTTAAATAAATTCAAATATATATGCATTGTGTTACATTTGTAGTCTGCTGTATTTAGTAATATGCTTTTACATCTGATTTCATCATCGTCTACTTTTTGTATAAGCTTTTAATTTTAAGTAAATAATCAAGCTCATTAATTATTAAGCTGATGGTGTAAATAAAATAATAAAGAAAATGGTTTATTCTAAATTATCGATTTCATTTTACTTATTATTATCAAGGTATAAGGTTCCGGCCAAAACCTCAGGATTTCGGCCGGAGGCGGGACGAGACTAGGGCAAAAAACTCGTCCCGCTTCAAATCAGTTAAAAAAACCAGATCTATGTAGTGAAGCAAGATCAAAAGCAACAAAGTAAACAGAAAACTAATTGAATAAAAAAAAATCAGTTACCTCCCACCAAATTGAGCAGCATCATTAAACAATTAGCATTTATTGCGATAAATCAAAAGCCTAACCGATTGCAGATTGGAGATTGAATCGAGTGGTGTCTCCTTTATTTTTTTTCCTTGTTCTTTTGATTGACATCGAAAAGATGACGACGAGAGTTTTGGTTTTCAGAAAACAAAGACGAGAGTGGGTTAGAATGGGGAAATGTGATTTTAGGATTACATATTGAGTAGAATGATAATTGGGCCTGCGAACATAAATAAAATATTAAATAACTGGGCCAGCTAAGCAATGTTAAGTTAATTATAGTGTACAATTCTAATTAATTGGGCTGCTTTGTTTTGGCAATTTAATCTTAAATTATAGCATCTACTTTAATTTTAATGTTATATATTTAATTTCTATTCAATTTTAGGAATGTTACAGCAAGTCAAACTAATATTATGGTAACCGGAACCAAAACTAAAACTAAAACCTTTGAAATTTTCGAAATCGACTGAAACCATGAAATTTTCAAATGAGCGAAACCGAGACCGAGTTCTCTAACCTTGATTATTATGTTAAAGAGGAAGTCGAGGAGGATTGTTTATAAAATAATTATGTTTGTTTTGTTGAGTAATGGTCAACAAATTCATTTTTAAATTGATACTCGATTTGATTTTTAATCAGTACGTGAAGACATCTTATTTATTGAATATTTTTTAGAAATGTTCCATATTTTTGAAAATCCTTGTCCTCTTAGTAAAAATTTGCTGCTTTTTTTTGTTGAAGTGCTACAGCAGTTATTTTCAAGTCAGTATTTTTAGCTTCACTTCTATTTTTAACTTTGTTATTTTCGCACTTATTGGATAGAATGAAAGGGATCGCTCACCTACGGTTGTTCGAACTACAAGCTTGACCTCATGAAATAACACAATTTATATTAGACTAGTTTTCAGTGGTGATATTTTTTAAACTTCAACATAGCAAGGTGTCCTGTTCACTAGGTTTTGTTTTTGAGGCAACCATTGCACATGCTATGCGTTAATGTAAGGGCATCTCCAGTCGGTTACGGACTGAATATTCAAGGTACTGAATATTCAGTCCGTAATAGGGCTGGGATATCCAGTGGTTGGACGCCCATTTAATGGGCGCCTGAACATCAGGCGCCCATTAAATGGGCGTCTACCTCCCTCTCCTTTTATATTTTTCTACCGGGGAGGGGTACTGGCGCCCATTTCTGGCGCCCATTAAATGGGCGCCAGGGCTTGAGCGCTCATTAAATGGGCGCCCAAGTTCAATTCAGTTTTCTGAATCCAAAACTGAATATTAAGCTTAATATTCAAGACTGAATATACGACTGGAGAAACATTTCTTAATATTCAAGCCTTAATTTATACCACTGGAGATGCTCTAACAACACCTACACGATATCGTCTATTAAGGTTAAAAAAAAGAAGAAGAATCAGCCTCGTAAATGTGATACGTTTGCTGATTGGCTTATCCTCTCTAGTGATGCGTTAGACTTACAGTACTATAACAGATTCCCTTTTGTACAACTTCATGCTTATTTAATTTGCAATATTTCCATATCCAACATTCTGATACTGTTTTTACTAGGAATGGGTTTTAACGTCAAGAATTGCATCTCCTGACAAATCGGGTATCAGGTATGGTGGGAGACCCATGATACGTCCTGAACCTCCATGTGATAGCATGTCCTCATGTTGCCTTAATGTTGGGTCTATTGTAGATGCACGGTGGCACGATGGTTGGTGGGAAGGAATTGTATTAGAAAAAACATCTGAGGCGAAATTCCATGTTTATTTCCCAGGTATTTTACATATTTCATATGTTTATACTTCGTAGAATTCATAAAAAAGCTATCCGAAACTTGATAACAACATGTATCAGGTAAAAGTATTTTAGTTGAAAAAGGTAAAATTGTAGTTTTCTATAAATTTGATATGTAAGTAGGCTTCTTTTTTCAGCTAACCTATTGTTGATATTAATGCAGGCGAGCAGAAAGTTTCTACATTTGAACCAAGTAATTTGAGACAATCACGAGAATGGGTTGGCAACAGATGGAATGACCTAAAAGACAATGTAGAGTTTGCATCGGCCATGTTACCTGATATAAACATTCAGGATACATCTAAGCCCACCGTAGAATCCCCAAAAATATGCATTTCGGAGTCCCCTAAGACATGTAATTTAGAAAGCCCTAAAATATGCAATATAGAATCCTCTGAAATATGTAATTTGAAATGGAAGTGGACCACGTCGAAGAAAAGAAAGAGAACAAAAGGGTGTAGTAAGGGAAGCAGCAGTAGTAGCAGTAGCAGCCAAGAGGTGCAAGAAGCAATATCCAACAATGCTTGTGAAAAGTTTACAGGCCCAGAAATCAATTCTATGCTTGCTGGACCAACAATGGTTTTATGCTCTAACTTGGTCATGTCTCAATGACATTAGTTAGCCTAGCTGCATGCAGTTGTACATTCTATAAATTTATGGTTCTTTTTTCATGGTCAATTATAGAGCAAGTGTATAATGCCTATGTTTATAATATTAAACGACTTCTGTATACATAGATAGTAAATCATAGCCCTCGAAGAGTGGCATTGCTTTATGTTGATTTTCGCTTTTAACAAGACTGTTAGTTGGTTTTTTGCATGATGTGGGTATTTTTTAACATAATATATAGAATATCCCCTTTGTTCCAAGGGTTTTGTTCAATGGATGCAGCTGCAAGCGGTCTGGGGAAATGTAGGCCTTATGTTTGCAACTTGCTGTTGTGATTGTCTGAAAATGAGTGTACATGCCATATAGTCTGTGTCTGCAAGGTTAAGTCTGTTCTGTTGCACATGCAATGTAGATCTGGTCTGTTGCATGTTCTATTTTTGTTCTCAAAAGAGAGTTGACATGTTTCCTGGTTGTAGTTTTTTTTCGCGTGATATCGTTAAACTAAGTTGGTGGTTTTTAATCAAAATAAGCAATTGATTTATCCATCATTTTTTTAAACTGTACGTTGGAATTATGGTTAAAATTGAGAGATTTAATTTTCTTTTGCAAAAATATCATTGTAGCAAAATTTCTGAGTTGGCATCAGACGTTAGTTTTATTAATGGGTATGTAGCCTTGTAGGACACCATTCAGTTGACTTATCTGCTAAAAATGATTGGTACAAATATTAATATAAGGTAAGCAATGTTTTGTATTTAAGAAACAATAAATATTAGTGTGAGTTTGTAAGATTCATTTGAAGATATCCGCGTCCGTGCATATGGATGAATATCGATTTTTTTTTTAATGATCAATAAATTAAGATACATTAATAGAAAATTTTGATTGAACATAAATTTTTTCTTCAATTTCACTGATTATAAAAATATGCAACATCAACAAATACAATGATAATAGATAGTTTTAAGCAGTTGATACACAATATAGACTATAACATTGACAAAAACCGGATGGATAATTTTTAGATGTGGATGTTTTCGTATGCACATCCGTATCTTTTTTTTCGAATATCAGATATTTATCCTCTTTTCGGATACGATGCGTATGAATTTCAGTTTTTTGAACATTCATTGACATATTTACTTGACAGATTTAATTGGGTTTCATGATGTACTATTTGTATCCTTTATAAGTATCATAAACTTTTTCGACTTTTACTAGCTTTTTGATCCGATTGAGCATCTCTCACAAAACCATCAAACATTCATAAGGTCCTACCTAGAGATTGTCATCCCCCTGAATCTGGTGTTGTGTATGCAATTTTTATTGTTTGATTTTTGCTTAATTTTAAATATAAGATAAACAGATAAAGCAAGTAGCACACATAAAATAATCTTGATAACAAAATTAACCATTCACAACAGTTAATGTTAAAGCAATCATTTTCTATTCCATCTTTTCTAGCTTCACTCAAGTGCACACAAACTATATTCAAATCGTTTGAAAATATGTCCTTTTATGTCATTTACAATGTTATCTTAACATACTTTGTTTCTCCTAGTGCTTGTAAATGACATTTATTTATCGTGGATTCAAATTTATCATTTGAGTAGTGCACAACTTATGTGGTTTTGTTTGAAAAGTTTCGCCCTTTCCAACATATACCTTGAAATGTTGTTTGGAAATAACTAGTGAGTAGCAAAAAAAGCTTCTAAATTAATCTTGTGTTTTGAGTGTTTGACAAAAAATTTGGCTCAAAATAACAAATAAGTTAATTTATTATGAGAGAGATATTTATTTATGATTTAGTTCAAAATTTACCACCAGATTTGTTATAGCTTCAACTTATTTATCCATTGTTATTTTTTACTATTTACCCAAAGCTACTTACGAGTTACTGTTTGAAATTCCTTTCAAAAAATATAAAATAATTGTTTCCAAGGAGACTCTTAGTCGAAATTGTTTTCTCCTTTACTCACTTTATTGGATCTATAATTGAAGTACGTGAAGTTTTTAAATTATGGTGTTGTTCAAATATTACCGATTCTTTGTTGAATCATATTGCATATAGTCCCATATTCATAAGTGAAAACCTTTCAACTACCATCGTCAAGGGAAGTAGCTCGAGTGGAGGATACCTTCCATTAGTCTATATTCGATATGCTTTTTGTTAGATTTAAGCCCGTGTCCAATCGACATCATGGGGAGAAACAATGTTTTCATCACTTGAATCCAAACATAACTTTTCTACAGCTAACGTTTGATGCAAGCTATTTTGTACAATTTCTGTTGTAGGAAATAGCTAACCTCCACATTTGTGTAGAAGCAGAAGCTAATTATGTTACGTACTTCGTTGATAACAGTCGCACCTAATAATTCATGTTTCGAACAAAAGACTGTATACTTTAATCAAACAACCTCAAAACTCACATGTCCTTAAACGACCTACTACGACCTCACAATCAACTATTCCTTATTGGACAGATACTCTCATCTAGTCCTACTTATGATCCTAACACCTTTCAATCTCATTTACCTAAAGGTACAACCTTCCCTTAAATGGCATTTTAAGCCATCCTTACATTTTTGATCTTATTTAGTTAAAGTTTCCAGCAAAAAGGACCGAACATCATAAACCTAATTTGACCATTTGATAGTACTAAGTTAAGAGTGTGCCCCAGCGGTAATTATGAGAATTGGTTATATAATTTAGCTCTTATAACGAATCTTATCCGATATAAAGTAAACTTTTGGTTTTATTTTCTATTTCATATATATTGTTATATAATGTTATGTGCGTGTGTGTAATATACAAGTAGAAAATCATTAAAAAATATTTAATCGATTGCATTTATGAATGTGTTTGTAACCATGAGTAATGAATCGTGTCAGATAAACATTTTTCATTGAAATGTACCTGATCGAGATGTGTCGAGAACGGAATACCGATACATTTATTGAGACTAGTATACGTAGCGCTCTCGATATGATAGACGTTGAATTACACATAATCGTTGGGGGCGTTAAGTAGTTATGCACATGTGATTGTTTGGAACAATTACAGAGCGACTACCAAAATTCTTCTACGACTTTATTATAAAATAGAAAATTTCACGTGGCGATGTGTAGTGGTTTTTTGACTTGAGAACAATGTGAGTGTTAAATGTCTAAACTATACGTTGACTATAGTCAATCACATGATAATGATGATCGTGTGAAAGACCATGGTTGTGTATACGTTGAACCATGCATCATCTCTCATTTCAAGATCCAAAAATAAACATCGATGATGTTGCAGTAATCACCAAAATTATTTTCAAACGACAAAATGAGATATGTTCTTTTTCAACAAATTAAATAAGCATAGTAGCTAAATATTTTTCATTACACAAATGTCTTTACATTTTCATTTCCTAGTTCATGCCCACATATGGGTAACTATAATAACAAAACATAGGTAATAGAGGCATTCCCCATAGATGAAGATGTCAATACGTTCACTTAACCATTTGTATAACTGGTGTATAACAAAAAAAAAAACTTTATTCACCATGCTTCATCTTTGAAGCTTTCATTCATCCTTTAATATGTCGCTTGGCTTATCCTATAAATTCAGCTTACTCGAACGAGTACCGGTGAGTTTATAAGGAAAATAATAATAAAAACATAGGCCGACAATAAAACTTGGTATGAATAATACATCTCCCTACTCACAATACATAGTGAGACCACGCAGTCCAATGGAATGAGTTTTCCTCTCATTACATCATTAACAATAATACATCATATTACGCAACATCAAAACAATATACCTTGAGCATAAATACATAAACATCATTTCAAACATAAGTATATCCTATACTTAAAATCATATTATGAACCAAGTCATACATTCATCAATTTCAACATAAGTATAACCTATGTTTATCAGCAATTTATGAACCATATCATATAGTTATCTTTCACATTCACGTGCATCGCCTAGACCCTTATTCAGATATCAATTCACAAGTTATTCTTAGATTTATTTAGTGATTATCACACTAGGTTTATTTATCACCGATTTGTTTTACTCGACCAACATCACTAGTGAAATGACCATTCATCCATCTTGGGAGCCACCCTGACTAGAGTCACCCCAACTCTCTTAATAGGTTGAATGCAAAGTATTCTGAATACATTCTAATAAGTGTTCTTACTAGGCGATAATAGCCCATCCTAGTCCTAAAAGCACTTTCATTTCATGTTGCTAATTCATTTATTAATTACATCTATTTCTATGTTATTAATCTCACCAATGTCAAGATTTATGAATTGAACCCATTAGACTTCCCAAGTCTTGTCACCCTTCCATATACCCATTGAATTTAGATTTCATTAAGCCTTGGAGACATGTTATTAAATATCTCCATAAGTGGACATATATTAAGATCTTGTGTTCAATCCATTTGCTTCATTTATTAGTTATGTACTCTACACGTTCCATAGACCTTCGTATTTAAATTAGAATCTTTTAATTCTTTTCGATAAATATTTTTATCGTTCTTACTAAATGATATAATCTATCATTTCTTAGCTTATCCTAACCTTTAGCCATTTTCATCTTCACATAATGTATTACATTTTGACTTATCATTTATCTTTCATAATTTCACCTACCATGAAATTCAAATTAAACATCATGGAAACTAGCTTCCAAAGTGCTTCATATAATTCATATATTATAGTTAACATTTTCTATCAAATACGTTGTGCTTAGCTATTGTATATACAAAAGCTATTGCCTTTATATCTACCATATGAATAGGCTATTGACCCTATAACTATCGAGTTTATAAGTTAATGTTATGACGCTTATAGCTATAGGGTCTATATGCCAATGCTACATATCGAGCATATGGCTTTGATTTGCTATCAAGTCTATTGGTAGAGTTAAGGGTGTGTCGTAGGGGTAATTATGTAATTTGACTATGTAACTTAACTCTTATATCAAATCTTGTTTGAAAGTAAGCTTTCGGTTTTAATTTTTATTATATATTTGTTATATTGGAATATAATTAACGCCTTTAAAAAATCAAAAATATATAAGTAGAAAATACACAGGAAGAGTATTTAATCGATTGTAGTTACGAATGTGTTAATAAACATGAGTATTGAATCGATAAAATACATAATTGTCCTTAGATATTCCTATTTACGATGTATCAAGTACCAGATATTGATATATCCATTGAACTAATGTACGTAATGCTCTCCATGTGATGGACGATGAATTACTTGTTGATACGCTAAGATTTTGATCAATGACAATGGGTTCAACAAAAAGGAAGAGATATGTGCAAAGCTAAAGAAAGAACGATGAAGACCAAGGATAAACATAAGTATGATTTTTATATAGGTCTTAGTTTAGATTTATTGTTAAAATCTATCCTCAAGAGGTTTGCACAAACACTAGAACACATTTTATAAATTTCATTTATTAATAAACTTTCACTGAGCACAGTTTAATAGTTCAGTCGATTGAACAGGGATTACCAATCGACTGAACCTGTTACACATATACAACATGTACAGTTTCAGTTGACTGAAAACTCCGTTCAGTCGACTGAATTTGTTTCTGAAAATTTTACTTTATATTTTCAGTTGACTGAATTCTCTGTTCAGTCGACTGAATTTGAACCTGCGAATTTTCTCTGAATGGACACCTTCCTCCTCCCAAGAGTTGCAACCATTCACTAGTGGAAATGGAAGCATCTCTTGTCTGCACCCTTAGCCAACAGATGCACCTCTTCTACAAGTATAAATACATAATTCTAACATCTTCAATTCACCGAATTCTCTTGCTTTAATCTTACTATCTTCTTGAACATATTATCTATAAATTCTCAAAGCAATCACAAATCTATTGCTTGAATCACTGTTTTGTTTTTAACATTCTTTTGATTCATAGCAATTCACATTTCCTAAATCTTCACAAACACATTGCATACTATCGAGGATAAGATTATAGGAATATTGTACTACATTAGACTCATTAGCGTTGACAAGAACACAACAAGTCGAATATTGTTTTTTAGTAATTGAGTTGAAGTCCTCTTCGGTAGTTGAGGCAAGAAATCCCGTTCGGTTGTTCGGGTAAGTTGTAAACCTATTCCTCCGGATTAAGTGAGGCTGTTAGTTAGTGAAATTCCTAAGTGTAGCTTAGGGACTGGACGTGGGACTAGAGGTCCGAACCAGTATAAAATCCTGGTGTCTCCTTGCTTTTACTTACTTTATCTACCTAGACTATTCCATTATTCCATATTACACGATCCTACCACATAGCCTCTTTCAATTGGTATCCAGACAAGGCCGTCTTATAACCATAACACCGTTATTAGACATATTGATAATATGGAAAATAATGCAAGTACAAGCACAACATCTGCCTATAGTTCTACATTTGCGGAAGGACAATCTACCCAAAGACCTCCTCTATTCAATGGACTAAACTATAACTATTGGGCTATAAGGATGAGAATTTATATGCAAGCAACAAGTTTCGAAGCCTGGAATGCTACTCAAGCAGAGTTCGTTGTACCCACAATCGATTATCCTACATGGACACAAATTCAAAAGAATGAAGCTAGTGCAAATGCCAAAGCTATGAATATGCTATTTTGCGTCCTGGATAGAAACGAATTCAACCGTGTTAGCATATGTACCACTGCATTCAAATTTGGGAAACACTTAAAGTCATACATGAAGGCACAAATAAGGTTAAACAAACAAAGATATCCATGCTGAAGAATCAATTCCAAAACTTTAGAATGCGACGAAATGAATCCATCAATGACATGTACTCGAGATTTCAAGACATTCATCATGCTTTAATCAGACTAGGAGAAAAATACACGGATTTTGACATTGTGTCTAAAGTTCTAAATTCACTCACTGATGAATGGGAGAGAAAAGTACTAGCAATCGAGAAAGAAAATGATCTATCTACAATGAAACCCAAAAAATTGATTGGAAATCTTATGTCGTATAAAGTAAATATGCAAGCTAAGAAAGATCAAGCTCAAGAAAGAAAGAATGTAGTTTTTCATGCAGAAAAGGAAGAATCAGAGTCTGAAGGTGAGGATTTAGCATTTATAGCCAAAAATTTCAAGAAATTCTTAAGATATAGAAAAGGAAATAAAAACGGAGTCAATAAGAATTTCTTGAACAAACCTACATCCTCGAATATAGAATGTTTCAACTGTCACAAGAAAGGTCACATGCATAAGGATTGCCCAGAGCAAAAGAAGGAGAATCAAAAAGCTCTCAATAACAAAAATAAGAGAGAGAAATTCAAAAAGAAGGCGTTCTCTGTAACATGGGATGATTCAGATTCATCTTCATTCGAAAGTGAAAATGATAGCGACAATGAATAGGCAAATATATGCTTCATGGCTAAAGAATCTGAAGTAAGTAATTTAACTTTCGATGATTTAATTGAAGTAAACACTGAAATTTTGAACACAATAAAAACTCTTAAAAAGAAACTCAAAGAAACTCGTGAAAATCAAAACAAAGCTGAATTTGAAAGGGATATGTTAAAAGATGAAAAGAAATTTTTAGAAGAAGAACTTGAAAAAGTTCAAGAATCTCATTCAAATTCGGAAACTCAATTATCACTTTTAAGTCAAGAAATTGAAAATCAAAAGACAAAGAATGATATAATTGTTTCTGAAAATCATGAGTTAAAAACTAAGATTAGACAAGTTGAGTTAGTAAATAATAGTCTTCAAGCTAGATTAGATAATATCACTAAAAATGTTTCTAACTTTAACAAAGGAAGAGAAAATTTATCAAAGATTTTAGAAAATTCTCAATCTTCTTCAAATAAATATGGATTAGGATATAAAAAGGAGTCAAAAATTCCTAAAAAGAAAAATACAAATTTTAAGAGGAATATTGATTCAAAACAACAAATGTTATTAAGAGAACCTATTAGAACAAAAGTGGAAACTAAGATAGTCAAAATTTGAGTTCCAAAGACTAACAATATTTTAATTAGGAATAAATATATTAAAACATTTATGAATAGTGTTCACTATAATAAAAACTACATTTATAAAAGGGATACTAAACCAAATTGGGTTTGGCTTCCTAAGATCTAACTTTTTAGGACCCTATTAAAAGGTGGGTACCAATAATTTTATATTTATTTTCAGGTCCCACTTAAAAAGAAGAAATGGATATTAGACAGTGGTTGCTCAAAACACATGACCGGAGACAAAGATATGCTTACAAACATCACATACTTTGATGGTGGCTCGGTTACCTTCGGAGACAATTCAAAAGGCTATATCATTGGCAAAGGAGATGTGAGCAATTACGGTACATCAAATTTAACTTTTATAACAAATGTTTCATTAGTTGAAAATCTAAAACATAATCTACTTAGCATAAGTCAACTTTGTGACAAAGGCTTTAAAATAACTTTTTCGGAAAATAAATGTAGTATTTTTGATCAAAACCAAAATCTTGTTTTTGAAGGAAAAAGAGATAGGGATATTTACGTTCTAAATATGAATATTAATCATAATACAAGTATGTGTTTACTAGCCAAAGATAATGATCCTTGGTTATGGCACAAAAAATTTTGTCATATAAATTTTAAAACTATTAGAAAACTTTTCAAAATGAATTAGTAAGAGGTTTACCCAAAATAAACTTTAAAATAAAAAATCTTTGTGATGATTGTCAAAAAGGAAAATTAACAAAATTATCTTTCAAATCTAAGAAAAGTATTTCGACTTTACAACCATTAGAATTACTACATATGGATTTATTTGGACCAACACAAGTTCAATCCATTAATCATAATCGATATGTGTTTGTAATAGTTGCTGATTTCTCAAGATATACACGGACTATTTATATACATGGACTATTTTTATGAAAAATAAAAGTGATACTTTTGAGCATTTTAAAACTTTTGTCAAAAGAATTCAAAACACTAAAGATTTGAAGATTAAAAATATACGTAGTGATCATGGGGGCGAATTCGAAAATGAAGCTTTTGAAACGTTCTGTAAAAAGAAAGGAATAAATCATAATTTTTCATTTCCTAGAACTCCTCAACAAAATGGAGTTGTAGAAAGAAAGAATAGAACATTATAAGAATGCGCTAGGACATTATTAAATGGAAGTTTTCTACGAAAACATTTTTGGACAGAAGCCGTAGCTACTGCATGCTACGTATTGAATAGAATATCAATTAGACCGTTAACTAAAAATACTTCATATGAACTATTCAACAACAAAAAGACAAATATATCTTATTTCAAAATATTTGGATCAAAATGTTTTATTTTAAATACAAAAGATCAACTAAATAAATTTGATCCAAAAGCCGACGAAGGAATTTTTGTAGGATATTCAGAACGAAGTAAGGCATATCGAGTATTTAACAAACGAACAAACGTAATCGAAGAATCCTTACATGTATCTTTTGATGAGAATTTCAACAAAGAAATAAGTATAAAAGATGATGAAGAATTTATAAATATAGAAAATACAAATTTTGAAAATTGTAATAATGAACTAAGATCATCACCAAGAATATTACGAGATCACCCTACTCAAAACATAATAGGTGAAATCAATTCTCAAGTTAAGACAAGAAATCAACTAAATCAAATGGGACATGTAGCTTTCATTTCTACAATCGAACCTAAAAATCCTAAAGAAGCATCAACAGACGATTACTGGATTATTGCAATGCAAGAAGAATTAAATCAATTTGAATGTAAAGATGTTTGGGAATTAGTTCCCCGTCCGAATAATCAATCTGTTATAGGAACAAAATGGGTTTACAAAAATAAAATAGATGAACAAGGTAATATAACTAGGAATAAAGCTAGACTAGTAGCACAAGGATATAATCAAGAAGAAGGTATCGATTTTGAAGAAACTTTTGCTCCAGTTGCAAGACTTGAAGCAATACGTATTCTATTAGCTTTTGCATGTTTTCACAATTTTAAACCTTATCAAATGGATGTTAAAAGTGCATTTTTAATGGTTTTATAAAAGAAAATGTATACGTAGAACAACCTCCTTTATTTATACACGAAAAATATCCAGATCATGTATATAAATTGAAGAAAGCACTATATGGTCTTAAACAAGCACCTCATGCTTGGTATGAAAGACTTAAAAGTTACTTACTAAATTCGGGATTTCAAATTGAAAAGTTGATCAAACGCTTTTCATTAAAAATACTAATAAAGATATTTTAATAATTCAAGTATACGTTGATGATATTATATTTGGTTCGACAAATGAAAATTTATGTAAAGAATTTTCAAATATAATGACTAAGGAGTTCGAAATGTCTCATATGGGAGAATTATCATATTTTCCCGGACTTCAATTTAAACAATTAACAAATGGAATTTTTATAAACCAAGAAAAATATTGTGCTAATCTAATTAAACATTTCGGAATGAAGAACACTTCTGTTAAACCTACTCCTACGAGTACCACTACTCATCTCGATCGAGATGAAAATGGCAAAAGTATAGATCAAAAATTATTTAGAAGCATGATAGGTTCCTTACTTTACTTAACCGCTAGTAGACCAGACATAATGATGAGTGTATGTTTATGTGCACGTTTCCAATCTAATCCTATAGAATCACATTTAAGAGCAGTAAAACGAATTATGCGATATCTTAATAATACTAAAGATTTTGGTCTTTTCTATCCAAAAGAGTGTCCATTTGAGTTAGTATCATTCAGTGATGCTGATTTTGGTGGATCTCGAACAGATAGAAAAAGTACAAGTGGTACGTGCCATTTCATCGGAAAATCACTTGTATCTTAGTTTAGTAAGAAACAAAATTGTGTTTCACTTTCCACGTGTGAAGCGGAATATATATCAGCCGCCTTAGCATGTACTCAAGTTATCTACATGCAACAAACACTTAAGGATTTTAATATAAATTTAACAAACTCTACAATATATTGTGATAATACAAGTACAATAAATTTATCTAAAAATCCGGTTAATCACTCTCGTACAAAACATATAGACATTCGTCACCATTTTCTACGAGACAATATCGAAAAAGGAATCATAAATTTAGAACATATTTCTGCCGAAAATCAAATTGCCGATATATTTACTAAACCTTTATTAGAAACTCCTTTATAAAGTTACGACGAGAATTAGGAATAATCTCTTTTAGAGATATTTTATAAAGTTATCAATTTTTTTTTTCCCGCAATTCAGTCGACTGAATCTATATGCTCAGTCGAATGAATAAAGAAAACTACGACTTTCAAGTTATATTTTCAAAATAATGATACATTATAAATAATAATATAAGGGTTATCTCTAATCCATACATTTCTAACTGAATTATTTTAACCATTAAATCTTTGTTTGGTTAAAAAACTTTGATAAATTATCACCACAATATTTTTAGAATGATCATCCTATAAATACACGTTTAACTTATTATTTTCACAACTCATTTTCACTTGCAAAGGATTGAAAAGTTGATATAAAAATGTCCTCAAACAACTCATACTCCCCAATCAACATCACCTCTTCGATCGATAACTCACCAACATCACCAAAACTTCCTACTCCAACACCAAAGCATGAGCCAGTCTATAAACGGAACAACTATCGAACTGGCTACACACCGGAATTGAAGAAGGCTAAACGTGGTCTTTTTATCTCTCCAGATATGAAAAGAAAGATTGATGAGATTCATCACTTTCAACAACAACAAATTGATCTTCAACGAGAATTATATTTCGAACAAAAAGTAATGGCTAGACGATTAAGCTTCCTAGAACAAATCGGTTTACGTTTTTGTGGCTCAAAGAAAAACGAAGTGACTGAGCCTCTACCTTGACCGGTTAGTTCGTATGATCCGTCTTCGTCCTATCATACACCAGCCGATCCCGTGAATCCTTGGATGTCTCCAAAGACTCCTCAGTATAGTCCAAATTCATGGGATATAAACTATATGGAGAATGAAGGACGCAAAAAGAAAAAGAGTCCATCTCCAAAGAAATAATTATTTCGGTGGCCAAATCATGTTATTATATCATATTATATCTATTCCATTGTAATCATTTATTGAAATATATTTTAAAAAATTTAGAATTCCAAAAAAAACTCAAGGTTCAGTCGACTGAACCTTCCTGCTCAGTCGACTGACCATTAGGCAGAAAACAAATACACAACAATTCAGTCGACTAAAAACTCTGTTCAGTCGGCTGAATTTAACATAGAAAATTTCGGCCAAAAATTCAGTCGACTGAGCAGACTTTTTCGGTCGACTGAACGCCAATTCCCAGGCAACTTTTTCCCTTTTATCAACCAGTTTTTACCCTTTCACCTTCACTTTTTACCTTCCAAAAGTTCTCTCTTCCCCATTGTTTTCCAAAACCCTGGCCCCCAATTCACAAATTACTCTCAAATTTCACTAAAATGGCCCCAAAAAGATCAAGAGCTTCATCTTCTTCATCCTCCGAGCCACTTGATACTCAAATAGCACAATGGCTCTATGATAGCGTAGCTATAACAAGGTGGAATAAAATGAAGAATTCTCGCATTTTCGAGCACTCCTTCGTTGATTTTCAAAGCCTTCAGATATACAACATTCAAGCATTAACGGATCGGGCATGTTTAACTTCTCTTTTGGATTTGAAAAGAAATGATCATGCAATAAACCATATAATGGTCAAATTATTTTATGCAAATCTTAATCTTGGACACCAAACTCCAAGAAATCCAAATGATAGTGTTTGGAGTATGGTGTGTGGGAAGAAAGTTTGGTTCTCCTTAGATCGAATGGCACACATCTTAGGATCACCTAACGTAGGGAGAAAGCTTGATGAGGTAGAATTCAATCCACAAATTCGAGATAACATAAATCATCAATTTCTGGATGATAATGTTAACATTCGAGATATTAAGTCCACTTCCCTACGACCTAGAGCTAGAATTCTTCACAAATCTCTTATGAGAACAATTACTCCACGAACGGGCTCATATGAACTTGCCTACCCAATCAATTATCGAGCTCTATACGCTATTTTCGGCAACATTCAAGTCAATTGGGTCCAATTAATCCTTGATGAGTTTCTCACATTTAATAATGGCAAAATGCGAACTATATATTTTGGAGAATATATCATGATACTTCTCCTCAATGTTGATATGCCATTACCCGAGTCCGAAAATACAATGGCCCATCAAATTAACCAACGGACAATAAGCCTTATGCAACTCTCCGATAGACCTCCTCGGATAATATCTCTTGCCGAATGGGAAGCTAGGCATCAACAACAACAAAAACCTCCACAAGCGCAACATCCTCCACAAGCTCCACATGAAGAACCCTTCGACCAAGAAGATGAAATTCGTATCATTGAGCCAAGTTTTACTACCAATCAATCGTTAGGAATTTTATCAAGAAATCAACAAATTCTTGATAATCGCCTCAAGAAGGTAGATCACAAACTTGATAAAATAAAAGGATTATTCAATAAACTATGGGATGCCATCTCATGCTCAACTTCCACTACCGCTTCAACATCACGCGGTAAGCGTCCTGCACCTATTTTCACATGGACATCGTCCGAAGAACATACAAGCAGCAGCACGAGTGGCACTAGTGGTGGTCAAGGAGGAAGTTATAGACCTCCCACAGGTGGACCCGTTATCCGCGAACCAAGGGGAGGAAGAGAAGCCTCATATGATTGGGACAAAGATGAATAAACTCTTTTGTGGCTTCTTATTATCACAAGGCTTGTATAAATAATCTTTTATGTTTTATTCATGCCACATTTTATGTTTTATTCATTCACGCAACATTCTATATTTTATTTCTCATGCTACATTTTTATGCTATATTCTATACTACTTTCTTAAACGATAGACATGCATATCAGTGCTTGCTTTGACAATATACTTCTGTGATTATTACTTCCTTTTTGTCAATGACAAAGGGGGAGAAATCTATGTTACTAACCTTGTTTTGTAGAAAAGATAGTGCATATATTCAGGGGGAGGAGATAATCTCTACATACATGAGTAATTCAGGGGGAGGAAATAATCTCTACACACATGAGTATTGTCATCAATCAAAAAGGGGGAGAATGTTGATACGCTAAGATTTTGATCAATGACAATGGGCTTCAACAAAAAGGAAGAGATATGTGCAAAACTAAAGAAAGAACGATGAAGACCAAGGATAAACATAAGTATGATTTTTATATAGGTCTTAGTTTAGATTTATTATTGAAATCTATCCTCAAGAGGCTTGCACAAACACTAAAACACATTTTATAAATTTCATTTATTAATAAACTTTCACTGAGCACAGTTTAATAGTGCAGTCGACTGAATAGGGATTACCAGTCGACTGAACCTGTTACACATATACAACATGTACAGTTTCAATCGACTGAAAACCCTGTTCAGTCGACTAAATTTGTTCCTGAAAATTTTACTTCATATTTTCAGTTGACTGAATTCTCTGTTCAGTCGACTGAATTTGAACATGCGAATTTTCTCTGAATGGACACCTTCTTCCTCCTAAGAGTTGCAACCATTCACCAATGGAAATGGAAGCATCTCTTGTCTGCACCCTTAGCCAACAGATGCACCTCTTCTACAAGTATACATACATAATTCTAACACCTTCAATTCACCGAATTCTCTTGCTTTAATCTTACTATCTTCTTGAACATATTATCTAGAAGTTCTCAAAGCAATCACAAATCTATTGCTTGAATCACTGTTTTTTTTTAACATTCTTTTGATTCATAACAATTCACATTTCCTAAATCTTCACAAACACATTGCATACTCTCGAGGATAAGATTATAGGAATATTGTACTACATTAGACTCATTAGTGTTGACAAGAACACAACAAGTCGAATATTGTTTTTTAGTAATTAAGTTGAAGTCCTCTTCGGTAGTTGAGGCAAGAAATCCCGTTCGGTTGTTCGGGTAAGTTGTAAACTTATTCCTCCTGGTTAAGTGAGCGTGTTAGTTAGTGAAATTCCTAAGTGTAGCTTAGGGACTGGACGTAGGACTAGAGGTCCGAACCAGTATAAAATCCTGGTGTCTCCTTGCTTTTACTTACTTTATCTACCTAGACTATTCCGTTATTCCATATTACACGATCCTACCGCATAGCCTCTTTCATTACTAATGATCATTGGAGGCTCCAAGGTGTTACATATGTGTAGTTGTTTAAAACAATTATAGAATGACTCGTAGAAATTCCTCTTTAGATAAAAATTCAAATAGAAGATCTCACACGATAATGTGCCGTAATGTATTGACTTAAGAATACTATGAATCTTATGTGTCTAAACTATAATTTGACTAAAGTTAATCACACATCATTGATGATCATATTGAGGTCATAGTTAGGTATAGGTTGAGCCACTTGATGTGAAACGCTATTCAAGAAAGCATTCGTCTCATTCGAATAGAATGTTAGTATCACCGTAATTGGTATTCACCGTAAAGTCAATTGGCCCAAAAAAATAGATTAATCGATAATAGCTATCAAATTGTATCATGGACTTTATTGTCAGAATTTTCAATTAACAACAGATATTAATAGAGTTTTGACCATTGACTGAACTCATGAAATCTAAGTGATATAATGACTATGAAGAGAGAAAAATACACTGTATATTGATGTTTATGGGTGTCACTTCAAAAGATAAAAAATTAGATTTCACTTAGATAATATGTAAGCAACTAAACTCATTGTAGGCGATGTGAGATACACTTATACTTGTACGAAATGGATCTTAAGACTGTTATAATAATAGAGGTGGAGGGTGAATAGAGTATTTAAAGTTCTTAATGTTTTAACTTATTTTTTTTAACTTATCAATTCAAAATCACAATCATAGGCATATAAAATATAAATGCAAAATAAAAAGCATTAACGTAAAAAGAGTGACACCAGGAATTTTTAAATTAGTTCGGATTTCCAATGCTACATCTAGTCATGATACGCCGTACAAAATTTCTACTAAAAGAATCTTACAATTTCATGGGTGGCAAGTACACTTATACAACTTGGTTTAACTATCACGACTTTCCATAGGAGAACACACCTAGCATCTTGTCTTTTCACGGGTGGCAAGAACACTGTACAATCCTAACTTTCCACAGGTAGTAGAATACACCTTTATAATTCAAGTAGCAACAACGTAATTCTACAAAAAATCATATCTTTCAAACATAAAATCTCACAGTCCTCAGTACAATGATCTTATAGATCTCTTGTAGTAGTTTGTAATTGAAATCATTAAGAAATAGGATGAGATTAGAAATAAGATGATAGAGAATTAAAGCAAGAGCACTTTGAGCTTTCATGGTTTGCATGTTTCGAGAAGATTGAAAGTGAAAGAATATGAATTCACATAGTATATGTGTAAAATAGTAAGAGAACTTGATCATAAGGTAGTAAAGAAGAAAGAGTAAGAGAAAAGGTTGAGAATTGTTCTAAAAATCCTTTTTCCAAAGCCTTTATATAAAAAATGAAGAGAAGCGTCCTTTAGCGAATGGCTATTAGGATGTGTCAATTTGTTTAAATTCAAAGGTTACATCAGTGCTAACATATAAACGGCTATTATGTCGAGACATATATTTCAAGTGTACGTCGACATATGTTAGTTGATTTTGAAAAACACTTTATAATAATTTTTTTATATTTATAACATTTAAGTTCAATATTGCACTTCTATAAAAAGGTTCTAGAGAAGAAAATAAAGGTCTTTTAAAGAGAGATTTCGAAGGTGTGCAATGGGTTCTTCAATAAATATTTCTAAGACTTTTTACACACGGTTTAGATTAACTGAATGTCTTGCATTCTTCATATTTGTTCTTGTGTCTCTTGTATCCTCCTCGCACCGTCCTTGAATTTTTACTATTCTACTAGTTTTGTTCTTGGTCTTCTTGAACTGCTTGATTCCTTTTGATCTGCATGATTTCTTTTGATCGCATTGATCTCCTTGATTTGCTTGATTCCTCTCGATCTCCTTTGATTCACTATATCCATGCAATACTTCTGAGTAGTATAGCTATATTTCTTACACTATAATCTACATAACTTGAAAAAGTCATCAGTAATGATAATTGTATGGTTGTTGTCATAAAAAATTATGCCTGTAGTATTAACGATCTTTCCCTTTTTATGATGTGAACTATCTAAATATTATTGGTATAAAATATAATAATGTTACATTAATTTAAAATCAACTCCCCCTCGAGATAATACATCTATTACTCCCTCAATAGTTTTGACTAATAACATATTTTGTATTTTATTTTATACCTTTTCTCCCTTTTTATCATAAAAGAAAAGGGTACAAAAGTGTGTAACTGCATATTTGTCATCAAATTAGAGAAATAAGGTATTTTGTTTATGAATAAAACAAAATATTAACTGTTTCAATATATATGAACATAAATACATGAATATAAAAATAATTAAACTACAATGGACAATAAAGATAATTACAAAGTGGACGTGATTAAAATTTACGCTTTCTTAAATGGAAGTTTTACCCAATTGCCATTTGGATCGAATATGCAATTAGTTGAAATAACTTTCTAGTCTTCAAGTTTTTCTTTCTCAATACCCATCTCTTCTTCCAAAACTTCCTTATGTCCAGTATTATCAGAAACATCTATGTTATTTTCCTTATGGACATAAGCAGCGAGGCAACGAAGAGAGGAAAATTGCCTTTCTTTTTTGCAAGGCAGGCTGATTTTTATAGTGGTACGTACCCCATTTCATATAAAAAAGACATATGGTAGGCATATATGCCCAACAACTTACATCCCACATACACTTACAATACAAAATAACCTACACATTTACAAACTTAGAGACATTACGTACTTGATCTTTAAGATACAAGCAACATGAGATTAAGGAAACAAGAACTACAACCATTACAAAGATGAATATATAATAAGAGTAACAATTTCCAGCATAGAAACATCACTTAGCATAGTAAAATTTACACGGCGCATAACAAGATTTATGACCATAATCTACCAAATAAAAAATGATTCTATTCATAATATTTATTCATCTATACTATAATATTATTAGTCAGTTGGATTTCAAGAGCACATAGGCCTCCTTCATATTTTGGGAAATGAACAACCACGTTTTTAATTTCTTTCTATTCCAAACTTTGAAATGTGATAAATTTTTCTATATTAATTGGATTTAAGAATGGATTTCACTATTAAATCTCAAATTTAATATGCTTTCCAATGATATCCATTGTTGATAGCTAAAAATAAAATTTTTAAAATCATAGTTTTTCGAATTATTCATATTATTAAAGTTATTAAATCTGTTTGATTTTATTTCTGTTAACTAATCTATGTCATTGATTGTTTTGAAAATTTCCAGCCTCTAATTCTACTTTCACAAATTGCAGTCAAGTCTGGTAAAATCCAACATTACCAAAATACAGCAACAATGTTAGGTGGAATTAGAAATTGAACTAGAAAGCTTAAAAGCATTAAATACAGTTATATGCTTCTTATTATATTGAATTTTCTTTGACTGTAAAAGAAATACAATGATATTCTTCACATTAAAATAAATATTGTTGAATAATGGTTGTTAGTTCCAACACTTTAGACATAAAATAAGTATGTTTTAGATTTAGCATATTTTTCACAAGAATCGTTCAAAACAGAAATAAACCTCTTTATCCTCTAATCTTATCATTCTACAATAATATGATGCTGCATAATGTGTTCCTAGACATAGTCAGTTATGGGATCATCATCAACACTTGCATTCTCATGAATCATGTCAACGTTGCTTTTGGCATTTTTGGATCAATGGTCAAGTGTAAGCCAAATGTTGTTATCTGCACTGCTCTTATAGATAGTTATTACTAAAGCAGCAAATGGAGTCAACGACATCAAGTATTAAAGGAAATGATTGATAAAGGTATCTCACCAAATAAAGTTACATATAATACAGCTGATGCACACAGTAAATTTATATGTGTATATTTTATGTGTTTTGTGTTGAAATTTTATCCTTGAAATCATTTTTGCTCGATATTTTGCGATTGTTTATCAAGCACCAGTACTATCTGCATTACTGTTTTCAAAGATTTATACGTTAGACAAAATGCAAACTTATTTGAAAATTGATAAAAAAATATCACTATTTCTTAATCAATGAACCATATAAATCATTTAAACATGTTATGATGATAAGAGGTTGAGTGCGGTCCATATGCGAAGCATGGGTTCGCACTAGTCACAATCATGATAGTGAAAGAGATAAAAGCTAGCAAAAGCAAGGGCTTACAAAGGCAGATAAATCTGCAACCAAAAGAAGACAAACAACGCCATAAAAGGCATACAAATTTGAACTCGATGGCATCATAACACTGCAAAATCAAGACGTCTGACGACCTCCTTTGACACTACATATACCAAATCACACTACACTACACTACACGTACCAAATCACATTGCAATCAAAACTAGGAACGAAAACTTTAAAGGGAGTGGTAAGTGGAATTGTACGAGGATGGAGGGGGAAGTTGAGAAGGAAAGGACAAGGCGACAACAGAGGAAACTTAATCACTATGGATCTACATTTTGAAGATATCTGGCGACATAAGTCTTTTGGCAAATTGCCTTTCTTTTTCATAAACAATTTGATTTCGATTCATTTCTAAATGCATTTGATTTGTAAGTATAATATGTAGTGTTTTCGTGAAGTTTTGTAGAGTTCCTTCAAGATTTTCAATCATATTTTCTTGATAATTACTCTTTCCCTTGTCCATTTTCTAAGAATTTAGTTTAGAATGAACGACAGTGTTTAAGAGAAGATGGGTTAAGTTTTCTAGTTTAAAATGGTGCTTATACAGTGTTTATTTCGAATTAAAAACCGTTCCCACCGTTTGAATTAAGTAACCTATATTTTAAAGTTTAAACGTAAAGTTATAGTTTATTTATTTTAGCATTAATATTTTGGCACACATATATTATTTTTTATCTTGTATTATTACATCTTAATGTAGTATATTGATTACATATTATATATTTAAACAATTATGATATATTTATAAAGTTTTACCTTATTAATTATATATATATGTTCATATATGTACTATTTTGTTATATTATATCTCTAAAAAAGAACATATCCCTAGATCTCATTGTAATTCAATGAATGTATTTTGTGTTAGAGGTTTTGTTAAAATATTTGCTATTTAATTTTTAGTATTTATAAATTCTAAAGTTAAATTTTCTTTACTTATATTATCTCTTAGAAAATAATGCCTTTCTATATGTTTTGTCCTAGCATAATTTGATAGACTTTTAGATAAATTTATCATGTTAGCATTGTCATAATATATTGTTGATTGTTGAATGTTTAGGTCAAAATCTTTTAATGTTTGTTGCATGAATATTACTTATGAACATTCCAATGCTGCACACACACACACACACATATATATAAATATATTAAAAATCTTTTAATGTTTGTTGCATGAATATTACTTATAAACATGCCAATGCTATATATATATATATATATATATATATATATATTCTGCTTCTGTTGTGGGTAAAAAGACAAAAAAAATTTCCTTTTACTAAGCCAAGATACAAGCGATGTCCTAAAAAGTGACAACTCTCATTTGTACTGTTTCGGTCAGATTTGTAACCTGCATAATCTACAACACTATAAGATATTAAGTAAAAAGTATCATCCTTAAGGTAAAATAGTCCATAGTCTAAGGTGTTATTTAAGAGTCTTAGAATTTTCTTAGTAGCTTTAAGGTGTATTTCCTTTGGGTTTGACAGATATCTTGCACAGAGACATACACCATGCATTATATAGGTCTACTTGCAGGGATGTTGAGTAGAGAACCGATCATACCACGACAAAGTTTTTGATCTACATCTTTAGAATTTGTTCTTTACTTAGGTTTATTCTAGATGCCATAGGAGTAGGTTTTCAACTCGTAGTAGACATTCCAAATCTTTTTACAAGTTCTTTATCATATTTTTCTTTGCCTATAAATATTCCTTATTTGATTATTTAATTTAAAGTCCTAAAAAGAAGGTTAATTGTCCTAGAAGTCTCATTTAAATTTGTTAGTCATCATTTCTGAAAGTTATAAGGTTAATCGTTCATTTGTTAAACCAAAGTAAATATCATGTATATAAATTTGTATTAATTGTATACCATTATTAGTTCTTTTTATAAATAACATTGTATCTGCTTTTCCTATTTCAAAAGCCGATTGAATTAAGTTGGATTAACTCTTTCGTACCTAGCACGAGATGCCTATTTTTATACTGTATAAGTCACTTTTTTATTTAAACATGATTAGAAAATTTTTCATCTTCAAATATTGAGGATTGTTCAACATATACATATTCTTTAATTACTCCATATAAAAAAGCACTTTTTATGTCCATTTGATATGGTTTAAAGTTATTATAGTTTGCAAATGCAGTTAATATTCTTATAACCTCTAGTCGAGCTACTGGAGCAAAAGTTTTTTAACAGCCAGTAAAAAATAACTGGAAATTAATTAATTAATTATAAGGTTAAAACTGAAAATTTTCTAACTGTCGAAATTTTGCTACGAAAGTTACACCGTTACGTTCATGGTGATTTTTTGATCAACTTTCATGTATAAAGTTCTGTATTGGAACTCAAATGGAAATAGTGTAGAAGTTGAAATTTTTAGATTTAAAATAATTTAAAAAAATTAAAATTTTAATTTAAATAACGTTAATGTAAAATGAATTAATTAGTGCAATAAATATTTTTAACGTGAAGGGGTACTTAATGTTTAAGAAAAAATTAACACTAGTGTTAAAATTAGTATAAAATAAAAAAAGAAACTACAACAATTAATATCGTCCAAATATATAGGGACCGGTCGACCTCCTCCCCAAGACCATCGATCGCTAGTGGTTGACGTTTTGATGGTGAGCGGTAAACTAGTATAGTTGAGGCGGCTAGGGTTTTCTAAGGCATGAACGTCTCAGATTTTATTATTTTAAACCAACTTAATTCTAATGGTTCTAGTGCCTTCTAACCACTATAAATAAAAGGCTAGCCCCTTCACTTTTATTTACAAATTATTTGGAACATTAACGGAACTCCATCAATCTTCTTCTTCTTTATGATTCATAATCACTTAGGATTTCCAAGTAAGGGATTTTTGATATTTAAATATTCAATTTCTATTTCTATTATTCCATAATCCTTGAGTTTGAATCTAATTAATACAATCCAATTGTTGTATATTCCAAAAAAAGGAAAAGATCGCAGAGAGAAATTAGGACCATGAGTGAAACAAATCCAAAAGGGAGCAAGCAAATTCTCTATGAGTGGTGTTAGAACCCCCAACTTATATTTCAATGATAACAACTATACAATCATATACGTATATAAACTTTATCAAAATTGCAGGTATATACTATAAGCAAACACCGTGAAAGAAGATATTAAGACTCAAAGAGAGACAAAGATTCATTGATCATACTAAGATTATTCTCTTGTGAAAATATCATAGATAAAATATTGTTAAGGTCTCCTTGAGTATATATGCATACACAATTTTATATACATAAAAAACAAGTAGAAAACTACATTTTCACCTCATAGACGTCTGAGGTATACTCACAAACGTCTGTGACAAGTTTCGGGTTAATTATTAAAACTAGCCATGGACGTTTGTCATTATACCACAGACGTCTGTCATGACAAAAACTGTCATATTTGAAAAGATGCTTCTTTTTGAAACTAAAGGGTATCATCTTTCATGAAGAGTTGCTGCCATTAAAACGAAAAGATTTCTTCGAAGAGTAAAAACTCTTAATTTGCACCTCTCTAACTCTGTAAATTGCGTCTTGATTGAGAAGTAAAACAACTAACTTAACTTGATTTGATCTATTCTTTACTGATTTCAAAAGCACTTTCTTGCATAAACACTAAATACATGGTCTCCATCTACTACAACCTTTTGGTTAAATCACTTCCTACAACTCGAAGCAATCATATTCATATACTCAAAGGAGATCATAGAAAGATTTGTACGATAAGTCAAAAACTGTGTTATTGGAACACAAGATTGTCAAAGACACTTTTGTATTAAGCCTATTCCTCCGGGAAAAGTGAGGGTACTTTGTTTAAAGGAAATACCGAAGGGGAGCTACGGGACTGCACGTGGGACAGAAGGTCCGAACCAGTATAAAAATTTTGGTTTTCACGCTTTTTATATTTTACTATTTATTGTCTATTAATGTATTGATTTACATACTTGCCCAAGTTAGACAGTATACGGTCCACTAGACTTTCAATTGGTAAGAGCACGGTTATTTCAAGTTACAGTAACACGTAATTGAAACATATTTAATATAGTAAGTACATATCAAGAAGGTCAATCCACCGCACGTCCTCCACTATTAACTGGATCTAATTATGCTTACTGGTCTATATGTATGCGTATTTTTATGGAAGCTTAGAAATTTGGAAAGCAACACAAGTTAGATATGAAGCACCAGACATATATATAAGCACTTGGACAGATGCTCAAAAGAATACAACAACAAACAATGTTAAAGCCATGAATGTTCTATTCTGTTCACTTGACTAAAATGAATTTTCACGTGTCATGTTGTGTGTTACAGCATAGGATATATGGCATACACTACAAATCACTCATGACGACACAAACAAACTTAAACAAACAAATATTTCCATTTTACAAAATCAATTTTTTTCATTGAAAATGAAAGCAAATGAATCTATTGGTGATACGTATGCTAGATTTCAAACTATTCAACACGATCTTTGTAATGGCCCGTATCTTCGTACCCTTTGAGTTGACAATAAATCACATGTGTTCAACTCAGATTGAACATAAATACGAATCATTAAGGTGAAAAAGAAAAGGATAGAAGGAAACAGAAAAATAATAACACAGAATCTCACAATCGCAGTGGTACAAAATATAATAAATAAATTCAAATCCTTATACAAAAGAAACTGTAACTGTTAATATAAATACGATCATCCGAGTGCGACAATCAACAAATCAATCTGGACAGTTATAATAACTTGTCCTCATCAATACTGAATATACAGTTTATCACACAAAGTGGAATATAATCAAGTACGTGATATAAGTCTGAAATCTTCCAGCTCATCTCCTGAGCTCCATTGCTTCCCAACCTGAATCTGTAATACTTGGTTTGACCCGAGCATTATAATAAAATAACATCCGAGTTAGTATGGAAAATCTACGTGAGAAAACACACTCAATCTGAATTATTAATGTTATCAAATCCATTGAAAACAAAGGTATCTTGTAAGATCGCATCAGACATAAACACGACGAGTTTTTACCTTACGATAACCGAAACATTTTTATAGAAAATCCAGTGATATTATATTAGTGTCTAACTACAAATACTTATTAAAATAGCAGAAATTGTTACATTAATTGAATTCTAGCATACTAGGCTCTACAATCAAAATCGTAAAGGATCGTAGTGGATATTGGATTTCATACAATGACCGGGCTACTGGGGTGCCACCCGCCACAGTACATCTCTAGAAAAAAGTACCGAGATCATACCTAACGATCCCTGCCAACACAAGACCGGCCTACCCCTTACTAGATAGTACCAAATGTTTTATCAACCCGGGTGTTCCCACCCTAATCGAGCGCTCTCTTTTCCATGCACACCCATATCCATAATTATAATATATCCGAGGGTACCCAGAAAAGTGATAACATACCCTACTTGGGTGCGACCCACTTAGCCCTGCTGCATCTTTCTTGTTTTGGTCATTCCTGGTTGATGAGGCTTGAGGCTACGTTTACCTCTTTGAATAGCATTCATACTTAGAATGCTAACACTGCCTTCTAGGCGAGCAATGTAATGATAACATTCATCCATACATGTTGTCCCGGGCCTGGACAAACCAAATCTCCTTCGAGATCACCATCTCCATTATCTTCGAGATATCATAATTCGTAATGCACAAACTGGATCGAAGTGGTTTTCGGATAATTAAATCCAATCACGGTCTCTTCGAAACGATTAACGAATTTCGCTAGGTTTGATAGTCGGTTATTTAACCATCAAATAACATCCATAAGCAGTCACTAGGCCTTATTTTATAAACCTTCAAAACATTTATATCCAAACATCTTTACAAAGATTTATATTCAAATCTTTCAATAGTTTAATAATTGAAATAACTCAAATACCTATATACATAACAAGATATTTTTCAAACCATGCCAGCACTTAGAAATACTCAAAATTCCCTTTGTAATTCATTACTAAGGAAAATATTTCTATACAAATAATCTCGTTGATAAAATATTTCCAAAATCTTCTATTTTAATACATAGGAAAATATTGCAAGTTTATTTTCCAAAATCATTTCTAATATCGACAATTACGAAATATTTTATAACTTATCTCACAAATCTCAGGAATTTTATTATCCCGACCATATTCAATTATACTTAAATTGAACCCATTTATAACTTAAGTTATCTCCATTACAATCCATTTTTATTTATTCGACAACATTTTCAAATATATTTAATTCACTTACATTTAAGTCGAATTTCGTTTATAATTAAATTCTCATTTTCAACATTCATTCACTAATTAATTCTCTAATTAGTTTGCTTCTAATTTACTTAACTAAAGTTAAGTTTCATTTCCAAAAATCCCTTTATTTATCTTGACTTGAATTCAACTCCATTTAACGGCCCATTGCATGAATTTACTTAAGTCAAGTTTTCATTCAAATATATTAACTTAAGTTAATTCGTTTTATTTTCAATCCTTTCAACCATATAGCTTAAGTTCATTTTTATTGCAATCAAATTCCATTCCATTTAATTTTACTTAAGTCCAATTCTTTTTCACTTTATAACAAATCAAATCCAATTCCATTATATGATTCAAATTCGGATTTCCACTCCAGAAATCACTTAGTCTAACTCGTCTTGAGTTAATCCCATTAAAAATTATAACTTATAGTTATAAAATCATTTCATCACTCAAATTTTGTATTTATTTCAATTTGATATCATTTCAAATCCCAATTGATTTTTATTTAACCTATCTTAAGTTAAATCCCCATTCATGCTATTTATTTTAACTTATTTAAGTTAAAACTTAATTTCAAATTCAAATTTAATATCCTTTTTTCTTATCTTCATCAATTTCAAATTATAAATTCAAAACTTATTTCTTGATGCTTCTTTCCTTATTTAGATTGGAATCCATAATTTAAATACTCGGTTTTATTTTAAGTAATATGTATAGCTCTTTTGTTTTATCAAATCATTACTTTAGAATTTTCAAAATCAACTTAGTTTATCCAAAACAAATTCCCTTCGGAATTTTCAAAACAACACTTGTTTTTCAAAAAAAATCTCCATATCAAATTACTACGGTAGCTATCCATCGTTTAGAAACTCGAAAATTAACACCGATGATGTCACGATCATCATTGGAATAATTTTCCAATGACTGAAGTTAGTTTAGCACTTTATCACCTTAAAAATCCATTTAAAACATTTTTATTTCAAAAATACTATAAAATATAATACTATTTTAATTTTCACAATACTTCGGAAAAATATTTTCCAAACTTTTTGGGATTTTAAATCTCCGAATTCTGGTTTGAATCCATTTTATTTATAATTCATTTGCATAAATTATTCTTATACAATCCCTATTTGGTAATATATAACCATTTCAAATTTTATAATCTAGTTTAGATTACAATAATAACAACCAAATACACTAATATACTATAATAATTTCAGAAAATTATTTCTTTCATATCAAAATATAGTTGGGTAAAATTATTTCATTTACCCGTTTCAAACAATACTTTGCCGGTTTACCTGGTTCAAGTGTTTAGAAACTCTAATCGATTTAGTGGCGTCCCACTACTCGACCAGAATTTGTAAACCACTCAACAGATAAATCAATACAATATAAAACATTTTATATTCACTTACAAATACGCGCTTATATCTACTAATATACTCAAACTCATTCTAGGGTACTACCGACCCTATTTCTAATGATTTATCCCTACTAAAGCCAACGTTCTTGCTTAACCTTCTGTAACAACCCAAATTCCAGTTGGTCCGGATTTTTCTCAAAAATGCTAAAATCCAAGCCCACTGAAGCCCGAGTTGGGTATCTGGTATCCTGCAAATAAGCAAAGACAAATATACCGGAGCTCAAATAAATATCTCACAGCGGATCTGACTAAAATATAATAGTAAGTAAATACTCACCAATATAATAATACTTTCTAAACCAGTGTCTCTTAGCTAGAAAGTGTCTGCCATCTACCTAACCCATAAGATGTTATGAGGAGGGTTCAGAACTAAAGTTCTGGTGAATGAACAAATTATACATTTCTGGGATTAATTCTACATATACAGTTTTATTTCCATTTTCTGTTATATTAGGTTTATTGGGCTTATACTACTCTCACCTCCGTGCGTAAATCGAGCCCATCTACTCCCTAGTAGATTAAAACCTAATAAATAATATATATGTAGCTATATGCCCAAAGACCACATCGGTCCTATGTACTGCAAATAGTACCTTCCGTATCCTCCTCGAAAAGGACTCCATCATCTTGCTCCTAGAGCGTTCTATAACTACATTTGTAAAAGACAGCTTCATGAGGCCTACGATACAGATATTGCACCATCTGCTATGAAAAGGTAAAACTGAATCCGCACTAGCCTATATTAATGCTCGAGTATCCACAATGTACCACCAATTGCGTACCTTGAGGACTATACATAATCATTTTGTCTACTCCCCGAATCCCGCTTAACAAGCTCTACCTTGCATGGAACTCGATTGGGGATTTTCTATATCTGTAAAGGGCTGCTTCGTTAGGCCTACAATACAGATATTCCACTTGGTCTGTCTCTTTTCTCATTATGGCTATGGCCCCATACAGCCATCCCTCAACTAATCAAAGACCTCTAAAGAGCTAAGTGGCTATGCCCTACCGCAAACAATCTAAACATCCAATTGGCTATGCCCATCATCCTATGCCTCGATAGTGAAAGAATCATTAGCCTTTTGGTTTAACTCTAGTCTTTCCCGAATTGGCTTCTTGGTTTGATGCTGGCCGGATATCCGCATGCGACTATCCTTTTGGGTCCTGCCCACTAAAACCTACTCGTAAGCTAGAGTACGGTGTCACACAAATATCCTACTCCAAAAATCAATCATTTTGACTGCCTACAATGGTCCTTCCATGTAAAAGCAATCAAGGCATACTCTCTTGATGGAACACCTACAGAACTGCCTCTAGGGGACTGCTTCGTTAGGCCTACCCCAGAGGGCCATCCTAGAGTACCCTCACATTCTGTTGAAGTCTCGTACTTCCTCTAGCCTAAAATATCTAGGTTGGACGTGCTTCTTCTGTGCTAAAAATCTATGGTGAACTGCTTTGTTAGGCTCTTCATCCTTTAGGCTGCTTCAAACGCATCTTACTCTTTTATTAGACTCTAAGTCTAATCTTCTATTTTGCATTTAGTTTACTTTTCTTATTCTGTTGGCTACTTATTTACCCTAATCAGCATAAGCTTGTCCCATCCCCACATAGTTATTATGAGACCATCAGTTCCTGACTGAAAGGAAATGCTGTTAGTATGGGTCCTATTTCTTTATTTGCTTATTAACTTAGTCTAAGTTTTAAAATAAGCCTCTTCTGTTATTTCTGCTCTATTTCCTTATTAACTTAATCTAAGTCTTAAAATAAGCCTTTTCTGGTCTTTTCGTTTGATTATAACCTATGTTATAATTTTACTTGCAATTATCGCTTCTATATTCTTTTATAATCTATATATTATAAATATAATTACAAGTGTCTCTTTTCTACTCTAATCAGATTTCTTTTCTATTTTTAGTTTAAGGAAAGATTTGATTAATAGAGGAGAAATGAAGAGGGAGAAGAGGAGTTCGCTGTAAACGATAGCAGCCGATTCAGAAAAAATAATATGGGATAGGGTTAAGTTACATTCAATTTATAGGTGCAGTGAACAACTAGGAACCATCCGATTAACCTTAAAAACAATCCTCACCAATAGAACTTGATTTGTTTATGTTAGCTTATAACGTATAACTCCCCAACATGATTCATTTGTTCCTTTGTTTTACGACCTTATTAATTCACGTTTCCTTCTAAATAAGATTCTCCCATTAATTATCCAATTAATTAGATCAAACATACATACATACATACGTACATAAGTACATACATACATACGTACATACATAAATATCCAATATTAATTGATTCTTATACGTCATAATTTCTTACCTATTTGAACACATCAATTAATATCTCTATTAATTGAATGCATATAAAAGTTGTACGCGTTTCAATTTTTTTAACTTGGAAACGAATAATCCTATAACCCGCATTTTCTTCTAGCTAATTAATTTACATTATTAGCAATTGTAAAAATGGCATATTCTTCGATTAATTGATACCCTTTTTAAAACATTCAACTAATTGCCAATTAATTGATTGACACGTTTTCCCATTTTAATCGATATCCAAATTAATTCCTATGCGTCACTCAGCCACACATTTATTAGTTGTACATATTTAAACCGCCAATTCATTACCTAATTAATTGACATATAAGTTTTCCTATTTCATTAATTGACGCTTACTTAATGTCTTTAATTAATTTCTCAATTAATTGATTGTGTCAATTATAAATTAATATATGTATGTTATCATTTAATTTATTCCCTACATACATTTCCCTTTATTAGAAGATACCTTAATTAATTAACGTTATAAAAGTGATATATTCACTGACCAATTGATGCCTCTATATCTCTTAGTTAAATCCTCTTTTAATTGATTGATGCGTCAATTAATCACACACTCACTGGTTGCATATATCTATGTAACCTCTTAATTTTTTTAAATGCATATATTTGACATTGATATTTTCACTGTTTTGCAATTATGTTAATTTAATTGATTTTATTTGTCATTAAAGCGCGGGGTGTTACATTCTCCTTCTTTAGGAAATTTCGTCCCTGAAATTTGATAAGGGTTCAATCATGAAAATCTTCGTGCATTCATTCTAAACGAACAACCATTTAGTGTACAACCAATTTTGCAACAATCCGTGCATAGTGCAAAGTGCAACACATCATAAAATATATGCATGTACAAAAGTTTCTGAGTGGTATCTCCTATATGAATGTCTATTCTTTTAGAAATTCCTTTTAAAACATGATGCACACATCCTAAATATATTTGTAATTTCTATATAATGTAATCTTTTGAAAACTCAAAGCATTTTTCATCTAATTTTTCCCGCACTCCTACTGAATAGAGGCATAGTTTAACAAATTTTACGTCCAAACCTACCATACAACTTTTAATTTTCGAATTTTAGAAAATTCAAATTTTCCAAATTCGATTTCTTATGCTATAAAGAACGTGGAATATGGAAAAACCACACATTTCCCATTTTACTTTTGTGCACCTTTTACTCTGTACTTGGAACTTATACTATTATTCTACAAAAATCCCTATTTTTTTTCCAAGCACAGTTTACATAAGAAAAATTTCTTTTCAAATCTTTTTTTTACAGTTCTCATTTCTTTTAGTTGTCGTCTTTGGTTGCTTTCTTTAAATTTGCTGTTTTCCTTTTAGTTACACTCTTTTTTTTTTTCATAATTTCAAATTATAAAAATGGGAGTAGATAAGAATAACTATTCCTCTATTGTCTTCATAGCAGCTCGTACTTTTCGTTCAAGGTGCGTTTTCTAAAGACACGCAATTAATTGTGCATAACCAGGGAAAACATTTATTTTTCCTTGCTTAGCCTCTAATTGTATTCTCTATAGTATAACTATTATTACCCAACAATACGGTCTCTTTTTACTGCACTTTCTACCCAGAGGTTTCACACTTTAATGCATTAGAAGTATTTCTCCTAAGAGAAGCTGTCAACACTAAAATTTCTTTGAATACTATAAAGGAGGATGTGCGTTTTGTGTGAAATAACAAGGAGTTTTTGTTTTATTTCTATGTTGAAATAAACAGTACAAAATACAATGTTTTCCACATCTTTTATATCTCTTTCGCTGTGTTTACTTTTCTTATTATTTCAACAAAATGTCTTCATTTATAATGTGGCTAATTCATAGAAACCTATACCATTACTTCTTCATCCTAATGAATTAAAGCACGCCAAATTTATATTTTATCTATAATGATTCTTATCTCTATTTAATTTATTTGAGTTCTTACTCCACTATGCAGCTACCTACTATTAGATGTCAAGTACTAAAATTCCTCCAAACATCTACTCTATTTCCAAAATTTTAACAACTTATATTTTTCTTTCAAAACTAAATATGTACTTTTCAAATATGTTACTTACATGTTTTTTTCTTCAATTTTTCAAATCTCAAAAGTGTCTCTTTTTCTTTCAAAAATTGTTTTCACACAATTTTCCATATTTAAACTAGTACATATTTAAAATTGTAAAGTTTTAAGTTTAAAACTTGAAAACTCTCTAAATTTCTTTTTTTTCAAACTCTTAAAAGTTTAATTATTGGGCTAGATTCAAAGTGGGTTCTTAACTTCCTTGTACTTTCCCAAATATTCCCATGAAGTCATTCTTCTCAATCCAATTATATATGTTCCTAATCCATTTCCTCTCCTATGCTTCTATTTATTCTATGGCACTACTGCGCCACCCTCAAATCTGAAACAACTACCATTTTCCAGATATTAACATATGGACTTCCATTTTTATACTGAATCTATTGTACATCTCATACTTTGCCACTCTAGGGCCTATAACTCTTGGATTCCCACAATCCTAATATTGATACACAAAACTGTTACTCAAAATCTTCCTATATGTCGTTTCTCTTAAAAGTGGATTTTTCTACGGATCTAGTTATATACAATATAATATATTTATATTTAAAAAAATTCAAATACACTCACTTTCTATTTATTTAGGAACCCTAAATCTAGCTCTGATACCAAATGTAATAACCCGAATTCCAGTGGGTCCGGATTTTTCGCAAAAAGGCTAAAATCCATGCCTATTGAAGCCCAAGTTGGGTATATGGTATCCTGCAAATAGGAAAATACAAATATATCAGAGCTTACATAAATATCTCACAACGGAACTGACTAAAATATATTAGTAAGTAAATACTCCCCAATATAATAACACTTTCTAAACATTGTCTCTTAGTTGGAAATTCACTGCCATCTACCTAACATATAGGATGTTATGAGGAGGGAGTCAAAACTAAAGTTATGGAGAATGGAAAAATTATACACTTCTAGGCTTAATTCTACATATACTGTTTTATTTCCATTTTAAGTTATATTAGGCTTATTGGGTTTATACTACTCCCGCTTCCGTCCATGAATCGTACCCATCTACTCCCTAGTTGATTAAAACCTAATAACTAATATATATGTAGCTATATACCCAATGACCGCGTCGGTCCTAGGTACTACCCATAGTACCTTCTATATCCTCCTCGAAAAGGACTCCATCATCTTGCTCCTAGAGCGTTCTGTGACTACATCTGTAAAAGGCAGCTTCGTGAGGCCTACAATACAGATGTTCCGTCGTCTGCTATGAAAACGTAAAACTGCATCCGCACTAGCCCATACTAATGCTCAGACATCCACAATGTACCACCCAGTGCGTACCTTGAGGACTATACGTAATCGTTCTGTCTACTCCCTGAATCCCGCTTAACAAGTTCTATCTTATACGGAACTCGGTCATGGATTTTCTATATCTGTAAAGGACTGCTTCGTTAGGCCTATAATACAAATATTTCACTTGGTCTGTCTCTTTTCTCGTCATGGTTATGGCCCCATGCAGCCACCCCTCAACGAATCGAAAGACCTCTAAAGAGCTAAGTGGCCGTGCCCTACTGCGAACAATCTAAACATCCAATTGGCTTTGCCCATCATCCAATGCCTCAATAGTGAAAGAATGATTGGCCTTTTGGTTTAACTCTAGTCTTTCCCGAACTCGCTCCTTGGTTTGATGCTGGCCTGATATCCGCATGCGACTATCCTTTTAGGTCCTGCCCATTAAAAACTACTCGTAAGCTAAAGTACGGTGTCATACGAATATCCTACTCCAAACATCAACCCTTTTGACTTCCTACAGTGGTCCTACCATGCAAAAGCGGTTAAAGCATAATCTCTTGATGGAACACCTACAGAACTGCCTCTAGGGGACTGCTTCGTTAGGCCTACCCTAGAGAGCCATCCTAGAGTACACTCACGTTCCGTTGAAGTCTCGTACTTCCTCTAGCCCAAAATATCTAAGTTGGACGTGCTTCTTCTGTGCTAAAAATCTGTGATGAACTGCTTCGTTAGGCTCTTCATCCTTTGGGCTGCTTCAAATGCATCTTACTCTTTTATTGGACCCTAAGTCTAATCTTCTATTTTGGTTTAGTTTACCTTTCTTATTCCTTTGGCTAATTATTTACCCTGATCAGCATAAGCTTATCCCAGCCTCACCTAGCTATTGTGAGACCATTAGTTCCCGACTGAAAGGGAATGCTATTGGTATGGGTCTTGTTTCTATGTTTGCTTATTAACTTAGTGTAAGTTTTAAATTAAGCCACTTCTGTTATTTCTACTCTATTGTCTTATTAACTTAATCTAAGTCTTAAAATAAGCTCTTTCTGTTCTCTCTGTTTGATTATAACCTACGTTATAATTTTACTTGCAATTGTCACTTCTATATTCTTTTATAATCTATATATTATAAATATAATTACAAGTGTCTCTTTTCTATTCTAGTCTGTTTTTTTTATTATCACATTGAATTCTCTTTAATTCTCTTATGTTATATGATAATCTTGTCTTGGGCTTACCTCCAACTGTCACAAATTTACTTATCATAATAACTGCTTTGCTTTTATTCTACTATCTGCATAGTAAATGCAGATCTAGTTACATTAATCCTAGTTTTGTCTAATAATTAACTTGTTTTCTTCTTTACTTCCTTTAATTATTTACTTTATTTTCTTATATTCTAGAAAGTAGTTCTATTCTATTTGGTTGGTTACAAAAACTGTGCTAAAAATCCATTTCCATGTTTTAATACTAGATAATGTTATAAACAATAATCCATAACTGCAAGATATTTCTTTACATTTTGGGTAGTGTAAAATACAGTAGTGTCTCTATTTTACACTAATTCCCTTTTTCTTTCTTTTATTCTTGCAATTACGTTTATCGTTATCTTTTAAATATTAAACTATGGAAATGTATTCTCTTTTCTAAACCAACCAACTAATCTATCAATAACTTCCCAATAAAGTTATTAAAATTTTCCCTTTTTATTTATTTTTCCCCTTTTAGCATAATTTACTGTAAATTTCTATTTTTCTTTTTTTATTTCAATTTTTCTTATTTTACATCTAATTTCTGCAAATCTAGTGTTTTTCTATTTTAGTCCATATTTGCGAATTCTTCTCTTTAACTATTTTATTCCTGTAAAAAGGAATAAAAAGAAGCTATCATTTACATGCTAAATTTCAACTTTAAAATAGATGTAAATAACTATAAATTTCTTACTTTTTGGCCTATGCCTTTCTCTAACTATCAAGCCTAATATTGTTCATACTCAATAGGATTATTATCTTTCTTTTCCATATAAATAATAATTAAATATAAGATCTTTTATATAATTTACAATTTTCAACAGAACTAATTACTAAAATAAATGCCGAATTAAAATATTAAAGGGAATCTAATGATAATATATCATAAATATAAAAGATATATAATTTAAATCCACTTACATGTCGTCCTTAGCTTCAATCTCTATCCCTTTTAATTTGCTATGTTTTTCTCCGCTTTTTCCTCATTTTGACTCGCTGTAAATTCCTTGATTTGTTTATGTAATTCTCTTATTTGTTTGTATGTATTTCCTTGCTTAATTTTATTTTTATTTTGGGGAAAGATTTGATTAACAGAGGAGAAAGGAAGAGGGAGAAGAGAAGAGGAGTTTGCTGTAAACAACAGCAGCCGATTCAGAGAAAATAATGTGGGCTAGGGTTAAGTTACGTTCAATTTATAGGTGCAGTGAACAACTAGGAATCATCCGATTAACCCCAAAAGCAATCCGCACCATCAGAACTTGATTTGTTTACGTTAGCTTATAACGTATAACTCTCCAATGTTATTCATTTGTTCCTTTGTTATACAACCCTATTAATTCACGTTTCCTTCAAATTGAATAGAAATATGAATCATTATGGTAAAGAAAAGATAGATGGAAACAGAAAAACAATAACACAAAATCTCATAATCGCAGCGGAACAAAATATAATAGATTAATTTAGATCAAAGAAACTGAAACTATTAATATAGATACAATCATCAGAGTACAACAATCAAAAAATCAAGCTGGATAGTTATAATAACTTTTCCTCATCAATACTGAATATATAGTTTATCACACACAACGGAATATAATCAAGTACGTGATATACGTTTGAAATCCTTCAGCTCGTCTATCGAGCTCCATAGCTTCCTAACATGAATCTGTAATGCTCGGTCTGACCCAAGCAGTATAATAAAATAATATCCGAGTCAGTCTGGAAAACCAGTGTGAGAAAACACACTCAATTTGAATTATTAACGTTATCAAATCCTTTGAAAACAAAGGTATCTCGTAAGTCCGCGTCACATATAAACATGACGGGTTTTTGCCTTACGATAACCAAAACATTTTTACAGAAAATCAAATGATATTATATTAGTGTGTAAGTTAAAATACTTATTAAAATATCCGAAATTGTTACATTAATTAAATTCCAGCATACTAGACTCTACAATCAAAACCGTAAAGGCTCGTAGTGGATATTGGATTCCATACAATAACTGGGCTACTGGGTACTTTCCGCCATAGTACATCTCTAGAAAAATGTACCGAGATCGTACCTGATGATCCTTGCTAACACAGGACTAGCCTATCCCTTATTGGATAGTACTGAATATGTTATCACCCGGGTCTTCCCACCCGAATCGAGCGCTCTCTTTTTCATGCACACCCATATCCATAATTATAATATATTTGAGGGTATCTAGAAAAGTGATAACATACCCTACTTGGGTGCAATCCACTTAGTCCTGCCGCATCTTCCCTGTTTTAGTCATTCCCGGTTGATGAGGCTTGAGACTACGTTTACTTTTTTGAATAGCATTCATACTTGGAATGCTAACACTACCTTCCATACAGGCAATGCAATGATATCATTCATCCATACAAGTTGTCCTGGTTCCTAACAAACCGAATCTCCTTCGGGATCACCATCTCTATTATCTTCGAGATATCACAATTGATAACACATAAACCAGATCAAAGTGGTTTTCGGATAATTAAATCCGATCCCGGTCTCTTCGAAACGATTAACGAATTTGGCCAGATTTGATAGTTAGTTATTTAACTATCGAATAACATCCATAAGCAGTCACTAGGCCTTATTTTATAAATCTTCAAGACATTTATTTCAAAATATATTTTGAAAGATATATATTCAAATTTCTTTCAATACTTAAATAATTGAAACAACTCAAATACCTATATCAATAACAGGATATTTTTCAAACCATCCCAACACTTAGAAATATTCAAAATTTCCTTTATAATTCATTACTTAGGAAAATATTTCTATACAAATCATCTCGTTGCTAAAATATTTCCAAAATATTCTATTTCAATAATTAGGAAAATATTGCAAGTCTATATTTCAAAATCATTTCTAATATCGACACTTATGAAATATTTTATAACTTATCTCACGAATCTCAGGAATTTTATTAAATTCCTTTTTACAATTCCTAAAACCGATTATAAATATTTATAATCCCATTTAACAATTTATAGCTTTATTTATGAATTCAGATTCATTTTCGAAGTTCCCGTCTCTAAAACATTTTGGAAATTTCTCAAGTTTCCAAAATCCCGTTATAACATTCCTCTTACAAGACCATCTCCATTTACTAAATTGATTTACAAATCTTGAGAGTATTTATAAATCACTTCAATACTTACCTTTAAACTATATATAATAATAATAAATATTTTTAAAGAATAATAATTTAATTTTGAAAACATGATTAAGTAACTATTAAAATATCAAAGCACTTTTAAATAAACATCAATGACTCATTTCCAATTCATTTTTAAATAAAACTAATTGTTTTACAAAGCCTATTATAATTTTTGTAATAACCCGGATTTCTGGAAATTGTAATTAATAATATAATTGGGTTAATGAATAGAAATACTGAATTTATAAATTAAACAAATGAATATGATCAAATAAATATTTATATTTGTAAATTGTGTTGTGTATATATGTACATAGTTTTTAAATAGAATTATTATATACAAGTTGAAAATTGTATTTTTTTAAATATATGAATATATATTAAATTTAATTTGAAATTTAAATTGAATTTGAAATTTTGATTTGAATTTGGAAATTAAAATTAAAATTCAAAAGATAGCTATATACATCTTAAATTGTACTTTGGTTTTTAAATGTATTTTATTAAGAACACAAATAGTTTTATAGTCTTTTTTTTAAAAGGGTCTTATTTATATAAGTTAAAACATGTATTTATAAATTAAGAAAATGCATTAACTAAATGGAAGACAAATACAAAGATAAAAAAAATAAATATTTTACATGCATATTTACAAGTGTGGATTAAAGAAAACTATAGATGCATATGTGTAAGATAGTTAAAACATGAAGGGACAAGTGGCATTTTTTTTTAGCTTTTTCTTTTATTTTTATTTCAGTTTTTTTTAAAAACAAATCCTCTTTCCTTTTTATTTTTATTTTCTAAATCTATGATGAAGAAAAACTCACATTTCCTTTGAACCAAAATCAGAAAAAAACAAGAACAAGTTGAAATCTTATCTTCAATCATGCAAAGCCTGTAAATCATTACCCTCTAATCCACTTCCAATATCAAGCTTGCATATCACTTTCAATTTTTTCGAAAATAACAACCTGTCACCACCTTAAAAATTAAATTTCTGGAAATCAAACAATCTGAAACCTGCATGCATTTTTAAAAGCCAGAGATTTTCAAAAATGTGATGAGTAAAGCAGCAATTTCAACTTAAGATTAATTAAGCTACCTGCATGCAACAATCAAAAGCAAGTTAGAGACATAAGAAACTCAAGCCTTAAAAGCATTCTAGCAGAATTGAAAAAGGTGTTCAAAAAGGGGTTTTTCAAACTGAAGGTGCTTTCTGTTTTCACAGAACATGTGAGTAAACTGTTTATTTGTTTCTTTCATATTTTAACCTGTTGAAAAACTGGTGCATGTGAATAAACATTTAAACAACCTTGAGAGAATAAAAATAAAATTTTATTTTAAAACTAGATGCTTATAATGATCATTAATGGTATGTTATGAATTATGCATGCATCTAAGTATAAAATGTGAATTCCTGTATAAATGAATAAATTTGGCACACCTGAAACACCCTGTTCTCTGCTCTCTGTATAACATGAAGGTGAGTAACCTTTTAAAAATTTAAGATATAAACTTGTTGCATGCTAATATGATTGAAGTGAATAGGTATTTTTTGAATATAAAAGTGAAAACTGACATGATCATGTACAGAATGCATGCTGTGTATATGTGCTTTGTTCTGTATTGTTTCTAGGCTCAGAATTTGGTTCAAATCCCTTATTGCTTAATCTTGTTTTGATAAGGTTTGATTATTAAAAAAAAAAGTTTGATTTAAAATGGATTAATAGTTAAAAAAATTTAAGTAAGTCAAATGAAACTGTTTGTCTCTGAAATTACATAACATCAGTGCATGTTTAAATAAAGTGAAAACCCAAACTCTTTAATTTGCAAATTCAGTGTTATAAACTGAATACATAAGCAGTAACATGATTTTTGAAACAAGTATCTTAATTTTTAGTTTGGGATTTGGGAAATAGTGTTGGGATGAACTACAGAGAGGAATTTGGGAAATTCTGGTCATCTAGTTGAAATGGTAGGTCAGAGTCTTCTCTGGGGGTAAAGGAGTGATAGGAGAGTGTGAGAAAATTGGCCGATGGGTGTACAAGTTGGAATGGCGACGGCGGTGACCATTTTAAATTTATAACCCTAATTTTGGATTGCTCGACAAATTGGATCGTCTCGGTTACTCAGGGTGATCGAGTGTAACAAGGTTCTAGGTAATGGAAGCTTGGGTGTTAAGGAAGGGTTGGTCAGAGTTTTAGACCTTCAGATGGTCGAAGTTCTTTGGTCGAAGCGTTTACCGGTTTGAAGGTGGCTCCGGTTTCAGTTTCATGGTTTCGGATGAAACACTCAAATTTGATTTCGAGTCGTAATGATCGATCTGAGGATCGTGGAGTGGGATGAGGGTGGACGTTGACATGAGGAGATCAACGACGGTGATCTTAGTCGGTCGGCGGCACCGTGCATATGCACGGTGCATTTTTTGGATTGGAGATGTTGCTCAGTAAGGTTTTTCTTTGGGACTCGAGTCGTTCCTCGAGTAGAAGTATCGATTTCGTCGGGTTTGGTTCGTGCGTTCGAGTGAATTCCTTGATGTCTCTACTTCTTTTTAACTTACAAACTTACTGGAGAAAAAAGGGGGAAAGAAGAAGAAGAACGCGCACTGATGTTCTCGGAGCAAATGAGTAAGTTACTCGAAGTATTACTCGAGTAGAATAAGAGGGTATCTCGGGTTTGAGCTGCAGTTAAAAAAAAAGTATAGTTAAGTAAATTTGTGTTTCAATAGGATTTTAAGCATTGTAAATTTAATAAATGTATAAAAGTTTTAAGTTAAAAACTTAGATGCAAGTTTAAATGATTTTAGTTAGTACTTTAAATGTTTTAAGTTCTTAATTATTTTCTAATTAAGTAATTAGTATAAGATAAGTATAAAACTTATGAGCTTATAAGTGTGTAACTAGTAATAAATAGATTTCAAAATAAACGAAGATTTTTTTAATGTTTATTAATTTAATATTAATTGAGTAATCATTTTAGAAAGTAATTAAGAATAAGTACATTTTAATTATAATTAGAGTTTGGATTAATTGATAAATAAATTTGTAATTCACTACTTAAGTTAATTAATGAATGATTAATAGTTAAGTAATTTAGCAATTTAATTAACAAATGACTAATTAACTGGTAATTAAAGAATATCTAATTTATGATTAAGTTGTGTAATTCAATAATTAAGTTTTATTAATTATTGGTTAAAGAATAATCAAACTGCAAGTAAGATTTATTAATTGGGTTTGAGGGTAATTAAGGGATGGATTAATGATTACCCGACTATAAATTAAATTGATAATTAAAGGCAAAGCTCTTGGAGATTAATTATATATATATATATAAATATTTGATGAGAGTTAGTGAAGTAATTCATTATTACAGGATGTAAATAATTAAAGGGAATTACTTATTGGGAAGTAATTAGAGGATAACTACTTAGTAGAAGTAATCAAGGATAGATTACCTGGTGTAATTAATCAAAAGGGATTAATAATCAAGTAAGGGATTAATTGCTTAAGTAAGTAATTACAGAGGGGTAATTACTGTTTATAAGTAATTAGAGTTGATTAATGGATGCAATTAATTAAGGATAATCATTCATGGAATATGGTTAAGTATATTTATTAAATGGAAGTAAATAGATAATGATGATCAACTAAATGTGATTAGATTATAATTGATCCAAGAGGATTAACTAAAAAGGAAATTATGAGATGGTAAATCAATTAGGTTGAAATAAATTAATAAGCAGGACTTAAAGATAATTGGTTTAATTCAATTATGCCTAATTAGATTTATTCGAGTTGGTGTGATTGATTTATCTTGCTTATGTATGATTAAATGCCCTGAATTGATTGATACCCCTGATATGAAATGGTTCGTGATATGATGTGTTGGATGGGCGATGATAATGTGATTATCAATAAATTAGGAATTGCTGTGTAGAATGTCATTGGATAAATTAAGTTGAGTTGTATTTAATTGGATAACTTGGATTTAAATGAAGTTGAATTGGAAGAGACCGGAGTCGGGTATTAGTTAATACCCGAAACCACTTCGATTTTATATAGATTCGATATGTGAAATCAATGAGCTGATATGGAAAGGTTTAAATGAATCGAACCATATAATCTAAGTTCTGGCACTTAATTGCTTTGTGAAATAAGTGATGACTATAGCAACTTGAGAAGTGGTAAACTGATATACGTACCTCGGGTTTATATAAGTTGTATGCTTTTGTATTCTAAGTTAGATGGATTTACTCACGCTGGTTTCGAGCCTGACCTGGGTGTTACTTTGATGTAATGCTCGGGTCAGACCGAGTATTACAGATTTTCAGGTAAGCGCGTTCTGGAGCTCAGGAGACGAGATGGATGGCATGGATTTATGGAGAGTGTCCACTGTGATATTGTAGTATCTGGACATGATTGTTTTGTCCATATTTATGTATATTGTAACTTTGATATATGTATATTAAACTGTAATTTGACATGTGCAGTTTCCTTTGTATAACTATTATTTATGTGATATTATATTTTGATCCACTGTGAATGTAAGGTTTTCTGTGTTGTGTTCTGTTTCTTTCTTCTATCTTTTCTTCTTTTCTCTAACTATCCGGAAATTTCAGGATCGAAATTTCTTGGTCGTTACATTTGGTATCAGAGCAGAAGGTTAAGCGAGAACCTTGGCTCTGTTGTGATTACTCATTAAGGATAGGGTAAGTGGTACCCTAGAATGAGTTGAGTGTATATATATATGAGAGAGCGTACTTGTTATTTTCTTATATAAAGGTTTTTAAATGATTTTAAAGGTAAATGAATCTTATATAAGAAATAGATTATCTATTATATTAAGGAAATTGGTTGTAGTATTAATTAAATTAATAGTAATAGTAAGAATTAAATTAAGAAGTAATAGAATGCAACCAAGTTGAAGTTGGAATTAAATAAAGATAAGTTTAAAATGGATTCAAACTAAAATTGAAATCTTGAATTGGAGAAGTATTTCAAAATAAGATGAATTAGAATTGGTTTTAAATCAACGAAATAGATGGTTATTATGTTTAATAATGGAGTAATTGTTCTTCAATAAACAATAAAATGCTTAAGGAAGCAAACATTTAAAAGGAGAATAAACTTGTAAATTTGGAAGAATGTAAATTAAAGAGGGTTTCAAATTGTAAAGCTCTGAATTCTAAATTTAAACATTTGAAATTGTTTTCAAAATGTTAAAGGAAATTATATTATTCAAACTACTTTGAATGTAATCTTATTTTAGAACAAGAAATTGTTTGTAAACTTTAAAGAAATTTGTTTTGGATTAAAAACCAAAGGTGGTTTAAAATTTTAAAGTATAACTTGGTATGTAAAAGAAATTTATATGTATATGTGGATATACATAATATCAAAGATGGTTTGAGATAAACTCTAAATATTGAGTTTTAAATTTGGAATGAGATATGATACCCAAAGTGATAAGTTTTTCTTATAAGTGGGAAAGTATTTTGAAAATTTGAAATGGAGGATTCAAATTTGGGTAAGGTTAAACGGGATTGATTGAATTTAACTCGGAGGAAGTTAAATAAGTTTGAATGAACAATTTAATTTGGAAAGAACCGAGGTTAACTCAACTTGAATTTGGATTGAATCAATTTCAATGGAAATTGAAGTTATTTAAAATTGGAATTGGGTCAATTTAAATGAAAGTGGAAATTTAAATTGAATTGATAAGTATGGAGATTGGGAAGAGAACAGTTTTGACTCTGGACTATTTTTAATATAAATTGTTTTTAATATAAACCTATTTTTCCAAGCTATTTATTACGTGTACAATTTTTCTTTTAAAAATTAAACTATTTTATATTTTTGAAACTGTTTAACAATTTTCTAACTATTCTATAAACTAATTACTATTTTCAACTACTAATTACTATTTTATAGCTATTTTGCAATTATTTAAGATTTCTATGACTATATAACTATTTACCAATTATTTTACAATTACTGAACTATTTTACAGCTATTTTACAAACTAGTAATTATTTTTCTACTACTTATTTATTTTTAAAATTTTCAAGCTATTTTCTAAATAAACTGGACGGTGTCTAAACTGTTATTGGTTAAATACCCAATCGAGATAAGAATAGAGGTGATAATCCGAATGAATTTAAGCAATTGGTGAGTAAGTGAAGAATAATCAAAATGAATGTGAATAGAAATGGAATTGATTTTGGCTAATAATCAATGAAGTTAAATACGTAGGATGTACGTATATTATTCTATTCGCATAGTGATTTGATCCAGATTCGAGCACAGAATTTCAAGATAGTATATCAGTCCGAGTGGGATTTTTCACTCGATTTTCGACGGCGAACCTGGATATGGGTTGTTGATTGGTTCTGGATATTCTCTATCATAGTTATGACTCTGCAACTAGAATGACGGTTGGTTAAGAAACCAGATCTGTGTCCGCACTAGGAAGTCGGGTGGACGATACTAGTTCGGAAGTGAAAATGTGTGATCGAGTGAGCGATCAGATTGGTATGGCGTACAAATGGTATGTGTACATCGTATGGATGTGAATGAAAATGGTATTGAAAGGGTAATCAAATTTGAATATTTGATTTTTGAATAAACAAAGTTATATATATCTTTGTTATATAAGATAAAACTTCCCTGGATGAATCTTTTGCCGGAAGAAAATGGTTTTTGCAGTTGTTTGAAGTATAAAGGAGTTTTATACAAGTTTATAATGATCCAAAGATTTTTATAAAGGATTTTATATATATATATCTATATATAAAGGATCATATGAGGATTTTGGAAAAAGGTTTTGGGAACCTATGGTTTGGAAAGGCTTTTGATTTTTGGGTAAAATCAATATACTATTTGGAAAGCCTAGTTTGAGAATTATCGATTTTGAGATAATCGATTTGTGTAAAGGAGCTTTGTATGAGATCATACTAGGTGTATGTTTTAAAGATACTATATATGTATAGTATAAAATGTTTTGATGATGCTCTGGGAAAAAAGGCACTCCCTTGGAATGGACTTCTCAGGAGTACCACCGGGTGGTGCTGCCTTGATCCCCAAAAGGGGGGGGGGGGGGTTCTAAAGTTGATCCTGTGAGGAGTCCGGACAAAACTAGTTCCTGAGGATTTTTGGGTAGCGAAAGTCGATGGCGCTGATGCCTACACGTGCATTTGGGTTATGCTGTGACGACAGTGTAACTCGATGTCGCTGCGATCTACTGTGGGGACCATAGCGAAAATCGTGTGGAGGATGAGTGCCAACGGTCTACACTTGATTTTGCCGGGAAGGCAACGCAACATCGGTAGACTGCGATCTATGGTCAAGTGGAGTGGAGAAGTTTCATTTTTGGCAGCGAAATTCGAGGGTGCTGATGCCTACAGTTATATGGATTTTTGCTGAGATAGCAACGTAACCCCAGTTGTAGCTGCGATCTGTAGCGGGGTTCCATGGTGTAATCGTAGGGCGCGGAGGCCTACAGTTATCTGTGGATATTGTCGGGACGGCAACGTAACCATCGGGTTAACTGCGACCATGGATGGGGGTGATGATTTCCAGAGCATTCTCACCAAAAATATATCCTCTATTTTCAAAAATGATTTCCTATATTTTCAATAAAATTATTTTTCAAGTATTTTCACTGGATGTTGAAACGGGTTTACTAAGTACTTGTAGATTTTCAGTCGTACGCCTGATCAACGTATGACCGAATTTCTATGAGAACGAGGATGGACTTATTGAGACATCGAGTTATAAAAGTATTTTTATAAAACTATTACTGTAATACTATATAGGTTTTAAGGTGTTTTAAATATGATCAAAGAATAATTTATCTGATTTTAAGCATTTAATAGATTCTGGTTTCGTTCCTTTTCGAGGACGAAAAGATTCAAAGGGGGGAGGAATGTAATAACCTGGATTTCTGGAAATTGTAATTAATAATATAATTGGGTTAATGAATATAAATACTGAATTTATAAATTGAACACATGAATATGATCAAATAAATATTTATATTTGTAAATTGTGTTGTGTATATATGTACATAGTTTTTAAATAGAATTATTATATACAAGTTGAAAATTGTATTTGTTTAAATATATGAATATATATTAAATTGAATTTGAAATTTAAATTGAATTTGAAATTTAATTTGAATTTGGAAATTAAAATTAAAATTCAAAAGATAGCTATATACATCTTAAATTGTACTTTGGTTTTAAAACGTATTTTATTAAGAATACAAATAGTTTTATAGTCCTTTTTTTTAAAAGGGTCTTATTTATATAAGTTAAAACATGTATTTATAAATTAAGAAAATGCATTAACTAAATGGAAGACAAATACAAAGATAAAAATATATATTTTACATGCATATTTACAAGTGTGGATTAAAGAAAACTATAGATGCATATGTGTAAGATAGTTAAAACATGAAGGGACAAGTGGCATTTTTTTTAGCCTTTTATTTTATTTTTATTTCAGTTTTTTTTTAAAAACAAATCCTCTTTCCTTTTTATTTTTATTTTCTAAATCTATGATGAAGAAAAACTCACATTTCCTTTGAACCAAAATCAGAAAAAAACAAGAACAAGTTGAAATCTTATCTTCAATCATGCAAAGCCTGTAAATCATTACCCTCTAATCCACTTCCAATATCAAGCTTGCATATCACTTTCAATTTTTTTAAAAATAACAACCTGTCACCACCTTAAAAATCAAATTTCTGGAAATCAAACAATCTGAAACCTGCATGCATTTTTAAAAGCCAGAGATTTTCAAAATGTGATGAGTAAAGCAGCAGTTTCAAGTTAAGATTAATTAAGCTACCTGCATGCAACAATCAAAAGCAAGTTAGAGACATAAGCAACTCAAGCCTTAAAAGCATTCTAGCAGAATTGAAAAAGGTGTTCAAAAAGGGGGGTTTTCAAACTGAAGGTGCTTTCTGTTTTCACAGAACATGTGAGTAAACTGTTTATTTGTTTCTTTCATATTTTAACCTGTTGAAAAACTGGTGCATGTGAATAAACATTTAAACAACCTTGAGAGAATAAAACTAAAATTTTATTTTAAAACTAGATGCTTATAATGATCATTAATGGTATGTTATGAATTATGCATGCATCTAAGTATAAAATGTGAATTTCTGTATAAATGAATAAATTTGGCATACCTGAAACACCCTGTTCTCTGCTCTCTGTATAACATGAAGGTGAGTAACCTTTTAAAAATTTAAGATATAAACTTGTTGCATGCTAATATGATTGAAGTGAATAGGTATTGTTTGAATATAAAAGTGAAAACTGACATGATTATTTACAGAATGCATGCTGTGTATATGTGCTTTGTTCTGTATTGTTTCTAGGCTCAGAATTTGGTTCAAATCCCTTATTGCTTAATCTTGTTTTGATAAGATTTGATTATTAAAAAAAAGTTTGATTTAAAATGGATTAATAGTTAAAAAAATTTAAGTAAGTCAAATGAAACTGTTTGTCTCTGAAATTACATAACATCAGTGCATGTTTAAATAAAGTGAAAACCCAAACTCTTTAATTTGCAAATTCAGTGTTATAAACTGAATACATAAGCAGTAACATGATTTTTGAAACAAGTATCTTAATTTTTAGTTTGGGATTTGGGAAATAGTGTTGGGATGAACTACAGAGAGGAATTCGGGAAATTCTGGTCATCTAGTTGAAATGGTAGGTCAGAGTCTTCTCTGGTGGTAAAGGAGTGATAGGAGACTGTGAGAAAATTGGCCGATGGGTGTACAAGTTGGGGTGGCGATGGCGGTAACCATTTTAAATTTATAACCCTAATTTTGGATTGCTCGACAAATTGGATCGTCTCGGTTACTCAGGGTGATCGAGTGTAACAAGGTTCTGGGTAATGGAAGCTTGGGTGTTAAGGAAGGGTTGGTCGAAGTTTTAGACCTTCAAATGGTCGAAGTTCTTTGGTCGAAGCATTTACAGGTTTGAAGATGGATCCGGTTTCAGTTTCATGGTTTCGGATGAAACACTCAAATTTGATTTTGAGTCGTAATGATCGATCTGAGGATCGTGGAGTGGGGTGAGGGTGGACGTTGACGTGAGGAGATCAACGGCGGTGATCTTAGGCGGTCGGCGGCACCGTGCATATGCACGGTGCATTTTTTGGATTGGAGATGTTGGTCAGGAAGGTTTTTCTTTGGGACTCGAGTCGTTCCTCGAGTAGAAGTATCGATTTCGTCGGGTTTGGTTCGTGCTATCGAGTGAATTCCCTGATGTCTCTACTTCTTTTTAACTTACAAACTTACTGGAGAAAAAAGGGGGACAGAAGAAGAAGAACGCGCACTGATGTTCTCGGAGCAAATGGGTAAGTTACTCGAAGTATTGCTCGAGTGGAATAAGAGGGTATCTCGGGTTTGAGCTGCAGTTAAAAAAAAAGTATAGTTAAGTAAATTTGTGTTTCAATAGGATTTTAAGCATTGTAAATTTAATAAATGTGTAAAAGTTTTAAGTTAAAAACTTAGATGCAAGTTTAAATGATTTTAGTTAGTACTTTAAATGTTTTAAGTTCTTAATTATTTTCTAATTAAGTAATTAGTATAAGATAAGTATAAAACTTATGAGCTTATAAGTGTGTAACTAGTAATAAATAGATTTCAAAATAAATGAAGATTTTTTTAATGTTTATTAATTTAATATTAATTGAGTAATCATTTTAGAAAGTAATTAAGAATAAGTACATTTTAAGTATAATTAGAGTTTGGATTAATTGATAAATAAATTTGTAATTCACTACTTAAGTTAATTAATGAATGATTAATAGTTAAGTAATTTAGCAATTTAATTAACAAATGACTAATTAACTGGTAATTAAAGAATATCTAATTTATGATTAAGTTGTGTAATTCAATAATTAAGTTTTATTAATTATTGGTTAAAGAATAATCAAACTGCAAGTAAGATTTATTAATTGGGTTTGAGGGTAATTAAGGGATGGATTAATGATTACCCGACTATAAATTAAATTGATAATTAAAGGCAAAGCTCTTGGAGATTAATTATATATATATATATAAATATTTGATGAGAATTAGTGAAGTAATTCATTATTACAGGATGTAAATAATTAAAGGGAATTACTTATTGGGAAGTAATTAGAGGATAACTACTTAGTAGAAGTAATCAAGGATAGATTACCTGGTGTAATTAATCAAAAGGGATTAATAATCAAGTAAGGGATTAATTGCTTAAGTAAGTAATTACAGAGGGGTAATTACTGTTTATAAGTAATTAGAGTTGATTAATGGATGCAATTAATTAAGGATAATCATTCATGGAATATGGTTAAGTATATTTATTAAATGGAAGTAAATAGATAATGATGATCAACTAAATGTGATTAGATTATAATTGATCTAGGAGGATTAACTAAAAAGGAAATTATGAGATGGTAAATCAATTAGGTTGAAATAAATTAATAAGCAGGACTTAAAGATAATTGGTTTAATTCAATTATGCCTAATTAGATTTATTCGAGTTGGTGTGATTGATTTATCTTGCTTATGTATGATTAAATGCCCTGAATTGATTGATACCCCTGATATGAAATGGTTCGTGATATGATGTGTTGAATGGGCGATGATAATGTGATTATCAATAAATTAGGAATTGCTGTGTAAAATGTCATTGGATAAATTAAGTTGAGTTTTATTTAATTGGATAACTTGGATTTAAATGACGTTGAATTCGAAGAGACCGGAGTCGGGTATTAGTTAATACCCGAAACCACTTCGATTTTATATAGATTCGATATGTGAAATCAATGAGCTGATATGGAAAGATTTAAATGAATCGAACCATATAATCTAAGTTCTGGCACTTAATTGCTTTGTGAAATAAGTGATGACTATAGCAACTTGAGAAGTGGTAAATTGATATACGTACCCCGGGTTTATATAAGTTGTATGCTTTTGTATTCCAAGTTAGATGGATTTACTTACGCTAGTTTCCAGCCTGACCTGGGTGTTACTTTGATGTAATGCTCGGGTCAGACCGAGTATTACAGATTTTCAGGTAAGGGCGTTCTGGAGCTCAGGAGACAAGCTGGATGGCAGGGACGTATGGAGAGTGTCCACTGTGATATTGTAGTATCTGGACATGATTGTTTTGTCCATATTTATGTATATTGTAACTCTGATATATGTATATTAAACTGTAATTTGACAAGTGCAGTTTCCTTTGTATAACTATTATTTATGTGATATTATATTTTGATCCGCTGCGAATGTGAGGTTTTCTGTGTTGTGTTCTGTTTCTTTCTTCTATCTTTTCTTCTTTTCTCTAACTATCTGGAAATTTCGGGATCGAAATTTCCGGGTCGTTACAATTTTTTATAAATATTCTAAAAATCCACTTTCTAAAATATTTCAATACTAAATAAGCTTTTAAATTACATAGTTTGATGAATAAAATTTTCCTTTTAAAAATTTTCAAATTCATGATTAAAACATATTTTTAAAATTCCAATAACCAATTTCAATTTATAAATCCCTCTTGATTCACTACACGCCGATTTCATTTTCGATTCACTAACCATTCTCACATTTTAGAAATAGAGTCCACTATTTTTTCCTAAAAACCGATTTCCATCTCTCGATATAAATTCACACCGTGAATTTATATTTCTAATTTATCAACTGATATCATTTCCCTTATTTATAAAAATTGTTTATAAATTTATAAACTCGTTTGATTTTACTTGTTTACAAATATAAACTTATTTATAAAATTCCTTTTTTATAAATCCATTTCTTTATAAATTCCATTTATTCTTCAAACCTATTTTAAATATCTATTTTAACTTCTTTTCTATTTTTTTTAGAAATACCATTTTAAACTCCATTGTTACAAATTCTCTATATAAATTAATTTAAAATATTTAAAATATTTTTACGAATAGTTAAGTATAAACCAAAATCACTTATTATTTTTATCCAAATCAATTTCTTTTAAAATAATTCGAATTTCGATATAAATATTTTTATACCCAAAATCTCCTTTTTAATCCCTTCAAATTTGAAAATAATATTTATGGTTTCTAAAATACCAAAATTAAGGCTAGTGACACTATAGCATCTAATAATTCAAATCACCACATAATCTATATCAGATTATTCACACAATCATATATCACTATATATGAAATTAAAATAAACATTTTCGAGGAATCCAGTTGGATCCCTTTAACCTATTTCCCTGCATCCATTGATGTTCGATAACATAAATTACCAATCATGCTTCGAGGCGGGATATCGCGGTAATATAGGGTCATCCGCTATTATGCAGGGAGAATAGTGTCTCATCCGCTCTAATAGGTGGGAATAATATCCAACCAATAATATATACTACCACTATATATATAACATCCAATTGATAATAATAATTATCAATTCATCCAATCGATCAATAAATGATTTTTAATATTTCAAATTAAAATAGCAATCCAAATGAGTGAATTTTACTCACCGAAATTTTTGTTGTTGTTTTCGCATTTCCATTGAATTAAAATTAAAAAAGCATTTAATTTTAATCCAAATTCATCCTAACTTCAATCAACTCTAAACCAATTCCTATGCATAGTATTCGATGCGACGAGTGCAGCACAACTTGTGTTGTTCAATTTCGACCCCCCATGACAAAGTTATGATATTTATAAGATTGTACAATTTAAATAATATAATTAAAAACAATCTTAATTACTATCATTAAGATAATTAAACTCCTTTTAAGTTTCTTCCCCACGCAACATAAAGGCCGAAAATCAAACCCATCACGCCCATCACCTACTCGATGCCGCTCCTCCAACACGCCGCCATACAACGGTCAACCACCACCATTCGAATGTCCTCAACGTCTAGCACCAACGCCCCAGATCTGGTTAAGCTTAGCCTCATCCTCACCCCAAAAATAACACACGAACTAGGCACGAATTGGACGACTTCCTGGCCTTTACACTCTACTAAATTCAATCATCACCGTATGGATGGATAGATCTCTCCAAGATCTACGATTTTATAGTTGGATTCGAGTTGAATAATGGCCTGGTTGGAGAGAAAAACTAGGAGAGAGTGATTGAACATTTTTAGCCATAAAAACGTGGGAGATGGCTTTTTTTAGGGATAGGGCTTGGAAATCGTGAAGGGTATGGATCCTATTTATAGGCAAATCCAAATACTATTCACGCGAAAATTTTCGAACTCCAAACGAAGCATGTCGCTTGATGTTTATAATGTTTTACTCCTATTCCAAATGTAATGGAATATGTTTCGGGACCCAATTCGATCATATGTGGAAGATAGCTTTTCGAATCGAATTATAATATTAAATTTCCAATACTAATTTCAACATGTTTCTGTCCCGTACGACCAACCGATAACTCCAAACGCTACGAAATTTGAAATCCAGTAATAAGACACTATTACAGATCCAGTGGAACTGCTTCCATCGAAATCTGAGACTGTCCCCCGGAACGCTATTTTAACGAGTCGATAAAATCAACGATTTCAAAAATTTATGAAATTACTTGAAATTTCAGTTTTAAAAACTTATTAACTAAATATAATTCAAATAGAATTTATATCAATATTAGAAATCGTTTCGATTCATATTCAACTCAAAATTTCAATTATTCACCATTTTCATATCACGATAAATCGCAATATTTGAAATTTACGTTCATTCTATAATTTCAACCAAATCTTCATATTCAAAAATTTATTTATATTCCAAACCTAATATTTAAAACCATTTAAATATTCAAAATCAAACGATGGAAAATACGGGTCGTTACAGTCTCATGGCACTTGGAGTCAAATTCACAGATTTTGATTTAGTTACACGTATTTTAAATTCCTTAACTAATGAATTGGAACGAAAGGTGTTGTCCATCGAAGAACCTAATGACCTATCTCAAATAAAAGTTGAAGAATTGATAGGAAATTTGATGTCGTGCGAAACAAATTTGTAGGCAAGAAAAGAACAAAATAACGAAAAGAAGAATATAACTTTTCAAGCCTACGATAATGATTCAGACTTAGATAAAGATAAGATCGTACTTATTGCCAAAAACCACAACAAGTTCAAGAAATTCAGGAAGTTGACGAAATCCCAAAACTAAGGAAATTCAAATTCATCTAGCCAAACTTCAATCAAATGCTTTGGATGTGAAAAGTTCGGACACATGAAGAAATATTGCCCAGAACTCAATAATGACAAAAAGAAGAGAAAGTTTTGAGAAACTTAAGAAAATAAAACGGGCTTTTCAAGTAACTTGGGATGACACAGATTTATCTTCATCATTAGACTTAGACAATAATAGTGATTCTAAGTAAGCCAATATATGCTTTATGGTAAACACTGAGGAGGTATGTCCTGACCTTGCTTATAATGAAATTTTAGAACTAAGCATGGAACTAGATCACAAATATAGGGAAAATAAAAAGTTAAATATAACATATGTTGCTAAATTTAATTGAATGGAACTTGAAATAGGATTGTTAAAAGATGAGAAAACCATTCTAAAAGAAGAATTAGAAACTACATAAGAAAAATGTAAGAATCTATCTATTCAAAATGATTCTTTATTACGAGAAATAGAAAAAGTTAAACTAGAAAATAATATTAGAAAAGAAATTGTTCTATTAAAGGATAATCTAGAAGCATCAAAATCCAAAAATTCTTATCTTAAAAGTGAGCTAGATAAGATTACAAACAATGTTTCAAAATTCAATGAAGGAAAGCAGAATTTGGACAATTTGATCAAAATTTCTAAACTCTAGAAATCGAAATGGATTAGGATTCAAAAAAACTTCAAAACCTAGAAAGTATAGCTCAATATATAAAAGGTTCGAGAAGCCACATACTAGAGAAAAGGCTTCTAACTCTAAAATAATAAAAATATGGATTCCAAAATCTGGTAATAAATTAATTAGACAAAAACATGTAGATAACTATTTGAAAAATGTTGTTCATAATGAAAATTACTCTTTTAAAGGTCCTAAACCCTCCTGGGTATGGCTACCTTCACTCTCTAACACTTAGGACCTTAACGAAGGAAGTGAGTACCAATTAAATTGATTTTATCTTGTAGGCACCTAAAAGAAAATCTAATAACAAGGAAAAATGGATACTTGATAATGGATGCTCCAAACATATGACTGGAAATGCACATATGTTATTGAATATAACATACATAGATGGTGGTACCGTAACTTTCGAAGATAATTCAAAAGGATTTGTCGTCGGAATTGGAGATGTCATCATTGTCGGACCTGTTAGTCTGTGAGATGATGGTTTTGATGAAAACAACCTTAGAATAGATTATAAAATATAAATACTAACATTATTAGTTTAGATATATATTTATATGCAGGATTTAACCATGCAGGCACCAAGAATGAAGACTGTACAGTATAGAGATTCAAGATATCAAGATTGAAGACTCATGAGTATCAAGATTATCAAGAGTTCAATAATTCAAGTAATTTATTCTTTAATTAGAAAATTTTGTTAAAACTCCTAGAAAAGCACTGGCATCTTAAAATCCAATTTATTCGTGGAATGGAATCCATTTCGAGCCTGTTAAAGGGATGGAACCCTAAGTAGGATGGAACTACGAAAAATCTAGTGGAACATTGTTTTGTATCCCTAACCTTTTATTCAAAATGATTTTTTCAAAATTATATCTTGTTTTCAAAATGATTTCATAACCTTCCTTTTAAAAGCATCAAAAACATCTATCTTGATTTTAAATAATTTTAGCCTCAAAATTATCTTTAATTTCAAATTCAAATTACTCCTGATTTTAAACTATCTTTTAATATAATATATTTAACTTTTAAAATATTTATACATAGATTTAAATATAAAATTATAGTTAAATTCTATATATATTATTCTCTATATTTACTTATGAATTTTAACTATAGTCAAGTATATTTATAAAGTTTAAAATAGTTTTAAAATAAGATAAATGTTATTTTCAAAGAAAATCAAATCATCAAAAATTGCTTTGGGATGTCGACATACTCAAGGTGACCATGTCGACATGGTGTCAGTTGAGTTCACAATTTCAGTTTCAAAAGAAGTGTCTATTCACCATAACTCTTCACGAATGGACATGACTGTTGTTCTACTATAAATAGGGGTCAGTTTCAACGAATTTTACATCAGATTTTCTGGTTTTTCACTCCTCTTCTTCTTCCACGTTTCTTAATAAAAATTCTTATCATTACTCTGCGTAAATCTACATTGAATTGAACTCGATCATTCGTAGTTTGATTCTCCATCACTATCTCAACAAGATCCTCAGTGCTATTCAGAGTTATAGGCTTTTTGTAATCAACTTAGCGAGAAAAGGTGTGATTGTAGCCTTGAAAATCAATCAAGCATGATAAGGCGTGATTGTAGCCTTGGGAAATCAATTGGGTGAAATTGTTTCCCGTAAAATCAAGTGGGTGAATGTGTAGCCCGGAAAATCAAGTATCTCTACCCAGAGGATTGTGATTCTGGAGGGTGTACCTTGTAGCCTTGAAATCGAGGGTGTAACTGTAAAGATTGTTTTTGAAAAGAAATCTATACTTGTGTTGCGGGACTGGATGTAGGGTAACTCCGAACCAGTATAGAATCCGGTGTGTTCTTTCCTTTACTGTTTTTTATTTTATTTCTGCATCTGTGTTTGTTTTTATGATCATATCTGTGTCTGTATATTGCACACATCTGTTTTTAAATTTACATAAACTCAAAAAGATTTAGTAATTCTTTATAAACACTATTCACCCCCCTCTAGTGTTAATCCTAGCCTTAAGATCCGTAATCCGCATTTCTCACAATTGGTATCAGAGCAAGGTTTTCAAAGTTTCATAATCTGATTTTTGAAAAAATTTCAAAATGGCTACCAACACTGGTACTGTTACTAACACTAGTATCCCTGTCACTAGTTCTTTGTAGAAGGTCAGTCTACTGTCAGACCACCACTTTTTAATGGCAGTAACTATGCATATTGGGCATGTAGGTTGAAAATATATTTACAATCTATAGGATTAGACACTTGGAATATTACACAAACTAAATATTCTGAACCCACAACTGATTTTGCACAGTGGACTGTTGAGCAAAATAATTCTAAGGCAATGAATATTTTTTTGCTCACTAGATAGAAATGAATTTAATAGAGTGTCAGTTTGTAAGCCTGCATATGAAATCTGGAAAACTTTACAAGTTACTCACGAAGGAACAAGCAAAGTTAAACAGACCAAAATTTCCATGCTCACAAATCATTTTCAATTATTTAAAATGAATCCTAATGAGTCTATTTCAGATATGTATAGTAGATTTCAGGATATTCTGCACTCTCTAATATCTTTGGGAGAGGAATTTTCTGAAGAAGATCAGTCAGACAGATTTTAAATTGCTCCAGAATGGGATCAAAAGACACTTGCTATCGAAGAGGTAAATGACATCAGTACTTTAAAATAGAAGAATTAATTGAAAATCTAATGTCGTATGAAGATCAAATGATCGGGAGAAGAGAAAGCAAAGCATCTGAAAAGAAATCAATGGCATTCAATGCATTGACTGATGGATCAGATTCAAACAGCGATAATGATAAAGAAATAGCCTTAATGACCAGAAATTTTAGGAAATTCCTGAAATACAGAAAGATAAATTATCTCAAGAGAAACAACTATAAGAACTCTGGAAATCAGAATGTAGTGCCAAATAATGCCAAATGTTACAACTGTGATGAACCAATCCATATCAAAAGAGACTGTCCGTATCCAGATAAGCAAAATCCTCCTATGAATAATGATTCAACAAAGAAATGGAAACGTGCATTTACTGCTACTCTATATGACTTAGGCTCGTCCTCAAGTGATGATGATCATAAAACAGATAATTCAAATTTGTGTTTCACGGCAGTTCACGATTCGACGGATTCAGAGGAACAGACTTAGTAAAAGGTACACACTTACAATATAATTGGTTGAAATTGCTTACTTAGAAGATGTTTGATTGCTTGATTAATTGATTTTTAATCAGCATGTTGTTTGAATTTTAAAAATTTATTTTCTATTTTATTATTATTTTTTATTTATTTTATTATTTTTAATAGTATAATAATACTTTCTGAAATATATTATTAGTCCAATAATATTTCAGAAATGTATAAAAATTTATTATAGAACTTAGGAAAAATAATTCACAACAATTCACTGGCACATGTCGACATCGTCCCTACCATGATGTCGACATGGGTGCCAGAATTTGAATTTCAAAATTTGAATTCAAATGTTTGAATTTCCCTCCATCTTTTCACTTCATTCAATTCTCTGAAAAGCTACCTTTTGACCAGAGAATATGTCCTTTGAGATTCTATTTATCCACTATCTTTTCACTCTCATTTTCAAATTCAAACTCTCTTTCTTCAAAACTTCAAGCTCTCTACTCTCTACTTTAATGGCTTCTTCAAGCAACCCCTCCACCATGAGAATTTCCAGAAAAATAAAAGAGCAACTCTTCAATGATCCAAAGGCAATAAAAGCATACATCAATTATGCTAATTATGCCAAAGTCCATACCGGAAAGTTTGCTATATTTCAAGATTTTCCTTCTTATGAACTTGATTCTCTTTTTGCAAACAATCGAGTTCTTAGTCTTATTAACACCTCTCAAAATGATTTTGTTTGCTATCCAAATCTTGTCAAAATTTTCTATGCTAATTTAAACCGTGGATTTTATAATGGAAATTAGGATGAAATTTGGAGTAGTGTCAAAGGCACTAGAAGTGTTTTGAATTGTAATCTTTTGAGTACCATTCTCAATTGCAAGTGTACGGGAATGGATCTTTCTAATTTTAAAATCGATGAAAATTGTCGTGAGACATTTATTCACATTTTCGAAGGGAATGTTAATTTTGTATTCAAAAATCGAAATTTTTGACCAAAGGCAAGAATTGTCAATCTTCTTTTACAACACACTTTGACCCCAAGATCGGGAATTTTAACTATCCTACTTCAAAAGTTTACAAATCACTTTTTGCTATTTTTGGAAATTATGACATAAATTGGGCGCAAGTTATTTTGGATGAACTTCGTCCTAAAAATCTTGAAATGGGTGAGAATACTTTTATCATGGAATTTATCTCACTCGGATTTTCAACTATTTTAAAATGGATTTCAAAGGCGAAGAATTTGTTTCTAGAAAAGTTTTCAATCATTCCAACATTTCTCTTATGAAAATTCCATTTGTTTTTCAACCTTATGAGACCCTTGCCGAAAAGGAAGAGCGTTTGGCTCATGAGGAAATGGAAGAAGAAGAAGAGGAAGAAGAATGGGTTGAAATGGAAATTGAAGAAGAAGAAGGTGAAACCTCTTTGGAAAGCATCGACTATCCTCCTGATCCATCCACCAAAACCCTTCTCAAAAACCAAAAACGATTGTTGAGAATCAACAGATTCTTAAATGATCCGTTAGTAAGAAGTTGGACAAAATTTCATCCAAGATGAACAAGTTCATTTCCAAAGTCAGCAAGAAACTTGGACTTTCTTCATCATCATCATCCTCTAACTAGTGTTATCTTTTTGTATTTTGTTGTATTTGTCTTAACTTGTTTTAATTCGAGAGTTCATGTAGTTTCATATGTTTAATCATTGTATCATCTTAGTATGCAATGAAATGAAATTTCCTTTCTGTTATCTAGCTTATCTTATCTCCAGAATAAATGTTAGTATATTATATATATATATATATGCACAATTATTCATAAAATCTAATTAGCCATATTTTTTCACTAACCCATGTCGACATACCCCCTATGACCATGTCGACATGTACTGGTCAGAAATGACAATTCATTTTGAATTTGAAATTTGAATATACCATATGTCTATTCATTTCAAACGAATTTCTCACATATATATATATATATATATAATATATATATATATATATACCTATTTCTTCCAGAAATCTTCATTGATAATTATTTCTTATCTTCTAATCCTTCATTTCTTTCATAAATTCAACTATGGCTAATCCAATTCACAATTTATCCGAAAATCTTGGAGAAACTCTTAATTCATTCAAGAATATTCTCTCGTTTATTCTCCGTAACCGGCGACACTTAGAATTGAGTCAAATGCAGATGATCAAGGAGCAAGAAAGACATTTCGATGGAATATGATGGACGATTTCCTCCCTACACAAGGATGATAACGAAACACATCCTCCTGTTTCTCTCACAAATGACAACGAAAATTGGGATGCTATTAAAGCAGACCCTATCTTTGAAGAAGAAGGATGGGTGGAAGTTCCTCGTAACGTTTAAATTTTATTACTTTGTTTGAATTGTTTGAATTGGTTTGATTTGGTTTAGATTGATACTTGGTGTGGATTGATTTCTTAATTTAGTTCGATGTTTGATGTATAAAACATGCAAATATACATTGAAATATATATAGTCTTTGATTAAATTATCATGCTCATAAGTATAATTATTTCTTAATCTATTTATTATACATTTATTTGTATAGTTTATCAATGCAGGTACTTTAGTCCAAGAATGAGGGGGAGTTAGTTTGTTGTTGATGACAAAGGGGTATGAAATAGGGTAATTAAGGCATAGATTAAGGGGGAGCTATTAGTTTTAGGAGGAGTTATTAGGATAGAAGTAATATTTTATAAACAAAGGTTGTCATCATCAAAAAGGGGGAGATTGTTTGTCCGTGAGATGATGGTTTTGATGACAACAACCTTAGAATAGATTATAAAATATAAATACTAACATTATAAGTTTAGATATATATGTATATGCAGGATTTAACCCCGTAGGTACCAAGAATGAAGACTGTATAGTATAGAGATTCAAGATATCAAGATTGAAGACTCATGAGTATCAATATTACCAAGAGTTCAAGAATTCAAGTAATTTATTCTTTAATTAGAAAATTTTGTTAAAACTCCTAGAAAAGCACTAGCATCTTAAAATCCAATTTATTCGTGGAATGGAATCCACTTAGAGCCTGTTAAAGGGATGGAACCCTAAGTAGGATGGGACCTACGAAAAATCTAGTGGAACATTGTTTTGTATCCGCTAACCTTTTATTCAAAATGATTTTTTCAAAATTATCTCTTGTTTTAAAAATGATTTCAAAACCTTCCTTTTAAAAGCATCAAAAACATCTATCTTGATTTTAAATAATTTTAGCCTCAAAATCATCTTTAATTTCAAAGTCAAATTACTCCTGATTTTAAACTATCTTTTAATATAATATATTTAACTTTTAAAATATTTATACTTAGATTTAAATATAAAATTATAGTTAAATTCTATATATATTATTCTCTGTATTTACTTATGAATTTTAACTATAGTCAAGTATATTTATAAAGTTTAAAATAGTTTAAAATAAGATAAAGGTTATTTTCAAAGAAAGTCAAATCATCAAAAAATGATTTGGGATGTCGACATATTCATGGTGACCATGTCGACATGGTGTCAGTTGAGTTCAAAATTTCAATTTCAAAAGAAGTGTCCATTCGCCATAACTCTTCACGAATGGACATGACTGTTGTTCTACTATGAATAGGGGTTAGTTTCAACGAATTTTACATCAGATTTTCCGGGTTCACTCCTCTTCTTCTTCTTCCACTTTTCTTAATAAAAATTCTTATCATTACTCTGCCGAAATCTACATTGAATTGAACTCGATCATTCATAGTTTGATTCTCTATCACTATCTCAACAAGATCCTCGGTGCTATTCAAAGTTATAGGCTTTTTGTAATCAACTTAGCGAGAAAAGGTGTGATTGTAGCCTTGAAAATCAATCAAGCGTGATAAGGTGTGATTGTAGCCTTGGGAAATCAATTGGGTGAACTTGTTTCCCGTAAAATCAAGTGGGCGAATTTGTACCCCGAAAAATCAAGGATCTCTACCCAGAGGATTGTGATTCTGGAGGGTGTACCTTGTAGCCTTGAAATCGAGGGTATAATTGTAAAGATTGCTTCTGAAACGAAATCCGTACTTGTGTTGCGGGACTGCATGTAGGGTAACTCCGAAGTATAAAATCTGGTGTGTTCTTTCCTTTACTGGTTTTTATTTTATTTTTGTATCTGTGTTTGTTTCTGTGATCATGTCTGTGTCTATATATTGCACACATCTATGTTTAAATTTACATAAACTCAAAAAGATTGAGTAATTCTTTATAAGCACTATTCACCCCTCCTCTAGCATTAATCCTAGCCTTAAGATCTGCAATCCGCATTTCTCACAGGACCTTCAGAACCTACAGAGTATAACTCTGACTTGGAAATTCAAGAAGCCAGAATTGCAACTGGGTCAGTGGAGAACTATCAAGATGTTGCACTTCAAAACCAGTGTCTCCTCTCCATGAACCAAACAACATTAGATAAAAAGATCTCTCGCCTAGAACGATCCTTTTCTATTAGAATGACCAAAGTAGAAAAAACATTAGAAAATGTCATTTCCGCTTTAGGGAAAGTAATGCGAAAGGTAAGGGGTCATTCCTCTTCATGGTCTTCATCTTCTCTACCACCACCACCATAGTTATTTCACCCGAAACCTTCTTCAGGTGTAGGGCCTTCAGGTGAACCAGCACCACAATCTCGTTCTGGCAAGACACCAATAAACATTGATACTGAGGAAAGCGAAGATATATCTTGGCCTACACAAAACCCTCTGCACTATAGTCATTACACATCATTTCAGGGTCTCTCTATTCGAGAAGATGAGGAATACCATGATCAGTCACAGTGGAAAAGCAGCAAATATGATGAAGATCCCTCTAACTCTGTGGATATTTCCAATATTAGTAAGTTATCTTCTCTTTTCATTCATAAAAATGTACAAAATTTCTTAAGAAATTTTTTTGTTTGTCTGACTATGTTTGATATTATCCGTGACACTGTAAAACCTTGTGTTCTTTATGTTTCTTACAAAATTTTATGTCTTGTGTATTTCTTTTTGATAATGCCAAAGGGGAGAGATATCATATTACATATGACATTCAGGGGAAATTATATGCTTATTCAATAATTGATTATATAGTTGTCATTATCTAAAAGAAGGAGAATGTTAGAACCTCCAATCTATGGTTTCAATGACAACAACTATACAATCATACACATGTAATATATTCTATCTGTTTACAGGTAAATGTTTTGAGAATTACCAATATCATGACTTGAGAAGCTATTATAGTGTGTTATAATCATAGGTATATGGTTTGTAAAATCTCCTTTAGTATTTTTACACAAAATTGCACATAAAAGTTTTTACAAGGTTTTCATTATTTCAAAACAAATTAATTTTATGAGTACACAGGCACCAGACGTCTGTTTATATAAGTCAGACGTCTGACTATGCTCTTTGGTAAAAATAAAATCAAATAAGATAGACGTCTGAATTTTATCTCAGATGTCTGACTAGAGTAACGGGCTAAAACCCTGAATAGACACTGTTTCGTTCTAATAGTTGTATCCATGTCTTTATAATGCATCTCTTCTTCCTCAAAGAGTGCAACCCTTAGACTGAAGTAGAACATACTAAAAGTTGTTGCTTCTCAAGGAAACCCTTGAACACTTATAAATATATAAAGATTTTGAGAAACAACTTACTTGATTTTTCTGAATCTTTTCTCTTTACTCTTTGCATACTTTGGTTTTTAAAAGCAATTAATACATCATTCTATCACTTTCTAAAAACATAGCTTCACATACATATACTACTCAAAGGAGATTATAGAAAGATTTGTACTATGCAGTCAAAATCAATGTTACTAAGAACACGTACTTGTCAAGAAAAGATTTTTTGTATCAAGCCTATTTCTCCAGGTAAAGCGAGGGTTGTTTGCTAGTTTAAGGCTGAAGGAGAGCTTCGAGACTAGATGTAGGACTGCAGGTTTGACCAATATAAAAACTATGGTGTGATTGTTTCTTTACTTTTATTTACTTTAGTCCTGTAGTTATAAGTTAGTTTTTTATTACACTTGCATATTATATATAAATACACGATCTATATACACTTCAATTGGTATCAGATAGTACATCTACTTCTCCCATTATATCAAATGTTTTATTAGTTAAAAACTTAAAACATAATTTACTTAGTATAAGTCAATTATGCGATAAGAGTTTTAAAATTGATTTTGAAAAAGATAAATGCAATATCTTTGATCAAGATAAAAATTTAATTTTTGAAGCAACAAGAAATCGAAATATTTATATTCTAAACATGAATATTAATCATAATAATGATTTATGTTTAACCGCAAATCATGAGATCCATGGATATGGCATAAAAGATTTTGTTATATAAATTTGAAATATATAAAAAAAATTAGATAAAAACAATTTGGTAAGAGGCTTACCCAAAATAAATTTCAAAGTTAAAAATCTATGCGATGCATGTCAACTTGGAAAACTAAAGAAAAGCTCGTTTAAATCTAAAACGGAAAACTCTACTAAACAACCTCTTGAATTACTTCATTTCGACTTATTTGGTCCAACTCAAGTACGTTCGATAAAGCATAATAGATATGTTTTTGTAATTGTAGATGATTTTTCAAGATATACTTAGACGCTATTTTTAAAACATAAAAGTGATACATTTGAAGTATTTAAAATTTTTGCTAAACGAATTAAAACTCTTATGGATTTAAAAATAAAAAGTATAAGAAGTGATAACGGTGGAGAATTTAAAAATGAATTATTTACAAAATTTTGTAATAAGAATGGAATTGCTCATAATTTTTCATTTCCACGAACATCATAACAAAACGGAGCAGTCAGAAGAAAAAATCGCACCTTGCAAGAATGTGCTCGAACTCTCCTAAATGGCAGTAACTTACCAAAGAAATTTTGGGCTGAAGCAGTTGCTACTGCTTGTTGCGTATTAAACGAGTAACTCTTAGACTTATGACTAAAGATACATGTTATGAAATTTTCTTCACAAAGAAACCAAAAGTATCATAATTTCGAATATTTGGATTAAAATGCTTTATTCTAAATACAAAAGATAATCTTGGAAAATTCGATTCAAAGCTGTGAAGGAATTTTTGTAGGATATTCTAATCAAAGTAAAGTTTACAGAATTTTTAACAAACGAATAAATGTTATAGAAGAAAGTCTTTGTCTTGTTTGATGAAAACTTCAAAAATTACAAGTAAAGATGATGAAGAAATTTTTGACACTTATCAAAATAAAATCGTTGAAAATAATAATAATCCAAATAATATGATTGAAAATAATAATAATCATAATAGTATGATAGAAAATAATAATAATCAAAACAGTATGATTGAAAATAATAACAATGATTTGAAATCACCACCCTGCAATTTTAAAAGATCATTCTATTGATAACATAATTGGAAATCTAGATAACAAAGTTTCGACTAGAAGATAAATAAATCAAATATGTAATTTAGCATTTATATCTAATTTTAAACCAAAAAATTATAAGGAAGCATCGAATGATGATTTTTGGATTTTAGCAATGCAAGAAGAATTTAATCAATTTGAACGAAATAATGTTTGAGAATTAGTACCAAGGCCAAACGATCAAATACTAATTGGAACAAAATGGGTACGTAAAAACAAAACTAACGAAAACGGAAATATCATTTGTAATAAAGCAATATTAGCGGCTTAGGGTTACAATCAAGAAGAAGGCATTAATTATGAAGAGACCTTTGCACTTATGACATGTCTTGAAGCCATAAGAATATTACTTTCTTTTGCGTGTCATCATAACTTTAAACTATTTCAGATGGATGTTAAAAGTGCTTTCTTAAATGGTTTTACAAAAGAAAATGTTTACGTAGAAAAACCACCACTATTTTTTCAAGAAAAATATTCAGATTATGTTTTTAAACTTAAAAAGGCATTATATGGTTTAAAACTGTAACATCCCGCCTTTTCGCATGCTTTAAATCGACGATAAACCATACACATCTGACTTAAAACATACAAAAGGGAGGATTGTTATGTGGTAAATAAGAAAAACAGAGAAGAGAAAAAAAACTAAACAGAATCTCACAGCGGAATTAAATAGTGTAGTGGAATAATATAGTAGATAGCAATACTACAAATCTTCGTCTTCTTCCTCCAGAACTAAAGTCTTCGATCCTGAAACGCTCGGACTTACCCGAACGAATTGAAAAGACAAAACACTTGAGTCAGAACTAAAAGATCTTATGTAAGTTAAATTAACAGAAATAAATACGAGTGCAGTAACTCAAGAGATTCTCGGGATTTACATCTCCTAAGGATCCGTTAAACTATTTACTATGTAGTATATCCGCTATTATAATTGTGTCTAATTGTAAAATAAACTTACTTTTAAATAGCATTAAGGATTTACATTTTCCACCTTAAAACGTAATAGTCATAGTAGTCCATCCAATATCATAGTCCCTCCTGATCGGGAAGCCACCAGAGGATACCACACGGGCTACGGGAGAAATCCAAACTCATACAAGGCGCGATAGGGTAGGTGACATAGGTAATGCCAGGGTAGATATACCAATCACGCTTCCGTGTCGGTGGTAACGCGTAGCGCGCAACTACCGCCCACCTCGAGCCACACCCCCAGATAAAATCAAAAGTGGCCACCGAATCAATCCAATAGTCAAAGTATAATATCGAAGGGATGTGTCCGATCAAAGGTGCTACCGTATTAACCCGTCAATCGCTCCTGTTTTAGCCACTTTATGCCAACTCACGGGAGTTGGGTCCACGTATTTATCTTATAGGAAACGCCACCACCAACCTACTTCATTCTGGAATCTCCACCGCGTACACGGTTGTTAAAGTGTTTTTCGGAGTTGGCAGAGAGTATGACAACTTTCGATCCCGGTCTCTTCAACAACCAAACGTTATTATAACATCGCGGTCTTTAAAAATAGTTTATACTTTAAAACCAGAATATAATTATCCATTTCAAAACCCATAAGTACGATATCATTTCCATTTCCAAAACAACTCATTTTGATATTATTTTTATAAAACCCAAATCAATAATATCATTTATTTCAAATATATTTCTCTTCCAAAATCATACTGTTTTTAAATTTATAATATCTGGAAACTAAACATTTGAATTATAGCTTTCAAAACATAAAACCGCGAAATTCATAGCTTTAAAACCATAACTTCTAAAACTTGAATGGATTGGATATTCAAATGGTATATAGAATAAAATAGTTTGAATTTAAAATTACTTTATAAAATAAAATAATTTTCGTGACTTTTCAATTTTATTCATAAAAATATTTAGTCTAAATCCATAAATTTTAAATTCACTTTCAGTTAAATAAACCACTTCAAATTCAATATATTTCTAACTTTGAGTATTTAACAATTTCAAAACTTAAGGTTGGAATTTATATTCACCAATTCATTGACCTATTATTTAGTTTTGAAATGTTTACATAATAAATCAAATTCATTCAAAATAAGACTCCAGTTACTAACAACTTAGATATTTACTTCAATTTATTTATGCTAGAAATATTCATTTAATTTATCTTGAAATAAAATTTCAGTTATAAATATCCTACCTTTCAAAATTTTCAAGCTTAATAAGGTTCTACATCAACTTATAGAGTTTAATTCTTAAATACGCTCAATTCCAATTAATTTTTTTAATTTACCTTCCAACCTAAATTTATTTGAATCATTTATACTCTATATCCTAAGCCTGTACTTAATCATACAATATAACTTATGAACTCCATTTCAACTTATTCATTTTTATTTAGCAGATTATACATAGCTTAAATTCAAAATTTAACTATATATGTATAATTATAAAATAATATTTATATAATATCAAAATTTAATATTTATTAAACCGTATCCTATCCAAACCATAGAAATCATTTCAAAAAATAATAATTATATATATATATATATATATTATATACCGCGGTGCCTTTATAAATTTTTCTATCCTATGGTCAAGTGATACAGATATTTATCATTTCAATCCGCAATTTAAAAATAAAAATGCGGTTGTATATGATTTCAAACCGTAATCTTGAATGAAATGAAAATGCATAATAACTTGCAGTTTATATAATATAGAACACATCATCCATTCGCCTAATATCAATCGCCAACCAATTTATTGCAATCATCATCAATTTAACCAAACATCAATAGAGAATATAAAATAGAACAGATATCAACGAACAATTTATATTCAAAAAAATAAAAATAAATTAGTAACTGTTTAACTAGCAGTTTATATGCAAAATAAATAAATTTAACTGTCAATTTATGTGCAATAATAAATTTAATTAACAGTTAAATTAAATAAATGCGATTTAACTGAGATGATGAATAAAATATGCAAAACAGTCATAAATGAATTTCTACTCATATCTTAAATCAATTTAACAAACATAAGAAATTTCAGAAGTTGTGAGTGGGTTAAAACACTCACCTTTTGAATCTAAATCGAATTTAAATCCGATTTAAACCCAAAAATTTGACAGTCTCTAAATCCGTCCAAACCAACGTCAGAATGTCCGGAATTTCAATACGATCCTAACAAAAAAAAATCGCACGGGAAACTAAGTTCGTATGTTAAAGTTATTCGATTTAAATCGTTTCAAAACGAAACTAAAAATTAAAATAAAACTAACCTATATTAAATAGCCACGTCATCAAAAGCTTTAGCACGCTACAGGACCTCGTTCTTCTCCAGTACGAAAAATAAAAAAAAATCATTTTTCTAAAAGAATGCTTTTGGAGTTGCAAGAATAAGAGCTTTTGAATATGAGGTGTTAGGAGAAACAAAATGTTGAAGAAGAAATAAGATGTAGGTTATTTATAATTAGGAAATGAATGTGGAGGGACAAAAATAAATGTCACGTTTTATTATAAAGCTTCAGGCATTAATAATAGATAAGGGAATGTACGTAGGAATGGAAATGTTTGCAAACGAAAGTAGAATTTTGTATGCATTTAGGTTTTTATCTACGTGTAATAAAATATTTATACTTACCTTAAAAATGAGAACGTTCAATTTTGTTTTCTCAAAATGATCTTTTATTTCCATTAAAACACCCTTTTTGTTTAACATAAAACGTGCGTTTCTTTTATTAAATCTGTTAATTGCAATCAACGTTTCCTCTCTTTTTAATTGAAACATTTGAATTACATTAATTGCAGTTACTTACAAAATTAAATTTTAAAACAGACAACTAAAATGGATAAAGAAATAGAACAATTGTTTATTTAAACACGTTTATAAATTTGTTGTTTATACACAAGAGTAATAAATAGATTATTTTCCTATTCTGGTAATCAGCTTGTAAGCTAAACACAGTTAAAATAAACATATATTTCTTTCTTAAAAATCAATCTTTCTGTTCTTATTTTAATGAAATTAAACGTACATTCACAGATGAAACATTCATTTTATTTGATGTAAAATTTTCTTTTTATTAAATCAAACTTTCCCTATATTCTCACAAAACATATGCTGCTTTTATTTACACCTATTAATTTACAATTAGTATTCGCTCTCCTATTAATTGGAAATTTTCAATTACATTAATTTCAGTTGATTAAGTTTCAAAATGGACTAAATGAATGTAATGAGAAGTATAACAATTATTTCCTATCTAATAGTAATTTAAACATATTAATACACTATTCGCTACAAACAATAATTATATATATTTCTTACTAAATAATAGTTTCTCGTCTCTACAATCAATCTTTTAGTTGCCAAACATTTTTACTAAATGAATGTTTACTCTTTTACTAAACTTATTCATTCTTATTCTTTATTAACATTTATTATTATAATCACCGTTATTAATTACATTCAAACAATGTCATTAAATACACCTGACGTATGTTATCATTTTCTTTATCTTACTGTAATACATGTTATTAGTAGAAGTTCAAATTAAGATCATAAACATATCTCTTAACATATGTTAACAAAAGTAAAATCATAAATTTTTATATTCTACAACTTATATTCCTTACTACAATTAGCCTTTGGTATTCCTATCCATTAATTACACAAATAACATAGCTAATATTTGTTTGTCTTTCACTACATTAATACTTCTATATACATCTTAGATTTGTATCAACGGCTATTTTTTTAAAATGTGAATCTTGTCAATTACGCGTATTAATTAAGGTTTTAAACTCAATTAACAAAGTTTCCTAAGTCCAATCCCTTTTTACCAAATTTGACAATCCCTAACCATTCGTACTACATTCCCTATAAATGTAATATTTAATAGATTTTATTTCAAATTAACGCACAACTTAATTTCCCTTAATTGAGATCTGATTCTCAAATTTCTATTTAACATACTAAATGAATAAATAACCTAAATAAATGGTCACCTACTCACTTTCTTTCATTTATAAGTTTACTACTTGCCCACCCAGGTATAAATCCCATATATAACACTAATTAATTTCCGATAACACTGCATTATCCAATTATCATAAATTTGTTCAATATATACTCCGTTTTACTTTTAAATAATTTATGTTCTCTATAAATTCTCATTCCTCTTCCGTTACTAAAATTAAAAATCATTAAGTAACGTTTCCTCCATAACAGTATTAAAATTACTTAACATTCAAGAGGACTTTATTTCAAATAAATTGATTGACCAATGAATTAGGTAATATATAGTAGTTGTTATTATATCCTTAAGATTTACGCTTGTTCTCTTCTATTTGGTTTATAGCCTAAGATAATATAACCAATCTAACTCCATAAATAAACTTATTTTATTACCCAAATTTTACATAAATTTATTACCTTTTACATCCCACTATAAATCAGTGTAACCATTAATACCACCCATATTATCATTCCTTACACAATACTGATCTTATTTAATTACCATTAACTATCTATTTTGTACAATAACTAAATGTTTACATTTGTTACTTATATTTAGTTTTATAACCAAGCGTATCATGCTTAAATAAAATGAATTGGAGTTTCCTTTAGATTTTTGACATTTCACTTGTATTAACATTGTTTCAGTCCAAATTTAGTTATCATTCCATTATAAAATTGCAATATTTTATTTCTTTCAATATTAACTCATAAAATAATATTAAAATAACAAAAATTTAACATCGAAAATTTATGGGTCGTTACACTCTCCCCCACTCAAAACTTTTTATCCCCGAAAAGGAAAAAAGAAGAAATAAAAACAATACATCTTATCAAAACATTAACTTTATAAACAATTAAATTTACAAAATTAATTACTTTAAATAAGATATCCTAATTCATAACTATTTAATCTTTTATATTTAAATTATTAAAGTTTGGAAAAATATTTTTTCTAAGTCCGAAATTTTTCGAAAATTTCGGCGGAGTCTCCTTTGTACGTAGAGGCTCGGAAGAAAAATAAAATATTAATTATAACAATATATATCATATAATTTCAAAATAATATATATCCCAACACGGGAAAAAAAAAATAACGCTAAAACCCGTAATTCGAAAACGTACTTATTTGTCGGGCAATAACGCTTATTTTATGGAACCAAAGGCAGTAGCAATTGCTTCCATGACCTGCATTTTACTTATATACTCCAAAGGGTTAACAATTTATAAAAAATGAAATATTTAGGTGGTTTCAATCACTAACAACAAACCAATACAACAACCATCAATTTCAACAAACAGCATACACAATACAAAACCACCATTCAATCAAACAAACAAATAGTTGTTCGGGTTCAAAACTTTTAAATTGCACGGAATGAAGAATAAACTACTAGCGTATCATTTACTTAACAGCCTTAGATAAAACTAAATAAATTATTCATTCATCCAAATCCAAATTTAATGTACCTTACCCCAAACAACCATAAACCAAACAAGCAACAATTCCAAATAATAAATCAAGCTCATTCTTATAAATTTCATTTATTACTTTACATTTATTTCTTACAACTTTTATCTCCATTCATTAATTTAGTGTTTATTACACTTGTTTGCACTTATACTTATATATATATATATATAATTCATTTTTCTCTTTTCATTTCATATTGCATAACTTCATTTGTTTATAGTATTCATGTGCAAATCAATTTCTTAGCACATTAATACATTAATTTAAGTCTACACTTATATATTTACTGCATTCATCTTTTCTTCTTATTTTATTAATAAATAGCTTCAATCCTTTACTTAACTAAAGTTTATTATCTTCCATATATACTACTTAATTTTATTTATTTTCTTCCATTTATAATACCTAACTTTCTATTTCAATTAGTAGTCTTTTCAATTACACTGAAGATTATAATATTACAACATCAAATTCCTATTTATTAAGGAATTTCATTAATTACTTTCATTACCTCAAATTTGTTACTTGCATAATATCTATTACATTTTCTTATTAACATTTCAACTTTTAATTAAATTTAATGTTCAATAATATTACCCTTTGTTTCATATGTTACAAATTTAAATTTTCCTTTAATTTCCATTATAACTTAGCATTAATTACTTATATTTTTTTTAAAGGTTCTAATTATAAATTAGTTCCATTCAATTTCACTATCATAATTGAAGTTATTAATTAACGAAAACTTAAGAACTAAATCCCGGGTTTTTTTAATTAAAAATCATTTAAAATAATAGATAAAGGTATATTCTTATAACTTATATATTTAATTATATTTAAACAATTTAAAGTTTATATTTTTTTTTCCAGACAAACCTACAGTAAAACTACTACAGTGGCCTTCCCACTTTGAAACTCGAAAATGAATGTCGACGATGCATGCACTCATCACCGAAATTATTTTCCAACGCCAGAGAGGGGAGTACAACTTTATCTTTCCAAAACTTCTTTTAAAAACGTTTCTTTCATATTTACATTGAAATATTTATATCAGAAAATACTTATAACAATATTATTATATTCCAAAATTACTCGAAAGAAATTTTCAATAGCCCGGAACTTAAGTTCTAAATTTCCAATTTCATTTATTTTATTTTCATTCTTATTTCAACTATTATTTATAAATTTTATTTCCTAACAACCAATATATCACAACCAAATATAATCTTGATAAAAATTTATTATATATATATAGAAATATAATAGGCAAAATTATTTCATTCACCTATATTCAAAACAAATATTGTGTCGGTCTATCTTATTAAGTGTTTAGAAATCCCTATTGATGTCATAGCATCCCATGCATCAACCAGAATTTATAAATACAAAACGAAACAAATTAACACAATATTAGAATCTTTTATAACACTAACAAATACGCTCTCTCATATATACGCTCAGCGACTCCCATAGGGTATTACTACCCTATTAGTAAAGAGTCAGACCCCACAAAGCTAAGGTTTATCACAAAACCTGGCTCTGATACCAGATGTAACATCCCGCCTTTTCGCATGCTTTAAATCGACGATAAACCACACATCTCAGACTTAAAACATACAAAAGGGCGGATTGTTATGGGGTAAATAAGAAAAAAGAGAAGAGAAAAAAACTAAACTGAATCTCACAGCGGAAGGATAAAATATAATAATAAATATACAGTTTATAAAACTGTTTACAAACATTTGATTCTTTTTTATACAATAAATATCAGTTCACATACCCATACATATCAATGCAGCGGAATTAAATAGTGTAGTGGAATAATATAGTAGATAGCAATATTACAAATCTTCGTCTTCGTCCTCCAGAACTAAAGTCTTCGATCCTGAAACGCTCGGACTGACCCGAGCGAATTGAAAATACAAAACACTTGATTCAGAACTAAAAGATCTTATGGAAGTTAAATTAACAGAAATAAATATGAGTACAGTAACTCAAGAGATGCTCGGGATTTACATCTCCTAAGGATCCGTTAAACTATTTACTATGTAGTATATTGCACTATTATAATAGTGTCTAATTGTAAAATAAACTTACTTTTAAATAGCATTAAGGCTTTACATTTTCCACCTTAACACGTAATAGTCCCAGTAGTCCATCCAATATCTTAGTCCCTCCTGATCGGGAAGCCACCAGAGGATACCTCACAGGCTACGGGAGAAATCCAAACTCGTACAAGGCGCGATAGGGTAGGTGACACGGCACAACTAGGCAATGCCAGGGTAGATATACCAATTACACTTCCTGGTCGGTGGTAACGCGTAGCGCGCAGCTACCGCCCACCTCGAGCCACACCCCCAAATAAAATCAAAAGTGGCCACCGAATCAATCCAAAAGTCAAAGTATAATATCGAAAGGATGTATCCGATCAAAGGTGCTACCTTTTTAACCCGTCAATCGCTCCTGTTTTAGCCACCTTATGCCAACTCACGGGAGTTGAGTCCACGTATTTATCTTACAGGAAACGCCGCCACCAACCTACTTCATTCTGGAATCTCCACCGCGTACACGGTTGTTAAAGTGGTTTTCGGAGTTGGCAGAGAGTATGACAACTTCCGATCCCGGTCTCTTCAACAACCAAACGTTATTATAACACCGCGGTCTTTAAAAATAGTTTATACTTTAAAACAGAATATAATTATCCATTTCAAAACCCATAAGTACGATATCATTTCCATTTCCAAAACAACTCATTTTGATATTATTTTTATAAAACCCAAATCAGTAATATCATTTATTTCAAATATATATCTCTTCCAAAATCATACTGTTTTAAAATTTGTAATATCTGGAAACCAAACATTTGAATTATAGCTTTCAAAACATAAAACTGCGAAATTCATAGCTTTTAAAGCATAACTTCTAAAACTTGAATGGTTTGGATATTCAAACGGTATATAGAATAAAATAGTTTGAATTTAAAATTACTTTATAAAATAAAATAATTTCCGCGACTTTTCAATTTTATTCATAAAAATATTTAGTCTAAATTCATAAATTTTAAATTCACTTTCAGTTAAATAAACCACTTCAAATTCAATATATTTCTAACTTTGAGTATTTAACAATTTCAAAACTTAAGGTTGGAATTTATATTCACCAATTCATTGACCTATTATTTAGTTTTGAAATGTTACATAATAAATCAAATTCATTTAAAATAAGACTCCAGTTACTAACAACTTAAATATTTACTTCAATTTATTTATGCTAGAAATATTCATTTAATTTATCTTGAAATAAAATTTCAGTTATAAATATGCTACCTTTCAAAATTTTCAAGCTTAATAAGGTTCTACATCAACTTATAGAGTTTAATTCTTAAATACGCTCAATTCCAATTAATTTTTTTAATTTACCTTCCAACCTAAATTTATTTGAATCATTTAAACTCTATATCTTAAGCCTGTACTTAATCATACAATATAACTTATCAACTCCATTTCAACTTATTCATTTTTATTTAGCAGATTATACATAGCTTAAATTCAAAATTTAACTATATATGTATAATTATAAAATAATATTTATATAATATCAAAATTTAATATTTATTAAACCGTATCCTATCCAAACCATAGAAATCATTTCAAAAATAATAATTTTACATACATATATATATTATATACCGCGGTGCCTGTATAAAATTTTCCATTCTATGGTCAAGTGATACGGATATTTATCATTTCAATCCGCAATTTAAAAATAAAAATGCGGTTGTATATCATTTCAAACCGCAATCCCGAATGAAATGAAAATGCATAATAACTTGCAGTTTATATAATATAGAACACATCATCCATTCGCCCAATATCAATCATCAACCAATTTACTGCAATCATCATCAATTTAACCAAATATCAATAGAGCATATAAAATATAACAGGTATCAACGAACAGTTTATATTCAAAAAAATAAAAATAAATTAATAACTGTTTAACTAGCAGTTTATATGCAAAATAAATAAATAGTAATTGTCAATTTATGTGCAATAATAAATTTAATTAACAGTTAAATTAAATAAATGCGATTTAACTAAGATGATGAATAAAATATGCAAAACAGTCATAAATAAATTTCTACTCATATTTTAAATCAATTTAACAAACATAAGAAATTTTAGAAGTTGTGAGTAGGTTAAAACACTCACCTTTTGAATCTAAATCGAATTTAAACCCAAAAATTTGACAGTCTCCAAATCCGTCCAAACCAACGTCAAAATGTCCGGAATTTCAATATGATCCTAACAAAAAAAATCGCACATGAAACAAAGTTAGTATGTGAAATTTATTCGATTTAAATCGTTTGAAAACGAAACTAAAAATTAAAATAAAACTAACCCATATTAAATAGCCACGTCATCAAAAGCTTTAGCATGCTACAGGACCTCGTTCTTCTCCAGTACGAAAAATAAAAACAAAATCATTTTTATAAAAGAATGCTTTTGGAGTTGCAAGAATAAGAGCTTTTGAATATGAGGTGTTAGGAGAAACAAAATGTAGAACAAGAAATAAGATGTAGGTTATTTATAACTAGGAAATGAATGTGGAGGGACAAAAATAAATGTCACGTTTTATTATTAAAGCTTCAGGCATTAATAATAGATAAGGGAATGTACGTAGGAATGGAAAAGTTTGCAAACGAAAGTAGAATTTTGTACGCATTTAGGTTTTTATCTACGCGTAATAAAATATTTATACTTACCTTCAAAATGAGAACGTTCAATTTTGTTTTCTCATAATGATCTTTTATTTCCATTAAAACACCCTTTTTGTTTAACACAAAACGTGCGTTTCTTTTATTAAATCTATTAATTGCAATCAACGTTTCCTTTCTTTTTAATTGAAACATTTGAATTACATTAATTGCAGTTACTTACAAAGTTAAATTTTAAAACAGACAACTAAAATGGATAAAGAAATAGAATAATTGTTTATTTAAACACGTTTATAAATTTATTGTTTATACACAAGAGTAATAAATAGATTATTTTCCTATTCTTGTAATCAGCCTGTAAGCTTAAACACAGTTCAAATAAACATATAATTCTTTCTTAAAAATCAATCTTTCTGTTCTTATTTTAATGAAATTAAACGTACATTCACAGATGAAACATTCATTTTATTTGATGTAAAATTTTCTTTTTATTAAATCAAACTTTCCCTATATTCTCACAAAACATATGCTGCTTTTATTTACACCTATTAATTTACAATTAGTATTCGCTCTCCTATTAATTGGAAATTTTCAATTACATTAATTTCAGTTGATTAAGTTTCAAAATGGACTAAATGAATGTAATGAGAAGTATAACAATTATTTCCTATCTAATAGTTATTTAAACATGTTAATACACTATTCGCTACAAACAATAATTATATATATTTCTTACTAAATAATAGTTTCTCGTCTCTACAATCAATCTTTTAGTTGCCAAACATTTTTACTAAATGAATGTTTACTCTTTTACTAAACTTATTCATTCTTATTCTTTATTAACATTTATTATTATAATCACCGTTATTAATTACATTCAAACAATGTCATTAAATACACCTGACGTATGTTATCATTTTCTTTATCTTACTGTAATACATGTTATTAGTAGAAGTTCAAATTAAGATCATAAACATATCTCTTAACATATGTTAACAAAAATAAAATCATAAAATTTTATATTCTACCACTTATATTCCTTACTACAATTAGCCTTTGGTATTCCTATCCATTAATTACACAAATAACATAGTTAATATTTGTTTATTTTTCACTACATTAATACTTCTATATACATCTTAGATTTGTATCAACGGCTATTTTCTAAAAATGTGAATCTTATCAATTACGCGTATTAATTAAGGTTTTAAACTCAATTAACAAAGTTTCCTAAGTCCAATCCTTTTTTACCAAATTTGACAATCCCTAACCATTCGTACTACATTCCCTATAAATGTAATATTTAATAGATTTTATTTTAAATTAACGTACAACTTAATTTCCCTTAATTGAGATCTGATTCTCAAATTTTTATTTAACATACTAAATGAATAAATAACCTAAATAAATGGTCACCTACTCACTTTCTTTCATTTATAAGTTTACGACTTGTCCACCCAGGTATAAATCCCATATATAACACTAATTAATTTCCGATAACACTGCATTATCCAATTATCATAAATTTGTTCAATATATACTCCTTTTTACTTATAAATAATTTATGTTCTCTATAAATTCTCATTCCTCTTCCGTTACTAAAATTAAAAATCATTAAGTAACGTTTCCTCCATAACAGTATTAAAATTACTTAACATTCAAGAGGACTTTATTTCAAATAAATTGATTGACCAATAAATTAGGTAATATATAATAATTGTTATTATACCCTTAAGATTTACGCTTGTTCTCATCTATTTGGTTTATAGCCTAAGATAATATAACCAATCTAACTCCATAAATAAACTTATTTTATTACCCAAATTTCACGTAAATTTATTACCTTTTACATCCCACTATAAGTCAGTGTAACCATTAATACCACCCATATTATCATTCCTTACGCAATACTGATCTTATTTAATTACCATTAACTATCTATTTTGTACAATAACTAAATGTTTACATTTGTTACTTATATTTAGTTTTATAACCAAGCGTATCATGCTTAAATAAAATGAATTGGAGTTTCATTTAGATTGTTGACAATTGACTTGTATTAACATTATTTCAGTCTAAATTTAGTTATCATTCCATTATAAAATTGCAATATTTTATTTCTTTCAATATTAACTCATAAAATATTATTAAAATAAAAAAAATTTAACATCGAAAATTTATGGGTCGTTACAAAAACAAGCACCTTGAGCTTGGTATGGTCGTTTAAAATCACATTTAATTAATTTTGGTTTTCAAATTGGTAAAATAGATACAACATTATTTATTGAAAGAGAATAAAAGGATATGTTAACTATTTAAATTTATATTGATGACATTTTATTTGGAGCTACTAACGAAAATCTATGTAATGAATTTTCTAAAATAATGACAAACAAATTTGAAATGTCTCATATGGGTGAATTAAATTTCTTTTTATGATTATAAATAAAACAATTAAATACTGGAATTTTTATAAATCAAGAAAAAAACTGTAAAGAGCTACTAAAACGTTTTGGAATGGATAATATATAAGTAAACCCACTCCAACGAGTACTTTTACTCATCTAGACAAAGTTGAACATGAAAAAGAATTTGATCAAAAACTATATCAAAGCACGATTGGATCCATACTTTACTTAAGCGCTAGTAGACTAGATATTTGATGAGTGTTTGTTTATGTGCAAGATTTCAAGCACAACCTAAAGAATCACATCATTGGGCAGTTAAATGAATTTTATGATATTTAGCCAACATTAAAGATTATGGACTATTTCATCTAGAAGGCAGTACGTTTGAACTTGTATCTTACAGTAATGCAGATTTTGGTGGATGTAAATCAGATAGAAAAAGTACAAGTGGCACATGTCACTTTATTGGTTAATCGTTAGTTTCATGGTTTAGTAAAAAGCAAAATTGTGTTTCTCTTTCAACATGTGAAGCCCAATATATTTCCGCTGCCTTAGCTTGCACTCAAGTAATGTACATGCAACAAACACTTAAAGACCATGGAAAAATAATAAACAAATCTCCAATATATTGTGATAATACTAGTGCTATAAATTTATCTAAAAATCTAATTAATCATTCTCGAACAAAAAATATAGATATTCGTTACCATTTTTGTGAGATAGTGTTTAAAAAGAAATAATAACCCTAGAATTTGTTCATATCATCAAATAGCGGATATTTTTACAAAATCACTAAGTGAACAAACTTTTATTAAGCTAAGACGGGATCTAGGAATTTGTTCGTACACTGACTTAATTAACTAAAGTTATAATGTATAATTCACTTATGTCTATGATAGCTTATATGAAATTTCAACTAAAATTAATTTTATAACTTTGAATTAATCACTACCACATAAATAGTTTTTAATAACAACCATTTAAAAATAAGTAATTAAATAACAACCATTTAAAATCCTATGGTTTAACTCAATGTCCTTATAAATTCGGTTATATACTAATTAGGAATAAATAAACACCGATAAAATTTCTAAAAACAAATAAAACGATGTCTTCCGATCATGACTCCACCTATTCAGTTATTGACTACAAATCCCTATCGTCCAGCAGCACTTACGTATCTCCAACAAAAATCATTCATACATCATCTCCTTCTCTAAACAATATCACTTCACTAACATACCACACCGACTTTTCTCCGAAAGGAAAGAAAGTTAAACATTCAAATGATCTGAAATCATCATCTCTTTCCGAAAAGTCCATGAGATACATCACTATCAACAAGATATGATCGACGTTCAATGTGAAATGTATTACGAGCAACGCCGTCATGGATCCCACTTAAATTTTCTCGAAAAGTGTATTCCCGCAATTTTTGTTCATTCATCAACAAAAGATTGTGTACTTCAGAAGTCTCCTCGATTAAGCGAGTGTAACGACCCAGAATTTCTGTCATTTGAAATTCGTATATTTAATTGATTTTAAATATTAACAAGTAAAATTTGTAAGTCGAATAAATTTTTTATTTCGAATATCTAGATTTAATTGGATAATTAAATCGATAATTTAATATTTGAACTTACAGAAATAATTGGAAATTGGATTTAATGTGATTAAAATTGATTTGTAAAGTTGTATTAAATCATATTGGAGTTAGAATGATGTTATAGAACTTTTAAAATTGAATTAAAAGTTAATCTGTGGAAATAGAATATTTTAATATTTAATCGACGAGTAAAAATCGCCATTTTTCAAACAGTCTCGGATTTCGATGAAACTAGTTTCATCGGATCCATAATGTTAAATTATCATAAGATTTCAAATTTCGTGTCAATCGGATTTACGGTTTATCCGAGGTAAGCTAAAACGCACTGAAATCGGTTTAAGTGAATTTGTGATATCCCGGAAATTTTAGCAATATCAATTTAATAATCTATATTTAAAATTAATTTGATTTGATAAAATTTAATAAAAATTTACTTGATTTAATAATCCAATTAAATAAATGTGTAATTGATGAATTTTATCTTTTAAAAGCTAATAATTGTTTTCCTATTTATAATGTATATATATATATATATATTTATATATATATATATTGTGAATGGATAAGTTTGATTTGAAGTTAAATGAACAAATAAAATATGGTTTTGAAAATTCTAATATTCATTTGATAATTTGAAGTTATTATTTTATTTAATAAATAACTAATTGGTTTAAAATACTTAAAGAAATTGTTTTAAATTGTATAATTGTATTTTAAACATGGTTTAAATTTTTATAAGATAAACAAAAGTTTATTTTTTTTGAATATAGCTTAATAATTATAATTTGAAATTATTTAAAAATTTAAAAATACCAATTGTATATTAAAACATTAATGTAATTAATTAAGTTGAATAAGATAAGTAATTTATAACTTCTCTTATAAATTATTTAAAAATTAATAAATATGATATTTTATAATAATAAGAAATGTAGATATGTTTTTTTAAAGACAATATTATTATTTTAAATTTAATATGTTAATATAAATTAGTTTTAAGTGAAATTTTAATGTATAGATAACATTTGAATTTGATTTAATTTTGAAATTCAAATTAATAAATATATGTAGATCTTGTAAATAAGTTTTCACTTTTATGTAAATTGTTTTATTTCATTTTCATTAAAAAGAAATACATATACATTTATTTATAAAACTATTATATATGTATTTAATAAAGTAAAGAGTATTTCATTTATCTTTAAAAAAAAAAGTATAAAAAATATGTATAAAGCAAGTGTTGATATCCTAAGTAACTAATGAGACATGTGTTATCATATTAATATAAGTTTGAGAAAAGTGTCTTTTATTTTGATTTTCTTTTAATTTTTAAATAAATCATTTATACCTATATAAAACATGTTTTCTTCAAGCTCTTCCTTTTCTAAATCTTCATTTTTTTCAAAGTTAAGAAAAAATAATAATAATCAAAATCTGGAAATTCTTTTTAAAACCAAAATCTGAAGTTCCTTCCATATTCATCAACTTGAAAACCATTCTACAAAACTCCAAATGCATGCAACTGCAAGTTTACAAATTCAAGCAATTTCAAATGAATTTGGGTTTTTGCCTTCTGCATTCTGGAAATCAACAGAAAGGCTTACCTGCATTCTTTAAACCAGAGGTCTGAAGCAAGTTTTGTTAAAATTTAAAGCATTTAAATTAAAGAGGTTCAAAAGCATCTGGGGTCAAGCCTGCATGCAAGTTTAATTCAACAGCAACTCAGTTTTTAAGCATGGAAGTAAAAGTTTCCAACTGCAAATTTTGAAATCAGTTTCAAAATCTCTGCGTCTGTTTCTTGCTATTCCCAGGTGAGTAACATCACTGTTATTAAATGTATAGATAAATAGTTATGTTGCCTGATATCTATGGAAACAAGTATGTTTATGAAGGAATTTATAATTTTAGCTTTGTATGAAATATGGTTATGTAGATAACTGTATGTTTGAAACCTTTCTAGTATAGTTCCAGATTCAAAAGATAAACTGATAAACAGATTATATATATATATATATATCATATGTTAGTAATTCAATCTATGACTTAAACATTGAACCAAATATATGTTATATATCATAAGCTAAGTTTAAATTTTGTTTAAGTTAGAAACAATTAGAATTGCCTCTGTAAGAAATAAGATATCAGACCAATCTTTAAATAAGTCAAAAATTCAAATATCATGATTCTTGTATTTAGGAATCTAACTCAATCTCTTAAACCAAAATTGAATTTTTAAAACTAAAATCACTGTTTTTAGTGAAGAGGTTTGGATATATTTCTGGTTTAACCAGAAAATAAGAATTTAGTAATTTCCGATGAACCTTGTAATCTGGGGGATCGGGGTTACTTCTGGAGTTATTAGAGTAATCATTGTTGATGAGAATAATAGTGGAGAAGATGATAAATCACCAAGGAGGCAGGGATGATGGGTTTTGACCTGTAAACCTAGTTTTGGGGTAGAATTTTGATCATATCACCCATTCCAATGAATCGAGTGCGTTGGGATTCAAGGAATTTGTGACGATCCGCCCTTCTACTACCAGAAAGACGTATCATCATTAAGAAAGAAAGGGATAGAAATAGAAAAAGAAAGAGAAAGAAAGAACATCGACATCAGAATCTCACAGCGGAATGGAACAAAATATAATATATCACATAAATATTTCATAGTTATACATATATCAGAGTTATACAATATCAATACATATAACAATCATGCATACATCTATCTTTATATACATCAGAGGTACAGTACACATCAACTAACACAGCGGAACTACAATAAATAGCTATATACGTCTGTGAACTCCTGCTCCACGCTCCTCCAGAAATCAAAGTCCGAAACCTATCACTTGGCTACTCATAAAATTTTGAGTACCCAAGAGTTTATGAAAAACAAAATATAAACTCCGGGTCAGACATGGGTCTGGTATGAGTAAACGGTTTAAAGTTGTTTAACGTTGAAAACATTTGAAAATAAAGGTATCACGTAAGACTTCCCACAAATAAATACGGGTAAGTTTTTACCTTACGCTAACCAAAACATTTCATAGGAAATCCAGTGATATTATAATAGTGTCTAGGGTTTTCAAGTAAATAGAAAATAGCCGAAATTGTTACATTCATTAAATTCCAGCTACTAGCCACAAAAGTGGGTAATACAAATCAAAACCGTAGGGTCTCGTAGGGAAAATGGATTTCCAACAATGGCAGGGCTACTGGGGTACCTCCCGTCACAGTACGGGGCCTAGATCACCGTACCGAGGATCACTCCCGACCCCCTGCTACATAAGGCTGGAACGATTCCTTACAGAACAGTCCCGAACAAGATAAACCCCGCGGTTCTAGCTAGCAACCGCCCACACAGCTGAAATAAAAAGGGACATCTAGACAGGGGAAATATCATGTCCTGCTTGCGTATGACCCACCTAACATTGCTGCATCTCCCCTGTTTTAGCCATTCCCGGTTGATGAGGCTTGAGGCTATAATTACCTTTAAAGAACATATTACTTAGAATGCTCATCGCCCGCCTGACGATGTGCTGAAAGCATTCAATCCATACAAGTTAGTTCCGGGTTCGAACGAAACCGAAGGCATTATCTCATTACACTCATTTTGGAATCACCCTCAGAGTCAACGACGATAACCCTTGCTTCTGAAAACACCATCTCGATCTTCATTTCAGAATTCACGACCTAACGTTTAAATTGGATCGATGTGGTTTTCGGAGAATCAAGTTTGATTCTTCCGATCCCGGTCTCATCGAATCCAATCGCCATTGTAAGGGCCGAGTTGTCTAATTAACTTAACAGTTTAAATTTAACAATTCAATTCATAAAGCAATTTAATACAGATAAATGACATCAGATAAATCATCTAGTAATTTAACACAGATAAATCATACACAATCAACACAGATATATCTTGAATATCACAGAACATCACAGGATATAAATAAACATCAGAGGCAATCAAATAGAGTCATCGATTCATATCAACATGTCATTTAATTTATTTTAACTTAATTGCATATCCAAGAGTAAATTATATTTTATTCTTTGCTTAATTAATTATTAATTAATTAACTTATTTCAATTCATTAATTACTAATTAATTATCCATTTAATTAATTAATTATTAATCAAAAATCTTAATTATTGATTTATAAAACTTAATTACATAATTAATTATTACTAATTGCTTAATTAATCATTACTTATTAATTAACTTAATCCATTTAATCATTAGTTATTTAATTATTCGTTAACTACGATTTCTTAATTAATCAACTTCAAATGATTAATTAACTTCTTAATTACAAATGATTTACACAAGATTATTATTAAAATCTTTAATTATTAATTTGACAATTAACAAATTTTATTATCTTCTTAATTAACTTTGTTTTAAAGTAATTACTCTTCTTCATTTTCTGTAAGTCTTTAAAGTTCGTCATGGCTTAAACAGTTTGTAAATATTAATAACTTGATTAACACTTAGCTTGTTTACTCTTCAACCTAACAGGACAATTAGCAAATTTCAGAAATTAAGCAAACCGAAGACAACAACACAACTACACGGGTCAAACTCGAGATTCCCTGAACATTTCTCGCGTCACCCCTACCCTTCTCTTCTTCTTCCCCTGTTCTTTTCTTCCCTGTTGCTCTTTTTTTTTTCAAGCTTAAAGTTTTTAACTGTTGGAGCATATTAATACACACGCGAATTCAAAATCGACCCAAAGCATACTCGAAGCATCCATTTAATAAACTCGAGTTTCACTCGAGTAAAACGCGCGGTGTTTACGGACCTCGAAACTGCCGGCACGACGCCACCGTGCACGTGCACGGTGGTTCACAAGCGATTCAGGCGACCCTCGTCTCACCAGCAAACTCCAATTCAACATCCTACTCGAATTCCTAGCTCAGTTCAACGCAATAAGAGTGAAATCAAAATATGCGTATAAAGTTGAACTGCACACAAAAACGATTGACAAATTCACCTCGCCTTCAAGACCACGACCGCTAGGGACTACGTGGCTTCGGCCGTGCCTCGCCAACATCACCTCTTAACTCCTCCCAACGCCTCACGTCACTCGGTTGCGCCGTAGTGTCGCAAGCATCAACGAACAGAACTCGAAAACACCGAACCCATAAACCCTATTTTCCCCCAATCCTCAAAAAACTTGCATTCATAATTTTTTTTTAGCATTTTTCTGTTATTCATACATCAATATACTAGCTTCATGAAAAATTTCATCAACAAGTATGGATTGAATCATCTGATATGCACATAAAAGCAATTTTAATTCACTGACAAACTGCTCTATGCATAGTTGTCTGAAAATCATAAGTTTTGTCTTAAAAATCATGTTTTTGTATGTTGTTTCAAGATACAAATTCAAATTTACAATTCATGCTTTTCGAATTTTGTCCTTTGTTTTATATTTGACTGTAAATTTGTGTTTACAGTACTGATATCTCACAGCTAAAAAAAACAATAACCCAAATCTAAATCTTAAATTTAAACAAAGTTTATTTAGTTAAGTTCCTAATTAAAGAAAAGATTTTATATAATTTTTTTTTGATATATTCTGGTTTCTTTGCCTCAGCAAAAGTTTGAAACTGGGAAGAACAGATCATGCACAACTTAGAGTGAATAGCAAACATTCCAAAATATCATACTTCAACTTACAATGAATTGCTTTCCTATCAATTAAAGGTTAGATTTAAAAATACGTTTACTCACCTGAATTGATTTATAGAGAATATGGTTGTCTTGCTTCCCAGATGAACACAGTGATTTGATTTGCTTCCCAGACTTAAGCTTTGATGATGCTGTTGAACTTTATTGGGTTTTCAAAGACAAGGTGTTTATTTATTTTTCTTTAAGTTTAAGCTTTTATAAATGAACTGATGATATAGGTGGATATATATAAATTGAAGCTACTGAATAACAGGTTGTAGCTGGCCAGTTTGTATTCATTTTTCTTTAATTGGTCCGGTAGTTCTGCAGTATGAAATGATATATAGGGATTTCGGCTACATGTACTTGTTAAACAAGAAGTTATGCTAATTAATGTTTATGCTTTTAAGTATGATAACAAGTAATTAATGTTTGTTGATGCTTGCTTATTTTTGTACAAGGCAATGATCTGTTTTTATTAATTTGAAGTGAAATCTTTTGTTTCTTATGTCTATAAAAATCTTTACTGCATCATATATGTTTAATTTGTTTCTTAGTTAGTTTACATGTAATTTATATTAGCTGGAAGTATACTTATCTCGGCTACATGTTCTTAGTGCAAAGATATTTTGTACTTGATGTAAATGTTTTGTCTTCTTTTCATTATTCATGTGTATATGCAGGTTATAGTAATAATTCATCATCTTAGAATTGTACATATGTAAATATAGTATGCAGTAATATAATTAGTTTGTAGCTTCATAAATTGATTTTGTCTTGTTTAAGAGGCTTATGAATGAAGCTTCATGTCTAAAGATATTTGTATTTAAATGTTATGAATACTTTTTTTTTCTTTCTCAGTACAAATCTTTTTGCATATGCATAGGTACATCTTGTAGTTCATTTATAAACTTCGCCTTCTCTGCACACATGATTACACAGCAACTCTCGATCAAATATATATATGAAGATATTTTATAAGTAATATTTGTTTTGTCATCATGTTATTTTCTAGCTTGCAAAAAGGTTCATACATATGTATCATATTTTACTTCACATTTAACTTTATCTATATTATGCTTTGTTCTTGTTCTACTCTTTGTTTACATAATTATTATTATGCTTATACTGTATAGATATTTGTAAGTGTACAACTTGCAGGTACATATTTGACTTATGTATGAAGCTTTGAATAAAGATCTTTGTTTTGTTATTAAAATCTTGTCTTGTATTATGTTATACTTGTTTTTATTTCATTTTATACTTTGAGTTTGGATTACATGTGAAGATATTGTATATAAAAGAACAGTTTTATTATTTGCTTGCTTACTTATTTATATTTGTATTTTATATTTCGATTATCAATATTTACATTATATTCTTAAGTTTTACTTATATTTAATACTTATTTTTATATTTATTTCCAATTATAATTTATTCAAATTATATACATAAGTTTGAATCATATTTTACATTTATATTTTATATTACTAGAATTTGATTTTAAATTTCAAACATTATCAAGCATATGGATTTATTTAACCAATGTTAACAATGTATAGCATTCTAATTTAATTATATAAGTTAAATTTTATTAATAATATTGTTAAGAAACTTATTTTAGAATTTCAACATTATCATCAATACGTATTATTTGATACTAAATATAAACAATGTAAAGTATTTTAAGTAATTATATAAGATAGATTTTTATTGGGAATATTATTGAAATACTTATTTCAATTTCCAAATCACTTTCCCTTTTAAAAATACAGTTTATATAAATAGATGGCAGTATTTTCAAAGTCATATTCATTTAAACATGAACAATTCATATTTTATATTTAATTAGATTAAACATTTATTAAAATAACAGGGGCCGAAATCCACGGTCGTTACATTCCTCCCCCCTTTAAAGAATTTCGTCCCCGAAATTTAAAACAACAGTTAATTCAAAAGCTTTTATATCAACTATTCAAACATACTTATCATTTATATATTAGCACATTTATATATTAGCAAATAATCAAACAGTCTATCCTAACAAACATCCCTAGTTATCCGAATACAATTCCGGATAAGCTTTCCTAAAATTACCGAGAGTTGTCTCTCGATGATCAATAATACGAACTAAATCCCTGACCATAGATATATTTGATTCAACTTCCAAATTCCTGAATTACTAGTTGAACAACCAATGATGACTTATGAACAAATTTCTGATAGGATATATAGAATACACAATAAACCCTAGATATCAACTCTGGCAGTTCAATACTGAAATCTACAATATTAACTCTGTCCTAATTTTATTGACTTCTTTACAGAATTTCAATATCTATTTTAATCAAGTCCGTACGATGTATGTTAGGACACGATTCTTCGTCTTCCGAAAATTCGACATCGACACTCACTTTATCGACTGCCGAGAAATCGAACGACGGAAAACCGAACACTGAGGGTTTTTAAGAAAAAGAATTTAGGAAAAGAAAAAGAAAAGAAGAAGAAAGAAGATAGAAAATAGAAATTAGAGAGAATAGAAAATGGAGAGGAAAGAAAATAGAAAATTTTAAAATAGAACAGAAAGAGAGAATAGAGGAAAAGAGAAAAACATAGAAGAAAATAGGACGGACAGAACACAACAGAATCATATCAGAATCTCACAATTCGCAGCGGAACAACATATAATAATAAATGAATAATCTTTAAGCAAAGAACTATATCAGTTATTACATTACATCACTTTTCATTACATCATATCATCAGAGTGTACAACAACAACAAATAGTGCAGCGGAAAAAGAATACTATATAAACTAGTAATACGCCATGCCATCCAGCTTGCCTCCAGCAACTCCAGAATATCCAGAATATCCTGATAAACCTTAACTCTTGACTGCCCGTGTGAAAATTGGTGGGCACCCAGAGTTTAGGAAGGAAAACAATAAACTCCAAGTCAGTCATGTGACTGGTGTGAGAACTCAAAACAGTTTATTTATCTTTATAATCAAAATAGAGAGATATTTTTAAAGTTAATTCGCAATGCTTTTAAAAATGAGACTACCATAAGGCCTCCCGCACGCACACACAATGCAAACGCAGAATCGGAGGAGATTTCTCCTTATGATAGTCAAAGATGCTTGATACGCATTTAAAATAACATTTGATATTATTACTAGTGCATAGTGTGGAGAAAATTCATTTTGAAAGTAGAATATAAATCTTAGCCAACATACGACCATTATCGTATGCCTACTATAGCTACTATCCAAACAGTGGTGACCACCATAAGTGAATGACAGGTTCTACAACTAATACCGTACAAGTTTCGTATTGTTTCTTTGGATTTCCAACAAATGGTCAGGCCAAGGAACTTCCCATTGCCACATGAGAATGCCTCTGGAAAGACATCCCCGAGAACCAAACCGAAACTCTGCCAACACAAGGCCGGGTTACCCCTAACTGGGTAACTACTGACACGAGCACGCCATTCCCCGATCGTAAACGACCTTTCTCACGGGATCCCGATAGCCAACAACCACAAAGTAATAAATTCGTAGTAACCACATAGGTTAAATATCTGGGCTCCATACCATGATACCACCTCTATCCAGAAGGAAATGTACATACCCTAAAGGGTGCTACCCCTCATAACCTTGCCGCATCTTTCCTGTTTTGACCATTTCCGGGGTGTGAGGCTCGACGAAGTCACGTCCACAAAAAACATTCTTTATACAAAAGCCATGCTTTGGGTCAACAAATGATCAACACAATGATCACTAAGATAGACGATCAAATAAATGATCCTATCACAATAATCAACACAATGATCATTTCAGCAACACTCAGCATGTCACATTACCAAATTGGGAATATATCGCTGATAACTTCAACTATATAACCTCTGAGCTCGTACGTCTCAGAGAAGGGCGTTAAGCTAAAAGAATAAATTCTTCGCCACCAACATAAATATATTTGAAAGAAATCTGCTTTATATCTCAATTTGTAATGTCAGACATACTATCCATACAAGTTTGTTCCGGGATCGAACAAAACCGAAGGCACTTACAAAGAAGTCCTTGCAATCCGGATATTCACAATCCTGATCGGATTCACCATCACATATGGAGAACTCTATACCGGAGCAACTCGGTGCAGAGTAAATCGACAGGTCATCCTATCGCTCTCGCAAATACCGGGTCTTCAACACCGATCTTCAATGCAATTCACAACGACGTATCACATATTCGGAATGGGTTATACGACCCCATGGTCCTTTCCCGGTTAACCCGAATAGTGAGCGCTTATTCAAAAATAAGTGTAGCATTCACATTCAAACAAATCACATCAACTACCCATTCAAAGGGAAATATTGATAGTCGGTTATTGAACTATCAATGGACATGCACACATCACCAGTTTCCAAATAATTTCCCAAATTATTTATTTTCCAAAATATCTTCACTAGATATATAATTTCATTTCTTCAAAAATAAATCAATATTTATTTTTAAACAAATTCTCCTTTTCATTCATAAATTCCATAGTGAATTTATAATCCAAAATATCTATGAATATTCAATTTCGATTATTCATTTCAATATTTCTTTTCAATTTATCTTCAAAAAGATAAATTCTCAAAATATTCACTTTACATTGGAAAACATTTCCATACTTATTTATTCATAAGTAATTCACAAATTTTATTTATTTTCAACACTTAGAAAATATTCAATATACTTAAATCGAAATCAAGTATATATTTCATTCTTTAAGGAAATCATTCTCTTAAACATATTTATTTGGGCCAAAACGAATGTTACGTAAAACACCGTTACGACGTCCCAAAATCACTAGTATAGGGATTCGAAATTAAAATAGATATATAAATCCCAATACTATACAAAACATTTCCTATCGGAAATCATTTACTATAACAACAGTGTTATAGTCCATCATCTCCTTCTATTTCTCGAAAACGTCTATTTCAACAATAAATGTTGAAATCTATGATTTCGAATCTCAATACCTTTTAAAAACATCGTTAGATAGTTTTAATTCTATTTAAAACATCATATCTAAAACAATTTCTTTAACATATTATTCACTATTCAAAAATGTGAATAAACTTCGTTAACAATTTCATCACTTCTATTCAATTTATTTTAAAGGATTATTCACTATTCAAAAATGTGAATATAACTCCTTTAATAGGTTTCAACAATTTTCTTATTAAAACAAGTCATTTGCGAACTTATAAAACAACGTTTATAAATTCCATTTCTATTTATTTATAAAAACTTCCTTTTTATAAATCTCTTTATTAACTTATTCGATTTATAATTTTAATTATAAACCAAAAGTCCAAATTATAAGTCAAACACTTATAATTCATTTATTTGCAAAAATCGTTCCTTTGAACTTTACAAATTTTATAAACCTACTGTTTATAAAATTTCCATTTATAACTTCACCGTTATATGATTTATAAATTTCATTCATTAATGAATTTCATTTTCACTTCATTCAAACATTTATAAAAACTCGTTTTATAATGTCCATATTTCAATTTATCAATATCCATTTATAAATCTCTTAATATAATTCAATTTATATTATTCTTTTAAAACTTCTTTAATCTCCTTTATTATTTCACCATTTTGATTTATAAAATAATTAAATTTTATAAATCCTATATTTAAACTTTTCACAAAAATTCTAAAATATCTCGATTAAACTATTTTATAAACTCAATAGCATCATATTCTCAAAAATCAGTTTTTAACTATATTTCTCAAAAATCATAATTTTTATAACATTAAAAATTATAACGTTTATTTATTTAAAATGAATCAATTCTAAAAATATTTTATATCTTCAAAAAATCACTTTATAATCATTTTAAAATCCCAAAATCTGGGTCCAATGATGCTACACACCAAATAGTCAATCACGACTACAACGATATCATATATCAATATGATAATCCATCAAATATCAAAATATCTGAAATCAAATAAAAACTGTTGAGGAATCCAGTTGGATCCCTCCAACCTGTTTTCCTGCATCCACAAACATTAGCACAATACCAATTCCGTTCCAGTACGAAATTATCGCGGTATATGTTCTTATTAAATATTATCCGCTTAATAACGGCGCAATAGGGTCTCATCCGCTAAAAAATGCGGGGAATCAACAACTGCAATATATACATATGCCAATATATATATATTGATATTATATATAATACCAATTTCACTGTTTATGAAATATTCGCGGTATATGTTTTTAATAAATAACATCCGCTTACTAACGGCGTATAATGTCTATTTTAACAATCAATAGATATTAATCAACATTCAAACATGCATTCAAATATTTTAAATCTAACTATTTAAAATAAAATCGAAACTGATTCGATTGAGTGAGAAGTTCTCACCTTGGTTTTAATTTCCGTTTTAGCGATTTATTTCGAATAAAATTAAACGGACGTTTAATTTTACCCAAAATTCTCACTAACTCCAAACGACTCCAAACCAACTCCATCGCGTAGTGCTCGTCCATACGATTCCAACGCAACTGAGTTTGCATTTTTTCGACCTCGTATGAAAAAGTTATGAATTATTGAAGTTACACGTGTTTATATACATAGATTTATAACTAACTTTAATAATTTAAACACCCTAATCAACCTGAACCCTTGGATCTCACTGCTCAACATCAGGCCGTTCCTCTCTTCTTCCCTCCCTCACGTCTCTTTACAGTAACTAGGCCGCATATGAACCCATCCAAGGCCATTCTAGGGTTTGAAAATTCGGCCATCACTCTCGACTATACTCGATCACGTCACCGCCATCGCGAAGCCCTCGACACCAGCTACACTCGGCCCCAAGGATGAGGAGCTCGGCCATCCCTGTAGCATAGAAATGCGTGCGCAATAGCCCAGGGACGCGGGCCTGTAGCTTCCTCCACACGACTCCGTTTCCGATCATAACCGTTGAATCTCTAGCTCTCATCGCCCTCTTCAATTCTCTAGTTGAACATTCCTGCTAATTCTTGATGGATTTGGAGATTTGGAGGGAGGAAGTTCGTGAGTTTCTGGCCGTTCAGGGGGGGGGGGGGTGGCTAGGGTTTCATGTTTTTTTTTTTTTTTTTTTTTTTTTTAATGAAGAGAGGGGTGTTGGCCTATTTATAAAGAAAATCGAAACACTATTCATCCCGGAAATCCCGAACTCCGATTTACGCGCCGAAACTGACGTACCTAGGGTTTATCCCGCGTTCCGGACACAATGGAACAGGTTTCGGAAGCTAATTCGGAAGTATGTGCGAGTTATGGCTGTAAACGCTCAATTTAAATTAAACCGATTTAAGTCGATTTCTAGGTGTTTTAATTTGTACCGGACAAACGGTAAATCCAATTGACTTGAAATTTGAAACCTTACAATAATATCACATTACGGATCCGATGAAATTGGTTTCGTCGAAATCCGAGACTTTTTGAAAAATGGCTATTTTCACTCGTCAAATTTAAATTAAAAATAAATCGATGCGTTTCGAGCTGCCACGATCAAACGGTAACTCCGATTGACACGAAATTTGAAATCCGGTAATAACTAACTATTACGGATCCAATGAAACTGGTTTCATTCAATTCTGAGACTGTTCAAAAATTGACTATTTTCACTAGTCGATTTAAATATTAAAATATTCAATTTTCACAAATTAACTTTTAAATTCGATTTTAAAAGTTCTAAAATATCGTTCTAACTTCAATATGATAAAATAAAATTTTACAAATCATTTTCTATCATATTTAACTATATTTTCAATTATTTCCATAATTTAACGTATTAAATTATCATTTAATTATTCAATTAAATCCAAAAATTCAAAATAAAATTTATTTGACTTCTAAATTCACTTATTAATATTTAAAATTAATTAAATATTCAAATTTTAATTAATAAAAATTCTGGGTCGTTACAATCTTCCCCACTTAAAAGAATTTCGTCCTCGAAATTATAAAGTAAGAAAAGTTATAGAATTTATTTACTTTCCAAAATCCATAGTTAAACTTCTTACAATAACTTACTAAGTTTTCCAAATCATACTTAGTTATCTTTTCAAAAACAATTACTATTGTTTAACTTTCAATTCCAAAATCAAAGTTTAAGTTTTCAAAATTTTCCAATTTTCTCAAAAAATTTCTAACGCCTTAAATTTTCGGAAAAATTCGCCATAGTCTCCTTTGCGCGGCTCGATCCGAAAAAAAAATGACAGTATATATATCACAAATATACATCTCATCAAGTAATGAGGCATCCCGCAGGGAAAAAAGTATAAAAGTACGGTATGTAATCCTAAATATGTACCTTATATTTTATTAGCAAGCATATACGGCTAATATAGCGCAAAAGCGAGCTCCAAATGCGAAGCAAACGCGATCCGCACCTACTAATCACTCAACAAACAACATGAGAATCATGCATATAGACAATAGTATCGATATACATCATATAGCAACATAATAACTATACATGCTAACATAGCAAATGCAACAAAACAACAAATGCAAACATCAACCAACTATCATTCAACTAACATCCATAACCAATATATATTCATTTATATTCTCATTTATATTCAATGAATTGGTTTTCAATTTTAATCACATTTGATTCATTAATAGTGGATGTTCTTACTAACACTCATTTTCAATTAGTTTATATTTACTAACTCATATTCAAGTTGGTTCACTTCCAATTCAAATTCAATTCTATTTAAGATTCACTTAACTTCCAATCGAATTTCAATTACTTTAGCTTTAAATTTCATTAATCAATTTCATTAACACTTAATGAATTCATATACAATCAATCAACTAGCAACCACATAACAATCAATGTATATTAATTACAACCAAATTCCTTTGCTTACAATTGGTTTAATTTAATTGATTTTCATTCAATTATTCAACTTTCTAATAACATTAGATTTTAATGAATTACACTTATATTCATTATTTCATATCAACTTAATTTGCATTTAATTGATTACACATTATTCCATTCATTTATATAACTCAAGTTCATATCCATCACTTAATTTTATTATTTTACTTTGGTACTAATATCAACTTCATTCAATATCACTTAAGTTATATTCCATTTAACTTTAAATTCACTTTTACTTACAACTCATATTCATATAGTTTCACTTCTTATATATATAAGTTTATTTCACGATTGTAAATCACATTAATTATAATTTAACTCTTATAATTCTTTTTACTTATACAATTCCTTTATTTAGATTATTCAAACAACTAAACAATCAACTTATTTTATACTTTAATAATTCTGAAATTTTTTTCTTTACATATACAAAATATACTCAAGGTAAAATTATTTCATTTACCCAATTTAAAAACAATACTGTGTTGAATTGTTCTATTCAAGTGTTTAGAAACCCCTTCGATTCAGTTTCGAAGCTGCGCCGACGAAGGTTCATATACCACTCAACAAACCAATCATCACAATATAAAACAATTTTATATTCACTAACAAATACGCTCTCATAGCTATTATTACACTCAAATTCATTCTAGAGTACTACTGACTCTATCTCTAATGAATTATACCCAACAGAACCATGGTTGTTGCTTAACCATAAGCTCTGATACCAACTGTAAAGACCAGTAAGTCCGTACTCCTTGAATAGACACTAATCTCCTTTGTTTAATTCAAGATGAACGAAAATACGAACCCTTAGGGGTTTTAAGAAAATTTTAAGAAAAGAAAAGGTAGAAAAGAAGGTAGAAAATTTTAAAATAGAAGAAAAAGAGAATAGAGGAAAAAGAAAAACAGAAGAAGATAGGACGGACAGAACACAACAGAATCACATCAGAATCTCACAATTCGCAGCGGAACAACATATAATAATAAATGAATAATCTTTAAACAAAGAACTATATCAGTTATTACATTACATCACTTTTCATTACATCATATCATCAGAGTGTACAACAACAACAAATAGTGCAGCGGAAAAAGAATACTATATAAACTAGTAATACGCCATGCCATCCAGCTTGCCTCCAGCAACTCCAGAATATCCAGAATATCCTGATAAACCTTAACTCTTGACTGCCCGTGTGAAAATTGGTGGGCACCCAGAGTTTAGGAAGGAAAACAATAAACTCCAAGTCAGTCATGTGACTGGTGTGAGAACTCAAAACAGTTTATTTATCTTTATAATCAAAATAGAGAGATATTTTTAAAGTTAATTCGCAATGCTTTTAAAAATGAGACTACCATAAGGCCTCCCGCACGCACACACAATGCAAACGCAGAATCGGAGGAGATTTCTCCTTATGATAGTCAAAGATGCTTGATACGCATTTAAAATAACATTTGATATTATTACTAGTGCATAGTGTGGAGAAAATTCATTTTGAAAGTAGAATATAAATCTTAGCCAACATACGACCATTATCGTATGCCTACTATAGCTACTATCCAAACAGTGGTGACCACCATAAGTGAATGGCAGGTTCTACAACTAATACCGTACAAGTTTCGTATTGTTTCTTTGGATTTCCAACAAATGGTCAGGCCAAGGAACTTCCCATTGCCACATGAGAATGCCTCTAGAAAGACATCCCCGAGAACCAAACCGGAACTCTGCCAACACAAGGCCGGGTTACCCCTAACTGGGTAACTACTGACACGAGCACGCCATTCCCCGATCGTAAACGACCTTTCTCACGGGATCCCGATAGCCAACAACCACAAAGTAATAAATTCGTAGTAACCACATAGGTTAAATATCTGGGCTCCATACCATGATACCACCTCTATCCAGAAGGAAATGTACATACCCTAAAGGGTGCTACCCCTCATAACCTTGCCGCATCTTTCCTGTTTTGACCATTTCCGGGGTGTGAGGCTCGACGAAGTCACGTCCACAAAAAACATTCTTTATACAAAAGCCATGCTTTGGGTCAACAAATGATCAACACAATGATCACTAAGATAGACGATCAAATAAATGATCCTATCACAATAATCAACACAATGATCATTTCAGCAACACTCAGCATGTCACATTACCAAATTGGTAATATATCGCTGATAACTTCAACTATATAACCTCTGAGCTCGTACGTCTCAGAGAAGGGCGTTAAGCTAAAAGAATAAATTCTTCGCCACCAACATAAATATATTTGAAAGAAATCTGCTTTATATCTCAATTTGTAATGTCAGACATACTATCCATACAAGTTTGTTCCGGGATCGAACAAAACCGAAGGCACTTACAAAGAAGTCCTTGCAATCCGGATATTCACAATCCTGATCGGATTCACCATCACATATGGAGAACTCTATACCGGAGCAACTCGGTGCAGAGTAAATCGACAGGTCATCCTATCGCTCTCGCAAATACTGGGTCTTCAACACCGATCTTCAATGCAATTCACAACGACGTATCACATATTCGGAATGGGTTATACGACCCCATGGTCCTTTCCCGGTTAACCCGAATAGTGAGCGCTTATTCAAAAATAAGTGTAGCATTCACATTCAAACAAATCACATCAACTACCCATTCAAAGGGAAATATTGATAGTCGGTTATTGAACTATCAATGGACATGCACACATCACCAGTTTCCAAATAATTTCCCAAATTATTTATTTTCCAAAATATCTTCACTAGATATATAATTTCATTTCTTCAAAAATAAATCAATATTTATTTTTAAACAAATTCTCCTTTTCATTCATAAATTCCATAGTGAATTTATAATCCAAAATATCTATGAATATTCAATTTCGATTATTCATTTCAATATTTCTTTTCAATTTATCTTCAAAAAGATAAATTCTCAAAATATTCACTTTACATTGGAAAACATTTCCATACTTATTTATTCATAAGTAATTCACAAATTTTATTTATTTTCAACACTTAGAAAATATTCAATATACTTAAATCGAAATCAAGTATATATTTCATTCTTTAAGGAAATCATTCTCTTAAACATATTTATTTGGGCCAAAACGAATGTTACGTAAAACACCGTTACGACGTCCCAAAATCACTAGTATAGGGATTCGAAATTAAAATAGATATATAAATCCCAATACTATACAAAACATTTCCTATCGGAAATCATTTACTATAACAACAGTGTTATAGTCCATCATCTCCTTCTATTTCTCGAAAACGTCTATTTCAACAATAAATGTTGAAATCTATGATTTCAAATCTCAATACCTTTTAAAAACATCGTTAGATAGTTTTAATTCTATTTAAAACATCATATCTAAAACAATTTCTTTAACATATTATTCACTATTCAAAAATGTGAATAAACTTCGTTAACAATTTCATCACTTCTATTCAATTTATTTTAAAGGATTATTCACTATTCAAAAATGTGAATATAACTCCTTTAATAGGTTTCAACAATTTTCTTATTAAAATAAGTCATTTGCGAACTTATAAAACAACGTTTATAAATTCCATTTCTATTTATTTATAAAAACTTCCTTTTTATAAATCTCTTTATTAACTTATTCGATTTATAATTTTAATTATAAACCAAAAGTCCAAATTATAAGTCAAACACTTATAATTCATTTATTTGCAAAAATCGTTCCTTTGAACTTTACAAATTTTATAAACCTACTGTTTATAAAATTTCCATTTATAACTTCACCGTTATATGATTCTATAAATTTCATTCATTAATGAATTTCATTTTCACTTCATTCAAACATTTATAAAAACTCGTTTTATAATGTCCATATTTCAATTTATCAATATCCATTTATAAATCTCTTAATATAATTCAATTTATATTATTCTTTTAAAACTTCTTTAATCTCCTTTATTATTTCACCATTTTGATTTATAAAATAATTAAATTTTATAAATCCTATATTTAAACTTTTCACAAAAATTCTAAAATATCTCGATTAAACTATTTTATAAACTCAATAGCATCATATTCTCAAAAATCAGTTTTTAACTATATTTCTCAAAAATCATAATTTTTATAACATTAAAAATTATAACGTTTATTTATTTAAAATGAATCAATTCTAAAAATATTTTATATCTTCAAAAAATCACTTTATAATCATTTTAAAATCCCAAAATCTGGGTCCAATGATGCTACACACCAAATAGTCAATCACGACTACAACGATATCATATATCAATATGATAATCCATCAAATATCAAAATATCTGAAATCAAATAAAAACTGTTGAGGAATCCAGTTGGATCCCTCCAACCTGTTTTCCTGCATCCACAAACATTAGCACAATACCAATTCCGTTCCAGTACGAAATTATCGCGGTATATGTTCTTATTAAATATTATCCGCTTAATAACGGCGCAATAGGGTCTCATCCGCTAAAAAATGCGGGGAATCAACAACTGCAATATATACATATGCCAATATATATATATATTGATATTATATATAATACCAATTTCACTGTTTATGAAATATTCGCGGTATATGTTTTTAATAAATAACATCCGCTTACTAACGGCGTATAATGTCTATTTTAACAATCAATAGATATTAATCAACATTCAAACATGCATTCAAATATTTTAAATCTAACTATTTAAAATAAAATCGAAACTGATTCGATTGAGTGAGAAGTTCTCACCTTGGTTTTAATTTCCGTTTTAGCGATTTATTTCGAATAAAATTAAACGGACGTTTAATTTTACCCAAAATTCTCACTAACTCCAAACGACTCCAAACCAATTCCATCGCGTAGTGCTCGTCCATACGATTCCAACGCAACTGAGTTTGCATTTTTTCGACCTCGTATGAAAAAGTTATGAATTATTGAAGTTACACGTGTTTATATACATAGATTTATAACTAACTTTAATAATTTAAACACCCTAATCAACCTGGACCCTTGGATCTCACTGCTCAACATCAGGCCGTTCCTCTCTTCTTCCCTCCCTCACGTCTCTTTACAGTAACTAGGCCGCATATGAACCCATCCAAGGCCATTCTAGGGTTTGAAAATTCGGCCATCACTCTCGACTATACTCGATCACGTCACCGCCATCGCGAAGCCCTCGACACCAGCTACACTCGGCCCCAAGGATGAGGAGCTCGGCCATCCCTGTAGCATAGAAACACGTGCGCAACAGCCCAGGGACGCGGTCCTGTAGCTTCCTCCACACGACTCCGTTTCCGATCATAACCGTTGAATCTCTAGCTCTCATCGCCCTCTTCAATTCTCTAGTTGAACATTCCTGCTAATTCTTGATGGATTTGGAGATTTGGAGGGAGGAAGTTCGTGAGTTTCTGGCCGTTCGGGGGATTGGCGGGTAGGGTTTCATGTTTTTTTTTTTTTTTTTTTTTTTTAATGAAGAGAGGGGTGTTGGCCTATTTATAAAGAAAATCGAAACACTATTCATCCCGGAAATCCCGAACTCCGATTTACGCACCGAAACTGACGTACCTAGGGTTTATCCCGCGTTCCGGACACAATGGAACAGGTTTCGGAAGCTAATTCGGAAGTATGTGCGAGTTATGGCTGTAAACGCTCAATTTGAATTAAACCGATTTAAGTCGATTTCTAGGCGTTTTAATTTGTACCGGACAAACGGTAAATCCAATTGACTTGAAATTTGAAACCTTACAATAATATCACATTACGGATCCGATGAAACTGGTTTCGTCGAAATCCGAGACTTTTTGAAAAATGGCTATTTTCACTCGTCAAATTTAAATTAAAAATAAATCGATGCGTTTCGAGCTGCCACGATCAAACGGTAACTCCGATTGACACGAAATTTGAAATCCGGTAATAAATAACTATTATGGATCCAATGAAACTGGTTTCGTTCAATTCTGAGACTGTTCAAAAATTGACTATTTTCACTAGTCGATTTAAATATTAAAATATTCAATTTTCACAAATTAACTTTTAAATTCGATTTTAAAAGTTCTAAAATATCGTTCTAACTTCAATATGATAAAATAAAATTTTACAAATCATTTTCTATCATATTTAACTATATTTTCAATTATTTCCATAATTTAACGTATTAAATTATCGATTTAATTATTCAATTAAATCCAAAAATTCAAAATAAAATTTATTTGACTTCTAAATTCACTTATTAATATTTAAAATTAATTAAATATTCAAATTTTAATTAATAAAAATTCTGGGTCGTTACAATGTACATATATCATTCGTACGCAATATCAAATCCGATCGCTCGATCACACAATTTCATTTCCGAACTAGTATCATCCACCCGACTTCCTAGTGCGGAATCAGAACTGGTTTCTTGATCAGAAACTGTTATTCTCCTTGCATAGTCACAACTATGATAGAGAATTTCTAGCATCAATCAAAATCTATATTCATGGTTCGTCGTCGAAAATCGAGTGAAAAATCCCAACTCGGATCGATATAACTATCTCGAAATTCTATGCTCGAATCTGAATCGAATCGTTATGCAAATAAAAAAATATACGTACATCCTACGTATTCATATCCATTGATTATCAACCATATCAATTTCTTTTATTCACATTATTCTGATTCTATCCACTTGGAATAATTTTCTCAATATCAACTTTACTTAAGAATTTCACCCTTCATTTCTTAAGTTTAATATGAGCATTATATATATTCTTATCTTATTATTCTATCACTTTAGCCTTAATCTTCTTATTTAAATCTGAATTTCCAATTCCATGTGAATTCAATTTTTCTTTACTCTGAATATTTAATTTTATTGGCAATCTTCCATTTATAACTGATTCCATTATTATTTTAAATTAGTTCCATCCACTAGTTTATTTTCAATTTCCAATTTGAAATTGTTTGTTGCTAATTTGTTTGTATTTTTTTTTAAAGCTCCTACTCCCAAAATTTTGAAGAGTTTGAGCAGAGTCTTCATTTGTTTAGCATTACCTATTCTCATAAGCACATATGTAAGGTTCCAATCCTTATCACAATTAATTCCAATCAATTCTCAAATTATCCTCTTCAGTTTAAGTGATTTATAACTTACTTGCTTATATATAATCCATTTAAGCAAAACAAGCTCATATTCAAAATCATCCTATTCTGCTTCTAACGATTCATAAAATTTTATTCAATCTTATTTACTTCAAACAACCCATTTCCTTAGGCAATTTAACAATATCATTGTGAATAAATAATCACTTAAGCTTTATGACAAATCTTAAATTGATTCCAACTCAATTTACACTTAACTCCATCCCAATTAATCTATTCACAATCCTTTCATTGCATTTTCTTTTATTTCAACAGGTTTGATTCCAAACCATTTTATTAAAATTCGACAACCAATATTTTAAATAACCATCTCACAATTTACTTAGGTCATTTATTTTCTTCAAACTGTTCCACCTACTACTTAGGTTTATTCTACTTCACCAATTCCCATTCAAACCTTTGATTTGATTTTCCATTAATCAAATCCCAACTACTTACTGATTAGTTTATTCTTTTATCCATTCTTAAATTTTAATTTACGTTAACAATTCATTATTGAATTTATTCATAATAAGGTTATTCAATTTATACTTGAATTAGATTTGTTTACACTCTCACCAATTCTGTTTTAACCAAATTCAAGACTAACTTGGTTTACATTTACTTATTTACATAAGAATTTTATTTCATTCAATATTATCTATAACTCGACTGAATTCATTTAAATTCAATTTTATTCTAACTCAACTTCAGTTAAATTTTGCTACTTACAAATCTTTAGATTTATTTCTCAATATATGAGCTAAAAATTTATTTATCTACTTAACAGCTTATATTACTCATTTGAGTCATTTCATCTTATAACCACAATTTCAGATGACATACGTATAACTCTTACTATCTTAAGGTATACATTTCATTTTGCCATTACAATTATTTTTCCTTCCAGGTTTATACCCAATTAAGTTCGTTTTGAACTTCAATTCCATTTAACTTATCTCAGGTTAACCTCTAATATGTTTCTTATTTTCATTTACTTAAGTTAAATTTTAATTCCCGGATTAAAAATTCCCGATTTCTTCTTATTAATATCAACTTTACTTTATAAGTTCAACAGTTAATTCATTCAAACCTTTCACATTATTAATTAGAATTCTTAGAATTCAAATGCCCGGTTTTCGTTTCCAAAACCATTTTAAAATGATAACTACACATACCTACTTAGTATATCAAATCAAATTTTCCACTTCCAAACACTTGTTTTCACCAAAACAAATTTTCTCTTTTGAAATTTTTTAAACAACTTGCATACCCAACAACCCCAAACAATATCATAACCAACTATCCTGGTAGCAATCCATCTCTTTAGAAACTTGAAAATGAATACTGTCAGGATTATTTTCCAGCGACTTAAGTGAGTTTAATGCTTCCTTACTTCTAAATTTTTTTTTCCAAACAATTTCCATTCAATAATATTTTTCCCCAAAACAATATTTCATTATTGCCTTTAAATCTTTGGAATAACATTTCAAACATTCCCAAGATCTTAAATTCCCAAATTCTTTGTTTTAAATTTATTTAAACATCTTCCAAATTTCCGGGACTTAAATTCTAGTTTAATCAGATTTTAGTTATATTCCTTTTTATTTAAAATCATTCTTAAATAATTTTATTTGGTTATAAACCACTCACATTTAAATTTTTATTTGATTGTACTATTAACAATAAAACATCCAAGTATATATTATTATTGCAGAAATATTTCTTTTATATCAAAATATAATTTTGGGTAAAATTATTTCATTTACCCTACTTTTAAAAATAATACTGTGTCGAATTGCTCCATTTAAGTGTTTAGAAACCCCTTCGATACAGTTTTCGAGGCTGTGCCGACGATGGTTCATATACCACTCAATAAATCAATCAACGCAATATAAAACCATTTTATATCCACTAACAAATACGCGCTCATATCTATTAATACACTCAAACTCATTTTAGAGTTCTACTGACTCTATTTTATGAGTAATCACTTTCAGAGCCAAGGTTATCACTAACCTATGCTCTGATACCAACTATGACGACCCGCCCTTCTACTACCATAAAGACGTATCATCATTAAGAAAGAAAGGGATAGAAATAGAAAAAGAAAGAGAAAGAAAGAACATCGACATCAGAATCTCACAGCGGAATGGAACAAAATATAATATATCACATAAATATTTCATAGTCATACATATATCAGAGTTATACAATATCAATACATATGACAATCATGCATACATCTATCTTTATATACATCAGAGGTACAGTACACATCAACTAACACAACGGAACTACAATAAATAGCTATATACGTCTGTGAACTCCTGCTCCACGCTCCTCCAGAAATCGAAGTTCGAAACCTATCACTTGGCTACTCATAAAAATTTAAGTACCCAAGAGTTTATGAAAAACAAAATATAAACTCCGGGTCAGACATGGCTCTGGTATGAGTAAACGGTTTGAAGTTGTTTAACGTTGAAAACATTTGAAAATAAAGGTATCACGTAAGACTTCCCACAAATAAATACGGGTAAGTTTTTACCTTGCGCTAACCAAAACATTTCATAGGAAATCCAGTGATACTATAATAGTGTCTAGGGTTTTCAAGTAAATAGAAAATAGCCAAAAATTTTACATTCATTAAATTCCAGCTACTAGCCACAAAAGTGGGTAATACAAATCAAAACCGTAGGGTCTCGTAGGGAAAATGGATTTCCAACAATGGCAGGGCTACTGGGGTACCGCCCGTCACAGTACGGGGCCTAGATCACCGTACCGAGGATCACACCCGACCCCCTGCTACACAAGGCCGGAACCATTCCTTACAGAACAGTCCCGAACAAGATAAACCCCGCGGTTCTAGCTAGCAACCGCCCACACAGCCGAAATAAAAAGGGACATCTAGACAGGGGAAATATCTTGTCCTGCTTGGGTATGACCCACCTAACCTTGCTGCATCTCCCATGTTTTAGCCATTCCCGATTGATGAGGCTTGAGGCTACGATTACCTTTAAAGAACATATTACTTAAAATGCTCATCGTCCGCCTGACGATGTGCTGAAAGCATTCAATCCATACAAGTTCGTTCCGGGTTCGAACGAAACCGAAGGCATTATCTCGTTACACTCATTTTGAAATCACCCTCAGAGTCAACGACGATAACCCTTGCATTTTGAAAACATCATCTCGTTCTGAAATCCATCTCGATCTTCATTTCAGAATTCACGACCTAACGTTTAAATTGGATCGATGTGGTTTTCGGAGAATCAAGTTTGATTCTCCGATCCCGGTCTCATCGAATCCAACCGCCATTTTAAGGGCCAAGTTGTCTAATTAACTTAACAGTTTAAATTTAAAAATTTAATTCATAAAGCAATTTAATACAGATAAATGACATCAGATAAATCATCTAGCAATTTAACACAGATAAATCATACACAATCATCACAGATATATCTAGAATATCACAGAACATCGAAGGATATAAATAAACATCAGAGGCAATCAAATAGAGTCATCGATTCATACCAACATGTCATTTAATTTATTTTAACTTAATTGCATATCCAAGAGTAAATTGTATTTTATTCTTTGCTTAATTAATTATTAATTAATTAACTTATTTCAATTCATTAATTACTAATTAATTATTCATTTAATTAATTAATTATTAATCAAAAATCTTAATTATTGATTTATAAAACTCAATTACATAATTAATTATTACTAATTGCTTAATTAATCATTACTTATTAATTAACTTAATCCATTTAATCATTAATTATTTAATTATTCGTTAACTACGATTTGTTAATTAATCAACTTCAAATGATTAATTAACTTCTTAATTACAAATGATTTACGCAAGATTATTATTAAAATCTTTAATTATTAATTTGACAATTAACAAATTTTATTATCTTCTTAATTAACTTTGTTTTAAAGTAATTACTCTTCTTCATTTTCTGTAAGTCTTTAAAGTTCTTCATGGCTTAAACAGTTTGTAAATATTAATAACTTGATTAACCTTAGCTTGTTTACTCTTCAACCTAACAGGACAATTAGCAAATTTCAGAAATTAAGCAAACCGAAGACAACAACACAACTACACGGGTCAAACTCGAGATTCCCTGAACATTTCTCGCGTCACCCCTACCCTTCTCTTCTTCTTCCCCTGTTCTTTTCTTCCCTGTTGCTCTTTTTTTTTTAAAGCTTAAAGTTTTTAACTGTTGAAGCATTTTAATACACAGCGAATTCAAAATTGACCCAGAGCATACTCGAAGCATCCATTTAATAAACTCGAGTTTCACTCGAGTAAAGCGCGCGGTGTTTCCGGACCTCGTAACTGCCGGCACGACACCACCGTGCACGTGCACGGTGGTTCACAATCGATTCAGGCGACCTTCGTCTCACCAGCCAACTCCAATTCAACATCCTACTCGAATTCCCAGCTCAGTTCAACGCAATAAGAGTGAAATCAAAATATGCGTATAAAGTTGAACTGCACACAAAAACGATTGACAAATTCACCTCGACTTCAAGACCACGACCGCTAGGGACTACGTGGCTTCGGCCGTGCCTCGCCAACATTACCTCTTAACTCCTCCCAGCGCCACACGTCACTCGGTTGCGCCATAGTGTCGCAAGCATCAACGAACAGAACTCGAAAACACCGAACCCATAAACCCTATTTTCCCCCAATCCTCAAAAATCTTGCATTCATAATTTTTTTTAGCATTTTTCTGTTATTCATACATTAATATACTAGCTTCATGAAAAATTTCATCAACAAGTATTGATTGAATCATCTGATATGCACATAAAAGCAATTTTAATTCACTGACAAACTGCTCTACGCATAGTTGTCTGAAAATCATAAGTTTTGTCTTAAAAATCATGTTTTTGTATGTTGTTTCAAGATATAAATTCAAATTTACAATTCATGCTTTTTGAATTTTGTCCTTTGTTTTATATTTGACTGTAAATTTGTGTTTACAGTACTGATATCTCACAGCTAAAAAAAACAATAACCCAAATCTAAATCTTAAATTTAAACAAAGTTTATTTAGTTAAGTTCCTAATTAAAGAAAAGATTTTATATAAAAAAATTTGATATATTCTGGTTTCTTTGCCTCAGCAAAAGTTTGAAACTGGGAAGAACAGATCATGCACAACTTACAGTGAATAGCAAACATTCCAAAATATCATACTTCAACTTACAATGAATTGCTTTCCTATCAATTAAAGGTTAGATTTAAAAATACGTTTACTCACCTGAATTGATTTATAGAGAATATGGTTGTCTTGCTTCCTAGATGAACACAGCGATTTGATTTGCTTCCCAGACTTAAGCTTTGATGATGCTGTTGAACTTTATTGGGTTTTCAAAGACAAGGTGTTTGTTTATTTTTCTTTAAATTTAAGTTTTTATAAATGAACTGATGATATAGATGGATATATATAAATTGAAGCTACTGAATAACAGGTTGTAGCTGGCCAGTTTGTATTCATTTTTCTTTAATTGGTCCAGTAGTTCTGCAGTATGAAATGATATATAGGGATTTCGGCTACATGTACTTGTTAAACAAGAAGTTATGCTATTTAATGTTTATGCTTTTAAGTATGATAACAAGTAATTAATGTTTGTTGATGCTTGCTTATTTTTGTACAAGGCAATGATCTGTTTTTATTAATTTGAAGTGAAATCTTTTGTTTCTTATGTCTATAAAAATCTTTACTGCAACATATATGTTTAATTTGTTTGTTAGTTAGTTTACATGTAATTTATATTAGCTGAAAGTATACTTATCTCGGCTACATGTTCTTAGTGCAAAGATATTTTGTACTTGATGTAAATGTTTTGTCTTCTTTTCATTATTCATGTGTATATGCAGGTTATAGTAATAATTCATCATCTTAGAATTGTACATATGTAAATATAGTATGCAGTAATATAATTAGTTTGTAGCTTCATAAATTGATTTTGTCTTGTTTAAGAGGCTTATGAATGAAGCTTCATGTCTAAAGATATTTGTATTTGAATGTTATGAATACTTTTTTTTCTTTCTCAGTACAAATCTTTTTGCATATGCATAGGTACATCTTGTAGTTCATTTATAAACTTCGCCTTCTCTGCACACATGATTACACAGCAACTCTCGATCAAATATATATATGAAGATATTTTATAAGTAATATTTGTTTTGTCATCATGTTATTTTCTAGCTTGCAAAAAGGTTCATACATATGTATCATATTTTACTTCACATTTAATTTTATCTATATTATGCTTTGTTCTTGTTCTACTCTTTGTTTACATAATTATTATTATGCTTATACTGTATAGATATTTGTAAGTGTACAACTTGCAGGTACATATTTGGCTTATGTATGAAGCTTTGAATAAAGATCTTTGTTTTGTTATTAAAATCTTGTCTTGTATTATGTTATACTTGTTTTTATTTCATTTTATACTTTGAGTTTGGATTACATGTGAAGATATTGTATATAAAAGAACAGTTTTATTATTTGCTTGCTTACTTATTTATATTTGTATTTTATATTTCGATTATCAATATTTACATTATATTCTTAAGTTTTACTTATATTTAATACTTATTTTTATATTTATTTCCAATTATAATTTATTCAAATTATATACATAAGTTTGACTCATATTTTACATTTATATTTTATATTACTAGAATTTGATTTTAAATTTCAAACATTATCAAGCATATGGATTTATTTAACCAATGTTAACAATGTATAGCATTCTAATTTAATTATATAAGTTAAATTTTATTAATAATATTGTTAAGAAACTTATTTTAGAATTTCAACATTATCATCAATACGTATTATTTGATACTAAATATAAACAATGTAAAGTATTTTAAGTAATTATATAAGATAGATTTTTATTGGGAATATTATTGAAATACTTATTTCAATTTCCAAATCACTTTCCCTTTTAAAAATACAGTTTATATAAATAGATGGCAGTATTTTCAAAGTCATATTCATTTAAACATGAACAATTCATATTTTATATTTAATTAGATTAAACATTTATTAAAATAACAGGGGCCGAAATCCACGGTCGTTACAGAATTGGTTGCTGGAGCATTGATGTTGATGTGGCCGGAATTTCAATCGACATGGTGGTCGGAGGTGAGGAAACGAGCAGTTTCCAGGTTTGGGGGGTTATTCCATACTGTTGCTGCCAGGTTAGTTTGGTGGAACTCGAATTTGATTTCGAGTGAATTGAAGGAATTTGATGGTTGCGATGAGATTCAGGAGTGAACGTCGACATGATTGTTGACTGGGTGATGGCCGCAGGGGGCTACAGCCACCGTGCATATGCACTGTGAGGAAGAATGGTGTCAGGTGTTTGATTTGGGGATTGCTATGTGTTTTGACTCGGGTTATACTCGGGATAATTCAAGTATTGCTCGAAGTTTTGAAGGGGTTAACCCGAAGTAATGTAAGAGGAAGCTCGGGTTTAATTTTTGAGTTTACAGGTTTTTGAAAACCTGTAATTTCAATTCAAATATTTGTTTTAAAAACGGAATGTAGATTTGAACAAGACTCCTAAAACTAAATTTAAAGTATGGTTTTCAATACAAGTTGAATTCCAATTTATTAAATTTAATTCAAACTTATTCAGATTTTAAATGTTTACAGTGTTTCAAGGAAATCCTGCATATTTTCAGATCAAAAGAAAAATTAAAATTTTAAAAATCTGGAACAGGGTTTTTAAAACAGGAATTTAAAATATGAATTTCAAACTGAGATTTGAATTCCAGTTTTAAATTTAATTCAATTTTTTAAAAGTAAATGTTCAACAACTTTTAAGGTGTTTATTTAAATTGAATGTAAAGATAAGATTTTAAAATTTGAGTAGAAGATTTAAAAATAAGTTTATATCTGGAAACAAGATTCAAACTTGAATCATGTTTTGAAAATAAAAGAAGTCTTTAAAATTTTGAAATAAATTTGGGTTTAAATTTCTTTTAACTTCTTTATAAAATGAGAAAATCTTTAGCATAAGTTTTTTAAGGATTTTAAGATTTTTTTTTTAAAACTTTGTTTAAGTTAAGTTTGATTTCTTTTTAAATTTTAAATTTAAAATGTAATTTGAAAACAATTTTGAGTTAAATTGTTTTAAGTTACTTTATTAATGATAAAGTAATCATGAATAAGAAATGTTTTATTTTTAAAATAAATTTAAGATTTAATGATCTTTGTTTCAATAAAATTAGTAATTTAAGTAATTTAATTAATTAATTTGTTTAATTAATTAAAGATTTGGAATAAATTAATTAAGGTTAATTAAATTTGTAATTAATATTAATTAATTTAAGTTAATTACTTAAGAAAGGTAATTAAGAATTTGTTAATAAGTTAATGAAGGTCATTACCTTGTGGTTATTTATTTATTAATTAATGTAATTAATTTTGATAATTAATTGGATTAGTTAATTTAGATAATCAATTATGAAATTTAATTAAGTAAGATTATTTTATGAAAGTAATTAAAGATGTTAATTACTAATTGTAATTAATTAATAAATTAGATTAGATTAAATTAATTAATTAAGTTTAATTAATTTAGAATAATCATTAAATGAGTTGATAAGTAATCAATGAGGAATAATTACTTGGAAAAGTAATTAAGATAAGTAAATTATTGGGCATAATTATTGAAGTATGGAAGAGTATTTGAATTAATTACTTTGTGTAATTAAAGGTAATTTCTTTGTGAAGTAATTAATAATTAATTACTTTGTGTAATTAATTTAAACATTGATTAATTAAGTCTTTTGAAAATAATTAAGTGATGTAATTAATTAAATGTAATTAATTACTAAAGAAATTAATCAAGAAGCGATTAATAAATATAATTATTTATTAAATGTAATTAATTAAGGAAGTACTTAAGAGTAGTTAATTACTAAATGTAATTAATCAAGAATGATTAATAATTGTGGCTTAATTAGGGTCAATTACTTAATGTAATTAATTTAAATAAGTAATTATTTTAAATTTAATTAAGGATCATTAATTAATATGATTAATGATGTAATTAAGGATTAATTAATTAGGATTAATTAATCAATGATAAGCGATTAAGGAAGTAATTAATTAATGTAATTAATTAAGCATTAATATAATTAATTATAATTAATTAATTTATAAGTAATTAAAAGTTAATTACTGATTTTGGTTAAGGATAGTTAATTTGTAAAATTAATTAAAGATAATTACTTGAATGTAATTAAGGGATAATTAATCAAAGGTGATTAATTAAGGTGATTAATTTGAGGATAATTATTTAATTCAATGGTAATCAATTAAGGGTTAAGTAAGCAAGTTTTAAATGGTGAAGTAATTAATTTAATTCATTTTAAATTAATTAAAGAATAAGTAATTACTTTAATTCACTTTAAATTAATTAGAGATAGAAGTAATTAATTTAATTCATTTTAAATTAATTATAGATGGTGTGATTATGGATCCGTGCTTATGAACGGATGATATGGTTTACCCTGAATAGTTTGAATCTCAGACATGAGATAAATAGTATTGTGTGTTATGGATGCATTGGTTGCATTGTGATGATGATATTAGTATCTATTGACAATGATAATATAGATTGTCAATTTGTGATGATTACTTGTTTATGATAATATTGATTATCTATTATGATGTTGTGAGTTATCTATCTGTGTGTATATAGATAGTTTAAATCGAATTATTTTAAAACCCGACACGCTTTGGATTTCGATGAGACCGGGATCGGGTTTCCATATTTGGGATCCGAAAACCACATCATCCAAATTAACGTTAGGTCGTTAATCCAAGTGGAGCAAGTGAAGACTCGAGGTGTAAGGGCTATACGTCAGTATAACTCTATGGGTGATTCCGTAATGAGTTTGACGGAATAGTTCTTATAGATTCGAGATGGTGAATCAGAGTGCAAGGGCTATGGTCGTTGACTCTAAGGGTGATTCCAATAATGAGTGCAACGAGATAGTGCCTTCGGTTTCGTTCGAACCCGGAATGAACTTGTATGGATTGAATGCTTTCAGAACATCGTCAGGTGGACGATGAGCATTCTAAGATTTGATGTCCTATAAAGGTAATCATAACCTCAAGCCTCATCAACCGGGAATGGCTAAAACAGGGGAGGTGCAGCAAGGCTTCGTGGGTAGCTCCCACTGGAGAGCAAGATTGATCCCTATCTAGAGGTCCCTTTATATTTGGCTGTGTGGGCGGTTAATTCGCGTCAACTGCCGGGGTTGTCTTGTTCGGAACTGTTCAGTAAGGAACGGGTCCGGCCTTGTGTTGCAGGGGAGTGGGAGTACTCCTCGGTACGGTGATCTAGGCCACGTACTATGACGAGCGGTACCCCAGTAGCCCTGCCATTGTATGGAATCCAAAATCCAATAAGTGCCGTACGTATTAGTTGTGCCCAACTATGTTGGAACGTGAGATGTAAGCATTCCAGCTATTTCTGTATTTTACTTGAAAAACCTAGACACTATTATAATATCATCGGATTTCCTATCAAATGTTTTGGTTAGCGTAAGGTAAAAACTTTTCCATGTTTATGTGTGGGAAGTCTTACGTGATACCTTTCTTTTAAATGGTTTTCAAAGTTAAGCAACTTTAACCTGTAACTCACACCAGACCCATGTCTGACTCGGAGTTTATTTTTGTTTTTCATAAACTCTTGGGTACTCAAATTTTTACGAGTAGCCAAGTGATTCAGGTTAGCTTTGACGAATTATGGAGGAGCAAATGCAGCAGGAGGCTTCTGCGTTGTAGTTATATAGTAGTCCGCTGTGTTTGGTATCTCTGAGTTATTTGTGATGTTGTATTGAGTTGTATAACTAGACAGGTGTTTATAACTGTCTAGTATGTGTTGTATTATCTGTGTAACTCTGATAATGTTTGTAAACTATGTAATATTTTATGTTATTAATATAATTTATTCGTTCCGCTGTTTAGATTCTGATGTGTTGTTTTCTTCTTCTTCTCTTTCTTTCTATTCTCTATCCCTTTCTTTCTTATTATCGATGCGACTTCCTGGAGTTTGGAAGTTGGGTCGTGACAGTGGTATCAGAGCATTAGGTTGAGTGAATACCTAGGCTCTGGAGTGGTGTCTATCTTGAGAGAGCGTATTTGTAGTTTATATATATATATCTATATATATTTATTATTTCTACCTATCTGTTGGGTTACCTATTCAGGTTTTCCAACATAAGTTATAAAGGTAGATAAGGTAGTGGTGTGTGTAACACGATTACTACCATTGGTTGGAGTTTGAATGTTTGATGTTGGAAGTGTATTTGTCGAGACTGTAGACCTAATACCATCTCGAGTAAGTTGTGCAGTAGTGTATAGATTTCATCGATCTCTGAAGGAAACCTGTAAAGGTTCAGAGTTCATCTTTGAGGATGGATGAGTTGAGTTTGAATCTGTTGGTCAGCAGAAGTGTGTGATGGTATTTTGATACCTCTGGAAGTGGTAGCTGCGTGATGAGATGCAGTAAATATGGATGTCTCCGAAGATGTTTCTTTGGAACATGTTTTAGGGAGATATGTCTGCTTCAGTGTTGTGGTTGAGTTCAGAAGGATGTGGTGGTTGGCTTTGAGGGCCGAGTTTCTCGAAGAACTTTAGCTAAGGAAGTTTTGGCATTGGTGTCAGCAGTGCAACTCGGAGTGTCTGTGTTGGCAGGAGTTGACTGGCTGAGTAGTTTCTGAAGGTGGAGTTCAGAAGCAGCAGAGTGGACCCAATACTTTATTGGCTTGGCTAATTAAGAGCAAGCTGTTCTGTATGGTAAAAAGAGAACGGTTTTCTTTGGGAATTGGTCTCTATTGATCGCAAAAGTGATTTGCGATAGTTTGAGTTTTCTTTTGAGGTATTGAAGAATTTTTGGTTGTCTTCTGAGAAGTCGGAGGTTTGTCCACTTCTGAAGATTGAGTTTTCTTATCGACCGGATTCCAGGAGTGCTACCGGTGGATCAGCTAGTAGAAGGAGGATTTCTCGTAATAGAGTTTGGTGAAGCAGCTCAGGATAGATCAGAGTTGTGCAGCGGAAGCAGTTTGGGAACATTTCTGTTTTGTCTTTTCCGGATAGAAGAAGTAAGTTTGTTCTTCTGATGTTTGAAGAGTGAAGTTGTGTATCCGGTTTTGGATTAATCTTGAGGAGATCGTTGTGTTGGATTGTTTTTGGTTCTGTTTGTTTCTGGAGGCATCATCCAAGGTTAAGCTGATCAGTTTGGATATAGGCAGCCCAAGATCATCCGAAGAGTTTTATGGATAAGAGACAAAGGAATTTGGATTCCGGAGTCGGAGTTTTGTTTTGAATCTCTTCTGTGTTTTGGTTGGATTGGTGGTTGGTTTTCAAGATTTGAATTGCCAGTTTGGATAATTGGATTTATGAGTTTCACGTGTCTCTGAGGGAGTACGTGTATGAGTTATCTCTAGAAGTGGAACCAGCTGTTCAGGAAGGTTTGGTTGTTAAGTCAGACTCGTTTGTAGTCTGATATCTTGTCTAGTTCTATAGATCTAGATGAGTAGAAGCTCTGTAGCTTTGTAGTTTAGATTGTTTGGGTTATATAGGGCGAGTATCCCGGTATATATATATATATATATATATATATATATATATATATATATATATATATACACTTGGGGAAACTCGAGAAGATTTTATCCAGAATTTTATCTGGATAATTAAATCTGTTTGATTTGATAAATTAGTTTCTATGGTTGTTAGCATATGATTGATGTATGCTTGTGTTTAAATTTAAAATCTTAAATGAGATTATTAAATTACCTTTGCTTCTAAATTTCGGGGACGAAATTCTTTTAAGGAGGGAGGAACGTGATATCCCGGAAATTTTAGCAATATCAATTTAATAATATATATTTAAAATTAAACTGATTTGATAAAATTTTAATAAAAATTTACTTGATTTAATAATCCAATTAAATAAATGTATAATTGATGAATTTTATCTTTTAAAAGCTAATAATTGTTTTCCTATTTATAACATATGTATATATATTTATATATATATTGTGAATGGATAAGTTTGATTTGAAGTTAAATGAACAAATAAAATATGGTTTTTAAAATTCTAATATTCATTTGATAATTTAAAGATTATTATTTTATTTAATAAATAACTAATTGGTTTAAAATACTTAAAGAAATTGTTTTAAATTGTATAATTGTATTTTAAACATGGTTTAAATTTTTATAAGATAAACAAAAGTTTATTTTATTTCTTTTTGAATATAGCTTAATAATTATAATTTGGAATTATTTAAAAATTAAAAATACCAATTGTATATTAAACATTAATGTAATTAATTAAGTTGAATAAGATAAGTAATTTATAACTTCTCTTATAAATTATTTAAAAATTAATAAATATGATATTTTATAATAATAATAATAAATGTATAAATGTAGATATGTTTTTTTTAAAGACAATATTATTATTTTTAAATTTAATATGTTAATATAAATTAGTTTTAAGTGGAATTTTAACGTATAAATAACATTTGAATTTGATTTAATTTTGAAATTCAAATTACTAAATATATGTAGATCTTGTAATTAAGTTTTCACTTTTATGTAAATTGTTTTATTTTATTTTCATTAAAAAGAAATACATATACATTTATTTATGAAACTATTATATATGTATTTAATAAAGTAAAGAGAATTTCATTTATCTTTAAAAAAAAGTATAAAAAATATGTATAAAACAAGTGTTGATATCCTAAGTAACTAATGAGACATGTGTTATCATATTAGTATAAGTTTGAGACAAGTGTCTTTTATTTTGATTTTCTTTTAATTTTTAAATAAATCATTTATACCTATATAAAACATGTTTTCTTCAAGCTCTTCCTTTTCTAAATCTTCATTTTTTTCAAAGTTAAGAAAAAAAAATCAAAATCTGGAAATTCTTTTAAAACCAAAATCTGAAGTTCCTTCCATATTCATCAACTTGAAAATCATTCTACAAAACTCCAAATGCATGCAACTGCAAGTTTACAAATTCAAGCAATTTCAAATGAATCTGGGTTTTTGCCTTCTGCATTCTGGAAATTAACAGAAAGGCTTACCTGCATTCTTTAAACCAGAGGTCCGAAGCAAGTTTTATTAAAATTTAAAGCATTTAAATTAAAGAGGTTCAAAAGCATCTGGGCTCAAGCCTGCATGCAAGTTTAATTCAACAACAACTCAGTTTTTAAGCATGGAAGTAAAAGTTTCCAACTGCAAATTTTGAAATCAGTTTCAAAATCTCTGCGTCTGTTTCTTGCTATTCCCAGGTGAGTAACATCACTGTTATTAAATGTATAGATAAATAGTTATGTTGCCTGATATCTATGGAAACAAGTATGTTTATGAAGTAATTTATAATTTTAGCTTTGTATGAAATATGGTTGTGTAGATAACTGTATGTTTGAAACGTTTCTAGTATAGTTCCAGATTCAAAAGATAAACTGGTAAACAGATTAAATATATATATATATCATATGTTAGTAATTCAATCTATGACTTAAACATTGAACCAAATATATGTTATATATCATAAGCTAAGTTTAAATTTTGTTTAAGTTAGAAACAATTAGAATTGCCTCTGTAAGAAATAAGATATCAGACCAATCTTTAAATAAGTCAAAAATTCAAATATCATGATTCTTGTATTCAGGAATCTAACTCAATCTCTTAAACCAAAATTGAATTTTTAAAACTAAAATCACTGTTTTTAGTGAAGAGGTTTGAATATATTTCCGGTTTAACCAGAAAATAAGAATTTAGTAATTTCTGATGAACCTTGTAATCTGGGGGATCGGGGTTATTTCTGGAGTTAGTAGAGTAATCATTGTTGATGAGAATAATAGTGGAGAAGATGATAAATCACCAAGGAGGCAGGGATGATGGGTTTTGACCTGTAAACCTATTTTTGGGGCAATGTAGAATTTTGATCATATCACCCATTCCAATGAATCGAGTGTGTTGGGATTCAAGGAATTGGTTGCTGGAGCATTGATGTTGATGTGGCCGGAATTTCAATCGACACGGTGGTCGGAGGTGAGGAAACGAGCAGTTTCCAGGTTTTGGAGGTTATTCCATACTGTTGCTGCCAGGTTAGTTTGGTGGAACTCGAATTTGATTTCGAGTGAATTGAAGGAATTTGATGGTTGCGATGAGATTCAGGAGTGAACGTCGACATGATTGTTGACTGGGTGGTGGCCGGAGGGGGCTACAGCCACCGTGCATATGCACGGTGAGGAAGAATGGTGTAAGGTGTTTGATTTGGGGATTGCTGTGTGTTTTGACTCGGGTTATACTCGGGATAATTCAAGTATTGCTCGAAGTTTTGAAGGGGTTTACCCGAAGTAATGTAAGAGGAAGCTCGGGTTTAATTTCTGAGTTTACAGGTTTTTGAAAACCTGTAATTTCAATTCAAATATTTGTTTCAAAAACCGAATGCAGATTTGAACAAGACTTCTAAAACTAAATTTAAAGTACGGTTTTCAATACAAGTTGAATTCTAATTTTTTAAATTTAATTCAAACTTATTCAGATTTTAAATGTTTACAGGGTTTCAAGGAAATCCTGCATATTTTCAGATCAAAAGAAAAATTAAAATTTTAAAAATCTGGAACAGGGTTTTTAAAACAGGAATTTAAATTTAAATTTAAAATATGAATTTCAAACTGAGATTTGAATTCCAGTTTTAAATTTAATTCAATTTTTTAAAAGTAAATGTTCAACAACTTTTAAGGTGTTTAATTAAATTGAATGTAAAGATAAGATTTTAAAATTTGAGTAGAAGATTTAAAAATAAGTTTATATCTGGAAACAAGATTCAAACTTGAATCATGTTTTGAAAATATAAGAAGTCTTTAAAATTTTGAAATAAATTTGGGTTTAAATTTCTTTTAACTTCTTTATAAAATGAGAAAATCTTTAGCATAAGTTTTTAAAGGATTTTAAGATTTTTTTTTTAAAACTTTGTTTAAGTTAAGTTTGATTTCTTTTTAAATTTAAAATTTAAAATCTAATTTGAAAACAATTTTGAGTTAAATTGTTTTAAGTTACTTTATTAATGATAAAGTAATCATGAATAAGAAATGTTTTATTTTTAAAATAAATTTAAGATTTAATGATCTTTGTTTCAATAAAATTAGTAATTTAAGTAATTTAATTAATTAATTTGTTTAATTAATTAAAGATTTGGAATAAATTAATTAAGGTTAATTAAATTTGTAATTAATATTAATTAATTTAAGTTAATTACTTAAGAAAGTAATTAAGAATTTGTTAATAAGTTAATGAAGGTCATTACCTTGTGATTATTTATTTATTAATTAATGTAATTAATTTTGATAATTAATTGGATTAGTTAATTTAGATAATCAATTATGAAATTTAATTAAGTAAGATTATTTTATGAAAGTAATTAAAGATGTTAATTACTAATTGTAATTAATTAATAGATTAGATTAGATTAAATTAATTAATTAAATTTAATTAATTTAGAATAATCATTAAATGAGTTGATAAGTAATCAATGAGGAATAATTACTTGGAAAAGTAATTAAGATAAGTAAATTACTGGGGGTAATTATTGAAGTATGGAAGAGTATTTGAATTAATTACTTTGTGTAATTAAAGGTAATTTCTTTGTGAAGTAATTAATAATTAATTACTTAGTGTAATTAATTTAAGCATTGATTAATTAAGTCTTTTGAAAATAATTAAGTGATGTAATTGATTAAATGTAATTAAGTACTAAAGAAATTAATCAAGAAGTGATTAATAAATATAATTATTTATTAAATGTAATTAATTAAGGAAGTACTTAAGAGCAGTTAATTACTAAATGTAATTAATCAAGAATGATTAATAATTGTGGTTTAATTAGGGTCAATTACTTAATGTAATTAATTTAAATAAGTAATTATTTTAAATTTAATTAAGGATCATTAATTAATATGATTAATGATGTAATTAAGGATTAATTAATTAGGATTAATTAATCAATGATAAGTGATTAAGGAAGTAATTAATTAATGTAATTAATTAAGCATTAATATAATTAATTATAATTAATTAATTTATAAGTAATTAAAAGTTAATTACTGATTTTGGTTAAGGATAATTAATTTGTAAAATTAATTAAAGATAATTACTTGAATGTAATTAAGGGATAATTAATCAAGGGTGATTAATTAAGGTGATTAATTTGAGGATAATTATTTAATTGATTGGTAATCAATTAAGGGTTAAGTAAGCAAGTTTTAAATAGTGAAGTAATTAATTTAATTCATTTTAAATTAATTACAGAATAAGTTATTACTTTAATTCACTTTAAATTAATTAGAGATAGAAGTAATTAATTTAATTCATTTCAAATTAATTATACATGGTGTGATTATGGATCCTTGCTTATGAATGGATGATATGGTTTACCTTGAATAGTTTGAATCTCAGACATGAGATAAATAGTATTGTGTGTTATGGATGCATTAGTTGCATTGTGATGATGATATTAGTATCTATTGACAATGATAATATAGATTGTCAATTTGTGATGATTACCTGTTTATGATAATATTGATTATCTATTATGATGTTGTGAATTATCTATCTGTGTGTATATAGATAGTTTAAATTGAATTGTTTTAAAACCTTTTAAAACAACTTGGACCTAAAAGACACGCTTTGGATTTCGATGAGACCGGGATCGGGTTTCCATATTTGGGATCCGAAAACCACATCGATCCAAATTAACGTTAGGTCGTTAATCCAAGTGGAGCAAGTGAAGACTCGAGGTGTAAGGGCTATACGTCAGTATAACTCTGTGGGTGATTCCGTAATGAGTTTAACGGAATAGTGCTTATAGATTCGAGATGGTGAATTAGAGTGCAAGGGCTATGGTCGTTGACTCTGAGGGTGATTCCAATAATGAGTGCAACGAGATAGTGCCTCGGTTTCGTTCGAACCCGGAATGAACTTGTATGGATTGAATGCTTTCAGAACATCGTCAGGTGGACGATGAGCATTCTAAGATTTGATGTCCTATAAAGGTAATCGTAACCTCAAGCCTCATCAATCGGGAATGGCTAAAACATGGGAGGTGCAGCAAGGCTTCGTGGGTAGCTCCCACTGGAGAGCAAGATTGATCCCTGTCTATAGGTCCCTTTATATTCGGCTGTGTGGGCAGTTGATTTGCGACAACTGCCGGGGTTGTCTTGTTCGGAACTGTTCAGTAAGGAACGGGTCCGACCTTGTGTTGCAGGGGAGTGGGAGTACTCCTCGGTACGGTGATCTAGGTCACGTACTGTGACGGGCGGTACCCCAGTAGCCCTGCCATTGTATGGAATCCAAAATCCAATAAGTGCCGTACGTATTAGTTGTGCCCAACTATGTTGGAACGTGAGATGTAAGCATTCCAGCTATTTCTGTATTTTACTTGAAAACCCTAGACACTATTATAATATCATCGGATTTCCTATCAAATGTTTTGGTTAGCGTAAGGTAAAAACTTTTCCATGTTTATGTGTGGGAAGTCTTACGTGATACCTTTCTTTTCAAAGGTTTTCAAAGTTAAGCAACTTTAACCTGTTACTCACACCAGACCCATGTCCGACCCGGAGTTTATTTTTGTTTTTCATAAACTCTTGGGTACTCAAATTTTTACGAGTAGCCAAGGGATTCAGGTTAGCTTTGACGAATTATGGAGGAGCAAATGGAGCAGGAGGCTTCTGCGTTGTAGTTATATAGTAGTTAGCTGTGTTTGGTATCTCTGAGTTATTTGTGATGTTGTATCGAGTTGTAGAACTAGACAAGTGTTTATAACTGTCTAGTATGTGTTGTATTATCTGTGTAACTCTGATAATGTTTGTAAACTATGTAATATTTTTTATGTTATTAATATAATTTATTCGTTCCGCTGTTTAGATTCTGATGTGTTGTTTTCTTCTTCTTCTCTTTCTTTCTATTCTCTATCCCTTTCTTTCTTATTATCGATGTGACTTCCTGAAGTTTGGAAGTTGGGTTGTGACAGAATTTTAAATTTAAATTAGTCGATTTGAAAACTTATCTTTCAAATATGATCGAATTGGCTCCCGATACATATTCCATTGCGTTCGAAATAGGGGTAAAACATTATAAATGCTAGGCGGCACGCTTCGTTTCGAGTTCGGAATTTTTTTGGGTAAATAGTGTCACGAGAATTTTCTATAAAAGGCCTCAAAGTTTTCATATTTTCATTAAAACACAGCTAGGGTTTGTGGCCGCCAGTTCTAATATAAATGGCCGTCATCACCCGATTCTTTTCCCACTATTTTCTTCCAATCCATCAAATTATACGAAAAACTTTCTAAAGGAAGATCGTAGAGCATCGAGAGAACTATATATCCAACGGCTATGATCGTTTGGTAAATTGATAAAAATTTGTCTTGGAAGGTCGCACGTTTCAGTGCGTTGTTCAAGGTCTACAGGCGACTGAGTTGGCTGCTGTTGTAGCCGAAGGTATAGCCCGCGACGAGCTTTCGAATGATAGTGCTCGATCGTCTTCACGTTGATCGGAGGCGGAGCAATAATTGGCGAATGAACGGCGGCTATGGGTTATCTTTGCATTCAAATGCCTGGAATGAAGAAGCTAAAGGTTGCGGCCTAGATTTCCTATGCTAGATCGTGTGGCCAGAAATAGTTAGGGTTTAAAAATAAAAATAAAATGTAAATTGATTTGTATTATAATCTATATAAACTTCTAAACGTGATAACTTTGTCATACAAAGTCGGAAATTCACGAAACGAATTGCGTTGGAATCATATTGACGAATACTGCGCAATGGAGCTGGATTGGGATCGATTGGAGCTAGTGATAATTTTGGATAAAATTAAACGCGTGTTTAATTTTATTCGGAATGAAACACTGCAACTGTTATTGGAAGCAAGGTGAGAACTTCTCACTCAATCGAATTGTTTTAATTTAAATTTTAAATAGTTAAATTTAAAATTGCTTGATTGTGTGATTGAATGATAAATTGCTATTTGTTGTATTGAAATAGACTCTATACGCCGCATATTAAGCGGAGGTTATTATATTAAACACATATACCGCGATATTCCACCTTGAAGTGGAATTGGTATTATATATGTATTTGGAGTTGATTTCCCGCATTATATAGCGGATGAGATCCTAATGCGTCGTATAATAGCGGATAATATTTTATATAAACCCATGTAAGGCGATATTCCATCTTGAAACGGGATTGGTATTGTGTTAACATCTGTGGATGCAGGGAAACAGGTTGGAGGGATCCAACTGGATTCCTCAACAGTATTGATTTATTTAAAGATATTTGCGATATATTCTGTTATCATATTGATATATGATGTTTGGATGTCGTGGTTGATGTATTGGTGCTGTTGCTACATTGGGCCTATTTTTTGAGTTTTAAAAATGTTAAAGTAACGATTTCGAATTTAAAAAGCATTTTCAAGTGATTTATGAAAATATACATTTTATTGAATTTTGGAATCGATTCATTTTAAATAAATAAACGTTATAATTTTTATGTTATAAAAATTATGATTTTTGTGAGATATATAACTGAAATATGATTTTTGAAATAAGTAGTTGATTAATTTGTAAAATGGTTTAAATTGGGATTTTTGAATTATTATAAACGGTTTATATAAATTTTTTATAAAATTGATATTTATAAATTAAAATATTGGAATTTTAAAACGAATTTTTGTAAGTGTTAAAAATGAAGTATAAATGGATTTCATAAGTGAATGAAATTTATAGATTTATAAATTGTGAAGTTATAAAATGAATAGATTTTGTAAAATAAAATATCTATAAGTAAATTACTTATAAATTGGATTTTGGCATTTAAATGAGATATAAATAGAATTTGTTAATTAAGGGATTTTATAAGTTGAAGTTTTTATAAAATATATAAATGTGAATTTATAAATGTTGTTTTATAAATCCAAAACCAATTGAATTTGATAAGTAAATATGAAAGCTTATTAAAGTTGATATATTCATGATTTTGGACAATGGATAATCCTTTAATTAAATATGTAGAAGTGTTGAATTTGGTAAACGATTTATATTCACGATTTTGGACAATGAATAATATATTAAAGAAATGTTTTAGGAAGTGATCTTTTAAATAGAATTAAAGCGATTTGAAGTTGTTTTAAAATGTGTTAAGGATCGAAACCATAGATTTCAACATTCATTGTTGAAATAGACGTTTTCGAGAAATAAGAAAAAGATGGACTATAACACGGTTGTTATAGTAAATGATTTTCGAAAGGAAATGTTTTTGTATAGTATTGGGATTTATATATCAATCGTATTTTTGAATCACTATGCTATTGATTTTGCGTTGTCGTAACGATGTTTTGCGCAACATTGTATTGACCCAAATAAATGTGTTTAAAAAGAACGTTTTCCTTAAAAGAATAAAATGTATACTTAATCGTGTTTTAAGTATATTGAATATTTTCCAAATGTTGAAAATAAATAGATTTGTGAATTACTTATTATTAAATAAGTATGGAAATGTTTTCCAATATGAAGTGAAATGTTTTTGAGATTATATCTTTTAAAGATAAATTGAAAGTGAATATTTGAAATTATTTGAAAATTGTAATCAGTGGATATTTGGAAATTTAAATTCACCATGGAATTTATAAAGGAAAGGGAAATTTGTTTAAAAATAAACATTGATTTATTTTTGAAGTGTGGGAAAATATATCTTGTATATATATTTTTGAAAAATAAATAATTTGGGAAATTATTTGGAATCTGGTGATGTTGTACATATCTATTTATAGTTAAATAACCGACTATCAATATTTACCTTTAAATGGGTATTTGTTGTGATTTGCTTGAATATGAATGCTACACTTATTTTAAAAATAAGCGCTCGTTATTCGGTTTAGCCAGGAGAGGACCTTTGGGTCATAAATCCCATTCCGAATAGTGATACGTCGTAATGGATAGCATTTGAAGACCGATGTTGAAGACCAGATATTTTCGAAAACAGAAGGATTACCGTCGAATGTCTCTGCATCGGCTGATCCCCGATATAGAAATTTTATCACCCTTTGTGGTGGGAATTCCGGACGTGATTGGTGAACATCCGGATTTGCAAGGGATTCTTCGAAAGTGCCTTCGGTTCTGTTCGATCCCCGAACGGACTTGTATGGATGTGTGTCTGACGTTACAATTTGACATATAAAGCTGGTTTCTATCAAATACATTTCTGCTGGTGGCGGAGAATTTATTCTCTTAGCTTAACACCCTTCTCTGAGACGTACGAGCTCAGAGGTTATGTAGTTGATGTTTGCTAGTGATATATTCCCAATTTGGTAACGTGGCATGCTAAGTGCTGCTGATCATTTGTTGATCAAAACATGACTTTTGAAAAGCGTAGCTTTGTGGACGAGACTTGCTCGGACCTCACACCCTGAAAATGGTCAAAACAGGAAGAATGCAGCAAGGTTATTTGGGGATAGCGCCCCCATAGGGTATGTACATTTCCTTCTGGATAGAGGTGGTATTATGGTATGGAGCCCAAATACTTAACCTATGTGGTTGTTGCAAATTTATTTCTTTGTGGTTGTTGGTGAATCCCGGGATTTAGGTCGGTTATGACTGGGGGATGGCATACTTGTGTCAGTAGTTACCTAGCTATAGGTAACCCGGCCTTGTGTCGGCAGAGATCCAGTTAGATTCTCGGGGCGTCTTTCCAGAGGCGTACCCATGTGGCAATGAGAAGTTTCTTGGCCTGACTATTTGTTGAAAATCCAAACTCCAATACGCACCTTGTACAGTTTTAGTTGTATAACATGCCATTTACTTATGGTGGCACCCTACTGTTTAGATGGTAGCTATAGTAGGCATACAATAATGACCGTATGTTGGCTAAGATTTATATTTTACTTTCGCAATGGTTTCCTACACTTTGCACTTATAGTAATAATATCAAAGAAATTTGCGTATCAAGCAAGTTTGACTATCATAAGGAGAAATCTCCTCCGATTCTGCGTTTTCAATGTAAGTGTGCAGGAGGCCTTATTGTAGTTTCATTTTTCAAAAGCATTGTGGATATACTTTTAAAATATTTCTTTGTTTGTTTTAAAGATATAACCGTTTTAAGTTCTCACACCAGTCCCATGAATTACCTAGAGTTCATTGTTCCCTTCCTAAACTCTGGGTGCCCACCAATTTCCACACGGACAGTCTAGAGTCAGGTTATCAGGTCATTCTGGAATTCAGGAGTTGCTGTGGAGATCTGGAGGCAAGCTGGATGGCATGGCGTATCAACTAGTATATAGTGTTTTTTTTTCCGCTGTTTGTTGTTGTAAACTCTGATAATGTATATTGACTCTGATGATGTAATGTAAAAAAAATGTACATTTCTTTTGATTTAAAAGATTATTCATTTATCTATTATATGTTGTTCCGCTGCGATTGTCAGATTCTGATATTGTTTCTGTTGCTTCTTCTTTCTTTCTTCTTCTACCTCTTCTTCTTTAACCCTAACAATTCGGGTTTCCGGCCTTCGATTGCTTGGTAGTTGATACAGTGGACGTATTAATGTCGATTTTCGAGAGTCGAAAATCTTGAATGTTACAAGTTGGTATCAGAGCTAGGTTAAGCGACAAACTTGGCTATGTTGGGAATTACTCATTAGAGATAGAGTCAGTAGTACTCTAGATTGAGTGTGAGTGTAATAATATATATGAGCACGTATTTGTTGGTGAATATGAAATTGTTTTGTATTGTGTTGACTTATCGGTTGATTGTTTATAGATTCTGATCGGTGCAGTCTAACTAACTGTATCGATAGGGATTTCTAAACTCTTAAACAAGATAAACCGACATAGTATCATTTTAAATTGGGTAAATGAAATAATTTTACATCGATTATATTTTACATATAAAGGAAATAATTTTTCAAAAATTATTAAAGTGTATTGATTGTTTGGTTGTTAAAAATGTAAGAATATATAAGTTAATTAAAAGATGTTTGAATAATCTAAATAAAAGAACAAATTGTATAAGCAAATGAATTATTTAAGTATGGAATTATAATTAACATGATTTACAATTGTGAAATAATCTTATACATAAGAAGTGCAACTATATGAATATATTTATAAATATGAGTTGCAAATAAAAACGAATTTGAACTATGAATTGAAATTGTTGAATATAAGTGAAACGAGTTTTGGACTTATAATATGAGATAATAAATTTGACTTTGGTAAAAGTTAAATAGAATTTACTTTAGAATTGGAATATGAATTGGATTTATAAGTGGAAATTTAAGTTAAGTTAAACAAATGATGTTGAGATGGAATATAACTTAAGTGATGTTGAATGAAGTTGATTTTGGTATCGAAGTATAAGAATAGAGTGAATTAAATGAATATGAACTTGAGTTATGTAATGAAATTCAACTTTTGTGGTTAAAAGAATTAGCAATTGAATTGAACTAATGAATTGAATATTAATCAATCGAATGTGAAAGGATTGATATAGAATAATGAATGTAAGTGTTAATTCATTAGAAGCTAATGAAGTTGAAAAAATTTGAATAATTGAAAGAAAAGTCAATTAGATATGAAACCAATTGGAAATTAGAAGTTTTAAAACAAATTGAATGTAAATTTAATAATTTGGTTATGATTTGGTTGTTATATGATTGTTGGTTGATTGTATATAATTCATTAAGTGTTAATGAAATTGAATTGATAAACGGAAAGCTATGTAATAGAATTTGAATTGAAAGTGAACTAATGTGTATTGGTTGTAAGCAATTTATAAGGTTTCGATATGTAACAACCCGCATATTTTTCGATTTTATATTTAAATATTTTATTAAAATATTTTATCGAAACTCGAAACTTAGTCCGTTAAGCTACTTTTTGCATACGGTCGAATTAGGACTCGGGACCACTTCCATTGAGTTTAAAATGACGTTTGCGATCTTTTTAAGTGTAAACTTTGATATGTTTGGAGATAGTAGAATTTTGCTACTTTTTCACTTAGGGCTTTGGTTTGGGCTGAGCCCATTAACCTCACTTATGTATTCAGTCCCAACCCCTTCTCCCCTTCATTACTTCATTCCTCATTTCCTTATACTCAAGCTTTTATATTAATGGAGAGTGGAAGAGGAAATTAAAACTCCAAGCCCTAGTTTTCTTTTGCAAATCAAACTCTAGCTCCAAACTAATAGAAGAACCCATTGGTAAGCTTCTCTTCTTCTTCTCCAACTCATTCTCTTATCAATTTCAGAAATTCCTAAACCTAACTTTGGGAATGTTCTTCTTTTAAAGCTTAGAATCAAGCTTCTTGAGTTGGATTTGAAGAGTGGTTGATTCTCCTTTGCTTTCAAGCTTCTTCTTCAATCGTTTGGGTTCAAAGGTGAGATTTTTATCTCACATCTTTGTCTATAATTATCTTCGACTGTTAGGTATGAATTCCTAACACTTATTCTTATGCAATTGATTTTGGTTTGGATTGATTTGGTGTATATTCCAATTTTTAGTGTTTTGAAATCAAAATCTATAAAAATCCTATTATGGATATTTGGATATTGGTATTTGAGGCGTATCGATGAGCCGTTAAGGCTGGTTTGTCGCGTGGCGTAATCCTTAGTCGTCATTTGCTCGTTCGATCGCTTCCGATATTCGTTTGGCCATTTTTGGTCGAGGTTCAGGAAATCCTCAAAATTCCAGTTTCAGACGTCTAAATCTGGGATTTCAGACGTCTGAATTGGCTCATTTTCAAACAGAAAGAAAATAGGCTAAAAACGCCTAGTTCAGACGTCTGAAACATTTGGTTCAGACGTCTGAATCACGTTCTGGAAATTTTTTTTTTTTCCAGATTCAAACGTCTGAACCACTTGTTTCAGACGTCTGAAACTGTAGTGTTTTGCCTGCTTGCCTTTTTGTTTAAGAATTCCAATTTAAATCGATTCGTGATGATCCTATTTGTTGTTATCATTTATTATGACTTTGATGACTCCTTTTTAGGGATTTTTGAATATCCATTTCGATGGATTCTTTACCGGTTTCTTTGGATTTTATTCACATCTTCGTATGTGAATTTTAGTGATTTATTGTTCTTACAATCTTCTTTGTGATTTGTCACTTTAAAAATATAAAGGTTTTCTATACTAGTAGTAAATATCAAAACTCTTTCTTCAAATGATTTCAACACTATTTTATTACAAAGCTCATTTTCTCAAACCGATTTCTAATCTATTAGTATATACAAACCTTTACCTCACTCGTATGAGAAATCTAATTAAACGGCTTAGTAAAACGAGTGGTATGAAACGCTTGCGTTTACTTCGTCGATTAATTCTTGGACTTGTTCGACTGAATCTCTTGTGACAATTTTCTATTGGAGATCTACAATTTGTTCGTAAATATTTAAGTTAAGCTAGTGGTTATGGGACATGAAGCTAAGCTCATATATTTACTAGCTTACTGTAATTGACACTTCTCTTTGATCATGACGATCATTTTAAGATTTAGACTAGTTGTGCGATGTCTCTTTGTTTCGGTGTGATTTCGACTCACACATGTGGGATAGCTCCTCATGGTCTTCGGCCCATTCGTGTGTCAAAAATTAATGGCCCGCTACCATGAGATAGCTTCTCATTCGTGTGGTACATATGTTGATGAGTTTTAATGCTCCCGTTCGTGTGATAGGCCTCCCCGTTTTTGCGATTTCTAGATTTCGTGTGTTGATTTCTGGAATTTATGCTTCACCAATTTTAGTGATTTTCATTGATACGATTTGTCAATTTTTGTGCATTGGTGAATTCGTGTGTCATTGACTTGTTGTGAATACAAGTTTTGGGTATGAAACCCTTTTTGGATCTTTGTGAAGATTTTTGTGATATTTGTTAATCTCATGTTGAGTTTCAATTGCATACTTATAGTAGTATGCCATTATGGATATTATATGTTTATGTCATACCTCTTATTCTATATCGTTTCATCCGATATTTATAGCTAGACTGATCCGTTTATTATTTTCTTATTAAATAATACTCGGGTCAGACCGAGATGTTACAGGTGCTTCAGCTTGACTTCTCACTTGGGATTGATTTCTCTGCCTTTTGGCTAACTACTTAGATTAGTAGTTTATTTTGTTGTATACACTTGAGATATGGACTCCTTGATGTATATATATTCTTTTGTCTAGCACTTGTATCTATTCTTTTGTGATGTTGTGGATCTTATTTGAGCACTACTCTGATATACACTTTCATGTGTTAGTTACATATTCATATCTTCTTCCGCCTTTGTGATATGAATTATCTGTGACTGATTTGTCTTATGTTTATTTCTATATTTGTTTCCGAAGACACTATAGCCACTGTGTAATAGCTTTGAGTTTGTATCAGTATGTCGGATTTCCTCTTGAAATAAAATGCATGTTATACTATCTGACATATCGGTGCTCGCGCAAAGCAATTACACGGATGGTCGCTCCTCAACAGCCTTATTCTCCGTGCTAGTTGACAGCATTACTCCATAGTGTTCTTCGCTAGTGTGGGTATAGAGGTGGGGCGTCACAGCTTGGTATCAAAGCCAAACTTCGGAACAATGTAGAATAAATTAATAAGGATCATCGTCCTAAGTCCATCTTAGGAGTCGTGCTTTAGGATTTTATTCGGGTCTTAGTACCGTCCTATCCTAATTTCTTTTATGATTCCTTGTTTTATCTATTAAGGTTTCTTGATATTTATTTTGAGAATAACTTTTCCCCTTCTTTCTTTTCTAAGGGAAGAGAAATGGTTAGTTCTAGCAGCCCTAGCGCTGGTCAATCCAGTAGCCCTTCTCTGGATGGCGCATTCAAGTCTGCCCAACAACTTTCGGATCTTGTAAAGAATCAAGAGTTTATCTGTGCTTTGAGTAAGAACCCCGAAATGGTTCTACCTTTGAAACTTGATGTTTCTTTCAATTAGCTTATGGATGTTACTCTTCTTCATGGAGAGGTTGGTAAAGGAAGTGTTTGTGATATTGGGACTTCCAAGAAGAGGCATATTAAGTTCAAGAGCCTTAATCCCAATAAGAGAGTGAAGCAAACTACTTTTGTAGCAAAGACTCCAATCCCTAATCGTGGATAATGCTACAATTGTGGTTCTAAGGATCACTATATAAATAAGTGTCCTAGACCTATCTCTTGCCGCTATTGCAAAGGTGCAGACCATTATATGTCCTCATGTCCCAGACTTCAAAGCAAGAAGAAGGTGGAACAAGAAACTTCGGTAGCCAAGACTCCTAACCCAAGTCGTAAACAATGCTACAATTGTGGTTCCACGGACCATTATGTAATTAAGTGCCCGAGACCCCTCTATTGCCGCTATTGCAAAGGCTCGGGTCATTACTTATCTACATGTCCTAAACTCCCTAGCAAGAGGGAGGGAAAGTTGAAAGTCGTGCAAGCCCCTTGTGACACTTCTCTTGGTCAAGGTATTTTACATTCAATCCTTGATGCTATTGTTTTATTTCGTGATCTTTCTATTTGAGTTCTTTTGATATGGGTCCATCTCATTATTTTTATATCAAAGGAACTTGTTGATTCCTTTCCTTCAAACATTTCTGGGCTTGTTGACTTCTTTGAGGATTGCGAATCCGGATGGTAGATCTACAACCCTTAATTTGTTTCTTTTTTATTGATGTCGAAATTATTTTATGTGATTTTCCTTTACGAGCCGATATTTTTACTTAGGCTTCGGAATTGATTTTTTTTTGACAGGATTGGCTTATTCATTATGAAGCCATATCGTTTGTCCCTAGTGGACTACTTATCTTCGACATTCTTAATCTGTTGAGCAGATTTCTATTTCTCCTTTGTGGTTTCGATTCCAATTTGATGACATCATTTTATTCTTTAAGCCCGCATGATGAAGAAAGTGTTGTCTCTCTCATTCATGTAGTTTGAAAACTTTCCGGTATTTTTGAGTTTGTCTTAGGATTATCACCTAAGAAATCTTTTGTGTGGTGTTAAGGTCTTTCTAGTTCGACCTTGCCACCGATTTTCATTTGGCTACGAGTTGCGGGAGTTAGCATTCCACTTACCGCATTCCGCACTCGTTACGATTCTTATGAATGACTTATTATATCATTCAGTTTGTCCAGCTTATTTCATCCATTTTATAAGCCGAGTATTTTATGAGTATTTCGATGAGACCATTCTTGTGTTTATTGATTTTGGATGAAATTAGCAATTTAAAATTTTGCAAATCTTTTTCATAAGATTTATTTATAAGTATAAATAGGATTTCTGTTTTTAGAACGAACAAAGAGAATTTTCAAAAGTTTTTAGAAACATGTTTATCCTATAAAAGATGATTTTGTGATTGTATTGCCCATTTAGTGTTTTAAGAATTCTAGTCGATGCGCTTGATCAACGTTATCGATAGGAATTTCCTAAACACTTTGATGAGACAGTCAGACACGATATATTGACTTGTAAGAATGTAAAATTTTCTAGAAAGATTTTCACATCGAGATAATTTCGATTTTGAAAGTTTTAGCTTCTCGGGAAAGAAAATTATTTAAAAGAAATTCTTTCTTTTCGATACTCTTATTCTTGTGATTCCCGTGGGGAACCAAGACTTTATCTTTAGTACCAATGCTAATCGTATTGGTTTAGATGTTGCTCACTTGCAAATTCAAGAGAACGTGCTATCACTTATGCTTCTAAATCATTAAAGCCGATCGAAACTAGGTATGCCACTCATGATCTAGTGCCCGCGGCTATTGTTTTCGCTTTTAGAATTTGGCATCATTATTTTTGGGGGAGAAATTTGTTCTCCACCTTGATCATAAATCTTTGGAATATTTATTTTCTCATAAAGAACTTTATGTCGACTCGAGTTCCTTGCATCTTATGATCTTGATATTCTTTATACACCTGGTAAGGGTAATCGTGCCGCCGATGCTCTTAGCCGTAAGCAACAAGCAGTTGTTTCTATGATGATATCTGAATGGAATGATCTCGAGATCGTATCCACTTGTGAGATTCGAGACCGCGTATCCGATTTATGCTCATCATTTGTTTTATGTAGCCTTGAGGCTCATCCTTCTCTTTTAGACCGCATTCTTGAAGCTCAAAGGCTAGATCCCGACTTGGCTCTTCTTGGCCAAATTTTTAAGGATAGAATTGATATTGAAGGTTTGAAAGACTTTGATATTGATTCTCGTGGCGGAATTCGGAAATTTGGTAGACTTATCGTGCCAAATATTAGTGATCTTCAAAAAGACATTTTAGAAGATTCCCGTCGTTCAAAATTTACCATTCATCTCGGTAGTAGTAAAATGTACGCGGATATGAAGCGACTTTATTATTAGGAGGGAATGAAACTTGACATCGCTAACTTCGCTAAGTGTTGCATGACTTGCCAACTCATTCAGGCGGAACACCAAAAGCCCGGTGGGTTATTGCAACCTTTAGAAATTCCAATTTGGAAGTGAGATCAAATTTCCATGGATTTTATAGATGGCCTTCCCCGTTCTCGTTCCGGTCATGATAGCTTATGGGTTATAGTTGATAGGCTTACTAAATCCGCCCATTTTATTCCCATTCGGTCCAATCGGACCATACCTCTTTTGGCCAAACTTTTTATTAAAGAAATTGTTAAATTGCATGGAGTTCCTACTTCTGTTAGCGATCGTGATCCATTGTTTACTAGTGGATTTTGGAAGAGTCTTCAAAAAGCTTTAGGAACGAAGCTTAATTTTCGCACCGCTTATCACCCCCAGTCCGATGGACAAACCGAGCGTGTGAATCAAACTCTTGAAGATCTTCTTTGTGCTTGTGTGCTTGATTTCGGTGGAAGCTGGGAAGATCACATTCCTCTTGTTGAATTTTCTTATAATAATAGCTTCCAATCTAGTATTGGTATGGCACCTTTTGAGGCACTCTATGGAAGGCCATGCCGATCTCCTTCTTGTTGGCTTGAGGCTAGTTTTAGGTCCAGACTTTATTCGTGTTTCACCTATGAAAGGTGTTGTACGTTTCAGTCGATCGGGAAAATTAGCGCCTCGATATATTGGGCCATTTCCTATCACCGAACGTATCATTTCCGTGGCTTATCGCCTTTTTTTACCGGCTCAGTTTTCTGCTATTCATGACGTGTTTCACGTTTCTCAATTACGGAAGTGCCTTCGAAATTCCGATTCTATTCTTGAGCCCGGTGTTGTGGAAGAGATTGAAGTTTCGTCTAATCTAACTTTTGAGCAACATCCTGTTCGTATTATTGCTTCGGAGGTCAAACGACTTCGAAATAAGGATGTTTCGCTTGTGAAAGTTCAATGGTCTTCAAATCCTAGGTATTGTTCTTGGGAATCTAAAGAGTTCATCGAGCGATCACATCCGGACTTACTTTCCCATGCTCTTTAAGGTGAACCTTTTATTTCAAATTTCTTTTGTGTTGAATATGCTTTTATGGTTGTTACTCTATATTTTCTTCTTAAATATTGCGAGGATGCAATTTCTTTAAGGAGGGGAGTCTGTAACAACCCGCATATTTGTCGATTTTATATTTAAATATTTTATTAAAATGTTTTATCGATATTCGGAATTTAGTCCGAAAAGCTACTTTTTGCATACGGTCGAATTAGGACTTGGGACCACTTCCATTGAGTTTAAAATGACGTTTGCTATCTTTTAAGTGTAATCTTTGATATGTTTGGAGATAGTAGAATTTTGCTACTTTTTCACTTAGGGCTTGGGTTTGGCTGAGCCCATTAATCTCACTTATGTATTCAGTCCCAACCCCTTCTCCCCTTCATTACTTCATTCCTCATTTCCTTATACTCAAGCTTTTATATTAATGGAGAGTGGAGGAGGAAATTAAAACTCCAAGCCCTAGTTTTCTTTTGCAAATCAAACTCTAGCTCCAAACTAATAGAAGAACCCATTGGTAAGCTTCTCTTCTTCTTCTCCAACTCATTCTCTTATCAATTTCAGAAATTCCTAAACCTAACTTTGGGAATGTTCTCCTTTTAAAGCTTAGAATCAATCTTCTTGAGTTGGATTTGAAGAGTGGTTGATTCTCCTTTGCTTTCAAGCTTCTTCTTTAATCGTTTGGGTTCAAAGGTGAGATTTTTATCTCACATCTTTGTCTATAATTATCTTAGACTGTTAGGTATGAATTCCTAACAATTATTCTTGTGCAATTGATTTTGGTTTGGATTGATTTGGTGTATATTCCAATTTTTGGTGTTTTGAAATCAAAATCTATGAAAATCTTATTATAGATATTTGGACATTGATATTTGAGGCGTATCGATGAGCCGTTAAGGCTGAGTTGTCGCGTGGCGTAAATCCTTAGTCGTCATTTGCTCGTTCGATCGCTTCCGATATTTGTTTGGCCATTTTTTGTCGAGGTTCAGGAAATCCTCAAAATTCCAGTTTCAGACGTCTGAATCTGGGATTTCAGACGTCTGAATTGGCTCATTCTCAAATAGAAAGAAAATAGGCTAAAAACGCCTATTTCAGACGTCTGAAACATTTGGTTCCGACGTCTGAATCACGTTCTGGAAATTTTTATTTTTTCCAGATTCAGACGTCTGAACCACTTGTTTCAGACGTCTGAAACTGTAGTGTTTTGCCTGCTTGCCTTTTTTTTTAAGAATTCCAATTTAAATCGATTCGTGATGATCCTATTTGTTGTTATCATTTATTATAACTTTGATGACTCCTTTTTAGGGATTTTTGAATATCCATTTCTATGGATTCTTTATCGGTTTCTTTGGATTTTATTCACATCTTCGTATGTGAATTTTAGTGATTTATTGTTCTTACAATCTTCTTTGTGATTTGTCACTTTAAAAATATAAAGGTTTTCTATATTAGTAGTAAATATCAAAACTCTTTCTTCAAATGATTTCAATACTATTTTACTACAAAGCTCATTTTCTCAAACCGATTTCTAATCTATTAGTATGTACAAACCTTTACCTCACTCGTATGAGAAATCTAATTAAACGGCTTAGTAAAACGAGTGGTATGAAACGCTTGCGTTTACTTCGTCGGTTAATTCTTGGACTTGTTCGATTGAATCTCTTGTGATAATTTTCTAGTGGGGATCTACAATTTGTTCGTAAATATTTAAGTTAAGCTAGTGGTTATGGGACATGAAGCTAAGCTCATATATTTACTAGCTTACTGTAATTGACACTTCTCTTTGATCATGACGATCATTTTAAGATTTAGACTAGCAATTGTGCGATGTCTCTTTGTTTCGGTGTGATTTCGACTCACACATGTGGGGTAGCTCCCCATGGTCTTCGGGCCATTCGTGTGTCAAAAATTAATGGCTAGCTACCATGAGATAGCTTCTCGTTCGTGTGATACATATGTTGGTGAGTTTTAATGCTCCCGTTCGTGTGATAGGCCTCCCCCCTTTTTGTGATTTTTGGATTTCGTGTGTTGAATTCTGGAATTTATGCTTCACCAATTTTAGTGATTTTCATTGATATGATTTGTCAATTTTTGTGCATTGGTGAATTCGTGTGTCATTGACTTGTTGTGAATACAAGTTTTGGGTATGAAACCCTTTTTGGATCTTTGTGAAGATTTTTGTGATATTGATTAATCTCATGTTGAGTTTCAATTGCATACTTATAGTAGTATGCCATTATGGATATTATATGTTTATGTCATACCTCTTATTCTATATCGTTTCAACTGATATTTATAGCTAGACTGATCCGTTTATTATTTTCTTATTAAATAATACTCGGGTCAGACCGAGATGTTACAGGTGCTTCAGCTTGACTTCTCACTTGGGATTGATTTCTCTGCCTTTTGGCTAACTACTTAAATTAGTAGTTTTTGTTGTATGCATTTGAGAAATAGACTCCTTGATGTATATATATTCTTTTGTCTTGCACTTGTATCTATTCTTTTGTGATGTGGATCTTATTTGACTACTACTCTGATATACACTTTCATGTGTTAGTTATATATTCATATCTTCTTCCGCCTTTGTGATATGAATTATCTGTGACTGATTTGTGTTATGTTTATTTCTATATTTGTTTCCGAAGACACTATAACCACTGTGTAATAGGTTTGAGTTTGTATCAGTATGTCGGATTTCCTCTTGAAATAAAATGCATGTTATACTATCTGACATATCGGTGCTCGCGCAAAGAAATTACACGGATGGTCGCTCCTCAACAGCCTTATTCTACGTGCTAGTTGACAGCATTACTCCGTAGTGTTCTTGGCTAGTGTGGGTATAGAGGTGGGGCGTCACACGATATAAATTTTAACTTATAGGAATTATTTTGATTGCATTTCTTATGAAAACTATATGTTTTCTATTGAAAATTAGTGAAATGTACATGAATTTCCTATATATGTCACTTACATGTTTAAATTGAGTAAGTTTAAATTGAGTAAGTACAGGTACCGGGGATGTAGTTGGTTGGAGTTGGTCACGCTAAAATACTAATAAATAACTGCTTTGCTTAAAAATGCTAAAAAGGTACGCCTACGCAATAAAAATAGAAAACATGAACTATTTTCTGTTTTCCGACCGTGTGGGTCGATGTATATATATTTATATGTATTGTGATATTGCAAAAGCTCCTCCGTACAAGGGATACTCTGCCAAATTTTTTTGTAAATTTTGGGAGTTAGAAATATTTTTGTAAATTTTTGGAAATTTTTTGTTAACGAAAAGTCAATTTCTAAATTGAAATGAAAATGTAGGAATTGAACTAGAAAAGTGTAACCATCAGATTTTGAAAAGTTAAGGAATTAAAATGAATCTGAAATCAAGTTGGAACGGATTGTTTTTGGAAAAAAAAAGAGTTAATGGATTCTGCAACTTTTTCTTACTTGGCAATTTCGAGGACGAAATTCTTTAAGGGGGAAGTTTGTAACGACCCAGAATTTCAGTCATTTGAAATTCGTATATTTAATTGGTTTTAAATATTAACAAGTAAAATTAGTAAGTCGAATAAATTTTTTATTTCGAATATCTAGATTTAATTGGATAATTAAATCGATAATTTAATATTTGAAATTACAGAAATAATTGGAAATTGGGTTTAATGTGATTAAAATTGATTTGTAAAGTTGTATTAAATCATATTGGAGTTAGAATGATGTTATAGAACTTATAAAATTGAATTAAAAGTTAATTTGTGGAAATCGAATATTTTAATATTTAATTGACGAGTAAAATTGCCATTTTTCAAACAGTCTTGGATTTCGACGAAACTAGTTTCATCGGATCCGTAATGTTAAATTATTGTAAGATTTCAAATTTCGTGTCAATCGGATTTACGGTTTGTCCGAGGCAAGCTAAAACGCACTGAAATCGGTTTAAGTGAATTTTAAATTTAAATTAGTCGATTTGAAAACTTATCTTTCAAATATGATCGAATTGGCTCCTGATACATATTCCATTATGTTCGGAATAGGGGTGAAACATTATAAACGCCAGGCGGCACGCTTCGTTTCGAGTTTGGAAAATTTTTGGGTGAATAATGTCGCGATAATTTTCTACAAAAGGCCTCAAAGTTTTCATATTTTCATTAAAACACAGCTAGGGTTTGTGGTAGCCAGTTTTAGTTTTAATGGCCGACATCACTCGATTCTTTTCCCCCTATTTTCTTCCAATCCATCAAATTAGACGAAAAACTTTCTAAAGGAAGATCGTAGAGCATCGAGAACTATATATCCAACGTTTATGATCGTTTGAAACAAAGTAAATCAACGAAAATTCGTGTTGGAAGGTCGCACGTTTCAGTGCGTTGTTCGGAGTCTACAGGCGACCGAGTTGGCTGCTGTTGTAGCCGAAGGTAGAGCTCGCGACGAGCTTTCCAATGATAGTGCTCGATCGTCTTCACGTTGATCGGAGGCGGAGCAATAATTGGCAAATGAACGGCGGCTATGGGTTGACTTTGCATTCAAATGCCTGGAAGGAAGAAGCTAAAGATTGCAGCCCAGATTTCCTATGCTAGATCGTGTGGCTAGAAACAATTAGGGTTTAAAAATAAAAATAAAATGTAAATTGATTTGTATTATAATTTGTATAAACTTCTAAATGTGATAACTTTGTCATACGAGGTCGGAAATTCGCGAAACGAATTGCATTGGAATCGTATGGATGAATACTACGCAATGGAGTTGGAATGGGATCGATTGGAGCTAGTGATAATTTTGGGTAAAAGTAAACGCGTGTTTAATTTTATTCGAAATAAAACACTGCAACTGTATTTGAAGCAAGGTGAGAACTTCTCACTCAATCGAATTTGTTTTGGTTTAAATTTTAAATAGTTAGATTTAAAATTGCTAGATTGTGTTGATTGTATGTTTGGATGATAAATTATTACCTATTGTATTGAAATAGACCCTATATGTCGTATATTAAGCGGGGGTTATTATATTAAACACATATACCGCGATATTCCACCTTGAAGTGGAATTGGTATTATATATGTACTGGGAGTTAATTTCCCGCATTATATAGCGGATGAGACCCTATTGCGCCGCATAATAGCGGATAATATTTTATATAAACCCACCGCGATATTCCGTCTTGAAACGGGATTGGTATTGTGCTAACATCTATGGATGCAAGAAAACGGGTTGGAGGGATCCAACTGGATTCCTCAACAGTATTGATTTATTTACAGATATTTGCGATATATTCTGTTATCATATTGATATATGATGTTTGGATGCTGTGGTTGATGTATTGGTGCTGTTGCAGCATTGGGCCTATTTTTGGAGTTTTAAAAATGTTAAAGTAACGATTTCGAATTTAAAAAAGATTTTCAAGTGATTTTTGAAAGTATACATTTTATTGAATTTTGAAATTGATTCATTTTAAACAAATAAACGTTATAATTTTATGTTATAAAAATTATGATTTTTATGAAATATAACTGAAATATGATTTTTGAAATAAGTAGTTGATTAATTTGTAAAATGGTTTAAATTGGGATTTTTGAATTATTATAAACGGTTTATATAAAAGATTTATAAAATTGATATTTATAAATTAAAATATTGGAATTTTAAAACGAATTTTTATAAGTGTTAAAAATGAAGTATAAATGGATTTCATAAGTGAATGAAATTTATAGATTTGTAAATTGTGAATTTGTAAAATGAATAGATTTTGTAAAATAAAAGATTTATAGGTAAATAACTTATAAATTGGATTTTGGCATTTAAATGAGATATAAATAGAATTTGTTAATTAAGGGATTTTATAAATTGAAGTTTTTATAAAATATATAAATGTGAATTTATAAACGTTGTTTTATAAATCCAAAACCAATTGAATTTGATAAGTAAATATGAAAGCTTATTAAAGGAGATATATTCACGATTTTGGACAGTGGATAATCCTTTAAACTAAATATGTAGAAGTGTTGAATTTGGTAAACGATTTATATTCACGATTTTGGACAGTGAATAATATATTAAAGAAATGTTTTAGGAAGTGATCTTTTAAATAGAATTAAAGCGATTTGAAGTTGTTTTAAAATGTGTTAAGGATCGAAACCATAGATTTCAACATTTATTGTTAAAATAGAAGTTTTCGAGAAATAAGGAAAAGATGGACTATAACACGGTTGTTATGGTAAATGATTTTCGAAAGGAAATGTTTTTGTATAGTATTGGGGTTTATATATCTATCGTATTTTTGAATCCCTATGCTATTGATTTTGGGTTGTCGTAACGATGTTTTACGCAACTCGTTTTGACCCAAATAAATGTGTTTAAAGAGAACGTTTTCCTTAAAAGAATAAAATGTATACTTAATCGTGTTTTAAGTATATTGAATATTTTCCAAATGTTGAAAATAAATAGATTTGTGAATTATTTATTATTCAATAAGTATGGAAATGTTTTCCAATATGAAGTGAAATGTTTTTGAGATTATATCTTTTAAAGATAAATTGAAAGTGAATATTTGAAATCGATTTGAAAATTGTATATCAGTGGATATTTGGAAATTTAAATTCACCATGGAATTTATAAAGGAAAGGGAAATTTGTTTAAAAATAAACATTGAATTATTTTTGAAGTGTGGGAAAATATATCTTGTAAATATATTTTTGGAAAATAAATAATTTGGGAAATTATTTGGAATCTGGTGATGTTGTGCATATCTATTGATAGTTAAATAACCGACTATCAATATTTACCTTTAAATGGTTATTTGTTATGATTTGCTTAAATTTGAATGCTGCACTTATTTTAAAAATAAGCGCTCGTTATTCGGTTTAGCTGGGAGAGGGCCTTTGGTCATAAATCCCATTCCGAATAGTGATACGTCGTAATGGATAGCATTTGAAGACCGGTGTTGAAGACCGGATATTTTCAAAAATGGAAGGATTACCGTCGAATGTCTCTGCATCGGCTGATCCCCGATATAGAGATTTTATCACCCTTTGTGGTGGGAATTCCGGACGTGATTGGTGAATATCCGAATTTGCAAGGGCTTCTTTGGAAGTGCCTTTGGTTCTGTTCGATCCCAGAACGGACTTGTATGGATGTGTGTCTGACGTTACAATTTGAGATGTAAAGCTGGCTTCTATCAAATAAATTTCTGTTGGTGGTGGAGAATTTATTCTCTTAGCTTAACACCCTTCTCTGAGACGTACGAGCTCAGAGGTTATGTAGTTGATGGTTGCTAGTGATATATTCCCAATTTGGTAACGTGGCATGCTAAGTGCTGCTGATCATTTGTTGATCAAAGCGTGGCTTTTATGAAAAGCATAGCTTTGTGGACGAGACTTGCTCGGACCTCACACGCCAGAAATGGTCAAAATAGGAAGAATGCAGCAAGGTTATTTGGGGATAGCTCCCCCATAGGGTATGTACATTTCCTTCTGGATGGAGGTGGTATTATGGTATGGAGCCCAAATACTTAACCTATGTGGTTGCTGCAAATTTATTTCTTTGTGGTTGTTGGTGAATCCCAGGATTTAGGTCGGTTACGACCGGGGGTTAGCATACTCGTGTCAGCAGTTACCTAGCTAGAGGTGACCCGGCCTTGTGTTGGCAGAGATCTGGTTAGGTTCTCGGGGCATCTTTCCAGTGGCGTACCCATATGGAAATGGAAAGTTCCTTGGCCTGACCATTTGTTGGAAATCCAAACTCCAATATGTACCTTGTATAGTTTTAGTTGTATAACCTGCCATTTACTTATGGTGGCGCCCTACTGTTTAGATGGTAGCTATAGTAGGCATACGATAATGGTCGTATGTTGGCTAAGATTTATATTTTACTTTCGAAATGGTTTCCTGCACTTTGCACTTATAGTAATAATATCAAAGAAATTTGCGTATCAAGCATGACTATCATAAGGAGAAATCTCCTCCGATTCTGCATTTGCATTGTGTGTGTATGCGTGAGGCCTTATGGTAGTTTCATTTTTCAAAAGCATTGCGGATCTATTTTGAAAATATTTCTTTGTTTGTTTTAAAGATATAACTGTGTTAAGTTCTCACACCAGTCCCATGACTGACCTGGAGTTTATTGTTCCCTTCCTAAACTCTGGGTGCCCACCAATTTCCACACGGGCAGTCTAGAGTCAGGTTATCAGGTCATCCTGGAATTTAGGAGTTGTTGTGGAGATCTGGAGGCAAGCTGGATGGCATGGCATATCAACTAGTATATAGTATTTCTTTTTCGCTGTTTGTTGTTGTAAACTCTGATAATATATATTGACTCTGATGATGTAATGTAAAAAAATGTACAGTTCTTTTGATTTAAAAGTTTATTCATTTATCTATTATATGTTGTTCCGCTGCGATTGTGAGATTCTAATATTGTTTTTGTTGCTTCTTCTTTCTTTCTTCTTCTACCTCTTCTTCTTTAACCCTAACAATTCGGGTTTCCGGCCTTCGATTGCTCGGCAGTTGATACAGTGGATGTATTAATGTCGATTTTCGAGAGTCGAAAATCTCGAATGTTACAGCGAGACTCCTACAAAAGCACATAACATTGCTCCGAGAAACCTATGCAAACCAGGACCTTCAAACCAACCTTGGATTGACACCCCAACTCGTCCAAGTTGTGTTAGGAACTAGAGATAGTGGTTTTGATGACAACAACCATTGTAACTTATTTTATTATAACTTATATACTAACATTATTTTTTAGATATAAATGAATGTTATTATGTAGGATATATATAAGACAGGTACTGATTATTGAAGATTGTACAGTATAAAGATCAAGAATGAAGAAATCAAGTTTGAAGACTCATGAGTATCAAGATCAAGATTTCAAGATCAGTGTCTAGTTTTGTTAAAACTTCATAATAGCATGGAAATCTTCATTCCAAATTTCATTTGGGATGGAACCCATTTCTACCTTCTTAGTGGCTTACAAACCCACGACAAGTAGCTTACAAACCTATGACAAGTGGCTTACAAAACCACAAACATCCTGGTTTTATACAAGTTCTCGAGTCCTGATGTGATGAAATATTCTACAGGAAGAAGCCTGCAAAACTACTTCGAAATGGTTTTTCAAAATGATTTTAAAAACTACTTTTCAAAATATATTAGCCTTAAAAAACATCTTTTCAAATGATTTTCAAAAAGATGTTTTTGCCTTAAAATATTCTTTGTTTTTGTTTTTCAATAAACTCCTGTTTTAAACTTCGTTTGGTTTTAAAACTATCTTTTGTTTTTTAAATATTCTTTAGAATATATATACTTGAGATTTAAAATCAAATTTATAAATACGTTCTAAAAATATATTTTTCTACTCTTTTTTATTTTAAAACAAAGAAAAATTAGTTTATTTTACTCCAGAGTCATTTTATCGTGTTTTCCTTTCAATACCATTTTCAAACAAATTTTACATTGTTTTTAACTAAGGTATGTCGACATCATGAGATACCCCATGTCGACATGGTGGCCGTTAAATTCATAAATTTCAATTTTCAAAAGAAGTGTCTGTTCGTTTAAATCTCTTCACGAATGGTTATGACCGTTACTGGTCTATAAATAGCCTTCACAAACAAATTTTTAATAACTATTTTCTTATTTTCTTCACTCCTTCTCCATAAATCCATATTCTAAAATTTTCATATTTTTAAGATCGTGTCGAAATTCTGTCGAATTCTCAAGTGAATCAAATTAGAATCTCATTCTTGTTTGATTCTCTACCCTCTCTCGAAGGTCAAAGTGCTATTCAGGGTTATAGGATCAAATTGTAATCAAAAGTTTATCCAGTCTCTCTATAAGGTGTGGTTGTGCCTGGAAATCAATTGGATGTCTTGTATCCCATAAATCGAGAGAGTTTACCCCAGACTCAAAGACATTAGGGTACCACAAGGCCTTTACAAATTGAGGATTGTAATCTCGACATTTGTATAATAAAAATCTATATGAGGTGTTTGCCTTGGTGTAGGACTGGATATAGGATAACTTCGAACCAGTATAAAATCCGGTATGTTCTTTCGTTTAACTGCCTTTTATTTACTTTCTGCATCTGTGTTTGATTCTGTGGCTATTCCATGATTAAGTTCTGCATTTGTTTATATCACAATTTTTAAGTTAGTCCATATAAATCTTAAAATCCATTAAATATTATTCACCCCCTCTAGTGTTAAATTAGTCTTAAGATCCTTAATCCACACCCCCTTTCAAGTGGTATCAGAACATAGGTTTTCATAGTTTTCATAATTTGAAACTTAAAAAGTTAAAAATGGAATTTTTAGGAAATTTTATTAATACTAGTTTGAATTTATGCATTTTATCAAAGTATCATCAGTCTGCATATAGTTTTTGTGAAAAATCAAGTTATCTACCGAATTGGTTTGTTATGCAGGAACATACATGTTACATGACTTTTGAAGAATCAACAACCATTGGACAAACTGTGCAAATTGAGAAAGATAAATGGATACTTGATAGTGGCTGTTCAAGGCATATGACTGGAAATCTAGAGATACTCAATGACATTATATATCAAGATGGTGGATTGGTCAACTTTGGAGATAACTCAAAAGGATATGTGATTGGCATCGACAATGTAGGTAATTCTAAAACTCCTCTTATTTCTGATATTTTGCTAGCTATGAATTTAAAGCATAATTTTCTTAGTATAAGTTAACTATGTGATAAAGGATGGAAAATTAAATTTGGAAAAATATGTGTCACATCAAAGATAATAAGTCAAATATTATCTTTGATGGAATTAGGAAAAAAACATTTACATCCTTAGTATGAAAGTTTCAAATGATAATTTATGTCTTTTGGCTAATACTAGTGACCCTTGGATTTGGCATAAAAGATTTAGTCATTTAAATTTCAATCTGTTATCTAGGTTATCAAAACTTGGCTTAGTTAGAGGTCTTTCCAAGTTAAACTTTAAAGTAGATAGTATATGTGATGCTTGCCAATTAGGAAAACTTAAGAAAAGTTCATTTAAATTAAAAGATATGATTTCTACTTCTTAACCTCTAGAATTACTTCATTTAGATTTATTTGGTCCATCTTAAGTTCAATCAATTAATCACAATAAATATGTTTTTGTAATTGTAAATGATTATTCTAGATATACTTGGACAATTTTTCTTAAACTTGAAAGTGATGCTTTTGAATTATTTAAAAATTTTGCTAAAAAATTCAAACTCAACTTTCTTTAAAAATAAAAACTATTCATAGTGATCATGGTGGAGAATGTGAAAATGAAAATTTTGAGAATTTCTGTAATAAAAGATGAATCACTCATAATTTCTCTTTTTCAAAAACTCCACAACAAACCGGAGTGGTAGAACATAAGAATAGAATGATTCAAGAGTGTGCTAGAACAATGCTTTCTGATAGTAACTTACCTAAAAAATTTTAGGCTGAAGCAGTCGCTATAACTTGTATATATTAAATAGGATTTTAATTAGACCATTAACTAATAAAATACCATATGAATTACTTTACAATAAGAAATCCATAGTAGCTTATTTTAAAATTTTTGGTAGTAAATATTTTATTCTTAATACAAAAGATAATTTAGATTAATGTTAAGCTAAATCCGACAAAGGTATCTCAATCGGATATTCTAATGAAGTAAAACATTTAGAGTTTATAATTTGAGAACTAACACTATTGAAGAAACAATGCATGTATGTTTTGATGAAAATTTTAAAGATACTGTACAAACAGAAGATGAAGAAGATTTTATAAATTTAAATAATGAACCTAATGAAACTAATTGTGAAATCATTCAACCTAATAAAAGAATTAGGCTATTAAAAGATCATCCTGAAGAAAACATACCAGGAAATATTGAATCTATAGTTAAAACAAGAAATCGACTAAATATTATGATTAATGTAGCTTTTATACCAACTATTGAACCTAAAAATTCAAAGGAAGCATCATCTGATGATTCATGGATTCTTGCTATGCAAGAAGAATTGAATTGGTTCACCAGAAATGATGTTTGGAAACTTGTTCCTGGACCTGAGGATAAAAGTATAATTGGAACAAAATGGGTTTATAAAAATAAAATGAATGAACTTGGTGAGGTCGTAAGAAATAAAGCTCGTTTAATCGTGCAAGGTTATTGTCAAGAAGGAATTAATTATGACGAAACCTTTGCACCCGTAGCAAGACTAGAAGCTATCAGGATTCTACTTGCTTTCGCAAACTACAATAATTTCAAGTTATATCAAATGGATATTAAAAGTGTTTTTCTAAATGGTTTTGTAAAAGAAGATGTTTATGTTGAACATCCTCCACTTTTTGAGGATAATAAATTTCCAAATCATGTATATCGGTTGAAGAAAGTTTTATATGATTTAAAACAAGCTCCTAGAGCCTAGTATGAAAGACTAAAATCTTATTTACTATAATCTGGTTTTGAAATTAGTAAAATAGATACAACTCTTTTTATTAAAAGAAACAAAAATGATATTCAATTAGTACAAATATGTGTAGATGATATAATATTTGGATCAACTAATAACATAATGAATAAAAAAATTCAGATATAATGACTAAAGAATTTTAGATGAGTCATATGGAAGAACAAAGTTTCTTCTTAGGATTTCAAATCAAACAATTAGATAAAGGAATTTTCATTAGTCGAGAAAAATATGCCAAGAATTTAATTAATAAATTTGGATTGACCACTTGTAGTGGGAAACCAACTCCAATGACAACTAATGTAGCTTTAAGTAAAGAAGATAAATCAAAAGATGTTGATAAAAAATTATATAGAGGAATAATTGGTTCGCTGCCTTATATAACAGCAAGTCGTCCTGACATCATGCATTGTGTCTGTCTCTGTGTAAGATACCAATCTCAACCGCAAGAAACTCACTTAAAAGCTGTTAAAAGAATTCTAAGATATGTAAAACATACTTTAGATTAAGGTTTATTTTACTCTAGAAACGATGTATTTGATTTAATTTCATATTGTGATGCTGATTACGCTGGTTGTAAATCAGACCGAAAAAGTACAAGTGGAACTTGTCACTTTCTAGGACATTCTCTGGCTTCCTGCTTTAGTAAGAAGCAAAACACTGTATCCTTGTCAACAAATGAAGCAGAATATATATCTGCTGCTTTGGCTTGTTCTCAAGTTATATATATGCAACATACTTTGAAAGATTTTGGATTAAATATAACTAAATCACAAATTTATTTTGATAATACTAGTGCAATAAACCTATCTAAGAATCCAAGTCATCATGCTAGAACAAAACATATTGATATTAGACATCATTTTCTTAGAGATAATATAAGTAAAGAAGTCATAACTCTTGAATATATTAATACTGAAAAACAAATTGCTGATATATTAAACAAACCATTAAATGAACAAAACTTTACTAAATTTAGAAAAGAATTAGGGATATGTTCATTAACAGAAATATAAATTGTAAATAATACAAGTATAGTTAATAATTAATATAAATAAAAATTTCTCAAAAATTGAACTAGGCATGTCGACGTGATCCACCCCCCTATGTCGACATACATGCCGAGATTTTCAAATTTAAATTTCCCTATAAAATTAGTTATTAAGTTATATATTTATATATTTCAACTTTTACTCCTTTTCTCTATTCTATTCTCTGTAATAAACTTCTAAAACAGTAAATTAATGGCTTTCTCTTCTAATAATGAACCTTCTTCACTCACTTCTCCTCATTCTGGTCCTTTTCAATGCTCCACACACGTACGAGTCATCAAATTACAAGAGAAGATGAAAGATTTGCTTCAAATGATGATGAAAATTCAAGTATATTAATTAACGTTCTTCCAAAAACAACTTCCGGGTATAAAATCTTGAATTCCTTGTAACTTAGGATGCTATATTTCACTCATACATAGTTAATATTCTTATGTCATATGATTTTTATATCTCGTTTTCTATTAAGTTCAAGGTTTATAGTTTATCTTTTGTTGATCACAAAAGGGGGAGAAATTATATAAAATAGTAGGCTTGGAGTAAGGGGGAGTTGTTGTTGTAAGGGGGAGTTATGGTCCGATCGAAGTGGTAAGTATATTTTATAAGGTTGTCATCATCAAAAATGGGGAGTTTGTTAGAAACTGGAGATAGTGGTTTTTATGACAACAACCTTTGTAACTTATTTTATTATAACTTATATACTAACATTATTGTCTAGATATATATGAATGTTATTATGCAGGATATATATAAGGCAAGTACTTATTATTAAAGACCGTACAGTATAAAGATCAAGAATGAAGAAATCAAGTTTGAAGACTCATGAGTATCACGATCAAGATTTCAAGGTAAGGGTCTAGTTTTATTAAAACTTCATAATAGCATAGAAATCTTTATTCCAAATTTCATTTGGGATGGAACCCATTTCAACCTTCTTAGTGGCTTACAAACCCACAACAAGTAGCTTACAAACCTACGGCAAGTGGCTTACAAACCCACGAACATCCTGTTTTGTACAAGTTCTCGAGTCCTGATGTGATGAAATATTCTACAGGAAGAAGCCTGCAAAACTACTTCAAAATGGTTTTTCGAAATGATTTTCAAAACTACTTTTCAAAATATTTTAGCCTTAAAAATTATCTTTTCAAATGGTTTTCAAAAAGATGTTTTAGCCTTAAAATATTCTTTATTTTTGTTTTTAAATAAACTCTTGTTTTAAAGTTCGTTTGCTTTTTAAACTATCTTCTGAGTTTTAAATATTCTTTATAATATATATATACTTGAGATTTAAAATCAAATTTATACATACACTCTAAAAGTATATTTTTCTACTCTTCTTTATTTTAAACATAGGAAAATTAGTTTATTTTACTCCAGAATCATTTTACCTTGTTTTCCTTTCAATACTATTTTCAAAAAAAAAAATACATTATTTTTAACTAAGGGATGTCGACAACATGGGATACCCCATGTCGACATGATGGTGACCGTTAAATTCAAAAGTTTCAATTTTCAAAAGAAGTGTCTATTCATTTAAATCTCTTCACGAATGGTTATGACCGTTACTGGTCTAAAATAGCCTTCACAAATGAATTTTTTAACTTACTATTTTCTTATTTTCTTCACTCCTTCTCCACAAATCCATATTCTAACATTTTCATATTTTTAAGATTGTGCTGAAATTCTACCGAATTCTCAAGTGAATCAAATTAGAATCTCATTCTTGTTTGATTCTCTTCCCTCTCTTGAAGATCAAAGTGCTATTCAGAGTTATAGGATTAATTTGTAATCAAAATTTTATCGAGTCTCTCTATAAGGTGTAACGACCCGTATTTTTACGAATCGAAGGATTGTAGAACTGTTGTCATTAGGTCGTTAGTGTTGTTAAGTCGTTTTGAGTCTAAGTCGTATGTTAGTTAAGGTCGCCCGAGCAACCCAAGTCATGTGAACGACTTAGAGAAGTTAGTGGTAGTGGTTGCCGACTTAAGGGATAACGGTTTAAGGAAGTTAGGACGTGTTGAGGCTTAAGTCGTGTGATAGTTTAAGTCGGTGGAGCGACCTAAGGAGGATGAGCGACTTAAGGATTGGGACGGCTTAAGGATAGTAGCGGCATAGGTGAACGACTTAGGAGTTAACGACCTAAGGAGGGTAAGTCGTTCGAGCGACTTAAGGGTGATAGCTTAGGTCGGGTAGTAGATAGGTCGGTTGAACGACTTAAGGATTGGGACGACTTAAGGGAATCAGCGACTTAAGAGAGTTAGCGGCTGGGTTTAGTTTAGGTCGTAAGTCGTTGAGTCGTTGAGTCATTGAGTCGTTGATTCGTCCAAACGACTTAGGACTTAGGTAGAAATGCGGCAGTGTGTTAGGTCACTAAGTCGTATCCTGTTGAGTCTTAGGTCGTATCCTGTTGAGTCTTAGGTCGTGGCTAAGTGTTAGATCGTGTGTGTTAAGTCGCGCGCATGTGTTTTAGGTCGCGCATAGGCTTGAGTCGTTAGGTCGTATCTAAGTTAAGTCGTGTAGAGGCTTGAGTCGGTAGGCCGTGGGGTTGATGAGTCGTAAGTCGTGGGGCCTTGTTAAGTCGTGACCGACTTAAGGGGGGCGAACGACTTAAGGATTTCCAGCCTATAAATACACGTGCTTCCTTCACTTTTTGGGATCCGGATTTTGAAGCGACGAAGTGCTGCCATTTTGAGAGCTCGAATGCTACACTTCTTTACTTCTCTTCTCTTCTTTAATCTAGTGCTTCCTTCCATCCAAGATTGAAGATATACATTCTTCAAAGAGAGACTTCATCGTTTGAAGCGGAATTTTGACGGATCAAGCTAGATCCTTCGCTGTCCGGATCTGGAGTTTTTTTCTTTTGAGGTGTTTAGGTGATTCGGTGAGTGGTGGTTATCTCTCACACAGACCCAAAGGAGTATATTGGATCGGTGGCTTGTTTGTTTGTTAAAGATAGTGATTTCATGCATTTTCCTTAAGTCTGCATGTAGATCCATCGTTCATAAAGTTTTGATATCCACTTTACTACATGTTAACCTATGTTAGTTCATTCATCAAGGTATTAATTAGAATTCATGCTTGTTAGATTTGGACTCTTTATTTACGAAATTGCCATTATTGTTATAACTGTTTATTAAGATCTTATTTGAATGATTGATTACTTGGATTAATGATTGATCTGATTGATTGTTATAAATTAGTTGATTGATGATTTGATTTGGACAAGTTGGTCGAAGATGATTCAAAAGCCAAGTGGAAAGGCTCTTGAATAAGGAAAGCTGCTCGTGGCATATGAAGCGGATGATAAAGCTCATATGGATAGATTTGATGATGATGTTGAGATGGGACTTTGCTATGATGCGATGAGGCAAAGCATGATGTGAGATAGCCTTGGTTTAATCCAGAAGGGATCATCCCAAGCATGTTGATAACTCGGTGATATGGTTCGAGTTCGTTGATAATGGTTGGCTCAAGAGACGCTTGAGCTAGTATGAGAATAGTCGTCAAGGAGGATGACTAGGAGGCTGAGATTTCATCGTTGTTGAAGTTTCTAGCATGCTCAAAGCAAGAGTACACTGGGCAGATTCGATAGTCCCAAGACCAATAGTTGAAGGTCTAGTACTCTGGGCAGATTCGATAGTCCTAGGCACGGGTCACGATGACGTGCGAAGTTATGTCTAGAACCGGGGTTACCATTAGACCTTGACGGACGGATGAAAGAATGAGCCGGTCATTCAATTAACGGTGATATCGAGACAATGATAACAGTGATAGCCTGAGTCATGGATATTTGGATGCTTTGGTTGTATCGTCACTCGGTCTCAAGAGCGATGTTTTGTGGGTGCTTATCTGATCTTGGTTTAGGCCTTGGGGGTTTGTACTTGGAAAACATCGACCTTGACTCGAGTGATAATTGCTTTACTTTAATTGTCTGCTTTGCTATGTTTGTTTCTGCTTAGTGTGTCTGGGGGCTATCACTGTAGAAAGAAGTGGAGTGGGAGGGTTGGATTCCTATTCATTTTTACCCTTTATGCTCTTTTGTTATGTTTGATAGTTGATTTACCGCTCACTAGGACTTTTGTCTGACTCAAGGTTTTATGCTCAACTCTTATTACCTTGGGCTGTTCATCCGTTTTGGGATGGGCAGACTAGGTAGCAGGTGACAGGTGCTGTTCTTCGTGACCAACGCTGTTAATGACGAAGACGAGCTGGAGGCTTTTGCATATTGTTTTTCTTACTATATGTACTGGATGTTCCGCTGCTTGTATGATTCTCTGAGAGTTATGTAGTGAGGCTTGATGTATTGACTATTCAGATGTTTGTATCAAATTGTTTTGTAGTGTATTGATGAGGTTCTATTTGGTGAAATTTCACTATGTATATTTCTCTATTGTATTTTATCCCTGCGCTGTGAGTAATACGATAGATTTTAATTGTTTTACCTTACCTTGATGATCGTCCATGGCTGCCAGGCACGCCTTTCAGCGCACTTTCTCCTTGTTTAAGTGCAGAAGCCATGGGCGGTCGTCACATTTGGTATCAGAGCTTTGGTTAATCGATTTTAGCCAACGCTTGTTGACATAACTACGTATGAGAGACGTAATTGTATTTTGATGGATGATTACTATATATAATATAGTAGTTTAGAAGGATTAGATCCTCTTATGCAGTTGTTTCTCAAGGTGTACTAATCATTCTTTTATAGATATTAAGAATGAGTCGAAGAGAGAGACCAGCTGCTAGGGAAGACCGTGATTCTGAGGGGGCTGCTGATTATGCTGCTGTGTTTGAGGCCATGATGACTTCGATCATGAGAAGGATGCCAGCTCCAGGGCCAACGATAGATGTTGGAGTTCAAGTTCAAACTCCAAAACAGGTGGATTTTGCTAAGTTGTGTAAAGACTATACTGCTCTTGGAGGAAAGTTTTTCTTGGGAACAGAATCAACCATAGAAGTCCAGAGATGGATAAATGCTTGTAGAAGGATCTTTGGTGATTTGGGAATCGAGGATGTAACCAAAAGGAAGCTCGCATCAAGACAGCTTCAGGGAAGAGCTTCTGATTGGTGGAACTCTATCACTATTGATACTCTAGAGGAAGAAATTACTTGGGAGCAATTCCAAGCTAGATTTGAGGCTAAGTTCATTTCTACAGCTCAGAAATCTGTTCTGTTTAAGAAATTTGTGGAACTCAAGCAAGGTGGAAGACCAGTTCTTGAGTATGTTTCGGAGTTTGAAGCCTTGTCCAAGTATGCTCGGTCATATATTGAATCTCCTTATCAGAAGAATGAGAAGTTTGTGATAGGCTTGGACACTTACCTTGGGAGGCAGTTGGTGGATCATTTGGACGATCCATTTGAGAAGCTTGTGGAGAAGGCTCTCAGGCATGAGAATCTGTTTCCTAAGGAAGGATCTGTTGTTGCTGTGACCAAGGAAGATTCTAAACCACAGCAAGGTGGGAACAAGAAGAGGAAGCAGCAGCAACAGAAGGGTAAGGATGGCCAGAAGAAGCCGAAGGGCGAAGTGACCTGCTACAATTGCCAGTAGAAGGGCCATTTCTCTAAAGATTGTAAGAATCCAAAGGTACCATTGAAGTGTTACAACTGTGACAAACTGGGGCATATCAGGAAGAATTGTCCAGAACCGAGGAAGGACAAACAGATTGTGCAAGTCTATGCTTTGGGAGTAGTGCCATCATCTTCAAAAGCTCCTACTGTAGAAGAGAAAGGAAAGAGTGTGGTGGTACAAGGTACCCTTTCCATTTGTGGTATTCCAGTTAGAGTGTTATTCGATACTGGAGCGTCGCATTCCTTTGTTTGTAATGAACTTGTAGGCCGGTTGGGTTTGGAACCGGATATTGTTGATAGACCATTGGTTGTGACTAATCCAGTTGGGGGTTCGTCCTGTTTGTGTATGATATGTCATGGTCTGGTTGTATCGAGTCATGATTGCTCTTTTGTTTGTGATTGTTTTGTTCTGAACTTTGCGGGGTTTGGAATTATTTTGAGTATGGACTGGCTTAGGAAGTATGCGGCAAAGGTTGATTGTAAAAGGCTGGAGGTGACAGTCGAGAATGTGGAAGGGTGAAAGGTTGTGATACGATATAAGCATGAGGAAGGCGTCTTCATGAGCTTCATGTATTCGCTGGTTGTTCCACGGGATGGACTGTCATCGATGCCAATCGCAAATGGATTTGAGGATGTCTTTGATGAGGTCAAAGGGTTACCGCCGCATAGAGAGATCGAGTTTCGCATCGATCTAGTTGAGAGAGCGAGACCTGTTGTGATGCCTCTTAGGCGGATGGCGCCTAGGGAACAATAAGAGTTGAAGGTGCAAGTTGATGATTTTTTACAGAAAGGATTTATTCGGCGTAGTGTGTCCGAATGAGGTGAACCAGTTGTGTTTGCAACCAAAGCGGATGGATCGTTGAGGTTGTGTGTGGATTATCGTGAGCTGAATAAAGTGACTAAGAAGAACAAGTATCCATTGCCGAGAATAGATGACTTATTTGATCAGCTTCATGAAGCTAAGGTGTTTTCTCAGATGGATTTGGCAACGGGATTTCACCAATTAAGAGTGGCAAAGGATAGTGTGCCGAATACTGCTTTTAGAACACCATCAGGTTTCTTTGTGTGGTTAGTAATGCCGTTTGGATTGACCAATACACCGGCATATTTTGTGGATCTTATGAATAGAGTGTTCAGGGATCAGTTGAACAAGTTTGTACTTGTGTTCGTGGATGATATTTTGATTTATTCCAGAACTGAAGAAGAGAACAAGACGCACTTGCGGATCGTTTTGGAAATCTTGCGGAAACAACAACTGAGGGCTAAGTTTTCGAAATGTCACTTCTGGAAGAGCGAAGTGAGGTTCTTAGGCCATGTTATCTCTGGAAGTGGAATAGCGGTTGATCCCGCCAAGGTGGCAACGATCCAGGATTGGTTAGACCTAAGAATGCATCTGATGTGAGAAGTTTTCTTGGATTAGCAGGATATTATCATCGTTTTATCAAAGACTTTTCCAAGATAGCTGCACCATTAACAGGATTGACGAAAAAGAACCAAGTATTCAGATGGGATGCTAAGTGTGAGCAAGCTTTTGGAATCCTGAAAGAGCGACTAACAAGCGCTCCTGTTTTGACTATTCCAAGTGGAAATGATGAGATGGTGGTTTACACCGATGCATGTGGTACTGGACTTGGAGCAGTGCTAATGCAGAAGGATAAAGTTATTACGTATGCAAGTCGACAACTAAAGCCGCATGAAAGGAATTATCCGTGTAGCGACCCGACTTTCCACTCTCCGAAAATCACATCACTAATTAAGAAAGAAAGGGATAGAAGAAGAAAAGAAAGAGAAGAAAGAGAAAACAACACATCAGAATCTCACAGCGGAACGATTTAAATATAATATAGAACATATACATAGTATCATATACATCAGAGTACACGACTATACATCTCAAATTTAGACAGTTAAACATTTTTGTCTAATATACAATACAAGAACAATCAACAAAGAATAACACACAGCGGAAACTCTAACCATATATCTACACGCTGAAGCCTCCTGCTCCATAGCTTCTCCAGATTTCGTCAAGAGATAACCTGAATCACTTGACTACTCATATATAATATGAGTACCCAAGAGTTTAATAAAAACAGAAAATAAACACTCGGGTCAGACAGGGGTCTAGTGTGAGTAAACGGTTTAAGATTGCTTAACTTTAGAAAATCCTTTGAAAACAAAAGGTATCACGTAAGACTTCCCACACATAAACATGGAAAAGTTTTTACCTTACGCTAACCAAAACATTTGATAGAAAATCCAGTGATATTATAATAGTGTCTAGGGTTTTCAAGTAAATATGAAATAGCCGAAATTGTTACATGATTAAATTCCAGCTACTAGCCACAAAAGTGGGTAATACAAACAAAACCGTAGGGTCTCGTAGGGAAAATGGGTTTCCATCAATGGCAGGGCTACTGGGGTACCGCCCGTCACAGTACGTGGCCTAGATCACCGTACCGAGGAGTACTCCCACTCCCTTCAACACAAGACCGGGACCATTCCTTACTGAACAGTCTCGAAAAAGACCACCCCGCAGTTGGCTGCAGTTCCAACTGCCCACAAAGCCGAAATAAAAAGGGACATCTAGACAGGGATGTATCTTGCTCTCCAGTGGGAGCGACCCACGAAGCCTTGCTGCACCTCCTCTGTTTTAGCCATTCCCGGTTGATGAGGCTTGAGGCTGTGATTACCTTTATAGGACCAATTATCTTAGAATGCTCATCGTCCGCCTGACGATGTGCTGAAAGCATTCAATCCATACAAGTTTGTTCCGGGTTCGAACGAAACCGAAGGCACTATCTCGTTGCACTTATTTTGGAATCACCCTCAGAGTCAACGACCATAGCTCTTGCACTCTGATTCACCATCTCGAATCTATAAGCACTATTCCGTCAAACTCATTACGGAATCACCCACAGAGTTATACTGACTTATAGCCCTTACACCTCGAGTCTTCACTTGCTCCACTTGGATTAACGACCTACGTTTAATTGGAATTGATGTGGTTTTCGGATATCCAAATATGGAAACCCGATCCCGGTCTCATCGAAACCAAACGCCATTTAAATGTCCAAGTTGTACTTAAGGGATTTAATTAATAGATATTTTAGATAATATCACTTAACATAAATGGATGTATTCATAACACAGATAGATAATCATCTATTATCACATGCATCTATACATATCACAAACATCATATATATCATATTCAGATATAGCATATACACATCATCACCCATCAATCAATGTCATCCAATAACATCCAATCATTAACTCATCCAATGATATATATATCATCCAATCATTAATCATTCATAAACAAGTTTGATCCAAACTTGATTAATTTAATTAATCCTTAAATTAAATTAATCCTTAATTAATCACTTGTACTATCTTCAATCCAACTTCTTATTCATTAATTAATTACAAATTAATTAATTAACCAACATTACTTAATTATCCATTTCAATTAATCTTCCCTGATTAATTATCACTCAATTACTTTAAGTAATTCTTACTTAATTACCATATTAATTAATCATCCTGATTAATTACTTCCAAATTATACTAGGTAATTACTTCTTAATTACTTTCTAAATTAATCAACCTCGATTAACTATTCTTTAATTGTTCTGATAATTATTCCTTAATTATCTTTTAATCATACCTGATTAATCACTTTTAATTAATCACACTGATTAATTACTTTTAATTAATCATATTTAATTAATTACTTTTAATTAATCACCTTGGATTAATTACTTTAATTACATTTAGTAATTAAAACTTAATTATAAACTAATTATTCTTAAATTATTAATTAACAATTAATTTATTATTTCCATTAATTAATGATTACTTCATTAATTAAATTTCTTTCTTAATTAATTACTTTAACTAGTAATTAATCTCTTAATTAATTAATCTTAATTCTTTTATTCATTAATCATTAATCAAATAATTTAAATCTTTAACTAATTATTAATTAATTCTTTAATTAATGACTAAAGTGATTAACTCTTAATCACATTTACCTAATTACCTTTAATAAAGTAATTATTCTTTACTTAATTACCTTTAGTAATTAACCACTTAATTACTTTAATTACTTCCCCAAGTAATTATATTAGATCAATCCAAAGGGATTATTTTAATTAATCACAAGTTAATTACTTAATTAACTATTTAACTTAATCATTTAAAATTAATTAAATGATTCTTAACTTACTATATTAAAAGATTCTTAATTAAGAAACCATTATCTTAATTAAATCATTTATTAACAAATAAAAATTGATAATTAAAAATAATTTAATTATCTCAATTATCTTTACAAATTTAATTATCTTTAAATAATCAAAACTTATAATTTCTTAAATTATAATTGATTTCTAAACTTTAACCAATAATCCTTATTTAAAAATAAATTATTTTAAAAGTCAACTATGATTAAAACAATTTTAAATATTTAAATTAAACCTTTTTAAATCTTTAAAACTTTCCATAGTTACTAAATAAAAGTTGATACAACTTAACTCAAAACTACACTAATTTTATTTTAAACTTCCATATTTTATATGTATATAAAACTTTGTTTAACCAACTTTAAAACAATTTAGTTTATAAACAAACTTGTTTAACTCTTGTTTTAAAAACTTTATAAAAACCTTGCTGTTAATTTTTAAAACTTTTATAACTGTTTGCACCCAAATATAATCCTACCCAACATACTCGAGTAAACACAGAATTACACGCGACAAAACCCGAGTAATTCCCTATCCAAACCCGAGTTTCCCCCGAGCTCTCCACCTTTCTCCCTGCTTCGAGTCCCATACAACAAAACACGATGCAATCTTCGGGCCCCCTCCTTCTTCTCCCATTTCCCATTTCCAGCTGCACAAAGCCGTGCACATCAACGTGCACGACCAACCTCGCCAACGACGAACCCCTCTCCGGTCATCCCCAAGTCGACTTCAACTTCGACATCAACATACTAAACCCAGAAAATCCAAACTCGATCGAGAAGGAGTTTTCAACCTTCAACCCAAACTGTTTGAAGCAACGTCACCAGAAAACCCAATATCCACGACAATCCAGACTTCGAGAAACCTCGCCACCACTACCGTAACTTCCCCACGTCACCTCGAACCCATAGCTTCACTCGCGACAGCCTCCGTATCCCCACGACACCGCGAAACCACGATGAACCCATCGGCCAAAAATAGGTAATAAAACCCTAACTCCTCGTTTATCGGCCACCCACTCAATTAAAAATTCATGAACCATTTTTCGCATGAACACTGGAGCCCCCTCCACCTTCATGTCCAACGGCAAAACCCAGTTCGCCATGGATTGCCGTGATTTGGCCAAAAACCCCAAATCAATGAATCCCAAAATGCTCACTAAATACCCCATTAAAAATTGTGATTCAAGTACTAAAATCATCATTTTCCATTTGCAATCCAATTATGAATCCAAAATTAAAAATTGAATTCATGAATTTCTGACCCAAATTTATATTTTACTGTAAATTTAAGTATTTAGAATCATTTATTCACTTTAAAAACTGGTAATTGTTTCTAGATGATAGTTTACTTAAATTCAAACAACTTCTATTTACAATTCAAGTTCTAATTCAAATTCAAGAACAAGTTATTGAATTTTATTTATAAAATTTAAAACCTATTCTTTTACAGACACTAGGCATCAGTATACAGCCATTCAAAAATCATGAATCAAACATGCATCTAATACAATTTAAATTCTTTCAGATAACATTATATTATTCATTCATATAAACAAATTAATACCACTTTTAAATCTGTTTTCAAAATCTGCATTTACTCACCTGTAAATTTTCCAGAAAACAGAGAACAGAACTGCATTTTGTTCCAGGCTTCAATTTTTCTTTTGCATGTTGAAGTGATGATTAATTTCCAGCTGCATGATGAAATCAATCTACTTGCAGTTGATTTCTGAGTTGCTTGATAATTTTGAAGGTGATCTTGCATTTGATTTGAATATCCAGATTTACAGATTTGTATTCATCTTTGATTTGTTTTTGTTTACATTTTGCTTTTCAGATTTGTATTAATTTTGTTGCAGAAGAGAGTAAAAGGAATTCTTTTTTTCTTCTGAAAATGAAGCTTATTTTGTAATTTACAATTTAATTTTAAATTAAATTACTAGAGAGGAAGACATTTGTCACAAAGAAACTCTAATTTACTTACACCTATGTAAATATGATTACAAGTGTTTTAACATACATTAATATACTTACATGTGTTTTTTTAATGTTATTTTATCTTTAATAATCTTTTTAAGCTATATATATAGGTATTTGTGTAATTTTAGATAATTATAAAATGCTTCCATCCTATAAAAATAAACTTTAGGCTTTCATTATCTTAAAAACAAATTCATATAGGCATTTTTAAATAACTTGTATTTTAATCAATTTAACTTAATCATTTGTTTATATATTGAGAAACTTAGTTTAACTCTTTACATAGATTTTTAAAACAATTTTTATCTTATTAGAAACAAAAGCTAAAATATATGTTTATAAAATAAGAAATTAACTTTATTATTTAAAATTTAAATTTCAAATATCATTTCAAAGACATTAAATCAAATTATCATTTCAATTTACAAAACTAAATATATTCAAGTTTGAAAACACTTATTAAATTCAAATTAAAACATTTCCTATTTCAAATATATATACAAATATATATACACATTTCAAATAGAAACATTCTAACGTTAAATTTGTTAATTTCCATATTAAATTTTAAAACAAATCTCAAATCACAATATATACATTCATATATATATATATATATATTACAATTTGAATATAACGTTTTATTACATTAAAAACTTCTTATTTACCAACATAAATATTTCCAAATCAAATTATTATAAACTTTCAAAAGAATTTAACCTTGCTTATTTATATTGTTAAGAAAATATTAATAGATATGAACCAATTATTATTATTAATCTTTTAAAATAAATTTAACTTGTCTATTTATAATATAAAATGATCAAATCAATTTAATTATTAATAAAGATTATTAAATTGATATTGCTCAAAATTCCGAGTCGTCACATTCCTCCCCCCTTAAAAGAATTTCGTCCCCTAAATTTAAAAGCAAAGATAATTTAATAACCCAGTTAAAGAATTTAAATTTTAAACAGCAATCACACAATCTATCATACACTACCAATCATAGCAACCAATTCAAATAATTTTTTTTATCTATTTAGACAAAATTTTGAATAGAACCTCCTAATATTATCTAGAGTTTTCCAGGTACCTATACCGGAATACTCGCTTTACAAATCTTAAGTAACTGCACTACTAAAACCAAGAACTCCCTCATCTGATTCTTCAAATCTGAAGAAGATATCAGACTAAACTCAATACCAGCTCAACTACCAGATCCCTTCTGAACTGCTGATTCTATCACTCAAAGAATCATACACATATTCCTCAGAGATATGTGAAATACAATGAATTCCAGTTATCCGAACTGACAATTCAATCCTATAGATCAAAATCAAATTCCTAGAGAACACAGGAAACTCAAAATACCTCCAGAGCGAACTCTCCAGTTTTACCCATTCTTATATCTCCTTTGATTGGACAAAACCAAATCAATATCCAAACTCTAACTGCACATTCCAAATCTCCTCAATTCTAACTGCATAACTCTTCGGATGCTCCTGAGTCACCTCCAATATTCCTGATCAGCCTAACCCTTGCTGATTGCTCCATGAAACAACAACACCAACTCAAACCAAATCTCCAAATCCTACTCAACAAAATGGCTTTCCCAAAAATAATTTGCTGAAATCCAAAATACAACTCTATTCCACAAGCATTAGTGTACTTCAAACCTACCTCTCTTATCTAAAATAGCCAAACAGTTGCACTAGACAACCTTACCTTCTAACTCCAGAAATTTCTTCATACTTGAATTTCCAGTAGAAATTTCATTACTGCAACTCCCGGTTGCTCCCATTCAAGAATAATTGCCAACTCGCTTCCGCTGCACAACTCTGATCTAGAGCAGATAAGAATGCTATCGAAGAACATAAGAAAAACCTTCTCCATACACAGTTCATCTGATTCATAAAATCTCAGCGATCATTCCACTTGGTCAAAACATTTCAACAGAATCTCAACTTAGAACAAGATGATCAATCCAAAGAATCTTGAGCTGCCTCACCAAATTCTTCTCGCTCTAAGAGTCATCCCACTACATGGTTGAACCATCAAAATTACTCCTGAATTCCAAGTTGATAAGAAATCTCAATCTCCGATTCAGGTCAACTTCTGATTCCCTCAAAAACATCTGGAGACCCTTCGACTACTTTTAATACTTTCATCTCCATAAGAGATGCCTCAATTCCCAAGCCAAAGAATACTCAAAGATTCCCAACTAATCGCAAGTCACTTTTGCGATCACACTCAGTTCTGATCCCAAAGAACTGTCTCCCCAATTAGAACAGCTTTTCCTAAACAAGATAAATCTTTCCAGAATGACTTATCTACCAGAAAACTGATAGATCACTTCCAAGAAATATCCTACTCTGCTGAGCCTCCCAAAGAAATGGATAAGCTTTCACCATTTGCCTGGTCTGCTGATAGTAGAATCCCAAAGATTATTGAATCATTGAAGAAATAGATCCATGCTGCTGCTTCCAAACTTCACTTCAATGATACTGCTAAGCCACAAGGTCTTCCTTAGCCACAAACTTCTTGAAACTCAAAACTAACATCCAAATCCTCTAAAAGATCCTTGAGACGAGTAGACATCTTCTCAAGAAACTCGGCTCCAAACCAAAATCCAACCACCTATCTCTTAAGGAAACAAATGAGACCATGCCCGAAATGAGGTAACTCATCGACCTTAGTCTCAAACTTCAATATAGACACGACACCCTTGAAATCTAGAGAATCTCTAAACATTCGAAACTTCACTACAGCAGGCATCAATGCTCTTCCAACACCATCTAAATCTGGCTCCAAAAGAAACATCTTCAGAACCATCTATGGAAACTGCATCTCATCACACAGCTATTCCTTCCTGAAGTTATCAAGATACCACCACTGCTTCTGCTCAGCTGACAACTCAACTATTGGAAATCCCTGTCCACCTGAGAGCAAATCAACCTCACACTCCAAGAATATACTCTAATTCTTGAAAAAGACTTCCTCTGGACTCAAAGAAATCCTTTCACCAATCTACAAAACTTATTCGAGACGGTAATAGGTCTACAATCTCGATAAACACCTCCAACTACAACATATAAACCTTTTCCATTAGTGGTAGTCGTGTTCCACACACTACTACCTTATCTACCTTTATAACCTACGTTGGAAAATCCGAACAGATAACCAAATTGATTAGGTAGTTATATATATATATATATATATATATATATATATATATATATATATATATAATTACAAGTACGCTCTCTCAAGATAGACACCTCTCCAGAGCCTAGGTATTCACTCAACCTAACGCTCTGATACCAGCTGTAGCGACCCGACTTTCCACTCCCGGAAAATCACATCACTAATTAAGAAAGAAAGGGAAAGAAGAAAAAAAGAAAGAGAAGAAAGAGAAAACAACACATCAGAATCTCACAGCGGAACGATTTAAATATAATATAAAACATATACATAGTATCAAATACATCAGAGTACACGACTATACATCTCAAATTTAGACAGTTATAACATTTCTGTCTAATATACAATACAAGAACAATCAACGCAGAATAACACACAGCGGAAATGTGACGCCCCACCTCTATACCCACGCTAGCCAAGAACATTACGGTGAATGCTGTCAACTAGCACGGAGAATAAGGCTGTTGAGGAGCGACCATCCATGTAATTTCTTTGCGCGAGCATAGATATGTCAGATAGTATAACATGCATTTCTTTATCAAGAGGGAAATCCGACATACCGACACAAACTCAAAGCTACTACACAGTGGCTATAATATCTTCGAAAACAAATATAGAAATAAACATAACAGAAATCAGTCACAGACAATTCATATCACAAAGGCGGAAATAGATATGAATATTACACTAGGAAGTGTACATCAGAGTAGTGGTCTAAAAAGATCCACAATATCACAAAAGAATAGTTACACGAACTACACAAAAGAATAAGTATACATCATGGAGTCTGTATCTCAAATGTATACAATAAAAACTACTAATCTAAGTAGTTAGCAAAAGGTCAGAGTAATGGATCCCAGGAGAGAAGTCAAGTCGAAGCACCTGCAACATCTCGGTCTGACCCGAGAATTATTTATAAGAAAATAATAAACGGATCAGTCTAACTATAAATATCATATAACATGATATAGAATAGGAGATATGACTAAACACATAATAATCACAATGCCAAGCTGTGATATATATAAGTATCAACAAGAGATTAATCAATATCACGATAATCTACTCAAGATAAAAAGGAATGTCATACTCCTAATTTCATTCACCAAGCCACAAAAAATGACATATAAGATATGGCATAGACGTATAATATCCATAATGGCATACTACTATAAGTATGTAAATGATAATCAACAAACGATTAATCAATATCAAAGAATCTTCTCAAAGATCCAAAAAGGGTATCATACCCAAAACTTGTATTCACAACAAGTTAATGACACACAAATTCACCTATGCACAAGAATTGATAAATCATATCAATAGAAATCACAAAAATAGGTGAAGTATAAATTCCAGAATTCGACACACGAAATCCAGAAATTTCACAAAATAAGGGGGGAGGCCTATCACATGAACGGGAGCATGAAAACTCACCAACAGCTGTAACACACGAACGAGAAGCTATCTCATGGTAGCTAGCCATTAATTTGACACACGAATGGTCCGAAGACCTGACACACGAATGGTCCAAAGACCGTGGGTTGCTACCCCACCAATTTGAGTCGAAACTCCACAAAACGGGGTTTAATCTCCCGCGCAGTCAAAGAGACATCGCACATTGCTAGTCTAAATCACAAAAATGATCGTCATGATCATCGAGAAGTGTCAATTACACTAAGCTAGTAAATATATGAGTTTAGCATCATGTCCCATAACCACTAGCTTAACTTAAATATTTACGAACAAATTGTAAGTTTCCACTAGAAAATTGTCACAAGAGATTCAATCGAACAAGTCCAAGAATTAACCGAACAAGTAAACGCAAGCGTTTCATACCACTTGTTTTACTAAGTCGTTTAATTAGATTTCTCATACGAGTGAGGTAAAGGTTTGTGTATACTAGTAGATTGGAAAACGGTTTTATGAACGAGTTTGATATTGAAAATATAGTTGAAATCGTTTTGATGAAGAGGTTTTGATATTTAATACTAGTATTGAAACCTTTATATTTTTAAAGTGACAAATCACAAAAATGATTGTAGAACAATCAATCACTAAAATTCACACACGAAGATGTGAATAAAAATCCAACGAAACCGATAAAGAACCCATCGAAATGGATATTCAAAAATCCCTAAAAAGGAGTCATCAAAGTCATAATAAATAATAACAACAAATAGGATCATCACGAATCGATTTAAATTGGAAATTCAAGCCAAAAAGGCAAAATGGACTCAAACAGTAGGTTCAATCGACTGAACAGAGTTTTCATTCGACTGACCCTGTACCTGGAAATTTTCTAGGTTCAGGAAACTTTCTGTTTCCAGGTTCAGTCGACTGAACAGAGGATTCAGTCGACTGAATCATGCCTGGAAACTTTCGGGTTCCAGGTTCAGTCGACTGAACAGAAGATTCAGTCGACTGAATCATGCCTGGGCTGTTTTTCAGCCTATTCAAATGGAGAGCAAACTCTTCCAAAATGCAACCGGACGAACATTGGCTCTAAGGGTTTATGCCAATCGGCAACCCGGCCCTATATGCTACTCGATGCATCACCAGAAGCATGATCAAACATCCATAAAAGGATTTCACACAAATTTGACTTAAAAAACCCAAAAATTGGAATATTCACAAGACCAATCCAAATCAAGAGCAAATGTACATGAAGAAGTGTTAGGAATTCATACCCAACAACCAAAGATAATTATAGTCATAGATGTGAGATAAAAATCTCACCTTTGAACCCAAACGATTGAAGAAGATGCTTGAAAGTAAAGGAGAATCAACCACTCTTCAAATCCAACTCAAGAAGCTTGATTCAAAGCTTTAAAAGGAGAACATTCCCAAAGTTAGGTTTAGGAATTTCTGAAATTGATAAGAGATTGAGTTGGAGAAGAAGAAGAGAAGCTTACCAATGGGTTCTTCAATTAGTTTGGAGCTAGAACTTGATTTGCAAAAGAAAACTAGGGCTTGAGTTTTAGTTTCCCATCTCTCCCACCATTGTTGCTAAAGCTTGAGTATTAGGAATTGGAAATGAAGTAAATGAGGAGTTGAAGTGGAGTTGGGTCTGAATACATAAGTGGGGTTATTGGGCTCAGCCCAAACCAAAGCCCTAAGCAAAAAGTAGCAAAATTCAACTTTCTCCAAACTTATCGAAGCTTATACTCAAAAAGGTCGCAAACAGCATTTTAAACTCAATGGGAGTGGTCCCGAGTCCTAATTCGACCGTATGCAAAAAGTAGCTTTTCGGACTACAATCCGACTACGATACCACATTTAAATAAAACATTTAAATGTATAAATCATAACATATGCGGGTTGTTACAGACTCCCCTCCTTAAAGAAATTGCGTCCTCGCAATATTTAAGATGAGAATATAAAGTAACAACCATAAAAGCATATTCAATCACAAAAGAAACTTGAAATAAGAAGTTCACCTCAAAGAGCACGAGAAAGTAAGTCCGGATGTGTTCGCTCGATGTACTCTCTAGATTCCCAAGAACAATCCTTAGGATTTGAAGACCATTGAACTTTAACAAGCGGAACATCTTTATTTCAAAGTCGTTTGACCTCCGAAGCAACAATTCGAATAGAATGCTGCTCATAACTTAAATTAGGCGAAACTTCAATCTCTTCCACAACACCGGGCTCAAGAACAGAATCGGAATCTCGAAGACATTTCCGAAGTTGAGAAACGTGAAACACGTCATGGATAGCAGAAAATTGAGCCGGTAATAAAAGGCGATAAGCCATGGAACCAATACGTTCAATGATAGGAAATGGCCCAATATATCAAGGCGCTAAATTTCCCGATCGACTGAAACGCACAACACCTTTCATAGGTGAAACACGAATGAACACAAGATCTCCCTCAGAAAATTATAACTTCCTTCTCCGATTATCGGTATAGGATTTTTGTCTACTCTGGGCTTCTTTCATCCTATGACGAATAAGATCAATCTTTTCTGTGGAATCACGAATAAAATCTGGACCTAAAACCAGCTTCTCACCGGCCTCAAGCCAACAAGAAGGAGATCGGCATGGCCTTCCATAGAGTGCCTCAAAGGTGCCATACCAATACTAGATTGGGAGCTATTATTATAGAAAAATTCAACAAGTGAAATATGATCTTCCCAACTTCCACCAAAATCAAGAACACAAGCACGAAGAAGATCTTCAAGAGTTTGATTTACACGCTCGGTTTGTCCATCAGACTGGGGGGTGATAAGCGGTGCTAAAATTAAGCTTCGTTCCTAAAGCTTTTTGAAGACTCTTCCAAAATCCACTAGTAAACAATGGATCACGATCGCTAACAATAGAAGTAGGAACTCCATGCAATTTAACAATTTCTTTGATAAAGATTTTGGCCAAAAGAGGAACGGTTCGATTAGATCGAACGGGAATAAAATGGGCGGATTTAGTAAGTCTATCAACGATCACCCATAAGCTATCATGACCCGAACGAGAACGGGGAAGGCCGTCAATAAAATCCATGGAAATTTGATCCCACTTCCAAATAGGAATTTCTAAAGGTTGCAATAACCCACCGGGCCTTTGATGTTCGGCTTGAACGAGTTGGCAAGTCATGCAACGCTTGACGAAGTTAGCGATGTCAAGTCTCATTCCCTCCCAATAATAAAGTCGCTTCATATCTGCGTACATTTTACTACTACCGGGATGAATGGTGAATTTAGAACAATGTGAATCTTCTAAAATATCTTTACGAAGATCACTAATATTTGGCACGATGAGTCTACCAAATCTCCGAACGCCGCCACGAGAATCGATATCAAAGTCTTTCAATCCTTCAATATCAATCTTATCCTTAATATTTTGGCTAAGAAGAGCCAATTCGGGATCTAGCCTTTGAGCTTCAAGAATGTGGTCTAAAAGAGAAGGATGAGCCTCAAGGCTACATAAAACCAGAGATGAACATAAATCGGGATCACGCTCTCGAATCTCACAAGTGGTTAAGATCTCGAGATCGTTCCATTCATATATCATCATAGAAACAACAGCTTGTTGTTTACGGCTAAGAGCATCGGCGACACGATTACCCTTACCGGGGGTATAAAGAATATCAAGATCATAAGGAGCAAGGAACTCGAGCCAACGCTGTTGACGCAAATTAAGTTCCTTTTGGGAGAATAAGTACTTCAAGGACTTATCATCGGTATAAAGAACAAATTTCTCTCCTAAAACATAATGACGCCAAATACGAAGGGCGAAAACAATAGCCGCGAGCTCTAAATCATGAGTGGAATATCTAGTCTCAACAGGCTTCAATTGCCTAGAAGCATAAGCAATAACACGTTCTCTTTGCATGAGAACGGCACCCAAACAACGCGACTAGCATCGGTATAGACAACAAAATCTTTATTCCCCTCGGGAATAACGAGAATAGGAGCATCAGAAAGAAGTTCTTTTAATTTCTGAAAAGAAGCTTCACATTTGTCCGACCAAATGTATTTAACACCTTTCTTCGTCAAGCCAGTGAGAGGCAAGGCAATCTTAGAAAAGTCTTTGATAAAACGACGGTAATAGCCCGCCAATCCAAGAAAACTACGAATCTCTGTCACACTCTCCGGTCTCTTCCAATCTTGAATCGCTTCAATCTTTGAAGGATCCACGGAAATTCCGGATTCGGAAATAATATGACCGAGAAATTTCACACGAGATTGCCAAAAGTGGCATTTAGAAAATTTTGCCTTTAATTGATTACTCCTAAGAGTTTCTAACACAATCCGAAGATGCTTTTCATGCTCCTCTTCGGTTTTTGAATACACAAGAATATCATCAATAAAGATGAGAACAAATCGATCAAGAAAATCTTTGAAGACTCGATTCATAAGGTCAACGAAATAAGCCGGAGCATTCGTTAGACCAAATGGCATAACAAGCCATTCATAAGATCCATAGCGAGTACGGAACGATGTCAAAGGAATGCTATCCTCTGCAATACGAAGCTGATGGAATCCAGTAGCTAAGTCTAATTGCGAAAAGACTCTAGCACCACTAAGTTGATCGAATAGATCATCAATCCGAGGTAAATGATATTTGTTTTTGATAGTAAGATCATTAAGCTTGCGGTAGTCAACGCAAAGCCTAAGTGTTCCATCGGATTTCTTCACAAAAATAGCTGAAGCTCCCCAAGGCGAGGAACTAGAGCGAATAAATTGCTTCGTTTCCAAATCGGATAATTGTATGCCCATCTCCTCATTTTCTTTATTGGACAAACGATAAGGAGGACGAGTGACAGGTTGAGCTCCAGGAATGAGATTAATTCTGAACTCAATTGCTCGCTTAGGTGGTAATCCTAAAACGGGCTCGAATATGTCATGAAATTCACGAACGATGTGAATAAGAGAAATAATATCACCCTCATCGTCATCATCGTCATCACGAGGATTTAAAGAATATAAAGATGCAACCAAGTTGGAATCTGAATCTTTAAGATTAATAGAAATTTGCTTAACAGATTGAGGATGTCGAAGATGAATAGTCCGCTCAGGACATAGGATATGAGCTTCATAACGGCTAAGCCAATCCATTCCCAAAATCATTCCAAAGCCTAAATAACGCATGACATGCAAATCGGCTAGGAAAGGAAAATCACACAAAATAATTTCGACATCTTTACACAATAAACTGATTGTTGCGGATCCACCAACCGGATTCGCAATTCTCAAAGAAGTCATCAAACACAAAACATCCAAAGAAAAAGCATCAATAAGTTCTTTTGATATAAAAGAATGGGACGCACCCGTATCAAAAAGAACTCGAATAGGATGATCACGAAATAAAATAATTCCATCTAGAATAGAATGAGAAATACCTTGGCCACGAGATGTGTTGCCAGGGGCTTGAGCAACATTAAGCTTTCCCTCCTTCCTAGTTTGAATTTTGGGACACACATGCATAAAATGGTCCGGGCTTTTACAATAGCGACAAGTACGAGGCTTTGAACACTTGTTCGCAAAATGGTCTCTGGAACCACAATTATAGCATTTCCCTTGAGTAGAGGAAAAGGTCTTTTCAGCAGGAGTTGCTTGCCTCCCTTTCTTATTGGGATAAGGGCCTTTGAATTTGTTTGGCCTCTTCTTGTTGTTGAAGTTTGGTTTGGAACCCACCACTTCAACATCATTCTCCTTATCCGCCTCTTTAAGACGAAGAGCAATATCAACGAGTTGGTCGAAAGAAACTTCTAACTTTAGAAGTAATGGCTTCTTGAGATTTTTGTTTAAGCCATAGACGAATCTCTGGTTCTTCTTTAAAGGGGTGTTGATATATTCAACCCCATATTTGGAAAGCGACTCGAAAGAGGCGACGTAATTAGTCACGGAGGACTCACCTTGAACAAGGTCTATAAATCGTCGAGCCAATGTCACTTTCTCAGCTTCCGGTACGAATTTCAACTCGAAGCGTTCTCAGAATTTCTCCCAAGTGAGATCCGCTTCATTAGTTTCAGAAATAAGAAGCTCGTACCAGTCCAATGCTCTTTCTCGGAGCATACTTGAGGCCACCTGAACTCGGTGAAGGTCAATAAGATTCATGCGAGAAAAGATTCGATCGCATGACCTTAGCCAAGCCTGTACTTCAATAACAGTTTCGGAACCTTTGAACGGCTCCCCACCCAAATTAGTGTAATCGCTACACAAGCGTGCAAATCCCGACTTTGGGTGAGTAGGTTTCGGGTTAGCTCCAGCTGCTTGAGCATTTGTCACTAAATCAATAAGCTGTTGAGCAGTCATAAAAACTCCATCCTAGGGTGGAGTGCTAGATGGCACGGTAACGACCCGTTAAATTTATGATATTTAATAAAATGAATTAATATAATTTCTAATTTGGTTAAGAATAAATGTAGAAATTTGGTATAGTGGTTGCAATTTAGTGTAACTATAAATTTTTATGATAATAGATGTGGATAAAGTAAATTTTCACAACTTGATTTAAAGTAATTTTGAAGAAACAAATAAATGTTGAATTTGTGAATGTTAGTATAAATATTAACTTAAATGGTGTTCATTAATACAAATATGTAATTAGTGTAGATAGAAATAATTTATGCCTGTAGTGAAAAAGAAATCTAATAGAGACATAAACTCTAATTATATAAAGGAGTATAGATCTAAACAAATTTATGAAGATTGATAAGGACAGTGTTTGTAATCAAGTTTGGTTATTAATATTTGAAAGATAGAGATGTGTAAATACGTTAATGAATTTATAATGGGAAGGAATGGTAGAATGAAATGAATATATATAATAATAAGCAATTGATTCAATTAAGGGAATTAAATTTTAATAAATGGTCATTTAATAAATTCAACGTTTGTGAGAAATCATAATAGTTGTGTAAAATATGTACAAACTACGATTTGGAATTTATTGGATTTATAACGGTTTTGTTATTAAGTGTATGAGTTTAAAAGTTATTCCATTTTGTAAAGTAATAGAAGAATGCATGTAAATATAAACAGGGCTTAATAGAATTTGATACTTAATAAATTGAATAAATTGCCCATTTATGTAGATATGTATAGTGGACTATAAATGGCCTAAGCAAATTAAATGGGATGATTATTGAGATTGGTACTATGAAAATAAATAGTAATATTTATTTGCAAGTAATAAAAGCCTATTTAGGTGACTAGAATTTAGATTTAACGACTATTGTATGTTACCTATTCTTGTTTCTTGTTATTTTAAATTTTGGAAATTTATTCAATTTATCCGCCAATTTACCGCAGTTAAAGTGAAATAATTGGTGATTGAGAAACGTTAAATACAGATAAGATGAAAACCAAAGAAAATCCCATTTGTAATAAATTATGTAGAATAAAGTAAAGAAATCAGTAAGTGGAAATGTGAAAATGTGAATGCAATGAGATCATAAGTGATAATAACTTTGTTAGGTAAGTGATAACGGAAATTTTGTGTATAACCAAATAAAAATCCAAATTTGTTTGCAATCAATTGAATTTATTGCAATTTAATGGATTTAATATTAAATAGTTTATGTAATTATTATTTGGAAGAAATTGGAGTTATTTGTAAAAAGGTATGAACCAAATGTTAATTTTTCTTATGAAATTGACAATTGATATGAATGAAAAGAAGATAATTTGGGACAGTAAAATTTGGAATTTATGCATAATAAAACGGATTCTAACGTTAATTATTACGTTATTGAATTTAAAATGGAATTTGTAAACAATTGAGTGAATTTAATAGATTTATCAAACTTATAATATTGAATTCATTAAGATTGGAATTAATAATAGTTAAGAAAATGAGGGGATAATAATTTGGAATCATAGCAATAGATATTAATGTAAGGTTACCTTAAATAAGTTAAGGCAAATCAATGGAAGGTACCTTTATAATACGATGATTGTGTGTAAAGGAAATGGGAATAAAAGTTTATTAATAATTTGGAATTTAATGTATGGTAAAAAGTTTATGTGCAATCAAATGAGTTGGAATGGAAATCAAATCTATTTATCTAATTGGATTTAAGTGAGAGTATATGATTTAATAATTGGGTTTTTGCGAATAAAATTTATAATTCCCAAATAATAAGAAAACGCAGAAATTAACACTGCAAAATTGATATACTTATAAATTTTAATTCACATCCAAGCTTGGAAAACCATTTGGGATTGTTTGAATTATATAAGTCACAAAATTTGGCCAATATTAGAAGTTGAAACATAAAAACTGGATTTATAATTTATTTTAATTTATTTAATAAATATTAAAAATAGCCATTTTGGGCACGGACTCGGATTTTGACGAAACTAATTTCATCGGATCCGTAACGATGAATTATAATAATGTTTCAAGTTTCGTAGCGATCGGACTTGTCGTTTGATCGTACGGACTCGAAACGCCTTCAAATTTATGCATTGAAATAAATTGAATTTGAAATTATTGTTTTCAGCATAACTTCTTCATACGATCGAATTTGGACGTGAAACTTTTTCCATCGCGTTCAGAATATTTTAAAATACCTATCTGGATATATAGATTTAAAAAATTCGGTTCCGGAGGTATAGCGGGTTTTTTTGGGCCATATTTTGTTGCGTACGTTCACCCGTCTAGCGCGTTCGTTATCCGTACCCACCTAGCCTTCTTCTATTTGTCTATATATATGCGATCATAAACCCTAGCTTCACCCTTTTGTCTATTTGCTGTACGTTCATTTTCTTCACTCTTTTCTCTTCCCCAAATGTATACATCTCAGATCCAATTCCAGATCTATCCACAGTTCAAAATCAAAAGTCAAAACTCAAAAATTTCAGAAAATTCCAGAAAAAATATATGTTGAAGTATTCGATACGCGTAATCTCATGGTGTAATTCGTTTTTCAATTGGAGCTGTCGTTCATCCAGAATAAATTCAAACAGCCCCAAAACCGTTCATCATCGTCGGACAAAACTTCGTCGGATGGAGAAACGATTTCTGGGTTTTGACGAGGGAACGTAGGGGAGTGCATCTATGTGGTTTTTGCATCGAATCAGTGGTTGGATTGGGAGATTTATTCGTTTAGGGTTGCAAGTATATGTGGTGGCCTGGGAAAACGATTCGTGCGCGTGAGCTGATGTTGCGCATCTTTCAGAATGACGTGGCAAGTTTATATTTTAATGTGTGTCATTTTGTTTATTTTTAATTTTGAATACAATCACCATTTTTCGTCATAACTTTCTCATACGAATTCGGATTCACACGAAATTTCTTTTGTTAGGATCGTAATTTAATTCCGGACTTGACGACGCTGGTTTGGACGAATTTTGAGACGGGCGAATTTTTGGGTTTAAATCGAATTTAAATTCGATTTAAATTCAAAAGGTGAGTGTTTTAACTCACTCACAATTACTAGAAGCTTTTATGTTTGTTAAATAAACTTTAGAAATGAATAGAAATTTATTTATGAGCTTTTGGCATGTTATTTCACCCATATCTGTTGAATTGCATTTTTTGAATTTGGCTGTTAATTAAATTGATTGATTGCGTATTAATTGGCTGTTAGAAATTATTGTTTGCATAAGAACTGCTAGTTAATAGTTTTGTCAATTATCACTGAAAATAAACTGTTAGATTTATAGTTGATAAATATAATTTGAATTAAACTGCCAATTATTACCTGTTGTATATTCCCAAACATACTTTGTTAGTGGTTGATATTGCTTGATGTTTGTGACTGGATGATGGATGTGTTGTTGAATGGATGTTTTATTTGATATCATTAAACTGCAAGTTAGCATACATTTTACATTTCATTCGGGATTGTGGTTTGAAATGATAAAACCGCAAAGTTTTATTTTTTAAATTGCGGATTGAAATGATAAATATCTGTATCACTTGACCATAGGATAGAAAATTATATACAGGCACCGCGGTCTATATATAACTATTTTAATGTGATTTCTATGGTTTGGATTGAATACGGTCTATAAATCTTAAATTTATATTGTATAAATATTTTATTCCATATTTATATACCTATGAAGTTGAAATTTTGAAATTAAAAGGAATATAAATTTCTTTATTGAAAATGGAAGAAATTTAGAAAATGGAGTTTGGTAAATTTATATCCTATGTTTAAATGTAAAGTTGGAAATTTTAAGATATGATATTTGTAATTGGATTTTCCCAAAATAAATAGAAATGGATATTCTAGTATAATTTGAAGTGGAAAAATTCTATATATATATATATATATATATATATATATAGATATGTTTTACTAGAAATTGAAGTCTTATTAATTATGGATTTTATGTGAATGGTCAAGATTAATTAATAGAATATTGATTTTGAAAGGATAAAAATCCAACTTTAGTTGAAATATTAATGCTCAAAAATGGATATAAATATATATAAAATTGAAATGGTTTTGGGACTTGAAGTAATATTTTGGATTTTGGTTTAACTTTAAAACAAGAAATATTTGGAAAGCCATGAAATTTATTCTTTATAAAACAACAGTAAAGTTAAACCTTTTTAATTCGCATACCGTTGAATATCCAAACCATTTAGTTTTGAAAATAATGGTTTTAAAATACTATGGATTTTCGAAGAATTATGTTGAAAGTTACAAACAAAATATTGGTTACATGGGATATTAAATAATAAAAAGTGACATAATTTTTGGAAAGGAAAATTTTATTTGGGAAACGATATCATTGATTTGGGCTTTTATAAAATATTATGAAAATAAATTGTTTGTGTTTTTAAAGAAGAAATGATATCGTAATATTATGGTTTTGAAAGGGATTATATTCTGGTTTTAAAGTATAAACTGTTTTTAAATAACCGCGGTGTTATAATAACGATTGGTTGGCAAAGAGACCGGGATCGGATATGGACATACTCTCTGTCGATACCGAAAACCACTTTGACTAACCGTGTACGCGGTGGAGATTCCAGAATGAAGTAGGTGGTGGCGACGTTTCCTGTAAGGTAAATACGTGGACCCAACTCCCGTGAGTTGGCATAAGGTGGCTAAAACAGGAGCGATTCTCAGGCCAATGAGGTCATTCCTCTGATCGGACGCTCCTCTTCGATATTATACTTTGACTTGGATTTGATTCAGTGGCCACTTCTATATTTTGATTTTGGGGAGTTAGTCTGAGGTGAGCGGTAACTGCGGCTACGCGTTTCCACCAGCCTGGATAGCAATTGGTATATCTACCCTGGCATTGCCTAGTTGTGCCGTGTCACCTACCATACCGAGCCTTTACTACGAGTTTCTATTTGTGTCGTACCTATGGAGTATCCTCTGGTAGCCTCCCGATCAGGAGGTATTACGGTACTGTATAGACTATTGGCATTATTTGTGTTAAGGGCTATATGGGTAACCCCTTAACGCTATTTAAAAGTAAGTTTATTTTATGAATAGACACTATTATAATAGCGCAATATACTACATAGTAAATAGTTTAACGGATCCTTAGGAGATGTAAATCCCGAGCATCTCTTGAGTTACTGTACTCATATTTATTTCTGTTTATTTAACTCACATAAGATATTCTAGTCTGACTCGAGTGTTTTTGTCTTTTCAAATTCGCTCGGGTCAGTCCGAGCATTTCAGGATAGCAGATTTAGCTGGGAGGACGAAGACGAAGATTCAGCATTATTTTATAATAGTATTGCACCACACACTCTTTATATTCCGCTGCATTGTTGTATTGGTATGTGTAACTCTGATGTTCATTGTACAAGTGAAATAACTGTTTTGTAAACTGTTTGAACTGTATATTTATTATTATATTTTATCCTTCCGCTGTGAGATTCTATTTTGTTTTATTCCTTCTCTGTTTTTCTGATCTACCCCATAACACTCCGTCCTTGCGTATGCTTTGAATTGGCACGTGTGTCGTTTTAAAGTGTGCGAAAAGGCGGGATGTTACAGTTGGTATCAGAGCTTTGGTTTAGCGATAAATCTTGGCTTTGTGGGGTTTGACTCTTTGTTAATAGGGTAGAAATATCCTATGGGAGTCGCTGAGTGTATATATATGAGAGAGCGTATTTGTTAGTATTAATAAAAAGATTTTTATATTGTGTTAATCTGTTCCGCTTTGTATTTAAAAATTCTGGCTGATGCATGGGACGCTATGTCATCAATAGGGATTTCTAAACACTTAATAGGACAGACCGACATAATATTTGTTTTAATATAGGTGAATGAAAGAATTTTGCCTATTATATTTTCTATATATAAAAATATTTTTATAAAGATATATATATATTTGGTTGCTATAGATTGGGTGTTAGGAAATAAAATATTTATAATAACTGAAGCTAAGTTGAAATTATGATAAATCAAATTGGAGATTTTAGAACTTAAGTCCGGGATATTTCCAAATCTGCTTTCAAAGAATTTGTGAAATTTATTGATTTGGTTTATAAGTAATTTCTTATATAAATATTTCGTATAATTTGGAAGAATAAATTCTGTACTTTCCTCTCTGTCGCTAGAAAATAAATTCGGTGATGACGGCCGCATCATCGACTTTCATTTTCGAGTTTCGAAGGGGAAAGGCCACTGTAGTAAATTCTACTGCAGATTTATTTTGAAATTTTCTAAAAATTTTCTTTTATTGTTCTAAATATAATTAGAGATATTGAGTTGTAAGAACTTATTTATCTATTATTTTGAAATAAATTGAGATTTAACCCGGAATTTAATTCTAAAATCTCCCATTAATAAATTGTTAGTGAAATAAAAGTTAAGTAATAAATGAATTGAAACCTCTAATTTAAATAGGAGAATAATTGCAAAGCTACAAAGATGAATTTGCATACATATGAGACAAAGAGTAATATGGATAAACATTAAATTTAATTAAAAGAATGGAGATTAAACTTGTATAAGTTCAATTGCAATTTCCTTAACATAAATAACTTACCCAAATATAAAAGTTGAAGTGTTAAATGAGAAACTGGAATTGAATATTTTACAAGTAGGAATTTAGGAAAAATGAAGTATTCAATAAATTACTGTTATAATAAGAATTTAATGGTATAAACTTAGGTTATAATTGAAATTTTACTGAAAAAGGGTTAAGAATTATTAATAGATGATATGAACCTAAGTATATAAAATGAAATTCAAAATAAGAATTGATTGTATGATTATTGACTTAAGTATGTTTTAATCTTCCCTATTCTAATATAATGGAAAGTAGGAAAAATTAAATGACTGCAATTCATAGTTAATGGATAAATAAAAACTTCCACTTATAAGAATAAATGTTAGCAGATTAAGAATTTAAGGGAAATCTTACAAGTGAAGAGTAAGGAAATGAAGATATTCAAAATATTTGTTGTTATTAATGAAAATTTATTTTATAAACTTAGGTAATAAAAGGAAACTTAAGTAATAAAAGGAAATACAAATATAATGAATTTTGGGATAATTGGAAAATAAAACTTGTAAGAACAAAGAAATCCCTCATAAATGAAGGGAAGAAAATCAAACCACTGAAGTATGAAATAAATGTATAATAAGCTATTTTGGTGTTGATTTGAATTGTTTGGTTGATGTATGGTTGTTGGGTAAGGAATTTTGAAGTTGTTGGATGGAGAAATAATCTATCTTTGTTCCATCTAAGACTGTTGAGTAAAGGATGCACTTGATAGTTATTTTACATTTCGTACAATTTCGGAATTTGAACCTAACAACTAATTGTTTGTTTGATTGAATGATTTTGTTTGCGGTGTGTGCTGTTTGTTAAAATGTATGGTTGTTGCATTTGATTGGATATGAATGATTGAATCCACTAGAATAGTTCATTTTAAAATAAATATTTAACCTTTTAGGCTTATAAGAAAATACAGGTTATGGAAGCAACTTCTACTGCTTTTGGTTCCGTAATAATAAGCGTATTGCCCGACAAATAGGTACGTTTCCGGATTACGTATAAAGCGCTATTTTATATATTTTCCCGTGTTGGGATATTTTATTTGGATAATATGTGTAATATATTTGTATATTTGGATATTATATTTTCTCCAGAGTCCCTCCGTACAAAGGAGACTTTGCCAAAATTTTCAGGAAATTTTGGACTTAGAATTTTGTGAAAGTATTTTCCCAACTTTAATAATTCAAGTATTAAAGGATATAATGATTATAAAACAAGTATATTTCATTAAAGGAAATTAATCCAGTAAAATATTGTTTATAAGTTAATATTTGAAATAAGATGCACTGTAAATCTTCCTCCTCCCTTCTTTTTCCTTTTCGGGGACGAAAAGTTTTGAGTGAGGGAGATTGTAACGACCCGTTAAATTTATGATATTTAATAAAATGAATTAATATAATTTCTAATTTGGTTAAGAATAAATGTAGAAATTTGGTATAGTGGTTGCAATTTAGTGTAACTATAAAATTTTATGATAATAGATGTGGATAAAGTAAATTTTCACAACTTGATTTAAAGTAATTTTGAAGAAACAAATAAATGTTGAATTTGTGAATGTTAGTATAAATATTAACTTAAATGGTGTTCATTAATACAAAGATGTAATTAGTGTAGATAGAAATAATTTATGCCTGTAGTGAAAAAGAAATCTAATAGAGACATAAACTCTAATTATATAAAGGAGTATAGATCTGAACAAATTTATGAAGATTGATAAGGACAGTGTTTGTAATCAAGTTTGGTTATTAATATTTGAAAGATAGAGATGTGTAAATACGTTAATGAATTTATAATAGGAAGGAATGGTAGAATGAAATGAATATATATAATAATAAGCAATTGATTCAATTAAGGGAATTAAATTTTAATAAATGGTCATTTAATAAATTCAACGTTTGTGAGAAATCATAATAGTTGTGTAAAATATGTACAAACTACGATTTGGAATTTATTGGATTTATAACGGTTTTGTTATTAAGTGTATGAGTTTAAAAGTTATTCCATTTTGTAAAGTAATAGAAGAATGCATGTAAATATAAACATGGCTTAATAGAATTTGATACTTAATAAATTGAATAAATTGCCCATTTATGTAGATATGTATAGTGGACTATAAATGGCCTAAGCAAATTAAATGGGATGATTATTGAGATTGGTACTATGAAAATAAATAGTAATATTTATTTGCAAGTAATAAAAGCCTATTTAGGTGACTAGAATTTAGATTTAACGACTATTGTATGTTACCTATTCTTGTTTCTTGTTATTTTAAATTTTGGGAATTTATTCAATTTATCCGCCAATTTACCGCAGTTAAAGTGAAATAATTGGTGATTGAGAAACGTTAAATACAGATAAGACGAAAACCAAAGAAAATCCCATTTGTAATAAATTATGTAGAATAAAGTAAAGAAATCAGTAAGTGGAAATGTGAAAATGTGAATGCAATGAGATCATAAGTGATAATAACTTTGTTAGGTAAGTGATAACGGAAATTTTGTGTATAACCAAATAAAAATCCAAATTTGTTTGCAATCAATTGAATTTATTGCAATTTAATGGATTTAATATTAAATAGTTTATGTAATTATTATTTGGAAGAAATTGGAGTTATTTGTAAAAAGGTATGAACCAAATGTTAATTTTTCTTATGAAATTGACAATTGATATGAATGAAAAGAAGATAATTTGGGACAGTAAAATTTGGAATTTATGCATAATAAAACGGATTCTAACGTTAATTATTACGTTATTGAATTTAAAATGGAATTTGTAAACAATTGAGTGAATTTAATAGATTTATCAAACTTATAATATTGAATTCATTAAGATTGGAATTAATAATAGTTAAGAAAATGAGGGGATAATAATTTGGAATCATAGCAATAGATATTAATGTAAGGTTACCTTAAATAAGTTAAGGCAAATCAATGGAAGGTACCTTTATAATACGATGATTGTGTGTAAAGGAAATGGGAATAAAAGTTTATTAATAATTTGGAATTTAATGTATGGTAAAAAGTTTATGTGCAATCAAATGAGTTGGAATGGAAATCAAATCTATTTATCTAATTGGATTTAAGTGAGAGTATAAGAGTATATGATTTAATAATTGGGTTTTTGCGAAAAAAATTTATAACTCCCAAATAATAAGAAAACGCAGAAATTAACACTGCAAAATTGATATACTTATAAATTTTAATTCACATCCAAGCTTGGAAAACCATTTGGGATTGTTTGAATTATATAAGTCACAAAATTTGGCCAATATTAGAAGTTGAAACATAAAAACTGGATTTATAATTTAATTTAATTTATTTAATAAATATTAAAAATAGCCATTTTGGGCATGGACTCGGATTTTGACGAAACTAATTTCATCGGATCCGTAACGATGAATTATAATAATGTTTCAAGTTTCGTAGCGATCAGACTTGTCGTTTGATCGTACGGACTCGAAACGCCTTCAAATTTATGCATTGAAATAAATTGAATTTGAAATTATTGTTTTCAGCATAACTTCTTCATACGATCGAATTTGGACGTGAAACTTTTTCCATCGCGTTCAGAATATTTTAAAATACCTATCTGAATATATAGATTTAAAAAATTCGGTTCCGGAGGTATAGCGGGTTTTTTTGGGCCATAGTTTGTTGCGTACGTTCACCCGTCTAGCGCGTTCGTTATCCGTACCCACCTAGCCTTCTTCTATTTGTCTATATATATGCGATCATAAACCCTAGCTTCACCCTTTTGTCTATTTGCTGTACGTTCATTTTCTTCACTCTTTTCTCTTCCCCAAATGTATACATCTCAGATCCAATTCCAGATCTATCCACAGTTCAAAATCAAAAGTCAAAACTCAAAAATTTCAGAAAATTCTAGAAAAAATATATGTTGAAGTATTCGATACGCGTAATCTCATGGTGTAATTCGTTTTTCAATTGGAGCTGTCGTTCATCCAGAATAAATTCAAACAGCCCCAAAACCGTTCATCATCGTCGGACAAAACTTCGTCGGATGGAGAAACGATTTCTGGGTTTTGACGAGGGAACGTAGGGGAGTGCATCTATGTGGTTTTTGCATCGAATCAGTGGTTGGATTGGGAGATTTATTCGTTTAGGGTTGCAAGTATATGTGGTGGCCTGGGAAAATGATTCGTGCGCGTGAGCTGATGTTGCGCATCTTTCAGAATGACGTGGCAAGTTTATATTTTAATGTGTGTCATTTTGTTTATTTTTAATTTTGAATACAATCACCATTTTTCGTTATAACTTTCTCATACGAATTCGGATTCACACGAAATTTCTTTTGTTAGGATCGTAATTTAATTCCGGACTTGACGACGCTGGTTTGGACGAATTCTGAGACGGACGAATTTTTGGGTTTAAATCGAATTTAAATTCGATTTAAATTCAAAAGGTGAGTGTTTTAACTCACTCACAATTACTAGAAGCTTTTATGTTTGTTAAATAAATTTTAGAAATGAATAGAAATTTATTTATGAGCTTTTGGCATGTTATTTCACCCATATCTGTTGAATTGCATTTTTTGAATTTAGCTGTTAATTAAATTGATTGATTGCGTATTAATTGGCTGTTAGAAATTATTGTTTGCATAAGAACTGCTAGTTAACAGTTATGTCAATTATCACTGAAAATAAACTGTTAGATTTATAGTTGATAAATATAATTTGAATTAAACTGCCAATTATTACCTGTTGTATATTCCCAAACATATTTTGTTATTGGTTGATATTGCTTGATGTTTGTGACTGGATGATGGATGTGTTGTTGAATGGATGTTTTATTTGATATCATTAAACTGCAAGTTAGCATACATTTTACATTTCATTCGGGATTGTGGTTTGAAATGATAAAACCGCAAAGTTTTATTTTTTAAATTGCGGATTGAAATGATAAATATCCGTATCACTTGACCATAGGATAGAAAATTATATACAGGCACCGCGGTCTATATATAACTATTTTAATGTGATTTCTATGGTTTGGATTGAATACGGTCTATAAATCTTAAATTTATATTGTATAAATATTTTATTCCATATTTATATACCTATGAAGTTGAAATTTTGAAATTAAAAGGAATATAAATTTCTTTATTGAAAATGGAAGAAATTTAGAAAATGGAGTTTGGTAAATTTATATCCTATGTTTAAATGTAAAGTTGGAAATTTTAAGATATGATATTTGTAATTGGATTTTCCCAAAATAAATAGAAATGGATATTCTAGTATAATTTGAAGTGGAAAAATTCTATATATATATATATATATATATATATATATATAGATATGTTTTACTAGAAATTGAAGTCTTATTAATTATGGATTTTATGTGAATAGTCAAGATTAATTAATAGAATATTGATTTTGAAAGGATAAAAATCCAACTTTAGTTGAAATATTAATGCTCAAAAATGGATATAAATATATATAAAATTGAAATGGTTTTGGGACTTGAAGTAATATTTTGGATTTTGGTTTAACTTTAAAACAAGAAATATTTGGAAAGCCATGAAATTTATTCTTTATAAAACAACAGTAAAGTTAAACCTTTTTAATTCGCATACCGTTGAATATCCAAACCATTTAGTTTTGAAAATAATGGTTTTAAAATACTATGGATTTTCGAAGAATTATGTTGAAAGTTACAAACAAAATATTGGTTACATGGGATATTAAATAATAAAAAGTGACATAATTTTTGGAAAGGAAAATTTTATTTGGGAAACGATATCATTGATTTGGGCTTTTATAAAATATTATGAAAATAAATTGTTTGTGTTTTTAAAGAAGAAATGATATCGTAATATTATGGTTTTGAAAGGGATTATATTCTGGTTTTAAAGTATAAACTGTTTTTAAATAACCGCGGTGTTATAATAACGATTGGTTGGCAAAGAGACCGGGATCGGATATGGACATACTCTCTGTCGATACCGAAAACCACTTTGACTAACCGTGTACGCGGTGGAGATTCCAGAATGAAGTAGGTGGTGGCGACGTTTCCTGTAAGGTAAATACGTGGACCCAACTCCCGTGAGTTGGCATAAGGTGGCTAAAACAGGAGCGATTCTCAGGCCAATGAGGTCATTCCTCTGATCGGACGCTCCTCTTCGATATTATACTTTGACTTGGATTTGATTCAGTGGCCACTTCTATATTTTGATTTTGGGGAGTTAGTCTGAGGTGGGCGGTAACTGTGGCTACGCGTTTCCACCAGCCTGGATAGCAATTGGTATATCTACCCTGACATTGCCTAGTTGTGCCGTGTCACCTACCATACCGAGCCTTTACTACGAGTTTCTATTTGTGTCGTACCTATGGAGTATCCTCTGGTAGCCTCCCGATCAGGAGGTATTACGGTACTGTATAGACTATTGGCATTATTTGTGTTAAGGGCTATATGGGTAACCCCTTAACGCTATTTAAAAGTAAGTTTATTTTATGAATAGACACTATTATAATAGCGCAATATACTACATAGTAAATAGTTTAACGGATCCTTAGGAGATGTAAATCCCGAGCATCTCTTGAGTTACTGTACTCATATTTATTTCTGTTTATTTAACTCACATAAGATATTCTAGTCTGACTCGAGTGTTTTTGTCTTTTCAAATTCGCTCGGGTCAGTCCGAGCATTTCAGGATAGCAGATTTAGCTTGGAGGACGAAGACAAAGATTCAGCATTATTTTATATATAGTATTGCACCACACACTCTTTATATTCCGCTGCATTGTTGTATTGGTATGTGTAACTCTGATGTTCATTGTACAAGTGAAATAACTGTTTTGTAAACTGTTTGAACTGTATATTTATTATTATATTTTATCCTTCCGCTGTGAGATTCTATTTTGTTTTATTCCTTCTCTGTTTTTTTGATCTACCCCATAACACTCCGTCCTTGCGTATGCTTTGAATTGGCACGTGTGTCGTTTTAAAGTGTGCGAAGAGGCGGGATGTTACAGCACGGCTCTGGGACGGCCTGGTCTAGACATTTCTCTTCCTTTAGAAAGAAAGAAGAAGAAGAAAAAGGTTATTCACCAAATTGAATATCAAGCAATCTTGATAGATAAACAAGGAATCATAAGGAAAATAGGATGAATCGGTACGAAGACTCGAATTAAATCCTAAAGCACGACTCCTAAGATGGACTTAGGACAATGATCCTTGTTATAATGTTCCATATTGTTCCGAAGTTTGGCTCTGATACCAAGCTGTGACGCCCCACCTCTATACCCACGATAGCCAAGAACATTACGGTGAATGCTGTCAACTAGCACGGAGAATAAGGCTGTTGAGGAGCAACCATCCGTGTAATTTCTTTGTGCGAGCATAGATATGTCAGATAGTATAACATGCATTTCTTTATCAAGAGGGAAATCCGACATACCGACACAAACTCAAAGCTACTACACAGTGGCTATAATATCTTCGGAAACAAATATAGAAATAAACATAACAGAAATCAGTCACATACAATTCATATCACAAAGGCGAAAATAGATATGAATATTACACTAGGAAGTGTACATCAGAGTAGTGGTCTAAAAAGATCCACAATATCACAAAAGAATAGTTACACGAACTACACAAAAGAATAAGTATACATCATGGAGTCTGTATCTCAAATGTATACAACAAAAACTACTAATCTAAGTAGTTAGCAAAAGGTCAGAGTAATGGATCCCAGGAGAGAAGTCAAGTCGAAGCACCTGCAACATCTCGGTCTGACCCGAGTATTATTTATAAGAAAATAATAAACGGATCAGTCTAACTATAAATATCATATAACATGATATAGAATAGGAGATATGACTAAACACATAATAATCACAATGCCAAGCTGTGATATATATAAGTATCAACAAGAGATTAATCAATATCACGATAATCTACTCAAGATAAAAAGGAATGTCATACTCCTAATTTCATTCACCAAGCCACAATAAATGACATATAAGATATGGCATAGACGTATAATATCCATAATGGCATACTACTATAAGTATGTAAATGATAATCAACAAACGATTAATCAATATCAAAGAATCTTCTCAAAGATCCAAAAAGGGTATCATACCCAAAACTTGTATTCACAACAAGTTAATGACACACAAATTCACCTATGCACAAGAATTGATAAATCATATCAATAGAAATCACAAAAATAGGTGAAGTATAAATTCCAGAATTCGACACACGAAATCCAGAAATTTCACAAAATAAGGGGGGAGGCCTATCACATGAACGGGAGCATGAAAACTCACCAACAGCTGTAACACACGAACGAGAAGCTATCTCATGGTAGCTAGCCATTAATTTGACACACGAATGGTCCGAAGACCTGACACACGAATGGTCCAAAGACCGTGGGTTGCTACCCCACCAATTTGAGTCGAAACTCCACAAAACGGGGTTTAATCTCCCGCGCAGTCAAAGAGACATCGCACATTGCTAGTCTAAATCACAAAAATGATCGTCATGATCATCGAGAAGTGTCAATTACACTAAGCTAGTAAATATATGAGTTTAGCATCATGTCCCATAACCACTAGCTTAACTTAAATATTTACGAACAAATTGTAAGTTTCCACTAGAAAATTGTCACAAGAGATTCAATCGAACAAGTCCAAGAATTAACCGAACAAGTAAACGCAAGCGTGTCATACCACTTGTTTTACTAAGTCGTTTAATTAGATTTCTCATACGAGTGAGGTAAAGGTTTGTGTATACTAGTAGATTGGAAAACGGTTTTATGAACGAGTTTGATATTGAAAATATAGTTGAAATCGTTTTGATGAAGAGGTTTTGATATTTAATACTAGTATTGAAACCTTTATATTTTTAAAGTGACAAATCACAAAAATGATTGTAGAACAATCAATCACTAAAATTCACACACGAAGATGTGAATAAAAATCCAACGAAACCGATAAAGAACCCATCGAAATGGATATTCAAAAATCCCTAAAAAGGAGTCATCAAAGTCATAATAAATAATAACAACAAATAGGATCATCACGAATCGATTTAAATTGGAAATTCAATCCAAAAAGGCAAAATGGACTCAAACAGCAGGTTCAGTCGACTGAACAGAGTTTTCATTCGACTGACCCTGTACCTGGAAATTTTCTAGGTTCAGGAAACTTTCTGTTTCCAGGTTCAGTCGACTGAACAGAGGATTCGGTCGACTGAATCATGCCTGGAAACTTTCGGGTTCCAGGTTCAGTCGACTGAACAGAAGATTCAGTCGACTGAATCATGCCTGGGCTGTTTTTCAGCCTATTCAAATGGAGAGCAAACTCTTCCAAAATGCAACCGGACGAACATTGGCTCTAAGGGTTTATGCCAATCGGCAACCCGGCCCTATATGCTCCTCGATGCATCACCAAAAGCATGATCAAACATCCATAAAAGGATTTCACACAAATTTGATTTAAAAAACCCAAAAATTGGAATATTCACAAAACCAATCCAAATCAAGAGCAAATGTACATGAAGAAGTGTTAGGAATTCATACCCAACAACCAAAGATAATTATAGTCATAGATGTGAGATAAAAATCTCACCTTTAAACCCAAACGATTGAAGAAGATGCTTGAAAGCAAAGGAGAATCAACCACTCTTCAAATCCAACTCAAGAAGCCCGATTCAAAGCTTTAAAAGGAGAACATTCCCAAAGTTAGGTTTAGGAATTTCTGAAATTGATAAGAGATTGAGTTGGAGAAGAAGAGAAGCTTACCAATGGGTTCTTCTATTAGTTTGGAGCTAGAACTTGATTTGCAAAAGAAAACTAGGGCTTGAGTTTTAGTTTCCCATCTCTCCCACCATTGTTGCTAAAGCTTGAGTATTAGGAATTGGAAATGAAGTAAATGAGGAGTTGAAGTGGAGTTGGGACTGAATACATAAGTGGGGTTATTGGGCTCAGCCCAAACCAAAGCCCTAAGCAAAAAGTAGCAAAATCCAACTTTCTCCAAACTTATCGAAGCTTATACTCAAAAAGGTCGCAAACAGCATTTTAAACTCAATGGGAGTGGTCCCGAGTCCTAATTCGACTGTATGCAAAATGTTGCTTTTCGGACTAAAATCCGACCACGATACCACATTTAAATAAAACATTTAAATGTATAAATCATAACATATACGGGTTGTTACAGGAAACTCTAACTATATATCTACATGCTGAAGCCTCCTGCTCCATAGCTTCTCCAGATTTCGTCAAGAGATAACCTGAATCACTTGACTACTCATATATAATATGAGTACCCAAGAGTTTAATAAAAACAGAAAATAAACACTCGGGTCAGACAGGGGTCTGGTGTGAGTAAACGGTTTAAGGTTGCTTAACTTTAGAAAATCCTTTTGAAAACAAAAGGTATCACGTAAGACTTCCCACACATAAACATGGAAAAGTTTTTACCTTACGCTAACCAAAACATTTGATAGGAAATCCAGTGATATTATAATAGTGTCTAGGGTTTTCAAGTAAATATGAAATAGCCGAAATTGTTACATGATTAAATTCCAGCTACTAGCCACAAAAGTGGGTAATACAAACAAAACCGTAGGGTCTCGTAGGGAAAATGAGTTTCCATCAATGGCAGGGCTACTGGGGTACCGCCCGTCACAGTACGTGGCCTAGATCACCGTACCGAGGAGTACTCCCACTTCCTTGCAACACAAGGCCGGGACCATTCCTTACTGAACAGTCCCGAACAAGACCACCCCGCAGTTGGCTGCAGTTCCAACTGCCCACAAAGCCGAAATAAAAAGGGACATCTAGACAGGGATGTATCTTGCTCTCCAGTGGGAGCGACCCACGAAGCCTTGCCGCACCTCCCCTGTTTTAGCCATTCCCGGTTGATGAGGCTTGAGGCTGCGATTACCTTTATAGGACCAATTATCTTAGAATGCTCATCGTCCGCCTGACGATGTGCTGAAAGCATTCAATCCATACAAGTTCGTTCCGGGTTCGAACGAAACCGAAGGCACTATCTCGTTGCACTCATTTTAGAATCACCCTTAGAGTCAACGACCATAGCCCTTGCACTCTGATTCACCATCTCGAATCTATAATCACTATTCCGTCAAACCCATTACGGAACCACCCACAGAGTTATACTGACGTATAGCCCTTACACCTCGAGTCTTCACTTGCTCCACTTGGATTAACGACCTACGTTTAATTGGAATCGATGTGGTTTTCGGATATCCAAATATGGAAACCCGATCCCGGTCTCATCGAAACCAAACGCCATTTTAATGTCCAAGTTGTACTTAAGGGATTTAATTAATAGATATTTTAGATAATATCACTTAACATAAATGGATGTATTCATAACACAGATAGATAATCATCCATTATCACATGCATCTATACATATCACAAACAGCATATATATCATATTCAGATATAGCATATACACATCATCACCCATCAATCAATGTCATCCAATAACATCCAATCATTAACTCATCCAATGATATATATATATCATCCAATCATTAATCATTCATAAACAAGTATGATCCAAACTTGATTAATTTAATTAATCCTTAAATTAAATTAATCCTTAATTAATCACTTGTACTATCTTCAATCCAACTTCTTATTCATTAATTAATTACAAATTAATTAATTAACTAACATTACTTAATTATCCATTTCAATTAATCTTCCCTGATTAATTATCACTTAATTACTTTAAGTAATTCTTACTTAATTACCGTATTAATTAATCATCCTGATTAATTACTTCCAAATTATACTAAGTAATTACTTCTTAATTACTTTCTAAATTAATCAACCTCGATTAACTATTCTTTAATTATTCAGATAATTATTCCTTAATTATCTTTTAATCATACCTGATTAATCACTTTTAATTAATCACACTGATTAATTACTTTTAATTAATCATATTTAATTAATTACTTTTAATTAATCACCTTGGATTAATTACTTTAATTACATTTAGTAATTAAAACTTAATTGTAAACTAATTATTCTTAAATTATTAATTAACAATTAATTTATTATTTCCATTAATTAATGATTACTTCATTAATTAAATTTCCTTCTTAATTAATTACCTTAACTAGTAATTAATCTCTTAATTAATTACTCTTAATTCTTTTATTCATTAATCATTAATCAAATAATTTAAATCTTTAACTAATTATTAATTAATTCTTTAATTAATGACTAAAGTGATTAACTCTTAATCACATTTACAAAATTACCTTTAATAAAGTAATTATTCTTTACTTAATCACCTTTAGTAATTAACCACTTAATTACTTTAATTACTTCCCCAAGTAATTATATTAGATCAATCCAAAGGGATTATTTTAATTAATCACAAGTTAATTACTTAATTAACTATTTAACTTAATCATTTAAAATTAATTAAATGATTCTTAACTTACTATATTAAAAGATTCTTAATTAAGAAACCATTATCTTAATTAAATCATTTATTAACAAATAAAAATTGATAATTAAAAATAATTTAATTATCTCAATTATCTTTACAAATTTAATTATCTTTAAATAATCAAAACTTATAATTTCTTAAATTATAATTGATTTCTAAACTTTAACCATTAATCCTTATTTAAAAATAAATTATTTTAAAAGTCAACTATGATTAAAACAATTTTAAATATTCAAATTAAACCTTTTTAAATCTTTAAAACTTTCCATAGTTACTAAATAAAAGTTGATACAACTTAATTCAAAAGTACACTAATTTTATTTTAAACTTCCATATTTTATATGTATATAAAACTTCCATATAAAACTTATATGTCTGTTTTATTTTAAACTTCCATATTTTTAAAATCTGTATTATAAAACTAATTTTATTTTAAACTTCCATATTTTAAAATCTTTACAGATTTTAAAATTCTGTATTATAAAATATGGAAGTTTAAAATAAAATTAGTGTACATATAATACAGATTTTAAAATATGGAAGTTTTAATATACATTTACTCACCTGTATTATATACATATAAAATGATTTTAAATCTGCATTTACTCACCTGTATATTAAAACTTACATATAAACTTCCATATTTTAAAACCTGTATTATATACATATACATATAAAATCTGTTTTTAAAATCTGCATTTACTCACCTGTAAATTTTCCAGAAAACAGAAAAAAGAACTACATTTTGTTCCAGGCTTTAATTTTCTTTTGCATGTTGAAGTGATGATTAATTTCCAGCTGCATGATGAAATCAATCTACTTGCAGTTGATTTCTGAGTTGCTTGATAATTTTGAAGGTGATCTTGCATTTGATTTGAATATCCAGATTTACAGATTTGTATTCATCTTTGATTTGTTTTTGTTTACATTTTCCTTTTCAGATTTGTATTAATTTTGTTGCAGAAGAGAGTAAAAGGAATTCTTTTTTTTCTGAAAATGAAGCTTATTTTTTAATTTACAATTTAATTTTAAATTAAATTACTAGAGAGGAAGACATTTGTCACAAAGAAACTCTAATTTACTTACACCCATGTAAATATGATTACAAGTGTTTTAACATACATTAATATACTTACATGTGTTTTTTTTAATGTTATTTTATCTTTAATAACTCTTTAAGCTATATATATATAAGTATTTGTGTAATGTTAGATAATTATAAAATGCTTCCATCTTATAAAAATAAACTTTAGGCTTTCATTATCTTAAAAACAAATTCATATAGGCATTTTTAAATAACTTGTATTTTAATCAATTTAACTTAATCATTTGTTTATATATTGAGAAACTTAGTTTAACTCTTTACATAGATTTTTAAAACAATTTTTATCTTATTAAAAACAAAAGATAAAATATATGTTTATAAAATAAGAAATTAACTTTATTATTTAAAATTTAAATTTCAAATATCATTTCAAAGACATCAAATCAAATTATCATTTCAATTTACAAAACTAAATATATTCAAGTTTGTAAACTCTTATTAAATTCAAATTAAAAAATTTCCTATTTCAAATATATATATACAAATATATATACACATTTCAAATAGAAACATTCTAACATTAAATTTGTTAAATTCCATATTAAATTTTAAAACAAATCTCAAATCACAATATATACATTCATATATATATATATATTACAATTTGAATATAAAGTTTTATTACATTAAAAACTTCTTATTTACCAACATAAATATTTCCAAATCAAATTATTATAAACTTTCAAAAGAATTTAACCTTGCTTATTTATATTGTTAAGAAACTATTAATAGATATTAACCAATTATTATTATCAATCTTTTGAAATAAATTTAACTTGTCTATTTATAATATAAAATGATCAAATTAATTTAATTATTAACAAAGATTATTAAATTGATATTGCTCAAAATTCTGGGTCGTCACAATCCGACACATGATTTGGAGTTGGCGGCGATTGCATTTGCTCTAAAGATGTGGAGACATTACCTATTGGGAGTCCGATTCGAGTTGTTTACAGATCATAAGTCATTGAAGTATCTTTTCTCCCAAAAGGATTTGAATCTTCGGCAGCAACGATGGCTAGAGTTTTTAGCATCATATGATTTTGGTATAGCCTATACTCCGGGAAAAGGTAACGTAGTGGCAGATGAGTTAAGTCGAAGACATGCAGAATTGGGAGCCATGTTTTCAGAATGGAAGAGTCTTGAGTATTTGGCTGGATTTGACTTCAGGCCTAGATGTGAATTGGAACCTGAGATGTTGGCAAACTTATCGATAAGACCTACTCTTGTGGAAAGGATTGGCGAGGGTCAAAAGCGAGACGATAAGCTTGTCAAGATTATCCGTGATTTGGAATCGGGATTGGACCCAGAGAAGGATAAAGGATTCGAGGTCGTTTGAGAGGGTTGGCTTCAGAAATAAGGACGACTATTTGTTCCCGATATAGATGAATTGAGGGATGAAGTTCTGAAGGAGAGTCATCACTCGAAGTTAACAATTCATCCAGGTGATAACAAGATGTACCGGGATATGAAGAGAACCTATTACTGGGAAGGTATGAAGAAGGATGTTGGAAATTTTATTTCCAAATGTATGAACTGCCAGTTGGTAAAAGCCGAACAGAAGAAGCCAAGTGGATTACTTCAGCCATTAGAAGTTCCTACATGGAAGTGGGAGCAAATATCGATGGATTTTATCAATGGGTTACCTAGAACCAGAGCAGGAAATGAAGGGATTTGGGTCATCGTAGATCATTTGACTAAGAGTGCAAGATTCATTCCTGTTCGATCAACCAGGACTGCATCGAAATTGGCTGAGCTATATGTTAAGTGGATAGTTCGATTCCATGGTATTCCGAAAAGCATAGTGAGCGATCGAGACCCATTGTTCACTAGTGGATTTTGGAAGAGCTTCCAGGAAGTTTTGGGAACCGTGTTGTGTTTGAGTACAGCTTATCACCCTCAAACAGATGGTCATACCGAGAGAGTCAACCGAGTTTTGGAAGATCTCCTCAGAGCATGTGTTCTGGATTTCGGAGGATCATGGGAAGATTATCTTCATTTGGTGGAATTCTCGTATAATAACAGTTACCAGTCAAGCATTGGTATGGCACCGTATGAAGCATTGTATGGAAGACCATGTAACTCTCCGACATGTTGGTTGGAAACTGGAGAAAAGTTGATACTTGGGCTAGAAATGATTCGACAGACTTCTGATTGTATAGAGATCATTCGGCGACGAATGAAGGCAGCCCAGGACCGTCAGAAAAGTTATGCCGATATGCGTCGTAAGGATTTGGAATTCGACGTAGGTGATATGGTTTTTGTGAAGATTTCTCCACTGAAGAATGTTATTCGATTCGGGAAGAAAGGGAAATTGACTCCGAGATTTGTTGGACCATTCCCGATCATCGAGCGAATTGGAAAGCTCGCCTATAAATTGGAATTACCAGAAAAGATGTCGGGTGTGCACGATGTTTTTCACGTATCGTATCTACGGAGGTATGTGCACGACCCAAGTACAGTGGTTTCTGCTGATAGCTGTGAAGATTTCAAAGTTGATCCAGTTGTTAGAAGGCCTCGTAAGCCGCTTCGTGTTGTGAAAACTGACCCGAAACAGCTTAGGAGGAAGGTAGTCAAGTTGCTCAAGGTACAATGGAGTGATGATGTTAACGACTGTACATGGGAGGAGGAAGAGAGGATGAAGGCAGCTCATCCTGAACTCTTCAAGGTATGGCCGTGAGGTGTCGTGACATCGCATGACATTGTAACTTGTTCTAGTCTTAGAATTCTGCATGCTAGGCTAGTAATTGGATGCATGGTTTGTTGATTGCTATGGATGGTAGGCATGCAGAATAGTTTTGGTTGCTCTTGTTTGTTTGGAATTTCGGGGGCGAAATTCCTAAGGGGGAGAGAATGTAACGACCCGTATTTTTACGGATTGAAGGATTGTAGAACTGTTGTCATTAGGTCGTTAGTGTTGTTAAGTCGTTCTGAGTCTAAGTCGTATGTTAGTTTAGGTCGGCCGAGCAACCCAAGTCATGTGAACGACTTAGAGAAGTTAGTGGTAGTGGTTGCCGACTTAAGGGATAACAGTTTAAGGAAGTTAGGACGTGTTGAGGCTTAAGTCGTGTGATAGTTTAAGTTGGTGGAGCGACCTAAGGAGGATGAGCGACTTAAGGATTGGGACGGCTTAAGGATAATAGCGGCATAGGTGAGCGACTTAGGAGTTAACGACCTAAGGAGGGTAAGTCGTTCGAGCGACTTAAGGGTGATAGCTTAGGTCGGGTAGTAGATAGGTCGGTTGAACGACTTAAGGATTGGGATGGCTTAAGGGAATCAACGACTTAAGAGAGTTAGCGGCTGGGTTTAGTTTAGGTCGTAAGTCGTTGAGTCGTTGAGTCGTCCAAACGACTTAGAACTTAAGTAGAAATGCGACAGTGTGTTAGGTCGCTAAGTCGTATCCTGTTGAGTCTTATGTCGTGCCTAAGTGTTAGATCGTGTGTGTTAAGTCGCGCGCATGTGTTCTAGGTCGCGCATAGGCTTGAGTCGTTAGGTCGTATCTAAGTTAAGTCGTGGAGAGGCTTGAGTCGGTAGGCCGTGGGTTTGATGAGTCATAAGTCGTGGGGCCTTGTTAAGTCGTGACCGACTTAAGGGGGGCGAATGACTTAAGGATTTCCAGCCTACAAATACACGTGCTTCCTTCACTTGTTGGGATCCGGATTTTGAAGCGACGAAGTGCTGCCATTTTGAGAGCTCGAGTGCTACACTTCTTTACTTCTCCTCTCTTCTTTAATCTAGTGCTTCCTTCCATCCAAGATTGAAGATCTACATTCTTCAAAGAGAGACATCATCGTTTGAAGCAGAATTTTGACGGATCAAGCTAGATCCTTCGCTGTCCGGATCTGGAGTTTGTTGCTTTTGAGGTGTTTAGGTGATTCGGTGAGTGGTGGTTATCTCTCACACGGACCCAAAGGAGTATATTGGTGTAACGATCCCCTTTTTTTTTAACAATTTAAATTGATAATGGAAATAAATTTTTGAATAAAATTGTAAATTAACTTGGATTTCTCAAATTAATAGGATATTTGTTTATTTGAGTATTGATTTTAAAATTTAATTGAGATTTTGAATTTTTATATTTAAAATCTTATAGGTAAAAAGTAACATTCCAAAAAAAAATTATCAATTAAGATTAATAATATATTTTAACTTTTAGAATTTAATTTGGGAATAAATTAAGAAAATTCGAAAAACAAATGAAAATGAGTGATAATAATATATAAATAAATTCCAATTTTATTTTGAGTTTAAAATTATTGAAATAATAAATGTTTATAAAAGTCGTTTAAATTTAAAATCCTATATATATGTATATTACAAATATGAGTAAATTGAATGCATATTTAAAATTTGATTTAAATTTGTTCAGGATAAATGGTGAATGTATAAATGGACATAAGTGTTTATATTTCAAGTTTAAAAAAAAATTAAAGATTGAATTTAAATTTATCATAAATGTTTAAAAGTAAGTAGCATTTAATATTGTGAAGATGTAATATATATATTAGTTAAGTTCTTTCATACCTTGTACATGTATGTATATATATACAAAAGAATAAAGATGCACATTTACTTTTAAAGTGTACAAGTTATAAATATAAAATTTATAAAAATTCATTTGCTTTGTAAACATCAAAGGCTGAATATACATTCACAATGGAGTAGAATAATGAAAAATCTAAGGCTTAAGATATCTCTTTACAAATGGCACAAGCCATCATTGCTCAAATTAAATAATCAAACGAAAAGGAAATTTCAGAAAACTTTTCATCTTTCCATTTCAAATTTTTAAACCTCCTCATCTCTGAAAAGTTCAGTAACCAGAGATCTTGCAATCTTAACTCAAAACACTCGAGTAAGAAGAGAAAAAAGAAGAAGAGAAAGTTCAGAAAAAAAAGAGGAAAACTGCAAATCTCTTCAATTCAATTCAAGCTAAAAATCTGAAGTGTTATCAAACTATAGTGATACCTTCATCTTTCAGGTAAGTTTTATTTTAAAACTTTATAGTTAATGAAATTTTGATTTTGAAGTCATATTTTAACAACAAATGTAAATCAAAACTGCAGATTTGCCTTAGAGGTGAAGTTTCAGGTTTTTGACAGTACAATGCAATAGCTTTCTGGAAATAAGTAAAAGGCAAGTTTCTTTTCTTTAAATTTGAATTTGATGTTAATAATCAGTAAATAAAACAAACATTTAAACAACTCTATTTATTAGTTGCAGGAAGAAAATAAAGTGCAAGGCAAAATGAATTTTTTCAAACAGCAGACCATATTCTCTGTTATATGGAAAAGGATTCAAAATTGTAAGTAAAAAAAAAAAATCAAATTGTTAGTTGTTATTGACGTAAATAAATAAATACAACAAGAGTAAGCAAGAATTTTCATCTACAACTTGCAGATCTAAAGTAAAAGAAATAAGGTAGGAAAAGAAGAAAATTTGCAGGCTTCATCTTTTCTTTTGAAAAACTGTCAAGAGCTTTTCTGCCTTCAGGGAACAGGTGAGCAATCTAGCCCTGAATTTGTTCTCTGTCTTGATGAATGCTTGAATGAATTGTCTTCTCTGATATGTGATGATTTTGAAATGTAAATCTGTTTACATGTGTATGTATATCTGTGATGCATGTTTGGAAACAGAACAAAGCTTGCTTTTGTTCATACATTCCAGATCTCAAGAACCTGTTTGCAAATTAAAAAAAAATCATCCCACCCCAAACTTGTTTAGATTATAATTACTTAATGAAAGATGGTTATGTGAGTATAACATCATTTTTAAAATTATACTTAAGTTGAAAATATTGAAGTGTCTCTGGAAATTATCTGGGAATCAAAATGACTGAGACAAATCTGAAACCAAAGTCATGGATCAAATTTAGATTAAAGACTGGAAATTTAAGGCAATGCAGTGACCAAAGCAAAATCAATTTCAGGTTTTCAAACTTGAAAACAATTTCCAGATTTAAAAATAAAACACTGTCCCTGTTCTTTCCATCTACAGGTGAGCAAACTCCACCTCTTTTATTTTGAAAAGCTAGTGAGTAAATCTTTCAAGAAATTTGATTTTTTTTATCTGATTGATTGAATACTTGATATATGCAAGTTGAAAAAATGGTTTGCATGCAACAAAAATCTGTGAATGAGATATACATTGCCTGTGCATGTTGATAATTCTTATCCTTTGATCTAAAATCTGCTAGGACCTGGAATATAAACAAATATTGTTTGTTTAATTTTGAAGTAAGTTTTAAAATTTTAATTAAGTTAAAAATAATTGAATTGGCTCTGGAAACCAAAGAGAACAAGCAAGCCATAGTTTTTGACTAAAATTTAATCTTCATAATTCATTTATTCAAGTTTATAAACTGAAAACTTATACAAAATTTTGATTTTTAAAAGTAGAATCACAAATTTTAGTGCTTAATTGATTGAGAAATTAGAGGTTGAACAGGAATTCAATTTTTAGCGTTTACTGGTGATCTCAGTGGTCTGGGGTGTCGAGGTCATCACTGAAGGTAGAGGAGTGAACGGTGAGGTCGGCAAAAATGGCGGTTGGGAGGTCAAGGCACGGTGGTGGCGGCGGTGATCGATTTAAGTTTATAACCCTAGTTTTACTGGGCTATGAAGAATCGATCATTACGGCTTTTATAGTTGATCGAGTGAAATCATGTTTTGGGTACTGGAAGGTGGTGGTTATTCGAAGTCTTCGCTGGAATTTCAGGGGTAACGGTGGACGGAGGCGTGTGAATGTGGCGTTGACAGGTTTGGTGGGATACCTGTTTATCTGTTCCAGGTTTGGGGGGTGACGTTCGATTTTGATCGGGAACGTGGGCTTGCATTCTGGTGATTGAGTTGGGTAGCTGCATCGGTTGCTGATGTGCCAGCGAGGTGATCGGAGGCCGGAGGTGGCTTTGGTGGTGGTGCACGTGCACGAGGGAGAGATTGTGTCAGTGTTTTGGTTTGAAGCAGGGGCAACTCAGGTAAAAATTGTTTCAGGGTTTTAAAAAAAAAGAACCTGTTCTGGTTTAAATTTTAAAACAAGTTTTAAAATGTAAACTAAAAATTTTAAACTAAGTTTAATTCTGAATTTGAATCTGAGTTTGAAATAATTTTTAATTTTAGTTTTAACAACTTTTTTTAAAGTATAAAAAAGAATATTGGTTTTGAATTTAAACTGGAATTTTAAATTGTAAACTATAAGTTTTAAAATAAGTTTGAATCTGAGATTTAAAATCTGGAATTGGGTTTGAATTTCACTTTTTAAATAAAATAAGTTTTTAAAAATTTAATTTGTTTAACTATTTGAGAAATGGTTAAATAATTTGAGTTTTAAAATGAAGATGAAAAATGTAAGTAAAGCTTTAAAGAATTAAGTTTAAATTTGGAATAAAAGATTCAATCTGTATTTCAGTTTTGAAATTAAGGAAATTTTTGAATTTGAATTTGGCTTTAAATGCTTTATTTAAGTAAGAGATGTTTTATCTTAAAAATAAATAAATAGGATTTAAATGATTTGGACTCATTAAACTATTAAGTTAATTAATCAAGTAATAAACAAATGATTAAATAAAATAACAATTACTTAGTGAGAGTAATTATAGTAGATAATTAAAGATTGATTTATCAAATATTTAGGGTTAATTACTTTAAAGTAAAATTAATTAATGTGGTAATTAAATCAAGAATAATAAATTAAGGTTAATTAACTTAAAGTGATTAAGAAACCATTATTAACTAAGGAGTAATTAATTATTGTAATTAATTAAATAATAATGATATTTATAGATTAATCGATTAAGGACAATTAATTATAATTAAGATTAAATTAATCAATAATTAGAAGTTTATATATTAAAGTAATTAATTGAGGAATAAGTAATTAAGATTTAATTAATTACAATTAAAGGATAATTAATTAATATAATTAATTAAATAAATGATTAATAGATGAAGATGGTTAAGACTTAATTAATTATAGTTAATGATAATTAATCATTGATTTAAAGATTTCAAATAGAAGTAATTATTGCGGGTAATAAATTTATAACCACACGGTTTATTCATCTTAATTAAAGATGTTTGATTGTTATGTGATGGATTGATATATTTGTTATGTGATGTGATGCTATGTAAAGCTTAGTGTTAAGTTGTTATGTCTGTGATGTATATATCATTATATGAATATGCGAACCCTTGACCCGTAAAACGACATTTGAGTTTCGATGCGACAGGGAGTCGAATTCCAGTTGGTTATCCGAAACCCACATCGAATCATATTAGTGAATTTTTGTGATTGATAATTTACTTTATCTATGAATCTGTGAATATAGATAAGCGTTATGGGTTATACCGCTTATCTTTATGATTGAATCTGTGATGATGATGTTGTGCACTATTGTGTTGAACCCCTGGACCACACTTATACACACACAATTATGGATTGGACGGGGAAATGGGTTAAGTCACAGATTTTGAAATTGTTTTAAAATTTGAATTTTTGAATCCAAAATAGTTTTGGAATTAGAATTGAAGCTTTTGAAAAAAATGAATTTCAAAAATAAAAGTTATTTGAATAACTTGATTGAGTTTTGAAATTTAAATAATTTGATTTAAATTTGAATTCAATATTTGAAGTTGAATTCTATAATTTGGGAACTAGGGTTTAAAAAGTTATCCAACTTATAAATGGATTTATATGGGGTTTTAAACCATTTTAAAAAGTGATGTTTGGAATTTAAATTTAACCCAAGATTTCAACTTGTATAAATCGGACTTTTCTGAAACGAAAACTGTTGTTTTCAAATAATAGAAGCTTTCATATAAGAAATGGATTTCCAATGTGTGTTAAAAGGAATTCTAGTTTTGAAATGAAAATGGTTTTCCAAGTTATGAATAAATCTTGGGAACGTGTTTTGAAAGCTATAAATTAAATCTTTAATTTAAAGATTTATTGAGTTAATCCAATTGGAATGGAAGTTGTTTTGAATCTATGAATAGATCTTTGTGAAACTAGGTGAAACTTTGTGAAATAAATCTTTTGGTTTAAAGATTTAAAATGGTAATTTGTTTAACCATTGAAAGAAAAGTTTTGGATTTTATAAGTTGTGACTTAACTAAAATCCCATATCCATATGTTTTAAAATGTGGCGCTCATTATTCGGTTTAGCCGGGGGAGGACCTTGTGTCATATAGCCCATTCCGGATAGTGATACGACGTTATGGATAGCAATTGAAGACCGATGGTGAAGATCGGATATTTCCGAAAATAAAAGGATAACTCATCGATTGTCTCTACACTGGCTGATCCCCGGTATAGAGATCTCCATATGTGATGGGAAGTCCGGACATGATTAGGGATTATCCGGATTTGTAAGGGCTTCTTCGGAAGTGCCTTCGGTTCTGTTCGAACCCAGGACAGACTTGTATGGTTATGTGTCTGACATTACACTTTGAGATATTAAACTGATCTCTATCAAATACATTTCTGCTTGGTGGCGGAGAATTTATTCTCTTAGCTTAACACCCTTCTCTGAGACGTACGAGCTCAGAGGTTATGTAGTTGATATTTATCAGTGATATATTCCCAATTTGGTAATGTGGCATGCTGAGTGCTGCTGTGTGATGATGATCATTTGTTGATCATTTATGATCAAAGCATGGCTTTTGTATAAAGCGTAGCTTTGTGGACGAGACTGCATCAGGACCTCACACCCCGGAAATGGTCGAAACAGGAAAGATGCAGCAAGGTTACGAGGGTCGCGCCCTTTAGGGTGTGTCATTCCCTTCTGGTAAAGGGTGGTATCATGGTATGGAGCCCAGATGCTTACTCATGTGGATACTGCAGATCTATTACTTTGTGATTGCTTTGTGGTTTTGAGGCGCCTTGGATAAAGGTCCCAAAGGACCGGGGGATGGCATATTCGTGTAGTAGTTACCTAGTTACAGAGGAACCCGGCCTTGTGTTGGCAGAGATCTAACCGTAACGTTAGTTTCTCGGGACGTCCTGCCAGAGGCGATCCCTTGTGGCAGTAGGAAGTTCCTTAGGCTGACCATTTGTTGGAAATCCATTCATCCAATACGTGCCTTGTACGGTTTTAGTTGTATTACCTGCCATTCACTTATGGTGGTCACCACTGTTTGGATGGTATCTATAGTAGGCATAGTTCGGAATGTCTATGCTGGCTAGGATTTATATTGTACTTTCGAAATGGTTTTTTCTGCACTATGCACTAGTAATAATAGAAAAAGAAATTTCTCGTATCAAGCATATTAGACTATCATAAGGAGAAATCTCCTCCAATTCTGCGTTTGCATTGTGTGTGTGGCGGGAGGCCTTATGGTAGTTTCATTTTCTAAAAAGCATTGCGAATTTCAAATTTAAATTCTCTTGTTTGTTTTTAAGACCAAATGTTTTTGTTTGCTCATACCAGTCCCACGACTGACTTGGAGTTTATTGTTCCTTTCCTAAACTCTGGGTGCCCACTATTTTCCCACACGGGCAGTCTAGAGTTGGGTTTTCAGATAATCCCGTATTAGGTGTAGATTCCATAGCTTTCAGAATCCTTGGTTTGGTATCATTTGGAGATCTTTTTCAGTCTTTGGTCACACCAGTCTTGCTCTCTTAGTGAATGTGATAGGGGGTTCTCGCTTCGCGGTTTGGTGGCGAACGGGAGACTCTTACCCCTACATGTCCTCTCTTAGTGAATAGGGGTTGGTTAGGCGTAAGCCGAGATAGTCGAAAGGCTGGCTGTAAAAGCAAGGTCTGGCGTACCATTGTATGCCACGGTGGGGCTGGGATGGTTGCAAAGCCTACCGGTCGCCATTGCCTCGTGCCGTTACATTTGGTATCAGAGATGAGGGTAAAACTTTAGCTCAGGAGTATAACACATTAAGTAACTCATTAGAGATAGGGTGAAGTATACCCTAGAATGAGTATATCCCTAAGATATCCGTTCGAATGCCTCAGTAAATTCTCTTACTATCCACTGATAGTAAGTATGAGTGCGAGAAGAGGACGAGATAGGGGACAGGGGAGTACCACTACATATGGTCAATACCCTGCAATAGCGGAATAACCTTTCTCTATCAATCTCCTTTGATTCGATTTCGAATTCTTTTGATTGCTTCGTGACAGCTCCAGAAAGAAGTTTCGGTGTGATGGTGGCCTTACGAATCATTGTAGAAAATCGTTGCTTAGTATCTTCATCCGTTTCTTATCAGCTTTCCGATCTAAACTCTAATGAATTTGAAATTGAAAATATTAAATAAATTGAAAATTTTAAATTACGTAAATTGGTTAACTAATATGAAGCTAAATTTGAATTGTATTAATAAAACGATATCGGTTAAAACCAAATCGTAATTTCTTGTGTATATCAAAGTCCGAAGAGGGACAAATTGGTATATACTTTGGGATATTTCGACTTGAAGTTGGAATCCATACCTAGTGTTTGAGAGATCGTAAAAGATTGAATCCATCTATCTATTCTCTGGGATCCGATATATTCTACGAACGATTAGTTATCCCTTCGAACTAATCAACGCCCTTGCATATTCGTAGACCGGTGGACCCAAATATCTTGTGTAATATTGTAGGAGTTTGTTCTCATATTGTCGATATTCTGATTTGGGAAGCCAAATGCAGAATTGATATCCAGTTTAATTTGGAAAGATATTTCGCTATCTTTCATCTTTTCTTTATCGTCTTCCTTGCAAATTTCGAGGACGAAATTTTTTAAGGGGGGGAATCTGTAACGATCCCGTTTTTTTTTAACAATTTAAATTGATAATGGAAATAAATTTTTGAATAAAATTATAAATTAATTTGGATTTCTCAAATTAATAGGATATTTGTTTATTTGAGTATTGATTTTAAAATTTAATTGAGATTTTGAATTTTTATATTTAAAATCTTATAGGTAAAAAGTAACATTCCAAAAAAAATTTATCAATTAAGATTAATAATATATTTTAACTTTTAGAATTTAATTTGGGAATAAATTAAGAAAATTCGAAAAACAAATGAAAATGAGTGATAATAATATATAAATAAATTCCAATTTTATTTTGAGTTTAAAATTATTGAAATAATAAATGTTTATAAAAGTCGTTTAAATTTAAAATCCTATATATATGTATATTACAAATATGAGTAAATTGAATGCATATTTAAAATTTGATTTAAATTTGTTCGGGATAAATGGTGAATGTATAAATGGACATAAGTGTTTATATTTGAAAAAAAATTAAAGATTGAATTTAAATTTATCATAAATGTTTTAAAAAGTAAGTAGCATTTAATATTGTGAAGATGTAATATATATATTAGTTAAGTTCTTTCATACCTTGTACATGTATGTATATATATACAAAAGAATAAAGATGCACATTTACTTTTAAAGTGTAGAAGTTATAAATATAAAATTTATAAAAATTCATTTGCTTTGTAAACATCAAAGGCTGAATATACATTCACAATGGAGTAGAATAATGAACAAAATCTAAGGCTTAAGATATCTCTTTACAAATGGCACAAGCCATCATTGCTCAAATTAAATAATCAAATGAAAAGGAAATTTCAGAAAACTTTTCATCTTTCCATTTCAAATTTTAAACCTCCTCATCTCTGAAAAGTTCAGTAACCAGAGATCTTGCAATCTTATCTCAAAACACTCGAGTAAGAAGAGAAAAAATAAAAGAGAAAGTTCAGAAAAAAAAAGAGGAAAACTGCAAATCTCTTCAATTCAATTCAAGCTAAAAATCTGAAGTGTTATCAAACTATAGTGATACCTTCATCTTTCAGGTAAGTTTTATTTTAAAACTTTATAGTTAATGAAATTATGATTTTGAAGTCATATTTTAACAACAAATGTAAATCAAAACTACAGATTTGCCTTAGAGGTGAAGTTTCAGGTTTTTGACAGTACAATGCAATAGCTTTCTGGAAATAAGTAAAAGGCAAGTTTCTTTTCTTTAAATTTGAATTTGATGTTAATAATCAGTAAATAAAACAAACATTTAAACAACTCTATTTATTAGTTGCAGGAAGAAAATAAAGTGCAAGGCAAAATGAATTTTTTCAAACAGCAGACCATATTCTCTGTTATATGGAAAAGGATTCAAAATTGTAAGTAAAAAAAAAAATCAAATTGTTAGTTGTTATTGAAGTAAATAAATAAATACAACAAGAGTAAGCAAGAATTTTCATCTACAACTTGCAGATCTAAACTAAAAGAAATAAGGTAGGAAAAGAAGAAAATTTGCAGGCTTCATCTTTTCTTTTGAAAAACTGTCAAGAGCTTTTCTGCCTTCAGGGAACAGGTGAGCAATCTAGCCCTGAATTTGTTCTCTATCTTGATGAATGCTTGAATGAATTGTCTTCTCTGATATGTGATGATTTTGAAATGTAAATCTGTTTACATGTGTATGTATATATGTGATGCATGTTTGGAAACAGAACAAAGCTTGCTTTTGTTCATACATTCCAGATCTCAAGAACCTGTTTGCAAATTAAAAAAAAATCATCCCACCCCAAACTTGTTTAGATTATAATTACTGAATGAAAGATGGTTATGTGAGTATAACATCATTTTTAAAATTATACTTAAGTTGAAAATATTGAAGTGTCTCTGGAAATTATCTGGGAATCAAAATGACTGAGACAAATCTGAAACCAAAGTCATGGATCAAATTTAGATTAAAGACTGGAAATTTAAGGCAATGCAGTGACCAAAGCAAAATCAATTTCAGGTTTTCAAACTTGAAAACAATTTCCAGATTTAAAAATAAAACACTGTCCCTGTTCTTTCCATCTACAGGTGAGCAAACTCCACCTCTTTTATTTTGAAAAGCTAGTGAGTAAATCTTTCAAGAAATTTGATTTTTTTAATCTGATTTGAATACTTGATATATGCAAGTTGAAAAAATGGTTTGCATGCAACAAAAATCTGTGAATGAGATATACATTGCCTGTGCATGTTGATAATTCTTATCCTTTGATCTAAAATCTGCTAGGACCTGGAATATAAACAAATATTGTTTGTTTAATTTTGAAGTAAGTTTTAAAATTTTAATTAAGTTAAAAATACTTGAATTGGCTCTGGAAACCAAAGAGAACAAGCAAGACATAGTTTTTGACTAAAATTTAATCTTCATAATTCATTTATTCAAGTTTATAAACTGAAAACTTATACAAAATTTTGATTTTTAAAAGTAGAATCACAAATTTTAGTGCTTAATTGAATGAGAAATTAGAGGTTGAACAGGAATTCAATTTTTAGCGTTTACTGGTGATCTCAGTGGTCTGGGGTGTCGAGGACATCACTGAAGGTAGAGGAGTGAACGGTGAGGTCGGCAAAAATGGCGGTTGGGCGGTCAAGGCACGGTGGTGGCGGCGGTGATCGACTTAAGTTTATAACCCTAGTTTTACTGGGCTATGAAGAATCGATCATTACGGCATTTATAGTTGATCGAGTGCAATCATGTTTTGGGTACTGGAAGGTGGTGGTTATTCGAAGTCTTCGCTGGAATTTCAGGGGCAACGGTGGACGGAGGCGTGTGAATGTGGCGTTGACAGGTTTGGGGGGATACCTGTTTATCTGTTCAGGTTTGGGGGGTGACGTTCGATTTTGATCGGGGACGTGGGCTTGCAATCTGGTGATTGAGTTGGGTAGCTTCATCGGTTGCTGATGTGCCAGCGAGGTGATCGGAGGCCGGAGGTGGCTTTGGTGGTGGTGCACATGCACGAGGGAGAGATTGTGTCAGTGTTTTGGTTTGAAGCAGGGGCAACTCAGGTTAAAATTGTTTCAGGGTTTAAAAAAAAAGAACCTGTTCTGGTTTAAATTTTAAAACAAGTTTTAAAATGTAAACTAAAAATTTTAAACTAAGTTCAAATCTGAATTTGAATCTGAATTCAAGAAATTTGAATCTGAGTTTGAAATAATTTTTAATTTTAGTTTTAACAACTTTTTTTAAAGTATAAAAAAGAATATTGGTTTTGAATTTAAACTGGAATTTTAAATTGTAAACTATAGGTTTTAAAATAAGTTTGAATCTGAGATTTAAAATCTGGAATTGGGTTTGAATTTCAGTTTTTAAATAAAATAAGTTTTTAAAAATTTAATTTGTTTAACTATTTGAGAAATGGTTAAATAATTTGAGTTTTAAAATGAAGATGAAAAATGTAAGTAAAGCTTTAAAGAATTAAGTTTAAATTTGGAATAAAAGATTCAATCTGTATTTCAGTTTTGAAATTAAGGAAAATTTTGAATTTGAATTTGGCTTTAAATGCTTTATTTAAGTAAGAGATGTTTTATCTTAAAAATAAATAAATAGGATTTAAATGATTTGGACTCATTAAACTATTAAGTTAATTAATCAAGTAATAAACAAATGATTAAATAAAATAACAATTACTTAGTGAGAGTAATTATAGTAGATAATTAAAGATTGATTTATCAAATATTTAGGGTTAATTACTTTGAAGTAAAATTAATTAATGTGGTAATTAAATCAAGAATAATAAATTAAGGTTAATTAACTTAAAGTGATTAAGAAACCATTATTAACTAAGGAGTAATTAATTATTGTAATTAATTAAATAATAATGATATTTATAGATTAATCGATTAAGGACAATTAATTATAATTAAGATTAAATTAATCAATAATTAGAAGTTTATATATTAAAGTAATTAATTGAGGAATAAGTAATTAAGATTTAATTAATTATAATTAAAGGATAATTAATTAATATAATTAATTAAATAAATGATTAATAGATGAAGATGGTTAAGACTTAATTAATTATAGTTAATGATAATTAATCATTGATTTAAAGATTTCAAATAGAAGTAATTATTGTGGGTAATAAATTTATAACCACACGGTTTATTCATCTTAATTAAAGATGTTTGATTGTTATGTGATGGATTGATATATTTGTTATGTGATGTGATGCTATGTAAAGCTTAGTGTTAAGTTGTTATGTCTGTGATGTATATATCGTTATATGAATATGCAAACCCTTGACCCGTAAAACGACATTTGAGTTTCGATGCGACAGGGAGTCGGATTCCAGTTGGTTATCCGCTACCCACATCGAATCATATTAGTGAATTTTTGTGATTAATAATTTACTTTATCTATAAATCTGTGAATATAGATAAGCGTTATGGGTTATACCGCTTATCTTTATGATTGAATCTGTGATGATGATGTTGTGCACTATTGTGTTGAACCCCTGGACCACACTTATACACACACAATTATGGATTGGATGGGGAAATGGGTAAAGTCACAGATTTTGAAATTGTTTTAAAATTTGAATTTTTGAATCCAAAATAGTTTTGGAATTAGAATTGAAGCTTTTGAAAAAAATGAATTTCAAAAATAAAAGTTATTTGAATAACTTGATTGAGTTTTGAAATTTAAATAATTTGATTTAAATTTGAATTCAATATTTGAAGTTGAATTCTATAATTTGGGAACTAGGGTTTAAAAAGTTATCCAACTTATAAATGGATTTATATGGGGTTTTAAACCATTTTAAAAAGTGATGTTTGGAATTTAAATTTAACCCAAGATTTCAACTTGTATAAATCGGACTTTTCTGAAACGAAAACTGTTGTTTTCAAATAATAGAAGCTTTCATATAAGAAATGGATTTCCAATGTGTGTTAACAGGAATTCAAGTTTTGAAATGAAAATGGTTTTCCAAGTTATGAATAAATCTTTGGAACGTGTTTTGAAAGCTATAAATTAAATCTTTAATTTAAATATTTATTGAGTTAATCCAATTGGAATGGAAGTTGTTTTGAATCTATGAATAGATCTTTGTGAAACTAGGTGAAACTTTGTGAAATAAATCTTTTGGTTTAAAGATTTAAAATGGTAATTTGTTTAACCATTGAAAGAAAAGTTTTGGATTTTATAAGTTGTGACTTAAATAAAATCCTATATCCATATGTTTTAAAATGTGGCGCTCATTATTCGGTTTAGCCGGGGGAGGACCTTGTGTCATATAGCCCATTCCGGATAGTGATACGACGTTATGGATAGCAATTGAAGATCGGTGGTGAAGACCGGTTATTTTCGAAAACAAAAGGATAACTCATCGATTGTCTCTGCACTGGCTGATCCCCGGTATAGAGATCTCCATATGTGATGGGAAGTCCGGACGGTATTAGGGATTATCCGGATTTGCAAGGGCTTCTTCGGAAGTACCTTCGGTTCTGTTCGAACCCGAGACAGACTTGTATGGTTGTATGTCCGACATTCACTTTGAGATATTAAACTGATCTCTATCAAATACATTTCTGCTTGGTGGCGGAGAATTTATTCTCTTATCTTAACACCCTTCTCTGAGACGTACGAGCTCAGAGGTTATGTAGTTGATATTTATCAGTGATATATTCCCAATTTGGTAATGTGGCATGCTGAGTGCTGCTGTGTGATGATGATCATTTGTTGATCATTTGTGATCAAAGCATGGCTTTTGTATAAAGCGTAGCTTTGTGGACGAGACTGCATCAGGACCTCACACCCCGGAAATGGTCGAAACAGGAAAGATGCGGCAAGATTATGAGGGTCGCGCCCTTTAGGGTGTGTCATTCCCTTCTGGTAAAGGGTGGTATCGTGGTATGGAGCCCAGATGCTTACTCATGTGGATACTGCAGATCTATTACTTTGTGATTGCTTTGTGGTTTTGAGGCGCCTCGGATAAAGGTCCCTAAGGACCGGGGGATGGCATATTCGTGTAGTAGTTACCTAGTTACAGAGGTAACCCGGCATTGTGTTGGCAGAGATCTAACCGTAACGTTAGTTTCTCGGGACGTCCCGCCAGAGGCGATCCCTTGTGGCAGTAGGAAGTTCCTTAGGCTGACCATTTGTTGGAAATCCATTCATCCAATACGTGTCTTGTACGGTTTTAGTTGTATTACCTGCCATTCACTTATGGTGGTCACCACTGTTTGGATGGTAGCTATAGTAGGCATAGTTCGGAATGTCTATGTTGGCTAGGATTTATATTGTACTTTCGAAATGGTTTTTTCTGCACTATGCACTAGTAATAATAGCAAAAGAAATTTCTCGTATCAAGCATATTTGACTATCATAAGGAGAAATCTCCTCCAATTCTGCGTTTGCATTGTGTGTGTGGCGGGAGGCCTTATGGTAGTTTCATTTTCTAAAAAGCATTACGAATTTCAAATTTAAATTCTCTTGTTTGTTTTTAAGACCAAATGTTTTTGTTTGCTCATACCAGTCCCACGACTGACTTGGAGTTTATTGTTCCTTTCCTAAACTCTGGGTGCCCACTATTTTCCCACACGGGCAGTCTAGAGTTGGGTTTTCAGATAATCCCGTATTAGGTGTAGATTCCATAGATTTCAGAATCCTTGGTTTGGTATCATTTGGAGATCTTTTTCAGTCTTTGGTTGGACGAGACTTGCTTAGTTTAGTGCATCGGGATTGGGAGTTCGAGCTATTGCTGGATTGGTGTTTTGGAGATGAAGTTTTTTAGAGTTTGGCATTTGAAGACATTATCTTTCCGCTGCTATTATCTTGTATCATAACTCTGATGTATATTGATGTTCATTGTACCATTCATGTTGTATCAGATATTGTATCAATGTTGTATATTGGTATATGCTATTCTTTTTGTTCCGCTGTGTTATTGTACTTAATGTGTTATAAGCTCCGGCGAACCAGATTCGACGTTTGGATCTGCGGCATTTGAATACGAGTGTCGTATTCGGTGCCGATTTTCGAAGGCCGATTATGGACCGTCACAATTGGATCGGTGGCTTGTTTGTTTGTTAAAGATAGTGATTTCATGCATTTTCCTTAAGTCTGCATGTAGATCCATCGTTAATAAAGTTTTGATATCCACTTTACTACATGTTAACCTATTTTAGTTCATTCATCAAGATATTACTTAGAATTCATGCTGGTTAGATTTGGACTCTTTATTTACGAAATTGCCATTATTGTTATAACTGTTTATTTAGATCTTATTTGAATGATTGATTACTTGGATTAATGATTGATCTGATTGATTGTTATAAATTAGTTGATTGATGATTTGATTTGGACAAGTTGGTCGAAGATGATTCAAAAGCCAAGTGGAAAGGCTCTTGAATAAGGAAAGCTGCTCGTGGCATATGAAGCGGATGATAAAGCTCATATGGATAGATTTGATGATGATGTTGAGATGGGACTTTGCTATGATGCGATGAGGAAAAGCATGATATGAGATAGCCTTGGTTTAATCCAGAAGGGATCATCCCAAGCATGTTGATAACTCGGTGATATGGTTTGAGATCGTTGATAATGGTTGGCTCAAGAGGCGCTTGAGCTAGTATGAGAATAGTCGTCAAGGAGGATGACTAGGAGGCTGAGATTTCATCGTTGTTGAAGGTTCTAACATGCTCAAAGCAAGAGTACGCTGGGAAGATTCGATAGTACCAAGACCAATAGTTGAAGGTCTAGTACTCTGGGCAGATTCGATAGTCCTAGGCACGGGTCACGATGACGTGCGGAGTTATGTCTAGAACCGGGGTTACCATTAGCCCTTGACGGACGGATGAAAGAATGAGCCGGTCATTCAATTAATGGTGATATCGAGGCAATGATAACAATGATAGCCAGAGTCATGGATATTTGGATGCTTTGGTTGTATCGTCACTCGTTCTCAAGAGCGATGTTTTGTAGGTGCTTATCTGATTTTGGTTTAGGCCTTGGGGGTTTGTACTTGGAAAACATCGACCTTGACTCGAGTGATAATTGCTTTACTTTAATTGTCTGCTTTGCTATGTTTGTTTCTGCTTAGTGTGTCTGGGGGCTATCACTGTAGAAAGAGGTGGAGTGGGAGGGTTGAATTCCTATTCTTTTTTACCCTTTATGCTCTTTTGGTATGTTTGATAGTTGATTTACCGCTCACTAGGACTTTTGTCTGACTCAAGGTTTTATGTTCAACTCTTATTACCTTGAGCTGTTCATCCATTTTGGGATGGGCAGACTAGGTAGCAGGTGACAGGTGCTGTTCTTAGTGACCAACGCCGTTGATGACGAAGACGAGCTGGAGGCTTTTGCATATTGTTTTTCTTACTATATGTACTGGATGTTCCGCTACTTGTATGATTCTCTGAGAGTTATGTAGTGAGGCGTGATGTATTGACTATTCAGATGTTTGTATCAAATTGTTTTGTAGTGTATTGATGAGGTTCTATTTGGTGAAGCTTCACTATGTATATTTCTCTATTGTATTTTATCCCTGCGCTGTGAGTAATACGATAGAGTTTAATTGTTTTACCTTACCTTGATGATCGTCCATGGCTTCCGGGCACGCCTTTCAGCGCACTATCTCCTTGTTTAAGTGCAGGAGCCATGGGCGATCGTCACATAAGGTGTGGTTGTGCTTGGAAATCAATTGGGTGACCTTGTGTCCCGTAAGTCAAGAGAGTTTGCCCCGGACTCGAAGACAAGAGGGTACCTCAAGGCCTTTAGAAGCTGAGGATTGTAATCTCGACATTGGTATAATAAAATTCTATATGAGATGTTTGCCTTGGTGCAGCACTGGATGTAGGGTAATTCGAACCAGTATAAAATCTGGTATGTTCTTTCCTTTAACGACCTTTTATTTACTTTCTGCATCTGTGTTTCATTCTGTGATTGTTCTATGATTATGTTCTGCATTTGTTTATATCATACTTTTTAAATTAGTCCATATAGGTCTTAGAATCCATTAAACACTATTCACCCCCTCTTTTGTTAAATTAGTCTTAAGATCCTTAATCCGCACTCCCTTTCAAGTTGGTCTCCACTCAAGCCTTTAGTTGACAATACAAAAGTTTAACCAAATTCATGGGATATTCAACAAAATAATAATTCTGAATTTTTCGACAAAAACCAAAATCTTTTATTATATATCATGTATATTATAATTATCTATTGTTGATTCATATGTATTCTGGTTAATATATTTAATAAAGTTTTCAATATTACAATTTTCCTCATATAATAGAATTTTCTATCATAGACGTCTGTGAATAGACCACAAACGTCTCTTAGCACTTTCGGGAAAAGTTTTCCTGTAGCTACAAATGTCTGTGGATACATTACAGACTTCTGTGAGTACTCTTTGTCTAAATTTTTTTTGGCCATAGATGTCTGTCCAAACTCTCGGCCTTAAAATTACTGAAGCCATAGACGTCTGTGTCTTCGAAACAGACGTCTTTCGCCGTTCAGCCAACGGCCCTATATAACAAAATTTTCTCCTTTTTCACCTTACCTTCATTCCAAGCTTCATATTTCTAAAACCCTAGATCTCAAAACTCCTAAATTTTCAAATCAATGGCTCCCAAAAAGGTTTCTGTCTCCAAAAAGCCAAAACAAAGGCAAACATCTTCTTCTGCTCAAGCACCAGTTACACGAGCTCATATTACCCAATGGCTTCAAAATAATCCCAACGCAATTAGACGTTTCAAGGCTCTTACCCAAAAGAAGATTCACTCTGGGCCTTTTTAATGCCTTGCTAATGTTATGGAATATGAAATTCTTGGAATTACAATGGATGTCAGCTGCTGCAACTTTATTAGCACGATGCTAATAAGGTAACCATTGACCCCCTTGCTATTTATCTCTTCTACTCCAACCTATGTGGTTCAGAAATTTGGAATCCTGAGAATGATGAGGGTTGGTTATGGTCTAGTGTGCATGGAAAAGTAGTTAAAATAGATGTATATACTCTTGGTCGAATTTTAGGATGTTGCTATGAGGGGATTGATTTGATCGATATATCAAATCATAGTCCATTGCCTAGGAATGAAGTTACACATAAACCATAGGAGGATAATATGCCATAATGGAAATCTATCTATCTTCGACCTCGTGCCAGACTTTTAAATCGTATGATAATTAATACCATTATTCCCCGCCTGGTTAGTCATGAAAAAATTTATCCCAATAATCATAGAGCTTTATATGCCATATTTGCTCGACTGTGCGCTAATTGGGAAAATTTTATTCATAACCAAATTAAATGATTTTGGTCGTAGCATTGTCGTTCCATTATTTATGCTCTTATATCATGTGCATCCTGCAAAATATTAACGTTACGTCGTATGTCTTACAATACGAAGAAATTCCCACAAAAGATTATGGTTTGCGATATTTATCGCTAATGCATCTTCCAAAAAGCCCTCCTCGTATTATGCTCTTTAACCAATGGACTCAACGACCACAAGAAGAAGAACACCATGAGACTCCTCCAACTAGCGCTCCTTGATAAAGCTACTCCCATACTTCCCAACAACCACCTTCGTCCAGTCATCATATCGAATATTATTCCAACTCTGAGGCACAAGAAGGTCATCTTGAACCAATGCAGGACGAATCTCTTTATGATTTGGCCATCAAAAAATAATCATGGCCAATCAGTGAGCCTTAAAATAGAATGATGACATGATTAGAATGTTCTTTCTCCACTAGGATGATAAAGATGGAGAAGACATTAGACAAAGTGGTCTACACTTTAGGGAAAGTAATGCGCAAGGTACATGGCCGGTCTTCCTCATGATCATCATCCTTACCTTCCCCAACACCTCTACTTCGGGAACAAACACCAGCCTATCACGCACACCCTCTCCCGTAGGTACATCACATGACCGAAGTTCTCGAGGGAAGACTCCTATTGATATATCACCTAAGGAGGAGGAAGAAGACAGTGATGAGATATACGTATCCGACACTCCTCATTTTCAGCAACCATACATGGCATTTCAAGGCCTTTTTATTCAAGAGGACGAGGAGTACAACGACCAGACGCAGTGGCCATGCACATATGAGCAGGATCCATCTTCCTACTGGGAATATTAAGAATTACGGAGGATTATCTTATTCTCACAATTAGTATAATTAAACTTTATTTCCTGTTATTTTGTAACACTTATGGTTATTTGCTTTCATATTTAAACACTTTTGTGTTTCTTTTTATGCTAAACATTAATATTTGATGATAACATGTCATGATTATTTACTATCTCTCTATTATATTTCTCCATTTTGATAATGACAAAGGGGGAGAAATCTATGCATATACATAGGGGGAGAAGCATAAACATAGGGGGAGACAAAATAATAATACTTCTATTCTATTGTGGTCTATTGTTGATATCTTATTATATGAATGTATAGTTGATTTGTGATTGTATAGTTATCATCATAAAAAAGGAGGAGATTGTTAGAACCTCCAATTAATGTTTCAATGATAACAACTATAAAATTATATACATATATAGACTTTATCAAAATTGCAGGTATATACTATAAGCAGACACCATGATCGAAGATATTATCGAAGATATTAAGACTCAAAGAGAGACGAAGATTCGTTGACCATGCTAAGGTTATTCTATTGTAAAAAGTCCTAATAAAATATTATTAAGGTCTCCTCAAGTATATAAGCATACACAATTTTATATACATAAAAAATAAGTAGAAAACTGAATTTTCACCTCACAAACGCCTATGGTATACCCACAGATGTCTGAAACAAGTCTCGGGTTAAAAATTAAAACTAGTCACAAACGTATGTGATTATACCAGAGACGTTTGTCATGACAAAAACTTTCATATTTGAAAAGACACTTCTTTTTGAAACTAAAGTCTATCATCTTTCATGAAGAGTTACTGCCATTAAAACGAAAAGATTTCTTCGAAGAGTAAAAACTCTTAATCTGCACCTCTCTAAATTTGTAAATAACATCTTGATTGAGAAGTAAAACAACTAACTTAACTTGATTTGATCTATTCTTTACTGATTTCAAAAGCACTCTCTTGCATATACACTGAATATATACTCTCAATCCACTATAACATTTTGGTTAAATCACTTCCTACAACTCGAAGCAATCATATTCATATACTCAAAGGAGATCATAGGAAGATTTGTATGATAAGTCAAAAACTATGTTATTGGAACACAAGATTGTGAGAGACACTTATGTAAAAGCTTATTCCTCTGGGCAAAGTGAGGGTAGTTTGTTTAAAGGAAATACTGAAGGGGAGCTTCAGGACTGGACGTAGGACGTGAGGTCTAAACCAGTATAAAAACTCTAGTTTATGTGCTTTTTATATTTTATTATTTATTGTCTATTATTGCATTGATTTACATACTTGCTTATTATATACAAGTTAGACAGTATACGATCCACTAGACTTTCAAGTGGAAATCATAGTTTTCCTTACTTTAGTATTTGTATATTAAAAGTTTGGATTGTTTTATACCGCAATGAATTTTGTTCACAGAAACCCTAATATTCCCCCAAACAAAATGTCAACTCGTATGTTTATTGGAATCTCAATTATTTTATATTAAAATAGTAGAATTTGTTTTGTTGTTGCAATTTGAATATTTATGTTCTATTCCATTTCCAACTCTTCTCTAATGTTGTGTTAAAGGGTATCAAAAAGAAAAATAAGTTAGAAAATGGTGTGTAAAGCACGAATTCCCCTCTTCATAGTTTGCATTGCCTATTTTCGTAATTTATACAAAAAGGAATCCCCTTTTCACTTCAGGTTTGTATATGGAAAAGTTGAAAAGAATACAAAAGGTTTAAATTGTAGGCTTTGTTTCCTTGAAATAAAGACATTGGTTCTACAATATTAATATAGAATAAGGTTGGTTATGATTCTATTTTATTTGTGCAAGTCTATTATGTTGGATATTAGTTATTTTTTAAAGATATTGTGTAGAGTTAGACTTGTACATGGAAGTTTTGACATTTAACGATTAGTATAGGATATCTTTGCACGCTTAGGAATATTTAGTTAGCCTAATTTTGCGTACGTACATGTGTGTCTGTACACACACACACATACACACACTAGTATATGAATATACTAACAGTGTATAATTAATAACTTATTAAATGCATTGTATAATTAGGTTATTAATTAGCATTAAAACCCTTAGGAAGTCAAGGACAATTATGAAAATTTGTCCATAATTAAAGGTGAAAGAAGGGGTTCTCCTTATATGGCCTTAGTAAAGAAAGTGAGGTATATATAGTAGTATGAGAGAAGAGTAGAATTTTGACTTAGTTATGGGGATGCAGGGTCAGTTGAAAACATAAAGACGTCTGCCAAGCTAATCTGGCTACTAGCAATATGACTATGGAACTGATATAAGACATCACCTATAATAAGTACCCACGGAAGATCAAGGTTAGTCCTAATTTTATAGGGTAAGCTAGCCCAACTAACTAGCTACTAGTACCTACAAATAATTGGACTAATGTAAGAAGTCACAGTTTGGTTTAGAGGTCATAAAACGTAGGGCTCACTTCTCGATTAGAGGTATTGCGTGGCTTTTGTAGGGTTCGCCTCCTTCCCATTTAAGAATTAGTAAATGATCAAGATTATCATTTATGTGCTGAGCAGTTAAATCCTGCTAAACCTCAACTATAGCATATAGCACTCTTCGACCACTATGTTATTTCAATTTAACGCTATTGAATAGCAGATCCGCTTTAATCCCCACTATTTTCTGATTCGTTTTCTAAATCAAGTTTTTTAGCATCTATTTTAGCAACATTAATATACAAAAGTTTATACAACTAGTTCTCTTTTAAAACAAATCAAAAAAGTTAGGGTAAAGACCTAATTTTAAGGCATAAGTGCTCAACGTAAGTTATAAATCTATTATAGTCACCAAACCTAGTTTGCATAAATCATGATATTCGTCGATATTGTTATATAAGATTAATTAATAATTCTTTTCCTATACAAATAATGTAAGGATAAGAATAAATTAAATTTAAATTTTTGGTTTTATACTTAATTAAGCTTTTTGAACCTCCATTTTTTTTCTATATCCCTGCTTTATCTTTTTGCACCTTCATCGCTATAAAATGGTTAAGCATTTTAACTGCATAGTTTAGGTGCGGTAGTGAGAATCTCGAGAGGGATCCACTTTGGGCTTGAGGTATTAAGTGGGTATTATAGGGTCGAACTCTTCCCATAAAGAAGTATTAAGTGGTCTGACAACATCCCTTGCGATGTCAGTTATGGAGTTCCAAAAAGGGATCCATCATGTGTTAGGTATTAAATGACGGGGACTACCTATGATATAGGTATTAAATTATCAAAGACTACCTAATTTCCATTAGAAAGGTATTAAGTGACCTAGATACTTTCTCTCACATTGTTAGGACACGACTAATGGTAGTTTCATAGGACCAAAATGGGCCTTTAGCGTACAATTAAAGTAAGTTATAGATAAGTTGTAGAGTTGGATTAAGATAGCTTTCGAGCTTATAGTTAGAGGTATCTTATGTAGGATATAATATATGATGCATAAGACATATTACTTATCTAAATAATGCTGCCCAATTTCTATTATGGTAAGAGTTGAGGTTTTCATTCACCTGATATTGTTATTCTGAATTCTCATTACAACACATAGGTTAGGTGAGATAATGCCGATTGAGAGGTTGAAGGCGGAGGCGAGGACTTGTGGCAGCTATCAATCTATTTATGTTTTGATATATTTTGATGTACCTATTTCAGACATGATGTTGTAATTTTGAGATATTATATTTCAGATATTGGGATGTTATGTATGTTACTGAGATTTGAAATTTTATAAAATGGGTACTATTTTTGATATTATATTTTATCCTTTTTGCTATGTGATTCCGATAGCATAGATAGATAGCTTTGTATATTGTTCATTGTACCATTTTTACCAAACAACAACCAGCTTTGGAATGGGCTTAAGGTTCGATGGGCTTTTATTGGTTCGAAAATTAGGCCCATTTCGAGATGGATTGTTACATGGTATAGGATCTTAGGTTACCCGATCAACGGGGATAAGTATATGTAAGAGCATGTACTTGTTATTTTTGAAAGTATTTTTCAAAAGCCCTACTATTTATACACACATACACGCAAACTTATTTGAACATACACAAACACACTAGGTAAGTCTTTTATTTCAGCAAATAATACTATTTTATGGAATTGTTTAAACCTACAAATAGTTGATTATGCATGAAATCATTCCTTCGAGGCTAGGAACACCTCCACCCAAGAGATACCCACTATTTAAGGGATGCCAGAATGGTATAAGCAATACCTAAGGCATGTAGGGCAAGTTCCTATTCCTCAACGAGCTGCACCCGTTGCATCTGTTGCTCTACCTACAGAAGCTGCACCCCACCCTATAGACTTCCCCAAGATGTGCAAAGATTTTCATAATATGGGAGGAAGGGTGTATAGGGGGCAGAAGACTTTGTTGAAACCAAGGCATGGATTAATGACCGTGAACGCATATTCTAGGAGCTGGGATGGGAAGACTGGATCAAGCGACGCCTGGCCGCATGGCATTTAAAGGGAGAAGCATTGGAGTGGTGGACCATAGTAGTTGAAGGGAGTGCTGAGAAAGGAATCACTTGGGTTGAATTTAGGACTCTCTTTGAGTTTCGATTCTTGTCTAAAGAAGAACTGAGTTTGCAGTTGGGGAAGTTTATATAGTTGAGGCAAGGAGAATCCATGTTGAAGGAGTATATTAATAAGTTCGCGGAATTGGCTAAGTTTGGATTAAGTCTAATTGACACCCCTACAAAGAAGGCTATGCAATTTGTTAAGGGCCTAAATTCTCCACTTAGGGAACTACTTTTGATACAAATTCCCATATGTGCCACTTATGAGAAAATATTCAAGATGGCTTTACTTCAGATGGTTGGCTTAGAAGAGAAGGGGAAGGAGAAAGAGAAGGAAAAGGTTGGAAAGCCACAAAACCAAGGCGAACCTAAGAAGGGAAGATTTTGGGTAAACAAGAAGGCCAAGGGAAAGATCAAGAAGGATGGTGTGACATGTTGTAGGTACCAGAAGGAAGGACACATCGCCAAGAATTGCAATATGAGCTTGATGAGGGAGGAGTTCAAAGGAAGATGCGACCACTACCATAAGGAGAGACATTACAAGAATTAGTATCCAAATCTAGCTAAGGAGGGTCAGAGTGGGAAAGCTTATGCCACTGAGGCTATACCAATCTTGAGTAGACCTCCTCCAGGCAATCCAGGAAAAGCTACGGTGGAAGGTACAACTATTATTTCTAAGAGTACCATTCGTACTTTATTGGACTCAAAAGCATCACATTCACTTATAGCTAAAAATATATTTAACTTCTTGAGTCTAAAAATCCAAGTTATCACTGATCTAATAGTTGTGTCAAGTACTATTGGAGGTCGACATCCATTTCTTCAATTTGTAAAGATCTAATTATGGATATATGTAACGTTGATTTTACATGTAACGCGTAGTTCTTGATTTTGAGGGGTATGGACTTATCCTAAGGATGGATTGGTTGTCTTACCACAGAGCCATCCTATATTATGATAGGAGGATTGTATGGTTAAGAGGTTATAAGGGGAGAGATATAGATGATCATTGTCCACCCCAAGACTCAAACAAGCTAGGCTATTTATATTCGCTAAGCCTATCATAAGATGATCTCTCAACTGTGCCCCTAGTTTGATAATTTCCTAAGGTTTTTGAAGAAGTCTCGGGTGTTCCGCCCTGAGGGAGATAGAGTCCAGAATCGATTTAGAGAAGGATGCTATACCCATCACTCTACCATTAAGGAACATAGCCCTAAAAGAAAGGCGAGATCTGGGTAAGCAGGTTTCGGAGCTATTGTAGTAAGGATTCATTCATCGTAGTATTTCTAAATAGGGAGCACCTGTTGTCTTCGCCACTAAGGTGGACGGTTCTTTAAGGCTATGCGTTGACTGTAGGAAACTCAATAAGTTAACTAAGAAGAATATGTATCCTTTATCTAGGATAGATGACTTGTTTGACCAGCTTGTTGGAGCCAAAATCTTTTCACAACTAGACTTGCCACTAGATTTCATCAATTAAGGATAATAGAGGATAACAAAGAGAAGACAACATTTCGTACTCCGGGCAAACTATATGAATGGAAAGTAATGCCTTTCGGGTTGATGAATGCTCTACATACTTTGTAGATTTGATCTACATACTTTGTAGATTTGATGAGTAGAGTCTTTAGGAGCTAGTTAAATAAGTTCGTTATAGTATTTGTGGATGATATTCTAGTATTCTCTAAAAGTGAAGGTGAGAATGGAAATCACTTACGGGAAGTACTAGGGACCTTGAGAAGGCTCCAATTAATGCCAAATTCTCAGTGTCATTTCTGGAACAAGGAGGTTAGATTTCCACGTCATATTGTTTCCAAGAAGGGATTATCAATAAACCCCATGAAAGTGGAAGCTATTCAAAACTGGAAGATTCTGAAGGATGCCATGGAAGTTAGGAGTTTTCTTAGGTTGGCGGGTTACTATAAGAAGTTCATTAAGGACTTTGTTAAGATAGCAGTCCCACTAACTCGCTTAACCAAGAAAAATATAGTTTTTTCATGGGATGAGAAATGTACGGAAGCATTTGAGAAGCTAAAGGAGTTATTGACTATGCACTGGTACTCACTAGTCCCGATGGGGTGATGCCTTTATCGTTTACACCAATGCTTGTGGTATAAGATTAGGAGCTATTCTTATGCAAGAGGGTAGGGTGATAACCTATACAAGTAGGTAGTTGAAGGACCATGAGAAAATGTACCAACTCATGACTTGGAGTTAGCGGTTATCATCTTTGCTTTGAAAATATAGAGGCACCATCTTCTACGATAATTGTTTGAGCTGTTCATCGACCATAAACCCCTTAAAGACCTATTCTCCTAAAAGGATTTGAATCTTAGGAAGCAGAGGTGGATGAAGTTTATAGCATTATGTGACTTTGAGATACAATATATCCCCAGAAAAGGGAATGTTGTCCCTGTTGCCCTTAGCCAGAGGCATTCTATTATTAGCGCTATTAATGAGTGGATGCAGTTAAGATTCCTCTTGAATTTTAATTTTCAATGGCCAACAGAACCCACTCTATGGGGTTTAGCTAGCATTGATGGACCATACTGGGCAAGAGCAGAAGAAAGATGCAATGATAGTAGACATTTTGGACAAGCTAATTAGATGGGAGCATTTTTCTTATGGCAGTAGATATGCAGTTGATGAAAGAGAGTGCTTAAGAAGAGGTGGACGTCTATGTGTCCCTACAGTGGATGATGTTTTATAGGAAGTTTTGGCTGTGTGTTACCATTCTAGGATGACCATTCACCCCAGACGAGTTAAGATATATAGGAACATGAAGCGAATTTCCTATTGGTCGAAGAAGAAGAAGAGGGTAGTGGAATTTGTTTCTACGTGCTTGACTTGCCAAAACAAAAAGGCAAAACAAGGGAAGTTCAGAGGACTATTGTACCATTAGAGGTGCCAACTTGGAAGTGGAAACATATTTCGATAGTCTTTTTAGATTGGTTGCCTAGAAATCAAAGAGAAAATGAAGCTATTTGGATTATAGTAAATAGGTCACTAAAATCGCCCACTTTATTCCCTTTAGGAGTAACAGGACAGCAGTATCTCTGGCGCAAATTTATATCAACAAAGTAGTATGACTGTATAAAATTCCTGTTAGCATTGATAGTGATAGGGACCCCTTCTTCATTAGTGAATTTTGAAGGAGTTTGCAATCAGTTTTAGGAATGACGTTAAATTTTAGCCCTACTTACCACCTACAATTCAATGGTCAAACAGAAAGAGTGAATAGGGTTTTGGAAGATTTTTTCAGAGCTTGCATCATGGATTTTGAAGGACATTGGGAGCAACATTTGTTGTTAGTAGAATTCGCATATAATAATAGTTACCAAGCGACGATTGGCATGTCACCCATCGAAGCGCTTTATGATAGGCCATGCAAATTACCTAGTTATTGGTAGAAAACTATCAACAAAATTCTCCTTGGACCAAATTTGATTCACGAGACCTCAAAAAAGGTAAAGATGATTAGGCAGCGAATGAAGGACGCACATGTTTGTCAGAAGTCCTATGCCAACAAGCGAAGTAAAGAATTAGAGTTTGAGGTAGGAGACATGGTGTTCTTTAAAGTTTCTCCTCTTAGGAAGGTGGTGAGGTTTGGTACGGCAAGAAAATTGGTGCCAAGGTTCATTGGGCCTTTACCAAATTTGTAAAGAATATGGAAACTTGCATATCGAGTTGAGTTGTCAGATAAGTTAGCAGGAGTCCGTGACTTCTTCCATGTTTCACACTTAAGGAAATGTCTTCGCAAAACTGCCACTATAGTAGATCCCGACTAATTTATAGTCATTGAGACGGTGCCAATAACACCACATGCCATCGCACGCACAATGGAGCGCAGAACTAGAAAGCTCCGCAACAAAGAAATTAAGTTGGTCCGAGTGCAATGGAGAGATAATCTGGTAGAAAGCACATGGGAAATCGAAGACAAGATGAAGACTTCTCATCTTGAGCTTTACTCCAATAAACTTTTTCTCTCCAAAATTTAGGTTTTTGGTTGCATCGTGGTTGTTTGACTAGATGGTAGACCTTTCCCTGTCATTTCTGCACTCATGTAGAAATTTAATGTATATTTAGGATGCTTGCGATCGTGCCTATATGTCATGATCTTGCGTTCAAGCAAGGACCAAACTCACCTATAGTATGTTGTATACATAATCACATTTACTTTTTAGCTAAGTAGATGGCTGTATAGATAACCTTGTTGTATAATATGGATGTTGAGTATGTGTTACAATATTTTCCCCTTAGAGATTTAACGGGCAAAATCCTTTTAAAGGAGGAGAATGTAACACCCCATAAAAATAAATAAGAAATCAATTAACAATAAAGTTAAAAACAAAAATTTTCTATATGTTGGAATTTGACCATGAAAGTTACACCATTGCATTCGTGGTAATTTTATGATCAAGTTTTACATATAAAATTTTGTAATCGGAGCTTAAATGGAGAAGTTATCGACCTTTGAAGTTTTCAGATTTAAAATAATTTAAACGAATTCAATTTGAATTATAACATTAATGTAAAAATAATTAATCTGGATAATACATATTTTTAGTGTTAAGGGGTGCTTAACGCTCTTAAACGTTAACATTAGTGTTAAAATAGGTATAAAATAAAAAGCAACCGCAACAATTAATATCATCCAAATATAGGGGGACCGGTCGACCTCCTTACTAAGATTGGTCGACCGACATAGTTGGGGCAGCTAGGGTATTCTAAGGCATGGACGACCTGAATTTGATTATTCTAAACTGACTTAAATCTGACGGTTCTGGTTCCTTCTAATTATTATAAATAAGAGGCTAGCACCATCACCTTTATTTGCAAATTATTTGGAATGCTAATGGAACTCTATCAGTCTTCTCCGTCTCTACGATTCGAAGCCACTTAGGATTTCCAGACAAAGGATTTTAGAGATTTAAATATTCAATTTCTATTCTATTCTTTTCTAATCCCTAATTTTGAATCTTATTTTTATATAATCCAGTTGTTGTATATTCATAAATAGGAAGAGATCCAAGAGAGAAATCAGGAGCGGGCGTGAATCAAATTCAAAAGAGAGCAAGCAAATTCTCTATGAGTGAAAAGCTTAGTTTTTCTCATTTTAGTATTTGTATATAGACGTTAGGATTTTTTTATACCTTAGGGAATTTCGTTCATGAAAACCCTAGAACTAAAACTCCAAAATTCCACCAAATGAAATGTCGATTCTTATGTTTATTGGAATCTCAATTATTTTGTACTAAAATGGTAGAATTTGTTTTGTTATTACAACTGAATATCTCACATTTTATTCTGCTTTCAACCCTTCTCTAATGTTGTGTTAAAGGGTTATACTAAGAAAGTAAGTTAGGAAATGCCGTGTAAAGTACAAATTCCTCTACTCATAGTTTGCATTGCCTATTTCCGTAATTTAGACAAAAAGGAATCCCTTTTTCAATTCAAGTATATATATGGAAAAGTTGAATAGGATATAAAAGATTTAAATCGCAAGTTTTTTCCTTGGAATAGAGGCGTTGGTTCTACTATATTAATATAGAATAAGTTTAGTTATGATTCTATTTTATATATGCAAGTCTATTCTATTGGCTAAGGATATTAGCTATTTTGGAACATATTGTGTAAGGTTGGACTTGTATATGGAAGTTTTGTAATGCAACAATTAGTATATGATGCAAAATCTTCACACGCTTAGAAATAGTTATCCTAATTTACGTACGTACGCACACACACATATTTGTGTGTGTGTGTGTGTATGAATATATATATAAGTATATTAATATTGTATAAATAATAACGTATTGATCACGTAGTATAATTAGGTAATTAATTTGCATTAAAACCCTTAGGAAGGAAGTATAGCATAATTATGGAAATTAGTCCATAATTAAAGGCGAAATAAAGGGTTCTGCTTATATGGACTTAGTATGTCAATGCGGATGAGGTATATATGGTAGTATGTTAGGAGAGTGGAATTATGACTAAGTTATAGGGATGTGAGGTCAGTCGAAAACACACATAATTCTGCCCAGCTAATTTGACTACCAACAATATGACTTTGGGACTGATGTGAGACATTGTATATAATAAGTACCTATGGAGGATGCAAGGTTAGTCCCAGTTCTGTAGGGTAAATCTTCCCAACTAATCTGGCCACCAGTATCTACAAATAGTCGGACTAATGTGGGACATCATAGTTTGGGTCCCAGGTCATAAAATGCAGGAGCTACTTCTTTGTTGGACGTATTAAGTGGCTATTGCAGGGCCCGCCTCCTTTCCATTTAAGAAGTAGTAAATGGTCGAGATTATCATTTAGGTGCGGTAGTGGAAATCGTGGGAAGGGTCCGCTTTGGGTTTGAGGTATTAAGTGGCTATTGTAGGGTCTGCCTCTTTGCATATAGATGTATTATGTGGCCGGATGACATTCTATGCAATGTTAGTTAGAAAGTACTAGAGAAGGGTTCGCTTTGGGATAGGTATTAAATGATGGGTACCCGCCTAGGATATAGGTACTAAATGGTCAATGTTTGCCTAATTCCCATTAGAGAAGTATTAAGTGACTTGGGTACTTTCTCTCACATTATTAGAACACGACCGATGGTAGTTGCGTGGGACTGGAAAGGCTTTTAGCTATAGTGGTGGTAAGTTATACAGTTAGAATGGAGGAGTGTAAGTTTTAGAGTTGGGCTGGGATAGCTTTTGGGCTTGCATTTGAGGTATCTTATATAGGATATAGTATTGGACGCATAAGACATAGTGCATATCTAAGTAATACTCCCCAAGCAATATTATGGTAAGATTTGAAATTTTCATGGTTGGATATTGTTGTTTCGAACCTCTCCTCATTACAACAAAGGTTAGGTGAGATGATGTTGATTGAGAGACTGAAGGTGGAGGCGAGGACTTGTGGCTGTGATCTATCAATTTATGTTCTGATATATTTTGATGTTCCCATTTCAAATGTGATGTTGTTATTTTAAGATATTGTATTTCAGATTTTGGGATGTTACGTATGTTTCTGAAATTTGAAATTTTATAAAATGGGTACTATTTCTGATATTATATTTTATCCTTTCTGCTATGAGATTCTAATAGCATGGATAGATAGCTCTGTATATTGTTCATTGCACCAATTCCATGAACCAATAGTTGGCTTTGAAATGGACCTAAGGTTCGATGAACTTTTATTGGATTGAAAATTAGGCTCGTTTCTAGGTGGGTTGTCACAAGTTTCTTCATCGCCTATACCTTCTTCTTGATTATAACCTTGTGGTACTATTTATGTTTTATTTCTTACAACTCCTCCAAGTTTATTTAACTTATTTTTATAAACTCATTTAGTTCCATAATCTGATTGATTTCTAGGTCATGGAACTAATCACCATACATTATTTCTTATAAATTAATTCAATTCTTCTTGCATAGCAGGAACCAATGAATCATATAATGATGCTTCTTTTGGATGTTTAGGTTCATCTGTTAAGATGAATGCTATATTACTCATTTTTTAATTGATTTCTATTATTTACGAAGGATTCAATATTTCCTAATATGTTCTGTTTAGGATGATCTTTTAAAATTGTTGTCCTAGTGGATTTATTTCCATTTATATCTTCATTAATACTATTTTCATTATCAGTATGTTCATTATTTTCCCTTGGATCAGTAATATATTCTTCATTGTTATCTATACTAATTGTTTGAAGTTTGCATCAAATAAAATGTGTAATATTTCTTTTATAGTTTTATTTCTTGTAATATAAATTTGTACACTTTGCTTCTGTTAGAATATCCAATAAATATCCCTCTATCAGCCTTTGCATCAAAAATTGATCTAAATTATTTTATAGTAAGTACAAAACATCTACTTTTATAAACTTTAAAATAAGACACCATTGGCTTTTTTTATCAAAGCCATATATTGTTTTCTTTATTAGTGGACTTTTTAAAATTATATTTAGGATATCACAAGCTTTTGAAATTGCTTCAACCAAAAATTCTTATGTAGATTACTATCGGTTAACATTGCCCTAGCACATTCTCATAAGTTCTATTTTTATGTTCGACCAATTCATCTTGTCGAGGGATTCTTGGAAAAGAGAAATTGTGTGCTATACCTTTACAGATTCTTCCTTACCTTTCATTTTCGAATTCTCCTCTATGATCGCTCATTATAGTTTTAATTTAAAGGGATTTTCGATTTCGATTTTTTTTGGAAAAAGTTTTAAACATTTCAAAAGCTTGGTTTTTATGTCTTAAGCAAATTGTCCATGTATATTTTGAAAAATCATATATAATTAAAAAATCATTTATTTTGGTTTATAGATTGTACTTGATCACAAAGATTTTCTACTTTGAAGTTGATCTTTGGAAGGCCTCTCACAAGTTCATATCTAGCCATTTTCGATATATGTTTAAATTTTAAGTGGCCGAAACGTTTACACCAAATCTATAGGTCATTTGATTCTGCCATAAGACATATATTATCATTTGAAACTTTCATACTTAACACAAAGATATTTGCTTTCCTAAATCCTTCAAATATAGTTTTCGAATCCTAATCTGGATATGATGGGTGTATTTTTCAGATTTATATTAAAGCCTTTATCACATAACATACTTAAACTTAGTTGGTTATGTTTTTAATTTTTAACTAACAAAACATATGATATAGTTGAATTTTTAGAGTTACTAATATTATCGATGTCAACGATGCATCCCTTCAAGTTATCTCCAAAATTTACTATTTAACCATCTTTATAGGTGATATCCGCTAATGGTTTTGGATTTCCAGTCATGGGCCTTGAGTAATCATTGTCCAATATCCATTTGTTTTTCTTAATATTTGAAATTGTTCATTATTAGCTATAAAACATACCTCATTTTTCTTCTTCTGTTTTTGAATTAGTGTTGCTTAATGTTGTATTAGAACTATCCCATGTTGCTTTGAACGCTCGCTTCCTTTTCTTTATTGAATCGGTTTGGGTGAGTTATTTGATTTTTTTTAGATTTGGGAAACCAACTTCAAATTTCCAAAATTTTCGCATTCAAAACATTTGATAGCGCTTCCATCTCCTAAGTTGTTTAAGTTGTTGTCTATCCCCCAAAATTTATTCCGTTTCTCGTACATTTTTTTTGAAATTTCCTACCATAAATATGATTTCATGCTCGTCGACTTCATTTGATACTTAATTCTCCACTATAGACTTAAATGCAGGAGATTTCTTTGCATTTGCTTGATTTTTGTTCCTTCCTTGCAATTGTACTTCATATGACATTAAATTACCGATTAACTCTTCTACTTTCATTATACTAATGCCACTGGATTTTTTGATCATCAAAGTCTTTAGATCCCATTTACTATAAAGTGGGTTTAAGGTCTTACATACTTGGTCCTCTTTAGTGTAATTCTTTCCTAATGATATAAGTGCATGTCCTACAATCTTGAATACATGTCAGAAATTAATTCATTCTGTTTCGTCTTAAAGTTGGAACCGATTAGTCAACATAGAAATCTTGGTTTGATTTACTTTACTAGTGCCTTTGTGTGCGACTTGCAATGTCCTCCAAATTTCATATGAACTTTTACAAACAAACACTCTATTGAACTTATTTTTGTCTAGGGAACCTAATAGAATATTCAAAGCTTTTGAATTGTTAAGTGTTTGTACCTTTTGTTCGTTGGTTCATTGTACATAATCGGTCTGGGGCTCAATCTACTCAGTTTGTGTGATTTTCATATGTCTAAACCATTATATTGTAAATAAATTTTCATTCTACATGACCAATATGCATAATTACTATAATTAAATAGTGGTGGCCTAGCATTGGATTGATCTTTTATAAATGTTTTAAAGCGAGGTTGTTAGTGTTACTAGCCACAAACTTTTCAAGAATTAGATTATGAGTTTTGAAAACCGTGTGCTTTGATACCAAATGTGGGTTATATGAGATACTCTAATACTTGCATGGAATGGATCCTAAAGCTATTGTAACACTAGAGGGTGGTGTACAGTTTATTTGAACTTCTTGATGCTTTAACTTGTATTTTTCAAACTTATCAATTCAGAATCACAATGATTGGTAGAAAATTGTATAAATGCATAATGAAAAAGGTAAGTAAAAAGGGCAACATCAAGAATTTTTATACCGATTCAGATTGTCTATCCTACATCTAGTCCTATACCTCATACAGAATTTTCACTATAACAAAATCTTGCAATTTCACAGGTGGTAAGTACATATATACAACTTGGCTTTGAATCAGGTGATAAATACACCTATCATGACTTTCTGCTAGTGGCATGACACACCTTTCCTCTTGTCTTTCTATGGGAGGCTAGAACACCTATATAATCCATACTTATTTTGGATGTCAGGATACACCTTTATAACTTAAGTAGTAGTACAATAATTCTTCAAGAGATCATATATTTTGAATACAAAAATCTTGTAGTCTACGCTAAATGATCCTATATACCATTGGTAGCCATTTGTAATTTAAATCTTTGAGGGATCAAAAGATATCAGAGATAGTTTGATAGTGAATTCAAGTAAGAACCTTAGATCCTTGTAGTTTGCAAATTCATGAAGAATGAAAGTGAAAAATATGAATTCGCAGAAGTAAATGCACAAAGTAGTAAGAGAACTTGATCACAAAGTAGTAGAGAAGAAAGACTGAGATTAAAGAATGAGAATTGTACTAAATACTTGTCTTCCTAAGCCTTTGTATGGAAGGTGAAGAGAAATGTCTTTTAGTAAAACAGTGAAATTATGTGTCTTTTCATTTAAATTTAAAAGTTATATCAATAATTTTATGTCGATATATTCAAATAGTATGTTAACATATCCATGTCAATTTAAAATGCATATAAGCGGCTACTATGTTGACATATATTTCAAGTATATGTCGATATATGTTAGTTGATTTTGAAAAATGCTTAAAATTATCTTAAACTTTATAATTTTTGAAATCATTATTGTAATTTTTTAAAATGGTTCTAGAGAAAAAATAAAAATATTTAAAGACAGATTCAATGATGTGTTAGGGTCTTTAATAAATATTTCTAAGATCCTTTAGACATGGTTTTGGTTAATCAAATGTCCTATTCTTCATCTTTATTTACCATATGTACTACTTCTAATACAAGACCTTATATAAAGAAGTTAACTCAACTTCACTCATAATTAATCGTACTTTGTCTAACCAAGTTCGATTACTCCTTATTAATACATCATTATGTATTATAGGAAGGAGTGACCTTTTGAGATAGAATCTTTATTCATGTTAGGTACATATGGAACTCCTTCCAATATAATCACTCATTCCATCATACTGAATTGGTTCTATCACATGTTACATTATTTACTTCCATTTTATATTTTATAAGCTCACATTACACTTATTCATGCGTATCAAATACATATGTTCATGTCATGATGACGAATATGATGAATTACGTAGAAACGTTTTGGTATTTATAGACTTACGATTGCATACATTTATATGTATTAATCCGATGAGATTATCAACTCCTATGACGCTCCCACTAAATGGTTGCATTGCCCTTGAATGTTTGAAATAATTAACTAGTACCATACAATTCATAACCATATAATAAAAATTATTTCTCAAAATTACGGCTTAGTCTATAATACCAAAATAATTGTAAATAATTTTAGATACTTCAGCATTTTCCAATACCTCACTTTTGCTGTAAAAGCAAATACCACATTATATGTTTATTTCATATTGAATATTCATAATATTCTCACTGAAATATAACTATGTCTATTTTTCAATCAACACTGAGAAATGGTCATTGTTTCATAAATAATGTTCAGTATGTTTTACAAAAATAATTTTTGTAATTTGATGCATTCAGTAAGTATTATATGACATGTTCCCACTATTTCCGTCATTTTTTATAACAACGTACTAATTCGGAGGTCCATCATTTACTTAATATAGATTATTTATTTCACATACCGCAAATAGTTTACAGTAGAGAGTTTTTTGATACAATATCTTGAGCTCAAAGAAATAAATCTTATAGAAAATAATTTTCTATATGAAAATACATTTTGGGATAGAAATTGTATTTCTTATTCCAATTTTAAGTATCAATTATTATTATTACAATTCTCGTCTTCGATGTTTCTCTCTAAAGAAGCAGTGACTCTTCACTCTCTTCATCCCAACTGTACCTTAAATCGCAATAGGTTCGAAAGGTTAATCGAACTAGTTAATTTGACCGGTTAACTATAGTTAAATTTAACCGGTCCGGTCGGTAGGTGTAACAAATTTTAACTAATGAACGGGTTAACTGAACCGTTATTTTTAACTAGTTAACCGTTCAAATTAACCGATCAGTTCAGTTAACCGACCGTGCCTATCCCTAATCGAATCATTCAAAAGAATACCCTTACTATAGCATCATAACGAATTCTTTACAAAAGCACACTCTATCATCCTTAACATTTATAGATATCAAATATGTTTCCATTTGCGTAAACTGACCAAATTGACTTTCAGCGATCGAGCTCTTAGATCTATCTTGTAATTTTGGTCTATTATTACATTTAACGTAACATGATCTTTATTGTAATCAATTAAATTGAATACTCGATCTTGCACTATGGTCATTTACTTATTTCGGATGAAATAATTTCATCGAAGTATCGTAACATTACGAACTACGACTGTTCACCATATAACATTTATATACGATTTATATGAATCAAATATCCATAGTCTTGTATTTATTTTGAGTTCAGAACTCATAGTATGTAATACATAGTCTTGAGCAAATAAACACGCAAGTGACCAAATTACGAATGTATTAATTAGTTGTAAAATTAGGTACTTGCACGTGTATAAAAAACATTAAAATGCAAGAAGTATTTACTAGTAAGTATATACATTATATTTCTATTTTTCAATCTTCAATTCAGTCCATTTGTATCTTAATTGATAAACATTTCACCAATCATATTAAATGCACAAACTTATCAATGTAGATTATTATAGCATTAAATAGCATATGTTCTTACAATATTAGAAAAGGCTAAATGTTATTATTTCATTTTTCTAATAAGGCACGTGCTACTCTTTTATATTTTTTCAAGCCCTAAGTCAAAACATAGAAGTCTTTCAACTTCACTATTAGGTGTTAGGACTCGTCCATCTTGGAATTCTAACCTTGGTTTCTACTCAGTAAGTCATAGCTCCACATACACTGGATGACTCCTTACCGATTGAATCATATCCAACTCCTAACCCTTTGGTACCTTGTCCTAATTCTGCTTCGACCTTGAGTCTGCTCAACAAACTGAAATGTAATTATTCACTCATACCTACCATATCATGATGTCCTAAGTATAGTATATGTACCTTGAGTATGCTCAACAAATACATATGGTTATCCTACCTTGTCTATTCAATATATTAATAATACTACACATAACATCCCTACTTGCATCTGTTCAACAATTAAGAAGTACGCAAGTAACATAATAATACATATATGGTAGAGGATAACAATACATTGAAGATTCATAATCTTTAATATTTAATATTGAATGGTATTGACTTATGAAATAATATAATTCTTTATGAATTACTCTCATGATTCAAGTGTCGGACACATCTAAAATTAAAGTATATGTATAACTCCGCAGCTTTATATTTTGAGTGAAGTAAAATTGACAGAAACATCCTGGCATGCTTTATTGGTTAGGTAATATGTTCTTACTACTAAAACCTTGAGTTTTACTTACATAAATAATCAGAATTATGTTATTTCAACTGCTGACTGTGTATAAGCATAATATTCAACCGTATTATTAAATTCTTATTCAATCATATGGGATCAAGGAATTCTACATTTATTGTGGAGATAATGGGTGTACTTCACTTTCTTCTTTAAAATATAATAACTAAGATGGGGGTTTGCCTTAATATTTTTAGCTACATTAAAGTTTGATAAAATCTTTAGATATTTAAACTCTGCTTCTTCACGATTAACTTATCAAAGGTTTATACTTTGTTTATTGATTACTATGCATGGATGAAGAATAATACAAATGATAGAAACTAGATTTAATATATAAATTTATCTTTGAATTAAATTAAGTACTATAATTTATCAATAGATGTGGTTACCATCAATGCCGTGAAATATAATCGTTGATAAAGCAAATGCAAATATACATACTAAGTCTACTAAACTTCCAAAGAAGTTTGATAAAAGAAGCATGAGTCAACTAACGAACAATACGATATTGAAGGTAACAGAAATTATAATGTTATTGGCCCATGCTTGATTCCTCATCGTATCCATATTCATCTCTGTACTCATAAGGTTATTTTTCTAATATAATTTTTTTTATAGATTTAGCTTTTAATAAGGTTACTGTAAAAGCTCATTGGGCACCTACAACTAAGGCTCAATGCTATGTATGTCACAGTTCTAAGTCACATTCTCCCTTGAGTATTGGTAAATGATTTTTCATTAACCTACACTCATCTTTTACGATTCATATGATTATGATTTATTGTTTTGTTCCAAGCTTCAATGGTTGGTAACATATGACATTGATTGCCATAAGAATATATGCATGTATAACTAACACATTATATTATGACTCCGAAATATTATTGTCTAATTTCCGTATGAAACAGTGATGCAAGCAATAAGAAGTTATGTTCTAATTCAAGTTGGTTTTCTGATTTTAGTCAAGGTGATATTTTTATGAGTGTTTACAATTTGAGTAAAATATATGTTCTCTTTATACTAAACTTGTGAAGTGTTGCGAATTGATAAGATATTGGACCATATGTGCATATATGTTGCAGTGGTTGTGTTTTAGAACATTTTACTCTTTTGTATTAAAAATAAAATGTCAAAATGATATGGTTTCTGTGGTGTACAGTTTTATTTTCTATTTTTCCTTTTTGTTAAAACTGTAAATCTGAAATCTTTAATAATTGTTGTAATATCTCGGCATCATACTTTTTTTTGTCAGTGTAAACTACGTAAATTAAATCTTTAATAACTGATCCACATACAGCACCCGAACAACATGAATTGCTAGAACTATACTTTAACCCTTCTAATCATTTGATATTTTAGTATGCATGACTTTGAATTCGTTGGTTTCTTTATTCTATATATATATATATATATATATATATATATATATATATATATATATATTATATGTGTCTTGAGTTATGGCTTTATTAAATAGAATGTTTAACATTTTAAATTTGTTAGTTATAGTCCGCATGAAAAAAGAGTTGATTTAGTTCTTTATACAGCACAATGCATCCAAATTTTAATGCAAATAAACAGCTTGATAATGATTTAAAAAAAATATGAAATCAAGTGTCAATGTTTCATGCACGTGTGTCGTACATAGCATAAAAATGTAATAAAATTTTGTTACCGTCTTAATTTTACCATATTGCGATGGTCATGTTTCTGTTACTTCCAAATATATATTGGCCATGTTTAAACTAAACGAGATTACAAATCATAATCAAACACATATATTTAGTACTCTTTTATGATTTCATTTTATCTGAAAAGAACATATATTATTCGCTTTTAAGAAACCTCTAAAAGTAAAACCACCGCATTCTTCCAATCTCATTCTCTTCATCATCGATTTTGACAGCCTAGTCAAAGCTTCATCCATTAAAGATTCACATATCTGACAGTCTCATTCAATCCTTTTAACCCTTAAGGCACATACGTAGCTTCATGCATGAATATGAAATTTAGTTATATGTTTGATTCTATCAACTGTTAGCGTATGTCTTAATTAGCTAAAAATTCATCAGGTCATACTTTTTTTTCTTCTTCAATGTTCAAGACTTCAGTCAGTAAATACAAATAGTAGATTTATATGTTTCTATTTAGATGCATAAGGTTTGACTATACATGTTCTATTGTTATCTTGATGTAGATTTTTTTTTAATTTATGGTTATATTAGGAAAATTACTGCCAGGAATTTAACTATAGAGCATGAATTTTAACCGTCTATACTATAATAACCGTAGAACCCACGACTAAGATTATTAAATTTGGAATATATTTACTTTTTGGATCATCATACTTAGGATAAAATGTAGTTGATAGAATAACAAAACATATATATAGTTATATATTCACAACAGTACAAACTGTGTAATTATTCCATCATTGCATTTCTGTCTTCCGTGGATGTGGGTTTGAGGGATAAATTAAACAAAATAGTTTCTATTTGAGGTTTTATCGTAGCATTCTATGTGAGGTTATCAAAGACAATTATGTTTGCTAATTAATAGGTTTATTTATTTTGGAAACAATTACTCAACATTTGTATTTTCCTAAACATATCTCTAAGTTAACGAGTCATTAATTTGTTTGCATTATTGTGTTATGATCTATGTGTTCATGGTCAATTGCACTTTATATTAAGTTATATTATATTAATGTAACTCTAGAATCTACTAGAAATAAAACTCTAATTGCAAACTAAATGTTAAATAAAACATAACTATTTATAACATATCATGAACATCAAATGCAGTTGAACTTACTAAGTATTTACTTAATAATGTGAAATTCTTTATGTGCTAACATGTTATTTAAATTATATCTCTTTATTATGAAGAGTGTTTGACAACTCTTTGCATCGAAAGAGTGATGAAAAGAAAATATCAACCTTCCTTTTGTACTGCAAAACACATATTAAAGCCATATTTATCCGATGGTTATATCACATATTTGAGTGCAATATTTGAGCTATGGGTATTTTCTCAGTTATCCGCGTTTGGGAGATATTATTGTTCATTCACAGGTTTGATTATATTAACATTGTTTTTACATGTCTAATACAAGTATATCATGTTCTTTAACAGGTTGTTAAAAGTCTGGAAGTAACCAAAAGAACATCAGTGTACTGGGAAGGTGGAGAGCCATTACATGGTTTAGAAACACTTCAACCACTTATCTAAGAATTATCAAAAAAAATTAGCTAAGAGAATCTTGCATATGATAAGAATCATTTGCGTGAAAAGCTTTTCACCTTGCTGTAGTCAATTAGATTGTTTGTGAAAAGTGCATGGTTTCTAGCTGAACCCATTGTCACACACAGAAATCACAACGTCATTGCCACCTTGGACCACCGGAGCATCTCTGGCCATCACCAATGCGATCTCTGTCCCGAGTTGAGTTCACATAGAAATATTCATGCTCAGAGTTGCGGTGAGCAGAACATACATTTCCTTTATGTTTTGTCTACTTTATTTTCAATTAACTATATAGTTTCTTTGTCCGTATAGTTTATTGGTAGATGTGATGGTACTTGATTTGTATATTGATATTTGATAAATTTCATAGATAACTGTGTAGATCTAATGGTCGATTCATTTCTGAAGAATGCATCACTCCTTCTAAGCTACATAATAAACCTGCTGAATAAAATGGGAAGTTCACAGGATGTTGATTCCAGTATTCAAAGCAGAAGCAGCGAAGAAATGGTGGACATATTAGCATTATCAACATGTCAGAGTGATTGACTCTTCCAAGAAACATATCAGGTTGTAGTACAATTTTTTTAACGGGATACATATTGGTTCTAAATATGATTTATTAATTTATTATCACATTATTCGAATGTGATGTTTAGTTGGTTTATAGATTTTATCGTCGTTAATTTTCATGCTAATGTTGCTTATTTGTTATATGACAGTGATTAAGTTTCATATTATATAATCAAGTGCCTTATATATGAAATTTTTATTTTTAAATGCGATTATCAAGCTTCATATCATACATAAGCCTGGCTAAGAGATACTACTAATAAATTAAATTCAATCCATGGTTTTTCCATGCGTCCTTTTGAAATCTTGAAAATGCCCTTCGCATCTAGCTACTGCAAATCCATATTTTGTCGTTCATTTTGAACAACCATGTAAGAGAGCGTTTAGAATATAATTAGGAATGGTTTATTTTGCTCTTTTCACTGTCTACATAACTATTTTTCAATAGCAAAAAATAATGTCACTTATGGTATAGTTTGTGCATTTCCAGCACATGATTGTTTGATTTCAGGTCATGGATTAGTATGTTGTAAATGCACTCAAATAGCTCTGTACATACTTGCAGCTATCTATCCAGCATAAAATGCTCATCAAGTACCATCTGTAAGTACTGTTTGTTCAAGATACATTTTTTAATTAAGTTTTGAAATTGTTGTCATGCATATTTGAATTCATAAAAGGCGAGTTTTGCATCATGTACGTAAGACTATGATCTTGATAACTAACATTAAATTGCAGTGAAAACTCTACTAAATACTTAGTTATGGTGGATGGTTATGGTTTGTGATTAAATACTTAAATATGATATTAAGTATGTGTGCATTTTCTAGACTATACAATAGTAACTATTCAAGAATATTTATAACTAAAATGCAATAGATATGCAGTCATCAATTTATGAGGATCCATCAAATAATGAGGCAGTTACAGTTTTATGAGACGATCATGAACTATTTGACTGCCATATGAAAGTTGCATTGATGGTGTGCGCTTCCTAATGCTTATAAGATAAAATTTAGCAAATACTTCATGATATATTTCTCACGTTTTTTTCTAAAGAAACATTTATACATTTGACTAGATGTTGAATCCCATACAACTTAGGCAATGATATGTCAAATGATTTTGGAAGTTGTAATAAACATGGATACATATTTACATTTCTTCGGTTTTGAAGTTAGCCAATGTGGGCACAGATTTATCCAAAATGAGAGTTTGTGCTATAAGATGGTAAATGGTGTAACGATCCCAGTTTTGAGTTAAATTTAAATTGGTAATTTATATAAAATTTTGGATTTAATTGTGAATTTATTTGATATTTTCCAAATTAAATGAAAATTTTGTTTGTTTATATATATATATGTATGTATATATATATATGTATGTATGTATATGTATATTAATTGATTTTAAATAAAATTTAAATTTGAAAATCTAAAAATATTTATTTTAAATTTGTATTGGATTTGAAAACATTATATTTTAAAATTTGTTATAATGTACATATGTAATATATAGTTTGAAAGCTATATTTTAAAATTAATATAAATTCAAATTTTCAAAAGCCATTTAAAAGTTAAATTCTATATTTTATAATATACATATGTGTATTTATTTATTTAAAGTATAATTATATTTTAAAATCAATTTCTTGAAAGTTATAAATATATACATTAGTTTTAAACCATTCTCTTTTAAATTGTATATATATAAAACAAAGGAAATGTATTTATTAATAGGAAAAACAATATAAAGAATTATATAATAATATTAAGAACATGATTTACAAGTGCTCAAATTTTAACATATAGTTTAAACAAGTGTTAATGTTTTAAATTATGTAAAGACAATCGTCACTTATTTTTAATTTAAATAAAAAGGAAAACATTCCTATATATACGCATTTACTTCTACTCTTCTCCTTTTTCTTTCGTATGTTTCAAAAAAATAAAACCTACTTCATGTTTTAACCTGAGCAAAACGCAGATAAGAGAAATAAAATCAAACAACAAACCCTTCCAATTTTAAACCTGATCAAAAGTAAATCAAACAAGATTCAAACTGTTTCAACCTTCCAAGATTTTCAAACCTGAAACAAATTAAAGCAAAAGAAAACCAAAAACGAGAAATAAAAATCAACTTCAGCATCTTCAACCTGAATCAACATTATCTTTCAAACCTAGATCTGAATCAAGCAATAGATCAGAGCAACTCAAACAATCTTAAGCTTAAGACAAATCAACTCAAAGGCAAGCAAGTATAAATCAAAATTCAAAACCTAAAGCATGCAAGATTCAACTCTGAAAAACAAGCAAAGATTCAAGTTGTTGTTTCAGATTCAAATACAACTCAACACAATCAAGCTAGCAAGACCAGATAAAAGATCAACAAGCAATCAAGTTTAACTCAGCAAAATTCAGTTAATTTTTTTTTCCAGATCATTTGAAAAAGCTTAAACCAGTTCTCTGTTCTCTACAATCAGGTGAGCAAACTCTTAAACCTATATATATTGGTTTACATGTGATGATCTGTTAATGTGTGATAGAAATTATGCTTGCATGTATATGGATTCCTGGATATATGAATGTGTTGTGGTGTGCATATCTGATATGTTTATGTTCATCTCTGTTTATAGTTACAAAGTTTAAATTTAAATCAAAATTCCTAATCTCCTTATCTATTCACCGATAGGCTTTAGTTTTCAAACCAAATATGTTTGTTTAAACATAGATTAAGGTTTAAAAACATATTTAAGTAAATTAAGTTTGAATTTTTTTGAAAATTTAGAAAGAACAGTGGAAATCCTAAAACATGTAAATTTCAATCATCAAATTCCTTTGTTTTATTTATAAAATCAGAATCCCCAACTGAAAACATGATTTTTAAGAGAAAAATTTACAATTTTTAGATTGGGATCGAGAGAGTAATTTGGGGTTGATTAGATTTTAGTTTTTGGGCAATTTCTAGTGACGGATGTGTGGTGAGGCCTCGGGATCGCCACTGGAGGAGGTCAAGGTAAAGGTGAGCTTGGCAAAAATGGCTGGTGGTTTCTTAGCCACCGTGGCAGCGGTGTTGGGTCGAAGTAGGGTTTAAAACCTAAAATTGGTCGAGTCGGAATATTTGGCTGCTGCGTTATCTCTGGTGAACCGGGGATCATCGAAACTGGGGGAAAGGTAGCGTGGAAGGATAGCGAAGGTATGGTCGGAGTTTCAGGAGTTTTGGTTGTTAGCGTCGGCAGTCCGAGTGAGTTTTAGGCGATGGATAATTCCAGGCTTGTTCATTTTTGCTTGATCCTGATTTTGGTTTTGTGTTGGATTTTGGGTGGTCGGAATCGATTGTGGAGATTATCATCGACTCGGCGGCGGTAGCATGGGTGATCGGAGCATCACCATTGATCTATGCATGTGCACAGGTGTTTGGTGGCGTCAGTGAAGTTGTGTTCGCGGAGGAGGTGAAGCATACTCGAGTGTGACTCGGGGAAACAAAAGAGATGTCTCGGGTTAGTCTCGTGTAGGCTCGTGTGTGTTTACTGTTTTCTGTTTTTAAAATTTTAAACTTAAATTTAAACTAAAGTTTTAAAATAGAAAAGAAGTGGTGGGTTTCTCAAGTCAGGACTCGAGAGTTTAACGGTTAAACCCAAAGCAGGGTTTTAAATAGTTTTTAAATTTTATAAAAGAAACTTTTAAATTTAAATTTAATCTAGTTTAAATTATTATATGATAAATGTTTTAAATTATTTGATTGAAGGAAGTTATAATTTTTTTAACTTAAATTTGTTAAGTTAAATGATTTAATTAAGTAGTTAATTATAAAAGATAAATGTTTTAAATAATGTTAATAATAATTAAGTAATTAATAAAGATAATGATTTATCTTAAAGTTAATTAAGGATTTGATAATGAAAGATTAATTCAATTAATTGAGTAATTGAATAAAGAGTAATTAATTAATTTAATTAATTAATGAATAAGGATTGATTAATTTATCAATTAAGGGTTAACTTATGTAATTAATTAAGGATAATTGATTAAAGAATAACTAAATAATTAATGATAATTATATAATAATTAAAGGCCGATTGATTGATTAATTGAGATAGGTTAATTAATAATTAAAGGTTAATCAAATTATTATTAAAGATTAATTAATGATTAAAGATAATTAATTAAATGGTTTGTAATTAATTAATGTTAATTAACAAGGATTTATAATTTATTCATAAGTAATTAATCTGATTTAAATTAATTATAATCAGATGTTAATTGATCTTACTTATGAATGTTTGCATTCTATTAAATGTTTGAATTGTTTGATATCCCTGATGTGTGATGCTTTGTGATATGAATTGTTCTGATTTGAGCTGTGATGAATGTAATTTATTATCTATGATGAATTTATATTATTTATGTGTGAATATGTGAATGAAGATAAGCATTATAGGATTATACCACTTATCGATATTGTTGTGCTTGGATTTGTGATGATTAATGATATTGTATTGTTGCGTGTAAAACCCCTGGACTACACCACACACACACAAATATAGATTGCACGAGGAAATTAGTTAAGTCACAGATATTTGAATTTAATATTATGAAATGGTTTTACAGATTGAATTTTGAATCCAAATGGTTTTGGAAATGGAATTGGGTTGAATATGAAAAGCTTTTGAAAAGGAAATTTGAAATTGAATTTAGTTTGAATAGAAAATAACTTGTTTTAAGTTTTGAAATTATTTTGGAAACTATGGTTTGAAAGGGTATACAAGTTATACAATAACGTATATGGATTTTAAACCATTTTAAAAGTATTACTTTAGGAATTTAAATTTAACCCAAGTTTATATTTTAAAGCTATAACTTGTGCATATTTGATCGGATTTTTTTCGAAACGAACAACATTTGTTTTCAAATAATAATAGCTTTCATATAAAGAAAGGATTTCTAATTTGTGTTGGAAGGATTTCAAGTTTGAAATGAAAATAGTTTTGAAAGCTATGAACGAATCTTTGTTAAAGATTGGTGAACTTTGTTTTCAAATTGAAGAGGATCTTAAAGCTGTATCTTTTGTATAAAAGATTTGGAAGCGAAATAGTTTTGAAAGCTATGAAAGAATCTTTGTGAAAGATTTGGTGAATCTTGTTTTTAAATTGAAGAGTATCTTCAAGAGTGAATCTTTTATTTTAAAGATTAAAAGTGGGGATTTGTTTAAACCATTTGAAAGAAAGTTTTTGGGTAATAAGTTATGACTTAACTATGATCCCATATATCCATATGGTTTTAAAATTAAGCGCTCATTATTCGTTTTAGCCGCGAGAGGACTTTATGTCGGAAAACCCATTCCGAATAATGGTACGACGAAATAGATAACATTTGAAGACCGATGATGAAGACCGGGTATTTTCGAGAATGAAAGAATTACCCGTCGAATGTCTCTACACTGAGTCGCACCGATATAAAGATCTCCATACGTGATGGAGAGTCAGATCAGTATTGTGAATACCCGGATTGCAAGGGATTCTTTTGAAGTGCCTTCAGTTCTGTTCGAACCCGAAACAGACTTGTATGGATGTATGTTTGACATTACACTTTGAGATGTGAAACTGGTTTCTATCAAATACATTTCTGTTTGGTGGCGGAGAATTTATTCTCTTAGCTTAACACCCTTCTCAGAGACGTACGAGCTCAGAGGTTATGTAGTTGATATTTACTAGTGATACATTCCCAATTTGGTAATGCTGCATGCTGAGTGTTGCTGATCATTTGTTGATCAAAGCATGGCTTTTGTGAAAAGCGTAGCTTTGTGGACGTGACCTCGTCGGACCTCACAACCGGGAAATGGTCGAAACAGGAAGGATGCGACAAGGTTATTGGGGGTAGCGCCCTCAGGGTATGTCCATTTCTTTTTGGAAAAAGGTGGTATCATGGTATAGAGTCCAGATATTTAACATATGTGGTTGCTGCAAATTTATTACTTTATGGTTGTTGGTGTTGAGGATCCTCGAATAAATGTCGGTAACGAACGGGGATGGCATACTCATGTAGTTACCCAGTTACAGGGGTAACTCGGCCTTATGTTGGCATAGAGCTGGTTAAGTTCTCAGGACGTCCCTTAAGAGGTGTACCCATGTGGCATATGAAGTTCCTTAGCCTGACCATTTGTTAGAAATCCAAAGAAACAATACGCGCCTTGTACGGTTTTAGTTGTATAACCTGCCTTTTACTTACGGTGGTGACCTGCCATTTAATTGGTAGCTATAGTAGGTATACCATAATGGTGGTACGCTGGCTAAGATTAGTATTATACTTTCAAAATGTATTCTGCACTATGCACTATTAATAATATCAAATATTTTTTCATATCAAGCATGTTTGACTATCATAAGGAGAAATCTCCTCCAATTGTGCGTTTGCATTGTGTGTGTGGCGGGAGGCCTTATGGTAGTTTCATTTTCCAAAAAGCATAGCGGATTTATTTAAATTCTTTTTGTTTGTTTTGTTTCAAATAAAACTATTTTTATTTGCTCACACCAGTCCCATGACTGACCTAGAGTTTATTGTTCCCTTTCTAAACTCTGAGTGCCCACGATTTTCCACACGGGCAGCCTAGAGTTGGGATTTTCAGATAATCAAATAGTAGGTGTAGATTCGATAACATCCAGCCTTTGGATTTTGGCGATTGCATTCATGACTGACCTTGCTTAATACATCGTGATGGTGGTTCGAGCTTTTGGTTGGAAACATTGGAGATGGAGTTGCAGTATTGGATTCTCAAGCTCCCTCTCTCTTTCTATTGAAATTAATATTGGTGTTCCTCTGTTGAAGTTTTCTTCCGCTGTTGTTTATCTTTTGGCTCTGCTATTGATAATCATTTGTATCAGAATATTGTACCATTGTTGTAAAGATGTTGTATTCATGAAGTTGTATCAATGATATTCATTTTTCTTCCGCTGTGTTGTTGCACTTAATGAGTTATAAGCTCCGGCGAACCGGATTCGACATTTGAATCTGCGGCATTCGAATATGGGTGATGTACTTGGGGTCGATTTTCGAAGGTCGGGTCAGGGTCGTTACAGTGGTATTAGAGCCGAAGGTTGAGTAAGAACTTTAGCTCAGGAGTACAACACATTAGGTAACTCATTAGAGACAGGGTGCGGTATGCCCTAGAATGAGTTTATCCCTAAGATATCTGTCTGTATGCCTTAGTAAATTCTCTTACTATCCACTGATAGTGAGTATGAGTGCAAGAAGAGGACGAGGTAGGGGACAGGGGAGTACCACTACAAATGGTCGATACCCTATAACAACAAGGAACAATTTTCTCTATCAATCTCTTTTGATCATCATCCAATTTCAATTCTTTGATGATTTCCTGTCAGCTACAAGGAGAAGCTTTGGTGTGGTGGTGGCCCTACGAATCGTTGTAGATAAGTTCCTAATTCGTATTCTCTTCATCGGTTTCCTATCTGCCTTTTGCTTTAAACTTTAATGAATTTGAAATTCTATTTGAAATAAATTGATTAACAAATATAAAGTTAAATTGAATTGTATCTGTTTGTCTATTCTTTGGGACCTAGATATATTCTACGAACGGTTAGTTAACCCTTCGGATTAACCAATGCCCTGCATATTTCGTAGAACTAATGGCCCGAGTATTTTGTAAAATATTGAATGAGTTCGTTCTCATAATTATTGATGATATTCTGATTGGGTAAGCCAAATATAGAATTGATATTCAGTTTGATCTGAAAACAGTTTCTCTATCTTTGTGTGTTCATCTATTCTTTGTTGTCTTTCTGTCTAGAAAATTCCGAGGATGAAATTTTCTCAAGGGGGAATCTGTACGGTCTCAGTTTTGAGTTAAATTTAAATTGGCGATTTATATAAAATTTTGGATTTAATTGTGAATTTATTTGATATTTTCCAAATTAAAGAAATTAAATGAAACATTTGTTTATATATATATATATGTATGTATGTATGTATATGAATTGATTTTAAATAGAATTTAAATTTGAAAATCTAAAAATATTTATTTTAAAGGGGCATTTCACTATAAGGACAAACTTTGCAGTCCAATTAGTTTCTAGGACACACATCCACAGAAATTAATTTCAAGGCCAAAGTCAGAAGAATAATTACTTTTAAGGACAAAGTCAGCTGTCCAATTACTTACAAGGACATAATTTCATAGGTTTTTAGGCCTTAGAAACTAATTATTTTGCATTTTGTCCTTAAAAGTAATTATTTGAGTTATGTGTCCTAGAAACTAATTGCACTTGCTAAAGAGGCCCTTGTGGCTAATTTCCACTATTATTTTAAAATTGCATTGGATTTGAAAACATTATATTTTAAAATTTGTTATAATGTACATATGTAATATATAGTTTGAAAGCTATATTTTAAAATTAATATAAATTCAAATTTTCAAAAGCCATTTAAAAGTTAAATTATATATTTTATAATATACATATGTGTGTTTATTTATTTAAAGTATAATTATATTTTAAAATTAATTTCTTGGAAGTTATAAATATATACATTAGTTTTAAACCATTCCCTTTTAAATTGTATATATATAAAACAAAGGAAATGTATTTATTAATAGTAAATATAATTTAAAGAATTATATAATAATATTAAGAACACGATTTACAAGTGTTCAAATTTTAACATATAGTTTAAACAAGTGTTAAGGTTTTAAATTATGTAAAGACAAGTGTCACTTATTTTTAATTTAAATAAAAAGAAAATATTCCTATATATACACATTTACTTCTACTCTTCTCCTTTTTCTTTCATATGTTTCAAAAAAATCAAAACCCACTTCACGTATTAACCTGAGCAAAACCAGATCAGAGAAATAAAATCAAACAATAAACCCTTCTAATTTTAAACCCGATAAAAAGTAAATCAAACAAGATTCAAACTGTTTCGACCTTCCAAGATTTTCAAACTTGAAACAAATTAAAGAAAAAGAAAACCAAAAAACAGAAATAAAAATCAACTTCAGCATCTTCAACCTGAATCAACATTAGCTTTCAAACCTGGATCTGAATCAAGCAATAGATCAGAGCAACTCAAACAATCTTAAGCCTGAGACAAATCAACTCAAAGGCAAGCAAGTATAAATCAAAATTCAAAACCTAAAGCATGCAAGGTTCAACTCTAAAAAACAAGCAACGATTCAAGTTGCTATTTTAGATTCAAACACAACTCAACACAATCAAGCTAGCAAGATCAGATAAAAGATCAGCAAGTAATCAAGTTCAACTCAGCAAAATCCAGTTAAAAATAAACTTCCAGATCATTTGAAAAAGCTTAAACCTGCTCTCTGTTCTCTCCAATCAGGTTAGCAAACTCTTAAAAGTATATATATATATATATATATATATATATATATATTGGTTTGCATGTGATGATCTATTAATGTGTGATATAAATTATACTTGCATGTATATGGATTCCTGGAGATACGAATGTGTTGGGGTGTGCATGTCTGATATGTTTATGTTCATCTCTGTTTATAGTTGTAGAGTTTAAATTTAAATCAAAATTCCTAATCTCCTTATCTATTCACTGATAGGCTTTAGTTTTCAAGCCAAATATGTTTCATTAAACATAGATTAAAGTTTAAAAATATATTTAAGTAAATTAAGTTTGAAATTTTCTGAAAATTTAGAAAGAACAGTGGAAATCCAAAAACATGTAAATTTCAATCATCAAAATCCTTTATTTTATTTATAAAACCTGAATCCCCATCTAAAAACATGATTTTTAAAAGATAAATCACAAATTTTAGATTAGGATCGAAAGAGTAATTTTGGGTTGATCAGATTTTAGTTTTTGGGCAATTTCTGGTGACGGGTGTGTGGTGAGGCCACGGGTTCGCCACTGGAGGAGGTCAGGGTGAAGGCGAGCTCGGCAAAAATGGCTGGTGGTTTTCTTAGCCACCGTGGCAGCGGCGTTGGGTCGAAGTAGGGTTTAAAACCTAAAATTGGTCGAGTCGAAATATTTGGCTGTTGCATTTTCTCTGGTGAATCGGGGATCATCGGACATGGGGGAAAGGCAACATAGAAGGCTAGCGAAGGTGTGGTCGAAGTTTTAGGATTTTTGGTGGTCGGCGTTGGTAGTTCAAATGAGTTTCAGGCGATGGTTAGTTCCAGGCTTGTTTATTTCTGCTCGATCTTGATTTTGGTTTTGTGTTGGACTTTGGGTGGTCGAAATCGAATGGGTAGATCATCATTGACTCAACGGAGGTAGCATGGGTGATCGGAGCATCACCGTTGATCTGTGCATGTGCATACGTGTTTGGTGGTGTCAGTGAAATTGTGTTCGTAGAGGAGGTAAAGCATACTCGGGTGTGACTAGGGAAACGAAGGAGATGTCTCAGGTTAGTCTCGCGTAGGCTCTTGTGTGTTTACTGTTTTCTGGTTTTAATGTTTTAAACTTAAATTTAAACTAAAGTTTTAAATAAGAAAAGAAGTGGTGGGTTTCTCAGGTCAGGACTCGAGAGTTTGACGGGTTAAACCCGAAGCAGGGTTTTAAACAGTTTTAAATTTTATAAAAGCAAGTTTTAAATTTAGATTCAATCTAGTTTAAACTATTATATGATAAATGTTTTAAATTATTTGATTGAAGGAAGTTATAATTTGTTTAACTTAAATTCGTTAAGTTAAATGCTTAAGTTATTTTTAGAATTAGATTAAATTATTTAATTAAGTAGTTAATTATAAAAGATAAATGTTTTAAATAATGTTAATGATAATTATGTAATTAATAAAGATAATGATTTATCTTAAAGTCAATTAAGGATTTGATAATTAAAGATTAATTCAATTAATTGAGTAATTAATAAAGAGTAATTAATTAATTTAATTAATTAATGATTAATGATTGATTAATTTATTAATTAAGGGTTAATTAACTAATGTAATTAATTAAGGATAATTTATTAAAGAATAATTAAATAATTAAGGATAATTATTCAATAATTAAAGGTTGATTGATTTATTAATTGAGATTGGTTAATTAATAATTAAAGGTTAATCAAATTATTATTAAAGGTTAATTAATGATTGAAGATAATTAATTAAATGGTTTGTAATTAATTAATGTTAATTAAGCAGGATTTGTAATTTATTCATAAGTAACTAATCTGGTTTAAATTAATTATAATCAGATGTTTATTGATCTTACCTATGAATGTTTGGATTCTATTAAATGTTTGAATTGTTTTATATCCCTGATTTGTGATGCTCTGTGATATGAATTGTTCTGATTTGAGCTGTGATGAATGTAATTTATTATCTGTGATGAATTTATATTATTCATCTGTGAATCTGTGAATGAAGATAAGAGTTATAGGATTATACCGCTTATAGATATTGCTTTGCTTGGATTTGTGATGATTAATGATATTGTATTATTGTGTGTAAAACCCCTGGACTACACTACACACACAAATATGGATTACATGAGAAAATTGGTTAAGTCACAGATATTTGAATTTAATATTATGAAATAGTTTTAAAGATTTAATTTTGAATCCAAATGGTTTTGGAAATGGAATTGGGTTGAAATGAAAAGCTTTTGAAAGAGAAATTTGAAATTGAATTTTGTTTGAATAGAAAATATCTTCTTTTATGTTTTGAAATTATTTTGGAAACTATGGTTTGAAAGGGTATACAAGCTATACAATAATATATATGGATTTCAAACCATTTTAAAAGTATTTTTTTGGGAATTTAAATTTAACCCAAGTTTATACTTTAAAGGTTATAACTTGTGCATATTTGATCGGATTTTTTCCAAAATGAAAAGCATTTTTTTTCCAAATAATAATAGCTTTCATATAAAGAAAGGATTTCCAATTTGTGTTGAAAGGATTTCAAGTTTGAAATGAAAATAGTTTTGAAAGCTATAAATGAATCTTTGTTAAAGATTGGTGAACTTTGTTTTCAAATTGAAGAGGATCTTAAAGGTGTATCTTTTGTATTAAAGATTTGGAATTGAAATAGTTTTGAAAGTCATGAATGAATCTTTGTGAAAGATTTGGCGAATCTTGTTTTAAAATTTGAAGAGTATCTTCAAAAGTGAATCTTTTATTGTAAAGATTAAAAGTGGGGATTTGTTTAAACCATTTGAAAGAAAGGTTTTGGGTAATAAGTTGTGACTTAACTAAGATCCCATATATCCATATGGTTTTAAAATTAAGCGCTCATTATCCGGTTTAGCCGGGAGAGGACTTTATGTTAGAAAACCCATTCCGAATAATGATACGACGAAATGGATAGCATTTGAAGACCGGTGGTGAAGACCGGGTATTTTTGAGATTACCCGTCGAATGTCTCTACACTGAGTCGCGCCGGTATAGAGATCTCCATATGTGATGGGAAGTCCGATCGGGATTGTGAATACCCGGATTGCAAGGGCTTCTTTTGAAGTGCCTTCGTTTCTGTTCGAACCCGAAACAGACTCCTATGGATGTATGTCTGACATTACACTTTGAGATGTAAAACTGGTTTCTATCAAATACATTTCTGTTTGGTGGAGGAGAATTTATCCTCTTAGCTTAACACCCTTCTTTGAGACGTACGAGCTCAGAGGTTATGTAGTTGATATTTACTAGTGATACAATCCCAATTTGGTAATGTGGCATGCTGAGTGCTGCTAATCATTTATTGATCAAAGCATGGATTTTGTGAAAAGCGTAGCTTTGTGGACGTGACCTTGTCGGACCTCACAACCCAAAAATGGTCGAAACAGGAAGGATGTAGCAAGGTTGTTGGGGATAGCGCCCTCAGGGTATGTCCATTTCCTTATGGAAAAAGGTGGTATCAAGGTATGGAGCCTAGATATTTAACCTATTTGGTTGCTGCCAATTTATTACTTTGTGGTTGTTGGTGTTGATGATCCTCGGATAAAGGTCGGTAACGACCGGGGATGGCATACTTATGTAGTAACCTAGTTACAGGGGTAACTCGGCCTTGTATTGGTAGGGAGCTGGTTAAGTTCTTGGGGCGTCCCTCCAGAGACGTACCCATGTGGCATAGGAAGTTCCTTAGCCAGACCATTTATTGGAAATCCAAAGAAACAATATGCGCCTTTTACGGTTTTAGTTGTATAACCTACCTTTTACTTACGGCGATGACCTTCCGTTTAATTGGTAGTTATAGTAGGTATACCATAATGGTGGTATGCTGGCTAAGATTAATTTTGTACTTTCGAAATGTATTCTGCACTATGCACTAATAATAATATCAAATGGTTATTGCATATCAAGCATGTTTGACTATCATAAGGAGAAATCTCCACTAATTGTGCATTTGCATTGTGTGTGTGGTGGGAGGCCTTATGGTTGTTTCATTTTCCAAAAAACATAGCAGATTTCTTTTAAATTCTTTTTGTTTGTTTTGTTTCAAATAAAACTGTTTTTGTTAGCTCACACCAGTCCCATGACTGACCTGGAGTTTATTGTTCCCTTTCTAAACTCTGGATGCCCACAATTTTCCATACGGGAAGCCTAGAGTTGGGATTTTCAAATAATCAAATAGTAGGTGAAGATTTGATAGCATCCAGCCTTTGGATTTTGGCAATTGCATTCATGACTGACCTTGCTTAATACATCGTGATGGTGGTTTGAGCTTGCAATTTGAAGCATTGGAGATGGAGATGGAGTTGCAGTATTGGACTCTCTCTCTCTCTCTCTCTCTCTCTTTCTATTGAAGTTAATATTAGTGTTCCTCTGTTGAAGTTTTATTCCGCTGTTGTTTATCCTTTGGCTCTAGTATTGATAATCATTTGTATCAGAATATTGTACCATTGTTGTAAAGATGTTGTATTCATGAAGTTCATCAATGATATTCATTTTTCTTCCGCTGTGTTATTGTACTTAATGTGTTATAAGCTCCGGCGAATCAGATTCGATGTTTGAATCTGCGGCATTCGAATATGGGTGATGTACTTGGGGCCGATTTTCGAAGATCGAGTCAGGGTCGTTACAAATGGTGCTAAAGACAGAATGTACTTTACAATGATAGTAGTTGCATAAAGGGTTGATCATCACTGGCAAAATATAATACGTATACTTATCATCATTTAAGGCTATTGTTTCATAAATGGTTGTGAAAGAAATGTAATGCCGATGTCAGCACAAAGATGAAATCAATTCATATCTGTGTTACGTGTACCCAATACATGCGTCCGACAAATTAAATTATGTTGAATAATGGGTTTTCTGTTTATTCCAAGACACTAAAACAAAATAAAAAAATTGTAAGTTGACCATAGATTTTATTCAAATTCATTGAGTTTCTTATTTGCTGCTCATTATTAATTTGTTGAATGATTGATTTAAATTTAGCCTTCGGTTGTCTTATACTAAAACATATCTAATATGACAAGTTTAGCTGTTTTCTTATTCTGTATGGATGATAATCTGTATCCATCATAGATTTCATACTTGATTAATGATCATCGAGTCAATCAAATGGTTCAATTATACCAATTAAAAAAGATTAGGTTAATAATGACGTCAAAAATAGTGAATAGATACGAAATCATCATATCTAGTAGTAGAATAAGTTGAGTCGCATTCATTGAGCAATTAGTCAAGCATAGTTCTTCATGTTATCCTTGGAAGTGGTGAATGATAGACTGAGCAAGAATTTTAATCCTGAAGAATAAAACAAAGAAAAGGGGTGGAATTCCAATTGCAATGATGAAATATTAAGGTAAGAATGAAAAAGTAATTAACATCTGGATATATAACGTTCAATATAGTAACCTTCAAATAGGTTGAAATGAAAAGTGGAAAATAACATGTTCGATGAAATAATAGTATAGATGTTATGATATACAAATTTCAAATCCTAAGTGATTAGTGCAAGTCCAAATGGACGTGCATATATACTCGTAATAAGTACTTTTAAATAATAATTAATTTTTAAAACATATTTAAGTAATTATTTAAAATATTAAAACACTTTAAATACACATCGATAATCCAATTCCAATTCATTTTTAAATAAACTAATTGATTTACAAAGCTAATTATAAAAATTAAAATTTATTTCAATAAATATTAAATATTTGAGTAACTAACTTTTTCGTAAATATTTTGATCTAAATAATACTTTTAAAACTACATGGTTTAATAAATAAGAATCTCGTTTAAAACAATTTTAATTTCTCGACAAAAATTTATTTAATAATACAATATTCCAATTTCAATTTAAAAACCATCTTGATTAGTATCACATCAGTTACATCTCAATTTCATGATCATTCTCACATTCAAAAATAGATTCCACTATTTCTTTTCCAAAAAACGATTTCCATAACTCGATATAAATTCACATTGTAAATTTATATTTACAATCCATGAACTGATATCATTTTTTTCTTATTTATAAACATCGTTTATATATTTATAAACCTTTGAGATTCACTTGTTTATAAAACTGATCTCTTTTATAAAATTTCATTTTATTAATCCATTTCTTATAAATCCCGTTTATTTTACAAATCTAGTTTTAAATATCGATTTTCAACTTCTTTTCCAAATTTCGAAAATATCATTTTAAAAGTCCATTATTAAAAATATTTTGTATAAATTATATTAAAATTTCTATTTTAAACATTTTACTAATAGATAAGTACAAACCCTAATATCAAATCATTTATTTTATCCAAATCAATTTACTTTAAAATAATCCAAATCTAGATATAAATATTTTTAAATTCAAAATCTCCCTTTAAATTACTTCAAATTTCAAAAATATTATTCATGGTATTTAAAATATCAAAATTTAGGCTAGTGCTACTATAGCATCCAATAATTCAAATCACCACAAAATCTATATCAGATTATTCAAACAAATCATATATCACTATATATGAAATTAAAATAAATATTTTTGAGGAATCCAGTTGGATCCCTCCAACATGTTTTCCTGCATCCATAGATGTTAGATAAAATAAAAATATACCAATCCCACTTCGAAGTGGAATATCACGGTATTATAAAGTTATCCGCTATTATGCGGGGAGCATAGGGTCTCATCCGCTCTAATCGGCGAGTATATATCCAACTGCTAATATATATACTACGACATGTATAATATAACATTCAACTGAATATAATATATCAATCCAACTAATCATCCAATAATTAATTTTAATTATTATAAATTAAATCCAGAAATCCAAAAAGAGTGAGATTTACTCACCTTGATATTTACTTTTGCAATCCGTTCTAATTTGAAATTAAACTGAACTGACATTCAATTAATTAAAATTCCTAGCTGGCTCAAAAAATCTCCAAACCAATTTCTAAGTGTCGTATTCGATGCCATGAGCGCAACGCAGCTTGTTCGTTCATTTTGAACCTCGTATGGAAAAGTCATGATTTTATTAATTTAACGGGAATTAAAAATAAAATTTACAACTAACTAGCTAACCAAATTAATATAATTTAGTAACTTTAACAGTTCCTCACAATCTTCATCCTCTCATTCGCCCAGGCAATCGCACATACAAACCCACATACGCGGCATCGACTTCGAATCCACTTCGCTCCCCATCTCCACAACCGTGCCATTGATGCCACTGACACTCCCTTACCTTGCGCTTGCAGCCCATTGACCAATGCCTTAGCTTGAAGATCACTAGCTCTGAAATCCACTTTAGCCCCCTATTTCCATTATCAGAAATAGTAGTGCCCTAGTCTAATGCCAACATCGTCCTAACCTCCCCTACCTAAAGCTCGTGGGTGCCTACTAATGCATTCGCTTTCCTCATCAGATGCGTAGATATGAGTTTCCACCGTCTTGTCACGCACAGCCAACTTCGACATCTCATCGAGTTGTGTGCCACCATCCTAGGGCAGGATGCCTACCCATGACGTTGACGCGCATAACCGCCCCCTTTTCCTTTTCTCGTTCGTGGCATTGTTTTGAAATGAATTTTAAATTCCCTTTTTTTCTTATACGAAATGATTCAGTTTTTGAAGAAAAGGGAAAGAGTACAAACGTGAATTTAATTAACTAGTGTTAAGGTGGCATGTTTCCAGGCATAGGGCAGCTGAACAGATACTAGGGTTGACCTTAAATAATCTGTTGTATTTTTCTTCAAAATAATCTCAAACTCCTATTGAGGCGTGCTGTCTGGAATTCCTAATGTTATACCCCTATTCCGAACGAAATGGAATAAAGTTCAAGGCCTAATTTGATCGTATGGAAAAGATAGCTTTTTAAATCAACTATTTAAATTAAATTAAATTATTTCTAGGCGTTTTGAGATCGCATGACCAAACAGTAAATCCAAACGCTACAAAATTTGAAATCCGATAATGATATAATATTATGGATCCAATGGAACTAGTTTTGTCAAATTTCAAGACTGCGCCCCGGATCACTATTTTAACGCGTTGATTAAATAGATGATTTTCAAAATTTTGAAATCGCTTGAAATTCAACTTTTAAAAACTTATTAACTTAATCGTAATTCCAATAAAAATTTGTATTAACATTAGAAACTGCTTCATTTCATATTCGATTCAAATTTCAATTATTTACCATTTGCGTATTTCGATAAACCGTAATATTTAAAATTTAAATTCGTTCTATCATTTCAACCAGATTCTTCATATTCCAAAAATAAATTTATATTCCGAATAAATATTTTAAAACCATTTAAATATTCCAAATCAAACGTCGAAAAATCCGGGTCGTTACAAGGAGTTGTGATCATGAGAAAATTATCACAGGATAAAATAACATATTATTTTAAATATTCATGGTCAAGATATTTCGAAAAAGGATATCGATATATTCGTTGAGACCCGAGTATGTAACACTCTACAAACGTTGTGCATTGCATTACACGTGGTCTTTGGGGGCGTCAATAGTTTACATACTAATACTTATATGATAACAATGAATGACTCACCCAAAAATTTCCTATTGGTTAACAACAACTAGGTCAAATAGGAAATCTCAAAGTCACGATATGACACAATTCTATTGACTTGAGAATATTATGAACTTCTTTGAGGATACCCCACTTTGATTATAGTTATCATGACATGGTAATCATCGAGCAACCATAATTGGGTATGAGTAGAAGCATGAAAGTGAAACACTATTCAATAGAAAATTCATCTTTTCAGTTACATAAGGTTGGTATCATGGTCAACTGGAGTTAACTCAATGTCAAAATCTTTAGCCAGACTAGTACAGTTAATAATAAACGTTCTTACCAATGACTTTGCTTATAAACTGACTAATTTGAATATATATTATGTTGGAATTTTGAACAAACCAAATTTCACAAGTCCTAATGTGATATAGGGTTGACAAAGAAAATTTGTGTAAATAATCATTACCGAAAGATACCACTTGAATTGTAAATTTGGATCTATCGAAGATGATTTATAAGCATAAATTCAGCTAAACTATATTGACAGTCTACCTTTCTTACACCCAAAGATGACACTTAATACATCCTTGGTATTCATGTGCTGATCATCTAAATGTCCAAAAGATAGGTCATGGGGTAAAGAAAATAAAAGATAAGGAAACAAACACAGATTTTTTGCACAACAATAGAGTTACATAAACATTATCATAGAATAGTACATATGGTTACTCCAAAATGTTACATCAAAGTTACAAGAAGTACCATTCCCAACAAGGACAGTATATCAGCCCGCCCAACTACTAATACATAATATACATTTACAATAGAAATATAGACAACTATAAGATGATGATGAAAGTTCCTACTCCATACAGCTTCCCAAAATCCTCCAAAGAAATCTGACTACTTAGCTACTCATATAAATTTGAGTACCCAAGAGTTTGAGGAAAGAAATAAAACTCCAGGTCAAACATGGGTCTAGTGTGAGTAAAGCATAAGTTTACCTTTATAAAAACCTTTAAATCAAAGGTATCTCGTAAGATCACGCCGCACAAAAACGCAGATGGGTTTTACCTAACGATAACCAAAACATTTCTATATAAAATATTCTGATATTATCATAATGTCTAGATTTAAAATAAATATGGAATCATAGCCGAAATTATTACATTAATTAAATTCCACCATAATAGGTATGCAATCAAGTCCGAAGGCTCGTATTGGAAAACATATTCCAACTATGAAAGGGTAAGGGTCTACCTTACGAATAAGTACACCTCTAAATAAAATGTACTGGAGGCTACAACACATTGCACCTCTGCTACTCAGGACCGGCCCCATCCTTTACTAGGTAGTGCCGAATATGATCACCCCTTGGTTGCGATCAACGACCATAAAAGGATCCCCAAGCATACATGGATATCGCTCTAACCCTTTTAGAAGCAACCCATTAATCCTACCGCATTTCCATACTTTAGTTATTTATTGGTTGTGAGGCTTTAGGTTACATTTACCATTCCTCCTAGCGGACCATCTTGGAATGATAACACTAACCTCAGGCAACAATGCAATGATAGCATACATCCATGCAAGTTGTTCAGGGATTGAACAAACCGTCCACATTTACTATCTTCCATTTTGGAAACACCCTCAGAAAGAATAGTACAAGTCCATAGCATACTTTGTAACGATCCATCATGAACGTTATTAATTTGGAGTGGTTCGGATAAATCATACTTATCCAAAAACTGGTGTCTCCAGACTAAGCGGTAATTCCCAGTTAACTCAATTTTGGTTCTTTGGAAGTACACAACCAGTTTCCGAGTCCTCACCGGGGAACTCGAGTATACACAACATACTTTCTGAGTTAAAACATGTTAAGTTATCGATAACTAACAAACTGCTATCTAAGGTAATTATACAAGATCGCATATGGATTACCATATACTTAACTAAACATGACACTTAATAGAAATTAACCCTCCCAAATACATCATGCTTCCGATATTTTGATCTTACTATATCCCTCGCCTAGTAATAAAATCTAGATCCCACAGACAGAGGATCAGCCTACTCATTGGCTTTTAGTGCTACATATAAAATGACTTACTTCCTATAAATAGTCACCACTTCATCATTGGTTTCATATTTGTTTGAGGTTACTTAAGAGTAATTGACAAAGAAATCCCTTGATTTAAAACACCTTTGCAAAAGAAAACAGTTTTAAACAAAACCGATATTTAAAAATAAAGTGATTTAAAATTTAAACCCGTATTAATTAATTAAATAATAGATTAAAAATGTATTAAATAATAAAAAAATATTAATTAAGTCCTAATTAAATCTTAATTAAACTATCACTTAATTAGGAATTAATAATTAAACCCCCTTTTAAGTAATTAATTTATTATTAAGTAATCTTAAATAAATGATTAAATAATAGTTAATCCCTAATTAATAATTAAATAATAATTAACTTTTAATTAGTTAACGAATTATAATTAACTTACTTAATTAACACTTAAGTACTAATTACCTTTGTTAATTAATGATTAAGTACTAATTACCATACTTAATTGATTAATTAATAAATAAATAAATAAATACATAACTAAATAATTAAATAAATTTTTAACTTAAATTACGTTAGAAAATATTTTCCAAAAAGATTCCTAGGCGAAAAAGCTTTTAGATTTCGAAAAGAGTTCGTTTTCACAAACTACACTTATAACAACTATCGTTATATGATCCATGATTTCCAAAATTGAAATTTTGTTTCCTTTGACTTTAACCCTTGGAAAACTTTACTAAAACATAAAGGTATGTTTTTGAAAACTAAACAAGTTTTTAAACTTGAAAACATTCGAAATTTAAAAAACCAAGGATCAAAATTTTACATAAGGGATTCTAAGCTGCTTCAACAAGTAAAGGTGTTAACTTCTTGGCATACAATCACGCATTCATGACAACATACATAATAACAACACAATCACATATAAGCATGCTATAACCAACATATACAAGCAAGATTATAACTTGCAAACTAACTTGGTTATTTAACTTCAATATTCAACCATATATCGTTTCATTAGAACACATAAACATATATTCAAGTTGACACAATTTATATCCAAACAAACATCATATATTATAACAAGTCAAGCATATATTTTAAGTTTAGAGAACTTAGTCAAGGTTTAAAACTTTACTCACCAATAATAGATGAAAATAAGCGAACTTTCACTATAATTTGAACATGACCTTGATCTTTGCTTCTTGCTTCGAAAAGTGATATTATTATGAATTTAAAGAGGAAATATGGCTCGACTAGGGAAGGGAGTGCTTAGCCAAGGTGGTATAGCGCTGTGTATGGACTTGTTTTGTGAAGAAGTGTAGAAGTGGAAGGGAATGGTTTTAACAAGGATTTAAACTTAAAAGTGAATGAAAATTAGATTTTTAAACTTAAGAATTAATTTGGAGTCCATTTAAGTGTTCATGAAGATATGAAGGAAGATGTAGAAAGTAGAAATGAAAAATAGAAAATGAAGAAAATGTTTGGAAATTTGCATATATACAAAGTGCATAATTTAAATTACTAAAATGAGCCTAGGTACTTTCACTATAAAATGATTTATCTTAAAGTTAATTAAAGATTTGATAATTAAAGATTAATTCAATTAATTGAGTAATCGAATAAAGAGTAATTAATTAATTTAATTAACTAAGGATTAAGGATTGATTAATTTATCAATTAAGGGTTAACTTATGTAATTAATTAAGGATAATTGATTAAAGAATAACTAAATAATTAATGATAATTATTTAATAATTAAAGGCTGATTGATTTATTAATTGAGATAGGTTAATTAATAATTAAAGGTTAATCAAATTATTATTAAAGATAATTAATGATTAAAGATAATTAATTAAATGGTTTGTAATTAATTAATGTTAATCAACAAGGATTTGTAATTTATTCATAAGTAATTAATCTAGTTTAAATTAATTATAATCAAATGTTAATTGATCTTACTTATGAATATTTGGATTCTATTAAATGTTTGAATTGTTTGATATCCCTGATGTGTGATGCTTTGTGATATGAATTGTTCTGATTTGAGCAGTGATGAATGTAATTTATTATCTATGATGAATTTATATTATTTATGTGTGAATATGTGAATGAAGATAAGCGTTGTAGGATTATACCGCTTATCGATATTGTTGTGCTTGGATTTGTGATGATTAATGATATTGTATTGTTGCGTGTGAAACCCCTGGACTACACCGCACACACACAAATATGGATTGCACGAGGAAGTTAGTTAAGTCACAGATATTTGAATTTAATATTATGAAATGGTTTTAAAGATTGAATTTTGAATCCAAATGGTTTTGGAAATGGAATTGGGTTGAATATGAAAAGCTTTTGAAAAGGAAATTTGAAATTGAATTTAGTTTGAATAGAAAATATCTTGTTTTAAGTTTTGAAATTATTTTGGAAACTATGGTTTGAAAGGGTATACAAGTTATACAATAACGTATATGGATTTTAAACCATTTTAAAAGTATTGTACAAGAAAGATTATAACTTGCAAACTAACTTGGTTATTTAACTTCAATATTCAACCATATATCGTTTTATTACAACACATACACATATATTCAAGTTGACACAATTTATATCCAAACAAACATCATATATTATAACAAGTCAAGCATATATTTTAAGTTTAGAGAACTTAGTCAAGGTTTAAAACTTTACTCACCAATAATAGATGAAAATAAGCGAACTTTCACTATAATTTGAACATGACCTTGATCTTTGCTTCTTGCTTCGAAAAGTGATATTATTATGAATTTAAAGAGGAAATATGGCTCGACTAGGGAAGGGAGTGCTTGGCCAAGGTGGTATGGCGCTGTGTATGGACTTGTTTTGTGAAGAAGTGTAGAAGTGGAAGGGAATGGTTTTAACAAGGATTTAAAACTTAAAAGTGAATGAAAATTAGATTTTTAAACTTAAGAATTAATTTGGAGGCCATTTAAGTGTTCATTAAGATATGAAGGAAGATGTAGAAAGTAGAAATGAAAAATAGAAAATGAAGAAAATGTTTGGAAATTTGCATATATACAAAGTGCATAATTTAAATTACTAAAATGACCCTAGGTACATAACCTCCATTCTTTGATTGCCATCATACACCCTTGTCTCCTCCTCCCCTCAAAACTCACATGAACAGGTCCCCCCTCTACTTCATGAGCCAATATTCATTTAAAACTAACGTACTTTGTGTTTGCTAATGGCATGATAAGTTATGACAACTTTTATTTCCATTTTAATTTGTTTTTAAATTTACATAATATGTCACATCATATCCTATTATATTTCTCATGTATATATACTACAATATCCTAACTTATTTATAAACGTATGAATATGTTAACTTAGAGTGAACAACGTTTTCAGACAACTTTTAAACACCGAAAATTCGAAAATTAAAAAAACGATTTTCGGTCATATTTTCTATTTTTCTTTGAACTAATTATTTATGTAAAAAAAATTTGAAAACAATTTCACCATCAGCAGTTATTATTTAAATTTTTTTTATTTCAAGTTATAAAATCCATAATTAATTATTAAAAATATATTTAAATATCCATATTTAAAGTGATTAAATTCTGGATTGTTACATTGCACACTACTAGCTAAGGTGATGTGTGAACATTAATATTTGATTGTTCGATATTGATTGCTGAATGAATTTTTTGGTTCGAATTCTAGGTCAAGATTTGAGAATTGGTAAGAGAAGAATAAGTAAGAAGGAGAATTTGTCTCCTCCTCGTTCTTTATCTAAAATAAGCCATCCCTTTACTCCTTTCTTCTACAAACTCCTTTTCCTTGCCACCATAACTTGGTACTATGCCCAATAATACGTCAAATCAAATACAATTTGTGGCACTATAGATCGTTGAAAGGTTTAGAGATCAATTTAAGGTGGATACAAGAGTTATCTTCAACCAAAGTGTGTTCAATGGCTTTATCTTTAAGAGGTATATTCTATTTTAAGTTTACAATCATATGTTAGTGATATCTTTATATATAATCAATTTTTATATGTTGGAATTGGGCCAGCCCGAAGTAGAGTAATTGGGTAAATTTCAAAAAAAATTCCATTATTGGATCTTTAATAGGCCCATGTAGTTTAAATTCATTTAGAACTTTTCTAAATTTCTTTTAATCAAAATCAATATTTTATTTAAATTTATAAATAAACTTTTATTTCATGTAATATGTATTTTATATATGTGTATCAGGTACATATATACATGTATGTGTACGTGCAACATGATAACATGTACATGATCGTGTATGTATGCTGGAATTTACACCGCAAGGCGCATATTAGCCCCTCGTGTATAGAAATGTATTGTCTCAATATGTGTGTGTGTGAGTGCGTGAACATGTGCGCATAAAATTATTGTATAAATAAATATGTAGAATTATAATTATGAAATTGTTATAAAATACTTGTTGTAAATTATTTATATAAAGCATTTATAAAATAAACATATGTGTATATGTTTAATTAAATTATAAAATCATTTCAAACATTAATTTTGTAAATTTTTTTGAGTATTTATCTTATAATATGAAATTCGAACCGAATTTTTTTAATTAATTTATATATATGTATGTAATATAATATAAACATATAACTTATTTTAAATGTATATTATATATATAGTGATAATAAAATTTATAAATAAATATATTTAGTTATTGTTGCTCCCAGCCAGATAACAAAATAATTTTTTATTAATTTATATATATATATATATATATATATTATATAGACATATGACTAGTTTAAAATATCTATGTATAATATTTAATAAATAATGATAATAGTAATATTTATAAATAAATGTATTTGTTCGCTGTTGCTTGCCTATATTTTTTTTTCGATTTTTATAACTTATTAATTAACTAAAATCCATATGGAATAACTAAAAAATATATTTTACAATAATTTACGAAAACATAATATGTATTTTGTATTATATAGTTTTTTTATAGAATTTTATATTATTTATCAATGTGCTTACTTCTATTTTATTTCTTTAACTAATTGTTTATCAAATGTATAATTAAACTATATATATACATGTAAATATATATGAAAATAAATAAATAAAATTGCTGCTAAATTCTTTTCAGGTTTGAATAAAATCTTCCAAAATTTAAAATACATATATTATTTGATTTAGTCATTTGTATTTAGATTTACTTCATTAAATTCATTTAATAATATTATTTTAATCAATTTTTTTATATTAGGCCATAAGCAATGTAAAGGCAATGCATTTAAATATATGTATTTAATATATATATATATATATTTATTTATTTAATATATGCATATATAACCATCGACATGTGACAATGCATCATTATACAGATTTGATATAAAATTTATCTAGCTAACACATGATTCAATATTCAATTAGACATTTGAGTATATTAGTAGATCACCAAGCCCCAGAGCTCGCACTTTGAAGCAATAAAATGAATTCTTTTGAATTGTGTTCCAATCGTGAAGTTGCTAGCTTTCGAATTGCCTTATGTAACGACCCAGAATTTTTAATAATTTAAATTTGAATATTTAATTAATTTTAAATATTTATAAGTGAATTTATAAGTCGAATAAATTTTATTTTGAATTTTTGGATTTAATTGAATAATTAAATCGATAATTTAATATGTTAAATTATGAAAATAATTGGAAATTGAGTTAAAAATGATTGTAAATAATTTGGAAAATTTTATTTAATCATACTGGAGTTATAGAAATATTTTAGAACTTTTAGAATCGAATTAAAAGTAAATCTGTGAAAATTGAATATTTTAATATTAAATAATCGACTGTAAAATAGCCAATTTTTGAACAGTCTCAGAATTGAACGAAACCAGTTTCATTGGATCCGTAATAGTTAGTTATTACCGGATTTCAATTTTCGTGTCAATCGGAGCTATCGTTTGATCGTGGCAGCTCGAAACGCATCGAATTATTTTTAATTTAAATTTGGCGAGTCAAAATAGCCATTTTTCAAAAAGTCTCGGATTTCGACGAAACCAGTTTCATCGGATCCGTAATGTGATATTATTGTAAGGTTTCAAATTTCAAGTCAATTGGATTTACCGTTTGTCCGGTACGAATTAAAACGCCTAGAAATCGGTTTAAATCGGTTTAATTTAAATTGAACGTTTTCAGCCATAACTCGCACATACTTCCGAATTAGCTTCCGAAACCTATTCCATTGTGTCCGGAACGCGGGATAAACCCTAGGTACGCTGGTTACGGCGTCTAAATCGGAGTTCGGAATTTTCGGGTGAATAGTGTCGAACGAAACTCTATAAATAGCCCTACCCCTTCACAAAATTTGATAAAATATCATTCCAAACCCTAATTCATTCATGTAGCCGGCCCTAAAACTGAATGGCCAGAAATTGATCTCATTTCTTCCCTTTGATCTCTCAATCCATCAAGTTTTGGCTAAAACTTTCAACATGAAAGATGTAGAGGGTGATGAGAGCTACGATCTGAACGGTGGAGATCGCGAATGGCTTCACGGATTGATGGGAAATCGAGTGGGAAGGCAGCAAGTTGCGCACGCATCCCTAGGAGGAGGGTGAGGCCGAGCTTGCTGGGGTTAAGGCCGAACCTAGCTTGTCTCGTGGGCTTCGTCATGGCGTTGGAGTGATCGGATTTCGTCAAGTGATCGTGGAGAAAAGTGGAACCCTAGTGGAGCTTGATGGGTTCAAAGAGGTCGGCTATTACCTGTAGCCAAAAACGTGAAAGAGGAAGATGGGGGGGGACGGCCTGATGTGGGGTGAGTGGATCCAATGGCAGATAATGGTTTAGGTTGTAAATAATTAAAGTTAGTTGTAAATTAAGTTATTTAAATCGTGTATGATCTTATAAAATGCATAACTTTTTCATACGAGGTCGAAAAAATGCAAACTCAGTTGCGTTGGGATCGTATGGACGAGCACTACGCGATGGAGTTGGTTTGGAGTCGTTTGGAGTTAGTGAGAATTTCGGGTAAAATTAAACGCGCGTTTAAGTTTATTCGAAATAAAAGCTAAAACGGAATTTAAAACCAAGGTGAGAACTTCTCACTCAATCGAATAGATTTCGATTTTATTTTAAATAGTTAGATTTAAAATATTTGAATGCATGTTTGAATGATGACTGTAAATTATTGATTGTTAAAATAGACATTATGCGCCGTTAGTAAGCGGATGTTATTTAATATAAACATATACCGCGAATATTTCATAAACAGTGAAATTGGTATTATATATAATATCAATATATATATATATTGGCATATGTATATATTGCAGTTGTTGATTTCCCGCATTTTTTTGTTTAGCGGATGAGACCCTATTACGCCGTTATTAAGCGGATAATATTTATTAAGAACATATACCGCGATAATTTCGTACTGGAGCGAAATTGGTATTGTGCTAATGTTTTTGGATGCAGGAAACAGGTTGGAGGGATCCAACTGGATTCCTCAACAGTTTTTATTTGATTTTCAGATATTTTGATATTTGACGGATTTTCATATTGATATATGATATCGTTGTAGTCGTGATTGACTATTTGGTGTGTAGCATCATTGGACCCAGATTTTGGGATTTTAAAATGATTTTCAAAGTGATTTTTGAAATATACTATATTTTTGGAATTGATCCATTATAAATAAATAAACGTTATAATTTTTTTTAGTTATAAAAAAAATTATGATTTTTGAGAAATATAGTTAAAAGATTGATTTTTGAAAATACGGGTTAATGATGTTATAAAATAGTTTAAAATGGGATTTTTGAATTTGTTGCGAAAAGTTTAAATATAGGATTTATAAAATTTAATTATTTTATAAATCAAGAGAATGATGAAATTATAAAGGAATTTAAAGACGTTTAAAAAGAATAATATAAATTGATTTATATTAAGGGATTTATAAATGGATATTTATAAATTGAATTATGGACATTATAAAACGAGTTTTTATAAGTGTTTGAATGTAGTGAAAATGAATTTCCTAAATGAATGAAATTTATGAAATTATAAACTGGGAAGTTATAAATGAAATTTTATAAGCAATAGGTTTATAAAATTTATAAAGTTATCGAAAGAATGAATTTTGGATAAATAAACAATCTTATAAGTTAAGATTAATAATTTGGGAAGTTAAATGAACGATTTTGTAAAATAATCGTTTTATAAGTAATTAACTTATAATGTGAACGTTTAGTTTATAATTTAGTTATAAACTGGAATAGGTTAATAAAGGAATTTATAAAAAGGAAGTTTTTTTATAAATAAATAGATATGGAATTTATAAACGTTGTTTTATAAATTCGCAAACGACCTATTTTGATAAGTTAATTGTTATAACCTATAAATGGAGTTATACTCACGTTTTAGACTGTGAATAATCCTTTAAGTTAAAAATGTATAAAAAGGATGAGATTTGTTAACGAAGTTTATTCACATTTTTGAATAGTGAATAACACGTTAAAGGAAAAGTTTTGAATGAGATGTTTAAATTGAATTAAAACGATCTAACGATGTTTTAAATGCATTGAGATTCGAAACCATAGATTTCAACATTCATTGTTGAAATAGATGTTTCGAGAAATAAAAGGAAATGGTGGACTATAACACTGTTGTTATAGTAAATGATTTCCGAAAGGAAATGTTTTGAATAGTATTGGGATCTATATATCTATTTTAATTTCGAATCCCTATACTAGTGATTTTGGGTTGTCGTAACGATGTTTTACGCAACATTCGTTTTGGCCCAAATAAATATGTTTAAGAACATGATTTCCTTAAAGGATGAAATATATACTAAATTTCGATTTAAGTATATTGAATATTTTCTAAGGTTGAAAAGAAAAAGATTTGTGAATTACTTATTTTTAATAAGTATAGAATTGTTTTCCAATATAAAGTGAATATATTGAATTTATCTTTTTGAAGATAAATTGAAATGAATTATTGAAATCGTATATGCACGAATATTTTGAAATATAAATTCATTATGGAATTTATATGTGAAAGTGGAACTTGTTAAAAATAAATATTGATTTATTTTTGAAGTGTTGAAACTATATATCTTGTAAAGATATTTTGGAAAATAAATAATTTGGAAAATTATTTGGAATCTGGTGATGTGTGCATATCCATTGATAGTTCAATAACCGACTATCAATATTTCCCTTTGAATGGGTATTTGATGTGAATATGATTGAATTTGAATGCACACTTATTTTTGAATAAGCGCTCACTATTCGGGTTAACCGGGAAAGGACCATGGGGTCGTATAACCCATTCCGAATATGTGATACGTCGTTGTGAATTGCATTTGAAGATCGGTGTTGAAGACCGGTATTTGCGAAAGCGATAGGATGAACTATCGATTGACTCTGCACCGAGTTGCTCCGGTATTGAGTTCTCCATATGTGATGGTGAATCCGATCAGGATTGTGAATATCCGGATTGCAAGGACTTCTTTGTAAGTGCCTTCGGTTCTGTTCGATCCCGGAACAGACTTGTATGGATTGTATGCCTGACATTACAAGTTGAGATATAAAGCCGATTTCTTTCAAATATATTTCTGTTGGTGGCGGAGAATTTATTCTTTGCTTAACACCCTTCTTTGAGACGTACGAGCTCAAAGGTTATATAGTTGAAGTTATCAGCGATATATCCCATTTTGGTAATGTGACATGCTGAGTGATGCTGAAATGATCATTGTGTTGATTATTGTGATAGGATCATTTATTTGATCGTCTATCTTAGTGATCATTGTGTTGATCATTTATTGACCCAAAGCATGGCTTTTGTATAAAGTATGTTTTTGTGGACGTGAATTCGTCGAGCCTCACATCCCGGAAATGGTCAAAACAGGAAAGATGCGGCAAGGTTATTAGGGGTTGCTGTAGCTCCCCTTAGGGTATGTGCATTTCCTTCTGGAAAGGGGTGGTATCATGGTATGGAGCCCAGATACTTACTCATGTTGAAAACACTCTATTTATTATGGTGTGATGTTGGATATCGAGCGCTCGGTTGAAAAGGTCCTAAAGGACCGGGGAATGGCGTGCTCGTGTCAGTAGTTACCCAGTTAAGGGGTAACCCGGCCTTGTGTTGGCAGAGTTCCGGTTTGGTTCTCGGGGGTGTCTTTCCAGAGGCATTCTCAGTGGCAATGGGAAGTTCCTTGGCCTGACCATTTGTTGGAAATCCAATTCCCAATACGAAACTTGTACGGTATTAGTTGTAGAACCTGCTATTCACTTATGGTGGTCACCACTGTTTGGATGGTAGCTATAGTAGGCATAGTTCGAAATGTCTATGCTGGCTAAGATTTATATTCTACTTTCGAAATGAATTTTTTTCTACACTATACACTAATAATAATATCAAATGTTATTTTAAATGCGTATCAAGCATCTTTGACTATCATAAGGAGAAATCTCCTCCGATTCTGCGTTTGCATTGTGTGTGTGTGCGGGAGGCCTTATGGTAGTCTCATTTTTAAAAACATTGCGAATTGATTTAAAAATATTCCTCTATTTTGATTTTAAAGTTAAATAAACTGTTTTGAGTTCTCACACCAGTCACATGACTGACTCGGAGTTTATTGTTTTCCTTCCTAAACTCTGGGTGCCCACCAATTTCCACACGGGCAGTCAAGAGTTAAGGTTTATCAGGATATTCTGGATATTCTGGAGTTGCTGGAGGCAAGCTGGATGGCATGGCATATTACTTATATAGTATTTCTTTTCCGCTGCACTGTTTATTGTTGTATGTTGTTGTACACTCTGATGATATGATGTAAAGTAATGAAATGTAATGTAATAACTGATATAGTTCTTTGTTTAAAGATTATTCATTCATTATTATATGTTGTTCCGCTGCGAATTGTGAGATTCTGATGTTGTTCTGTTGTTTCCTTTCTGTCCCGTTCTATTTTTAAAATTTTCTGTTTTCTAAAAATTGTCTATCTTCTTATTTCCTCTCTATTTTCTATCTTTTCTCTCTTTTTCTTTTCTTAAATTCTTTTTAAAACCCATAACTTCTCGGTTTTTCGGCCTTCGATTTCTCGGCAGTCGATAAAGTGAGTGTCGATGTCGGATTTTCGGAAGTCGAAATTTCGCGGGCGTTACATTTGGTATCGGAGCTGATGGTTAAGCTGATGGTTAAGCGACAACCATGGTTCTGTAGGGTATTATTCATTAGAGATAGAGTCAGCAGTACTCTAGAATGAGTTTGAGTGTAATAATAGCTATGAGAGCGTATTTGTTAGTGAATAAAATTGTTTTATATTGTGTTGACTTATCGGTTGATTGTTTATAGATTCCCGTCGATGTAGTCTAGCTAACTATCGTAGATAGGGGTTTCTAAACTCTTAAACAAGATATATCGACATAGTATATTTTTAAATTGGGTAAATGCAATAATTTTACCTTGATTTTATTTTAAATATAAAGGAGTAATTTTTCAGAATTATTAAAGTGTATATAAGTTGATTGTTAGGTTGTTTGAATAATCTAAATAAAGAATAATTGTATAACCAAAGGAATTATAAGAATTAAATTATAATTAAAGTGATTTACAATTGTGAAATAAACTTATATATATGAGAAGTGAAACTATATGAATATATTTATGAATATGAGTTGTAAATAAAAGTGACAAAGGTGAACTTGAGTTATATAAATAAAATTCAACTTAGTAATTGAATTGAATGAATGAATTGAAATGTTAATCAATTAAATGAAAATAAAGTTGATATGGAATAATGAATATAAATGTTAATTCATTAAAATCTAATTTTATTAGAAGTTGAATGGTTGAATAAAAAAATCAATTTAATTAAACCAATTGGAAAAGTGATGGTGTTAAACCAAATGGAATGAATATAAGCAAAGGAATTTGGTTATAATTAATATACTTTGGTTGCTATATGGATGTTGATTGATTGTATAAAATTCATTAAGTGTTAATGAAATTGAAAGCTATGAAATTAAATTCAAATTGAAAGTAAATAAATTTGAATAGAATTGAATGTGAATTGGATTTAATTAGTGAATGCAAACTAATTAAAATTGAGAATGAATGTGATAAAATCCAATGTGAATAAATCAAATGTGATTTAAATTGAAAACCATTTCATTGAATATTAATGAGAATATGAATGAATATTATTGGTTATGGATGTTAGTTGGATGTAGTTGGTTGATGGTTGAATGTATATTGCTATTGTTGCATTTGCTATGTGACATATATAGTTGATATGTTGCTATATGTTGTATATTGAGATTATTTGCATATGAGCATGTTCTCATGTTGTTTGTTGGGTATTTAGTAGGTGCGGATTTGCGTTTGCTTCGCATTTGGAGTTCGCATTTGCGCTATATTAGCCGTATATGCTTGCTAATAAAATATAAGGTACATATCTCGGATTAAATATCGTACTTTCACACTTTTTTCCCTGCGGGATGCCTCATTACTTGATGAGATGTATATTTGTGATATATATACTGTCATTTTTTTTTTCGGATCGAGCCGCGCAAAGGAGACTATGGCGAATTTTTCCGAAAATTTAAGGCGTTAGAAAAAATTTTAGAAAATGGGAAAATTTTGAAAACTTTAAACTTTGATTTTGGAGTTGAAAGTTAAACAATAGTAGTTTGTTTTTGAAAAGATAACTAAGTATGATTTGGAAAACTTAGTAAAGTATGGTAAGAAGTTTAATTATGAATTTTGGAAAGTTAATAGATTTTGTAACTTTTCTTACTTATAATTTCGGGGACGAAATTCTTTTAAGGGGGAAAGATTGTAACGACCCAGAATTTTTAATAATTTAAATTTGAATATTTAATTAATTTTAAATATTTATAAGTGAATTTATAAGTCGAATAAATTTTATTTTGAATTTTTGGATTTAATTGAATAATTAAATCGATAATTTAATATGTTAAATTATGAAAATAATTGGAAATTGAGTTAAAAATGATTGTAAATAATTTGGAAAATTTTATTTAATCATACTGGAGTTATAGAAATATTTTAGAACTTTTAGAATCGAATTAAAAGTAAATCTGTGAAAATTGAATATTTTAATATTAAATAATCGACTGTAAAATAGCCAATTTTTGAACAGTCTCAGAATTGAACGAAACCAGTTTCATTGGATCCGTAATAGTTAGTTATTACCGGATTTCAATTTTCGTGTCAATCGGAGCTATCGTTTGATCGTGGCAGCTCGAAACGCATCGAATTATTTTTAATTTAAATTTGGCGAGTCAAAATAGCCATTTTTCAAAAAGTCTCGGATTTCGACGAAACCAGTTTCATCGGATCCGTAATGTGATATTATTGTAAGGTTTCAAATTTCAAGTCAATTGGATTTACCGTTTGTCCGGTACGAATTAAAACGCCTAGAAATCGGTTTAAATCGGTTTAATTTAAATTGAACGTTTTCAGCCATAACTCGCACATACTTCCGAATTAGCTTCCGAAACCTGTTCCATTGTGTCCGGAACGCGGGATAAACCCTAGGTACGCTGGTTACGGCGTCTAAATCGGAGTTCGGAATTTTCGGGTGAATAGTGTCGAACGAAACTCTATAAATAGCCCTACCCCTTCACAAAATTTGATAAAATATCATTCCAAACCCTAATTCATTCATGTAGCCGGCCCTAAAACTGAATGGCCAGAAATTGATCTCATTTCTTCCCTTTGATCTCTCAATCCATCAAGTTTTGGCTAAAACTTTCAACATGAAAGATGTAGAGGGTGATGAGAGCTACGATCTGAACGGTGGAGATCGCGAATGGCTTCACGGATTGATGGGAAATCGAGTGGGAAGGCAGCAAGTTGCGCACGCATCCCTAGGAGGAGGGTGAGGCCGAGCTTGCTGGGGTTAAGGCCGAACCTAGCTTGTCTCGTGGGCTTCGTCATGGCGTTGGAGTGATCGGATTTCGTCAAGTGATCGTGGAGAAAAGTGGAACCCTAGTGGAGCTTGATGGGTTCAAAGAGGTCGGCTATTACCTGTAGCCAAAAACGTGAAAGAGGAAGATGGGGGGGGGACGGCCTGATGTGGGGTGAGTGGATCCAATGGCAGATAATGGTTTAGGTTGTAAATAATTAAAGTTAGTTGTAAATTAAGTTATTTAAATCGTGTATGATCTTATAAAATGCATAACTTTTTCATACGAGGTCGAAAAAATGCAAACTCAGTTGCGTTGGGATCGTATGGACGAGCACTACGCGATGGAGTTGGTTTGGAGTCGTTTGGAGTTAGTGAGAATTTCGGGTAAAATTAAACGCGCGTTTAAGTTTATTCGAAATAAAAGCTAAAACGGAATTTAAAACCAAGGTGAGAACTTCTCACTCAATCGAATAGATTTCGATTTTATTTTAAATAGTTAGATTTAAAATATTTGAATGCATGTTTGAATGATGACTGTAAATTATTGATTGTTAAAATAGACATTATGCGCCGTTAGTAAGCGGATGTTATTTAATATAAACATATACCGCGAATATTTCATAAACAGTGAAATTGGTATTATATATAATATCAATATATATATATATTGGCATATGTATATATTGCAGTTGTTGATTTCCCGCATTTTTTTGTTTAGCGGATGAGACCCTATTACGCCGTTATTAAGCGGATAATATTTATTAAGAACATATACCGCGATAATTTCGTACTGGAGCGAAATTGGTATTGTGCTAATGTTTTTGGATGCAGGAAACAGGTTGGAGGGATCCAACTGGATTCCTCAACAGTTTTTATTTGATTTTCAGATATTTTGATATTTGACGGATTTTCATATTGATATATGATATCGTTGTAGTCGTGATTGACTATTTGGTGTGTAGCATCATTGGACCCAGATTTTGGGATTTTAAAATGATTTTCAAAGTGATTTTTGAAATATACTATATTTTTGGAATTGATCCATTATAAATAAATAAACGTTATAATTTTTTTTAGTTATAAAAAAAATTATGATTTTTGAGAAATATAGTTAAAAGATTGATTTTTGAAAATACGGGTTAATGATGTTATAAAATAGTTTAAAATGGGATTTTTGAATTTGTTGCGAAAAGTTTAAATATAGGATTTATAAAATTTAATTATTTTATAAATCAAGAGAATGATGAAATTATAAAGGAATTTAAAGACGTTTAAAAAGAATAATATAAATTGATTTATATTAAGGGATTTATAAATGGATATTTATAAATTGAATTATGGACATTATAAAACGAGTTTTTATAAGTGTTTGAATGTAGTGAAAATGAATTTCCTAAATGAATGAAATTTATGAAATTATAAACTGGGAAGTTATAAATGAAATTTTATAAGCAATAGGTTTATAAAATTTATAAAGTTATCGAAAGAATGAATTTTGGATAAATAAACAATCTTATAAGTTAAGATTCATAATTTGGGAAGTTAAATGAACGATTTTGTAAAATAATCGTTTTATAAGTAATTAACTTATAATGTGAACGTTTAGTTTATAATTTAGTTATAAACTGGAATAGGTTAATAAAGGAATTTATAAAAAGGAAGTTTTTTTATAAATAAATAGATATGGAATTTATAAACGTTGTTTTATAAATTCGCAAACGACCTATTTTGATAAGTTAATTGTTATAACCTATAAATGGAGTTATACTCACGTTTTAGACTGTGAATAATCCTTTAAGTTAAAAATGTATAAAAAGGATGAGATTTGTTAACGAAGTTTATTCACATTTTTGAATAGTGAATAACACGTTAAAGGAAAAGTTTTGAATGAGATGTTTAAATTGAATTAAAACGATCTAACGATGTTTTAAATGCATTGAGATTCGAAACCATAGATTTCAACATTCATTGTTGAAATAGATGTTTCGAGAAATAAAAGGAAATGGTGGACTATAACACTGTTGTTATAGTAAATGATTTCCGAAAGGAAATGTTTTGAATAGTATTGGGATCTATATATCTATTTTAATTTCGAATCCCTATACTAGTGATTTTGGGTTGTCGTAACGATGTTTTACGCAACATTCGTTTTGGCCCAAATAAATATGTTTAAGAACATGATTTCCTTAAAGGATGAAATATATACTAAATTTTGATTTAAGTATATTGAATATTTTCTAAGGTTGAAAAGAAAAGGATTTGTGAATTACTTATTTTTAATAAGTATAGAATTGTTTTCCAATATAAAGTGAATATATTGAATTTATCTTTTTGAAGATAAATTGAAATGAATTATTGAAATCGTATATGCACGAATATTTTGAAATATAAATTCATTATGGAATTTATATGTGAAAGTGGAACTTGTTAAAAATAAATATTGATTTATTTTTGAAGTGTTGAAACTATATATCTTGTAAAGATATTTTGGAAAATAAATAATTTGGAAAATTATTTGGAATCTGGTGATGTGTGCATATCCATTGATAGTTCAATAACCGACTATCAATATTTCCCTTTGAATGGGTATTTGATGTGAATATGATTGAATTTGAATGCACACTTATTTTTGAATAAGCGCTCACTATTCGGGTTAACCGGGAAAGGACCATGGGGTCGTATAACCCATTCCGAATATGTGATACGTCGTTGTGAATTGCATTTGAAGATCGGTGTTGAAGACCGGTATTTGCGAAAGCGATAGGATGAACTATCGATTGACTCTGCACCGAGTTGCTCCGGTATTGAGTTCTCCATATGTGATGGTGAATCCGATCAGGATTGTGAATATCCGGATTGCAAGGACTTCTTTGTAAGTGCCTTCGGTTCTGTTCGATCCCGGAACAGACTTGTATGGATTGTATGCCTGACATTACAAGTTGAGATATAAAGCCGATTTCTTTCAAATATATTTCTGTTGGTGGCGGAGAATTTATTCTTTGCTTAACACCCTTCTTTGAGACGTACGAGCTCAAAGGTTATATAGTTGAAGTTATCAGCGATATATCCCATTTTGGTAATGTGACATGCTGAGTGATGCTGAAATGATCATTGTGTTGATTATTGTGATAGGATCATTTATTTGATCGTCTATCTTAGTGATCATTGTGTTGATCATTTATTGACCCAAAGCATGGCTTTTGTATAAAGTATGTTTTTGTGGACGTGAATTCGTCGAGCCTCACATCCCGGAAATGGTCAAAACAGGAAAGATGCGGCAAGGTTATTAGGGGTTGCTGTAGCTCCCCTTAGGGTATGTGCATTTCCTTCTGGAAAGGGGTGGTATCATGGTATGGAGCCCAGATACTTACTCATGTTGAAAACACTCTATTTATTATGGTGTGATGTTGGATATCGAGCGCTCGGTTGAAAAGGTCCTAAAGGACCGGGGAATGGCGTGCTCGTGTCAGTAGTTACCCAGTTAAGGGGTAACCCGGCCTTGTGTTGGCAGAGTTCCGGTTTGGTTCTCGGGGGTGTCTTTCCAGAGGCATTCTCAGTGGCAATGGGAAGTTCCTTGGCCTGACCATTTGTTGGAAATCTAATTCCCAATACGAAACTTGTACGGTATTAGTTGTAGAACCTGCTATTCACTTATGGTGGTCACCACTGTTTGGATGGTAGCTATAGTAGGCATAGTTCGAAATGTCTATGCTGGCTAAGATTTATATTCTACTTTCGAAATGAATTTTTTTCTACACTATACACTAATAATAATATCAAATGTTATTTTAAATGCGTATCAAGCATCTTTGACTATCATAAGGAGAAATCTCCTCCGATTCTGCGTTTGCATTGTGTGTGTGTGCGGGAGGCCTTATGGTAGTCTCATTTTTAAAAACATTGCGAATTGATTTAAAAATATTCCTCTATTTTGATTTTAAAGTTAAATAAACTGTTTTGAGTTCTCACACCAGTCACATGACTGACTCGGAGTTTATTGTTTTCCTTCCTAAACTCTGGGTGCCCACCAATTTCCACACGGGCAGTCAAGAGTTAAGGTTTATCAGGATATTCTGGATATTCTGGAGTTGCTGGAGGCAAGCTGGATGGCATGGCATATTACTTATATAGTATTTCTTTTCCGCTGCACTGTTTATTGTTGTATGTTGTTGTACACTATGATGATATGATGTAAAGTAATGAAATGTAATGTAATAACTGATATAGTTCTTTGTTTAAAGATTATTCATTCATTATTATATGTTGTTCCGCTGCGAATTGTGAGATTCTGATGTTGTTCTGTTGTTTCCTTTCTGTCCCGTTCTATTTTTAAAATTTTCTGTTTTCTAAAAATTGTCTATCTTCTTCTTTCCTCTCTATTTTCTATCTTTTCTCTCTTTTTCTTTTCTTAAATTCTTTTTAAAACCCATAACTTCTCGGTTTTTCGGCCTTCGATTTCTCGGCAGTCGATAAAGTGAGTGTCGATGTCGGATTTTCGGAAGTCGAAATTTCGCGGGCGTTACACCTTACCACCAACGATCGAATTAAAGTAATTTGATGTGATTTTGTAATTGAATTTTTTGTGGTTTTTGATGAATGGTCGACCTGATATGGCTCTTATGGACTAGTTGATTGAGCAAATAGAGGCACATATGGAATAAATAAAGGAGGGACTAGAGAGTGAAAAGTGAATATGATCCTCTTCCGCCTCTTTGCCAATTCCTCCCTTTTAAACTTTCAAACCACTTCACCATAGGAAGTTATGGCCATCTCCTTTCTTTCCATCTATAGCAACTTAACAACGACCTCAAATGAGCCTCAAAAGTGTCCAAAGCCCAAAAAATAATTGTCGCATTTAAATCTAATTTAAATGCATACTAATATCATATATCGATTAGTATATTATAACTATTATAATCACACAGTTTAATATTATTCAACGCATTAAATAAATTTTTATAATCAATATTTCATAAATATAATTAATTTGTAATAATTATAAATTAATTAAATTGGGTGGTAAAAGGAGTATTCAACGTTTCAGTTGTGTGACTCTTAGGTGTAAATTTTGTTAGCAGTTAATATCAAACAATTCGAATATTAACGTTCACACTCCATTTAGTAGGTAGTTTGACATTGTGGCCAAATTAATCGCTTACTTGGTATTGGTAAAATCAATTTTACTTTATTAAGTGTCATCTGGTAGTGATAATTATTTACACCTCTTTGTCAAAACTATATCATTTTGGACTTATCGAATTTGGTAATGGTCAAAATTCCAATATCGTCCATATTCGACTTTACAGTCCAAACATAAAGTCCATGGTTCAATAAACAATTACTATTGACCTTATTACTCTAGTTAGAGGTTTTGAGTTGACTTCAGTTGACTGTGATACTAACATCGTATAACTGACGAGACGAGTCCTCTTTTGAATAGCGTTTCACTTCTAATACTTTCACTCGACCCAAGTATAGTCGTTCGATGGACGACATGTATGTAATAATTTAACTATAATCAAAGTGAAGCTTTCATATTGAAGATCAGTAGTATTCTCAAGTCAAGAGAATTGTGTAAGTTAGTCACATTGATATTTTCTTTTTGATCTTAGTTATATTAACCAACTGAAAATTATCAAGTAAGTCATTCCACGATTATCTAATAACTATTGATATGTAACCTTTAGTGCCCCCAACATTTGGAGAGCATTACATAATCTAATCTTAATGGATGCATCAATATCCAATCTCAATACATCCTGATTAGGAATATTTAAAATGATGTACTTATTATATATTGTGATACAATACTCTTGATTACAACTATTTGTAATTGCTATCACGAACACACCATTTATGGATTTTTTTTGTTAAATATATTTTAATTAAGCATTTAATTATTTGTAGCACATTATATAAAATATGTATCAGAATGAAAACACCTTTTATTACGAATGAGAATTGATTACAGAGTTAACAATATATGATAAATTACATAACTGCCTCAAGGGCACACCCCTAACTCTGTCAATCTCCCACTTGCACTTAGGGCCAATTATGAAATCTCCAGCCATCCCCCTGGTTAGCTTCTCAAGAGCCTACCGAGCTAGACCCTTAGTGAATTGATCCATGATGTTGTCCTTTGCATCTATCCTCTGTATCATGACCTCTTTCTTCTTAATGAATTCTCTATTGAGGTGGAACTTGCGAAGAATATGCCATGACTTCTTGTGTGCTCTGGGCTCTTTCACGATCTGTATCACCTCATTGTTTCCACAGAACAACGCTAATAAATTTTTGATATCGGTAATCACTCTAAACAGACTTAAAAACTAGTGCATCCAGATTGCTTCTTTAGCTACTTCATTAAGAGCAATGAACTCGGCCTCCATCGTCGAATCAGCTTTTTTTTCTTGTTTGGAACTTTTCCAACTGACGGCCCCTTCATTAAGCATAAAAACATAAGCAAACATTGATTTACTGTTATCAATGTCACTCTAAAAGCTAGAGTCAATATCCCCTATCATAAGGAGTTCTCCTAAGATGACCCACCTCCTCGATTTTCGAAAATTGACACTAATACATCCTCGTTATTCATGTGCCGAAAATCCAAATGCTGGAGAGGCGGATTAGCATGGGTAAGAAAGAAAATAAAGACAGAACAGAATCTCACACGAATGGACTAACATATATTATTTCAACATATAACCTTTACAAAGGATATTTTAAATACATTTATCAAAGTTGAACATGGATAGTTATGAATATTTATCCTTACATATGCGGAAATATAATGATACAAGTGTGGTGGAAACGGATAAAAATCTTCAGAAGAATCTTCTAACTCCATGCTTCGAGCTCTTTCGTATTTCTTCTAACTAAATCTCACTACTAAGCTGCCTAGGAAAATTAGTTCACCTAGAGTTTAAGGAAAAGAAAAATAAACTCCGGGACAGCTATAGGACTGGTGTGAGAAACTCAAAATGTCCGGTTTGGAAAAGAAAATGTATCTCATAAGACCATGCCACACATAAACACGACATGGAATTTTACCTTATGATAACCAAAACATTTGCTATGCGAAATCATTTGATATTGTTTTTAATGACATTCTTTTTGTAAATAATTTTCAAATAAACTTTTGAATCTTAGCCGAAATTGTTATATTGGTTAAATTTGATGGCATAATGGGTTTACAATCAAGTCCACTGTCACTTATTGGAGAATGGATTTTTATACAATGGTAGCTAAGGGACTACCTTCTATACAGTACATCTCTAGAGGAATGTAACGAGGATACACAAACAATCCTCCGCATCTGGCAAGACCAGTATATCCCTATTTGGCACTCTTACATTGCCTAGATAGAAACCAAATACGACATCAGCCCATTCATTATAGACCTATCTGAGGGCTCTCTTAGCATACACAACATACCGATATATAGAGGGTTATCTAGAAAGGTGATGACCATATCCTAATGGTTGCGAACCATATAGCCTTACGGCGTACCCTGTTTAAGCCATTACAGGGTGATGAGGCCCGAGGTAATGATTACCTTTCACATAGCACATTCCATTTTGAATGCCACATCACCATTCCATGATCACATAACTGATTTCTACAAACGTATAACTCCTGAGCTCGTACGTCATAGGAAAGGGTGTTAAGCTAAGAGAAGTTGTCTTCTCCGCCACCAAACATATAATACGTTCCTAAAGATCAATTTATGTAATTACAAATGCAACGTCAAACATTTGTCCATAAAAGTTGTCCAGGAACAGGGCAAATCGAAGGCACTCTTCTACCACATCCTGTCGGGAGTTGCCCCTAGGACTAGTAGTGAGAAGTCCTTGCATTAAAGATCTTAAATAAAGAACTACTGCCACATAATATGATATGGGAAATTTCCCCTGAGAATCAGTGACATGTTGCCCTACATTCCATCTTCCAAATCATTTCCTTGTCCTCACTTCGAATACGTAAATTGGTTCAAAATAGTCTTCTGATAGGAATCATCCAAATCCGAGCTCGGTTCCTTTGAATAAATCATCGGTAAAAGAAATGTTAAGTGAATGGGGAATTATTCTTTTGATTTATTACTTCCTTTTTTTATCAAAAATATCTTTAAAAGATATATATCTTTTAAAACATTTCTTTCCCGTGTATATGGAATCATTAAACCTCTCTTATCAAATCCTTTGATTACTTAAAACCTTTTTAATTCTTGGAATAATTCTAAATCATTTCATTTTTCACTTAGGAAAATATTTCCATTACTTTCATTTAAATCTTAATAAGGATTTCTTAATTCAAAAATCCAAATTTTGGTTGAGTTTAAACCATATTATCTTGGATGTTAATCCAAAAATAGTAAATATTAAGTGAGCAGAATCTATAGAAATAATCTAATTCTACTCAATATCAATTCTCGTATTCAACCAGTACTATGGGTGGAATAATGGCGAAATCACCTTTTAAATTCCACGAATAGTATGAGTTCCCTCTTCTGACTTTAACATCAAGTATAAGAAGATTATCTCCATAAAATTCAAATTTTTTAAATTTGAAAATTTTAGTCTTTCATACTTAACTCCTTCGACTTTTACGGTGCGAAATCGCGAACTACCGTTACGCGATGCGCCTATTTTTGACTCAATTTTCAATATGCATGTAAACTTTTCCAAAACACTTAAATGTTTATAGAATATTTCTAAACCATATTAAACCATTTTTCATAGGTTTAGACATTCTATATTCACCATTTTATTCAATAAAGGAAATTGATTTCCTTTGTGATTATCGACATGTATTAACGTGACTTGCATATATATTCAAAAACTATAGCATATATATTCAACAACTATATTAAAAACCATCATTAACAATCTTATCCAAACATATATATCATCCAATAGTATATATAACTATAGTTTAGGAGTTTCTCACTTTTAGTTATATGTTGCTAATTACTTTTTCAAACATTCATCAACCAAACATCCAAACATCATTAACATCCAAATAGTTATGTTAAACATTTATAACTACTTATAATGGTTTGAAGTTAGAGTTCTCACCTATAATTTCCCTTCGAGCTAATTTAATATTGGTTATAGCTTCGCTATCACCAAATAAAACTTCATGAAATTGAACTTTTTGACCTTAATGGGCTTGGTCTTGGCTTGGATGCTTACGACCTTGATTTTGCTGGGAGGTAGGCTTGGCTTTGCTTTGGGAAGTGATGGTCGTGGGTATAAAAGAGGTAGAGGAGGAGTTTTGAAGTTTTTTTGAGATATTTTTCTACCATATATATAATATACTTATTTAATTTCTTTTTGAGATATTTTTCTCTATAACTTTGTTAACATGAGAAGCCATTAATAAGCTTGATAATGTGGAGAAGGAAGTGAAGAAAATTGTGTGAAAAATGTAAATATAGAGTGGGGTATTTATAAAATTTAGAAAACCAAAATATCATGATATGCATGGACGAAACTTCCCCTTGCCATCCCGTCTTAGCCGACCCTAGAATGCACGGCAGCCCCACTCCCATGTGATGGTGATGTGGAGGTGATGGAGGTGTAAGGTGGATTTGATGTGAGAAGATGTTTGCCTTTTTTAAACTTAGATATTTTATATATTTACCATATGTAAATATATTTATACTTTTCTACCATTTTTATATGTATATGTATATGCTAATATATGTATGTGCATGCCATAAAGATGTACATGTTACATAAAACGTTGTATAACTTATATATGTTAAATTGTTACGAATTTTAATTCCGATTTCCGATCATATTTTCACTTATTAATTAACGTACATATATTTGTAAACAAAATTTGAAAATAAATTTCTAATCATTATTAATTAATTAAAATTATCATACTTGAATTATAAAACCATATAAATTAATATCAAACAATTGTGTACAAAAATCGCTATTATATCGATACAGCGATACAAATTTTCTTATATTTTCAAATCAAGTATATATCTTCATAAAATCATTACCAATGATTGATTATCACTTTAGAACTATTTAATATGAATTATCATCATTTAAAAAATTATTTGAATAATTGTACTAATTATTAAATCATTAAATCTCAATTAAACTTAATAAATCAATTATTAAATATAAGGGCGACACTGATGATGTCCTAAACACATTTTATTTTCAAAAATAAAATAATTTATTTTATTTCATATTATTATTTAATTATTAAAATAAGTATATTATCCAACTCCGTGCATGATGTTTTACGATTATGGAGCTGGTTATCGGTAAAACGGTTTTCGGCCATTTTATCGATATATTTCCAAAGAACTACTTTTGTGAACATTTTTCCAAAAGAAGTTCATTATTATCATTATTCATTTCTCAAAACTTGATTATTTGTTGAAAATACTCCATATTTGAATGAAATTTATTTTAGATCTTAAATAGGTTGTATAATAATGTTATAAATTTGTATTATTAACCTAATCTTGTTGGAATATAAATTTTTCTATGTTTGGAATCGTTGGAATTTAGACCCATTTATTATTTGGGAATTAGTTTGATTTCTATCCCTTTTAGAAAAATGTAGCGTTTGATTTAACAGGGAATATATGCAAATAGAAAGGGAAAAGGATGTGTAAAGTATGAATTCATTATAGTTTACACTGTCTATTTAAGTAATAAAAAGAAATGATTATTCCCTGTAATTTCAAACAATGTAATCTTTTAATGTTAAATCTTTTGTTTTGTGCTAATTTATGGAAGTTATAGCAGGTAATCTTTTTAGATATGATTACATTAATTAACGTGGAAAATAATATTCTAGTGAAGATTTATAACTAGAATATATTTGATAAAAGTAAATATTTGTACCTAATATACCACGCTTATAATAATTAAATAAAAAGCTAATAACGATGCTTGCATGTAATATTCGTGTTTAGGATAATTAACTAATGGGAAAAGAATTTAAAAGGTTGTAACTCAAATAAATGGTAATATATATGGGAGTTGCAATAATTTGATAGGGTAAATGGATTAACGGAACTGATAAAAATGAAACAAATATAAAAGGTCACTAATTTGAAATTATTAAATATCCTAGGGAATGTCTGTTTGGATTTTGTGGACAAATTGACATTTATGAGCATTAAACTGGGATTTATGGGTAGATATATATTTAACATAAATCTTATTGCCTTAAACAAAAAGGGAATTAGTAAGCTAAGTCCAATGTCTACTTAAGATAATATGAATAAAGACTTAGAATGGTTAATTGGACTTAGTAGGTTAGTGATGTGAGGTTAGTAGAGTCACTCGACTGAAAATTGCCTTTCATTTTGAGGCTACCAACAATCAGGTGCACTTACTACTGATGTGAAATATCGCTAATCCTAGGACCTATGATGACGTGAGAGATTTGGATTGCTTTCATAATTGAAATGTATTATATAGTCCAAATTTGGAATTAGAAGCGATGAGGGATATCTCCATAGGGGTTCGCTTCTGGTTTGAGGTCTTAAGTGGTTGAAGGGTCCGCCACTCTCCTGAATGAAAGTATTAAGTAACCAATTGAGATTCCAAATAAATAAATAAGGATGTCTCTATAAAGAGTTTATTTCAATGTTGAGGTATTAAGTGGCTAAAGGGTCTGCCTCCCAACTGAAAAAAGTAACCTAATGAGATGCCATATTTATAATTAAAGATTGACTGGATATCTCGAGAAGGGTTCGATTTAGGTTTGGGGTCTTAAGTAACTGTAGGATCCTCCTCTTTCTTATAAATGAAGTATTAAGTAGCCTAATGAGATTTCTAAGCAATGACAGCTAGATGTACCGGTGAGGAGCACACTTCTGGAAATAGGTCTTAAATGATGCAGTCTGCCTTAATTAAGGTTTTAAATAACCAGTCTGCCTATTTTCCACTGGGAAGTATTAAATGGCTTGGGTATAGTCTCTCACATTTCTAAAACCGTAATAACAATAGTACCATTTAGGAGCATGCCTTAAGGATAGGTCTTAAATGATGGAGTCTGCCTTAATTAAGGTCTTAAATGACCAGAGTCTGCCTATTTTCTAATAAAAGGTATTAAGTGGCTTGGGTATCGTTTATTACATGGCTACGATTTATCGGAGGTAGATGTGGTAATAGTTGGACATTAAATGTTAGAAGCCTTAAATAGTGGTTAAAGGTCATGTAGATAAGACCCACCGACCATTGACAACATTGTTAGGAAACCACCTTGGGAATAGGTCTTAAATGACGGGGTCTGCCTTGATTATGGTATTAAATGACAGAGTCTACCTATTTCACTTTTTAAAAGTATTATAGAAACCTGTATCATATTTAGAAGTATTAAGTGGCAAATAAGTTTGGAAGTATTGAGTGATTGATAAGGCTTCATTAGTATTTCGTACCTTGAGAAGGGGTAAGTAAGTAATCGTGTGTGCAATGCAAGATTAGATTAGAATTGCTAACCTTAGTGGACATAACTATTAAATGAAAACCATTAGATATTAATTTTTGTTATGGATAGTTTATATTTTCCATTCAGCATAATGTTGTTCTAAACCCCCTTCTCATTACAACCCATAGCATATAATTTAGGGGAACAGGTCACTGGAGCTGAATGTGCTTTGTTGTTGGAGAATCTTCTTTCTTTCATGCTCGATGTTGATTTGACAATCTGCTATCCGAGGAATACCATTAGCTCCAAGATAGTAGTCATTATCAGTATTCTTATCCTATTATTGTTTTTGATGTAAGTATAGATTTCTATCAATCTCTAATAATGCTTATGCTTATGTGCAGGTACAAATCAAACAATCTGTACTTTGATGGAATTGAGTTACGATTTTTGTCGAAATTTAGGACCATGGAGGTACGGATTATTACAAGGATCCTCTTCATATGCTTTTTCTCTCTTCTATGTGAGAAGCGTCCTTCTTAGAAAGGACGATTCCAGATTGCATCAGTACATTTCAACATTTGGAATTTTCCATATTGAACCTTTTTAGTATGATATCAATGTACATGATTGGGACAATCCCAACAACCTATTAGATCTATCTCTATAGATGTTTATACCTAGTATATAGGCTGCTTATCCAAAATCCTTCATGGATAATTCTTGGAAAGTCAAGCTATCATTGATTGCAATAAAGAAGTGTCATTGCCAATAAACTAAAGATCATCGAGATATAACACTAAGAATACGATAGCATTGCCATATTCCTTACTATATATGCATGCTTTCTCTATGTTCTAATAAAAACTAATCTATTTGGTTACCTTATCAAAACACTTGTTCCAACTCCTTGACTCTTGTTTCAGTCCATAAATGCATTTTAACAACTTGAAAGCCCTACCCTCACTCCTACTGACCACAAAACCCTTCAGCTTTGACATATAAACGGTCTCTTTTAAACCACCTTTTAGAACTTCCATCTTTACATCCATTTTCCATATTTTGTGGTTACAGAAAGCAGCAATGGCTAAAAAATCCAAATGGACTTAAGCATGGCTATGGACGAAAAGGATTCGTCATACTCAACACCTTAAATTTGATGAAATCCTTTCGCAACTAGCCTAGCCTTATAATTCTCTACTTCCCCATCTACATTTAGCTTTTTCTTAAAAATCTATTTGCAGCCGATGGGTTTTATCCCTTTGGGTACATCCGACAAAGTCTATATTTTGTTTTGTACATGAAATCCATCTCTCATTTCACCACTCCAAATCAGAGTGCAGAGTCTTTACTCTATAGTGCTTATTGGAAAGACAGATGAGCATCATCATCTAAGACGATGTCCTACTTCTCCATCCATGAGAAAACCATAATATCTCTTTGGTGCATGAGATTCCCTATAAGACAATCTAACAATCCGCATGTTTTCGTATATGGGTGAACTTTGTTCTCCCACTGGTTCGGCCTCTGTGTTTACTTCTTGGATCTCATCTAAGTCTACAACTTCGTTGTTAATTTCTTTTGATAGAAATTCCTTTTCTAAAAAGATAGAATGCCAAGAAGCAATAACCTTTTTTTCCTTAGTATTCTAGAATATATATCCTATTGAGTTTTTGGAATATCCAATAAATTTACGTAGCATCGATCTTGTCTTTAGTTTATTTGGACCAACAATCTTAATGTATGTCGGGCAACCCCATACCTTCAAATACTTGAGTTGTGATTTCTTACCACACCACATCTCATATGTTGTTTTAGGAATATATTTAGTGGACAACAAGTTCAACATATGCACTGTGGTTTCCAATGCATATGACAGAGGTAACTCATCATTACTCATCATGGACCGAACCTTATCTAATAGGGTTCGGTTCCTTCGCTCTAACACACTATTGTGTTGTGGATTATAGAGTGGAGTTACCTGAGAGATAATCCCATTATCTTTTAAGTATTGTTGGAATTACTATCCAACGCACTCACCTCCTCAATCGGATCAAAGAATTTTAATCTTTCGAGTCGTCTAATTTTCAACTGCATTCTTATGCTCAACAAATTTATCATAGACGTCGAATTCGTTCTTCATAAGATACACATATCCTAGTCATAAGAAATCATCAACGAAGGTAATAAAATAAGAACTATTGTCCTGGATGATTATAGACCTCATGCCACATATATCACTATGTACTAACTCTAAGAGTTAATCGGCTCTTTCATTGCTCCCACTGAAGGGGTGCTTGACATTTTACCTTTGAGGCATGACTCACACGTGTCAAATGATTCGAAATCAAGTGACGAGAGAAAACCTTCAGTTTTTAATTTACTCAGTCGTTTCTCACTATATGACCTAGCCTATAATGCCAAAGATAATTATCATTTATATTATTAGAAGAACCACTCAAAGGATAAACATAATTTGCATTGATGACATAAATGCCATTTTCAAGAGCACCATTGTGGACTTTATTTCCATCCAAACTAATGTTCATAACACTATTCGCATAGTGAAATACATATGAGGTCTCAAACAATCTCGAACGAGCATAATTTCACAAATAAAGTGTTTTGCAAAATAGTAATTATTTAATATCAATGCAACACCACTATGCAAACATAAATGATAATCTCCTATTACAGTTGCATCCACGATAGATCCTTCAGCAAACTGGAGCCTCATTTCTCTGTTTGCTACGCGGTGCCAATTCATAAGTCACTATAATAACAAATTACATATACAAGTTCCAGATCTAGTATCTAAAATCCAAGACATTTTATTGATTACAAAACAATTTCACCTTAAATGTACCAGATGGAACCGCAGAACCATTCTGCTTTATTTCTTTAACAATCTTTAGGTACCCAAGATAGTTATTTTTCTAATGGCTTTTCTTATGACAATGGTGATATTCACCCTTATTATCGGTCTTCTTACTCTTCTTACCATCTCTCTTTTGCTACTTTGAACTCTTCGAAGATGACAACCCACCCTTAATAGCAAGCACGCTCTTGGATCCTTTGATTATGACTCGGCCGAACCTAAGATATTATGAAGCTGCATGAGATTCATATTATAATCCAGTATGAATGGTTCATATCGAGGGCTAAGTGAACCAAGGATCAAGTATACCTACAACTTATTACTTATCATCACATCCAATTATGAAAGCGTACAAGTATAGCCCATCATCATTAGGACATAACCATCCACTTTCGATCCCTTGTGCATTTTGATATAAACAATTTCTTAGCAACCTTGTACCTCATGAAATGAGATTTCTCACCAAATAGTGCCTTCAGACTATCAAATATCCGAAGGATAGGCATGGTTTCGTGCTACCTTTGCAACGGCTTGTCTAATGTAGATAGCACGAAAATTTCGTGATTTCCAGGTCAGTGACCCACTTAATATAAGCACCATGCAGTTCAAGGTCAGCGTTATTGGTGGGTCTTTTCATAGGAGTACATGTAGAAGATGACCAAAGATGCTCATATGTTAATTCTATCTTTATAACTCTCAGCAAATCGACATAGTTATTCAGTCCAGTTAGTCCGTTGTTTTTCTTAAACAGTCTTGGAGGTGACATTTTCTGCAAGATTTAATTGGTACATTATTAGGACAATGTCATAGTCAATGTTCTTATAATACTAGTAAGGTTTGTTAGTTCCTGAGATGATGGTTCTGATGACAACAACCTTAGGACTTGTTATAAAATATAAATACTAATATCTTTGTCTAGATATATATGTATATGCAGGTACTATGAATGAAGATTGTACAATATAGAGATTCAAGGCTGACGAATTCAAGATCGTAGAAATCAAAACTAAAGACTTATGAGTATCAAGATTATCAAGAGTTCAAGATATCAAGATAAGTAATAGAGTTTAGATTTATGTTAAAACCTCATAATGACTGTAAATTCTTTATTTGGATTTAAATTGTGGAATGGAACCCAACTTCTCGCTTTTATAGTGGGATGGAACCCACAACCTCGTTAGTGAGATGGAATCCACGACCTTCTCTAGTGGAATGGAATCCACGAAATTTTCAAAATGACTTATTTTTAGATTTTTTTTTTCAAAACTATCTTTTTAAAAAGACATACATCTCTCGGTTTCAATATTTTAGCCTTAATTAAAAAACTATTTTTAATCATATTAATTTCAAAATCATTTTTTGTTTTTAAACTATCTCTTGGTTTTAATGTTTTAGCTTTAATCTCAAAATATTTATATATTTAGTTTTTATTACTTTTATATTTTGTAAGATCACTTTCAAAAGTTTTTTATAAATATAAAGTATATTCAAAATAGTTTACAAAGTTCTAAGATTGTTTCGACAAACTTTAGAAAGAAAATCTCTTTTAAAACAAAAATCAATTTTCAAAAAATACTATGGGATGTCGACATGCCTATACCCCCCCATGTCGACATGGTAGCCGCACAATTTTAAAATTCGAATTTTCAAAAGAAGTGTCTATTCGTCATAACCTTTCACGAATGGACATGATCGTTATTCTCCTATATATGCCCGTACTTTTCAATGAATTTTCACTTAAGATTTCTTTGTTTTCTCTCCTCTTTCTCTTCCATTCTTATTTTCAAAAATTCTTAACAAAACTCTACCGAAATCCTAAGTGAATCAAACTCGTTCGTCTCTAGTTTGATTCTCTGCCACTCTCTCTCAACGATCTAAGTGCTATTCGGAGTTATACGATTATTTGTAATCAAAGATCGAAAGATTGAAGTGTACCGAGTCTCTCTATCAAAGTATGATTGGAAACGGTGTGATTATGGCCCGTAAATCAATTGGGTGTGATTGTAGCCTGTAAATCAATTAGGTGAGTCTGGTTAAACCAAGAGAGTTTACCCTGGACTCGAAGACAGGAGGGTGTATCTCGTGACCTTGAAATCGAGGTTGTAATATCGACATATATATGAAAAAAATTAGCATAAGAAATTGTGTGGGACAGGATGTAGGGTAACTCCGAACCAATATAAAATTTCGGTGTTCCTTCCTTTACTGCTTTTATTTACTATTTGCATATGTGTTTGAATCTATGATTGTCTTTGTGTTTGTGAATTACATCTATTTGGGTTTAATTTGAAAAGATTTCTAAAAGATTCATAAAATTAATTAAACACTATTCATCCCCCTCTAGTGTTAACTCTGCTTAGATCTATAATCCACATTTCCTACATTTGGTATCAGAGCATTGGTTTTCAAAGTTATCATAATCTGAATTTCGAAAAAAAATTTAAAATGGCAATTTTTAGAGATTTTGTTAACACTAGTTCAAAACTGTCCAAATCATCATTGTCTCATAAGTCTGCATATTGTTATTATAGAAAATCAAGTTATCAACCGATTAGGTATGTTGTGCAAGAACAGATGTGTTAAATGGCTTTTGAAGAATCAACACTCAATGGAGAAATGGTGCAAATCAAGAAAAATAAATGGATACTTGATCGCGGATGTTCAAGACACATGACTGGTAATCCGAAGATACTGAATGACATAATTTATGATGATGGAGGACTGGTCAACTTTGGAGATAATTCAAAAGGATATGTGATTGGCATCGCTGATGTCGGTAACTCTGAAACTCCTACTATTTCCGATGTTCTGTTAGTTAGAAATCTAAAACACAACTTACTTAGCATAATTCAACTATGTGACAAGGGTTACAAATTAAATTTGAAAAGGATAAGTGTCACGTCGAACATAATAAATCAAATATTATCTTTGAAGTAATTAGGAAGAAAAATATTTATATTCTCAGTATGAAAATCTCAAATGATAACCTATGTCTTTTGGCTAATACAAGTGACCCTTGTATTTGGCATAAAAGATTTGAGCATTTGAATTTCAAATTCTTATCTAGACTTTCAAAATTTGTCTAGTAAGAGGTCTTCCTAAAATGGATTTTAAAGTAGATAGTATATGTGATGCTTGTCAATTGGAAAAACTTAAGAAGAGCTCATTCAAATTGAAAGATATGATTTCAACTTCAAAACCACTTGAGTTACTTCATTTAGATGTATTTGGTCCATCTCAAATTCTGTCAATAAATCACAGTAATTGTGTTTTTGTAATTGTAGATGATTATTCTAGATTTACATGGATAATTTTTCTGAAACATAAAAGTAATGCTTTTGATTTATTTAAAAATGCAAAAAGAATTCAAAATCAACTTTCTTTAGAAATCAAAACTATTCGTAGTGATCTCGGTGGAGAATTTGAAAACGATTTTTTTTAGAATTTCTATAATAAAAAAGGAATAACTCATAATTTTTCTTTTTTAAGAACTGCAAAACAAAACGGAATGGTAGAGCGTAAAAATAGGATGATTCAAGAGTGTGCTAGAACTATGCTTTTAGACAGTAAATTACCAAGAAATTTATGGAATGGAGCAATCGCTACAGCTTATTACATTTTGAATAGGATTTTAATTAGACCTCTAACCAATAAAACACCATATGGACTTCTTTTCAACCAAAGATATCTTATTTTAAAGTTTTTGGAAGTAAATGCTTTTCTAAATATAAAGGACAATTTGGATAAATTTAATCCTAAATCCGACAAAGGAATCTTTATCGGATATTCTAATAGAAGTAAAGCATACAGAGTTTTCAATTTAAAAACTGACACCATTGAAGAAACAATGCATGTATCTTTTAATGAAAATTTCAAAGATTTTGTTCAAATAAACGATGAAGATGATTTTGTTACTTTAAATAATGAATCAAATGAAACAAATTGTGAAACTGTTCATCCTAATAAAAGGATCGGGCTTTTAAAAGATCATCCTACAGAAAATAGACTAAGAAATATTGAATCTGTTGTTAGAACTAGAAATCAACTAAACAAGATGAGTAATGTAGCTTTTATATCAACTATTGAACCCAAAAATCTAAAGGAAGCATCATCTGATGATTTATTGATTCCTGCCATGCAAGAAGAACTGAATTAGTTCACCGAAAATAATGTATGGGAACTTGCTTCTAGACCTAAGGACTAAACTATAATACGAACTGAATGGGTTTATAAAATTAAAATGAATTAACTAGGTGAGCTTGTTAGAAATAAAGCTCGATTAGTCGCGCAAGGTTATTGTCAAAAAGAAGGAGTAGACTTTGATGAAATCTTTGTACCCGTAGCAAGATTAAAAGCCATTAGAACTTTATCGTAAAAATGATTCATTTGATTTAATCTTATATTGTGATGCTGACTATGCTGGTTGTAAATCGGACCGAAAAAGTACAAATGGAACTTGTCATTTTTAGGACATTCTATGGTTTTCTGGTTTAGTAAAAAGCAAAATACTATCTCACTATCAAAAACTGAAGCATAATATATCTCTGCTGCTTTGGCTTGTTCTCAAGTTATCTATATGCAACAGACCCTAAAGGATTTTGGATTAAGTATTTCAAAATCACTAATTTATTGTGACAATACAAGTGCAATAAATTTATCCAAAAATCCTACTCATCATGCCAAAACCAAACATATTGATATCAAACATCATTTTCTCAGAGATAATATAAGTAAAGATATTATTTCTCTTGAATTTATCAACACCGAGAATCAAATAGCTGATATTCTGAACAAACCCTTGAATCAATCAACCTTTACTAAATTAAGAAGAGAACTAGGTATTTTTTTCAAAAAATGATATATAGAATATAGTAACATATATATTTAAATAAATAGTGAAAAATAAAATTGTCAAAATTTTCAAAGGGATGTCGACGTGCCCCTACCCCCATGTCGACATACAACGGTTAGATTTGAAATTTCGATTTTCCCTCTAAAATCAGTTTGGTGCTTATATAACCACAATATTTCGAATTCGTCTGTCTTCTCACTTCATTTTTTCTGTAATAAACTTCTGAAAATACAAAGTAATGGCCTCCTCTTCTAAATCAAACCAAAATGCAACCATTTCCTTCCCTTATCCTAATTCTGGTCCATTCAAACGTAGTACATTGGCTTGAGTAATGAAGATCGAGGAAATTATGAAGGATTCTCTGCAAATGCTGACTGAAATACAAGTCATGCAAATAAGGATGGCAAAGGAATGAGGGAAACAAGGCAAGATTCTTAGAAATTTGAAAATTTTCTAATGGATAATCATGTAGGCCCTATTTTGATTGAAGACGATTCCTCTAACATACATATTCATAATCCATTAGAGGACAGTGAAGAAGAAGAAGAGGAAGAAGTGAAATGGACGAGGACGATAATGTTGTTTGCGTTGGAGAAGTCTGTTTTGAAAAAAATGGTAATTTGGTTGAACAACATGAATTTTTTTGTCTCCATTATCCTAATTATTCGATTCACAAATCACCAATTATCAAGGACTCCCATTAGATTATTATTATATTAATGTTTTTATATTTTGTGTACTTGTATATACTTGTGTCTATGTTTCATATATATGTGTAATGTAACATCATATATAATAAAATTAGATTTATGTTTCACTTATTATAATTCGTTATTAGCATTTAGTTCCATAGCAGTAGTTTAAGGGGGAGTTATGCAGCTTAGGCTTAGTTTTTTTTGATGACAAAGGGGGAGAATTATAAAATAGATAGTTAAGCTGTTAGTTAGGCTTAGATTAAGGGGAGTTAGTAGATTAAGGGGAAGTTGTTGGAATAAGGGGGGGTGTCAGAGTATAATCAGAGCTTGGTGGAATATATTTTATAAACATAGGTTGTCATCATCAAAATGGGGCAGATTGTTAGTTCCTGAGATGATGGTTTTGATGACAATAAACTTTGGACTAGTTATAAAATATAAACACCAATATCTTTGTCTAGATATATATATATATATGTATATGCAGGATATATATATACACACACACACACACGCAGGTACTGAGAATGAAGATTGTACAGTATAGATATTCAGGATTGATGAATTCAAGATTGTAGAAATCAAGACTGAAGACTCATGTATCAATATTATCAAGAGTTTAAGAGTTCAAGATATCAAGTAAGTAATAGGGTCTAGATTTCTGTTAAAACTTCATAATAGCACTAAAATCTTTATTCGGATTTTAATTGAGGAATGGAATCCACCTTCTCGCTTTTATAATGGGATGGAACCCACGACCTCTTTAGTGGGATGGAACCCATTACCTTCTCTAGTGGAATGGAATCTACGAAATTTTCAAAATGACTTATTTTTAGAATTTTTTCAAAATTATCTTTTTAAAAAGACATCTCTCTCTCGGTTTAAATATTTTAGCCTTAATTCAAAAACTATTTTTAATCATATTAGTTTCAAAATCATTTATTATTTTTAAACTATCTCCTCTTTTTAATGTTTTAGCTTTAATCTTAAAATATTTATATATTTAGTTTTTATTACTTTTATATTTCGTAAGATCACTTTCCAAAGGTTTTTATAATCATAAAGTATATTTAAAATGGTTTACAAAGTTCTAAGATTGTTTCGACACACTTTAGAAAGAAAATCTCTTTCAAAACAAAAATCAATTTTCAAAAAATACTAGGAGATGTCGACAGGCCTATGCCACCCATGTCGACCTGGTAGCCGTAGAATTTTAAAATTCGAATTTTCAAAAGACGTGTCTATTCGTCATAACCTTTCACGAATGGACATGACCGTTATTCTCCTATACATACCAGTATTTTTCAACGAATTTTCACTAAATATTTCTTTGTTTTATCTCCTATTTCTCTTCCATTCTTATTTTCAAACATTCTTAACAAAACTCTACCGAAATCCTAAGTGAATCAAAATCTATCGTCTCTAATTTGATTCTTTGTCGCTCTCTCTCAAAGATTTCGGTGCTATTCATAGTTATAGGATCATTTGTAATCAAAGATCGAAAAACCGAATTGTATTGAGTCTTTCTCTATCAAAATGTGATTGGAAACTGTGTGGTTGTGGCCTATAAATCAATTGGTGTGATTGGAGCCCGTAAATCAATTAGGTGATCTTGTAGCCTAGTTAAATCAAGAGAGTTTGCCCTAGAACTACAGACAGGAGGGTGTATGTAAAACCTCGTTATATTATGGGAAATATAATTAAAAAGAAATTAAAAGCGTATTTGGTACAGCAGTAAAGGCGCATGTTGACTTCCATAGTGACCAGGGATCAAGTCCCGTTGTTGCCCAAAATCTGGAGCGATGTTTTTTAGCTGGTTCATTTTCAGGGATTTTCCTACGTATTTCAGTGTTGTTTCTGACATGTGGCGGCTTCCCATTCGCACCAGTTATGTAATAGGATGAGATGGCTAAATTTTATTGGTTGAGTGATGTGTATAGGCTAGAATGGATAACCATTAAGTGTATGAAAGAACCATACTTAATCTAAAATAATCTAATGGATTATATTCACTCAAACGATCTATAAATAAACCATCTAACCTAACCCTAATCTCTTATTCGGTCGTCACCATAATTCTACAGTAAAATTAGTATGTATTATTCTTGCTTCTTTTCTCTACTAAATAAACAAATCTTTACCAAATTAAATTATTTATATATATTCAAGTAATTTGGGGAATTTAGAAGAATCAAAGGAAGAAAGATTAAAGCAAAGCTTTTTCAATTTATACAAGCTCAAGTGCCAGGTGAGTGGGAATTAATATGAAATAGAATAATAAAGTAGTTCAATTTCAGTTCTTTTCAGGCACGTTAATATGAATTAATTTTGTTACTAATTGAGAATAGAAGTAAATTTACTAACTACTTCTTCTTCTTTCACTTCTCAAATTTAATTCATGTTTGGTTTAAAACATGAGACATATAAATTGTCTATTCACGTTTTATGGCATAAATAAGATTGAAATTTATGTAAATTATTATCTCTTATAAGATTGAAATTTATGTAAATTACTATCTCTTCTCCTTCTACCACTTCTCAATTCTAATTCACGTTTGGGTTGAAATTTGGAACAAATAAATTGTTATTCATGTTTCATGGTGTAAATAAGATTGGTTTAATTAAATTGAATTAGAACTGCTATTCAATTTCTAATGGTAAAACAGGTTAGTTGAATAAATTCAAAATGTGTTACTTGAATAAAATTATGGTTTTGATGGATATAATTACGTAATTTTGTATATGGTTTTGGAACAAAATTAGAAAGTCTAATTGGCATAATTATTTGTTTCGAATGTGGCCTAAAAATGTGAAAGTGGACTTTTGTGTAATTAATTGGTTTGTGGCTATTGGATAAAAAATTTGTAGAGATTAAATCTCTAAAAGGAGAACGTAAATTAAGGTGGAAAAAAGGTAAATTAAATGGACCCTAAAGGCTAGTGTAAATCTATAACAAAATGGTATAAAAAATTACAAACAAACCATATGGACTAAACAAACGTGAAATTGAAATACTATTAATGTAAGAAAAAAGGAAATTGTGAAATAACCAAATCAGATGTAAAATTGGCCTGAAGAAGATTAATGGAAATAAACAGTACGTAAACTGTGACGGTAAAATTAATTAATCTAGAAGCGATTTAGTAGGTAGATCTTGTAAAGGTCCAGATAGGTGTTTCATGCAGTTAAGACTAAAATATAGTTTTAGATGTACGTACTAGGAGCTGGCAAATAGGTTCGCAAGGATGTTTGTTATCTTTCATAGGTTGCTGCTATGTAGGATAGATAGCATCCGCAGTCGTAGGCTTCTTCAGGCAGATCGACGCGAACAGAACAGGATAAGTGTGCTCCGACATAGGCTTCTTTAGGCAGATCATTGGAGGATTTTGCACAGCCGAACCAGCTGCTGGTGCTCTTTCGGAGGACCGACACTTTGGATAGGGGCAAGGCCACGTTGGTGACCGAGAAGACAGGAGGATAGGAGTCCAGTTTGGCAGAGCCTGAGCGCAACTTCGGGGTCCTGCGAGGTAGTTTGAGTTAGCATCGGTCAAATGTAAAATGCATTTAGTCACAGTGCACGGGCGAAGAGCATGACTTTCATGCTGTAGCATATGGATAGGTAAGGACAACAGGTCTGACAGGCCGATCAACATTTTGTATTACTACATGGTTGACTTCCCTAGAGTGACCATGGACTTCGACTTCTTAGAAACTGTATTTAAGAAGGATTCACTCTATTATTCACCCTCTGTGATATTTAAGGAAGGCCTGAAATTAATCTATTTTATTCTTTCTGCTTCATTTTATTTTTTATTCACCAGACTTTTTGTCTGACCCATTCCTATTTTACCCAAATCATAGGAGGGTAGGCATAGGTTGCAGTTCTTTGCAGCTTGGAGGGTCATTGGACCAGTTGTTATCTTCAACTTTTGTTTCTTTTGTTTCATGTACTTCGTTTCTCTTTTCCTTACTTTACTCTATATATGGGGACCTATATTATGAACTTTGTTATGTTTTATGTTTTGATGGAGACTACTTGGTACTTTTGGTTTTAGAAATAAATTTGGGACAATGTTGTTTTTAATGAAGATGTTTTGCTATTAATTTATAATTGGTGAAAGTTTCTTCCGCTGTAATATTTTAATCATTTTATGTTGTTGCCTTAGTCTCCATGCTATGTTATGGATTTTTACTTCATCCGACCACCCATGTTTCTAGTCATGTCCGATTTTCGAGGCGCCTAGAGCTGTAGGGTGTCACAGTTGGTATTAGAGCTAAGTTTTCGGTAATCCTAAAAATATTTTAAAAATATAAAGGTTTTCGAATAATTTTTAAAGGATATTCCAAATAATACATTTAAAAGTATATGAATATATTGTGGAAAGAAAAGAAATTTTAGAAATGGGTCCCTCATATCTCCCTCTCCCTATCCATTGAACTATTTATGGATGTAACAACCCGCATATTTATCGGTGGTATATTTAAATATTTTATTTAAATATAACGTCGTTTGTCGGATTATAGTCCAAAAAGCTACTTTCTGCAAATGGTCGAATTGGGACTCAAGACCACCTCCATTGATACCAAAATGGCGTTTGCGATCTTTTTAAGTATAAACTTTGATATGTTAGGAATAAGTTGAACTTTTCTACTTTTTCTAGTTGGGTTTGGGTTCAGGCCACTAGCTAACTTAATACCCTAACTCAGCCCTCTCCTCTCCAATCACTCATTCCCACTCCTCAAACTCAAGCTCCAACTGAAAATGGTGGAAAGGAAAGGGAATTAGAAACTCCAAGCCCTAGTTCCTCTTGCCAGCTCCAATTCTTGCTCTAAAATCAAAGAGAAGCTATTGGCAAGCCTCCTCTTCATCTTCTCCAACTCTTTCTCCTTCAATTTCAGAAAGTTTCCTAAACCTAACTTAGGAAATACTTGTTTTGATCTTAGATTGAAGCTAATAGAGTTGAAGTGGAGAGTGGTTGATCTTTTCCTTGCAATTGAGCTTCTTCTTCTTCTTCTTCTTATTTGTTTTAGTGTTAAAGGTGAGATTTTTATCTCACATCTTTGTCTATAATTATCTTTGATTGTTGGGTGTGAATTCCTAACACTTTTTCATGTGCATTTGCTTTTGGTTTGGATTGAATTGGTGAATATCCTAATTTTTAGTGTTTTGGGTTCAAATATTTAAATCCTAACTTTTTGAACATGTTTTTAGTGATGCATCGAGGAGCATATAGCGTCGGGTAGTCGATTGGCATAAACCCTTGGCGCCGTTGCTCGAACGATTGCAATTTGGTCGAGATTGGCCCTCGTTTTGATAGGCTGGGAAGTGCTGGAAACAGGGTTCGGCCGACCGAACTCAGTAGGCCGGTCGACCGACCTACTACCAGAGCACTTCTCTGTTTCTGGGCCGGTCGACCGAGCTCAGAGTCCGGTCAACCGACCTACTCCTGTTTCCCCGTTTTGCCTAGTTTGCCTATTTGTTTGTGATTCCAACTTTTATCGATCTACGTCGATTCCAATTAGTTGTTTATGCATATTTGACCTTGATGATTCCTTTTTGACTTCATCCACGGGTTTTTATAAAATAATCCCTTTAAATTGCATTAAAAGATCGTTTCTCCAATTTATAAATTCTATTTAAAACACACACGGTTTCGCACTCCGAGCGAAGTGGGAGGAGAATCAAATGATTAGATAAAATGCGTGCAATGAACACGTGCTTTCATCTTCTCAGTTAATTCCCAATCTATTCGTTTGAACGTTTTGACCTTTGTGTCTGGTTTACCGATGAGATGAGGTAAACGTTGTACTGCTTTGAGTGTGAAATTAACTAACGGATAGTAAACCATTTAGTGTGAACGGGTGGTTATGGGACTCACGTTACCACTTTTCGGATTCCTTTCTGGGAGTTTGTGACACATGTTGCCTTTGGGATAGTGTCTTAGGACTGTCTCCTTCTGGCTTGTTGCCTTTAATATCGCTTTTGGAGTTGGTCCTTTGCCCCGGCTCGAGAGATATTTGGGGTTGTTGGTTACCTTTAGTATTTCTTTCGGAGTGGTTTTTCTTCACCACCACCCGAGAGATATTGGAGTGGTTTCTTCACCACCGCTCGAGAGATATTGGAGTGGTTTTTCACCACCGCTCATGAGATATTTGGGTTTGTTGCAATTAGGATTTTCTGATGTTTCATTGATATGTATATTCCCTAGGTGTCTCCCTTCGGTGTTGGTCTTTTTGAGTCGCAGATATATAGCGGTTACCTTATGGAACTTGTGTTACCTTCATTGGTATTTGTTATTGCCTTTTTGGCTTGTTTTGGGATATCCATATCCTTTGTTTATTTGTGTTGCCGATGATATGAGGCTTGTCTTGTTATGATTCATCTTTTGTTAGATAATTGTGTTATCTCTTTTAGAGATATTTGTTATACTTTGTGACCTTGCAGGTTATTGTTGTTCAGTTTATCTAACTGATTTGTTTAGCTAGACTGACTCGTGTATTATACTCGGGTCAGACCGAGATGTTTCAGGTTAGGTGCTTTTGGACTTAGCCTATTTTGCTTCCGCATGGACTATTCATCTTGTTCCTTTTTGTTAAAGCTTTTTGTGTAGTCCTCTTTGTTGTAACTCTGTTATATGTATTCTTTTGGATTCGCCTGTTTATTGTGGTTTGCTATATCACTTGACATGTTTCAGTTTGTATACTCTGTTATGTATAAGTATATGTGTATATGATGATCTACTGTTCTATGACGTATATTACATTTGAGTTGTTATATTCTGTTCTGATAGATCCTCCAACCACCTATGGTTTTGTTTTAAGTATTCATTGGATATGTCGACCTGCTTGGTATGACTATTGTCGATGTATTCAATAGATAGTTAGAGCAAGGCTATAGATGGCCGCTCCTAACCAGCCTTATTCACCGTGTTAGTTGGCGGCATTACCTCGTAGTGTCCTTGGCTAGCATGGGTATAGAGGTGGGGCGTCACAGCTTGGTATCAGAGCTGAGTTCAGAACAAAATATGATAAACACAGAATAGAAACACATATTCCGGTATATCAAAGTGTATAAGTGATACAAACCCTTGAACCATCGTGCCTCTATATTTCTTTTGTGCCTTGGTGGTAGATAGAATGTGGGAATACGTCTAGGAATGCATTTAAATTCCGTAGTATTCCATATTGGATCATCTACCTTGCGAATAATCTTGTTTTTATCTTAACTTTCAGCGTATGGCTGGAAGAGGCAGGGGACGACGTACAGATGCTGGGCAATCCAGTGGCTCACATCCGGATGGCATTTATATGTCTACCGATCAGTTTATGGAGTTGTTTAGGAGCATTCAGCCTCCAGCTCCTACTCGTGTATCTCCACCTCACAAGTCTACCTTTGCACGCCTGTGTAGTGATTTTTCTCATCTTGGGGGAAAGCCGTTTAAAGGCTCCGAGTCTGTTCTTGAAGTCCAAGCTTGGCTTTGCACGTGCGAGCGTATTTTCTCTCGCATGGATCTTTCTGATCATGATAGGGTTCTTGTAACTTCTAGCTTATTACAAGAGCGTGCTCTTGATTGGTATGAGCTTCTTGTAGCCGAAATTGATGAGTCTACTCTTTCTTGGACTCAGTTTCGGGGACGATTCGAACTCAAGTTCGTTCCTGAATCTGAAAAAGTTTTATTGACCCGTCGCTTCCTTGAGTTGAAGCAAGGGAAGTCTTCTGTTTCTGAGTATGTTGCATCATTCGAGGCTTTATCTAAGTATGGTCTTGAATTCATTAGCACTTCTTATAAGAAGAATTTGAAGTTTGTTTCTGGTCTTAAGAAATATCTTAAGAAGTCTTTGTTGCTCCAGCTTAAGCTTTCTTTTAAGGAGTTAGTAGATTCTACACTTCATCTTGAAACCGTTGAGAAGGAGTGTGATAGTGGTGATGATGTTGAGGTTCGCAAAAACCCCAACAAAAAGCAGTATCCATTGGCTGAGCGGGAATTTTTCCCTTCCAAGAAGAAAAAGCCCGTTGAATCTGATTCTCAGTCTCAGCCTGCTGGAATGCCTTCCATTCGGAAGTGTTTCAATTGTGGTTCTCCTGATCATATGACTCGAGCTTGTCCTAAGCCTCTCTTCTGCCACTATTGCAAGAAGGAAGGCCATCGTAGTTCCACTTGTCCCATTGCTCCGAATAATTCTCTATCTGGCAAGTTAAATGTAACAGATGCTTCTGGAGGTTCTTCTCAGGGATAAGGTATGTCTCCATCTATTTTGGTAGGTTTCTACTTTTCTTTGTGATTCGATTTCCAATTTGATGGCATCGTTTTATTTCTTTAAGCCCTCATGATGAGGAAAGTGTTGTTTCTCTCATTCTTGTAGTTTAAGAATTTTCTGGTATTTTTAGTCTTGTCTTAGGATTATCACCTAAGCAATCCTTTGAGTGTATTAAGGTCTTTTCAGCTCCACCTTGCCACCGGTTTTGATTTGGCTACGAGTTGCGGAAGTTAGCACTCCACTTACCGCATTCCGCACTCGTTGTGATTCTTATGAATGATTTATTATGTCATTCAGTTTGTCTAGCTCATTTCATCCATTTTATGAATCGAGTATTTTGTGAATATCTCAATGATTCCATTTTAGTATTTATTGGTTTTGGATGGAAATTAGCAATTTAAAATTTTCGCGAATCTTTTTCATAAGATTTATTTACAAGTATAAATGGGATTTTTGTTCTTAAAACAAACAAAGAGAATTTTTAAAAGTTTTTAGAAATACGTTTATCATATAGAAGATTGTTTTGTGATTGTATTGCCCATTAAGTGCTTTAAGAATTCTAGTCGATGCGCTTGATCAACGTTATCGATAGGAATCTCCTAAACGCTTTGATGAGACAATCAGACACAGTGAATTGATTTGAAATAAGAAAATTTTTCCAGAAAAATAATTACATAAAGATAATTGTGATTTTGAAAGTTTTAGCTTTTCGGGAAAGTTGATTATTTAAAAGAACTCTTTTCTGATACTCTCATTCTTTTTATTCCCGAAAGGGGGATCGTGTTGCCAATGCATTTAGTTGTAAGCAACAAGTGATTGTTTCTTTGTTGATGTCCGAATGGAATGATCTTCTTACCAAGTTCATCGGACGTTTTGTTGTACTTCATTTTGTTGAGTTTTGGTTCATTTGACGTATTGTTGCACCACGTCGGTGTTCTGAATTATTTTGAGCTTAGGAATCCATAGAATTCTCTGAGCAAATAAGTTAGGGATTATCCTTTCGTGCACTTTATGGTGAACTTCTTATTCTGTTATTCTTATATGTTGATATGTTTTTGGGTTGTTACTCTTTATTTTCTCCTTAAGAATTGCGAGGACGCAATTTCTTTAAGGAGGGGAGTCTGTAACAACCCGCATATTTATCGGTAATATATTTAAATATTTTATTTAAATATAACGTCGTCTATCGGATTATAGTCCAAAAAGCTACTTTCTGCAAACGGTCGAATTGGGACTCAAGACCACCTCCATTGAGTCCAAAATGGCATTTGCGATCTTTTTAAATATAAACTTTGATATGTTTGGAGTAAATTGAATTTTTCTATTTTTTCTAGTTGGGTTTTAGGTTTGGGTTCAGCCCACTAGCTAACTTAATACCCTAACTCAGCCCTCTCCTCTCCATTCACTCATTCCCACTCCTCAAACTCAAGCTCCAACTGAAAATGGTGGAAAGGAAAGGGAATTAGAAACTCCAATCCTTAGTTCCTCTTGCCAGCTCAAATTCTTGCTCCAAAATCAAAGAGAAGCTATTGGTAAGCCCCCTCTTCATCTTCTCCAACTCTTTCTCCTTCAATTTTAGAAAGTTTCCTAAACCTAACTTAGGAAATACTTGTTTTGATCTTAGATTGAAGCTAGTAGAGTTGAAGTGGAGAGTGGTTGATCTTTTCCTTGCAATTGAGCTTCTTCTTCTTCTTCGTTTTAGGGTTAAAGGTGAGATTTTTATCTCACATCTTTGTGTATAATTATCTTTGATTGTTGGGTGTGAATTCCTAACACTTTTTCATGTGCATTTGCTTTTGGTTTGAATTGAATTGGTGAATATCCTAATTTTTAGTGTTTTGGGTTCAAATCTTTAAATCCTAACTTTAATGTTTGAACATGTTTTTGGTGATGCATCGAGGAGCATATAGCGCCGGGTAGTCGATTGGCATAAACCCTTGGCGCTGTTGCTCGAACGAATGCAATTTGGTCGAGATTGGCCCTCGTTTTGATAGGCTGGGAAGTGCTGGAAACAGGGTTCGGCCGACCGACCTGCTACCAGAGCACTTCTCTGTTTCTGGGCCGGTCGACTGAGCTCAGAGTCCGGTCAACCGACCTGCTCCTGTTCCCCTGTTTTGCCTAGTTTGCCTATTCGTTTGTGATTCCAACTTTTATCAATCTACGTCGATTCCAATTAGTTGTTTATGCATATTTGACCTTGATGATTCCTTTTTGACTTCATCCACGGGTTTTTATAAAATAATCCCTTTAAATTTCATTAAAAGATCGTTTCTCCAATTTATAAATTCTATTTAAAACACACATGGTTTCGCACTCCGAGCGAAGTGGGAGGAGAATCAAATGACTAGATAAAACGCGTGCAATGAACACGTGCGTTCATCTTCTCAGTTAATTCCCAGTCTATTCGTTTGAATGTTTTGACCTTTGTGTCTGGTTTACCGATGAGATGAGGTAAACTTTGTACTGCTTTGAGTGTGAAATTAACTAACGGATAGTAAACCGTTTAGTGCGAACGGGTGGTTATGGGACTCACGTTACCACTTTTCGGATTCCTTTCTGGGAGTTTGTGACCATGTTGCCTTTGGGATAGTGTCTTCGGACTGTCTCCTTCTGGCTTGTTGCCTTTAATATCGCTTTTGGAGTTGGTCCTTTGCCCCGGCTCGAGAGATATTTGGGGTTGTTGGTTACCTTTAGTATTGCTTTCGGAGTGGTTTTTCTTCACCACCGCTCGAGAGATATCGGAGTGGTTTCTTCACCACTGCTCGAGAGATATTAGAGTGGTTTCTTCACCACCGCTCAAGAGATATTTGGGTTTGTTGCAATTAGGATTTTCTGATATTTCATTGATATGTATATTCCCTAGGTATCGCCCTTCGGTGTTGGTCTTTTTGAGCCATAGATATGTAGCGGTTACCTTGTGGAACTTGTATTACCTTCATTGGTATTTGTTATTGCCTTTTTGGCTTGTTTTGGGATATCCATATCCTTTGTTTATTTGTGTTGCCGATGATATGAGGCTTGTCTTGTTATGATTCATCTTTTGTTAGATAATTGTGTTATCTCTTTTAGAGATATTTGTTATACTTTGTGACCTTGCAGGTTATTGTTGTTCAGTTTATCTAACTGATGTGTTTAGCTAGACTGACCCGTGTATTATACTCGGGTCAGACCGAGATGTTTCAGGTTAGGTGCTTTTGGACTTAGCCTATTTTGCTTCCGCATGGACTATTCATCTTGTTCCTTTTTGTTAAAGCTTTTTGTGTAGTCCTCTTTGTTGTAACTCTGATATATGTATTCTTTTGGATTCGCCTGTATATTGTGGTTTGCTATACCACTTGACATGTTTCAGTTTGTATACTCTGTTATGTATAAGTATATGTGTATATGATGATCTACTGTTCTGTGATGTATATTACATTTGAGTTGTTATATTCTGTTCTAATAGATCCTCCAACCACCTATGGTTTTGTTTTAATTATTCATTGGATATGTCGATCTGCTTAGTATGACTATTGTCGATGTATTCAATAGATAGTTAGAGCAAGGCTATAGATGGTCGCTCCTAACCAGCCTTATTCTCCGTGTTAGTTGACGGCATTACCCCGTAGTGTCCTTGGCTAGCGTGGGTATAGAGGTGGGGCGTCACAATGGAGTACCTAATCCCATCTTTTTAATATCCACAGATAGAAATGTCTGAACCACAAGATATCCCCGAAGTTCCAGGCCTTAATATGCCTACTTAGTTTAGACGTTATTTACATGCTACAACATGAGCAGAGCCATCGGCTAGAGATGTTGCTCCGACGGAAGGGGATCCATCTTGTCCGTCAGGAATTCTCGATTTTTCAAAGTTATGCAAGGACTACACCAGCTTAGGTGGCAAGCCATTTCTTGGCACCGAGTTATAAACTGAAGCGAGAGCTTGGATCTGTAGTTATGAGTGAATATTTAGACTTATGAAATTGAAGGATTTCGCTCGAAGGCAGTTGGCTTCATAGCAGCTGTAGGGAGAGACTCCTTGTTAGTGGGAGATTGTGGAGTCTGAGGTTGATAATTTGACTTGGGTGGATTTTTGTACTAGGTTCGAGAGGAAATTATTATCGCGGGCAGAAAAAGAAGCGCAGCTAGAGAAATTTATATAGCTCAAGCAAAGGGATATGATAGTTAAGGAATATGTTAGTCAATTCAATAAGCTTGCCAAATTTGGACTAGACCTGATCAATACTCCTCACAAGAAGGCACTGAAGTTCACTAAGGGTTTGAGTCAGCCACTGCAGAGTTTGGCGGTGAGCCACATTTTGATGGGAGCCACTTTTGAAGGATTGGTAGAGATGGCTTTACTTGTTGATACTGAGAAGAAAGGAGATGTGGCGCAGAAGAGTGACGGGAAGAAGCAGTGGAAAGGAAAGAGGAGAGGAGGAGGGTCAGGTGGAAAAAGTAAATTTCCAAGGTAGGACTGGAAGTGCAATACTTGTGGGAAGCCAAGTCATCTTGCTAAGGATTGTAGAGGGTTAAGAGAGCGACCGAGACTGAGGTGCTATCTTTGCGATCAAGTGGGAAATATGAAGAAGGACAGTCCGTCGAAGCCCAAGGACAGTTCACAGACACCTTCACAGCCTGCTCAAGCTTATGCTTTAAAGGAAGCTCCTTCCTCTATACTCGTCCGGTTGTGGAAAAGAGAAAGAAGGTGATCATCGAAGGTGTTATCTATCTCAGATTTTCCTATTTGTACCCTATTTGATTCTAGAGCTTTGCACTCTTTTATATCTAGTACTCTTGTAGAAAGTCTTGGTCTTGATGCTTGCTTAGTGACCAACCCGGTGGTAGTATCAAATCCCGTAGGAGGATCGGCCTATTTATGCATGTTATGTCGGGATTTGAAATTGTTTATTTTAGGGGTTGAGTTTGACTGCAGTGCCTTTGCATTGGGTTTTTCTGGGTTCGAGTTGATTCTTGGTATGGATTGGCTATCCACGTATGGTGCTGTTCTTGATTGCGATAAGAGGATATTGAGGTTAGTCACCTGTAGTGGACATACCTTGGAGGTATCTTATGATCCTAGAGGATCAGTCATATTGAGCTACCTTTATTCTCTTGACTTATCTCCCAATAGTTTGAGTTTGGTACCCGTTGTTAGAGACTTTCCAAATGTGTTCGAGGAGGTTGCCGGCCTTCCACCTCGAAGAGTGATCAAGTTCAAGATTTATATTATCGATAATACCAAATCGGTTGCTTTGCTAGTAAGGCATATAACTCCTAAGGAACATCGTAAGTTAAGCAAGCAGATTGGAGAGCTTTTGGAGAAGGGCTTCATTCGTAGGAGCATTTCTAAGTGGAGCACACCCGTCATCTTTGCCACTAAGGTGGATGGCTCTCTCAGACTTTGCATGGATTATAGGGAGCTTAATAAGATGACGAAGAAGAATTTTTATCCTCTTCCCCATGTAAACGATCTCTTCGACTAGCTAGTAGGATTCAAGGTATTTTCGCAGCTTGATTTGGCCATGGGATTTCATCAGTTGTGTATGGTGGACGATCGCATTGAGAAGACTGCGTTTAGGACTCTAGATGGGTTATTTGAGTGGCTAGTCATGCCATTTGGGCTAACCAATGCTCCAACATATTTTGTGTACCTGATGAGTCGAGTGTTTCGCGAATTGTTGAACAAGTTTGTGGTGGTGTTCGTCGATGACATTTTGGTTTATTCGCGAAGCAAGGAGGAGCATACTGTTCACTTGGAAGAAGCGCTTAGGACCCTATGAGCATATAAGTTGAAGGCGAAGTTCTCTATATGCCACTTTTGGAAGGACGAGGTTTTCTTTTAGGGACACATCGTTTCGGAGGATGGACTTGCAGTAGATCCGGCGAAAGTGGCAGCAGTACAGGATTGGCAGACCCTTAAGAATGCCACGGACATAAGGAGTTTCCTTGGTCTTGCGATCTACTATAGGAAGTTCATTAAGGACTTCACCAGGATAGCAGCTCCACTTACCCGCCTTACCAAGAAGAACTCAGCTTTTGTTTGGGGTGCCAAGTGTGAGGATGCCTTTGGTTGATCGAAGGAAGCTTTGACTACCGCGCCCGTATTGGTATTCCCAGATGGAACCAAGCCTTTCTCAGTTTATAGGAATGCTTGTGGTATGAGGCTAGGGGCGGTTCTGATGCAAGAGGGTAGGGTAGTGTGCTATGCGAGTATACAGTTGAAAATGCATGAGAAGAACTACCCGGCGCATGATCTTGACTTGGCAGCTATAGTTTTTGCTCTTAAGTCTTGGAGGCACATTCTCTTAGGAAAATGATTTGAACTTTTCACGGATCATAAGTCTTTGAAGTATCTATTCTCTCAGAAAAACTTGAATTTGAGACAGCAAAGATGGATGGAGTTTTTAGCCTCTTATGACTTTGAGATTTCCCATACCCCTGGCAAGGGTAATGTAGTGGCAGATGCGTTGAGTAGACGAAGAGTGTTTTTAAGTCCTTTATTTTTGGAAGGAAGCATTTGGAGTACATTACTACCTTTGATTTTAGACCTCCATCGGATTTAGCTAAGGGATTGTTAGCAGCCCTCGATGTCCAGCCTACTTTGATGGAGCAGATTGGAGCAAGGCAAGGTGACGATGAAGAGTCAAAGGACATTTTAGATAAGCTTGGTAGAGGAGATTCATCACCACATATTATGCGCATGACCATGGACAATAGGGGATGGCTTAGAAGGGATGGTACACTTTGTGTTCCAGGTAGTGAGGATTTAGTAGATGCGGTATTGGCCGAGTCACATCATTGTGCGATGATAGTGCACCCCGGTGGTGATAAGATGTACCGGGATATGAAGAGGGTATTATATTGGCCCGAAATGAAAAAAAGGGTGGCAGAGTATGTATCGAAATGCATCACTCGCCAAAGGGTAAAGGTGGAACAGAAGAAGCCTGGAGGACTGTTGCAGTCATTGGATATTCCATTATGGAAATGGGAGAGCGTCTCTATGGACTTCGTGGATGTATTTCCAAGTTCATGGAGAGGGAACACGAGCATTTGGGTCATTGTGGATAGCCTGATGAAGAGCGCTCATTTTATACCCATTAAGAGTAATAGGACAGCAGCTTCTTTGGCGACTCTTTATGTAAGGGAGATAGTTAGGCTTTATGGAGTTTCCGCCAGTAGTGTGAGGGATAGAGATCCATTATTCACCAGCGAGTTTTGGAGGAGTCATCAACAAGCCTTGGGAACGGAATTGAATCTGAGCATGGCATATCACCCTCAAATAGATGGACAGGTTGAGAGGGTAAATATGGTTTTGAAAGATTTGCCCAGATTGATCTTTTATCTTTCCATATTTAGGTTTTTCGATGATCTTTTGGTGAAACATATAGATGGTAGCTTGGTTGTAAACATGTCATTATGGCATGTTATGTTTAATGGATGAAAATGATTGCAAGTGGATGCCAATGTTTGCATATGGATGCATTGTATGCACTAGAGAGATATTTATTAGGATAATCGGCCAACTAGGTACACACACCTGCATATGCACACCTATTATCTATTGCGTTTTCACATGGTTGTGTGTGTATATATACACGTGTGTGTGTAAATAGATGTTGCATATGGATGGCGCATTTGGGTGAATGATTGAAACATACATATAGAATTATCAATTATACTAGGGTAATTGCATTCATTTGGTTGCATGGCATAAGCATACTTGCATTATAGGAGGTCAACTAAATCAGTAGATCGACTACCTTTTTGCGTTGGATAAGTTCATATGCATTTCACTTTGCATAAATCATAAATTGCATTAGTTAAAAATAAGGACAATGGTAGAAATGGATGATGGTTGAGTAGATGGATGTAGTTCTTGGATGTTGGTTGTTAATTAGGTTCTTCCGTCTTTAGAGATTTCGGGGATGAAATCCTTTAAGGGGGGAATGTAACACCTCGATATTTTACGGGAAATATAATTAAAAAGAAATTAAAAGCACAGTTGGTACAGTGGTAAAGGCACATGTTGACCCCTTAGTGACCAGGGATCAAGTCCCGTTTGTCGCCCAAAATCTGGAGCGATGTTTTTTCAGCTTGTTCGTTTCCAAACGATTTTCCTACGTATTTTTCTAACATATGGCGGCTTCCCATTCGCTCCAGTGATGTAATAAGACGAGATGGCTAAATTTTATTGGTTCAGTGATGTGTATGGGCTAGAATGGATAACCATTAAGTATATAAAAGAACCAGATTTAATCTAAAACAATCTAATGGATTATATTCACTCAAACAATCTATAAATAAACCATCTAACCTAAACCTAATCCCTTGTTCAGCCGTCGCCATAATTGTACAGTAAATTAGTGTGTGTTATTCTTCCTCCTTTTCTCTACTAAATAAACAAATCTCTACCAAATTAAATTATTTATATATATTCAAGAAATTTGGGGAATTTAGAAGAATCAAAGGGAGAAAGATTAAAGCAAAGCTTTTTCAAATTTATACAAGCTCACATGCCAGGTGAGCGGGAATTAATATGAAATAGAAAAATAAAGTAGTTCCATTTCAGTTCTTTTCAGACACGTTAATATGAATTAATTTCAGTTATTAATTGAGAATAGATGTAATTATTGCAAATTCTTCTTCTTCTTCTTCTTCTTCTTTGACTTCTTAAATCTAATTCATGTTTGATTTAAAAAATAGGACATATAAATTATCTATTCACGTTTTATGGCATAAATAAGACTGAAATTTATGTAAATTATTGTATATTCTCCTTCAACCACTTCTCAATTCTAATTCATGTTTGGGCTAAAATTTGGAACAAACAAATTGTTATTCATGTTTCATGGCGTAAATAAGATTGGTTTAATTAAATTGAATTAGAATTGTTGTTCAATTTCTAATGGTAGAACAGGTTAGTTGAATAAATTCAGAATATGTTACTTGAATAAAATTATGGTTTTGATTGATATAATTACATAATTTTGAATATGGTTTTGAAATAAAATTGGAAAATCTAATTGGCATAACTGTTTGTTTCATATGTGGCCTAAAAATGTAAAAGTGGAATTTTGTGTAATTAAATGGTTTGTGGCTATTGGATAAAAAAATTGTACATATCAAATCTCTAAAAGTAGAACATAAAATAGGGTTGAAAAAAAGGTAAATTAAATGGACCCTAAAGGCTGGTGTAAATCTGTAACAAAATGGTATTAAAAAATTACATACAAACCATACGGACTGAAAGAACATGAAATTGAAATATCATTTATGTAAGAAAAAGGGAAATTGTGAAATAACCAAATCGGATGTGAAAATGTCCTAAAGCAGATTAATGGAAATAAACAGTACGTAAACTGTAATAGTAAAACTAATTAATCTTGAAGCGATTTGGTAGGCAGACCTTGTAAAGGTCTGGATAAGTGTTTCATGCAGTCAAGACCAAAATATAGTTTTGGCTGTACGTACTAGGAGCACGCAAATAGGTTCGCAAGGATGTTTGTTACCTTTCATAGGTCACTAGTACATAGGATAGATAGCATCCGAAATCATAGGCTTCTTTAAGAAGATTGATGTGGACGAAACATGATAAGTGTGCTCCGACGTAGGCTTCTTTAGGCAGATCGTTTGAGGATTTTGATCAGCCGACCTAGCTGCAGGCACTCTTTCGGAGGACAGACACTTTGGATAGGGGCAAGTCCATGTTGGTGACCGAGGAGACATGAGGATAGGAGTCCAGTTTGGCGGAGCCTAAGCACAACTTCGAGGTCCTGCGAGGTTGTTTGGGTCGTTGCCGGTCAAACATAAGAGGCATCTAATCACATTGCACGGGCGAAGAGCATGAATTTCACGCTGTAGCACGTGGATAGGTAAGGATAGCAGGTCCAACAGCCTGATTGATGTTTAATATTACTGCATGATTGACTTTCCTAGAGTAACCATGGACTTTGGCTTCTTAGGAACTGTATCTAAAATGGATTCACCGCATTATATTGTCCACCCTCTGCTATATCCGGGGAAGACCTGGAATTAAGCTATTTTATTATTTCTACTTCATTTTATTTCTCATTCACCAGATTTTATGTCTAACTCATTCCTATTTTTTCTATTTTCCCCAAATCATAGGAGGGTAGGTCTACGTTGCCGTTCTTTGTAGCTTGGAGGGTCATTGGAGCAGTTGTTATTTTCAGCTTTTGTTTCTTTTGTTTCATGTACTTCATTTCTCTTTTCCGTACTTTACTCTACATGGGGACCTATAATGTGAACTTTGTTATGTTTTATATTTTGGTGGAGACTACTTGGTACTTTTTATTTCAAAAATAAATATGGAATAATGTTGTTTTTAGTGAAGCTATTTTACTATTAATTTATAATTAGTGAAAGTTTTCTTCCATTGTAATATTTTAATCATTTTATGTTGTTGCCTTAGTCACTGTGCTATGTTATGGATTTAAATTTCACCCGACCACCCGTGCTTCTGGTCATGTCCCATTTTCGGGGTGCCTAGAGGTGCGAGGTGTTATAGTGTATCTCGTGGCCTTGAAATCTAGGTTGTAATATCGACATTATATTTGAAAAGAAATCTGCACAAGAAATTATATGGGATTGGATGTAGGATAACTCTAAACCAGTATAAAATTCCGGAATGTTCTTTCCATTACTGTTTTTATTTACATGTTTCTGGTTCTGTGATTGTCTCTATGTTTGTGAATTGCATCTGTATGGGTTTAATTTGAAAATATTTCAAAAATATTCAAAAAATTAATTAAATACTATTCAACCCCATATAGTGTTAATTCTGCCTTAAGATCCGTAATCCGCATTTCCTACATTTGGTATCAGAGCATTGGTTTTCAAAGTTATCATAATTTGAATTTTGAAAAGTTTAAAATGGCAATTTTTGGGGATTCTGTTAACACTAGTTCAAAACATTCCAAATCATCATTGTCTCATAAGTTTGCATGTTGTTATTATAGAAAATCAAGTTTTCTACCGAATTAGTGTGTTGTGCAGGAAGAGATGTGTTATATGGCTTTTGAAGAATCAACACTCAATGGAGAAATGGTGCAAAACAAGTAAAAAAAATGGATACTTGATAGTGGATGTTCAAGACACATGACTGGTAATCTGAAGATACTGAATGACATAATTTATGATGATGGAGGACTGGTCAACTTTGGAGACAATTCAAAAGGATATGTGATTGGCATCGGCAATGTAGGTAACTCTAAAACTCCTACTATTTCTGATGTTTTGTTAGTTAGGAATCTAAAACACAACTTACTTAGCATAAGTCAACTATGTGACAAGGGCTACAAAATAAATTTGAAAAGGACAAGTGTCACATCGAAGATAATAAATAAAATATTATCTTTGAAGGAATTAGGAAGAAAAATATTTATATTCTCAGTATGAAAATCTCAAATGATAACCTATGTCTTTTGGCTAATACAAGTGACCCTTGGATTTGGCATAAATGATTTGGGCATTTGAATTTCAAACTCTTATATAGACTTTCAAAATTTGATCTAGTAAGAGGTCTTCCTAAATGGATTTTAAAGCAGATAGTATATGTGATGCTTGTCAACTAGAAAAACTTGGGAAGAGCTCATTCAAATTGAAAGATATGATTTCAACTTCAAAACCTCTTGAGTTACTTTATTTAAATCTGTTTGGTCCATCTCAAATTTAGCCAATAAGTCACAGTAAATATATTTTTGTAATTGTAGATGATTATTCTAGATTTAAATGGATAATTTTTCTAAAAAATAAAAGTGATGCTTTTGATTTATTTAAAACTTTTGCAAAAAGAATTCAAAATCAGCTTTCTTTAAAAATAATACTATTCGATGTAATCACGGTGGAGAATTTGAAAATTAGAATTCTATTTGCTTTAACAAACCACAACAATTTCAAATTATTTCAAATGGATGTCAAAAGTGCCTTTTTAAATGGTTTTGATAAAGAGGATGTTTATGTGGAATAACCTCCACTTTTTGAAGAAGAAAAGTTTTCAAATCATGTTTACAAATTAAAGAAAGCATTATATGGTTTGAAACAAGCTCTTAGAGCCTGGTATGACATATTAAAATCTTACCTATGACAATCAAAATTTTAAATTGGTAGAGTAGATAATACTCTTTTTATTAAAAGAAACAAAAATGATATCCAATTAGTACAGATTTATGTAGATGGTATCATTTTTGGATCAATAAACAATGAAATGAACAAAGAGTTTCTAAAATAATGGCAAAAGAGTTTGAGATGAGTCATATGGGTGAACTTACTTTCTTCTAGGATTGCAAATAAAACAATTAGATAGTGGTATTTTCATTAATCAAGAAAAGTGTGCTAGGGATCTAGTTAGTAAGTTTGGTATAACCACTGCGAGTGGAAAACCCACTCCTATGGCAACCACTGAAGCCTTGAATAAAGAAGACATGTCAAAAAATGTTGATAAAAAACTATACAGGAGAATGATTGGATCGCTACTCTGTATAACCGCACGTACGCTTGATATCATGCATAGTGTCTGTCTCTGTGCAAGATATCAATCTGTACTCAAAGAAACCCATTTAAAAGCTGTTAAACATATCTTAAGATATGTTAAACACACTTTAGAATATGGCTTATTTTACCCTAAAAATGATTCATTTGATTTTATCTCATATTGTGATGCTGAATATGCTGGTTGTAAATATGACCGAAAAAGCACAAGTAGAACTTGTCATTTTTTAGGACTTTCTCTAATTTCTTGGTTTAGTAAAAAGCAAAATATTGTCTTGTCTCACTATCAACAACTGAAGCAGAATATATCTCTACTGCTTTGGCTTGTTCTCAAGTTATCTATATGCAATAGAGCTTAAAGTATTTTGGGTTAAATTTGGATTTGAATGAAATTTATTCTAGATCTAAAATAGGTTGCATAATAATATTATAAACTTGGATTATTAGTCTAATCTTGTTGGAATGTAAACTTTTCTATGTTTGGAATTGTTGGAATTTAGGTCCGCTTAATATTTGTAAATTAGTTTGATTTCTTTTTTTTAAAAGAAAAATACAGCTTTTGATCTGAGCATGAATAGATGCAAATAAAAAGAGAAAGAGCTATATAAAGTATGAATTTATTTTAGTTCGCACTGACCATTTTAGCAATAAAAAATGATTATTTCTTGTGATTTCAAACAATGTAATCTACTAAAGTAAAATATTTTGTTTTGGGCTAATTTATGAAAATTATAGTGCATAATCTTTTTAGATATGATTCCAATAATTTAACATGAAAAAGAATATTCTAGTGAAGGTACATAAGTAGAACATATTTTATAAAAGTAAATGTTTGCATGTAATTTACTGTGCTTATAATAATTAAATAAAAAGCTAATAACAACGTTTGCACGAATATTCGTGTTTAGGATAATTAACTATTGGGAAAGGATTTAAATGGTTATAACTCCAGTAAATATGGGATAAATAGTAATAAACATGGGAGTTGCAATAATTTGATAGGGTAAATGCATTAACTAGACTGATAATAATGGAATAGATATAAAAGGTTACTAATCGAAATTAGTAATCATACATAAATATCTTAGGAAATGTCCGTTAAGATTTTATGGATAAATTGACATTTGTGAGCATTAAACTGAGATTTATGGGTAGAAAAATATTTAAAGTAAATCTTATTGCCTTAAATAAAAAGGGAATTACTAAGCTAAGTCCATTTTCTACCAAAGATAAGATGAGTAAAGACTTAGGATGTTTAATTGGACTTAGCAGGTTAGTGATGCGAGGTTAGTATAATTATTCGACGGGAGACTATCCTTCACTTTGAGGCTACCAGCAGTCAGGTGTACTTACTACTGATGTGAGATATCACTAATCCTAGGACCCTTGACGACGTGAGAGATTGGGCCTGCTTTCTTAATTGGAAAATATTAAATTGTCCAGATTTGGAATTAGGAATGGTGAGGGATATCTCCATAGGGGTTCGCTTCTAGTTTGAGGTCTTAAGTGGTTGTAAGGTCCGCTTCTCTCCTAAGTAGAAACATTAAACAACCTAATGAGATTCCAAATAAATAAGAATGTCTCTAAAGGGCATTACTTCAGTGTTGAGGTCTTAAGTGGCTGTAGGGCCCGCCTCCTTACTGAAAGAAGTAACCTAATGAGATTCCATATTTATAATTAAAGAGTGATAGTGGATATCTCAAGAAGGGTTTGCTTCAAGTTTGGGATCTTGAATGACTGAAGGGTTCGCCTCTTTCCTATAAAAGAAGTATTAAGTAGCCCAATGAGATTTCTAACAAATGTCAGCTAGATAGTACCAGTAGGGAGTCCGCCTTGAGGTTATGTATGAAATGACAAAGGCCTACCTATAAATATGTGTTAAATGATCAGGGGTCTGCCTAGTCCTTATTAATGAGGTATTAAGCGGGTTAGTTATAGTTTCTCACATTGCTAAGACCGTAATAATGATAGTACTATTGAGAAGCAAGCCTTGGTAATAGGTGTTAAATGATTGGGTCTGCCTTAATTACAGTCTTAAATGATCGAAGTCTGCCTATTTTCCAACAAAGGTGTTAAGTGGCTTGGGTATTGTTTAATTACATGGCTACAATTTTATTGGGATAGATGCGACAATAGTTGGACATTAAATGTTGGGTGCCTTAAACAGTGGTTAGAAGTCTTTGTTGCAAGGACTCACTGACCATTGACAACATTTTTAGGAAACCGCCTTGGGAATAGGTCTTAAATGATGGGGTATACCTTGAATAAGATCCTAAATGGAAGAGTCTGCCTATTTCTCTTTTAAATGGTATTATAGAAGCCTGTTTCATATTTAGAAGTATTAAGTGGCAAATGGGTTTGGAAGTATTAGGTGGTTGATAAGGCTTCATCAATATTTTATACCTTAGGAAGGTGTACTTATGTAATCGTGTGTGCAATGCAAGGTCAGATTAGAATTGCTAATCTTAATGGACATAACTATTAAATGGGAACTAGTTGGTATAAATTTAAGTTATGGATAGTTTATAGATTTTTAGTCACCAAACCTTGTTGGCATACGTGATAGGGTGTTCTCGCATTGTGAACAATGAAGAAGCTTTGTCCCCTACACGTCTCTAAATTGTGGGTTGGTTAACAATCGAGAGGCAGGCCATAAAACAAGGAAGTGTGGATTATCACTTGTAGCCCAGCTCTTTATGGGGTGACCTTTGGTTGTTACATTTGGTATTAGAGCCTATGTTAGCAGATCAAAGGAAATAGTATAAACTGAGTGAACGTATTCGTACCTTCCTATCTAGTAATATTATATTTTTACGCTAGATTTTAAGAGTTCCGACTATAGAAGTAGTTGTAGTTCCACTCCGAAGGAATGGGCAAAGCAACTATGGGTTGGAAATATCTTAGAGTTAAAATTTTCACGCCAACTCCGAAGTACCCCACGGAGTGCCAGCGATGCATAAAGCAATGTTGATGAAGAGCATGAGTACGACATATGGCTGAATCCTGTAAATTAGTGGTGTTCGACTTGATGGTTGAGATTTTAGCTAGATTTTGGATTTTGAGTTCTAATCGGAGACACTCATTTATTTCAGATGGGCGGGAAATTAAAGCATGTATGCCACAATTATCCGGAAGCAAGTTTTTGCTAGGGTGCATTCGTTGATCACCTCTTTGATGGCAAACCGAATTTTTATTTGGATAATTAATGTCAATTCCTTAGTCTAAAACCCATGAGAGAATTTTTACAAATATGTTTTAGAAATACCTTAGAATTTGGAAAATAGTTTTCAAAGAATTTCTTTTTCTAAAGATTTGTTTTGGAAATTTTGTTTTGGGAAAGTTTTGAAATTTTAATTTTCAAAGAAGCACGTATACCACTAAGTTGGTCATGTTAAGAAATTCTAAGTTTATAAAAGATTAATTTTTGAAATCCTTAAATATTTATATATATCAATAAAGGCTTTATATTGATTTTTGGCAAGAAAATGTTAGAACCATGTACTTTGATGTTTTGATAGTGACAACTATACAAGTATATATTGTATATACTAATCACTTTTGCAGGAATTGATATCACTTATACAAAGAGACAAACATATCAAAATGGAGACCAAATTGACGCTACAAAGTTGTTATCTATCATAGAGTCTGTGTCTACAGGTAAAAAGTTGTCAAACTCTCTTCTACATGGTATATACACACACGTTTTTCCAAATAAAGAATTTTAAAGAATAACACAAAAAACATGGAATATTGCCAGCTAAATCAACCAAGTCGCCCGACTGAATTCTATGTAAATGCATAATTTTTGAATATCATGAATATTCAGCTAGCTGAACAAGTATATTCAGCCGATTGAAAACTGGCCAAAATGCACTATGGCCTTGCTGATTTCAAAATCATCGATTTAGCTGGCTACCACACTCTATTCAGCCGTCTGAATCTGGATAACGGCTAGTTTTCTGAAAAGGTGTGTCTCCTTCGTGAAGGTTACAACTCTTAATCAAGAGAGTTGTAGTTACAACTCTTCACCGTTACTCTGCACGAATGATTGCAATCTTTAAACACTATATAAAGCAAAGAGTTCCAATGTTTTGAGAAGCTATTCTATTCCTAATTCTCTCTATCTTTTCTATTGAACTTACAAGCCTTAAATTCTAAATATCTTTATATTTTGATCACTTTTTTATTCAAGAATATTTCTTGTAATCAAATTTACTTTCTTTCTTAACAAACTACACTATATACCACAAAGAAGAAGATTATATAAAGGGTGTACATTATCGACTTATTAGTGCTATTTAAGAGCATACTCAGCCAAATACTTTTCTACTATTTGTAGTTAAAAGTCCTATTATAGAACCCTTAGGCGGTTGAAGTCCTGTTCGGTTGCTCAAGCGGTTGTATACCTATTCCTCCGGGTTAAGAGAGGGTATCAGTTTAAATCTTGAAGGAGTCTGAGACTGGACGTAGAACGGGAAGTTCGAACCAGAATAAAAATCTCTAGTGTTATTTACGTATCATTGTTTACTTTTTATTTTATTCCACACAAGTTTATTACTTAGATATTTATTCATATTACTCGATCTTTAGTCACATTCATTTGATATTAGAGCAACATTATCATATAACTGTAACAAAGTTTTTGATACTTAAGTAATTTGGAAAATAACATAGCATCAAGTTTTAGTGAAGGTCAATCCACTCCATGACCACCACTATTTAATGGATTAAACTATAATTATTGGTCAACTAGAATGAGAATTTATATACAAGCAAATGGATGCAACACTTGGAATATCACTCAACATGAATATTTTGTACCTACCACTCTTTATAAACAATGGTCAAATACACAAAAATTAGATGCTACTGCAAATGCCAAATCTATGAATATGTTGTTTTGTTCCTTAGATGAAAATGAGTATAATAGAGTCAGTATGTGTATTTCAGCATAAGAAATCTTGCGCACTCTTAAGGTGACTCATGAAGGTGCTAATAAGGTTAAACAAAGCAAGATATCTATGCTCAAGAATCAATTTCAAAATTTTAGAATGAAGCAAGATGAAACCATAAATGAGATGTATTGTAGGTTTCAAGATATATCAGTTACTTCTGGCATTAGGAGAAAAATGTACTGATTTTGATATTGTTTCAAAAAAATTAAACTCTTTAAGGATGAGTGGGAACAAAAAATCTTAGGAATTGAAGAAGCTAAACGACATTTCTACCATAATACTAGAAGAGTTAAAAGGAAATATCATGTCATATGAAGTTAACTTGCAAGAAAAACGAGTTCAAGCTCAAGATAGAAAAATAATAGCATTCCAGGCCGAAAAAGAAGAATCTGATGAAGATGAAGATGATATGGCATTTATAGCTAAGAATTTCAAAAAGTTTCTAAAATTTAGAAAGAACAGAAAGTTTAGGAATAACAGAAACAACAAACTATCATCCTCAACTCTTGAATGCTACAAATGCCGCAAAAAGGGGCATTTGAAGAAATACTATCGAAATTGCAAGAAAGATAGAAATAACTACAAAATCAAGAGTGATAGATATAAGAAAAAACAAGCTTTTTCAGTTACATGGGATGATTCAGATTCCTCTTCCTTATCAGACAGCGAAAGTGACAATGATTCAGAACAAGCCAACATATGCTTTGTGGCCACAAATGATGATGTAAGTGATCTTACTTTTGATGATTTAGTTGATATAAATTACGAATTATCGGATAACCTAAGAAATCTTAAGAGAAAGCATAAAGATTTAGTAGAAAGGCTAAATAGAAATGAAATTGAAGTTGATATGTTAAGAGATCAACAAGAAAATCTTAGAAGAAGAACTTGTTATTTCACAAGAATCTTGTTCTAATATTATTTCTCAACTTACTAAGTTAAGTAGTGACATCGAGAGTCAAAAAGAAAAGAATGACACATTATCAACAGAAAATCATAAATTGAAATCAACTGTTAAAATACTAGAACTAGATATAACTAGTCTTAAAACAAAGTTAGATAATATTTCCAAAAATGTTTCTAACTTTAGCAGAGGCGGAGAAAATCTTTCTAAGATTATAGAAAATTCACAATACACTTCTAATAAAAAAAGGATTAGGATGTAACAAATTTACCAAAGTAAAATCTAGTCCAAAACAGCATAACTCTCTATATACAAATGTCAAGAAGAAAAAAATAGTCTTGAAAAACCAGTTTTAAAATGTATTAGTCAAAAGAAAACTAAATATCATTCAAAATCTATTAAAATTTGGGTTCCAAAGACTAATAATCATTTTATTAGAAATAAGTATATAAAATCTTTTTTGACTTTCGTTCATTGGAATAATAATTTTGTTTATTAAGGGTAAACCCTCATGGGTTTGGCTTCTTAAGGTCTAATTCTTAGGACCCTAATAAAGGAAATGGGTACCAACATCATGTATATATTTTGTGATGATTTAATATTAGTTATCTACAATATTGTTGTACTTTAATGTGATTCAAAGAAAGCTCTTTCCCTAGATAATTTTTAAATATTTCTCCTATAGTTTTTGTCGATGACAAAGGGGGAGATTAACTTACGATCACATCAATAAGAGGCGTATACACTTAGGGGGAGAACTATCTAAAGATACATTAATATTTGAAATTAAACTTATGTATTTGTCATCATCAAAAAATGGGAAACTGTTAGAACCCTGTGCTTTAATGTTTTGATAGTGACAGCTATACAAGTATATACTATATATACTAACCGCTTTTGTAGGAAATGATATCACTTATAGAAAGAGACAAACATATCGACAAGGAATTTTGCATAGAGTCTGTGTCTAGAGGTAAAAAGTTGTTAAAATCTCTTCTACATGGTATACACACACATGTTTTTCCAGATAATGAATTTTAAAGATCAACACAAAAAACAAGGAATTCAGTCGGCTGAATCAACCATATCAGCCAACTGAATTCTGTGCATGTGAACAATTTTTGAATATCATGAATATTCAGTCAGTTGAACGAGTATATTCAGCTGGTTAAAAACTAGCGAAAATGCTCTATGGCCTTGCTTATTTCGAAATCATTGGTCCAGCTAGCTGCCACACTCTATTTAGCCATCTAAATCTGCAGCGTCGCTTTCATGAAGAGTTACAACAACTAATCAAGAGTTACAGTCACAACTCTTCACCGTTACTCCTCACGAACGATTACGACCTTCAAACACTATATAAAGTAAAGAATTCCAATGTTTTGAAAAGCTATCCTACTCCTAGTTCTCTCCATGTTTTCTATTGAACTTTCATGCCTTCAATTCCAAATATCTTTATATTTTGATCACATGTTTATTCAAGAATTTTTTTTTTGGGATCAAATTTACTTCCTTTCTTCACAAGCTACACTATCTACCATGGAGAAGAAGATTATAGAAAGGGTGTACATTATTGACTTATCAGTTCTATTCAAGAGCATACTCAGTTAAATACTTTTCTACTATTTTAGTTAAAAGTCTTGTTGTAGAATCCTCAATCGATTGAAGTCCTATTTAGTTGCCTAGGCAGTTGAAGCCCTATTCGATTGCTTAGGTGGTTGTAATAGCTATTCCTCTGGGTAAGAGAGGGTACCGATTTAAATACAAAAGGAGTCTGGGATTAGAGTTGAACTGGAAGTTTGAACTAGAATGAAAATCTCTGGTGTTATTTACTTATCGTTAATTGTTTTTTTTTATTTTTATTCTACACAAGTTTATAGTTTAGACAATTATTCATATTACTTGATCCTTAGTCACTTTAAGAAAATGGTTTTCCAATTTGGGAAATTTGTATCTTAAAAAGAAGGTTTTGGAAACCTTGAAATATATATATATATATATATATATATATATATATATATATATATATATATATATATAAGTTGATTTTAAGGGGAGTTTTGGTATCAAATAATTTCTATTATTTAAAAACAAGTATAAAGGAGCATATATTTAAGTCATTAATTTTTTTGATTTATAAAATTAAAGTTTTTATATTTTCTCTCTTTAAGGTACGGACAAAATAGGAATGACATTCAACTTTATTAGGCTATGTAGTTTGAAGTGGTTTTTACCCACCAGCTATTGAAAGAAGTATTTCCGTGCGAAGTAGGCAGGAAATAGCAGTTGGAGTACTTTTTGGTTTTTGGAAGTATTGTTGGTCGTAACAGTTTTGTTGAGGCTATCCTAATCTTGCCAAGGAATGGTCTACACGGTAAGGTGGATACTGTCATGTGGAAGGTAGAATTTTTCTAGATGGGTTAAGCTGAAGATAGTATACAGAACGGTCATTAGAATATTAATTAATTTAACTAGCCCCGTTGGGTCCATGTTCAGGCCATTCCTAAATCTGGACCAGAGGTCATCCGGTTGACTTAATAGCGGTCAACCGCTAGGTGGATTCAGGCCAAACCAAAGCCTAGAACGTGACAGCCACCGCATGCCCTCATTCTCTTCCTCCTCTCCGTTTTTACCCGAACCCCATTTCCACCTCCCCCTTCCTCTACTTAATCAAAGCCTCCCTCGTCCATTCCTCCACCAAGCAATGCCAAATATCTTGCATGTCAGAGCTTGCCCCACCACCACTCTGGATCTAAACCATTTTCTCCCTTTTTCCGATCCTCTCTTAGCCCATGGCACTGCCACAAACCGATGGCACTTCCTCTCATTATCCCGGCCTCACTTAGCAGGAAACCACTTGGCTTGACTGAAGCGAGCGGAAGATCGACACTTATCTCAGAATGAAGGACGTTGATTTTCTCCATGGGCGACCAGTGAAATTCGAAGATTTCACTGCTCTTGGGCTTAAAGAGCTTTTTGTCATGGTAGGGCTTGCATTGATCCTTCGCTTTGAGACTTATGAACGGGAATATTACCAATGCTGCATCCGTCTTTTTGATGCAGAGACGGCAAAGAATTTTGATGATGGCAATAATATGTTGAGTTCGAGGTGAAGGGAGCTTGGATTGAGATGATAGATGATGTTCTCGCTGGGATTTTGGAGATATCTACAGTAGGCGTAGATTTGGATGAAATAGGGATGACTGATCATGAGATTCTACAATGAATTTTTTCTTAAAAGGTTGGTGATTGAAGGACCGACAATTTACGAATGATTGCCTATCTCGTCATGCGCCTCGTTCAACACAACATCATTTCGAAGATGGGAAGCGTCGACCAAATCTCTACCTCGGTGCGGAGAGCCGCCTATGCTATGATTGGCGGCATAGCCATCAATTGGGATTCTGTTTTGATTCTCCATATGGTCAATCAGGGAGATGGTACCCTAAGGACACACTTTTCATTTTTCCACTTACTTCACACGAGTGTTTAGGCATTATGAGGTAAATTTGAGTGGAGAGCCTATAGAGAGGAAGGTCCCTCCTACCGTCGACTGGACCACTGTTAAAAGGATGAATATTCTTTTACCACCTGCCACACCACCAGTACCAGGAGCACCATCAACAGGGGATAGCACAAAGCATCGATGGATATTTGAGTCCTGAGCTTGTTGCTATCCATCATGTTCAGACAGAGCTCCGAGAGATTAGGGTGGAGCAGCATCACTAATGGCGTGAGATTGGATGCATAGCCGCTATGCTACGACCATTCCGTGGTCACGAAAATAGATCGAGCTTCAACCACGAAGCGAGATCTTTTCACAGTTCGTAGGCGGTGTTTTTTTGGACTGTTGCAACTTTTTATTTCCAGCATTTGTTCTTTTTTTAGGTTGTTGGATTGTAAAACTGTTAGTTGTCTCTTGTAAAAGGCACACATGATATTATGCGTTTCTATTCATTGTATATTTTATTGTTCCTAAATATGCAAAATACTCCTATATATGCATAGTAGGGAAGTAATATAAATATGGGAATCTTATAAAGACACTTAACTAATGGTAAAAGCAATACAAGACTGGAAGTTTAGAATAGTTGGAAATTTAAGTGAAGGACATGATAAAGTAGTTTCGGTATCACAAGTCATTGCTCATGTTTCTTAAAAGCTAAAAGTTTGAAATAATAGTTGTGTTGACATTTTAAAAAAAATGTCAACATTTTGAGTAAAGGTTAGTTGTAAAATTTTGGAATTTGGTTTATGTGTTTAGCGCATAACCGACTTCCGATTGCGTTGAAAATGTGGTTTGATTTATCAAAAAAATTTGGAAGGAAAATATTTTGAAATTTTTTCCCCTGATTTGAAAAGTTTCATTTTGAAAAAAAAGAAAAGAAAATGTTTTTTGTTTTATTTATTTTGGCTATTAAATTATTTTTAGAGTTTTTTTTCAAAATTTGATTTCAAGGGAAAAAGTGTGTCTAAATATTTTGGATTTTTTTTCAAACGACATAAAAATTTGAAAAGTGAGAAAGATTATTATGAAATCTTTGATTTTGAAGGTCATGTGTTAGGCATAGGAAAGACAAATAGAGTTAGAATTTGTGAATTTAGCGGTGCATTAGGATCGACGATGCGATAAATGCAAGCGATAACAAGGGAAAAACTGTTTTAGTCTTAGAATTTCTATTTCCATACTTTGTCGACGACGCACGCAAGTCTATTTTTAGACTTAATTCCGTTTTAGAGCTTGACAATAAGCCTCCTTATGCATTTTGTATATGGAAAATTTGGAGCAAATCCAGGGCGACGAAGAAATTTCCACTGTACTACTGGAATAGGAAGGTTATATTGTGGTAAGAATGTTAAATTCTTCATCGACATTCCTTTTTTGGGCATAAGAGTAAATTTTAGGAAGCGATTTTTCGATGAGTTAGATAATTAGATGGTAGGCAGTGGATGCAAAATTGGTTGCTTCATACTTCTATTTGTAGGAGTACGGGAGTTTTAGTTGAAAAGATTTTTCGAAAACTGCATACATACAGAACTGCCAGTATATATGTAGGTTGTTTGCATCATATTATCAAAAATATTTTCAAACAAAGTGCATTCATATAGGAGGACCCGATTTGGAATCATTTTGCATACATATTTTCCGTGTGGTGATATAATAATACACTATGCACTTATGTATATTTGGTTGCAAAATTTGTTGTACACTCATTGTTGTGTAATTTCAGATAATTAGAAGCCAAAATCTTGACTTAGTCATTAGTGAAATTTAGGGGATGAAATTATTTTTAAGGGGGGAAGAATGTAACACCCCATAATTTGACGTTAGTTATTTAATTAGTTAGTTAGTTAATTAATTAGGCTGCAAAAGTGGAATTTTTGCAAAAACGGAATTTGACTACAAAACTTCCATCATTACCTTCACGATGAAATTCTAAGCAACTTTCATATTCAGAGTTTTGCGATCTGATTCCAAATGAAGAAGTACGGACGGAAAATAAATTCAAAACGAAAATAATTAAATAAGAAAAATTAAAGTTTATAATTATTCACCCGTTCCGACAGTCCGACCATTCACCGTGACCAGTCGACATGTAGCGGTGAACCGGTGCATACAAGACGGTCGACTGGTCGGGTAACCGCGGGAGCAATAAACCTAGGCCACAACGACCTGGATTTAATATATTTTGATATAACGGTTCTGATTGATTTTAGCGTCTATAAATTCAGGCCTAGCCCTCCCTTCTTTTCTCATATTTTTATGGGGACAGTAACAAAGCTCTGCCATTTCTTCTTCTCTTCTTTCTTTCAAAATTATAAAGATAAGATATTTGTATCTATATTCATTCAAATCGGAGAAGAGTAGAAATCTAATAAAAGGTAGAAGAGAAGAGAATCAACCATATGCATATTTGATGTAATTTATATATATTTGTATCTATTTTCTCTCCCTATCCCAAATCACTTCTTAGATCCGTAATTCTAATATATGTATATATCCTTTTTTACATATTTTCATAATTATAAAGGATTTGGAGATGAATCAAAGGTTCTACTTTAGACCTGGATATTTGGATCACTTTTAAAAGATGAGTGGGAAATTTTATAAATTGTTATAATATGAAAATTATTCCGTTGGTGTTTATTTGATTTTTATGCCTAATTGGATAATTATATATGAGTTGTAGGCAATAAGTTGAACATGATCTGAATACAATAAATATTGCCTACGTATTCTTGTTTATGAATTGATTTAAAATTGTTTACAACCAGTTCTGGAAATCAGTCCCAAAAGTATGAATTTAGAATATTGATTTGAATGAAATTTATTCCAGATTTGAAATAGGTTGTATAATAATGTTATAAACTTTGATTATTGCCCTAATCTTGTTGTAATGTAAACATATCTATGTTTGGAATTGTTGGAAATAGGTCCGTCTAATAGTTGTAAATTAGTTTGATTTCTTCCCCTTTTTGAAAAATATGACCTAATAAGGAATAAATGTAAATCGAAAGAGAAAGAGATATGTAAAGTATGAATTCATTTCAGTTTACACTGTCTATTTCAGTAATAAAAAGAAATGATTATTCCTTGTAATTTAAAACAGTGTAATCTTTTAAAGTCAAATCTTTTGTTTTGGGCTAATTTATCGAAATTATAGCGAATAATCTTTTATGGATATGATTCCAATAATTTAACATGGAAAAGAATATTCTACTGAAGATATATAACTAGAACATATTTGATAAAAGCAAATATTTATAAGCAATTTACCGCGCTCATAATAATCAAATAAAAAGCTAATAACGATGCTTGCAAGAATATTCGTGTTTAGGATAATTAACTAATAGGAAAGGAATTTAAAAGGTTATAACTCCAATAAATGGGGAATAAATATGGAAGTTGCAATAATTTGATTGGGTAAATGGATTAATGGCATTGATTAAAATGGAATAAATATAAAAGGCTGCTAATTTGAAATTAGTAATCATACATAAATGTCTTAGGAAATGTCCATTAGGATTTTATGGACAAACTGATATTTATGTGATGACCCGTCTTTCTCTTCCCAGAAAGACGCATCATCTTTAAGAAAGAAAGGGATAGAAAAGAGAAAGATAGAGAAGAAAGAAAGAAACAACATCAGAATCTCAACAGCGGAACGTATAAATTATATTAATCACATAAAATAGTACATAGTATACAACATCTATCAGAGTTACACAGATTATACATCACATACTAGACAGTTATAAACACCTGTCTAATTATTACAACTAAATACCACACAACATACGACTCAGAGATCAACACATCGGAACAACCTAGATATCTACAAACGCCGAAGCCTCTTGCTCCATTGCTCCTCCAGAATTTGTCAAAGCTGACCAGAATCCCTTGGCTACTTGTAAAAATTTGAGTACTCAAGAGTTTAAGAAAATAGAAGATAAACTGCAGGTCAGACATGGGTCTAGTGTGAATAACAGGTTAAAGCTGTTTAACTTTGAAAATCCTTTGAAAACAAAAGGTATCACATAAGACTCCCTACACATAAACAAGGGTAAGTTTTTACCTGACGCTAACCAAAACATTTGATAGGAAATCCAATGATATTATGATAGGGTCTAGGGTTTTCAAATAAATAAGAAATAGCTGAAATTGTTACATTTATTAAATTCCAGCTACTAGCCACAAAGTGGGTAATACAATCAAAACCGTAAGGGCATGTAGGAAGAATGGGTTTCCATCAATGGCAGGGCTACTGGGGTACCGCTCGCCATAGTACGTGGCCTAGATCAACGTACCGAGGATCCACCCTAAATCCCCTGCAACACAAGGCCAGAACCATCCCTTATTGGACTTTCCCGAACAAGATAACCCTGACAGTTGTTGCAATCAACCGCCCCACACAGCCGAATATAAAGAGACTTCTAAATAGAGGTAAATCTCATCCTACTTGGGTGCTATCCACTTAGCCTTGCTGCACCTCCCCTATTTTAGCCATTCCCGGTTGATGAGGCTTGAGGCTACGATTATCTTTAGAGAACACGTCTCTTAGAATGCTCATCGTCCACCTGACGATGTTCTAAAAGCATTCAATCCATACAAGTTCGTTCCGAGTTCGAACGAAACCGAATGCATTATCTCGTTACACTCATTTTGGAATCACCCTCAGAGTTAACGTCGATAACCATTGCACTCTGAATCTTCTTCTTCACTTGAGATTCACGACGTATCATTATTTGGATCGATGTGGTTTTCGGATATCCAAATCTGGAAACCCGATCCCGGTCTCATCGAAATCCAAAACGCGATCTTTTTGGTCCAATTTGTTTTAAAGTTAAAACAATTCAATTCTATTATATATATTCAGACAAATAGATAATTCACATCTCACAAATAGATAACCCACATTATCATCACAAATAGATAATTCATATTATCATCACAAATAGATAATTCACATTATCATCACACTTCAACCAAAGCATCCATATCACACAACATCACTTATCTCATATTTGAGATCTCAAACCATTCAAGGCAATCAATATCATTCATCCATACATAAGCAATGATTAATTAATCACACTATCTCTAATTAATTTAAAACGATTTAAATTAATTACTTCATCTCTAATTAATTTAAAATAAATTAAATTAATTACTTTATTACTATAAATTTTGCTTAACTTAACCATTAATTAATTACAAATCAATTAATTAAACATCCTCTAATATTCATAATTAATCACTCTTGATTAATTATTTTCTAATTAAAATAAGTAATTAGCCTTTAATTAATTAACCAATTAATTATTCTCAAACAATTACAATAATTAACCTTTAATTACTTCATTAATTAATTAATTATAATTAATTACATTAATCCTTAATTAATCACAATTAATTAATTACTCTATAATCACTTATTATTGATTAATTAATCTTAATTAATCAACCCTTGATTACATCATTAATTATATTGATTAATGATCCTAATTACTTCTTTAATTATTAATTGCTCTATTTAAATTAATTACATTAAGTAATTAATCTTTAATTAAACCACATTTATTAATTACTATTGGTTAATCACATTCGGTAATTAACTACCCTTAATTACTTTATTAAATAAATTAATTACTCCTTAATTAATTACATTTAATAATTAATATTTAGTTAATTATATTTATTAATCACCCTTGATTAATCTCATTCAGTAATTAATTACCCTTTGTTAATTACATCATTTAATTATCTTCAAATAAATTTATTAATCAATTCCTAAATTAATTACATTAAGTAATTAATTATTAATTACTTACATTAAGTAATTATCCTTCTTATTTATTTCACAAATTAGTTAAACCCAAACTACTTCCAATCTTCAATTAATTACATCCTGTAGTTATCCACTAATTACTTCACTAAGTGATTATACTTTACAAATTTCACTAAGTAATTTTACTTGACCCATCCTCCAATGATTATTTAAATTAATTAAACTAATTAATTAACTTAAACTAATCACATTAATTTAATTAATTACCTTGAGTAATTAATTCCTCTAATTACTTCCATTAAGTAATTATACTTAAAAAATTTCCATAAATTATTATCTTTAATTAATTAATATAATTAATTATTAAAATTAATCACATTAATTAATTATTTAATAACCCCTAGTTAATGATCTTCATTAACTATTAACAATTCTTTAATTACTTTCCGTAAGTAATTAAACTTAGATTAATCATTATTAATTACAATTTAATTAATCTTTAATAACCAATTAATTAAACTCTAATTATTTAATTAATTATATGCTTAACTGTAACTTAATCAATCCTTAATTACTTGATTAATTAATTTCTAATCATTAATTAATAATCTAATCTTATCTAATTAATGATTTTTAATTACAAATTAATTATTCCTTAATTAATTAACTTGAACCTTAATTAATTAATTTAAACCCTTAATTACTTAATTAATTAATCCAAATCATTAATTAATTAAATTAATTAATTATTCTTTAATTACCTTAATAATTTAACGAATCGCAAATCATGAAGTCTTTATTAACTTTAAGATAAAAACATTATTCTTATTTATGATTTAATTATCATTCACAAATGCATTTGGAAACATTTTACTTTCAAATTTGCTTTTAAATTCCATTTCAAATTAAAGATTCAAAAATAAATACAAATTTAACTTTAACAAAATTTAAAAACAATTTAAAAACCCTCTTAATCAAGTGTTAAAGAACACTTATCTTTATAAAAGAAATTTAAATAAGAGTTTAAAACCAAATCATTTAAATTCAAATCATTTTATAAAATATACTTTAATATTTAAAGTTGTTTTAAACATTTTGAATTTGATAAAACTTTATTTATCTTAAAACTAGGATATAAATTAAATTTGAGTCCAGATTAAAACATAGATTTAAAAATCTGTTCAAATCTTGCTTTACATTTTAAGATTCATTTAAAAAATTTGAATCACAAACAGTTTTAAAACCTGAACGGTTTAAAAAACTGCAACGATCAATTGACTCGAGCACACACTTAAAAACCCCGAGCCAAAACCTAAAAACTCCGAGAAACACTAAAAACTGTCACGAGAAAAACTCGAGTACAAATATCATCCCCAAACAACAAGGTCTGACACCAGAAGTGCACCGTGCATATGCACGGTGGCTCCGACCACATACGGTCATCTCTTCGACAATACACAAACCACAACCAACCTTACCTACACGATCGTCCACTCAAAACAAAGATTCCAGCCTCGAGTCAAAAATCGAACCCAACATCCAGTGCTGGAGCAACCATCATCAGAAAAACACCCACCGCCGACGATCTAGTCCCTGAGTAACCTCGCCGATCACGCCGCAACTCGACTCGACTTCCGACAACATTTTCCCCTAGCGCGATCGCTTCCGGTGATCGATCGTCGTCGCGCTATGCTCTCAAATCCATCGACCAAATATACCTTTCAAATCCTAAATCTCCATCCCCTAACCATTCCGGCCATCAGAAAAATTCACCATCATTTTTCCTGAAACCATCCTGCTTCAAGCTAACTCCGACCAGAAACTCGACTCAAATCATCTCGCCGTTCGCCATGGATTGGCAATAAACCCAAAACCCCCAATCCCGATTATCTCAAAAGTTACAAATATAAAAATAATGATTTCACTTCCAAAATCAAGTCTTTGGATATGTATTCAGTTTATAAATCTAAATTTATAAATTAAAATGTTTGAGTTTTCACCTGTCTTGAACTTGCTCTGTCTTTTTTAGTTTCCAGTAATATTTCAATTTTAGTTTAACTTAAATAAATTTTAAAACCTTCTCTATGATAAAACAAACAAGTTTTGTTCAAAACTTAAATCCAAATATAGATTGGATCAAGGGAAAATGGTTTTTGAATCAAAATTGGAGCCTGGAATTTAAAAACAGAAAACACAGATACACAGAAACAAGCACACACCTATTTATATTCACATATATATATATATATATATATATATATATATATATATATGCAGAACTCATCTATATACATTCACACAAAACATAATTATCACAGAAATTAACATGCAACCATAATTGTACTTAAGCTATTTTTTTTTTTAAAATTACTCACGAAACAAGATGAAGAATCGAGCCTTTTGTTTTGAAAACAGCTTTAGACTTTTTAAAACTTGAATTTGCTGGAAATGTGCTTGTTATTAAAATATGCTGAGATGACTGAGATTTAATTTTGAGCTTGCTTGCTTCAGACTATTTTCCAGGTTTCTTGCTTGATCAAACCTCGGGTTGAAAAAGAAATAGGCTTTGATGCTTTAGGTTTTGATGTTGAAAATGAATTGCAGGCTTTGTTCTGGTTTTTGAAAACGAGTTACAAATTTATGATTTTGATCTTTATTTTGAAAGTGGATTACAGGTTTGAGGAAGATAATTCTCAGATTTGAAGAATAATGTTTTAGGTTTTGATTAACAGATTTTTTTTGGATCTGAAACTTTGAAAATGAATTCAGGATGTTGAATTTGATTTCTGGTTTTGAGGAGTGAATTACAGATTTTTTTTTTTGGTTTTTAAAAATGGTATGCAGGTTTAAAATTTTCTTAGTTTTAGAATGAAGGTAGAAAAGAAAATAGAAGAGAAGGAGAAATGTTTATATAAGTTTATTTCGTGATTTAATGAAATAAAAGAAAATTTTAAAATCATCAAGGACATTTGTTCAAAATCTTAACATTAGTCATACTCATTTATTTATTAAATTACACATGTTATCTTAGTTACTTAATATATTAACACATGTCTTATGTATTATTTTATTATTAATTTAAATGTTAAATAAAAAGCTTTACTTAATTTATTATTTTACAAATACTTATTTATATATATATAATTTTAAAGAAAATAAAATTAATTATATTTATAAATAAAAGCTTATACAAATATTTATCTTTTGAATTTCAAAATTAATTAAAATTCAAATTAAATTCTAAAATCTAATTTAAAATAACTTATATATATACATATATAACTACACAAATTCAATTTGAAATAATAATTCTATTTTCGTTAAAATCTATTATATTTATATATAAAACAATACATTATACTTATTATTTGAAAATAACACATTTATCAATTTTAAATAATTTATAAAAGAGATTATCTTATTATTAACAAATTACTTATATCACTTAAATGAATTAATATATCATATGCTACATGGTATTTTAAACTTTCATATCTAATTACAAATCATATTTATTAAGCAATATTTAAAAGAAAATAAAACAAACCTTTTTGTTAATCTTATTTAAATTTAAACTTAAGCCAAGAAATATTTAAACAATTAAACATTTATTTTAAGTATTTTTAAAACTATATGGTTATTTATTTAAATAGCTTTGAAAAGCTTAATATTAAATAAATCATAATTTTCAAATTGCCAAATATATTTAGAATTTGAAAACAAGATTTTAGTTATTAAATTCAAACAAAAGATTTCTATTCACAATATATACAAATATATACATTATAAATAGAAAACATTTTATTAATTTCAAAAGATAAAATTTACCAATTAACTGTTTATTTACTTTTAAAATAACAATTTGCCAATTTAAATTAAAATTATAAAAGAAAATTATCAAATCAAATCAATTTAATATAGATTATTAAACTGATATTGCCCAAAATTCCGGGTCATCACATTCCTCCCCTTTAAAGGAATTTCGTCCCTGAAATTTAAAAGCAAAGGTAATTTAATAACCCATTTAAGATTTAAATTTTAAAACACAAGCATATATTATCAACCATATGCTAACAACCATAGCAACCAATTCACTCAATCAAACAAATCTAACCATCCAAACAAAATTCTGGATAGAACTTCCTAGAGTTTCCAAGTATAAATACCAGGATACAAGCTCTACATAATCCAAACAGTCTACACTACTAAGCTACAGAGCTACAACTCGTCTAGATCTACAAAATTGAACAGGATATCAGACCAAACTCAAGTCCTGCTCAACAACCAAATCCTTCAGAACTGCTGGTTCCACAACCAGTGATAGATCATACATGTACTCCCTCGGAGATACGTGAAACACATCGAATCACAGTCTTCCAAACTAGCAATTCAATCCGAAGACCAAAGCACTAATCCGAAACAGAACACAGAAGAGATCCAAAATACTTCGGAGCTAGCTTCCCAGTCTTACCAAATCTTTTAGCTCCTTTGGTCAGAGAAAACTTATCCAAAATCAGATCTCCGACTTCGAAATCAAAATACCTTTACCTCTAATCCACCAAAACTCCACTGACGATCTAGAGCTGCCTACATTTTTCCTGATCATCTCAACCTTCGCTGATGCCTCTCGAAACAAACTGGACCAAAAACAATCCAACAAAATGATTCTATCAAGATTAACCAAATCAAGATCAAACTCTACTCACTTGAGTAGAAAACAACTTCTCCTATCCAGAAAAGACAAAACAGGAACACTCGCCAAATTTGCTTCCGCTGCACAACTCTGATCTGGAGTGGATAAGAATGCTGATGATGAGCACAAACTTATCCGACACATCCCGGAAGACACAGTTCATCAGATCCATAAAGAGAAAACTTAGAAGTTCCACCAAAACCCGAGCTGCTTCACCAAACCCTCTCTTTCTAGAAATCATCCTTCTACAAGGCTGAGCCACTGGTACCACTCCTGAAATCCTGGTCGATACAAAAGTCAATATCCAGATGCTATGACAAACCACAGACCTCCTGAAGACATCCGGAAAAATCTCTGACAACCTAAGAGAACTCTCATCCATCGCAAGTCACTTTTGCGATCATCCCAGCCTAAATCCAAAGAAACTGTTCGCTCTTTACCCATCAGAACAACTTATACTAATCAAGCCAATCCATCGAAGAAATGGATCCACTCTGCTACTTCTGCACTCCACCTCTAGAAAACTGCTCAGCCAGATGACCTTCTTTTAGGCACACAGAACAATCCAAGCTGAATACTGCCATTAGTGACAAAGATTTCCTAATCCATAAGCTCCTCGAGAGACTCGGCCTCAAAGCTATACATAAACACCCTGTTGAACCCAGCCTCAACACCGATGCAGACACACTTCCTTAAAATTTCTCCAAAAGAACATCTTCGGAGACATCCGTAATCACTTCATCTCACCATGCAATTGCCCCTCTCTGAAGTTGCCAAGATACCACCATTCGCTTCTTCTTAACCAGCAGATCCAAATTCTTCTCAACTAACTTCAAAGGATGGACTTCGAACCCTTTAAAAGGTTTCCTTCAGAGATTGATGAAATCCTTACACCACTGCAAAGCTCATTCGAGACGGTATTGGTTCTACAGTCTTGGTAGATACACTTCCAACCCCAACATTCAGACTCCTACCATTGGTAGTCGTGCTACACACACCACTACCCTTCCTACCTCTAGAACTTATATTGTAAAACCCGAATAGGTAATCCAACAAATAGGTAGAAATAATATATATATATATATATATATATATATATATATAAATACAAGTACACTCTCTCAAGAAAGAAATTATTCCAAAGCCTAGGTATTCACTCAACCTAGCACTCTGATACCAACCGTGACGACCCGTCTTTCTTTTTCCAGAAAGACGCATCATCTTTAAGAAAGAAAGGGATAGAAAAGAGAAAGATAGAGAAGAAAGAAAGAAACAACATCCGAATCTCAACAGCGGGACGAATAAATTATATTAATCACATAAAATAGTACACAGTATACAACATCTATCAGAGTTACACAGATTATACATCACATACTAGACAGTTATAAACACCTGTCTAATTATTACAATTAAATACCACACAAACATATGACTCAGAGATCAACACAGCGGAACCACCTAGATATCTACAAACGCTGAAGCCTCCTGCTCCATTGCTCTTCCAGAATTTGTCAAAGCTGACCTGAATCCCTTGGCTACTCATAAAAATTTAAGTACCCAAGATTTTAAGAAAACAGAAGATAAATCCGGGTCAGACATGGGTCCGGTGTGAGTAACAGGTTAAAGTTTCTTAACTTTGTAAATCCTTTGAAAACAAAAGGTATCACGTAAGACTCCCCACACATAAATATGGGTAAGTTTTCAACTTACCCTAACCAAAATATTTAATAGGAAATCCAGTGATATTATAAGAGGGTCTAGGGTTTTTAAGTAAATAAGAAATAGCCGAAATTGTTACATTCATTAAACTCCAGCTACTAGTCACAAAGTGGGTAATACAATCAAAACCGTAAGGGCATGTAGGAAGAATGGGTTTCCATCAATGGCAGGGCTACTGGGGTACCGCCCGTCACAGTACGTGGCATAGATAACCTTACCGTGGATCCACCCTAAATCCCCAGCAACACAAGGCCGGAACCATCCCTTACTGGACAGTCCCGAACAAGACAACCCCGGCAGTTGTTGCAATCAACTGACCCACACAGCCGAATATAAAGGGACTTCTAGACAGAGGTAAATCTAGTCCTACTTGGGTGCTACCCACTTAGCCTTGCCGCACCTTCCCTGTTTTAGCTATTCCCAGTTGATGAGGCTTGAGGCTGCGATTACCTTTAGAGAACACATCTCTTAGAATGCTCGTCGCCCACCTGACGATGTTCTGAAAGCATTCAATCCATACAAGTTCGTTCCGGGTTCGAATGAAACCGAAGGCATTATCTCGTTACACTCATTTTGGAATCACCCTCAGAGTTAACAACGATAACCCTTGCACTCTGAATCTTCTTCTTCACTTGAGATTCATGACCTATCGTTATTTGGATCGATGTGGTTTTCGGATATCCAAATCTGGAAACCCGATCCCGGTCTCATCAAAATCCAAAGCGCCATCTTTTAGGTCCAAGTTGTTTTAAAGTTAAAACAATTCAATTCTATTATCTATATTCACACAGATAGATAGTTCACATCTCACAAATAGATAACTCACATTATCATCACAAATAGATAATTCATATTATCAACACAAATAGATAATTCACATTATCATCACACTTCAACCAAAGCATCCATATCACACAGCATCACTTATCTCATATCTGAGATCTCAAACCATTCAAGGCAATCAATATCATTCATCCATACATAAGCAATGATTAATTAATCACACTATCTCTAATTAATTTAAAATGAATTAAATTAATTACTTCATCTCTAATTAATTTAAAATAAATTAAATTAATTACTTCATCACTATAAATCTTGCTTAACTTAACCATTAATTAATTGCAAATCAATTAATTAAACATCCTCTAATATTCATAATTAATCACTCTTGATTAAATATTTTCTAATTAAAATAAGTAATTAGCCTTTAATTAATTATCAAATTAATTATTCTCAAACAATCATAGTAATTAACCCTTAATTACTTCATTAATTAATTAATTAATTACAATTAATTACATTAATCCTTAATTAATCACAATTAATTAATTACTCTATAATCACTTATTAATGATTAATTAATCTTAATTAATCAACCCTTAATTACATCATTAATTATATTGATTAATGATTCTAATTACTTCTTTAATTATTAATTACTCTATTTAAATTAATTATATTAAGTAATTAACCTTTAGTTAAACCACATTTATTAATTACTCTTGATTAATCACATTCAGTAATTAACTACCCTTAATTACTTTATTAAATAAATAAATTACTCCTTAATTAATTACATTTAATAATTAATCTTTAATTAATTATATTTGTTAATCACCATTGATTAATCTCATTCAGTAATTAATTACCCTTAGTTAATTACATCACTTAATTATCTTTAAATAAATTTATTATTCAATTCTTAAATTAATTACACTAAGTAATTAGTTATTAATTACTTGACCCATCCTCCACTGATTATTTAAATTAATTAAACTAATTAATTAAATTAAACTTATCACATTAATTTAATTAATTACCTTGAATTAGTAATTAATTCTTCTAATTACTTCCACTAATTAATTATACTCAAACAATTTTCTTAAATGATTATCTTTAATATAATTAATTATTAAAATTAATTACATTAATTAATTATTTAATAACCCTTAGTTAATGATCTTCATTAACTATCAACAATTCTTTAATTACTTTCCTTAAGTAATTATAGTTAGATTAATCATTATTAATTACAATTTAATTAATCTTTAATAACCAATTAATTAATCTCTAATTATTTAATTAATTAAGTGCTTAACTGTAACTTAATTAATCCTTAATTACTTGATTAATTAATTTCGAATCATTAATAAATAATCTAATCTTATCTAATTAATGATTCTTAATTAAAAAATTAATTATTCCTTAATTAATTAACTTAAACCTTAATTAATTAATTTAATCCCTTAATTACTTAATTAATTAATCCAAATCATTAATTAATTAAATTAATTAATTATTCTTTAATTACCTTAATAATTTAATGAATCACAAATCATGAAGTCTTTATTAACTTTAAGATAAAAACATTATTCTTATTTATGATTTAATTATCATTCACAAATGCATTTGAAAACATTTTACTTTCAAATTTGCTTTTAAATTCCATTTCAAATTAAAGATTCAAAAATAAATACAAATTTAACTTTAACAAAATTTAAAAACAATTTAAAAACCCTCTTAATCAAATGTTAAAGAACACTTATCTTTATAAAAGAAATTTAAATAAGAGTTTAAAACCAAATCATTTAAATTCGAATCATTTTATAAAATATAATTTAACATTCAAAGTCGTTTTAAACATTTTAAATTTGATAAAACTTTATTTATCTTAAAAATAAGATATAAATTAAATTTGAATCCAGATTAAAACTTTGATTTAAAACTTTGTTTAAATCTTGCTTTACATTTTAAGATTCATTTAAAAAAATTAAATCACATACAGTTTTAAAACCTGACAGGTTTAAAAAAAACTGCAACGATCAATTGACTCGAGCCCATACTTAAAAACCCCGAGCCAAAACCTAAAAACTCCGAGCAACACTCGAAACTGCCTCGAGAAAAACTCGAGTACAAATATCATCCCCAAACAACAAGGTCTGACACCACAAGTGCACCGTGCATATGCACGGTGGCTCCGACCACCTACGGTCATCTCTCCGACCATAGACAAACCACAACCAACCTCGCCTACACGATCGTCCACTCAGAACAACGATTCCAGCCTCGAGTCAAAAATCGAACCCAACATCCAGTGCTGGAACAACCATCACTAGAAAAACACCCACCGTCGACGATCTAGTCCTTGAGTAACCCGTCGATCATGCCGCAACTCGACTCGACTTCCAGCAACATTTTCTCCTAGCGCGATCGCTTTCGGTGATCGATCGTCGTCACGCTAAACTCTCATATCCATCGACCAAATACAACCTTCAAACCCTAAATCTCCATCCCCTGACCATTACGGCTATAAGAAAAATTCACCATCATTTTTCCCGAAACCATCCTACTACAAGCTAATTCCGACCAGAAACTCGACTCAGATCCTCTCGCCGTTCGCCGTGAATTGGCAATAAACCCAAAACCCCCAATCCCGATTATTTCAGAAGTTACAAATGTAAAAATAATGATTTCACTTCCCAAAATTAAGTCTTTGGATACGTATTCAGTTTATAAATCTGAATTTATAAATTAAAATGCTTAAGTTTTCACCTATCTTGAACTTGCTCTGTCTTTTTTAGTGTCCAGTGATATTTCAATTTTAATTTAACATAAATAAATTTTAAAACCTTCCCTATGATAAAGAAACAAGTTTTGTTCAAAACTTAAATCCAAACATGGATTGGATCAAGGGAAAATGGTTTTTGAATCAAAATTGAAGCCTGGAATTTAAAAACAGAAAACACAAATACACAGAAACAAGCACACACCTATTTATATTCATATATATATATATATGCAGAACTCATCTATATACATTCACAAAAAACATAATTATCACAGAAATTAACATGCAACCATAATTATACTTAAGCTATTTTAAAAAAAATGTTACTCACCAGACAAGATGAAGAACAGAGCCTTTTGTTTTGAAAACAGCTTTAGACTTTTTAAAACTTGAATTTGCTGTAAATGTGCTTGTTATTGAAATATGCTGAGATGACTGAAGATTTGATTTTTGAGCTTGTGTGCTTTAGACAATTTTCCAGGTTTACTTGCTTGGTCAAATCTCACGTTGAAAAAGAAATAGGCTTTGATGCTTCAGGTTTTGATGTTGAAATTGAATTATAGGCTTTGTTCTTGTTTTTGAAAATGGTTTACAGATTTATGATTTTGATCTTTATTTTGAAAGTGGATTACAGGTTTGAGGAAGATGATTCTCAGATTTGAAGAATAATGTTTCAGGTTTTGATTAACATATTTTTTTGGATCTGAAACTTTGAAAATGAATTCAAGATGTTGAATTTGATTTCTGGTTTTGGGGAGTGAATTACAGATTTTGTTTCTGGTTTTGAAAATGGTATGCAAGCTGAAAATTTTCTTAGTTTTAGAATGAAGGTAGAAAAGAAAATAGAAGAGAAAGAGAAATGTTTATATAAGTTTATTTTGTGATTTAATGAAATAAAAGAAAATTTTAAAATCATCAAGGACAGACACTTGTTCAAAATCTTAACATTTGTCATACTCGTTAATTTATTAAATTACACATGTTATCTTAGTTACTTAATATATTAACACATGTCTTATTTATTATTTTATTATTATTTTAAATGTTAAATAAAAAGCTTTACTTAATTTATTATTTTACAAATACTTATTTATATATATATATATATAGATAATTTTAAAGAAAATAAAATCAATTATATTTATAAATAAAAGCTTATACAAATATCTATGTTTTGAATTTCAAAATTAATTCAAATTCAAATTAAATTCTAAAGTCCAATTTAAAATCACTTATATTTATACATATATAACTACACAAATTCAATTTGAAATAATAATTCAATTTTTATTAAAATCTATTATATTTATATATAAAACAATATATTATACTTATTATTTGAAAATAACACATTTATCAATTTTAAATAATTTTTAAAATATATTATCTTATTATTTAAAAATTATTTATATCACTTAAATGAATTAATATATCATATGCTATATGGTATTTCAAACTTTCATATCTAATTAAAAATCATATTTATTAAGCAATATTTAAAAGAAAATAAAACAAACCTTTTTGTTAATCTTATTTAAGTTTAAACTTAAGCTAAGATATATTTAAACAATTAAACATTAATTTTAAGTATTTTTAAAACCATATAATTATTCATTTAAATAGCTCTGAAAAGCTTAATATTAAATAAATCATAATTCCAAATTGCCAAATATATTTAGAATTTGAAAACAAGATTTTATTTATTAAATTCAAACCAAAGATTTCTATTCACAATATATAAAAATATATACATTATAAGTAGAAAACATTTTATTAATTTCAAAAGATAAAATTTACCAATTAACTATTTATTTACTTTTAAAAGAACAATTTTCCATTTTAAATTAAAATTATAAAAGAAAATTATCAAATCAATTTAATTTTTAATATAGATTATTAAATTGATATTTCCCTAAATTCCGGGTCATCACAATTTATGTGCATTAAACGGGGATTTATGGGTAGAAAAATATTTAAGGTAAATCTTATTGCCTTAAATAAAAAGAGAATTAGTAAGCTAATTCTAATGTCTACCTAAGATAATATAAGTACAGACTTAGGATGGTTAATTGGACTTAGTAGTTTAGTGATGAGAGGTCAGTAGAGTCACTCGACGAGAGACTATCCTTCACTTTGAGGCTACGAGCAGTTGGATGTACTTACTACCGATACTGATGTGAGATATCACTAATCCTAGGACCCTTGATGACGTGAGAGATTGGGCCTTCTTTCTTAATTGGAAAGTATTAAATGGTCCAAATTTGGAATTAGGAACTGTGAGAGATTTCTTCATAGAGGTTCACTTCTAGTTTGAGGTCTTAAGTGGCTTTAAGGTCCGCCTCTCTACAAAATGGAAGTGTTAAGTAAACTATTGAGAGTCCAAATAAATAAGGATGTCTCTAGAAGGGTTTACTTCAAGGTTGAGGTCTTAAGTGGCTGCAGGGTCTGCCTCCCTACTAAAAGAAGTAACCTAATGAGATTCCATATTTACAATTAAAGAGTGATAGTGGATATCTTAGGAAGGGGTCGCTTTAGGTTTAGGGTCTTAAGCGACTGAAGGGTTCGGCTCTTTCCTATAAAATAAGTATTAAGTAGCTCAATGAGATTTCCAAGCAAGGTCAGCTTTATAGTACCAGTGAGGAATCCGCTTTGGGGTTAAGCATTAAATGTAAAAAGACCTACCTATAAAGAGGTGTTAAATGGTCATGGTTCTTCCTGATCCTTATTAATGAGGTATTGAGTGGCTTGGGTACAGTCTCTCACATTGCTAAGGCCGTAATAACGATAGTACCATTGAGGAGCATAAAATAGGTCTTAAATGATGGGATCCACCTTAGTTAAGCTCTTAAATGACCAAATTCTGCCTATTTTCCAAAAAAGATATTAAGTGGATTGGGTACTTTTTATTACATGGCTACAATTTTATCGGCGATAGATGCGATAATAGTTGGACATTAAATGTCGGAAGCCTTAAATAGTGGTTAGAGGTCTTTGTAGCTTGGACCCACCGACTATTAACAACATTATTAGGAAACCACCTTGGGAATAGGTCTTAAATGACGGGGTCTACCCAGATTAAGGCCTTAAATGGCAGAGCCTGTTTATTTCTCTTTTTAAAAGTATTATAGAAACCCACTTCATATCTAGAAGTATTAAGTGGCAAATGGGTTTGGAAAAGTTGGGTGGTTGATAAGGCTACGTCGGTATTTTGTACCTTGTGAAGGGGTAAGTAAGTAATCGTGTGTGCAATGCAAGGTTAGATTAGAATAGCGAATCTTAATAGACATAGCTATTAAATGAAATCCAGTCAGTATAAAATGTTGTTCTGACTCCCTCCTCATTACAACCCACATGATAGATTTAGAGGAACAGGTCACTGGAGCTGAATGTGCTTTATTGTTGTAGAAGTCTTCTTTTTCTCTCATGCTCGACTCATGCGACAATCTACTATCCAAAGAATGCCATTACTTCCAAGGTAGTCATCATAGTCGGTATTTTTATCCTATTATTGCTTCCACTGTGAGTTTAGATTTCTACCAATTTCCAATAATGCTCATGCTTATTTGTAGGTACCAAATCCAATGATCTACGCTTTAATGGACTTGAGTTTCGATTTTTATCAAAATTTAAGCACCAAATCCAACGATTTGTACGGTTTGTTGCATATATTATCCTAATTCCACTTCAACCTTGAGTTTTCTCAACAAATTGAAATGAAATTATTTTCTCGTACCTACCATATCACGACGGCATAAGTATAATGTACGTGTTAGCGCCAGAATTGGTCACTAACACCCTTAAGAGAGATTGTGTAGAGAGATTAATGAAGAAAGTAAGTTTAAATAGAGAACAATATGCTAAATTAAACGAAGAAAACAAGAACACCAGATTTATAGTGGTTCGGCGTAACTGCCTACGTCCACTTTGAGGTTAATCTTTATTGCTTTTCTCAATAATTGATTACAGATACAATCCGTATACCAACTACTTGAATACAATTTTTAAGCAAAGAAGATAAGTCTTGGATGAGTCTTGAATGCGGCAGAGTCTCCCCGGTGTTCTCGAAAAAAGGTCCCTTTCACTGTGCCCCTACCTCTCTATTTATAGACGAAGATGGGTTGGACTTCTCTGATAGGCCTAGTAGCAAGATACCTCGGCCCAAAATGAATGACTTCTGTGTGCCGAGCTAAAAATGTCGAGCGGCAAATGCCGAGCCATGTCTCTAAACCGAACGAGGCAGTATGTTGTGTGAAATGTGTAGGCCAAATGAGATCTAATGCCGATCGAGGGGAGATGTCGAACGACATGCTCATGCCGAGCGAGGCCATGAGCCGAACGAGGTTGGAATGCCGAACGAGGCATGAATGCCGATCGAGGCTTGAATGTCGGTCGTGTCTTGAATGCCAAACGAGCCTGAATGCCGGTCGAGGCTTGAATGTCGAGCGAGGCTGAATGCTGATCGAGGCCTGAATGCCGAATGATGCCGGTCGAGGCTTGAATGTTGAGCGAGGCTGAACGCTGGTCGAGGCTGAATGCCGAGCGAGGCTGAATGTCGGTCGAGGCCTGAATGCCGAATGAGGCTGAATGCCGGTCGAGGCTTGAATGCCGGTCGAGGCTCAGTTGTGCCGAACGAGAGCGCCGGGCCGAACGGTCCTGGATGCCGAACGGTGCATAAATGTCGTGTCTCTAGTTACCTGGTCAAACCTCCAGGTAACACTTGCTTCCCAAAGTGCATCATGTGGTCGAACATGATGCGCTTTGAATCATGAGTCTACCATGTTTTCCTTCGAGCCTTGGCTTAGTCTCCCCGATGGCATTTTTCCCTACATCCCGAACGATGCATTGTATGCCGAGCGGCATGCTAATGTCGAATGACATAATGCCGAATTAGGGGTGCGCATTGACCGGTTCTATTGGTCACGACCCATTCAACTTCCCCTCTCTCTATTTAAGCCTATCCTCCTTCTTCTTTTTCTTTTTTACTTCTACTCAAAAACTACGAACTCGACTCCCAACAGACTTCTGCAAACTACCTACCCTTCCTCCCCCAAACTCCATACGTTGCCTCGTCTCCTACTCTAGAATCTCCTCAAGTTTCAACTCGTTCTTTAGGTAATGACCTTTTTTCTAAATACTACACCCCGAAAAACAAACCTAGCATGAGATTCGAGCTCGTGAATCTCTGTAGAATCGAAGTCGTTAGGAATCGTGTGGAACAGGATTTGAGGGTAAGGCATTGTTGTTTAGAGGAGTTTAAGGCTAGGCGGAGTGAAGGAGAGAAGTGAACTTTGGAGGTGCTTGAAGGAGAGAGGTGGTGGAAGAAGTGACGTTGTGGCTCGGTATGACTTGCCTAAGGACTTGGCCATGCCAGTCGGTAGGGACAGAGGGAGGGAGTAAAAGTGGCGTTAAGGACAGAATGTCGAACGATGCGACTCGGCACGAACACGGTTCGACATGATTTGTTGCATGCGGAACGGTGAAGAGGAAGAGTTGGAAGAGTGGCATGCCGAACGGTGTGGCTCGGCATGCTTGCGGTTCGGCATGTCTTGGCGCAAGCCGAACGGTAGTAATGAATGGTAGGTGAGTGTTTGTTGTTGTGGACAGAATGCCGAGCGAGGTGGCTCGGCATGATTGTGGTTCGGCATACCTAGTTGAATGCCGAATGATGAAGCGGTTAGATAGGAGGGTTGTGTACAACAGCAAAACCAGTCGAACCTAATGCATAATTGACTATACACATACTTTATGCCTGAACATAGGATAATGAACAAGGACAGACTCAAACAACAAAGCATTTCGGACAATCCGGACTGATGAACCCATGTTTGAACAACTGACAATTTAGACTTCAACTTGTTTAAAGTTAATAACCTTTCAAATGCAGTGACGATGTCGGGTTCAAAACATAAACCGTTTTATGGCAAGCTTCCGTAGACGGTCAGCGATGACGGTCTTCGAAGACAACAATTCAAAGCTTAGACTTATTTAATCAATCCAGTGTCTTTTCACTGCCTGTCACTTACATTTGAATGATCGCACTAGTTTACACACTACACGGGGGGGATATTTATGTCGCTAAGTCTAATGACGATTGTTTTTCAAGTATAGTTCAAACGGGTGCCTTGTCAGATTCAATCTTCATTAGAGATGTCTAACAAATCAAGCTCTGCTACAATCTCCGACAGACCTCGGCCATCCTCCCGACAAGAAGTTGTAGGAAGTTCAAATCCATCAACTACCCCTGCTCAAGACTTGCGGAGCCCTACGACTGCATCTGTCGACTTGGCTCTCGATGCTTTAGAGGCAGCTATTTTCTTAGATGACCCAATATATTCACAGACCTCAAAGATTAATGAAAGTACACTTCGTCGGATATGCTCTGTCCATGGAATCCCCTTCGACGATGTGTTAGTTCCATCGGGGCGTGATCATCCATAATTTCCCCTAGTCGGATACACATCTTGTAACAGATTTATGTGTTGGGTTGGCAGCATGCCGCCATTCAACTCTTTTCTTCGAGACGTGTTGCAGAATATCGAGATTGCCCCCTCGCAACTGCATCCGAACAGCCACGCATTCATATACATTACTTGCATCCTCTTTAGGCTTTTGGCTCCGGGTGATACCCGATACATCTATCGCATCAAGAGACAGACGGATAGCCTATCTTTCATGTTTCTCGAGCCGCACAGCAAATGTCAAATCTTAACTGGGGCATGGAGCAAGTTTGCCCAGTACAAATAAGAGTGGTTCTATGTGCGCTGTCCCCCAGGCTTTGCGAGGAGATGGGTGGAAGGATGTAAGTCTTTTTTCTGGACCAATACTCATGTTTGGTCGAAGATGCACTCTTACTAATTCTCTTTCCATATTTTCAGGTATTAACCCATGTCCTGAAGGCCCTGGATATTCCGAAGCTGTCGAGGCTATCCGAGCCATTCCCGCTGAGGACCAAGACATCAAAACTCTCATTTCGAATGAGCCACTTATAAAATTTGGGTTACTAGCGGAAGTTTGCCGGATAATCCTCTCCAAAGGTGTTTCCATACCCAAGCTTGCTGTGGGCAAAGGAAAGAAGAAGGCCGAGTCCTCAGCACATGACGCCCCTGAGACGCCAAAGGAAGGGGAGATTGAAGAAACCAAAACGCACGATGTACAAGGCAAAAATGTTAGTCCATCTCGGGACCCAATGGTCGAAGTTCACGACATTGAAACGATGCATTCCCCTTCGAAGGGGAAGAAGAAACTGACATAAAATTTGAGGAAGAAAACAGTCGGCGGAATTTCTAAAGTTACTCTCGTTCCAACAGAGAAAGAAGCTTCCTCGTAGCATTTGGAAAGTTCTCTGAAAGGCCTGTCGAACCTCTCCATACCTGGAAATCTGCTCAATTACGATTTCGACGATCCAAAGGACCTTAAGCTTCATTCGCCCGCGAGAGGCAATACAAGTGCTCAAGCCCCAAACCAGGAAGAAGAAACTCCTATTAGTGAAGAAACTGGTCCGTCAGGGGGAAACACTAGGACACACACTAACACATGCACTTCACCCCGCAGTTAACTTTCTATCATCACTCTACTATTTTCTAACTCGACGTTATTTAAATTCTGTGTGGGTGACATGGGGCACACACATGGACTTGACCGCCTTCGCGGTTCATCGACTTTCCTCCAATCCGGTCGGGATTCGGGTTCCGGCAAGCGTCGAGATAGAGACGACTCCGGTGATCGTGACTACCACCATCGGGAATCGTCCCATCGAAGAAAATATTATGGTCAATCCTCCTACTCTCATGATCCTCCTTCTCAACCGGAGCACGACGAAGAGAAACTTGTACATAAGGGGTCTCAGCTTGAGGCACATCGGGACCAACACTTCGGGTCATCAAGTACCAGGCAGTCTCGAGTCCCCACAGAATGCCTACGGTCTCCAAGGAGACTCCTCTTGCTCCCATATCTGATCCAACAGTCGCTGAACGACTTGCTGAACTTAAAGCCTCATTTCCAAAGATATGCTTCGATGGCTTAAAGTTTCTTCCAACGATTCACCATATTCCAGGGCATGTCAAGCAAAGTGACATTGCTTGCACCAATGATGTCTATGTACAACATGATGCGTTCGTGCACTTAGCTGAGAAAGTTTTAGAAGTTTCCATAGAGAATCGGCATGAGATAAATCACCTCAAGCTTGAGGCTATACATGATAAAAACGTTATTAAAGCTCAGGACGAAGAGCTTGCTTCTTATTTGTCTCAGCTTGAGGCCGCCCAACAGAGCGCTAAAGACACTACCGAGGCCGTTACTCGTCTGGAGTCAACCCATAAAAAAGAAATCGACGAGACGGTCCAACGCTATGGAGCTCTAGCCTTAGAGAAGGACTCGATGCAGAAAAAGAGGGATGCATTTGGCCTCCGAGTCAAAGAACTGGAGGAGCAACTCCGCAAAGAAAGAGAAGAGAAGATTGCTTCCCAAGAAGAGTCGCAACGATATTGCGATGAAATCGTTGCTACACAAATCCTAAAGGCGAAGTTTGATGACGAACTTTCTAAAGTCAAGATGCTAGAAGATGAAGCCCGTGAAGAGGGCAAGAAAATAGCATCTGCGGAGGTTGACTCCCTCCTTGAGGCGGCTAAAGAAGCTGGTAGGGAGGAGGTCAAAAGCATGTTCGACTCACTGATTAAAGAATTCAATGCCCGCATCCTCATGCACCGAGACTTAACTTTTCTAGGTAAGGGCTACCTCGAATCCTGAGTTGAGACGTGGGAGACTAATAAAAATCAGGAAGGTCGAACTTGGCACTGAGGAGGTCGATGAAGATGCTTTGATAAAAGAATTTCTTAAGGGAAACGAGCCTTCAGACCTACTTGCGGCGAAAGCTCTTTACTGAGAAGGCTCCCCCTTAATGAAAGGGAAAGATGTTATTGCTGGTCCATCCGGGATCGAGTCTCCAGCTCATGTGCCTACTCAATCGGCCGATCGACCGATACTTGATCCATTTGAGCAACATATAGGTTACGACCCGGAGGATCCTGGCCTCGGTGTTCACATTCCGTCTCCCATTCTAGAGGGTGAGACCCCTTGGACGGCCGAGAGCCATCCAGAACCCAGTAGACAACCCTTCACTTTAACATTCCAAAAGTCGTCGTTTCTCAGTGGGGCTATTGTATTCTAATGCTCGTTTTTCATGATTTTGTGTAGGGCATTATGCTCCCGAGCCCGCTCCGAGGAGCGATGTCTCCAAGGAGGTAAAGGAAAAAACAAGTGAGGCTACTCACGCAGGACAGGCTCCCAGTCCAGATGCTCAGGTGATCGGAGCGCTTGATGAGGATAAGTCCGAGACTTCCTCTTCCATCGATGGGAGTTATGAAATCGAAATTACAGGTGCCTCTGAACATATATCTAAACTGAGCATGAAGGAGCACCTTGAGAAGGAGAAGAAAAAGACGGTTGAGATCAAAGTCGAGCCTCAAGTTATGGACCTGGACGATCCTCTGAATAAGCTGTTGAAGGTTATCCTCCCTGGTGGGTCCAGATCAATGGAAGTTCCCCGTACTTCTTCAGTTCTTACCTCCCCATCAAAGAAAATTACCAAGGGCAAACGTACGGGAGAGGAGTCGTCTGGGAAGAAGTCGAAGAAGTCGAATAAGTAATCGTTACTCTCTTTCAACGGGAGTTAGTTTAGATTATGTAATTATTTTCATTTATTTTCGTAGTCCATGTAAGTAGACTTTTTAACTCCGAATTTTGGAGGAGTTGCAGTAGAGACCTACGTTTGAATAAATAAAGCCTAGTTCTTTTGTCTTTCAAAAGACTTTTATCATTCAGCTTTCTGTGTTGGCTGAAACCCAAGATGTTGTGAGTACATGAACTTCTCACTTTATCTTCATATAACTATGAAATTCTTTGGAGTTGTCCATCCTGTATTCCATGCTTCAAACACTTAGAATATTTTGTAGTCCGTACGCCGGGGACTTGATGACTTCAAGTCATTAATGTTCTAGTCCGCACTCAGGGGACTTTGAGATTTTGAGTCGATTATACTTTGGTCCGCACTCTCTGGGGGCTCAGACTACTCTAGCCCACACTCTGGGGACTTTGAGATTTTGAGTCGTTTATACTCTGGTCCGCACTCTGGGGACTCAGAGCACTCCAGCCCACACTCTGGAGACTTTGAGATTTTGAGTCGTTTATACTCTGGTCCGCACTCTGGGGACTCAGAGTACGCCAGTCCACACTCGGGGGACTTGGAGATTTTGAGTCGTTTATACTCTAGTCCGCACTCTGGGGACTCAGAGTACTCCAGTCCGCACTCTAGTGACTTGAAGATTTTGAGTCGTTTATACTCCGGTCCGCACTCTGGGGACTCAGAGTACTCCAGTCCGCACTCTGGAGACTTGGAGATTTTGAGTCGTTTATACTCCGGTCCACACTCTGGGGACTTAGAGTACTCCAGTCCGCACTCTGGGGACTTGGAGGTTTTACGTGCTCGTGCGCATTCGTATGTCAGACAGAATAATGCATTTCTTAGTTATTTGTCACAGAGTTATCATACACAGAAACATCGATTATTCATGGAAAAAATGGCTTCAAGCTTTTATTAATGCAAACATGCTAAATTGTCTTATTACATGCCGTAAACTAGGAATAAAAAGTTGTTGGAAATAATTGCAACTAGAATATGAAAGAAATGAACTAAGTATAATAATGCCGCAAATGCTCGCTATTCCGGGCTCGGGGGAGTGTCGCACCATCAACGATCGCTAGCTTGAAAGTTTCTTTTCCAAGCTTCCGTTCAATGACGTATGTACCTTCCCATGCGGGGCTCATATGTGATGGCACCGGGATAACTCGTTTCAAAACGAGGTCACCCACATCAAAGATTCTTGGTCGGACTTTTCATTATAATATCAAGCGACTCGGTGTCTGTATGAGGCCGCTCTTAAATTAGCTTCTTCGCGTTTTTCATCAATGAACTCCAATGATTCCAGCAAAAGATCTTGATTCGACTCAGAGTCATAATAAGTTACCCGATGTGATGAAACTTCAAGTTCTACGGGTATAATAGCTTCCATGCCATATGCTAATGCGAACGGAGTGTGGCCAGTCGCAGACTTGTGGGTGGGTCTATAAGCCCAAAGCGCTTTTGGAAGCTCATCCACCCACTTGCCTCTAGCCTTTTCCAAATGCTTTTTCAATATGGATTTGATTATTTTGTTCGCGGCATCCACTTGTCCGTTGGCTTTCGGATGAGCAACTGCTTCAAACTTTTTCTCAACACCATATTTTTGGAAAAATTCTTTGAACTCTTTGCTTTCGAATTGAGTTCCATTGTATGTAATGATGGTTCGTGGAAGGCCAAAACGGCATATAATATATCGTACAACGAAATTAATGACCTTTTTGGTGGTGGTAGTGGCCAAAGGCTCTGCTTCTGGCCACTTAGTAAAGTAATCGACCGCAACTATCGCGTATTTCACACCACCTTTGGATATGGGTAAGGAACTGACTATATCGATCCCCCACATTGCAAATGGCCAGGGACTAACCATTTGTGTGAGTTCCGTTGGCGGAGCTCTCGGCATTTTCGCATATTTCTTACATTTGTCGCATCTTCTCACATAGTCTGCAGCATCTCGATTTACAATCGGCCAATAGTATCTGTAGCGGAGGATTTTCTTTGCTAACATCTGCCCTTCGGTATGGCAACCACATTCCCCTTCATGGACTTCCTTCAGGACTCGTTTTATCTCATCATGGGCAATGCACCGGAGTAAGGGGGTCGAGAATCCCCTCCGATACATTACCCCATCTTGCATTACATAACACGAAGCCTTACGAATGACTTGTCGTCTTTGGCTTCTTCTTTCGGGCACGACCCCATGTAACAAGTACTGCTTGAATGGGGTCATCTATGATTCCTTCTCGATTTCTGTTTCTAACATGAAATCTACCTCCATCATATTTATGCTCGGAGCATGTAAGGTTTCGAAGGCAAACAATCCCATCTGCTGTGCATCGCCAGTGCTTGCAAATTTTTCCAATTAATCGGCTGCTCTGTTTTTCTCACGCGAGACATATGAAATATCATAATACTCGAGATTCGCTAGCAGCTCTTGAACCCGGGCCAGGTATGGGGCAAGTCTCTGCCCCTTTGCTTGATAGTCTCTCCGGACTTGGTACACCACCAGTTGTGAGTCATAAAAGATTTCAATCGATCTTACCCCCAATTCTCTGATAAGTCTCGAGCCAGCAATCAATGCTTCATACTCGGCTTCGTTATTCATTGCTGTTACTTCAAGATTCAAAGCGTTGCAAACTGATTGATTTTCAGGAGTCACAAGAACTATGCCAACGCCCGAACAACGGTCGTTAGATGCCCCATCGGTGTACATCTTCCATCGAACGGGGGGTATGACATTGTGGCCATTTGATTCGTCTGTCGTGGTGAATTCAGCAATGAAATCTGCTAGCGCTTGCCCCTGTATGGCCCTTCGTGGAAGGTAGGTAATATCGAACTGACTCAACTCGATATTCCATTTTAACATCCTTCCAGAAGTTTTCGGTCATTGGAGTACCTGTCGCAAGGGTTGATCAGTGTAAACACTGATCAAATGTGCCTGGAAGCATGGGCAAAGCTTGCGTGATGCAATCACCAAGCAGTAAGCTAGTTTCTCAATCCTGGGATAATTTCTTTCTGCCCCCGTCAAACGTTTACTGACATAATGCATTGGCTTTTGAACTCGGTCCTCCTCGTGAACCAAAGCCGTACTGATAGCATGCTGGGATACAGCCAGGTATACATATAGCATTTCATGGTCAATTGGTTTTGATAGCACCGGAGAACTTTCTAGATGTCTAACCAGAGCTCAGAATGCTTCCTCGTAGTAAAACGTCCACTCGAAATTCCTCTTTCCTTTCTTTCACATCAAAGAAAGGAATGCACTTATCTGTAGCTCTGGATATGAATCGACTCAGCGCGGCCACCTTTCCGTTCAAGCTTTGCACCTGCTTTATAGTTCTGGGTACTTGTATGTCTCGAATAGCCTGAATCTTTTCCGTGTTAGCTTCAATTCCACATGCATTTACAATGAAACCCAGGAACTTCCCTGATGCAATGCCAAAAGAACACTTCAAAGGGTTGATCTTCATCCCATAATGCCTGAGTATATCAAACATCTCTGCTAAGTCTCGAATGTGGTGGTTTGACCGTCGTGACTTCACGAGCATGTGATCCATATAGACTTCCATTGTTCTACCGATCTGATCTTTGAACACCCGGTTCACCAAAAGCTGATAAGTAGCTTCAGCATTTTTCAATCCGAAGGGCATCACTACATAGCAATACAACCCAATGTCTGTGACGAAACTGGTGTGTTCTTGGTCTGGAATGTGCATCGGGATTTGATTGTATCCCAAGTACGCATCCATAAATGATAGTAGCTCGTGTCCGGCCGTTGAATCGACCAGTTGGTCGATCCTAGGTAAGGGGAAACTATCCTTCGGGCATGCTTTGTTTAAATCAGAATAATCAACGCAAGTCCTCCACTTTCCATTTGCTTTTCTTACCAGCACAAGGTTAGATACCCATTCAGGGTAAAGGGCGTCGCAGACGAACCCATTGGCTTTGAGTTTGTCCACCTCCTCTCTGAGAGCGACGGACCTCTCCGGTTTTATGCCTCTCCATTTCTGTTTTACTGGGACGTACTTCGGGTCTATGTTCAACATAAGACTTGCAATAGCAGGAGAAGTCCCGCTCATATTAGAATGTGTCCAAGCGAAAACGTCCAGGTTCGCTCGGAGGAAATCAGTAAGATCCTCGGCCAATGGTGGGTCGAGTTGCGATCCAATCTTAAGAACTCGTGACGGGTCATTCCAGTCGACTGGAATGTTAATCGTCAGCTCGGCCGGAGCTACATTCACTTCCCTGGGTCCCCCATCATCATCTCGCAGATCTATGTCTCTGTAGATCCGAGAAGGTTGCCCGAGCTAGGGCTCGGGCACTATTTGTCAATTGTCAGTGTTTTGGACGTGGACAGAGCTGTCCGCAACCTTTCCTTTTTCTCTCCGCTGGGCCTCTCTCAGCTCTTCCACATAACGTGCGTGGCCAGTTGCATGATCGCCATGCACTACGTTGACTCCTTTGTCTGTCGGAAATTTTAATGTCAAACACCATGGGGCCAAGGCTGCCCTAAACTCTGCCAGGGCCGGACGACCCAGAAATACATTGTATGGAGAGTCAACATCCATCACTATGAACGGTAGGATTCGCACTCTCCTATGCTCACCTTCTCCCAGTTCAACTGGTAACTTGATATAACCCATTGCGTCAGTCGCGGCACCATTAAAGCCGTGGATACGGGCTTTGAATGGTTTTAAATCTTTTGTCTCCATTTTCATTTGGGCATAAGCCTTCTTGAAGATGATGTTGACAGAGCTTCCACAATCAATCAAAATCCTTTTGACGTAAGTTGGCCCGATCGTCGCAGATATGACCATCGGGTCGATAGTAGGAGCCTCCACCATGTCTGCATCTCGACTCCTAAACACTATATCGTGTGTCATCATGTGTTGTTGTTTTGCGGGGTTCCATCTTCCACGTTCGAACAACATTCATAATTCGCAAGCCTCAAGGAGGAAGCATATCGTTCCATCTCCTGCCAATTCTTGTTTTCAGGATGAGGTCCTCCGTCTATAGTGTTTATGATCAACCTACCCATGGTTCGGGCAGGTTCCTCTGGATGGCGTGGAGCCGGCGTGCATCCGGGGTCTGACGTCCCATGCCTACCCTTTGGAGAGTTCTTAACAAACTCCTACAGCTTTTCTGCCTGATTAACTTTTCTATGGCGTCATGGAGGTGTCTACACTCCTCGGTATTGTGTCCGTGGGTCTCATGGAAGCGACAGTACTTCCCCGTCCACTTCTGTTCCTCTCTGGACTCCTTTGGACGCAACTTTCTGTATTGAAAGGTGTTACAGGTATGTAGGTAAATATTTTCAAGAGACATATTCAGGGGGGTGTATTCGTTGTAGGTTGGAATCCTCGACTTCCATTTCCCTGTCTCTCTTTTCTTTCTGAAATTTCCACCTCCGGATCCTTTAGATTTCCCGGGCTTGTTCTGGACATTGACTTGAACTTTTCCTGAGCTGTCGTCGGATTGCTTCACGGCGATGTTACTTTTCACAATCTCCTGAACAGGCCTGGTGCCTTATCTCTTCTTGTCCATTGAGCTTCTTCCCTCCTTATGAATTGATGAGCTTTCGAATAGAAACGCTCCAACGTAGTTGGGGGCTTTCCCGCCGACCATTCTCCAAACTTCGAGTCTGGATCTACACCTCGCATTACTGCCATCAAAATTGCATGGTCGTTAGGGTTGCTCACTTCAGTGGCAGCAACATGAAACCTTTGCAAGTACGCTTTCAAGGATTCTCCCGGAGCCTGGATTATGCTTGAGAAGGACATCACATCTTTTGGACTAGTAGCATGTATCCTGAATTGTTCAACCAATTTCATTGGCAACTCATCAAAGCTGGATATAGACCGCGGAGGAAGTCGAGTAAACCACATGGTGGCGATTCCAAACAATGTAATTGGGAAGCACCTACACTTGGTCGCATCATTCTCCCTTGCGGAATCCATCATCCATTCGTACCTCATCACATGTTGCCTAGGGTCAGTCTTCCCTTCGTAGGTTGAGATAGTCGGCATACTAAACTTCCGGGGGTACTCAGCCTTTAGGATAGTATCTGTGAAGGGAGTACGACTCCTGGACACTCCCCAATCTTCATTGGTCAAACCAAGGTTCTCTCTCATTAACTGCTTGACCATGGCTGATAAGTATGGAGTTTGTATGGAGGATGGAAGGTTGGGTTTCGTTCCACGGGACCGTGTGGGTTGATGTCCCCCTTTCTTGCGATCGGCCAAACGTGCATCCTGAAGGCCAGCTTCATTAAGGTCTTGGTGAGCCGAGCGTCCGGTCTCCTCACGTGCCCGATCCCTGGTGGATCGATCAGTGGCACCTGCTTGTGCAGCTTCAGTCTTACGGCATCTACGCCTAGGAGGTTCATCAGCTGAGGTCGAGCTATCAAATGAAGAATAAGGAGCATGGCTACCTCCAGCATTATGATGCTGCCGCTGAGTAAGCTAAGTCATAAGATTAGCGTCGGCTTGAATCTGCTCAGCAAGTTTTCTTCGACTTTCCCTGAGTTCTCTCATCAAGTCGTTGAACTCTATCCGGGTAATGACTTCCATTTGATCTTGGGTGGAGGGTCCTGCGCCTTGAATTGCTTGTTGGTTGCTAGGTCTAACTTGTTGCACACTAGGAGTCTCGTGGACGTCTGCATTGTGTGAGGCTGATCGGGTACGTGGTCTTCCCATAGTAGAGTCGTCGGTTGGAACTCTAAATAGATTCAACAGGTGTCCTATGAATAAGTCGGATCTCCTTCGGGGGATTTTTCAATCCAGTAGCTACAAAGTAGATCCTATCGGCCTAAGAATTCGATTCTAAATGAAAGCACCAAAATGTTAGCACCCAGAATTGGTCACTAACGCTCTTAAGAGAGATTGTGTGGAGAGATTAATGAAGAAAGTAAGTTTAAACGGAGAACAATATGCTAAATTAAACGCAGAAAACAAGAACACCGGATTTATAGTGGTTCGGCGTAACTGCCTACGCCACTTTGAGGTTAATCTTTATTGCTTTTCTCAACAATTGATTACAGATACAATCCGTACACTAACTACTTGAATACAATTTTTAAGCAAAGAAGATAAGTCTTGGATGAGTCTTGAATGCGGTAGAGTCTCCCCGGTGTTCTCGAAAAAAGGTCCCTTTCACTACGCCCCTGCCTCTTTATTTATAAACGAAGATGGGTTGGACTTCCCTGATGGGCCTAGTAGCAAGATACCTTGGCCCAAAATGAATGACTTTTGTGTGTCGAGCCACAAATGTCGAGTGGCAAATGCTGAGCCATGTCTCTAAGCCGAACGAGGCAGTATGTCGTGTGAAATGTGTAGGCCGAACGAGATCCAATGCCGATTGAGGGGAGATGCCGAACGACATGCTCATGCCGAGCGAGGCCATGTGCCGAACGGGGCTGGAATGTCGAACGAGGCTGGAATGCCAAACGAGGCATGAATGTCGAACGAGGCATGAATGCTGAACGAGGCATGAATGCCGATCGAGGCTTGAATGTCGAGCGAGGCTGAATGCCAGTCAAGGCCTGAATGCCAAACGAGGCTGAATGCCGGTCGAGGCCTTGGCCAGATAACAAAATATTTTTAAAATTAGTTATAAAATAATATTTAGTATTTATCATATAATGTGAAATCCGAACCAAATTTTTTAATTTTAATATATGTATACTATATAAACATATAGCTATTTTTAAATATATATTAGATATAGAAATAATTATAGTGAAACTTATAAATAAATATGTTTATTTATTATTGCTCTCGACTAGATAACGAAATATATTTTTTAGTTAATTCATATACATATATATATATATATCTGTGTGTGTGTATTATACATATAACTTGTTTTTAATATTATATATATATGACAACAATAATAAAATTTATAAATAAACGTGTTTATTTGCTGTTGCACTTAGCCAGATAACAAAATATTTTTTCTAATTTCATTTTTGGTTTTAATAAATTACTAATTAGTACTTATTAATTAATCAAAATCCATATAGATTAAGTAAAAAACATTTTAGAAATCATTTCTAAAGGCATAATGTATATTTTGTATTATATAAAAATTTTACGGCATTTTATATTATTTATAAATGTGTATACTTGTATTTTATTCGTTTAACTAATCTAGGTCAAGTAAGTAATTAAACTATTATATATATATATATGAAAATATATAATTTTGCTTTGCCAAATATATATATATATATATATATATATATATATATATATATAATTTTTTCCTACCGAATGCTTTTCAAGCGTGAAAAATATTCTACAAAATTTAATATATATATTATAATTTAATCTTTTGTATTTAGATTTAATTCATTAAATTTATTTAATAATATTATGCTAATCGATTTTTTTATATATCAAGCCATGAGCAATCCGACGTATTGAGATATGACATGTGACCCACAGAGATATGACATGTGACAATGCATCGATATACCGATTCATTATAAAATCTATCTGGCTAACATATGTTTCAACAATCAATTAGATATTTGAGTATATGTAGATCGAAAGTGTACCTCTCATCAAAGATTAGAGCTCACACTTTGTAATGATGAAATGAACTTCTTTGAATCGTATTTTAATCCTAAAGTTGCTAGCTTTCGAATTGTCTTACCACCGATGATCAAATTAGTGTAGTTTGATGTGATTTTGTACTTGAATATTTTGTGGCTATTAGATGAATAGCCGGCCTAATATAGCTATTATGGAGTGGACTAGTTGACTAAGAAAAGAGAGGCACAAGTGGAATAAATAAAGGAGGGATTAGACGGTGAAAAGTGGATCCGATGCTTTTTTGTCTCTTTACCAATTCCTCCCTTTAATACTTTCAAACAAGTTCACCCTGGGAAGCTATGTCGACCCCCTTTCCTACCATCTATAGCCCGCTAAACAATGGCCTCAAATGGGCCTCAAAACAATCCAAAGCCCAAACTATAATTGTCGCATTTGAATCCAATTTAAACGCGTATTGATATCGTAAATCAATCGGTATATTTATAACAATTATAAACACACTGTTTAACATTATTCAACACATCAAATAAAATTTTATGATTAATAATTAATATTAATTAATTTATAATAATTTCAAATCTATCAAATCGGATGGTAAAATGAGCATTCAACATTTTGGTTGTGTGACTCTTTGGTGTAAATTTAGTTAGCCGTTAATATTGAACAATTTGAATATTAACATTCACGCTTCACTTAGCAAATGGTTGATGACATCATGACTAAATCTATCGCTTAGCTAGTATCAGTAAAATCCAATTTTACGTTATTAAGTGTTACTCGGTACTAATAATTATTTACACCAATTCTTTTCGTCAAAAATATTATCACTTTGGACTTATGGAATTTGGTAATGGTCAAAATCTAATATCGTCCATATTCGACTTAACAATTCAAACACATAATCCTTAGTTCAATAATAACGATATTATTAACCGGACTACTACGGCCAGAGATTAAGACTTTTAGTTGGCTTCAGTTGACCACGATATAAAACTTATATAATCGAGGAAATGAATTCTCTCTTGGATAGTGTTTCACTTCCAATACTTCCACTCGACCCAACTATAATTGTTCGATGTACATCATGCCACGATTTAACTATAATTAAAGCAGAGCTTTCATATTAAAGATCAACTGTATTCCTAAGTTAAGAGAACTGTGTAAATAAGTCACATCGATATTTTTTATTTGACCTTAATTATATTAATCAACAGAAATCATCGATTGAGTCTTTACATATTTATCCAATAGCAATGAGTACGTAACCCCTTGGTGTCTTTAACAGTCATGGGTAATACATTTCCAACATTTAGAGAGTGATACATACTCTAGTCTCAATAGATGGATCGATATCCAGTCTCGATACATCTTGAATAAGAATATTTAAAATGATGTGTTTAATCTGTATTTTGATACAATACTCATGTTACAACCATTCACATTTACTATCATAAGCACACTATTTATGGATTTTCTGATAAATATATTTTAATTAATCTTTTAATTATTTATAACACATTATAACAAATATATAATAGATATAAAGCACCTTTTATTACGAATGAGAATTGATAATAATGTTAATAATTTATAATAAATTATAGAATTTCTCTTAGGGCATACCTCTAACTCTAATATTATATGCATATACTATCTCACCCCATCTTGTAGTTAATTTGTTCACCTTAAAAAATTGATTTATATATATATATATATATATTGTAATATAATAATATTTTAAAAAATCTTCTCAGCTACATACCTTATAGTATCTATGTATATATATTTTTAAATATTATTTAAATATTTTTCTAATGTTTAAGCAATTATCATCAATTTCTAAATTAAAATTCATTAATATATATGTTCAAAATTTATATATACGTTATTATTAATCTATATTAGTTTCAATGGTATTTTTTCATTTGCCAAAACCTATTTTATAATATATATGTGTGTGTTCGAATTATTTTAAAAACATTATTTATAATAATACTAATACATATGTATTATCAAATAAATATTTTTTTTTTGAAAACCTGCTATATTTACTGGACGAAAGTTTTATATTTTGTATATAATTATAAAATGTTATTTTATAATAAAATATGTATAAAGTAATTATTTACCTATATCCAATTGAATGATTTTAAAAACATAAAAATTACTTTTGGATGAAAATAGATTATCTATATATTTATGTATATTAATTATAATATTATAAATATTATTTATTTAATTTTTTTGAATTTTTAGACTATATATGTCTTTTTTACATGTTTGAAATTTGAAATTTGAATCTTAATTCTCCTCGACTCAATCAATATTATTCTTAGATATTTTTATTCATTTATTATATATATTTCTTGAAATTTATAATTTATATATGTTTATTACAATATTATTTATTTAGATCTTGTTTTAAATTTTGAAATATTTACTAATTATTTATCACATATTTAAATTTTAATATTTTAATTTTTTCACTCAATTAAAATTATTCTTAGATATTTTTACTCATTTATTTCATGTTTTATTTCGAAATATATAAATTATTTACAAACAAATATATTTTATATAAGTATTAATGATTTTTTTAGATAGTCGATGTGTAACGACCCGCCTTTTTGGACAGTTTAAATCGACACACATGCCAACTCAAACCATTCAAAATGATAGATTGTTATGGGGTAAATAAGAAAAAGCAGTGAAAGAAAGAAAACAATCACAAAATCTCACAGTGGAATGACAAAATACAATAATCAAATAAACAGTTCATGAAGTTGTTTTACAAATAACATTTGATTATACTTTTACAATACAGATCAGAGTTACATTCAACAGAAATAAATAAAAATGCAGCAGAACAACATGATGCGATGGGATAAAATAATAAATAATAATAGTACTAAATCTTCATCTTCATCCTCCAGGAATAAGGTCTTCAGTACACTGAAAAGCTCAGACTGAGCCAAGCGAATTGAAAAGACAAAACACTCGAGTCAGACCTAAAAGGTATTACGTAAGTTAAATCAAAAGTAAATACATATGAGTGTAATGGCGTCCGAGATGTTTACGGGGTTTGACATCTCCTATCCATCGTCTAACGTGAGTGTAGTAACTTAAGAGATGTTCAGGATTTCCATCTCCTAAGGACCTGTTAAATTATCTACATACATAGTACAATACTCTATTATAATAGTGTCTGCAATAAAGTAAAGAATTAAAATAGCGTTAAGGCATTACCCATATCCCCCATAACACATTTTATATATTCAAATAGTCCATACAATACTGTAAGCTCCTCCGTGAGGTTTATTCAGAGGGCATTCCATAGGTATGGTACAAACCAAACTCGTAGAAGGCACGATAAGCATGTGAATACGACACTCGAGGCAATGCTAGGGTAGGATTCTATCAATTGTGGATCTGGACTGGTGGTAACGCATAGCAGCTACTACCGTCCAACTCGGAACACACTCCATAATCAAAATCAAGGGGTGGCCACCAAATCATCACAAAGTTATAATATGGTATCGAAGAAGCATGTCTGATGGGAGGATTGACCTCACTTGGCTCAGCATGGCTCCTGTATTAGTCACATCTAAGCTTACTCACGAGAGTCAGGGTCACGTAAATACCTCATACAGAATCGTTCGCTAAACCATCCTACTTCTTTTATGGAATCTCCACCACGTTCATAGTTGTTAAAGTGGTTTTCGGCATTGGCGAAGAGTATGACAATATCCGATCCCGGTCTCTCTAACAACCAAACGCTATTTCACACCGGATGGTTCCTTTACATTTCCAAAACCAATTCATAATTGATATCAAAATATCATATTTTCAAAACCATTTCACTTTCGAAATCATATTCACTTTCAAAATCATATTCACTTTTGAAATTATATTCACTTTTGAAATTATCGATAAGATAGGTTAATTAAATCCTCGTTCCAAAATCATCAAATTTACTCAAATATATCATTTCACAAAAAGGTATCAATTTCAAATCCCAACTTAGGTTGCATCATCATCAAGCATTTAAATATATATACTTAATCTTTACACAGTCTAAAATTTTAGAAAATAGTTTAAATAGTCATAAATAGTTTTAAAAACAGTTTAAAATAGTTAAAATACTCCAAAATAGTTTTAAATGATTTAAAATAATTTAAAATAGATTAAAATAGTTTAAAAAGTAAAAATAGTTTAAATAGATTTAAAATGATTTAAATATGTTTAAATTATATTAAATAGATTTAAAATAGGTTAAATAAATTTAATAAGTTTAAAATAGGTAAAATAGATTAAATTGGATTAAATAGATTAAAATAGATTAAAATAAATTAAAAATAGTTTAAATTGATTAAAATAGTTTAAATTAGTTTAAAATATCAATTCCAATTTCAGCATTAAGGCTTGGATTTTCAAAAATAATCCGGTTTATATAAATCAATTTCTATTTCAAAATACCGATTAATGGAATTCAAAATTTTAAGAATAAAAAATAATTTAATTTAATCAATTCGGTGCCCGTATATAATTTTCTACCCTATGGTCAAGTGATACGGGTATTTATCATTTCAATCCGCAATTTAAAATTTTACGGGCATATGCCATTTCAACACACAATCCTAAAATTTAATTTCAAATACATGAAATCGCTCGAGTCTATCATTTAAACCCATAACGATTTCTCTCTAATCCATCGAATCGTTCGGCTATATATCATTTTAACCCATAGGGAACTTGTAGTATTATAACAATATAAAAATATAACATCCAGTCATCCAATATCAACAATCAAACATACATGACAATCACCATACGATCAACCAATAAATAACATCAATTAGCCGATTATCATTAACAGGTATTAAATTTGACAATTAAATTCAATATTGAATTAAATGATGATTAAATGCCATAAAAGTCATATTTAACTGGAATGACAATTTAAATATACCAAACAACACCCAATCAATTTCTAATCACGTCATAAATTTAATTTAATTAACATAATATAATCTAGTAGTTGTGAGTGGGTTAAAACACTCATCTTCGATTTCAAATCCAAAATAAGGCTCAAATTTGAACAACCTTAGAATTTTTCCAAGCAAGTAGTAAAATGTTTGGAACTTCGATACGATCGCAGCGGAGAAAACAGCGTATAAATCCGACCTCTTATGCAAAAGTTATTAACATCAGAAGTTATACGATTCAAATTTAAACTTTAAATTTGATTAAAAAAAGAAGATAAACAAATGTTACCACGTCGGCTTCTCTTTGCTCATGCACACGCTAACCCTAGGTTCGAACGAAGCTTGCAGCCGCCACCTTCAAAACGTTCATCGTTGTCGCTAGAGATAGCATGGTCGTGATCAGAAGTCAGCGCTGACCTCGCCTCCCAAAGTCGCGCTCAACGCCCAAGTCTCGTCCAGTGTGTTGCCTCCCAGTGCCATCAGGTCGCGGTCGAAGATCTGCTGGAAATCATCCAATATTGGCGATCTCCTGACCTTCTGGCACCAATCACTTAGGCTGATGCACTCCCCTAATTGGCCCCTACGCTGCAGTATTCCCTGATCGATGATTAGTCGAAGATCACCGTCAAATCACGAAACCCTATAAACGGACTATTGAGGTTCTTTGTCGATTTCTAGCCAAACGATGAACCATATTGTAAAATGAATTTTTGCAGTAGGCTGCGCTTTGATATGGTTTGGAGGAATTTGATTTTGAAATTGGTTTGGAGATTGAATTGTTGCGTTTGGAATTGAAATTTGTTTCTGCCATTGAAGAAAGGAGCAGACAAAAGTTGATGTAAATATAGGAATAAGAAATAAAAAGACTACTAAGGTCAAAACAGAACAATTTATATCAACCAAGCTCGATAAGAAAACAAACGCATATTGAATCGGTACGAACGACAATAATGAACCGAATAGCCCGTTCTGCCACCGAAACGAAGGTGGGTCATCCCATATATCTATGAGAAATGCGGAATACGGATCTTAAGGCTAGGATTAACACTAGAGGGGGGGCGAATAGTGTTTTAAGGAATTACTAAATCTTTTTGAGTTTATGTTAATTTGAACACAAATGTATGCAATATTCAGACACTGATATGATCACAGAATTAAACACAGATGCAAAAAAAAAAATCAATAAAGGAAAGAACACAACGGATTTTATACTGGTTCGGAGTTACCCTACATCCAGTCCCGCACACAAGTACGGATTTCCTTTCAAAAGCAATTGTACAATTACACCCTCGATTTCAAGGCCACGAAGTACACCACTTCGGATTCACAATCCTCTGGGTAGAGATACTTGATTTCACGGGCAACAAGTTCACCCAATTGATTTCCAAGGCTACAATCACACCTTTTCTCGCTTAATTTATTACAAAGAAGCCTATAACTCTGAATAGCATCGAGATCTTGTTGAGATAGTGATAGAGAATCAAACCAGAAATTATCTAGTTAGATTCAATTTTGATTTCGGCAGAGTAATGGTAAAAATGTGTATAAAGAAATGTGGAAGAAGAAAAGGGGTGAAATCAGAGAAAATATGAATGAAATTTCATTTAAAACTGCCCATATTTATAGTAGAACAGCAGCCATGTCCATTCGTGAAAGGATATGACAAATAGACACTTCTTTTGAAATTCAAAATTTTGAAATAAACTGCTACCATGTCGTCATGGGGTACTTGAGAATGTCGACATGCCTAAGGTATTTTTGGTAATTTGCTTTTCTTTGAAAATAACTCCTATCTTGTATTAAAACTATTTCAAACTTTATAAATATACTTAATTATAGTTAAAATACATAAGTAAATATAGAGAATAATATTTTGGTATATATATATATATAATTTGACTATAATTTTATATTTAAATCTAAGTATAAATATTAAAAGTTAAATATATTATTATTAAAAGATAGTTTAAAACTAAGGAAAAATTGATTTCGAAAATAAAGATTATTTTGAGGCTAAATTTTTTAAAACCAGGATAGATGTTTTTTATTCTTTTAAAAGGAAGGTTTTGAAATCATTTTGAAAACAAGTTATAATTTTGTAAAATCATATGAATAAAAGGTTAGCGGACACAAAACAATGTTCCACTAGATTTTTCGTAGATTCCATCCCTTTAATAGGCTCGAAGTGGATTCCATTCCATGAATAAATTGGATTTTAAGATGCTAGTGCTTTTCGAGGAGTTTTAACAAAATTTCTAATTAAATTACTTATTATTGAAATCTTGAGTTCTTAATAATCTTGATACCCATGAGTCTTCAATCTTGATATCTTGAATCTCTATACTGTACAGTCTTCATTCTTTGTACCTACATGGTTATATCCTGCTATACATATATATCTAAACAATAATGTTAGTATTTATATTTTATAATCTTATTATAAGGTTGTTGTCATTAGAACCATCATCTCAAGGACTAACAATCTCCCCCTTTTTGATGATGACAACCTTTGTTTATAAAATATTACTTCTATCCTAATAACTCCCCCTAAAACTAATAACTCCCCCTTAATCTATGCCTAACTATCCTATTTTATACTTCTTCCCCTTTGTCATCAACAAAAACCATCCTAAAACCGTAAAAATAAAAATCTCTCCCTTAAACTAATACTAGAACAAAGTATAGTAAATGAAATGTAAAAGACATTAACATAATTATATTATAATTATTCAATACATAAATGCGTATAAGTATATTTCAAACAATTCAATCAACACGCACATCAAATCCAATCATGTCAAACAATTCAAACAAATCAATCAAATCAAACAAGTCAATTAATTAGTCAAACAAGTCAATCAAGTCAAACAAGTCAATCAAAACATACCAAACAAATAAAAAACTAATAATCTTGTACTATATGACAATACTACAATCTCCTCCTAAATAAAATACACTCGTTATGTATACATGTATGCAATATGTATTTTATAATGCAGTATGAAATTTATGACATATGCAATGTAGCATGAGATAATATGCAAAATGAAGTGCAACTTGTGATGCAAATGATTATGATATTTCATGCATTGTAATTTATGATGTAATACGCAATGAAATGTGATATGAAATAGGATGCATAATGATATGTAATATGAAACAAAATGATAGTGAAGTAAAATAATAATAATAATAATAATATGCAGAATGATACGATGATATATATACTACGGTAAGAGACATCCAGATTATAAGATAAATATGAGTGATAAGAAATATCTAATTGAAAAGCATATATATGTATGTATACATATGTCAAACTATTTATTATAAATCACTTCAACCAAACAAAGGTAATGCACACCAATTACTAGACTTAGGTTAAGGAAACTAATGAATGGGACTGAAAGAGTAGTAAAGACAAGAGTTTAAAGGTAATAAGTGATATTAAAAGTATAACGTATTCATGAAAGGTAGTAATGAAACTTAATATTAAAATCAAATGCTAAGAAATATGGACATTTTAATAAATATGATATAACAAAGATTGAAAAACTAAACATGTGTTATATTAAGGCTTCTTACATTAAAAAATTAATTTATTATTAAAAAAGTATTTAAACATGAAATTAATTTTAAAATATTCTAATATAAGTTAGAAAATAACTCTAAAAAGAATAGAGAAAAATACTTAGTTTAAATATCATTTTTTATAATTTAAAGTTTCAAACAGAAAAGACAACATTTACAGAATGCTATAAAAAAATTGCAATAAAAAATATTCAAAACATTATAAAACCAAATCTACAGCATTTACATAATGCAGTGAAGAGTTTCTGAAACACTACAGCGTTTCAAAGCACAGAAATGCTATAAAAACGTATTTGCAGCGTAACAGAAGCAAAGACAGCATTTTGGAAATGCTATCTAAAATTCTGTACCTATTTTTAATATGATTTTGTTGTAAATAATTGATTTTTGACCCAATTTTTTATAGTAGTTAATATAATTAAAGTACTTGAAAAATATATATAAAAAAGTAATAACGAAAACACATGTGTAAAGACACTTGGCATTATGAATGTAAAAATGCTTTTATTAAAGAACAAGTGTAATGACACGTGTCATTTTGCATGTATATCACTATCTATTTATATGACAAGTGTCATGTGAATTGGCACAATCTTATTAAATGAAGAAATCTATAAATGGAGCCTTATTCTACCATTCTAAATTTATTCTATTAATTCCTTTTTTAAAAATAGAGTACGAGAAGTAAAAACAACATTATAAAAGTTGAAATCATGAAATGAGGATATAATTATAGTTGTAATAACTTAGTAGTAAGATTTTATTTGAAAGGTAACACATTTTAAAGCGCTTTTTTTTAAAAAGTTAGACTGGTATATCGATATGTATACCATGATGTGTCGATATATGGATCAAAATATGAAAACTTATAAAAGAGATAAATTCTATACATAACTAAATGCATAAATATATATTCCTATATGCAACAATAAAGATGAAATAATAGTAAAGCGTACCTCTTTTTACACTCCTCTATCTTTCTAACTTTGCTATTCTTCCCTTGTCGTGAACCACAGACTCATATCTTTCAGAATTTGATGACAAGATCTATTCTATTGCTACGGGCTTGTTTTTTGATCATCGTAGTATATCTATTTGCTGAATTTGAAGACCGTATGAGAAAGATATAGATGATTTAGTAGATTTACCAACATGGCGCCAAAACTTTGAATTTGAATTTTAAATGAATGGACACCTCAACCACTACAAATAGGCCCAATAGTCACCGCTTTTCATAAAAATTCCTCTTCTTCTTCTTCCCTTTTTTCTATATACTATCAAACTTCTAGAAGGCATATCTCCTTCGTTTCTTAACGGAATTGGATGAAACCAGCGGCAAATCGAAAAGGAAGGCAAGGGCTACGATCTAGTAATAATTTGGTGATGAATTTGGACGGTATTGTGGTACAACAGGCCGATAGGTAGGAGAAATGTAGAGAATCCCATACACAGTTTTTCAGTTTTGGATAGCCAACTTCAAACTATCATATCTCACTCAATTTTGATCGGAATTTGATGATCCACCCATCAAAACGACCGTGGAAACAAGTCTACAATCTAAAAAAGGAGTTGGGACAAAATATTCAAATCTTTAGATGCAATTCGAAGAATTCCATCGACAGTTTGCTTCCTTTTTCTCTTTGTTCACCAAAACATCATTTGACCATAACTTGGTCATTTCTTGACGGATTCGAACGAAACTAGTGGCATTGCGAAGCAGATGGAGAGAAGTACAGTACCAAGTCAAGTTGTAGATGAGGATCTGGTACCCATTTCATTGTCGATTGCCATTATATATCCATTTTTTCTTCTTGATCGATGAATGATTATCTGATATCTTTTAACCAATGGTCATTAGACAACTATTCTCCTGCAAAACAACATAACTTTTTAAAGAATCAAATGACTTTTCAAAATAAATAAATATAGTTTTAAACAACGATATTATGATGATTCTGTGACATATTCATATGAAAATAATGTTAATAATTTTATCAAAAAAATTGCCATTTTTAAAATTTTCAAAATTCAGATTATGAAAACTTTGAAAACCTTGCTATGATACCAAATGTGAGAAATGCGGAATACGGATCTTAAGACTAGGATTAACACAAGAGGGGGGTGAATAATGTTTTAAGGAATTACTAAATCTTTTTGAGTTTATGTTAATTTGAACACAAATGTATGCAATATTCAGACACAGATATGATCACAGAATCAAATATAAATGTAGAAATAAAGTAAAAGCAATAAAAAAAGAACACACCGGATTTTATAATAGTTCGGAGTTACCCTACATCCAGTCCCACACAAAAGTATGGATTTCCTTTCAAAAATAATTGTACAATTACACCCTCGATTTCAAGGCCACGAGGTACACCACTCCAGATTCACAATCCTCTGGATATAGATACTTGATTTCTTTTAAAAGGATAGAAGTTTTTGATTCTTTTAAAAGGAAGGTTTTGAAATCATTTTGAAAACAAGATATAATTTTGTAAAATCATTTGAATAAAAGGTTAGCGGATAGAAAACAATGTTCTACTAGATTTTTCGTAGGTTCCATCCTACTTAGGGTTCCATCCCATTAACAGGCTCGAAGTGGATTCCATTCCATGAATAAACTGGTTTTTAAGATGCCAGTGCTTTTCTAGGAGTATTAACAAAATTCCTAATTAAATTACTTATTATTGAAATCTTAAGCTCTTGATAATCTTGATACTCATGAGTCTTCAATCTTGATATCTTGAATCTCTATACCGTACAGTCTTCATTCTTGGTACATGCATGGTTAAATCCTGCATATACATATATATCTAAACTATAATGTTAGTATTTATATTTTATAAACTTATTATAAGGTTGTTGTCATCAAAACCATCATCTCAAGGACTAACAATATCAAAATAGATGTTTTCAATATTTTTAAACACAATGAAATAGGTTTCAAGTTCTAATTCCATCATATTAAGAAGTTAGGTTTAAAATCGTAGCTTTAAAATTGGCTTATTTCAAATTGAATTTAATTAAATTGATTTCTACGCACTTCGAGTCCGTACGATCAAACGATTAGTCTGATCGCTACGAAACTTAAAACCTTACAATAATTCACTGTTACGGATCCGATGAAACTAGTTTTATCGAAAACCGAGACAGTGGCCAAAATGGCTATTTTCACGTTAATTTAATAAATTAATATTAAATTGATTAAATCACTTTTTGCTTTTTTCAAATTTACTAAATAACCATTTTTATCATTTTTGATTACTTGTTCATTTACAATAATTTAAAACAAATTTACATTTCAATTCAGTGTTAAATATCACACTAATTACAGTGTTCAGTTTCAACTGCAATTAAAATTCGATTAATTATATTTTAATTCCAATAAATCGATTTAATTTGATTTCAATTCTTTTTTTTAAATCAATCATTACTTTATGGACATAGTTAACATCAGTTTACATCTCATTTCACTAATATTCTGCAATTATCTTCTTTTACCATATTAGTTGCAATATTTCAATTATATTGATTTTTTCGATTTTCATGTTAATTAAAATTTAAACCCCAATAATTTAATTTATCTTGGTTTCACTCTTTTTATTAAATTAATTATTGCCTTATGAATGTAACTGGCATTTCTGTACATTTTATTGCATTTACATTTACAGTTATCGTCTTAACTCATTTTAACATAACATTTAATTACATTTAATTGCAATTGATTTCCAATTTAATTTAACAGACTAAATAAATAGGTAACATATAATAATTGTTACCATAAACTTTTAATCACATTTATAAATTTATTATTTACAAACAAATGTTATAACAACTTACACAATACTGATTCTATCCAATTACAATTCATTACATACTATTTCATCAATTAATATGACATTTAAATTTATTTCCTTATTTTAAATTGGTAACCAATCATAACTTACAATTATCACTGTTACTTGAGATTACATTCAATTAGTCATCCGTTACCTTAAATTAACATTATTAAATTTCACTTTAATTATTATCCCCATTAATAAATCTTAAATTTAAATTTTCTCACATTAATTAAGTCACAAATTTTTATTTTTTCCAATATTAAATTACAAAATCTTATTAAATTAATTATTTCTAATTATTGAAAATTACAGGTCATTACACTCTCCCCCACTCAAAACTTTTCATCCTCGAAAAGGGAAAGAAGCAATTAAGAAATTAGTATATCTTATTCAAAATATTAAATTTATAAACAATTAATTTACAAAATTTACCAATTTAAATAAAACATATCAAATTATAAAAAATTAAATCGTTTTATATTCGAGTTAATAAAGTTTGAAAACATTTCTATTTCACAAAAAAATTCTAAGTCCAAAATTCACAGAAAATTTCGGCAGACTCTCCTTTGTACGGAGAGGTTTGGAAGAAATAATAATATCAATAATAACGATATATATCATATATTTCAAAATAAAATATCGCAAACCACGCGAGGAAAAACAATATAATACCTCTAGAAAACCGTAATCCGAGAACGTACATATTTGCCCGGCAAATAACGCTTATTTATGAAATCAAAAGCAGTAGCAATTGCTTCCATAAACTTGTATTTTACTTATATAATCCAAAGAGGTTAATAATTAAGTAAAAGATAATATTTAAATTGTTTCAATCAATAGTGAACAAATCAACACAACATAACAATAACCACTTGCAGCCAACAGTATACAACCATCACATGTAATCAATTATCCATCCAAATCAATTAAAACAAATGGTTTGTTCGGGTTCAGAAACTTTTAATCACATAAAATGATAAATAAACTACTAAGTATACCATACACTCAACAATCTTAGATAAAACTCAATAGATTATTTATACATCTTCATACAGTTAGAAGTATCCTTTTCCAAACATCCCGTAAGCCAAAACAAACAATGATTTCCATGTATGATTCAAATGTGTTGTTATTAATTTCCTTTCATATCATTTACTGTTCATTTTCTTCATTCATAAAATCTTATTTTATTAGTTTACATTCATTGCCTACATAAGTTATTTTTATTTCAATTATATAGATTTTTCACTATTATGTAAAAGTTTCTTTACAACTTAACTTACCATTAATAGATTATTATTATTATTATTATCTTTTTTTTCTTTTTCTTTTTCTTTTTTTCACATTCGTTTCATTTATATATAATATTATTGAACATTTAATCTATTTTTGATTCACTTCACATTTTCTAAAGTCATAATCATTCAATTAATATAATATTCAATTTAATTACAAATGGCTTCAACAATAGCTTAATTTTATAATCATTTACTTACTGTATTTATCTTTTCTATTACAATTTATTTGTAGCACTTCAAATTTTTAACTTAAGTTTATAACATTTTATAACATAACATTCTTATTTATAGAAGTAATTCCAATGAACACTCTCATACTAATATTTTACTTGTATAACAATCTATTACTTATTCTTATTAACATTTCACTTATAATATTTTGGTAAGTTTATCTTATTCATTTAGTAATAAAATGTTCAGTAGTTACATTTGTCTTATTTTTCATATCTTTTGTTTTACATATCACCATTTCCAATCTCTTATACACTTCATTAATTATTAAGCTTCCAATCACTTATTTTCTCATTTCAGTAGTTTCTAATTATTCATATAGTCAAAATTTGATTAATTGCAGAAGTTGAAAGCTATTAATTATCGAAAAGATTTAAGAACTAAATCCCGGGTTCATTTTCATCGTTTATAAAATAATAAATATATTTATATCCTTTATAGATCAAATCATATTGGGAAATTAAAATTAATATTTATTTATCAAAAAAAATGTGTAGTAAACTACTGCAATGGTCTTCCCACTTTGAAACACAAAAATGAACGTCGATGATGCGTGCACTCATCACCGAAATTATTTTCCAAGGACAAAGAGGGGAGTATAGAACTTATTTCCTTCTAAAATTCCTTTAACATTTCTTTCAAATCATATTGAAATATTTATGTCAGAAAATACTTCCAAATAATACTAATATTATATTCCAAAATCTTTCGAAAGAAATTTTCAAAAATCCCGGAACTTCAGTTCTAAACGTCAAATTTGTATTTACTTTGTTTGAAAATCCTATTTTTCAATCAATATTTATAAAATTTCTCTACCCAAAAAACAACATATTACATCCAATTATATTATTTATAAAATTATTCTTTTATATATAAAATATAATACTAAGTAAAATTATTTCATTTACCCATATTTCAAAACAATATTGTGTCGGTCTGCCCTATTAAGTGTTTAGAAACCCCTATTGACGCCATATCGTCTTATGGACCAATCGAAATTTATAAATACATAATAGAACAAATTAACACAATAGAAAATATTTTATAATGCTAAAAATTATGCTCTCTCATATATGTACACTCAGCTACTCATTCTAGAGTATTACTACCGTATATAATATGAATCAGACCCCACAAAGCTAAGGTTATCGCTAAACAAAAGCTCTGATACCAAATGTCACGACCCGTCTTTTTGGACGGTTTAAATCGACACACATGCTAACTCAAACCGTTCAAAATGGCAGATTGTTATGGGGTAAATAAGAAAAACCAGAGAAATAAAGAAAACAATCATAGAATCTCACAGCGGAATGGCAAAATATAATAATCAAATAAACAGTTCATGAAGCTGTTTTACAAATAACATTTGATTATTCTTTTACAATACAGATCAGAGTTACATTCAACAGAAATAAATAAAAATGCAGTGGAACAATATGATGCAATGGGATAAAATAATAAATAAAAATAGTACTAAATCTTTGTCTTCATCCTCCAAGAATAAGGTCTTCAGTACACTGAAAAGCTCAGACCGACCCGAGCGAATTGAAAAGACAAAACACTCGAGTCAGAACTAAAAGATCTTACCTAAGTTAAATCAACAGTAAATAAATATGAGTGTAACGGCGTCTGAGATGTTTATGTGGTTTGACATCTCATATCCAGTGTCTAACGTGAGTGCAGTAAATTAAGAGATGTTTGGGATTTCTATCTCCTAAGGATCTATTGAACTATCTACATACATAGTACAATAAGCTATTATAATAGTGTCTACAATAAAGTAAAGTAAGGCATTACTCATATCCCCATTAACACGTTTTATATATTCCCATAGTATATACAATACTGTAAGCTCCTCCGTGAGGTTTACTCAGAGGGCACTCCAAAGGTATGGTACCAACCAAACTCGTAGAAGGCACGATAGGGCAGGTGAACATAGCACTCGAGGCAATGCCAGGGTAGGAATCTGCCAATTGCAGATCTGGAATAGTGGTAACGCATAGCAGCTACTACCACCTACCTCGGAACACACTCTTTTAATCAAAATCAAGGGGTGGTCACCAAATCATCACAAAGTCATGGTATGGTATCGAAGAAGCATGTTTGATAAGAGGAATGACCTCACTTGGCTCAGCATGATTCCTGTTTTAGTTACATCCCAGCTGACACACAGGAGTCGGGGTCACGTAAATACCTCATACAAAATCGTTCACCAAACCATCCTTCTTCATTTCTGGAATCTCCACCATGTACGCAGTTGTTAAAATGGTTTTCGGTATTGGTAGAGAGTACGACAATATCCGATCCCGGTCTCTTTAACAACAAATTCTTATTTCACACCGGATGGTTCCTTTACATTTCCAAAACCAATTTATAATTGGTATCAAAATATCATATTCTCAAAACCATATCACTTTCGAAATCATATTCACTTTCAAAATCATATTCAGTTTCAAAACCATATTCACTTTTGAAATTATCGATAAGATAGGTTAATTAAATCCTTATTCCAAAATCATCATATTTACTCAAATATGTCATTTCACAAAAAGGTATCAATTTCCAATCCCAACTTAGGTTGTATCATCATCAAGGATTTAAATATATATACTTCAACTTTAAACAGTCTGAAACTTTAGAAATTAGTTTAAATAGTCATAAATAGTTTTAATAGTTTTAATAGTTATAAAAATAGTTTAAAATACTTAAAATACTCTAAAGTAGTTTTAAATGATTTAAATTAGATTAAAATAGTTTAAATAGATTTAAATATAATTTAATTAGATTTAAATAGATTTAAATAGATTTAAAATGGATTAAATAGATTAAATTATATTAAATGGATTTAAAATAGGTTAAATAAGTTCAATTAGTTTAAAATAGGTAAAATAGATTAAATTGGATTAAATAGATTAAAATAAATAAAAAATAGTTTAAATTGATTAAATTAGTTTAGAATATCAATTCCAGTTTCAACATTAAGGCTTTGATTTTTGAAAATAATTCGGTTTATGTAAATCATTTCTATTTCAAAATACCAATTAACGGAATTCAAAATTTAAGGAATTAAAAATCATTTAATTTAACCAATCGGTGTCTGTGTATAATTTTCTATCCTATGGTCAAGTGATACGGATATTTATCATTTCAATCCATAATTTAAAATTTTACGAGTATATATCATTTCAACCCGCGGTCCCAAAATTTATTTTCAAATACATGAAATCGCTTGAGTCTATCATTTCAACCTATAACGATTTCTCCCTAATCCATCAGATCGTTCGGGTGTGTATCATCTCAACCCATAGGGAATTTGTAGTGTTATAACAATATAAAAATATAACAACCAATCATCCAATATCAACAATCAAACATACATCACAATCACCATACAATCAACCAATAAATAACATCAATCAACCAATTATCATTAACAGGTATTAAATTTGACAATTAAATTCAATATTGAATTAAATGACGGTTAAATGTAATAAAAGTCATATTTAACTGGAATGACAATTTATATATGCCAAAAACACCCAATCAATTTCTACTCACATCATAAATTTAATTTAACTAACATAAGATAATCTAGTAGTTGTGAGTGGGTTAAAACACTCACCGTTGATTTCAAATCGATTTGAAATCCAAAACAAGGCTCAAATTTGAACTATCTTAGAATTTGTCCAAACCAAATCCAAAATGTCCAGAATTTCGATACGATCGCGGCGGAGAAAACCTCGTGTAAATCCAACCTTGTATGAAAAAGTTATTAACATCAGTAGTTATACGATTGAAATTTAAACTTTAAATTTAATTAAAAAAAGATAAGCAAACGTTACCATGTCGGCTCCTCTTTGCTCACGCACATGCTAACCCTAGGTTCGAACGAAGCTTGCAGCCGCCACCATCAAAACATTCATCGCCGTCGCTAGAGATAACATGGTCGTGATCATAAGTCACCGTTGACCTCGCCTTCTAGAGCTGCGCCCACCGCCCAAGTCTCCTCCAGTGCATCGCCTCCCAGTGTCATCAGGCCGTGGTTGAAGTTCAGCCAAAAATCATCCAATATTAGCGATCTCCTGACCTTCTGGCACTAATAACTCAGGTCGATGCGCTCCCCTAATTGGCCTATACGCTACAGTACTCCCCAATCGATGATTAGTCGAAGATCCGCCGTCAAATCATGAAACCCGATAAATGGACGGCTGAGGTTCTTCTTCGATTTCTAACCAAACGATGAACCAAATTGATAAACAAATTGTTGCAGTGGATTGCGCTCGTTGAGAGCTTTCCAACATATATAATTTGATATGGTTTGGAGGAGTTTGATTTTGAAATTGGTTTAGAGATTGAAATGTAGCGTTTGGAATTGGAATTTGTTTCTGCCATTGAAGAAAGAAGCAGATAGAAGTTGATGTACGTATAGGCTAGAGTTAGAATAGAACAATTTATATCAACTAAGTCCGATAAGAAAATAAACGCATATCGAATCGGTACGAACGACAATAATGACCCGAAAAGCCCGTTCTGCCACCTAAACGAAAGTGGGTCATCCCATATATCAAAATAGATGTTTTCGATAGTTTTAAACTCAATGGAATAGGTTTCAAGTCCTAATTCTATCATATGAAGAAGTTAGCTTCAAAATTAGCTTATTCCAAATTGATTTCAATTGAATTTAATTAAATTGATTTCTACGCATTTCGAGTCTGTACGATTAAACGACAAGTCTGATCCCTACGAAACTTTGAATCTTATAATAATTCATTGTTATGGATCCGATGAAACTAGTTTCGCTGAAATCTGAGACAGTGGCCAAAATGGCTATTTTCACGTTAATTTAATAAGTTAGTATTAAATTGATCAAATCACTTTTTTTCATTTTTCAAATTTACTAAATTACAATTTTTACATTTTTGATTACTTAGTCATTTACAATAATTTAAAACAAATTTACATATCAATTCAGTGTTAAATAACACATTAATTATGGTGTTCAGTTTCAACTATGATTAAAATTCGATTAATTATATTTTAATTCCAATAAATCGATTTAATTTGATTTCAATTATTTTTATTCAATCAATCATTACTTTATGGACATGGTTAACATCAGTTTACATCTCATTTCACAAATATCCTGCAATTATCATCTTTTACCACATTAGTTGCAATATTTCAATTATATTGAATTTTTGTCGATTTTCACATTAATTAAAATATAAATCCCAATAATTTAATTTATCTTGGTTTCACTCTTTTTATTAAATTAGTTATTGTCTTATGAATGTAACTGACATTTCTATACATTTTATTGCATTTACATTTACAATTATCGTCTTAACTCATTTTAATGTAACATTTAATTGCAATTGATTTCTAATTTAATTTAACAGACTAAATAAATACGTAACATACAATAATTGTTATCATTAACTTTTAATCACATTTATAAGTTTATTATTAACAAAAAAATGTTATAACAACTTACACAATACTAATTCTATCTAATCACAATTTATTACATACTATTTCATCAATTAATATGACATTTAAAATTATTTCCTTATTTTAAATTGGGAACCAATTATAACTTACAATTATCACTATTACTTGAGATTACATTCAATTAGTCATCCATTACCTTAAATTAACTTTATTGAATTTCACTCTAATTATTATCCCCATTAAAAAATCTTAAATTTAAATTTTCTCACATTAATTAAGTCACAAATAGTTCTTTCAATATTAAATTACAAAATCTTATTAAATTAACTATTTCTAATTATCAAAAATTATGGGTCGTTACACGATGCATATATATATATATATATATATATATATATATATATATATTGAGTATGTGTACGTTGTAGATGCAAATCTCAACATTTATATATATAAACATTAACTACATATACTTGATATATGCTGCACATGCAAGACATTCACACATGAGTATATAATGAAATACTTATATACTATATACTTACATACATACATACATATTATAAAATCTTTAATCAAATAAATCAGAAAATCAAATAAAGTTGAATTTTATTTGATTAATCTAGATTGGATTTAGTTTAACCCATTTGACTTCATAGCCCACTATGATCTAAAATAGGAATCTTTTTGAAATCCATCTGCTTTCGACCAACCTAGTTCCAACAGTTAGCTGCCTCATTATCCATAAACAAAAATTCATTCTTGCCACATAAAATAAATTACATCTTACTGGTGGACTTTACAACACCACCATTGAAATTGAGATAGGATTCTCAAAGGCGAAGCTTGTAGTTCATGGCGTGTTCGATTGGCAAGATCATCGAAAAATCTTTCCCAGTTGTTTTCACTAATATCCGTTTGTAAAAAATTTAATCAATTTATTTTAAATTATGTTTTTAAGTTAAATTTTCTTTGTGTTTCATCTGTGCACATCTTGTAGGCCATGAAAATATGGGATTATGACCATTACGACTGGAGCTATCAAAACTTGCAAATTCTAGTTAATGATGTATAGGTCAAAACTGGTGGTCTCAATGGCAATCAAAAGAGCAATGATGATATTAGGATGCACATCGACGAACTTCGATCTTGAATCCAGGGTTTCACTATGAAGAAGACGAGTACAAATTTTTTTAAGTCCCTATTAAATTATATATATTAGTCTCTATTAGTTATATATACATAAATACATACACACACACACACATATACATACATACATATACATCTTATTGTTAGTTCGTGAGATGATGGTTTTGATGACAACAACCTTAGAATAGATTATAAAATATAAATACTAACATTATAAGTTTGGATATATATGTATATGCAGGATTTAACCATGCAGATACCAAGAATGAAGACTGTACAGTATAGAGATTCAAGATACCGAGATAGAAGACTCATGAGTATCAAGATTATCAAGAGTTTAAGATTTCAAGGTTAAGTATTCTTATTAGGAATTTTGTTAAAACTCATAGAAAAGCACTGGCATCTTAAAATCCAATTTATTCGTGAAATGGAATCCACTTCGAGCCTGTTAAAGGGATGGAACCCTAAGTAGGATGGAACCTACGAAAAATCTAGTGGAACTTTTTTTTGTATCCGCTAACTTTTTATTCAAAATGATTTTTCAAAATTATATCCTGTTTTCAAAATGTTTTTCAAAACTTTCCTTTTAAATGATTCAAAACCCTCTAGCCTAATTATAAATAATTTTAGCCTCAAAATTATCTTTAATTTCAAAGTCAAATTACTCCTGATTTTAAACTATCTTTTAATATAATATATTTAACTTTTAAATATTTATACTTAGATTTAAATATAAAATTATAGTTAAATTCTATATATATTATTCTCTATATTTACTTATGAATTTTAACTATAGTCAAGTATATTTATAAAGTTTAAAATAGTTTTAATATAAAATAAAAGTTATTTTCAAAGAAAATCAAGACACCAAAAAATCCTTTGGGATGTCGACATGCCCAAGTACCCCATGTCGACATGGTGTCAGTTGAGTTCAAAATTTAAATTTCAAAAGAAGTGTCTATTCGCCACAACTCTTCATGAATGGACATGGTTGTTGTTCTTCTATAAATAGGGGTTAATTTCAACGAATTTTACATCAGATTTTCTGGTTTTTCACTCCTCTTCTTCTTCCACATTTCTTAATACATATTCTTACCATTACTCTGCCGAAACCAACATTGAATCAAACTCGATTACTTCTAGTTTGATTCTCTATCACTATCTCTACAAGACTCTCAGTGCTATTCAGAGTTAAAGACTTCTTTGTAATCTATTAAGCGAGAAAAGGTGTGATTATAGCCTTGGAAATCAATCGAGAGAGAAAAGGTATGGTTGCAGCCTTGGTAAATCAATTGGGTAAACTTATGGCCCGGAAATCAAGTATCTCTACCCAGAGGATAGAAATTCTGGAGGGTGTACCGCGTAGCCTTGAAACCGAGGGTGTAATTGTACAATTTCTTTTGAAAGGAAATCCATACTTGTGTTGTGGGACTGGATGTAGGGTAACTCCGAACTAGTATAAAATCCGGCGTGTTCTTTCCTTTACTGCTTTTATTTTATTTCTGCATCTGTGCTTGTTTCTGTGATCATATTTGTGTCTGTATATTGCATACATCGGTGTTTAAATTAACATAAACTCAAAAAAGATTTAGTAATTCTTTATTAAAACTATTCACCCCCCTCTATTGTTAATCCTAGCCTTAAGATCCGTAATCCGCATTTCTCACACTTACATTGTAACACTTATGTTTTAAATGTATATATATTTCACGTATAAATTCCTTTTTACACATTTTGAGTCATTGGGTTCGTGTTGAAATTCTGAACATCTTGATATTATATGACAATATATTGTACTCATTTTCGATATTTTAAATTAGACATTATAATATAAATATCATCGTTAAATATTTACATATAAAATCATCCATCAACACCATTAGTAAAGTTAATAAATTAAGAATTTATTTGTTTGATTTTAATATTTTATATTTGGATTAAGCAGAATCATAACCATTTAAATTTATAATATCCATTTAAGAAATATCAAACTTTAAATGGAGTAATATTTGATAAATCATGTTGTTGGATCAAATAAGGTCGAATGTATATAATCATAATATAATAGTAAATACAATGGAAAATGTAAAGTTGATCACATAATCGATTTATACTAGTTCGGATCTTCCATCCTAAGTGCGTCCTAGAACTCTTTCTGATATTTCCACTAAACAACCCTCACTTCATCCAGAGGAACATTTTCTATAACACAGCCCAAGCAAGCGAATAAGACTTCTATACATGGCCACTTGCCTGATCGACTTCTCAAATTTCCCAACAGTTGACTTCTCAATTGACCGACTTATCGGATTTTCCTTGTTAATCTCCCAAACTTTTAACAAGGTTGTAAAACTTCTTCTATAATAAAATGTATGATACAATGATTTTGCTTTTAACTCCTTTACAAGTCTCTGTATCGACTCAATATGTTATGGAATTAAATGAATATAGGTTGGGCTTGATTCTACATGAATTTGGAAATGAATGCTCAAGAGATAATGAAAGCAATGGGAGTTTTGTAAGTGCATGCACTAAGATTAGAAAGTAAGAGAGCAGAGGTTGGATAAGTAAAGTTAGCGATCTGATCTGATCTAGGCTTAAGGTTTTTATAAGTGTGAACACTTTTGGTGGAGGAAAGCCATAGTTCAAAAAGTAAGTGATGAGAGAAGCAAGCGACCATTAGAAAGGAAAATGGTTCAAATGCTAAAAGTCCTGAATCCTTTATAGAACTGGTTGACGCTTAATTACTAATCGATCGATTGCTTATACAATAATTGGTCGATCAATTAACGTATACTTTGTACAATGAACTATGTACAAGAAGTTGTAACTTATAATATTTTAAACCATCTTCCCACACTCTAAAAAATCTAGAAAATTTCTATAAAGCCAATAGGTCTATTTTGGAGGGTGGGACAAAGTTTGTGGTGAAATAAATAACATTTGAGTGGTTAAAAAATTTCTAACTATTCGACTCGATACATAAAACATACCATAATTCTGACTACTTGAGCTCTTTGATGGATCTTCTATTGTTGCAACGACTTAATTTGATATGCTAACACCACTATGGTCCTTCGAAGTGCATATCTTACTTCATTTGCCTCAAATGCTAAGTTATACTTATATTGCCTTCCTTGATTTTGCCAACAATTCTTATATGTGACCAAATACCATATTACCTAAAATAACTTGATAAATTTGTTAGTAGCATTATCATGTGGTTGTAGTTACTTGTATTTATCATAGATAAATATGTAATCCTGTCAAATCAAAGTCCAATAGCACAGTCCTGCACAACACAAATCGGCCGGTACGATTTCCAACCCTATAGCATGCAAATCTTTGGCATCTAAACTAGCAAAGAGCTGATCAAACTGCTTTCCCCAAATCTATCGCCTTACTCTCCATATTAACTAGATCAATAAAAGGGCCTCAAACCTCGTGAGCAACACCCTCCGTCACGTCTCTTGGCAAAAAGTCACAACAAGATAGGAACCTCATGATAGCCTATCGATTCTTCCTATGCCTTCCTATGGTCGCTACAATTCCCTTGGCGATCAACCTCACTGACTACTTATTTTTGTCATGACTTAACAAACTTTTTATAAAAGCCTCTAATCGCTTATGCAAAAAGAGGCGGCGATCATGTAGTTTCCCTTGATAAAAGCGGCATAAACGATTGCTTATCTAACAAAATAATCGATGCACATGAACATTCTCTATACTTCACTGCCCACCTAGGAAAAGAATTACTGTACAACAACCACTCCATGATCGAAACACAAGCATGCCATATTATGACAGACTAGCTGGCATACATCCGAACCATTCTTTCCACGTGGCATTCGAGCTGGTGCCATTTGAACCATAGATCACAATTAACGGTCATGAGAAAATTTAACACTCAAGGCGTCAATATAAGCCCTTCAAGACATGATATTTTTAGCATTAAATATGGAATTCCATGCACTTCTACAAGGATTGAATCTTCTACTCTCATAAGACATATTTACTAGCTCAAAGCTCTTATAATAGCCACTAAAACCATTTCATACAACCGAAAAACTCAAAGTGATAAAATCATCAACCATAGTGGGCGTAGATCTTTGTTAAGGTGGATTTGGAGTAGAAATATTATGTTATATACTTTGTTTGCAACATTTGTAACTCTCTTAACCATTCCTCATTTTACAGTGTTAACCATGGTTTTAGTAAGTAATATTTGCTAAAATCCACCTTCAGTTGTAATTCCTAGGTTGGCTAAAAATTTAATCGACAGTTGAATCATCAAAAAAACTAAATTCATATTCCTGTCATCGATTTCCATCCTAGTTAACTCAAGAAGTTCATCTATGCATGACATGCTTCGTGACGATTCCCTACACCTCTAGTACCCAAAATAGTCTATGGAGTGTACTACGATAGTACCCGGTCATTTTAGGTTGATAGTCAAGGCGGTAAAGTAACTAAAAACAATCACATAACCTGTAGAAAACCTAACAATGCATAGACAAAAAATAATAACAATATTGATGTAAAGCAAGTGAGATAGAATAAGTGAACCATAATAAACCAGAGTACACCGGTTCATCACAATAATTTAAAACATAAACAATAGAGTTTATACATCCCAAATCTCTAAATAAACTCTAAGAACTGTCTCTAAAATAATACAAGTGTTGACATAGCCCCACAGTACTGCATAGCAAAATATACACGATAATAAGCTCCAACATATAAGTATGTGAAAGTGTAGCCTCCCGCTCATACTCTATGCATCTCTATGTGCTATCTCAGACCTGTCATCCTTAATCCTCTCCTTTAAGAGTACCTAGGATAATAAGAAGCAAAACATAAAATCTCGAGTTAAACAAAGTCTAGTATTAGCGATAATCATCACAAACACTATAAAAATTGTATATAGTAATAAGGAAAAAGGGCATGTAGAACCATACCCGACTTGTCTCTGTATCCGATAAGTTAGCACATAAACCTAGTATATGCTAACTACAATCACAATTGGGTATACTATCCTAAGTACAATGTAGGGTGTTAGGGTATATTACACAACAATATGACATCCATATCAAGCATACAACAAATATCGCCACCATTACGCAGCCTTGAATCACTTATTATTGGATATACAATAACTTCTATGATCCACGTTGATGGTCAATGATTACTTAATACCGTGGATGCTCAAATCATGCCCACACAGATGGCCAGAGGCTGGATACATACTAAAGTTCAAGAACATAGGTATATGCAGACTATAAAGAGTAAATGTTGACTACCAAAAATACACACAGACTGCCCTACAATGATAAGATGAGCATCACAACTTTGGAATTATCCATCAATCCCTTAGCACACATACCAATAATCAAACTACCTTTTGTTCTACTCCGTAAAATATCACATGGAACTTGTCTGTCCGATCTACTAGTAGATGCCATAGTCACTTTCTCTAGTTAGTCATTGAAGTCACTTTACTTCCTTGGTTGCCACTCCAAACTCCTGAGCCATCTTGAATCATTTCGGAGTCTCTAACTCTTGCTCCAAGCACCCAAAAACCACCAAGTAGCCCTAGGTTTTCCTCGAAGTACATCCCTGCTAAGCCCGAAGCCGGTAGTGAATACTTCATTCCCATGCTCTACCTAGTTTTAGCTACAACTGGCCCAAAGTCTTGCAACCACGGAGTGTAGCCACGTACTAAACCCAAATTTCTTCCCAGTATTCAACCCCCGACCACACTTCCGTGTCCGATACCTTGCTTTGCCTAGGATTTTTCAAGCACCGAACCAAAGCAACTACCTACAAATCACTCCCCATCCTAAAGCCAATCATCGGACGCCACAAAGTCAACCACTATACCCAAACCAAAATTGTATAGCACTTCTAGAACTTTGATTTTACATTGATTCCATCGCTACACTTAATACTTCGACTTGTATGCATTCACTATGCTTTGGTACGACCACAGACATTCTAGAATTTATCCATGGAAGTCTGATTCTACGTTCATTGATTTTCCATCCTTTATGTATCAAATTGGAGAGCACATGATTACTCCTATACGGAAATCCTTGACCATAGAATCGATCGTCACATCTATTTCGCTACAATGAGTGTTTATAACCATTCAAACTTACAAATAACATCCAAATAAGCATCAAATAACATTCAATCATCAAACAAACATACAACCATACATCAAAACATGGAAAATAATCTCAAAACACGTTTACAACATGGCTTAATATCTATATAGACAACCGCACATAAAACAACATGATTAAATCATTTTAAAGTTTTTTTACTTCAGGGTGGGTTTCTAGACAGTCTAAAAACATAATTTTGACTTAAAAAAGAATCCAAACTATGTCAAGACATATGGATACATATATAATAAGTTGTGAGATGATAAATCACTCACCAAACACCCATAAATACATGATTTGCACACAAAAAGAAGAAATATGAAAATTATCCTCCAAGGTCCAAAATTTCTCTTCTAAAAATATAAATGTGGAAGTATTTTGCTAGTTCGCTTGCTAATCTACACCTAATCTATGGATATGGCTTGACTTGGAAGAGATTTGGAGTATTTTTGGCTAAGGAGAAGATTAATGGAGGTTTAGATCTATTTTGGGATCATGGGTAATGATTAGGGAAGGTTCTAGCAGCTAATATAAGCTTTAAACCTAAAATGGGATGTTGGGCTTCATCCAAACCTCACTAATTATAAATTAAGTTTGCCCAAAAACTGTCTAACTTCAAGTAGCCATATCTCCCAAGTGGTTCCAAAAAGTTATCATGATCGCTCTACAAAGAAGACAAACCATCATATCTTTCTAATCAAAGTGGTCTTGGACCGTAATTCATCTCTTATCAAAAGTTATAGCTATTACAAGTTTTCAGGAGTAATATTATCCAACAAACTTAGTAAGAGTTAAAAATCTCAGTACTCTACATCATGCAAAGTTATAGCATTATACAACCCAATATGAATTTAAAAATAATACTTACGATCATCCAATACGTAAAATATGAGTAATTACATTCTCACCCTTTTAGAAATTTCGCCTTTGAAAGCTCCAACAGATTCAACGCAAAGTCAAACATAGTTACTACACATGCCTAACAACCGTAAGCAAGCATATCAAACATGCATGCATAAGCAGGAAATAATATTTACGCCTATTCTAGCATACATTATACTAAATTACTCCATATGGTATCAACAATGAAAGTAAATGCGATAAACAAAAGTCTCAAGTAAAGAGCTCCGGATAAATGATCATCTTGTTCTCCTCGGTCTCCAAAGTGTAGTCACTCTCATTTTCACCCACATTGAACCTTCACTAACTCCACCATCTTCCTCCTAAGTTACTTTGTATCACATCATATGATATGAATAAGCTTATGAGCATTTGAAGCTCTGGTCCAATTTCGATATCATTTAGCTTATTCAGCAAAACTGTCATGCCTAAGCTATGGATAAACTTCCGCAAATGAGAAATAGGAAACCGATTGTGTGAACGTACTATCTTTTGAGGAAAGTCAACCCCGTAAGCTAGATTCCTGATCTTTCAAGTATCGGGAAGGACCTACAAATCTCGGTGTCAACTTCCCCTTAGTACCAATCGTACTACATTTTTCAGCGGAGAGATCTTAACAAACACCATATCGTCGACTGGGAACTTCAAATCTTTGTCTCTTATCGGTGTAGCTCTTATGTTTATCTTGAGCGGCTTTTATTTGTTGTTAAATGATCTCCACCTTCTCTAAAGTTTCTCTGATCATTTCTAGCCCGAATACTAATTTCTCAACCGTTTCCTACCCACATTAAGGAGCATTGTATGGTCGACTATATAATACCTCAAATGGTGCCATATAGGTGTTCGACTGATAACTATTATTGTATGAAAACTCTAATAAATGCAAGTGATCATCCCATGAGCCCACAAAGTCGAATATGCAAGCCCATAAATGATCCTCTAAAATATGGTTCACCCTCTCAATCTTCTCATCAGTTTATGGGTGATAAGCTATACTCAGATGCAGCTCTATTTTCAAAGCCTCCTATAAGCTCTTCCTAAATCCACCAGTGAATAGCGGGTCTCGGTCACTCAAAATTCTCTTTGGCATAACATGAAATCGCATTATCCACTTCACATACAACTCGGGCAATTTGGATGCGGTTCTATTTGACTTAATGGATATAAATCAAATACTTTTCATCCATAAATCAACCATGACCCAAATGCTATCGTACCCTCCTCTCATCCTTGGCAACCTATTGACAAAATTCATTGATATTTATTTCTATTGCACTTAGGAACTTCAAGCGGTTGCAACAAACAATTTAGCTTCTTTTGCTCAACTTTCACTAACTGGCAGTTCATGCACTTTAAGATAAATGCCCCCAACATCCTCCTTCATCCCCTCCTAATAAATTGTTTGCTTCATTTCATTTTATCTCTTTCGGGATGCATCATCAATCTCGAATGATGGCACTCTCGTAGTACCTCATCCTTTAACCCATCGACATAAGGAACAAACAATCTCCCATACTTCAAGAGCCAACTATCACAGTCGAGCATGTCTGCTTTATCTCTTCAACTCTACTTTCTCTTCTACCTACCCATGATCCTCACCACTCTAGTATCACACCTATGACTAGCACTGATCCTCTTAATCAAAGTAGGTCCAATAGTAAAACTAGCCAACTTCTTTGCTCAAGCTCACATCAAGGTTTGAAGTCATAGCTAGCAATAAACTCAAGCTACCTCCACTTTAGGGACATTGCTCCCTAACTGGCATGCTTTCTACTCAAAGCAATAGCGACTTGATTTCACTTACCAAGCATATAGAAAATGTTGAAGTCATAGAAGGTTAAGAATTCCAACCATCGTTGCTGACGAAGGTTGAGATCTTTTTGGAAGAAGAGATACTTAAACTATTTGTGGTCAGTGAAGCTCGAACCTCTCCTAGTAGATAGTGCCTCCATATCTTCAAACAAAGCACTATTGCCGTCAACTCCAGATCATAAGTTGTATACTTCCTCTCATGCGGTTTCATATGTCATTAGCATATGAAATAACTTTTCCCTTCTACATCAACACCGCACCTAATCTTGTACCACAAGCATCTATGTATACTATCAACTCTTTATTATCACTCGAAATGGCCAACACTTGTGCACTTGTTAACCTCTCTTTCAAACCAACAAATGCATGCTCGCACCTCACATCCTAAGCAATGGTCTAATTCTTCTTCATTAAATTGGTTAACGGTGCTGCTACCATAGAAAATTCCTTAATAAAATGTCTAAAGTATCCCGCTAGTCCAATCCAAAAAAGCAGCAATTTCAACAATGCCCTGCTAAGAAACAACATAGTCCTAGTATCTCACTTCCCTCATCTAGAAGTGACACTCCAAATTTTTTGCTTTCGATCAGTGTTTCCTCAACACCTCTATCAAGATCCTCAAATGTCCTTTGTGCTCTTCTTCCATCTGGAAAAACACTTGAATATCATCCACAAACACAAGCACAAATTTTTTAGCCAATCTTTGAAGATATGGTTCACAAGATCGACAAAGTAAGCCGACACATTGGTTAACCCAAATGACATAACTAACCACTCATAAAATCCAAATGGAATTTGAAACATTGTAATCGACACACACACACTCTAGCTACTCTCAGTTGACGAAACCTCGTCGTAAGGTCTAACTAAGAGAACACCTTCACACCATGGAGATGATTGAGCATTTCATCAATATGTGGGAGTGGATACATGTTCTTCTTCATCACCTTACTCAGTTCATGGTATTCTATGCATAAACTCAAAGAGCCATCCACCTTTTTGGCAAACACTAAAGGTGCCCCTAGTCAGATGTACTCCTACGGCTAGTACCTTTCCTTAATAGGTCATTCACTTGCAGCTCTAGTTCCCGTTACTCTTTGGGTTTCAAACACCTTAAAGGCATAACTACTCTTATGACATTCTTCACCAAATCTGTATGGAACTCTATCTCCATGCGTGGGGGTAATCCGGAGGTAGTTCGATCATCTCCTCAAGTATGTCCAGATACGCACTCATTATGGGTACTGGTGACAACTTACCATGCGAGATCCCAAGCGAATATGGAAAGCTAACCATTACTGCATCCTTGGTCATGCAGCCCAACTCAAGCGTACACCCATCTTTTGTCCCTTTCATCATCAGCGATCTCTCGAAACCCATCACCACTCCATACTTCCTAAACCAGTCTATTTCCAAAATGATACCAAAACTCATGAAACCAAGAGGAACATAAGAAAAATGCAACCATGACTCAAAAACACCAAGTAATGATAAACTATACTCACATTGACTGAACCAACCGCATGGTTCATAAAATCAAAGGTTTATCTACTAAGTCAAGTCTCAGTCCTATGCATTTACTAGTCCACTAGATATAAAGATCAAATGTGTCAGTATAAATGGAAATACACATCGGTGTATCATAAGTAAAACATATCTCTAATTGCGATGCCATTACCTTCTTCTTAACCGATGGGGCATACGATGGAGTCCAAAGAACATCCAATGTTGAAGCTTCCATAGCCTTCTCATCCTTCAATAGCTCTAGGAAATCCTTTTGGAGGTGTCTAAAGTTGTGCAGCAGTAGTATTTTTGCCCATCAGCTTGGTAATGCCTAAGTAGATGGCCTTTATCACTATGTTTTTAGAAAGTGGGCTCCTACCTACCTTTCTTCAAACATTCCTCCTTTGGAGTTGCACCTTATTAACTTGCTTTGGACAGTCTACCTTAACATGCCCAGCCTAACCACAGGTAAAGCACTTCCTCTCCCCATGCTTTGGGTCATTACAGATCTGCTAAGTTGACACTTCTCATTGTATTTAAAGCAACTTGACTACCATTTGCCTTTCTTTTAGCCACCATTGTTCTTGAACTATTTCCCAACTTTGTTATCCCTCTTTGTCTTGCTACTTCCACCTACTTGTTGTTTGGCCTTAACAACAACTTGTTGAGCGTACATTTGAGTACCACTATCCATTGCCCCTTGAATTCCTTTCCAGGAAGCTAGCATTATGTTAATCATCATCTAAATGAACATTGCTTGCATTTTCGGGTCACTTCCTATCCCGATACACTTTCATCCTTAGGCTCGAATATTGAATTCCTGTATGCTTGTCCATACTTACTATAACAAGTATGATCAGTCTCTCATAAAGGAAGACTGCATCAATGGTACTTATATATGCAATGGGGCTTATAATATATATACAAATATATAGTTTGAAAACCAAAACATAATGAGTACACTCTCTCCTATATCTCTCGATCCATTCTAAGGCGGTAGATCCTACCTTATCTTTAATGGATCCAAGTGTTAACTTAGACTTTAGCAGGTTCACCTAAGTTGAAAGCACTTAATCTAAGCTCTTATACCAAATGTAATGATGCCCTACACCTCTGGTCCCTAAAATACCCCATAGTATATGTTGCGATGGTACCCGAATGATCTAGGACGACAGTCAAGGCGATAAAGTAACTAACAATAATCATAGAACATATATATCACCTCATAGCATATAAGTAAAATATAATAACAGTATATATGTAAAATAGGCGAGACAGAATATATCTAAGTGAATCAATATAAATTAAAGTACATCGGTTCGTTATAGTTCAAAATATAATAATAAAGTTTGTACATCTTAAATCTCCAAATAAACTCTAATAACTATCTCTAAAATATACAAGAACTGACATAGCCCCACAAACTACACAATGGAATATAAGCGATACATGCACTATCCCATACCTATCATCTCTATTCTACTCATTCAAGCATATTCGAAATAATAATAAGAAAAACATAAAATCAAGTCATGAATAGTATAATATGAGTGATATATCATCTCAAAATACTATAAAAACCATATATAGTAATAAGGACATAGGGTATCTAGAACCATACCCGACCTATCCTTGCATCTGATAAGTTAGCACATAAACCAAATATATGCTAAACTACTATCACAAATGGGTGTACTACGACAAGCACAATTTCGGGTGACGGGGTATATAACACAATGGTATAACGTCCATATTAAATACACAGCAAACATGAAAACCATCACACAACATTGCATCTCTTACTCAAGGGTCGTTGGATGTACAGTAACTCCTATGACCTATGCAGATGGTCGGGGATTACTTAACATCGTGGATGCTCAACTCATGCTCATGTAAATGGCTAGGGACTGGATACACATAGATATCCAAAAATATGGGTATATGCAAACTACCTTGGGTACACACAGACTATCCTATCCCAATAAAATAAGCATCAAAACATTAGAGTTGTCCATCGATCCCATAGCACATGTATCGATAAAAGAACAACACCTTGTTCTACTCCATAAGCTATCACGTAGAACCTGTCTGTCCGATCTACCACCTGCGCCATAGTCACTCTCTATATTGAGTCAGCGAAGTTACTTTACTTCCTGGGTTCTACTCCAAAACTCCTATGTCATCTCGAGTTGTTCCAGAGTCACCTACTCTTACTCTAAGAAAACTCCCAAAATACATTAAGCAGCCCTAGGTCTGCCCCCAAGCACATCCCTACCAAGCCTAAAGCCAACAGCCAATACTCCATTCCCATGCTCTGCTCTGTTTTAACTACGACTAGCGCAAAGTCCTACGACCACCGGACCGAAGCCAAGAACCAAACCCAAATTCTTTCCCGACACTCGACCTCTGACCACACTTCCTCGTCTAGTACCTTGCATTGCCCAGGGTTTTCAATCATCGGTCTAAAGAAAGTACCGCTCAATTCACTCCCTATCATGATGCCAATCACCTAACAGCACTAAGCCGCCACCATACTCAAACCAAAATCATATTGCACTTCTAGCACTTCAATTTCACGTTGATTCCATCGCAATACTTACTACTTCGACCTACGTGCATCCCATATGCATCGATACGACCTCAAACACTTTAGATCTTATCCATCAAAGTGCAATTCTACATTTATGGATCTCTCCGCCTTTGTGTATTGAATTAGAGATCACATCTTTACTCCTTCTGCACAGAAAACCTCAACCATAGAATCGATCATCACCTCTCTTTTCACTCCGACGAGTATTTACAACCATTCAAACTTCCAAATAGGTGTCAAACAACATTCAATCATCATCCAAATATACAACCATACATCAAACATGGAAAATCATCTTAAAACACATCTACAACATAGCCCAACATCTATATAGGAAATCACACATCAAAACAACATGATTAAATCACTTTACATTATTTTAAATTCATTTTTACCTTAGGTTGAGTTTCAAAACAATATAAAAACATAATTTTGTCTTCAAAAATGGATCCAAAACATGTCAAAGCATATAAATACATATATAATATGTTGGGAGATCATAAATCATTCATTCAACACCCAAATATCAATGATTTGCAAATGAAATGAGACAATGAGCAGCCAATATCCAAAATTTCTCTTCTAAAAATTTAGATGTGGAAGACTTTTGCTAATCCCCTTGCTAATATACACTTAATTTATGGATTTGGCATGATTTGGAAGAGGTTTGGAGCAAGGCTAAGGAGAAGTTTGATGAAGGCATAAACCTATTTTGGGATGATAGGAAAAGATCTAGAGAAGTCTCTAGCAGCCAATGTAAGCTCTAAACCCGAAGTGGTATGTTGGGCTTCGTCCAAACCTCAAAAATTACCGTTTAAGTTGTCCTAAAAACTGCCAATCTTCAAACTTCCATATCTTCCAAATAGTTCATCCAAAAAGCTATTTTGACAACTCCACAGAAAGAGAAACCATCATATGTTTCCAAATGAAGTTGTCTCTGACCCTAGTTCAATCATATCAAAAGTTATAGTTAATATAAATTTTCAAGGGTAAAATTCTCCAATATAATTACTAAGGACAAAAAATTTCAACATTCACCATCACCCAAAGTTATAGCGTCATACAACCCAATAGATATAATATTTCAGTCCTTCGATACATAAAATATAAGTCGTTACATGTTTTTTGGAACCAACCATGGACAACCAATGCAATCTCTTATATCGTTGGATGAGAAACTACACAATGGTATATGTAAGCAAGTATTAGTTCGAATGAACTATTTGATTTTCTAATAGATTTAATATATTAAATGTATTTAAATATACAAAATGTATTTAAAGTAGAGGAAGTTTTTGGAATATAGTAGATTGAGTGATTGGGCCCTATTACCATGGATCATGAACTTTTAACTATGCCTTTCTATTACAACCACCAAACTATTATCCTAAGGGACTTAAATGTTCAACGAGCTCACAACCAATATTCCTAAAACTAGATTAATAGACTTCACTCCACTTCCTCAACTGTGTTATTTCTCTAGTTAAGTCTGTAACGACCCGCCGTTCTGACCGCCTCTAGTCGGTAATTAAACCAACTAGAAACGTTCAAAATGACAGATTGTTATTTAGTTTATAACATTTAAACAGAATCAGTCACAGAATCACAGAACAACAATATATTTTATAAATAAACTTTTCTTTTATATACAAGTATCAGAGTTACACAATGAATTATACTTGAATTTATACAGCGGAAACAATTTATTTTATTAAGTACAAGAAAAATCTCTTGAAAAACTTTGGTGGAGTCCTTTAATCCCCCTCGAATTTAACTTCGCTGCGAGAAAATCTTCAAGCTGTAAAAATACTCGGTCTGACCCGAGCGTTAATTGCAAAACACAAAACACTCGAGTCAGGATTAATCTTAATTCAAGTAATTAAATTTGCAATGAATTGAAATAAAATGGTACAGATTTAAACACTAAGAACAGGATCAAACTGGAATAACTCCCAATACTACAGTGTGTCAACCAAGCAACAGAGATGGTGAATCTCATAATTTAATTTAAATTTACTATGGATTTTCATATTAACAACTTCAATTTTTTTTTTTTTAAAATCTGTCAATCCTGTGTGGCTGCAGTACACACGTATATTTGCACACATGTGCACTGCCTCGCCAACACGTGTGCACCAAACAAAAACACGGCTATCAGATCGAAACAAGGCCAATGCACAGACAAAGGAATCATGAAGACATCAGACAAAGCAATACAAACAGCAATGTCAAAGCAGGCAATCAAGGCAGAGGCTCAGAAATGCCAAAGACATGAAGGCATAAACAATAACAAATGCAGGACCAACTGCAAAAGTGACACAGCAGAAGTGATCAAGGCAAAGCACAAGTGTGCAGCATCAAATAGTTGTTTCAAGTGCATGGACATATATATATGGAACTGCCACTGCATGCAGACAGCAAAAATCAAGTAACTAGAGGCAACTGGCAATAACCACTACACCTAGCAAACTACATGAAGACAACATGCATGCAACATGGACTGCAGACAACTCAAATGAACCAAATACACATGCCAACAGCAATGGAAACAAAGTCAGACCAACAGCAGCTGCATAGGAATGCAGTAACAAACAGAAGGAATGACCAGAACACAAGTACAAACAAATGAATGCAATTCGAAGTGATATAACAGTTACAACTGCAAGAACCAGCTGCAACATAAAGTGAAAATGCACAATACATACACCATGTACAGAATGGAAGTAGTGATACAAGGTAAACTGGCATCAAACATGAAGTGAATCAAGTCAGTAAAGCAATGGACCAATGAAAGTGACTCAAGCAACAGGTCCTCAATGCAAGTGCAGAAAATCAAGTCGACCAGGTAGCAATGATGAAAGCGTGCAAGTGTAGACGACAGCTACTCAATGCAACTCAGGTGAAACAAGACTAAAACCAACAGCAACATACCAAGACCAGGTAATAATGAAGTGGATGTGAAACAGGTCAAGCATATATAGGTATGCCGTGACAAGTAAGAATTGTAGTGAAGCATGTCTACAAGATTACATGTAGTGTCAACAATCAAGCAAAGTGCAGACCAAACAATGACACAATGCAGAGCACATTTGTCGAAGATTGCCACGAACATGGAACCAAAAGCAAAGGAACAAGATTCGACTTCAAAAATGAAACAAGTCAAAGTCTGCAACTCAACTAAACAGGCAAGCCCAACTCAAGTACACCAGTGACAACCAAAGTACTAACAAACCACTATGCAGACAAAATGCAAATTCCAGTGATACAAGTGCAACACAGTTGCAAACAACATAGGGAACAGATAAAAATGGACTGATGAACAATATGCAGCAGTGAATGGGAACAACAACAATGAATACTGTTACATTACCAATGATACAGGTGAACAGAGAACAAGTGTCACCGCAATAAAATGCACAAGTGAAACCAAACCGCAAAGCTAAGCATGAAACCATAGTGAAAACAAGGTTGCAAGCATATGAAATGCAAACAACATGTACACAAGTCCAGCTACAACAAACAGTGCAGACCAAATAAATCAAAGACATCAAGTGATGAAGCACTGCAACTCAAAGAGCTCAAATGCATGGAACATGACAGCAAGAACAAACAGTGCAAACTCCCAAAAAAAATACAACAGTGAAGGAAACTGCATCACAGCAGCATAAAAAGTGGATACAACATCAAGCTACATGAATATGGAACCAACTATACAAGTGCAGACTACAGATGGGTGCAAACAAAATAAACCAAATGCAACAGGATGGAATGCAACTACAAAATTCATCATTCACAATTTAGAACCAGATTACCAATTCAAAACAAGAACTTCAAAAATTGGAATTTGGTCTTATTGTTAAATCAGACCTTAAACACTAACTCCTCAGATGATTTAAAAAAAATGTGATACTTGTTTTAATATTCATGTTTTTTTTTAAAACATGCATTCAAGTTTTAACTTGATTGAATAATTAAAGATGTTTCATAATCTTACTTAAAAAGAAAATGAAACACTGTAGTTCAATCCATAACAGTCTTTTTTTTTCTCCTTTTTCTTTGTTGTTCATTTTACAACAGAAAGATAACTTCGTACACACAGTAACATGTAAATGCATAAACATATATTCACATGTATACTTTCAATTCCATACCTAAACAACATTCAAGCATCACACAATGGATTCAAGGGTTATAGTAGCACATCAGATTCATCAAAGAATAGTTTCAAGCTTGTAAATTTTGTTATTTTCCAAATGTAGAATATTTTACAGGGGTTCAAAATTGGGTTACTCAGACCTTTAAACTGAAATTATTCACATTTGGCATGCAACATAACACACAACAACAACAAAGAACACCACAAGCAGAAATAGGGGTTTTACAGACACATACATTCAACACACATGAACAGAAGCTCAAACAAGCACATGCAACAAAATTTTCCTCATCTAGATTTAAAATCCATCACATGCAGCAACAACAAACAAGCAAGGTTTTTGATATAGCATCTGTTCTTATCAATTTAAAACAAATTATCAAGTAGCATCTGTTCTTATTAGTAAAAAAAACAAATTTCACATAGTATCTGTTCTTATCAGTTTTAAATCGAATTATCAAAGCAAACGATAGTAAATAACACCAACAACCATACATGCAGAGACTTATCTGTTCTTATCAGTTTTTTTTTATTGCAAATTAACCGAGCAAATGAAAGCCAAATAACACCAATTCATATCATGCAACCAAGCAACCAATTCAAACAAATTTAAAAACTTGAATCAAAATTAATCGTGAGAAAACTCACCTTAACAAAATCGAAACAGCCGAAGAGAGTAATGAGCCAAGTTGAACGAAGATTGAAGCGAAGATTGAAGCCCCACATCAGATCGCAAGCCCTAGTTTTCGGAAAGGAACGAAAATGAGAACTGAAGCCGCCATTTTTTTTTCTTTCGTGATCTTTGTTTAGGGTTTAAAAAATGGAAATGGTAAAGTGAAATGAAAGGGATCGGGTATCGGATTGAAAGTAAAGGCAGTGGTTCTTTTCTTCTTTATTTTATGTTTTATTTTTATTTTGTTTTATTATTTTCTTCTATTTATATATATATAATTTTTCATTTTAAATTCAATTTATTTTAAACATCAAATTTTATTTTGTACACAAACACCTTGTTTTGTTTTTGTAGATATTTACTTTTGTTTGTTTTGTTTAATTTTTGTTTAAATTATGTTGTTAAAATTTTTTCTTTTACTAAGTGTATTTGTTTATTTTATTTTGTATTGATTTTAATTTTTTTATTTAAGCTAAAGAAAAAATGTCATTAAAATTTAACCATTAATTTACTAATTTACAAAAATAAAATTTTTTAAATCCAAATTATCTTCTTAAGTTATTAGTTTGAATTTCAATTACAAATTCCATATTCAATCTCAACTCCGAAGTCAAATTTAAATTTTTATTCAACTCTTTATAGATTAAATTTTAAAATTTAATCACCAATTTCATTGTTATATTGGAAATTCAATTTAAATTATCATTCAAATATTTAAAATTAATTAAATATTCACAATTTAAATTGTTCAAAATTTAGGATCGTTACAATCTCCCCTCCTTAAAAGAATTTCGTCCCGAAATTACAAGTAAGGAGAAATGATTGTTGAAATTTCACTAATATTTATGTTTTACACAATTTTATCTAGTTCGAAACTTATTAGAAATAAATGAATATAGGATTCATTCCATTTGTTTTATCTCACTAGCTTTGTTTATTAACTCATTTGTCTATTATTTTTCTACAATCAAGACACAAAAATCTTTACTAAAATTTTCAACTTACAAAACCCAAATTTTAAATTTGAACTTCTTCATTTAAGAAATTTACATAGTATAACTTTTCCAAAGCTGTGGACTTTTCAAAACATTCCAAAAATCCTCTTCCTTAATTTATTAGGTTGGAATTTATATCACTTTAATTTCAGATAATTGATTTTCTATTTAAAGTTTGAAAATACTTGCTAACTCGAAATTTAACAAGTCTATTGTCGTTCTTAAAGACATTAGGCATACGCTGGCCAGGCGCAAGTTTAACAATCTCCAAGTACTAAATATACTTGCTTCAATTCCCAGTGAAAATAGTTTTTAAAAATTCTTTTTAAAAAAAATGGATATGGAAAGCACATTCCCCCATGGATCACAGTTTACTCGGCGGTTCCGCTACTATCCCAGTAGAGTCGCTTGTAACTGTGGATATCTCATCCCTTGAATTTCGCCATGGTTGTTGCCAAAGATCGCGGTTCACACGGCGGTTACGCTACTATCCCAGTAGAATCGCTCGTGACCGTAGGCATCTCGCCCCTCGAATTACGCTTTGGTTTGTAGATTGCAGTTTACACAGCGGTTACGCCACTATCCCAGTGGAATCGCTTGTAACTGTAGGCATCACGCCCCTCAAATTACGCTACCACCCGAGTGTAACTAGATCGCGGTAGACACGGCGGTTACGCCACTATCCCAGTGGAATCGCTTGTAACCGTAGGCATCTCGCCCCTCGAATTACGCTAGCACACTATACCAGTCCAAAAGGACATTTCAACTAATGGAAATACAAAAGGTCACTCCAACTAATGGAAATACAAATGGTCATTCCAACTAATGGAAATACTACGTAGCTACGATTTTCAAATGGACACTCATCTCGAGTTCCAACAACCTTCACAAATGTTTAAATGGAAGGTACTTTTCCATATCCTCAATTTGGAAAACATAATATTATACATACATATATAATATTTCATTTCACATTTAGTACATATCATACTCATGTACTTACATAAGTTTTCCATAACAATTACTTTTCCAAACTAATTGGTTTTCGAATTAATCGTATTCACACATATACGTTATGAAAACCACAATATTTCATACCCATAACAAATAGAGGATTCACAAATTTTCCATTTCATTATCCATTTAAAATTTTCCTCTAAGCCGATTTGGAAATTTAAGGTTATCTCAAACCTAATTCACATTCATAATCCAATTTATTATCGACTTCACACACGATTTGGATTTCACGTTACATCGTCAATCCTCAACACATAATTGATGTCTATCGATATATAACCTCTGAGCTCGTACGTCTCAGAGAAGGGTGTTAAGCTAAGAGAATAAATTCTCCGCCACCAACAGATATATATTTAATAGAGATCAATTGATATGTCGTCAATTCACGACGTTAGACATACAATCCAAATCATCCATTTAAAATTCAAAGTTCAACTTACATTGTTTTTGGGTGTCAAAGTTAAACTCAGTTTAACTCAAAATTCAATCACTTTGAAATTTTTCCAAGTTGAACTAAGTGTTCAAATTTCCCAAAAATAATATCTTTACAAGATATAAAATTTTTCACACTGAACCATTTGAAACAAATTCAAATATTCACTTTTCAATTTATCTTTAAAAGATACAATCTCAAAACATTCACTTTTCACTTTATCTTGAAAAGATAAAATTTCAAACCTTTCGTTTCATATTGGAAAATATTTCCATACTTATTCAATAATAAGTAATTTACAAATCCATTTATTTTCAACACTTTGAAAATATTTGATATACTTAAACTAAAATCAAGTATATATTTCATTCTTAAGGAAATCATTCTTTTAAACACATTTATTTGAGTCAAAACGAATGTTGCGTAAAACATCGTTACGACGACTCAAAATTACTAGTATAGGGATTCGAATTTAAGATAGATGTATAAATCCCAATACTAAATAAAACATTTCCTTTTGGAAATCATTTACTATAACAACAGTGTTATAGTCCACCATTTCCTTTCTTACTCTCGAAAACGTCTATTTCAACAACGAATGTTGAAATCTATGCTTTCGATTCTTAACACATTTTCAAAATGGATTACTTCATTTCATAGTGTTGCTTCCCAAAAACATTCTCATTTAAGTTTTTCAACTTCAACTTAATTCATAGTTTGAATTCTGCATACATTTCAAAATATTGGTTTTAAACCAACTTCAAATTTCCAATATTAAGTTTTCCACTTAACTTATTTCCATGCCCATTCAAATTCAAATTCTTCATTGAATCTATTTAAATCTCTTATAAATTTTCATTAGATTCATATCTCCTTTTATATCTCATTTATTGTCCAAAACCATAGATATAACTCCTTTAATAAGTTACAACAATTTACTTATCAAAATAAGTCGTTTGCGGAATTTACAAACATCTTTAGAAATTCCATTTCTATTTATAAAACTTCGATTTATAATCTCCTTTACTAATTTGATTTAAACCAATTTAGACCAATTCATTAATTCACTTAACTCATATTTCATTTTCCATAACTCTCAAAAATTCGATAATGAGTTTCCGAATGATCGAAACTCAAGTCTAACGAGACCTCACCGAAGAGAAACGGTCGCAAACCTAAATTTAGAGGGGAATCTCCGAAAATGATTCTAATTTTCAAAATACCCTTTATTTTAAAGAATTTTTTTTTTATACTTCTTTAGATTTGAAAACACTTTCTTTAAAGTGATTCTAGTAACTATTCATATTAAATGCCATAAACTAAGCTCTGTGTAAACCAAAGCTCTGATACCACTTTGTAACGACCCGCCGTTCTGACCGCCTCTAGTCGGTAATTAAACCAACTAGAAACGTTCAAAATGACAGATTGTTATTTAGTTTATAACATTTAAACAGAATCAGTCACAGAATCACAGAACAACAATATATTTTATAAATAAACTTTTCTTTTATATACAAGTATCAGAGTTACACAATGAATTATACTTGAATTTATACAGCGGAAACAATTTATTTTATTAAGTACAAGAAAAATCTCTTGAAAAACTTTGGTGGAGTCCTTTAATCCCCCTCGAATTTAACTTCGCTGCGAGAAAATCTTCAAGCTGTAAAAATACTCGGTCTGACCCGAGCGTTAATTGCAAAACACAAAACACTCGAGTCAGGATTAATCTTAATTCAAGTAATTAAATTTGCAATGAATTGAAATAATATGGTACAGATTTAAACACTAAGAACAGGATCAAACTGGAATAACTCCCAATACTACAGTGTGTCAACCAAGCAACAGAGATGGTGAATCTCATAATTTAATTTAAATTTACTATGGATTTTCATATTAACAACTTCAATTTTTTTTTTTTTAAAATCTGTCAATCCTGTGTGGCTGCAGTACACACGTATATTTGCACACATGTGCACTGCCTCGCCAACACATGTGCACCAAACAAAAACACGGCTATCAGATCGAAACAAGGCCAATGCACAGACAAAGGAATCATGAAGACATCAGACAAAGCAATACAAACAGCAATGTCAAAGCAGGCAATCAAGGCAGAGGCTCAGAAATGCCAAAGACATGAAGGCATAAACAATAACAAATGCAGGACCAACTGCAAAAGTGACACAGCAGAAGTGATCAAGGCAAAGCACAAGTGTGCAGCATCAAATAGTTGTTTCAAGTGCATGGACATATATATATGGAACTGCCACTGCATGCAGACAGCAAAAATCAAGTAACTAGAGGCAACTGGAAATAACCACTACACCTAGCAAACTACATGAAGACAACATGCATGCAACATGGACTGCAGACAACTCAAATGAACCAAATACACATGCCAACAGCAATGGAAACAAAGTCAGACCAACAGCAGCTGCATAGGAATGCAGTAACAAACAGAAGGAATGACCAGAACACAAGTACAAACAAATGAATGCAATTCGAAGTGATATAACAGTTACAACTGCAAGAACCAACTGCAACATAAAGTGAAAATGCACAATACATACACCATGTACAGAATGGAAGTAGTGATACAAGGTAAACTGGCATCAAACATGAAGTGAATCAAGTCAGTAAAGCAATGGACCAATGAAAGTGACTCAAGCAACAGGTCCTCAATGCAAGTGAAGAAAATCAAGTCGACCAGGTAGCAATGATGAAAGCGTGCAAGTGTAGACGACAGCTACTCAATGCAACTCAGGTGAAACAAGACTAAAACCAACAGCAACATACCAAGACCAGGTAATAATGAAGTGGATGTGAAACAGGTCAAGCATATATAGGTATGCCGTGACAAGTAAGAATTGTAGTGAAGCATGTCTACAAGATTACATGTAGTGTCAACAATCAAGCAAAGTGCAGACCAAACAATGACACAATGCAGAGCACATTTGTCGAAGATTGCCACGAACATGGAACCAAAAGCAAAGGAACAAGATTCGACTTCAAAAATGAAACAAGTCAAAGTCTGCAACTCAACTAAACAGGCAAGCCCAACTCAAGTACACCAGTGACAACCAAAGTACTAACAAACCACTATGCAGACAAAATGCAAATTCCAGTGATACAAGTGCAACACAGTTGCAAACAACATAGGGAACAGATAAAAATGGACTGATGAACAATATGCAGCAGTGAATGGGAACAACAACAATGAATACTGTTACATTACCAATGATAAAGGTGAACAGAGAACAAGTGTCACCGCAATAAAATGCACAAGTGAAACCAAACCGCAAAGCTAAGCATGAAACCATAGTGAAAACAAGGTTGCAAGCATATGAAATGCAAACAACATGTACACAAGTCCAGCTACAACAAACAGTGCAGACAAAATAAATCAAAGACATCAAGTGATGAAGCACTGCAACTCAAAGAGCTCAAATGCATGGAACATGACAGCAAGAACAAACAGTGCAAACTCCCAAAAAAAATACAACAGTGAAGGAAACTGCATCACAGTAGCATAAAAAGTGGATACAACATCAAGCTACATGAATATGGAACCAACTATACAAGTGCAGACTACAGATGGGTGCAAACAAAATAAACCAAATGCAACAGGATGGAATGCAACTACAAAATTCATCATTCACAATTTAGAACCAGATTACCAATTCAAAACAAGAACTTCAAAAATTGGAATTTGGTCTTATTGTTAAATCAGACCTTAAACACTAACTCCTCAGATGATTTAAAAAAAATGTGATACTTGTTTTAATATTCATGTTTTTTTTTAAACATGCATTCAAGTTTTAACTTGATTGAATAATTAAAGATGTTTGATAATCTTACTTAAAAAGAAAATGAAACACTGTAGTTCAATCCATAACAGTCTTTTTTTTTCTCCTTTTTCTTTGCTGTTCATTTTACAACAGAGAGATAACTTCATACACACAGTAACATGTAAATGCATAAACATATATTCACATGTATACTTTCAATTCCATACCTAAACAACATTCAAGCATCACACAATGGATTCAAGGGTTATAGTAGCACATCAGATTCATTAAAGAATAGTTTCAAGCTTGTAAATTTTGTTATTTTCCAAATGTAGAATATTTTACAGGGGTTCAAAATTGGGTTACTCAGACCTTTAAACTGAAATTATTCACATTTGGCATGCAACATAACACACAACAACAACAAAGAACACCACAAGCAGAAATAGGGGTTTTACAGACACATACATTCAACACACATGAACAGAAGCTCAAACAAGCACATGCAACAAAATTTTCCTCATCTAGATTTAAAATCCATCACATGCAGCAACAACAAACAAACAAGGTTTTTGATATAGCATCTGTTCTTATCAATTTAAAACAAATTATCAAGTAGCATCTGTTCTTATTAGTAAAAAAAACAAATTTCACATAGTATCTGTTCTTATCAGTTTTAAATCGAATTATCAAAGCAAACGATAGTAAATAACACCAACAACCATACATGCAGAGACTTATCTGTTCTTATCAGTTTTTTTTATTGCAAATTAACCGAGCAAATGAAAGCCAAATAACACCAATTCATATCATGCAACCAAGCAACCAATTCAAACAAATTTAAAAACTTGAATCAAAATTAATCGTGAGAAAACTCACCTTAACAAAATCGAAACAGCCGAAGAGAGTAATGAGCCAAGTTGAACGAAGATTGAAGCGAAGATTGAAGCCCCACATCAGATCGCAAGCCCTAGTTTTCGGAAAGGAACGAAAATGAGAACTGAAGCCGCCATTTTTTTTCTTTCGTGATCTTTGTTTAGGGTTTAAAAAATGGAAATGGTAAAGTGAAATGAAAGGGATCGGGTATCGGATTGAAAGTAAAGGCAGTGGTTCTTTTCTTCTTTATTTTATGTTTTATTTTTATTTTGTTTTATTATTTTCTTCTATTTATATATATATAATTTTTCATTTTAAATTCAATTTATTTTAAACATCAAATTTTATTTTGTACACAAACACCTTGTTTTGTTTTTGTAGATATTTACTTTTGTTTGTTTTGTTTAATTTTTGTTTAAATTATGTTGTTAAAATTTTTTCTTTTACTAAGTGTATTTGTTTATTTTATTTTGTATTGATTTTAATTTTTTTATTTAAGCTAAAGAAAAAATGTCATTAAAATTTAACCATTAATTTACTAATTTACAAAAATAAAATTTTTTAAATCCAAATTATCTTCTTAAGTTATTAGTTTGAATTTCAATTACAAATTCCATATTCAATCTCAACTCCGAAGTCAAATTTAAATTTTTATTCAACTCTTTATAGATTAAATTTTAAAATTTAATCACCAATTTCATTGTTATATTGGAAATTCAATTTAAATTATCATTCAAATATTTAAAATTAATTAAATATTCACAATTTAAATTGTTCAAAATTTAGGATCGTTACAAAGTCAGAATATCAGCCCAGGCCCATAAAACTGGAACTCACTAGAAAATATCCATCCAAATATAAATCACATTCTAGCCTAATATCCTTCTTTTTTATCCAAACTCTCAGCTTAATATCAGTCTTTCTTGTCCAAACTATCAACTAATAAACGGTAATTTATACCGCTACTTATATGTCTAAAAAATTAAAAGTGAATTTTAATCCCATGAAATGCTCTGATCAAATTTAATCCAACACTTTACAAGCCCATTTTCCTCGCCCATGTATTGACTATACGGCTCATAATTCTATCACAACAAAAAATAGATTTATAATACTCACCGTCAATGAACATTGGACAATACATTGCTCTATTTATTTTTCAAAGCTAGATTTTCGTAGTTGGAAGATCAGGATCCACCTTTACGGCATACCTAAAATCGTCATTGGCACATATGAAGGACACCATGAATTTTTGGTCATGTTATTTGGATTACATGATGCCCTATCCACTTTTCAAGCCATGAATAATAACTTTTACCGAGTCTTTAAAAATTTATACCTTTTTCTTGAAGATAACCTTATGAATAGTGGTAGAACATGGACCCCCCATCTCACATACGTAAAATAACAATTTAAATATTTTGAATGCGTCATATTAAGCCTTATCGAACTATAATCATATCATTTTGAGAGAAATATCTCAAGTCAGTCCAACAAAATATGAGGCAACAATTAATTTGCCAACCCACTTAAACTTCGAAGGTTTTTTAGGCCTTAAGGGTTATTACCACCGACTTATCAAATATTGTGCCCATATTGTGGTCTAATATATCCCAAGAAGCTTTCCATCTTCTCAAACAGACCTTAACACAATCCTCAATCCTCTCCCTCTTAAATTTCACACAACCGTTTGACATCCATACCAATGCATTGGGAATCGTCGTGGGAGACGTCCTCTCCCAAACTCAATATCCAATTACTTACTTCAGTAAACATCTACTTCCATTACTCCAAAAATCATTGACCTTATTATCCCGCCTTTTGGCAAAGCCGAGATACCCAAAAATTAACTGGAAATCAGTGATTACTAGGCACGAATATCGATTATGCATTGCAGGTTCACTATGCATGTCGACGAATTTTGTCCGAGCCTAGATCAGGCCACAATTGACGAGACATGATAAGCAAAGCCATGAAAGCCAGCGTTTCAAATTTCAGGTTAATCGGAGTTCGTATGAATGAGATATGATCGATATAAGTTGGAGAAAATATACTATTCGTATCCATCAAACAGTCGAGGTGATGGCCTATTCGAATCCATCAGGTTCGCATCGATCAGAATGTTCGTATCCCCATGTTCCAATCGATCAAGGTCATCTGTTCGTGTCAATCTCGTGGAAACCTTGCTTGCATCGATCCTAGATTCACCTTTCGTATCGATCCCCAGAAATCGTGGATCATTGTTTGTATCAATCAATAGGAGCCTTCATTTCATATCGATCAGCTGATAGATACGAGCAAAGTCAAAGCCAATCGATACGAGCAGTACTCCCTTTAGTGATCGATACGAAATGGCACCCCAAATATCGATACAATCATCGATGTGAACAGAGCTTCATCGACATGAAACAGAGCACGAGCCATAGATGCGAACATGTCGATGCAAACGAGGCAAAAGCCTCGGAACGAATCGATCAACGCGGTACAAAAGGTGGAGCGATCCAAGAATCTCGTGCCACGTCACCATGCATTCACGTGTCCAGGTCGATTCGAAGGGATGGATACGAAACCATGGATTCGAACTCAACAGCATACGAAAATCACAATCTTGCATCGATCATATCTCACAAACCACAGGTACAAATGCAATGAAATTTTCACAGCAGCTTACGCACAAGCTGAAGAAGGTTCATGCCAAGTTTCGGCTCGATTGGATGAATTCTTGATCGATACAAAATTGGTTCGTATCGATCACGGATCGAGTCAAAACTTTACGGGCTCGATCGTGTGGACCCCCTCACGTGCCAGAAGGAGTCTTCCGAGGTTTGAGCGCGATATCAGCCTCCTACGCCTATAAATAGAGCCCCAAAGCCTACAGAAAGAGGATCTTTTCAACTTTGGAACGTCCAGACTTTGCCGGGTTCTATTTTACACTCCACCACTATGGTTGTACTTGAATTTGAGAGCTGTAATTCACCGTAACATAATATAATTGATCGAAATCATTAAGTGAATCAATAAAGTCATAAACTTCAGAGTGGACGTAGGCCGGATCGTCGAACCACTATAAATTCTGTGTTGTTTACTACTTTCCTTTGAATTTTCTAAGTGATCTTCACACTTACTATTCATCTGTTATCTATGATTGTGAATTATCGACTACCGGGTGTTTGTGACCAATTTTGGCGCGAACATTTTGGTGCTTTCACTGAGAAATGAATCAGGGATTCCACCGCTTGGAAATTGAATTTGAAGGTTTAAGAGTTCAGATCTAAAAAGCTATGACAAGGCAATCAAGTAGAAGGCAAAGACCAGAGAGAAGTCAGCATGAAAGGAGTCAAGAGGATTCCTCGGGGGAGAACCAAGCCTTAGTCTTCATCACCAGGGATGAGATGGAGACAATGATGAGAAGGCAAGAAGAAATGATCCAGAATTTGTTTCGACATGTTGGGAAACTTGGAGCGCAAAATCAAGGAGCAACAGGAATTCAGAACGGAGCAGGACCACCTGGGGTGGCACTAGAGCTAGGGGCACCCACCTAGAGCACGTTGACCCAATACCAAGAAGAGCATCGGGTGGATTCGAACAGCGTGACATTGGTAGAGGAGCAGGTGCTCAGCCAGGAGAATAGATTCCAGAATTCCCTCGTGAACTCGGGGGGTAAGTCAAAGTCAATGGGCAAGGACTACAGCTCGGAGACAACGACAGATTGGCGGAGATGGTTAGGCGGGCTATGAGAGGCGGATTGGTAAACAAAGACTTGGAGGATGTGAATAGGAGTTCTTTTACCACAACAATCAGGCGAGCTAGGAACCCACCAGATTTTAAGCACTATCGTTGGATATGTATAGTGGGAGGACAGACCCTACGGTTCATCTGACAAAGTATATGAGGCACATGGAAGTGCTGAGGCATCAGAGGAGGTCATGTCCCGGTGCTTTCCATTGTACCTGGCAGATATTGCAGCGTTATGGTTTAGGCAACTGGAGAGTGGATCTATTGGAACATGGAATGATTTGACTGAAAGGTTTATGAAGCAATTCAGGGTTCACATTTCAAGATCCAAGAATGTGATGAGTTTGGCAGTACTAAAACAGACAGCTGGGGAGTCTTTGAGAAGCTTTTTGACGCGATTCAATGCAGCTGCAGTATCGGTGGATCGACCGGATGCATCCATGGTCTTGATGGCAGCTGTATTGGGCATAGCTGATGGCACAGAATTCAAGAATTCGCTGACAAGAGACCCCCCTATGGATCTAGGGGAATTTTATCATGAGGCTGAAGGATTTTTACGGTTAGAGGATGCAAATGCTGAAAGGGAGGAAGGAGAGGGAATCGATGTTTATGCGGTCAAAGGTGGAAATTCTACTGAAAAAGGTGCAGAAACTAGCAAAGGGAAGCTAAAGACTGAGGATAATGACAATAGATTAACACGAACACGAAAAGAACCAAGATTCACCTTATATACGGAGCTGAACGAAACTTTGGAGTGGATCTACCAAGACACCAAGGGACAGGTTCCTTATCGAAAGCCGATGAGGAAAGATCCGACTAACAACGAGAGAAGATCAAACAAGTATTTCTCTTTCCATGAGTTGAATGGTCACAGCACAAACGAATGCAGCCACTTGAAAGACGAAGTCGATGGGCATATCCGGAATGGTTTGCTATCGCAATATGTGAGAAGGAGAGCCACAACGATGGAACAAGAGCGACTACCGCCTGCACCAACTAAAGACGGCTCAGGATCGAGGCGTCAACTTATTATCAATTGATTGAAATAATGATGGACGAGTGGCAAACTCCACACCGACGCGACTAAGTTGTTTACACATATACAGGACCGCGAACGATACTCAGATACAACTATAAAATCATATCGATGTAGGTGTTTGCACTCCGACGTCACTGTTTTGCTTTTGTTTTTTTACTTATTATGTTTGGATTTGATTTTGTCGGACATTTCTGTTGAAAATCTCGATTGAATGGACATTTAGTTTTGATAATTTTGAAATGGTTAAGCTACTTACACATGTATGGGGTCGCGAACGGTCCTTAGGCATGATCTGAGATAGCGATAAATCGCCTTGACAAACGATCCAGAAACTCACTCGAACGTGAAATCCGATATTGATAATACTAAGTTCCCACCGGGCACACACAATTCGCCACGAACGGCACCCGGTCGCGAATGATCACAATTCGCCACGAACGGCACCTGATCGCGAATGATCACAATTCGCCACGAACGGCACCCGATCGTGAACGATCACAAATCGCCTCGAGCGGCACCCTGACCCCGAACGGTCCCTGTTCGTCGCGAACGACATCCGACCGCCAACGGTCCCATATCTCCTCAAATGACATACGATCCCGAACGATCGTCATTCGTGGTCAGACGAGACTGTCAATTTCTCTGCAGGTCATCAACAACATACAAACATCCATCTTATGGCATTACAAAACGCACCATCCTACCGCAAGGCATGTTTTAGGGGGCAAAGTGTTATCCCGCCTTTTGGCAAAGCCGAGATACCCAAAAAATTAACTGGAAATCAGTGATTACTAGGCATGAATATCGATTATGCATTACAGGTTCACTATGGATATCAACGAATTTTGTCCGAGCCCGAATCGGGCCACAATTTATGCAACATGACAAGAAAAGCCATGAAAGTCGGAGTTTCAAATTTCAGGTTAATCGGAGTTCGTATGAATGAGATATGATCGTTACAAGTTGAAGAAAATATATTGTTCGTATCCATCAAAGAGTCGAGGTGATGGTCTATTCGAATCCATCAGGTTCGCATCGATAAGAATGTTCGTATCCCCATGTTCGAATCGATCAAGGTCATCTATTCATGTCAATCTCGTGGAAGCCTTGCTCGCATCGATCCTAGATTCGCCTTTCGTATCGATCCCCATAAATCGTGGATCATTGTTCGTATCGATCAATAGGAGCCTTTATTTCGTATCGATCAGCTGATAGATATGAGCAAAGTCAAAGCCAATCGATATGAGCAGTACTCCCTTTAGTGATCGATACGAAATGGCACCCCAAATATCGATACAATCATCGATGCGGATATAGCTTCATCGACACGAAACAGAGCACGAGCCATATATGCGAACGTGTCGATGCAAACAAGGCGAAAGCCTCGGAACGAATCGATAAACGTCACATAAAAGGTGGAGCGATACAAGAATCTCATGCCACATCACCATGCACTCATGTGTCCAGGTCGATTCGAAGGGATGGATACGAAACCATGGATTCGAACTCAGCAGCATACGAAAATCATAATCTTGCATCGATCATATCTCACAAACCACAGGTCCAAATGCTATGAATTTTTCACAGCAGCTTACGCACAAGCTGAAGAAGGTTCGTGCCAAGTTTCGGCTCGATTGGATGAATTCTTGATCGATAAGAAATTGGTTCGTATCGATCACGGATCGAGTCGAAACTTTACGGGATCGATCGTGTGGGCCCCCTCACATGCCAGAAGGAGTCTCCCGAAGTTTGAGCGCGATATCAGCCTCCTACGCCTATAAATAAAGCCCCAAAGCCTATAGAAAGAGGATCTTTTCAACTTTGGAACATCCAGACTCTGCTGGATTCTATTTTGCACTCCACCACTATGGCCGTACTTGAATTTCAAAGCTGTAGTTCACTGTAACCTAATATAGTTGATCGAAATCATTAAGTGAATCAATAAAGTCATAAACTTCAGAGTGGACGTAGGCCGGATCACTGAACCACTATAAATTTTGTGTTGTTTACTACTTTCCTTTGAATTTTCTGAGTGATCTTCATACTTATTATTCATCTGTGATCTGTGATTGTGAATTATCGACTATCGGGTGTTTGTGATCAAGTTTGGAGTGAACAAACCTACACCTATGAAATGTATTCCATAATTTTGTCAATAAAAAAAGGATGCAATACCTCTTGGATCATCCTTCAATATTACAACCAATAAGCAAAGCCTTCAACAACATCTCACTCAAATAATCTTTAACAACCATTCTATGATTTCCATGCTTGAGAGCTCAAGAAATCATGAAATAGCAACTTCCAACCAAGTTTATTAGAGAACCACCACCAGATTTCCAAAGAGGAAGCCGTGGATGTTAGAAGTGGAGTACACGCCTAACATGAAGGTACCATAGCAAGGGATGGAGTATATTTGCATGTGTCAATGCATGCTTGTGTGTGCATGACTATGCATATGCACATTGGTACATGATATTTATGCAGTACTATTGGGTGTCTGTACACAAGTTAAGTTAGGGTTTGAGTTGTGTCTGCTTGGGTCAGGAGTATGTTGAGTCAAGTAAGGTTAGACTAAGGGTTAAGTGCATGTACAAGAGTGTGTGTATGTCTATATATGTGTTTGTGAGTGTACATACATACACACATACACACACAAGCACGCAGACCATTGTAAATTGGTTTTAGGTTTATATGAAACATTATTTCGCTCTCTCTTGCCCTCTTCTTTATATTTTATCAATATTTTCTTATACTTCTTGCCTGATTTCACTTTTTGGTTTTCTTTCCTAACTATCTCTTCTCCTTCTTTAACCTAAACTCTCTTCTTATACCTTCCAATCTCCTCTTCTTTCTACCTACTTCCACTACTTTATTTTATGGAAAAAATTTCAATTAAGGCACTGAAAAAAAAACAAATTATAGAACTAGGCTTCGGCAAAAACTAATTACCAAAGTAGGAATAATTTAGTTTATAACTTGCGCATTTATGGAATGCGCAAGTTATAAAAAAATTATATGTAAAGCTTGCGCATTCTATAAGTGCGCAAGCTTTAGATTTAAAGCTTGCGCAATTTTGTAATACGCAAGCTCATTTTCGGACACCAAAAAGACAAAGAGCTGAATCTGAGCTCATTTCATCCCCTATCTTTCCAAAACCCTTCACATTTCCAACTTCAAACCCATTCCAAATCCAAAAATATAAACTAAAAACCATTGTTACTCGTCTATTCCTTCAAACAACCACTCGATTGTGCATAAAATGGAAGCAAGCTCTTCATCTACGTTGATTAGAGGTAATTATAATTTGATTGTAATTTTAATACTAGTATAGAAATAATTGTTGGTGTTAGTGGAAGATGTAGATGTGAATGTACTCATATTGTTGGTTTCTTTGTTGAAAATGCAAAAGGATTTGAAGTATTCATATAGCCAAACCCTTACTTTGTACATAGTTTTTGTAGTGATAAACGGTTGTTGTTGTTTGTACAATTGTCTCCCGGGCCCAAAGATAGAAGTGTTCCCTATCTTCAAGAACACCGTAGGAGCCAAAACGAGACATTAATGGAGGTAAATGTTCGATATTGGTAAACCGGGAGAATGCAAATATGAAGCACTAATTTTAATTTTTTTTTATACATTTCAGGGTGTTGAAACTGTGAAGATATGCGATCATTCTACCAAGCTCAAGGAGATCGATTATAAAGATCCAAGATTGGAGCTGAATCTACGAATCTCCAAATTTTGAAAAGCTATGAAAATCGATTACATTCGGCTCGATCATCACCTTATTACCGCTTTATGCGATAGATGGAGATCGAAAAAAAATACGTTTCATGTGAGAGTCGGGGAGATGAAAGCGACTCTAGCGGATGTGCATTTTCTTTTCGATCTTAAAGCAGACGGTCGCCCGGTATGTTTGCAAAATTTAGATATCGATTACATCAAATTGGCTCATGACTTGCTTGGTTTTTTTCTGCCTAGAGAGGCGGTTAAGTCTAAAAGTAAATTATTAATGACTTGGTTTAAAAGTGAATTTTTCAAACCACTACCCGAAGGGGCGACCGATTTGGATATACTTCGCCGCACTCGTGCCATGATATTGTATTTTTTGAGTTGCCATTTATTTCCCGATCATTCAAAAAGGAGATTAAGTTTGAAAATTTTACCTTTTTTGGACGATTTGGCTGACTGTAGTTATCATTCTTGGGGTAGTGCCGTTCTCTGCTATTTGTATAGTGAGTTGTCACACATTACCTTGGAACGTCGAAAAGTTTTAGGGGGTACTGCAACATTGTTGCAACTATGGTCATGGTCGCATATTGCTATTGGACCGCCGTCTATTAGAATTCCTACCGACTTAGATCCGTACCTTCCATTCGGGACTAGGGGGAATTGTGCTAGGAGTTGGCGTGAGACACCAAAAAATGTACAGTTTTGCCGTAATGGGTTGGATTTGTTGGCGGTTGATGCGGTTACATGGGAACCATATTCATTAGTGTATAAGTTTGGACATCCTGAAATTGAGTATTCGTTCGCCAGTTGGATTGCTAAGAGCCGACTGATTCTTTTTTTAGACTTTGAGGTGTATGCACCAGATCAGGTTATGAGACAGTTTTTCTTCGATTATGTTATCCCACCTTTTAGTCGAGGCTGGGATATCGACAGATTGGTTGGAAATGATGAATATCAGGATTGGAGATCGATTGGAAACAAGGCTATGATCGATGTCGTCGAAATTCAGTCGAGCTCCAATCAAGACGAGATCGATTTGGGACGATGAACGAGGCTAGGGAGGCTACGTTTCAAATTTCAGGTCAGTCAGAGTTTGTATGCCCAAGTTATGGATGGATTAAAATTCATGGAAATTGGCTCGCATCGATCTGGTCGTATCGATCAAGGTGGATGTTGTTCGTATCCATCGGGATCGATACGAAGAAAGGAAGTTTGGATTGATACGAGGAGCAGATAGCTACTGGGAGAAATGTCTCCTATCGATCAACATGCAATCGATACGAAGACAGGCGCAAGGGATGCACGCAGCAGCATCGATGATTTCGTATCGACCGGGATTGGAATGGCGGCATACTTTGAATCGCTGACTTCGTATCAATGCAACACACATCGATTGAATGGATACGAATAAGGCAGCACAAAGAGGACAAATGCAGAGGAATCAATAGGAACAGAGGAATGGCTGATCGATACGAACAGATGCACGGTTGATGGAGACAAATAAGCCCACAGACGCTAGTGGATGGATACGAAGAGCATATCATTTGGTTGATACGAAGGAGACGTGTTTGGATGAAGAAGCGTTCAACTCGGCATCAAAAGTGGATCTCCCCTGGGTTTTCGAGCACGTCATTGATGCGACTAAAATGAAGGGATGGAGACGAATAGATGGATACGAACGCTTCAGCCTTTACGAAAACGACAACTTGCATTGATCATATCTCGCAATCTACAAGTCCAAACGCTATGAAATTTTTAGAGGAACTTCCTGATGCACTCGAGAACCACCATGGTCGATCTCAGCTCGATTGGACCACTTTTAAAATGATGCGAAATGAACATGCATCGATCCCAAATCGCTCTGGATCGTCTGATGGGCCCACTTGCGCAAGAGAAGAGGTATTCCAGGTTTTGGGACGGATATCTTTGGATCTACACATATAAATAGGAGTCCTATGGCAACTGCAAAGGGGATCTTCTCTTTCTTTGATGCAGAAACTCTGCCATTTTTGCTATTGATTTTCAAAGGCTTGTAATTGTACCTAAAGTATAAAAGCAATAAAAGAGGATTGATTCAAAGTGGACGTAGAACGGATTGCCGAACCACTATAAACCTTGTGTCCTTTCCCGCTTTCTTCTTTTGAACTTTATTGTTTCTTCATTTCTGTTCTCTACATTATCTAAATCTGGGATCTATGTGTGAATATTGTGGATCTGTGTGTAAACACTGGTGTTTTCAAGGCTTTTGGGGTTTGTGACCAATTTTGGCACAAACAATTTAGTGCTTTCACTGAGAAGAGACTAGCAATCGTTGTACCGAACTCGGAGTTTAGATTTGGAAAGCTAAAGGATTAGATCTAAAAGTGACCATGGTTAGGCAATCAGCTAGAAAGACATTACCAGAAAGGAGCCATCATGAAGCAAGTTAGGAGGCTTCCTCAGAAGCAAAGTAGACCTCAGCTTTCATCGCCAGAGATGAAATGGAGATGATAATGGAAGCTATGCAGGAAGAATTGTTGAAGAGACACGAGGAAATGATGCAGAACCTTCTCAGACAGTTTGGACAGGCAGGAACAGTTGGATTTCAAATCCACGAAGCTGGAATGGAGGGCCCCAACAGACAGTCGGATGGAGCAGCTCAACAGGGCGCAGTCCCTAATCAGCGTACAACTATTAATCCGAAGGGATCCAAGCTTGGGGCACACCACCTGGCAACGGCGGACCGATTCATGGAGGGACTCTGGGTGACACCACACTACAAGATGCTGGCAGAAGCACAAGAGTACATAATGAAGAGTATGTACCAGAATTCCCTCGGGGACTCGGGGGGAAACCCTCGGTGGACAATGCTGGATTGACTGAGATTATCAGGCGAACTATGCGTGGAGGTTTAGCAAACAGAGATTTGGAAAGAGTAAACAGAAGTCTGTTCACCCGTGACATCAAAATGGCTCGAAACCCACCAGAGTCCAAGCTACCTACTCTGGAGGTATACAATAGCAAGGCTGATCCTACTGATCATTTGATGAGGTACACGAGATACATAGAAGTGTTGGGGGCATCGGAGGAAGTTATGGCCCAATGTTTCCCACTGTACTTGACAGATATAGCTGCAATGTGGTTCAGACAAATGGAAGAGGGATCTATCAGGACATGGATAGAATTGGTGGATAGGTTTCTAAAGCCGTTTTGGGTTCATATCAAAAGGCCGAAGAATATGATGACGCTAATTTCGGTGAAGCAAAGGATAGGGGAATCGCTCAAAGCCTTCTTGACTCGGTTCAATGCAGCGACTGCTTCGGTAGATCGGTTGGATCCATCAATGGTTTTGATGGCGGTAGTGTCAGGAGTCGGAGATGATTCGGATTTCAAAGTGTCATTAATATGGGACTCACCATTGGATATTGGGGAATTCTTCCACGAAGTCGAGAGATTCCTTCGACGGGAAGATGCATGTTCAGATATGAAGTTGAAGGAAGTGAACGTGGCCGAGGATGGAGAACCATCCAAAGAAAGCTTGGGTAAAGATAAAGATAAAGGAAAGAGGAAGTTTGGTGATGAAACGGGAAAAGCTAAGAAGCGATGGAGAGAGCCGAAATTCTCTACCCATACAGGATTGAACGAGCCGTTAGAATGGATATTCATGGAGACTCAAGATCGCCTTCCCTATCGGAGGCCAGCAAAGAGAGAACCCTTGGAACGTGAAAGGGCATCAGGAAGGCACTGTCTCTTTCATGATTTGGACGGACATGATACCAACAACTACAGGCATCTAAAGGATATAATCGAGGAGCATGTAAGGAGCGGTCAGTTGCAACAATATGTCAGAACTTGGAATGTAGCGGCGGAGTAGGAATAGCCACCATCTACATCAAACGGCAACGGAACGAGGTCCAGGAATGATGGTCGATTGGTTATCAACTGACAGGAATGATATGGAATAAGTAGCAAACTCTGGACAAACGGCCAAGTCACTTACTCATGTACGGGGACAGAGATATCCCCTGGGCATGCTCTGAGATGATGATGAACTGTGACACTACAGTTTGTGAAATCTATTTTTTCTTTTTTGGTTTGGACATTTTCTTTTTCTGGTTTGGTCTCGGAGTTTGGTTTGAACTCCTGGTTTTGTTTGCATCCTGCTTTGGACTTTAGTTAGGATGCCTGTTTTTTGGTTTGGATTTCTGGTATGTATTTTTGGTTTTCTAATTTGATCTAGATTTCGGATTGGTTTTTAATTGGATTTTAAACTGGTTTTTGGTAAACGGTCGGCGGATATGGATTATGCCCGGCAAGGGGTAAGTCTCTTCATCCGAACATGGCGAATTGGCTTATTCAGGTCGTCGAGTATGGACTATGCTCGGCAAGGGTCCAAAGCGACCAGGATTCGGCTTAGGACTTAAGGCATGGTATTACTCAGCGTTCAGGGACAACATGCAATCGATACGAGAAGCAGATGGCTACTGGCAGAAATGTTTCCTATCGATCTACATGCAATCGATATGAAGATAGGCGCAAGGGATGCACGCAGCATCGATTTTCGTATCGATCGGGATTGGAATGGCAGCATACTTCGAATCGATGACTTCGTATTGATGCAACACACATCGATTGAATGGATATGAATAAGGCATCACAAAGAGGACAAATGCAGAGGAATCGATACGAAAAGAGGAACGGCCGATCGATACGAATAGAAGCACGGTTGATGGATACGAATAAGCCCACATACGTTGGTGGATGGTTACGAAGAGCATAGCATTCGACTTATACGAAAGAGACATGTTTGGATGAAGAAGCGGTCAACTCGGCATCAAAAGTGGATTTCCCTTGGGTTTCCAAGCCACGTCATCGATGCGATTAATATGAAGGGATGTAGATGAATAGATGGATACGAACGCTTTAGCCTTCACGCAAATGACAACTTGCATCGATTATATCATGCAATCTACAAGTCCAAATGAAATGAACACGCATCAATCCCAAATCACTTGTGCAAGAGAAGATGTATTCTAGGTTTTAGGACGGATATCTTCGGATCTACACCTATAAATAGGAGTCCTATGTCAACTGCAAAGGGGATCTTCTCCTTCTCTGACGCGAAAACTCTGCCATTTTTGCTATTGATTTTCAAAGGCTTATAATTGTAACTAAAGTACGAAAGCAACAAAACAGGATTGATTCAAAGTGGACGTAGGCCAAATTGCCGAACCACTATAAACCTTGTGTTCTTTCCCGCTTTCTTCTTTTGAACTTTACTGTTTCTTCATTTTTGTTCTCTACATTATCTAAATCTGAGATCTATGTGTGAATGTTGTGGATCTGTGTGTAAACACAGGTGTTTTCAAGGCTTTTGGGATTTATGACCAATTTTGGCGCAAACAGATTATCAACACATTCACGATCCTGTCATCCTCCTTGACCCACAGAACCCACTAGCCGGATGACATTTTTGGAGGAAAGTATTGATATTTGGCAACCAAGAATTGATCGTGCCGAATGAGCACGCGAGCCTCCGACATCTTTGAGCTAGTACGAGTATTGGTATTGGCTAATTACTCATCGTTATATTCTTAAAAAATCGACAAGGAAGTTGGTTGCGTACAATCCCCGTGCTCCTCTAAAATATGATGTGGTAAGTATTGTAATTTCAAAAAATTTATAGTTCAACTTTTATGTCACATTGATGCATTGTTATGGCTTATGGTTTAGGTAAGCGGAATATACAATGCTTTGGATGCGGTGGGTGAAATAAAAGAAAGTCATATGGAGCTAGACAAGGTCAAAAGCAAGTGCATTGACCTACGACGAATACTTGACATGATTTTGGGTCGGAACAAGCTAAGAAGGCCAGCCAAGCCACTGCGCATTGTAGAAGAGCCACCACATTGTATAGAGGAGACACATACCACAGTAGAGGGTGGACAAACCCAATGGGAGGAGGCATATGCGGAGGGGGAGGCTTCACAACATCCCGGTGGTGAAACTACAGCTGGATGGCCCGCTTGGCCTGATGTAGAGAAGCAATACACCGGCGGAGAAACTCATGCTGAATGGCCCGTTTGGCATGAAGGAGAACAACAATTCGGATATGTTGGACAGTTGACATACGAGCATGCGCAAGAGCCGCCGCAGTGGAAAATTCAATAAGAAGAACTCATTTTTGGGCCAAGTCAACAACAAGAAATTCCACTTCTGACACCCACTCCTACATTCAAAGAAGGCCAAGGATCGGCTCTCATCGTGTACAAACAGAAGAAGAAGAAGAAGAAGAAGAGAGACACCCCACTTGAGCTTAGATAGATTCGTGGTTGACGATGTTGGTCTTATTATTGTTGTTTCTTTGGTTGGGTAAGGGGTTGTTGACTTGTGTTTCTATGTTATTGTACGACTTGTTCAACCTTTTTTGGATGATTTTCAATTGTCAGTTAGATCATGTTATTTATTTTGTTTTGTGATGGTATTGTTAATGGAATGGTGTGTGCATGCTCTTAGTTTGGAATTTGGGGTTTTGCAATTCGTGGTTTTGCAGTGTGGCAGAGCAGCTCACTGTTGGAACTGACCCAAAAAATGGCTTGCGTTTTTGTGGAATGCGCAAGCTATGTTGTCAATATAGCTTGCGCATTCCACATATGCGCAAGCCATTTTTGGGTTATTTACAGCAATCCGCAAATGCTACATTTGATCCTTTGTAGCATTTGCGGAATGCTACAAATAACCCAGTTCTACGCTTGCACATATTTGGAATGCGCAGGTTTTATATTTTACATATAGCTTGCGCATTTCTGGATTGCGCAAGCTATACTGACAACATAGCTTGCGCATTCCACATATGCACAAGCATGTTTTTGGCCCTGTCCGGGATAGAGAGCTGTTTCAACACCATAAATCACACAATTTCACGCAAAAAGTCCGAACAACATTCAATATAACATGCAAATACCATTCGAATGACAACATCATCACATAACAAAGTCAACAGCATGTCACAACATAAAAAAAGTTTCAAAAAGTCATACAGTAACACGTTCTACTTCTATTACAATTCAACGCGGACAAGTTTTCTTCTTGTGGCCAGTAGAACCATATTTTCTACATCTATTATGGCCAGATGTAGATGGCGGATCCACGAAACCTTTTATTCGAGTAGACCAAGGATGATCTGAATTTCTGCGCATAAGCGGTGGTTGTATAATTGGCCCATCGTAGACGTTCCAATGTCGACTATCTGGCACAGGGTGGAATAAAGGAGCATAAGCTGCGGAATACATAGCCTTCATGTGCCACGTGGAGATTAAGTCAAAATACGCTCTATTAGCACCACCCAAACCATGTGAACAAGCCGCTAATACATGGGAGCACAGAAAATGATCTAATGTTGGCATTTTGCACGAACATTTGGCAACATTATCTTCGATATTCACCGTATAATCAAACATATGCACATCTTTCACTTGCCATTCAACGAAGCTATATCTCTCTATAGACATGAGTCTTGATTTTTCCATTATTCACCCGCTAATGCTTCCTACCTAGGCGCGAGCTGCGACATCCACTCTTCCCCTTGAGTTTGTCATTCGACGAAGTAATGGTTCAATCGATGAAACATACGTGCAACCAATGATCTAACAGGTAAATTCATACTTCCTTTGAGCACACCATTAAAGCTTTCGAAAATGTTGGTCATCATCATATTGAATCTTACTCCGCCATCATGACAAAGACTCCAGCTTGATTCCTAGTCTTTCAAACTTCTTTCAATCCACGCATCGGCATCTCGATTTACAACATTCAACTGTTTTCGAAGATCATTATATTTTACGACCTCCGATGCCGTGGCATATGCATGTAAAAAATTTTGTAGCTCATCCGTGCCAAACCTCGCTTTCTTGAAATTTTCTTTAGCATGACAGATATAAAAGCGATGACGATGTTCAATTGGCCAAGCTTCTCTAAGCGAACGTGGAATTCCTTTCATACGATTCGAGATAAAGGTGATACATCTAGTACATGGATGGAATATAATTCCATATACAACGAATAAACCACCAATAACTTTTCATTTTCAACAACATCAACAATAGTAAAATTACATCTTAATTTTCAAAAACATTAATTATTACCTTTGTTTTGTACCGATGAAGAAGATGATTTCATATATAGTTTAGCAACTATTTGGTTAATAAGGTGATTGTGGATTTGGATATGGAAGAAAAATGGGTTTGGATTGGGAAATGGAGAGGGTTTGGAAAAGAAAATAGAAATATTGATAAATAAACTCAGACATGTGCTCTATGTATATTTGATGCTCAAAAATGAGCTTGCGCACTTCATAATTGCGCAAGCATTAAATATGGCTTGCGCATTTATGGAATGCACAAGGTATAGTTAAAAAAACTTAACACTTGCGCACTTCATATTTGCGCAAATTAAAACCGAAACGAGACCTATTTTGACAATTAGTTTTTCTAAAGCCTAAAACCAAAATATGATATTTGCTGAAGCCTAAAACCAAAAATTGTCCTTATTTTATTACATAATAATCTTCTTACTGCCATTCATCAACGCAACCACCAACCATTATTATGATCATTATGAGGGGATCATCAAAGCAAGCTGAACCTTCCAAAATAGTATCGGAGCAATCAGCTGGGCATAATTCACACTGCCAGTAAACTTCTCTATTCTCCGGCAACCCAGTTTTAGTACATTCCAAATCAGGATCAAGACAAAACATGGAAAAGAAAGAATAAATCAGTAATCACACCTCCTATTTTCTAAGAAATTTAGAGCATGACATTCAAGGGTTAACCATAAAGTTTAAACGCATGCACAACATTTCAACAACCCTTACACGTGACCTTTTGCAAATTATGATCCAAACTGCAACTACACCCTAACCCTTACTACAAATCATCAAGAACTAAACCATGATATGCTTTCTTATCTATACATTACTAATTCTTCAACTACCATGCTAACGACCCTACATATTAATCCAAGAACCCATTTCCTAAACTCAAGAACTACTGCTAGCAACACCCTTAATGTTCACCGACCTAAGAACATTCTCAAATGATCAGATACTCACCCTTTCCCTCTTTAAAACTTGGCTTTCTAGTCTTCACTATGGAAGATAAAGTATTTGATTGGGATAGGTAAGTAGAGCAATTAATCAGGTTCCATCAAACTGAAGAGCTGTACTGGGTTGAGGCGTGTTCTTTCCACCTCAAGAAGTAAGCTCTGTAATGGTATCATTGGTACACCCACAAGGAACTAGATCATGAATTGTGGCATGTCTTTAGGGAAGAGATATTAATCAGATTCAATCCAGAAAATATGGAGCGACCCTATGAGACTCTAGCCAGTCTCAAACAACAGACCACTACAATATCCTATTTGAACAAATTTAAACAGTTGCGGCAGTTATAGAAACCCTAGCCCCAAAATTTCTCCATGATAGATTCAATGGTTGGCTCAAAGAAGAGTGAAGGAATGATGTGTTAACTTCTAGACCTGTTGATTTTAGAGATGCTATAACTTTTGCTAAAATGTTTGAAAGCAATGGATATATATACATTAAAATGGGTTAAAAAAACTCCACACACTCCTTTATACTCCTCCAGAAATAATAATCCCCAACCCTCCCAAAGCTTTAAAAACCACTCTAATTCTATCACAAACCCAAGGCCTAAGGAATGTGGTGGTACTACTATAGAAAATTTAGTCAGAAGGAAAGGTTTAACACCTAATATTAATATAAATGAGAAGAAAAAACTTATGTTAAGATTTCAAGGAAAAATGACATAAGGATCACAAATACAAGAACCTACAAGTCTATGTGTTAAAAGGAATTATGTCACCGAACGACGAGGAGAATTATGAAGAACAAACTATGGAAGAAGAGAATGGAGAAGAAAAAGAAGAACCCATGAAAGAAACCCTATCCATAACCTTGCAAGCAATGTGTGGCCTACCATCATCGTCCACTATCAAGGTATAAGAAATTATACATGGCAAACCAGTCTGGATGCTTATTGACTCAGAGTCTACTCATAATTTTATCCATGGTCAATTCACCCAAAAATTGAAGTTAAAAGTGGATGGATCCAAAACATATAAAGGTGTAATGGCTATAAAAGAGAAGTTGAAGTGTTCTACCATATGTAACAATGTAATGTTAAAATGTCAGGACTGCAAGATGCTAGTAGACTTTTTATTACTTCCTTTAGAAGGTTTCCAAGTGGTTCTTGATGCTCAATGGATGAAGAGGTTAGGATAATTTATATGAATATGGATAAACTACAAGTTAATTCACCTACAATAAGAAAATCTATACATGGCAAGGCCTCAAAAAGGAAGAGATGGAGGTGGTTAACAAGAGAGCCACGAATAAGGAACATGTTCATGGACAACTTACTATGATACTATGCTTTCAAATTAAAACACGGCCTTTTCTATTTTCTAGAACATAAAGGCACACATACCATTCCATGGGAAATTGACAAACTCTTGCAACATTACCTTGAGATGACTTACAAAAAACCTCCTCTTCATTCTAAAAGAATGCATGAGTACAAAATAACATTACTGCCAGGGTCAAAACTAGTATGCTTGAAGCCTTATGACACTCTCACTACATCATGAATGAGTTGGAAAAAATCATAAAGGAATCATTAGAATTTGGAATCATTAGGCACAACAGAAGCTCATACTCATCTCCAATGGTGATGGTGGGGAAAAGGAATGGATCTTGGAAGCTATGCATAGACTATAGGAGCCTCAATTCATTGATAGTAAAACATAACTTTTTATACCTTTAATGATGATCTTTTTGATGAACTTTATGGATCTAAATATTTTTCTAGTTAGATCTTAAACTAGAATATCATCAAATTAGAATATACAGACTGGATATCCATAAAACAGCTTTTAAAACACATGATGACATTATGAATTTATAGTGATTCCCTTTAGGGGTTAGTAAATGCTTCATCAATTTTCAATCCCTTACGAATGATGTGTTTAGTCCTTATTTACAAAAAGTTGCGCTAGAATTTTTTATGACATACTAATATATAACTAGACATGGTCTGAGCATGTAGAGTATCTAAGTTTACCTTATAAGGTATTGAAGCAAAATCAATTGGTGCTCAAGCTATCCAAATATAGTTTTGTCAAGGAGTCAATTGAATATCTGCAGCATGTCATATCCATTCAAGGAATATTAGTAAACCCTAGCAAGGTGCAAGATGTATTGAAATGTCCATTACCAAGGAACTCGAAAGCATTGAGGGGATTTTTACAGTTAATGGGATATTATAGAAAATTCATCAGGAATTATGGACTCATCACCAATCCCTTAAAAGGGAATGTTAAAAAGGAATGCATTCAAGTAGAGTAAAGAGGAAAAGCAAGCTTTTAAACAACTCAAGTAGTGTTTGGTAAACCCACTAGTGTTAGCTATGCCAATTTTTGATCAACCTTTTGTACTAGAATGTGATGTAAGTGGGAAAGGAATATGAGAAGTTTTAATCCAAAATGCAAAACCTTTAGCTTATCTCACCTAGGCACTGCATTAAAAAAGAAACTTAGCACTCTCTACTTACGAGAAGGAGTTGCTTGCTATTATTGTAGCTACAACAGAGTGGACTTAATATTTAATGGGAAGGTAGTTCATTATAAAGATTGATCATCAAAGCCCTAAATATTTGTTATCTTAAAAACTACACATAGGGATACATAATAAATGCATAGCTAAATTACATGGATTTGACTATATGTTGTAGTACAGAAATGGTAAGGAAAACATAGCGGTAGACTTATTATAAAGGAAAGAGGAAGACATCACAATTGAACAACAAATTTAAGCTATCTCAATGGTCCAAACACCCTGGTTGTAAGAACTATAAACACACTTTTGGCTTCAGGATGGTGCCAACAGCAAGTTTCCAAGGTTCAAAGAAAGGAGTTACCTGAGAATAAATACAAATTGGTGGATAACTTAATATTTAATAAAGGAAAGATTTTAAATGATCATCACTTAGAAACCCTACTCCAAGGAATCATTAGTGAGCATCACTAAACTTCTCTGGGAAGTCACTCAAAACTGAAGTAGGTTTTTATTGGAAATAAATGAAGAAAAAATTGGAGTTTTTTTAACAAAACATATGATATATCCAAAGAGATAAAGGTGAAAATTTGTTATTTCTATGCCTTTTGTAACGTCTACCAGTTACAGAAAAGATATAAATGGACATATTAATGGATTTTATAACATGCTTATCCAAAACTCAAAGATTTACAGTCGTTTTTGTGGTAGTTGATAGGCTGAGAAAGTATGCACATTTCTTTCCCCTTAACCGCCCTTACACAACAAAAGATGCAGTAAATGTTTTCTTCAATGGAGTCTTTAAACTTCATGGAATGCTTAGAATAATAGTAAGTGATAGGGATGTTGTTTTCACTAACAACTTTTGGCAGGAACTATTTAAAATACAAGGGTGTAGCATAAAGTTAAGCTCGACTTATCACCACCCCAAAATGATGGGCAATCTGAGGTAGTTAACAAGATTCTTAAAGGATGCTTAAGATGCTTTGTGTTCCATAAATCACAAGAGTGGTCTAAATGGCTGACTTTAGCCTGAATATCAGTACACTACAACATGGAAGGCAACTACTAATACCATCCCTTACAAGGAAGTATATGGTGTAGACCCCCCTAACCTACTATCGTATGTACCAAACACAGCCAAAATTGAGCAAATGAAAGAAGCATTGTTTACCAAAGACATCATGTTAGAGTTCCTCAAGGAAAGTTTAAAACTAGCTCAGGAAATGATGAAAATATGCAAATTTGAGAAGAACCGAAAGAGAGTTTGAGGCACCCGATTGGGTGTTTTTGAAGCTTCAACCATAAAAACAAGTAACAGCTAGAAACCATAGGAAACACAAGCTACCGCCTAATTCCATATAAGGTGGAAGAAAGAATAGGTAAAGTGGCTTATAGATTGCAATTGTTTAGTTATGCTAAGATACACCTAGTTTTTCATGATACCCAATTAAAAAAGAGGACAGGAAGTGGTGTAGTAGTTCAAGAAGATGCACCTAACTTTGAAGAAGAAAGGGTGGAGTAACCAGAAAGGATACCGGACAAAAGAATGATGCCTAAAAATAATAATGATGTGGTTCAAATATTGGTAAAATGGAAGGAAAATCCTGTTAGTTGGCTAGTGTACTAAAACAGATAGCAAGTAACTATAAACTCGTCGCACAAGTTTATCAATTAGAATTCCACTACGCTGGAATTCTGTATTAGATAATTGTAACTATAAGTTACATTGTAAATAAATTACAACAACAACGTTATACTATTTATAGAAACAGCACAACGTATAAAGGAAAGATTATAGAATAAACTAGAATCTAACCAGTATATAAAGGAAATTCCATCTGAGGCTTGACGTAACAATTTCCTTAAGAATTTATTTCAAAATTCCCCCAAGATACAACAGACGTATTCTGCTCAAGATTGTAATGAGTATATCACTCTGTGATTTACAGTATAGTAGCAGAAGAGAAGAAGAAGATTCGGATTCTAAAAATCAGTGAGGAAAGTGATCAGTTTTTCTTCTTATTTATAGTTGGTCCGTATCTCTTCCGAACGGTCGTGTCTGCACCCGTTCGCTCAAACAGTCGCGTTTGTACCTCTTCGTGCAGTCACATCTGTTCACCCGCTCATACCACCTGGTACTGTTTCGCCTGCGCCTCTTCAGTCGGGTCGCACCCGCACGCGCCGCATCTGATCGCCCGCGTCTGCTTCAATCGGCTCGCACCTGTTTGCTTCTAACGGGTCGCACGCGCTACTGTTCGTGCCTATTCAACCCGCGTCTGCTTCTGAACAGATCCGCATCTGTTCGTATGGCCTGCAACTGTCAGAAAGCCCGGTCCAGTTTGTAGTAAAAATACGAGTATCATATTAGACCAGAACCCAAGCCCGGCCCAGTTCGGTTCGGTCGGTCGGAAGACGGACTACGGCGGCGGCGCGCGCGTGTGTGGTGGTGATGCAAGATCTCCCTCCTCACAACGAAGTATACATTTGGGAGCCCCAGGCCCCTAACCTCCTCATGAGAAAACCATATATAAACCAATATAGCTCTCAACAATTTGGCAATGTGGGACTTTGTATATTTCAATTCATTTTATTTGTTAAGGGATTACAACAATCCCCCACATGAATGATAATATACATATCCCCCACACAAAGCGAAATATCACAGAGTATATATGGAATTAATGCTTTATCGTGGATAAGTAGATATTTCACTTTGAACTTTCCCTAGTTAAAACTTATCGGATCTACTTGGCTAATCGGTGAATTATTTCATCTTGAACCGTCGGCCTTTATTGTATATCCAGACAATAAGTTTTACGAAGCATTGATTCCCTTCTCATCCAATCTTTTGGTTGTGTTCATTTTGGTCCTGAAATTTTTTTGGTTCTGCGAGTGTTTTAGAGAATAAAAGCCTTTTAATATTCTCATAGAGCCGACTCAGCTCACACTAACATAGATGATCGCAACCATTAAGAGTATCTTACATATACCCCACTTGTTATTTCCAAGATATGGTCATCATTAAAAAACATAGTTTTAACCTTTAAAATACTTCTGTAGGCATGCATTTATGTTGTGCACCATAGGAATGGAGTTGGACTATGTCCACGCAAATGCATTACGTCTTGAGTTATTCAGAACTAGTTTGCCTATTGATCCTAGTCCGTGGGATCTCCTGTCGCTAGGATAGGTTTCCGTATAAGATAAATTTGATTAGTTTAGGCTTTTAAACCCATTCCCCTCGATGCGCAGTTAATCTTTTCTCTTGATAAACCTTTAGTAAATGGATCCGCTAGGATATCATTTGTTCTTACATAATCTATGGAAATAGTTCCATTTGAGAGTAACTGCCTAACTGTGTTATGGCGTCGACGAATGTGTCATGACTTTCCATTATACACAAAGTTTTGTGCTCTGCTTAGCGCTGCTTGGTTATCGCAGTGTATGCATATGGCCGGTACAGGTTTAGGCCAGAACGGAATATCTTCTAAAAAGTGACGAAGCCATTCTGCTTCTTCATCTGCTTTATCTAATGCAATGAACTCTAATTCCATAGTGGATCGAGCTATGCATGTTTGTTTAGTAGATTTCCATGACACTGCTGCCCCTGCTAGGGTAAAGACATAACCACTTGTTGATTTTGATTCCTTTGAATCTGCAATCCAGTTTGCATCACTATATCCTTCTAAGACGGTAGGATATTTTACGTAATGTAAGGAATAGTTAGTGGTATTTTTTAAATATCAAGCACTCTCATTAGTGCTTTCCAGTGTTCCTTCCCTGGATTGCTCGTATACCTGCTCAATCGACTTACTACATAAGCTATATATGGTCTTGTACAATTCATGAGATACATGAGACATCCTATTACACGAGAATATTCCAGTTGCATTACACTCTCATTAGTGTTTTTATGCAGTACTTCTGATGGATTAAAAGGTGTATTTACTCCTTTAAATCCAAAATTTTGAAATCTTTCAATCACTTTTTCTATATAATGTGATTGAGATAACTCAATTCCATTAGGTGTTCTTATTATTTTTATTCCCAAAATAACATCTGCAACACCCAAGTCTTTCATGTCGAAATTGCTAGTTAACATCTTCTTTATGGTCTCTAGTACCTGAGTATTTGGACCAAATATTAACATATCGTCTACATATAAACAAATCATCACATATGATTGTCCAATTTATTTATAGTAAACACACTTATCACATTAATTTATACGAAAACCATTTCTCATCATGACACTATCAAATTTTGCATGCCATTGTTTTGGAGCTTGTTTTAGTCCGTATAATGATTTTACTAATCTACAGACTTTGTTTTCATTTCCTTTGGAAATAAAACCTTCAGGTTGCTCCATGTAGATCTCCTCATCGAGATCTCCATTTAAGAATGCTGTCTTTACATCCATTTGATGAGTTTCTAGACCATAAATCGATGCAATTGCTATTAGCATTCTTATAGAGGTTATTCGTGTTACTGGCGAATATGTGTCAAAGAAGTCTACTCCTTCTTTTTGACGATATCCTTTGGCTACTAATCTGGCTTTATACTTGTAAATAGAGCCATCTGCTTTTATTTTCTTCTTGAAGATCCATTCACAGCCAATAGGTTTAATTCCAAGTGGAATATCAACAATTTCCCAAGTTTTATTACTTATAATTGAATCAATCTCACTTTGGATTGCTTCTTTCCAACACGAAGATTCAGAAGATGAAATTGCTTCCTTGTACGTTTGAGGTTCGTGTTCTAACGTACAAGTCAAAAAATCCGAACCAAATGTTTTGGAAGCTCTTGCCCTTACGCTTCTTCTTGGTTCAGCATCCGAAATTTCATGATGAGTTTCATCTTCATGTGAATCGTTTGATTCTTCCCTTGTCCTTTTTGGGACATTATTTCCTTCATTCCTTTTGTGCGGAAACACATCTTCAAAGAATAAGGCATCTCTTGATTCCGTGATTGTATTTACATGAATATCAATTATATTACTTGAATACCAAAAATCTATAGGCACTACTATTTTGGGCTGGCCCAAGATAATAGCAATCTACTGTTTTTGGTCCAAGTTTGACTCTCTTAGGAGGCGAAACTGGAACTTTTGCCAAGCACCCCCACACTTTGAGGTATTTAAAGCTTGGTTCGTGGCATTTCCATATCTCATATGGAATTGTTCCCGTTTTATTGTGAGTAACTTTGCTTAATATGTGATTAGACATATTTAAGGCTTCCCCCCACAAGTTCATCGGTAGACCATAAGTTAAAAGCATGGCAGTAATCATGTCTTTTAACGTTCCGTTCTTCCTCTCGGCTACACCATTTTGTTGTGGTGAATATGGAGCTGTTGTTTGATAAATTATACCATTTTCGGCACAGAACTGTTCAAATGGTGATTCATATTCTCCACCTCGATCAGATCTTAGTATCTTGATCTTTTTATTTAACTGATTTTCTACCTCAGCCTTGTATTTTATAAACGCTGTTATTGCTTCATCTTTACTATTTAAAAGATATACATAGCAATATCGCGTATAATCATCAATAAAAGTAATGAAATACTTTTTCCCACCTCTTGTAGGTAGTGATTTAAAATCACATAAATCTGTATGTACCAAACCTACTGGTTCGGTGCTTCTGTCAACAGATTTAAATGGTTGTTTGACCATTTTTGCTTGTACACATGTCTCGCATTTGTAATTCTTATCTACTTGGAATTTTGGAATTAATCCCAAGTTTGATAATGTTTTCATTTTACGGAAATTTATGTGTCCCAATCTATCATGCCATAGTAAAATTTCATGCTCAAGCAAATAAGAAACTTCAATTATATTAATAGCACAATCAGAATACATATTTTTTGTTGCCAACAACGGCTACATTTGCCTTAAATAGGCCATCACATAAATATCCCCTTCCTATATACATTCAAGCCTTGGACAGAACCATCTTGTCTGACTCGAACACCATCTTGAATCCCTTCTTTGATAGGACTGCACCAGAGATGAGATTCTTGCGTATGTCTGTAACGTGGAGCACGTTATTCAACTTAACAGTTTTTCTAGAAGTAAACTTGAGGATTGTTGTGCCACTGCCTTCGATCGTGGAAACTGCAGAATTACCCATGTAGAGTTTTTCTTCGTGATCGAATTTCTGATATGTACATGGATTTGTCAGAACAAACATGACGAGTAGCGCCTGTATCTACCCACCATTGGTTAGGATTCTGAACCAGATTGCATTCAGATTCTTGGTTCCTCTTCCTCCTCGAGGTACTTTTACAGACCGAGTATGGTGAGATAAAACAACATCTGATTTTGCCATGTCAAGAAATCATCACCATCTCCCTTGAACGGTTAAGGTCTGTTGTGAGTAGTATTCTTTGAAAATTCTACTGTTGCCATCTCTGTTTTAGTAAGAAAACAGTAAAATTCTTAAGATGTTAGTTGGCTAGCGTACTAAAATAGATAGCAAGTAACTATAAACTCGTCGCACAAGTTTATTGAAAGTGGGGTGTGTATACAATTATATGTGCTAATATAGTACACACGGATCGTGTAATATGGACTATAATATAAATGCGGAAAATAGATGATAGTAGCAAAGCAAAAAAAAAAATAGAAAAATCACACCAGAGATTTTTATACTGGTTCGGAGCACCGTCCTACGTCCAGTCCCAGACTTCTATCTGGATTTTCACTATTAACTACCTCGCTTCACCCGGAGGAACAGGTTTACAATACCCGAACAGCCGAACGGGATTTCACGCCTCTAATACACTGAGGACTTCAACACTTGCCTCTTACAACACCGAGGACTTCAACACTTGCCTCTTACAAACACCGAGGACTTCAACACTTGCCTCTTACAACACGAGGACTTCAACAAAAACAAATACAATTGTTGTTGACAACTTGTGTTCTTGAAAACACGGATTTGTCACTAGTAGTACACCCTTCCTATAATCTTATCCTCAAAGAATATGAATGATGTTTTGTAAAGATTAAAGAAGGTATTTACTTATTGAATCAAAAGATATGAAATAATTTCAATGATTCAATAAGCTAAATTAATTTTTAGAATGCAGGAGTGTTAGAGATTAGATTAGAGAGCATATATGATCGTGTAAAAACTTTTTTTTGAATCAATGATTTAGATGAGTATATATAGAGAAAAATAGTTGTAACTCTTTGTGAACAGTTGCCATTAAGAGTTATGATCATTGATGAAAGATAGGAGATGCAACCTTTGGAGAAGAGAAGTGTCTTTTGGAAAAGTTGCTTTCTGTTTAAAAACGGTCGACAGGTCAAAAATGGACCGGTAGACAGGAATTCAAATATATATACGTTATGTGTATGTGTGCATGTTATCTGTGCATTCTGGGCAAAAACGGTCGACCACCTTATTTTCAACCGGTCGACCGGTTTAGTCCAATTTGCACAGTTAATGTGCATATGTATATATATTGAAAGATTGAAGTTATATGATTATTTGAGGATAGATTTTAACATAAATTACTAACATACCAAATAATCAACCTCTAATATATGGAGCTCTTTGTGTTTCTTAAATGAATAACTTCTTTTTGTCGATCACGGCTTATTCCTTTGTCAGAAATCAAAACTCTATAAAAATCTTGACTCAACATTTATCAATTAGAATTCCACTACGCTGGAATTCTGTATTAGATACTTGTAATTATAAGTTACATTGTAAATAAATTACAACAACAACGTTATACTATTTATAGAAACAACACAACGTATAAAGGATAGATTATAGAATAAACTAGAATTTAACCAGTATATAAAGGAAATTCCATCTGAGGCTTGTCGTAACAATTTCCTTAAGAATTTTATTTCAAAATTCCCCCAAGATACAATAGACGTATTCTGCTCGAGATTGTAATGAGTATATCACCCTGTGATTTAGAGTATAGTAGCAGAAGAGAATAAGAAGATTCGGATTCTCAAAATCAGTGAGGAAAATGATTAGTTTTCCTTCTTATTTATAGTTGGTCCGTATCTCTTCCGAACGGTCGTGTCTGCACCCGTTCGCTCAAACAGTCGCGTCTGTACCTCTTCGTACAGTTACATCTGTTCACCCACTCGTACCACCTGGTACTGTTTCGCTCGCGCCTCTTCAGTCGGGTCGCACCCGCTCGCGCCGCATCTGTTCGCCCGCGTCTGATTCAATCGGCTCGCACCTGTTTGTTTCTAACGGGTCGCTCCCGCTACTGTTCCGAACAGATCCACATCTGTTCGTATGGCCTGCAACTGTCAGAAAGCCCGGTCCAGTTTGTAGTAAAAATACGAGTATCATATTAGACCCAAACCCAAACCCGAGCCCGAGCCCGGCCCGGTCGGACGGACGGCGGCGGCGGCGCGCGCGTGTGTGGTGGTGATGCAAGATCTCCCTCCTCACAACGAAGCATACGTTTGGGAGCCCCAGGCCCCCAACCTCCTCATGAGAAAGCCATATATAAACCAATATAGCTCTCAACAATTTGGCGATGTGGGACTTTGTATATTTCAATTCATTTTATTTGTTAAGGAATTCCAACAATCCCCCACATGAATGATAATATACATATCCCCCACACAAAGCGAAATATCACAGAGTATATATGGAATTAATGCTTTATCGTGGATAAGTAGATATTTCACTTTGAACTTTCCCTGATTAAAACTTATCGGATCTACTTGGCTAATCGGTGAATTATTTCATCTTGAACCGCCAGCCTTTATTGTATATCCAGACAATAAGCTTTACGAAGCATTGGTTCCCTTCTTATCCAATCTCTTGGTTGTGTTTATTTTGGTCCTGAACAATTTTTGGTTCTGCGAGTGTTTTAGAGAATAAAAGCCTTTTAATATTCTCATAGAACCGACCCAGCTCACACTAACATAGGTGATCGCAACCATTAAGAGTATCCTACATATACCCCACTTGTTATTTCCAAGATATGGTCATCATTAAAAAACATACTTTTAACCTTTAGAATACTTTTGTAGGCATGCATTTATGTTGTGCACCATAGGAATGGAGTTGGACTATGTCCATGCAAATGCATTACGTCTTGAGTTATTCAGAACTGGTTTGCCTATTGATCCTAGTCCGTGGGATCTCCAGTCGCTAGGATAGGTTTCCGTATAAGATAACTCTTATTAGTTTAGCCTTTTAAACCCATTCCTCTCGATGCACAGTTAATCTTTTCTCTTGATAAACCTTTAGTAAACGGATCCGCTAGGTTATCATTTGTTCTTACATAATCTATGGAAATAGTTCCATTTGAGAGTAACTGCCTAACTGTGTTATGGCGTCGACGAATGTGTCGTGACTTTCCATTATACACAAAGTTTTGCGCTCTGCTTAGCGCTGCTTGGTTATCGCAGTGTATGCATATGGCCGGTACAGGTTTAGGCCAGAACGGAATATCTTCTAAAAAGTGATGAAGCCATTCTTCTTCTTCGCCTGCTTTATCTAATGCAATGAACTCTGATTCCATAGTGGATCGAGCTATGCATGTTTGTTTAGTTGATTTCCATGACACTGCTGCCCCTGCTAGGGTAAAGACATAACCACTTGTTGATTTTGATTCATCTGAATCTGCAATCCAGTTTGCATCACTATATCCTTCTAAGACGACATGATATTTTCCATAATGTAAGGAATAGGTAGTGGTATTTTTTAAATATCCAAGCACTCTCATTAGTGCTTTCCAGTGTTCCTTCCCTGGATTGCTCGTATACCTGCTCAATCGACTTACTGCATAAGCTATATCTGGTCTTGTGCAATTCATGAGATACATGAGACATCCTATTACACGAGAATATTCCAGTTGCATTACACTCTCATTAGTGTTTTTATGCAGTACTTCTGATGGATTAAAAGGTGTATATACTCCTTTAATTCCAAAATTTTGAAATCTTTCAATCACTTTTTCTACATAATGTGATTGCGATAACTCAATTCCATTAGGTGTTCTTATTATTTTTATTCCCAAAATAACATCTGCAACACCCAAGTCTTTCATGTCGAAATTGCTAGTTAACATCTTCTTTATGGTCTCTATTACCTGAGTATTTGGACCAAATATTAACATATCGTCTACATATAAACAAATCATCACATATGATTGTCCAATTTGTTTATAGTAAACACACTTATCGCATTAATTTATACGAAAACCATTTCTCATCATGACACTATCAAATTTTGCATGCCATTGTTTTAGAGCTTGTTTTAGTCCGTATAATGATTTTACTAATCTACAGACTTTGTTTTCATTTCCTTTGGAAATAAAACCTTTAGGTTGGTCCATGTAGGTCTCCTCATCGAGATCTCCATTTAAGAATGCTGTCTTTACATCCATTTGACGAATTTCTAGACCATAAATTGATGCAATTGCTATTAGCATTCTTATAGAGGTTATTCGTGTTGCTGGCGAATATGTGTCAAAGAAGTCTACTCCTTCTTTTTGATGATATCCTTTGGCTACTAATCTGGCTTTATACTCGTCGATAGAGCCATCTGCTTTTATTTTCTTCTTGAAGATCCATTTACAGCCAATAGGTTTAATTCTAGGTGGAATATCAACAATTTCCCAAGTTTTATTACTTAGAATTGAATCAATCTCACTTTGGATTGCTTCTTTCCAACACGAAGATTCAGAAGATGACATTGCTTCCTTGTACGTTTGAGGTTCGTGTTCTAACATATAAGTCAAAAAATCCAAACCAAATGTTTTGGAAGTTCTTGCCCTTACGCTTCTTCTTGGTTCAGCATCCTGAATTTCATGATGAGTTTCATCTTCATGTGAATCGTTTGGTTATTCCCTTGTCCTTTTTGGGACATTATTTCCTTCATTCCTTTTATGCGGAAATACATCTTCAAAGAATGAGGCATCTCTTGATTCCATGATTGTATTTACATGAATATCAGTTATATTAGACTTGAATACCAAAAATCTGTAGGCACTACTATTTTGGGCTGGCCCAAGATAATTGCAATCTACTGTTTTTGGTCCAAGTTTGACTCTCTTGGGAGGCGGAACTGGAACTTTTGCCAAGCACCCCCACACTTTGAGGTATTTAAAGCTTGGTTCGTGGCCTTTCCATATCTCATATGGAATTGTTCCCGTTTTATTGTGAGGAACTTTGTTTAGTATGTGATTAGATTTTGGCGCCGTTGCCGGGGAACTTGTTTAATAGTGGTGAGTATTCCCGCCTGTCACGCGGGTGACCCGGGTTCGATCCCCGGCAACGGCGCCAAAAACTTGTCCGTCGACGGAATTTCTATCGAGTTAGAAAACCGTCGAACGAATTTTGAAATAAAAATAACCGCAAGTGCACGGTGTACGAATGTAGCACGTGGCGAATACGGGTCGATCCGCAGGGAATTGATGATTTTAAAATTCTATTCAATCAAATTACACCGAAGTCGAGAGTGAATAGTTAGAAATGTAAAAAACTAACAAAAACTAGCAAAAGAAAATGATAAAAATATGAGAGTTAAAAGAACAATTAAGAGATAAATCCACTCTCTAGATCATATAAATCAACAAAATGAAGTTATGATCTCTCTTTTCTTTTCATTAGTGTAATTAGTTGATGTGTTTATCATAAGTATGATATATTTGTGCTATTAATTAGCCCAATATAAACCATCAAACTATAACACAACCACTAATACACATTTAACTCTCATGAAATATGACAACAAAGTTGAAATAAAAATCTATTTTAAGCATAGCCTATTTACTATTATTTAGAAATATAGGCTATCAAATTTTAATTTCAAATCACTTTCTTATGCCATAATCATATATTGATGAAGAGGCATTTGTGTTATTGATTGTATAAGCATAGCCTATTTCGTGTCAACAATATAGACTATCAAATTCAAGGCAAAAACAACAAATAAAACCACTTCTATCATCGTCATTAAGCACAAAAAGAGAGTATGAATTAACAAAATGTTGAAGCTACATTAATTAGAGAGCTTCGTTACCCCTAAATTGAAGGGGTTTAGCTTCTCATATTTGTCATTTTATTAACAAATGTAGCTAACAACATGAAAGCAAAATGAAGAGGAAAAAGAGGGCAAAATGAAAAGATAAGATAATTAACTTGCATAAAAGAAAAGAGATCTACACTACAACATGAAAGTAAATGAACATGAAAAGGAAAGAGCATGTATTAAATTGCATAAAATAAAAAAGATTACATAAAATAAAAATGGCTAAGTAGCCATGAAAAGAGAAAGAGGAGCTTTCATTTTATTTTTGATTTAAACTAAACTAAAGAGAAGGAGGCCTAAGAGAGACTAAGAGAAGAGAGATGATTACATGAAACATATAGGTATTTATATATGTATGAAACCCTAATTCATATTTTTGGGGAATGCCCAAAATGCCCCTTAGGAAGTGTGGAGGCCAAGTAATCATTAACATGTCTTAATCCCACATTAAGTGTACATGAAACCATCAACTCCGTAAGCATGTGCTTTAGCCTTTAATTTGTACATTAAGGCAGGTGGGTAGGTGGGGTCCTCCATGATCTTCACTTTGAATTATTTCCATCTTCATTCCTTTATATTCTTTGTGCATGCATATTTCTTCATGAAACCACTCCTATTGGAGACCAAATTCCTATAAAAATATTAAAAAAAAATTCAATTAATTTTTCTCAAAGAAATATATGCACACAAATGACCTTTTTGCCCCTATATGAAGATGGATATGTGATAATTTGGAATTAATATGAATTTTGGTTAAAACAAGTTAAAATACCCAATATGATCATTTATTTAATTTAAATAGAATAAATATAGTGGTAAAAATATGCACATTTACGTGCACATCAAATACCCCTACACTTATCTTTTTATTCGTCCTCGAATAAAAAAAACTAAGATAAATCTGTTATCGTAGGGAGCACGATTGCATTGAGCATATGCAACAAGCCGTTAAACCTCTGGGTGTCCCCAGTAGGACGAGTGTTGTCTCGTGAGGGTTTTCAGCGGATACTACCCACAAAATCCAAATGCAAGATGAAAATATTTACAAAATGCAAGATTTATTTACAAAGAGATGAATGCGAGTTTTTGAAAAATATTTACAAATGAAGAATTTATTTTTAACTTAACACGAATAAGTTAAACATAAGTTTTGGTCATTACCTTGAAAATTAAGTTATTTTCTCGTCAATATTTCCAATAAAAACGAAGTTATCATAACAAATAAATTATAGTTTAACTTGTTGTTTTGGTTAATAACACAGTGTAACTATGAAATGGATCCTTTGTTGATTATCAAAGTTTATCAAAGTGGTATTTTCATTTCTTTTCAATAATAATTCAAATCGAATAAGTAAAAATAGTGCTAGGATTTCAATTGCTTGCTCTCTCATTATTTGTAAGAAAAATTACACACCTAGCTCAGGTAAACCGAGGCCAGATATACCACCCATGCACTGCCTTTCGGGCTTATGTGAGGGAGTACAGAGCATGACGAGTGCACACACTTTCGTGCATACACCTATCGACCGTAGGTGGTTTTATTAAGACTTTTCTTTTTTTTTACATGTGTTCCATACATGCATAACCGTGAGGACTTTTAAATGAGTATGAAAGCACATAATCAAAGATTCCAAGTAATTCACACATGCATAACCGTGAGGACTTTTAAATGAGAGTGAATACTTGGATGTTATATATATATATATATATATATAATTATTTTTTTGATTTTTTTTTAGGAGAAAGAGAGTTTTGCAAAATCATCTTAGCATTATTTAACTTAGAAGACCAAAAAAAATGTTATATCTTTACTTTAAATCAACCACTTTTTAAAACAAAGATTTTCAATTAGGATGTATTTCATAATTAACACGTATGAATCTTCTTATATACTAGTTAAACCATTGTTATTTGTAATCAAACTTCATTTTTTTAAGATAAATAAACTTTCAAAATTTTCAATTTAATAAGCCAAAACCATATATTTATCCTATAGTGTTTCTTTAAAAATAAATCAAAAGATGTTTTTGGGACTTTTTTTTTAAAGAAAAGGCAAAAATAAACCATCAAAAAGAAAAAAAATGAAGCTGAGTCTCCCCCCACACTTGATTTTGACTGTGTCCCCACAGTCAACCCAAGTGGAAGGAGAAAAAATAAAAATCCTATACTTACATGAAAGATTATTATTTACAAGAGATGAGAAAGTATACAGTCAAAAAGTAAATGAAACGGTCTTTCAAAGACCGATTCATTTGTCTCGTCAAATGTGCGGGACACAGCTCAAGCACGAAAAACCAAATCGTAAAAGATTTCGCAGTTGAATGTGGATTTGGAAAACCGAAAGTCATTTTATTGAAAATCATACGAGTTGTTTTATTTTCAATGATTTTTGGGGTAGATAGAAAAATTGGTTGAAGTTCAATTTCTTTCAAAGTATCAATTTCAAAATCAAAATGGTGATCGAAATTTTCCCCTTCAAAATTTAACAACTCGTTTTCAAAAAGTCCATAAAACTCATGTTCGTTAAATTCGACTTCCATTGTTGGATTATCAACAACTTCATCATGTAAATCGAGTTTCAAAGTTGTCGTATCCAAATTTTCAGAAAAAGGAAGATCGAAGTTTAAATCGAGTTTCGCACCCTCAAAAGAATTGAAATCCAACTCAATTACCGCATTTTCAACAACTTGATTAAGATCGTCATTATCAAATTCAAAAGTTGTTATTTGAAAATCGTCGATTTGGGTAAAAGGTGGATTATCACTTGACTCATCACACGTTGAGATTTGATTTTTTTTGTTCACGTTTTTTCATATAAGTTTCAAACAACAAATCCGTGTGATCATCGTAAATTTCATTCATTCGTTCAACAAAATCCAATTTATAGTTATTAAATTGAGAATTTTCGATTTGGATTTATTGAGAACAAAAAATTTCACTCGTAACATCGTTAAGATTATTCCCATTGCCAAATTCGTTTGAAAAGTTGTTCCCATTTTCATGTTGAGTTTGGAATTCATTTTGGAGTTCGAAATTAAATTGGCATGGGTTATAATCGTAATCGTTTGAATTTTGAATTGAATTCAAATTTTGAAATCCTTGACTCGAGTTATTACACAAATCAGAATTACATAACTCATTTATCTCTTGATTTTTTCGTGTAGAAAGTTCGAGTAAAGATGAAATCATTTCAATGCTATTTTCAAGATTCGAAGGCTGGTCATCGTTTTGAAAATTTTGTTGTTCGAAATTTGAATTATTTACACAACAATTGTTGTTAAAATATCCATACGAATTTGGACTGAAATCGTATGGATTATATTGATTTTCACGACTATTGTAAAATTCAAGTGAACTTGGAAATTCAGACATTTTAAAGAATGTTTTTTGGTTTTTTTTTTAAACGGAAAATATTTACAAAGAAAATTTATTTTTAAAAAGGAAAATCGATTTTCGTTTTTTTATTTTTCAATTTTTTTTTTGTTGAATTTTGGTTTTTCTAAATTTTTTTGGATTTTTTTTTTTTTGAAATTTCAAAGAAAAGGATTTAAAAATTTCAAAGAAAAAGGAATATTTACAATTTTTTTCAGTTTTGGATTTTGAATGCTTTTTTTTTTAAAATATGCATGAACTAATGCAACTAAATGACTGCAAGGATTAATTACAAATGATTTATCCTAAGTTAACACAAAATTATATAGTCACACACTGTCTTAAATCAACAAAAATATTTCTCAGCCAGGTAACGGGCAGGGGTTATCGGTGCACCACGAATCACCGTAGCAATGCAACCGAAGGTTTAAGTACCTTCAGAGGAACAACCGCTATAATATTTACGAATCACCGTAATATTTATAAATGGTTATTACTCTACCGTAGCCTAGACACCAAGAAATAAAATTGTTCAAAGAAAACATTTGTGAAAATACAATTAAAATTTATCGATGTCTGCTTGTTATTATTAATCAAAATCTAAGATGAAATGCAAAACAGAAATTAAACGTGTATTAACAATGCAACTATGAATGGATTTTTGTTTTTGTTTTTGGATTTTTTTTAATGCAAGCAATCAACAATGCAATTCAAATAGCATTAGAGATGAAAGCAGCATTTTTTTTAAGCAAGCAAGCAGTTTATTTTTGGCGGCAATTCTTCAAATTTCAGCAAGCTAATCCCTTCTGCTTGGGCAACCTGAAATTAAAAACAAAACATATATAATTGTTTTTTTTTTGAAAGAGAACTTAAAGGTAGGGTTTTACTTAAAAAAAATTTTTTTTTGAATGGAAACTAAATTGAACTAAACAAAAAATAACAATTGGACCAATCCTACAGCCCGACCCACTAACCAGCACAAACCAAATAAACTCTTTTTTTTATAATCACATGGTCCAGCCCACATTTAAAAACAAAACTAATCCCACCTTAAAAAAGCGAAACCAGTACGCTAAATTACACGGTGAATCATCCAAAATCTCATTCTTAATCTTCCAAATTAACTTCTCAATTCACAAAATCAAATTCAAAATTAAATCTCGCAGCCAAAAACTTGCTCGAAGGCAAGAAATTCAAGCTTGTGTTTGTCGAATTATGAGGCGGTTGAGGGTCAAATTGATGTCGCAGTGTTTTGGGGTTGCTGGAGATTGTTCGTGAGTTTGAGGCGATCGAGTTTGATGATTCAGGCGGAGGTAGAAGTGAACTTGGCTGTTGCGATGAGAGGGTTCTGGTGAGATGGTCTGGGTTACGAAGTCGGTTTTGGGTATAAGGTCGGAGTAGTGGTCGAAGGCGGGGATGCTGGAGGTGGAGATGAACTGATGTCAGTTGAGGGTTGGTTGTAGATTTCGTTTAAGTCTCTGCTTCATGATGTTGGATTGAGGCGCGTGTAGTCAACGATGAAGGAAGTGGGAAGGTTATGTGAATGGGACTATAATAACAGCAAGTAGAGTAGGATTGAAAATTGTCAGTAGCAGACTGTTGTAGAGGATGTCGCAATTGAACTTGGAGGTTGCGATGATGATGCTGTTCAGGCGGTGGTCGGTGATGAACAACGTGAGGTTTTTTTTTTCTCGATTTGTTGGTGAAATTTTGGTTTTTGTTGGTTTGAGGCAGCAAGGATTTTGGGGAATGGCAGTGAGTGGATGATTTGGTGGACCGTAATGAAGTTGTATGTTGAGTGGGAAGTCTGGTGAGATGGTTTGTGCTGTGAATGTTAAGCAAGGCAGTGATCGTTAAAGGGAAGTGAACGATATGCACAGCTTGATGGTTATTGAAAGGAGTTTGTGTTTGGGTGATAGGTGCTGCTCGAAGCAAGTGGACGTTGAAGTGGCCGATGATGCTAGAAATTGAGAGCAGGTCAGTTGTTCAATGGTGATGAAGAGGTAGTGGTCAGGATATGTGAAGTTGAGGTATTTGAAAGGATGTGCAGAGGAATAGGAGGTGGATCAATTGATTGTTGTTAGTGGTGATGGAAAGTTGTTAAGCAGCAGTGATGTGGTTGAGGTTGTATAAGTGGTGAGAGGCTGTTTTAGGTAGAAGTAATGTGGATGTAAATGTAGAGGAGGGATGTTTGGTAGAGGTGATTGAATTGTGAGTGTGGTGGGTGGGTAGTGATGCTTGAAGGTTTGATTGCTGTGGCTGTTTTGTAGTGACAGAGACAAGGGGTGTAGCAGTGATGAAAATGTTGCTGGTGGGATTGTGATGGTGAATGTATGCTGGAAATTGTCAGTGAAGTATGAAGGTGGTGGTGTTTGTAGAGATATGGTTGATGGCAGAAATGTGGCAATGGATGAACAAGGCAGTAAGCAAAAGTGGCAGTGGGTTTGAATTGTAATGGAGTTCTAACTGCTGTAAACAGAGAGTGGTATGTGCAGTAAGGTGCACAGTGCACTGTTATATGCACAGAAATCCCTTTTTTTTGTAAATGTAAATGAAAGAAAGGAAAGAAAATTGTAAATGTAAATGAAAGAAAGGAAAGAAAATTGTAAATGTAAAAATATGAAAAGAAATTGCAATGTAAAATTGTTTTTTTTTCCTTTTTCAGTTGATGTTGTGTGATTTTTTTTTAATATGAAAATGGAAAAGAAAACGAGAAAAACAAACACACAACAAAATGCACACAAAACAAATCGCAAAAACAAACACACTATTGCTTTTTTTTTACACACACAAAATAAAATCAAATAAAAAATAATAATTCGAAGAATAGAAAATTAAAATCAAACAAGTTCCCCGGCAACGGCGCCAAAAACTTGTTCGTCGACGGAAATTCTATCGGTTTAGAAAACCGTCGAACGAATTTAGATTAAAAATAACCGCAAGCGCACGGTGTACGAATGTAGCACGTGGCGAATACGGGTCGATTCGCAGGGAATTGATGACTTTAAAAATCTATTCAATCAAATTAAACCAAGGTTGAAGAGAATGTTAAACTAGAAAAGAAGAAAAACAAGCAAAAGAAAAGAAATGCAAATATGAGAGCTAAATGTCAATTTAGAGAATAAATCCACTCTCTAGATCATGTAGTTGAACACACGAAATCATGATCTCTCTTTTATGGTCATTCGTGTGTTAATTGATGCGTTTCTCATAAGGATGACTTATGTTGGCAAATTAATAGCTCAAATAAGGAGGCCTAAGAGAGACTAAGAGAAGAGAGATGATTACATGAAACATATGGGTATTTATACATGTATGAAACCCTAATTCATATTTTTGGGGAATGCCCAAAATGCCCCTTAGGAAGTGTGGAGGCCAAGTAATCATTAACATGTCTTAATCCCCCATTAAGTGTACATGAAACCATCAACTCCGTAAGCATGTGCTTTAACCTTTAATTTGTACATTAAGGTAGGTGGGTAGGTGGGGTCCTCCATGATCTTCACTTTGAATTATTTCCATCTTCATTCCTTTATATTCTTTGTGCATGCATATTTCTTCATGAAACCACTCATATTGGAGACCAAATTCCTACGAAAATATATTAAAAAAAATTCAATTAATTTTTCTCAAAGAAAAATATGCACACAAATGACCTTTTTGCCCCTATATGAAGATGGATATGTGATAATTTGGAATTAATATGAATTTTGGTTAAAACAAGTTAAAATACCATATATTATCATTTATTTAATTTAAATAGAATAAATATGGTGGTAAAAATATGCACATTTACATGCACATCATTAGACATATTTAAGGCTTCCCCCTACAAGTTCGTCGGTAGACCAGAAGTTAAAAGCATGGCAGTAATCATGTCTTTTAATGTTCTGTTCTTCCTCTCGGCTACACCATTTTGTTGTGGTGAATATAGAGATGTTGTTTGATGAATTATACCATTTTCGTCACAGAACTGTTCAAATGGTGACTCATATTCTCCACCTCGATCAGATCTTAGTATCTTGATCTTTTTATTTAACTGATTTTCTACCTCAGCCTTGTATTTTATAAACGTTGTTATTGCTTCATCTTTACTATTTAAAAGATATACATAGCAATATCGCGTATAATCGTCAATAAAAGTAATGAAATACTTCTTCCCACCTCTTGTAGGTAGTGATTTAAAATCACATAAATCTGTATGTACCAAACCTAATGGTTCAGTGCTGCTGTCAACGGATTTAAATGGTTGTTTGACCATTTTTGCTTCTACACATGTCTCGCATTTGTAGTTCTTATCTACTTGGAATTTTGGAATTAATCCCAAGTTTGATAATGTTTTCATTTTGCGGAAATTTATGTGTCCCAATCTATCATGCCATAGTAAAATTTCGTGCTCAAGCAAATAAGAAACTTCAATTTTACTAATAGCACAACCAGAATACATATTTTTATTGCCGACAACGGCTACATTTGCCTTAAATAGGCCATCACATAATTATCTCCTTCCTATATACATTCCAGCCTTGGACAGAACCATCTTGTCTGACTCGAACACCATCTTGAATCCCTTCTTTGATAGGACTGCACCAGAAATGAGATTCTTGCGTATATCTGGAACGTGGAGCACGTTATTCAACTTAACAGTTTTTCCAGAAGTAAACTTGAGGATTACTATTCCACTGCCTTCGATCATGGAAACTGCATAATTACCCATGTAGAGTTTTTCTTCGTGATCGAATTTATGATATGTAGAAAACATGGATTTGTCAGAACAAACATGACGAGTAGCGCCTATATCTACCCACCATTGGTTAGGATTCTGAACCAGATTGCATTTAGATTCTTGGTTCCTCCTCCTCGAGGTACTTTTGCAGACCGAGTGTGGTGAGATAAAACAACATCTGATTCTGCAATTTCAAGAAATCATCACCATCTCCCTTGAACGGTTCAGGTCTGTTGTGAGTAGTATTCTTTGAAAATTCTACTGTTGCCATCTCTGTTTTAGTAAGAAAACAGTAAAATTCTTAAGATGTTAGTTGGCTCGTGTACTAAAACAGATAGCAAGTAACTATAAACTCGTCGCACAAGTTTATCAATTAGAATTCCACTACGCTGGAATTCTGCATTAGATAATTGTAACTATAAGTTACGTTGTAAATAAATTACAACAACAACGTTATACTATTTATAGAAACAGCACAACATATAAAGGAAAGATTATAGAATAAACTAGAATCTAACCAGTATATAAAGGAAATTCTCTCTGAGGCTTGTCGTAACAATTTCCTTAAGAATTTTATTTCAAAATTCCCCCAAGATACAACAGACGTATTCTGCTCGAGATTGTAATGAGTATATCACTCTGTGATTTAGAGTATAGTAGCAGAAGAGAAGAAGAAGATTTGGATTCTAAAAATCAGTGAGGAAAGTGATCAATTTTCCTTCTTATTTATAGTTGGTCTGTATCTCTTCCGAACGGTCGTGTCTGCACCCGTTCGCTCAAACAGTCACGTTTGTACCTCTTCGTACAGTCACATCTGCTTACCCGTTCGTACCACCTGGTACTGTTTCGCCTACGCCTCTCCAGTCGGGTCGCACCCGCTCGCGCCGCATCTGCTTCAATCGGTCTGTAATTGTCAGAAAGCCCGGTCCAGTTTGTAGTAAAAATACGAGTATCATATTAGACCCAAACCCAAACCCGAGCCCGGCCCGGTCGGACGGCGGCGCGCGCGTGTGGTGGTGGTGCAAGATCTCCCTCCTCACAACGAAGCATACATTTGGGAGCCCCAGGCCTCCAACCTCCTTATGAGAAAGCCATATATAAACCAATATAGCTTTCAACAATTTGGCGATATGGGACTTTGTATATTTCAATTCATTTTATTTGTTAAGGAATTCCAACAAAACCAAAAGAGGAAGTAACATGGGAGGATTACTAGCCAATGATTCGAAGATTTCACGCTCTAGACCTTGAGACAAGGTCAATTTTTGAAGGAAGGGGAGATATAACAACCATTCGTTGATTGTCGTGCTTGAGATCTTGAGAAATCGTGAAACTGCAACTTTTGCCAAGTTCATCAAAGAAAAACCACCCGATTGCCAGAGGAGGAAGTTGTGGGTGTTAGAAGTGGAGTACTGGCCTGATATGGAGGTAGCAGGACAAGGGATGGATGACATATGCATGTGTAAGTGTGTGCATGCCTATGCATGTACACATTAATACATGATATATATGCAGTAATACTAAGTGTTTGTATACAAGTTAAGTTACTGTTTGAGTTGTGTTTGCTTGAGTCATGAGTGTGTTGACTCAAGTAAGATCAAATTGAGAGTTAAGTGCATGTACAAGCGTGTGTATGCATGCAGACCCTTGTAATTTGATTTGAAGTTTATATGAATATCATTTCACTCTTTCTTGCATTCTTCTTTATATTATTTTCTTGTACTTCTTGTCTTATTTCACTTTTTGATCTTCTTTCCAGACCATCTCTTCTCTTTCTTTAACCTAAATTCTCTTCTTATACCTGCTAATCTCCTTCTTAATGTACCCACTTCCTCTTCTTTATTTCATTCAATAACACCCTTCTTGCTGCCATTCATCAACACAACCACCAACAATTATTGAGATCGTCATGACGGGATCATTAAAGCAAGCTGAATCTTCCACAATCTGAACCCCGAGCAACAAAAGTGGTTAGTCAAATTGTTTGGATTGAACTACAATCCATGCTCAAAGAATTTAGCAGTTGACGGGTTATCATGATCGAACTCGGCAGCAACCTAGGCTACTTTGTCATCACTATAGTTTGACATTGTCAAAAATATTAGTTGCTCGCTACTGCTCAAAGACACGACTTGACTGCTTATTACCAAGCTATGTACCTTTCAAAGGAAGCACAAAGTTATTAGATAAATTCACTCTAAGGGTTGGTCTGTTGTTTTGAAAGAATCATCTATATGTCCCTAATGATATAGAATAGCAGTAACCAACATGCCTACAATCATCCTAATTCTGGTGGTCATTCTGATATCGAGGGAATTGCTTCTTGATTTTCCAACAACTTTTACAAGCTAGATTTACCACAGTCTATGCATGGCTACGTTAGGCAATGCTCTATTGCCTTCAGTTGAACCCAAAACATTACCAAAGGAATTGCTTCAACCACTTTTTGATTCCACTACAAATTTGGGAATATATATATATATATATATATATATATATATATATATATATAACTTTGGCACGTGCGATGCACGTGCATAGAAGGAACTGATGTTAAGAAACAACGTGTATGAGTTTTTTGAATTTTATAAAATGATTTTGACATACATGTAATGTTGCATGTTTTGGATACCGACTTTCAAAATGTATCCACGTCCGATGGACATGGACAACGACTTTACCTAAAACACAGGTGGCAAATAGGTCAATTTTTAGTTGCTCTAATTTTAAGCCTCAGCTTGGCAATGCAAGCCAGCCATATTTTCAACTTCAAAAGTTCACATATTAAAGTAAACAATCACTTTAGCTCACATAATTTATTGGGAAAGTTAATACGGTTCATTCAGGTAATATATTCAATGGCTCAATCAAATATACAGCTTAACCACAGTCTAAATTAATTATTACAATTAATTAGTGAGCAAACAAAATAGCAATCAGAAAATAAATTAATGTGAAGACAATAGTTTTCAAAGCTGACATGTAACTCATTTAAATATTAAAAATGATGTTTATTACACACAAAATATTTAAATTGGACATTAATAGACATCATGGATAAACATTTCAGAGCCTGCCTGCCATTCAGTCTACAACCACAGCATGCATGCCACAGTTTGATCGATTTTCTTCAGTTCACTGCTTCATTCTCTTCATCTCTTTCAATATTAATAATATTAGCTTATTTTCTTCAATGCTTTCAAGCCTACCTTCGGTTCAGATAATGGTGCATACCTCGACCAGGTCTTCCTTGGCTTCATGATGTCACCTATTCCAGAGCGTTTTCTTTAGTTTGAAGCAAGTGTGATCAGTTCAGTTTCATTTCTCATACTATAAGTCTTCTTTAACTTGCAAGCCAATCAAGCTGCTTCATCTTTTGCTAAGCCAAAAATATCAAATTTATATAGTTAAGAAGATTGGCAACAAATCTACAGTTCAGTGTATTGCATTACTCAAATGTAAGTTAATTGAATAAGATTAAAAAACAAATTTGTCATTGTCAAAATGAAATTATAATCTTTAAAAGTTATATTACATATTTTGCATACTTTTAGATAAGCAAGTTCTAATATTTTCACTTATTATGCAAAAAATTGTATTTTGAGTTTGTATTGTTTCAAAATATGAACATTTTGCCTGCATTATGTTCTGGGATCATAAAAGAAAAGCAATCAAAAACGAAATTGATGTACAGACAATAGTTTTGGAACCTGACGTGTAAATCATTTAAATAATAAAAAGTGATGTTATATTCACTTGAAATACAATTATATTCACTTAAAGGAAATCTTTTAAATAATAATGATTGGTGCAACAATGTGCGTGAACAAAAGAAATAACTGTTTTGCTACATTCGCACGTTTGGGAGATTAGAGCCCGCAGTAGCAACTTTATGTTCACTTAAACTAAATAATGTTAGTTCTCTTGTGTCTTTAAAGTGGTATTAGTGCATATGGACACATAGCCATTTAATACACCTCTCTTTGAAAATAGCTTACACTCAAGCACGACTAAAGATAAGTTTCAGAACAAAAACTATTTTAATGTCACATAACTAATTCTATCACAAAAAATAATTATAATAGTCATGGCTTAAAAGGTTTTCATTGCAATAAATTACTTGCTTCAAGATCTCAACATATGCTTAAGTAGATGTAAAGTGTACTATAGGTATATAAAGTGTCAATAACAATGGAGATCACAATGATCCTTATGTAACACAACAAGAATAATCTAAAAAAATTAGTGTTTAATCAAGTATAGTATTTTAACATCAAAATGTCAGTGTTCAATATAAAAAATGGACCAGCTTGGTAACTCATAATTAAAAGAATTCATTCATCCATTCTTGAAATCACGTTCATGAAATAAAATACCAATATTGTATCTTGGATATCGGATGACATGACCAAATAAATTAATATCGGAAGTTGTAACATATAATCCGTCTTTATGCATACCAGTGTGCATAGGTTTAACCTTCAATCTGATTAAAAAGCATGTAGAACTTTTGATCTAAATTTGGTAGCTTTTCTTATTACCTAGCAAAATAAGTTTTTGTTAATTTACTCGGGATTCCAGTTGAGATATATTTTAGAGTGTGTAAATGGTATTTTCATTATGAACCATCACATAGTTAGGATGCTATGAAGCTTCTTTTTATGTCAAGGTTGTGGCAAATAGCAGTGGAAATCAAATACAACAGAAACTCAAAAAACAAAGAGCGATATAACAAAGTTTTCAAAATATCTAGCAATACTCGATGATGGGTGAAATATTTGTGTATATTTTGTGTGTGCAGTGCTCTCCTAATAGTTTTAAGTTTTGAACATAGTTATTAAACATGCTAAGTTCTTTCAAGCACTTAAAACATATAGATATATCATTAGATGCTTGGCCAATCAATCAAGGAATCTGAACCTATTAATCACAACATAACACATATTTTGAATCAATTCAAATCAAGAACTATATTTAGAGCAACTGAATTGCTACAGAATTTTTTTTTGAAAAAAAATTAATAATCAAATCTATGTGTACCATATCAAATTAATAAATTCTTTAATGGTTCTTTCCCTCTGCATTTTTTTAATCAACACAATGACTTAAATTTTTATAACTCAAGAAGCTATGATATTTATTATTAATCAGCCCAGTTAGTGCATATTTTTATGAGTGGGTAGTAAAACTCATATGTTAAGCTGATGATATATTTATCTTAATACTTTTGAAACTGGCTTTATATTCGAGACTCATTAAAACTGCAAATTTTCATAACTCGGATATTCAAAACCAACATATATAAACATCCGAACCAAACATGTTTCAAAGCCTTATATCATGTAAAATGTGACTTACTGTTTTTTAACCATGCAAATGTACTCGATGCTTTAATATTCTTGAAATTCGATGACATATATTTAGAAGCTAAATATACTATGAAGCCATGTAAACATGAATCTGGATAACGTGTATATCATGTACGTGTATATCATGTACAGGGGAAACTATACATAAACTTGAAACTGATATATACTTTTGAAAACAGACATGCACTAAAGATCAAATATGCACTTAAATTTGCATACGCATTCGAAAAATAATGGTGTATGAGTTTGGAATCTTCTGACATGAACATAAATATGTATGCTTAAACATATCTGAAGTTTAAAAGCATATGCTGAAAGCTGAGTATCTTATGTGTAACGATCTGGGTTTTTGACACCTATTATTTGGATAATTTACTGATTTTAATTATTGATAATTCAAATCATATATTTAGAGAAACTAAATTGCTACAGCATTTTTTTTAGAAAAAAACTGATAATCAAATCTATGTGTACCATATCTCTGATGGGTAATTTGTCTGTATAAAAGTGATAATAAATATCGTACAGATATATAAGTTTTATTTTATAACTAAAATACTCAAGTTTTCCATAAATCATGTTTTCGACTGTGCATCCTAAAAGCAAAAAACATTGACTGTTGAATATATATAAAAACTATAAAATCAATAACATTTGAAATCAAAACTAAGAAAATGTTAAACGTTACATCTTACCGATCTTGCAGCATAAAAAAGTCAGCATAAAAAAGAAGAAATATGCATGAAAACAGAATAATTGTTCAAATTTCTAGCAGTCTACCATTGGTGAATTGTGAAACACCAGATTTAGTAAAAATCATTTACCTGCCTCTAATTCACTCAACACCCAATTTATATGCCATAGCCATCATGCCCCTCTGCCAATATCCAATTTCAACCAACTGCACAATAACTGAGCCATCTAGTTTCAGAGAATAATAGTGTACACAGTTAAACGTCGAATGAAGCACGTTAATTTGGAATGAAATTTTTAGCATGCACTCACCTGTCCATCAACTCTTGCATTCACTCAGCTATAACTTGGCCATTAAGCGCCCCTGTTCCCGTTTCGTAGGCTGAGAAAAGACTCTAGTTCAAATCTACATGACTACTTCTTTTATCATTGCGTGCTTGATTGCTGTCTATCACACTTGCCCCATTTGCAAACTACTTATAAAACTACCATTACTTTTCTTGCCAAGCTCGCCAAAAAATGCCTGCCTTAAATCATAAAGCTCTGTCTAGAATAGAAATAAACAATTCATGAGAAACAAAATAATGATATGTAGCAAGCTTGGTTTGAAAATCCATATTTTGTTCTTTGCTACTAAGATGGTTGAGGCATTCAATATAGCATAACAAAACTCAATTTTTTCTTAACCCATTCACACCTTCAAATTATATATTATATGTGCTCGGTATATAAAACAAAACAGTCAAGCAGTTTGTCAACAAAACTATAAAAAAAAATTGACCAAAATAATCCAATAAATTGAATAAAATTAGGTTCAATTAGGCAATCATGTAACTAAATCAGGCAATCCATAAAACTAAGAGTAATCAAGCATAAAAGCCAAGACAATAATATAACGCATATATAAATACAATAAACAAAATTTTCGTGAATTTTGTACAAACGCATCAGAATTCGAAAACGTTCGTATGGAGAGTCGATTGCTTAATGATGATAAAATTAGGGTTTTTAGATTGTACCTAGTATAAAAGCCGAGTAAAACCTTGGGAAAGCCGTTTGCTGCCATGGTTCAACTTGATTAGGTTGAGTTATCGATTTCGAATACTTCGATTGCCATGTCGATCCAAAAATTCATCTAGTTATCGTTAACTGAAATTATCGCCTGCTTCAGTTTTTTCATTTTTTGACCAAATTTACTTTCCTTCTTCTGAGGTTCATGATGATGAAGGGGAACGTAATGAGAACGTGGGCCTGTGAACTGATTTAGGAGTCTGATGGAGACCGAATGACTATTATGCCCTTAATTCATATGTAATGAAATAATTTGATAAAGGACATTTGTGACCATTTAAAAAAGGCTTCACCCCTTCAAGTATTTTCTTTGTATATAAGATATATAGAAATTAAATTTGTGCACAATTTGTAGATACAAATGGCAACACAAGAAATCTAAGCCATTGGATCTCTCCCTGATTTCCACCTTCCACATAAGGATAAAAGAAATCAACGGACCAGGTTTGTTGTATCGCCAATTATGTTTTATTTTTGTTCAAATAGCAGGTCTTTGTCATTATATCAGTGTGTGTGGTGTGTGTGGGGAAGGGGGGCGCACATGCGCCTATGTATATGGAAAATTCTATTTGGGCACAAGAGGTCTTAACCACCAAATCTCTCCCGATTTACACTTCCTATGTAAAAACAAAAGGATCTAACAGTTTATAATTGTTGTATCAAATTTTATGTTCGAATAGCCCGTATGTATGTATGTATGTATGTATGTATACATCAACACCTTCCCATACCACCCTTTAAAATATGTGTTTGGATCATTATGGATAAACTATCAAAATATGCACATTTCTATGCACTACTGACGTCTATTACAATATCCCGACTTCCCACTTACTTTCTCCAAGGGTATGTTCATTTGAATGATATTCCACTTTCGATGATACATATTTCTTAGGACCTTTTTGGTTTGACTTAAATAAGCTACGTTTTGAATTTTTGAAAGAAAAAATAAGTAGGTTTTATCTTTCAAAATGCAAAAAAATAACTTACTTAAGTCCATCCAAGCAAACCTTTATTTATAAACAATTTTTGTAAATAATTGTTTCATCTTCATTAGATGCGACTTCGGATGCACATAGGGCAGTCTCAACTCAAAGAGATTGAGGGCCCTAAGCAAATTTCTGCTCCTGTAAATACTTAAAGAACATATTATGTAAAATATTCATTTAACAACAAATTTTAACTTCAACTCTCATCGTTGTATCTAGATATGCAACGACTTCGTTCAAACAGTACAAACACAAGTATAAAATACAGCACATAACAAGTGGATTTTTCTCTCGATGATTATTTCTAATCATCTTAAGAATATATATTTTATGTAGTGTGAAAGAGTAAGATACTCAAATGTCTTATTTCATTAACACTTTTTATATTCAACAGAACTATTTCCTTCCTCTTCTTGATGTTCTCTACAATTAGGAATCATATTATAGACAGTGTAGACTCCTACGGTTTTATAAATAAAGATAGTGCAAAAATGTAAGAATATATATTCAGCTTTCTACTTCGCTACATAAAAGTGAGCTAACATAAAAAATTATATAGAAATCAATTAAATGCTAAATTTTAATTGAAAGTTGATCCAAAATACAAATTGAATACACCATAAGGGAGAGAATTTTGAGAACAAGGAATAGAAAATGTCATAATCTGGTGTACAGCTCATTTTCTTTTATACCATTCCAAATTTTTAACTCATACAACTCAACACAAACTTTTAGAACAGTAATTTAGTGCCATTTGAAATCATAAAGAGTAGGTCATGTAATGCCTCACCTCTAGACCCGTATTACCCGAGAATATTACAAGTAATATTGTTGAGTAATATGAATAATATGGTTGGAAAAGAGCAACCATCCATGTTTATTCCCTTGTCCAAATACTGTCTAAGTCCAAAAAAATATAGCAACCTGTGGACAGTCTGAGCAAAAAGCAATAGATACGTTGGCTAATATAGAGCAGAATGGTATATAATACATCACAGAGTACACAAAATCACTGATAACAATGAAAATAAATTAATACCAACATGAAGATATACATAGAAATCAGGTCTATATAATAGGAGTACTAGACCTACATATAATACATACAAATCCAAGAATTTAAACAAGTACAAAATAATATCATAAGTCACTGTCTCTCATACAAATTTCATACAAAGCCAATACCTAAGAAGTGAAACAAAATGATACAAACACACACATATATACATACAAACATATGTACATACATACATATATACATATATACACACACATATATGTGTGTGTATCTCCAAAAGCTAGCCCAACATTCAAGGCCAATGCGTTCCTATACATGTCAAGTCTCGGTCAGACTCTAGTATTATAAAATAAACGGATCGGGCTATCTTTAAATGTAACTAGGTGCTATCACATAATAAGCTTGTATAATACTAAGGATATAGTAATAATTATATAATATGCCAACATCCAATAAAAAGGCATCAATTCCAAATCACCATGTCACAAAGTTATCTCATGTCTATCAATGACAATCATCTCAAATAGGGTGATAAAGTCACAAACTCGAAAATCACAAGAATAGGATAGATTGCGTGAAAGCGAGCCAAACTGCAAAAAATACAAGACTACATGAAAGCAGGTCAAAACCAAAAGACTAGCACAAAGCAAGTCGAGGCAAAATAATTGGTCTTATTGGTATCTTGAGAATAAGGGAATTCTTAGTGAGAATTGCTTTATTCCTAGGGAAGACTGATAAGACATGCTCTAGGAGTTTAACAAGGATTGACACCGATAACTCCTACAACCATTATGCACCCGATTCTCATAACACCAGATGTGCCCATGGTATTAACTGCCAACTTTTGTGGTATTAGGCTAATAACCGACAAAGATACCATGACTTGAGGAGCGACCACCGCAGTCAGCCACTAGGATGATTACTAGCCTATAAAGTCAAGCGACAGAATGTACTAATGAATATGGCAAACTATAGAATAATTCGTTTCTCCAAGATGCTATTTAATAAAAGATTGTTGTTTACTCCCAAATGGTAATTACTTAAGTAACTCTCATGTGTTACACATAGTGTTGCTTTAGTATTTAATACAAGCTAGTAAATTCCACTCACCCAATGTTTTATACAACAAGTAGTATAATCAACTGAAGAAGTGATCCAAATATCCTCTACCACTCGGTACTACTAACTCATTAAACTATATTCCTCATTTCGTAGAAAGAATAAATAGCCCGAAAGAAAAACACAAATAGATGCTGAAGGAGAATTTATTATTTATAAAGCATAAGTTTTGACTTTACAATCATATGGAATGGTTTTCAAAATACTTATATACCTTTAAACCTCTTCTATTAAAACCATAAACTTCCTATTACTCGACTATATATATGTGTGTATATATATAATTACCTATAATCTAAATTGATACCAGAATTTGCACGTATATATATATATATATAGTTGTATAAACTCCATAGAATTGAGAAGTTTATAAAAATATGCTACTTTATATATAGAAATCTTAAAATCTAAAACTTACATGTGTTTGTGTGTGTAATTTACTTCAACTTTTAGAACACTATTATTATTAGACTCTATAATAATCTTATTCACCAAAATATTTGTAAACATATAATTTGTATCAATATTTCATAACTTGAAATTGAACTCAATATATATAGTATGTATGTATGTATGTATAAATTCGAAAAGTGATTTTGGAAGAATATATTTTAATATAATTAGCTTCAAGATAATTGCTTTCTGTAATATATTTATTTAATTATGTGTGTGTATATATATATTGTTTCAAATAAATTTTAATAACTGAAATTTCATAAGAATATGATGCAATCAAAATTTCAAAAATTGTAAAAATAGAGAAAACTAGAGAAAAGCTTATTAAATCACAATTTGCTTGGAGTTGTATAGGCTCCATATTCAGCCATGGTCTACTGATGGGCGACTACTGGTCGACCGGTGTTGGAAAATCCTAGAGCCTTACAACTACTGGTGAATGACTTTTGATGTTGTTTTTCTCATTTCTGGCACCTAAAGTTGGTCTAAGGGGGAGATATATCATATATGAAGACATGAAATCGTCCAAAGCAAGCATATACATCAATAACTGATCAAAATGTAGTAATGGCTATTTTTCAAATTGCTGCAACGCGCTTCTGGGTCTATGTCGATGGTGACTGGTAGTAGTTTTCAACCTGCTATTTTTACTTTTACTAATAATACTACGAAAAAAATGGCTCGCTGCATGAGAATTATTTTAAAACCTGAGCATATTTCAGTCATGCATGCTTTGGAAAAGGAGAATATCTACTTTTCCTCATGAAGATTCTATCTTGGAATGTTAGTGGCATAGGGATCTCCGATAGATGCTCCATAATTGGGAACTTTATCTCCATGCTTAAGCTAGACATGCTTTTATTTAAGAATATAAGATTGTCGACCCTAATCATGTCGTTTTTTGCACTATTAGGGGTTCCTTTTTTGCCGGTTGGGAATTTATTAGGGCTTCTACGTCCAGAAGTGGTATTCTTATCGCCTGGGATGAAGCTAAGTAGAAACCCATTCAAGTTTTTATACATCCTAACTTTCTTCATGTCATTCTCAAACATACCCTGTCAGGCATCATTTACTTATTTTCTAATATCTATGGTCCCCTTCTAGTCATTATAGATCGAACTTGTGGACCTCTTGTACTAAAGTTTTCAAAATTTCTCAAGGACAATGGGTCCTTGGGGGAGAACTTATATCACTCATTTCCCTAATAAAAGAAATCTGAACTCATCTATCTGTCCTAACATGGAAAATTTTAGTGTCTTCATTGACTCTTGTGCCCTTATTGACCCCTTATTAATAATCGCCTTTTCATTTGGAGGAATAGACATTACTCTCCTTCGCTTGTCAAACTAGACCGTTTTCTCTTCAATACCTCTAGGGAAGATTCTCATCCTCTCTCCTCTATTAATGGCCTTCCTTCGATTCATTCCGACCATTTCCCTATCCTCTTTGACTTTGGTGACTATATTGCTCTAGATTTTGTTTCAGATCCGAAAGATTGTGGCTTTTGGAGCCTGGCTTCGTGGATCTGGTCTCGACGATCTAGCAGAAGCTCATGCCTCGGTCCTCTACTTTCACCACCCTCATCCACAAAACAGATCCCTTTGGAAATTCCTTAGATCCTGGTTTAGATATATCTGGGGAACCCATATATCTCATATTTCTTGCCACCAAGATGCCATTTTGGACCTCAATACTTTTGAAGAATCTAGAGCACATTCTCTGCCCGAAAAGTCTAATCTACTATACCTTGTGAACGAGCTTCTTAGGCTCATGAGAAAAGAAGAAATTGGTTAGAGACGGAGATTGAAGGTCCTTTGGCTCAAAAACAGCGATAGAAACACTGCCTACTTTCAGAAAATTACTAATGGTAAAAGATGAGCAAACTGCATTTCCAAGGTCCTCCACGCGGGCTCCTTCATTCATGACCAGTTCAACCTTAACCACATCTTCACCAACTATTACAGCCAGCTCCTAGGTAGACCGCCCCCAACTTTCTACTGCTTGGGATGGTATTTATCCTTACCCAACCAAACCCTATCGATTACCTATTTTCCAAGGTCAAGATCCTTACCACTCTCAAAGATGAAGAATCCCTCGATCCTAATGGTTTTGGCACTCTATTCTTCAAGTACTTTTAGCCCATTATCAAAATGACATTATCAACATGTTTGAAGAATCCTACTGCAACCCTTTCCTTATTGCCAAAATCAATTGTGCCAATGTTGTTCTGATTCCAAAGAAGTCTGGTGCCAAATATGTCTATGATATCCGTCCCATTAGCCTTCTCAACACTACCTTTAAACTCATCACTAAACTCCTAGCCAACCACCTCTAACTTCTCATCTCCTTCCTTGTTGAGCCTCAGTAATCGGTGATCATCCATGGCAAATCTATCCCTAGCTGTGTTGTTGCCACCTAAGAAGCTATTTCCCATTGCCATAATACTAAATCACCCTATACTCTTCTTAAGTTCGATTTCTCCAAAGCCTTCGATTCCATCAACTAGAACTTCATCCTTGAAACCCTTTGTCACCGTGGCTTCCTTGGCAAGTGGATTTGCTTGGTGAGCAATATCCTTCACTCCAGCATGTCCACTATCATGGTGAATGGTATTGGTGGTGGATTAATCAAGTCTGGCCATAGTCTTCGCCAAGGTGACCCTCTCTCTCCACTTCTCTTTGTCCTTGTAGTTAATGTGCTTAATAAAATGACCAAACTTGCGATTTCTCACCATCTCCTCGCTGGAACTGGCCAACTAACTCTAATCTAAAGATTTCCAACATCCAATATGTAGATGACACTATCTTCTTTTCTTCCCCGCTCCTTCCAATATCCACAACCTCAAACTGCTCCTTTATTGTTTCGAACTCATTTTTGGCATCACCATTAGCTTCTCTAAAAGTTTAGTTATCATGATGGGAAGGCTAAGCATCTTGGCCCCTCCATTGCCTTGACCGTTAACAGCAAACTCGACTAATTCTCAATCTCTTACCTTGGCATCACCATCCGCCTTATCAAGCTCCTGCGTGACGATTAGCAACTAATTATTTCCAAAGTTTTCAACCGCCTTGCTACCTGGAAAGCCTTTTTTCTCTCTAGGCTGGGAGGCTCATTCTTATTAAGTCTGCCCTCTATACTATTCCCACATATTGTCTCTCCTTCTATAGATTTCCTACTTGGTTCATCTTCAAGATCGATCAACTGCGGCATTACTTTCTTTGGCACGGTTCTCCTACCAACAATCTGGTGTATGGGGACATTGTTTGCAAATTTCCTTCTCAGTGAGGCTTAGGAGTCACCGATCTTAAAATTTTCAACTTATTGCCCCTTTCCAAATGGATTTGGATATGCATCTCAGAGGAAAACACAATTTGGAAATGCTGGATCCTTCAAAAGTACCATAGCCCGTAGCCACTTATATCCTCCACTCCACTACCAAATGCAAGCCTTCCCTTTCTAGTTCGGTATCCTCTCCTCGTCTTTCTGGATCTGATCTTCTACTTCTATCTACATTGGTAATGGCGATAAATGTAGCCTCTGGTGAGATATCTGGATAAACGACATCCCCTTCGTCACTTTCTCAGTAACCTCTTCTCCATTGTTGACAATCACTCCATCTTGGTTAGTGAGGCTCGTAAGCAAGGAATTAGCAGTTTTCTTTCCAATCAAGCTATCATTGGTCCTACCCTTACCCTAAGTCCAAACTCTTCTTGCTGGCTCCATAACCTCCCTCCGTCTACCTCTTTTGATAGCTTCATTTAGAGCTTTCACTCCAAAGACCAGTTCATTGTTAGGTCCATTTACGGCCGTCTGATTGACTCTTGTGGACACTTCTCTTATCCTAGGCTTAGGAAGTGCAAGATTCCCCCGAGGGTTAAATTTCTAATGTGGCTACTCGTTCATGAAAAGATCAATACGAAAGATCGCTTGATTCGCAAAGGCTTTAGCATTACTCCTACTTGCCTCAAGTGTCACTCCAGCCTTGAAAGCATTAACCACCTATTCTTCGACTGCGACCTAATTTTCTTTGTCTAGGCCACTTGTATTGCTCACCTTCTCCCCTCGATTCCCCCATGACATCCTTCCTTGTTCACTGGCAATATAACTCTCCCTCCCCACAGGTTGACACTCACTTCTCTGCGTTTAGCTAGGTTATTTAGGCAAAGTGAAATACTAGATGCTTTAATAATAATGCAAGTTCTACGCCAAACCTATGTCATAAAATTTTACACCTATTCACTATCTGGACAAGTTGTAGATACACCCTTTTCAGCCAAGACTGAGTAGCCTATAGATCGATAATGAGTCTGTTAATAGCTGTACTATGTTCCAACTATCGTTCCTGGATATGTGGACCCATCGGATGTCGACTAGCATGTGGTGGCTGTGGTTACGGGCTCTTTAGATTATTACCTTTCTACTACTTATTTTTCTTAGCTACTTGTTTATGATATTTATCTCTATTATGTAGTTTGTACTTATATGTGTTGGTAATGTCTTTGTCATCTAAGCACTTGACTTAGCTAGTTTTGTTGCCACCAATCAGGTGTGTTGATCGAAAACCTTTTTTATTTTTAGTTATGCTTTTGGTTGTATAGTCCCATACCACACATCCTTTCCTAAAAATTTACTAATAGCTTGCAACTTAAGCACTTTAAACTTTCAGTTAATATTACTTCATAAAATATAGACAATTCACACACAGTTACCTACTAAAATCTTCAACAACACATAAATACTTACCTACTAAAATCTTCAGCAACACATTAATACGGTAGCATGAAATCAATCAGAGATATTGATGAGGTTTACTCATCTAAGTTCCCTTGAATCCTTAACTTAAACGTCGAAAATCATCTTGCCTTCACAAAATTCAGCCAATCCCTGGAACAATAATACACAAAAGAACCAAAGAAAGATTCGAACACTGAAAAAAATTAAATTACCAAGTCTAAAAGATTGAATAGGGTTTGAGATTATTACCATGAATTTATTATAATTTTTAGGAATTTCTTTGAATTAAATTAGAAGATTCCATAGCCTAGGTTTTAAAGAGATAAACACTTAGCTTAATTTCTCTTTTCTGGCTTCCTTCTGTTTTGTACGTATTGTACTCAGAGAATGAGAAAAAATTCTCTTTTATTAGGTTTTAAAATGGGTTTGGGTTATAAAAAACCCAACAAGAAAAATAAATGTTTTAATTTCATTTAATTCTTTCTACAAAAGCTTTTCTTCTTTTAAAAGCCATTTTACTAAAACGTGAACAATTTCCAAGCATATTTCAACCAATAATTCACAATTTAATTTGTTCACTCCTTTTAAATTCCAAATCCATTATTTATATATATTATTTTTAAATAAAGTTTCAATTTATAATTTAAAAAGATTAGTTAAATTTTAAATACTTTCAACTTCTCCTTCGATTAAATAAATAGGTTGATCATAAAGAAAATCTTTATTTTCCTTATAATAATAATCCTATTTAAAGATCAAATATATTTATTTCAAGCTTTAATTTCCAAATTATCCTTGAAGTTTAGAATTATCATTCTAAAAGAATTCATTTAAATGAAAAAAACTTTAAAATTTCACTAACTTTTAATATTTTAAAATTCAAAATTCTTATTTAAATTTTCAATTTTAACCATTTTGAAATTCTAATCAAGGTAATTTACAAACTAGGTTTATTACAGACTCCTTCCCCTAAAAAAGTTACGTTCCCACAATTCTACTTCAGAGAAAAGTTTATAATGAGTTTAATTTGAAATTGAATAAAGACATCTGACTTGAAAAGGATAACTTACTGGATCAATATGCATCAAAAAACGACTCTAGATAAGTCCACTTAATAGACTCTTTGTTCTCTCAAGAGCAGCCTTTCAGATTAGCTGACCACTGAACCTTTACAGAAGGAATCTCCTTGCTTCTAACTCACTTTATTTCCAAAGAAATAATGCGAATCGGCTCATACACATTGGTTAAATCGAAGAAAATCAAGCTCTTCCACTTGCTTTGGCTGCACTGACTCAGGATCTTTAAGACATTTTCAAAGTTGAGACACATGGAATACATTATGTATTTTAGAGAGATAAGCTGGTAAAGTGATTAGATATACTACTCTACCTATAAGTTATGTAATTAGGTATGGTCCAATAAAATAAGAGGCCAACTTTCTAAATCGACTAAAACGCATCACTTCCTTTATCAGAGAAAAACAAATGAAAACTAAATCCCCAACAGAGAACTCTATATCCTTACTTCTTCGGTCTGCATAAGATTTCTACCGTTCTTGAGCTTCTTTCATTCTTCGCCTAACAAGATCAATCTTCTCGGAAGCTTCTCTAACCAAATCTAGTCCTAAAATAAACTTCTCCTCAGTTTCTAGCTAACAAGAAGGTGAGCGACATGGCCTTCCGTAAGGCCTCGAAAGGAGCCATTTCGATACCCAATTGAAAATTGTTATTGTAGGCGAATTCCACAAGATAAATGTGGTCTTCCTAACTACCACAAAAATCCAAAACATAAAAATGAAGCAAATCCTCTAAAGTCTTGTTCATACATTCAATTTGTCGATCGGACCGAGGATGATATGCAGAACCGAGATTTAGTTCGTGCCCAATGCTGATTGAAGACTCTTTCAGAACCCACTAATAAATAGTGGATCCTGGTCAAACACTATGGCACTGGGAATGCCATGCAATCTAACAACCTCCTTAACATAAAACTTAACTAACTAGGATGCGTTTGGTTAGACTTTAGAAGAATAAATTGAGCTAACTTAGTCAATTGATCCACTATCACCCACAAAGTGTCATGCCCGTATTTAGAACGAGGCAATCTGTCGATAAAGTTCATGGAGACCTATTAAAGACAAATGATTCGATCATTACTAGATCGACTCAATATGAGATATAAATATGAAATTGTTAAATTACCTATGTTCACATTTACTTGATCCCATTTCCACAATGAAACATCTAATGGATGAAGAAGTCCACTAGGTCTTTGGTGTTCCATCTTAATCAGCCGACAGGTCACAGCCACTCACATACTGAGCAATGTCCCACTTCATCCCTTCCCAAAATACATTCGCTTCATATCTGCATACATCTTGCTACTACCGAGATGAATAGTGTATCTAGAATAAAGACACTCGTCCATAATATTCTTTTGTATATTATCAATATCGAGTACAATAAGTCTACCCCATCTCCAGACACAACCACGAGTATACACCACATAGCCCTTCACTTCTACTTCTCCATTCCCACTATTAAATACTCTAAACAAGCTTCATTGGCTTGGGATCTTGCTTCTGAGCTTCTGCGGTATGATCCAAAATAGAAGGTCGAGCCTCCAGATTACCTAATACAATATCTGGTCTCAACTCTGCATTTTGATATATAATTTTCTAAAGAAAGTGTCTCAAGATCTCTATACTCTAAAAATATCATGGAAAAAATTGCTTTGTGCTTTAAAATGCGAGCATCAACTACTTAATTACGCATTCTTGGAGCATACCAAATCTTAAAGTCACACGCCGCCAGGAACTCAAACCATCGCTATTGATGCATATTAAGCAGTTTATGAGCATAGAGATATTTCAAAGATTTGTGACCAGTATATAAAATAATTCTCTCTCTTAGAAGATAATGATGCCAAATTTTAAGTGAAAAAACAATGGCTGCACGTGCTTTGAGGCAATTACGACCAAGTTTTATGTCTGTAACAACCCTAGTCTGTAAATTGCCTTGATAAGAATTTCTAGGAATTTCTTTGAATTAAATTAGAAGATTCCTTAGCCTAGCTTTTGAAGAGATGAACACTTAGTTTAAATTTTTTAATCTCTTTTTTGGTTTTCTTTTGTTTTGTACGTATTTTACTTAGAGAATGAGAAAACTTCTCTTATTTTAGGTTCTAAAATGGACTTGGGTTATAACAAAACCCAACAAGAAAATAAAATGTTTTAATTTCTTTTAATTCTTTCTAATAAAGTGTTTTCTTCTATTCACAGCCATTTTAGTAAAACGTGAACAATTTCTAGGCATATTTCAACCAGTAATTCACAATTTGATTTGTTCACCCTATTTAAATTCCAAATCCATTATTTATGTGTATTATTTTGAAATAAAGTTTCAATTAATAATTTAAAAATGATTACGTAATATTTAAATACTTTCAACTTCTCATTCGATTAAATAAAAAGATTTATCATAAAGAAAATCTTTATTTTCCTTATAAAATAATTCTCTTTAAAGATCAAAAATATTTATTTCAAATCTTAATTTTCCAAATTATCCTTATTTTTAGAACTTTCATTCTAAAGAGTTCATTATCTTTTAGAAAGAACAAACTTTAAAATTTCACTACCTTATAATATTTTGAGATTCCAAATTCTCTTTAAATATCCAATTTTAATCATTTTGAAATTCTAATCAAGGTAATTTCAAAACCAGGGTTGTTATAGGTCACGTTGCCTATAAACTCCTCTTGCATCTTAAACCATACGCATCACACGTCCACCTGAAAGATATAGGGAGTAATACAACATTTCCTATGATAATATGGTGGAACTAAAAGACAAGTTCTATTATAAGCAATTTCCCTAATTTCTTGTATTATTTTATTATAAATGCAGACTATATTGAATTATAAATTGTGAGAAAATAGATTAGAGTCAGTTGTCCTAGGAAATAAAAAAATTCACTCAAGTTACTATCTTCACATTATTATTCACAATTTTCTTTTTTTCCATATCATGAGTAACTTTCTTTACCGTTAATCGTTATGTTGTAATTGTATATTCATTTATATTTCACTCTTTTACATTTTTAATTTTGGCAATTTATTTTTAAAATTGGTACAAACATAAATACTAGTTTTACACCTACATAAGCACTTTTCTCAATAAGAGGATCGATCTTACTTAAAAAACACTTGCTATACTTATTTTGAGATACATATTTGATTCCATTTTTCTTGAATTTGCATCACAAAAGAAAACAGTTATAATATGAATCAAAGGAATAAAAAATAATGCATTCTTTAACAAATTTAAATACCAATAGAAAGTTTCATATTTTAAATCTTATTTCTACTTTACAATTTTTATAGTAATGTTAATTTTTGATTTTTTATCTATATCAAATGTAATTTTTTTTTACTTAAATCATAGAAATATGATCATAAATTCATTTATGTTTCACTTAATTCACTTTAAATTTTATATAAATTATCATTTTCCTACTAAAATAAGCAAAGCAATTAATTTACACTTGCTAATAGTTACTTAAGAGAAATAATTGATTATTTTTCTCCAAATTTCTCACAAGGAAAGATTATTAAAATATAAATAAATGGGTCAAAAACTAAAATAACTTTTAACTAAATTAAATTATTAGTACAGCTCCGCACATTTCGATTCTTATTTCCACTTTAATTTCATTTGATTTGTGATTAAATATCTTGTTAATAAATCTGACTATATTATATATTCTTTGCGATGATTATTTTAATATGCAACCTTCAAAATGAACGAAAATACAATAACACGTTGTTATTACACATTCAAACTAAGATAAGTTTATCATTATCGCAGGGACTATCTAATGTAAAATCTATATACCATTTAGCTAATTAAATTTATTAAATAATTTATAATTAATTAAATATATTAATGTAAAAGAAAATTCTTCTTCTTCATGATTCTCTTATATTATTTTTTCTTAAGTTATTTACTATTTTTGTAAATTGGAAACCATTGTTAATCTCCTCAATTATAGTTTATCATTTTTACATATAAGTCTACTATAATTTAGATTTTAGTTTTTATCAATTTTGTAAATTCATATTTAAAGTTATCATTATATAAATGCACGCATACACATATCGATGTACGATATGAATTATTAGGTATTATATTTAACATATAACATATTAAATTAAAATGCACTATTGCAAACTATTTTGTAATTATAAAATATTATTTTTAATATAAATATCTTGAAATAACAATAGTATGATCAACTAAATTAGTTAAATTTTACATTTAAATTATTAAAATTCAAAAAAAAATAGATTTTGAATTATTAGAATTTGGAAATAATAATCTACATAGCTATTCTCACCTATTTAGGATATATAAATTAATTAAGTATGATATGAAATATATAATTTATTTAATTTAAAAATCATTATTAAAAATTATTTTATTAGCAAAAATATTATCTAACATATAAAAGTCCATAATAATAATAATTGTTTATTGAAATGCATTAGTTAGATATTTATTGTCCAAAATACAAATATATTCATGAAATAATAGTAAAGTAGAACATTTGCATTGCATTTCATAGTTCTCTTCGGTTATATTATATTTCAATCCTATAATTTATGATACCCATTCTTGTTGTTACCTTTTTATTCTCTTTTGCTTTCTCCATATCAAGGGAAATTTCATTTTAGTTGATCATAGAGATATGATTATGCATCATCCACATTTCGCCCTTTTTCATTTTTAATTTAAATTAATTAATTTTTTACAAATTACTTTAAACAAAATAAAATGTTTACATATCTTATTTTGCAATAAATTAGTTATTTTCTTCAATTGTACTGGAAAAGAAATTATGAAATAATGAATTAAAAAGTAAAATAACATCATATATTAACTGAAAATTAATTAAAATAAATCCTATTATATATATTTGTATGTATGTATCTATGTGCGTAAAAAAAAGTTGACAAAATATTAGATGTTAAAACAAAAAATTTAATGTTACTAACTAATATTAATTATTATTTTAACAATATAGAATTTAGAAGTGACGGAAGTTAACTTAAAATTCATTTATATAGAAATAGGACAAAATTTATTTTCCATTTAGATATGAATTTATAAATCACAAAGCAAAAACAAAATAATTAAAGGAAAATAAATAGTTGAATCGTCTAATAGTTTGTTTTAACAGATTCACGTTCACTGCATTAAGAATAATTAGTTCTAATAATATATTTAAAATTTTGATATTGTTTTTTATAACATTACGGTGTGCATTGCATGTATTACACACTTGTACAATACTATAGTTAAATTCTAAGCATGCATTCACTGTGCCTTGAGAGCACCACAAATTTGAATACTGACGATTTCAAGGGTTGCAAAGCTTGTCATAAGTAAAATTTATAACAGCTCAATAGTTCATGGAGTGATGACAAAAAGTGATGATGTCGAAAGCATAAATAAGTTAACCAAACTAAAGGTAACGTATAAATTTCATATTTAGTGGATCTTTTTAGCTAAAACACTATTTTTAAGGCCCAAGTATTTCAAGTTTTGGAGCACGTTTATATTGAGATTTGTAGTCCATATTTAATACAAGGTTAGAAATTTTGCCATATGCTTCATATAAACATAGAAAATTGAACTTTTTAATTTACGAAGGACAAGGATTAAGTAAATTAAAATGAACTTAAGAACGCAAATTTCTTATATTTGGATATCAGTTTCAAAGATAACAAAATCAAACATTTACCATCGATTAAGTTTTAAAATCTTTTGAAATAACTATTGGACCTAATGTTGGTCGTGATCATCATTATCAACCCACTACACATGGATCTCACTCAAGGTCTAGGGTGGACAAGTTGTATGCATTTTTACTCACATTACTTGAGAGACCATTTTTGAAACCTAATCAATACCCCAAGTGCCAACAAATAGGCTTACATATTCAAAGTAAGCTATGCCACATTTAATCTATATTTTACTATATTTCCTTAAGGTGAGACATCCAACTAATTTATGTAGATTAGATATAAATTCCAAGACAATAAATTAAACTCTGATATAGCTCAAAAAGTTGGAAGAAATATATTAATAAATTTTACCTTAGGAAAGGGGATTTGTATGAAAAGTCGATATCATTAATTAAAATAAACAAAATGCCCCAACCTAATATTTTATGTAAATTAGGCATCTACATATGTATTTCTCTACACATGGCTATCATTTCCGCACTCTTATTTAAAATCCGCGCCCATTAATTCTCAATTTTTAAAATGAAATATTTTTTTCTAGAAACATTGAATTTACAATCCGTTTTCACCATTAAACCGTAAATTTTATTATCTCTTAAATGATATGTATTATAAATGTGTGAAAACCAAAATTTCAAAATTCATTTTTTTCAAATTCGAATCTTAGAAAATTTGCATTATTATAATGCATTTTTAACTAATGCAGTTTAAAACTACATTAAAGTAATGCAATTTTTAACTGCATTTCACGAATTTAGTTAAAAACTGCACTTACTATAATGTAGTTTTTAACTGCATATATGAATTGCAGTTAAAAACTGCACTATAGTAGGTGCAGTTTTTAACTGCATTCGTGAAATGCAGTTAAAACTATAATAAATGCAGTTAAAAACTACACTTGATAGAGCAGTTTTTAACTGCATTACTATAATGCAGTAAAAAAACTACAGCTATTAAGTGCAGTCTTAATCGCATTTCATAAATGCAGTTAAAAACTGCATTTAATAGTTATAGTTTATAACTACATTACTAAAATGTGTTAAAAACTTCCATGTAAATTATTCAAAATTTTATTTTTAGATATCGACAATGGATATCATTGGCAAGTTTATCAAATTTATGAATAATGGCGAAAACGACTCTTAAATTCGATTAATATACAAAAAGTTATCACATTTTAAAGATTGAAAATAAATGAGTTAGTGAAGGCTAATAATTGTCGAATGTGATGTTAAAGAGGCAGGGACCTAATTTATGTAATTAGTGACTAAGAGACCTACTTTACAATCTAATTATGAAATAGGGACCCAGACTAATATTCACCTTAGGAAATTTATTTCGATATGGTATATCTCTTCCATGATTTGATCTTAAACAAAAGTAAAATAAAATTTGAAGTTTAGTCTCTAATTCTATTTCAAGAATCTTCAGTATGAAAAATTTGATTGAAATAATTGCATGATGATTATCTCCATAAAATTTAAAACTAAAAGAACAATTTTTCTTGAATAAATAGTCTTAAGGATTAGAGAATATTCAAACACTCCTCCATTTGTTCAAAATTAAGGTGAATCCATATCTAGACATTCTCTACTTTGGAAAAATGGAGAGCTAAATAAGCAGTGTCCTCCATTTTGCCTACATTCTCTATTTATATAAGTGGGACCGCCAATATTTGCTTAAAGTCAATACAATCATGGGATAATTAACTACAATAATTGATTCAATACAAACTCAACAAGACTATGACATCTACGGATAAGATATATTGATTATTGGAGTTTGGATTAGTTAAAGAGTCATGACCCATGATATTCAGCATTCAAATCTAGGCTTTTGTGATTGTTTTATTCTGCAAAAGAAAAGGTATCATTTGGAGTTTGAAATTGCACTAAAAAGCAAAGACAATTATGAATGTGTTCATGCAGATTCGCAAGAGTTCGTACCTTGTCCATCATTTAGTGTAGCTAGGTATTTCATTTCTTTATAGTTGAATTACCATGAAAATTATGAGTAGTGAAAAAACTTTTAATGGAGTTCACAAATGGAAAGATATAGTAGAGAAGTAGTCAAGTAAGAGGCTGAAGGTTTTGAGATTTGACAACGACGGTGAATTCTTGTCACCATAATTCACTAAATATTGTTTGTTCGAGGGCACGGTTAGACATTTCACAACACTAGGCAACTCTCAGTTAAATATGGTTGTAATGTCTATTAGTTGAACATTGTTAGATAAAACTGGTTATGTGAGGTTGGATGCAACGAATTTGAAGAGAAAACTTTATTTATGGTAGCATTTCTCATCTACTGCACATATTCTACTATAATATATATGAAGATAATAAAGGAAGTATGAAAAGGGTAGTCTTTGGGATATTCATTCCCTCTTTTGTTGTATATTCAACTTATGTTTACAAAAGCAAGGATAAGTTGAAACCAATAGCGAGCAAGTGAATTTTCCATATATATACAAGAGTGAAGGGGAACAAGATGCGATGTTCTACAACCAAGAGAGTTTGAGATATGGTATAAAAAAGATTTGTTTTTCTTGTTTCTTTCTTTGAATTCTTTATTTTTATATTTATTTATCTGTATTTGATTGATATCGGGGTGTTGTAATCAAATTTTAGGATAATATTTTTGGTGCTTTCACCAAGAAAACTTGAGATCTAGTATTGTTGAAGATAAAGAGGCCATCTATAAGGAAAAAATTAGCCAGAGGAAGTCAACCAAAGCAAATATGCAGTCAGGAGGTGTTCTCTATTTCAAAGCCACCTTTGATCTATGTGACCAGTGAAGAGATGAAGTGGATGATGATATGAATGCAAATGAGACTGTTAGCAAGATAAGAGGAAATGTTGAATGGCTTTTTTCGACGGATGTAACAACAAAGAGCAGCTAGAGATACAATAATTCAAGACCATAGGAAGTTGAATGCTAGAGAAGATGAAACAAATGCACAAGGAAATAGAATAGAACAAGTTAGACCCAACCCCCTAGAACCACAACCGGTAGGTACCGAACGATCCAGATCGGTTGGTATCAATGTATTTAGATGAAGGCCTGGTTGATTTAGATGTTGAGAAAGCGAGGGTGCCTGGTGTAGGCAATGTTGGAGCCAGGAATGAAGGTCAGAATGCATACTTCCAACTGTAGCGATCAGAGCTAGAAGGTCCCTATAGGAATGGGATACATGATAAAGCTTTGAACCAAAGGCATATTGAGTCTTAAAGATTTCAACTGAATCAAGATGACTGTATAGTCGAAATGATGAGGCAGAAACATTGAGGTAGAGCCCAACATCAGAGTTTGGAGGATGTGAACAGAAACTCCTTCATCCCAAACATTCATTACGCTAGAAATCTACCTAATTTCAAGTAGCCAGTCTTAGAGCCTTATGACGAAAGTATTGACCCTACAGCCCATTTGATGAGATACATCCAACACATAAGGGTGTTAAGAGATTTGGAGGAAGTGATGGGATGATGCTTCCTATTGTTCTTGACAGATTTGGCTGCATTTGATTTCGACAACCGGATGATGGGTCCATTAGCACGTAGATCGAGTTAGTGGAAAATTTTATGAGCCAGTTCAGAGTTTAAATAATCTTACCAGAGAATGTAATGATGCTTTCGGATGTGAAACAAAGGGAGAATGAGAATTTGCGACATTACTTAACCAGATTTAATGCAGCAGCAGCACCTGCTGCAGTTTAGATCCGCCAATGAATGTTGTAGATTTCTATTATTATGCTGAGAAATACTTATGTCAGGAGTATGAAAAAACCGAGAATAGTAAAGTGAATGCCATGGAAGATGGAGGACCGTCCAGGACAGGATTTGAAAAGGATAAAGGAAAATGAGGATGGCTTGGGAGCCTCGAAACGACTAAAAAAGGGAACTGAAGTTCTCCTCTTACACTGATTTGAATAAGATACTCCATAGAGGATCCATCTTGATATTAGAGGGCAGATTCCACATAGGAAATCTCCTAAGAGTGATCCACGGAATGCGAGAGAAACACTAGGAAATATTGCCTATTCCAACAGTAGCAAGAGGTACCACCAACTACGACGGATATCCTCGGTCGCAACCAAGCATCTGGAACAGGTATGGTTATCCAATGATTGCGATGGACATTAATTAGGCTTATTAATTGCATTTTTCTTTTTTTCTTTGAATAACCTACAAACTTTTACCTACGAGCCGCTTATACATGCATGTGATCTTAATCGATCCTATAGGTATGCTCTAACTTCGAGCTCGTAGGTATTCCCTGATTGAACTAAATGTTATAGTTCTTGTTGATGCATTTTGATTTGAATAAGGATACATAAATGATCTGGTGATGGATAATGAATAATATTTGATTCTGATATTGGTGTACGATACTATTGGATTATTGTCATCTGTAATATTTGATAGGTAAACCGATAGATTATAGTCTCCCTGACCAGAGTGGTAGGGTGATGAACTATGAAACATGGATCCTTTTGTCGTAGATTGAGTTGATGGATGCACTTTGGACATTAGTCCATGCTAGAGAGTGGGTGGATGAACTCTATATAAATTACGTTCCAAAAAGATCAAAACTTAACCTTTAGTTACAAACACCTTTTCATTTGAAATGATTTGATGATGATTACTATATGAATTATGAATATCATTACCTTGATTCTGTTGGACTTACTTATGACGAAATGCTAGGAGATACTAGACGATTTATAAGCAATGCTCCATCAAGGGGAAAAGCCACTATGGTTTATAAGGCATGATAGCATGATATATGACCCATGATATGTTGAATCACGTGAGTACGAGGGATGATAGTGATTTGTGGCTAATATTTAGGTAAGGATTAGGGTTATTAACCATGATGGGTTTAGAACAACCTTTAATTGGCAGGTGAACATGATGGAATTAGATGATTCGCAATGATCGATCCAGTATTTAGCTAGAGAGCACAACTAATAATAATTTGACAGTCCGAGTATGTGTTCTTGGTCAAAGTACACTTTGTATCCATAAAAGCTTTAGAGGGCAAGTTTTCCTACCAAATTTATTACAATCTTTGAATTGACACAGATAGAGAAAATTGAACTACAAATTGACAAAGAAATGGACTAAGAAGCCAGGGAACCATCAAGAAAGACAACATGAAGGAACTCAATAAAATTGGCCAAGATTAGGCCAACTAAAACTGGTCTGTACCAACCGATGTGGGTTGGTATCGAATAGTTTGACAACCCTGATTTGAGTGCTTTAAAGCTAGGGGACCCACTATGATGAAAGACTTGGAGATATGGCATATAAAAATTGGTTAGTGTTGACCGATAATGGTTTGTACCGATTGATTGAATATATTAGGAAATGTGTGTGTTGACCTCTTCTTTATGCTGGAACTTCGGATCTGAAGATACTAAATGGTTCAAACCCAATATGTCAATTTTCACACTAGATTTTTCTAGAAATAGCAAGCCTTCATCAACTTGAATGGGGATTGAACTCTTCTTCTTCTACCCGAAGAGACTTTGAGCACCGAGGTCTATTTCTTTATAATTTGAATGATTGTAAATGGTGCATATCGGAGTGAATTCATCAAAAAAAAAACTAAGTGGACGTAGGCTGGAGATTTTTCTGAATGATTATAAAAAGATTGTTTTTTGTTCTTTTTTTCTTTGAATTCTTTATTTGTATATTTTCTTGATTTTTTTTCTATTGATACTAGGGTGTCGTACCAAATTTTTTGACAACGGGTTCCATGTACAAGAACAAAGTTTGGAGTTTGGAAAATGTACCTAAGGTATAAAACCCATTATTGCAAATGGACCTTTAAGGAAAAGATCAGTACATATTGAAAGGTCGAGCCTATAAAGTGAGGTTGGATGTGAAAAGTTTCATCAAATTCAAGGTATTGATTATGAAAACATTTTCGACAGTTGTCGTGCTAAAATCCATTTGGATTCTACTTGAGGTCGTTGCATACTATGACTAAATTTTTTTCCAAATGGCCGTTTAAATGGCTTTTCTAAAATGGTGATTTAGAAGAGATAGTTTATATTCCAAATCCAAAGGGTTTAGAGGTTAGTAGGAGCGACGGTAAAGCTTGTAGACTCATAATATCAATTTACGGTCCTAAGCAAGCATCTCGAAGCTGGAAAATTTGTTTTGGTAAAGTAACTAAACAATTTGGTTTCTGTCAAAAACAGGAGCAACGTGCAATACATGAAAGAGAATATTGGTGCTATAACATTCTTAGTCTCATACATTGATGATTGGCTAATTAATAGTAACGATTTCCAATGTTACAACAAGTGAAAGAGTGGTTGCCTAAAAACATCTCGATGAAGGTTTAGGTGATGCATCCTACATACTAGCTATTAAGATATAGAGAGATAGATCAAAAGGTATATTGGTATTGTCCAAATCTATCTACATAGATATGTACTAACACGACTTAGTATGGAAAATTCCAAGAGCGGAAATGTTTTGGTGCAATATGGAATTGTGCATTCTTAGAAGGACTCCCCATTTATGGATGAGGAAAGGCAATGCATGAGTCGGATTCCTTATGCTTCGATAATACAATCGATCATGTATGCCATGTCATGTACTAAGACAAATATAGCTTTTCACTAGGTGCAGTAAGTAGATATCAATCCAATAGGAAAGAAAACCATTGGATAATGGTTAAAGTCATCCTTAAGTATTTAAAAAATACTAAGATTTTTTTTTTGATTTATGGAAGCGATGGACTCCTTATGAAGGGACATTCGACTTGATTTTAAAAAGTGAAATTGGTAACAAATAAGTTTATCTCGGTGTATGTCTTTACTCTCAGCGCAGTGGCTGTTAGTTCAAAGAATTCCAAATATGAAGTTATGGCTTATTCAACCATAGAGGCTAAATACATCACCTTGGGCGATGCAGCAAAAGAAGCGACGTGGATGTACAAATTCATTAAGGGGCTAGGTGCGATCCCAAGCATTTAAGGTCTAATGCTCATGTATTGTGGCAGTAATGCGGTAATTCAGATTGCATAGGAGCATGTCAAGACACATCCTCCGTAAGATCCACGTGATATGGCGGTTTATTAGTGATGAGGAGATCATGATCAAGAAAGTATATATAAAGGGTAACATTGCAAATCCATTTGCTAAGGCGATCTCTCACTCTCCATTTGGAAGATTGATCGAAGGCATGAGGATGAAGCTCCGTAATTGGCACTAATTGCAAGTGGGAGATTGATAGAATTAATAGTATGCCCTAGGGGAAATTATGTAATTTATTATGTATTCCTAATTCTGTAAACAATCTTGTTCGAAATAAAATATGTGTTTTTTTCTCAATCATATGTGTTTTTTATATTTTGATATATGCAATGAATAATTAAAGGTAAGTATATATAAGTAGAAAATCCTTAGGAGTGGTGTTTTATCGATTGCCGCTACGAATGAGTTTGTAACCATGTATCGAATCGATATGAACAAAAACAAAACCTCCTTAAACATTCCTAGTCGAGAAATATCATGGAAAAGATATCGATATGTCTGTTGAGACTATCATATGTAACGCTCTTCATATAATGGGTAGTGATTACTCATGACCATCATAGGAACCAAGGGGTTATGTACTTGTAATTGTTCGGAACAATCACTGAACAACTTAATGAGAGTCTTCTATAGATTACATATAACTAAGTGAAAGTAAAAGATATCAGGGTAGTGATGTACAACAGTCTTCTGACTTGAGAGTACTATTGAACTTGAGCACGTAGACTGTACTCTGATTATTGCAACTACATAGCCTTGCTACAGTATTATAACTATAGTTGGGTACACGTTGAACTACTCGAAGTAAAACACTACCCAAGAGAGGATTTGTCTCCTTCGTTATAGAAAGTCGGTATTATCATAATTGGTAAGTTAAATTAAAGTCAAAGTCTCAGGTCAAAACAAATTAATTAATCAATAAATTTTATCCAATTGAACCATGGACATTAAAATTGTCCTACGCTGTTAATTAGGATATTAATAGATTTTTTGAAATTAGACCTCTAGAAATCTAAGTGTTACAGTGATGATAAAAAGAATATGTGTAGAAACCATCATTACTAGGTAAGCTTATACTAGATCAATTATACGATTTCACCTAAATCATCTGTAAGCATTGAACTTGACCATATACTATACTTCAGCAAAGACCGATAAGACTTTGGTATTTAAATTAATTAAATTCCGACAGTGGATCGAGTTCACACCATAGAGTCAATACAACCGCGTTTGTTAGTTATTTCCAAGGTTAACTAAGGATAAAATTAATTTATAAATGTTATAAATTGATAAAAATGTTGTATTGATATTTATGGCTAATTTAATTATTTATTTCAGGCTTAAAATTGAATAGAATGATGTGTAAAAGTTATATGATGATTTGATCAATTTTGAAGCCAGAAGAATATGTAGTCAAATATTGAAATTGAAGTCAACAAAAGGCTTGTCCATGCCAAGTCATAAAGGGGTCATCCATATTATGGGATAGGGAGAATACAAACCTTAGTTTTTAGATCTAGAGATAAAAGGGGAGGAACAGATGAAGATCGATGGCTATAAATAGCATAGCCTCCATACGAATTAAGAAAAACACTTTTATAACCTCTTCTTCCTTCATCTCAAGGGCGAACCCCCGATGCTGCCATCTTTTTATGCTGCAAATCAAAGAGAAGGAGACTGTGGTGCTCTAAAAGGAAGAACTGCTTGATCAACATACTGATTCTTGGATAGATCAATTCGAAGGGAGGTATATTTCTAATCTAATTTAATATCACATGTATGTGTAAGTATATACTTATATATGTTACTTTGTCATAATATTATTTTTTGCTATTTTTATTTTTAGAAAAAGATTTCATATATGTATATATGATGTGCACGTAAATGTGCATATATTTACATCCATAGTTTATGTATTTTTATTTAAATAAAAGTCATTTTTGGGCATTTTAACATGTTTAAAACCATAGTTCAATTATTTTCAAATCATCATATAGTCATCTTCATTCAGGGGCAAAATGATAATTTTTGTGCATGTGTAAATTTGAGAATTTTTACTTGGACATTTTTTGATAATTTTTATAGGATTTTGGATGCATATGGAAGAGGCTTATATGAAGATACATGCATGCACAAATGAATACAAAAGAAAAGAAGAGGGAAATAATTCAAGACCATGAACATGGAGGACCCCACCCACTTGCATAAATCTACAATTAGAAGCTAATAGACAACTAAGTGGTGGTTAAAGCTTCATGCACTTTTAAGATGAGATTAATTAGTGGCTAATGGTTACTTGGTGGCCACACTTCCTAAAGGGCATTTTGGAAAGAACCCTAAAAATAGAATTAGGGTTCTATGCATGTTTAAATAGCCCTCTTATGTGAACATATTCTACTCTTTCATATTTGTTAGGAAATTAAGAAAGTAAGTTGTAAGTTCTATGTTGAATGAAATAAAAATGGCTTCCAAGCCTCTTTATCCTCTCTTTTCTACTGTTTTTCTTTGTTTTTATGTTAATGCTTATTTTTATGCTGTCTTTCTTTTAATGTTCATAGCTTAGATTTATATTTATGCAAGTAGTGAAGCTTTAATTTTTTTGCAAATAGTTAATAGTTAATCTATTTTACTTCCTTTGCTTAGTTTTAATTTCTTTGCTTTTTAATGTTGAAACTTACATGTGCTGATTTGACAACACAAATAAGTAGCTATACCCCTTCAATTTAGGGGTAATGAAGCTCTCAAATATTATGTAATTTCAACATTTCTTTGGTTTATGATCTCCTTTTGTTTATGCTTCATGAGAGTGAATTTTGATGCAAGTTTTTACAACTGGGTTTGATAGCTTATATTGCTCTTGCAAATGAGCTATTCTTATTCAACACAAACACAATTCACATCAACATTTGCTAATCCATTTTTGATTTTGAAATGAAAGTAAAAATGAAATTTGATGATCTATATTACTAGTTACAATAGTAAATATATCATTCTTAAAATAGCTTTTGTTTTAGCTTCATTTTCATGAGAATTAGAAGTGGTATAATTGTTGTATTATAGTTTGATGGTTTGAGTTATGTTAATTAATAACATAAACAAACCATACTTATGATAAATGCAATGATTATTTCACTTAATATCAAAGTTAGAGATCATAAATTATTTGTTTGTTGATTTACAAAAAATATGAGATTGGATTTGCCTCTAAATTGTTTTCTAATCTCATAGTTTTAAATCTCATTTTAATTCTAGTTTTAGCTTCATTTTGTTTCTAGTTAACAATTTTTCCTCCATTTGGTCTAATTTGCCTCTAAATTGAATAGATTTTTAAACTCTAACAATTCCCTGCGGATCGACTCGTACTAACTATTGTACGTCATGCGTTTGCGGTTATTTTTATTATAAAATTCGTTCGGCTATTTTCTAGTTCATAAAACTTTAGACGACGCGAACAAGTTTTTGACGCCGTTGCCGGGGAATAATTTTTAATTTTACTTTTCTATTATTCGAATTAGTTTGTTTGATTTTTGTGTGATTTTTTTTTGTTTTAAAAAAAACAAAAAAATCCATGTGTGTGTTTATTGTGTGATTTGATTTTGTGTGCTTGTTTCTTGTCATTTCAATTTGCATTTGCATATATTTAAAAAAACACACACAAAATTTCTAAAATAAAAGACATTGCATTTCATTTTCAATTTTTGTTTACAACTCATTGACAGTTTACAATTCTCTTTGCATTTACAATTTTCACTCTTTTTGTACTGTTGCATTGCTGTGCAATTTACACTGTGCACTATACTTCTTCTCTGTACACTTTTATCTTTGTGCATTTCAATTTTCTGCCCACACCTCTGTTTCACTAGCCATATCAATCAACCTGCACCATTAACTTCCCTCAACAATACTTGCCACTTCCTTCAACATATCTCAACCCCATCCTCTCAACAAACTGACCACAACCAAGCACTGCCTGCTTCCATAACCACATACCCCCTCTGTTGTCAGTTCTATAACACAAACTTGCCCTATCCACCCCACTGCTACCACGACACAGTTCCCATTTCTACCGGACCTCTTACTAACCACCTCTGCACTGCATTACCACAGTACGACCTTCATTCCTGCCTTGCGTCGAACCACCTTCACAACCTTCCTACTTCTGCTTACAAACTGCCCTTCACACATTCACAAACTACCTAGCAACTCCCCTGCCCATCACTGTCCATACAAGCTAACCTTCTACCTCCACCAAACAGCAGCAACATCACAGCCTCTATAAACAAAAATCACACCCTGCTTGCAACCAGACCCCATCACCATTTCAGCTAACAACAGCAAGGCCAACATCGCTGATCATCATTTCACTCCTTCTTGACCACTTATCCACTGCTAAACACTTACCATCCACAACTTCTCAACAAAGCATCACCACCATTTCACCAGAGCAGTCACCCTCTACAGCAAACTAGTCTGACCATTCCTTCCACACTGACCACCTGCCTACATTCTACTTGCCATCGACCTTCATCACACCATAATCATTCACCATTCCTTGTTCTACCCCACCTCTGCCATCAACAGCCACTACTGCCAAAAATGAAAAAAGAAAAAAAAAAACAACCAACTCTCTTCCAACCAACTCAAAAACCAACAGTACACAAAAGCAACTCGACTGCGTGACTCTGACCATCTCACAAAACCAAAAAGAAAATTCATCACCTGAAATCCAGAACCCCAATCGCCTATTCACTTCAGTCGCTTTCAAAAATCCAGATTCCATAACACAAAACTGCAGAACTTCAACAATCCACGAATACCCAACATCAAGCCTCGCCTTGAACAAATGTTAACACTGTGTCAATCGCGAACCCAATTCCGACATCGCCTCTTAACTTGAACAACCACAACGATCTCCCCAAATTGAACAAAAATCGACGAACTCCTCGAACCCAGCATCTCGAATTACCTCAAACACGAACTCCCCCGACCACCTCCAGACCAATTCACCGCCCAAAGTCACGATTCCATCAACCCGCTTTCAATCACCAACATCGATTGCCAAATCGACCAACTCATAAAAGATCGAGCGAACGAGAAAATTTTCTTTGGGAATTTCAATTTTTTTTTTGGAATGAACAAGAAATTGTTGTTATAGAAATTGATTTCTCTTCGGTGATTAATTTATACCGGGTTTGATTATTTTGGGAACCTAAAAAAAAAACTTGGGCTGGGCCGAAAATTTGAATGATTTGTTTCCATCCATGTAATTTTTTTCTTTTTTAAAATTTTGTCTTTCTTATTTAGTTTTAAGCAGTCTTTCTTTCCCTTAACCCAAAAAAAAGAGATTTCAGTTAGTTTTTTTTTTTTTTTTTTTTTTTTTTTTTTTTTTTTTTTTTTTGCATTCCTTTGTTTTTCCAATTTGTTTGGTTTTGTTATTCCTTTGTTTTAAGTTTCATTTTGCGTTCAATTAGAAAAAAACCAGAGTTTGTTTTCTTTTAAACTTTTTGTTTAGCGAACGTGTTTTTTGGGAGTGAACTTGGTTTCTTCTGTTTTAAGCTGCCTCTTTGATTTAAAGAAAAAAAATAAAAAAAATTGTTTATGGTTTGTTTGAAATTTCAGGTTGCTAAAGTAGATCTAAAGAGTTGATTGCTTCGCTTTGCCTACGAATTTTTTTTTTGCTTTCTTATAGAAAAAAACCGCCGTTAAAATAAATCGCTAATAATCTGCACGCTCTGGTATTGTGTCATTTCCCCTCATTTTTGTTTGAATTGCATTGTTAGTTGCTTACATTTGCATTTATTAAAAACAAAAAAATCAAAATCCAAAAACAAAAAAAAAACTTCATTTTAGTTGCATTTTAAATTCACGTTTAATTTCTGTTTTGCATTCATCTCATCTTATTTTATTTTCTAAGGGCAATACCCCAATTCACATAAGGAGATGGATTTCATCACCCTTTCCTTAGCCCAAAAACACATTTCATCGTAGAATTTAACTAATAATGGACTTAAGCGTGTCACGAGCTCACCTAGGGTTTAATTGTATCTTCACAATTGTTTTCGTTGAATAATTTTATTTCTTGGTGTCTAAGCTACGGCAGAGTAATAACCAGTTATAAAAACTAGTGCGAATCCGTGCTTCGCATACGGACTGCACTCAACCTTTTATCATCATAACATGTTTAAATGATTTATATGGTTCATTGATTAAGAAATATTGATCTTTTTTATCAATTTTCAAACAAATTTGCATTTTGTCTAAAACTTGTGTATAATCTTTGAAAACAGTAATACAGATAGTACTGCTGCTTGATAAACAATTGCAAAATATCGAGCAAAAATAATTTCAAAGATAAAATTTCCACACAATACATACATAAATTATACACATGTAAATTTATTGTGTGCATCAGCTGTTGCTTCATGCATCAGCTGTATTATATGTAACTTTATTTGGTGAGATACCTTTATCAATCATTTCCTTTAATACTTGATGTCGTTGATTCCATTTGCTGCTTCGGTAATAACTATCTATAAGAGCAGTGCAGATAACAACATTTGGTTTACAGTTGACCATTGATCCAAAAATGCCAAAAGCAACGTTGACATGATTCATGAGAACGCAAGTGTTGATGATGATCTCATAACTGACTATGTCTAGGAATACATTATGCAACATCATATTATTGTAGAATGATAAGATTAGCGGATAAAGAGATTTATTTCTGTTTTGAACGATTCTTGTGAAAAATATGCTAAATCTAAAGCATGCATATTTTATGTCTGAAGTGTTGGAACTAACAACCATTATTCAACAATATTTATTTTAATGTGAAGAATATCATTGTATTTCTTTTACAGTCAAAGCAAATTCAATATAATAAGAAGCATATAATTGTATTTAATGCTTTTGAGCTTTCTGGTTCCATTTCTAATTCCATCTAACATTGTTGTTGTATTTTGGTAATTTTGGATTTCACCAGACTTGACTGCAATTTGTGAAAGTAGAATTAGAGGCTGGAAATTTTCAAAACAATCAACGAAGCAGATTAGTTAAAAGAAATAAAGTCAAACAGATTTAATAATATGAATAATCCAAAAAACTATGATTTTAAAAATTTTATTTTTAGCTATCAACAATGGATATCATTGGAAAACATATTAAATTTGAGATTTAATAGTGAAATCGATTCTTAAATCCAATTAATGTAGAAAAACTTATCACATTTCGAAGTTTGGAAAAGAAAGAAATTAAAAACGTGACTATTCATTTTCCAAAATATGAAAGAAGCATGTATGCTCTTGAAATCTAACTCAATAATAACATTATAGTATAGAAATTTATTTTTAGCCATCAACAATGGATATCATTGGAAAGCATATTAAAGTTGAGATCTAACAGTGAAATCGATTCTTAAATCCAACTAATGTAGAAAAAGTTATCACATTTCAAAGTTTGGAATAGAAAGAAATTAAAAACGTGACTGTTCGTTTTCCAAAATATGAAGGAGGCATGTGTGCACTTGAAATCTAATTCAATAATAATATTATAGTATAGATTACAGTGATTCGTAAATATTATACCGGTTGTTCCTCTGAAAGTACTTAAACATTTGGCTGCATTGCTACGGTGATTCGTGGTGCACCTATAACCCCAGTCTGTTACCTGGCTGAGAAATATTTTTGTTGATTTAAGGCAAAGTGTGATTGTATAATTTTGGGTTAGGAGCTACTAAGGACAGAAAATTGTAATTAAGTCATTTGCATTCATTTAGTTGTATTAGTTTATGCATATTTAAAAAAAAATCGAAAATAAAAAAAAATTGTAAATTTTGCTTAACTTAGTTTTTAATCCAAAAAAATCCCTTTGTTTTTCCTTTCCTTCAAAAATTTTCAATCAAAAACAAAAATCCATAAAAAATATAAAATCTTTTCAAAAAGAAAAATTTAAAAACTCAAAAATAAAAAACAAAAAAAAAATTGAAAATTCAAAAACAAAAATCAAATTTCCATTTTCTAAAAACAAAAAAAATCCTTTTGGTAAATATTTGGAAGTTAAAAAAATAAAATAAAAAAACATATAAAACTTTGAAGCCAAAAAAAATCGAACTTAAAAAATCCAAAATCAAAAAAAATTTGTAAATTTTGCTTAACTTAGTTTTTAATCCAAAAAAATCCCTTTGTTTTTCCTTTCCTTTAAAAAATTTCAATCAAAAACAAAAATCCAAAAAAAATATAAAAACTTTTCAAAAAGAAAAGTTTAAAAACTCCAAAAAAAAAAATTCAAAAACAAAAATCAAATTTCCATTTTCTGAAAACAAAAAAAATCCTTTTGGTAAATATTTAGAAGTTAAAAAAATCAAAAAAAAAAACATATAAAACTTTGAAGCCAAAAAAAAAATCGAACTTAAAAAATCCAAAATTAAAAAAAATGTAAATTTTGCTTAACTTAGTTTTTAATCCAAAAAAATCCCTTTGTTTTTCCTTTCCTTCAAAAATTTTCAATCAAAAACAAAAATCCAAAAAAAATATAAAATCTTTTCAAAAAGAAAAATTTAAAAACTCAAAAATAAAAAACAAAAAAAAATTGAAAATTCAAAAACAAAAATCAAATTTCCATCTTCTAAAAACAAAAAAATCCTTTTGGTAAATATTTGGAAGTTAAAAAAATCAAAAAAAAAATAAACATATAAAACTTTGAAGCCAAAAAAAAAAATCGAACTTCTCTTTAGAAAATAAATTTCACTTGGTAAATAGTTTTCTTCCTTGTAAAAAAACAAAAATAATTTTTCACTTCGTTTTTCAAATCTTCTTTCATTCTCTAAACTCAATTCTAACTTCTTTCTCTTCTCGATTTTCACTTGTGCATGAGTACTTGGACTCGTGATACAACAACTAATCGTTGGACTCGCGACTCAACAACTAACCGTTTAACTCGAATAGACGATCCTCCCGAAATAGAAAACGAAAACGCCCCTCTACTCTTATGGATAGAATCTTTCCCGACTGAGTTTCTATTCTATATTGCATCACGTTACCCGCCCCTACGGGTAACCATTTCGAAATCCACTCGAACCATATTGCCACGCTTCCGAAATTTGGAAAATTCGAACACGATGACGCATACATCTTTTTGACTAAATTCGAACAAGTTTGTGCAACCATTAAACTTCAACAGCTTTTCGATGACGGAATCAAACTTCGATTAATCCCATTCTCTCTTACAGATTACGCTGAAAAATGGTTGTTCAACTAACCATCGAACTCCGTTAAAAATTGGGAAGAATTTGTAAAAGCTTTCTTAAAAAAGTTCTACCCTTTGGAAAAAACGAGTAGAATTCGAAATGAAATTGTAAATTTTCATCAATTCAAGGGAGAACCATTCGGAAAATATTTTGATAGATTCAAAGAGATTTTGATAAAATGTTCACACCATAACTTTGAAAAATGGACGATTTGCCAAATCTTATACAATTGACTCGAAAATAGCTCACGAACAATGCTCGAATCAATTTGCCAAGGCAACTTTCTTGCCCAACATCACGACGATGCTTGACAATTTCTTGAAAACCTCACTGAAAAGTCATCCCAATGGGAACGCTCGAACGAAAAATCAATTTACTCACGATCGAGTGCAAACTCGGTAGGATCTTCTTTTACTTTGGAGGCTAAGATCGACGCAATGATTAAAATATTTGATAATGTTTTCTCATTAAATCAAATGAACCAAGCTTCCCAACCGATTTGTTATAAATGCAACGATCCTAATCATATAGCCGATCAGTGTCCCAATTCTGTCGGACAAATCAACGCTTACAATAAAGCCAAAAACGACCTATTTTCTCCAACGTACAACCCTGGTTGGAGAGATCATCCGAATTTTGCGTGGAACCAAACCAATCCCAAAACGAACACGATTCATCCCAATTTTCAAGCATTCCCAAATAATGCTTTGAATCCTTCCTTTCAGCCCAATAATTTTCAACCAAACTTTTCGAGTCCGTCTCATAATCAACCGCAACAATCAAATTTTCCACCAAATTCTGCTCATCCTCCCCACGACGATAAACGTTTAACTTTACTTGAGAAAACTATTGAAATGTTGGCTAAAGCAACTACTCAAAGTCTTCACTCAAACAACAAATTGCAAAATTTATTAACCTCATATATGCAAAACACAAACCAATCAATTGCAAAACACGAAATGCAAATGAGTCAATTAGCCACGTTTGTAACTAAACGCGAACGAGGAGCATTCTCAAGCCAGCCCCTTCCAAACCCTAGAAGTCAAAACTCAAATTCAAATCAAGCCTATGTTGTTCAAGATAGCAATGTCACCCAATTGAATGCTATCACAACTTTACGTTCCGGTAAATAAATCGATAATCAAGTTATTAACCCAAATGATTTACCGGAAACCTCTCTCAACACTTCTAAAACAACGAACGAACCTGAATAGAACGTGGAGCCAAAAGTTGAATCAAATGCCAATCAAAATTCTCCTTCTTCTACTCGAGTAGACCCGCCTACCGGGTACCGTGTTCCATTTCCACACCGTCTTCGACCCAAGAAACACTCGGACCAAATGAAAAAAATATTGAAAATTTTTAAACAAGTCAAAGTCAACATTTTGCTTCTTGACATCGTTCAACAAGTCCCCACTTATGTAAAATTTCTTAAGGACTTGTGCATCCAAAAGCGACACACTCAAGTGCCTAAAAAGGTCTTCTTAGCCGCCAGTTTGAGTGAAGTCTTGTCCCAATTCATGCCCATTAAATACAAGGATCCTGGCTGCCCTACAATTTCGTGTACAATTGGAGACAAGACGATTAACAAATGTTTGATTGACTTAGGCACGAATGTCAATTTGATTCCATACTCTGTGTACGAACAAATAGGCTTAGGTGAGCTCAAACCCACAAAAGTTAAGCTTCAATTATTCGCCGATCATTCCATTAAGGAGCCTGTGGGAGAAATCGAGGACATGCTCTTTCGAGTAAGGCAATTCATATTCCTCGCTGATTTTATCATTCTCAAAACACAACCCGTGACAAATGCCGTGAGTCACATTTCATTGATTTTAGGTCGACCATTATTAGCCACCTCAAATGCCTTAATCAATTGTCGTAACGGTTCGATGAAAATCTCTTTTGGAAACATGACTTTGGATCTTAATATTTTCAATCATGAAAGCCAATCGAACGAACCTCGTGAACATACGTTGGAAGTTAGTGCCATTTACGAAAACTTTGAAAACGAAACACTTAATTTTAATGATGAACGCGAGGCCAAGTATGAAATATTATTTCATGAAATTCCCAACGAGATTGAATACACTCTTCCCTTTGAATCGCTTCTAGTTGAGTCTGAATCTCAATCCAATTCTTTGATCGATAAAGTTCCGAAGTTAGACCTCAAACAACTTCCTGATCACCTTAAGTACCCATACTTGGGTGAAGACGAAACGTTGCCCGTCATAATTTCCGCAAATCTCTCTCTTGATCAAGTGCTCTATATTCTTTCGAAAAACAGATAAGCAATTGGATGGTCGATTTTCGATATATGGGGAATTAGTCCCGCTCTTGTTCAACATCGCATCTATTTAATAGATGATTACAAGCCTATTCATGGTGTGCAACGAAGGCTTAATCCAAAAATGAAAGATGCGGTGCATGATGAAATTCTTAAACTTCTCGACAACGGAATCATTTACCCAATCTCTGATTTCTCATGGGTTGGACCAATCCACGTTGTACCGAAAAAGTCGCGATGACCGTTATCAAGAACGTTTAGCCGGCCATGAATTTTACTTCTTCCTTGATAGTTATTCCGGCTATAACCAAATTCCAATCGCTCTCGAAGATCAAGAGAAAACGATTTTCACGTGTCCATTCGGTACCTTTGCTTATCGATGTATGCCATTCGGACTTTGTAACGCTGCTACTACTTTCCAACGATGCATGGTTGGCATTTTTCCCGACATGATTGAACAATTTCTAGAAGTTTTTATGTATGATTTCTCTATCTTTGGCGATTCTTTTTCCCAATGTTTACATCACCTCGAGTTAGTTTTGAATCGATGTAAAGAAAAACATTTGACTTTGAATTGGGAAAAATGCCACTTTATGGTCAAACAAGGCAAAGTCCTTGGACATATCATCTCAAATAAAGGCATCGAGGTAGATAAAGCAAAAATCGACGTAATTGCAAATCTACCCATTTCTAAATCTATTAAGGACATTCGATCACTTCTAGAACACGCTGGCTTTTACTGACGCTTTGTGAAAGATCTTAGAAAAATTGCTCGTCCTTTGACGACTCTTCTTGGAAAGACATTCCTTTTGATTTTAACTATTATTGTATCTCTTCTTTTGAACGTTTTAAGAATGAACTCATTTCTGCTCCAATCATTTGTGCACCCAATTGGGATCTTCCTTTCGAAATAATATGTGATGTTTCGAAATTTTACCGTTGGCGCTGTCTTAGGACAACGCATCAACAAGATCATTCATGTTATTTACTACGCGAGTATGACTTTGAATGATGCTCAACTCAACTACACAACAACCGAAAAATCTAGTTGTTGTTTTTGTGCTCGAAAAGTTTCGACCTTGATATGTTCATATAATACTGTGTATACGGAACACTCTGCACTTCGATATCTCTTCGCTAAAAAGAATGTCAAATCCCATTTGATTCGTTGGATACTTTTACATCAAGAATTTGACCTTACAATCAAAGAAAAAAAGGATCCGATAACATCATAGGCGATCACTTGTCTCCTCTTTCGAATGCACCATCATCTTTGCCAACCAATGAAAACTTCCCCGATGAACAACTTCTTCCAATATCAATCGATCCATGGTAGGCTAATATAGTGAGCTACATAGTCACTAAAGAAACTCCCTCATCTTGGTCTAAACAGGACAAATACAAATTCATGTCCCAAGTGAAATATTTCTATTAGGATGATCCTTACTTGTTCAGATATTTTTCCAACCAAATTATTCGACGTTGCATTCCGGATAATGAGATCAGGAGTATTCTTTCATTTTGCCACGATCAAGCCTGCGGTGGGCATTTCGATCCTCGAAAAACTACAGAAAAGGTGCTTCGGTGTGGTTTCTATTGGCCTTCTCTCTTCAAAGACTTGGTTGAATTTTGTAAAACTTGCTATCGATGTCAAATGCTTGGACGAATTTCTTGATGAAATATGATGCCTCTAAACCCCATTCTTACGATCGAAATCATTGATGTTTGGGGTATCGACTTTATGGGACCTTTTCCCAATTCTTGTGGAAACTTGTATATCCTTCTTACTGTCGATTATGTCTCAAAATGGGTCGAAGCCGTTCCTTGCAAACCCAACGACCATAGAATTATTGTGAAATTTCTCAAAGAAAACATCTTTTCGAGTTGTGGCACACCTCGCACAATAATTAGTGATAACGACACCCATTTTTGTGGTCGATCTTTTGAAACTTTAATAAAAAAATATTCGATAACCCACAAGTCATCCACTCTGTATCATCCTCAAACTTGTGGACAAGTAGAAGTTTTAAATCGACAAATCAAACAAATTTTGGAGAAAACTATTAACAAAAATAAAAAAGATTGGTCTCGGAAATTGACCAATGCGCTTTGGGCTTACCGTACTGCTTTTAAAACTAACCTTGGGATGTCCTCATTTCGTTTAGTTTATGGTAAAGCTTGCCATTTACCCATTGAAATCAAACACAAAACGTTATGGGAAATAAAGAACTTAAACTTTGATCTTGAGAAAGCTGGCGAAAATCGAACTCAATGTACCAGAAGAACTTAGGAACAACGCGTATGAAAGTGAGAAAATTTATAAAGAAAGAACCAAAGTTTTCATGACAAGCCAATCCTAAGGAAAATATTTTTGCCTAACCAGAAAGCTCTTTTATATGACTTAAGACTTCATTTATTCTCGGGGAAACTTAAATCAAGATGGACCGGACTATTTCTGGTACGAACTATTTTTCCATATGGTGCCTTAGCAATAGAAAACCCAAGGGATGGATCGATTTTCAAAATCAACAGTCATCGTTTGAAACCTTTCTTGGAATTGCCAAATAACCAAGAGGAGGAGCTCATGATCCTTCATGATCCAAGCTATGTCTAGTAAGAATGTTAACCTTCTTTTGTAAATATGTACATATTTTTCCCCGTTACACTCATTATATCATGCATTAACTATGGGGGACACAGTCAAAATTAAGTGTGGGGCGGTCTCATTTTCATTTTTTTTAAATTTTCATGGTATTTTTGAATTTTCATTTAACTCAAAAAAATCTCAAAATTTCTAAATCTCAAAAACATTTTCTTTTTCTACCATTTTGATTTATTTTTGAAGAAACACTATGGGATAAGTATAAGTTTTGGTTAATAAATTGAAATTTTTGAAAATTTATTTTTCATAACAAAAATAAAAATGAAGTTTGATTACAAATAAAAATGGTTTAACTAGTATATAGGAAGGTTCATATGTGTTAATTGTGAAGTATGTTCTAATTGAAAATCTTTGTTAAAAAAGTGGTAAATTTAAAATAAAGAATATAACATTTTTATCTTTTAAGTTAAAGGGTGCTAAGATGATTTTGCGAAACTCTCTCTTTCTACAAAAAACAACAAAACAATTGTATATGTGTAAATATTTTCTATTAGCACCTACGGTCGACAGGTGTACACACTTGTGTGTACACTCGCCATGCTCTGTACTTTTCTCACGTAAGCCTGAAAGGCAGTGCATGATCGGTATATCTGGCCTCAGTTTATCCAAGCTAGGTTTATGTTTATATAAATTATTTTATTTATAATGTCTATAGTCGATAGGTGTTCACATCCGTTTCTTCACTCAGCACGTTTTATATTCCCCTCACATAAGCCCGAAAGGCAGTACATGGGTAATATATCCGGCCTCAGTTTACCTGAGTTAGACATATGTAAATATTGTTAATATCGATAAAATTTTCAAATAAGAGAGAGTAAGTAATTGAAATCTAAGTGCCATTTTAACTTGTTTGATTTAACTTGTTATTGAAAAGATATGAAAATACCACTTAACAAACTTTGATAATTAACTAAGGATCAATTTCATAACTACATTATGTTATCAACCGAAACAACTAGCCAAACTATGGTCAATCTGTTGTGACAACCTGATTTTTATTGGAAATTTTGACAAGTAAATGAATTAAATTTTCAAGACAATGACCAAAAATTGCATTTAACTTATTTATGTCTATTTAAAAGTAAACCTTTCATTTTTATATTTTTCCAAAAACTTGCATTCATCTCATTGTAAATAAATCTTGCATTTTGTAAATAGTTTCACTTTGCATTTTGATTTTGTGGGTAGTATCCGCTGAAAACCCTCACGAGACAACACTCGTCCTACTGGGGACACCTAGAGGTTTAACGGCTTGTTGCATACACTCAATGCAATCGTGCTCCCTATGAAAATGGGTTTATCTAAGTTTTCCTTTATTCGAGGACGAATAAAAAGATTATTGTGTGGGAATTTGATGTGCACGTAAATGTTTATATATTTACATCCATAGTTTATCTATTTTAATTTAAATAAAAGCCATATTTGGGCATTTTAACATGTTTAAAACCATTGTTCAATTATTTTCAAATCATCATATAGTTATCTTCATGGAGGGGCAAAATGGTCATTTTTGTGCATGTGTAAATTTGACAATATTTACATGGACATTTTTTGATAGTTTTTATAGGAATTTGGATGCATATGGAAGAGGCTTATATAAAGATACATGCAAGCACAAATGAATACAAAGGAAAGAAGAGGGAAATAATTCAAGATCATGAACAAAGAGGACCCCACCCACTTGCCTAAATCTTCAATTAGAAGCTAATGGACAACTAAGTGGAGGTTAAAGCTTCATGCACTTTTAATGAGGGATTAATTAGTGGATAATGGTTACTTGGTGGCCACACTTCCTAAAGGACATTTAGAGAAGCACCCTAAAAATAGAATTAGAGTTTTATGCATGTATAAATAGCCCTCTTATGTACATGAACATATTCTGCTCTTTCATATTTGTTAGGAAATTAAGAAAGTAAGTTATAAGCTCTATGTTGAATGAAATAAAAATGGTTTCCAAGCCTCTTTCTCCTCTCTTTTCTACATTCTTTTCTTTGCTTTTATGTTAATGCTTATTTTTATGTTTTTTTAATGTTTGTAGCTTAGATTTACATTCATGCAAGTAGTGTAGCATTAATTTTTATGCAAATAGTTAGTAGTTAATCTCTCTTTCTTCCTTTGCTTAGTTTTAATTTCTTTGCTTTTTAATGCTGAAACTTACATGCGTTTGATTTGATAACATAAATGAGTAGCTAAACCCCTTCAATTTAAGGGTAATGAAGCTCTAAAATATTATGTAATTTCAACATTTCTTTGATTTATGATCTCCTTTTGTTTATGCTTCATGAGAGTGAATTTTGTTGCAAGTTTATACAAGTGGGTTTGATAGCTTATGTTGCTTTTGCAAATGAGTTATTCTTATTCAACATAAAAACAATTTACATCATCATTTGCTAATCCATTTTTGATTTTGAAATGAAAGTAAAAATGAAATTTGATGATCTATATTACTAGTTACAATAGTAAATAGAGCATTCTTAAAATAGCTTTTGCTTTGGCTTCATTTTCATGAGAATTAGAAGTGGTGTAATTGTTATATTATAGGTTGATGGTTTGAGTTATGTTAATTAATGACATAAACAAACCATACTTATGATAAATGTAATTATTATTTCACTTAATGTCAAAGTTAGAGATCATAAATTATTTGTTTGTTGATTTACAAAATTATGAGAGTGGATTTGCCTATAAATTGTTTTCTAATCTTATAATTTTAATCTCATTTTAATTCTAGTTTTAGATTCATTTTGTTTCTAGTTAGCAGTTTCTCCTTCATTTGGTCTAATTTGATTGAATAGATTTTTAAGCTCTAACAATTCCCTATGGATCGACCCATACTCGTCACGTACTAACTATTGTACGCCGTGCACTTGCGGTTATTTTTATTATAAAATTCATTCGGCTATTTTATGGTTCATAGAACTTTAGTCGACGCGAACAATAAATTTAATTTATAAATTGATTCTAAATATATTTAAAGTATATAATAAATAAATATCGAATATGGGCACATGCACACAATATGTAACGACCAACCTTTTTGAACGGTTCAAATCGACAATAAACCACACATGTCAGACTTAAAGCATTCCAAAAAGGAGGATTGTTAGCGGGGTGAATAAGAAAAAGAGAAGAAAAAGAGAGAGAATAAAACACAGAATCTTGCAGTGGAACGAAACATATAATAATCAAATATACATTTCATGAAGTTGTTTTACAAATAACATTTGATTACACTTTTACAAATTCAAATCAGAGTTATACATACATCATAAATAAACAAATAATGCAGCGGAACACAAGAAGCAGTGGAATAATATAAATAAACAGAAGGGGTTTTTAGGCTCAAGGAAAAAATTAGAGAAAAATTTAGTTCCAGAGACAAGAAGTTTGTTTTTTAGGCTGAAGGACACTTTTTAGTGTAATTCACAAAATGATATTTGTAACTATCATTTTCAGTTTATACTAAAAAGTTTCCTTCAGACTAAAAAGCAAACTTGTTGTCCCTGAGACTAATTTTTTTTTCCAACTTCTTCCTTTTGCCTATTTACCTATAACAGAATTAATATACTTTCTCTTTGTCTTCGTCCTCCAGAAAATAATCTTCAATACACTGAAAAGCTCAGACTGAACCGAGCGTAATGAAAACAAAACACTCGAGTCAAAACTAAAAGATCTTAGTAAGTCAAACTAATCTAAAATAAAATGTGAGTGCAATGGCTTCAAAGATTATGGGATTTTCCATCTCCTATCAAGTGTACAACGTGAATATAATTATAGGAAGATTTCAAATAATTTGAGGTATCAATTTTAACCACCTTAATTAGAATATTCGATGTTTAACTTAAACCTTTTAAATAATTTAATTCCAACACAAAATCCAATTTCAATAATTTATATGGATATATATATATATATATATATATATATATCATTTCAACCAGTACCAAAAATCAACATTTTCAAATCCATGAAAACCATTTGGGTTTATCATTTCAACCCATAACGATTTTCCCCTAATCTATAAGATCGTTCGGGTATGCATCATTTCAACCCATGGTGAACTTCCAGTATTATAATGATATAAACACAACATCCATTTATCCAATATCAACAATCAAACATCCATCACAATAATCATCCATACCAATCAATAAATATCAATATAGAACTGAAAATCAATAACAGGTATTAACTGGTAATTTATATTCAATAATAAATTAAATAACGATTTAATTCAAATAAATTCAAATTAACTAAAATGATGATTTAAAATATACCAAACAGCCATAAATGAATTTCTATCACAACAAAAATTTAATTTAACAAACATAAGAAGGTTTAAAAGTTGTGAGTGGGTTAAGACACTCACCTTTGAATTTAAATCCAATTTAAGCTCAAAATTCAAACAGTCTCCGAATATGTCCAAACCACCATCAAAATGTCCAAATTTTAATACGATCCCAACATAATAAACCGCAAGTGAATTGGACCTCGTATGTAAAAGTTATTAAAGTTATAAGTACAACGATTTTAGGAAATATGAAATAACTAAAATAAAGAGAACAAACCAGTAATACTCTGCCACGTCACAGTCCTTCATCTGGAACACGAGAACCCTAAAATCGAATAGCTCCATTCACATGTGATGGACCTCAAGAAGCCGTCGTTGCTTCAACGAGCGCCGACCAGCTACACGCCTCGCGAACCTCCTCCAGGCCGACCGCAACTTCCTCCATGGCACGCGACCTCACGTGGTTGTCGATTGACGCCAAAGCCCCATAGCACCGCCGAAATCGCCGAACCTATTTTGAGTTTTTATTGTTGATCGAACCGTTGAATCAACGAATCACATATGAAGATGAACGCTCGAGAGTCTCTACGACCCAGTACCCTCCAGTCGACGATCGGTCGAAGTCGATCAACAATCAACGGACAGCCGAGAATAATCTGGCCAATTACCGCCACATATAAACCCAAATCGAATCACATAATTGCCTTACGCTCGTCGAGAGCTTCAAATTGATATAAAATTCAAAATGTTTTGAGAAGTTTGAATTTTTTATTTGGTTTTGAAATTGAATTTGAGGGGTTGGAGTTTGAATTTGTTTCTGCCATTGAGAGGAGAGGAGCAGAAAGAGTTGTACATACTGTCAATGAGAAGTAAGAAATAATTAGGGTTTATAACAAGATATTTATTGGCAGATCAGAAAAATAGCATGAATGGACCAGATTGATTTAAATTGGAACGATAAACCACCCAAAATCCCGTTCTGCCTCCGGAACAAAAATGGATCAATCCACATATCAAAATAGATGTTTTCAATCTTTTTAAAATCAATGGAACATGATTCAATTCCTAATTCCATCATATAAAGAAGTTATGGTAAAATCAGCTTATTTCAAATTGATTTCAATTGATTTTAATTAAATCGATTTCCAGGCGTTTTGAGTCCGTACGGTCAAACGACAAGTCCAATCGCTTCAAAACTTGAAATCATACAATAATTCACCATTACGTATCAGATGAAACAGTTTCGTCGAAATTCGAGATAGTGGCTTAAATGGCAATTTCCACGTTATTTGAATAAATTAATATTAAAATAATTAAATCACCTTTTCAATTCAAAGTAAATAAATCACAATTTCTATCATTTTGGCTTACCTAGTAATTTATAATCCTTTATAACAAATTTCTATATCTATTTAATATCTAGTATTGCACAAATTACAGTATTTAAATTCAATTTCAAATAATTCAGTGATTATAAGTTTATATTTCAACAAATCCATTTATTAAATTTTTAAGTTTGTTATTCAATCAATTATCATCTTATTGGTATAACTACATTGGTTTATATCTTAGCACACTAATATTTTCCAATTTCATCTAAGTTTTAATTAACGTAATATTTAATTTCATTTAATTACCATAAGTCCATTTATTACCGCCAATATCCAATAAATAACTCAAACTTGAATATCAATTATTTTTATTCAATCAATTGTCATATTGTGAATAAAATTTACATTGGTTACATCTTATAGAATTAACATTCTCCGATTACCAGTTTAATCTACATTAACTGCACTCATTAAGTAAAATAAATTGTAGTTGATTTCAAATTAAGTTTAATAGATCAAATAAATAGGTAACATAGAATAATTATTACTATAAATCTTTAATTACACTTATAAATTCATTCTTTACAAACAAATGTTACAATTTTTTACCTAACACTAATTTTATTCAATTTCAATTAATTATATACTAATTCATTAATTAATTAAATATTTACATTAGTTTTCTTATATTAAGCTTATAACCAAGTTATAACATTTACATAAATTCCATTGGTTGAAATTCCTTTCAAGTTATTAATAATTAACTTCAATTGACATTGTTGCCTTTCATTTTTAGTTATTATTTCATTAATACATGTCAAATTCATATTTTTCTCAATATTAAATTAACGAAATCTATTAAATTAACAAATTTAATTATGTGAAATTTACAAGTCATTTCATCCTCCCCCACTCAAAACTTTTCGTCCCCGAAATGGAAAAAGAAGAAATTAAATAGTCAATATCATATTCAAAATATTAAATCTAGAAATAATTTATTTACATAATAAATAATTTAAGTAAAATATATTAATTTATAACAATTAAATTCTTTTATATTCAAATTAACAAAATTTGGAAAACATTTAACAAAAAAAATTTAAGTCTAAAATTCACGAAAAAATTCGGCAGAGTCTCCTTTGTACGGAGGCATTCAGGAGAAACCATAATATCAAAATAACAAAATATATCATATATTTCCAAAATAATTTGTCCCAACAGCGGGAGAAACAATATAATATCGTTAGAAAACCGTAATCCAAGAACGTACATATTTGTTGGGCAAATAACGCTTATTTATAAAGCCAAAAGCACTAGCAATTGCTTCCATACCTGTATTACACTTATATAATCCAAAGAGGTTAATAATTATATAGAAGTGAAATGGTTATATTGTTTTAAATTAATAACGAACAATCAACCTAACATAACAACAATCACTTTCAACCAAATGTATACCATCATCACACAAAATCAAAATAAATCAATACAACATAACAACAGTCTTTTGCAAACAAGCATACAATCTTCATAAGAGATTAAAGTAATCAACCATTTCTGAAGTTACAATCATTAACTTTAATATAGTATTCATTTTATTATTTACTTTAATTATCAATGGCTTCAAACATTAACTTAAGTTCATAATTGTTTGCTTACAATATTCACTTTCTATTTCATGTTATTTAGTAGCACTATAATTATAACTCAGGTTTATAACTATTTCATATCAAATTTCTTATTTATAGAAGTAAATTTCATTGAACACTTTCATTACTTAAGTTTTTCTTGTATAATATTCCATTGCATATCCTTTTTTAACATTACAACTTTTTAATATTTTGGTAAGTTACATATATGTTTCTAAGAATGAAATTGAAAGTTACACAAGTTTATCTTATTTCATTTTAGTAAATAAATGTTCAATAGTTATCATTTCTCATTTTCATGTCCTTTTTGTTTACAAGTTACAAATTTTAAATTCCTTGTATATTTCATTTATAACTTAGCATTTAATTTCTTACTTTCCACTTTAGAAGTTCCATTTATTAAATAGTTAAAATTTTATTCCATTACAATAATTGAAATTCTAATTTAAATCTACTTTAGTTTATTCTACTGGTTCGTTTTTTTTATTCTTCTCATTATTTACTTTCCATTCATTCATTTATATGAAGATCAATCACTTACATCATTTGTTTTCCATTAAAGGTTTAAGTCATTAATTATTACATAAGCTTTTACTGCCTTACTTAAATTTATAACTTAATTCAGTTATTGAATAAAAATCTAAATTTTTGGTATCCGCCCTTGAAGATAAAAGAAATATTTGAATATATCTAAAAATTTAATTAAAACATTTAACCTCATTGACTTAGTAAAATATAAGATATATTTAAAACATCCTCATAGCATTATGCAAAGATTTTCAAAAGTCTAAAACTATGTTAGAAATTTATATTAAAACATTATAATAAGCATTACCATAAAGTTCCTTAAATCCGAAAATTTATTAGACTCGTTATTTTTAAAATAAGCATAAATTCAAGATTATTAAACTGGAACAAATAGCCTACTCAAATCTTACATTAAATTTCTAAATCAAAGTATACAATTTTATATCTTCATAATAAATTTTATACACTTGTTTAAAAATATTCAAATCACATAAAACATTTATTATGGTTCAATACAAAATTCAAACAGTAAATAAATCAATAAATTTACTACTAGTGCTTTGAAATCAAGTAAATATTCCAACCTATACTTCCAAAAGAGAGATTCAAATTTATGTGACCATAAATAAATTTCGCAAATATTTTTTTCCCATTTGTATAATACTTTGAATTATACAATCAAAGAATCATTTATAAATTTTACTTGAAATACTCGTTTGAAAGCTTTATTTGCAAATCAATCATCTTTAATACTTTAATACTTTTCAAAAATTCATTTGCAAAATTTCTTGCTTCATTTGCAAATACCATATAAATATTTTAAATAACATCTTTATAAATATATGTAAACTATTTGAAAATAATTATTTACATCATTACTTATATTTACAAAGAAGCTATTGGAAACATTAAATTCATTATTTATACTTCAAACATTATTAATAAATCAATAATCATTTATTTTAAATATGTTTTATTTAATTAATAACTTCTAAAATATTTACAACACTAACAATTTACTATTAAACCATGTTGTATATATATAAACAATATTTTAAACATTTCAAAGTATTTAGAAATGACAAAAATAACCAAAATATCTTTTATATAATACTTTATCAAAATACTTTTATAACTCGATATCTTAACAGGTTTATCCTCGTTCTTGTAGACTCTGGTCATACATTAATCGGGCGTAAGACTAGAAATCTTCAAGTACTTAGTAGACATGTTTCAACACCTAGTTAAAATACTTAAAAATAGGCATGAGAAGTACCGCTCAAAATCCAATGTCAAATGATGATAATACGATAGCAGTGGCCCGTTGCTGATCCAGTATTTACGCAATGGAAACAAAACTTTCCAGAAGATCCTTCCACCTTCCTGATTCCAGAAAAATATCGTAGCCAGTTCGTAAACAAGAGACCATCGACCTCTACTGCAGTGGTACGCTGCTGACTTAATGATTTACGCAATGGATGCACTTCCTTCCCGAAAGATCCATAAACAACAAATCCTAGAATCGAAAGTGCCTCCACTGGGTAAACTAAAGAACCCATTACCCTGAAAAAAACTCGAGGAACTCATGATTTTAAGTTTGGACAACCATATCAGTTCGAATCCATTTCTGAGTTCACCCAATTCCATTAGGGTTCATCGGTCGAATCCATTCCTGTATTCCCCAAGTCCATCTAGGTCGATGCATATCATACTATACTTCTTCATGAAGGGTACTTCCCCATACCTCTTACTTCAAAACATAATATACCATATATAATACCCTTTCAATATCATAGCTTCAAATAACGCACTTATATAAATTCCACTATATAAAAGATTTCATTTTCAGACAAAGTACTTTTCAAAATCAATAATCTCGAATATACCAAATCATTCTTATATAAATTCTGTTATATATAAGATTTCTCTTTAGATCGAATACCTTCCAAAATTAACAGTTTCAAAATCACTTGTACTTATAAAAAGTCCATCTTATAAAAAATAAAAAAATTTCCAAAATCAATTTCGCCGTATGAAAAACTATATGGGATTGAACATCCTTGCTTTATAAAAGGTTTTGAATTTAGAATAGTTTTTTGTATATAAAATCGTTTGTGAAATAGTTTTGTATATAAAATGGTTGTGTAAAATAGTTTGTAAACAAAATTGTTTGTAAATAAAATTTTTGTAAAGTAGTTCGTAAATAAAATTGTTTGTAAAATAGTTTGTAAATAAAATTGTTTACAAAATAGTTTGCAAATAAAATAGTTTATAAAATAGTTTGTAAATAAATTTGTTTATAAAATAGTTTGGTAAATAAAATAGAATAAGATATTTTGTATAAGAAAATAAAGGAAGATAGTTTGTATAAGAGAAATGAAAGAAATAGATTTGAAAAATGGTTTTAAATTAGTAGTAGTTTTGCATAAAAGAAAATTCCAATTTAAATTACAAGGATATTCAACCCAACAACTTTCAACTTCAACGTCAAAGCATATCAATAATATTAGAACATAAGATGTACATATGTCATCATTTTGCAAAATCACATTTGAAAGCTCATTCGATCACACAAGTTCACTTTCGAACTAGTATTGTCCATTCAACTTCCCTAATGCGGACTTCGATATGGTTTCTTGACTAGAAACCATCATTCTCCTTACATAGCCATATACTATGATAGAGAATTTTAGAATCAAACCAAAAATCCATATCAAGTATTCGCCATCAAGAATCGAATAAAAAATCCTAACACGAAATGGTGTAATTCACCTCGAACTTATGTACTCAAATCTAGATCAAATTAATTATGCGAATAAAATAATATACGCACAACTTACATATTTATTCCAATTTGTTTCATCACAATTGCATTTCGATTAAATTCATTTTTAATCCCGTTGGTTAACACAAATATCACTTCATACTTTAGTATTTATTTGGCAAAATTTCTCCATTTAATGTAAAACATTAATATATTCATTCTCATAATATTGCTTATATTTCTCTTCATTTTAAATTTCATTCATTTTCACCTGTAATATTTCTCATTTAATACCGCATTTATCTGAGAATCATTTCATGAGAAATCTTCTTCAGTTTATAACCAATTTTTAAAAGCTTAATTCCTTTTTATAAGATACTGTTTGAGTTTAAAGTTATCACAACTTTATTTATAACCATTTATTGCACATCCATTTATTTCATAACAATTTACAAATTATGGCTTTATTTGTAATCATTTCACTTTTAATTCATATTTTCTTATCCCATTAATTTTCACTTTTACCTTTCAATTTATTTATAACACATTTCATAAATTGTTAACTAAGTTCCCAATTACATCGTTTCTGTTATCACAATTTAAATTTTAAATATTTCAAGGCTTAAAATTCACATTTGTATATTATTACATTACATGTCAATAATGTATATAATAATTCTACCAGACTATAACAAATTAACCTTATTTCTTTTGCTTTCAAATTAAGGTTATCAATTCAACTATATAATCCAACATAATTTCTAAGTTTCAACTCATATATTAGTTCAGAAGGTTCCGATTATCCAAAATATCCAAATATTCCATTTTTCAATAGTTTAAACTATAGGTCAAGAAACAACGAAATTCACAATAATATTTTAATTTCATGAACAAATATCCTAATTATTCATTTTATTTTCTTTAATACACCATTATTAAACTAATGTTTAGTCCATTAATTCAATCAGTAATAATTAGCCAATGCCGACAAAACTCAACTAATCAACAATAAATGATAATAACTAATTATTACCATTTCATAAATCAAACACATTACAAATAAATATATTAGGTATAAAAATTTATTCCTTTATATATATCATATAATATAAGGAAAAATAATTTTATTTCAAAACTTAGATAAAACATTTTTATAACACTAACAAATACCGCTCTCGTATATACACTCAGACAACTCATTCTAGGGTATTACTACCCTATCTCTAATGAGTTAACCAAAATAGGCTAAGGTTTGTCTAAACCTGGCTCTGATACCAACTGTAATGGCCCACCTTTTTGGACGGTTCAAATTAACAATAAACCACACATGCCAGACTCAAAACATTCCAAAAGGGAGGATTGTTAATGGGGTAAATAAGAAAAAGAGAAGAAAACGAGAGAGAACAGAACACAGAATCTCACAGCCGGATGAAAAATATAATAATGAAATGTACAGTTCATGAAGCTGTTTTACAAATAACATTTGATTATACTTTTACAAATTCAAAGCAGAGTTATACATACATCATAAATAAACAAATAATGCAGCGGAACACAGGAAGCAGTGGAACAATAAAAATAAATAGAATTACTATACTTTCTCTTCGTCTTCGTCCTCTAGAAAATAGTCTTCAATACACTGAAAAGCTCAGACTATCCCGAGCGTAATGAAAACAAAACACTAGAGTCAGAACTAAAAGATCTTATGTAAGTCAAATTAATTTAAAATAAAATGTGAGTGCAATGGCTTCAGAGATGTTATGGGATTTTCCATCTTCTATCAAGTGTACAATGTGAATATAATTATTGGAAGATTTCAAATAATTTGAGGTATCAATTTTAACCACCTTAATTAGAAAATTCGAAGTTTAACTCAAACCTTTAAATAATTCAATCCCAACACATAATCCAAATTCAAGAATTTATATGTATATGTATGTATACATACATACATACATACATACATATATATATATATATATATATATATATATATATATATATATATATATCATTTCAACCAGTACCAAAAATCAACATTTTCAAATCCATGAAAACCGTTTGGGTTTATCATTTCAACCCATAATGATTTTTTCCTAATCTATAAGATCGTTCGAATATGTAGCATTTCAACCCATAGTGAACTTGCAGTATTATAATGATATAAAATACAACATCCATTCATCTGATATTAACAATCAAACATCCATCACAATAATCATCCAAGCGAATCAATAAAAATCAATATAGAACTAAAAATCAATAATAGGTATTAACTGGCAATTTATATTCAATAATAAATTAAGCGATGATTTAATTCAAATAAATTCAAATTAAATAAAATGACGATTTAAAATGTACTAAATAGCCTTAAATGAATTTCTATCATAATAAATATTTAATTTAACAAACGTAAGAAGGTTTAGAAGTTGTGCGTGGGTTAAGACACCCACCTTTGAATTTATATTGAATTTAAATACAATTGAAGCCCAAAATTCGAACAGTCTTCGAATTCGTCTAAACCAGCGTCAAAATGTCCAAAATTTAAATACAATCCCAACGAAATAAACCGCGAGTGAATCATATCACGTATGTAAAGTTATTAAAGTTATAAGTTCAACGATTAAAATATATTAAATAACTAAAATAAAGAGAACAAACCAATAATACTCTGCCACGTCACAGTGCTTCATTTGGAACACAAGAACCCTAAAATTGAATAGCACCATTCGCACGCGACGGACCTCACGCTGTCGTCATTGCTTCAATGAACGCTTACCAGCTACACGCCTTGCTAATCCCCTCCAGGCCGGCCGCGACTTCCTCCATGGCACGCGACCTCACGTGGTCGTCGATTGACGCCAAAGCACCACACAGCCGCCAAAATAGCCGAACCTATTTTGAATTGATCGAACGGACGACCAAGAATAATTTGGCCAATTCCGACCATACAGAAACCCAAATCGAAAAACGAATCATATAATTGACTTATGCTCGTTGAGAGCTTCAAATCGATATAAAATTCGATATGTTTTGAGGAGTTTGAATTTTTGATTTGGTTTTGAAATTGAATTTGAGGGTTTGGAATTTAAATCTGTTTCTGCCATTAAGGAGGATAGGAGCAGAAAGAATTATACGTACTGTCAATGAGAAATAAGAAATAATTAAGGTTTATAACGAGGTATTTATAGGAAGATTAGAAAAATTACATGAATGGAACAGATTGATTTAGATTGGAACGATAAACGACCTAAAAGCCCGTTATGCCTCCGAAACAAAAATGAGTCAATCCATATGTCAAAATAGATATTTTCAATATTTTTAAAATCAATGGGACATGTTTCATGTCCTTATTCTATCGTATGAAGAAGTTATGGTAAAATCATCTTATTTCAAATTGATTTTAATTAAATTGACTTCTAGGCGTTTCGAGTCCGTACGATCAAACGACAAGTCCAATAGCTATAAAACTTGAAATCCTATAATAATTCACCATTAGGGATCTGATGAAACTGGTTTCGTCAAAATCCGAGATAGTGGCTAAAATGACTATTTCCACGTTAATTAAATAAATTAATATTAAATTAATTAAATCACCTTTTCAATTCAAAGTAAATAAATCAAAATTTCTACCATTTTAGCTTAACCAATAATTATAATCCTTTATAAAAAATTTCTATGTCGATTCGATATCCACTATTGCATAAATTACAATATTTAAATTCAATTTCAAATAATTCAGTGATTATAAGTTTACATTTCAAAAAATCCATTTATTAAATTTTTAAGTTTGTTATTCAATTAATTATCATCATATTAGTATAATTACATTGGTTTATATCTGAGCACACAAATATTTTCCAATTTCATCTAAATTTTAATTAACGTAATATTTAATTTCATTTAATTACCATAAGTCCATTTATTACCTCTAAAATCCAATAAATAACTCAAACTTGAATTTAAATTATTTTTATTCAATCAATTGCTATATTGTGAACTGAATTTACATTGGTTATATCTCATTGAATTAACATTCTTCGGTTACCAATTTAATCTACATTAATTGCACTAATTAAGTAAAATAAATTGCGGTAGATTTCAAATTAAGTTTAATAGATCAAATAAATAGGTAATATAAAATAATTGTTACCATAAATCTTTAATTATACTTATAAATTCATTATTTACAAACAAATGTTACAATTTCTTACCTAACACCGATTTTTATTCAATTTCAATTAATTATATACTAATTCATTCATTAATTAAATATTTACATTAGCTTTCTTATATTAAGCTTATAACCACATTATAACATTTACATAAATTCAATTGGTTGGAATTCCTTTCGTTATTAATAATTAACTTAAATTGACATTGTTACCTTTCTTTTTTAGTTATTATTTCATTAATACATCACAAATTCATATTTCTCTCAATATTAAATTACCAAAATCTATTAAAATTAACAAATTTAATTATCGAAAATTTACGGGTCGTTGCACAATATCAGATTAATTTTTCGACAGCAAAAGACATAGCAACTATAAATTATTAAAAATATATATGTATATTAAACTGCATGTAATTTATGTATATTTAAAACCATACATACATAGATACATATATACATCGTTAAATTTACTTTGGTTACAAAAATATATTTTATATTATACTTTCTACTTTTGATATTATATATATCTATATATGCATACATTATAAAGAAAACTATATTTTAATTTGGTTTACAGTAAGATAAAAAAATCATAATTTTTAATTTTGTTTGCTTAGCTAAAAAGTCTTAAATTTGAATTTATTCTAAATTTTCCAAAAGATTTAATTTAGGTGGAAATAATTATGTATATGTGTATATGTATGTATATATCCACATATGTTGGCAGCTGCAATATTTTTTTCAATGTGTAAAAAATATAAAATTTGAATTTTAAATACAAATATAAATAGCCAAAAATATTAAACGGTTATATATATATAATTTATTTAAATAATTTTTAATACATCAACTAAAAATTAGTTTAATTATTATATATATTTCAAAATTATATATATTAATAAATTTTTATATGTATTAAATATAAATATAAATGTTTTGTAAAATAAATTTTAATGACCAATTTTTTTAATCTTTACTTGTTCCTTATTCACTCATAATATATAAATATATTATGTTATGTATATAATTATATATCACATTTAGTCATATTATCTACCATATGACAAAGCGAAGAATTTTTCACTCGAACTCTTAGTTTAGGTTGTACATATATAACCTTTAACTCCTAGTTTATGTAAATATATAGTTCTTTTGTTTTGCAAATATTTTTTTTAATTTTCAAACAAAGTTCTACGCCTTCTATTCAATATATATAGTGTAGGATCTAGATTAACCCTAGAGGGGGGGGTGAATAGGGTTATAGCAAATTTTCTCGATTTAAACACAGAAATAAACTGCAGAAATAAATATGCTGAAAAGTAAATCACACACAAAATTTACCTAGCTTCGGCAACCCCTGCCTACTGCTGCATTCCCAGATTTCTATTAGAATTAAACAGTATCACGCTTACAAATACTCTACTAGACTCGCAGACTCATTTGCTCCCGCTCACAAACACTCTACTAGACTCGCACACCCTGCTCCCGCCTATAGAGTTTTTCTCACTCGCAAACACTGCTCCCGCCTATAGAGCTTTGCAAACTCGCACACCCTGCTCACTGAACTAATTCTAAATAGACAATCTGACACTACCTAATCCCTAGGTGGTGATTTACAAATTCTTCGACTCGAAAAGAAAAACAAACTTCAAAATTAAAACCGGAGCAAAAATTAAACTACAACTTGAATGCGCAATTTTTGCTCAAAATAAAATAACTAAAAAACCCCTTTAATAATTGAACCCTAAAAAAAAAACTTAAGCCCTTTTATAATTAACAAGGCCGGCCCCTTGTTTTTATTAACCCGATCCACTTTGGCTTTGATCCGTTCCTTCTTTTGCTTGTAAAAATGTCGGCCTTTCTTTGTCGAATTAGGGCTTCGGCTTCTTTCTCGAATTAGGGCTTCGTTCTGATGATCTGGTTGACTTTGAGATTGCGTTGCTCGGCTTGCTTGTTCTCTGACGATTGATTTGCGTCGACTTCGAGGTTGCAAATTGTTGGCAGCTGCTTCTTATGATTGATTTTACTGCTGCGGTATGTAAATTCTTTGCTTGTTTGTGCTTTTGTGATTTTAGAACTCAAACTCGATTGCCGATGATGAACTTGGGTTTGTGTTTGGATTTAATTCGATTTTCTCCACAGCCGATGATGATTTTGGGATTGTATTTATATAAATTCTGGACACTTGATTTTGCTTGTACCGATTCGATACTTTCCTAAATTATGCTTTCCTGATTTTAATTACACCTTGATACGCACGGCTTTGATTGTGTTTCGTTCGATTTTCTTGATTCACACGGCATTAAAACTTCCCCTTTTTCATTGCTGACTTTTTTCAAAGACGAATATTTTTGTTGAATTCTCTGACTTGACTTTAGCATCCTATTTTTGAAAATTCTGACTTCGGCACTACTTCGACCATCTCTGCAATGTTGAACTTCGTCAATACTGTATTCGTACGTGAATTTTTATCACTGCGTTACATTTGTACGTCTGCATTGTTATTCTTCGACTTTGGCACTAATCCATGATTTCGACTTGGACTTTGCATTGAGTACATATGATGACATCCACATGCTGCTTGCTTTATTCTCGGCCTGAACCTTTGCATTTCATCCATACATATATGCTCACTGTCTTTGTATACATTTTGCACAGCTGAACTTGTGTTGTCTTTGATGTTGTTGAACTTGGTATTGCTGCATCCATTGTAGCTTGCTACTGTATCATTGAGTAGCTGTCGTCTGCACTTTTAGATTCCCTGTGTCACTTGATCTATCACACTGTTGCATACATTTGCATTGTATATATTCTTGGATTTGAACTGCTTCATGTACTTGATATTGTGGCAAGTAGTCTTTGCTGTTATGTTGATGCATTGTGCCTTTGTGGTTGTAACTGGACAGTTCATATTGCTTTGCTTCATCGTTTGTGTCCACTGCATTCTATTTCACTTTGGTTTTGGAGTTGCTGCTATATTGGTTTAAGTTGCACTGTACTTTGTGCTACTTCACCATGTCACTTGAGGTCTTGCAGTTTGGTTTATTGATGCATTCATGTACACTGCATATCTCATGCTCGAGCTCTTTGCATAATTGTAGTTGCTTCTGCAGTTGCACATTGCTGCTTGTAGCACTTGTATACTTGGTCGAGTCCATTTGCATTCTACAGGCTTGTACTGTCCACTGCCCTGTAATCTTGAGTTTGTTTACTTGGTTTCTTCATTTTTGATGCGGAACTTCAGTGCTTGTATTGACATGTTATGGCTTGTACTCGGTTGCTTTTGATGCATTCTGGTGCGGTGTTGTTCATTGTATTTGCACTGCAGTTTCATTATGACTGCTCTATGTTGTCACTTGATCTTGTATTACTGCCCTTGTGTCTGCACTTGTGAACTTTGTTGCATTCATGTCTTCGACTGTTTGATCTGAACTTGACGTTGTATTCACTGGTCAGTGGTGTTCATTGTGATGATTTTGTTGCTCTGACTTGTATCACTTATGCAGTCTTCACTGTTGCTGTTTGATGTTGTCTTGATTTTGCGCAGTCCATGTTGCATTCATTCCATTTTGCATTGATGCAGTTTGAAGCTTGCCACTGACTTTGGTTCTTCGCTTGCATCGTTGTAGTTGCATTTATGTCATGTAGTTGCATACTTTGACTTCACTGAGTCATTTGGAATTGGTCTGTTGTGATTTGTCGAAGCTTTGAACTGTTTGCAACTTGACACTGTTGTACACTTGCTCTTGTTGGCTGCGCACACGAGTTGGCGAGGCAGTGCACACGTGTATGAATGTACACGTGTGTATTGCAGCCACTTATGGTTACATGTCCCTGTAATATCTATATGCACGACTTTGTGATGAAAGCAAGTGTGAATTATGACGAACAACCCAAATAACTGAGGCAAATCATTTTTTCAAAAATCGTATTTCATTTTATATTGCAAAAATATTTCTTTTTCAATTTTACTGCGTTAGTGAATATTTTTGCAGATTTCTCAGATGCTGGATTCAAACTGGAATGCAGTTGAAGACAAAATACGAGTGTGAGTGATATGTAGTGAGGTTATCAATGTAAAAATATTTGTGATGTAATCGTGATGTAATCAAAAATGTATATGTATAGTGAGAGCATGAATTTGTACTATTCAAGATTGTAATAAATATTTGTTTGAATAAAATTTCTGTTTGAATTCAAAATCTGTGTAACTTGTTCTGTTTGAATTCAAATTCAAATTCTGTGTAATTTATTTTATTCAACAAATATTTATTTAATCTATGAAAAAAACAAAATAGTACATTACCAAATACATTTAAATGAATATATATGTTTATTATCATCAAACAAAAACATATAAGCGCATATTCAACAATCTCCCCCTTTTGATGATAACAAACATATATTTAAGATTTTGACCGTGTTAAATGTATTTGATCAATTATATACTCTAATTGCTCCCCCTATTTAAATGCTTCCTCTCTACATGATGCTCCCCCTACATATATGCATACAAATAGAAATATATTCAAATGAGCCTAGATGCATATGGAAAAATTATTTGACCTTTGCTTGATTCTATTTGACAAAATCTTAACTTTTCTCTCCCCCTTTTGTTATCAGCAAAAGAATAATAGTGTGAGAGAAAAATAGAGATAAAGTGATTGATATTAATCCAACATTAAACTCAAATTGAATATAAATATTAAACTTCAATAAGAATCAAACAAAAACTATAATTACCCTTGTTAGGCGCATATTCCACTTTTAGAAATGATGGATATGGTGTTCATATAAAATCATACAGTTGAATCTTCTTGTGGTACATTTCTATCAGGAATTTGAATATCTACTAATCATGCATAACCGTTAGGACTTTTAAATGAGATTAGTAGTATTCGAATTTTAATTTAAAAAAATGAAATCAAGCATCTTCTAACCACGCATGACCGTGAGGACTTTTAAATAGGATTAGAATTAACTTGTCTATTTAAGCAATTAATTTTGATAAGCGTTCCATACATGCATAACCGTAAGGACTTTTAAATGAGCATGGAAGCACATAATCAAAAATCCAAGTAATTCACCCATGCATAACCGTGAGGACTTTTAAATGAGAGTGAATACTTTGGATATTTATTTATTTTTAAAAAATATGACATGAAAAACAAATGATTCTTGATTATAGTACCACATATCGACAAACTATATTGAATATTTGATAAACCATGGTCGATAGAAATAATGATAGATATAGAAATGGTCATGGAATCTTTACCCAACAAAAAGTTTTATAATTCTTGTTTTAATTCCTAAAGAAATTTTCCAAATATACTCTCTTGAGTAATGTATGTTAAATATCAACACTCATCACTTTTTCAATCACTATTTATCTCTTTGATAATTAGTAGGGAGTCGGATCAGTCAAAATTTATCATTTAAAATCAAATAAAAATGACTGATCTGAAGATATGGTCAAACAATTATTTTCTCGAAGGGGTTATATAAGAAAATAATTTCTGCTATTTGAAAATTATTTAAAGTGAATAATATGCAGAAATTTTCTTTGAAAAATGATGCAGCAAATGAATGTTTCACAATAAATCACGTTCAACTCGTAAGTTTTCTATCAACTAGATTACTAGTATGAATTGCATCTGAATTTCTTTTTCAATCCAAAATATCACTAACTGGATTTGGTAAACCAGACATGAAGTGTGCATAAAAAATTTCAAACCCAATTTTTAGCAACAATTTAAATGACATTCTTTGGATTTTGAATTGAAGCCATGTTCACACTCAAACAAATATCATGGTTTTAAACTTAGAAACCATAGGATGAACAACTATCAACATTCATTAAAACTTCATTATTATTTCAGAGCAATTTCTTGAAGTTTCAACAATTTCTTAAAATCCTTTTTAACAGCTTTCACATGAAATTTGAAATCGTGCAAATTTACAAGCAGTGATCAATATCAAAATATATCTACGTGTAGCATGAGTAGACAGTAATCAATCAACATCATAATTTGACCAAACAGATTAAGTTCAACGATGAAAGGATGGTTGGTCTACTTTTAAGCACAAATCAAAGTAAGAACAAGTCAAAATAAAAATCATATCAATAAGTCAGAATTAAAGTCATCATCACATCATTATCACAATTTTGGCTGATTTAATTCAGAATATGGTGCAGATTATACCTTCACCTGTTTTACCTTTACGATAATTTCTCGTGATTGCCCATTGTGATTCTGTCACCTTTGTATTAGGCTAAGGAACTTTGCTATGTTGCCCGTTGTGTTTCTGGAACAGCCAAAGTCCAGAGAACACCGTTGTTGTTCCTTAGCCTGCCACCACACCTACACGATGAAAGATTTTTGTGACCTATTTCTAGGTCCATGATTGTTAGTGGCAGAAGCATTATGAATAAACAAACCCTTTGGAACCCAAACTTGTTTAGTCCTTTTATTCTTGTTCCAATAGACATGAAATTTGTTTGTAGAATTCTTAGGAACCCAAACTTGTATAAATTTTGTGTTCTTGTTCCTATGACTACAATTTTCAGAATGATGTCCAATTATTTCACATATATCAAAGACACTTTTCCCTTTTGCATTATCCTCAGCTTGTGTTTTCCCAAAACCAAGTCCTTTTCTGTTGTTAGCAAAAATTTGATTTCCCAATAGCATGTTGAAAGATTTTTCGCCTCTTGAAAAGTTATTCAAAGATTTCTCAAGATTTTGGACTTTGGTTTTTAGTGTTGTATTTTCAGTGACAAGTGAGGTGCATCGATTTATAAAATCTTTTTTCCTAGTGTCGATGGTTTCCTTAAGATTCAAGTTTTCTTTTTCAAGATTCTCAGAGTTATTCTTAAGTCTTGTCAATTCTGAATCTAAAACTTTACATATTTTACATTCTAGGTTTTGAATATTTTCAAGTTCAGTTTCTAACCTAAAATTTTTACGAGCAAGTTCTCTCCTATCAGTTTTCAGTTTTTCAATTTTAGATTCAAGAGCATCAACTACTTTAGTAAGATCAGAACACATAAAAACAAGATCTCTATAGGAATACTCACCTTCCTCACTAGATTCCTCTGAGCTTGAATCTGAATTTGATTTCGCCATAAGACACAAGTTAGCCTCCTCTGAGCTGCTATCCGAAGCTTCTTCTCCTTCTTCATCATCCCAAGTCGCTGCAAATACCTTCTTCGCCTTTTTCTTTCCTTTGTTGTTTTTGAGGAGTGGGCATTTTTGTATGAAGTGTCCGGGCTTCTTGCAGTTAAAGCACTTCGGTTCATTATCAGGATTGTCAGAATCTTTTGGCCTATTACGATTTGTTTTCTTCTTGCGTGGCTTGAATCTCGACCATTTTCTAAGATTATTGACAGCCATTGCAAGCTCTTCAATTCGATCTTCTCCTTCTTCATCGCTTTCTTCTTTGCTTTTTAAGGTAATCGTCTTTTTCTTTGGTTCGGAGTTGTTGCGTTCTTCCTTTGCTTTTAGCTCAAGCTCATATGTCATCAGGTTTCCAATCAACTCCTCCATGCTTAGCTTATTCAGATCTTTCGATTCTTGGATTGCCGTGACTTTTGCATCAAAGTTCATTGGTAAGACTCGTAGTATCTTCCGCACAAGCTCTACCTCAGTGAATACCTTCCCAAGTGCTCTAGCGTTATACACCAAAGTTGAAAAGCGTCCAAACATGTCCTTTATGCTCTCGTCTTTGTCCATCACAAAGTTCTCGTATTCATTGCTGAATAGGGCTAGACGAGACTCCTTGACTTGAGAAGTTCCTTCGTGTGTCACCTCCAAAGTGTGCCAAATTTCCTGTGCTGTTGTACAATGAGAAATTCTATTAAATTCATTTTTATCAAGAGCACATATCAAAGCATTCATGGCTTTAGCATTTGTCGTTTTCAATCTCTTATCGTTAGCATCCCATCTATCTTTAGGTTTAGGAATCTCAGTACCACCAACGATTATAGTGGAAGGTTTATAGCCAGTTTCAATAATATCCCAAACATCATAATCAATGGAACTAAGGTAAATACTCATCCTAACTTTCCAATAAGCATAATCGTTCCCGTTAAACATGGGTGGCCTAACAATAGATTGCCCCTTAGAAAAAGCATTATTTGATGAATTCATGACTCTAGAGTTAAATAAACAAAATATAAACCTGGCTCTGATACCACTTGTAGGATCTAGATTAACCCTAGAGGGGGAGGGTGAACAGGGTTATAGCAAATTTTCTCGATTTAAACACAGAAATAAACTGCAGAAATAAATATGCTGAAAATTAAATCACACACAAAATTTACCCAGCTTCGGCAACCCCTGCCTACTGCTGTATTCCCAGATTTCTATTAGAATTAAATAGTATCACGCTTACAAACACTCTACTAGACTCGCAGACTCTTTTGCTCCCGCTCATAAACACTCTACTAGACTCGCACACCCTGCTCCCGCCTATAGAGTTTCGCTCACTCGCAAACACTGCTCCCGCCTATAGAGCTTTGCAAACTCGCACACCTTGCTCACTGAACTAATTCTAAATAGACAATCTGACACTACCTAATCCCTAGGTGGTGATTTACAAATTCTTCGACTCGAAAAGAAAAACAAACTTCAAAATTAAAACCGGAGCAAAAATTAAACTACAACTTGAATGCGTAATTTTTGCTCAAAATAAAATAACTAAAAAACCCTTTTATTAATTGAACCCTAAAAAAAAAACTTAAGCCCTTTTATAATTAACAAGGCCGGCCCCTTGTTTTTATTAACCCGATCCACTTTGGCTTTGACCCGTTCCTTCTTTTGCTTGTAAAAATGTCGGCCTTTCTTTGTCGAATTAGGGCTTCGGCTTCTTTCTCGAATTAGGGCTTCGTTCTGATGATCTGGTTGACTTTGAGATTGCGTTGCTCGGCTTGCTTGTTCTCTGACGATTGATTTGCATCGACTTCGAGGTTGCAAATTGTTGGCAGCTGCTTCTTATGATTGATTTTACTGCTGCGGTATGTAAATTCTTTGCTTGTTTGTGCTTTTGTGATTTTAGAACTCAAACTCGATTGCCGATGATGAACTTGGGTTTGTGTTTGGATTTAATTCGATTTTCTCCACAGCCGATGATGATTTTGGGATTGTATTTATATAAATTCTGGACACTTGATTTTGCTTGTACCGATTCGATACTTTCCTAAATTATGCTTTCCTGATTTTAATTACACCTTGATACGCACGGCTTTGATTGTGTTGCGTTCGATTTTCTTGATTCACACGGCATTAAAACTTCCCCTTTTTCATTGCTGACTTTTTTCAAAGACGAATATTTTGTTGAATTCTCTGACTTGACTTTAGCATCCTATTTTTGAAAATTATGACTTCGGCACTGCTTCGACCATCTCTGCAATGTTGAACTTCGTCAATACTGTATTCGTACGTGAATTTTTATCACTGCGTTACATTTGTACGTCTGCATTGTTATTCTTCGACTTTGGCACTAATCCATGATTTCGACTTGGACTTTGCATTGAGTACATATGATGACATCCACATGCTGCTTGCTTTATTCTCGGCCTGAACCTTTGCATTTCATCCATACATATATGCTCACTGTCTTTGTATACATTTTGCACAGCTGAACTTGTGTTGTCTTTGATGTTGTTGAACTTGGTATTGCTGCATCCATTGTAGCTTGCTACTGTATCATTGAGTAGCTGTTGTCTGCACTTTTAGATTCCCTGTGTCACTTGATCTATCACACTGTTGCATACATTTGCATTGTATATATTCTTGGATTTGAACTGCTTCATGTACTTGATATTGTGGCAAGTAGTCTTTGCTGTTATGTTGATGCATTGTGCCTTTGTGGTTGTAACTGGACAGTTCATATTGCTTTGCTTCATCGTTTGTGTCCACTGCATTCTATTTCACTTTGGTTTTGGAGTTGCTGCTATATTGGTTTAAGTTGCACTGTACTTTGTGCTACTTCACCATGTCACTTGAGGTCTTGCAGTTTGGTTTATTGATGCATTCATGTACACTGCATATCTCATGCTCGAGCTCTTTGCATAATTGTAGTTGCTTCTGCAGTTGCACATTGCTGCTTGTAGCACTTGTATACTTGGTCGAGTCCATTTGCATTCTGCAGGCTTGTACTGTCCACTGCCCTGTAATCTTGAGTTTGTTTACTTGGTGTCTTCATTTTTGATGCAGAACTTCAGTGCTTGTATTGACATGTTATGGCTTGTACTCGGTTGCTTTTGATGCATTCTGGTGCGGTGTTGTTCATTGTATTTGCACTGCAGTTTCATTATGACTGCTCTATGTTGTCACTTGATCTTGTATTACTGCCCTTGTGTCTGCACTTGTGAACTTTGTTGCATTCATGTCTTCGACTGTTTGATCTGAACTTGACGTTGTATTCACTGGTCAGTGGTGTTCATTGTGATGATTTTGTTGCTCTGACTTGTATCACTTATGCAGTCTTCACTGTTGCTGTTTGATGCTGTCTTGATTTTGCGCAGTCCATGTTGCATTCATTCCATTTTGCATTGATGCAGTTTGAAGCTTGCCACTGACTTTGGTTCTTCGCTTGCATCGTTGTAGTTGCATTTATGTCACGTAGTTGCATACTTTGACTTCACTGAGTCATTTGGAATTGGTCTGTTGTGATTTGTCGAAGTTTTGAACTGTTTGCAACTTGACACTGTTGTACACTTGCTCTTGTTGGCTGCGCACACGAGTTGGCGAGGCAGTGCACACGTGTATGAATGTACACGTGTGTATTGTAGCCACTTATGGTTACATGTCCCTGTAATATCTATATGCACGACTTTGTGATGAAAGCAAGTGTGAATTATGACGAACAACCCAAATAACTGAGGCAAATCATTTTTTCAAAAATCATATTTCATTTTATATTGCAAAAATATTTCTTTTTCAATTTTACTGCGTTAGTGAATATTTTTGCAGATTTCTCAGATGCTGGATTCAAACTGGAATGCAGTTGAAGACAAAATACGAGTGTGAGTGATATGTAGTGAGGTTATCAATGTAAAAATATTTGTGATGTAATCGTGATGTAATCAAAAATGTATATGTATAGTGAGAGCATGAATTTGTACTATTCAAGATTGTAATAAATATTTGTTTGAATAAAATTTCTGTTTGAATTCAAAATCTGTGTAACTTGTTCTGTTTGAATTCAAATTCAAATTCTGTGTAATTTATTTTATTCAACAAATATTTATTTAATCTATGAAAAAACAAAATAGTACATTACCAAATACATTTAAATGAATATATATGTTTATTATCATCAAACAAAAACATATAAGCGCATATTCAACATATAGTTCTTTAATTTTATTAATAAGTCAATATTTATTGTTTTGGTGTTTATACTGTGAATATGGATACCATGATCACTGTTGTAAAAATCTTTCTAGGCCTCCAACTAGGTCCTGCCTAGGCGCTAGACGAGGCTTACAACCTGGCGCTTTTCCTAGGCCTGCCTAGACAAGATTTATTGCCTCAATTATGAACCTAAACATGTATTTAGGCACTTGTTAGGCATTATTAAAGGTTTAGTGCCACGTACATACATCAATGTAACAGTTTTAGGCGGTCTTGGCTCTTTGGCTACTCAGAAGCACATCCAAAATCCCAAAATTTTAGTTTATATCAATCGACACTAAATAAAACACTGAAATTTCATACAAAATACATGAATTATCAAAAAAACCTAGCTTCAATTAATACTCAATTAATCATCGCTTGAATGATTAATCACTAATCCATACTTACCGCCTAGAGTCCGCCTAGCGATTTTTACAACCTTATCCATGACATATTGAATGAATTAATGAATCAATTATAAATTAAACTATTTAAACATTAATAAGAAATAAATATTTTATTTAATAAATTTAAATCAAAACATTAAAACCTCTTTTATTAATTAAACATTAAATTAGATTTAGTATAAATAAATATTTATTCACACAAACACAAATTAAAGATCTTGTGCAATTTAATAAAAAATGATTTTTTAAAATTCATCATTTTTAAATTCATCATTTTTTCAAAGGAATTAACTAGAAAATCAATTGAAGCAATATAGGCTAAATTTATACATAATGAGAAAATCAAGAGTTACTTAATGCCCAAAAGTATATGCACTCTAGTCGGCAAGAATTATTGATAATTGTGGTATACAAGGAACAGGAAATTTTTTGGAACCTAATTACATCAAAAAGAAAGTTTTTATTCAATGAAATTACAAAAATCTTTGTCAATTTTGACACTTTGAGTATATGAGGAAACAAGCCATGGAAGGAAATACCTTATTCACCGTTCTAGTTTGCATAAAATTAATGAGGTGGAATAAAGAAATGAAAAAAATGGTGAGGAAACTGATAATTCTTGAGAAATTTTGGATATGAATGATGAAACAACATTAGCACCTTCGAAATTGTCTTTAAAAAATCAAAGCGTGTTGGTAAACTTAAGAGCACCATTGGATGTGTTGTATCCAACTGGATAGCATGAAACATAACATAAGAAAAATATGTAAAAAAACATAGAGGAAAATCTAGATCTTCCTCCCAACCAGGGTATCCACCACTGTCTTCCTCATGCCAAACATTAGCTCCTGCACCATCTCATGGAAGCCTTAACGATTCATATTATGAAGCAAAAAATATGAATGGGGAAGCAATGGATCATGGAAAACTAGCTTACTTGGGACACGGATACTATGAAATAGGACCTTGCTGGGAACTTCCATTACAACAATAATATGAGTATGGAGGAAGACCGAGCAATTCTTTGTTTAAAGCCATGGCCACAACATGATTAATCATGTTATTTGTAGAAATTCAATATGTATTTAATTAAATGAAATTTTACCCATTGGAAACTTACTTATGGTTTGATTTATGTCTACATCTATAAAGATTTACACTAGCTACTGAAAGGAATTGAGCTAGTCGAAAGATGATGAAATAGGTATATTTCGAAAAAATTCATATTTCATATCTTTGTTAAGTCTATGAAGCCAAAATGGAGTTTCGATCCAATCTAAAAGGTTTTAAATAAAATCTTATTTTATTTGAATTATTAAAATGGAATATTAAATTTACTTATAATGAATGTATCCAATACATTCATATATATATATAATGTGTAAGCGCAACATATAAGCAGCGTATAAATGTGTATAGTAGCATGCGAATAATATAGAGAAAGAACCTTTAGTTTCTCTCTATTAACTTATGCAATTAATTAAGGGAAGATATGAGATTATATATAGAAAGAGAAACTTTTCATTTCTCTCTCCCTCCGTAGTTAAATTAATCGGTTTATTAAGTGACATTTATGACTAAATTTACGAATGCCATTGTTGTCCAAGTACATATGTGTGTAATTATATATACACATATACATACACACACACACAGATATATATATATATATATATATATATATATATATATATTGAAAAACATATTAGGTACAATTTGAAATCCAAGTTTGACAACAATGATTTAGTTTTAACTAAAGAAAGGTTTGATATAAGCTTACATTATTACACAAGATCCATACAAATTTGAATCGAACAACACATATGTATTTTAATAGACATGATTATTACAGTTATTAATTTCGATTTTAAAGAGCACATATTTTCAAACATTGTGATATATAGTATGTGTGTATACATATTTACATATGTATTAATAAGTTAGATTTTAAAGTTAATGATTCTGATTAAAATTTTAGTATTGCAATGAAACTAGAGTGTAGGATTTTACATAAGGCTTTAAATTTTGAACACTACAAAGAATTTAGAATTTTCACAAAAGTCCATTCATTAATTGTAGATTAAGGTTTTCCACTCTTGTATAGACAATTTATATCCAAGTATTATCCATATAACATTGAAGATTAATTTTCGTAGAATAATAAATAATTTAACATGTAAATTCATTTGTATTTGTGTATGTTAATGTTATGAAATTATGAAATTGGCCTCAATCAAAATCAGCGTTCAATTTCACAAAATTTCCAAAAACAGAACAAAAGAAATTTGGACAAAGTAGGCTTATGTAAATTTGTGATAAAAACTTGCTGACCAAAATAATACAGAGAATAATATCAAGTTATCAAAATAGCATGAGGTCCAAAACATATTAATTTATCATGTATATATATTAAAGGGAGATGATGAAAAAATATAGATGCAAAACAAATGAATAAAATAGACACAATTTTTAACCAAAATAGACATAAAAGGTATAGGTTATATGTTACATGATGAATGATTAATACACAAGGCGAATCATACAAGTCTAATCATAAAAGTGGTATGAACTCATAGATAAAATTAAATTAGAGAAATACCTTTGGATGCGGCCAATAAATCACATCTTGAAAAATGAACCATAACTCCTAAATTCAGTAGAATCAATCTCTAGATCTTTTGCACAAATCATCATATAAGAACCATCATTTGTTTTTTTCTTTTATTTTGTTTTGTTTTTGAATATTTTTGCCCCATTCACCATTAAAATTTTCATCCATAGCTTTATAAGAGAAGGAGAGAAAATGTTTGAATGAGAATTGTATGTTGACAACATTTGAAATGTATAATAGAAATACGTTTTAAAGGAAACATGGAGCCTTTCAATTCCTTCCTTAAAATATTTCTCTATTTACTGCCCAATTAAATCTTATTAAATCTCCTCTCTCTCTCTTCAGTACCTATGGCCGACTAGAATAGGTGTTACATGGTCACCAAAAGTTTCCAAAATTACTAAGCATTTAATCGATTTACATCCATTTTAAACATTCGATCGAATCGTATATCGATGCACGTGTTTAACATTTATACACACACTTTATTTAATACTAGCGACATTCAAATAAAATAAAATTTTAATAATCAAAATTTGAAAATATTAATTTATTTAAAACACACTTAATATTTATTATATATAAATCCAATTAAAACATTCTACTGATATCGTATATCGGTATTGACGTTTATAACTATTATAGACATATTTTTATTAAATACTAATGGTATTTAAACAAATTAAATAAAAATCAATAATTAATATTTCATAAACGTTAATTAATTTAATTAACATACAATGATTAAAAATTAATTAAATCATGTGGTTCATTCGGAGTATTCATTATTTTGACTGTACGAATCAAGCTGTAAATTCAATTAGTATTTAATACTGAACGATTCAAATATTAACGTTCATACGACACCTTAGCTAGTGATGTGACATTATGGAATTTATTGCTTACACATCTTTCAATAAAATCCAGTTTCATTTATTATTAGTGGTACCTCGTAGTAATAATTATTTACACCAATTGTTTTCGTCAAAACAATATTATATCAGGACTTATGGAAATTTGTTTTGGTCAAAACTCCAACAGCGTCCACATTCAACTTTATAATTCCAAACAAAAAATTCTTATTGAAATAGTAACAATTATTATTAACTGCATTGCTCTGGCCAAACATTTTGATTTTTAGTTAACTATAGTTGACCATGACACTAACTTCATATGACTGAAGAGACAAATTCTCTATTGAACAGTGTTTCACTTCAAATGCTTCAACTTAGACTCGGCTACAGTCATTCGAAGGATGTCATGCCATGATTTAGCTACAATCAATGTAGATTATCCATATTAAAGTTCTGTAGTATTCTCAAGTTCAGGGAACTGTGTAACACTGTCACTTTGAGATTGTTTGTTTGACCTTAGCTATACTAACTAACAAAGACTTTCGAGTGAGTTATTCCATAGTTATCCAATAACTATTAGTATGTAACCTCTTGGTGCCTCCAGCAATCATGAGGAATAAATTATCAAAAATTTAGAGATCATTACATACTCTAGTATCAATGGATGAATTGATGTCCTTTCTTAAAACGGCATCACTAGAAATATTTAAACAAAATATATTATTTTCAATGTAATAAAATTCTCATGATCACATCACTTTGTTATTACTATGGCATAAACTATCATTTAACGATTTTCAATCTATTTACTTTAAATTAATAACTCAATTATTTATATCACTATATAACAAGTATATAATAGAAAGAAAAACACCTTATATTTTGAACAAGATTGGTCATAAACTTCGATATATGTAACAAATTACGAAATTTCCCCTATGGCATACCCTAACTCTATCAATCTCCCTCTTGCAGTTGGGATCAATTATGAAAACTCATTCCCAATTCATCGATCGGTTTCCTCAAAAAAACAATATAACCAGTCCCTTAGTGAATGGGTATGCTATTTGGATTTAATTATCTACTATGTCGATCAACTCCCTTCGATGCTGTTAAACTTATCATGTGAGACTGTTAGGAGTACAACGCTCGACTTCTAATGATCTCTAGGTTCTTTTACGAACTATAACACGACATTGTTATCATATAACAATGTCATGGGATTCTCAACGATTGGAATCAGCCTTAGCTCAGTTATAAATTTATGCATTTATTTATACTTCTTACATTGTACTAGCCTTTGGTTGAATCGGCTGCTACTTATTGTGAGAAATGCGGACTACGGATCTTAAGGCTAAGATTAACACTATAGGGGGGTGAATAGTGTTAATAAACAATTACTAAATCTTTTTAATTTTTGTTAATTTAGACACAAAAGTATGCAATATACAGACACAGATATGATCACAGAAACAATCAAAATAGCAGAAATAAAATAAAAGTAGTAAAGTAAAGAACACACCGGATTTTATACTGGTTTGGAGTTACCCTACATCCAGTCCCGCAACACAAGTACGGATTTCCTTTCAAAAGCAATTGTACAATTACACTCTCGGTTTTAAGGCTACAAGGTACACCCTCCAGAATTTCGATCCTCTGGGTAGAGATACTTGATTTCCATGCCACAAGTTTACCCAATTGATTTACCAAGGCTACAATCACATCTTTTCCCTTTTGATTGATTTCCAAGGCTACAATCACACCTTTTCTCGCTTAATAGATTACAAAGAAGTTTATAACTCTGAATAGCACTGAGAATCTTGTAGAGATAGTGATAGAGAATCAAACTAGAAGTAATCGAGTATGATTCAATGTTGATTTCGGTAGAGTAATGATAAGAATATGTATTAAGAAATGAGGAAGAAGAAGAGGAGTGAAAACCAGAAAATTATGATTAAAAATTCGTTGAAACTGACCCTTATTTATAGAAGAACAACAGCCATGACCTTTCATGAAGAGTTATGCCGAATAGACACTTCTTTTGAAATTTTAATTTTTGAATCAAACTGTCAACATGTCGACATGGTCATGCTAGGAATGTCGACATCCCAAAGGATTTTTTGGTATTTTTGATTTTCTTTGAAAATAACCTTTATCTTATATAAAAACTATTTTGAACTTTATAAATATACTTGACTATAGTTAAAATTAATAAGTAAATATAAAGAATAATATATATAATTTTAACTATAGGTTTATATTTAAATCTAAGAATAAATATTTAAAACTTAAATTAGTTTAAAATCAGGAGTAATTTGACTTTGAAAATAAAGATGTTTTTGAGGCTAAAATTAATTAAAATCAGGATCGAGGGTTTTGAATGTTTTACAAAAGAAAGTTTTGAAAACATTTTGAAAACAGGATATATTTTGAAAAATCATTTTGAATAAAAGTTAGTGGATACAAAACAATGTTCCACTAGATTTTTCGTATGTTCCATCCTACTTAGGGTTCCATCTCTTTAACAGGCTCGAAGTGGATTCCATTCCACGAATAAATTGGATTTTAAGATGCCAGTGCTTTTCTACGAGTTTTAACAAAAATTCCTAATAATAATAAAAAAATACTTATCCTTGAAATCTTGAACTCTTGATAATCTTGATACTCATAAGTCATCTGTCTTGATATTTTATCTTGATATCTTGAATCTCTATACTGTACAGTCTTCATTCTTAGTACCTGCATGGTTAAATCCTGCATGTACATATATATCTAAACTTATAATGTTAGTATTTATATTTTATAATCTATTCTAAGGTTGTTTTCATCAAAAACATCATCTCACGGACTAACAATCTCCCCTTTTTTGATGATGACAACCTTTGTTTATAAAATATTATTTCTATTCTAATAACTCCCCCTGAAACTAACAACTCCCCCTTAATCGATACCTAACTACCCTATTTTATATTTCTCCCCTTTTGTCATCAATAAAAACTTACTCCCCCTCATTGTTGGACTTCGGTACCTGCATTGATAAACTATACAACGAAATATATAGAGTAGGAAATAATTATACTTCTAAGCATGATAACTAATTTAAAGATTATATACATTTCAATGTGTGTGTATATATATATATATATGTTTTACACACCAATCTTCAAATCAATAAGAAATCAATCCACACAAAGTATCAATTCAAACAAATCAAACAAAGTAAATAAAAAATCAAACATTACGTGGAACTTCCACCCATCCTTCTTCTCCAAAGATTGGGTCTTCCTTAATAGCATCCCAATTATCATTGTCATTGGTGAGAGAGACAGGAGGATGTGCTTTGTTATCATCCTTGTGCAGAGGGGAGATCATCCATCGTGTCGCATCAAAGTGCCTTTATTGTTCCTTTATCATCTGCATTTGACTTAATTCTAAATGACGCTGGTTTCATAGAAAAATGAGAGATTATTCTTGAATGAATTAAGAGTTTCTTTAAGATTTTCGGATAAATTATGAACAGGATTAGCCATAGTTGAATTTTTGAAAGAAATGGAGGATATAGATGATAAGAAATAAATTTCAGTGAAGAATTCTGGAAGAAACAGGTATATATAGGTGTAGAAATTCGTTTGAATTGAATAGACATGTGGTAGTTATTCAAATTTCAAATTCAAAATCAATTGCCATTTCTGACCAGTACATGTCACATAGGGGATGTTGACATGGGTTAGTGAAATTTTATGACTAATTTGGTTTTGTGAATAATTGTTTGTGTGTGTGTATATATATATATATAGTATGCTAACATTTATTCTAGAGATAAGATAAGGTAGATAACAGAAAGGAAATTTCATTTCATTGCATACTACGATAATACAATGATTAAGCACACAACACACTACATGAACATTCGAAATAAAGCAAACTATAGCAAATACAACAAGATACGAAAAGATAAAACCAGTTAGAGGATGAAGATGATGAAGATAGTCCAAGTTTCTTGCTGACTTTGATGGTGAAGATAATCCAAGTTTCTTGCTGACTTTGGAAAAGATAATACTAGTTTCTCATGGACTAACACTTATTGTTCGGAACAATTCCAACTCAAAGTTTTTAACATAAGTTTGAACATGAATTCAGGATTGGCAAACTATGCTGGATATCAATAATGAAGTTTGAGTCAGTGCACTCCTTCATAAGGAGTTCATGTTTTTTTATAAATAATTCTCCAGCGTTTCATAAATACTTTAGAACATTCAAAATATATAGTAATCTTGATTCAGATTCGATGCTTGTTCTATGTGTCAAATACATATGCAAAGTGTAATATTGTTGACAATATAGCATGTATGATAATTTCTATTGTCAATGTATAAGGAATCCATCTTACATGATCAATATTAAGCAATTTTATATAGCGCATGTGTATATCGTTTTAGGATATTTCCAACATCCTTTTATACCGATTATGAAAGATGTCATTTTCTAATCAATGTCGAGCATTAAAGAACAAAACTGAAATTACATTAACATGAATACGTCGTAAATCATATGATTGTTGTTTACTTATAATTCTAGAAATATATTTTAGTACCTATTAATATTCTTTCATATATACACATGATTCCTCTACATTTTGACTATAAGTCAAATTATTTGATTTCTCTATCAAAATACTAACTTAACTCTGATGCTTATCGAATAACACTTTCGTATCATTTCTTGGATCATATCCACTACTCATAAACTCAATATCACTCCCATTGACTTTTAGACATTTTAGTTGTTATGTGCAAACAATGTATTCTAAATCATTATTTAGAAAATAAACTCAACATATATGTATCAAAACTGTTAACCCAAAAAATGGATCAACACCCTAGATCGAGTGTGAAAGCACCAGTGCAGATAATCAGCAGCACAAATCTCAGATAAACAACAAATAAAAAGCAGAAGTAAGAAAAGAGACACATAATTTTTACAGTGGTTCGGCTGACTTGGGCCAACGACCACTTTAATCAATCTTTATTACAATTATACTAGTTGAATCTTTTTGGATATCAACTAGTTAGTTCTTAGATCAAAGTTACAATGAGTTAGAATAAGTCACAAGTACAAGGGTTGACTGGAGAATCACAATAACCCCTTTAGTGACTGTTGTGAGGGATAAGAAAGTTGAAGAAGTAAAGGAAATTCAGTAGAGTAATGGTGGCTCTCTCCTTAGAAAATATCCATCTCTAGTTGCAAGTAGGTGGGCATTTATTGGGGAATTCAGTGGGTATTGGGCTAGAAATTCAAGTGCAGAAGAGTCCAGTTGTTTTGGCAAGTCATCACTGAAAATCTCAAATCAATCTGAGTTTTTTCTATGGATTGCTAGCTATCCATAGGGGATGGATCACTAGCTATCCATTAACCTAACATATTTTTCTACCAGAAGCCTTTACTTGATGCTACGAAGGAGCTCGAAAAGTTTGAGGGTGATCTGACCAATCTTGATGTATCACTAGCTATCCATAGAGGATGGGTCGCTAGCTATCCATCTACTTAGCATATTTGTGAGTGGTCTTAGTTTGGTCATCTTCCTAGCTTCTATTTAAGTGCCTTATCCAAATATCAAGTTATTTGGAGTTCGTTTCATTATTTGTCTCCATGGATCATCTGGTCCAGAAGAATCGTCCATAACTCACTCAATACTTAACCAAATCACACGAAAATTCACTTATGCAATGTAGATGAGTAGGAGAGTCTCCCCTATGGATCATAGGTCATGGGGCCCACTCCTTATAGGTCTGACCTGATGGATCAAACTGATCCAATTAGGAGAACAACCATTCATAACTTGCTCAAAACTTAACAAAACTAGATGAAACTTTGCAGGTACTCTCTATAGGGTGTGTGAGACCTACCCTATTAATTTCTGGTTCTGGGGACTAACCTACATGGATCATTAGCGATCCATCTAGTTAGGTCACTAGCGATCCATCAAACAACCTCCAAATGATCCAATTTTTTCTATGAGCCTTCTTTTATGCCTTCTAACTGTTCTCCCTAAATTATAATTCAATCCGACTCCATATGAGTTCTTTAGGTCCGTATTAAGTTAGTTGCTTCGATCAAAACGAGAGTAAACAAAAACTAAAAGTCGTACCGAGCAATAAATTTTGTGAGTAAAATCCAAATTAACTAAAGCACAATGAATGATTACTCTATTGCTTTGGTTTCAGCAATTGAGATTTACAATGTTATTCTTAACAACATGTCTTATAGTCCAACCGCATTGATATTCTTCTTAATGAGACTTTTGCAACCGATGGATAATATTCTTTTTGGTACCAATATCAAAATCATGTTTTAATAAGGTACTTGTAATCCATTTTGGAATTTCTCATCATACCATATGGTTGAATCATAATAATCTTAATGACTTACTTAAGATCGAGGAATTTCTATTCTCGATGTTAATGAAATTCATAGTTTTTCTTTAATGCGCGAGATTTATAATTAGACAATCTAATGTGCTGTGTTTATTTCGGTTAATTTCATTTCATCCTTCATTATCAGTTTTATCGTTGGATCGTATCCAAGTCCATTTTAATACCAATAAATTTCTTCATTATGAAGTTGGCATTTTTTTAAACAACAACTGTTTCTCGGTGCAATGAAATATGTATCTATAAAGATTTTATGAACTACATAAATATATGTATGGAACTATTTTATTTTATGATACTTATGTTCATAACATAAATCGATCATTAATATTGATCAGCCGCAAACTCCTTTAGGGTGGTCCACACAGACCGCTTATAAGGAAGCATTAGATGCAGCCTATAAGCTCACACAACATGCGAAATTTTTGTTCTAGGATATGCAGAGGTTTCTTATAAACATTTATCTTGTATGATTCCATAAAAAATTATTTAAATGAAATTAAATTTTAACTTTATGTATTGCTCTTAAGTACACAACCTTACAAAAAGAAGTTAACTCAACTTCACTCGTTATCAATCATACTTTATTCAACAAAGTTTGATTACTCCTTATTGATATATCGTTTTGTGTCATAGGGAGGAATGACTTTTGAGATTGAATTTTATTCATTTTTAGGCACTTTTGAAACCATTTCCCTATATCCCCTTTTTCGATCAAATCAAATTTCCTAGTTTCCTTTGCACATTACATTTTATACTTCTATTTTATATTCGATGAATTTATCATAAATACAGTACTTATGTGTCAAATATGTAACGACCCGTAATTTTCGTTAATTAAAAATAGTTAATTTAATAAGGTTTTGTGATTTAGTGTTGGAAGAAATAAAAAAATTTGATTTAATAATAAGAATATAACTGGAATAAAATGTAATAATATTAATTTAAGGTAATTGATAACCACTTTAAATGTAATTACAAATTATTTAAATGATTAAAAAGTTATAATTGGTTATAGATTGTAAATTAACTGTAATAATGCGTGCATCAATTGACTATTTGATTAAAAGAGTAATAGATAATTTAATTGTTGATTTATTAATAAAATAATGTGTAATAAATTATAATTGGATAAAATTGGTATTGCGTAAGTTGTTATAACATTTTTTGTGAAAAATTAACTTACAAATGTTATTAAATGTTGAAATGGTGACAATTGTTGTTTGTTACCAATATATGTAATCAATAAAAAATAAATGAAATTAAATGTTACGTAAAATGAGTTAAGACAATAACTATAAAAGGTGAATGCAATAAAATGTATAGAAATGTTAATTATATTCATTAGGCAAAATTGATTTAATAAAAGAGTGAAACCAAGAAAAATTAATTTACTGGGATTTTAAATTATAATTAATGTGAAAATCGACAAAAATTCAATATAATTGGAAAATTAAAATTAATAAATAAAATGTGGTAATTGTGAAATACTAACGTAATAAGATATAACCCAAAGTTAAAATGTGCATAGAGTAATGAACGATGAAATGAAAAGGACTGATATCAAGTATAATCAATTTATTAGTATTAAATTATGACTAATTAGATTTAATTACAGTTGAAATCGAACACCGTAATTAATATAATATTTAACACTAAATTGATATGTAAAATTGTAATAATCATTGTAAATGTCTAAGTGATCAAAAATGATGAAATTTGTTAATTATCAAATTTGAATCGAAGAAACAAGCGATTTAATTAATTTAATATTAATTTATTTAATTAACGTAAAAGTAGCCATTTTGGCCAATGTCCTAGATTTCTACGAAACTAGTTTCATCGAATCCGTAACGGTGAATTATTGTAAGTTTTCAAGTTTCGTAGCGATCGGACTTGTCATTTGGTCGTACGGACTCAAAACCCATGAAATCAATTTTATTAAATTCAATTGAAATCAATTTGAAATAAGCTGATTTTAAGCTAACTTCTTCATACGATGGAATTAGGACTTGAAACCTGTTCCATTGAGTTTAAAAATATTGAAAACATATATTTTGATATATGAGATGACCCACTTTCGTTTCGGAAGCAAAACGGGCTTTTCGGGTCGTAATTGTCGTTTCAAATCAAATCGGGTATTATTCATTTCTTATCGGGCTTCATTATTGTTCAGTTCTAACCCTAGCAGCCTTTCTATTTCTTATTCCTATATGTACAGTTCTATCTGGTTGTTCCTTCTCTCTTCCTCAAATGGTAGAAATCCAATTTACATTCAAACCCTAAATTTCAATCTCCAAATCAATTTCAAAATTTAAACTCCTCCGAACCATATCAAATTATATACTGTTTCGAAGCTCTCGACGAGCGTAACTCAGATCTGCAATTCAATTTTGCCAACGAGTCACTGTTTGTCCAGAAATCGAGGTTGAACCTTAGCATCCCATTTTACGTTTTGGACGATCCAATGGTGGATCGTTGCCTGATCGACGATCGGGAAGTGGAGATGGGACGCTGAAGTCGAGCAGCCCCCATCGGTACCATTTGCTCATCCCCAAGTGGTCGAAAATTACCAGAAAATGCCTTTGAACGGTGGCGGTGGCGGTGGTGAAGGAGGGAGTCGCAAGTTGTCGCATGGCCATGGCCATGCTTGGTTTGTCGAGGGGAGGATAATAAGCTACTCTGATCATGGTCAAATCGCGTGAGGTGGTAGCAAAAATTGGTGATAGGTGTGGCGGCGTAGTTCTAGCTGACGATGAGGGTTCGTGTGAGCGCGTGAAAGAGATGGTGACGTGGCCGCGTGTTATTGGTAATCCTCTTTTATTTAATTTATATAAATTTCGACTTCAAATCGTCTAATGACTCTAACTTGTTCATACGAGCTCGGATTTGGACGTGGTTTCTTCCGTTAGAATTGTACCGAAATTTCGGACATCATGAAACTTGTTTGGACAAATTTGGGACTTTTTGATATTGGGCCTTTAATTGGATTTTAAATCAATATAAAATCAAAGGTGAGTGTTTTAACCCACTCACAATTACTAAACTTTCTTATGTTAGTTAAATTAAATTTATGATGTGATTAGAAATTAACTTATCGATATTTGGTATGTTTAAATTGTCATTCTAGTTAAATTTGAATTTTATTGCATTTAATCATCATTTAATCTAATATTGAATTTAAATTGTCAATTTACTACCTGTTATTGATGATCAGTTATCTATTGATGTTTATTGATCAATTTGGATGATGATTATGATGGATGTTTGATTATTGATATTAGATGACTGGATGTTGTATTTTATATTGTTATAACACTGCAAGTTCCCTATGGGTTGAGATGATACATTCCTGAATGATCAATAGATTAGGGAAAAATCATTATGGGTTGAAATGATTGACTCAAGCGATTTTATGGATTTTTATTTAATTCGAGATTGCGGTTTGAAATTATATATAATCGTGAAAATTTAAATTGCGGGTTGAAATGACAAACATCCGTATCACTTGACCACAGGGTAGAAAATTATATACTGACACAGGATCGGTCAGATTAAATGATTTTAATTTTTTAAATTTGAATTTAGTTAACTAGCATTTTGAAATAGAAAATTTATTTATATAAACTGAATTATTTTCGATAAACCAAGCGTTAATGTTGAAATTGGAATTGATTTAATGAATTGTTCGAAGGATTTAAATTGGAAATTCAAAATTGAAGTGTCAAATATAAATGAATTTATCAGAATTGAGTTACTGAAAATGTTAGGATATAACTTCAAAATCTACTTTAAATTAATTTAAACTATCTTAATCAATTTAAACTATTTTAATTTATTTTAATCTATTATAACCTATTTAATCCAATTTAATCTATTTTTTCTATTTTAAACTAATTAAATTAAATTGATCTATTTTAAATCTTTTTAATATAATTTAAATCTATTAAATCATTTTAAATTTATTTAATGTAATTTAAATCTTTTTAATCCATTTTAAATTCATTTAATCTATTTAAAATCTACTTAATATTATTTAAATCTATTTAATCTATATTTAATATATCTAAATCATCTTAAATCTAACTAAATCTATTTAATCCATATTTAACCTATTTAAATCATTTTAAATCTAATGAAATCAAATTTAAATCTATTTAAACTATTTTTACTATTAAACTATTTTAATCTATTCAAACTATTTTTTAACTATTAAAACAATTTATGACTATCTAAAAAAAATTCTAAAATTTCAGACTGTGTAAAGTTGAAGTTTTTATATTTAAATCCTTAATGATGATGATTTACAACCTAAGTTGGAATTTAGAATTGATACCTTTTTGTGAAATGACATATTTGAGTAAATAATGATGATTATGGAAGGAGAACTTAATCACCTATCTTATCGATAATTTTAAAAGCGAATATAATTTTGAAGTGAATACGGTTTTGAAAGTGAATATGATTCCTAAAGTGATATGGTTTAAATTAAATAGGATATTTTGATATCAATATGAATTGATTTTAGAAATGTAAAAGAACCATCCGGTGTGTAATAAGCGTTTCGTTGTTAAAGAGACCGAGATCGGATATTGCCATTCTCTCTGCCAATACCAAAAAACACTTTAACAACTGTGTACGTAATGGAAATTCCAAAAATGAAGTAAAATGGTTTGGCGAACAATTCTGTATAAGGTATTTACATGACCCTGACACCCATGAGTCGGCATAGATATGACTAAAACATGGGCCATGCCGGGCCAAATGAGGTCGCACCTCCGATCAGATACATTTCTTCGAATACCATATTATGACTTTGTGAAGATTTGGTGACCACCCCTCGAGTTTGATTATGGGGGTGTGTTCTGAGGTGGGTGGAAGTAGCTATTATGCGTTACCACCAGTCCGGATCCGCAATTAATATATCTACCCTGGCATTGCCTTGAATGTTGTGTTCACATGCCCTATCGCGTCTTCTACGAGTTTGTTTTGTGTCGTACCTATGGAGTGCTTCCTGATAGCCTACTTGCGAGTGGAGTTTACAGTATTTGTATAAACTGACATTATATAAAATGTGTTAAGGGGGATATGGGTAACACCTTAACGTTATTTTAATACTTTACTTTACTATAGACACTACTATAATAGCGTATTGTACTATATAGTAAATAGTTTAACGGATCCTTAGGAGATGGTAATTCCGAACATCTCTTAAGTTATTACACTCACATTGACAATAGGTAGGAGATGTCAAACCCCGTTAACATCTTTGATGTCGTTACAGTCATATTTATTTACTGTTGATTTAACTTACATAAGATCTTTTAGTTCTGACTCGAGTGTTTTGTCTTTTCGATTCGCTCAGGTTAGTCTGAGCTTTTAGTTTATCGAAGACTTCTTTCTATAGGATGAAGATGAAGTATTTGTACTATTATCTTTTATTATATTTATTTTATTGCATCATGTTGTTCCACTGCATTTATTTATTAGTCATTCTTGTTGTTTGTAACTCTGATCTGTATTACCAAAGTTTAATCAATGTCATTTGTAAATAGCTTCATGAACTGTTCATTTAATTGTTATATTTTGTCATTCCGCTATGAGATTCTATATATGTTTTCTCTTTCTCTGTTTTTTCTTATTTACCTCATAACAATCTGCCTCTTTAAATGGTTTGAGTCTAACATGCGTGGTTTATCGTCGACTTAAACCGTCGAAAAGGATGGTCCCATTACAGTTGGTATCAGAGCTTTGGTTTAGCGATAACCATAGCTTTATGGGGTCTAACTCACATAAAATAAGGTAGTAATATCCAAGAATGAGCCTTGAGTGTATATATATGAGAAAGCGTATTTTTTAGTGCTATAAAAGGTTTTTTTATTGTGTTAATTTGTTCTGTTTTGTATTTTATAAATTCCGGTCGGTACATGGGATGATGTAGCGCCTTAGGGATTTCTAAACACTTGATCTGACAAACCGACACAATATTTTTTTAAATATAGGTAAATAAAATAATTTTGCCTATTATATATTTTGTATATATAATAATAAATTTTATAAATGATGTAGTTAGATGTGCTATGTTGTTTGTTAGGTAGAGAAATTTTATAGATATTGATTGAAAATAGGACTTACAAATAAAGTAAATATAAATTGGAAATTTAGGAATTAAGTTCTGGTATTTTAAAAATTCCTTTCGAAAGATTTTGGAATATAATATTAGTATTATTTGGAAGTATTTTCTGATATGAATATTTCAATGTGATTTGGAAGGAAGTTTTAAAAAGAATTTTTAAGGAAATGAGTTCTGTACTCCCCTCTCTGTCGCTGGAAAATGATTTCAGTGATGAGTGCATGCATCATCGATGTTCATTTTCGAGTTTGAAAGTGGAAAGGCTATTGTAGTACTTTTACTACACATTTGTTTTGATAACAAATATTAATCTTTCTAAATATGATTGGAAATATATAAGTTACGAGTACATACATATATATATAATGTTTTGAAATGATTTGAAAATGGAACCCGGTATTTAGTTCTTAAGTTTCTGTAAATTACTATTTTTAATTATTATAATGAAATGAAATCTTAACTATTTAATAATTGGAAACTTCTAAAATGAAAATAAGGAATTTGATGTCAAAATGATTAATGAAATAGATAAGAAATTGAAAATTTGTAAACTGTAAATAAAAAGAAAATGAAAATAAGAAATGGTAACTATTGAACATTTTGTTAAAAAAATAATATGATAACTTAGGTAACTTTCTATTGTATTCTAAAAATACATATATATATATATATAACTTACCAAAATGTAAAAAGTTGTAATGTTAAATAGAATATGTAATAGAATATTGTGCAAGTAAACTTTAGTAAAGGAAAGTGTTCAATGCAATTACTTTTATAAAATAAGGATTCTAATATTATAAATTGTTATAAAGTTAGGATTAATAGTTAAAATGTTACTAATTAAAGGTAATAGAAAAGTGAATAATGTAATAAATGATTATCAGCTTATTTTAATATTTACGCTATCTATAATCAGATTGAATAGTGAATGCTGTAAGTAATGGATTATAAGCTTAAGTTAATTTGAAGCCATTTATAATTAAAGTGAGTACTGTATTAATTGAATGATTATAACTTCAGAAAACATTGAAATGATTTAGAAATGTATTAAATAATAATAGTACTATATATGGAAGAATGAATGTGAAAAAGAAATAATCAAATAATGATGAACTAAATTGTAAAGAGACTTACATAGTAATGAATAATCTAATAATTGAAATGGAAATAACTTATATAAGTAATGAATGTAAGGTAATGAAAAGAAAAGAAAATGGTATTGCATAAATGAATGGAAAATGAAAAACTTTTAAGTGATAAATGTAAAGAAATTTAACAAGCATTGTATGAACAAGTGAAAATGAACAGTGAATAATGTGAAAAAGAAAGAGTAATAAGAATAAAACTTAAATATTATTTGAAATTATTGTTTGTTTGACTTATAGATTGGTTGGGAAAGGATACTTCTATTGTGTAGGATGTATAAATGATCCATTGAGCTTTATCGAAGACTGTTGAGTGTATGGTATACTTAGTAGTTTATTTATCATTTTATACGATTAAAAGTTTCTAAGCACGGACAAACCCTTTGTTTTAATTGCTATGGATGGATGGTTGATTGCATTGATTTCATGTAATGATGGTATGGTTCTGTTGCTTGTGACTATTGTATATTGTGTTGATTTGGTTGTGAGTAATTGAAACAACTTAAATATTTCTCTAATATATAATTACTAACTTCCTTGGATTATATAAGTGAAATACAGGTTATGAAGGCAATAGCTAATACTTTTGGTTTCATAAATTAGGCTTTGTTTGCCCGACAAATAGGTACTTTTTCGGATTACGGATTTCTAGCGATATTATATTGTTTTCCCATGCTTTGGGATATTTTATTTTGAAAAACATGATATTTATTGATATTATTTTTTCTTCCAGACTTCTTCGTACACAGGAGACTCTGCCAAATTTTTTTGTGAATTTTGGACGTAGAAATTTTTGTGAATTTTTTTTCAAACTTTTATTTAACTTGAATACAAAAGGATTTAATGGTTTGTAAATTTATATATTTTATTTAAATTATTTAATTATGTAAATTGATTGTTTATAGGTTTAATATTTGAATAAGATATACTAATTCCTTAATCCCTTCTTTCCCTTCTTTTTCCTTTTCCGGGATGAAAAGTTTTGAGTGGGGAGAGTGTAACAACTCGTAATTTTCGATAATAATAGTGAATTTAATGTGGTTTTTTGACTTAATGTTGGAAGAAATACAATTATTGAAATGATTTAATTCCAAATTATTGTAATGACTAAAAACTTATAATTGGTTATAGATTGTAAATTAATTGTAATAATGTGTATATCAATTGACTATTTGATTAAAAGAGTAATAGATAATTTAATTGTTGATTTATTAATGAAATAACGTGTAATAAATTGTAATTAGATAGAATTGGTATTGCGTAAGTTGTTATAACATTTGTTTGTGAATAATAAACTTACAAGTATTATTAAATTTAGAAATGGCGACAATTGTTGTTTGTTACAAATATATGTAATCAATTGAAATTAAATGAAATTAAATGTTACATAAAATGAGTTTAAGACAATAACTGTAAAAGGTGAATGCAATAAAAAGAATAGAAATATTAATTATTTCATTAGGCATTAATTGATTTGATAAAAGAGTGAACCAAGATAAATTAATTTAGTGGGATTTTAAATTATAATTAATGTGAAATCGACAAAAATTCGATATAATTGGAAAATTGCAATTAGTAAATAAATGATGGTAATTGTGAAATACTATAAGATATAACCCAATGCTAAAATATGCATAGAGTAATGAATGATGAAATGAAAAGGAACGAAATAAAGCATATTCAATTTATTGGCATTAAATTATGACTAATTGGGTTTAATTATAGTTGAAATTGAACACCATAATTAGCGTAATATTTAACACTGAATTAATATGTAAACTTTTATTAAATCATTGTAAATTTCTAAGTGATCAAAAATGACGAAATCTGTTAATTATCAAATTTGAATGAAGAAAAGTGATTTAATTAATTTAATATTAATTTATTTAACTAACGTAAAAATAGCCATTTTGGCCACTGTTTGGGGTTTCGATGAAACTAGTTTCATCAGATCCGTAACGGTGAGTTATTGTAAGTTTTAAGTTTCGTAGCGATCGGACTTGACATTTGATCGTACGGACTCGAAACGCGTAGAAATCAATTTAATTAAATTCAACTGAAATCAATTTGAAATAAGCTAATTTTAAGCTAACTTCTTCATACGATGGAATTAGGACTTGAAATTTGTTCCATTGAGTTTAAAATATCGAAAACATCTATTTTTATATATGGGATGACCCACTTTCATTTTGGAAGCGAAACGGGCTTTTCGAGTCGTAATTGTCATTTCAAATCAATTCGGGTATTATTCATTTCTTATCCGGCTTCGTTAGTATATATTGTTCTATTTTAACCCTAGTAGCCTTTCTATTTCTTATTCGTATACGTATAGTTCTATCTGACTATTCCTTCTCTCTTCCTTAAATGGCATAAACCCAATTTACATTCAAACCGCAAATTTCAATCTCCAAATCAATTTCAAAATTTAAACTCCTCCAAAACATATCAAATTATATATGTTTTGAAGCTCTCGATAAGCGTACCCCAGATCTACAATTTTTTTTTGCCAGTGAGTCACCGTTTGTCCAGAAATCAAGGATGAACCTCAGCTGTCCATTCTAGGTTTTGGACGATCCAACGGTGGATCATTGCCCGGTCGACGATCGGGAAGTGGCGATAGGATGCTAACGTTGAGCAGCACCCATCGGTGCTGTAACGCCCCACCTTGAGACCCACCTTCGTAAAGAGAATTAATGATTAATTACGTCTACTAAAGCGAAGAATAAGGCTAGCTAAGGGCGGCCATCTATAACTTTGTCTTAAACATCAACTAAATACATCGATAAATGCAATATGATTTTTCTTTTCTATCTCAAGTGAATCGACATACCCAGTAAATGCTTAATCTAAAATTATAGGTGGCTAACGGATCTATTAGAACAAAATACGATAACTAAATGTAAAGCACATCACAGAACAATAATCAACATCATATATATACATATACACTAATATATGTTTAGTACAATACAATATGAATACAATAAAGGTGGTACTCGACCACACCATATACATAGAATCAAATATAAATACATCAGAGTATGCAGAAGAACAAAAATTACTCAAGAGAAAAAAGAGCTATTATCCAACATCAACTTCAAGTTAAGTCCAATAGATAATACCTGAAACAACTTGGTCTGACCAGAGTATTAATACACGGGTCAGTCTAGCTACAGAAATCAGTCAATATCTATAACACGAAGCAGAATAATCATGAAGATACTTCTTCTCAAAGGAGAAGAATGAATCGATAAACTTATAAGCTCAACACTTAAGTAACAAACGCAACTTAAGTGACCAAACACCATGAAAGAGGTAACTCAAACTCAATACTCAAATCAAATACAAGTGCCTCATATCATCGGCATTCATAAAACATCAAATATGGTTTAGGAAAAAACCTAAACCCGCCATCTTGGTAAACCCAAAACATGCATAAAGAGATCTCATCTCAAACATGCCATAAGGCAAATATGTCTCCAAAGAGGAGAATAAAATCTCAAGTAAACGCCAAAAGGCAAATCTCATAACACCAGTGTAGGTAATTCAAATCTCAAAAATAGAACTTCCAAGAGTTCAAATTCCCGAAACGTAATCGCCATAATATATATCGAATGGTTCAAAGGACCAATTCCGGAAAGGGTGATACACTTGGGAAATAGTCAAAGAAACCATCTAAAAAATATTTTCACGTGCATGTGGACGAACCCTTGCCAAGTACGGTTATCTCAAATAGGTACTTCGCCCGAAGGCAAAACGTAAAATGGAAAATACGCCGCAAGGGCAAATATGCCGCAATGGCAATGACCCGAAGGTCTAGTACTGGCATGCTGCCATGGCAATGACCCGAAGGTCCAGTATTGGCATGTCGCAATGGAAAATGTGTCACAAACATTCGAATAGCAACCCGAATAGTGTTAACGTGCGTCCCATACCACACGTTCACGCTAAATGGTTTACTAATCTCTAGTAAATTTCACACTCAAAGCAGTAAAAAGTTTACCTCATCTCATCGGTAAACTCAACCCGAAGGTCAAAGCGATCAAACGGACAAGTCGGGAATTAACCGATGAGATAAATGCACGTGTCCCATACTACGTGTTTTACCAAATCATTTAATCCTCCTTCTCATTCGCTCGAATAGTACAAAAGCGTGTATTTATATGTAAAATAATTTATTTGAGAAAACAAGCTTTTAAAACCATTTTTCAAAATCAATTTTGAAGATAATATTTGAAAATTCCCTTATTAAAGAATAAATAGATTTTATAGTATAAAATAATTTAAAAACATTACATAATAATTATTTTAAATGCCAATTTATTTTATATATTATTTTGAAATTGTTTGGAAAAATTGTGCTCGAAATCAAATAAATCACTCAAAACTGTCATTCAAATTCAATTCAAATTCAATTCAAATTTGAATTTCAAATTCATCAAAACTTGGCTAGCCTATTGATAGACGTCATTGCTCTCAAAATATCTCAAAACATCATCAAAACTGAAAGAGAATAAGGGTAAAAATGAGCTAATACAATTCTAAGTTCAATGATTATTTGTTGCTGTCATCTTGCTCTTAGGACAGCAACATACAACCATAATTTCAACCAAACAAACTTTAAAATTCTAGAAAAAACAAAGAACGAAACTTTTAGCACATGTTCTAAGCTTTCTAGAACATCCAAAATTTCCGAAACATCCAAAATTTCGAACATCCATGATCGAAGAAGTTATGGCCGATTTTGTTTCAGTTTCAAACACAGAGCATATATTGGTTTTACCCTCAGGATAGCAGTAAAAAATTAGATTTTGACATGGCTAACCTCAAAATTACATAAAACTCAACACATGAAACTTATATTACATGATTTCAGCTTTCTGGGACATTAAAAATTATCAAATTCGGTTAAGAAACGAAAAGGTTATAGCCAATTTCATTTCAATTTCAAACACAGAGCAAATATTGGTTTCGCTTTCGGGATAGCAGTAAAAAAAATTCGATTTTAACATAACTAACCTCAAAATTATAGAAAACTCAATGCATGAAAGTTGCACTACATGATTTGAGCTTTTCGGAACATTAAAAATTATCAAATTCGGTTAAAAACGAAGATGTTATGGCCAATTCAAATAGGGCACTTAGAACCAGAAACACAAGATAAGGAACAGAGAATAAAATAGTGCGTACAACTTCAGTAATTCACAGATTGCAACATTTTTAAGCAACAGATAGCTAGAATATGTGAGTTTTACACCCACCTTGCCTTCATGAAGATTAAATAATGATTTAGTGGCCAAAGATGCATGCTTTGAAAGAGAATGGACCATTAAAACCTGTAAAAACTCAAAAAACAGATATGCAAACAAAGACAGAGAAGGAATTAATAGATTTACATTTCAAACTTGATTTTGGATGGAGAGAAAGGTTTTAGATAGAGATTACATGAGTTTAGCTCTTAATTTCTCTTATTAAAATGTGGATTTTTCTTTTATTTTTGGTAATTTCACTATAAGATTGAACGAGAGAAAGGTTCGCTACCATTTTTCTTTGTTCAGAAGCTTTGAGAAGGAAAGAAGAAGGGTATGTACAAATGAATTTACTCCTTCTCTTTTCTTATTCTCAGGCTAAGGTTAAGGTTAGTTAATGGGCTTAAGCGCAATAATAAAAGGAATTAGTTTATGTTATTAGATTAACCACTCATTTCATGTTACAATGTGTACTAACAATAGTTCCAGTTTCTCCCTTTTAAAAATTATGAAACATTATACTCATGATAGTTAAGAAGTTTTACACTTAAATGAAAGATTATTTATATTATTGAAACATTTGTTATCATATTTCTCTATTTTAAAGAAAATAGCAAATTTCATTATTAATTACAAAACTCGTTGTAATTAATACTATAAATTACATAAATTCTTGTGTAATAAAATTCTATAACCCATTTTAAATATAATTTTATACTCAAATTATATTTTTAAAACTCAATTCCATGATTATATTCAATATATATTCCATTTTAAAATAATTACACCTTTTAAAACTATTAAAAGAAGTAAATAGCAATAATTGATAAAATTATTGCATTATCTCTAAATAAAACATATTTTCCTCATTTTCTAAGCCCAAATTATTTTAATAAAGTTTACAAAACTTTATTTTCTCATTTTTATCCTCAAATACATTGTTTATTCCCAGTAAACAATTCAAATTCTCCATTCATTATTAATTCACACTATTACATTATAATTGCCATTATAATTTAATATTCTCAGATAATCGCTAAAACCAGGGTTGTTACAGACTCCCCCTTACAAAAATTGCATCCCCATAATTTTCTAGAAAAAGAGCTATAAAAAACACAAAAATTCAGTCGACAAAGGATAAAAGACAAGCTTGAAACTCAAACCATTCATACTCTCAACATAGAATGGTAGAGAGAAACAAGGAAAAACTCACTTGGTTAATCCAATAGCCCATCAAATGCTAAAATAGTGATTAGCAAACCATAGAATTTTCCAAGTAACTCGAAAGAATTTCGAAGATATTCCTTCTTCGAATCAAAACTCAATAAGATGCTCAACAATTAATCAATCAAAAATGATTGATTTCACAAAACTCTATAACCAGAGTCGGGATCAAACACACTTAGACATGAACTCTAAGCAATAAAGAAGATCATCAATAAGATTTTCCACATAAATATACGGAAAGAACATCCTCATAATAGGGTAAACACAATAGACAAGATAGATAAATCACAAGATGGCTTCTCACAAGGCCACCAAACTTGAACGACCTTGAAAAATGCACGTCGCTGATAATATCCCAAAGATAGAGCATACTCAAGAAACAAGAACATGTGCATAAATTACTTTCAAATCCAAGACACTTAAAATTTTAAATCTCAAAATCTTCAAATTTTTAAATCTCAATTTCAACATTTGAAAATTTTCAAACTTCCTTACCGTATTACTTTAATAAGTAATTTAAAACTCAAGTCTAAACTTTACTTCTTCTTTTTCAAATTGAATTTCCAATGAAATTTCATAAATCCAAGCATACATCTTATAATAGATTAAGTTGACAAAACTTCATATTTTCCTATATAACTCAACTATAGAACATCCCATAGACAATATAGATTTTAAATCTCCAATCATACTTTCAAGAAAGTATAGCTCAAATATAATCACATTTTTATAATCTCAAAAAAATAAAATGGCATTGCCTCGCCATTGAATCTCCAACAAACAAATCCATCAAATGGCTGCGGAGTTGACCGAACGATCAAAACTGCCCCGCCACTCAATTATCCATTTATAAAAAAATCAATGGCTGCAATTTCCATTCAAAATAAAATTTTAAATTCAACCTCAGAATATTAATTTCAAAAACTTAATCTTCAAAACTCAAACTATTATGTCTGATTGCCTCATCACAACATTTAGGAGATTCCTATCGATGACGTTGGCCAAACGCATCGACCAGAACTCTTAACTACTCGATGGACAACCCATCACTCTCAAATCATCACTATAAAAGAAATATTACTCATTAAATATATATTCTCAAAACATTCTTTGATTTTAAATATCCCAAAACTCCAATTTCTCTTTTAAAACTCATATATATTGCTACATAAGCTCAAACCAAAGAACATTTACAGAACGTATCGAGATGTTCCTAGGATACTCGATTCACAATATCATAAGAGAGATGGAGTGTTCGTCAATCTTACGATGTCACGAGCCACTCTCAAAAATCATCAGCTAAGTAAGACATTCTTCTCAAAGGAGAAGAAGCACACAAACAACAAATCATTGCTTCAAACAAAGTACTGCTACAAAGGACAACACCGATTGAGTATCCAAAAAGATAACTCAAAAGAAGCTAAACGATAAAATCAATCAAACTCTATCGATAGCCTTGTTCCTTAATGGATATCCTCGTGGAAGGATAACTGAAGAGCTAAGATCCAGGAATAAGGTTGACAGGACATCGATTTCCCGATTGGATGTCAAAACTAAATGGACTCACAAAACTCAAAAAAGTCACAATGACTGGAATTCGAGATATATCATCAACATCTCGCTACTTAAGAGTGAAAACAGAAACTTCGGAATCACCATTAACATTCCAAAGTGATAGGAAAAAATAAATCAATCAAATTAGGATGCCTAAATATACATTGAATCCTAAAAACAATGGATTGTACTTAGCCTCAATAAGCCAATCCATCTCAAATCAAATACATCTCAAATAGTGAGAATAAGCAATTACCCATGAAAGCAATCAACAAATTGATATCTCAGAATCCTCACAACAAGCCAAACATTATGGATCCCCACAATAGGATTTACAACTCTCATAAGAATACAACAAGAATACTCAAAGGAATCAATAAGCTCTATCGATACGAACTCACTTGTATCGTCAAAAATAAGAATAGAATAATCCCAAATAAGATTATTCATAAGATAAGATAGCATTAAACTTAGTTATGGAATATTAAGGAAAACAATATATTCCTAGGCATATTCCATCTCAATGATCCCAAAGACTCAAAAAAGAATCAAAGCACGATTCAAAACAAGCTCGAATAAAGGACAATGATTCATTCATATTGTACTTCGGTATATCGTGATATATGTACTGTCCTGTGTTTATCCTATTTTGTTCTAACCTCACCTCTGATACCATCCTGTAATGCCCCACCCCAAGACCGACCTTAGTAAAGAGAATTAATGAGTAATTCCGTCTACTAAAGCAGAGAATAGGGTTGGTTAAGGGTGACCATCTATAACTTTGTCTTAAACATCTACAAAATACGTCGATAAATTCAATATGATTTTTCTTTTCTATCTCAAGTGGATCGATATATCCAGTAAATGCTTAATCCAAAACTACAGGTGGCTAACAGATCTATCAGAACAAAATACAATAACTAAATGTAAAGCACATCACAGAATAGTAATCAACATCATATATATACATATACACTGATACATGTTTTGTACAATACATTATGCATACAAATATAAATTACTCAAGAGAAAGAAGAGCTGATATCACCATATACATCGAATCAAATATAAATACATCAGAGTATGCGGAAGAACAGAAACTACTCAAGAGAAAAAAGAGCCGATATCGAACGTCAACTTCAAGCTAAGTCATTAGATGGTACCTAAAACAACTCGGTCTGACCCAAGTATTAATACACGGGTCAGTCTAGCTACACAAATTAGTCAATATCGATAATATGAAGCAGAATAGTCATGAAGATACTTCTTCTAGAAAGAGAAGAATGAATCTATAAACTCATAAGCTCAACATTTAAGTAACAAACGCTATTTAAGTGACCAAATACCTCAAAAGAGGTAACTCAAACTCAATACTCAAATCAAACACAAGTGCCTCATGTCATCGACATTCATAAAACATCAAATATGGTTTAGGGAAAACCTAAACCCGCCATCTTGGCAAACCCAAAACATGCATAAAGAGATCTCATCTCAAACATGCCATAAGTAAATATATCTCCAAAAAGGAGAATAAAATCTCAAGTAAACGCCAAGAGGCAAATCTCATAACACCAGTGTGGGCAATTCAAATCTCAAAAATAGAACTTCCAAGAGTTCAAATTATCAAATGGTAATCGCCACAAATATCGAATGGTTCAAAGGACCAATTCCGAAAAGGGTGATACACTAGGGAAAATAGTCAAAGAAACCATCTCAAAAGTATTCGCACGAGCATGTGGCCGAAGCCTTGCCAAGTACTGTTATCTCAAACAGGTACCTCGCTCGAAGGCAAAATGTCACAATAACAACTACGCCGCAATGGAAAATACGCCGTAATGGCAAATACGCCGCAATGGCAAACGTCTCAAAGACAAATAGGCCGCAATGGCAATGAGCCGAAGGTCCAGTACTGGAACGCCGCGAAGGCAAATGTGTCATAAACTTTCAAATAGGAACCCGAATAGTGTTAACGTGCATCCCATACCACACGTTCACACTAAATGGTTTACTAATTGCCGGTAAATTTCATACTCAAAGCAGTAAAAAGTTTACCTCATCTCATAGGTAAACTCGACCCTAAGGTTAAAATGATCAAACAGACAAGTCAGGAATTAACCGATAAGATAAACGCATGTGTCCCATACCACATGTTTTACCAAACCGTTTAATTCTCCTTCTCATTTGCTTGAATAGTGCAAAAACATGTACTTTATATATAAAAAAAATTATATGAGAAAACAAGCTTTTAAAACCATTTTCCAAAATCAATTTTGAAGACAATATATGAAAATTCCCTTATTACAGAATAAATAGATTTTATAGCTTAAAATAATTTAAAAATATTACATAATAATTATTTTAAATGCCAATTTATTTTAAATATTATTTTGAAATTGTTTGAAAAAATCTGTGCTCGAAATCAAAGAAATCACTCAAAATTATCATTCAAATTCAATTCAAATTCAGTTCAAATTTGAATTTCAAGTTCATCAAAACTTGGCTAGCCTATTGATAAGCATCATTGCTCTCAAATATCTCAAAACATCAACAAAACCGAAAGAGAATAAGAGTAAAAACGAGCAAATACAATTCTAAGTTCAATGATTGTTTGTTGTTGTCATCTTGCTCTCAGGACAGCAGCATACAACCATAAGTTCGATCAAGCAAACTTTAAAATTGCAGAAAACACAAAGAATGAAACTTTTAGCACATAATCTAAGCTTTTCGGAACATCCAATTTTTTTGAAACATCCAAATTTACGGAACATCCATGATCGAAGAAGTTATGGCCAATTTCGTTTCAGTTTCAAACATAGAGCAAATATTGGTTTTTCTCTCGAGATAGCAGTTAAAAAATTCAATTTTGACATAGCTAACCTCAAAATCACAGAAAACTCAATATATGAAAGTTGTAGTAAATGATTTGAGCTTTGCAGAACATTAAAAATTATCAAATTCGTTTAAAAACGAAGAAGTTATGGCCAATTTAGTTTCAGTTTCAAACATAGAGCAAATATTGGTTTTGCACTCAGGATAGCAGTAAAAAAATTTGATTTTGACCTAGCTAACCTCAAAATTACAAAAAACTCAATATACAAAAGTTGTAGTACATGATTTGAACTTTTTGGAACATTAAAAATATCAAATTCGGTTAAAAACGAAGAAGTAATGGCCAATTCGAACAGGGCACTTAGAAACAGAAACACAAGATAAGGAACAGAGAATAAAATAGTGCGTACAACTTCAGTAATTCACAGATTGCAACATTTTTAAGCAACAAATAGCTAGAAGATGTGAGTTTTACACTCACCTTACCCTCGTGAAGATTAAACTATGATTTAGTGGTCAAAGATGAAAGCTTGAAGGAGAATGGACCATTAAGACCTGTAAAAACTTAAAAAGCAGACATGCAAATAAAGGTAGAGAAGTAATTAATAGATTCACATTTCAAACTTGATTTTTGATGGAGAGAAAGGTTTTAGATAGAGATTACCTGAGTTTAGCTCTTAATTTCTCTTATTAAAACATGGATTTTCCTTTTATTTTTGGTAGTTTCACTATAAGATTGAATGAGAGAAAGGTTGGCTGCCACTTTTCTTTTTTCAGAAGCTTTGAGAAGGAAAGAAAAAAAGATACGTACATGTGAATTTAGTCCCTCTCTTTTCTTATTCTCAGGCTAAGGTTAAGGTTAGATAATGGACTTAAGCCCAACAATAAAAGGAATTAGTTTGTGTTATTAGATTAACAACTCATTTCATGTTACAATGTGTACTAACAATACTTCAAGTTTCTCTCTTTTAAAAATTATGAAACATTATACTCATGATAATTAAGATGTTTAACACTTAAATAATTGATTGTTTATATTATTAAAAAAAAATTGTTATCATATTTATCTATTTTAAAGAAAATAGCAAATTTTCATTATTAATTACAAAACTCATTGTAATTAATGCTATAAATTACACAAAAATCACATTCTTGTGTAATAAAATACTATAACCCATTTCAAATATTATTTTGTACTCGAATTATATTTTTAAAACTCAATTCCACGATTATATTAATACATATTCCATTTTAAAATAATTACTCCTTTTAAAAACTACTAAAAGAAGTAGATAACAATAATTGACAAAATTATTGCATTATCTCTAAATAAAACACATTTTCCTCATTTTATAAACCTAAATTATTTTGATAAAGTTTCCGAAACATTGTTTTCTCATTTTTATCCTCAAATACATTGTTTATTCCTAATAAACAATTTAAATTCTCCATTTATTATTAATTCACACTGTTAAATTATAACTGCCATTATAATTTAATATTATCAGGTAATCGCTAAAACCAGGGTTGTTATATGTACCATTCGCTCGACCCCAATTGGTCAGAAATACCAGAAAATGCCTTTGAACGGTTGCGACGACGCGGTGAAGGAGGGAGTCGCAAGTGGTTGCGTGGCCATGGCCACGGGCGATTTGTCGAGGCAAGGATGATGAGCTACTCAGATCATGGTCAAATCGCGTGCGGTGGCAGCAAAAATTGGTGATAGGTGTGGCAGCGCAGTTTTGGACGACGATGAGGGTTCGTGTTAGCACGTGAAAGAGATGGTGACGTGGTCGCATGTCATTGGGTAATCCTCTTTTATTTAATTTTATTTAAATTTTGACTTCAAACCATCTAATAACTACAACTTGTTCATACGAGCTCGGATTTGGACGCGGTTTCTTCCATTGGAATCATATCGAAATTCCGGACAGCATGAAACTAGTTTAGACAAATTCTGAGACTTTCCAATTCTGGGCCTTTGATTGAATTTTAAATCAATTAAAAATCAAAGGTGATGTTTTAACCCGCTCATAATTAATAAACTATCTTAAGTTAGTTAAAATAAATTTATGACGTGATTAGAAATTATTGGTCAATGTTTGGTATGTTTAAAATGTCAGTCTAGTTAAATTTGAAATTTATTGCATTTAACCATCGTTTAATTTAATATTGAATTTAAATTTTCAATTTAATACCGGTTATTGATGATCAGTTATCTATTGATATTTATTGATTAATTTAGATGATGATTGTGATTGATATTTGATTGTTGATATTGGATGACTAGATGTTGTATTTTATATTGTTATAACACTACAAGTTCCTTATGGGTTGAAATGATACATACTGGAACGAGCTATAGATTAGGGAAAAATCGTTATGGGTTGAAATGATAGACTCGAGCGATTTTATTATTTTTATTTAGTTCGGGTTGCGGTTTGAAATGATATATAACCGTAAAATTTTAAATTGCGGATTGAAATGATAAACATCCATATCACTTGACCATAGGGTAAAAAATTATATACGGACACCGGATCTGTTAAATTAAATGATTTTAATTATTTAAATTTTGAATTCAGTTAAGTGGCATTTTGAAAAAGAAAATTTATTTATATAAAATGAATTATTTTCGATAAACCAAGCGTTAATGTTGAAATTGATTGAATGAATTGTTCAAAGGATTTAAATTGGAATTTCAAAGTTAAAGTGTTAAATATAAATAAATTTATTGGAATTGAGTTATTGAAAAAGTTAGGATATTACTTTGAAATCTATTTTAAATTAATCTGAACTATTTTAATCAATTTAAACTATTTTAATTTATTTTAATCTATTATAACCTATTTAATCCAATTTAATCTATTTTAACTATTTTAAACTAATTAAATTTACTTAATCTATTTTAAATCTATTTAATATAATTTAAATCTATTTAACATAATTTAAATCTATTTAACCTATTTTAAATTCATTTAATCTATTTAAATCTATTTAATTTAAATCTATTTAATCTATTTTAAATTCATTTAATCTATTTAAAATCTACTTAATATAATTTGAATCTATTTAAATCATCTTAAATCTAATTAGATCTATTTAATCTATATTTAACCTATTTAAATCATTTTAAATATAATGAAATCAAGTTTAAATCTATGCAAACTTTTATTACTATTAAACTATTTTAATCTGTTTAAACTATTTTTTTAATTATTAAAACAATTTATGACTATCTAAACTATTTTCTAAAATTTCAGATTGTGTAAAGTTGAAGTATTTATATTCAAATCCTTGATGATGATGATTTACTACCTAAGTTGGAATTTGGAATTAATACCTTTTTGCGAAATGATATATTTGAGTAAATAATGATGATTTTGGAAGGAGAATTTAATTAGCCTATTTTATCGATAATTTCAAAATAATTTTGAAGTGAATATGGTTTTGAAAGACAATATGATTCCGAAAGTGATATGGTTTAAATTAAATTGGATATTTTGATAACAATATGAATTGATTTTTGAAATGTAAAAGAACCATCCGATGTGTAATAAGCATTTGGTTGTTAATGAGACCGGGTTCGAATATTGTCACACTCTCTGCCAATACCGAAAACCACTTTAATAACTGTGTACGTGGTGGAGATTCGAGAAATGAAGTAGGATGGTTTGGCGAATGGTTCTGTATGAGGTATTTACGAGACCCTAACTCCCGTGAGTCAGCTTAGATGTGTTCCGAGGTGGGTGGTAGTAGCTCCTATGCGTTACCAACAGTCCGAATCTGCAATTAGTATATCTACCCTTGCATTGACATGAGTGCCGTGTTTACTTGCCTTATCGCACCTTCTACGAGTTTGTTTTGTGTCGTACCTATGGAGTGCTCCCTGATAGCCCACCTGCGGGTGGAGTTTATAGTATCTGTATAGACTACGACATTATATAAAATGTGTTAAGGGGGATATGGGTAACGCCTTAAAGCTATTTTAATACTTTAATTTACTGTAGGCACTATTATAATAGCGTATTGTACTACATAGTAGATAGTTAACGGATCCTTAGGAGGTGGTAATCCCGAACAACTCTTATGTTGTTGCACTCATATTGACACTCGATAGGAAATGTCAAACCCTATAAACATCTCTTAAGTCGTTACACTCATATTTATTTACTATTAATTTAACTTACATAAGATCTCTTAGTTCTGACTCGAGTGTTTTGTCTTTTAAATTCACTCGGGTCAGTCTGAGCTTTCAGGTTATCGAAGACTGCTTTCTGGAGGGTGAAGACGAAGATTTTGTACTATTATCTTTTATTATATTTATTCCGTTGCATCATTTTGTTCCACTGCATTTATTTATAAGTTATTTTTGTTGTATGTAACTCTAATCTGTATTATAAAAGTTTAATCATTGTTATTTGTAAACAGCTTCATGAACTGTTTATTTGATTATTATATTTTGTCACTCCGCTGCAAGATTCTGCATTTGTTCTCTTTTTTTCTCTATTTTTTCTTATTTACCCCATAACAATCTGCCCCTTTGAATGATTTGAGTTTGACGTGTGTGGTTTCTCGTCGACTTAAATCGTCCAAAAAGGTGGCCGCGTTACAAAATACACATGTTCATTTTATGTCAATTCATTTATGAATTAAGTGAAGTGTATGGAACTGTTTTGGTATTATTAGACTTTCGACTGCATACATCTTTATATATCAATCTGAAGAGTTCACCAACTCTTATGTCACTCCACTAAACCAGTATCCTTAGTTTTAAATAATTGTAACAAATTATGGATACTTCTGTGTTATTTAGCTAATGCAACGAATATCGTTATTCTAACATATTTATTTCATAATGAATATTCAAAACATTCATAACAAAGTAAAACTATATTCACTTCCAATCAATAATGAAAATAATTATTATTTCATAAATGATATTGGGTATATTTATGAAAATAATTTTCATATCTTGATTCCTCCACTGATAAGTATTATATGGCATGCTTCCACTATTTCTGTCATTACTATAATAGCATATGATATATGAAGCTCCATTCAACTACTTATTATAGGCTATATATTTCTTTTACTGCAACCTGTTTACAGTCGAAAATTTTCGGTCAAATATACTAAACTCATAGAAATGACTTTATAAAAAATAATTTTTTTATATGAAAAACATGGTTGGAATGTAAATTACATTCCTTATTTTATATTAAGTATCTACTAGTATTTTATGCAATTCCCAATTTCGATATAATATCATGAAGCAGAGTTGACAGTTCACTCTCTTCATCCCAACCACGCTTAAATTACATCAACTCTTGTACATTCGCTTTCTTTTTCTAAATGGTCGAACCATTCAAGTAGAAATGCTTATTGTAATCAATCATATTGAATACACAATTTTACTTCACATTTTATTTTCTTATTTCCAGTAAACCAATTTCATTGAAATTTCATACATTACGAATTACGACCGTTCATCATATAACATTTATATGTGATTGAATATGAACAAACATCCAAAACCTTATATTACTTTAGAGTTCAAACCACATAGAAGATAATATAAAGTCTTGCATAAATAAAAAATTAAGTGACCAAAAAAATGAATGTTTTAGTAGTTGTACAAACTGCCTCTCTTGCATGGGTGTTGAAGCGAGAACATGCCAAAGGATTTAAAGGTAAGAAAATCTCATATTTCTTTATCAATCTTTAATTTAGTTCATTTGTATATCTTAACTGATAATCATTTAAACAATTTTATTTGTTGCATAAATTTATCCGTATAAATTATATTAACTTTATACAACATATGTTCTTACAACATTAGAAAGGTTAGTGTTACCATTTAATTTTTCTTATAAGGCTTCCAGTAGATTTTTATGTCTCTCAAAACCCTAAGAGAACATATATAAATCTTTTGATTTCTCTATTGCATATTAGGACTCGCATGTCTTAGGATTCTGACCTTGAGGAATATCAACAATTCACAGGCATGCATACGATGAATAACTCCTTATCGATTGTATCACGTACAGCTCCTAACCTATGGTCTTTGTCTTAATCTCATATCGACCTTGAGTAATATTAATAAATCGAAAGAGATTATTCACTCGTACCCACCATTTTGCAACCTTCTAAGTATAATGCACGTACCTTAAGGAATATCAACATATACATGCCTGTACCTTTCCTTATCTAAGCAATATATTAACGATACCCCACACAACATCTCTAGCTTGAGCAGTATTAACAACTAAAGCATATACACGTAATCTATTAATATATAAATGATAGATGACAACTTTTACATTACAAATTTATAATATTTGATATATTTAATTAAGTTATATATCGATTTAAGGAATAATGTATTTCTTTTAAAGTACCCTCGTGATTCAATTGTCAAACACTTCTAGAATCATGGTATATGTACAATATGTATGTATTTATTTCTTAAATCTGATTTACGTTTCTTTCTAGTTCCACTTATATTATACATTCATATTATACAAGTTTATACATTTATAACCTTTTATAAGTTAATTAACTTACATAATACTCTTATATATATTATTATTTAAATCTTAATTAATTAATCTAATTTAATTTTTGTAAAATTTTATATTACTCATCTTAATCTATTTAAGATAGTTAATTAACCATAACATTTATAGTTTGTTTATGTGTACATATCAATATATATATATATATATATATATATATGCAATTGAATTAATTAAATTTTAGAATAATTTAATTAATTATCTTAATTGAGTTTATCACAAACTTTTAATATAAATAAATAACTACAACAATTATAACCGCATACATATATCAACATATATGTTTTAACTAATTAATTTGTAATCGATTATTTTACTTAATTTTATTAATATTATTAATTAAAATTTAAAATTTCATAATTAATAATTTCATTTCTCAAAACAAATTCAAAAAATTTGAATGTATTTATAATTTTTATAATGTTTCACTGATATATTTTAAACTTAACTTTTAAATTTTAAATATACTTTAAATTTTAAATTTTTTTTGAAAATTAGCTAGAGGCTCCAAATCAGTATGGGCCTTTATGTTAGGATAATCTTTGAGCTTACTTCATCCTTCGAGCCAAACTTGTAGCCAAGTATGGTAGTGTACTTGATTACGTAAACCCTATCTTTTGTCACCACCTTTTTAGACATCCAACTAAATGGGTAGGCTCCAATCAGTTAGCCATAACATTGCTAATTTTAGACCGCATAGACTATTGGGCTCTGATACCATTGAAAGGAATCGAGTCTGTCAAAAGCAGGTAAAATGGGTAGTTTTCAAACAATTTCCAATTTTAGATATTCGTTAAGTATATGAAGCCTAAATAGAGTTTGACTATAATCTAAAAGGTTTTAAATAAAATATTATTTTATTTAAATGATTAAAATGGAATTTCAAATTTACTTATATTATAATGAATGTATTTAAAACATTCATATGTGTAATATATAAGTGCAACATATAAGCTATGTATAAGTATATAATAATAACATGCAAAAATAATATTGAGGTAAAAACCTCCCTCTTAACTTACACAATTAATTGAGGGAAGATATGACATTATATATAGAGAGATAAACCTATTATTTCTCTCTCTCTCTCTCTAATAAGATTAACTATTTTATTAAATGACATTTGTGACTAAATTTACGAATTTCTTTATTGTCCAAAATGCGATTAATAAAATAAATATGTGTGTGTATGTGTGTGTGTGTGTGTAACATATTAGGTAGCTTTATATGATTTGAAATCTATAATTAACAATAATGAATTTAGTCTTAATTAAAGAAAGGTTTGATAATAATCTAAACTATTACACAAGATCCATTTCACATATTTGAAATAAACAACACATGTATATTTCCGTACACTTGATTATTGCAGTTTAATAATTTAGATCTAAAACAACATATATTTGCAAAAATATTTAATATATACTATGTGTGCTTTCATATTTAGATATGTTTAAATAAGTGGATTTTAAAATTAATGATTTTGATTGAACTTTTAGCATTGAAATGAAACTAGAGCGTAGGATTTTACATGAAACTTCAAATTTAGAAGGCAACAAAGAATTTAGAAATTTCACAAAAGCTCATCCACTAATTACATTTAAGGTTTTACATTATTGTATAGAAAATGTTTAATTTATATCCAAGTATTGACCATATAACATTATATAATAGAATTGATAATTTGACATGTACAACTGATTTTGATTTGTGTATGTTAATTTTATAAAATTATTAGATAGACCTCAATGAAATTAGCTATCAATTACATGGAATTTCCAAAAACAGAATAAAAGAAATTTGGACAAGGTAAGCATGTGTAAATTTATGATAAAAACTTACAGATCAAAACAATATAGAGAATAATATAAAGTTATCAAAATAGCATAAGGTTCAAAACCTATTAATTTATCATGGTCATATATTAAAAGGAGACGATGAACAAATATAGATCCAAAACAAATCAATACAATAGATGTGTTTTTTAATCAAAATAGACATAAAAAGGTTTAGGTTACATGTTGCAAGATGAATGATTAAAACATTAGGCGAATCATACAAGGTCTAATCACATGAATGATATAAACATATAAATAAATCTATATTAGAGAATTACCTTTGGATGTGACCAATAAATCACATCTTAAACAAGGAATTAGAGCTCCTAGATTCAGTAGAATCAATCACTTGATATTGCACGAATCATGAGATAAAAACCATAATTTTTTTAATTTTATTTGATTTTGTTTTGGAATTTTGTTCCCCTATCCACCATTAAAATTTCTGACCATGGCTTCATAAAAGAAGGAGAGAAAAGGTCTAAATGAGAATTTTCTACAGAGAATATCTGAAATGAACAAGAGAGTATATACCTTAAAGGAAACATTGTAACCTTTTAGTTCCTTCCTTAAAACCTTTATCTAATTACTTCCTAATTAAATCTTATTAAATATCACTTCTCTCAACTTATGGCTCTCTACAATAGCTGTTACATGTCCATCAAAAATTTCCAAAAATCACTTACCATTTAATTTATTTATATCCAATTTAAATATTCTATCAATATCATATATCGATACATGCATTTATAACGTTTATGTATGCACTTTGTTAAATGCTAATCGTATTCAAATAAAATTTTAATAATTAATATTTCATAAATATTAATTAATTTAATTTATTTAAAACCTGCTTAGTATTTATTATATTTAAATCCAATTCAAATATTCTACTGACATCGTATATCAGTGTGCACGTTTATAACTTTTATACACATACTTTATTAAATACAAATGATATTTAATCAAATCAGATAAATTTTAATATTTAATATTTCATAAATATTAATCCATTTAATTAACTTACGATGATTATAAACTAATCCAATCGTGTGGCTCATTCAGAATATTCATTATTTTGGTTATACGACTCAAAGGTGTACATTCGATCTGTGATTAATATTGAACAATTCCGATATTAACGTTCACATGTCATCTTAGCTAGTGGTGTGGCATTATGAATGAATTAATCGCTTGCATATCGTTCGAAAAAATCAAATTTTACTTATTATAAGCACTACCTCGTAGTAATGATTATGTACACCAATTCTCTTCGTTAAAACTGCATCTCATTAGGACTTATGGAATTTGGTTTTGTTCAAAAATTCAATATCGTCCATATTCAACTTCTTAATTTCCAACGTAAAATACTTGTTTCAGTAATAACAATTATTATTAACGGTACTGCTCTGGCCAGAGACTTTGATTTTGAGTTAACTATAGTTGATCATGATACCAACCCTATTAACTGACGAAATGAATTAAATATTGAAAAGTGTTTCATTTTCAATGCTTTAACTTAGAACCAACTATTATCATTCAATCGATGTCATGCCATGATTTAACTATAATCAAAGTGAAGTGTCCATATTGAAGTTCCACTGTATTCTCAAGTCGAGGAAACAAGTAACATTGTCACTTCGAGATTATTTGTTTGACCTTAGTTATATTAAAAAATAGAAAACTCTCGAATGAGTCCTTCTATAGTTATCTAATAATTATTAGTACGTAACCCCTTAGTGTCCCCAATGGCCATGTGAAATATACTGTTTAACATTTAAAGAGCGTTGCGTCATCTAATCTTAACGGATGAAATGATATCCTATCTCGAATCATTATGTAACAATCCAGAATTTGATCACTTTAAAATATACTATTGAAAGTGATTTAAAATATAAATTAAGTAAGGTTATATGATTCAAAAAATATTAGATAGGATTTGCAAAGATTAGTATACGCAAAAATAGTAACATTTGCCTATATCGAAACTGACAAAGTTCTTATTTTAGAAATGTATGTTTCAATGGTTAAATAAATTATTTTAATTTATTTATCAGTGTTTATATTTTTAAATAGAAAAATAAAAATTTATTTTTAAATTTAGTTTACATAAATAAATAGTTTAACTAAAACGTCAAAATGCAAACGTAAAATATTTTGTCGAAAATCAACGTTTTGTCGATTAAAAGTTGTCGCAACCTCGTCGCACCTTTATTTTCTTATATAGAACATATATTCAAATAGTGTAAGTACTAGTTAATTCAATAATTAATTTTACTTTTACTAAACATATTTAGAAAATTTTAGAATATAATTAAGAAGAAGTAAGCATAAAATGACAAACATGTCATTTCAAAGCAAAAGGTAAACATCGAATCAAACCAAACATAATTATTATATTCCTTACTTCCTCTTAAGTGAAAATGGCATAAAGTAATGATTTGAAATGTGATGTTAAATGTTGAACAAATAAGGTTTCTTAAAAAGTAAGTAAAGGGTATTTTGGTCATTTTACATAATAATATTTTATTCCAAACTTTTTTCTATAAATACCAACCCACTTCTTTACTTTCTTTTACACTTTTTTTCTTTTTCAAGCTTTTCTTCACTTCTTTAGTGGTTTTTTCTCTTTCATTTCCTTACTAACTTTTCCAAAACCATTTCAAACAAAGTCAAAACTCCACCAAACTTTGGCAAACGCCTTAGAATATCATCAAAACATGGTTTAGCATCTAAGAAGTGAAGAAATGATGGAGGAAGGGGAGGATCAAGGGGAGGTTGAGCACTATTGGTGTTGTTGGAAGGCTTGGCCGAGAGCAAAGAAGAGGGAAAGAGTTGTGGTCAAGGGCAAGTGAAGTGATGGCCGAGTGCTTGAAAGTGAGGTGGAGTTGTTTAGGTGATGGTTTGGTGAAGTTAAGATGATTTAGTGAAGTGTTGGAAAAAAAAGAATATTGGTAGGAAGTTAATTTTTTGGTAAAACGTGAGTACTCATATTTTAAGTCACTATTTCCTAAAACTATTTCAAGTTAATTACATAAAATGTTTTTGATATGTTGGATGATTTAACGGATGATAACTTGGTTGATATTATGGTTGATTATATGTTTGTGATATGGATGATAACTTGGTTTAATTAATGATAAGAGAAATGGTTAGTAAGTATAGTTAATTTAATGGAGATTAAATCCATATAAATGTATGTATGGAAATTATTTAGCCTCTTAATGATTTCAAAATATCTAAGAAGATTGAAAATGATATTATAATAATATGATACTATAATATGAAATGAAATAAAAATGAGTTTGAAACGATGAAAATATTGTTTTAAACAAGTTAAATCAGTTAAAATATGGTTTAAAATAAATTTGAAGTGTTTAGGACAAGTTTCGAAGCAGTTCACAAAATTGGTCAAAATCGAGCTCGTCGCGTAGCGGCGGTTCGTAAATTTCGACCCGTAACTTCAAATTAACATAGAGAATGATTTTTAAGTCGGATTTCTTAGAAATAAAAAAAATCTTTGGTCCACAATAATAATAGCTCTCCAACGAAGAAATAAAATCAAGATTTCATCAAGTAGGGTTTGAAATATGTCCAAAACAATTTTTTAAATTCATTGCGTTTTGTAGTTCGGAATCGAAAAAGTATTTCTTTAAAAATGATATTTTAAATGTTTTAAAAATATGACATAAATTTTAAAAATGTTTTAAAACAGATTTAAGTTGACAGAATGGATTTCTAAATGCTATAAAAGTCCTTTTGAAGAATATAGGTTTTAGCAACACTTTTTGCAACGCTTTTGCAATGCTTTTTAATAACTTATGAATTATGTATTTAAACTTAATAATTCTTTCCTAAATATTTTGTTAATGATTTTAAAATAATAATTAAGTAATTTAAAAATGATTTAAAAGTTTTAATAGGAGTTTGAATAAATGGTTAAGAGGAATTGTGTATGCCACTTAAAAAAGGGAAGAATACTGAATGTAATAACAAACTAATTATGTGGAAATGACTGGTACATTTGTCCCGCTTGTGAGAGCTAAACGGTAAAACAAGGTGTGTAACTAAGCTTAGGGATGGAGTAACCACTTTGCTTTATCTTTTAGACGAGGGGTGGAACAGATCGAAAGGAAAGCCTGGATGCTCTAAAAGATCATATTTAAGTTTTTCCAAGATAAAACAAGAGAAATAAATTCTTTGAATGTTAATTAACCACTTAACATATTTTATTCGATGATTGGACAAAGGAATCGGGATCGACTTTGGGTGATTCCTACCTGAAAAAACCGGATTGGATTTGGGTGATTCCTATCTGAAAACCCCTTCAAACTAATTTTCGAAATAAAACATATTAAAAACAAAGATCATTGGTGTCAAAGATATTCATGATGTAGGATTACTTTTCGTTAGTCACTGGAGGTGAAATTTACCATATCTAAGGTGGCAGTAGTGCTCTATTATAAAAATCCTCGATTTGCAAGAATATGATTTGAAGTTAAGAAAGAAATCTTTGATTAAGAGTTAATAAATGATTTGGGAATATTTTCCCTAAGTTAAAGAGAAAATGACTTGGAATTATTACAGGATTTAAGAAAGGTTTAAGTAAACCAAATGACTGATAAATGAGGCTTAATGATTCCATATACTCTTGAAAAGAAAATAGAATAAATTAAAAAGAATATATCCAAGAAAGATATTTGATTCAAATAAAAATGAAGTAATTGATTGATGATTGATATCCACATATAAACTTAACATCTTTTAAAGTGATGATTGGCTTCGAAGGAACCGGGATCGGATGTGGGTAATGTCTATTCAAAAACCACTTCGAACCAATGTATACGTTCGAAAGTGAAGACATATTGAAGATGATGATTATTGAAGACCGTGGATCTTCATAGCATGAGGACTACTTGTTGACATGCTCTGGGTCGCTCATGTTATAGAGTTATTTATAGCAGTGGTCTCCTCGTTGTGGAGATTCTTTCAGATTGCATGAACTACTCGCTACTAGTGGTAGTAGGACAGTGCCTCCGGTTTCGTTCAGTCCCAGATCGAACTTGTATGGACGTTTGTCTGGCATTGTATTCTAAGTCACATTTGAGTGGTTTCTATAAGCGTATATTAGCGGAGAAGGCAACTTCTCTTATCTTAACACCTTTCCCGAGACATATGAGCTTAGGAAGTTATACTTTTCTAGAAATTAGTCGTGTGGCATGGAATGACAATGTGGCATTCAAAGATGTGATATGTGATATGTGAAAGGTAATCGTAGCCTCCAAAGCCTCACACCCTGGTTATGATGGGATTCTATGTGGTCAGATATATGCTCGCATTTTGTATAGTAATGATCTGGGTTATCAGATGTTCTGAGCCCTAGGTACCAGATACATCTGGGCCTCATGGCGGGAATGCGCGAAGTATGACTCCTTGGATGTTATTCGTTGATTGTATCCCCATTTAGCCATTTGTATTGTTGTATAACGGCATCTGAGTCTTGGACGTAAGCCTTGGACACAGATTGATCTTTCCATAAGTTTCCTATCATGTTTGAAAATCCGATTCCAATATGAGCTTTACCATTTTGACTATATTTCCAAAATAGTTGTAACGACTTGCAAAAATTTCAGCTACCCCTTTTGGTATCATATATTCCGTTTGGTATATTCCATTGACCCAGTTTGGATATATATTACCTTAGACTTAGACCGGGTATTGATACCTTATTCAAATAAGTTTACTTTGTGAGAAATGTGGATTACGGATCTTAAGGCTAAGATTAAAACTAGAGGGGGTGAATAGTGTTAATAAAGAATTACGAAATCTTTTTAATTTATGTTAATTTAGACACAAAAGTATGCAATATACAGACACAGATATGATCACAGAAAGAATCACAGATGCAGACATAAAATAAAAGCAGTAAAGGAAATAACACACCGGATTTTTATACTGGTTCGGAGTTACCTTACATCCAGTCCCGCAACACAAGTACGGATTTCCTTTCAAAAGCAATTGTACAATTACACCCTCGGTTTCAAGGCTACGAGGTACACCCTTCAAAATTTCGATCCTCTGGGTAGAGATACTTGATTTCCGGGTCACAAGTTTACCCAATTGATTTACCAAGGCTACAATCACACCTTTTCCCTTTTGATTGATTTCCAAGGCTACAATCACACCTTTTCTCGCTTAATAGATTACAAAGAAGTCTATAACTCTGAATAACACTGAAAATCTTGTAGAGATAGTGATAGAGAATAACACTAGAAGTAATCAAGTACGATTCAATGTTGATTTTGGCAGAGTAATGATAAGAATATGTATTGAGAAATGAGGAAGAAGAAGAGGAGTGAAAACCAAAAAATTATGATTTAAAATCGTTGAAACGGACCGCTATTTATAGAAGATCAACAGCCATGACCATTCATGAAGAGTTATGGCAAATAGACACTTCTTTTGAAATTTGAACTTTTGAATCAAACTGTCACCATGTCGACATGGTCATGCTAGGCATGTCGACATCCCAAAGGATTTTTTGGTGTTTTTGATTTTCTTTGAAACTAACATTTATCTTATGTAAAAACTATTTTAAACTTTATAAGTATACTTGACTATAGTTAAAATTCATAAGTAAATATAAAGAATAATATATATAGATTTTAACTATAATTTTATATTTAAATCCAAGTATATAAATATTTAAAAGTTAAATATATTATTTAAAAAGATAGTTTAAAATCAGGAGTAATTTGACTTTGAGAATAAAGATGTTTTTAAGGCTAAAATTATTTAAAATCAAGATTGAGGGTTTTGAATCTTTTAAAAGGAAAGTTTTGAAAACATTTTGAAAACAGGATATAATTTTGAAAAATCATTTTGAATAAAAGTTAGCGGAAACAAAACAATGTTCCACTAGATTTTTCGTAGGTTCCATCTTACTTTGGGTTCCATCCCTTTAACGGGATCGAAGTGGATTCCATTCCACGAATAAATTGGATTTTAAGATGCCTGTGCTTTTCTACGAGTTTTAACAAAAATTCCTAATAATAATAAAAAATACTTATCCTTGAAATCTTGAACTCTTGATAATCTTGATACTCATGAGTCTTCTATCTTGATATTTTATCTTGATATCTTGAGTCTCTATACTGTACGGTCTTCATTCTTAGTACCTGCATGGTTAAATCCTGCATATACATATATATCTAAACTTATAATGTTAGTTTTCTATTTTATAATCTATTAAGGTTGTTATCAAAACCATCATCTCTCGGACTAACAATCCCCCCTTTTTGATGACGACAACCTTTATTATAAAATATTATTTCTATTCTAATAATTCCCCTTAAAACTAACAACTTCCCCTTAATCTATACCTAACTACCCTATTTTATATTTCTTCCCCTTTGTCATCAACAAAAACTTACTCCCCATCATTCTTGGACTTCAGTAACTGCATTGATAAACTATACAACGGAATATATAGAGTATGAAATAATTATACTTCTAAGCATGATAACTAATTTAAAGATTATATACATTTCAATGTATATATATATACGTTTTACACACCAATCTTCAAATCAATAAGAAATCAATCCACACAAAGTATCAATTCAAACCAAATCAAACAAGTAAATAAAAAAATCAAACGTTACGTGGAACTTCCACCCATCCTTCTTCTCCAAAGATTGGGTCTGCCTTAATAGCATCCCAATTATCATTGTCATTGGTGAGAGAGACAGGAGGATGTGCTTCGTTGTCATCCTTGTGCAGAGAGGAGATCATCCATCGTATCGCATCGAAGTGCCTTTCTCGTTCCTTTATCATCTGCATTTGACTTAATTCTAAATGATGCTGGTTTCGTAGAATAAATGAGAGAATATTCGAACGAATTAAGAGTTTCTTCAAGATTTTTGGATAAATTGTGAATAGGATCAGCCATAGTTGAATTTGTGAAAGAAATGGAGGATATAGATGATAAGAAATCAATTTCAGTGAAGAATTCTGGAAGAAACAGGTATATATAGGTGTAGAAATTCGTTTGAATTGAATAGACATGTGGTAGTTATTCAAATTTCAAATTCAAAATCAATGTCCATTTCTGACCAGTACATGTCGACATGGTCACATAGGGGATGTCGACATGGGTTAGTGAAATGTTATGACTAATTTGATTTTGTGAATAATTGTGTGTGTGTGTATATAATATACTAATATTTATTCTAGAGATAAGTTAAGGTAGATAACAGAAAGGAAATTTCATTTCATTGCATACTACGATTATACAATGCTTAAGCACGCAACAAACTACATAAACATTCGAAATAAAGCAGACTAAAACAAATACAACAAGATACGAAGAGATAAAACTAGTTAGAGGATGAAGATGATGAAGATAGTCCAAGTTTCTTGCTGACTTTGGAAAAGAACTTGTTCAACTTCGAAGAAATGTTATCCAACTTTTTACTAACGGATCGTTTTAGAATCCGTTGATTCTCCACGATTATCTTTTGGTTTTTGAGAAGGGTTTTGTTGGATGGATTGGAAGGATATTCAATGCTTTCCAAAGACGTTTCACCTTCTTCCTCTTCAATTTCCATTTCATCCCCTTCTTCTTCTTCCATTTCCCCATGAGCCAAACACTCTTCCTTTTTGGTAAGTGTCTCATAAGGTTGAAAAACAAATGGAATTTTCATAAGCGAAATGTTGGAATGATTGAAAACTTTTCTAGAAAAATTCTTCGTCTTTGAAATCCACTCCGAAATAGATAAAAATCCGAATGAGATAAATTCCATGGTATAAAGTATTCTCACCCATTTCAAGATTTTTAGGACGAAGTTCATCCAAAATAACTTGTGCCTAATTTATGTCATAGTTTCCGAAAATAGCAAAAAGAGCTTTGCAAACTTTTGAAGTAGGATTGTTAAAATTTCCGATCTTGGGGTCAAAGTATGTTGCAAAAGAAGATTAACAATTCTTGATTTTGATCAAAAATTTCTATTTTTAAAATCAAAATCATCATCTCTTTCGAAAATGTGATGAAATGTCTCATGATCATGTTCATCGATTTTAAAGTTAGAAAGATCCATTCCCAAACTCTTGCAATTGAGAATGGTACTCAACAGATCACAATTCAAAACAATTTGAGTGCCTTTGACACTACTCCAAATTTCATCTTCGTTTCCAACATAAAATCCGCGATTTAAATTTGCATAGAAAATTTTGACAAGATTAGGATAGCAAACAAAATCATTTTGAGAAGCATCAATAAGACTAAGAACACCATTTTTTGCAAAAAGAGAATCAATTTCATAAGAAGAAAATCTTGAAAAATAGCAAATTTTCCTAGATGGACTTTGGAATAGTTAGCATAATTGATGTATGCTTTAATTGCCTCCAGATCATTGAATAATTGCTCTTTCATTTTTCTAGAAATTCTCATGTTTGAGGGGTTGCTTGAAGAAGTCATTAGAGTAGAGAGTAGAGAGCTTGAAGTTATGAAGAGAGAGTTTGAATTTGAAAACAAAAGTGAAAGGATACGATAAAAGATACTGAATAAATAGATTCTTAAAGGACATATTCTCTGGTCAAAAGGTATCTTTTCAGAGAATTGAATGAAGTGAAAAGGTGAAGGGAAATTAAACAGTTGAATTCAAATTTTGAAATTCAAATTCAGGTAGCCATGTCGACATCATGGTAGGGACCATGTCGACATGTGCCTTTGAATTTTCATGAATTGATTTTTCCTAAGATCTATGATATATATATATATGTGTGTGTGTGTGTGTGTGTGTGTGTGTGTGTGTGTGTATTATTAATGTCTATTATATATTTTTGAAATATTATTATACTTATAATATATTTAAGAAAGTATTAAAAATAATAAAAATAATAAAAAATAGAAAATAAATTTTAAAATTCAAACAACACACCAATTAAAAATCAATCAATCAAACAATCAAGCAACTAATCTGAAGCAAGCAATTTCAACCAATTATATTGTAAACGTGTACCTTTTTCCGAGTCCGTTTCTTTGAATTCGTCGGAGTTGTGAACAGCTGTGCAACACAAATTCGAATTATCCATCTTCTGATCATCATCACTTGAGGACGAGTCTGAGTCATCTAGAGTAGCAGTAAATGCACGCTTCCGTTTCTTTGCTGGTTCATTGTTCATAGGAGGATTCTGCCTTTCTAGATACGGGTAATCTCTTTTGAAGTGGCTTGGTTTATCATAGTTGTAACACTTGTCATTATTTGGCACTATATTCTGATTTTTAGAATTCTTATAGTTGTTTCTCTTGAGATTATTCATCTTTCTGTATTTCAGGAATCTCCTAAAATTTCTAGTCGTAAAGGCTATCTCTTCATCATTATCGCTATTTGATTCTGATCCATCGATCAATGGATTGAATGCCATTGATTTCTTTTCAGATGCTTTACTTTCTCTTCTCTCAATCATTTGAACTTCATACGACATTAGATTTCCAATTAATTATTCTATCTTCAAAATAGTGATGTCATTTGCCTCTTCGATCGCATGTGTCTTTTGATCCCATTTTGGAATTAGAGAATTTAAAATTTTTCTGACTTGATCTTCTTTAGAAAATTCCTTTCCCAAAGATATTAGAGAATGCACAATATCCTGAAATCTACTATACATATCTGAAATAGACTCATTAGCATTCATTTTAAATAATTGAAACTGATTTGTGAGCTTGGAAATTTTGGTCTGTTTAACTTTTCTTGTTCCTTCGTGGGTAACTTGCAAAGTTTTTCAGATTTCATATGCAGACTTACAAACTGACATTCTATTGAATTCATTTCTATCTAGTGAACAAAACGGAATATTCAATTTATGTGATATTCCAAGTGTCTAATCCTATATATTGTAAATATATTTTCATCCTGCATGCCCAATATGCATAGTTACTGCCATTAAAAAGTGGTGGTCTCACAACAGACTGACCCTCTACAAATGAACTAGTGACAGGGATACTAGTGTTAATAACAGTACCAGTGTTGGTAGCCATTTTGAAAATTTTTCAAAAATAAGATTATGAAACTTTGAAAACCTTGCTCTGATACCAATTGTGAGAAATTCGGATTATGGATCTTAAGGCTAAGATTAACACTAGAGGGGGGGTGAATAGTGTTAATAAAGAATTACTAAATCCTTTTAATTTATGTTAATTTAGACACAAAAGTATGCAATATACAGACACGGATATGATCAACAGAAACAATCACAGATGTAGAAACAAAATAAAAGAAGTAAAGGAAAGAACACACCGGATTTTATATTGGTTCGGAGTTACCATACATGCAGTCCCGCAACACAAGTACGGATTTCCTTTCAAAAGCAATTGTACAATTACACCCTCGGTTCCAAGGCTACGAGGTACACCCTCCAGAATTTCGATCCTCTGGGTAGAGATACTTGATTCCCGGGCCATAAGTTTACCCAATTGATTTACCAAGGCTACAATCACACCTTTTCCCTTTTGATTGATTTTCAAGGTTACAATCACACCTTTTCTCGCTTAATAGATTACAAAGAAGTCTATAACTATGAATAGCACTGAGAATCTTGTAGAGATGGTGATAGAGAATCAAACTAGAAGTAATCGAGTATGATTCAATATTGATTTCGGTAGAGTAATGATAAGAATTGTACTAAGAAATGAGGAAGAAGAAGAGGAGTGAAAACCAGAAAATTATGATTTAAAATTCGTTGAAACCGACCCCTATTTATAGAAGAACAACAGCCATGACCATTCATGAAGAGTTATGGCGATTAGACACTTCTTTTGAAATTTGAATTTTTGAATCAAACTGTCACCATGTCAACATGGTCATGCTAGGCAAGTCGACATCCCAAAATTTTTTTTTGGTGTTTTTGATTTTCTTTGAAAATGACCTTTATCTTATATAAAAACTATTTTAAGCTTTATAAATATACTTGACTATAGTTAAATTCATAAGTAAATATAAAGAATAATATATATAGATTTTAACTATAATTTTATATTTAAATCCAAGTATATAAATATTTAAAAGTTAAATATATTATTTAAAAAGATAGTTTAAAATCAGGAGTAATTTAACTTTGAAAATAAAGATGTTTTTGAGGCTAAAATTATTTAAAATCATGATCGAGGGTTTTGAATCTTTTAAAAGGTAAGTTTTGAAAACATTTTGAAAACAGGATATAATTTTGAAAAATCATTTTGAATAAAATTTAGCGGATACAAAACAATTTTCCACTGGATTTTTCATAGGTTCCTCCTACTTAGGGTTCCATCCCTTTAACAGGCTCGAAGTGGATTCCATTCCACGAATAAATTGGATTTTAAGATGCCAGTGTTTTTCTACGAGTTTTAACAAAAATTCCTAATAATAATAATAAATACTTATCCTTGAAATCTTGAACTCTTTATAATCTTGATACTCATGAGTCTTCTATCTTGATATTTTATCTTGATATCTTGAATCTCTATACTGTACAGTCTTCATTCTTAGTACCTGCATGGTTAAATCCTGCATACATATATATCTAAACTTATAATGTTAGTATTTATATTTTATAATCTATTCTAAGGTTGTTGTCATCAAAACCATCATCTCACGGGCTAACATACTTGAAAGATGTTTTCCAAAGGAATGTCATTAAAAAAATATCGAGTATATTTTGGTATAAAAATGTTTTGGTTATCATAAGGTAAAAACCCATCCGTATTTATGTTTGGGCGTGGTCTTATTAGATACCATTTGTAACGACCCAGAATTTTGAACAATTTAAATTGAGAATATTTAATTAATTTTAAATATTTGAATAATGGTTTGGATTGAATTTTCAATACAACTTTTAATTTGGCGATTAAATTCTAAAATTTAATCTATTGAAAGTGAATAAAAATTTGAATCTTCAATTTTAAGCTGATTAAAAATATTTCAAAGGCTTGTAAAATTCGTATTGTTAATACTGGAGATAATAAAAGCTTCAGAATCGAATTTGAAAGTGTTTTGATCAGTTTTGAATTTCTTTAGTTCGAGTTGAATTTAAAAATAGCCTTCCGAGGCACAGTCTCAGAATTGAACGAAACCAGTTCCGTTGGATCCGAAATATTGTATTATCATCGGATTTCGAATTTTGTATTTTTCGGAGTTGTTATGTGAGCACACGGTGAGTAAACGCATTGGAATTCGAATAAAATTCAATTTGAATTTAAATATTTAAATTGTCAACATCAGCCACCCTAATATACCATAGCCACCCTACTCATGAGCACAATCTTTCGTTTAGAAAAAAAAAAAAGAAATCAAAACGCAGAGGGAAAATCTCAAAATGATAATAGCTGAGCTTGATTTTCAGTCCCCAAATCTATTTTTTCGTTTCCCTCCTCAAACCAAACGATTTTTTTTTTCCCGTTCAATTCAAAATCAATGGCCGAAGCCGATTCAAAACAAATAAGGAGAAAAAAAATGGCGTCGCTCTCGCCTCAAATCGTGACTGCGGGATGGAGGCGTAGGCGCGCGCGCGCGCTCGCGCGTGGGAGAAGGCGGCGATGTCGCGATGGATCTGGGTGGCGCGCGATTCAAGAAGGAGGCGACAGCAATTAGTTCGACGTCGCAGTGCTCGATGGCTTCAAGCATGGCGTCGCGGCCAGGGCCGTAGGGAGGAAGGGGCGTTTTCGGTTGGGATTCGAGCTCGAGATTTGCGAAGCAGGTTGGGGGTGAGTCTCGATCGAAGGGTTCGCGATTGGGGTTTCAAGTCGTATATTTCTGATGGTGGCAGGATCGACGGCATGACTAGGGTTTATCGATAGCTTTGGTTCAAACTTTTTGCGAGGTATATACGAATTTGTTTCAATTTAAATTTGACACTATGTACAGACAGTGAATATTGCTGAAATTAATTTGTCGAGTCACAAGTTCATTATGATAAAATAAATTATTGTTGAGATTTAAATTTTAAGCAGAAAGAAAAAAATATAAATAGTTAGTTTAAAATTAAAAGTAGGGGATAAAATTGTAAAAGGAAATTTGTTAGAAATTCAATTTATTTAGTGTAATAATTTATTAAAGGGAAATGGGTTTAAGAAATTTAATTATCAGTTTGAATTCTAAATTTTTAGTTAAAAATAAAAATATTTGGGAATGAACAAAAGAATAAATTTTTGGTTAAGATTAATTTACTGATTTAAAAATCGATCATTGGTTAATTAAATTTATCAAATGAAATTTAATTTATTCGATTGACTCGAATATTAATGAATTGTACAATATTATACAAGGTCTAAAATGATGGAATCAAGCCGGGATTGGAAAATGGATTGCAAAATAAGAGCTAAGGTGAGAACTTCTCACTCAAAGGGGTTATTTAAAATTTTAAATAGTTATATTTAAAATTTGTTGATTGATTGATTGTTTGCTTGATTGTGATATTAGATATAGTAGGATATATCTATATATATAGCAATATATATATATTGGCATATGTATATATTGCAGTTGATTGATTTTCCGCATTGTATAGTGGATGAGACCCTATTGCGCCGTTATTAAGCGGATGATATTTTATAAATCCCATATACCGCGATATTCCACCTCGAAGTGGAATAGGTATTGTGCTAACATCTTTGGATGCAGGGAAAACAGGTTGGAGGGATCCAACTGGATTCCTCACAAATATTTATTTGATTATAGATTTTGTGATGATTGTGATTATCATATCGATATATGATATTTGTGCAGTGATTGACCATTTGATGCTGTGGCATCATCGGATCCATTTTTAAAAGTTTAAAGTAGCAATTTTTATTTTAAAAGGATTTTAAAGTGATTTCTCAAAGTATATGTTTTATTAAATTTTCGAATCTGACTCACTTTAAATAAATTAAGATTTTAATTTTAAAGTTATAAAATTTAAGATTTTTGTGAAGTATAACCAAAGGTAGTTTTTTTTTAAAAATAAATAGATTTATATAATAATTTAAAATTGGATTTCTGAATTATTATAAAGGATGAATATAAAAGATTTTATAAATTGATATTTATAAATAAAAATATTGGAAGTATAAACGAGTTTATTATGTGTTAAAATGAAGTATAAAATGGATCATTGAAAATTATAGATTTGTAAATTGTGAAAGTTATAAAATGAATAGATATTGAAAATAAAAGATTCATGAGTCATTAACTTATAAAATGGATTTTGGGCATTTAAATAAGATATTTATAGAAATTGTAAATAAAGGAATTTTTTTTTATAAGTTGAAATTGTCATGGAATATAAAAGAATCTTATAAGCAATAAGATTTGTAATTTGTGAAGCTTAAAAAGAACGATTTGGTAAATGAATGAATGAATTATAAGTAATCAACTTATAATATGAACCTTTGGTATGAAATTGAGTTATATAATTTGAATTGGATTGATAAAGGAAATTTATAAATCGAAGTTTATAAATAGGAATAGAATTTATAAACATTGTTTATAAATTCGTAATCAATTGAATTTGATCAATTGAATATAAAAGTTTATTAAAGGAGTTATATTCACGTTTTTGAACAGTGAATATATCATTAAATAAAATGGATATCTTTTGGGAAAAGGATGTTGTAAATAGAATTTAAAACGATTTAAAGATGTTTTAAAATGCATCAAGTATCGAAAACATAGATTTCAACATTCATTGTTGAAATAGACGTTTTCGAGAAATAGAAGGAAAGGAAGTCGTAGATTTCAACATTCATTGTTGAAATAGACGTTTTCGAGAAAATAAGGAAATAATGGACTATAACACTATTGTTATAGTAAATGATTTCCGAAAGGAAATATTTTTGTATAGTATTGGGATTTATATATCTATTTAATTTTGAATCCCTATACTAGTGATTTTGGGTCGTCGTAACGATGTTTTACGCAGCATTCGTTTTGACCCAAGTAAATGTGAATAAAAGAACGTTTTTCCTTAAGGAATGAAAAAATATACTTAACTATGGTTTAAGTATACCGAATATTTTCAAATTGTGAAAATAAATAATATTTGTGAATCACTTACTTTTAAATAAGTATGGAATTGCTTTTCCAATATGAAATGGAACGTTTTTGAGAATTTATCTTCTTGAAGATAAATTGGAATTGAATAATTAGAACCTATTGAAACTATAGATCAATAGAGATTTTGAAGATATAAATTCACTATGGAATTTATAAATGAAAAGGGAAATTGGTTTTTAAAATAAACGTTGTTTATTTTTGAAGTGTGGAAAATTTTATATCTTGTAAAGATATTTTTGGTAAAATAAATAATTTGAGAAATTATTTGGAATCTGGTGATGTTGCGCATCTTTATTGATAGTTAAATAACCGACTATCAATATTTACCTTTAAATAGGTATTTGTTGTGATTGTTTGAATTGGATGCCACACTTATTTTTAAATAAGCGCTCACTATTCGGGTTAACCGGGGAAGGACCATGGGGTTGTATAACCCACTCCGAATATATGATACGTCGTTATGAATTGCATTTAAAGACCGGTGTTGAAGACCGTATATTTGTGAAAACGGATGGATTGCCGTCGAGTTACTCTGCATCGGCTGATCTCCGATATAGAGGTTTTATCACCCTTAGTGACGGGTTGTCCGGACGTGATTAGTGAATATCCGGATTGCAAGGGCTTCTTTGGAAGTGCCTTCGGTTCCGTTCGATCCCGGAACGGACTTGTATGGATTGTATGTCTGACGTTACAATTTGAGATGTAAAGCTGGTTTTTAGCAAATATATTTCTGTTGGTGGCGGAGAATTTATTCTCTTAGCTTAACACCCTTCTATGAGACGTACGAGCTCAGAGGTTATATAGTTGATGGTCACTAGTGATACATTCCCAAATTGGTAATGTGGCATGCTGAGTGTTGCTGTGAAATGATCGTTGAATGATCATTTGTGATAGGATCATTTGTTTGATCGTTTATCTTTTTGATCATTACTTTGATCATTTGTTGACCCTAAGCAGCTTTTGCATAAAGCGTGGCTTTGTGGACGAGACTTCATCGAGCCTCACACCCCGGAAATGGTCAAAACAGGAAAGATGCGGTAAGGCTATTAGGGGGTAGCACCCCTTTAGTGTATGTCATTCCTTCTGGATAGAGGTGGTATCATGGTATGGAGCCCAGATACTTAACCTATGTGGTTACTGCAAATTTATTACTTTGTGGTTGTTGGAAATCGGGGATCCTCGGATATAGATCGGTTACGATCGGGGAATGACATATTCGTGTCAGTAGCTACCCAGTTAGGGGTAACCCGGCCTTGTGTTGGCAGAGATCCGGTTAGGTTCTCGGGACGTCATTCCAGAGGCGTTTCCATGTGGCAATGGGAAGTTCCTTGGCCTGACCATTTGTTGGAAATCCAGAGAAACAATATGAGCCTTGTACGGTTTTAGTTGTATTACCTGCTATGGAATGTGGCGGTAACCTGCTATTGAACATAGTAGCTATAGTAGGCATACGATAATGGTCGTATGTTGGCTAAGATTTATATTCTACTTTCGAAATGATTTTTCTACATTATGCACTAGCAATAATATCAAATGCTTCTTTTTTTTAATGCGTATCAAGCATCTTTGACTATCATAAGGAGAAATCTCCTCTGATTCTGCGTTTGCATTGTGTGTGTGTGCAGGAGGCCTTATGGTAGTCTCATTTTCTAAAAAACATTGCGAATTTATTTAAAAATTATCCTATTCTTTGTTTTAAAGATAAATAACTGTTTTAGTTCTCACACCAGTCACATGACTGACCTGGAGTTTATTGTTCCCTTCCTAAACTCTGGGTGCCCACCAATTTCCACACGGGCAGTCTAGAGTTAGTTTATCAGGTTATTCTGGACTTTGGTGTTGCTACAGATATCTGGAGGCGAGCTGGATGGCGTAGTATATTATATTGTATATAGTATTTCTTCTTTTTCCGCTGTTTGTTGTTGTACACTCTGATAATGAATGTAATGTGATGTAATGTATAAAATGTATAGTTCTTTTGTTTTAATGATTATTCATTTATCTATTATATGTTGTTCCGCTACGACTGTGAGATTCTGATATTGTTCTGTTGTTCTTTCTGTTTTGTTGTTCTGTTTCTCTCTTTTTCTCTCTTCTTCTACCTCTTTCTTCTTTCTTAAACCCTCATGGTTCGATTTTCCGGCCTTCGAATAGGAGGCATTTGATACAGTGGACATATTAATGTCGATTTTCGGAAGTCGAAGAATCGGGTCCTGACATTTTTTTATTCACTTTCAATAGATTAAATTTTAGAATTTAATCGCCAAATTAAAAGTTATATTGAAAATTCAATCCAAACCATTATTCAAATATTTAAAATTAATTAAATATTCTCAATTTAAATTGTTCAAAATTCTGGGTCGGCTTTTCGATTTAAACTCTAATGAATAAATTGGAAATTTAGAATTATGAATTGGAAATTTGACAATGAATTTTTTTAAAATAAATTGGAAATTTTAAATTGAGTTAAAATTGATTAATATAATATGAAGGATAATTTGAATTGTATCGATAAAACGATTTCGTTTAAAACCAAATTTTGAAATTCTGTTGTAATTTCTTGGGTTGGTTGAATTCCGAAGAGGGACAAATTGGTATATATTTTGAGATATTCCGACTTGAATTTGGAATTCTATTGTAATTTTTTGTATCTATTGTTGATATTCTGATTTGGTGAGCCAAATGCAGAATAGATATCTAGTTTAACATGGAGAATTGTTCTTCTATCTTTCATCTATCTTTGTTATCTCTCTTTGGCGAATTTCGAGGACGAAATTCCTTTTAAGGGGGGAAGTCTGTAACGACCCCAAATTTTGAAGTTTATTTTAATTAATAGTTAATGTAAATTTTGAATAAATTTTGGAATAAATTTAAAATTTGAATATTTAATTTGTATTTGAATTAGGATTTATAGTAAATAATAAATAAAATTATTAAGTAAAAGCATAGAAATAAAATGCATTCGCATATAAACACTTATAAAAGATAACAGAACAAATAAAAGGAATTGGAATAGTAATACATGTATATGAGATAAAATATAAGATATGAAGGCAAGTAACTATATAGAGATAGTAAAATATATGGAATGACATACTAAATCATCTCTCAGCCTATAAACAAAGAAAATATTTATAAAACAACTTCAACAATGTTTATTATACAAAATATTATAATCACTGTACAAACAAATCTTTTAAAACATAAAAAAGTATTACAAAGACAAAATCTCTTCAGTACAAACAAGGTGTGCAGCCGAGTAAAATAGGCAAAAACAAGATAAAAATCTAAGTACAAACAAATAAAATATAAGCATGAAGTACCATTTCATTTAATGCAAGCTTAAACAAAGTCTATTCGAATTGCTTTAACATCCTTTCAGCCTCCTTAGCCTGCAAAAGAAGATATATACATGAGGAATGATGTAAACAAAAACAGAAAAGAATATGCAAGAAGAAAACAAAGAAAAAAAATGGAAGCAAACATTATCTTGAAACAATCAAGCAAGTTTAAGAAAAACAGTTTTCAAAATAGCAAAGAGTTCTCTGTTCGATTTTTGTTTCCAGGTGAGTACACATCTGTGTTTCAAAGTTTAAACTTGTGTGTTGCTTTGAAATGAATATGTATCTTATGGTATATGCTGTGAATATATGCATGTGTGGTGTGTGTGTGGCTTTCATCAGAGTATTCTCTGTTTTACTTCCCAGTATGCAAGTTTTGTTCTAAAAATTTGAATCTCGTGATCTTGTCCCTGTTTAAATTTAAGTTTCAGATGAAACTTGTTTACTTAACTATGAGCTTTAGTTCTAATTTGTATTTAAGTCAGGATAACATTTATTTTGACTCAGGAAACCAAATCAACTGAGCAAGTTCAAAACAAGTCAAAATTTAAATATCATAATCTATCGTTTCAGGATTAAAATTTGAATCTTCATACAAAATCATGATTTTTAAAACTAGAATGAAGATTTTTAGCTCAATATTTCAAGAGAAATTTATATTTGAACCAAAACTACACTTGTACAAATTTCTAATGATTTAATAAATTATTGATGTTGAAATTTTTGGTGAAGCTAGATTGTTGATTTAGTAACACAGGAAAAATATTGAAAAAAATTTCGAATGCAAGGAAAATTAAGTCGAGAAAAAATTAGGGTTTTAAAACTAGTTTTACTCGTATGGGTTTGAAGAGGAATTACGTCGTGGTCAAAGCATTTCAGCCGATCGGTCATGGGGGGATAGCGACGTGGTGATGTGGTGTTGCTCTGGTGAGGTCGGCAAAGGTTCCGGTGGTCTAGATCGTCGTTGGCGATGGGTTGTAGTTGTTTTGGTTTGGGTTCCAGTGAAGCAAATAGCTCGATTTTAATCCAATGATGATTTCGAAACTTGGATAGCTCGAAACGCTTAGGGTGGTCGTCGATGACCTGAGAGTAGCCGCAACATTGATCGGAGATGGCCAATTCGAATGTGCACGTGCACAGTCGAACGTGTGCACAGTCGAACGTTTTGGGTTGGGGTTCTCTAGAAGCGTGCTTGGGAAGAGAAGTGATTATCTCAAGTCAGTTCCAGGATTTCTTGCGTGAGCACGTTATCTGATAGTTAGTTTGAACTTAAATTTAAACTTTACTTACTGGGAAGAAAAAAAACAGAGAAGAAGAAGGGGTGCGTGTGGAAGGAGGAAGCGTGGGGTAAGCTCGTGAGAAACTGGAAGCAGTTGCGTGTTTACTGGAGTTCGTGACTATACACCCTGCTATTTTAGTTTTTGAAACTTAAGTTTTAGCTTAAACTTTAACTAGGAAAAAAAAAAGGGAAGAAACGTATGAGAGGGAAGAAGAACGACTTGGGAGATATGGTAGAAAACTCGGGTAGAAACTCGAGTGAATTGAGTATTTACCCAGGTTGGATTTCAAAGGCGAAGCAAAAGTAATATTTGAAGTTTATCATCTTGAACAAGTTGAGCATTAACAAATTAATTAATATCTGAAAATTGAAGTGAAGAATTGATTCTAAGACATCATTACTTAAGTTAATATTTAACAATGTTTTCTAAAATCTTATTAAATATCTTAATTAAGTAAGTAATGTAAGATAAGTTTTTAAATTTAATTAACATTTAAGATTTTGAAGTTAGCAATACTTTGATTTCAATGGTTAAAGAAGTTTTAAAATGTTAATTAAGTAATTAGGGATTCATCAATTGGTAATTTATTAATTGGTAAATTAATGGTTAAGTATCTAATTTATTTGAAATCAAGAATTGTTAATGACTATTAATTACAAGATGGTTAATTAAAGAATTTTGATAAGTTAGTGATTAATGAAAGGAATTACTTATAGGCGTTTGGATAATTATAGGTAATCACTGATTTTAAATTTTATTAAATTAATGATAATTAATTAAGGGTTAATTAGTTAATTAATTAATTAATTAAGGGGGGATCAATTAAAGAATAATTTAATAATTAAAGATTGATTCACTTATTAATCAAGGTTAATAAATAATCAAAGGTTAATAAAAAAAAATTAAAGAATAATTAGTCAGCATGGGTTGTAATTAATAAATTAACCAGGATTTGTAATTAAATTCATAAGTAAAGAATCTGATTAAATAAATCAGATAGTTAAATTAATCCTACTTGTGAATGTTTGGATTATCTTGGATGTTGAATTGTTTGATATCCCTGATATGTGTTGCTTTGTGATATATCCTGATCTATGTTGTGATCTGTAATTTATTTATCTGTGATATACTTATCTGTGATCTGTAAGATAAGCGTTATAGTTATATCGCTTATCAACTATATTTCTGTGCTTTGATCTGTGATGATTGAATGATGTTGCACTATTGTGTTAAACCCCTGGACCACACTTATACACACACAAATATGGATTTCACGAGGAAATCGATTGAGTCACAAATTTTTGAAAATAGTTTTGATTTTGAATTTTAAATTCAAATGGTTTGAAAATAAGATTGGGTTTTAAGTGAAAAGCTTTTGAAATGGAATTTCAAAGATGAAGCTTATTTTGAATAACTTGATAAAGTTTGAAATTTAAATAATTTGATTCAAATTTAAATTCCAAATTGTGAAACTGAATTCTATAATTTGAAACTAGGGATTAAAAATGTTATACCAGTTATATATGGGTTAAACCATTTTATAATGTATTAATTTGGGAATATGAATATAAATTAAGAACTTTAACTCGTACAAATATAATTGGATTTTTCTGAAAAGAAAACTGTTTGTTTTCAAATAATAAAAGCTTTCACATAAGTAATGAACTTCCAAATTTGCGTTAAAAAGATTTCTAGTTTAAAATGAAAATTATTTCCAAGTTATAGAAACGGTTTGAAAGCTATAAGTTAAATCTTGGATTTAAAGATTTAACGAGTTAATCCTATAGAAATGAAATTGTTTTGGAAATCTATGAATTGATCTTTTTGAAATAAATCTTTTTGTTTAAAGATTTGAAATGGTAATTGATTTAAACCAATTGGAAGAAAAATTTGGGTAATAAGTTGTGACTTAATTGAAATCCCAATATCCATATGTTTTTAAATTTTGCGCTCACTATTCGGTTTAGCCGGGAGAGGACCTTTGTGTCATATATCCCATTCTGAATATGTGATACGTCGATATGGATAGCATTTGAAGACCGGTGATGAAGACCGGATATTTTCAAAAACGTAAGGACAACTCGTCGAATGTCTTTGCATCGAATGGTCCCCGGTATAGAGACTCCATATGTGATGGGAAGTCCGAACGTGATTAGTGAATATCCGGATTTGCAAGGGCTTCTTTGGAAGTGCCTTCGGTTCTGTTCGAAACCAGAACAGACTTGTATGGATTGTGTGTCCGACATTACACTTTGAGATATAAAGCAGATTCCTTTCAAATACATTTCTGTTGGTGGCGGAGAATTTATTCTCTTAGCTTAACACCCTTCTCTGAGACGTACGAGCTCAGAGGTTATGTAGTTGAAGGTTATCAGCGATATATTCTCAATTTGGTAATGTGACATGCTGAGTGTTGCTGTGAAATGATCATTGTGTTGATTATTTGTGATAGGATCATTTATTTGATCGTCTATCTTGGTGATCATTTCTATGATCATTTGTTGACCCAAAGCACAGCTTTTATATAAAGCGTGGCTTTGTGGACAAGACTTCGTCGAGCCTCACACCCCGGAATGGTCAAAACAGGAAAGATGCGGCAAGGTTATTAGGGGGTAGTGCCCCTTTAGGGTATGTTCATTTCCTTCTGAAAAGGGGTGGTATCATGGTATGGAGCCCAGATACTTACTCATGTGGAAAACACTATATTTACTATAGTGTGATGTTGGTTATCGAGCGCTCGGTTAAAGGTCCTAAAGGACCGGGGGATGGCATACTCGTGTCAGTTGTTACCCAGTTAGGGGTAACCCGGCCTTGTGTTGGCAGAGATCCGGTTAGGTTCTCGGGGACGTCCTTCCAGAGGCGTTCTCATGTGGCAATGGGAAGTTCCTTGGCCTGACCATTTGTTGGAAATCCAAAGAAACAATACGATCCCAGTACGGTTTTAGTTGTAGAACCTGCCATGCAGCGTGGCGGTAACCTGCCACAAAACATGGTAGCTATAGTAGGTATACGATAATGGTCGTATGTTGGCTAAGATTTATATTCTACTTTCGAAATGCTTTTCGGCACTGTGCACTTATAATAATAATATCAAAGAAATTTTCTGCGTATTAAGCATCTTTGACTATCATAAGAAGAAATCTCCTCCAAGTCTGCGTTTGCATTGTGTGTGTGGTGGGAGGTCTTATGGTAGTCTCATTTTTCGAAAAAAAACATTGCGAATTTACTTTAAATCTTTTGTTGTTTGTTTTAAAGATAAAACTGTTTTTGTTGCTCACACCAGTCCCATGACTGATCCGGAGTTTATTGTTCCTTTCCTAAACTCTGGGTGCTCATTATTTTCTACACGAGCAGTCTAGAGTTGGGTTTTTCAGATAGTTAGGTTCAGTGTATTATCTGGAGATAGTTCAGTCTTTGGTTCGCACCAGTCTTGCTTAGCTTGGTGCATTGTTATGGGGAGTTCGAGCTATCGCTGGATTGGTTCTTGGAGATGGAATTCAGATTTGGAGTTCTTCATTGAAGACTATGTTAGAGTTTTTTTGTTCCGCTGCTAGCATTATCTATATTTTCTTTCCGCTGCTATTTTCTTGTATCTCTGATGTATATTGATATTCATTGTATCACTCTGTTGTATCAGCGTTGTATATCAATGTATTATTCTTGTATTCCGCTGTGTTGTTTACTTAATGTTGTTATAAGCTCCGGCGAATCAGATTTGAACGGTTGAATCTACGGCATTCGAATACGATTTGAAGTATGGATGTCGATTTTCGAGCGGGCAAAATCCGTTATCGTTACATTTTCTTTTCAAAGGTTTCGATAATATAGTCATTTTAAACTTCAAGTATTTCACGCTGGTTTATCAAGCCTGATCTGGGTATTTTTAATTCTCGGGTCAGATTCGATTAATTTTAGATTTAGCTGAAGATGCATGGAGTTTCCAAAAGAGAACTGGAGATCTTCATCATCTTATGGATGTATTCTATTATCCGCTACATCCATTGCATTTGTTTTATTATTTTCATCATTTGTAAGGACAAAAGTTTATAGCTGTTCAGGCTGAATCTAGGTTAGACTCTGATATTGTATTTTAAAATTTTCCACTGTAAAGATAATTATTGAAATAATATATCTAATTCCATTCATGTGAGATTCTGTTTTGTCTTTATTTTCTTTCTACCCTTAATGATCTGTCTTTTCATGCAATTTGAGTTAGACATATATGGTTTATTGTCGACTCAAAGGGTATGGAAAAATAGACCATTACATTTGGTATCGGAGCTGAAGGTTAAGCGAGAACCTTGGCTTTGGTGGGGTAAAGACTCATTAGAGATAGGGTCAGTAATACCCTAGGATGAGTGACTCATTAGAGAAACGGTTAGAATACCCTAAAATGAGTTTAAGTGTATTATATATGAGTGTGTATTTGTTAGTGACTAATAAGTTGTTTTGTGTTGATTTACCTGTTGAGTGTTTTATGGATTCTGATCGATACGCCTGATCACCGTTATCGATGAGGTTTCCTAGACATTTAAACAAGAGAAAACGACACACTGATTTTGAAAAATTGGTAAATAAAATAATTTTACCTAGAATTATTTATTTAATATAAAGTATATATTTTGAAAAGTTGTATAGTTAGAAATCAGGATTAGTGGAATTTAAATATGAACATCTTGTGATTAGAGTTTCACAGTTTGACAATAAGATGTTTCATAAAGATAATCGATAATTAAGAAATTTGATGAGGTAATTAAGATCTTTAATACTTATTCCAAAATAATAAATTAAGAAATGATAATGTTAAGTTACTATCATAAATTGATCAATTGTTTGATTTAAAAGTTTAAGCACAAATACCTTATGAATTAAGTTTCACGATTTGACTATAAGGTGTTTGATAGTAAGATTTGTTTAAGGAATGAACATTAAGATAAAAAGTATTTAAATAATAGAAAATAATTGAATTCGAGTAAAAGAATTATGGTAATTTAAATGAAGTTAATTAATGTAAGATGAAATGAATTTATAAAATAGGTTTTATAAAGTAATTTATAAAGGATTTTGAAAAAGGTATTATTCCAAATAAAAAGTAGTATTTTATGATAACTAATTCGATTGGCTCGAAAATAAACTAAAACTGGGCAAGAGATGTGTTTGGATGGTAAGCACTTCTCTTAAGTATTACTCTTCTCGTTAAGAGGGTATATGATACAATTAGTAGTACCCAATTCCTTGGCATTGTTTTGGAGTTACTCGATCTATATAATTTTCTTAAGTTTTAGAGATAATGTGAATCATTAACTGATAAATTGATTAGTAATCTTTATAAAAATGTTTAAAATAAAGATAAATTGGGATTGCTAAATTAAAGCGGGATTCCAACTATTTTGGATAGTCGAAAATTTTCGAATCATAACTAACTCAGGGCTATGAAATTTGTGAAAACTTTTGGTAAAAGATTGTGAAATACTTTCAGTAAATTAAACAATATAAGGATAATTTATAAATTAGATTTATATAGAAAAAAAAGATTTAAGAATTAAGAGTATGAGGATTTAAATATGGGTTGTTTTAAAAAAAAAATTCAAAGCTAGAAAATTAATAATAGTAGTAAATAAGAAATAAGTTTTATAACCTATGAATTTGAGATAATAGTAAATTACAACAAAGTCTAAATTTGTTAGACAAACGGATTTAAGTAAAACCAATTGGAAATTTGGGATTTATATATACTTTTAGGATGTAAAGGTATATCATACAAATATAAATTTAAGTCATAAACTATTAAGTAACGTAATGACTCCTTAAAAAGGTAATTATAACCTCGTAAATGTTTTATCAATGAATTCTAGCATAAATTAAAAATTTGGACTTAAGTCTTTAAAAGTTATTGATTTACATAAGTTATAAGATGTAATAAACTTAAGTAATAGTTTTACAAAATAATTCATAAATAATATTATTGGTAAAAGAAATATACTAAGTTAAAGTATTGTGGAAAAAAAATTATAAATCGTCTTTTGAGTGAAAAATGGTTCCTTTGGAATATATTCCTTTAATAAAAATATTTGAAAATAAATAATTAAAGGGATTATATAAAGAAGCGCCTGTATAAATTGTTTGAGCTTAAGATAAAGTTTTTATAAAAGTTTTGAAAGTTAATAAATACATATATTGTATGTAGACCATTTCATCGCACAAAGTTTGATCTAAGATTCGAGTTCGGAACTTTGAGGTGTTTATACTAGTCCTAAAAAGGACTATCACTCGATTCTTGATGATGAATATTGATGAGGGTTTGTGGTTAGGTACTTTAGTTTTCTATCATAGTTGAGAACTATGCAAGGAAAGCAAAGGTTCTGATCTAGAAGCCTGATCAGAGACCGCAATAGAGGATTGGGGGGGGGGTTCGATAAGTTCGAAAAATAAAGTTATGTATTCGAATAGGAGATATAATAAGATATTTTATATGGATGATCTGTGTATATTATATAGAATTAAGTTTAAAGATAAATGTTTTAGGCAAGCTTTTATTTTAGGTAATTTTAAGGACGACATTCTTTTAAGTAGGAGAGAATGTAGCGATCCAAAATTTAACCACTTTAAAACATACTATTAAAATGATTCTAAATATAAATTAAGTAAGGTTATATGATTCAAATAATATTAGATAGGATTTGCAAAGAGAAGTATACGCAAAAATAGTGACATTTGCCTATATCAACAAAAGTGACAAAATGCTGATTTCAGAAAAGTATGTTTCAATGGTTAAATAAATTATTTTAATTTATTTATAAGTGTTTATATTTTTTAAATAGCAATATAAAAATTTATTTTTAAATTTGGTTTACATAAATAAATAGCTTAACTAAAACGACAAAATACGACCATAAAACATTTTGTCGAAAATCAACGTTTTGTCGTCGCGGCGTCGGCGCATCTTTATTTTCTTATATAGAAACATATATTCAAATATTATAAGTATTAATTAATTCGTTAATCAAGTTTACTTTTGCTAAACATACGTAGAAAATTCTAGAATATAATTAAGAAAAAGTAAGCACAAAAAGACACACATGTCATTTCAAAGCAAAAAGTAAACATCAAATCAAACCAAACATAATTATTACATTACCTCTTAAGTGAAAATGACATAAATTAATGATTTGAAATGTGATGCTAAGTGTGACGACCCGCCCTTTACGACCCTCGAAAATCGACACAAATATGCCACTATATAATATGCCGAACGATTGAGTGCCGAAAAAGACAGATTGCCGAGGGAAAAGACAGAAGGATGTTGAAGAAGAGAAAGCAAAATTACATCAGAATCTCACAATCGCAGTGGAACAATATATAATAGATAATGACTAATCTTTATACAAAATGTTATATCTATTTTATACATTACATCATCAGAGAACAACACAATCAATAGCAAATTACTAGATAGTTATATTAACTTGTCTTCACAAAAACTGACTATACAGCTTATACAGCACAGCGAAATATACATCAAGTACGTGTGATACGTCTCGCCATCCAGCTCATCTTCTGAGATCCATAGCATCCTATCCTATATTTTATAATACTCAGTCTGACCCGAGCATTATAATAAAATAACACTCGAATCAGTCTGGAAAACCAACATGAGAAAATACACTCAATTGGATTATTAAAGTTTCTAGAATCCTTTGAAACCAAAGGTATCTCGTAAGATCACACCACAAATAAACATGCCTGGTTTTTACCTTACGATAACCAAAACATTTCTTATCAAAATCCTCTGATATTATAATAGCGTCTAAGTACGAATACTTATTCAAATAGCCGAAATTGTTACATTTATTAAATTCCATCAATACTAGGCTCTACAACCAAAACCGTAAAGGGCACGTAGGGAGAATGGATTTCCAACTAATGACTAGGCATTGGGGTACCACCTGTCACGGTACCTAGTTTAGATCAGCATACCGAGGATCCCTCCCGATCCTCTGCAAAAAAAGCCGGAGCTACCCCTTATTGGATAGTCCGAATAAGATCACCGCACGATTGGGATCAGCAACCGCCCCACACAGCCAAAAAGGAGCATCTAGACAGGAATGACCTTACCCTAATTGGGTGCTACCCACTTAGCCTTGCTGCATATCCCCTGATTTTCAGTAATTCCCAGTTGATGAGGCTCAAGGCTATGCGTTACCTTTTTAGAAACACATTCACTTAGAATGTTCACCGTTCCCATGATGATGTTCTGATAGCATTCATCTATACAAGTCTGTTCCAGGTCCGAACGGAATCGAAGGCACCACTCCTACTGCATCTATTTTGGAATCACCCTCAAGATTAGTAGCTATTATCCCTTGCAGTTCACTGCTCCATCTTCGACTCTAAGCTCTTGTCTTCATCACGAAAACGTACTAGTTGGATCGAAGTGGTTTTCGGATCACAATCCGATCCCGGTCTCTTTGAAACAACATTCGATATTTCCTGGTAAACTCGACCCCTATTCTTTAGGAAATACACAGACGAAAATAAGATCGGAGATCACCTTCTAACCGTTAGTGGACGGATTTCCTTATAAACGTCCTAGAAGGACGAACGAGTTTATACATACATTATAGCACCTCGAACGGTAACTATATCATATAATTCTCGTACTCCTCCTAGATATTTACAAAGTCATATTTGGGTCTAGATTTGATAGTCGGCTATTTAACTATCAAATAAACAATCAATTCAATCAATAATTTTATTTCCACTAAAAAACACGATGTCTTATAAAAATTCCATTTTAATAATTTAAATCACTTTACTCAAAAATATATACTTAAAACATTTTAAATAAACTACTTAGGCCACTTTATTCGAACAATAGTTATGAAATTCTATAATAATTTCCAAGTAAAAACTTTAGCCAAAACCACTTTAAAATAAAATTATTATATAAAGTAAAATATTTAATAATTATCTTTTTAAATCATGATGCTTGTTAAAGCTTTAAAATAAATAAATATTTATTTAAAAATATTAAAATGATAAAATAATAATTTCTCTAAAACATTCTTTTTAAAACAACTTTAAAACTTCCAACTTATACATGAAAATCTCCTTTTGAAAATATACTTGGCTTTTCAGGGAAATACACTTCCCATTTAATATATCCCATCTAATCATTTATAAATCCGGCTCGATTTATCCCAATTTAATTTACGTCCCAATTCCATAAATTTCTTTCAGCACTTTAAAATAAAACTACTTTTTATTTTTAAAACACATTTCCCATCTCCTTATAAATTCCCACCGTGAATTTATACTTTCAAATTTATCCACTGATAAATATTTCGCTTTACTTATAAACCTAGTTTATAAATTTCCATTCCTCATTATCCTTTAAATCTCAGTTTCCAAAACACTCAATCGATTTTAAACTAATTTCCTGAGTTAAATTCCCTTTAAAATTTATCTCTTGATGTATCCAAAATCCATTAACACGAAATTTACCCTTTATTATGATTTAAAATCCTTATTTAAATCTGAAACATCAATTTCATTCTTTATTCCAAAAATTCTCTTTTCATTTCCTTTAAGAATCCAATTCATTATATTTCTATGTTTCAAATATCAAAATAGATTCATCCAAACCATAGCACCGAATAACTTAGATTTCCAATACAATCTATCACATGATATCAATAAAACATATCACAAATTATGAAAATAATTTCAATATTTTGAGGAATCTAGTTGATCCCTTCAACCTGTTTTCCTGCATGCACAGATGTTAGCACAATAAATAAGATACCAAATCCCACTTCGAGGAGGACATCGCGGTATAAAAGGTCATCCGCTATTATGTAGGGCGCATAGGGTCTCATTCGCTATAATGCGGGAATATCAATAACTCCAATATATATATATTTATATACTACTATCTATAATATCATATCCAGACTGATAATAACAATCACATTCAATCAATCAACCAATAATTTAAATTTTAACTATTTAAATTTAACCAGTAATCTGGATGTGAGTGAGATGAATTCACCTTGCGTTTAAAATAACGAACGTTCCAATTTTAAATTAAATCGAGCCCGTTCAATTTAATCTATAATTCTCGCTTGCTCCAAACGCCTCTGCCTCTGCACTGCAGCGTAGATGTCGTCGCTAAGATTCCGGCACTTCCTGTTTCGTCCGATTTCGACCTCGCACGGAGAAGATTTGCAATTTTAAAGATTCGAATACATATTAATATAAATAAATTACAATTTTTTTTAAATGACATTTTGGCCGCACGTTAGGCACCTCAAATCTAGGTTGATGCCTACTTCAACTCCTACATTGCGTTCCAGGTTTTTAAAAAACCCCATAGCCGCCGTCTTTAGTTGATCGTCGTCGCTTTCTTAATCATCTAGAGAGCGATCGGCCAACTCAAAGTCGAAGCTCATCACAACATGCATCTAAGGCCAGCGACCGCACCCCCCAAGGTCCACCCCCTCCTCAAAATCCACGCTTGAACCGAAGACAAATGTGCCATCCTATCCCCTTCCTTTTCGCGCCATAAACCATCACAGCGTTCAAAAGCTAGAGCTCGACGAGCTCGACAATTTTCTAATTGGAGGATTGTGAAATAAACAAATGGATTTGGTGGAATTCGAGGGCGAAGATTGTTCGATTATCAGCCATTAATATTGGACGGCGGCTAGGTTTACAAATTCTAGGGTTACTGTTGCGAAAAATAGATATATATACGTTTTGTAAATTATTTAATAATATTTCACAAATTACTTTACTTTTCAAATGAATTCCAATTAGAACGTGCCGACAGGCGTTTATATGGTTTTATCCACATTTCGAACGCAATGGAATGTGTTTCGGGGACCAATTCAATCATATGAGGAAGATAGCCTTTTGAATCGATTTAAATATTAAATTTTTGATTTTAATTTCAACGCGTTTCTCACCCGTACGAACAAACAGCAACTCCAAACGTCATAAAATTCGAAATTCGATAATAATTAACTATTACAGATCAAATGGAACTGGTTTCATCGAATTCCGAGATTGTGCCCCGGGAGGCTATTTTAACTCGTCGATTAAATCGAGTGATTTTCGAAATCGTCGAATCATTTAAAATATCACTTTTAAAACTTTGCTGAATTAATTATGAATTATATAGAATTTATATTCACATTAGAAATCACCCTGATTCATTTTAAATCAAAATATGGTTATTTACATTATTTCTATATATATTAATTCCATTATCAAATTAATATAAATTCCAGTTTTAACTTATCGACTTTTGATTCCATCCAAGAGTCAAATACTAGAATTCTAATCCAAATAGACTATAAATAAATTTTTAGAAACCATTTTCATATCTTTTTACACCCAGATTCATAAATTATCCCAGTTTCAAATATTAAATTACTATTTATCCAAATCCAATCAAATTTCCATATTTGAAATTATAACTAATTTTATTGATTCAATCAAAATCTTTGTATTTCAAAATCAGTTAACAATCCACATTCAACATTTAAAATGAATTAAATGTTAAAACTGATGACCAAAATTCCGGGTCGTTACATTAAGTGTTGAAAAAATAAGGTTGCTTAAAAAGCAAGTAAATAGTATTTTGGTTATTTTACATAATAATATGTCATTCCAAACTTTTTTCTACAAAAGCTAACCCACTTCTTCACTTTCATTTACACTTCTTTTTCTTCCTTTTTCAAGATTTTCTTCACTTCTCTAATATCTTCTTCTCTTCCATTTCTTTACTAATTTTTTCAAAACCATATCAAACAAAGTCAAAACTCTACCAAACTTTGCCAATTGCCTTAGAATATCGTCAAAACATGTTTTAGCATCTAAGAAGTGAAGAAACGATGGATGAAGGGGAAGATCAAGGGAAGACCGTGCTCTATTGGTGTTGTTGAAAAGTTTGGTCGAAAGAAAAGAAGATGGAAAGACTTGTGGACGAGAGCAAGTGGAAGTGAAGTGATGGCCGAGCACTAAAAAGTGAGATGGAGTTGTTTAGGTGATGGTTTGGTGAAGTTAAGATGATTTAATGAAGTGTTGGGAAAAATGAATGTTGATAGGAAGTTAATCTTTTGGTAAAAGATGAGTACTCATATTTTAAGTTACTAATTCCTAAAACTATTCTACATAAAAAGTTTGTTATATGTGGGATGATTTAATGGATGATAACTTGGTTGATATTATGTTTGATTATATGTTTGTGATATGCATGATAACTTGGTTTGGTAAGTGATAAGAGAAATGGTTAGTAAGTATAGTTAATTGAATAGAAATTAAATCCACATAAATGTGTGTATGGAAATTATTTAGCCTCTTAATTATTTCAAAATGTCTAAAAAGATTGAAAACGATATTATAATAATATAATAATATGAAACGAAATGAAAAATGTGTTTGAAATGATGAAAATATCGTTTTAAATAAGTTAAATCAGTTTAAATATAGTTTAAAATAAATTTGAAGTGTTTAGGACAAGTTCCAAAGCGATTTACAAAATTGGTCAAAATCGAGCTCGTCGCGTAGCGGCGGTTCGTAAATTTCGACCCGTAACTTCAAATTAACGTAGAGAATGATTTTTAAGTCAGATTTCTTCGAGACAAAGTTTCTTTGATCTACAATGATAATAGTTCTCCAACGAAGAAAGAAAATCAAGATTTCATCAAGTAGAGTTTGAAATATGTACAAAATAATTTTCTAAAAACATCGCAGTTTTGCAGTTCGGAATCCAAAAAGAGATTTCTTTAAAAATGGTATACTAAATGTTTTTAAAATATGAAATAAAATTTAAAATTATTTTAAAATGTTTTAAAAGAGATTTAAGTTGAAAGGTTGGATTTCCAAAATAATATAAAATGTGTTTAGAAGAATATAGCTTTTTGCAACACTTTTTGCAACGCTTTTTAATAACTTATGAATTATGCATTTAAACTTAGCAATTATTTTCTAAATCTTTTATGAATGGTTTTAAAAGAATAATTAAGTAATTTAAGATGATTTCTAAGTTTTAATAAGAGTTTGAATAAATGGTTAAGAGGAATTGTTTATACCACTTAAAAAAAGGGAAGAATATTGAATGTAATAACAAACTGAGTATGCGGAAATGACTATACATTTGTCACGTCTGTGAGATATGAACGATAAAAAAATGTGTGTAACTGAGGTTAGGGATGGAGCAACTAGGGCCCTGAACTTACCTGGCCTTTGCTTTATCTTTTAGACGAGGGGTGGAACAAATCGATAGGAAAGCCTGAATGCTCTCAAAGATCATATTTAAGGTTTTCCGAGATAAAAAAAAAGCAAATTATTTGAATGTTAATTAACCATTTAACATATTCTATTCGATGATTGGTACAAATGAACCAGGATCGTATTTGGGTGATTCCTATTTGAAAAACCGGGATTGGATTTTGGTGATTCCTATCCGAAAACCCCTTCAAACAAATTTTTGAAATAAAACATATTAAAGATAAACAACATTGATAATAAAGATCTTTATGATGTAGGATTACTTCTCATTAGTCCCTGGAGGTGAAATTTATCATATCAAAGGTGGCAGTGTGCTCTATTATGAAAATTTTCGATTTGCAAGAATATGATTTGAAATTAAGAAAGAAATCTTTGATTAAGATTTAATAAATGATTTAAGAATATTTTCCCTAAGTTAAATAGAAAATGATTTGGAATTATTCTAGGATTTAATAAAGTTTTAAATAAACCAAATGATTTGATAAATGGGGCTTAATGACTCCATATACTCTTGAAAAGAAAATGGAATAAACTGAAAAAAATATCCAAGAAAGATATTTGATTTAAATAAAAGATGAAGTAATTGATTGATGATTAATATCCATGTATGAATTTAACATCTTTTAAAGCAATGATTGGCTTCGAAGGAACCAGGATCGAATGTGGGTAATGCCTATTCGAAAACCACTTCGAACCAATGTATACGTTCGAAGGTGAAGACATGTTGAAGATGATGATTATTGAAGACCGTGGATCTTCATAGCGTGAGGATTTCTTATTGACATGCTCTGAGTCACTTCCATTATAGAGTTATTTATAGCAGTGGTCTCCTCATTGTGGAGATTTTTTTCCAGATTGCATGGACTACTCGCTACTAGTGGTAAGTGCCTTCGGTTTCGTTCAGTCCAAGAACGAACTTGTATGGACATTTTTCTGACATTGTATTCTAAATCACATTTAAGTGGTTTTTGTAAACGTATATCAGTTGGTAACTTCTCTTAGCTTAACAACATTTCCCGAGACATACGAGCTCAGGAAGTTAAACATTTCTAGAAACCAATCGTGTGACGTGGAATGACAATGTGGCATTCAAAGATGTGATACGTGATATGTGAGTGGTAAACGTAGCCTCACGAGCCTCACACCCCGGTTATGATTGGATTCTATGTGGTCAGATGTATGCTCGCATTTCGGATAGTAGTGATTTGGGTTATAAGATGTTCTAAGCCCTAGGTAGAGATCCATTTGGGCCTCATGGCAGGGATGCGCGAAGTCTGAGTCCTTAGATGTTATTTCGTAGATTTTATCCCCTTTAAGGCATATTTTTTGTTGTTTAAAGGCGTCTGAGTCTTAGACGTAAGCCGTGTATACAGATTGATCTTTCCACTAGTTTCCTATCATATTGAAAAATCCAATTCCAATATGATCTTTACGGTTTTGATTGTATTCATAAAATAGTTGTAATGACTTGCAAACATTTCAGTTACCCCTTCTGGTATCATATATTCCATTGACCCAGTCCGGATATATTACCTTAGACGTAGTCCGGGTATTGATACCTTATTTGGATAAGTTTATTTGATAGATGTTTTCCAAAGGAATGTTATTAAAAATAATATCAAGTATATTTTGGTATAATAGTGTTTTGGTTATCATAAGGTAAAAACCCGTCCTATTTATGTATGGGCATGGTGTAACAGTCCGAAAATTTTAGACTTTCGAAAATTCGACATCGACACTCACTTTATCGACTGCCGAGAAATCGAAGGCCGAAAACCGAGATGTTATGGGTTTTAAAAAGAAGAAAGAAAGAAAAGAAAAAGGTAGAAGAAAATAGAAAGATAGAAAATAGAGAGAAGAGAGAAAAGAAGGTAGAACATTTTAAAATAGAAGAAAACAGAAAGAAAACAGAACAACAGAATCTCATCAGAATCTCACAATTCGCAGCGGAACAACATATAATAATAAATGAATAATCTTTAAACAAAGAACTATATCAGTTATTACATTATAACACATTTCATTACATCATATCATCAGAGTGTACAACATCAAACAATGCAGCGGAAAAAGAAATACTATATAAACTAGTAATACGCCATGCCATCCAGCTTGCCTCCAGCAACTCCAGAATATCCAGAATATCCTGATAAACCTAACTCTTAACTGCCCGTGTGGAAATTGGTGGGCACCCAGAGTTTAGGAAGGAAAACAATAAACTCCGAGTCAGTCATAAGACTGGTGTGAGAACTCAAAACAGTTTATTTACTTTAAAATCAAAATAGAGGAATATTTTTAAATCAATTCGCAATGCTTTTAAAAATGAGACTACCATAAGGCCTCCCGCACACACACACATGCAAACGCAGAATCGGAGGAGATTTCTCCTTATGATAGTCAAAGATGCTTGATACGCATTTAAAATAACATTTGATATTATTACTAGTGCATAATGTATAACAAATCATTTCGAAAATAAAGATATAAATCTTAGCCAACATAGACATTTCGAACTATGCCTACTATAGCTACCATCCAAACAGTGGTGACCACCATAAGTGAATAGCAGGTTCTACAACTAATACCGTACAAGTTTCGTATTGGGAATTGGATTTCCAACAAATGGTCAGGCCAAGGAACTTCCCATTGCCACATGAGAATGCCTCTGGATGGACATCCCCGAGAACCAAACCGGATCTCTACCAACACAAGGCCGGGTTACTCCTAACTGAGTAACAACTGACCGAATATGCCATCCCCCGGTCCTTTGGGACCTTTATCCGAGAGCGCTCTCTAATCAATTCACACAATCATAAAAACAAAGTGTTTCAACATGAGTAAGTATCTGGGCTCCATACCATGATACCACCCTTTTCCAGAAGGAAATGCACATATCCTAAAGGGCGCTACCCCTCATAACCTTGCTGCTTCTTTCCTGTTTTGACCATTTCCGGGATGTGAGGCTCGACGAATTCACGTCCACAAAAACATACTTTATACAAAAGCCATGCTTTGGGTCAACAAATGATCAACACAATGATCACTAAGATAGACGATCAAATAAATGATCCTATCACAACAATCAACACAATGATCATTTCAGCATCACTCAGCATGTCACATTACCAAACTGGGAATATATCGCTGATAACTTCAACTATATAACCTTTGAGCACATACGTCTCAAAGAAGGGTGTTAAGCAAAGAATAAATTCTCCGCCACCAACAGAAATATATTTGAAAGAAATCGGCTTTATATCTCAATTTGTAATGTCAGGCATACAATCCATACAAGTCTGTTCCGGGCTCGAACAGAACCGAAGGCACTTACAAAGAAGTCCTTGCAATCCGGATATTCACAATCCTGATCGGATTTCCCATCACTTAGGGAGTCTCTATACCGTTGCAACTCAGTGCAGAGACAATCGATAGGTCATCCTATCGCTTTCGCAAATACCGGGTCTTCAACACCGATCTTCAATGCAATTCACAACGACGTATCACATATTCGGAATGGGTTATACGACCCCATGGTCCTTTCCCGGTTAACCCGAATAGTGAGCGCTTATTCAAAAATAAGTGTGGCATTCAAATTCAATCAAATCACATCAAATACCCATTCAAAGGGAAATACTGATAGTCGGTTATTGAACTATCACTGGATATGCACACATCACCAGATTCCAAATAATTTTCCAAATTATTTACTTTCCAAAATATCTTTACAAGATATATAATTTCAACACTTCAAAAATAAATCAATATTTATTTTCAAACAAATTCCACTTTTCATTTATAAATTCCATAATGGATTTATATTTCAAAATATCCATGCATATACGATTTCACTTATCCATTTCAATTTATCTTCAAAAAGATAATTTCTAAATATTCACTTCATATTGGAAAACGTTTCCATACTTATTTATTCATAAGTAATTCACAAATCTCTTTTATTTTCAACACTTGGAAAATATTCAATATACTTAAATCAAATTAAGTATATCTTTCATTCTTTTAAGGAAATCATTCACTTAACATATTTATTTGGGCCAAAACGAATGTTGCGTAAAACATCGTTACAACAACCCAAAATCACTAGTATAGGGATTCGAAATTAAAATAGATATATAAATCCCAATATTATTCTAAACATTTCCTTTCGGAAATCATTTACTATAACAACAGTGTTATAGTCCACCATTTCCTTTTATTTCACGAAACATCTATTTCAACAATGAACGTTGAAATTTATGGTTTCGAATCTCAACACCTTTTAAAACATCGTTAGATCGTTTTAATTCTATTTAAAATATCACATTCAAAACATTTCTTTAACGTCTTATTCACTATTCAAAAACGTGAATATACTATGTTCACAAATTCCATTATTTCTATTCTTTTTAACTTAAAGGATTATTCACTGTTTACAACGTGAATATAACTCCATTAATAGGTTATAACAATTAACTTATCAAAATAAGTCATTTGCGGATTTATAAAACAACGTTTATAAATTCCGTTTCTATTTATTTATAAAAACTTCTTTTTTTATAAATTCCTTTATTAACCTATTTGATTTCATATCCCAATTATAAACTAAAAGTTCATATCATAAGTCAATTGCTTATAAAACGATTATTTTACAAAATCGTTCTTTTAAAGACTTTCCAAACCATAAATCTTATAACTTATAAGATTTATTTATTTAACAAAATTTATTCTTCAAATAACTTCACAAATTTATAAATCTTACTATTTATAAATTTCATTTATAACTTCACAGTTTATAATTCTATAAATTTCATTCTATTATGAAATTCATTCTCACATCATTCAAACACTTATAAAAACTCGTTTTATAATGTCCATATTTCAATTTATAAATATCCATTTATAAATCTCTTAATATAAATTAATTTATATTATTCTTTTAAAACGTCTTTAAATTCCTTTATAATTCCACCATTTTGATTTATAAAATAATCAAATTTTATAAATCCTATTTTTAACTTTTATAATATATTCAAAAATCCAATTTAACTATTTTATAAGGTCATTAATTCATATTTCTCAAAAATCAGCTTTTAACTATATTTCACAAAAACTATAATTTTTATAACTTTAAAAATTATAACGTTATTTATTTATAATGGATCAATTCCAAAAATATAGTATATTTTCAAAAATCACTTTAAAACATTTTAAAATACCAAAAATTTGGTCCAATGATGCTACACATCAAATAGTCAATCACGACAACAACGATATCATATATCGATATGATAATCAATCAAATATCAAAATATCTGAAATTAAATAAATACTGTTGAGGAATCCAGTTGGATCCCTCCAACCTGTTTTCCTGCATCCAAAAACATTAGCACCATACCAATTTCGCTCCAGTACGAAATTATCGCGGTATATGTTCTTAATAAATATTATCCGCTTAATAACGGCGTAATAGGGTCTCATCCGCTAAACAAAAAATGCGGGAAATCAACAACTGCAATATATACATATGCCAATATATATATATATTGATATTATATATAATACCAATTTCACTGTTTATGAAATATTCGCGGTATATGTTTTTAATAAATAACATCCGCTTACTAACGGCGTATAATGTCTATTTTAACAATCAATAGATATTATCATCATTCATACATGCATTCAAATATTTTAAATCTAACTATTTAAAATAAAATCGAAACCTATTCGATTGAGTGAGAAGTTCTCACCTTGGTTTTAATTTCCGTTTTAGCTTTTATTTCGAATAAAATTAAACGCGCGTTTAATTTTACCCGAAATTCTCACTAACTCCAAACGACTCCAAACCAACTCCATCGCGTAGTGCTCGTCCATACGATTCCAACGCAACTGAGTTTGCATTTTTTCGACCTCGTATGAAAAAGTTATGAATTTTACAAGTTTGTACACGACTTAAATATAATTAAAACAACATTAATCCACAAATCTTATACCCAAAGTAATCCTAGCCACTAGATCCACTGCCAACTCATCTCCACCGCACCCCCCCCCCCTTCTTCCTAACACACGCAAGTTACAGGAGATAGCCGCATACACAAACCCACTTAGCTTGAACTAGGGTTAAACATTTCTCCCTCGATACTCGACGAAATCCGATCACACCAACGCCATGACGAAGCTCTCGAACTAAGCTACCTTCGGCCCAAACTGCAGCAAGCTCGGCCTCCTCGTTTCTCGTGCGCACGAGGGTGAACACGGCACGGTCGGCCCCCTTTTTCCCCCCCTACGATGCTCCAACCAAGATCATATCCGTATGGATTTCAAGCTCTCTTCATGCTCTACCTTTTTCGTGTTGAACACTTCTTCTAATTCTTTGTAGATTGGGAGAGATTGAGGGAAGAAAGTGGGAAAAATCTGGCCTTTGAATTATAAAGTGGCGGCTAGCAACATGAATTAGGGTTAGGGTTTCTTATTTTAGCAAATTTATGAAGATGGTGGTCTATTTATAAGGAACGAGCGACACTATTCATCCCGGAAATTCCGAACTCCGATTTAGACGCCGTAACCAGCGTACCTAGGGTTTATCCCGCGTTCCGGACACAATGGAACAGGTTTCGGAAGCTAATTCGGAAGTATGTGCGAGTTATGACTGAAAACGCTCAATTTGAATTAAACCGATTTAAATCGATTTCTAGGCGTTTTAATTTGTACAGGACAAACGGTAAATCCAAACGACTTGAAATTTGAAACCTTACAATAATATCACATTACGGATCCGATGAAACTGGTTTCGTCGAAATCCGAGACTTTTTGAAAAATGGCTATTTTGACTCGCCAAATTTAAATTAAAAACAATTCGATGCGTTTCGAGCTGCCACGATCAAACGATAACTCCGATTGACACGAAATTTGAAATCCGGTAATAACTAACTATTATGGATCCAATGGAACTGGTTTCGTTCAATTCTGAGACTGTTCAAAAATTGGCTATTTTACAGTCGATTATTAAATATTAAAATATTCAATTTTCACAAATAAACTTTTAATTCGATTTTAAAAGTTCTAAAATATTTCTATAACTCCAGTATGATTAAATAAAATTTTCCAAATTATTTCTAATCATTTTTAACCCGATTTTCAATTATTTCCATAATTTAACGTATTAAATTATCGATTTAATAATCCAATTAAATTCAATAATTCAAATAAAAATTTATTTGACTTATAAATTCACTTATTAATATCTAAAATTAATTAAATATTCAAATTTAAATTATTAAAAATTCTGGGTCGTTACAATCTTTCCCCCTTAAAAGAATTTCGTCCTCGAAATTAACAAGTAAGAAAAGTTATAGAATTTATTAATTTTCCCAAAATCCATAATTAAATTTCTCACCATACTTTACTAAGTTTCAAATCATACTTAGTTATCTTTTCAAAAACAACTTACTATTGTTTAACTTTCAATTCCAAAATCAAAGTTAAAGTTTTCAAAATTTTCCAAATTTTCTCAAATTTTTCTAACGCCTTAAATTTCCGGAAAAATTCGCCATAGTCTCCTTTGCGCGGCTTGATCCGAAAAAAAATGACAGTATATATATATCACAAATATACATCTCATCAAGTAATGAGGCATCCCGAAGGGAAAAAAGTGTAAAAGTACGATATTTAATCCGAGATATGTACCTTATATTTTATTAGCAAGCATATACGGCTAATATAGCGCTAAAGCGAACTCCAAATGCGAAGCAAACGCGATCCGCACCTACTAAACTCAACAAACAACATGAGAATATGCACATATGCAAATAATCTCAATATACAACATATAGCAACATGATAACTATATATGTCACATAGCAAATGCAACAATAGAAATATATATTCAACCATCAACCAACTAACATCCATATCCAATAAACATTCATTCATATTCTCATTAATATACAATGAAATGGTTTTCAATTTCAATCATATTTGATTTATTCACATTGGATTTTATCAACATACGTTCTCAATTTTAATTAGTTTGCATTCACTAATTAAATCCAATTCACTTTCAATTCTATTCAAATTTATTTACTTCTAATTTGAATTCAATTTCATAGCTTTCAATTTCATTAACACTTAATGAATTACATACTATCAATCAACAATCATATAACAACCAAAGTATATCAATTACAACCAAATTTCTTTGCTTCACTTACATTCATTTTGGTTTAACATCTTTACTTTCCAATTGGTTTTATTAAATTGATTTTCATTCAATTTTATTCAACTTCCAATAAAATTAGATTTTAATGAATTAACATTTATATTTATTATTTCATATCAACTTAAATTTACATTCAATTGATTATCATTCAATCCATTCATTCAATTCAATTTCAAAAGTTGAATTTCATTTCTCTTTGAATTCACTTTTATTTACAACTCATATTCATATAGTTTCACTTCTTATATATATAAGTTTATTTCACAATTGTAAATCACATTAATTATAATTCAATTCTTATAATTCTTTTTGCTTATACAATTCTTCTTTTATTTAGATTATTCAAACAACCTAACAATCAACTTATATACTTTCATAATTCTGAAAAATTATTTCTTCATATATAAAAATATAATCAAGGCAAAATTATTTCATTTACCCAATTTAAAACAATATTATGTCGAATTGTTCCATTCAAGTGTTTAGAAACCCCTTCGGCATAGTCTTGCGGACCACGCTGACGAAAGTTCATATGCCACTCAATAAACCAATCATCACAATATAAAACAATTTTTATATTCACTAACAAATACGCTCTCATATCTATTATTACACTCAAACTCAATCTAGAGTACTACTGACTCTATCTCTAATGAGTAATACCCAACAGAACCATGGTTGTCACTTAACCATCAGCTCTGATACCAAATGTAACAGTACGCGGATTTTCGTTGCCGAAAATTCGACATCGACACTCACTTTATCGACTGCCGAGAAATCGAAGGCCGAAAACCGAGATGTTATGGGTTTTAAAAAGAAGAAAGAAAGAAAAGAAAAAGGTAGAAGAAAATAGAAAGATAGAAAATAGAGAGAAGAGAGAAAAGAAGGTAGAACATTTTAAAATAGAAGAAAACAGAAAGAAAACAGAACAACAGAATCTCACAACTCGCAGCGGAACAACATATAATAATAAATGAATAATCTTTAAACAAAGAACTATATCAGTTATTACATTATAACACATTTCATTACATCATATCATCAGAGTGTACAACATCAAACAATGCAGCGGAAAAAGAAATACTATATAAACTAGTAATACGCCATGCCATCCAGCTTGCCTCCAGCAACTCCAGAATATCCAGAATATCCTGATAAACCTAACTCTTAACTGCCCGTGTGGAAATTGGTGGGCACCCAGAGTTTAGGAAGGAAAACAATAAACTCCGAGTCAGTCATAAGACTGGTGTGAGAACTCAAAACAATTTATTTACTTTAAAATCAAAATAGAGGAATATTTTTAAATCAATTCGCAATGCTTTTAAAAATGAGACTACCATAAGGCCTCCCGCACACACACACATGCAAACGCAGAATCGGAGGAGATTTCTCCTTATGATAGTCAAAGATGCTTGATACGCATTTAAAATAACATTTGATATTATTACTAGTGCATAATGTATAACAAATCATTTCGAAAATAAAGATATAAATCTTAGCCAACATAGACATTTCGAACTATGCCTACTATAGCTACCATCCAAACAGTGGTGACCACCATAAGTGAATAGCAGGTTCTACAACTAATACCGTACAAGTTTCGTATTGGGAATTGGATTTCCAACAAATGGTCAGGCCAAGGAACTTCCCATTGCCACATGAGAATGCCTCTGGATGGACATCCCCGAGAACCAAACCGGATCTCTACCAACACAAGGCCGGGTTACTCCTAACTGAGTAACAACTGACCGAATATGCCATCCCCCGGTCCTTTGGGACCTTTATCCGAGAGCGCTCTCTAATCAATTCACACAATCATAAAAACAAAGTGTTTCAACATGAGTAAGTATCTGGGCTCCATACCATGATACCACCCTTTTCCAGAAGGAAATGCACATATCCTAAAGGGCGCTACCCCTCATAACCTTGCTGCTTCTTTCCTGTTTTGACCATTTCCGGGATGTGAGGCTCGACGAATTCACGTCCACAAAAACATACTTTATACAAAAGCCATGCTTTGGGTCAACAAATGATCAACACAATGATCACTAAGATAGACGATCAAATAAATGATCCTATCACAACAATCAACACAATGATCATTTCAGCATCACTCAGCATGTCACATTACCAAACTGGGAATATATCGCTGATAACTTCAACTATATAACCTTTGAGCACATACGTCTCAAAGAAGGGTGTTAAGCAAAGAATAAATTCTCCGCCACCAACAGAAATATATTTGAAAGAAATCGGCTTTATATCTCAATTTGTAATGTCAGGCATACAATCCATACAAGTCTGTTCCGGGCTCGAACAGAACCGAAGGCACTTACAAAGAAGTCCTTGCAATCCGGATATTCACAATCCTGATCGGATTTCCCATCACTTAGGGAGTCTCTATACCGTTGCAACTCAGTGCAGAGACAATCGATAGGTCATCCTATCGCTTTCGCAAATACCGGGTCTTCAACACCGATCTTCAATGCAATTCACAACGACGTATCACATATTCGGAATGGGTTATACGACCCCATGGTCCTTTCCCGGTTAACCCGAATAGTGAGCGCTTATTCAAAAATAAGTGTGGCATTCAAATTCAATCAAATCACATCAAATACCCATTCAAAGGGAAATACTGATAGTCGGTTATTGAACTATCACTGGATATGCACACATCACCAGATTCCAAATAATTTTCCAAATTATTTACTTTCCAAAATATCTTTACAAGATATATAATTTCAACACTTCAAAAATAAATCAATATTTATTTTCAAACAAATTCCACTTTTCATTTATAAATTCCATAATGGATTTATATTTCAAAATATCCATCCATATACGATTTCACTTATCCATTTCAATTTATCTTCAAAAAGATAATTTCTAAATATTCACTTCATATTGGAAAACGTTTCCATACTTATTTATTCATAAGTAATTCACAAATCTCTTTTATTTTCAACACTTGGAAAATATTCAATATACTTAAATCAAATTAAGTATATCTTTCATTCTTTTAAGGAAATCATTCACTTAACATATTTATTTGGGCCAAAACGAATGTTGCGTAAAACATCGTTACAACAACCCAAAATCACTAGTATAGGGATTCGAAATTAAAATAGATATATAAATCCCAATATTATTCTAAACATTTCCTTTCGGAAATCATTTACTATAACAACAGTGTTATAGTCCACCATTTCCTTTTATTTCACGAAACATCTATTTCAACAATGAACGTTGAAATCTATGGTTTCGAATCTCAACACCTTTTAAAACATCGTTAGATCGTTTTAATTCTATTTAAAATATCACATTCAAAACATTTCTTTAACGTCTTATTCACTATTCAAAAACGTGAATATACTATGTTCACAAATTCCATTATTTCTATTCTTTTTAACTTAAAGGATTATTCACTGTTTACAACGTGAATATAACTCCATTAATAGGTTATAACAATTAACTTATCAAAATAAGTCGTTTGCGGATTTATAAAACAACGTTTATAAATTCCGTTTCTATTTATTTATAAAAACTTCTTTTTTTATAAATTCCTTTATTAACCTATTTGATTTCATATCCCAATTATAAACTAAAAGTTCATATCATAAGTCAATTGCTTATAAAACGATTATTTTACAAAATCGTTCTTTTAAAGACTTTCCAAACCATAAATCTTATAACTTATAAGATTTATTTATTTAACAAAATTTATTCTTCAAATAACTTCACAAATTTATAAATCTTACTATTTATAAATTTCATTTATAACTTCACAGTTTATAATTCTATAAATTTCATTCTATTATGAAATTCATTCTCACATCATTCAAACACTTATAAAAACTCGTTTTATAATGTCCATATTTCAATTTATAAATATCCATTTATAAATCTCTTAATATAAATTAATTTATATTATTCTTTTAAAACGTCTTTAAATTCCTTTATAATTCCACCATTTTGATTTATAAAATAATCAAATTTTATAAATCCTATTTTTAACTTTTATAATATATTCAAAAATCCAATTTAACTATTTTATAAGGTCATTAATTCATATTTCTCAAAAATCAGCTTTTAACTATATTTCACAAAAACTATAATTTTTATAACTTTAAAAATTATAACGTTATTTATTTATAATGGATCAATTCCAAAAATATAGTATATTTTCAAAAATCACTTTAAAACATTTTAAAATACCAAAAATTTGGTCCAATGATGCTACACATCAAATAGTCAATCACGACAACAACGATATCATATATCGATATGATAATCAATCAAATATCAAAATATCTGAAATTAAATAAATACTGTTGAGGAATCCAGTTGGATCCCTCCAACCTGTTTTCCTGCATCCAAAAACATTAGCACCATACCAATTTCGCTCCAGTACGAAATTATCGCGGTATATGTTCTTAATAAATATTATCCGCTTAATAACGGCGTAATAGGGTCTCATCCGCTAAACAAAAAATGCGGGAAATCAACAACTGCAATATATACATATGCCAATATATATATATTGATATTATATATAATACCAATTTCACTGTTTATGAAATATTCGCGGTATATGTTTTTAATAAATAACATCCGCTTACTAACGGCGTATAATGTCTATTTTAACAATCAATAGATATTATCATCATTCATACATGCATTCAAATATTTTAAATCTAACTATTTAAAATAAAATCGAAACCTATTCGATTGAGTGAGAAGTTCTCACCTTGGTTTTAATTTCCGTTTTAGCTTTTATTTCGAATAAAATTAAACGCGCGTTTAATTTTACCCGAAATTCTCACTAACTCCAAACGACTCCAAACCAACTCCATCGCGTAGTGCTCGTCCATACGATTCCAACGCAACTGAGTTTGCATTTTTTCGACCTCGTATGAAAAAGTTATGAATTTTACAAGTTTGTACACGACTTAAATATAATTAAAACAACATTAATCCACAAATCTTATACCCAAAGCAATCCTAGCCACTAGATCCACTGCCAACTCATCTCCACCGCACCCCCCCCTTCTTCCTAACACACGCAAGTTACAGGAGATAGCCGCATACACAAACCCACTTAGCTTGAACTAGGGTTAAACATTTCTCCCCCGATACTCGACGAAATCCGATCACACCAACGCCATGACGAAGCTCTCGAACTAAGCTACCTTCGGCCCAAACTGCAGCAAGCTCGGCCTCCTCGTTTCTCGTGCGCACGAGGGTGAACACGGCACGGTCGTCCCCCTTTTTCCCCCCCTACGATGCTCCAACCAAGATCATATCCGTATGGATTTCAAGCTCTCTTCATGCTCTACCTTTTTCGTGTTGAACACTTCTTCTAATTCTTTGTAGATTGGGAGAGACTGAGGGAAGAAAGTGGGAAAAATCTGGCCTTTGAATTATAAAGTGGCGGCTAGCAACATGAATTAGGGTTAGGGTTTCTTATTTTAGCAAATTTATGAAGATGGTGGTCTATTTATAAGGAACGAGCGACACTATTCATCCCGGAAATTCCGAACTCCGATTTAGACGCCGTAACCAGCGTACCTAGGGTTTATCCCGCGTTCCGGACACAATGGAACAGATTTCGGAAGCTAATTCGGAAGTATGTGCGAGTTATGACTGAAAACGCTCAATTTGAATTAAACCGATTTAAATCGATTTCTAGGCGTTTTAATTTGTACAGGACAAACGGTAAATCCAAACGACTTGAAATTTGAAACCTTACAATAATATCACATTACGGATCCGATGAAACTGGTTTCGTCAAAATCCGAGACTTTTTGAAAAATGGCTATTTTGACTCGCCAAATTTAAATTAAAAATAATTCGATGCGTTTCGAGCTGCCACGATCAAACGATAACTCCGATTGACACGAAATTTGAAATCCGGTAATAACTAACTATTACGGATCCAATGGAACTGGTTTCGTTCAATTCTGAGACTGTTCAAAAATTGGCTATTTTACAGTCGATTATTAAATATTAAAATATTCAATTTTCACAAATAAACTTTTAATTCGATTTTAAAAGTTCTAAAATATTTCTATAACTCCAGTATGATTAAATAAAATTTTCCAAATTATTTCTAATCATTTTTAACCCGATTTTCAATTATTTCCATAATTTAACGTATTAAATTATCGATTTAATAATCCAATTAAATTCAATAATTCAAATAAAAATTTATTTGACTTATAAATTCACTTATTAATATCTAAAATTAATTAAATATTCAAATTTAAATTATTAAAAATTCTGGGTCGTTACACATGGTCTTATGAGATACCCTTCTTTTCAAAGGTTTTGATAATATAGTCAATTTAAATTTCGAGTATCTCACGCTGGTTTATCAAACCTGATCCGGGCATATTTAATACTCGGGTCAAATCCAAGTAGTTTCAGGTTTAGTTGAAGACGGTTGGGGTTTCCAGTGGAGAACTGGAGGTCTTCATCATTGTATGGACATATTCTATTATCTCCTACATCTATTGCATTTGTTTTGTTGATTTCGGCATTTGTAAGGATAGAAGTTTATAACTGTTTAGGCTGAATGTAGGTTAGACTCTGATATTGTATTATAAAATTTTCCGCTGTAAAGATTATTATTGAAATAATATATGTTATTCTATTCGTGTGAGAGTCTATTCTTTCTTTATTTTCTTTCTACCGTTGATGATCTGTCTTTTCGTGCAATTTGAATTAGACATGTGTGGTTCATTGTCGATTCAAAGGGTACGGAAAAATGGACCGTTACACATTTTGTCTTGGAATATTTAAAGTAATATGTTATTTTCAATGTGGTAATATTCTCATAATCACAACACTTAGTAATTGTAATGACGTAACACATCATTTAAGGATATTTCATCTATGTACTTTAAATTAATTGCTTAATTATTTATATCACTATATAACAAGCATATAATAGAAAGAAAAACACATTTTATTTTGAACAAGATTGATCATAGAGTTACATAATTGTCCCTGAGGCATAACCCTAACTTTAACAGCTGTGTGATTTGATGGTTTGTTATATTCTCCATATATTCCCATATGATTGTCCATAGTTGATTATTTTTGATATTTTTGTTATTGGTAAGGGGAGAAATAGTATAACATTTTGATAGGCAGAGATTTATAAAAATGATGGGTAAAATACTATTGTATGTTATAAACATTGTATAGTTGTCATCATAATAAAGTGGAAAATGTTAGAACCCTCTGTTTGATGGTTTTGGTAATGTCAACTATAAAACTATCGCTAACACTTGTTGATCGTACATACATCTAAAAGGACTAATATAACAACAACAACAACAACTAAACCATTATTCCCAAACAAGTTGGGGTCGGTTAGAGATGGAACCCAAAACTAAATGACAAAGTCAATTTAAAAGTCATAGTAACAATAGTAATAACAAAAACCATGATAATAATAATAAAATAAAGTCAAATAAGTAAACAAATAATCATAATAACAACAACTAAGTAAAATAAAAATAAAGATTATATATACATATACATATGTATTAAAAAAACCTTAATAGTAATAATAATACTAGTAATAGTAATAATGGTACTAATAGTAATATTGACCAAAGACCAAACACTACGTTTTAGACTCATACTCACTAGTCTTATAATCTAAAACTTATAACACTACCCATAAACCAACTCTAAGCCAAAAAAACTCGTAGCTCATGGTTCTGGTATGTGTATTGGTAACTTCCACATACTTCTGTCCGACACCGACTTTTCGAATATATTTCAATCCTTCAAGTCCATTTTTACTACTTCATCCCATGTCAACACTGGTCGACCTCCATCTCTCTTTGAGCATTCGACACGACCTATAATTCCAACGCGCCTAGGTGCCTCGAGAGGCCTCCATTGGAGATATGCAAACCATCTTAAGCGGTGTTGGACTAGTTTCTCCTCAAAACATCTAAAAGGACCAATGATAAACAAAAATGAAGATTCGATGGACTACATTAAAGAATTATACTAATAATTCTTTAGAACTTTTTATATTGTATAATCTCTCTGATGTGGTAGACAAGTCCTACAAAACACATACACATTAAAATGTTTCTATATTTCAATTTTTTATAAAATTGTGTTTAAAGACTGAAATAAAAATTTCTATCAGAACTATCGTTTCCACGTATTCGGTAAACTAAATGCTTTAACTATTTAACTGACTGAAAATCCAATCAATTGATCAAAACTTCAGTCGGTTGAATTAACCTAAAAATAAACTATTTATTTGCAGGAATTATTACAATTTGGTCGTTTGACTAGATAAATCTTTAGTTGATTGAACTATTGTACTTAGTAAGTTTTAATAATCCTACTATTTTAAATTTTTGACTGTTGAGAAAATGATTTTTCCATAATTCATCACTTTCTAGAAATATTACTTCTTCTTGGAAAGAGCAACTTTTTATCGCAATTTCTCAACATTTAGAGAGTTTGATTCCAAAAAATTATATGTCACTTTATCAATCTTTCTCTATCAATTACTTAGTCTCAACATTGATTTTAAAAGCATTCAAAAAGAATATTCAAAGAAATCATTAAAAGCACTCAAAACTTAACTTTTGGTGATTAAATTATTTCCATAATCTATGCACTTTCACTTGCTACCACAATCTGAAGAGATTATAAGAAGTGTGTACTTATATTGAAAATATTAGTGTTATCAAGAACACATTGTATCAAAAATTGTATCTTCAGAAAAAAGGAAGTTTCATATAGCTAAGTTCAAAAAGAATGTTGTACAACCTATTTCTCCCGATTAAGAGAGGGTTGTTTAGTGAAATTCCAAATTGAAGCTTCGGGACTGAACGTAAGACAAGAGGTTCGAACTAGTATAAATTCCCGATGTGCTTATTCTTGTTCATATTTTTATTTAGTATTGATTATTTGCTTAATATAATTCAAGTGGTGTAATTGGTCACATATATGTGACCATATGCATTTTCAGTTTTAATGTAGAGTTTATAATGGTATTATTCATATCGTTTACTATGATTTAGATTATAACATGCTAGAAATAGTCAGAAGTTTGTATTGCATTATGTTTATAGACATGACATACGTGCGATTTCTTATAGACCAAAGTTAGATTCTTTAATGGCTCAATCGAGTAACGAGGCAAAATCGATAACTTTCATGGAAGTGACGAATGAACAACAATGATTTAAGCGGTTATCAAAGGTTCTTTCAGTGGTTCAGAAGATGGTTAAAGTACTTTTGGGTAAGAAATGTATGATTTACTGGATAGAGAATCCAAACTACTACTCCCCCGTGTTAAGCACATTGATATGCATGGATTCTCTTTAAAAGAGGAATATGATAAAATCAAGATGAAAAAGGTGCACATGAAATATAATTCTTTAAACACTGACAAAGTCGGTTCAAATAGAGAAGTCTAAACATTGTTCATAGATGATTAGCTTCATTTCGAGCTAATGACCCCATAGTATGCAGATCCAATAACTAGTAGTCGCTAATTAGTTCAAAAAAAATCAAACTATTGTCGGGTGTAGAACAGGACAGACTACCAGGACTAGTCCGCTTCCCAATAGGAAGAGCAAACATCAACTGTTAGTCCAGCTTTTCGGGCTCTCATAACAGCCTTGAGAATCTCCCTAGCCTACCTATTAATATACTGGATCGGTCCCGTCGCTGGGACAGTTTCCAATTCTTGAACAAGGAGTTGGACCGGTTCTTTCGTAGCTACCTCTTTCTTTGGCCGCACCAAGTCGTAAGACCATTGAACCCTACATACATGCGAAGGCGTTACCTTTTGCTTGTTGTCCATCTCATTATGATTGATTAGAAAACCCTATCGCGAAGAAAGGTAGCTAATAGCATAATCGACACTAATCCTCTCCCGTCAATCAATTAATGCTCGGCTCGTCCCATAGACAGATAGCACATCACAGAAAAAGAGAGCTTCGCTTCCTCGTCTATTACGGTACGGATAAATCAACGACACCGGAGGAATCAAAATCCAGAGAATGGAATGTCAAATATTTTTAAGATGAGACAAAATGTCGAAATTATATGACTTATAATATATCAAATCAAATAGGAGATCATGAGCTCTGCGGCACATAGGTTTGTGATTTGAAATTCGAACAAGAAAAGATGCGAACATAAGTGCATAAGAAAACATGTTTGAAGATCAACAACATATCATCATTTGTTGCTTAAAAAAAATTAGGGATCAATGTTAGTTTTACAAACTTCATATGACCATGATCAATCGCTACATGAAATTTGTGGACCAGTGGTGCCTAGAATTGCATACATAGCACTTGCTCGGTTGCTGCGAATTACACACATAGTTTGGTGGTGTCTAAAATTGAACACCATGATTGATGACTACAATTCCATGTAGGAACCTATGAATGTGAAAATTTCCTTTGTTAGAATTTTTTTCCTTTTGTGTTGGGCATCGTGGTCTTGCCCAATTTGATCTAATCCTGTGGTAAAATGTTAATTTGGGCTGATAGAGTTAATTTTACCTCAAGTTCAAAATGAATCAAAGTCTATGAATTATCTCCTTTCAAGGAAATCATAGAATTTCTTGGAAATCCTACAAAATTAATCCGTTCTTTTTCCTCTAACAAATAGTGAACTTTACATATGTTCAAACTATACTAAGAGGTCCATTGAAGATCATCAAATTTTGATGAAAAAACTAAGATATGTCTTTTCTTTTGTTCCTTTCAAGAGATCAAAAAATAGTTGAAATATCAAAAATAATTATGTATAGTGCAGTGTTAATTTATCCCATTTCATCAAATCCGACATGTAATATGATTTTGAAGGATGAACTACATATACATAGTTTCAAAATGATTTAATTCTTTGGAAAAAGGAAAAGAAAAAAAACATCACCATCTCCAATAAATCTTGGAATTTTTATTCAACTAAAATCAAGATAAATTCTAGTTTGTCATTAAACTGATTTTGAGTTTTTTTTTTCCCCTTAAAGACTCATCAAATCGTTCATTCCAAACAAGAGAACTTAATTACTTCACACTATTTGGTATAATCATGTGGCTCAAGCTGTCAAATTTCTTATATTTCGGTTTATAGTAATGCAATAAAAGTGAGTTGTTGAACTGTGGATGTAGGTCATTAATCGATTGTGTATTCTTATTTTCTATTTTGTTGCTCTGCTGTCATGCTTTTCGCTTGATGTTGGTAGATAGTCGGGAAACTAGTTAACAGAACTTGATAATTTTGCTTAATATATAACATCGTTTAAAAATCTGGTTTACAAACAAAGATGAAATCCAATTTTTTTTATTTTTTTATTTATACGTTTGGATACTAAAATAAGTCGTTATTTTTTATGTTGAAAAAATAAAATCTTGCGATTGGATTTCATTTGGAATTTGAGCGTTATTGAATATATCGCAAAAAGCTCACGTTACAGATGTGGTTTTTGGCCATTCCAAGCTCAGACAGACTAGGATTAAAGTAGTTTAGTGACAACAATAGAAGAATACTCAATGAAACCCGGCCAAAATTCCTTCAAAAACATGAATTGAATCATCTAAAGCCCAAGTGGTCTAAAATAAAACGTTAAGATGTTCAAGATAAATACATAGAAATCATTGGTCCAAAATCCTTCACAGGCAAACTAAAAGATAAGACTTTCATATATCATCCACTCACTCAAAACAAATGTACTAATAAAGCTTTTGAACAGCATAATATAACCTTGAACTATAAAAAGCAATAATGGCGGTGTTGACTGCGGCAGCATCACCGGCAATACTCAGTGGAGTTCGCATTACATCTGCTCCTCGTTCTTCACCTCTTCATCTTCCTGCTCTTCCACGTCGCTCTCTTTTTGCCTCACCTGCTGCTAATTTTTCAGGTAAGTCCTTAAGTTACTCACAATTTACATTGCAATTTGAAGAGAAATGTTATCAAGTTGAATGTAACTGATAGAAATTAGCTTGTATTTGTGAACCAGATTTGTCGAGGCTCTCATCAGTATGTGTAAAAGCTAGCTCTTCTTCAGAGGAGGCATCCAGTTCAATTCAAACTGATGAGCTTCTAGCCGATTTGAAAGAAAAGGTTTATAACACACATCATATTTCTTATATATATAGCAAATACAAATCAGTAACACTAACCTCAACGTTTTTGTTATAAAGTGGGATGGTATAGAGAATAAATCTACAGTATTCATCTATGGAGGTGGTGCCATTGTTGCTGTTTGGCTTTCTTCCATTTTAGTCGGAGCGATCAACTCCGTTCCCTTGGTCATTTTCTTTTTATGTTCAGCCGTATATTTATTTGAACTATATAACCAACTATTCCTTACAATGTTTAATGTAAATTATGCAACAGCTTCCTAAGCTTATGGAGTTGATTGGGCTTGGATACACCGGATGGTTCGTATACAGATACCTCTTGTTCAAGGTAAACTACCTCTAATTTCATTACTTTTATACCTGCATCAAACAAAACATGGTGTTTATTCTTCTAATATTTTGTAACAAACAGTCTAGCAGAAAAGAACTTGCTAGTGACATTGAGGAATTGAAGAAGAAGATAGCTGGAACAAGCGAATAGCTACATTCCACCTGGTTTCTTTGTATTACGCATTTGTATCTTAATTTTTTCTAGAAATGGCAGTATATTGTCGAACAAATAAATTTTTATTCATAAGTGCTAGCTTTGTGATTTGTGATAAACTTCTATATTGTTACAGTTTTATGTTCATATTGTATCAGTATATGATAATATAATAAGCCGTAGAACCATAATATGATGTCAGTTGGAAACGCTAACAATCATAGAATAAGTCCTCTCCAAAGTCCAAACCAAACCTTCATAAATATATTATATTACAATACCCACGGTCTTAATCCTTACTTTAATGCTTTCTCCAAGGAAAATGTTGGAAACAAGCAGTCCCGGGGTAGCATTATAAAAAGCTCGAGCATTAACTTATTTATCATCAGTGCCACACCACACCTGCCAATACAGCCCATCTAATGTGGGCCATAGATAGACAGACTGAGTTTAACCGTTCATGGCCTGTTGCCTAGAAATCTCTTCTTCCCCATACCTAAGGCATGCTCATCTCAAACTTCTTCGAAAGTTCAGCATCGGCTTCATTTTAATCTCTCATGAAATAAGAGTTTAAATTTAGTGTTGAAATAAACATATTATGGACGGTGTTATAGTATAGTCTTTACTCGGTTATATTTAATTTCTAATCGAATAAGCCGAAGTCTAGGGGGAAATTTCCATGTATTCATTGCACATGAATACCAAAGGTATCAACCCTTTGGCCTAAGCTCCAAGGCTTGACTTTGTGTTTTCTCATAAAATAATGAATATCAATGTCTTGTATATGTTTTCGCATGACTACCTTCGGTATCTAAACTCGAAGGATAAACTTCAATACCGAAGCCATAGATCACAAACGTACGACCGAAGTATCGCCAACACCTATAGCAACTGTCACATAAAACTTAAGCATCTAGACATGCCCCAACCGAGAGCTTAAACTAGATCAATATCTTTTTTTTTTTGCAAAGCCAGCCAGTTTTATAGTGGACCGTTCACTTTTTATTACGAACGTAATAAAAATTTGAAATACGGGAGAAGGTAAAAGCACCTTAACTACTAAGAAAAAGAAAGAAGACAGCACATGAGTGTGATAGACATATCACAACTATTATATGAATATCGAAAACAACTACTCCTCCGAAGAGGTAGCATCACTATCATCCGTAAAATCCTGGGAAGACACCAAAGTGACACTTCCCAACAGACCAGCATAAGGGCGGAAATGGGAAGCAAGACAAGAATCATAAGCCACAGAATTAGAAGAGTACACAAAGGAATGATCGCAGGATGTATCAGCAAGCAAGATAGAATTCGATCTCGTAAAGTAACCGTCCAAAACAAGAGCTAATGAGTCACCAGACGGTCTATAGTAAGTGCAACAAATCTAAAGAAAGAATCATCCAAGGGGTTAAATCTCATGTCAGAAATGTGATCAACCCAACACCTCTCAGCATTATCCCAAACAATAGAAGTACAAGGCAGACCAGGAACAGGGGCAGCAATAGGAATTGCAGAAACATCACCAGCGTCCAATGGAAAACTTGGCGGGACAGGAACCTGAACAGGAACCGCCGAAATATCAGAAGGCACCACAGAAGGTGGAGGGGAAGCAGGCCGAGCAATATAGGGAGCCAGATCCGGGACAGATAAAGAAGCCACAAGAGGAGGAGCAACCTGAGCAGAAACCTTAGGAACCCATTTCCTGAGCGGAGGCCGAGGAAGAGGGATCTTAGGAGCAGCCGCGGTAACAACAGAATGCGTGCAGGCAATAGCCAGGTGACCAAAGGAGTGATAGGAGGAACAAATATCTGGAACCCAACCATAGCGAACATGGACTTCCACCACGTGCCCAACAGCTAACTAAACAGGTATAGAGGAAGGGAGAGGCTTAGAAGGGGAAATCTCGATCAGAGCCTTAGCGAACATCAATTTTTCTCGCGCAGCCGTATTAGACTCAAAACATTTCAATTTACCTACATTACAAGCAAGCCAATTCAAACCAAGAAGAGGTTGAAGGACAGAGGGGATATGGGAGAAGAAAACCCAAATAGGAATGGCGAGGACTTGCTCACGAGCACAAGCAACTGTCGGGGTACAAGGAGTAATAATAAAAGGTTGCCCACCAAAAAAAGAAGGCTCGGTTTCAAGAACACGACAGCGATCGTCCGAGGAGGAGAACAAAAGGAAGTACATAGAGTCAACCATCCTAACACGAAGATCTTCACGGAGCCGTCAAGCTCTACGACAAACCGAAACCGCATCATGCAGGCGATGAGAAGGGTCAAGAAAGAAACCAACCAAGTAATCTGACCAATAAACCAAACCAGCTTGCATAACAATATGAGGAGGGATCATCACTTCATTTTCCTCAACAATTTCAAAATCAATCGGATTGTAAACTCCCGCATTATGGGGCAATGAGGTAAATAGTGATGACCACGATTTCAAAGGAGCTGCAGGTCGGGGAGACTCCACAACAATAGGATTAACAACAGCGGCAGCAAGGGAAGAAACGTCAAGGCTCTTTACATTGAGATTGGGAGAAAGGTTCTTAGCGGCATTAAGGCAAACACCTGGGGAGCATCGAGCAAAGCTCGAACAACCAGATGCATCAACAGGAAAATCACGGCTAGATACACCAAACTCTGCCCCAACAACACAAGCTTCATGAAGCACAGACACACGTTGCGACAAACCACCAAACTCAGGGTGACCTTCATCACCAGGCAATGGAGATGAGACCACAGACCCGAGCCTTGAGCAAACAATAACAACATGGGAAGGCGGAAGTGCAGGCAGGGGAGGAAAGTTATCATCAGAAAGGAAGGAAGGCACAGCGTGAGTCAGGGGAGAAGGCAAGACCCGATAAGATCGACCAGATCTGGAGGATGAAGGAGACGAGGACGGCGGATTGGGGAGGAGGGGGAGGGGAAGCAAGGAAGACATACGGCAAGAAGGGGACGGAATGGAGGAGAAGGGGACGGAATGGAGCAACTGCGCGAAAATCACGAGCGGAGCAAAACGACGGAAGCAAGGGACGCCATTTTTTTTATTTTGATTTGTTTCTCCTAGATCAATATCTTAAAGCTGAAAGCGCTTCAACATTCAAACTAGATCAACAGCTTAAATAGTACTACTAGAAAATTTTTGTTTTCCAATGCTCGAAAGCATCAATATTTCATCAGGGAAATGAGCTGCCAATACCTTTGAAACTAAAACATCAGTAAATAGAATGTCATCAAAAAATTTCGATGTCATTCTTTGATGTTTTAGTTAAGAAAACGTCAACCCTTATAGAAGATTTTGCGACATTTTTTTACATAATTACCCACATGGAAATCCTCCGACTAATTTTCTAATGTATGGGTTAAAATTGGTTTCAGCAAAACATTGGCATATTCATCAGGATATCATGACATATTACTGATGAACTAGTTAGGAATTCATCACACGTCTTACCAACCAGCCGTTTTTAACCTCTAACAACACTTTGTCTAACACCAATGAATTTGTCGATAATTCTAATGAATTTCTATGGTATGTTTGCTTTGCGTGTAAATCCTACGTCATGCAACTATATAATACACATATTTCACAAAAGATGAGTTATTGGAATGACCAATAGGTTCAGGGGAACCGATGAATTAATTAAGTTAATTGATAGGGGCCTATAGATTCTTAGTGATCCCATGAAAAATATGAAATAGAACATGGTGTCCATGAATTATAAAAAGGTTATAAGTAAACTCTTGAAAACTAATAGGTTAATAGTGAATCTAAAACTATAATATGACAGGGAGTCAATTGAACTGGAGATGGGAAATCCACAATGATTTGTCATCATAATAATTTAAATTCTATTTTTTAACTGTTATACATGCAGGAGCACAATATATGGTTTTATAAAGGTTTTTGAATACTAGTGAGGGAAGAACTCGTTACGCTAAACGGCGTGCTCTCATTAGATATCTAAATTGATTGAGATGTTAGATTATTATTCATACCAAGGTGTATGTCTGACTCGAAGCTTTTATTTTTCCCTTAAACTCTCGGATACTCAATTGATTTTGAGTAGTTTGAGGTTTAAGGTTTTCAAGTTATCTTCTTGGACGAATAAAGCTTCCGGAGACGTGCATAAGATAGTTAGTTATTTTGAGTTATCTTTTTCCGCTGTGTATTTTGGATGTAAAACAGACTTATTAGCCTTACTATATACTCCGATCAATCAAGGGGGTATCTTCATATGTCGCTCTTAGCGTATGTGTAATAACTATATTTTTCTAAACGTAGTTAACGTTTGTGGGATTATGTAATGAACATGAAATGTTTTGAATGGAATGTGGAATTTTTTTTTTAGTTTGTTAAAAAAAATTCATATTCTTGTGATCTGTGTATCAATGTATCTAACATTACTGTATTTGTTCGTCGAGGATTAAAAACTATGAATAATTGCAGCAACCGTAGTTGTTAGTTTTGAGCCTTCAAGTAGGGGATGTTACACTCAAAGTCATGTCCTACGACCATTCTTAACTTTCGAAATAGGGACAAGTCTAGCTCATCGACATTTAGTGTTAAGTAAATAGATAAATCGTTTCCATATAAGTGATATCACTTTACGAAACTTAATTCAGTTCCAAAACCGAATCAAAGGTATACTTTTAAAACCGAATTCGTGCTTGGCTTCACATTACAAGTGTTAGCTTTAAAACACTTTATTAAAAGAGTTTACTAACTTTCAATATCATTTTAAAAAGGATTTAATAACTTAAACACATCCTTATGATATAGATTAATTAACTTTAAAAGTTTATTAGTTCAGTTGATGAATTTACTTCAATATCCTTTAATCCAAAAGAAGTTAATCACTGTTAAACAACATTAATTGAATTAAAAATTAATTAATTAATTTAGTAAATAAATAATAATTTATTATCGCTAATTAAAATGAATAACAAAGTCAAAACGTCCTTGTCACTTTGATAAATTCACTTTGAAACTTCATTAATTAAGTTGATAAATTAACTTCAAATGCTTTTAATTGACAAAGGTAAATCACCTTTAAAACATCACTAATTAAATTAACAGGAAATTATCGTCAAGGACAAAATTTCATAGCCTTTTAGCCTTAAGGACAGACCTTCAATATTTTGTCCTGAAGGACAACTTTCTGTAGGTATCAGTTTTTAGTTATTGATGGCAGTTTTTAGGTATCAGTTTGTAGTTATCGGTAGCAGTTTTTAGATATCAGTTTTAGCTCGGTAGCAGTTTTGTTGTCCTTATGAATAATTTTTGAAAATGTTTGTCCTTATGAATAATTTTTAGAAGAATGTTTGTCTTTATGGTAAAAATATTGAGATCGTGTCCTTGAGGCAAAAAATGTACAAATATTTGTCCTTTAAATTAATTCCCCCTTAAATTAATTAGTAATATTGAAAAATAATTAATTAAATTAATCAATAATTAATTACATATCATTTTTAAAATGATTTATTAATTATAAACATCATTAATGGAAAGATTAATTAAATATTAAACAAGTTGATTAACTTTAAACAAAACATTTATTAAAAAAATTATTAATTTAAAAACATCATTAGCAAATTAATGAATTAACTTTAATCCATCATTATCAAATGATTAATTATCCATAAGCATCATTAAATAAAATGATTAATTAAATTAAACCTTCATTAACTAAGTAATTAGTTAAATTTAAAATACATCATTAACTAAGTAATTAGTTAACCTTAATCGTTATCAATTAAATAACTAATTAAATTAAATCATTATTAAAATGGTTAATTAATTTTGAAAACAACGTTAAACAAAATCTTGCTTAACATGTAAAACAATTTCAAGCATGAAAATGAAACCAAACGGTTTCGATAAAAAGTGAACTTTTCCATAAGTGTCGAAATAGTGACTATCAGTTGGAAAATCAAGCATATGTCATTGCAATACAACCGTACATCACATAGCAAGGGTATGAACATATATACATGGTGATTTACAATAATACAACATATATCAAACATTTGCTAATAATATAATTAACTTTAGCCACTAACTTTTCATATCGCTTGCTACAAGCAAACTAACTTCCAAATTCGATAACTTTTTGCAACATGAACCAAACCAACTACCAAACCATCACTACAAATATACAACAAGTTTTTATAGGTCAATTATATGAGCATTAAAATAGTTTATAAATTTTTGTTATAAGGGTGGAGTTTTGCTCATAAAATTGCAACCGAACTAAGCCGAAATCCTACAACAACTTGCCGATACAAGAACTATACTTTACTCCACTCAAGCGTGGACTTTTGGGCCCTTAAATGGGATGTTTGGGTTTGGCCATAGGCTGTTATGGGCTTGGCCATGGTTGAAATGAGGAGTTAAGGTGTTATTTTGGTAAATAGGGTGATGTAGAGTGTTTAAACTTGGTTTTTGGAATGTACAAACTAGTTTTTGTCTTAGGAATTATTTTAAGTGGCTATTGAAGTTTGGATGAGTATATGAAGAGTGTTATGAATTAGAAATGGAAATGAAAAAGTTAGAATGTAAGGTAGGAAACATGAAGAGGTTGGAGTATATATAGGCATAAAAAGTGCAAAATTACCAAAATACCCTAAAGGACATAACCTTCACTCAAAATGCACCACATGTCTCCCCCTCCCTCACCTTGTACATGTTCACCCCCTCCCATACCCTTAAAACATGCTAGCTCCATGATATGTGAATTTGGGTATGGTTTTGAGGTATGGCATGAGATATGATAAGATTTATACACACACACACACACATTCTTCTAAACTAATGCATAAATTGTCACGACAAGTATTAATTTACACTAAGCATGATTATTAAGCGCTAACGCATTAATTATCTTTTCATGGCATGTGCATATACATGTGCACATGTACATAAATGTGCATAACGTTCTACGATGATTATTCAATGCCAAAAAGTCATAATTTCAAAAAAAGATTTCCGGTCGCATTTTCTGTTTTTATTTAAACTAGCTATTTTAGTAAACATGTTTCAAAAGTAAGTTTAACATCATTAATTATTATTTAAAAGATTTTTATTTACTTATTAAATCCATTATTTAAATATTTAAAAATGATTCAAATTTTCAAATACAAAAGGATTAATTTACGGGTCGGGGGTTTTTAGGCTCAAGGAAAAAGGTAGAGAAAATTTTGGTTTCAGGGACAAGAAGTTTGTTTTTTAGGCTGAAGGACACTTTTTAGTGTAAATCACAGAATGATAGTTGTAACTATCATTTTCGGTTTACACTAAAGAGTGTCCTTCAGACTAAAAAACAAACTTGTTGTCCCTGAGACTAAATATTTTCGCAACTTCTTCCTTGTGCCTATTTACCTGTACGGGTCGTTACACTCTCCCCCTTTTAAAGAATTTTGTCCCCCGAAATTATTATAGAGTGAAAGAAGTAATAACCATCCCAATAAAATCGATTTACTTACTTGTTTTCGGTAAATTTGATAAGTTATATTTTCCTATCATGAACAGATGTAATATAAACACTATAAAAACCATATGCAATAGCAAGATGCAACCAAAAGTAATGTGACAAGCATATGCAACAAAATAAAAGGAATACTCTACAATAAATGCTATGAATCAATATTTTTCAAAACACTTCCAAAATTAAGAACTAAACACCCGGGTTTTATATTCAAAGCATATTTTTCAAAATTTACTTCCTAATTCCTCAAAAAGAGAAGTAAACCAAAAACCAAACTAAAAAATGTCAAGGAGGGGGTCCTCCTAACAAAACATGTTAAACTCTAGAATCAAAAACATATGGAGCTTCCAGTGGTATTCCTGCTCCTCCTAAAACAACAACTAGAGCAAACAATCAATTTATTTCTCAAATTTTTCCAAGAAATCACTTTTCAAAATCACTGTGATTTAGGTCCTAACAATAATAGCTCAAAAATCTTGGTTTATAAATTTTAACTCTATTAACTATGGTAGATAAAGCCACCCAATCAATCAATTCAATCAAACCAATCATAACCCGTAAAGGAAAATTCTAACCCTTAACATTACTTAAATGTCAAATGACTAACAAACAAATCTTAACTTAGGTTTAAAACTTTCTTGATTGTCTATAAATAATTTTTTAAGCATACCATATTGCTCATCAGCCTTTGGTTATTCGTTAGAAGATTACCTATGCTCATTCGGACAAAATTGAAAGTCACTTTCTAGAATTATTAGTTTCTTAATTATACCAATATTTCTACCTCACTTTAATTTGCATTTAGTATTTTATTCAATCCCAAATTTTTTTATGAATTACTTCTTAAATTTTCTCCTAAGTATAAAGATATTTTTAAAGTCTTTTTTTTATAAAACAACAAATAATAACTTATTCCACTCTATTTACTTGTATAATACTCTTTTATATCCTAAGAGTATATACAAATACAAATTTTATTTTACTTTCATAATTTATATGAAGATCTAATTAAATTTGGTTCTTTTAAAACTGAGTCAACCACTCGACCTCTTTAACTTAGAGTGTTAAAATGGAAATGTTTATGGGTTGACCCAAAAAAATTACAACATTTATGTTTTAAAAAAGCTATGATTCTAATAAAACAATGTCTATTAAAACCTTCCTATCCTTTTTACCTTAAGGTGTGAAAATAAACTGCGTTTATGGACTGGCCCAATAACATCAATTAGTCTACATTTCTTAGATATTTAAATAAAATCTATGGTTTTTATAAAACAATGTTATCAAAACCTTCCTATCCAATCTAACCCATTTAAATTAGTGTTAAATTATTCCTTATCTTATCTAAGGGTAAAAATTCATTTATCAACACAATCTCTTACCATAATTACTTTTTATTTTGAAATCAATTCCCTACTAAGGGAATTTAAAAATTAAATACCAAATTATAAATTTCAAAACTCATCCTTGAAAGCATACTACGTATATTTCTTTTATGATAACTTCAAACAATTTGTTTATTAAAACTCGCTTTGGGTTCTTTCGGATTTGAAATCATTTCGATAACATAATGATAAAGAGAATAATTTACTAAGTACTCCACATAGTTAGACTAAGCAACATCTGATCATCACTTTGAAGATTAATCAGATTACCGAAATGTTTTCCTCTGAATTTTTCAAAGAAAAAGCATTCTAATTAAAAAAATTCACAAAATATTTATACTTTAGAAATATTTCCAAATAATACCGCTGTTACTTTTCTCAAAAAATTTTGAAATCATTTCAAACAATTCTAGGATTTAAACTTTCCAAAATGCCTTTAAAATGTTATTTTAAAAGACGAATTTATAAAACTAAGTGTATTAAAACAGGTTAAATAACAAATGTCATTTTAAACATAGTTTGCTAAAATCCTAAAACAATTTACACTTAGCTTTATTTATAACCAATTCTATTTAAAAAAAAATTATTTAAAAACCATCATTTATTAATTTAAAACAATATTTATTATCTCAAAGGATAATACAACAATCTAAATACCTTTGTTAAACAAATCAATTATCTTTAATAAAATAGTTAATTACCTCCAAAACACTTTCATCAAATCGATTAATTTACTTTAAACTCATTTATTAAACCAATTAACTAACTTAAAATATCATTTATCAAATGATTTACTAAATTTAAATAATCTTTAATAAAAATGAATAATTAATCTCAACTATCATTAACTAAAATGATTTATGAAACTTACATACCATTAATTCAACCAATTAATTAGATTCAAATAATCGTTCGTTAAAATGATTAATTACATTTCAAATATCTTTAATTAAATATTTATTTAAATTCAAACATCATTAATTAAAATGATTAACTAAATTTTAAAACACTATTAGTTAAAAAATTAATTAAATTTAACCAATCATTAATTAAAAAAGATTGATTAAAGTTCAATATCAATAATTAAATTGATCTAATTAAATTCAAATCTCATTAATCAAAAAGATTAATTTATTTCAAACACCATCAGTTAAAATGATTAATAAATTTGAAATATCATTAATCAAAATGATTAATGAATTTTAAACATCTACTTTTATGAAAACACAAGCTCAAGTTTAAACACATATACAAGGGTTTAGGGGATGATAATCAATAAATGACAGTATAACGAAAATCGCTATGACGACACTTATTTAAATGAAATATCAAGATTAATTTCTATTAAACATCCATTTTCCAAACGGAAATTCAACCAAACAATAAATCAAACAATTTAACTAACATCTAATTAATCAACACTAGTTTATAGCATCACCTATATGACATAGTAAATTTTGAATGTGAGTTAAACTCACATTTAAATAATTCTCCTTTATTATAACTAAATTTTCTCATATATTTATCCTATGAATGCATTATCCTACCATTTAGATTATATTAATAAACTTTTTTTTATTAAAAGTTTACTTTTAGCTTACTATTATTAAAAGATGACTTTTAACTTAACCCTTTCACTGAACATCTAATAATCAAACTGTGAATCTTAATTCACAAGAGATTTTTTTCAAGGTTCCTAAATTCCTATATGCCCAATTTCTACCTTACTAAGAAAATTTTCTTATGAACTATTAAATAATAGTTAATGCTCAAAGTGGACGAGCATAACTAAACAAATCCTAAATGATAACAATAAATATTATCATTTCCTAATAATCAACTAATCAATATAGCTATAATAATTTTTTTTAAATCACCCTTTTATATATATATATATATATATATATATATAATATATTCCTAGGCAAAATTATTTCATTTACCATTTTAAAACAATACAGTATCGGTAGGTCTGTTCAAGTGTTTAGGAGTCCCTATCGATAATGTTGATTGGACGCATCGACCAGAATTCATATACCACTCAATGAATCACACAACACAATATATAACATTTTTATAACACTAACAAATACGCATCCAATATATATATTTATATTCTCGGACTTATCCTAGGACATTACTAATACCATCCTTAGAGAGTTTACCCCACCAGGGCTTAAGGGTCCGCTAAACCTAAGCTCTGATACCAGCTGTGATGACCTACCTTTCTGATACCTTGGGAACGATGCTTAATACATCCTCATTATTCGTGTGCCTTTGCCCAAGCGTCCAAAAGATAAGTTGTCATAGGGTAGAATAAATAACAGAACAAGACAGAATAGAACACACCACACAATGGAATGGACACATATAATGCAAAATGATATAGCTCAAAAGGTCACTCCTTACATGGAACTATCAGAGTTAAATAAAAGTACTACATCGAACAAATTTTCAGCTATACATTCGGACTTCTCATTTTTAGATACAAGATACATCTTCATAATCGTACAACGGAGAGAAATAACTAAATAACTAAGGAGCCGCCTGCTCGATCATCTTCTTCAAAGAGCTTCAAAGAAGAACCTGCTGTTCTCGGACGACTCAAATATAATACCCGAGAGTTCAGGGAAAATAAACACTTGGGTCAGACAATATGTCTGATATGAGTAAAACCCTGGGACAAAAAGGAGTGTATTTAGCAATAATATGTAGGACCAGTCCGCTAATGCTCCCACATAAATTACAACCAAACATAAGAATGGAAAAGAATAATAGGAAACAAATCCGTACATAGATGATGGGCAAAAATAGTACAAAGATCCAGATTTGAAAAAATGGATATAGTCTGAACAAATCCAAACTAGACAAAATGAATAAAACAAGATAACAGCCCAAATTTGATAGAATTGATAAAGCCTATAATTAAACATCGTGAAGAGTGGTTAACTATTCCCGTTGAAATTATTGACAAAATTCAAACGTTCGAATCAAATAAGGAAAGGAAAATTTTCCAACAAATGACTATGAGGGCGCATCCCATTGAAAGATGTATACCTCTAGAAATATACATGAAAACCCCAGGAACTTCAAGCCGGACCCCACCAGCCCTTAACGAGAATCCGAGCATTTCACATCTAAATGCACAAAACTGAATCCAATCTAGATAAGATGTGAAAATACCCTAATGGGAGCAAACCCACATAACTTGACCCCCAGAAACTGCGCTCTGATTTAGTCATTTCCGGCAAAAGATAACAAAGCTCAACAAAGCAAAAAATCGTCTTAGAATGATGAAAGTCAAGAAGCTGAAGTAACCGCTAGCCAGGATGCCAACTATCGAGGATATAAAATGATCGCCTATATGGAAATTAAGTCTTTTATACCCATCACCACTCGTCGATTTCAAACTTATACTATTCCTTGGTTAACAATAATGTTGGATAAGTCAAGGTAATGTTAGCTCAAAGTCATGTCCTACGACCATTCTTAACTTTCGAAATAGGGACAAGTCTACCTCATTGACATTTAGAGTTAAGTACACAAATAAATCCTTTCCATATAAGTGGTATAGCTTTATGGAACTCAATTCGGTTCCAAAACTGAATCAAACATTTACTTTTAAAACTGAATTTGTGATTGGCTTCACATTACAAGTATTAGCTTTAAAATACTTTGTCAAAAGAGTTTACTAACTTTAAAACATCATAGTAAAAGGGATTTAATAACTTAAACACATCCTTGTTATATTGATTAATTAATTTTAAAAGTTCATAATTAAGTTGATGAATTTACTTCAATATCCTTTAATCTAAATGAAGTTAATCACTTTTAAACACCATTAATTTAATTAAAAATTAATTATAAGAATAATTTTAATCCATCGTCATTGAATGATTAATTATCCTTTAACATCATTAAATAAAATTCATTAACCAAGTAATTAGTTAAATTTAAAACACATCATTAACTAAGTAATTAATAATCTTAATCCTTATCAATTAGATTAAATCATTATTAAAATGGTTAATTACTTTTGAAAACATCGTTAATCAGAATCTTGCTTAACTTGTAAAAAAATCCAAGCACGAAGATGAAACCAAACGGTTTCGATAAAAAGTGAACTTTTCCATAAGTGGCGATATAGCGACTATCGCTATACGGGTAGTTCTAAAATCAAGTTGTGTCATTGTAATACAACCAAACATCACATAGAAAGGGTATGAACATATATACATCTTGGTTTACAATAATACAACGTATATCAAACATTTGCTAACAATATAATTAACTTTAGCCACCAACTTTTCATACTACATGCAAACTAATTTCCAAATTCAATAACTTTTTGCAACATGAACAAAACCAACTACCGAACCGTCACTACACATATACAAAAAACATTCTGTAACGACCCAAGATTTTTAGTAATTAAAATTTGGATATTTAATTTATTTTAAATATTAATAAGTGAATTTATAAGTTGAATAAATTTTATTTCGAATAATTGGATTTAATTGAATAATTAAATCGATAATTTAATATGTTAAATTATGGAAATAATTGAAAATTGAGTTAAATATGATTGAAAATGATTTTTAAAATTTTATTTTATCATATTGGAGTTAGAATGATATTTTAGAACTTTTAAAATCGAATTAAAAGTTAATTTGTGAAAACTGAATATTTTAATATTTAAATCGACTAGTGAAAATAGTCAATTTTTGAACAGTCCCAGAATTGGACGAAACTAGTTCCATTGGATCCGTAATAGTTAGTTATTATCGGATTTCAAATTTCGTAGCAATCGGAGCTATCGTTTGATCGTGGCAGCTCGAAACGCATCGAATTGTTTTTATTATTAATTTGGCGAGTTAAAATAGTCATTTTTCAAAAAGTCTCGGATTTCGACGAAACTGGTTTCATCGGATCCGTAATGTGATATTATTGTAAGGTTTAAAATTTCGTGTCAATTGGATTTACCGTTTGTCCGGTACAAATTAAAACGCCTAGAAAATCGTTTAAATCGGTTTAATTTAAATCGATCGTTTGTTGCCATAACTCGCACAGATGTCCGAATTAGCTTTCGAAACCTGTTCCATTGTGTCCGAAACACGGGATAAACCCTAGGAACGTCAGTTTCGGCGCGTAAATCGGAGTTCGGAATTTCCGAAATGAATAGTGTTCGTTCAAAACTCTATAAATAGACACCCCTCTCTCTCTAAATTAAAAAAAATAATAAAACCCTAATTATAAACTGCAGCCGCCACTTTGATAATGAATGGCCGAAAATGTCCTAACTTCCTCCTTCAATTCCTCAAAATCTACTGATTATTTCGAGAAGCTTTCAACTACAAGATCGTAGAGGGCTTTGAGCTCTACGATGTGAACGGCTGAGATCGTCATCGGAGTGACGATGGGAGAGTTATACGGCCGCGTTCATGGGGAAATCATGCTCGGTTTTCGAGCTGGGGATGTGACCGAGCTTCGTTTTCTTCTTGGTGGTGGTAGCTTGCGTGTGGGGCTTTGAAGTGGAGGTGCTTGATCGGCGTGAAGATGGAAGGAGGAGGCTCGAAATTCATGGATGAGGCAACGCGTATGGGTTCGGTTTTAGGCATCGTGACCTGTAGATGGTTGCGTTGGGAGAGAAAGCAACGCTCGGCCCATATTTTTCCAAATGAAATGTACGGTGAAGATGTTGTAGGGTTTTAATTATAAATTAGTGTTGTAATTATAGTTATTAAAATCGTGTAAACTTGTAAAATCAATATCTTTTTCATACGAGGTCGAAAACGCGCGAAACCAGTTGCATTGGAATCGTATGGACGAGCACTACGCGATGGAATTGGATTGGAGTCGTTTGGAGTTAGTGAGAATTTCGGGTAAAATTAAACGTCCGTTTAATTTTATTCGAAATAAATCGCTAAAACGGAATTGAAATCAAGGTGAGAACTTCTCACTCAATCGAATCGGTTTCGATTTTATTTTAAATAGTTAGATTTAAAATATTTGAATGCATGTTTGAATGATGATTGTTATCTATTGATTGTTAAAATAGACATTATACGCCGTTAGTAAGCGGATGTTATTTATTAAAAACATATACCGCGAATATTTCATAAACAGTGAAATTGGTATTATATATAATAGCAATATATATATATTGGCATATGTATATATTGCAGTTGTTGATTCCCCGTATTTTTTAGCGGATGAGACCCTATTGCGCCGTTATTAAGCGGATAATATTATTAAATTCCATATACCGCGATAATTTCGTACTGGAGCGGAATTGGTATTGTGCTAATGTTTTTAGATGCAGAAAAACAGGTTGGAGGGTTCCAACTGGATTCCTCAACAGTATTTATTTGATTTTTTGATATTTGATGGATTATCATATCGATATATGATATCGTTGTCGTCGTGATTGACTATTTGGTGTGTAGCATCATTGGACCAAATTTGGAACTTTAAAAATGATTTTTAAAGTGATTTTTGAAAATATAAAATATTTTTGGAATTGATTCATTTTAAATAAATAAACGTTATAATTTTTATGTTATAAAAATTATGGTTTTTGAGAAATATAGTTAAAAACTGATTTTTGAGAATATGATGCTTATGATTTTATAAAATAGTTAAATCGAAATTTTTGAATTTATTGTGAAAAGTTTAAATATAGGATTTATAAAATTTGATTATTTTATAAATCAAAATGATGAAATTATAAAGGAGATTAAAGATGTTTTAAAATAATAGTATAAATTGATTTTATAAAGGATTTATAAATTGATATTTATAAATTAAAATATTTGGATTATAAAACGAGTTTTTATAAGTGTTAGAATGAATTGTGAATGAATTTCATAAATGAATGAAATTCATAGAATTATAAACGGTGAAGTTAGAAATGGAATTTTATAAGCAGTAGGTTTATAAAATTTATAAAGTTATTGAAAGAATATATTTGGATAAATAATTGAATCTTATAAGTTATAAGATTTATAATTATGAAGTTTAAAGGAACGATTGTGCAAACAAATAAATTATAGGTGTTTAACTTATAATATGAATTTTGTTTTATAATTGAGTTATAAATTGAATAGGTTAATAAAGGAATTTATAAGCGTTGTTTTATAAATTCGCAAACGACTTATTTTAAGAAGTAAATTGTTGTAACCTATTAATGGAGTTATATTCACGTTTTTTGACTGTGAATAATCCTTTAAATTAAAAAGAATAAAAAGGATGAAAAATTGGTTAACGTAGTATATTCACGTTTTTGAATAGTGAATAACATGTTAAAAAAATTGTTTTAGATATGATGTTTTAAATAGAATTAAAACGATCTAATGATGTTTTTAAACATATTAAGATTCGAAACCATAGATTTCAACATTTATTGTTGAAATAGACTTTTTCGAGAAATAGAAGGAAATGGTAGACTATAACACTGTTGTTATAGTAAATGATTTCCGAAAGGAAATGTTTTGTATAGTATTGGATTTACATATCTATTTAATTTCGAATCCCTATACTAGTGATTTTGGGTTGCCGTAACGAGGTTTTACGTAACATTCGTTTTGGCCCAAATAAATATGTTTAAGAGAATGATTTCCTTAAAGAATGAAATATATACTTAATCTCGATTTAAGTATATTGAATATTTTCCAAGTGTTGAAAATAAATAAAATTTGTGAATTACTTATGAATAAATAAGTATGGAAATGTTTTCCAATATAAAGTGAATATTTTGAGAATTTATCTTTTTGAAGATAAATTGAAATGAATAATTGAAATCGTATATGCATGGATATTTTGGAATATAAATTCACTATTGAATTTATAAAAGAAAGTGGAATTTGTTTAAAAATAAATGTTGATTTATTTTTGAAGTATTGAAAATTATATATCTTGTAAAGGTATTTTATTTTGGAAAATAAATAATTTGGAAAATTATTTGGAAACTGGTGATGTGTGCATATCCATTGATAGTTCAATAACCGACTATCAATATTTCCCTTTGAATGGGTATTTGATGTGATTTGTTTGAATTTGAATGCCACACTTATTTTTGAATAAGCGCTCACTATTCGGGTTAACCGGGAAAGGACCATGGGGTCGTATAACCCATTCCGAATATGTGATACGTCGTTATGAATTGCATTTGAAGATCGGTGTTGAAGACCCGGTATTTACAAGAACGATAGGATGACCTGTCGATTGACTTTGCACCGAGTTGCTCCGGTATTGAGTTCTCCATATGTGATGGGAAATCCAATCAGGATTGTGGATATCCGGATTGCAAGGGCTTCGTAAGAAGTGCCTTCGGTTTTGTTCGATCCCGGAACAGACTTGTATGGATTGTATGTCTGACGTTACAAATTGAGATATAAAGCAGATTTCTTTCAAATATATTTCTGTTGGTGGCGGAGAATTTATTCTTTTAGCTTAACACCCTTCTATGAGACGTATGAGCTCAGAGGTTATGTAGTTGAAGGTTATCAGCGATATATTCCCAATTTGGTAATGTGACATGCTGAGTGTTGCTGTAAATGACCATTGTGTTGATTATTTGTGATAGGATCGTTTATTTGATCGTCTATCCTGGTGATCATTTCTATGATCATTTGTTGACCTAAAGCATGGCTTTTGTATAAAGTATGTTTTTGTGGACGTGACTTCGTCGAGCCTCACACCCCGGAATGGTCAAAACAGGAAAGATGCAGCAAGGTTATGAGGGGTAGCGCCCTTTAGGATATGTGCATTTCCTTCTGGAAAAGGGTGGTATCATGGTATGGAGCCCAGATACTTACTCATGTTGAAAACACTTTATGATTGTGTGAATTGATTGCGAGCACTCGGTGAAAGGTCCCAAAGGACCGGGGGATGGCATATTCGGTCAGTTGTTACTCAGTTAGGGGTAACCCGGCCTTGTGTTGGTAGAGATCCGATTTGGTTCTCGGGGATGTCCATCCAGAGGCATTCTCATGTGGCAATGGGAAGTTCCTTGGCCTGATCATTCGTTGGAAATCCAAAGAAACAATACGAGACTTGTACGGTTTTAGTTGTATAACCTGCTATGGAATGTGGCAGTAACCTGCTATTGAACATAGTTAGCTATAGTAGGCATACGATAATGGTCGTATGTTGGCTAAGATTTATATTCTACTTTCGAAATAAATTTTTCCTACACTATGCACTAGTAATAATATAAAAATGTTCTTTTAAATGCGTCTCAAGCATCTTTGACTATCATAAGGAGAAATCTCCTCCGATTCTGCGTTTGCATTGTGTGTGTGTGCGGGAGGCCTTATGGTAGTCTCATTTTAAAAAGCATTGCGAATTGACTTTAAAAATATTCCTCTATTTTGATTTTAAAGATAAATAAACTGTTTTGAGTTCTCACACCAGTCACATGACTGACTTGGAGTTTATTGTTTTCCTTCCTAAACTCTGGGTGCCCACCAATTTCCACACGGGCAGTCAAGAGTTAGGTTTATCAGGATATTCTGGAGTTGCTGGAGGCAAGCTGGATGGCATGGCGTAATTACTAGTATATAGTATTTCTTTTCCGCTGCATTGTTTGTTGTTGTTGTTGTACACTCTGATGATATGATGTAATTAAAATGTGATGTAATGTAATAACTGATATAGTTCTTTGTTTAAAGATTATTCATTTATTATTATATGTTGTTCCGCTGCGAATTGTGAGATTCAGATATTGTTGTGTTGTGTTCTATTCCGTTCTATTTTCTATTTTCTTTCCTCTCTATTTTCTATCTTTCTTCTCTCTCTCTCTCTTTTTCTTAAATATTGATAATTCGTATTTCTGTTCATCTTGAGTTAATCTATGGAGATTAGTGTATATTCAAGGAGTACGGATTTTCGGGTCCTCACACATTCATAGGTCAATAATATGAGCATTAAAATAGTTTAAAAACTTTGGCTATAAAGGTGGAGTTTTACTCATAAAAATGCAACTGAACTAAGCTGAACTCCTACAACAACTTGCCAGCACACGAATTATACTTTACCCCACTCAAGCGTGGACTTTTGGGACCTTAAATGGATTGTTTGTGTTTGGCCATGGGCTCGGCCATGGTTGAAATGGGGAGTTAAGGTGTTATTATGGTAAGTAGGTTGATGTAGAGTGTTTAAACTTGGTTTTTGGAATGTGTAAACTAATTTTTGTCTTAGGAACTCTTTTAAGTGGCCATGGAAGTATGGATGTGTATATAAAGAGTGTTAGGAATTTTAGAAATGGAAATGAAGAAGTTAGAATATAAAGTAATAAACATGAAGAGGTTGGAAGTATATATAGGCATAGAAAATGCAAAATTACTAAAATACCCCAAAGGACATACCTCCACTCAAAATGCACCATATCTCCCCCTCTCTCACCTTGCACACTTTGGTCACCCCCTTCCATACCCCTAAAACATGCTAGCTCCATGCTGTGTGAACTTGGGTATGGTTTTGAGGTATGGCATGAGATATGATAAGATTTACACACACACATATATTCTTATAAACTAATGCATTAATGGTCACATCGAGTATTAATTTAAACTAAGCATGATTATTTAGCACTAACACATTAGTTCCCTTATCATTGAATGTGCATATATGTGTGCATATGTACACAAATATGCATAATGTTTTTCGATGACTTTTCGATGCAGAGAAGTCGTAATTTCGAAAAAAGATTTCCGGTCACATTTTCTGTTTTTATTTAAACTAACTATTTTAGTAAACATATTTTGAAAGTGATTTTAACATCATTAACTATAATTTAAAAGATGTTTATTTGGTTATTAAAATCTCTTATTTAAATATTTAGAAATGATTTAGATATTCAAATACAAAGGCATTAATTTACGGGTTGTTATAATAAATATATTCTTAACTACAATATTTATATATTTAAATAACATCATTTAAGTAAATAAATCTTTCCAAGAAAATATTATTGAGAAATATATTCTTTTAATATATATTATCTTTATATCTATATACTCTCCTTATAAATATACTCTAATTTTTCTTCCTTTTTGTTTTTTCAATAAGAATGAACATAGGAGAAAAAGCATAATGTGAAAGAGATTAATATAACACAAATCACATAAAAAATACTTCTGAAAAAGTACCTATTCAAAAAGTAAATTGCCCTTAGTTATATTATTTAGTCAATAGTTTTTATAATTTAAACAAATTGAAAACCTTTTATTGATATGCATATGTTGGCATAACCGGGTTAAATATAAATTCTTAAAAAAGTTCAAAGTGCAAGCCCATTGCCAATTGATGAAAAAAAAAATTTATACCATTAAAGCATTTAATGGGCATATATATTTAAGATTTAATCTTTTCATAGCACTTATACTCATTGTACTATTAAAATATCTTAAACTTTATCAAAATTATTTATAAATAATAACTTATCAATAGTATTTTACTTATAAAACCATATTATATATCTAAAGGTAAGAATATGTAATTTCATAATTTTTCCTCCATGTTTAGCTCCATTTCCATATGCATCGAGAGTTTTGGAATCCTACTCCCCCTCAATATGTGGTGCACCTGCAAAAATATGCATTTGCTTTGGTATCTACTTCCTACGTTAGAGTCTATGGGTTAGATTTTAGGGAACAATATCCAAGAGGGTTTGGTTGAACCTTTGAAAATATAATTTGGACTCAAGTGTACTTCAAAAATAAAATTATACATATATATATATCTAATAAGAGCATTAGTAGTTTTGGGAATCCATGTACTAACAATCTTGGTTTTTTCTTAATTTATTTGACTTTTAGTATTTTTGGATTTTCTAAATTTGGTATACAGCTGTACATATTTCGTTAGAACCAAAATTACCAATTTTAAGTACCAAACCATTTATATTAAACGTAGATTTTGGAATATTTATCAAATTTGTTAAATTTTCTTTTCCTTTATTAAGTTTTAAAATATTTTGTAATAATTGATTAACCTTAGACTCTAAAGAAACAACTTAATTTTTAGATACATCAAGCGATGTTGTAAATCACAATGTTCTTTTGATAGTTTGACATTCTCATCTTGGTATATTTTTAGTTCATCTTGCAATGCTTGGATTTAAGATGTCAAAATTCCATTAGATTTGTGTACCTTGCGTAATTCTTCTTCAAGAATTACTTCTTCATATTTTAACGTATATATTTCTAACTGTGCTTTGTCTAGTTTTGCATAAGTTTCTTTTCTCAATTTCTTTTCATTCTTCTTTTCTTCAAAAATGGCTATATTAATTTTAAGTAAATCACCATAAGTGTAAGTTTGGCGAAGCTCGTCATCGAATACCATATCTTGCCCAATGTCAGTTTCCTCATCTGATGAAGAGTCAGAGTCATCCCAAGTGACGTGAAATGCTTTTTTCCTTGGTTTTGCCTCATGTTGTTTCTTGGACTTGTTTTCATTATTTGTCTTCGAACAATCCCTTTTTATGTTGCCCATCTTATCATATTCAGAGCACTTCATAGTTGATGAGTTGCTACTAAAATTGTTTGTTGCCATCTTTGATTTTAAGTACCTTTTTAAACCCATAGCAAGGTAGGCAAGATCATTTTATTTTCAACATTCGGGTCATCTTTGGCTTGAAATGCAATTAATATCTTTTCTTTTTCTTATTGCTTCCTGACTTGCAAATATACTTCATATAATATGAGATTACCTATTAACTCTTCAGCCTTGAGTTTGGAAAGATCGTTTTCTTTTCAACAACCGGCACTTTTCTTTCCCACTCATTCGTCAAAGAGTTTATTTTTTTGAAACTATTTCAAATTCGGATATATTTTCTCCTAATTGCATGAGTGCATGTGTAATATCTGGTAAACATGAATGCATATGCGAAATTGGCCCATTGTCCTACATTTTAAAAAGATGTAATCGATTTTTAACATGGAAATCTTACTTTGTTTAATTCTATCCGTGCCTTTATGAGTAATTTGCAGTATTTCATATTTAGACTTAGATATACCAATTCTTTATTTCTAACTAATGAACAAAATAAAATATTCATGGCTTTAGAGTTGTTTTTCGATAAAAGTAACTTGTTGAGTTGCCCATGTACTAAAATCAGTAGTGGGTGTTTCATAATTGGTCCAAGTCATGTTCTAAATAACATAGCTATTGGATTGCATATATATTCTCATTCCTGTTGACCAATATGCACAACTTGTGCCTGTAAAAAAGGGGTTGTGCGGTCGATTGACCTTCTTAGAAAATAGTAAATTTGATGTCATGTTATTTCAAAAATGGTTTTATGAATTCTAAAATGCCAAGCTCTGATACCAAATGAAAGTCGCTATTTGATGCGACTTATATTGTGTAAATGATCTATAATATGACAAATATATAAATAACTGTAGCTAAATAGATAATATACATAATTTCTATAAAGTAAATGCAAAACGATATTTTATTCTGGTTCGAAACACATCCAACTCTAATTACAAAGCTCCATGTTTAAATTTGCAAAAACACAAATTACTCAATTAACCCAGAGGAACAAGTTTGCAACCGCCAAAAAAAATGGACTGGACTTCGACCTTTGCCAGAAGATCTCCAACGGAATTCAATTTATAATAGGAATAATTTCCAACTTTGATTTTGATGTTATCTTTTACAACACGTATAAGTCACTCTTTAGTACATTCTTCATATAATCTCTTTTGATGATTGTGATTTGAACGTGCATATATTAGAAAGTAGAAAGTTTCTTTTGAATGCTTTTTGAAGTCTCAAATAATATAGAGCATAGAAACCAAAGTAAGAAAGTTGTATTGAAAAATCAAATTTCACTTGTGTTTATTGTGTTTGAAGGGTACTATTTGAAAGGTTATCACCATTAGAGAAGATGCAACATTTGGAGAAGAAGATAACTCTCCAAATTTGAATTTCTATGAAAAGACACTTTTTCGTGCAGAACAGATGACTGAATAATTTTAGATGGATGAAATTGGACAGTATAAAAAACAAAGCAGTTTAAAGAAAGGCTAACTCAGATGTCTAGAATTATAATTCAGATGGCTAAATTTTTATTCAAACGTCTGAATTTGTGATTCAAATGGCTGACAAAAATTTGAATTATAAATTCAGATGGTTGAATCTAAAAGAAAAAGGAAAATAGAAGTTTCGTGTTTCGTGCATAATAATTAGGGTTTGAAACTAATTTCATTGAATTTAAAAATGTTGAAAACATATATTTCAATATATTGGATGAGCTATTTTCGTTTCGGAAACGAAACGGGTTGTTCGGGTCATTATTATCGGTTCGACCCAAGTTGATCTGTCCATCCATTCTTATCCATCTCTATCTATATAAATAAATTTTTCCTAAAACCCTTGCAGTATATTCTAATTTCTAAACATACTTCTTATTCCCATCCGCTCCTTCCCTTCTTCCCTTCTTCCCAGTGTCAGACATTAAAACCCTAAATCCCCAATTCCAAATCAAACACCGAAATTCAAACTCCTCAGACCCTATCGATTTATAAATCATCGTGAAGCTCTCAACAAACGTAATCAATTGCTGCAATTTTTTTTCGATTGGAGGATTTTCCTGGTAAAAAATTTGCGAAGTTCTCTCGGCCGTCCATTCTTGGTTTTCGATTTCAACGGTGGATCTTCATTCATTCGTCGATCAGGAGGTGCTGCATCGTAGAGGGCGTCAAGGGCTTTCGATCCATGCGGTTGTATCATCTTGGAGACGATGAGGTTTGCCATAAATCGAGGATCAAGGCGAGCGACGGGCGCTCCGCCTCGGGTGAACTTGGGTCTTGCGTGCATAAGCTTTGGGGTCGGCCAGAGGTGGCCTTAGCGGCGGCGTTGTCTGATTGAGGTGAAGGGGCGTGTGGCTATATACGGCGGAGGGTTTTAGATTGCGACTAAAGGTTGTGAACGAGGTCTCATACGTGAGTTGATCACGATGCTAAGGTTAGATGGTAAGCAATTTACGATTTTGCCCTTAATTTGTTTTTAATTTAAATTTAAATTTTCATATGTTCTAAAGCACATAACTTTAGCATACGAACTTGGATTTAGACACGATTTCTTCTATTAGGATCGTATCGAAATTTCGAAAGATATGAAACTGGTTTGGCTCCATTTGGAGACTGTTCAAATCTGGGTGTTCTTTTGGATTTTAATTCTACTAAAATCAAAGGTGAGTGTTCAAAACCACTCACGAAATACTAAAATATTTTGATGTTCGTTAAATTGAAATCATAAAATGATTTAAATTTATTGATCGTTATTTGATGGTTTAAAATTGAAGTTTATATTAAATTGCATCGATAGTGTAATTTAATTTGATAGTTAAATTGAAATTGATATTTAAATTGACATTTAAATTGAAATTGGAATTTAATTTTCTAGTTAGACATTCGAGAATTTATAACTAGTAATCTGTTATGGTATGTGACTTTTCTGGATGTTGATTGTGATGGATGCCTAATGGTTGATATATTAGACATTTGGATGTTTGTTTATGCTGATCTATTCCTGTTATTCACCATGGATGTTATAGGCATCAAATAAATCTAAAATTAAATAAATAAAGAACTAGGTTGAAATGATATATACCTATGACACCTGATTTGGATTGAAATGGTATATATCCATCCTTGAAATAAAAAATTAAAATTAAATTTAATAGATTACATGGCCATAGGATAGAAAACTATATACGGGCACCGTTGGTCGATTTTAAATTATTTTCTAAAATTGTAAAGTATGTTTTGATTTAATAAATTTGATTTTATTAATTTAAAGATTTTATTCGAAATTTATATTTTAGTTAACATAAGTTTTAAAAATCTAAATTTTAAGATTTTAATTTATGATTTTATTAATTTTAAAATATATAATTTAAATAATGTAATATAATAAAACACTTGTACAAATTTAATTTAATAAAATATTCAATATAGTTTTAAAATATTTATTTAAAAACTTAATTTAAGATAGTAAATATAGACTTTCATAATAACTTAAATAGATAAAAGATTTTAGAATTTTGTATAAAGGTTTTGTAAGGAATTTATAAAAGTTTTATAAGAGATTTTATAATAGATTTTATAAAAGAATTTTTATAAAGGATTTTTATAAAGGATTTTACAATGGACTTTATAAAAGGATTTTTATAAAAGATTTTTTATAAAGGATTTTATAATGGATTTTATAAAAGGCTTTTTATAAAAGATTTTTATAAAGGATTTTATAATGGTCTTATAAAGGGGTTTATAAAGGTTTTAATGGATTTTATAAAGGGTTTTATAAAAGAATTTGTATAAAGGGAATTGGAAGTGTTTTATAAAATGATTGCGGTGTGAAATAAGCGTTTGGTTGCTAAAGAGACCGGGGTCGGATATTGTCATACTCTTTGCCGATTCCAAAACCACTTTAACAATTGTGCACGTGGTGGAGAATCCAAAACGAAGTAGGATGGTTTGGCGAACGCTATTATTATGAGGTAAGAACGTAGCCTTGACCTTTGGGTCAGCTTGATATGACTATAACAGGAACTATAACCAGGCCAAATGAGTCGCTCCTCCTATCGAAAACGCTTCTTCAATACCATATCAGTTGCTTTGTGATTGATCGGTGGCCACCCTCTATTTGATTATGCGAGTGTTGTTTCGAGGTGGGCGGTAGTTGAGGCTATGGGTTACCACTAGCCTGATTTTGCAAAATGGTAGAATCCTACCTTGGTATTGCCTTTCGTGCCTTGTCATATGTCTTATTAAGCCTACTACAATTTTGGTTTGTGTCTACCTATGGAATGCTCCCTTATAGCCTATCAGTTTACGATGTGTTCGCATTACTGTTTAAACTATGATATTTATATAAAATGTATTAAGGGGGATATGGGTAACACCTTAACGCTATTTTAAATATTATACTTTACTGATAGACACTGTATTTATAGCATATACTACTATATAAAGATAGTTTGATGGATCCTTAGGAGATGGAAAAAATCTCGTAACATCTCTTAATTTATTGTACTCATGTTATACACCGGATAGGAGATGAAACCCTGTAACATCTCTTACGCCATTATACTCATTTTCCACGTGATATTGATCTGACTTACATGAGAATATTTTAATTCTGACTCCAGTGTTTTGTCTTTTCATTATGCTTTGGTCCGCTTGAGTAGTGTTGAAGACTTTATTTCCAAAGGACGAAGACAGAGTTTGGTATAATATATTACAAGTAATTTTTCGCTGCATCATTATTGATATGTCGTTGTTTGTACTCTGATTGTTGTAAAAATTTTGTAATCAAATGTATATTATAAAACAGCTTCATGAATTGTTATTTAATTATTATATTTTTTCATTCCATTGCGAGATTCTGTGTTTTGTTTTTCCATCTTTTCTCTTATTTTTCTTGTTTACCCAATTGACAATCCTCCCTTCTGAATGGTTGGAGTTAGACGTGTGTGGTTTATTGTCGATTTAAACCGTCCTAAAATATGGGACGTCGCAGCTGGTATCAGAGCTTTTGTTTAGAGATAACTTAGCACGTTGGTGTTAAACTCATTAGAGATAGGGTTACTAATACCCTAGAATGAGTCTGAGTGTGTGTGTGTGTATACAAGAGAGCGTATCTTTTAGTGCTATAAAAATGTTTTTATATTGTGTTAATTTGTTCTTTTTAGTATTTATAATTCTGGTCGGTACATAGGATGTTATGGCATCGATAGGGATTTCTATACACCTAAAAGTGCAGACCGACATAATATTGTTTTTAAAAAATAGGTAAATGAAATAATTTTACCTAGTGTTATATTTTGTATATAAAAGAATAACTTTTATAAATGGATATAGCTGTATGTGATATGTTTGTTTGTTACGAAGTGAAATTTTATAAATATTGATTGCAAAATAGGATTTACAAATAAAGTGAATTTAATTGAAAATTCAAAATTTAAATGACGGTGTTTGAATTTGGATTTCAAAGATTTTGGAAAAAAATATTAGCATTATTTGGAAGTATGAGCAAATAGAATGTTTCAAAGTGTTTTCAAAAGGATCGAAAGAAATGTTTTAAAAGTAAACAAATTCTGTACTCCCCTCTTCTGTCGGTGGAAAATAATTTCGATGATCGCGACATCGTCGACGTTCATTTTTGAGTCTCAGAGTGGAAAGACCACTGTCGTAGTTTTGCTACACATTTGTTTTGATAAACAGATCCTAATCTTAATTTTCTAAGTATGATTTGGTATACAAAGAATATAAGTATATTTTATTTCAAAATGATTGGAAATGAACCAGGTGTTTGGTTCTTAAGTTCATGTTAAATTAATGATTTTCAGTGGTAGAAATAAAATAAAATTTTAATAATTGGAAACTTCTAAAATGATAAATAAAAAATTAGAAGCTAAGTGTTTAATGAAACTATAAAGAAATTGGAGGTTTGTCACATGCAAATTAAAGGATAATGAAAAATTAAGAAGATGTAAACTATTGAACATTTTTGTTAACTAAAATGAATAAGATAATTTGTATAGCATTCATTTACATTTTAAAACATATATAAAACTTACCAGAAATGTTTAAAAGCTGAAATGTTAATATGAATATGTAATAGAATATTATACAAATAAAAGCTTAATAACAAAATCCTTCAAAATAAACATATGTTTATAAATAAAGAATTAATATATACAAGGAATGTTATAAACTTAAGTTAATAATTTTGAAATGCTTGATAATTAAATTGAATGGTAAAAGTGAAATACTACTTAAGAAAATGAATGTGAAATTAAGTATATAAAAAAATAATAGGGCCATGTCTCGTAAATGGATTGGAAAATAAAAGGTAAGTGCAAAGAATGTTGCAAGTTAAGTTGTACTTTTCTATGATAATTATAAACTTCAATAATGTTATGAAAGGAAATGAATCTTATAAAATGTTAATAAATATAAGAAAATATTTTGGAATAATTTACAAATGGTTCATAAATAGATTAATATTAAATGATATTGTATATATAGGAATAGATGTGAATTAACTACAATGAAATGTATGTAATACTTTAAAAATGGATTCTTTGATGATTCCAAATATGGAATGGGAAATAAATTATATAAGTAAATGAATGAAAAAAGGATAACCTTGTATGAATAAATGTGAATTTAAAATAAATAAATGGTCAATAATGTGAAAGGAAACCAATCGAATAAACTAAAATAACATTAAAATTCTATGTATTTAGCTTTTGGGATGTTTGGGGAATGATACGTTAAATTGTTTAAAGTTGTATGGATAATCTATTAAAAAATTATCTAAGGTTGTTGAGCGTAAGGCAAACATGGTAATTTATTTATCACCCTTATATGATGAAAAGTTTCTAAACCTGAACAAACCATTTTTTTTCGTTGTTATGGATATATAATTGATTTCATTTGTTACATATGATGGTTGTACTTATTTTTGTTTGCATAAGATTATTATATATGTTATGTTGCTTGTGCTATTGATTAAAACAACTAAAATATTATTCTTTTACATAATTTTAACTCTTTTGGATTATATAAGTGAAATACAGCTTTATGGAAGCAATAGCTACTACTTTTGGTTTCACAAATAAAGTTGTTTGTCCAAAAAATTGATACGTTTTCGGATTACGGTTTTGAAACGATATTTTATTGTTTTTTCCATGGTTAGGGATATTTTATATTGAAATATGATATATATATATATATATATATATATATATATATTGTAATTACTGTATTTACAAAAAAAATATTGTAATTACTGATATTATTATTTTTTCGGATCTATCCGTGCAAAGGAGACTCTGTCGAATTTTTTCGTAAATTTAGGACTTAGAAAATTTTGTAGAAGTTGTGTTATTTTCAAATTTTTATTAAACTTAAATATGTAAGTTAAATTGTTTGTAAATTAAATATTTGATATCAAACCTCTTGATTCCTTCTTGTTCCTTTTCGGGGACGAAAAGTTTTGAGTGGTGGAGATTGTAACGACCCATATTTTTTATAATTAAAAATATTAAATTTAACAAGATTTTTGAAATTTAATATTGTGAGAAATTAAAATTTATGATCTATAAATGGAAAAAAATTCATTAAAATATAGATTGATAACATTGATTGGATATAACTGACCATAGTTTAATGTAATTTCAATTAATGATAATAATTATAGGTTAATAAGGAAATAAATAAAATGTTGTGTTTAGTGGTGAAATTGTATGTAATGTAATTGAAAGTGGGTTTAATATAGAATATGAAATCAGCTATTTGGTAAGTAGATTTATATTACTTGTTGTGAGCAATAAATTAATAAATATGGATTACTAAGTTGTAACAACTGATTTATTATCATCTTATTATTTAATGCATTGAAAGTAGTTTAGAATTCAATGGAAATTTAATGTAATTAAATATTGCACTTAATATAACAAAAGATGTTAACTGTGGAGTTTGAGTGAAATAAAATATAAACTAACGTTAATTATATTCATAAAGTAGTTGATTTAAGAATTTAAATCAAAATAAAAAAATTGTTGGAATTTAAATTATAATAAACAAGGATTTTATTACGGTTGTAATTGAACGCTAAAATTTATGTAATATTTAAATATTGGATTTAACATGGAAAACTGTATTGTAAAAGATTATCAATTCCTGTGTAATCAAGAGTGAAGAAAATTGTTAACTTTAATTTAAAATTAAAAAGTGATTAAATTGATTTTAAAATAATAATTTATTTAATTAACGTGCAAAATTAGCCTTTTTAGGGACTGTCTCTGATTTCGATGAAACCAGTTTCATCGGATCCGTAATAATGAATTATTATAGGATTTCAAGTTTCATAGCGATTGGACTTATCGTTTGATCGTGCAAGGTCGAAACGCGTTGAAATCAATTAAATGAATCACTTAAAATAGTTTGATTTTAAATGCTAACTTTTATATACATTAGAATTAGGGTTTGAAACTAATTTCGTTGAATTTAAAAATATCGAAGACATATATTTTGATATACTAGATGACCTATTTTCGTTTCGGGAACGAAACGGGCTTTTCGGGTCGCTGTTATCGGTTCAACCTAAATCGATCTGTCCATCCATTCTTATCCATCTTTGTCTATATAAATAGATTTTTCCTGAAACCCTAGTAGCCTATTCCAATTTATGTACGTACTTTTTATTCTCGTCTTCTCCTTCCCTTCTTCCCAATGTCAGACATCAAAACCCTAAATCCCCACTTCCAAATCAAACTCCAAAATTCAGACTCCTCAAACCCTATCGAGTTATATATCATCGTGAAGCTCTCAATGAACGTAATCTACTACTTTAAATCTTTTTTCGATTGGAGGCTTCGTTTGGCCAGAAAATTCGCGAACTACTCTCGGTCGTCCATTCTAGGTTTTCGATTCAACGTCGGATATTCATTCATTCGTCGATCAGGAGGTGCTACGTCATAGAGGGCATTAAGGGCTTTCAATCCATGCGGTTGCATCGTCTTGGAGATGATGGGTTTCGCTAGAAATTGAGGAATAAGGCGACGATGCTCTGCCTCTGGTGAATTTGGGGCTCGTGCGCATAGGCTTTGGGGTCGGCCAGAGGTGGCCTTAACGGCGCTGTTGTCTGATCGAGGTGAAGGGGCATGCGGCTGCGTGCAACAGCGGGTTTTAAATGGCGGTTAAAGGTTGTGAACGAGGTCATGTATGTGAGCTGATCGCGACGCTAAGGTTAGATGGTAAGCAATTTACAATTTTGCCCTTAATGTTTTTAATTTAAATTCAAATTTTCATACGTTCTAATGCACATAACTTTTGCATACGAATTCGGATTTGGACACGGTTTCCATTAGGATCGTATCAAAATTTCAAACGATATGAAACTAGTTTGGCTGCATTTGAAGACTGTTCAAATTTGGGCATTCTTTTGGATTTTAATTCGACTAAAAATCAAAGGTGAGTGTTCAAATCACTCACGAGGTACTAAAATATTTTGATGTTCATTAAATTCAAATCATGAAGTGATTTAAATGTATTGATTGTTGTTTGATGGTTTGAAATTGACATTTATATTAAGTTACATCGATAGTGTAATTTAATTTGACAGTTAAATATAAATTGACATTTAAATTGAAATTGGAATTAAATTTGCTAGTTAGACACCCTAGAATTTATAACTAGTAATCTGTTATGATATGTGACTGTTTTTGATGTTTATAGTGATGTATGCCTAATGATTAATATGTTAGATGTTTGGATGTTTGTTTATGTCGATCTATTTCTGTTGTTCACCTTGGATATTACGGGCATCAATAAAATTTGAAATTAAGTAACTTAAGAAATAGGTTTAAATGATATATACCTATGACACTTGATTTGAATTGAAATGATATATATCCATCCCTGAAATTAAAAATTAAAATTAAAATTAAAATTAACTGATCACTTGGTCATAAGATAGAAAATTATATACGAAAACTATTAGTCGATTTTAAATTATTTTTTAAAATTATAAGGTATGTTTTGATTTAGTAAATTTGATTTTAAAATTTAATTTAAAGATTTTATTTCAAATTTATATTTTACTTAATATAAGTTTTAGAAATCTACCTTGCCATAAAAAAAGTTTTAAAAATCTAAATTTTAAGATTTTAACTTATAATTTTATTCAGTTTTAAAATATATAATTTAAATAATGTAATATAATAAAAACACTTTTAAAATTTTAATTTAATAAAATATTCAATACAGTTTCAAAAGATTTGTTTAAAAATTTAATTTAAGATAAAAATATGGACTTTTGTAATAACTTTAATAGATAAAAGGTTTTTGTAAAAGATTTTAGAATTTTGTAAAAAGGTTTTGTAAGGAATTTATAAAAGTTTTGTAAGAGATTTTATAATGGATATTATACAAGGATTTTTGTAAAGGATTTTTTAATGGATTTTATAAAAGGGTTTTATAAAATATTTTTTATAAAAGATTTTATAATGGATTTTATAAAAGGATTTTTATAAAATATTTTTATAAAGAATTTTACAATGGTTTTATAAAGGATTTTATAAGGGTTTTAATGGATTTTATAAAGGGCTTTAGAAAAGTACTTGTATAAAGGGATTTGGAAGCGTTTTAAAGGGATTTACATAGAGGTTTATGGAAAAGGGAATATCGTAAACAATTTTGAAACTTATAAATAGCTTTATAAATGGTTTTAAAGCATATAAATAGTTTATAAATGGCTTAAGAGTGATTTATAAATTATTTTCGAAATCGATTGAAGGAAATCTTCCTCGGCATTTATGAATATATTTATACTTTTGGAATAAGTATATAGATATCTTGATATGAAGGTATAAACTATTTTCTGGATTTATTATTAAAATGTTTTATAAAATGACTACGGTGTGAAATAAGCATTTGTTTATTAAAGAGACCGAGGTCGGATATTTATCATACTCTTTGCCAATTCGAAACCACCTTAACAACTATATACGTGGTCGAGAATCCAAAACGAAGTTGGATGGTTTGGCGAACGCTGCTGGTATGAGGTAAAAACGCAGCCCTGACCTTCAGGTCAGCTTGATATGACTAAAATAGGAGCCATAACCAGGCCAAGTGAGGTCGCTCCTCCTATCGGACACGCTTCTTCGATACCATGTCTATTACTTTGTGATTGATTGGTAGCCACCCTTGATTCTATTGTAGGAGTGTTGTTTCGAGGTGGGCGGTAGCTGCAGCTATGCGTTACCGCTAGCTTGATTCCACAAAATGGAAGAATCCTACCCTGGTATAGCTCGCGTGCCTTGTCATATGCCTTATCGAGTCCACTACGATTTTAGTTTTTATCATACCTATGGAGTGCTTCCTGATAGCCCACCAGTTTACTGTGGAGTTTACAGTACTGTATAGACAACGATGTTTATTTAAAATATGTTAAAGGGGATATGGGTAACGCCTTAATGGTATTTTCAATATTATACTTTACTGATAGACACTACATATATAGACACTACAAGAAAAACCATTTATAGTTGCAAAAATTGGTGGCGTTTCTTTCTAAATGCAACCAAAAAGTATTTCCCTAAAAAATAAAAATGCGGCTAAAAAGATTTCACGTTCCCACTTTGCAGCCGCGTAAAGTAAAAAATATTTCACGAATTTTTTTTATTTAGTGTCACGTTTCCCTTCAGAATTTCTTCCGCTTTAGATTTCTCTTGCACTCTTTTATTCTCAATATCCACCCGCTTCTCAAACCCTAGTTCTTTTACCAATCACTCTCAAATGCTAAAACTCGTTCTCTGCTCGCACGATTCTCCTACTTTGAAAATGAGGTGCTCCTTCGCTCGTAAGCTTATTCCCCTCCGATGAGGTCCTCCCCTCTCCTCCCTAAAACATTCTCCATTGATAGTCTCTTTGCCTCTAAATGTTGTCTTCCTGGACGAAGCTGTCGATGAAGCAAGTGGGAAAGGTAGAGGAAGTGGGTACTATGAGTATGATCTGTACTAGAAAGTGCATGCTACAGGCAGGTATATCACATTTTATTATAGATTTTAATTTCAAGGGTTTTATTTTGAATCATTTTAGGTGTATACTTAGGATCTGTCCATTGTTATTTTGATATTTACATGCAAAAGCTGACAGGCATTTTGAAGCTGGAAATTTGTTTAAATTTGAAGATGGATGCTGCACCGAGCTTGCTTTATTAAGCTACTTAACATCTGTCCATCAAATGTGAGAGATCTTCTTCAATAATATTTGATTTCCAGTATAAATCTCGTTTAACTGGAACATGTCGATGCGTCCAACTTCTCCTTGCGTGGATTGCTGCGTAGAACCGAAACCTTGGAGGAAGAATCATGATGTTCCGGATGAGGGTAAGATCACTTCTTGATTAGGGTTTGGTATGTGCGTATATGTTGCTCGGTGAATTGCTTGCTTGAAATGAGTTGTGTAGATGAACGATTTGGTTCCACTTGGTTTTGTTTTGCTGATGAGTGGGCTTGATGTTGATTGGTAATTGTTCTGTTTACTATCTACTGCATATGATTTGGGTATTTTGATAATGGTTGAAAGAAGTTTTTTTAATCAAAATTCGAATTTGAAGTTTTCTTGGGAATTTGTTCCATTTCTTGGTCATTTATATTGCAACTAATAGCTGTAAGAAGAGATTATAAAGAACGGAAGATAGATATCATGGAAGGGTGAAGCCATAATTTTAGCCAGTGAATAGGATTTTGCTGAAATGGTTGTAGTTTCGTTTTGATTGTGATAAGTTCTTTTTGAGCAATGTAAGAAATGCATATTGCATTGCTTTGAAAATCTGAATATGTTTATTTATTTATTTTTAATTCTTTTCATTCTTATATGAAAAGGGCATTTAAGCAATGTTGAACACCTGAGTCAGAGGTAAACTTCCTCCTGATTCAGATTTAACAAACTATTGATGCTTAAAAAATATTTTGAGAAATTTTTTAACAAGCAATTGGGTTTGTTCTAAAGAAATATTCTCAGAAAAATTAAGTCTTAAACTTATACTACATCTATTGCTTAGTGCACCTCCATTTTTATTTTATTTTTACGAGTTAAACAATGTTTATCTAGTGTTCTTTTATCATCATCTTTTTTAATGGAGGAATTTTTAACCGTACATCAAGTTTTTCTTACTGGATATTAGTTTTCTTATAAAGTGAAATTTGAAATTGTATTTTCAAGGGTGATAGGAAAAGAAGGCCTTCAGTTTTATAGTGTAAGTTTATTTACATTTTTTTGATGTGGTCCTATGATGTATATTTGGAAATATATTTTGAGTTTGTGAATCTTTGAAATTCGCACGTGAAGGGTTGTTACATGTGCAGTATTAGTATAATAACAACGGCCATAATTGCAAAGAGACCCAAACCTTTGTGTAGCAGTGATAATTTACACGGGTCTTCGCACACTTTCAAGCCTACTAAGTTTTATCAATGGTTACTTAGTTTTAGCAATTTAGATGAGATACTCATCTTAGCAAGATAATTATATTTATTCCTTATCAAGATATCTCAAACCTAAAAAAAAATCTTGATTTCTGCTTATATGGACAGGCCTGTGGAAATGCTATAGCTTTGGATTTTTCAACTGTTAGTAGCTGCCCTACATAAGTGAAAGCAAGGACTTTCTCAATATATCAAAAAGGAAAGCAAAAGAAACTCTAGAAGAATTATCGGGATGTCTTTCTTTGATCAGTGCTTTTTCGTATAATTGTTTTCTTCACATGTATAATATTAAATTTAGGCAAGTCTAATTTTAAAAAAGATGATATCATAAGTTAAACGATCAATGCAAGAAAAATGATTGTATAAGAAGGAATTTCTTTAGCATGGTGGTAAAGAGGGTAGCTCTTTGAGTGTTTAATTTCTTGGGATCAAGTTTGCAAATCGATTTATCAAGGGGGATTAGGAGTCTTAAATATCGCTGAAATGAACAACGATTTTTTATGTTGATGGATTTGAGATTTAATTCGCTATATAGATGTGATGTGGAGGAAATGGGTGATGAAGCTGTACTTCAAGGATTGTTTTCAATGGAAAAAGGAGATTAAGGATTGTTCAGTTTTTTGGAAAAACATTTGGATGCTTTCTCCTTTATTCAAATTAAGTATAAGGTGTGATTTGAAGAGTGGGAGAAATATTTGTTTTGGCATGATTGTTGGATCCTACCATCTTAGCTATTGATTTTGCTAAACTATATGAATTGTCTCTTAATAAATTCAGTTCTATGCGTGAGGTATTTAGAGGAAGGGAGTGTGATTTTAAGTGGGATTTAACTTTTTCTAGAGTTTTAGAAGAAAAGGTTTTGTTTCAATTTATTGAGTTGAATAATATAATTGATAGTGCAGTGATTAAGGTGGAGGTTGATGATAAGTTTTTTTGGGCTAGAGATAATAAAGGTTTTTCTATTAAATCAATATACATGTTATTCAACTTTTCTGGTAGGAATTTAGTAAATATCGTTGGGCGGTTGATACTCTAGTGAAGTGAAAATTCGTATGTGTATTTGTTGTAAGGTAAACTTCATACCATTTCTATGTTGAGAAAAAAGCATATGGTACTTCAAAGCAAGTGTTTTTTCTGCAATTGTGATGTGAAGATTACAAGCATTTATTTTTCAATTGTGAATTCAGCTTTTATGCCTTGACAAAGTGCCTAGTTCATTTTAATATAGACGTTGAGGGGGGCTTCTTGGTTGATCAGTTTGATTATTAGAATTACAAAAGATTTTTGCTGAAAGATCAAGAGAAGAGAAGCACGTTTGAACTATTGAATCTTGCTTACTGTTAGGTCTTGTGGAGTGAGAGGAATAGGAAATGTTTTCTTAATCAATATAAGGGTTTTAATGCTATTCTTTTCACTATTTTGAGATATGTATACATGTAGGTCAGTGTGAAGAGGTGAAGTCATGTTGATTTACTGGATAAAGACTTGGAATATGCAGTACCCTGTAACAAAATAAAATATAGTAAATAATCTGAATAACGATGATAATTACTCACAGTTGTAAATAAAACAAACAATAAAGAAAGTGACATCTGTTATAGGTTTGAAGATGGTATACTTGATTGTGTCCAAAGCCAATGTTTGAATGTGTATCGTTTGAGTAGATTCTAAATAATTTGAATATTTATATTAATTCAGATTATTAATCCTCATCTGAGTCTTTTGCTTGAACTGATACTTCGGGTCGCTACGGCTTAAGTTCTTACTTTTATGATGCGGAATTTGTGAATAACATCTTGCAGAAACTAGTCATCAAATGGTATCGTTTGAATTTAAATCTTACATAGTTACGTCTTTACCGTTTAATTCTTATTTGGACGACGGTAGAAAGAAAAACCTAGGTATATCCAATTTGCTGTGAATCAGAGTACTGATCGTGATTGAATAATGGGAACAATAATTGTTCTACTGGGTGGTATGAATAAGATTTGAAAGTAATTGAAAAATCATGCTGGTCATAACATAATGTTTGAGCAATGGTACACATACACAAAAATTAACTTAAGCTATATGGAAGTACGAAACACAAGTGGTTTATACATCTTCCCCACAAGACACACGGCAGGTTCAAAAGCCTTGACAAAATAATAGTACTATTAAATAGGAAATTGGATTGAAAGGGACCAGCCAATTGCTGAAAAATTATTTGACAGGTCATTTTCTATTGATATCTTTACTTAATTGAATTTGTTATTCATGTTTTGCACCACTACAAAGTGCTTTTATCACTACTTTTTTTCCTAACGTCAAAAGGTAAAATAAAATTCGAGTACTTTTTTTTCAGATACATATAATAGATATTGCAAATTGGGGCAAGTCTTAAGATACTATAACTACAAGCTCTAACCACTCGTCCATATTGGCTTCTGTTGCTCTGGTGCCTACTTCCACCTTTGGAGTCCTCTTCGACTTCTGGCAAAAAAAACAAAAAATATTAAAAAAAGTTGTTTGTATTGGCATGCATTCCGTAATATAGGCTCATTCCTTATAGTTATGTCTAATTTCTTAGTGATGCGATCTTTTTTTTTTGCAGAAAAGGGATGATGGAAACTAGATATAACATACAGTGGGGTCAGTATTGTTTTTTGTTCAATTTTAATGCTTCATTACACTTGCATCAAATGATGTATACCGACAGAGATTATGATAGTAGATTGATCACAGAAGATTATAGGTGACACCTCCGTTATTTTTTTTTCTATTCAGAATTGGAATAAAAGATGTTATTCAGTTGTGAGTGTATAGTGTAATGGCAGATTCAATTTGTTGTCTGATGTTGTATGGGGGATTACTGATTTGGGTTATGTTGTCATTCATGGAACTATTGATGCTTGAAATGATCAAGCAAATTTGGTACTTACTTTTATCTTTCATTTTTTCTTCTTCTGTAATTTGAGTATTTCTAATGTTTTCTTGTGTTGTGCTCTTTTCTTTCTTTCTATCAGGACTTCTATATGAAGCATTTGGATGGAAACCCAATTAGTTCAGAGGCAGAGAGTGGTTTAGCTTTTACAAGTAGCTATTGAGAGGAGAGCAACAGAGAGGTATGTTTTAAAACTATTTCTTCTCAATTGTTTGTCCTTAGATGCTCCTTAATGCTTTACTTAAACTGACATTTACAACTCTATCTGCAATAATATTATACTTGTTTCAATTTATTTGACTAAAATAAGTATGATTTTATTATATAACTTTAGTTTCATTAAGTTTCGTTAAATTCAGTTTATAAATAATGTATGGTTCATTATATAACTTCAGTTTCATTCATTAAGTTAACGCGTAAGTGTTTGCGGGTAGCTGTTGAGAGAAGAGCAATAGAGGTCAGTTTCGTTCATTAAGTTTATGTTATAAATGCATAGGATGTATCGTTTTGTGTGCAGGTAGATGGTTAATTGAAACTGCAGTTTTTGGTTTTGAAGTGGATGGGCAGTTTTTTGTTTTGAAATGGATGGGCAGAGGCATATTTGTTTGAAGTATTATAGTCTAAGGACTTCTATATTTGTCCATTTTTGATATTTGATAACTTCACCTCACAAATATTTAGTAACATTATTATTAATGTTTACAGGTAGATAAACGTTTGTGAAGAATTCAAGCAGCAGCACTGGTTTTTGGTATGGTAGCAGCACATGTATGTAGTTAGGTTGATTAAAACTGTTATGAAACTATTATGAAACTAGTATGTACGGTAGCGGCACTACTTTAGCTGCATGTACTATTATGAAACTGTTTATGATAGTTTGGTTGTGTAAACGTATGGTTAACCTTTTGTCTTGACATTAATGTTATGATATAGTGGTGATTATGTAATTGCTTTTGTTTGTGTTATTGTGGTTCATTGAATGTGTTATTTTTGAATGTGTATGTGTTTATATATTACGTTATTGCATAAGTTTTGAAGTACTTGAATTAGAGGCGAAATCAGATGTAGTCGTGGAACAGCAGGCAATAAAATCGAAACATATGGTGGCGTTCAAAAAACATTGCAAAAAATAATAGTGCAGCAAAAAATAAGATAGTAAACGGCACCTTTTCGGTGGCGTTTCTTAAACGCTGTAAAAAAGATTTTTAGTAACGTTTAAAAAACGCTACCAAAAATTTATTTATAGTGGCGTTAAAATAAATGCAACAAAAAGTCATGAATTTTTAGTCGCATGTTTTCTAGCGGCGTTTATCAAAACGCCACCAAAACTTTTTGTACCGTTTTTGAACGCCACTAAAAATCAAATTTCTTGTAGTGAGAGTAAACTACTACATATAGATAGTTTGACGGATCCTTAAGAGATGGAAAAATCCCATAACATCTCTTAAGTTATTGTACTCACGTTATACACCGGATAGGAGATGAAACCCCGTAACATCTCTGACAGCATTACACTCATTTTTCACATGATATTGATTTGACTTACATGAGAATATTTTATTTCTGACTTGAGTGTTTTGTCTTTTCATTACGCTCAAGTCAGTCTAAACTTTTCAATGTTGAAGACTTTATTTCTAGAGGACGAAGATGGTTTTTGGTATACTATATTATTAGTAATTTTCCGCTACATCATTATTGGTATGGCGTTGTTTATACTCTGATTGTTGTAAAAATTGTGTAATCAAATGCATACTATAAAACAGCTTTATGGACTGTTATTTGATTATTATATTTTGTCATTCCACTGCGTGATTCTATATTTTTTCTGTCTTCTCTCTTATTTTTCTTATTTAATCCATTGACAATCCCCCTTTCTGAATGGTTTGAGTTAGACATGTGTGGTTCATTGTCGATTTAAACCGTCTTGAAAGGTGGGACTTCACAGCTTTGTTTAGAGTGTTAACCCTAATTTTCCCAAAAATTCTAATATCAATGCTATTTGGTTGTTAAAGAAAGGTGTTAGGTAGTTTGGCAGAAGATGAAGGTACCCCAGTTAAAGCAAGATCCTATATTAGTGGACTTACGTGACATTAGTATCTCAGTTGGCGATAGAAAAGTGAAATGTGGATAATGACTTCGAAAAATGGCAATGGAGGATGAATGATGTTCTAAGGAGGAATAGGGTTTATTAGGTGGTGTTTGGCATTAAGAAGTTTCCCAAAGAATGAGGAGAAGGAAGAATAGGCTTTTACTACTCTCTATTTTGCCATAGAAGAGAATGTTATCTCATAAATTAATAGTGAAACAACTGATAGATGAATTTGGAACAGGCAGGAGAATCTTTATCTAAAGAAGTCACTCACAAACCGTTTGATATTGCTGAAGCCATTTTTCATCAAGAAAATAGGAGAGGTTACTTCAATGAAGATACGTCTTAGTTTCTTTGATGATCTTTTGATGCAGATATAAAGACTGTTGATTTGAAGGTGGATGAAGAACAGAAGGCGACGATTGGTTTGTTTTCCCTTTCGGAGCATAACGTATGTTTTGCTAATAGTTTGGTATATCTAAGTGACATTTTAACAGTATAAAATGTCAAGCTGGGTCATCTTTCTAAAAACTTAAGATATCAGATGAAGAAGACGAGTGAAGGTAGATGAAGGAGTAGTTGTTAGATTCAATTCACTGAGAGAGATAGAGAGGAGAAGAAGAGTTGGAATCTTAAGGGGCGTTCCAAGTCTAGGAAGCTCAAAAATGGTTGGAGAGGAAAGTCTAAGGATAGGAAGTGTCGTTATTGTAAGAAACCAAGATATTGGAAGAGAGGTTGTCCAAATTTTAAGAGAAAGACTAATAATGGATCTTCATTAATTGCAGTGGAGAAGTTGTATTAGACCATTGGATGCTTGATTCAGGGGAGTCGTTCCACATGATGCTAAATAGAGATTACTTCCGCTCTTTTGTTGGAAAGGAGAGAAGTGCAATTCTTATCGAAAATGATGCATGTCGTAGAGCCATGGGAGATAGTAAAGTATGGATTCGCATATTTGATGGAGTGATCTACACTTTGACTGGTATCTACTATATTCCAAGTCTTCAGAAGTCATTGATCTCTTTGAGGAAGTTGGTATCTATGGGATGCAAGGTGACTATAGTGAATGATAGTTTGAAGTTTTGTAGAGGTGCACTACTTTTGATGAAGGGCGATGTGTTTTGAAATCTATATCCATCGAAAGGAACCACCATGCTTGGAGAGTCTTGTGTTGGAGTAGATAGTTCACGTGCTTTGGATGTCACCAGACTTTGGCATCTTTGATTGTGTCATATTTAGAAGAAGGGCTTAGAGTTGCTCAGGGATGGAATATGATCAAATGAGAAAGCTTTGACAAGTTAGATTTCTTCCAGGAGTATGTGCTAAGTAAGCAAACAAAGGTATTTTTTTGGAGTTAGATTTCATAGACCGGAGAGAGTATTTGCTTATATACATACATTCTTGGGGCATGTAGTACCACTTTCATTAAGGGAAAGAAGTATTTTATTTCCTTTATTGATGATTTTTCTCGAAATGTTTGGGTGTATGTGATAAAGGCCAAGTAGAAAAGTTCTGAGAAATTTTAAGCTCAAAAGATGCTAGTTGAGAACTAGTTTGGTTGCAAGTTGAAAGTGCTTAGATCTGATAATGGCAACAAATTTGTCTCTAGAGAGTTCCTCATTTTCTTTAAGTATCATGGTATTCAGATACATTTCACTACAATTGGTGATCCACAATCCTATGGAGTTGTTGAGAGGATGAATTGGACTCAACTTGAAAAGGCCTATTGCTTGAGATTGACTTTAGGTTTATCCAGAGGCTTTTGGACCGAAGTTTTATCGACTACAGCACATAGTATAAATCGAATTTCATATTCAGCCATAGCTAAGAAGATTCTATAACAAAAGTGGAGAGATAAATCAGTGTATCTTGGTTATTTTCGATTTTTGGTTGTTATGTATATGTGCACTATACAAGTGATGATAAGTTAAAGACTAAAGCAATAAGGGCATATTTATGGTAACATAGATGCAGTCAAAGGGTATCAAATTTGAAACTTAGTTGGTACAAAGATTATACATTTTAGACATGTAACATCTGATGAGTCTGCAATGTTCAACCCTAAGGAAGAGTTATCTACTGCATCAGTTGATTCTGATAGGCCTAAGGAGATGGAAGTAGCTCCCACATTTTAGCCTAGTAATATAGTTGTAGCTGTTGTTGAGAAGATGCAGTTGATGAGATATCACAAAGTGGTCTATATGTGCTTCTAGTAGTGTTGGTCATATGCATAAAGCTAGAGGAATTTCGGTTCAAGGTGGAGCTAAAAGGTGTTTAGGCGATGTTATACCTACTCTAGCCAATCATGGGACTATTACGCCACCTGAGAGGTATGGAGATTAGCAATATGCAATCATAGCATTGATGATCGGTTTGATTATCCCTAAATATGGTTCATGATGAGCCATTTGATCTTGAAGAAGCAATGAAGTCAAGTGATAGCTCGAAGTGGATTTACACTATGAAAGAGGAGTAGAGTCATTAAATAAGAATAAGACTTGCAATTTGGTACCACCTCCTTAGGGACGCTGAGTCATAGGTTGCAAATAGGTGTTCAATGTGAAGAATGATGAGATATACAAGGCAAGATAACTTCCAAAAGGGTTTTCGCAAAGGAAGGGAATAGGGTAGATCAGATATTTGCTTTTAACCGTCTAGGTATCATCTTTGCAAATGTTATTTCACACGCGTTGGAAATTCTATCACCCCTTCCACTTCCGTAAAAGTGAACCGTCTCGGCTAATGACAAAACACCATGTGTGGCACGTATTAAATGCATAGTAGAAGAACCGATCAATAGAAACTTTGTAATTTAACAAGCACATCCCTACTCACAGAGACGCGTTTGGAGGGGAAAATGTTGCTCAAATTTCTTGCATATACAATAAGCAAGTCAATATGACAAGGCTCAGTCCAATCAAGCCGGCCCAACACATCTAAGCCTGGCCCAGTTTATGCTAGCCCACACTCAATCTAACCCCAAGCCAACCCATCTACTTAGAAACACTCTAGGTCCATGGCCGATCGAGTCAACTCAAGATAGATTCGGTAGCCAAGCCATCATATAAGGTCCAGATCAAGCACGACCAATCTTCGACCTAGGTTCATCATAACCCACCTTCGACCAGTCTCAAGTATCATGTCTCATTATCCCTCAGTCGGCCTGGCATATACCTTGCAACTTTGTCCTTAACAATATTCAACTCCATTCAGCAATCTCTAGAAACAAGCCACCGCTCGCCACTACCGATAAGAAGCTTCTCATCTTCCATACCATCTGGACATGCAAAAGTAAATGACAAGTTGTACAACCAACTGTGCTAGGTACCATGAAAATCTGCCGAAAATATGCCTACTCCTGTGGCACACTGCCATGTTGAATGCACATTAAATGTAAAGCTCGTATCTGGTATGGAGCGACAGTTGGCATACTTCTTGACCCCACATTCCAATGCACATTTACAATTGTCTTCCATCAGCCCGTGTGACCAAATCAACAGCAAGGAGAATTTCTCGCCTGTTTTACTTTTCAGTCTCAATCGTTCAGCATCCATTTCAGCTACTATAAATACCTCATGTCATACAACATCAAAGGAGTTAAAATCTAGTTGATTTTTATGCTCAAAAATCACTCTCCACGGTAAAAAAAAAAGCCTCAAGCTCTTAGGATTAACCATATTTTAGTCTTACATGTTTAATTTATTACTACTCTCTTATAATTCCTTGAAATTGTAAGAGGAAAACATAGTAAAAGATCTTCATAGTGAATGTAGATAAGCTTAGCCGAACCGCACTACATCTTTATGTTACTTATTTTAATTTGCTCATGTTTCTCCTTATTTTACATTTTAAGTCTAGCATTAGCAAGTAAGTTTGGTTTTACAAATGCATTAGTTTAATTTCCAGGTTAGCTAATTTATTAGTCAACGGTAGACATTGGAAGTTTAGTAATTATTGTGTAAAGAGATTTGAAAGAACACCTTGAGATTACATGTTTTTTTGAACTATGTTGCTAATGAACCATAGTTTTTTAAGTGTTCGAGATTGATGCTTAAACATTAGTTAATGATTTTTGGCATTAGGTCTAAACCCATAAAGTAATATGTCATTACATGAAGATTGGAGAAACTTAAGGTGTATATAGGGCTAGGGTTTTCAAACTGGTTTTGGATCCAAATTATTAACTTGCCAAAACCCAAATTTTTTATCCCACTAAATATGTTGTATAAGTTAAGCGTTACATAACTTATTAATGTGTTTACACATACTTAACTAATTAAACATTATAATCCAAATAGCTAAATCGCATTTACTAATCGCATTAATATCATTAGCCACGTTTAATGCCTCTGTATAAATGTATAAAAACGAGGATAATTACAAATAGTAAAGGGAGTAAAGAGCAGTTGTCCTTTTAGTTGTAGGAAATATATTTGAGCAATATTCGGCCAAAATCAAGCCAGCAAACCAAACTGTTTTATCTTGATCTGTTTGATTTAGTTTCGAAACTAGATTAGTTTTTAATTGCCATATAAAATAATGCTATCTTATTATCAATTAAACTAAATTAGCAAAACTTTCTTCATATTATCAAAATTGTAGTGTTTTCTTAATTTTTTCAATTGGTTTGGTAATCAAAATAATTATATATACCATGAATATGCCAATGTTAATAATAAAAGACATAATAATACAAAATACGAACACCTTATATTGTAAGTTATATTTTATTCTAGGTAGTTTTAATATTTACACATATTGTGAATTGTTTTTTAGTTTGGCTAAAGTAGAAAACTGACAAAACCAATCAAGCTTAATTTGATCAATTTTACTTGAAAATCTTTTTTTATTCTTGTTTCGGTTTTATTTATCATTTTAATAATTAGAGCGATTAAACAATCATATGGGCACCTCTACCATTAAATATAATATTCTTCTTCTACAAATAAATGTATTGATTTTACGATTAAATATTTTAAGAATGTGTTTGTTGGTGTGTGTGTTTGTGTGTTCTAAGTGATAGGTATCCAAAAAGACCAATATCCATAAAAGAAAATTCACATGGAAACCTCCTCCTCCTTCGCTGTCCAAAAATTTCCACCTTAGAAAAGCCAAACCTCTCTTTAGCTTCGATTTATTCGCATAGCTCTCTTGACTTCATATGTTATTTGTTTAATTTGGATTTGATTTGATAGATTTGAAATTGATTTTTGTTAGAGATAAATGAAGAAAAAGATGGAGATAAGATATTTAGGCTAAAGCGTGACTAGGGAATATGTTTTTGTTTCTTTTTATAGGCTGAAATAATTCGAATTTTGGCTAAAATATCAAAATTGATATATTACGAAAATGTCAATGGGTTTGATTTTTTTAAATTTCTAGCCTGTTAAACCAAATTCAGCGTTATATATGTCTTAGGCATTAAACGATATTCTGTACGCAATGGAATAAGTCTCGAAGTCTAGTTTCAACTCATGTAGAAATTTTCTATTTTGCCCTTTATGTGAAATTACAATTTTATCCCTTTAGTTTAATTATTTAATTAGTAAAATTATGGGGTTTTGTATATAAAATCATGGTTTATAATTGGTTAAGTGATCATGTTGGCATGTTCATATATCGATGACGACACTGTTATTTATGTTTTTTTTATATTTAATCTTTCATGGGTACGTTTTGAGATTATGGAAAATGTTATTGACAATTTATGTAAAGAAAAATACTTAGTTGTTCTATTTTTCACCCATACCTTACTATATGTACATCTATAGATAATAATGGCAGTGTGCTAAAGAAAAACTTACGATTATTTATGCCCACGGACCGCTTATATAACACACTCTGTTGTGCAATTAATATTATTTTTATATATGAAATAGTTAAAAACAATTGGAAGTTTAAACGTTGTTCGTGGAAGCAAATATGAAAGATAATCATGTAGTTTTTATTTGTCTGTCTATGTTTTATTGTACGTCAAAGTATAGTTGATATTATAATAATGTTTATTCCACCATGAGATTATAAGTTGTTTTAAATGGTTTAGTCAATGAACCACATTTTTAGCGCTTGGGATTGAAGCTCAAGCATTAATTGATGACTTAAGGTATGTGTAAACGTTGCGGTTTTCAAGATGATTTTCGATCCAATTTATTAACTTATCCAAGCACAATAAATCTCTTACAGTAAATACTTCACGTTTAGTCTAGTGTTACATAACCTAATAATATCTTTGTTATCCTGCCTTTTGGCAAGGACGAGATATCAAAGAACTGAATGGAAAACAAAGGATCACTCGTCCCGGATATCGAGTACGCACATGTTCGCTATGGATATCGGTGAATTTTGTCCGAGTCTGGATCAGGCTACAATTGACAAGACACGACAAGCAAAGCCATGAAATCCAGCATTCCAAATTTCAAGTCAATCCGAGCTCGTATGCTCAAGTTATGATCGATGCAAATTGGAGGAAATAACCTCATGTTCGTATCCATCAGCGAGCCATATTTCGAATCGTTCAGATTCATATCCATCGTCATGCCACCGTTCATATCGATCAGTTTCGTATCCATTGATGAGCCACTGTTCAAATCCATCCATTCATGTCCATTATTTCGCACCATACGTCTTCGTATCCGTCAGCAGATAGTACACTTCGTATCGATCGGTTATAGTCCATTTCGCATCGATCAGTCTCTCTTGTTCGTATCGATCAGGCTTCTGATTTTCGCATCCATCAGTTGATCCTAGTTCGTATCCACCAAACAATCACTGCTTCGTATCCATTGAGCAAGCACTGTTCATATCCATCACAATATTGCTTGTTCGTATCGATCGAGTGGAATCGACTTTGATCGATACGAATAAAGTTCACTTTTGTCGATGCGAACAGAGCCACCTCCATCGATACGAGTTAAACCATCTCCATCGATTCGAACAAAGTATACTATAGATCGATGCAAAGAACATAATGTTGATCGATTCGAACATGGCAATGACATTGATACGAGCGAGGCAATGTTTAAGCGAAGTTGCGGTCAACTCAGAAAGTGAATGGTGGATCGATCCGGGGAGTGCGCGCCATGTCATCATGAAGGCACGTGCAAACATCAATTTGAAGAGATTGATTCAAAGTGATCGATTCGAAGCGAACAGCCAACCGAAAAACTCCATCTCGTATCGATCATAACTCGAGATCCACAAGTTCAAATGCTATTAAATTTTCACAAGAGCTTACGTACATGCTAAAGAACGTTCCTACCAAGTTTTGACTCCATTGGAAAAAATCTTGATCGATACGAATTGCATTCATATCAATCATAGGTCGAGTCGAAACTTCACGGAATCAATGGCGTGGGCCCACTCATGTACCAGAAGGAGTCTTTCGAAGTTTGAGCGAAATATTAGCCTCCTACGCCTATAAATAGAGCCTCAGAACCTACAGAAGAAGGATCTTTTTGATTCTCAAGCGCCCAGACTCTGCCGGATTGAACTTTGCAACCTACTACAACTATTATACTCGAATTTCAAAGTTGTAATTCACTGTTGTTGGCTGTAATCAAGTGTATCCATCGAAAAAGTATCAATAAAGTCGTAAAACTTCATAGTGGATGTAGGCAACACGCCGAACCACTTTAAATCGCTTGTGTCTGTGCATTTATTCATCAATTTTTGGAGTTTTTGTTAGATAAACTACCTTTTAAATTTATATTCTTCATTTGTATCTCTTCAAAAACTTCCAAAGAGTGTTGTGCCCATTTTTGGTACAAACACTTTGGTGCTTTCACTGAGAAAACCTAGATTTTCTCCTGCTCCTTGGATCTACCCTCGATACCAGATTGCATATGTCTCAGAGGAAGATCCAGATCTCTACTCCAGAATCCTTCCAACCTATTCAGATTTGCAAAAAATCTGGGAAAGGACTCCACCTCTCATAATGGTAAGCACAAGGACCACCTCCAATACTTCCGATCAGGAAGGTTAGGATAGACAGAATCCCGCACAACTGCCTCCATCCAACCAAAACGCTATCGGACCCTCAGATCCGTCAGGCTCGGTCACGAGGCAAGAATTCCAGATGCTGCTACAAGAATTGACCAGAGTCGGTAGTAATTAACTGAGCAGCTGCACGCTAATGCTGAGTTGACTAACCAGCTAAACCGCCAAATGCGTAGAAGATCTAGAAGGGATCGTGCTTCCAATTCCTCCATAGAAAGTTCTGCCTTGTCCGATTACCATTATAGATCCACCCATCCCCGGCTAGACGGGAGCTACATACAGGCTACCGGACATTAACCTGCAATGACCGTTGGGCAACTGAGAGTTGGGCCATCGGCCAGTTTCCATACTGGACCCTCCTCTCGGGGAGGTACAGTTCCAAACTATACCACGGATAACCACACGAAAACCGTCGCTGTAGAACCAAGGTTGATGCCCAAAATCAGCCCATCTGAACCAACATCAGCATGGACGTACTCCTGAACCATACATTCCTGAAGACTATGACCCAAGGAGGAGAGACGTGGACCGTCGATAGCGCCCGGTCCAGCCTCGCAATGTGGAGCCCGACCACACCTTGGCTCAACGTGCATAGAATGTCCAAATGCCGAACATTCCGACTATGATTCGGAAAATGATCCGTGAAAGCCAGGGTCTTACTAATGACGACTGGGGAATCTCTTGGAGTCATACCCCTTTCACGGATGACATACTTTATATCGAACCTCCTCGACGATTCAGAATGCCAGCTCTACCAGTTTATGAAGGAATTCGGATCCAAATCAGCACATCCTGAAGTATGAATGGCTGATGAATGCTGCAAGAGCCGATGACGCAGTGAAGTGTATCTTTCCCATCTCTTTGAGGGGCAGTGCTGCCATGTGGTTTACATGATTGCCACCTCGATCCATTTCTTGCTATGACCAAATGGCCACCAAGTTCGTGGAACAGTTCCGAATGCATGTGGCAAGGCTAAAAGATGTTAATACTCTATCCAGCGTCACTCAAGCTCCCGGAGAGACACTTAGATGCTACTTGGAGAGATTTCATGCTGCATGTGCGGAAATAAGTAATCCTAACGACAATTCTATTCTGATGGCATTAACAAAGGGGATTAATCCTGATTCCGAGTTTGAAAATTGTCTAGCCGGAAAACCCCCCGCATCATTGGACCGTTTCTACTCCAAAGCTGCTCAATTCTTGAGACGGGAGGACACGAAACAGTCTAGGAAGTAGGATGACGCTTGACCAATAATGGAGGGCATACAGAGTAATGTTGCAGTCAAACAGTCCGGTGAGAGTTCCGGAAAAGTTCCGTTAAACATACAGAACAAGAAAACTCAGTCAAGAAGTAATGATAATCAGAATAAGAAGCGAGATCAAAATCGAGTCCCGCCATGTAGGGATCCAATGTTTGATAATTACACTCCCTTGAATACGTCGCTAGAGAACGTGTATTTGCAGACATGCAAGGCTATGCAATACAAGAGGCCTGCTCCGAAGCCATCATCGGAGAGGCAAATTCAGACAGGAAAGTTTTGTAGGTTTCATGAAAGCTATGGCCACAATACAAATGAGTGTCGTCATTTACAGGACCTCATTGAAAAATTGATCAGGGAGAGAAAGTTGGATCAGTTCGTGCGAATGCCGCGGTCTGGAGGTGCGGGCCCATCAAATCAAAATCGTGTGCAGAATCAGGAAAGGCAGGAGGAACCCGCTCATACGGGTGGGAGGTTAGTTATAAACACAGTAAGTGGTGGTCCTCATCCAGCAGACCGAAGCTGGAGGGAAATGGAGTCGTATGCCAGCTCTATCAGGCATGCAGACTTCGAGTGTTGTAGTAATTCTGATGACGGGGCTCCAACCAAGCAACAAAGAACGATGATTGATGACATCGTATTCAAAAACCGAGATGCTGATAAGGCCAAAGCCCCCACTATCGACCCGCTAGTCATATCTGCCCAGGTAGGTCCTTCTTGGATGAAAAGGATCCTGGTTGACAGTGGGAGCTGTATAAATTTTTTGTTTAAGCAAGCCTACGAATTGATGAAGATGGAAGACAAGGATTTAAAGCCTTGCCAAACTAGAATCCACGGCTTCAATGGAAGTGCTACTATACCCACTGGAGTAGTGGAACTGCCAGTGGAATTGGGGGTTGGGGAATGCCGGAGAGTCCGGATTTTACAGTTTGTTGTTCTAGACATTGATTCCCCCTATAATGCCTTTTTAGGCTGACCGGCCCTTGCTGAATTCAGGACGGCCATTGCCCGTGGTGTTTGACTCTGAAATTCCCCACCAATAGTGGGGTAGGAGTAGTTCAAGAAGATCAGGCCGCTGGGAGAGCCTATTATGTCGCTGAAATGCGTGAAGCGCAGCGAAAAGAGAAAGGAAAGGGCGTAGAGGAATCTCTCTACGTTCGTTTTGCTGACAATTGACAATTAGTGCCTGGGCCCTGGCCTGGGCACCCCAACTAATTCTAGAGAGATCCTGACCCAAGAGACACTGAAAGCAAAGATGAATCTAAAGAGAGTCAACCTTCTCTGGCTGAACTGACGATCGATGTTCCGATTGATGATGATGATGATTCAAGAATGCTAAAGATTGGGTCTCGGTTGAGCCAACAGATGCAACAGGAATTGGTTGAATTTCTCCGGACGAATCTTGACGTGTTCTCTTGGACGCACTCTGATATGTGTGGGATCTCACTGGACATCGCGAGCCATACCCTGAATATTGATCTGCGGTGTATCCCAATCAAACAGAAAAGGCATGGTATGGATCCAGATAGATCTGCTGCCCTTAAAGAAGAGGTCGATAAGCTGAAAACAAATGGGTTTATCCGAGATGCTTTATACCCGGAGTGGGTATCCAATCCCGTACTTGTTCGAAAGCCAAATGGGAAATGGAGGACGTGTATAGATTATTCCGACTTGAACAAAGCTTGGCCGAAGGATAGTTTTCCACTTCTTTGAATTGATCAACTTGTAGATTCAATGATTGGACACGAATTTTTTTCTTTTATGGATGCTTATTCTGGTTACAATCAAATACCCATGCATTTACCTGACCAAGAACATACCAGCTTTGTGATCGATTTGGGACTCTACTACTATAGAGTCATGCCTTTTGGGCTCAAGAACACCGGTGCAACGTATCAACGCCTGGTCAACCGGATGTTCTCCAATCAGATTGGAAAGACCATGGAAGTATATGTAGACGACATGCTGGTAAAGTCGCGATTCTCTACTGATCATATCAGAGATTTGGAATCAATGTTCAACAACCTTCGAGAATACAAGATGAAGCTCAATCCACTAAAGTGTCATGTTGGATTCGCATCTAGAAAGTTCCTTGGGTTCATCGTCAACGCCCGAGGAATAGAAGCAAATCTCGAAAAGATCTGGGCAATCAGAAATCTACAAACTCCAAGAACCATAAAGCAGGTCCAGAGTCTTAATGGGAAGGTAGCAGCATTGAGCATGTTCATTTCAAAGTCCACCGACAAATGCATCCCCTTCTTCGATCTGATCTGAAAAGGAAAGCGAAACTTTGAATGGACCACGGAATGTGAAGATGCATTCAGAGCACTGGTTCAACATCTCTCCATGCCACCAATTTTGTTGAAGCCTATCGACCACGAGCAGTTATATCTTTACCTGGTGGTATCAGAGAACGCAATCAGTGATGCCTTAGTTCGGGAGGAAGACCTAGTGTAGAAACCGGTCTACTATGTTAGCAAACGGCTAACCGGAGCTGAGAGAAATTATCCAAAGCTAGAGAAATTGGCTTACTGCCTAGTCATTGCCTCAAGGAAGCTCCGTCCATATTTCCAAGCTCATCCTATCACTGTGTACACCGATCAGCCGTTACGACAGGTCCTTACGCGGCCTGAGACGTCTGGTAGGTTACTTAAGTGGAACATTGAACTGAGCTAGTTTGATATCACGTACACTCCAAGGAGAGCCATTCAAGGACAAGTCCTAGCAGATTTCATAGCAGAATATACCGTTCCAGAGGATTTGCCCGAAACTAGTAAATCTCCCGAATACATCTGGAAGCTGCATACCGATGGTGCGTCCAATGATCGGTGCTCGGGTGTTGGAGTAGTACTTAAAACCCCCGAAGGCCGATCCATATGCTATGCTTTGAAATTTGAATTTCGGGCGATCAATAATGAAGCTAAGTATGAAGCCTTGCTTGCTGGATTAAAACTCGCCCGTGATTTGAGAATTATTGCTGTGGAAATTTATTGTAATTCCCAATTGGTCGTATGTCAAGTTCGGGGTGAATATCAGGCCAAGGGTCGAAGATTAGCTGCTTATCTATCTCGAGTCCAGGAAGTACTTGATCAATTTGATTATTATGCCATCTTCTACATACCCCGTGAGCACAATCAAAAGGCTGATTCATTGGCGAAGTTAGCGAGTGTAGGCAAAGCACAGCAAATGGGGCTTGTTCCTATGGAGACATTATCTTCTCCGAGTATTGATCAGATGGAGACAGACTTCGTATCCGAAACCGCTCCCGATAGGGAAACATGGATGACTTCGTACCAAAATTACATCGAGCATGGAACACTACCTGAGCGCAGGAGTGAAAGAAGACAGATTCTTCAAAAAGCCTCACGGTTCACCATCCAGGATGGAGTCATGTATAGAAGAGGATATTCTGCTCCTCTCCTTCGATGTATCGCGCACGATGAAATAAAACGAGTTTTACATGATGTACACGAAGGAGAATATGACGATCACATCGGGGGGCAAGCTCTCGCTAAGAAAGTGCTCCGGTACGGGTATTACTGGCCCACTGTAAACTGTAATGCAGCAGACTATGCCAGGAAATGCGATAAATGCTAGAAACATTCTCAATTTCCTAGAGCCCCACCTACTGAGATAACCCAAATGGTCGGCCCATGGCCGTTTGTAGTACGGGGCATTAATATTATTGGCACTCTACCTCTGGCCAAAGGTGGAGCGAGATATGCCATCGTCGTAGTTGATTACTTTACCAAATGGGATGAAGCTGCACCTCTTGCAACAATCATGACGAAGAAAGTGATCAACTTCGTAGTTCGGAATATTATCTGCCGATTTGGTCTCCCGCATACCATTATCACTGATAACGGAGCCCAGTTCGACAGTGTTGAATTGGATAATTTCTGTCAACGATTTCATATCCATAAGAAATTCTCTACAGTTGCACACCCTCAAGCGAATGGCCAAGTTAAAGCTGTTAACAAGGTTATCAAATCTATTATGAAGAAATGACTAGAAAAGGCTGGGGGCAAGTGGTTGATGAACTTCCTATGGCTTTATGGGCTTACTGAACAACCCATAAGTCCACGACCGGACACACTCCATTTTCTTTATCTTATGACTACGAAGCCATTATTTCAGTTGAGATGGAAGTACCTTCTCATCGCGTGACTTATTATGACCCGAAGACTAATGCCATATTACTTGTTAAACCTTTAGATTTACTGGATGAGAAGCGGGAAGAGGCTGATCTGAGGGCAGCCGCATATCGAAGTCGAGTTGCCCGATTGTACAATGCCAAGGTTCGGCCACAAACCTATGAACTTGGCGATCTCGTTTTCAAAAGAATCTATCCGGTTCCTTCACACATGAAGCCAAATCAGGAAGGACTGTATGTGATTACACAAAAGCTCGAAGATGACACGTTCATGTTATCGACCGTTGACGGTCTTACTTTGCCAAGAGCCTGGAACAGCGAGTGTCTCCGTCGCTACCATACATGACAGGCTCTATTTACTTCAATCTATTTTTCCATTTACAATTTGTTTCTGCATTTTGAAATTTAAATTTGTAATAAGGCAATTGAATTTTCCATATTTTCTCATTTTAGCAATAAAATGTCATCTCTTCGAGCCAGAGCTATGATTTATTGAATATAACGTACAGCATCACGATGCATGGAGAGCTAAGTTCCATCATGTGGTGGAATTTATTCAAATAGAGAGTGATTGTGATATGACCGGTCACTCACTAAGTGAAACCCGAGCTCGGGGGAAAATCACTACACCAAAATTAAAAAGGATTGATACACGACAATCCTTTAACCAACTCCAAACTCCCAGAGTGCGAGTTGGAGCATAAAACTCATAAATACGGTTTTGGAGAGGGTAGACCCATCCGCCTAACGACTCCAACCGTACACTGACCAAGTTTGAGGAGGATGGACTCGTCCATCTAACGACCTCACTTGTTAACTCGTGGTGGATGTGAATCGACCATCCACGATCCCGATAATCCCTCATTCCCAGAGTGAGAACGAACTCCTAAAAATACTAAAAAGATGTGACTGACCATCTGTGGGCCAACTCCAAATTTCCCAAAGAGCGAATTGGGGTATAAACATCAACTCTAGGTTCCCAGAGTGCGAACCGGAGTATAAACATCAACTGCAAGTTCCCATAGCGCGAATTGGAGTATAAACATAGGTTCATGGAGTGCGAACCGGAGCATAAATATTAACTACACATTCCCAGAGTCTGAATTGGAGTATAGACGCTAAGTCCAAGTTTTCGGAGTGCGAACTGTGTTTCAAACATTGATAGTCTATGGATTCCCAGAGTGCGAGCCATATTATCGATCACGAATAACTCTGAGTCCCTATAGTGTGGTCAGAGTATAAATATAACTCGAGTGTGGATGATCGCTCATAAACTAACCTAAGTCCCCAGAGTGTAGACATGTGCTTAAAAGCTTCAACAGGCACAACTAATCGTTGAAATACAAATGCAGATCTCCGGAGCGCGGATGTGAGTACTATGAGTAAGCGAGTGTGATTCCACCGCTCGTGTCTTACTTGTTTTAACATTGATCCGACGATGTTAAGTCGGAAATGATAAAGACAAACAGTGACCACTAGCTGATCGTCGTCACCTATCCCCGGAATTGGGGGCAAAGCTTAAGTGTTTATCATTGATCGAAGTGGTGCAGCGTCAAAAATCCAACCCAATCTCCAGCTACAACTTGTGTTCGTGATTTTCAAACTTGGCGAATGAAACAAACTCGGCTCAAAAGTTGAGACTATGCAAGTGCACTGAACCGAGGATCAAACGCTACAACACTTAAGCATAAAAGACAGGAATAACCGTTGAAGCAAGAAAACAAAATTTCATTTGAACTACTTGAAAGTGAAGATTCATATACAAGTGCTTTAAAAAAATTCCTACTAGCAGGAGCCGAACCCGCATCTATACACGGTTTATGAAAGAAAAACAAGTTCCTAACCATCAAAAAAGCGTCGGGAAGGCCTATCCACTCCCTTTTCTTCTTCGGCTTCCTCTTTGATGTGGATCCGCTAGAGCCACTAGTGATTTTCCTCTTTGGTGTTACAAACGGAGGCATAATGTCGACATCCTCCTTCGAGCTTGATTTTAGAGGAATGCTCTCTGTAGAAGGAGTTGGAGGAACCGGATATACAATTGGGGGTGCAATGGACACACTGGTACCAACAAGTGTACACCCGGGTGATATCATTCTAAGTGGAACTGGAGCAGACGTCGTCATTCCACCTTCAAGACTACCGCCATGTGCCACTTCCTCCAACTCAGCATTGATTTCGGTCAGTATTTCTTCTTCTCGAATAGATCGGGCATCAATGGGGGAAGTAGTGGTCTGTGTTGAAGCGCTAGAGGCGGGTGCGAATCCACTAATGACAAATGGTAAGTCCCCGAAGGGGTCACTCTATCGACCTTGAAGCTCGTTCATCATCTGCACATCAAAAGAAAGTGAACTCCCCTGCGTTACTTCAATGAGCATGGTTTTTGTCGTAGTGGTCGCTTCGGTGTTGATGGCCTCCTACGCTTGATGTGATTCCTAGATTGTAGGAGGCACCGTCGATGTAACTTCAGTCACTGGACAAAGAAGAAGAGAAGTTGTTAGTACACACTTCAAAGCAAGTTCTTCATTTCGAACACACATGAGATTTTTTCAGAGTACCTTCCTCAGTTTGGCTCGCAGTTGGCTGAACTACTTCAGAAATGTGCTCCTTTATAGGAGATAAGTGTGGCTGCTCTGGGTCGTAAGCTGGGACAGGCTGGGGATCAACCACTGAAGTAGGCTCAGATCGAGATGAAGTAATAATCTCGGAACTTGTGGCGTGATGCTCGACGCCTGAGCCTTCCCCAATCTTCTGGTGCTGGGTTCCAAGCTTCTCTCTTGCGTGTGAAATCATAGAGTGGTGGAGAACCTTCTTTTCATCTTCATTCAGTATACGGTTCTCCAGTTCGAACTCATCAAATGCTCCACCCAGATGCACCGCCTTCTCCTCTTCGACCAACAGATTCCAAGCATGGTAGAGATGACTTGAGTAATCATCGAGCCAAGCCAGGTTTCTATGTCTCAGCACGTTGGCATTGTAAGTGACGAGAAGTTCCTCTATATCAGCCTCAAGCATGGTTTTCGCCAATCAAACCTTCTCATCAACCTCAGGCTCTACAACGCGGACTTTTTCCATAGCCGCGTCTCTTTCCCTCTAAAGCACCACCACTTGATCACATGCTTCTTGTGCTGAGATATTAGCAGCATCCTTCTCTTTTATAATTTCAGAAAACTTAGACTTAAGTTCGTTGATCTCTTTGAGGGCTGCATCCCGCTTGGCGGTGACAGTGGTGTTTCTATGACGCATGTCCTCCACCATGGCATAATGTTCTTGCCTCATTCTATCCATGGCTGCGTATGCATCATCGGCCTTTTTGAGAGCCTCCATTTCGAATTTTCGGGAAGACTTGGCTTCATTGTTAAGCACCTAAATTATCCAATCTTTTTGTGAAAGTTCTTTCTCTAGTTTTTCAATCGTGGCATCCCGATCGAAAGCCACTTTCGATGCTTTTCTCGCAGCTTTCGACCACTCCTTGTACTGGAAGAAGATATCCACAACATAATCATGCACTGTGTTTTCGGCCTCCGTCGGAATTCTCTTCAAGTGTGGGGGAAGATGTAACCGTCGAAGCAAAAATCGAGGAAATCCTTTTTCAATTGAGCAAGCTTAATCGCTTCTTTCCCAGTAGGCTCAGTAAGGACCTGTTCTGTAGTTGGAGGGGCCACTATTTCCATTCTACGATGAGAATCAGACCTTGGAGCATGAGAAGAAGGCTTATGCCGTGAAGTTTCAAGAGGCTGTGAAACAAGAATTGGAGGCAGTGCAGGAGCTTTGGGAGGGAGTGAGCGAGATCGGGATCGGCGTACGTATCCCTTATATTTTTCATACCGCTCCTGACTGGAGTACCCCTGGTCGTAATCCCTGTCTCCTTCTCTTCTTCGCCACTCGTAATATGACAAAGATCGACGAGTATTTCGTAGACTACCAAGCATAGATCCACGACCAGACATCATATCTACAAAGTAAAACAAGAATAGAGTTAGTGATCTTCCAATAGTGGACAGCTTACGATCAGGAATCGTGTAGTGCCGTGAAGTGTGTATGTATGTGCAGCCCCCCGACCAACCGAAAGTGTCGACCATGCTAGTGGGAAGAGACTCGCTTAAATCTAAAGCATGTTGGAGTTCTTCCAATCCGACATCATATTGGAAGGACACGCAGTCCGGAATTGGGATATCGACGAGCCCTTCGAAGAGATTTTCCGCTCGTGGGAGAGAAGCCTCCGAAATTCTAACCATGGAAGCGCACCGAGACATGACCATGGTTTTCCATCCCTTGGATTCAGAATATTTAAAAGAACCTGCCTTGCCCTTTCTTTTTCCTTCGGAATCCCGGACTGCATCCGAAGGCTCAGCTAAAGGTTCGTCGTCGGTGTGTGTCCTCTCCAAATCTATTTCCTCAGTTATAACAAGATGAGGCGTCGTGGGCTTAGTCTGTTTCTTCGAGCTAGTTTGTAGCGCCCCCTCGAGCCTTATACTTTATTTTCGCTTAATCAACCTGAGAATTCTCAAGTTACTATCCGTCAGAACCGAGTCAATATTTCTCTCTTCACTTGGGACTTCTTGAAGAATCCAAACTATTTCTTTGAAGTGAACACCTTCGAGTCGCTGAATTATCATTGTAAAGATAAAAAGATATAAGTTTGACTTCAGTGGTAACTGACTTATCGACTATTTGAGAAGATTGCAATACTTATGTCGAAATTGCCATCGACTGGCAAATCCCGAGGGGCATCGGACATAAGACCATTCCGTCTTGAAGTAACTTAGCCTCGTCCAGGATCCCGTAACTACTTGGCAATTTCTTACTGCCTCCAGGAATGTGAAAGATGGGCTATCTCCCTGGCTCTTGAAGTTGAACAAATATCTGTTCTCGATCGGAATAGGTGGTCGATGGAGATGCTCCATGAATACGATGAACAGATTGTTAAGCAGAGCATATTCGTTCGGGTGCAACTGAGACAGAGCGATTCCCAGATAAGATAACACCTCCCTTATATATTAGTGGAAAGGGGGAAGCGTCCCGGCTGCGCACGCATGACGATTGAATGCAGTGTGCCCCTTCGGTGGATAGTGCGTTCTATCGTTTGGTCCCGGTAATAGTACGTCGTCCATCGACAGACCGTGTCTTAAGCATATTCACCCTAACATGTCTTCAGAAACATTGGACGAAACAGAGTCTGGCGGACTACCGACGAAAGATGCACCAGGTGCCTCATCCGGGGCAGGATCGATAACTTCGGCCTCAATGACCAACATTTCGATTGTAGGAGGGATTAAACTCTGAGCTTCCTGTTGCTGCGAGATTGAGGGTTCCATAACTAACTAACTTACGATAAATCATCATTAGACAATAATGATCCCGTGTTTCCCCCGGTGTAAAGTGTGTGAATGTGTTGTGTAGTGCGGTGCTATATGATACTTGCAGAAATTCAACAAAGCATGAAGAAGTATGCAAACAACAAGACTTCAAAATTCAGTCGGAGTGACCGTCATCGCCGACCGTCACAACCGTGCCATCCAGATATTAACGATCGATCCGAGTTAAAGTCTGTTATCATTTTGTTAAGTTACAGTTCCATCGACGAGCTTCGATGGGCAGTCAAGTATGCAGTTTAATAGTTAAGTCCAGATATGCAAGAATGAAGCTCATCGGAATCACGCTATTGATTGTTCAAAGTTTCTTATCCATCACGGTTCAAGCTAGGATTGATCACCAGGAGTCTGCTTCGTATCGATCATCAGTGTCCAAGTTCGTATCGATCAAGATGGCTTCAGCTTCATATCGATGAATTTCGAATCGATACGTTTCGTATCGATCGTATGGGCATATTTTGAATCGATACCTCTCGTATCGATCGTAAGGGCGTATTTCGAATCGATCTGAAACCATCAACGGTTTGGGCTTCGTATCGATTTCCAGAAACGAGAATTCACATCGATCACCAGCCTAGCCTTCGTATTGATCGTTGAAGTAAGATTTTCGTATCGATCGTACATGACAAGTCCACGCATCGATCATCACAGATCGATACGGTTTCTCACCATCTTCGATCGATGCGAAGCACATCATTCCACCTAACTTTTCCAGGATCGGTACGAATTCCGAGACAAAGCCTTATCATCTATATCGATTCGAACGTTACCACCCCAAATCGACACGAAGCGAGGGTCAAGCCATTCTTCTCCATACTCCTTCTTCTCCAAATGGCCTTAACTCCACTTCCTTCCTCCGTCCTCGACCTCGCTCTGGTTTATCCCTGACCTCGATTTTGTCAGGATCGATTACGAATACAAACAGGGATGGAGGAGATTTTTGATTCTCGTTGTTTGTGTGTTAGGTCCGTTCCAAGGCCTACCTAGATGTACAATCGAATTAAAGAATCTGAAGCTTGGATCAATGCGAAGGCACATGAGTTCTTCTTTTTCCAAGATCTCGATTTGATACGAAGACGAAAGATGTGAAGGTAAGAATAAAAAAGTGAAAAATGGCTAAGTCCAAAGGTATTTAAATGGACCCAAAGACGGGAAGAAAAACGATTCGCCTCCCAGTTAAAAGCAACCGGTAGCAACGTTTTCACCAAAGCGATACGAATGAGCTGTTCGTATCCATAAGCCAAAGCCTTCATCGAGACGAAATAGTCACCAAGCTCTATCGGTTCGTAAGCTTTGTTCGTATCGACGATTTTGCGGCCCCGTCCATGGTCCATCGATGCGAACTACACTATTCGAATCAATCGATTCACAGCCTCCAGAGGCCGGAATTCATCGGTGTGAATTGGGGACCATATGTTCGAATCCAACAACATCGAGCTCATCGATACGAAATAGCAATTTCGTATCCATCGGAGCTTGCAGCCATCGATGCGAACGATCATTTCGTATCCGTCGAGACTCCTATCTATTGATGCGAAATGATCATTTTGTGTCCATCAATGCAAAGTATATCAATGCGAGAGCAATCTTTCAACCTTTTATATCAATTCAGGAGAGGATCGACACGAAGGAACATCCAAGAACAGCCATCAAGCGTTGTTGCAACTTGAATTTCACATCGGTTCAGGAGAGGATCGATACGGGATTCGATACAAGAAAGCTGACAATGACTCGTGAACGTACAACGTTAACGAGAGTCGGATTAACATATATGCTTACATATCAGATTAATATTCAATTTTCACCATTCACAGGAATTGAATACTCGTCTGATGTACGACTGCGGCAACAAACGATAAATCACTATCATACAGCAACAGTTACAACAACATAGGGTATAGCAGTTGACAATCAGCAGTTCATATTACTGAGAATATCAATCAAAGATTACAGCCTTCAACGAAAAGATGACAACTATTCAGAATGAAGATGACAACTTTTGAAAGCACGTCATGTTTCTACAAGACATACTTTAAGGGGCAAATGTTATCCTGTCTTTTGGCAAGGCCGAGATATCAAAGAACTGAATGGAAAACAAAGGATCACTCGTCTCGGATATCGACTACGCACAGGTTTGCTATGGATATCAGTGAATTTTGTCCGAGTCCGGATCAGGCTACAATTGACAAGACACGACAAGCGAAGCCATGAAATGTAGCATTCCAAATTTCAAGTCAATCCGAGCTTGTATGCTCAAGTTATGATTGATGCAAATTGGAGAAAATAACCTCATGTTCGTATCCATCAGCGAGCCATATTTCGAATCGATTGGATTCGTATCCATTGTCACCCCACCGTTCGTATCGATCAGTTTCGTATCCATTGATGAGCCACTGTTCGAATCCATCCATTCATGTCCATCATTTCGCATCATTCGTCTTCGTATCCATCAGCTGATAGTGCACTTCGTATCGATCGGTTATAGTCCATTTTGCATCGATTAGTCTCTCTTTTTCGTATCGATCAGGCTTCTGATATTTGCATCCATCAGTTGACCCTAGTTCGTATCCACCAAACAATCACTGCTTCATATCCATTGAGCAAGCATTGTTCGTATCCATCACAATATTGCCCGTTCGTATCGATCGACTGGAATCGAATCGACTTTGATCGATACAAATAAAGATCACTTTCGTCGATGCGAGCAGAGCCCACTCCATCGATACGAGTTAAACCATCTCCATCGATTTGAACAAAGCATACTACAGATCGATGCGAAGAACATAATGTTGATCGATTCGAACAGGGCAACGACATCGATACGAGCGAGGCGAAGTTTAAGCGAAGACGCGGTCAACTCGGAGTGAATGGTGGATTGATCCGGGGAGTGCGTGTCACGTCATCACGAAGGCACGTGCAAGCATCGATTCGAAGAAATCGATTCGAAGTGAACGGCCAACCGAAAAACTCCATCTCGTATCGATCATAACTCGAGATCCACAAGTCCAAATGCTATGAAATTTTCATAGGAGCTTACGTACATGCTAAAGAATGTTCCCACCTAGTTTCGACTCCATTGGATAAACTCTTGATCGATACGAATTGCATTAGTATCGATCACATGTCGAGTCGAAACTTCATGGAATCGATCGCACGGGCCCACTCACGTGCCAGAAGGAGTCTCCCGAAGTTTGTGCGAAATATCAGCCTCCTATGCCTATATATAGCGCCCTAGAGTCTACAAAAGAAGGATCATTTTGATTTTCAAGCGCTCAGACTCTATCGGATTGAACTTTGCAACCTACTACTACTGATATACTCGAATTTCAAAGTTGTAATTTACTGTTGTTGGCTGTAATCAAGTGTATTCATCGAAAAAGAATCAATAAAGTCGTAAAACTTCATAGCCGACGTATGCAACATGCCGAACCACTTTAAATTGCTTGTGTCTGTGTATTTATTCATCAATTTTGGAGTTTTTGTTGGATAAACTACCTTTTAAATTTATATTCTTTATTTTTATCTCTTCAAAAACTTCCGACGAGTGTTGTGTCCATTTTTGGTACAAATAATCTTCACACATACTTAACCATTTGACCACTATAGTCCAAATAGCTACATCATACTTACTAATCACATTATTATCATTAAATATGTTTAACAATGCTAACTAAATGTATGAAAACTAGATAGTAAAGGAAGCAAAGAGTAATCGTCTTTTTTCGTGGTAGGAAATAAGAATGAGAAATATTTGGTTAAAATCAAACTCAATAATTCCAACGGTTGTTTGGTCATTAAATCAACTCGAATTTTAGTCATATTGTCAAAGCTAGTGATACTTTCATAATTTTTTTGATTAGTTTAGCTGTCAGAATCATTTCATACGTTATAAACATATCAATGTTAGTGGTAGAAAAGCATAATAATTTTAAGTATAAAAACTTCGTATCGTAAATTGTATTTTATTTTAGGTACTTAAAGTATTCAAACATAACATGTGAAATATTTTTTAATTTAATTAAACCGAAAAATAATTCGGTGATTTAAACTTAATTTGATCGAATTGATTTGATTATTAAATTCTTTTGTCCCGCTTCAATTTCAACATTTTAGTTAGTGGACATATTGAATCAATCATACACTCACTTTTGCCATGAATTATATATGTATGGCTTTGTTTTTTCAACCTTTGTACCTAAAACGATCCAAGTTCATATAAAAAAAATTAATATTCTCTAATCGCTAATATATCCCTCCAGAAAGACCAATATGCATAAAAGAAAATTCACATGGACTCATCTTTTCTTTTTGTAGAGAACCAAGCTCGTTGCTGCATACGTGAAGCAGAATATCACAACTGCTAGCTGTCAATCATATTTTGTCACGTAATAGCAAGAATCTTCTCCCACTAAAATTAGCTGTAAAACCAAAGCAAACCCAGTCCTTCATTTAATCAAATTTCACATCACTGCTTTTTAGATGCCAATTGGAAATAACAACAATCGTTGAAGAAGCAGTCTTTCCCAAACCAACCAACACTCAACGCTTAAACAAAGCGTTAAATAAATATATTCCATCATCTACAGGAATCAGTTGACAATCCTATAACTTGCTCGAATGCCTTCTCCAAAAAAATGGTGGAAGCGAGCAACCTCAGCCATCAAAGACAAATACAGCATCCTAAAAGGCTCAAACCTTACCTGTTCCATCATCTACGCCACAAGCCACGACGACAGGTCCATAGACTACAAGCACGCCTGTCGTATCTTCGCACTGGCACGGACCTCACCTTCTCTTACACCCCATCTGATGAGGGCAATAGCCAGACGGGCCGAGCGTACCCGTTCATGGCCCGTTGCCTTGAAGTCTCTTCTTCTTGCCCATGGCTTGCTCATCTTGGCTTCTTCCAGCTTTCAGGGCAGGCTTCCTTTTGACCTCTCCGACTTCAGCGACCGCATTAGTAACTCTTCAGGCTTTTCTGCCTTTGTTCGTGCGTATTTTCACTTTCTTGATAATCGTGCTATTCTTTTGTGGTCCGAAGAAGGCGAAGAGGAAGTGTGTAGAGTGGAGAAGATGCAGGATTTGCTTGATCTTCTAATGCAGATATATCCTTGTACGAATGGTATGAATGAAAAGTTGGTGATCGAAGCTATTGATTGTGCTATTGTGGAGATATTTGAAGCTTGCACTCGAATTTCAGACGCCATTTCTGTGTTGCTAGTTAAGATTATGGACATGAATAATGTGGAAGAGAGATCGGTAGAGGCAATCAGAGTTTTGAAAAGGGCGAATGAACAGAGCAGTAGACTTGAAAACTATTTGGATGTTTGTAAGTCGTTGAGCGTTCGGAATGCAACTGAGTTTCGTGGCGTGGAGAAAATACCTGAGGATGTTATCTTGGATTTGGAAACACGGATCTTTGATGAAATTCAACGAGGTAATGATGAAATGGTGAAGGAGGAGGAGGAGTACTTAGATTGGGTGATATTTGAGGATGATGCTTAGTCATGAATGTCTACATTATGCGTGAACGAATGGAAATGGAAGTTTATTATTTTTAGCGATAGATTGTTTGTAACTGCAATTACATTACGTGGTGCAAACGCATAAGTATATGATGTTTGCTACACTGAAGAAAAGTTGTTGAATCCAAATTTGCGATCCAGTACCCTGTTAAAATAGTAGAATATATAACAAAATAAAATAGACAATAGGAAGAGAGAGAGACAAGAAGAAATGATAGTAATCACAAAGGCACGTTCTTTGTCCATGATAATGGTGCCGCTTTGCACATGGATTTTGTTCTGCATACTAGATGTAACCTGTGTGGTTAGTCTCTAGTTGATATAAACATTTGAAAGATTAAAATGGTATGACACAACTTAATTTGTAGTGTTTTGCTAGATTGTAGTATCATTTGGGGTAAAATAGTGTAGGTGAGTACCAAAGATATAATATACTAATATTGAGTGTACTGTTTGTAGAGCAAATGCAAGCATGTTCTACTTCGGGTGTGTAGGAACTAGAACTGTCAATGGATATCCGAAAAATACGAAATCTTTCCGCATCCGTATTTGAAAAACGGATAATATTCGATATCCGAAAAAAGGGATGCGGATGTAGATACGAAGACATCCGCATTCGAAAATTACCCTGTCGGTCTTTGTCAAGATTATAGTATAAATTATGTGTATTTTAGGATAATGAAATATATTTTTTTATTTTTTTATTAAGTTGGTAGTTTATATTATATGCACTTAATGCTTATTAACTACTCAAAACTATTATTATCGCCATATTTGTTTATATTTAAAACTTTTATAATCAATTAGATTGAAAAAAATGTATGTTAAACTTAAAATTTATATTTATATTTCTTGATTTATCAGTCGTTAGCGGATAGGATAATTATCCGATATCCGTCCGTATACGCGGATGCGGATATCCGATATCCGAAAATCTTTTCGAATGCGGATGCAGGTATTGTATTATCCGCATTCGAAAGTATTGACAGCGCTAGTAGGAACAATTGAAATTATTGTCATATTTCTTCTAAGTGTGGATACAATTTTGTTTGAACATATAATTAATAAGTGATATGTCCTAACTTTCGAATTGAGTGTTCAATGTTTAATTGGATTTCTAGCAGGTAAATTATGTTATTCAATTATACATAAGGTACCTTGCACAATTCTGGGTGTCATCCACATAGAGTACTTTCATGCAATAATCAAATGTCTCATCCAATGAGTTTCTGTCCAGCGTGTTGTAAATTGTATAGTAAAACCTTACATCTGGATTTTATGTTAAAAAGATATAAAAATTTAGATGTCTGCAATTAAAAGGATGACAAACTTACTTCTTTATGTAATGCAACCGAATTGAAAATGTAACACGGTCTTCAGTAAGTATCGTTTGGGCAGAGCACAATGCTTGAAAGAGTATAATATATCGAACAAAATGAAAGCATGTTTGGTAGATAAATATTAGCATTTATACAGGTTAAGCAATTATATTAATGACGTGTTTATCATAAATGAGACATTAAAACATGTAACTACAAAAATGTGAACTATGATGCCAACAGCAAAAAAAAAAAAAAAAAAGAAAAGAAAAAGGAGCGTCCTTCGGGACTAATGCTCTTAATCTTTTGCTCCCCTGCATGAATATGAAAAGAAAAAACAATAGCGATAAGTTATAAAAATCTAAGGTGTCGCTATGTAATAATTTTTCGAAAAAGATACATAAATCAATTGAACATTGCAATATTATAAAGTGTGGAATGACCAGCTAAAAATTTTAGGTTTGAACACAAGAACATGATCGTGTAAAATGGAAAGGGTTATGAAAAATATGTAGCACAATAAGTTGTGATGCATAATGTTGCTGTAACAATACAGAAATGTGGATGTAAATTCAAAATGGGTGCATAACTTAATATAGTTCAAAGCCAGCTACAACATTCAACCCTTTTCCACAGTCAAACCCGGCTGATGGGCTAGGCCCAGCAGACATCGGCCTAGGGCAACCCCCCACACATGAGCAACTCCCTACGCAAATCAAATTAAAGAAAACCTAGAAAACAAACACGTCCTTCTTCTCAATCTACCCAATGCCAGCCGATGCCACACAACCAGGCAGACCCGGCTCATGGGCTAGGCCCAGCAGACATCGGCCTAGGGCAACCCCCACGCATGAGCAACCCCCTACGCAAATCAAATTAAAGAAAACCTAGAAAACAAACACGTCCTTCTTCTCAATCTACCCAATGCCAGCCGATGCCACACAACCAGGCAGACCCGGCTCATGGGCTAGGCCCAGCAAACATCGGCCTAGGGCAACCCCCCACGCATGAGCAACCCCCTACGCAAATCAAATTAAAGAAAACCTAGAAAACAAACGCGTCATTCTTCTCAATCTACCCAATGCCAGCCGATGCCACACAACCAGGCAACACCACTCACCACCGCCAGAGACAACAACCGCCGATGCTTCTCTTTCTAATGCTCCGGTGCCACCACCTCACAATCGCGAGCAAGTTGAAGCCTGCAGGCTTATTTTAGACTCTTCTCTCATGTCTCACCTCCGGCTGTGGCTGACTGGCTGGTATGTTTTAATTTGTAATTTTACTTTGGTATTTTCAAAATTCAAGTTTGATATTTATATGATTTTTCTTTTTGTCTGATTCATATGTAAGGTTGTTTGGTAACGTATGTTATGGTTCCTATTGAATACTAGAATCAATATGAAGAATCAAAAATTGAGAGATTTTTGTTAATATGAATAGCAATCGCCAGAATTGGTTTTAACATTGATAAAAAAATTGGGAATATTTGCTAAATTATGACGTAAGAAATCGATCAATATGTAAATACCATTTTATAGTTTGTATCGATTTTAAGTTTTTCTAAATTATTAATTTGGGGATATTTAGGAAAAGTGATGAAGAACGAAGATAATAAAAGTCGAGTTAGATTTGGAAAACAAACTCCGGTCTTATAATAGAAGAGTTAAAGAAAAAAATGAATGAACCAGAAAATTCACTTGTTGGCTTAATTTTTTAATTTTTTTCGAACGAAAATATGAAAATTTCAATGTTCAACTTCAAATATGATAGAAGAAAACAATCATGAAAATGTTGATATGTTTGAACTTGTTGGGTTTTTGTTATGTTTGAACTTGAAGAAAATATTACTTATTGATTTTCCATTACAATTTTGCATAAATGGCAACAAAGTATTTTTCGCCTAGGGCAACCCAATCGTCGAAACCGGCCCTGCAACCAGGCATCACCACTCACCACCGCCAGAGACAACAACCGCCGATGCTTCTCTTTCTAATGCTCCGGTGCCACCACCTCACAATCGCGAGCAAGTTGAAGCCCGCAGGCTTATTTTAGACTCTTCTCTCATGTCACACCTCCGGCTATGGCTGACTGGCTGGTATGTTTTAATTTGTAATTTTACTTTGGTATTTTCAAAATTCAAGTTTGATATTTATATGATTTTTCTTTTTGTTCGATTCATATGTAAGGTTGTTTGGTAACGTATGTTATGGTTCCTATTGAATACTAAAATCAATATGAAGAATCAAAAATTGAGAGATTTTTGTTAATATGAATAGCAATCGGCAGAATTGGTTTTAACATTGATAAAAAAATTGGGAGTATTTGTTAAATTATGATGTAAGAAATCGATCAATATGTAAATACCATTTTATAGTTTGTATTAAATAAAGATAATAACAGATCCGAAGGCATAAGAGTTTGTTACAACCAGATATTCAACCCGGCCCATTCATCATCATTCAAAGCTATGTACAGAGTACCGAAGGATATGCAAGCCCATATATATGCGGCCCAATCTTTTCCTTTAAATATAGAAGCTGCATCATCTTATTATGTATTCAAAATACAAACTGAGATTTCTGTAAATCTTTTGTAGAATATCAATTCAATAAAAGTATTCAGTTCTTTTATCTTGGTATCGAGCCAAAGAAAAATCTGCTTAACAGCAGTAACAAGGTTAACGCCTTGCCGTTGATTTCTCAGATCATCATCATCACTGAAATCAGGCTGCGCACCCAAGATATCATCAGAGAATTAAGTTTCTCATCATCTGATAAGTAAAGATCGGTCATACCTGTGTTAATATCAAGATTCTCATCAGTTTTCTCAACTGATTTTGAGCTGTGCCACGCCTTGAAGCAACTGTCAGTATTCTTCATCACTCAGTTGGTTCAGGCTGCATCAGAAGTCTGAATCTTCAATTCTTGCAACTTTCTTAATTTAAAGATTTCCTCACAGCAGTTGCAAGAATATACCAGTTCACACATAACCCTGTTTCAATGGCAGATGACGAGTCATCACCTTCATCTACCGCAAGAAACACTAAATCAAGATCTGCAGCACAAGAGTTGATTAAAGCATTAGTCAAACCACAGAGCCAAATTATTAATGTTCAACTAGATGAATCAATTTTCTTACTCTGTAAATTCCAGATTGAAACTGCTATTAAAGGCTATGGTCTTGAAGATTATGTTCATGGAACATTAATCACACCACCCAGGTTTGTAACAGATAAGGATGGAAAATTAGTAAGCAATCAAGATTTCATATCACATCAAAGATAAGATAGCCTAGTAAGTTCTTGGCTACTTTCTACAATTAGTCCCAACCTCTTACCACAATTAATTGGATGCAAACCAGCAAATGAGATCTGGTCTACTATTGAGCAAGTATTCAATACTCAATCGGCAACAAAGGTCATGTTTAACAAAAGACAACTGCAAAGCTTAAAGAAAGACACTCTACCAATGAGAGACTATTTGTCTAAAATCAAAATGTTATGTGATCAACTAGCCTCTGCAGGGCACAAAATATCTGATTACGAACAAATATTGTCAATTCTAAATGGCCTAGATGAGGAGTATGAAGCAGTTGTAGCAGTAATTTCTTCTAAAGAAACTACCCCCACAATTCAGTATGTTCATGCTACTCTTCTTGCCCATGAAGGTAGAATAGAGCAAAAGAAATCTACTGGTTCAGATTTTACAGCCAATTTTATCAGCAACAGTAGAAACATGAATCAAGGAAAAAATAACAACATCAGAAATCAATCCAACAGCCAGAGAGGTGGTCAGACAAACAGAGCAAGAGGTAGGGGTGGCAGGCAATACAACAACAATAATAGAATCAGATGCCAGATATGTGAGAAATATGGCCATACAGCAAGAAGCAGATGTTATTTCAGATATGATAGCAATTATGTGCCACAACAATAAAGCAATACAAAGAACTATCAACCAAATGCTAACATGATCAACACTCAGTCCAACAGCCAGAGAGGCCAGTCAGAAAATGCAGATTGTGACACAGCAAAAGTAGAAGATATACATGATGACTGCTGGTACCCAGATTCAGGTGCTACAAATCATGTGACAAATGATCTGAGCAAGCTAAATCTGGGAAGCAGAGAGTACAAAGGTACACATACTATGCATATGGGGGATGGTAAATCCATTGAAATTACACACACTGGAAATGCAAGTTTTATTGGCAAGAAACAACTTTATCTCAATAATCTTTTGAGAGTCCCATTAATAAGAAAAAACTTACTAAGTGTATCCCAGTTTGCAAAAGATAATAATGTATTTTTTGAATTTTATCCACAATACTGTCTAGTTAAAGATATTCTAACAAAGGAAATTTTATTGCAGGGTAGAGAGTTTAGAGGATTGTACAAATTTGATGTAGCCAAATCAAGAAATTCTGGTCATAAAAGAAAATGTTGTAATGTTTCTGAAATTAAATGTAATAATGACAGTAAAGTTTTTGATATGTGGCATTACAAACTAGGTCACCCAAGTGTAAACATTGTCAAGCATGTGTTGAACAAAAATGCAATTTCCTTTAAAAATATCTCTTTACCATATGTTTGCACACACTGTCAACTGGGAAAAAGCCACAAACTTGCATTTCCAGACTCACAAACTGATTATAGTAGACCACTGGAACTGGTAGCCATAGACCTATGGGGACCAGCACCCATTAGCACTGATTATGGGTACAAGTATTATGTCTCATTTGTTGATGCTTACTCTAGATATGTATGGATTTATTTTCTAAAGTCAAAATCTGAAACTTACAAGGCAGTGCAACAATTTATAATTCAAGTTGAAAATCAACTAAGCTGCAGTGTAAAAATCATACAAACAGATGGTGGAACTGAATTTCACCCTCTAAAAGAATTTTTCTCAAAAAAAGGCATAGTCCATAGAACAACTTGTCCATACACGTCCGAACAGAATGGTCTAGTTGAGAGAAAACATAGACAAATTGTTGAGACTGGTCTTACTTTACTTGCTCAAGCATCACTACCATTAAAATTTTGGCCTGATGCCTTTTCTACTACTGTGTATTTAATTAATAGATTGCCTACTAAAGTCATAAATTTCAAAAGTCCCATAGAAAAACTGCAGGGAATTAAACCAGATTACCAGGCTTTAAAGATTTTTGGTTGTCTATGTTTTCCCTGCCTAAGACCCTACAACAAACACAAACTAAGTTTCAGATCATCACCATGCACATTTCTGGGATATGCCACAAACAAGAAGGGATATAAATGCTTAGATGACAAAGGGAAAATCTTTATATCTAGACATGTAGTGTTCAATGAAAATGTCTTTCCCTATAGTAAAACAAAAATGAAAACATCACAAAAAATTTATAATCCAAAAATATCAATACCTGAGCTACCAAATACTCAGAGATTGATGCTCAATCTCAAGCAAGCACAAGATAGAATACTCAACTCACTACTACAGTTGAGGGTAGCAGTGGCTCACAACACACAATGATCAGAGATGAACCAGGTCATGAGCAGTTGGGATCTGAAGTTCAAGTTCAAGATGCACATCATGACTCTGACATTCAATCAGGCAACCATCAATCATTAGATGATTTACAATCATCTAATGACAATGAAGTCACAGGTGAAAGCAGCATTCAACAACCTGCAACAACTGGCCATCACATGATAACAAGGGCTAAAAGTGGAATTTTCAAGCCAAAAACTTATAATGTTGTCACAAATATCATAGAACCAGCTACTTATTTTGAAGCAGTGCAGAATGTAAAATGGAAAACTGCAATGCAGGAAGAATATGATGCACTGATTCGAAATAAGACCTGGACTTTGGTTCCTTTTCCATCCAACAAAAACATTGTTGGATGTAAATGGACATACAAGATTAAAAAGAATCCTGATGGTTCAATCTTTAAATATAAGGCAAGACTCGTAGCAAAAGGTTATTCATAGCAAAATGGTTTTGATTTCAGTGAGACATTCTCACCTGTTGTGAAACCTTCTACTATTAGAGTAGTTCTTACAATTGCCTTAAGTAGAGACTGGACCATCAAGCAACTTGATGTAAATAATGCCTTTTTAAATGGTACTTTGCAGGAAGAAGTATACATGGAGCAACCACAAGGTTTCAAACAAAGAGGCAATGAAAAACTTGTGTGCAAACTAAACAAAGCAATTTATGGACTCAAGCAAGCACCCAGAGTTTGGTTTGACAAACTGAAGTCAACACTAATCAATCTTGGCTACTCATCAACTAAATCTGATAACTCTTTATTTACAAAATTCAGTAAAATTGAAATTACATATGTACTAATATATGTTGATGATTTTATTATCACTGGCAACAGCAATGCAGAAATCAACATGCTTACTGAATATCTCAATAAAGAATTCTCAATCAAAGATCTGGGTTGTCTAAATTACTTTTTGGGAATTGAAGTTAAAAGAATATCTGCATCAATGATCCAACTAACTCAAGAGAAATATATATCAGAGATACTTGTTAGAGAAAAAATGGATAAAGCAAATGCACTATCTACACCCATGGCAAACAATTTACATCTATCCAGAAACAGAGGTGAAGCAATACAGAACAGTACACATTACAGAAGCATTGTTGGAGCACTGAAATATGCAACAATTACAAGGCCTAAAATTGCTTACAGTGTAAATAAAGTCAGTCAATTTATGCAAGACCCACTGGATGAGCATTGGAAAGCAGTAAAAAGAATACTAAGATACCTAAAGGGCACACTAAAGCATGGATTAATTCTGGAATCATGCAAAAACGTGAACATTAATGGTTATGCAGATGCAGATTGAGCCACAGACCCTGATGATAGAAGATCTACAACAGGATACTGTATATTTTTAGGTACAAATCCTATATCATGGTGCTCAAAAAAGCAACCTACTGTTTCTAGATCTAGTACCGAAGCTGAGTACAGAAGTGTGGCAAATGCCACAGCAGAATTAATATGGATAAATTCACTTTTGAGTGAACTCAGAGTTAACACTAACAGTAAACCTACAATTTGGTGTGACAATCTCAGCACAGTTCTACTCAGTGCAAACCAGTTCTACACAGCAGAACTAAACATATGGAGATTGATCTTTACTTTGTTAGAGAACAAGTTACGAGCAATAAACTGAATGTGAGCCATATACCTGCATCTTACCAAATTGACGACATTTTGACAAAGCCATTGTCCAAGAAATTTTTTCTTTCTTTCAAGCAAAAGCTCAAAGTTTGGACTGTTGATAATGGACAGCAACAATAAAGCAATATGATGAGCCAAAGATCAAAACTTTACTTTCCGTTGTACAAGCAGAAAGTAAAGATCAACACTCTAAGCATCATCCTCAGAAATCCCAGAGTTCATCAGATCATCACCTCAAAAACAACAAAGGGTATAAGTTCAAAGCTAACATCTCAATATATGAGCTCAACAATTACAAAAGCAGGAGAGAAGACTCACCAGATCTGACTAACATCTGAAGATTTCTCGAATTTCTGTCGCATTCTCATCTCAAGCTAGGCCCAATCAAGGAATTTCATCAATATGAGTTATCATTCGAAAGTACATCTCAAATTAATTCTCAAATAAAGATAAAAACAGAAGCTTTGACAACTTATCTGAGAATCAGCCTTCTGCGTTTTCAAAAAACCCATCTAACCAAGAGATCAGTGATGAACATAGCTGCATATAAGGGTGCTATCGACAGATACAGAAGGAACGATGTTTTTATTTACGAAAATTTTATCAAATGACTGAGTCGGCGGCGCCATTATCTTTCATCTCGCAAACCCTAGTGGCTGAAGGGTTTGAGGGGGCGAAATAAAGATAATAACAGATCCGAAGGCATAAGAGTTTGTTACAACCAGATATTCAACCCGGCCCATTCATCATCATTCAAAGCTATGTACAGAGTACCGAAGGATATACAAGCCCATACATATGCGGCCCAATCTTTTCCTTTAAATATAGAAGCTGCATCATCTTATTATGTATTCAAAATACAAACTGAGATTTCTGTAAATCTTTTGTAGAATATCAATTCAATAAAAGTATTCAGTTCTTTTATCTGTATTGATTTTAAGTTTTTCTATATTATTAATTTGGGGATGTTTAGGAAAAGTGATGAAGAACGAAGATAATAAAAGTCGAGTTAGATTTCGAAAACAAACTCCGGTCTTATAATAGAAGAGTTAAGGAAAAAAATGAATGAACCAGAAAATTCACTTGTTGGCTTAATTTTTTAATTTTTTTCGAACGAAATGTTCAACTTCAAATATGATAGAAGAAAACAGTCATGATATGTTTGAACTTGTTGGGTTTTTGTTATGTTTGAACTTGAAGAAATGATAGTAATCACAAATAGGATCACAAAGGCACGTTCTTTGTCCATGATAATGGTGCCGCTTTGCACATGGATTTTGTTCTGCATACTAGATGTAACCTGTGTGGTTAGTCTCTAGTTGATATAAACATTTGAAAGATTAAAATGGTATGACACAACTTAATTTGTAGTGTTTTGCTAGATTGTAGTATCATTTGGGGTAAAATAGTGTAGGTGAGTACCAAAGATATAATATACTAATATTGGGTGTACTGTTTGTAGAGCAAATGCAAGCATGTTGTACTCTTCATCATGGGTAATAGTGGACAATGAAAACTAATTGTGCCTATAAATATTTCAATAATGAAACATGCAACTGCAATGATCAACTTCCATTAAATATCCTTCTCAAAATGGATGCATTTTCATAAATCAGGCAGACGGTTCTTAAAGCTTGGTCAGAAAATGGGATCAAGTATGCATGTAGATAAGGTAAACAAATAAGGGTATATGCAGTAACTATGCACAGTACACTATGTATTTTTCAGAATAAAATAAACATGTGTGATGACACGATTTAGGGTTATCAATTTTGTTTGCATGAAAAACAGAGGACACCGTGCTCCGTCTCAAAATGGATGCATTCTGCAAATCAGGCACGCTTAACATCTTAAACCTTAGTCAGAATACCCAATCGGACGTGCATGAAGGTAAACAAATCTAGGATATATACATTATGTACAATACACCATGTACAGTTGACACTGATTAAGGCATATCATTTTTGTTACATAAATTACATGCCACATCGTGCTTGCCAAACAAATTAACTAAAATAACAATAACCAGAAAATTAAGGCCCCACTTGGCTTGTTGTTTTTAGTTTTGTGTTTCATTTGCACAAAAGCGCGTCTGTTTTATGCATTGTTGAAAAACAAATAATTTTGAAAAATGAAATTAACATGTAAAATAAAAACAAGTTTATTTTGTTTTTCGTGTTTCAAGAGATAACAAAAGCACGGAGAACAATTCAACTTCTTCGTTGTCCGTTGGTCGTTGCAATGACTAAGAATTATAAATTTTCTTTTTCTAAATTATGTTATTTCTTAGTGCAATACATCTGAATCTATGTAATTCAAGGAGAAAAGTAATCACGCTGATATGGGTCAAAACAGGATAGGTGGTAAGATTGTACCATGCAGCAAGCAGTTGAACATTAAGCTGTAAGAGGTAAATCGTTATGTGTGTTTGCCTTGTATATTACAAATAAAACCAAATTTGTTTACAACCTGCATGTGACAAACTTGGAATATGAATTACCAGATTGATCAAGTACACAGCTGATGGAAAAAATCATGCCGGAAATGCACTTGCTTGAATTACAATAAAATTTAAAGCAGGTTATTCTACCATATACAACATCAAAATAAGTTGAAAATATCGACGCTAGAGCAAATATAGGGTTAGTAAAAGTTTTACTATTTGCATTACAACTCCGTGGTCAGATTTCAACAATAAAAGCAGCCCAGTTTGTAAAACATATATACAAATGCCCACATACAAGGATACATATACTATATACATATACTATATACATATACTATATATAGTATATGTATATAGTATATGTATATATATAACAAACATACAGATCCATTAACATATACGCGCACATATTCGTACATTTTCTTTTCTTCTCTTTTTAATTTAGCTGATGTGAATACATAAGGGTATCCAATGCAATGATATTGCAAACAGAAGTTCCTGCCATTGCAATATAGAATTCCATTTCTACTTAATGTGAGTATAAATGAATAAAATATTCTCACTTTAGGTCAAAAAAGGTCAATTTTTCGTCCATTGAGAATTGTGGTCAAATAAATTTTGAATTGACGACAACCTACTTGACGAAGATAAAAGGCCGTTAAAGTTCTGGGAACATCAAAAGCTCTCCCAGTACAAAAGAAAGAGTATACACATGAGGTGTTTGACCGTTCCCCTCCATCAAATAAATAGTTACATGTGTGGCTAGTAGTCCCGCATGGAAATTAAAGAAAAATATAGTATTTAGTGATTCATATTTAAAAGATTATGTTACACTTATTAACAAGGACTACAGTTTACAAATTCAAAAATGCAAAAAATGTAGAATTCCAAACTAAGCTGAAGAGGGACTGCGACATTAGAAAGCCGTAATTGTAGTAGACAAAGGTAGCATACAAATTTACTTTATCAACTGGCAAACTATATTATCAAAATTTACCTTATGCCAATTACAGTTTAAAAACTGAAAGCGATGGGTGCAATCTGTTTAGCACATGAACTGGAGTATGCAGTTGAGAGTATTTGTACCGCCTACAGTCAAAGATTACCACCAACAGATTATTAGGAGGTCGACACAAAAAATTTCAGATTTGAGTCAATGAATTTGAGTTTAGGTCGATCTGGGGGATGGAGACATTATCAAGTGATGTACATTAGGGCGTGGAAATCAAGGTGATGTTGGCTTGAGTTCTGTAATTTGAGCCACCATCGATAGTTGTAGAGAATGAAAATTAGGGAGATAGTGGGGGAACGGTGCTCGTGCACAAGACAGCGATTACAGGGATTTGGACTTTGGAGATATAGTGGGGACAACGATACTTTTTGTCTCAGAAGAACAAAGGGGACCGACGGGAGTGCAGTGTTTAGGAATGGTAGAAATACGCGATGACAGCTAACATATTTTGAACGATGCTTTAGGCCTAAGTAATAGATTAAGATATAATTTACAATTTAATTAAGATATAACCGACTGAGTATGGTATATGAAAAATTAGCATTTTAACTAAGGGTTTTTAGGCTTAAGGAATAAGCTGAAGAAATTTTAGTTTTAGATACAAGAAGTTTGCATTTTAGGCTGAAATACATTTTCTATTGTAAATCACAGAATGATAGTTGTAACTATCATTTTCTATTTACACAAAAAAATGTCATAAACTAAAAAGCAAACTTGTTGTCTCTGAAACTAAGTTTTTATGCAACTTCTTCCCTATGCGTAATTTTCTGTTTTAACTAACCATAATTTTACATTTTAAATAAGGCATGAGCAATTAACTTAGTTTTATTATATATAAATTTGAATTTCAATTAAGTTAGAAGTGGTTCAATTTAAAATTTAACTAAGATATCATTGATTAACTCGGTTTTAACAGATGAATAACTTAAATTGAAACCAGGGTACAAACAGTTTTAATTAAAAAATAATACAATATAAAATTTTGAATTTTAATTAATATAGGGGTACATTAAGATATATCAAGATGTAACTAGAATTTAAATGATATTTTGAAAATTTTATGTCTACACCAAAAAAGTGTGCGACGTCGAAGTACAATAAATATTATTGCATATTAGTTGATTATTATTTAATATTACATAATTGATATTTTTAGTCATCTCACTTGGAACTCAAATAATTATATAATAGAAAAACATTATACCTTGTAAAAAAATACAAATATTAAATAATCTTAACGTATAGATAATAATCTCTTAACATTCCTTCAATTAGGAAACATAGAACATGAGTAAGGAAATTCCTTAGTGATTGGAAATGCAATTCCAATCAAATATTTGCAGTCAAAAACTACAAAAGGATTAAAATAATATGGAAATTTCTATAAGATTGGAAGTGGAATTTCAATTGAGATTTTGTCAAGACCGATTCTTCGACTTTCAAAAATCGACATCAATACGTCCACTGCAGCGGGCAATCGAATGCCGGAAAACCAAAGCATGAGGGTTAAAAAGAAGAGGTAGAAGAAAAAGATAGAAGAAGTAAGAAAACAGAACAAAAACAATATCAGAATCTCACATAACGCAACAGAACAACATATAATAGATAAATGAATAATCTTTAAATCAAAAAGAACTATCTCAGTTATTACATTACATTATCATCATCAGAGTGTACAACAATAATATACGACACAACTGGACAATGGACAGTTATGCAACATGTCCTTACAAGTGAGTTTACAGCGAAAAGATAATATCATATACAGGTAATACGTCTCGCCATCCAGCTCGCCACTTGAGCTCCAAAGCACTTCTGAATCCAGAATGATCTGATAACCTGACTCTAGACTGCCCCTGTGGAAAATTTTGGGCACCCAGATTTTAGGAAGAGAACAATAAACTCCAGGTCAGTCATAGGACTGGTGTGAGAACTCAAAACAGTTATTTATCTTTTAAAACAACAACAACAACAACGGAAGTGGAAAAATATCCGCAATGCTTTTGGAAAATGAAACTACCATAAGGCCTCCCCGCACACATACAATGCAAACGCAGAATCGGAGGAGATTTCTCCTTATGATAGTCAAAGATGCTTACTACACAAAACAAATCATTTTTGATATTATTATTAGTGCATATTGATGAAAACATTTCGAAAGTATAATATAAATCTTAGCCAGCATAGGTACCATTATATTATGCCTGCTATAGCTACCATATTAAATGGCAGGTTCTACAACTAAAACCCTACACGGCTCGTATTGTTTCTTTGGATTTTCCAACAAATGGTCAAGGTAAGAAACTTCCTACTGTCAATGGGATCGCCTCTGGCGGGACGTCCCGAGAACCTAACCGGATTTGTGCCAACACAAGGCCGGGTTACCTTTGTAACTAGGTAACTACTTCTAGAGTATTCCACTCCCCGGTCCTTTGGGACCTTTACCTTTATCCGAGGGCCCTCTATCACCAAGCAACAACCACACAGAAAAATGAGATTGAAGCAACCACATAGGTTAAGCATCAGGGCTCCATACCTGACACCACCCTTTTTCAGAAGGAAATGACATACCCTAAAGGGCGCGACCCTCATAACCTTGCCGCATATTCCTGTTTCGACCATTTCCGGGGTGTGAGGTCTGACGAAGTCTCGTCCACAAAGCTACGTTTTTTCACAAAGCCACACTTTGATCAACAAATGATCAATAAATAATCATCACACAGCAACACTCAGCATGCCACATTACCAAATTGGGAATATATCGCTGATAACCTTCAACTACAAAACCTCTGAGCTCGTACGTCTCAGAGAAGGGTGTTAACTAAGAGAATAAATTCTCCGCCACCAACAGAGATGTATTTGAAAGAAATCTGCTTTATATCTCAAAATGTAATGTCAGACACGTAACCATACAAGTCTGTTCCGGGGTCGAACAGAACCGAAGGCACTTCAAAAGAAGCCATTGCAATCCGGGTATTCACAGTCCCGATCGAATTTCCCATCACAAAAGAAATCTCCATACTGTAGCTAACGGTGCAGAGACAATCGATAGGTCATCCTATCGTTTTCACAAATATCCGGTCTTCAAAACCAGTCTTCAATGCTATCCATTACGTCGTATCACTATTCGGAATGGGTAATCCGAATAACGAGCGCAATAATTTAAAAATAAGTGTAGCATTCAATTTTCAACCAATTCACAACAAATAGCCACTTAAGGGTCAATATTGATAGTCGGTTATTTAACTATCAATCAATATTCACAACATCACCATATTCCAAATAATTTCCCAAATTACTTATTTTCCACAAATATCTTTATAAGATATATATTCTACACTTCAACCATTTGAAAACAAATTCCAAATTATTTTCCACCTTTCAATCTTTGAAAACAAATTTCAAATCAATTTCCTTAAACGAAAACACTTCCAAATATTTATCCATTTTCAATTTAAAATGGTTCATTTAAATCAATCAAATAAATCCTTACCGATTTATTTTAAACTTACGTTCCAAATCCGTAAATTTATAACCACACTTCAAATAAATCAATGTTTATTTTTAAACAAATTTCCCTTTCCTTTATAAATTCCATAGTGAATTTAGCTTTCCAAAATATCTATGAATATACGATTTCCAAATCGATTTCTAATATTGATTTTCAATTTATCTTTAAAAGATATAATCTCAAAACATTCACTTCATATTAGAAAACATTTTCATACTTATTCAATAATAAGTAATTCACAAATCTCCATTTATTTTCAACATTTGGAAAATATTCAATATACTTAAATCCAAATTAAGTATATATTTTATTCTTTAAGGAAAATTTCTCTTAAACACATTTATTTGGGTCAAAACGAATGTTACGTAAAACATCCTTACGACAACCCAAAATCACTAGTATACGGATTTGAAATTTAGATAGATATATTAATCCCAATACTATACAAACTTTTCCTTTCGGAAATCATTTAGATAACAACAGTGTTATAGTCCACCATTTCCTTCTATTTCTCGAAAACGTCTATTTCAACAATGAATGTTGAAATCTATGGTTTCGATACTTAATACATTTTAAAACATTTTTTAAATCGTTTAAATTATATTTAAAATATCACCTTCCCAAAATATTTCCTTAATATATTATTCACCGTCCAAAATCGTGAATATAGTTCATTAACCGAATTCAATTTCTACATATTTTATTTAAAGGATTATCCACTGTCCCAAAATCGTGGATATATCTCCTTTAATAAGCTATAATAATTAAAATTATTAAAATAAGTCGATTTCGGATTTATAAATCAACGTTTATAAATTCCATTTATACTTTATAACAACTTCAACTTATAAAATCACTTTATTAACAAATTCTATCCATATCCCATTTACACACCAAAATCCAGTTTACAAGTTAATTACTTATAAATCTTTTATTTTACAAAATCTATTCATTTTATAACTTCACAAATTATAAATCTATAGATTTCATCCACTTATGAAATCCATTTATATTTCATTTTAACACTTATAAGAACTCGTTTTATAATTCCAATATTTTTAATTTATAAATATCAATTTTATAAATCTTTTATATAAATCATTTATAATAATTCAAAAATCCCAATCTAAACCATTTTATAAATTAATCAACTACTTATTTCAAAAAAATTCACATTTTGGTTATATTTCACAAAATCATAATTTTTATAACATAAAAATTTCAACGTTTATTTATTTTAAATGAATCAATTACAAAATTAAATTTTATAACGAATTCTCAACTTAAATTTTCAAAAATCAAATTTTATTTATTTTCGGCATCTAACGATACCAAAAATATATTCTGCTAAAATTTAGCCTTTAACGATTTCAATCACAAAGATAATCACGCAGATTATATATAGATCAATAAATAGATCAACACACAACATTGAAACAAATTGAAATGTTTGAGGAATCCAGTTGGATCCCTCCAACCTGTTTCCCTGCATCCAAAGATGTTAGCACAATACCAATTCCGCTTCGAGATGGAATATCGCGGTATATGGGATTTATAAAATACTATCCGCTATTATGCGGCGCAATAGGTTTTCATCCGCTATATAATGTGGGAAATCAACTCCAAGTACATATATAATACCAATTCCATACAAGTTGGAATTATCGCGGTATTTGTGTTTAATAAATAACATCCGCTTAATATACGGCGTATAGGGTCTATTTCAATATAACAGATAATAATTATCATCCAATCACACAATCAAGCAATTTTAAATCTAACTATTTAAAATTTTAAATCGAAACTAATTCGATTGAGTGAGAAGTTCTCACCTTGAGTTTCCGATAACAGTTGTAGCGTTTTATATCGAATAAAATTAAACGTGCATTTAATTTTACCCGAAATTTTCACAAGATCCAACGACTCCAAACTAGCTCCATTACGTAGTGCTCGATAAAACGATTGCAACGCAATTCGTTTCGTGAAATTCCGACCTCGTATGAACAAGTTACAATATTTTAAAGTTTACACGATTTAAATATAATTAAATTACAATTTATTTTATTTATTTTAACCTAAATCCATCCGGGTCGTTGATTTCGAGCAAAGTAGATCAGGCCGTCGCACGCATTTCTTCCCCAGGTTGAAATCGCGACCGAGAACCCATTTGAAGCCGTTGCTTCATGAATTTACGCGACCCCAATGCTCGACTACACGACGATCAAATGATGTCGTTTCGAAGCCCCACTCCACCTCGACTTCCGTGCCAAATGCCATGAATTACGGTCGCCTCCCTTGCACGAAAATCAAGGACGAACGCAACAACTTTGAAGGTGAATTGTCAGCGATTGGTAGCTTCGTTTCCGATCACAACCGTTGGAATCGTAGATCTCGACGAGCTCTACAGTTTCCTAGTTGAGAGTTCCTCGAATTATAGCATGGATGAAGAGAAAAATTGAGGGAAAATCAAGAACATTTCGGCCATTGATAATAATAGAGGCGGCTAGGGCTGAAATTAGGGTTAGGGTTGAATTTCTTTGCAAATGGAAATAAATAGGTCCTTATATAGAAAAATTCACAAATTACTATTCATCCGGAATTTGCGAGCTCCAAATCTCGCGCGGTGACTGGTGTTTCTAGGGTTTACCCCACGCTTCGGACACAATGGAATATGTTTCAGGAGCCAATTCGATCATATGTGTGAGTTACAACAATAAACGATCGATTTTAAATTAAATCGATTTAAACAAATTTCTATGCGTTTTGGCTTGCCCCGGACAAACGGTAAATCCGATTGACACAAAATTTGAAACCATACAATAATATAACATTACGGATCCGATGAAACTTGTTACGTCGAAATCCGAGAATGCTTGAAAAATGACTATTTTCACTAGTCGATTAAATATTAAAATATTCAATTTTCACAAATTAACTTTTAATTCGATTTTAAAAGTTTACAAACATTGTTCTAACTCCAATATGATTTAATATAACTTTATAAATCATTTTTAATCACATTAAATCCAAATTCCAAATTTTTCTGAAATTTCATATATTAAATTGTCGATTTAATTATTCAATTAAATCCAGATATTCGAAAAATAAATTATTCGACTTATAAAATTTACTTATTAATATTTAAAATTAATTAAATATATGAATTTCAATTGACAGAAATCCTGGATCGTTACAAACTTCCCCCCTTAAAAGAATTTCGTCCTCGAAATTGCCAAGTAAGAAAAATTCACAAAATCCATTAACCTTTCAAAACAAACCATTCAAATTAGATTTTACAAATCTCCTAAGTGTTTAACTTTCTAAAAATCCATTAGTTAAACTTCTTAAACAATCTTTAGTAAGTTTTCAAATCATACTTAGTTTTACTTTTCCAAAACCAACTATATCGTTTAACCTTTAACTTCAAATCAAAACTTAGTTTTCACAACAAAAAATTTTCTTTACAAAATTTCCCAAAATTTTTATAACGCCTTAAATTTTCAAAAAAATTTCGCCATAACCTCCTTTGAGCGGTTAGCTCGGTATGACTACAAATTGCCACCACGGGCCCCCAATTTCAAAAAGAAAACGAAAAGCCAAGCGATTGGAGAAGAAAATCATCAAATTTCATACTGAAATTCAAATACATACCTTTTTGTTGAGCAATTCAATTTTTATCTTCGAAATCAAAATTCCAATTCTATTTCCTTTAATACACCTGTATATCCTGCTAGCCATAATATTCAATTACAATATTCAAAAATCATTTTGCACAATTCAAATTGGTTTCCCATTTATGCATGTTTGATTTGTTAACATTAAATTTTTACTAACATTCATTCATTCGATTTCAGTTAGTTTACATTCACTAATTTACATTCACAGTAGTTCACTTTCAATTCAAATCAAATCCAGCTCATATTCATTTACTTCCAATTTGGATTCAATTACTTTAGCTTTCCATTCATCAATTCGATTTCATTAACACTTAATGAATTATATACAATCAACTAACAATCATCTAACAATCAAATCATAACCAATGTATATTCAACACAACCAAATTTATTCACTTTACATTCACATTTACTTTGTTTTCCTTCAATTTGGTTTAACACTTTAATTCCGATTTGGTTTAATATTAAATTGACTTCCATTTAATTATTCAATTTCTCAACTTCATTAGCTTCTAATGAATTAACACTTACATTCATTATTCCATATCAATTTATTTACATTCAATTTATTAACATTCAATCCATTTATTAATTCAGTTGCTAATTTATTTAACAAATAAGGTTAAATTTCTTTTATATAACTCAAGTCCAAATTCTTAATGACTTCATTTCATTAATTCACTTTTTAATTTACTTCGACACCAAAATCAACTTCATTCAACATTACTTAAGTTATATTCCTTTTCAACATTCAATTTCAATTTCATTTACTTGCAACTGTAAATTTATTTATCCATTCACAATTTTATTTTCATAATTCAAACTCACTTCCAATTCATTTGTCATTACTCCAAATTTATTTTTAACTTAATAAATTTTCTTTAAGTAATCATTTCTTATATATATAAGATCATTTCAATTAGCCTCTAAACCTTTCTTTAAATTCACTTTATTGAATTGATTCACTTATACTTACTTTAATTTAACTCCATCCTTTAAGTTAAATTTATTCTATCAAAATTTAAATTGTATAAATTACCAACTCATTTACCAATTCGATAAATATTTAAAATAGGATTCCAGAGTCTTTTCAACCCTTCAAAACCAAGTTTGAAATCAATTCCAATTATCTTTTTAATTTCCAAAACCAAACCCAAATTTTCCAAACAACTTTAATTTAAAACAATTCGGTAGCAATTCCTCTTTTGGAAACCCGAAAATGAACACCGATGATGTCGCTATCATCATCGGAATTATTTTCCAGCGACCAAAAAGAGTTTAGAGCTTTCATCTCTCCAAAACAATTTTCCAAAATATCAAATCCTTTCAAAACACCTCTCTGGAATTTTATTTTAGATTATAAATCACATTTACAAATCTTTTACTTATATAATTTCACTTCTTATATATAAGATTATTTTATAATTGTAAATCATTTCAATTAAGATTTCTATACTTATACAATTGTTGCTTTTATATAATTTATTCTTTCACAATTATAGTTTTCATTCATATTATTAGAACAACTTTGATTCACTTATATATTTATTCTTACATTTTCAACAATCAAACAATTCAATTTTACATATACTTTGATAATCCTGAAAAATTATTCCTTTATATATATAAAATACAATCGAGGTAAAATTATTACATTTACCCAATTTAAAACAATACTATGTCGACTTGCCTCGTTCAAATGTTTAGAAATACCTATCAATAATATGGCGTCCCACACACCGACCAGAATTCATAAACAGCTCAACGGATAAGCAAACACAATATAAAACAATTTCATATTCACTAACAAATACGCGCTCATATCTATTATTACACTCACACTCATTCTAGAGTACTACTGACTCTATCTCTAATGAGTAACACCCAACAGAGCCATGGCTGTCGCTTAACCAAATGCTCTGATACCACAATGTCAAGACCCGATTCTTCGACTTCCAAAAATCGACATCAATACGTCCACTGTATCAACTGCAGAGCAATCGAATGCCGAAAAACCGAACTATGAGGGTTAAAAAGAAGAGATAGAAGAAAAAGATAGAAGAAGTAAGAAAACAGAACAGAAACAATATCAGAATCTCACATAACGCAGCGGAACAACATATAATAGATAAATGAATAATCTTTAAATCAAAAAGAACTATCTCAGTTATTACATTACATTATCATCATCAGAGTGTACAACAACAATATACAATACAACTGGACAATGGACAGTTATACAACATGTCCTTACAAGTGAATTTACAGCGGAAAGATAATATCATATACAGGTAATACGTCTCGCCATACAGCTCGCCACTGAGCTCCAAAGCACTTCTGAATCTAGAATGACCTGATAACCTGACTCTAGACTGGCCGTGTGGAAAATTTTGGGCACCAGAGTTTAGGAAGAGAACAATAAACTCCAGGTCAGTCATGGGACTGGTGTGAGAACTCAAAACAGTTATTTATCTTTTAAAACAACAACAACGGAAGTGGAAAAATATCCGCAATGCTTTTGGAAAATGAAACTACCATAAGGCCTCCCCGCAAACATACAATGCAAATGCAGAATTGGAGGAGATTTCTCCTTATGATAGTCAAAGATGCTTACTACGCAAAACAAATCATTTTCGATATTATTATTAGTGCATAGTGATGAAAACATTTCGAAAGTATAATATAAATCTTAGCCAGCATATGTACCATTATATTATGCCTGCTATAGCTACCATATTAAATGGCAGGTTCTACAACTAAAACCGTACAAGGCTCGTATTGTTTCTTTGGATTTTCCAACAAATGGTCAGGCTAAGGAACTTCCTACTGTCAATGGGATCGCCTCTGGTGGGACGTCCCGAGAACCTAACCGGATCTCTGCCAACACAAGGTCGGGTTACCTTTGTAACTAGGTAACTACTTCTCGAGTATGCCACTCCCCGGTCCTTTGGGACCTTTATCCGAGGGCCCTCTATCACCAAGCAACAACCACACATAAAAATGAGATTGGAGCAACCACATAGGTTAAGCAACAGGGCTCCATACTTGACACCACCCTTTTCCAGAAGGAAATGAAATACCCTAAAGGGCGCGACCCTCATAACCTTGCCACATATTGTTTCGACCATTTCCGGGGTGTGAGGTCTGACAAAGTCTCGTCCACAAAGCTACGCTTTTTCACAAAGCCATGCTTTGATCAACAAATGATCAATAAATAATCATCACACAGCAACACTCAGCATGCCATATTACCAAATTGGGAATATATCGCTGATAACCTTCGACTACAAAACCTCTGAGCTCATACGTCTCAGAGAAGCGTGTTAAGCTAAGAGAATAAATTCTCCGCCACCAACAGAGATGTATTTGAAAGAAATCTACTTTATATCTCAAAATGTAATGTCAGACACGTAACCATACAAGTCTGTTCCGGGCTCGAACAGAACCGAAGGCACTTCAAAAGAAGCCCTTGCAATCCGGGTATTCACAATCCCGATCGAATTTCCCATCACAAAGGAAATCTCCATACCGTAGCTAACGGTGCAGAGACAATCGATAGGTCATCCTATCGTTTTCACAAATACCCGGTCTTCAACACCGGTCTTCAATGCTATCCATTACATCGTATCACTATTTGGAATGGGTAATCCGAATAACGAACGCAATAATTTAAAAATAAGTGTAGCATTCAATTTTCAACCAATTCACAACAAATAGCCACTTAAGGGTCAATATTGATAGTCAGTTATTTAACTATCAATCAATATTCACAACATCACCATATTCCAAATAATTTCCCAAATTATTTATTTTCCACAAATATCTTTATAAGATATATATTCTACACTTCAACCATTTGAAAACAAATTCCAAATTATTTTCCACCTTTCAATCTTTGAAAACAAATTTCAAATCAATTTCCTTAAATGGTAGCACTTCCAAATATTATCCATTTTCAATTTAAAATGGTTCATTTAAATCAATCAAATAAATCCTTACCGATTTATTTTAAACTTACGTTCCAAATCCGTAAATTTATTTCCACACTTCAAAATAAATCAATGTTTATTTTTAAATAAATTTCCCTTTCCTTTATAAATTCCATAATGAATTTACCTTTCCAAAATATCTATGAATATACAATTTTCAAATCGATTTCTAATATTGATTTTCAATTTATCTTTAAAAGATATAATCTCAAAACATTCACTTCATATTAGAAAACATTTCCATACTTATTCATAATATGTAATTCACAAATCCATTTATTTTCGACATTTGGAAAATATTCAATATACTTAAATCAAAATTAAGTATATATTTTATTCTTTAAGGAAAACTTCTCTTAAACACATTTATTTGGGTCAAAATGAATGTTACGTAAAACATCGTTACGACAACCCAAAATCACTAGTATAGGGATTTGAAATTTAGATAGATATATAAATCCCAATACTATACAAACTTTTCCTTTCGGAAATCATTTACGATAACAACAGTGTTATAGTCCACCATTTCCTTCTATTTCTCGAAAACGTCTATTTCAACAATGAATGTTGAAATCTATGGTTTCGATACTTAGTACATTTTAAAACATTATTTTAAATCGTTTAAATTCTATTTAAAATATCACTTTCCCAAAATATTTCTTTAATATATTATTCACCGTCCAAAATCGTGAATATAGTTCATTAACCGAATTCAATTTCTACATATTTTATTTAAAGGATTATCCACTGTCCCAAAATCGTGGATATATCTCCTTTAATAAGCTATAATAATTAAAATTATTAAAATAAGTCGATTTCGAATTTATAAAACAACGTTTATAAATTCCATTTATACTTTATAACAACTTCAACTTATAAAATCACTTTATTAACAAATTCTATCCATATCCCATTTACACGCCAAAATCCAGTTTACAAGTTAATTACTTATAAATCTTTTATTTTACAAAATCTATTCATTATAACTTCACAAATTATAAATCTATAGATTTCATCCACTTATGAAATCCATTTATATTTCATTTTAACACTTATAAGAACTCGTTTTATAATTCCAATATTTTTAATTTATAAATATCAATTTTATAAATCTTTTATATAAATCATTTATAATAATTCAAAAATCCCAATCCAAGCCATTTTATAAATTAATCAACTACTTATTTCAAAAAAATCACATTTTGCTTATATTTCACAAAATCATAATTTTTATAACATAAAATTTTCAACGTTTATTTATTTTAAATGAATCAATTACAAAATTAAATTTTATTATGAATTCTCAACTTAAATTTTCAAAAATCAAATTTTATTCATTTTCGGCATCTAACGATACCAAAAATGTATTCGGCTAAAATTTAGCCTTTAACGATTTCAATCACAAAGATAATCACGCAGATTATAAATAGATCAATAAATAGATCAACACACAACATTGAAACAAATTGAAATGTTTGAGGAATCCAGTTGGATCCCTCCAACCTGTTTCCCTGCATCCAAAGATGTTAGCACAATACCAATTCCGCTTCGAGACGGAATATCGCGGTATATGGGATTTATAAAATACTATCTGCTATTATGCGGCGCAATAGGGTCTCATCAGCTATATAATGTGGGAAATCAACTCCAAGTACATATATAATACCAATTCCATGCAAGTTGGAATTATCGCGGTATATGTGTTTAATAAATAACATCCGCTTAATATACGGCGTATAGGGTCTACTTCAATACAACAGATAATAATTATCATCCAATCACACAATCAAGCAATTTTAAATCTAACTATTTAAAATTTTAAATCGAAACTAATTCGATTGAGCGAGAAGTTCTCACCTTGAGTTTCCGATAATAGTTGTAGCGTTTTATTTCGAATAAAATTAAACGTGCGTTTAATTTTACCTGAAATTTTCACTAGCTCCAAACGACTCCAAACTAGCTCCATTGCGTAGTGCTTGACAAAACGATTGCAACGCAATTCGTTTCGTGAAATTCCGACCTCGTATGAACAAGTTACAATATTTTAAAGTTTACACGATTAAAATATAATTAAATTACAATTTATTTTATTTATTTTAACTTAAATCCATCCGGGCCGTTGATTTCGAGCAAAGTAGATCAGGTCGTCGCACGCATTTCTTCCCCATGTTGAAATCGCGACCAAGAACCCATTTGAAGCCGTTGCTTCATGAATTTACGCGACCCCAATGCTCGACTACACGACGATCAAATGATGTCGTTTCGCCCCACTCTACCTTGACTTCCGTGCCAAATGCCGTGAATTCCGGTCGCCTCCCTTGCACGAAAATCAAGGACGAACGCGACGACTTTGAAGGCAAATTGTCAGCGATTGGTAGCTTCGTTTCCGATCACAACTGTTGGAATCGTAGATCTCGACGAGCTCTACAGTTTCCTAGTTGAGAGTTCCTCAAATTATAGCATGGATGAAGAGAAAAATTGAGGGAAAATCAAGAACATTTCGGCCATTGATAATAATAGAGGCGGCTAGGGCTGAAATTAGGGTTAGGGTTGAATTTCTTTGCAAATGGAAATAACTAGGTCCTTATATAGAAAAATTCACAAATTACTATTCATCCGGAATTTGCGAACTCCAAATCTCGTGCGGTGACTGGCGTTTATAGGGTTTACCCCGCGTTTTGGACACAATGGAATATGTTTCGGGAGCCAATTCGATCATGTGTGCGAGTTACGGCAATAAACGATCGATTTTAAATTAAATCGATTTAAACATATTTCTATGCGTTTTGGCTTGCCCCGGACAAGCGGTAAATCCGATTGACACGAAATTTGAAACCATATAATAATATAACATTATGAATCCGATAAAACTAGTTTCATCGAAATTCGAGACTGTTTGAAAAATGACTATTTTCACTAGTCGATTAAATATTAAAATATTCAATTTTCACAAATTAACTTTTTTCGATTTTAAAAGTTCACAAACATTGTTCTAACTCCAATATGATTTAATATAACTTTATAAATCGTTTTTAATCACATTAAATCCGAATTCCAAATGTTTCTAAAATTTCAAATATTAAATTGTCGATTTAATTATTCAATTAAATCCAGATATTCGAAAAATAAATTATTCGACTTATAAAATTTACTTATTAATATTTAAAATTAATTAAGCATATGAATTTCAATTGACAGAAATCCTGGGTCGTTACAGATTTATTATTGTCATTGCCGAAAGGTCGACTCCAATCAGAAATGGACCTTTGATTCTGAAAATTAGAACAAAAGCCTTAGATTGTTTTGCAAGAAGCGAAGACATGGTTTGAGTAATGCATTGGACAAGCTTCAAATCTTCAAACTTCAAATCATGCTTAAATTACGCAAAATACCCAAGGGTCAGGGACTCTATGTGACGACCCACAATTCCATACTCTTTCTGCCGACAATAAACCACGCATGTCAGGTCCAAATTGCACGGAGTTGTGGATTATCGGGGCAACAAAGAAAAATAGACAGAACAGAATCACATACGACCATAATAATATATAATATTGAACAAGTATCTTTACAGCTTTAAAATACATATATCAGGGTTTAACCTAAATTCAGTTTGGACAGTTATAAACATCTATCCTTACAATTGTTGACAAACATCAAACAAAATAAACAGACAATGGCGGATAATAGAATACGTGCATATGTAGATGAATATCTCCAGCTTTCCTCTAGAAACTTCAACTGTCTTCGACTAAATCTGAAACTACTCAGGTTGACCCGAGTATTGAAAATACCCAGATCAGGTTGATAAATCAGCGTGAGAAAAACTCAATAATAAATGATAGTGTCATATAATAGCCTTTGAATAAAATCCTTTGAAAAGAAAGAGTATCTCATAAGACCGCGCCTATACATAAACACGGACGAGTTTTACGTTATGATGACTAAAACACTTTTATGTCAAAACATTTGATATTATTTTTAATGACATCTATTTGAAAACGTTTGCAAACAAACTTATTAATCTTAGTCGAAATGGTTACCCATGTAGCATTTCGGCGCTATTCATTACGCCAATACAAACAAAACCGCAGATTTTTATTGGAGATTGGATTTCTATACAAATGACTAGGTGAAGGGACTACCTTCCGATGTGTACACCTCTAGATGGATGTCCCGAGGCACAGAAACATCTGCCCTTTACCAACATAAGACTGGTCTGTTAGGGAAGCAGATTAAGGATCTTAAGGCAGAAATAACACTAGAGGGGGGTGAATAGTGTTTTAAAGAATATAAGAACTATATGACTAAATTAAAACTTTCAACACAAATCTAAACAGAATTCTAACACAAAATGATCACAGAACATATAACGAATGCAAATAGTAAATTAAAGCAAGTAAAAGGAAAGAACACACCGGATTTTATACTGGTTCGGAATCCTCCTACATCCAGTCCTGCACCAAGGCAATATCCTTGTACAGATTTTTATAAGCCAATATCCAAATTACAACCGTCAATTTCTAAGGCCTTGAGGAACCCTCCTATCTCCGAGTCTGGGGTAAACTCTCTTGATTTATGGGACACAAGGTCACCCTAATACTTCTTAATAACAATCCTTTTGAATGGATAGACTCTATGGACTTTTTGAATACAAATTAATCCTATAACTCTGAATAGAACTTTGATCTTTTGTAGAATGATGGAGAATCAAATAGAGAGAGTATCTAAATGATTTCCTATTGAGAATTTGGCAGAATGATGGCACAATCTTGAAAATATGAAGTTTTATGGATATGGAATGGTGGAGAAGAAAGAGTGAAGAAAATAAGAAAGTAGTTGTTAAAAAAATTCGTTTTGGAAGCCTTTATATAGATGCACAACAGTCATAACCATTGGCGAAATGTTTTTGAACGAATGGACACTTCTTTTGAAAATTTAATTTTGAATCCAACTATCATCATGTCGACATGGGGTATCCCCTTATGTCGACATCCCTTAGTTCAAAATTATAGAGATGTTGTTTTGTAAAGACAATTGAATTTAAAACAAGTTGAAACTTCTCTGAAGCAAAGTAAAGTGTTTAAACAATATTTTGAGATAGAGAATGAATATAAAACATTATTTTAAATATGTATATATAATTGATATAGACCGTCAATTATATAAGTAATATTTAAAATCAGAATAAGTTTTGATGTTTTAAAAATAGAAGTTTTTAAAATCAGAATAGAGGAATATTTCAAGGCTAAAACAAAGTTTGTAGATATTTTTGAAAACATGATTTTGAAAGCTAAAACATTTTGATAACAGATTTAAAAACGTTTTGAAAAATCTATTCAAACTGAAATTGCAAGAACCTTCCTACAGAGCTCCTCCATAAGACTCGAGAACTTGTACAAAGTAGTTTAAATGATTTTGATTTTCGTGGGTTTGTAAGCCACTTGTCGTAGGTTTGTAAGCTACTTGTCGTGGGTTTGTAAGCCACTGGTTTCGATAGAAATTGGGTTCCATCCCAAAAGAAAATTTAAAGAAAGATGAGAGTGCTATTATGAAGTTTTAACAAAACACTAGACAATTATCTTGAGATCTTGAAATCTTGATTCTCTTGAGTCTTGAATCTTGAATCTCTAATCTTCATCTTGATGCCTGAGTCTTTATACTGATCAGTCTTCGATGATACCTGCATATACTTCCTATATACATATATATATATATGGAAATGTTAGTATATATTTTATAAAGTAAAGTATAATAACTATATAAGGTTGTTGTCATCAAAACATCATCAACTCAGTTCCTAACAGTCTCCCCCTTTTTGATGATGACAACCTTTATTTATAAAATATTCTTACCATACCATAAATCCCCCTTACTTCGTGACTTCTTCTTAAAACTACAACTCCCCTTTATTCCATGACTCCCCCTTACACCAAGCACATATATTTTTATAACTTTCTCCCTCTTTAACATCGGCAAAAAGGAATAAAAGATTTACCTGTTCTAAGATAATCAAGTATATATAGAATAAAAGTATAAAGTGAATGTGTAAGTGATCAAGTGTGTGAGCATATATATAAGTGTAACATGACAATCAAATCAATATCATACATAGCAAACCAATCATGTATAATATATGAAGTTATATACAAACCAAATCCAAATCAAACTTAAGTAAACAATTCAATCAAATCCTAATCAAATCTAAATCAAATCAAATCAATCAAACAAACAAACACACATAATGATCAGACATTCCTTGGGACTTCCACCCATCCATCTTCTCCAAAGATAGGATCAGTTTTGATAACATCCCAATTATCTTTGTCAAGTGTGACCGGTGGATTTGCTTCGGGTTCGTCTTTGCTAAGGCTTGAGATCATCCAACGAAGTGCGTCGAAGTGTCTCTCTTGCTCTTTGATCATCTGTATTTGGCTTAATTCTAAGTGCCTTTGATTTCTAAGTATAAAAGAGAGAATGTTCTTGAAAGAAGTAAGAGTTTCTTCAAGATTTTCACTTAAATTCTTTATTGGAGAAGTCATAATTTAAGAAATAAGTTGAAGTATGAGAGGAGATGAATAGAAATGGAGGTAGAGAAGTTTTTCTGGAAGAAATAAGTATTTATAGGAGTTATTGGCCGTTCAAAATGAATTGTCACTTGGTAGTTACAAGAATTTGAAGTTTAGAAATTGTAACTACTTTTTGACTGTTATATGTCGACATGGGGGGATGGGGCATGTCGACATGGTCTAGACAGAATGACCAAGTTGAGTTATTTTTTATTTCTATGTTTATTTTTATACTAGTGGACCTATATAAACTTAAAATAAATAACTATCAGAGATATATAAAGCTGGAAAACAGAGAATAAGATAGCATTACTTATATTAGTTAACATTACATAATATTAACCAAAAAAATAGAAAATACAAAGATAGATAAACGATAGCTAGAGAGATACTGGCTAGGATTAGTTTGATAAAGATGATGATGAGGACAAGCCAAGTTTCCTGCCTATCTTCCCAAAGAACTTGTCGATCTTGGTAGAGATTTTATCTATTTTCTTGCTAATAGATCTCTTAAGAACCTTTTGGTTTTGAGCAAGTATCTTTTGGTTCTTGAGTATGGTTTTGTTGGACGGATTGGCGGGTGTATGTGGATACTCTATACTTTCCAAAGAGGTATCTTCATCTTCCTCTTCTTCAATTTCCATTCCTTCCCCTTCTTCTTCCTCTTCTTCTTCCTCTTCTTCCATCTCTTCATGAGCAAGTCTCTCTTCCTTTTCGGCAAGTGTTTCATATGGTTGAAACATGAGTGGGATTTTCATAAGAGAAATGTTCCCATGATTGAACACTTTTCTACTTACAAACTCTTCCTTTTTAACATCCACACCAAAATAATTGAAAACCCGAGTAAGGTAAATTCCATGATAAACAGTGTTTTCTCCCATAGTAAAATTTTTGGGTCTTAACTCATCCAAACTAGTTTGTGCCCAATTAATATCATATTTTCCAAATATAGCAAAAAGAGCTTTACACACTTTTGAGGTGGGATTATTGTAGTTTCCCGACCTAGGAATAACGGTGTGTTGAATAAGAAGGTTGACAATTCTTGCTTTTGGGCGGAAAAAGCGATTCTTAAAATCCATGTGGTCATCGCTTTCAAAAATGTGATGAAAAGTCTCTCGATCGGTTTCATTGATTTGAAATTGCGAGAGATTCATACCGGTAGATTTGCAACACAAAATAGCACCCAAAATATCGGAATCCAAAACAATAAGTGTTCCTTTAACACTACTCTAAATTTGATCTTCATTTCCATTATAAAATTCACGGTTTAGGTTTGCATAAAACATTTTGACAAGGTTTGGATAACAAACGAAATCATTTTGCTTGTTATCAAACAAGCTAAGAATGGAGTTTTCTTCAAAAAGTTGATCGATTTCATAAGAAGGAAAATCATCAAAAATAGCAAATTTTCCCTTATTGACTTTACCATAGTTTACATAACTTATGTAAGCTTTGATAGCCTCCGGGTCATTAAAAAGATCTTTTTTGATGGATTTGGTCAGCCTCATAGTTGATGGGGTACTTGAGGAAGCCATTGATGAGTGTTTGAGAGGAGTAGAAGATAATGAAGAAAGTTTGAATTATGAGAATAGAGTGAAAAGAGATTATAAGAGAACTATATTAAATAGATTCTCTAAAGTCATGTTCTCTGGTCAAGACGTATCTTTTCAGAATTTTGAAGTAAGTGAAAAGGTGGAGGGAAATTCAAAAGTTTGAAGTCAAATTTTGAAATCAAACTTCTGAGAGAGATGTCGACATGGGGTATCCTGGCATGTCGACATGTGCCTGTTGAATTTGAAAAGGGGTGTCTTTTTCTAAAATCTAAGAAATTCCTAAAATCTTAAGAAAACTAATCTATATTCTATATCTATATATAATTCCAGTAATAATATTAAATATAATAATATTAAAATATTTTAATATTTAAAATATTATTAAAATAATATTATTTTGAATTTAAAAATTCAAATTTCAAAGGGTGATTTTGAATTTAAAAATTCAAGGAATTGCAAACAAAATCAAAACAAACAAGCATCCAATAAAATTAAAATAAATGTGTACCTATTTTTAAATCCAAACTCCGATTGTCTTCTGATTCGAGAATAGCCGTGAAGCACAGATTTGAATTATCAGTTTTCTTCTCGTTATCACCGGATGAATCTGAATCGTCAAGAGTTGCTGCATATGCCTTCTTTCTTTTCCTTAGTTGCTCGTTGTTTGGTTGAAATGTCTGTTTGTCTGGATATGGACAATCTATCTTGTAGTGCCCTGTTTTGTTGCAGTTGTAGCATCTATCACCATTGTTGTTGTTGTTGTTGTTGTGATTGTTGTTGTTCTCCGAAGTATTTCTGCAATTCCTTTGATCATTTCTTTTAAAGTTATTCATCTTTCTATACTTTAGAAACTTTCTGAAATTTCTGGTCATGAAAGCAATTTCTTCATCACTATCTTGTTCTGAATCTCTAGTTGTTGCTTTGAATGCGATCGATTTCTTTTCCGTTGCCTTAGATTCTTTTCTCCCTTGTAGTTGAACTTCATAAGACATTAGATTACCGATTAACTCTTTGATCTTCATTTGACTAACATCATTTGCCTCTTTAATAGTAAGTGTCTTTTGATCCCATTCTGGAGTGAGTGAATTGAGTATTTTTTTGACTTGATCTTCTTCTGAGAAACCCTTTCCTAAAGCAATCAATGAATGTACAATATCTTGAAATCGACAATACATGTCAGAAATGGACTCATTTTCATGCATTTTAAACAATTGAAACTGGTTAGTTAATATGGAAATTTTAGTCTGTTTAACTTTGCTTGTTCCTTCATGAGTTATTTGCAAAGTTTTCTAGATTTCAAATGCAGGCTTACAAACAGAGACTCTATTAAACTCATTCCTATCTAGTGAACAATATAGTATATTCATAGCCTTAGAATTGTTTTGTGCAACCGTCTTTTGCTCAGTAGTCCACTGGGTAAAATTAGTAGTTGGTCAACATATTCAATTTGTGTCATATTCCAAGTATCTAAACTTATGGATTGTAAATAAATTTTCATCCTACATGCCCAATATGCATAATTACTGCCATTAAAAAGTGGTGGCCTGACAGTAGACTGACCTTCTACAAATGAACTAGTGTTAGTGCTTGTGTTGACAGAAGTAGTGGTGACAGGAGTGACATTATTAGTGTGTTGTGCCATTAAAACTTTTCAAAATTTCAGATTATGAAAATAATGAAAACCAATGCTTCGATACCAATTGTTAGGGATGCGGATTAAGGATCTTAAGGCAGAAATAACACTAGAGGGGGGGGGGTGAATAGTGTTTTAAAGAATATAATAATTATATGACTAAATTAAAACTTTCAACACAAATCTAAATAGAATTCTAACACAGAATGATCACAGAACATATAACGAATGCAAATAGTAAAGTAAAGCAAGTAAAAGGAAAGAACACACCGGATTTTATACTGGTTCGGAATCCTCCTACATCCAGTCCTGCACTAAGGCAATATCATTGTACAGATTTTTATAAGCCAATATCCAAATTACAACCCTCAATTTCTAAGGCCTTGAGGAACCCTCCTATCTCCGATTCTGGGGTAAACTCTCTTGATTTACATGACACAAGATCACCCTAATACTTCTTAATAACAATCCTTTTGAATGGATAGACTCTACGGACTTTTTGAATACAAATTAATCCTATAACTCTGAATAGCACTTTGATCTTTAGTAGAATGATGGAGAATCAAATAGAGAGAATATATAAATGATTTCCTATTGAGAATTTGGCAGAATGATGGCACGATCTTGAAAATATGAAGTTTTATGGATATGTAATGGTGGAGAAGAAAGAGTGAAGAAAATAAGAAAGTAGTTGTTAAAAAAATTCGTTTTGGAAGCCTTTATATAGATGCACAACAGTCATAACCATTGGTGAAAGGTTTTCGAACGAATGGACACTTCTTTTGAAAATTGAATTTTGAATCCAACTGTCACCATGTCGTCATGGGGTATCCCCTTATGTCGACATCCATTAGTTCAAAATCATAGAGATGTTGTTTTGTAAAGACAATTGAATTTAAAACAAGTTGAAACTTCTCTGAAGCAAAGTAAAGTGTTTAAACAATATTTTGAGATAGAGAATGAATATAAAACATTATTTTAAATATGTATATATAATTGATATAGACCGTCAATTATATAAGTAATATTTAAAATCAGAATAAGTTTTGATGTTTTAAAAATAGAAGTTTTTAAAATCAGAATAGAGGAATATTTCAAGGCTAAAACAAAGTTTGAAAATATTTTTGAAAACATGATTTTGAAAGCTAAAGCATTTTGAAAACAGATTTAAAAACATTTTGAAAAATCTATTCAAACTGAAATTGCAAGAACCTTCCTACAGAGCTCCTCCATAGGACTCGAGAACTTGTACAAAATAGTTTAAATGATTTTTATTTTCGTGGGTTTGTAAGCCACTTGCCGTAGGTTTGTAAGCTACTTGTCGTGGGTTTGTAAGCCACTGGTTTGAATAGAAATTGGGTTCCATCCCAAAAGAAAATTTGAAGAAAGATGAGAGTGCTATTATGAAGTTTTAACAAAATACTAGACACTTATCTTGAGATCTTGAAATCTTGATTCTCTACAGTCTTGAATCTTGAATCTCTAATCTTCATCTTGATGCCTGAGTCTTTATACTGATCTGTCTTTGATGATACCTGCATATACTTCCTATATACATATACATACATATATATATATATATCTATATGGAAATGTTAGTATATATTTTATAAAGTAAAGTATAATAACTATATAAGGTTGTTGTCATCAAAACATCATCAACTCAGTTCCTAACATGGTCTACCTTTTTAACTAGGTAGTACCGAATATGTCATCCCCTGTGGTCGTTACTAACCTTTAAACCAGGCGCCCGAGCATACAAAACACATTAATCTACATCTCGAACGTCATAGCGGGAAGAAATATATCTAGAAGGGGATAATCATGCCCTAATTGGGAATTCCCCACTTAGCCTTGCCGCATCTAACCATGTTTCGGTCATTTGCAGTTGATGAGGCTCAAGGCAATGATTACCTTTCCACATAGCACATCTTCTTTCACTTTGAATGCCACATTGTCATTCCACACTCACATGACTGATTTCTATAAACGTATAACTTTATGAACTTGTAAGGCTCGGGAAAGGGTGTTAAGCTAAGAGAATGTGTCTTCTCCACTACCAAACTGATATGTTTTTATAGAGATCGCTCATTTTTATTTGGAATACAAGGTCAAGCATTCTTCCATACAAGTTCGTTCTCGGAATGAACGAAACGAACGTACTTTCCTCGACCACTACTAGGCGAGATGTTCTTGTGGTTTTGAGGTTTTTCATAACGAGAGACCACTGCTACAATATAGTGAATCGGGAGTTTATCCCCAACTTATCAACAAGTACCTTGTTATTATTCGTTTTAATATCTCCGTCTTCAACACCTTCATTCTTTGAACACGTAAATTGGTTCGAAGTGGTTTTCAGAGAGGAATCATCCAAATCCGACCCTAGTTCCTTCGAAATCCAATTATCGATAAAAAATAAATATGAGTATACAAGATTTGTTAAATCTCTTTTCACTTTAATTCTTTTCAGATGATTTCAAAATCTCTTTCTTTTGTCTTAAAGTAATTCTAAGTAATTCGTTCTTTTTCTTTGGATAATATTTCAAATTTTCATGCTTAACTCTCAATTCAAATTCCTTAACTTTTGGGCGGGTCAAAAACAATGTTATTTAAGACATCGTTTACTGTAGACCCTAAAACCAATCTTAGCAACATTATTGAGTAAATAGAATCATAGAAATCATTCTAATTTTAATCAATATCAGTTTCTGTATTCAACAAGTGCTATGGATAGAATAACAGTGAGGTCACCTTTTAAATTCCACGAATAGGACGAGTTTCCTTTTTCAGATTTTAATACCAAATATAAGAAGATTATCTCCATACAATCCAAGTTGTAGTCTATTCAATTCAGAGATTGCTTAAATTTTGGATAATACTAATCTCCTTTTGATTTTGGAAAACTTAATATAATCTTTTTAGAGCATCCAGGCTTTCCTTTCTGTTCCGTCCCTCGCCTAAGAAAAGAAAACATAGCCAGGTAAGTTCAGGGCACCGGTTGCTCCATCCCTAACCTTAGTTAAACACATTGTTTTATCTTTCCAGATCTCACAGGCGAGACAAATGTACTAGTCGTTTCCGCATACTCAGTTATCAACTTTATTTCAGAATTGATTATAAAAATTCCATTTCCATTTAAAAGCATTCATAATAGTTCTAGGAAAAATCATTACGTTTAAACTCATATTTCAAAAGTTATAGAATTCGCAGCATAAAAGTGCTGTAGAAAGTGCTATATAAGCTTATTTGATTTAAACAACTTTTTAATATATGAAAATTCATAATTTTCACTTCAAATCTCTTCTAAAATATTTAAATAGATTTATCAAATTTATTTCATATTTTCCCATAATTAAAAAAGTCCATTTAAAAGGATTTCATGCTATGTCACTTAAATGCACTAGCGCGATTTTTCTAGAAAATTGATTTGGACATACTTCAAAATCTTCTTAATGAAATTTTAATTTTCTTTCTTCGTTTAGAAGATATGGATATAATAGTCTAGTATTTTCTTATTTTGAAGTCCGAGCTATATTTCACTCTATATACCCATTTGAACTTTTCGGCGTGAATCGCGAACTACCATTGCGCGACGCGCGTAGTTTTAACTTACTTTTCCATATTTGAAATAATATATTCAAATTGAATTTTTTACATATGAAACCTATACAAATCATTTTAAATCAATATTTTCACTTTTTAAAGTATTTAAAATGTATTTTCACTATTTTCATATTATAATATTATTTTATCTCTATTATTTTAATATTAAATTTTAAATTTCAATTTCAATTCAATTCCAATTCTAACATCAAATTAAACTAAATTAAAACTTAGATTTCAAATCTAATTAAATTTCAACTTTAATCTTAATTTCAATTTTCAAAATCGATTACAATTTCAGTTTCATTATTCATCTCAATTTCAATTTAACTTTCCATTTCAAAATCAATTCCACTTCTAATTTAAAATTCTTTTTTATTTTAACTTTAATTTCAATTCCACTTAAAAAGAGACTTATTTTTCCAAAGCATATCATATCACCAAAATAGGGTTATATTTGACAAAGGGGATACATAAATTAAAATGAGCATAACCAAGTTTAACATTTATTACTAACATAGTTATGGTCCATACACAACTAATTTGATAAATAATCACAACCATAAACACTTGCAACTATTCAAAAATAACACAAACATATCCAAACATCCATAACAATATTTCATAGGGGTGTGTACTTGCATATGTAATAAGATGATTATTGTAACAAAATCAAAAACGATCTTTTAAAAGCGGTAAGAATTTTGTCACCTGTAACTAAATTGATTAACTTTCTACCAACATTTATATCAATCTATACTTCACTAAACCACCACCTAAACACCCTTCCACCTTTTCCAAGCGCTTGACCACCGCCCCACATCTCTTCTTGCTCTTGGACATAGCCTCCCCTTTTTATATTGATCATGTCCTCCCCCTATCAACTCCCAAATTCACGGCCTAAGGCCATTTTTAAGAAGAAAAAAAAAGTGAATTAAGAAGAGGTAAGAAAGTAACAAGTGGATTAGTGCTTAAGCACTCCGCTATTTTTAACCCTCCTAGCTCTCTTAAAGAGAGAAGTCATTAAAATAGCTTAAGAAGAAGAGAACGATATGTGTGAAAAAGGAAGAGGTATGCATGTCTATTTATAGAAAAAAGTTTAGAATAAAATATTATTGTGTAAAATAACCAAAATACCATTTACATACTTTTTAAAAAAACCTTACTTTTTTCAACACTTAACATCACATTTTAAATCATGTTTTATGCCACTTTCACTTAAGGAGTAAGAAAAGTAAAGTAATAATTATGTTTGATTTGATTCGACATGTTTTGGAATTTTGTACTTACTTTTTCTTAATTAAATTCTAGATTTTTCTAAGTATGTATAGTAAAAATAAACCTTATTAGTGAATGAGTTAATACTTATACTATTTGAATATATACTCATATATAATAAAATAAAGGTGCAATAATGTTGCGACAACTTTTAATCGACAAAAAGTTGATTTTCGACAAAATGTTTCACGGTCAAATTTTGACGTTTTAATTAAACTATTCATTTATGTAAACCAAATTTAAAATTAACTTTTTTCTTCTTTTAAATAAATCAAAAAATGTTTATTCATATTTTAAAATTATAATTAAATAATATTAAAATCTCTATTTTTACAGTGTAGGTAAAACTGACAAAATGCAAAAAAAATTGGTTATTTTGTAAAACGATTATTAACATATTTTTAAATCTTTTAATATAATTTTATTTTCTTTATTAGGTTGTTTTAATAAGATTTAACTTTTCGAATAAATATTTAAATCCATTCATTTAAGCCTTCATTTATTTTTAACAAAACTTAACTTTCGCTGATTTGTTCTAAAATTCAAATTTATACTTTTTAATTAGTAATTATAAGAATAAATAATTTCGCCATTATTATTTATTGTATATAAAATATTTATTTAAGTTTTAAATTCTTTTAAATTTAAAATAAACAAAACTTTTCATTTTCGAAGTAGCGAAATTACGAGTCGCTGCACTCTAACTCTCTCTATGTTCTCGACTTGTGTATCTAATATATGATGTATTTATTTTGAACCTGCTCTGATACTAAATGTAAAACACCTCACCTATATACCCATGCCATCTAAGAGTATTACAGAGTAAATTCGAAAAATGTGATTAAATAGGGTACGTATGTGAATATTTTTTTGGATTAACATTGGTACATATTAAAACAACGGATATGACTCACCATAGATTGTACACCTTATCAGTACAAAATAATAACCACATGTGCCACCAGGATAGAACAATACACAATAAACAACAGAGGACACAGAGTCAATCGCAACAACAATATATAATATAGTATATAATATATGATACGGTTTAGGTATAAATATCTCAGATGTCAACTCTCTCAATACAATGTGATAAACAATCAATAGATAACAATGTATCAAATATATACAGTGAACCAATATGATACAAATATCATACAACAATCCTAATATAGGTCTCCTCTAAGCCCACTAAAATAAATGTTGGTCAGGTCATTTCTGTACCTGAAATGCCTCAGATTGACTCAAGTATTATAAAATAACACACGGGTCAGACTATGTCTAATCAAGGGTATATATGAATGGTAACATAATATAAACATGGAATAATAATATGATAACATTAATATCGATACTGAAATCATAAGACAACATGTCAAAGGATGCACACAAGTATGGTGATGTATGCCTAACATATATATATATATATATATATATATATATATATATATATAATGCCATAAATAATTATCAAGGCCTCACATCACCTAAATAACTCAAATCTATATAAAACACTCAACATATTAAAAGATGTAAGCACTCATATAGACACACATCAAATCAGAAATCACATAATCAACACAAATGGGTGAATCATAAAAATCCAGAAATATAACTAAAGGAGATATCACCAAGTATAATTAGGCTAGCATGAAGCATTTCCCAAATATAACTCTTAATCTCAATAAATAAAACATCATCATCAATATCAAATAGGATAGATAGGATGCCTATCAATACACTAAGAATCCACCATGTTGATCATATATCTGAGGTATAATCTCATCTCCTCACACCTATACCATCAAAAAGTGACATGATGGGAAATGATTGTATGACGGCCACGAAGTCCTAAGTAGAGGCTTATAAATATGTATAATAATCATAATATGCAGCACCCAACCAACATCAATGCTACAGTAAGGTGTATCAATTTTATATGCCAATTCATTGCTTCGTTAGTATTAAAAGGGAGACTAATAGCACTAAGCAAGCTCCGAAGACACTAAATCTCTATAGTCTTTAGTTACCTTTCAATCATTATAACACATATCCACCGGTGTGCTCGTCAACGCGTGAAATTTAAGTCACGCCATTACAAATGCCCCTATAGGTAACATATTATTGGCCTAGTGACACAAAGGGCTAATGCGCACATAAGGGTAGATCTAAGCTATATATATGGTGTCACAAATCTAGGGTGCGACCCCATGAGCAGGCCGCCAGGGTGGATACTGGTCATCTGGTCATGGCATATAGAATCAATACATATAGACATGAAGTCATGGTCATCGTTAGGCACAAAGCCATACCTAGTAAATATAGGCACAAAGCCATATATAACAATGTGTATCACCTCACACTATCCACTATATTCCTGTTACATGAATGTCATCTACTTACAATGAATAATCAAACAAATAACACTACACCATCCTATTCCACTATGTGATCTCAAATGTTTATTCACTACTTATAAATTACATTAATCACTGCACTATTTTATATAAGGAGTCCAAAAAATAACTAGAGAAATATTACCGAATTTCTCATACAAGACTCATAACTCCGTTTATTCAGATTTCTTGTGATACAGAATTCAATATCATAAAATCATATAGAAAAATATCATCACCGTATCATATTAAATCATTAACTAAATCATTATCAATGGTGAATCATTCATATAATTCATTTCAATATATAAAAGAAATGTTAGCGCCAAAAATGGTCACTAACACCCAAATGTAAATGAAAGCACCAACCAATGGTCACATGTAATAGATAGAATATATGTAGAGAGTAATAATATAAAGAACAGTCAAAATTAAAATAAAAGCAGTAAAGAACACAGATTTTATAGTGGTTCGGCTAACTTTGGCCAACGTCCACTCTAAAAGTTTCCTTTTCATTGATGTTGAATCAATTACAGTTACAAACTGATAGAGTAACCTTTAGCCTTAGAAAATAGAAAGTTAGAGAGCGGAGAGAATAAGATCCCCCATTTGGAGACCCACATGCTGTATTTATAGGCAATACCAGGTTATTAGGCCTCATGAGTAGTTTGGACCGACTAAGGCCATAACCGAACCCTACTTCATTATGCCAACCGACCATGAGCAGTTGGTGCGCCGAGCGAGGTGATGTGCGCCGAGCGAGGTGAGGTACGCCGAGCGAGGTGAGGTGCGCCGAGCGAGGTGAGGTGCGACGAGCAAGGTGTATGCCGAACGAGGTGAGGTATGCCGAACGAGGCAATTTTTGATCGTCGCGATCAGGTGCCGTTCGAGGCGAGTTGTGACCATTCGTGGTCGGGTGCTATTCGAGGCGAATTGTGATCGTTCACTATCTGGTGCCGTTCAAGGCGAGTTGTGACCGTTCGCGGTCGAGTACCGTTCGAGGCAATTTTTGATTGTTCGCAATCGGGTGACGTTCGAGGCGAGTATTGGCAGTTCGTGGTCGGGTGCCGTTCGAGGAGAATTGTGATCCTTCACGGTCGGGTGCCATTCGAGGCGAGTTGTGAGTGCCCGAGGGGACTTAGTATCATTAATGTCAGATTTCATGCTCGAGTGAATTTTTGAACTGTTTACTGTAGCGGTTTATCGCCATCTTAGAGCATGTCTAAGGACCGTTCGCGACCCCGTACATGTGTAAGTGGCTTAGCCTTCATGGAATCACAAATAGCAGATTTTCATTCAAGATGAGTCTTTCAACGGAAATGTCAAACTAAATCAAGTCCAAACGCGAGAAATGGAAAATAAAAGAAAAACAAGGACGTCCAAGTGCAAACACCTACATTGATGCGATTTATAGTCGTATCAGAGCATGCCCGAGGATCGTCCGCGGTCCTATACATGTGTAATTGACTTAATCGCGTTGCTGTGGAGTTTGCCGCTTATTCGTCATTATTTCAATCAATTGATGAAAAGCTGACGCCCTGATCCCGAGCCGTCCCCAGTATGGGCATGTAGTGGTCGTTCTTGTTCCACCGTCGTGGCCCTCCTTCTCACATATTGAGATAGTAGACCATTCCGAATATGCCCCTCAACTTCATCCTTCAATTGCCTACAATCATTTGTGCTATGACTGTTCAGTTCATGGAACAAACAATACTTGTCCGATCTTCTTTCATTGTTGGTCGGATCCCTTCTCATTGGCCTTCGATAGGGAATCTGCCCACTAGTGTCTTGGTAAATTAGTTCCAAAGTCTCGTTCAGCTCTGAATAAGAGGTGAACCTCGGTTCCCTTCGTGGCCGCATTGGTCCATCATAGTTATCCCTGGCCTTCCGTTTCCCTTTATCAGTTCCTGAATCTTTTTTAGAAGGATTTTCACCCTTGACTACATAGACATCATCTCCTTCTCTTTCCTCTCTCTCGGCATTTGCATCCTCTAACCGTAGAAATCCTTCGGCTTCATGATAAAACTCCCCTAGATCCGTAGGTGGATCCCTTGTCAGTGAATTTTTGAACTTGTTCCATTAGCTATGCTAGATACAGCTGCCATTAAGACCATGGATGGATCTGGTCGATCCATTGATTCTACCGCTGCATTGAATCGCGTCAGAAAGCTTCTCAAAGATTCCCCGGTCCTCTGCTTTAGCACTGCCAAACGCATCACATTTTTAGGTCTCGAAATGTGAACTCTGAACTGCCTCATAAACTTCCCAGTCAACTCGGTCCACGTTCCAATGGAACCGCTCTCCAATTGTCTAAACCATAGTGCTGCTATGTCTGTCAGATACAATGGGGAGCATCAGGCCATAACTTCCTCTGATGCCTTCAGCACTTCCATATGCCTCATATACTTTGTTAGATGAACCGTAGCATTCGTCCTTCCATTATACATCTCTAATGATGGCAGCTTAAAATCCGATGGGTTCCTAGCTCGCCTGATGGTAGGAGTAAAGGGACTCCTATTCACATCCTCCAAGTCTTTGTTTACCAATCCACCTCTCATAGCTCGTCTAACCATCATCGCTAGTCTATCATTGTCGCCAAGCTGTAATCCTTGTCTGTTGCCTCCGGTCTGCCCCTCGAGTTCATGAGGAAATTCAGGCACATACTCCTCATCTCGTACTCCTGCACTCCTGTTGATGTTGGGTTGCACAACGTCATCTGGTATCCCTCCATGGATTAGTCCAACATTTTCTGGTGGTGTGCCCCCTAGTCTAGGTCCATCTAGATTGTTAGCCGTCTGCTGATTGAGGGCTTCCCCCTGCTGAGCCATTCCCATTGCTTGCTGATTAAGCGCTTGTGAGCCAGCTCCACGGATCTGAAGTCCTGCATTTCCTGCTTGTGCAAATTGTCTAAGAAGAGCCTGCATCATCTCCTTTTGTCGTATCAACATCGCTTCCATCTCATCTCTAGTGATGTAGATGGATGCTTGACCTGCTCCAGCTCCAGAGGAAGCCTCTTGACTTCCCCCATGATTGCTCCTTTCCGCTGCTTGCTTCCTTGTTGGTGGTCTAGCCATTGCTTTTCGAAATCCGAGTTCCTATGTTTTTCAATCCAAAATCCAAGCTCCAAAATTCCCGAGTGTTAGTGTTCTCAGTGAAAGCACCAAAATGTTAGCGCCAAAAATGGTTACTAACACCCAAATGTAAATGAAAGCACTAACCAACGGTCACAGATAATAGATAGAATATATGTAGAGAGTAATAACATAAAGAACAGTCAAAACTAAAATAAAAAGCAATAAAGAACACAGATTTTATTGTGGTTCGACTAACTTCGACCTACATCCACTCCAGAAGTTTCCTTTTTATTGATGTTGAATCAATTACAGTTACCAACTGATAGAGTAACCTTTAGCCTTAGAAAATAGAAAGTTAAGGAGCGGAGAGAAGAAGATCCCCCATCTGGAGACCCACATGCTGTATTTATAGGCAAAACCAGGTTGTTGGGCCTCCTGAGTAGTTTGGGCCCACCAAGGCCATAGCCGAACACTACTTCATTAGGCCGACCGACCGTGAGCAGTTGGTACGCCGAACGAGGGGAGGTGCGCCAAGCGAGGTGAGGTGCGCCGAGCGAGGTGTGGTGCGCCGAGCGAGGTGAGATGCGCCGAGCGAGGTGTAGGCTGAACGAGGTAAGGTATGCCGAATGAGGTGAGGTACGCCGAGTGAGGTGAAGTCGAGGTGAGGTATGCAGAGCGAGGTGAGGTACGCCGAGCGAGGTGAGGTCGAGGTGAGGTACGCCGAGCGAGGTGAGGTACGCCGAGCGAGGTAAGGTACGCCGAGCGAGGTGAGGTATGCTGAACGAGGTGAATCTTCCAGACCGAGCCGTGCAACCCCTCATTTATTGACCAAATGACATATCCAAGTGAACTTCATTCTTTTAAACTGAATCCATCCTATTCCAGCCTCGATAATTGTGAAGTTGGTTGGGTTGAATCCTTCTGTTCATGTCCTTGACTAAAGTCAGGTTAACAAGAAATAAAGTCATGAAAACAAGATAAATAGATTAATCAAAAAGACATGTAAGAATAGAACAAACAAAACAAAATTCAATAATAAATCAATTGCAACATATAATTTTATATAACAAAATTAATACTTAGAAAAATACTTAAAATTAAATAATAAATTATAGATATATATTCTAAAATTAATTAGAAAATTAACTGAATCAATATCAATGGAATCAATATAGAGATTATTCTAAAATAAACAAATATATACATATACATACACACACCCCCGCATAAACACACACACACATATATTAGACAAATCAGTATTTAATAACGAATTCTTTACAACCTATAATCTTATTCAACAAATATAAATACTTTGAAATAGATAATAATTATATATTCTAGAATTAATAATATAGTTACTAATAAAAATATATTATACTTTATATCAATAATAACAAATTTCTTAACCTTTTACAAAATTGGTCAATTAGTAAATATTCGTTAATAATATTGGAAATCCCATTTTCGATTCTCAAAATAGTCTATAAAGGTAAATGTTACACATAGAAATTTTTTCTTTGTTTACTATGATTAAATACCATTTTAAATAATTATAAAACATCCAAATTAATTTAATTTATCAATGATCAATTAAATACATTTTCAAAAATTGGAATATATATATATATATATATATATATAATTACATCTTCTATGAAATAACAATTATAAACAATGTAAATAATTTAATTAACTCCACCTTATCAATTTATCACACTTATATTTACATTCATGCATATAAGTAATAATTATTAAGTGTATATAAAAGTTTAGGTATATTTGAATTAGCTTATTTTAAAAGTAAAAATATATTTTAATTACAAGTCACTGTAATTTATACGTAGATATGGTTAGTCACACTCACATAAAAAGTGATAATATAGTAAATAAATATTCATATTTATCAATACAACCAAGTTGCACTAGAAATACCATAACAGCAAATTTTATAACATCAAAATAGTTGAACTAATAGGTGAAAACATAGAAAATATGCATGGACAGGCATATACATAGAGCATCAAATATGAATAATACGGCAATATGCAATAGTGTCGCAACAGACGCAATGATTTAAGGATATGCGAACACACACATGCATATACATGGATACTCGCACATACGTTTCATTCACACGCATGTCACATGAGCTACTGCTCATACCTACAAAATACACACATCTCTAAACACACATACACATATACACATGCACCACACATATGAACACTGCAAACTAAAGGACTTCACAAAAATACCCGCTCAACAGCACACACAACTCACATACAAACCCATGCACTTATCACTATCCCAAAGACTCACACAACGAAACATACTAGCACATAGAACACATACGCACTTGCATATGCATAGGACTCTACCACCGGTGTATCGGCCATCTCTGACCGGTCCACCGGTCGATGATTGCCTAGAACAGCTAGCTCCAGGTCGAGCCTTCCCTATTTTATATTTTTTTTCCATGACCGATTCCAAAATTCAATGCACTAAAAATAAAAGTCAAGCCAGCAAGATCACCAAACTTCATTTTCAATGATTAAAGATGAATTGACATAGATTTTGTGTGTTAAACACTCACTTGTAAACTCGCGTCTTCTTCTTCTCTTCATTCCTGGTCACACACACACAACCATCAATACAAAGAAACTCAATCTGCTCCTTACCGCACATGCTTTGATTTGGTAATTTTTCACAATTTATGTAATTTGTTTTTGATTTTAAAGTCGAGCATTTTTCCTGTATTTGATTTTTGAGGAAGGAAAAAATTGAAATGGCTTAGAGAGTATATAAGTAAAAATGAGCAAGCTAAGGAAAATCCAGGGGAAGAAAATTATAGACAATAGTTTGGGCTTGGCCTAAAGACAAAATATCCGAAAATGTATATATAATTTATATGTGAACTAAATTCTATTTAATTTAAATTAATTCAAACTTCCATTTCAATTTCACTTCTTTACAAATTAACATTCTATTTCAAACATATCAATGATTATAAAATATTATTTGTACATTTTAACTTATTAAATTTTAAATAAAAAAAATTCATGATTTAAATCCTTTTATAAATAATTTCAAACCAAAATTGTCAAATAATTTTCCAAATTCCATCTTTAGTAATTAAATTACACTTAAATTAGTTGTTACTTAAAAATCGGGTTGTTACAAAAATCATGTAAAACCTTATCAAGAACCGCTTGTGTGTCCAGAGGATAACTCATTTTGTTTTAGGAGGACTAAACATATTAACGGTTTATTTTAAACTAAACAATGAAAATCAAGCCATAAACTTAGTCAAACAGCCAAGTATATTAATTTTATAATCTCCTTCCCTGCTGGTAAATAATCATAATCAAAGGGTTTGCACCAAAAATGGGGCAAACCCGAATTGATTAACAAGTGATGATTATAGGAATAAAGAAATTAAACATGAGGTAGAACACACAATTTATAATGGTTTGACCAAATTAAATAACCTATGTCAACTATCAACTTTGTTAATGATTCTCTCCTACTTCTACAAGAGTGATTTTACTACTCGATTGCTTACAACTCATGTAAGAATCCAACATTATCGACATAATCAATTAATTAAGAAAGTAAGAAGAAGATGGTCCATTTCTTATGCACTCCTCCTCTTATTTATGTACAAAGACCATCAAAATGGGCACTGAAAATTTCTCCCTATGTTTTCCGTGTTCGACATAAAGTCCCAAATAAAGATCGCGGCTAGATCATGGTTACTTATCAACTCGGTACTACATTGTGCTCCATAACTTGGTGTCGAGTTATGAACTTCCTTGACGTCATGCGATTTGCCATGTTTTATCTTCAATTCATTGAACATGCTATGCTGGATCATCACTTTGGTTTCAAGACTTGCTACCGAGTTCTAACCTTAAGTTGTGTTTTCCATTTCTACTTCTTGTAATTGGATTTGTTTAGGGAATGGCTAAGTACCTTCTAGTTGCAAGCAAGGATTAGTATTGCTTCTTAGGACTTTTTCTAAATTTTGATTTCTAGATTTTCACTTCTGGTTTATCTCATGAACATTTAATGGTCTGATTCACTTAGACATTGCTTGGTTCAAATGTGGGATAATAATTTTCTTTGAAAGTATGTCTTGTGTTAACAAGGCATGCTTTAGATCAAGGCAAGCTATCAATTTCGAACTCTAATTTAAAAATATTCCCACATCCTCTAAATTGTTTTCATAAAGCAATGTGTCCTTTTTGGATCAACTTAACGATTCAAACCATTATGGATTCGTACCCTTTGGATGTATAAGGTTAATGTATCCTACTTGGGTTTACCATCGATTCTAGAAATTATGGAAACCTTTTCTTTTATTCGGTCAGGTAGGACTTCATCTTCCCATCTCAATTGTTTTTCATTTCTGTTTTCATTGCTAACCTTCATTTTCCTTTCTTTACTTTTTCTTCTACCCTTTCTTTTCCTTTTCTTTTTTTAACTCCAGACCGAGTTGTGGGCTTTAAATCGATAACTAACTTTGTGGGAACAATTTTACTTGAGCAACTTTTGTTACTTCTTCTTCTTCTCCACTTTGACCTTACTCTTTCAGCAATATTTGCGAACCTTTCTTCCAGCCCCATTGACTGTAGATTCAAGCCTCAACTAGCACCACCACTTACCTTTAATACTGCAACTGACCATCTTCGACTACTACAAGCTTTGATTCAGACGACACAACCTTCAGCTTGGTTGAATTTTCCCCTAATACGATCATGTTTAATCTCAAATTTCTTGCCTTAATGTTGTCTTTTGCGTCACCTATATGCCTAAATAGGTGACCTCTGCTACTTCGGGGTCGTCGACACCTGACTATGGCCATTGACCGCACTTAGCCATTATTAAAACTTTGGCTTCCTCCTTGTGTTTTTTTCATGAAAGTGGAAAGCTTAGTTTAGGCATCTCTGGGTTGAATTGAAGCAAATTCCAAAAGAATACGGGTCGAAATCGAGTTTTTTGCACCTTCAAGTGCTTGGGGGTTTGCTTCAATTTTTTCAAGGCTTGAACCTAATTTTTTCACCAGGTCATGGAGTTTTGACATTTTGGTCAAGTCTTCTCAAGTGCAAGGTATAAGATGTTAATTTTAACAATTCTTAGCCAAGTGTAGATTGATGGTTGAGTTTTAATGGGGTAGTTTCAAATCATGGTCGTATCGATCATGCTTTGGCGTCCAATGGAGTCATTCATTAATGCTTTAGTTTAAACACTACACTCTGGTGTCCCTATAAAGAGAAGATTGATGTCGCTCTAGACAATGGTTCTTTTATTGTAAATCATATTATAATGCATAAAATCTAACATACTATTTCGTAGTGTAACGAATCTCGTTTGCCAACACGAGCAACCTATCTACAAAGGGTGTTTGCATTCACCATTTTCTAGACACAGGACATGCACTCATATACTGAATTGCATATCATTGCCCCTGTCGATGCATGAGATCCAATTGGTCGATATACATTGACATCCATAGGATCTTATACATCGACTACACATGGCTCAATTTCAGCACGAAGATCATAGTCATGTCTTACCTGACCTTTCTCATCTGTTGAATTTTTTCCATAGTTCTGACCCACAGACATTCCTTGCATCTCTCTTCCGTGGGTGTAGGTCCATCCACTTTAGAGTTCATCCCACCCATAACCGCTTCAACTTCTGCCTTGATATCTGGTTCAACATCCGTATCATTATCTACTTCCTCTACCCCTCGACCATCCCGTCGTTAAGCTTGACAGTACCTATAAATAGTTTCCTTTATGATGGAAGGAGAAGCCTATGTAGGGTTGCCCCTAATGTTAATTTTAAAGGCATTGTAATTCTTGATAATCCTCTAGATTCTCCAACTTCTACATTCAGTGAAGTAGGTGTTAATAGAATTTGTGAGAGGCCTGATACTCCATTTGTGGATGTTCTAGTTCCAAAGCCTTTTCAATTGGCCCATGAAACTCAAAGTATATACAGCCTATAATCATTACATGTGCCTTTCTGGGGTAATCCCTTCTTTCAATCACTTTATTTGGCTTATCCTCTGATTCATGAAGCTTTCCTCTACTCAGCTACACCCGAATGGATGCGCTTCTCTAAATAGAATCTACATGGTTTGCCTTCACCATTTAGGTAGGGTGCCTATACTGGAGGACTTTGGATATTGATTTAGTTTTATGAAGGGACATGATAGTTCTTATCTGGCCTATTTGGAAACATTCAAGCGATGTCGTGTTATTATTGGTCTTTGGAACAAGCTTAGCCATCTTAAAAATGAATATTTTGTGTGTTTGTCTAGTTAGCCTCAGTCAGAAGTGGCTATTGGGACGTAAGTTTTATTATCACTCTTTACCTTCATGAAGCTTATCCGTTCAAATCATTAACTTTGTAGCTTTATAAATTTATAGATATTTCGAGGAGACCTGGTAGTGCAGGTATGGTACATACTCTCCAAGCTCTATAATACATCCTTGTTGAAGAACGAAAAATGAAATTCCTTTTGACAAATCCTAAGATGAGGCAATTTCAATTTTTACACAAGCAACGCAATCTTGGTATCATTCATGTTTCTCGCAAAGAAACCTAGCCTACTCAAGAGGCCGAGGTTGAGCCCTCAACTACTGAAAATCAAGAAGCCCCCCTTGTAGTTTCGGATCCTCCTGTTGATCAAAGGGAAAGACAAGGGTGGTAATGACAATGAAGGCAATGACGGTAGAGATGATGATCATGATGAAGATAATAAGGATGTGGGTGATGATGAAAATGTGAATCTTGATCATAAGTCTATAAGAGAGATGGGTGATGATGGACAACTATTGCCTATCCCCCGTCATCCAAGGTTAAGGATTATTTCACCCCATCTTATCCCATATCAACATCAAGCTTAATTGGGGAGGCAACTTTGACTCCTCCAATTGGTGATATCTATGGTTCTTTTGGGAGAATTTCAGGTAGTATACCCTTTTATAAGACTACTAGTTTCAATCACCTGGATGTTCATTGTCATATTCGTAAGGCTGTGGATGTAGTTTCAACTGCTGAGGGGAGATCACTCCACTCAGTCGACTTCCTAAGCATGGTTCATGGGTCATAGGGCACACCGACATTTTACTCGACATCCAAAGTCTCCACATGTTTACACTGTATTTGTCATTCCTTCACTTATAAATCTTAACCTAGTCATGCTTTCTTTTTAGGTATAATGGGATGCTTTAAACTTTCGACGAACTTCATGGAAAAACTGCTAGTTATTATAGGTACAACCCTTTGCACCGACATCGTGGATCATCTTATGAGTTTGAATCAACGAGGTGTCAAAGGAGAGATTGGAAAAAGCAAGAAGAGGAGGAACGTAAGCACCATGATAATTATGAGCTGGAGTCTCATGATCGCTCTGGATTAGGCAAGGTATATACTCTTCAACATCATGCTCGATTTGATAGAGTTAGAGTTTGCCCTTGGGGCAATAATGTAATTTGTTACATATATCTAACTCGATGACCAATCTTATTGGAAACAAAAGGTATTTTCTTTCTGTTATATACTTGATATAACGTGTTATATTAATTAATTACAAGTATATTTAATAGAAAATACGTAAATGGTATGTTTTGTGATAGTAGTTACAATGCGTTGTAAAATGAGTTATTTATCACAATAAAACAAACATACTATTTTAAATATATCTAGTCAAGATGTATCGAGATTGGATATCGATATATCCATTGAGACTAGAGTACATAATGGTATACAAATGTTGGGCAGTATATTACTCATGGTTGGGCAACAAGGGGTTGTATACTGATAGTTATTGGATAACCATGGAATGAATCACTTAATAATTTTCAATTTATTGACACAAATAAGGTCAAACAGAAAAAGTCAATGTAACCAAATTACATAGTTTTCTTGACTTAAGAATACTATTGATCTTTAATGGAAGCAGTGCTTTAATTATAATTAAATCATTGCATAACGTCCATCGAATTGCTGTAGTTGGGTCAAGCGAAAGTTTTGGAAGTGAAACACTATTCAAGAGGGCATTCGTCTCCTAAGTTATATTAGGTTAGTATCATGGTGAACTGAAATCAAAGTCTCTGGCCAAAGCCGTTTGGTTAATAATAATCATTATTATTGAAACAAGGACTTTGTGTTTGGACTATAGAGTTGAGTAATGAAAGATATTGGAAATTTGACCATTACCAGATTTCATAAATCCAAAGTGATATAGTTTTGATGAAGAGAATTGGTGTAAATAATTATCTCAATCGGATAATACTTGATAAAGTAAAATTGGATTTTATCGATTCCAAGTAAGCGATAAATTTAGCCATAATATCACACCACCTGCTAAGTGACATGTGAACGTTAATATTCGAATGATTCGATATTGATCGCTGACCAAATTATACCTAAAAGTCACACAACCAAAACATTGAATACTCCTTTACCACTGGATTTAATTAATTTGTAATTGTTGTAAATTAATTAATATTTATGAAACAGTAATTATAAAATTTTGTTTGATGTGTATTGAACAATATTAAATAGTGTGTATATAACAGTTATATAAACACCGATCAATATTTGATATTGGTACACGTTTAAATTGGATATAAATGCAATAAATATCGTTCGAGCTTGAAGTGGATTTGAGGCCTAAGTGGGGCTTGCTATTTTAAGCTAGAATATAAATGGTTAGGGTGGTCATTCTGATGACTAAGATGGACTGGAGTTTAAACTAAAAGAAAGGAGAATTTGTGTGAGAAAAACAAGGATCTAGATCCTTATTTCACTCCTTAGGATTTCCTTATTTAACTGTCTCTAAACCACTCTTTCCAAACACTTTTTTGGAGCCTCCATCCCTTCCTTTTACTACAGAATTAACCCTCTTCCTTTGCTTAAATTTTCAGGCATTTAAATACAAATTAAATCAAATATAATTGTCGGTGGTCACGACGATTCGAGAGCTAGCAATTTCAGAATTGGAATTGGATTCAAGGATTTCATTTCTTCGTTTCAACATGTACAAAATAGGCTTTGGTGAAAGGTATATTTTTGATCTGCAAACTTGTAACGTCCCACCTTTTCGCATGGTTTAAATCGACGATAAACCACACAAGTCGGACTTAAATCATACAAAAGTGCGGATTGTTATGTGCTAAATAAGAAGAAGCAGAGGAAGAAAAAGAACAAATAGAATCTTGCAGCGGAACGATAAAATATAATTATCAAATATACAGTTCATAAAGCTGTTTTACAAAATATTTGATTTTACTTATACAATACATATCAGAGTTACACATCCCATAGAATAATAATTATGCAGCGGAATAAAATGGTGTAGTGGAATAATATAGTAGATAATAGTAATACAAATCTTCATCTTCGTCCTCTAGAATAAAATCTTCAAATCCTGAAATACTCGGACTGACCCGAGCGAATTGAAAGGACAAAACACTCGAGTCAGAACTAAAAGATCTTATGTAAGTTAAATCAATGGTAAAATAAATATGAGTGCAGTAACTTAAAAGATGCTCGGGATTCGCATTTCCTAAGGATCCGTTAAACTATTTACTATGTAGTAATACTTCACTATTATAATAGTGTCTATTAGTAAAATAAACTTACTTTAAAATAGCGTTAAGGAGTGACCCAATATTCCCCTTAACACATAATATATTCCCATAGTCTATACAGTACCGTAATCTCCCCCGTACCGAGCGTTGTCAGAGGGCACTCCATAGGTATGGTACAAAACCAAAATCGTATAAGGCTCGTTAGGGTAGGTGACACGGCACAACTAGGCAATGCTAGGGTAGATATACCGATTACGCTTCCGGGTCGGTGGTAACACATAGCCGCAGCTACCGCCCACCTCGAGCCACACCCCCAAATCAAGTTATCAAAAGTGGCCACCGAATAAATCCAAAAGTCAAAGTATAATATCGAATGGATGTGTCCAATAAAAGGCGCTACCTTCTTAACTCGTCGATCGCTCCTGTTTTAGCCACCTTATGCCAACTCACGAGAGTCAGGTCCACGTATTTACCTCAAAGGAAACGCCGCCACCATCCTACTTCATTCTGAAATCTCCACCGCGTACACGGGTGTTAAAGTGGTTTACGGAGTTGGCAGAGAGTATGACAACTTCCGATCCCGGTCTCTTCAATAACCAAACATTATTATAACACCGCGGTCATTTCAAAATAATTTATACTTCAAAACCAGGATATAATATTTATTTCAAAACCATATAAATACGATATTATTTCAATTTAAAAACCAAATCAATATGATATTATTTTTATGAAACCCAAATCAATAAAATATCATTTTCAAATATATCCTTTTCTAAAACCATAACACTTTCAAAGTTATAGTATTTTGAAATCAAACTCTAGAAATATAACCTTTCAAAACACAAACTCTGAATTTCATAACTTTGAAACATAACTACACCGCTTAAATGGTTTAAATATTAAATTACTTTATAAAATAAAATAGCTTCTTTAATTTCACAAATAAATTCCAAATACCGATTTGAACCTCCAAATAAACCATTTCAAATTCAACATATTTCAAAGCTTAAATATTTATATTTTAAAACTAAATTTTATAATTCATATATATATATATATACACACACACACACCAATTTCACTTTTTCTATTATTTAGTTTTGAAATATTTGCTTGCTAAATCCAATATCCTTTAAATAACTTCAATTTTCAATAACGAAATATTTCTCAGTTTATTCACTCAAATCACCTTAATCCCGAATTAAGTTATAAAACCATATTCTTTTAAAATCTCAGTTTCAATAAGTTCCAAAAGGATTCTTATTAAATATAATTCTTTAATTAAATAAAATCTCCAATCAATTTCAAAACTATCTTCTCAACCTTGATTTATAAAATCAATATAAACCCTACACAAAAATACACTTTAAGTAAATACTTAACCATATTATATTTTAATAAAATCCCACTTAATTATTTAACTTATTTATACTTTAAACAAATCTTATCCATAGCTTAAACCCAAGAATTTAACTATATGTAAAATACATTTATACAATATCCAAATCCATACCTCATAAAATCGTATATTTCTTTACAAACCATAGAAAATCATTTCAAAATATTTCTATATATAGACCATGGTGCCTTTATATAATTTCATATCCTATGGTCAAGTGAAATCATTTCAAACCGCAATCCCGAATGAAATAAAATGCATAACAACTTGCAGTTTAAAATAATATATATAATACAACATCCATTCATCCACCAACAGATCACACATCCATCACAATCATCATCCAAAACAATTAATCAATACCAATAGATAACTGATAATATATATAACAGGTATTTAACTTGCAGTTATATTCAAAAATTAAATAACGATTTAATTTAAATAAATGCAATAACTGAGATGATGATTAAAAATATACGAAAAAGTCATAAATAAGTGCATAATCACAACAAAAATTTAATTTAACAAACATATGAATTTTTAGAAGTTTTGAGTGAGTTAAGACACTCGCCTTTTGAATTTAAATTGAATTTAAATCCAATTTAAATTCAAAAATTGAACAGTCTCAGAATCCTTCCAAACTAGCATCAAAATGTTTAGAATATTATTGTGATCCCATCGGTGAAAACCACGTGAAATTTCAACCTCATATACAAAAGTTATACGAATTAGAACATTTGAATACGAAATTAAAAGTGAGAAAATTAAACCATCGTTACTAGCACTATTCTGACACGTCACCCCCCTTTCTCACGCAGATTCCACGCACACGTCTCCTTCAACACGCTACAGGCACAAAACCCAATCACGCACGCCGCCGCCTCCAATCGCGCTCGCAAACCCTTGCCAGACTCGCCGCCGACCACTTATGCCTCTGCCCCTCACCTGCTCGGCCCCCACGATGACGATCGCGACCCCAAAACCCACCATAGACGCCGAATCTTGTTAACCCTAATTGAATTTTACTCCACATCCAATCGTCAAATCGACAAGCAAACACCGCCGATGAACTCCCCTCCGTCCCCTCTTCAAAACCCAGAAACGGTTCATTGATGTTCATCGACGCGCGATGAACAACCTAAAATGGTTCTGCGATTTTCGGACAAATGGTGATTCAAAACCAAAAACGAACTGCAGATCTGAGATGCGTACAACGAGAGCTTCGATATATAATTTTTCTCAATTTTTTTGAGGAGTTTGAGATTTCACTTTGATTTTGAATTGCAGTTGGAATTTTGTGTTTGTCTGCCATTGAACTGAGGAGGCGAAAGAAATGGTACGTGCAGACAAATGAGAATGAGGAAAATTAGGGTTTATAATAGAGTATTTATAGACAAGGTTGAAAAAGAATTGATGGACCCGATTTATAAACGCGCTGAATGATGAATGGCCCGAAAAGCCCGTTGTGACTCCGGAACGAAATTGGGTCAACCCATATATCAAAATAGATGTTTTAAATTTTTTTAAATGCAATGAAAAAGGTTTCAAGTCCAAATCCCATCGTACGGAGAAGTTACGCTAAAATCAATATTTTTCAAATTGATTTAAATTGATTTCAATTAAATTGATTTCAACTAAATCGATTTCAAGGCGTTTCGCGTTCGTACGATCAAACGACAGCTCCGCTCGCTACGAAACTTGAAATCCTACAATAATTCATTGTTACAGATCCGATGAAACTGGTTTCGTCGAAATGCAAGTCAGTGGCCAAAATGGCTATTTTTACATTAATTAAATTAAAAATAAATTAATTAAATCAAATTTTAAATTTCAATTCGAAAATTGACAAATTTTCATCACTTATGATTCCCCAATCATTTACGATGATTTAAACAAATTTGAATGTCAATTTAGAGATGATAAATTTATAAATTTCAATATTAATCCTCAATTTCATTAAGTTCAACATTATAAATTTAGTTTCCAATAAATCTATTAAATTTACTTTTCATTCTATTTCAATTTTTTATTAACAAACGGATGAAATTTACATTGGAATCAAAATCCATTACATTAACATTCTTACATTTCATCTAAATTCTCATTTATGTAATGTTTAAATAGTTAATTCCATTTAATTGCAATTTATCCTATTATCATACATTAAATTCCAATATGTTGACAAAACTTTTTTTTGCATTCCTTTTATTCAACCAACTGTCATTTTATAAATAAAATTAACATTATATTCCAATTATTACTTTAATTTACATCAACAAACGTTAAATTTAGATTTATTACAAAATTTTACCAAAGTTTATTTAACACACTAAATAAACAAGCAACCTATATTAATTGCCACCTATTTGCTTTTAATTGCATTTATAAGTTCGTTGCTAATCAATCCATATTATAATTCCATATATAATGCTAATTTTATTTCGTTACATTAATATACGCCTGTTTACATCTTAATTTGAATAAATATTACATTTCTAAATGTGTACCTCTATCAATTGTACACATTAATTAAGGGTTAAAACCAATTAATGAATTTACCTTAATTCCATTCTTATATCAATTTATTACTTATACATACATTAGTTTCTATGTAATTTATACATTCACACTTCTGTTGTTTTATATTAATTATCATTAAGTACATCTAATTTTCTTTATTTGTAATTGGCGAATTAATTGGTAACAACCATTGTCACCATTATACCTTTTATAGTACTTGTATGTTCATTCCTCCTAACCCATTACCATCTATTATCTTATTACTTTACTAATTGTCATTTCATTCAACCTATTAATTATTAACCTAAATTAGCCCTGTTACGTTTTAATTTACTTATTAGCTTACAATAAGTGCTATCATTAGTTCATACACTAATTTATTCCATTTCCATTCCTTATACATTATTTTATTAGTAAGCCAACGTTTTAAATTATTAATTTACCTTTTACATCCTATTATAAACTAATGCACACATTAATTAAGATTTTAAATCAAATTAATTCACTTCGTCTTGGTAACATTCTTTTATTACAATAAGAATATAATTAACATTTACATTGTTTCACACCTTGGAATTACATCCAAGTTATTTACAATTAACTTACATTATACTGTTACATTCAAGTTATTAAAAATTAACTTACCTATCTTATCCACATTATTATTTCCATTAATAACTCACTAAATTTTTATTTCCTTCAATATTAAGTTACCAAAATCTTATTAAATTAAGAAATTTAATTACCGAATTTTACGGGTAGTTACACTCTCCCGCACTCAAAACTTTTCGTCCCCGAAAAGGAAAAAGAAGGGAAAAGAAAAATTAAGAAATCAATATATCTTACTTAAAATATTAGATGTATACACAAATAAATTTACAAAATTTAATAATTTAAATAAAATATCAATTTATAACTATTAAATCCCTTTATACTCAAATTAGTAAAGTTTGGAAAACATTTTCAAAATTTTTTCTAAGTCCAAAATTTACGGAAAATTTCGGCAGTCTCCTTTGTATGGGAAGGCTCCGGAGAAAGTATAATATCAAATATAACAATATATACATATATTTTCCAAAATAATATATATCCCAACATGGGAAAACAATATAATAACGCTATAAACCGTAATCCGAAAACGTACCTATTTGTCGGGCAATTAACGCAAAATTATGAAACCAAAAGCAGTAGCATTTTGCTTCCATAACCTGTATTTCACTTATATAATCTAAAAGAGTTAATAATTATATAAAACGAAATGTTTAAAATGGTTTCAACCACAAACAAACAAATCAATACAAACAAAGCAATGTCAAACACAACAATCACTTGCAATCACAACATACACCCATTATACAGGATCAACATACATCAATCATTCATTCATATCAAAAAAAAAACAAATAGTTGTTCGGGTTCAGAACTTTAAATTGTACGGAAAGAAAAATAAACTACTAAGCGTACCCTTCACTCAACAGTCTGAGGTGAACTAAATAGATTATTCATACCTTCCAAACAAAATTAAAGTATCCTTGCCCAAACTGCCATAAACAAAACAAACAACAATTCCAAACAACAATCAAATTTACTTATTATTAATTTCATTTCATACATTTGTTGTTTGATTGATCTTTTTCATTCACATAATGGTTTATCTTTTTAATTTAAATTTATTTCTTACAATTTTATTTAGAAATAACTTCAACTCGTTTACTTAAGTTTAAAATTTCTTACTTACAATACTAGCCTTCAATTATATTTAATTAGTAGTATTTCAATTATACTTAAGTTTATAACAACTACAACACCAAATTCTTATTTATTAAAAAGAATTTCATTAATTACTTTCATTGCTTCAAATTTTTATATTATCATTCCTTATTAAAGATTGTAACTTTTATTGTTGGCTAAGTTATATATACATGCTTTTAAGAATGTAATTGAAAATCATCCAAGTTTATCCCATTTCTTTTAATTACTTTAATGTTCAATAATTATATCCTTTGTTTCATAGGTTACAATTTCAAATTTTATTGAATACCATTTATAACTTAGCATTAAATCTCTTATTTCATTTAGAGGTTTCAATTATATGTTGAATTTCATTTCACTACACTAATTAGAACTATTAATTAATGGAAGTTAAGAAGTAAATACCGGGTTTAATTTCAAATTATCTAAAATAATAGATAGATGTATACCCTTTCGATATATATATCCAGTTATATTCAAAACAATTTGAAATTTTTATTTGTTTATCAAAATAAATCTTGTAGTAAAACTACTACAGTGGCCTCCCTGCTTCGAAACTCGAAAATGAATGTCGATGATGCGGCCGCCATCACCAAAATTATTTTCCAGCGACAGAGAGGGAAGTACAAAACTTATATCTTTTTCAAAATTTCTTTAAAACAATTCTTTCAATTTATATTGAAATATTTATATCATAAAATACTTCTAAATAATACCACTATTATATTCCAGTATCATTCGAAAGAAAGTTTCAAACTCTCGTAACTTAAGTTCTAAATTCCCAATTTTCATTTATTTTATTTTAAATCTTATTTCAACTATTATTTATAAATTTCATTACCTAACAAGCAATATATTGCAACCAAATATATATATCGTTTAAAAAATTTATTTTATATATAGAAAATATAATAGGAAAAATTATTTCATTCACCTATATTAAAACAAATGTTGTGATGGTCTGTCCTATTAAGTGTTTAGAAATCCCTATTGATGTCATAACGTCGCATGCACCAACCAGAATTTGTAAATACAAAACGGAACAAATTAACACAATATTAAAACCTTTTTATAACACTAACAAATACGCTCTCTTATATGTATACACACTCGGCGACTCATCATAGGGTATTACCACCCTATTAATAAAGAGTCAGACCCCACAAAGCTAAAGTGTATCGCTAAACTAAAGCTCTGATACCAGATGTAACGCCCCGCCTTTTCGCACGGTTTAAATCGGCGATAAACCACACACGTCAGACTTAAATCATACAAAAGGGCGGATTGTTATGGGTAAATAAGAAGAAGCAGAGGAAGAAAAAGAACAAACAGAATCTTGCAGCGGAACGATAAAATATAATAATCAAATATACAGTTCATGAAGCTGTTTTACAGAATATTTGATTTTACTTATACAATACATATCAGAGTTACACATCCCATATGATAATAATTATGTAGCGGAATAAAATGGTGTAGTGGAATAATATAGTAGATAATAGTAATGCAAATCTTCGTCTTCGTCCTCCAGAATAAAAGCTTCAAATCCTGAAATACTCGGACTGACCCGAGTGAATTGAAAGGACAAAACACTCGAGTCAGAACTAAAAGATCTTATGTAATGTAACAGCCCGCAAATCCGTACCCCTTGAGTCAACACTATTATACATCAATCAACTCAAGATAAACGGAAATACGAACCATTTGGGTTAAAGAAGAAGAGGTAGAAGAAGAGATAACATAAAACAACAACAGAATCTTACCATCGCAGCGGAATAAAATATAATATATAATAACAGATCTTTACACAAAAGAAAACTATATCTGTCTATACATATATCATCAGAGTACATCATCAGAGTTCAACAACATCAATAACATATAATTGGACAGTGATCATAACCTGTCCTCACACAATTGAATACACAGCAGAATATAAATCATGTACGGAAGTAAGTATCGCCATCCAGCTTGTCTCCTGAGCTCCACAGCATCATATCATGTATCCTATAATACTTGGTCTGACCCGAGCATTACAGTTAAATAACACTCGAGTCAGTCTGGAATACCAGCGTGAGAAATCACACTCAATTGATTATTAAAGTTTCAAAAATCCCTTTGAAAACAAAAGCATCTCGTAAGGCCACGCCACAAATAAACACGTCGGGTTTTTGCCTTACGATAGCTAAAACACTTTTTATTAAAATTCTCTGATATTATAATATGGTCTACATACAAATACTTATTAAAATAGCCGAAATTGTTACATCTATTAAATTCCAGCTACCAGCCATAGAGTGGGTAATACAAACAAAACTCGTAAAAGGCGCGTAGGGAGAATGGATTTCCAACTAATGACTAGGCACTGGGGTACCACCTGTCATGGTACCCGGTCTAGATCAGCATACCGAGGATAACTCCCGACCCCTTACAACACAAGATCGGGACTACCCCTTACTGGATAATCCTGAGTAAGATCACCCCACGGTTGTGATCAGCAACCGCACCACTAATCCGGAAAAAAAGAGACATCTAGACAGGGATGACCTCACCCTGAAGTGGGTGTACCCACCTAGCCTTGCTGCATAACCTCTGATTTTCAGTCATTCCAGTTGATGAGGCTTGAGGCTAAGCGTTACCATTTAGATCGTTTCACTTAGAATGCTCATCGTCCACCAGACGATGTTCTGAAAGCATTCAATCCATACAAGTCTGTCCCGGGTTCGAACGGAACCGAAGGCACTATTTCTACTACATCCATTTGGAAATATCCTCAGGATTAGTAGCGACTAGCCCTTGCACTTCACTGCTCCATCTTCGACTCCAAACTCGTTTTTCCACGAAAACGTACAAACCGGATCGAAGTGGTTTTCGAGAATTTAATCTCGATCCTGGTCTCTTCGAAACGATTAGCGCATTTGGCCAGTATTGATAGTCGGTTATTTAACTATAAATTAACATCCACAAATATCCATCAAACAATAAATAATTTCTCCAAATTATTTATTATCCTCAAAATATCTTCACAAGATATATTTCCGCTTTTCAAACCTTTTTGAAAACAGTTTCAAACCACATTTCCTCACGAAATGAATTCCCAAATATTTATTTCCTCTGAAAACACCAGGCATAAAACTTTAGATTTTTAAATAATTTAAAAACACCTTATCATAAAATATACTTTAAAACATTTAAATTAAAAGCTACTTTAATACTTTATTCAAAATGAATACTTTAAGAATATTTAAAATAAAACTACTTCAATACTTTATTAAATGTATACACTATAGGAGTATTTGAAAATGAAGTTACTTTATAAAATATAAAACTAGATTTTCTCTTTTAAAACAAATACCAAGCCACTTTTAATTAATTACTACCATAATAGATTAAAAGAAAATACTTACTTTAGTATTTAAATATTTTAGAAATAATAAATTTTTCAAAACTTGCTTTTTAAAACAACATTACACTTTTAACTTATATTTAAAAATTTACTTTGAAAACGTACTTGGTTATCCAGGGAAAATTTCCAATTTCAATCACTTAAATCAATTTTCCAAATTGATTTCCAATTTACTCCGTTCGAAATAAATTTCTTTACTTACTCAATTCATTTCAAAGTTCGTTAATTATAGACTTTATTATTATTATTATTTTCCGTTTGATTTAAATCTTTTAACTGAAATATACAAATTTCAGATTTTCCCAATTTCTTCTTTGTTCTTTTCAATAATTTAAATCTTAAATTTAAAATAAATGCTTTATTCTTTTAAATAATAATACTGAAGTTTAAAATTCATTAACTTCCTGTTTATTCAAAATCCTCTTTTTATATACAGAATTTATTTATTAGAATTTTAAAACCACTATTATTCTTATCCAGTTCATTCTTAATTTCTTTAAATTCTCTATAATTATTTCACTTACAAATTCTTATTCTTTTATTTTATTTTCAAAAAATCACATTTCTATATATTTTGATAACTCAGTGTACTGAAATTTATTCAAGTAAACCATAACATTCAATATTCCAATTATCAATAATATTCATCACAGAATATCGAATATTCATAACAGAGAATATTAAACAATATAAATAATTTTGAGGAATCCAGTTGGATCCCTCCAACCTGTTTCCCTGCATCCACAGATGTTAGCACAATATAAAATACCAATTCCACTTCGAGGTGGAATATCGCGGTATATGGGATTAATATAATATCACCCGCTATTATGCGGCGCACAGGGTCTCATTCGCTATATAATGCGGGAAATCAATCATTCCAAGATATATTATATATACTACTATATATAATATAGCACATCCAATCAAATCAGTCAATCAACCAATTATTTAAATTTAACCATTTAAATTTAAATAGAAATCCAAAAGAGTGAGATTAACTCACCTTTGATTTTGTTTTGAAGTCCATTTCCAAACCAGCTTGTTTCTTCACAATTCTTCACAATTTAAACCTTGTATAAACATTTTACGATTTAATAATACTTGAACTAATTGAATGATCAGTTACCATCTAATAAATTTTAATTATCTAATTATTTTATTTGAACTAATAAATTTCGCTTTAAAAAACCTTTTTGTAACTAAAATAAATTAAGCAAGTTTGTTGAACAATTTTATTTTTACCATAAATTTGATTGACCAAAAATTTAATTTTAACTAATAATATTTCCTATAAAAATCCTTTAGGAACTAACATAATTAATATACGTTAATTATACTACTTAATCTCCTTAATACACCATTTTCTAATAAAATAAAACTCCTTGCAAGTTTATATATTAATTTAGAAACATGATTGTTTTATAAAGCTTACTGCAAAACATTTATATATATGTTTTTTTTCTGTAATTAACAAAACAAAAATCCATTTTACTGTAAAATGTTTTCCTTCAGTGTATATATATTAGTTATTAAATTAAAAACAAAAATTTTCTTTCTCTGTAAGTTATATATGTTATTGAATTTAAATTGAAAAAAATAAATTTTAAAAGAAATAAAAATTTATACTTACTGCCAACAATCATTCCCTAATATACATATATATATTCAAATGGATATCATTCTTTCAATTCTTACTGTAAATTTTAATATATTTACATTTCAGAACAGCCAAAATCGAAAAGAAGGAAGAAGCCATACCGAACCCACGCGTAAACTCCTTCACCTTGCCTATGCGCACGCGAAGACCAGCGACCCAAGCTCTGAACTACAGCCTTGCCCATGAGTTCTTGACCGACGAGCCTCCCTGCCCATCGTGAACGAACGCCGAGCATCCCCTTATCACTGCCGTCGACGAACCCTAGCAAACTCCTTATTGACGAAACCCCACGTCCCTCTAGCCGCACCCGCCCAAATCGCAACGACGTCATGATGCCTCTCCGATTCGACACCCAAACTGCGCCCAGATCTCGAGCTCGGCTTCGCGATTGAAGTCGCTTGGTTACGAGCGAACGACTTGATCGATTAATCTCTCTCTCTTTTTTTTCGCAGCCACTATCATTTTCAAATCGATTTAAAAAGAAAGGCTCGATCGAAGGTAAGAGAAAGGGTTTTGCAAATAAATTGGGGAAGGAGGAAAAGAAAACAAACCGAGGTTTTGTTGATTTTTTGCTCGGCCTCCTGTTGAAAATAAAATGAAGTACGGGGAAGATAACGTGATTCTTAAAGAAGGAAAAACGAATCTCTTGCGTGTTTGAAGATGCTTCGTGTGTCTACCAACTATAGTGTTTTAAGTAGAAAGCAAAAAAAATTCTAATGTTAAGTTTATTTGACCAGTCAAAGTATATATTATATTTAAATTTAAATCGTCTTGTATTCATAGGTTAAAAACTCGATATCCTATCGAAACGTGTCGCTAGGCGTTCATAACATTATACCCCTACTCCGAACGCAATGGAAAAGGTTTCGAGTCCCGATTAGATCGTATGGAGAAGATAACTTTTTGAATCCGGTTATTATATTGAATTTTCGATACAGATTTAAGTGCGTTTATCTATCGAGTACTCACACAACAACTCCAAATGCTACAAAAATTGAAATCCGATAATAACACAATATAACAGATCTAATGAAACTGGTTTCGTCGAATTCCAAGACTGTGCCTCGGAGGCTATTTTTAAATATCAATTTAAACGATATAATTTCAAAACCGAACAAAACACTACCAAATTCAATTTCAACACCTTTACTATCCTCAGTATTATCGATATAAATTTTGCAAGCCTTCAAATTATTTTTAACAAGCTTAAAACTCCAGATTCAACATTTAACCCAATTTCAATTTATTAAATCCAATAACTTAATTGCTAAATAATAGTAATATTTGAATTCAAGTTAAAAATTAACTTTTAAATATTTAAAATCAATTAAATACTCTAATTTCAAATGCTCAAAAATTCCGAGTCGTCACATGTAAGTTAAATCAATGGTAAAATAAATATGAGTGCAGTAATTTAAAAGATGCTCGGGATTCGCATCTTCTAAGGATCTGTTAAACTATTTACTATGTAGTAATACTTCGCTATTATAATAGTGTCTATTAGTAAAATAAACTTACTTTATAATAGCATTAAGGAGTGACCCAATATTCCTCTTAACACATAATATATTCCCATAGTCTATACAGTACCGTAATCTCCCCTGTACTGGGCGTCGTCAGAGGGCACTCCATAGGTATGGTACAAAACCAAAATCGTATAAGCCTTGCTAGGGTAGGTGACACGGCACAACTAGGCAATGCCAGGGTAGATATGCCAATTACGCTTCCGGGTCGGTGGTAACGCATAGCCGTAGCTACTGCCCACCTCGAGCCACACGACCAAATCAAGTTATCAAAAGCGGCCACCGAATAAATCCAAAAGTCAAAGTATAATATCGAAGGGATGTGTCCGATAAAAGATGCCACCTTATGCCAACTTATGGGTGTCGGGTCTACGTATTTACCTCAAAGGAAATGCCACCACCATTCTAATTCATTCTGGAATCTCCACCACATACACGGTTGTTAAAGTGGTTTTCGGAGTTGGCAGAGGGTATGACAACTTCCGATCCCGGTCTCTTCAACGACCAAACGTTGTTATAACACCGCGGCAATGTCAAAATAATTTATACTTCAAAACCAGGACATAATATTTATTTCAAAACCATATAAATACGATATCATTTCAATTTAAAAACCAAGTCAATATGATATTAGTTTTATAAAACCCAAATCAATAAAATATCATTTTCAAATATATCCTTTACTAAAACCATAACACTTTCAAAGTTATAATATTTTGAAATCAAACGCTTGAAATATAACCTTTCAAAACATAAACTCTGAATTTCATAACTTTGAAACATAACTACACCGCTTAAATGTTTTAAATATTAAATTACTTTATAAAATAAAATAGCTTCTTTAATTTCACAAATAAATTCCAAATACTGATTTGAACCTCGAAATAAACCATTTCAAATTCAATATATTTCAAAGCTTAAATATTTAATATTTCAAAACTAAATTTTATAATTCATATATATATATATACCAATTTCACTTTTTCTATTATTTAGTTTTGAAATATTTTCTTGCTAAATCCAATATCCTTTAAATAACTTCAATTTTCAATAACGTAATATTCCTCAGTTTATTCACTCAAATCACCTTAAACCCGAATTAAGTTATAAAACCATATTCTTTTAAAATCTCAATTTCAATAAGTTCCAAAAGGATTTTTATTTAATATAATCCTTTAATTAAATGAAATCTCCAATCAATTTCAAAACTATCTTCTCAACCTTGATTCATAAAATCAATATAAACTCTATACAAAAATACACTTTAAGTAAATACTTAACCATATTATATTTTAATAAAATCCCACTTAATTATTTAACTTATTTATACTTTAAACAAATCTTATCCATAGCTTAAACCTAAGAATTTAACTATATATAAAATACATGTATACGATATCCAAATCCATACCTCATAAAATCGTATATTTCTTTACAAACCATAGAAAATCATTTCAAAATTAAATATAGACCATGGTGCCTGTATATAATTTTCTATCCTATGGTCAAGTGATACAGATATTTATCATTTCAATCCATAATTTAAAATAAAACTACGGTTATATATCATTTCAACCCGTAATCCCGAATGAAATAAAATGCATAACAACTTGTAGTTTAAAATAATATATATAATACAACATCCATTCATCCATCAACAGATCACACATCCATCAATCATCATCCAAGGCAATCAATCAATAACAATAGATAACTGATAATATAGATAACAGGTATTTAACTGGTAGTTATATTCAATAATAAATTAAATAACGATTTAATTTAAATAAATGCAATAACTGAGATGATGATTAAAAATATACGATAAAGTCATAAATAAATGCATAATCACAACAAAAATTTAATTTAACAAACATAAGAATTTTTAGAAGTTGTGAGTGGGTTAAGACACTCACCTTTTGAATTTAAATCCAATTTAAATTCAAAATTTGAACAGTCTTAAAATTCGTCCAAACCAGCGTTATAATGTCCGTAATATTATTACGATCCCATCGGATAAAACCACGCGAAATTTCGACCTCGTATACAAAAGTTATACGAATTTGAACATTTGAATATGAAATTAAAAGTGAGAAAATTAAACCATCGTTACCAGCACTATTCTGACACGTCGCCCCCCCTTTCTCACGCAGATTCCACGCACACGTCTCCTTCAACATGCTACATGAATGCAATCCAATCACGCACGCTACACAATCGTACCCACCGCCTCCAATCGCGCTCGCGGCCCCTCGCCAGACTCGCCGCCGACCACTTATGCCTCTGCGCCGCACCTGCTCGTCCCCCACGATGACCATCGCGACCCCAAAACCCACCATAGCCACCGAATCTTATTAACCCTAATTGAATTTTACTCCACATCCAACCGTCAAATCGATAAGCGAAGACAGCCGATGAACTCCCCTCCGTCCCCTCTTCAAAACCCAGAAACGGTTCGTCGATCAGTCGATGTTCATCGACGCGCGATGAACGACTGAAAATGGTTCTGCGATTTTCGAACAAACGGTGATTCAAAACCAAAAACGAACTGCAAATATGAGATGCATACATCAAGAGTTTCGATATATATTTTTTTTGAATTTTTTTGAGGAGTTTGAAATTTCACTTTGATTTTGAATTGCAGTTGGAATTATGTGTTTGTCTGCCATTGAACTGATGAGGTGAAAGAAATGGTACGCACAGACAAATGAGAATGAGGGAAATTAGGGTTTATAATAGTGTATTTATAGACAAGGTTGAAAAAGAATAGATGGACCCAATTTATAAACGCGCTAAACGATGAATGGCCCGAAAAGCCCGTTCTGACTCCGGAACGAAATTGGGTCAACCCATATATCAAAATAGATGTTTTAAAATATTTTAAACGCAATGGAAAATGTTTCAAGTCCAAATCCCATAGTATGGAGAAGTTATCCAAAAATCAATATTTTTTCAAATTGATTTCAATTAAATCGATTTCAAGGCGATTCGCGTTCGTACGATCAAACGACAGCTCCGATCACTAAGAAACTTGAAATCCTACAATAATTCACCGTTACGGATCCGATGAAACTGGTTTCATCGAAATCCGAGCCAGTGGCCAAAATGGCTATTTTTACATTAATTAAATAAATTAAAAATAAATTAATTAAATCAAATTTTAAATTTCAATTCGAAAATTGACAAATTTTCATCACTTTTGATTCCCCAATCATTTACAATGATTTAAACAAATTTGAATGTCAATTTAGAGATGATAAATTTATAAAATTCAATATTAATCCTCAATTTCATTAAATTCAACATTATAAATTTAATTTCCAATAAATCTATTAAATTTACTTTTCATTCTATTTCAATTTATTATTAACAAACGGATGAAATTTACACTGGAAACAAAATCCATTACATTAACATTCTCACATTTCATCTAAATTCCCATTTATGTAATGTTTAAATAGTTAATTCCATTTGAGTGCAATTTATCATATTATCATACATTAAATTCCAATATGTTGACAAAACTTTGTTTTGCATTCCTTTTATTCAACCAACTGTCATTTTATAAATAAAATTAACGTTATGTTCCGATTATTACTTTAATTTACATTAACAAACGTTAAATTTGGATTTATTACAAAATTTAACAAAGTTTATTTAACACACTAAAAAACAAGCAACCTATATTAATTGCTACCTATTTGCTTTTAATTGCATTTATAAGTTCGTTGCTAATCAATCCAGATTATAATTCCATATATAACGCTAATTTTATTTCGTTACATTAATATACGCCTATTTACATCTTGATTTGAATAAATATTACATTTCTAAATGTGTACTTCTATCACTTGTACACATTAATTAAGGGTTAAAGCCAATTATGAATTTACCTTAATTCCATTCTTATACCAATTTATTACTTATACATACATTAGTTTCTATGTAATTTATACATTCACACTTCCATTGTTTTATATTAATTATCATTAAGTACATTTAATTTTCTTTAGTTGTAATTGGCGAATTAATTGGTAACAACCATTGTCACCATTATACCTTTTATGGTACTTGTATGTTCATTCCTCCTAACCCATTACCATCTATTATCTTATTACTTTACAATTTTAAATAAATTCATTAATTGTCATTTCATTCAACCTATTAATTATTAACCTAAATTAGCCCTGTTACGTTTTAATTTACTTATTAGCTTACAACAAGTGCTACCATTAGTTCATACACTAATTTATTCCATTTCCATTCGTTATACATTGTTTTATTAGTAAGCCAACGTTTTAAATTATTTATTTACCTTTTACATCCTATTATAAACTAATGCACACATTAATTAAGATTTTAAATCAAATTAATTCACTTCGTCTTGGTAACATTATTTTATTACAATAAGAATATAATTAACATTTACATTGTTTCACACCTTGGAATTACATCCAAGTTATTTACAATTAACTTACATTATACCGTTACATTCAAGTTATTAAAAATTAACTTACCAATCTTATCCACGTTATTATTTCCATTAACAACTCACTAAATTTTTATTTCCTTCAATATTAAGTTACCAAAATTTTATTAAATTACGAAATTTAATTACCGAATTTTATGGGTCGTTACAAAACTTGTATTAATTTTTAAATAATTATTGTATCATATGTTATTTAGTTAGAAATAACACGAATCAGTATATCAATGGATTATCAAATGTAGATGGTTGTTATATATATATATAAATGTACATATATAAAAAAAAAATATGCATATATTTTTATACATGCTCTCGACCATGAAAAAATATGAAATATTAATTTATATTAAATGTAATTTAAAGTTTAACACTATATGATATATTCTTTAAAAAACTTTACAAAATATAATTTTATTTGCATAAATTTTAACAATAATTTTATTTGAATATTTATTATATCTATATAAATACTTTTATTTAATTGAAAATTGATTATATAAATAAAATGTATGTATATATATATCTACAAATTATGTAAAAAAAATTAAATTTTTTACATAATATAAAATATATTTTATTACTTGAATTTTTTTTAATTTTTCATTAATTTCATTTGGTTTATTAATAAATTATAACTTTTTATCAAATAAATAAATTAAAAACGAAAATTAAATTTAAATAAAATTATTTTTTATTAGGCGATAGTAATAGCAAATATAATTTTTAATTATATATATATAGTTGCATGTTTGTATGTAGCACATGCTTATATATAACAAATATAATTAATTTCGTACGACTTTCGCTTATCAATGGGGACTGGGGCTTTCTTTCCAGGCCGCTCTCGATTTCTTCTTCTTTCCAATCTCGTCTCTTCCCTCCTACTTTCCGCCTTCCTTTCTCCCCTTAGCCCTAGTTTTGCTCAATGTGTTTGTTTTGGTCCTTTCACCTTTCACTTAATCCCCTTTTTCATCAGTTTTTCCTACCAGATCTGCTTATTTCCCACCTCCGATCCTAGTGTCGCCGAGTCTCCTCCTCCCCCATTCTCCATCCAGTTTTCACTGTATCTTCTTTGAGTCTTCAGTCTCATTTTTGTAGTGGCAAGTTGCTCTCAGCGCTTCTTCTCCGTCGTGGCAACATTGATCTTCTGGTAGGTATTTTTGGGATGCTTGTGTTGGCCTAGGTATTTGCTTACTCCCATCTCGACTCTTATATTGTTTGTATGGTTAGTTGGCTGTTGCTCTCCTGCTGATTTCTCACCACCTTATTACCTGACCTCGGCGATTGCCTTGCAATGGAAGTTAGCCTTTTTGGTGTTGGTTGTTGTGCTTGGCGATTAGGGTGCTGCTCTTTGCCGGTCTTTGCTTGGGTATTAGTTTCGTTCAGGGTTGTTTAGCTCTATTTGGAATTTGCGTTGGCTGTTTTCTCTTTTTGTGAATGTGCAATATCTTTGTATCTTCAACTTGGTATGAGGTCGCAGGCTCTCCTTGGCTATAGCCTGTATCCTCCCTGGAATTCGTTGCTATTATGAAATATGGGTGGCTTCTTCCACCGGGCTAATGTACTTTTGACATTCTGATGCTATTTTGGTTTGGGTTTAATTCCTTCCGTCAACGTTATTAGTGATACTGCTTGATATGCTATAGCGTACGGAAGGTCTACTAGCTTATGCATGAGATCTTGTGTTTCTACTGGCGATACTTTTGGTGCTTTGTTCTAATTTGTAATAGTATATTTTTGTCTTAGATGTATCCATTGCGTGAGTTAGTGTAGTGAATGCATATGTGCATGTTGGACGTTATATGCTCCCTCTACGGTGACGATTATTAACGAATTAAAATTATTGCTAGAAAATAATAAGCCAAAAGCCATTGAATTAGAATCTAAACGTTTTCTAGAAGAACTTAAAACCAGGACCCTTGATTTTGATTTAATAACTAAACAGATAGAAACGCTCCTTTTAGAAGTCAAAAAGATTGTTAATGGTTAATTTTATGAATAAATATTTGCAAAAAGTGATAGAAGATGCAACAAAATTTGCATCACAGCCAGTTCCAAAACAAGGTTTTACTACTTATTTGGGAAATAGTTTATCAGATAAAGAATACCCTAATCTTTTTAATATTCTAATTAGCCTAAATCTTCAAATTTTAGAAAAATTAGAAAAACTAGAAAACAAACAAACTTTTGATCAGGAACTAGATAAGATATTAGAACAACTAGTAAATCTAAGTGTAGGAAATTCAGTTGTTAAGAAAAATAAAACACCAAAATTATATAAATTTTGGATCCCAAAATTAATCCAAGAAACTCATTCTCTGCACCTAGGAGGACGCCCACAGAATTTACATCCAATAGTAAACCTAAAGATGAAATTTCTTGTATCTTATCAAAAGTAAAATCTAAAAAGGAAAAACAAATAATATAATTTGATGAAGAAGTAGATTTGGACAAAAACTTAGACTTATATAACAATAATCAGCTGGACTTATTAAACCCACGAATCTTATATCAAACAAGAAACTTTTTTTTATATGAACAAATCAATAAAACAGGCTAGTAATAACACAAAATCTTCTACTTAAATTCCTGAAAGAAATCCAAGTAGAAATTTAAACACAAACAGAATTATATTTCATAGGAGAAGAAGCAAAGGGGATGCCTGATTCACGAGGACTTATGCAGACGAGCAGCGGGAAGCTTGAGAAGACTTATACAGACGAGCAGCAGGAAGCCTATTTTTTTAATCTCTCTCTCTCAAAATATGAAGTGTACCAGGAAAAATGAGGAAGCACATAGAAATGAGGAAGTAATTTAAGCTGTCATTAAAGTTCTTGAAAGCTTATATTATTTCAAGTGCTTCCGTATCTATTATTGCTATTGTATCTATAAACTTATTATTATCTAACCAAATACGGCAATTTACTATAAGTAGAGATGTATAATATTTATTAATATTGACTGAGAACTCTGTATTTTCATGTATACTATTATTCAAATTATTTATTGTTTCAGTTGATTTAGATGAACTTCCTATTTCATCTTGATTGTAGTTTTTATGTTTCTCTTTTAAGAAGCTGACATCATTTTGTAAAGTATTAACTTCTAACTGTAATAATTTTATTTGCGCATCATGTTTATCTACCATTTCTTGTAATATTATTTTTTCATTTATTTTATTTTGCTTTAATGGAAGTTCTAAATTAAACTGTCTTTTAGCACATGGAAAACATATTTCTATAAAACATTTATCACATTGAAAGCGTTTAATAATTTTAGGATATCTATAACATACAATACAAGGTATGTGATCATTACCTCTATTTTGTATTCATTGATGTTCGCATTCGTTATCGTTATTCATTAATGTGTAGCTAATACTGTTTTGTGAAGTACCTTCATCGTTGTCTGAGACAATGCTGTATATTGATTTAGTGTCGTCGAAATCGTTTTCACTAAGACTTTCTATTTCATACTCTCCTATTTCATCAACTAAATTAGAACGTTGTTGATTGTTTTGCCTATTGGGACATCTATTCGCTAAGTGATTTGGATCACCGCAAATAAAACAATTACATTTTCTATTTGGCTTGCTTCTTTTAACATATTTTTCTTTTTTACGTTTATCAAAATGTTTGGATTTTCTAAGATATTTTCTTGGTTTATAATAACCATAAGCTTGTGGAGTATAGATAGCTGTTCGGCAAAATGCCCAAGCCTGTCTTTTAATTTGCTCTTGTAAATTTGCTTCTTTACAATGTTTTTCTAATTCTTGGAATAAAAACATTATTCTTGGACCAATTCCTAGTTTAGGTAATGTTCCATATTGTGTATTCGAGTCTTTTTACAGTTTTCGTCCTAAGTCTCCTGGTAATTTTGAAAAATACTTATTACATAAATCCTTGTACATTGCTTTTCCTGTCTGTGCTAAAGTAACTGCATAGTCTTGACTAAATTCTTTTATATACTTAAAATCTCTTATGCTTAATTGTTCTAGGTTTCTTATTGCTGTGTTTTGCATTAGCGTACCGCCTTTTCCTGGATCATTACCAATTAGTAGTAGTCTAATAAAACTTGTAAAATTATAAGGGTTATTTCCTAAAGCTTTCTGTTCAGTAATTACGGCTGGATTATCCATTTTTCTAATTTGATATATTACTAAGGCTAATGGACCTAGGGTAGTTTCTAATACTGCCCACATATCCATTTCCGGCTTTTTATTCACTTTCTGATATCGAACTACATTTTGTTCCCATATTAAAATTTCTTCTGGCCATAATTATGGTGACTGGTTTTCTAATAGTAGCATATTATGGTTATAAAGTTCTCCATAGGGTTTTCTTATTCCTTTCCCTATATATGGACTTTCTTGCGAATAATCTACTTCGGGTTTAGCCCACTTTTCTCTTTCTAATGGTCCTTCTTTGTATTGGCTACTCTGTTCGTTATCAAATCTACTACGTTTATTAGTTGGTATCATAGGCTGATCCATAAAATTTGTTTCAATAAAAAGGTTACTAAGAGGGATCTATTTATTTAGGATATCTTCAATTAATGGCATGTTGAATTTTTTGATAATGTTGTAAAGCATCTTCATATGTCATATCTAATTCTGTTATACAAGCAATAAGCATATTATCTGTCTCTTCTCTTATATTTTCTACTGTTATTTTCTTATTAATTATTTCATGTCATGTTCTTTTACTTTCTGTTTTAAACGTTTCTTCTATTTCTGGATCTATATCATTTTCTTCATATTGTTCTTCATCTACTAAATAACCTAATATATCAAAATCTTCAATACTTTCGTTATCTGTTTCGTAATGGTCATAAATTGGTTCATCGTCCCAATTTATAGTATTAAAATGATCTAAATGTTCATTTAGATTATGTCTTAATTCTATTTCTGATTCTGTATCAGTTTCTTCTTCATTTTGTTTGAATTTATAATTTCCAAATCTTAGGCTTGGTTCTCCAAATTGGTTATTGTATATAACGTGTGATTCTGGGATAAGAAGACTTTTATCATTTTCTACAAAATCTTTCAATTGCCATTTAAGACCTGCTAAGTCTTCTGGACTAATTCTACGGGGTTTGATCATTTTTATTCCTTTACTGGCTATATTCTGTACTATTCCGTTGAGATTAATTTTGAACTTCATTCCTGATCTATTACTAGCTTTACCAATTATTCATATACTAATAATTAAATTATTGCTAACATAGTTTTCAAAACCGCTTGCCTTGAATCCTAGTTTTAAATGTTTTAGATCTTTAATACTTTTAAGAATATATGGAACACAATATACTAAAGCTGATTTATCGTTTAAATCTATTTCCATTCCTGCGAGTAGAGCTTTTTCTATGTTTGATGTCCATGATTTATCGAAGACTAACGTTATGAGCTTTGTTCCTAGTCCTTTTCTGGTCAATGTTTTTATTCCTATGACTATTAATCCTAAATGGAAAAATCTTTTTCCCGTGTTTTTTAGTTTTTGTATAGTTTCTGGTGATAAAATATCTAGGGTTACACTGTTGTCTATTACTCTTAGTTCTTCCTCTCTAATACTTCGAATTAAAGTTGTATTAATATTTGTAATTCCTGTTTGATATAAGATTCGTGGGTTTAATAAGTCCAGCTGATTATTGTTATATAAATCTAAGTTTTTGTCCAAATCTACTTCTTCATTTAATTGTATTATTTGTTTTTCCTTTTTAGATTTTACTTTTGATAAGATACTAGAAATTTCATCTTTAGGTTTACTATTGGCTGTAAGTTCTGTGAGCGTCCTACTGGGCCTAGAGAATGAGTTTCTTGGATTCATTTTGGGATCCAAAATTTGTATAATTCTGGTATTTTGCTTTTCTTAACAACTAAATTTCGTAGACTTAGATTAACTAGCTGTTCTGATATCTTATCTAGTTCCTGATCAAAAGTTTGTTTGTTTTCTAGTTTTTCTAATTTTTCTAAAATTTGAAGATTTAGGCTAATTAGAATATTAAAAAGATTAGGATATTCTTTATCTAATAAACTATTTCCCGAATAAGTAGTAAAACCTTGTTTTGGAACTGGCTGTGATGCAAATTTTATTGCGTCGTCTATCGCTTTTTGCAAATATTTATTCATAAAATTAACTACTAACAATCTTTTTGACTTCTAAAAGGAGCGTTTCTATCTGTTTAGTTTTTAAATCAAAACCAAGGGTCCTGGTTTTAAGTTCTTCTAGAATTCGTTTAGATTCTAATTCAATGGCTTTTGGCTTATTATTTTCTAGCAATAATTTTAATTCGTTAATAATCCTTTTATCTGGAAGGATATTTTTTAAGCTTATTAAAGTGCGTAAGATACTTTCGTTTTGATTTTTAATAAAATCAAAATTGTCTACTAATTTTTTTAAAGTTTTATTTTTATCAGAGATGGATTTTGCAATTACTTCTAACGTTTTAACTGTTGAATTATCATAGTGTTGTAAGGCTGTTCCTAGGTTTATAATTAAATCTGCGACTGAATTAAGCTGTTTATTTTCTTCATGCAGAAGATGTTGAAAACCGTTTAAATGACAAACAAATTTATAGTTGTCAAGAGTAATAATACTTCGTTCCTTAAAAGTACATTCAAGATTTAAATAACTTAGACGCTTGAGATTTGAAGAATCGATTTTTGAGGTTGTTTTCTCTGATTTGAAATGGTTCATTTCTCAATGCAGCTTATATTTTTTCCCGATAAGATTTTCCTTTGAGAGAGACTTATTTATTTATATTTTTATACAACTTAAAAAATACTTATTAGTTTAAAGAACGTAGTTAAATTTCATGGTTACTACATATTTTCATTTTTATTCATACTTAATTTCCATGTTACTTTGAAGTTTACCATGTTCAATAAAAGACGGGAATTACGCACCTTTGCTACCCTAAAAATTAGCTCAGAGGGTTCTACATCAAAATAATATTTTGATTTTATATGATTAAAAACTAGATCTTGTAGTAACTCTAGAATCAACCAATAAGGAGTTATCCATCGTTTGTGGATCTATCACTTGTTGAGAAAACTTAAGGTCAGAATCCTAAGACATACGAGTTCTAGCACATATTAGTGAAGTCGGAAGACTTCTATGTTTCATCTTAGGGTTTGAAGAAACGTAAAAGACTAGCGGGAGCCTTATTAGAAAAATAAAATGGTAATATTTAACCTTTCTAATATTGTAAGAACGTCTACTATATAAAGATACAACAATCTACATTGATAAATTTATGCAATTAATATAATTGGTAAAATGTTTATCAAGATGATACAAATGAATTGAATTAATTTGACAAATATAAATATAAAATAAACTTTCCAATAAATATTTTCATGTTGACCCATGCAAATGCCTAATTATATAACCACTAAATACGTTCGTAACTTGGTCGTTTATGAATTTACTTACGCGAGACCATGTATTGTCCTCAATGAGTTTTGAACTCTAAAAGCAATACAATAATATGGATATTTGATCCATATGCGATCACATACAAATGTTATATGGTGAACGGTTGCAATTCATAATGTACAAAACCTCTACGAAATTAGTTCGTTGAAATAAGCAATTAAACTACAGTTTGAGATCGTGTATTCAATAAGATTGATTAGAATAATGGTCTTGTTGTGTTAAATGTAACAATGAACCAAAGGCTACAAGATAGATCAAAGTTCAATCACTAAAATGTCAATTTGATCAGTTTACATAAAGTATAATTTGTTTGATATTCTTAAAAGTTAAGGATAACCAAATGCACTTTTGTAAAGAATTCATTATGATATTATAGTAATAATTTCCTTTCAATGGTTTGATCGCTTAGAAAGAAAATCGAATTCATAAGAATGGATGTAACCTAAGGCATAGTTAGGATAAAGAGAGTGAATGATCATTTTTGCTTTATAAAGAAATTCGAAAATGAGAATTATAAAATTATTAATGATACTTAACATTGGAATGAAATATATGATTCTATTTCAAAATGTATTTTCAAATAGATAAATTGTTTTCTATGAGATTTATTTCTTTGAGTTCAAGATATTTGATTTGAAAACTCTTGACTGTAACTGGCTACAGTAGATGGAATAAATATCCTATATTAAGTGGTTGAATAAAACTCCGTATGCCGTAGCTATGTTAGTAATGGCGGAAGTAGTAGGAGCATACCATATAGCACTTATTAGTCGCATCAAGCGACGAAATTATATTTTCAAATATACCAAATATTATTTATGAAATAATAACTTTTTTCAGTGTTGGCTGAAAAATAAACAAAATTTTATTTTTAATGTGAATATTATGAATATTCGTTATAAAATAAACTATAATAGTGGTATTTGCAATTTGTAACTATTTTGGAATCATAGACTAAGTCATAGTTCTGAGAAATAATTATTTGACTATATGATTATAAATCATATGGTATTAGAGAATTGTATCTCAAATGATTAAGGGCAACACACCCATTCAATGGGAGCGTCTTGATGAACTCTTCGGATTGATACATATAGACGTACGCAATGCAAGTCTATTAATACCAAAACAATCCACATACTTTATTATATTTACCGATGAGTTATCATTGATATGGACATGTGTATTTGATAAACATGTAGTATACCTATGATAAGCTAGTAGAGTATAAAACAAAAGTAAATAAAATAACATGCAATTAAAAATAAAATTATTTGATTTGATCAATTAGGTGAGTATATTGGACAGAGTTACGAACATACTTAAAAAAGAATAAAGATTCAACCTCAAAAGTCGCTCCTCCCTATGATACATAATGATGTGTCGATAATGATTAATCATATTTTGTTGAATAAAGTACGATTAATTATGAATGAGGTTGAGTTAACTTCTTTCTATAAGGTCGTGTATTTAAGAGGAGTACACTAGGTTAAAATTAATTTTATCTAAAGAATGATTTACAAAATCATACAAGATAAGGGTTTATAAGAAACCCCAACATATCCTAGGTCAAGGAGTTGGCAGGCTATGCGAGTTGAAAGACTACACGTAATAATTGTTCATGAGGGATCTTGTATCAGTTGCCCTTAAAGGAGTTTTGGGATAACTGTCATTGGATAACCAATTATGTTTTGAACATAAGTTTTGTACATTATAAACTAAACTATTTTTATATATAAGGCAATTCATAAAGCGTATATGAATACCTATTCTGCTGCATTGAGAAACAACCATTGTTTCAAAAATACCAACTGCGTAGGAAAGGAATTTCTTCGAGGAATTATAAATAGTAAAATGGATTTAGATACGATCCAAATATGAAACTGATTACAAAGGATGAAATTAAACTAGTCAAACCAAAGTGAATATAACACATTAGAATGTCTAATAAATATTCTTGCACATTGAAGAGTGACTTTGAATTTCTTATCAATATTTGGAATAGATAATCCTCAATTGTCAATTAAACCGTTAAGCGTATTTACTCTATGATATTTTATGATGTGAAAATCTGAAATAATTCCAAGTACATTACCAAAGTATGATTTTGGTAGTCATACCAAAAGGGATGTGATCCATCGGCCGTGATTGTATCTTTAAGAGCAAGACTAATGCGGTTGGAATTTAATGAGCAACGTTGATAAGAATAACATCATAAATTTCAATTGTTGAAATCAATGTAGTGGATTCATCATTCAACTTGCTTATGTTAATTTATATTTACTCACAAAATTATTACTTGGTTTGACTTTATGTTTGGTACATATGTGTTGAAATGGAAAATACTAAATAATAATTTAGAATGGGCCATTTGCACATAACAACCAAAGTGTCTCAAAGTCCATGGGAATGATATTGAGTTTGTGGGTTTTAGGATATGATCAAATAAATGATATGAAAGTATCATATGACAAGAATCTAAGTTAAATAAGTAATTTGATAGAAATATCTAATGGTTTGATTTTCAGTCAAAATACAGTGGAAGTGTGTGTCGATAAGAAAGAACCACTAAAAGGTATGTAGATATTTCTAGACTAAAAGTAAACAACATACCATTAATTGTTAATGATATATTTGTGTTAAAATCAGTAATACTTTGGTTGTTTAATACTGGATTTTGGATTTTTAAATTATATCTTTTATAATAAGTATAAAGGATACTGGGCTTGTTCCAAATGATATACAAAGACATCTTTTTAAAATGTTTAATAAATAACATGTAAGATGGATTCTTTATGCTTTAGCAATAGGAATTATCATACGTGTTTTATTGTTTACAATATCATAATTTTCTTATGTATTTGATACATAAAGAAAAAATCAAATCCAAATTAAGATCATGAAATGATAGTTTAGAGTATTCTCAAGTATTTACGAAATACTAGAAAATTTGTTTTATGGAAACAATGAACTCCTTATGAAGAAGTATGCAAACTCAAACTTCATGAATGATATTGAGTATAATAAGTCAATATTAAATTCATGTTCAAACCTTAATTAAGAAATTTTAAGTTGAAAATGTTCCAAATAAAACATTGTGGCTAATTCAACAAAAAGACTAAGTACATCGCTTTAAACAGTGCCATGTTAAAAGTAATGTATAAATATAGATGCATAAATTTATAACAAAGCTAGGGGTGATTCCAAGTGTTAAGAATACTGGTCATTATTATATGATAATAATGCAACCATAAGAGCTCAGTAGAGATCGAGAAACATATCCCGAATAGTCCCACACAATAAAGGTTATTTATCAGCATCCAAGAGAGTTGACTGATAAAGTAGAGAATTAAAACAACATAGTAGATCCATGCACGATGGGTATGACTCAATCAGTTCTCACCAAACCGATCAAAGGGATGGGATAGAGATTCTCCCTAAGTGCAAGAGAGGGATTGAAAGAGTTAGAGGTATGCCCTAGGGGAAATTATTTAATTTTTTACATATATCTAACTCGATAACCTATCATGCTTGAAATAAAACATATTTTCTTTCTACTATATACTTGATATAATGTGTTATATTAATTATTTAAATGTACATTCATTATAAAATGCATAAATGGTATGTTTTGTGATAGTAGTTACACTGCATTGTAACCACGAGTGGTTTATCATAATAAAATAAACATACCATTTTAAATATTCTTAGCCAAGATGTATCGATACATTAGTTGAGGCAAAAGTATGAAATACTCTCCAAATGTTGGGTAGTGTAATACTCATGGCTGTTGGAGAACCAAAGAGCTAGGTACTTATAGTTATCGGATAAGTGTAAAATGACTCACTCGATAGTTTTCTATCGGTTAATATAACTAAAGTTAAACAGAAAATGTCGATGTGACAAAATTACATAGTTATTTCGATTTGACAACACTGTTGATCCTCAACGTGGAATCTCCCCTTTGATTACAGTTAAACCGTGGCATGACATCCGTCAATTGACTATAGTTGGATTGAATGGAAGTATTGAAAGTGAAACGCTATTCAAGAGAGGATTCATCTTCTCAGTTATATGTGGTAAATATTACAGTCAACCGAAGTCAACTCAAAGTCAAAGTCTCTGGACAGAGTAGTTTGATTAATAATAATTGTTATTATTGAACCAAGGCTTTTGTATTTGGGTTACAGAGTTGAATATGGACGATATTGGAATATTGACCATCACCCAATTCCATAAGTCCAAAGTGATATAGTTTTGACAAAGAGAATTGATGTAAATAATTGTCACAACCGGGTAATGCTTAATAAAGTAAAATTGGATTTTACCGATGCAATGTAAGTAATAAATTTGGTCATAATTTCACACCACCTAATAAGTGATGTTCAAATGCAATTATTTAAATGGTTCGATATTAATCGCTGATCAAATTTATACCTAAGAGTCACATAATCGAAATGTTGAATACCCCTATTACCACAGGATTTAATTAATTTGTAATTATTATAAATAATTTATATTATGAAATATTAATTATAAAAGATGTTTGATGTGTATGGAATAATAAATAACATGTATATAATAGTTATATAAACACTAATCGATATTCGATATCGGTACACATTTAAATTGGCTTTAAATGCAATAAATATCACTCGAGCTTGAAGTGAATTTGAGGCCCAAGTGAGGCGTGCTATTTTTGGCTAGAATGTACATGGTTAGGGAAGCCATTTTGATGGCTAAGATGGGTTGGAGTTTGAATTAAAAGAAAGCAGAATTGGCGTGAGAAAAACAAAGATTTAGTTCCTTGTTTTACTCCTTAAGATCTCCTTATTTACTTTTATCTAACCCACTCTTTCCAAACACTTTTGGAGCCTCCATCTTTTCCATTATGCTAGTCAAATTCAACCTATTCCTTTCCCCAAAATCTAAAGCATTTAAATACAAATTAAATCAAATATAATTACCGGTGGTTATGGCGATTCTGGAGCTAGCAATTTCAGAATTGGAATTGGATTTAAGGAGTTCATTTCTTCGTTTCAATGTATACAATGTTGGCTTTGGTGAAAGGTATATTTTGAGCTATAAACTTGTAAATATTGCATCATATGTTATTTAGTTAGAAATATCATGAATCGGTATATCGATAGATTGTCACATATAGATAGTTGTGTGTGTGTGTGTGTATGTATATATATATATTATAAAATAATTTTTTTTGCATATTTGTTTATACATGTTCTCGGCCTGAAAAATTATTCTGAAATTTAAAATAATAGAATATTATATAAATCTACATATTAAATCTAATTTAAAGTTTAAGACTATATAATATATATATATATATATATATATATATATTATATCTTTACAAAATCTAATTTTGTTAGTATGAATTTTGGCAATAATAATGAAAAAATTCAAAAATTTATTATATTTATATAAATACTTTTATTGAATTCAAAATTGATTATATTAATAAATGCATGCATGTATGTATGTATGTATTTCTAAATAATATAAAATTCTGGAAAAAATTTATGTAATGTAAAATATATTTTATGATTTTGATTTTTTTTAATTTTGTATGGTTAGTAAATTAATTATAAATTTTATCAAATAAATAAATTAAAAACGAAAATTAAATTTAAAAAGAATTATTACATCAAAAGTAACCGCAAATATAATTTTAAATTTTAAATTATATATATATATATATATATATATACATATATAATTGTAACTAGTTCCACGTTTATATGTAGTATGCGTTATATATATAACTAGTAACATGGTAGTAGTGTTTAATACATATATGCATACATATATACATGTATACACACACACATATACATACATACATATAAACATACATACACACACATGCACGCGCGCGCACGCACACACACATATTATTAAAAAAAGTTCAGTTTGAATTTTGTATTATAAATATTCTAAATAATTTTGCAAACTAATAATTAAAATAATTGTATAATTGATTTATATTTATTCATATGCTTACATGTAAATATGCATATGTATTTCAATTCATGTTTTATGAAAATAATTTAATACTTATATTTTTTTAGTATTGATATAACTATATGTTATTATATATATATATATATAAATAATTTTATTCACACATATGTATTTAGACTACCCATCTGTATACACAACGGGCTAACATGTCCATTGTAGTGTAAATGCCAACGTCTACAAACGGGCACATATGTGTATATGATACATGTAATGACCCGTAATTTCGCTACTTTGAAAATAAGAGACTTTACTTATTTTTAAATTTAAAAGAAATTTAAATATTAAAATAAATATGTTATATATAGTAAATAAATTATCTATTCTTATAGCTAATAAATTAAAAAGTATAAATTTGGATTTTTGAACAAATCGACAAAAGTTAAGTATTGTTAAAAATAAATAAAGGCTTAAATAAATAGGTATAAATATTTATTTGAAAAGATAAATCTTATTTAAAACATATAATAAATATAACAAAAGTATATTAAAAGATTTAAAAGAGTATTGATAATCGTTTTACAAAAATAACCAAAATTTGTCGCATTTTGTCAGTTTTACATACGCTGTAAAATTAGAGATTTTGATATTAATTAAATATGGTTTAAAATATAAAAAGACATGTTTTTATTTATTTAAAGAAGTAAAAAGTTCATTCTAAAGTTTCGTTTACTTCAATATATAGCTTAATAAAAAGGTCAAATTTTAACTGTATAATTTGTCGTCAAAAACACCTTTTTCAACCAAAACAAGTTGTCGGCAAGTTGTTGCAACTTGATATACTTTTTAACTTATAAATACAAGTTTACAAACTATTTAAACACTTTACATTTAGCAGTAAAAGATAAAAAGAGTTTACTTTTGAAAAGTTAAGTTAAAATAAATAAATTCAAAAAGACATGATTTGACATAAAAACAATATCATTACTAAACCATCTTTTCTCATTAATGCATAAGACTTATCTAAGAAAACGTTATTTTAACATTTTAAAGATTAAGAAAAAGAGGCAAACATAATTTCATTAAGTACAAACCATTAATGCAAATTAAATCAAGAAAAAGTCTTCTTTCTTTTTAACACAAAGTTTAAGAAAAAAAAGTGATCATTTCACAAATTCAAATCACATTAATGAGATATTACTAATTTACATTGAAAAGGAGCAAATGTTATTTTAACATTTTAAAAGTTTAAGAAAAAGAGGCAAACATCATTTCATTAAGTACAAACTTACATCCTACCATCATTTCACCATTAATACACTTCTTATCATGTTAAGAAAAAGTCAAAAAGTAAGGCAAGAGTATTTAGGACATTAGCCACTCAAACTCCACTTATAAATACAAGCCTAAACCCTTCTTTCTTCACTACATTCTCATTTTACAAAATTTATAAACTCCATCCTTTTCCTCTTCCATTACTTCCTCCTTCTTTCTCCATTTCCATGACTTCCTACCTCTCCATTTCCCTTCTACCTTCAAGCTATCACCTCCATACTCCAAACCATCACCTTACATCACCAAAACCAAGCTTAACTTCCACCCACCCACCTCCTCCTCACCCCTACACCCCACGGCCTACCCCCTACACCCCAAAGCCGAGCACAAACCCACCAACCCGAGTTCCTACACCCCTGGGTCGAGCACCACACACCTCAAACCCTCATATATGCCTAAACCTAAGGCCACACCCTCCTCCACACCAAGGTCGTACTCCCTCTCTTCCATAAAAAAAGAAAAGAAAAGAGAAATGATAAAGAAAAAGAAAAATAAAAACAAAAGCGTTCGGAAAGGAAACGGCAAAAGGCGAGACGTTGGAAATAGTAGGTTAGCGAGAGACAGAAATCTTACGTTAAAGTTTGACGGAGTGGATATGAAGGTGAGAAATTCTCACTGCTTTTTAAATTATATTGATTATCATGCTTAATTGTTATGTTAGATAATCACTACTTGATGATATGGATGTTTGGTTGATTGTTTGGATATGTTGGATAATCCGTAGTAATGTTATGACATTTACCGTAATGAATATGTTAATGTTATATGATAGTTGCATGGTTGTGATGATAGTTTGGATATCAAATTCCTATTAATTAAGTAATCTCTTTGTTTAAAAAGACCATATTTTAGTAATATGAGATATTGTGGAAAAATAAGTCCCTTTTCATTTAGAAGTGAAATTAAAGTTAAAATGAAAGAGAATTTGAAATTTGAAGTGAAACAGATTTGAAAAGGATAGTTAATTAGAAATTGAAATTAAGATGAATAGTTAAATTGAAATCAATTTTGAAAAAGTGAAGTTTAGTTTGAGATTGAATGGAAGTTTAAATTGAAATTGGATTTGAAATCTAAGTTTTAAATGTGTTTAATTTGAGATTAGAATTGAAATTGAGTTGAAACTGAAATTGAGTTAAAATTGAAATTTAAAATTTAATATTAAAATAATGGGAATATAATCATATTATAATATGGTAATAGTGAAAATATATTTTAAATACTTTAAAAAGTGAAAATATTGATTTAAAATGATTTTTAATGATTTTATAAGTGTTGCAATCTAATTTGAATAGATTATTTCAAATATTGACAAATAAGTTAAAACTAGACGCGTCGCGCAATGGTAGTTTTCGCGTCGAAAATTTCAAATGAGTGTATAGAGTGGAATATGACTCGGAATTCTTCGAGATAAGAAAATTCCAGACTATTATAACCATATCTTCTAAACGAAGAAAAAAAATCAAAGTTTTGATATGTAAATCTTGAATTAAGACCAAATCAATTTTCTAGAAAAATCGCCCTAGTGCAGTTTAGTGACCATAACAAGAAATTTGTTTAAATGAACTTTTAATTATGGAAAAATATGGAATAAATTTGATAAATCTATTTAAATAATTTAAAAGAGATTTGGATCGAAAAATATGAATTTTCAAATATTTAAAAGTTGTTTAAATTCAAATAAGCTTATACGGCACTTACCGCAACACTTTTAATGCTGTAAATTCTATAACTTTTGGAATATGAGTCTAAATGTAACGCCGTTTCCCAGAATAAAATATGAATGTTTTAAAAAGGATAATTAAGCGTTTTGAAAGATAATTTGGGATATTTATAAGCAATTCCAAAATAAAGTTGAAAATCTGAGTATGCGGAAATGACTAGTACATTTGTCCTGCCTGTGAGATCGGGAAGATAAAACAAGGTGTTTAACTAAGGTTATGGATGGAGCAACCAGTGCCCTGAACTTACCTGGCATATGTTTTCTTTTCTTAGGGGAGGGGTGGAACAGATCGAAAGGAAAGCCCGGATGCTCTTAAATAAAAAGATTCTATTAAGTTTTCCAAAATAAATGAAGATTGGTATTATCCAAAATTTAAGAAATCTCCAAAAATGAATTATTTACATGATCCTATTTACTTCAAAATGTTTGTTACGATTGATTTAAGGTTTATCGTAAACGATGTCTTAAATAACATTGTTTTTGACCCGACTAAAAAGTAAAGAAATTTGGATCAAGAATTAAGTAAGGAAATTTGAGATATTTTCCAAAGAAAAAGAATGAATTTCTTAGAAATTATCCTAAGTCAAAAGAAAGAGATTTTGAAATCATCCGAAAAGAATTAAAGTGAAAAGAGACTTAATAGATCCTGTATACTCATATTCACTTTTTATCGATAATTGGATTTCGAAGAAACAGGGGTCGAATTTGGAAAATTCCATTCCGAAAACCACTTCGAACCAATGTATATGTTCGAACGTGAAGACATGTCGAAGACGATGATTATTGAAGATCGTGGATCTTCATAGCGTGAGGACTGCTTGTTGATTTGCTCGGGGTCGCACCCATTATAGAGTTATATATAGCAGTGGTCTCCTCGTTGTGGAGATTTTTCGGATTGCAAGGACTACTCGCTACTAGTGGTAGTAGGAGAGTGCCTTCGGTTTGTCCTGTTCCTGGACAACATGTATGAACGTTTGTTTGACATTGCATTTCTAAAGATTACGTACATCGGTTTTGCTTGATTATGTTCAGTCTGATAGGGGTTCTCGCTTTTTGTTAGGTAGCGAATGGATGACTCTTGCCCCTACATGTCCCTAAAGTGAAAGGGTTGGTTGTAGTCGAGAGGCTGGCCGTAAAAGCAAAGCGCGAGGTATCAGTGTGAGCTACGATGGGTATTACCCACTGGTTGCTTCCCGTTACATTTGGTATCAGAGCTTCTGGTTGAGCGAACATTGAAGCCTGATAGGGGTATGTCTCATCAGAGATAGGATTAGTAATGTCCTAGGATGAGTAACTCATTAGAGATAGGGTTAGTAACACCCTAGAATGAGTTCTGAGAGTATTATATATATGAGAGCGTATTTTTCAATTTTATAAAAATGGTTTTGTTTTTAAAAGAAGTTGGTAAATGAAATAATTTTACCTTAGGTTTATATTATAAATATTAAAGGGGATATTATTATCTTTTGGGTTAAAAATTAAGGATTAACTGTAATTTAGCTTAGCTAAAATATGAATATCTTGTGATTAGAATTGCACAATTTGACTATAAGATATTCCATATAGAATCAATTAGTTGAAACCTATAATTTAGAACTTTAATCATATACCCTTAAATATGTAGTATTAAGAAATAATAATGATTAAGTGATTATCATAATGAATGGATTTAAAAGCTAAGTACAAATATCTTGTGAAGTAAAATTCACGATTTGATTATAAGATATTTGATGATAATACTGAAGGTAGAAGTGTAATTGGAGAAAGTAAAGAAAAAATGAATACTTAGAAGAAAAAATTCTTATCAATAAGATAGAAAAAGATAAACCTAAATTGAGACTTTTTACTAAATATAATATAAAAAGATAAGTTGTATAACTTATAAAGGAGTTAAGTTAATTTGAAATTTAGACACTTTGACTAGGTTAAATCAAAGTGAAATTTAGGAACAAAAGGTATAAGAAATATCATCCTAATATAAAAATTTGAATTAGTGATACATTTAAGGTAACATTTGTAATTCATGATGAAGTAAAATTAGAAGGAGATAATTTTAAATAATATGGTTAGTAGGGTGATTGTTAGATGAAAAAGGTTAATAACAAATACCATGTGAATTAAGTTTTACAATTCGACTATAAGGTATTTGATGGATTTAAGGTTAAGAAATTTGATTTAGAAAATGGATAGCTAAATAAGTTAAGATTAGTAAGGAAAAGGTGTACACTTAGTAAAGTTGTCTTATTAATATATGGATTGTATAAGTAATATTAGCTAAATGAAAACCTTGGATAAAGAAAACTAAGGGTTGAGTTTTATAACTTACTAATTTGGGATAAAAGTAGAGTTCCATATTAGTTAAACACCTTAGTTGAAGTAATAACAATTTGAAGTTTGGGGATATGTATATATACTCTTAAGAAGTAAAGGTGTATTATACAAGTTTAAGTCATACTTGTATTCTTAAGTAATAATATATTTAGAAGAAAGCAATGGTTGTGAAATAAACTTGGATTAATAGAAGTTTTAAAGAAATGTGTTAGGTAAAGGTGAATGTGGATAAGTACATAAGTTAGACGTACATTATTTCAGCACATAAAATTTGATCTAAGATTTGAGTACAGAACTTTAAGGTGTTTACACCAATCCGAAAAAGGATTTATCACTCGATTCTTGACGGCGAATATTGATGAGAGTTTATGATTACGTACACAAGTTTTCTATCATAGTTGAGAGCTATGCAAGGAAAGCAAGGGTTTGTGATCAGGAAGTCCGATCAAAGTCCGCACTAGAAAATCGAGGGATCGATACTAGTTCAAAAGAAAAGTTGTGGATTCGAATAATAGATCGAATCAAATATCACATATAGTATGATGTGTTGGGTCTGTCTACTTAGTAGTTGGATAGATATCTCAAATAGTAGGCACTAAGATATAGTGGTTAGACTGATATTTTGGTATGCATATATATAAACCACAGATATAGTACATGCTCAGGACTGGGAATGAGTTATGTGGTTGTATTCGTTTATCTTGATATAGTATCAGTATGGTTGTTTATTTGTATAATCTTGTTTGGTTGTTGTATATTCTATCTTAAGTGTGCAGTATTACTAGGATGAGTACAATAGAAGTTTGACTTGATGTATGTGTATATAATCATAAGTACGTGATATGTACTCAGGTTAGTGTGGGGAATATCTATATGTATGTTTGACATCATTTGCTTTTAGTGTTGTTATGATATCGACCTTCTTCTTTTCTATCATCAGTAAAATAAGTCAAATTATTTGAGGATATGAGTATGAGATAGATTCTTTTGTCTAACTTTTATTTCAAGGATGAAATGCTCTTAAGTAGGGGAGAATGTAACGACCCGTAATTTCGCTACTTCGAAAATGAGAGACTTTACTTTTTTTAAATTTAAAAGGAATTTAAATCTTAAAATAAATATGTTATATATAGTAAATAAATTATCTATTCTTATAGTTAATAAATTAAAAAGTATAAATTTGGATTTTAGAACAAATCGACAAAAGTTAAGTATTGTTAAAAATAAATAAAGGCTTAAATAAATAGGTATAAATATTTATTTGTAAAAATAAATCTTATTTAAAATATATAATAAAGATAATAAAAGTATATTAAAAGATTTAAAAGAGTATTGATAATCGTTTTACAAAAATAACCAAAATTTGTCGCATTTTGTCAGTTTTACATACGCTGTAAAATTAGAGGTTTTGATATTAATTAAATATGATTTTAACATATAAAGAGAAATGTTTTTATTTATTTAAAGAAGTAAAATGTTAATTCTAAAGTATGGTTTACTTCAATATATAACTTAATAAAAACGTCAAATTTTGATTGTATAATTTGTCGTCAAAAACACCGTTTTCAACCAAAACAAGTTGTCGACAAGTTATTGCAACTTGATACATTTTATAACATATAAATACAAGTTTACAAACAATTTAAACACTTTACATTTAGCACTAAAAGACAAAAAGAGTTTACTTTTGAAAAGTTAAGTTAAAATAAATAAATTTAAAAAGACATGATTTGACATAAAAACAACATCATTACTAAACCATCTTTTCTCATTAATGCATAAGACTTATCTTACATGGAAAATGAGCAAATGTTATTTTAACATTTTAAAGATTTAGAAAAAGAGGCAAACATCATTTCATTAAGTACAAACTATTAATGCAAATCAAATCAAGCAAAAGTCTTCTTTCTTTTTAATACAAAGTTTAAGAAAAAAGAGAGTAATCATTTCATAAATTCAAATCACATTAATAACATGTTACTAATTTACATGGAAAAGGAGCAAATGTTATTTTAACATTATAAAAGTTTAAGAAAAAGAGGCAAACATCATTTCATTAAGTACAAACTTACATCCTACCATCATTTCACCATTAATACACTTCTTATCATGTTAAGCAAAAGTCAAAAAGTAAGACAAGGGTATTTAGGACATTAGCTACTCAAACTCCACTTATAAATACAAGCCTAAACCCTTCTTTCTTCACTACATTCTCATTTTACAAAATTTATAAACCCCATTCTCTTCCTCTTCCATTACCTCCTCCTTCTTCCTCCATTTCCATGGCTTCCTGCCTCTCTATTTCCCTTTTACCTTCAAGCTATCACCTCCAAACTCCAAACCATCACCTTACATCACCAAAACCAAGCTTAACTTCCACCTACCCACCTCCTTCTCACCCCTACACCCCACGGCCTACCCCTTACACCCCAAAGCCGAGCCCAAACCCACCAACCCGAGCTCCTACACCCCTGGGCCGAGCACCAAACCCCCAAACTCTCCTATATGCCTAAACCCAAAACCACACCCTCCTCCACAACAAGGCCGTACTCCCTCTCTTCCATATAAAAAAAGAAAAGAAAAGAGAAAAGATAAAGAAAAAGAAAAGGAAAAACAAAAGCGTTCGAGAAGGAAACGGCAAAAGGCGAGACGTTGGAAATAGCATGTTAGCGAGATATAAAAATCTTACGTTAAAGTTTGACGGAGTGGATATGAAGGTGAGCAATTCTCACCGCTTTTTAAATTATATTGATTATCATGCTTAATTGTTATGTTAGATAATAACTATTTGATGATATGGATGTTTGGTTGATTGTTTGGATATGTTGGATAATCCGTAGTAATGTTATGGCATTTACCGTATTGAGTATGTTAATGTTAAATGATAGTTGTATGGTTGTGATGATAATTTGGATATCAAATTTCTATTAACTAAGTAATCACTTTGTTTAAAAAGACCATATTTTAATAATATGAGATATTATGGAAAAATAAGCCTCTTTTCATTTAGGATTGAAGCTAAAGTTTAAATGAAAGAGAATTTGAAATTTGAAGTGAAACAGATTTGAAAACGATAGCTAATTAGAAATTGAAATTAAGATGAATAGTGAAATTGAAATTGAAATCAATTTTGAAAAAGTGAATTTTAGTTTGAGATTGAATGGAAGTTTAAATTGAAATTGGATTTGAAATCTAAGTTTTAAATGTGTTTAATTTGAGATTAGAATTGAAATTGAGTTGAAATTGGAATTTAAAATTTAATAATAAAATAATGGGAATATAATAATATTATAATATGGTAATAGTGAAAATGTATTTTAAAAAGTGAATATATTGATTTAAAATGATCTGTAATGATTTTATAAGTGTTGAAATCTAATTTGAATAGATTATTTCAAATATTGGAAAATAAGTTAAAACTAGACGCGTCACACAACGGTAGTTCGCGATTTCACGCCGAAAATTTCAAATGAGTGTATAGAGTGGAATATGACTCGGAATTCTTCGAGATAAGAAAATTCCTGACTATTATATCCATATTTTCTAAATGAAGAAATAAATCAAAGTTTCGATAGGTAGATTTTGAATTAAGACCAAATCAATTTTCTAGAAAAATCGCGCTAGTGCAGTTTAGTGACCATGACAAGAAATTTGTTTAAATGAACGATTTTAATTACGGAAAAATATGGAATAAATTTGATAAACCTATTTAAACAATTTAAAAGAGATTTGGATTGAAAAATATGAATTTTCAAATATTTCAAAGTTCTTTAAATTCAAATAAGCTTATACGGCACTTTTCGCAGCACTTTTATGTTGTGAATTCTATAACTTTTGGAATATGAGTTTAAATGTAACGACGTTTCCCAGAATAAAATGTGAATGATTTAAAAAGGATAATTAAGCGTTTTGAAAGATAATTTGAGATATCTATAAGCAATTCCAAAATAAAGTTGAAAATCTGAGTATGTAGAAACGACTAGTACATTTGTTCCGCCTGTGAGATCTGGGAAGATAAAACAAGGTGTTTAACTAAGATTAGGGATGGAGCAACCAGTGCCCTGAACTTTTCTGGCCTATGTTTTCTTTTCTTAGGCGAGGGGTAGAACAGATCGAAAGGAAGCCCGGATGCTCTTAAATAAAAAGATTGTGTTAAATTTTCCAAAATAAAAGAAGATTGGTGTTATCCAAAATTTAAGAAATCTCCAAAAATGAACGATTTCTATGATCCTATTTACTTCAAAAAGTTTGTTAAGATTGATTTAAGGTTTATCGTAAATGATGTCTTAAATAACATTATTTTTGACCCGACTAAAAAGTAAAGAAATTTGAGATATTTTCTAAAGAAAAAGAATGAATTTCTTAGAAACTATCCTAAGTCAAAAGAAAGAGATTTCAAAATCATCCGAAAAGAATCAAAATGAAAAGAGACTTAATAAATCCTATACACTCATATTCACTTTTTATCGATAATTGGATTTTGAAGAAACCAGGATCGGATTTGGAAAATTCCATTCTGAAACCACTTCGAACCAATGTATACGTTCGAACGTGAAGACATGTTGAAGATGATGATTATTGAAGACTGTGGATCTTCATAGCATGAGGGCTGCTTGTTGATTTGCTCGGGGTCGTACCCATTATAGAGTTATGTATAGAAGTGGTCTCCTCGTTATGGAGATTTTTTAGATTGCAAGGACTACTCGCTGCTAGTGGTAGTAGGAGAGTGCCTTCGGTTTGTCCTGTTCCTAGAAAACTTATATGGACATTTTTCTGACATTGCATTTCTAAAGATTACGTACATTGGTTTTTACAAGCGTACATCAGCGGTGGTGGAGAATGCAACTTCTCTTAGCTTAACACCCTCCTTGAGACGTACAGGCTCAAGGGTTGTATTTTTGTGGAAGGCAATTAGTAGTTAACAGAAATGTCAATGTGGCATTCAAAGATGTGATATGTGCTTTGTGAAAAGGTAATCGTATCCTCAAGCCTCATCAAACCGGAAATGACCGAAATAGTATTAGATGCAGCAAGGCTAAGTGGGTCATTCCCAATTAGGGTATGATCATCCCCTTCTAGATATATTTCTTCCCGCTATGACATCGGGGTGTAAATTAATGTAGTGTATGCTACGAGGGCCCTCGAATAAAGGTCGGTAACGACCGGGGGATGACATATTCGATACTATCTAGTTACAGAGGTAGGCCGGCCTTGTGTTGGTAGAGGATCCTTTGTGATGGTCCACGGGACATCCATCTAGAGGTGTACCCCTTCGGAAGGTAGATCCTGCACCTGGTCATTTATATGGAAATCCGTTCTCCAATAAGAACCTACGGTTTTGTTTGTATTGGCGTAATGAATAGCCTCGAAATTCTATATGGGTAACCATTTCAGATAAGATTAATAAGTTTATTTGCAAATGTTTTCAAAGAGATGTCATTAGAAATAATATCAAAGGTTTTGATATAAAAGTGTTTTAGTTATCATAAGGCAAAAATTATCATAAGGTAAAAACCCGTCGGTGTTTACGTGTGGGCGTGGTCTTATGAGATACTCTTTAGTTTCAAAGGATTTATAAAAAGGCTGATATATGACACTGTCATCTATTATTGAGTTTTTCTCACGCTGGTTTATCAAGCCTGATCCGGGTATTTTCCATACTCGGGTCAGATCCGAGTAGTTTCAGGTTTAGTCGAAGATGGTTGGAGTTTCCAGAGGAGAGCTGGAGATATTCATCGACGTATGGACATATTCTATTATCCGCTTAGTGTATTTTGTTTGATGTTTGTCAGCTTTTGTAAGGGCAAGTTTTATAACTGTTCAAGCTGAATCTAGACTAGACTCTGATATTATATTTTAAAATTTTCCGCTGTAAAGATTATTATTGAAATAATAATGTTATTCCATTCGTGTGAGATTCTATTCTGTCCACTTTTCTTTATTTCCCTTAAAGATTCGTCTTTTCATGCAATTTGAGTTAGACATGTGTGGTTATTGTCGATTCAAAGGGTACCGAAAAACGGGACTTTATAATACACATATATATGTAATATAATACAAATTATATAATATAAAACTTTATTTATTAATTTAAATAAAATATTAATTTTATTTAATAGAAAATATAGAAAAGTTCTAAGTAAATGTAGACTTCATAGGTCCAACAAAAATCCAAAAATAGTTATTTTGAAATTCATCCATTTATCCCATCGCATCTTGGCTTTTTTCCAACACATTCTCCTCTTTCAGAAAGTACAGATCCATATTCTTTAAAACCCGTTCATGTTCCTTCTTCAAAAGCTCGAACTATCACCCCTTTAGTGGTACCTTCCACACAACCCATCGTATCCTCTCATAGATCCAAATAAGTTACTCGGCCATCCAGTTCCGTCTCCGAACCTATAAAACAAAGGCTTGTAATGGGCATATTGCACTCACGTTTCTATAGACGTCACAGAGTCTACCTCAAATCCACAACTTGAAACACTTCAGAGGGTTTTCCCCACATTCTTCTTTGAGGAGGGTTAAGTTTATCCATTGAAGGACGTTCCTGTCAATATAGACAAGGTGTCATGGCTTGTGTGAATGATGAATATGAACAATATTACACATGGAGAAGTTCTCTCAAGCTTTGTCTAATGTTAACAAGGCTAATTAATTAATCCTTCAGGAGAATGAGATAGAGAAAATGGATAGCGAGCGGATCATTTCTTATTATGATAAAGAGCTGGAAGACACCAAGAATTCCCTCGCAACTGCAGAAAAGAAGTTACTGGATGAGAGGAAAGCTTTTAGAGGTATATTTAAGATTCGACAGGATCAGCTCGAGTCTACATATCATAGAAGTCACAGTCTCATCACAAAAAAGGAAGCACTCCAAACCACTGTCGATGAACAAATTTTGAAGATTTTGAACTTGGAGACTATGCTAGAGGCTGATAAGAAAGAAAAGAGTGATGCTCTGAGTACAACCAACGAATATATGGGTAAAGTGCTCGATGTCGAACAGGAACAAAAGGATGTAGAAACCCATCTATCCAACATAGAGGAAAAGATCAAGTCTGACATTGAGTCTACTCTAGTTCCCTCTATGAAAATGTTATTAAATCGGTGACCTAAAATGGCTTGATGACAAATATCCAAGGGCACTTGCTCTGGTATAAGAGGAAATTCTTAGATAGGAAAGCGAAAACTCAAGTGAGGCCAATAAGGAAGTTTTGAAGGCCGATCTCTTGGATAGCGAAGATCTAGATGCTTCAGTTGTAGGCCAGGTAATACCAACTTTTGAGATCTCTAGTTCCTCTCAGTGCTGGCTAAGGCCCTTCCCAAATCCGGCTTTTAAGGATTGGGGTGAATGTTCACTTTCCATCTCTCAAGGACTCATAGTAGAGAATACCAACTTAGCGGTGGCTACTTCTGGTGTCGTTTCTTCTATCACATTTGGTACCTCTCATCTTAAGCATATCATTCCTTTTCCCAGTCTTCTAAAATTTCAACTGATACGGTGACTTTAGTAGCATAAACTTCTTTAACATCTTCAACTCATGTCCGATACAATCCTAGGAATCCTGGTTACACATTGCCCGATTCCGCCCCTAAGATGCCTGCTTTATCCCCTATTGTAAAGGAGAGTCAATGAGGACTGCTTCTTAAACAACTTATACTTCTCCTAAAGGTATATCACTAATATCTCCTATGTTTTGAGAAGGCTTGGATAACATCCATGGATGTATTTAATCTTTATTCTTCTCTTTCTCAAGATTCAAGTCCACTTGTCTTTTCCCCCATTAATAGATGTATTCTAGATCTAAGCTCTCAAGCTTCATGACCAAACCTATCATCATCTCTACCCCTACCTTCAATCCCAACCTCTTCGGTTGGGTCCACTTTTGGACCCAATGTAGAAAATATTCATGCATTAAACGAAGAGGTTATGGATGACCCTAATATGACATAGGGCTTTGAAGACTTAACTATCATAGGGGAAAAGACCACGGTTCTAGACCATCAACGTCAGAACTACAAATTTCTTATTTAACTACAACAAAGAATATCCAAAAAGAAAAGATGTTGATGATATTCTGCCCCCAGTTTCAGTAGATTTGTCGTTGCCATCACTCATCATTTCAACTTCTGTTCCTACAGCGGTTGACATTCAAGCTGAGGCATCCAAATCCTCAAAAAGCAAATTATAACTGGGATGAGGACCTCGTGGATTGTCTATCTAGGGGAAGGATGTTATATCTAAGAAAAGACATACTTCAGCATCTCCACAAGGCAAGAGGAAGAATAGAAGGAAGAAGAAGCACGATTAGATATCATTTTCTTATTTAGTGTTTGTTTTTGTTTTGGCACATGTATATAGGCCATCGTTGTATGGGTACAGCCCTCACTTTTGCTTTCAAAAGTTGGATGTGATTAAAATTGTTATTCTTTCAGAAATTTGTCTTACTTTATTTTTTCTGTCTTTATATCTGTGCGCATGTTTACTTTGATTAATTGAGTTTGTGATGATTATATCTAAATTAGTGTAATGTTATTATTCACCATAACTCTATACACATGAATAATTCCACGCAATTGGTTAGGTGATTTGTTATTCGATTATATTTTTCGCTGCCAACTTATCTCTTTCTTGGCTAAACAAGATGATGGTTCGGCAGACTCTATAGCCTATCTTATTTACCTTTGGTCAAGTACTGTTCGACCATAAACAAGATTATGGATACAAAAGCTTTTGGCTCAACATCATTTCCTATCTCTTAGAAACAACATTTTGGATCTCTACCTTTAGACATCCATCTTTGATCTCATATATCTCCGAGCATGGATCAAAAGTATTCATTATTCATCATCACTTACCATTAGCCTAGTGTGTCTCATTGGGCTATAAGAGTGGTTGAACAACAAAAGGTTTAGTCGCATACCAGATCCTATCGTCGAGACCCTGTTTTGTTGGATACCTATCTTCGGGTAGACCCCTTAGACCATTCTTATCTCCAAGAATTGGACATAGATCAAATGTGTAGGGTGAATTTTTTGATTAACCCCGATTTGATCATTTTTTGGTGATTAGATCATGGATTAATGGAATTTGTTAGTGCCTACCTTCGAGATCTAATTACAACCTTGCCTATCTTCGGGCATTGTTGGAAGATCGGACATGTAGAGGCGAATCGTGTGATCGACCCCAGTTTGATTATACTCTAACGACCCGATCATGGATTAAAGGTGTTTATCGGCACCTACCTCAGGACACCTAGGTATTAGTATTTCCAAAACATATAATGTTCAATATAGCATATATTCACGCGGCACGAAGTTGGGCTTTCAAGAATACAGTTCCATCGATCCCCAAAGCCAATTCTATATATAAACCCAAGAATGGAAAACTCTTCCTCATTACATCAGCGTCCAGTCAACTATTTACAGAAATAAGTCTAAGTGAAAGAACATCTTAAGTGCTCACTATTCCATGCACTTTGAATAGAGATTCCATCAATAACCGCAACTAAAGTTCCACCTCCAAGCTTATGTTCAATCGCATAAGGACCTTCCCTAATTGGGCCAAGTGCCACTAGACCAGGAATGACTCATTTCAAACTGAGGTCGCCTATCTTAAAGTTTCTGCATCTAACATTGGGGTTGAATTGCCGTGCTACTCTTTTCTAGTAGGCACATACCCTCTACAACAATCTACTTCGAAATGGACGTAATTTTCAACCCAAAAAAGGCCCATCGAACGTTAGATCCATTCCGAAGCTGGTTATTTGTTGGTAAAATTTATACGGAGAACAATCTCACAATGGAAGGATAAAATATAATACCAGAAATAGTATTCATTTTGATAAAAACTCAAATGCCAGAAACATACAGCACAACATCACATAATAATGCCAAATATCTGTATTGTAATATCTCAAAGTACATCAAAAAAATTAAATTGGTATATCAGAAGTACAAAATCAACATAAGTAGATAAATAGATAACTGCCACAAGTCCCTTCATTGCCTTCACCTTCATAATCTACATCGCCTTCTCTAACTTTTATCGCAATGAGGAGGGAGTTAAAACAACAATGTCTAGTGAATAAAAATAATGAGCCTTTCTATAATAGTACTTGGGTAGCATAATTTTAAATAAGAATATATCTTACACATTCTAGCTATTTTATAAGTTTTCCAACTACAAGCCCTAAGGCGTTTCTAGTCCAATTCTATAACCCATACCCTTTCAATCTAATAACCCATCTTTAACTATAGGCCAAAGGTCATTCCCAGTCCCATAGATTTTCCGTTAGTAATGCCCTAAAAATGTAAGAGATAGTACAAAGTCGCTTAATACCTTTCAATGGGAACTAGGCAGGACTTGACCACTTAATACCTTATTTTAGGCAGGTCCCCTTCAGCGGACTACTCTCCGATACTATCTTGCTGGCATCGCATGGAATCTCATTAGGTCACTTAATATTTTAATGGAAGAGGTGGATCTTTTAATAACTACTTAATACCTCAAACCCAAAGCAGGTCCTTCTCGAGATACCCACTACCGTGCCTAACAAGCCTGACCATTTAATACTTCCTAAATAGGAAGGAGGCAGGCCCTCAATTAGCCATTTACTACCTTCAACCCCAAAGCAGGTCCTATGTATTATATCCTGTAACCCAAATTGTGACATATTACGTTAGTCCAACCATTCTTAGGTATTGGTAGCCAGATTAGCTGGTAAGTTTATCCTATAGAATTTGGGATAAATCTCTTGTCCTCTATGGGTATTTATTATAGTTGATGCCATCAGCCCAAAGTCGAGCTACTGTATCCCGATTAGCTTAGCAAACTTTTGCGTGCTTTTGACTGGCCATGCATCCCTACCTGGTCATAATATACACTTATTTAACATACTATCTATTATCCTACCTTTTGGAATGGCCATGGTACCGTAGTTTGGTTAAGAAAGGTTGGTTACCAGCCTTGAGAATTAGCTATATACAGCATTATAGATAATGGTCGAACATATTTGGATTGGGTTTCAATCAAGGTGTAATCAATATAAAGTGACAAGGAAGGCCCTACGAGGCAACCTTTCAAATTTCTAGCCAATTGGAGTTTGTACACTTGAGTTATGGACTAATGAAGAATTTATCTGGATCAATATAGAACTATCGATAAAACAACATAAACCAGTGAAGATCGATATTTCAAAATCCACAAGGCCAATTCATTTGGAACCTCCAGGACATCAATATATTGAAGAGCGAAGCCCAAAAGAATGATTGTAGGACATAATTCATAAAATTGCATTTTCACCGCTCATTTGAAACGATCGGTATAAGATTGCCAAGGTGCCATGTTCGATAAAGATCGATGGATATCTCACAATCTACAAGTCAGAATGACTTCATATTTTAGGAGCAAGGTCTAGAGGTATCCGGTGCCCTCCACAATGATTGCATGGTGATCTAAAGCAATAATAACCATTTTGGTATAATTTGTATTGATCATTCCAAAACGTCGAGTCGGGTTCACAATCGCTATGGTGGTCCCCTACGGATCTAAGATTATTTCGGCGAATTTTCAGGCTGATCCATGCACATCTTCCCCTATAAATATAGCTATCATTCTCCATAAAGAGGATCCTTCTTTCTGCTACCTAGACTCGGCCATTTTTATTCTTTACTCTTATACTAATAGATCCCAACCGATCCAAACATTCTTGTAGTTATAATCAAGTGCAAGATCAATAAAAATATGAAGTGAACGTAGGCCAAGATTGTCGAACCACTATAAAATTATGTGTGTTCATTTACTATTTATGATATGTTTTAATTTTATTCTTCATTTTATCTTTACGAGATTCTATTGGGTGTTGATTCCCTTTTGGCATCAACATTTTGGTGCTTGCACTCTGCTTGATTGGATCTCATCTTTTACTTGTGGATTTTCATGTTCGTGAGATAAGATCCAGCTTTCAATGGACAAGTTTCCTATTTTACTTAGATATGAAGAAGAGAATCTCCAAGCAAACTATCAGCCATGGCCAGAGGAGCCAAGTCTACTTCCCTTGCAGAAGAAGGAAATCATGATGCTAGTGTTTGATTGGTCATGTGTTTGATCAATATGCATGCATTTTCAAGTTCTAAAGCATCTATGAATGATCGGACATCGGCCATGCTCCATACGAATGATCATTCCATTATTCCCTTCATAAAACCTTCATATCGATCTATTTCAAAGAAGAAGAAACAAGAAAAGTTGAAGGTCATAATTGGATCGGGTGTGATCCATATTTTCAAGGATTTACACTGATCATTTCCCCACCAATCATTTCTATAATCGTTCCTAATAGATCATTTCCACATGACCGTTTCTATACAATTGTTCCCACCAATATGATTTGTACGGTCATTCATTATGCGATCATTTTCCTAGCCGATCTTTCTACAACCAATCGTTATCAACCTGATGGTTTTCCACCGATTATTTCAATCCGATTGTTTCCACCTATCTTTTCTATCCAACTATTCCAACATTATTCCCACTGATCATTCCCATCCAATCGTTCCCACCGATCGTTCCCACCGATCGTTTCCATCCGATCGTTCCTACCGATCGTTTCTATACGACCGCTCCGCAATACAGGCCGATCGTTCACACAAACGATTCATCATTCCCTCTATAACACCTTCAACCGATCGTATTCCCATCGATCGTTATTTCCAAAGATCGTTTCAATAGATGGTTTCCACCGATCGTTTTTCTGGACGCTCATTTATTCCATCGAATGTTTTCAATCAATCGTTATTAACGTTCCCATAAGATCGCTCCACCGATCATTCTAAGATCGCCTCCACCGATCGTTCTAGGTTAATGCTTCCACCGTTGAGCTGCCTTCGTATTTTAATCTATGGTTAGTACAACCGATCGTTCCACCGCTTTAGCATTTCAACCACTCGTTTTCAATCAGTTTTTGTTTCAATCATTCATTTTCATTACCGATCATTTTTCTGCATTCGAAACTCAACTTAAAGAAGGTGCTTTCTATCGACTTCCCTTGTGTCATGTGAATGACCGCGATATAGACAATTAAGTGGCAGCTTTTGAATTGCAACCATGGAATGGACAAGGAGATGCTACTCATATGGAATTCCCAAAGGCATAAGAACCAAGTTGATATGATAAAAACTAGGATCGATTACTGGATCAAACTTCCAGGGTGGATTGTGGCTGCCCACGATTGATCAACTTCCAAACGCCTGAATTGACGGCTATGGTCATCAAAAAGCTCTCTTCAGGATTGACCCGAAGTAATCACCCATTTGACTCGAAGCAAACTCAGGAAACTTTGGTTCAAAGCCAAACACAGGTAAAACCAAGATTTTCCCCGAGAAAATGCCAATATGACTACAAGCACCGTTCTTCACCGACCTAGAACTTCAAATTCAACGACTCCAAGCAAACCAGTTGCTTACTCCAAGAACATAGAAGATTTTCTCGTGTCGAACTCCTAGTAATTTATCACCATTCTGTCAAAACCAGTACATCTTCCTTTGCTCATAAATCGGGCATATAGACTCCAAATAACTTGAAACTTGGTGTGAAACCTCAAGGAGTCTTCCTTACTGCCTTATACGGATCACGCCCCCATCTAGATGAAAGTTTGGGGATCATCACCAATCCATGATCCCATCCCAAGTGATACGCCATTCGATCGGCATTCTCAACTATTCCAAATGTTCGACAATCATGCATACATCATTCATAGGCGTTACAAGCAGCTATAGCTTGAAAATAGAACGGACTAACGATGACTGGAGCATATCCCCCATTTGAAACCTAATCATTGAAGCCATTCAACATGCAGAATATATGAGGAGATTCAATATACCAATCATATTGGCTTAGTCAGGGAAACTGACTCTCGACTACTTCTCATGAAATTCGAGTGGAATATGAATTTCGCCAGAGCGATAGATGCCATCAAATGCAGACGCTTTCCTATATTCCACGAAGGTGTAGCGATTATGTGGTTTATGCGATTATCGCCCAAATCAATTTCCTCATTCAATCAATTAGTTAAGAAGTTTGTCGAGCAATTCAGAATGCATGTGAATCGCCCTAAGGATGTGATGATATTATCTAATTTATTCCAGATGCCAGGTTAGCTGCTCAAAGATTTCCTATAGAGATTCAACGCCGACATCGCTAAAGCAAGCAATCCCAGCGAGAATATCATTCTGATGGCATTGGTAAAGGGAGTCGATCTAGATTTTGACAACTGGTAAGCTGGAGAGCCTCCTATGACTTGGATCGTTTCCATTACAAAGTGAACCAGAACCTAAGCAAGGAGGAGGTAGAATAGACTAGGAGAAAGAACAATGCAAGCCCATTGGTTGAACGAATTCAAAGTGGGGGCAGCATTGGGGACTTAGATGCCGACTCGAATTCTAGGAGATGACCAAGAATCCCAAAATTCGACTCTTATACTCATTTAAATGATCAATCGAAAACATCTACCTGGAGACTCACATCTCGAAGTAGTATTGGAAACCAGACTCAAGAGAGTCCATGGAAACCCAAAAGAAATCTGGGAAATGTTGTATTTTTCAAGATATGCATGGTCATAACACCGACGATTGCAGATGCCTTCGAGATGTGATCAGAAACCTACTCCAGAAAGAAAAGTTTCACAAATATGTGCAATCCCCACTGCATAGCGGGCAGGGAACACCTGACCCATATCAATAAAGAATTTTGATTATCAATTGGACCATTTATGGTCGAATTCCCGCTGAGAAGGGCTTGGGAAAAGTGGAATAGCGAGCATACGACACTACTTCACTTATCAATAAGAATTATTCCAACTTCATTTATGTTGTGAACTATGACAAAATTGAACTATCTACTTCTAAAAGAGGTAGGTGACAAGTACTTAGAGTTGGCCGCCAACCAATCTCCATAGACCATGATCGGACCTTTGGAGTTTCATCAAGACGAGTGTGATTCAACTGCTCATCAGCTACCATATGCCCTTGACTTAGGGTCTAGGACTCGAAATGAAAAGTGGGTGTGACTTGACTATCCACTTCCTGATCCATGCTTCAATTCTAACAGAATATCTATGCTTTACTCAAAGCCCGAGAAGGTCAGAATCCAGTACAAAGTAGACACGACTGAACATCCACTCATCAACTTCTGTGCTTGAATTGAAGTTCACCAAAGTACTTATGCCTCTCCCGAAGCTCAACAAGACCAGGCCCAACTAAAGTGAATGTGATTAGACCGTCTACACATTAACTCCTGCCCTTAACACAAGAGGCAGTCTGGGAGCTCGACTAAAAGTAGGCACGACTGGCTGTCTATTCATCAATCACTACCTTCGGCATGAGGACACGACTACAGTTTGAGGTGGATGTGAATTCAAGGTCCACTCATTATCGCTCTACCTTGATTTGTGAAGAATACTACAAAGCAAATTTGATGAGACCTAACCATCCAACCCAAGCATGGACGTGATTCGACCATCCATCGCTCACTTCTTTTCTTAACTTGATAAGAGGAACTACAATCACTAAGTGGACGTGAATCGAACATCTCACTTTCCAAGTTCTATCCTCGACACTGAGGGCAGAATTCCATTCCATTAATGAACGTGATTCGACCATTCTTTGGACAACTATTACCTTGACTTGACAGGTGGACAATAAATCAAAAACAGGTGCTACTGACCATCCATTATATAACTCTAGTTCCCAGAGTGCATATTAGAGTATAAACACCAAAAGATGGATGTGGTTCGACCTTTCATCAATCAAATCTAGTTCCCAAAGTGCAGGTTGGAGTATAAACATATAAAAAATGGACACGGTCCTACCATTCATCGATTAACTCTAGTTCCCAGAGTGCGGACTAAAGTATAAACATAAAATGTTGGATGCGATTCGACCCTCCACCAACCAACTCTAATCTTAAGAGCATGGTCAGTAGTATAAACACAAAAAGTGGATGCGGTTCGACCGTTCACTCTCTAACTCTTCTCCTGGCTTGGAGGAAAGATACAACTCAAAGTGGATGCGGTCCGACCATCTACTCCCCTGCTTGGGCATAGAGTTCACCAAAACACTCATCTCACTCCTAATGTTTGGAAGAAGCAAGATTTAAATGAAAGTGGATGTGGTACGACCATTCGTGCATCGACTCCTGCCCTGGATTCAAGGGGGAGTTTGATAGCCCAAGTTTAAATCAGATACGACCGGACCATCCGCTAATCAGCTCCTTCCCACGATTTGATGTAAAGAACTCCAAGTAAGATGGAATATGGTATGACCGACCATTCTTCGATTGCTGCCCCTGACTTGAGGGCAGAAGAAATGACTAAGGAAAATGTGGTTCGACCATTTCCTGGGATAACTCTAAGTCCCTAGAGTGCGGACTGGATTATAAATACAAATTGGGTCCGGTTTGAATACCCGCCAACAAACTTTTATCCCTAAAGTGTGGATATGTCTATAAATAAATAGATGAGTGTAGTTTGACCACTCACTATTCCATAAAATCTGACCTAAACTTGACAGGAGGATATAAACTCGCTAGGGATGGAATTCAACCAACCATGAACTAATTTCGCTAAGCCAAGACTATGGGCAAGAGTATAAACCACTACAAGCTGAATACGATGGCTCGTTATAGCTCCGGCTTGGTGTTCTTCATGACTCAAGGCAACAACTTTGGGGAGGCCTTAACAAGAAACTAATAGGAATGACACCCGTAGTTACGGTTGACGGACCATATCGCACCATTGGATTAAGGGTCGATATCGATACGCACCAACCACAAAAAGATGTGACCTAAACGTCCATTGAATAACTCCGATCACCAGAGCATGGATAGGAGAATAAACCATGAATAAGTGCGACTTGACTATTTATCCTTCACCGCCTTCCTATGATCTATTAGGAGGAGTACAAAATCATATGAGCATGACTCGACCACTCTTGAGCTAATTCTATCCCTTGGCCTGACATGAGAACATAAATCAAGATAGACATGATTGACCATCTAGCTCTGAATGAATGCGACACAATCATTCATTCGCTAGCTCTAACCATCATTTGACTAAGAGCAGTTCGAAATGGATGTGGCTTGATCGTCTGCATACCGATCATTGCCCTTTGTTCGATTGGGGGAGCAATAGTCACAGATTGGGTGTGACTTAACCATCCATTCTTTGATCCTTTCCTAGAGTATGGCAACATCTACATCAAAAGTGGACGTGATTAACCATCCTGTATTTAGCTCATGCCCAAAATCTGATAGGGAATTGAAGTCTTCCCCCTGGAGGAAAAGCCAGAATATAATCCAGAATAAGTGCGACTCTTCCTACCATTAAATAACTCGATCCCATGATTCAACGAGAAAGTGTATGAAGATAAAGTGGACATAACTTGCCTTCCTACTTATCGATTATGCCCCAGACATGGGGGCATAAGAAAGAAACAAGATGAATGTGAACCAGCCATTCATCAATCAAATCTAAGTCTTTAGAGCTTAAGTGGGAGTATAAACACGACTAGAACGAGACTAAACCGACCATGAAGTACATTTACCAACCCAAGACTAGGGGTAGAAGTGTGATCATCCAAAACTGACTGCAATAGCTCAATTTTGTGACTCATACCTAGTGTTTACAATGACTCGAGACTACGACCGAAAGGATGCCTAGAGATAGAATCGTAGAATCGATACCCAAGCTCATAGACAACTGACCATCACTTCAACCCGAATGATGAGTAACGGATCATGAGTATATTGAATGGAAAGCAATTTACTTGAATATACGAGTAGATTCAAACTTTAAGCAAGAGACAGTTATGCAGTTGCACGCAACACGAGGCTGAACCCTACTCGGCATTTGATTTAACATGCTTCTGAGCCTGATCTTTGGCCATTTGCAGATAATCACTCAAAGCATTTAGAGCCCTTCACTATCAGACTCAATAACTCATGACAAAACTTTGGGATATGGATGGGAGTAACCAACATCATTGACCGTCCCAACCGGATTTCACATTGATTGTTACGCGAAATAGTTACGTTTGAACTCAAGAAATCCAAGGCTACACCTTTTAAGCTAGTGACTGACATTACGATCAGCCATGGTGATCCATCATGGGTACAGAAGATCGGATCACAGCTCAGTGCAACAATGATGAAGGAATTAGCTAGCTTTCCCCGAACAAATCTTGATGTGTTTGGTTGGACCCATTCCGACATGTATGTGGTCTCATTGACTATCGCGAGGCATGCATTGAATATCAACCCGAGGCATGTCCTGATGAAACAAAAGCGACGCGGCCTGGATCCAGAAAGATTTGCTACACTTAAATAGGTTGTGAATAAACTCAAAAATAATGGGTTTATCTACGACACCCTCTACCTGAAATGGGTATCTAATCCAGTTCAAGGGAGAAAACCTGATGGCAACTAGCAGACATACGTCGACTACTCTGAACTAAATAAGGCATGCTGATTTCGTTTGAAACTAAATTTGAAATTCTATTATAATTTCTTGTATCTATTGTTGATATTCTGATTTGGTGAGCCAAATGCAGAACTGATATCCAGTTTGATCTGAAAAGATATTTCTCTATCTTTCATCTATCTCTGTGTTGTTTTCGTGCCTGCAAATTTCGAGGACGAAATTCTTTTAAGGGGGGAAGTTTGTAACGACCCTAGATTTTTATTTAATTTAAATTAATAATTAAATGATTTTTTGAATAAAAATTTATTTAATTAATTATAAATGGAAGCGAGTTTCCTTGATTCAAATAGAAAGTATATAAAGTCATATGGATTTGAAATTTTGTATATATGTGAATATATATGTATATATTGGATTTTAAATAAATTCGTAAATAAATGATTTTGAAAAATAAATAATATACTTTGGACACAAGTATAAAAATAAATAAATAAATTGATTTAAAAATTTATAAATGATGATAATTTGAGTTATATAAAATATATTTGTACATAGAGAAATGTAAAACAATAATTTTTAAAGTAAAATTTATGAGAAATATTTAAACTAAAAATAGAAGTAAAATAAATATTTGAGTTATAAATAGAGATAAATAAAAGTTAAGTATGGAACCAAATAAATATATAAAACATCTATGTACAAAACAAAGTTATAGAATTTCAATTATATTTTAAAGTAAGTAGACAAAATAAAATAACATAACTAAAAATAAGTATGTAAATAAGATTATGAAACAAAACAAAGGCAATAAAATAAATGGCTGAAACAAGCAAGAAAATAAATAAAATAAACAAAATAAAGTACATAATATAATACATTTCAGCAAAGTAAGAAGTAAGGCAAAACATAGTGTAAAATATAACATGAAAACATAAAGTACTTGGCATTAATGCAGCCATACCTCTAATATATCCTAGCACACATTTTTCATCTCAGCCGAAGTAAGGCTGAAGTAAACAAATGCATAACCAAGTACAAAGCATTAAATGCAAGTATCTAGTGTATTTATAAACAAATAACAAATATCACCTGTACAACCATATCATCCTGCAAACCTTTTTTTATATAAGTATCAATCTTTATCTCAGTTCAACCATGAAACTGAGTAGCACTTGAAGGAAAAAAAAAGATTATATCATTTCAAACTCAAACAAAACTTCAGTTTAAACTACAATTAAGATTCAACTCAAATATATAGCAAGGATTCAAGCCTGAAGCAGTTAAAAGAGCCTAGCAAATTCAAGCATGAAAGTTTAGGCAACTAAATCTATTTCCAGTTTTCAACAATTTCAATTCTCTGCCCATCTTCTCTGTTCCAAGTATTTACAAGGTGAGTAAATTCAATTAAAAATGCTTAAGTATATTTATATATTATTGATTGATTTATGCCTGAACTAAATATGGAAATGTGTTCATATATTGTTGAATGATTGTGTGAAATGATGCCTGTATGTTTATAGCTTGAAATACACCTCTGTATTTAAATTTTCAAGTTCATGTTTGCTTCAAAAATCCTTTTCTCTTAATCTAAGCATAATTTGGATATAGGATTTAAATAAAACTTGGTTGTTTTATTACAAGCTTCAGTTTAAAATTTTATTTAAGATAAAACAATTTGGTATTTTCTCTGGAAAGCGAGATATCTGAACCCAACTTCAAATAAGTAAAATTTCGAACTTCTTAATTCTTGAATTCAGGGTTACAAACAAAACTCTTATACTAAAATATGATTTTTAAAGTAAAAATTTTGATTTTTAGACAAAGGGTATGAGTGCAATTCGTAAAGGAACTGAAAATACGTTTTTATGAATATCTGATGATTCAACAAATGATTGAGGTTGAAATTGGTTGTGGAGATAGATTGTTGATTCAGGAATTTAGGAAAAATGTTGAAAAAAATTTCGAATGCAAGAAATGTTGGTGCGAATCAAGAATAGGGTTTGGTTCGAGTTTTTTTGGGGTCTGTATGTTCGTTGATTCCATCCCCGTGGGTTGACCGAGCTGTATGAGATTTTGGGTGAAGGAGGTATGGTGAATAGCGAAGCCATGGATGGAAGCTCGCGGCGACATGTGATGGGTGTTGCGATGGCGAGGCCAGTTTGTGGTGGGTGTCTGGGTTCGAGGTTCTCGAGCTATGCTCGAATTCGATCAAGAGCAGATATGGGTATTGATTCGATCTGAGGTTGTTGACGTAGTCGAACACGACTTGCTGGAGGGATCGTCGATCGCCAGAAGTTCGTCGTGGGGCGGTGCACGTGCACGGTGACGTCGCGTGTACCTGGGTTGTTCTGTTTTGTTGAAGAAGGAACTGTTGATCTCGTAGTCATTCTAGCTCGTAGGTAACCCGTGCACGTTTTGATTCCAGGGGAGTGTTTGTGAGTTTGGATGCTTCAGTTTATTTGAATTGGAAAGAATGGGTTTACCTGATGCTACTTATGCTTAGTAAAGCTTAAATAAAAAGAAAAAAAAGGGGAGAAGAAGCTGGGTAAACTCTCATGTGTTGACTCGAAGCTTTGCTCAAGTTTCTCCGCGTTGGACTCGAAGAAAGCATAGTAGTGGCTCGAGTAGATGGGTTTCCAGTTTTTTTTTAAAAATAAAAAAAAAGAAAAAAAAAGGGGAGAAGAAGCACGTACAAAATGAATGTCTCAGGGAATCGAGTGAATAACTCGAAGTTGTACTCGAGTTTGACCAGGAGATACTCGAGTTATCCTTAAATTGCAGTACTGTACATAAAAAAATAAAGTTAAGTAACTTATCTTCTACAAGTTTAAATACTATAGGTTAATAAAGGTTTAACTGTTGAGTTAAAACTGTAATACAAGTCTCTAAAGTTTATTAACAATTAAGTTTATACCTAATAAGGATTTGATTTTCAAAGTTTCAAGAAGAACTTTAAAATGTTAATTAAGATAACCAATTAATATTGATTGATTGTTTTGGAGAGCAGTTAAGGCTGATTACTTTATAACGGTATTTAGAGTTTAAATTGATTAAGGATTGAGTAAATAATAAAATGTTAATTAGCCACTTAAAGTTAATTGATAAATGATTAATAGTTAATCAACTAAGTAATGACAATTGATAATTGATTAATTTAGAAATGTGTGATTTATTAATGGGTAATTAAGTTTTATTAATAAATAATTAAGGTTATTAATTAATGATCAAGGATAATCAATTAAGTTATTAAAGTTGAATAAACTTGATTAAGGAGTAATTAATTAAATAACGTGAAATAAAGTAATCAAGAAATTAAGATATAACAATTAATTAAGAAATGATTTTAAGGATTAATCACTTATTGAAATTAAAGTTGGATATTTTGAGTTATTAAAGATAATTAATTATGTAACTGGTTTAAAGGGTTAATTTAATTAATTAAAGTGTTTGGTAAAATTATTTATATCAAATGATTTGTAATTAATTAGTCAGAATTTGATAATTAATTCATAGATAATTAATTTACTTGGAAATAAATTGAATTGATTAGGATTAAACAATTAATTAATCCTACTTATAAATGTTATTGAATGCTTGACCTTACTTATGAATGATCATATTATGTGTGATGCCTTGAATTGATTATCCTATCTGTTATATGATGCTTTGTGATTATCCTGATTTGTGTTGTGATCTGTGATGTAATTTACTATCTGTGATATATAAATATATCTGTGATCTGTGAATGGAGATAAGCGTTATAATTTATATCGCTTATCAGATATATTGTTGTATTTGATATGTGATGATTGAATGATGTTGCATTATTGTGTTAAAACCCTGGACCACACCATACACACACAATTATGGATTTCACGAGGAAATCGGTTAAGTCACCGATTGTTTGAAATAGTTTTGAATTTGAATCTTTGAATTCAAATGTTTTGGAAATGGAATTGGAATAGAAGTGAAACGCTTTTGAAATGGAATTTCAAAGATGGAAATTTATTTTGAATAACTGGATTAAGTGTTGGAATTTAAATACTTTAATTTAAATTTGAATTCAATATTCAAATTGAATTCTGTAATTTGAAAACTAGGGATTAATAATATTATACTAGTCGTTATGAGTTAAATCATTTTTAAAGGTATGGTTTTGGGAATTTGAATTTAACCCAAAGATTTCAACTTGTATAAATGAATCAGATTTCCAAAATGAAAACTGTTGTTTTCAAATGATAAACACCTTTAGATAAGAACTGAGATTCCAGTTAATTAGGGGAATTTCAAGATTGAATAGAGAAATGATTTTCCTAAGTTATGAATGAATTCTTTTTGAAAGCTATGAATTAAATCTGTTTATTTTTAACAGATTTAAATTAATGATTTGTTTAAATCAAATTGAAATGAAATTGTTTTGAAGGCTATAAGATTTAACGAGTAAATCAAATTGAAATGAAAATTGATTTGGAAAATCTGTGAATGAATCTTTTGTTTAAAAGATTAAAATGTGAAAATTGTTTAAACCGTTAATGGTTGTGAAAATGAATCTTTTTGTTTAAAGATTGAAAATGGTAATTTATTTAAGCCATTTTGAAGAAAGTCTTGAATTATTAAGTTGTGACTTAATTGAAATCCCATATCCATATATTTTTAAATATTGCGCTCACTATTCGGGTTAGCTGGGAAAGGACCTTTGGGTCGTATAACCCATTCTGAATATGTGATTCGACGTTATGGATAGCATTTGAAGAACGGTGATGAAGACCGGGTATTTGCGAAAGCGATAGGATGACCTATCGATTGTCTCTGCACTGGGTAGCTCCTGGTTTAGAGACTCCATATGTGATGGGAAGTCCGAACGTGATTAGTGAATATCCGGATTTGCAAGGACTTCTTTGTAAGTGCCTTCGGTTCTGTTCGAACCCAGAACAGACTTGTATGGATTGTTATGTCTGACATTACAATTTGAGATATAAAGCTGATTTCTTTCAAATATATTTCTGTTGGTGGCGGAGAATTTATTCTCTTAGCTTAACACCCTTCTCTGAGACGTACGAGCTCAGAGGTTATGTAGTTGAATGTTATCAGCGATATATTCCCAATTTGGTAATGTGACATGCTGAGTGTTGCTGTGAAATGATCATTGTGTTGATTATTTGTGATAGGATCATTTATTTGATCGTCTATCTTTGTGATCATTTCTATGATCATTTGTTGACCCAAAGCATGGCTTTTGTATAAAGTATGTTTTTGTGGACGTGACTTCGTCGAGCCTCACACCCCGGAATGGTCAAAACAGGAAAGATGCAGCAAGGTTATGAGGGGTAGCGCCCTTTAGGATGTGTGCATTTCCTTCTGGAAAAGGGTGGTATCATGGTATGGAGCCCAGATACTTACTCATGTTGAAAACACTTTATGATTGTGTGAATTGATTACGAGATCTCGGATAAAGGTCCCAAAGGACCGGGGGATGGCATATTCGGTCAGTTGTTACTCAGTTAGGGGTAACCCGGCCTTGTGTTGGTAGAGATCCGGTTTGGTTCTCGGGGATGTCCATCCAGAGGCATTCTCATGTGGCAATGGGAAGTTCCTTGGCCTGATCATTCGTTGGAAATCCAAAGAAACAATACGAACCTTGTACAGTATTAGTTGTATAACCTGCCATGGAATGTGGCGGTAACCTGCTATTGAACATGGTTAGCTATAGTAGGCTTCGCTATTCACCATACCTCCTTCACCCAAAATCTCATACAGCTCGGTCAACCCACGGGGATGGAATCAACGAACATACAGACCCCAAAAAAACTCGAACCAAACCCTATTCTTGATTCGCACCAACATTTCTTGCATTCGAAATTTTTTTCAACATTTTTCCTAAATTCCTGAATCAACAATCTATCTCCACAACCAATTTCAACCTCAATCATTTGTTGAATCATCAGATATTCATAAAAACGTATTTTCAGTTCCTTTACGAATTGCACTCATACCCTTTGTCTAAAAATCAAAATTTTTACTTTAAAAATCATATTTTAGTATAAGAGTTTTGTTTGTAACCCTGAATTCAAGAATTAAGAAGTTCGAAATTTTACTTATTTGAAGTTGGGTTCAGATATCTCGCTTTCCAGAGAAAATACCAAATTGTTTTATCTTAAATAAAATTTTAAACTGAAGCTTGTAATAAAACAACCAAGTTTTATTTAAATCCTATATCACAAATTATGCTTAGATTAAGAGAAAAGGATTTTTGAAGCAAACATGAACTTGAAAATTTAAATACAGAGGTGTATTTCAAGCTATAAACATACAGGCATCATTTCACACAATCATTCAACAATATATGAACACATTTCCATATTTAGTTCAGGCATAAATCAATCAATAATATATAAATATACTTAAGCATTTTTAATTGAAGTTACTCACCTTGTAAATACTTGGAACAGAGAAGATGGGCAGAGAACTGAAATTGTTGAAAACTGGAAATAGATTTAGTTGCCTAAACTTTCATGCTTGAATTTGCTAGGCTCTTTTAACTGCTTCAGGCTTGAATCCTTTCTATATATTTGAGTTGAATCTTAATTGTAGTTTAAACTGAAGTTTTGTTTGAGTTTGAAATGATATAATCTTTTTTTTCCCTTCAAGTGCTACTCAGTTTCATGGTTGAACTGAGATAAAGATTGATACTTATATAAAAAAAGGTTTGCAGGATGATATGGTTGTACAGGTGATATTTGTTATTTGTTTATAAATACACTAGATACTTGCATTTAATGCTTTGTACTTGGTTATGCATTTGTTTACTTCAGCCTTACTTCGGCTGAGATGAAAAATGTGTGCTAGGATATATTAGAGGTATGGCTGCATTAATGCCAAGTACTTTATGTTTTCATGTTATATTTTACACTATGTTTTGCCTTACTTCTTACTTTGCTGAAATGTATTATATTATGTACTTTATTTTGTTTATTTTATTTATTTTCTTGCTTGTTTCAGCCATTTATTTTATTGCCTTTGTTTTGTTTCATAATCTTATTTACATCTTATTTTTAGTTATGTTATTTTATTTTGTCTACTTACTTTAAAATATAATTGAAATTCTATAACTTTGTTTTGTACATAGATGTTTTATATATTTATTTGGTTCCATACTTAACTTTTATTTATCTCTATTTATAACTCAAATATTTATTTTACTTCTATTTTTAGTTTAAATATTTCTCATAAATTTTACTTTAAAAATTATTGTTTTACATTTCTCTATGTACAAATATATTTTATATAACTCAAATTATCATCATTTATAAATTTTTAAATCAATTTATTTATTTATTTTTATACTTGTGTCCAAAGTATATTATTTATTTTTCAAAATCATTTATTTACGAATTTATTTAAAATCCAATATACACATATATATTCACATATATACAAAATTTCAAATCCATATGACTTTATATACTTTCTATTTGAATCGAGGAAACTCGCTTCCATTTATAATTAATTAAATAAATTTTTATTCAAAAAATCATTTAATTATTAATTTAAATTAAATAAAAATCTAGGGTCGTTACATATGTGGTCTCATTGACTATCGCGAGGCGTGAATTGAATATCCACCCGAGGCATGTCCTGATGAAACAAAAGCGACGCGGCCTGGATCCAAAAAGATTTGCTACACTTAAATAGGTTGTGAATAAACTCAAAAATAATGGGTTTATCTACGACACCCTCTATCTAAAATGGGTATCTAATCCAGTTCAAGGGAGAAAACTTGATGGAAACTAGCAGACATACGTCGACTACTCTGAACTAAATAAGGCATGCTCGGAAGGCAACTTTCCACTTTTGAGGATCGAACAGTTGGTAGACTCAACTGGTGGATGTGAATTTCTTTCATTTATGGATGCTTTCATTACTAATCTAAGGCTATATTGTTATGTTGTGATGCTATTTGAACTAAATAATGTTAAAGGCACTTACCAAAGACTAGTCAACCAGATGTTCAAAGATCAGATCGGACAACCAATGGAATCATATATGGATGATATGTTCATGAGATCACGATGATCAAACGACCACATCGATGACTTGGCAGAGATGTCCAGTTTCTCTAAAAACATGAAATGAAACTTAATCCCTTGAAATGCTCTTTCGGTGTTGCATCATGGAAATTCTTAGATTTCATCGTCAATTCTCCCGGAATTGAAGCCAATCTTAAGAAGATTAGGGCAATAAAAGATATTCAAGCACCAAAGACTATATAACAAGTATAGGGCTTAAATGGGAATGTTGCCTCCTTAAGCCGATTCATTTCTAGAGCCATTGATTAATGTATTTCTTTCTTCGACTTGATAAAAAGAGGGGAAAAAACTTTGAACGGACATAGGAGTGTGAGACGCATTCCAGGCTCTTGTGAACCACATTGAGAGGCCTCCTATCTTATCCAAGCAGTAGGATCATGAACATTTATACATCTATTTAGATGTTTCAGTACACGCCATAAGCACTACATGTTATGCGAACAGAATCAGATCCAGAGACTGGTATATTGTATAAGCAAGCAATTGGAAGTTGTTGAAAGAAACTACCCAGAGCTAGAGAAGCTCGCATACTACCTATTGATTGCGTCATGAAATCTTTGCCCTTGCTTCCAGGCTCACCGTATCAATGTCTACACCAACCAGCCATTACAACGGGTCCTACAACAGCCTAAGACGTTTTGAAGGTTGCTCAAATGGAATATCTAGCTAAAACAATTCGATATCACTAATCCCCCTCGGAGAGCTATCCAAGGACAGACATTGCAGACTTTATAGTTGAATTTACTACACCGGACGACTCTTTAGAGAGTAGTGGAGAACCCAACCAATCGACGGAAAATGTACATGGATGGAACATCCAACTATTGACCTGCTACATCTTAAAACTTGACTTCCCTGCAATAAGTAACAAAGTTGCGTATGAAGCCATGATCGCTGGCTCAAACTTGCCAGAGAACTGGAAGTGAAAACTTTACAAATCTTTTGTGATTTCCATATAATAGTATGCCAAGTCAGGGGAGATTATCATACTAAGGGGCAACAACTTGCTCATTATCTCGGTCGAGTCTAAGAGCTACAAGCAGAATTCGAGTAGTACACCATTACATATGCCCCCAGAGAACAAAATGAGAAAGCCAACTCATTGGCCAAACTGGTTAGTTCCAAGGATACACAGAAAATAGCTTTATCCCATTTAAAGTATTAAATGCTCCAAGCATCGACCAGATGGAGAATAATTGGGTTCTAGAGACGAAGTCGTAAAGGGAGTCATGGATGGCTCCTATCAAAGATTATCTGCAACGAGGGATACTTCCTGGGAAGAGGAGTGAAGAACGACAAATCCTCTGCAACGAGGGATACTTCCTGGGAAGAGGAGTGAAGAACGACAAATCCTCTGCAATGCTTCACGCTACATCATCCGAGAAGGAGTCATGTAGACAAAGGGTTTCTCTGTTTCCCCTACTTCGGTGTATCGCCCATCATGAAAAAAAAGGAGTCTCGAGAGAACTCCATGAAGGAGAATGCGAGGATCACATCTGGGGGCAAGCCCTGACAAAGAAAATGCTCTGCGACGGTTGTTACTAGCCAGTTGTCAAATGAGACGCAGCTGACCACGCTAGATAATGCGAGGAGTGCTAGACGTTTGTAAAAAATACGAAAGCTCCACTGGGAGAATTTTTACAAATGGTCAGTCCATGGCTGTTTGCCACTTAGGGAAAATATAATATCGGTTTCTGATCGATTTCTAAAGATGGAGATCTCTAAAGATAGAGCAAAGTATGCCATCATAGCAGTGAATTACTTCATCAAATGGGATGAAACTGAACCTTTAGCCACGATCACGATGACGAAAGTAATCAACTACACTGTTCAAAGCATTGTCTATCGTTTTGGCCTTCCATGACTATTGTACCTGATAATGGAACCCAACTCAACAACGCTGAATTCAAAGACTTCTATCGTCGGCATCATATTGAGAATAGATTTGCGGCAGTTGTTCATCTCAAGCAAATAAACAAGTTAAAGCTGTGAACAAAATCATAAATTCCATTCTGAAGAAAAGTTTGGAAAAGGATAGAGGTAAGTAGGTGGATAAACTCCCAATAGTATTATGGGCTTACACAACCACCCAAAGTCCACGACTGGCCACACTCCATTCGGCTTTGCTTATGGATCTGAAGCCATCTTCCCTATAGACGTTGAAACCCTTCCCGTCAAGTGACTTATTACGACCCCTATATCATTATATAAAAAGATATATAAAAAAGGAATTGTAATCTTATTGTAATTAAACTATAAGGAATTGATGACGACTCGTGAGCGTAGAAATGCCTCCAGGAGCCAATGAAAAGAACGTGTACTTAAACATGCATGTGTATATTCTAAAATTTTGATTTCTTGAAACTAACAGAATTGAATTTTCACCAGGAGTTATTAGAGAAAAGACTGGATCAATAACCAAAGTATAACTAGTCTCATAGAACCAGACATAGATAACAACTGATAGAATACAATCCTGAATTTATACTATTGAAAATAGACCAAGCGCCATGATGATCATGTAGGAAATGCAGATTACAGATCTTAAGGCAGAATTAACACTAGAGGGGGCGAATAGTGTTTAATTAATTTTATGAATATTTTTGAAATCTTTTCAAATTAAACCCAAACAGATACAATTAACAAACACAGAGACAGTCGTAGATTCAAACATAGATGTAAATAGTAAATAAAAATAGTAAAGGAAAGAACACATCAGAATTTTATACTACTTCGGAGTTACCCTACATCCAGTCACACACAATTTCTTGTGCCCATTTTTTTTCAAAAATAATATCGATATTACAACCTCGATTTCAAGGCCACGAGATACACCCTCCTGCCTCCGAGTCCAGGGCAAACTCTGTTGATTTAACCAGGCTACAAGATCACCTAATTGATTTATAGGCTACAATCACACCCAACTGATTTACCTACTGCAATCACATCATTTTCAATCACACTGTGACAGAGAGAGACTAGATACACTTCGATCTTTGATTATAAATGATCCTACAACTCCGAATGGCACTTAGGTCTTTGAGAGAGAATCAGACTAGAGACGATCGAGTTTGATTCACTTAGGATTTCGATAAAGTTTTGTTAAGAATGTTTGAAAATAAGAATGGAAGAGAAAGAGGAGAGAAAACGAAGAAATCTTAAGTGAAAATTCGTTGAAAAATACTAGTATATATAGAAGAACAACGGTCATGTCCATTTGTGAAACGCTGTGACGAATAGACACTTCAATTGAAAATTCGAATTTTCAAATTCTACGGCTACCATGTCCACATGGTGGGTATAGGCATGTCGGAATCTCCTGGTATTTTTTAAAATTGATTTTTGTTTTGACAGAGATTTTCTTTCTAAAGTTAGTCGAAACAATCTTAGAACTTTGTAAACTATTTTGAATATACGTATGATTATGAAAACCTTTGGAAAGTGATCATACAAAATATAAAAAAAGAGATGATTTTGAAATTAATATGATTAAATATAGTTTTTGAATTAAGGCTAAAATATTTAAATTGATAGAGATGACTTTAAAAAATAGTTTTGAAAAAAATAAATCATTTTGAAAATTTCGTGGATTCCATTCCATTAGAGAAGGTCATGGGTTCCATCCCACTAAACAGGTTGTGAGTTCCATCTCACTATTAAAGCGAGAAGGTGGATTCCATTGCAAAATTAAAATCCGAATAAAGATTTTAATGCTTTTATGAAGTTTTAACATAAATCTAGATTCTTTTACTTATCTTGATATCTTGAACTCTTGATAATCTTAATATTCATGAGTCTTCAGTCTTGATTTCTACAATCTTGAATTCGTCAGTCTTGAATCTCTATACTCTGTCTTGAATCTTTATACTGTACAGTCTTCATTCTCAGTACCTGCATATATGTATATTCTGCATATACTTATATATCTAGAAAAGAACATTAGTATTTATATTTTGTAACAAGTCCTAAGTTTGTTGTCATAAAAACCATCATCTCAGGAACTAACAATCCCCCCTTATTGATGATGATAACCTATTTTTATAAAATACTCCACCAAACTCTGATTCTATTTTGACTCCCCCTTATTCCAACAACTCCCCCTTAATCTACTAACTCCTCCTTAATCTAAGCCTATCAAACCTATTTTATAATTCTCCCCCTTTGTTATCAACAAAAACAAATCCTAAACTACATAACTCCCCCATAAACTATGGAACTAAAAGCTAATAATGAGTATAATAAGCGAAACATAAATCTAATTTTATTATGTATGATGTTACATTACACAGATATATAAAACATATACAAAAATATATACAAGTACACAAAATATATAAACATTAATATAATAATGATCTAACGAGAGTCCTTGACAATTACTGATTTTGAAATATTTAATCCAAAATCCTTTAGGGTCTGTTGCATATAGCTAACTTGAGAACAAGCCAAAGCAGTAGAGTATTCTACTTTAGTTGTTGATAGTGAGACAGTATTTTTCTTTTTACTAAACCAGGAAACCAAAGAATGTCCTAAAAAGTGATTAGTTTCACTTGTACTTTTTTGGCCTGATTTACAACCAACATAGTCAGCATCACAATATGAGATTAAATTAAATGAACCATTTCTAACGTAAAATAAGCCATAATCTAAAGTGTGTTTAACATATCTTAGGATACATTTAGCAGCTTTTAAATGGGTTTCTTTGGGTTGGGATTGGTACCTTGCACAAAGGCAGACACTATACATGATATCAGGCATACTCGCGGTTATATAGAGCAGCGATTTATTCATTCCCTTGTATAATTTTTGATCAACTTCTTTTAACATGTCTTCTTTATTCAAAGCTTCATTGGTTTCCATAGGAGTGGGTTTTCCACTCGCAGTGGTCATACCAAACTTACTAACTAACCCTAGCATACTTTTCTTGATTAATAGAAATACCACTATCTAATTGTTTTATTTGCCATCCTAAAAAGAAAGTAAGTTCACCCATATGAGTCATCTCAAATTCTTGTCATTATTTCAAAAAACTCTTTATTCATTTCATTGTTTGTTGATCCAAAAATTATATCATCTATATAAATCTGTACTAATTGGATATCATTTTTGTTTCTTTTAATAAAAAGAGAATTATCTACTCTGCCAATTTCAAAATTTGATTGTAATGGATAAAATCCTAGTCTGTCATACCAGGCTTTAGGAGCTTGTTTCATACCATATAAAGCTTTCTTTAATTTGTAAACATAATTTGGAAACTTTTCAACTTCAAAAAGTGGAGGTTGTTCAACATAAACATCCTCTTTAACAAAACCATTTAAAAAGGCACTTTTAACAACCATTAGAAATAATTTGAAATTGTTGTGGTTTGCGAAAGCAAGTAGAATTCTAATGGCTTCTAATCTTGCCGTGGGTGCAAAGATTTCATCATAGTCTATTCCTCCTTCTTGACAATAACCTTGCGCCACTAACCAAGATTTATTTCTAACGACCTCACCTAGTTCATTCATTTTATTTAAATAAACCCATTTAATTCCCATTATAGTTTTGTCCTCATGTCTAGGAACAAGTTCCCATACATCATTTCTGGTGAATTGATTCAGTTCTTCTTACATAGCAAAAATCCATGAATCATCAGATGATTCTTATTTTGGATTTTTAGGTTCAAAAGTTGATATAAAAGTTACATTAATTATCTTGTTTAGTTGATTTCTAGTTCTAACAACTAATTCAATGTTCCCTAGTGTATTTTCTATAGGATGGTCTCTTAAAAGCCTGATCCTTTTATCAGGATGAGCAATTTCAAAATTTGTTTCATTTTATTCATTATTTAAAGTAACAAAATCATCTTCATCATCTATTTGAACAAAATCTTTGAAATTTTCATCAAAAGCTACATGCATTGTTTCTTCAATGGTGTTAGTTTTTAAATTAAAAAAATCTATATGCTTACTTCTACTAGAATATCCAATAAAGATTCCTTTGTTGGATTTAGGATCAAATTGTCCTTTGTATTTAGAATAAAGCATTTACTTCTAAAAACTTTAAAATAAGATACCTTTGGTTTCTTATTGAAAAGAAGTTCATATGGTGTTTTATGCGTTAGAGGTCTAATTAAAATCCTATTTAAAATGTAACAAGCGGTAGCGACTGCTTCAGCCTAAAAATATCTTGGTAATTTACTATCTGAAAGCATAGTTCGTGCACACTCTTGAATCATCCTATTTTTATGCTCTACCATTCCACTTTGTTACGGAGTTCTTAGAAAAGAAAAATTATGAGTTATTCCTTTTTTATTACAAAAATTCTCAAAATTTTCGTTATCAAATTCTCCACCGTGATCACTACGAATAGTTTTGATTTTTAAAAAAAAGTTGATTTTGAATTCTTATTGCAAAAGTTTTAAATAAATCAAAAGCATCACTTTTATGTTTCAGAAAAATTATCCATGTAAATCTATAATAATCATCTACAATTAAAAAAAAACATATTTACTTTGATTTATTGACTAAATTTAAGATGGACCAAACAGATCTAAACAAAGCAACTCAAGAGGTTTTAAAGTTGAAATCATATCTTTCAATTTAAATGAACTCTTCCTAAGTTTTCCTAATTGACAAGCATCACATATACGATCTACTTTAAAATCCATTTTGAGGAGATCTCTTACTAGATCAAGTTTTGAATATCTAGATAAGAGTTTGAAATTCAAATACCTAAATCCTTTATGCCTAATCCAAGGGTCACTTGTATTAGCCAAAAGACATAGATTATCATTTGAGTTTTTCAAATTGAGAATATAAATATTTTTCTTCCTAATTCTTTCAAATATAATATCTGATTTATTATCTTCGATGTGACACTTATCCTTTTCAAATTTAATTTTGTAGCCTTTGTCACATAGTTGACTTATAGTAAGTAAGTTGTGTTTTATATTTCTATCTTATAGAACATCAAAAATATTAGGAGTTTGAGTTACCGACATTGCCGATGTCAATCACATATCCTTTTGAATTATCTCCAAAGTTGACCATTCCTCCATCGTCATAAATTATGTCACTCGGTATCTCCGGATTACTAGTTAAGTGTCTTTAACATCCACTATCAAGTATCCATTTGTTCTTCTTGATTTGCACCATTTGTCCATTGAGTGTTGATTCTTCAAAATCCATATAACACATCTGTTCCTGCACAACGCACCAATTTGGTAGATAGCTTGATTTTCTATAATAATAATATGCAGACTTATGAGATAATAATGATTTAGACAGTTTTGAACTAGTGTTAACAGAATCTCCAAAAATTTCCATCTTAAACTTTCAAAATTCTGATTATGATAACTTTGAAAACCAATGCTCTGATACCAAATGCATGAAATATGGATTATGGATCTTAAGGCAGAATTAACACTAAGGGGGGGGGGTGAATAGTGTTTAATTAATTTTATGAATCCTGTTGAAATCTTTTCAAAATAAATCCAAACAAATGCAATTCACAAACATAGAAACGATCATGGAATTAGACAAAAATGCAAATAGTAAGTAAAAGTAATAAAGGAAAGAACACACCAGAATTTTATACTTGTTCAGAGTTACCCTATATCCAGTCCCGCAAAATTTCTTGTGCAGATTTCTTTTCAAATATAACATCGATATTATAACCTCGATTTCAAGGCCATGAGATACACACTTCTGTCTCCGAGTCAAGGACAAACTCTCTTGATTTAACCAGGCTACAAGATCACTCAATTGATTTATGGGCCACAATCACACCCAATTGATTTTCGGGCCACAATCACATTGTTTCCAATCACACTTTGATAGAGAGAGACTCGATGCACCTCGATCTTTCAACCTTTGATTACAAATGATCCTGTAACTCTAAATAGCACCGAGATCTTTGAGAGAGAGTGAGAAGAATCAAACTAGAGATGATCGAGTTTGATTCACTTAGAATTTCAACTGAGTTTTGTTAAAGCATTTGAAATATGATAGAATATTTAAGTGGAGACGATATAGTGAAGAAATGAAGAAAAACTAACTTAAAATTCATTGAAAACAACTGGTATTTATAGGAGAACAACGGTCATGTCTATTCATGAAAGGTTATGACGAATAGGCACTTCTTTTGAAAATTTGAATTTTAAATTCTACGGCTACCATGTTGACATGGGAGGATGAGGATGTCGACATGCATACGTTATTTTCGAAAATAGATTTTTCTTTAAAATGATTTCTATTCTAAAACTTGTCAAAAAAATTTCTAAACATCATAACCTATTTTGAATATAATTTAAACTTATAAAAGAGTTTTAGAAAGTAATCATATAATATATAATCTGTAATATAAAATTAATATTAAAAACTAAATATAGATTTCTTTAAAATATATTGAAGCTAAAATATTAAAAATCAAGGGATAGTTTAAAAAAAGATTATTTTGAAATTAATATAATTAAAATAGAATATGAATTAAGGGTAAAATAGTTAAATTGATAGAGATGAATTTAAATAAAAAGTTTTAAAAAATAAATCATTCTGAAAATTTCGTGGATTTCATTCCACTAGGTCCTGGGTTCCATCCGACTATTAAAGTGAGAAGGTGGATTCCATTCCACAATTAAAATCTGAATAAAGACTTAGTGATATTATAAAGTTTTAATATAAATCTAGACTCTATTACTTATCTTGATATCTTGAACTCTTGATAATCTTGATACTCGGTAGTCTTTAGTCTTGATTTCTACTATTTGAATTCGCCAGTCTTGAATCTCTATACCCAGTCTTGAATCTTTATACTATACAGTCTTCATTCTCGGTATCTGCAAATATATATCCTGTATATACATATATATCTAGACAAGAATATTAGTATTTATATTTTATAACAAGTCCTAAGGTTGTTGTCATCAAAACCATCATCTCAGGAACTAACAGATCAAAGAGGGATACATCACTTTGGGAAGATAAATCAACGGAAGGGTGGCGACCATTTAATAAACTTGATGGAATCCTTTGTAATGATTGAAGCCACTTTTCAATACATGTCATGTTCGAACAAGATGTACTTTGAGGGGGAAAATGTTATCCTGCCTTTTGGCAAGGTCCTAATACCTTAGATTTGGTTAATAATGGTTGGTTACTAGCCTTGAGAATTAGCTATGTACAGTATTATAGATAATGGTCGAATAAATTTGGACCGGATCCCAATCAAGGAGTAATCAATATGAAGCGACAAGGAAGACCCTATGAGGCTACCTTTTAAATTTCAAGCCAATTGTAGCTCATACCCTCAAGTTATGGACAAATGAAGAATTTATATGGATCAATCAAGAACGATCCATAAAACGACATATCTCAGCGAAGATCGATCGATATTTCAAAATCGACAAAGCCTATTCATTTGAAACCTTTAGGACATCAATATATTGAAGTGTGGAGCCCATATAAGCGGTTGCAGGACATAAATTATAAAATTGCATTTTTACTGATCGTACGGAACGATCGGTATAAGATTATCAAGGTGCCATGTCGACAAAGATCGATGAATATCTCACAATCTACAGTTCAAAATGACTTTATATTTTAGCAGAAAAGTTTGAAGGCATGTGGGACTCCCCACAATGATTGCATCACAATCGAAAGCAAAAATAATGATTGGTATAATTTGTACCTATCGTTCCAAAATGCCGAGTCAGGACCACCGATCGTTATGGTGGGCCCCTATGGATCTAGAGATTCTTCTTGTGAATTTTCAGCCCGATCCATGCATATCTTCCCCTATAAATACAACTACTATACTCCATAAAGAGGATCCTTCTTTCTACTGCCTAGGCTTGGGAATTTTTGTTCTTTGCTCCTGTACTAATGGATCCTAACTAATCCAAACATTCTTGTAATTATAATCAAGTGCAAGATCAATAAAAATATGAAGTGGACCTAGGCCAAGATTGTCGGACCACTATAAAAATCTATGTTTTCATTTACTTTTTCTGCTATGTTTAAATTTCATTCTTGTTTTAATCTCTATGAGATTCTATGGGAGTTGAATCCCATTTTTGGCGTCAACACTATCATACACCTCACTGCATTCCCTATTAAGGCCTTACGAGGAAAACTCTTATTTTTCCTTAACTATAAAGTACTTTTATGAGGGGAGGATTAATACTAATTAATAATCTATTTACTATGCAATTAATGCGCTATTGATTGTACGTTATTTATAGGCTAACATATATCTATACACACATGCTAAAAATATTTATAAGCATACGATGATTACATTCTATGCTAATTGTATAAATGTCAAAACTTCAAATGTATACATGTCTAATTCTGTATCAACAAACATGCCATATATCCCACACTCTCAATCCAATCACAGAGTTATACAAAAATAGAATACATACAAAACTTATTTTATACTAAAATAATATAATCAACATTAGTGGAATTTACAATTCAATTCCTTTTATGCTCTATTCAACTTTTACATATAAGAATAAAAAAGAGAATTTCTATTTAATTTACGAAAATAGGCAGTGCAAACTACGAATAAAATAATATGTACTTTAGACACCATTTCTTAACTTATTTCTTATCAAAACCCTTAACAAAAGCCAAAGAAAGGTAAGAAGTTGAATAGGATATAAAACATTAAAACTGCAATAACTGCGCAACTCCACTATTTTGATGTAGAATAACTGAAATTCTAACTAAAAAATTGACATTTCCCTTCAGTGGAATTTTTAGGTACTATGTGATGTTTTCACGAGCAAAATCCTTAAGGCATATATCAAATCCAAATGATACTATACAATTACTAAAATAAGAAAAGCTAATATTTGCACTCACAAACGGTCCTTTGCTCTTCCTCTTGGATTTGTTTACGCCCGCTTCAGATTTATTTTCAGATCTCTTTCTTTAGAAATATACAAAAAGTGAGTTGCATATAGATTAATTCAGAATTTCAAGGATTGGAGGAGAATAGAATTAGGAATTGAATATTAAACACCAATAAAATGTCTTACCTAAAACCCTAGAGAATTTCTAAACCTTGATAAATAAAGAAACCGATAGAGTTTCGCTACGTACCCTAATAATTTATGAATAAAGGTGCTTATTTATAGTAATTAGAAAAAACTAGAACCATCGAATTTAAGTCGGTTTAAAATAATAAAATCCAAATCATTCATGATGCTAAAAACCCTAGCTTCCACCACGATTACCGACCGACCGCTCCTACTTAGGCGATGTTGGGAACGTATATTTTATTGCTATTGATTTATTATTTAATTCCTTGATCAATATTTTATGTTATTTTAATGTTTACTTAACCCCAAATTGAAATACTGTTATTTTGTGAAACTGAACCTTTAGCATTAATTATTTATTTAAATTCAAATTATTTTGAATATGAAAACTTCAAACGTCAACCAATTTTCGTTTGATCTCCGATTTCAAAACTTTATATATGGAAAATCATCAGAAAATGGCCAAAAATGGAATTACACAACTTTCGTAGCTAAATATTGACATTTACAACATTTCCATTTTAGCCTTATTATTAATTTATTAGTTGGTTAATTTCTTATTAATTTTTAAAGGATGTTACAATCTTTTCCCTACTAAAAAAGGATTTTATCCCCGAAATCCCCAAGGGACAAACATCATAAAGTGCACTAAGCATCCATTTATACGACCAAGTTATCTACACAACCATTTACTAAACCACAGGAGCAATGTGATTATGTATGCAGACATAATATAGGTGAGCACAATCCTAGCATGAATGCAATCGTCATAAAATATATGCATATGTGGAAACATTCTAAACATGCAAAAAGTTTTTTATATGAGCGCAAAAGAGGTAGTAAAAAGTGTGGAAACTATCCCTTACCATCCAATCTTGCAACCACAATGCAACCAAAACTCAATTTCGAAGAGAATAATTTACTAGAGAAAAGGTCTGGATGAAAAGTCATCATCTTCTCTTTAGTTTCCCATGAGCTTTCCCCAAGATTATCTCCCTACTATACTCGAATCATCCTAATTACTTTGTTGCATAAATTCCTAGCTTCTTGCTCCAAAATGCTTTTGGTGGCAAGAGATGATATCGACTCCATCTCAATGCTACTAACCAATTAGTATCTATCACAGTGGTTGTGCTATGAAGGCATCTCCTCAAGTGCGAAATGTGAAAAACATCATGGAATCCTACCAACTTTTCCGATAGCTCTACTCGAAAGGCAAGTCTTCCTATTCTTTCTAAAATTTAGGAAGGCCTAACAAATCTTAATGCCAACTTTCTTGACTTGCCAAATCTTACAACCTACTAAGGAGGGAAATTTAAAGCAGCACCATGCCTCATACCTCAAACTTCAATCCTTCCTTCACCTATCCGCATATAACTTTTGACAATTTTGTATGGCCTTCATTCATTGCCTAATCTATTCTACCTTTTTCAAAGTCTTGCAAATTAAATCCGGTTCGAATAGAATTTTTCCTGTGGTTTCCCACTGATAATTTGGCAATTCGCATGACCTTCTATACAGCGCTTCAAAGGGTGTCATGCCAACCGTCACTTTATAACTATTATTATATGCGAATTCAACTAAAGGTAAGTACTGTTATCCATGTACTCCAAAGCCCATGATGTAAGCTATCAACAATTCTTCCAAAATACTACTTACCCTATCAGTCTGACCGTCGGTTTATGGGCGATAAGCGGTGCTAAGGTTCAATGAGCTTCCTAAAGCTGACTGCAAGCTGCTCTAAAATTCTCTAGTAAATAAGGAGACCCTATCACAATAATGCTAATCAGAATTCCATGAAGTCGAACCACTTCCTTGGTGTAAACTTGTGCTAGAGACGCTTCGGTCCTATTGCTTTTATCGGGAATAAAATAGGCACTTTTAGTAATTTATGACACAATTGCTTCATTGCCTCTTTGGCTCTGGGGAACCCATCTATGTAGTCCATCGAAATATGCTCCCATTTCAAAGTCGAATTCTTCAATGGCAACTACAATCCTCTAGACTTACCTTGGTTAGCGTTTATCCTTTATCCATTGGCACGTCAAACGTTTGGAAACAAACTCAGCTACCCTCTTCTTCATCCCTAGCCAATATACAATTCTACATATCCCTATACATCTTATCTCTTCGGGTTGAATGGTTATTCTTGAATGGTAACATTCTACAAGCTAAAATTTATTTTTTTCAAAATCCTAAGTTTTTAGGATTGAAGCATTTTTTATTCGTAGTTACTAACCTAATTTCCTCATTAACTTCCAATCTTACCTACAGTTTATCGCTAATTAAGTGTCTTCATGAAATTTCCTTTTTTACATTATTTTTTAATATATATATTTCTAGCGATGTTACCATATCCTTAAAATCAACCCAATGATATATCTTATCTTATACCATACCATATGCTTTTCCAATAATCTAAAGGGGACAATTAGCTGTTACAATCCAAAAACTCTGAAAGAAACTTTTGTTGGAAGCTGCCATTCATCATCAACCGATTGTAATGATGTTATGTTCCTAACACTACTTACTAAATCAAGATGGACATTCCTAGTATGTCATTCCACAATCACCCACCTTCCTTAATTCTCCTTCTTGGATTCTAATAAATACGGTCCATCTATTACTTCAGTTAATGTACCCAACTATGGAATAAATTATGCATCCTCATAAATGCAGTCCCTAATCAGTCCCTATTTAATTCTATTTAACTCTTTATTAATTATAAATTTATTGCCCATTAAATGTAATTAATGTCCACAAATCCTAGTCCTATAATCACTACACTTTTAATGACGAATATAAATATCATCATGAATTATGCTATTTATGTATTTTTATTTTTGAACATTTAGTGCAGTTATATATGTGTGTGTATTTCTTATTTTTAATTATTAATTTATGTTTGCACCAAAAATGGTTACAAACACCCAAGAATAGTTTTTGTAGAGAAGTAAATGAAGAAGATCAAAATTAAACTTAGTAAAAGAACAAGGAAGCAATAGAGAATAAGTAGTAATCAAAGACATAGAGGTTTATATGGGTCGATGTTGTATGCCTACGTCTACTATGAAGATTATCCTTTATTACTCTGTTGTGAATCTGATTACAACAGTAGAACAATGCTAGCACTTGATTACAATGGAGTCTAGAGTAAACAGTAGCGTTCAAATCCTTAAAATGAACAAATAGGTCTGTATTTATAGGGTGAGGTGACGAGATATTTCGCTAGTAATTTAGCAGAAGGCTCTCCAGGTCTATAAGGGCCCACCATAACGATCGGTGAACATAACTTGTTGTTTTGGAATGATTGGTATAAATTATACCGATCATTACTTTTGCCTCTGATTACCATGTAGTGATATGTAGGGGATCCCACATGCCTCTATTCCTTGCTCCTAAAATATGAAATCATTCTAAGTTGTAGATTGTGAGATATGGATCAATCTTTTTTGCATTTGGATCGCTAGCTGAGTTACACCGATCGTTGGAAAGGATCGGCATAAAAGGATCGACTAGAGTGTTGACCTACGACTATTTTTTAGGATCCATCCTTTAATATATAGATGCCTTTAAAGTTTCAAGTGAATTGGCTTTTTGGATTCTGAGATATCAAACGATCTTCGTTGATTTGGGCTGTTTTATGGATTGTTCCCGATCGGTCCATACAAATCCTTCCTTTTTCCATAACTCGAGCACATGAACTCCGATCGACTTGAAATTTGGAATATAGCTTCATAGGGCTATGTCTGTCATTCCGTACTGATTGCACCTCGATTAGGTCCCAGTCTAGATCTGCTCGACCATCGTCCATAGTATCGTATACAATTGATTCTCAATGCTGGTAACCATCTGTTTCTAGCCAATTTGATGATATCACGACCTTGCTTAAAGGCAGAATCATATTTTCCCATAAAGTACTTCTTGTTCGAACATGAATGCTTTGAAAAGTCGCAAACTTATACCGTTGAAAAAGGATTCCATTTAGTTTGTTGATTGGTCGTTATCCTGTTGTTTAGTCGCTTTCTGGTTGAGGGTCGTGTCTCCTTTCATTCATTATGACCATTGTCGATTTCAAATAGTATAAATATTAGATCGCAGCTTACCAATGATCATCTTTTTTGGTGATTATCAAGCCACAATAATTTGGTTTTTGATCTTCCTTTGGTTGATTTCAGGTGCGGATTTAATTTCTGTTGATTTCAAAAAATTAAACTTTAGAATGTATATTGGTTCGTATACATCCCCATATCTGACCTCCGATCATGATTACATGTTCACGGGTCATTGTCAAGTTTCAAAGTTATTCATTGCCTTGTGTGAACATCCATGGTAGATTGTTATATATTAAATGGAAAGTTGGATTGCCTTTGTATGATCTTTTTTTTAAATCTGATGACCATGGTTGATCGTTATCTCTGAATGGAATTTTCTACCCATCTATTTAAGATCGTTCTTGTACGATCACTGTCATTTTCTATATTTTTTTTCAATGATCATTATTGATCATTAGTTCATATGAAGGAGCTTCGGATCATTCTTGGTAGTGGAATGATCGGTATAAATTCTAGCTTGAACGATCGGTATTTCTCAGGGTTGAACGATCGGTGTATACTCTTCCAATAAAGCTTTCATACTTAACCATTTTTTTTAATCTAGGCCAATCTTTTATGGGCTTGGAGGATTTTGGATCGTTTTAGAATGATTGATGTAGAAAACTGTCCTCATGATTGCGCTTAAGCAACGATCAGCTTTATATTTGGGCCATAATGGGTCGGCTTACTTCTTTGTATAAAAACATTTCTACTTGACTAACTTCATTTCCACTCCTTCATTTTCTTATCATTTTGACTTCGAACGGGAAAAGGAAAAAATAAGCTACTCCACTTCCTTCCTCTATCGATCCTAGAATGATTTGATTTTCAAAAATCAATCCTACCTATTTCTCGATTCATGAATGCACTAGCTTCCAAATCTCACTTTAAAGTGAATTCAAATCTATCTCTTTTTTCTTAGATCTCACACTTAGTTAAAACTACTTGAACTTGTTTTATGATTCAAGGACCAAACTTCAAGTGCCTAAAATCTCATGTTAATTAGTTTAGTTGGTGGAATCTTTCGATCAAAATCAAGTTAGAGAGGATGGGAATTGGGGAAGAAGGATTTGCTAAGTGTGGGAAATGATGCTGATCGATGCATGACGATCATCCTTGGACGATCAATAGATCTTTGGACATAGATGACTTTAGAGAGGGTGATGGTGATGATGTATCGATCGTCATGGAGTGATATTATCATTTGGATGTTTAACGTTCGTCTTTGAACAATTGGTGGTGCCTTGGAGCTAGAGGATTTAGAGTAGTGGTAGAGCTTTTGGAGTTAGTGAATTTTGAAGCGAATGGATCAATTGTCAGAATGATCGTATGGATGGAGTGAAGATAATGATTGATTTAGGAGGCTAAGGGGAACGATCGATAGGACTAGGCCTAGGAACGATTGGCGGTGAGGCATGGGGAACGATAGGTGATGCTAAAATGAATGATCGATTGTTTGCACATGAACCTTAAAAGTGGAACCTAATTAAATAGACTTGAACACTATGATAAGCTTCGGCCTTGCACATTCAAGTGAACTCATATGACTTGTATATGACTTGAACTGCATATTTGGTTATATAAGACATTTGAACCTTGACATGAAGTAATGTCTTCGACTGTTCTCATTGAGCTCATCAGTGACTTTAATATAAAAATTGTACTTTTACTTGCTGGAAATCGATCGTGAAACTTAAACCACACCATTCCCTAATGACATGTAGAAACGGATGAGACTGTTAAGAATGCCGAACTCTCAAGTCGAACCTCGAAGTCTAGTCGTATTTTCCGTAAAACTTATTACTGTATCGTATAGCACTTTATCTACCACACTTGCACTCACTATGCACTGGGGGTACAAGGTACTTTATCTAATCATGATTTTTACCGAATTTGATAGCAATGGGTTCTAGATGTTTTTGACATCTTACAACTATGCCAGCTAGACCATCTTCTCAGTAGGATAATCCTGATGTTGAATAAAGTTCTACAATCGAGTCTGATAGTCTGTCCTCTAGTCATCATTCAGAACAACTGGAAAGTCCAGGCCATAGTTTGATTTTTTTGATGCAGTTCCCATTCTTCTACTAAAAGTTGTCGACCCTGCTTCCGACACTTTGGAGGATGTAGTTATTCTGGAGAACTCTGTTGATTCCATAGCCTCTAAAATTAAGGAAGATTCTCTTCATCGATCCCTATAAGGCATGGAATTTCCTTTGACCATGTATATGTTCCATCGCAGGATGATTGGGCTCATAGAACCAAGGAGGATATACGACATGCAAAAAATTCATGTGCTGGGCCGGATGTATCCTACCATTTAACTTACATCTGGGAAATTCTCCATTATTTAAGGATACCTCCAACACAGCTTCATCCGAACGGCTACGCTATTCTCAATTGTACTTATATGATATTTATAGAGTTCTTGCACGTCCTCCAACCATCGACGACATTCAGTTCATATTCTCTTTAAGTGACGGACAGGGAGTCTTTCATTTAGATTTCTTGAGTCAGTGAAGAAGTGTCAGATTCTAACTGAGACATGGAATAAATTAAGCGCTTTTACAGTGAGTGGTTCTTTGTTTGATGTCATTTTGGTTTTGCTTAACAATGGCTGGAAGGATGTAAGTGTTATCCACCATCTTTATATTAGCATGGAAAATTGATATTTTGGCCGTATTCCTGACTAAGTAATTCTTTTTATAGGCACCGTCACTCGGTCCAACGGTAATCTTTATGAGGAGGTGGTCGCATCTCTCAAAATGCATCGCCTGAAGATAGAAACATTGAATATTTTCTCACGGACGAACACCTCGTTACTTTTTATTTGATAGAAGAGGGCATCAGCATAGGGCTAACAAAAGTTGCTCAAACTACATGGGTAAGACCATGGGCTGTAGCCAGTCAAACGGGTAATCGAATCAATCATGTCGTGCCCCCAACTATGGGTGCTTAGGAATTCACCGATATCGATGTCGAAGGAGATAAAGTCAATGTGCCCGGTCGCAATGGTGACGAATCTAGTCTTGGATTCAAGGACAAATCCTCACAGTGCTCACATCCTTAGCTCTCGATACATGAAAAAAGAAAACATTTATTTATAAATTTCCCAAAAGTTGCCTTTCTGATCAACTCAAGTAATAGATGACTCCTAGAGTTGTCTAAGATGAATCCTCTTCTCAACCATTATAGTGTTCAGTCTACCGCTTGATTCTTTATTTGGTTCTGCCAATACTGTATAACCTTGATGCTTTCCACTGCACTACGTAAGTATTAATGGCTTGAATCTCCCACAAATGCTGGCACTGAAATTCCAACTACTAAATAGGAAGTTACTCCAACGAGCAAAGCTCTTGCACCTGGATTGTCAGAGGGGAAGGGAGCACAAGGACATTTGCACCCCTAAACATTGCATTATGCTCAACTTGTGGCTTTTAATTCTTAAAGTTGATTATCTTCTGTTTTCCATTGTAGAAACGATGGTGAAGAAAAGGAATGTGTTCGATTCCCTTCGGAATGTAGACCACCAATTTTCTGGTTTACGCTCTAGTTCATATCGTCATTGTGGTAGTCAAGAGTATTATGATCTTAGTTACCACTCCAATTGGGGCCATGGTCATCAAGATAAGGGTGACAAGGATATACCCTCCTCAGATAAACATCGATCAAGACCTAGGTCCCTTCCTCTAAAAGGTTTCGATACGCCAACTAATCGTTGGGACCTACCTGCTGATCTCTCCCATAGTCCCCCTCCCGTCATAGTTCGTCCACAGCCTTTAGTTCCTTCTCACTCTCAATGGTACAATGATTTTCGTAGCCATTTCGAACATGTTGCTGTTCATAGGCCCGTCAAGGAAAGTACTGAAGTCGAAATCACTCCCGAATATCCTATGATTGATCCAGTTGCTTACATGGAAAAACTTTGAGAAGAGTTTCAAACCTATTCTTGGAAAGGCTCTTTTTTCCACCTAATCTAAAGAGGGTCCCAGACTATGTCTAGAAAATGACCATCGATTGAGTTACTAATATCCACAAGCATTACCATGAATGGATGAGAGTAGTGGAGAAAATGTCGAAATATCTTTCGAGCGCGTAGCGGAAATTGAAAAGTGAAAATGCTAGGAAGCTCAAAATAAAAGAATTATTGATACTTTAACAAACGGGTTAGAGGCTTCTAGGAGTTCCCTTGTAGAGGCTGAGGGAAAAGCCAATGCTACCATCAAATCCATGGAGGAGATGAAGTCCAGTGATCTTGATATGGTCTAGGTGTTACACCATCATAATCAAGAAATAACACTCGAGAGAGATACAACTTGAAGTATTGAATCTGCAGCCATGAAGGAGATGGCAGAACTCAAGGCTATGCTCAAGTATGCAAACAAGAAGAAAAATGATGCTAAGAAAATTGCTCAAGATGCTTCTGACGAGCTGGTGGGTGTTGGACTTGAGAGAGTTATGACCATTGAAAGGGCCAAAGATATTGATGCACTCGTTCATTATGAAGTAGAAGCCACCAAGGATAAGGTTAGGAAGAGACAAGAGCGAGCTCGACCCACTTCTTATTCTTTACAATGCCAATGTTTTCAAGCCTAGAAATCTGACATGGCTTGGTTACGATTACCCCTACCAGCTCTGGTGCACGTGGGAAGTTCTTATTGTAGAGGAAAAAAGATTCCTTAATGTTGAGGAAATCGACCTATCCAGACTTGAAGGTGAAAAGTTATTGGGCGATGAACCCAATACATTGCATGATATCCAACTTACACTTCAAAAAGAATATGTTGCTGCCTCTTTGCATGAAGTGGGTGAAGGATCTGGTTAGCGCAACCCAATATTGCAAATGAATTGCCCTCGACATCCCATGATTTCCCTAGTTCCATGGCAAATTCTTCAACCATCTCTAGGTATGATCCGAACAAGCCTCCGCTTTCTCCAATTCTTGAACGCAGTTTTTAGGATATTTCGGCTCAACTTAGGAGCCACCCTAAGGAAGGTATTTCGCTGACATCTTCCGTCTTTCAAATATTTGGGATGCTATCAGTTGATATTTCATATTATTTTGCCTATTTTTTCTCAACTTTAAATATGTCAGGTGTCGTTCCTCCTCCCTTGTAGGATCCTCAACTAGAATCACAAGCGGCCATGACAGAATCCATTAAAGTTACAACTTTAGCCGCTTCTCAGGGCGCTCAAGAAGAAACCTTTGTTATTGATGATCAATTCATGAAGGCATTGTTTAAGGAAAGAGGCGACCCATATCACGAAATTACTTTTGATGAGGATGTCATAATCATGGGCTCTTCCAACCCTATAGATAAGCTCAACATGAAAGAGCGCCTCGAGAAGGAAGAGCTGTGCGAAAGATGAGCCTATTGATATGGATTTCAATGACTCGATTTCAATCCTGCTCTAAATAATCCCTCCTGGTGGGACAATTCCTTGGGATTAGGTCCCTTCTACCTCGGGTGTAGAGAGTGCCTGAATCCCCCTACTTCTAAGGACGATGCCGCTTCGATCCCTATAACTGAAGATGCTCCTTCGAAGCAAAGCTGAGGTGAAAAGGGATCGAAGAGAGGATCGAGTGGTAGTTTGGATTGAGCCACTCCAAGAAACAAAAGAAGGATAGGAAATCGAAGAAATTACTGTTGGGTTAATGTGATGTGTAAATAGCTTGGATGGTTACTTTTTCTTTTTGTTGGTCATGCTTGTTCGGGTACGACCCCCCACTTTTACTTCTCGTGTTGGATAGTCCTGTACTGTGAACAACAAGTTTAGTGTGATTAAGAATTTTTTTTATTCTTGTGTAGATTTCTCATACATGCATGTTTAAATGATCGAGCTATTATGTTTTCGATTTAATGTATTTGTGATTTGTTGCTCATTGGTTCAAACATCGATCTGATTCATCCATCCCAAGGCCTCCATGAGGTCTTGGCATCGAGTCGTATCAAACATTGGGCTCGACCCTTAGTGTTACGTCGTCAAATTCAGCGGTTATACTTCTGCTCCTAGTCTCATGTTAGCGGAGTTTGATAATGGACAGTCTTACTCCATCCTTAGCTAGTTTATACTCCTCCTGTCGGTTTCAGTTCAGACTTTTATGGAATAGTAGTGGTCGAACCACACTCATCTATTTGTTTATACTCATATCCACACTTTAGGTATAGGAGTTGGTTAATGGGTGGTTAGATCATACCCTTTTAGCATCTATAATCACATCAGTGCTCTAGGGACATGAGTTATTTCATAGGCGATCAGCTACACCCACTTAGCATTTATACTTATATCCACACTCCGAGGACGTAAGTTATTTGGAAAACTATCGCGTTTGGTTCTCTTTCTTCAGTTGTTCTGCCCTTATAAATGGGGTTTGACTCGTCAAGTGACTGGTCAAATCTCTATCACTCTCGAATTTTGTCCGTCTCATCGAATAGTGGGATTTAATCGGTCATATATTGCAACTAACATGTACTACAATAGCAGGTCACAAATATGATGGAAAGTTGAAAGCTCTATTGCTGAATGGTAAGAAGTGAAATAATTTGTCTTATTACATATTTGAAAAACCAAATGCTAAAGAAAATCTTGAATTAAATACAACTGAATGAAAAAGGAAAACTAAGCGAAATAGCATTGTAAATGCTCACTATTCCATGCCCTTGGGAGGGTGATGCCATCAACAGGCGCTAGCTTGAAAGTTCCTTCTCCAAGCCTCTTCTCAACGACATACAACCCTTCCCAAGTTGGATTCATATGCGACAGGATAGGTAAAACCCATTTTAAAAGAAGATCACAGACTTTACAGGTTCCAGGTCGGACTTTAGTGTTGTAGTATCTGACGACTCGGTGTCGATTTGTAGCCGCCCTCAAATCAGCTTCCTCATGCTTCTGATCTATAAAGTCTAGAGAGTCCAGAAGAAGATATTTGTTTGTTGTGGAATCGTGATAAGTTACTCTATAAGAAGGAACTTCAGCTCAATAGGAATTATAGCCTCGGAGTCATAAGCAAGGGTGAACGGAGTATTGCCAATCGTAGACTTATGGGTGGTATTGTAAGTCCATAGCGCTGTCAGGAGTTCATCCACCTACTTGCTTCTAGCCATTTCCAAATGCTTTTTTAGTATGGATTTTATGATTTTGTTCATAGCTGTAACTTTTCCATTTTCTCGAGGGTGAGTGACTACCGCAAACCTTTTTTTAAGATGATACGAATGGCAGAAATCTTTAAATTTAGTTCTATCGAATTGAGTCCCATTATCTGTTACAATAGTTCATGGAAGGCCAAAATGACAAATCATGTTCAGGATAATGAAGTTGATCACCTTTTGGGTTATGATCGTGGCCAAAGGTTCCACTTCAACCTATTTGGTGAAGTAATCAACTGTGATAATAGCGTACTTTGCATCACCTTCAAAGATCGGTAAGGAACTAATAATATCTATACCTCACATGGAAAACAGCCATATGCCGATCATTTGTGTAATTTCTGTCAGTGGATGATGCAGCTAAGGCGAGAGAAGAAATTGTGCAATCTTTAATTCCTGAAAGCATGAGTTTGTGGTGTAGTTTGATGAGTCGGCCATGACTCAAAGAAAGCTTGAGTCGTTTCCGACCTAAGGAGTTACAGGGGGAAGTGATAACCATAGGTCGAATGGAGGAGGTATCGGACTTGAGTCGTTCCCGAGTCAATGGAAGCATGAGTCGCTTCCGAGCTAACTGGATATCAGAAGGAGACTGTGCCGAGTTAACGAGTTACGACTCATGATAGGTCGGCCTGTTCAAGTCACGTGTATTTTGAGTCATATGTACCTATTGAGTCGTTACCGACCTATGATGAGTCGTCCGTGTTGAGTGCCTGTATTGATTTCTTATGATTGAGTCGTATGTTACTATAAGTCGTAAGTCGTTGAGTCGTGGGTTCATTGAGTCGGCCATGTTTGAGTTGGTTCTATTGTACTTTGGTCGTACTTAGTTAAGTCGGCCATGTTTGAGTCGTTCCACTATGCTGTGTGAAAGGGGCTTGAGTCGCTTATGCTGTACTAAGTCGTGAGTCGGCAACGACTTAAGTAGCTGTGTTGAGAAAAGGCTATAAATAGGGAGTGTGTTGTAACTTTTTGGGGGTTGATTTTGGAAATAAAATTTCTTGTTGATTGCTTTGTGCTTTCTTCTCCAATTGGTAGTTGAGTGTAATCTCCTATCTCCACTTATGTCATTCGAGTGCGCTCGAATCCACGTTTGTTGAAGCCGATTCACGGAATCTAGTGCGCTAGATCAACGTACGAAGAATCGTAGATCTTTGAACACGGTATAGTGCGCTATCAACGTGTTTGAGATAGCTAGAATTCGGTATCTTCGGATCAACGAATTTGGGCATTTTGGTATTCATCAATCCACCGATTGCTACTTTCACCAATTGAAGTTTATTTCGAATTATCCGCTGCGTCAGTTTTGGTATCGGAGCCATACTTAGCCAATCATAGCTAAGTTGATTCTTGGAGCCAAGTAATTGAATTTGAAGTTTGAAGTTGTGTTCGTTGTGTTCATTTTGAAGTTGCAACGAGTTGAAGATTTTTAATCCATTTCGTTTTGGATCTAGATTTGGAGAAGTGTTTGAAGTTGAAGTTAGGCCGTGTATACTTGGGAAGTAGCCGAGCCTAGTGAAGGGTTTTGAAGTTTGAAGCCGTGACTTGAAGTTTATATTGTTTGAATCATGCCGCCTAGGAGAGCTAACCGTCATCAAAATGTTGAAGCGTTGTATCGAAGAGAAGAAGCCGAGCTTATGGAACAACGTGTTAATGAGAAATTTGATGAGGGCATTGGGAAGTTGGAGAAATTGATGAATGATTTGAATCAAAGGAGGAGATCACCAAACTCGAACCATGGAGGAAACCGAGTTTCGCCATCGGTTACGGAAGCGAGGAGGGTATCACCATATTCTTGTAGAGATAGAAGAGAAACATCAATTTCATCACGAAGAGATCATCATGACTATGCACATGAAGAGAGAAGAAGTCGACGTGAAGTTGACAATGAAGCATATAGAGAGGAAGAGAGACATAGTCAAAGAAGCATGCATGAACGGAGGGGTGATAATGGTCGAGATCGATGTAGGCGTACTTTTGATTTTGATGAAGAGGGTGATAGAGCAAGTATTCATTATCGAGATCGAGATCAAATTCGAAATTCTTACCGGGATGTTGAAGATGATCGTCGTTGGGAATCGGGGATGAAGATGGAAATTCCAGAATTTAAAGGAGGGATGGTAGCAGAAGAATTTCTTGATTGGTTATCTAATGTTGAAGAGATCTTTGATTTTAAGGAGGTTCCTGAACATAGGAGAGTGAAGTTGGTTGCTACTAGGTTGAGGGGGAGAGCTTTGGCGTGGTGGCAGCAAACTAAACTTACCAGGGAGAGAATGGGAAAGTCAAAGATAGAATCTTGGGAGAAGATGAAGAAGTTGATGAGAGCTACATTTTTACCTTACAACTATCAATCACTCATGTACCAGAGGTTGCAGAATCTGAGGCAAGGGACGAAGTCTGTTAGTGATTATGCTGATGAATTTTACCAACTCATTGCCAGGAATGATATCATGGAAACGGAAGAACAGTTAACTGCTAGATTCATTGGGGGATTGAGAATGCAGATCCAGGATATGGTTAATATGTTTGATTCTAGATCAGTGGCAGAAGCACATCAGAAAGCGTTGGCTTGGGAGAAACAAGGAAGGCGTGGAGGTGGTGTGTTTACTAATTCCAATAATCAAGCAAGGGGTGTTAGTGGGGGTTCTAATGTACCTAAACCTGTCAATAAGCTAGTGGTGAAGGAGGCTGAGAAGGCGAAGGTTAACAGTGGTTTCAAATGTTATAATTGTCAGGAGTTGGGTCACAAAAGCAATGAATGTCCGAAACCGAAGAAGAGAGCAATGGTTGCTGAGATTGAGGATGATAATGAGGAGGCAGAATGTTCAAATGCACCTTATGTTGAGGAGGAAGAAGAATTGTCTGGAGATGAAGGTTGCAATCTTATGATGAGGAGGTCATGTCTTACACCAAAGCAAGAGGAGGATTGTAGTTGGTTGAGAAGCAATATTTTTCAGTCGACATGCACTATTCTGGGAAAAGTTTGCAAGTTCGTTATTGATGCTGGAAGTTGCGATAATATTATTTCTACCGAGGCTGTGAAGAAATTGAACTTGAAAATTGAGAAACATCCTAAACCGTACAAGTTAGCATGGTTAAGGAAGGGAGGTGAAGTGAAGGTGTGTCGAAGGGCTTGTGTTAATTTTTCTATTGGGAAGAAGTACAAAGACGAAATTTGGTGTGATGTTGTAGACATGGATGTGTGTCATCTGTTGTTGGGCAGACCATGGCAGTTTGATAGAGCAGTACAACACGATGGCCGTGCTAACAGCTATAGTTTCATGTTCGAGGGTATTAAAATCACTTTGGTTCCTAAGAAGCAACAACAGAAGGAAAGCAAGCTAGAGGAGATTGAGGAATTGAAAACTTTATTATCCTTGAAAGAGTTTGTTAAAGAAGTTGAAGATGAGCCTGAAGTCTTTTTGTTGATTAGGAGAGAGAGTAGTGAAGAGGTTGAAATTCCTGAAGAAGCAAAGCTAGTATTGAAAGAGTTTGAAGATGTATTTCCAGAGGAGTTGCCTAAGGAGTTACCACCATTGAGAGACATTCAACATCAAATTGATCTTGTTCCGGGAGCAGTGTTACCACATCGACCACATTATCAAATGAGTCCGAAGGAACATGAAGAGTTACGAAGGCAGGTGGAAGAGTTACTTGAGCAGGGACGTGTTCAGGAAAGCTTGAGTCCTTGTGCAGTACCAGCTTTGTTGGTGCCGAAGAAGGATGGAACATGGAGAATGTGTACCGATAGTAGAGCTTTGAACAAGATTACTGTTCGCTACAGATTTCCTATGCCGAGGTTGGATGATTTGTTAGACCAGTTGAGTGGGGCAACTATCTTTTCGAAGATTGATTTGAAAAGTGGTTATCACCAGATTCGAATTAGACCGGGAGACGAGTGGAAGACAGCGTTTAAGACGAGAGAGGGGTTATACGAATGGTTGGTTATGCCATTTGGTTTATCAAATGCACCTAGTACATTCATGCGGGTGATGAATCAAATCTTTAGACCATTCATTGGGAAGTTCGTGGTGGTTTATTTCGATGATATTCTGATATACAGCAGGAGTATGGAGGAGCATGTTCTACATTTGAGGGAAGTATTGATTATTCTTCGTGAGGAACAATTTTATGCTGCTACGAAGAAATGTATGTTTATGACAAGAAATGTTTTATTTCTGGGGTATGTTGTTTCAGAGGAAGATATTCAAGTTGATCAGAGTAAAGTTGAGGCAGTCAGAAATTGGCCACAGCCGAGAACTATCACTGAAGTTAGAAGTTTTCATGGATTGGCATCATTCTACCGAAGGTTCATTCCACACTTCAGTAGCGTGATGGCACCAGTTACCGATTGCATGAAAGGAAAACAGTTTGTATGGTCAGAGGAAGCGGGAGTTGCTTTTGAACGAATCAAAGAACTGTTGACGATAGCGCCAATTCTTGTTTTACCTAATTTTCAGTTGTTGTTTGAGCTACACACTGATGCATCAAAGGTTGGGATTGGAGGAGTGTTGAGTCAGCAGGGGAGACCTATTGCATATTTCAGTGAAAAGTTGTTAGGGGCAAAGATGAGATATAGTACATACGATGTTGAGTTTTATGCTGTTGTGCAAGCTGTTAAACATTGGAGGCATTATCTGTTTCAGAAGGAATTTGTTCTTTATACTGATCATGAAGCTTTGAAGCATTTACAGGGGCAGGATAAGATTTCATCAAGACATGCATCGTGGATTGCATATTTACAGCAGTTTACCTTTGTTGCTAAGCACAAATCAGGGGTGACGAATCGTGTGGCTGATGCTTTAAGTCGGAGAAGTCATTTGTTGACAACAATGAAAGTGGAAGTGATAGGTTTTGAGCTATTGCCAGAGCTGATTGAAGAAGATCCTTATTTTGTGAAATTTGTTGAAAGGGTAAAGGAAGGAAATGCTGACGAATTCATATTGGTGGATGGTTTTCTGTTTAAAGGAAATCGTTTATGCATTCCGGATTGTAGCTTGAGATTGAAAATTATCAGGGAGTTGCATGAGGAAGGACATGTGGGCCGTGATCGTACTTTACAGTTAATTTCACGGTCTTACTTTTGGCCGTCAATGAGAAAAGAGTGGGAAGGTTTGTGGAGCGATGTCATATTTGCCAAGTGTCGAAAGGAACCGCGACCAATGCTGGGTTGTATATACCGTTGCCTGTACCGGCTAGGCCATGGGTTGATGTGAGTATGGACTTTGTATTGGGATTGCCGAGAACGCAGCGTGGTAATGATTCTATATATGTAGTGGTTGACAGATTTTCTAAAATGGCACATTTTATTGCTTGCAAGAAGACGACGGATGCTGTTCGTGTTGCTCAGTTATTTTTCAAGGAGATCTATCGACTTCATGGATTGCCAGAGTCTATTGTGTCGGATAGAGATACTCGTTTTCTGAGTCACTTTTGGTTAATTTTGTGGAAGATGATGGGAACGAAGTTGAACTTTAGCAGCGCGTATCATCCGCAAACAGATGGTCAAACCGAAGTTGTGAACAGATCATTGGGGAATTTGTTGCGATGTTTGGTGAAAGATAATCTAAAAAGTTGGGACATGAAGTTATGCCAGGCAGAGTTTGCTCATAATCATGCAGTGAATCGTAGTACGGGATTCAGTCCATTTCAGATTGTATATTCAAATTTACCCAGGGGACCGTTGGATTTAGCGGTGGTACCACAACCGAAGGGGACGGTTAAACGTGCTGTTGATTTTGTTGAAGAATTAACCGAATGTCATAAGGTCGTTCAAGAACGATTAGAAAAGTCAAATGAGAAGTATAAGCGGGCTGCTGATGTGAAACGACGAGGTGTTGAATTTAAGGAAGGTGATTTGGTTTATGCTGTATTGACGAAGGATCGTTTTCCGGTGGGTGCTCATAACAAATTGAAGGCGCGGAAAATTGGTCCAATTGAAATTGTGAAGAAAATTAATGAAAATGCTTATAAGTTGAAGCTGCCAGAAGATGTTTACACGTCCGACGTGTTCAATGTTAAACATCTTGTTCCATATTACGGAGGTAAACAATCATATGAAGAAGAATGTACAAATTCGAGGACGAATTTTTCTCAACCAGGGGAGGATGATGCAGCTAAGGCGAGAGAAGAAATTGTGCAATCTTTAATTCCTGAAAGCATTAGTTTGTGGTGTAGTTTGATGAGTCGGCCACGACTCAAAGAAAGCTTGAGTCGTTTCCGACCTAAGGAGTTACAGGGGGAAGTGATAACCATAGGTCGAATGGAGGAGGTATCGGACTTGAGTCGTTCCCGAGTCAATGGAAGCATGAGTCGCTTCCGAGCTAACTGGATATCAGAAGGAGACTGTGCCGAGTTAACGAGTTACGACTCATGATAGGTCGGCCTGTTCAAGTCACGTGTATTTTGAGTCATATGTACCTATTGAGTCGTTACTGACCTATGATGAGTCGTCCGTGTTGAGTGCCTGTATTGATTTCTTATGATTGAGTCGTATGTTACTATAAGTCGTAAGTCGTTGAGTCGTGGGTTCATTGAGTCGGCCATGTTTGAGTTGGTTCTATTGTACTTTGGTCGTACTTAGTTAAGTCGGCCATGTTTGAGTCGTTCCACTATGCTGTGTGAAAGGGGCTTGAGTCGCTTATGCTGCACTAAGTCGTGAGTCGGTGTATCTGATGAGTCGTGAGTTGGCAACGACTTAAGTAGCTGTGTTGAGAAAAGGCTATAAATAGGGAGTGTGTTGTAACTTTTTGGGGGTTGATTTTGGAAATAAAATTTCTTGTTGATTGCTTTGTGCTTTCTTCTCCAATTGGTAGTTGAGTGTAATCTCCTATCTCCACTTATGTCATTCGAGTGCGCTCGAATCCACGTTTGTTGAAGCCGATTCACGGAATCTAGTGCGCTAGATCAACGTGCGAAGAATCGTAGATCTTTGAACACGGTATAGTGCGCTATCAACGTGTTTGAGATAGCTAGAATTCGGTATCTTCGGATCAACGAATTTGGGCATTTTGGTATTCATCAATCCACCGGTTGCTACTTTCACCAATTGAAGTTTATTTCGAATTATCCGCTGCGTCAGTGGAGCTCTAGGAACTTTCACATGTATCGGGCACTTGTCGCATCGCCTTACATAATGGACAACATCTCGGTTAATGGTTGGCCAATAATACCCATAACGGAGTATCTTCTTTGCTAGAATTTGCCTCCATTGTGATCGCCACATTCCCCTTCATAAACTTCCTTTGTGACTCGTTTTATTTCGTTATGAGCGATACACCAGAGAAGGGGAATAGAGAAACTCTTTCTGTACATAACTCCTTCCTATATTGTATAACGTGAAGCTATGAGAAGGATTTTTCACTTTTCATTCCTTTGCTGGGGAAGACCTCCTTGTAGAAAATAATCTTAAATCGGAGTCATCCACGATTCCTTCTCAGGTTCCATCTCTAATACCTGGTCAATTTCCATCATACTTATACTCGAAGCACTTAATACCTCGACCGAAACCAATCTCATCTGTTATGCATCCCCGGTGCTAGCAAACTTTGCCAATGAATTAGCCTGTCTATTTTGATATTGAACAATCTTCGTATTGTCATAATACTCAAAGTCAGTCAACAACTCTTGGACTTGGGTAAGGTATAAAGCTAGTCATTGTCATTTTGCTTGATAATCTTCCCTGATTTGGTTTACAACCAATTACGAGTTGCAAAAGATTTCAAGAGACTTTATTCCCTATTCTCTAGCGAGTTTAAGTCCGTCAATCAGAGCCTCATACTCAGCTTCATTGTTTGTCGTAGGGAAATTAAGCTTTAAAGCATAACAAATTGACCAATTTTTGGGTGTTACAAGCACATCCCAACTCCAAAACAATGATTGTTGGATGCTCCATCCGTATACAACTTCCAATATAGTAGGGATTTCACTTCTCTTCGAAAAATCATCTAGTGCAGTAAATTCTACTATAAAATCTGTTAGTGTCTGACCCTGGATAGTCATCAAAGGAAGATAAGTAAAACCGAATTGGCAAAGTTTGATATTCCACTTGAGTAACCTTCTAGACGTCTTAGGTCGCTGCAAGACCTGTCGTAACAATTGGTCGGTGTAAACACTAGGGTGTGCCTGAAAGTAGGAGCAAAGCTTTCGTGATGCAATCAGCAAGCAATGTGATAGTTTCAATATCTTCGGATTGTTTCTTTTAGCCCCTGTCAATCGCTTGCTAACATAATCGACCAATCTCTAAATTCTATTCTCTTTACGAAGCAATGTGGCACTTATAGCGTGTACCGACATGGCAAAGTAGACATATAAATCTTCATGATCCACTGGCTTTGATAAGATGGGAGGTCTCTCAAAGTGGTTCACTAGAGCTTAAAATATGTCTTTACAATTCCATATCCATTCAAAATTCCTTTTTTCTCTCTTAATCAAGTCAAAGAAAGGAATGCATTTATCGGTAGCTCTAGAAATGAATCGGCTCAAGGCAGCGACCTTCCCATCCAAGCTCTATACTTTTTTGATAGTCTTTGGTGCTTGTATATTGTGAATAACTTGGATCTTCTCCGGATTAATTTCGACTCCACGGGCATTAACAATGAAACCCAAGATGTAACGACCCTAATTTTGATTAACATTATTTAGGACATTTAATTAGGTGAATAAAATAAGATAAGGTAAATGGTTAGGAGACTAAGATTTGTGTAATTAGAGGATAATCATGCCTAATTAACTAATGAACAAAAGAGGATTAAAATGAAATAAGTAAGGGTAATAGATAAGGGCAAAATAGGAATAAGTTATATTCTTATACCCTAAACCCTTATGCCACTTTCATTTTACACGTTCATAAACAAAAACTAAATCAAGTAAGGTCAACCGCCTTTAGGGGAAAGCAAGGGGAAGATAAGCTAAAGTTAAGAGGAAGAAGCTTAATCAATTTAATTCAAGAGAAAATCTCAAACTCCTTAATCACAAGCTAAGGTGAATAATGATTACATCCAATATTTCTTATTTTTGGTTCTATATTGTATCCAAATATGTTTTGCAAAGTATATGCCATCTTTTGAATGTTAAATATATATAATCTTGTTGATGTGTTTTGTTTGTTCATATAGATTTTTTGATAAGTCTAATTTTGAAAAACTTATCAAATGACATCCAAGTACCTTACGATTTTGATATGAGGTCGAAAATAATATTTTAGGGATGGGTTTCAAGTTTTATAATTTTCTGAATTAATATGGATTTATTAAGAATTTTCTAGTAAAGAAAATTATTAAATTGGGTTTGAAATTAATTATCCCTATTATATATTAGCTTTGGGTCAGAAATTTAACTATGTTAGAAAGCAAATTAAAAGTGATTTCTGGGAATTTTCGGAGAATTTTCCTAAGTGTTTTAATCGGTATACAAAATTATTTAAGGTATGAGACTTAAACGTTTTATATGTTTATAGAAGGAGAAAGGACAATTTGTAAATGTTTTAATTTGTTAATTTCTGAAATTCGACAGAACTTTTAGAAAAGATTTTGAAAAAGAATTGGAAACCAATCATACATTGATAAATAAAGCAAGTTAGTTGAAAAGGAATTTCATTAAAAGGCTAAAATTCAGTTTTACAAGGTTTTACTGATTCGCCACTTATAGCAGCACCTTTCAACCTCATACTGTCACCTCCAACCAGTTCGAAACCAATACACATGGTATCAACTTTGGCACATAGTGGATTGGAGTTAGGCGAAAGGTATGGAGTCGAAACAAGGCTATCGAAGGGGTTGAAGTAGCTTCTGAGAACTTAGAACTATTTTGGTTGTAAATGAGGCTTTCAAATGAGATGGCTTTCGACTTGGTCGAATAGTTTAAAGAAAAAAGCTTTCGAAAGAGGTTGTCGCGTTTGTTTAAAAAAGAAGCATTCAAAGGGGTCAAATCCCCTGCCGCTGCATTCTACTTTTCGAAGTAATACCTTCGAAAGGGTTCTTTTGTTTCAAAATCCTGGAGCCACTTCTCCAATGCTTTCAAAAGGGTTGGTTTCAACATCATCCACTTCTTTTATTCAGGAAAATACTTTCGAAGAGTTTCTTTCACCACAGTTTTTTTAAAACCCTTTTAATAATTTGAAAGCTAAATTTGAAGGTTTCAAATGGAATGTTTTAAATGGTTTCAAAACTATGTTCCATAAGCTTTCACTTAAACCCAATGCTTTCAAAAGGTTCATTTTTAGTAAAGGACTTTAATACTTTCAAAAGGTATCTAATGAAGGTTTTGAAGGGGAGGTTCCCTAGTGTTTTCGAAAGGTTTACCTTTAGTGTTTGAATGGAAGGTTTTCAATGTTTTCGAAAGGCAAATTGAAGTGTTTTGAAAGGAGGATGTCTAAGGTTATATAAAGCTTTCGAAAGGAACACTTTCAATGTTTTCAGAAGGTCTTTTGTAAATGGTTTCGAAAAGTATGTTTTGGCCTATTGGCCTAATGTAATGAAGTAAAGTAGTTAACTTGTTTAAAAGGGTACTTTCAATAGTTTGGAAAAGGGCACTTTCAAAGGTTTTGAAAGAGATTGTTTAAAGATTTTAAAGAAGGGTTTCAAAGGTTATCATCAATAATGTTTTAAGTAAAGCATATATCATGGCAAAGATATTTTAGTAAAGCATATAGTACGTTTTCCTTGTTTAAGTATGATTTATAGGGATAAATCAATTCGAAAGGTGCTTTCAAGGAAAATTTGATGGGTTGTTAACCCTAAGTAAATGACTCGGATATTTGAATAACAGATAAGACTTTATAGGGTCGTGCCCTATACATTAGCTATAGCCTCTAGCTAATTTAGTCCCAAATTCAAGTGTGTAGGGCTTAGTCATGGGTAATAATAGTGTGGGAGATCTTGTGTTCATTCGTGTTTCACCTATGAAAGGTGTTGTACGTTTCAGTCGATCGGGAAAATTGGCGCCTCGATATATTGGGCCATTTCCTATCACCGAACGTATTGGTTCCATGGCTTATCGCCTTTTATTACCGGCTCAATTTTCTGCTATCCATGACGTGTTTCACGTTTCTCAACTTCGGAAATGTCTTCGAGACTCCGATTCTGTTCTTGAGCTCGGTGTTGTGGAAGAGATTGAAGTTTCGCCTAATTTAACTTATGAGCAACATCCTATTTGTATCATTGCTTCGGAGGTCAAACGACTTCGAAATAAAGATGTTCCGCTTGTTAAAGTTCAATGGTCTTCAAATCCTAAGGATTGTTCTTGGGAATCTAGAGAGTACATCGAGCGAACACATCCGGACTTACTTTCTTGTGCTCTTTGAGGTGAACTTCTTATTTCAAACTTCTTTTGTGTTGAATATGCTTTTATGGTTGTTACTATATATCTTCTTCTTAAAATATTGCGAGGACGTAATTTCTTTAAGGAGGGGAGTCTGTAACAACCTGCATATTTATCGATTTTATATTTAAATATTTTATTTAAATATTTCATCGATAGTCGGATTTTAGTCCGAAAAGCTACTTTTTGCATACGGTCGAATTAGGACTCGGGACCACTCCCATTAAGTTTAAAATGCCATTTGCGACCTTTTTGAGTATAAGCTTCGATATGTTTGGAGAAAGTTGATTTTTGCTACTTTTCACTTTGGGTTTGAGTTTGGGTTCAGCCATTAGCCAACTAATACTTAAAAACTGAACCCCTCCTCCCCATTCTCCCTCACTTCTTTCTCTTTTCAGTTTTTATAGCATTAATGGTGGGAGAGATTGGAAATTAAAACTCCAAAACCCTAGTTCCTTTTGCAACTTCAAATTCCTAGCTCCAAACTCAAGAAGAACCCATTGGTAAGCTTCTCTTCTTCTTCCCCAACTTATTCTCTTACCAATTTCAGAAATTCCTAAACCTAATTTTGAGAATGTTCTTGTTTTTGAGCTTAGATTCAAGCTCAATTGGGTTGTGTTGTAGAGAGGTTGATTCTCCATTTGCTTTCAAGCTTCTTCTTGTTTGATTTTGTGAAAAGGTGAGATTTTTAATCTCACATCTATGCTTATAATTCTCTTCTATTGTTAGGTATGAATTCCTAACACCTATTCATGTGCATTTGATTTTGATTTGGATTGCTTTTGTGAATATTCCAATTTTTAGTGTTTTGAGTTCAATCCTTTAAAAATCATAACTTTGAGGTTCAAATGTGTTTTTTTGGTGATGCATCGAGGAGCCAATAGGGCCGGGTAGCCGTTAGGCATAATTCCCTAGCGTCCGTGCTCACTCGGTTGCGAATTGGTGGAGGTTGCATATTAATTTATGGGCATCATTGTGCAGAGCATCAGGTTCGGCCGACCGACCCCCCTGGTCCGGTCGACCGACCTGTTAGTTAAAATTTGCCTCTGTTTCTGGTTCGGCCGACCGACCCCCTGGTCCGGTCGATCGACCTGGTGCCCGAGAAGTTTCCTACCTCTGGTTCGGTCGACCGACTCAGGGAGTCTGGTCGACCGACCTACTTCTATTTGCCAGATTAGCCTATTTTGCTAATTCGTTTGAATATCCAACTTTAATCGATTCGTGTTGTCTCCCTTTTGTTGTTGTCATTTATTATCGACTTTGATGACCTTTTCTTTGGGAATTTTAGATATATCCACTTTGATGGATTTTTTATCGATTTCTTTGGATTTTATTCACGTTTTGAATGTGAATCTTAGTGATTGATTGTTCCTACAATCTTCTTTGTGATTTGTCACTTTAAAAATACAAAGGTTTTCTATACTAGTAGTAAATATCAAAACTCTTTCCTCAAACGATTTCAATACTATTTTAATACCAAATTCGTTTATAAAACCGTTTTCCAATCTATTAGTATATACAAACCTTTACCTCACTCGTATGAGAAATCTAATTAAACGACTTAGTAAAACAAGTGGTATGAAACGCTTGCGTTCACTTTGTCGGTTAATTCTTGGACTTGTTCGATTGAATCTCTTGTGACAATTTTATAGTGGAGATCTACAGTTTGTTCGTAAATATTTAAGTTAAGCAAGTGGTTATGGGACATAAAGCTAAACTCATATATTTACTAGCTTAGTGTAATTGACACTTCTCGATGATCATGACGATCATCTTTGTGGTTTAGACTAGCAATGTGCGATGTCTCTTTGTCTGCGAGGGAGACTAAACCCCGTTTTGTGGAGTTTCGACTCAATTTGGTGGGGTAGCAACCCATGGTCTTCGGGCCGTTTGTGGAGCTTCGGCTAAATTTGTGATGGTTAGCAACCATGGAATTAGCGTTCCGTTTGTGATACATGTGTTGGTGGGCTTTATGCTCCCGTTTGTGATAGGCCTCCCCCCTTTGTGATTTCTGGATTTCTTGAGATAATTTCTAGAATTTGTGTTTCACCAATTTTCGTGATTTCCATTGATAAGTTTTATCAATATTTGTGCATTGGTGAATTTGTGTGTCATTGACTTTTGTGATTGACATTGATATTATTGTCAATATTTGTGCATTGGTGAATTTGTGTGTCATTGACTTTTGTGATTGACATTAATATAATCGTCAATATTTGTGGTTTGATGAACGAAATAAGGAGTATGGCATTTCTTTGATTCTTGTGTAGATTTGGTGATATTGATTAATCTCTCGTTGATTTTCAATTACTTATATATATATATCACAGCTTGGAATTGTGATTATTATGTGTTTAGTCATATCTCTTATTCTATATCATTTCATCTGATATCTATAGTTAGACTGATCCGTTTATTATTTTCTTATTAAATAATACTCGGGTCAGACCGAGATGTTACAGGTGCTTCTGCTTGACTTCTCTCTTGGGATTGATTTCTTTGACTTTTGGTTAACTACTTAGATTAGTAGTTTTTGTTGTATACATTTGAGATATAGACTCCATAATGTATACTTATTCTTTTGTGTAGTTCATGTAACTATTCTTTTGTGATATTGTGGATCTTTTTAGACCACTACTCTGATGTACACTTCCTAGTGTAATATTCATATCTATTTCCGCCTTTGTGATACGAATTGTCTGTGACTGATTTATGTTATGTTTATTTCTGTATTTGTTTCCGAAGATATTATAGCCACTGTGTAGTAGCTTTGAGTTTGTGTCGGTATGTCGGATTTCCTCTTGATAAAGTATTGCATGTTATACTATCTGACATATCGATGCTCGCACAAAGCAATTATACGGATGGTCGCTCCTCAACAGCCTTATTCTCCGTGCTAGTTGACAGCATTCACCGTAATGTTCTTGGCCAGCGTGGGTATAGAGGTGGGGCGTCACAAATATATACAAAGAAGGAGGATAGGTTATTGGTGAGCCCGCCAAACCATTATGATCAGGTGACCCTGGGAGAAGCAGGTTAAGGGCAGACCGTTCAGGAGTTTATCTAACAGATGTAAGATTATATATTTTGTCTGGTAGGCTCGAGTTACCTAATGGTTAGTAGTTAGCCAATCAAAACTATATTGTACGTATATATAGTCCATTTATTACCCGATTTATGAGCATATATGATATTGCTATTATTCACACCAGCCTTTATGTCTAACTTGAGGTTTATGTTTACCCCTTAAAATCTCTGGTGCTCAAAATCAATGAGTAGATTGAGAGTTAAGGTTTTTCGGGTTTAGTAGGTTGGATGAATAAAGCTTCTAAAGACGTGCAGGAGGCAAAGCTAGCTATATAGGAGCTATTTAGTTTTATTTCTACTGTGATGTATTAAGATTGATATGTCTATTTAGTGCTCTTGGCGTATTTTGTAATAATTATATTTGATCAAACCTGAGAATCGTTTTGGATTTATGTATCTGAATATGAAATACTGATTTGAAATGTAATCAGAAAAGTGGTTTTAAATCTGTGTTGATTTTATTTCATATTCATGTGCTTTCGATATTATGGATACCATTAACATTACCGTATTTTGTCACCGGAAGTTAATACTATGGATGACTGCGGCATCTATAGCACTTAGCTTCAGGCCTCAAAATAAGGGATGTTACAACTTGATATCAGAGCATAGGTTTATGAAAAACTTAAAAGAAATTTCAAATTTAAAATTATTTTGTAAACATAATCCTAAGGAATTAGAAAAAAGATTGGGGTGTTGGGTAACACTATAGTAACATACTTGTATTTTCTATATATAAGTATATGCTTTATCTTTATTCTCCCATCTCTCTTGGGCTATTCTTATGTTTCTTACAAAGGCTAGAATGCAGATTTTACCGATGTAAGATATGGATGCTAGAAGTTGAAGAGTTAACATTATTGGGGAAGCACCGCAAGCAATGGGAATGCCAAACCAAATACCAGGAGACCTAGGTCAGGCACAAGCTGCAAATATGGGTGTTGGAGTCCCACAAGTTGATATGGGAGCAATGTATCAGTTTTTTTTAAAATGATGTAAGAAGGAGCTGTTGCAGGATTAGCTGGAGGAAATGCTGAAGGAGGAAATCAAGGAGCTCCATTGGTTAATAACTATGTTGTTTTGAGTAAAGATTTTGCTTGGTTGGGAGGAAAGCTGTTTATGATACTGAAGATGCAATCAAAGTGGAGAATTGGTTACTTTATTGCGAAAGAATTTTTGCTGATTTGGGGCTCAATAATGAGCAGAAGAGAATGCTTGCTTCTAGGAAGTTACAGGGTGCAACAGTATTTTGGTGGATCGGTGTCACTGTCAAAGTCAATGAGAGACCATGACATAGGCTGAATTTAAAAGGAGGTTCTAGGAGAGATTCATTTCATTGGCTATTATGTCTACTTTGCTCATGAAGTTTGTTGGGTTGAAGTAGGGAGATATGACAGTGCTTGAGTATGGAACCAAGTTTGAGGAGCTAGCAAGATATGGATTTGCTACGGTTGGTACTGTTATTAAGAGGAATGAGAACTTCATTCATGGGTTGAAGCCTGAGCTTGCTAAGGCCATGTTACCGCATATTAGAGTTCCGTGCGATGTTGTTGTTAAGATGGCTTTGAGGAAGGAAGTGATGCTTGCTTTTTCATGAGGAAATAACGTAAAGGAAGTTCAAGGAGGGTGGAACCAGAAGAGGAGGTTTTTCCATTAGAAAGGAGCTCAGAAGAGTGGAGTAGCTAAGAAAGGAAAGGTAGAAGTTGTCTATTATAATTTTGATAAGAAAGGACACTATGCTCATGAGTGACGACAGACAAAGGGAAGAAAGCTGCTGAGAAGAAAGGAGTGAGATGTTTTAACTGCTATCAAATTGGACACTATAAGAACCAGTTCAAGGAGCCAGCCAAGGACGGAAAAGGATAGATGTTTGCATTGGAACCAGCTACATCGAGACTAACAGTAGAGGAGAAGGGAAAAGCTGTGTTAGTAGGTACGCTTTTGATTCATGGTGTATCAGTTAGATTTCTATTTGATACCGGCGCCTCACATTCTCTTATATCTCATTGTTTGGTAGATAAGCTTAACTTAGAACCCTCATACCTAGTTACTTCTTTAAGGGTTGAGAATCCAATAGGATGATATGTGACTCTTGGGATGAGATGTGACCTCTTAGAGTTTGAATTGTTAGGTCATGTATTTGCTTGCAGTTTGCATGTGTTTGATTTCGTAGGGTTCGGAATTATTTTTGGTATGGATTGGTTAAGTAAATATGATGCTAGGATATTTTGTCATGATAGGAAAATATCACTTAGATAACCTGATTGTTGTGATCGGATAGTATACTCTGTAGAAAACACTATTTTTGAGGTTAATGCTTCGTTGGGAGTTGTGGAGGTAGAAGATGAATCGAATCAATTTTTCGTTGTTTGAGAATTCATAGATGTTTTTGAACCTGCAGTAGGACCATCGCCAAAGCGAGCCATTGAGTTTTAGATAGATTTAGTACCAGGCGTTTGATGAGTAGACCTCTAAATAGAATGACACCTACCGAGATGAGGGATCTAAAGGTGTAGTTGGTGGATTTGGAGGCAAGAATTTTATCAGACCAAGCAATTCGCCTTGGGGTGCAGCCTAGTGTTTGCAAGGAAACCAAATGGATCCTTAAGGTTATGTATCAATTATCGTAATTTGCATGAGAAGACTATAAAAATAGATATCTATATCCTAGAATTGACGATTTTCTCGACCAGTTGAGTGAAGCTAAACTATTTTCCCAGTTGGATTTAGCAGTAGGGTTCCGTCAACTTAGAGTGACAGAGGATAGTATTCCTTTGATGGCATTTAGAACCAGATATGGATCATAAGAATCGTTAGTAATGCCCTTCGGACTAACTAATGCACCAACATTCTTTGTAGATTTGATGAATCAGGTTTTTTGAGAACACTTGGATAGGTTTGTGTTGGTTTTCATAGATGATATTTTGATATACTCTAAAGATGAAAGAGAGCAGGAGATTCATCTTAGAGAAGTGCTTGAGACGTTAACGCAGAACCAACTGAAAGAGAAATTTTGAAGTGTCATTTCTGGAAGAAGGAAGTGAAGTTTCTTGGTCATGCAATCTTAGAGAAAGGGTTGTCTGTAGATCCGACTAAGATCGAGGCGGTGAATAATTGGAAGAGACCCGAGACGATGACTGAGATAAAGAGTTTTCCTAGATTAGCCGGGCATTTTCGAAGATTCATAAAGGATTTTTCGCAGATAGCAGCACCGATGACCAAGCTAATGCGAAAGGATGTGAAGTTTTTTTAGACCGATAAGTGTGAGGAAGCATTCCAAAAATTGAAACACTTACTGATTAATGCACCCGTGTTAGTTGTTCAAAAATGTAATTAGGATTTAGTAGTGTATACATATGCATGTGGAATAGGATTAGGAGCTGTGTTAATGCTATGGGGTAAAGTGATTGCCTATGCTTCTCGACAGCTTAGACCACATAAGGTTAGATATCCAATCATGATTTGGAATTAGCTACGGTAATTTTTGCATTGAAGGTATGGAAACGTTACCTATTGGGAGAAAGATACGAGTTGTATACAGATCATAAGTCACCAAAGTATTTATTCTCTCAAAAGGAGTTGAATATGAGTTAATAGAGGTGGTTAGAGTTTTTAGCCGCTTATGACTTTAGTACTGAGTACACACTAGGAAAAAGAAATAAGTAGCTGACGCACTTAGCAGAAAACATCAAAATGCAGTATTGGCAATGATAACTGAGTGTAAAGATTTAGAAGCATTAGCTACATGAGGAGTACAATGGAGGTCTAAGAGTGGTTCTAGTAAGGAAACTGCTATATTGCTATGTTTAGAAGTTTGGCCAGTGATGATCGAGAGGATTACTTCTAAGCAATGGGAGGATCCATTATTAATCAAACAGATCAGAAAGTTAAGAGATGGAATAGAGAACGATGACTTGAAAGATATCAATTTCGACCAAAATGGATCGTTAAGGAAGAAAGGAAGACCGTGTGTTTCGAATGTGGGGAACATTAGGAAGGAAGTTTTTGAAGAATGCCATCGTTCGAAGTTCACTATTCATCCGAGAGGAACTAAGATGTATCAGGATATGAAAAGAAGTTTCTTCTGGGATGGTATAAAGAGAGATGTGGTCTCATGGGTAAAACAGTGTTTGAACTGCCAATAGGTAAAAGCTGAACATACGAAACCAAGTGGGTTACTTCAACTTTTAGATGTTTCAATATGGAAATGGCATTCTATCTCAATGGATTTTATAGACGGGTTGCCAAGGTCGAATCGACTGAATGAAAGTATATGGGTCGTTGTTGACTGGTTGACCAAGAGTTCCTATTTCTTTCCAGCTAATTCAACCATGAGGCACCTATTTTAGCTAAGTTTTTCATGAAGAATATAGTGAGACTGCATGGAATTCCTAGTAGTACAGTAAGTGATAGAGATTCCTTATTCACTAGAGAATTTTGGAAGAGTCTACAAGAGACTTAGGGTACCAAGCTCAAGATAAGTACAGCTTACCATCTGGAGACAAATGTGCAAACAAAAAGAGTTAACAAAATCTTATAAGATTTGTTATGAGCTCGTATGCTAGACTTTGGGGGATCATGGGAAGACTACTTACACTTAGTCGAGTTTTTGCAACAGTTATCAGACTAGTATAGGGATGACATCGTTTGAAGCTTTGTATGGAAGGCCATGAAAATTTCCTATTTGTTAGTTAGAGACTGGGGGATAGGTTAATTCTTGGTCTAGATTTGGTTAGAGAAGCTACAGAAAGGATTGAGCTCATCTGAGCCAGGATAAGGGAAGCTCAGTCTGGGCAGAAAAGCTATGCAGATAAAAGACAGAAAGACTTAAAGTTCTCTGTGGGAGATAATGTTTTCGTCAAGGTATCATTGATGAAAGGTGTAACTGGATTTGGAAAATCAAAAAAATTGGCACCGAGATTCGTTGGACCATTTACTATTGTAGAAATGATTGGGAAACTCGCATATAGAATAGAGTTACCAAGCATTTTGGCAGGTATCCACGATGTTTTTCATATTTCTCATCTAAGGAAGTATATTAGAGATCCAGAGACACTATACCACCGACTGTGTTAGATGACTTGTAGTGGAACTGAATTTGACTATAATTAGAAAGCCAGTTCGTATAGTCGCAAGGGATGAGAAAAGGCTAAGGAACAACATAGTCGAATTAGTCAAAGTCCAATGGAGTGACGAGAGAGAGACTATACCTGAGAAACTTAGAGCAGAATTAAAGATACTTATCTTGACTGTTTCATGGTATGTTTTACCTTTATGATTGGTTTTGATGAGTACCTTATTGTAATTTTGAGGACGAAATTCTTTAAGGAGGGGAGTCTGTAACGACCTTAATTTTAATTAACATTATTTAGGACATTTAATTAGGTAAATTAAATGAAATAATGTAATGTTTAAGGGATTGAGGTTTGTGTAAATAGAGGGTACCCGTGCCTAGTTAACTAATGAACAAAAGAGGATTAAAATAAAATTAGTAAGGGTGATATATAAGGGCAAAATAGGAATAAGTTATATTCTTACACCTTAAACCCTTATGCTACTTTCATTTAACATGTTCATAAAAACACTAAATCAAGTAAGGCCGGCCACCAATAGGAGAAAGCAAGAGGAAGATATGCTTAGATCAAGAGGAAGAAGTTTAATCAATTTAATTCATGAGAAAATCTCAAATTCCTTAATCACAAGGTAAGGTGAATAATATATTATATCTCATATTTCTTATTTTTAGTTCTAGATCAGATTTGAATATGTTTTGCAACCATGTTTTGAATGTTAAATAGATATATATGCTTGTTGATGAGTTTTGTTTGTTCATATAGATTTTATGACAAGTTTTAATTTGAAAAACCCATCAAATGACATCCAGATACCTTGCTATTTTGATATGAGGTCAGAAATAATAGTTTAATGACGGGTTTCAAGTTTTATAATTTTCTGAATTAACGTGGATTTATTATGAATTTTCTAGTGAAGGAAATGGTTAAATGGGTTTAAAATTAAATTTTGGCTATTATATGTTAGCTTTGGTTCAGAAATTTAAGTATGTTAGAAAGCATATTAAAAGTGATTTATGGGAATTTTTGGATAATTATCCTAAGTGTTTTAATAAGTATATAAAAATATTTAAGGTATGGAACTTAAATGTTTTATATGTTTATAAAAGGAGAAGGGCAAATTGTAAATGTTTTAATTTGTTAATTTCTGAAATTTGGCAACACTTTTAGAAAAGACTTTGAAACAGAATTGGCATCCAATCATACGTTGACAAACAAAGCAAGTTAGTTGGAAAGAAATTGCTTTAAAAGGTTTAAATTCAGTTTTACAAGGTCTTACTGCTTTGCCACTTATAGCAGCACCTTTCAACCTCATACTGCCGCCTACAACCAATTTGAAACCAATACACATGGTATCAACTTCGGTACGTAATGGAGTAGAGTTAGGTGAAAGGTATGGAGTCTAAACAAGGCTATCGAAGGGATCGAAGTAGCTTCTAAGAAATTAGAACGATTTTGGTTGTAAATGAGGCTTTCGACTTAGTCAATTTTTTCAAGAAAAGAGCTTTCGAAAGAGGTTGCTACCATTGTTTTAAAAAGAAGCTTTCGAAGGGGTCGAAAGCCCTGCCGCCGCATTCTACCTTTCGAAGCAATGCCTTCGAAAGGGTTGTTTTATTTCAAACCCTGAAGCCATCTCTCCAATGCTTTCGAAGGGGTTGGTTTCGACACCATCCACTTCTTTTATTTAGGAAAATGCTTTCGAAAGAGTTACTTTCATCCTAGCTCTTTTAAGAACCTTTCAATACTATTGAAAGCTAAACCCAAAGGTTGCGAAAGGAATGCTTTAAATGATTTTGAAACTATATTCACAAGCTTTCACTTGAACCCAATGCTTTCGAAAGGTTTGTTTTAAGTAAAGGACTTTAATACTTTCGAAAGGTATCGAATAAAGGTTTCGAAGGGGAGGTTCCCAATGTTTTTGAAAGGTTTACCTTTGATGTTTGAATGGAGGCTTTCAGATGTTTTTGAAAGGCCAATAGAACTGTTTTGAAAGGAGGATGTCTAAGGTTCGATAAAGCTTTCGAAAGGAACACTTTCAATGTTTTTGAAAGGTCTTTTGTAAATGGTTTTGAAAGGTATGTTTTGGCCTATCGACCTAATGTTACAAAGTAAAGTAGCTAAATTGTTTCGAATGGAGTACTTTCACCAGTTTCGAAAGGGGTACTTTCAAATGTTTGAAAGAGTTTGTTTAAAGATTTTAAACAAGGGTTTCGAAGGTTTTCATCAATAATATTTTGAGTAAAGCATATATCATGGCAAAGAGATTTCAGTAATGCAAATAGTATGTTTTCCTTGTTTAATATGATTTAAAGAGCTAAATAAATTCGAAAGATTTTTTCAAGGAAAATTTGATTGGTAGTTAACCCTAAGTAAATGACTCAAATATTTGAATACCAAATGAGACTTTATAGGGTCGCACCCTATACGTTAGCTATAGCCCCTAGCTAATTTAGTCCAAAATTCCAATGTGTAGGGCTTAGTCATAGATAAGATTTAAATGATGTTACACACATAAAGGAATACATACTGAATAGGTGGATTGGTTATTGGTGAGTCCGCTAAACCATTATGATCAGGTGACCCTGGGAGAAGCAAATTAAGGACAGACCATTCAAAAGTTTGTCTAACAGATGTTAGATTATTTATTTTGTCTGGTTGTCCCGAGTCATCCAATGGCTAGTAGTTAGCCAAACAAAACTATATTTTTCAAACAGATGGTCCATTTATTAACTAATTTATGATCATATATTATATTATTATTACTGTTGAACATCGCTCAACTTAGCCACATAACGGGCACGTCCAGTCGCCTGATCACCATGAACAGCTCCATTACCATTATCTGTTGGGAACTTCAAAGTCAAACACCACGAGGCAAGAGCTGACCGAAACTCAACTAGGGTCGGTCGGCCCAAAAAAGCGTTGTATGGAGAGTCAACATACAAAAAACAAAAGGAAAAATCCACACTCTCCTACGGTCACCTTCTCCGAACTCTACAGGTAATTCAACATAACCAACAGCTCCAATTGCATCACCATTAAAGCCATGAATGCGAGCTTTAGACTTTTTCAAATCCTTTGCTTACATCCTCATCTGATCATAAGCTTTCTTGAAAAATACTTTTACAGAACTTCCACAATCAACTAATATCCTTCTTGTAAAAACGAGGCAGTGCCGAAATGACCATTGGGTCGATCATTAGAGCCTCCACCTTGTTTGCATCTCTATTTCAAAATATGATATCATCTGCCATTGTCCGTTGCTGTTTTGTTGGAGCTCCATCCTCCATATTTGAACAACATTCAAAATCCATATGCTTAATCACGCTAGCATAGCGCTCCATCTCATTCCAAATTTTATCTACCGGATGTGATCCTCTGACTATTGTATTGATAACTAATCTTCCATCGGTCCATACGGATTCATCAGCCCTGTGCAATGCTTCTACTCGGTTAGGGTCGAATGTCCCCTGCTCGCCATCCTATGAGGTTTTTACGAACTGCTATAACTTTTTTCTCGAATCAACTTTTCGATAATACCCAGGAGATGCCTGCATTCATTGGTGTCATGTCCATAATATTCGTGAAACCGATAATATTTCCCGGTTTATTTCTGCTTCTTTGTTGATTTTTTTAAAGGCAGTTTCCTATATTGCCTATTATTGCAGGTAGACAAATAGACTTTCTTCAGGGACGTATTCAATAGCCTGTAAGTGTTGTACATTGGAATCGTGGGTTTTCCTCTTCCAGAATCCCTTTTTCATTCTTGGCTCCTATCTCCGCCTTTGTTTTGCTGATTCGAATTGTTCTGGACATTCACTTGAAGTTTTCTAAAGCTTTCATCAGACTATTTTACTGCTATATTACTTTGTACCCCCTCTCCACTTGGTCCTGCAACCTCCTTCTTCTTGGAGGATCTAGCTTCCTCTTTTCTTAAATATTGAGTCGCCTTTGCATAAAGGCATTCCAACGTTGTGGGTAGTTTGCCGGCTAACCAATCACCAAAATCAAATTCTAGATCAATCCCTCTTGTTACAGCCATCAATATTGCATGGTTATTCATATTACTGATTTTAGTAATGGCTATGTAGAATCTTTCCAAAAAAACTTTCAACAATTCTCCTAGAGCCTGGATCATGCTGGACAGGGACATTACATCCTTGGGGCGAATTGCGTGCATTCGGAACTACTCCACAAACCTTGTTGCCAAATCATCGAATCTAGAGATCGATTATAGGGGTAGCCTTGTAAACCACATCATTGATATTCCAAAGAGAGATATAGGAAAACATCTACACTTGGTTGCATCATCTGCTCATGCAAAATCGATCAGCCATTCATATCTCATGATGTGCTTCATGGGGTAGGTTTTACCCCCATACGCAAGCATCGACGACATGTTGAACCTCCTTGGATATTCTGGATGTAGGTCATTATCATTAAATAGGATACGTCTTCCCGTGATTCCTTAGTCATCATTGGTTAAGCCTTGGCTTTCTATCACCAGGTGCCTGAACATAGCCGAAAAATCGAATGTTTGGATAGTTGGCGCCAAGTGTTGGTCATATTCCATGTCACGTGGTTCAGTCGATGTCTATGAGCCGTTCTACACCTTCTTGGTTCAACATCTTCTCGATGTGTATCTTGAAAATTCACTTCATCGTCATTCCGGGGAAGCATTTGGTCAATATTTATCTGGAATCCATCATCCAAATCGGCCGCAGCATCTCCAGTTGGAATCCCAACATGTATAGGTAAGTTCCCTTCTTTGGTGGAGGGATCAACACTGATCGTTCCTGGAAGACCACAATGGTCTGCCTGTTGATGCCTCGAAGTTTCTGTGTGATATCCGTCTATTCTACAACCCCTATGCTAGTGATACTTTTGATGAACTAGTACTTTCCTATGCCGAGTAAGGGGTAAGGTCCCTTCTAGCTTTTCCTTGTTGTTGCTAACTGATTTGGTTCATTAGATTGATACTAGCCTGAATCTAGTGATTTACTTCTCGACGGCTATTCATTAGCTCTCTCGTCAGCTCTTGGTATTCAGCTCTTGTAATAGAATCAGTTGGATTTTGGACTTCAACGGGTTTAGAATTCACATCCATTGGTTGACTGCGCGGCCCTTCTCGTTGTATATTAGCGTTTTCATTTCCTTCTACATTCTGAGAGGCATATCTAGTATTCCTCACCATTGTTGATAGCTTTGCCTAAAAATTTTAAATCTGAATAAAACACGCAAACTTCCCGAAGATAACTATGGATCCCCTTTAGAGATTTATGCAATCCAGTAGCAATAAAGGGATCCATAAGCTAAGAATCAAGGCTCTCAGTGAAAGCACCAAAATATTTGCACAAAAAATAGTTACAAACACCCAAGAATTGTTTTTGTAGAGAAGTGAATGAAAAAAGAAAAATTAAACCGAGTAAAAGAATAAGTAAGCAATAGAGAATAAGCAGTAATCAAAGACACAGAGCTTTGTAGAGGTTCGGCATTGTATGTCTACGTCCACTTTGAAGATATCCTTTACTACTCTCTTGTGAATCTGATTACAATAGTAGAACAAAGCTAGCACTTGATTACAATGGAGTCTAGAATAGCAAGTAGCATCCAAATTCTTAAATGAACTAATAGGTCTGTATTTTTAGGGTGAGATGATGAGATATTTTGCTAAGATTTCGGCATAAGGCTCTCCAGGTCCATAGGGACCCACTATAACGATTGGTGAACATAACTTGTTGTTTTGGAACGATCGGTACAAATTATATCGATCATTATTTTTGCCTTTGTTTTCCATGCGAACGTTTGTGAGGGGTCCAACATGCCTCTTTGCCTTGCTTCTGAAAATGAAGTCATTCTGAGTTATATATTACGAGATATGGATCAATCATTGTTACATTTGGATCGCTTGCTGAGTTACACCGATTGTTAGGAAGGATCGGCATAAAACGATCAGTATAAAATGATTAGCACTTCTTTACCTTAGAGTTTAGACCTACGATCGTTTTTGTAGGCCCATTCTTTAATATATAGATGCCCTGAAAGTTTCTAGTGAATTGGCCTTATGGATTCTGAGATATCGATCTATCTTTGCTGATTTGAGCTATTTTATGTATCGTTCCCGATCGATCCATATAAATCCTTTCTTTGACTGTAACTCGACCATATGAACTTTGATTGACTTGAAATTTAGCATATTGCTTCATGGGGCTATGCTCATCACTCCATAATGATTGCACCTCGATTGGGTCTTGGTCTGGATCTGCTCGACCATCGTCTATAGTATCATATACAACTGATTCTTAAGGCTGTTAACCATCCGTTTCTAGCAAATTTGATGGTATCACAACATTGCCAAAAGGCAGGATAATAATTTCTAAACTAGAACATTCCTTTCCACATTTTAATTTATCAGAGCTACCCTTCCAAAGAGGATTACCTTTATAATTTTTCATAAATTAACCAAAGTGAGATCTTTGCTACGTTTAAAATTGTAATAAATTATTTCTTTTCTTTTGTTGAAATAGATAGTGTAAACCATGAAAAAGAATATTCATATCTTACACATCTCTTTTCCGTTTTGGTATATCCTTCATCAATTCAAACGATACGTTAGAATTGGATGATTTATGGAAATTACTTAAACCACTCCAAATAAATCAAAACATAGAAATTCACATTCCTAGTCAACTAGGGCAACCTAATTTACAATCTAATAATAGATTCGGAATATCTTTACAACTTTACCAACATCAATTAAATATCTATGACTAATTTCAAATTTCCAGGTCACGTTGTACATACTATTTCTGTTTTATTCATATCCTAAAAACTTTACCTTGTCTTACCTAGATAGCGACCCCTATCTGCTCCATAAAAAAATTGGTTTAGCCCTCACCATTCTTTATAAAACTAAAATTTCACAATCACGAAGTACCTAATTTGGAACTTTATCTTTGAAAATATAAACTTGGAAACCCTTCTTTTCCTAGAAAATTCAAAAATTACTTAGCAAATAATTTCCTTTCTCAAAGATTTACTTCTTGAAGGTATGATTTTTAACCCAAAACATTCAAACACTCAATTATCATATTCAAAACATTGAAAAACGACTTTTATAACTTTAAGCAATGAAAAGTGGACTAGACAAGAATAACTTATATCATATTATTTTTCTATTACTTCTCTCTTATATTATTTCTTACTTGATTACTGATCCTATATTATCTAAATTCCTAATGCTATTAATATCTAAATTTCTCAATATTGACTTATCGTGGCATATTTGCCTACTGCTTTAGCCATCTGGGCTTTTCTTTTTATATAAATCTATTTCAGTTGTTATTCTCCGCATTTCCTTACACGAGAATATTCCTCCTACTTACTTTATTGGGCATTACTTACCTTCTATTCTCTCTACGTCTTTTTGATCAAGTACCATTTCCATTTATTTCCCCCTTTAGAAAGAATTTAAAAAAAAACTTCCAAATTTATGCATTAGAAATAAATCATCGATTCCAATCTAATTCTATTCTGTATTTATTTCAAAATGAAAATCTCTTTAATGAAAATCTTTAAACCAAAAGTTATTTGACTCAACAAATTTTTAAACTAAGAATTTCAAAATAAAAAAAATACCTTTTTACCAAAAATCTTTTAATCAGAAACTTTTGACTCAAAAAATTCAAACTATAAATTTCCAAATTTCCTTAGTTTCTCAAAAAAACTTCCCAATAAATCCTTTAGTATACCCATTCAAAAAATTTGAAGGAATTTTCCAAAAACCTTTTATCGAATTTTTTTCCATGGGGCTAGATTTACAAATTGACTTTAATTGTCCTTTCTATTGAAATTTCTTTCTCCCCTAACCAGTCTTCATAAAAATCCAATTATCTCCTTGTAGCGATTAATGTACACCTTCTTGTGGGAACTCGCTTCACTCCTTCTTCACATCTTGCTTCACTCCTGTCATTTCTTACTTTCGGATGCTTACAACATATATTTTCTTACTTCTAGTTTGTTTAAATGAAATGTTTGGCAATCAATCAAAATCCAAAATCATAAGGTAGTATAGGCTTAATAAATACGTCTAGTGCCATTCTGCTTTTGAAGTGCTTCTATATGTCGTGGTCATGCTCTTCTTTGTCCAGTCCTTATGATAGGACTTCCTCCTTATGGAATAATCAGGGTAGGAGTATAAATTTAACTCTATTTATTGGCCTAAATCATAGTTGCATCACCTACCCTTTTGGAATATGATCTCAACTACTTCTATAGTCAGACTTTATAGAGTTAAATGTACGTTCAAAATAAGTGTATGTATATATTTATGTATAGTAAGGTTTTTGAGAAATAATTTTGAAAATAACAAATATACCACTTATACATATAGCTATCCCCATTGATCGGGTAACCTAAGCTCTAATACCAAATGCAACAACGCTCCCCGAAACGGGCCAAAATTTCGAAATGAGCCATTGAGACCTAGAACCATTCAAAAGCTGGCTATTGGTTGATAAAATTTATATAGAGAACGATAATCGGAGCTATCTATCTACATATTCCGAATCTCACAGCGGAAGGATAAAATATAATTTAAAAAATAGTACCCATTTTGTTAAAAACTCAAATGTAAGAAACATACAACACAATACCATAAAATAACGTCAAATATCCATATTGTAATATCTTAAAACACATCAACAAATTTAGATGGATACATTAGAAATACCAAATCAACAAAAGTATATAATTAGATGACTGCCACAAATCCAGTTATTAACTTTGCCATCGTAATCTGCATTGCCTTCTCTAACCTGTATTGTAGAGTCCGAACAACTATGTCTGGTGAATAAAAATCTCGAGTTTCTCTATAATAGTACTTAGGTAGCGTAATTTAAATAAGAATATGTCTTATGCATCCTAACTATTTTGTAAGTTTTTCCAACTACAAGCCCTATGGCTTTTCTAGTCTAATTCTACAACCCATCCTTTCATCTCAATAAACCATCTTCAACTATCGGCCAAAGGCCATTCCCATCCTTATGCATCTACTATCAATAATGTCTTAACATTGTAAAAGATATTACCCAAGTTGCCTAATACCTTTAAAGTCGTAACTAGGCAGACTTGGAGACCATTTAATACCTTATTTTAGGCAGGTCCCATCATTTACTACCTATTCCAAGGCGGACTCCTCTTCGATACTATCTAGCTGACATCGCACGAAATCTCATCAGGTCACTTAATACTTATTTATGGGAGAGGCAAACCCTATAATAGCTACTTAATATCATAAATCCATAGCAGGCCCTTCCTGAGATACCTACCACCGTACCTAACTGCTAACCCTGACCATTTAATATTTTCTAAATAGGGAGGAGGCGAGCCCTTAATTTTCCAGTTACTGCCCTTAATCTCAAAGCAGGACCTTCATATTATGATCCATTACCCAAATTATGACTTCTCACATTAGTCCAACTATTTGTAGCCTTGTAGGTAATGGTAGCCAGATTAGCTGGTAGGTTTACCCTTTAGAATTTGGAATTAACCTCGTGTCCTTTTTGGATACTAAATATAGACGATGTCTCACATATTCCTAAAGTCATACCACTGGTAGCCAGAATAGCTGGGCAAGCTTCCATGTGCTTTTGACTGACCTTTCATCCTTATAACTTAGTCATAATCTACACTCACTTAACAAACTATCATACACCTTACTGCATTCCTTATTTAAGCCTTATAAGGAAAACCCTTATTACGTCTTAACTATCAATTACTTTTCTAAGGAGGATTTAATACTAATTAATATTCTATTTACTATGCCGTTAATGCGCTATTAATTGTACATTATTTATATACTATTGTATGTACACACACACTCTCATGCCAAAAATATTTATAAGCATGTGAAGAATACGGCCTATATTAATCGTATAAGTGTCAAAAATTCAAATTTATACAAGTCTAATTCCATATTAACAAACATGCCATATATCCAACATTCTCAATCCAACCACAGACTTGTATGAAAATAGAATTCATACTAAACTTATTTTATACTAAAATAGTATAATAAACATTAATGGAATTTGCAATCCAAATCCTTTTACGCCGTATTCAACTTCTACATATATGAATGAAAAAGGGAATTTCCGTTTAAATTACGGAAGTAGACAGTGGAAACTATGAATAAAAGAATCTTCTTCTATACACCATTTCCTAACTTATATCTTTTCAAAATCCTTAAAATAATCGAAAGAAAAAGGTAAGTAGTGGAATAGAATGTAAAGTATTAAAATTGCAATAACTACACAATTCCACTATTTTAGTATAGAATAATTGTTAAGAATAGTTGAATTTAAGCGGCATAACCTTTGGTTTGTATAAAGTATAGCTCTCAAATTTAAAATAGGTATGTCAACATTGATGACCTCCAACACCAATACCTTAAAACATTTGATAATTATTTCATAAAACTGGGCTATTATGCCACCGTACAAAGAATACTGAAATCATTTACTTACGGCATTATTGCCATAAGAAAATCAGCGACATCATATCTGCTTTATGCCATTAATGTCGAAAGTAACATGTGCGACATTGCTTCCTTAAAGGAATAACATTGAAGTTAAGTTATGCGGCCTTATTGTCAAAATAATTTTATCTTGAAGGTAATACTAGTGGCATTACTACCACAGCATAGTTAAAGCCGAAACAAAATATGCGGCGTCATCGCCACTATATACTAACGTCGGCATATAGATGTGGCATAGTTAAGCGGCATTAATGCCACCTATCCTTAATATCATAAGTATTTAGTTGACGGTCAATACTGCATGCTTTAGGTTTATGTTGGCATTGATAAATCAAGAGTTTACTCATGTTGCTATTAGTTTAATGCCTAGAGTCCCTATAACTATGCTTCAACCAAAGTGGAACCATTTAATACCAACACAATCGCTATCGTATGCTTCACTTCTGGTCGAAGACGACATTGATAGCTACGGCATGGATGGACTTCGGCATTGATTACCAACGTCATGGAAAACTCGTAATTAACATAAAAATTATTTATTTCTCATTTAAAGTAATTTCTTTTCATCTACTCTTAATCCATGTCCAATATCTATTGGTTAAGACTACATTTTATCAACTTCTTTTCCAGAAAATTTCCGTAAACCAAATTTATCATTCCCAAAGTATGTTGCAAACCATTTAACTTATATAATTATTTTGGTATAAATATTAAGCCTTTTCTAGCCTAAATTCATATAAAATCACAAACACTTGGGAAAAATCCCCAGAAATCACTACAATCAGAATTAATATATTCTTTGACATATAAAAGTTTTGGGACCAAAAAATTATTTAATTATTTTTAGTAGCTAAATCCCAAGATAAATCCTTTTCTTTACTTAGAAAATTCACAAAATATTCATACTTGCTTGGAAAATTACGAAATTAAAATTCCACTTCTAGAATAATGTTGTAAACATATACCCAAATTTCAAGCTATTTTGATGTCATAAACTAGGTTTTCACACTAAGCCTTATTATTTAATTCCATATTAAGTCCAATAATTAGTCATTCAAGTACATAATCAACCAATCGATCATAATATGGCATAACAACAACATATGATTTGGGTTTAACCATAAAACCAAAATAAACATACAATTGTGAGATGGATAACTATTATTCACCTTGATTAGATAAAGAGATTGAGAGTTAAGTATTGATTTGATTCCCATAAGCTTTATCCTATGATTTCCTAGCCTTTTCTCTTCTTAGATCTTTAGCAATGGTTGACCTCTCTTCTCTATTTCGTTTGTATGTAATGTTATTAAATAAGGATAATGAGAGAATAAGGGGTTGAGTTAGGAAATAAGGATCTACTTCCATTTTACCCTCACATTATTCCTCCTTTCTTTCTATAGTTTAAATAGTCTTATTACCCCATTAATCAAGGCACAAACAATTTAAGTATTAATCTCATTCTACTTATGTCAACACATTATTTCATTTAATTTATTTAATTAAATATCTTAAATAATATTAATCGAAATTAGTGGGTTACATACTCCCCTCCATAAAAAATATCGACCGTGCAATTATGATAAGGTACATAACATATAACACAGGTATAAAAAGTACCATCAAAATAAACTAGGATAAGTGTCTCTCATCTTATAATTTTTCTCCCAAGTACAGTCTCTCTTGTTGTCACTTCACTGGACCTGCACTAATTTGACTATATTGTTTCTTAACTTCTTTTCATCCCTAACTACAATACGAACTAGTTGCCTAATAATAGTCATGTTTGGTTCCACCATTAAGTCTTCCAATGCAGTCAGAGTGATAGTGGTCTCTGGATCATGAACACGCTTCTTTAGATGAGAAACATGAAAAACATTGTGGATTCTAGCCAAACTGCTCGGTAATTGTATCCTATAGGTGAATTTCCTGATCCTCTCCATAATAGGAAATGGTCCAACAAACCTAAGTGCTAATTTCCCCAAATTTCCAAATCGGATTACAACCTTCATTAGTGATATCTTGATAAAAACATGATCTCCCACTGAAAACTCCAAATCTTTATGCTTCTTAGCTACGTAACTTTTTTGCTTCGTCTGAGCTTCCTTCAGTCTTGCTTGGATCAACTCCATCTTTTCCTTTGCTTCTCTCACCAAATCGAGACCAAGAACTAGTTTATCACTGGTCTCTAACCAACATACAGTTAGTTTGCATGGCCTTCCATACAAAGCTTCAAAGGTGCCATCCCTATACTAGTCCGATGACTATTCTTATCGGAAAATTCAACTAAGTGTTGATGGTCTTTCCACGATCCTCCAAAATCTAACACACAAGCTCGTACCAAATCTTTTAAATTTTTGTTAACTCTTTCTGTTTGCCCAACTGTTTGTGGATGGTAAGTGGTACTCACCTTGAGCTTGATGTCCATAACCTCTTGTAGAATCTTCTAGAATTCGCTGGTGAATAAAAAATCTCTATCACTGACTATACTACTAAGAACCCTATACGGTATGATAATATTTTTCTTAAATAATTTAGCCAAAATAGGTGCCTCCCTTGTCGACTTAACAGGAATGAAATGTCTAATATTAGTCAGTCTATCCACTACAAGCCAAATACTCTCTTTTCCCCTATTCGAACTTGGCAATGCATCAATGAAATCCATTGATTTAGAATCCCATTTCCAAACCAGTACATCTAAAGGCTGAAGCAATCCACTTGGCTTCTAATGCTTGGCTTTCACTTGTAGGCAATTTATATTTTGCTTTACCCATAAGCTTATATCCTTTTCCATACCTTTCCAGAAGAAACTTCTCTTCGTGTCTTAGCAAATTGTAGTTCCTTTAGGATAAATGGTAAATTTCGATTGATGACACTCCCTAAGAACTTCCTTCCTTAGGTTTCTCATATGTGGAGCACACAGTTGTCCCTTCTTTCTTAACCATCCATTTTGGTCAAGATAAAAATCTTTCAAATCATCAATCTTAGCTTCACCATCGAGTCCACTGATTCATTTAGCTAATAATAGATTATCTTTCTGTTTAGAAGCAATCCATTTGATCATTATTGGTCAAACTTCTAAACAAGACAACATAGCAGTATACCGATTAGAACTATCCATCGACCTTAACTACACATTACAAGTAGTCAATGCTTCTAAATCTTTCCACTCCGCTAACGTTACTAATATTGCATTTTGATGTTTCCCGCTAAGTGCATTAGCTACTTTGTTTCTTTTCCTTGGCATGTACTCAATACAAAAACCATAAGCTGCTATGAACTCTAACCACTTTTGTTGTCTCGTATTCAACTTTTTTATGAAATAATAAAAATCTCAAGGACTTGTGATTTGTAAATAACTCGAATCTTTCTCTTAAAAGGTAATGTCTCTATGCTTTTAAAGTAATGGTAGCCGCTGAGTCAGATATCTAAGTTCATGCGATCTAAGCTTTCGAGAAGCATAGGCAATCACTTTACCTTTTTGCATCAACATAGCCCCTAATCATGTTCCTACGCATCAGTATACGCCACCAAATCTTGATTCCCATCTAGAACAACTAACACGGGCACGTTCAGCTTCAGGAATGCATCCTCACATTTATCGATCCAATTATACTTTACATCCTTCCTTGTTAGTTTAGTCATCGATGCTGCCATACGAGATGAATCCTTGATGAATCCTTGATGAATCTCCAGTAATAACCAACTAATTCAAGAAAACTCTTTACCGCGGTCACCATCTCGGGTCTCTTCCAATTATTAACTGCCTCCATCTTTGTTGGATTTACTGATAACCCTTTTTATGAGACTTCATGACCAAGGAACTTCATTTCTTACATCCAAAAATGACATTTCAAAAACTTTGCTTTTATTGATGTTGCCTCAACTTCTCAAGCAATATTGTAAGGCGAGTCTCACAATCTCAAACAATCTAAGAATATATTAAGATGTGATCAATAAATACTAACATGAATCTATCCAAATGCTCTTGAAAGGTCTAACTCACCAAATCTACAAAGAAAGGGGGTGCATTAGTCAACCCGAATGGCATTACTAAACATCGTAGGAACTGTATCTTGTTCGAAATGCTGTTAAAGGAATATCGTCCTCCACCACTCTCAAATGATGGAACCCTTGTTGCAAAATCTAAATGGGAAAGTACTTTGGCTCCACTCAACCGATCAAATAAATCAAATATTCTTGGCAATGGATATCTACTCTTTATCGTCTTCTCATTCAGTTTACGATGATCGATACACATCCTTAAAGACTTATCTGGTTTCTTTATGAACACCACGGCTGATCCCTAAGGCGAAATGCTTGGTCTAATGAAATACTTTCCTTCTAAGTCCACTGGCTACACCTTCAAATCCTTCATCTCAGTAGGTATCATTCAGTTAAGCGATTTACTTACAGGTTTAGCTCTAGGTAAACTAAACAGCTCGTTTTGGGGATAATCCTATCACAAGCTCAAAGACATCTGCAAACTCTTTAACGACGAAAACCCGATTCAACTCTTTCTCCCCCTCCATTGCACCTAATAAATCACAAACATCAAAATTCTACAAATTTATAAACTCAGTTTTGAATTCACTTTGAATTCCTAATTTAAATATTTAACCTTCCAATTCAAATGCAAATCGCATATGCATTTACACTTGTAAGTTTGAAAACCAAATTTAAATTTAAATCATGAATGATTTCAAATCTCAGAAAATCAAATTTGAATTCACATTCAAATTTCAAATTAAAAACTCAGTTTAAATCTCCACCTAAAAATTTAAATTTACCTTTACATTTAAAAACAGAAAATTGTTCTCTGTTTTATTTATAAAAAAAAATCAAATTTTGAAATTTTCTGAATTTAAATTATTTCAAAAGAAATCAGAATTCAAACTTATTTGAATTCATATTTGAATTCAGTTTAAAATCCTAAGTACAAATTTTAGTTTGTATTTCTTTCAAACTTCATAAAACTGGAACCTGTTTCTCTCTTTATATTTAAAAAAACAAACTTAAATTTCTTAACTCAAATTATTCCAAAATCAGAATTCAAACTTTTTGAATTCATTTTTAGATTCAGGTTTAAATCCTAAGCTAAACTTTTAGTTTATATTTAAACTTAAATTTTAATTTCAAAACTGCAAAATCAGGCTTCTGTTTTGCTAAAAACCTGAAACACCCAAACACTTGAACTTCCCTACTTGACTTCGAGTCAATTCCTTACTTACTTCGAGTTTCCCCCTCAAGTAACCCGAGACCAACCCGAGGCAAAAATCTGCAACCAACAAAACCATACAACCTGCACAGCTCCCCTGTGCACCACTTAACCCATCTCAGGCCACCTCTGACCATCTTCTCTGGTCATCTTCCATCGACCACAATCCCCACATCATACTTCAACACTCCAGAATCCAGAATTCAACCTAAGTTTAAATTTAAGTTTTTTTTTTAAAAACCCAAAACCTGGAAACACTTCCCACCTCAGTGTCAACCTGTCAACACCCAATTCTCTCATCTCCGATCACCATTACACGCCATACTCCAACGATGTCTCCATTAATACATCATCTACCATTACCCCAAAAATCTTTGAACTCAATTCAACGAGGAAGCCGCATCACTCAATTTTTTTCAAACACAGTAAAAACTAGGGCTTATACTGGAAAATCCCAAATTCATCCTCAATATTAAATTTTTACTCCAATTCAATATTTTTCCTATATCTTTGATGAATAAACAATCTCCTAAATCAAATTCACCCAAAACAAATTTCAAGCTTCAACTATGCTTAGCTGATATATAAGACACAGTAGTTTCAAACTGCATTTTTGGGAGAAACTGTGAGTAACTCAACTTTTTAAGATTTTAAATAGGTAAAAGTTGATTTATACTTTGATTTAGATATGAAATTATATTATAAATATGCTGTGAATATGTATATGGATATGTTTGTGCGTGTGCATGATTGATTACCTGAACATCCCTGATTTTCTCTGATTCAAGCTTCAGTCAGATGCAATACATCCCACTGTCTTTTAATTTGATTCCTCATGTGAGTTATGACTTAAACAAATATGTTTGTTTCATTATAATATTCAGATTAAAATTTGTATTTGAGTTATATTACAAATTGATTAATTGATTAATTGAAGTTATTAAAGGTTAATTACTGTTTAGTTAAGAATAATTAATTTGAGAAATTAATTAAGGATAATTACTGGAATGTAATTAAGTATAATTAATCAGGAGTGATTAATTAAAGTAATTTATGATTGATTAATTGATTGTAATCAATTAAATAATTAAGTAAGCAAGATTTATATTTGATAAAGTAATTAATTTGATTTATTTTAAATTAATTAAAGATGGGTAATTAATTTAATTCATTTTAAATTAATTAGAATTGGAGATAGTTAATTTAGATCATTTTAAATTAATTATATGGATGAGTAAATCATTGCTTATGGATGAATGGTTGAACTTGATTGACTTGGATGTTTTGTGATCTCAGCAATGAGATAAATGATATTTTGTGGTATGAATAACTTAGGTTATCTATTGTGATGATATATGGTATATCTGTATGATATTGATGATGTGAATTACCTATTATGTGATAATGTTGATTATCAGTTATGATTTATGAGTTATCTATTCTGTGTGTATATAGATACTGTATTAAATTGTTTAAAACTTAAAAACAACTTGGACCTTAAAAGACACGCTTTGGTTTTCGATGAGATCGGGATCGGGTTTCCATATTTGGATATCCGAAAACCACATCGATTCCAAATAACGTTAGGTCGTGAATTCAAAATGGAGCTTTGTGAATACTCGAGGTGTAAGGACTATGAGTCAGTAAAACTCTGTGGGTGATTCCGTAATGAGTTGACGAAATTAGTTCTTATAGATTCGAGATGGAGAATTAGAGTGCAAGGGTTATTGTCGTTAGCTCTGAGGGTGATTCCAAAATGAGTGTAACGAGATAATGCCTTTGGTTTCATTCGAACCCGGAACGAACTTGTATGGATTGAATGCTTTCAGCACATCGTCAGGTGGACGATGAGCATTCTAAGTGATATGTCCTATAAAGGTAATCGTAGCCTCAAGCCTCATCAACCGGGAATGGCTAAAACAGAGGAGGTGCAGCAAAGCTTCATGGATCGCGCCCACTGGAGAGCAAGATTGATCCCTGTCTAGAAGTCCCTTTATATTCGGCTGTATGGGTGGTTGCTAGCTACAACCACGGGGTTGTCTTGTTCGGAACTATTCAGTAAGGAATGGGTCCGGCTTTGTGTTGCAGGGGGTCGGGAGTGATCCTCGGTACGTTGATCTAGGCCACGTACTGTGACGGGTGGTACCCCAGTAGCCCTGCCATTGTATGGAATCCAAAATCCAATAAGTGCCGACGGTTTTGATTGTATTACCCACTTTTGTGGCTAGTAGCTGGAATTTAATCATGTAACAATTTCGGCTATTTCATATTTATTTGAAAACCCTAGACACTGTTATAATATCATCGGATTTCCTATCAAATGTTTTGGTTAGCGTAAGGTAAAAACTTTTCCATGTTTATGTGTGGGAAGTCTTACGTGATACCTTTCTTTTCAAAGGATTTTCAAAAAAATTAAGCAACTTTAACCTGTTACTCACACCAGACCCATGTTTGACCCGGAGTTTATTTTTGTTTTTCATAAACTCTTGGGTACTCAAATTTTTACGAGTAGCCAAGGGATTCAGGTTAGGATTCAGGATTAGCTTTGATGAATTGTGAAGGAGCAGTGGAGCAGGAGGCTTCCGCGTGTAGATATTTATAGTTTTCCGCTGTGTGTTCTCTATGTTGTTGTATTGAGATGTATAATTAGACAGGTGTTTATAACTGTCTAGTATGTGTTGTATATCTGTGTACTCTGATATTGTTGTAAACTATGTAATATTTATGTTATTCATATAATTTATTCGTTCCGCTGTGTAAGATTCTGATGTTGTTTTCTTTCTTCTCTTCTTCTATTCTCTTTCTATCCCTTTCTTTCTTAATTCATGATGCGATTTTCCGGGAGTGGAAAGTCGGGTCGTGACAGCTAATTAATAACTTAATTAATGATCTTAATTCCAAATTGATTATTCATTAATCAATTATTAATTCCAAATTCAATTAATTAATTAAATTAATTAATTAATCTTAATTACCTGTTAATTAACTTTAAAACATAAATCTTAATCAAATTTTCCAAAATAAAACATAACTTAATTATGTTTTAAAACAATTTAATTTAAAACAAAGTACTTATGAAATTAATTTTAAATTTCAATTTAAATTCAAGTTTAAAACTTATCAAAGTTTTAAATGATTTAAAACTTTTTAAGTTGCAAATCAAACAAATGCTATGGATTTTTTTTTAAAGTTAAAGTCATTTCAAAACTTTCAATAATTTAAATTTCCATTTTAATTTGAAACTTCAAATTTAACCCTTCCTTAAAATTTAAAACTGCATTTCAAATTTTAATTTTAAATTTCCAGATTTAAATAACTTTAAATCTACTCACATTTTTAAAATCTTATTATCAAAATGTTTAAACTATCTTATCAACATGATATAGTTAATAAAGTTTAAAATTTTAAACTTAAGTTTCTGTTTAAAAACTGAAATTTAAATTCAAATGAGAAATTAAACTTGCATTTAAATTTGAACTTAAATTTTTCTCAACCATAAACTGCAGATTTTAAAAAAATTTAAATCCAGATTTGCAGAAAACAGAAAACAGGTTTCAACTCTAATCTGGAATTTAAATTCAGGTTATTAATTCAAACTTGAATTAAATTTTAAACCTAAACTTTATTTAAAACCTATAACTACAGATTTCTAAATTTGAAACCCCAGATTTTAAAAGTTTAAACCCAAATTATAAAAACAAACACAGTTTACTATGTAACTGTAAACTACAGTTTGACCCGAGAACCTTATATTTTTACTTCGGGTTTAATGCTGCCTTACTTCGAGTCAAACATCTACCTGCTTCGAGCCATTCCAAACTTAACTCATGCAAATAAACAACATCACCAACATCATCTAATATCAGTGCCCCGTGCACATGTACTGAGCTGCCGATCAACTCCATCCATCAGCGATGATTTTCACACATTAGACATCATCTCTACACCCTAACTCAATCATCCGATCGAACTTCTAATCTCAAAATCAAATTCGAGCTGACATGCTCAACCTGGAACAACTGAGCAACCCAACCCAAAAACCCGGCAACGCCTCAACCGCTGTCCTCCGGCCACCTGAAACACTACAACTCCGGCCATGAACTTGTATACGACCAAGCTTTCTTCACCCAAAGACTTGAAACACTCGATCCATCCAACTTTTTTTACTGACCCAAACCTAACCCCTGACTTCTATTTCCAGTTTAGTCAAGAACTGGGCACCCCTTACTGAATTAAATATCTTGATTTTAATTTTAAAATTCATGTTTTAAGGTGATATTTCAGATCCTAACTCTGAAGCAATAAATTTTGATATTTGAATTTTTACTTATTTTAAACCTGATCAATAAATTGGGTTTCTAGAGGAAATACAGGTTATTTTAACTTAAATTTCTAAACTAAATTTTATGATTAAACAAACAAGTTTGATTTAGGTCTTAGGTTTAAACAGAGATTAAATTAAATGATTTTGATTTTTAAATCAAACTTTGAACCTGTGAACTACAAAACAGAGAAGACTCAGGAAATATAAGCATGCTTACCAAACAATCAGAGATACAACTAAATACACAACCATACATATGAATGTACTTAATAAAATATTTAACTCAGAGATTAGCATGCAACCATTATTCATACTTAAGAAAAAAAAATGTGATGTTACTCACCATTTCAATGCAGACTCTATTGTTCTTTGAATTTTGCAGAACACCAAAAATGCAGGTTTGCTTCCTTTTATAAATTTGCAGAAATGAATATGAAGGGTCCCTGTTTCTCCTTTATGCAGAAGATAAAAATGCAAGCTTGCTTCCTGTAGATGATGCAGTGGCAATTTCCCCCAAACACATGCATGCAGATGCACTTTCAACCCAGGTTCCAAACAAAATGTAGAAAAATGCAGGCTTCATTTTGATTTTGAAATGAAGTGAAGATTTGAATATGCAGATTAATTATAAGTTAATTAGTTAATTAATTAAAGTAATTATTAATTAATAAGGATCATTAATTAGTGTGATTTAGAATATTAATCAAGGTCGATTAATATAAGTAATTAATTTAAATGTGATTAATTAATTGTAATTAATAAAAAATTAATGTAATTAATTATAGTTAATTCTCCAACTTCGAATTCCAAAACTCCTTATCTCATATTTGTAACTCAATAGACAATCCAAGGCAGCCAAACTTCTTCCTGATCAGCTCAACCTATGCTGATGCTTCCAGAAACAACTAGACCAAAACAAACCAGATTCTGGATTCTATCCAACAGAAAATCTTCCAAAATCCTTCGAAATCCAGAACACAAGCTCTACCTCCCAAACAATAGCAAACAGAACTCGCTTCCTTCCTTGCACAGCTGCTACCTCGCTTCCGCTGCACAACTCTGATTCTGAAATAAATGAGAATACCGCTGATGAACACGAATACAAACTTATCCACATATATCCGGAAAATTTGTTCATCAAATCCATAAAAATCTGAGTGACTTATCTGACTCAGTCACACAACCTTATAACAGAATCCAATTCATGAGTTAGATCAGTCCAATTCCAATTCCAAATAACTCTGAGCTGCTTACTAACTCTCCTTTCTCCAAGAACCATCCAACTTCCAGGCTAAGTACCAAAATCACTTCTGGAACCAAAACAATATGGAACACAACTCCAGATGCAGACAAACTTCTGATTACATCAGTAGCTCTTACTTCTACATGAGAATCCTCAGTCTCAACAAAAGATTGCCCAAGAAAAATTCCCAAACTAATCGCAAGTCACTTTTGCGATCCTACCTAGTTCAAATTTCAAATAAAACTGTCCCCTCTTACCAATTAGAACAGGTTAAAGTTTTTTTTTCCAAACCAGGTTAACCCTTCAAGAAAACATTACCACCTTCAGCCCGGACTGCTGAAAGAAAACCACCAAGATTCCTGGACCATCAGAGAAATATTAAGTTTTAAAACAAGTTTCAGATTACAATTCATTCCTATATAAATTATTAATGGATTAAACTAAATTTCAAAACAACTCAAATTATAACATATACATACATATATATTACAATTTGAAAATTCATCTTTAATTTAAAACACAAGATCTCCTATTCACAATATATATCAAATGTATATATTATAAATAGAATAAAATTTCATTTGCTATGACAAAAATCTTATCAATATTTCCAGATTAAAAATTCATTAACCTTTAAAAGATTAAAATTTACCAATTTAAATTAAAATTATAAAGAAAAATTATCAAACCAATTAAATTATTTACACAGATTATTAAATTCTTATTGCCTAAAATTCCGGGTCGTTACAATCCTTGATTAATTAATTCAATTAATTAATCCTTCATTAAGTAATTATTAAACAATTAAATTAATAAATATATCCTTAATTAATTACTTTATTAATTAATTTAATTTAAGATTAATTTGAATACCTAGGCTCTAATACCACTGTAACGGCCCAACTTCCAGACTCCAGGAAGTCGCATCGTTAATAAGAAAGAAAGGGATAGAGAATAGAAAGAAAGAGAAGAAGAAAGAAACAACACAACAGAATCTAAACAGCGGAACGAATAAATTATATTAATAACATAAGTATTACATAGTTTACAACTACTATCAGAGTACACAGATATACAACACATACTAGTCAGTTATAAACACCTGTCTAGTATTTACAACATAATACAATCCAGAGACAACACAAAACGCACAGCGGAATACTATATATCTAATGCAGAAGCCTCCTGCTCCATTGCTCCTTCAATATTCGTCAAAGCTAACCTGAATCCCTTGGCTACTCGTAAAAATTTGAGTACCCAAGAGTTTATGGAAAACAAAAAAATAAACTCCAGGTCAGACATGGGCCTGGTGTGAGTAACTGGTTAAAGTTGCTTAACTTTCAAAAACCTTTTGAAAAGAAAGGTATCACGTAAGACTTCCCACACATAAACATGGAAAAGTTTTTACCTTACGCTAACCAAAACATTTATAGGAAATCCAGTGATATTATAATAATGTCTAGGGTTTTCAAGTAAATATGAAATAGCCGAAATTGTTACATTATTAAATTCCAGCTACTAGCCACAAAAGTGGGTAATACAATCAAAATCGTTGGCACTTATTGGATTGTGGATTCCATACAATGGCAGGGCTACTGGGGTACCGCCCGTCATAGTACGTGGCCTAGATCAACGTACCGAGGATCACTCCCGACCCCCTGCAACACAAAGCCGGACCCATTCCTTACTGAATAGTTCCGAACAAGACAACCCCGCAGTTGGCGTACGCTCCAAACTGCCCACACAGCCGAAGTAAAAAGGGACCTCTAGACAGGGGAAAATCTTGCTCTCCAGTGGGAGCTACCCACAAAGCCTTGCTGCACCTCCCCTGTTTTAGCTATTCCCGGTTGATGAGGCTTGAGGCTACGATTACCTTTATAGAACACATCTCTTAGAATGCTCATCGTCCACCTGACGATGTTCTGAAAGCATTCAATCCATACAAGTTTGTTCCGGGTTCGAACGAAACCGAAGGCATTATCTCGTTACACTCGTATTGGAATCACCCTCAGAGTTAACGACGATAACCCTTGCACTCTGAATCACCATCTCGAAACTATAAGTACTATTCCGTCAAGCTCATTACGGAATCACCCACAGAGTTATACTAACGTATAGCCCTTACACCTCGAGTCTTCACTTGCTCCACTTATATTCACGACCTAACGTTAATTTGGATCGATGTGGTTTTTGGATATCCAAATATGGAAACCAGATCCCGGTCTCATCGAAATCCAAAGCGTGTCTTTTAAGGCCAAGTTGTTTTAAAGTTTTTAAAACAATTCAATTATCTATATATCCAATAGATAAATCACAGATTCACAACATGTATTCAATATTATCATCACGTCAGATAACCATATTATCATTATCAAAAGATAATCCAAATCATCATCACAATGCAACCAATGCATCCATATTACTCAACATTATTTATCTCATATTTGAGATTCAAACCAATCAAGGCAAACAACATTATCCAACCATATAAGCAATGATTTATAATCACTAATTATAATTAATTTAAAGTGAATTAAATTAACTACATCATTCTCTAATTAATTTAAAATGAATTAAACTAATTACTTCATTAATATAAATCTTGCTTACATAACCTTTAATTAATTACAAATTAATTAATTAATCATCTTCCAATTAATCACTGTAATTAATCACCTTTGATTAATTATTATTTATGTAATTATTCTTTAATTAATTTCACAAATTAATTATACTAAACCAAATTCAGTAATCAATCTTAATTACTTCACAAATTAATTAACTATAGGTAATTACATTAATCCTTGATTAATTATATTAATTAATTACCTTAATCACTTATTATTGATTAATTAATCTTAATTAATCAATCTTAATTACATCATTAATTATATTAATTAATGATTTCTAATTACATTTAAATTAGTTACCTTAATTACATTAAGAAATTAATCTTAATTTAACCCATAATTGTTAATCACCGTTGATTAACCCCATTTAGTAATTAACTACCTTTAATTACTTTACTAAATAAATTAATTATTCCTTAATTAATTATCTCAAATTAATCCCTTGATTAATTCACAAGTAATTATACCCAAATTACTTCAGTTATCAAATCACCTACAAATTAATTTCATACAGTAATTACCCATTAATTACTTCTCTAAGTAATTCCTCTTTATTTAATTACAATAAGTAATTATACTTCATAAATCATCAAGTGATTATTTTAAAATAATTAAACTGAATTAATTAACTTAATCTAATCAAATTAACCCCAATTAATTATAGTAAATAATTAATTTCCTTAATTACTCAAATGATTATTTTTAAATTAATTAATCTAATTAATTATTAAAAAATTAATCACATTAATTAATTAATTAATCCTTAGTTAATGATCTTCATTAACTATTTAACAATTCATTAATTACTTTTCTAAAATAATTAACTTATTTTAATCATTATTAATTACAAATTAATTAATCATTAATAACCCACTAATTAACCTTTAATTAATTAAATAATTAAGTGTTAATTAAAACTTAATTAATTTGTGATTATTTATTAATTAATTAATGTAATTAGTTTTGGATAATTAATTAGATTAGTTAATTTAGATAATCAATTATGAAGCCTAATTAAGTATGATTACTTTATGGAAATAATTAAGGATATTAATTACTCTTTGAAATTAATTTATTAATTGGATTAGTCTAAATTAATTAATTAAGTTTAATTAATTTGGAACCAGCTGTTCAAGAAGGTTTAGTGGTTGAGTCAGACTCGTCTGTAGTCTGATATCTTGTCTAGTTTTGAAAATCTAGATGAGTTGAAGCTCTGTAGCTTCGTAGTTTAGAATTGTTTGTATTTTGTAGGGCTATACGTCAGTATAACTCTGTGGGTGATTCCGTAATGAGTTTGACGGAATAGTGCTTATAGATTCGAGATGGTGAATCAAAGTGCAAGGGCTATGGTCGTTGACTCTAAGGGTGATTCCAATAATGAGTGCAACGAGATATTGCCTTCGGTTTCGTTCGAACCTGGAACGAACTTGTATGGATTGAATGCTTTCAGCACATCGTCGGGCGGACGATGAGCATTCTAAGATTTGATGTCCTATAAAGGTAATCGTAGCCTCAAGCCTCATCAACCGGGAATAGCTAAAACATGGGAGGTGCAGCAAGGTTTCGTGGGTAGCCCACACTTGAGAGCAAGATTTACCCCTGTCTAGAGGTCCCTTTTTATTTCGACTGTGTGGGGCGGTTGAATCGCGACAACTGCCGGGGTTGTCTTGTTCGGAACTATTCAGTAAGGAACGGGTCCGGCCTTGTGTTGCAGGGGATGAAGGGAGTAATCCTCGGTACGGTGATCTAGGCCACGTACTGTGACGGGCGGTACCCCAGTAGCCCTGCCATTGTATGGAATCCACAATCCAATAAGTGCCAACGGTTTTGATTGTATTGCCCACTTTTGTGGCTAGTAGCTGGAATTTAATCATGTAACAATTTCGGCTATTTCATATTTATTTGAAAACCCTAGACACTGTTATAATATCATCGGATTTCCTATCAAATGTTTTGGTTAGCGTAAGGTAAAAACTTTTCCATGTTTATGTGTGGGAAGTCTTACGTGATACCTTTCTTTTCAAAGGATTTTCAAAAAAATTAAGCAACTTTAACCTGTTACTCACACCAGACCCATGTTTGACCCGGAGTTTATTTTTGTTTTTCATAAACTCTTGGGTACTCAAATTTTTACGAGTAGCCAAGGGATTCAGGTTAGGATTCGGGTTAGCTTTGACGAGTATGGGAGAAGCAATGGAGCAGGAGGCTTCTGCGTTAGATATTAGGATTCCGCTGTGTGTTCTGTGTTGAATCTGAGATTGTATTATGTTGTAAATACTAGACAGGTGTTTATAACTGTCTAGTATGTGTTGTATTATCTGTGTACTCTGATAGTGGTTGTAAACTATGTAAATATTTTATGTTTATTAATATAATTTATTCGGTCCGCTGTTTAGATTCTGATGTGTTGTCTCTTCTTTCTTCTCTTTCTTTCTATTCTCTATCCCTTTCTTTCTTATTAGCGATGCGACTTCCTAGAGTCTGGAAGTTGGGTCGTTATAGTACCTCAGCCACATCACCGAGCAGAGTGTTCTGAGTTGGTAAGAAGTCTTCTGGCTGAGTAGTTTCTCTGAAGTATGATGTAAACAAAAATCTGAAAAATTGTTGAATCTGAATTTAAATATATTTTCAACTAGGTTAAAATTTTTGGTTTTTGAAATAATTAAAATTTTGAAATTATGAAATAAAGTTTAAAATAAGTTTAAATTCAGTTTTGAAAATCTGGAATTTGACTTTAAGTCAGTTTTTAAAATTTAAACAAGTTTTTAAATTTAAATTTGGTTTAACTATTTAGAAAGTTTAAATAAATTTGAATTTGGAAATGGAAATGGAAATGGAGATGTAAGTAAAGTTTTAAATCTTTAAGTTTGAATCTAAAATAAAAATTTAATTTGTAATTCAGTTTGAAATTTAAAAAATAAATTAAATTGAATATTTGTTTTGAAATAAAGTGTTTAAAATACTTTTGTATTAAGAAGAATGTTTCTTAATTTAGAATTCAAGAATTGGTTTCATTTAAATTATTAAGTTAACTTAAATGGAATATTAATTATTTAATTAATTAATAATGTGGAAGTTTAATTAAGTAATTAATATTATTTTTAAGTTAACTTAATAATTTAAATGAAACCAATTTCTTGAATTCTAAATTAAGAAACATTCTTCTTAATACAAAAGTATTTTAAACACTTTATTTCAAAACAAATATTCAATTTAATTTTTTTTTTCTAAATTTCAAACTGAATTACAAATTAAATTTTTATTTTAGATTCAAACTTAAAGATTTAAAACTTTACTTACATCTCCATTTCCATTTCCATTTCCAAATTCAAATTTATTTAAACTTTCTAAATAGTTAAACCAAATTTAAATTTAAAAAATTGTTTAAATTTTAAAAACTGACTTAAAGTCAAATTCTAGATTTTCAAAACTGAATTTAAACTTATTTTAAACTTTATTTCATAATTTAAAACTTACAGTATTAAATACAAACCAATGTTTCTTTATTCTTTTAAAAGTTTAAAGTCTAAATTTAAATTCCTGTTTTTAAATTCAAACTTAGGTTCCATATCTCTGTTTTCCAGATTTAAACTGTTTTAAATTTCAATTTCATTTTAAAATTTGCTTTTAATATAAAACATAAAAACAGAAAACAGTTTTCTATTTAGTTTAACATCCTAAATTTGAATTCAAAAATGATTTCAAATCTCAGATTAAATTACTGATTTCATATCTAAGTTTCAGGCTTACATATTTTCAGATTGAACTTCCTCTTTCAATTTTTAAACTTACTTTTAAATCTTTAAACAGAAAGACAGTTTCTATTTTTAAGTTTATAACCAAACTTGGGTTTAAAAACATTTTAAATTTAACTCAAAAATCTAAAATTTAAAACTTAATTGAATTCAAATTCAAATTCTAGATTTAAACTTGTTTTAAAAGTTTAGTTGCATTTTTAGAATTTTACTTTTCAATTTAAAACATAAAACTGTCACGACCCGACTTTCCACTCCCGGAAAATCGCATCATGAATTAAGAAAGAAAGGGATAGAAATGAGAATAGAAAGAAGAGAAGAAAGAAACAACATCAGAATCTTACACAGCGGAATGAATAAATTATATTAATAACATAAATATTACATAGTTTACAACAATATCAGAGTACACAGATATACAACACATACTAGACAGGTTACCAACTGTCACGACCCGACTTCCACACTCCAAGAAGTCGCTTCGTGAATTAAGAAAGAAAGGGATAGAAAAGAGAAAGAAAGAAGAGAAAGAAGAAACAAGACAAGAATCTCAACAGCGGAACGAATAAATTATATTAATAACATAAGTATTACATGGTATGCATCAAATATCAGAGTTACACAGACATATACAACACATACTAGACAGTTATAAACACCTGTCTAGTTATTACAACTCAATCACAATACATAAACACTCAGAGATACCAACACAGCGGAAAACTATATAACTATACGCGGAAGCCTCCTGCTCTATATGCTCCTCCACAATTCGCCAAAGCTAACCTGAATCCTAACCTGAATTCCCTTGACTACTCATAAAAATTTGAGTACACAAGAGTTAAAGAAAAACAGAAATAACTTCGTGTCAGACATGGGTCTGGTGTGAGTAACAGGTTAAAGTTGCTTAACTTTGAAAAACCTTAGAAAAGAAAGGTATCACGTAAGACTTCCCATACATAAACATGGAAAAGTTTTTACCTTACGCTAACCAAAACATTTGATAGGAAATCCGATGATATTATAATAGTGTCTAGGGTTTTCAAGTAAATAAGAAATGGCCGAAATTGTTACATGATTAAATTCCAGCTACTAGCCACAAAAGTGGGTAATACAATCAAAACCGTTGGCACTTATTGGATTTTGGATTCCATACAATGGCAGGGCTACTGGGTACCGCCCGTCACAGTACGTGGCCTAGATCACTCCCTTCATCCCCTGCAACACAAAACCGGACCCGTTCCTTACTGAACAGTTCCAAATAAGACAACCCCGACGATTGTCATGATCAACCGTCCACACAGCCGAAATATAAAGGGACCTCTAGACAGGGGTAAATCTTACTCTCCAGTGGGTGCGACCCACGAAGCTTTGCTGCACCTCCTCTGTTTTAGCCATTCCCGGTTGATGAGGCTTGAGGCTACGATTACCTTTATAGGACACATCACTTAGAATGCTCAACGTCCACGTGACGATGTTCTGAAAGCATTCAATCCATACAAGTTCGTTCCGGGTTCGAACGAAACCGAAGGCATTATCTCGTTACACTCATTTTGGAATCACCCTCAGAGTTAACGACAATAACCCTTGCACTCTGAATCACCATCTCGAATCTATAAGTACTATTCCGTCAAACTCATTACGGAATCACCCACAGAGTTATACTGACGTATAGGCCTTACACCTCGAGTCTTCACTCGCTACACTTGGATTAACGACCTAACGTTTAATTGGAATCGATGTGGTTTTCGGATGTCCAAATATGGAAACCCGATCTCGGTCTCATCGAAATCCAAAGCGTGTCTTATTAATTACTTAATTAAGCATTCACATAATTAATTAATTGAATAATTAATATTCAACTTAATTACTTTAATAGTCAAATGAATCCAATCATTAAACTTTTATTTATCTTTTTGATAAACATTTCTTATTAAATTAAGCATTAAAAACAAAATGTTTTAAATTTATTTTAAATTCCATTTAACATTCATTTTAAAACTTTAAGACTCAAATTTGTCTTAATTTAGATTTAAAACAAAACTCAATCTTATGTTTAAAAGTACATCTACTTTGTTAATTAGTTTTAAAAAAAATTAAATTTAAATTCAAATCAAATTCAAACCAATTTAAAAATTGCTTTAAAATTTCAAAATTTTAAATACAACTTCCAACTCATTCTAGTTTTAACTCTTTAAAACTCTTTCTAAAATTTACACCTTCAATTCAAATGCAAATCATTTTAACCATTTAAAAGCAATTTAAATTTAAACCTTTATTTTAAAAACTGAAGTTTAAATTTATTTTCAGATTTAAAAAATCAGATTTGAATTCACTTTGAATTCCTAATTGAAATATTTAACCTTCCAATTCAAATGCAAATCACATATGCATTTACACTTGTAAGTTTGAAAACCAAATTTAAATTTAAAAACATGAATGATTTCAAATCTCAGAAAATCAAATTTGAATTCACATTCAAATTTCAAATTAAAAACTCAGTTAAATTTCCACTTGCAAATTTAAACTTACCTTTACATATAAAAAACAGAAACAGTTTCTGTTTTATTTTAAAAAAACAAACTTTGAATTTTTTTCCTGAATTTAAATGATTTCAAAAGAAACAGAATTCAACTATTTGAATTCATAGTTAAATTCAGTTTCAAATACTAGTTAAAATTTTAGTTTGCATTTAATTCAAATCTTATAAACTAGAACAGGTTTCCTGTTCTTCTTCTTCTTTTTTTTTTTTCAAACAACTTGAATTTCTGTATTTAAATTATTTCAAAATCAGAATTCAAAATATTTGAATTCATCTTCAGACTCAGATTTAAATTCTAAGTTAAATTCCCAGATTTTAAAATAAAAACTTGACATTTTAAAATTTATAAAACAGAACTGACTCTGTTTGATAAAACCTGAAACAAAAAGTATACCCGAGCAAACCCATATCTACTTCGAGTCAGTAAACCACTTACTTCGAGTTTCCCCTCAAAAATCCCGAGACCATTCCGAGGCTAAAATCTCTGCAATCCAAACATCAACCCCACCTGGAAACAGACCAAACCCCCACCACTTCAAACCTGTCATCACCATTATCTCCCATCTCCGGTCACCATCATCGACCAAACTCCGGCAATAACTTCATCACTACACCATCTACCAATTCCCAAAACAGCTTTGAAATCGATGCACCTTTGAAGCCGCAGCACCCAAAACATCTTAAACCCAGTAAACTAGGGTTCTACACCTTAAATCCCAAATTCAACATCAATATTAAATTTTTACTCCAATTCAATATTTTTCCTATAATCTTTGATGAATAAACAATCTCCTAAATCAAATTCACCCAAAACAATTTCGAGCTTCAACTATGCTTAGCTAATATGTAAGACACAGTAATTTCAAAACTGTATTTTGAATAGAGCATTAAAATTTGTAATATAACTCAAATACAAATTTTAATCTGAATATTATAAATAAACAAACATATTTGTTTAAGTCATAACTCAAAAAAGGAATCAAATTAAAAGACAATGGGATGTATTGCATCTGACTGAAGCTTGAATCAGAGAAATCAAGGATGTTCAGGTAATCAATCGTGCACACACACAAACATATCCATATACATATCCACAGCATATTTATAATATAATTTCATATCTAAATCAAAGTACAAATCAACTTTTACCTATTTAAAATCTTAAAAAGTTGAGTTACTCACTTGTATATGCCAAAATGCATAGCACTGATTCAATTTGCCTGTTCCAAATTTTTAAATGAAGTGTTGATGCTAGCTTGATGATTTCAGATGCAGTTTCCCCAGGTTCTACATGCAGGTAGCCTATTTCCAGGCTTCAGAAAATTGCAGGTCTGCAACTTGATTGGAAATGCAGAATCTTGCATATTTCATTCAAATATTAATTCATAACAACAGCTAAATCAGAAGAAAATTATTCAATGGGTATACAGTCAATACCCCGATGAAACAGACATGCATCACATTCAAATATAAATGCTCAACAATACATATATCACAGGTAAACTATTCATAGCAATTTCATATAGGTTCATTTCTAATTTTATTTAAATAGTAAGGTTGTGCATATCAGAATAATTTAACATTATTTATCTTTATAAATAAGTTATTTGAAACCGATTAAGCTTAAACAATTCAAAAACAAATTATTCAATTTGGTTTTAATATTAAAATCTTATCCTTATTTGAAAATAAAGGATTTAGAAATCAAATTCAAATTGAAAACACTTTAAGTTATCTAATTAAAACTTAGTTTTAAAATCATTACTTAACCTTTGATTAAATTTTTAAATTCAAAATACCCCTTTTAAATTGAAAACCAAAATGTAATTAAATTACTTCCAATATGAAATTGAGAATACTTAATAAATATGATTTGTTAATTAAGATTAATATTCTCTTAATAAATTTAGGATTTTGAATTATAAGATGTTAATTGATTAATTGTTTAATTAATTTTAAATGATTAGTTAATTATTTATTTAATAATCACTTAATTATGGATTAATTAAGTATAATTACTTAATAAAGTAATTAATGATTAATTATGAATGTAATTAAGGAAGTTAATTACTTATGAAAGTAATTAATGGTAATTACTTATGGAGTAATTAATTGAAGTGATTATTGGTTAATCACTTAATGATATTAATTAAAGAGTTAATTAATATAATTGCTTTAAGATAATTAATTATGAAATAATTAATTAAAGAATTAAGAATTATTTAATGATGTGATTAATTATGTGTTAAGTAATTAATTAAAAGATTTATTAAGGTTTATTAATTGAAGTAATTTAGAGATAATTACTCATGTAGGTAATTAAGAGTTAATTACTTAATTAATTTAGTTAATTAATCAATGTGATTAATTAATTAATGAATTTAATTTAAGATTAATTACTAAGGTAATTAATGAAATTTATAATTAATTAATAAAGTAATTAATTAAGGATATATTTATTAATTTAATTGTTTAATAATTACTTAATGAAGTAATTTAGGATTAATTAATTGAATTAATTAATCAAGGTTAAATTAGAATTTAATTAATTAAGATAAGTGATTATAAATTGTTAATTACTAAATTTTTTTTACTCAAAGATAACTTATCATAAATTGTTAATTACTAATTATGATTAATGAGATGATTAATTATAAGTTAATTAGTTAATCAATTAAAATAATTATTAATTAATAAGGATCATTAATTAATGTGATTAAGGATATTAATCAAGGTTAATTAATAAAGTAATTAATTTAAGTGTGATTAATTAATTGTAATTAATTAAGGATTAATGTAATTAATTACAGTTAATTAATTAATGTATGATCATTAATTATTGTAATTAATGATAGTAATTAAGGGATAATTACTAAATATGGTTAAGTATAATTACCTGAATGTAATTAAATGAGGATTAATCAAAGGAGACTAATTAAAGAAGATCATTGGAGATGATTAATTTATTTGGAATTAATAAATAAAGAAGGATTTAGGTAATCCAATTGGTTAAAGAATTAATCAATTTTTGCTTTGGATAATTGATTAATATTTGTTGATAAATTGATTTTAGATGATCAATATTGGATGGTTGATATTGGATGTTGGATGATATTGAGTGATTGGTTGATATTGGATGTGATTGGTTGATATTGGATGTGATTGGATGATTTGAATGTCAATGATATGTGATATGCTACTTTGTGAAGATGAATGTTAGTATGAATTATCTGTTATGATAATATAATTCATCTATCTGTTTATATATCATCCTAAATATAAGTTTAAACTGTTTAAACCCTTAAGTACAACTTGGACATTAAAATGGCGTTTGGTTTCGGTGAGACAGGGATCGGGTTTCCATATTTGGAATCCGAAAACCACATCGATTCCAATTAAACGTTAGGTCGTTAATCCAAGTGGAGCAAGTGAAGACTCAAGGTGTAAGGGCTATAGGTCAGTATAACTCCGTGGGTGATTCCGTAATGAGTTTGACGGAATAGTGCTTATAGATTCGAGATGGCGAATCAGAGTGCAAGGGCTATGGTCGTTGACTCTGAGGGTGATTCCAATAATGAGTGCAACGAGATAGTGCCTTCGGTTTCGTTCGAACCCAGAACGAACTTGTATGGATTGAATGCTTTCAGCACATCGTCAGGCGGGCGATGAGCATTCTAAGTGATGTATTCTATAAAGGTAATCGTAACCTCAAGCCTCATCAACCGGGAATGGCTAAAACATGGGAGGTGCAGCAAGGCTTCGTGGGTAGCTCCCACTGGAGAGCAAGATACATCCCTGTCTAGAGGTCCCTTTCTATTTCGGCTTAGTGTGTGGTTGGTCGCGCCAACTACGGGGTGGTCTTGTTCGGGACTATTCAGTAAGGAATGGTCCCGGCCTTGTGTTGCAGGGGATGAAGGGAGAAATCCTCGGTACGGTGATCTAGGCCACGTACTGTGACGGGCGGTACCCCAGTAGCCCTGCCATTGATGGAAACCCATTTTCCCTACGAGATCCTACGGTTTTGATTGTATTACCCACTTTTGTGGCTAGTAGCTAGAATTTAATCATGTAACAATTTCGGCTATTTCTTATTTACTTGAAAACCCTAGACACTATTATAATATCACTGGATTTCCTATCAAATGTTTTGGTTAGCGTAAGGTAAAAACTTTTCCATGTTTATGTGTGGGAAGTCTTACGTGATACCTTTTCTTTTCAAAGGTTTTCTAAAGTTAAGCAATTTTAAACCGTTTACTCACACCAGACCCCTGTCTGACCCGAGTGTTTATTTTCTGTTTTATTAAACTCTTGGGTACTCATATTATGTATGAGTAGTCAAGTGGTTCAGGTTAGCTTGACGAATTCTGGAGGAGTAATGGAGCAGGAGGCTTCGACGTGTAGTTATATATATTGGTTCCGCTGTGTTTGGTATCTGTTTCTTCTGTTGTACACTTGAGTTGTATGAATTAGACAGATGTTTATAACTGTCTAATATGTGTTGTATAGTTATGTACTCTGATGTAATGAGGTACTATGTAATATTTTATGTTAATTATTATATTTTATTCGTTCCGCTGTGAGTTCTCTGATGTTGTTTGTGTTCTTCTTTCTCTTTCTTTTCTTCTTCTATCCCTTTCTTTCTTAAAGATGACGCCATTTTCTGGGAGTAGAAAGTCGGGTCGTCTCATTTTGGTATCAGAGCAGTTTAGTGAATTTCCAGGCTTTTGAACATTAATCTGAAAAATGCATTTGCTTTAGTTTGATTGCAGGTTGAAGTCTATTTGTATTTGCAGGTTGTTGTAAAATCCATCTGCATGCTTTAAAGATGAAAACTGCAAATCTTCATTTGCATATTGAAGTTGCAGGTTGAACTTGATTTTCATATGCAGGTTTTATATTTTTTTAGTTGCAGCTTTGAAAAAATGCAGCTTTGATCTTCAAAACAGGTTGAAGGTTGAAGATGTAACTGTTATGAAGAATTTTTTTTTTACTTTGCAGATTTTATTTTCACTTCAGATTTGATTTTGGTTTTTGCATTTAATTTTCAGGTTTTGGAAATAATTTCTGTTTGTTTAAGGAAGATAATGGCTTTTAAAGAATTTTTAGGATCCTAACTTTAGGATTAGGAAAAGTCTGATGTTTGAGGTTGGTGAGTCAGACTCGTCTGTAGTCTAATATGTTATCTAGTTCTGTAGATATAGATGAATAGGAGCTCTGATACCACCTGTAACGACCCAACTTCCACACTCTAGGAAGTCACATCGCTAATAAGAAAGAAGAGGATAGAAAAGAGAAAGAAAGAGAAGAAGAAGAAACAACACATCAGAATCTAAACAGCGGAACGAATAAATTATATTAATAACATAAAATATTACATAGTTTACAACCACTATCAGAGTACACAGATAATACAACACATACTAGACAGTTGTAAACACCTGTCTAGTATTTACAACATAATATAATCCAGAGACAACACAGAACACACAGCGGAATACTAATATCTAACGCAGAAGCCTCCTGCTCCATTGCTCCTCCAATATTCGTCAAAGCTAACCTGAATCCTTTGGCTACTCGTAAAAATTTGAGTACCCAAGAGTTTATGAAAAACAAAAATAAACTCCGGGTCAGACATGGGTCTGGTGTGAGTAACAGGTTAAAGTTGCTTAACTTTCAAAAACTTTTTGAAAAGAAAGGTATCACGTAAGACTTTCCACACATAAACATGGAAAAGTTTTTACCTTACGCTAACCAAAACATTTGATAGGAAATCCAGTGATATTATAATAGGTCTAGGGTTTTCAAGTAAATATGAAATAGCCGAAATTGTTACATGATTAAATTCCATCTACTAGCCACAAAAGTGGGTAATACAATCAAAACCGTTGGCACTTATTGGATTTTGGATTCCATACAATGGCAGGGCTACTGGGGTACTGCCCGTCACAGTACGTGGCCTAGATCAACGTACCGAGGAGTACTCCCACTCCCCTGCAACACAAGGCCGGACCCATTCCTTACTGAATAGTTCCGAACAAGACAACCCCGCAGTTGGTGCGCACTAACAACTGCCCACTAAGCCGAATATAAAGGAACCTCTAGACAGGGATCAATCTTGCTCTCCAGTGGGTGCTACCCACGAAGCCTTGCTGCACCTAACCCAGTTTTGATGGAATTTCTGGCAATATCAATTTAATAATCTGAATTAAAAATTAAATTGATTTGATAATCTTTGTAATGAGATTCGAATTAATTTAATAATTCAATAAAATAAACTGTAATTGATAGATTTTATCTTTTAAAATCTAATAATTGTTTTATATTTATAATATATATAGGATATTGTATATATTGTAAATAGGTATTGTTTTAAATGAAACCTGTTTTCTATAAAATTTATATCTTTAGTAAAATTGGAAATTATGATTTTATTTAAAAGTTATTTTTTTTAAATCCATTTAATAAACAAAATATGGTTTTAAATACATAAGAAAGATATTGAAAGCTTTAAAATATGTGTAACTTAAGTTTAAAGTTTAAATAAATAACAATGAGATTATTTTGAGTTTTTTTAAATATAATGTGATAAATAAATAATTTATGAATAAAGAAATAATTTCTTTTATCAGTTGTTTATGGTTATTTAATATTGTTATTTCCAAAAATATAATAAAACATTGTTTTAACAAATAAATTTTTAATAAAAATAATTGTTTTCAAAATTCAACTTTGTAGCTGTATTTGTAAATAAACTGGATTTCAAAATTTATTTTTGAACTTGAATTCAAAGTTTTTAAAATTTAGAGTGTAAATGTTTTTAATTTATTTTGATTTTGAGATATTCGTATAAGTTAAATATTTATTCATTTTAAAATTTATGTACATGTAAATAAATACATGATTAACTAATTTATATAAACATAGGTTTACATTTATTTGTATTAACATTAAATAAAATACAAATTAACCTAATTATAACTAATTAACTTTTAAGAGAGACATGTGTTAATCAATAAACACTACATCTTGACAATTGTTAAAAATTGGGACAAGTGTCCATTTTTGTTTTTAATTTCCTTTTTAATTTATAAATCTGAAAACTTACTAATATAATCAACATCTTCCTCCATTACCTTTTTCTTTAACTTTTCGTTCATTCCTAAGAGAAATTAGAATGTCCTTACAACTTTCACTCATTCTAAAATCAGAAGACATTCCTCAATTCAAAACAAATATACTCAAATCAAAAACCAAAGATATTAATTCCTGTTTACCAAAGCCTGAAACTTAATTTCCTCAAACCAAAATCTGTAATCTCAACAAGCCTGCAGTATGATTTCAAAAATGTTAAGCTTTTGCAAACTTTCATATGCATGCAAATGGGTCAAAGCAACCTGAAGATTTTCTGTTGGAAGCAATATAGGTAAATTAATAATTAATTAATTTGAAATTAATAATGATTTTAAATAAGTTAATTATTTTAGAAAATAATTAATGAGTTGTTAATAGTTAATGAAGGTCATTCACTAAGGATTATTTAATAATTAATTAATGTGATTAATTTTAATTATTAATTAGATTAATTAATTTAAAGATAATCAATTGTGTAAGTTATTAAGTATAATTACTCATGGAAGTAATTAAAGAATTAATTACTTATTGTAATTAATTGAATTTAATTAGATTAGATTAAGTTAATTAATTCAGTTTAATTAATTTAAAATAATCATTTGATGATTTTGTGAAGTATAGTTACTTAATGTAATTAAATGAAGAGAAATTACTTAAGGAAGTAATTAATAAGTAATTACTCTATGTAATTAATTGAAGGAGATTTGTTGATAAAAGTAATTGGAGTATAATTACTTGTAAATTAATCAAGGGATTAATTAGAATTAATTAAGGAGTAGTTAATTTATTTGGTGAAGTAATTAAGGATAGTTGATTACTGAATGGGGTTAATCAAGGGTGATTAACAATTATGTCTTAAATTAAGATTAATTACTTAAAGTAATTAATTTAAATAAGGTAATTAAAATGTAATTAGAGATCGTTAATTATTATAATTAATGATGTAATTAAGATTGATTAATTAAGATTAATTAATCAATGATAAGTGATTAAAGGAAATTAATTAATTAAATAATTAAAAGTTAATTAAAACTTAATTAATCCATTATTACTTGATTAATTAATTATTATTCAATAATTAAAAACTAATTTATTTAATTAATTATTCTTAATTACAAGTTAATTATTCAAAGAATAATTAATCCTAAACCCTTAAATTTACCCTTAATTACTTTAAGTAATTTATTAAATAAATTAATTATTCATTTAATTACTCTAATAATCAAATTAAATACAAACATTAAATTTTTATTTAACTTTACAAGTTTAAATTCAATTTAAAATCCTTAATTGCTAAATAATACTTTTATTATAAAAGAAATTCCAAAAGTTAAAACAAATTTCTTTTAAAATTAAAACCATTTAAATTTTTACATTATCATTTAAATTTGGTTTAAACACTTAAATTTATAAAATTTAAATTCATTTTAAACCAAAGATTCAAAATTAGATTTGAATCAAATTTAAACTTTATTTAAACATTACTACATATTTCAATTTTAAATTTAAATTCAAATTCCTTAAAAACATTTTAAACAATAAACTCTTTAAAAATTATTTTAAAGAAAATTTGAATTTAAAACTTAATAATTTCAAATTTTAAAATTCAATTCAACTTGATTCTATAAATTTTAAATTAGATTTAAACTTAATTTTAAATCTTTGCTTTATCTTTCAAATTCCAATTTAAAATTTGAAACATAACAATTTCTAAACCTCAATAACAAGCTCCAGCCGACTCAAGCAACTCGAGTAACAATTCTTCCAAATTCATCTTAAAAATCAATTTAAATTTTCAAATGAAAACAGGTTTATACATAAACCTGTACTAACAAGTTACCAAACCCTGTATCAATACTAAAACCCGAGACCTATCCTAGTTACTTCGAGTCCCAACTTCCTTTTCTTCGAGAAAAATACAGATCTACCCGATACACACGAGCTTCTTCTTCTCCCAACAGCTAACTGATACACTAGCATCCCCGTGCACTTTAATTAATTGAAAAGAGAAAGAAAGAGTGGTGTCCAGTTAGGTTGAGTGAATACCTAGGCTCTGGAGTGGTGTCTATCTTGAGAGAGCGTATTTGTAATTTTATATATATTTATATATATTTATGTATTTCTACCTATTCTGTTGGGTTACCTGTTCGGGTTTTCCAATATAGGTTATAAAGGTAGATAAGGTAGTAGTGTTTGTAACACGATTACTACCATTGGTTGGAGTCTGATGTTGAGATTGAAGGTATATCTATCGAGACTGTAGACCTAATACCGTCTCGAATAAGTTTTGTTGTGTTGAAGTATTTCATCGATCTCTGAAGGAAACCTGTTAAGGTTCGGAGACATCTTTGAAGTGCAGAATTTGGTTAGTAGAGTTTGGATCGGTCATTTGGGCAGAAGTAAGTAATGGTACTTTAATACCTCAGGAAGTTGTAACTGTGTGATGAGATGCAGTGACTATGGATGTGTCCGAAGTTGTTTCTTTGGAACAAGTTTAAGGTAGTGTGTCTGCTTCAATGTTGTGGCTGGAGTCAGCAGGATGTTGTGGTGTTTCTGTTTGCTTTGAAGTTCGAGTTTCTTGAAGAACTTTGGATTAATAAGTTTGGCGTTGGCGACAGTAATACAGCTCGGAGTGTTCTGTGTGCCGACAGAGAGGTCATAGCGGAGTAGTTTTTCTGAAGATGGAGTTAAGAAGCTGCTAAGTGAATCCGTTTCTTAAATGGATTGACAAGGCCTGTGTAGTCTGTTCTGTTTGGTAAAGAGAGAACGGTTTTATTTGGAAATTTATTTGGGTTGATCGCAAAAGTGACTGGCGATTGTTTGAGTGTTCTCTTGGATTGTTGAAGATTGTTTTGGATGTCTTCTAGGAAGACAGAGGTTCGTTAGCATCTGGAGATTGAGTTTTCTTATCGACTAGAATGCCAGGAGTGGAACCGGTGGTTCTGTTTAGTTGGAGAATGATTCCTAGAGATGGAGTTTGATGAAGCAACTCAGTTTTGATGAAATTTCTGAGGTTTTCTTTATGGATCTGTAGAACCATATTTCTGGAAGGTGATGTCCAGTTGGTGCTTGTGTTCTTCATTAGTATTATTTTATCTACTATGGATCAGAGTTGTGCAGCGGAAGCAGTTTGATAGTGTTTCTGATTTTCTTTTTCCAGATTGGGAGAAGTTTGTAGTCTTCTGCTGGTTCTAGAGTAGAATTGTGTTTTGATTTTGGATTGATCTTGAGGAGATCATTATGTTGGGTTGTTTTTAAGTTCTGATTGTTTCTAGAGGAATCAGCAAGGGTTAAGCTGATCAGTTTGGATGTTGGCAGCCCAGGATTTGTCTGAAAACCTTTTATGGATAAGGGACGGAGAAATTTGGAATTCGAAGTTGGAGACTTCGTTATTTTTGGAGTTTTCTCTGATTCAGGAGCTATAAGTTTTGGTAAGATAGGAGAAGCTAGCTCAGTGATGTTTGGATCTCTTCTTTGTGTTTTGGTTGGATTGGTGTTTGGATAACTGGAATTCGATGAGTTTCACGTATCCCTCAGGGAGTACGTGTATGGTCTATCTCTGGTTTTGGAACCAGTAGTTTTAGAGGTTTGGTTGTTGAATCAGACTCGTCTGTAGACTAATATGTTATCTAGTTCTATAGATATAGATGAATAGGAGCTCTGTAGTTTAATTGTATTGATTGTTTGGAATTTATAGAGCGAGTATCCCGATATTTTTATATACCGGGAAAACTCGTGGAAGTATTATCCAGAATTTTTCTGGATAATTAGATTTGATTGATTAGGTGAATTGATTGCTATGGTTGTTAGCATATCATTGGTTTATGCTTGTGTTTTAAAATTAAATCTTTAAATAGATTATTAAATTACCTTTGTTTTAAATTTCGGGGACGAAATTCTTTTAAAGGGGGTGGAATGTGATGACCCGGAATTTGAAAGCAATATCAATTTAATAATCTGTAATAAAAATTAAATTGATTTGATAATATTTGTAATAAGATTTGAATTAATTTAATAATTCAATAAAATACACAGTTAATTGATAGATTTTATTTTAAATCCAATAAATTGTTTATTTATAATATATATAGAATATTGTATATATTGTAAATAAGTATTGTTTTAATCTGGTTAGTAAATAAATCCTGTTTTCTATAAAATATGTATCTTTAGTAATTTGGAAATTATGATTTTATTTAAAAGGTTATTTCATAAATAAATATGGTTTTAAATACATAAGAAAGATATTTAAAATGATTTAAAATATGTGTAACTCAAGTTTAAATTTAAATAAATAACAATAAGGTTATTTTGATTTTCTTTTAAATATAATGTGATAAAATAAATAATTTATTAATAAGAAGATAATTTCTTTTTATAAGTTATTTATGGTTATTTTTAAATATATAATAAAACATTTGTTTCAACAAATGAATATTTAATAAAAATAATTGTTTTCCAAAATTCAAATTTGTAGTTGTATTTGTAAATAAACTGGATTTCAAAATTTATTTTGAAACATGAATTCAAAGTTTTAAATCTAAAGTATAATTGTTTTTAATTTATCTTGATTTTGAAATATTTGTATAAGTTTAATTTTATAAATATAGTTTGATTTATTTCATTTTTAAATCTATATACATGTAGATAAATGCATGTTAACTCATTAACTAAACTATTTTATATTAAACATCTAACTTTAAATATAAGTTAACTAAATATTTAGCTTATTAACAATTAATACAAGTGTAAATGAATACATGTTAACTAATGAACTAAATAAAGATTCACCTTTATCTTATATTAACATGATAACTAAATAACAAATTAGCATTTAACTATAACTAAATTACATAATTATAACAAATTAAAATTTAAGACAAATGTAAACATTTTACTAATTAAAAGAACAAGTGTTAATACATGAACATGACAAAGTGACAAGTGTTTAAATTGTAAGACAAGTGTAAAAATTTAATTTAGTTTTGTTTTTATTATTCAAATAATTTCAGCTTATGAAGATCTTCTTTTCACATTTTTTTTTCCTTTTCTTTTTCAAGATCTAAAGCCATGAAAATCTGAAACACACTTCCTCTAAAAACCAAAATCATGAAATCTGTAGCATTCAAATCAATATCCACCTGCACATATTCAAAATTGAAAGCCTGCACATTTTCTAACATGCAAGTCAAATTATTTTAAAACTTGCATCAAAAACAGTCTGCACATTTTCAAAATTTTAATCAAACCTGCAAAAGTTCTGAAGCAAGTCAGTTTCAAAGCAAATTTGTTTTAAATTTGCATTACTCCAAATCTGAAATTCAAAAGCAGCATGCATACCGTTTAAATAAGGAGCAATTCAAGTTTGAAAAAAAGGGGGGAACTGCATATTTCCAGTTTTAAAAGTTTTAATCTGGGCTCTGTCTTCTTCCTTATTTTGGTGAGTAACTTCACTTTTAATGAGTTTAAGTACTTAGATCTGTTGCATGATAATTTCTCTGTTAATTATGTGTTTTATTTTTTATATTTTTTATTTATTTATTTAGTAGATCTTCTATGAATATATGAATGGATATATTTTGTGTGCATGTTGTGGTCTCTGTACTACTGTTCCTAGTTCCAGTGTTAGAAATTGTTCAGAACCCATTATCATGTGATGTATTCAATATTAGTATTTAAGATTCAAACAATTTATGTTTGTTGTATTAAAAATTTAGGTTTAAATTTTTTTTAAAAGTTGAAATGACTTTGAATTTCTCTGAAAATTTGAGAAAAGCAGAGCAAATTTAATCTAAGTCAAAATTCAAAATTCTTAAATCATTGTTTCAGGATTATAAAATGATTACCTAATTAAAAACTAGATTTTTAATACTAAAATCAGGAATTTTAGTAGTAAGATTTAGGTGAAGTTCTTGTATGAACAGAAAAGGGAAATTTTAGGATTTCTAGTGATCTGTTGATTTTGGAGGTCGAGCTTTCTGCTTGGAGATGGAAGGATGATCAGTGAGTAGGGAAAAAATGGTGGAAGTGTAGGCGAATCACTATGGAAGAGGTGGTGGTGGATTATCTCCTGTAGCCCTAGTTTTTAACTAGGCATTTTGTGTGGGTCAGTACGGCCTGTTGGGAGGATCGAGTCGATTGAGTTTCTGGGGAATGATAGTAGGTTGTGAGATGAACTCGTGGCTGAAGGTGGAGGTCCTCAGGGGGTCGGAATACCATAGTTGATGTGTTGACAGGTTTTGGGAGGTGGGGGTTCTTGCTGTTCCAGGTTGGAAGTTGAGAACTCGAATTCAAATTTTGAGTTTGAAGTGATGATCAGATGATCTTGTTTGGATGGGGAGAAGGTTTTCGATTTGGGACGGCCACCAGAGATGGTCGGAGGTGATCAAAGTCACCGTGCATATGCACGGTGCACTTTGATTCTGGTGAAGAATGAATTGTTGGAGTTGTGGAGTTGTGACTCGGGAGTGACTCGAAGCATGTGGGGGAGTTACTCGAAGCAGTGGACATGTTGACTCGAAGAGGAATGTAGTTGGTTCGGGTTTAATTACTGAAACAAGTTTTAACTGAAACCTGTACAAATTTGTTCTGTAAATTTTTAAAAACTGAAATTTAAATGTAAACAAGATTTAAATAAGTTTAAGCCTAGATTATTAAACTGGAATTTTCAAGTTTAAATTGAAATCGTAAAATTTAGATAAGATGTAGTTTTAAAATTTGATTTGGTTAATTACTTTAGAAATGTTTAAGTAGTTAAAATCTTTAAAATAAGTTTTTTTAAAATATAAGTAGAGGCTTAAAAATCTGGAGATTTACCTGAATTCAAATTTAAATATGTATTTTCATTTTGGAATGTAGGAAAGTTGTAGAATTTCAAATGATTTAAACTATTTTGAATGTTTAAAAGGTAATTTAGTTTGATTTGAATTTAAATACGAATTTAGTTTTAAAACTTTCTAAACTTCTTTATTAATTGAGAAATTCTTAAACTTGTGAAATGAAAGGTTTAAAAATGTGTTTTAAAACTTTGTTAAAGATAATTTGAACCCAATTTTAAATCTTAAATTTAAAAATGAAATTTGAAAGTAAAATTTAAAATAATTGTTTTAGTATTTTGTAAATGGTAACTTGATCAGTAACAAAGTTGATTTTTAAGTAAATCAGAATTTAAAGATTTGTATTCATTAAATCTATAAGGAATTTAAGGGATAATTAATTTATTTTATTAATTAATCATTTGGATTAATTAAATAAGCAATTAAAGGTTTAAACTAATTAATTAATGGTTAAGTTTAATTAATTAGGAATAATTAATTTTGTAATTAAGGATTATTAATTAGATTTTAATTAATAATTAAGAATTAATTAATCAAGTAATTATGACTAATTAAGTTACAGATAACACTTAATTAAATTAATAATTAAAGATTAATTAATTGGGTATTGAAGATTAATTTTAAATAAATTAATAGTGATTAATGAAGTTAATTATTTAAGAGAAGTAATTAAAGTTTGAGTAATAGTTAATGAAGGTCATTAACTAAGGATTATTTAACAATTAGTTAATATAATTAATTTTAAATAATTAATTTGATTAATTAATTAAATGATAATCAATTGTGAAGTTTATTTAAGTTAATCACTTAATAGAAGAATTAATGTAATTAATGGAGTTGTTGAGATATGTTTAAATTAATTAATTAAGTTTAATTAATTTTAAATATTGGATTTGGTAATAATTACTTGATGTAATTAATGAACTAAAATTACTTAGTGAAGTAATTAAAGATATTTACTAGATGTAATTGATGATGAGGTTGGGATTTTGAAAATAATTTAGATTGAATTATTTTGTATAATTAATCGAAGGATTAAATAAAGATTAGTTGAATGGAGTAATTAAAGTAGTTAATTACAGATTGAGATTAATCAAAGGTGATTAATAAATTATGGATTAAGTGAGATTAATTACTGGAAGTAATTAATTTAATGGAGTGATTAATTTAATGAAATATAATTAAGAATCATTAATTAATATAATTAATGGTGTAATTAAGATTGATTGCCAAAATGTGACGACCCGACTTTCTACTCCCAGAAAATCGCGTCATCTTGAAGAAAGAAAGGGATAGAAGAAGAAAGAAAGAGAAAGAAGAATACAAACAACATCAAAGAACTCACAGCGGAACGAATAAAATATAATAATTAACATAAAATACATAGTACCTCATTGCATCAGAGTACATAACTATACAACACATATTAGACAGTTATAAACATCTGTCTAATTCATACAACTCAAGTGTACAACAGAAGAAACAGATGCCAAACACAGCGGAACCAATATATATAACTACACGTCGAAGCCTCCTGCTCCATTACTCCTCCAGAATTCGTCAAGCTAACCTGAATCACTTGACTACTCATACATAATATGAGTACCCAAGAGTTTAATAAAATAGAAAATAAACACTCGGGTCAGACAGGGGTCTGGTGTGAGTAAACGGTTTAAAATTGCTTAACTTTAGAAAACCTTTGAAAAGAAAAGGTATCACGTAAGACTTCCCACACATAAACATGGAAAAGTTTTTACCTTACGCTAACCAAAACATTTGATAGGAAATCCAGTTATATTATAATAGTGTCTAGGGTTTTCAAGTAAATAAGAAATAGCCGAAATTGTTACATGATTAAATTCCAGCTACTAGCCACAAAAGTGGGTAATACAATCAAAACCGTAGGATCTCGTAGGGAAAATGGGTTTCCATCAATGGCAGGGCTACTGGGGTACCGCCCGTCACAGTACGTGGCCTAGATCACCGTACCGAGGATTACTCCCTTCATCCCCTGCAACACAAGGCCGGAACCATCCCTTACTGGACAGTCCCGAACAAGACCACCCCGTAGTTGGCGCGACCAACCACACACTAAGCCGAAATAGAAAGGGACCTCTAGACAGGGATGTATCTTGCTCTCCAGTGGGAGCTACCCACGAAGCCTTGCTGCACCTCCCCTGTTTTAGCCATTCCCGGTTGATGAGGCTTAAGGTTACGATTACCTTTATAGAACACATCACTTAGAATGCTCATCGCCCGCCTGACGATGTGCTGAAAGCATTCAATCCATACAAGTTCGTTCCGGGTTCGAACGAAACCGAAGGCACTATCTCGTTGCACTCACTATTGGAATCACCCTCAGAGTCAACAACCATAGCCCTTGCACTCTGATTCGCCATCTCGAATCTATAAGCACTATTCCGTCAAACTCATTACGGAATCACCCACAAGGTTATTGTCAAGAAGAAGGAATTGTCTATGATGAAACCTTTGCCCCCGTAGCAAGATTAGAAGCTATAAGAATTCTACTTGCTTTCGCTAATTATAATAATTTCAAATTATATCAAATGGATGTTAAAAGTGCTTTTCTAAATGGTTTTGTAAAAGAAGATGTTTATGTTGAACAACCTCCACTTTTTGAAGATAATAAATTTCCAAACCATGTATACAAGTTAAAGAAAGCTCTATATGGTCTAAAGCAAGCTCCTAGAGCCTGGTATGAAAGACTAAGATCTTATTTACTTCAATCTGGTTATGAAATTGGTAAAGTAGATACAACTCTTTTTATTAAAAGAAATAATCAATATATTCAACTGGTTCAAATATATGTAAATGATATAATCTTTGGATCAACTAATAACATAATGAATAAAGAATTTTCCGATATAATGACTAAAGAATTTGAAATGAGTCACATGGGAGAATTAAGTTTCTTCTTAGGACTTCAAATTAAACAACTAGAAAATGGAATCTTCATAAGTCTAGAAAAATATGCTAAAGACTTAATCAATAAATTTGGTTTAAGCACCTCTAGTGGGAAACCAACTCCAATGTCAACAAATGTAGGTTTAAGTAAAGAAGATAAATCAAAAGATATTGATCAAAATTTATATAGGGGAATGATTGGTTCGCTACTCTATATAATAGCGAGTCGTCCTGATATTATGCATAATGTTTGTCTCTGTGCAAGATACCAATCACAACCTAAAGAAACTCACTTAAAAGCTGTTAAAAGAATTTTAAGATATGTAAAATACACTTTAGATTATGGTTTATTTTATTCTAAAAATAATACTTTTGATTTAATATCATATTGTGATGCTGATTATGCTGGTTGTAAATCAGACCGAAAGAGTACAAGTGGAACTTGTCACTTTCTAGGACATTCACTGGTTTCCTGGTTCAGCAAGAAACAAAATACTGTTTCCTTGTCAACAACTGAAGCAGAGTATATATCTGCTGCTCTGGCCTGTTCACAAGTCATATATATGCAACAAACTTTGAAAGATTTTGGAATTAACATAAGTAAATCACCAATATATTGTGATAATACTAGTGCAATAAATCTATCTAAAAATCCAATCTCATCATGCTTGTTCTAAACATATTATTTGTTTATACTAATCATTCTTGAATTCTTAAGTAGTTAATAATTTTTGTTGATGACAAAGGTGGAGAAAGTTATAAAAATATATGTGCTTGGTGTAAGGGGGAGTCATGGAATAAAGGGGAGTTGTAGTTTTAAGAAGAAATCACGGAGTAAGGGGGAGTTATGGTATGGTAAGAATATTTTATAAATAAAGATTGTCATCATCAAAAAGGGGGAGATTGTTAGGAACTGAGTTGATGATGTTTTGATGACAACAACCTTATATAGTTATTATACTTTATAAAATATATACTAACATTTCCATGTATATATATATATATATATATATATATGTATATAGGAAGTATATGAAGGTATCATCGAAGACTGATCAGTATAAAGACTCAAGCATCAAGATGAAGATTAGAGATTCAAGATTCAAGACTCTAGAGAATCAATATTTCAAGATCTCAAGATAAGTGTCTAGTATTTTGTTAAAACTTCATAATAGCATTCTCATCTTTCTTCCAATTTTCTTTTGGGATGGAACCCAATTTCTCTCGAAACCAGTGGCTTACAAACCCACGACAAGTAGCTTACAAACCTACGACAAGTGGCTTACAAACCCACGAAAATCAAAATCATTTAAACTACTTTGTACAAGTTCTCGAGTCCTATGAAAGAGCTCTGTAGGAAGGTTCTTGCAATTTCAGTTTGAATAGATTTTTCAAAATGTTTTTAAATTTGTTTTCAAAATGTTTTAGCTTTCAAAATCATGTTTTCAAAAATATTTTCAAACTTTGTTTTAGCCTTGAAATATTCCTCTATTCTGATTTTAAAAACTTCTATTTTTAAAACATCAAAACTTATTCTGATTTTAAATATTACTTATATAATTGACGGTCTATATCAATTATATATATATATATATATATATTTAAAATAATGTTTTATATTCATTCTCTATCTCAAAATATTGTTTAAACACTTTACTTTGCTTCAGAGAAGTTTCAAATTGTTTTAAATTCAATTGTCTTTACAAAACAACATCTATATAATTTTGAGCTAAGGGATTCGACATAAGGGGATACCCCATGTCGACACGGTGACAGTTGGATTCAAAATTCAATTTTCAAAAGAAGTGTCCATTCGTTCGAAAACCTTTCGCCAATGGTTATGACTATTGTGCATCTATATAAAGGCTTCCAAAACGAATTTTTTTAACAACTACTTTCTTATTTTCTTCACTCTTTCTTCTCCACCATTCCATATCCATAAAACTTCATATTTTCAAGATCGCGCCAACATTCTGCCAAATTCTCAATAGGAAATTATTTAGATACTCTCTCTATTTGATTCTCCATCACTCTACTAAAGATCAAAGTGCTATTCAGAGTTATAGGATTAATTTGTATTCAAAAAGCCCATAGAGTCTATCCATTCAAAAGGATTGTTATTAAGAAGTATTAGGGTGATCTTGTGTCTCGTAAATCAAGAGAGTTTACCCTAGACTCGAAGATAGGAGGGTTTCTCAAGGCCTTAGAAATTAAGGGTTGTAATTTGGATATTGGCTTATAAAACTCTGTACAAGGATATTGCCTTGGTGCAGGACTGGATGTAGGAGGATTCCAAACCAGTATAAAATCTGTGTGTTCTTCCTTTTACTTGCTTTACTTTACTATTTGCATTTGTTATATGTTCTGTGATCATTCTGTGTTAGAATTCTGTTTAGATTTGTGTTGAAAGTTTTAATTTAGTCATATAGTTCACATATTCTTTAAAACACTATTCACCTCCATCTAGTGTTATTTCTGCCTTAAGATCCTTAATCCGCATCCCTAACAGTTCAGACTTGTCTGTGGTCTGGTATCTTGTGCATATTATAGATCTAGCTGAGTAGGAACTCAGTAGCTTAGCAGTATAGCTAGTTTGGATTTAGTAGAGCGAGTATCCCTGTGTCTGTACTTGGGAAACTCAAGATAATTTTAGAAAGCTTATCCGGATCTGTGTCCGGATAGCTAGTGTTATTATTTAATTGAATTGGATATTTGGATGAAATTGTTTGTTTGATTGGTAGTATTTGGCTGATATGTATGATTGGATTGGTTAAAATAAAATAAAACATTGTATTATCTTTGTTTTAAATCTCGAGGACGAAATTCTTTTAAAGGGGGAGGAATGTAATATCCCGAAATTTCCAGAAACTTAAAATGTGATAATCTCTTAATTTAAAATTATTTGAAATTGATAAAATTGTTATTTTCAAAAATAAATAACCAAGTAATAATAATATAATGTCTTAATTATGGTTATAGATTGGTTTTGAAATAAGAACAATTATTTTATATTGTGTAAATAAATTCTAAATTGACTTATTGTTTTCAAAGTTAATAAGTGTGTTTAAATATATACATATCTGTGTATTTAAAATTGATTTTTAGAATAGGATAAATTATTTATAAATAATAATGTGCTTATTTAAAAATTGATATTTATATTTATTTAAATTGATTTTAGATTAGGATTTTTTAAATTGACTTTGAATTTGAATATACATTTGAATTCAAGGAAATATACATACATCTTAAAACAAAATAATAATATAGTTTGGATTTAAAATATATAGATAATGTTTTTAGTTAAAAATAAGATTTGTTTTATATTATTCTTTTTATAGAAATTTATTAATAGAAATTTGGATTTGTATTTATTTAATAAGAATAAATACAAGGACTTTTGAAATGGCATTTAAAAATGAGTTTGCAATATTATATATAATTTTATTTAAATTATAATTGGTTTTATTTTATTTTCTTTTAAAGATTGTATTTATATAAATTTATAAATGTATTTGTTTATTAGGAATTTAATTAGAAAAGTATTTATAAATTAAGAAAACATATTAGTTAATTAGAAAATTAATTTAAAAAGCTTTTAAAATTCTTTTAGGATAAAAATAAATAAATGTTGACAAGTGTTAAGTTATAAATATCTTAGATAACAAGTGTTAAACATTAAAATAAACTAGAGACAGGTGTCACATGTTTTTTTAAATTTTCTTTTAATTTTAATAAAACTGAAAATTAGCCTATATAAACCCTGTCTACTCTTCAATTTCTTTTTCTTTAAAATTTATGTTCGTTCCTAAAAGAAAACAAGAATTATCAATGCAATCTTTACTCTTCAAAAGAAAACCAGAAAATCCGCAAAACCAAAATATGAAACCATTGTTCAAGTTTAAAAACCTGAAATTTTCCTTAAAGTTCAAATCTGCAAAATTTGTTTCCCTGTAAAAAAATTTCTCGCAAACCTGTCATTTATTCTTCAAATTCAAACATAATCCAGAAATGAATTTGAAGCCCTATAACTTATTTTCCAAACCTTCTGTTATCAAGCCTGAAACAATCTTCTCATGATCAAAATCTTGCAATATGTTTTCAAAAAGTTCTAAAGTTCTGCATTTCCCATGTCTGTAACCATCCTTCAAAACTGCATGTCTGCAGTATGTTTTCAAAGAGTTTAAGCAAGTACTCCAGTTTTTTTTAAATCACAGGCATTTTAAAACTCAAGCATTTGCAAGTTTTTAAAAGGGAAAACCTGAAGTAATTCAGTTCAAAGCAAATCAGAGGAATGAAGCTTTTCTGTTTCAAAAAGGCTTCAGTTTCAAGTTCAAGTGTTTTGCAAGTTTTCAAAAATAAAAATCTGAAAGCAAATTCAGTTTAGAGGCTTCCAGTTCTTTTCTAAAGCTCTGCATCTCCTTGATAGGTGAGTAAACTTTTAAAACTAAAATTTAGTAACTAATAGGTGTTGCTTATGAATTACTGTGTTGATGTTTTGATCTGCATGAATATCTATATGTGAATTTTCTGAGTGCTTGTTTGTAAATTTTGAAGCACCTCTGTTCCTATATTTAAACCTTTGTTTGAATCTGCTATCATGAACCTTTTTAAAGTGTAATGCATTGACATATGGTTAAAGTGGATCTGTAATGTAGTTTGTAATATGCTTGCATGATGATTTTGGGAATTTAGAACATAATTATACATAGGAAAATGATGAGTATTGATTGAGCATGCCTGAATTATATTGGACAAATGAAATACTTCAAAGCTTACAAACATCAAATATATTCATAAAACAATTCCTATTTCTATGATTTATTTTAGAAATTAGTTTCTAAACAAAAGTTGTGAATTTTACAAGACTCAAATTTTAAAAATAGTTTAAAGATTATTTAAAGCAAAGTTTCACTGGGAAATTTGATTTACAAATAAAAGCTCAAATATGTTAAAAATTCAAACATCTTGGTTTGTTGTTTCAGGATTATAATTCGAATGCATTTTGAAAATAAAGATTTTTAAGACAAGAATCATAATTTTTAAAATTGAATTGAGTAAGAATTTGGGGTTTTGCTGGAATTTGGTTTTTGGTAAAAATCTGATGATCTATGTATTTGGGGTGCTCGGGAATCTCGATGGAGCTAGAAGTAGAGTCAGGAAGTGTGGATAAAATTGCTGAAGGGTAGTTGATCCGTCGTGGAGTTTGGATTTTCTCAATTTTGTTTTTAAACTTAATTTTGGGTTGTGGTCAGAATTGTGAGAAGATCGTCACCTATGATCAATCGAGTTGGTCGTGGTTGTACGATGTGGTTGCGTAGGTGTTCGGCAAGGTGTGGACGAAGGGGTTCATCCTTCGGTGGTCAGAGGCGTGTGGGTAATGGGTTTTCTGGCAGTGGTTAATTCCAGTTCTACTCGATAGTTCAATCGAGGTGGCTCGATCCTATTTCAGGGTTTGTTGTGGTTATCTGAATGGTTGAATGGTGAGAGGAGGCCGAATGGATCTTGTCAACGATCGTCGTTGATGCCGGAAGTTCGCCAGTGTTGGGTGCAGGTGCACATGGTGATCGGTGCACCATTGTTGCTTTGGGTTGTTTGTTTTTCTCGAGTAGGTCTCGGGGTATAGGGTAGACGACTCGGGGGGAAACTCGCGTAATTCTTGGTTGTGTCTCGAGTTTTTTTCTGGGGTTTTTTTTGCAAGCCTGATTAAACTGTTAAGTTTAACAGTTTTTAAATTTTTAACTAAAACAGTTTTCTTAAATTTAAGTCAAATTGTTTTAAAAAGAAGGATGATGTTTTTGGTTCATGTGCACATGGGTTGAACCCAAATTGAAATGTTTAATCATATTTTTAATTTAAAATAAAGTAAGTTTAAAAACTTTAAATAATTAAGCTATATTAATTTCTTGAAATTCATTTCTTTGAATTGATTTGGTTATATAAATGAATTTGTATGAATGGTTTTAAATGTTTTAAGTTAAAACCTTAATGTTATTTTCAAACTTATTTTGGAAATATAAAAGGAAATTTATAAGGAAATTTTTTATTGAATTAGTTAAAGAATAATGATTTATAAATTAATAATTATAGTTTTCAAGTAATTTATTAACTTAAAACTAAGGATTGTTAATTAATAATTAAAGGTAAGTAATTGATGATTACTTTATATTTTAAACTAATTAATGACTTAAGTTAAGTAGAATTTTCAAGATTAATTAAAGATAATGTTTTATCTTGAGGATATTAAGTTTTAATGAATAATAATTAATTAAGTTAATTAAGAAATTTTAAGTTTAATTAATTAATTTAATTATTTATTTAAGGATTGATTAAGTAATTAATTAAGTATAATTATTAATTTAATTAACTAATAATTATAATGATTTAATTAATGACTAATGATTAATTAAATTGTAATTATTTATTGATTAAGTAATTAAGGGTTAATTAAACTAGTAATTAAGTGATAACTGGGTTTTCTTAATTAATAATTAAAGGGTTATTAATCTATAATGCAAGTTAATTAAGAATTAATTACCTATTATTAAAGGTTAATTAACTGTAATTAAGGATTGATTTATTAATAATTATGGATTAAATTAATTTGTAATTAAGGTTGTTAATTAATAATTAAGTTTTATTAATTAATGATTAAGAGATAATTAATTAGTTAATTAAGGTTAATTAATTAATTATAAAAGTAATTAGGGATTGATTACTCTGTATTAAAGGATTGATTAATAATTAAGGTTTAGTAATTAATAGTTGAAGGATAATTAATCTGTAATTAATGATTAATTTGGTTAAAGAATAATTAAGGGATAAATTACTTGATTATGATTTATGAGGTGATTGTGATCAAGTTAAGTTAATTAATTTATAATCAAAAATAGTCACATGATAAATGATTAAGTATGCTTACTTAATTAGTTTTGATAAGAGTAATTACTTAAGACAAGTAACTGATGAATAAATTACAGGAGGTAATTGAGATAAGGGAAATTACTTAGTGGGAAGTAATTTTAAATGGATAATTACTTGGTAAAGTAATTAAGGATTTATTACTTGGTGTAATAAATCAAAGGTTTCTTAAATGTAATTAAAAGTAATTAAGAGTAATTTATTACTGTTTATAATTATTAAAGTTAAGTTAATTAATTTAAGCATGACTAATTAATGTAATTAATTAAGTAATAATATAATTAATTAGGGTTAATTAATTAATGGAAGTAATTAATTAAGGTTCATTAATTAATATGATTAATGAGAATAATTAAGGATTAATTACTTGTTTAAGAGTTAATTAATCAAGGTTGACTAATTAAGATAATGATTAATTAATTTGTTTAATTAATGGATAGGTAAGCAAGATTTATTGTGATGAAGGTAATTAATTTAATTAATTTTAAATTAATTAAGAGATGAAGTAATTAATTTAATTCATTTTAAATTAATTATAAATGGTGTGATTTATAGATCATTGCTTATGGATGGCTGATTTATATTGAATGGCTTGGTTGCTTGATATCTCTGATGAGATATGTGTGATATATGATATGGACGCTTGGTTGCATTGAGATGATAGTACAAGTTATCTATTTGTGATGATAACATGAATTATCTGTTATGATGATAATCTATTGTGATATTGTGAATTATCTATCTGTGTGTATATAGATAATTGAATTGAATTGTTTAACCTTAAACAACTTGGACCTAAAAGATACGTTTTGGATTTCGATGAGACCGGGATCGGGTTTCCATATTTGGATATCCGAAAACCACATCAATCCAAATTAACGATTGGTCGTAAATCTCAACTGAAGATGAAGATTCAGAGTGCAAAGGTTATTGTCGTTAACTCTGAGGGTGATTCCAAAATGAGTGTAACGAGATAATGCCTTCGGTTTCGTTCGAACCCGGAACGAACTTGTATGGATTGAATGCTTTCAGAACATCGTTAGGTGGACGATGGGCATTCTAAGTGATGTGTTCACTAAAGGTAATCGTAGCCTCAAGCCTTATCAACCCGGAATGGATAAAACATGGGAGGTGCAGCAAGGTTAAGTGGGTTATGCCCAAGTTGGATGAGAATTTTCCCTGTCTAGAGGTCCCTTTTTATTCGGCTTTGTGGGCGGTTGCTAGCTACAACTGCGGGGTTGTCTTGTTCGGAACTATTCAGTAAGGAATGGTTTTTCGGCCTTGTGTTGCAGGGGATTGGGAGTGATCCTCGGTACGGTGATCTAGGCCACGTACTGTGACAGGCGGTACCCCGGTAGCCCTGCCATTGTATGGAATCCAAAATCCAATAAGTGCCCTCGAATTTGATTTTATTACCCACTTTTGTGGCTTGTAGCTGGAATTTAATAAATGTAACAATTTCGGCTATTTCATATTTATTTGAAAATCCTAGACCTATTATAATATCACTGAATTTCCTATCAAATGTTTTGGTTAGCGTAAGGTAAAAACTTTTCCATGTTTATGTGTGGGAAGTTTTACGTGATACCTTTTCTTTCAAAAGGTTTTTAAAGTAAAGAAACTTTAATCGTTTACTCACACCAGACCAGTGTCTGACCCGAGTTTATTCTGTTTTTATTAAATCTTGGGTACTCAAATTTTTACGAGTAGCCAAGGGATTCATGTTGGCTTGACGAATTCTGGAGGAGCAATGGAGCAGGAGGCTTCTACGTATATATATAGTTTTCTGTTGTGTGTTCTCTTAGTCGTTTCTCTTTTCTATCCCTTTCTTTCTTAGAAATGATGCGTCTTTCTGTGAGGAGAAAGTCGGGTCGTTTCATTAAGGAATTAATTACTCAGTATAATTAATTAAGTTGAAGTAGTTAATTTTAGTCAATTAATTAAGTTTTAATTAATTAAAGGTAATCATTTGATGTTGGGTTAAGTATAATTACTTAAGGTGATTAATAAGGTGTAATTACATAGTGAAGTAATTAGTGGAAAATTCCTCGATGTAATTAAAAGGAGATTACTTGTTGGGGGGTAATTAAAAAATAATTACATGGTGGAAGAAACTAAGTGATAATTACTCAGTGTAATTAAAGGATTAATCAATATAATTAATCAAGGAGTTGGTTTAATTGATAGAGTTATTAAGGAAAGTTAATTTTTGATTTTGATTAATCAAGGTGGATCAATGAATGTAATTAACTTAAAGGTTAATTATTAAATAAAATTTAAGAATAATTAACTAATAAAAGTAATTAGAAGATCATTAATTAATGTAATTAATGAAAGTGATCAATCTTGCTTATTAATGATTGAATGATAATAAGTGCTTTGGATTGGCTGATATCTCTGATATGAATTGCCTTGTGATATGATATGCTGGATACAGTGATAATGTGATTATCTATCAACTATGAATTGCTTTGTAGAAAGGATTATCCGGTAATTAAAGTTGAATGATATTTAATTGAATAACTTGGGTTTAGATGACATTAGTTTCGAAGAGACTGGAGTCGGGTATTAGTAAATACCCGAAACCACTTCGATTCTTTACAGATTGACATGAGAAATCAATAAGCTAGATTGGAATGATTTAAGTAAATTGGACTATTTAATCTAAGTTTTGGTACTTAGAAATTTGTGAGTGAAACAAGTACTGTCTATAACAAATTGTGAATCTGTAAATTGATACGAGTTACCCGGGTTTTATTTAAGTTTTATGTTGTTGTATTCCATGTTAGATGGGTTTACTCACACTAGTTTCCAGCTTGACCCGGGTGTTGCTTTGATGTAATGCTCGGGTCAAATCGAGTATTACAGATTTTCAGGTAAGGGCGTTCTGGAGCTCAGGTGGCGAGCTGGATGGCAGGAACGAATAGAGTATTTCCGCTGTGATATATCACTGTTATCTAGGACATGTTGATACGTATATATGTCCAGTGTTTCGTGAAATGTTGTAACTCTGATGTATTAAAATGTAATTGATAGATACAATATTCTTTTGTAAACTGTTATTATTTGATATTAAATTTTGATCCGCCGTGAATGTGAGATTCTGTGTTGTGTTTTCTGTTTCTTCTTCATCTATCTCTTTCTTCTTTTCCTAACTATCTGGAATTTTCGAAATCGAAAATTCTGGGTCGTTACATTAGGTATTAGAGCTGAAGGTTAAGCGAGAACCTAGGCTCTAGTGGGATTACTCATTAAGGATAGGGTCAATGGTACCCTAGAATGAGTTGAGTGTGTGTGTGTGTGTATATATATATATGTGTGTGTGTGGGAGCGTACTTGTTATTTTCTTATATAAAGAATTTAATTGATTTTATGTAAGAATATATTTTTTGATATATAAAGCCGTATTTCTTTCTAATAAATATTAAGGTAATTGGTTGATAAATTATTGGAATTAAATTAAGTGGTAATAGAAATACTACCAAACTGAAATAGAATAAAGATACGTTTGAAATGGAATCAAACTGAAATTTAAATCTTGAATTTAGGAAGGAGTTTTAGAATAAGATAATAATGAATTGGTTTTCAGATATGATAATCTTGGTTATTATCATAAATGATTTTTGTGTTTAATAATAAAATGTGTATTAATGAGTAAGCAAAATGAAATGTTTTAGGGAAGTAAAACATTTAGGAAAGTATGGCTTATGAATTGAAACTGAAGATGATCTAAATTGTGAAGTTTGAATCATAAGATTTAAAAACATTTGAAATTTGTTTCCAAATTATTAAAAGGAATAATAAATAATATTATTTGAATGATAGAGCTTGATTCAAACAAGAGTTGCTTGAAGATTTAAAGGAATTTTTTTTGGATTAAAAACCAAAAGTGGTTTAAGATTTAAGGATAACTTGTTGTGTAAAGAAAATATTATGTATACATGAGGAATATACATAGTATCAAAGATAATTTGAAATAAACTCTAAATGTTGAGTTTTAAATTTGGAACGGGATATGATATCCAAAGCAGTAAGTTTTTGAACTTATAAGCGGGAAGGAATTTTGAAATTTGAAATGGATGGATGTTTTAAAATAATTTGAATGATATCATCCTGTTGTAATTAATAATCTCTAAGCTAAAATTGGATTTGTTTAAATAAATGAAGAAATGGGGTATGGTAATATATCCATTATTAAGATGAAATGGAATCATTTTGGACTTAAGATTTGAATGTTTAAGATAAAACTTCAAAAGTTTGGTTTCAAAATTGAAATTTGATGATAAATTGAATTTCAAAGATTTAATTGTTTAAAAAGGGTTTGAATTATTATTTTAACTTTGAAATAAGTTAAAAATGGAATTTGGACTCAAAATTAAATGGTTTTAAAGATATAAGTTGATTTTATTTAAAGGACTAAATCAACATTTAAAAATTTTAACTCGAATTTATATAATTCGGGATGGTTTAAATTTGAAATTTGAATTGAATTAGTTCAAATTAAATTTGATTTGAATTAATTAGAATTGTGATTGAAGATGGATAAGTTTAAAAATTCAAATGGAAAATTTAAGTTGGATTGATTTGAAATGAAATTGAAGTTGAATAAGTTCAAATTCAAATAGGAATTGGGATTTCAAACAGGAATTGAGATGATTTGAAATTGAAGTGGGTTCAATTTGAAGTTAGTCCAAATTGATTTGAATAATTTGGAATTGTAATTAAAGTTAAATAGGTTTTAAAATCAAATGGAATTTGATTTGAATTTGGAAAGAAATTGAGATTAATTCAACTTGAATTGGGGATAAATCAAGTTCAAGGGAATATGAAGTTACTCAAATTGGAATTGAGTCAATTTAAATGGATGTGAAATTTAAATTGAATTGATAGGAATGGAGATTGGAAATTAAACAGTTTGGCTCTGGTCTATTTTCAAATAAATTGTTTTAAATCTATTTTCCTAACTATTTACAATACAACTTTTCTTTCTAAAACCCAAAACTATTTTATACTTATTTTACAATTATTTTTGAAACTATTTAACTATTTTACAACTGTTTTATAAACTAATTACTATTTCTCAACTACTTTATAACTGATTACTATTTTACAACTATTTTACTATTATTAAAAATTTCTATAACTATTTGACTATTTTCCAACTATTTTACAATTACTTAACTATTTTACAATATTTTAAAAACTAATAATTAATTTTCAACTACTTATCTATTTTTAACTTTTCAAGCTATTTTCTAAAATTAAGCTGGACAGAGTTTAAACTGTTTATGGTCAAATATCCATTTAAGGAAAGAATTGAGGTGATAATCCAAATGGGATTGAAGCAATTGTGAATAAGTGAATGAAAATTAAAGTGAATGTGAATAGAAAAGGGAATTGATTTGGCTAATAACCAATAAAGATAAATACGTAGGGTGTACGTATGTTATTCTATTTGCATAGTGATTTGATCCAGATTCGAGCACAGAATTTTGAGATAGTATGTCGATCCGAGTTGGGATTTTTCACTCGATTTTCGACGGTAAACCTGGATATGGATTATTGATTGGTTCTGGATATTCTCTATCATAGTTATGGTTATGCAAGGAGAATGATGGTTTCTGATCAAGAAACCAGATCTGAGTCCGCACTAGAAAGTCGGGTGGACGATACTAGTTCGGAAGGGAAATTGTGTGATCGAGTAAGCGATCGGATTGATATTGCGTACGAATGATATGTGTACATCGTACGGATTGGAATGAAATTGATATTGAAAGTTAGTGGATAGGAACTGTAAAATGGTTTTTGAAGTGGAAAATATATTTTGTGAAATATATGATGAAATAAAACAGAAATTGGATATTTCTATGGTAGAAACTTACTTTATGAAAGTAAGTAGTATGATTAATAACTTTATAGAATAATCAAATTTGAATATTTGATTTGGAATAAATAAAGTTATATATCTTTGTTATTCAAGATAAATCTCCCCTTGTTAAATCTATTGCCAGAAGAAAAGGATTTTTGAAGAGTATTTAAAGTATAAAAAGGGAATTTATACAAGTTTGAAGTAATCCAAAGATTTTCCAAATTATATATATCTATGTGTGTGTGTGTGTATAGACATATATATATAAAGGATATCATGAGGATGATTTTGGAAAGGTTTTTGGAACCTTTGGATTTGGAAAGGCTTTTGATTTTTGGATAAAATCAATATTGGATTTGGAAAGCCTAATTTGAGAATTCTCGATTTTGGGATAATCAATTTTGAAAAAGGAGAATTATACTAGGCGTATGATTTGGAAGATACTATTTGTGTATAGTATAAAGTGTTTTGAAAATGGCTCTAGAGAAAAAGGCGCTCCCTTGAAATGAACTTCTCAAGAGTACCATAGGTTGGTACTGCCTTGAGCCTCAAAGGGGGAGGTTCTAAAGTTAATCCTGTGAGGAGTCCGGACAAAACTAGTTCCTGAGGATTATGAGTAGTGTGTAGCAAAAGTCGAGGGGAGTTGATGCCTACAGAGGCATTTGGGTTATGCTGTGACGACAGTGTAACTCGGTGTCATTGCGATCTACTACAGACCACAGTGGAAGTCGTATGTGCCGCTGAGAGCCAATAGTCTACATTTGATTTTATATCGGTCTGCGACCTATGGTAACATAGCAAAAGTCGTGTAAGCCGCTGAGCGCCAATAGTCTACGTTTGATTTTATATCGGTAGACTTCGACCTGTGGTAACATAGCGAAAGTCGTGTGTGCTGCTGAGAGCCAACGGTCTACTTTTGATTTTACATCGGTAGACTGCAACCTATGTGGGAGTGGAGAAGTTTCATTTTGACAGCAAAAATCGAGGGCGCTGATGGCTACAGTTACATGGACTTTTGCTGCGATAGCAACGTAACCCTGGAATGTAACTGTGATCTGTTGTGGGTTCCATGGCGTAATCGAGGGGCGCGGAGTGCATACAGTTACATGGACTTTTGCTGCGATGGCAACGTAACCAGGATGTAACTGCGACCATGGATGGGAGTGATGATTTCTAGAGCATTCTCACCAAAGATATTTCCTCTAGTTTCAAAAACGTTTTCTCTGTTTTCAATAAAATTATTTTCCACATATTTTCACTGGGTGTTGAAAATGTGTCTGTTAAGTACTTATAGATATTCAGTCATATACCTGATCTATATATGACCGAATTTCTGTGAGAACAATGATGGACTGATGGAGACATCGAGTTATAAAAAGTATTTTTAAAACTATTTTGTAACATTATGTGGATTTTAAAAGTGTTTTAAAAAGTGATTTAAAATTTCTTAAAAAAAAGTTTATAGTAAAATTAGTCAAAAAGTAATTTTTCTGATAATTATCATTTTAATAAATCTGGTTTCGTTCCTTTTCGAGGACGAAAAGATTCAAAGGGGGGAGGAATGTGATAGCCCGAATTTTCAGTTATATGTTAACTGGAATTAACAGGATTAAAATTTTTAAACACTAATTTATAAGTTGAACAAATAATCTGATAATAAATATGTATATCTGATAAATATTTATTTAATAGTCTCTTAATATTATAAATATAAAAGGTTTATATTAACATTTTAAAATGAGTTTAAAGATATTATATATGATTTTATTTAAATTATAATTGGTTTATATCCTATTTCCTTTAAAGATTTCATTTTTTTAATAAAATTTAGAAAGCATTTATTAATTTACAAATGTATTCATTAATTAGGAAAATTAATTTAAAAAGCTTTTAAAAAATAAATTAAATAAAATTTATACAAGTGTAACTTTTTAAACCAAGATTAAAACACATGCAAACTAATTAATAATAGGTAGTGACAAGTGTTGGCTATTGTAAAACAAGTGTCAATTTATTTCATTTTTCTTTCCTAAAAAAAAGAAAAGAAGAAAGAATTGAATAATTGCTCATCTCTATTCTTCATATTGAAAAAAATTAGAAAAAAAAACAGAAAATTTTTCGAAATCAAAAACCTGTAAAGAAGGGCAAACCTGAGGAAGATAAATTCAAAATAAACCAGTATGAGATAATTCAAAGATCATCTCTGACCTCATTTTCCTGAGCTGGATCAAGCAAGGAAGGATCAAGCAGATTCGAAGTGAATTCAACTCAAACTTCAGCAAGTTGTTAAGCAAACTTCAGATTCCAGAATCCTGTCTATTAAAATCAATTACAGACTTGTTCTATCCTTCAAAACAATGTGTGTAAAACTATTAAGAATTGAAATAGCTTAAATTGTCTTGTGGTGAATCTTTGAAAGTATGATATAAATCGTGTTGTGCATGAAGTTAAGAAGTGATTGATGTATATTTATGTGTTAGTATCTGTGATCAGGTCTGAAACAAGCTAGTATGTCCCTGTCTAAACATTTGCAGGTTTGGAAACCTGATTTAAAAAAAATTCAAATCTTTCACTTAAGTGATTTTTAGTCTTTAATCTCCGAATACAATTTGTTTGTATAAGTGTAACATTTTATTTAAAATTGATTCAAGTGAAATAATCTGTAAATAACTCAGAAAACGAAATACTGCAGTGAAGAACAAATTTAATGTTAGAGTTTGCATTATCAAATTTCCAGATTTCGATTGTAAATCGAATTTGTTTACAAAATCGATGAATTTTAATAATAAATTGGGAATTTTTATGTTAGCAAACATTGAGAACTTTTGGGTTGAACGCGAAATGTGTTTCACCCAAATTCCAGCCGTCGACGTTAAGAGGATGGTCGTGCTTGTTGCAGAGGGGAGCTAAGGGGCTGATGATCTTTGAAAAAATAGCGAATAATTTTTTTATCGTGCCATGGTGGAAGCAACGAGGCCGTTTAGGGTTTCGTCTGTGTTTTTTTTGACTGAGTGGTTCGTCGAAGGATCTCAGCGTCATAGAGGTGTCGAGGTGGACGACAAGTGGGGGAATGGGTGCTTGGGATCGAGACGATGCTCCGATGTGGTCGGCAGGTGTGCTAGAGGTGTAAATCATCGGAGATTGGGGGGTTTTCTGATCGAATGGGTTTCAGGCTTGGTCATTTGGTCAAATTTTGATTTTCTGGTGATGTTGTCGATCTGGTTGGACTGAGTCATGATCAAGGTCAGCAACGACTGGTGAAGCATCGCGAGGTTGATTAGAATCCACCAGATCGTCGTGCACGTGCACGCATGAACGATCGTATCTGGGTTGGTTTCGAAGTTGGGGAAGATGAGCGCCCTTTTCCGGAAAATCGAAGTTGACTCGAGTAGATCTTGAGTCTGGCTCGAAGATTTTGGGTAGTGATTTTTTGTCCGGGTTTTTTTTGCTCATCTACACCGAGTATAGGCTCAGGTTTCAGCAGTGTTGAATTATCTGAAAATTTTTGTTTTAGGCAAAAGGGAAAAATACAAGTTTTCAAAAGCTAAAGGAAACATATTCAAATTTTTATAGGAAGACTAGATCGCGTTTAAAGGCAAAGATTTAAATTTGAAAATCAAATTTCAATATATATTATCCGAATATTAAGGTAATGTGTTGAATGAGAATTGGGTTTCCAAAGTGAATTTATTCAAAACAAGTTTTAAAAATAAGAAAAGTGATAATAAGTTTCCAAAGTAAATCATTTAACAGATTTTAAACTAATTTCAAGATTTAATTAATTTTAAATTTGTTTGGTTAAAAGTAGTTATATATATAGTTAGTTATGAAATTGATTAAATAAAATTACTGGAAGTAATTAATAATGTATAATTACTTAGTGATAGTATTAAATGGATAATTACTTAATGTTATTAATCGACGAAAATTACTTAATAATTAAGGATTAATTACTTAGTGTAATTAAATAAGGATTGATTAATTAAAGGATTTATTAATTTAGGAATTAATTAAAAGGTTAGTTAATTAATGAATGTGATTAATGAAAGGTTAATTAATTAATAGTTATAGAATAATTAATCAGGGTAATTAATTAAGGAATTAATTACTCAGTGTAATTAATTAAGTTGAAATAGTTAATTTTAGTTAATTAATTAAGTTCTAATTAATTAAAGGTAATCATTTGATGTTGGGTTAAGTATAATTACTTAAGGTGATTAATAAGGTGTAATTACATAGTGAAGTAATTAGTGGAAAATTCCTCGATGTAATTAAAAGGAGATTACTTGTTAGGGGGTAATTAAAAGATAATTACTTGGTGGAAGAAATTAAGTGATAATTACTCAGTGTAATTAAAGGATTAATCAATATAATTAATGAAGGAGTTGGTTTAATTGATAGAGTTATTAAGGAAAGTTAATTTATGATTTTGATTAATCAAGGTGGATTAATGAATGTAATTAAGTTAAAGGTTAATTATTAAATAAAATTTAAGAGTAATTAACTAATAAAAGTAATTAGAGGATCATTAATTAACTTAATTAATGAAAGTGATCAATCTTGCTTATGAATGATTGAATGATAATAAGTGCTTTGGATTGGCCGATATCTCTAATATGAATTGCCTTGTGATATGATATGCTGGATACAGCGGTAATGTGATTATCTATCAAGTATGAATTGCTGTGTAAAAAGGATTATCCGGTAATTAAAGTTGAATGATATTTAATTGATAATTTGGGTTTAGATGACATTGGTTTCGAAGAGACCGGAGTCAGGTATTAGTGAATACCCGAAACCACTTTGATTCTTTATAGATTGACATGAGAAATCAATAAGATGGAATGGAATGATTTAAGTAAATTGTACTATTTAATCTAAGTTTTGGTACTTATAAATTTGTGAGTGAAACAAATACTGTCTATAACAAATTATGAATCTGCAAATTGACACGAGTTACCCGGGTTTTATGTAAGTTTTATGTTGTTGCATTCCATGTTAGATCGGTTTACTCACGCTGGTTTCCAGCCAGACCCGGGTGTTGCTTTGATGTAATTCTCGGGTCAGACCGAGTATTATAGATTTTTAGGTAAGGGCGTTCTGGAGCTCAGGAGGCGAGCTGGATGGCAGGAACGAATAGAGTATTTCCGCTGTGATATATTACTGTTATCTAGGACATGTTGATACGTATATATGTCCAGTGTTTTGTGAAATGTTGTAACTCTGATGCATTAAAATGTAATTGACAGATACAATATTCTTTTGTAAACTGTTATCATTTGATATTATATTTTGATCCGCTGCGAATGTGAGATTCTGTGTTGTGTTTTTTGTTTCTTCTTCTTCTTCTATCTCTTTCTTCTTTTCCTAACTATCTGGAATTTTCGAAATCGAAAATTCTGGGTCGTTACATTTGGTATTAGAGCTAAAGGTTAAGCGAGAACCTTGGATCTGGTGGGATTACTCATTAAGGACAGGGTCAATGGTACCCTAGAATGAGTTGAGTGTATATAATATGAGGGAGCATACTTGTTATTTTCTTATATAAAGATTTTAAATGATTTTATATAAGAATATATTTTTTGATATATAAAGCAATATTTCTTTCTAATAAATATTAAGGTAATTGGTTGATAAATTATTGGAATTAAATTAAGTGGTAATAGAAATACAACCAAACTGAAATAGAATAAAGATACGTTTAAAATGGAATCAAACTGAAATTTAAATCTTGAATTTGGGAAGGAGTTTTAGAATAACATAATAATGAATTGGTTTCCAGATATGATAATCCTGGTTATTATCACAAATGATTGTTGTGTTTAATATTAAAATGTTTATTAATGAGTAAGCAAAATGAAATGTTTTAGGGAAGTAAAACATTTAGTCAAGTATGACTTATGAATTGAAACTGAAGACGATCTAAATTGTGAAGTTTGAATCATAAGATTTAAAAACATTTGAAATTTGTTTCCAAATTATTAAAAGGAACAATAAATAATATTATTTCAATGATAGAGCTTGATTCAAACAAGAGTTGTTTGAAGATTTAAAGGAATTTGTTTTGGATTAAAAACCAAGAGTGGTTTAAAATTTAAGGATAACATGGTGTGTAAAGAAAATAATATGTATATATGAGGAATATACATAGTATCAAAGATAATTTGAAATAAAATCTAAATGTTCAGTTTTAAATTTGGAATGGGATGCGATATCCAAAGTGTGATATCCCGGAAATTTTGACAATAACAATTTAATAATTTATGTCAAAATTTAATTGATTTGACAATAATGTTAATAATGAATTTGAATTAAAATTAATAACCTTTTTTAAAATAAATATTTAAACTGATAATCTATCTTTAAAGGCTAATAAATTGTTTTATATTGTAATGTATACATGTCTGTATATATTATAAATAGATAATCTTTGTTTTAAATTTTATATATATGCATGTTTTCTTATTCTAATATTTTTGATAAATTAAAAATTGAATTTAATTTGATATTAAAATATTAAATAAATAACCATATGATTTTAATACTCAAGCTAAAAACTTAATTATATAAAATTGAATTTAGCTTAAGTTTAAATTTAAATAAAAAGGTTTGTTTTGTTTTTATGTAGCTAATAAAATAAGTAATTTATTAAATAAGAAGACAAATTCTTTTATGAATTACTTCAATTTAATAATGAGTTATATTTAAACTATATTGATAATGTAATATTTTACAAATGGATTTTTAATATGAATAAAAATTGTTATCTTAAATTTATCTATATCTTTATGTGTATTTTGATAGGAAAGCTATGATTTGTAAATTTGAAATAACATCTTTCAAATATGTTTAAAATAAAACAAATCTTAAATGTATTAAACACAAACGTAAATCAAATGTATGATAATAACATAAGTATAAAAAATAAAGCACAACCAGAAAATGAAAGTAAATTTGTAAATTGTTGAAATATAAAAAGTACATGAATATAAATTAAGAAATAAACCAAAACAAATGACTTAAACAACTTTATATGAAAATAAAGCACAACCAGAAAAAAAGTAAAATATGTATATAACCTGTAAAATAAATAAGCAAAAGAAAAATCTACCAACATCAAAATAAACATCTATATACAAAACAAAAAGTATATTTGCAGGTACAAGTAAAAAGATACAAAACATACATTGTAATATTTGTTGCCTGCAAAATAACATACAAGGCAAGTACAAGTAAGAAAGGATACAAACCAGGCAAGCAAAAAGGAAACATCAACATAAAAGAAAATAAATCATAACCAGACAAAGTAATACTAAAGTGTATTAGTACATGAGGTAAACACAAACCAGGAAAAAATAAACAAGATAGACAAAAGACAAATTAGATAAAGAGTAAACAAAAAGTACATGGGCATTTAATACTTTCATCTCAGCATACAAATGAAGTCAATTCGAAATCTAAATAAGCATTTCAGCCTCCTTTTGAAAAATATGCCTGATAAAAACAAAAATAAAATCTATGATCAAAGATAATATTGTACCAGTAAAGAGCGAACCAGTAAACACCTTCCTCTGTAATCTTTCCCTTAAAAATATACATATCTTCCACTTCTTTTCATTTATAAAACATATCTAACCAGAAACTTAAGTAAGTTTTTTATTTACAAACTTAAACTGCATTAAAACAAAAGAAAAGAAGATTTAGAGGAAGAGCAAAACAGTTTACAGTTTTAAAGGTTCAAACTGTTTTCAAAAACCAAGATGTGCTCTGTCCACCTTCCTAAATAAAGGTGAGTAACATCACAAATTAAAAGTTTAAATTTAAGATATGGTTGCTTCTTTGATATCTGTAATATGTATGGTTGGATATATATATTGTTGGTGATATATTTCTGTATGTATGTGCATAGCGGTTCCCTGTAACATTTTGTTCTTTGCTTCAAGTATCAGTTTGATTTAAAAATCATCATCTTTTTACTTACTTACTATTTGGATTTAGGACTTAAACAAAAGCTGTTTGGGTTAGCATTGATGGATGTTTAAAATTTATAGGTAAGTTAAATATAAACTTGAATAAACCTAGAAACAAAGAAACAACAGAGCAATCTTAAAACAATTCAAAATTTAATTGTCATGATTCATGAATTCAGGGATATGAATCTAATACTTAAACCAAGACTTGATTTTTGAAACTAAAATCGTGATTTTTAGTAGAGGAATTCGAGTGCATTTCTGGTTTAACCAGAAATTAGTATTTGTGATTTTTCTGGTGATCTCGAGTTTTGGGGTGACCGAGGTTTCTTCTGGTGATAGATGAATGAGTTGGGGTGGTGGGAAAATAGTGTAAGGTTCGTCAGAGGGACGTGGTGGCGTCGGCGACGTTTTCTTTTCTGTAGCCCTAAATTTTTGTCAAGTTGAAACTTCGATTTGTTCTCCCTGTTTGTGCGATCGAGCGTTACGTGCTCTTGAGGGGAGGTAGAGGAGACATAGACGTGGTGATGGCCAGAATTTTAGTGTCTATGGTGGACGAGGTGGCGAGGACGGTGAACTTTCAGGTTTTGAAATTTGGGTTGATTGTGTTTTCAGGTTCTGGTTCTTGTTGGTTAAACACTCGAATTTGCTTTCGAGTTGGAGAGTTTGATCTAATGATCGAGTTGGGTTTTGGAGATGCCAGTGGACGTGGGAAGATCGCCGTCGATGGTCGGAATCGACCGAGGCTGCTGGGCATGTGCACAGTGCACATTTGTGTTGATACTTGTTGTTTCTGGGTTTGATCAGGATGAAATTCGAGTTTACTCGAGTAGTTCGAGTATCTTACTCGAAATATTTAGGGTTTTGTCTCGAGTATTAGCAGGCCTGATGAAGTTATGTTGCAGGGGGATTGTTGCTCGAGTTTCACTCGAGTGATTCGAGTGTTGGACTCGAAGAATTTGGGGTTTTGGTCGAAGAAATTTTTGTTTATCTCGGGTATTTTAGCTACAGGTTTTAAAACCTGTCAGTTTTATAAAAATTTTAAAACTGGGTTTTTTAGATGAAAAATAGATATTTAAACCAAGTTTAAATCAAGTTAAGTTTGGTTTCAAAAGTAATTTGAATCTCAGTTTTTAAATAAACAAAGTTTTTAAATTTAAAATTGTTTTAAACAAATTTGAATGATAAAGTGAATTTTTAAATTTGATTTGAATTCAAAATGAAATCGTGTTTAAATTCTTTTAATCTTCTATTTTAAGATAATTATTCTTTAAGTTGTAAAATAAAAAGGAGTTTGGAATTGTTTTAAACTTGTTAAGATTAATTTGATTTCATTTTAAATTTTAAATTTTAAATTAAAATGAAATTTAAAAGTAAATGTAAATTAAATTGTTTTAAAATACCTTATTAATGATAAATTGATCATTTAATAAAAAAAGGTTTTTAAGACTTAAGGGTTTGTAATTATTAAGTTAACTAAATGGATAATTAATGACTAGAATTAATTAACTTAGAAATTAAGAGTTTAAATTTGTTTGAATAAGATATAAGTTAATTATTGGTAATTAAGAATCTTTGATTAAATAAGGTCTAATTTTTAATTAATGATTGGTAATCAATTAATGAATTAATTAAGGATTAATTAATGAGCGATTAATATAATTAAAATGTAATTGATAATAAATCTTAGTTAATTAATTTAGGGAAAGTAATTAAAGAATTATAAATAGTTAATGAAGGTCATTAACTAAGATTATGAAATAATCAATTAATGGGATTAATTTTAACAATTAATTAAATTATTATTTAAGATAAGCAATTGTGAATTGTCAAGTAATGGAAGTAATTAAGGAATTAATTATTCATTGTAATTAATTCAGTTTAATATGAATTGTTTAAGTTAGTTAATTAAGTTTAATTAATTTAAATAATCATATGATGATGAGATAAATATAATTACTTAGGGAAGTAATTAATGATAATTACTGGATGTAATTAACCGAGGGTGATTTAATAGTGAAAGTAGTTGGAATATAATTACTTTGCATAATTAATCAAGGGATTAATTTAAGCAAATTAATTAAGGAGTAGTTAATTTATTTGATGGAGTAATTAAAGGAAGTTAATTACTGAATGGTATTAATCAGGGGTGATTAATAACTGTGATTTAATTGAGATTAATTACGTAAAGTAATTGATTTAGAAGGGTAATAAATTAAGATGGATTAGAAATCATTAATTAATATAAGTAATGATGAATTTAAGAATTGATCAATTAAGATAAATTAACCAATAATAAGTAATTAAAGATAAATTAGTTAGTGTAATTAAAGTAATTAATTTTAGTTAATCAATTTAATAAATAATTAGAGGTTAAATTCTGTATTTAGTTAAGGTTAACTAATTTGTGAAAATAAAGAAAAGGATAATTACTTGGAGGTAATTAAAGTTAATAAATCAAGAGTGATTAATTAAATAGAATAATTGGATGATGAGAAATTAATTGATGGACAATTAATTAATAGATATATAAGCAGGATTTAAAATGGTAAAGTATTTAATTTAATTTACTTTAAATTAATTAAAGATGATATAATTAATTTAGTTCATTTTAAATTAATTATAGCTGATATGATTGCTTATATAAGGATTGATGATATTGTTTACTTTGAATGGGTTGAGATCTCAAATATGAGATTAATGAATGCTATGTGATAGGTATGCTCTGATTTAAGTATGATGATAATATGGATTATCTGTTGTGATGATAATATAGATTATCTGTTTATGTTGATGTTGACTATCTATTATGATATTGTGTATTATCTATCTCTGTGTATATGGATAATTGAACTGAATTGTTTTAAACTTTAAAACAACTTGGCCTTAAAAGATACTTTTGGATTTCGATGAGACCGGGATCGGGTTCTCCATATTTGAAAGTCCGAAAACCACATCGATCCAAATTAACGATAGGTCGTGAATCTGAAGTGAAGATGAAGATTCATAATGCAAGGGTTATCGTCGTTAACTCTGAGGGTGATTCCAAAATGAGTGTAACGAGATAATGCCTTCAGTTTCGTTCGAACCCGGAACGAACTTGTATGGATTGAATGCTTTCAGAACATCGTCAGGTGGGCGATGAGCATTCTAAGAGATGTGTTCTCTAAAGGTAATCGCAGCCTCAAGCCTCATCAACCGGGAATGGCTAAAACAGGGGAGGTGCAGCAAGGTTAGGTGGGTCATGCCCAAGCAGGACAAGATTTTCCCCTGTCTAGGTGTCCCTTTTTATTCGGCTGTGTGGACAGTTGTGAGCTCCAACTATCGGGGTTGTCTTGTTTGGGACTGTTCAGTAAGGAATGGTTCCGACCTTGTGTTGCAGGGGAGCGGGCATACTCCTTGGTACGTTGATCTAGGCCACGTACTGTGATGGGCGGTACCCCAGTAGACCTGCCATTGTATGGAATCCACAATCCAATAAGTGCCAACGGTTTTGATTGTATTACCCACTTTTGTGGCTAGTAGCTGGAATTTAATGAATGTAACAATTTCGGCTATTTTCTGTTTACTTGAAAACCCTAGACCAATTATAATATCACTGAATTTCCTATAAAATGATTTGGTTAGCGTAAGGTAAAAACTTACCATGTTTATTTGTGGCAAGTCTTACGTGATACCTTTTGTTTTCAACTGTTTTTCAAAGTTAAGCAACTTTAACCTGTTACTCATACCAGACCCATGTCTGACCCGAAGTTTATTTTTGTTTTTCATAAACTCTCGGGTACTCAAATTTTTACGAGTAGCCAAGGGATTCGGGTTAGATTTGACGACTTCTGGAGTAGCAATGGAGCAGGAGGCTTCGGCGTTGTAGATATATATCGTTCCATTGTGTTGGTATCTCTGTGTTGTATTGTATATTGACTTGTATAACTAGACAGGTGTTTATAACTGTCTAATATGTGATGTATTATCTGTATAACTCTGATTGATGTTGTATATTATGTAAATACTTATGTGATTAATATAGTTTTATTCATTCCGCTGTGTGATTCTGATGTTGTTGTTCTTTCTTGTCTATCTCTTCTATTTTCTCATCCCTTTCTTTCTTCAAGATGAAACGGATTTCTGGGGTCAGAAATTCGGGTCGTCACACAAAGTAATAAGTTTTTGAACTTATAAGTGGGAAGGAATTTTGAAATTTGAAATGGATGGATGTTTTAAAATAATTTGAATGAAATCATCTTGTTGTAATTAATAATCTTTAAGCTGAAATGAGATTTGTTTAAATAAATGAAGAAATGGGGTGTGGTAATAAATCCATTATTAAGATGAAATGGAATCATTTTGGACTTAAGATTTGAATGTTTAAGATAAAACTTCAAAAGTTTGGTATCAAAATTGAAATTTGATGATAAATTGAATTTCAAAGATTTAGTTGTTTTAAAAGGGTTTGAATTATCATTTGAACTTTGAAATAAGTTAAAAATGGAATTTGGACTCAAAATTAAATGTTTTTAAAGATATAAGTTGATTTGATTTAAAAGATTAAATCAACATTTAAAAATTTAAATCGAATTTATATAATTCGGGATGGTTTAAATTTGAAATTTGAATTGAATTAGTTCAAATAAAATTTGATTTGAATTAATTAGAATTGTGATTGAAGATGGATAAGTTTAAAAACTCAAATGGAAAATTTGAGTTGGATTGATTTGAAATGAAATTGAAGTTGAATAAGTTCAAATTAAAATGGGAATTGGGATTTATTCAAACAGGAATTGAGATGATTTGAAATTGAAGTGGGTTCAATTTGAAGTTAGTCCAAATTGATTTGAATAATTTGGAATTGTAATTAAAGTTGAATAGGTTTAAAAATCAAATGGAATTTGATTTGAATTTGTAAAGAAATTGAGATTAATTCAACTTGAATTGGTGATAAATCAAGTTCAAGGGAAATTGAAGTTACTCAAATTGGAATTGAGTCAATTTAAATGGATGTGGAAATTTAAATTGAATTGATGGGAATGGAGATTGGAAATTAAACAGTTTGGCTCTGGTCTATTTTCAAATAAATTATTTTAATATAAACTGTTTTAAATCTATTTTCCTAACTATTTACTATACAACTTTTCTTTTTAAAACCCAAAACTATTTTATACTTATTTTACAATAATTTTTGAAACTATTTAACTATTTTACAACCGTTTTATAAACTAATTACTATTTCTCAACTGCTTTATAATTAATTACTATTTTACAACTATTTTATTCTTTTTTTGCTCATTTATAAAATTCACAAAATATTCATACTTGGTTGGAAAATTATGAAATTAGAAACTCGCTTCTAAAATAGGTTATAAATGTCATGTCCAAATTTCAAGCCATTTGGATGTTATAAACTTAGTTTTCACACTTAAACCTTATTATTTAATTCTATAATAAATCCAATAATCAATCATTCAAGCACATAATCAACAAATCAATCATAATATGGCATAACAACAACATATGACTTGGGTTTAATCATAAAACGGAAATAAACATACAATTATTAGATGGATAACTATTATTCGTCTTGATTAGATAAAGAAATTAAAATCTAAGTGTTGATTTGATCCCCGTAAACTTTATCCTTTGATTTCCTAGCCTTCTCATTTCTTAGATCTCTAGCAATGGTCGGTCGCTCTTCTTATTTCGTTTGTATGTAATGTTATTGTTAACAAGAAAACTTATCAACATCTCTAAAGCTAAGTGGTTAACAATAAATATTGTTTACGCTTTAAAAGAAGATTTTTAGAAATGATCACTCCTTTCAAAACCCCTTTCAACTGGGTTGACTTGAACAAATTACTTTTGGACGGTGGTCTTATGAAAATATTTGTGGTAGTTAATAACTCCAATCAACCTCATTGAAATGAAGATTAAGAAGAAAGTACCTCTTTCAAAACCTCTTTCCAGAGTGAGTCGAAAGAGATTGTTTATACCAGATATTCATTTCTTTAATCTGTGTCGAAAGGGCCATACTGCCTTTAAGGGGAAATGTTTGCATTCGACATCATTAAATATACCCTTTTGTGAAGAACCCCTTCGAAAGAGTTGCATGTATTGTTGTTTGTGCGCACCTTTCAAAGGAATTCATCCATTTAGCATTGCTTATTGTTTATACATCAGATCCCTTTCAAATAGTCTCCTTTTGAGCGAGTCGAAAGAGGTTTTGCTCTTTTGAAGTAGATCTAATGTAAAATATGCAAGCTCCATATCACATAGGCAATGGGATATCATCTCGAATAACATATGTTCCATGAGCTTATTAAGGTCAAAACATCATCATCATCTTTGTTTGTCATTAAATATCATTAAACTCAATGTTAATGTGATTCATATGCATATTATCCAAGTTAATCCCATGACATCGCATAAGATAAATAGATATTAAGAAGATAAGCAAGAATCATGTGCAATTGATCATTACTCAAGCTAATGATCGAAATGATCTCTCTCATGATTGAAATATTTATTAGATCCATGCGCTTCCACTTTTAACATTAATCCAAATTGAGTTACATATAAGAGAGCTTTTCCCCAAATTGGTTTAGGATTACAAAGAATTGATTTGCTCAGAATTAGAAGAAGAATTAAGTTAGGATTTCCCAAAATTCGATCCCCAAAATTGGACCCTAGGGTCGTATTTATAGGTGCAGGTCGTCCCCCTTTCGTGTCTATCCTTTCGATTTATTGAAAGGTCTTCCTCCAGTCTTCCATGCGCATCCTTCCGACATGGTCGGAAGATCTTTCTGCAATTTCTATGTGCCTGCTTTCGATGCTATCAAAAGGCTTTCCTTTTGAGCTTTCTTTTTCATTCTTGCGCCTCCAAATTTTAATTCCAGACCTTTTGACCCAGTTGAAAGGATCACCTTGACTACCTTCCACTATCGTTAAAGTCCGAATGCCTCCTTTTTTTTTCTTTTTTTCTGGACTGCTTTCGACTTCGTTTAAAGGGTGATAGAAGTGCTCTTTGCTTTGTGTTACTATACTATTGCAAGTGATCTTTCAAATTTCTTTGAAAGGAATAGAGAGTGACAACTGGGTCTTAGCAAAAGGTCTCTTGGCCGTCAGGTAGGATTTCATCATGCTTTTGAAATGCTCCAACCGTTTCGTAAGGCTTCTCCTTGCTTTCGAAAAGTGATTGGAATCAATTCTCCAAGTGGCAAATTGATTACGATGAAACCTTCTATTTTAAAGGAATTGGTTCATGTGTGCAAGCTTTTCATTCAATGCCTTCGAAAGGTGTTTCGAACCCATTCATGCATTTCTTATATATGTGAATCCATCTGCATTGAAAGGTCTTAATAAGGCGAAAGGGTAATCTTGCCTTCTTTTTCTCCTCTTTTGAAATGTTTTGTCATGATTATCATTTGTAATGGCACCTGGTGCTTGCAACTCCTTCGAAAGCCATCTCATTGCCTTCGAAACGCTTTTCTTTGAACTTTGACGAAACCCATGTCTTCAATTTTAGTGGAGCCTAGCACTTTTATAAGCCTTCTTTAACACCTTTGTTCTTAAGTGTATTTTATGGTCAACATTTTGCCTCCTTGTATGAAAGAAGCTTTTATTCATCAGGAAAAAATTTAACGACTACTTTGTTCTTAACAACCTCATTTTCCTATAAACTTCAAAGAAAATAACATTTTCTATTCGTTAAATCATTACTTATTTAAATATATGCTTCATGATTTGGAAATGAAGTCAATATAGTAGAGCTTCTAAACCCTAAAGATTAACTTGTCATCATCTTGAGTTAATAAATATGAAATCTATAGTTGTAAAAGACTGGGAGCTAAGGACTTTTGTTCGGAAATATTATGAGTCCTGCCATTCAACTTTTGTAGCTAAAAATGAAGTTCATAAATCGAACTCCCCGAGATTAATAGTAAACCAGACATACAATAATTGAAGTCCAAGAACTTTTTGTTGTAGACAACAAATCATGAATTACCATTTGGAAATAAGTTATTGTAATACATGAATCCTTATTTGGGGATAAGTACTAGGTATTTAGAAACTTCTTTTAGAGATAATATTGATCCAAAGGCCAAGATTCAGATGTTGATAAATGTTGCTCAGAATAGCAAACTAATGACCCTAATTTGGGTAATAAGAAGACAAACTCAAAGTTTTGATTGAAGACTAGATGTCCATTGCAATCTCAGTACCAACTGCTTTAAAACCCAGATTCAAGAATTAACAGATAAAATCCAAACATTGATGGTAAAAGAGCTGAAATTCAAATTCTGGTATTAGGAAGTTTAGAAATCTAAAATCCAAATTCGAGCATTAATAAGTGACATTCAGAAGTCAATAGTAAGATATCCGAAAACCAGATTTGGGTTTTAGTAACTAATAATCAGGAGTGGTCTTCATGATAGAACTCTCAAACCCAGATTCGGGTATAAGTGCTGGATAATCAGAAATCCATAATAATTTTCTTCATAATAGAAATCTTAAGCCCGGATTACGGCACTAATAAGGGAGTCCAGTAATTAACAATAGCCCTAAAACCTAGATTCGGGTATGATGAAGACCATTAATTATTGGTAAACCCCTAAAATCCAGATTCGGGTATTAATAAATGAAGTCCTGAATTTAATAACGAAAGACCCGAAACCTAAATTCGGGTATTAATAAGTAAAGTTCAAGAATTCCTTTTTGATGATTAGTTAGGGGCTGTAGATTCTTATTTAATCCTTCTGTTCGGTTATGCTCTTTGGACTTTGTCTCTTTCGACATGTGTCAACCCTTTAGGCCTTGTATGTATTTGCTATTTGATTTTCCATTTCTCGAGCTTGAAATCTTAGTCCATCATTTGATATTTCGCTTCTTGAGCTCCAACGTCTTAGTCCATTATTTGATATGCCTGTTTTTGGGCTTGGACATCTTAGTGCGTTGTTTGATATGCTGATTTTTAGGCTTAGACGTCTTAGTCCATCATTTGATATGGCGCTTCTTGGCTTAGACTTCTTAGTCCATTGTTGTCTGGTGCGCTTGGTTAGCTTATCTATAAGTAGGACCCAAGGACTTCCCCAACCTCCCTCCAAGAGGCGCCTTGACCTGGTTATAGTGTCGTGCGGCCAAGGGCTTGTCGATGCTTTAATATGGCCATAGCGTGGCACGGATAAAGGTCTACTCTTACCTTCCTCCAAGAGGCACCTTAACCAGTCCATAGTGTGGCGTGGCCAAGGGCTTTTCGATGCTTTAACCTGGCCATAGTGTGGCGCGCATAAAGGCTTACTCTAACAACCCTCCAAGAGACGCCTTGACCTGGCCATAGAATGGCGCTGTTAAGGGCTTGTCAATGCTTTAACCTGGCTATAGCATGGCATGGATAAAGGCTTACTCTTGCCTCCCTCCTGGAGGCACCTTGACCTGGCCAACTCGGCACAAACAAAGGATTTAACCATTAAAGGTAATGTCCAAGTGTATGGAGAATTTTACTCCCAACCATGTAGACTTTTCTTTTTGAGGAAGAAGGGTTTTATTCATTCTTTTTAAGAAAATATGGTCGCAAGTGCTCCGCATTCCATGTTCTGGGAACCATATTGCCATCCGGTCGAAACAACTTGTAAGCTCCTGGTGGAATTACTTTGCAAAAAAGTAAAGGACCTTCCCAATTTGTTCCTAGTGGTCCATCGGTAGGATTTCTTGTGTTTGCCATTACCCTTCAGATTACTAAGTCTCCCTCTTGAAGTGATCTTGTTTTTACTTTCAAATTGTAGTATTTTAAAATCCTTCTTTGATATTCTACAGTTCGGATAGCTTCTTCATCTCTCAATTCATGTGTTAAATCTAACGATTTTTCTTCAATTCTTGATTTGGGTCAAAAGCATATGCGATTCTTCGATGTGAGGGTATATCATTTCAATTGGCAACATTGTTTCATACCCATATGTTAGAGAGTAGGGGGTATGTCACATTGAAGTTTTAGTAGATGTTTGCTAGGCCCAAAGTACAAGCGGCAATTCTTCTACACAATTTCCTTTGGCTTTATTTAAATACTTTTTCAAGATAGCCTTAATAGTCTTATTTGTGGCTTCAACGACCCCATTGGCCTTTGGATGCGCCAGGATGAGAAACTTTTTATAATCCCATTCATATGACAAAACATAGAAAACTCCTCACTTTAAAATTTTGTTTTGTTATTTGATATAATCTTGTATGGGATTCCAAATCTTGTAAATATGTTGCTAATGAAAAATCTATGCACTTTAGAAAGATATTCGACAATAGGTGACATCCAAGTGTTATTATAACAGTCATCTGTCCTTGGCTGGTTGATTCACTCATTTGGAATTTTCTTATTAATTTCATTTTCTTCCCTTTCTCGTAACATGGCTTGGGTTCTAGTTAATACTAATAGTTCCTTTCCTTGTTCGGGTGTTCCCTCTCCAATACTCGGATTTTCTTAATACCCTACTAGCACGATCCCAGTTTTTGGGACTCTCCTTAAACTAGCCAACTTTGCTAATGAATCCGCCTGTGAGTTTTCTCTCGGCGAAACGATGTATAGAAAAATCTTCAAATAAAGCGAGCATCTTCAACATCTTCTTTACATGTAGATATAGCTTGGCATCTTTAGTTTAATATACTTGCTTCACCAGGTTTACCATTAGTTGCGAATCACTAAAGATTTGAATTCATGGGATTTTGAGCTCTAAAGCCAAATTCAATCCTACCACCATTGATTCGTATTCGGCTACATTGTTTGTTGTAGGAAACCCCAACTTCATAGCATAGTGTAGGCGGTGTCCGTCTAGGGTGATTACGACATATCCCACTCTAGCTCCCTGCTCATTCGACATGCCATCCACAAATAACTACGAAATAAGTTTTTCATCCTTTTCCCTTTTCAATTGTTTTTTATGAAGTTTGTACATTCATTAATAAAGTCTGCCAATGCTTGTCCTTTTGTAGCCGACCATGGTTGAAACTCAATGCCATACTGGCTAAGTTCAATTCCCCACTCTACCAGCTTTCTTGAAGTTTCTGGCTTACTGAAGCTTGTTTGTGAGGAAAGTAGTCAATAATTGGATATGCTTGAAAGTATGCTCTAAGTTTTCGTGCGGTAAGTATTAAGTAAGAATCTAGTTTTTCTATTAGCGGGTATCAAACCTTTGCATCCTTTAACCACCTACTCACATAATAAACTGGAAGTTGAGTCCCACTTTCCTCTCTGATCAAAACTAAACTAACTGCATATTCCGAGACTACCATGTATAAGTACAAAACTTCACCGTTTTAGGGACTAGATAGTATTGGTGATTTTTCCAAATGATTTTTCAATTCTTGAAAAGCTTTCTTATAATCTTCTTCCCACTCAAAGTTTTTCTTCTTCTTGATCACATTTAAAAAGGGAATGCACTTATCAATCGCTTTGGAAATGAATCTACTTAAGGTGGCTACCCTATCATTTAAATTCATTATATCTTTGCTAGTTTTGGGCATAGCCATGTCCTTAATAGCTTGAATTTGGTCTGGGCTGGCTTCAATTCCTTGAGCACTCAACGAATAGCCTAAAAACTTCCCGGAGTGGACTCTAAAACAACATTTCTGGGGATTCAACTTCATCTAATATTTTCGTAATACTTCGAACATTTATTTCAGATCTTCAATGTGACTTTTAGCCTCACAAGATTTCACTAGCATGTCGTCAACATAAACTTCCATATTTTCACTGATCTGTTCTTTGAACATTCTATTGACTGTCTTTGTTAGGTAGACCCTGCATTCTTTAATACGAATGACATTTCTTTGTAGCAGTAAATTCCTCAATTAGTCATGAAACTTGTATTTTCCTCATTTGTTTTGAACATGGGTATCTGATTATATCCTGAGTTATGAGAGATAACAATTCGTGCCCACTAGTTGCATCAACCAATTGATCTATCCATGGCAATGGGAAATTATCTTTCGGACAGGCCTTTTTAAGTTAGTATAATCAACGTAAGTCCTCCACTTACCATGATACTGGGTTCTCTAGCCATTGTGAGTAGTAGATCTCCCGAATAAATCCATTTTCAAGGAGTCTCTTAACTTCCTCTTTTAGTGTGTCAGACTGTACTATATCCAGTTGTCTCTTTTTCTATCTAATAGGGGTCACTTCTAGATTGATGTTTATTGCATGAAAAATAACCGATGGATCAATAGCTACCATCTATAAATAATACCATGCAAGTACGTCTTTAATAGATTTAAGGAACCGAATCATGTCCTTCTTCAAGTTGCTATCCAACTCTATTCCCACTTTGACTACTTTAGTGGAATTATATTGGTCTATACATGCTTCATCAAGGTCCTCTATAGGTTTTATTCTTTCCATTTCCCCATGGCAATCAATTCCGTGATGATTTGTCCTCTTCTACAAAATTATCATCGATCCTCTTCCACTTACTTCTAGGGGAAATTTACCTTTCATACATACGTTTGTTAGTCTTATTAGATCTAATCTTTACTTCGAATATTGGATATAAAAATCCATCATCCCAAGGCTAAAAAACAGTAGAAGAATCAAAGTAAGTAGAGTACTCCCTTTTGCCTTGATCAAGCATAGCAAAATATATTTCACGGAAGCTGAATTTCTCTTCGCGGATAGTGCCCAGCCTCTCTTAGTCAAGAATTTCACCATCAGCTATTTTGATGAGACAAAGGAATCTCCCTCATCAAGTGCAGGTCTGACAAAGAAAGCGTTATAATAGGATCGCTGGCTAATGATTACGAAGAGAGTTTCAAAAGTTTGGCAACATGGATCTGTACGAGCAATTTTACTTGTCCCACTAGGGTCGATCACTTATTATTGAATCCAAAGATTGGCTCAAGGCTGGGTTCTATCTTGTCTTTTACGATGGCCTCTTGATCAAAGGCATGTTTAAAAATGACATTGACTACGCTACCAGTATCCAAAAGAATATTGGAAACTATAGAAATCGAATTTGAGCTTGGATCATTAAGGGATCATTGTGTGGGTAATGGACTCCCTTCTTTTGCTCTTCGAATGTAACGACAAGATTTTGCATCAGAATGTTGAGTCATGGATTTTTAAGTAGGGGATTTTCTTAAATAGATAACACACCTTCTCTAGCTTCGTTGATGAACCTGTTCCCGGCACGCTAGCTAGTCCCCGTTGGATGTGGCCCTCCATGAATTACATCGATCCTATTCAGCGGTGGACTCAAGCTCAATGGGTCTTCTTCCTCCAAGATGTTAACAGCATTACAAGGAATCTTTTGCGGACCATCCCCAGTCCATGTTGCTTTTTGTTTGTCCTAGATGAACTCTTTCAAATGCCCCTCATGAATTAATTTCTAAATGATTCCTGCCAAGACTCTACATTCATCGTTTTGTGACTATTTACTTTGTGATAAATGAAATAGTCATCCCATTTCCTCTGTTCTGGGTAATTGTTGGCCTTAAAGGAAGTTGGGAAGTTGAACTTCTCCTTTGTCATAGCATAGACGTATGATAATGGCTTGTTTAAAGCGATTGAATTAGCATTAGGCTCTTCCCATCTTGTTCTTTTATCTTGATCTAATCCAAACCTTCCACTTTCGTTTTTATAATTAGCTTTCTTCTTAGTGTGATATAATTCATCCATTATAATGAATTTATCGGCCTGAAAATGGAAGTCCTATAGATCCTTACATCCATGAATAAAGAGTTGCTTCTAGAATGGTGTGTTCTTTATTAACCCAGAGTGTACCACAATGAGCTTATCCTTGACATTCATGTCTTTGGCTTTTAATGCTTCATTATTTAATCTTTTAAGGTAATCTCCCAAAGATTCACCCTGTCTCTGCTTAATGTTGGCCAAAATAATGTAATCGATTGTTGGGTCCTTGCATATACAGATTTGGGTGGAGAACTCATAAGAAAACTACTTCCATGAATAGTCGTCTTTTCACGGTATTGTCAATACCATTTAGCTTTGGCTCCTTGAAGCATTACCGAAAACAGTATGCATCAAACGGCTCCAGAAGCATTATACAGATCCATTTTGCTATCGAAAGCCATAATGTGATCATCGGGTCTGTAGTTCCATGGTACTTCAAAATTGGAATCTTTACATAGGATGGAATGATTGTTGACAAGATTTCATCTGTGAAAGGTGCCACTTGTTCATTATCATTTGCTCTTTCATCCAAGGTCCTCTTCCCCTTAGAATTAAGAATGTCCTTAATTGCTTTTTCTACTACGTCTTTAAGATAACCATGTGTATCATGATAACTTTTCCGATTGGATTATACTCCTTTGATGTTGAGCTTATGGACTGCTCGATTGATTTATCCAATACCCTTCCTTGATGTTCAAATTTAGTTGGAGGATGTTCTTTCTTTTTTGAAGATGTCAAGTCCATTTTGCTCTTTTCTTCATTTGTATAATCCTTCAAATTTCTTCTTGGAGAGATCACCTCATCTCCATCATTGGTTTTGCTATCTTGGAAGACTTTCGAGACAATGCTACTTTGAGAAGTTCCTGCATTTCTAGCAATTATTGTTCCAAGTACTTTATTTTGCTGGCATTGTCATCTTGTTGAGCTGGGGTCGATTGTTGCCCTTAAATAAATCCCTCTATGTTGAAAGTTAGTGTTATATTCTCTTCTAAAGTCGTGGTGTGTAAAGGTTCTTCATCCATTCTAATGAGCCTTTTGGATTTCAATTTCCTACACCAAAATTAGACGATCCGTAATTAGTCTATAAGATATCCACAAGGTCGGAGGTTCAGGCCCTCCTTCTAGCGTAAAAAATGTTAACAAGAAAACTTGTCAACATCTCTAAAGCTACGTGGTTAACAAGAAATATTGTTTACGCTACAAAAGAATATTTTTAGAAGTGATCCCTCCCTTCGAAACACCTTTCGATTGGGTTGACTTGAACAAATTGCTTTTGGAGGGCAGTTTATGAAAATATTAATGGTAGTTAATAAATCCAATCTACCTCATTGAAATGAAGATTAAGAAGGAAGTACTCTTTCAAAACCTCTTTCCTGAGTGAGTCGAAAGAGGTTATTTATATTAAACATTCATTTCGGTGATCTATGTCGAAAGGGCCATACCACCTTTAAGGAGAAGTGTTTGCTTTTGACATTATTGTTTTTACGAAGAACCCCTTCGAAAGTGTTACTTGTATTATTGTATGTGCACACCTTTCGAAGGAATTCATCCATTTAGCATTGCTTTTCGTTTACACATTAGAACCCTTTTTAATCGTCTCCTTTTGACCGAGTCGAAAGGGGTTTTTCTCTTTCGAAGTAGATCTAATGTACAATATGCAAGCTCCGTATCATATATGTAATGGATATCATCTCGGATAACATAAGTTCCATGAAATTATTAAGATCGAAACATCATCAGCATCTTTGCTTACCATTAAATATCATTAAACTCAATGATAATGTGATTCATATGCATATTATCCAAGTTGATCCCATGGCATCGCATAAGATAAATATGAATTAAGAAGTTAAGCAAGAATCATGTGCAATTGGTCATTTGTCAAGCTAATTTTCGAAATGATCTCTCTCATGATCAAAATCTTTATTAGATCCATGTGCTTCCGCTTTTAACATTAATCCAAATTGAGTTATAAATAGGAGAACGTTTTCCCAAATTGATTTAGGGTTACAAAGAATTGATTGGCTTAGAATTAGAAGAAGAAAGAATTTAGGATTTCCCAAAATTCGGTCCCCAAAATCGGACCCTTAGGGTCATATTTATAGATGTAGGTCGGCCCCCTTTTGCGCCCATCCTTTCGATTTACTCGAAAGATCTTCCTCCAATCTTTCGCATGCATCCTTTTGTCATGGTCGAAAGGCCTTCCTTTAGTTTTCTGCATGCCTGCTTTCGGTGCTATCAAAATGCTTTCCCTTTGAGCTTTCTCATCCATTCTTGCACCTCCACCTTTTAATTCCTGACCCATTGATCCAGTCGAAAGGATCGCCTTGACTACCTTTCGATATTATTAATGTCTAAGTGCCTCTTTTTCTTTGCTTTTTACTGGAATGCTTTCAACTTCGTCAAAAGGGTGATAGAAGTGCTCTTCTCTTCGTGTTGCTATACTGTTGCAAGTGAGCTTTCACATTGCATCGAAAGGAAAGAGATTGACAACTAGGTCTTAGCGAAAGGACTCTTAGCCTTTATGTAGGATTTTCATCTTGCTTTTGAAATGCTCCAACTGTTTCATAAGGCTTACCCTTGCTTTTGAATAGTGTATTAGAATTAATTCTTCAAGTGGTATATTGACATTGATGAAACCTTCTATTTTGAAGAAATTGATTCATGTGTGCAAGCCTTTCGTTCAACACCTTCGAAAGGTGTTTCAAACCCATTCTTGCTTTTCTTATATATATGAATCCATCTATGTCGAAAGGTCTTAATGAGGCGAAAGGGTAATCTTGCCTTCTTTTTCCCCTCTTTTCAAAAGCTTTTGTCTTGTTTATCATTTGTAATGGCACCTGGTGCTTGCAACTCCTTCGAAAGCCATCTCAATGCCTTTGAAACACTCTTCTTTGAACTTTGGCGAAACCCATGTCTTCAATTTGAGTAGAGCCTAGCACTTTATAAGGCTTCTTTAATACCTTTGTTGTTAAGTATATTTTATGGTTAATAGTTATGAAATGAGGATAATGAAAGAATAAAGGTTTGACTCAGGAAATAATGATATATTCCCACTTTACCCTTCACATTATTCCTTCTTTCTTTCTATGTTTAATTAATCTTATTAACCAATGAATCAAGGAATGACCAATTTAATTTTCAATCTCATTCTTCTTATGTCAATACATTATTTTATTTTATTTATCTAACTAAATATCTTAAATAATGTTAATCAATATTAGTGGTCTTGCACTCATGCATGAACATTGGTATGAACCACGTGGAACTAAGTATCATCAACACTCGCATGAAATATTGATAAGCATACTCAAGATTGAGTTGATATGCCTTGTCATGGGTTAGCTAAACCCCATATTGTGCAGCCTACTCTATCTTTAGTGATTTTCGATTTCGAGTTCATGTTCTGTATCTCTTAATTGGATTCCAGCATCTCGAACGGATCAGGAATCCCTACATGGATTCAAGAATCTTAAACATATCTCAAATATTCGTATAGATTCTTGCATAAGTCCTTCGATGAATGCTAACGATGAACTCTCCCTTGGACTTAACCTTACGATAGACAATTCAACTTTATAATATTCTACTTTACAACCACTTAAAACCCATATATAAATTTTGAAGTGGTATTGATAAGTAAAATACCTACTGATTTCGATCTCTCCATAACTAATCCAACGAATTTGGTTAATTTCAACAACAATGAAAGTGATTACAATGGAAACAAAGTCTCATATACTTATCACGTTTTTGAACTTTTCGACTTACACTAACCTCAATCAAGAGTGAAGCCAGGTAAGTTAGAGCACTAGTCACATCAAAGCCTTATCTAGACACTTCATTCTTAACCCTTACAGATAGACAAGTATGCTTCGTCGACTTTTAGTGCTAAGTACATGACTAAATACTTTACATAAATGAGTAAACTCACCAAGCACGATCAACTCATGCAAAGCACGATTAAGTCACATAAGCAATTTCTAATCCCCATTTTATTTAATTAATATTTTATTAATTTAAACCTCTTTTATTAATGAAACTTCTTTTATCTAATAAAAATACATTTATCGATCAATAATATTCATTTGTACTCCTTCAATACTTTAAAAGGTATTCATATTTCTTTTCTTAAATGGTATAAGTATATTCAGAAATTATTAACAAGATTTCTTACTTTAAATCTTTACTTTGTCTATCTTTTTCCAAAAGATTCCAAACATGCTATTACCTTTGAAACACCCATTTAAAAGGTCTAATTGCATTCACTTATCTAATTCAAAAGGTTTAAGACAAATGTTACTTAAACACTGTTAGTACAAACACAATACCATTTCACTTATGCTTATCTTAACAACATTCTTTTCAAAGATCTGTTTACATTTATAAGTATAATAAAAAAGGGTTAAAGATTAATGTTTTTGACACATCGTAACAACAAACCCAAAACCATTCCATACCTATCATTATCTTTAAAACATTCTTTTTAAAGATATATGCATGTCTACATTTGTTAAACAAGGTAATATAATTGTTAATAACTTTGCAGAATCATGGCGGCCTCCAGATCTAGATCTGGAGATTAGGGTTTCATTCTCCTTCTCTATTTTCTTTCGTTTCTTCTTTAATCATCTATTATTCTCTACAAAACTGGGCATACATAATGGGATCTTTGCGAGATGAAGAAGGTTGGGAGGAAGTGAGGAGGAAAAGGGGCAAGGCTCCAGCTCCTTTGGGTCCTGAAACCAGGCTTAATATGGGAGGTCAACTGAGTAGATCTAGGACAATTCCAGTCCGGAATTTGGGGGGAAGGGCTCATGTAGCTAATGGCGGACGGATATCCACAAAACCAATGAAACCAATTAATTCAAATTCCGTTCAAGTAGGAAGCAATTCCAAAATTAAATTTACTGTTTCTGAGAACGCTAAAAAAATTTCATACAGTGAGGCAGTTAAAATAGGAGCAGTTGGTGGTATAGGAAACCTAGATCTCGAGTTTATTGAGCCTAAAATAGCTGATGGTAAAAGGATTGGTTCCCTTTCATCAGAAGCTATTAGAGAAGCGGAGGATGGCTGGAATTTATGCATACTGTTGCATGTCGTTGGTTATAAACCATGGCTTAAAACTTTTGAAGGATATGCAAAGAGAGTATGGTCAACACAGAAGCCGTTTTCAGTCCACTCAAGGAACAACGGTTTCTTTGTGGTTAGATTTGGCGCTGAGGAAGACTGCAACAAGATCTTGAAATCAGGTCCTTGGTTTATGGATCGGAACCTGATCATAATGAAGCGTCTATCCCCAGACATGAAAACAGATAGAGATCTACTTACATCCTTGCCTATGTGGGTCAGACTCCCTGGTTTAAGTTTCAAACTGTGGGGCAATAAAGCAATCAGTGCCCTAACAAGTACAATAGGAGTCCCTATAAAGATGGATGAGGCCACGAAAAACAAATCCAGATTAGCCTACGCTAGAGTTCTGATCGAAGTTAACGCTGCTTACGGTTTGCCAAACACCATTGAAGGCATGGATGACAAAGGAAGGAGCTTCCTCCAGGAGGTGGTATATGAGAACCCCCCTCCGATATGTGGTAAGTGTGTGTGTTTTGGACACGTAACAGCAGAATGCCCAATGACCAAGTCTTGGGTTCCAAAACAGACTCAAACAGAAGTCCCTGATAAAGAAAACCCAGTGGATCCAAGCCCTGTGGGATGTTCGGAAAAAGCAAGAGAGGAAGTTGGTAACGACACCTTTATAGATCTGAGCACGCAGGTGAACGAAGGAAATCCTCCTGAACTTCTAGATATAGAGTTATTGAATGAAGATCCAGCTCCAGAAGGAGAAATCAGGCACTACGCGGAGGAGGCTTCAAGTGGAGAAGTTCAATCACAGGAATATCAAGAAAATTTAGACCTAAATACTAACTCTAATATAGATGGGTCTCAAGATGAAAATCCGATAGCTTCTGACATACGGGAAACAGATATTAGGGGAATAGTTCAAAACCTTGTGGCCACGAAAGATACCCTTCCTAGCCTCGAAAACATTGAGATCTCTATGCCAATGAGAATAACTTCCTCGAAAAGTCCATCATCTTCGAAGTCTCCTTCAACTAATATAACAATTCTCAAACGGCCATCATCTAACTCTTTACTTTCTAATGATATTAGTATTGACGATAGTATAGTTAATAATGTTAATTTTATGAGAGGCTCTGAACCATGTATTGATATACAGGTACAGGCAAATCAAGGTCAAGATACAGGATCGACAGAAGAGGTAGAGGAACGGGTTACATATGATAATGAAGATCCAGTTCAGGAGGGGCAGCTTATTCCTAAATCCCAGGAAACAAAATTTGAGAACATTCGAAAGGATAAGCTAGTCCGTAAGAATCCCAAGTGGGTTCAGATGTTAGGCATCCCTGCGGAAGAAAAAGGGGAGTCCACTAGGAGTAGACTGCAGAGGACTCGCAACAACAAAGTCACATAATGTCGATAGCATGTTGTAATGTTAGGGGGTTTCACAACCCTAACAAAATGAAAGAAGTGAAAAACCTTATAAATAAATATAACATAAGTTGTATTGGTGTCTTGGAAAACAAGCTGTTGCTTTCGGATATTATGAAGCTTGAAAGAGCACTGGATGATGGATGGAAAATAATAAGTAATGTTTCCTGTTACTTTAGAATTCTGGTTCTCATAGATGGAAACTCCTGGGATTATAACTACATCAGTATGAGTGACCAACATATAACCATAGAAATGATTAACATCTCCAAATCCAAATGCGATATATCCTTCGTATATGCTCAGAACCATGCTACACTAAGGAAAAGATTGTGGAGCAATTTACAGGAGGATGCTATTAGCATTTATAGACCCTGGCTAGTTATTGGGACTTCAATTGTATTAGCATGCCCTCAGATAAAAAGGGAGGTAACCCAGTAACGTTTGATAACCTGTTTGAACTTGATGAACTGTCCAGATACACAGGTCTTAATGAGATAAATGTTAAAGGTTATGAATTTTCTTGGTGGTCAGGCCCAAGTCGTAACATATTTTCTAAGATTGACAGGGTCTTCGCAAATCTGGATTGGATTAACTTTTTTACAGAATTTTCGGCTGAATATCTACCTCCTTCGGTGAGTGAGCATAATGCTATCCATGTTTCACTTTTTTGCAAACCCAGGAACAAGAACAGACCTTTTAGGTTTATGAATCATTGGCCTTTATATGAACTATACTTTCCTGTGATAGAGAAATTATGGATTCCTAATCAAGAAGATCGTCCTCTTTACCAAATCTTATACATTCTCAAGAATATTAAGAGAGAACTTAGGATCTGGAGCACGAAAATTCGGAATACCAAAATGGAGGTTGAAGTTCAGAGAGAGAATTGTTCTAGACTTCAGAAACTTCTGGAAAAAAATCTAATGATCACAATATAGCTATGGAATTTCAAAACGCCAAAATCAATCTGGACATGGCTCTTAAAAAGGAATTTCTGAATACCAAACAAAAGGCAAAATGTAACTGGTTGATGATGGGTGATGAGGCCTCTTCTTTTTTCTATGCTAAAATGTCTAGTAGAAGAAGCAGAAAAAGTTTGACGAGAATTGAAATAGAAGGAAAGACGATTTCGGAAGACAAGTTTGCAGAGTCAGCCATTGACTACTATAAAGGAATATTCAATCTCCCCCTATGTGAGCAGTTTTTAGAAGTCACCTGTAAAACGATCATTACTGAGTACGGTGCTAATTTATTGAACGACAGCATTTCTTTGGACGAAATTAGATCTGCACCGTGGGACATTAAAGATACTACATCGCCAGGCCCGGACGGTTTTAATTCAAAGTTTTTCAAAACACATTGGAATCTTTCGAAAGATCTAATACTTAAATCCTTGAACGATGTTTTTCATAAGGGCTTGATTATCAAAGAATGGAACCACACTTTCCTGCATTTGATTCCTAAAAGGACCATTCCACCAGTATTCAAGACTTTAGACCCATTGCCTGTTGTAATACATTGTACAAGGATTTTACAAAAATTCTTTGTAACAGACTAGTTCCATTCCTGGATAAGTTGGTGTCCCCGAATCAGACGGCATTCATTAAAGGCAGATCTATAAGGGACGGAATTTTATTTGCTCATGAAATAATAAGGGGACTTGGGAGAAAGGATAATAAATACATGTGCATTAAAGTTGACTTAAAGAAAGCTTATGATTCAATAAATCGAACTTTTAGTATACACATGTTAAGAAGCTTGGGCTTCCCAGACAAATGGGTGAGAATTATTTAACGTCACCTGTGTTTTCCATTATTACAAATGGGGAATCGCACGGTTACTTCAAGAGTTCAAACGGTCTCAGGCAAGGTGACCCAATTTCACCTATCCTATTCAATGTGATAATGGAGTACTTTAAGCTATTGATGGACGAAAAAGTTAGGGATGGTCTGATTTCTCCAATTACAGAATTTGATAATAAATTGACCCATCTTATCTATGCCGATGACATAATTATCTTCACTAAAGCAAATAAACAAACAGCAACAGCTATTAGGGACGTCTTCAATAGAATGAGGAGAGCTACCGTCTAGAGTTAAGTTGTGAAAAATCCAATGTTTTCTTTGGTAAAGGTGTGGAGTACTGTTCTGATATTAGTAACATCCTTAATATTCAGCAATTGGATCTCCCAATAAGGTATTTGGGTATTCCACTGTCGAGTGCTAACTTGAGGGATAAGGATTGTGTTATTTTGATAGAGAAGATTAAACTAAGATTTGGAGGATGGGAAACTAGAATGCTTAGCTTAGCTGGAAGACTAGAACTCATTAAATCAACCATTTACCCTATAATACAATTTTGGATGCAATGTTTCCGTCTTCCTGTCTCCACTATTCAAAAAATAAAGCATTTGATTCTCAACTTTCTATGGAAAAGTCGTAGCAGTAAGATACCCTGGGAAATTCTATGCAGGCAGAAAGAAGAAGGAGGAATGGGATTGAGAAACCTCAAAGAGATGAACCGAGCGTTATCTATTAAGTTGATATGGAAAATAATTAATGCAGAAGGAATCTGGGCGAATCTCATGCTTAGTAAGTACATTGGGTATAAAAGCTTTTGGGAAATCTCCCAGAGATCGGACGACTCGGGAGTGTGGAAATACATTCTGAAAAATAGACACGAAGCTCTAAAGTGTCTATCTCTTAACATTGCTGATGGTAAAACTACTTCCCTATGGTTCGACCCATGGTTGAATGGAAGCTCTATTATGGAGCATAGCGGCAGAGACGCAGCCTTTAGAACTGGAACGGTGAACTTGTCTCTTTGTAGGATTATAAAAAATAGTGAGTGGAGATGGGATGTGTTTAGTTTTTTATTCCAGATACACGCAGAAATTGAAGGTGTATCGATTCACAAGGACAGGGAGAGGGACTACTGGTCTTGGAAGTGCACTAAAGACGGTCTTTACCAATTTAAAAAAGTTTGGAATTCGGTGAGAACCAGTTATGAAATTAAAAATTGGTCGGCTTTGGTCTGGAACAAAATTCACGTCCGAAAAATGGCGGTTTGCCTATTTAAAGCTATTAACGACTTTTTACTAACTAAAGAAAGATTACTTCAGAGGCATATAGTCGTGGACCCTATTTGTGTTTTCTGCAATAATCACATTGAAACTATAGACCATCTATTTTTTCAATGCAATTTTACACGAGATATTTGGTTGTGGAGCAGCAATTTTTTTTTAATTCACCGAAAAGTTTGCTTTCCTTTACTCTGAAGGACGATTTACAGAAAATAGTTTCTATATCTAGAGTAAAAAATTTAGACTCGGACTTGTTACAACTTTCTATGTCAGTTTGTGTTTGGCTTATATGGAGAGAAAGAAATGAAAGAATTTTTCAGAATCGATTCACCGAACATTCACAGATATGCAAACAGATTTTCCAAACAATAAATATTAGAATGTCTAAATCAAAACACTTTAAGAACATCACTGGCATGAATGATATAATAGCAAAGAAGTGGGGATATACCTCCCAACGCTGAATTGGGGGCTGCATTTTCTTTATCATATGTCTCGCCCTCCTGCTATCTACTAGGCTCTCTGTATCTAGGCTGAGGTTTCACTTGTACCTATATTATTTACATTTTCCTCACTCCTTCTCATTTATTTTACATAATAACTTGCTAACAATAATACTAATTGATCTCGTTTGTAAGTTTTCAGATTGCGGTTCCTTCTGAAATAAAGATAACTGTTGCAGTCCAATGTCTCTTGGTCAGCTGACCTAAGACATAAAATTCACAGATATTAGTTATTTCTTATTTGACAGTTTATCGAAAACCTATTGTTTGGGTGTTGAGACTTAGCTTGCGATATTATTTTCTTGAGGAGATTCTGGCTGCTGAAACTGCTCGTAATTATCAACATAACTGTAGCAGCTAAGGATCAGCCACAAATAAAATTAAAGTTCATCTGGGTTTCAGGTCTTGCTCGTAGGAAAAGAGACAGTTGTTTTTTAGGTCTCAGCACTTAGTCAAGATCTTATAGAAGAAGTTTATTTGTTGCAGATCTGAGAGATAAGTAAAGTAATTGGATTAGCTTCTTGAATAAAGGTTAAAGAACTCATTTTTAAGGGTTGCTGAGACTTATCTTGCTTAGATCTGCGGGGATCTTCGCGGAGACGTCTCCGCAGTTCTCAGATCCTTCTCGAGTGACCTAGTATCAAAGAAGTTAGTTAGTCTCCCTACCAAAGTTAAAAGAGTATCCTTTTTAGGGATTCAGAGACTTATCTTCGTTTCGAGCAACACTTAAAGCTGCAATCTGTCGGTTCGTCTTCCTTTGCATTTTGCTTCCAAGACTTAGATGCGTAACCTCTAAGAGCAAAGACATGCTGTAAATTACTGTTATAAAGCTAAAAGACTCCTCCTTTTTGAATGATAGAGGCTCACCTGCCTTTGTCACTTTAGAAGAGGCTCTGATTGAAGGTTTTGTTACTTCTGGAGTGCAGACTGTTCGGATCTTGTAGTAGAAGAAGAAGTCGAGAATTCTTTTCTCGCGCCGCCATTAAAGTTATAGCTTAGAGTTTCTGTTTTAGTTGTTTTATCAGTAAGGAGATTAGGAAGTGGGTTAGATACGAGATGCCTTGTTTAATTCGTGCATTGTCTCGAATCTTCTGGCACACGGGCTTCGGTAGGGTATAGGAATGCAGGCCTTTTTATTTTAATGGGCCTAGATATGTATGGGGTCGTATTTGCTTTATGCAAATAGTTTGAGTTGTTTTGTATTTGCCTTTATTAGGCCTTTGCATATACTTTTGGATTTCCTTCTTAATAGAAAAGTTTGAACCATCTTTCAAAAAAAAACTTTGCAGAATCATTTATTATAACATAAATATTATAATCCAAAACCATCTCTTATCCTTTTACAAAATACTTAACTTATTTTCCAAACTTATATATAATACTTTAAAAATACCTGTAAATAAGTTTTAAATATCTATATAGAATATTACTTGAAAAAAACATATTTATAATTTGATGAAAATAAATAAAAAGCATGTTTTATATTATACAACCCCTTTACATTGAAAATTCATATATAATTATTAACAATATATTATAACATCGAACCAATTTTAAAATACTGGAAAATACGTCAGAAAACATCACTAAAGATATTAGGGGAAAATACCAAATTTAAATATCATTTTTAGACACTTAATACCTCAAACAATCTACTACAGCATTTACAAATGCTGTTAAAAGTCTTATACAAAGAACAACATAGAAAAGCACAATCTTTGCAACCAATTTTAATCACTTAGACGAATGATTTAAGAATTAAATTTTCTATAGTAATTACTAACCTTAGGGTGCTTAAAAACCATGAAAAGAATACCCTAAGAATAAGTACCAGTTTATTTATTAAAATTCCCAAAAAAACGAGGTATATTTCATAGTTTATTTATAACCACTTTTTTGCACTAACTTAGCCCTTTTGTTTAACCAGTTGTAAAATCTTGTTGTTTGCACCCAAAATGGTCACAAAAACACCCAAGAATACTTTTTGCAGAGAAGTAAGTGAAGAAAACAAAATTAAACCGAGTATATAAATCAATAGGTAATGCAGAATAAGCAGTAATCAGAGAAACATAATTTTATAGTGGTTTGGTGTTGTATTCCTACATCCACTTTGATATTACCCTTTGTTAATCACTTTTCAATCTGATTATAACAGTAGAAGATGACAAGTGCTTGACTACAACAGAGTCTAGAATAATAAACAGCGTAAAAGATCTTGAAAATGAACCAACAGGCCTGTATTTATTAGGAGAGATGATAAGATATTTCACTAAGGTTTCAACAGAAGGCTCTTTTGGTCCATAGGGTTCCACCATAACGATCTATGTCCTTAACTATATCCTCGAATGATTGATCAGAGCTTCACCGATCTTATTTTCGTCTCCAATTTATGCGATCATTTTTGGGCAGTCCCATATGCCTTGAACTTGTCCCTAAAGTAAGAAGTAATTCTGAATTGTAGATTACGAGATATGGATCGACATTTGCTACACTTGGAGCATTCACTGATCATTATGAAGGATCAGCAAATAACAATAGACTATCCTCATATCTTAAGATATTGTTGTGTAATTGTTTTTATGGGCTCCACTCTTCTATAAACTGATGCTTCGAAAGCTTCAAGTGAATTGGCCTTGTGGATTTTGAGATATTGATCGATCTCCGTTGATTTGAGCTATTGTATGGATCGTTCCCGATCGATTCATATAAACCTTTGCTTTGTCCGTAACTTGAGCATACGAACTCCGGTCGACTTTAAATTTGAAATGTGATTTCACAGGCTTATGTCAGTTACTCCATGCTAATTATACCACGATTAGGACCCGGTCTGAATCTGCTCGATCATTGTCCCTAGTTTTGTATATAATCGATTCTTTAGGTTAATAACCATCCGTTTCTTGCCAAGTTGATGATATCTTGGCCTTGCCAAAAGGTGGGATAACATTTGCCCCTGAAAGTACATCTTGTTTCGAACATGATGTGCTTTGAATCGTCGCATGCTAGAATCGTCGAAAAGAAATCCATCCAGTAGGTCAAACAGTCGTTATCCTTCTATTGAGTCATTCTCTTGTCGAGGGTCGTATCTTCCTCATTCATTGTGATGATTGATCAATTTTCAATAGTATAAATATGGGATCACGACTTGTCAGTGATCTTTCTAGTTCGTTTCTGGCAATTTCTAAGCTTCAACAACTTGGTTTTAGTTTTTCTTTGGTCAATTTCAGGTGATCATTCAATTTTTATTAATTTAAAAAATGAGATTTCGAAATGTATACTGGCACGTACACATGTTCATACCTGACTCCCGATCACGGTTACACATTCACGGGTCGTTGTCAAGTTTTATAATTTCTATAAATAGTATCTACTGATCGTTATTCTCTCATTCATATCTCAATTTTTTATTTTTATAGTTATTTATTATTATCAGGAAAATAGGCATATGGAAGAAGTTGCAAAAAAATTTAGTCTCAAGGACAACAAGTTTATTTTTTAGTCAGAAGGACACTTTTTAGTGTAAATAGAAAATGATAGCTGCAACTATCATTCTGTGATTTACACTAAAAAGTATCTTTCAGCCTAAAAAGCAAACTTCTTTTCTTTTAAACTAAATTTTTCTTCAACTTTTTTCCTAAGAATAAAAACCCCTATTATTATTATTTATTTATTTTAGACCGCTCCTAGTTATAAAATGATTGGTGTAAAAGCCTTGTCTTAAACGATTGCCATCTAGCCTGCTTATGGAACGATCGACATAAGATCGTTACCTCAAAACAATTGGCATACCATCATTACCTCGAAATGATCAACATAACTTCAGGTCCATGAACGATCGGCATACAACCTACCTATATAAGCACCTATACTTAGCCATTTTTCCTTCATCCTTCATTTCGTATCGTTTCTAGTTGAGAAGAAAAAACAAACCATTCCACTTCACTCCTTACCGATCAAAGAAATAGTCCAATTTTCCTAAAATTAAACTGCATCTCTTCAAGTTAATCATCATTCAAGTGCTCCTCCCTATCTTACCTCGCTTCGAATTCAAATCTAATTCCCTTTCCAAATTCTGACCTAGGTAATTTGATTCGAATTTTCTTTTTGATCCGAGCATCAGAATTTCGATGTTTGCGCCAAGATTGGTCACAAACCCAAGAAGTAATGAAAGCACCAGTCTATATACACAGATCCACAATATTCCAACACAGATCTCAGATTTAGGTAAAGTAGAGAATAAAATTGAAGAAATAGCTAATGTAGAATGTGCAAGTAAGTAAAGAACATAAATGTTTATAGTGGTTCGACTATCTCCGGCCTACGTCCACTTTAAATTGATCCTTTTATTGCTTTTGTATTGAGATTACAATTACAAGCCTTTGAAATCAACAATCAAATTGACAGAGTTTCGCCTAGCCAAAAAGAAGAAGACCCCTTTGTAGTTGCCATGGGACTGCTATTTATAGGTGTAGATTCGAAAATATCTGCCTCAAAACCTGGAATACCTTTTCTCTTGCGCAGGACGGCCCGAAGAATCTATCTGGAGTCGTTTGGGATCGATGCATGTATAATTCGTATCGATCCAAATTGGCTCTAATCAAGCCGAGATCGATCACAAACCTTCTTGAGTGCACAAGGAAGATCCTGTGAAAATTTCATAGTATTTGGACTTGTAGATTTTGAGTTATGATCGATGCAAGTTCAGATTTGCAAAACACTACCGCCTTCTTATCGAACTGTTCATTTCGATTGCTTCGTATCGATAGTTCTGCATGTGATGCAGGTTGACGTGGCGCTAACCTTTAGTATCGATCCACTTTTTATGCCGAGTGACCGAGTCTTCCACTTGAATGTTCTTTCTTTGTGTCGATCCTGTAATGCTTCATTTCGTATCAATGATCTAGAGGCTACTTCATATCGATGTATGATTATCCTCTTTGTATCGATCTGTGGCCATGGTTTCGTATTGATCATCTGACTGATCGATACGAAATACATAAAGATGGAAATTGATACAAAGCAAGCAATTCAGTGTACTTCGCATTGATGCCTTAGGAGCCATTTCGTATCGATCACCCCATGCACCCCTTGTATCGATTATTTTTGGATTGCTTCGCATCGATCATTGGCCGCTCAATACAAACCAAGTTGATGAGGAGTGATACGATAAACGTATGGACGAGATCGATACGAAGCATTGCTTGTTGATGGATATGAAGCGAAGCAATCATGATGGATGCGAAGTAGAATGAGCATGGATGGATACGAACTGGAGCAATCATTGATGGATGCGAACCGATGGCTTTTGATCGATCTATGGCCGATCGTTATGAAGCCTACTTGAAACAGGTTCGATACGAAATGGACACCATGCCACTGCTAATAGATATGAAATGGGTGGTTGGGAATGGATACGAAGGAATCCACTGTTGATGGATTCGAACGAAAATGATGCGAAAAGGGTTGACTGATGGATACGGACGAATTTTTTTTTTGGTTTGCATTGATCATATCTTGAGATATGAACTCGGAATGACTTGAAATTTGAAATATTGGCTTTCATAGTTTTGATTGTTGTGTCATGTTAATTGTAGCTCAATTCAGACTCGGACAAAATTTATAGACATCCATAGTGAACTTTGTAGGTAATCGGTCGTCCGGGCTGATTGTTTTCCATTTTCAGTCAATTCTTTGGTGTCACGGCCTTGCCAAAAGGCGGCATAACTCCTGCCCCCCAAAACAAGCATTGCGATAGGAAGGTGTGTTTTGAATAGCTCCAAATCAAGCATCTAAAGTCCACATTCGATCCATAGCTATACCATCTGATTCATAGTCCAACCTATTACCAAACCACCCTATCCAAGTGCCATAGCCATATCCAAGTCCGCGATTGCTCCAAGTCGATGTCCGATTCAAAGTCCAATAACCAAATCCTTGACTAGTCCGGGCATATATCCGAATCGGAGACCGCTCCGGCCCTTATCTAAATCCAGCCTTGACTCTTCATTCAAGGGCTTAACCTGTGAATATGTTTCTCTGGCCTCAACTCTCCGGTCGAGGACTTTTATATTTTTCGGCCTCGACTCCTCGGTCATGGACTTTTATATTCTCCGGCCTCGACACTTCGATCGAGGACTTTCTATATTCTTCGGCCTTGACTCTCCGGTCAAGGACTTTTATATTCTCCGGCCTCGACTCTTCGGTCGAGGACTTTTTATATTTTTTTCGAGTCCATTCCATCGCTCTCCGACAAAGAGACTCATAACTTGCGATCACTGCCCCGCATCTCCATTCGGGACCGTAATCGTGTAACCGATATTATTTATTACATTAATCCAAACCCAATTATCACAGAATCCAATTAACAAAATGAAAGTTCGTACAACCAAGAAAACAAATAGCCACAGTTCCAAGAAAGAAACCAGAGTCCACAGTAAATAAAGAGAAAATAAGATTTCATAAACCCAAGCATCATGGTTTATCATCATCTCAGAGCACGTTTAGGGACCGTCGTCGATCTCATACATGTGTAAGTGACTTAGCCTTATCACTTTGGGGTTTATTACTTATTCAAAGCCATAAATGCACTCAATTTATAACAAGCTGATGACGTTGCATGGATCCAGTGCCATCTTCGCTTGAAGTGGGTTGTGGCCTCTCCTGTCCTACTACCACAGCTTAATTCCTTTTGTACTGTTGCAAATGGCCATTCCTCACATGCTCTTCAATGATATCCTTCAAATGTCTGTAGTCGTTCGTGTTATGCCCGTCCAATTCATGGAATAGGCAATGTTTTCCCCATGCCCGCTCATATTCAGAAGGTTCCCTTCTTGTCGGCCTTCGATACTAAAGGCGCCCTCGGGTATCCAAGTAAATCCTTTCTAGAGTCTCAGTTAAATCCGTGTAGAAAGTAAACTTTGAATTCCTTATGGCCTTTTTGAAGTGTTACCGGCATCATTCATTTTCGTTTTTCCTTTATCATCTTAGTTTGGATCCTCCATGGGTGAATCTACACCTCTCACTGCATAAGCTTTAGCCTCTCTCTCTCTTCTCTCTTAGCCTGCACATCCTCCTTCCTTAGAAACCTTTCTGTTTCATGGTAGAACTCCCCGAGATCCATCGACGGGTCCCATTCCAATGATATCTTGAAATCCGAATTTTCCGCAACACATGAGACTCCTGCCATCAAAACCATCGATGAATCTGGTTGATCCACCAAAGCCACTGCCGCATTGAATCTGGTCAAGAAATCCCTGAGTGACTCTACTTTCCGTTGTTTTATATGTCAAAGTCATCACAATCTTGGGTCGAACTATTTTGACCCAAAACTGCCTCATAAACCTTTCAATCAGCTCCGTCCATGTGCCAACAGAGCCACTCTCCAGTTGTCTGAACCGTAATGCTGCTATATCCATCAAATACAAAGGGTAGCATCGTGCCATGACATCTTCCGATGCCTCCAGTACTTCCATATGCCTCATGTACCTCGTCAAGTCAACCGCAGGATTCGTTCTCCCGTCATACATCTCCAGTGTTGGTACTTGAAATCCGACGGGTTCCTAGCTTTCTTGATCATTAGAGTAAAGGGACTCTTATTCACATCCTCCAAGTCGAAGTCCCTATTCACCAATCCATCTCTCATGGCTCACCTAACCATCTTTACCAATCTATCGCTGTCATCAAACTACAGCCCTTGTCCATTGCATCCAATCTGCCCCTCGAGTTCACAAGGGATTCTTGGAATCTGCTCTCCTGGACAAGCATCCATTCCACTATCAATTCCGTGTTTAACAGATTCACCTTATACTCTGCTCGGGATTGGGTCAACATGCTCCGGCTGAGTCCCCCTTAGTTCTGATGCTGCTCCTGATGGTCCTGCTCTATTCTGAATTCTAGTTGCTCCATGATTTAATCCCTATCCCCAGCATCTCTTATAGTTACGTTCTCTTGATTCTATACTCTAACTTTTCCAACATTTCAAAGTATGTTCGACATCATCTTTTCTTGTCTCTTCAGCATCGTTTCCATCTCGTTTCTGGTGATGAAGATCAAGGCCTGATTCGCTCCCGAGGAAGCCTCCTGACTCCCTTCATGCCGACTCCTTTCAGTCCTTTGTCTTCTTATCGACTACTTAGCCATAACATCAGATCCAATCCTTTAGCTTTCCAATTCTAAAATCCAAATCCGATGAAGTGGGTACCAGTCCTTCTCAGTGAAAGCACCAAAGTGTTTGCGTGAAAATTGGTCACAAACCTCAGGAGTAATGAAAGCACCGGTATATATACACCGATCCACACTATTCCAACACAGATCTTAGATTTAGGTAAAGTAGAGAATAAAAACTAAATAAATAGCAAATGTAAATGTGAAAGAAAGCAAGAACATAAGAGTTTATAGTGGTTCAGTTATCTTCGCCTACGTACACTTTGAATTGATCCTTTAATTGCTTTTTTATTAAGATTACAATTACAAGCCTTTGAAATCAACAACCAAACCGATAGAATTTCTCCTAACCAAGAAGAAGAAGATCAATTTCTAGTTGCCATAGGACTGCTATTTATAGGTGTAGATTCGAAAATATCCACCTTAAAACCTGCAATACCTTTTCCCTTGCGCAGGAGGGCCCGCAGGATCGATCTGGAGTTATTTGGGATCGATGCATGTACAATTTGTATCTATCCAAATTGGTTCCAATCAAGCCGAGATCGATCACAAACCTTCTTGTGTGCATAAGGAAGCTCTTGTGAAAATTTCGTAGCATTTGGACTTGTAGATTTTGAGTTATGATCGATGCAAGTTCAGATTTGCAAAACACTACCGCCTTCGTATCGATACCGTTCGTATCGATTGCTTCGTATCGATAGTTCTGCACATGATGTTGGTTGACGTGGCGCTAACCTTTACTACGGATCCACTTTTTATGTCGAGTGACCGAGTCTTCCACTTGAATTTACTTTCTGAAAGTGTATAGGACCGTATAATATGGATAAACAGTAATGCAGAGTATAGATAGTGAATAGTGCGGAATATAAATGCAGTAAGTAAAATGACACCAGATATTTTATACTGGTTCGGAGCACCGTCCTACGTCCAGTCCCAGACTCCTTCTGGAATTTTACTACAACAACCCTCACTTAACCCGGAGGAACAGGTTTATACAACCCTGAGAAGTAGAACAGGGACCTGAGCAGCAGAACAGGATTTCGCCTCAGCAGCCGAAGAGGACTTTCCCTTGCCTGAGCAGCAGAACAGGACTTTTACAAAATATGAAAGTAGTTGACTAAGTGTGTTCTTGATAACACTGATTTGTCAATTAAGATTACAAACTTCTTATAATCAATTCCTCAAGTATATAAATAGTGTGTGAAGAATTGAGAAGGTAGAATATTGCTAAGAATCAACGTATATAAAATATAATTCAAAGTTTCAAAGCAATTGAAAGTATTGGAGTACTTAGAATAATCACAAGAGAGAGTAGAGAGTTAGAATCAAAGATTGGTGTATTTGAAGAAGAGAGAACTCCTATATATATTCATTAGAAAATTGCAACCCTTGGTGAAGAGTTTCAGCCAAGAGAAACAACTTTTGATGGTTTGCAACTCTTAATGAAGAAGATGTCTATTTAGAATTTTGCAGTTGAAGCCGGTTCAGTCGACTGGAAATATTGGTCAGTCGACTGGTATTTGAATTTAAAAATCTTTCCGTTTAAAAAAAATTTAAAAGAGGCGACGACTGTGCATATGCACAGTCGGTCGACTGGCATAACCAGTCAGTCGACTGGCTGTGCATATTTTGCACAGTGAATTTCTTTTTTAAAGAAATATTCTTTTTAAAGAAATATTGAAAACTTGAGGATTGATTTTAACATAAAACTAAGACTCAACACAAATAATAGTTACTTTAATCATAGAGTTGTTGCCTTGATCCTCTGTTGTCTTCTTTTTGTTATGAGTGAATGTAAATTCTTTTCTTGGTTTCTGAACTGATTTTTCATAATCAAAACAAGTGATTCAACATTCTCCCCCTTTTTGATTGATGACAACCTGTATATATATATTTTAAAATATCTCCCCCTGAATGTATGATATCATTTTCCTGCAACAAATATGTTAGCGCACATACTTTTCTCCCCCTTTGTCATCCACAAAAAAAGAGACATAACATAATATATAAATGTGAATAGAAGAAATATGGAAACGAGACTAATTAGTACAAGTCTCAATATTTAAATAAGTGACTAGATTTAATACAAGATTCAAATAAATCCGAAATTAAAACAAAAGCTATATATAGATAATGCATACTTATCTCCCCCTTTATCATAAAGCCTACTCATCAAGATGTCAATCGAAATCTTCCTCTGGTGCAGGTTCTTTTCCAGGCCTAGAAGTTCCATGAGCACCACTACCTGTGCCACTAGTATCACTACTGGTATTTTCTTCAGATGTTGACCATGTAAACCTTGGTGCTGGTCGTTTACCATGAGCCATTGAGGAGGCAGTTGTGGAAGTTGAACATGAAATTGCATCCCAAAGAATAGAGAAGAATCCTTTTACTTTGTCCAATTTTTTATCTACCTTCTTCAGGCGAGATCCTAATATTTGTTGATTCTGAGAAAGAATTTCAACGGATTCTCGTAAACTAGCTGAAGTTGCAAGACGAATTTCTTCATCTTCTTCGGGAAGAGAAGTATGTTCTCGAATAATCGGCCCACCTGATGAATGTTGGCGTTGCCGTGGATGCCATTCTTCGAAGGAGGTAATAGTCGGTGCAACAGATGGTAGTTTCATGAGACTTAAAGTGCGAATATTGATAACTCCAACGGAAGAAGTTTCGGATTCCGGTTGAGGATTACCCACATTTAAAAGCAATCGCATTATATATTCTCCGAAATAAATCATTCTCATATTACCATTATTGAAAGTGAGAAACTCATCCAATATTCGTCGTAGCCAATTTACATGAATTCCTCCCCAAAGTTCGTATAGAGCTTTGAAGTTTTCTGGATAAATAAGTTCATATGACCCAGTTCTTGGTAATATACTTCTCATGAGAGCTTTGTGAATTACTCTTGCTTTTGGTCGAAGTAGACTAGATTTCAATTCCGTCATGGTGTCTCCCATGAACATATGGCTAGTTCGATCCCTTTGTCGAATATTGCATTCGACATCATCAAGTAAAATGCGATGATTAGGGGTTTGAAGAATGTGTGCCATTCGGTCTAAAGAAAAAAATACTTGTTTGCCACATACTAAACTCCAAACACAATCATTCGTATTAGATGGACGTTGATGAGGTAGATTTAAATTGGCATAAAATAATTTTACCATAAGGTGGTTGATTTTGTGAGAATTTGCATTCAAATCGAGTAGAGACTCCAAACCAGATCTACGCATGAGTTCTTGTAATCCATAAGCCGCGAAGTCGCTGTAAACCATGAATGAACCCTTAAAAATCCTTGAATTTTTCATCTTGTGCCATCTTTGAACTGCCACATCATTGTATAGCCATTGTGCGATTTGAGCGTCGGTAGGATCAATGGATGATGAGCCTTGCCTTTGACGCTTTGGAGGAGCCATTTGAATAATTTTGTATGAAGAAATTGAGTGAAATTAGGTTTGTAGGGTTTGTGGGCGAAAAAATTTGGGGAAAAAAGGTGAAGGTATGAAGTAAAAAAGAGAAGGAAAGGAGGTAAATAGGGGTTAAATGTACAGCCAGTCGACTGGAATAATGAACCAGTCGACTGGTGGATGTTGAATTTTTAACTAAAGTGTTCAGTCAGTCGACTGAGTATAGTAGGTCAGTCGACTAAATGGTTTCCCGAGACTTTGTGGAACCTGCAATCTGTCGACTGACCTATCTTATCAGTCGACTGACTGTAGCTTAATCATGCAGTAGGGATTTATAAATGAGAATTTATTTCAAAGACAAATATAAACATGGAATACAGGAATTTTGAAAACAATATTACACAAGAATTGATGATTAATTAGGAACTTTTTGGTGATGATTCTTGTTGTTCTACTTTTGTATTTTCAACATAGGGTTGTAAAGGCGACCAATAATTTTGGCGTTCCCATGAATTTGGAGATGCTTGAGGTTGAGATGGAGTTTGTTCCCATTTATTCCATCCAGAAGAGCTTGGTTGGTGGGATGATGAAGGTTGAAAAACATCATGCTTACCCGATTTGCCACAAAATTTAAGAGCGATTGATTCAATAAGACTAAGGCGATTTGAATTCATTCGCTGTTCATAGAACATTTCTCTTTGTAGATTAACTTGCTCCTTTTGATAATGATGTATTTCATCAATTTTCTCTTTAGTTTTTGGTGAAAAGAACAAAGATCTTCTAGACTTCTTTGGCTTAGGTGAAAATCCAGTGTGATGTCTTCCCGGTTCATGAACAGGAGTAGGGGTTGGCAAAGAAGATGTTGAACTACTAGATGAGTTATGGCTACTAGGAGAAGATGGAGTAGCAAAGGAAAGTTTTGAGTTTGATGAATTATAAGAATTTGGAGAGTCCATTGTTGAGGATGTTGAATCTACAAAGCTTGTTTGAAATAAATTTTAATGTGAATAAGAAGAGTAAAAAGAGAGGTTTAAATAGTTGTAATGGAGCTTAGAAAGAATGGTTGTAAGCAACTATTTGTTAATAACCAGAGATCAAAATAGAGGTTGAAAATTAATCAAAAGAATAAAAGGTTTAAAACGAATGAAAACATGTGGTTCAGCAAAAAGAATGCATAGCTCAGCTGGCAGTCTGTTGAACTATCAGGTGGAAGAATTTTTTTTAAGAGAAATAATGCCAAGTATTTTCGTCTTAAATTAATAAATACAGATATAATTTTTTTAAAAAAAAATCATAATAATTATATATTTATATATACATATATAGACGTATATGAAAATATATATATTTTGTTAAAAAAATGTAAAATAAATACAGATAGTATGTATAAAATCTATAAATTTTTAAGAGAAATAATGCCAAGTTCTCGTCTTAAATTAATGAAACTATTTTAGTTTAAAGGTTTTGTAAATATATCTGCCAATTGTCTATCAGAGGAAACAAATTCTAGATTTATCAAATCTTTTTCAATATTATCACGAAGAAAATGATGACGAATGTCAATGTGTTTTGTTCGTGAGTGATTAACAGGATTTTTAGACAAATTAATAGCACTAGTGTTATCACAATAAATTGTTGATTTATTTAATTTAAAACCAAAATCTTGTAATGTTTGTTGCATGTAAATTACTTGAGAACATGCCAGAGCTGCAGAAATATATTCTGCTTCACAAGTTGATAATGAGACACAGCTTTGTTTCTTACTAAACCAAGAGACAAGAGACTGTCCAATGAAGTGACAAGTTCCACTCGTACTTTTTCTATCAGTCCGGTTTCCTCCAAAATCAGCATCACTATAGGATACTAATTCAAAAGGACATTCCTTTGGATAGAATAGTCCAAAGTCCTTGGTTTTGTTAAGATACCGTAGTATGCGTTTCACTGCTCGTAAATGTGATTCTTTGGGATTTGCTTGAAATCTTGCACATAAGCAGACACTCATCATTATATCAGGTCTACTAGCTGTTAAATATAGCAACGATCCAATCATACTTCGATATAATTTTTGATCAATACTCTTGCCATTTTCATCTTTATCAAGATGTATAGTTGTACTCATAGGAGTTGGCTTGGTAGAAGTATTTTCCATACCAAAGCGTTTAATTAGATTGTTACAATATTTTTCTTGATTAATAAAGATACCATTTTCTAGTTGTTTTATTTGTAAACCAAGAAAGTAATTTAACTCACCCATATGTGACATTTCAAATTCATTTGTCATTATTGGAGAAAATTCTTGACAAAGCTTTTCATTTGTAGAGCCAAAAATTATATCATCAACATATATTTGAATAATTAAAATATCAAGCTTATTTCTTTTAATAAAAAGAGTTTGATCAACCTTTCCAATTTCAAAACCAGAATTTATTAAATAGCTTTTAAGACGATCATACCAAGCACGGGGTGCTTGTTTTAAACCGTATAAAGCCTTTTTGAGTTTATAGACATGATCAGGAAATTTTTCGTGTATGAATAATGGAGGTTGTTCAACATAAACATTTTCTCTTATAAAACCATTTAGAAAAGCACTTTTGACATCCATTTGATATAATTTAAAATTATGAAAACATGCAAATGCTAGTAAGATTCGTATTGCTTCTAGTCTTGCGACTGGAGCAAACGTTTCTTCATAGTCAATTCCTTCTTCTTGGTTATAGCCTTGAGCAACTAATCTAGGTTTATTTTTAGTAATATTTCCTTGTTCATCTGCTTTGTTTTTAAAAACCCATTTTGTACCAATAACTGATTGATCATTAGGCCGTGGAACTAAATCCCAAACGTCATTTCTTTCGAATTGGTTTAGTTCTTCTTGCATAGCGATTAACAAGTTTTCATCAGTAGATGCTTCTTTAATATTTTTGGGTTCAATATGAGAGAGAAAAGCTACATGACCCATTTGATTTAATTGACTTCTTGTTCTAACAGATGAATTTAGTTCTCCAATAACATTAATTGAAGGATGATCTCTTAATACTCTAGGTGGAGATCTTAATGCACTGTTATTGTCAGCAATGTTTTCATTAATTTCAAAAGTTGTAGTTTCTGCATTAGAGCTGTTTTCAGGAAAACCTTCATCATCTCTTATTATTTGAAAAGGTTTAAAATTTTCATCGAATGATACATGAAGTGTTTCTTCGATAATATTTGTTATTTTATTATAAATTCGATAAGCTTTGCTTCGATCCGAATATCCTAGAAAGATTCCTTCATCGGATTTTGGATCAAATTTACCAAGCTGATGTCTTGTATTTAAAGTAAAACATTTTGAACCGAAAACTCTAAAATAGGAAATATTTGGTTTTCGTCCATTAAAAAGTTCATAAGGAGTATTCTTAGTTAGTGGTCGAATAGAAACACGATTCAAAACATAACAAGCTGTAGCGATTGCTTCAGCCCAAAAATGTTTTGGTAACGTACTTCCATTTAACAAGGTCCTTGCACATTCTTGTAAGGTTCTGTTTTTACGTTCTACAACCCCATTTTGTTGTGGAGTTCTAGGAAACGAAAAATTATGAAATATTCCTTTTCTCTTACAGAAATGTTCAAAGGCTTCATTTTCGAATTCACCTCCATGATCACTTCTTATATTTTTGATTTTTAATCCTTTAAAATTTTGAATTCTTTTGGCAAATGATTTGAAATTATCAAAAGTATCACTTTTATTTTTCATAAAAATAGTCCAAGTATATCTAGAAAAATCATCAACAATTACAAATACATATTTACTGTGATTAATGGATTGCACTTGTGTTGGGCCAAATAAATCCACATGCAGTAATTCAAGTGGTTGTAAGGTTGAAATAACCTTTTTTGATTTAAAAGATGATTTAGTTAATTTTCCTAACTGACATGCATCACAAATATGATCTATTTTAAAATTCATTTTAGGTAGACCTTTTACTAAATCATTTTTAGAAAGCTTGTTTATAGTTTGGAAGTTAATATGAGAGAATCGTTTGTGCCATAACCAAGGATCATTTTCTTTGGCTATTAGACACATATCTGAATTATGATTTATTTTCATATTCAGAACATAGATATTTCTGTCTCTATTTCCTTCAAATATAAGATTTTGATTTTGATCAAAAATACTACATTTGTTTTCAGAAAAAGTGATTTTGAATCCTTTGTCACACAATTGGCTGATACTAAGTAAATTATGTTTTAAATTTTTGACAAGCAAAACATTTGAAATAAGAGGTAAATTTGAGATACCATTGTTGCTCACAATGCCTTTTCCAATGATATATCCTTTGGAGTTGTCTCCAAATGTGACAGAACCTCCATCTGAGTAAATAATATTTGATAGCATATCTTTGTCTCCAGTCATATGTTTTGAGCAACCACTGTCGAGTATCCATTTTCCTCTTTTCTTGAGTGGATCCTACAAAAAATAAACGATAATATTGGTACCCACTTTTTGATAGGGTCCTAAGAGTTAAATCTTAGGAAACCAAACCCAAGAGGGTTCAGTATCCCATTTAAAAATGTAATCTTTATTTTTATGAACAGTTTCAAGAAATGTGTTTATATATTTCTTCCTAATTAAATTGTTATTTGTTTTAGGAACCCATATTTTTATATTTTTTGAGAAAGGATTTTTTGTGTGTATTTTAGTAGGATTAACATTTCTCCTAATTTTCTTTCTAGGTGGAGAAGTTGTTTTGTTAACATATCCTAATCCTTTCTTACTTGAGATAGATTGAGAGCTATCAATAATTTTTGATAAGGTTTCTCTTCCTTTATTAAAGTTTGAAACATTTCTAGTAATGCTTTCTAACTTAGTTTTAAGACTAGTATTATCCAATTGTATCAATTTTACTTTTGTTTTTAGTTCATGATTTTCAGAAACAAGAGCGTCATTCTTTTCTTTTTGAGTTTCAATTTCTTGACTCAAAAGAGAGAGTTGAGAATTGATATTAGAGAATGATTCTTGTAATTTTTCAAGTTCTTCCTCTAGTATTTTTTTCTCATCTTTAAGCATATCTCTCTCAAATTCCGCTTTGTTCTGAAGTTCACGAGACTCTTTATTTTTTCTTTTGATATTTTTCAAAGTATCAATTAGTTCTGAATTTATCTCAATCATATCTTCAACAGTAAAATCACTAACCTTATTTTCAGTAGCCATGAAGCAGACATCGGATTGCTCGTTTTCACTGTCACTACTGTTTTCTGATGAAGAAGTATCTGAGTCATCCCAAGTTACTGAGAATGCTTTCTTTTTATTGTCTTTTCTTCCCTTGATATATTTTTTCTTTAACTCTGGGCATTCCTTTTGAATGTGTCCTTTCTTATGACAATTATAACATTCTAGAACTAAAGATGATGGTTTGATTGGAAAGTTTCTTTTTCCATTATTCTTGTTGTTTTTTCGGAATTTTAAGAATTTTTTGAAATTTTTAGCAATAAATGCTAAATCTTCTTCATCCGAATCTTCATCCTTTTCTTCTTCAGCATGGAAAGCTATGTTCTTTTTGTCTTGAGCTTGTACTCGTTTTGCCTGCAAATTTACTTCATAGGACATTAGATTTCCTATTAACTCTTCTGGTTTTATGGTAGAGAGGTCATTAGCTTCTTCAATGGCCAAGACTTTTCTTTCCCATTCATCCGTTAAAGAGTTAAGGATTTTTGATACAATATCAAAATCAGTGTATTTCTCTCCTAATCCTAATAGTGAATGATAAATATCCTGAAATCTAGAGTACATATCATTGATGGTTTCATCTTGTTTCATTCTAAAGTTTTGAAATTGATTTTTGAGCATGGAGATTTTGCTTTGTTTGACTTTGTTGGTTCCTTCATGAGTAATTTTAAGTGTTCTCCATATTTCATAAGCAGTTTGACACATGCTGACACGATTAAATTCATTTCTATCTAGTGCACAGAATAGCATGTTCATAGCTTTAGCATTGGCAGTAGCATCCAGTTTTTGTGTGTTTGACCAAGTAGAATATTCTCCAGTAGGAGGAGTATATTCATTTTGAGTGATATTCCATGATTCAAAACTATTAGATTGCATGTAGATTCTCATACGAGTAGACCAATAATTATAATTCAAACCATTAAAGAATGGAGGTCATGTAGTAGATTGACCTTCATGAAAACTAGTGTTAGCGACAGTGTTGGTGGAAGTGCTGGTGTTGTTTTCCATATTTAACAAGATATCAGATAACTTTGTAACGGTTATATGATGCCTTGCTCTGATAGCAAATGAAAGTGTATAGGACCGTATAATATGGATAAACAGTAATGCAGAGTATAGATAGTGAATAGTGCAGAATATAAATGCAGTAAGTAAAATGACACCAGATATTTTATACTGGTTCGGAGCACCGTCCTACGTCCAGTCCCAGACTCCTTCTGGAATTTTACTACAACAACCCTCACTTAACCCGGAGGAACATGTTTATACAACCGTGAGCAGCAGAACAAGGACCTGAGCAGCAGAACAGGATTTCGCCTCAGCAGCCGAAGAGGACTTTCCCTTGCCTGAGCAGCAGAACAGGACTTTTACAAAATATGAAAGTAGTTGACTAAGTGTGTTCTTGATAACACTGATTTGTCAAGTAAGATTACAAACTTCCTATAATCAATTCCTCAAGTATATAAATAGTGTGTGAAGACCTGAGTAGGAAGAATATTGCTAATAATCAACGTATATAAAATATAATTCAAAGTTTCAAAGCAATTGAAAGTATTGGAGTACTTAGAATAATCACAAGAGAGAGAGTAGAGAGTTAGAATCAAAGATTGGTGTATTTGAAGAAGAGAGAACTCCTATATATATTCATTAGAAAATTGCAACCCTTGGAGAAGAGTTTCAGCCAAGAGAAACAACTTTTGATGGTTTGCAACTTTTAATGAAGAAGATGTCTATTCAGAATTTTGCAGTTGAAGCCGGTTCAGTCGACTGGAAATATTGGTCGGTCGACTGGTATTTGAATTTAAAAAATCTGTCCGTTTAAATTTTTTTTAAAAGAGGCGACGATTGTGCATATGCACAGTCAGTCGACTGGCATAACCAGTCAGTCGACTGGCTGTGCATATTTTGCACAGTGAATTTCTTTTTTAAAGAAATATTCTTTTTAAAGAAATATTGAAAACTTGAGGATTGATTTTAACATAAAACTAAGACTCAACACAAATAATAGTTACTTTAATCATAGAGTTGTAGCCTTGATCCTCTGTTGTCTTCTTTTTGTTATGAGTGAATGTAAATTCTTTTCTTGGTTTCTGAACTGATTTGTCATAATCAAAACAAGTGATTCAACACTTTCTTCTTGTCGATCTTGTAATGCTTCATTTTGTACCGATGATCTAGAGGCTACTTCGTATTGATGTATGACTATCCTCCTCGTACCGATCCTTAGCCATTGTTTCATATCGATCATTTGACTGATCGCTACGAAAAATACAGAGATGGAAAACGATATGAAGAAAGCAATTCAGTGTACTTCACATCGGTACCTTAGGATCCGTTACGTATCGATCACCCCACACACCCCTTGTATCGATTATTTTTGGATTGCTCCGCATCGATCGTTGGCCGATCGATAGAAACCAAGTTGATGAGGAGCGATACGATGTACGTATGGACTAGATCGATATGAAGCATTGCTTGTTGATGCATATAAAGCAAAGCGATCATGATGGATGAGCATGGATGGATACGAACTGGAGCAGTCATTGATGGATGCGAACCGATGGCTTTTGATGGATCTATGGCCGATCGATACGAAGCCTGCTTGAAACTGGATCGATATGAAATGGAATACTATGCCACTGCTGATGGATATGAAATGGGTGGTTGTGAATGGATACGAAGGAAGCTGCTGTTGATAGATTTGAACGAAATCAATGCGAAAAGGGTTGACCGATGGATACGAACGGGTTCATTTTCTAGGTTTGCATCGGTCATATCTTGAGCATATGAACTCGGAATGACTTGAAATTTGAAATATTAGCTTTCATAGTTTGGATTGTCATGTTAATTGTATCTCGATTGGGACTTAGACAAAATTTACCGCCATCCATAGTGAACTTTGTAGGTATCGGTCGTTGGGACCGATTATTTTCCATTTTAGCCAATTCTTTGGTGTCACGACCTTGCCAAAAGGCAGGATAACATTGGGTGCCATCAATTTCGTGGTGTTCGATTTGATCCATGGAGCTAATAGTAGTTGGTGGAGATGGAAGCTTCAGCCGTTTGTTTCTAAAGAATATGGAGTTGTTGTCTTAATGTTGGATGATCGTTCTTAAATGATCAGATGAAATAATGGAGCGAACGATTAGTAAAAAGGGCTGAAGTGGAAAGTACGATCATATAGAATGGTTGAGTTGAACGATCGATAGAAGATTAGGGATAAACAATTTGTTGGATAGGATTTTGGCTCAACTATTGACGAACGTAATTGCAAAACCATTTAAAAACAATTGTCCTAGAACGACTGGCTATGTCTTGGTGGATGGATTGACTGCCAGCAACTATTTTTTTAAATGGAATTTAAACAAATGAACTTGAACCTAATGATTATCTTCGGCCTTATATACTTGAACAGACATTTGAACTTGCATTTGACTAAAATTGGATATTCGAAAATTCATGACATTTTGAATTATGACATCAACAATTGCCTTAAACAATCCTCTTGAAGCTCATCTTTGATTTGAACATAAAAACTGATCTCAAACTAACAATCGATCCCAAAACTCAGGCTGAATCATTCCCCAATGATGTAGTGAACTGGTTGAGATGGTCAGCGATGATGGTCAGTTTGGTAAAATTTGAAGTCTCGTCGTCTTTTTCATCCTTAGTTTCTTATAGCTTATTACTATATTATATAGCACTTCACTGCACCATACTTGCACTCACTATGCACTGGGGAGTTACATGTTACCTTATCTTAATAGCGATGGCCTCTAGTCGTTTTAGGTGTCTTGCAACTATGCCAGCTGGGATCATCTTCTCAATAAGATAACCTTTATATGGAATCAAGCTCGACAACTGAATTTGATAGTCCTTCCGCTAGTAATCATTCGGAACAACCGAAAAGCCCGGGCCATCAATTTGATCTTTCTGATGTAGTTCCCATCCTTCCATCGAAAGTTGTCGATCCTACCCTCGATACTCTAGAGGAAGCAGTTATTTTGGAGAAACTTGCTAATTTGGTAAATTGTAAAATTAAAGAGGACGCTCTTCGTCGAATCTGCATAAGGCACATAATTCCTTTTGATGATATGTTGGATCCGTCGCGGGATGACAGGGCTCACAGACCCCCTAAAGGGTATACGGCGTGCAACAAGTTCATATGCTAGGCCAGATGCATCTCTCCATTTAATTTCTTGCATTCGGTAAATTCTTCATTATTTAGGGATAGCTCCAGCGCAGCTCTATCCAAATGGCTACTCTCTTCTCAACTGTACTTATATAATATTTATAGAGTTCCTGCACCATCCTTTAACCATCAATGACATCTGAATTATATTCACTTTCAAGCTATAGACAAGGAGTCTTTCATTTACATTTCTTGAGTCGGTGAAGAGGTGCCAGATTCTAACCGGGGCATGGAACAAATTAAGTGCCTTTAAAAGTGAGTGGTTCTTCATTCGTTGTCTGCCTGGTTTCGCTCGACGATGGCCAGAATGACGTAAGTGTTATCCACTATTTTTCCATTAGATTGTAAAAACGATATTCAGGTTGTATTCCTAACCACGTTACTCCTTTAAAGGTATCATCATCCGGCCTAGCGACAATATCTATAAAGAGGTGGTCACAAATCTGAAAAATGCACCACCCAAGGATAGGAACATCGAATATCTGCTCGTTGACGAACGTCTCCATACTTTTTATTTCAGGAAAGAGGGCCTTAGTGTAGGACTAACCAAAGTCGCTCAAACTACTGGGATAAGAACATGCATTGCAGTTTGTCAAAGAGACAATCGAACCGATACCGCGGTACCCCTAATCTTGAGTGCTTAGGAATTCATTGATATCGATGCAGAAAGATATAAAGACGATGTGCCTAACCAAAATGGTGATGAATTCGATCTTGGGGTCGATGTAAGATCCTCGCAGACCTAACAACCCTCGGTCCATGATAGGAGAAAGAAGAAAACGTTCCTTCATAAATTTCAAAAAAGTTTTCTCTCTGATCAATCCACGTCGTCGATGGCTTCTAAGATTGTTCAAGATGAATCTCCTTCTCAACCGTCAGAGCGTTCAAGTTTTGACTTGATTCCCTGTCTGGTCTAACAGTTCCACGTAACCTTGATGCTTTTCATTTTACTAATGTGAGCATTAAGTTGTTGGAATCTCCCACTAGAATTAGCACCGAGATTCAAACCCTTAGAGAAGAAGTTAATCCGATGAGCAAAGCTTCTGCACTTGGTTTGTCGAGGCATTAAACTAGGACACCTGCACACGCTTGCATTCCCCAACATTGCATTGTGCTTAACTTATGCATTTTAGTACTTAAATTCGATTGATTTATGTTTTCCTTTGTAGAAATGATGGTGAGGAAAAGGAACATGTCTGATTCCCTTCGGGATATTCAGCACCAAACCTCTGGTTCACGCTCCAGCACTTACCACCAAGGTGGTAGTCGAGAGTATTATGATTCTCACTATCGCCCCAGTCGGGACCGGGGTCATCAAGACAGAGGTGATAGAGATAAGCCAACCCAAGACAAACATCAATCAAGGTCGAGATCCCACTCCACAGGGTCCCGAGAAGCCAACTTATTGCAGGGACCTAGTTATCAATTCCTTTCGTGGTCCTCCTCTTGCTTTAGTGCCTCCATAGCCTAGCGATTGTCGTTGCCATAGTGAACATGTTGCAGCCCAAAGTCCCGATAAGGAAAGTACTGAAGTTGAAGCTGCTACTAAAGATCCTACAGTCAATCCAACTGGTCGTATGACATAGCTTCATGAAAAATTTCCAAACTAATGTTTTGAACGATTCTTTTTCCCTCCCAGCCTGAAGGGGGTCCAGGACCATGTTCAAAATGAATATAGACCGTGTCATTGACATCCACATGTAATACCATGAATGGATGAAGGTATCAGAGAAGATGTCGAAAGTCTCCTTCAAATGCGTGGCAGGGATTAAAAAGCTGAAACGCTAGGAAGCTCAAGATAAAATAATTATTAACACTTTGACAAATGAGCTAGAGGCTTCTAGGACCTCCAGCAGAAGCTGAAGGAATAGATAATGCTGCTGTCAAATCCATGGAGGAGATGAAATCCAATCATCTTGATATAGTTCAAGTGTTGCATCATCGAAATCAAGAGATAACACTTGAGAGGGATACAACTCGAAGTAATGAATCCACAGACTTGAAGGAGATAGCAGATCTCAAGGTTAAGCTCGAGTATGCAAATAAGGAAAAACTAATGCCTAGAAAGTCGCTCAAGATGTTTGTGACGAGTTGGTAAATGTCAGACTTGAGAGAGAAACGGCTGTTGAAAGGGCCAAAAACGTCGATGCATTTATTTAACGTGAAGCAGAAGCTACCAAGGATAAGGTCAGGAATAAAATAATAAATGAGCTTGACTCATTTCTCATTCTTTACAAAGCCAACATTCTCAAGCATAGAAATTTAACGTGGCTTGGTGACGATTATCCCTATTAGCTCTGATGCACGTGGAAATTTCTTGTTGCAAAAGAAAAGAAACTTCTTAATTTGGAGGATATCCAAAACATTGCGCAATATCCAGCTTACACTCCAGAAAGAATCAACTGCTGCTTCTTCACATAAAGTGGGTGAAGGATTCAGGTTGGCACAATTTGATAGTACAATCGAATTACCTCCGGCACCCTAAGTCATACCTCGCTCCATACTAGGCTATTCAACCGTCCATCGGTATGTTCCAGACAAGCCACTGCTTTCTCCAATTCCCGAATGCAGTTTTGAGGATGATTCGGCTCAACCTGGGAGCCACACCAAAGAAGGTATTCCGTCGATATTTTCTATCTTTCATAAATTTAGGGTGTTATCAGTTGATATTTCTAATCTTTTTGCCTATTTTTTCTCGGCTTTGAATCTATCAGAAGCCTCCCCTCTTCCCTTGCAAGAGCCTTAATTGGAACCGTAAGAGGCCATGACAAAATCCATCAAAGTTACAACTTTGGCCGCTACTCATGGTGCTCAAGAAGAAGCCTTTATTATTGATGATCAATTCTTGGAGGCATTATTCAAGGACGGTAGTGACCCCCATCATGAAATTCCCGTTGATGAGGATGTTGTGATCACGGGCTCTTCTAACTCCATCGATGAGCTCAGAATGAAAGGGCACATTGAGGGGGAAGAATTGTTGAAAAAGAAAGCAGAAACCGAGCTTGTTGATTTAGATTCCAAGGAAACAATACTATCCTACTCCAAATGATCCCTCCTAGCGGGATGATTCCGCCGGATGATGGCCCCCCGGCTTCTGCTGCTGAGAGTGCATCGATCCGTTCTATTTCTAAAAATGACATCGCCTTGATCCATACAACTGAAGATGCTTCTTCGAAGAGAAGCTGAGGCAGAAAAGGATCGAAGAGAGGGTCGAGTGGCAGTTCGAAAGGAGCCACTCCAAATAAGTGAAGAAAAGATAGAAAATCCAAGAGAATAATCTTTGCGTTGGAGTGATATGTAATAGCTTGAATGGCTGTTTTTTCTTTTCATCGGTCATGTTTGTTTGGGTATTATCCCACTTTTATTTTTTATTTTGGATAAACTTGTATTGTGTATAGAAAGTTTAGTGTAAATAAGAATTCTTTTATTTTTGTGTATGACTCTTATATATATTGGTTCAAATGATTGAGCTATCACGTTTTTCATTTTATGTTATCGGATCAGATATCAATCACATTTATCCATCCCAAGGCCTTCCTAAGGTCGTGGCCTCGATTCGTATCAAATGTTAGGCTCGACCTTAACTTTATGATGTTCGAACTCAGCGGCTTGAGTAACTGTAATCTTGTCCTATGTCTCAGGTTAGCGAAGTTAGGTAGCGGATGGTCGAACTCCATCCTTAGCGAGTTTACACTCCTATCGTTGTTAGTCCAGATTTCATGGAATAGTGAGTGGTCGAACCACACTCATCTCTTTGTTTGTACTCATATCCGCACTCCAGGGATAAGAGTTATTTGATGGGTAGTTGAATCGCACCTAATTTATGTTAGGACTCTAGTACACACTCCGAAGACTTAGAGCTATTTCGTAGGTGGTGGATTCACATCCCATTTATGTTTACACTTCAATCCGCTCTTTGGGGACTTGGAGTTATTTCATGGGTGGTTGAATCACACCCCATTTATGTTTAAACTCTAGTCCACATTCCAGGGACATATAGTTATTTCATGGGTGGTCGAATCACACCCAACTTAAGTTTATACTCCAGTCCACACTCCGTGGACTTAGTGTGATTTTGTAGAGCGGTTGGATTGTATTCTCTATAATTGATTAATTTACCCCTAGGAGTTAGGGTTATGATTTTGCGAGCGACCTATCGTGTCATGATCACCCTTATTTTATTTCAGTCTCCTCGTGTAACTGATACACAATGCTATAAAAAACACAAATACAACGGAAGTCCAAGACATTATTTACTAAATGAAAAAAAATGACGGAATTTGTCTTATTACATATCTGAAAAATCAAATGCTAAAGCAAATGCTGAAAGCAAATACAATTGATTGTAAAAGAAATCAACTAAGTGAAATAGTGTCATAAATGCTCTTTATTCCATGCTCTTGGGAGCATGATGCCATCAATAGTCGCAAGCTTGAAGGTTTCCCATCCAAACCCCTGTTCAATGACATATGGTCCTTGTTAAATTGGATTCATGTGGGATGGGGTAGGATAAACCCATTTCATGATGAGATCACCAACTTCAAAGGTTCTAGGTCATACTTTAACATTGTAATATCAGGCGACTTGATGTCGATACACAGCTACCTTTAGATCGACTTCCTCGCGCTTCTTATCTATAAAATCGAGAGACTTTAAGAAGAGATCTTTATTCGCTTTAGGATCTAGTATGTGACTCAATGAGAAGGAACTTCGAGTTCTACAGGAATGACGGCTTCGGAACCGTAAGCAAGGATGAATGGTGTATAGCTAGTCGCGGACTATGCACTACAACAAACTGAGGTTTCAATAGCAGCATAAAATAGCGTTTCAGTAGAATATGCTATCACTGATTATTTGATTAAAAACTCATAAAGTTAAAACGCTATTTCATCCACCAAATTGTTAAAACGCTATGTCATCAAGCCTGAGGTCATGAAAATTTGCTTCCCTCCTTCGTGAAAATTTGGTTTCCTCGTGAAAATTGGTTCCCTCGTGAAAATTTGGTTCCCTCATGAAAATTGGTTCCCTCGTGAAAATTTGGTTCCCTCCCCCACTGCTTTTATTATCATTTAAGAAAATAATCCTTTCCTCTCGCTACTTAACAAAATTATCGCTCAACCCTAAAATTATCCCCAATTTCTTCCTTATTTAATATTCCTCAATCGCACGGGAATTCATCGGACACTAATAAAGTCGCACAGAAAAAAGAATCTACGTTAGTACTAATCGAATCACATTGTCTGTATCTTCATTATCATATGTAAAAGTGGAATCTCCAAATTTCAGCAAGTCGATACTAGGTAAGTTTACAATATTATTGATTGTCTTTTGATTTTTATATGCAATCCTAACCCTAATCTACTTCTGATTCTATTATATTAATATTATTGATTGAATTCACTTTTAATCTTCATTGATTAGAGGTCGTATCTTTTTTATCTGAGCTTGCAGGAAGAATATATTTTAGCTTCTAACTAAATTATTAATGATATTTCCAAAACATGCATTTTCAATGAATTCATTGATATTACCTAATTAGGTAAAATCAGAAGACAAGCAATGAATAAAACAAAATCATTGAATTATTATCAAGAAATACATATCTGGATTTTGACACAATTAGGTAATATTATATTAAGTGATTGAAATTGGTTTATATTTCCAAAACATGCATTTTCAGTTATTCTCATATTATTTCTTTTAATAAAATGTTCAATAATATGATTTTGGAATCCGTGTAGCCCATTTATATGGATGTTTACTCTTTTTAGGAACATTATGAATTTGGATACAATTAGGCAAAACAAATAAAGCTGCCTTTAAAAGTTGATGATAATTCATTGATTTCAGTATATATTTCCAAAACAGGCATTTTATGCATTCTTATATATTTTCTTTTGGAATAATGAGTATTTATAGCATGAAAGTATGTAAATTTAGGTTGCTTGATTAATATATATATATATACACATATATAATGTAGATTATTAAATTCTGCATTTTCTATCCATTCTTCATTTTTGTCAATTATATAGGGGCACCAAATGCTTTAAAAACTACACCTTTACACATCGTCAATTCATTAGGCATGTGCCACGTTGGTTATATGTGTATATTGCTTTACAAATTTGGTTTAGTTCAATACAGTAGGAAAGGGTGATTGTACTTTCAAATGCATGAAATACGTGTATGTTGCTTAAAATTAACTAGTAAGATTCCTATTGATATTTTTCTTCCATATTTTCAAAAATAGAAAAAAATCTTGCCTATTAATAATTATATCACAGATAGTGGGACATAATTTATATTTTACTAAAATTTGAATCTAAACATTCAAAATTTTGTGAAAAGATGTAATGTTTTGACTAAGAGAGTTAGTAAAGAATCAGAGGATCTTAAATTTCCTTATTTATTTCCTAAAAAGTAAACTAGAAAAGTAAATATTTTCTCAGATAAAACTTTACAAATTTATTCGTCTTATTCCTTTTGAAACTCTCTAAATAGAATACATTTTGTTGCTTACTATAATTTCACATTTAGGCCTAAATAATTGAACATATACAGAGAGAGTTATTTATTGATATAAATGTTAACAGATCTTCAAAATCTTTTCATATAAATCAGAGCTTCACTTTGTTACTGTGTTTAGTGATGTGATTACTCTCCCAAGTCTTCTATATTTGTCTAAATTTATGAGGGCAATTCATGTTTCCATAGTCCAATTTTCAACTTCATCACTCTTGTGCACAGAGCTTCATTTCCTATTATACACAACTTCAAATGTTGTTTCTCGGTTGCTCCACTATTTTCGTATATTAGGTTTTGTACTTTGTACATTCTTTCCATTAACTTTGGCCAAACTTATCTTCTTTATCCTTCATTTTACTGTCATGGTTCTCGGGTACAAAAGAAGAGATATGTAAATTAATGGAACTATTGATAAGTTGGATTTCCCTAATGTAACCTGCTTCTATAAGTTAGAACTATAAATTTGTTCAATATTCTTTTAAAATTTAATTTCTTCTTTGTTTATTGGGTTATATAACTCCACTTGGATTAGTTACTAAACATATTTGAAGAAACATTTGCTGATGATCCATATGTTTTACATGACAGATATCATGAAAAAGATTGCGAAATCTGAGTGGTCAGCAAAAGCATGTGTTCCTAAAATTGCCCTAAAGTATGTTGAATGAAACCTAGAGAGAATGGCAAGGCAGAGGTGCCTAAATGAGTGATTAAACTTCCTGGTTGGTTGAAAGACAGAAGTGGATGAACAAGAGATCAAACCGCCTAGTTCACTATAGCTCTTCAGCTCTGATTTGCAAAAAGACCACTGGAGTGAAATGAGCTGACATGGTGAAGAGGCAGAGGCAATAACATGAGGAAGCCAGGCTACATTAATGACTTAATTGCAAGCAAGTGATGAAATGGCGCAAAGATCTGGCTGAACTGCATCACGGACCAACGTGAACTAGAATCGCTGATTGCTAGACTAAACCAAAATAGAAGCCACATAAAAAAGCCTAGTAAGGATCCAATAGGTGAATTTTCACATATTTATTGAATTTTTTTATTGATTAAATGATGTTTTTAACAGACGTAGGTTGATGTTAAATTTTTATGCTTATTATTTGTCAGTATCGAAAAAGTATTTGATATGTTTTCTTATGTTTCCCTCATAAAATAAATGGGATTTGTGCATTTTCACATGTATGATTTTAACATATGAGCAAGTGAGCATGGCCTCCTTTTTAATAAATGGGTTTATATAACTCCACTTGGTTTTGTTTCTTGGTTTATATAACTCCATTTACCATACAAAATACAAGTCCATGAATCATAATAATTTCAACTAAAATATTTAAAATTCATAGGCAGTTTTATTTTAGTGTATTATAGGTAACTTTTTTGTAGTATGTTTCACGAGCTTACCAAATTTTTGATAAATTACAGATGCTTATTTGCGGAGGATTACAGTTACAATGACATGTGTTGGAGAAGCTAAGGACATGATAGTAGCATGGCCAGCTGATAGAGTAGTTGTACGGACGATAGAACAAGAGAAAGAAGACAATATGGTAACATTTTAATTTAATTGCTTCTTATTTTTTGCTCTACTACTCAATTGTAACAACAGTGCACCTGATCACATATCCCCTTTCCTTCACAAACCATCATCACATTCCTCCCCCAATCACTGCCTGCACAAGCAGTGCCACAACCCAGTCTCCATTCCAACTGCTGCACTTCCATAGACCACCACTACACACTCCAACCACCCTTAAACCATCACTTCCCCTGAACATCAGACTATCACCCACAACTCTTGTACTCCAATATCCACCATCTCTACACTACATTTCCCAAACATCCAACCATCTACTAACTACCACAATCTGCCTGCACTGACATACTCTGACCACTACCATCACAAACCATCAATCACCATACTTCCCTGACCACAAACCACATTAACTTCTCTGCAGTAACTTCTCTACCTCCAGACCCTCCCCTACAATCCAGCAAAGTTCCTCCACACTGTTTCATATTGCACAATTCAGATTAACATACACACTTCTGTCAACCAGATCACAGCCATAGTTCAATTTCCATAACTCAATTGCCAACTTCAATTCTGTCAACCTGATCATAGTGCAACCATTTCCAACGGTCTTACCATATTCAAGTGCATACCATATAAAAACATTCCAACCATTATGTATGTCATAGAAATGTTGCGGCAGTGTTTCAATTTAAAATTCGTTTTACTTGTTGTATATAGACGTATGTGATGGTTTGTTTTTGGTATCTGTCTCTGCATTGCAAGTTCTTCGCTCGCAACATGTCATAGAAAATGGTCGTAGATGTATCCATTGTGTGAGTTAGTATGGTGAATGCAGTAGTGCATCTAGTTTGTTGTATGCACCTTACGTGGTGTTATGACTGCCCTAAGCAGCTCAAACATGTATGCATCCTGCGTGGTGTTGTGACTACCCTAAGTAGCTCGAACATATATGCATCTTATGTGGTGTTGTTAGTAGCTTAGGTTTTTTTCTCCAACTCTTGTACTATAAGCTATTTTTTTCCTTTTTCATTTTAGATAAAAATTTCAAAGAACTCCAGAGTGTTTTCTTATAATTCAGTTTATTATTTTCCATTTTTCTACCATTGATTGCTCGCTTCACCTTCACTTGGTTTTATATGTTTTTCCTACTTATTTTAGGTATGTGGAACAATCAGTAATTGCTGTTTTGACTTTTGAAGCTGATGTAGTGCTGTATGAAGTATTCTCTGGTGATGTTGGTATGTGAGTGAAGTGGCACTGTATGTAATGTGAATGGATGAGTAAGGAGATGATGCACTGTATGTAATGTGCACACAGGAGTGTGCACAGAAAAAGGAGGATAAGCAAGAAGTTGGTGAAGGTGAAATGGTAATGGCGCTAAAGTGATGTAGAAGTTTTGTATGAGATGGTGTAATGGTTTGGAGTGGTTTTGGAAGCTGATGGTCAAAGTGTTATGGAGTTGTATTGGAGCAGATAGTTTTGTATGTAACAGAGGTGGGTGGGGAGCAATATGAAGTGGCAGGCAAATGTAACAGGGAGGAGCAGTGACTAGTGGTCAGCAGGAGTGTGGCAACTGTGATGGTGCAAGGTGGTTGTCTGAAGAAGTGGTAGAGATGTGAATGGTGTTTGGGGTTGAAGCTGCGGCTATGTTGAAGGTGATAGGTGGTTCAGGTATAACAACAGAATGTAAACTTAGACGTTGCAATGCACTTTTGTTTCAGTAATGTATCAAAAACAATGTAAAGACTGAAATTGGTAATGTATATGCAATTATGTGAAAATGTCTGTAAATTCAAATTGGTAATCTATCTGTGTGCGTATATATATATATATATATATATATATATATATATATATATATATATATAATATAGTAAAATTAAAATTGAAACAAGTGCTAAAAATTAATATTATATAGAATAGCGTTTGAAAAACGTTATTGATTCATCAAACGCTATCGCAACTCTATATGAGATGTAAGATTTATGCATCAAAAACGCTATAATAGCATAAAAAACGCTATAGTAGAAAATAAAAACGCTATACAAGCATGACAAGAAATGCTATCGAAAAACATTGTAACGCTATAACATGATTTGATGAAACGCTATAAAATGTGCTCGAAAACGCCTTAGAAGTTAAATGAAGGATTATATTCCCTATAGCATTTAAGTTTAATAACAGGGAAAAAACGCTATGGTAGGTTGCAAACGCTATGCCCTTTTGTAAACGCTATTAGCTATTATAGCGTTTTCCTTCCTGCTATGTAATGCTGCCGGCCTACCATAGCTTGTGGTTCCACGGCATTCTCTAAAACGCTATGGTAGCTTGTTATAGCGTTTTCCAAACGCTATGAAACCCATAAACTGTTGTAGTGATGGGTGGTCCTGTAGGCCCACATTGCCATAGAGAGTCCTTCCACCCACCTGCATCTAGCCTTTCCAATAGCTTCTTCAGAGTGGACTATACGATTTTGTTTATAGCTTCAACCTATTCATTCGCATGAGGATGAGCGAACATTGTAAACCTCTTTTCAATACAATACCTCTGATAGAAGTCTTTGAATTCGACATTGTTTAATTGAGTTCCATTATTTGTTACAATAGTTCATGGTTGACCAAAATGACATATGATGTTTCAGACAATAAAATTAATTACTTTATTGGTTGTGATCATGGCTAAAAGTCATGCTTCGGCTCATTTGATGAAGTAACCAACTACGACGACATCGTACTTTGCGCCACCTTTTGAGATCGGTAAGGAACCGATAATGTCTATACCTCATATGGAAAATAGCCATGGGATGACCATTTGTGCGATTTCCATCGGTGGTTCTCTTGGAACTTTTGCATATATATGGCACTTATCACATCCTCTTACACATTCAGCAGCGTCTCGATTTATAGTTAGCCAATAATACCCATAACGGAATATTTTCTTTGCTAGAGTTTGCCCCCCAATGTGATCATTACATTCCCCTTCATGAATTTCTTCTAGGACAAGTTTTGTCTCATCATTAGTGATACACCGGACTAAGGGAATAGAGAAACCTTTCCTGTACATAATTCCTTTTTGCAAGATATACCATGAAGCTTTATGAAGGATTTGTTGCTTTTCATTCCTTCGTTTGGGAAGAACTCCTTGTATAAAATAGTCTTTGATAGGAGTCATCCACAACTCCCTCTCAGGCCTCGTTTTCAGTGTTCGATCGATTTCTATCATGTTTGTACTTAGGGTATTTAATACTTCAACCGAAACCAAGCCCATCTGTTATGCGCCATCGGTGCTAGCAAACTTTGCCAATGAATCGACATCTCTATTTCGAACCCGCGGAATATGCAAAATGTCATAGTATTCAAAAAAGGCCAATAACTCTTAGACTTGGTTATGGTATGGAGCAATCCATTGTCCTTTAATTTGAAATATCCCCTAACTTGGTGCACTATTAACTGTGAATCACAAATGCTTTCAAGAGACTTTTTCCCTAGTTCTCTGTTGAGTTTAAGTCCAACAATCAAAGCTTTGTACTCAGCTTCATTGTTTGTTACTGGGAAATCAACCTTTAAAGCATAAAAGGTTGACTGATCTTCAGGAGTTACAAGCACAATTCTAGCTCCAAAACAATGATCATTGGACGCCCCATTGGTATACAATTTCCACCATATGGTAGGGACTTCGTTGCCCTTCAGAGAATAATCCTGTTTGGTAAACTCTACTATAAAATCTACCAGTTCCTGACTCTGGATAGTCCTCTGAGGAAGATAAGTTATATCAAATTGATTGAGCTTGATATACTACTTAAGTAACCATCCAAATGTCTCAGGCCGCTACAGGACCTATCGTTACGGTTGGTCGGTGTAAATGTCGATTGGGTGTGCTTGGATGTATGGACGAAGCTTTTGATATACAACCAGCAAGCAGTATGCCAGCTTCTCTATTTTGGATAGTTCCTTTCGGCTCCCGTTAATCGTTTGCTGACGTATTATGCTAGCTTCTGGATCTAATCCTCCTCGCGAAGCAATGCAACACTTATAGCTTTTACCAATACAGCCAAATAAATGTACAAATCTTCATGATCTACCAGCTTTGATAAGATATGAGGACTCTGCAAATGATTCACTAAAGCTTGAAATGCATTTTTACAATCCTGCATCTATTCGAAGTTTCTTTTCCCTTTCCTAATCAAGTCAAAGAAAGGAATACATTTGTCGATAACTTTGGAAATAAATCGGCTTAAGGTAGTAACTTTCCCATTCAAACCCTGTACATGACTAATAGCCCTTGGTGGATATCGCGTATAGCCTAATTCTTCTCGGGATTAGCTTCTATTCCACGTGCATTAACAATGCATCCTAAGAATTTCCCTGATGCAACACCAAGAGAACACTTCAAAGGATTTATTTTCATTTTGTAATGTCAGAGGATGTCGAACATATCTACCAATTCTCTAATGTGGTCATTCGATCGTCGTGACTTCACGAGCATATCATCCACATACACTTCCAGCATTTTTCCAATCTGATCTTTATACATTCTATTGACTAAGCACTAATATGTAGCTCCTGCATTCTTTAATCCAAATAGCAACAGTACAATCCAAGATCGGGAATGAAACTGGTGTGCTTCTGATCGGGACTATGCATCGGGATTTGGTTATATCTCGAGTATGCATCCACGAAAGTAGCAATTCATATTCTGTAGTTGAATCCATCAGCTGGTCGCTCCTCTGAAGGGGAAAATTGTCTTTTGGACGTGCCTTATTCAAATCTGAGTAGTCAATGCATATTCTCCATTTTCCATTTGCTTTTCTCATAAGTACGGGATTAGATACCCATTTAGGGAGAGGCATTGTGGATAAACCCATTGTCTTTGAGTCTATCCACCTCCTTTTTGAGAGCAGAAGATCTCTTTGGATCCATGCCACGTCTTTTCTGATTCACTGGGACATGCCTCGGGTTGATATTCAATGTGTGGCTAACAATGATGGACTAGATTCCACATATGTCAAAGTGAGTCCAAGCGAATACATCAAGATTTGCTTGGAGAAATCCGATAAGTTCTTTCTTCATTGGATGGCTGAGTTGTGATTCGATCTTTAAGACTCGTGATGGGTCATCGTGGCCGACCGTGATATAAATTGGTAGCTAAGCTGGTACAGCCTTGGTCTCTTTTGGTTCCTCTTCATGATCACTCAGATTTGTATCTCTATAGAATCAACCGTGGCGCTCGAGCCAAGGCTTAAGCGCTAATTGTCAATCTTCAATAGCTTGAACGCAGACACTATTGTCCACACCCTTACATTTTTCTTTGTGCTGAGCACTCCTTAACTCAGTTACATAACAGGTATGTCCAGTCACTTGAACGCCATGAACAACTCCAATACCATTATCTATCGGAAACTTCAAAGTCAAACACCATAGAGCAAGAGCCGCCCAGAATTCGGCTAGGGCCGGTTGAACCAGAAAAATGTTGTATGGAGAGTCAACATCCAAAACAACAATAGGCAAGATCCACATTATCCTTTGTTCACATTCTCCCAACTCTACAAGTAATTCCACATAACCAAAAGCTTCAGTTGCAACGTCGTTAAAATGGTGTATATGAGGTTTAAACAGTTTTAAATCTTTCGCTTCCATACTCATCCGATCATAAGTTTTTTTTGAAAATTATGTCTACCGAACTTCCACAAACAGTTAGTATCATTCTCACTAAAGCAGGGTCAATCATGGTCGTAATGACCATTCGGTCGATCATCAGATCCCCTACCTTATTTGCATCTCTATTCCTAAACACAATATCATCTGCCATCATACATTGCTATATTAACAGAGCTCTATCTTCCGTACTCGAACAACATTTAAAATTCACATGCCTAATCATGCTAGCATAGCGCTCCAATTCTTGCCAACTCTTATCTACTGGGTGCGGCCCTTCGACTATTGTATTTATCACCAGTCTTCCACCAGTCCACACAGGCTCCTCAGTCCTACAGGCACTTGTCCTTGGTTGGGCTCGGATGTCCCCTACTCGCAGTCCTATAGGGCATTCACAAACTATTACAATTTCCTTTCTCGAATCAGGTTTTCTATAACATCTTGGAGATGCCCGCATTCATTTGTATTATGCCCAAAGTACTCGTGAAACCGACAATATTTCTCGATCTATTTCTTCTTCTCTGTTGATTCTTTTGGAGGCGGCTTCCTATATTGCATGGTATTGCAAGTAGACAGATAGATATTCTACAAGGACATATTCAGTGGCGTGTAAGTATTATACATTGGAATTTTAGGCTTCCCTCATCCAGAATCCCTCTTTTGTTCTAAGTTTCTATCTCCGCCTCTCTTTTGCCGATTAGGTTTATTTTGGACATTCACTTGGATTTTTGCAGAACTATCATCAGAATGTTTTATTATAATGTTACCATATAATGCTTCTCCGCTTGGTCCTACAACATTCTTTTTTCGGGGGGACCTGGCTTCCTACTTTCTCAAATATTGAGCCGCCTTTGTATAAAAGCACTACAACATTGTGGGCGGCTTACCGGCTAACCAATCGCCAAAATCAGATTCCGGATCAATCCCTCTCGTCATGGCCATGGGTATTGCATGGTCATTTGGATTACTGACCTTCATAGCAGTTGTATGAAATCTCTCTAAATAATCTTTCAACGACTCTCCTGTAGCCTGAATCATGCTAGACAAGGATTGGGACGAGTTGTATGCATTTGGAACTATTCACAAACTTGGTTGCCAAATCATCAAATCTAGAAATTGATCATGTGGGTAGCCTTGTGAACCACATCATTTCTATTCCAGAAAGAGTTATGGGAAAACACCTACACTTGGTCGCATCATCCACTCGTGCAAAATCCATTGGCAATTCGTATCTCATGATATGCTGCCTGGGGTCGGTTTTTCCCTCATGTGCAGGCATTGATGGCATGTTGAACCTCCTCGGATATTCCGCACGTAGAATATTATAGGTGAACGGGGTATGGCTTCTTGAGATTTCCTAGTCATTATTAGTAAAGCCCTGGCTCTCTCAATAGTTGTCTGACCACTACCGATATGTCCGGTGTTTGGATGGTAGGTGCCAAGCGGTGGTCGTGTAACGACCCGAAAATTTCGATCCCGAAAATTCCAGATAGTTAGGAAAAGAAGAAAAGAGAAAGAAGAAGAAACAGAAACAAGTCACAGAAACCTCACATTCGCAGCGGATCAAAATATAATATAACATAAATAACGGTTTTACAAAGAAGGACAGCATCAGTACAATTATATTTTTATACATCAGAGTTACAACCATTTCAATACACTGGACAGTTTTAAAACAACATGTCCAAGACAACTACAATATATACAGTGGTATATGCTCCATACTTTCCTGCCATCTAGCTCGCCTCATGAGCTCCAAAACGTTCTTACCTGAAAATTTGTAATACTCGGTTTGACCCGAGCATTACATCAAAGTAACACCCGGGTCAGGCTGGAAACCAGCGTGAGTAAACCCATCTAACATGAAATGCACCAAATCAATAAACTGTTTAAAACCCGGGGTAACTCGTAACAATTTTACAAATTCACAGGTTTGGTATAGACAACACTTATTACACCCATCAATTTCCGAGTATCATACTTAGATTAAATGATCCAGTTCACTTAAGGCATTCCATTCGAGTCTATTTATTTCGCATACCAAATCTATACAGAAATATTATAGATTACAAATCGAAGTGGATTCGGGTATTTACTAATACCCAACTCCGGTCTCTTCGAATTCAATTTCCATCTTAACCCCCATTAATTAAGTGAAACACAATTTAACCTTTAATACAAGATGTCACTTTTAATTAGCAATTCATCAACGACAGATAACCACACAATCACCATACAAGACAAGCACATCATATTACAAACATTTTATACCAGAAATATCAACCAATCATTCATAAGCAAGATTGATTAGTCACCCATTCCTAATTAAATCAAATTAATTTCCTTAATCACTTTTAATCTTGCTGACTTAACAATAATTAATTACAAACCACTAATTAATCATCCCTTAATTATACTTTCTAATTACATTTAGTAATTTGCCTTTAATTAATTTACCACATTTATTAATCAAACTTGATTAATCACTTTCAGTAATTACTTATTCTTAATTACTTACATTAATTAATTAACCACTTAATTAATTAATAAATCCTTTAATTAATTACACTGAGTAACTAATGCTTAAATTAATTCCACTAAGTAATTATTCTTTAACTACTTTCCATCAAGTAATTACCCATTAATTAATTACATTTTGTAATCATCCATTAATTACTTTGCTTAATTAATGACATTCGGTAATTGTTCTTTAATTACTTTCATTATCATCACTAATTTATTTCATTAAGTGATTAATTCTCATTTAATCCATTAAATTGATTTCTCAAATTAATTAACCTTTATTAATTATCATAAAAATAATTAATTATTTCCTTAATTGATTACATTAATCAATTTAACAATCCTTTAATACATTAGATACTCAATACATTGTTTAAATCACCTTTGAAACATTATACAACTCTTTTAATTTTTTTTAAAGTATTTCAAAATTTGAAATCTCGTTTAAATTTTTGCTAATACTTTGTTTCTGAACTTGGTTTGTATTTTCTTTTGAAAATTATACATTTAAATAAACTTTTAAAAACTTGATTAAACATTCTTTTCTTGAAAACACATTATTTAATAACCTTAAAACTTTTAAAACTTTAAAACTTGTTTACAAACAATTTGCTTTTAACTTAGATTCAAAATTTACTTCTTATTTTTAAAACTTGAATACGTTTTCATTTTATCATTAAAACTAGGCTCGACTAAACCCAATCCGAGCCTACCGTTATGTTTTCCTTGGTCCTTCCCCGAGCACTCATGATCCACCCACCTGCTCGATTCACACACGCGATCGCTCGAGAACAACTTCGGGTTCCTTCTCGTCTTCCCCAACCTTACAACCCATAGCACAAACGAACCCACAAACGTGCACATGCACGTGCACAGGAACTTCGGCCAACTACCGACCGACGTCGCGACCTTCCTCAAGTCACCGACTATCTCGCCATACCTCACACGAACCCAGATCGTCAAAATCAACATCAAATCGAAATCGAGACATTCGATCGAAACTGGAACGAAACCCAAGACCAAAACCACTTCGCCGCCAACGAATTCGATCAACGGAGTGCACGTCCTTCCGGCCATAGCTGCGCCACTACCTCCAGCAACATTTCCCCCACATGTGCATGGCTCTGGTGCACCACTGCCACTGCATTCACCTTGAAAACTCAAACGAACCAAGCCGATAGCAAAACCCAACTTCACCTCCCACTAGCCGCCACGTTCATCAATAAATATGACCATTTTTCCTGTAATCATCACCCTTCCAGCAACCTTCACCCTCAAGCTCCATGAGCCTTAACATGCCGATCGTCGGAAATCGAAAAATACCCAATTTCTGATCATCATCGAAAAGCTCACTCAATCCCAAACTATAAATCGTGATTTTTGTTTTAAAAATCATATTTTGTTAAGAGGATTCGGACTATATATGACAATTAACAAATCAATGTACTTGGTTTTAAAAAAAAAAACTTAAGTTCCTCAGTTCTTTATATTTTTCCAGGCAATATTTTTTTATTTATTGAACTTAAAAATATTTTTAGATCTTAGTTTAACCTTAAACAAACATATTTTGTCAAAATACCTTAGCCTAACAACAATTAGAATAAGAGAAATTGAAATTTTTCTTAAATTTGTACTTTGTATTTTTCAAACAGAGGTGAACTTTGATAGATCAACACCAGCTCATAGATTTACATTCCAATATATTCAGTACAACAGCATGCAAACAAATTTCATCAAACTACTAACTTATATTCATGCATCCAGATTAAATTAAACGAGTAGAGTTAACTCACCTGTAACTGATAAACATAGGAGAGTTATTTTTGAAAAACTGGCAGTTGATGTGAACTGCATGCTTGGATTAAAACTGCAGTTTGATCTGATCTGTTCTTGAATTCGGATCTACTACTGGATTTCGATGATCCTTGGAACTAAAATGCTTTCTGGTTTGATTCTTAGCTTGAACAGAGATGGTCTTATTAGATTACAAGTTGAAGCTTGTTTTGTTTTTATTTTGATGATTTCAGTTTTGAAGAAAATTACAGGCTTTGATAAATTTTCAGATTTTGAAAATGTTTACATTTTTTTTCTTGATTAAGAAAGTGAAGATGGGAAAAGAAATGAAGATGAAAGGTATAAGTTAATATAGGTTTAAATTACATTTTATTAAAAATAAAAGAAAATTAAAATAGAAGTTGACACTACTTACATAATTCATTAACACATGTTACTAAGAATGATGATAAGTTAACATATGTAAATTTCATGTAAAATTAGATTTTTTTTTAATATTTATAAAGCTCTTATAATTAATTTTCTAATTTATAAATGCAAATGTTAATTTATATAAATAAGTCTCTTAAAAAAATATAAACAATTTATATTCTTAATAAAATCAAATAAAAATATATTTTAAAACCAAAGTAAAATTTAAGATATATATATATATATATAGCCACTTGATTTGCATCAGAACTTGAACCTGATGTTGTAGAATCTTGGGTTGAATTAGCTTAGCTACATATTTCAAATTGTAAAGATGATTGACAGATGTTTTCTTCCTTTGATTTGTTTACTGATTTTAGTGATTAAGGTTTGTTTTGATTTAGTTGAGAAATTCTTAACAGATCTGAGTTTCTTTTGTTTTGAAATGAAGAATAAGAAAATATTAGAAGAAAAAGGGAAAGATACATATATAGACTAAATTAAGATTTATTAAAAATATAAAAGAAAATAAACTAAATGGTTGACACTTGTTAAATTACTTTAACATTTGTCAATTACAAAATTTAAGCATATTACACATGTTACAACATGATTTAATCTATTAACATTTGTAATTATGCATTTTTAATTTACTTTTAAATGTTTTTATAAAGCTTTATATTTTATTTTCCTATTTGATAAATACTTCTTAATTTATATAAATAAATTTCTTCAAGGAAAATAATATAAAACAAATCTTATTCATATATTTTTAAACCCAAAATATTTAAAATGATTTTCTTTCAGATTTAAATTTAAATCCAAATTCAAATTCATTTTCACTTCAAAATTCCAATTTTGAAATCAACTCAAATATATGTATGTATTAAGCAACACAAATTTAAATTTGTAATAAATAGTTCTATCTTAAAATCTATTTATATCTATCTTTAAAAAAAACATCACATTTGAATTTGCTTAGAATTTCTGGAACATGACAGATTTTCTTTATTATATTTTCAAATTTATTTACATATCCAGATATTTTATATTATCAAAGTTTTATCGGTTCAATTTATTAAAACAATTAATTATCCATTTATCAAATGTCCAAAACCCGGTTATCACATTCCTCCCCCATTTGAATCTTTTCATCCTCGAAAAGGAACAAAACCAGAATTTTTAAAATGCTTAAAATCAGATAAATTTTTAAAACGCCTTTAAAATCTATATAGTATTGTCGAAATAGTTTTATAAAAATATCATTTGGTCTTTTTAGCAAGTCCATCTTCGTTCTCATAGAAATTCGGTCATACGTTGATCAGGCGTACAACTGAAAATCTATAAGTACTTAGCAGACCCATTTTCAACACTCGGTGAAAATACTTGGAAAATAATTTATTGAAAATATAAAATCCATTTTTGAAAATAGAGAGAATATCTTCGGTGAGAATGCTCTGGAAATCATCACCCCCATCCATGGTCGCAGTTAACCCGATGGTTACGTTGCCATCTCGACAAAATCCATAGATAACTGTAGGCCTCCGCGCCCCTCGATTACACCATAGAACCCGCTACAGATCGCAGCTACAACTGGGGTTACGTTGCCATCACGGCAAAAACCCATATAACTGTAGGCCTCAGCGCCCTCGTATTTCACTTCCAAAAGAATGAAACTTTTCCACTCCACTTGACCATAGATCGCAGTCTACCGATGTTACGTTGCCTTCCTGGCAAAATCAAACATTGACCATTGACACTCACCTCCACACAATTTTCGCTATGGTCCACACAGTAGATCGCAGCGACATCGAGTTACACTGTCGTCACAACATAACCCAAATGCCTCTATAGGCATCAGCGCCTTCGACTTTCGCTACCCAATAATCCTCAGGAACTAGTTTGTCCGGACTCCTCACAGGATCAACTTTAGAACCTCCCCCTTAGAGGCTCAAGGTAGTACCAACCTATGGTACTCCTGAGAAGTTCATCCCAAAGGAGCGCCTTTTTCTTTAGAGCCATTTTCAAAACACATTATACTATACACATATAGTATCTTCCAAATCATACACCTAGTATGAATCTCATATAAATCTTCTTTCTTAAAACCGATTATCCCAAAATCGACAATTCTCAAATTAGGCTTTTCCAAATTCCAATATTGATTTTACCTAAAAATCAAAAGCCTTTCCAAGTCCAAAGGTTCCAAAAACCTTTCCAAAATCATCCTCATGAAATCCTTTATATATATATATACATACATAGATATATATAATCTGGAAAAATCTTTGGATCTCTTCAAACTTGTATAAAACCCTTTTTATACTTCAACTATCTTTCAAAACCCATTCTTCTGGCTTAGATTCAACAAGGGAGATTTATCTTATAAAACAAAGATATATAACTTTGTTTATTCCAAATCAAATATTCAAATTTGATTACTCTATAAAGTCACTTACTTCCATAAAGTAAATTTCTACCATAGAAATATCCAATTTTCACATTTACTTCATTATATATTTCACAAAATATATCTTTCATTTCAAAAACCATTTTATATTTCTTATCCACAAATTCCCAGTATCAATTTCATTTAAACCCGTACGATGTACACATATCATTCGTATGATGTACCAATCGATCACTCACTCGATCATAGAATATCACTTCCGAACTAGTATTGTCCACCCAACTTCCTAGCGCGGACTCAGATCTGGTTTCTTGATCAGAAACCGTCATTCTCCTTGCATATCCATAACAATGATAGAGAATACCCAGAACCAATCAACAATCCATATCCAGGTTCGCCGTCGAAAATCGAGTGGAAAATCCCAACTCGGATCGATATAACTATCTTGAAATTCCATGCTCGAATTTGTATCAAATCACTATGCGAATAGAATAATATACGTACATCCTACGTATTTATCTCATTGATTATTAACCAAATCAATTTTTTTTCCATTCACATTCACTTTAATTTTCATTCACTTATTCACAATTGCTTCAATCCTATTTGGATGATCACCTCTATTCTTATCTTAATTGGGTATTCAATCATAAACAGTTTAAACTCCATCCAGTTTAAATTTAGAAAATAGCTTGAAAAGTTAGAAATATATAAGTAGTTGAAAAATAATTATTAGTTTGTAAAATAGCTGCAAAATAGTTAAGTAATTGTAAAATAGTTGGAAAATAGTCAAATAGTTATAGAAATTTTAAATAATTGCAAAATAGCTATAAAATAGTAATTAGTTTATAAACAGTTGAAAAATTGCTAAATAGTTCCAAAAATAATTGTAAAGCAAGTATAAGATAGTTTTAGGTTTAAAAATAAAAGTTATATAGTAAATAGTTTGGAAAAATAGATTTGCACTAAAACAATTTATTTTGAAAATATTCCAGAGTCAAACTGTTCGATTCCCAACCTCCATTTCCAATCAATTCAATTTAAATTTCCATTTCCATTTAAATTGATTCAGTTCCAATTTGAATTGATCTCAATTCCAATAAATTTTAACTTTCAGTTTCAATTTAAATTAATTTAACTTCCATTATCATCCCAAATTCAAATCAACTTCCCATTTGAATTTGAACTCATTCAACATCAATTCCTGTTCAGATTATCCAATTCAAATTTCCATTTGAGTTTTTAAGTTTATACATCTACAATTATAATTCTAATTAATTCAAATAAATTTCAAACTGAACCAATTTTAAATTTTCAATTTATTTCAACCCCGATTTGAATTTTAATCCGAACTCAAGTTGAATTATCTTGATTCTTTCCAAATTCAAATCAAATTCCATTTGAATTTTAAACTATTCAACTTTAATTACAAATTCAAATTATTTAAATCAATTTGGCTCCAATTTGAGCTAATTCAATTGAAATTTCAATTTTAAACCATCCTGAATTATACGAATTCGAGTTAAAATTTAATTGTTGATTTAACCCTTTCGAGTTAAAATTTAATTGTTGATTTAACCCTTTAAATTAAATCAACTTATATCTTTAAACCATTTAATTCTGAATCCAGATTCCATATATTCTAGTTTAAATTACCCTTTTTTTCTTCACAAACTTATTTCTAAGTTGAAAACATAGTTCAAACCTTTTTAAACAACTCATTCTTTGAAATTCAATTTATTCCTAAATTTAAATTTTTGAAACCAATCCTTAACAATTTGAACTTCCAAGTTCCTTTAAACATCCAAAACTTAAGTTCAAAGTGATTTCACTTTCACAAGTTCACTTTTTATCTTAAAATTCAACTTATTACCCATTCATCCCAAGAATGGATGTATTACCACACTTTATTTCTTCATTCATTTAAACAAATCCAGTTTTCAACTCAAAGATTATTAATAACAACAGGATGGTATCATTCAAGTTACTTTAAAACATTCATCCATTTCCAATTTCCAGATCTCAAACCCATTTTGAGATCACACAAACTCCCCATTCAAATCAACCATTTTAACTTCCCAAGTTAAATCCCAATTTTATTTTGAAATTTCCAATTCAGATTGTTCATTCAAACTTATTTAACTTCTTCTATGTTAAATTCAATTTACTTAATCCAGTCGACCCTACTCAAATTTGAATTCCCGCTTCAAATTTCAAATTACTTTCCCACCTATAAGTTCGAAAACTTATCATTTTGGGTTTTCACATCTCATTCCAAATTTAAAACTCAACATTTAGAGTTTATTTCAAATCATCTTTGATACTTAAGTATATCACACATATTTACATATTTTATTTCTTAGCCCACCAGGCCATACTTTAAATTTTAAACGACCTTTGGTTAACTCAAAACAAATTCCTTTAAAGTTTCCAAGAAACTCCTATTTTAAATTAAGATCACATTCAAAATAATCTGAATATTTATTCTTTTTTTTATATTTTGAAACAATTCAAATGTTTCTAAACTTAGGTTTTAAAACTTCACAATTTTAAAACCTACCTCAATTTAGAAGTTATACCCAACTGAGTTTAATTCTTTAAAACTATTTATTATTTTAGGATAATAACCAAGGTTATTACAACTGGAAATCAATTCATTATTATCTTATTCTGAAAATTCTTCTCCAAATTCAAGATTTTAATTTTAGTTTGAGTCCATTTCAAACTTATCTTTATTTAGTTTCAATTTGGTTGTATTTCTATTACCACTTAATTTAATTCCAATAATTTAACAACCAATTACCATAAATATTAATTAGAAAGAAATATTGCTTTATATATCAAAACATATTCTTATATAAAATCATTTAAAATCTTTATATAAGAAAATAACAAGTACGATATATATATATATTTATATATATATATATATGTATGTATGTATATGTATATATATATATATTCACTCAACTCATTCTAGGATACCATTGACCATATCCTTAATGAATAATCCCACCAGAGCCAAGGTTCTCACTTAACCTTCTGCTCTGATACCAAATGTAACGACCCGAAAATTTCGATCCCGAAAATTCCAAATAGTTAGGAAAAGAAGAAAAGAGAAAGAAGAAGAAACAGAAACAAGTCACAGAAACCTCACATTCGCAGCGGATCAAAATATAATATAACATAAATAACGTTTTTACAAAGAAGGACAACCTCAATACAATTATATTTTTATACATTAGAGTTACAACCATTTCAATATACTGGACAGTTTTAAAACAACATGTCCAAGACAACTATAATATATACAGCGGTATATGCTCCATACTTTCCTGCCATCTAGCTCGCCTCTTGAGCTCCAAAACGTCATTGCCTGAAAATATGTAATACTCGGTCTGACCCGAGCATTACATCAAAGTAACACCCGGGTCAGGCTGGAAACCAGCGTGAGTAAACCCATCTAACATGAAATACACCAAATCAATAACCTATTTAAAACCTAGGGTAACTCGTAATAATTTTACAATTTCTATAGACAACGCTTATTACACCCATCAATTTCTGAGTATCATACTTAGATTAAATGGTCCAGTTCACTTAAGGCATTCCATTCCAGTCTATTTATTTCACATACCAAATCTATACAGAATTATTATAGATTACAAATCGAAGTGGTTTCGGGTACTTACTAATACCCGACTCCAGTCTCTTCGAATTCAATTTCCATCTTAACCCCAACTAATTAAGTGAAACACAATTCAACCTGTGACGACCCGTAAATCCGTACCTCTTGAGTTAACACTATTCTACCTAAATCAACTCAAGTTGTACAGAAATACGAACCATTTGGGTTAAAGAAGAAGAGGTTGAAGAAGAAAATAGAAAACAACATCAGAATCTAACTATCGCAGCGGAATAAAATATAATATATATTAACGTACCTTTACACCAAAACAAATATATCTGTTCATATATTACATCATCATATTACATCAATCACAACTCAACATCAATAACATACGTCTGAATACACAACTACTCAGCACAGCAGGATATATTTGTAAAACAAGTATGAAAATACGCATCGTCATCAACTCGTCTCCTGAGCTACACAGCCTCAAAATCCTGTATCCTATAATACTCGGTTTGACCCGAGCATTACGGTTAAATAACACCCGAGTCAGTCTGGTATACCAGCATGAGAAAATCACACTCAATTGATTATTAAGTTTCAAAAATCTTTTGAAAACAAAAGCACCTCGTAAGACCACGCCACAAATAAACATGTCGGGTTTTTACCTTACGATTGCTAAAATAATTTTTATAGAAATCCTCTGATATTATAATAGGGTCTATATACAAATACTTATAAAATAGCCGAAATTGTTACACGTTTAAATTCCAGCTACTAGCCACAGAGTGGGTAATGCAAAACAAAACTCGTACAAGGCTCGTAGGGAGAATGGATTTCCAACAAATGACTAGGCACTAGGGTACCATCTGTCACAGTACGTGGCCTAGATCACAGTACCGAGGAGTACGCCCGCTCCCCTGTAACACAAGACCGGGACTACCCCTTACTGGATAATCCCGAGTGAGATCACCCCGCGGTTAGGATCAGCAACCGCCCACTAAGACGAAATAAAAAGGGACATCTAGACAGGGATGACCTCACCCTGCTTGGGTGCTACCCACCTAGCCTTGCTGCATAACCCCTGATTTTCAGTCATTCCCGGTTGATGAGGCTTGAGGCTAAGCGTTACCTTTTTATAACATATCCCTTAGAATGCCCATCGTCCACCTGATGATGTTCCGTAAGCATTCATCCATACAAGTCCGCCTCGGGTTCGAACGGGACCGAAGGAGCTATTCCTACTACATCCATTTTGAAAATATCCTCAGGATTAGTAGCGACTAGCCCTTGCACTTCACTGCTCCATCTTCGAATCCAAAAATCGTTTTCCACGAAACGTACAAACCGGATCGAAGTGGTTTTCGAGAAATAAATCTCGATCCCGGTCTCTTCGAAACGATCAACGCATTTGGCCAATATTGATAGTCGGTTATTTAACTATCAATTTATATTCACAAACAACCATCCAACTCCAAATTATTTATCAAACTTAAAAATATCTTCACAAGATATATTTCTACTTTTCAAACCCTTTTGAAAACAGTTTTCAAAGTATGTGCCTTTCTCAGAATAAATTCCAAGTATTTTCTATTCCCGCTGGAATCACCAAGCACAAAACTTTAGATTTTTAAATAATTTAAAACGTTTTACTTTGAAATATACTTTAAAACATTTAAGTTAAAACTACTTCAATAATTGGTTAAAAATACACACTACATAAATATTTGAAAATAAGGTCACTTTATAAAAAAAATATAAAACTAGGTTCCCACTCTTTAAAACAAAACACTAAGTTACCTTTTAAATAATTACTTCGATAATAGATTTGAAAAATATTTACTTTAGAATTTAAACATTTAGAAATAATAAATTTCCTAAAACATACTTTTTAAAACAACATTAAAAACTCTTTATCTTATATTTAAAAAAATTCTTTGAACGTACTTGGCTATCCAGAGAAATACACTTCTCTTCACATTCTTCTTTAAATCTCCAATTTAAACACTTGAATCAATTTCCAAATTGATTTCCAATTTACTCCCTTTTATTTCAGATTTGTTTCCTTAAATATGATTTAAAATACTTTTAACTAAAAATACCAATTCTAGATTTCTCAACTTACTTCTTAATCCTTTTGAAATAAATTTAAAATTTTAAGTTTTAAAATAATTCTTTATTCCATTTAAAATAATATCATTTAATTTTACAATTCATTAATTACTGTTTATTCAGAATCTTTTCTTTTCATACTCGTAGTCATTTATTAGTATTTTAGTATCACTTCCATTTCTTTTAAATTCGTTCTTAAATTTATTCAAATTGTCTATAATTATTTCACTCACAAATTTACTTCTTTTATTTTCTTTCCAAAATCCAATTTATATATTTTTGGTAATTCATTTTACCCAACTATATCCGATCAAACCATAGCATTCAATATTCCAATATAACTCATCATAGAATATCAATATTCGCGACATAGAATATTAAAAAATTTAAATAAGTGTTGAGGGACCTAGTTGGATCCCTCCAATCTGTTTCCCTGCATCCACAGACGTTAGCACAACATAAAATACCAATTCCAAAATATACCATACCATAGCACATCAATCAATTTAACCATTCAAGCAATTATTTAAATTTAAATTTAACCTAGTAAGATTAACTCACCTTTGACTCCTGTTTTGCAACCCACTTCATTCTCGATTTGATTCCAGGTTTTTCAGACCTTGTATAACATTAGGTGTTTTATTAATATTCGAGTCAATTAAACGATTAAATTCCATTTGATAATTTAAATTAACCACATATTTTACTATCTTTAACATAATTTAATTTACTAATAATTTTATTTTAAGCTAATCCCCTTTTAAATAATTTATTAGTAATTAAAATAATTTAGGTAAGTTAACTAAATAAATTAATTTCTAAAAATACACTATTTAAAATATCCTAGTAAATTATAAACGTGTACATGTAAATTCATTTCTTTTTTTTTAACTCTTTCCTTTACTGCAAATATATGTTTATATATATATATATATATATATATTAAAATTTACTGTTTTTAAATTAAAATGAAACTATCTTACTTTCCTGCATTTGAAAATATACATATATATAATAAAATTCTAAATTCGAATGGAAATCAATCTTATACCATACAGCCTATTGTCTACAGCAAGAAAATTTGAATTACTTTTACTGTAACACACATTTCTTCTCCCTTTTTTTTCAGTATAAATTTTAATTCAAAGGAAAAAAATTGAAATACCTAGCTCGCAACAGTGCCGAATTGACCCCTCCCCTCCTCGCGATCGAAATCCTAGCCCTAGCTTTAACGAGACGCTCCTCCACGTCCCCAATTCACCAGGAACTACGTCGCCGCCATCATCTCAGGCGTTCGACCCGGCCATCTCAAAATGTCGTTGCCATTTCCTTGCAGCACACGCCAACCTACTACTTCGACTTCCTAACCCAAACACACGAAAGCGGCCTTCACCGACACCGCCACCAATGTCGCGACCCCCATCAATTTGCGCTGTTGCCCCCTCCTCTCTCTATTGAATCGGCTCGACGAAGGATTTGCTTTTTTTTCGAATTGAGATTAAATAGAAGAGGGCAAATAACGATGTCAACATTGCCATTTTTCCCGAAAACAAAACTGAAAGGGAAAAAGAAATTTCGAATCCTTGAAGAATGGAAAGGAGTGAAGTAAGAGAGACGAAATAAAACTCGGCCATTAGATTTCTTTGTTTAAACGAATAATTTTAGAAGAAGGCTCGGCTGTAATTATTAAAGAGGGAAGCGTGTGGGAGAATACTCGCTACAGTGTTTTGAAAGTGAAAGAAAAATGACGATGTGAAATTATTTCAGCTGGTTGACGGGAATATAAATATATATTACTTTAAATTCAAATTCGAATACAAATTATCTCGATTTACGTAGCCTAAAATCACGAACTCCTAACGAGGCGTGCCTCTAGGCGTTTATAGTGTTATACACCTATTCTGAACGCAATGGAAAAGGTTTTGGGTCCAAATTCGATCGTATGGAGAAGATAGCTTTTCGAATCGAATTAAAGTATTTAATTCGATATTAATCCTAGCGCGCTTATATATCGTACGCTCACACAACAACTCCAAATACTACGAAAATTGAAATCCGATAATAATACAATATTACGGATCTAGTGGAACTGGTTTCGTTGAATTCCGAGACTATGCCTCGGAAGGCTATTTTTAAATTCAATTTAAACGATAAGATTTCAAAACTAAACAAATCACTGTAAAATTTAATTTTAAGACTTCTATTATTCTCAGCACTATCAATATAAATTTTATAAGCCTCCAAATTATTTTTAACAGGCTTAGAACTCCAGATTTAGCATTTTACTCCACTTCAAATTATTTACTTCAGTAATTTAATTATCAAATAAATTGTGATATTCTTAATTCAAGTTAAAATTGCTCTATTGAATATTTAAAATCAATTAAATATTCCGATTTTAAATTCTTGAAAATTCCAAGTCATCACATTCCTCTCCCTTTAAAAGAATTTCGTCCTTGAAATTACTAGTTAGGTAGAATGGTCCCATACCCGTTTACTTATTCCAAAACCAAACAATTCAATATCTAACCAACTATCTTTTTATAAAAGACCCATTATCATTCTTATTAACTTCTCAACTCTCCCATAGTTTTCAAATATTATTACATGCTCAAGCATTCAAATTCAACTTAAAGCAAATTTTGAATTATCAAAATTTTCTCAAAAATTTTCTAACTCCTCAAGTTTTCGAAAAATTTCGCCACCGTCTCCTTTACGCGGCTAGCTCAGTACACCTACAAAAGGCCTTTATGGGCTCCCAAATTCCAAAAGAAAACAAAAGGCCAAGTGGCTCGATCAAAAACTCAATCAAATTTCATACAGAAATTTAAACATATACTTTTTTGTCGAGCAATTCTAATTTATCATCTGGAATAAAAACCCATTTTTCTTTTCCTTCATAATACCTGTATATTCCACTTAGAAATAATATTCAATCGCAACATTCAAAACAATTTATTGACTTCCTTACCAAATGTCAATATTTATTCATCCAAATATTAACCTGGAATATATTTGTAATATAAATTTTCAAGTCAAGAAGTTTAGTATAAGAATTTAATATGCTTCTTTATTTATTTTCACTTCACCACTTTAGTTTGTATATATTTCTATTCAAATTGGTTCTTTCATTCCCAAATGAATTCAATTATCTTCAACTCTGAATATTTGAATTTTATTTTTCCGTTTATAACTAATTCATGTCATTATTTTAAATTAGTTTCATTTACTAATTTTCTTAAATTTCCAGTTTGAAATCGTTTTTCATTAACCAAAAATTTTCCCAAAAATTTTCAAAATTTTTTCTAACTCCCAAAATTTCTGAAATTTTTTGGCAGAGTCTCCTTTGTACGGAGGAGCTTTTGCAATTTGACAAAAGATATAAATATATATACATCGACCCACACGGTCGGAAAAACAAAAAACAGTTCATATTTCCTATTTTTATTGCGTAGGCGTACCTTATTTAGCATTTTAAGCAAGCGGCTTATATTTTTAAAATCTAGCGTGACCAAAATCCAGCCAATCGGCTTCCCGGTACCTGTACTTACTCAATTTAAACATATAAGTACTATATATAGGAAGTTTATAGCATTTCACTTAGATTTAAATAGCTAAAACATCATTCCTGTAACAATGCATGTGAAATACTGGCATAAACACATAAATTTCACATATAATGCATGTTATATAATTTCCATAAGCATATATAAGGTTCCGACACTTATTACAATTGCTTATAATCAATTCTCAAACCATTTCATTCAGTTGAAGTGATTTACAACCAACTTGTTTTATTTAATTCATTCTAAGAAAAAAAAACACATATTTATCCCGATTGATGAAAAAATCGATTTATCAAACTGCTATTGATCCATATAATTTTATTTACTTCCATTTACGTCGAACGACCAATTTTCTATTGCAATTCGACAATACTAATGTGAATAAATAATAACATAAGCTTTATAACCAATTTAAATTGATTCCAACTCAATTTACACTTAATCCCATCCCATTTTAATTTATTCACAAACTTTCATTGCATTTTCTTTCATATCCAAAAAGATTTGATTCCAAACCATTTTATTATACTCGACAACATCTCATGTTTCTATTAATTTTATTATACACGACGACATCTCATGTTTCTATTAATTTTATTATACTCGACACATCTCAGGTTTTTATTAATCTTAAACTTAAGTTAATTTACTTCAATTCACCACCATTTCATAACTTAAGTTCACTCTCGTTTTAATTTATTCATACTCGAATTGGATTTATTTTCATCTCAAATCATTTTTATTTTAATCCAATTCCATACAATTCAAGCTTTATTTCCAAACTCTATTACCTATTCACAATCTTTGATTTGATTTTCCTTTGATCAAATCCCAACCATTCCACTAATTTATGCGATTATTTATTACTTTATCCATTTTAAATTTTAATTTACATTAACAATTCATTGTTGAATTTATTAATAATAAGGCCATTCAATTTATGCTCAAATTGGATTTGTTTATATTTCACACCATATCCATTTTTGTCCAATTCAATTTTCATTCAATAACACTTCCAATTATAATCCCATACTTGATTTTCTTTTTCATTTATCTTGAAAATCATTTAATTAAATTTTTTGAGTTCAATCTTATTTTATATCCTAAGTTTGGATTTTTATCTCAGAATACAATATTTTATTCCAGCTTATTTATTCCCGTTTTAATTTTTTTTATAAGCTACTCACTTTTAATATTCATACTTCATCATCTATTTACAGTCAACCACATCCACATCTTACTTTTAATAAGGGATTGTATATTTTTTCCAATGCTTTTCAATTCTTTTATGAGCTTCCGAAGTTTATTTATTCTAATTCCATACCTACTTAGTTTACATTTATTTATTTATTTAAGTAAGAATTTTATTCCATCCAATAATATCTATGATTCGACTGATTTAATTTCAACCCAAATTTATTTAGCTTAACTCCAGTTAAATCTAGCTACACACCCTTCTTTTTGAATTTTGTTAAGCAAAGATTTAATTCCATCTAATAACATTCATGACACAACTGAATTTTGATTCAATTCAATCCAAAATTAACTAAATTTTATTTCTCAATATATGTGAGTTCAAAACTTATTTATTTATTCGAAAGCTTATTTTGTTCATTTGAGTCATTTCATCTTATAACCAAATTTCAGGTTATATATATATATATATATATATATATATATATATATAACACTTACTAGCTTAAGGTATAAATTTTCATTTCATAATTATAATCATTTTACCCTTCAACTTTATATCAAATTTAATTCAATTTCAAATTTCAATTTTATTTAACTTATCTCAAGTTAGATTCAAATATATTTTCTTCACTTCATTCACTTAAGTTAAATTTTAATTCCCGGATTAAATTTTCAATTTCTTCTTATTAATATCAACTTTACTTTATAAGTTCAATAGTTGATCCATTTATTCATTCACAAATTCATTTTCAACCAATAAATTTTATTTCCAAACATTAATTATTTTTAGTCCATTTGAACTTATTCTGCACATTAGTTTACACATTTAAATCAAGCATCATCCACTATTGAATTTCATTTCCTTTGCATAACATAGTAACTAATCAGTTACTTACAAATTTTAATCTTAAAACTTTTTTATCTAATCCAACTTAACTATTTTTTCTCAAACTTAAGTTCAACATTCGATTTTGAATATATATATATATATATATATATATATATAACCAAACTATTCCTTTGCATTTTCAAAATCAACCAAATTCCTACAAGAAACATTAATCCAAGACATCCCGGTAGCAATCCCTCCTTTGGAAACTCGAAAATGAACACCGATGATGTCGCGATCATCATCGGAATTATTTTCCAGCGAACGTAAAGAGTTCAATGCTTTTCTGTCTTTTAAAACCCTTCCAATATTTTAAAATTCCAAATCTCTCTAGATTTCAAATCCGATTCAAAAATATTTCTCTTAGATATATTATTTTTCCCAGCCTTTAGGAATCTTTTCAAATTCAAAGGAACTTAAATTCCCAAATTTTCAAATTCCAAACTCTTTAAATTTATATTCAAACATTACTTTGGAATTTTATTTTATTTTAATTATTAATCACACTATAATTTTCATTTATCGTTTACATTTACAAATTTCATTCGTATATGAATTTGTTCTAGTTTTTAATTATGATTTCAAGAACTTATTCAATTATAATTCACATTACGTATCCCATTTATTTTATTAATTTATTCCTTAATCTTTGGTTATTATTTCAATTTATTATTCAATTATCATACAATGATAATAATTTAATATTATCACTTTCTAACAACCAAGAATCCATATATAACTATAATAATTTACGAACAATCATTACCTTTATATACAAAAATAGTTTTGGGTAAAATTATTCCATTTACCCTATTTAAAATAATACTATGTCGGTTTATCTTTTTCAAGAGTTTTGAAATTCCTATCGATAACATGGCGTCCCATATATCGACCAGAGTCCATAAACAATCAACCGATAAATCAACGTAATATAAAAATAATTTTATATTCACTAACAAATACGAGATCATATCTATCAGTACGCTCAAACTCATTCTAGAGTATTACGGACTCTATTCTATGAGTAACTCCCACCAGAGCCAAGGTTATCACCAACCTCCGCTCTGATACCAAGGGTAACGACCCGCAAATCCGTACCCCTTGAGTTAACATTATGCTACCTAAATCAACTCAAGTTGTACAGAAATACGAACCATTTGGGTTAAAGAAGAAGAGATAGAAGAAGAAAATAGAAAACAACATCAGAATCTAACCATCGCAGCGGAATAAAATATAATATATATTAACATATCTTTACACCAAAACAAATATATCTGTTCATATATTACATCATCAGAGTACATCAATCACAACTCAACATCAATAACATACAACTGAATACACAACTACTCAGCACAGCGGGATATATTTGTAAAACAAGTACGAAAATACGCATCGTCATCCAGCTCGTCTCCTGAGCTCCACAGCCTCAAAATCCTGTATCCTATAATACTCGGTCTGACCCAAGCATTACGGTTAAATAACACCCGAGTCAGTCTGGAATACCAGCATGAGAAAATCACACTCAATTGATTATTAAGTTTCAAAAATCTTTTGAAAACAAAAGCATCTCGTAAGACCACGCAACAAATAAACATGTTGGGTTTTTGCCTTACAATAGTTAAAACAATTTTTATAGAAATCCTCTGATATTATAATAGGGTCTATATACAAATAATTATAAAATAGCCAAAATTGTTACATGATCAAATTCCAGCTACTTGCCATAGAGTGGGTAATACAAAAAAAATACTCGTACAAGGCTCGTAGGGAGAATGGATTTCCAACTAATGACTAAGCACTGGGGTACCATCTGTCACAGTATGTGGCCTAGATCACAGTACGGAGGAGTACGCCCGCTCCCCTGCAACACAAGACCGAGACTACCCCTTACTGGATAATCCCAAGTGATACCCCGCGGTTAGGATCAGCAACCGCCCACTAAGACGAAATAAAAAGGGACATCTAGACAGGGATGACCTCACCCTGCTTGGGTGCTACCCACCTAGCCTTGCTGCATGACCCTTGATTTTCAGTCATTCCCGGTTGATGAGGCTAGAGGCTAAGCGTTACCTTTTTAGAACATATCCCTTAGAATGCCCATCGTCCACCTGACGATGTTCCATAAGCATTCATCCATACAGTCCGTCTCGGGTTCGAACGGAACCGAAGGCGCTATTCCTACTACATCCATTTTGGAAATATCCTCAGGATTAGTAGCGACTAGCCCTTGCACTTCACTGCTCCATCTTCGAATCCAAAAATTGTTTTCCACGAAATGTACAAACCAGATCGAAGTGGTTTTCGAGAAATAAATCTCGATCCCGGTCTCTTCGAAACGATCAACGCATTTGGCCAATATTGATAGTCAGTTATTTAACTATCAATTTATATTCACAAACAACCATACAACAATAAATAATTTTCCAAATTATTTATTAACCTCAAAAATATCTTCACAAGATATATTTCCAGTTTTCAAACCCTTTGGAAAACAGTTTTCAAAGTATCTACCTTTCTCAGAATAAATTCCAAGTATTTTCTATTCCCACTAGAATCACCAAGCACAAAACTTTAGATTTTTAAAATAATTTAAAACGTTTTACTTTGAAATATACTTTAAAACATTTAAGTTAAAACTACTTCAATAATTGGTTAAAAATACAAACTATATAAATATTTGAAAATAAGGTTACTTTATAAAAAAACTAGGTTCTCACTCTTTAAAACAAAACACTAAGTTACCTTTTAAATAATTACTTTGATAATAGATTTGAAAATATTTACTTTAGAATTTAAACATTTAGAAATAATAAATTTCCTAAAACATACTTTTTAAAACAACATTAAAAACTCTTTATCTTATATTTAAAAAGTTTCTTTGAACGTACTAGGCTATCCAGAGAAATATACTTCTCTTCACATTCTTCTTTAAATCTCCAATTTAAACACTTGAGTCAATTTCCAAATTGATTTTCAATTTACTCCCTTTTATTTCAGATTTATTTCCTTAATTATGATTTAAAATACTTTTAACTGAAAATACCAATTCTAGATTTCTCAACTTACTTCTTAATCCTTTTGAAATAAATTTAAACTTTTTAGTTTTAAAATAATTCTTTATTCCATTTAAAATAATATCATTTAAATTTACAATTCATTAATTACTGTTTGTTAAGAATCTTTTCTTTTCATACTCGTAGTTATTTATTAGTATTTTAATATCACTTCCATTTCTTTTCAATTCATTCTTAATTTATTCAAATTTTCTATAATTATTTCGCTTACAAATTTACTTCTTTTATTTTCTTTCCAAAATCCAATTTATATATTTTTGGTAATTCATTTTACCCAACTATATGCGATCAAACCATAGCATTCAATATTCCAATATAACTCATCATAGAATATCAATATTCACAACAAAGAATATTAAAAAATTTAAATAAATGTTGAGGGACCCAGTTGGATCCCTCCAACCTGTTTCCTTGCATCCACAGATGTTAGCACAACATAAAATACCAATTCCGAAATATACCATACCATAACACAGCAATCAATTTAACCATTCAAGCAATTATTTAAATTTAATCATTTAAATTTAAATTTAAATTTAACCGAGTGAGATTAACTCACCTTTAACTCCTTTTTTGCAACCCACTTCATTCTCGATTTGATTCCAGGATTTTCAGACCTTGTATAACATTAGGTGTTTTATTAATATTCGAGTCAATTGAACAATTAAATTCCATTTGATAATTTAAATTAACCACATATTTTACTATCTTTAACAAAATTTAATTTACTAATAATTTTATTTTAAACTAATCCCCTTTTAAATAATTTCTTAGTAACTAAAATAATTTAGGTAAGTTAACTAAATAAATTAATTTCTGTAAATACACTATTTAAAATATCCTAGTAAATTATAAACGTGTACATGTAAATTCATTTCTTTTTTTTAACTTTTCCTTTACTGCAAATATATATATATATATGTATATATATATATATTAAAATTTACTGTTTTTAAATTAAAATGAAACTATCTTACTTTCCTGCATTTGAAAATATACATATATATAATAAAATTCTAAATTCGAATGGAAATCAATCTTATACCTTACAGCCTATTGTCTACAGCAAGAAAATTTGAATTACTTTTACTGTAACACACATTTCTTCTTATTCGAATGGAAATCAATCTTATTTGAATTACTTTTATCATGCTTATCAAAGTAAAGAAGTCCCTAGGATGTCTCTCAAAGTTAACTTTGAAAATCACCAAACACATGACATTTTCAAAGTGCATCCATAGCAGCCTTTTCGCTTCTAACTTTCACAATCTTGTTTCACAATTTCCCTAACTTTCCAAACCATTTTTTTCTATAACATACATCAAATAATGTGTAAAGAACAATCAAAACAAGTTATATCAAGTTCAAGTCATAAATCTACCCATTTACACAAATCAAAGTCAAGGATATCAAAGTGAACTTATAGTGACTACCCAAACAACCATTTAAACATCAAGTCAAGGCAATGCCACATGTTGTAGAAGGTAATAAAGTGAATGTTATACAATGTAAAGTTGTCATTTTTTCACAAAAGCAAGAGGGTCCAAAGTTTATAACTTTAATTAGTTAATGTCACTTTAACTTTATATTTGGACACACATATAGACACACATAATATATACATATAAGATAGGGAGATAACGCACCCAAACCAAGCTAAACACACCTAAACTCAGTAACCACTTCCCACCATACTCATGCTTCCAAAGATCCAAGCTTTAGCACCAAAACAACATGGCAACACCTCTCCCTCCACCTCCTTGCTCATGGACAAAATAGGATCCCCTCTTTCCTCCTCAATTTCTTCCACTTTGACTTTAGATATGTGTTTTATAAGGTCTTCTAAGGAGTTAGTGAAAGATTGGTGAAGTTTCGAAGAGATTTTAACCAATTAAAGAAATATTAGTGAAGAACAAAGTGTATTAGTGCTAATCCACTTCCATCATTTATGAGTTTTTATTTCTTTTCAAGCTTTGGAAAATTATAAAGTGTTTAAGTACCCTTAGCCTACTCTTCGGCCAGCCACAAAGGCCCTACCATATGCCTTGCATGCTTTTTTAGTTTACATCTCATTTCTAGCATATACCCCTTACACCAACACACAAAATATCTTCCCATAACATCACCTATGACATCATCAACGCTTTACTTTCCTTAAATGGAAAAATATTTTTATTTCACATTATTGATTTCCTAAGTGTTATAATGTATTGAATAACTTCTAATGAGTATAAAGCTGCTTATCTATAAAATGATTTTTGTCACATTATCGATATTTTTTCAAAGTATTTACTAGTGTAAACATTTATCTAAACCAAATTTACCACCATTAGTTATTACTAAAAAGGTGGTTAACAAGGTTATTAAATCACTTTAATCACATTTAATCTAAGATTCAACTATTAAAATAATTCTACATACGAAGTGTCTGAAATTCTGGGTGGTTACCGGTAAAAACGAGAAAACTGTAAGAAAAAGGAAGATCCAAAAGAATGCAATTTCCGTAATCTTTTCCAAATAATTTGAAATAACATATGTGATTAGTTAAGGTTTGAAACACATTTTAGAATTTAAAAATCATTTTAAGGTGCATAATGACTAATTAATAAGTGAGAGGTCCTAATCACTCACCTAAATTCAAAGCAAATCCCAAAATGCACAAATCCCAAGATAAACAACAACTCCAAATGATCTCCAAAAGAAAATATCCTAATCCAAATGCTAATTCATGTTATCTCTCCTTAATTACGAAATTTGGCTAACTAAAGTAAGGTTTAGGATAGTTTTTTGGTTGGAATTGATTAATGGAGGTTTCTCTCTATTTTGAAAAGTGCGAAATGATGGAGAGAAGTGGTAAGTCCATTTTTCTAGTTTGACCACTCTACGAAAAGAGAAATCATCATCCTGATATAATGGAAGTGGTTTTAGATTCAAATTCAGCTCCTATCAAAGGTTATAGGCCATACAAGATTATCAAGGCCAAAATCATTCATTGAAAATTTTAAGGATGGAAGATATATTTAGTAATCATTAATTAAAGTTGCCGAATCATACGACCCTAAATAAAAATGATATTAATATTTTATAATCCTCTGATAAGTAAAATACTGGTCGTTATATGGCACCTATCACATTTTTTTGGTATAATCAATTGCATCCCTATTGATTGTTAGCCAAAACTATCCATAATGAAGAACCTTTCTTGCTAAAATCTACCTTCTGATGTGATCATCGTAGCTTCCCTCATGCACATTGGTAAGGATCTTCTTAGCTTTTTCCTTGGCGGCACATTGTAATAGGGGAGTAGAGAATCTCCTCCTCTGTGGTACTCGTTCCTGAATGATGAACTGCCATGCATTGCACATGAGTTTTTGTCATTCATTTCTTATTTTCGAAGAGTTTCCTTTAGAAAATAATCTTTGATCAAAGTCATCCATGACACTTTCTCCACCTCGACCTCTAATATCCAGTCGACATTCATCCAATAGATGTCGAAGTTGAAAAAACCTCCATGGGAACAAGTCCCATAAATTGGGCACCTTAAAAATTTGTCAATTTGGCCAATGAATCATCTTTTGTGTTCTTCTCGCTAGTAATGTGTGTTACAATGTAGTATTCAATATAATTTAGCGATTATAGAACCTTCATCAAATAAGGGAAAATTTTATCTCGTTAGCCTGAAATTCCTTCTTTTCCTAATTGACCACCAATTGGGAGTCGCTAAATATGTGCAATATGGTGACTCCTAATTCCTTTTCTATCCAATGTCCCATGATCAACAATTCATATTCAACTTCATTGTTTATTGCGAGGAACTCTGGCTACAAGATACAACATCTCAGTCTCCAAGGTCACCAAGGTCGCTTCTGCCACAGAGCTATGTTCATTTGATACTCTATATGTATATAACTTCCATTGAGCAAGTTGAAGCACCTCTTCCTCCACTTCTCCATCCTAGATGGTGAACTCGACGATGGAATCAACCAATATATGTCATTATATTGCCTTTCGAGGATGGTTGGTTATATCATATTTGCTTAGCTTGATGTTCCACTTCAATAACCTTCTCGAGGTCTCAGATCAGTGCAACGCTTGCCTTAAAGGTTGATCGGTAAACACTTTTATCGTATGAGCCTGGCAGTATGGTCGTAACTTCCTCAAAGCGATCAACAAGCAGTAAGCTAGCTTACATAACTTTGGATAATTCTTCTCTATTATAGTGGACCTCTTTTTGACATAATATATATGCACCTTTGAATTCTAGACTCCTCACATACCAAGGATACACTCAATGCATGAGTAGACACCATTAAGTAAACAAATAAGTCCTCTCCTTCTAAAGGCTTTGGCAAGATTGTTGGTCACTTCATGCGATCAAGTAAGTCCTAGAAATATTTTTGACATTCCTCTGCCCAAAAAACTTCCCTTTTTCCTTTTTGAGGGCACCAAAGAATGAAACACATTTACCAATCACCTTTGAAATAAATCCATTTAGTGCGACGACCTTTTGGTTTAAGCTCTATATTTCCCTCCTTATTTTCAGGGCAGTAACATCTTTCAATGCTTTTATCTAGTTTTGATTTGTTTCTATGTCGCTTGAGTTCACTATGAAACCAAAGAACTTACCAAATGCAACTTCGAAAGAGCATTCCAACGGGTTAAACTTCGTCCTATACTTCCAAAGCACATAAAACATCTCTGAAAGGTTGTTCATGTGATTCATCGATTGTCATAACTTCACCAGTATATCGTCCATATAGACCTCTATTGTCCTCTGATCTCATCTTTAAACGCTGAATTTACCGATTGTTAATGGGTAGCTACAACATTCTTCAAACCGAATAGTATCACATAATAAAAATATAGTCCTAAATCGATGATGAAATCGGTGTGCTGATCTAGAACATGCATTATTATTTGGTCATAGCAGGAGTATGCATCCATGAAGGATACTAATTCATGTTTGACGGTTTCATCGATGAAATAGTTAATTCAGCACAACAGGAAGATGTCCTTTAGGCATACCTTATTTAGATCTGAATAATCGATGCATTCCACTTTCCATTAGGCTTTTTGTCCAGTAAATGATTCTACTTGTTTAAGGTATATAGTATCATGGATAAAGCCATTCACCATTAGCTTATACACTTCTTCTTTCAATGTAGAGGATCGCCCTGGATCCAGGTTGCACCTCTTCTGCTTCACAAAATGATGTCGTGGGTCCACATTCAATGCATGCAATACTATCTTCAGCGACATTCCACACATTTCAGAATGTGTTCAGGCAAACACATCCAGTTTTTTTGGAGAATCCCTACCAACTCCTTCATCTTCATGCCAAGCTGAGACCCGATCTTTAGGAACTAAGGGGAGTCATCCACATCGACCGAGACATTGATCATCGGCTCGGTCGGGACTCTTTTTGCATCCTTTGGCTCATTCCATAGGTCAATAGACTTGTGAAATTTACTATGGTGCCCGAGCAAAAGCTTAGGCAATGGTTTTTATGTGTCAACTATCATAATGTAGAGAGCCTTCTCTTTACCCTTTCCTTTCTTATGCGGCTTCACCTCTTTAAGCATAGTAACATAACACTCACGACCAGTACTTTGGTCTCCCTGAATAACTCCTACCCTATTCTCAATAGGGAACTTTAGCATTTAGCACCAGGCAAGAGCTGTTCTGAAATTGGCAAGGGTCTGTCGGTCCAAGAAAGCATTATAAGCTAAGTAAATATCAATCACAACAACTGTTTGCACCCTCGCCATATTTCAGTAAATCCTAGGTTATGGGAATTACATGACTTGAGGTCCTGCCCATTCATCCTCATCTAGTCAAACGTTTTCATAAATAATATATTTATTGTAACGACCCAGAATTTCAGTCATTTGAAATTCGTATATTTAATTAATTATTAATATGCACAAGTAAATTTAATAAGCTAAATAGATTTTATTTCGAATATAGTAATTTAATTGGATAATTAAATTATTAATTTAATATTTGAAATTACTGAAATAATTGGAAATTGAATTAAATGTGAATGAAAATGATTTATAAAGTTGGATTAAATTTTATTTGAATTAGAATAATGTTATAGAACTTTTGAAATTGAATTGAAAGTTAATTTGTTAAAATCGAATATTTTAATATTTAATTGACATGTAAAAATAGTCTTTTTCAAAAAGTCTCGGATTTCGACGAAACTAGTTTCATCGGATCTGTAATGTTATATTATTGTAAGATTTCAAATTTCGTATCAATCGGATTTACGGTTTGTCCGGGGCAAGCTAAAACGCGTAGAAATCGGTTTAAGTGAATTTTAAGTTTAATTAGTCGATTCGAAAACCTATCTTTCAAATATGATTGAATTGTCTTGTGATATATATTCCATTGCGTTCGAAATAGGGGTAAAACATTATAAACGCCAGGCGGCACGCTTCGTTTCGATTTTGGAAAAAATGGATGAATAGTGCACGAATATTTTCTATAAAAGGCCTCCATATTTCACAATTTTCACTAAACCCTAAACCTATTAGGGCTAGCCGCCATCAATTATTAATGGCTAGAAATCACTCTCCATCTTCCCTCGGTCTCTTCAAATCCGTTAACTTTCATGAAAAGTCTTCAACTACAAAGTTGTAGATCATCGCCAGAACTTTGAAATCAAAGGTCATGATCGCGATTAGAGCTACGGATCGACGATGGTTTGTGTTTAAATGCATGCGTTCATTCACGTATTCCAATACGCATGGGGGGCCGAGTTCCCTGATGTTGCAGCCGTGGGTGAAGCTTGAGCAGGCGAACACTTTGGTGGTTGCTGATCGTCGTGAAGACGAGCGTAGGTCGAGCGAAAATTCAATGGGAGACGGCGGCTACGGGTTTCAATGTACATTCATGTTCAAATGGGAAGAAGAAACAAACAAAGGCCTGGATTGGAGTATGCAAGATGAACGGCCAGATGGGAAGCTAGGGTTTGTTAATAAAAAATTAAAAAGAAAATAGTAAATTTATATATATAATAATTCGGGTGATATTAAAAATGCCATAACTTCTTCATACGAGATCCGTTTCGCATGAAACGGATTGCGTTGGGTTCGTATTAACGAGCACTACATTATAGGTGCTGGATTGGAGCTAGCGTGAATTTTGGTAAAATTAAACGCGAGTTTAATTTTATTTGAAATAAAACACTACAACTGCTATTGGACGCAATGTGAGTACAATCACTCTTTCCAACTCGCTGATATTTTTATTTAAGTGAGAATAAATATTATTTACGATGATTGATGATTGTTTGGATGATATATGATATATTGACTGGTATTTGGATATATACCTGCCTAGTGGAGAAGATGACCCTATACGTTCCCGTGTATGAGCGGATGACCCTTTGTATGCGCGTCTTCATTGAAGCGGACAATGTACACATATTTTCTAATATGTATATTTATTGCAGGTGACAGGTTGGAGGGATCCAATTATATTCCTCACGGGTATTCGTTTATTTACAGATATTATGATACATTCTGTTATCATATGACATATGATTTTTTGGATGCCGTGATTGATGTATTTAGTGCTATTGCAGCATTGAGCCTATTTTTGAAAAACTAAAAATGTTTAAGTGATGATTTCCAAGTTTAGAAGGATTTTAAAGTGATTTTTGAAATAAACGTTTTATTGATTTTTGAAGTGTAAAGAAATTGATTTATTTTAAATAAATAAATGTCAAAATTTTTATCATTATAAAAATTATGGTTTTTGGTGAAATATACTTAAGTATGATTTTTGGAGTTATATAAGTTAAATAACGATTTGAAATTATTAAAAGAATAAGTTTAGTTAAAATCGAGATTTTTGAATTATATTAAATGGTTTATATAGAAGTTTTCGTCGACGAAAATTCTATCGGTGTAGAAAACCGTCTAACGAATTTTGAAATAAAATTTACCGCAAGCGCATGGCGTACGAATGTAGCACGTGGCGAATACGGGTCGATCCACAGGGAATGATGATTTTAAAATTCTACTCAATCAAATTAACCAAAGTTGAAAGAGTGATTAGCTAAAAAAAGAGAAAAATGACAAAAGAAAATAGATAAAAATATGAGTGTTAAGACAATTTAGAGGCAATTTTCGCTCTCTAGATCACATAAATCAATAAAATGAAGTTATGATCTCTCTTTTCTTGTCATTAGTGAATTAGTTTATGTGCTTATCATAAGTATGGTATATTTGTGCTATTAATTAGCTCAATATAAACCACCAAACTATAACACAACTACTAATACACTTTTAAATCTCATAAAATATGACAACAAAGTTGAAAGCAAAATCTATTTTAAGCATGGCCTATTAACTATTAATTAGAAATATAATCCATCAAATTTTAATTTCAACAATCACTTCTTTGTCATAATCATATGTAGATGAAGAGGCAATTTCTGTTTTGTTTGTTTAAGCATAGCCTATTTGTTATGAACAACATAGACTATCAAATTCAAAGCTAAACAACATCATTAAACGACTTCAATCATTCTCATTAAGCATAAAAAGAGAGCATAAACATCAAATTAAGTTGAAGCTACATGATTAGAGAGCTTCATTACCCCTAAATTGAAGGGGTTTAGCCTCTCATATTTGTTATCATAAGAACAAATGTAGCAAGCAACATGAATAAAAAGAAGAGGAAAAAGAGAGCAAAATGAAAGGAAAAATTATTCTACTTGCATAAAAGAGAAGAGATCTACACTACAACATGAAAGTAAATGAACATGAAAAGGAAAGAGCATGTATTAAATAGCATAAAAAAAAGATTACATAAAATAAAAATGGCTAAGTAGCCATGAAAAGAGAAAGAGGAGCTTTCATTTTATTTTTGATCTAAACTAAACTAAAGAGAAGGAGGCCTAAGGGAGATTAAGAGAAGATGAGAGATTACATGAAACATAAGGGGTATATATACAAGTTTTAAAACCCAAATTCACTTTTTAGGGAATGCCCAAAATGCCCCTTAGGAAGTGTGGAGGCCAAGTAATCATTAACATGTCTTAATCCCCCATTAACTGTACATGAAATCATTAACTCCATAAGCATGTGCATTAGCCTTTAGTTTGTACATTAAGGTAGGTGGGGTCCTCCATGATCTTCACTTTGAATTATTTCCATCTTCATTCCTTTATATCCATTTTGTGCATGAATGTTTCTTCATGAAACCACTAATATGATAAGCTAAATTCCTACAAAATATTATAGAAATTTCCAATTAAATTCTCTCAAATTAATATACGCGCACAAATGGCCATTTTGCCCTAGTATGAAGATGAATATGTGAAAATTTGGAATTAACATGAATTTTGGTTAAAACAAGTTAAAATACCCAATATGATCATTTATTTAATTTAAATAGAATAAATATGGTGGTAAAAATATGCACATTTACGTGCACATCAAATACCCCCACACTTATCTTTTTATTTGTCCTCGAATAAACTAAAACTAAGATAAATCCGTTTTCGTACGAAGCACGATTGCATTGAGCGTATGCAACAAGCCGTTAAACCTCTGGGTGTCCCTAGTATGACGAGTGTAGTCTCGTGAGGGTTTTCAGCGGATACTACCTACAAAATCCAAATGCAAAATAAAAAATGTAAAGTGAAAATATTTACAATGATGCAAGATTTATTTAAAAAGAGATGAATGCGATTTTTTGAAAATATTTACAAATAAAGGATTTACTTTTAAATCGACACTTATAAGTTAAATATAGGTTATGGTTTATATCTTGAAAATTTATGTCATTTACTCGTCAAAATTTCCAACAAAAATCAAGTTATCATAACAAATAGACAATAGTTTAAGTCGTTGTTTCAGTTGATAACAAAGTGTATCTATGAAATGGATCTATAGTTGACTATCAAAGTTTATTAAAGTGGTATTTTCATTTCTTTTCAATAACAATTCAAATCAAATAAGTAAAAATAGTGCTAGGATTTCAATTGCTTGCTCTCTCATCATTTGTAAGAAAAACTACACACCTAGCTCAGGTAAACTGAGGCCAGATATACCACCCATGCAATGCCTTTCGGGCTTATGTGAGGGAGTACAGAGCATGGCGATTGCACACACTTTCGTGCATACACCTATCGACCGTAGGTGGTTTTATTAAGGCTGTTCTCTTTTTTTTCTTTTTCTTTTTTACATGTGTTCCATACATGCATATCCGTGAGGACTTTTAAATGAGTATGAAAGCACATAATCAAAGATTCCAAGTAATTCACACATGCATGACCGTGAGGACTTTAAATGAGAGTGAATACTTGGATGTTATTTTTATACATACATACATACATACATACATACATACATACATACATACATAGATATATATATATTTAAGAGAGAGAGACAGAGACAGTGTTGCAAAGTCATCTTAGCACCATTTAACTTAGAAGACAAAAAAATGTTATATCCTTTACTTTAAATCAACCACTTTGTAAAACAAAGATTTTCAATTAGGATGTACTTCATAATTAACACTTATGAATCTTCCTATATACTAGTTAAACCATTACTATTTATAATCAAACTTCATTTTCATTTTTGTTAAGACAAATAAATTTTCAAAAGTTTCAATTTAATAAACCAAAACCATATATTTATCTTGTAGTGTTTCTTTTAAAAATAAATCAAAAAGAAAAAAAAATTTGGGATTTTTTTAATATTTTTTTGAGATTTTAAAGCAAAAATAAACCATGAAAAATAGAAAAAATGAAGATGAATCACCCCCCACACTTGATTTTGACTGTGTCCCCACAGTCAATCCAAGTGAAAGGAGAAAAAAAATCCTATATTTACATGAAAGATTATTATTTACAAGAGATGAGAAAGTATACAGTCAAAAAGTAAATGAAACGGTCTTCTAAAGACCGATTCATTTGTCTCGTCAATTGTGCGAGACATGGCTTAAGCACGAAAAACCAAACCATAGAAGATTTCAAAGTTGAACGTTGATTTGGAAAAACGAATGTCGTTTTATTAAAAATCGTACGAGTTGTTTTATTGTCGATGATTTTTAGGGTCGATAAAATAATTGGTTGAAATTCAAGTTTATGTTCACCAAATTGAAATTCAAATTTTTTCATTGAAACTTCTTCAAAATTATTGATTTCAAAATCAAAATGGTGATTTAAATCTACCCCTTCAGAATTTAATAACTCATGTTTCGAAAAGTCCAAAAAGTTTATGTTTGTTAAATTCGACTTCCTTTGTTGGATTATCAACAACTTCATCGCGTAAATCGAGTTTAAAGTTCAAAGTTGTCATATTCAAATTTTCAGAAACAGGAAGATCGAAGCTTAAATCAAATTTCACACCTTCAAAAGAATTGAAATCCAACTCAATTATCGTGTTTTCAACAATTTCATTAAGATTTTCATTTTCAATTTCAAAAGTTGTTATTTGAAAATCGTCGATTTGGGTAAAAGATGGATTATCGCTTGACTCGTCACACGTTGGAATTTGATTTTGTTTTTCACATTATTTCATATATGTTTCAATCAACAAATCCATGTGATCATCATAAATTTCATTCATTTGCTCAACAAAATCAAATTTGTAATTATTAACATGAAAATTTTCGATTTGGACTTGTCGAGAACAAGAATTCTCAATTTCGATAAATGGTAGATTATCATTTGATTCTTTGCAAGTTGAGATTTGATTATGATTTTCACGAAATTTTTTGTATTTTTTAAATAATAAATCCCCGTTATCTTTTTCCATTTAGTAAACAAAATCAAATTCATGATTATTAATTTGAAAATTTTCGTTCTGAATTTGTTAACAACCAAAGTTTTCAATCGTATCATTATTGAAACTAGTCCCATTGCCAAAATTATTTGAAAATTGGTTCGCATTTTCATCTTGGTTTTGAAATTCATTTTGAAGCTCGAAATTGAATTGGCATGGGTTACATTCGAAATAATTTGAATTTTGAAGTGAATTCAAATTTTGATTATTTTGAAAACTTTGATTCGAGTTATAGAACAAATATGAATTGCATAACTCATTTATCTCTTGATTTTGTTACGTAGAGAGTCCAAGTAATGATGAAATGCTATTTTCAAGAGTTGAGGATTGACCATTATTTTGGAAATTTTGTGGTTCAAAATTCGAATTGTCTACACAAAAGTTGTTGTTAAAATATCCATACGAATTTGGAGTGAACTCATACGGATTATATTGATTTTCACAACTAAATTCAAGTGAGTAAGAAAAAGGAAACTCAGACATTTTCAAGATTTTTTTTGGTCTTTTTTAAAAGAAAAATATTTACAAGTAGAGTTTATTTTTTAAAATGGAAAATTGATCTTTGTTTTGTTTTTGGATTTTTAAAATTTTTTTGCCTTTTTTTTAAATACGCATGAACTAATACAACTAAATGAATGCAATGGTTAATTACAAATTATTTATCCTAAGTTAACTCAAAATTGTATAATCATACTCTGTCTTAAATCAACAAGATAGTTCTCAGCCAGGTAACGGACAGGATTTATCGGTGCACCAGGAATCACCATAGCAATGGAGCCGAAGGTTTAAGTACCTTCAGAGGAACAACCACTATAATATTTATGAATCACCGTAATATTTATAAATGGTTATTACTCTGCCGTAGCCTAGACACCAAGAAATTATATTGTTAAAAGAAGACAAATTGTCAATATACAATTAAGTGTCATCGATGTCTAATCGTTATTATTAACAAAATTCTAATATGAAATGCAAAGTAGAAATTAAACGTGAATTAATGATGCAACTACAAATGGATTTTTGTTTTTGAATTTTTTTTTTAAAATGCAAGTAAACAACAATGTAAGACAAAAAAAACAATAGGGCAAGCAGTTATTATTATTTTTTGGCAAGATGAGCAAGGCAAGCACTCCTCCAGTCTGCTTTGGCAATCTAAAATTAAAAACAAGATATATACATTTTTTTTAAATTTTTTTTATATGTTATCAAAGAAGAAAATAAAACAAGTGAAAAACAAAACAAATGGGAAAAAAAGGAAAAAGGATATGTCTTGTTTGTTTGATTTTTTTTAAGGAATAGATTAAAAAATTTAAAATTTAAAATTAGAACTTCAAGCTAGATTAAAAAAAACAAAGTCCTTATATAAAAAATCAGTTTTTTTTCTTTTCAATTCATCATTTTTTTTTGTTGCAATTGACTAATCCTGGTCCTTACGTATAAAAGCTTAAAGAAAAAAAAGGGAATTGCCGCAGACCGACCAAGTCCCAAAATCAAAATGCAACTTTGAAAATCGAAATTGGATTTCAGAAAATCAAAATCCCACATCAACACTTCTCTGCCATCAAGTAATTCAATTCGAAGGCAGATGATTAGAAAAGAGGCAATATTCAAGCTTGCGATTTGGTGGCTAGAGTTGCTTGTCGTGGTTGCTTTGCGTCGACTTGGGTGAGTTTGAGGCGGCATTCGAGTCGAGTGTCTTCGATTGCAACACATGTTGGAGGAATATTGTGGAGGAAAATTGGATGCGGTTCAATTTGGTTCGCGTGTTCGAGTAGAGGTGGTGATCAATGTCCGGAATTTGGTTCGATTTCGTTGCAGCAGTGGTTCTTGAGATTTGGGGATTTTCTAAAGAGGTCCGCGGCGAAATTGTAAAGGCTATTGGCAGTAGACTCGGTCACCGTTTGTTCAGGCGAGTGCTGTTGAAGGCGTGTTTTGATGATGAAGGCTTGCAAGAAGATGAACTTGTATATGACGGTGGCTTTGAAGTTGTCTGAATTGAAATGCAGCAGTTCTTCTTCTTCTTCTTCTTTTTGGGTGGTCGGAGTAGAACACTGTGATGGATGTGGTCGGAAGCGTAGGATGGTGATGATAGAACTGTAGATTGTTGGGGGCGATGTTAGTTCGTGGAGGATTGTGGTTGGTGATGGAGGAGATGGTTGAATTGGCAAAGTGGAGTTTGGGGAGCAGGTTTGGTTCGTAGCGATGGCAAGGGAAGTAATTGGTGATGAATAATGAAGTGGGAGGAATAGTGGGATGTCGATGTGGTGCAAAGTGTGTGCAGATTGAAGTTGATGCAATAGTTGAAGTGATTGAGGGTATTTGTGGCAGAAGGGGGTTGATGTAGGGGGTTCAGGCAGCAGTTTTATGGTGAAGTGGTTTTGTGAAGGAGGAAGTGAGGGTGACAACAGGAAGAATGGTAAGCACAGTGCAATGGTACAACAGTTGTATGTATGCGGACGAGCAATGGGATGGTCGAAGTGTAGTTGCAGTTATGTGGTTGGAATGACTGTTGAAAGGCAGTTTGTATTGTTGAAAGAGGACGGTGACTGTGGTTCTGTAGTTTGGTGAGCTGCTGCAGTGGTTTGAGTGTAGCGGGATGGAGTTTGATTATTTGATGGGAAGATGGTAGTCGGGAGTTTGAGGGGAAGCAGTAGTTAGTAGTTGATGGTGATGTGAGTGTTGGACATGTCGGCTTGTGCCTGGCAGTGAAGTATGGTCGAATTGCAGTTTGATGGAAGATGTTGTCTGTTCTGTGCACAGTGTGCACAGAAAATTGGTGAAAATGTATTGCAATTGAAAGGTGTAAATGAAGTTTGTAAAAAGAAATATTGAAATGGAAAGTCTTTTTTTTAATGCAATGTAACAGAAACTTAAAAATGTGTATGCAATGTTAATAGAAAGGAGCAAGAATGCAATGTAAAAACAAAGTTATACACTACTAACCAAAATGCACAGAAGAAATAAATGTCACAGTAATGGAGCAAGCAACTGCACTGTAGACTGTAAACAGAATTGCACAGGAGAGTTTTTTTTTGAAAATTGTCAATGTAAAAAGAAGAAAAAGAAAGATGTAAATAGAAAAATGTTGATGTAAATGTAATGAAATGGAATTTTTTTTCTTTAAATATATACAATGCAAATGCAAAACAAATAGAAAAAACAATCACTCAAACAAATGCAAGCTACAAACACACAATTTTTTTTATTTGCAAACAAACACACAAAAATTCAAACGAAAATAATTTGAAGAATAGAAAATTGAAATCAAAACAAGTTCCCCGGCAACGGCGCCAAAAACTTGTTCGTCGACGGAAATTCTATCGGTTTAGAAAACCGTCAAACGAATTTTGAAATAAAATTTACCGCAAATGCACCGCGTATGAATGTAGCACGTGGCGAATACAGGTCAATCCACAGGGAATTGATGATTTTAAAATTCTACTCAATCAAATTAAACAAAGTTGAAAGAGTGATTAACTAAAAAAAGAGAAAAATGACAAAAGATAACAGATAAAAATATGAGTGTTAAGACAATTTAGAGGCAATTTTCACTCTCTAGATCACATAAATCAACAAAATGAAGTTATGATCTCTCTTTTCTTGTCATTAGTGAATTAGTTTATGTGCTTATCATAAGTATGGTATATTTGTGCTATTAATTAGCTCAATATAAACCATCAAACTATAACACAACTACTAATACACTTTTAAATCTCATAAAATATGACAACAAAGTTGAAAGCAAAATCTATTTTAAGCATGGCCTATTAACTATTAATTAGAAATATAATCCATCAAATTTTAATTTCAACAATCACTTCTTTGCCATAATCATATGTAGATGAAGAGGCAATTTCTGTTTTGTTTGTTTAAGCATAGCCTATTTGTTATGAACAACATAGACTATCAAATTCAAAGCTAAACAACATCATTAAACGACTTCAATCATTCTCATTAAGCATAAAAAGAGAGCATAAACATCAAATTAAGTTGAAGCTACATGATTAGAGAGCTTCATTACCCCTAAATTGAAGGGGTTTAGCTCTCATATTTGTTATCATAAGAACAAATGTAGCAAGCAACATGAATAAAAAGAAGAGGAAAAAGAGAGCAAAATGAAAGGAAAAATTATTCTACTTGCATAAAAGAGAAGAGATCTACACTACAACATGAAAGTAAATGAACATGAAAAGGAAAGAGCATGTATTAAATAGCATAAAAAAAGATTACATAAAATAAAAATGGCTAAGTAGCCATGAAAAGAGAAAGAGGAGCTTTCATTTTATTTTTGATCTAAACTAAACTAAAGAGAAGGAGGCCTAAGGGAGATTAAGAGAAGATGAGAGATTACATGAAACATAAGGGGTATATATACAAGTTTTAAAACCCAAATTCACTTTTTAGGGAATGCCCAAAATGCCCCTTAGGAAGTGTGGAGGCCAAGTAATCATTAACATGTCTTAATCCCCCATTAACTGTACATGAAATCATTAACTCCATAAGCATGTGCATTAGCCTTTAGTTTGTACATTAAGGTAGGTGGGGTCCTCCATGATCTTCACTTTGAATTATTTCCATCTTCATTCCTTTATATCCATTTTGTGCATGAATGTTTCTTCATGAAACCACTAATATGATAAGCTAAATTCCTACAAAATATTATAGAAATTTCCAATTAAATTCTCTCAAATTAATATACGCGCACAAATGGCCATTTTGCCCTAGTATGAAGATGAATATGTGAAAATTTGGAATTAACATGAATTTTGGTTAAAACAAGTTAAAATACCCAATATGATCATTTATTTAATTTAAATAGAATAAATATGGTGGTAAAAATATGCACATTTACGTGCACATCAAGAAGACATATAAAATTGATATTTTATAAATCAAAGTAATTGAATTATAGACAAGTTTTGTAAATGTTAAAATGAAGTTATAAATGGATTTTATAAGTGAATACGATTTATATAATTTGTGAAGTTACAAAAGAACAATTTCGTAAAGTAAATGAATTATAAGTTATTAACTTATAATTTGCCTTTTTGGTATATAATTGAGTTATAAATGGAATTGGTAAATCTAATTTGAATGAATTGTTTTGAAAAGTTAATAGATTTTGCAACATTTTCTTACTTGGTAATTTCAAGGATGAAATTCTTTTATGTAGGGGAGATTGTAACGACCCAGAATTTCATTCATTTGAAATTCGAATATTTAATTAATTTTTAATATGCACAAGTAAATTTAATAAGCTGAATAGATTTTATTTCGAATATAGTAATTTAATTGGATAATTAAATTGTTAATTTAATATTTGAAATTACTGAAATAATTGGAAATTGAATTAAATGTGAATGAAAATAATTTATAAAGTTGGATTAAATTTTATTTGAATTAGAATAATGTTATAGCACTTTTAAAATTGGACTGAAAGTTAATTTGTTAAAATCGAATATTTTAATATTTACTTGACGTGTAAAAATAGTCATTTTTCAAACAGTCTCGGATTTCGAAGAAACAGTTTCATCGGATCTATAATGTTATATTATTGTAAGATTTCAAATTTCGTATCAATCGGATTTACGGTTTGTTCGAGGCAAGCTAAAACGCATAGAAATCGGTTTAAGTGAATTTTAAGTTTAATTAGTCGATTCGAAAACCTATCTTTGAAATATGATTGAATTGGCTCCCGATATACATTACATTGCATTCGGAATAGGGGTAAACATTATAAATGCTAAGCGGCACGCTTCGTTTCGAGTTCGAAAAAAATGGGATGAATAGTGCACGAATATTTTCTATAAAAGGCCTCCATATTTCACAATTTTCACTAAACCCTAAACCTATTAGGGCTATCCGCCATCAATTGTTAATGGCCAGAAATCACTCTCCATCTTCCCTCGATCTCTCCAAATCCGTTAACTTTCATGAAAAGTCTTCAACTACAAAGTTGTAGATCATCGCGAGAACTTTGAAATCAACGGTTATGAACGCGATTAGAGCTACGGATCGATGATGGTTTGTGTTTAAACGTGTGCATTCTTTCATGTATTCCGAGAAGCATGGGGGGGCCGAGTTCCATGATGTTGTATCCGTGGGTGAAGCTCGAGTATGCGAACACTTTGGTGGTTGCTGATCGTCGTGAAGACGAGCGTAGGTCGAGCGAAAATTCAATGGGAGATGGCGGCTATGGGTTTCAATGTACGTTCATGTTCACCTAGGAAGAAGAAACAAACAACGGCCTGGATTGGAGTATGCAAGATGAACGGCCAGATGGGAAGCTAGGGTTTGTTAACAAAAAATTAAAAAGATAATAGTAAATATATATATATATAATAATTCGTGTGATATTAAAAATGCCATAACTTCTTCGTACGAGGTCCATTTCGCACGAAACGAATTGCGTTGGGTACGTATTGACGAGCACTACATTATGGATCTGGATTGGAGTTGATTGGAGCTAGTGTGAATTTTGGGTAAAATTAAATGCGTGTTTAATTTTATTCGAAATAAAACACTACAACTGCTATTAGACTCAATGTGAGTGCAATCACTCTTTCCGACTCGCTGATATTTTTATATAAGTAAGAATAAATATTATTTATGGTGATTGACGATTGTTTGGATGATATATGATATATTGATTGGTATTTGGATATATACCTGCCTAGTGGACCAGATAACCCTATACGTTCCCGTGTATGAGCGGATGACCCTTTATATGCGCGTCTTCCTTAAAGCGGACAATGTACATATATTTTCCAGTATGTATATTTATTACAGGTGAAAGGTTGGAGGGATCCAACAGGATTCCTCACCAGTATTGATTTATTTACATATATTATGATATATTCTATTATCATATGATATATGATGTTTTGGATGCCGTGATTGATGTATTTAGTGCGGTTGTAGCATTGGGCCTATTTTTGGAAATTTAAAAATGTTTAAGTGATGATTTCCAAGTTTAAAAAGATTTTAAAGTGATTTTTGGAATAACGTTTTATTGAATTTTGAATTGTAAAGGAATTGATTTATTTCAAATAAATAAATGTCATAATTTTTATCGTTATAACAATTATGATTTTTGGTGAAATATACTTAAGTATGATTTTTGGAGTTATATAAGTTTTAATAACGATTTGAAATTATTAAAAGAATAAGTTTAGTTAAAATCGAGATTTTTGAATTATATTAAATGTTTTATATAGAAGATATATAAAATTGATATTTTATAAATCAAAGTAGTTGAAACATAGACAAGTTTTGTAAATGTTAAAATGAAGTTATAAATAGATTTTATAAGTGAATACGATTTATATAGTTTGTGAAGTTATAAAAGAACAATTTTGTAAAGTAAATGAATTATAAGTTATTAACTTATAATTTGGCTTTTTGGTATATAATTGAGTTATAAATGGAATTTGTTAGTAAAGGAATTTTGTATATTGAAGTTTTTATAAAATATAAATGGAATTTATAAACGTTGTTTTATAAATCCGAAATCGACTTATTTTGATAAGTTAATTATTATAGCTTATTAAAGGAGATATATCCATGATTTTGGATAGTGGTTAATCTTTTAATAAATATGTAGAATTAATGAATTTGATAAAAAGAGTTATATCCACGATTTTGGATAGTGGATTAAATTAAATATATAGAAGTGTTGAATTTGGTTAGATATTTATATCCACGATTTTGGACAGTGGATAATTCTTTAATAAATGTGTAGAAACATTGGATTTGGTAAACGATTTATATTAACAATTTTAGATAGTAAATAATATATTATAGATATGTTTTGGAAAGTGATATTTTATAATGGAATAAAATGATTAAAAGATGTTTTAAAATGTGTTAAGGATCGAAACCATAGATTTCAACATTTATTGTTGAAATAGACGTTTTCGTGAAGTAAGGAAATGATGGATTATAACACTATTGTTATAGTAAATGATTTTCAAAAGGAAATATTTTGAATAGTATATGGGATTTATATATCTATCTTATTTTTGAATCCCTATACTATTGATTTGGGTTGTCGTAACGATGTTTTACGCAACATTCGTTTTGACCCAAATAAATGTGTTTAAAGAGAACGTTTTCCTTAAAGATTAAAATATATACTTAATCGTGATTTAAGTATATATAATATTTTCTAAGTGTTGAAAATAAATTGAATTATGAATTACTTATTATTAAATAAGTATATGGAAATGTTTTCCAATGTTAAATGGTTTGAGACTATATCTTTTTAAAGATAATTTAAAGTGAATATTTGGCAAATGATTTAATTAATAGAAGATTAATTAAAAGGGCCCAATGATTGTATATGATGCTAAATATTTGTTTGTTTGTTTTGATAGTTAAATAACCGACTATCAAACTTGGCCAAATTTTAGTTCCTCGACTTGATGTGGTAACTATTTAGTCATACACTTAGTACGTAGCCTTCTGTGTAGGCTTGATTATCGTTTGTTTTGAGGATGTTGTTTCGTATAGTGCGGAGTATTACTCCAATCTATCGAGCTTCCTTCTGGGCCCGAAAGATAGCAAGTTGAAAGTTAGAGACGTGATAAGTCTATGAGACTTAGTTTCTATATGAAGTTGAGAAACGCTTTTGCATTGTTGGTGCGAAGAGACGGGGATCAGATTTATCTGAAAACCACTTCGGACCAACGTATATGCGACGATTGTGTAGGTTGCTTGTGATGATATTGATATTTTGGATTTTCATAGTGGGGGACTGCTTGTTGATCGTTTGGGGTTAAAATCCCAATATACATCCAGTAGCAGTGGTCTCTTCATTATGAAATATCCAATGCAAGGACTATTCGCTACTAATCCTAGGGATTTCCCGACAGGATGTGGTAGGAAAGTGTGACGCCCCACCTCTGTACCCATGCTAGCCAAGAACACAACGGAGTAATGCCATCAACTAGCACGGAGAATAAGGCTGTTGAGGAGCGACCATCCGTATAATTTCTTTGTGCGAGCGCCGATATGTCAGATAGTATAACATGCATTTCATTTCGAGAGGAAATCCGACATGCCGATACAAACTCAAAGCTACCACACAGTGGCTATAATATCTTCGGAAACAAATATAGAAATAAGCATAACACAAATCAGTCACAAATATCCATATCACAAGGGCGGAAATAGATATGAATATATAACACTCAAAAGTGTACATCAGAGTAGTGGTCAAAAAGATCCACAATAGCACAAAGGAATGGATACAAGTGCAAGACAAAAGAGTATGTATACACTAAGGAGCCTCTATCTCAAATGTATAACAACATAAACTACCAATCTAAAGTAGTTAGCCAAAAGTCAGATAATACTCCATGATGAGGAGTCAAGCAGAAGCACATGTAACATCTCGGTCTGAGCCGAGTATTATTTAATAAGAAAATAATAAACGGATCAGTCTAGCTATAATTATCTAATAAAATGATATAGAATAAGAGACATGACAGAAAAGTAAGTATGATAACCATAAATCCATACTGTAATAAGTATGCAATTGAAAATCAATCAAAGATTAATCAATATCACAAGAATCTTCTCAAAGATAAAAAAGATGACATGCTCTTTAGTTTTATTCACCAAGTCACAAATATCGACATCATATCGATGCCAATCATAAAAGCTGGTGGAACGCAAATTCTAGTAATCATCAATAGAAATCCAGAAATCACAAAAAGGGGGAGGCCTATCACAAAACGGGAGCATGAAAACTCACCAACACGTGTATCACAAACGGGACGCTATCCCATGGTCGCTAACCATAAATTCCGAACATCGACGCAGTACAAACGGTACGTCCAATGAACCAAAAAACCTGGACATCGATGTAGCAAAATAACGGTACATCCGATGAACCGAAACTCAAATAATTCGGAACATCGACGTAGTACAATAACAGTACGTCCAATGAACCGAAAAGCCGAGACACCGATGTAGTACAATAACGGTACATCCGATGAACCGAACATCATAAACGAACATGGGTCGCTAGCCCATAAAGAAATGAGACGAAGCTCAATAGAACGAGGTACAGTCCCCTACGTGGGCAAAGATACATCGCACATTGCTAGTCTAAACCATAAAATGATCATCATCGATCATCAAGAAGTGTCAATTAAACTAAGCTAGTAAATATATGAGTTTAGCTTCATGTCCCATAACCACTAGCTTAACTTAAATATTTACGAACAAACTGTAAGTCTCCACTCGAAAGTTGTCACAAGAAATTCAATCGAACAAGTCTAAGAATTAACCGACGAAGTAAATGCAAGCGTTTCATACCACTTGTTTTACTAAGCTGTTTAATTAGATTTCTCATATGAGTGAGGTAAAGGTTTGTATATACTAATAGATTGGAAAACAGTTTAAGAAACGAGCTTTGTAATAAAATAGTGTTGAAATCGTTTTGATAAAAGAGTTTTGATATTTACTACTAGTATTGAAACCTTTATATTTTTAAAGTGACAAAGCACAAAAATGATTGTAGAAACAATCAATCAATAAAATTCACATACGAAGACGTGAAATTAATTCTAAAGAAATCAATATCAAATCCATCAAAATGGATATTTCCAAAAATCCCAAAGTAGAAGTCATCAAAGTCGATTAACAATTGATAACAAGAAGTGGGAATAGACCCGAATCGATTAAATTTGGAAACACAAGAGAAATGGACTAAAATAGGCATAATAGGCATTTAAGAGCAGGTCAGTTGACTGGCTCAATGAGTTCAGTCGACTGAACTCAGTCCTGGAATATTCGCGGGATGTTGGTCATTAGACTGGACACAGTATGCCAGTCGAATGGACCAGAACCTGGGATGTGCTCAGGTAGCAGGTCAGTCGACTGGCCCAAAATTCCAGTCGACTTGAACCTGTGTCCTGCACTTCTAAGCCCATGTAAATGAAGGCTGTTTCCTTCCAAATTGCAATCACTCGAGTCACGACATTAGAAGTTTACGCGAATCTGCTACTTAGCCCAATAGGCTCTTCTATGCAACACCAAAAGCATGTTCAAACAACAAAGCTATGATTTTTGAAGATTTGAACTCAAAATACCAAAAATTGGAATATTCAAAAAACCAATCCAAGTCAAAATCAAATGCACATGAATAAGTGTTAGAAATTCATACCTAACAATCAAAGATAATCATAGAATTAGATGTGAGATAAAAATCTCACATTTGAACCCAAAAACAATGAATGAGAAGCTTGAAGACAAGGGAAGATCAACCACACTTCAATCTCAACACAATAAGCTTGAATCTAAGCTTAAAAGAGAAACATTTCCCAAATTAGGTTTAGGAATTTTCTGAAATCAAAGAGAGAATGAGTTGGAGAAGAAGGAGATTGGAACTTACTAATGCTTCTCTTTGAATTTGGAGCTAGAACTTGATTTGCAAGTGGAAACTAGGGCTTAGGATTTTAATTCTTTTTCTTTTCCCCCCATTATTCTCTTTAGAACTGAAAAGATAAGGAAGAGGGAATGAATGAAGAGAAGTGGTTTGGTTTGGGGTATTAAGTTGGCTAGTGGGCTGAACCCGAACCCAAGCCCAAAGTGAAAAAGGTCAAATTTTTAGCTAGCTCCAAACATATCAATGTTTATACTTAAAAAGGTTGCAAATGGCATTTTAAACTCAATGGAAGGGGTCTCGAGTCCCAATTCGACTGTTTGCTAAAAGTAGGTTTTTGGACTAAAATTCGACGAACGATGAAATATTTAAATAAAATATTTAAATCTACAATCGATAAATATGCGGGTTGTTACAGACTTCCCTCCTTAAAGAAATTGCATCCTCGCAATATTTAAGAAGAAAATAAAGAGTAACAACCATAAAAGCATATCAACACAAAAGAAATTTGAAATAGGAAGTTCACCATAAAGAGCATGAAGGAGTAAGCCTGAACGGGATCGCTCGATGAATTCCCAGGATTCCCAAGAGCAATCCTTAGGATATGAGAACCATTGAACATTCACAAGAAGAACACCTTTATTCCGAAGGCGCTCAACCTCTGAAAGCAATGATTCGAATGGAATATTTCTCATAAGTCAAATCTGGTGAAACTTCAATTTCCTCAATAACACTGGGATCAAGAATAAAAATAGAAGTCCCTAAGGCATTTCCGTAGTAGAAAGACGTGAGAAAACATCATGAATAATGGAAAATTGAGCCGGTGCAACGACGTAGTATAATAACAGTACGGCCGAGAAACTAGAAACTCAAATAATTTGAAACAACGGCGTAGTACAATGATGGTACGACAGATGGACCAAAGCTCAAATAATTCAGAACATCGACGCAGTACAAAAACGGTACGTCCAATGAACCGAACACCATAAAAGAACATCGAACGGAAGCCCATAAAAGAAATGAGACGAAGCTCAATAAAACAAGGTACATCGAAACTTCCGATGAACTTGGTAAAAGATCATTCCATTCGGAAATCATCAAAAAGACAACCACTTGTTGCTTACGACTAAGGGCATTGGCAACATGATTTCCCTTCTGGGAGTATACAAAGAATATTAAGATCATCAGATGCAAGGAACTCTAGCCAACATTAAGTTCCTTATGAGAAAATAAATATTTCAAAGATTTGTGATCAGGGTAGAGAACAAATTTCTCATCCAAAAATGATGACGCCAAATTCTAAAAGTGAAATCAATAGCCGCGAGCACTAGATCATGAATGGCATATCTAGTCTCGATAGGCTTTAATGATTTAGAAACATAAATGATAGCACGTTCTCTTTTGCAAGAGAACGACATTCAAACTAATACGATAAGCATTGGTACAAAAGATAAAGTCTTGGTTCCCCTCGGGAATCACAAGAATAAGAGTATCGAAAAGAAAGAGTTATTTTAATTGATCCTCTTTCCTGAAAAGCTAAAACTTTCAAAATTACAATTAACTTTATTAATCATCTTTTTAAAAAAAAAATTACTTATTCTATGTCAATTTACCGTGTCTGATTGTCTCATCATAGCGTTTAGGAAATTCCTATCGATAACGTTGATCAAGCGCATCGACCAGAATTCTTAAAGCACTCAATGGGCAATAAAATCACAAAATCATTTTATATATGACAAAATGTCTCTTAAAAGGTTTTAAGAATATTCTTTGCTTGTTTAAGAACAAAATCCAACTATACTTATAAATAAATCTTATGAAAAAGATTTGTAAAATTTTTAAATTGCTATTTTCATCCATAACCAATAAATACAAGAACGGTCTCATCGAAATATTCATAGAATACTCGGTTTATAAAATGGATGAAATAAACTGGACAAACTAAATGATATAATAAGTCGTTCATAAGAATCATAACGAGTGCGGAATGCGGTAAGTGGAATGCTAACCTCCCCAACTCGTAGAAATTGAAAACCGGTGGCAAGGTCGAGCTCAAAAGACCTTAACACCAGTCAAAAGATTTTTTGGGCGATAATCCTAAGACAAGCTTAAAAATACCGAAAAATTCCACAAGCTACCCGAATGAGAGAAATAACACTTTACTCAACATGTGGGCTTAAAGAATAAAATGATGCCATCAAATTGGAATCGAAATCATAAAGAAAAATAGAAATCTGCTTAACAGATTGAAAATGTCGAAGATGAATAGTCCACTTAGGACATGAAGTATGGCTTCATAATAATTAAGCCAATCCTTTCACAAAAATAAATTTCGAAGCCTAAGTAACGCATAAAAATGCAAATCGGCCCGGTAAGAAAAAATTAAATAAAATAATCTCGACATCAAAACAAAGCAAATTGAGTGTTGCGGATCCACCAACCGGATTCGCAATTCTCAAAGAAGTCATTAAGCCCAAAATATTTTAAAGAAAAAGAATCAACAAGTTCTTTTGATATGAAAATAATGAGATGAACCCATATAAAAAAGAACTCAAATAAGAAGGTCACGAAATAAAACAATGTCATCAAGGATTGAATAAAAAGTACCTTGACCAAGAGAAGCGTCATTAGGCGTTTGCACAACATTAAGCCTTCCCTCCCTCTTGCTTGGAAGTTTGGGACATGTAGATAAAAGATGACCCAAACTTTTGCAATAACGACAAAAGAGAGGTTTCAGACACCTATTAGCATAATGGTCTGTGGAACCACAATTGTAGCATTGTCCTCGACTAGAGGTAGGAGTCTTTGCTACCGGAGTTTGTTGCTTCCCTTTCTTGTTGGGAGTGGGGCCTTTGAATTTGATAAGCCTCTTCATGTTATTGTTGAAGTTCTGTTGGGCACCACAACTTTAATATCACCCTCATTTTCGGCCTCTTCAAGTCGAAGAGCGATATCAATATGCTGATCAAAAGAAAATTCTAGTTCCAGAAGCAAAGGTTTCTTGAGATTCCTATTAAAGCCATAGACGAATCTCTGATTTTTCTTCAATGGGGTATTAATGTATTCAACCCCGTATTTAGAAAGAGATTCAAAAGATGCGACATATTCTGCCACATAAGATTCACCTTGAACAAGGTCAATAAACGACGGGCCAAAGTCACTTTTTCAGCTTCTGGCACGAACTTTGATTCGAATCTTTCTCGAAATCGCTCCCAAGTAAGATCTGCTTTGATAATTTCAGAAATAAGAAACTTATACCAATCTAATGCTCTTTCTTGGAGCATGCTAGAAGCCACTTGGACTCGATGTAGATCAATAAGGTTCATGCGAGAAAAGATGTGATCGCATGATTTGAGCCTAGCTTGAATTTCTATAACACTCTCGGATCCCCTGAATGGCCTTCCACCCAAGTCGGTATAATATCTGCACAAACGTGCAAAACTGGATTTTGGGTGAGTAGGCTCTGGAATGGGACCGGCAGACTGAGCATTCTTTACAAGATCAAGAAGTTGTTGTGCAGACATAAATACTCCATCCTGGGGAGTGGCACTAGATTGACCGGCGCTGGGACGGCCAGGTCTAACCATTTCTCTTCTTTAAGAAAGAAAGAAAGAAGAAGAAAAAGTTATTCTCAGAATGAATATCAAACAAACACGATTGATAAAACAAGGAATCATAAAAGAAAATCGGACAGAACGGGTCCAATGATTCGGATAAACCCTAAGGCACGACTCCTAAGGAAGACTTAGGACAATGATCCTTGCTAGATTATTCTATATTGTTTCAAAGTTTGGCTCTAATACCAAGCTGTGACGCCCCACCTCCATACCCATGCTAGTCAAGAACACAATGGAGTAATGCCGTCAACTAGCACGGAGAATAAGGCTGTTGAGGAGCGATCATCCGTATAATTTGTTTGTGCGAGCACCGATATGTCAGATAGTATAACATGCATTTCATTTCAAGAGGAAATCCGACATGCCGATACAAACTCAAAGCCACTACACAGTGGCTATAATATCTTCGGAAACAAATATAGAAATAATCATAACACAAATCAGTCACAAATATCCATATCACAAGGGCGGAAATAGATATGAATATATAACACTTAAAAGTGTACATCAGAGTAGTGGTCAAAAATATCCACAATAACACAAAGGAATGGATATAAGGGTAAGAAAAAAGAATATGTATACATTAAGGAGTCTCTATCTCAAATGTATAACAACATAAACTACCAATCTAAAGTAGTTAGCCAAAATTCAGATAATACTCCATGACGAGGAGTCAAGCAGAAGCACCTGTAACATCTCGGTCTGAGCCGAGTATTATTTAATAAGAAAATAATAAACGGATCAGTCTAGCTATAATTATCAAATAAAATGATATAGAATAAGAGACATGACAAAAAAGTAAGTATGATAACCATAAAGTCATACTATAATAAGTATGCAATTGAAAATCAATCAAAGATTAATTAATATCATAAGAATCTTCTCAAAGATCAAAAAGATGTCATGCTCTCTAGTTTTATTCACCAAGTCACAAATATCGACATCATATCGATGCCAATCATAAAAGCTGGTGGAACAAAAATTCGAGAAATCATCAATAGAAATCCAGAAATCACAAAAAGGGGGAGGCCTATCACAAAACGGGAGCATGAAAACTCACCAACACGTGTATCACAAGCGGGACGCTATCCCATGGTCGCTAACCATAAATTCCAAACATCGACGCAACACAAACGGTACGTCCAATGAACCAAAAATCCCGGACATCGATGTAGTACAATAACGGTACATCCGATGAACCGAAACTCAAACAATTCGGAACATCGACGTAGTACAATAACGGTACGTCCAATGAACCAAAAAGCCAAGACACCGATGTAGTACAATAGCGGTACATCCGATGAACCGAACATCATAAAAGAACATGGGTCGCTAGCCCATAAAGAAATGAGACAAAGTTCAATAGAACGAGGTGCATTCCTCTACGTGGACAAATAGACATCGTACATTGCTAGTCTAAACCATAAAATGATCATCATCGATCATCAAGAAGTATCAACTACACTAAGCTTCATGTCCCATAACCACTAGCTTAACTTAAATATTTACGAACAAACTGTAAGTCTCCACTCGAAAGTTGCCACAAGAAATTCAATCGAACAAGTCCAAGAATTAACCGACGAAGTAAATGCAAGCGTTTCATACCACTTGTTTAACTAAGCCGTTTAATTAGATTTCTCATACGAGTGAGGTAAAGGTTTGTATATACTAATAGATTGGAAAACGGTTTAAGAAACGAGCTTTGTAATAAAATAGTGTTGAAATCATTTTGATAAAAGAGTTTTGATATTTACTACTAGAATTGAAACCTTTATATTTTTAATGTGACAAAGCACAAAAATGATTGTAGAAACAATCAATCACTAAAATTCGCATACGAAGACGTGAATTAATTCCAAAGAAATCAATATCAAATCCATCAAAATGGATATTTCCAAAAATCCTAAAATAGAAGTCATCAAAGTCGAATAACAATTGATAACAACAAGTGGGAATAAACCCAAATCGATTAAATTTGGAAACATAAGAGAAATAGACAAAAATAGGCATAATAGGCATTTAAGAGCAGGTCAGTCGACCGAACTCAGTCCCAGAATATTTGCGAGATGCTGGTCTGTCAACTGGACTCAGTATGCCAGTCGACTAGACCAGAACCTGGGATGTGCTCAGGTAGCAGGTCAATCGACTGGCCTAAAATTCCAGTCGACTGGAACCTGTGTCCTGCACTTCTAAGCCCATGTAAATGAAGGCTATTTCCTTCCAAATTGCAATCACTTGAGTCACGGCACTAGGAGTTTACGCGAATCAGCTACCTAGCCCAATAGGCTCTTCGATGCAACACCAAAAGCATGTTCAAACAACAAAGCTATGATTTTTGAAGATTTGAACTCAAAACACCAAAAATTGGAATATTCACAAAACTAATCCAAGTCAAAATCAAATGCACATGAATAAGTGTTAGGAAGTCATACCTAACAATCAAAGATAATCATAGACTTAGATGTGAGATAAAATCTCACCTTTGAACCCAAAAACAATGAATGAGAAGGTTGAAGACAAGGGAAGATCAACCACACTTCAATCTCAACACAAGAAGCTTGAATCTAAGCTTAAAAGAGAAGCATTTCCCAAATTAGGTTTAGGAATTTTCTGAAATCAAAGAGAGAATGAGTTGGAGAAGAAGGAGATGATACTTACCAATGCTTCTCTTTGAATTTGGAGCTATAACTTGATTGCAAATGGAAACTAGGGCTTAGAATTTTAATTCTTTTTCTTTCCCCCCATTATTCTCTTTAGAACTGAAAAGATAAAGAAGAGGGAATGAATGAAGAGAAGTGGTTCAGTTTGGGGTATTAAGTTGGCTAGTGGGCTGAACCCAAACCCAAAGTGAAAAAGGTCAAAGTTTTAGCTAGCTTCAAACATATCAATGTTTATACTCAAAAATGTTGCAAACGGCATTTTCAACTCAATGGAAGGGGTCTCGAGTCCCAATTCGACTGTTTGCTAAAGTAGGTTTTCGGACTAAAATCCAACGAACGATGAAATATTTAAATAAAATATTTAAATATACAATCGATAAATATGCGGGTTGTTACAGAAAGTACCTTCGGATGTCCTTTTCCTAGACAACTTGTATCGATGTTTGTCTGACATTGCATTTCTATAGTTACGTACATTGGTTTTTAAAAACGTACATCAGTGGTGGCGGAGAAGGCAACTTTTCTTAGCTTTACACCCTCCTTGAGACGTATGAGCTTAAGGGTTGTATTTTTGCGGAAGGCAATTAGTAGGTCGTGTGGCATTCAAAGTGACGTGATATATGATTGTGAAAGGTAATCGTTACCTCTAGCCTCATCAACCGAAAATGACCAAAACATGGTTAGATGGGGCAAGGCTAAGTGGGTCATTCCCTAGTAGGATATGATCATCCTCTTCTAGATATATCTTTACACGCTATGACGTTGTGTATCTGATTATTGTGGTTTGTATGCTATGAGGGCCCTCGGTAAAGGTCGGTAATGACCGAAGGATGACATATTCGGTACCATCTAGTTATAGTGGTGGGCCGGTCTTGTGTTGGTAGAGGGAAGATGTTCTGTGCCTCGGGGCATCCATCTAGAGGTGTACCTCTTTGGAAGGTAGTCTCTTCACCTGGTCATTTGTATGGAAATCCAAACTCCACTACGTGCTTGCCATTTTCATTGTATTACCTAATTGGGCTATATGCTGGAATTTAATCAATGTAACAATTTCGACTATGATTAATATTATTGGTATATAGAAGACACTACTACAATATAACATGAGATTTGATATGATATGTTTTAGTTATCGTAAGGTAAAAAAATGTCCGTGTTTATATGTAGACTTGCCTTACGAGATACTTTTGTTTTTGAAAACTAAGGAAAAGTTTGGTAATTTAATAAATTCAGCCAAGTGTGTTTCTCACGCTGGTTTACCAGATTGATCTGGGCGTTCTTCCCTTTCAATGCTCGGGTCAGACCGAGTATATTTACAGGTCTAGATTTGATGATTTTGGAGCTTCAATAGGAGAGCTGGAGATCTTCATTTCGTATACGCGTATCTGTTTTGATTATTGATTATCCGCTGTGCTTAGTTGTTTAAATTATCAGCATTTGTAAGGACAGGTTATTATAACTGTTCAAGCTAATAACTCTGATTGATTGTTGAACTCCGATTGATGTATATATTTACAGTTTCTGTTTTGTAAAGATCGCTGATATGATATTATATATTATCCGCTACGATGTGAGATTTTGTATTGTTCTGTTTGGTTCTATCTTCTCTTTCTTCTCTTCTCTTCTTCTCTCTTCTTTTCTTTCTCTTGACTTTTCGTCAGTTTGTGCTTTTTGGGTTGAAAATGTGTGGATTATTGTCGATTCAAAGGGTATGGATTTTCGGGTCACCACACATACTGAGCTCTCACAATCAACCAAGACTCGGTACATAGTCATTAGCCTAACAACGGGCCATAATCGCGAAAGGGTTACGCATCGGCAATTCTACTCCGTCTGCATCTTTGTTTCTAGAACAATATCATTATTCATTTTCTTTAACTGTTTTGTCGAAGCACCATCTTCCATGGAAAAATAGGTTTTTCGAACAACATGCTTCAAAGAAGTACCATACCTCTCTATCTCATTCAAGATTTTCTCGACCGGATGAGTTCCACGAGCAATAATGTTTATCTAATTCTCTTTTTAGGCTGCCTCAATCCATCCCCACTAGGCCTGGCCTGATTCTATTAGGCAATATGCCCCTGAAGTCTACTATCCATCTGCCTGCTAACCTATGGATCTTTCACATATTACTACAAGGTCCTCGATTATATCCCTCGGAGGACAACACTTGTTGGCATTACGCCCATGTATCTCATGGAAGAAATAATACTTCCCTGAGTGCCATTCTTGTTTAATTGCCTCCCTTTGAGGCGGCTTATTATAATTTTTAGTTCTTAGGGTAGCACAATAAATATTCTCAATAGTTTTATTTTGTAGGGAATGATCTTTGGGTTTCATATATTTTGGGCACTTGAAGTCTAGCTTCTTTCCACTAGTACACTAATTCCTTCTCCTCTGGTTATTATTTTTGATATTAACTACAATATTCTTGGTGCTCTCATCGGTTTTTCTAAAAGTAATGTTGTTATGCAGCACATCACTTGATATTCTACTGCCAAACGGTTCCGTAGCCAGGTCTGCCACTTCCAAGCATAGATACTGGTATGCTTTTCAATAGAACTCTTCCATGGTAAGAGGCTTCTTTCTCTTAAGCCATTTACCCAAGTTTGTATCAGGGTGGACTCCTCGAATCAATGCCATCAAAATTATATCTTTCTTTGGATTGTTGACTTCAGTCACAGCGATGTTGAATCATGTCGGAAAATATTTCAAAGTCTCTTCGGACCTTTTATAGATGTTTGATAACGACATTATATACTTTGGTCAAGCCATGTCAAGCCTAAACTACTCCATAAATTTTCTTTCTAATTGGTCAAATGAAGATATGGACCTCGGTGTGAGCCAGGTAAACACATCTTGTCCACCCCTTCAAGAAATATAGGGAAGCACCAACATATCACTACATCATAGCTCTGGCACCATCTGTGTGCTATTCATATTTCAAAAGACGCTACCTCAAACCTAACATTCCATTGTAAGATAGCATCATTGGCATAACAAACCTTTTTGGATAGCTCTCCTGTAACACATCATCGGTAAATAGGGACCTGCTATGTGATGAACCCCAATCATCATTATTTCTCAACCGATTCTTATTCATCAACCTTCTCACCATATCAGCTGTATATTCTGGGTTAGTCAGATTAATTGGAATCACAATCAATAGGGATTGCCTCGAGTGTTTGGCTCCACATATGTAGTCGCTTAGTTCCACGATGTTTGGGAATTCCTGCCTCTAGAAGAACCATTCATCCAATCCTTCGTTGTCTACATTCATTCCTTGATGGGTTAGTGGCATTTTCTTGAACATCACCACTCTAGCCACTAGCAACCTACTTAATGTCAGCATCAACTCCTCATCAATCTCATCCTTTGAATCACTAATCATAACTCGGTTTGATGACTCGGTGCCTAGTCATGATGGCTTGATGTCGAGTCGTGATGGCTCGCTGTCGAGTTGTGGTTTATCAATAGGGTTTTTTCGAGTCCCATTTTTTATGTCCTAGCTTCTCTCTTTTCATCTACGGCTTCCCATATCAATCTTTGTCCGATGAAGAAGAACTCTCTTCTTTCGAGTCAAAAGATAATGACTCTATACGACTCTTCTTTCTTCTTTTGGGCATTGAGTCATCAGAGCAATATTTATCTCCATCTGCTACAAAATGAAAGTTTAGCTCTCTAACATCTTTGTATTCATCTTGGTCATCATTTGGTCCAAATCCACTCTAGTTATCATTTTTGGTGCACTTGGAACTTTTGCACAAGAGAGTGGGTTTGTTGCTTCTCTTTGTTAAGATCCTTTGTTTTCGGCATCATTGATAGTCTTGTGGTTGTCAACTTATCTGTTCTTCCTAAGTGTCATAACTCTTCTAGATCCAATTATAGACTTTTTTAAAATCTAAGTAATCAACGACCTTCTTATAACAACTTTCTAGATCCAGATCATGAATAGTTTAAATCCAAAGTTTCAAGATAGATCTATGAGCGAGAACTTTAAAATTTCTCAGTGGAAACACAAAACGTTGCACTGAAAATGGGGGAAACACCCAATCAATTAATAATTGATAATTATAAAAGTAAAGAAATTAAAAATGAGGTAGAACACACAAAATTTATAGTGTTTTGGCCAAAATCAGTAACCTACATTCACCACCAACTTTTTAATGATTCTCTCTTTCTTTTATAAGAGTAATTTTACAACTCAGTTTCTTACAAATCGGGTAAGAACTAAGAGAGTATCAGGGTAAAATCAGTTAATTTAGATAAGAAGAAGATGGTCCATTTCTTGTGTACTTCTCCTCATATTTATATAGGAGATCATCGAAATAGGCTTCGAGACTTTCTCCCCATGTCCTTTACGCCCGACCTGAAGTCCCAACTTCCAGATGAAGATTATGGCCAGATCAGCATTACTTGTCAACTCGGCATTGAGCTGTACTTCATAGCTTATGTTGAGTTATGAAATTTCTTAACTTTATGCCTCTTGGCTAATTTTATCTTCAATTGCTTGCACATGCCATATTTGAAGAATGGCTAAATACCTTCTGGTGGTAGAGAAAATGATCGGCATTCATTCGTAGGACTTGCCTGAATTTTGGTTTCTAGATTTGCACTTTTGGACTTTTGGTTTATCTCACGACCATTCAATAGATCTGATTCATCTAGATATTACTTGGTTCAAAAGTAGGATAACATAAAGAAACATAATTATAAGTTTAAATTAAAAATTGGACAATCTAATTAAAGAAAATTCAAATTCAAATCCATAATTTGAATGGGAATTCCATTTATAAAATTAGCGTTCTCTAGAGCGGTCAAGAAATTCTAAAGAATTCGACTATAGATTAAAAGAACATTAACTACGCAATTCGAAGTCCATAAGGATAAACTATGACTAATCAATTTCAAATCGACCACTATAAATCATCATTTACTCAGTAAAGGCAAAGGATCACAAAATTAATAGCTTAGACTATTCAGCAAGAAATTCAGTAATACTACAAAAATGCCCTAAATATCGCAGGAACTGTTAAAAAAATCAAATAGTGGTTCAACAAAAGCATGAGACAAACATTGCAATTGAAATATAGGAAGAAAAAGGATAGGAAACCTACTTATTTTATCAGAGAGATGTAGAAAATTTTGAGCTTTTGTTAGCATTAATGGAGGTAGCAAGAGTTTATAACAAAAGTAAATAAGAGAAGGAGATGAAAACTTCTCTTATACTCTACTATTTAATTGATAAATTAAGTATTAATAAAATATCAGCCATACGGTCTAAATGGTCATTGTAAAATAATATTTTCAATATATTAGAAGGAAAAAACACGTTTACATAGGATAAGAGAACCTTTTTTTAGAAAGCCCAATCAGTTAACACCATATAATAGCCGCATTAAATGCTTAGTAGATAAACCACTGCACTCTTAATAATTCCAGCAAAATAATTAAAACCGACACTCTATCTACTTGGCCACGACATTAGCCTTTGGAATCTAATTAACAAAAGGCTTATAACATTCAATCTATATAGCTTACTGCATCCCATCTACATAAACCTTACGACATATAACCAATTAAGACTTGCGACACTATACCTATTAAGCCTAGACATTAACCTTTACTAAACAATCCATACAACACTGTATCTGTTGAGCCTACGGCATTAAACTTCAGATTCAATCAAATAAAGCTTTATAGCATTCAAACTACTTAGCCTTACGAAATCACATGTGCATAAGACTTATGTCATATAATCAATTTAGCCTTACATCACTTAATCAATATAAGCCTTCAATAAACAGGCAACTAACCTTCGATCTTCCGATAATAGTAGCCTTTGATATTTAAATTTCCAGATCCTCATTATAAGACAAGGTTAGACTTTCAAATCCTCAGTAAACAATGAAATTCAACCTTAAAAATCCTTGTTATACGATGAGGTTAGATTTTCAAATTTCTCACAATACGACGAGGTTAGATTTTCAAATCAATTTAAACCCTTGCTATATGATGATGTTAGATTTTCAACCCATATACAAAACCGTACCACATTATGAAACCAGATTTTCAAATTTTAATCGGGCATGATCCATTTAATAGTTATGGAAATTAACACGAATTAGAAAAGAAATAAAATAACTAGTAATATTTCAATAATTTAAATAGTAAAGCATGTATGAACTTTGTCGAAGCATGGCAGTGGACATGAGGTTCTATTTCTTATGGACCGTCTATGTAAAAATCTTATTTTCAATGATTTAAGCTATACCCTAAGCAATGATATATTATGAACGTTTTCTCTTTGTCATCGCCATATCACATAGATATCTAGAGCTCGGTCAATGGTAAAAACTTACATGATATACTTGTTTAGTATAATGTTAATTCCCATGGTTCAATCTCATAACATTTTTGATCAACCAATTTGCTTTGACCAAAGACTTTCACTTTATGTTAACTACCAACTACGTTGATACTAGTTTTCTATTCTATAAATCCTCTCTTAAATAGTGTTCCACCTCAAGTGGTTTAACTTGTATTCAACTATAGCCTTAGCTCACTCATCGTTGTCATATGATTGACCATCATCAAAGTATAATTTAGACACTTAAGATTCACAGTATTTTCACATTAAAAGACTGTTACATATCATCACAAGAGATCTTCTATGTGACTTTATAGTTAAACTATAGAAGACTCTTGATGAGTCATTTTGTAGTTTTTCCAAACAACGCATGCATGTATCGCCTAGGTGACCCAACGGTCACGAGTTATTCATTGTCCATCATATGAAGAGTATTACATGCACAAAACATAACTGATGTATCCATATCCCATTCTCAACACATCTTGACTAGGAAAATTTAAGGACGAGTGTTTATTGACATGATTTAATACTTATGATTACGAACATGTTCGTAACTATAATCGACTAAACACTTTTCCTAAGGAGTTTCTAATGTATTCAATGTATTTATAACATTACTCATATTCATTATACAATAATATATACAACGGAAAAAGGTTACTTTATTTCAATCTATATTTGCGATAAGAGTTAAGTTATATAATAAAATTTCATAATTTCCCACTAGGGCACATCCTTAACTTTATCACCTCTCATTTGCACTTAGGACCAATTATGGTGTCACATAACCATTCTCTCAGTTAGTTTCCCTATGCTAAACTAAGAAAATGACTTAGTGTGTGGATTTGTAATATTATTACTTTGTATCTACTTTTTGATTAAATCTCCCCATCATTGATAAAAAATTATCATGTGGTAATTATAAAAACGTATCACAGTCTCTTATTGAGCTATCGGTTCCCATCGCAACCTATTTACATCATTGATATCGCAATAAAATTATTTAATTCTCAATGGTGAGAACCATTCTTAGTTTTCTTATAAACTTTCACACACATACTTTATTCATTGTGGCACTATTCAAGGTTATGTACTTCACCTTCATAGCTGAATCTGCCACAACCTCTTATTTGGAATCTTTCTAACTTGAACCCTCTTTGTGAAGGATAAACATGAGTTTAAGATTGACATATTATTTTCAAAATTAGTTATGAAATTTGAGTCTAGAGAGTCCTATATAAGGAGTTTGTTATTTCCCTTAATAATTCCTTGATATTTTGAAAATACTTGTAACTGCCATCTAGTGATCTGCACTTAGATTTCAGCGATATATACTTACTTTGCCAAGTATGTAAGTTATTTTTGATCAAGGACATGATATAAATAAAAGATGGTTCCTATTGCAAATGCATAACGAATCCATCTCATATTCTCCGTATTAAACACTTTAATAGAGACTCGTAATTTCGAACACTTCATCTTTGAATATTTGAAAAATGGTTAAGTGTTAAAAATATGATTTTATAACCTTATTAACCGTTTTTTAATTAAAAACTAATGCTAAAAAACTTGTTTCTGAAATTTGTACAAAAATGTATACACTCTGAAGAAATTTTGATAATAAGATTGAAAATTGTTTTATCGATAATCATATTTTTATTAGATAAAAGTTGTTTTAATTCTTTTTGGCTTGTATAATAAACATATGAACACATTTATAAGTATTAAATTCACCTCAGTTCACAAGCAAAATTAACTAGCATAATTACTTCTATAAGGAAATGTGGAAGAGGATTTTAAGGTGCAAGTCAATGACGGCTTTCTCAAGTATGGAGTAGAGGAATTGGAGGCATGGGTGGGCTGTTGGTTATAGCCAGCCTTAAAGGGGTATAGTGTGTCTTTTGACACTCAATTTACAAGTCTATAAAATCACACCCAAGGCTTTATTGAATGGTTTGCAAATTCGTTTAAGAGAAAACAATCTCATTCACTTTTATCTCTACAACAACTTCTTAAATCAAAGCAACTCAAACAAAGCCTGTATCTCTTCAAACTCTTTCTATAATCATTAAATAGTATAGGAAATCATTCTATCATCTTAAAGCTTGAAGTACTGGAGCATTCTTCTTAGAACGCCCATAGATCGTACCCAAATAAGGAATATCTTACCTTAGTCGTACACTACTAAGGCCATTCTAGTCTTGGATATGAGGAATTAAGTGCAGTATTTCCTTGGGCCCTGAGCAATTTTGAGGTTTGGAAGGTTGTGGTAGAAAGCGCTAGCTTGGAGTTTTGTTTAAAGTTGAGTTGTCTCACTCCTTGAATGAAAAATAAAAACTTGATAAATGGCTTGTTAAAAACTATTATAAAAAACACTAATTACTTAAAGTTATAAACTTGATTGTTGTGCTTTGGAAAGCATTTTGATTATGTATATTGTAGTGCCTTGGAAGGCAATTCGATTTAGCATATGTAATTATGGACTTTGTACTTGTTTATTTGTGCATATGTAATTCGATGGAATATGACTTGGACATGGACTTTGGACTTATATATTTCTACATATGTAATGGCATATGTATGGGATTGGACTTGACTATTGCATGAGCATATGAAATAGAGTAGATATTGGTATTTCCTTTATAACAACAGTCGTTATAGAAGCCTTTGATGTTCTTGTATTTATTTTGCTTTCCACTTGTGTTTCTTGTTTATATATGTTATATATATGTTTTCCTATGCATCTTTAAGATGTGATGAACTTGAGAATTGCTTATATATATGTGAATGATGTTTGAATTTGAATTGAATATGAAGTGGTTCGTATAGCGATAGTCGCTATAGATGCACTTTGAATCTGTTCTTTTCTATCTTACTTTTTAAACTCAATGTTATAAATATTTTCGAAGGACATATCTTATTTGTTTCTACACATATAATAGTGTAAAAATAGTAAAAAAAATTAGTTGAAAAGTTATTTAATTTATAAAACGTGATAATCACTATGGATGCACTTTTGGAAAGACATATTTCTAGTGAAGTATAAAATGTTATTTTCTTTAGATATTTTATGCAATCTTTTTAAAGAAATTTTATAAAACAAATACAAGTATTTTAAAAGGAATTTGAGGTCTAAATATATTTTTAATAATTTATTTTGGAAACTAAATTTTTTATTGTTATATTTACAAAAAAAAGTTTATTTTGTTAAAATAGAAAAATGTTTTAAATCAATATTAACTAATTATTTTAAACTAATATTTTATATAACTATTTATAATTATTTATAAGTGTTTTAAAAGTCATTATATATACAACTTTATAAAACTATTTTAATATTTTATTATGTGTATAAAAAGTTTTTGTTACACTTTCTTCTTTAAGTTTATTTTAAATTCAGTTAAGTGTAGTAGCTTTATAACTAAACGGTTATACATATACAAATATATATCATTATAAGAATATTTCTAACTTATATACAAGTAATTTTGAAGGACTATTATTTTGGAAGAAGGGATGAGAAGTTACATTGTGTAAAAATGAATGTGTTTGTTTACTTGCTTAGGGAATGTTAATTGTACTATACTTAACACTATAAGCCCAACCAGGTAGACTTCTATAATTGTGAGAGTCAAAATTGACGTTTGAGTATGGATAAAAGCAATAATGCTCCAACCTACCAGCTTCCTCTTGACCGAGGAATAGTTAAGTTGGAATATCGGAAATGTTTTAAGTAAAAGAACCTTGATTTCTATAAGCAATCACTTTGAAACTCGATAGTTGATTAGTCGACTATCGAACTTGATCAAATATAACTTAATAAGTATTTAAAAGCTTTACGGCTTCATACCCTTTGAGAACCCCTAGGAAAGAGCATTGGTATAAAACACTCAAGCTCTAAGAACTTATATATATGAGATCCCCCAGGGTGGACTCATCTTTATATAGTTTGCTTGCTTCTAAAAGAACTGGAATCGAGTTAACCGAGAATTTATTGACCAGTTTTGGAGATTCCAGGACCGATAAGCGTTTTACTTACCAAATACCACTTCAAAACTAGTATAAGGGTCTTTTTTGGAAGATTCTAGCATCCTCTTATATAGAGTGCAAAGCTGTCTCTTTTAAATCCTTAATCTTGAATTGAACAACCAAGTTTTAATTGATTGAAAAATGGGTACATCATTACAAATCAATAGAATATTTTCTCTTGATAGTGTTAAAAATGTTTTAATGCCTTTTATTATCATTCTTATAAATAGAGTTCGACACGCGTCTATGGTAAAATCCTCAAACGTCCGTGACTCGTTTTAATTTTTAACCCAAGGCTTGCCACGAGGTCTGTGGTTTTATCGTCGATACCTTTGAGGTGTAAAAATAGTTTGTCACCTTATTTTGATGTACATGAAATTGTGTATACTTGTGTATGCATATATACCCAAGGAGACCTTAACAATATTATATCTAGGACTCTTTTATAGTAGAATGACCTCAGTATGGTCAATGGATCTTCGTTTCTCTTTGAGTCTCAATATCTTTGAGCATGGTGTCTTCTTATAGCATATACCTGCAATCTTGATAAGGTTTATATATGTATATGATTGTAAAGATATTATCATTGAGACATAAATTGGAGGTTCTAACAATCTCCACCTTTTTTATGATGACAACCATACAATCAAATATCAACTATACAGTGAAATATTAACTATATGATCAAAATATCAATTATAGAATGAAAGTATTATTATGTTTGTCTCCCCTATGTATATGCGTCTCTCCCTATGCATATGCATAAATTTCTCCCCTTTGCCATTTTCAAAATGGAGGGAAACGATATAAGATACAGAGATAATAAATAGTCATAGCATGTCATCACTTTAGATTATGGAAAATCAAATATGCAAATTCAAAAAAAAAAAGTTAGAAGCAATTGTAACAAAAGTAATACATAGAAAAACAAACAAGCATAAGTAAACAAAGTCTAATTGTACTGATATTGGGAATAAGACAGGCCTTTGTAGTTCTCGTAATACTCCCAGTAAGCAGATGGATCCTGCTCATATGTACCTGGCTATTGCGTCCGGTCATTGTACTCCTCATCTTCGCTAATTGAAAGCCTAGAAATGCAATTTAAGATGGTTGTTGAAAATGTGGAGTATCAGAGATGTACATCTCATCACTGTCTTCTTCTTCTCCGGCTTGTGTATGCATAGGAGTCTTCCCTCGATCATCTCTATAATGTGACGTACCTTTGGGCGAGGCTTGAGAATGATAAACTGATGTTTGAACCCGAGGTGGAGGTGTTAAGGAAGGTGAGGAAGATCGGCCACGTATTTTGTGCATCACTTTCCCTAAAGTGGAAATGGAGATTACTTTGTCAAAGTCTTCTCCATCTTTGTCAACCTAATAGAGAAAGAGCATTCCAATCCAATCATTTTTATGTTGAAAGCTCGTTGATTAGCCGTGTTATTTTTTGGTTTTTTATTGCTAAATTACGAAGAGATTGATTTGGCGTTAGTTCACCCTGAGCTTCTGGAATTTCCGAGTCCGAAAAATATTCGGTACCATGACTAGTGGAAGGTGGTTGTTAGGAAGGATAAGGGGAGTAGGTTTGTAGCACTAGTTTGAGAAGGACCATGATATTCTTGTTCTTGTTGTTGAGTCCACAGGTTAAAAGGAATGATACGAGGTGGACTCTTGGTAAGATGCATCAGTGAAAGATATTATGGTCCACTATATTTGATTGGAATTTCTTCGTATTGAGATATATATGAAGGAACTCTAAAATTTTGTAAGACGTGCATTATACACAGAGCATAAATAATAAAACGACGATGCGTAGACCAAAATCCTTTAGTTTGGTCATGAATAAATTTTGTCCAATTAACCGGTAGGCAAGCAAATATTTCAGAAAAAGCTCTATGCTCGTTGGAATAAATTTGTTCGTCTCTACCTAGATGAGGAATGATGGTATTAATTATCATTTAATTTAATAGTCTAGCTCATGGTTGAAGATAAATGGATTTTCATTGTGGCAATCTATCCTCCCATAATTTATGGGTAACTTCATTCCTAGGTACAAGATTTTGATCTGGTATATCGGTTAGATCAATCCCCTCATAAGAACATCCTAAAAGACAACCAATGGCATGCACATCAATTTTAACTTCTTTACCATAAACAGTTAACCATAACCAACCATCATCATTCTCCGGATTACAAATCTCTGAACTATATAGATTGGAGTAGAAAAGGTAAATAGCTAGAAGATCATTGATTGCCTTATTTGCATCATAGCTAATCAAATTGCAACAACCGGCATCCGTAGTAATTCCTAAGATTTCATATTCTATTACATTGCCAAGGCGATAAAAAGGACCGGAGTGGATCTTCGTTTAGGTAAGCACCTTGAATCCTTTGATTGCATTGGGATCATTGCGAAGCCATTGGTTAATGTAAGCTTGTGTGACTGGTGCTTGAGAGGAGGATGAAGATAGACCTTGATTTTGCTTCTTTGATATGGTAACCTTCTTTGGAACCATTGATTTAAGAAGTTGAGTATTTTGAGAGCCAGGGTTTCAGGAAGTAAGAATCGAAATGAAGGTAAAGTGAAGAGAAAGGAAATTTTTTAAATACGGCTGTTGAAAAAAAAATCCAAAGCAGCGATAGACGGTTGTGAGGAAGTCACAAACGTCTTTGGCTTTAGTAAAAATTAGGCAGAGAGATTCGACAGATGTCTACGGCTACAGAAGTTTTAAACAGAGAGTCTTCACAGACATCTGCGAGGTATCCATAAACGTCTATGTTTACAGAATTTTTTTTCATGTAACTGATGACAGACGTGTGTGATATGTTAACAAACGTCTATGATATGTAATTTCTGTCATTTAGAGGAATAATATGAATGAAAATTTTATTAAATTTTAATATAGTAAACAGTTTACATACCAAAAATAAATAAATATAATGTTTGACATAAGTTTTAATTTTTGTTACAGAATTTTGAATTATTGATTTGTTGTATATCCCATGAGTTTTGTTCAACTTTAGTAGCATCAAATAATGGCTTTAGTGGAGACCAACTTGGAGGAGCTAGAGTGTCCGGTTTGCATAAATTTCTCGGAGTAATGTTATGTGCTTTTGTAGGAGTTTCTTATAACCAAGGAGACTTTTGATGTATGCAATTTTTTGTTGGTGAATGACTATAAATTGCTAGAATACACTTTTTGTGAAAATTCAGATGAGATCCTTGACGTCGTTGCTCATAATACATTTCACGTTGAACGCTGATCATTTCTTATTAATAGTGATTTACCTCATCCACTCTATCGGTGAGAGATGTTGATTTCTGATCAGTTGATCGTTTAGCTTTCTCTCCTTTAGGAGAAAAGGCGATATGGTACGTTGAGGATGTAATAATGTTTAGAGAGTCGGAACGAGTTGATGTCGGTATGGATTTAGTTGGTGATACATAAGTGATATTTGACGAGAAGAATTTATAGCCTATAGTTGAATAGGTAGAGTCGTGATCGGCAGGCATTATATTATTTGATGTAGTAATTTAGTTGTGTTTATTTATTCTTTTAAGTAGTATATAACTGAATTTATAAGATAAAATTTTGGCTATATTTAGAAAAGTAGTTGAGAAAAATGGGTTAAGACATATGTAGTTAGCATATATTAGTTTGTTATTAACTAGTTGTTATAAAAAAATTATATGGTTATTATTAATTCTAAGTTATAAAATTAATTGTTCTATTGAAATTTCATATAAGCTATTACAAATTAAGTGAAAAAACATTATTTCTATAACTTAGTTAACAAATTCATTGAATGAACAAATTCCTAGATCCTGTCTTAACTTAATAAAGTTAGTTCACTTAATGGTTTTGAAAAAATATCAACTTTTTGATTTTCGGTATCAACAAATTCTAGAGTTGGTATTTTTTTTTCAACATTATCTCTAAGAAAATGCTGACGAATATCTATATGTTTTGTTCGCGAATGATTAATTGGGTTTTTAGATAAATTTATAGCAACGGTATTATCATGATATATTGGAGATTTGCTTATTATTTTTCCATAATCTTTAAGTGTTTGTTGCAAATATATTACTTGAGCACAAGGTAAGGCAGTAGAAATATATTCGGCTTCACATGTTGAAAGAGAAACACAATTTTGCTTTTTACTAAAGCGCGAAACTAATGATTGATCAATAAAGTGACATGTACCACTTGCACTTTTTCTATCCAATTTACATCCACCAAAATCTGCATCACTGTAAGATACTAGTTCAAATGTACTGCCTTCTAGATAAAATAGACCATAATTTTTATGTTCGTTAAATATCATAAATGTCATTTAACTCCCCGATGATGTGATCCTTTAGGTTGTGCTTGAAATCATGCACATAAACAAACACTCACCATAATATATGGTCTACTAGTGGTTAAGTATAGTAAGGATCCTATCATGCTTTGATATAGTTTTTGATCGAACTCTTTTCCTTGTTCATCTTTGTCTAGATAAGTTGTAGTACTCATTGGAGTGGGTTTACAAGATGTATTATCCATTCTAAAACGTTTTAGTAATTCTTTATAATATTTTTCTTGATTTATAAAAGTTCCATTATTTAATTGTTTTATTTGAAATCCAAAAAAGAAATTCAATCCACCTATATGAGACATTTCAAATTAAATTTTCATTATTGTAGAAAATTCATGACATAAATTTTCATTAGTAGATCCAAATATAATATCAACATAAATTTGAACAATTAATATATCCTTTTATTCTCTTTTAATGAATAATTGTATCTATTGTACCAATTTGAAAACCGAAATTAATTAAATGTGATTTCAATCGTTCATACCAAGCTCGATGTGCTTGTTTTAAACCATATAATGCTTTTTTTAATCTAAAAACATGATCTGGACATTTTTCATGAATAAATAGTGGTGGTTGTTCTACGTATACATTTTCCATTATGAAGCCGTTTATGAAAGTGCTTTTAACATCCATTTGAAATAGCATAAATTATGATGACATGCAAAAGAAGTAATATTCTTATAACTTCAAGATGTGCCACTGGTGCAAAAGTCTGTTCATAATCATTTCCTTCTTCTTGATTGTATCCCCGTGCCACTAATCTTGCTTTATTACTTATAATATTTCCATTTCATCGGCTTTGTTTTTAAAAACCCATTTTGTTCCAATTACAGACTGATCGTTTGGCCTTGGTACTAGTTCCTAGATATTATTTCGTTCAAATTGATTAAGTTCTTCTTGCATCGCAGAAATCCAGAAATCATCATTGATGCTTCCTTGTAACTTTTTGGTTCAAAATAAGATGTAAATGCTACATTACTCGTTTGATTTATTTGTATTTTATTTGAAACTTTTTTATCTCTAGATTTCCAATTATGCTATCAATATGATAATCTTTTAAAATACGGGGTAGTGATTTCAAATTACTGTTATTTTGAATATAGTTATTATTTTCAATCATAGTTCAATGGCTTTATTTTAACTAGTGTCAAAATTTTCTTCATCGCCTTTATTTATATTTTTAAAGTTTTCGTCAAACGAGACATGAAGACTTTCCTCTATAACATTTGTTTGTTTGTTAAAAAATTTGTAAGCTTTGCTTTGATCAGAATATTCAATAAAAATTCCTTCATCTTCTTTTGAATCAAATTTACCAAGATTATCTTTTATATTTAGAATAAAACTTTTTGATCCAAATGTTCGAAAATATGATACTTTTGGTTTATTTTTGTAGAACATTTCATAACATGTATTTTTAGTCATAGGTCTAAGAGTTACACGATTTAATACGCAACATGCATTAGCAAATGCTTCAGCCTAAAAATTCTTTGGCAAACCACTGCCATTTAGGAGAGTTCGAGCATATTCTTGCAAGGCGTGATTTTTTCTTTCAACTACTCCATTTTGTTGTGGTGTTCTTGGGAGTGAAAAATTATGAGCAATTCCCTTTTTATTACAAAAGTTTGTAAATAATTCATTTTCAAATTCTCCACCGTGATCACTTCTTATACCTTTTATTTTTAGATCCATTGGAATCTTAATTCATTTAGCAAAAATTTTAAACCTTTTGAATGTATCGCTTTTATGCTTTAAAAATAGCATCCATGTATATCTTGAAAAATCGTCTACATTTATAAAGACATATTTATTATGATTTATCGAACATAGTTGAGTTGGACCAAATAAGTCTAAATGAAGTAATTCAAGAGGGTGTTTAGTAGAAATTTCCTTTTTGGATTTAAATGAGCTGTTCTTTAATTTTCCAAGTTGAAATGCATCTTCTAGATTTTTAACTTTGAAATTTATTTTTGGTAATCCTCGTACCAAATTGTTTTTAGCTAATTTGTTTATATATTTGAAATTTATGTGACAAAATCTTTTATGCGTATCCATGGATCTTCACGATTTCGATTAAGCATGAAATCACTGTTATGCTTAATATTTACGTTTAGAATATAAATATTTCAATTTCTTGTTCCTTCAAAAATAAAGGTTTTATTTTGATCATAGACATTGCACTTATCTTTTTCAAAATCGATTTTGTATCTCTTATCACATGATTGGCTTATACTGAGTAAATTATGTCTTAAGTTTCTAACAAGTAAAACATTTGAAATAATAGGAGAAGCAGATATACTGACATTGATGAAATTTCCAATTCCGATAACATATCCTTTAGAATTATCCCAAAAGAGACCGTGCAACCGTCCATGCAGTGATGTTTAATAGTGTATTTGCATTTCCCATTATAAGTTTAGAGCATCCATTATCGAGTATCCATTTCTCCTTATTTGTTTTGTTTTTGGGTACCTGATTTGTGTTAGCATGAAACAAACATTTGCTTGTTCTAAGTCACTGTCGCTATCGGATAATGAGGAAGAGTCGGAATTATCCCAAGTAACTTGAAATGCTCTTCTCTTTTTCTTGAAATTTTTGATTTTTTTTCTTTTTATCATTGTTGAGTAATGGGTAGTCTTTCTTCACACCCGAAGCACTTCATTGATGTCTGATTTGAGAAATCTGTGTTGCTGTTGTTTTGAAATTTCGTTATGTTTTTGAACTTCTTGAACTTGTTGTAATTTTTGGCTATGAAAACAATTTCATCTTCTTCCAACTCGGAGTTGTCATTACTTGCCATAAATGCGATGTTTCTCCTTTCTTGATTTTATTCTTTTCTTACCAGTAACTTAGCTTCATACGACATCAAATTTCCTATTAACTCTTCAACTTTGAGTTGGGAAAGATCGTTTGCTTCTTCGATGGTTAAAATTTTATTTCCCATTCGTTTGTCAAAGAGTTGAAAATTTGCATGACTAAATCAAAATTAGTGAATTTAACTTCTAGTGCCATAAGTCAGGTAGTATAGTTTGAAATCTAGCATACATGTCAATAATTGACTCATTTTATTTCATTTTAAAATATGAAAATTGAACTTGTAGAATATAAATTTTTGTTTGCTTAACTTTTTTTGTGCCTTGATGGGTTATTTACAATGTATGCCATATATCATAAAGCATGACTCGTGAAAATTCATTTTATCGAGTGAGCAAAATAAAACATCCATAGCTTTGGTATTGTTAGTGCCTCTGCTCTTTGTACATCAGTCCATGTGCCAATATTAGCGTCAGGTGCTTCATATTTACTTTGAGTTGCTAATTATATTTCTAATCAGTTTGCTTCTATAAAAATTCGCATGCGTGTTGACGTATAGGCATAACTAGAACAAGTAAATAGTGGGGGACGAGCAGTTGATTGATTTTCTAGAAGTGTACTTTCCATTGTAATGATTTCAATTACATGTTACAGTAGATTAAAATGACCAAGCTCTGGTACCAATTAAAAGACTTATTGATCGTATATTATCTAACTTGTGTATAATATGCAAGTGTATAAGTTAATGCAATAGCAGACAATAAATAGTAAAGTAAAAGCGTGCAAACCAGAATTTTTATACCAGCTCGGACCTTTCGTCCTACATCCAGTACTGAAGCTCCCCTTTGGTATTCCCTTTAAACAAATTACCGACACTTCACTCAGAGGAACAGGCTAATACAAAAATTTCTCTGACAATCTTGTGTTCCAAATAACACAGTTTTTGACTTATAGTACAAATCTTCCTATGTTCTCCTTTGAATATATGAATTCGAATGTTTTGAGTTATAAGAAGTGATTTAACCAAAATTAATTTTTGGTTATAACAGATTGAGAGTATGTAAACAACATATATGCAAGAGAGTGCTTAGAACTCAAGAGAGTAAAGAATAGATTAATTCAAGTTAGATCGTCTCTACTTCTCAATCAAAGTGGTATTTATAAATTTAAAAAAAGGAAGATGAAGAGTTGTTACTATCTAAGAAAGTCTATTCATTTTAATGGCTACAACCTTTCGTTGGAAGGTGATTTCCTTTAGTTTTAGAACAGAAATGTCTCTACATATTTGACAGTTTTATCCCATGACAGACGTCTATGGTAAAAGCTTCAAACGTCTGTGATTTGTTTTAATTTTTATACCTATATTTGTCATAGACATCTGTGGTTTTATCACAGATGCCTGTAAGGCGTAGAAATAGTTTTTCACCTTATTTTGGTGTACATGAAATTGTGTACACTTGTGTATGCATACATACTCAAGGAGACCTTAGCAATATTATATCTAGGACTCTTTTATAGTATAATAACCTTTGTATGGTCAATGAATCTTGTTTCTCTTTGAGTCTCAACATCTTCGGGCATGGTGTCTTCTTGTAGCATATACCTGCAATCTTGATAAGGTCTATATATGTATATGATTGTATCATTGTTATCATTGAAACAAAAATTGGAGGTTCTAACAAGCTATTCCATGACCTTGGAAGTATGATGCCATCAACAGTCGCTAGCTTGAAAGTTCCCTCTCCAAGCCTCTGTTCAATGATATACCGTCCTTTCCACATCGGATTCATGTGCAATGGGAAGGAAAGACAAGATCGTCGATTTCAAAGTTTCTAGCTCGGACTTTGAAGTTGTAGTATTGAGAAACTCGGTACCAGTGTACAGCTACCCTTATATCAGCTTTTTCGAGCTTCTCATCTACAAAGTCTAGAGTTCCCAAGAGAAGATCTTTATTCATTCTGAGATCATAGTAGATCAATCAATGAGAAGGAATTTTAAGCTCAACAGCAATAACGCTTTAGAATCATAAGCAAGGGCGAATGGAGTATGGCCAGTTGCGGACTCGTGGGTGGTCCTATAGCCTATAGTGCTGTCGGGAGTTCATCCACCCACCACCCACTTGCCTCCAAAAATTTCTTTAGAATGACTTTATGATTTTTTTCATAGCTTCAGCTTTCCCATTCGCTTGAGATTGAGTGATTGCTGCAAATCTCTTTTCAATGTGATACCTTCGGCAGATGTCTTTGAATTCAGCGCCGTCGAACTGGGTACCATTATCTCTAACAATAATTCGTGGAAGACCAAAATGTCGGATGATGTTTTAGACGATGAAGTTGATTATTTTCTTGGTTGTGATCATGGCTAAAGGTTTTGCTTCAGCCTATTTGGTGAAGTAATCAATTGCGATGATATCATACTTTGCACCACTTTTAGAGATCGATAAGGAGCCGATAATATCTATACCCCACTTGGTAAAACGCCATGAGCTGACCATTTGCGTGATTTCCATCGGCGGAGCTCTTGGAACTTTTTCATATATCTGACACTTATCGCATCGACTTACATAGTCAGCGGTATCTTGATTGGCAGTTGACTTATAATACCCGTAACGGAGTATTTTCTTCGGTAGAACTTGCCCCCCGGTATGATCGCCACATTCTCTTTCATGAACTTCTTTTAGGACATGTTTTTTCTCATCATGAGCAATACACAGGAGTAGGAGAACAGAGAAACATTTTATGTACATAATTCCACATTGCATGACATATCATGAAGTTTTACAAAGGATCTGTTGCTTTTCATTACTTTAATCTGATAAGACTCCATGTAGCAAATAGTCTTTGACCGGAGTCATCCACGATTCCCCATCAGGCTCCGCCTCTAATATCTGATCGATTTCTATCACGTTTAGACTCGGGGAATTTAATACTTCGACTGAAACCAAGCCTATCTATTATCCATCACCGGTGCTAGAAATTTTGCCAATGAATCAGCCTCTCTGTTTTGATCCCGTGGAATATGTGTGATGTCATACTATTCAAATTCAGTCAACAACTCTTAGAGTTGTGCAAGGTATGGGGCAAGCCATTGCCCTTTAGCTTGATAATCTCTCCTGGCTTGGTATACTACTAATTCCAAATCGCAAAAGATTTTAAGAGACTTTATTCCCGGTTATCTAGCGAGTTTAAGTCCAACAATCAAATATTCATACTCTGCTTCATTGTTTATCGCTGGGAAATCAAGCTTTCAAGCATAATAGATCGATCATATTCAAGTGTTACAAGCACAATTCCAGCTCCAAAACAATGATCATTGGATGCTCCATTAGAATTCAGTTTCCACCATATGGTAGGAATTGCAAAGCTCTTCATGGAATCATCCTACGTAGTGAATTCTGCTATAAAATCTGCCAATGCCTAATCTTAAATAATCCACCAAGGATGTGATATCAAATTGACTAAGCTCGATATTCCACTTGAGTAATCTTTCAAATGTCTCAGGTCGCTGTAGGACCTGTTGTAATGGCCGATCGGTATAAAAATTGATCAGGTGAGCCTGGAAGTATGGACAGAGCTTTCATGATGCAATTAGTAAGCAGTACGCTAGTTTCTCTATTTTCGGATAGTTTCTTTCTGCTCCCGTTAGTTACCTGTTGATGTAGTAAACCAGTTTCTAAATTCGAGTCTCCTCACAAAGTAATGCGGCACTTATAGCGTGTACTGACCAAATTAATGTATAAATCTTCATGATCCACCAGCTTTGACAAGATGGGAGGTCTCTTTAAATGATTCACCAAAGGTTGAAATGCATCTTTACAATCCCGTATCCATTTAAAGTTTCTTTTTCCTTCCGTAATCAAGTCAAAGAAAGGAATGCATTTATCGGTAGGTTTGGAAATAAATCAACTTAAGGTAACAACTTTCCCATTTAGACTCTATACTTGTTTGATAGACATTGGCGCTTGTATATTGGGGATAGCATGGATCTTCTCGAGATTAGCTTCATTTCCATGTGCGCTAACAATAAAGCCCAAGAATTTCCTGATGCTACATCAAAAGAACACTTCAAAAGATTAATTTTCATCTTGCAATGTCAGAGGATGCCGAACATTTTTACTAAGTCTTTAATGTGGACGCTTGATCGTCGTGACTTCACAAGCATATCATCCACATATACTTCATTTGTCCTTCCAATTTGATCTTTAAACATCCTACTGACTAGGTGCTAGTAAGTAGCGCCCGCATTCTTTAATTAAATAGCATCATCACATAGCAATATATTCGAACATCGGTAATGAAACTGGTGCGCTCTTGGTCGGCAATATGCATCGAGATTTGGTTATATCCTGAGTACGCATGCATGAAAGATAGCAATTCGTGTTTCGCAGTTGAATCCACCTGCTAGTTGATCCTTGGAAGGGGAAAGCTGTCTTTTGGACATGCCTTGTTCAAGTCTAAACAATCAATGCTTATTCTCCATTTCCCATTCACCTTTTTCACAAGTACAGGGTTAGATACCTACTTAGGTAGAGGGCATCATGGACAAACCTATTGTCTTTTAGTCTATCCACATCCTATTTGAGAGCGGCAGATCTCTCTGAATCCATGCTGCCTCCTTTTTACTTCACTAGGACATGCCTCAGGTCGATATTCAGTGTGTGGCTCACAATGGAAGGTAAGATTCAACACATGTCAGAATGAGTCCAAGCAAACACATCTAGTTTCATTCGGAGAAATCCATCAAGTTCTTTCATCATCGAGGGGCTGAGCTATGATCGGATCTTTAGGACCTATGATGGGTCGTCATTATTGACTTTGATATCTATCGTCAACTCAACCGGTGTAGCCTTGATCTCTTTGGGCTCCTCCCCATCATTTCTCGAATCTATATCTCTATAGAACTGACTGTTGCACCCGAGCCAAGGCTCAGGCGTTAGTTGTCAATCTTCGATAGATTGGATGCGGACAGTCTTGTCCAAACCTCTACCTTTCTCTTTGCGCAGAGCATCCCTCAACTCGGCTACATTACAAGCACATCCAATCGCTTGATCACCGTGAATAACTCCAACACCATTATCAGTCGAAAAATTCAAAGTCAAATGCCATAGGGCAAAGGCTGATTGGAATTCGGCTAGGGCTGGTCAACCTAGAAAAACGTTGTAAGGAGAGTCAACATCCAAAACAACAAAAGGCAAGATTTGCACTATCCTACGGTCATCTTCTCCCAACTCTATAGGTAATTCAACGTAAACAGTGACCTCAGTTGCAACACATTAAAACCGTGTATGCGGGGTTTAAACACCTTTAAGTCCTTAGTTCCATTTTCGAAAGATCATAAGCTTTTTTTGAAAATTATATTTACTAAACTTCCACAATCAATCAATATCCTTCTCACAAAGGCGGGGCTGGTCATGGGCGAACTGACCATTGGGTCGATCGTTGGATCCTCCACCTGTCTGCACCTATGTTTCTAAACATGATATCATCTATCATTGTACATTGTTGTTTTGTCGGAGCTCCATCTTCTATATTCAAACAATATTCAATATTCACAAGTCTGATCGCGCTAACATAACTCTCCATCTCTTGCCAACTCTTATCTGCTGGGTGTGGTCCTCTAACTATCGTATTTATCACTAATCTTTCACCAGTTCATGGAGCTCCTCAGCCTTGCGAGGTACTTGTTCTCGGTTGGGGTTGGTTGTCCCATTTTCTCCATCCAGCAGGGTTTTTACAAATTGCTATAACTTCCTTTCTCGAATCAACTTTTCGATAATGTCCTAGAGATGCCTGCATTCATTCGTGCCATGTCCATAGCTTTTATGGAACCAACAATATTTTCCAATTTGTTTCTGCTTCTCAGTTGATTCTTTTGTAGAGTGCTTTTTGTATTGCATGGTATTGCATGTAGACAAATAGATATTCTCGAAGGACATATTCAATGGTGTGTAAGTATGGAATATCAGAATCCCAGGCTTCCCTCTTCCAAAAACCCTCTTTCGTTCTCGGCCCCTATCTCCGCCTTTCTTTTGCTGATTTGGCTTGTTTTGGACATTCACTTGAACTTTTCCTGAGCTATCATCGGACTACTTTACTATGATGTTACTTTGTACTCCCACTTTGCTCAGTCCTGCAACATTCTTTTTCCTTGAGGACTGGCTTCCTCCTTTCCCAAATACCGAGCCGCCTTTGCATAAAAGCGCTCCAACATTGCGGGTGGCTTGCCAGCTAACTAATTGCCAAAATTAGATTTTGGATCTATCACTCTCGTCATGGCCATCAATATCCCATAGTCATTCAGATTAATGATTTCCATGATAGTAGTATGAAATCTCTCCAAATAAGCTTTCAACGATTCTCCTGGAGCATGAATCATGCTGGATAGGGACATCACATCCTTAGGAGGAGTTGCATGCATCCGGAATTGATCCATAAAATTTGTTACCAAATCATCGAATCTAGAAATTGATCGTGGGGTAATATTGTGAACCACATCGTTGTTATTCCAATGAGAGTTATGGGAAAGCATTTATACTTGATTGCATCATCCACTCGCGCAGAATCCATTAGCCATTCATATATCATGATATGCTGCATGGGATCGGTTTTTCCCTCGTAGGCAGGCATTGATGGCATGTTGAACCTCCTTGCTACTCCGCATATAGAACGTTATCATTGAACGGGGTATAGCTTCTCGAGATTCCCCGGTCATTATTATTCATTCCATGGCTCTTTCTCACTAACTATCTGACCATTGTCATTAAATCCGACGTTTGGATGGTTGGTGCCAAGCGGTGGTCGAGTTCCACCACACGTGAATGGCCCGGTCGATGTTTGTAGGCACTTTCATGCCTTCATATTTCATCGTCTTCTTGATGTGTGTCTTGTAAATCCACTTCATCCTTGTTTAGGGAAAGAGCTTGGTCAACATTTAATTGAACTCCAACATCCAAACCAACTGAAGTAGTTCTAACTTGATGGCTATAAGGCATGGGTGGGTTCCCTCTTCTAGTTGAAGGATCGGTACTGACCCCTATGGAGGGATCAACGCCGATCGATCCTGGCAGACCATGACGGTCTACTGGTTGACGCCTCAAAGTTTCTATGCAATATTCATCTTTTCTGCGATGCCTATGCCTGTGATACTCGTTTAATGAGCTAGAACTCTCCAATGCCGAGTAACGAGTGGGGTCTCTCCTAGCTTTCCCCCACTGCTACTGATTGAGTTAGTTTATCAAGTTGATATTGGTCTGAATTTTTTTATTTAATTATTGATGGCACTCTATCAGCTCTCTCAACGTTATTCTAAACTTCAACTGGTTCAGCATTCACATTCATTGGTTGATTGCTTGGGTCTTCTTGCTGGATGTTGGAGTTCTCATTTCCCTCCACATTATGAGAAGTAGATCTAGTATTTCTCACCATTATTGATAACTTTGCTTAGGTTTCTACAAATTTGAGTAGTATGAACAACTTCTTGAAGATAACTACAGATCTCCTTTGGGGGATTTATCCAAAAAGTAGCAACAAAGGGATCCTAATAAACTGAGAATCAAGGTTCTTAATGAAAGCAACAAAATGTCTACAACTAAATTGGTCACAAACACCCAAGAATAGTTTCGGTAGAGAAGTAAGTGAAGAAAAACAAAATTAAATTGAGTAAATGAATTGGTAAGCAACATAGAATAAGCTATAATTAGAGACACGAAAATTTATAATGGTTCAGTGTTGCATGACTATGTCCAATTTGAAGATTATCCTTTACTAATCACTTATAAATCTGATTACAATAGTCGAAAGTAGCAAGAACTTGATTACAATGGAGTCTAGAGTAACAAGCATCGTAAAGATCCTCAGAATGACCCATCAAGCCAGTATTTATAGATAAAGACAACCAAGTGTCTCTATGAAATCTTGGCTAAAGGACCTTTAAACCATATAGGCCCACTAGAAGGATCATTGGGCCTATTTCCCAAAGAGGAGGGATCGATACCGATCTCTTCTTTGGTCGAATTTTGGAGAGCGGTCCTTATGGTGTCCTCCTTATGCAATAACATGCTTACCCTCCAATTTTCACGTCATTTTGATCATTGAAACTCAAGCTGTTGCTTGATCTTTGATTTAACATGACTTGAATGTTGCCTTCGGTCGATCCCTCCCAACGGATGTATACTGATCCCTCCAATTTCTTCCTTTTGATGTACGATGCCTAGGGTAGCTTCCCTAGGGTCCTTATTTCTTTCTTTTCAAATTTCATACGCTTTGGACTTGTAGATTTTGAGATATTGATTTCTTTCTGCAAGAATGCTCTTGTACTTTGATGTATGTTGATCCCTCTTGTTGGAGCCAAATTATGCCGACCCCTCCTATGCATTGAACCATATCCCACACTTTGAACATTCTATGTGGTGCATCTATCAATTTCATTCAATCATGGATTCATATTTCCATTTGTACTTGACTTCTGGGCTCCATAATCATCATGGAATCATCGGTCGTAACGGGGGTCAAGTCTAACTCGTGCAATCAATTCAAAATAGCCGTGTTAGAATGCTGGATAACAACATATAAATGTAAATAAAATTCAAAAAAAAATTTATTATCATTTTAAATTAATTAAAATGATTTTATTTGAATTATAAAACCATATAAATTAAAAATAAACGATTGTTTACAAAAAGTGTTATTATATCGATAAAGCGATATCCATTTTCTTATATTTTTCAGTTCATATATATGTATATAAGACTATTATAAATGGTTTATTATTACTTTATAAATGTTTAAAATAAATTAATTTCATTTAAAACAACTATTAGAATAATTATTAAATCATTAAATCTCATTTTAGTTTCATAAATTAATTATTAAATACGATGTCATTATTAATGATGTCATAAATACATTTTATTTCCAAAAATAAAATAATTATTTTATTTCATATTCTTGTTCAATTATAAAAATAAGTGTACGTATCCATCTCCGTATATGACATTTTACGATAATAGAGCTATTTACCGATAAAATGTTTTTGGTCGTTTTATCGCTATTTTTCCAAAGCACGTATTTTTGTATATACTTATTACCATTATTATCTGCTATTCAAAAAAATATAATCTATGTTAAAAATATATTATATTTGAATATTTAAAAAATAAATATAATTTATCAAATTGATAAACTCGCGAGTCGTTGCATACTCCTCCTTAAAAGAATTTTGTCCTCGAAATTGCACGGAAACAAAACCCAAAGGTGTTTGCCCAAAATATTTATTTATAAACTTACATTCATATGATGTATACTGATAATTCGATTTGATCTACTATTTGAATCCACAACTTTAGTTCCGAGCTAATATTGATCCCCTAATCCTCTAGTGCAGACTCCGATCAGACTTCTTGATCAGAAAACTTCATTTCCCTTACATAGCCCTCAAATATGATAGAAAACTCAAGTACCCAATCATAAACCCTTATCAATGTTCGCCATCAAGAATCGAGTGATAAATCCTCTTTCGGACTGGTGTAAACATCTCAAACTTCTGTATTCGAATCTTAGATCAAAATCGTGTGACGAAATGATCTACATACCTCATATGTACTTATTAACATTCAAAAACTCTTTATTTAAACTTTTCATAAAACTTTCATCTTTTAAAAAATGCTTCTTTATATATAACCACTCTAAATATTTATTTTCAAATATTTTTCTTAAAGAAAACAATGCATCCCAAAGGAATCATCTCAATTTAAAAGATAATTTACCTTTTATTTTCCAAAATTATAATCAACTTCTCTCATTATAATATATTCCTTTTTAACCAATCTTGATATTAACCTATCAAATAATAACTCAAAATTATCCTTTCAACTTAAGGAAAATTATATAGACCGGGCACTCTAAAATAATACCAAGGAACTAGGTACTACCAATAGTATCATATATCCCCCTAATAAGAAGGGTAATAGTTAAGAGAAATGTTTACCATCCGAACATATCTTTTGCCCCTTTTTAGTTATTTACGAGCCACTCAAACTAGTTATCATATTAGACTTTCTTACTCTTCAAATTTCTTATCTGAAATTTCTTTTCAACAATCCATTAGAGAATATTTTGTTTACAAAACCCATTTTACAAATCCCTTTTATAAAATTATCTTATATGAACTTACTTCCTTTAAAAATTTCATAATTCTTTTCCCAAATACCAAAAATTTAGTTTCTCAAAATTTATATAACATATCTTTCAAATTAATCTTTGACAAAATTATTTTCTTTGTGTAAAATACATTTTTATACTATATGCTTATTTTATTACCTTATATAAATTCATTAACATTAACCCCATATTATTATCAAACACCTTATAGTCTATCATGAAACTTAATTCACAAGGTGTTTGTTAGTTAATAAATGATAATAACTGAATATTATGATTTCCTTAACCATAAATTGACACATAACAATATCTATATCATTGAAAAGATATTTCTTTATACTCAAAATAAAACCCTTTTAAAATAGTATGTCAGTTTGTCTTGTTTAAGTATTTAGAAATCCCTATCGATAATGGTGATCAGGCGCATCGACCAGAATCAATAAACCACTCAATTGATAATCAACGCAAAACATTTTTATATCAAATAAAAATCCACGCTCATGTATATAATACTCTCAAACTCATTCTAGGGTGTTACAAACCTATCTCTAATAAGTCACTCATTTTAGGTATTGCTAACCCTATATATAATGAGTTTTACCCCAACATAGCCTAGGTATTCGCTCAATCAAAGCTCCAATACCAAATGTAACGAACCAGATTTTCGACCCTCAAAAATTGACACTAATACATCCTTGGTACGCACGTGCCGAAAATCCAAGTGCCTAAAAGACGATCGTTAGGAAAAAAGGAAAATAAAGGTAGAATGGAAGAGAAAACAAGATCTCATGCAAATAGAATAACAAATATTATTTCTATATAAAATCTTTACAGTGGAAAATTTTGAATACAATATCAGAGTCTAACTTGGATTCAGCCTAGACAGTTATAAACCCTCTGTCTTTACAATGTTGAAAATTAAAAACAAATGCGATAGATGCAGTGAATAATAGAATACGTCCGTATGCAGATGAAGATTCTAGCTCTCCTCTAGAAAGCATCTTCAACTAAACCTGAAACTACTCGGATCTGGCCCAAGTATTAAAAATACCCAGATCCGGCTCGATAAACTAGCATGAAATACTTGAACCATAAACATATGATGGAGTCATATATGGATACTAAACAAAACCCTGAAAAGAATAGTGTCTCGTAAGACCATACCGCTCATAAATATGGATGGGTTTTTTACCTTATGATAACCAAAATACTTTATATGGAAAACCACTTTGATATTATTATTAATGACATTAGTTTGAAAATGCTTTCAAATAAATATATATACAAAGAAAGTATCACTGCACAGACTATGGTAATGTATTCAGACTAGATCAACGAAATATACCGTACGGAATATGTGATACAAAAAGGGGCAGCTGAAATGTTTGCAAAGCATTACAGCTATTTTGGGACTATAATCAAAACCATAAAGCTCATTTTGGAATTGGATTTCCAAAATGATAGGCACTAGTGGCCTTTTCCTTCCTCTTTGGATTTCCACGTATAGCAACCATCGTACTCGGTGGCTTCTCATACAAGGACTCACATACAACTGTACCATTCATATTGCTACACTACTACAAATTCAATGACTTCTCGTGCAAGGATTCACACACCACTATAGCATATAATATAAGGGTCCAGACATTGCTGGCCCAAAAGGAAATAAGGCCTAAGGAAACAAGGGCTTTTTTACTTTGATCCGCATATAAACCAATAGCCTGAAATAAATGTCCCGCAGACCACATAATTACCATATCATTACCGGGATGTGAGGCTTGACAGGCTGCATGCATACTTTCCACAAAGCCATGCTTTGCCTTTCTCACAACAGGTTCCACTTTGAATGCCACGTTGCCATTCCATAATCACATAACTAATTTTCACAAACATATAACTCCTAAGCTCGTACGTCTCAGGAAAGGGTGTTATTGCCTTCTTCGCCATCAAACAAATGATACGTTTATTGAGATCAATCAATGTGATTAGAAATGCAATATCGAACATTCATCCATACAAGTTGTCCAGAAAAAGGAAAACTGAAGGCACTCTCCTATTACATCCTATTGGGAATCAACCCAAGGATTAGTAGCGAGTAGTCCTTGCATCAAAGATTTTCATAACAAAGCACTACTACCACCATACACATATATATGAAATCGCAGGGCTAGTGGCAAGCAGCACTTCATCATGAAGATCTTTTGTCTTCAAAATCATTGTCTTCAACATGTCTTCATTTCTAAGCATATATATTGGTTCGAAGTGGTTTTCGTGTAGGAGTTACCCAAATCCAATCCTATTTTCTCCAAACAAATCATCGATAAAAAGATGTCGAGTACATAGGTGATTATCATACATCATCCAATTAATTAGTATTTTCGCTCATTCAATTATCTTTTAGAGATATATTCTTTTCAACTATTCCATTTATCTTCTCAAGAGTATATGGAATCATTAAGCCGTATATATAAAATTCTCTAGTTAATTAAACCTTTTTAATCTTGGAAGAATTGCCAAATCATTTTACTTTTAATTAGGAAAGCATTTCCAAATTATTTATTTAAACCTTGACAAAGATTTATTAATTTCAAATCATAACTTTAACATGGGTCAAAACAATGTTATTTAAGACATCATTTACTATAAACCCAAACAAATTAGTATTGAGCTAAAAAGGATACATAGAAATTATACTAATTTTACACGATATCAACTTCCGTATTCAACATTTACTATCCATTAAATAACGATGAAATTGCCTTTAAATTTACATGGATAGTACGAGTTCCCTCCTCAGAATTTAATATCAAGTGTAAGAAGATTATTCCTATAGAATCCAAGTTGCATGAACTTAAATTTGTAAATTTGAATCTTTTGTACTTGTCTCGTTTCTGACCTATTCTATTCCTACCCCAAGAAAGAGGCTAAGTAAGCTAGGGCATTGGTTACTCCTGAACATCTTTGTAGTTAAAGCACCTCACATCCAGATCTCGTGAATAGAAAAATCTGGTCCACTTATCGGTTTTTAGACCCAAGATTAAATCACTTTATGTATAATAGCTTTTCTTCCAATCATTTATTTATACTCTTTTAAATCAACTATAAAACCTCCAAATCATTATTAAAACACTTAATTATCCATTTGAAAACATTTATAAAAATTTTGAAAAATAATTGTTAAGTTTAAATCTATATTTCAAAAGTTATTAAAAGTGCTGCAAAAAGTGATGTAAATAGTGTTTTTAAGCTTATTTGATCAAAACTATCTTTTTGATCATTTATAAATCCATTTTTATAACTCAAATCTATTTTAAAACATTACAAAAGATTTGTAGGATTTATTCCATATTTTTAAAGAATAAAAAATATCATATATAAATAATTTGTCGCTTTGGTTTTCGAACTGCCAAACCGCGGCTATTTGAAAACTTGGTTTGCTCATATTTCAAAATCTACTAAGTGAAATCACAATTCTTTTCTTTTTTTGAAAACTATGAATATAATAGTTCATAAAATCCTTATCTCGAATAATTTCGAGCTATATTCCACTCAATATGTTTGTTTAAACTTTCCTGCGTGAAATCGCGAACTACCGTTACGCGACGTGCCTTATTTTGATTTATTTTCAGAACTTCCCACAATTTCTACTAATTGAGTTTCATTTTTTATAAAACATTTATAAAACATTTTAAATCATTTAAACAAATATTTTCCATATTAAATCTCATAATCACTTTTAAACCATTTCATAATATTATAGTATAATATTCATTTTCAACTTTTTTATATTTTAGACTCATTAAGAGGCTCAATAAGCTCCATGCACATATTCATATGAATTCATTTTCAATAAATTAACCATGGTTAATTACTTAGCAATTTTTTTTTTATGATTTCTCATAATTCATCACAAACAAGTTATCAACCAAATATCCAACTAATTATTCAACCAATTTTTCAGACAAGCATATTAATTAACTAATTAAATTGTATATAATCATTTTAGGTTTTAAATACATAAAAATAGATTAGTGGGTACACCATTATCAAACCACACTTCCTACCATCATTCAACAAACCAACACTTCACTAAACAATCACCTAAACTTCATTGATATATCACTAAACAACTCCACTTCTCTTCCAAGTGCTCGGCCATCTTCCCTTGCACAAAGACTCATGGTTTGCTCCTCCACAATCACCATGCTCTCGGTCATCCTCTCATGTGACCATAAACTCATGGCATATGGCTATTAAGTAAGAAGAGAAGAAGTTTAAGAAGAAGGAGAAGGAGTGGAATGATGTATGTATGTATGTATGTATGTATATCTTATTATTTTATTCAAAAGCCATCAAAGAAGCTTCATGAGAAAAAATGAAGAAAAAGGAGGTAGTGAGAGATGAATGGTGCATGTGTGTGTATGTGCTAAGAAGCTTTAAGGGTTAAGCAACTTTACAAATATCTCTATTCCCATCATACCCAACAATTCGGCTACACATTACCTACCATTATCCAATGTGCACACACCTACATCTCCCCTACATCATCAACATCACCTCGCCTTCATGTGCACCATGTGCTATTTGACTTAAGGTTGCTTAAGTATGAAGAAAACTAAAATAGCTTAGGTATTTTTAACATATATGTGTGTGTATTTGTATATATGTTATATGTATGTATATATGAGTATGTGATATGTATACATGCATATAAAAATATGTGTTAATGTTAGTTACAACATTGCAATAACTTCGAATGGACATGTTTTAGGAATTCGATTGCGTAAAGACAATTGTGTCTAATTAATTCTATTAGTAGCTCTATTTCCTTAAAACTATATAAAAAATATACTAATCTCATTCTATCCTCGAAATATAATTCTAAGTGGCTATAGCACATTAGGGTTCTATTTTTGGGTTTCAGTATGGTGGATGTTACAGTTTGGTATCAAAGCTTAGGTTAGGGGACAATTAAGTAAAATAGAGCTATAATTAGTTATGTACTTAGTAGAAAATTAACACCTTGCGTGGGATATACGTTATTACGTACCATATTTGTATTTTTCTTTTTAGGTATATAGGTAGATATACCTTGTTGATGCCAAAAGTAGATCAACACCTAAACACCAGTAGAAATATTTAGATCTAGCAGAAAGTATGTGAATGTTATCCAGCATTTCGGCCTGGCCATATTCGAACTAACTGAACAAGTTAGATTCGACTGTCATCAAGGCCAGTAAGCCTAGAACGAGTGGGGACTAGAAATATAGTACAGATGATAATATGAAGTTGTGATCGAATGTAATCAAGAGGTATGCTATAAATAATGTTCTAAGCATGGAATATAGTCTAATTCAGAAAAGGGGTTGAATATGATCCCTTTCAACCAAAGGGATATGATTACTTTAGCTAAACAAGTGTAACTTGTGGAAAATAATGGAGATCTCAAAATACAGAAGTCAGATACACATGAAACTTTAGGAACGAAATGTAGGGACCCTAGGGACTGCACCTCAAAAGGAGCAAGCATGAGGGATCGGCCCTCTTCCCTTTAGAGGGATCGACCAGAATTTGGCAACATCACACATTGCAACAATGATCGATCAATAACTCAACATTGATAGATCCAATTAACATGAAACGTAGAGCACAAGTGCATCAGGGCATGAACGATCCTCGTAGGGATCGCAGCTCCAAACTCCTCCAAAATAGGAATTGGCATTGATCCCTATTTCTTGGGATTTGAGCTATGTGATCCCTCCTATTGGCCCTACATCTTTGGAGATCCTTCTGCCGAATTTTCAAGCAGATATTTCACCGTCTTCATCTATAAATACAGCCTTTATTGTTAATATTTGGGATCTTTATTAAGCTTGTTGCTTTATATTCTTTTGTAACCAAGGATTCTAATCTGATCCCGATTGTACTTGGTTTTACAAAGTGATTAATAAATCTATCTCTTCAAAGTGGACATAGGCAAACAACGTCAAACCACTATAAATTGATATGTCTCTGTTATTAGCTTGTTTCCATATTACTTTACTGCTATATTTTCTATGTTTACATTTATTATTCTTTATTTATTCCTCTATAAAATATCTATTGGATGTATGCACTAATTTTTGGTGCAAATATTTTGGTGCTTTCATTGAGAGTCAAGATTCTCGGCTATGTTAGGACCCCTTTGCTGCTGTCGGGTTGCATAAAGCCAAGGAAGAGATCCAGAACTTTTCTCAAATAGTATTTCTGTTCTATTCAGATTTGCAAAAGTCTAAGGAAAACTATCAACAATGGTTTGGAACATCAGATCTACGTCTCAAAATGCAAAAGGAAACGAGAACGTCAATATCTAGCAAGAAGGCCAAAGCAATCTACCATAAGATGTTAATGCTACCAATCCAGTTGATGTCCAGAATCCAACCGATTCCATCACAAGATCTGATTTCTAGAATCTAATAAGAGAGCTTATGGATAGACACCGTCAATCGAACTAGCATATTCAAGCCAATATCGATCTAATGAATCAACTTAGGGGGAAACAACGTAGGAAAACTAGGAGGGAGCCAACTTCCTATTCTACATTGGAGAGCTCAACTTCGTCATACGACTATCATGAGCAAAGATGTTGTAGAACCAATAGATATCACACAAAAGCATCTGGATATCAACATATAACATTCCCTAGGTAGCCAGGGCCGATCGAACCCAATCCTCTATAGGGACCAGGATTGATCCCTCCTCTAGTGGAGGAACCTTACCTTTTTCTAATGGAATTCGGACTGGAGCCACCGCGTTTAATTTGGATGATGGAGTTCAAGTTAATGCAAATCAGTTACCTCTCTAGAATGATGCAAACGCACATCAAGAGGATGTTAAGCCAAGAAGACATGAAACGCACCGTAGACATCGACCAGACCATTCATGTGAGGTGGAGTACAACTTCCGATTGGCTCCAACTATCCAAATGTCGAACTTGACAACTATGATCAGACACCTAATAAGGGAGAGCCAAGGCTTAACCAATGATGATTGTGAGAAGCCATACCCCATTCACCGATAATATCCTACACACAGAGTATCCAAGAAGATTCGGCATGCCTTCGATGCTTGCCTACAGGGAAAAACCTACTCTAGGCAGCACATCCTGAGATATGAATGGCTGATGGATTCCGCACGAGCTAATGAAGCTATAAAATATAGTATCATCCTCTCTGGCATCACAATGATGTGGTTTATGAGATTATCCCCACGGTCAATCTCTAGATATTACGATTTGGCAACAAAGTTTGTGGAGCAGTTCCGCATGACCTCAACTCATCCCAAAGATGTAATTTCCCTATCAATCATGATCCAGGCTCTGGGATAATCATTGAAAGACTATTTGAAGAAATTTCATACAGCAGTCATAGAAGTCGATAATCTGAATGGCCATTCAATATTGATAGTAGTAATAAGAGGGATCGACGAAGAATCTCACTTTGTTAATTGGTTAGCTAGCAAATCACCTGCGACGTTGGAGCGTTTCTATGAAAAACAGCTCAACATTTGAGGAAAGTGGAAGCAAGATGCTTTAAGAAGAAGAATGTTGTGGGACCGAGTGGAGAGGGAGTGCAGAGTAACATTGCATTGAAACGGTCCGAGGAGAGTTTCGAAAAAGTTCAATTAAATGTCAAAATAAACCGAATCAGCAAAATAAAGGTAGTGATAGGAACAATGAACAAAAGAGGGATTCTAGAAGAGGAAAATCAAGGATTCCAATGTATGACACTTACACACCACTAAATACATCTTCAAAAAATATCTACTTGTCTACATACAATACTGTGTGGTATAGGAAGCCACCTTCGAAAGAATCGATGGAGAAACAAAAGAAAACAGAAAAAAAATCATCGGTTCCACGAATGCTAGGGTTATAACATAAATAAATGTTGTCATCTTCAGGATGTTATCGAGAAATGGATTTGGGAAAGAAAGCTACAACAGTTTGTTAAAGCCCCACATGATGGTGGGTAGGGCACATCTGAACCCAACTGAGGATAAGCGTTGCACAGGGATGAAGAGCCTGCATGCACTAGTGCTATATTAGTGATCAATACAATAGTTGGAGGACCACATCCAACTGATAAGAGCTGGTACGAGATGGAGTGCTATGCTAGCGCAATCAAGCATATGAATTTTTTGTGTCGTTCAAATATAGAAGATGGGGCTCTAACCAAACAGCAGCATACAACAGTAGACGACGTTGTATTCAAAAACATAGATGTGAATAAGGTGAAGGCACCAAGGATTGACCCAATTGTCATTTCGACCATGATCGGCCTCAACTTAGTGAGGAAGATTTTGATTGACTATGGTAGTTCCATGAATATAATTTTCAAAAAGACTGATGATCAAATGAGGATGGAAGCTAAGGACTTGAAACTATCTAAAGCCCGCATTCATGGCTTTAATGTTGTTGTGACCGAAGTTGTTGGCCATGTTGAATTGCTTATGGAGTTGGGAAAAGGCGACTATGGCAGAGTGTGGATGTGACCATTTATTGTCTTGGATGTTGACTCTCCATACAATGCTTTTCTGGGTCGACCAGCCCTAGCTGAATTCCGAGTGGTCCTTGCCCCATGATGTTTGACTTTGAAGTTCCCAACTAAAAATGATGTTGGAGTGGTACATGGAGATCAAGCAGCTGAACATACCTGCTATGTAGTTGAGCTGAGGAAGGCCTAGCGAAAAGAGAAAGGTAAGGGTATGGAAAAGTCTCTCTGCATCCAAGCCATCAAAGGTTGAAAACCAGTGCATGGGCCTTGGCTTGGGCGTCAGAGTCAGTTCTACAAAGATATAGATCCTAGGAACGATGGAGATGTGCCTAAAGAGACCAAGACTGCACCGGCTGACTTGATGATCGACATCATGGTCAGCCACGACGACCCATCATGGATCCTAAAGAGCAGATCATAGCTTAGCCCCCCGATGATGAAAGAACTTGCTGGTTTTCTCCAAGCGAATCTTATTGTATTCGCTTAGACTCATTCTGATATGTGTGGGATCTCACCTGCCATTGCGAGCCACATACTAAATACTGGCCCGAGGCATGCTCAGATGAAATTGAAAAGGCATGGCATGGATACAAAGAGATCTGCCGCACTTACGGATAAGGTGGACATGCTCAAGAAATAGGTTTATTCATGACTGACCCTGCCCTAAATGGGTATCCAATCCTGTACTTGTGAGAAAGGTGAATAGAAAGTGGCGAACATGTGTGGACTATTCAGACTTAAATAAGGCATGTATGAAAGACAGTTTTTCTCCTCTAAGGATCATCCAGCTGGTGGACTCAATCATGGGACACGAATTGCTATCATTTATGGATGCGTACTCCAGATATAATCAAATCCTGATGCATATCCTTGACCAGGAGCACACTAGCTTTATTACCGATGTGGGATTGTATTACTATATGGTAATGCCATTTGTATTGAAGAATGCTGGAGCAACTTATTAGCGCCGTGTCAATCGAATGTTTAAAGATCAGATTGGAAATAGTATGGAGTTATATGTGGATGATATTCTTGTAAAGTCATGATGATCAAGTGACCACGTTAGAGACTTTGCAAAAAAGTTCGATATTTTCCGATATTACAAATTGAAGATCAATCCTCTAAAATGTTCCTTTAGCGTTGCATCACGAAAATTCTTGGGTTTCATTGTCAATGCTCATGGAATTGAAGCTTATCCCAAGAAGATTCAAGCAATTCACAACATCCAAGTTCCAAAGACTATCAAACAAGTACAAAGCCTAAATAGGAAGATTACCACCCTAAGCCGGTTTATTTCTAGAGCCAATGATAAATGTATTCCTTTCTTCGACCTGATAAGAAGATGGAAGAAAACTTTGAATAGATGCGGAAGTGTGAAGATGCATTCCAAGCTTTGGTGAACCACTTAGAGAGACCTTCCATCTTGTCAAAGCCGATGGATCACGGAGACTTATATATCTACTTGGCCGTGTCAATACATGCTATAAGTGTTGCACTGCTTTGCAAGGAGAATCGAATCTAGAGACTGATCTATTATATTAGTAAGTAATTAACGGAAGATGAAAGGAACAATTCGAAGATGGAGAAATTGGCATACTGCATGTTGATTGCGCCATGAAAGCTTTGCCCTTATTTTCTGGCTCATCCTATCAGTGTCTGCACCGACCAGCTGTTACAACAGGTCCTACAGTGACCTGAGATGCCTAAAAGGTTACTCAAGTGGAACATCGAGCCAAGCCAATTTGACATTACCTATATCCCTCAAAGAGCCATCCAGGGATAGGCATTGGCAGAATTTATAGTTGAATTCACTGCACAAGAAGATCTTCCAGAGAGAAGTGAAGCCCCTACCATCCGGTGGAAAATGTCTACGGATGGAACATCAAATGATTATCATTCTAAAAGCGAATTCAAACTAGTAACACCGAAGGATGGGTCAATTTGCTACGCTTTGAACGTTGACTTTCCTACAATGAATAAGGAAGTCAAATATGAAGCTTTGATTGGTGGGCTCAAACTTGCCAGAGAACTGGGAATAAAATCTGTTGAAATCTTTTATGATTCCTAGTTGATGGTATACCAAGTCAGGGGAGATTACCAGGCTAAAGAATAATGACTCGCTCCATACCTTACCTGAATCCCAGAGCTATTGACTGACTTCTAGTATTATGACATCACACACACTCCTCGGGATTTAAAAAAGAGGACGACTCATTGGTAAAGTTTGCAACCACCGAGGATGCATAGCAAATAGTCTTGGTTCTAATTGAAGTATTATATACTTCGAGCGTAAATTAGATGGAAATCGATTGGGTACTAAAGGCAAAGTCTATGAAGGAGTCGTGGATAACTCTGATTAAAGATTACTTTCTACGGGGGTCCTTTGCGAATGGAGGAATAAAAGATGACAAATCCTGCGTAAAGCATCAAGAAATATCATTTAGGAAGGAGCCATATACAAAAAGGGTTTTTCCATTCCCCTGCTCCGGTGTATCGCTCGTAATGAAATAAAATGATTCCTAGGGGAAGATCATGAATGGGAATGTGGCGATCACACTGGAGGGCAAACCCTAGCAAAAAATACTCCGTTATGGGTATACTAGCCAATTATCAACCGAGATGCTACTGATTACGCTAAGCTATGCGATAAGTGCCATATGTATGGAAAAGTTCTAAGAGCTCTGCTGATGGAAATTAAACAAATGGTCAGTCCATGGTCATTTTCCGCATAGAGCACAGATATTATTGGTTCCTTACCCATCTCTAAAGGTGGTGTGAAGTAAGCCATTATGGTAGTTGATTACTTCACCAAACGGGCTGAAGCAGAACCTGAAATCACAGTCACAACAGAGAAAGAAATCAACTTCATTATCCAAATAGCATCTGTCGTTTTGGCCTTCCACGAACCATTGTAACTGATAATGGAACCCAATTCGATGGATATGAATATAAAGAGTTCTACCGTCGCATCATATTGGAAAGAGATTTGCAACAATGGATCACCCTCAAGCAAACAAACAAGTTGAAGTTGTTAACAGAATTATAAAGTCCATTTTGAAGAAAATTTTGGAAAAGGTTAGAGGAAAGTGGGTAGATGAGCTCCCAACAGCATTATGGGCTTAAAGAACCATCCACAAGTTCACGAATGGCCATAATCCTTTGGCCTTTGCTTATGGCTCCGAAGCAATCATTCCTGTTGAAGTCAAAGTCCCTTCTCATCGAGTGAGCTACTATGACCATAAAACAAATAGAGATCTCCTCTTATAGTCTCTAGACTTGGTAGATGAAAAGCACGAAGAAGCTGATTTGAGGGCAACTGCACATCGACGCTGAGCCACCCGATACTACAACACTAAAGTCCGAACCTAGGACCTTTGAAATCGGCGATCTTATCTTGAAATGGATTTTTCCTATCTATCACATAAGAATCCTACTTGGGAGAGACCTTATGTCATTCAATAGAGGCTTGAGGAAAGAACTTTCAACCTAGCAACTATTGGTGGCATCACACTCCCAAGGGAGTGGAATAGCTAGCATTCACGATGCTATTTCACTTACTTCATTCTTTCTCATTTAGTCGTGTTTAATTTTCGAATTTTCTTTAGCATTTTATTTTTGGGTAAGTAATAAGACAAATTAATTCATTTCTATCCATTTGGCAAATAAAGTTTGAAATTTCCTTCATATTTTTGATTGTCGTAGCATTTCATATTAGTTATGATACCCGACTAACTAATATTGACATGTACGAGCAGGTTCCCAGAGTTTGGAGCCAGCCGATTACATAAGTTCATGACTGGACTAAACAAATGAACGTGATTCGACTGTTCATTCGATGATTCTTGCCCACAATCCGATGGGCAGAGTACCTAATGAGAAATGGATGTGACTCAACCATCCGATAATCAAATTAATCCCACCAAGCGATTGGATAGACATGAATCAAAAAATCGATCGTAACACGACCAATCGCTCTCCAAGTTAAACCCCAAGCTTGGGAGGAAATCAATCAATTAAGGAAAGTGTGGTCCGACTATTTTTTGAAATAAATATACGTCCTCACAGTGTGGACTAGAGTACAAACACAAATTGTGTGTGATTCGACCATCCGTCAATGAACTCTTATCCCCAGAGTGTGAATATGAGTATAAAAAAATAGATGAGCGTGGTTTGACAACTCACTATTCTATAAACGCTGACCTAAATTCGACAAAAAGGGTATAAATTAGCTAAGGATGGAAGTTGACCATCCACTATCTAACTCCTCTGACCCAAGACTGGGGGAAGGAGTATAATCACTTAAGGCACTAAATCTAACAGCATAACACTAAGGCTCGAGCCTAGTGTTTAGTATGACTTAAGGCTACAGCTGCATGGTGGCCTTGGGATAGAGTTAACGGATTATCATCAAAATCAACGAGCAATGAATTACAAGTATATTGAATGGAAAAATAATAGCTCGACTTCTAAAAAAAAATTCACATAAGAGTTCAATAGAAAATAAATGAATTTTAATTACACATTAAACTTGGAACTTGTAGTGTAAGTTTATCCAAAAGTGGGGGCCTTACCTGTAAAAATACAACCAATAAAAAGTAATATAGCTGCACAAGCTATATGCAAAATAAGCCGACGTGACGGCTACTTCTTTTTCTTCTTCTCCCTTTTGAGTTTCTTAGGAGTGGACCCATTCGAGCCACCGCCTATTCCTCTCTTTGATCCTTTACCACTACCTTTACCACCTTTGGCAGAAGAGCTTTCAAATGTTGGAAGGAGTCCTTCGGGAATAGACCCGCCAGGTGGAATGGCTTGTAGTGTGATGAGGTTTGGATCATCGACGACCACATCAACGGTTTCAATTTTATCTTTATTCTTCAATGAGCCCTCCCTCTCGATGCGCACCTTCAAGCTGAGCTCATAAGCGTGTTCGGAGGTACCCATGATCATAATGTCATTAGATTCATCTTGCAACAGCTGATCGTTAGCCTATTCATTAGCAAGAGCTCCAATAACTTCAACATCGGGCCCTAGAATGTCGGTAGCCCCTGAAATTTCAGTAAGTGTCGGTTGTTGCTCCGTAGTGGCACCAGTTTCAAGAGTTTGACTAGGAGTTGAAAGACCTGCAGATTTGCGAGAACAAGCGACTAAGCCCAGAACTATTGGGATTGCAGAACGAAACCTTTTGAGTAATGGAGATAAAACAAGATACCTACATCCGGCTGACTTTTGCTTGTTGTCGGAGTACTCCCTTCTTGGATAGGAGTTGGTGCCTTTGATTTGTAACCTGGTCTATTTGGATCATAGCTTGGGTTTTGTCCCAGGCCAAGAGAAACCAATGCGCCGACTGGTTGAAGTAAAGAGGAACCTTTGGGATCGGATCTTGAAGCTTCAACGATATCTTTTCCTTTTCCATAAGGTGCCAAAATATCGGAGTATCAGAGCCTTGCAGTGGCAAGATATTAAGGTTCATTCCCATAAAGGATGTCTCACACCAGTTTCTCCTCATCTAAATTGGCTTTGCTAAAGGCTTTCTTCCTTATTTTAACGATATATTCCCAAGCCTCGGTAAGTGATTCAAGGTAGCCATCTCCAAGAAAACTCAAGTCACATGGGTTAGGACCTTGGCATTGTATTCAACAATCAAAGAATCAGACTGGAAGAACCATATGCGATGTTTTGATTGGCAACCATACAAAAATGCAACTAATATGTTTATTAAGTTATTTTAGGTCAAAACGAAGATGGATATAATGGAAAATAAATTGGCTAAAAATATTTTAAGCTAGGACTCGAACCTGGGTGGAGAGATGACCATATGATTTTACTACTGAACTAAGCAAGCTTTTGGAAACTATGCTTAATCGGTTGACTAAAACCCTTACTCGGTCGACTAAACTATCCTAAGTTGACCAACTTATCAAAAACAACCTACTGAATAAAGCCCAAGTTTTGGACCAAAATTGGCCAAGTTTTGGACCAAAATTGGCCACTTTTAGTCGATTGAATACTTTTTCCAGTCGACTAAAATGCACAATTTCTTGAAGTGGTGTCTTTGCATCTCTTCGTCTACAGTTGCATCTCTTTGTACTTGTAGTTGCTTCTCTTCGTCAATGGCGAATCTGGAAGGTTGCACCCCTACATTGGCATTCCTACAACAAATATATGATCCCCTAACTTTCCTAAATCATAATACATTGAAACACAACTGTATGCTTTGATTTCCACTCCTAAACTCTCAATTCCAGAAGCAATTCTCCAAGTTTCAGGAAATTCGCATGATTCATAAATTTCGACTAGTGTGCTTTATCTCCACATCCTATATGCTAGTCGAATAAACTCCTTATCCTCAACACCTCCACTCAATATCGTTTGGTTTGGTTATAGGAGTTATTGTACGTCAAAGTGACATTCTGTATTCAAGATACGTTGCGTCAATGTTACACTGCTTATAATTGTTTTTGAAGTCCTATATGATTGGTCAGGCAAAGTTTGTAAACGTGTTCCTCCGGGTGAAGTGAGGGTAATTAGTAAGGAAATTCCAAAAAAGAGCTTCGGGACTAGACATAGAACCGGAGATCTGAACCAATGTAAAATCGACCGTGTGATCTACTTTACTATTTCCGCTGCATTTACATTGTTTATTACTATTGGTCACCTTGAATCCTGTGCATAGCGACTAGTGAGTAATATTAGAGCCTGAAATTCTATTGATCGTCACGATATCATAGATTATGGCTAAAAAGAGAAGATCCAGTCAAAGCTCAAAGATAGTCGAGAAAAAGAAAATTTCTAGAAGCGAGGAACAATCTATAGAATCAAGGTACATATGCTATGTGGCTAATCTCAGATTAAAATCGGTACGCTTAGATTCTAATTATAGTGATTTTTTACAAATGCATGAGAAGTTATTAAAAGATTTTGAAGCATCACAAAAGGTCACTTCTGTTGCTTTGGCTAAATTAAATGATTGTGAGCGTAAAATTGGTATTTTAATGGAAGAAAATTAGGTTTTAGTAAAACAAACTGAAGTTTTTGAAAATACATTGGAAGAACTTGTTTTACAAAAAGGTTTTCTATTAAAAGAAAACGAGCGCTTAAGCAATACAAATATGGATCTTTTAAAGGAAATCAAAGTTTTGCAAAATAAAAATATATTTTTAGGAAATTCTTTAAATGATTCAAATTCTAAACTTTTGTCTCTTTAAAAAGTGAATAGGACTTGAAATGATAAGATTCTAGAATTAATTAAAGAATGTGACTTTTTAAAAAAACTGCAAAAATAAATTTGTGATTCGCTTTTTTTGATAAATTAAATGATAAATTCACAAAATTTAATATAGAAAAAGATGATTTATCTTTCTTAGCTACTAAGAGCAAAGCTTACAATAATAGAATTAGTATAGACTATAAATAAGACAATTGTAGAAGAAGCACTAGATATGCATTCATGTATACACATTTTAATGCTAGTACTAAAAGTATTGTGTGATATACTTTATTATTTCTGCTGCATTTACATTATTTATTACTATTAGTTATCTTCAATTCTGTGCATATCAACTAACACAAACATGTATTTAACCTCTTTTCGGCTAGCCTCTTTAGCATCCTCCAACTAGGCCTCAATTTTCCCTCTAACTTCATTACAACCAGCTTCCCTTGCCTCTTCCTTGAGGGCTTCGATTTGGACAAGCTACTCTTAAGTTAATTTTCAGCTCCCAAGCCTCGACTGCCTCTTAACAATACTTTTGAGACTCCTCTTGAGCCTTAGGTTTTTTCTTCTCTTACTTAAGAAGCCCTTCGAGTTCCTTAATGCAAAGGGCTAGAGTGTCTTTCTCTTTTTGTAGTGTGTCCTTCTCTAGAGCCAGCACGCCACTGCGGCTAAGGGTAACATCCATCTCCTTTTTGTGATCCATTTTTAGATAGTTAACCGCTTCGAATGTTTCTTTAGCACTTTTCTCAACTGCGACTAACTTCATGGTCAACTCTATGATCCAATCATCTTTGTGTTTGATTATGTATTTATCATGGATTGCCTCTAGCTTAAGGCAATTGATTTCATGTTGCCTTTTAGTAGACACCTTAAAGATTTCTCGGCTAATTGCTGGAATGCTTCATGCTGCACAAAAGCATCATTGATGCATGCAAGCGAACTCGCTTTAATATTTCCTTGGATTTTGTGGATAAAAGAAAGAAACTTCAGTCAATCAAAGCATGTTCTGGGAAATATGACCTTATGTTTGGCCAATTGTTCTATCATAGAGGGCTTAAGGGTTGTAGTAGTCAAAACTAATCAGAAGTAACAATAGGACGTTTGCTCGATAAACGATCGCGAGGCTGTCAAGAACCAGATGAACCTGAATGATGCTAGGGTAGCACAACGGTTTTGGGAACATAAGAAGATGTCTGATCGTTGTGATATACAAAAGGATTGGTTTGAACTTCTTGGCGGTGAGATGTTTAAGATTTTGACTTATGCTTAGAGGATGAATAATCCCTTGAATGATGGCTCCTTTACTATCTGTCACCCCTTTCTCGATGCCTACTCGAGTCCGGACCACAAGCTGGATCCATAATGTGCTAAGGAGCCCTTCAAGAAATCAAAGGCATAAGAATGGGACATAGAACCTGAAAACCAAATAAAGGTGTATAAGAGACCATCAAATAAATGATGGAAGAAAATCATGCGGTGAAGTGTGCATGATTGTGAGTGTCCTAGTGTCCCCCCGATGGTCCAGTTACTATGGCCTTGCTCATGGGAGTAATTTGTCCTCTGCTAGTAGGAGGAATGTCATCACTAGTCTTTATGGAAGAATTAAGCCCCCCGACACTAATGTTGGGAAAGTCAAAACTCTCGATGTCATCTGGGATCAGTATACCTGAAAATCCTTCCATCAAACTCTCTAGAGGCTGGGAGGAAGACTCTTCTTCAACGGAGTTGATGGTGAACTTAGGTTTCTTAAAAATCTTTCTTCTACGGAGTTTGTACGTGATTTTTTTCCCTTTTCTTGTCAACATATGAGATTGCTTGCCTTGCAATGATTTGACCACAGGAGTGTTGCTCGAACCTACATTATCATTACTAGGATCATTGACGTCATCACCTCTGATTTCGCCTTCTTTGAAATTATCCTGAGCCTCCTCAACTAGGGGCATGATAGGGTTATTCGTGCTGCCTTCTTGTTCTACAACATTTCTTTGCAGTGCAATGCTCCCTGGAAGCCTGATGATGCGACCTTCTTATAGCAACACAAAAGGAGATAACCACTCATCAGTTGCAAGTGATCTAATGTACCTGTCTTGACTGGGGTAGCACGAATCACAGAGATAGCCTTTGAATAATTACCGCCTTCGGGTCGTGGACGGACACCTGCAAATTATCAAAGTATATGTTAGTTCAAGATATGACTTGGACTTAAAAATTTGAAAGTAAAGAAAAGGAAATACTTATGTACTTCCAACCATTTCCTCGTGAAGCCGGACGGATAATGAACATAGAACCATTCGTGCTTCTAAGCTTGTCCCATGCACCAGTAAAAACTTGATAGTTGGGCGCAGGATTGACGGAAGTGTAAGAAATACTTCCCATCCATCGATTAAAATTGTAGATAAATCGGATGTATTCAGGAGATGGCGTACGGAATAAACATCCACAAATAATAAAAAGGTGCCATAAAGAAAAGCATAGCTGTTCTGATGCAGCCGAGCAGGAGCTATTCCCAGATAGTGTAGCATTTCTCGAATAAATGAACTAAAGGGTGGTACACATCCGACCCAGGACATAAATTTATTACAAGCCATACACCCCTCTGAGGGCAAGTGGGCCCTGTCATTCCCTAAAGGGACTAGAACATCTCCAAATGAGATCCCATAATTATAGCACAGCTCTGGAGAGCAGCCTCACCAATTCTAAAGGCCTTGGAATCCACCGGCTTATCCAGAAATACAGCACCCTCTAAAGTGTCAGGTTTAATTTATCTCTTCCACCGAAAGGATGGAAACATCATAAAAAAGGTCAACAAACAGACCCGAACTCTTCAGTTGCTCAGTTTGGTATTCGAGAGAAAGTGTACCGGATACAACCGCAGAACTCGACTTGGCACCTGGATTGCTGTGCTGTGAAGGTTGTTCAAAAGACATTGCATCTAAACTCCTTGAGTGTTAGGAGACCATATCAACTAAACACGGTAGATAGTCAAGATTAGAAAATTTAACATGTTTTCCCATGCTAGGTGTAAACTTGTAACGACCCGTAAATTTTAACCGGTTTTAGTAACGTATTTAATTGAAATTTTGTGAAATTTTAAAATGATAAAATTTTGAAATATAAATTTAATATCTGAAATACGTCTAGTTAAACATAGCAACTGGTAAATTTTCGTCCGAAAATACGAAAGTTTATTTCGCGCGTAAATTACTTCAATCTAATCAGTTAAAAAGCGATGAAAATAAAACTTTTTCAAAACCAAAATATTTTTACATAGAAAAATTCTAAAGCATCTTTTGAGCAAGTTGTCAGTTTATCATTTTTTCAAATTCGGACATTTTTGGCTCCGTCGATCTTATTTTTCTGCGATTTTTATGCATTTTCGCTAGTATAAAATTTCGAATTTTTATAATTCAATCGTACAACTGATATCTGTATACCATTTGAATCGTCATGTCGTGCTGATCTCTATGGAATATTCGTTTCTGTGTTTCGGTATCCGATACGTGGCAGAACCGCAAACGGTAACCGAACCTATACCGTTATTTTGAACCTTTTGCCTTCCTTTGTTTTCCTATATCCAATCCGAGAAAAATCGAATAGCCATCTGTTCTTATGTTTGTTTTTATTAATTTTGCATGTTTGTTTACTTTCATTTATTATGTTCAGGTCAAAACATATTTGTACATTCTATGCTTTTAAAGAAACATGCATCTGTTCACCATCTCAGTTCCCTATATTATTTTTGAAAGTCCTGCACATCTTCTCACGTAAATTTTCACATCCACCTTATTGTGAACCCAACTCTCCTCTCTTTCCTTTTCTCCTTCTTCATTCTTTACTGTAAAAAAAAAAAAAAAGACGCACACAACCGTGCACCGCCCGCCCCTCCCATGGCCGAGCTCGGTCCACCGAAGCAATCCGCCACCCTATCGCCGCAACCCCATGCTCCGCCTCGGCCATCTCGCAGCACCCGCCCAGGCCACCACATCTCCGACCATCACACCTTCCCCTCGCTACATATTTTTCCACTGCCGCAGCTTTCATCCGACCACCTTCCCCTCCTTGCATCGCTGGAAGCCTTGCTAGCCGCCTCACCCACTCTGCCTCCAACCTACATCCGCCTCACAAGCCACCGACCCAAGCATACCAATCGATCACCACAGCCGAGCTAGCAGCTCTTCCACGGTCTTTGAGTTTTGCCTCTTTGCTTTCTGGAAGCGTGCATATACACCGGTCGTGCATGCTTTATAGGTATATATATGATATAAGTTATATATTTAAGTTGTATTTTTATATATAAATTGTTCAAACTATGAACAAATCTATTGTACATATATGCATCATCGGACCAGTATGCTAAGTCATATTTTATTATGAATGCTTTAAGTCTATACTAGAATTTCGAGTATTGAATGCATATATGATTTTATATTAGTATACTAAGTTATAATATGATCTGGTTTACTTTATATATGTGTTAGTTGCAGTGGTGTATCTGAAAAGTCAGTTCATATCTACAATAGTAAAATATTTTGGTAAGGTGTTTGTATATGTTTTGGTTGATATATATATATGATTTATAATAAGTATAAGTTTATACGAATGTGTAAGTCGCAGTAGTATATTTGCAAGCCTCTTAGTCTTTATGCATGCTTCAAAATGTTGTTTTGAATACTTTGTTCTGTACGTATGTCTATGTACTTGATTTTATAATATATTTAGATCTGAAATCTTTAGCCTTCCCTCTGTTTAAAGTTATATATGTTATGTAATATATGCTTTGAAAGATAGAATCCGGGTTATATAAAAATGATATTTGGAAAGTAATGTATTTATAAAAGTTTATGATTTATAAAGATTGTTATGTTGCGTTAGGTTGATATAAGTATCAGTTTGAACCGTAATATTTTATATATAAAGCACACAATCCGTTTATAAATAAAGTTGTTGAGACTTTTATTTTATTATTGTAATTTATTTGATACAGCAGTATATAAATATATATGTGGTAGTACTTGAGTTTTGTGTTGATATGAAAAGTGTATATATAAAAATAAGCATAATTTTTACGATATGTGTCTGTTGTGTACGTGCGTGTGTTTCATGTGCAGTATATTTATGCGTGTGTAGTGTATTGTATAAGCATATGTTTGTATATATACAATAAATTACGTGAGTTATGTGTGGGTTTTATATATAAGGTGATGGTTATATGTTTGACCTAAATTATATATATTGATATAGCAATAGTATGTATTTTATTTTAACTATATAAATATTTTATTTTAAATTTTTGCCTTAGACTAAATTGTTGATTTTATAAATAAAAATATTTTTCCGTACATATCAAACTGATTCTGATTCGCTTTGTCCATTCTTGATTTTCAGCCTTGTTCGTCCAATTCGCGTTCATTCTTGCTTTGCTTTGAAAATCCGTGCTTGGAATCATAACCCACTGTATCATCGAATCTCTCTCTAGCCTCGGAAGGTGAGCAATCACTCACGATTAAGGTTCTTTTATTTATTAAATTTGATTTCGATTGAAACGGCAATTGAAATATACTGCTTTTATTTATTGCACTGTTATTTATGTATCAGTTCACCTTTGATATCTGACACCGTTATCTGTTATGTATGCGATAATAATCCAGTTTGGATGATAATGGATTGTTTGTTGTTGATTATATTGGATGTTAAATTGTAATGTATAAAGTGATAAATATTATACAATTGAATTTGACGTAGGATAATTTAAATTTGAACCGACATATACGTTGAATTTGATTAGTTAAATATGACCCCTTTTAATTGTTAAATTAATTGACACGTAGAATTGGATAAATTACACTTTGAACCTTGAACGTATATTGGATAAATTGTTGTAGTATTAAAATTGAGATTTGAATTGAACGATAAGTGGAAAAACCGTAATGTAATAATCTTTAATCTACATGAAATGATAGTGTAGCTTCTAGATATAACTATATTAATTCGCACAAACAACAATGTGAATTAATACGATTAATTCAGGATTATTTGAATTGATGATTGGATTGTGTTTGATTGTTGTTATTTCTTGTTTATTTACTTTGACACCATCCCAGTTATCATACTGCAAGTTCCCTTTGTTATGTTGATTTTTGAATTGGAATTGGAATCGGGTTGAAATGATAAATACCCAAAGGAATTTGACCTAGGATAGAGAATTAAATAAAAATCCGATTGGTCGATAATTTGATTTAAAAATAAAATAATGATTTTATTCGAGCAAGGAATAAGTTGTGAAGCGAAGTTGGAATTTGAATTTTTGAAAGAAAAATGTAAAGATTGAAATCTGAAACATATTTTAACGTAGTAATTGATGAAAGAACGTTGTTTGAAATTTAATTATATGATGATCAAATTGGGAATTATAAATGAATAATTTGGAACTAGTAATAATTGAATTTTTAAATTATTAAGTTTGAAATCATTTAATAATTAAATTTGAAATTATAATTAAGTGTGAAATTATAATTAAGTTTGAAATTATTAAGTTGAATTTATAATTTAGTTGAAATGATTTGATGATTAAGTTTGAATTCATAATTAAGTGGGAAATGATTTAATAATTAAGTTTGAATTGATAATCAAGTTTGTAATTATTAAGTTTTGGAATTATTAATTAAGATTGAAATTATTGAATAAGTAAATAAGATTGAAATATTTGATAATTGAATAAAATTTATAAGAGAAATTGAACTTTTAAATTAGTGGATTTGAACTTCGTTAATAAATGAAATTGAGTTTCTTTATTTATTAATTAAGCTTTGGAAAATTTAAGTAAGATGATAAGTGAAATTGAACTTCTTGAATATATGAAATTTAGTTCTTGATTAATTGAGTTTGAAATGTGTAACCGAGTAAGTAAATGAACGAAATTGAATTTCTTTAACAAGAAATAAAATGTGATTTATTGAAATTAATGTAAGACTTGTAATTTTGAGAATTGATTTGACAAATCTTATTTAGTTAATTTGAAGTTTTGATAAAATGAAGATGAACTTAAGTAATTGACTTAATGAATTGGGAAGTAAGTAAAATTGTTTCAAATAATAAAGTAACTTAACGAATGAAGTCGATAAATGAATTTAAATTAGTTTGAATGTTGAATTTAATCATTCAAATGATTTTCGGAATAAACTTATATATGAACTTGAATCAATATGGAATGGTTTAAATAAAATTGAAATTGAATTGTAAGACTTTGAAATGGTCATTTGGTAGTTTTGAAACGTAAACTTTAGAAATTGATAGTGAAAGACAAATGAAATGTTGGTTTACGAATTGGAATTGAAATTGAATTTGATTTGTTTTGAAATATATTAAATGACCAATCGGTGTAATAATACGAAGGTTATTAAAGAGACCGGAATCGGTTATGGATATACTCTCTATCTAAACCGAAAACCACGTTAATAACTATACGCGGAGTGATGATCCAGAATGAAGTGGTTGGAATGATGTACGCGATGATTGAAGAAAGAGAACGATAATGGATAGCCTTGACACTTGTGTCAAATTGGAAATGACTAAAATCAGGAGCCGTGCTGGGCCAAATGGGGTTAGCCACCTCGAGCGGACACACTTCTTCGTAAACTACTCATTACTTGTTATTGATTGGTGCACCCTCGGAATTTCAGGAGTGTTGTTTCGCGGTGTTGCGATCGCTGCGGCGATGCGTTCTCACCAGTCCGGATCAGGCGAACGATAGTTTCACTACCTTGGGTATTGCCTCATGTGCCTTGTCATACTTGTATCCATATATACGCGACCACTACGAATTTGTTTTGTGTTATACCTATGGAGTACTCCCTGATATACCACTAGTTTACGGTGGAGTTTACAGTGCTGTATAGACTATGACATTTGTATAAAATGTGTTAAGGGGGATAATGGTAACGCCTTAACACTATTTTGATACTTTATATTACTGATAGACATTATCTATTTAGTGTATATTACTACATAGTAGATAGTTTAACGGATCCTTAGAGGATGGTGATTCCAACATCCTTTGAGTTACTTGTATTTCGATTGCTATTTCACTTGAGTTGGATTTATTGATATGAGAATATTAATCCTGACTCGAGTGTTTTGTGTTTTTCTTTACGCTCGGGTCAGACTGAGTGGCTCAGCTTTCGAGACTCACCTTTGGAGTTGGAGCTTTGATTGAAGATCCAGCCATCTATTCTGCCTTCAGTATTCGATGATTCCAGTGATGTATTCTGATTTGTATCTGATGTATCGTGTTAACTCTTCTGTTGTAAACTCTGATGTATCTTATATATTTTTATAGTAGCTTCATGAACTACTATCTCTTTTACTTCCGCTGCATATTATTACTCTGTGTCTGTGATTCTGTGATTATTTATTTACTGTATATCTGAGTTTTGCCATATTTTAAATTAACAATTCGGTATTTTGAATTATTCAAGTCCGACATGTGCGGATGCGAATAGTCCAAAATAGCGGGTCGTTACAAAACTACCATGGTTTGGTGTGTAAACTACTATGGTTTGGTGCTATGCAGTGCAAAGATAAACAATTCAGAATTAAAAGCAAAAATAGTGGGGAGACTTTGGATTCCAATCAGAATGACCGTCATTGTTGACCATCTCAACTAGCATTTAAATTGACCTATTGTGTAAGCTTTGGGATCGACCATCAACATATCGAAGTGTGAAGATCATTATTGAAGTCCATATGTTAAGTTTTAGTTCATAGTCAAGCCCCATAAACTAAATCGTCCAATTTCAAATTAAAAGGTGGATATGCAAGTCATGTTTTCCATTATAGTCATATGTTCAAGTTCATTAATATGGGATTTGTTCTAATTGTTCATACAAGTTTATATGGATTAATTTGCTCAAGCGTTCAAGCTCGATTCAAAGGCTAAAAATCAGCTAAGTTTCATAACTGATCCCTTTATCTTAACATAGCTGATCCCTCTCACAAAGCCAACATAACCAATCCCTTTGCCAAACACCCCATCACTGATCCCTCTATGCTTCAACAACTCTGATCCCTATGTCATGAATGAAAATAGTCGATCCCTTTCTACATCAATACACGACCGATCCCTTCCTAACCTAATCATGAGTGATCCCTCTCATAGCCATTGCACTGATCCACATACTTGGCCTTTCTCGCCATCCAATTCTACCTTTTACACCGATCCCTCAATACTCGAGTAATACTGATCCCTCCACTTAAAAATTCCCATGCCTTATTTCCACGAATCTCCTCACACTTACCTTCTCCTCTCCTACCACCTCAACGAACCTTATATCGCTACCGTTCGCCATCGTCCATCTTATATCCTTCCAATTCAATCCATTTTGAAAACAAGCAGCACAACCGAACCCATCATCTCATCATGAATCAAATTTAAATGCAAATTAAAAACCTACCCAAATGTATAGAATATGATTGTTACTCTAAGGCAGATGTTAGATTTTAATTCAAATCAAAGGCGAAGTGGTGGTTTAGAGTAAGATAGGATGGCAGGTCTAAGAATGGAGGCGGTGATTGATTTTAGGGGAAGGGTTTGGAATTCAAATTGGAAAAAGAGGGTTCGAAGGTGAGCTCAGAGGAAACAAAAGAAAATGATAAATGAAGTAAAGTAAAGAGATAGAGGGGTGATGTATCGATTAATATATGAAGGTTCACAGGGATTGGCTTGCTTTAGCTTCTGATCCCTATTAAAAAAACAATAAAACATAAATGCAATGATATTGCATCTAATTCAACAAAAATTAGCAATGATCCGTGAGCATGCAAACACATCTAGGAGCCAAAGACAAGAACGTGTACATGAACGTAAACGTGCATATTCTAAAAATTCAATTAAAATAGGTAGAAATTGAATTCTCACTTGAAGCTTTCAAAGACGAAACTGGATCAGATAGCCAAAGCCTACTAGCACCATAGAACCAAGCACGGATAAAACAGATGGAATGCAACGCATAATTTATACTATGGGAAATCGACCAAGCGTCATGATAATAAAAGAGAGATACAACACTTTGAGAAAATAATTCGATGAAGGGATAGCAACTATTCAGAAAACTAGATGGATTTCTTTCCGGTGACTCCAACTTGCTTTGTTTCAAACCACGTCATTTTCGATACAATACATACTTTAGGGGGAAAGTGTAATTACGTATTTTGTTCCGCCTATATCCAAACTGACCGAACAAGTTATACTTGACTGCCATCAAGACCAGTAAGCCAGAATGATGATTGAGGGGTCCAGAAATCAAGAACAAAGGATAATATGAAGCTATGATCGAACAAAATCAACAGTATGCTATATAGAATGTTCTTAATGTGGAATATAGTCTAATCTAGAAAAAGGGTCGGGCATTGATCCCTCTCAACCAAAGGGATCAGATTACTTCAGCCAAACAAGTGCAACTTAAGGGAAAACAATCAATATCTCAAAATCCAGAAGTCATATACACATGAAACTTTGAGAACAAGATGTGGGGACCATAGGGAGTCCACCCTAGGGATCGCACCCCAAAAGGAGTAAGCAACAAGGATCGGCCCTCTTCCCTGTAGAGGGATCGACCAGAATTAGGCAACATCACACATTACAACAATGATCAATCAATAACTCAATAGATCAAATCAACATGAAACTTAGAGCACAAGTGCATCATAGCATAAAGAACCCCCCATAGGGATTGTAGCCCCCAACTCCTTTAAAATAAGGATCGGCCTCGATCCTTATTTCTTGAGATTTGGGCTATGCGATCCCTCATGTTGGCCTTTATGGATCTAGAGATCCTTCTGCTGAATTTTTAGGGAGATATTTCATTGTCTTCCTCTATAAATACAGCCTTAATTTGTCATTCTTGGGATCTTTATGCTACTTGTTGCTTTGTACTCTTTTGAAACTAAGGATTCTAATCTGATCCCTATTGTACTTATCTTACAAAGTGGTTAATAAAGTTATCTCTTCAAAGTGGACGTTAGCAAACAACGCGGAACCACAATAAATTGATGTGTCTCTATTATTAGCTTGCTTTCTTATTACTTTACTGCTACATTCTTTCTATTTACATTTATTATTCTTCATTTGTTCCTTTACAAAATCTCTATTGGGTGTTTGTGTCAATTTTTGGTACAAATAGTGAAAAACAATAAGAACAACAAGATTTTTAAAGTGGTTCGGCAATCTCTGTCCTACGTCCACTGTAACTTCAATTATTTATAGATTTGAGTGAGATTTAGAGTTACTAGTACAAGGGTTTTACTGATCTAAAGCCTAGAATAATAAATAGTAGCTTTCTTATTGACTTTACAGTATGTCAAAAAACACATCAAGCGACGGATATGCCTTGTTGTTTAAAAACATGTATGTGTATATATATATATATATATATATATATTTGTGAGTGTATGTTGCTAAATTTGGTACCGTCTCATTGCACATCAGACCATAGATATGCCTTGTCGTCTGATATGCATAAACACAACAAAGAAAAAGTTCGCATGGTGTCTGATGTTATAATACTATTCCCAGAATTACCTATTAAACAATATATAAATTTTGACTAATATGAATGCCATTTACACTTATATGTTATTCGTAGAATGAAAAACATATTTGCGGAATGATATAAATGAATCGCAATTTTATTAAACGAATATTTTATTTCATCTCAAATTCAAATAGCACACATTTGGCTTCCACTATATTTACATTTTAAATATAATACAACATTCATCATACACTATTTCACACTCTCATATACAACATTTTAACTCTTACTTGAATTTTTTTAATTATCATCTTGCTCCAACCTATGTCCAATCGTCTGCTATACCTGTCAAATAAAAAAACAATAAAATGGAAAAGGAAACAAATTGAAATGATAAAAATAAAATTATAATTGTGATTTAATATTGCCTCAATTATTTTGGTTTTTTTTTTCATATTTTAGATTGGGACAAAAATTAAGTGTGCATAAATAACTTATGATATGCACAGTGTATCACTATGAATATCACAAGGCGGAGCATCGATTATCTCTCAGGGACAAATGAAAAGGTCAAGCCTAAATGCATAACACGGTGCAAGTGTGCATAAGGTCAAGCCAAAGTGTGCTTAGGCTAAAGGCTTGGGCTAAACTCAAGTGCAACACATACCAGTTTTAAAAAGCGTGAACAAGGCTGAAGTGCATGGGTTTGGGCACATTGTCAGGAAAAAACAATTCAACCAGGGTGGTCAAGTATCACAACCAGACCAAAACTATAGTCAAGAGCACATGGTCAGGAAACAACAATTCAACAAAGGTGCACAGGTTCGGGCAAAAGCAAGTTTCAGAAATTCAAAGACATGGACTAACAAGACTCAAGCAATTCAACAACATGGACCAGCTAAACCTTCGAGAATACAATAAGACATAGTAATGTAAATGTGCAAAACAGATCAAACAAGCATGCACATTAGGTAGAATACTGTTGCAAGTGCATAAACAAGTAAAGGCATAAGTACATGCAAGAGTAATGAACATAATACATGCACATCCAACATGCAAACCAGGTTCAATCAGTATGCTCGTATACAATAAATACAATAGTGTAGAGTGCAAGTGCATAGGTACACATATGATACAAGAAAGATCAGGTGCATGCACACGGTTAAGAAATATGCACACACAGAAACAAGCAAAACAAATTAAGAAAGTACTATCAAAGAGTTCAAATATGGAAGGGCAAGGTTAGGTTAAAGACTAGTTTCAAGCAACAATGCAAACATTTTGGCATAACCAGGCATATTAATATACATATAAACACATATTTATATACATGTTTAAGTGTATATAGTGAGTAGAAAGGCAACTCAACAGCATGTATGGATGAACCAAAATAGCATAACAAGCATTCTAATGTGTACAAATTAGTTTTAGGCAACAATGTAGCGAGATGAAATCACATCCATTCAGAGACCTAAATACATGCATATTACATAATAGGGCAGCAAAGTACAAGTCTAGACTGAAGGCTGAACCAGAAGCCAAATAAGTGCACCAAATATAACTAGTGAGACGATTATGAAGCAAACGGTTCATAGCAAATGGTACAGGGATACACATCAATGTACTGAGGATAGAACATGCATATACATATACACGAAGTTCGGATCAATGACCAGCTAATAGCCATTATTAGTGAACAAGCAAAACAAGGAGAAACAAGTACATGGAAATGTACAAGTGATCATGTATAAACCAAACAGGGATGAAGTAGTGCAACAACACATAACGCACATACACAAAAGAAAAAAGGGTAAATCAATGATGTAGATTAATAGGCCAATGTAGGTGCAAGTGAAGATTCAAGGGGAATTACACATGGTGCAATAATATACCAGCAAAAGTTCAAGCACAGGACAAGTATCGGTTTCGGTTGAACAAATAAATATGATTGCAGTTCACTAGAGTCTAAGACAAAGCCATAAAACAATGTCAAGGTCGAAAGTGAAATTAATCATGCACTATGCCACAAAGTGAATCAGACAATAGTGATCACATAATATAAGATAGATTTTCTTTACCCTGCTATTTACCACTATTTCACACAACATATAGAAAAAATTATCTTTTGTTTGAATAGCCCCTGAAATCTCTATGTTCATGCTTGTGATTCAAAAAACATTTTATCTGTTGTCTGATTGAAGTTATCAAAAAATTTAGTTTTGGCTCCAAATTTTCCCTCTCAATATTTTCATGGCTACGTTCCTTAATTATTCCATCTTTATTTTATTTTAATTCCGTCTTTACAAAATATGTTTCCCTCTTCTTAAAATCATATCGGCAAAATCCTAACTTATCTTCCATTTGTCTTCGACCTATCTTTTGGAATTAGGTTTTTCCAAATCGGCAGAACCCTAATGGAAGCGTCGATTGATAATGAAATCGCTGATTGATAACTAAATCGCCTAGGTATCTTTTTCAATTTTGGTGGTAATTGAAGCGATAGGACCATAATCTGACTTGTTCAATGCCTATTCTTCGACCCGTCTTCCATTGTATCGTTCTTGACTTGTTTCAACGCCGATGATGAAATGGGTTTTTATAGGGATTGAATCCCTATATTTTGATTGAGCGATTATCTAAAACTTGCACGACTTGTTCATTATTCGAATATATTATGACTTGTTCAGCTTTGTTTATGTTTTCTGATTGGTTTTTCTAATACTGACACTTTAACTAATTTGTTCACTTTATTGTTTTGCTAGTTTGAGTATCTTTGTGCTTGGTTTATTACTGCAATTCCTTTTCTTATACATGAATGCACCATAGTTGATCTTGTTTGTACTTTTTGTACACCTATTGTATTTCCTGTTAGCTGATGATGAAGGTATTTTGGTTAGTTCATGACCTTGCTTTAATGCTTATGTTGGTTGTTTTTCCTGTTGCTTACATTTGGTTATTTGTTTTGTTTGATGTTTCACACCGAGTGATATACTTGTTGCCTTTCTACTCACTATGTACATGTATATACATATGTGTGTGTGTGTATTAGTGTGCCTAGTTATTCATTTGTATATCTAACTTTGAAAAATTCAATCTTTTATGTGTGTTGTTGGTCTTGCTGTCCTTATTGGTCCATGTTCAATGCTTAAGTCTTGTCAAGGCAGTGCAATAGCTTACTTAATGATTGAGTCTTGTCGGTCCATGTTACACTCGAGTTGAATTGTCAACGCAGTGCACACTTTTGTGTGTATGTGTTAATTTTTGCTTGGTTCATCCATACATGCTATTGAGTTGCCTTTCTGCTCACTATGTACATATATACATGTATATACGTATGTGTATACATGTATATTAGTGTGTCTGATTATGCCGAAATGTACGTGCTTGGTTATTACACGTATGCTTTGAACTAATGCATGTATAGTTTATATCATGTGGTGGGATAACACACATATATGTTTGAACTTCCATGCGTATACATACATACGAATGTATATATGTATGCACTTATTCTATTTGGATAATTCTAGTTGTGGTTTAACTTTGAATTTCTGATTTTAACTTGTTAAATTTCTGTGTTGATGCTTGAACTAATGTGTTCTTGTCCCCTAAAGCTTGCTATTTTGAACTCAATTTCTCATTGCTTGCCCGTGACTTTTATGTGCACCACTTTCCTTGCTTACTAATACTGGTTGAATCCCTTACGATTGGTTTGTACTTGTACTTATATATGTGCCTGTTTTGTTTTGATTATTTTGCTGCCTAGTTCAAGCCTGTGTTGAGATACTTTGATTGTTTTGCTTGTGATTCTTTCACTTATCTGTTAGTGTTTTCCTTGAACTGGAATGAAATAGTGCACTATTATCCATGTATATACATGCATACATATTTATATATATGTCTGTGACTATGTAGCTGAATCCCTTGGCACCAGATGTTCTCGATCCTATATCACTGCTTGATGTATTATTTTTGTGATGTTATGTGTGGCATTGCCTTGAACAAGGCAATGCACATACTTTCTTATTCATGGTGGTAGACACAATGCCTTGTTCATGGCACTGCCACGAATAAGGCAGTGCATAGCCTTGCCTTGTTAAGGCAGTGCACAACGATGCCTTGTTCATGGTAGTGCCCATGTTCATGCCTTGTTCAGTGTGTGCACTACCTTGTCAAGGCCATGTGTGGTTGAATTGCGTGTCCATGTTGTCAAGACAAAGATATATGCATTGGTGTATAGGTTCTGTTATGACTTTGATGGTCCATGTTGTTGAATTGTTGATACTTGTTTTTGCTTTTATTTGGACCTGGTCAAGGCATTGTTGGTTTTGTTTTTACTTTGTTGCCCTATGAGAACTTGTGGCTATCACCCATGTGGTTGTATATGCTTGCACATTTATTAATGCACATACTCTTACACTTACACTTGGTTTTCATCTTAGTGTCTATTTAAATCATGAAGAGAAAACAAACCATAAACTGAGGTAATATTAATATTCAAATTCAACTATATCTTTGCATTTTTTTTTCCTTTTCCATTTTGCTGCGTTGCTTATTTGAAAGATATAGGAGGTGGCTGGACACAAGCTGGAGCAAGCAAATTAAGATCAAAATCAGAAACAAACTTGAGTGGATGTGAGTAAAAAATATTATATATGAGAGTGCAGAAAAATGTTGTATATATAAGAGTGACAGTGAAAGTTGTATTTGAAAATGTACATGGAGTGATAGTGGAAGTTGTATTGTATTTGAATCTGAATTGAAATAAAATATTTGTTTAAATAAAATTGTGATTCATTTGTTTCATATTAGTCAATATTTATATGTTGTCTAATAGGAAATTCTAGAAATGATATTATAACACCAGAGAACACATGGTTTTTTTGTTATGTTAGTGCATATCAGACGATGGGGCATATCTGTGGTGTGATGTGCAATGATCTATGGTCTGATGTCTGATGAGACGGCATATGATTTAACAACAGATAGATATGCATTCAGACAATGGAGCATATCCGTCATTTGATGCCTTTTTCCCATTATGATGGGTCAAAATACATGCAGAATATTCAATCAAAGAAATCATAAAGTCGAGTTTCAGATAATCATTTGATCTAAAATCCATGACTAAGAAAAATAAAATGAAAAATTCAAATCAAAGCATATATTCGAAAATATAGGAAATCATCCTATATAAATAATCCATTATCATCATTGGCTGAAAATCATTCGAGTTGGAGAAAAATCAGAGAGCAAGCCTTAAAAAAATCACAAACTAATTTTTAACTCAAATAAGAAGTCAAGTTCAATACAAAATCAAAAGGGGCAAAAATTATACCATATATCAGTCGAAGAATACTTGGCAAATTAAAGCAGCTGTAACCTACAAGTGCTAGTAAATTAAGGAATGAGAGCAATAGAGGAATTAGGTGAACGATATCCAAGAGGCGGCTTCAATTCAGCCAAACCCCAATTCCAAGCGGCGGCTATCAAAGCAAGCTTGAACAAATTATAATAAGTATTGGCTAAAAGAATTGGAAATGTTGGATACCTAAAGAAACCCTAATTTCATTATCAATCATTATTTGATCGTGAGAGAGTACCGGGAGAGTGAGAATTTTCTAATGTGAAACCAAAATTGAGAGGGAAATAATTCAAGGAGCACGACCACAAAATGGAATGGAGAGAAAGAGAAGAGGGAAATAATTCAAGGAATGCGACCGTAAAGTAATTCATCCAATATTGAAAGGGAAACCAAAATATCAGTATGGAGCCAAAACTGTTTTTTTTGATAAATTAATCTAAACAACAAATAAAATGTTGTCTGAATGATAAGCATGAAATCTACATAAAATAATGATTTCACGGGCTATGTCATAAAATATATGATTTTTTTATATGTTGTATGAAAAGTTGGAATAACAGAAAATTTACCATATGTTGTGTGATCACTATTGTCTGATTCACTTTGTAGCATGGTGTTAATGAAGGAAAGAGAGAAGACGAACAACATAAAGTGCCAAAAGTAATTCCTTCTCCAGTTGTTGTAGGGTTTGAATTTATTGGGAAAACATCTAGTAGAATCGGAGGCCCATGAAATACCAAGCCTGGATCCAAGTCCAAATATGTAGGAGTGAGAATCAAAGCCCATATACCAATAAAAAACACTCAAACTGAGTGGTACCACTCGGTATCGACCGGTTTTTATGAAAGGAAACCTCTCTTCAATCTTCCATTTGGCCTTCTGCTTACGATCCATTGTGTTTTGGGTGCTTTACCATTGAAATTGAGTTAATTTTAAGAGGTTCTGATACCAGTTGTCCTTGCCTGCTTTCAGTCGAAATATCCTTCAAGTTGTTATTCTTCTCCTTAAGAAAAGCGCCTTATGATGATCACTCGAGCCATAGCTTCAAGTACAAGAGTTTTGGAGGTCCACGCGTGAATAAAAGTGGTCGCAGCGTAGTGGTCCGGCTCGATACCGAGTGGTCATTTTTGCACTAAACCCTTTGAAATTTCTTGAGTGTGTTCCTGTTGTCTTTCTAAGTAAGTTCCTAAGTCCGTGGATCATTTTGTCTTCATTATGGAATTCAAATTATGGCGAAAATCTGCGTAGTCAAAAAGCTAAATAATAATTGCCACCTAAAGTATGCTTTCATTGAAAAAGAATGCTTTGGAATAAGATAAGTGTTTACTATTATCTCCATTCTCTGGTTGGTCGTCCAAGAGTTGCTTTATAGTGTTGCCTCTATTCCGTGGATATCCGTTCAACTGCTTTATATAGTCGGAATTACATTTTTCATGCTAAGGAAAAGATCTACACTCTGGAGATCATTCCATGCCTCAACCAAGTATGCTTTTCCTTTACTTTTCTTTTTCACCAATTTTTGATTGAGATATTCATCTTAGTATCGAGTAGTCCTTCTCGGTACCGAGTTCTTTTGCTTTGTCCCAAGTACGATAAGTACTCAGGATGTATAAAATTTTATCACTTCCCCTTATTTTGTTTGCTCGTGCTCGTGCTCGATCTCTCTATGTGCTTAACCCGATGCTGACTTTTAGAAAACCCATTCTTGTTACCGTCAACCATTCACCAATGATCACCCAAGGCTGCCATCTCCTTTAGACCGACACTGACTATCTACACTCACTATCGCCATTGGGCCGACATCCTAACCATCACCATCTACTCCAGAGTGCACATCATTGACCTCCTTCATCTTTCAATACAAATTTGAAGCTCAACTTAATTTAAGGTCGGCTAAACTTTCATGTCGTGGCTGTCGATACCAAAAACGGTGATTTGGAAAGTATTGATGGGGATCGGTCGAAGTTTGCTTAGGGTTTGACTCAGGCTCAACCTAGGATATCCCTATGATCAACTTAGGACATGGTAAAGTCAATCTGAAATGATGCTTAGGGCTTTGACTTTGACTAACTCCTATCAAAGTTTGGTCGATTGTGCACCATCATTCGAATTCCAGTAGGACAGTTCGTTTACAAGAACTATTTTATTGGACGGGCTTCCAAACTCGAATGATTACTTTACCAAGTACATTTAATAACTGCATTTTTAGTGTTCCTATAAAAGAAAGAATTCTGCCTCGCTCCGTGCAATAGTTCCGTTATCGATTATCTGATGATAAAGGATAAGTTCTGATACATAGTTCAATTGTGCGATGTGGCTTGTTTTACTAGTAAGCAAGCTATCTTCACAGGATGGTCCATTTGTCGTGTACAGCATACAGGACTCATACTGCACATATTAACACTTTGACTTTCCTCGGTTGAAGTTCAGAATCCGATTAACCAAAACACACCGACATCCATTGGATTTTGAGCATCAGCTGCACGGGTTTAGTACTTGAAATTAAAAATACACGACTGTGTTGAATGCTAAGTTTTCCTGTCTAGAATGACTCACCAGTCGCCCTGTTTCTAGCTCGGTGCTGATACATGCACTCCACCTGAAGCCGAGTCTTCCATAGCTCAGGCTTTACATACAATTCATGTTAGACCTAGGCATTCAAATACTACCGAATTACAAGACATGGTTGTTCCAACAGAGCCATTGCAAAATCCACCTCCTCCTCTGAATGAGTATACCGGCTTAAGGGTTCTAGTTGATCCACCAGAATAACCATTATGACTGCCAAAATGCTATGCAACGTATGCAGATAACACAAAATTCCTGAGGATGACGTGCTTCACCCTACTTAAATCCAATGTGTGCACAGCACTCTAATAGGCTATACAACATGCAATCGTATATGTGCTTGGGCAGCATCATCCATTTTGACCGTTAGTGAAATCACACCTTTTTGTTTAGTTTTTTCGTGTATAAATTCCTTTTTACACGACTTGTCATTCCAAGTGCTAGAGTATGGGTATGATCTCCAATGTTACAAATATCTAGGACTTGGTCAATGTTAATCACGTTGGCCAAATTATCCAATTGTCCTCAGTCCCATTGACTCTTCCGGTCTTGATCCGGGACCAAAGGAATCCGGTCGCTCTTTCCAATGGAAATCCTACCTTATTCTTGGCGGAGCATGTCTCGCTATGTTGTAAACGCAGTCATTAACATCCCAACCAATGACCGATTCATATATCCAAGTACCATTCCTTAATATGCCTATCTCTGGGAATCCGATCTCTATTCTACATATCTCTGGGATTCGATCAAGATTATCCATTGATCGTCTTCGCTCATCCTTGGCCTAGCATATCCTGCCGGGCCATAGGCTTGGTCATTAGAATTTCAATCGTGCACCAGCATATGTCTCCAAAAGCTGGCACTTTGATTGGCCGATTAAACACGTTCCTTCTTGACGTTACCTAACTTCGAGCAATGGAAAAATCTGAAGGTCAGCCCCTCTGTGGTCTTTCCCTCTTGACGTTGCCTATCTTCGTGCAATGGAAAATACCTGATGGTCAGGGTATCCGATTGATCCTTGTGTTGACATTCCTTCTTGATGTTTCCAAGCTCCAGGCAATAGCAAATAACTAAACGTCAGGGTCGAATTATTCGATCAACCCTTATATGTCATTCCTTTTTGACATTGCCAAACTCTAGGAATGGAAAATATCTGAAAGTTGGGATCAAACTATCCGATCAACCTTGTGTTCTTATTCCTTATTGACAAATACTTGAAGGTCAGGGTTGAATTATCCAATTAACCTCTACGTGGTCTTTCCTTCTGGATGTTACCTAACTCCGGGCAATGACAAATATCGAATGGTCGAGGTCAAATTATCTGAAAGTGACTACTTTGCTATCGGACCGAAATGGCCAACAGTCGTAAACAATGTAAATGTAGTGGCAATGCGTTATAAACTAAGTTATCAACTGATTTCGATTATGAGTATAAAAATAACTAGTGCGAAAAATAATAATAGCACTAAAGTAAAATGACACCAGGAATTTTTATACTGGTTCGAACTCCCGTCCACATCCAGTTCCAAACTTCTTTTGGAATTAAGACTATAAACCCACACTTAACTTGGAGGAATAGGTTTACACGCCTGAGCAACCGAACAAAACTTCTACCGCCTAAGCAACCAAATAGGATTTGATCGCCTGAGCAACCGAACAGGACTTGACTGCCTAAGCAACAGAATATGACTTTGATTACAAAGTAGATTGACTTTTGACGACCTAGATTTTTCGCGTTCGAAAATCGACATCCATACTTCACATGGTACTCGAATGTCGTAGATTCGACCATTCAAATCCGATTCGCCGGAGCTTATGACACATCAAGTATAACAACACAGCGGAAGAAAAAGAATAAATATCATATACAACTCCAATGATACAATATCCAAATATACAACAATGATCAAAATCAGAGATACAATGAAATGCTACAGTGGAAACACCAATGAACTAGCAGCGGAAACAACTAGAACTTGAAACTCCAGAAGAAATACCAATAACAGCAATCTCCATAGATAGCTCGAACCACCATTAAGTTGCACCAAGCTAAGCAAGGTCAGTCGTCTTGACCAAATGCTCTATATCCAAATTCTCCAAAGAATTCCAAAGAGAATGTTGAAAGCTACTGAATCGATATCTACTATCTGAAAAACCCCAACTCTAGACTGCCCGTGTGGAAAATTGTGCCCAGAGTTTAGGAAGGGAACAATAAACTCCGGGTCAGTCACGAGACTGATATAAACGAATAAAAACAGTTTATCTTTTAAAACAACAACAAAAGATTTTAAAACACTGAAAATCGCAATGCTTTTTGGAAAATGAAACTGCCATAAGGCCTCCCGCCACACACACAATGCAAGTGCACACTTGGAGGAGATTTCTCCTTATGGCGGTCAAAAATGCTTGATACGCGAAAACCATTTGATATTATTATTAGTGCATAATGCAGAAAACATTCGAAAGTATAATATCAATCTTAGCCAGCATACCACATTTCATCGTATGCTTACTATAGCTACCATTTAAGAATGGCAGGTTATACAATTGAAATCGTAAAGGGTGCATATTGGATGATTGTGTTTCCAACAAATGGTCAGGCAAAGTAACTTCCCACACCGAAGTGGAACGCCTCTGGAAAGACGCCCCCGAGAACCTAACCGGATCTCTGCTAAACAAGGCCGACGCTACCTCACGCTTTAACCAAGCCGTAACTAGGTAACTAACACACGAGCTATGCCATCCCCAGTCGTTACCGACCTTTATTCTGGGATCCCGACAACCAACAACCACAAAGTAATAAATTTGCAGTAACCACATATGTTAAATATTTGGGCTCCATATCATGATACCACCTCTTATCCAGAAGGAAATGGACATACCTAGGGGCGCGACCCCTAAAAACCTTGCCACAACATTCCTGTTTCGACCATTCTGGGTTGTGAGGCTCGAGGAAGTCTCGTCCATAAAGCCACGCTTTTTTATAAAGCCATGCTTCGATAAACAAATGATCAGCAGCACTTCATATGCCACATTACCAAATTGGGAATGTATCGCTATTAACCATCAACTACATAACCTCTGAGCTCATACGTCACAGAGAAGGGTGTTAAGCTAAGAGAATAAATCTCTGCCACCAAACAAAAATGTATTTGATAGAAACCAGCTTTACATCTCAAAGTGTAATGTCAAACACACATCCATACAAGTCTGTTGCGGGTTTGAACAGAATCGAAGGCACTCCCAAAGAAGCCCTTGCAATCCGGGTATTCACAATCCCAATCGGACTTCCCATCACTTAGGGAATCTCTATACCGCAGCTACTCAGTGTAGAGACAATCGATAGGTCATCCTATCATTCTCGCAAATACCCGGTCTTCAACACCGGTTTTCAAATGCTATCCATAATGTCATATCATTATTCAGAATGGGTTATATGACGCAAGGTCCTCTCCTGGCTAAATCGAATAAAGAACGCAATATTAAAAAAAACATATGGATATGGGATCTCAGTTAAGTCTACCCAAAACTTTTCTTTCAAATGGTTTAAACAATTTTCCTTTCAAATTGGATTAACTCATCCAATCTTTAAGTCAAAGATTCAATTCATAGTTTTCAAAAATATTTCCACAAAACAATTCCATTCCAAATCTTTTATATAAAAGATATACCATTTAAAACGCTCTTCAATTTCAAAACAAGATTTAATAATCTTTCATAGAGATTCATTCATAGCTTTCAAAAGTATTTCAATTTCATTTCAAACTTGAATCTTTCAATACAAATTGGAAATCCCTTCCTTATATGAAAGCTCTTATTATTTGAAACAAATAGTTTTCATTTCGGAAAAATCCGATTACATTTATACAAGTTAAAATCCTTGGATTAAATTCAAATTCCCGAAACAATACTTTTAAAATGGTTTAAAACCCATATAACTTGAATACCCTTTTTAAACCATAATTTCCAAACATAAAATTCAATTTCAAATCTTGAATTTAAATTCAAATCAAATTATTTGAATTTCGAAACTTAATCAAGTTATTCAAAATAACTTTTATCTTTGAAACTCCTTTTCAAAATCTTTCAATCCCATTTCCAAAACTATTTTGGATTCAAAAATTCAACTTTAAATCCATTTGAATTAAATTCAAATATCTGTGACTTAACCCATTTCCTCGTGAAATCCATATTTGTGTGTGTATTGTGTAGTCCAGGGGTTTTACACAATAGTGCAACTACAACAATCTTCACAGATTCAAGCATGTCCATATCGATAAGCAATATGATCCATAAGGCTTATCTTTATTCACAGATTCATAGATAAAGTAAATTTATCAATCACAAAGATTCACCATTATGATTCGATGTGGGTTTCGGATAACCAACTGAAATCCGACTCCATGTCGCATCGAAATTCAAATGCCGTTTTACGGGCCCAAAGGGTTTTCATATTCATACAACAGTATATTCGTCACAGATATAACAGCTCAGCACAAAGCATTTCATATTACATAGCATCACATCAAATATCAAATATATCAATCCATCACACAGCACTCAATAACAATCAACCATCTTCAATTAAGATGAATAAATTGTGTGGTTTTGAATTTATCAACCACATGATTACTTTCATTAATAATCTTTAATCTATGATTTATTATCATTAATTACAATTGATTAAGTCTTAATCACCTTCATTAATTAATCATTTATTAATTAACCTTTAATAATAAATAAATAAATCTTAAATTAATTAATTATCCTTAATTAATTAATTAGCCCTTAATTGATTATCATTCCTTAATTAGTTACCATTAACTAATCAATTTTTAAGAGGTGTTTATCCCTAATCACTTATATTAAATAATCACAAATTATTTACATCGAGGCATTATCTTTAAAATAATTTTATTTTTACCACCATTTATTTTCTTTATTTTTTTAACAACTTGAGACTTAACTTAGCTAATTTAATTATACAACTCTTATTTATCCAACATTTAAATAAACACCAATTATTTAAAAGAAATTTATTTAAGAAAATAATTCAAAACCTGGTTTGTTTAATTTTACAAAACTTGATTTATTAAAAATGATGTTATACCAACTTGCAAACCCGAGCCCAATTAAAACTTTCCCGAGCCAAACTACACTATACCCGAGCAACCCCCGTCTCTTTTCTTTTTCCTTCCTCTAAAACTAAATTTTGTTTTAAACATTTAAAACCCTGTACCCAGTGAAACATCTTGACAACGAACACGAGCCAAACCCGGAGTTACTCGATGCCATTCTTGAGTCATTACTTCTTCTTCTCCCATCCAAACTACCCATCATCACAGATACACGGTGCACGTGCACGATCAACTGATCATGCTCCGACCATCGCCGTCGTTGCCAACAAGTCGACAACCTCTCCCTTAGTCAACGCAATCACTTAGATCATCGAAACGATAATAAACTCAAAATCGAACCCCACGAGCTCCTATAACCCAAATATTGAACATCAAAAAAAATGCTTCGTCCAGACGATCACAACCACCAGCGAACTTGCAATTTTGGCCATAGCCTCACCGTTTAACGATGCTCTGATTCCCCACCGATCGATCGCACCAAAAACCTCGTTGTCGAAATTGACTCTCAAGCTTTATCGACCAAACTTGGTCATTTAACCCTAATTTAAACTCGTTCATCCCCTATGATTAATAAAAAAAATTCGAAAATTTTTCCCATGCCCCACTACGCGTCAGCTTCCTTCACCATGAATTTCAATTCCCAGATCGACGTGGATCACCAGAATTCGGCCAAAACTTGATTGTCGTTCAACTCAAAATTGCTCAACATCTACTTGCTTAAAAATCATGAAAATAGCTTTAAAAATCACCATTCTTAAATACGAATCCATTCTAATAATCAAAACGTGAAATTATAATGTAACGACCCGCCTTCCATACCACAGAAAGACGCATCATTAAGAAGAAAGAAAGGGATAGAAAAGAGAAAAGATAGAAAAGAAAGAACCAAACAACATCAGAATCTCACAGCGGAACGAATAAATTACATTAATCAAATAAAATATGACATAGTATCATATACATCAGAGTTATACATCTCAAACTACATAAAACTAGACAGTTATGAAACCTGTCTAGATATTACAACACAAGAACGTCACAGATAACAGAAATGATACTAACACAGCAGAAACTCTATATATATATATATATCTACACGCTGAAGCCACCTACTCAATATCTCCTCCAGAACTCGTCAAAGCAAACCTGAATCACTTGACTACTCATACGTAACATGAGTACCCAAGAGTTTAACAAAACAGAAAATAAACACTCGGGTCAGACAGGGGTCTGGTGTGAGTAAACGATCAAAAGTTGCTTAACTTTGAGAAAATTCTTTGGAAACAAAGGTATCACGTAAGACTCCTCACAAATAAACATGGGTAATTTTTTACCTTACGCTAACCAAAACATTTGATAGGAAATCCAGTGATATTATAATAGGGTCTAGGATTTTCAAAATAAAATACAGAAATAGCTGGAATGCTTACATCTCACGTTCCAACATAGTTGGGCACAATCAAAACCGTACAGGCACTTATTGGATTTTGGATTCCATACAATGGCAGGGCTACTGGGGTACTGCCCGTCACAGTACATAGCCTAGATCACCGTACCGAGGAGTACGCCCACTCCCCTACAACACAAAGCCAGAACCATCCCTTACTGGACAGTCCCGAACAAGACCACCCCGGCAGTTGTCATGATCAACCGCCCCACACAGCCGAAATAAAAAGGGGCCTCTAAACAGGGGTAAATCTCGTCCTACTTGGGCATGACCCACTTAGCTTTACTGCACCTCCCCTGTCTTAGCCATTCCCGGTTGACGAGGCTTGAGGCTTGAGGCTGCGATTACCTTTATAGGACACATCAATCTTAGAATGCTCATCGTCCACCTGACGATGTTCTGAAAGCATTCAATCCATACAAGTTCATTCCGGGTTCGAACGAAACTGAAGGCACTATCTCATTACACACATTTTGGAATCACCCTCAGAGTTAACGACCATAGCCCTTGCACTCTGAATCACCATCTCGAACCTGTAAGTAATATTTCCATCAAACTCATCTCGGAATCACCCCCAGAGTTATACTGACGAATAGTTCTTACACCTCGAGTCTTCACTTGTACTCCCATTGGATTCACGACCTAACGTTTAGCTTGGATCGATGTGGTTTTTGTAATTCCAAATTTAGAAACCCGATCCCGGTCTCATCGAATCCAAACGCCATCTTAATGTCCAAGTGATTTAAGTTTAACAGATTAATTCAATTTAAACATATTGAATTCACACAGCATCATTCATAGATAAATATCACACATTTATCATTGATATATCAAATATCATATCACAGAATATCACAACATGCCATCCAATAGATATTAACCAATTCAGATATTCCACAAACAATCATACACAAACAGGCATCATTAATCCCTTTATAATTAATTTAATCATCTTAAATTAAATTAATTACTTGAGAGTCAAACAACTAATCCTGCTTAAACAATCATTAATTAATTACAATTAATTAATTAATCACTCTTTAATCAGCTTCATAATCCAATTAATTAATCTTCAATTACAGATTAATTATCCTTTAATCAAATTCTTAATAATCACTTAGACTAATTATTCTTCAATCACACTATGTAATTAACCTTAAATTAATTACACAGATTAATTTATCTTCAATCATTAATTAATCTTAATTAATTCCTAATTAATTAATTAACAATAATTAATTACATAAATCCTTAATTAATTTCATTAATTAATTATTACTTCTCTCTTACTTCATTGATTAATTATCTAATAATTAATCACATTTATAAATTAAATTAAACAATTAATTATTCATTAATTACATAAATTAACGACCCTCTAATTACTTTACCAATTAAGTCAACACCTTGATTAATTACATTAATCAATCCTTTAATTACACTGGGTAATTAAGATAATTACTTCCCTTAAGTAATTATATCCCTTTAATTAATATCCATTAAGTAATTTCCTTAATTAATTACATTCAGTAATTATTCATTAATTACTTCACTAAGTAATTACACAACTTTAATTACATTAAGTAATTATAGTCAATCCCATTATTAAGTCATAATTTTTTTAATTAATTAAACTTAATTAATTAACTAAAAATTATCCACAATAACTTAATTAATTACTCTGAGTAATTAATTACTTTAATTACTTCATTAAGTAATTATATTTACATAATTCTTCTTAATCATTAAGTAATTAACTTCTTAATTACTTATTAACTAATTATTTCTAAATTAATTAACACTGATTAAATTAATTTCTAATTAAGTAATTAATTATAATTAATTAATTACAACTAATTTACCTTAATTTAATTACTTACATTAACCAATTTAAGTTAATTAAGTAATTTACTTCAATTACCTTTATCAATTGTTTAGAAATTTAATATTTGAATTCAAAACTTGTATTTGGTTTATACAAAAACATCATCTTTTAATTTATCATTTTTAAATACTTTACTTCAATCACATTTTAAATTACTTCAAATACACTTTTATTTGAAAACATTATTTTATCATTAAACAAAGCAAAATTAAAACAACTATTTTAAACAAAAGTTTAAATTATAAAATCCAAACTTTAAAACTAAAATCCTTTTTAAATTCAAACATTCATTCTTTATACAACTAATTTTAAACACTTTGTTTAAACATCAATTTGCTTTTCAACTTTGAAACTTCATTATATAAAGTATAATAATCCTGTTAATACTAGATTATATAACAAACTAACTATTTTAAAAACAATTTTAATTTAACTTGATAAAACACAAAGATTTAAATTAAAATATTTCAAACATATTAAAAACTGTTTTAAAACTTTGTTTCAAAATCCGAGTTTGGTTTTAAACTTCAGAAATATCACTTTGCAGTTAAAATTTGAACAGGGTATAATTCCTGTAACTAAGACTCTAAACCCAAACACACGCAAACGACCCTCTACCACTTCGAGCTGCACACGGGTCAAACACAAGACCATACTCGAGCAGACCACCGAAAAACCCATGGCCAAACACTCTTTCCAAACCAAAACTGCTGCACCAAAAATAGCTCGTGCACGATAGTATCGGCCGATGGCGATCAACGCCGGCAAGCCCTACAAGTCCACCATGACTCGACAACCCCCTCGTCCCTCTAAATCAAAGAAAATGCTACCGAATCAAAAAAGGCTACAACATCGCAACCTGGAAGGACACTCGAACCCAAAAATCGTTGCCAACGGCGAACCCCAATGCCAGAGACCGTGGCTTCATTTCCATAGCCACCCTGCACTTCGACAATGCGATACCACTCCATGCGATCCACCCCGAAGCGTTAACGACGACGAACCCATGTCATTTCCGACCCCAAACAGAAACAACGCTAAAACCCTACTCTGCCCCTTCACGGCCACCACGGTCGACATAAAAATTTGCCACTATTTTTCCTGCATCGCCCAGAACCAAGACCTCCTCCCTGCTGAAGCTCGCCATCCACTTCGAAGCAATTCAATAGAAATTGACTAATAACCCAATTCAGGTAATTTTTCAATTTCTCTCGGAATACCAAACTATAATTACAAACTTCCTTTTAAAATTCATGAATTTGTACATCCATTCAAGTTATACGATTTGAATTTAAAATTATTGAGATTGATTCCTACCCCAATTTTAATATTTCACTGTGAATTCACCATTTACATTATATTTGTTCAATGTTAATATTTACATTTATTTCTAAACACAAGATTACTTTGTTATGATCAAATTCTTTTCAAAGATCAAAGATTAATAATGGTAAACTTGGGAGATAGGAATTTTCTTATAAAACTAAAACATGAATAAGAACTGATTTTTTAAAAAAAAAATCATGTTTACAGGCAGTCAAAACTACTAAATAAATATGCATTCAATCATCAAATCCAACATGCATGCGTAGATACAATTTTTAACATTTCACAGATCAGCGAATAAAAGATTCAAAACTGTTTTTAAAAAAGAAATTTACTTACCTAGTTTATAAACAGAGAACACTGCATTTTTAATTCTTGGAATTTGAATTACTGCATTTCATTTCTGTTGAAACACTGAATTTTTTTGCTTTTGCATTTTAACTTGCTGATGGATTTGCATGTTTTTCAGATTGCCAGTTGAGTTTGAAGCCATTTTTCAGGTTGCAATTAGATCTGAGTTGCAGTTTTGAATTTGCATTTGATTTCTTTTTTTTTAAGTTGAAGAAAAATTTAAAGAAGTTTGAAGAAAAGAAACAAACAGATCTTTTTCTTCCTAAACTTTAATTAAAACGATACTTTCTTTTAAACATAAGAATTGCCACTTGTTATAAGAATAACTTCATGTATTAACAAATGTCCAACCCTTCATTATCTTGTAAACAAGTGTATTTTATATTTTCTCATGATGCCATGTGTCTAAAGATTGCATTAATTACTTGTTTAAAAATGAATTAAACCTTAATTACAATATTAATTTAATACTCATGTTATATATATAACTACAAAATGCATTTATAACTTTGTGTTAAATTTATAATTATTTTAAAACTTACTTTCCTAAAAATAAGTTTTTAAAAGTAAGAAAGTAAACATTTATTTAAATTTTATTTTAGAAGTTTTAAACATAAATTTCTATAGCTAACATTGACATTATATTTAAAATCTAAATTTGTTTTCAAAATCCAATTTAAAAGAAAATAATTTTAGACTTCTAAAATAAGGTACTATTTCAATCTATTATTCCTTTAATAAGAATAAATTTTCCTTTTAGTGTTTTATAAATAAAATTAAATTTTAAATTGCTTTTGAAAAACATTTTTATTAAACCAAATCAAAAACTTTCAAATCACTATAAAAACTTATGTATATTATAATTTTGAAAACATATTTTTCTATTTAAGTTTAACCCATTATTTTTTATTTACAATAAATATATACAAATATAAATATTCATTATAAATAGAATATCTTAAATATTAGCTTCAGAAATTATTTGAATTTTAAAACAGAACATCAAATCACAATATATAAACATATATATTATAATTTGAAAATATTTTTATTAAATTTAAATTGAAACATTTTCCTTATTACAATGTATATATATATATATATATATATATATATATATATATATATATACATATATTACAAATAGAATATATTTTTTATCAACTTAAAAAGATTAATTGTTATTAATTACACATATATATTATTATTATTATTATTTGAAAAGAATAAACATTCAAATTAAAGTATCATTATTATTGAGTTTTTGAAAAGATAACATTTGTTAAGTTAGATTAATTATTAGTTTTGAATATATAATATTTGGTTAAATTAGATTTTTAAATCAATATAACATATTTTAAAATAAATTATAAATGGAAATTATTAAATAATTGTTGCCAAAATCCTTGGACATCACATATAATGATTAATTTTCTGACATATATTGATCAACACTGTGATTTATCATTTTAGAAAAATTTACCTAATATAATTTCTTGAAATTATTTTTAAATTTTTGATTTTGTAAATTTGAACACATTTCGTTTAAACGTCCGAACCTCAAAAAGATTGTGGGATGAGATATTTAAATTTTCAAACAGGTTTTGGAAACCTGTTATAATTAAGAATAGAGGCATATGTCTGTTCTCAGACATACACAACACATTCATGTACATATAAATATATATATACTTGCGAATATATACACATGCATTTATCATTTTCCAAGATATTATCATCACAAATATTAGAATCAAAATAATGGGTTTTAAAAAGGAAGTTTGCTCACCAGTATATGCACAGAGCAGAGAAGCAACAGGCCTGGAATTTTATTTTTAAACTTGAATCTAGAAACTCGTTTTGATTTTAATCTGGAATTGTTTACTTTGAAACTGAATTTGCTTTCCATGCTTGAAAACTTGATTCGGGTTTTTCTTTGATCTGAACTTTAACCATTTGAAACTGGAGGTTGCTTTTAAACTTGCCTATTCTTTTCATTACACTTTGATTTTCCTGGCTTTGGTCTAATTTTAGTTTGAAAACTGGAAGCTTGATGATGTTGAATTTGAAATCTTTGAATTTGTTTTTAATGTTGAGATGATTTCAGGCTTTTGATTTGAATTTGAGTGGATCTATTACTTGCATTTGATTTAAACTGATCTGATCTTGCCTGAACTTGCATGCTTGATCAGGTTGCATATTTGATTCTACATGCTTAAACTTGCTTTTGTTTCCAGGCTTTAAGATTTCTTTTCTGGTTTGTATTATTTCATTTTCCAAACTTGATCTCTGTTTCGTTTTTCTAAAACTTTGTACTTGATTTTGCTACTTTGAATCTGAAAACTTGATCTTGTTTTTAGGTTGATGTCTTGTGAGAGTTGAATTGCTTTCGGGTTTGAATTTGGTTTTGATTTTCATTTTTTTCTTCTTAGGCTTGAGAAGAAAATGAAGATAGCCTGGTTTCAAAAAAATTCTCAAGCATGCTTTCTAATTTTTTTGATTCAAAGAAAACAATCTCCCTTGCCAATGTCTTTATCATTTACACTTGTAAATACATGTATTAATATTCTCACACTTGTAAAAATATTTAAATTTATGTTTAGACCTTCTTTTTAATTTATTTACAAATTATGTTTTTAAACCCTTATCATTTTATAATTATGAATTAACTTTGTTTCTTATGTTTTAAAGGTTTACATATATATAATGTTTTAGATTTTAAATTCAAGTCATTAATTAAATTTTAAAGTTAAATTCAAATCTAATCATATATATGTATACGTATATTTTTAAATTCAAATAATTTTAAAACATTTATTATTTTGATTTCTTAAACTCAAATGAAATTTACAATCTTATATATATACACACACAAATCAACATTTATTTTATTTATTTTGAAAATTTCAAATAAATTTCAAAATAAATTCCAAAATTTACATTAATTATTAATTTAAAGTTAATTCAAAGTTTGGGATCGTTACAGATTCCCCTCTAAGAAAATTTCATCCTCGAAATTTGCAAGGGAGACAACAAAAAACAGATGAAGGATAAAGAAATATCTTTCCGGATCAAACTGAATATCTATTCTGCATTTTGGCTCACCAAATCAAAATATCACCAATAGATACGAGAACAAACTCATTCAATACTATACAAGATACTCGGGCCATCAGATCTACGAATATGCAGGGCACTGATTAGTTCGGAGGAATAACTAACCACTCGTAGAATATATCAAGACCCAAATGATAGATAAATGGATTTAATCTTCCACAATTTTCGAACACTAGATATGCATTCCAAACTCAAGTCGGAATACCACAAAGTATATATAACTTTTCCCTCTTCGGACTTTGATACGCATAAGAGATTACAATAGAATTTTGAATTTGGTTTAATCGAAATCATTTTATCGATACAAATTAATTTAACTTCATATTTAATTAACCAATTTATTCCAATTTTAAATTTTCAAATTTATCAAAGTTAAAAATGAAAAGCTAATAGAAAACCAATGAAGAGAATACGAAATGGAAATTATCTATAAGGATTCGTAAGGCCATCATCGCACCGAAGCTTCTTCCTCGAGTTGCCACGAAGACGTCAAAGAGATTGGAAAGACGAATCAAAGAGGATTGATAGAGAAAGTTGTTTCCGCTATTGCAGGGTACTGACCATTTCTGTTGGTACTCCCCTGTCCCTATCTCGTCCTTTTCTTGCACTCACACCCACTATCAGTGGATAGTAAAAGAATTTACTGAGGCACACAAACGGATATCTTAGGGATATACTCATTATGGGTATATTTCACCTTATCTCTAATGAGTCACCTAATGTGTTATACTCCTGAGCTAAAATTTCAACCTTCAGCTCTAATACCAAATTTGACGACCCGGATTTTTCGCGTTCGAAAATCAACATCCATACTTCACATGGTACTCGAATGCCGTAGATTCGACCATTCAAATTCGATTCACTGGAGCTTATAACACATCAAGTATAACAACACAGCGGAAGAAAAAGAATGAATATCATATACAACTCCAATGATACAATATCCAAATATACATCAATGATCAATATCAGAGATACAATGAAATGCTACAGTGGAAACACCAATGAACTAGTAGTGGAAACAATTAGAACTTGAAACTCTAGAAGAAATACCAATATCAGCAATCTCCATAGATAGCTTGAACCACCATCAAGTTGCACCAAGCTAAGCAAGGTCATTCGTCTTGACCAAATGCTCTATATCCAAAGTCTCCAAAGAATTCCAAAGAGAAAGCTGAAAGCTACTGAATCAATATCTACTATCTAAAAGACCCAACTCTAGATTGTCCGTGTGGAAAATTATGGGCACCCAAAGTTTAGGAAGGGAACAATAAACTCCGAATTAGTCATGGGACTGCTATGAGCAAACAAAAACAGTTTATCTTTCAAAACAACAAAAAAATATTTTAAAACATAGAAAACTGCAAATCTTTTTGGAAAATGAAACTGCCATAAGGCCTCCCACCACACACACAATGCAAGCGCACACTTGGAGGAGATTTCTCCTTATGACGGTCAAAAATGCTTGATACGCGAAGACCATTTGATATTATTATTAGTGCATAGTACAGAAAACATTTCGAAAGTATGATATCAATCTTAGTCAGCATACCACATTTCGCCGTATGCCTACTATAGCTACCATTTAAGAATGGCATATTATACAATTGAAATCGTAAAGGGCGCGTATTGGATGATTGGGTTTCCAACAAATGGTCAGGCAAAGGAACTTCCCACACCAAAATGGACCACCTCTGGAAGGACGCCCCCGAGAAACTAACCGGATCTCTGCTAAACAAGGTCGACGCTATCTCACGCTTGAACCAAGCTGTAACTAGGTAACTAACACACGAGCTATGCCATCCCCGGTTGTTACCGACCTTTATTCCGGGATCTCGACAACCAACAATCACAAAATAATAAATTTGCAGTAACCACATAGGTTAAATATCTAGGCTCCATACCATGATACCACCTCTTATCCAAAAGGAAATGGACATACCCTAGGGGAAGTACCCCTAAAAACCTTGCCGCAACATTCCTGTTTCGACCATTTCCGGGTTGTGAGGCTCGACGAATCTCGTCCACAAAGCTACGCTTTTTTAAAAAGCCATGCTTCGATCAACAAATGATCAGCAGCACTTCATATGCCACATTACCAAATTGGGAATGTATCACTAGTAACCATCAACTACATAACCTCTGATCGCGTACGTCTCAGAGAAGGGTGTTAAGCTAAGAGAATAAATCTCCACCACCAAACAGAAATGTATTTGATAGAAACCAGCTTCACATCTCAAAGTGTAACGTCAGACACATATCCATACAAGTCTGTTCCGGGTTCGAACAGAACCGAAGGCACTCCCAAAGAAGCCTTTGCAATCCGGGTATTCACAATCCCGATCGAACTTCCCATCACTTTGCGAATCTCTATACCGTAGCTACTCAGTGCAGAGACAATCGATAGGTCATCCTATCATTCTCGCAAATACCCGGTCTTCACCACCAGTCTTCAAATGCTATCCATAACGCCGTATCATTATTCGGAATAGGTTATATGACACAAGGTCCTCTCCCGGCTAATCGAATAATGAGCGCAATATTAAAAAACATATGGATATTGGATCTCAGTTAAGTCTACCCAAAACTTTTCTTTCAAATGGTTTAAACAATTTTCCTTTCAAATTGCATTAACTCATCCAATCTTTAGATCAAAGATTCAATTCATGTTTTTTAAAAATCATTTCCACAAAACAATCCCATTCCAAATCTTTTATATAAAAGATACACCATTTAAAATTCTCTTCAATTTCAATACAAGATTTACTAATCTTTCATAGAGATTCATTCACAGCTTTCAAAAGTATTTCAATTTCATTTCAAACTTGAATCCTTCAATACAAATTGGAAATCCCTTCCTTATATGAAAGCTCTTTTTATTTGAAACAAATAGTTTTCATTTCGGAAAAATCCGATTATATTTATAAAAGTTAAAATCCTTGGGTTAAATTCAAATTTCCAAAACAATACTTTAAAATGGTTTAAAACCCATATAACTTGAATACCCTTTTTAAACCATAATTTCCAAACATAGAATTCAATTTCAAATCTTGAATTTAAAATCAAATCTAATTATTTGAATTTCAAAAATTAATCAAGTTATTCAAAATAACTTTTATCTTTGAAACTCCTTTTCAAAATCTTTCAATCCCATTCCCAAAACTATTTTGGATTCAAAAATTCAACTTTAAATCCATTTGAATTAAATTCAAATATCCATGACTTAACTGATTTCCTCGTCAAATCCATATTTTTGTGTGTATTGTGTAGTCTAGGAGTTTTACACAATAGTGCAACTTCAATAATCATCACAGATTCAAGCATGTCCATATCGATAAGCGGTATAATCCGTAATGCTTATCTTTATTCACGGATTCTAAGATAAAGTAAATTTATCAATCAGAAAGATTAACCATTATGATTCGATGTGGGTTTCGGATAGCCAACTGAAATCCGACTCCCTTTCGCATCGAAATTCAAATGTCTTTTTACAGGCCCAAAGGGTTTTCATATTCATACATCAGTATATTCATCACAGATATAACAGCTCAGCACAAAGCATTCCATATTACATAGCATCACATCACATATCAAATATATCAATCCATCACGCAACACTCAATAACAATCAACCATCTTCAATTAAGATGAATAAAGCGTGTGGTTTTAAATTTATCAACCACATAATTACTTTCATTAGTAATCTTTAATCGATGATTTATTATCATTAATTACAATTGATTAAGTCTTAATCACTTTCATTAATTAGTCATTTATTAATTAACCTTTAATAATTAATTAGTTAACCTTAAATTAATTAATTTTCCTTTATCAATTAATTAGCCCTTAATTGATTATCATTCCTTAATTAGTTACCATTAACTAATCAATTTTTAAGAGGAGTTTATCTCTAATTGCTTATATTAATTATTCACAAATTATTTATATCGAGGCATTATCTTTAAAATAATTTTATTTTTACCATCATTTATTTTGTTTTATTTCTTTAACAACTTAAGACTTAACTTAATTAATTTGATTGTACAACTCTTATTTATCCAACATTTAAACAAACACCAATTATTTAAAAGAAATTTATTTAAGAAAATAATTCAAACACTGGTTTGTTTAAATTTTTAAAAACTTGATTTATTAAAAATGATGTTATACCAACTTGCAAACCCGAGCCCAATTAAAGCTTTCCCGAGCCAAACTACACTATACCCGAGCAACACCCGTCTCCTTTCTTTTTCCTTCCTCTAAAACTAAATTTTGTTTTAAACATTTAAAACCCTGTACCCAGTGAAACGTCTTGACAACGAACACGAGCCAAACCCGGAGTTGCTCGATGCCATTCCCGAGTTATTACTTCTTCTTCTCCCATCCAAACTACCCATCATCGTAAATACACGGTGCACGTGCACGATCAACTGATCGTGCTCCGACCATCGTCGTCGTTGACAACAAGTCGACAACCTCTCCATTAGTCAACGCAATCGCTTAGATCATCGAAATGATAATAAATTCAAAATCGAACCCCACGAGCTCCTGTAACCTAAATCTTGAACATAAAAAAAACGCTTCGTCCAGACGATCACGACCACCAGCGAACTCGCAATTTTGGCCACAGCCTCACCGTTCAATGATGCTTCAATTCCTCATCGACCGATCGCACCAAAAACCTCGTCGACGTCGAAATTGACTCTCAAGCTTTATGACCAAACTTGGTCATTTAACCCTAATTTAAACTCGTTCATCCCATACGATTAATAAAAAAAATTCAAACATTTTTCCGATTCCCCACTACGCATCAGCTTCCTTCACCATGAATTTCAATGCCCAGATCGACGTGGATCACCAGAATTCGGCCAAAACTCGATTATCGTTCAACTCAAAATTGCTCAACATCTACTTGCTTAAAAATTCATGAAAATAGCTTTAAAAATCACCATTCTTAAATACGAATCCATTCCAATAATCAAAACATGTTAATGATCAATTTTCTGACTTATATTGATCAACATTGTGATTTATCATTTTGGAAAAAAGTTACCTAATATAATTTCTTGAAATTATTTTTAAAATTTTGATTTTGTAAATTTGAACACATTTCGTTTAAACGTCCAAATCTCAAAAAGATTATGGGATGAGATATTTAAGTTTTCAAACAGGTTTTTGAAACCTGTTATAATTAAGAACAGAGGCATATGTCTGTTCTCAGACATACACAACACATTCATGTACATATAAATACATATATACTTGCTAATATATACACATGCATTTATCATTTTACAAGATATTATCATCATAAATATTAGAATCAAAAGAATGGGTTTTAAAAATAAAGTTTGCTTACCAGTATATGCATAGAGCAGAGTAGCAACAGGCCTGGAAATTTATTTTTAAACTTGAATCTGGAAACTCGTTTTCATTTTAATCTGGAATGCTTTACTTTGAAACTGGATTTGCTTTCCAGGCTTGAAAACTTGATTCAGGTTTTGCTTTGATCTGAACTTTAACTATTTGAAACTGGAGATTGCTTTTAAACTTGCCTGTTCTTTTAATTACACTTTGATTTTCCTGGCTTTGCTCTAATTTTGGTTTGAAAACTGGAATCTTGATGATGTTGAATTTGAAATGTTTGAATTTGTTTTTAATGTTGAGAGGATTTCTGGCTTTTGATTTGAATTAGTATGGAACTATTACTTGCATTTAATTTAAACTGATCTGATCTTGCCTGAACTTGCATGCTTGATCAGGTTGCAGATTTGATTCTACATGCTTGAACTTTCTTTTGTTTCCAGGCTTTAAATTTCTTTTCTGGTTTGTATTATTTCATTTTCCAAACTTGATCTCTGTTTTGTTTTTCTGAAACTTTGTACTTGATTTTGTTGCTTTGAATCTGAAAACTTGACCTTGTTTTCAGGTTGATGTCTTGTGAGAGTTGAATTGCTTTCAGGTTTGAATTTGGTTTTGATTTTCAATTTTTTCTTAGGCTTGAGAAGAAAATGAAGATAGCCTGGTTTAAAAAAATTAGACAAAAAATTTCTTATGCATGCTTTCTAATTTTTTTGATTCAAAGAAAACAATCTCCCTTGCCACATGTCTTTATCATTTACACTTGTAAATACATGTATTAATCTTCTCACACTTGTAAAAATATTTAAATTTATGTTTAGGCCTTCTTTTTAATTTATTTACAAATTAAGTTTTTAAACGCTTGTCATTTTATAATTGTGAATTAACTTTGTTTCTTATGTTTTAAAGGTTTACATATATATAATGTTTTAGATTTTAAATTCAAGTCATTAATTAAAGTTTAAAGTCAAATTCAAATCTACTCATATATATGTATACATATATTTTTAAATTCAGATAATTTTAAAACATTTATTATTTTGAATTCTTAAACTCAAATGAAATTTACAATATTATTTATATATATACAAATCAATATTTATTTTATTTAGTTTGAAAATTTCAAATAAATTCCAAAATTTACATTAATTATTAATTTAAAGTTAATTCAAAGTTTGGGATCGTTATAGTCTTGACCTTGTATGTTCTAATAACACGGATTTGTCACTTGTAGTACACCCTTCCTATAATCTTTTCCTCAAGATGTGTGTAGTTATGTGTATTTGAAGATTAGGAAGTTTCAAATTGCTTTTAGAAATATAGGATTGTTATTGTAAGCAATGAATGTATGGATTCAAGAGAGTAGTTAATTCAAAAAATATGATTCAAATATAAGCAAGTAAGTGAAGTAATTTGATCTTGAAATTCATGCATATATATATTGTAGTTAAGGAGTTTCAACTGCTGGTGAAGAGTTCTCACTGAATAGCAATTGCTGCAACTCTTCGCGAGGAAGAAGGCTATTCAAAAAGGAAGTGTCTTTTCAAAAAATGATTGTTACATACAGTTCAGTCGACTGTTATAGAAGCTTCAGTGGATTGAATTCAAAAACATGCATGTGGATTCAATGCAAAGATTTAGTCGACTAACTGAATTTATTCAGTCGACTAAATTTTGTTGTTAAACAAAAATTACTATAGCTCATTTGGTCAGAGAACTTCACTTCTAAACTAGTGATCCGGGTTTGAACCCTGCTTCATGCATTTTGAAAAATTGATTTTGATTAAAATATGATGCAAGTTTATTTGAATGTGAATGATTATTCTTGAAGAAAGATTTTAACAAAGCACTAAACTAGACTCTATATACACATTTGATGACTCTTGTTAAAATATATAACTACACGAACCATACTTTGAGTCGTTGAGTTCGGATGTTGTCGTAGTCATAGATTCGTGAATTGTTGTTTCATGTCAGCAATCAAAACCTATGATCCAACATTATCTAATCAACCCTTGCATGATTATTCCTTCTTGACATCACTATAACCTAAGCAACAATAAATGCCTAAAGGTTGGAGTCGAATTATCCAATTGAACCCTAAGGATATACTCCTTAGTAATGATCTTGAGCCAAAGAATTTATAACCGTTGTGTTTTGAAATGATAGGGTCAAATTATCCGATCGACCCTTATGATTATCTATCCCAGTCCTAATCCTAAACCACGGGTGTAAGTATTTAAACGATAAGGTGAAATTATCAATCGACCCCTAAAATTACACTCCCCGGCCATAATCCCAGGCCTAAGGAATTTATGTTTAAAGGACAGTCGAATTATTCGACTAGCCCCTAAAATTATATTCCCTAGCCCTGATCATAGGCCAAAGGAATTTATGTTTAAAGAACGGGGTTGAATTATCCGATCGACTATTAAAATTATACTCCCCAGCCATGATCCTAGGCCTAAGGATTTTAATTCTGATCATGCTGCTAGCCGCGTAGTGTGAGTTTTGTAAACAAGAACACAATTCAATTAGTTCAGAAGCTAATTCATAATTATTAACGAAAAAACATGCCAAGTCCTACCTTATTGAATTGCCTCAAGAATCATTCGGTGGCTTATTTGTGAAATAAGCTAACAAAACTAAGCATAATAATGCCCCAGCAAGTCGTTATTCCATGCCTATGGAATTAGATTTCCATCAACTATAGCTAGCTTAAACGTTCCATCTTCGAGCTTTCGTTCGAGGGAATAAGGACCTTCTCAATTCGGACCAAATTCCCGCATACCTAATGGAATTTTTTAGAATGAGATTCCCTACCTTTAAAGTATGGTTTCAGACCTTGGTGTTGAAGTGTTGAACTACTCTTTCTGGCAAGCTACTACCCTCAATTCCATCTCCTTCCTTTTATCAACAACTAGATCGAATGACTCAAGCAAGAGTTCCTCATTTACCTTGGAATCATAATGCCTTTTACGATGAGATGGGACTTCCAATCCTATCGGGATCAGAGCCTCTAATCCATAAGCCAAAGCGAATGGTGTATGCCTGGTCGTAGACTTATGGATCGTCATACAAGCCTATAATACCAGTTGAAGCTCATCGCCCTAGTTGCCTTTGGCTCTGGTTAACCGTTTCTTCAAGCTAGACTTAATGATTTTATTCACTGCCACCACTTTTTTGTTCTCCTATGGATGTGCTACCGCTGAGAAGCTCTTCTTGATGTTATATCGGTTACAAAAGTCCTAAACTCCGTACTTTCGAGCTGAGTTACATTATCCATGATGATCTTCTGAGGTACCCTTAAACCTGAAAATGATGTTTTTTGTCATGTAGTTGATCACCTTTTTCATTCTGATAGTGGCCAGCGGTTCTGATTCCACCCACTTCGTGAAGTTATCCACTGAACCTATTGCATATTTAGCTCCTGCTTCCGCCATCAGTAGCACATCGATCAAATCAATTCCCCAAACCGTAAATGAGCATGGGATAACCATTTGTGAAAGATCTGTTGATGGGGCTCTTGGAATCTTTATGAATCTATGGCAATGGTCGCACCGCTCGGTGTAGTTAGTTGCATCTGAATATATAGTTAGCTAAAAATATCCATAGCGAAATACCTTTTTCTGCTCAAGTCTACCCCCCGGCTTAATCACCATAGACACCCTTATTGATTTCCATAAGGACTTTTCTAGCCTAATCCTCGGTTACACACCGAAGTAAGGAGGTAGAGAATCCTCTTCTATATAACACTTCTTGCATCATGAACCGAGGTGCTTTTTCGAAGTAGTTTCTTCACTTATTCCTGTCTCTTAGGAGAATTCCTTTAAGCAAGCATTCCTTGATTGAAGTCATCCATGACTTTGATTCCTTTATGGTCTCCAAAATCCACTTGACATCCATTTGGTCTATACTCGAAGTCATCAAAACCTCCATTGGAACCAAGCCCATCATTTGTGCTTCCCAGAACTAGCTAGTTTAGCCAATGAATCAACCTTTATCTCTAAGGATGTGCATTATCATATAATGCTCTATATCAACTAATAGCTTCTGTGATTTCATTAGATAAGGAGCAAGTTTAGCATCCTTAGCATGATATTCCTTTCTCACTTGGAAAACCATTAAATAGGAATCACTAAATATATGCAACATCCTTATCCCTAATTCTTTTGCTATCCTTGGTTCCACTATCAACGACTCGTACTCGATGTCCTTGTTAGTCGTAGGAAATTCCAAATTTAGTGCCTAATAGATCGACCCTCCTTTTGGAGTTACAGCACTACTCCTGCGCCTGAGCTATATTCGTTCGAAGCTCCATATACAAACAGTTTCCAATAGGATAGGGTGTCTATATCATCCTTTTCTCCTTTCCCCATCTCTCATGGTAAACCCGATGATGAAATCTACCAATGCCTTCCTATTTATTGCCATCCTCGATTGGTAAGTAATATCGTATTGACTCAACTATTGTCCATTATGGTAGCCTTCCTAAAGTCTTGGGTCGGCATAGCACCTGCTTCAAGGGCTGATCCATTAGCACTTTGATCGGATGAGCCTAGAAATTGGTTGCAGCTTCCTCGATGCAATCAGTAAGAAATACGCAAGTTTTTCCAACTTCGGGTAGTTCTTCTCAACTTCTGTAAACCACTTGCTAATATACTAGACCAAACTTTAAATCCTCACGTCCTTACATAATAATGATGTGCTTAATGCATGAGCAAACACTGCCAAATAAACTTATATATCCTCCCCTTCCAGCGGTTTGTAAAAGATCAATGGTGTCTCCATGTGTCTCAATAACTCCATGAAGGTGCTTTGATAATCCTAAAGCCATTTAAAATTCTTCTTACCCTTTTTGAGAGCATTGAAAAAGGGTAAGCACTTATCCATTGCTCTTGAGATAAACCGACTCAAGGTAGCAATCTTTCCATTCAAGTTTGTAATTCCTTTTTCATGGTTGGGGTCTTTACATTCCTAAGGTATCAATCTTCTCCTGATTGGCTTCAATGTCCCTAGCATTCATGGTAAATCCTAGAAATTTCTCCAATGCTACCTCGAACATTTCAGTGGATATAGTTTCATCCCATACTTTCGTAAAACCTCGAACATCTCTAAAAGGTTATCCAAATGGTTTCCAATACTCATGACTTCACAAGCATGTCATCCACGTATACCTCCATTGTCCGTTTGATTTTCCTAAATATTGAACTTACTAATCTCTGGTATTTGGCACCAGGTTCTTCAAATTGAACGACATTACTCGATAGAAGTACAATTCCAAATCCGTTATAAAACTGGCATTCTCCTAATTCGGTATATGCAACGGAATAATGTTATAACCTAAACAAGCATCCTCAAATGAGAGTAACTCATACCCCCATGGTCCAACCTGCCAGTTGGTTAATCCTAGGTAGAGGAAAACTGTCATTTGGGCATCCTTATTCAAATCCAATTTGCCATATGTCCACCCTTTTCCGTTCGATTTCTTGACCAACATGGGGATAGATACCCATTTGGGGTATAGAGCATCGTGAATAAAGCCGTTTGCCATTAGCTTGTCCACTTATTTTCTTAATGTAGTAGATCACTCAGATCTAGATCACGCCTTTTCAGCTTTACTGGTGTAAACTTTAGATCCACATTCAGTGCATGGAATGTTATCTCTGGTCGTATCCCGCCATATTCAAATGCGTCCAAGGAAACACGTCCAAATTCCCTCGAAGGAAATTAACCAATCCATGCCTTAAGTTAATGCTAAGAAGGATCCAATCTTTAGAACCCATGCAGGTTCATCCATATCGATTGGAACATTCACCGTCAACTCAACTGGTGCTACTCGCCCTACACTTGACTTCTTCCTAGGATCCATCGATTTATTAAACGTGCTATGGTTTCTAAGCCACGGTTCATACTTTAATTGCAATTCTTGCGAATCTCGAATGCGAAGAGTCCTCTCCATATTCTTACCTTTCTCCTATCGCTTTGCTTCCCTCAGCTCCACGATATTCCCTTCCTATGCTCTGGTCTCCTCTTATAGATCTTACCCTATTCTTTATAGGGAATTTCACCATTAGACACCAAGGAGCCAATGCTATTCTAAAATTAGCAAGGGCCAGTCGGCACAAAAAAGCATTGCATACTAAGTATTCATCCAATATAACAAATTTTTGAATTTGGACTATCCTATAATCTCCTTCACCTAACTCCACAGGCAGATCAATCATCTAGATTGGTTGTTTCACTTTACTGGTAAATCCTTGGATCTTGGTTTTACAAGGCGTAATCTCTTCTATGTTGATCTTCATTTGATCGAGCATTATTTCAATTAGCATGTTCATGGAACTTCCAATACTCATCAAGATCTCACATACCATTGCTGGTCCAATACTAGCCATTATCACCATGGGATCGAAAGCTGGCACTTCGATTCCATTAACATCTCTATTTTCGAACATGACATCATTCGTTGTCATCCTTGGCTGCTTGGCTAAAGCTCCATCTTCCATGGAAAGCAATCCTCCTACAATATACGCTTTATTGAGCCTGCATACCATTCCATTTCCTTCCAGCTTTTCTCTGCTGGATGAAGCCCTCAAGTTATGGTATTTATTATTATTTTTCCATCATTTTACCTGGGCCCATCTCCACTAGGTCTAAGCGGATTCCATGGTACAAGCGGCTCTTGAGGTCTCGCGGCTTGATTTCCATCCTATGATTCTCTTATGTATTGTTGTAGCTTTTTCTTTCTTATTAACTCCTCAATTACATCCCTCAAATGTCTACACTCAATTGTGTTGTGTCCGTGGGTTTTGTAACGACCTGTATATTTTACGTATCGATGGGTAAAATATTATTTTTAAACTCACAATTGGTTGTATGACTCTATAAATTTTGATGCTATTGAGTATTTATATTTTTAACCCGTGGTAAATTTAGTAGATGATTGTGACCTAAAAAAATTTCTGGCATTTTCAGTAATTACACGTTGTTAACCTACCTTTTTGGAAGGCCGTAGACAGGCGGATTCAACTAAATCGACTGCTCATTCGTCGAGACTAGTTTATAATGGATTTAGTAGACTGGATGGATGGACGATCAAGCATGGATAATAATCATGGATTTACAGACGGGATTTGGCATAGTTGATGAACGAAGGTTATTGGATACTTAAAACTTAGGTTTCGATGAGTCGCAAGTAGCCGTGGATTTGCTTCGAGTCGTATGGAGTTGAGCTTCGAGTCGTATAGATGACTTCTTCGAGTCTTTTAGGTGGCTCGGCATAAGTGGCTTGGCATTGGTGGCTCGACGTGGGTGGCTCAGTTGTGCTAATGGCTCGGTCGTGTTGGTGGCTCATCATGGAAGGTGTGCCTAGTTAGATCATGGGTCGGCCTTGGTTGTCGCTCGGTGTTGTGGTTCGTCAAGGAGGGTCGGTTAAGCCGGCTCCGTGTCTTCAAGCTACCTGCTTCGAGTCGGTTTTGTGAAAGATGACTCAAAGTAGTTAAAGTATGGGTCGACAAAAATGTGGATCGGTGGCTTCGAGTCAAGGCGCTCGTAACTTCGGGTCGACACTATAAAACCTGGCTCGGTATGATATAAGGTGGGTCGGCACAAGTACATGGCTTAGTTACTTCGAGTCCTATGGCTCAAAACTTCAAGTCGGCATCAAGGATTTTGGGTCAACATCTTACCTAGATTGGTTACATCCTACTTCGAGTCCAGGTATGCTCTGCTTTAAGTCAATGGTGACTATGCTTCGAGTCTCCTTAGTGGTTTTCATGGGTCGGCAATGTTTGGATATGGAACTGGTCGCAACATGGATTCTGGATCGGCCATGGATTTAATGGGCCTTGGGTCACTAAGGAGGCCTAGCTACCTAGATTTGCCAATAAATATAGCATGTGGGTCTTTAGATAGAGGGATCTTCTTTCTGTTCTCTGGCTTTATCTTTTCGAAGGCTAAGGCTACTATGATATTGTTAAACTCTGGATTGTAACTGTAATCGATTAGTACTGCAATAAAAAGGAAATTTCTAAAGTGGACGTAGGCCGGAGTTACCCGAACCATTATAAAATCCCTTGTTGTTTGTTGTTTTCCTTTTAATTTTAGTTATTCTTCACATTAATATCCTCCACATGTATTCTATCTATGATCTGTGACTGGTATTTGGTGCTTTCTCTTGGATTTGGGTGTTAGCGACCAATTCTGGCACTAACAATTTGGTGCTTTCACTGAGAAAGCTAGCATTTAGGGACTCAGAAGCTTGGAGTTTGGATTTAAGGGCTTAGGAACTTGGATTCTGGAAACTGTGGCAAACCAATCAACTAGGAGACAGAGGACGGAAAGAAGTTAGTAGGAGGGAAGTCAGAAGGCTTCTTCTGGAGATAATCAACCCTCCATCTACATTACTAGGGACGAGATGCATGTCATGATGAATTCCATGCAGGAATAGTTAAGAAGGCAAGAGGAAATGATGCAGGCACTTTTCAGACAATTTGGACAAGCATGAGCTGGATTAGAAGGACTCGACCGACAAGAAGATGGAGTGGCCCAACATGGGGAAACCCCCAATCATCAAACAACTGTCAATCTGGGTGGACCAAGACTCGGGGGCATGCCGCCAAGTAAAGCTGGACCAACCCATGAAGGGATAACAGATGACGCTGCGCAGCCCGACACCAATAGGAATATGGAGTACGTGACGAGGAGTATGTACTGGAATTCCCTCGAGGACGTAGAGGGAAGTTAGGAAATGTAAATGGGAGGCAACCCTTGGCATGTGACATTGGATTGGCTGACATCATCAGGGGAACCATTCGTAGAGGTCTGACAAACAGGGATTTGGAGGGAGTCAACAAAAGTTCGTTTACCCGAAACATCAGGAAAGCTAGGAATCCACCCGATTTCAAGCTACCCACTCTGGAAGTATACAATGGTAAGACGAATCCCACTGACCACTTGATGAGGTACACAAGACTTGGAAGTGCTGGGGGCATCACAGGAGGTCATGGCCCAATGCTTCCCCCTGTACTTGACCGATATAGCAGCTATATGGTTCAGACAGCTGAAGGATGGATCTATTGGAACATGGATAGAACTGGTGAACAAGTTCTTAAGTCAATTTCAAGTTCACATAAAAAAGCCAAAGAATGTGATGACGCTGACGTCAGTTAAAGAGGGGCGGATGAATCGCTCAGGACATTCTTAACTTGGTTTAATGCAGCATTTGCTTCGATGGATCGACCAAATCCATCAATGGTTCTGATGGCTGCGGTATCAGGAGTCAGGGATAATTCGCATTTCAAAGTTCATTGATATGGGACCCACCAATGGATCTCATGGAATTCTTTCATGAAGCTGAGAAATTTTTTCGACAAGAGGATGCATGTCTGGATATGAAGTCAAAGGAAGTAAACATGGTTAAGGATCGGTGAAAGCTTGGATAAGGACAAGGATAAAAGGAAGAGGAAGCATTGGGGAGAACCAAAATTCCCCACTTACATAGGATTGATTGCAACATTGGAGCGGATATTCTAGATACTCGGGATCGCCTTCCTTATCAAAGGTCGGCAAGGAAGGAACCCTCAGAACGTGAAAGGGCATCGGGAAGGCACGGTCTCTTTCATGACTTGGACGGGCATGATACTAACAGCTACAGGCATCTAAAGGATATAATCGAGGAACACGTAAGGAATGGTCAGTTGCGGCAATATGTCAGAACTCGGAATCCGGCAGTGGAATAGGAGCAGCCACCGCCTACCTTGAATGACGAAGGTGTGAGGCCTAGGAATAGTGGTCGGTTGGTCATCAACTAATCATGATGGTTTGGAATAAGCGACAAACTCCAGGCAAATAGCTAAATCTCTTACTCATGTACGGGGTAGGAGATAACCTTTAGGCATGCTCTGAGATGATGGTTTCTGAGATGCTTCGATTTGTGAAATCTGTTTTTTCCTTTTGCACCCGGACATTAGCCTTTTAGGTATGCTTCTGGAGTTTGGATTGAACTCCCTTTTTTTTATCTGGATTTTGGTTTGGACATATAACTTTTGGTTTGGATTTCTAGTATGGATTTTTGATTTTCTTGTTTGAATCTGGATTTCGGATTGGATTTTGATTGACTTTTTATTTGGTTTTTGGCTAGAAGGTCGTTAAGTATGGATTATGCTCGACAAGGGTCCGAAGAAACTAGGATTCATCTTAGGACATAGGCCTTATATTATCCATTTGTTATTGATACAGGTCGTCGAGTATGGACTATGTTCGGCAAGAATCTAGAGCGACCAGGATTCTGCTTAGGACTTAAGCCACTGCGATATTCAACGTTTAGGGACACCGAACCAGGATTACCATGGTCTAGGACTTAGGACAAGGCATTGCTCGGTACAAGTCGTCAAGTGCGGATTACGCTTGATAAGAACGTGGAATATTTATGGATTCAGATATTAGCTATATAGCTAAGGATTTAGTCATGGATCTGGAGCGCACCCGGATTTCGGATATCGACCCGGAGAGGTCATTGATCCAGTTATTGGCTATTGGATATGGATGGATTAGAATCCAGCTATCGGATTCAGATTTCGGCTTTGGATTTGGACTCGGTGATGTCCCAGATATGGATTACAGGACCCTTGAGGTCCTGGCTTTGTATTTGTCCCCGGTGGGTTCCAAAGGCTAGGATAAAATAATCCGAAGAGATCATGGATTCGAAATTGGATAACGACTCGGAATAGTCGCGGAGTGGATTATCGGATTTGGATGGAATTTTTCGATAATGAACAGGACCTGGACTTCGGATATTGGATTTGAGGCTATTCAAAACACATCTTTCAATAACAAGGCATGTTTTGGAGGGCATATGTTAATCCACCTTTTGGCAAGAACACAGACGGACGGATTCAACTAAATCGACTGCTCGTTCGTTGAAGCTGGTTTACGATGGATTTAGTCGATTGGATGGATGGATGATCAAGCATGGATAATAATCATGGATTTACAGCCGGGATTTGGCAAAGTTGATGAATGAAGGTTATTGGATACTTGAAACTTGGGTTACGATGTGTCGCAAGTCTCTCTAGATTTGCCTCGAGTCGTATGGAGTCGAGCTTCGAGTTGTATAGATGATTTCTTGGAGTCTTTTAGGTGGCTCGGCATAAGTGTCTCAACATTGGTGGCTCGGCATGGGTGGCTCGGCTATGTTAGTGGCTCGGCCATGTTGGTGGCCCATCATGGAAGGTGGTTCGGCCTAGTTAGAACATGGGTTGGCCTTGGTTGTCGCTCGGCGTTGTGGTTCGTCAAGGTAGGTCGATCGAGCCGGCTTCATGTCTTCAAGCTACCTACTTCGGGTTGGCTTTGTGAAGGATGGCTCGGTGTAGTTAAAGTATGGGTCGGAAAAAATGTGGATCGGTGGCTTCGAGTCGAGGCGCTCATATCTTTGGGTTGGCACTATAAAACGTGGCTCGGTATGATGCAAGGTGGGTCGGCATGAGTATATGGTTCAGTTACTTCGAGTCATATGCTCAAAACTTTTGGTCGGCATCAGGGATTTTGGGTTAGCGTCTTAACCAGATCGTTTACATCCTACTTCGGGTCCAGGGATGCTCTGCTTCGAGTCAAAGGTGACTATGCTTTGAGTCGCCTTGGTGGTTTTCATGGGTCGGCAACGTTTGGATATGAAACTGGTCGCAACTACGGATTCTGCATCGGCAATGGATTTAATGGGCCTCGAGTCACTCAGGAGGTCCAACTACCTAGATTTTCCTATAAATACATCATGTGGTTCTCTAGATTGGGGGATCTTCTTTATGTTCTTTGGCTTTCTATTTTCGAAGGCTATGGTTATTCTGCCATTGTTAAACTCTGGATTGTAACTGTAATTGATTATTACAACAATAAAAAGAAATTTTTTGAAGTGGATATAGGGCTGAGTTAGCTGAACCACTGTAAAATCCCTTGTTGTTTACTGCTTTCCTTTTAATTTTAGTTATTCTTCATATTAATATCCTCCACATATATTCTATCTGTGATCTATGACTGGTATTTGGTGCTTTCTCTTAGATTTGGGTGTTAGTGACCAATTTTGGCGCTAACACACGTATTACGCAGACACATGCATACCGATGGACTAGAGAATTTGAATGAATGAAAAACATCTCGAGGTCAAACGGAAATTTTATGAGTTGCGTAGTTAAAAAATTTGAGATCCGATGTTCAATAGCCATACGACTTAAAAATATCCAAAAATACCATCTTGAGGCATAGTCTTGGATTTCGATAAAACTTGTAACGTTGGAATAGAAAAAATATAACAATTCAATCAGACATTCCTAGAAGCCGTATGGACACAAAACGTGTATTAAATTTCAAAAATTGGAGAAAAGGGGTACGCGCATATCCTAACCCCACACACTACCCTAAAAATGTTTGCTTCATTCTCTAACCATATATTCTTCATTTCCTTCCCTGTTGCTTCTCCTTTCTTTCTATGGAAACTCATATCCACTTCTTCCTCTTTCCCACATAGCCAGTCAGTGTTTCTAAAGTTACATATTTTGATTTTCAAAATTACATAGTGATATACCTATATACGAGAGAGTGTGTACCGATCACCATTGGGAAGGAGTTTTCGCCATAGACTGGTTGAAAGCATACCTATATGTGAGAGAATGCGTACTTGTTATATAATTTGATTTTCAAAACTACATAAGGGTATATATAGTATATAATTTTGATTGCACACACAAGTACCATTGATGCAATTTTTCTTTATGAGAGATCGATCTTTCTTATTATGTATTAAGAGTGATCTGGCATATGAGAAATGCTGATATTAACTCCATCTTTGGAGTTGAAGAGTGGGAAGGATCGAGGACTACTAACCCTGATTTATAGAATATGCTCGCTGAGATGATGTGAATCATTATCTGGAATGCCTAAGTTGCTCCAAATTATTGTGGTGCTCAAGTGCAAACTCTTAAAGTCGACTTCATCAAGCTGTATGCAAACTATATGAGTCTAAGAGGCAGACTATTCCTTGGAACAGAATCGGCTGTTAAGGTGCAAGACAAGATGGATATTTGCAAAAGGATCTATGATGACTTAGGGTTCGATGATGCAATGAGGTAGAAGTTGCCTTCTACATGAATCCAGGGATGAGCAATGAACCGATGAAGTGTCCTTATAGCTTTGACTCCCAAGGATCGATTTACTTGGGATTTGTTCACAGTTCGCTTCGAAGAAAATTTATCTCGACTTCTCAAAAGTCGATGTTGTTTAGGAGTTCATTGACTTGAAGCAAGGTAATATGTCTGTGTTAGAGTATGTGGTCGAATTCGATGTATTGTCGAAGTAGGACTATCTTTTATTGATACATTACTCAGAAAGAATGAAAATTTTATCATTGGGATGGGTGATCATCTTGCGAAGCAATAGATTTGTCATATCGATGAGTGCTTCGATAAGTTGCTCGAGGAGGTTTTATGATGTAAGTGCCTATACCTAGTATAGAAGGATTGTCCCAAACTAGCTAAGCAAAGACAAACTGTAGAGGCATATGCATTGAATGTCATTCTAATTTCGTCAAGTGCTCCATCAAAAAAAGAGAAGGGAAAGGGCACTAGCATCTTGGGTATGATTTCTATTTGTAGTGTTCTATGTGTGTTTTATTCGACCTCGAGGTCTCACATTCCTTCATAACTAGTGATTGGATAGATAGGTTTGGATTGAGACCCAAAATATTAATGGACCTTTAAAATATGACGACCCTTGTTGGGGACTCAGCCAGCCTAAGCATTGTTTGTCAAGACTTTCCCTTATCGAGTCATGGGTATTTGTTTGTTTATTTTCTATTGATTTGTTTTGGGGTTAATCGGGTTCAGTATTATAGACTGGGTTGGCTAAAGGGGTATGGAATAGTAGTGGATTGTGAGAGGCCGTTGGTGACTTTAGGGACCGTCGATGAGCGGAAGGTAGTGTTCAGCTGCTCAACGATGATGTGATGGTTAGTCTTATATATTCGCCTAATATCCCACATAATGAGTTGTCATTTATGTCTGTACCTAGAGAGGGTCCGGACACATTCGATGAGGTGACCGAATTACCAACATATGCGGTAGAGTTCCATATCTATCTGGTTAAAGGTGCTAGACCAGTAAATATGTCTTTACCGCATATGGTGAGCAGAGGAAACTACAGGTGCATGGGGATGACCCATTGAGGCGTGGCTTTATTAGTAGAAGCGTATTTGAGTGGGATGCACCTGTGGTGTTTTCCATTAAGGCGGATGGCTCTTTGAGGTTATATATTGATTATCGTGATCTGAATGAGATGACGAATAAGTGTCCACTCTCGCTTATTAATGACTTGTTCAATAAGCTATATAGTGCAAAGGTGTTCTCTTAGTTGGACCTCGCAATGGTGTTTCATCCATTGAGAGTATCTTGAAAGAGTATGCCAAACACAGTTTTGTATGCTACTTTGATTTTCAATTGGTTGGTTATGTCTTCCAGGCTAACCGAAGCGTCGGCATGCTTTTTTGATTTCTTGAACCGTGTTTCGATGAATCACTTGAGTAAGTCCATACTTTTTCCCATTGATGGTACTATCATCTTCTCATGAAAAAAAGATTAGCATAAGGCATTATTGATGATTGTATTATAGGTGCTGAGAAAACACCTATTGTGATGAGATTTTCAAAGTATCACTTTATAGGAGGGAGGTGGGATGCTTAAGTCACATTGTTTCAAAGTAGGACATTGCTGTAGATCTTACAAGGGTTACGGCAGTCCAAGATCTGAATAGACCCAAGATTGTTATGAAATGAGAAGTTTCCTTAGATTGGCTAGATGTAATATGCGCTTTACCAAGGACTTCTCAAAGGTAGCAGCACCATTAAACGATTTGACGATGAAGTACCAGACTTTTATTTGAGATGCAAGGTGTAGACACATGTTAGTGAGTCTAGCATAGGGGTTGAAGAGTGCACCGATGTTACTCACTCCGAGTGGGAATGAGGAGTTAATGGTAGACACATGCTTATGGTACTTAATTTGGTGCAGAATTGATGCCAAAAGGTAAGGTTGTTGCATATGTTAGTCGGCAACTAAAATCACATGAGAGGAAGTATCTAACTTAGAGTTGAAAGTAATAGTATTTGCTTTAGGATTTGGAGGGTCTATCTATTAGAAGAGTGGTTCATGTAGTTCATTGATCCCACATCATTAAAGTGTCTCTTATCCGAGAAGGATCTTACTCTTAGCCAATAGTGATGGCTAGAATTCTTAGTCTCCTTTGACTTTGACATTTCCTATGCGTATGTAAGGGAAATGTAGTTGTTGATGTTTTGAGTTAAAGACATATCAGTTTAGGAGCGATATTCCAAAAGTGGACATTGCTTGAGTTTATTTCTGGTTAAGAATTCAGAACTCAATGTGACCTATGGCCAAAGATGATGGCTAATTTGACTATTTGACCTACTTGGATTTAGTTGATCGATACTACTCCAAAGCATGAATCTAGACTAGTAGGGACCGTGGCTAAATTAGAAGAACGAGTAGTGTTTGTAAAGGTGATGCGGTGTGGACTTGAGCAAGATGGTTATCTCCGTAAGGTTGAAATATTATTTATTCCCGATGTCGGAGTTGAGGTATAGAACACCACGAGAATGCTCTCATTAGAGATTGACTATATATCCCCATGACAACAAAATGCACTGTGATACAAGGAAGACAATTTATTGAGAAGGAATGAAGAAGGATGTCAGACATTCATTTCGTGATGAATGAATAGACAGCTAGTAATGTTGAACAGAAGAGGCCAAGTGGTTACTACAATCGCATGAGATTCCCAAGTGGGAATAGGAATTTTTTTAATGGATTTCATCCATGGAATGCCAAGGACTAGAAGAAAATATGATAGAATTTGAGTCAAAGTCAATAGATTAACAAAGAATGCTAAATTTATATTATTTAAGTCCAGTAGAACAACATCCAAGTTAGTCGAGTTATATGAGGGATGGATAATGTGATTCCACTTTGTGCCAATAGCATTGTAAGTGGCTAAACCCATTGTTCACTAGTGGTTTTCGAGAGAACTTACAAGAGGCATTGGAAATTTGTCACCAAATCAACCAGATAATATCGAGACTGAACCAAGAACTTTGAAACCCCATAGACCTATTTATACCATTAGACGTGCTACGCAATAGGTTAGGAGGAAAGTAGTAGTAAAGGTTTGATAGCATGAAAGTGAAGATGAATGCACACGAGAGATCGATGAGAGCATGATGACCGCTTGTTTGAAGTTCTTCTCTAGGGGGGTTTAAATTTTTGCCAGCTTTCATATTGGATGTCATGTTTGATGCTTTATATTAGGTAGGTTAGTATCATGCTAGGATGGTATGGATAAACATTTTCGTTGCTTGATCTTATATGTGCATGTTTGATATATGATTGTTAGCATTTGACATGATTACTTATGCTTATATGGTTGTTAGGAATGCAGGATAGTTGGGGTTGATTTTGACTTTTTCGATTTGGGAATTTCAAGGGTGAAATTACTAAAGTGAAGGAGGGTGTAACAACGGTATTTTACTTATTGGAGGAACATAGAATCTTATTTTTAAACTCATATTAGGTCGTATGACTCTTCAAGTATGGACGCTGTCGAGCATTGATATTTTTGATCGACGGTAATTTTATTAGATGATTTTGACCCTAATTTATTTTTTGACATTTTCGGTAGTTACATATATTACGCTAATATCACGCACCAACGCACTAGATAATTTGGATGAACAAAAAACATCCTTGGATCAAAGAGAAAGTTTGTAAGCAGTGTAGTAGAAAATTTTGGAGATCGGACGCTCCGGTAGCCAGTACGACTTAAAAAGTCCAAAAAAGAATTTTTAGGCACAATCCTAGATTTTGATGAAACATATGCCATTGGAATGAGAAAATGCAATGATTCACATGCTTGAAGAATCGTCGCAATTGCACCTTTCTATAACCTATATGGACACAAAGCATGCGTTGGAATTTCAAAAATGGAAAAAGAAGTACATACAAATCCTAACCGTACCCACTATCCTACAAATGTTTGCTTCATTCTCCAGCTGCATATTCTTCATTTCCTTCCCCGTTGCTTCTCCTTTCTTTCCATGGAAACTCATATCCACTTTTTCTCCTCCTCTTTCTCATGCAACATACCATTGTTTCTAATAAAACAAAATATTGATCTTCGTGTTTTTTCAAGGGTTTTGCAGTTATGCCCTTGGATTAACCCAAATCTGATAATGGTGGTCGAAAATAATAGATTTGGTGAAGGAAGTGATTTTTGGAGGATATCTGAAATGAGTTTGGTTGATATGGGTTTGTTCGCCTCGGTGAGGGAGCTTTAAAAATGTAGACGACGAGGGTTGTAGCCTGGTGTATGGTAGAGGCATGAAAAGTTAGTATAGGATATGGGTTTATCCATATTATTTGCGTGTGCATGGGTCCATGGGGTCGACAGGGATGGCCGAAACTCGTGGTGGAAGAGGAGCAACCCTGGGTGGCGGTGCAGGTGGGGTCTCGAGCAAAGAATAGTGGTAGTGGGTAAGGGTGTGGTGACATTTACGTGAATAGAAAAATAATGTTTTCCTGCGTTCTATTTTCATGGGGTTAGAGGGTGGCTGGTAGTGCTGAGTGGTGGCGACAGGCGGAATGTAATTGCCAGCGATGTTATTGATGGGCCTTAGTGTGGAGTGGTGTGCATGTGTGCATACAATGCTTGGAATGAGGTATGCGTGAGTTGGTTAAAGGCAATAGGGAAGAGGCAAGAAATCATGAACACTTATATAGGAAATCGCAAAAAGAGTGATGCAATGGCATATAATTATGAAAATAATTAATTAAGGTTATTGCAACGAGCCACCTGTTTGGATAGTTTAAATCGAAAATAAACCATACATGTCGACTCAAACCATTCAAAAGGGAGGATTGTTAATGGGGTAAATAAGAACATAAGAGAAAAGAAGAAGGAAAAAAACAAAACAGAATCTCGCAGCGGAACGATAAAATACAATAATCAAATAAAAAATTCATGAAGCTGTTTCTATTATGCATTTGATTATATTCAACACAACATTCATCATAGTTATATATATACATCAGAGATAAGTAAGGCAGCAGACAACATGATGCAGGGACAATAATAGTAGTAGTATACCGAACTTCGCCTTCATCTTCCAGAATAAGTCTTCAATAAGCTGGAAAAACTCAAGACTAACCCGAGCGCAATGAAAAGACAAAACACTCGAGTCAGGATTAAAATATCCTTATGTTAGTCAAATCAATATCGCATATAACATGAGTGTAACGGCGTCGAAGATGTTTATGTGTTTTTACATCTCCTACCAATGTATAACGTGCGTGCAATAACTCAAGAGATGTTATGGGATTTTCCATCTCTTAAGGATCCGTCAAAATATTTATGTACAGAATACGCTATGTAAATAATGTTTAGTCAGTAAAATAAATATTAAAATATCGTTAAGGCTTTACACTAATCCCCTTTAATGTGTTTTTAAGCATCGTCGTACAGTTTTCATATAAACACCAGTTAAATGGTCAGGGGATAGGGATGCGCCGTGATACGACGACACTAAACCAAAATCATATGGGTCTCGTTTAGGGATAAAAGTATGACAAGGCACGTGAGGCAATGCCCAAGATAGGATACTACCAGGTTATCCTTCCCGACTGGTGGTAACGCATCATAGCCATGGTCGCCCACCGCGTCCAACACTCCCATTCAAATTCGGAGGGTTCAAAAAATATGATATTAATATGAAGAAGTGTGTTTGCTTAGGGTAGCTAACCCGTTGGCCGGTACGACTCCTGTTTTACTTATTTCAAATTGGCACAAGTGCCAGGTCAATCCATCATCAAATCCAGCAAACGAAGCCAAATCCAACCACTTTGTTCTGAATCATCACTCCACATGCACAATTGTCAATGTGGTTCCGTTATCGACAGAGAGTATGCCCATATCCGGCTCCGGTCTCTTCAACAACCAAACGTCGTTTTACGCACCGGTCGGTTCTTTTACATTTCAAAAACAGTTCACAGTTGATATCAAAATATCATATTCGCTTCGAAATCAAATCCATTTTTAAATCTTCACGTTTACTCAAAATATACCATTTCAATTCAAAATCGTATTCAACTCAATATCTCGATTTCAATTCCAAAATAATTTTAATTTCAATTTGATTTATAATTTCAATTTGATTTATAACTTCAATTAAATTCGATTCATGTATAAATCCAAGACTTAAATATATACAATTCACTCCTAATCAGTTTGAATTTTTTTAGAAATAGTTTGAATAATTTTAAAATAGTTTATGTAATTAAAATAGTCTTAATAGTTAAAATAGTTTAATATAAACACTTTAGTATAAAATGGTTATGTAGTAAAATACTTGGAAAACTAAGATAATTTAAAGGTTTAAAAAATATACATTTTCAAAACAGTTTATACTAAAATATTTTACTTAAAATAGTTCCAAAATCAAACTAATCAAATTCCAACTTCCCAGTTCAAACCAATTTCAACTATTCATTCATTCGATTTAATTTTGATTCTACTTCAAATCTATTTCACTTCAACTCCAAGTTAATTCAATTCCATTATTAAATCAATCAATTCAGTTCAATTTCAAGTTGAAACCCTCTCAATTCGATTATCAAGTTAAAACCATTCACTTTATATCAATTACGAGTTCGAGTTTCAAAATCGTTGATTTAAAACACTTCACAAATTTGCCTTCAATATTCAATTTAAAATTCCAATTTCAAATATACTTCATTTCCAAGCTTAATTCAAAAATATCGTTTTATATATATTCTATTTAGCAATATTCAAGGTTCGAATAAAATCTATACTTTTAAACAATTCTACTTCCAAAACTTCAAATTTATATTTCAATCATAATTTCAATTTCAACTTAGCTTATTTCAAACAACTTCGATTTTCACAAGTTTAGTTCACAAATTTGAACTCAACTTCGAATATAATTTTATTTCTATAAATTCAATTTTTTTAAACCTAAATTCAATAAAATAATTTCAAATCAAATATTAAAAATCAATTCATTTAACCGATCCGGTGCCCGTATATAATTTTCTATCATATGGCCAAGTGATCAGTTATTTCAATTTAATTTCAGGGCTGGATATATCATTTCAATCCAAATCACAATGTCATGGGTATATATCATTTCAACCTATTTCTTAGTTTATTCGAAATAATATAATTTATAGTTTAATAAAACTGTAAACAACATACAAGGTAATGACAGAATATACCAAAATAAATAAACATCCAGTCATCCAAAATATCAACCAATAGCATTCATCATAATCAATCATACAAACAGACAATATAACTCATAGTGATTTTATAGTTGTCAATATCAGGAAATTTACTGGAAACTAAATCCAATTTCGATTTGACTGTCAATTCTAACTTTTAACAGTTAATTCAATGACAATCTAGACGGCAATTAAATTTATTAAACAACAACCAATAAAAATCATATCAATTCATAATATCAAATTTAACTAGCATGAGAATATTCTAGTACGTTTTGAGCATTATGAAACACTCCCTTAAATTTCAATTTTAAATTAAATCGAGTGACGTTCGATTTAACCTAAAATTGTAATCAGCTCCAAACGCTCCAAATCCGCACTACAGCGAAGCTCTCATCTTTGCGATTTCGGCATCGCTAGTTTAGTCCGATTCCGACCTCGTATGCGTGAGATATTAGTTTTTTTTAAAGATTGATGTAAATTTATATAATTAAATTATAAATTCTATTTAATATTAAACCTATGTAAAATCTAGCCGCTCAACTTCAGAGCCGAAATCAAGGTGCATGATGTTCTTCCTCATTTGCATGCTCCATGAACCAAATCGAACCCACCTTCACTGATCGATACCTTGCCGCTACTCCTCCCATAGACCACCGGGCCTTCATCGAAAACCACTACGTCGTAGCCCTATGCACGATGCACCTCCACCCCAAATAGTTTTACATTCGACCGCGCCAAGCTATCGAAAACCGCGAACAAACGCATGCACTTCAAGGGCCAGTTCTGGCGAATCCAAACCCTTATAACGAAAATCCACCATAGGATAGGTCGAGCTCGATGAGCTCTACAACATTTCAGTAGAAATGTTTTGAAATTATTTCATGGATCAAAAGAAAATAGGAGGAGAACGAGAAGAAGATTCAGCCATTGATTTCTATGTGGCGGCTATGTTTTTAGAGAAAGCTAGGGTTTCTAATGTTCATGTATATACAAGCATATATAATAATATTTTAATATTAAATTCACTTTTAAACAACTATTTCATACGATCTCCAAATGACATGTTTCAACAGGTGTTTATAATGTTTTACCCCTATTCTGAACACAATGGAACATGTTTCGAGGGCTAATTCGATCATATGCAGAAGATAGCTTTTTGAAACGAATTTAAATATTAAATTTTCGATATTTATTTCAACGCGTTTCTAACCGTACGACCAAACGATAACTCCAAATGTTACAAAATTTGAAATCCGATAATAACACACTATTATGGATCCAATGGAACTTGTTTCGTCGAATTATGAGAATGTGCTCCGGAAGGCAATTTTAACGTCTCGATTAAATCGACGACCTTTTTTAAAATTTACAGAATTGCTTAAAATTCCAATTTTAAAACCTTATTAGCTCTATTATAATTCAAATATAATTTATATTTACATTGGAAACCAATTTGAATCATAGTAAATCAAAATTTGATTATTCGCAACATTTTCATATATTAAATTAATATATAAAATTCACATTTTAACCTATCAAAATTTAATTCCATTCTAATGTCCAGTATTACATTTCTAACTCCAATGGAACCTTAGTTCACCTTATAAATCTTATTATTAATTTGTCCAAATAATTTTCAATATTAAATTAAACAATTTGATTTGCCAATATCAAACATATTTCAATAATTGATGCTAAATGGATTTTTGTTATCAATCAATTACTTCATTCTCATCTAATAGATTCAACATTTATTATTCCATTCAACTATGGATTGAAAACCCATTCAATACATCGCATTATCTTCAATACTCGTTATTACTTAAATCTTCGAAATTAGTTTACTTCTAAATTCTATACAAGTTCATATCCAATAACTAACATTCAAAATCATTAAATTTTTATTTTAAACCATTTTTATTTAATAATCATATTAAATTTAGTAACTTAAAATATTTAAAAATACTGGTCGTTACATTCTCCCCCACTCAAAACTTTTCGTCCTCGAAAAGGTATTAAGTACAGAATTTAACATTTGAAATATTTCATTCAAAGTTATCAACTTGTAAAACAATGAAATTTTATTTATAAAGCCATTACTACGCTTTCACTACGCTACTCCAAGTGGCTTATGAAAATTTCAAGTTAGTTATCAAAACAAGTTATATAAATTTTAAAACTTCATAAATTTTCTAACACCCGGATTTATGGAAAATTTCGGCAGAGTCTATGTTGGGAGAATTCTCACCCAGAAGATCTCGAGACCGAGAAGCGTCAGGTTCGCAACCTCCATTCAACACTCGGAACCCCTGAGTTCATTCGGCAAAGCCCAACCTAGAGTCCATTCGGCAATCCAAGATATACTCCATTCGGTCCATGCATACTTTCCTCCAAGACCAATCGGCACAAGGGCATCCTCCGTCCGGTCGAGCCGCATCCGGTCAAACCTCATCCGGTCCTCCTACCAAAATAAACACCGAACCAACATACCATCGGTCCAAGCTCCAACCCCACCCAACACCGAATCAAACATCTCCTACCACCGGACCAACATGCTACCAGTCCATCTCACCTCCGAACCAAAGCCACTATTGCCTACACAAAGCTTCACCACTGCCGGACCATCATCACCGAACCAGGTGACCACCGGTTCATATCTCCAAGACCTCAACCAAGACCGGACCAAGCTCGCCGAACCAGAACGCTGCCAGGCCAGATTGCTTCATCCCAGGCCCACCAGCAGCTATATACATCCAAGACCCCTGCCCCCAACCTCACTCTATAAATAGAGGGGCAGGGGTACAACAATGGCGGACAAGTTTGAGAGCTCAAGCACGGAAGGAACTTTCAAACTACTTTCATATACTTGTACACAAAGCATTGTACTTGTAATCTGAAAGAAAGAAGATAATAACATATAAAGTGGACGTAGGCACGTTCTGGCCGAACCACTATAAATCTGTGTGTCTTTTACATTTCAGCCCCTGCTTTTTTCACATTTACACAACTCATCTAAATCATTAAGAATCACATAAAATCAACTAAATCACACGACTTGGAGGTGTTTGCCCATTTTTTGCGCAAACATTTTTGGTGCTTTCACTGAGAACTTCGAACTCGAAGCTAAAGCTTCCCTCATTCAACCTTCTTTCCCAATAGCACCCTTCTTTGCCTAGGAAACATGACTTCCAGGCCAAGAAAAGACGCCAACAAGGGAAAGAACATTGCAACCAGCAGCGCTCCAAATCCAGTGGATCCAGATCAAGAGAACCATCCCACTACAGCAACAGTGCCGCATGTAGATCAGGCAATTCCAACAGCCTCTGCCGCGGAACAACCGGCAGTAATCACTAGAGCAGACCTAGACAGAGTTGTGGTGGAAGTGACTAACCGCTTCACATCCCAACAAGAAGCTTTGGTGAACCAACTCATGTCACGCTTGAGGGATGTCGAAGAATCCAACCGCAACACTGAATCATGGGGTGAATCTCAATCTGGAGGATCTCGGAGACAGCAAAGGTCTTCCCTCTTCGAGGAAGCCATCAACAGGAACAATAATGATAGGAGCCGCGCCCGGACTCAGCCCGAACTCCGACTCGAGGAAGCGCTTGGAACCGAACCCAGTGGGGGAGGCGCCAGGCGAGGGTCGGATGTAGCTGAGCCAGTCATGCCACCTAATCATAGAAACCCCGCTGAACGGAGCCGAGCTAGAACCCAGCCCGAAGTTGACCCCATGGAAATGCTCGAAACGGAACCCCACAGGGGAAGATCAAGGCAGGGGGCAACTGTAGCTGGTCCTAGCATGCATCCAAGCAGCCAGAGGCAACCACTGGATAACGTCAGAAGTGATAGACTATACCATCCCTACAGATCATCTGGACGAGATCGATCCCGCAGGGTAGAACCAAGTTCATTTCTATCCGCTCCAAATTCTGATGAAAGAATGACACGATTATTCAGAGAATGCGTCCAACGGGAGCAAAGGGACCGAGGAATAGGCGCTAGGGTCACCAGTCCCTTCACCCGCAATATCGAAACTGCCATCACCCCCCGAGAATGGAAAATGCCAACCATGGAACCTTACAAGGGAACTTCCGACCCCATCGTACACTTACAGAGATACACCCAGCATATGCTCATGAGCGGAGCAACAGAAGGGGTGTTGTGTAAATGCTTTCCGCTATTCCTAGCAGATCTAGCTACCTCCTGGTTCTGCCATCTACCCCAAGGATCTATCAGCTCATGGGAAATGTTGAAAGAAAGGTTCATTAGCCAGTTCCGCATCCATGTAGAACAACCCAAGGATGCTTATTCTCTATCCAATGTCAAACAGAAATCCGGAGAGACCCTGCAACAATATCTAACCCGGTTCAACGCCGCAGCGGTCGCAGTCCAAGATGCCGATGAGAAGCTCACCCTAATGGCCCTCTGTAGTGGTGTACACCCAGATACTAAGTTCGCTAGAAGAATAACTAAGGAAAGACCAGCTACTTTACCTGATTTCTTCCATGAAGCTGGAAAGTATATGAGACTTGAAGATGCCGCCACTGAGAGGCAGTCAGGGCAACAAGGTAAGACAACTTCGGACAAGGTTCCCGCTGCAGCTAAGGACACTCGAAGAAATGAATCTAGAGACAATGTTGGGGGCAAGAAGGTTGAAAAACGCCAATATCGACCAGGACCAAGATTTGACTCCTACACTCCTTTGAATGAAACAATCGAAAACATCTTTCTAGCCACTCAGGGCGAACTCGGATACAAGCGCCCCCCGCACAAGAAAGAATCTGATAACGCACTCAAGTCTGGAAAGTTCTGCCGCTTCCACGAATCCTACGGACATGACACCAATGAATGCCACCATCTCCGGGACTTGATCGAAGAACACATCAGAAGAAGAAGGCTGGAACGCTATGTGAAAGGTCAGAACAGGACTCCAACTTCTGCCAATGAGAACTCAAAGCGACCCCTCCCAGAAGTAGGCGGAGGGAATCGCAACACCAGTGGCTCTAGTCAAGAGAAGATAGTGGTACACACCATCTCGGGAGGACCACACATCGCCGACAGAAGCTGGGCAGAGATGGAAAGATACGACAAGTCACTTAGAAATGCTGAAGGCTATGTTAACTCCATTATGGAAGAACGCCACCCGAAACGGAAAGAGAGCAACGACATCGTATTCAGTAGGCGTGATTTAGAAGGAAGACAGTATCCACATATGGATCCCATGGTCATCTTTGCCTGGTTCGGTCCAGCTAAAGTTTTCCGAATTCTAATAGACACAGGAAGCTCCGTAAATATCCTATTCAAGCATGCTTTCGACAAAATGAAGCTGTCAATGAAGGATGTGTCTCCCTGCAACAAACCCCTGGACGGTTTCACTGGAGATGCGAAAATGCCCCTCGGGCAACTTGACCTCTTCGTTGAAATAGGAAGTCATCCCCGCTCCGTTGTGCGAAAACAAACGTTCGTACTAATAGAAAACCACTCGGCCTACAACGCCTTCTTGGGAAGACCAGCCTTATCTGACTTCCAAATTGTCCTAGCCCCGTGGTGCCTAAAGATGAAATTCCCAACAGATAACGGAATAGGAGAAGTTGAAGGAGATCAAGACGCCGCTCGAGATTGCTATGTAACTAAACTTCGCAATAATCGTAGAAAGAATAAAGGGAAAGATGCAGAGACTACTCTCTGCATGAAAAGCTTGGAAGCATAGCAACTAAAGAAAGCCCCTCCTCTTCGATACGCTAGTGATCCTTTCAATGAACTAGACCCCAGGGATAAGGAGGAGGAGGCTACCGCTGAGCCTGCAGAGGCCATGGAATTCGTATCTGTAGACAAACATGATCCAAGTAGACTATTAAAAATAGGATCTCAGCTAAAAACAGAATTGAAGGATCAACTCATTGACTTTCTCCGCCACAACTTAGATGTATTTGCGTGGACACATGCCGATATGACAGGAATCTCCCCAGACATAGCATGCCACATGCTGAACATCGATCCCACCAAGGTACCGATAAAGCAGAAAAAGAGAAGCATGGGAGCAGAACGATCAGCAGCCCTCGATGAGGAAGTAAAGAACCTACTTGCTAATGACTTCATACGAGAAGCCATCTACCCAGAATGGATCGCTAACCCGGTACTAGTAAAGAAAGCTAATGGGAAGTGGCGAACATGCATTGATTTCTACAACTTAAATGACGCTTGCCCGAAAGACTGCTTCCCGCTCCCCCGAATCGATCAACTTGTGGACAGCACTGCCGGGCACGAACTTTTATCTTTTATGGATGCATACTCCGGATACAACCAGATTCCCATGCACGCTCCCGATCAAGACCACACTAGCTTCATCACTGACCGGGGATTATATTGTTACAAAGTCATGCCTTTTGGACTCAAAAATGCCGGAGCTACCTATCAACGCCTCGTCACCAAGATGTTCGCGGAATTAATAGGACGAACTATGGAAGTATATGTGGATGACATGTTGGTAAAGTCCAGGAGAGCCGACGGTCATGTAAGCCACCTGGGCGAGATGTTTCAGGTACTTCGCCGATATGGAATGAAGCTGAATCCTCTAAAGTGCTCCTTCGGAGTGTCATCGGGAAAATTCTTAGGATTCATCGTCCATGCCAGAGGAATTGAAGCAAACCCTGAACACATCTGGGCTCTAAAAGAAATAAGGATACCTTCCACTCGAAAAGAAATGCAGAGCCTAAATGGAAGGGTGGCCGCCCTAAGCAGATTCATTTCCAAAGCAACTGACAAGTGCGTCCCTTTCTTCGAAGCTCTCAAGAAAGACAAAGGAAAGTTCAAGTGGATCGATGAATGCTTAAAAGCCTTCCTTAACCTGATCGAACACCTTCAGAGACCACCAGTACTCTCAACTCCAAATGAAGGCGAAGAGCTATACCTATACCTCGCTGTATCATCTCATGCTCTAAGCGCTGCCTTGCTAAGAGAAGAGGACCGCACACAACGCCCGGTATACTTTATAAGTAAGAGATTTACGGGGGCAGAAGCCAGATATCCTAAACTTGAGAAATTGGCATATTGTTTATTGATCGCGTCACGAAAACTGCGACACTACTTCCGATCTCACTCCATCAGAGTTCTAACCGATCAACCACTAAGACAGGTGCTCCATCGTCCCGACACTTCTGGACGACTCCTCAAATGGTGCATTGAACTAAGTCAGTATGACGTCACCTAACACCCTCGCACCGCTATCAAGGGGCAAGCCATGGCCGATTTCATTGCCGAATTCACTACCAACGAAGGCAAGGATCAATTTGAAATAGCAAAAAACATCAAGTGGAACCTCTTTGTAGATGGAGCATCGAACGAACAAGGCTCGGGGGCAGGTATTGTGATAATCACCCCCAGGGGAAGAAAGCTGTACTATGCATTAAGGTTGGAATTCGCGGCCACTAACAACGATGCGGAGTATGAGGCAGTAATAGCGGGATTGGAGCTTGCCTTAGAAATTGGAGTCAATTCTTTATGTCTTCATAGTGATTCTCAACTTATCGTAAACCAAGTACTAGGAGAGTTCCAGACACGAGGAGAACGACTCACAGCATATCTAAAGAAAACCAAACTTCTGCTCGATCAATTGGACAATTATCTAATCAAACACATTCCTCGAGAAGATAACCAAGAGGCCGATGAACTAGCAAAGCAAGCTAGTATGAAGAATAACACCATTTCCGGAGCACTAGCCATCTCAAGGCAGCTAGCCCCAAGTTTCGAACAAGCGAATCTGATAACTGCAATCGAAGAAGGAACTTGGATGACTCCTATCCGGAATTATTTGCAGGACGGCACACTACCAGACAAACGTGATGAAGTCAGGAGAATTTTGAGGAAAGCTCCCCACTACACAATACAAGAAGGCATCCTCTATCGGCGTGGCTTCTCTAGCCCCTTATTCAGATGCGTCGCTGGAAGGGAAGCCAAGCAAATCTTATTCAACGTCCATCAAGGAAGTTGCGGAGATCACACTGGAGGGCAGACTCTGGCGAAAAAGATACTCCGATATGGATATTACTGGCCCACACTAAACAAAGACGCCTTAGACTTCGTCAAGAGATGCGACAGATGTCGGAAATTTGCCAAGATTCCTCGACTACCCACAAATGAGATTACTCAAATGACCAGCCCTTGGCCCTTTGCTGTATGGGGAATTGATTTAATTGGCGAACTGCCAACGGGCAGAGGCGGAGCCAAATATGCTATAGTGGCAGTCGATTATTTCACCAAATGGGTGGAAGCGGAACCCCTAAATAAAATATCTTCAGCAAAAGTTATCAACTTCTTGATCAAAAATATTCTGCGCAGGTACGGAGTGCCACTCAAGATCATATCGGACAACGGACTCCAATTTGACAGCGAAGAATTCGCCGACTGGTGCCAAGAGCATGGAATTCATAAAAGCTTCTCATCAGTAGCTTATCCTCAGGCAAACGGAAAAGTCGAAGCTGTCAACAAAATTCTCAAAACCCTAATCAAGAAGAAACTTGAGAAGTCAAAAGGCGCTTGGGTGAACGAACTTCCTACGGCACTTTGGGCCTACCGCACATCTTTCAGAACATCAACGGGACATACTCCTTTCTCTTTGGCATACGGATCGGAGGCAATGCTCCCTGTTGAGACTATTGTTCCTTCCCACCGTAGGATCCACTACAATCCAGAAGAAAACGAAGAACTCCTCCACATGTCTTTGGATCTGATTGAGGAAAGGAGAAACGATGCAGCACTCAAAGCAGCAGCTCACAAACAAAAAGTGGCAGCACTATACAACTCCAAAGTCAAGCATCGCATCTTACAAGAAGGAGATCTTGTCCTCAGGCGAATCTTTCCGCGCCCCGGGGCAGTGGACCCCATCTGGGACGGACCATATGTAATTCATAAAGATCTCCACAACGGAGCTTATATTTTGTCAACAGTGAACGGAGAGGTGTTCCAGAGGGCATGGAACATCCGACACCTCCGTCGATACTTTTCTTAACTTGTACTGCCCATATGAAGTGAATTAACAAAGAGAATCAGTGGACGTAGGCACTTTCATGCCGAACCACTTTAAAAAATCTTGTCTCTTTTTAACTTGTTCCTTTATATCTTGGCTGCTTGTTAAGCTTTATCCTTTTCTGTTGAACAAAATCCTATGGCATCTCTACTCAAGACGCACCACGGCCTCATCTGGACAAGGCCTAACAGGTACGCTACGATTCTATGCACTCGCCAATGAGACTCTTTTTCTCCAGCATCCCTCTGCTGCGGGTTAACTCCTTGCTCGCGACTGCCCTCAAAGCCAACTGTAATGAGCCGATTATAAGTCATCATAAAGGCCGACTATAGCCGATGGCAGCTCATTACGGCGTTCGGCTCGCCGGCAACTGTGAACCTACTTTAAGCCCCAACATAAGGTGTGGCCAGCCAGGGGTAGTTCACGGCCAACGGCACCCACGCTAGCCGGCCACGGTAAATCGAATAATACCCACGATTACGGACCATAATGGTTCGGGTAGTTACCGTGCGCGATCTCGGCTCCGATGTGTCTTAAGTGCGGCTGTGGTAAAAAAGAAAACTCCCCGCGGAGGCGTAAAATGGGTGACAAATGTCTCCAAGACCCACAGCTAGGGAAAGTGACTACAAAACCCGTTTGCCACGAACTTAAGCACATCGACGGCCTTCCGTGACTGGAAGTTTTACTTTTCCCATATTTCCATTTCATTTAAATACTTTTCTCCTATCCTGTATAACAAACTCTAAAGTACAGGAAACCAAATAGGGAGCATTCACTCATGAGAATCTAAGCCTGCGTACTGGGTGGCAAGGTACTCAGCTATGTCCATGATCAGTTACACAAGACGCTCAAAGCTACCACCTGCAACTAAAACATGAAGGGAGGTACTCTCTTCTCTTGTACATAAATATGTGACTATAGTTTATTCATATGTCACACTAACATTGCAAAACATGAAATTATATTTCAAGCAACAGCTTAACACCAGACACAACTAAAATCACAGGCATATGCATACTTCTCACACACCACATCAAAATGACAACAACATTTCAACATAACAAAATCAGCTTATGTCATAAAATCATATAAAGTTATTCTTTACAAATAATATTATTACAATCACATCAATGTTTTGGACTAACATAAACAGCGATAAAGGGAAATAAAAAGGTGGCCAAATCCGGACAAGTAACCAGCCGCGTCCACACTTCGCTCTCATCCTACCAACTCCCCCAAGCCTACTTGGCCGCAGGGTCGGAGCTCCCAGCGTGTTGATCGGAAGTTCCACCTGTCCAATCCAGAAGAGGAACTCATTAAACAAACGATAAAACGATCAAGTTATGGAAACCCAGAAAGAAAAGGAAAAGAGAAGAATAACTCACCAGCGTCTGCCACTTGATCCTCATCCTCCAGTTGCACACCCGCTTCCTCCGCCGCAAGCAACCGCATCCCCTCCTTCACCGCCGCTTGCTCCTCTTTCGAGAACTGAGCAGTGACCTCATCTAGACTAAAAGCCACTCCACCTTCCTTACCCGCATTGACCCTGGCCTCCTCTAAAGCCCGAAGATATATCTTGGCCATGACCCGGGGATAGTCATCCATCCAAGACAAGCTGCCCTCCTTCCAAGTACGGAAGTACATGTCCTGCAGCATCTCGTCCATCATCCCCTCATTCTCCTCAAACTCCCTCACCCGGGCCTCGGAAACCTGCAACTTGGCGACAGCGACATCCCTCTCTGATCGGTATCTCAAGCAGTCAGCCTGGAGAGACCTCCTCATCTCCTCCATCTCCTCCTTTAACTTGACTTGAGCCATCTCCGCGGCCTCAAGCCTCCCAGACAACTCCTCTACCTGCTCGAAATCCGCATTCCGAACCTCATCCACTGTCGCAATGGCCATGTCGATCCGCTCCTTACAGGCGGCCTCCATCTTCCGTAGTTCTGCCCTACTAGCCTTTTCCATGGTCTCTTTCAGCCGCCTGGAGGCTTCATCGTGCTGAGAAATCTGAACGGCTTGACCGGCAAGCTGTTCAGCCTGATCGGCAACCTTTAGCCACAACCGAATATTAGCACTCCCAATCTCCTCCCCGGCCTTGACCAATTGAGCATGATGCTTCATTAACTTCTTGGTCTCTTCAGCAACCCGATCGATATTAGCTTTGGCTTCGTCTCCCAGGGTAACTACCCGAGTGGTAAGCAGATCAAGATCTAGGGACTTGGCCTCGTCTAGCACTCGTACCATTGGGTTGCGGGGAAGAAGGTGCTCACCCGTGGCCTCATCAAATGAAATATCCCGGGAGCTTGGATCTAAATCAGGATGACCGGCAAAGGGGTCGCGAGGCACGTCAGGACGCCTTATACGGATAACAGTGGGATTCTTAGAAGGAGGTGGAGGGGGGATAAACTCCGTGCTCTCCTCCGTGGTATCACGAGGAGGCTGAACAGGAAGCTGCGGACCAAGGGAAGGCTCAAATAAGGAACGACTCCTCTTCTTTTTCTGAATACTCTCTTCAATGACCCCAAGAAGAGGACGGTATCTGACCACGTCCCCAGGACGACCAGTAAGAGGCTTCGGCTTATCAGAAGCTCTCATCAACTTGAATTGTTCAAGGCGGTGTCGAACGTCTGACGTTTTAGCCGCCTGGCCTGCCCCTGGAGTAAAAAACAAGTGTTATGAACATACGACGATCCATAATTCAAGAAACATGTTAAGTTAAAAAGAAAGAAAAAGTGAGAATGCACATCTATTATACAAACCCTGCGGAGGAGTAGGATACTGCAATAAGTCCTGAATCTCATTCCAGGACGGAAGTGAACCATAAAATATTTCTAAGTCCCTATCGTAAATGGAATCGACAGAGGACAAAAGTTCACCTTGCACCGCCGGAGTCACCCTGGCTGAGGAGCCCTTAGGGGATGGATCGGCACCAGCCCCGACCTTGCCAGTCTCCTTCGCCTTCTCCGCTTCCGATTCTCCCTCCGATTCCCCGAAGGCCTGGCGGAGGGCCTCATCCAGTTCAGAGTCTTGCCCAGAAGTTAAGGCACCAGCACCACTACCACTCTGACCATCTCCATCTCCTCCGCCCTCCGACTCTCCTTCCATATCGCCTCCTTCGCCCTCTTCCACACCTTCCTCCTCCGGGATGATCGGGCAAGTACTAGGAGAGGGGCCCACAGACTCCTTAAGCTTCTTGCCTCCCGCGACGGGATGTTGTGCAAAGGGCTTCCTCTTGCCACTCTTCACCGTGGCCCCCTCCTTAGCTTTAGCGGCCTTCTCCTCAGCCGTGTCCCTCTGCTTAACCATGGACTGGTGCGGCTGGATCAAGTTGTACTCCAGGAGGGTAGCGTTCCTGATCAGGAACGAGGCCGACCTGTCCCGTGTGGGAATGGCCTTTATTTCAGCAGCCATCCGCGCCAAAGAATCCTCTTCCACGACTGCAATGCCACCTGTCGCTAGCAAGAAATAGAAGCGTGTCAGAAGAAGCACTACAGTCAGAACATGGAAAATATAAATGAAATTCATCTTACAGCCGGAGGTGAAAAGGCGGAAAGAAACAGAATCGTCCTTGATAAAAAACCATTCTTTCTTGAACATGGTAAACTTTGAATATAAGTCCAAGACCGGTTTGAAGGGCACGGCCGCTTCTAGACTAATATACGGAGACCCCTTCTTGTAGCCTCTCAGGTTATACAAATATCGAATTTCCCGGTTAGAAGGAGGGCGCCCGTACCTCCTCTGAAAGATAACGAAAAGGCTCACCAGAATGGCATAAGAGTTCGGCTGGAGCTGGAATGGAGCCACCTTCAAATATGTGGTAAAGCTAACTATCCAGGCATTGATAGGAGGGATAGCACCACACATGCAATGATATCTGCTGTAAGCAAAGTAGCCTTCGGGGGGATTATACGGCATCACTCCATCTCCCGGCAACAGCATGCGAGCCCTGTCTATCCCGAAGGAACGGGATATAACATCAAGTTGCTCCTCCTTTAGGGAGCTAGGAAAGCAATCGGGAGGGGAGACCAGAAGTTCCTGGGGACCGTACCCATCCACTAACGACCTCGGGGCAGGCCCATGTGGCACCGGTCTTGGTTGGGCTGGGGGCACGGAGGAGGATGACTCTCCTCTACTTTTAGATTTCTTTTTATCCGATCGGGTTTCCGCTTTGCGAGACATTTATCTGCAGCACAAGAAAAACACGGTGTTAGAACAAGAAGTATAGAAACGTAAACAAGCAAGTATATAAAGCAAGCAAGTGTATATAGGTCTGGTATTCCACTCGAGATTCAAGTATGAATTCTCATTCGGCATATACTCCATTCGGTAGTTTCATTCGGCATTGGAAGTTCATCCGGTATTGAAGGTGTGTGTTCATTCGGTGGCCAAGTTTTGCAAGTCTCATTCGGTATATGCTTCATTCGGTAGTCCCATTCGGCATTGGAAGTTCATTCGGCTATGCAAACACACATCTTCATTCGGCAGTGAAAAAACCTTTCGTGTTTATTCGGCGAAAGGACATGTACCTGATACGAAGCTGATTCGGCAAGGGACTGATTCGGTATAGGGTTGATTCGGCTCTCTCTCTGATTCGGCAAAGGTTTGATTCGGTATAGGGTTGGTTCGACTCTCGTTGGTTCGGTAGGGAATAACTAAGGGGGGTGTAGCCCCTATATATAGACGAGGGCAGAAGCACCGGACCAACCGGTTCGGCATGCCGGACCAAACCAAAACCGAATGAAGCTACCAAACCAGCAAAGACCAGAAGCAGGGGGCATGCAAAGCGCCTCACTCAGATAAGTACCGGACTCTAGGATCTACTGATAAAATAGAGATTATGATAACGATGAATAAGTAGTAAATCTCCCACTAACATGGGTTAATCGTTTACACATGTACACGACCACGAACGGTCCACAGGCATGCTCTGAATGGCTATTAACCCTATCGTTGTGAGAATCTACACTTTGACATCCTTTTAAAATTCATCGGTTGGATGGATATTTAGCTCTGCTAATTCTGAAATGGCTAAGCTACTTACACATGTACGGGGTCGCGAACGATCCTTAGGCATGCTCTGAGCTGGCGATAAACCATCTTCACAAACGATCCAGGGACCCACTCGAACGAAAACCTGGCATCAATAATGCTAAGCCCCCTCGGGGCACACCTACTCGCCTCGAACGGCACCCGACCTCGAACGGTCACATCTCGCCCTGAACGGCACAATTCACTTCGCCTCAAATATTTCGATCCCGAACGGTCGTCACTTGAAATCACATTAAAACTGTAAATTCCTTTGCAGGAAATCAACAGGATATGGACATCCAGCTCATTACATTACAAAACACGCCTTCCTACCGCAAGGCATGAGGACACCGATAGGATATGAACATCCAGCCCATGGCGTTACAAAACAAGCTTTCCTACCATAGGGAAACAAAGCGCGACACATGCAAGCACGTGCCCCACTTTGGGGGGCAAATGTTGGGCGAATTATCACCCAGAAGATCTCAAGACCGAGAAGCGTCAGGTTCGCAACCTCCATTCAACACTCGGAACCCCTGAGTTCATTCGGCAAAGCCCAACCTAGAGTCCATTCGGCAATCCAAGATATACTCCATTCGGTCCATGCATACTTTCCTCCAAGACCATTCGGCACAAGGGCATCCTCCGTCCGGTCGAGCCGCATCCGGTCAAACCTCATCCGGTCCTCCCACCAAAATAAACACCGAACCAACATACCATCGGTCCAAGCTCCAACCCCACCCAACACCGAATCAAACATCTCCTACCACCGGACCAACATGCTACCGGTCCATCTCACCTCCGAACCAAAGCCACTATTGCCTACACAAAGCTTCACCACTGCCGGACCATCATCACCGAACCAGGTGACCACCGGTTCATATCTCCAAGACCTCAACCAAGACCGGACCAAGCTCGCCGAACCAGAACGCTGCCAGGCCAGATTGCTTCACCCCAGGCCCACCAGCAGCTATATACATCCAAGACCCCTGCCCCCAACCTCACTCTATAAATAGAGGGGCAGGGGTACAACAATGGCGGACAAGTTTGAGAGCTCAAGCACGGAAGGAACTTTCAAACTACTTTCATATACTTGTACACAAATCATTGTACTTGTAATCTGAAAGAAAGAAGATAATAACATATAAAGTGGACGTAGGCACGTTCTGGCCGAACCACTATAAATCTGTGTGTCTTTTACATTTCAGCCCCTGCTTTTTTCACATTTACACAACTCATCTAAATCATTAAGAATCACATAAAATCAACTAAATCACACGACTTGGAGGTGTTTGCCCATTTTTTGCGCAAACAGTCTACTTTGCACGGCTCGATCTGTACAACTATAAAATGCCACTACGGGCCTCAAACCAACAAAAGAAAACCAAAATCCAAGTGGCTCCATCAAAAATCATCAAATCCAATGAAAAATTAAACGTACCTTTTTGTCGGCCATCCAAATTTTCTTGATTTTAAATGCCTACATCTCATTTATCAATGGTATCCAATCATATAATTTTAAAATCATTTTATATTTTGCATTTTCAATTTCCAATATTTGCTTTATTTCATCCCATACGATGTATATATATTATCCATATGCAGTATCAAATTTGATCACTCGCTCAACCATCCAATTTCACTTCCAAACTAGTATCGTTCACACGACTCTCTAGTGCGGATTCAGATTTGGTTCCTTGATCGGAAACTGTTATTCTCCTTGCATAGCCATATACTATGATAGAGAATTCCATAATCAAATCAAAAATCCATATCCAGGGTTCGCCGTCAAGAATCAAGTGAAAAATCCTAAGTTGGATCGATATAAATTATTTCGAAATTCTGTGCTCGAATCCGCGCCAAATTGTTATGCGAATAAAATAATATATGTACAAGTTACGTATTAACTTTCAATAGATTCTATCAAATTTATGAATGTTAAATTATTTTTCCTTACCTTCATTTCATTTACAATTAATTATTTATAATCCATTATTTACTTAGTGTATCCATTCCTGTACATAGCATATTCTTTAATACTATCATTTCTTAAATATCATTCCATAGAATTTGCTTACTTAAGTTCATTTTAAACATTCTATAGAATTTAATTATATTCAATTTCATTTTTCAATTGATTCTTAGCTATACCAAATTCCTTTGTTTACATTAACTTCATTTTTCATAATTTCACTTTAGTTTATAATCATTCTATAAAAGTCAAATATAAGAAGTTGGACTTTATCTAAGTTTATAATTATCTCAAAGTCATAAATTCAATTTCACAATTTCTTTGCAAATTTATATTCAATTCTATAACAAATTTTCAAAGATACTATTTGATTCATTTGTCTGCTTTCTTAATTCCTCTTACTTATTTTATTTTATCATCATATTATATTTAAGTATATAACATTTTTCTCACAACCAAATTTCCATTTACATACATTTTAGTTACTTTTAAGTTTTGCTTATTTGTATATTTCAATCATTTTTAGGTTTTGTTTGCTTGTATAATATCCCATTACATATCTAAATCATCATTTTAACTTCTTCTTTTTTCATTTGGTAAGTCCTATTATATGGCATTAGAATGCAATTTGATATTATACAAATTAACAGGATTCACTTTAATTAATTAGGATGTTCACAATTTTACTTGTTTAAATTTCCTTTACTTTTCAATTTTAAGAGTTACCAACTCTAAAGTTTTCTCAAAACATTAAGCTTAGAATTCTTAATCCTGTTATTTTATATGTTCTGGTTAATCACATTTCATTCCAATAATTTGAAAATTATTAATTAATAGAACCTAAAATTTTAAATGCCCGATTCATTTCAAATCATTTGAAATAAATATATACACTTACATCTTTAATATATCAAACCATACCTTTGGAGTTTAAACCAAAATCTATTTATCAAAACAAATCCGAAGCAAAGCAAAGCTTCGCAGAAGTCTCCCCCACTTTGAGACTCGAAAATGAACATCGATGATGTTGCGCAGTCATCACCGAAATTATTTTTCAACGACAGAAGAGGGGAGTACCGAATTCATTCCCTTTTAAAATTTATTTGGAAACTATTTGTATTTGTAAACACTTTTAAACAATACTAGTATTATTTTCCAAACCTTGAAAACCTTTTCATAAACACCAGGATTTAAAAAATTTCAAATTTTCATCTTTATCCATTTTACTTGCAATGTATATTTCATAAATCACACTTATATAATTTTATTTTCTTATAGTCATATAATAGCTAACATTTTAGGAATACTAATCAAACAATAAATGATAATAATTAATATTATCATTCCAAACACCAAACAAGCTACATAAACCATAATAATTTCTGAAAATTATTTCTTTATATACAAAATATAATTAGGGTAAAATTATTTCATTGACCCGATTTCAAAATAATACTATGTCGAATTGTTCAGTTTAAGTGTTTAGAGATCTCTATCAATGACGTTAAGTATTGATCAGAATCCAAAAGCCACTCAACAAATCAACCAACACAATATAAAAAAAATTATATCACTAACAAACACGCTATCTCTTATACACACTCAGCCACTCATCATAGGGTATTACTACCTTATTCATAAAGAGTCAGACCCTACAAAGCTAAGGTTATTGCTAAACCAAAGCTCTAAACCAACTGTAATGACCCCCCTTTTTAACAGTTTAAATCGACAATAAACCACATATGTCGAATCAAACAATTCAAAAGGAAGGGTTGTTAATGGGGTAAATAAGATCATAAGATAAAAAGAAGAAAATAAAATAGAATAGAATCTCACAGTGGAATGGTAAAATACAATAATCAAATAAATAGTTCATGAAGCTGTTTCTATTATGCATTTGATTATATTCAACACAACATTCATCGGAGTTATATATAAACATCAAAGATAAATAAATAATGCAGTAGACAACATGATGTAGGGATAATAATAGTAGTAGTATACCGAATTTTTGTCTTCATCATCCAGAATAAGTCTTCAATAAGCTGGAAATAACTCATGACTGACCCGAGCGTAATGAATAGACAAAACACTCAAGTCAGGACTAAAATATCCTTATGTTAGTCAAATCAATATCGCATATAACAGGAGTGTAACGGCGTCGGAGATGTTTACGAGTTTTTACATCTTCTATCCAGTGTATAACATGCATGCAATAACTCAAGAGATGTTATGGGATTTTCCATCTCTAAAGGATCCTTCAAAATATTTATATGTAGTAGAATACGCTATGTAAATAATGTCTAGTCAATAAAATAAATATTAAAATAGCGTTAAGGCTTTACATTAATCCCCCTTAACGCATTTTTAAGCATTGTGGTATTGTTTGCATATAAAACACCAGTTAAACGGTCGGTGGATAGGGATGCGCCGTGATACTACAACGCTAAACCAAAATCATATGGGTCTCGTTTAGGGATAAAAGTATGACAAGGCATGTGAGACAATGGCCAAGGTAGGATACAACCAGTTTACCCTTCCCGACTGGTAGTAAAGCATCATAGCCATGATCGCCCACCACGTCCAACACTCCCATTCAAATTCGGAGGGTGCACACCAATCAATCACAAAATATGATATTAATACGAAGAAGTGTGTCCGCTTAGGGTAGCTAACCCCTTGCCCGGTACGGCTCCTGTTTTAGTCATTTCAAATTGGCACAAGTGTCAGGTCAATCCATCATCTTTCTCTTTCTTCAAATCCAGCAAACGACGCAAAATCAAACCATTTCATTCTGGATCGTCACTCCATGTGCACAGTTGTCAAAGTGGTTCAGGTATCGACAGAGAGTATGCCTATATCTGGCTCTGATTTCTTCAACAACCAAACGTCTTTTTACACACCGGTCGGTTCTTTAACATTTCAAAAACAATTCACAGTTGATATCAAAATATCATATTCGATTTGAGATCAAATCCATTTTGAAATCGTCACATTTACTCAAAATATACCATTTCAATTCAAAATCGTATTGGACTCAATATCACGATTTATTCCAAAATAGTTTCAATTTCAATTTGATTTATAACTTCAATTAAATCCGATTCGTATATAAATCCAAGACTTAAATATATACATTTCACTCCTAACCAGTTTGAATTTTTTTTAGAAGTAGTTTGAATAATTTAAAATAGTTTAAGTAACTAAAATAGTTTTATATAAAATAGTTAAAATAGTCTTAATAGTTAAAATAGTTCAATATAAATAGTTTAGTATAAAATGGTTTATATAGTGTAATACTTGGAAAATCAAGATAATTTAAGGATTTAAAGAATATACATTTTCAAAACAGTTTATACTAAAATAATTTACTTAAAATAGTTCCAAAATCAAAATGATCAAATTCCAACCTCCCAATTCAAACCAATTTCAACTATTCATTGAGTCGATTTAATTTCGATTCTACTTCAAATCGATTTCACTTCAATTCCAAGTTAACTGAATTCCATTATCAAATCAATCAATTCAGTTCAATTTCAAGTTGAAATCGTTTCAATTTGATTATCAATTTCAAACCATTCACTTTATATCAATTCCTAGTTTGAGTTCCAAAATCATTAATTTAAAACATTTCACCAATTTGCCTTCAATATTCAATTTCAAATATACTTCAATTCCAAGCTTAATTCAAAAATATTGTTTTATATCAATTCTATTTAGCAATATTCAAGGTTCGAATAAAATCTATACTTCTAAACAATTCTATGTCCAAAACTTCAGATTTATATTTCAATCATAATTTCAAATTCGACTTAGCTTATTTCAAACAACTTCGATTTTCACAAGTTTAGTTCACAAATTTGAACTCAACTTCGAATATAATTTGATTTCTATAAATTCAATTTTTTTTTAAACCCAAATTCAATAAAATAATTTAAAATCAAAAATTAAAAATCAATTCATTTAGCCGATCCGGTGCCCGTATATAATTTTCTATGCTATGGCCAAGTGATCAGTTATTTCAATTTAATTTTAGGGTTGGATATATCATTTCAATCCAAATCACAATGTCATGGGTATATATCATTTCAACCTATTTCTTATTTATTCGAAATAATTTAACTTATAGTTTAATAAAACTGTAAATAATATACAGAATAATGACAGGATATACTAGAATAAATAAACATGCAATCATCCAAAATGTCAACCAATAGCATTCATCACAATCAATCATACAAACAGACAATATAACTCATAGTGATTTCATAGTTGTCAATATCCGGAAATTTACTGGCAATTAAATACAATTTCGATTTAACTGTCAATTCTAACTTTTAACGGTTAATTCAATGACAATATAGATGATAATTAAATTTATCAAACAACAACCAATAAAAATCATATCATTTCATAATATCAAATTTAACTAGCATGAGAATATTCTAGTACGTTGTGAGCATTATGAAACACTCACCTTGAATTTCAATTTTAAATTGAATCGAGCGACGTTCAATTTAACCTAAAATTGTAATCAGCTCCAAACACTCCAAACCTGCACTACAGTGAAGCTCTCGTCTCTACGATTCCGACGTCGCCAGTTTAGTCCGATTCCGACCTCGTACGCATGAGATATGAGTATATAAAGATATTACATAAATTTATATAATTAAATTAAAAATTCTATTTAATGTTAAACCTAGGTGAAATCTGGACGCTCAATTTCAGAGCCGAAATTAAGGCCGCATGATGTTCTTCCTTATTTACGTGCTTCAGGAACCAAATAAAACCCACCTTCACTGATCGATACCGTGCCACCGCTCCTCTCATAGACTACCAGGCCTTCGTCGAGAACCACCACGTCATAGCCCCACGCACGATGCACCACCACCCCCAAACAGTTCGATGCTCGACCGCGCCAAGCCATCGAAAACCCTAACAAACGCGCGCACTTCAAGGGCCGGTTCTGGCGAATCTAAACCCTTATAACGAAAATCCACCGTAGGATGGTTGAGCTCGACGAGCTCTACAACATTTCAGTTGAAAGTTTTTGAAATTAATTCATGGATCAAAAGAAAATAGGAGGAGAATGAGAAAAAGATTCGGCCATTGATTTCTACGTGGCGGCTGCATTGTTAGAGAAAGCTAGGGTTTCTAATGTTCACGTATATATAAGCATATATAATAATATTTTAATATTAAACTCACTTTTAAACAACATTTTCAAGCGATCTCCAAATAATGCGTGTCGACAGGCTTTATAATGTTTTACCCCATTCTAAGCACAATGGAACAGGTTTTGGGGCCTAATTCGATCACATGTGGAAGATTGCTTTTTGAATCGAATTTAGATATTAAATTTTCGATATTTATTTCAATGCATTTCTAACTCGTATGATCAAACGATAACTCTAAACATTACGGAATTTGAAATCCGATAATAACACATTATTACGGATCTAATAGAACTGGTTTCATCGAATTCTGAGACTGTGTCCCGGAAGGCTATTTTAATGTCTCGATTAAATCGACGACATTTTTCAAAATTTACAGAATTGTTTAAAATTCCAATTTTAAAATCTTATTAACTCTATTATAATTCAAATATAAATTATATTCACATTGGAAACCAATTCGAATCATAGTAAATCAAAATTTGATTATTCGCACTATTTTCATATATAAAATTAATATATAAAATTCACATTTTAACCCAATTTTAATTCCATTCAAATGTCCAGTATTACATTTCTAACTCTAATGGAATCTTAATTCACCCCAGAAATCTTATTAAGTCCATAATTAATTTATCCAAACAATTTTCAATATTAAATTAAACAATTTGATTTGCCAATATCAAACACATTTCAATAATTGATTCTAAATGGATTTTAGTTATCAATCAGTTACTTCATTATCATCTAATGGATTCAACATTTATTATTCCATTCAACTATGGATTTAAAACCCATTCAATACATAGCATTATCTTCAATACTCGTTATTACTTAAATCTTCGAAATTAGTTTACTTATAAATTCTATTCAAGTTCATATCCAATAACTTACATTCAAAATCATTAAATTTTTAGCTTAAAACATATTTATTTAATAATGATATTAAATTTAATAATTTAAAATAGTTAAAAATATGGGTCGTTACAGTAATGGTTGGTTTGTTTAATTAATTAGTAGTTAGGTCATCAATTAATTAATTAATGTAAATCGAATTCTTATATCTTCCATATCTTTTGCATGCGAGGTCCATTGTGGATGCAATTTTTTGCGTTGCGCTCATGATAGAGAGCTATACGACTTAATATTTAATTTGTTAGCTTTTGTTGAGGTGAGTTATATTTTCTCTCACCGTAGTATGATTGTTAATATAAATATAAAAACGAAATACTGAAATGACCTATAACTTTAAAATGTGATTTCTAAAATATTTAAACAAGCTTCTTATTTTATAAATTAATAAGTGTTTCAAAATGGTTTAAAATTAAATATGACATTTTTTCTATTGATGCTCTATTTTGATAAAATTTCTAGACTTAGGCTATTTTTTGTATTAATCCGACATTGGTTGCTTGGATGTATTGTATGTGTGTTATTATGGAGGTATGTAGGTTATTATAAACATATGTATGATTTTGGCTACATGTATGCTTGTTTTCTTAGTTTAGTTGAAAAATTCGTTCGAATGCGGTAGAGTATTTGAAAATATCCCATAAGGTATGATTTCGTGCACGTCGATTGTTCTAAAAATGGAAGATGGATTAGAAGATGTGCTTCGGATTTCAGGATAAATGCCGGATGTTTTCATTTGGTTTATACTTGACCATTTTTGGTTAAGTACACAACTAAAGTGGTGGTTATCGACTACTCTAGAGTGGTTGATATCTGCGACTATTGATGATGGATGATTTGGTCAATTTTGACGTGAACGATGATGAGGCTTCAAAGAGCATGACACGATGGTTCATTCTTTCGTTTTGATGTTTGATTTTGGATTTATTTCTCTTTGACAAGTGGTTTTGGTCATAAAGCAAAGATGTGAGAGATGTGACGCTTCAGCGTGATGACTTCATGATTAGGCGATGATGATTCCATAATGGGGAGTGATGGCTTCGACGATAGATTGCCACACTTTCGGATGTATAGTTGTTCGATGGAAGGAACTCTTAGAGGAAGATTATAGGACGTACGATGACATTCTATGACTAACGATGGCTATCTAGAATAGTTCCCAACCACGACGGGTTTTGTAACATCCCCCTACCTAGAGGCCCAAAACTAATGGCTACGGATGCTGCAGTCATCCATAGATATTACCCATCGACCACCAAATACGACGACATCAAATACATTGATACACAAAAACACAAGAATATGAAGAAAAAAATTAAACAGCAAATAAATTCCACGCTCCATTTCAAAATATTCCAGATTGATTATATAATCATAATTCGTAGACCATGTTCATATAACATATAGTTATTACAAAATACGTCAAGAGCAACATATGAAGATGTCCTCTTGGTAGATTAGAGTATACAGATAGGCAAGAAAATAATTTGCCTTTACAAACAAAGCACGCAGTGGAAATAAAAGAACTCTAATAACAAGCTTGCCTCCTACATGTCCTTAGAAGCTTTATTCGTCTAAAAGAACAGCTGGAAACCTTAACTCTCAACCCAGTTAAAATCAATTGAGTACCTGAGAGTTTAAGGGGAAAACAAAAACTTCGGGTCGGATATAAAGCATGGTATGAATAATAATTTACCATCTTAAACTATTTAGATATCTAGTGAGACCACGCTGCTTAGCGGAATGGGTTTTCCCCTATTAGTACCCTAAAACATTTATAAAACCATATACTGTGCTCCTACATCCACAATGGTTAAAACATAGTATTTCAAAAACTTTATGATGACAAGCAAAATAAGTAAATCAAGTATGGATTATCCATCCTCATTCATTCTGACTATCTGTCTCAATTATAATTTTTAGGATTACTATTAACCTGTTGAACATTTACGGACTATGTGTCCAATATCATAGTTTTCATGGGATCACTAAGAACCTATTGGTAACTCTAATATCTTATCTCTTATCCTAGTTTCATGGGCTAATTAGGAACATATTGGCTGACTATCAATATCTTAATCCGTATATAGTTTTCATAGGCTAACTACAAACCTACTGGCCCCTGCCAGTAGCCAGTATCAAATCACAGTTTTCATGGGTCGACTATGAACCTATTAGCCCCTACTAATGTCATACAGTTTTCATGGGATCACTGTAAACCTATTACCTCCTGCGAATATATTTAATTAAGATTTTAACATCTGTTAAGTTATATTCACTACTAGGTCAACCTAGCTGGTTATTCTTCCCTTTCCCTCAAAATACAGTTATGGGTTAGTAACAATGTGAATAACATTTCCAAAAAACTTTATTTATTCCATCTTTTTTCCTTAAAAATGAGAATTGGTTATTTGTTTTGACACCTTAAAACATCACTTTTGAAACCCTTGGATGACCTCCTTCGAAAGCATAAAAAGCCTCTTTTCAAAAACTCTAAATATATACCTTTCGAAACCAATGAAACCTTTCGATGGTATCAAGAAAACATTCTTTAAAACATAGCTTCGAAAAAATAAAATACCATTTCGAAAGCATTGGGTTTACTCTTTAAAAACATCATTTGGGTCAAAATGATTATATACGAAAGTATCTCTTTCGAAACCAACTAAAATAAATTTGGGGAAAATTGATGATGTCGGAACCATCTAGTTCGAAAGCAAAGACTGTAAATTAAAACTTTGAAGGACGAAGTTGAAACCCCCTTCCGACTCTAATACCTTCGAAATCCTCAACCCCTTTTGAAAGCAATTAGGAAGCGGCTTAACCTAGGTAAAAACAAGGATAACCTTTCAAAGGTATTGATGACTTTAATATTTCGAAAGGAAAATAATGGCTAGGTTTCGACTAGGTCGGAACCTGCCTTTTTGAAAGCTTCTTATCTAAAGAAAAAGGCACCCCTTTGAAAGCTTTACTTCTTTACATATTACAACAACCTTCCTCAAAAGCCATTTATAAAACCCTTTTCAAAAGCATGTGTTTCGACTATGTCGAAAACTTTAAATAAAATAAGGCAAGACTTTAATTTGGAAAACAAAGCAGGGTTACGACCACATCGTAAGCTCACCTTCGATACCAAGGCTTCTGCCATCCTTCCAGTCCACTGCGCACTACTAGGTGATGCCTTGTGTATTGGTTCGACTAGGATGGGGTGGAATCATTAGAGTCAAAAGGGCTGTTAATTGGGGGTAGAACACCTTTTTCTGAATTAAAGGCTGAAATGTCGCTATTTAAAGTAATAACTTTATAACTAACCTACTAGTTGTAACTCCTTGATTGGCCATTTTAAAACTTTTCAATACTTTACCATTAAAAACTGTCGCATTAATTAGATTTAAACCATAGAAAGGTAACGTTTAAGCCCTTCCATATAACAAAAGTAATATGTGCAGAAAAGTCTCCCTTTTAAAATAATATATTTTCCCTAATAAATCAATTGGGAAAAATCCTCAAAAATCACAGAAATTCGATTTCGTCATGTAATCAAACGTATTAAAAATTTAGACCCAGTTTCTTTTGAAATGTCTAGAATAAATTTTAAACGCAATACATTACGTTTATCGTTAAAATTTCATAGTATAATTTCCATAACTTGGAAAACTATGAAAACTAAAACCCATCTCCAAAATAATGTTTTACTTCACATAAAAATTTTCCATGGAATTTTAAAATCAATAACCCACGGTTTTTCCCCTAAAATCATAGGAATTTCGTGTACAAATAAATTGTTTAAATCAAACAATTCATAGATTAAGCATATCATCATGAAATATATCATATAAACAAGATAAATACTCAAATCCAAAATCATATGATTTGAAACCAAAAGAGGTGGAATGAATTACTATGCACCTTAAACTTGATAAGGAATTTGAGATTTGTAGTTGATTCTAATCCTTCCTAGCTTTTATCTTTAGCTTTAGATTGAAATTCCTCTTTTCCTCCTTGTTAATGGTCGGCTATCTTAGGGTTTTTATGTTTCGTTTTTATTTTAGAAAAATGAACGTGAATGGACAATAGTGAGAATGTATAGCCGTGTATAATAGATTGGCTAAATTACTAATATCCACTTGTGTGATTTGATTATCTTATAAACCAATTTAAAATTCATTAAATCTAAATTATTTAACACAACCCATTATATAATTTATTCAAATCTCAATCCCCTTTTCATCATTACTCTATTTAATTTATCTAATTAAATCTTCTGAATAATGTTATAAAAAATTAGGGATGTTACAAGTTCAAACAGGAGTTGTAAGGATAGTTTCGAAATGAGCTCTGCTATAGATGATATCTGTAAAGGGATCGTTGGTATTCGTAGTATTTCAATGTATGCTCATAAAGCAGGGGTATACGAGGACGCTCACTTGGGTTTGCCATGTTGCCCCAGATCACACGATGTTTCGATCTGTTTACCCTGAACTGAGTGCGATGGAAATTTAGTTTCTAGCCTTCTAGTGGCATAGATTCATGTACCGAGAAACCGGGGATGTTGAGTAGTCCCTAATTATTACTAGGGGTTATACGAGTATCATGTATCCAGTGCACTGAGTGAGTGAATGTAAAGATAGATAATGGATGATATGTTTGCTTGACTGTTTTTATCACCTTAGGGATGTTAGGCGAGGTAGATATTACCGATGCAGATATTTCGACAACCCTAGTACTTTGATGTATGTTACACCATTGATGACTATCATAGAGTAGTGTATATCTTTTACATATGCTAACTCTTTAGATGCAGGGACAGGTTATATATGATTCTCCATACCATCTGTTCCATATACTATACCAACTTCTATAGTGTTTTGACATTATTTATCGCTCACACAATACTGTTGTCTGACTCGAGATTTATGTTTTGCTTCTTATTATCTCGGGTACTCTTAAATGAGTAGACTATGCAGGAGGTTTAAATAGAACTTTGATCTGTGCAGATGACCTAGCAGGAGGTGACGCTTTCTTATACTTATATTTTGAGTTTATTATTGTTTATTTCGTTGTGTAACACCTGGAGCCTTAACAGTGTTGACTTACTATTATTAGAGTTAGTTTATCAATTGAGTTTATTTTTCAGTTGTATAAACTATATTACTGCTTTGTATAATTGTATGAGCATGTGTACTCTGATTATGTGGTTCATGTAGTTTTTACAGTCTCATCTGTTTCATATCTATGATAATTATTATCTTTATATGATGCGTTTTGAGATATACGATAGGTTCTGTGATTGTTTGGTGTTTTATTTCTTTCTCTTCTATTCTCTCGTCATCTTTTCTATCCTCTTTCTTTACTTCTTTTTCTTTCCCATGACAACTGTCCTACATCGACCAAATGCTACAGCAGCGCATTATTTGGTTATATCAGCATCGAAGATGTAGGGCGGTCATTACAGGTTTCATGGAAATGATAATACATTCCCAAAAACCTTTCTTCCTTGGTCGCCTCTTTCCTACGCAGCTTTTATACCATTCTATTCTCTGCGTGGCAAGGTATATGTTCTCTAATTTATCATTCAGAGGTGTATATTCGTCAGGACTCATATTCCTCGAGCGCTTTTTGTTTTCATTCTGCCCACCACCAAAGGTTGATTCCTTTTCTTTTGATTATTCGAATTTCCAATATTAACCGCTGCATTTCCGGAGCTCTCTCCTGTCTACTTAATCACCATATTGCTTTGTATTACTTCCTTCGACTGCCCATCATTAGTCTACCCACGTGCTCGACTTGCTATCTCCAAATGTAAGAATTGATTGACCTTCTAATGGAATTCCTCCATAATCATTGGTTGTTTCATCTTCAACCATTTTTCAAAATCTGTGTGAGGATGCATGCCTTGGATCAAATCCATAAAAATCATATCTTCCTTTGGATTGCTCCCCTCGAAAACAGTAATAATAAACCAATTCAAGAACCCATTTAGCAACTCCTTAGGACCTTGAGAAAGGCTCGTCAAGGACATCACGTCCTTAGGTCGAGCAACATGAAGCTGGAATTGCTCCATAAACTTCTTAGCCAATTCATCGAAAGTCACTATAGATCTCGACGCGAACCCAGTGAACCACAACGATGCAACACCTTCCACGAAAATAGGAAAACATCTACACCGAACAACATTTGTAGCCTTGGCACCATCCATATGCCATTCATACTTGAGTAAGTGCTACCTTGGAGCAGCGGTCCTTATTTTCGATGGCATTATGGTATCGTAAACTTTCTAGGATACCCTTCCCTTAGAATTCTTTTCGTAAACGGGGTTTTGCTCGATGTGGAACCCCAATCCTCATTACTGCTACGTTTGCTTTCCTCGACCAACCATTAAACCATATCAGCTACATCTTCCTCGCTCGAACGATACTCCGAAGGTTGACTATCAGGGGCTGCATTGAGTGTTTGGCTCTGCCAACAATCTTGATTTGCCCGACGACATCTAATTTCTCCAATCCCTAAGAGAACCACTTTTCTAGTCCCCCATTGACGCCCGATAAGTACCACTACAGCTGTTTGAACTTCAATACCATTAACTCCAACATATAGCACGTAATCATTATCATCGTGTTACAGATCATCCTCCGAGTCAGATAAGTCCAAAGCCTTAGCTTCATGTCCCACCAATCCTCCAAAATTCCTCTCGATGCCGACCTGATTTTGGTTGGTACCGAGTTGATTCCTTATGGAGGAAAGCTTTAGCTTCCTCCAGCAAGCAAATCCTCCTACTTGCTTAATAACTCATTTCATCTGTTTTTGTTTACCATTTCGCCTATTTTGACTAGAAACAGACGAGTTTTCCTCTTCAAATCTAGTAAGTTAAACTTCCCTCCTGCTCCTTCTTGGTCTTTATGGTTGTTGGGTCACTGGTGCTATGTTGGCATCCATCATTCCCATCAAATCCTTCTGACCGTCGACCAACTTCAAATTCAGCTCATACATCAACTTGTTAAACTCGACCCTAGAAACCATCCCCTATTTGGCTAATGATCCTAGTACTTCATGTTGGTTACTAACTTCCTTTTGATGAGCATTTCCTTCATCACAATCAATTATTACTCCCGACGATCTTCCTGTTCTTCTAGGTTCCATGATTCTTATCAGCAGGTTTGCAAATTCCTTAAAGAAAAATTCTAAATCTAACCATTAGATCTCTCAAAATCCAAAAAAGTAAGCTAAAATCAAATCCTAGGTTTAATTCTCAACGAGAGCCCTAAAATGTTGATGCCAAAAATAGATCAACACCCAAAGGCCTATAGAAATATATAGATCTAACAGAAAACATATGAAAAAGAGTAAGAACAACAAGATACATTCACTGTAGCTTCTATTGATTATATATTTAAGTGAGATTTAGAGTCATTAGCACAAGGGTTTTACTGATCTAAAGCCTGAAATGGTAAATAGTAGCTTCCTTAGAGACTTTAGTGGAGGGGAGATAGAAGATGAAGTGCCGAAAGTGAAAAAAAGTCCTTCTCCAGTTATTGTAGGGTCTATATTCATAGAGAAATTGTCTAGCAGGATAGGAGGCCCATGAAATACCAAGTCCAAATCTAAGTCCAAGTACGCAGAAGCGAGAATCAATGCCCAAAATCCAATAAAACCTACTCGATACCACTCGGTATCAATTGGTTTTTATGAGGGGAAATCTCCTCCATCTTCCATTTGGCCTCACGCCTGGATCCATTGTGTATTGGGTGCTTTCCCTTTGAGATTGAGTTATTTTTGAAAGGTTCTGATATCGCTTTTCCCCGCCTTCTTTCAGCCTGAAAATCCTTAGAGATGTTCTTCAACTCGTTAAAAATAGCACCACATGATGATCACTTGGGTCATAGCTTACGTATAAGAGTTTTGGAGGTCCCACGAGCAATTAAAAGTGGTCGATGCCGAGTGTTCCTACTCGGCAGCAAGTCATAAATTTCACACTAATCCCTTTGAAATTTCTTGGTATCTTCCTATTGCCATTCTATGCATGTTCTTAAGTTTATGGATAGTTTCGTCTATATTCTAGCATTCAAATTCCAGTGAAAATATCGCTTGGTCAAAAAGTCGAATAACATACCTATCCTTCTATTATTATTTCACTCTCTTACTTTTGGTTCTAATGAATATTTAATCAATAAAGAAGAAAGAATGGAAATGAGAATTTAAAGGATTATGGTAGAAGAAGAAAATGGAAAGAAGGAGGCCGAAACCACTCAAATAAATGGGAGAAATAAGGTGAAGTACATGAGAAGTTAGAAACAAAGCGGTTACATGGCTAATGTTATGGGTATAGAAGTGAATGTTTTGTTGTGGCAATTCATGTTGTAAATCATAAAGGAGAATATGCATGAGGTCAACGAGCCAAAGCTAATAGCAAGGAAGGATTTCTCAAAGATGTACCAAGAACACCAGAATTTGGGAGGTAGGATGTTTACAGGGAAGGAGCCTATAGTTGAAGTGTTGAATTGGTCGAGAGTTTGTGTGCATATCTTTAGAGATTTAGGGTCGAATAATGAATAAAGGAGAAGATTAACTTCAAAGCAGTTGCATGAAGATGTTATGGACTCGTCGGATACCATAACTGTCGAGAACCCGGAGGAGGAGATGCTTGGAATAAGGAAAGGTTTGAGGCTCACTTCATTTCCATGTCCCAACGAAGTGTGTTGCTTTAGGATTTTGTTGATAGTAAGCAAGGAGATCCTTCAATATAAGAGTATACACATAAGTTTAATGCTTTAGTTAAGTATGGCTAAGAGATTATTAATACACTACCGAAGAAGACTGAGAAGTTCTTTTGTAGCTTGAAGCAAGGTTTGGATCATAAGGTGATGGCGCATATGCATCTCCTTTTGAGTTTTTTTCTGAATACTACAAGAAGATATGATAACATGTGTTAAGAGAAGAGAATAGTTGAGGGGAAACTCAGGACAGAGCAGAGGAGAATGTTCTTCCAGTTTAAGAAGAGTAAAAGGGGAAACAATAGAAGTGGGAAGCTCAAAGAAGGAGGTTGGAGCTTAGAAGGATGTTTAGGTCATTTGTTGCAATTGTAGTTAGAAGGGGAACTATGTGTCTAAGTGTCCACAGCCTGCCATAATGTTAAGGTTAAGTGTTTTAACTATGATAAAACAAGTAATAAGCAGTATTTTCCTAAGCTGAAGACGAAAAAGGCACTGTCTTTGGAAGGGATGACAGGAGGACTATCTACCAAGGAGAACTGCAACAGCGTTATTTTGGAAGGCATGACTATGATTTTTTATATTTCAATTTAAATTCTATTTAATACCCATGCCACAAGTTCATTTGTAGCAAGGACTTAGTTGATAGACTTGGGTCTACGAGTTAACTATTTAGTTATTTCCATGCATATAGTAAATACGATAAGGGGATATGCCACTTTTGGATTTAGGTGCACTAACTTAGATTTTGAGTTAGGTGGATGTAAGGTTTTGTGTGATCCTTATGTGTTTGAGTTCATAGATTACAGAGTTATTCTAGGAATGGATTGGTTGGAGCATTAAGGCATAAAAATATATTATGAAGAAAGGATTATAGCATTAAGACACCCTGATCAAAACACAAAAGTGCTTGTAACTTCAAAGAATTTGATACTATGTAGTGAAGGAGTAATGTTTTCATTAGCTTTGGAGAAGAAAGTTATTAGAGAAGAAAAATTAGTTAGGGACATACCAATGAACCAGTTTTAGGATTGCCACCCTAGAGGGCTATTGAATTTTATATCAAGTTGACATTAGGAGCTGAGCCTTTTATTTGACCCCCTAGTATAATGCCACAAAAGAAGATGGAGGAGTTGAAGAAGTAACTAGTAGAGTCGTAAAGAATTTTTTTGTAAGACCAAGTATCTCACCGTGGGGAGCTTCAGTTGTGGTTGTGAAGAAGTCTGATGGTTCATTGAGACTATGTATCGAGTATAGAAACCATAATGAAAGGACCATAAAGAACGTATATCCTTTATCAAGGATTGATGATCTTTTGACCAGTTGAATGGAGCTAAGATATTCTTGTAGCTATATTTGGCTCCAGGATTCCATCGGCCGAGGGTTACAATGGAGAGTGTTCCTTCGGCTGCTTTTAGAATGAGGTATGATTTTTATGATTGGTTAGTAATGCTATTTGGGCTAACCAATGCATTTTTTTTCTTTGTAGACTTAATGAATCGGATCTTATAAGGCCTATTAGACCAATATGTTTTGGCATTTATATATGACATCTTGGTGTGCTCAAAAGATGAGAGAGATCACAAGATCCACCTAAGGTTTGTGTTGGAGGCATTGAGACAACATAAGTTAAAGGTGAAATTTTCTCCTTAGGCCATGTAGTTTCGAAAAGAGGTGTAGCTGTAGACCCTTCAAATGTTGAGGCTGTGAAAAACTAAAAGAGATCCGAGACTGTTATAGGTTCGGAGTATCTTAGGATTGGCAAGACACTATTAGAGATTCGTTAAGGATTTCTCTTATATAGCAATGCCAATGATGAGACTTACTTGAAAGTGAGAAGTATGTTAAGATATAGGAATGTGAGCGTCATTCCTAGAGTTGAACCTTTGATTGACGAATGCTTCTATGTTGGTTATAGCCAAAGTCAATGAAGATATGATTATGTATATTGATGCTTCATGTTTGAGATTAGAGGAAGTGTTTATGCAAATGGGAAAAGCAATAGATTATGCATATAGGTAGTTGTGACCCCTATGAGGTTCAATATCTAAATCTGACACGTGATTTAGAGTTAGCAACAGTTATCTTCTATTGAAGAATTGGAGGCATTGCCTTTTGGGAGAATGTTTTGAGTTGGTTACTGAACACAGGTCTTTAAAATACTTATTCTCAGAAGGAGTTGAGCATGGGACAATAAGGTTGGTTAGATTTCTTAGCATCTTATGAATTCGAGATAAAGTATAACCTAGGGAAATAAAATAAGGTTCCCAATGCCTTGAGCCGAAAGTAGAGTTTTGTTTCGGCTATGATAGAATAGTGGAATGCTTATGAGACATTAGCTTCTTGCAACATTCCGTTTTCAATTAAGTGCTGGTTCAAGTGGAGGTTCCAGGTCACTATCGTGCTTGGAAGTTTCGGCAAACTCTCATGGAAGGAATTGCCAAGGAGCAAAGAGGAGATCCACTATGTACCAAAAGAACCGAATGCCAAAAGGCCAGTGTCAAAATAGAATGCTTTGTAAGAAGGGAAGGCTATATGTTCCCAATGTAGGAATCTTCAAAGGGAAGTACTAGTTGAATGTGATTGCTCAAAGTTTGCTATTCAACTAGGAGGTACTAAATAGTATCGAGATATTTTCATAAACTTTTGCTGGGAAGGAATGAACAAAGATGTTAGAGATTGCGCAAAGAGGGATTTCATATGCCAACAAGCTAAGGATGAAAACAAGAAGCAGAGTAGACATTTATAGCCTTTGGAAATTCCAGTATGGAAGTGGGATTCGATTTCTATAAATTTCATAGATAGATTATCCATATCTAGGGCTGAGAATGAGAGCATATATGTCATAGTAGAAAGATTGAAAAAGAGTTCCCATTTTATTCTAGTGAAATCTATGGGTACGACAACAAAATTTACCAAGATTTATTTGAAGACTATAGTGGGACTACATGCAAGTTTTAAGTACTATAGTTAGTGATGGAGACTCATTGTTTTCCGATGAGTTCGAGTGGAGCTTACAGAGTGCTTTGGGTTCACAGTTGAGTATGAATACAGCTTACCATCCTCAAACGGATAGGCAGACGGAGATAGTCAATAGAGTACTTGAAGACCTATTTCGAGCCTATGTATCAAATTTTAGTGGATCTTGGGGACATCACTTCCACTTAGGGGAGATTCCATCCAACAATAGTTACAAATACGGTATTGGGATGGCACCTTATGAGTTATTGTATGGAGGACCTTGTAAGTTACTGGTATGTTGGTACGAGATGGGAGATAGGCTCGTATTTGGACCGGATCTTGTAAGAGAAACTTTGAAAAAACTTGATTTGGTTTAGCAAAGGATAAAGGATGCTCAGTCAAAGCAGAAAAGCTATGCTAAGAGGAGGAAGCAAGATTTAGAGTTTAATCTCAAGGATTAAGTGTGTTTTAAAGTTCCGAATATGGAAGGTACTATAAGGTTCGAAAAGGGAGGAAAATTAGCAGCAAGGTATGTTGGCTCATTTCAAATACAAGAGAGGATCAGTAAAGTAGGCTATAGGATTGAGTTACCAAGTGTTTTTGTTGGGGTCCATAATGTGTTTTATGTATCACATTTATAGAAGTGTGCCTGAGACCCTGATGCGGTAGTAAGTCGGCAGCTGTAAATGACTTAGTTGTTGAAACAAACATGAATTATATGAGAAAGCCTATTTATACTAGACCGACAGATGAAGGAGCATCGAAATAAGGTTATGAAACTTGTATGGGTCTAATGGAGTGACGATTAAGATGATTGTACTTGAGAAATAGAGATAAAGTCACGAGGACTTATCCCGGGTTATTTGTTTAGACTTTGCATGTATATGGACCGTATATATGTATTATTATGGTTCATTCTGTTATGTATTAATAGATGCACTATAATAACTTTTTTGAATTATACTTAATATATATATGCACTAGTGCATTTTGTTTGTGGCATATAGGTAGATAAATTATGTTCCTATGCTAGAGTGGGCATCAAAAAGATTATGACTACCGTACCTTTGTCGAACTTCGAGCATAAAATTCCTATAAGGTGGAAGCGTGTAACACCCTTTATATTAGAAGATAATTAATTATGATAATTAAGAGTTTGGTGATTTAATTATGGAATTAAATAAGATAATGTGTGAGATAAAGTAGTAAATAGCAATGAATATATTAGCGGGACATTTATTTACTTATTTCCATTTAGAATGAGAAATAATTTAGTATGATAAGTAATTAAGTGAACATTTATTTATCATATTACAATCAAATTTAGGAATTGAATTAAATGGGAAGAGGGTTAAAAGACCGAAGGCCCAACTCATAATGGGATAATGAAAAAACACGACTCCTACTTATTTCATTCATTTACTCTCAAAACAAAAAAAACAAAAAAACTCTGTAAACTTGTTAATAGTGGTAGTAGCCTAGGCAAGAAAAAAGTAGTCAAAAGCTATGGAAAATCAAAGATTAATAGTGATCAAGCCAATCAAAGATTTAGATAAGTAATATCACTCCCATTTCACCCTTTCCATTTATGTTGAATACAGTTTTGGTTAATATGATAGAGATCGTATGTCTGAAACGTTTATAAATGATTGATAATTTATTAATGTGTATTTTAGGTTGAACTAGATTTACTAAAGGATGTTTAGCAATGATTCCTTACTCTAATGACATTGCTATGAAGTGAAAATTTAATTGAAATGCATTTTTACAGACTGTTTTTAATCTTAAAAAATTTCCCACGTAAAAATAATTAGTTATGGATTTTTGAAGAAACTGTATTACAAAAAGAAGAGAAAATGGCTTAAATATAGGAGTTTTGTTAACAATGCACTTGGAATCAACGTTTTATAACACGAAAAGCATACATGAGGTGTTATTTCTCTTGCAAGAGGTGTAAGCCTCAAAGTAATGAGGCGTAAGGTTTTTGGGTCAACGTTGAACGTTGAGGCGTAAGTTATTATTGTTTTGTTATTATTAATTTTTAATTAATACATATAGGTTAATAATTAATAAAAATGTAAATATATGCAATATAAACACTTAACTTTAAAGAGTTTAGTCCTAATAATTATTCATTATTAGTTATTCATTCATAAAGTTATAAAAATAAATTTAAGCACTTGATAAATATACATACATACAAAAAATATACAAACATCCGCGTCTTGCCCCACTCTGGGTCAATGTTAATTATCACTACAATTTAATGTCTTCTGGTTCCAGGCGATTGTCTTCCCCTCCGTGATTTCTTGCCCCACTCTGGTTCGATCGCCCCCTTCATGTCCTCTCCTCATTCTTTCCACAAGCCTCCGCGTCTGCTCTCCCCTTCGTCTACTCGTTCAGGCCGCCAATTTGGAGCCATGGTCCTACATAACATCGACCGTCCAGATCTTCTTTCTCCCCGTGAATTTCCTCCCCTTGTTTCTACTGCCCACTCTAGCCTCAATGTTTTATCTACTACCGGTATCTCGGCTGCAACAACGACGCTGTGTAAGTCAGGTAAGCTACCTCTTTCTAACTCCGGGCACATTGTCGATTCCGTTGGGTCTCCCTGTGGTGTTTTTGGCGAGCAAGTCGGAGGAACATTGGCAATAGTGAGTGATCTTGGTGGACTGACTGGAGATGATTTAGGTTTGGTTGTGCCTGTTGAGATCGAATGTTGCACGACTAGTGCTTGTATTAATGACAAAGTGGGATCTGGTCCATCTATCAGAGATTCTGGTTTGTTTAACTCTTTGTGTGATGCTACTCCGTCCATGCCATCTGGTGTTGTTTGTTTTGGGCCTCCTACGGCACCGATTGTATGCCCTGAGACTAATGTGTTAGGCTCACCTGTCATTGATTGTGGCTCACCTGTCATTGCTGATGTTGGTGATAATTTGCAATCTCCCATTGTAGCAAATTGCCCCATTCCTGTGGCCTCTACTGGTGTGGTGGAGTTTCGCCCTGTTGTTACTTGCCCTACGGTCCCAAAATCTTGGTCTTCTCTCTTTAAATCCATGCCCCGTAATGCGGGTGTTTATGAACCAGTTGAGTTCGAAATCCTTGAGGAAAACGGAGTAAAGATCCCTCCCCCCAGTGTTATACAAGCCGGTGTGGACTTTTGGTCAGAATACGTAGTTGGATTCTTTTTAGACCCTAAGCATCGACTTCTTGATGTGGCTGCTGTCTGTCGTAGGGCCTGGCGTCTTCTTGGTGGTCTTAGAATCAAGTTGGTTGATTCCTTATACTACATTTTGTTCTCCTCCCCTGAGGAACGTAGCCGTGTTCTTGGGTCCGAGCCTACTTTCTTTGATGGTCAGCCTTTTATTATCACCCCCTGGTCTCCGACGGTTGCTCGAGCTCGTGAACAGGTTCTTTCTATCCCTGTTTGGGTTTACTTCTCTCAAATTCCTTCTGCTCTTCAACCGCTTCTTGGATTGAATTGGCTTGCTTGCAATGTTGGTAAATTGAAGTGTTTTGACTCCAACACTGCGGCGCGTGATAAGCTTGTTTATGCCAAGGCTTTGATTGAAATTACTCCCCATAAGCCTCTTCCTACCTCTATTCCTGTTCAGCTTGCTGTTGGACATGTCGAGAATGTGCGTGTTCGGTATGGATGGGTCCCTGACATTTGTACCTCCTGTCACTCTTTTGGTCATATAGCATCTGCATGCTTGCACTCAGTTATTTCTGCTTCTGCTCCAAAGATCCCTCTTCCTAGGCCTCCGCTTAAGAAATGGGTCCCCAAAGTCAAACAGGTTGCATCTCAATCTTCTGACCCTGGACCTTCCCTCTCCTTAGTGCGGCCTTCTTCCCCAGTTCCTGATGTCTCTTCTGTTGTGCAGAATCTTGTTGTTTGGGCTGACACAGAACATAGTTGGGTTGATCTCCGTTCAGATATGAGATTCAATCCTGTGGAGAACTCCTATTTCAGATATGTATCTGATGACCTTCTTGATCTACGCTGCCTCTACTATAAAATTTCTGGTGATTCCTTGGTTCTTGACACGGATGGAACGCATGCGCAAGCTAATTCTCTTATTCTAGCTGATTCTGCCTGGGATCGATCTTTTATTTACTCTTCTGGCGTTGACTGTTATGATCCTTCTCTTGCTGTACTTTTTCGCCCCTATTTTGGTCTTCTTGGAGGTGGAACTCTGATTTCTACCCGTGTAGTTGAGAGCGATTGTGTTTCTTCCTCTTCTGAGGAGAACTAGTCTAGTAACTTATATCTAGTAGATGTGACATGTCTGTCATACTCCTGTGCTGTATTTTTATTTCTTTCTTTCTTAGTAGCTAAGGTGCTTCTACCTTACTCCTGTACTTCAAACTTTATTACGTTCGTAATAAAAGTGGTCGGTCCACTATAAAACCGTCGGCCTTGCCAAAAAAAAAAATATACAAACATATATATATATACATACATACATATATATACAAACACACACACACATATATGTTTGTGTGATTAAATCTTTTGAGGAATACGTATTCACTTTTCATCTTTGCAATCGTACGAATTTTTTTCTTTCTTTCTATTTATTTTTAATTTTTTTTAGATTTTGAAAATGACCTTTGATTGATTCTAGTGGAATAGATCTAATTTCAAGTATTAGAAAAATAATGTAATTATTTTATTTATTTTTCCCTCTACCAATTCAAATCGATCCACAAAATTTATTCGAAGATTTAGTGATGTCTATTCCAAAAAAATTCTTTAAATAGCAATGAAAAAATCTATTACATTACCCTAGATCATTTTTTCAAAAAAAATCTTACTTAAACATGTCAATATTGAAATCACAGAGTAAAAAAGCACTAACTTTCATTTTCTTGAAATTTGTTCTTTTTTTGTTTACCATTAAATTATTGAAGTTTAATAACTTCGGTTAGTGTCAATATTCACAACTATGGTAAAAAAAAATCTTGAGTCGCAAGCCTCAACAGTTTATGGCATGCGAGGCGTGCACTTTGTACGCTTGCTATGCCTCAAGTTGTTGAGAAATAAGCCTTAGAGGTAAAAAGCCTTATGGAGAAATCCTTAAAGCATGTTATCTCCCAATTCCTCGAGGCGTTCCTCACGGCGAGTATCGAGAGGGTTTTCTAAAACAATGCTCGGAATATATTCATAAATTTTCTTTTGTCTTTTATAAATTATAAACTTATTGTAGATATGCATTTCCAAAAAAAATGTGATTACTGTAGCTTTAAAATATGATAGCTAAAACCTATAAATTATTGTTGAAGGTTTGTAATAAAATATTTAATACATGGATAAGAGATAAAATCCAAATTATATGCCACAAGGTTAGGTAACAGTAATATAGCCAACTAGAAAGAGTACAACAAAATGAATAGGGAGGCGATACTCGAAAGATATATATAGTGCAGTGAAGCCAAAGGTGCTATACCAAGGGTATAACACCCAAAACATAAGAAGAACTATGAAAGACTAAGAAATAAGTACTAAGTAAATGAACTAAGCAAATGAAAATCCGAAGATGATGGCTGAAGGCTTTAGATGAGGGTTTCGGACTAAGGCAATCACATAAGGAGATTACCAAAGGTGTTCCTAGCAAGAGTAGGTAAACAAGGCTTCCTAAATATGAAACCCGAAGGTAGTGATTTTGTGGTGATACCTATTGACACTCGGGGAGAGTCAATGTAGAGACATGTTGACCTTCGATGGAGAGTCGATACTGAGACTTATTAATTTTCGATGGAAGGTAACTACCAAGACCCATTTTTATACGAAGGAGAGTTAATATCGAGTTCTAAGGATTAAGATGGTCGAGGATAGTATATAATGTTTTGTAAAGCTTAATGAATAGTTGAAGATAAAACGTAATAATATTTAGTGGATGGTGCAAAAAGGTTTAAAGCCTGGAGTGATAACCGAAACATGAAAGCGTAGGTGTAAGGCCTGGAGTGGCATTCGAAGTACGAAAGCATATGTGTAAGGCATGAGTGGCAACCAAAAAAGGAAAGCATACATGTAAGGCTTGGTGTGGAAATCTTCACACAAAAGAATGGGTGTAAGGCCGTAGTGGCAACCCAATGTCAGAAATAAGACATTGTATTTCATAATGATGGCAACCCAATGTCCTAAATAAGATATAATGTGTTTAATATATTGTATGGTGACGGTAAAGTTTTTAAATTTATACTAGAGTAAAGTTTGAAAGGAAATTATTTTGAGGAAAGTGAAAAGTGAATTTTTAGTAATAAAAAGTTTAAAATAAAATTAGTGTCATAAATAAGAATAATTGTATTTTGTAAATAAAAATGGAAGTACATATTTTGTCCATTCATGGTAACCTTAAAATTTCTCAAAAAGGAATTAGAGGTGATTGTATTAAAGTATGTTTATGAATTGAAATTTGATATTTGTGTATTTATGCAAGGAAAATATTTCCTTTAAAATTGAATTGGAAATTTGGTGATATAGAAGAGTGGATTTACTTTGAAATGAAAAGAATTTTTTATGAACATTGTATTTATTTGTCATTGTAAAGGGCTTTCTAGTAGACCTAAAATATAAATTTGACAAGTGAATGAGAATATGCTTTTGCACTTAAAATGAGTTGTTAAAGTTATATTTTAGAAACTTTTGCTTGAAATGAAATTTTTGGTATATGGAGTATTTTCAAGTCATACAAAAAACCCACTCTCGGTTTTAAAGCATAACTTTCTATAGAGAAATCGGATCTTGCAGATTCATGATTTTCTAGAAAATAGATTCAAAAATGAACAACTTTGACGAATGAAGGCTTTGTCAAAATATGAAGTTTTCAAAGATAAAATTTGACTAGAAGCGAGTTAAAAATTTGGATAGAGTTTGAAAATTTTGGCATGTTAAAGTGTTGTAGTAAAACAACCAAAACTTTTGATTATATGAACAAATTTAAGTGATTTTCTTTCATTTGAAAACTATTATCATAAGAACAAGTTCTGTGTTTATCACTTTTTGAACTTTTCAAGTTTTTTGAATCTACTTTAAATAAAGGCTAAAGCTAAATCATGTGTTTTAATTTCTAAGAAAAACACTTAATTGGTTTGGTCATAACTTTTAAACCCCTAATCCATTTTCCATAATTTTGTGCTTATTGGAAAGCTGTGTTTATAAGGAAAAACTTACATTTGATATTTTGTATAATTTTGAAGTCTACTATGTGAAAACTTAGATTAAAATAGTAGGTAATATATCAATCAAAAATATAAAGAAAATTAAATTATAATCATACAAGTATTCTATATTTTGAAGCTTTGAGAAATGGTTCGATATGCCTATTGATAATCTTATGAATTTACTTTTGAAAGCGTCAAGTGGTTGTGTATTTTAACATCTTAAACTTCTTTGGCAATTTGATTAAGCATGGGCATTGACACTAAAAGATTTATTTGAAATGAGCATAGGCTTTTGAGGGCTATTTGGTAATGACGTTAGGCCCCTTCTTGCTTATGCATGTGTAAGAATAAGTAATTTATTTTAGAATGCTAAAATGGTGCATGATTTTATTATAAAAAAAGGTTTGTATGTCGTAAATTATTTGGCTATGAGGCAAAATTTTACGTATATGATGTTTCCGATCATGTTTTGATCGATCTATATGCTTTTACAATCGTATGTTTTATCAAAAGACTCTCTGTACAAAATAGATTCTATTGAAATTTTTCAAAATTTTTGACACTTAGAATTTTTTTGAAAATTATGTATTTTTAAAAGTGTAAAAGAAATCAATGAATTTATTTTCAAAAGATAATACATCTTTTCTTTGAAAGTTTATTGGCGTGATAAGTTTTACAAATATAATAATATGAACGAAAGATGGATGATTTACTTTATCATGTATATGGTTTGAGCATTCGGGTAAGAACTTGTTGGTGCTTTGATTTGGTATGAATGTTTGGATTTGGTTGATTGGTTGTTCTGTGTCCTTGTGAGTGCTTGGAGATGTGTTTAGGTATGTGTTTGTGAGTATAGGATTACGATGATATTGGTTAGGATTAATCGCTGCAGAGTTCCTTGTTGTAAATTGCAAGGATTCAATTTATTTAAAGGGGACTGTAACGACCCGTGAGGAGCCAAAATATAATAATTACAAGTATATATATTTTGATAAATAAATTAAGGATTTTGAAATAAATTTATTGGTTTTAGAAGTAAAAGGAGTTTTGGAGAGTAGTAATGTTATGAATTAAGAAATTTTTTTGAGTGAATTAAAAGGAAGGATATTGATGAATAATGTTAAAATTATTATTTTGGAATTTAACTAGAACGAAGATATTGTAAAAGAATAAATGTGTGAATAATTTAAATAAAATGAGCAAGTTTTAAATAAATTTTCAAATATTGTATTAAAATTCATATTGAGAAATAAAAATATAGTTTTATGGTTAAATAATTCAAATGTTTAATGTGTGAATTAAAAATGTATAAGTGAATAAAAATTATATTCAAGGGATTAAATGACAATTTGAGAATATTTCTCATGATTTAAAAAATTAGAAATGGGTTTTCAACAAAAAATTTGAGTCAAATATAATATGCGAAAAATGTTTATATGGATTAGGATATTTATATGTCTAATATGATGATAAACAATGATAAACATGTTAGTAATGGTTTTATAAAGAAAAGAAATGTATTTTTCTTTACTAAAATGGGCTTTTGGGTTTGAAATGTATCCAAACCCATTTATTCTCTTAAAGTCAACTAAGGAGAATCCTTGTAACACCCTTGATTTTTGATAACATTATTCAGGAGATTTAATTAGATAAATTAAATAGAATAATGTAAATACTAATTGGTAAAGGGATTGAGATTTGAATAACTACATCGAGGCCGTGCTTATTAAATTAAATGGGCTTAAGAATGGTTTGTAAGCTAATTAAATTACACAAGGGCATAATAGGAATTAGCCACACCTTAATTCCATAACCTTTATACATATCCATGGTTGTCTATCCATTCACGTTTATTTCTCATTTTCACAAAAAACGTAAAACTCAAACTAATAGAGGAGACGGCCGTTAACAAAGAAAGGAAAGAGGAATTCAATCAAAAGCCAAGGATTCAATCTTAAGGGAAATTATTCTCAATCCAGTCTCCTTATCCTAATCAAGATGAATAATAATTTATATTATCTCTATTTTTTTATGATCATATGTTTTCGGATTTAAGATTAAATTCGTTTTTATGATGTTTTGAATGATGATATACTTGAATTATAATTTGTTTGATTTAAATAAGATTGTTTAAATGGGGATTTATGTGGTTTTAGGGCAAAACCGATTGAAAATGATCTTTAAGTGCCATGGAAAAATTTATGTTATGTAAAACATGATTTTGGAGTTGGGTTTTAATTTTGATAATTTCAGAAGCTATGGAAAGATTGTTATGAGTTTTCAAATGAAAATTTGGATGATTAGGTTTAGAAATTTATTTCAAAATTTTACCAAGAATTTGGTTCTGAAATTTAGACATATTAGATGACATGTTAAAAATGAATTTCCATGATTTTTGGGGATTTTTCCTAATCAATTTACTGTAGGAATTAAATTGTTTTAGAAGGAAGGACTTAATTGCATTATTATTTTTGTTTAACGGAAGCGCATATTCGTAAAATTTACTTTGGTTTAGATCTAAAATTAAGCGGTAGTTATTTTGGTAAAGAATTTGAAAAGTTGAGGCAACCAATCACATGTTTACACATGGGCGGTTTGGTTAGATAGAATGTGCTTTAATTGGCATTAATCAGCTTGTACTCCGAAAAGCAGGCTTCTCCTATATTAGAAGTACCTTTTTGACTCATATCTTCCGCTTCGACATGGTCGAAACCAACCTAGGCTGAAACCAATACACAAGGTATCACTTAGATGGTGCATAGTGGATTAGGGAAAGGCGGAAGGCATGGTGTTGAAAGCATTGCTTTCGATGAGGTCGATATCTTTGTTTGTTTTAAAAAGTTAAGCGCCCACCTTTGTTTTATTAAATCTTTCGAAGGAGTTAAAACATATGGTTTCGAAAAGGGTTTTCTAATAGCTTTCAAAGAAGCTGCCATTTTATGTTTTAAAAGTAAGAGTTTTCGAATGAGTTTCTTTATTTGCAGAATAATCAAAAGTAGGGGTTCCGACCTAGTTGAATCCCGGCTGCCATTCTTTTGTCTTTCAAGTATATTGAAGTCATCAATTCTTTCGAAGGGTAGTTTATATTTTAAAGATGTTCTAAGCCACTTCCTAATGCTTTCGAAAGAGTCCAAGGGTTTTGAAGGCAATGGCTTCGACATGCTATCCTTCAGTGTTTTGCTTAAATGGTCTGAAGTGTCGAAAGGATGGTGTCGACGCCCTAAAGTTTTCCCTAATAATTTTATACGAAAGGTTTCGAAAGTAATACTTTTATTTATATTCACTTTAACCCAAATGATATTTTCTTTAATGTAAACCCAATGGTTTCGGAAGGGATGCTTCCAAAGATTTTGAAAGGGGTACTTTCAATGGTTTCGAAGTTATGCTTCTAAGAGTTAATAAGTAATACTTTATTGCATTCGAAAGGTTTCAAAAGAGAGGTTTTAAAGTGTTCCAAAGGAAGGGGCCTAATGTTTTGAAAAGAGATTTTTATGCTTTCGGAGGAGGTTATCCAGTGAGGTCGAAAGCAAAGTTTTGAAGGTTTCGAAAGCCTTAGTTTTTCAAAACAAATAATCCAATCTCATTTTAAAGGAAAAACCCATGGCTAAGTAAAGGAATTTGAAATAGTTTTAAGAAGAATCTTTCTTTGAAAAAATATTAGGTTAAAGGGATTAACGATGTTTCATATGAAAATAATTTCAAGGATATTAAACCCACAGGAGTGGTATTGTTATATTATTATGTTTGTTTCTTCAAATATATATATATATATATATATATATATAATCATTATAAAGGCTGACCCAATAGTGAACGTAAATTAAATTAATTAAAGATATTGGTAGGGGCCAATAGGTTCATAATAAACCCATGAAAACTGTGTGTAGAAAAAGATATTGGCAGGGGCCAATAGGTTCACAGTAAGCCCAAAAAAACTATGTTTAAATGAAGATGTCAGAAAGACAAGTTCATGGTTGGTCCATGAAAACTACGATTTGATATTGGCATAGGCCAATATGTTTGTAGTGAACCCATGAAAAATATATTCGGGTTTAGATATTGACAGAAATCAATAGGTTCCGAGTCCACCCATGAAAACTAGGATAAGAGGAAAGATATTGGAGTTACCAATAGGTTCTGGGATAATCCATGAAACGGTAAAGATATTGGCAGGGGCCAATAAGTTCTTAGTGATCCCATGAAAATTATGAAGCTGGACAGGGAGTCCCTAAACATTAAATAGGTTATTAGTCAGGCCATGAAAACTAATAGGTTAATAGTGACCATAGAAACTATAACTGAGACGAATAATCAAATTAAATGGGGATGGCTAATCCAGAATTAATTTATTTGTTTTGCATATTATCATATTATTTGAGATGTTTTAGCCATTGTAGATGCATGAGCATAGTATATGGTTTTATAAAGGTTTTAGGATACTAGTGAGGGGAAAACACGTTCCACTAAGTGGTGTGGCATCATAAAATATCTAAATGGTTTGAGATGGTAGATTATTATTCATACCAGACTTTATGTCTGACTCGAAGTTTGTGTTTTCCCCTTAAACTTTTGGTCACTCAATTGATTTTGAGTAGTTTGAGAGTTAAGGATTTCAAGTACCTCTTTAAACGATTAAGCTTCTGGAGATGTGTAGGAGGCATGATAACTACTTAGAGTTCTCTTTTATGATTCCGTTGTGTTGTTATTGTAAAGGCAAAGTTGTTTAATTGCCTACGTATATACTCTGATCATCCAAAGGGGCATCTTTATATGTCGCTCTTGGCTTACGTTGTAATAAATATATTTTCTCTGAACGTGATTAACGATTGTGGGTTATGTAGTGAATTTGAAATGTTTTGAGATGGAATGTGGAACTTGTTTGATTTTTTAAATTTTTTCCATATTCATGTGTTTTTGTGTATCAATGTATCTAACATTACCGTATTTGGTCGTCGAATATTAATAACTATGGATGACTGCAGCATCCATAGCCATTAGTTTTGGGTCTCCAAGTAGGAAATGTTAGAAGATGGTATCAGAGCATAGGTTTATGGAACTCTAAAGAAATTTAAACCTAAAAGATTTTCAAATATAATCCAATGAATTTGAAAATAAGATCTGGGTTTGGGTTAATTCTGTTATATCGTGCTTGTATTTGATATATATATATATATGTATGTATGTATGTATGTATATATATATATAAATACGTATTCCCCTCTCTCTTAGACCATTCTTCTGTATTTTACTAAGGCTCGTATGCATATTTACGAGAAAGAAGATATGGAAGCGGGAAATGGAAGAGAAAATCTCGGTGGAGGAAGCAGCACAACCAATGGAAATGTTTGACCTAATACTAGGAGGAATCAAGGTTGATAGGCTAATGCTAACCAAAATATTGATGCCAATGTGGGTGTTGGAAATCCGCCAGGGGATATGGGGGAGATGTATCGGTTCTTCGTCAATATGATGCAAGCGGGAGTTGCTGCTGGAATTGCTGGTAATGTTGGAGGAGCTAATCTTGTGGCTCCGGTTGAGAATAATTATGCTAAGCTGACCAGAGATTACAGCAGTCTAGTGGGAAATCGTTTATGGGAATGGAGGATGCTATAGAAGTTGAGAATTGGCTGTTACATTGTGGGAGAATCTTTTCTTATTTGGGTTTGGATGATATGCAGAAGAGAAGGTTGGCCTCTAGGCAGTTGTAAGGGTCAGCGCTTCATTGGTGGAATAATGTTACTGCTGGAGTTTCGGAGGAGGAGTTGACTTGGGAAGATTTAAGAGTGAGATTTGAACAGAGGTTTTTATCTGAAGTTGCTAAGTCAGCATTGTTGATAAAGTTTATGGATTTGGTGCAGGGAGAGATGTCGGTAATCGAGTATTCTACTAAGTTTGATGAGCTATCGCGATATGGACATGCTACTATAGACACTAACATTCGAAGAAATGAGAGGTTCATTCGAGGATTGGGACCTGAGCTTGCTTGGGAAACCCTGACACATATTCGTGATCTTTGTAATGTGGTGGTGGAGATGGAAATTCGCTATGAGGAGATGCTTGTTATTTGTGCTAGAGAGAATCCCTTTGAAACCTAGGGTTCACAGGGAAAGAAAAGAATATTCTTTAAGAAGAAGGGAGCCCAAAAGGGAGATGATGTCAAGAAGGCAAATGCCGATTTAGTTTGCTCTAAGTGTGACAAGAATGGTCATTACGCAAATGAGTGCTGGTCAGGCTAGGGGAAGAAAGCTGTAGATAAGAAGAATGTGAAGTGCATCAACTATGATCAAGTTGGGCATTATAAGAATCAGTGTCCAAATCCGGTTAGGGCGGACAAGGGAAAGGTTTTTGCTATTGGACCATCATCTGCTACGCCAACTGCAACTGAAAAGGGAAAGACTATGATGGAAGGTATGTTTTTTATTTAGAGTATATCAGTTAGGATATTATTTGATACTAGTGCATCACATTCATTTATATCCCAGTGTTTAGTTGATAGGTTATGCTTAGAACCCATATACCTTGTTACTTCCTTAAGGGTTGCGAATCCAGTAGGAGGGTATGCAACTCTGCAAATGAGATGTGACCAGTTAGAACATGATTTGTTAGGTCATAAGTTTGCATGCAGTCTATTTATTTTTGATTTCGTAGATTTTAGAATCATTTTGAGTATGGATTGGTTAAGAAGGTATGAGGCTAGAATATTTTTCCAAGATGGGGAGATATCACTAAGATACCATAATAGTCATAACCTAATTATATCCTTGGTAAGGAATTCCCACCAGAATGTATGTACTTTGTTAAGTGCTATAGAAGTGGATGAAGAGTTAGGTCAGGTTCAAGTTGCAAGAGAGTTTGCAAATGTCAAGACCACCACCGAAACGAGCTGTTGAGTGTTGGATAGATCTTGTGCCACGAGCTGAACCTGTAAGCAGACCATCTAGCAGGATGACACCAACCGAGATGAAGGAATTGATGGTGCAGCTAGTAGATCTAGAAGGAAGGAATTTTATTAGACCAAGTAGTTTGCCTTGGAAAGCGGCGGCGGTATTCGTAAGAAACCCGATGGGTCGTTGAGGATGTGTATCGATTATCGTAAGTTGAAAGAGAGGACGGTAAAAAATAAGTATCCTTTGCCGAGAATTGATGATCTATTTGATCAGTTGTATGGAGCCAGAGTGTTTTCCCAGTTGGATTTAGCAACAGGTTTTCATCAATTAAGAGTGGTAGAGGACAGTATTCCTTTGACAGCATTGCAGACTAGATATAGTTCGTACGAATGGTTAGTAATGCCATTCGGGTTAACATGTGCACCTGCTTTCTTTAAGGATTTAATGAACCGAGTCTTCCAAGAGTGTTTGGATAGATTCGTGTTGGTATTTATAGATGACATTTTGGTATACTTTAAGAATGAAAGAGAGCATGAGGATCATCTTAAAGTTGTGCTTGAGACGCTGAGGCAGCATCAGCTAAAAGCGAAGTTCGCCAAGTGTCATTTTTGGAAGAAACAGATGAAGTTTCTTGGTCATGTGGTTTCAAAGAAAGGATTACCAGTCGATCCAAATAAGATCGAAGCTGTTAATAATTGGAAGAGATGAGAGACAGTGACTGAGATTAGAAGTTTTCTTGGACTTGCTGGCTATTACCGAAGATTCATTAAAGATTTCTTGCGGATAGTTGTACCTTTGACTAAGGTAACCAGGAAGGAGGTGAAGTTTGTTTGATCCAGCAAATGTGAGCAAGCATACCTTAAGTTAAAGCATTTGTTGACCAATGCACTTGTGTTAGTAGTTCCAGACAGAAACCAAGGGTTGGTGGTGTATACCAATGCATGTTGAACTGGATTGGGAGCTGTATTGATGCAGAAGGGTAAAGTGATTTCCTAACTTCACGACAGCTTAGACCGCATGAAGTGAGATACCATACTCATGATTAGGAGTTGGCTACGATGATCTTCGCATTGAAGATTTGGAGGCAATATCTCTTAGGGGAGAGATTCGACCTATACACATATTATAGGTCTTTAAGATACTTATTCTCTCAGAAGGAGTTGAATTCGAGATGGCAGAGGTGGCTGGAGTTTTTGGCTGCTTATAATTTTAGTATAGAGTATACTCTAGGGAAAGGTAATAAAGTAGAGGATGCTAATAGCAGAAGACATTCGAATGTGGTGTCAGTTATGTTGCCCAAGTGGAAGGATTTAGAAGCTTTGACTACCTATAGTGTGCAGTGAAGATCGACTACTAGTTCAAATTAGAGTACTGCCTGTCATGTTTAGAAGTTCGAGCAGTATTGATCGAGATAATTGCTTCTAAGTGAAAGGAGGATCCATTATTGGCCGATAAGTTTAGAAGGCTTGAGATTGAAACTGAGATCTCTAGTCTAAATAATTTTAATCTTGACCAAAGAGGATAGTTGATAAAAAAAAAGGGACGGTTGTGTGTTTTGAATGTTGAGAACTTGAAGAAAGAAGTTCTTGGAGAATGTCATCGATACAAGTTTATGATTTATCCTCGATGGAACAAGATGTATCAAGATATGAAGAGGAGCTTCTATGTAAAGGTATGAAGAGGGATGTTGGCTTGTGGGTCAAGCAGTGTGCAAACTGTCAACAAGTGAAAGCCAAACATCAGAAGTCGAGTGGGTTTCTTCAGCCTTTAGAGATTCCGTTTGGAAATGGGATTCGATACCCATGGATTTTATAGATGGATTGCCAAAGTCAAATAGAGGGAATGAAAGTATATATGTTATAGTGGACAGGTTGACCAAGAGTGCCTATTTCATTCCAATAAAGTTAACCAGGATGGCGCATGTTTTAGTTAAGTTGTTCATGAAGAACATAGTTAGACTTCATGGAGTTCCTAGTAGTATATTCAATGACAGAGATGCTTTGTTTACTAGAGAATTCTGGAGGAGTCTACAGAATGTGTTAGGCACTAAGCTAAAGATGAGTGCTGTGTAGCACCTTCAGACGATGGGCAGACAGGGAGAGTCAATAAGTACTCGAGGATTTATTGAGAGCATGTGTATTGGACATTGGTGGATCTTTGGAACATCATCTACATTTGGTTGAGTTTTCCTACAATAATAGTTATCAAATTAGTATAGGAACGATGCTTTTTGAAGCTTTGTATGAAGGCCACGCAAATCACTAATATGTTGGTTGGAAATTGGAGATGGATTAGTCTTAGGTCCAGGTTTGGTTAGAGAAGTGTCAGAGAAGATTGAGATGATCCGAAGAAGGGTAAAGGAAGCTCAGTCCTGATAGAGGAGTTACACGGATAAGAGGGGTAAAGACCTAGAGTTCTCAGTTGGAGATAAGGTTTTTATTAAAGTATCACCGATGAAGGATGTAGTACAGTTCGGAAAGTCAGGGAAATTGGCACCGAGATATATTGATCCATTTCAGATTATAGAGAGGATTGGAAAGCTCACATACAGAGCAGAGTTCCCAAGCAATATGGCAGGCATCCATAATGTATTTCATGTGTCTAATCTTTGCAAGATGTGCATGATTCATAGACTACTATTCCTCCTACATGATTGGAAGATTTGATAATAGAGCCTAATTTAACTTTTACTAGATAACCAGTTCGAGTTGTAGCAAGAGATGAGAAAAGATTGAGAAATAAGACAGTCAAGTTGGTCAAAGTTCAATGGAGCGAAAAAGAGAAGGACTGTACTGGGGAGATAGAAGACATGACTCAAGATACTTATCCTAATCTGCTTTAAGGGTATGCCTATATTAGATATATAGATAATTGATAGCTAGGTATACTAGTATGGTTGTTAGGAGTCGTTACAGATGATTGCTATGTTTAGTATTTAGTTCTTACTAAACTTCGAAGACAAAATTCTTTTTGGAAGGAAGCCTGTAACACCCTTAATTTTTGGTAACATTATTTAGAAGATTTAATTAGATAAATTAAATATAATAATGTAAATATTAAGTGATAAGGGGACTGAGATTTGAATAACTACATAGAGGCCATGCTTATTAAATTAAATGGGCTTAAGAATGGTTTGTAAGCTAATTAAATTACATAAGGGCATAATGGGAATTCACCTTAATTCAATAACCATTATATATATATCCATGGCTTGCCATACATTTATGTTTATTTCTTATTTTCACAAAGACATAAAACGCAAACTAATAGAGGAGCCAGCCATTAACAAAGAAAGGAAAGAGGAATTCAATCAAAAGCTAGGGATTCTAGCTTGGAGGAAATTAATCTCAATCCAATCTCCTTATCCTAATCAACGTAAATAATAATTTATACTATCTCTATTTTGTTTTACGATCACATGATTTTGGATTTACGATTAAATTTGTTTTTTACGATGTTTTTGATAATGATATGCTTGAATTATAATTTGTTTGATTTAAACAAGATTGCTTAATGCGAATTTATGTGGTTTTGGGACAAAACCGATTGTTAATGATCTTTGAATGCCATGGAAAAATTTTGTGTTATGTAAAACATGATTTTGGAGTAGGGTTTTAATTCTGATAATTTTCCAAGCTATGGAAAGATTGTTATGAGTTTTCAAATGAAATATGATTAATTGGATTTAGAAATTTATTTTAGAAATTTTACTGAGAATTTGGGGAAATTTAGATAGGTTAGATAACATGTTAAAAGTGAATCTTTATGATTTTTGAGGATTTTTCCTAATCGATTTACTAGGGGAATTAAATTGCTTTAGAAGGAAGGACTTAATTGTGTTATTGTTTTTGTTTAACGGAAGGACTTATTTACCAAATTAACCTTGGTTTAGATCTGAAATTAAGCGGCAGTTATTTTGGTATAGAATTTGAAAAGTTGAGGCGACCAATCACATGTTTACACATGGGCATGTTAGTTAGATAGAATTTTCTTTAATTGGCATTAATCAGATTTTACTCAGAAAAGCAGGCGCCGCCTCGATTAGAAGTACCTTTTTGACTCATAGCTTCCGCTTTGACACAGTTGAAACCAACCCAGGACGAAACCAATACACAAGGTATCACTTAAATGGTGCATTATGGATTAGAGAAAGGCGGAAGGCAGATGTCGCAAGCATTTCTTTTGATGAGGTCGAAGCCTTTGCTTGTTTCAAAAAGTTAAGCATCCGTCTTGGTTTTATTAAAGCTTTTGAAGGACTCGGAACATATGCTTTCGAAAGGGATTTTCTAATAGCTTTTGAAGGGGTTGCCATTTCATGTTATGAAAGTAAGAGCTTTCGAATGAGTTCCTTTATTTGTAAAATAATGCTTTCGAAAGTAGGGGTTCCGACCTAGTCGACGCCATGCTGTCGTTCTTTTGCCTTTCCAGTATATTGAAGTCTCTATGCTTTCAAAGAGTAGTTTTTGTTTTAAAGACGTTCTAAGCCACTTCCTAAATGCTTTCGAAAGGGTCCAAGGGTTTCGAAGGCAATGGTTTCGAAATGGGGTTTCGATGCCATTCTTTAGTGTTTTGCTTAAATGATTCGAAGCTGTTGGAAGGATGGTATCGACGCCATCAAGTTTTCCCTAATACTTTTATATGATAAAAAATGGTTTTGAAAGGTATACTTTTGTTTGTATTCACTTTGATCCACATGATATTTTTAAATGTAAACCCAATGGTTTTGGAAGGGATACTTCCAAAGGTTTTGAAAGGGGTACTTTCAATGGTTTCGAAGCTATGCTTCTAAGAGTTAATAAGTAATATTTTATTACATTCGAGAGGTTTCAAAAGAGAGGTTTTAAAGTGTTTCGAAAGGCAGAGGCCTAATGTTTGAAAAGAGAATTTTTTTGCTTTCGAAGGAGGTTATCCAGTGAGGTCGAAAGCAAAGTTTTGAAGATTCAGAAAGCCTTAGTTTTTCAAAACAAATAACCCAATCTCATTTTAAGGGAAAAACCCATGGCTAAGTAAAGGAGTTTTGAAATGGTTTTAAGAAGAAGCTTTCCTTGACAAAATATTAGGTTAAAGGGATAAATTATGTTTCATACGCAAATAATTTCAAGGATATTAGACCCACAAGCATGGTATTGTTAGTTATTATGTTTTCTTCTTCAAATATATATATATGTATGTATGTATGTATGTATGTATGTATGTATGTATGTATGTATGTATGTATGTATGTATGTATTCACATTGTAATGAACCCATAACGGTAATTTGGTGAAGGGCAGAATAACCAGCTAGGTTGACCCAATAGTGAATATAAATTAATTAAACATATTGGTATGGGCCAATATGTTTATAGTAATCACATGAAAACTGTGTATAGGAATAGATATTGGCAAGGACCAACAGGTTCATAGTAAGCCCATGGAAACCATGTTTAAATGAAGATGTCAGAAATATAGGTTCATAATTAGCCCATGAAAACTATGATTTGATATTAGCATGGGCCAATAGGTTTGTAGTGAACCCATGAAAACTATATCCGGATTAAGACATTGAGAGTAATCAATAGGTCCCTACTCAATCCATGAAAACTAGGATAAGAGGAAAGATATTGTAGTTACCAATAGATTCGAGGAGAAACCATGAAACAGTAAAGATATTGGCAGGGGCCAATAGGTTCTTAGTGATCACATGAAAACTATGAAACTTAACAGGGAGTCCCTAAACATTAAACGGGTTATTAGTCAGGCCATGAAAACTAATAGGTTAATAGTAACCCTAGAAACTATAACTGAGACAGATAGTCAAATCGAATGGGATTAGGAAATCCATAATTGATTTTTTTTTTTTTGCATATCATCATATTATTTTGAGATGTTTTAACCATTATGGATGCAGGAGCACATTATATGGTTTTATAAGGTTTTAGGATACTTGTGAGGGGAAAACCCATTCCGCTAAGCGGTGTAGTCTCACTATATATCTAAATGGTTTGAGATGGTAGATTATTATTTATACCAGGCTTTATGTCTGATTTAAAGTTTATGTTTTCCTCTTAAGCTCTCGAGTACTCAACTAATTTGAGTAGTTTGAGAGTTGAGCTTTTCAGGTACCTCTTTAGATGAATAAGCTTCCGGAGATGTGCATGAGGCATGATAACTTAGAGTTCTCTTTTATTTTGATTCTGCTGTGTTGTTATTGTAAAGGAAAAGTTGTTTAATGGTCTATGTATATATTCTGATCATCCAAGGGGGCATCTTCATATGTCGCTCTTGGCATACATTGTAATAAATATATTTTCTATGAACGCGGTTAACGATTGCAGGATTATGTAATGAATTTGAAATGTTTGAAATGGAATGTGGAACTTGTTTGATGTTTCAAAAAAAATTCATTTTCGTGTGTTTCTGTGTATCAATGTATCTAACATTACCGTATTTGATCGTCGAGGAATAATAACTATTGATGACTGCAGCACCCGTAGCCGTTAGTTTTGGGCCTCCAAGTAAGGGATGTTACAATCCACTCCATTATTTATCACTTCTAAATAAAGCTAGAATTCATCAAAATTCTCATTAATGGCTACACTAATTAAACCCTAAGGGAAAATCAAGCATTTCAAGCATTTTCAAGTTAAAAACAAAGTCAAGTACTCCTAATCGGCCCTAACTATTTTGAACCTCATTTACCTCACCTCAGATCTAGCCCAAGATCTGATTTTCGAACATGACCGGGATGATATTTAGCCAAATGAGACATTAAATTTTATTTATATATTATTTGAAACTCGCTTGTCTAAGATAATTAAATTTTATGTGTGACCTCAATAGAAGATCTCACACAAGTATATGTTTTTTATTCACATATTACTTTCGCTTTATATCTAGAAACTTTATATCTGGGTCTAAAATAATTTACACTTTAATCACCTTTTATAAGCCCTTTAATTCATTTATATTACATTTTAACCAGTGAGACAAAATAAAATACTTTTCATTTAATTGTTACTTTTAATATTCGAATGAGTAGAATCCATTCAATTAATATCAAATCTATCATTTTATTAGTTGATCTTAAAGGTAAAATCAATATCACAGCTTTATATAAATTATGTATGATAAAAGGTTTATATTCAGATGACAATAGTTATAAAAATATTCGAAATGTAAAATTTAAACACTTAAATTACTTCAAGATAGTCCAGAGATGGACTTTAATGTTCGAGATGTCAATTTGATGTACACTCATCTCACCCGAGATCTTGTCCAATATGAGATATTTGTGTAAATTCTCAAGATGAGACATAATTGAAATCCAAGATTTAAAACCTTGGTCCTAACACTGCAATATCAATTGATTGCTGCTAAATTTAGTTAGCAAACATAGTCTTTTTCAAGCCCATGGGAGCTAAAGAGTTATAGGCTTTTGAAAGTAAGGAAGTGAAGAAATTCAAGGTTCAAAGAGTTTTGGTGACCGTGATTAGCTCGGATCTTTTGTATGTAATTAGGGTTGTAAATTTTGAACGACTGTTCGACGTTCGGCTTGGTCCGAGACTGTAAGTCGTTCAGTCCATGTCCGCACAATCCTCGTTTAGGACATGGATTAGGAAAACAAAAATTACATAAAAATATGTTCATTCGAAAATATCTGATGTTTTTCTATTGTTCGAACGTTGTCCATCTGTTGTACGACTTGTACAGACAATGTCCGAGCTTAATGCTTGTCTAACTTGTGTCTGTTCGAATCTCTTATAAGATAGGACTAGGATAGACATTCATCAGATCCGACCTATTTAAACCCCTATGTGTAGTGGTTTTGAAATAAAGTAGTGATTTATTGATGATTTTTGTGCTAATTGATATGAATGTTGAAGTATATGTCTCAAAATCATGCAGCTGTTAAATATACCATTCATTAACTTCGAAATTGCCTCCTTTCTAAATGTTGTGTTGTTGAAATTTGTATTTTGATCTTTGAGATATAAATTTATGCTTGAATTATCATATTTAATGCTTTGAAAGTTGCTGGAAAATCATCATAGTTGATCAGAATTTGAAAATGTAGATGGATTCACTAGAGCCTGGAGCATTTAGTAGACTGGTCGACCTCCACTGTTAACGACGGTTGACCTATGCATTGGTTGGCCGACCGCTATTGTAGGTAGCGATTAACCACTGCCTTGTTGGATGGAGTATTTTTCTCCAAGCCAAGGTTGAATGTTTATGTCTAATAAATAAATATCCATGGAATTTATAGACGGGTTGTCAAGGTCGAATAGTGGAAATGAAAGTATATGGATCATAATGGACATGTTGACCAAAAGTGCCCATTTCATTCCAATTAAGTCAACCAGTGTGACGCCCCACCTCTATACCCACGCTAGCCAATAACACTACGAAGTAATGCCATCAACTAGCACGGAGAATAAGGCTGTTGAGGAGCGACCATCCGTGTAATTGCTTTGCGCGAGCATCGATATGTCAGATAGTATAACATGCATTTTATTTCAAGAGGAAATCCGATATACCGATTCAAACCCAAAGCTACTACACAGTGGCTATAGTAATCTTCGAAAACAAATATAGAAATAAGCATAACACAAATCAGTCACAGATAATTCACATCACAAAGGCGGAAGAAGATATGAATATATAACTAACACAAGAAAGTCTATATCAGAGTAGTGGTCAAAAAGATCCACAATAATACAAAAGAATAGCAACCCGTGCCATACAAAAATATACAACTAAGTAAACCACTAATCTAAGTAGTTAGCCAAAAGTCAGGATGATAACCCCAGAAGAGAAGTCAAGTAGAAGCACCTGTAACATCTCGGTCTGACCCGAGTATTATTTATAAAAAAATAATAAACGGATCAGTCTAGCTATAATTATCAGATAAAATGATATAGAATAAGAGATATGACTAAACGTATAATAATCACAATGCCAAGCTGTGATAAATAAGTAATTGAAAAATCAACAAGAGATTAATCAATATCACAAAAATCTTCTCTAAGATAAAAAAGGAATGTCATACTCCTAAATTTCATTCACCAAGCCACAATAATTGATAAATCAAATCAATAGAAATCATGAAAATAGGTGAAGCATAAATTCCAGAATTCAACACACGAAATCCAGAAATCACAAGAAAAGAATGGCCAATCCCACAAACTGGACATCGACACACCTAAAAAGACATGCCCCATGCACAGTTGAACATCGACGCACCTAGAAAGACACGCCCCATGCTCTAGCATCGACGCACCTAGAAAGATGTGCCCCATGCATAAATAAACATCGATGCACCTAGAAAGATACACCCCATGTAATGTCTAACATAGACGCACCTAGAAAGACACACCCCATGCAAAGTCGAACATCGACGCACCTAGAAAGATACGCCCCATGCATAGACGAACATCGACACACTTAGAAAGATATGCCCCATGTCCCGACTTATTGAGCGGATTGCTCCACGAAGTAAACAAACATCGACGCACCTAAATAGGTACGACCCATGCGTGAAATAAACAACGACGTATCTAGAAAGATACGACCCATGCGTGAAATAAACATCGACGTATCTAGAAAGATACGACCCATGCGATAAATGAGACGAAGCTCAATAAAATGAGTTACAGTCCTCCACGTGGACAAAGAGACATCGCACAATTGCTAGTCTAAATCTTAAAATGATCGTCATGATCAATGAGAAGTGTCAATTACAGTAAGCTAGTAAATATATGAGCTTAGCTTCATGTCCCATAACCACTAGCTTAACTTAAATATTTACGAACAAATTGTAGACCTCCACTAGAAAATTGTCACAAGAGATTCAATCGAACAAGTCCAAGAATTAACCAACGAAGTAAACGCAAGCGTTTCATACCACTTGTTTTACTAGGTCGTTTAATTAGATTTCTCATACGAGTGAGGTAAAGGTTTGTATATACTAATAGATTGGAAATCGGTTTTAGAAAACGAGCTTTGTAATAAAATAGTGTTGAAATCAATTGAAGAAAGAGTTTTGATATTTACTACTAGTATAGAAAACCTTTATATTTTTAAAGTGACAAATCACAAAGAAGATTGTAGTAACAATCAATCACTAAAATTCACATTTGAAGACGTGAATAGAATCCACAGAAATCGATACCGAATCCATCGAAATGGATATTCCAAGAATTCCCGAAGAAAATAAGTTATCAAAGTCAATAACAAATGATAACAACAAATAGGGAAATTGTTATCCCGCTTCTTAGAAAAGCCGTGAAATCAAAGGATCGATCAGAAACAAAAGATAATTCGTCTCAGAGATTGGTTGTACTTCACTTCGCTATGGATATCGATGAATTTTGTCCGAGTCCGGATCAGGCCACAATTGATAAGACATGACCAGAAAGGTCGTAGGAGTCGTCATTTAAATTTCAAGTCAATCCGAGTTCGTATGCTCAAGATATGATGGATTCAATTTGAGAAAGGTAGTCATTGTTTGGTTCGAACCCATCACGTTGAAGTACTTCGAAACCATCACCCTCGGATCCATCACAATGGCCTGCCTTCGAACCCATGACTTCGCCTAGCTTCGTATCCACCCTGCATTCCTACCTTCAAATCCATCCTCCCGAAACCTCACCTCGAATCCATGCATCGGTTCAAAGCCATGAACTTAACCTTGCTTCGACTCCAACATGCAAGCCCTTGCCTCGAATCCATCCTCACAAGAATGTTCGAACCCATTAAAAACCCTCTAGCTTCGAACCCAAGTCACTTCGAACCGATCCGGTTCGAATCGATCAGGTTCGAACCCATAGGAACTCCTCGATTCGAATCGATCGCGCTTGAAACCGGGAACGATCGAGTCAACTAGTCACTCCATCGATATGAAGTCGGCACAATTCACGGAGACGAAGCGTTCAACCCGGAGAGAAGACCGGATCGATTCGAGAAATACGCGCCACCTCATCGCGAAGCCACGTAAGCCGATCGATTTGAAGTACGTGGTTTCGAAGTGATCGGTTCGAACTCAACAGCCAACCGAGAATCATCATTTCGAACCGATCATATCTCCTTAACCACTGACCCAAATGCAATGAAATTTTCACAGTAGCTTCCATACAAGGTAAAGATTGTTCCTGCCAAGTTTCAGCTCGATCGGACCATTTCTTGATGGGTTCGAAATCACTTCGAATCGATGTCAGATCGAGACGAAACTTGGTGGGGTCGGTCGCGTGGGCCCACTCACGTGCCAGAAGAAGTCTCCCGAAGTTTGAGCGAGATCTGGGCCTCCAACGCCTATAAATAGCACCCTGAAGCCTTCAGAAAAGAGGATCTTCCAGGAACTTCTGCCATTGAACACCAAGACTCTGCCGGATTCCATTCTATCCATCATAATCACCGTTGTATTCAGATTTCAAAGCTATTATCAACTGTAGTTCATTGTACTCGATCTGTCAAGCAAAGCAATAAAGAGAAAACCTTCAAAGTGGACGTAGGCACGAACGCCGAACCACTATAAATCTTATGTTTGTGATTGTTATCTGCGAATTATTGTGATTTGTTGCTTAGATCTGAGTTCTATATTGATTGTTGCTGAGTTCTGTGTTGATTATTATCGATTTAAGTACGTAAACGGGCGCTTTCGCGGTATTGGGTGTTTGTGACCAATTTTGGCGCAAACATTTTGGTGCTTTCACTGAGAGATGAACTCAGGAGTTCTACCAATTGATAGTTGATTCAGAGAAAATTTGAAAGTTTAGATCTGAGAAATTATGACGAGACAATCGAGTAGAAGGCCAAGGCCAGAGAGAAGCGAACAACAAGGAAGTCAAGAGGCTTCCTCAGGAGCGAATCAACCATCGATCTTCATCACTAGGGACGAGATGGAGACTATGATGAAGAAGCAAGAGGAGTTGATACAGAGTTTATTTCAACAGATAGGACAGCTTGGAGCACAGAATAGAGGAGCCAATGGAGTCCAGAACGAAGCAGGACCATCCGACGTCGCACCCGGATTAGGGGGCACACCCATGGAGAACATTGATCTAGTTTCGAAGAGAGAAAGAGGAGCATCTGCGCAACCCGGTAGTAGTAAAGGGGTGAACGCTCAGTCAAGGGGGCAGATCCCAGAGTTCCCTCATGAACTCGGGGGGCAGGTTGAAAGTAGTGAACGAAGATTGCATCTTGGAGACAACGAAAGGTTGGCAGAGATGGTTAGGCGAGCTTTGAGAGGCGGTTTGGTGAACAAAGATTTGGAGGATGTTAATAGGAGTCCTTTTACTTCAGCAATCAGGCAAGCTAGGAACCCACCGGATTTCAAATTACCATCGTTGGATATGTATGATGGGAGAACGGACCCCACGGTCCATCTGACGAAATATATGAGGCATATGGAAGTGTTGGGGGCATCAGAGGAGGTTATGGCCTGGTGCTTCCCATTGTACTTGGCGGATATTGCGGCGTTATGGTTCAGGCAACTGGAGAGTGGATCCATCGGAACATGGAATGATTTAACTGAGAGATTTATGAGGCAATTCAGGGTTCACATTACAAGACCCAAGAATGTGATGACGTTGGCAACTTTAAAACAGAAGGCTGGAGAAACATTGAGAAGTTTCCTGACACGGTTCAATAAGGCAGCAGCTTCGGTAGATCGACCTGATCCATCCATGGTTATGATGGCGGCTGTGTCTGGAATAGCTGATGGAACGGAGTTCAAAAATTCATTAACTAAGGATCCACCTGTGGATCTGGGAGAATTCTATCATGAGGCAGAAAAGTTTTTACGATTGGAGGATGCGAATGCAGAAAGAGAAGAAGGAGATGGGATAGAAGTTTATGCACTTAAAGATGAAAAGCCTCCTAAAAGGGACTCGGACAAGGATAAAGGTAAAAGAAAGACTGAGAATGACGGAGATAGATCAAAGCGGAAATGAAGGGAGCCGCGATTCACCACCTACACTGAGTTGAATGAGAGCCTGGAACGAATTTATCAGGATACCAAAGATCAGATTCCGTATCGTAGGCCAATGCGAAGGGATCCAACCTCTGACGAAAGGAAATCAGATAAGTTTTGTGTATTCCATGAATTAAACGGTCATAACACTAATGATTGTAGGCACCTGAAGGACGAGGTGGAAGGGCATATCAGGAACGGTATGCTCCTTCAATATGTAAGGAGGCGAGCTCTTGCGGCAGAACCAGAGCGACTACCATCCACTTCAGCTAGAGGCGACCCTGAATCAAGGCACCGTTTGGTTATCAATTGAGTGAAATAACGATGAACAAGTTGTAAGCTTCCACTAACGCAATTAAATCATTTACACATGTGCGAGATCGCGAACGATCTCCAGGCATGCTTTGAGTTATCATTAACCGTTTCGTAGTGGGAACTTACACTTTGACATCCATGCTTTGCTTTCGTTTCGTTTTGATTTGAACATTTAGACTTTGCTTGTTTGGACATTTCTGTTTTAAAACTCATCCGTTTAATAGATATTTGATTCTGATAACTATGGAATGGTTAAGCTACTTACACATGTATGGGATCGCGAACGATCCTTAGGCATGCTCTGAGATGGTGATGAACCGCCCTGACAAATGATCCAGGAACTCACCCGAACGTGACCCTGGCATCGATAACATCAAGCCCTCCCGGGCACACTTTATCGCCTAGAACGGCATCCGACCTTAAACGGTCACAATCCGACCTCGAACGGTCACAACTCACCTCACCTCAAATGGCTCGATCGCGAACGGTCGTCACTTGAGGTCCAACACCCGACCGCGAACGGTCACAAATTCGCCTCGAACGGCACACGATCGCGAACGATCACTCTCTACCTTGAACGGCACCGACCACGAACGGTCATGATTCACTAATTATGAAATCCGACCTCGAACGGTCACCATTCGCCTTGAACGGTACTCGGTCGCGAACGATCACCATTTGCCACGAACGGCAATCGACCGCGAACGGTCCCATCTCATCATTTGCCGCGAATGGCATCGACCGCGAACGGTCCTATTCCATCCTATGCCACGAACGGTGCAGACCGCGAACGGTCCCGATTCACCACAAGCAGCATGCGATACCGAACGATCGACGCATGGATTTATACGCTCGACCGCGTACGGTCGCACTTCACCTCGAATGACTCGATCACGAACGATCGTCATTTGAAGTTAGGCGCTTGACCATGAACGGCCGCGCTTCATCTTAAATAACTCGATCCCGAACGATCGTCATTTAAGGCCATATGAAACTATCAAGTTCTTTGCAGGTTGATAATAGGATACGAACATCTAATTCAAGGCATTACAAAATACACCTTCCTACCGCAAGGCATGTTTTGGGGGGCAAATGTTATCCCGCTTCTTAGCAAAGCCGTGATATCAAAGGATCGATCAGAAACAAAAGACAATTCGTCTCAGAGATTGGTTGTACTTCACTTCGCTATGGATATCGATGAATTTTGTCCGAGTCCGGATCAGGCCACAATTGATAAGACATGACTAGAAAGGTCGTAGGAGTCGTCATTTCAAATTTCAAGTCAATCCGACTTCGTATGCTCAAGATATGATGGATTCAATTTGAGAAAGGTAGTCATTGTTTGGTTCGAACCCATCACGTTGAAGTACTTCGAAACCATCACCCTTGGATCCATCACAATGGCCTTCCTTCGAACCCATGACTTCGCCTAGCTTCGTATCCACCCTGCATTCCTACCTTCGAATCCATCCTCCCGAAACCTCACCTCGAATCCATGCATCGGTTCAAAGCCATGAACTTAACCTTGCTTCGACTCCAACATGCAAGCCCTTGCCTCGAATCCATCCTCACAAGAACGTTCGAACCCATTAAAAACCCTCTAGCTTCGAACCCAAGTCACTTCGAACCGATCCGGTTCGAATCGATCAGGTTCGAACCCATAGGAACTCCTCGATTCGAATCGATCGCGCTTGAAACCGGGAACGATCGAGTCAACTAGTCACTCCATCGATACGAAGTCGGCACAATTCACGTAGACGAAGCGTTCAACCCGGAGAGAAGACTGGATCGATTTGAGAAACACGCGCCACCTCATCGCGAAGCCACATAAGCCGATCGATTCGAAGTACGTGGTTTCGAAGTGATCGGTTCGAACTCAACAACCAACCGAGAATCATCATTTCGAACCGATCATATCTCTTTAACCACTGACCCAAATGCAACGAAATTTTCACAGTAGCTTCCATACAAGGTAAAGACTGTTCCTGCCAAGTTTCAGCTCGATCGGACCATTTCTTGATGGGTTCGAAATCACTTCGAATCGATGTCAGATCGAGACGAAACTTGGTTGGGTCGGTCGCGTGGGCCCACTCACGTGCCAGAAGAAGTCTCCCGAAGTTTGAGCGAGATCTGGGCCTCCAACGCCTATAAATAGCACCCTGAAGCCTTCAGAAAAGAGGATCTTCCAGGAACTTCTGCCATTGAACACCAAGACTCTGCCGGATTCCATTCTATCCATCATAATCACCGTTGTATTCAGATTTCAAAGCTATTATCAACTGTAGTTCATTGTACTCGATCTGTCAAGCAAAGCAATAAAGAGAAAACCTTCAAAGTGGACGTAGGCACGAACGCCGAACCACTATAAATCCTGTGTTTGTGATTGTTATCTGCGAATTATTGTGATTTGTTACTTAGATCTGAGTTCTATATTGATTGTTGCTGAGTTCTGTATTGATTATTATCGATTTAAGTACGTAAACGGGCGCTTTCGCGGTATTGGGTGTTTGTGACCAATTTTGGCGCAAACAGAAATAACACAAATCGATTAAAGTTGGAAATTCAGACAACTAGGAAAAATAGGCATAGTTGGCAAATAGCAGCAGGTCGGTCAACCGGATTCCCTGAGTCGGTTAACCGAACCAGTGGTTGGAAGTGCTCGGGAACCAGGTCGGTCGACCGGCCCAGGGGCTCGGTCGGCCGAAGCCTGTAACCAGCACTTCCAAACAGGAAGTGCCTGGGTGGCAGGTCGGTCGACCGGACCTTGAGCTCGGTCGGCCGAACCTGTATACTTGCACTTCCTACCCTATTTCAAAAGAGGTGCAAACTTCCTCAATTTGCAACCCGACGAGCAACGGCACTAACGGTTTACGCCAATCGACTACCCGGCCCTATGAGCTCTTCGTTGCATCACCAAAAACACATTTGAACCCAAAACACCAAAAATTCGAATATTCACCAAATCAATCCAAACCAAAAGCAATTGCACAAGAATAAGTGTTAGGAATTCATACCTAACAATCGAAGATAGTTATAGACTAAGATGTGAGATAAAAATCTCACCTTTGAACCCAAAAACAATGAATGAGAAGCTTGAAGACAACGGAAGATCAACCACACTTCAATCTCAACACTAGAAGCTTGAATCTAAGCTTAAAAGAAGAACATTCCCTAAGTTAGGTTTAGAAAATTTCTGAAATCAAAGAGAGAATGAGTTGGAGAAGATGAAGAGGATGCTTACCAATGGGTTCTCATAGAATTTGGATCTAGATCTTGGATTTGCAATGAAACTAGGGCTTGGAATTTCTAATTTCCACTCTCCTCCACCATTTTTGCTAAAAGCTTAAAGTGTTAGGAATATGAAATGAAGTAATGAAGAGGAGAGGGTTGGAACTGAGTTAAGTGGGGTTAATGGGCTCAGCCCAAACCAAAGCCCTAAGTGAAAAAGTGGCAAAAATCAACTTTCTCCAAACATATCGAATCTTATACTCAAAAAGGCCGCAAATGTCATTTTAAACTCAATGGGGGTGGTCTCGAGTCCCAATTCGACTGTTTGCAAAAAGTAGCTTTTCGGACCAAAATCCGACAAATGATAAAATATTTAAATATACAATTGATAAATATGCGGGTTGTTACAACCAGGATGACACCCGTGTTAGCTAAGTTATTCATGAAGAACATAGTTAGACTACATGGAATTCCTAATAGCATAGTCAGTGACAGAGATACTTTGTTCATTAATGAATTCAGGAAGAGTCTACAGGATGTGTTAGGTACCAAGCTCAAGACAATATTGCGTATCACCCTCAGACGGATGGGCAGACAGAGAGAGTCAATAAGGTACTCGAGGATTTGTTAAGAGCTTGTGTGTTGAACTTTGGTGGATCTTGGGAAGATCACCTATACTTAGTTGAGTTTTTCTATAATAACATTTATTAGACTAGTATAGGAATGGTGCCTTTTGAAGCTTTGTATGGAAGGCCTTGCAAATCACCAGCTTGTTGGTTGGAGACTGGAGACAGATTAGTCTTGGCTCCAGATCTGGTTTGAGAGGCGATGGAGAAGATAGAGTTGATCTGAGAAAGGATGAAGGAAGCTTGATCTAGATAGAAGAGTTACGTAGATAAGAGGCATAAAGATCTAGAATTCTCAGCTGGAGGTAGCGTCTTTATTAAGGTATCACCGATGAAGGATGTGGTACGATTCAGAAAGTCAAGGGAACTGGCACCGAGATATGTTGGTCTGTTCCTAATTATGGAGAGGATCGGAAAGCTTACATATAGAGTAGAATTGCCGAGCAGTAGGGTAGGTGTCCATAATGTGTTTCATGTATCTCATTTTCACAAGTATGTGCGTGATCCAGAGATTACTATTCCTCCGACAGAGTTGGAAGATTTGATAGTAGAACCGAATTTGACTTTTGTTAGACAACCAGTCCGGGTTGTAGTGAGAGATGAGAAGAGGTTAAGGAACAAGACAGTCAAGTTGATGAATGTTTAATGGAGCGACAAAGATAAGGACTATACTTGGAAGATAGAAGACAGAACTAGAGATACTTATCTTGATCTGCTGTGAGGGTATGTTCTATATTTTCTTTATATAGGTTGTTGCTAGTCAGGTAGGCTAGTATGGTAGTTAGAAGATGTTACGGATGATTTCTATGCTTAGTATTTAGTCCTTACTGAATTTTAAGGACGAAATTCTTAAAGAAGGGAGACTGTAACACCCTTAATTTTAATAACATTATTCAGGAGATTTAATTAGATAAATTAAATAGAATAATGTAAAGGATAGAGTGATAAGGGGATTGAGATTTGAAAATTTTATTAGAGGCAGAACTTAACTAAATGTAAACTTAAAAGAATGGGTTTATGGAATGGTTTTATAAGTTAACAAATAAGAGAATATGGCAAGGGTATTATGGGGAATAGCCATACACCATAACTCTTAACCCCTAAACCCTTATTCCTATTTTCATTTCACAAGTTCAGAACCCTAAAACATAAACCAAAGAGCAAGCCGGCCATCGCCTAGGAGAAAAGAGGAGAAAAAATTCAATTAAAAGCTAAGGAATCAAGAAAGAGAATTAAACAAGATCAAATCTTAAGTCCTTATCCAAATCAAGGTGAATAGTAATCAAAACCGACTCCTTTTCATTTTTGAAGAGCATTTGATTTGGGGCTCAAAGTTTAAAACCTTTGTGATATTTTAGTGATGATATACTTGGATTACATGATATGTTAGATTTAAAAAAGTATGTTTCGTAAATGTTTTATTCGATTTTAAGGCTAAAAATAGTATATATTGGGTTTCGAATGCCATGAGGATTTAATATGTTATGTAAACCATTATTTTGGGAACTGGTTTAAATTTTCATAATTATCCAAGCTATGGATAATTTACTATGAATTTTTGAAGGAAGAAATAAATAATTGGGTTAAAAATATTTATTTCGGTTATTATATAAAATATTTTGGGTCTGAAATTTATATTGTTAGATAACATATTAAACGTGCATTATGATGACTTTTGGGATTTTTCCTAAGTAATTTACTACATACATTAAATTAATTTAAATATGAGGACTTAAATATCTTAATTATTTATTAAAGGGAAGGCGTAAATTAATTTTAGTTAATTCTAGATAAATTCGATGGTCTTTAGAAAAGATTTTGGTAAAGATTATGGCAACCAATTATATTTATACAAATAGGAAAGTTAGATAAAAAGCATTTACTTAAAAAGGCAACAAAACAGTTTTGTATAGATTTACTATTTCGCCACTTCCAGTAGCAACCTTTTTACTTCAAATCTCCGCCCCAACCAAGTCGAAACCAATACATAAGATATCAGTGCTTTGGTACGTAGTGGATTGGAGAAAGGCGGCAGGTATAGAGTCGAAACCAAGCTTTCAAAGGGGTCTAGACCTTTGTTTTGCTTTCCATAGAAATGTCGTTGCCTTGCTTTTAAAAGAATGCTTTCGAAAGCGTTGAATCACCTTAATATAGATTTTGAAGGGGTTGTCGCCTTCTTGTTTTGAAAGGGTAGCTTTTGAATGAATTGCCGTGTCTTATGTTTCAAAAAGGGAGCTTTCGAAAGGGTAGTCTGAACCGGGTTGAAACCTTGCTGTTGTCTTTATACCTTTCGAATAGGTTAAAAGTCTTCAATGAGTTCGAAAGGCAAGCTTTTGTTTTATAAATATAATAAGCCGCTTCCCAATGCTTTCGAAAGGGCTCTAGTAGCCATTTAAACCAAAGGTTTCGAAGGCAATGGCTTCGAAAGGTGTTTCAATGTTATCCTTCCAATTGTTTTCCTTAAAGAGTAAAGATTTCGAAAGGATGGTTATGAAACCATTCGTTTTCCCCAAACTCTTTTACTTGAAGCTAATGGTTTCGAAAGGGTTACTTTCATTTATACTCACTTTGACCCAAAAGTTATGTGTGACAACCCGGAATTTTGGATATTTAAAATAGGAATATTTAATTGGTTTTAAATATTCGAAAGAGTAATTTTAACTTGAATTTCAATTATCACCATTTACTGGATAATTTAATTTTAAATTAAACTATTGGAAATTGGGTAAAATATGAAGTCTGGGATTTTTAGCTTGTTAAAAATAATTTGAAGGCTTATAAATTTATATTAATAATACTGAAGGTGATTGAACTTTTAAAATTAAATTTAATAATGATTTGTTCAGTTTTAAAAATATATCGTTTAAAGCTGATATTTAAATAGCCTTCCGAGACACAGTCACGGAATTCGACGAAACCAGTTCCATTGGATTCGTAATATTGTATTATTATCGGATTTCAATTTTCATAATGTTTGGAGTTGTTGTGTGAGCGTGCTGTATATAAACGCGCTGAAATTTTATCGAAATTTAATATAAATAACTGGGTCCAAAAGTTATCTTCTCCATACGATCGAATTGGGACTCGAAACCTTTTCCATTGCGTCAGAAATAGGGGTTTAACATTATAAACGTCTAGTGGCATGCCTCGATGCGATGTTAAGATTTTAAGCGGTGAATTTAACACGGTTTAAATTTAAATTTAAATTTAAAATATATACACTATATGACTAGTCAAATAAATTTTTATAAATGGACACTCGTACTCAAGAAGCCATCCCCAATTTATATTACATCTTCGTCTCCTCTCTAGTCTTCATACCGAAATCAAACACACACAAAAATGGCGTCCGTAATAATGGAATTTGCCTCTCCTCTAAATCGTTAAAAAACAAATTTGCTCCTCAAAGGATAAACCATTTTCTCGTTCAAACCCAAAACCTTTCTTTTCCCTTTCCTTCTGAAATTCATCAAAATCAACCCAATCAAACTAAAAAAATAAAGGAAAGAGAAACTCGAGTGGCGCTTGCAAGGCAAGGGGGCGCTCGTGCATGCGAGCAGTATTCGCGGGGTCGAGGGCAGATCTGGGGAGGCTCATAGTCGCGCGTGGTAGAAGCTTCGACAACTAGGGTTCGGGTTTGACGAACATTGGGGTTTCACCATGGGTTTCGGTTGCTTTTTCGAGTTGGTTGGAGGCGCGTCGTTCGTGAGGAAGTCTGGGATCTCGGCATAGGTCAAATCCTGCGCAGTGGAAGGCGTAGCGACGAGGGCGACGAACGCGAAGCGATGACCAGTTGATCGTTCGATCTTTTGAGTGCAGTAACATCTCAGAGGTATTCGATTTATTTTTTTCAAATTAACTTGGCTAAATATATATATGTGTGTGTGTATGTGTGTGTGTGTAGGTTGAGATATATATTGCAGAAAGGTATACTAATATTAGTTTTAATTTGTTGTTTGGGAAACAGTAAGTTTTAAATTTGTATTGATTTCAAAACAGTTTCGTTTAGAAATAGAATCAGCTATATAAATATATATAAGACAGTAAAATAAATCCTTATTTTTGTTATTTACTAAAGGGAAAAATATGTGCATGATTTTAAACTCACAATTTAATTTTTAAAACGATAAATAAGGTGATTTAAATTATGAGTTAAATTAAATTATTAAATGATGATTGATTGTTCGGATGTTAATAAAATCATCTAATATTTATTCAAGGATCTCATGAAGAATCAAGCCAGTTGGAATGGATTGCAATTACAAAAATCAAAGGTGAGCTAATCTCACTCATCTGGGTAATATTTAAATTTTAAATAGTTAATTTGAATAATTGGTTTAATGATTGAATTCATTTGATGTGCTATATTATATATAGTAATATATAGTATATATTGGAGTGATTGATTTCCCGCATTATATAGCGGATGAGACCCTATGCGCAACATAATAGCGGATGATATTATATTAATCCATATACCGTGATATTCCACCACGAAGTGGAATTGGTATTGTGCCAAAATCTGTGGATGCAGGGAAACAGATTGGAGGGATCCAAATGGATTCCTCAACATTTATTTAGATTATTTAATATTCTGTGTTACGAATATTTGATATTCTGTGATGAATTATATTGATAATTGGAATATTGAATGCTATGGTATGCTTGAATATATTTTGGTACACTGAGTTATCAAAATATAAAGAATTGGATTTTTTGTAAAGAAAATAAAAGAGTGAATTTTTAAGTAAAATAAATATAGAGAATTTGAATAAATTTAAGAATGAACCGAAAAAGAATAAGGGTGATTTTAAAGTTCTAATAAATAATTTCGAGTATGGGAAAAGGGGATTTTGAATGAACAGACAATAATGAATTGTAAAACTTAAGGAATGCTATTTAAAGGAATAAATAATTTACTTTAAATTCAAGGTTTAAATTTATTTAAAAGGGTAAAGAAGGAATTTGGAAAATCTGAAATTGGTATTTTCAGTTAAAAAGATTTTAAATCATAATTAAAAAATTAAAATCCAAAGTTAATGGATTTTGAAGTAAATGAGTTAGTAACGAAATTTGTTTCAAAGTGGAGTAAGTTGGAAATCAAATTGAAAATTGATTTAAGTGTTTAATTTGAAATTTTAAAAAAGGGAAGTGAGACTATGGAATTTATAAACTGGGTTTATAAAAGTGAAGTAATATATCAGTGGATATTTGAAAGAATAAATTTAGGGTGGGAATTTGTTTAAGGAATGGGAAAATTTGTTTAAAAATAAATAGTGATTTATTTTTAAAGAAGGAAAGAGAAGAGTATTTCCCTGGATAGCCAAGTACGTTTTCAACGTAAATTTTTAAATATAAGTTATGTTGTTTTAAAAAGCATGTTTTAGAAAATTTATTATTTCTAAATGTTTAAATTCTAAAGTAAGTATTTTCTTTTAATCTATTATAGAAGTAATTATTTAAAGGTGGCTTAGAATTATGTTTTAAAAGTTAGAAATTCAGTTTTATATTGTACAAAGTAGTTTTATTTTAAATATTCTAAAAGTATATAATTTGAATAAGTATTAAAGTAATTTCTAATTTAAATGTTTTAAAGTATATTTTATAATAAAGAGTTTTAAATTATTAAAAAAGCTAAAGTTTTGTGTTTGGTGTTTTCAGTGCAAATAAATATTTGAAAATTTACTTCATGAGAAAAATGTGGTTTGGTAACAGTTTTCAAAAGGGTTGAAAATGGAAATATATCTTGCGAGGATATTTTGAGGTTAATAAATAATTTGGTGAAATTATCTATGGTTGATGGTTGTTTGTGAATGTTATTTGATAGTTAAATAACCGACTGTCAATATTGGCCAATGCGCTGATCGTTTCGAAGAGACCGGGATCGGGATTAATTCTCGAAAACCACTTCGATCCAGTTTGTACGTTTTCATGAGGAAGACGATTATGGATTCGAAGATGGAGCAGTGAAGTGCAAGGACTAGTCGCTACTAATCCTGAGGATGATTCCAAAATGGATGTAGTAGGAATAGTGCCTTCGGTTCCGTTCCAACCGGGGACGGACTTGTATGGATGAATGCTTTCAGAACATCGTCAGGTGGATGATGAGCATTCTAAGAGATGAGTTCTCTAAAGGTAACACTTAGCCTCAAACCTCATTAACCGGGAATGGCTGAAAATCAGGGGTTATGCAGCAAGGCTAGGTGGGCAGCACCCATTTAGGGTGAGGTCACCCTTGTCTAGATGTCCTTTTTATTTCGGCTTAGTGGTGCGGTTGCTGATCCCAACCGTAGGGTGATCTTACTCGGGATTATCCAGTAAGGGGTAGTCCCGGTTTTGTGTTGCAAGGGGTCGGGAGTGATCCTCGGTATGTTGATCTAGACCAGGTACCGTAATAGGTGGTACCCAGTGCCTAGTCATTAGTTGGAAATCCATTCTCCCTATGCGCCTGTACGGTTTTGATTGTGCCCAACTATTGCTGAAACGTGAGATGCAAGCATTTCTGCTAGATTCTATTTTACTTTCTATAGACACTATTATAATATCAAAGAATTTTAATAAAAAGTGTTTTAGCTATCGTAAGGTAAAAACCCGACATGTTTATTTGTGGCGTGGTCTTATGAAATGCTTTTGTTTTCAAAGGATTTTAGAACTTCAATAATCAATTTGAGTGTGGTTTTCTCACGCTGGTATTCCAGACTGACTCGGGTGTTATTTCACTATAATGCTCGGGTCAAACCAAGTATTATAGATTACAGGAAAGGATGCTGTGGAGCTCAGAAGACGAGCTGGATGGCGATATGTACTTCCATACTTGTTGTAAATATTCCGCTATGTTGATTAGCTATATATTTAGTTTTTGTGAGGATTGGTTATGATTACTGTCCAGTTGGATGTGTTGTGTACTCTAATGACGTAATGTATAAACAGATTTGTTTTTGTGTAAAGATCATTTATTATCTATTGTATTTATTGCGTTGTGATGGTTAGATTCTGATGTTGTTTTGTTTTCTCTTCTTATACCTCTTCTTCTTTAACCCTAATGGTTCGTATTTTCAAGCGTCAAAAAATCGGGCTGTTACAGTTGGTATCAGAGCTTAGGTTGGTGATAACCTTGACTCTGGTGGGAATTACTCATAGAATAGAGTCTGTAGTACTCTAGAATGAGTTTGAGTGTAATAATAAATATGAGCGCATATTTCTTAGTGAATATAAAATTGTTTTTATATTGTGTTGACTTATCGGTTGAGTGTTTATGGATTCTGGTCGATATATGAGACGGCATTTCATCGATAGGGGTATCCAAACTCTTAAACAAGGTAAACCGACACAGTATTATTTTAAATAGGGTAAATGAAATAATTTTACCCAAATTATTTTTGTATATAAAGGAAATAATTTTTCGTAAATTATTATAGTTATATATAGGTGCTTGGTTGTTAGGAATGATAATATTAAATTATTATCATTAATGTGTAAAATTGAATAAGAAATTGAAATATCAACCAAGATTAAGGAATAAATTAATAAAATAAACGGGATTTGTAAATGTGAATTATAAATGTGATTTATAATTTTGAAATAGAATTCCAGAGAAATATTGAAAATGTTTCTTAAAGAATTTGGGATTTGAAATTTTTAGAAATTTAAATTCCTTTTAATTTGGTAATAAATTGTGATGAAAGTTCCAGAGTAATGTTTTGGATGGATTTCAAATTTGGAATTTTGGAAAAAAATTTGAATTGGATTTGAACTCTAGAGAGTTTGGAATATTTGAAGGGATTTTAAAAAGATAAAAGCATTGAACTCTTTTTCAGTCGTTGGAAAATAATTCTGATGATGATCGCGACATCATCGGTGTTCATTTTCGAGTTTCCAAGAGGGGATTGCTACCTAGATGTTTTGGAATAATGTTTACTTGGGAAATTTGGTTTGATTTTGAAAATGCATAGGAATAGTTTGGTTTAGATATATATGTTTTCAAAATTTAATTGAATTGAATTCAGTTGAGTTATAGTTGAATGGAATAAAATTCTTACTTAAATAAGTAAATGTAAACTAAGTATTGAATTGGAATAAATAAGCTTCGAAAGCTTATAAAAGAATTAAAAAGCATTCAAAAAAAATCCCTAGTTAAAAGTAAAATGTGAATATTATTGACTGTAAATAGATGGAGAAGTATGAATATTAATAAGTGAGTAGCTTATAAAAATTTAAAAAGGGAATAAATAAGCCGGAATAAAAGTATTGGTATTCTGGAAATGAAAAAAAAAACCCAAACTTGGGATATAAAGTAGGATTGAACTCAAGGAAATTAAATAAAATGGTTTTGAAGATAAATGAAAAAAATCAAGTATGGCATTATAAATTGAAAGTGTGGTCGAATGAAATTGAATTGGATTGAAGTAGATTTGGTGTGAGTTGTAAGCAAATCCAATTCAAGCATAAATTGAATGGCCTTATTATTAACAAAATTCAATAATGAATTGTTAATGTGAATTAAAATTTAAAAATGGATGAAAGAATAAACTAATCGAACAAATTGGTAAAATGATTGGGATTTGATCAAAGGAAAATCAAATCAAAGATTTAAATGGAGGTTGGTTGAATAAAATAAACTTAAGTTATTGGGTGGAATAGTTTGAAGAAAATAAATAACTTAAGTAAATTGTGAGATGGTTATTTAATATATTGGTAGTCGAGTTTAATAAAATGGTTTGGAATCATACTTTTTGGATTCGAAAGAAAATGCAATGAAAAGATTGTGAATAAATTAAAATGGGATGGAATCAAGTGTAAATTGAGTTGGAATCAATTTAAATAGTTATAAAGCTTTAAGTGATTATTTATTCACATTAGTATAGTCAAATTGCATAAGAAAATGGATCGTTCGATGTAAACAGGATTAGATAAAATTCTATGAGTTATTAGAAATGAAATAGGATGATTTCGAAATCAATTGGAAAGAATATGTGACGACTCGAAATTTTCGAGCATTTAAAATTGGGATATTTAATTGATTTCAAATATTCGATAGCGTAATTTTAACTTAAATTACGAATATCACAATTTATTTGATAATTAAATTATTGAATTAAATAATTTGAAGTTGAATAAAATATTGAATCTGGAATTCTAAGCTTGTTAAAAATAATTTGAAGGCTTATAAAATTTATATTGATAACATTGAAGGTAATAGAAGTTGTAAATTTAAAATTAACAGTGGTTGTTCAGTTTTAAATTTTATAGTGTTAAAATTGAATTTGGAAGTTGTTTGTCCAGTTTTGAAATTTATATCGTTTAAATTGGATTTAAAAATAGCCTTCCGGGGCACAGTCTCGGAATCCGATGAAACCAGTACCATTTGATCCGTAATATTGAATTATTGTCGAATTTCAAATTTTGTATTTATCGGAGCTAGTGTGTGAGTATACGATATACAAACGCGCTGGGATTTTACGGGTTTTCCTAATCGAATCGAAGGAGACTTATAACTTTGTCCCTTCCTTTGCAAGCCTAAAAAAAATATAATAAAATATGTATTACTCGCGACTTCCTCTGAAAGCCAAGCCGAAATGTTTTTTTTATATATAATCACGCAATTTTGTTTTCCCCTCGGTTAAAAACCGCGCTTCATCTCTCCTCCTTCGTTTGTTTACACAGCCGATCGAAAGAAAAAAAATAAATAAATCTTGCAGCCCTGCGCGAAATCAAATCGAGGAAGAGGGAAATCGCGATCGAGCCTCGTTCGGAATAGCGTAACCCAGCGCCTCGTTCAATTTTAATCGCGAGGGGAAAAGCGATTCGAAATCGCGACCGAGCCCTAACTGTTCGATGGCGAAGCTGTGGCAACGAGGCAAAGGCGTGCGAGTGAGAGGCGATCTTCGGCGGTAGCACAACAGCGTTGGAAGGGCAAAGCTGTGTCGTGAGTGCTCTGGGCGAAGTTCGATACAGGCTGGTTTGGGCAATTCGTGTTGAGCTGGGTTCGTTTTTTCTTTCTGCATTAGGTATATTGATTGCTTATTTTCACTTATATTCTAAATAAATAAAAACAAAACAAAAGAGTTTGTCAGTAAGGTCAGTAAGGTCGAAACAAAGAAAAGTTCAGTATAAATCTATATATATACACTTTACTTTTGCAGAGGATTTGAAAGGGGATTTCTAGTTTCAGTTTAAATTTGGTATATCTATAAATTATATATGTGTCTACCTATTTTAAATTGAAGGTAAAAGGAGGAATATATGTATAGAAAGATTTTGGAATTTATTTATATATATGGAATCAGAAAGGAAGATAAATATACATATTTTTTTTATTTACCTTCTAGTTTATTTTTGACAATGAATTTTGGCAATATATATGTTTAGTTAACTTATTTAAAATTTATTTTTAGTTACTATAGGGTTATTGAAAAAGGAAATTAATTTAAACCCAAATTACTAGTTAAATTAAATAAATGAATAGTAATAAATTGCTCTAACCATTTGAATATTAATGAACCATATAAATTATTTATTTAAGGTCAAACATCTGGAAATCCAAGGCAATATTGGAGTGGATTGCGAATGAAAATTAAAGGTGAGTTAATCTCACTCAGTTAAATTTTAATTTTAATTTAAATGACTGAATTTAAATAACTGTTTGGATGACTGGATTGGTTGATGTATTATAGTATGAGATATTTTGAAATTTGCATATTATATCGTGCTAACATCTGTGGATGCAGGAAAACAGGTTGGAGGGATCCAACTGGACCCCTCAACTTTTATTTAAATTATTCAATATTCTCTATTCTGATTATTTGATATTCTATAATGAATTATTAAAAGTATAAATTTGATTTTGGAAATGAAAATAAAAGAAGTGAAATTGTAAGTAAAATAATTATAGAATAAATTCAAGAATAACTTGGAAAAAAGAAATAAAGTGACTTTAAATTTTAATAAATGAATCCTGAGAATGGAAAGGAAAATTTGAATAAACAGAAAGTTAATGAAGTTCAAAATGCAGTATTATTAATTAAAAAGAACAAACATTTATTTAGAATTTAAGATTTGAATTATTGAAAGAGTAAAGAAGAAATTGAAGAAAAACAATAATAATAATAATAATAATAATAATAATAATAATAATAATAATAAAGACCATAACTACTGAATTTGGAAATGAACTGATAAGTAAAAGAATTTATTCCAAATAAAATAAATTGGAAATCAATTTGGGGAAATTAATTTAAGTGATTGAAGTTGGAATTTTCTCTGGATGGCTAAGTGCATGTTTTTAAAAGTAAATTTGCAAATATAAATTAAATGTTTTAAAGTTGTTTTTAAAGAAGCAAGTTTTGTAAAATTTATTATTTCTAATATTTAAAGTAAGTATTTTCTTTAATCTATTCTAGCAGTAATTATTAAGGAGTAACTTAGTATTTCGGTTTTAAAAGTAGAAATCTAGTTTTACATTTTATTAAGTAACTTTATTTTCAAATGTTTATATAGTATGTATTTTAGTAAATTTTTAAAGTAGTCTTAACTTAAGTGTTTAAAGATAAATTCCAAAGTAAGTATTTTTGTTTTATCTATTATCGTAATAATTATATAAAGAATGACTTGGTATTTTGTTTAAAGCATTATTTTAAATTAAGTACTAAAGTAAGATTTTCTAAATTAAATATTAAACATACTTTACAATTAAAGTGCTTTGAAATTATTTTGAAAATCTAAAATCTTGTGCTTGGTGATTCCAGTGGAAATGAAATACTTGGAATTTATTCTGAAAAAAAGAAGGTAGTTTGAAAACTGTTTTCAAAAGGATTTGAAAGTGAGAATATATCTTGTAAAGATATTTTGAGATAAATAAATAATTTGGAAAATAATTTATTGGTTGGATGGTTGTTTGTGAATATTTATTGATAGTTAAATCACCGACTATCAATATTGTCCAAATGCATTGATCGTTTCGAAGAGACCGGGATCGAGATTTATTTCTCGAAAACCACTTCGATCCGATTTGTACGTTTCGTGAGAACGATTTTGGATTCGAAGATGGAGCAGTGAAGTGCAAGGGCTAGTCGCTACTAATCCTGAGGATATTTTCAAAATGGATGTAGTAGGAATAGTGCCTTCGGTTCCGTTCGAACCCGGGACGGACTTGTATGGATGAATGCTTGCGAAACATCGTCAGGTGGACGATGGGCATTCTAAGGGATATATTCTATAAAGGTAACGCTTAGCCTCAAGCCTCATCAAAAGGGAATGGCTGAAAATCAAGGGATATGCAGCAAGGCTTCGTGGGTAGCCCCCACTGGAGGGTGAGGTCATCCCTGTCTAGATGTCCCTTTTATTTCGGCTTAGTGGGCGGTTGCTGATCCCAACTGCGGGGTGATCTTGCTCGCGACTGTCCAGTAAGGGATGGTTCCGGTCTTGTGTTGCAGGGGAGTTAGGGTGGCTCCTCGGTACGCTGATCTAGACCAGGTACTGTGACAGGTGGTACCCCAGTGCCTAGCCATTAGTTGGAATCCATTTTCCCTAAGCGCCGGTACGGTTTTGATTGTGTCCAACTATTGCTGAAACGTGAGATGCAAGCATTTCAGCTAGATTCTATTTTACTTTCTGTAGACACTATTATAATATCAGAGGACTTTAATAAAAATGTTTTAGCTATCGTAAGGTAAAAACCCGACATGTTTATTTGTGGCGTGGTCTTACGAGATGATTTTGTTTTCAAAGGATTTTTGAAACTTTAATAATCAATTGGGTGTGATTTTCTCACGCTGGTATTCCAGACTGACTCGGTGTTATTTAACTGTAATGCTCGGGTCAGACCGAGTATTATAGCATACAGGATATGATGCTGTGGAGCTCAGGAGACGAGCAAGATGACGATACGTACTCCCGTACTTGTTTATATACTTATATTCTGCTGTGCTGAGTTGTTGTGTATCCATTTGTATGATCTTGATGTTGAGCTGTGATTGATGTACTCTGATGGTGTAATATATAAACAGAGATATTTGATGTTGAGTAAAGATTATTTATTATCTATTATATTTAGTCCGCTGCGATTGTTAGATTCTATTGTTGTTTTCTATTTTCCTCTTCTACCTCTTCTTCTTTAACCCAAATGGTTCGTATTCCTGTACAACTTGAGTTGATTTAGATAGAATTGTGTTGACTCAAGGGGTGCGGATTTGCGGGCGGTTACACTTGGTATCAGAGCTTAGGTTGGTGATAACCTTGGCTCTGATGGGAATTACTCATTTAAAATAGAGTCCGCAGTAGTCTATAATGAGTTTGAGCGTATTAATAAATATGAGCGCGTATTTGTTAGTGAATATAAATTGTTTTAATATTGTGTTGATTGGTTTATTGAGTGGCATATGAACCTTCGTCGGCACAGTCTGGACAACTGTATTGAAGGGGTTTTTAAACACTTGAATAGAACAATCGACGCGATATTGTTTTTAATGTGGGTGAATGAAATAATTTTACCTAAAAATATATTTTGATATAAATAAAAGTTTTGTAAACTATTTTAGCTAATATATGGTTGCTTGGATGTTAGAAATGATAATATTAAAGTATTATCATTGTTAAGTGAAAATTTAACTTGAAATTGAAAATACAACTAAAGTTTGAGGGAACAAGTTCATTATAAAATGAAATTTATAAATATGAATTATAAATGAAAATTATAAATTGAAATATAATCAAATGAGAATTTGTATGAGAATAAGCTGTGCAAATAAATTATAGAGAATTCAAATTAAACTAAGTTTAATAATATTGGATTGGTTTTAAATCAAGTAAAAATAAAATTTTAATCGAAATAAAAATTCGGTGAGTTATAAATAATATTAATGGAATGAAATTCTAGAATAAATGATTGTAAACCATTAAAAATCATTAAGGAATTGAAATAACTTGAGACGATAAGAAAATTGAATGTTTCAAGTTTAATAGAATGGATTTAAATGAATGTGGATAAGAAAGGAAGTATAAACGAGTGGACTGTGAATAAAATATAATAGGTAATGAAGATGAACCTAAGTTGTTAATGGTTTTGAATAAACTAGTTTGGTTAATAAAATGAAATATAAGTGAATGGATTCAAATCTGAAATGCAATGAAAATGAGGATATATAGATTGTGAATAAAGTTTAAAATGGAATAGAATTAAGTATAAATTGAGTTGAAATCAATTTAAATTGGTTACAAAACATAAAGACTTATTTATTCACATAGATCTCGTCAAATGGCATAAAATAAATTGTCATTTGATGTAAATAGAAGTAATTAAAAATTCTATGAGTTAATAGTAGTGAAATAATTTGATTTTGAAAGCAATTGAATTAAATATGAGATCAGTTTGCTTAAGAATAAATTAAATGTAAGCAATTGAGTTTTAAACCATTCAAACTGATGAAGTTGTGTACAAATGGATTGAAAACCATTCAAATTGAATGAAAATGGTTTATAAATTAATTGAAACAGTTGAATTAGTATGAAAGTTGTAAAAATTGCTTACGGAAAATGTTTGATGTGCATTTCTTTAGAATTCATATGTTTTAACCATTGCAACTAAGTGAAATATAGTTAAACTGCATATATTTGGCACTTACGTGTTTAAATTGAGTAAGTACAGGTACCGAGAGGCCGTGTGGCTGGATTTTGGGCACGCTAACTGCTAAATTAATAAGCCGCTTGCTTAAAATGCTAAATAAGGTATGCCTACACAATAAACATAGGAAATATGAACTGTTTTTGGTTTTTCCGACCGTGTGGGTCGATGTATATATATTTATATCTTTTGTCAAATTGCAAAAGCCCCTCTGTACAAAGGAGACTCTGCCAAAATTTTCCAGAAATTTTGGGAGTTAGAAAATTTTGTTAACGACAAACAAATTCAAATTGGAAACTAAAACAAGTTAGTAAATGGAACTAATTAAAGTAATGACATGAATTAGTAATAAATGACAAATAAAATTTATATATGCAGAGTTAAAGGTAAATCGAATTCATAAGGAATGTGAAAACTAAATTGAATAGAAATAGATATGAACTTAAATGGTGAAGTGAAAATAAATAAAGAAGCATATAAAAAAAATGCTTATACTAAACTTAAGAAAGGAATGGTGGATTCTTGGTTGGAAACTGATATTACAAATATATTCTTAAGTTAATATCTGAATGAATAAATACTGACATTTTGTAAGAAAATTGATATGATGATTTGGGAATGTTGTGATTGGATATTAGTGCTAAGCAGGATATGTAGGTATTATAAAAGGGAAAAGAGAATTGGTTTTTGATTTCAAGAAGATAAATTTGAAATGCTCGACAAAAAGGTATATATTTAAATTCGGTGTGAAATTTGATTGGGATTTTGATCGAGCCACTTGGCCTTTTGTTTTCTTTGGATTTGGGAGGCCGTGGAGCCATTTTGTAGTAATACTGAGCTAGCCGCGCAAAGGAGACGCTGGCGAAATTTTTCGGAAATTTAAGGAGTTAGAAAATTTTGAGAAATTTTGATAACCTAAAATTTGAATTTAAATTTAAATTTGAATTGATAAGTAAGTGATATTGTTTACGACTTATAGATAAGTTTGAAAGGTTAAAAGAGGTATTAGTGTGTCTGTACTAAAAAGATTATTTTGGTAAGTTGTTAAAGCTGTTTGGGTGGAAAAATAGGTAATGGGTTATAGATCATTCCCCCTAACTAGTAATTTCAGGGACGAAATTCTTTTAAGGGGGGAGGAATGTGACGACCCGAAATTTTCGAGCATTTAAAATTGGGATATTTACTTGATTTTAAATATTCGATAGTGTAATTTTAACTTAAAGTACGAATATCACAATTTATTTGATAATTAAATTATTGAATTAAATAATTTGAAGTTGAATAAAATATTGAATCTGGAATTCTAAGCTTGTTAAAAATAATTTGAAGGCTTATAAAATTTATATTGATAACATTGAAGGTAATAGAAGTTGTAAATTTGAAACTAACAGTGGTTGTTCAGTTTTAAAATTTATAGTGTTAAAATTGAATTCGGAAGTTGTTTGTCCAGTTTTGAAATTTATATCGTTTAAATTGGATTTAAAAATAGCCTTACGGGGCACAGTCTCGGAATCCGAAGAAACCAGTACCATTTGATCTGCAATATTGAATTATTGTCGAATTTCAAATTTTGTATTGATCGGAGCTAGTGTGTGAGTATACGATATACAAACGCGCTGGGATTTTACGGGTTTTCCTAATTGAATTGAAGGAGACTTATAACTTCGTCCCTTCCTTTGCAAGCCTAAAAAAAAGATATAATAAAATATGTATTACTCGCGTCTTCCTCTGAAAGCCAAGCCGAAATGTTTTTTTTGTATATAATGACGCAACTTTGTTTTCCCCTCGGTTAAAAACCGAGCTTCATCTCTCCTCCTTTGTTTGTTTACACAGCCGATCGAAAGAAGAAGAAAAATCTTGCAGCCCCGCGCGAAATCAAATCGAGGAAGAGGGAAATCGCGACCGAGCCTCATTCGGAATCGCGTAACCCAGCGCCTCGTTCAATTTTAATCGCGAGGGGAAAAGCGATTCGAAATCGCGACCGAGCCCTAGCTGTTCGATGGCGAAGCTGTGGCAATGAGGCGAAGGCGTGCGAGTGAGAGGCGATCTTCGGCGGTAGCACAACAGCGTTGGAAGGGCGAAGCTGTGTTGTGAGTGCTCTGGGCGAAGTTCGAGACAGGCGGGTTTGGGCAATTCGTGTTGAGCTGGGTTCGTTTTTTCTTTCTGCGTTAGGTATATTGATTGCTTATTTTCACTTATATTCTAAATAAAAGAAAAAAAACAAAAAAAACAAAAGAGTTTGTCAGTAAGGTCAGTAAGGTCGAAACAAATAAAAGTTCAGTATAAATCTATATATATATACTTTACTTTTGCAGAGGATTTGAAAGGGGATTTCTAGTTTCAGTTTAAATTTGGTATATCTATAAATTATATATGTGTCTGCCTATTTTAAATTGAAGGTAAAAAGAGGAATATATGTATAGAAAGATTTTGGAATTTATTTATATATATGGAATCAGAAAGGAAGATAAATATACATATATTTTTTTTATTTACGTTCTAGTTTATTTTTGACAATGAATTTTGGCAATATATATGTTTAGTTAACTTATTGAAAATTTATTTTTAGTTACTATAGGGTTATTCAAAAAGGAAAATAATTTAAACCCAAATTACTAGTTAAATTAAATAAATGAATAGTGATAAATTGCTCTAACCATTCGAATATTAATGAACCATATAAATTATTTATTTAAGGTCAAACATCTGGAAATCCAAGGCAATATTGGAGTGGATTGCGAATGAAAATTAAAGGTGAGTTAATCTCACTCAGTTAAATTTTAATTTAAATCTAAATGACTGAATTTAAATAACTGTTTGAATGACTAGATTGGTTGATGTATTATAGTATGAGATATTTTGAAATTGGCATATTATATCGTGCTAACATCTATGGATGCAGGGAAAACAGGCTGGAGGGATCCAACTGGACCCCTCAACTTTTATTTAAATTATTCAATATTCTCTGTTCTGATTATTTGATATTCTATAATGAATTATTAAAAGTATAAATTTGATTTTGGAAATGAAAATAAAAGAAGTGAAATTGCAAGTAAAATAATTATAGAATAAATTCAAGAATAACTTGGAAAAAAGAAATAAAGTGACTTTAAATTTTAATAAATGAATCCTGAGAATGGAAAGGAAAATTTGAATAAACAGAAAGTTAATGAAGTTTAAAATGCAGTATTATTAATTAAAAAGAACAAACATTCATTTAGAATTTAAGATTTGAATTATTGAAAGAGTAAAGAAGAAATTGAAGAAAAACAATAATAATAATAATAATAAAGGCCATAACTACTGAATTTGGAAATGAACTGATAAGTAAAAGAATTTATTCCAAATAAAATAAATTGGAAATCAATTTGGGGAAATTGATTTAAGTGATTGAAGTTGGAATTTTCTCTGGATGGCCAAGTGCATGTTTTTAAAAGTAAATTTGCAAATATAAATTAAATGTTTTAAAGTTGTTTTTAAAGAAGCAAGTTTTGTAAAATTTATTATTTCTAATATTTAAAGTAAGTATTTTCTTTAATCTATTCTAGCAGTAATTATTAAGGAGTAACTTAGTATTTCGGTTTTAAAAGTAGAAATCTAGTTTTACATTTTATTAAGTAACTTTATTTTCAAATGTTTATATAGTATGTATTTTAGTAAATTTTTAAAGTAGTCTTAACTTAAGTGTTTAAAGATAAATTCCAAAGTAAGTATCTTTGTTTTATCTATTATCGTAATAATTATATAAAGAATGACTTGGTATTTTGTTTAAAGCATTATTTTAAATTAAGTACTAAAGTAAGATTTTCTAAATTAAATATTAAACATACTTTACAATTAAAGTGGTTTGAAATTATTTTGAAAATCTAAAATCTTGTGCTTGGTGATTCCAGTGGAAATGAAATACTCGGAATTTATTCTGAAAAAAAGAAGGTAGTTTGAAAACTGTTTTCAAAAGGATTTGAAAGTGAGAATATATCTTGTAAAGATATTTTGAGATAAATAAATAGTTTGGAAAATTATTTATTGGTTGGATGGTTGTTTGTGAATATTTATTAATAGTTAAATCACCGACTATCAATATTGGCCAAATGCGTTGATCGTTTCGAAGAGACCGGGATCGAGATTTATTTCTCGAAAACCACTTAGATCCGGTTTGTACGTTTCGTGAGAACGATTTTGGATTTGAAGATGGAGCAGTGAAGTGCAAGGGCTAGTCGCTACTAATCCTGAGGATATTTCCAAAATGGATGTAGTAGGAATAGTGCCTTCGGTTCCGTTCGAACCCGGGACGGACTTGTATGGATGAATGCTTGCGAAACATCGTCAGGTGGACGATGGGCATTCTAAGGGATATATTCTATAAAGGTAACGCTTAGCCTCAAGCCTCATCAAAAGGGAATGGCTGAAAATCAGGGGATATGCAGCAAGGCTTCGTGGGTAGCCCCCACTGGAGGGTGAGGTCATCCCTGTCTAGATGTCCCTTTTATTTCGGCTTAGTGGGCAGTTGCTGATCCCAACTGCGGGGTGATCTTGCTCGCGATTGTCCAGTAAGGGATGGTTCCGGTCTTGTGTTGCAGGGGAGTTAGGGTGGCTCCTCGGTACGCTGATCTAGACCAGGTAATGTGACAGGTGGTACCCCAGTGCCTAGCCATTAGTTGGAATCCATTTTCCCTAAGCGCCGGTACGATTTTGATTGTGCCCAACTATTGCTGAAACGTGAGATGCAAGCATTTCAGCTAGATTCTATTTTACTTTCTGTAGACACTATTATGATATCAGAGGACTTTAATAAAAATGTTTTAGCTATCGTAAGGTAAAAACCCGACATGTTTATTTGTGGCGTGGTCTTACGAGATGCTTTTGTTTTCAAAGGATTTTTGAAACTTTAATAATCAATTGGGTGTGATTTTCTCACGCTGGTATTCCAGACTGACTCGGTGTTATTTAACTGTAATGCTCGGGTCGGACCGAGTATTATAGCATACAGGATATGATGCTGTGGAGCTCAGGAGACGAGCAAGATGACGATACGTACTCCTGTACTTGTTTATATACTTATATTCCGCTGTGTTGAGTTGTTGTGTATCCATTTGTATGATCTTGATGTTGAGCTGTGATTGATGTACTCTGATGGTGTAATATATAAACATAGATATTTGATGTTGAGTAAAGATTATTTATTATCTATTATATTTTATTCCGCTGCGATGGTTAGATTCTATTGTTGTTTTCTATTTTCCTCTTCTACCTCTTCTTCTTTAACCCAAATGGTTTGTATTTCTGTACAACTTGAGTTGATTTAGATAGAAGTGTGTTGACTCAAGGGGTACGGATTTGCGGGCGGTTACAGAATATGTGTTTGCTTTGCTTAAATGAATTAAATATAAGTGAGTAAGTTGTAAATCATTTAAACTGAATGGAATGGTTTGAGAATTGGTTGTAAGCAATTGTAAAAAGTGTCAGAACCTTATATGTGCTTGTGGAAATTATATAACGTGTATTATATGTGAAATTTATGTGTTAGCTATTGAAAGTAAGTGAAATGTTAATAAATTGCATATATTTAGTACTTATATGTTTGAATTGAGTAAGTACAGGTACCGGGAAGTCGTTTGGCTGGATTTGGACGCGTTAATTGCTAAAGTAATAAGCCGCTTGCTTAAAATGCAAAATAAAGGTACGCCTATGCAATAAAAATAGGAGATATGAACTGTTTTTGCTTTTCCAACCATGTGGGTCGATGTATATATATTTATATCTCTTGTCAAATTGCAAAAGCTCCTCTGTACAAAGGAGACTCTGCCAAAAAAATTCGAAAATTTTGGGAGTTAGAAAAATTTTTGAAAATTTTTGGGAAAATTTTTGTTAGTGTCAAAAAGATTTCAAATTGGAAATTGAAATAAATTTTGAATGAAACTAATTTAAAATAATCATATGAATCAGCTATAAATGGAAGATAAAATTCAATATTCAGCGTTGAAGATAAATTGAATTCATATGGAAAAGGGGGAACCAATTTGAATAGAAGTAGAAATAAACTCAAGTGATAAAGTGAAAATAAATAAAAAAAAGCGTTTAAAATGCTTATATTAAACTTAAGAAAGGAATGGTGAATTCTTAAGTAAAATTTGGTATTAGAAATATATTCTAAGTTAATATTTGAATGAACATTTAATAAAAGTGATAATTGTGAATAAGTGGATAGAAATCAAAATGAATGTGAATAAAAGAGATTGGATATAAATACGTAGGATGTACATATATTATTTTATTCGCATAGCAATATGATCCAGATTCGAGCATAGAATTTGGAGATAGTTATATCGATTCGAGTCAGGATTTTTCACTCGATTTTCGACGGCGAACCCTGGATATGGGTTTTGATTGATTCTGAAAATTCTCTATCATAGCTATGACTATGCAAGGAGAATGACGATTTCTGATCAAGAAACCAGATCGGATTCCGCACTAGGAAGTCGGGTGGACGATACCAGTTCGGAAGTGAAATTGTGTGATCGAGTAAGCGATCGGACTCGGTATTGCATACGAATGATATAGGTACATCGTATGGGCTTGAATGAATAGATATTGAAATTTTTTAAGGAGTCAATAAAATGATTTTGAAATCTGTAGTTGGATATTATGGTTATGTATGATATACAGGTGTTTAAAAAGAAAGTAAATTGATATTTTTGATTTTAGAAGATAAATGTGAATCGCTCGACAAAAAGGTATGTGTTTAAATTTCTGTATGAAATTTGATTGGGTTTTCGATCTAGCCACTTGGCGTTTTGTTTTCTTTTGGAATTTGGGAGCCCATAGAGGCATTTTGTAGTTGTACCGAGCTAGCCGTGCAAAGGAGACGCTGCGAAATTTTTCGAAAATTTAGAGGGTTAGAAAATTTTGATAATTCAAAATTTGGTTTTAAATTAAGATTTGAGTGATCGAGCAAATAGTATTGTTTGAAAACTATGGGAGAGTTTGGGAAGTTGGTAAGAATGATAATGGGTCTTTTATAAAAAGATAGTTGGTAGGATGTTGAATTGCTGGATTTGGAAAAGGTAAACGGGTATTGGACCATTCTTCCAAACTAGAAATTTCGGGGACGAAATTCTTTTAAGGAGGGAGAAATGTGACGAGCCGGAATTTTGGATATTTAAAATAGGAATATTTAATTGGTTTTAAATATTCAAAAGAGTAATTTTAACTTGAATTTCAATTATCACCATTTACTGGATAATTTAATTTTAAATTAAACCATTGGAAATTGGGTAAAATATGAAGTCTGGAATTTTTAGCTTGTTAAAAATAATTTGAAGGCTTATAAATTTATATTAATCATACTGAAGGTGATTGAACTTTTAAAATTGAATTTAATAATGATTTGTTCAGTTTTAAAAATATATCGTTTAAAGTTGATATTTAAATAGCCCTCCGAGGCACAGTCTCGGAATTCGACGAAACCAGTTCCATTGGATCTGTAATATTGTATTACTATCGGATTTCAATTTTCATAATGTTTGGAGTTGTTGTGTGAGCATACGATATATGAACGCGTTGAAATTTTATCGAAATTTAAAGCTATCTTCTCCATACGATCGAATTAGGACTCAAAACCTTTTCCATTGCGTTCGAAATAGGGGTTTAACGTTATAAACGTCTAGCGGCACGCCTCGATGCGATGTCAAGATTTTAAGCGGTGAATTCAAGACGGTTTAAATTTAAATATAAATTTAAAATATATACACTATGTGACTAGTCAAATAAATTTTTATAAATGGACACTCGTACTCAAGAAGCCATCCCCAATTTATATTACATCTTCTCTCCTTCTCTAGTCTTCATACTGAAATTGAACATAAAAAAATGGCGACCGTAATAATGGAATTAGCCTCTCCTCTCAATCGTTAAAAATCAAATTTTCTCCTCAAAGGATAAATCATTTTCTTGTTCAAACCAAAAACCTTTCTTTTCCCTTTCCTTCTGAAATTCATCAAAATCAACCAAATCGAATTAATAAAATAATAAAGGAAAGGGAAACTCGAGTGGCGCTCGCAAGGCAAGGGGGCGCTCGTGCGTGCAAGGAGTATTCGCGGGGTCGAGGGCAGATCTGGGGAGGCTCGTAGTCGCGCGTGGTAGAAGCTTCGACAACTAGGGTTCGGGTCTAACGAACGTTGGGGTTTCACCATGGGTTTCGGTTGCTTTATCGAGTTGGGTGGAGGCGCGTCGTTCGTGAGGAAGTCTGGGAATCTCGGTATGGGTCGAATCGTGGGCAGTGGAAGGCGCAGCGATGAGGGCGATGAACGCGAAGCGGCAGTGAGTTGATCGTTCGATCTTTTGAGTGCGGTAACTTCTTAGAGGTATTCGATTTATTTTTTTTCAATTTAACTTAGCTAAATATATATATGTATAGATTGAGATATATATTGCAAAAAGGTATATTAATATTAGTTTTAATTTGTTGTTTGGGAAACGGTAAGTTTTAAATTTTTATTGATTTCAAAATAAATTCGTTTAGAAATAGAATCAGCTATATAAATATATATAGGATAGTAAAATAAATCCTTATTTTTTTTATTTACTAAAGAGAAAAATATACGCATGATTTTAAACTCACAATTTAATTTTTAAAACGATAAATAAGGTGATTTAAATTATGAGTTAAATTAAATTATTAAATGATGACTGATCGTAAGGATGTTAATAAAATCATCTAATATTTATTCAAGGATCTTAAATAATGAAGAAACATGTCAGTTGGAATAGATTGCAATTACAAAAATCAAAGGTGAGTTAATCTCAGTCATCTGGGTAATATTTAAATTTTAAATAGTTAATTTAAATAATTGGTTGAATGATTGAATTGATTTGATGTGCTGTATTATATGTAGTAATATATAGTATATATTGGAGTGATTGATTTTCCGCATTATATAGCGGATGAGGCCCTATGCGCCGCATAATAGCGGATGATATTATATTAATCCCGTATACCACGATATTCCACCACGAAGTGGAATTGGTATTATGCTAACATCTATGGATGCTGGGAAACAGATTGGAGGGGTCCAACTGAATTCCTCAACATTTATTTAGATTATTTAATATTATGTGTTATGAATATTTGGTATTCTATGATGAATTATATTGATAATTGGAATATTGAATGCTATGGCTTGCTTGAATATATTTCGGTACGCTGAGTTATCAAAATATAAAGAATTGGATTTTTTGAAAAGAAAATAAAATAGTGAATTTTTAAGTATAATAAATATAGGGAATTTGAATAAATTAAAGAATGAACCGAGAAAGAATAAGAGTGATTTTAAAGTTCTAATAAATAATTTCGAGTATGGGAAAAGGAGATTTTGAATAAACAGAAAATAATGAATTGTAAAACATAAGTGATATTATTTAAAGGAATAAAGAATTTACTTTAAAATTCAAGGTTTAAATTTATTTAAAAGGGTAAAGAATGAATTTGGGAAATCTAAAATTGGTATTTTCAGTTAAAAAGATTTTAAATCATAATTAAGAATTAAAAATCCAAAGTTAATGGATTTTGAAGTAAATGAGTAAGTAATGAAATTGTTTCAAAGTGGAGTAAGTTAGAAATAAAATTAAAAATTGATTTAAGTGTTTAATTTGGAATTTTTAAAAAAGGATGTGAGACTATGGAATTTATAAACTGGGTTTATAAAAGTGAAGTAATATATCAGTGAATATTTGGAAGAATAAATTCAAGGTGGGAATTTGTTTAAGGAATGGGAATTTTTTTTAAAAAATAAATAGTGATTTATTTTTAAAGATGGAAAAAGAAGAGTATTTCCCTGGTTAGCCAAGTACGTTTTCAACGTACATTTTTAAATATAAGTTATATTGTTTTAAAAAGCATGTTTTAGAAAATTTATTATTTCTAAATGTTTAAATTTTAAAGTAAGTATTTTCTTTTAATCTATTATAGAAGTAATTATTTAAAGGTGGCTTGGAATTATGTTTTAAAAGTTAGAAATTCAGTTTTATATTGTACAAAGTAGTTTTATTTTAAATATTCTAAAAGTATATAATTTGAATAAGTATTAAAGTAATTGCTAATTTAAATGTTTTAAAGGATATTTTATAATAAAGAGTTTTAAATTATTGAAAAAAAAGCTAAAGTTTTGTGCATGGTGTTTTCATTGGAAATAAATATTTGAAAATTTATTTCATGAGAAAAGTGTGGTTTGGAAACTGTTTTCAAAAGGGTTGAAAATGGAAATATATCTTGCGAGAATATTTTAGAGGTTAATAAATAATTTGGTGAAATTATTTATGGTTGATGGTTATTTGTGAATGTTATTTGATAGTTAAATAACCAACTATCAATATTGGCCAATGCGTTGATCGTTTCGAAGAGACCGGGATCGGGATTAATTTCTCAAAAACCACTTCGATCTTATTTGTACGTTTTCGTGAGGAAGACGAGTTTGGATTCAAAGATGGAGCAGTGAAGTACAAGGGTTAGTCGCTACTAATCCTAAGGATGATTCCAAAATGAATGTAGTAGGAATAGTGCCTTTGGTTCCGTTCGAACTCGGGACGGACTTGTATGGATGAATGCTTTCAGAACATCGTCAGGTGAACGATGAGCATTCTAAGAGATGAGTTCTCTAAGGGTAACGCTTAGCCTCAAGCCTCATCAACCGGGAATGACTGAAAATCAAGGGCTATGCGGCAAAGGCTAGGTGGGTAGCATCCATTTAGGGTGAGGTCATCCCTGTGTAGATGTACCTTTTATTTCGGATTAGTGGTGCGGTTGCTGATCCCAACCGTGGGGTGATCTTACTCGGGATTATCCAGTAAGGGGTAGTCTTAGTCTTGTGTTGCATGGGGTCGGGAGTGATCCTCGGTATGCTGATCTAGACCAGGTACAGCGACAGGTGGTACCCCAGTGCCTAGTCATTAGTTGGAAATCCATTCTCCCTACGTGCCTGTACGGTTCTGATTGTGGCCAACTATTGCTGAAACGTGAGATGCAAGCATTTCAGCTAGATTCTATTTTACTTTCTATAGACACTATTATAATACCAGAGAATTTTAATAAAAAGTGTTTAGCTATCGCAAGGTAAGTGTTTGCAACAAAAATGGTCACAAACCCCAGTATCGCGAAAGCACCAGTATATGAATACAAATCAGCAATATTCAAACACAATTCTCATATCTAAGCAATATCAAGCACAGCAATTCAAAAATAACAATCAGAAACATAGGATTTATAGTGGTTCGGAGATCTTGCCTACGTCCACTCTAAAGTTTATGACTTTATTGATTCACTTGATGATTTCAATCCGTTACAGTAGATTACAGAAAGCTACAGCTTTGATGTTCGAATACAATGGTGATAGAAAGATGTAGAATTGAATCCGGCAGAGTCTGGACGCGCAATGGCTAAAAGTTCCCTTTTCTATAGGCTTCAGGGGGCTATTTATAGGCGTAGGAGGCTGAGATCGCGCTTAAACTTCGGAAGACTTCTTTTGGCACGTGAGTGGGCCAACGCGACCGACCCCACCAAGTTTCGACTCGATCTGTGATCGATACGAAATGATTTCGTATCCATCAAAAATTGATCCAATCGAGGTGAAAATTGACAGGAACAATCTTTACCTTGTATGGAAGATGCTATGAAAATTTCGTAGCATTTGGATCTGTAGACCGTGAGGTATGATCGATGCAACATTGCACTCTCGTGAACACTGTCGCGTTCGAATCCATGTTTCGTATCCATCTCGTTCGACCCGATAAAGGCACGTGCGCATGCGATGACGTGTCGCGAAATCATGGGTTGATCCACTTTGCGTGCTGAATTTGACCGATTTATTCGCATCTAGCACCGAAGTTTCGCTCGTATCAACCATTTATTCGCATCCATTTGTTTCAGTCCTTATTCGAACCAATTATTGATTCATGGTAGCCCTTGTTCGCACCGATTATTATTGGTGTACTGCATATCGATCATGCTATCGATACGAAGTGAGATGGATACGAACAATGACTTATACGCCACCGATTCGAATAAGCATGAACCATATGGATTCGAACTAATCCTCTATGATCGATCCAAATTATTTTGACCATGATGGATACGAGGTAAACCGATACGATGTTACCGTTTCTGGGTCGATGCGAAGAGCCCAATGCCAGATGGATTCGAACAGCACCGATTCGAACAAAGCCCTGGGATGGATTCGAATAGATCGAGGCGGTATCCTTTCGATGGATACGAAATCGATCGATTCGAACAAGCCAATACATGATTTCCTAATGGATGCGAATGATGGATTCGAACTGCACCAAACTCGATGGGTTCGAACATACTGAGGAGATGCCATCCCGATGGATACGAACCTGATGGATTCGAAATGGACATCACCCCAACACTTTGATGGACACGAACAGTATATTCTTCCTACCTTGTATCGATCATATCTCCTTCATACGAACTTCGATTAACCTAAAATTTGAAATGCCAGCTTTCACGACTTGGCTTGCCGTGTCCAATCAATTGTAGCCTGATCCGGGCTTAGACAGAATTCATCGATATCCATAGCGAAGCAATGTATAACCAATCATCGAGACGAGCTGTCTTTTGTTTCCGATCGGTCTTTTGGTATCACGGTCTTGCCAAAAAGCGGGATAACATTTGCCCCCCCAAAACATGCCTTGCGATACGAAGGTGTGTTTTGTAATGCTATAAGTTGGATGTTCATATCCTGTCAACAACCTGCAAAGAACTCGATAGCTCCATATGTCCTCGCATGACGGTCGTTCGGGATCGTATGCCATTTGAGGTGAATCGGGACCGTTTGCGGTCGATGCCGTTCACAGCAAATGATGAGATGGGACCGTTCGTGGTCATGCTGTGATGACCCGCCCTTCTACTACCAGAAAGACGTATCATCATTAAGAAAAAAAAGGGATAGAAATAGAAGAGAAAGAAAAGAAAGATCAACAACATCAATATCTCACAGCGGAACGGAACAAATTATAATAGATCACATAAATATTTCATAGTTTTACATATATCAGAGTTATACAATATCAATACATATGACTGTAATGCATACATTTATCACTATATACATCAGAGGTACAGTTCACAACAACTACAGACACAGCGGAACTAGATAGATATCTACATACGTCTGGGACTCCTGCTCCAAGCTCATCCAGAAATCAAAGTCCATAACCTATCACTTGGCTACTCATAAAAATTTGAGTACCCAAGAGTTTATGAAAAACAAAATATAAACTTCGGGTCAGACATGGGTCTGGTATGAGTAAACGGTTTAAAGTTGTTTAACTTTGAAAAACATTTAAAAATAAAGGTATCACGTAAGACTCCCCACAAATAAATACGGGTAAGTATTTACCTTACGCTAACCAAAACATTTCATAGGAAATCCAGTGATATTATAATAGTGTCTAGGGTTTTCAAGTAAATAGAAAATAGCAGAAATTGTTACATTCATTAAATTCCAGCTACTAGCCACAAAAGTGGGTAATACAAATCAAAACCGTAGGGTCTCGTAGGGAAAATGGATTTCCAATAATGGCAGGGATACTGGGGTACCGCCCGTCGCGGTACGGGGCCTAGATCACCGTACCGAGGATCACTCCCGACCCCCTGCAACACAAGGCCGGAACCATTCCTTACGGAACAGTCCCGAACAAGATAAACCCCGTGGTTGGCGCGACCAACCACCCACTAAGCCGAATAAAAAGGGACATCTAGACAAGGGAAATATCTTGTCCTGCTTGGGCATGACCCACCTAACCTTGCTGCATCTCCCCTGTTTTAGCCATTCCCGGTTGATGAGGCTTGAGGTTGCGATTACCTTTATAGAACATATCACTTAGAATGCTCATCGTCCGCCTGACGATGTGTTGAAAGCATTCAATCCATACAAGTTCGTTCCGGGGTCGAACGAAACCGAATGCATTATCTCGTCACACTCATTTTGGAATCACCCTCAGAGTCAACGACGATAACCCTTGCATTCTGAAACACCATCTCGATCTTCATTTCAGAACTTACGACCTAACGTTTAAATTGGATCGATGTGGTTTTCGGAGAATCAAAATTGATTCTTCCGATCCCGGTCTCATCGAATCCAAACGTCATTTTAAGGGCCAAGTTGTCTAATTAACTTAACAGTTTAAATAATTTAAATTCAACATTTGAATTAGCATGACACTATCACAGATAAAACATATACAAGCATCATAGATATAACATAACATATCTCAGAGCATCACAGAATATCATCACATAAATATTACAATCAGATATTCAACACAATAGTCCATAAGCAATTACCTTTAAATCTTATTTGTAATTAATTCAATTTAGAATTAATTACCTGAGAGTTAATCACTTAACTCTATTTAATTAGTCATTAGTGAACAATCAATTACTTATTTCATTCCAGATTATTTAATTAATGATTTCTTAATTAATCATTTAGTCATAATTTCTTCATCACTTTATTTCACACTATTGATTAGTTACTTCCTTAATCAAGTGATAAATTTTAATTACTTAATTAATTGTCCCTTAATCATTTATTTAACATCCTTAATTACTTATTAATAAAGCTTAATTATCCAATTATTATCTACTAATTTAATTAATCAGTAATTAGTCCTTAATCAAGCTACTTAATTAATTAACTATAAATTCATAATTAAAATCACTTGATTAATTAACTATTAATTCATTTATTAATTAACTTAAGTAGTTCATTTCAATAATTTATTTACTTATAATCCATCACTAACTGTGTTTGAATTATTCTTAATTACTCAACTACTCATCATTTATTTATTTACTCAAGTAGTCAATTACCCTTTACTTATCACGTAATTGTTACAAAAATCTAAACTCTAATTAAAATTAAATTGATAATCATTCTTAATTACCTTCTAAAAATAATTAACATTTGTTATTTAACTTAGTTAACTTTTAAAGGAAATTATCTTTAATTTTGAAAATCAAGATACTGCTACCGCGAACTTAAATGTAAATCGGTTTCAAATTTAACTTAACTTTATATTTAACTAAGTAAATTACTTGATTAAAATAAAAATCAAGGCTTAAACATCATTAAGTAATAATGAAAGATAATTAAAAACATGTAACTAGCCTCTAACTTAAAACTACTTAACAGTTATTTAGATTTCAATAATAATCTTGATGAAAAAGATTTTTACCTAACTTTAATTTGAATAAGTGATAGCTGCAGTTTACAAACCCGGGTCTCCTCCTATTCAATCTCGAGTGCAACTTCGGTTTGCATGCAAATCTTTCCCGAGTCGCCTCCTGAACCCATCCTTCTCCTTTACTCTTTTTTTTTATACAGTAAGTTGTAAAACTTAAATATAAAGCAACATCAGAAAATAAAACTATCCTCGGTCAAAACTCGAAGCAACCATCAGTGAGGCTCAAGCACGACACGAAGCACACTCACGTTGACAGAAAAACAAAACTCCACCTCCATCGCCACCGTGCACGTGCATGGTGGCTCACGAGGCATTGATGATCTTCCAAGATCATCTGCATGTCGCAAATTCCATGGAAACACGAAAACAATCCTCGCATCACCTTCAAAGTTTACAATTTGAAATATGGTCATTTGGGGCACAAACTGGAACTCACACGGTCGGCAAAACGAGTCCGCCACCGCCGCCGAGACCACCTGAGACCCCCAACCCTTGGCCATACCTCGACAACACGCCAACGCTCCATTTCCCAATCGCTCGTGACACTCGATCACCTAAGTTTAACGCACGCGTCTCGTGACAGAGATGATCAAAATCTCCATCTAAAACCCTAAAATGATCTCGTACTCTAACCTCATTCAATAGAAAAATTATTTAATAATTTTTATGAAATCACCACTGCTTATACTTGCTGCAACACAAATTCGAACGTTTATTATTGAATCAATGATCTGTAATTGGTAAAAATGCACCTTTTGATCAACCATGAACTGCTTGTTCAATTCTACATTGAAATTTCCCATTTCTGATTTAAAAATCCTATTTTGTATTAAAGATTCAAGTTATTAACTTGAATCAATATTTACTAACAATCGATTTCATCATCTTAATTCTTGTTGCCTGTACAATCACATTACAGTAGCATCCCTTTTTATACAGATGTTTTAAACAGTTTGTAAATTCTTAGTTTTAGTTTAACTACCTCGTTTGATTTAAAAAAGAAATTAAAACTTAACATGTATTTGCAGTAGTAACTTTGAGTATTGAACAAAGTATTTTCCTGTATCAATTAAACAGAGAAGCACAGGTAACACAGGATTGTACACACAAGATTAAAACATATTTAATACAAACAGATCACAGAATCTCCTTACTGATTAATTAACTTAAAGCTTTATGAATTAAGTTTACTCACCTGCACCTAATTTCTTTAAACAGGAAGCATTGATGTTTGAAGTCTTCGTGTTTTGAAACTGAAGTTTGAGTCTGCCTTGAATCTGATTGTTTTAAATTTGAATTCCAGTTGAATTTGCTTTCTCTCTCTCTCTTTTTTCTTTCTTGCTTTAAATATTCTCAGGTTTACAAAGTTTTATTTTTTTCCCTGAACGAACTAAATACAAGATGGATACATATACATATAGAAGAGAGTGGATTGTAAGGGAAGGTGTTTTCTAGTTCTGATGTTTTCTCCCTATTGTTTATGACATGTTCAGATTTTTATACATATTTGAAATGACAAAATGCATGCTGAGCTGATGGCAAATAAATGCCTTGGCTTCATAACATGGTTACATAATTATTATTATGTTTATATTATATAGATAATTGTATGAAAATGTACAACTTGCAGGAAAATGTGGCTTGTGTGAGAGGCTTATTTTTGTCTTGTTACTTAAAATGTTTACACCAAAATAATTATGTTTGCTGTGTATATATAGATATTTTATTTTTATCCTTTATTTTATGAACATATAGTCCAGGCTTGTTTATACACATATGTGTTGTATACTTATAAACATGTTACTGCATATTGTTATTCCTAGTTTTGAATCTGCAGGTAAACACTTGGGCCTATGAGTGAAGGTATTGTGTCTATTAAAATGTTTGTAGTGGATTTGTAAACTTTGACTCCTCTGTACACAAGATTACACAGCAACACATGATCCAATATGTATGAAGATATTTTGTAAGTAAATATTTGTTCTGTTATTATGTTCTTTTCCAGCTTGCAAATTGTTCATACATATGTATCATGTTTTATTTGACTTTATTTTATCTTATTTTATGCTTTGTTCTTGTGCATATTTATTCGTTTTATTATCCAATTTATACTTTGGCCTAGATTTCATTCTATTTTATATGACTTTCGTTTTATACTTAAACTTATTTTTATGCTTTCACATTTACAGTTGATGTTGTATATTTAACAAAATTTATCTAATCCTTACTTTATATTTTACATTTGGATTTTATATTACTAGAATTTGATTTTAAATTTCAAACATTATTATCTATATGTATTATTTTATATTAAACATAACAAAGTAAAGTATTTTAATTTAATAATGTAAGATAAATATTATAAGGAGATTTATTTTAAATTTCAAACACTATTATTCATATGTATAAGTTTATCATTGTGAGCAATGTAAAACCTTTTAATTTAATTATATAAGACAAATTTTTATTATAAATATTATTAAGAGATTTTATTTTAAATTCCCAAAGTCTAATTCCTTTTTTTTTAAAATAAATAAATTGGCAGTATTTCCAAATCATAAGCATTTTAATATGATCCATTTACATTTTATTTAAATTAGATTAAACATTTATTATAATAAACGACGCCAAAAAGCCAGGGTCCTTACAGATGTCGTTCGCGGCAAATAATGAGATGGATCGTTCACGGTCGGATGCCGTTCGCGGAAAATGGTGATCGTTCGTGATCATGTGCCGTTCAATGCGAATGATGAAATGGGACCATTCGCGGTCAGATGCCGTTCATGGCAAATGATGCAATGGGACCGTTAGCGGCCGTGTGCCATTTGAGGCGATTTGTGAAATGGGACCGTTCAAGGTCTGGTGGCGTTCGAGGCAAAGTGTGATCGATTGCGATCGATTGCCACACGAGGCAAAATGTGATCGTTCGCGATAGGATATCATACTAAGTGAATCGTGACCGTTTGCAGTCGGGTGCCGTTCGAGGCAAATTGTGATCGTTCGCGATCGAGTGTCGTTCGAGGCAAATTATGACCGTTCGAGGTCGTGTGCCGTTCGAGGCGAATTGGTGTGCCCGGGGGGGACTTAGTATTATCGATGCTAGATTTCATGTTCGGGTGAGTTTTCGAATCAAAGACTTTGGCGGTTCATCGCCATACAAAAGATACTCGTGGACCGTTCGCGATCCAACGGGTATACAAGCAAATTTTTCCATAGAATCGCAAATATTAAAGCAATGATCATACGTATTCCACAACAGAAATGTCCAAACAAACTAAGTCTAAATGTCCAAATCAAAATCAAAGCAAAAGCAAGACGAGGATGTCAAAGCGTAAACCCTTACTACGATGCGGTCAGTAGTCATTCAGAGCATGCCTATGGATCATGCGTGACCTCATACATGTGTAAATGATTTAACCATGTTAATGAGAGGTTTACGACGTGTTCATTGTTATTTCAATCATTCAATTGATAACCATACGTTGTCCCGGTTCGGGGTCACCTCTAGCTGATGTAGACGGTGGTCGCTCTGGCTCCACCGCTGGAGCTCGCCTCCTCACATACTGAAGTAGCCTACCATTCCTGATATGCCCTTCCACCTCATCCTTAAGATGTCTACAATTATTAGTGCTATGACCGTTCAGTTCATGGAATAAGCAATATTTGTCTGATTTCCTATCGTCAGAAGTTGGATCCCTTCGCATTGGTCTACGATATGGAACCTGCTCTCTGGTATCCTGATAGATTCGCTCCAAATTTTCATTCAGCTCTGAGTATGTGGTGAATCTTTGTTCCTTTCGTGGCCGCATCGATCTGTTAGTTATTCTCAGCCTTTCGTTTTCCATTGCTACTTTCTGTACTTTCTCAGGGGGATTTCCATCTTTGACCGCATAAACATTAATTTCTTCTCCTTCTTCTCTTTCTGCACTTGCGTCTTCCAATCACAAAAACTTTTCTGCGTCATGATAGAATTCTCCTAGATCCATAGGCGGATCTTTAGTCAATGAATTTTGAACTCTATGCCATCAACTATTCCGGACACAGCTACCATCATAACCATGGATGGATCTGGCCGGTCCACTAACGTTGCTGCCGCGTTGAATCGCGTCTGAAAATTCCTCAAAAACTCCCCAGCTTTCTGCTTTAAAATTGCCAAACTCATCGCATTCTTGGGTCTTGCAATGTGAACCCTAAATTGCCTCATGAATCTCTCAGTTAAATCTGCCCATGTTCCTATGGAGCCGCTCCCCAGCTGCCTAAACCATAACGCTGCGATATCTGTCAGATATAATGGAAAGCATCGGGCCATAACCTCCTGTGATGCCCCTAGCACTTCCATGTGCCTCATATACCTTGTCAAATGGACCGCGGGGTCCGTCCTCCCATCGTACATCACCATTGATGGTAACTTGAACTCTGGTGGGTTCCTAGCCATCCTAATTGCATGAGAAAAGGGACTCCTGTTCACGTCTTCAAGATCTCTGTTCACTAATCTGCCCCTCATGGCTCGCCTGACCATCTCTGTCAATCTATCATTGCCTCCTAGTTGTAATCCTCGTTCATCGCTTTCGACCTGCCCCCCGAGTTCAAGAGGGAATTCTGGAATCTGCCCCCTTGACTGAGCGTTCATTCCTCTACTACCTCCAGGTTGCACAGATGCCCCCTATCTCTCTCTCCGATATTGGATCAACATGCTCCAAGTGTGTGCCCCCTAATCTAGGTGCTACGCCGGATGGTCCTGCTCCATTCTGAACTCCATCTGTTCCTCGGTTTCGCGCTCCAAGTTGCCCAATCTATTGAAACAAACTCTGGATCAACTCCTCCTGTCTTTTCATCATTGCCTCCATCTCATCCCTGGTGATGAAGACCGACACCTGACTCGCTCCTAAGGAAGCCTCTTGACTTCCCTCGTGTTGACTTCTCTCTGGCCCCTGCCTTCTACTCGTTTGCCTTGTCGTAGCTTCTTAGATCTGAATTCTTAAATCTTCAAATTCAACTTCTCATGAATTAGCTTCTCGATGAAAGCACCAAAGTGTTTGCACCAAAAATGGTCACAAACCCCAGTATCGCGAAAGCACCAGTATATGAATACAAATTAGCAATATTCAAACACAATTCTCAGATCTAAGCAATATCAAGCACAGCAATTCAGAAATAATAATCAGAAACACAGGATTTATAATGGTTCAGCGATCTTGCCTACGTTCACTTTGAAGTTTATGACTTTATTGATTCACTTGATGATTTCAATCCGTTACAGCAGATTATAGTAAGCTACAGCTCTGATGTTCGAATACAATGGTGATAGAAAGATGTAGAATTGAATCCGGTAGAGTCTGGACATCCAGTGGCCAAAAGATCCCTTTTCTATAGGCTTCAGGGGGCTATTTATAGGCGTAGGAGGCTGAGATCGTTCTCAAACTTCGAGAGACTTCTTCTGGCACGTGAGTGGGCCCACCCGACCGACCCCACCAAGTTTCGACTCGATCTGTGATCGATATGAAATGATTTCTTATCCATCAAAAATTGATCCAATCGAGCTGAAACTTGGCAGGAACAATCTTTACCTTATATGGAAGATGCTGTGAAAATTTCATAGCATTTGGGTCTGTAGATCGTGAGATATGATCGATGCAACATTGCACTCTCGTGAACAGTGTCGCGTTCGAATCCATGTTTCGTATCCATCTCGTTCGACCTGATAGAGGCATAGGCGCATGCGATGACGTGTCACGAAATCCCTGGGTTGATCCACTCTGCGTGCCAAATTTGACTGAGTTATTCGCATCTAGCACCAAAGTTTCGCTCGTATCAACCATTTATTCACATCCATTTGTTTCAATCCTTATTCGAACCAATTATTAATTCACGGTAGCCCTTGTTCGCACCGATTATTATTGGTGTACTGCATATCGATCGTGCTATCGATACGAAGTGAGATGGATACGAACAATGACTTATACGCCACCGATTCAAATAAGCACAAACCATATGGATTCGAACTAAGCATTTGTGATCGATCCGAAGTATTTTGACCATGATGGATATGAGCTAAACCGATACAATGTTACCATTTCTGGGTCGATGTGAAGAGCCCAATGCCAGATGGATTCGAACAGCACTGATTCGAACAAAGCCCTGGGATGGATTCGAATAGATCGAGGCGGTATCCTTTCGATGGATACGAAATCAATCGATTCGAACAAGCCAATACAGATTTCCTGATGGATGCAAATGATGGATTCGAACTGCACAAAACTCGATGGGTTCGGACATACTGAGGTGATGCCATCCCGATGGATATGAACCTGATGGATTCGAAATGGACATCACCCCTACACTTTGATGGATACGAACAGTATATTCTTCCTATCTTGTATCGATCATATCTCCTTCTTACGAACTCCGATTAACCTGAAATTTGAAATGCTAGCTTTCATGACTTGGCTTGCCATGTTCTATCAATTGTAGCCTGATCCGGGCTTGGAAAAAATTCATCGATATCCATAGCGAAGCAATGTATAACCAATCTTTGAGACGAGCTGTCTTTTGTTTTCGATCGGTCTTTTGGTATCACGGTCTTGCCAAAAAGCGGGATAACAGTAAAAACTTGACATGTTTATTTGTGGTGTGGTCTTACGAGATGCTTTTGTTTTCAAAGGATTTTGGAACTTTAATAATCAATTTGAGTATGGTTTTCTCACGCTGGTATTCCAGACTGACTCGGGTGTTATTTCACTATAATGCTCGGGTCAGACCGAGTATTATAGATTACAGGAAAGGATGTTGTGGAGCTCAGGAGACGAGCTGGATGGCGATACGTCCTTCCGTACTTGTTGTAAACATTCCGCTGTGTTGGTTAGCTATGTATTTAGGTTTTGTGAGGATAGGTTATGATTACTGTCCAGTTGGATGTGATGTATACTCAGATGATGTAATGTATAAACAGATTTGTTTTTGTGTAAAGATCATTTATTATCTATTATATTTATTCCGCTGCGATGGTTAGATTTTGATGTTGTTTTGTTTTCTCTTCTTCTACCTCTTCTTCTTTAACCCTAATGGTTCGATTTTTCAGGCGTCGAAAAATCAAGTTGTTACATTATGCTTAAGACTAAACTCAATGGTTTCGAAAAAGGTACTTTCAAATGATTTTGAAGCTATGCCTTTATAAGTTGGAAAGTGATGCTTTAATACTTTTGACACTAATTTTTTTATGCTTTCAAAGAGATGTTTTAAAATGCTTCGAAAGGCATATGCTTAGTGTTTTGAAAAGAAGATTTGAATCCTTTGGAAAGAGATATTTTAATGGTTTCGAAAGTAAAGGTTTAAGGTTTTGAAAGACTTAGTTTTCAAAAACAAAGTACCCAATCTAATATTTTAAGGAAAACTCATGGAAATATAAAAGAGATTTGAAATGTCTTTTAATTTTGGAGTTTGAAGAAGCTTTCCTTGATAAAAATAAGGGGTTAAAGGGATTAACCATGTTTCATATGGGAATGATTTCAAGGATATTAAACTAAAAATGTTGGTATTATTATCATGTTATGATCAGTTCTTATATGTGCTTCTTTTATAAATAAATTCAGTGTTTAATTGACCCATAATTGTATTTTGAGGAGTAAGGGAAAAATAACCAACTAGGTTGACCCAGTAGAGAAAATAACTTGAGTTAACTCCAGAATGAATAGAGTTTCATATAGAAGGTTGGGTAGACCAAAACATAGGATGCCCTAAGACTGACCAAAGAAGTTGTGGATTAGACGGGTTCATAATAATCTCATGAAAATTTTGTTTGGATAGAGTTATTGGCAGAGGCCATTAGGTTCGTAGTGATCTCATGAAAACTATATTCGGATAAAGTTGTTGACGGAAGTCAATAGGCTCATAGTCAACCCATGAAAACTACGATATAAGAGAAGTTATTGTAGATACTAAAAGGTTCTTGGTGATCCATGAAAACTATGAGATCGGACAAATAGTCCATAAGCTTTAAACAGGTTATTAGTTAGCCCATGAAGACTAATAGGTTAATAGTGCCCCTAGAAACTATAACTGAGATGGATAGTCAACCGAATGGGGATAGAAAATCCATGATATTTTGCTTGTTTGCATATCATCATGATATTTTAAATTGCTATGTTTTTAACCATTGTGGATGCAGGGGCAAAGTATATGGTTATTATAAATTTTTAGGTAAGATTAATGAGGGGAAAACCCGTTCCCCTAAGCGGCGTGGTCTCACTAGATATCTAAATGGTTCGAGATGGTAGGTCATTATCCATACTTGGCTTTATGTCTGACTTGAAGTTTATGTTTTCCCCTTAAACTCTCAGGTGCTCAATTGATGTTGAGTAATTTAAGAGTTGAGGATTTTCAGGTTCTCCTTAGACGAATAAGCTTCTGGAGGTGTGCAGGAGGCAAGCTAGCTAATAAGGAGTTCTTTTCTTTTTGATTCCACTTTGTTTTATTATAAAGGCAAAATTGTTTAATTACCTATATATACACTTTGATCATCCAAAGGGCATCTTCATATGTCGCTCTTGGCATATGTTGTTATATTTACTCTAAACGTGATTCACGAAATTGGGATTATGTAATGAATTTGAAATGATTTGAAATGGAATGAGAAATTGGATTAAATATTTTCAGAAATTTTCATATCCATGTGTTTCTGTTGTATCAATGCATCTACCATTACCGCATTTGGTTACCAAGGATTAATAACTATGGGTGACTGCAACATCCATAGCCGTTAGTTTTTGGGCCTCCAAGTGGGGGATGTTACAGTTATACTACTTGAGATATGATGATAAAATGTTACGTGATATTTATCCCATTTTTGGTATGTTATTTGAGTTGATGATGTTCACGTGATATGCTATGTGATATTTGTAAAAATTAGTAACAACATTGGGATATGAATGACTTTTAGGGGGTAATTTCGTTATCGAGGCTGAGATTAATGAATGTAACAATACCGATGATTATTGTGAGGTGAGCTACTGAACATGCTAGTTATCCATCCAAACTGGACTAATTCAGGGTCGCACCCTAAATCATGGAGATATAGTCCCACCATTGTTATAGTCCAAATGATCTATTGACGGACCCAACCATGGGGATATAAGCTTGTGCTATGATAATGATGGTGAAACAGAAACAAAGGGATATATGAAGCACAACAAGGAGCACCAACAATAATGAGATGATATGAAGTAGATGGTGGAACCAATAGATTGTGTGGGGGAACCCACAAGTATTGATCGAGGGGTATTACGAATGAAATATGTCATGGTATCTTATTATCAATGAGGTGTCCGGTAAGGACTGGTTGAGGGGTGAGGATGAAATAGGTTGCACGCTTTAGTGTCAATTAAGTATTAATAAATAAGTAGGATTTACTCGAAATTCACACCTCGCTCACTTGTATACTTATAGCAGTATGTGAAATAACTATGCAGGTGCAACTCTTAACTGTGAATAGCAGTGATTACTTAGGTATTTAAAGTTGCGGCTGTGAGTCACATGATATAGAGCCATGACATGTGTGTTAAAAACTATATGAGCAATGAGATATGGGCTAGGTTTATGTTAAGGGGCCATGCAATGTTTTAGAATAATGGAATACCGCATTTACCTAACACACACACTAGTTTATATATCTCGCACAGTTACACTCACAGCTAGTTTGTAGCCTGACTTAGGGTTTGTTATTTTTTTAATAACCATAGGGCAGATTGAGGTTTTACATGTCATGATATTATGATTATGTGATTCTTTGTGGTCTATGATATGGTGATAGAGCATATGAATTTGGCGGCTCTTTGTTTCTCTTGTAGTGATATGTTAGACTAAAAGATGTTATATGTATATTTATATGTGTCTGTATATGTAATGTGATAGATGGTATGGTGTATTTATCTTTGATTGTTGTGTGTTTGTCATGAGATATATGTACTGATATAATGATATCAATCAGATTGATATATATATATATATAATCTTTTATTCACTTCTGATATTGTTAGTACTGGGTTTATTTTCTATATTTCTCTAATACCATATTATTCAGACTTGGAAACTAGTGTAAATTGCTCTGTGCCAATATGAGATAGGTATCATATTTGAGGCAAAGTGTATTGAAACGTATATATGTTGGCCCGAAGGAGCGTATATGAGAGATCGCTCTTTTTGTGTGCTTTACTCCATGCTATTAAACAGTTTATACTCTCTGGTAGTATGGGTACTGGGCTGGAGCATTACAGAATATTTATAAAGAAATTTAGGGCAAAGTGGTAAATATAACATTTTCAAATATATTATGTAAATAGTTGTACTTATTATACAACTATTGTGTTATAAAAAATATACAATTCAAAAGTTATACTTTTATTGAAATAAAATTTACACATACAATATGTTGTCTATAGATTATCCTCAAAAAAAACCAGTGGAAAATAATGGAGTTAATTTTTAAAAAAAAATCAAATAAACTCTCAAATGTACTAAAATTATATTTGAAAAAGCACTTTTAAACAAAACATTCTTTTATAAAACTATTAAAAATTCTATATTAATCCAAAAAATTCATGGATGATTTTTAAGATGTATTTGATGATGTGAGAAAGTTTTGGGGTGATTAGGATATCATTTATATGGTTTTAACAAATCAAGACTCTAAAGACTTGAATAAGTATAAAACACTCTTCATTTAGCTTTACGATCCATCTTCGAGTATACCTTCAACATATATATGCTATAGTAGATTTGTCAACTCCATCATAATTCTTTGAAAGCTCATATACTCATTATAGCTTTATGAGCTTTGTTTTTATTAATTATCTCAATATCACCTTATTTCTTTATGCATTACTCTTCGTATAATGCTATAGATCCTGTAATATTCTAATAAATACATTTGTAGCATTGTACTTTGGTTGTTTTCAACAAAACATTATAACCATGTCCGGACATTCTGTCTCCTTTTAATAATGACAACCACATAAGTTATATTAAATAACTCCCCCCTAAATATGTACTTCCCCTGTATTTATGCACTCCACTTGTATTTATGCTTTTAAAGCTCTATATTTTCTCCCCTTTCATCATCAATAAAATGGAAGAAAATTCGTGTAAGTAAAAAGTATTTTCTAAAAGTCATATAAACAACATTTATAACTATATTTAGTGTAGGACATTTAAATATTAAAATGTCAAGCTTAAATTGTAACAACCTGTCCTTCGTAATACCCAAAAATCGGTGTCTTACATCATCACTTGAATTTTGAATACCGTAACAGATTGATTATCGGGGGAAAATTAATACAAAACACCAAACCAAGACATTGATAAGATCTCACGGTGGAATGATAACATATAATATATGGAATATACATGAACAAAATAGGATGAAAATTATATATATATATATATATATATATATATATATATATATATATATATATATGAGACCATATTAGCGGAAGTAACCGTAGATAAATATCAATACAGAAAACCAGAATATAACAACTCCCAATAAGGCGAAGTTCTCAGTGATATCTGATACAATAGGTCTCATATACATAATACACGTCTGTCACATGCTACTAAGACAACAAGTACACATATCCATAATATCGATGTCACACCTCCAAAATGCTCCAGTAGCGCACCTTGATAGTGTATCACTAAAAGCGCCCGACTCCAAAACTACTCAATTGAGTACTTGAGGGTTGTTTGACATAAATAGGCAAAGAGAAAACACGGGTCGGACTTAAAGTCTAGTGTGAAGGGAAGTGTATCAAAATATTGTATATCAAAACAATATACAAATAAACAGGAAATAATTAAATCACAGCCGGCCCTCTCCACAAACGTGGCTTAGGGATAAGCCAAACCGCTCATAAACAAGTACAATAAACGTATCTCAAAATACGGAATCATATCATGACCTGCTCTTCTTCTGTAATCAACGAGTCAGCACAACTACTGTAATGTGACTGCCAGGTAACAAAATAATACGATAAACATAATCCTAATATGCAAGTGTGGAAGTGGTAAAAGTGTTATAATATCAGTCTATACTATGTTATACATCTTTACTATTAATAATGATAATTCGTTGAATAAGGATTCAACCATGTCTCTCTGGAATACCGAAAATTCTCTTTTATCTTACATTCTATTTCTACACGATGTCCCCTTCGCTTGCTCTGGAGAAAACGTAAATCTGCTCTCTCACGTCTAATGGCGATTATCGTTGATTTTCAATAGCTGCTTACAATTTTGATTTGTATCTCTTTTACCTTCTGTTTCTACATATTAATCCAAATCCATATATAGTACTGATATGATGTCTCCTTTAATTATTTAGCTTCCCATAGGAAAGTTTAAAATGCTAGATCGGCTCTCTCGCCTCTATAGGCGACTGTCGACCACCACATAAAGAGTTAACCTCAAGCGTCATCGATCGATATCCATAAAGACTTCGGGCTTAGGTAAGTATTTACTGATTTTCATTAATTTCTTAGGATTTTGATTAGTGTGATTACCGAATAGAATCTGCAATGGAAATAAGTATCTGCAATGGTGATTTATGATTGAGCATGAACTACTTAGAAATTTTGAGTAGTGTTTGATATTCTGATAGTTAATCAGATTAATTGTATGTTGTTCTGAATTTCTTTGTTCTAAATCCGACAGTTAGTCAGATTAATTGTTAATTAGTAGCTTTGTGCTTTTGAAGCATTGCAAATCTTGATTCTCTGACTATAAATATAAAAGAAAATATGCCATGGTACTCTAATTTCATACAATTTGGGGCTGTGGGAGGTACGTGCATTTGAATAGATTTTGAGACATAATGTAATTAAAATTAGTGCAAGAAATTGATAGAGTTGTCTTACCTTTGAGTCTGTAATATGATGGTCTGTAGGAAAAACTGCAACATATCCATGTTGATTCCTTCATTCATTGTAATAATAACTATAATTATAGTACTACAAGTGAGAAAAATAACCACATTGCAAATCAAATATAAATCATTCAGCATCAATATAGTGTTGTTTCCAATGTTCGCTGTAGGGTTTGCATACTGAAACATTAAATATGTAACAACATAATGATATCTCTTAGTCATGAAAGAGTACATAAAAAAGGTTTGCAGTGTGCCGAGATAGGTTTATTGAGATTCTCAATAAAATCAAGAGGTTCATTCTGGATTGATATCTAAGGTATATAGCAAAACAAAGACTTACTTGAAACACGTTATCTTTTCAACCATACCTAAAAAAAGAATGCTTAATAATTTACAGTTTATGTTGCTTTCAAATGACTAAATCTCAAAGCACCATTGTCATCTATTGTCGGACTACATTGAAAGAACATGCTAACAATGATAGCAGTATCATTGCATCGCGTCCTTAAAATAACATACGGAAACCTAACAACATATATTGAAAGAACATGCTAACAATGATAGCGGTAAATTTATACTCTCCACCAAAGACACACAGTCAATGGTTATATAAGTTTTGTAAATGAAAATTTATAAAATCGAACAGAACATATAAATAGATCTGATATATTTTGTGAAGCAGAAGAAGGTAGTACAAAAAAAGTGAATGATAATAAAATGAGATTCTAATGTAAGCCCCTATCAGGACCGGTATTATACATCAATAGATATCCACAAGTCGGAGACACTTCTTTAAGTTGTTGTTATTATTTTAATTTTTGGAAGAAAAAAAATCCTAAGTAGTAAAAGTTTTAAGAAGTGTACATGTTTTTGTACATTTTTTCGGTCTTTTCTTTTCACTTTCCATGTGTAACATGCTAAACTGTGAATTGAATGGTCATCTGATGTTGATATTTAATGCATCTTAGGATTAAAATGTGTAAAGTGAATGTATAAGAGCATGAAGATTCACTTTCTGTTGGTTTTCGCAATTCTGTTTAGATTTCCTTTTTGTTTTTAAATTACAGGACCTCAAATCTTTCTATTTAGTTTAAAGTCACTGTACTATTATATCGCTGGGTATTGTTTGGTAATTAAAATGCACGGTCGAAAAATCATATAATGAATTATTATATTTATGCTCATGTTTGATGATCTATTTGAAAGGTATGTGTATATAAAAAATGATGAATTCCCAATTTTGCTTTTATCAATGTAATGCCTAGAAGGCATGTCAAAATGCAACAGTAGAAACGCATGTAGAATTTTTACTCCACTGTTTTACTTATTCCAAAGTCTTCCTATATTCATCTAAACTGAATTTTAATTATGTAGTGATGCAACCGATTGTACACTCCACAAATTGAGTTTTCAACTTACTATCGCATTAAATTCTAGAATAGCTATAAAGGAAACAACTTTGTTGATATGCTTGAAAAAAAAGAACTTTATTATAATCTGAGGCAATGTTGATGTCTAATATTTCTCTACCATTGATTTATAGGTAATTGAGGATACTTTAGCAGACCAAGCCAGAACTCCATGCTTAATACCAATTGATTTAAGAAGGTGCTAATATTATATTTGGTGATTTCATGAGGAGTTTCAAGTGTTAATACCAAGGTGCTGGTAGAAAAAGGACATGTTGTTGGACAAACCTGAAGTTTCACTAAAAATGTTGTCTAGAGAGATGTTTTACCAACTAGCTAGGAATAAAGGTATATAAATTACATTCACCTAAACTTTTTTACTTAAAGTTTCTAGACATGTTTATGTTTATGTGTATACATAATAATTATAGTTATAGATTTTATAATATTTATGCACACATATGTACACTTACACACATATTGATATTAATTGGATTATAAACTAATGATGATTTTTAATTTATGTTCATTTAACATTTAAATTTGAACTAAAATTTATTTGTTTTTTCAACAGGAAATATACATTTATTATTGCACAATCTTGCTTAATTAACTGAATTTAATTATTGGGATTACTTTCACACTGTTTTGTTACTATTCATCATTCATTTAAACTGAAATCAGTTCTATATTAATACTGTTGTAATTTTTTTTAAATGTTTATTGTTTTGAAATGGTTGTGACTCTCGGAGTTTGGTTATTAAATTTTTTCAAGATTTTTAAGAGTTAATTTGAGCTAACTGTTGTGATTCGTGCCACTATAATAACCTAATTTCTTCTTGATTTAGGGAGGTGGTGTCTTGGCTCTCAAAAGGATTAGTGATATTAGGATTGATTGACATTAGGATTGGCTCTCAAAACGGACAATATTTTGTGGTATAAAATTGTCTGGCGATTTTTGCACTAAGAAAATTGCAGCCGATAAATTTGGTGGAAACAATTCATGCCACTGACACAGGTTGAGTGTACTTATGGAGAAGGAATCAACGCTAGTCCTTGGTTTAATTTATGACATATCCGATGCCGTAAATGTTCCTAATATAAAATGGAGAAATGTGAACCCCTATGCATTAATTTTTATTTTAGTCAAGATTCTTTATTATGTATGCAAATGTGTAACGATATGTAGCAACAATTTTAGTCATAAAATCCATTTGTTTTTATGGTTTTAATCCTCTACATTAGCTTCAAAGTTAAAAAAACAAGTTATCCTTTATAAACTTGAAATTGTTGTTTTTTTATAACTAAATTGAGTCTTCTTCCCATGAATTGTGCAGACACATTCCGGCACATACAGTTTAAACAAGCTTGGATATAAAGGAAAGGAACCCATTTTCCAAAGTACTGAATTTCTTTTCTGTATATAATACAAATACACCATCCATCCTACTCATTTTTATATATAAATTTTGACTTCTCAAATGTAGAAGCACATTTTATTTGGTTCCCTTTAATATGAAAACAGAAAACAAAGACATTTTTTACAAAAAAAAGTCATATCTCACTACAAGTAACCTTGAATTAATATACAGGTTTGTTGATGACAAAGGACAAATGTCTATGATATATTTTACCGAACTTACTCTTCCTACCAATACACAAGGCATATGTAGCTTGGATGGCAATGAGTGAATGCATTAAGACTACTGTGACACAAGTTTAATTCCATGGCTAGAACTTTTTTACAGTATTTCGAGAATTGAAATTCCAATGAAACTTTATGTCTTTTACTTTCATAATGCATCAGACCATTAATGTAACAAAAGGATGTTACGAATTTAGTTGTTGAGTTTAATAAGTAGTAACCACTCTACTGTTATCATCCATTTGTTTGAAAATTGCAGAGTTAGATATAATGGTATGATCGTAGAGACATGCCTCCTACTATCTATGCATGCTTAACAGATTCCAATTAAGGGTTTATGGGTTTATGCATGCTTTATGGATTCCATTTAAAGCTGCCAAAGACTTCGAAGGGATCTTTAAGTAATGCATCCCAAATTGACCATAATAATAATTTATTGGAAGCTACCATTCAGATTTCAAAATATAAACATGGTCGTATATCAGAATCACCTTTCAAATTTGAAATTTTAGAAAGCCACTGTGGAAATCATATTCATTAAATTCTCACAATTAATAATAGAAGTAGAACAGAAAAAGCCATATTGTGAAATGATGATGTATTTAGATACATTTTTCCTCATAACCCATACTGGCTAAAAGAGCATATGCATTTATAAGTACAAATATTATTTCCTTTTTCAATAGTACAAAATAAACTAAAACAAAAGAAAGAAATGATAAAACTTTAGTATTATAAGAAATTGGTTTTATAACGGTTCTTCAGTTGTTCAGTTTGTCAGTCGCTACTTTAGGTTCAGTTTATGTTAGCAAATGTATTATTAAATCTATTTCCAGTGGTGCAACTATAAATGCATGCACATTGTGATTAAACACAGGTCCATCCGAATGTGCAATATACTCGTAAAGATAATATCAATCAACTAGTATAGTGCAAGCACAACATAACAATATGTCAAATAGAGAATATCAACTATCGTCCCATATTGAACGAAATATAGAAATGAAGCAACTACGCATTATGTGTTCGAAAACCAACTTTGAAATGAAATTCACTCTTTGCACACATAGAGTTCAATGAGAAACTATAGCGACCCGGCTTCCTCTAATCATGCCAAAATGTACTCAATCATCCATAGCCTCATGTGATGTCTACACGAGCTAGCACACTCATTTGTGCATATTTACACACGTGTACACAAGCACACTTCACTAAACAAATCAAGTTTAGTAATTCATCAGAGCGATTACTCGATGCATATATTCTCAAGCAACTTAGCACATACTATGGTCATTATGGTTACATGAGACACCCACAATGCTCTTATATACAAATATATTTGCACACATCTACATATATATCTTCACACAAACACACCTGTATAGTCAAATGAACATACACAGCCAATACACAAATTGTTTCAATTGTTATATTCTTTAAATAGACATGTACTTATACTTGCCAATATTCATATACATACACATATATTCAAATAAGTAATTCATTTATTACTTAATCAATCTTACTTTTATTTACTAAATATTTTCAATAAAGTCTAATATGATTTCATACCATTTTATAAAATCTTACAACTATTTTATAAAATATATTATTAACTTATAAATCATTTTTAAGCCTTTAAATGCTTGATTACTTCATTAAAAATAAGTATACGTTATACTATTGCTTTATAAAATCACATTTCTATTTTATAAAATCTATACTTCATTCATAAAATCACATAAATATTTTATGAATACTAATTAAGCTTCATTAACCCTCTAATCACTTTAATGATAGGTGTAGAGTCCAATGCTCACTTAATTACCTTACTAACCTTTTTAAAATCATTTAAATTAATTTGATTATTACAAACTAATGGCCACTTAATTATTTCATGTGATTAGTCTCTGATCTATCACAACATCACAAATAATCATTTAATTAACCCAAAATGCAATTCTTAGCATAAAACTATTTTCAAAATAGTTATTAAGGTTTTAAATAAATAATGAGTTAATAAAAGCATGTTTACAACATGAATATAAGTATAAATCAACTCAAACAATCTCTAAATCACTTCATATAATTCCATATTAATCAAAAAATTAAAATATGAAGATTAACACATAATTATTTATGGAGAATCATCCCACTCACCTTGTTTCTCACTAAATCAAGTTCGAATCGCCAAAAACCCAAAATTTCCCTTTTAAAATCATGCATGAAGATCCGAAATTCGATTCAAGCTAATTCCTTCATGGGTTATGTAAGGATTTGGATGAGAGGGATTATGGTGATTTTATCAGGATCTATTGGAATTTATTTGGTCTTAGATTAAGAGATCTAGGGTTTAGGCTTAAGGTGAGATGAGGAAAGTAATTAGGAGATGGAAAAAGAAATAAAGCATGAAATGAGAATGAAATAAGAGCAATGAAGGGGTTAGATTTATTGGCAATCTAATGGGCCTTAACCCGAACTCATTTCTTTCTCAAGAAGTCACTATTCACGGTAAAAACTTTTCGAATCCAAACAAAGACATGGTTACACTCATTTTTCTCATGATAGAAAAGTGGTCTCAACTACGGATGTCTTAAATTCCAATTCATCTATCTTTAGAAAATCTACCCCTTATAATGCGTGTTCCATTAATTAACGAATAAATATTTAAACTAATCATTTAAATATTCGATTGTTACAATTGTAGGCCGTTACATAAATATTTCCATATTCATAAATAAAAGCCTAAACTTTTTCAAATTTAAGGTTTAAAGATACTTAAAAATTTAAATGACTAAACTAACAATCTACTTTATGAGAAATAAAATATCATAGATTTATCAATTTTGTTAGTGTCCATGTTCCATAGAAACCTATATTTCCCAAGATATAGAACATCTACGATTTAGAATCTATTCCTTATGCTCGTTCTCTATGTACTTATAACATGTAATATATTTCTTAGTACGCACTTCTTAAGTTGTGGTCCGAGGGGTTAGTCAAGGGATGAGAACAATACCAAGAAGGGGCGACGTACCCTTAAAATGAAATATAAACGCAACAGTAAAATCATTATAAACTAAGGGTACCATTTTTGCTACTTTATATGCATATTTTCTACATTTTATGAAACCATATCCAACAAAGTGTGGCTGTACCATTAAAAAGGATTTCTAATTATTTACTACTTTGTCAAAATAGTTACCTATATATAATCTTTTACCATTTTACTCATGTCTACAGGAACCTATATTTTAATATTACTTGTAACTAATTTAGTATCGAAAACATATCCTTGATCATTTCTATACGAAGACCTACTAATATTTGTATATGTGATTCTAGATCTATCTTGATTTTTAGTACCTACAATAGTGTTTTACCATATAATAATGTGTTTCTAATAGTATTTTAATTTTTAGCCTTATTATAGCCTAAACCATTTCTACCGTTATAAAGTCTAGAATTAAATAAAATCAAATTTAAATCATTTTGACCTTTATTTAAGTTTATGACATTTTGATTAATCTTATCAAAATTTTGTCTAAATTACAAATTTCATTTTCAAAAATATCACTTTTATTTTAAAATATCAGTTCTTTAATTAGTTCCATATTCTCATTATTTAATGCGTAGTTCACTTTTTTGGGAGCTAAAAATTGAGAGATTGAACTATTTAAAAAGTTTTTAAATGGTTTTTAAATCTTTTGTAGTAAATTCACTTATTTGATTTTGAAGTGATTTTATGGATTAGTGTAATCCATAGTTTTCTTTTGATTTTCTTCTCTAATATTTTTAATTTCCCTTTTGAGTTCACAAAGTCGAGAATTCAAAATTTCAAAGGAATTTTGTGACATTAACTGTCCTTCCCCTAAAATATCCTTTTCACTTCAACTTGACTACGTCTAATATAGCATTACTAAACTGTCCTAATAAATCAACATTTATTTCTTAACGTTTTCATATTCGTTATGCATATAACCGCAAAATATAATTTAATCATTAGAACAAGTTATGGAACCTCATCATCACTTGTAGTAGACTCTGTAGTAACCATGTAGCATGAGTGTCGTTCTTTGTTGTTAGGTACACATTGAATGAATCTTCGTATTTTGTTGGATAGTCCTAGGATGCTATTACAACATGTAGACCACTAGGCTCTGATACCACCATTAAATCATGGTGCTTGGGGTCGAATATGGCGATTGTGTATTTATTAGAGAATATAACGGTAAATGCAGTAGAATAAGTTAGTGTTCACACAGTCGCTTTAGACCGGTTCAAACCTCCCGTCCTACGTCCAATCTCAGAATTCCATCTAGAATTTTCACTAAACAATCCTTACTTCACCTGGACGAATTGGTTTCTACAATTGCAAGAATAACTGAACCGGACATAAACATTGCCTAAGACTCGAGATAGGAATTCATAACTATCCGCATGAGGACACGATAACTGGACTTCAACAAGCTTGTAGTGATATACCAACTTGTCTTTGAATATACCCATTTATCAACGTTGAAGTACAACTCTCCTATAGCTAGCATAAATGAATTGGAGAGGAGGTGTGGAGGCTGGGAGATTCAATCTTGACTATAATCTAAGGGTAGTGAATTAAATGATCACTGGTCATATATATTTTATCACAGATATGATGCATACCTAAATGATCAAATGTAAAATGGTATAGTAAGTAATTAAGAACAATACAATAGGTGAAGAGAGAGAAACTAAACAAACAGAATTTTTGTGTCCTGCTTTATAAACCAGGAGGTTCCTAAAGATGATGTACAAATGCCTAAGAGAAGTTTAAACTCTTGAGAATAGGAATGAAATAAAGAGGAGCAACGTTGGATGAAGGAAAGCAAAATCAACTTCAGAACAAAGAGACGAACCAACAGATGACAATGAGAAAAAATACAACGCCTAAACTTCCCTAATTGGTCAACCTATTAATTTGTAATCGGGCGACTGATTATAAAATTCTAAAAGAAACACCAAAGGTTTACGAATGTGTCAGGAAGCTTGTCAAAATGTTAAATTTAACATTTTCAAATATTTTCTACAAAATGTACTGTACTTATTTTACCGCACTTATGTTTTATATCTATGTGTGTTTATATATACAATCCAACAATTATCTTTTTACTTAAAATAAAATTTACACATATAGTATGTAGTCTACAAATATCCACAAAAAATATTAAAGAAAAATATTTAAGTTAATATTTTATATAAAATCAAATAAACTCTCGAATTCACTAAATATTTTGAAAAGGTACTTTTTTAAAAAAATGCTTTTATAAAATTTGTGAAAATTTGAAATAAATCCGAAAAAATTAATGTATGATCTTTAAGAGGTATTTAATGAGGTGAGAAAGTTTGGGGCGATTTGCATATCATTTGTGATTTGCATGGCATTGAATCTGATGCTCCCTCTCCTGTTAAAAAATCGTTAATTCTGTTCTCAACCTTGCCAAGGAATGCTGGTGAGCACTCTCCCAGAACTTTTGTTACTGTTTAAACAGAAGTCGTTATGCTGGCCCTGGCTGAAGTTATGCAAGCAGGCATTAGTTATTAATCTGAATACTTATTTGGCTTCTTTCTTGACTCAAATCCTTCTTACTTGGATGTGCTTGATCATTTCCAAAGTGTATGGAAACTTAGAGGAGGACTTTGGGTACATTATGTTGATGCTATGTTTTATTTCAAATTTATTAGTGCGGAAGAAAGACTTCGTGTTCTAGAAGCGGAACCGTTTATCATTGCTGGAAAGCCTTTTATAATAATGTGTGGAGTCCGATGGTTGATAGAGTTAGAAATCAGGTATTGCTTATTTCTGTCTAGGGTCATTTTACTCATATCCCTTCAGTTCTAGAACCCTTGATTGGGCTGATTTGGTTAGCTAGCCTCGCTGGTAGCTCAAATGTCTTAATACTAATACTATGGCAAGGAAGAAGCTAGTTTATTCTAAGGCATTGATAAAGATATCCCCAGATAAGCCTCTCGCTTCTAAGCTTAAGGTATGTACCGCTGAGGGACATGACGTTTTTGTTGATGTGAACTACAGTTGGAAACCAGATAGTTTCATTGCATGCCACTCTTTTAGCCACTTTGCTGAAGTATGTAAGCATGTGATTGATGATCCCCTTATTCCTATTCTAGTTAAGATCCCTCTTCGTCATCCCCCGGTAAGGAAGTGGGTTCCTACACATCTGATCTTCATTCTCTGGCAGTGGACATTGTAGTCAATTTTCCTATTTGTTTGATTTCGGCCTTATCACCTTCTACTACCATTCTTGGTTCTGAATCCTTTATTGTTGTATCTGAAGACCTCATAGAGGATCATCCACCCAATAATGTGATTACGCAAAACTCCATTGAGAAGTCATGGGAACATATGAAATCTGAGTTGAGATATTGTCTGGAGTTTGATAGTTATTATATGTTTGTTGGTGGAGATGACGAGAGTCATCGGTTATATTATTATGTTGTAGGGGATGGACTGGTGCTTTCTTCCCTAGGAGAAGGTGGGGATGACAATAGAATTGTTTTAGTGGATGATGCTTGGGATCGAAGATATTGATACTCCAGTGATTCCAAGAATTTTGTTTCTAATTTCGCAGCTCTTTTCTCTGGTTTTATCCATGTCATTGGACCTATTTCAGTTGACAATGACGGTGATTCTTCCTCTCGGGAGCAGGCTTAGTCTTAATATTAGCAGTTTAGGTCTTTTTTTGTCCTAGCTCATGTGCTTTATTTATTTTAGTTGTTTCGGTACATGTGCCAAACACCTATTTCTAATTTTTCTAAATAAAAGTGGATGGTCCACTCCAATGCCAGCTAGCTTTGCTAAAAAACAAATTTAGAGTCTAATGTCTTGATAACGATTCAATATAAAACATGATCTTCCTTTTTGGCTCTATGATCTGTCTTCGAGTATATCTTTCATTAGATTATGAGCATTGATGGTGGGGTAAAGCGGGGAAATTTCAAAAAATTCCTTTTATTAATTTGCATTAGATCTTATTTTTGTGTTTACATGAATAGTGTATACTAAATCATATTTATTGATTATTAATAAAGGAGTTTGGTATTAAATTTTGATTTAATAAATTTATATTAAAACATTTGTGTTTATATACTATGATTTACCTTAACTAAGTGTTAAGTCTAATTTTATGTTATTTACTTTAGTTTATTTTTGTATTATAATTTATGATGTGTGTGCATTCATAATTCAAACGTGATAAGTATTACAAATTTGGAAGATTAATTTGGGATGTGTATATATGAGTAGATGTGAAATATTAATAAACAAACATTTGGATTTATGCTTATTGTATATGAAAGTTATAAAGAGATAATAGTTTTAACATTGGAAAGGATCATGCATGTAATCAAAACAAATACATACATACATCAACGATAAGTATTCAACTTTTAAAATAAAATAATTTATTTTTTAAACGAATATTGAAATACAGATAATATATTATAAAAATGTTTTATCGTAATCTAAAATTTTAATACACATAAATTTGACTTTAAATAATTTTTCTAAACAAAACCGAACAGTAAAATATTTATGTTAATCACAATTATACACACATATATGTAATTAAACGGTAATATACTTATATATGTATGCATAAAATTGTTAAATTCAAATATTTTTTCTCCTTTTAAATCCAAGAAAAATAAATTTGAAATTAAATTTATTTTTTATCTAAAAACCAATAGGACTAAATAAATATATATACATACATAATTAATTAGAATTAAAAACTATATATATATGCATCATATTCAAGTCATGATAAATTTTTGTAGAAAAATATTTGTAATATATATATATAACAGATATATTAACTGAATATGTAATTATAAATATTAACTATAATTTTTGAATATAATTTTTTTTAATGGTCAAAAAGCCGTATAAAAGAAGAGGTAAAGATGAATAAATTATATATATCTATGTATGTATGTATATAAATATATGTATGTATGTATGAATGAATGTATATGTGTATGTGTGTGTGTGTGTATCTATGTGTGCGTTTAAATAAAACATGTACCTTTTGTGATCTCATTGACCGTTGACAACTTATTGTTAGCAATCCCCTCTTCGAACGTAAAGTTCTTTGTCCCTAACTGTAGGTTGTAAATCTATGTTCTGTGCTTCACTTTTTTTCTTTTAGTAAGGAGGATAAGGTATTCTCTAGTTGTTATGTGTATAGAGAAGAAAGAAAGAGAGACCGGTTATAGCCAACCATATAACAAAACTTCTCATATCTTCAAACGCTTCATGTAACAAAACTCTAACCTACCTCTTTGTCGAAGCAAGGTCGCGACCCTTTATGGGGATTACTGGCTTTAGGCGCAATAAATTTAACATTTAAATCAATTATTTAATTCCATTTAATCCTATTTTAATTAAATTACTATATAATAATTATGCATTTTTTCAATGAACTTTAGGCTTTAAAAATAATTAATTAAAATTCAATAAATAATTAAACAACATTTATATCAATTTTATTGTAACGATCCCAATTCTTGAGTCGAATTTAATTGGTAATTAAATTAAATTGTGGATTCAATTGTGAATTGATTGAGAATTTATTTGGATTTGGAAATAATAAATTGAATTAAATTTTAAGCTGGAAGTTCTAAGAATGAAATATATTGTGAATAAATTTTTTTGGGTATATTTGAATTTTCCAAAATAAATAGGTGTATGTTTATTTATATAAATAGATTATCACTTGAAATTTGATTTTGAGATTGAAATTCAATAATTAATGTTTTTATAAAAACTAATTGGATTTAAAAGTTGTATTTTGGAAAACAATATGTGTGTGTGTGTGTGTGTTGTTTGTGTCAAAATTGGGCACAACACTCTTCGGGAGTCGTTGAAGAGATAATAGTCAAGAATGTAAGTTCAAAACAGATATTATCTAACAAAAACTCCAATCAACAGTAAAATAAATGCGTAGACAAGCGATTTATAGTGGTTCAGCGTGTTGCCTACGTCCACTGTGAAGTGTTTTGATGTTTTATTGATTCTCTTTCAATGATTACAAGTTGTTGCAGCAATCAACAGCAAGTTACAACTGGAAATTCGAAATCAACGGTAAAATTATGATGTAGGATGATGGAGATCTCGATCCGGCAGAGTCTGGGCGCTTGGGAGTCGAAAGATCCTTTTTCTGTTGGCCTTGGGGCTCTATTTATAGGCGTAGGCTGCTGATATTTCGCTGAAAACTCGAGAGACCACTTCTGGCACGTGAGGGGGCCCACACGCCTGGTCTTAGGAAGTTTGGGCCCACTTTGGCATCGGTTCGAACTCCATTCGAACCGATCAAGAATCCATCCAATCGAGGTGAAATTTGGCGTAGGCATTCTTCAACATGTATTCAAGCTTCTGTGAAAATTTCGTGGCATTTGGATCAGTGGATTGGGAGATATGATGGATTCGAAATGTGGTTCACTGCGTGGCTGTTTGGTTCGAAACCATGCATTCGAATCGATGGTTTCGAAACCATGGTGGCACGTGTCTTCGTGTTGACGTGGAGCGCACACTTCGCCTTGATCCGGGTTTTGCTCCGAGTTGAATGCTTCGACTCCATATACTTCGGCGCATTCGAACCGATGGAAGACACGTCACTTTGGTCAGTTGACCCAGTGGATTCGACCGAAGCTTCTTAGATGGCTTCGAGCATGGCCTTTTGGATGGGTTCGAATGAGGCTCTGTGATGGGTTCGAACAAGGCTTCTGTCAATGGATTCGAACAACTGATGCTCGATGGATTCGAAGGTGATGGAGTTGAACCCGAGGCACATTGATGGGTTCGAAGTAGATGGATTCGAAGGTGATGTATTCAAACCCGAGGCACGTTGATGGGTTCGAAGTAGATGGATTCGAAGGTGATTGGTTCGAACCATTGATCAGCCATCGGTTCGAAACTTTGGTTTTCCCCTCCTAATTGAATCGATCATAACTTGAGCATATGAACTCGAATTGACTTGAAATTTGAGATGATGACTTCTACGGTCTTTCTTGTCGTGCCCTATCAATTGTAGCTCAATCTGGACTCGAACAAAATTCAGCGTTATCCATAGCAAAACGAAGCATGACCAATCTCTGATACGAACTATTCTCCGTTTTTCGATCGATCTTTTGGTATCGCAGCTTTGCCAAAAAGCGGGATAACATTTTGCCCCCCAAAGTACGTCTTGTGGGAACATGACGTGCTTTGAATAGTCACAAATTCTCTCCGAACAATCATTGCTCTCTTTTTGTTGAGACTCGTACTCTGTATTGTTGCAACCTTGCGTTGATATGATTGATTGCTGTATAATAGCGCTTAGCCGTTGGCTGTTGCATTTGTAACAAGATAAGTGTTTGATCCCTGCAAATGCTTAAAATCGAATGTTAGTTCGATATATATGCACATATGCTAGTTTGATCTTTATTAACGTCGTGCGTCTACACGTCGTTGTTAGTTTTGTTTGCTATTGAATTTCGTATCGATTCTCTCCTGAACCGATTTTGAAATTTAAGTTGAGACAACGCTCGATGGTTGTTTTGAAAAGCCCCTACGTATCGATCCTCTCCTGAACCGATGTAGAAGGTTGAAGGAAACGACTCTGCGTTGCGTGAATGTAATATTTCGAACCGATGGGTTGGAGTATTGATGGGTTCGAAACCTACATTCGTATGGATGGAGTATACTTGTGTTGTGACGGGTTCGAAACTGACATTCGAACCGATGTGAAAGGATGGATTCGAACTAGTAGTTCGTTTCGGTAGGTTGGAAATGGAGTCGCGATCAGGGGCTTCGAAATGATATGACCACTGCGCGTTTCGCATCGATGCAACTTGTTGTCCTGCTGCGTACTTTGTATCGATGAAGTATGATGTTAACTTCGAATCCACAAGGCATTAGTTGAATGGTTTCGAATGGAGATTTCGAAACGATCCATGCTATTACTGGTTGTGACCAGTCGCGTTAACGGAAGGGGAATCGTCTCGGTCAAAATCCAAACTCCATATAAATAGCAGTGGGCCTGCCACTTTTTCACTTTTCACTTTTTACTCTCGCCTTGACTTTTCTGTGCTTCGCATCGTTTCGAAGCTTCAAAGGAGAAAACACCGTGTCGCGTTATCGAACCAATCCAGATCCAAGACCTTAACTCCTTGAATCCACCACTTAAACTAGGTAATCAACCTCGAATCCAAACGGCAAAGTTACTTCGAACCTATCTCATCTTCATCGATTGCTCACTTCAGTGATTGGCAAAACCAGATCTGGTTTGGGAGGGCTTCGAACCAATGCGTGGATTCGAGTTCGAATCGATGATGGCGGCATCATTTTTCTTGGATTTCGTATCGATCTCTTAGATGACCTTATGGGGGTGACGCAGTTCGCACCGATTGATGGATTCGATGGGTCCATTCGAATCGATGGATTCGAAGCCATCGGCTATCGGTTCGAAGTTCGCAACTTTGCATTGATTACGAAGAGGATCGATTCGAACGATATCGATGTCAAGTTGGGGGTTTCTGATCGGTACGAACTAGCCAAACAAGGATTGATTCGAAGTCATCCATTTTTGATCGATTCGAACTCGACACCTGATCATCGTTTCGAAGCGCGCTTTCCGGTCATCGGTTCGAAGTGATGTTAGGTTGGTTTCGAACGAGGTCCCTGTGATCGGTTCGAACCCTCTATGATGGATTCCAAAGTTTGACATTTCTAAGCATAACTCCGACGAGCTTCATTCCTGCATATTTGGACATATTAAACTGCATACTTGACCACCTTTCGAAGCTCGTCGATGGAACAATAACGACTTCTATTCAAATCAAATTTCCATCATACATACGGTTCAACAATGACGGCCAGCGATGACGGTCATTATAACTGGACTTCGTAGCTCTGTCGTTTGCATGTTTCTTTTAACTCTACGATATTCATTCAAGTAATGCATGGCACTATACAACATACATACACTTTACACTGGGGAACGCACGGGTTCTTTGTCGTCTAACGATGGTTTCTCATGAGTTAGCTAGTTATGGAACCTTCAAGTTCGCAACAGCACGAGGTTCAAAGCACAAGTGCTCCGAGACTAGAGGTTCCAGATATTGAACCTGAGATCATTGGTCCGGCCCCGGACGAACTTCCCAATGCGTCTTTCATTGCCAATCCGTCGGATTCCGTTCAATCGAATATTTCTGAAGACATGTTAGGGAGAATATGCTTGAGGCACGGTCTGTCACTGGATGACGTGTTATTGTCAGGGCCGAACGATAGACCACACAACCCACCGGAGGGATATACAGCATTTAATCGCCACGCGTGCGCGGCTGGGACACTTCCTCCGTTCAACGAGTATATAAGGGAGGTGTTGTCTTTTTTGAGGATCGCTCCATCTCAACTACACCCGAACAGGTATGCCTCCGTGAATAGTTTACTCATCGTCTTCATGGAGTAACTTCATAGACCACCGATCCCGATCGAGATTAGATATCTATTTAACTTCAAGACCCGAGGCGATTATCCTTCCTTCACATTTCTGGAAGCGGTGAGGAACTGCCAAGTGGTCACTAGGTCCTGGACCAGGTTGAGTTACTATAGGACGGAATGGTTATATGTCAGGTGTCCTCCGGGGTTTGCCCGGCGATGGTTATTCAGACGTGGGTGTAGTTGAGTTATCAAGTAATTACTAAGGCAATTGCGGTCAAAGTGAAACTTATGTTTTTTCTCTTTTTTACAGTGACGATTCAGCGACCTAAGGGCGAGCGCTTTAAAGAGATGGTGCGAGTACTCCGGGGAGTCCCGAGCGAGGATAGGGATATCGAGTCACTTTTGACCGATAGGAATCTCCGTACTTACGGGCTGATTGAACGGGGGCAGAGCATACTGTTTGACGGGGCACTAAGGATTGTTTCGAAGAAGCGAGTCAAACACAAGAAGCCCAAAGTTATCATAGCCGAGGAGGCTGATTCTAAAAGAACTCATACTGACGACGAGCCATTGTTAGAGCCTACAAACGTGGTTCAGGATGTTGAAGAGCAAAGAAAAGGCAAGGCAGCCGTCGTCATGTCAACTAAGAAAGGGAGATGGAAATCGGTTGTCACAGCCCGATCCTCTCCCGGAGTTAGAATTTCTGAGATGTCTCCTCCGCGAACTGAAAGTCTTTACGAGGGGCTTACCGATCTTCCAATCTCGGATGATATGTCTTTTCAACATGACGCCGGGTTGGAGGAGTTTCATCGTACTCTAGAATTGAGCGAGCCTTTTATTACTAGCTCAGTCGACACTTCTGGTTGGTCGGGGGAATACATATTCATACACATTTCACGACACTACATAGCCCCGAGTCCTAGGTCATCGGTTTCGAGAAACCACTAACTTTATTCTCATTTTGCTTTGCAGATATTATGACTGGGCACGGTTCGATGCTAGGGAGCCTACGACATGTTCGTAAATCTTCCTCATATTACGAGTCACAACGGAGAGAGAAAGATAGGGATTACGATCGTAGGTACTCCGGGTATTCTAGCCAAGAACGGAGAGATAGGGATTATAGACATCGGTCTCGATCGCGCACTCCTCCTCCAAGAGCTCCTATACAACCTCCTGTCCATGTTTCTCGTCCTTCTGATTCCTCGCACTACCAGTCGGCCTCTCAATCTTCTAAGTATGAATCTCGCCATCCCAGATCTGAGGCAATGCCCCCAATAGTTGCGGAACAAACTCCTACTGAAATTTCAGGGGAAGGAGCAATCAGGCTTTCTCAACTGAAGAAGGATTTTCCAAATATTTGCTTTGATAACTACATTTTTCCTCTTCACTTGAAAAGAATTCCGCCGGAGGTCGAGCAGACGGCGCACGATTATGTGCACGACTTTTATGCCCAATACAGGGCGTGGTACAAGGCGACCGAGAAAGCGCCGTCATTGGCCTTTGAGCGTGGGGCTACAATCGAGAAAATACAAGCTGAGTTAGCCCAAAAGAGCCGTATTATTGATGTACTAAATACTGAAGCTGAATCTTCTCGGAAGTATGAAACGGAGGCCATCAAAAGAGCCGATGAAGCCCAGGCAACCATGGATAGGATGAAACGTGAGCACTATGCCACGGTAGAGGACATGGGCCATCGAAACACCTGGTCACTGCTGAGAGGGACGCAGCCCTGAAGGAGTTAAACGAGCTTAAGTCCAAATTCGCTGAAATCGCCAAGGATAGGGACGATGCGAATAATGCAGCCCAGGAGGCGTGTGAACAAGCCGTGATTCTCCGGACTGAACGGGATGCAACAGTGGCTAAGGTCCAGGCGGTTGAGATGGAGGTTGAGGAGAAAGTTCATCAAGCGGAGGCCAGGCTGGAGGCCGATATCGAAGATTTGCTTATCACTTACAACGCCAACGTGTTGAGACACCGAAATTTGGCCTGGCTCCAGGATTACCCGATACACCTCCGCAGCGCTTGGGGTCGATTGGTCGAGGAAGAAGAGGAAGCACGTCCGGGTGAATCGGTCGATCGATTCGAACTTGAAAATCGGCTGCTGACAGACGATGAGAAGAAGGTCCTTCACGACGCTATTATCGCTCATGGGGAGGAGATGATTGGTGGCCGATCTTTGGAGGTTGGAGAGGGATCAGGTGTTGAACACCATTCTGCTGTCACTGAAGTCACCGCACCACCTTCGTCAGTACCTGTATCTGCGGTTAGTTCGCAACATGTTCCTGCTTACGACCCGGAACAGCCGCGGTTATCTCCTATTCATGAGCATACTTCCGAGGCCGCTCAGTCGTCTGCAAGCCAAACTGGGGAAGGTATTCCGAATTTATCTCAAGTGTTTTCTAAATAGAGAGTTTGCACTGAAGCAGTTACTGATAACCTCTTCTTATCTTTGTTTAGTGACTGGAGTTGCTTCGATTGCCGCGACCCAAGAGTCAAGCAAAGGGAATAAGGCCATCACCACCGAGACTACTGTTGTAACTGCAGTATCAACCGAGGCGGCGCGGGGGAGCGGATTGTCTCTTGATGAACAAATGGTGAGAGAGCTGCTCGGTGAGCAGGGTGGCTTCTCCACAAACCTGCCGTTCATCATCGGTGACCTCCCGCCAACCTCTAGCTCTTCACTGCAGACTGCGGATGTCCCCAGCCAAGCCCAGACGATTCGTGATGAAGAAATTCTGGCCGAGATTCAGGCAGAATTAGAAGCTGTGGGGCAAAGTGGTAGCGTTGGTGGTAGCACGGCGGCGCAGAGCCCGGCACCTGCGAGGATAGTATCGTCGGGTGGCACTATCCTATCTTCCATTGCGGGTCCGGTTCCTCCTACTCCTCCGGCAGGGAGCCTTCATTTAGATTCAAGTTCTGAGGAGGATGTAGATATTATGCCCCCGGCTGAAGAGCAACCACCGGAGAGGAGGTCGTCCAAACGAAGGATTTCCGTTCCTAGCTATTCTGATGACGAATCGCTGATAAGGAAGCCAAGAAAAAAAGAATAGATCGGCCTCCCAAGCATATTTTTTGGTAGATAGGAACTTGTTTTCGCTTTTGGTTAGTAGGCCGTGTATAGATGCAGGTTCGGCCCCTGCTAGTAGGCATTCTTTTTTTGGGAAAACTTATTTGCATGTAAGTCCTTGTCTTCAGTTAGTTGAAATAAAATTTAGTTTCTTTGTTTCAACTCTCATTTATTTTGTGCTTAAGTGTTTGTAGCGTTATGTTTTCAGTCCGATGCACTTGTGGTGTTTTTACCGTCAAGTAGAGTTCGTTTTTATTTGCCAAGTCTGAGAATCTCGGTCGCAAGTTGTGATCGATGAATAATCGAACTTCGGACATTGTATCACTTTGGTTAGCGATTAACACTTAGCTTTTTTGCCCCCTAGTTTCGGGGAATAACATTTGTGTTTTGGTGGTTGAGTGCGTTTATTGCAAACCTTAAGCACATGTCCACATTCCGGGGACTTAAGATAATTTGTAATCGATAACTTGGTTCGCACTATGGGAATTTGAGAGTTATCGACGTTTGTAGTACGGTTCACGCTCCGGGAACCTGGAATTGATGTTTACACTCCACTTCACGCTCTGGGAACTTGGAGTTAGTGTCGATATTTCAGTTCGCACTACGGGAACTTCGACTTGGTATTTACGCTCCAATTCACATTCTGGGAACTCGAAGATAACATGTATGCTTGGGTTCGCACTCTGGGAACTCGGATTTGATGTTTATACTCCATTCACGTTCTGTGAAGTTGGAGTTCGCACAGATGCTTCGGTTCGCGCTTCGGGAACCTGTAATCCACATTTATGCTCCGATTCACGCTCTGGGAAGTCGGAGTTAACCGCTGGATGGTCAGTCACATCTATTTGGGCTTTCAGGAATTCGTTCATACTCTGAGAACGATGGATTCGATGTTTATACTCCAATTCGCACTCTGGGAAGTTGGAGTCCATTCGCACTCTGGGATCGATTTATTGGATGTTTATACCCCAATTCGCGCTCTAGGAAGTCGGAGTCCGTTCGCACTCTGGGAACGAATTATCGAATGTTTATACTCCAATTCGCGCTCTGGGAAGTTGGAGTCCGTTCGCGCTTTGAGAACGAATTCTTGAATGTTTATACTCCAATTCACGCTCTGGGAAGTTGGAGTCCGTTCGCGCTCTGGGAACGAATTATTGAATGTTTATACTCCAATTCACACTCTGGGAAGTTGGAGTCCGTTCGCGCTCTGGGAACGAATTATTGAATGTTTATACTCTAATTCACACTCTGGGAAGTTGGAGTCCGTTCGCGCTCTGGGAACGAATTATTGAATGTTTATACTCCAATTCACACTCTGGGAAGTTGGAGTCCATTCGCGCTCTGGGAACGAATTATTGAACGTTTATACTCCAATTCACACTCTGGGAAGTTGGAGTCCATTCGCGCTCTGGGAACGAATTATTGAATGTTTATACTCCAATTCACACTCTGGGAAGTTGGAGTCCATTCGTGCTCTGGGAACGAATTATTGAATGTTTATACTCCAATTCACACTCTGGGAAGTTGGAGTCCGTTCGCGCTCTGGGAACGAATTATTGAATGTTTATACTCCAATTCACGCTCTGGGAAGTTGGAGTTAGTTGTGGGACTGTCGTGTGTTGGTCCAATTCAGCCTTTGTCGTGATGGCTTGCCCCCGAGCTGGGGTTTCACTTAGTGAGTGGCCGGTCGTATCACAGTCACTCGCTATTTGAATAAATTCCATTGTTTGATGGAACTTAGCTCTTCGTGTGTCTTGATTGTTGAACGTTGCATTCGGTGAATCACAGCTCTAGCTTGAAGAGATAGTATTTTATTGCTGAAATAAGAAAATATGGCAAAGTCAGTGCCTTATTACAAATTCAAATTTCAGAATGTAAAGGAAACTGCAAAGCATTCAAAGATTGAAGGAGCCTGTCATGTGTGACAGTAACGAGGATCTTCGTCGTTCCAGGCTCCTGAGTAAGTAGGTCCGCCACTGATGGCGTTTATCACCAATCTTCTACGGGGACAAGTCGAGTCCTCCTGTCTCGGTCGATTGGGTTTGTTGTTTGGATTTGATGGGCCCGCTTCTCTGGGCTGTGGTGTCCGCACAAACTGTTCCAGCTTCCTTTCTTTGATCAGTTTTTCAACGAGGTCTTGTAAGTGGCGACACTCGTTTGTATTGTGCCCGTAGCTTTCATGGAACCTGCAAAACTTTCTAGTTTGGATTTGTCTCTCTGACGATGGCCTTGGTGCAAGCTTTTGATATTGAATTGTTCCACAGGTTTGTCAGTACAAGTCCTCTAGTGATGTATTTAGAGGAGTGTAACTGTCAAACATTGGATTCTTGCGCTGTGGGCCACGAGTTTGATCTTGTTTCTTAATTTGATTCACGCTTTCTCTTCAGCGAGCTTGTTTATTTTTAATGTTCAACTGAACTTTTCCGGAGCTCTCACCGGACTGTTTTATTGCAACATTGCTTTGGGTCCCTTCCGTATTTGGCCCTGCGTCAGTTTGCTTCCTAGACTGTTTTGCATCTTCCCGTCTCAGGAATTGAGCTGCTTTGGCATGGAAACGGTCCAATGACGCAGGTGGTTTCCCAGCTAGCCAGTTGCTGAATTCAGAATCGGGGTCGATCCCCTTAGTCAATGCCATAAGGATGGAGTTATCGTTTGGATTACTAATCTCCGCGCATGCAGTATGGAATCTTTCTAAGTAGTGTCTGAGTGTCTCTCCGGGAGCTTGCGTGACACTAGATAGAGTGTTGACATCTTTTGGCCTTGCAACGTGCATGCGAAATTGCTCAATGAATTTTGTGGCTAACTGATCGAAGGAAGAGATGGATCGAGGTGGCAGTCGAGTGAACCACATGGTAGCGATGCCCCCCAAGGATATGGGGAAACTACGACACTTCACTGCATCGTCAGCTCTGGCAGCAGTCATCGACCATTCAAATTTTAGAATATGTTGGTTGGGGTCGGAGTTTCCCTCGTACATGGGTAGAGTGGGCATTCAGAATCGCCGTGGGGGTTCAGCAGTAAGAATATCGTCCGTAAAGGGAGTGTGACTTCGGGAAACTCCCCAATCGTCATTTGTGAATCCCTGACTCTAACGGATCATCTGACGTATCATAGTTGAAAGATCCGGCATTTGCGCCGGAGTATGATCATGTCCCATACTTTGGGTTTGAACCGGATATCGTCGACGGTCCAAGTCTCGTCTTCTTGGCTCGTAGTCCTCTGGGACATACGGTTCAGGAGTATGCCCGATGTGACTACGGTCCAGGTCCGACTGATCTTGGGCGTCGACCCCTGGTTCAGCCGCAACGTTAGTGGTGCGGTGTTCTGCGGCGTGGTGAGGAACGGCACCTCCTTGGGAGAAGGGTCCGGTTTGGAAACTGGCTGACGGACCAACTCTAAGTTGTCCAACGGTCAACGTTGGTTGATTCCCAACGGGTGGCATATGACTCCCATCTAGCCGGGGTCGTGGAGGCCGGTTATGATAATCAGAGGATGAAGAACTTTCACTGGATGAGCGAGAAGCATGGTCTCTCATGGATCTCTTTCGTTTCTGGCGATCCAGCTTGTTGATTAGCTCAGCGTTAGCGCGTAGCTGTTCTTCTAGTTGTCGCCGACTCTGGGTCGGCTCTTGGAGTAGCAACTGCAACTCTTGTCAGGTGACCGGTCCCGACGGTTCCGATTGCCCTGCGGCATCTTGATTAGATGAAGGTAGAGGGGCAGGATTCTATCTATCATATTCTTCTTGATTGACAGCATTTGAGGTGGTTCTTGTGCTAACCATCTTGATAGTTGAATTCCTTTCCTAGACTTTATGCAAATCTGAATAGAAGGGAAGGAAGTTGGATTTGATGATCTGGATCTCTCTCTTAGATTTATTCAATCCGGTATCGATGACAGATCCAATGGGCAGGAGAAAATCTGGGTTTTCTCGGCGAAAGCACCAAAGTGTTTGTGTCAAAATTGGGCACAACACTCTTCGGGAGTCGTTGAAGAGATAATAGTCAAGAATGTAAGTTCAAAACAGATATTATCTAACAAAAACTCCAATCAACAGTAAAATAAATGCGTAGACAAGCGATTTATAGTGGTTCGACGTGTTGCCTACGTCCACTGTGAAGTGTTTTGATGTTTTATTGATTCTCTTTCAATGATTACAAGTTGTTGCAGCAATCAACAGCAAGTTACAACTGGAAATTCAAAATCAACAGTAAAATTATGATGTAGGATGATGGAGATCTCGATCCGGCAGAGTCTGGGCGCTTGAGAGTCGAAAGATCCTTTTTCTGTTGGCCTTGGGGCTCTATTTATAGGCATAGGCTGCTGATATTTCGCTGAAAACTCGGGAGACCACTTTTGGCACATGAGGGGGCCCACACGTCCGGTCTTAGGAAGTTTGGGCCCACTTTGGCATCGGTTCGAACTCCATTCGAACCGATCAAGAATCCATCCAATCGAGGTGAAATTTGGCGTGGGCATTCTTCAACATGTATTCAAGCTTCTGTGAAAATTTCATGGCATTTGGATCAGTAGATTGGGAGATATGATGGATTCGAAATGAGGTTCACTGCATAGCTGTTTGGTTCGAAACCATGCATTCAAATCGATGGTTTCGAAACCATGGTGGCACGTGTCTTCGTGTTGACGTGGAGCGCACACTTCGCCTCGATCCGGGTTTTGCTCCGAGTTGAATGCTTCGACTCCATATACTTCGGCGCATTCGAACCGATGGAAGACACGTCACTTTGGTCAGTTGACCCAGTGGATTCGACCAAAGCTTCTTAGATGGCTTCGAACATGGCCTTTTGGATGGGTTCGAATGAGGCTCTGTGATGGGTTCGAACAAGGCTTCTATCAATGGATTCGTACAACTGATGCACGGTGGATTCGAAGGTGATGGAGTCAAACCCGAGGCACGTTGATGGGTTCGAAGTAGATGGATTCGAAGGTGATGACGTCGAACCCGAGGCATATTGATGGGTTCGAAGTAGATGGATTCGAAGGTGATTGGTTCGAACCATTGATCAGCCATCGGTTCGAAACTTTGGTTTTCCCCTCCTAATTGAATCGATCATAACTTGAGCATATGAACTCGGCTTGACTTGAAATTTGAGACGCTGACTTCTACGGTCTTTCTTGTCATGTCCTATCAATTGTAGCTCAATCTGGACTCGGACAAAATTCAGCATTATCCATAGCAAAACGAAGCATGACCAATCTCTGATACGAACTATTCTCCGTTTTTCGATCGATCTTTTGGTATCGCGGCTTTGCCAAAAAGCGGGATAACATGTATCTAATTAGAATTGTAGGTATATAATCTAATTTGATTTCAAAATCATTTGTTATAAGTTTGAATAAGTACAAATTAAAATGTATGAATATAAAGTCTTAATATGTATTTACCTTTTGAAAATTAATAAAGCCTAATATCATTTGAAAATAATAAAAACATAGATTGTATGTAACATTAAAACATATGGTAATGTAAAAAAGGAAAGTATTCATTTGCAATTGAAATTATAAATAAAGTAAGGTTTAAAAAACAAAATTATAAATTTATTTATAAACAAGGTCTAAAACATATGTAAATATAAAGATTAAGTAATTTATAAAAGAAAGGGGTTTAAAATATAAATTAAAAATGAAGAAAGGTTTGAAACATAGTTTTTAATAAAACTAAACATCTGGTTTAAAACATAAATTGGTTGTATCTACACACTTGTAAGCGATGCACATAAGAAATTTACAAGTGTAAAAGCATGAAGTGTGAAATCAAACAAGTGGCACGTTTTTCCTCTAAGTTTAATTTTTTATATAAATATTAGCAAAGAAGAAAGCAGACTGTTCATTTTCTCTGTACAAAATTTCTTCCTTCATTTCTACAAAATCAAAGCCAGTAAAAAGAAAATCAAAACTGTCTTCAATCTGAACCAAAACCTGAAGCTTTGCACTACAAAATGAAAATCTGGAAGCAAGCTAACCATTCAAAAAAAAATCAAAACCTGAAAGCAATCAAATCAAAGCTGAAGCAAAGGATCATCTCAAACAACTTCAAAACTGCAATCTGAAGTATTTCAGAGCAAATCAGAAAGCATGCAAGTTAATTCAAATTTTATCAAGAAAAAGCTTCGAATCTAAATTCAACAACTCAAAATCCTAAAGCCATAACTCATCTTAGCAACATTCAGTTCAAAATATCAGAGCCACCTTTCGGTTTTTAAATTTTAATTCCAGGCACTGCTTCGTCTCTCAGGTAATTCAAGCAAATCCATAATTAAAATTAAAATCTAAAATATGAAGCAATTAAAACCATAATTAACTTTGGTATTTTCAACCTGAAAAAATGATGATCAACTAAAACAAATTCAAGTTCTCAATACAAGTTCCAGATCATTTTAAATTCCAGGCCCAAATTTTTCTTTCCAGGCTTTGTAGTCCTATTCTCTGTCTTCTTCCAGAAACTACAGGTGAGCAAACCCAATGTTTTAAACCATATCTTCTTGATTTTATGCCTGTGGTTATGATGATTTGGAATATGTTTGTGTAGATGGAAATGCATTGTATGTGTGTATATATAAATATATGTATGCTGGTTTGAATATACCTCTGTCAAAGAAGAAAAGAAAAGAAAAAACATACAGGTATAAACCATTTCGAAAATTAGTATCTCTTCTTCCAATCCTTTATAAGGTTACTCTTTGAATAAAAATTGTTTATAACACTCTAATCTAAGTTTTAAAAATAAATTCCAGGTGTAAAAATTTATGGGATATTATAAAATGGAATATAACAGTGGTAATTTAACTCAAGTTGAAATCTTGATTTTTGAATTTTCAAGTTTGGATTGTATCTTTGAATTCGTGTTGGCAAATCATGATTTTTAATATAGATTTTACAACTTTTAAGTGCGTGGGTAATGAGGAATCGTTAGATGATCAGAAAATGTGCATTCTTCGAATTCTTCGAACAGTGAGATTGTGTTCTTCGAATTTTGGTCAAAAGGTGGATTAAGCATCGATGACCATCAGAAAAATACTCGTAGATATTTTAGGAGAACGAGGTGATTGGGAGAGAGCATTTTAGGGTTTAATGGTTCATTTTGGTCGAGGGAAAAGATAAGATCGCCGCGACGTCATCATGGTATCCAGTTGGATTAGACCAGAGGGAAAAGCTTCGTGGGTCATCGAACCAGCCGTGGAGTGGAGTCTCGTGATCGCTGGTGACTTAACGTGGGGATGCAAGGCGACTTACTGGTGATGGTTGGGTTCTAGGAAATGCTCGAATAACCTAATTTTGATTTCGTGGTGGTACTGGGTTTCTGGGTTATAGAGTTCGTCGATGAGGTCGAGAATGACTGGTGGGTGGTCGCGATGTTGGTTGAAGAACATCCCGATGATCGTGCACGTGCACCCATTTATGTGTATCAGCAGTTTGAGTTTGGGGAAAGGGAAGATCATGGGTTTTCTCGGGTTTAGTTTGAAATTATTCGTGTTAGACTTGAAGGAGATCGGTGCTTGTCTCAAAGTCATAGAATACATGGGTTTATACGTCTGGGAAATTTGTTCATTGAGGAAGACGAAGTTTCATCGGGGTGAACTCGAAGTGACTCGTGAAAATACTCGGAGTTGAGTTTGGGAAAAGTTTGAAATGCCTCGAGATCGTTTTGTCAAACAGCAGGTTTCTCAAATTTCTGAAATATAAACATGTTTTAGATTTAAGTATAACCAGGTTTTGAATCATAGAAAGAAAAATTGTTTTCAGGCTTTTAAAGTTTTATAAGAAGCATAACCAGATTTTTGAAAGAAAATTAAAAAAAATCAGGTTTTAAACAAGTTTCTCAAAGATTTAATTTTTAAATTGAATGTTTAAAATTGTTTATTTCAAAGTAATAATGATGATAGGTTAATTAATTAATTAATTAAAAGTAATTAATTAATGATTAAAGTTGATTAATCAAGTGAATAAAGAATAATTTAATTAAATGATATTAATTAATGTGATTAATTAATAAAGGTAATTAATTGGAAAATGATTAATTAAGTAAAAGTTAATTTATTTACGAAAGTGATTAAGGAATGATTATTAATTAAGGATTAATTAATTAACCATTGTAATTAATTAAAGATAAATAAATTATTAATATAAGGTTAATTAATTTTTAATTAAGGGTTAATTAATTAATATAATTAATTAATGAAAATTAATTAATGAAATCAATTATTTGCTTAAAGATAATTACTTAATTAAAAGTAATTAATTAATGATTAAAGGTGGATAAATCAAGTGATTAACATTGATTTAAGATTAGGGATAGTCACTTATCGTAACTAATTAAGGATAATTAATTAATTAAGGGTTAATTAATTAATTAAAGATAATTAATTAAATGGTGAATTAAATAATTAAAGGTTAATTATTTAATAATTAAAAGTTGATGAACTATAATTAAAGGTTAATTAATCTATTATTAAAGGTTAATTAATCAAAATGATTTGTAATTTATTAATGTTAATTAACCAGGATTAGTAATTCATAAGTAATTAATCTGATTTGAATTAATCAGACAATTAACTGATCTTACTTATGAATGTTTGGATTCTGTTGGATGATTGAATTGTTTGACATCCCTGATATGTGATGCTAAGTTTTGATTTGAGCTGTGTTTAATGTAATTTATTATCTGTGATATATATCTGTGATCTGTGAATGAAAGATAAGCGTTATGGTTTATACCGATTATCAAATATATTGCTGTATTTGAATCTGTACTGATTGATGATGTTGCACTTTTAACATGTAAAACCCTTGGACCACACTTATACACACACAAATATGGATTGCACGTGGAAATGGGTTTAAGTCACAGATTTTTGAAATAGTTTTAAAATTGAATTTTTGAATGGTTTTGGAAATGGATTGGGTTTAATATAAAAAGTTTTTGAAAAAGAATTTCAAAGATAAAAGTTATTTTTGAATAATCTGATTAAGTTTGAAGTCTAAATAATTTGATTTAAATTTAAATTCAAAAATTGAAATTGAATTCTATGTTTGGAAACTATGGATTAAAGATGTTATACAAGTTATATATGAGTTAAACCGTTTTAAAGGTATTGATTTGGGAATTCGAATTTAATTCAAGGGCTTTAACTCGTGCAAATATAATTGGATTTTTTTCTAAAGAAAACTATTTGTTTTCAAATAATAAAAGATTTCATAAAAGGAAAAGATTTCCAATTTGTGTTGAAAAGTTTCAAGTTTGAAATGAAATTGTGAATTGTTTTGAAAGCTATAAATGAACCTTTGTGAAAGATTATTAAACCTTGTTTGAAATTGAAGAGGATTTTAAATAGTGTATCTTTTATATAAAAGATTTGAATTCGAAATGGGTTGGAAAGCTATATCTTTGTTTAAAGATTGGATGAGTTAATCCTAATTGAAATGGAAATCGTCTTGAAAATCTATGAATGGATCTTTGTGAAACTGGGTGAACTTTGTAAAATGAATCTTTTTGTTTAAAGATTCGAAATGGTAATTTGTTTAAATCATTTGAAGAAAGGTTTTGGGATTTTTAAAAGTTGTGACTTAACTGAAATCACATATCCATATGTTTTAAATATTGCGCTCAGTATTTGGTTTAGCCGGGAGAGGACCTTGTGACATATAATCCATTCCGAATAGTGATTCGATGATAGCATTGAAGACCGGTGGTGAAGACCGGGTATTTGCGAGAACGATAGGATAACCTATCGATTGTCTCTGCACCGAGTAGCTACGGTATAGAGATTCCTTAAGTGATGGGAAGTCCGATCGGGATTGTGGATACCCGGATTGCAAGGGCTTCTTCCTTTATTGGACGAAGTGCCTTCGGTTCGGTTCGAACCCGGAACAGACATGTATGGTTGTATGTCTGACATTACACTTTGAGATAAAAACTGATCTATATCAAATACATTTCTGTTTGGTAATGGTGAATTTATTCTCTTAGCTTAACACCCTTCTCTGAGACGTACGAGCTCAGAGGTTATGTAGTTGATAGTTATCAGTGATATACTCCCAATTTGGTAGTGTGGCATGCTGAGTGCTGTTGTGTATCATTTGTTGATCAAAGCATGACTTTTGTGTAAAGCGTAGCTTTGTGGACGAGACTGCATCAGGACCTCACACCCCGGAAATGGTCGAAACAGGAAAGATGCGGCAAGGTTATGTGGGTTGCTCCCTTTAGGGTGTGTCATTCCCTTCTGGAAAAGGGTTGTATCATGGTATGGAGCCTAGATACTTAACTCATGTGGTCACTGCAAATCTATTACTTTGTGATTGCTTTGTGGTTGAGAGGCGCCTCGGATAAAGTTGCAAACGACCAGGGGATGGCATGCTCGTGTAGTAGTTACCTAGTTACAGAAGTAACTTGGCCTTGTTTTAGCAGAGAGCTAGTTAAGCTCTCGGGACGTCCCTCCAGAGGCGTACCCATGTGGCAGTAGGAAGTTCCTTAGCCTGACCATTTGTTGGAAATCCAAACAAAACAATACGCACCCTATAAGGTTTTAGCTGTATAACCTGCCATGGAATAAGGCAGTAACCTGCTATTGAACATGATAGCTATAGTAGGCATACAATAATGGTTGTATGCTAGATAAGATTAATATTATATTTTCGAAAGGTTTTCTGCACTATGCACTAGTAATAATATCAAATTGTTTTAGCGTATTAAGCCTGTTTGACTATCATAAGGAGAAATCTCGTCCAATGTTGCGTTTGCATTGCGTGTGCGGTGGGAGGTCTTATGGTAGTTTCATTTTCCAAAAAGCATTGTGGATTTCAATTTTTAAAATATTTTGTTGTTGTTTTAAAAGATAAACTGTTTTATTTGCTCATACCAGTCCCACGACTGACTTGGAGTTTATTGTTCCCTTCCTAAACTCTGGATGCCCACAATTTTCCCACACGGGCAATCTAGAGTTGGGTTTTTCAGATAGTTAGGTTTAGTAGAGTATCTGGAGTTAGTTCGGTCTTTGGATTCAGACTGACCTGGATTGCTTAGTGCATCGTTATTGGGAGTTCGAGCTATTTCTGGATTGGTGGCTTGGAGATGGAGATTACCGATACTGGAGTTCTCTCTTGAAGACCATATTGGAGATATTGTTCCGCTGCCATCGTCTTGTATCGTATCTCTGATGTATATTGATATTCATAGTATCATTCAGTTGTATCAGATATTGTATCAAATGTTGTGTATCAAATGTATTATTCATTTCTTCCGCTGTGTTGTACTTAATGTGTTATAAGCTCCGGCGAACCAGATTCGACGTTTGGATCTGCGGCATTTGAATATAGGTGATATATTCGGTGCTGATTTTGGAAGGTCGAGTCAGGGTCGTTTCATTTGGTATCAGAGCTATAGGTTGAAACTTTAGCTCAGGAGTATAACACATTAGGTAACTCATTAGAGATAGGGTGAAGTACACCCTAGAATGAGTATATCCATAAGATATCCATTCGAACGCCTCAGTAAATTCTCTTACTATCCACTGGTAGTGAGTATGAGTGCAAGAAGAGGACAAGATAGGGGACAGCGGAGTACCACTGTAAATGGTCAATACCCTACAATAGCGGAAACAATTTTCTCTATCAATCTCCTTTGATTCAATTTCAAATTCTTTTGATTGCTTCGTGACAGCTCGAGGAAGAATCTTCGGTGTGATGGTGGCCCTACGAATCGTTGTAGAAAATCCTTACTTCGTATCTTCATCGGTTTCTTATCAGTTTTTCCATTAAAACTTTAATGAATTTGAAATTTGAAATTGAAAATTAAATAAATTGGAAATTTTAAATTGAGTTAAATTGGTTAATAGAATATAAGGCTAAATTTGAATTGTATAAATAAAATGATATCGGTTAAAACCAAATTTGAAATTCTATTGTAATTTCTTGTGCAGACTGAAGTCCGAAGAGGGACAAGTTGGTATATACTTTGGGGTGTTCCGACCTAAGTTGGAATCCATATCTAGTGTTTGAGAAATTATAGAAGATTGAATCTATTTATCTATTCTCTGGAATCCGATATATTCTACGAACGATTAGTTATCCCTTCGAACTAATCAATGCCCTTGCATATTCGTAGACCGGTGGACCCAAGTATCTTATGAAATAATTGTATGAGTTTGTTCTCATGTTGTTGATATTCTAATTTGGCAAGCCAAATTCAGAATAAATACTCAGTTTGATCTGAAAAGATATTTCTCTATATTTCATCTTTTCTTTGTTGTCTCCCTTGCAAATTTCGAGGACAACATTTTCTTAAGGGGGAATCTGTAACGATCCCGATTCTTGAGTCGAATTTAATTGGTGATTAAATTAAATTGTGGGTTCGATTGTGAATTAATTGAGAATTTATTTGGATTTGAAAATAATAAATTAAATTAAATTTTAAGCTAGAAGTTCTAAGAATGAAATATATTGTGAATAGAATTTTTTGGGTATATTTGAATTTTCCAAAATAAATAAGGTGTATGTTTATTTATATAAATAGATTATCACTTGAAATTTGATTTTGAGATTGAAATTCAATAATTAATGTTTTTATAAAAACTAATTGGATTTAAAAGTTGTATTTTGGAAAACAATATATATATGTATCTAATTAGAATTGTAGGTATATAATCTAATTTGATTTCAAAATCATTTGTTATAAGTTTGTATAAGTACAAATTAAAATGTATGAATATAAAGTCTTAATATGTATTTACCTTTTGAAAATTAATAAAGCCTAATACCATTTGAAAATAATAAAAACATAGATTGTATGTAACATTAAAACATATGGTAATGTAAAAAAGGAAAGTATTCATTTGCAATTGAAATTATAAATAAAGTAAGGTTTAAAAAAACAAAGTTATAAATTTATTTATAAACAAGGTCTAAAACATATGTAAATATGAAGATTAAGTAATTTATAAAAGAAAGGGGTTTAAAATATAAATTAAAAATGAAGAAAGGTTTGAAACATAATTTTTAATAAAACTAAACATAGGATTTAAAACATAAATTGGTTGTATCTGCATACTTGTAGGCCATGCACATAAGAAAATTACAAGTGTAAAAGCATGAAGTGTGAAATCAAACAAGTGGCACATTTTTTCTTTAAGTTTAATTTTTTTTATAAATATTAACAAAGAAGAAAGCAGGCTGTTCATTTCCTCTATACAAATTTACTTCCTTCATTTCTACAAAATCAAAGCCAGTAAAAAGAAAATCAAAATTGTCTTCAATCTGAAGCAAAACTTGAAGCTTTGCACTAGAAAATGAAAATTTACAAGCAAGCTAACCATTCAAAAAAAATCAAAACCCGAAAGCAATCAAATCAAAGCTGAAGCAAAGGATCATCTCAAACAAGTTCAAAACTATAATCTGAAGTATTTCAGAGCAAATCAAAAAGCATGCAAGTTAATTCAAATTTATCAAGAACAAGCTTCGAATCTAAATTCAACAACTTAAAATCTTGAAGCCATAACTCATCTCAGCAACATTCAGTTCAAAATATCAGAGCCATCTTCCAGTTTTCAAATTTTAAATCCAGCTCTGCTTCATCTCTCAGGTAATTCAAGCAAACCCATAATTAAAATTAAAATCTAAAATCTGAAGCAATTAAAACCATAATTAACTTTGGTATTTTCAACCTGAGGAAATGATGATCAACTAAAACAAATTCAAATTCTCAAAACAAGTTCCAGATAATTTCAAATTCGAGCCCAAATTTTTCTTTCCAGGCTTTGTAGTCCTATTCTCTGTCTTCTTCCAGAAACTACAGGTGAGCAAACCCAATGTTTTAAACCGTATCTTCTTGATTTTATGCCTGTGGTGGTGATGATTTGGAAATATGTTTGTGTAGATGAAAATGCAATGTATGTGTGTATATATAAATATATGTATGCTGATTTGAATATACCTCTGTCAAAGAAGAAAAGAAAAAAAAACATATAGGTATAAACCATTTTGAAAATTAATATCTCTTCTTCCAATCCTTTATAGGGTTTACTCTTTGAATAAAAATTGTTTATAACACTCTAATCTAAGTTTTAAAAATAAATTCCAGGTGTAAATATTTATAGGATATTATAAAATGGAATATGACAGTGGTAATTTAACTCAGGTCAAAATCTTGATTTTTGAATTTTCAAGTTTGGATTGTATCTTTGAATTCGTGTTGGAAAATCATGATTTTTTATATAGATTTTAGAATTTTTAAGTGCGTGGATAATGAGGAATCGTTAGATGATCAGAAAATGTGTATTCTTCGAATTCTGTCAAACGGTGAGATTATTTTCTTCGAATTTTGGTCAGAAGGTGGATTAATCATCGATGACCATCATAAAAATACTCGTAGATTTTTCAGGAGAATGAGGTGATTGGGCGAGAGCATTTTAGGGTTTAAAGGTTCATTTTGGTCGAGGGCAAAGGTAAGATCACCACGACGTCATCGTGGCATCCAGTGGGATCAGACCAAAGGGAAAAGCTTCGTGGATCATCGAAGCAGCCGTGGACGGAGTCTCGTGATCGCTGGTGACTTGACATGGGGATGCGAGGCAATTTACTGGTGATGGTTGGGTTCCAGGAAATGCTCGAATAACCTATTTTCGATTTCGTGGTGGTACTGGGTTTCTAGGTTATGGAATTTGTCGATGGGGTCGAGAGTGACTGGTGGGTGGTCGCGATGTTGGTCGAAGAACGTCCCGATGACCGTGCACGTGCACCCATTTATGTCTATCAGCAGTTTGAGATTGGGGAAGGGGAAGATCATGGGTTTTCTTGGGTTTAGTTTGAAATTATTCGTGTTGGACTCGAAGGAGATCGGTGCTTGTCTCGAAGTTGTAGAATACATGGGTTTATACGTCTGGGAAATTTATTCATTGAGGAAGACGAAGTTTCATCGGGGTGAACTCGAAGTGACTTGTGAAAATACTCGGGGTTGAGTTTGGGAAAATTTTGAAATACCTCGGGATCGTTTTGTTAAACGGTAGGTTTCTCAAATTTCTGAAATATAAACATGTTTCAGATTTAACTATAACTAGGTTATAAAACATAGGAAGAAAATTTGTTTTCAGGCTTTTAAAGTTTTATAAGAAGCATAACCAGATTTTCAAAAGATAATTAAAAAAAATCAGGTTTTAAACAAGTTTCTCAAAGATTTAATTTTTAAATTAAATGTTTAAAATTGTTTATTTTAAAGTAATAATGATGATAGGTTAATTTATTAATTAATGATTAAAGTTGATTAATCAAGTGATTAAAGAATAATTTAATTAGACGATAATTAATTAATGTGATTAATTAATAAAGGTAATTAATTTGAAAATGATTAATTAATTAAAAGTTAATTTATTTATGAAAGTGATTAAGGAATGATTATTAATTAAGGATTAATTAATTAATCATTGTAATTAATTAAAGATAAATAAATTATTAATATAAGGTTAATTAATTGTAATTAAGGGTTAATTAATTAATATAATTAATTAATGAAAATTAATTAATGAAATCAATTAATTGCTTAAAGATAATTACGTAATTAAAAGTAATTAATTAATGATTAAAGGTGGATAAATCAAGTGATTAACATTGATTTAAGATTAGGGATAGTCACTTATCGTAACTAATTAAGGATAATTAATTAATTAAGGGTTAATTAATTAATTAAAGATAATTAATTAAATGGTGAATTAAATAATTAAAGGTTAATTATTTAATAATTAGAAGTTGATGAATTATAATTAAAGGTTAGTTAATTTATTACTAATGGTTAATTAATAAATGATTAAAGAATAATTAATCAAAATGATTTGTAATTTATTAATGTTAATTAATCAGGATTAGTAATTCATAAGTAATTAATCTGATTTGAATTAATCAGACAATTAACTGATCTTACTTATGAATGTTTGAATTCTATTGGATGATTGAATTGTTTGATATCCTTGATATGTGATGCTTTGTTTTGATTTATATCTGTGATGTGCTCTATGAATGAAAGATAAGCATTATAGTTTATACCGCTTATCAAATATATTGCTGTATTTGAATCTATACTGATTGATGAGTTGCACTTTTATCATGTAAAACCCCTGGACCACACTTATACACACACAAATATGGATTGCACATGGAAATGGGTTAAGTCACAGATTTTTGAAATAGTTTTAAAATTGAATTTTTGGATGGTTTTGGAAATGGATTGGGTTTAATATAAAAAGTTTTTGAAAAGGAATTTCAAAGATGAAAGTAGTTTTTGAATAATTTGATTAAGTTTGAAGTCTAAACAATTTGATTTAAATTCAAAATTTGAAATTGAATTCTATGTTTGGAAACTATGGATTGAAGATGTTATACAAGTTATATATTAGTTAAACCATTTTAAAGTTATTGATTTGGGAATTTGAATTTAACTCAAGGGCTTTAACTCGTGCAAATATAATTGGATTTTTTTCGAAACGAAAACTATTTTTTTCAAATAATAAAAGCTTTCATAAAAGGAAAAGATTTCCAATTTGTGTTGAAAAGTTTCAAGTTTGAAATGAAATTGTGAATTGTTTTGAAAGCTATAAATGAACCTTTGTGAAAGATTATTAAACCTTGTTAGAAATCGAAGAGGATTTTAAATGGTGTATCTTTTATATAAAAGATTTGAATTGGAAATGGGTTGGAAAGCTATATCTTTGTTTAAGGATTGGATGAGTTAATCCTAATTGACATGGAAATCGTCTTGAAAATCTATGAATGGATCTTTGTGAAACTGGGTGAACTTTGTAAAATGAATCTTTTTGTTTAAAGATTCGAAATGGTAATTTGTTTAAACTATTTGAAGAAAGGTTTTGGGTTTTTTAAAAGTTGTGACTTAACTGAAATCCCATATCCATAAGTTTTAAATATTGCACTCACTATTCGGTTTAGCCGGGAGAGGACCTTGTATCATATAGCCCATTCCGGATAGTGATTCGACGGTAGCATTGAAGACCGGTGGTGAAGACCGGGTATTTGCAAGAACGATAGGATAACCTATCGATTGTCCCTGCACCGAGTAGCTACGGTATGGAGATTGCTTAAGTGATGGGAAGTCCGATCGGGATTGTGGATAGCTGGATTGCAAGGGCTTCTTCCTCTATTGGACAAAGTGCCTTCGGTTCTGTTCGAACCCGGAACAGACTTGTATGGTTGTATGTCTGACATTACAATTTGAGATATAAACTGATCTCTATTAAATACATTTCTGTTTGGTGGCGGAGAATTTATTCTCTTAGCTTAATATCCTTCTCTGAGACGTACGAGCTAAGAGGTTATGTAGTTGATAGTTATCAGTGATATACTCCCAATTTGATAGTGTGGCATGCTGAGTGCTGCTGTGTATCATTTGTTGATCAAAACACGGCTTTTATATAAAGCGTAGCTTTGTGGACGAGACCGCATCAGGACCTCACACCCCGAAAATGGTCGAAACGGGAAAGATGCGGTAAGGTTATGAGGGTCGCTCCCTTTAGGGTGTGTCATTCCCTTCTGGAAAAGGGTGGTATCATGGTATAGAGCCCAGATACTTAACTCATGTGGTCACTGCAAATCTATTACTTTGTGGTTGAGAGGCGCCTCGGATAAAGGTCGCAAACGACTGGGGATGGCATGCTCGTGTAGTAGTTACCTAGTTACAGAGGTAACCCGGCCTTGTGTTGGCAGAGAGCTGGTTAAGCTCTCGGGACATCCCTCCAGATGCATACTCATGTGGCAGTATGAAGTTCCTTAGCCTGACCATTTGTTGGAAATCCAAACAAAATAATACGCGCCCTGTATGGTTTTAGTTGTATAACCTGCAATGGAATGTGGCGGTAACCTGCTATTGAACATGGTAGCTATAGTAGGCATACAATAATGGTTGTATGCTGGCTAAGATTAATATTATATTTTCGAAAGGTTTTCTGCACTATGCACTAATAATAATATCAAATTGTTTTAGCGTATTAAGCATGTTTGACTGTCATAAGGAGAAATCTCCTCTAATGCTGCGTTTGTATTGTGTGTGCGGCGGGAGACCTTATGGTAGTTTCATTTTCCAAAAAGCATTGCGAATTTCAATTTTTAAAATCTTTTGTTGTTGTTTTAAAAGATAAACTGTTTTGTTTGCTCATACCAGTTCTACGATTGACCTGGAGTTTATTGTTCCCTTCCTAAACTCTTGGTGCCCACAATTTTCCCACACGGGTAGTCTAGAGTTGGGTTTTTCAGATAGTCGGGTTTAGTAGATTATCTGGAGTTAGTTCAGTTTTTGGATTCGGACTGACCTGGATTGCTTAGTGCATCATTATTAGGAGTTCGAGCTATTTCTGGATTGGTGCCTTAGAGATGGAGATTACCGATACTGGAGTTCTCTCTTGAAGACCATATTGGAGATATTGTTCCGCTGCTGGTGTTATCTTTTCTTTCCGCTGCCATTGTCTTGTATCATATCTCTGTTGTATATTAATATTCATAGTATCATTCAGTTGTATCAGATATAGTATCAAATGTTGTGTATCAAATGTATTATTCATTTCTTCCGCTATGTTGTACTTAATGTGTTATAAGCTTCAGTGAACCAGATTCGACGTTTGGATCTACGACATTTGAATATAGGTGATATATTTGGTGCCGATTTTCGAAGGTCGAGTCAAGGTCGTTTCATTTATCATATATTTGTATCATTTATCAATTAATTTCAAATTGGTTGAACTTAGAAATTAGCTAACAACACCATTGTCTTGACTCCCTGGTATGAAATCGTTCTTTAGTCAATATTTGAACAATTCAAATATCGAAGCCTGTACGGGCTTTGCTCATGTATAATCTTAGGCATAAGCGAGTCTCTTAGAGATCAATTAGGTGAAATCCAATTTCTAATCTATATTTAGCTACAAATTGTAATGATATTGTGTGCACATATTCTTTTCATCGTCACTATATTACTTAGATATCCAGAGTTTGGACAATGGTCAATAATAACAATATCCACAGTTAATTTCTAAGGCTATTAAAGTTCTTGATTCAATCCGATAACATTTATCAATTAACTGATTTACTCTGATCTGAGATTTTGATTTCAAATTAACTACTAATTATGTTGATACTAACTTCCAATAACGAAAGAGACAAATCCTCTCTGGGATACTGTTTCACTTTAAGTAGTTCAATGCCTAATCAACCATGTTTGTAACACGATTGCTATGTCATTGACCATAATTAAAGTATAGTCTATTTATTTAAGATCCACAGTACCCTCAAGTTTGAAGACTACTACATGTCATTGCTAAGATCTTCTATTTTGACTTAGTTGTATTAAACTATTAAACTCTCATTAAGTCATTTTATGATTGTTCCAAACAGCTATAACTACGTAATCCCTTGGTGTCCTCAACGGTCATGAGTAATTCACCATCTATCTTATACATCACTAGTCTCAAGGATATATCGATATCCTTTTCTTAATATATCTTGACTAGGAACATTTAAGGAATAAATATTTAAATATTGATTTAATATTCATGTTTATGAATACATTCGCAACCGCAATCGAAAAATACTTCCCTTGAGGATTTTCTATTTATATATATATATATATAAACCATTACTTACATCTGCTATAACAATACATGTAATAGAATAGTAAAACCAGAAGTATGCTTTATTTTGATCAAGATTCTCTACAAGAGTTAAGATATATAATTAAATTACATAATTTCTCTTAGGTCGCATCATTGACTCTATCATCTTAAACCTATATGTGCTCCAATATATTTGTAACTAAATTATAATGCTTTGAAAGGTCATATACTCTATTGTAGCTTTACATGCTCTATTTTTGTTGATTTGTTTATCGTCGCCCTGTTTCATTGTGCATCGTTTTCCGTATGATGCCAAAAATCCTGCAATACCTTGATAAACACATTAGTACCAATGTCACACGGATGTTATTATCAAAACACTATAATCATGTTCCTGACATAACATGTTTTATGCCAAACTGTATGGCATTATGATGTTGTTTATATTTGGATAGCGAGAGTACCCTGTTCCATTCTATGACATGTGTCACTATCATATATTTATGTTCTTAAGATAAAGACTATTACCTAACCTATTATTTATTATAATTTTCCTCATAAACTCATAAGTGCACATTTGAACATGTTGATTTTATGATTCTTAGGTTAGACAAGTTTCACTTAATTGTAAATAAAGAAGCTGATGACGAAGCTCGAGGCTTTTAGTTATCTATTAGATTTATATATACCAAGATTTATTGCTAGATAGGCGATGTGTAGCATCCACATACTTTGGTACATCACCTCCATTTATGTTTATTATTTTAGCCCCAATATGGGAAATAGTTAGGTTAATACTGTTAGAGAAGTGATCTTGTTTCGTCATTTGAAAATAATTCTCGTGATGACCACAATCATCGTTGTTCATTTTCCGATCTCGACATGGGGATGTTATAAATTTTCTAGTCAAACTCACTACTACAACTGTATGGATTGGTGACAAATTATCAAACAGAGCTTATGTTTAGAATTATTTCAAAACAACAGCTACTAGTACCATGGTTGGTATGGACCGAATCAAATCCAACCGAACAAAAAATTGCAATAATGCAAACAATCAAAACAAGACTTATTCTTCTACCTAAACAAGTAGGACTGAGTCACTATAGTTTAGAGATCTCACATATAAATGCATCATGACATCTGTAAGGTTACCGATTGATCGTTTGGAGGAGAAAGTCCACCCAACCAACTTACATGAGGAAATCCATTGAAATTTCATTGTAATCCACTGAAATATATAAAAATCAAATAGAAATAAATAATGCATTGTTAAAGGGGCTTCGAAAATTGATAAGGGTGTTCAACATCGAAAAAGTGCATGTTTTTCAATGGGCACGCGCCGAAATGGTGTAAAAAAGCAACATGGATGGTTGTAGAACACTAATTGGCTCGGGCTAATAAAATAATAATATAAGATGATCAATAATTTTCCATTACAGATTATCTTAGCATTTTTTACCTTTAATTTTTTGATAATTTATTATTAACATATCGATTATACTGGTATACCAATTTTTATTTTTATTGCAATGGTTGATAAGATGTGCTAATATTTAAACATAAATTGTTGACATAGAATCCGACACAAGACATCTTAACTATTGAATGTTCCCTTGATTTCCACCTCCTCTTTAAAAACAAATGAATCAAATGACCAATAATTATTTGTATCAAATTTTGTATCCCAGTGGTTGCTCCCTTGAAATTATTATTATTACTAAAATAAAACAAGGTTACTATTATATACATCCACTTTTCTCCTTCTTCCACCTATCTCTTTTTTCATCCACCAATGTTTTTATAAAATACTTCTCTTACTCTTGTACACACACTTCTCGTTTTGTTTAAAAAAAGAAGAAGACAAGCATTCATTTTTTTAATATGTTCAAAATATAACGATAAAACAACAATTATGAACTCAAATGTTTTATGTTAACTGTTTTTTGACCAAAAAAAATTTCAACAGAAATTAGAATGTCAAGAAGAAGATGAAATGACTCAATAACTTGACAATGCACTTAGAAGAAGTAGACAAACAAAATTGAGAAAAACCAAGGCATTTGGTGCTAAGTAAACTAGTAGGCACCGAGAGGTTTTTTCTCCTACCTTGGCACTACAAACCTTATACACTTCACATGGTACAAAAACCACTCATTGTCAAGTATTTTTCTTAGAGTTTGGACAAGCAATTCTCTGTATTGATGAGAAAAAAGCAAAGAAAGTAGGATAATACAAGTGTTATTGGAAAAACCATCGCAAACAACTCAAAGTATATGGAAAAGAGTTTGGGATACATCAAATTGGAGATAGAAGAACAATGCAAGTAAAAGGAGTGGAATTTTACCAAGGAAAACCGCTTGGTTCCAAGAGGAACGTCTTAATACTAAGAGGTTTATTTGCATGTGGACCCTCATGCTTACTTGTACATCATTGGGCTTGCTTCTGAACTTCGACCTATGCTGGTTCCTGGATCTACAGAGTTGTTTCCCTATAAATATTAGCCCTATAGCAACCAAAAGAGGGATTTGGACTCTGCTTCTTCTTTATCTCCTATCTCTCCCTTACATTAGTCACCTAGGCAGATACCATTTGCAGTTCTAGGCTTAAGAACTTGTCAATCCTTTGTACTAGTGACTCTGATTCTTTCTCAGATCCATAATTAATAAAACTATAAAGTGGACATAAACCAGAGATTGTCAAACCACTATAAAAATCTTGTCTCTCTACTTTTCTAACCCCTTTTTCGAAATAATTTTTCTATTATTTCTGCTAGATCTATTCCTATAATAGGTGATTTGGGTGTTGTGCCACTTTTGGCGTCAACATTTTGGTGCTTTCGTTAAGAAATCTATCTCAGGATTAGATCTAGCTTGCTATTATGGATTTGGAGGGTCCAAAGGTTAGATCCAGAAGTTTTGTTTGAAGAATTTGAAAGTTTTCTATTTGAAGTCAATAGCAGCTAGGAGCTCTGATAGATCATCCGGAGCGGTAGCTGGATGTGACGAAGGGAACCCTATTAAGTTGATGTTAGTAACCAACAAGCAATAACAGGATCTTCTGCTTAATAAGAAGTGGTTATTAGAGGAGAACTCTATAAGATATTACAGGAATTAAATCATAAGATTGTATATAGTCAAAAAGCTTTGATGAATAAGATGGATGCTTTGTTAACCCTGTAATCACCAAGAACTAGGAGAACCATGAGGGAAACTTCACTTGGAGTAGAATAGGAAAATTCCAATGTTTTTGGCCGAAACAAAAGGGATAGAAAGAAAAAACAAAAGACATGAGTTATCAGAGTTGTTAGAGGGCTTGCAGGAGGAAGCAAAGTGCTCCCCTCACGAAAAGAACGCCCGATATTAAGGGGATTTCTCTCGGTACTAAGAGGAATCTAGAGCGAATAATGGGCAAGAGGTTGATGCAATGGTGGTCTTTGAGGAGGAAGAGGATTTGCAATTGAAAATGATGGTTTTGAGTTAGATATTGATTCTAATGGAGACAGATTTCAAACAGCCGAAGCTCAACTAACTACACGTCCATGAAATACCGAATAAGTCGTTCTCCGAAAGACAGGAGGACCTAGACATCAACTAATAAAACCGAGACCAGAGTCAAATATTTGGTGTAGCCCTTGATAGTCGGCTTTCAGATCATTGTGCTAGTGAGGAATACATAGCTGATATGGTTAAATGATTTGTGGAGGAAAATAGAGGTAGAAAGAATGAAGATTGGAACCCAGTATGTAACAGTCCCAATTTTTCGACTTTCAAAAATCGACATTAATACGTCCACTGTATCAAATGCCGAACAATCGAATGCCGGAAAACCGAACCATTAGGGTTTAAGAAGAAATAGGTAGAAGAAGAAGAAAGAAGAAACAATAACAAAATCTCACATATCGCAGCAGAACAAATATAATAGATAAATGAATATCTTTAAAACAAAGAACTATATCAGTTATTACATTACATCACATTACATTATCAGAGTTTACAACAACATGATACAACACTTACGACAACTAAACCATATATAAACTGAACTTGCAGCAAAAGCAATCCCAATGCAGCGGATACTACATAGTATAAATAATATGTCTCGCCATCTAGCTTGCCTCTTGAGCTCCACAGCAACTCCTGAATTGCAGAATGAGCTGATAACCTGACTCTAGGCTGCCCGTGTGGAAAATTGTGGGCACCTGGAGTTTAGAAGGGAACGATAAACTCCAAGTCAGTCGTGAGACTGGTATGAGATCTTAAAAACAGTTATCAAAGAAAATAAAAAGAAATTCGCTATGCTTTTGGAAAATGAAACTACCATAAGGCCTCCCGGCACACACACAATGAATCGCAGACTTGGGGGAGATTTCTCCTTATGATAGTCAAACATGCTTGCTACGCAAAATCCTTTTTAATATTATCATTAGTGCATAGTATGGAAAATATTTCGAAAGTATAATATTAATCTTAGCCAGCATAGGTACCATTATATTATGCCTGCTATAGCTACCTCCTGAGGAGGCAGGTTATACAATTGCAATCGTAAAGGGCTCGTATTGTTTCTTTGGATTTCCAACAAATGGTCAGCTAAGGAACTTCCTACTGCCACATGGGTACGCCTCTGGAGGGACGTTCCGAGAACTTAACCAACTCTCTGCCAACACAAGGCCGGGTTATCTCTGTAACTAGGTAACTACTACACGAGTATGCCATCCCTCGGTCCTTTAGGACCTTTATCCGAGGATCCTCTACACCAACAACCACAAAGAAAAGTATTTGTAATAACCACAATGGTTAAATATCAGGGTTCCATACCTGACACCACCCTTTCTAGAAGGAAATGACATACCCTAAAGGGTGCGACCCTCATAACCTTGCCGCATCTTTCCTGTTTTGACCATTTCCGGGGTGTGAGGTCCGATGAAGTTTCATCCACAAAGCTACACTTTTCACAAAGTCATGCTTTGATCAACAAATGATCAGCAGCACTTCGTATGTCACGTTACCAAATTGGGAATGTATCACTAGTCACCATCAACTACGTAACCTCTGAGCTCGTACGTCTCAGAGAAGGGTGCTAAGCTAAGAGAATAAATTCTACGCCACCAACAGAAATGTGTTTGATAGAAACCAGCTTTACATCTCAAAATGTAACATCGGACACACATCCATACAAGTCCGTTCCGAGATCGAACGGAACCGAAGGCACTTTCAAAGAAGCCCTTGCAAATCCAGATATTCACTAATCACGTCTGGAATCCCCATCATAAAGGGTGATAGAATCTCTAAACCGGAGCAACCCAGTGCAGAGACAATCGACAGGTAATCCTTTCGCTTTCGAAAATACCCGGTCTTCAACACCGTCTTTAAATGCAATCCCATTTCGTCGTATCGTTATTCGAAATGGATTTTATGACATAAGGTCCTCTCCCGGCTAATCCGAATAACGAGCGCGTATTTTAAAAATAAATGTTCAATCAGATTTTCAAAAAAATCACAACAATTTACACTTTGATCTTTTTAAATGAAAGATTCATCACAATCACAAAGGTTCGATGTGGGTTTCGAATATCCCTTTGGAATTCGACTCCCGTTCGCATCGAAATTATAATGCCATTTAAAGGCAAATATTGATAGTCGATTGTTTAAGCATCAATAAATATTCGCAACACCACCAAGATTTAAATAATTTTCCCAATTATTTATTTTCAAAATATCTTTGGAAGATATATTTCACACTTCAACCATTTGGAAAAAAAATTCAATTTACTTTCCACATTTCAATACTTTGAAAACAAATTTCAAAATAACTTTTCCTTACGCAGAATAAATTTCCAAATATTTATTTATTTCCACTGAAAATCTGCCTAGTTCAAATATTTTAAAATAGTTTAAAATGCTTATCCAAAATATACTTAGAGATATTTAGAACAAAAATATTTTGAAACACTTGCTTAAATACTAGTTATGAAAATATTATATTAATGTCTCATATAAGAATTCAAGTCCAAATTAATTTTTTTTAATAAAATTAATAGGTAAGATACAACTATTTAAATATTCAATTTCTAAAACCAATATCAATTAAATCTTTAAATCATTACTTCCATAATTAATTAAATAAATCTTTACTTTAAAGATTTTCAAAATCACCTCAAGTAACTAATTTCTCCAAAATATTCTTTTAAACCCAACCTTAGAACTCTTAATTTATATTTTCAAAGCTATTTTACAAACATACTTGGCTTTTTAGGGAAAATACATTTTTCATTTCAAAATGGTTCATTCAATTCAATTAATAAATCTTTCTAGATTTATTTTAAATTTACGTTTGAATCCGTAAATTCCTTCACACATTTTAAAAATATCCAAATGTTTATTTTTAAAACAAATTTCCCTTTCCTTTATAAATTCCCATGGTGAATTTAAACTTCTAAGTATCCATTGATATACGATTTTCAAATATTCATTTTCAACACCGAATTAAATTCTAAATTGATTTCCAAATTTATTTTCAAATACCAAATCAATTTCCAAAATTGATTTCTAAATTTATTTCAACACCAAATTTGTTATCTTTTGAAACAATTTCCTTTTTTTTTAATTTATTCAATTTCCTAAGATTAATTTACTATAAATTTTCTACTAAATTTCAAAAATCAAATTTTATTTATTTCTGATATCCTACGATATTAAAAATATATTCGGCTAAATTATAGCCTTCAACAGTTTCAATCACAAATAGTAGCACACAGATTATAAATAATCAACATATAATATTGAAACAAATTCAATTATTTGAGGAATCCAGTTGGATCCCTCCAACATGTTTCCCTGCATCCACAGACGTTAGCACAACAATTAAATACCAATTCCACTTCGAGGTAGAATATCGCGGTATATAGGATTTATAAATATCATCCGCTATTATGCGGCGTAATAGGGTCTCATCCGCTATATAATGCAGGAAATCAACAACTCCAAATACATATATAATACCAATTCCACTTCGAGGTGGAATATCGCGGTACATGGGTTTACATATAATATCATCCGCTATTATGCGGCGCATAGGGTCTAAACTAATATAACTAATAATAAATCAATCATCCAAGCACACCATCAACAAATTTTAAATTTAACTATTTAAAATCTAAATCATAAAATATTTGATTGAGTGAGAAGATCTCACCTTTGCTTACGCATGCAACCATTTTCAATCCAGACTGTTTTCTCCATAATTTTGACCTTGTATGAACAATTATATAATTCTATTAATATTCAAATAAATCGAATAATCAATTTTCATTTGGTAATTTTAATTGTCCAATGGTTTTTTTATATTGCAAACCAATTTCTTTTAATAAATTCATTTAACTAAATTTAAATTAAAACTAAATTTCCTCTTAAATAAATAAATGAACAGACTAAAAATTTAGTTTAAACAAAATTTTCTTTTTAAAATAATCTTTGGTAACTAAAATAATTAAACGAACCACTTAAACAAATTAATTACCTTACCACTTTGTTTAAAAAAATAAGTTAGTAAATTTAAAATGTATGCATATATTTATTTTCCAAAATCCTATCTGTATATTTATTTTTTTCTTCTTTGAAACTATTTATAAATTCTAAATCATCTTAAAATTCTTATATCTTTCCAAAATTATCATATATATATATATATATATATATATAATAGTGACAGAACCCTTTTTTTCTTTCATTTCTTTCTATACATATCTTATATAGATATATATAAATTTTTGAGATAATTTATTGAATATACCTCACTGCACTGCTCGAGGCCACCACCACTTCCCATTGCGACCTATCGCAATACTCACAGCATCTCCCGAACCCTACTCTAGCCCTTCCTCCCATGATTTCCTGTGCTATAGCTTAATTTCCATATTGATAGAGCTGAAACAAGATTCAGTTGGAACAGTGTACTGCTGTAAAATTTGATTTGGCAACCACGAACAACTTCTGGTTGCCAAACGTTCAAAGCAACAGAAGCTCCCTGACCCTTTCCAAACAATGAAACTCTTTCATGACCATCTTCGTCCTCTTGCTTTCCATCTACAGACCTCCAAATTACTTTCCAAAATCAAAACTTCCCTCCTCCATGCCAACATCCTCTTTGCCTCGACGCGCGCGACCATGCTGACGTAACTCGCCCCAAATCGCAACCCTAACGCACGAGTTCGCAACCCTTGATCGGCCATTCCCCCAACCTCGCGCTGCCTCACTCAAATCCGATGCAATCGCCACCTTGCGATATCTCACCCCACGCAATATCCTACCGAAGAACTCGCATTCCGGCGCCCATCGCAACATCGATGCGAATCCACCCCTTCAGCAGCCAAGGCGACGCGCCCTAACCAATTTCGAGCTTCGCCCTAGCTTTCGCGATTATTGATTCCCAGAAGAATTTTTTTATAAGAAATCGCGTGGCCTTGGCTTCTTTCAACTGGGAAGAAGGGAAAATGAAAATAAATCGGCCTATTTTGATTTTGACCGAAGATAGCACGATTTTGAACGAAAAGGGGGTTCTCGTTTTCTTTTGATTTTTAAACGAGATGTTCTTCTTTTTAACGCGTGTTAAAATTTCATAGAAATAAACGAGCACGTGTAATAAATTCCTCAACGTGTCAACTTCCCCATATATATGAATATATATATATAATTTAAATTTAAATTCAAATCGCTTCGATAAACGCAACTCAAAATTTCGATCTCCTATCGAGGCGTGCCTTCAGACGTCTATAATGTTATACCCCTATTCCGAATGCAATGGAAAAGGTTTCGAGCCCTAATTTGATCGTATGGAGAAGATACCTTTTGGACCTAGTTATCATATTAACTCTTCGATATAAATTTCATGTGTTTACTTACCGTGTGCTCACACAACAACTCCAAATATTACGAAAATTGAAATCCGATAATAATACAATATCACGGATCCAATAGAACTGGTTTCGTCGAAATCCGAGACTACGCTTCGGAAGTCTATTTTTAAATATCGATTTAAACGATATAATTTTAAAACCAAATAAAACATTTTCAAATTAAATTATGAAGCTTCCATTAACCTCAGTATTATCAATATGGATTTTCTGAGCCTTTAAAATATTTTTAATCAGCTTAAAACCGAAGAATCAAATTTTTATCCAACTTCGATAAATTAAATTTAATAATTAAATTGCCAAATCCATAGTTAATTTTGAAATTCAAGTTAAACTAACCTCCAAATATTTAAAATCAATTAAATATTTCATTTCAAATGTTAAAATTTCCGGGTCGTTACACAGTAGGATTTTGTTCATTGAAAATATTCTGAGAGAAGAGTACTATAGAAAGTTCATGATGCCAACGATGCCATCATATAATGGAACTAATAACTCCAGGCAGCATTTACTCAAATATGAATAGTATATAGATGGAGCTAAAGCTATGAATGTTGTTCGTTGTATACATTTCTCTATCTTTTTGAAAGGAGTCGCTTCTATGTGGTTCATTAGGCCCACATGGAGATCCATATTACTTTTGATGTATTGGCTAAAAATATTTTAGAGCAATTCAGGCTCCACACTGCCCGACTGATGAACGTGATGTCCCTATCTAGCTTGTCTCAAAGACCTAAGGAGTCGTTGAAGGGGTTTTTGAACTGGTTTAATATTGTTATTATCAAGGTTAGCAATAACGAAGGAAGATCTTGTATTCATGGATTCTCCAGGGTGTTCACCCAAAAACAGATTTTAGTAGGCAGTTGAAGATGAAACAACCAACTACTATGGAGGAATTCCATTGAAAGGCAAACCAGTTTCTGAAGTTGGAAGAGGCAAGTTTAGCTTCAGGAAATACTGATGGCGGATAGTCAAAGGAGGTTATCCAGAGCAATGTGACGGTCAAATAATCTGGAGACAATGTTGAAAATGTAGTGACAAATGCTGGAAACTCTAGTGACCAGAAGAAACGAAATCAAGGCCTCGATAGTCAGTGTAATGATAACTAGAAACTTCTGAGGAATAGAAGGTTGGGAGATCATACACCTTTGAATGATACGCTGGAGATAATTTATTTTGTTACGCAAGAAACTGAGCAATACAAGAAACGGGCCAGGAGGGAGGCGATGAAGCAACATAAGCAATATGAGAAGTATTATCGCTTCCACAAAACTCATGGATATAACACTAATAAATGTCGTCATTTGAAGTACTTGATTGAGGAGCTAATATGGAAGAACATGCTCCAGTAGTATGTGAAGCAATATCAGAACCTTGACCAAGCTATGGGCCAAAAGGGCCGCCAACCCAAGGGAAACCACTTTGACCCAGCAGAGAATGGCCTAGCTCGATCGATGGAAGACTGCTTATCAAAATGATAATGGAAGGACCTTACCCAACGAATAGGAGCTGGGGTGAGATGAAGAGGTATGCGAGTTCATTAAAGCATGCATCAAAGGAAAATTGCTATGCTGTCAAAGACGAAGCTCCGTCTAAGTAACAAAAGATGATAACATATGATATTGTGCATAGAAACTGAGATTCTAATGGAGCTGAGGCACCAACCCTTAGTCTTATGGTAATAATAAAAGGAATTGGACCAGTAGTTGTGCATCAAGCTTTTATGGATAACAGAAGCTCGGTTAATATTCTATTTAGAAAGACTTTCGACCGGATGAAAATCAGTATGAAGGATGTGATTGCTTGCAAGATGAAGATTTAGGGATTTATGGGTGAAGCTAAATAACCGTTTAGGATAATCGACTTGCCCGTAGAACTTGGTGAAGGAGAACCTAGGGTGTTTCACATTCAAACAATTGTCATTGTTAATGAGTACTCAGAGTACAATGCTTTCTTGAGCTGACCAACCGTAGCTAACTTCAGGATTGATTTGGCTTCATGGTATTTGACAATGTAGAATGGGATTGGAGTGGTGCAATGAGACCAAAGCGTAGTAAGAGAACGCTATGTTGTAGAATCACGAGAAGCTAAGCATCGAGAGAAGGGAATGCATGTGGAGAGAACTCTCTACATTTAGGAATCGCAAGCGTAGCAATTACAGAGTAGCCCTTGACTCGGGAACCAAAGCCGATTAGATATGTCCATGAATCCCAAAAAGAAGTCGAATCAAGTATGGGCAGCATCGATAAAGCTTATGGTGAGTGTTCCTATTGATGTGATGACCCGACCCAAGTATTGAAGATTGACTCTCAACTTGGAATTGGATCGCAGAAGGAACTGAATAATTTCCACCATGAAAATCTAGATGTGTTTGCTCGGACGCATTCTGATATATAGGGGATATCATCAGAGATAGTGTGTCATGCACTAAATATCGATCCCAAGTTCACAATAATAAATCAGAAGAGGTGCGGCCTGGGTCCAAAGTGATCCGCTGTGTTGAAGGAAGAAGTGGATAAGCTATTGGTTAATGGCTTTTTCCACGACCTTTATACCCTTAATGGGTATCTAACCTCGTATTGGTCAAGAAGTCAAATGGAAAGTGGCGAACATGTATTGATTACTTGGATCTAAACAAAGTCTGGCCGAAGGATAAGTTTCCTTTGCCCAAGATCGACCAACTTTTTGATGGAACAGTAGGTCATGAATTGTTATCGTTTATGGATGCTTACTTTAGATATAATCAGATTATGGTGCATGAGCCGCATCAGGAGAATACAAGCTTTATCACGGATTTAGGATTATACTACTATTGGGTAATGCAGATTCAGTTTGAAGAACGTTGGAGCTACGTAACAAAAGAATTAAATTAGATGGACGATGGAGGTGTACGTGGACGATATGCTTTGACGTCATATGTATCTCAAAATCATTTGATGATCTCTTGAAGATGTTTAAGATTCCATAGAAATACATAATGAAGCTAAATCTGTTAAAACGTTCTTTTGGAGTAGCTTTTGGGAAGTTTATGGGATTTACTGTGAATGCACAGGCATCGAGGCTAATCCAAAGCAGACTAACAATTGAAGAAAAGTAATCCCCCTAACCATGAAGAAACAAGTTCAAATCTTGAATAGAAAGATTGCTTCTTTGAGTTGATTCATCTCAAGGGTGATAGATAAATGCATACATTTCTTCGACACTCTAAAGAAAGGAAAAAAGAATTTTAAATGGAACCAAGATTTCCAAAATGCTTTCGACGAGTTACTAAGGCACATGGAGACGCCACTGATCTTATCCAAAATGTTAGATGGGGAGTATTTATTTGTTCACTTAACAGTGTCTGCTCATGCGTTGAGCACAACATTGGTACATGAAGAGGCAAGGATTCAGTGACCGGTTTACAGGAATAGAAAAGAATTACCCAAAGTTGGAGAAACTCACGTGTTGCTTGCTGATTACATCAAGAAAGTTGCAACTGTATTTTCAGGCTTATCAGATCAAGGTGTTGACAGATCAGCCTTTGAAATAGATATTGTGTCGACCAGAGACTTTAGGAAGGTTGCTGAAGTGGAATATTGAGTTGAGTCAGTACGATATTACTTATCATTCAAGAAGAGAAATAATGGGAAAGAATTGGCAGACTTCATTGCCGAGTTTATCGCGTGTGATGGTGAAGAGGAGATGGGTGCTACTATCATAGCTCTTCACTGGAAATTGTTTGTAGACGGTGCTTTAAATGAATTTAGCTCGGGGGTAGGAGTAGTGTTTGAAATTCTCGAAAGATGATTAATCTGTTATGTGCTAAAGTTGGAATTTCCTATGACTATAACAAACCTAAGTATGAGGTGTAATAGCAGGATTGAGGATAACAAAGAAACTGGAGATAAAAACGCTGCACGTATTTAGTAACTCCTAGCTGGTGGTTTTCCAAATTAGGAAGGAGTACCAGGCCAAGGGTGCAAGAGTAGCCCCTTACCTATCAAAAGAACTAGAACCACTTGAAGACATGAAGCACTATACGATAGCATACATCCTTAGAGAAGAGAACACGAAAGATGATTCACTAGCTAAGTTAGCCAGCTCTAGGGAAGCACAAGTAATAGGATTGGTTCCACTAGAGGTTTTAACAGCTCCAAGCATTGATCAGATGGACGTCTATTGGGTTTTGGAACTGAGTTTTGGAGACTAGAGAAGAGAAGGAGTCATGGATGACTCCGATCAAAGGCTGCCTGATCAATTGAACTCTCCCAAGAGACAAGAAGAAATGGAAGAAAAAAACTCCTTCAAAAAGTGCCACGGTTCGTGATGTAAGATGGATATTATACAGGAGAGGATTCTCAACTCCCCTGCTTTGGTGTGTAGCCAAGGATGAGGCTAGGAAGATCCTTATGGATGTCCATAAGGGAAGCTGTGGTGATCACATTGGGGGGCATAAGAAGATACCACGCTATGGATATTTTTTGGCTAACAGCAAACCGAGATGCAGTTGAATACACCAAGCGGTGTGACCAATGTCGGAGATTTGCAAAGATTTTAAGAGCCCATCTTCAAAACTTAAGTAAATGGCCAGCCCATGGTTGTTTGCAATTTAGGGAATCGACATTATCGGTGTACTACCAATAGCAAAAGAAGGAGCCAAATATGCCATTGTTGTAGCTGTGTAGTTAAAGCCCTGCTAAAGCCCCATAAAATCCTCACTATAGCACATAACACTCTTCGATCGGTACACTATTTCAATTTAGTGCTATTAAATAGTAGAACCACCAAAAGCCTCACTATTTTCCTCTACACCTGCTAAATCAATGCATTTTAGCACCAGCTTTAGCAACATTGATATATAAAGGTTGATTTGACTAGTTCTCTTTAAATCAAATCAACAAAGTTATGGTAAAGACCTAATTTTAAGGCATAAGTGCTCAATATAAGTTGGAAATCTATTGTAGTCACCAAATCTAGCATGCATAAATTACATCAAATAATATTTGTTTTTTCCTACACAAGTGATGTGAGAATGAGAATAAATTAACTTTATATGTTCGATTTTATATCCAATGAAGCCTTTTGAATCATCGCTATTTTTTGCTATATCCCTGCTTTATCTCTGCTATAACTTTGTGCACCTCCACTGCTATGGAAATGCTAAGCACTTTAACGCATAGTGTTGTAGTGCATTACTTTATGAAATGGGTTGAAGCGGATTGCTTGTCACGGTTACAATGAAAAAGGCAATCAATTTTGTATCAAAAAATATTATTTGCTAGTTCAGAGTGCCCTAGAAAATCATCACAGATAATGGAACTTACCTCAAGAGTAACGAGTTCAAGGATTTCTACAAGCGCCAACTAATTGAGAAGAGCTTCTCCGTGTTTGCACATCCGTAGGCAAATGGGCAAGTGGAAGCGGTGAACAAGATCATCAAATTCATCTTGATAAAGTGACCGACTAGAGCCAAAGGCAACTGGGTTGATGAGCTTCCATCAGCACTGTGGATTTATAGGAAAACATATAAGTCTGCCACTGGGCATTCGCCTTTTGCCTTGGCCTATGGATCAGAGGCAATGATCTCGATAAAACTAGAAGTCCCTTCTCATCATAAAAGGCATTTCGACCTGAAGGTGAATGAGGATCTCCTGCTTGAGTCTCTTGACTTTTGATGAGAAGAGGGAAGAAGCTGAGCTAAGGGTACCCACACACCAGAAAAGAGTAGCACGACACCTCAATGCAAGGTTTGCAACTGCACCTTTGAGGTACGAGATCTTGCTCTGAAACGAGTTCTCCTAGGCACGAGAGTGTTTGGACCGAACTAGGAAGGACCTTGCACAATTGATCAAAAGCCTGAAGATTGAACTTTCAAGCTAGTAGCCGTCGATGGAATCCCGATCATGCATGCTTGCGCCTTGCTGTGGCACCATTACACTTAGAATTTCTTGATTTGATTTCGCAAATAAGCCACCTAAAGATGTTGAAGGCACTATAAATAGGAAAGACTTTTCATGAATAAAGTCGGTTTCTTGAACCAATGGAACCACATTCTTGTAAGCAATTCTTTTGTGTTGCGCAACTAGCGGTACAACCAAGAAAATGCTCCTTTGTCCTTGAATAATAGATGGGGATTAAAGACTCAAACTATCAGGTCGATGGGAAAAGTTTACCCTCTACCTTCTGAGAACCAGTGTTGCCCAAAGGTAGACGATGCTGTGAAGTCTAAACCCTAGGTCGACGAGGAAAATCGACTCGAACCATCAGGTCGATAGTGAAAATCGATCCTAAAACTTCTAAGAATTGTCGTTGCCCAGAGATAGGCAATGCCATAAAAGACTTACTGCCATTTTGATAGGGAAAATCGACTCAAACCGCTGGGTCGACGGAGAAAATCGACCCTCACTCTTCAGGAATTCATCATTGCCCAACGATAAGCAACAACGAGAAGGCTTGCCAATTTAACTAAGCTTTAGGAATTCATTGTTGCTTGAAGATAGGCGGCAGCGAGAGGGTTTGTCGACCCGATCCATGAGTCGATCGGCGTTAGCCTTCAGAAATTCATCACTCCCAAGAGATTGGCAACGTTAAAGAAAGAATTCTTGAAATTAGACTGCTAATGTACTTGGTTCCAGAGAAAGAAACCAATGCACAGCCGGATCTCTAACTTCGAACATAGAAAAAATTAAATGCAGCCCGGAGATAGGCAGCATCGAGAAAATAATACTTGGAATCAAGCCAAAAATCACCAGTTCCCGAGATAGGAGCTAGAGTATGAATGAGAGTCTCAATGACAACGCTAGCAACCAAACGGGACACGCTCTGTCAAGAATGGTCATGGGATATCCAAAACAAGAATTTGCCAAGCTTTCCCGGTCCCGGTTCAGGATCGAAAAAGCACATTTAAATTGGGGAAAATCGAAAAATTTGCTACAACGCTATTAACTTATAAACTCCCAAAGTTAGGCACTTGGAATAATAAATCCTGTGAACAAGGACAACTGGTCGAAGGGAACCCGACTGGGAATCGATGGGAATAACCATAGAGTTGGTTAAATAATGGTTTTGTTTAGCCGAATGAAGCATTTTGGCAATTATAAATAGGGCTGAGTAATATGACATGACTAAAGCAATTGCAGGAATATTATTTTTATCCATAAAGTTGAAGTAAATAAATATATTACATAGAAAAAGATGTGCATAATATAGAAAGATTGTAGTACAAGCACTTATATCATATACATAGGGAGTCATATACAAACAGTATAGTACATAAAGGTACAGAAAAGCGAATAAGAGAAAGATCACAGGACAAAAGTCAATCTTTCGTTACCACAACTTTTATGTACATCATGAAGCGATGGTCGTGCCCGCACAATCTCGGCCTTCAAACCAAAAAGAAAAAAGTTACATACTCCACAATACAAAATACACGACTCTCAGCGACAAGCTCCAAGTACTATCCAGTTAGTCTTCCCCTTCTTGTCGCCTTTGCCACCAATACCTCCAAGGTGAGTCTTGTGCTATTTCTTCTCATCTTTACTCACCCTACCTAAGGGAGAATCACCCTCTGAATAGGTAAACTCTTCACCGACGGTGATATATGGGTCATCAGATTTGTTGGCAGGAGCTTTACTGGGCTTAGTCCTGGGAAGCTTAACATGATCATGTTTTATCTTGAGTAACAAGCCCATGTGACCAACGCTCGAAATCCAAAGGATGCCGACATGTGTTGACCAATCAGATTCCGAGCGTTAGCGGGGGCAAATGAGAAGCGTTAATGTAAGCAATGTGAGTCCCTTGTCTCATACACCACGAACGGACCATTTTTGGTAGATAGCTCGTTCCTGCTAAAAAACGAGCCACGTTGTATGATGGACTGTGCATCGAAACTTACCCGTTATTAATGAATAATCGATAATGAAACCGTTGTTCGGAGCAACGTGGAAGCCCTTCGTTGCAAGAACAATGGAAGTGCATCTATGGGAAAGTATGATGATGGAATCATCCAATATGACCATCCTCGAACGAGAACCATCGTACCGAAATTCAAGTAACGATACCGGATCAGCTGTGTTTTAATAAGAATTAATCGAAGTTAGAGAGTCGGACTTATCTTTGAAAGAACGTGCGCACAACCAAGAAAGAACTTGACTTCACCATAGGCCAAACAAAATCCAAACGTCGGCCGTCTTCCCTCAACTACAATCAGCCAGACCTCTACCTCCATCAGCATCTACGTACTATCAATCATCAATCATAGAGGAATTTCACTTGACAGTTAACGGAAATTGACACCGAAAACTTTCGAGGTGGCGACGTTTAAGAATTGGTGGTGTTCAAGTGATTGGCAACGATAGAAGTTGGCGGTTGTGATAGATCGTCGACGGCAAGTGAAGATCGAGGACGGTGAAGGACAAGTCACTGGAAGGTGAAAGGGGTCAGGGAAAATGGGCTAAATACAAGGCAGAGGAAATCACAAAAGGAAGATGAAATGAAGAAATTTTTTTGAGTCCCAAAGCTTTTATAAGCATCCAGGTAGACGAATTGTCTCAGTAACGAGAGGATTTTTCACCCCAAAAACATACAAAATGCATCGTAGAGAGAGGGCGAACTCATCTACTGTGTGAAAGAATCTCCAAAGTGTGGTTCTCATCCTTAGTATGAAGAATAGAATTACAACTATGCCAAGCATTTAAAGGAATATCTGCCAAACGAAAGCGATGTCTCGAGAAATCAATCGGAATCCAAAAAAGTGATTCGGTGCTTTGTCTCGATCCAGAATACACTTTGTTTTCAACGAAAGCATACTTTGGGGGCAAATGATAACCAGGTTTTTAATCAAGCAGATTTTCAATCCAAGTTAGAAAGTCAAGATGAAGATGAAACGCCTCAACAACTTGGAAACACACTTAGAAGAAGTAGAAAAGCACTCGAGAAAAACTAAGGAATTTGGAGCTAAGTAAACCACTCGGCGTCGAATGGTTTCTCTTGGTACCGAGAGGTTTTTCCTCCTACCTTGACACTACAAACCCTATACATTTCACATGTTACATAAACCACTCGTGATCAAGTACTTTTCTAAGAGTTTGGACGAGCAATTCTCATTGGTGAAAAAAAACAAAGAAAGCATGATAATACAAGTATTATTGGGAAAATCGTCGCAAACAACTCAAAATATACACGGAGAAGAGTTTGGGATACATCAAGTTAGTGATCAAAGAACAATGGAAGTAAAATGAGTGGAATTTCACTAAGGAAAACCACTTGGTACCAAGTGGAGAGATTTAATTTGCATGTGGTGTTGAAAATACTATTTTAGTATTTTGATGATAACAACTATATGAAAATACTACTAATTTATTTATTGAGGTATTGCATGTCAAGTAGCTATACATTAGATGTTAAAACTAAAAAGTCAAACAAAGCCAAGATTTGAACTCAATCTACAACATATAAAGCTTCAAACAACCAACTATGCTAAGAAATATGTTAGCACTTTTTAGAGGGTCAGGCAAAATCAAAATGAACTGCTGGGAAAACAGACTTTTTATCATGAAGAAGTTTAGAAAAATATATATTAAGAAAAGGATAAGCCGAAATCAAACCTGGATGGCAGGGAATGAGGAGATGCGCCCTACCACTATACGACACATACTTTTGTTTACAAAGTTGCTAATAAATACAAATGACCGTTATAAACTAACGTTCAAGTGTCCATTCAAGCATTGTTTTGAAGTGTTGCGAAGTTTTAATGGATACATCTCTACCAAGCTGAATTGCAAAAGGGATGCTCATGTTTTGCATCTTGTCACTCCTATATAAGCCTCTCACCATCTCAAAAGCAAAGACACAATTCTATTCACTGAAATCACTCTCATAAAGCTTCCAAATGCTCCATATTAATTCCAAAAGCAAACTTAAACCAGCGTTCTTTCACTCCACAATATTTTGAGCTTGGTTTTAATCCACTTTCTAACCTCTGCACACTCATTTTGCATTTTTTTAAAGGTTATAAAAGTTGTGCTCTAGTTCGATTACTTAGTGTATTAAAGACATAATATTCGTCAAGTTATTTCTTTGTAAAAGAAAAAATTGAAGTCCCGTTCGGCTGCTCGGACAAGTGTACTGAAATCCCGTTCTACTGCTCAGATGCCTATTCCTCTGGGCGAATTGAGTGTATTTATTAGTTAATTCCAGAAGGAATCTGGGACTGGACGTAGGACGAGAGATCCGAACCAATATAAGAACTCTGGTGTGATTACTTCTTCCTTTACTTTATCATTTATTCCCGTCGCTTTTACATTAATATTGCTGCTGCTGTGATTACCGCGCTTCAACGTTATATTTTATTACTATTGGCCATATCGATCGACGCTACGCGACTAACATGTAGGCCCTCATGCTCACTTGTACATCGTTGGACTTGCTTCTGAACTTCGACGTATGCTGACCCCTGGATCTACAGAGTTGTTCCCCTATAAATATCAGCCCTGTAGCAACCAAAAGAGGATATTGGACTCTGCTGCTTCTTCATCTTTTATCTCTCCCATACAATAGCTACCTAGAGAAATACTATTGACAGTTCTAAGCTTAAGAACTTGTCAATCCGTTGTACTGCTGGCTCTAATTCTATCTCAAATCCATAATCAATAAAAATATAAAGTGGACGTAAGTCAGATATTGCTAAACCACCATAAAGATCTTGTATTTCTCTACTTTTCTACGCTCTTTGCAATTTACTGTTAGTAAGATCTAATCGTACAACATATCATATTTTGGTGTTGTCACTTTTAACGTCAACGTTATCAACTTATTGTTTCTCCACAAATTTTTATCAATCAAAATTCAATTAATTCCAGTGAACATGGTGATTTTTAAACTTTAGCACACTGGGATGGTGCATGATTTCATTCAAAACATGTTTTCAAAGCATACAAATTGAAGATGAGACAAGAAAGGCATACTGGTGGGTTTCCAAACGGACCGTAATCCCCTGAGCCAAACTAAACCAAAGCAATGTTTATTTCCTATCCCTCCTGTTTTTCTTTAGTGAATCAGAAATAAAAGTTAATTTTCAAAATTTGCTCCTCTCCGCTTTGTACGACTCCACCGTTCTGCAGCGGCACTGCCAATCTCAAACTCTTGCCATTCTTCGCCATCTGCCTACAGCCTACTGGGACCTGAAGCTGAAACTCTTGGTAAAGTTTTGAGTTTTCTTCTAGTTAATTATTTGCTATGAATTGTAATTTTTGAATTAATTGATGCAGTGAATTGATTGTTTTCGGTGAATAGGTAATTGTTGCCGTGAATCGATTTGCTGTATTAATTTCCGTGCTAAGAATTGGTTTGTTAAATCGTGTAATTTGTATGCTAATAATTGCGTCTTAAAATGTTTACTGTTACTTTGATTTAACATTAAACAGTGAGGAATTCATTTGCTGAACAATCAATTCTATTTTGGTTTAAATGTTCACTATAAGTTTATGTTCATTGTTAAAAAAAAACTAGAAAATATCTATTATTTAGAATAGAGTTTGAGCTTTTAGAAATTAAAAGTTGAAATAAAGATCAACTTTACAGAACCATAATACAGTTGGGAATGGGATTTGATTTAATTTTTGCTCAATGAAAATCAAAGCGAACATGCCAAAATTTATAGGAAATTAATGATTTTACTACCAAAACAGTCAGTCAAAAAGTAATTTTCTATAAATTGTATATGTTGAGTCATATTTTTGCGTTGCAATAATTTGTAGTTAGTTTTAGTTTTTATTTCTAGTCTGTTTTTTTTTCGTTTCAATTTTTATTTCAATTATTAATTGATAAAGAATGAATTTCTGAAGGAAATTTATTTGCTAGATCCTATTTTTAAGTGGTATATGATTTGATCTGGTAGAATTTTTAGAGGGGTATTTTGAATTGGTGAAGAAATTTTATTTGTTATATCCTATTTCTAAAAGAAATTATGATTTGGTGATGTTTGTAGAGAGACGTTTTGAATTTGTAAATTAAGTTTATTTATTAAATTCTATTTTTAAGTGATATTGCGGTTTTGATAATATTTGTGTAGGAGTATTTTTGGTAGTTTACGCTGACATAAAAAAAAGTGACATCAAAGTATTACAACTATTATTGAAGAAAGATAAAGATATACTACGCCGAAAATCGAGGAACAAAATAAGGGTGAAGTTTAGAAAACAAAACTCCAGAGGTTATAATAAGAGCATGAAACTAATGATCATTCTATAGATGTTGGCATTGAATCAATATTTAAGGCAAAAAGAGTTGTTCGTAGAAATAAACATTTTGGGGAATTTTGAAGGAAGTCAATCACCTGGAGTAGAATTTTTGAGTCACATACTTCAATCACACACACGTGCACAGACACACACACATCACTTTGAACAGAGGTTTATGACAAAATTGTTGGATATTTGTTAAATTTAAAGTTTACAAGTGTTGATGAAAAAAGTTGATGGAACATTGCGCTTGTTTAGAAAGTTATTTTAAACATGGTTATCAAAATAAGATTCAAATCGTAAATCGTAAAGTTTAAATCTAAATTGAAATGGAATTTAAATCATAAACAATAGATTTAAAAGATCCATATTTTAAAGTTCGTATCACTTTAAATTGATTTTGATGTTTGAACTTTTACATCTAACTCTAAAACTCAATTTTTTTCATTTTTTGTTCCATTTTTATTTAGTTTAAAACTCTTAGAATCGAAATTGTAGACCAAAATATGTATATTAATACATCAATGTGCATTGAATGAATTTCCTCTACCGTGGCTTGAACCGAGTTTGAATTGGAATGTAAATCAAATCGTAAAAGGAAAGATTTGATCTAAAACGGGATTTGAATCGTAGGATTTTAAAATTTATGACAACAATGATTTTAAATACAACCAAGTTGCAAAAATCGCTAGGCGGACATTAGGCAGCAAGAATGGGATAGGGATTAATCGTCTAGGCGAGGATTAATCGGAGATATATCGAGTTAGGCATTTTTGATAAACTCGAGCATTTAGGATAAAATTTTAGTATTTTATTTAGTATTAACTGATCCAAAAATAAATTTTATTGGTTTAGATGGTTTTGGAAGCAACGATGGTGGCAAAAACAGCTTGAATCAAACTTTTTGATGTTTATAAGAGGAACCAAGCCTAAATTAGTGCATAAGCAGTGCTTATAAATCCGTTTATATGCTTAGATAATACGACAAGTCTCAACTAGATGGATTATGCAAATAATTAGGCGGTAAAGCTAGCCTAACATCTAGGCTGAGCCTAGGCGCTAGCCTAGAAGGATTTTACAACAGAGAATACAACCAACGATATGATATACAAGGGAAATTTTTGGCCTCTCTTTTCAAACAAACTTTAGCAGATGTCCTCTATAATAATGAAAATACCATGGTATGAGGTTCCGGCCGGAACTACGAGATTCCGACCCAGTCGTACCGGTGGCGGGACAGGATTAGAGCAAAATCCCGTCCCGTTTAAAAAGTCAGTAAAATAAAAAAAATTTAATCAGAAGAAGAGGAGGGGAGCAACAACAAAAAAACACGCGGTATCAATCTGTAGAAAAAGCAAAAGAGAAAAAAACAAATTTGAATCTAGCAGTAATCAAATACTTATTTCAATTAAATCGAACATCCTTTTGCAATTCTTTCCAAATTCGAGCTTCTATTAGCGACGAGCTTCATTCAAGCCTTATTCGAGCATCAAGCAACATACTTCCAGCATCAGGCAGCTTACTTCGAATCAGGCAGCTTATTTCGAGCGTCATTCAAGCTTCGTCTAGTAGCGACGAGCTTTATTCAAGACGGCTTTATTTGTGTTCAAATTTTTTTACGCCTTAGTTGCTGAAGCGTGAGACTAATGTATAGGGGCGGGAGAAGGAATAAGAGTTAGGTTTTGTACACTTTGTTGACCTGTTTTATTTGTGTTCAAGCAATGGAATGTTATTTTTTATACAAGTGTTGGGTTGGGTCATTTGTTTTGCATCAGATTTATGTAGTAACTTTGTTGGGCTACTTTATTTTCTATATAAATGTAATTTAATGTTATTTTATTTCTTTAAAGTATATGTTTTATGTTTTGTAATTTATTCACAATGCTTATTGTTACATTTCCATTACAAAATTTGAACCCGAGACCAAAACCGAAACTTCCAAAATTTCCGAAACTAACCGAAACTAAGAAAATTACAATTGACCGAAACCGACCGAAACGGAGTTCTCAAACCTTGGAAAATACACTGCAAGCCCTACTTTTCGCCAAACTCTAGCAAATCTCGATTTTTCCTATAAAATGTCCAAAATCCGCAATTTTTAATGTAAAAGTTAGAGAAATCAATATAAAAAAGAGTGGCACACAAATCTGGAGAGTATGATCCTTTTTTAGCAGTTCTGAAGATTGAAAAATGCGTAAAGCATGCATTTTCTTTTTTTAATTTTCTGTTTACATTATTGATGCTGAAAATTGAAAAATGTGTGAAGCATGCATTTTCTTTTTTTAATTTCCTTTTTACATTTTTGATGCTGAAAATTGAAAAATGCATAAAGCATGTAAATTTGTAGCCACATTTCAACTTAATGCTGCTGATAATTTACACTTCTGCATGTTATTTTTATTTTTGAAAATGTGCAAGGATTGCATTTCTTACAAAGATGTTCAAAACTTGTTTGTTTTGTAAATTTTTTGTTGCAAAATGGTATATTATAGTGATCTTATCAATTACATTTAATATGCACATTTATTTTCATTGTTTATGTGTGTGTGTGTGTGTGTGTGTGTGTGTGTGTGTATTATAAGCACACATGTTTTGTTTTTGTTTTATATATGTATGTATGTATATATATATGTATGTGTGTGTGCGCGCGCATGAGCGTTTTATGTTGTTTACTCTAATGTAATTTTTGTTTTTCGAAATTGCATAAAAACCGATGGAACTCTCCAACTTTGTGCATATATTTTTTATGTTGTTTAATTTTATTTGTTTGAATTAAAATTGTGGACTTTTGTGCAATTTAGAGGGAAAAATAAAATCTAGAGCCTGCAGTTTTACTGCTTCGTAAAATTCAAGGCATAGTTATTTGAATTTTTGTAGTATACCAGTCTCTCAAACTTTATGTGATTTAGTTTGTCGTATAGTTATGGCTGGTTATTATCTAACTGTAAATTTCTTTTTTCTTATGTAAAATATTTTGTAATTTTAATTGCAGTGCTGGTAAATGTCATAATTACATATTTATGAAGCATAATATGAATTATTCAGAAACGAGGATTAATTGTGTGCTTATTAACTAACAATCATCTTATTATGCTCACATATTTCAAATTTTACTAAAGATTTGACTAAGTTTAGTGTGCATTTGGTAAGTTGTGATATACACACACACATTCATACATACGTACATATGCATATATGTCTGTATGTATGTGTATACAGGGAAGGGTTTCGCTACGCCCCTCTCCGCTACACTACATCTACACCTCTACAAAATCTCGATCGATTTATAAGTCTAACACGTTCGAAATAATATTTCAAACCGATGGTTAAAACGAATGTTTAATGATAGATTTGACATAATATTTTGAACATGCTAGAAGTTTTGAAATGATCTAATTTTTGTTGTCCGTGTTTTTTTAGTGTAGATTGAATATTCCCAAAAGTTTCATTTGATTTAATATCGTGTATCTTAGAAAATCTTAGGAGTGTAGAAGTAGATTGAGATGTAGCGAAAGAGGGGTGAGATTGTGCATCTTCAAATCAATAGTCAAAATAATTTTTTTGATGGTTCGTATTGCCTTGTAATTTTGAAGGAGATGAAAGTTTCGAAATGACCCCATATTTTGCAGATATGATCTAGCTAATGAATATAGTGTATCTACAAAAATTCACTTCAATCCATTTTTTTTTTTTTGCATGAAAGATGAAGGGTGGGATTAGGGGGATTTATAAGAAAGGGATCTAAATTCCTTCCCTGTGGGCGGGTGCGCGTACGTGTGTTGTTTATTATGATTGCAACTAAAATAAAACTAGTACTATGCTCAGCAACTTATTTCAGCCAACATTTACATTTTTCCAAATGAAAAATCAGATAACCTTCAAAATTTAAATGTCATTTTCCCTTGAAGTACACAAATAAATAATTCATCTTATATTTTGGATTTTTAGGCGTTGAAAGATGAATACTGCAGCCAGTAGCATGTTGTCTATATCAGGTTCTAGTCATTTATCTATGTTGTTTTCTTTACTCGATATATTGTTTCTTATTAGAGTTTATCATGTTGATGTTTTAGGTTCATTTCTTTGCAACCGCAGGAGGCCTCATGAAGGTTTAGTAGGACACATTGCTCACGTCCATCAATACCATAAATGTCAATTTCAGTTTCTAAAGGTTCAGTAAAATACAATATTAGCATAGAGTCTTTTAAAGATACTATAATATCCCTGTAGGTTGGGCAGAATTCTATGTCAGTTTGCAATGATAATCCTCTCTATATTAAATATGAAATTTATTGTGAAAATACTTTTGCCCAAATCAGAAAAGGCTATATACATATCTGTCTTTGATGCCCTCATTTCTGCAGAAATTATCTTAATATCAGGTTTCTCGAACACGAAGAATGTTTGCTCGTACCTATAGACACGTAAGATATGCATCAGTTGGGAATAATGGACACCGTGGTCTGTCTTATGATAATGGGCCTGCAGATGAATCGTTCATGCTGAGTATGGTTAAGGACATTGTCTGGTAAGTTGTAACGTTTACAGGGAATTCATATATATTTGTTGTCATGCCACAAGGTTATCAAAATGAGATTCAAATCGTTAAAACGAGATTCAAATCGTTAATAGTAAAGTTTAAATTTTATATCGAAACTGGATTTAAATCGTGAATAGTAGATTTAAAAATCCATGTTTTAAAGCTTCGTATGCACTTTGAAATTGATTTTGATATTTGAACTTTTACATCTAAACCTAAAACTTAATTTTTTCTTTTGTTCCAATTTTATTTTGTTTAGAAAAATTTAGAATTGAAGTTGTAGACTCAAATAAGTATATTAAATATTCCAATATGCATTGGATGAATTTTCTCTACTGCGATCTTAATTAATTTGAATCGGAATGTAAATCGAATCGTAAAGAGAGAGATTCGATTTGAAACGGGATTTGAATCGTAGGATTTTAAGATTTTTGACTACAATGCATGCCAGTATTACATTTTTTCCATACTGTCCATGACTCCATACGTCTTTGCAGGAGCTTGAAGTCCTTATTGATTTTTCTTGCCGAGCAGCCTAGTCAATTGAAATACATCGAATGGCCTACTTTTCAAGATACGGTCAGTACATCCATACATTGTTTGTTGTGGTTAGCATATATTTAACTTTGCACACGGTCTACACCATACAGTTGCATTAATTGATTGGACTATTATGTGTCATTTGTTTCTACTTTCCTCCCAAAACCTCATGTTTATTATTCCTTTTTCCTTCATATATCTATCTTTCTTTTCTTTCTTTTTTATTATTTTTAAATATCGTTAGATATCCCTCAAATCCAACTTCTTCCAAATATCTGAGCAATCAAATTTCATATTTCACACCCAAAGCCTAGTTTAGGAACCTCTGATTTTTTTAGTTACTATTCAACCGTTTCCAAAGAAAACCATTGTGCGTGGACCTTTTTGGTATGATAAATTCAGACTGATTACGCAATTTGCCTCTCACCTCTGTTTGACCCTTCAATGTAGTGTTCAAATCACTTTATCTCTACCATTCTGCACGCGTGAATCCTCTTTACCTGTTAAAATGGTATCATTAATTTGACTTGGATTCCTTCTAGGAATTGTCTGTTCTACTCAAAATATCCATGTACCATCTTTATTAAGATGCGCCTTACTCTTTTTGAGGTTGTAATTTAGATTTAGTTATCTGTAGTAGTTAGCATGTGATTCATCTTGTAATAACTTTATAGTATATTGCAATCAGATTTCCTTTTTTTAGAAGTGCACTTACCAATTAGATATATCAAGAAACACATGTAACTTGAATGCTTCAATATCTTTGCATTAATAGTAAGGTCAAGGATATGAAAGGGCATTTGAAAAACCCATTGGTGGAGGATTGTGGAAGGAAACTAACCTCTATATATAATTGTGGTGACCTCCATCTACCTACATCCACATAATGTTCGAAATATAGAGGTTAGAATCAAAGCCTTTTTGTTCTTATTTAGATGTATGACTATTTCAATTGCGTGTAGGATTTATGATTTATTTGATAAAGACAAAAATGATAAAATTTTAGTATCAAAGAAATCATGAATTATACCTGCAATTGAAATAGTCATGGATCCAAATAAGAGCAAAGAGCCTTTGATTTCAATCTCCATAGTTTGAACTTTATGTTAATTTTATGTGCCTGTAATTAAATGTAAACCACCATAATTATATATTGAGATATGTGGACTATTCATAGTCCACAACCCTCCATCAATGTGTTTTTGGAATATCCCTTCGTTTCCTCCGCTTTTGTATTATTGTAAAGTATCATATCACTTGTGTTAGATATATCTCTTGATATACCTAGTTGGTATGTAGACACATCCAACATTCCCCTGTTTGATCACCTAATCCACCCAATAAAAACATGTTTTTATGTTGTCTAAGTATGACTGCAACTGCATGAGAAAATTTATAATGAAACTCATCTTTAGCATGCCAAAAGAGTTCCTTTATCTTTATGAATAACTTCATATAAGCTATTACGAGGTATACACCGAAATTTCCGAATGAAAACACCAATCATGATAAAACTTTATTGCACAATGTTGATCATGTACATGAATAGTAATAAGAGTACAACGAATGAAATATACTTAACAACTGATGATCCACACATGTACATTATCCTTGATACATCAACATATATAGCTTTAGTTAATGGGCTAGCAATCATCAACTCTGCTTCTATATGTTCAACAGTCACTCTTTTCTTCTTGACACGATTCTTAACGACCACATATTTTGCTTATATCTACTTTGATTAGTTATCCTGTTAGCAATCAAAACCGAGGAGTGATCATTATACATCTTTATTGATTGATCCAGAGTGTCAATGACCATCAAATCAATCATAAATTCCTGAACTTCAATGCTTATAGTGTTTTGTCAAAGCAAACAATGTATTCAACCTACATAGTATAATGCAACTAGTGATTGCTGTTGATGCGAGATTCCAACACGAGACCACTCAAATCGAAACCTCACAAGCACAACGGAAGACGAAATCGTGGTAAGAAGTGTAAAAACAACTAATCGACGACTCAATTCCGAACTCAACCAATCCAAAAGCAATCACAATCACAAACAAACAATATAGAAATCAAAGCAATGACGAAAAATAAATCACACAGCGATTTATAGTGGTTCCACTAACATTGTGTTAGTGTCCATCCACTTTAAGAGAGAGCTTTTATTAATATTGATGAGAAGAGTACAAGAGATTGAATACAATGATCAAAATTCTATTTAGAATTGATTTGTGCAGAAGAGAATTGAAGAAAATTAGGTTTTGACAAAACCTAATTTGGTGGTGGCTAATCTCTTGCAGTTGCTTGCACACATATAGATCTGAAACCTGAGGGTAGCTTATATAGGAGAACAGAAACCCTAGGAAATGTTTCGAAATTGCCCCTGCAGATATCACAAATTTTCATCGAAAGTCCGTACAAAGAAAAACTGAAGAAAGTCGTTACAGACGTTTGGCCAAAAAGTCAGACGTCCGGATTAAGTTACTGGAGCGACTTCGCTTCAGACCAGACGTCTGACCCATTTGGTCAGACGTCTGACAGAATGCTCTGGAAGCATTTCTGTCCCAAATCAGACGTCTGAACCTTTTGGTCAGACGTCTGAAAGAAAGCTCTGTCTCAAACTTCGCCCACTTCGCCTTTTCTCTTATAACTCCGTTACGAAGCTACTTCCGACCTCTACAAATTCCCATATAGTGTCGCCAAAATTCAACACTGCACCTCGATGCTATATCTATCTTCAATTCCAATGGTATCATACCATTAACGACAACCGATAGCTCCAACTATCATATTTTCTACCTTCAATCAACATGAATGCTTTCTCAATGAGCTCCGGCAAAGCCATCGCACTCCACCAACGAGCTCAGGTAAAGTCCCCGTTCGCTAATGAAATGTTGAAAACATTCAAATCCTAAGCTATCTCAACAAAGACTAGCATTTACTGAGAAGATAGAACTTCAATCTTTCATCGATACTCTTCCTCATCTACCACCAAGCTCCTCCCTTAACCGTGCCACTCCGTGACACCTATCACTTCTCCAAGCGAATCAAGTTCGAACAATGCTCGAACTTTCCAACTGGCAATGCCTTAATGAACATATCCACCGCGTTATCCTTTGTGTGCACTTACCGAAGATATACTTGCTTATCTTCATCTATGACTACTAGAAATGACCCTCTCGCCTCAATATGCTTAGTCCGTGAGCTAAAAGTCAAATTCTCTGCCATGTGAATAACACTCTGGCTATCACATCGAACATCAAGGTCCATCGGCTCATCTTGGACTACATGAAGAGCATAGTCCAAATATCACAAAAACTAAGATAGTTCCAATCACCATATCTTTCGGGTGGTCTTATAGTATGACGACCAACCCGAGTAGCAATACCATCACCTGAACCCCCGTCGACTCCACCTTGAACCGAATTTTCTCTAGAATCATGTACATCACCAACACTACTAGAGGCACCCTGTGGACTATGTGATGTAACATTAACCGTTACTTCCTCACAAGCATCTCCTACTACTCTACTCTCTCTATTCCTTGGACAAAATGTGGAAATAATTTCCTTCTCTTTTGATTCATCATGAACCAAATCCGGAACATTCGATGAGCTCACATTCTTCTTGAATATCGCCGACTCATCAAAAGTAACATGACGAGAATTCACTACCTTCTTCGTTTTCGGATTCCAAATCCGATAGCCTTTTACTCCGTCTGTATAGCCAAGCAAAATCCCCTTGAAAGCTCTTGGTTCAAGCTTATCATTTCCCGGATCATGCACATAAACCGAACTGCCAAACACATGAAGATAATTCAAGTCAATGCTCTTTCCTTTCACACTTCCTCTGAAATTTTGTTACCAATAGCCGAGCACGGAATTCGATTAATAATATGCACTGCGGTTGACAAAGCTTCAACTCAAAATCGCTTCGCCAAACCCGATGTCAATCTCAAGCATCAAGCTTTCTCAAGTGGAGTACGATTCATCCTCTCTGCAACACCATTCGACTGCGGATCTTCAGGTGTAGTAAAATGCCTCCAATACCATGATGCTTGCAAGAATCCAAAAATTCTCCGGAAACATACTCTCCGCCATTGTCAGACCTAAGAACCTTCAAAGACTTTCCACTCTCATTTTCAACAAGAGCCTTTCATGCTTTGAACTTTGCAAATGCCTCTGACTTGGCCTTCATTACATACACCCAAACTTGCCGAGAAAAGTCATACGTAAAGTAAATATAATAGCGAGCTCCATCTAAAAAAGCTACAGGCGTCGGTCCCCAAACATCCGTGTGAACATATTCAAGAACCCTTCTCGAATCATGCCTTCTTTCTCCGAATGAAACTTTGGTTTGCTTCCCCATGACGCATTATTCGCAAAACTCTAACTTGTTGAAACTTTCTCCATCAATCATCTCTCTTTTTCGAAGAACATCTAAACTCCTCTTCGAGACATGACCTAACCTCAAAAGCCACAGCCTAGTCGCATTCAAGCTATGAGAACTATCAACTCCTATACAAGTTTCACCTTCTATAGTCACCCATTGAAGCAAATAAATACCATAAGTCCTTGCACCCTTCATCACCACAAGCGTCCCCTTCGAAACCCGCAAGCTATCACTCTCAATAGTGATTTTACAACCTAAAGAATTCAGCTGTCCCAAAGAGATAAGAGACTTTCTAAGTCTCAGAACATACCGCACATTAGTAAGAGTACGAACCACTCCGTCAAACATCCGAATTTGCACGGAACCAATGCCTTTCGACTTGCAAATAACATCATTTCCCATAACAATTGAATTTTCTTTTTTGTCGATGTAAGAAGAAAAACAATTTCCATTTGGCGTCATATGATAAAACGTCCTAGAATCGAGCATCCAATCGCTACCCGAAACATCCGATGCTACCGTCGACAAAACATCTACATCTCCCTCACCAACTCCACTCTCCTCCGCTACTGATAAAGATGCTACTTCCTTCTTTGCATTCTTCTTATCCGAACACTCATTCTTCCAATGACCGGGCTTCCTATAAATATAGCACTTGCCTTTTCTCCTTCGACTTTCCCCTCCAACCGGGGTTCCTTGATTTAGAACGCCTCGGTTCTCCTTCTTCACATATCTTTCCTTCTCCACAAATAAACCATGATCACTACTTTCATCACCTAACTTCTTCATTTGATCTCGCAATTTCTCGCTAAGGAGACCCGTTTTGACATCATCAAGAGTCAATGTATCTCGGCTATAGATCAAACTATTTGAGAAACCTGTATAACGATCTGGCAACGAACACAACAATATCATAGTCTTTTGCTCTTCCTCAATCTTCAAATCTACCGTCTTCATCTTCATTAGCAAATCATCAAAAATGTTTAAGTGCGCCTTCAACGAAGTACCTTCCTTCATCTTATAGGTGAAGAATGTTCGCAATAAGATCAAACAATTTGTCGGTGACTTCTTCATGTACAATTCCTCCAACTTGTCCCAAATTCCCTTAGCGGTTGTCTCACCACTAATTTCAGAGATAACATTCTTTCCCATAACAAGTTGAAGTGTAGTGAATGCCCACTCTTCCATCTCCTCTCTCTCAACATCTTAGATGTCCGCTGGCAACAAATGTGTGTCAAACACTACCCGATGCACCCCAACTTTAGAACCGCTTACATCTTTCATTGCCATTTTTCAAAATCATTATCGTCATTCCACTTGTCTATTACCAATTGTGATCTTGAAGTTGCGTACGAGGCACGTACATAAGTAGCTACACCACTTGGATTACCCATTGAGGAGCTACTAGAGTTATTACTTGATTCAGACATTTCTACAACCACCTACCAACACCAATGCTTCGATACCAAATGTTGATGCGAGATTCCAACACGAGACCACTCAAATCGAAACCCTACAAGCACAACGGAAGATGATATCGTGGTACGAAGTGTAAAAACAACCAATCGACGACTCAATTCCGAACTCAACCAATCCAAAAGCAATCACAATCACAAACAAGCAATATAGAAATCAAAGCAATAACGAAAAATAAATCACACAGTGATTTATAGTGGTTCCACTAACATTGTGTTAGTGTACATCCACTTTAAGAGAGAGTTTTTATTAATATTGATGAGAAGAGTACAAGAGATTGAATACAATGATCAAAATTCTATTTAGAATTGATTTGTGCAGAAGAGAATTGAAGAAAATTAGGTTTTGACAAACTCTAATTTGGTGGTGGCTAATCTCTTGCAGTTGCTTGCACACATATAGATCTGAAACCTGAGAGTAGCTTATATAGGAGAATAGAAACCCTAGGAAATATTTTGAAATTGCCCAGATATCGCAAATTTTCATCCAAAGTCAGTACGAAGAAAAACTGAAGAAAGTCGTTACAGACGTATGGCCGAAAAGTCAGACGTCCGGATTAAGTTACTGGAGCGATTTCGCTTCAGACCAGACGTCTGATCCATTTGGTCAGACGTCCGACTGAATGCTCTGGAAGCATTTCTGTCTCAAATTAGACGTCTGAACCTTTTGGTCAGACGTCTGAAAGAAAGCTCTGCCCCAAACTTCGCCCACTTCGCCTTCGCTCTTATAATTTCCACCTCCAAACTCCGATTTGCGAACCGTTTTCTCCGTTACGAGGCTACTTCCGACCTCTACAAATTCCCGTATAGTGTTGCCAAAATTCAACAGTTGCTTCATACTTTTCAAGATATGACTTCTTTTGCTAGAAAAAAAAAACATATTCAAAAGTAGCTGGTGCATCTTGACAACGAGCCTTATCTGAGTTCGAATAGCCAGCCAATTTCAAACTACCTGCTTCTATATGCACAACACTTGCTCTTATTCTCATTGACATGATTCTTAACCACCATATACTTTACTTATATATGTCTACTTTGATTAGTTCTCCTTGTTATTAGCAATTATTGCTTAGGAGTTATCATTAAGACTTCTTTATTAGCGGATCAACAATGTCAATGACCATCATATTGTTAATTATAAAATTCCTTAGCCTTACCGCTTGATATGTTATATCAAAGTGAACGATGTTTTCGACCTCCACAGTTAGTGGTGCAATTAGAGATTGCTTCATAATTTTCCAAGATATGGCTCCTTCAACATGAAAAAAAAGGCATTCAAAAGTAGTCATGGCGCGTCTTGACAAACAAACCAGTTTGAATTTGGTTAGCCAACCAACTCTAAATGACCCGCATAATTAGATAGAACCGATTCATTCATTCCCTTTAAGTATCTCAGTCCTTTTTGTAGCTTCTTACTCTCTTCTGTTGTGGTATATGGGTATCTTTTCATCTTGTTACAAGTGTAACATAATTTATGTTGTTCGAGGCAGAATGGAACGCTAGACACCGATGATGTCAACGAAATATAGGTGGTGCCTAAGCGGAGTTTAGACGATTGGAGGCGGTATTTCCTTGATGCTTGATGTCTAATCTATGCTAACTAGTTGGGCGTCTCATTTTTGGGCATATGATAAAATAAATGTTATATGTAACACTATTTGCTTTGAATGTGTAAGCTTACTGTGAGTTTCATTTACACGTCGTTGAATTCGGTTTTTATGAACGCTTGGTTTGTTAAACAGTCTCTCCAGCAATGAAGTTAAACTGCGTACAATTTACCTACCCCGGACTCCCCTTAAGGTGTGAGCCTTTTGAATTGGGTAAATGATGATGAAAATAGATGTACAATATCTTGCGATAAAGTAGCATGTTTTTGTCACCAATTGTTTAGTATGCATTTTGTTGTAAATATATAAAACATAATATAAAGAGCATGCTATGGCAAATATCAATTAGTATTGAAATAGGATGTTTCAAACTAAAGTTCCATAATATGATTCATCATATCGAAAACAGAATTTAAAAAAAAAAGAAAAAGAAAAAAAATCAATAAATAACAGTTGTACAATTTAAAGTAAAAGGTGGATTTCAACAAAAACAAATTAAAAATGATATTAAAGATTGCTTTAAAACTATTCAACCAAAGAAATATGAAACTGTCATAAAGCAACAACTAATTTAGATTAGCGGAGAAGATGAATACGAATTGTGTTAGATGGTTTTTATTGTTTTTGTCGAGATATTAAATAGAAACAATCATAAATATATGAAAATCTTTTTATACTTTATCAGAGAAAATGAAGATGTTTCTTTTTCTAGAACGATAATAATCAAGGTTTTCAAAACAATATTTAAGTCGTAAGTTGTAAAATTTACACTTTAAATTGAACTAGGTTTTAAATTGTAAATCGCATATTCGAACAATATATATTTTAAGGGTTGCACACATTTTGAAATTTAATTTGATGTTTAGCATTTTACATCTAAACCTAAAACTCAAATTTGTCTTTTGAAATAGAAAACAAATTTCCTGTAAAAGACAATTTGTGGATGCTGTTTACATAAATCGAAAAGAAAACCAAATTCTAAAATAAGATTGAAAGTTCCCATAGTTTCTACAACTGAATAGTTGCGAAGCTCACTCTTCATTGATTTTCTTTTTTTGAGAAATTCTAGCATGGTGTTCAAAATGTCAATCATAAAGCTAAAGTTAATCTACCAAGTATTATTTGGAACATGAGTCAAAGTCGATTCATGACAAACAAAACAAAAGTAGATTTACGTTCTATTCTTTGGCCATTTCTGACACTTTTCAACATCTTTCACGTGTCCATTCTTTTTACAGAAAAACCACAGCGCAATATGAATGTCGAACTTCATTGGTCTTTTACCTTTAGGTCCTCCAAATGAAGTTTCTTCATGTTCTTTTTACCGTTCTTTTTGTTAGGAGCAGTGAAACTAATAATTTCAACACTCATGTTTCAAACCTCCCTTCCGCTTGAACACACATGACCAACAACCTATCAATGGATCTATTTCATCATCCGTGCTGTAGAAAATTTTAAAGGGAATTTTTTTATAAAACACCTTCTTTAAATTTTAATATTTAAATTTTAGCATACACAGTCCGCCCCTCCTCAAAAACATGTTAGAAATGAATGCACATTTCATTGGGAAATTTGAAGGCACTGAATGCATGGGGAAATGAATAGTCCCACATCTTAATAATAAAATATATATTTTGTGTTTATATACTAAGATATTGACACTGTCATATTTACTATGAGACAAAGCATAACCATGGCGGGACGGTGGTGCAATGCACCATCCCGCACGCGTGCGCCCGTGCCTGCGTCTGTGCTCGTACCCACCCCACGGCACGGACGAATGAGTGTTTGATGCGTATTAGAGGCACTTAGTAGTTGGGCTTGACTGTTCAGATCGAATAGTTTTTTATTTTTGTCCATTCAAACTCAAATGGTCGCACCGCTTGGTAAAGGGTCGCAACCTTTCCGACTGTCGCAACCGTTCGAACATGCACTTATTATCGAATAGACACTTCCTAGTGCGTTTATATAGGCTCAAGGAAAATAGGAAAATTTATTCTGTTTTTTTGCGCTTCTTCCACTCCCACAAAACTCTTTTCTTAATTAAGTTCTCTTGAGTTCGTCATTGCTCTGTGATTGTTGCGCAACATCACAGAGGCATGTCTGTTTCATCTTGAAAAAAAATTGCTCGATATCCTTAAGCGCCATGGAGGGAGCAATATTGTTTCAAGGAAACAGAGTATTCTGGACTCGGACAATCTAGTTGGTATTATATCTATTGTATAATCTGTTTACTGTAAGTTTTTGCAATATAGTTGTAACAGTTCTGTAGTTTTGCAATTTTGCAACATAACCGTAACAGTTTTGCAACATATTTGTAACGGTTCTGTACTTGTAACGGTTCTATAGTTGCAATTTTGCAACGTAGTCGTAACAGTTTCGTAATACTTTTGAAACGTTCTGTTAATAAAACATGTAAAAAAGCTCCTATTTTTAAGTTTCCTGAAATTCATGGAAAATGTTGCAAATGTTTGCAGTAAATACAGTAAAATCTTTAAGATTTTTAAAATTTCCGGACTGCAAATATTTGTTGAGAAATTGCAATTATTTGCAGAGTTTTCTACAAATATTGTAGAGAATCCTACAAATATTTAAAGTTTTTCAAAAAAATTTAAAAAAATTTGAATTTTTTTGTTTTGATCATAGAAACATGCGAGTAATTTCAGAATTAATTTTCGAATTTTTTTTGAACTGAAATTGAAAGTATGGATATAATTTAAAATCATGGTGCGAGGTATCGGTCGGTACCCCCGAAATTTCGAGGTACCGTGCCGGAGCTGGTGTAGAGCGAGTCGAAACCGAACAATAAAATCGGTTTCGCTTAGGGCAAAAAAAAGAAACGAAACAATAAAATTAGCAAATCGCGGAAAACTTGCCTAGCTTCAGCAAATCACGAATCGCCTTTGCTCTAGCTTCAGCAAATCGACTTGTCCCAGCTTCAGCAAATCGGTCTTGCCCTAGGTTCGTCTTCTTCTTCAGCGATATCGACGTTGCCTTTCTTTTCTTCTTATTCGCCTTTTTTTTGGTTCTGCCCTATCAGTGTATGATGAGTATGAGGGCATGAATTTTTGTGGGTTGAAAATTTGTTGGGCTGAAATAAAGTCTTGGACTGGTATTAAAGATGATGCTTTAGTATTACTTAGTTTTAATTAGTATTTGGTATAATTTAATTTTTAATTTTTAGTTAGTATTTGGTATAATTTAGTTTCAGGGTTTAACTTAATTTAGTTTTAATAGTATTTAGTATAATTTTCATTAACAAACTATTGAACTGAAAAAGGGACCGAAACCGAAAGTACCGAAGTCGTCCGAAACTAGCAAAAATTCAAATGTCCGAAACCGAGTTCTCGAACCTTGTTTAAAACAAAGGGCTTTTCACGTATCAAATATGAAAATAAGCGGTGGAACCAAATTTCCACAATTTTAACATCGTGTATTAGCAAAGAAGAGGGTTTAGAATGAAATGCGCTTAGAAAATTGAACTTTTAAGGTCGCTAATTTTGCAACAATATCTATCAGCTGCATTATGGAATCACACACTCTTCGAATTGTCATATGTGTAAATTCAAATCATAAATATTTTGCATTAGGATGTTAGTCATAGACTTGTCTGAAGTGACAAATGTTCCTCAGTTGACTTTAATTTCTTTATTAGTATCACACTAAAGACTTGATCCCCAATAGTGATTATGACATTAAGTTTCATTGTGGATTTGTACGCTCACAGTTTCAAAGTCGCTCTTCATTCTTGACGTACTTTGCTTTGTAATTGCTGGAGGACCATCGTCCCACAGTGCCAAATCAAGATCCATGCACTTCAAATACAACAGCACATTATTTTTGCAGTTAATTAAACCATCATCGGTTAACAAAGAGATTGAGTTATCATATGTCGCACTGGAAGAAACTGCCTAACCAAGTCAAGAAAATACCTTCCTTCTACATACAATGTTTATCAAAATCGACCAATGTCTAATTTCATTAGTAATTTCGATCTTCCTCAAACATATGAATTTATTAATTCACATGTCTGTAACTTTAACATATTAAAACTTTAACCGTCTGCTTGTGTGTGATCAAACAATATCCACATAAATGTGAAGTTGGTGGATCACTTATATGTTATACTAACAATATCCATAGAAGTCCTTTAACATACTTAATTGGTACATGACACATTTAACATTCTTCACTATTATACATCAATCTTCCTTTCCTATTAGCCAATCATCTTAGAGTTGCAGAATCGTTTTTAATAAATTATAGCTGGGTGTAACTTTTATGAGATATTTAGCTCAGTATTTGAGGCAATACATTTCAAACCGGATCTTTCTCATGGTAACCTATCCTTCGGATCTCCTATTCACATATAGGTTGATACCTTTCACGTTGATGCTATGTGATAATCATTTGCATTGAAAATATGGTGACGTTTTGAGAAGATGCATCAACGTGCTTAGAATATGAGTTACGTTGGTGAGGATATTGTTCGTTCCTTTTTGACCTATAATACACATAGTGGGTTTTTTATGCTGCTTTGAAGTGTTGTAAATAATCTTTATTAATGTACCCTTAATTGTAAGTATGGATATTCGAAAACTCTAAAATTCGTCCACATCCGTATCCGAAAAGAAAAGTGGATAAAAATCGGATATCAGAAAAAACGGATCCGGATACGAAGGTATCTGCATTCGACAATTATTCGTCCGGTTTATGTCAAGATTATAGTTCATGTTGTGTGTTTTTTAGTACAATGAAACATATATGTTTATTGTTTTATTGAGTAAATAGTTTATAATATATGCATGTAATGCATATTAATTACTCAAAACTATTTTTATCATCGTAGTTGATTATTTTACATGCTTCTATAAATGTCTGATATGCGAAAATGATTTCGGATGGGGACGCGGATATTGCGCTATCCATGTTTGAAAGTATGCATTGGCATGCCTTTCATTGTTTTGACCCATGTTTTTGGATTAATGCTGTTATTGCACATTGACATGCATTGTAAAGTTACAATGTACAGTTTGACGTATTGTTAATGACTTACAATGTAAAGTTATTTGTTGATATATGGAATACATTATATATCCGAGTATCTAACCATTAAAAAGAAATGTATGATGCAGTTAAAAACTGCCACACTTACTCTTGTTCTCGTCGCCTTGCTTATCGTTGCATTATCCACCGTCGACTCAGCACTATGTTATATACTCGCTTTGTGGTTGAGGAAATCTGCATGATGTCAGGTATGCTATGTAACATGTATTCTATATAGATCCATATGCCGGTTACTGAAATCACCACACATCTTATGATATTGTGGTCAGAAATAAAATGAAAAATCAGTACCAAAATTTTCTTATAGATCTGAAGTTAAATGTCTACCCAGTTTTTACATTGTGAAGATTGGCATGCAAAATGTTAATGATAACCTGCAAACTTCAGTTCTTGATTGATCATGGTATGATGAATGTGCTAGTGTAATTTTTACAATAGACAATCATTTACAGGCTTGTGCTAGTGTAATTTTATAATATATTTTTCACGTTATTCGTAATGTTTGCTACCTTTCTGTAAAGCACTTAATGATGTTGTTCTATCAATATGAGTATCTGTTCCCTGAAAAGAAGTGCTAGCTCATATTGAGTTCATGCCCTTTGATATATGGCTGTAGTTGAATATATTTTTCTAACTGAATTCATAATGTTGGCATTTGTATCATACGAATTTTTCTTCGTATCTCAACTGCTAGTATCAGCAAAATACCGTTAGCATTTGGATATGAATTGATTCAATACTACGAAACAAGTGACGCGTTGGGGCATGTTTGTAGATATTCTAACCACATAGTTCATCATGCTACGCGACGTGCTTTACATCGGACATAACCATACTTTAGATGGTCGTTAGTTTATGACTGGTCGGAATCGAATCATGGTTTTAGAAAGTTAAACGATCACGTTGTTAGTACTACATTAAACGCAATGTATGCCACTTTTGATATAAGCTTTGGTATTTGTAGTTTATAATTACTATTTTTCGTTTGCCCTATTAGATTTAGCAAATAGAAAGTTATGCGCAAACTAAAAAATAACAAACTTTTTTTGTAAACTATCATTTTCATTTGTCGGGAAAATGGAAACAGTATTATAACATTAAGCATAAAAATATATCATGTATTCATGTTATTTTTAATGAGGCGGAGCCTTGGCGCAATGGCTGGTCATCCGCATGGTGATTTGGACATCCAGGCTCGAGTCCAGAAACAATCTCTTCGTAATGGAGGAAAATGCTGCTTACATTATCGACATTCACAAAGTCCGCATTCGTGTAGTAGCCTCGTGCATTGTGTTGCATTTCTTTTATTCATGTTATTTTTAGTAATAGTATTATTGCGTCTTAGGTTCGAACCTTGGAGACATCAAAATGAATGTTCTTTCTAAATAAGACAACTTTTATTCTATAATAAAAAGAAAAGGTATTGATAATAGGGGTGTTACGATTGCAGCAACTGTTGTTATTACCTCCAGCTCGGTATAAAATTTTCCTAACTGTTTATTAACCGTCACATTTCTAAATTTAAAACCTTTTCATATACTATCGATTGTGTACATTATCGTTGATAAATATCTATAATTCAATCTTTTTTCGGGAATTAGTTTGGTCATGGAATAAACCATGTATTCATGCATTACTAGTGCTTGCGAATCACATAATATTAATGCAAAAGTTATTTCTCAAACTTCTATTTCTAAACATCACACTTTACTATAACAAATTTTTGGAGTCACATCCTCGCAATTAAAAACAATTAGTTCCAAGTATCTCCCAATCATAACTTATAAAATGCACCCCAATTTTTAAATAATTTAACACATTACCCCTATACCCCCTTAACCGTCTCCTCTATGCACAAAATCTTTCAACATCCACAATCCACTATTACACAATTTTAGATTTTCAAAATCATAACTCGCAAACTCGTCATTAAAAATTTGCCGTCGAAGAAAACCCGTGTAACATCTCACCTTTTTGTACGCTTTAAATCGACGATCAACCACACATGTCAGACTTAAACCATACAGAAGGGCGGATTGTTCTGGAGTAAATAAGAAAAAGCAGAGAAAGAAAAGAAAAAAAAAACAAAATAGAATCTTGAAGCTGAACGATAAAATATAATAATCAAATAAACAGTTCGTGAAGCTATTTTAGCAAAAACATTTGGTTATACCTATACAATGTATATCAGAGTTACACTACCAGAGAATATGAATAATGCAGCGGAACAGTATGAATGTAGTGGAATAATATAATAAATAATAATACTACAATCTTCGTCTTCGTCCTACAGAAGTAAGGTCTTCAAACCCTGAAATTCTCAGGCTGACCCGAGCGAATTGAAAAGACAAAACACTCGAGTCAGAACTAAAAGATCTTATGTAAGTTAAATCAACGGTAAAATATGAGTGGAACGACGTCAGAGATGTTTACGGGATTTGACATCTCCTATCCAGTATCTAACGTGAGTGCAGTAACTTAAGAGATGTTCGAGATTCACATCTTCTAAGGATCCGTTAAACTATTTACTATGTAGTAATATTTCGCTATTATAATAATGTCTATAGTAAAATAAACCTACTCTTAAATAGCGTTAAGGAGTGACCCAATATTCCCCTTAACACGTAATAGTCTCAGTAGTCCATCCAGTATCATAGTCCCTTCTGATCAGAAAGCCACCAGAGGATACCACACGGGCTACGGTAGAAAACCAAACTCCTAGAAGACGCGATAAGGTAGGTGACACGACACAATTAGGCAATGCCAGCGTAGATATACCATTGCTATCCAAACTGGTGGTGACGCATAGCAGCAACTACCGCGCACCTCGAGCCACACCCTCAAATCAAAAATCAAAAGTGGCAACTGAATCAATCCCAAAGACAGTATAGTATTGAAGGTGTGTGTCCGATTAGAGGAATGACCTCATTGGTCCGGAATCGCTCCTGTTTTAGCCACCTTATGACAACTCACGGGAGTCAGGTCCACGTATATACCTCAAAGGAAACATCGCCACCATCCTACTTCATTCTGGAATCTCCACCGCGTACATGGTTGTTAAAGTGGTTTTCAGAGTTGGCAGAGAGTATGAGAACTTTCGATCCCGGTCTCTTTAACAACCAAAAGTTATTATAACACTGCGGTCATTTCAAAATAATTTATACTTCAAAATCAGAATATAATATCCATTTCAAAACCATATAAATACGATATCATTTCCATTTCAAAAACCAAACCATTATGATATCATTTTTATAAAAACCCAAATCAATAAAATATCATTTTTATTCCAAATATATCCCTTTTTCAAAAATCATAGCATTTCAAAGTTATAACACTTCGAAAACAAAACACTTGAAATATAACTTCCACCACTCAAATGGTTTGAATATTAGAATGCTTTATATAATAAAATAGCTTCTTCAATTTCACAAATAAATTTCCAAATACAGATTTGAACCCAAATAAACCATTTCAATTTTCATATATTCCCAAGCTTTAAATATTCCACATTTCAAAACTAATTCTTTGATAAATCCATATATATCAAATTCAATTACTATTATTTAAATTTGAAATGTTTACTTAATAAATCCAATATCATTTAAGTAAAACTTTTAAACTTCAAATATCTGGATATTCTTTCAACTTATTTAACATGATAAAAATCAACTTGGTATTCATTTAAATTACTCTAAACCAAAATAAAGTTATAAAAATCATACCTTTTAAAATTTCAAATTTAATAAATTTTACATCAGCTTATTGAGTTTAATTCTAAATAAGCCTAATTACAAATAAATATCCAACACCCTTAATTTATTTAAATCATTATAACCTTTATATTAAAGTATGATTTAAATACTTAACCATATTTTATTTTAATAAAATCAAACTCCATTATTAAACTTATTTTTATTAAACAAATTTATACATAACTTAAATTCAAGAATTTAAGTTATGTATAAAATAATATTTATATGATATCAAAAAAACAATATTTATTAAACCATATATTTCTATCCAAAACCATAGAACTCATTTTCAAAATATTTATATATAGACCGACGGTGTATATATATAATTTTCTATCTTATGGTCAAGTGATACGGTTATTTATCATTTTAATCCGTAGTTTAAAATAAAAATACGGTTATATATCATTTCAAACCGCAATCCTGAATGAAACAAAATGCATAACAACTTGCAATTTGTAACAATATAAAATACAACGTCCATTCATCCAATATCAATCATCAACCATTTATCCCAATCATCATCCAATTCAAACAATAACATCAATATATGACCGGTAATAAATAACATGCATTTATTGGCAGTTTATATTCAATAATATATTAAATAACAATTTAACTGGCAGTTTATATGCAATAATAAGTTAAATAACAATTCAATTCAATAAATTCAATTTATCTGGAATGATGATAAAAATGTACCAAATAGCCATAAATAAATTTCTAATCACATCAGAAATTAATTTAACACATAAGAAATTTTAGAAGTTGTGATTGGTTAAAACACTCACCTTTTGAATTTAAATTCAATCTAAACCCAAAAATTTCACAGTTTCAGAATTCGTACAAACCAGCGTCAACAAGTCGGAATTCCAATACGAACCTAACGGAGAAAACCGTGCGTGAAACGGAGTTCGTATGCGAAAGTTATGAAATTTAGAATAATTGAAATCAAAATTAAGAAAATAAAATAAAATAAACAAATGCACACGTCACCTTATCACTCTCGTTCAAACCTACAAGCCGAAGTAGAATCACGCATGCTCGACCACCATCCCACACGAGAAATCGCCGTTGTCGCTCGCTCCAACAGGTCGACGCGGCCACCAAGATTCGTTGCCGACCTCCCTGCACCCACGAACCACCCCGCGAATCGCCATCTCCGGCTCGAAATCAAGTAGTAGCCGTCGAATTTAATAACCTTAGTCCAATTTTTGCAAACAATCCAACCGATGAAACCACGAGCGAATTATACCGATGAGCTACGCTCGTCGATCTCTACAAAACTCATAAGTTGATTTGACGATCGGACAAGTTTGATTGCGGCGTGATGAACGGCCGCGAACAGTTCATCGATTTCCTGCCACAACGAAATCCAGATTGAAAAACGAATCATATATTTGACTTGCGCTCGTCGAGAGCTTCAAATCCATATATAATTCGATATAGTTTGAAGAGATTTAATTTTTGACTTTGAATTTTATTTGAAATTGCATTTTGGGATTTAGGGTTCTGTCTGCCATTGAGAAAGAGGAGCAATTGGAATTGTACGTATAGAAAAATGAATACAAGAAATGGGCTAGGATTTATAACAGGATATATATAGGTAGAGCTGAAAAATAGAGATGAATGGACTCGATTGGTTTAGACCGTTGAACGATAAATGGCCCGAAAAGCCCGTTCTGACTCCAGAATGAAATTGGATCAACCCATATATCAAAAATAGATGTTTTTGAATGATTTAAACTCGATGGAACACGTTTCAAGTCCAAATTCCATCGTATGAAGAAGTTATTCTAAAATCAAATTATTTCAAATTGATTTCAATTTCATTGATTTCTAGGCATTTCGAGCCCGTACGATCAAACGACAAGCCCGATCGTTACGAAACTTGAAATCCTACAATAATTCACCGTTACGGATCCGATGAAACTGGTTTCGTCGAAATCCGAGCCAGTGGCCAAAATGGTTTTTTTCAGTTAATTAATTAAATAAATATTAAATCAATTAAATCAAAATTTTCAAATTCCAATTCCATAATTAATAAATCTTATCATTTTTGATTTCTAGAACAATTTCAATAATTTAAACAAATTTAGATGTCAAATTAAAGTTGAGTTAACCTTAATTACTTAAATCCAGAAAATTATAAATTAAATTTTCCAAAATCCATTTATTAATTTTTAAACCTTGTTATTCAAGTCTTTTATCCCAGTAAGGATATAACTAACATTGGTTTACATCTTAGCACAGTAATATTTCCCCATTTCATCTTAATTTCCATTTACGTAATATTTAATTATTTAATCCATTTAATTGTAGTTAATCCAATTATTATAATTTAAATTCCAATGAATTAATAAATTTTGATTTCCATTCCTCTTATTCAACCAATTTGTCATATTATGAATAAAGTTTACATTGGTTACTTCTTGTTGAATTAACATTCTTCACACTAATTAAATCTACTCCAACTGCACTAATTAAGTCAATTACCGCAATTGATTTCAAATTAAATTTTATGAACTAAACAAATAGGTAACTTATAACAATTGTAACAATTAAACTTTAATTACCTTCAAGTTTATTACTTTCAAACAAATATTATAATTACTTACAGAACATTGATTTTATTCAATTACCAATTATTATAATTTAAATTCATTAATTAATTCATTGCTTACATTTGTTTTCATATATTCAATTTGTAGCTAAGTATAACATCTACATTATTTCCATTGATTTGAATTTCATTCAATTTATTAATAATTACCTTAGTTATCATTATTACTCTTCATTTTTTATATTACTTTGTTATTAATTTACAAATTTTTTTCTTCTATCCGTACCTAATTGCCAAAATCTTATTAAATTAACACATTTAATTATCGAAAATTTACGGGTCGTTACACTCTCCCCCACTCAAAACTTTTCGTCCCCGAAAAGGAAAAAGAAGGGAAAAGAAAGAATTGAGTAAACAATACATCTTATTCACAATATTAACTTTATAAACAAATAAACTTACAAAGTTCATTAATTTAAATAAAATATACAAATTTATAACCATTAAATCTTTTTATACTCAAATTAATAAAGTTTGGAAAACATTTTCAAAATTTTTCTAAGTCCAAAATTTACGGAAAAATTCGGCAGAATCTCCTTTGTACGGAGAGGCTCGAGAGAAAATATAAGTCAAATATAACAATATACAATATATATTTTCCAAAATAATATATATCCCAATACGGGAAAACAATATAATAACGCAATAAACCGTAATCCGAAAACATATCTATTTGCCGGGCAATTTACGCTTATTTTATGAAACCAAAAGCAACAGCAATTGCTTTCATAACCTGTACTTACCTTATATAATCCAAAAGAGTTAATAATTATATAAAATGAAATATTTAAGTTTGTTTCACTCAGTAGCAAACAAACCAATATAAACAACTATCACTTGCAACAAAGCGTACAACCATCAAATAAAATCAACACAATCAATTATCCATTCAAGTTGTTTGGGTTCAAAAACTTTAAATTGTACAGAATGGAAAATAAACTATTAAGTGCACCATTTACTTAACAGTCTTAGATGAAACTAAAAAGATTATTCGTATATCCAAACAATTTTAAAGTATCCTTGTCCAAACAACCATAAACCAAACAACAACAATTTCAAACAATAGATCAGGTTTATTCTTCAATTTCATTTCATACCTTTGTTGTTTGATTTCCTTTTTATTCTTATAATGGTTTATCCTTTTTAATTTACATTTATTTCTTGCAAATTTTCATTTATTCGTATCATGTACATTTTCTTTTTATTGTATTACATTCATTTATTCACCACTTAATTCATTTATTTACAGTATTCATCTTTCTACTTATTTTTTTATTATAAATATCCTCAACATTTACTTAAGTTTATTATCCTCTCTTTACAACCTTTCTATTATATTTAATTAGTGGCCTTTTAGGCATACTTAAGTTTACAACAATTATAACATTAAATTCTTATTTATAAAAGCAAATTCATTGAATACTTTCATTGCTTCAAATTTTACTTGTATAATATCCATTACATTTCAACTTTTTACATCTTTTGGTAAGTTATATATATATATGCCTTTAAGAATGCAATTGAAAGTTATACAAGTTTTCTCATTTCTTTTACTAATTTAATGTTCAATAATCCTATTCTTTGTTTTATAGGTTACAATTTCAAGTTTCTTTTAAATTCCATTTATAACTTAACATTTAATCTCTTGTTTTTATTGGAGATTCCATTGTTAGTTGATTTCACCTCACTACACTGATTGAAACTATTAATTAACGGAAAATTAAGAATTAAATACTGGGTTAAATTTCAAATCCTTTTAAAATAATAGATAGATGTATACAATTACAATTTATATATCCAATTATATTTAAAACAATTAAAATTTATATTTGTTTATCAAAATAAATCTGCAGTAAAAGTACTACAGTGGCCTTCCCACTTAGAAACTCAAAAATGAACGTCGATGATGCATGCACTCATCATGAAATTATTTTCCAGCGACAGAGAGGGGAATACAGAACTTATTTCTTTCCAAAGTTCTTTTAAAACAATTCTTTCAAATCATATTTAATATTTATATCAGAAAATACTTATAAACAATATTATTATATTCCAAAATCCTTTGAAAGAAATTTTCAAAATCCTGGAACTTAAGTTCTAAAATTTTCAATTTACATTTATTTTATTTTCTTCAAATTCTATTTCCAATCAATATTTATAATTTCACTACCTAACAACCAATATGTTACAACCAAATATAACCTTTATAAAAATTTATTTGGTATATAGAAAATATAATAGACAAAATTATTTCATTCACTTATATTCAAAACAAATATTGTGTTGGTCTGTCCTATTAAGTGTTTAGAAATCCCTATTGACTAGTGTGTAACCCGTGCGTTGCACACGGTATGTTATTGAAAATACTATTACATATTTGAAGAATATAATTTATTATGCAATATCTGTTGATTTTTATTAGGATAAATGAGTTATAAATTGAAATTACTATATTTATAACTGTGTATTTTTGTTATGAGATTCGTTTATTTTTATATTTGAATAAAAAAAATTATAATTTTTTTTGATAAAAATGAGTTATATTTCGATTTTTTTTTTAGAATTCATTATTTGACAATTAAATAAATGAAAGCAAACATTCTTAATAAATTTTGAAATTAATATTTTATAGAATTTCATAAATAAATTCATATACATATATTCTGAAATTGACATTTAGATTTTGATACATTTGACTAAAAGATAAATGATGTATACATTAAATTTCAAATATTACTTGACAGAACAACGATAAATACCTAAAAATAAAAGTGTAATACCAAAGACTCAATATATTATTATGCATTTATAATTCTCACAGGACATATTTATCAAAATAATTACATGATATTATCACATTGATAAAAAGTATTTATTTAACTACTAAAAGAAATATGAAGTGAAAATAAGACCTGAAACGTTATAAATCATATTTTCATTTTAATTATGTAAAAAAAAAATTAATCCATTGTTTCATACCTTACTATTTTTATTTTATAATAAAATTTTCAAAAAATACTTAACATTTATGTCAAAAAGATAACAAAGTATGAAAGAAAAATATTTCTAAACAAAATATGGTATAATTTTTGTCAATTTGGTTAACTCAGATTACAAATATAACTAATTAAAATGTAACATTTTGTACAAAATGTACTAATTGAGAATATTTATTCTTTATTCAATATTATAGAATACAAACATTCATCACTTTTCATTAAATGTAATGTTATTCTTCATAAAATATAACCTAATAATGATAAAGAGTCTATTTGACGTACCAATTTTATATAGAAAAAACGTTATTTATGTTTGTAATGATGTACCAATTTTGAAAACAAATTTTTTGTATATACTTGTTTGTAATGAAGCACCACTTTTAGAAAGAAAAAATTATGTACATATTTCTTTGTATTAAATAAATACTTTTATAAAGAGAATATGAACTTAAACGTAGAAAAATGTAATAATATCAAAGATAATTTTCTATATAATTCTAAAAATATTAAATTATATGAACTTGAATGAAAATATAGTTTTATCATTTATGTCAATACAAATACATACACATTGAATTATCATTTTTTCTAATTTATTAAATCAATTAATACATATTTGTTAATTGAATTTAGTTAAAAATTAAATTCAAGATCAATTAATAAATTCAAATATATGGACTTGCATGTAAAATAATATAAGAAAACTTAGGAGACTTTCGTAAATAATTGTAAAAATTATTGAATGTTGGCATTTAAATGCAAAATGATAAGAAAGAATATTAGCATGACATTGTAATAGTTTGCACATAATTGTGGAAATTTAAAACTATCTGGACTTGAATGAAAAATTAATTTTACCATTTTTGTCAATATGAACATACTGAATTGTTATTTTTTAAAATTTGTTAGATCAATTAATGGCTACTCATTTATTGTATTTATTTAAAAAATTAATTTAAGATCACCTAATTAAATTTGATATATATGGACTTAAATGCAAAATACCAGAGAAAACTTTGAAGAAACCTATAAATAATTGTTAAAATTAGTTTTAAATTTTAATGATAGAAGAGAGAACCAGTAGAAACATTATAATAATAATAAATTATAAGGATGTGAAAATAAAATATCTTGAGAGAATTAAGGAGAGGTGAGGAAATTCCTAGATTTAATAAGAGAGCTTTAAATTCTTCCGCTTTACTATTATTTAATAGATGTTATAGCGTCCCATGCACCAACCAGAATTTATAAATACAAACAGAACACACAATATTAAAACCTTTTATATAACACTAACAAATACCCTCTCTCATATATATACACTCAACGACTCATCACAGGGTATTACTACCCTTTTGATAAAGATTCAGACCCCACAAAGCTATGGTTTATCGCTAAACCTCGCTCTGATACCAGATGTAACATCCTGCCTTTTTGTATGCTTTAAATCGACGATAAACCACACACGTCAGACTTAATCCATACAGAATGGCGGATTGTTTTGGGGTTAATAAGAAAAAGCAGAGAAAGAAAAGAAAAAAAACAAAATAGAATCTTACAGCGGAACGATAAAATATAATAATCAAATAAATAGTTATGAAACTGTTTTAGCAAAAACATTTGATTATACTTATACAATGTATATTAGAGTTACACATACCGGAGAAAATTAATAATGCAGCGGAACAGTATGAATGCAGTGGAATAATATAATAAATAATAATACTACAATCTTCGTCTTCGTCCTCCAGAAGTAAGGTCTTTAAACCCTGAAATGCTCAGGCTGACCCGAGCGAATTGAAAAGACAAAACATTTAAATTAGAACTAAAAGATCTTATGTAAGTTAAATCAACGGTAAAATATGAGTGGAACGACGTCAGAGATGTTAACGGGATTTGACATCTCCTATCCAGTGTCTAACATGAGTGCAGTAACTTAAGAGATGCTCGGGATTCACGTCTCCTAAGGATCCGTTAAACTATTTACTATGTAGTAATATTTCGCTATTATAATAATGTCTATAGTAAAATAAACTTACTTTTAAATAGCGTTAAGGAGTGACCCAATATTCCTCTTAACACGTAATAGTTCCAGTAGTCCATCCAATATCATAGTCCCTCCTGATCGGGAAGCCATCAGAGGATACCACACGGGCTACGGGAGAAAACCAAACTCATACAAGACGCGATAGGGTAGGTGACCCTGCACAACTAGGCAATGCCATGGTAGATATACCAATTGCTATCCGAACTGGTGGTGACGCATAACAGCTACTACCGCCTACCTCGAGCCACACCCCCAAATCAAAAATCAAAAGTAGCCATCGAATCAATCAAAAGACAGAGTATAGTATCGAAGGAGTGTGTCCGATCAGAGCAATGACCTCATTGGTCCAGAATCGCTCCTGTTTTAGCCACCTTATGCCAACTCACGGGAGTCGGGTCCACGTATATACCTCAAAGGAAACGTCGTCACCATTCTACTTCATTCTGGAATCTCCACCGCGTACGCGGTTGTTAAAGTGGTTTTCGGATTTGGCAGAGAGTATGACAACTTCCGATCCCTGTCTCATTAACAACCAAAAGATATTATAACACCGCGGTCATTTCAAAATAATTTATACTTCAAAATTAGAATATAATATCCATTTCAAAACCATATAAATACGATATCATTTCCATTTCAAAAACCAAACCATTATGATATCATTTTTATAAAAACCCAAATCAATGTAATATCATTTTTATTCCAAATATATCCTTTTTCCAAAATCATAGCACTTCAAAGTTATAACACTTCGAAAACAAAACACTTGAAATATAACTTCCACCACTCAAATGCTTTGAATATTAGAATGTTTTATATAATAAAATAGCTTCTTTAATTTCACAAATAAATTTCCAAATACAGATTTGAACCCCACATAAACCATTTCAATTTTCATATATTTCCAAGCTTTAAATATTCCACATTTCAAATCTAATTCTTTGATAAATCGATATATATCAAATTCAATTACTATCATTTAGATTTGAAATGTTTACTTAATAAATCCAATATCATTTAAGTAAAATTTTTAGACTTTAAATAACTGGATATTCTTTCAACTTATTTAACTTGATAAAAATCAACTTGGTATTCATTTAAATCACTCTAAACCAAAATCAAGTTATAAAAATCATACATTTTAAAATTTCAAATTTAATAAATTTTACATCAACTTATTGAGTTTAATTCTATATAAGCTCAATTTCAAAAGATTTCCAATTTATCTTCCGCCCTTAATTTATTTAAATCATTATAACCTCTATATTAAAGTATGATTTAAATACTTAACCATATTTTATTTTAATAAGATCAAACTCCATTTTTAAACTTATTTTTATTAAACAAATTTATACATAGCTTAAATTCAAGAATTTAACTATATATAAAATAATATTTATATGATATAAAAAAACAATATTTATTAAACCATATATTTCTATCCAAAACCATAGAACTCATTTTCAAAATATTTATATATAGACCGACGATGTCTGTATATAATTTTCTATCCTATGGTCAAGTGATACAGATATTTATCATTTCAATCCGTAGTTTAAAATAAAAATACGGTTATATATCATTTCAAACTGCAATCCCGAATGAAACAAAATGCATAACAACTGGCAATTTATAACAATATAAAATACAACATGCATTCATCCAATATCAATCATCAACCATTTATCCCAATCATCATCCAGTTCAAACAATAACATCAATATAGGACAGATAATAAATAACAGGCATTTACTGGCAGTTTATATTCAATAATACATTAAATAACAATTCAACTGGCCGTTTATATGCAATAATAAATTAAATAACAATTTAATTCAATAAATTCAATTTAACTGGAATGATGATAAAAATATATCAAACAGCCATAAATAAATTTTTAATCACATCAGAAATTAATTTAACACACATAAGAAATTTTAGAAGTTATGAGTGGGTTAAAACACTCACCTTTTGAATTTAAATTGAATTTAAATATAATTTAAACCCAAAAATTTTACAGTTTCAGAATTCATCCAAACCAGCGTCAACATGTCCAGAATTCAAATACGAACCTAGTGGAGAAAACCGTGCGTGAAACGGAGTTCGTATGCGAAAGTTATGAAATTTAGAACAATTGAAATCAAAATTAAGAAAATAAAATAAACAAATGCGCACGTCACATTATCACTCTCGTTCAAACCTACAGGCCGAAGCAGAATCATGCACGCTCGACCGCCATCCCACACGAGAAATCGCCGCTGCCGCTCGCTGTAACAGGCCGACGCGGCCACCAAGATTCATTGCCGACCTCCCTGCACCCACGATGTCATATCCCGCAATTTTTGGCAATATAAATTTAATAATCCGTGTTAAAAATTGAATTGATTTGACAATTTTTGTTAATAAAATTTGAATTGATTTAATAATCTTCTTTTAATATATATTTAAATTAGTAGATTATATCTTTTTAAAGCTAATAAATTGTTTTCTATTTATAATATATATATATATATATATATATAATTGTATATATTGTAAATAGATAAGTTTTGGTTTGGAATTTAGTAAATAAAGCAATCTAATTCTAATTTATATTTGGTAAATTGGAAAATTTGATTTAAATTTAACATTTAAGCAATTTAATAAATAACCATATGGTTTGTAAATACTCAAGGTAAATCTTATTTGTTTAAAATTATATTTAATTAGCTTAAATATGAATCTAAATTAGATTAACATGAAAGCCTTGTTTTATTTTCTTTTAAAAAAATATTGCTTGAAATTATATATAAGAGTTTAAAATACAATTTACATATGACCTTAATTTATTGAGTAATAAAAGTGATTTATAATCTCTTTTATAAATTATTTAAAATTGTTAAATTTGTTATTTTCAAATAATAATTATAATACTTAGTTCTTATAAACATAAATAGATTTTATAGGAATATGATTTGTTATTATCAAAATTTAATGGTAGTTATATATGCATATATATATATAACTTGATTTTTAAATTGGATTTTATAATTTAATTTAAATTTGAATTTAATGTTTTGAAATTTAAAAGAATAAATATTTAAAAATATTTGGATAAGCTTTTATTTATAATTTGTTTTGTTTTATTTTTCTATAAAAAAGGGGAGAAATTTATTTATATATACATAAAAAGTAATAAAATAAGTTAAAAGCTTTTATAAACAATTCAAATTAAAATAAATACTTAAATTACAAGTGTAAATCTCTTAACACACCTAAATGACATGTGTTAAGCCATAAAGTAAACAATGTGACAAATGTTAAAATTTAGAACAAGTGTCTTATTAATCTTTCATTTTAATTAAATCAAAATTTTATTTATATAAACACATTACTTCTCACTTCATTTTCTTTTTCTATTCTTTTTCATAACTTAAGAAATCTTCAGCTGGAAATCTGAAATCAACATTCAAATTAAAATTTAAATTCTTTGATCAATCTTCATTCAAACCAGAAAATTTTGCTTGAGAACAAAATCCTCCAAATCACCACTAAAACCAAATCTAAAATTAGTATTTCCCCTAACTAAATCAAACTACAACTATCTGAAATCATCTTCAAAACCTGAAATCCATCACCTGTAGCCTCTTCAAATCATTAACCAGAAAATCATTTTGCAACTCAATAGACCTACAGATTAAATATTGCTTGAAATTATATATAAGAGTTTAAAATACAATTTACATATGATCTTAAATTATTGAGTAATAGAAGTAATTTATAATCTCTTTTATAAATTATTTAAAATTGTTAAATTTGTTATTTTCAAATAATAATTATAATACTTAGTTCTTATAAACATAAATATATTTTATAGAAATAGGATTTGTTATTATCAAAATTTAATGGTAGTTATATATGCATATATATATATATAACTTGATTTTTAAATTGGATTTTATAATTTAATTTAAATTTGAATTTAATGTTTTGAAATTTAAAAGAATAAATATTTAAAAATATTTGGATAAGCTTTTATTTATAATTTGTTTTGTTTTATTTTTCTATAAAAAAGGGGAGAAATTTATTTATATATACATAAAAAGTAATAAAATAAGTTAAAAGCTTTTATAAACAATTCAAATTAAAATAAATACTTAAATTACAAGTGTAAATCTCTTAACACACCTAAATGACATGTGTTAAGCCATAAAGTAAACAATGTGACAAATGTTAAAATTTAGAACAAGTGTCTTATTAATCTTTCATTTTAATTAAATCAAAATTTTATTTATATAAACACATTACTTCTCACCTCATTTTCTTTTTCTATTCTTTTTCATAACTTAAGAAATCTTCAGCTGGAAATCTGAAATCAACATTCAAACTAAAATTTAAATTCTTTGATCAATCTTCATTCAAACCAGAAAATTTTGCTCGAGAACAAAATCCTCCAAATCACCTCTAAAACCAAATCTAAAATTAGTATTTCCCCTAACTAAACCAAACTACAACTATCTGAAATCATCTTCAAAACCTGAAATCCATCACCTGTAGCCCTCTTCAAATCATTAACCAGAAAATCATTTTGCAACTCAAAAGACCTGCAGATTCCCTCACTTCTGTTTTGAAGCAACAACCAGGCTTGTATTCATCTTCTTCAACTTGAAATTTTTAAAAAGCAAACATGCAACTGCAGTTTTAAGATCATAAGAACTACAACAACTCAAAGCTTTGAAATCAAAGCACAATCCAGTTTCAAGCTTTTCAGAAAAAAAAAACATGGTTGCTATGTTCATCATCCTAATCTGTGAGTAACGTTTTTATTTAAAATAATTTAAGTAAATATGGTTGCCTGATTTATTCCTGTGATAATCATGATTTGTGTGGGTGAATATGATGGAATTCTCTGTATATAGGTATGGGATTCTGAATGCATGTTTGTATTGTAAACTTGTTTTTGCCTGTTCTAGATTCCAGACTTAAAGTTCTGTTTAAAAATCATGAACTCATGATCTAATCCATGTTTAGGTTCAAATTTCAAACAAAACGTGTTAGTGTATCATAAATTAAAGTCTTAAATTTTATTTAGGTTAATAAATTTGTTATTGACTCTGGGAATAAAAAAAATAACAGAGAAACTTTATGTAAGTAAAATTTCAAATATCCTGATTTCTTGAATTAGGGATATAAGTTGATTACTTATACTAAAACTTGAATTTTAAAACTAAAGTCAAATTTTTTAGTTTGAAAATGATTGAGCATTTCTGGTTTGACTAGAAATGTTGTTTTGATATGGAACTCTCAATCTAGATGGTCGGGGTGGTCATCGTCTTCTTTGGTGATGGAGTGGCGATAGGAGAATCATGGAAAAATAGTAGGAAGTGGATCTATGCATTGGGGAGATGGTGGTTTTGAATTGAAGTTTTAAACCCTAGTTTTTCTGTTGATTAGAAAATTGATCGTCGCGACATTTATCGGTGACCGAGCTTTCCCAAATTCATGAGGATGATAGATGGAGTGTGGAAGGAATCGTGGCCGGAGGTGTAGACACTCTGGTGGTTGGAATCATGTGATTGAGGTGATTCCAGTATTCAACATTGTTTCCAATTTGAGCTCATAAGCTCGATTCTGATTTCGAGCTTCTGCAAATATTTTGAGGGTCGGAATTATGTTGGAAGATGATCATCGACTTGTGTGAGTCGTCGCAAGTGGTTGGAGTTGGCGGCAGTGATGGTGCAGGTGCATGGGGGACATGGTGTGTCTGCTGTTAATTTGGGGAAGAAGGGTACTCGAGAGTTATTCGAGTAGATTCGTGTTTGGCTCGAAGCTTTGCGGTGTTGGTCTCGAAGTCGTTGTTATGTCGGCTCGGGTGTGTGGTTGATACAGGTTTTTGTAAAACCTGACAGTACTTTAAATTTTAAGGAATTCAAAATGGAATGTTACTCGAGTTTTACTTGTGTTATTTAGTGTTTTTGCTCGGGCTAGATTAGGTTAGGCTCGAATGATTTATTTGTGGCTCGAGTTAGTTTTGTTACAGGTTAGAAACCCTGACCAGTTTTAAAATTTTAAACTGGAATTTAAAGTGCTAAGCAAAGATTTAAAATAAGTTTTAAATCTAATTTTAAATAATGGATTCAAGTTTAATTTGAATCTTAGCTGGAAATGAATGAAGTTTTTAAATTTCAAATTTGTTTAAATAACCTTAAAAGGGTTAAGTGTTTAAAAGAGTTTTTAAAAAGAATTTGAACTTAAATTGGAATTTGAAATGTAAAGGAATGTTTAAACAAAGTTTAAATCTGATTCAAATCTAAATTTGAATCTTTGTTTTAAAATAAACTTAAGTTTTATAAATTTAAGTGTTTTAACAATTTTGAATGATAAAGTAAAATTTAAATGTTTTGAATTCAAAAAGGAATTTGGTTGAAACTCTTGTAAAATTTCTTTTATAAGAGAAAGTATTCTTTATCATGTAAATTTAAAGTTTCTAAATTGATTTTAAATTTTGTTGAAGGTAAATTGAGTTTCATTTTAAAACTTGAATTTAAAATGAAATTTGAAATTAAATTTGGAAATGAATGTTTTCAAATACATTTGTGAATGATAATTTAACCATAGATAAGAAAAGATTTTATCTTAAAGTTAAATTAGAATTTAATGATTTGTAATTCATTTAATTATTAGAGCAATTAAATGGATAATTTATTTATTTAATAAATTAATGAAATGGATAATTACTTAAAGTAATTAAGGGTTTTAAACTTAAAAGTTTAAGATTAATTATTCTTAGAATAATTAACTTGTAATTTAAGAATCATTAATTAAATAAGATTTGATTTTAATTAATGATTAGTAATTAATTAATCAAGTAATAAAGGATTAATTAAGTTACAGTTAACACTTAATTAATTAAATAAAATAGGGGTTAATTAGTGGGCTATTAATGATTAATTAATTTGTAATCAATAACAAGTTAATTACTTTAGAAAAATAATTAATGAATTGTTAATAGTTAATGAAGGTTATTGACTAAGGATTATTTAATAATTAATTAATGTGATTAATTTTTAATAATTAATTAGATTAATTAATTAAAAGGTAATCATTTGTGTAAATTGTTAAGTATAATTACTTATGGAAGTAATTAAGGAATTAATTACTCATTTTAATTAATTGATTTTAATTTGATTAGATTAAGTTAATTAATTCAGTTTAATTAATTTAGAATAATCATTTGATGATTTGTGAGGTAAAAATACTTAATGTAATTTAATGAAGAGAAAATTACTTAGGGAAGTAATTAATGGGTAATTACTGGATGTAATTAATTGAAGGCGATTTGATGATGAAAGTAATTTGAGTATTATTACGTTGTAAAATTAATCAAGGGATTAATTAGAGAAAATTAATTAATGAGTAATTAATTTATTTGGTGAAGTAATTAAGGGTTGTTAATTACTGAATGGAGTTAATCAAGGGTGATTAACAATTATGGTTTAAATAAAGATTTATTACTTAATGTAATTTATTTAAATAGAAAATGTAATTAGAGATCACTAATTATTATAATTAATGAAGTAATTAAGAATAGATTTATTTTGGAATAATTAATCAATGAAGGAATTAATTAATGGAATTAACTAAGAATTAATGTAATTAATTATAGTTAATTAATTTATGAAGTAATTTAAAGGTTAATTACTGTATTTGGTTAAGAATAATTAATTTGTGAAATTAATTAATGGATAATTACTTGAATGAAATTAAAGGTTAATTAATCAGGTATGATTATTAAAATGAATAATTGGTTGATGATTAATTAATTGATTGGTAACTAATTAATAGTGATGTAAGCAAGTTTGGTAATGATGAATTAATTAATTTAGTTCACTTTAAATTAATTAGAAATGATGTAATTAATTTAATTCATTTTAAATTAATTATATTTGGTGTTATTATTAATCATTGCTTATATATGAATGAATGATATTGGCTGCCTTGAATGGTTTGAGATCCCAGATATGAGATAAATAATGCCGTGTGATATGGATGCTTTGGTTGCATTGAGATGCTAATATGAATCATCTATTTGGAATTGATACTATGGATTATCTGTTGTGATGATATGTGAATTATCTATCCGTGTGTATATAGATAATGAAATTGAATTGTTTTAAACTTTAAAACAACTTGGCCCTAAAAGATACGTTTTGGATTTCGATGAGACCGGGATCGGATTTCTGGATTTGGATATCCGAAAACCACATCGATCCAAATTTACGATAGGTCGTGAATCTTAAGTAATGACTAAAGATTCGAGGTGTAAGGACTATTCTTCGTTAAAACTCTAAGGGTGATTCCAATACGAGTTTATTGGGGTTGTACTTTCAGATTCGAGATGAAGATTAAGAGTGCAAGGGTTATCGTCGTTAACTCTGAGGGTGATTCCAAAATGAGTGTAACGAGATAATGCCTTCGGTTTCGTTCGAACCCGAAACGAACTTGTATGGGTTGAATGCTTTCAGAACATCGTCAGGTGGACGATGAACATTCTAAGAGATGTGTTCTCTAAAGGTAATCGTAGCCACAAGCCTCATCAAACAGGAATGGCTAAAGCAAGGGAGGTGCAGCAAGGCTAAGAGGGTCATGCCCAAGTAGGACGAGATTTTCCCCTGTCTAGAAGTCTCTTTTTATTTCGGCTGTGTGGGCGGTTGGAACGTACGCCAACTGCGGGGTTGTCTTGTTCGGAACAGTTCAGTAAGGAATGGTTCCGACCTTGTGTTGCAGGGGATTGGGAGTGATCCTCGGTACGTTGATCTAGGCCACGTACTGTGACGGACGGTACTCCAGTAGTCCTGCCATTGTATGGAATCCAAAATCCAATAAGTGCCCATGGTTTTGATTGTATTACCCACTTTTGTGGTTAGTAGCTGGAATGTAATAATGTAACAATTTCGGCTATTTCATATTTACTTGAAAACCCTAGACCTATTATAATATCACCAGATTTCCTTTCAAATGTGTTGAATAGGCGATTATATGACTTTTGTTTGATGATAATAAACATATATATATATATATATATATTCGTATAAATGTATTTATTAACATACTATTTTATTTTACAGGGACAAGTGAGCACAGGTCAAATCCAATATACCGGATTCAACTCAAGTGCAATAAAATAATGTCACAACTTTCAGCACAAGGTCAAATCCGAGCTTAAGCTGGATTCAACTCAGTCTCAAGTGAAAGTGCTCGATCAATATGAACAAATATGCAAGTGAAGATAACAAGTGCACAAACATTTACACACATGAGCTAATGAACACTGCAGGCATGTAGAAGATCAAAGTATGCAAGCTCGACTAACATGTTCAACCTCTTCATCAAGCAACAACCAGACTACAACTATAACATGAAACCAAATGAAACAATGAACCAGAGCCAAGAATACATGAACAAGAGAAAACTGAGTCAATGATGAAGACATCCAAATATGCCACAGAGAAACCAGTCTCAATCACTTCAACAAAACATGCACATCAACCAAACAGCAAAGGTTCAAGTAAGACTACGACAAGAGAACCAGATTTAAGTTCAAACTACTCCAGACGGAGATGTACAAGCTCGTCGCAGCCAATATCAATGCACAGACTCAAGGCAACAGTGAATGGCAAATCACATGATTATCAAAGTAAACTACAGTACTCAAAGCTACAAACTGGACAATGCAAACTACAACATGAATGACCAGTTTCAACCAAGAATGTAACCAAGTGTACAACTGCCCAGACTCAAAGATAAATGTATGCATACACATATATGAAGACCATAAAGTCAGTGCACAACAACAATTGAACACGGCTGAAATGTCACCTGAGGATGCAGATACAAAATGAAGCGGTGCAAAATCATCAACGAAATTCAAGTGTCAACCAGACGTCATGATGAACCAACTACACAGCTACAAGCAAGTGAAGTATAACCAGTAACCAAAGTAACCAGAGGCAAATGGACAAAGGCAACAACAATATAAACCAGACTACATGAAATACATGAGGCAATGCCCAAACTGCCGCAAGTAACTCAACAGTTCACATTGCAGTTACAACATACATGAATGATGCAATGCAAACAGCAGCTACAACTCAAATGCAAATACCACAAATCCAAGACCAGAAAAACAAAACTGCAAATACCCAAGTACAGCAAGCACTTCACAAAGTCAGAAACCATAATCAAGCAACAACATGTACAGGTCGGTGAACAAAATCAAATCAAAGTCGAAGTCAACCAGAATGAGAACGAACAAATCAAAGTGACCATAGTCAAAGCATCAGAGAATTCAAAGCCGTGGTAAACACGAAATCACAAGTTCGAAATCAATGCCATGCGATCAAGTATCACAAAATATACGCATATGAAAAGGTCAGAAATCAAGTATGTAAAAATAGAAAAAGTCAAAAATCAAATCCAAATAAAATAGGAAAGTAGCTGCCGTAACGATCAAGGAAGGATCGAACGGTTTCAAGCTTGAACCGTGACAGTGAAGTAAGGGAAAGATACGATATGAACAAGTCAGAAATATCCAAAGCGTTAAAACAAAATCAAATGGCCAAGAATACTCAAGTGACGAATTCAATCAAATGGATACGAACAAAGATTCAAGGGCATCGACTTATATATATAAGCAACATCATCGGTAGTTCCATGATTATCGAGTTCAAGCATTAAAACCCCAAAAATCATCATCGACAGATTATAGGAGTTCAATCAAGCATAATAGATAGCATAAACGAAAATCACATACCAAATCGAAGTTGAACTCCATCAAACAGAAGCAGCCAAAGTGAGCAACGAGGAACCAATCCATCAAAGCTACCCGCAATTATTCTCGCGATTGAGCAACTAAAATCAGGCGCTTCAAAAAGCCCTAATTACAGATCGACGAAGAACGAAAAAGGAACGACCACCAATTTCACAAAGGAATGAAGCATATAAAAGAGGATCGGGCCAAATTAAAAAAGGGGGCCGACTTTGTTTTATTGGGATTTTTCTTTATAAAGGGCGTTTTATTTTTGAATTAGGGTTGTTTTAATTTAAAGTGTTTTTAATTTGTACTTTTGTTTTTAAACCATTGTAATTTCTAGTCGTGTGACTAGGGCACAAACTACGTGGCGTAGTTTGAGAATTCGCAACTCAGTGGCTGAGTTGTGGTAGGGTTTTGAGCGTAGAGTTAGGTTAGTCAGTAGCAGGTGTCGCGAGTTTACGTGTGTAAGTGTGTGACTACTTAATTTCTAGTAGAAACCCTGGAGGCAGCACGTAGGTAGGGTTTTGCCGAAGTTGGGTACATTCTGTGTCGTTCTATTTCTGCATTTTATTATTCTGCTATTTATCTGTGCTGCTATTATTCTGTGATCTGTGTTAAAATAATTCTATAAGCTTCCGCAATTAATTTTTATAATTAATAACATCACCCTATTCACTCCCCTCTAGGGTGAAATCGATCCTACAAGTGGTATCGGAGCTAGGAATAGAAGTCGGCTTTTGGTTTTAAATTTTTTATTTTTTTCCAAAAATCAATTTTTGTGTTAAAAAGTTGAATTTTTAAAATGGCTTCTTTTAATAATGCTTTTGCTGAGGGTCAGTCCATAGTTTGACCACCAATGTTCAATGGTGAATAAGCCTACTGGAAAAATAGAATGAAATTTTTTCTGGAAACCATTGACGCTTGGAACATTGTTGAGAAAGGTTATAGAGCACCAACTATAATTGTAGATGATCAGGAAATAGATAAACCGATGGATCAATGGACAGAACCAGAAAATAAATTCCAGAATGCTAATGCTAGAGCTATGAATTCTATTATCTGTTCATTGGATCAATTTGAATTTAATCGTGTCTCACATTGTCTAACTGCGTAGGAAATATGGCACACACTAGAAGTGACTCACGAAGGAACATCTCAAGTCAAAGAATCTCGCCTTGCCATTCTAAGCAGCGAATACGAGAACTTCACAATGGCAAAGGAAGAAAATGTCAAAGAGATGCATGGACGACTTTCCAATATCGTATACAAATCAAAAGCTGTTGGAAAATCATACACAGAGTTGGAGATAGTCCGAAAAATTCTCAGTGTCCTTCCACGAAGTTTTGAAGCCAAAGTGACTGCCATTCAAGAATCAAAAGATTTGAAACAAATGAAAGTCGAAGAACTCATCGGAAATCTCACCGCTTATGAGCTAGAAATGAAATTCAAGGAAGAGCTGAAGGAGGAGATACTCGAAAGAAATCTTCAACTCTTAAAGGAACAACAGAAAGTGATTGTGATGATAATAATGACGGAGCAGCAAAATTGGAGCTGATAATAAAGAAAGTCAAAAGGTGGAATTACAAATACGGAAATCCAGCTCTAAATCGAAAATTGAAAAGCAGAATAAATAAAATATTGGACAATCCAAAAGAACAAAATATCATCTGTCATAAGTGCGACCAACCCGGACACATCAAGCCTAATTGTCCTCAAAATCGATGCGACTTTGAAAAAAAAATCAAAAATGAGAAGTTTTGCAGCCACGTGGAATACAAGTGAAGAAGATAATCAAAGTGCTAACAGTGAGAATGAAAAAGCAGACGTGTGTCTTCATGGTGAAATAACTGACAGTGATGACGACGAGCCAAGTGAGGTATCAAAACTTTCTCATTCAGAATTACTTATATATTTTCACAAAGTGAATGGCTGTTTTGAACGACTTAGGGAGAAGTGAGCCAAACTTGAATCGCAAAAAGATACTTTGATAGATTTAAATAAACAACTTGACCAATTGGTTAAAACCTATCAAAGCAGAATCCTTATGTGTGATAAGTGTCCAACATTCGAAGGAATTAAAAAATCAGAAATTAATGTAAAATCACTTGAAAACCAAATTCAGATTTTAAAGGAAAGTGAAAATACTTGGAGGGAGAATTCTATTAAAAAGTGCACACAATTATTAAACGAAAATGAATCTCTCAAAACACAAGTCCAACAACTGTCAACGACTTTAGATAAATTTTCCAAAAGTGAAAAATCATTGAATATGCTATTAGGAAACAAACTGTTAATACGGTTAGACAAGGACTTGGATACAGTCAATCTGAAAATCTTGAAAGCAATATTAATCGAGTTAATTCTATGTGCACAATTTGTAGAAAATATGGACACAATCACAATTATTGTTAGTATAGACCCAAACATGTGAAAACTATACCGATTTGGGTTCCAAAAGGCACAAATATAAAATTTCTCAAAGCTAAACAAATTTGGGTGCCGAAGGGAACAATTATAAATAGTTTTGGGTCCCCACAAAATTATTTTTCTAAATATTCTTCCACTAATAACCATGGACCTATAAAAACAAATAGGTCACATAAATTTTTTCCCATGTAGGTGTGGTGGCAGGCTAAGGAACAACAACAATATTCTCTGGATTTTGGCTGTTCCAGAAGCACACCGAGCAACAAAGCAAAGTTCCTTAGCCTAGTACAAAGGTGACAGAATCACAATGGGCAACCACGAAAAATTATCGTAAAGGTAAAACAGGTAATGGTATATTTTGAACGATATATTAAATGTGATGATTTGCATCGTATTCTGAATTAAATCAGCCAATAATGTGATGATGAAAAGATGATGATTTTGATTCTGACTTATTCAAAATAGTTGGCCAATTATATTCTTATGCCAAAAACACTATAAAAATCTCTAGATTCTTTGAATTACTGCATATATATCAGTTCGGATTAAAAATAGTGTTTTGATTGGATGATAATACATTTGGTTATAATACGGCTAACTCTATATTCACGGTTTCTGATTATTTACACGGCTTCATTTCAAATTCAAGAGAATGTCATTTAAAATGCTGTTAAAATTGATTTTGAAATTTTGGTGCATACTTCATGGTCTATCAAATGCAATTAATGATAATTTTGAGTGAAAGAGAAATTCAGATGCAGATTACACTGGTCATCTAGTTGATATAAATCTTACTAGTTGAATGTGATTTTTGTAGAAACATTTAGTAACTGCGTCGTTTTTTTTAAGAAAATATCTGCATATTTTTCATTTCAAATAATTTTCAAATAGCAGAAATTTTTCGCATATAACCCCCTCGAGAAAATCATTTTTGACCATATTTTCAAAAATTGACTTTATAATTATTTTTGAATTTCATTTTAAATGACAATTTTGACTAGTCTAACTCCATAATACTTATCGAAAAGATAAATAGTGATTGAAAAAGTGATGAGTGTTGATATTTATCATACATTACTCAAGACAGTATATTTAGAAAAATTTCTTTACAAATTCAAACAAGAGTTATAAAACTTTTTGTTGGATAAAGATTCCATGACCATTTCTATGTCTATCATATTTCTATCGACCATCGCTCATCAAAAATTCAATATAGTTTGTTGATATGTGGTACTTTAAACAGGAATCATTCGTTTTTCATTTTATAAAACAAAATAAAATCCAAAGTATTCACTCTCATTTAAAAGTCCTCACGGTTATGCATGGGTGAATTACCTGGAATTTGTTATGTGCTTCCATGCTCATTAAAAAGTCCTCACGGTTATGCATGTATGGAACGCATATCCAAATTGATTTATTAAATAAACAAGTTGATTCTAATCCCATTTAAAAGTTCGCATGGTTATGCGTGGTTAGATGATACTTGAATTCATTTTTAAAATTAAATTGGAATACTACTAATCTCATTTAAAAGTCCTAACGATTATGCATGATTAGTAGATATTCAAATTCCTGATATAAATGTACCACAAATAGATACAGCTGTATGGTTTTATATGATGATACCATTCCCATCATTCTAAAAGTCGAATATGCGCCTGACAAAATATTTATGATTTTTGTTTGATTTTTTATTGAAATTTAATATTTATATTCAATTGAGTTTTTAATGTTGAATTAATATCGATCACTTTATCCCTATTTTCTCTAATACTATTATTCTTTTGCTGATTACAAAAGGGGGAGAAAAAAGTTAAGATTTTGTCAAATAAAATCAAGCAAATGTCAAATATTTTCCATTTGCATCTAAGCTCATTTGCATATTTTTTAATTGTATGCACATTTGTGGGGGAGCTTTGTGTAGAGAGGAAGCATTTAAATAGGGTGAGCAATTAGAGCATATCAATGATCAAATACATTTAACATATTCAAAATCTTAAATATATGTTTGTTATCATCAAAAGGGGGAGATTGTTGAATATGCGATTATATGATTTTTGTTTGATAATAATAAACATATATATATATATATATTCGTATAAATGTATTTGTTAACGTACTATTTTATTTTTCACAGACTAAATAAATAATTGCTGAATAAAATTAACTAACACAGAATTTGAATTCAAACAGAATTTTTATTCAAACAAATATTTATTACAATTTTGAATAGTACAAATTCAAGCTCTCACTATACATATACAACTTTGATTACAATACTTACGTCACAATTTCACTTTTACATCTGACCTCACTACATATCACTCATACACTCAACTCGTAATTTATCTTCAATTTCTTTCCAGATTGAATCCAGCATCTGAGCAATCTGCAAAAATAAATATTGACGCAGTAAAATTGAAAAGGAAATATCTTTGCAGTATAAAATAAAACGTGAATTTTGAAAATAATATTTGCCTCAGTTATTTGGGTTGTTCGTCATCATTTAATTTTGAATCCATCATACACGAACAACTTGTGACATACACAGTGTATCACTGTATATGCCACAAGGTCGTGCACGTCGAAATATACACTTGATTGATTTACAGGGACAAGTGAGCACAAGTCAAATCCAATATACCGGATTCAACTCAAGTGCAATAAAATAATGTCACAACTTTCAGCACAAGGTCAAATCCGAGCTTAAGCTGGATTTAACTCAGTCTCAAGTGAAAGTGCTCGATCAATATGAACAAATATGCAAGTGAAGATAACAAGTGCACAAACATTTACACACATGAGCTAATGAACACTACAGGCATGTAGAAGATCAAAGTATGCAAGCTCGACTAACAGGTTCAGCCTTTTCATCAAGCAACAACCAGACTACGACTATAACATGAAACCAAATGAAACAATGAACCAGAGCCAAGAATACATGAACAAGACAAAACTGAGTCAATGATGAAGACATCCAAATATGCGACAAAGAAACCAGTCTCAACCACTTCAACAAAACACACATGCACATCAACCAAACAACAAAGGTTCAAGTAATGTCGAACAAGACTACGACAAGAGAACTAGATTCAATTTCAAACTACTCCAGACGGAGATGTACAAGTTCGTCGTAGCCAATATCAATGCACAGACTCAAGGCAACAGTGAATGGCAAATACAACATGATTATCAAAGTAAACTACAGTACTCAAAGCTACAAACTGGACAATGCAAACTACAACATGAATGGCCAGCTTAAACCAAGAATGTAACCAAGTGTACAACTGCCCAAACTCAAAGATAAATGTATGCATACACATATATGAAGACCACAAAGTCAGTGCACAACAACAATTGAACACAGCTGAAATGTCACCTGAGGATGCAGATACAAAATGAAGCAGTGCAAAATCATCAACGAAATTCAAGTGTCAACCAGACGTCATGATGAACCAACTACACAACTACAAGCAAGTGAAGTATAACCAGTAACCAAAGTAACCAAAGGCAAATGGACAGAGGCAACAACAATATAAACCAGACTACATGAAATACATGGAGGCAATGCCCAAACTGTCGCAAGTAACTCAACAGTTCGCATTGCAGTTAAAACATACATGAATGATGCAATGCAAACAACAACTACAACTCAAATGCAAACACCACAAATCCAAGACCAGAAAAACAAAACTGCAAATACCCAAGTACAGCAAGCACTTCACAAAGTCAGAAACCATAATCAAGCAACAACATGTACAGGTCGGTGAACAAAATCAAGTCAAAGTCGAAGTCAACCAGAACGAGAACGAACAAATCAAAGTGACCAAAGTCAAAGCATCAGAGAATTCAAAGCCGTGGTAAACACGAAATCACGAGTTCGAAATCAATGCTATACGAACTTAGTATCATAAAATATACGCATATGAAAAGGTCAGAAATCAAGTATGTAAAAATAGAAAAAGTCAAAAATCAAATCCAAATAAAATAGGAAAGTAGCTGCCTTAACGATCATGGAAGGATCGAATGGTTTCAAGCTAAAACCGTGACAGTGAAGTAAGGGAAAGATACGATATGAACAAGTCAGAAATATCCAAAGCGTCAAAACAAAATCAAATGGCCAAGAATACTCAAGTAACGAATTCAATCAAATGGATACGAACAAAGATTCAAGGGCATCGACTTATATATAAGCAACATCATCGGCAGTTCCATGATTATCGAGTTCAAGCATTAAAACCCCAAAAATCATCATCGGCAGATTATAGGAGTTCAATCAAGCATAATAGAATAGCATAAATGAAATTCACATACCAAATCGAAGTTGAACTCCATCAGACAGAAGCTGCCAAAGTGAGCAACGAGGAACCAATCCATCAAAGCTACTCGCAATTATTCTCGCGATTGAGCAACTAAAACCAGGCGCTTCAAAAAGCCCTAATTACAGATCGACGAAGAACGAAAAAGGAACGGCCACCATTTTCACAAAGGAACGAAGCATATAAAAGAGGATCGGGCCAAATTAAAAAAGAGGGCCGACTTTGTTTTATTAGGGTTTTTCTTTATAAAGGGCTTCTTATTTTTGAATTAGGGTTGTTTTAATTTAAAGTGTTTTTAATTTGAACTTTTGTTTTTAAACAGTTGTAATTTCTAGTCGTGTGACTAGGGCACAAACTACGTGGCGTAGTTTGAGAATTCGCAGCTTAATGGCTGAGTTGTGGCAGGGTTTTGAGCGTAGAGTTAGGTTAGTCAGTAGCGGGCGTCGCAAGTTTACGTGTGTAAGCGTGTGACTACTTAATTTCTAGTAGAAAACTTGGGGGCAGCACGTAGGTAGGGTTTTGCTGAAGCTGGGTAAATTCCGCGTCGTTCTATTTCTGCATTTTATTATTCTGCTATTTATCTGTGCTGCTATTATTCTATGATCTGTGTTAAAATAATTCTATAAGCTTCCGCAATTAATTTTTATAATTAATAACATCACCCTATTCACCCCCCTCTAGGGTGAAATCGATCCTACAAAATGTTTTGGTTAGTGTAAGGTAAAAACTTTTCCATGTTTATGTGTGGGAAGTCTTAGATGATACCTTTCTTTTCAAAGGTTTTTCAAAGTTAAGCAACCTTAACCTGTTACTCACACCAGACCCATATCTGACCCGGAGTTTATCTTCTATTTTCTTAAACTCTTGGGTACTCAAATTTGTATGAGTAGCCAAGGGATTCAGGTTAGCTTTGACGAATTGTGGAGGTGCAATGGAGCAGGAGGCTTCGGCGCTAGATATATAGCTTCCGTTGTGTGTTCTCTGTGTTGGTATCTCCTTGTTGAGTTGTATAAGTAGACATATGTTTATAACTGTCTAGTATGTGATGTATATGCTGTGTAACTCTGATTAGTGTTGTATACTATGTAATATTTATGTTATTAATATAATTTATTCGTTCCGCTGTTGAGATTCTGATGTTGTTTCTTCTTTCTTCTCTTTCTTTCTCTTTCCTATTCCTTTTTTTATTCAAGATGATGCGATTTTCTACGGTGAGAAAGTCGGGTCGTCGCACACGAACCACCCCGCGAATCGCCATCTCCGGCTCAAAATCAAGCAGCAGCCGTCGAATTTAATAACCCTAATCCAATTTTTGCAAGAAATCCAACCGATGAAACCACAAGCGAATTATACCAATGAGCTACGCTCGTCGATCTCTACAAAACCCATAAGTTGATTTGACGATCGACAAGTTTGATTGCGGCGTGATGAACGGCCATGAACAGTTCATCGATTTCCGACAATACCGAAACCCAGATTGAAAAACGAATCATATATTTGACTTGCGCGTGTCGAGAGCTTCAAATCCATATATAATTCGATATAGTTTGAAGAGATTTAATTTTTGGCTTTGAATATTATTTGAAATTGCATTTTGGGATCTAGGATTCTGTCTGCCACTGAGAAAGGGGAGCAATTGGAATTGTACGTATAGAAAAATGAATACAAGAAATGAGCTAGGTTTTATAACAGGATATATATAGGTAGATTTGAAAAATAAAGATGAATGGACTCAATTGGTTTAGACCGTTGAACGATAAATGACCCGAAAAGCCTGTTCTGACTCCGGAACGAAATTGGTTCAGCCCATATATCAAAATAGATGTTTTTGAATGATTTAAACTCAATGGAATAGGTTTCAAGTCCAAATTCCATCATATGAAGAAGTTATGCTAAAATCAAATTATTTCAAATTGATTTCAATTGATTTCAATTTCATTGATTTCTAGGCGTTTCGAGCCCGTACGATCAAACGACAAGCTCGGTCGTTACGAAACTTGAAATCCTACAATAATTCACCGTTACGGATCTGATGAAACTGGTTTTGTCGAAATCCGAGCCAGTGGCCAAAATGACTATTTTTCAGTTAATTAATTAAATAAATATTAAATCAATTAAATCAAAATTTTCAAATTCCAATTTCATAATTAATAAATCTTATCATTTTTGATTTGTAGAAAAATTTCAATAATTTAAACAAATTTAGATGTCAAATTAAAGTTGATAAATCCATCAATTTCAGTGTTAACCTTAATTACTTAAATCCAGAAAATTGTAAATTAAATTTTCCAAAATCCATTTATTAATTTTTAAACCTTGTTATTCAAGTCTTTTATTCCAGTAAGGATATAACTAACATTGGTTCACATCATAGTACAGTAATATTTCCCCATTTCATCTTAATTTCCATTCATTCCACGGATAGCGCTTCCGTTCCCTGAATTTCATTCATTCGATTTGCTGTTTACGTAATATTTAATTATTTAATTCATTTAATTGCAGTTAATCCAATTATTATAATTTAAATTCCAATGAGTTAATAAATCTTGATTTCCATTTCTCTTATTCAACCAATTTGTCATATTATGAATAAAGTTTACATTGATTACTTATTTTTGAATTAACATTCTTCAGTCACTAATTAAATCTACTCTAACTGCACTAATTAAGTCAATTAACGCAATTGATTTCAAATTAAATTTTATGAACTAAACAAATAGGTAACTTATAACAATTGTAACCATTAAACTTGAATTACCTTCAAGTTTATTACTTTCAAACAAATATTATAATTACTTACATAACATTGATTTTATTCAATTACCAATTATTATAATTTAAGTTCATTAATTAATTCAATGCTTACATTTGTTTTCATATATTCAATTTGTATCTAAGTATAACATCTACTTAAGTCATGTACTTATGTCATGTACTTATGCCCGTTTTAGCCATCGTAAGGCGTTTTAGGGCCTTCTTTTACAAGATTTGTTAATAAGTATTTATTGTTAAACAGATGCTTAACTTGTAAAAATACCCAGTATAAATTTTTGTATTTTAGGTTTAGTATGTAAAATCCTGATAGCAAAATTAGTACTGTAGAAAAACACTGTAGCAATATACTAAACCAAACTTTTGAACAACATTTTACCCTGTATATTGTGAATTTTGCCCGACATTTTAAGACTGAATTTTGCCAGCGTTTTAGAAATGGTATCAGAGCCATGGTTTGCACATATAGTTTCAGAGTAATTCGACACATATTCAATAAAATGAATATGATTAGGAAAAAGGATACTGTTAAAAACAGTATTAAACAAGAATATGATAATCCCCAAAATTTAGACTTACTAAATAAATGGACAATTCCCAAAATTGAACCTAAGGTAATATACCAATTAGGTACTTTTGAAAGACTTGGTTTAAAACAAGTAGTTAAGACTACAGAAGACTCAATTTCTCTAGATAATGACGAAATGATAATTAAACTATTAAATGACAAAGACTTACAGCCTTATAGGCAAACACATAAGTTTATCCATATAGGTTTAATACAAATTGCATTTAAACCTTTAACTCTGGAAGGATTACCAGAAAGCTTTATAGCTGCTTTAAGAGATGGTAGAAATTTAGATTGGAAAAAATCATTAATGGGATTAATACAGTCTAGTCTGGCACATGGTCCAGTTTATTTTAATGTTTATCCAAATTTACAACTATCTTTATCTGATGTTAATATTTTAGAAGCTATTACTTTAAATGTTAAGACCCATGGATATAATTATATTCCAGGATCTGAAGTAATGTGTATTTGTTATAGAATTTATTATAAACCTTTATATACCCCAAAATCCTCAGTGTAAATTGGTTGATAAACCTTTAAATGAAACTATTTTAATAGAAACAAATTTTAGCCAATCTAATATAACAACAAGAAGAGCAATAAAATGGAAAGAAATTCCTCTTCCAGAAAATTGGAAAATAGAAAAAGCCATTCCTTCACAACCAATGACAAATAATAATATTACTAATATCATCCAAACCCCTGAAGGAACTATTCAAATACAAATGGATAATAATCTTTCTAGACCCAGTTCTAGTAACACATATTTATCAAGAACAAAATCCTTTCACTCTCATATTTCACCTTTTGATTTTCCTGTTGAATATCCATCAAGGATGTCCACATCTCAAATTAGGGAAACTGAAAGAAAATCGTCTAATGATGAATCCTTGAAAGATAACACTGTAGAAAAATTATATATAAACAGAAATAATATTGTCAAAGGTATTTACAACAACCAAGAAGCGGATATAACCGAATCAGAAATGAACTTCTCTATTTAATGAATAATATAACTAAAATTGATTTTAGCCCTGGTTCTTTGGCCAGACAAAGAATTAAATTGGAATTTAACCTTCCAAAATGGGAACCATTTAGAAAATGGTTTTTTGAAAACTTTTCAACAGAAGAACAGAAATATTTTCAAGAAGAATTTTATACATTCACAACTACAAGGAATATAATGTTTCCTTTTATTCCTTGGTTTACAGCAAATTATATTGAACAATACATTTCTGTAATAGAAAGAGATTATAAACTATCCAATGGAAATCTACTAAAAGCAGTCTATCCTCCCCAACAGTCTTTTCAAATAGAAAAAAATGGGAAGAACTTAAGTTTTAATGCATTTTCTAAAATACTAGAAAATGACACATTACAAGTTACTGTAAGACAAATAAACCAAATATTTGAACAACAAAATTATGCAAATTTATATTTAGCTGTTATTGGTGAACAAATTACTTCATTACATAACAAAATAGAAAAAATATTTTCGGCCATTAACAATATAAAACCCACTGTTTCAATTACAACTAAAGAAGTAAGCGAACTAATTGCAACTTCAAGTCTTCAACCTCCTCCTGAAATTAAAGGTTTTAAATTAAAAACAGAATCAGAATTAGAAAAGGTCTTTAAATTAAAATCCGAGTCTGATTTAGAAAGATTCCTAAAAGAAAGAATGGATAATCTCAGATTAAATACTCTTGAAGAAGAATCTTCTCAAAATAATAACTATCATACGGTTCAAGATGAGGTAAATAAACTTGAAAAATATGCATATAAACCTTCACAAAAATTATTTTACTACAGGCGACCTTCTCCAATGGATACTTTACTTGAAGAACCAGATTTTATTACTAATAATAGTTACAATGGGAAAAGTATATATGAATGGAATATTGACACGTTCAGTGAAAAACAAATATTTAATGTAGCTCATCGTATGCTAATGTATAGCACGGTTTGCAAAAATAATGGTAATAATGACGTTACTGTGGCAAGAATGATCGTCGCTGGTTTCACAGGCCAGCTTAAAGGATGGTGGGATAATTATCTTCCTACGTCTCATAAAAATGAGATTTACAACACAGTAAAGCAAGAAGATGGACAAATGGTCCAAAATGCTGTATATACTTTAATAGTTACTATTCTAGAACATTTTACTGGAAGAGTATCTGATAATAATGAAAGTGTTCGCACACTTCTACAAAATCTAAGATGTAAAACATTAACCGATTTTAGGTGGTACAAAGATACATTTTTAAATAGAGTAATGGAATTACCAGAGAGTAATAGCACTGATTGGAAATCAAAGTTTATTGATGGACTACCCTCCTTATTTGCTGAAAGGGTAAGAAAATCTTTAGGGAAAGATAAAATAAATATTCCTTACGAAGGTTATACTTATGGTAAGCTTATTGGAACATGCATCCAAGAAGGCTTATCATTGTGCAATGAAATAAAATTGAATCAACAAATAAAACGACAAAATTTAACTGAAAGAAATCAATTAGGGCAATTTTGTAGTCAATTTGGGATGGATGTTCCAAACGTTAAAAAATCCCATATAAGAGATAATAAATCCAAAGAATTTTTTAGAAAAAAGAAGAAATTTTATTCTCATAAAAAGATGGAACAAAAAGCCCAAAGAAAAGAAGAAAGATTAAATAAAAAGAAAAAGAAAATTATCCACTGTTATAAATGTGGAAAAGTTGGACATTATGCAAATAGATGTAAACTAAAAAAGAAAATTGATAATTTACAGATTGATAATAAACTAAAAGAAACGTTATCTAAACTTTTGCTCGACTCTAGCTCTGAAAATAGTACAGAAATAGAATCTGAAAATGATTCAGATTATTCAGTTACTACTGAAAACCTTAAAGGTCTTGACGAAGAATCATCACAATCGGATGAATGTTGTGAACCTTGTGGACAGGGAAAACCCTGTCTAAACCCAATAATAGAAAAATAAGATGAAAAGGATGAATTTTATAAAATCCTATCACAATTTCAAGATTTAAATATAAGTGTATTAACTAATAATAATATTATAGAATTCTTAAAATTGGTTAAAGACCTGGAATTAAGGTCAAAAATGATAGATCAAATGGAAGATATTCCAGAAACAAGCAAAAATAATGAGTCATCAATGGAGACATTTCAAAATATTGGAAATTCTAAAAATCCGTATTCTACGAATGAAGTTCATAAACTTTTAAAAGAACGACAAAGAATTGAATATCCTACTACTGTAGGCGACCTTAATATTGAAATCCAAAATCTTAAAAAAGAAATCCAAATAATAAAAAATGAAAATAGAAATCTTGATTATAGACTCTCTTTTCTAGAACAGTCAAAACAAATTATTCCTATTGAAAACAATCAAGTAAATTGTTCTCAAGAAGGATTTCTTTCAAAATTGGATGTCATAATATCCCAAAAATGGTTTATCAAAATAACCCTTCTAATTGACAACCATTTTAAAAAGGAATTAACTGCACTTATAGATAGCGGTGCAGATATGAATGTAATTCAAGAAGGAATAATTCCAACTAGGTATTTTCATAAAACCACAAATTCATTAAGTCATGCAGGTGGAGGAAAACTTGATATTAAATTTAAATTACCACATGCTTATATATGTAAAAATAAAACTTGTATTCCTACAAGCTTTTTACTGGTAAAAAATATTACTAACCAAGTCATACTTGGAACACGATTTATAGATAAAATCTATCCTATAACAAATATTGATAAGAATGGAATAACAGGTATTTATGAAAATAAAACTATTACTTTTGAATTTGTAACTAAACCCTTTGCAAAGGTCTTACATGAAATAAAAGATCTCTTAACTCAAAAAACCTATCATTTAAATTATCTAAAGCAAGAAGTTGTTTCTCTTAATATAGAAGAAAAACTCCAAAATTCAAAATTACAAGACAAAATTAAAATGATTTATAACAAATTTTCTATAGAAATTTGTAATGACCATCCAAATGCCTTTTGGGATAGAAAAAAACACCTTGTTAGTCTTCCATATGAAGAAGATTTTGATGAACGAAAAATTCCTACAAAAGCAAGACCATGTCAAATGAATTCTGAATATCTAGGGTTGTGTAAAAAAGAAATTGAATCATTATTACAAAAAGGTTTGATAAAACCATCTCAATCACCCTGGTCATGTACTGCATTCTATGTAAATAAACATAGTGAACAAGAAAGAGGAGTACCTAGATTAGTAATAAACTACAAACCTCTTAATAAGGTTTTAAAATGGATTAGGCATCCAATTCCTAACAAAAAAGATTTATTAGATAGACTATATGATTCCATCATATTCTCTAAATTTGATTTAAAGTCTGGTTATTGGCAGATCCAAATTTCGAAATCTGACCAATACAAAACTGCTTTTAATGTCCCAATTGGACATTATGAATGGACAGTAATGCCTTTTGGTTTGAAAAATGCACCCTCTGAATTTCAGAAAATAATGAATGATATTTTTATTCCGTATAGTGAATTTATTATAGTTTATATTGATGACATTCTAGTATTTTCAAAAGATATTGAAACCCATTTTAAACACTTAGATATTTTCAAAAAAGTTATTATTCAAAATGGTTTGGTAATATCAAAAACAAAAATGTCTTTGTTTCAAACAAATGTAAGATTTTTAGGCCATAATATCGAAAAGGGAAAAATAATTCCTATAAATAGAAGTATAGAATTTGCTTCAAAGTTTCCTGATATAATAATCGATAAAACCCAGTTACAAAGGTTTTTGGGTAGTTTAAATTATATATCCTCTTATTATATTAATTTAGCAACAGATGCTGCTATCTTATATGATAGATTAAAAAAGAATCCAGGACCATGGACAGAACAACATACTCAAGCTGTTAAAATTATAAAAGAAAAGGTAAAGAATTTGCCTTGTTTGATGCTTTCAAATCCAAATTGGGAAAAGGTAATTGAAACGGATGCGTCGGATATAGGATTTGGAGGAATTTTAAAGCAAATATGCCCAAAAACAAAACAAGAATATCTTGTTAGATTTCATTCAGGAAAATGGACTAATAGTCAGAAAAACTATGCAACTATAGCCAAAGAAATTCTTGCTATTGTAAAATGTGTTTTAAAATTTCAAGATGATTTATACAATCAAAAATTTATTATAAAAACTGATTGTAAATCTGCTAAATACATGTTTAATAAAGATTTTAAACATGATGTGTCAAAACAAATGTTTGCTAGATGGCAGGCTCATTTGGCACCTTTTGATTTCGAAATCCTTTATAAAAAGGGTGAAGAAAATAGTCTTCCTGATTTTTTAACTCGTGAATTTTTACAGGCAGATGATTCCTAGAGGAAGGGGTAATTTCCCCTATAGAGGAGGCAGAGGAAATATCCTGGCCCAACATGGTAACAGAAAGCTGATAGCAAAAAGTTTAACCAATTCAGGAGGTAATAGCTCTAATGATCCTCTATACAAGGAATTTTTAGAATTCAAGAAAAGGCAAGAGGCTAATAGCCAAACAACTGATAGCCAAACAGCATCCTCTTCATATGCTAGCATAACTGGCAATGAAGAAAATGAAGAGAATATAACCACATATGCGGAAAATCCTCATAAGGAAGTCATAATTCTTTTGGAATTTAATGATCTAAAAAGGGAAAATGATCCCTGGAACCTAATGCAGAGATATTTAGATACAGCATCATTTGCTGTTACGACATATAAACAAAGAGGATATTATGAGGCAATATTGAAAGCCTCTGAAACTTGTGAAATAACACATTTTAATGCAGGAGATCCTAATGTTTATAGCTTCAGCAAAATAATTATCAAAAGGCTTATATTGCCAGAAGAATGGGGGCTATCTACCCTTAAAGAAAAGAAAATGTTTTTACCTGATAAAAAGGTAGGTACTATCAAGTATAATTATTGGGATTATGTGGAAGCACTAAATAAGGTATTCCTTTATGAAAATAATAAAAGGAAGCATTCGTGGTTCATTAAAATCTGTGCGGAAGTTTATAAACGTCCTATACCAAATTGGTTCTACGAATGGTGGACAAATTATGGACCACCTCTTGATATTCTCCCTGAAAAACTAAAAGAATTATATTCTGAATGGGTTGTTGTTTCACCCGAGCTTAATAATCTTGACCAATACCTTATGATATTAGGATCTGGTCCGATATATTTCTTTATTGAATTTTCCATCCCTTGGATATGGAAATGGAAACCTGAAATAGGTTATACTGAAAAGGAAATCCCATGTCTACAAAGATGTTTCTTTACTAAATTTTGAGATAAATTAACCAGGATTGATAATAGCACAGGTCAACTATTTGGCCAAGAAATGATATCTGAAATAAGCAACAAAATAAAGATATATCAGGAGCAGGAAGATGTGATTCAACATAAAGAAGCTCCAAGCACGTTCCAATATATCATCAGAAAATTAAAAATGCAGAAAGGGACAGCCACTAAAGAAGATATTCTTTATGCATATATTGCAGAAGTGAAAAAAGATTTAATAAGAAATCTTGGAAAAGAGGACACGAAATCAGACACGTCAATGACATCTTCAAAGGCAAAGGACATGACCTGAGATGATAATTATTCAGATCTAAATGATGAGGACTTTGCCGAAATATTTGACAAACTTGAGAAGGAGGCCCACAATGTGGGAAAAAACAAAGCTAAAATGGTGCTAGATTAGAAAGCTTTTAACAGGTGGCCAGAAACTTTAATAATTGAAGACAGGTGGCCATATTAGAGACAGGTAACCTATTCTACCTACTACTTTAATAAAGTAAGAAGATGCTTTTCCGGATTTGAAGCATTTGGAATCCGAAGTTCATGTCCATCCTCAACTATATATAGGAGGCATTTCATTTGAAGAAGGCAGACTCAATACCATCCATCCTCTTCTCTACTTCAAGCTTTCTGCCATTAATAAATAGTGTGTAATAAATAAGTGTGTACTGAAGAAGAAGGCTGTTTCTTCTGGTTTATATTTTGCTGTGTTCTGTAAGTTTTTATTTCTGTAAGTTTTTATTTTGTAATATATTGTGTAATATAAGCCTGAATGGCAGGCTAGTTTAATTATGTGTTGAATTACTCCTACTCTATATGTGTGTTCTCATGTGTTCGTAATTTTAAGGAATACATGCTAAATTAAAAATACTGAATATGGGTTAAGAATAGCATCGGGAAACAGTAATTACTGATTAACTTAAGTCATGTACTTATTCCCATTTTAGCCATCGTAAGGCGTTTTAGGGCCTTCTTTTACAAGATTTGTTAATAAGTATTTATTGTTAAACAGATGCTTAACTTGTAAAAATACCCAGTATAAATTTTTGTATTTTAGGTTTAGTATGTAAAATCCTGATAGCAAAATTAGTACTGTAGAAAAACACTGTAGCAATATACTAAACCAAACTTTTGAACAACATTTTACCCTGTATATTGTGAATTTTGCCCGACATTTTAAGACTGAATTTTGCCAGCGTTTTAGAAATGGTATCAGAGCCATGGTTTGCACATATAGTTTCAGAGTAATTCGACACATATTCAATAAAATGAATATGATTAGGAAAAAGGATACTGTTAAAAACAGTATTAAACAAGAATATGATAATCCCCAAAATTTAGACTTACTAAATAAATGGACAATTCCCAAAATTGAACCTAAGGTAATATACCAATTAGGTACTTTTGAAAGACTTGGTTTAAAACAAGTAGTTAAGACTACAGAAGACTCAATTTCTCTAGATAATGACGAAATGATAATTAAACTATTAAATGACAAAGACTTACAGCCTTATAGGCAAACACATAAGTTTATCCATATAGGTTTAATACAAATTGCATTTAAACCTTTAACTCTGGAAGGATTACCAGAAAGCTTTATAGCTGCTTTAAGAGATGGTAGAAATTTAGATTGGAAAAAATCATTAATGGGATTAATACAGTCTAGTCTGGCACATGGTCCAGTTTATTTTAATGTTTATCCAAATTTACAACTATCTTTATCTGATGTTAATATTTTAGAAGCTATTACTTTAAATGTTAAGACCCATGGATATAATTATATTCCAGGATCTGAAGTAATGTGTATTTGTTATAGAATTTATTATAAACCTTTATATACCCCAAAATCCTCAGTGTAAATTGGTTGATAAACCTTTAAATGAAACTATTTTAATAGAAACAAATTTTAGCCAATCTAATATAACAACAAGAAGAGCAATAAAATGGAAAGAAATTCCTCTTCCAGAAAATTGGAAAATAGAAAAAGCCATTCCTTCACAACCAATGACAAATAATAATATTACTAATATCATCCAAACCCCTGAAGGAACTATTCAAATACAAATGGATAATAATCTTTCTAGACCCAGTTCTAGTAACACATATTTATCAAGAACAAAATCCTTTCACTCTCATATTTCACCTTTTGATTTTCCTGTTGAATATCCATCAAGGATGTCCACATCTCAAATTAGGGAAACTGAAAGAAAATCGTCTAATGATGAATCCTTGAAAGATAACACTGTAGAAAAATTATATATAAACAGAAATAATATTGTCAAAGGTATTTACAACAACCAAGAAGCGGATATAACCGAATCAGAAATGAACTTCTCTATTTAATGAATAATATAACTAAAATTGATTTTAGCCCTGGTTCTTTGGCCAGACAAAGAATTAAATTGGAATTTAACCTTCCAAAATGGGAACCATTTAGAAAATGGTTTTTTGAAAACTTTTCAACAGAAGAACAGAAATATTTTCAAGAAGAATTTTATACATTCACAACTACAAGGAATATAATGTTTCCTTTTATTCCTTGGTTTACAGCAAATTATATTGAACAATACATTTCTGTAATAGAAAGAGATTATAAACTATCCAATGGAAATCTACTAAAAGCAGTCTATCCTCCCCAACAGTCTTTTCAAATAGAAAAAAATGGGAAGAACTTAAGTTTTAATGCATTTTCTAAAATACTAGAAAATGACACATTACAAGTTACTGTAAGACAAATAAACCAAATATTTGAACAACAAAATTATGCAAATTTATATTTAGCTGTTATTGGTGAACAAATTACTTCATTACATAACAAAATAGAAAAAATATTTTCGGCCATTAACAATATAAAACCCACTGTTTCAATTACAACTAAAGAAGTAAGCGAAATAATTGCAACTTCAAGTCTTCAACCTCCTCCTGAAATTAAAGGTTTTAAATTAAAAACAGAATCAGAATTAGAAAAGGTCTTTAAATTAAAATCCGAGTCTGATTTAGAAAGATTCCTAAAAGAAAGAATGGATAATCTCAGATTAAATACTCTTGAAGAAGAATCTTCTCAAAATAATAACTATCATACGGTTCAAGATGAGGTAAATAAACTTGAAAAATATGCATATAAACCTTCACAAAAATTATTTTACTACAGGCGACCTTCTCCAATGGATACTTTACTTGAAGAACCAGATTTTATTACTAATAATAGTTACAATGGGAAAAGTATATATGAATGGAATATTGACACGTTCAGTGAAAAACAAATATTTAATGTAGCTCATCGTATGCTAATGTATAGCACGGTTTGCAAAAATAATGGTAATAATGACGTTACTGTGGCAAGAATGATCGTCGCTGGTTTCACAGGCCAGCTTAAAGGATGGTGGGATAATTATCTTCCTACGTCTCATAAAAATGAGATTTACAACACAGTAAAGCAAGAAGATGGACAAATGGTCCAAAATGCTGTATATACTTTAATAGTTACTATTCTAGAACATTTTACTGGAAGAGTATCTGATAATAATGAAAGTGTTCGCACACTTCTACAAAATCTAAGGTGTAAAACATTAACCGATTTTAGGTGGTACAAAGATACATTTTTAAATAGAGTAATGGAATTACCAGAGAGTAATAGCACTGATTGGAAATCAAAGTTTATTGATGGACTACCCTCCTTATTTGCTGAAAGGGTAAGAAAATCTTTAAGGAAAGATAAAATAAATATTCCTTACGAAGGTTATACTTATGGTAAGCTTATTGGAACATGCATCCAAGAAGGCTTATCATTGTGCAATGAAATAAAATTGAATCAACAAATAAAACGACAAAATTTAACTGAAAGAAATCAATTAGGGCAATTTTGTAGTCAATTTGGGATGGATGTTCCAAACGTTAAAAAATCCCATATAAGAGATAATAAATCCAAAGAATTTTTTAGAAAAAAGAAGAAATTTTATTCTCATAAAAAGATGGAACAAAAAGCCCAAAGAAAAGAAGAAAGATTAAATAAAAAGAAAAAGAAAATTATCCACTGTTATAAATGTGGAAAAGTTGGACATTATGCAAATAGATGTAAACTAAAAAAGAAAATTGATAATTTACAGATTGATAATAAACTAAAAGAAACGTTATCTAAACTTTTGCTCGACTCTAGCTCTGAAAATAGTACAGAAATAGAATCTGAAAATGATTCAGATTATTCAGTTACTACTGAAAACCTTAAAGGTCTTGACGAAGAATCATCACAATCGGATGAATGTTGTGAACCTTGTGGACAGGGAAAACCCTGTCTAAACCCAATAATAGAAAAATAAGATGAAAAGGATGAATTTTATAAAATCCTCTCACAATTTCAAGATTTAAATATAAGTGTATTAACTAATAATAATATTATAGAATTCTTAAAATTGGTTAAAGACCAGGAATTAAGGTCAAAAATGATAGATCAAATGGAAGATATTCCAGAAACAAGCAAAAATAATGAGTCATCAATGGAGACATTTCAAAATATTGGAAATTCTAAAAATCCGTATTCTATGAATGAAGTTCATAAACTTTTAAAAGAACGACAAAGAATTGAATATCCTACTACTGTAGGCGACCTTAATATTGAAATCCAAAATCTTAAAAAAGAAATCCAAATAATAAAAAATGAAAATAGAAATCTTGATTATAGACTCTCTTTTCTAGAACAGTCAAAACAAATTATTCCTATTGAAAACAATCAAGTAAATTGTTCTCAAGAAGGATTTCTTTCAAAATTGGATGTCATAATATCCCAAAAATGGTTTATCAAAATAACCCTTCTAATTGACAACCATTTTAAAAAGGAATTAACTGCACTTATAGATAGCGGTGCAGATATGAATGTAATTCAAGAAGGAATAATTCCAACTAGGTATTTTCAAAAAACCACAAATTCATTAAGTCATGCAGGTGGAGGAAAACTTGATATTAAATTTAAATTACCACATGCTTATATATGTAAAAATAAAACTTGTATTCCTACAAGCTTTTTACTGGTAAAAAATATTACTAACCAAGTCATACTTGGAACACGATTTATAGATAAAATCTATCCTATAACAAATATTGATAAGAATGGAATAACAGGTATTTATGAAAAATAAAACTATTACTTTTGAATTTGTAACTAAACCCTTTGCAAAGGTCTTACATGAAATAAAAGATCTCTTAACTCAAAAAACCTATCATTTAAATTATCTAAAGCAAGAAGTTGTTTCTCTTAATATAGAAGAAAAACTCCAAAATTCAAAATTACAAGACAAAATTAAAATGATTTATAACAAATTTTCTATAGAAATTTGTAATGACCATCCAAATGCCTTTTGGGATAGAAAAAAACACCTTGTTAGTCTTCCATATGAAGAAGATTTTGATGAACGAAAAATTCCTACAAAAGCAAGACTATGTCAAATGAATTCTGAATATCTAGGGTTGTGTAAAAAAGAAATTGAATCATTATTACAAAAAGGTTTGATAAAACCATCTCAATCACCCTGGTCATGTACTGCATTCTATGTAAATAAACATAGTGAACAAGAAAGAGGAGTACCTAGATTAGTAATAAACTACAAACCTCTTAATAAGGTTTTAAAATGGATTAGGCATCCAATTCCTAACAAAAAAGATTTATTAGATAGACTATATGATTCCATCATATTCTCTAAATTTGATTTAAAGTCTGGTTATTGGCAGATCCAAATTTCGAAATCTGACCAATACAAAACTGCTTTTAATGTCCCAATTGGACATTATGAATGGACAGTAATGCCTTTTGGTTTGAAAAATGCACCCTCTGAATTTCAGAAAATAATGAATGATATTTTTATTCCGTATAGTGAATTTATTATAGTTTATATTGATGACATTCTAGTATTTTCAAAAGATATTGAAACCCATTTTAAACACTTAGATATTTTCAAAAAAGTTATTATTCAAAATGGTTTGGTAATATCAAAAACAAAAATGTCTTTGTTTCAAACAAATGTAAGATTTTTAGGCCATAATATCGAAAAGGGAAAAATAATTCCTATAAATAGAAGTATAGAATTTGCTTCAAAGTTTCCTGATATAATAATCGATAAAACCCAGTTACAAAGGTTTTTGGGTAGTTTAAATTATATATCCTCTTATTATATTAATTTAGCAACAGATGCTGCTATCTTATATGATAGATTAAAAAAGAATCCAGGACCATGGACAGAACAACATACTCAAGCTGTTAAAATTATAAAAGAAAAGGTAAAGAATTTGCCTTGTTTGATGCTTTCAAATCCAAATTGGGAAAAGGTAATTGAAACGGATGCGTCGGATATAGGATTTGGAGGAATTTTAAAGCAAATATGCCCAAAAACAAAACAAGAATATCTTGTTAGATTTCATTCAGGAAAATGGACTAATAGTCAGAAAAACTATGCAACTATAGCCAAAGAAATTCTTGCTATTGTAAAATGTGTTTTAAAATTTCAAGATGATTTATACAATCAAAAATTTATTATAAAAACTGATTGTAAATCTGCTAAATACATGTTTAATAAAGATTTTAAACATGATGTGTCAAAACAAATGTTTGCTAGATGGCAGGCTCATTTGGCACCTTTTGATTTCGAAATCCTTTATAAAAAGGGTGAAGAAAATAGTCTTCCTGATTTTTTAACTCATGAATTTTTACAGGCAGATGATTCCTAGAGGAAGGGGTAATTTCCCCTATAGAGGAGGCAGAGGAAATATCCTGGCCCAACATGGTAACAGAAAGCTGATAGCAAAAAGTTTAACCAATTCAGGAGGTAATAGCTCTAATGATCCTCTATACAAGGAATTTTTAGAATTCAAGAAAAGGCAAGAGGCTAATAGCCAAACAACTAATAGCCAAACAGCATCCTCTTCATATGCTAGCATAACTGGCAATGAAGAAAATGAAGAGAATATAACCACATATGCGGAAAATCCTCATAAGGAAGTCATAATTCTTTTGGAATTTAATGATCTAAAAAGGGAAAATGATCCCTGGAACCTAATGCAGAGATATTTAGATACAGCATCATTTGCTGTTACGACATATAAACAAAGAGGATATTATGAGGCAATATTGAAAGCCTCTGAAACTTGTGAAATAACACATTTTAATGCAGGAGATCCTAATGTTTATAGCTTCAGCAAAATAATTATCAAAAGGCTTATATTGCCAGAAGAATGGGGGCTATCTACCCTTAAAGAAAAGAAAATGTTTTTACCTGATAAAAAGGTAGGTACTATCAAGTATAATTATTGGGATTATGTGGAAGCACTAAATAAGGTATTCCTTTATGAAAATAATAAAAGGAAGCATTCGTGGTTCATTAAAATCTGTGCGGAAGTTTATAAACGTCCTATACCAAATTGGTTCTACGAATGGTGGACAAATTATGGACCACCTCTTGATATTCTCCCTGAAAAACTAAAAGAATTATATTCTGAATGGGTTGTTGTTTCACCCGAGCTTAATAATCTTGACCAATACCTTATGATATCAGGATCTGGTCCGATATATTTCTTTATTGAATTTTCCATCCCTTGGATATGGAAATGGAAACCTGAAATAGGTTATACTGAAAAGGAAATCCCATGTCTACAAAGATGTTTCTTTACTAAATTTTGGGATAAATTAACCAGGATTGATAATAGCACAGGTCAACTATTTGGCCAAGAAATGATATCTGAAATAAGCAACAAAATAAAGATATATCAGGAGCAGGAAGATGTGATTCAACATAAAGAAGCTCCAAGCACGTTCCAACATATCATCAGAAAATTAAAAATGCAGAAAGGGACAGCCACTAAAGAAGATATTCTTTATGCATATATTGCAGAAGTGAAAAAAAATTTAATAAGAAATCTTGGAAAAGAGGACACGAAATCAGACACGTCAATGGCATCTTCAAAGGCAAAGGACATGACCTGAGATGATAATTATTCAAATCTAAATGATGAGGACTTTGCCGAAATATTTGACAAACTTGAGAAGGAGGCCCACAATGTGGGAAAAAACAAAGCTAAAATGGTGCTAGATTAGAAAGCTTTTAACAGGTGGCCAGAAACTTTAATAATTGAAGACAGGTGGCCATATTAGAGACAGGTAACCTATTCTACCTACTACTTTAATAAAGTAAGAAGATGCTTTTCCGGATTTGAAGCATTTGGAATCCAAAGTTCATGTCCATCCTCAACTATATATAGGAGGCATTTCATTTGAAGAAGGCAGACTCAATACCATCCATCCTCTTCTCTACTTCAAGCTTTCTGCCATTAATAAATAGTGTGTAATAAATAAGTGTGTACTGAAGAAGAAGACTGTTTCTTCTGGTTTATATTTTGCTATGTTCTGTAAGTTTTTATTTCTGTAAGTTTTTATTTTGTAATATATTGTGTAATATAAGCCTGAATGGCAGGCTAGTTTAATTATGTGTTGAATTACTCCTACTCTATATGTGTGTTCTCATGTGTTCGTAATTTTAAGGAATACATGCTAAATTAAAAATACTGAATATGGGTTAAGAATAGCATCGGGAAACACTAATTACTGATTAACTTAAGTCATGTACTTATTCCCGTTTTAGCCATCGTAAGGCGTTTTAGGGCCTTCTTTTACAAGGATTGTTAATAAGTATTTATTGTTAAACAGATGCTTAACTTGTAAAAATACCCAGTATAAATTTTTGTATTTTAGGTTTAGTATGTAAAACACTGTAGCAAAATTCGTACTGTAGAAAAACACTGTAGCAATATACTAAACCAAACTTTTGAACAACATTTTACCCTGTATATTGTGAATTTTGCCCGACATTTTAAGACTGAATTTTGCCAGCGTTTTAGAAATGGTATCAGAGCCATGGTTTGCACATATAGTTTCAGAGTAATTCGACACATATTCAATAAAATGAATATGATTAGGAAAAAGGATACTGTTAAAAACAGTATTAAACAAGAATATGATATTAAAGTTTCTGGTTCTCTGGCCAGACAAAGAATTAAATTGGAATTTAACCTTCCAAAATGGGAACCATTTAGAAAATGGTTTTTTGAAAACTTTTCAACAGAAGAACAGAAATATTTTCAAGAAGAATTTTATAAATTCACAACTACAAGGAATATAATGTTTCCTTTTATTCCTTGTAGTTGTGAATTTATAGAATTCTTCTTGAAAATATTTCTGTTCTTCTGTTGAAAAGTTTTCAAAAAACCATTTTCTAAATGGTTCCCATTTTGGAAGGTTAAATTCCAATTTAATTCTTTGTCTGGCCAGAGAACCAGGGCTAAAATCAATTTTAGTTATATTATTCATTAAATAGAGAAGTTCATTTCTGATTCGGTTATATCCGCTTTTTGGTTGTTGTAAATACCTTTGACAATATTATTTCTGTTTATATATAATTTTTCTACAGTGTTATCTTTCAAGGATTCATCATTAGACGATTTTCTTTCAGTTTCCCTAATTTGAGATGTGGACATCCTTGATGGATATTCAACAGGAAAATCAAAAGGTGAAATATGAGAGTGAAAGGATTCTGTTCTTGATAAATATGTGTTACTAGAAATATGTGTTACTAGAACTGGGTCTAGAAAGATTATTATCCATTTGTATTTGAATAGTTCCTTCAGGGGTTTGGATGATATTATTAATATTATTATTTGTCATTGGTTGTGAAGGAATGGCTTTTTCTATTTTCCAATTTTCTGGAAGAGGAATTTTTTCCCATTTTATTGCTCTTCTTGTTGTTATATTAGATTGGCTAAAATTTGTTTCTATTAAAATAGTTTCATTTAAAGGTTTATCAACCAATTTACACTGAGGATTTAGGGTATATAAAGGTTTATAATAAATTCTATAACAAATACACATTACTTCAGATCCTGGAATATAATTATATCCATGGGTCTTAACATTTAAAGTAATAGCTTCTAAAATATTAACATCAGATAAAGATAGTTGTAAATTTGGATAAACATTAAAATAAACTGGACCATGTGCCAGACTAGACTGTATTAATCCCATTAATGATTTTTTCCAATCTAAATTTCTACCATCTCTTAAAGCAGCTATAAAGCTTTCTGGTAATCCTTCCAGAGTTAAAGGTTTAAATGCAATTTGTATTAAACCTATATGGATAAACTTATGTGTTTGCCTATAAGGCTGTAAGTCTTTGTCATTTAATAGTTTAATTATCATTTCGTCATTATCTAGAGAAATTGTCTCTTCTGTAGTCTTAACTACTTGTTTTAAACCAAGTCTTTCAAAAGTACCTAATTGGTATATTACCTTAGGTTCAATTTTGAGAATTGTCCATTTATTTAGTAAGTCTAAATTTTGGGGAATATCATATTCTTGTTTAATACTGTTTTTAACAGTATCCTTTTTCCTAATCATGTTCATTTTATTGAATATGTGTCGAATTACTCTGAAACTATATGTGCAAACCATGGCTCTGACACCATTTCTAAAACGCTGGCAAAATTCAGTCTTAAAATGTCGGGCAAAATTCACAATATACAGGGTAAAATGTTGTTCAAAAGTTTGGTTTAGTATATTGCTACAGTGTTTTTCTACAGTACGAATTTTGCTACAGTGTTTTCAGGATTTTACATACTAAACCTAAAATACAAAAATTTATACTGGGTATTTTTACAAGTTAAGCATCTGTTTAACAATAAATACTTATTAACAAATCTTGTAAAAGAAGGCCCTAAAACGCCTTACGATGGCTAAAACGGGCATAAGTACATGACTTAAGTTAATCAGTAATTACTGTTTTTCGATGTTATTCTTAACTCATATTCAATATTTTTAATTTAGCATGTATTCCTTAAAATTACGAACACATGAGAACACACATATAGAGTAGGAGTAATTCAACACATAATTAAACTAGCCTGCCATTCAGGCTTATATTACACAATATATTACAAAATAAAAACTTACAGAAATAAAAACTTACAGAACACAGCAAAATATAAACCAGAAGAAACAGCCTTCTTCTTCAGTACACACTTATTTATTACACACTATTTATTAATGGCAGAAAGCTTGAAGTAGAGAAGAGGATGGATGGTATTGAGTCTGCCTTCTTCAAATGAAATGCCTCCTATATATAGTTGAGGATGGACATGAACTTCGGATTCCAAATGCTTCAAATCCGGAAAAGCATCTTCTTACTTTATTAAAGTAGTAGGTAGAATAGGTTACCTGTCTCTAATATGGCCACCTGTCTTCAATTATTAAAGTTTCTGGCCACCTGTTAAAAGCTTTCTAATCTAGCACCATTTTAGCTTTGTTTTTTCCCACATTGTGGGCCTCCTTCTCAAGTTTGTCAAATATTTCGGCAAAGTCCTCATCATTTAGATCTGAATAATTATCATCTCAGGTCATGTCCTTTGCCTTTGAAGATGCCATTGACGTGTCTGATTTCGTGTCCTCTTTTCCAAGATTTCTTATTAAATCTTTTTTCACTTCTGCAATATATGCATAAAGAATATCTTCTTTAGTGGCTGTCCCTTTCTGCATTTTTAATTTTCTGATGATATGTTGGAACGTGCTTGGAGCTTCTTTATGTTGAATCACATCTTCCTGCTCCTGATATATCTTTATTTTGTTGCTTATTTCAGATATCATTTCTTGGCCAAATAGTTGACCTGTGCTATTATCAATCCTGGTTAATTTATCCCAAAATTTAGTAAAGAAACATCTTTGTAGGCATGGGATTTCCTTTTCAGTATAACCTATTTCAGGTTTCCATTTCCATATCCAAGGGATGGAAAATTCAATAAAGAAATATATCGGACCAGATCCTGATATCATAAGGTATTGGTCAAGATTATTAAGCTCGGGTGAAACAACAACCCATTCAGAATATAATTCTTTTAGTTTTTCAGGGAGAATATCAAGAGGTGGTCCATAATTTGTCCACCATTCGTAGAACCAATTTGGTATAGGACGTTTATAAACTTCCGCACAGATTTTAATGAACCACGAATGCTTCCTTTTATTATTTTCATAAAGGAATACTTTATTTAGTGCTTCCACATAATCCCAATAATTATACTTGATAGTACCTACCTTTTTATCAGGTAAAAACATTTTCTTTTCTTTAAGGGTAAATAGCCCCCATTCTTCTGCCAATATAAGCCTTTTGATAATTATTTTGCTGAAGCTATAAACATTAGGATCTCCTGCATTAAAATGTGTTATTTCACAAGTTTCAGAGGCTTTCAATATTGCCTCATAATATCCTCTTTGTTTATATGTCGTAACAGCAAATGATGCTGTATCTAAATATCTCTGCATTAGGTTCCAGGGATCATTTTCCCTTTTTAGATCATTAAATTCCAAAAGAATTATGACTTCCTTATGAGGATTTTCCGCATATGTGGTTATATTCTCTTCATTTTCTTCATTGCCAGTTATGCTAGCATATGAAGAGGATGCTGTTTGGCTATTAGTTGTTTGGCTATTAGCCTCTTGCCTTTTCTTGAATTCTAAAAATTCCTTGTATAGAGGATCATTAGATCTATTACCTCCTGAATTGGTTAAACTTTTTGCTATCAGCTTTCTGTTACCATGTTGGGCCAGGATATTTCCTCTGCCTCCTCTATAGGGGAAATTACCCCTTCCTCTAGGAATCATCTGCCTGTAAAAATTCACGAGTTAAAAAATCAGGAAGACTATTTTCTTCACCCTTTTTATAAAGGATTTCGAAATCAAAAGGTGCCAAATGAGCCTGCCATCTAGCAAACATTTGTTTTGACACATCATGTTTAAAATCTTTATTAAACATGTATTTAGCAGATTTACAATCAGTTTTTATAATAAATTTTTGATTGTATAAATCATCTTGAAATTTTAAAACACATTTTACAATAGCAAGAATTTCTTTGGCTATAGTTGCATAGTTTTTCTGACTATTAGTCCATTTTCCTGAATGAAATCTAAAAGATATTCTTGTTTTGTTTTTGGGCATATTTGCTTTAAAATTCCTCCAAATCCTATATCCGACGCATCCGTTTCAATTACCTTTTCCCAATTTGGATTTGAAAGCATCAAACAAGGCAAATTCTTTACCTTTTCTTTTATAATTTTAACAGCTTGAGTATGTTGTTCTGTCCATGGTCCTGGATTCTTTTTTAATCTATCATATAAGATAGCAGCATCTGTTGCTAAATTAATATAATAAGAGGATATATAATTTAAACTACCCAAAAACCTTTGTAACTGGGTTTTATCGATTATTATATCAGGAAACTTTGAAGTAAATTCTATACTTCTATTTATAGGAATTATTTTTCCCTTTTCGATATTATGGCCTAAAAATCTTACATTTGTTTAAAACAAAGACATTTTTGTTTTTGATATTACCAAACCATTTTGAATAATAACTTTTTTGAAAATATCTAAGTGTTTAAAATGGGTTTCAATATCTTTTGAAAATACTAGAATGTCATCAATATAAACTATAATAAATTCACTATACGGAATAAAAATATCATTCATTATTTTCTGAAATTCAGAGGGTGCATTTTTCAAACCAAAAGGCATTACTGTCCATTCATAATGTCCAATTGAGACATTAAAAGCAGTTTTGTATTGGTCAGATTTCGAAATTTGGATCTGCCAATAACCAGACTTTAAATCAAATTTAGAGAATATGATGGAATCATATAGTCTATCTAATAAATCTTTTTTGTTAGGAATTGGATGCATAATCCATTTTAAAACCTTATTAAGAGGTTTGTAGTTTATTACTAATCTAGGTACTCCTCAATTTGTAGCTAAGTATAACATCTACATTATTTCCATTGATTTGAATTTCATTCAACTTATTAATAATTACCTTAGTTATCATTATTACTCTTCATTTTTGATATTACTTTGTTATTAATTTACAATTTTTTTTTCTATCCGTACCTAATTACCAAAATCTTATTAAATTAACACATTTAATTATCGAAAATTTACGGATCGTTACAACCCGTCCGTCGACTGTTGCTATTTCAGCATCAGTCGAAGAAAAAATCGCTATCTACTCAACCGATGAACCAAAAATCTAATTCCTAACTAAAAAACAGAAAACTTTTGCAGATTAGACCGTTACTTCACTACGCTTCTTTGTTCAAAAATTCTCTATCCACCGACGATCTGATGGGCAATGAAATGGCTGCACAAACTGCACATTATAACGACTAAAGGCAGCATTGGATGCTAGGAGGGAAGAACACTACATTATCTCCTAGGAGGGAAAATTCAATAGCATCAAATAATAAACTTTTGTTTTATTTAGAATGAATATATGCTTGAGAATGACCATACAATTGTAATGTAACACGTGTCTTTTGATTAGTTGCAAAATAGCTTTATGCTATGTGAAATGAAAAGGCAGGCTTGGTTTTCAAAATTTCTCTTTTCATGAATTTTTCTTCTTCTTCTTCAAGCCTCTCTTCCTTCTCTCTATCCTTTTTGCTTATTCTTCAATACTCTAAATTGTATCAATTGGTGCTTTCATCACGATTCTCACCTCCTTGAAAACCATGAGTGACACCATGGACAACTCCATCCGCAAACTTTGTGAAATCACCACCTAACAACAAAACACTTTTAATTCCATTCAAGCCATCCTCTCTATTCAACAAAATAACATTGCTGACATCAAACTACCATCGTCGACATGAAACCCTCCATTAATCATGTCGTCTACTTCGTGTGTGTCCGATTTTGTAACAAAACTTGACTTCAAATCACACTATCACAACCTCTTTCTTTCTGGCTTCCCCAACTTTGCTCACCCCCGCTGCCACTGGCTCTACAACTCCCTCCTTCCCTTTAGATCACATCAAGCTCGATTCAGCCCCATCGACCTTAACTTCAATTCTGACTCCGCCTTATGTTGCTGGCTCTGAAATTGAATCAGCCACACACTAGATCGATGAAACTTTACTTCTTGACATATGTGGATTTAGAAAGATCTACAAAGATGTAGATGGCGAGTCCATGAAAGTGGAAATCAAGAGAAGCAATCCAATGTTAGATTAGATCCGGCCAGACCTGTACTCCTTTGGAGTCATACTTTGTTAGGTTTTGTGCGCTAGACCATCATTAACTCCCACATTGCCTAAAGAGCGGGAATGGCTGATCGCACATCATGTTTGTTGAAATAAACAAACTGAGATGTGAAAGCAAAGTTCTCATCTTCGATCCCAGTGGTACATCCAACGTAGAGAGCATCTTCGATCTTGAGGACAAGGTCGACTTCGAGGGGATGGTAATGATAGGCAATGAAATGGCTGCACAAACCTGCAGATTATAATGACTAAAGGCAACATTGGAGGTTAGTTGGGAAAAAGACTACAATAGCACCAAATAACAAACCTTTTGTGTTATTTAGAATGAATATATGGCTGAGAATGGTCCTGCAAGTGTAATGGACCATGTGTCCTTTGATTAGTTGCGGAATAGCTTTACGAATCTTTTAAATAGTACTGTGTGGAATGAAAAAGAAGGTTTAGTTTGCAAAATTTCTCCTTTCATGAATTCTTTTCTTCTTCTTCTTCAAGCCTTTCTTCCTCTTCTGTAACCCTTTTGCTTATTCTTCAATACTCTAAACTGTATCATGATCTCCTCTACTTCAATTTCTACCTTGCTTCTCCTTCACCTCCCTTAACCTATGCAGATGTACTAAAAACTGATCATAGCTTTTCTCTCAGATCTACAAACTCGAATGCACCTGCCCAGACCTCCAAAACTTAATCGCAATCCATGTGCTCTCAAATCCGTCCATGGTTGCGGTACAGAAAAGACAAGAAACACCGTTATCGATGTGGAGGACTAGATCATGTCGCTGTAGCTTGTATAGATCCTGTACATTGCTTTCACTGTGGCAAGCTAGGCCACAAGAGATCCTCTTGTGCTAGGCATTTCAGATCTGAAGCTGATCTAAACCCACCACCGATCGATTTCATCAAGACTAATTCTTTAAAAGATTATCACGTTGACTTTTGCATCCAACATCTGAAACTGCAAGCTCAAATTAAAGCTCTAGTAGTGTCACCGACAGCTGCCCTCACCTTACAAAAAATGGAATGCTTATTAGCTGCTTTTGATAACTACGTCAAAGCAACCTCAACCCTGCATCCTAACTAGTCGTCGAGAAAGCATCAGTACATAAGGCAGCTTAACATATTGAATTCACTTTAGACAGTCGAACCATGAGCCATCGAATACGCTTGATGCTGTCTTTGGATCCCAGCGTTGTGGCATGCTAATGCCCAATGGGGAAACAAGGTAGAAGTAGAAGGCAAGTCGATTGGGAGAGGAGACATCGGAGGGGTATTTGCCAATTAGGATGAGTTAAATATTTGTAAAATGGGTGAAGATTTTATTAGCTGTGCAAATGGACTTATAAATAATGAAACTTTGCTATGGCTCAGAGGGTGAAAACACGAACGAAATTATTATTGGTTTGCAATCGGTTTAATTTTTGGCAAATGAATGTTGCACAGGAAAAAATGTAGGAGAAAATATTTTGGAGAATAAACGTGATGAGATTGGCAAACATGTGTTGCAATCAGAGTATAAGATAAGAGATTCCACTTTATTAGTATCACATGATTAGACACTGACACACAAGAGCAGGGTGTGGCTATTTATAAGTATGTAAGCGATGACACTATTTCAGGTAGTGCACAAGGGGCTTGCTCCGGCTCGATCGTGTCCAACACTCCAAATGAACACGAGCAAGCAACTAGGCTTCTATCGGAAGGGGAGGCGATGGCATTGGTTGATTCTTTCAGATCAGAGCTTTATCCATACTTTGCGGTGCAAGATTCATCAACTTCGGTTTCTTTGGCAGTCACGTCAAGAGTTCAGAACACTCCTTAACCAAAAGATTATTGCACCATATAGGCTCAGTTAGGTGGAGTGCTAGGCTGCGGGGGGCTTATCCGTCTACATCTACTAGAGCTTCAGGCTCTAGCTCAGGACTGATCTCTTAGGTAACACATATAGTCCTATTGTGTTGACTGTATTATCTACTTCTTGTATGTTAGATTTGGCTAAGAGGGCAGGTTTTGTCTTTGGCCTGAATGGATTTGATATAGACTTTATTAAAAACATTGAGCTAGAAAGGATTAGATCACTTAGAGCATGAGGTTAATTAGTTGGAATGTTAGGGTTCTTCATGACCTAGATAAAGGAAATAAAATTAAATCTTTTTTAAAAAATAATCACGTTGATTTGGCTCTTTTGCAAGAAACAAAAATAGAACGTTCTGAGTACTGTTTCTATAAAAGTCTGGGGGATTTTTTCCTTAGTAATTGGACTTGTTTTCCTGCTAGTGATAACTCAAGAGGCTTAATGGTGGGTTGGAATCATAATCGTGTCAAACTTTTACAAATCGCCATTAATGCTTACTCGATCTACCTTATCTTCATGGACCTAAGCAACGACTCGCTTTTGAATGTATCCAATGTTTACGGGTCCCACAGTAAGATAGATAGAAGGGTTCTTTGGAGCGAATGCCTAGAATTCAGATTCCTCTCCGTTGGTCCTTGGGTAGTAGGAGTGACTTTAACGTGATTATGTTTTTGGTGTATGCTTGCCTAGAGAAAGCGATTCTTCTGCTATGGAATAATTCGATCAATTTGTCGCTAATGATAATAACGACAATCTAGTTGAGTTACTGCTTAGTAATATAAGAAAGCGATTCTTCCGCTATGGAAGAATTCGATCAATTTATCGCTAATGATAATAACGACAATCTAGTTGAATTACTGCTTAGTAATATAAGGTTCACTAAGTCGAATTCAAGAGAGTCCCCCTCCCAGGCACTCCTAAATCGCTTTCTCATAAGCGAAGAGATGGAAGATAGATTCTCGAACTTCATGTGTTAAAGGCCTTCCATATGTGTATTTTGACCACTGCCCCATTATTCTTTTCTGTGAGAGTCATCATCATTTTCAGAGTACCTTCAAATTTGAAAAGATGTGGTTTCTAGATAGCAACTTTACTAGCTTAATTACTAATAAATTAATTTTTATGAGTTACGATAGCAATAAATTTTCGGAAACATTGCTAAAGTTTTTGTTAGTAAGCTCAGGGATTAAAGAATATTTCTTAAACAATGAATAAGGACGTTTTGGTAACATTAAAATTGAAAAAGAGAACGTGCTTTTCGAAATTCTTAAATTGAACAGAGTGGAAGAATTAAACATGCTTTCCAAAAGAGAACCTGCTTTCAGAACAAAATGTGTTTTCGAATTTTAAGAAACAACTTGATAAAGTAATCAAGCGAGAGTAAATAATGTGGCAACATAAGTCTAGGGTTCAATGGATGGACGAGGGTGACAAGAATACTAATTTTTGCCATAGCATAGCTAACAGTCGCAAACGTAGTAATACCATAAACTCCCTACGTATTATGGAAATTACTAACCGATATGAACTTAATAATATTTTTACTAACTGCTCCAAAGACATCTTGGATCTATTAGCAGACACAGAATTAAAGCAAGATGGAACGACTTATATCGTAAAAATTCTAGGATTTCTTTAGATGATCTGTATTCACCTTTTACGGAAGAGATCTTTGGCGTCATCAACGACATGCCTGGCTATAAATCGCTAGGACCGGATGGATTTCCCATGTTGTTTTATAAGAAATTGTGGCACGCATTAAAATATGACGTAATTAAAATGTTCGATGAGTGTCATAACGATAATCTACAAGTAGGAAGATTTAACTTTGCCAATGTAATTTTGTTCCACAAGAAAGTTGGAGCGATAGAGCTTATGGATTTTAGACTTATCTCATTAATAAACTGCCCTCTTAAATTATTTCAAAGGTCCTAGCGATTAGGCTAAGCGGCAAAATGAATAATCTAATTAACATTACCTAATCTGCTTTTATTAAGGGTAGAAACATCACGGATGGGGTTGTGGTAGTCTAATAATTTATCAATTACTGTTGCAAAAATAATATCATTTGGCCCTTTTAAAATTATTTTACTAAATATTTCGATTCCATAGACTGGTTCTTTCTTAAAGACCTACTATTGGCTTGGGGATTTAGTACTAGATGGGTAAACTGGGTCATGACCTTACTCAAAACCGAAAATTCTAGTATAATGGTTAATGGAATTCTACAAAATAAAATCCAATCTAAATGCGGCCTTAGGCAAGGAGACTCGTTGTCGCCCTTACTTTTTAACATAGCAGCCGATGTTTTCATTGGGATCGTTAGACCATCAATTACGAATGGGGTTCTAGATAGCTTATGAAATGATATCACCAGCGATGGTCTATCGGTCCTTCAATTCGTCGATGAGACCATGCTTTTTAGTTCGCATTTTCCTCGTCATATCACTGTGCTTAACTTTATTTTGTATAGCTTTGAAATGCTTTTAGAGATTAAAATTATCTTTGACGAGAGCTCGGTTTTAATCTTGAACGATAATGACAATGTTGAAAATCTTGTGGCCGATACCCTGGACTGTAAAATCATGAAGTTCCCTATATACTACTTAGGTTTCTTAATTAGACCAACAAAGACTAAGAAGGAGGATTGACAGGTGATTATCGATAACAACAAACTTCTATCTAGAGATAGAAATGGCAGAATCATCTTAATCAACGCCGTGTTATCAGCACTTCTCACATACTTGATGTCTTATTACCTTTTCCCAAAATGAGTAATTGTGAAATAGATAAAATTAGAAGAAATTTCATATGGAATGGCGACATTGCTTACCGTAGCATTAATTGTCTTGTTAATTAGGAAACCGCTTGTAAATCCAAAGAGGAAGGAGGTATAGGAATCATAAACCTTCATAATCTGAATTTGTCTTTACTGGGAAATGGTTATGAAAATTTAGTAACGAAAACAAAAATCCAATTTGAAAAGAAATGATTTCTAAATAATTTTATGGTAGAAATTATAACATTCATCATATATATGCTCTAATATCAACATGTTTTACTTTTGGAAACCCATTTTAAAGTTTTTCAATATTTTCAACCTTGACATTAATCACATAGTTCATTCCAGTAATAATACTTCTTTTAGGCATGAAAGCTAGATTTCATCTTATACATTTGAAGGTGGAATTCGAGGACTTTTATGGTAACGACCCGTATTTTCGATAATTAAAAATATTAAATTAAATAAGATTTGAAATTTAGCGTTGAGAGAAAATAAAATGTATGATTTATTAATGAGGCAAATAATCAAAATTTAATTTAATAATGTTAATTTAATGTAATTGATAACTATTTTAATGCAGCCACAGTCAATTGAAATAATTGTAAAGTTAATTTGGTTACACTGGTAAATAAGGAATAATATAAAAAAATTTAATAGAAAATGATAATATGAAAATAAAAAATAAAATAAATAAAATAAAAAATAATATAAAAAATAAAATAAAAATGATATAAAATTTATTTTAGAAAAATAAATGTTTATATATTGAAATAGTTATACATTTAAAAATAGTATACATTAAAAGTTGTTTATAAATTTAAATTACTATATTGAAATAGGTTATATATTAAAAATAGGTGATAGATTAAAATAGTTTATATATTAAAATAGGTTATATATTGAAAATAGTTTATAGATTAAAATAGTTTATATATTAAAAGAGGTTATATATTAAAAATAGTTTATATATATTAGAAATAGTTTGTATATTAAAATAGTTTATAGATTAAAATAGTTTATATATTAAAAATAGTTTATATGTTAAAAGAGTTTGTATATTAAAAGATCTATATCGAAAATAGTTTCAAATTAGAATTGTTTCTCCCAATTTCACAAATCAAATAAATCAACTTTAGTTCAAAATTTTCAATTTAAATAAATCTTAGTTTAACAATTTCTGTACAAAAGGCTAAAGGTTTCAATTTATATCGATTTCAAATCCATATTTGAACTACAAATTTAAACCACTTCAAATTTAATAAGTGTCGAAGTTTAAATATTCAAACATTTACAATAACTCAATTTTTATAAATTTTATTTATGTTTCAAAATCCAACTTTAAGATTCAAAATTAAATTCTTTAAACAAATCATTTAAACCAATTTCAATTTCAACATTTTAAAAGCTTTGATTTTGAAAATAATTCAGTTCATATAACTCTAATTTTATTCCATAATATCATTTAACTGGATTCCAAATTTAAGGATATAAAATCGTTTAGTTTAACCAATCCGGCGTCCGTATATAAATTTCTACCCTACGGTCAAGTGATACAGATGTATATCATTTCAACCTGCAATAATTTAAATTTATGGGTATATATCATTTCAACCCGCAATCTCGAGTAAAATTCAAAATCCATAAAATCGTCCGAGTTTGACATTTCAACCCATAACGATTTTTTCCTAATCTATAAGATCGTTCTAGTATGTATCATTTAAACCCATGGTGATTTTCCTTATAATAACTAAGGGAACTGGGAGTGTGATAACAACATATAAAATAAATATAATATCCAATCATCCAAATATCAACAACTAAACATCCATCACAATCATCATTCAAATCGACCAATAAATCACAATAAATAAACTGGTTATCATTATTAGATATTTAACTGGTAATTAAATTTCAATATTAATTGAAATGATAATTAATATTCTATATAAATTCAAATTAAATATGAATGACAATTTAAGTATACCAAACAGCAATCAATAATTTGTAATCACATCTGTGCATTTAATGTCCCACTATTACCCCGCTACAATCATGCTATATCCCATAGCGGATTTCTACCGCTACGATTTTTCCGTATAGTCCCAAATATAGCCTTTTCGCTTTAATCCCACTATTTCCGCTATATTTCGTTATTCCCGCTATAATACGCTATTTCCGCTATCTTCTTCAAATGAAATGAGTTGAAAAATGGTACTCATAAATTATAAAAATTATAAAATTAATTTATGTAATTGAACTTTTAATATATTTTCAGAAATGTAAATACTCTAATATTCTACTAAATTCAATTATATTATATAACAATTTTACATTTATTTACAATATAGTCGCACATGTTTTTATTTAAAATTATTTATATATTAATTAAAATTCAATTGAATGTTAATTTTATAGTCAACTACCATTTATATATTTGATAAAATATTAACTATGAGTTTTATATGCTATTTTGGAGTCATCCGCTATATCCCGCTATATCCCCGCTGTATCCCCGCTATATCCCCGCTGTATCCCCGCTATACTATTTGCACTTTCGCCGAATTGAATCTGTCGAGCGCTTTAACTACACAGAATCACATCATAAATTTAATTAAACTAACATAATGGTTTAGTAGTTATGAGTGGGTTAAATCATCCACCTTTGATTTTTCGATGATTTAAAAATCTAGATATAGCCCAAAAATCTAACAATCCTATAGTGTAGCCAAACAAGTTTCATAATGTCCGAAATTTTGATGCGATTACAATGGAAGAAACCGCGCGTGAACCGAGCTTGGACGAACAAGTTATTGATGTTAGAATATTGAATTTAAAATTAAAATTAAAATAAACCTAGGAGCAATTTGGTAATTTTAATTACCTCAGAACCCTACCCTTATTGTTCAAACGCAGCTACGAACTCAATAGCCGCCATCCAAGCATACTGTCGCCGTCGCTTATAGGCGATCGAACCTAGCTCCGAAGCCATAGATGAGCTCGCCTTCTTCTGTGCAACTCCCTTCGACCTCCCATATGTAACGGGCCGCTATTTTGGACCATTCAAATCGACAATAAAACCATACATGTCCGGCTTGAATAATTTAAAATACCGAATTGTTAATTAAAATGTGGCAAAACTCAGCATATACGGTAAATAAATCAACCACAGAATCATAGACACAGAGTAATATAAAATAATGCAGCGGAATAGATAAATAGTAGTACATGAAGCTACTATATAAAAACCAGAGTTAGAAATAAAAATACAACAGAATATCTCAAATAAAGTGAAGTCTCTAGTACGAACAGATGAACTCTCCGAACGAATCAACTGAAAGAGCTGAAAGCTGAATCAATAGTTGGATCCTCAAACGAAGCTTCAAACTCCAAAGGCGAGTCTCAAATGCTGTATCGCTTAGTCTGACCCGAGCGTAAAGCAAAAACACAAAACACTCGAGTCAGGATTAACATTCTTATGTCAATAAATCCAACTCAAGTGAAATATCAACTGAAATACAAATAACTTAAGGATGTTTGGGATAACCATCCTCTAAGGGTCCATGGAACTATCTACGAGGTAGAAATATACACTATAATACTGTGGTCATTCAATTTTATTTAGACTTCAAAACCAAAATATCATTTCATCTATAATATATATATATATTTCAAATTTTATCACTTTCAAAGTTGCGATTCAAATCTATTCAAATTCCAAATTCAAATTTTAGTCCAATCTCAATTTTTTAATTTAAAATTCAACTCAATTCCTAAATAACCATTTAACATTTTATCGATCTCAAATCCGGATTTGAAATCACAAAAATACCCTTTTACATTTCAATATTATTTCAAAACTTTAAATATTCAATGTTTCAAACTAAATTTTTTATTCAATTAAATTTTCTGAATAATAAATTCGAATTATATTGATTTCAAATGCAGATCTGAATCACAAATAAACCAATTAAATTCCAGTATAGTTCAAAGCTTTAATATTCTACAATTCAAAGTTCAATTGACAGTTTCATATAGATTTCGATTTAACCCCATTGTTATTTATTCTTGAAATATTCTCTCATTAGATTCAATATCATTTAAGTAACCTTAACTTACATTTTACTATTTTTTTTTATTTAGATGTGAAATATTCACTAAATCACTTAAATCAAAATCCAGCTAAAAATCATACCTTTAAATTTCCCATTCAATAATTTCAAATCGATTAATTAAAATCCTTATTTAAATACCATTTCCAACAAACCCAAATTTACCTTCCCAACCTTACTTATTTAATTTATTACAAAAAAATCTATTGAAATATAGATTTACATATATACTTAACCATATTCTACGTATTAAATCCATCTGATTTAAATCAAATATTACTACTAAATTTATATATAAAATTTATCATTTATCTAATGTCTTAAGAATCTATATTTATTAAACCATATATCTCTTTCCAAAACCATAGAAATTATTTTCAAAGTATTTATATATGGACCAACGGTGTCTGTATATATTTCTTATTATATGGTCAAGTGATATGGATATTTATCATTTCAATCCGTACACTAAATATATACGGGTGGATAGCATTTCAACCTGTAATCCCGAATTCAATTTAATGAAAATCGCTTGGGTCTATCATTTCAACCCATAACGAAATTTTCCTATTCTAAAGTCCGTTCGGGTATGTATCATTTCAACCCATAGTGAATTCTAAACTACAGGGAACTTGCAGAGTGATAACATATAATAATAATATAACAGGATATGATAATAATATAACAACAAGCATATATTAACAGTAATTAAATAAAGTATAAAGAATAGGATATGGTGTCATATCCCATAGGTGAACAGTTTACAGATAATAACATATATAACAGATTTACTAGCTTCAGCAGTATATTTCAATTGTCGTTTCAATTGAAACCAAATTTAATAAATAAAAGAATGTATTCGTGAGTGATTGCTCACCTTTCGAGGCTAGAGGCTAGAGAAGATAGACAACACAACAAGCTACGAATTTCAAAGCAACGCTAGATTGGCATGAATTCAACAAAGCTGAGAGATAAGAATTTGGTGAAAACGAATTAGAACCATCTTGATATGACAGAAAATGATGTATATAATTTTATTATTTATTATTAAAATCAATTTAATCATATATCTCAAATTAAAATTTAATTCAACACTTCAAACAAAGTCTCCATATATTTATATCTTTTAAAACCAATTAATGTATACTCATATAGACATTTGCGAACAAAATTTTATATTATATACACACACATATATATAAAGTTATATAAACTTAAATAGAAAATATAAAAACGCGATTGTATTACAAGTTTCCAATAATATATATTTTCCGTTTTAAAATATTAGGAATACTACAAACCATAATATATTATAACTAACATATAACTTAAAATATAATTAACAAATATATATACACAACCATACATAAGGTATAAATATATACATATGTATACTCAGTGACCCTATGTAACCCAACAGGTAAAATCCAAACTAGTATAACTTATTTTTTAAAAAAAAACTTATAAACACTGTCTATATCATACTTAAACAAAATCAATATATATTACTGTAAATATATAAACAATGTAACATATATTCATTGTCGAACCATATTTTCCAATTTCTATAATATATAAAAATAGATCATATAACTGTTTATATAAAATCAGTATTTACGTAATTATAATATCAATAAACCCATGCTTTATCTGTACAAATCCACTTATATTCTTATACAACATATAATTTTATATATGTGTACCTTATACCCTATAGCACATATATATTTTAAAACAAAACAGAGAATATAGTGTGTAATATATACATATTTTCTTTCATAAACATACATCAACGTGTATATATATAAGCATATAACTAACGTACACATTATATATTATAATATACCATAGGTTTATATATAAAAAAAATATATACTTACGCAAAAGAAGGAGTACACGGTCTAAGTGGCTACGGAGGAGCACGAGGGGTGGAAGATCAGGGAGGAACTGTGGAGTGATGGTTTTGAGAAGCTCCCCTACTGAATGATTTGCAAAGGGGGTGAAATTCCTTTACAATTGACATTGATTCACCGGAGATTTATGTATCCCTCGGTTTAGATGCTACTATCTCTTGTTATTCCGAATTATATCTCTGGCGATCGAATGTCGAATTGCCTCAGAATTCTGCACGATCTAATTTTGGAATCACGGTTGACCGGTAAAGGTCGCCCGCGATTTATAGAAGTATATCCATCTTCTATTTCGTAATTTAATTATCTCATCTTCGATCGAGTCTCTCTTCGAATCAGGATTCTATTGATTGGAGTTCCTCTAAATTAAATCTCTATCTTTGTTTTAAAATCCATTCTTGAATCATCCTTTGAAAATCGGGTTTTGTTTGTATTTTAAAATTGTTTTATATGCTGAAATTTTTATTTGGGTAACTATGATTTTATTCTATATACAAAAGAGAAAATGTTTTCGATAAGGATTATGTACCTTTAAAAAAACGAGAATTTGAAGTTTCGAAAAGATTTGAAAATTTGAAAATATTATAAGAAAATTTATTTATATAAAAATGATTTATAACTGAAAGGTTTTGAATTTGAAATTCGAGAGACTGGACTCTGGTATTTTTGAAAATTGGTTTAATATTTTAAAATATATAATAATAAGATTTGAAAGTATTTTCTGAATAAGAAATGTTTCAAATGACTTCAAATGAGTTCCAAGGATTTCGAAAAAATAAATTCAAAGAAGTTTTCAAGAAAATAGATGTCCAGAACTCACTTATGTTGCTGGAAAATAATTTCGGTGATGAGTGCACGCATCATCGACATTGATTTTTGAGTTTCAGAGTGGGGAGAGGCCACTTTAATAGGTTTGCTATGCGAGTGACTTTGTGAAACCAATTTTGATTTCAAATTCCAAAGTGTGATTTGATATTCTAAAAATATAGGTATATATATTTGAAATAATTTAAAGTAAGCCGGTGTTCAATCCTCGAGTTTTCGATTTGATTTAGTATAACTCTATTTAAAAAAAATTGATTTACTGATTTGTTTCTGATTTCCAACTCCTGGATTTGAAATTTGATTTCACCGACTATTTTGAAGGTTCGAGCACTTCCAAATCAAGGTTTAAAATTTTAAAACTAAGAAATTTCGAAGAGTATAAAATATTTGATAAAGAATATAAGTTTAGTTTTGTATGTTTAAAGTATGAAGAGTATGACTTAAGTAAATTTGAAACTTTTGTTAAATAAATAATTTGAAAAAGGAAAATTGGATTTTTCATATATAAATAAATAGTTTAAAGGTTTTAAAGGGATAATTATAAATTTAGAAACCATTTTGAGTATAATTGATTTTGAGAAGAATATTTGGTTTTGAAATTAGATTGGAATTAAAACCAATACTTATATGGTGATTTTGAAAATGAATTTGTTTGACCTAAATTTTGTTGATTTGGAAATTTGGATTGTTTTCTAAACCTATTGTTTAAGATGCTTTGAAACTGAATAAATTTAATTTGGAAGAAAATTTGGTGAAATCATATATGATCTTGAAACTAAAATGTTATTGAAACGAGAAAGAATTTGAGAACCTTGATTTACTAAATACTTGATTTGGGAGTTCTCAAACTTATATAAAAACTGATTTATATAATACGAAATTGATTTGAAACCTATTGTTTTGAAAGGTACTCAATTTGGAAAGAGAAATTTTATATAATCGAAGTCTATATAAGTGTGATTTGATATACTATTGATTGGGAAAGTATTCGATTGAAAATGGAATCATATGTATAATGGACTTTATATAAGTATGATATTTGAAAGTGATTGGAAAAGGTACTATATGATACATATTTTCGAAGTAAAGATATGGAAAGTGCCTTCTGCTTGATATCCGCTTTGTGGCCACATTGTGGATTCATTCTATCGATATTATTCTCTCTGATTTTTGGTTTTTCGGATGTGATACTCGAGTGTCCCCCCGTGGCGTAACCCATGGTTTTTTTTCTCGCGACTGCATAGCGCAACTGCCTGATTGAGACGGCCTAGGGGTACGGATTGTTTTCTGTAGGATCCAGGCGTAACCATTATGTATCCTGCAATTTATGTAGGTCGCATTAGTAGCGAAACTGCCTGGCTGAGACAACCTAGGGGTACGGATTGTTTCCTGGGGGATCCAGACGTAACCATTGTGTATCCTGCACCCTACTAGTCATCATGGCGTAACTCGCAGGACCGAGAAAGCTTACGGATACGGATTGTTTCCTGGGGGATCCAGGCGTAACCATTGTGTATCTGCGAACCATGGTTAGACAAAAGTTTTGGTTTGGTTATTTTGTTTGGATTATACTTTCCATATCTGTTTTTAAAGGTTTTTCAAGTATTTTCACTAGTTGTTGAAACAGGTCTACTAAGTACTTGAAGAATTCTGGCTTTGCGCCTGATCAACGCATGACCAGAGTCTGCAATAACAAGGATAAACTTGTTGAAACATCGAGTTATAGAAGTATTTTCGAAAGGAAAATTGGTTTCGACATAAAAGTATTTTTTTTTGAAAAGGTATTTTATTATAAAAGTATTTCCAACAAGAAATTTTGTATTAATCTTTGAAATTGAAATTCTTTTGGCTTGAAATTAATTATTTGTGCCCGATACTATTCTTTTGAATCTACCTTATCTGCTCAGCTTTAGTTATTCACCTTGATTCTATTTTCCGAATCTACCTTCTTTCTTTGTTGGACATATCCTTTTTAAATATTGTTTATTTACATAATACATGGTATAATAGAAAATTTTTAGTGTTTCAGAAGTTATTAATTAATTATAACATATTTAAAGAGAATGCTTATTAATTTATCTATAATGTTGGAAGTATCTTGAGATAAATAATTTTTTTTTATAAATTTTGGATTTAATATTTTCAATAGCTTCTTTGTAAATATAAGTAATAATGTAAATAATTGTTTTCAAAGCAGTTTTGAAAAGTATTAAAGTATTAAAGAAAATTAAATTTCAAATGAAGTTTTTAAGTAAAATTTGTATAGTTTTAAATTAATTGGTTACCTTGTACTTCAATCTATTTTTCCTTTCTGTTTGTTGCTATTCCCCTACCTTCTTCCTTTTCGGGGACGAAAAGTTTTGAGTGGGGGAGAGTGTAACAACCCATAAATTTTTAAACGGTTTTTAATAACGTATTTAATTGAATTTTTGAGAAATTTTAAATAATAATATTTTGAAATAAAAATTTAATGTTTAGATTACGTATAATTAAATATAAGTAGCGAATAAGTAAGAAGACATATAAATTTAGATTACGTTACTTGTTAATTAATTTGGACGTACGTTTTAATTATTGCATCTATTGTACGCACTCTTTGATTTCATATCTTAGCTGTTAAAAATCAAATCAGCACGTGCATTTTTTTAAAAAGAATTAAAACCCTGCCTCCAATTCACGTGTAAAACTTTCCACTTTCATTTGCATCTCCGTATTTAATAGGAATAAAAAAATCTTTGATTTCCTGACCGTTTCAAAATCTCTTCCCATCTTCATTTTTGCAACGCAGTTCAAATCTGGAAAAAAAAGGGTAATGGGTAACGATCCGAAATTTTAGACCAATTTAAAATTCTAATTTTATTAAAATATTAAATAAAATTTAGTAGAAACAAAAATGATGGGAATAATAATAGTTTATATGAGATTTACAATTTGAATTAAAACAACAAATGTTAAGAATTTAGTAATAATTGTTAATTGTAAATATTGATCTATTGAATAAAATTTAAGAGGAAACAATAGTTTAATTGTATTGTTGTAATTCAAATAAGTTAACCTCTAACAAATGGACTAAAATTGGTAACTAATGGATATGTTGAGTTATGTGAAATTATTAAATAATGTTAGATTTATTGTTAATAAAAAGAAGAAAAAAAGGAAAAATATTATGTTCTGTTTATACATCAAATGGTGGTTTAGAAATTTAGTTTTGAAAGTAAGTATGGATTTTTGATTCAAAGAAAAATTTGGTCTTAATATACATACACGGAAAGTTTAGTTTGGGTATAGGGTCCATTAATTATTGTGTGAATTCTAGTAGGTATGTATATATAGGTTATGTTAGTATTTTCCAATATATTACTCATTTCCTTGAAGTTTTGAAACACACTGTCTAATCAACCCATCAATTGCTCTAATAATTTATTTTTGGAAATTCAAGGTACAACTGTTTTATTTGCCATCATTTCTTTTATTTTTTTCCAAACGGTTCATTTTGCCTTTATAACATATCCTTCCATTCCATACTTGTTAGCGTATATATGTGAGAGAGCGTACTTGTTAGTGTTATAAAATATTTTTACATTGTGTTGATTTGTTCTATTTAGTGTATTTATAAATTCTGTTCGGTACATAGGACGCTATGGCATGGATAGGGGATTTCTAAACACTTAATAGGGCAGACCGACACAATATTGTTTTGAAATATAGGTAAATAAAATAATTTTACCTAGTATTATATTCTGTATATACAAGAATAATTTTTATAATTGGATATAGTTGCATGTGATATACTTGTTTGTTAGGAAGTAAGATTTTATAAATATTGGTTGAAAAAGGGGACTTACAAATAAAGTAAGTATGAATTGAAAATTTGAGAACTTAAGTTCTGGGATTTTGAAATTTGTTTTGATAAATATTCTAAATATTCTCAATATATAAGTATCTTCGGATAAATATTCTCAATGTGATCTAAAGAAATGATTTAAAGGAATTTTGAAAGGAAATAAGTTTTGTACTCCTCTCTCTCGTCGTTGGAAAATAATTTCGTTGATGACGACTGCATCATCGACATTCATTTTCGAGTTTCAAAGCGGAAAGGCCACTGTAGTAGCTTTACTATACATTTGTTTTGATAAACAAATCTTAATTTTAAAATTTCTAAATATAATTTGATATATAAAAGATATGAATATGTATGTTATTTCAAAATGATTTGAAATGAACACGACATTTAGTTCTTAAGTTTCTACAAAATAGGGATTTCAATTATTGTAATGATATGAAATATTAACTATTTTAATAATTGGAAACTTCTAAAATGAAAAAAATAAGAAATTAGAAGCTAAGTGATTAATGAAAGTGTAAAGAAATTGGAGATTTGTAACTTGTAAATTTAAAAGATAGAGAAAAATTTAAAAGATATGAACTATTGAACAATTTGTTAACTAAATTGAATAAGATAAACTTGTGTAACATTCAATTACTTTCTGTAAAACATATATATATATATATATATATATATGTGTGTGTGTGTGTGTGTGTGTGTGTGTGTGTGTGTATAACTTAGCAGAAATATCTAAAAGTTGATATGTTAAATAAGAATATGTAATAGAATATTATACAAGTGAAAACTTAGGTAATAATAATGTTCAAAAATGAAATCATGTCAATATATAAATTGAGAATTAAGATGTTACAAGACATGATATAAACATAAGTTAATGTTTTGAAATGCTAATAATTAGATTTAATAGTAAAAAGTGAATATTATCTAAGAAACTCTTTATAAACTTAAGAAATGACTGAAATGATTCATAAATAAGTTTATTATTTAATTTACCCTATAAAATAAATGGATTTAATATTCAAGGGTACTATATAAGAAAGGATAAATGTAAATTAAGAAGTTGAAAAATTAAGTATGAATTGATTCACAAATGAATATTGAAAATGGAAATCAAATTTATATAAGTAAATAATAATTGTGGATTAAATTGCAAAGAAATTTATATAATATATTTTAAGAATTGATTATTGATGTTCTAAATAATTAAATGGAAAATGATATATGTAAGTGAATGAATGTAAATTAATGAAAATGGCATTGTATGAATGAATGAAAATAAATGAACAGTAAATGATGTGAAAGGAAATTTATAAGAATAAACTTAAATAATATTTGAAATTCTTGGTTATTTGGCTTATGGGGAGTTTGGGAGAGGATACTTCAAATTGTTTGAGGTTGTATGAATAATCTATTAAGAAATTACCAAAGACTGTTGAGCGTAAGATATACTTGGTAGTTTTTATCACCCTTGTACGATGAAAAGTATCTGAACCTGAACAAACCATTTGTTTCGGTTGCTATGGATATATGGTTAATTCCTTTGTTGCATATAATGGCCGTACTGTTTTGTTTGCATATGTTTTGTGTTGATTTGCTTTTGTTACTAATTGAAACAACTAAATATTTCTCTTGTGCGTAATTCTCATTATTTTGGATTATATAAATGGAATTCAGGTTTATGGAAGCAATAGCTACTGTGTTAGCACCAAAATTGGTCACTAACACCCTTAGAAAGATTGTGTGGAGAGATTAATGAAGAAAGAGAATTAAAATAGAGAACAAAGTATAAATTTAAATGCAGAGAACAAGAACACCAAATTTATAGTGGTTCGGCGTAATTGCCTACGTCCACTTTTAGGTTAATCTTTATTGCTTTCTCCATTACTTGAGTGCAGATGCAATCCGTAAATCAATCGCTTGAATACAAGTTTGAATGAAGAAGAAGAGAGTATAAAAAATGGCAGAGTCTCCCTAGTGTGCTCGAAAAAGATCCTTTTCACTGTGCCCCTGCCTCTCTATTTATAGACGAAGGTGGGTTGGACTTCCCTGGTGGGCCTGGCAGCTGGATATCACGGCCCAAATGGAGTAAACTCTATGTGCTGACCCGTACATGCCGAATGGCCAAATGATGATCCATCGTCTTCGTGCCGAACGATGTGGTGTTACGTAGGAAGAGTTGGCCGAGCAAACAAGCGAAGCCGGACGAGATTGAAAGAATGCCGAACAATCTTTGGTGGTCGAACGTTCTCGGGAGGCCGAGCAGTCTTTGGATGCCGAACGGTCTTATGCCGAGCGTCCTTGTTATGCCGAACGGTCTCCTCATGCCAAGCGTAGCGAAGCCGAACGCTCCAAGTGCCGTGGGAAGCATTTGCACCAAACGATACTGGAAGCCGAACCAGTGATTTGGCCGAGCGATGTTTGTATGCCGAGCAGAACCTAGGTTGGACGATACTTTGGCCGAACGTTACCCAGGCCGAACTATGTATCGGCCGAACGATCCTTAGGCCGAGGAATAGTTAGGCCGAACGGTAGTTGTTGCCGGACAATCCTGTCATGCCGAACGTTCTCACATGCCGAACATTACTCCACCCCGAACGTCTCTCAATACCGAATGCTCTTTCATACCGAACGTCCCATAAACGCCGAACGAACTTGGATGCCGAGTGCCCCTTGAAAGCCGAGTACTTGCTGGATACCGAACATAACGGTAGGCCGAACAATCCAGTTGAGCTGAGTACCAAGTTGCCTGGTCGAATTTTCAGGAAACACTTGCCCCCCAAAGCGTATCGCGTGATCGAACGTGATGCGCTTTGTACTACGTGTCCTTTGTGCTTTGCTTCGAATCCTGGCCCATCATACTTGGGGGTTGTTTTTCTTGTGAATACCGGTTGTGGAGGTGTGGGCCAAACATAGTGTCAAGGCCGAACGATACAGCCGAAGCCGAACGATCCACGTATGCCGAACAAACTGATGCCGAACGATAGTTTTGACCGGTTCTACCGGGCATCGTCGTTTCGCCTTCTTCTTCCTCCCTATAAAGGCCAGCGTCTTCCCCCTTTTTCTCTTTTCAATTTTTACCTCCGTTACCTTATACCTGCAAACTTCGCTTGTTAATCAGATACTAAAAACCTAATCAATCCTTCCTAAGTCTCGATCTACCAACTAGGTATTTCCTCCTCTATCTAAATCCTTTCCATGATTAAACAGCTTCCTTAAGTTTGTAAATTAGGGCCATAGCCGAATGGGTTACGTGGATGGAGGAATCAAACTTCGATTAGGATAGGGCTGGATGATGTGAGGTGAAATGACCGGGGATGATCACTCGTTTATAGTTGTTGGGTGATGTGTTGTAGTTCGGCTCGGTTTCTTCGTGCCGAATGAGACTGGAAGAAAAGAAAGAATAGAGGATGAGAGGGAGGTGGTTAGGATGCCGAACCGCATGACCTGGAGTGACTCATCGAGAGATCCGCTCTTGTTGTTCGGCGTGGATGGAGGAGGAGAGGAGAAAATGGAACTGTAGTCAAGGGGGGAGTGCCGAGTGTTAAGGCCTAGCATAACCCTTGTTCGGCGTGACTCACCATTTGCTGGGCAGTGCAATGGAAGGTTAGGGAGGAAGCACGAATTAGTGGGGATGCTGAACGTTCCTTTGGCTGAGCGGGACTAAGGCCGAGCGTTATTTAGGCCGAACGATAATTTTTCCGGACAAGAGCTCGGCCGAACGATAGCTTGCCCGGTCGACAGTTAAGCTGAACTACCTTTAGGCCGAACGATCATGAATGCCGAACCATATTCCTGCCGAACAAACATAAATGCCGAACCATATTTTATAGGCCGAATAGAACTTAGGCCGAACGATCAATTGCCTTGCCTAATTACATAACAAAACAAGGACAGAAACTTCAGCATACTAGTGTATCAAACTGACTTGGACTGATAACCTCCTAGTTTCAGCAGACATAAACCTGAACTTAAATTGACATAATCGGATAACTTCTTCTAAAATTCTCTGAATCCGAAACTCTAAACACCATAAGGCAAGCTTTTGGAGATGGTTAGCGATGATGGTCTTCGAAGGCGATGGTTCGGAGCTCAATTTCATATTATTAACTCTGTGACTTTCAATTTTTCAGCGCTTACACACGATCGATCGCACTAGTTCACACACTACATGGGGGGAATATTTGTGTTATTAATTCTAACGTCGAACATTTTTCAAGTATAGTTTACACAGGTGCTTAGCCGAATTCACTATTTATTGAAGATGTCTAAAAAATCAGCTCTACCATGATTTCTGACAAACCGGGGCCATCCTCTTGACAGGAAGTCGCAGATGTCTCAAATCCATCGACCTCCCAAGCACATAACTTACCCCGATGCCTTGGAGGCATCGATTCTCTTGGACAACCCTGTCGATTCACAGGCTTCAAAAATCAATGAAGTAGCGCTCCGGCGAATATGTTCCATTCACGGAATACCTTTTGACGACGTGCTGGTTCCATCGGGGCACGATCGGCCACATATGCCCCCAGTCGGATACACCGCGTGTAATAAATTCATGTGCTGGGTTGGCAGCATGCCACCGTTCAATTTATTTCTTCGGGACGTGCTGCAATACATTGACATCGCCCCGTCGCAGCTGCACCCAAACGGTCACGCCTTCATCTATGGCACTTACATACTCTTCATGACCGTCTTCTCTAGGCTTCCAACTCCTGGAGACATCAGATATATATATATGATCAAGAAGCGAGCAGATAGCCCCTCTTACATGTTCCTCGAGCCATATCGTAAATGTCAAATCTTAACCGGGGCGTGGAGCAAATTTGCCCTGTACAAACAGGAATGGTTCTATGTGCGTTGCCCCCCCCCCCCGGTTTTGCGAGGAGATGGGTTGAAGGGAGTAAGTCTTCTTCTTGGAACAATGCTCATGTTTTGGTTGAGGTTATGCCTTTCTAGCTTTTCATCTTCTTAAGTATCAATCCACGTCCTGACGGCCACGGATATTCTGAGGCCGTTGATGCTATTAGAGCTCTTCCCGCCGAGGAACGAGACATCCGAACTCTCATTTCTAATGAGTCACTATCGCGGTTCGGACTGTTAGCAGAAGGTCGTCGGGTAAGCCTTCCCGAGGGCGTCTCCATACCCAAGCCCGCATCCGATAAGGGAAAAAAATTAGCTGAGTCGTCATCATGCCACACCCCTGATGTACAGGAAGAGGGGGAAATCAAAGAGAATGAACCATCCGAAGCACAAGATGAGAATTTGGGTCCCTCTCAAGGTCCTATGGTCGAAAAGCACGATATCGAAACGTCATCTTCTCCTTCAGAGAGGAAAAAGTGACTGACGTACAAGATTAGGAAGGAAAATGTTGGTGGAACTTCGAAGATTACGCTTATTCCGACAGAGAAAGAGGCCTCTTCACAACACGTAGAAAGTTCTTTAAAGGGCCTATCGAACCTCTCCATTCCGGATGATCTGCTCAATTACGGCTTTGACGATCCAGAAGCATTTCAACTTCACTCGCCCATCAGAGGTGATGCAGGCGCTCTAGCCCAGAGTCAGGGAGAGAAAACTCCCGTTAGTAAAGCAACTGGTCCGTCGGGAGGAAACACTAGGACACACATGAACACTTGCACTTCAATTTTCGCTTAGATTTTGTCGTCACACTACTCTTTGCTAATTCGCTGTTATTCGAATTTTGTGCAGGTGGTATGTGGCGTTCACATGGATTCGATCGCCTTCGTAATTCGTCTGTTTTTCATCACTCTGGACGGGACTGGGATTCCGGGAGACGTCGAGATAGGGATGGTGACGGAGATAAGGACTATCATTCCCGGGACTCGTCATCTCGGAGGAAGACTTATTATCAGCCAAAATACCACCAGGATACCTCTTCTCACGCGGAGCAAAGTAAAGACAAACGCGACCACAAAAGGTCGCAATCTGATGCTCACCGGGACCAACACTCCGATTCCTCCTCCACTCGACAGTCCCGAGATTCTCATAGGAGGGCCGAACTTTCAAAGCCGTCTCCTCCCGCTCCTGCAATGGTGTAACGATCCGCCATTCATCTCCACAGAATGTAGGGGTGGGCGCGGTCGATTAACCGCACAAATCGGTTAATTTTTGCGGTTAACCTAAAATAATATGCGGTTCGGTTAACCGATATTCGGTTAATCGATGTTGGTAGTATCGACCGAACCGCAAAATTTAAACCGCGGTTAACCGGTCACATAGAACGGTTAACCGACCGTTATTCGCGGTTAAACGGTTAATCGGTTAATCGGTAAAGTTAGAACGGTTAACCGATTGATTATTTGCAATTTTGAAATGTTTGCATAGCTCAGCCATCAAACATTATTATGTATAATCACTTAGCTCGGCAATCATACAGTATTATGACATACACTTAGCTCGACAATAAATAATAATCTAGAAAATTTACAATATTATGTATAATCAATTCCCAAACTTGAACGTTATAATATATATTATACATTATAATCAAGACCCACCATCAGCAATCATACACTTAGCTCAGCATACAAATACAAATACAAATTAAGACCCCTCAGCATACAAATACAAATACAAGATCAGCCATCTGCCATCAAGACTCCTCAGTTCATTGCAAATACAAATTATACAACAATGAATAAATCATGATCTAGAAAATAATGCAACAATGCTGCATGCAACTAAAATTTAATAAAGTCATCATACACTTAAACCTCAGTTCATCACAAGAACTTTCTTCTCCATCCTCGTATTCTTCGACATTTTCTGAAAATTAAATAATAAGAACTTATCAGTTTGTAGATAACACTGAAGAGTATGAACAAATTAATAAGCCATACATTTATCAGTCTTTATTAATACAAGTAAAGTTCCAGATGCAGTTTTGGGGCACTGTTTGTCTTTGATGGCACAATTATTTTTATACTAAGCAAGTGATCAGGTTTACTTCTAAAATTCATATGCATCAAACAGATGCATATGCATCAAACATTTTATCCATATGCATATGCATCAGGTTTGATCAGGTGATCAGGTTTGATCACCTGCATATGAATCAAACCTGATCAAACAGATGCTAGGCACTGTTTGATGCATATGCAAGTGATGGAACAGTTCAACAGGGCACTGTTTGATGCATATGCAGGTTGATGCATATGCATATACAATACATCTTATTATACAAGACTTATATATGTCGTATGCAGGATGATGCATATGCATATCCAGAAACCTACTTATCTCTGAGAAAATGTATAAAAATGATAAGAAAATTAAACAATCTAATAGGCATATGCAGGTTTTCAATACAATTCAGTGTTTAAGAACTTTCAAGTACCAACTCAAACTAGAAGTAGAAGATGCATGCAATTGAAGTACATTATATTATGAGATAATTTAAGTAAACTAAGTAACTTCCAATACTGCTAATATTTGACTAGTGTTTAGTAATACTGCTAATATTCCAATACTGCTAATGTTCCAAAAATGATCTGGGAATTATTATTGTGTACCAACTGAGCTTCACTTAATTACACTACATACATTTACACTGTGAGACTGAAATAAGGAAAACTGCATATATTTGACTAGTGTTAAAGGAAAACATGAATGTGAGTATATGTTTACACTACAGTATACATGCATATGTTTGAATAGTTAGACTGAAATTGAAATAAACTAAATAAATTGAAGTGAATATAAACACTGTGATTAAGGAGATATTAACCATGGTGAAAACATTGATGATGGAGATGGACTATCCACGTTGAAAATTGAAGATAATGGCAATTCACATTGATGACCATGCACAAATTCTACATGGAAAACAAATTAGTTAGAGCATTGTATGTAAAATCAAACAAATATCAAACAAGATTATTTTACCAACGCTAATATCACCTGAGAAAGCATCATCGTAATAGCAAACATCATCGTTTGGAACCTCAATCCAGTGGTCGACAAAAATTGGTTTGGACCTTAACCAATTTTGAGTACAAATTAATGCCTCAACCATTCGTGGACTCAAAGTACTACGAAAAGGATCTATATCCCTTCCTCCGGTGCTAAAAGCGGATTCGGAAGCAACCGTGGACACCGGAATAGCAAGAAGATCTCGAGCGACTAGAGATAAAACATGATATTTGGAGCTATTTACCTTCCACCATAGTAAAACATCAAAATCATTTGGTGCATCCTCAATCGGTGCATTTAAATACTTTTCTAGTTCATTGCATTCATTGTCTCGTTGTCGTAAAAAAGTATTTCTTTTTCTAGAAAGAACATCACTAACATTCACAACACTTTCACTATCAATGGAAGTACTAAATCATGGTTCATCACATGTTTGTGTTCCAAATGTAGAATCGCTCACGTAGAAGTCAAACAACCTTATCAATGGAAGTACTAAATCATGGTTCAGAACCCAAAAGTGCACGGTGCACGTGCACCGTGCCTCCGGCCATCTCCATCCACCTCCGGTGGCCTCCCCATATCGACGACTAACACCTCGTCCCAACAAGACCAACAAATCACCTTTCCACAACTCAAAATCGAATTCGAGTCCTTATCTGAAACCTGGAACAACATATCGTCACCCACCCCAAACCTGTCATCGCCACATCCACGCTGCTCCGACCATCTAAACGCTTGCGCCTCCGGTCACTCCATCATCGACTCATCCTCTACCATTCCCCTAAGTTTGGCTACACTCGATCATCTAAAGATGACGAACCAAACAAAACACTCAACCCAGTAGAAACTAGGATTACAGAAGAAAATCAACTGCCACTGCCTCCTCGATGAATTACATCATCATCCAGTATTTTTCCCTGAATCCATGCTCACTTCCCAATCAATACTAAAGATTACAACATCCAAAATTGTAGAGATTACCAGAAATCTCTTATTTTCCCTTTTCTGTTCATTTTCAGAACTGCACCAATTCCTCATTCTTCAAAATCTGGATTTTAATGTTAAAAATCAAGATTTTGTTTATATATTCATTTCATAATACTGAATCTTTAAATTTCATAGTTTGAAATTTTATGTTTTTAAAACATGCGCTGATTTTTTAAGATATACAGAGATACTCAAGTTTTTAATTTAATTAAATTAAGTTTAAACCTTAATCTATGTTAATTCAACATCTAGTTTGTAAAATAGGTCCTAGTAATAATTGTTTACAGAGAGGATTGAACTCAAATCAAAAATATGAATCAGGAAATATTGAACAGAGTAAATTCTGTTGAACAGAAACATATATCTCACATATATCTCACATATAACAGGATTTATTTATTCATCTAATTAAAAACGATATCTATTTACAATATATACATATCCTATATACATTATACATAGAAAACAATTTATTAGATTTAAAAGGATAAAATCTATCAATTAAATATTTATTTTATTAGATTATTAAATTAATTCAAATATTATCACAAAGATTATCAAATCAATTTAATTTTTATTTCAGATTATTAAATTGATATTGCTTAAAATTCCGGGTCATCACAAACGGACCCATCGGTACCGGAGAGGCTGGCCGAGCTTAAAGATAAATTTCCAAAAATCTGCTTCGACGGCCTGAAATTCCTCCCGGCGATTCATCCTATCCCCGGACACGTCAACCAGAGCGCCATCGCCTGTACACGCGATGTCTATGTTCAACACGACGCGTTTGTTCGTTTGGCTGAAAAACTTTCTGAAGTCCCCATGGAGCGCCAACATGAAATCGACCGTCTGAAGCTTGAGGCCATCCACGACAAAGATATCATTAAAGTCCAAGACGAAGAGATTGCAACTTATAAATCTGAACTTGAGGTCGCCCATCAGAGCGCCAAGGACACTGCTGATGCCGTCACTCGTCTGGAATCGACTCATAAGAAAGAACTCGATGAGGCGGTTCAACGATGTGGGGCTTTGGCTCTAGAGAAGGACTCAGTTCAAAAGGAGAGGGACGCACTCAGCCTCCAAGTTAGGGAACTTGAGGAACAGCTCCGTAGGGAGACAGAAGAGAAAGCGGCCGCCCAAGAAGTGTCACAATGATACTGCGACGAGATCGTTGTCAGTCGACTTTTAAAAGAAAAACTTGAGTCCGAGCTTTCCAAAGTTGAGGCGATAAAGAGTGAAGCCCAAGAAGAGGGCAAGAGGATAACGTCCATCGACATCGACTCGCGTCTCGAGGCGGCTAGAGAAGAAGGCAGGGAAAAGGTCAAAAGCATGTTTGACCCGCTAATCGCTGAATTCAACGCCCACGTTCTCATGCATCGAGACTTGACTTTTTTGGGCGAGGGCTACTTGAATCTTTAGCCGAGGCATGCGAGGCTTTGATAGAGATCAGGAGGGCTGAGAACGGTGCCGAAGAGATTGATGAGGGGGTATTGATATAAAAGTATCTCAAGGGAAACGAGCCTTCGAACTTGTCTGCAGCTAAAACTATATATGGCAAAGGTTCCCCCTCAAAGAAAGGGAAATAAGTTATTACTGGTCCATCCGGGGCCGTGCCTCCAGCTCATGCGCCTACTCGATCGGCCTATCGGCCGATACTTGATCCATTTGAGCAGCATATTGGTTACTACCCGGTGGACCCCGACCTTGGCGTCCATATTCCGTCTCCCATTCCGGAGGGTGAGACCCCCTTGACGGCTGAGAGCCTGCCAGAACCTGGTAGATAAGTCTTCACTTCAAGATTTCAAATGTCGTTATTCTTATAGGGAGGACTATTGTATTCTAATGCTTGTTTTTCGTGCTTTCGCGCAGGTCGTTCTGATCCCGGGCCCACTCCGAGGAGCGATGTCGCCAAGGAGGTGGAGGAGAAGATAGGTGAGGCCTGTCATGCAAGAGAAGCTCCTAGGCTAGATGCTCAAGTGATTGGGGCGCTAGATGAAGACAAATCTGAGACTTCTTCTCCCATCGAGGGGAGTTACGAAGTAGAGATCAAAGACGCCTCCGAACACACATCTGAGCTGAGTATGAAGGAGCGACTGGAGAAGGAAAAGAGAGAAACGACCAAGATTAAGGTCGAACCTCAGACCGTGGACCCCGACGATCCTTTGAATAAGCCGCTGAAGATCATTCTCCCTGGCAGGTCTAAATCCATGGATGTCCCTCATACTTCTTCGGCTGTCACTCCTCCACCAAAGAAGGGTACCAAGGGCAAACGCGGAGGAGAGGAGTCGTCTGAGAAGACAACAGAGGCGAAGAAGCACAAGAAGTAACCATTACTCTCGTTCAACGAGAGTTAGTTTAGATTAGGCAAGTACTTTTGTTTTCTTAGTTTGTGTAAATATACTTTTGATTTCGGGCTTCAAAGGAGTTGTAATGGAAACTTATCTTTGATGAATAAAACTTAGTTTTTCTGTCTTTCCATGGCTCCTGTCGTTCAATTGTCTTTGTGATTGTGATTCAAATCCAAGCTGTTGTGAATATAATAGACCTCTCGGTTCATCTTCATATAGCTCGGAAATTCTTCGAAAACTATCTCTTTTTTCTTCCGTGCCCAAGCACTTAGAATATTTTCTAATACGCACGCCGGAGGCTCGATGACTTCAAGATATTTATATCCAGTCCGTCTTCAGCGGGCCTGGTCATTTAAATCTTTTATACTTGAGTCCGCGCTCCGGGGACTTAGAGCACTTCATTCCGCACTACGGGGACTTGGAGATTTTAAGTCGTTTATACTCGAGTCCGCGCTCTAGGGACTTAGAGTACTCCAGTCCGCACTCCGAGGACTTGGAGATTTTGAATCGTTTATATTCGAGTCCGCGCTCCGAGGACTTAGAGTACTCCAGTCCGGAATCCGGAGACTTGGGGATTTTGAATCGTTTATACTCGAGTCCGCACTCCGGGGACTTGGGGATTTTGAATCGTTTATACTCGAGTCCGCACTCCGGGGACTTAGAGTGCCCCAGTCCGCACTCTGGGGACTTGGAGATTTTAAGTCATTTATACTCGAGTCCGTGCTCCGGGGACTTAGAGTACTACAGTTCGCACTCCGGGTACTTGGAGATTTTGAATCGTTTATACTCGAGTCCGCGCTCCGGGACTTAGAGTACTACAGTCCGTACTTCGGGGACTTGGAGATTTTAAATCGTTTATACTCAAGTCCGCGCTCCAGGGACTTAAAGTACTCCAGTCCGCACTCCGGGGACTTGGAAATTTTGAATCGTTTATACTCGAGTCCGCACTCCGGGGACTTGAGTACTCCAGTCCGCACTCCGGGGACTTGTAGATTTTAAATCATTTATACTCGAGTCCGCACTCTGAGGACTTAGAGTACTCCAGTCCGCACTCTGGGGACTTAGAGATTTTAAGTCATTTATACTCGAGTCCGCGTTCTGGGGAGTTAGAGTACTCCAGTCCGCACTCCGGAGACTTAGAGATTTTGAATCGTTTATACTCGAGTCCGCACTCCGGGGACTTAGAGTACTCCAGTCCGCACTCCAGCGACTTGGAGATTTTAAGTCGTTTATACTCGAGTCCGCGCTCCAGGGACTTAGAGTACACCAGTCCGCACTACGGGTACTTGGAGATTTTGAATCGTTTATACTCGAGTCCACGCTCCGGGGACTTAGAGTACTCCAGTCCGTACTTCGGGGACTTGGAGATTTTAAATCGTTTATACTCGTTCGTACGTCAGCCAGGATAATACTGTTTCGTTTGCCTATCACAGGATTATCATACACAGAAACATTAGTCATTTATGGAAAAGATGGCTTCAAGCCTTTGTTAATGAGAGCAAGTTGAATTGTCTTACTACATGTCAAAAACTAGAAATAAAAGCATACTGGAAAGAAATGCAGCTAATACATGAAAGAAATAGACTAAGTATAGTAATGCCGCAAGTGCTCGCTGTTCCATGCTCGGGGGAGCGTCGCACCATCGACGGTCGATAGCTTGAAAGTTCCTTCTCCAAGCTTCCGTTCGATGACGTATGGACCCTCCCATGCGGGATTCATATGAGACGGGACCGGAAAAACTCGTTTCAAAACGAGGTCTCCCACACCAAAAATTCTCGGTCGGACCTTTTCGTATAATATTTGGCGACTCGATGTCTGTATGTGGCCGCTCTCAAATTGGCCTCTTCGTGTTTTTCGTCAATGAAGTCCAACGATTCCAACAAAAGATTCTGGTTCGACTTGGGGTCGTAGTAAGTTACCCGATGTGATGGAACTTCAAGTTCCATGGGTATGACAACTTCCGTTCCATATGCCAATGCGAAGGGAGTGTGGCCAGTCGCGATCTTCTGGGTGGTCCTATAGGCCCAAAGCGCCGTTTGAAGTTCATCCACCTACTTGCCTATCGCCTTTTCCAGACGCTTCTTCAATATGGACTTGATTATCTTGTTTATGGCTTCTATTTTTCCGTTGGCTTTCAGGAGCAACCGCCGCAAACTTCTTCTCAATGCCATATTTCTGACGAAATTCTTTGAACTCCTTGCTCTCGAATTGAGTTCCATTGTCTGTGACGATGGTCCGTGGAAGGCCAAAACTGCAAATGATATTTCGTACGACGAAATTAATAACCTTTTTGGTGGTTATTGTGGCCAGAGGCTCTGCTTCTGCCTATTTGGTAAAGTAGTCGACCGCAACTACTACACAACTATTGCATATTTCGCTCCACCTTTGGCTAAGGGTAAAGAGCCAACTAGGTCAATCTCCTACATTGCAAATGGCCAGGGACTAATCATCTACATGAGTTCCGTTGGCGAAGCTCTCAGGATTTTTGCATATATCTGGCATTTATCACATCTTCTCGCATAGTCTGCAACATCCCGATTCACCGTTGGCCAATAGTATCCATAATGAAGGATTTTCTTCGCTAGTGTCTACCCCCTAGTATGGTCACCGCACTTTCCGTCATGGACTTCCTTCATGACTCGTTTTATCTCACCATGGGCAATGCATCAGAGTAATGGGGTCGAGAATCCCCTTTGATACATTATTCCGTCCTGCATTACATAGCGAGAAGCCTTACGAAGGACTTGTTGTCTTTCGCTCCTTTCTTTGGGTAAGATCTCGAATAGCAGGTACTGCTTGATTGGGGTCATCCATGATTCCTTCTCAATTTCCGTCTCTAACAAGAAATCTACCTCCATCATATCTATACTTGGAGCATGGAGGGTCTCAATGGGAAATAATCCCATCTATTGCGCATCACCAGTGCTTGCGAATTTGGCCAATGAATCGGCTGCTCTGTTTTGCTCACGCGGGATATGTGAAATATCATAGTACTCGAGATTCGCTAGCAGCTCGTGGACTCGGACCAAATATGGGGCAAATCTCTGCCCCCTCGCTTGGTAGTCTCCTTGCACTTGGTATACCACCAGCTGAGAGTCGCTAAAGATCTCAACCGATTTTACTCCCAGTTCTTTAATAAGTCTTAAGCCGACAATCAACGCCTCGTATTCAGCTTCATTATTTGTCGCTGTGAATTCGAGCTTCAAAGCGTAGCAAAATGATCGGTTTTCTAGAGTAACAAGAACTATGCCAACCCTCGAACAACAGTCGTTAGATTCCCCATCGGTGTACATCTTCCATCGAACGGGAGGTATGACGTTGTGATCGTTTGATTCGTCTGTCATAGTGAATTCAGCAATGAAGTCAGCTAGTGCCTGTCCTTGTATGGCTCTTCACGGCAGATAGGTAATGTCGAACTGACTTAACTCAGCATTCCATTTTAACATTCTTCTAGAAGTTTCCGGTCGTTGGAGTACTTGCCGTAATGGTTGGTCAGTGTAAACACTGATTGAGTATGCCTGGAAGTATGGACGAAGCTTGCGTGATGCAATCACCAAGAAACAGGCTAGCTTCTCAATCTTTGGGTAAATTCTTTCTGCCCCTGTCAAGCGTTTACTAACATAGTAAACTGGCTTCTGAACCCGGTCTTCCTCGCGAACCATGGCTGTGCTGATAGTGTGCTGGGATACAGCCAAGTATACGTACAACATTTCGTAGTCTATTGGTTTTGATAATATCGGGGGACTTTCCAAGTGCCTTACAAGAGCTCGGAATTCTTCCTCACAGTCGGACGTCCACTCGAAATTTCTCTTTCCTTTCTTTATGACATCGAAGAAAGGAATACACTTGTCTGTGGCCCTGGGTATGAATCGGCTCAGTGCGACTACCTTTCAAGCTTTGCACCTGTTTTATGGTTCTGGGCACTTGTATATCTTGGATAGCCTAAATCTTCTCTGGGTTAGCCTCGATTCCCTGGGCATTCACAATGAATCCCAGAAACTTTCCTGATGCTACGCCGAATGAACACTTCAACGGATTGATCTTCATTCCATAATGCCTGAGTATGTCGAACATCTCCGCTAAGTCTCGGATGTGGTCGTTTGACTGCCGTGACTTCACGAGCATGTCATCCACATAGACTTCCATTGTTCTACCAATCTGATCTTTGAACATTCGATTCACCAGGCGTTGATAGGTCGCTCATGTGTTCTTTAATCCAAATGGCATTACTACATAGCAATACAATCCCATGTTCGTGACAAAACTGGTGTGTTCTTGGTCTGGAGGTGCATTGGGATTTGATTATATCCAGAGTACACATCCATAAATGATAATAACTCATGTCCGGCAGTTGAGTCGACCAGCTGGTCAATCCTAGGTAACGGGAAACTATCCTTAGGGCATGCTTTGTTTAAATCAGAATAATCAACACAGGTCCTCCATTTTCCATTTGCTTTCTTTACTAGCACCGGGTTAGATACTTATTCAGGTATAGGTCGTCGCGGACGAACCCTTTGGCTTTGAGTTTGTCCACCTCCTCTTTGAGAGCCCCAGACCTCTCCGGGTCCATGCCTCTCCTTTTTTTGCGTTACAGGTACATGATTCGGGTCTATGTTCAACATATGACTCGCAATCGCAGGAGAAATCCCGCATATATCAGAATGTGTCCAGGTGGAAACATCAAGAATCGCTCGGAGGAAATCAGTAAGGTTTTCAGCGGCCAAAGGGTCGAGTTGCGACCCAATTTTAAGAATTCGTGATGGGTCATCCCGGCTGACTGGGATGTCGATTGTGAGCTCAGTCGATGCTGCATTGGTTTCCCTGGGTCTCCCATCATCGTCTCTCAGATCTATGTCTCTATAGATCCGAGAATGTTGCCCGAGCCAGGGCTCGGGCGATACTTGTCAATCATCAGCATTTCAGATGCGGATGGAACGGTCCACAACCTTTCCTTTCTCTCTACGCCGAGCCTCTCTCAGCTCAGCCACATAGCAGGCACGTACGATCGCCTGATCGCCGTGTACCACTACAACACCACTGTCTGTAGGAAATTTTAATGTCACCAAAGGGCCAATGCTGCCCTAAATTCTGCCAAGGCTGGATGTCCCAAAAATACGTTATATGGAGAGTCAACGTCCAACACTATGAATGGTAGGATTCGCACCCTCCTACGCTCGCCTTGCCCCAGTTCAACTGGTAACTCCACATATCCCACTGCATCCGTTGTTGCGCCGTTAAAGCCATGGATTCTGGCACTAGATGGTTTCAAATCCTTAGCTTCCAGCTTCATTTGGTCATATGTCTTCTTGAAGATGATGTTAACAGAGCTTCCATAATCGATTAGAATTCTCTTCAAAAACGCAGGCCCGATTGTCGCAGATATGACCATTGGGTCGATGGTAGGGGCCTCCACCTTAGCCGCATCTCGGACCTGAATACAATATCATCATCCATCGTTCGCTGCTGCTTTGCAAGAGTCCCATCCTCCACATTCGAACATCACTCATACTCCGCATGTCTTAAAGAGTTAGCATATCGCTCCATATCCTGCCAATTCTTATCCGCAGGATGAGGTCCACCCGCAATTGTGTTGATAACCAATCTACCCACAATTCGAGCAGGTTGTTCTGGTGGGCGTGGAGCTGGCCCACGTCCGGGATCCGACGTCTCTTGTCTTCCGTCTTGTGGGTCTTTGACGAACTCCTGCAGCTTCTTCTGTCTAATCAACTTTTCAATAGCGTCATGGAGGTGCCTGCACTCCTCTGTGTTGTGCCCATAAGACTCGTGAAAGCGGCAGTACTTCCCAGTCCGCTTCTGTTCCTCCGTTGATTCCTTTGGGCGTGGTTTTCTATACTGGAAGGTGTTGTAAGTTGACAAATAGATGTTCTTAAGTGACGCGTTGAGCGGGGTGCATTCATTGTAGGTCGGAATCCTTGACTTCCATTTCCCTGTCTCTCTTTTCTTCCGAGGATTCCCACCTTCGGATCCTTTAGGCTGTCCAGGCTTGTTTTTGACGTTGGCTTGAGCTTTTCTCGAATTATCGCCAGCTTGCTTCATGGCGATGGTACTTTTCACAGTCTCCGGAGCAGGCCCTGGTGCCTTGTCTCGTCTCGTCTATTGAGCTTCTTCCCTTCTTATGAATTGATGAGCTTTCGAGTAAAAACGCTCCAGCGTGGCTGGGGGCTTTCCCGCCAACCAATATCCAAATTCAGAGTCTGGATCCACTCCACGCATTACCGCCATCAAAATTGCATGGTCGTTTGGATTGCTCACTTCAGTAGCAGCAACATGAAATCTCTGCAAGTATGCTTTCAATGACTGTAACGACCCCAATTTTGATTTTCTTTTTATAGTTAATGTAAATTTTGGAATAAATTTTTTGAATTAATTTAATTTTGGCCTTAGAATTTGAATTTGTATTTAATATTTAAATAATTGACTTACAAAATGTAGATAGTTAAAACTTTAAAACAAAATATCGTCATGCAAAATAAATTTTTTATTAACAACATTTTCTCTTAAAAACAATATGTATATGATAATAATAAGAAAAATTTAATAACACATCAAAATAGAAGTTATTTATAGTACAAAGTAAGATGACAAAAGATAGAAAACAAAGTATATATATATATGTACGTGAAGTTTAAATTTTTTTTAACCTGGTAAAAAAATAAAATATGCATGTAAAGTAGGTATGCAGGCGTGCTTTAAAAAATTAAAAGTACAAAGTAAATAAAACAAACAAGAAAAAAATATGCTTAGGCTTTTGAAAACAAGACAGCAAATGATATTTAAAGTTAAACAAATATATATATATATATATATATATATATATATATATTAGTAAGTATAGGCTTGAGAAAGAAGACATCACTGCAGCCATACCTCTAATACACCTCAAACATAATACAAGACCACTTCAGCATGCTTAGCATTGTACTAGAAAAAACAATATTTTATCACCCTGTACAACTTGTAACCCCTGAACACATCTTTTCTTTTATTTATACCAGCCTTCTCCTCTCAATTCGTCCACTAAGTAAGAAAATCTGAGTAAATATCATAACTTAAACAAACAATAATTCATCTAAAACCAGAGAATCAAAACTAGAAGGCTCTCAACTGGAAATTGCAAATGCCTGGAAAGAAAAAAAAGCACTGTCATTTCTAAAACCAAAATGTGGAAGGTGAGTAACATTTTGTTTTAAAAAAAATTCAAAAGCATGAATCTGTTGTAAGTATTTCTATGATATGCATGTTATATATAGATTAACCCTCTGAATTTATTTGAACTGGAAGTATTGTGCACAGGCTTTATATATATGTTCTCTTCCTACAATTCTAATACAAGATTTCAGTTTCAAAAATCCTTTTCTCTTGATCTAAGCATAATTTGGATACAGGATTTAAATAAAACTTGGTTGTTTTATTGCAAGCTTCAGTTTAAAATTTTATTTAAGCTAAAGAAATATAGTATTTGCTTTGGAAATAAAACTTAAACAGGAAACTCAAGTTTCCGTAAAAATTTAAACATTTTACTTTACGAATTCAGGTATGAAAATGGAATCCCTATACTTTAACATGAATTTTAAAGTAAAAATCATAATTTTTAGAATTGGGATCATATAGTAATTTGGGTTTGTCTGATTCGTGCCTTTCGAGTCGCCGTGGGTGATCCCATTGATGGGAGAGGTCGAGCCGCCTCTTGGAGGTGGAGGAGCGATCGGAGGATCGAGGAAAAATGGGGGAAGGTGGCGCAGTTGGTCGTGGTGGCGGCGGCGTACGTTTTAAAATTTTAAACCTAGATTTTTTGTGAGGCTGAGTTTTCGTTTCGTTCACCCTCTCTTTACGATCGAGTGTCACGTGCTTTTCGGGTTTGGTAGAGGGGAGGTAGTTGAGGCTATGGCCGGAGTTGCTGACTGGCCGGTGGTCGGAGCATCGAAAACGAGGCGTTGACAGGTTGATGGGGGGTTCAAGTTTTTGTTTCCAGGTATCGTTTTTTACTCAATTTTGATTTCGAAAAGATGATGGAGTTCTGATGGTCAGGAATTGGTTTGTGGGCGATTGTCGACTTGCTTGATGAAGTGGTGGCGATTAGAGATGGCCATCGGCGACGTGCACGTGCTCCGTGCACGAGTTTCTGGTGGCTTGAAAATTTCGTTAGTTTGGGAAGAAAGGTGGGATTTGTTCGCGTGATTCTCTTGAGTTTTACTCGAGTTATTTCAGGTTTCGCTCGATGAAATATGGTTTTTGAGTCGGGGCAATGTTAGCTTGTCTCGAGTAAACTTAGGTTACAGGTTTCATATTTTTGAAACCTGTCAGTTTGTAGTTTTGAAATTTAAGACTGAATTTAAATTAAAAAAAAGGGCAAAGCAAGTTTAAAACAAAAGTTTGAAACAAGCTTAAATCTGAATTCAATCAAGTTTGAATTCTAGTCTTTTTTAAATAAATAAGTTTATAAAAAATGAAATGTTTCTAACCACTTTAAATTGTTAAGGTATTTTTTTATAAACTGTTTTAAAAATCTGAAAATGAGATTTAAATAGGATTTTAAATTTAAGTTTAAATTTTAGATCTGAATTCAAATTTGAATTTGAATCTTAGGTTTGAAAAGATAATAAAGGTTATAAGTTTAAAATGTTATAATTAAGAATGTTAATTTCTTTAAAATTGGAATTTACTATTGAATATAAATAAAGTTTTGAAATTCAATTTGTTTCAAATGACTTGGAAATATAATTAAAGTGTATTGAAAGTAACTTGAAATTTAAAATGAATTTAGAAATTATAAATGGAAATTTAAACAAGTTGAAGATTTAAACCTGAAATAAATTTTTAATCAGATTTTTAAATTTTAAAATAAATTTTAATTTATAACTTAAGTTTTTAAAATAAATTAAAATATACTAAAGTTAAAAAGAGGAAAGAAAAAAATTGATTTTTAACTCTTTAAGAATTTCCTTTATAGTAAATTGTTTTTTTTATGTAAATATTACAATGGAATTGAAAAGGGAATTTGAAAACAATAAATTAGATTGATTGATTTAATAATAATTATTTGTGAAATTGTGAAGTGTAATTACTTAATGACAGTAATTAAAGAATTAATTATTAAATATAATTAAGTGAGTTAATTGGATTAGTTCAGATTTATCACTTAAGTTAATTAATTTAGAATAACCACCTGAAAATTTTAGGAATTATAATTACTTAGAAAAGTAATTAATTGATAATTACCGGATGTAATTGATTAAAGGATAATCAGTAATTTGGGTATAATTATGTGTTAAGCGGTTAGTTTAATTTATTAATTAAAGAATTAATTAATAATTATGATTAATTAAGATAAATTAAATAATTAAAGGTTAAATTGATTCATTAATTAAGATTGATTAGTCCGTAATTAAAAGTGAATTAATAAATGATAAAAGGGGATTTTATTCTAAAATAAATTGAAATTAACTTAGGATAATTAATCTAGATTTATAATTAATACAGTTGATTCAAATTTATCAGTCAACTAATGAATTTTACTTCTGAATGTTTGAACTTGACTGAATAATTAATTTGTCTGATATCCCTGATATTGATGCTTTGTGATATATCCTGATTTGTGTTATGATCTGGAATGTAATTTATTTATCTGAGATAAATGTAATTATCATCTATGATATATATATATATATATCTGTGTTCTGTGAATAAAAGATAAGCGTTATGGTTTATACCGCTTATCAAATATAAGCGTTATAGTTTATAACCGCTTATCAAATAAATTTCTGTATTTGATCTGTGATGGTTGAATGATATTGCACTCTTGTGTTGAACCCTTGGACCACACCATACACACATGAATATGGATTTCACGAGGAAATCGGTTAAGTCACAGATTTTTGAAATAGTTTTGAATTTGAATTTTTAAATTCAAATAGTTTTGGAAATAAATTAAGTTAATATGAAAAGCTTTTGAAAAGCTGTTTTAAAATGTAAGTTATTTTGAATAAGTAAATAAAGATTTTAAATTTGAATAATTTGATTTAAACTGGAATTCAATATTTGAAATTGAATCCTATATTGGTATTTATGATTTAAAAAGAATTATACAAGTTTATACGGGTTTTAAACCATTTTTAAAGCGTTGTTTTTGGAAATTTGAACTAATCCAAGATTTTAACTTGTATAAAAGAGATCGGATATTTTCGAAACGAAAACTACTTATTTTTAAATAATAATAGCTTTCATTTAAAGAAAGGATTTCCAAATTGTGTTAAAAGATGTAACGACCCGTATTTTACGTGTCGATAAATCGTAAAATAGTTGCTATTAGGTCGTTTGCATTGTTTGAGTCAATCTGAGTTAGCTCGTGTGGGAGCTTAGGTCGTGTTGTGGTTTGGGTCGGGGGAGCGAGTTAGTGGCAGTTGCCGACTTAAGGTGGTTAGCGGGTTAAGGAGATGGACCAACCTACGAGCTAACGGTTTAGGGGAGTAAGCGGCTTAGCAGAGTTAGAGGTATGGAGGTGGACCGACCTATAGGAGATAAAGACCTATAGGAGTTAACGACCTGCAGGCTTAAGTCATAAGCGACTTATGGTGATAGGATGAGTACAGTTAGGTCGTGGACGGGTTATGATATAGGTCGTAGGTCGTTGAGACCATGTGTATAGTGTTAGGTCGGATACATCGTTGGGTCGGCAGTATAGGTAAGTCGTTAGGTCGGCTAGGTGTTAGGTCGGCCATAGGGTTAGATCGTTAGGTCGTTAGGTATGTTAGGTAGTTAGGTCGGCTACATTTGTGAGTCGTTAGATCGGCATGTGTTTTAGGTCGCGTTGAAGGCCTGAGTGTTAGGTCGTAAGTCGTTAGGTCGGCGATGACTTAAGGGGGGCAGACGACTTAGAAATCTGCCTATAAATAGAGGGGTTTGGTTAACTTTTTGGCATCAGATTTTGAAGCAACGAAGTGCTGCCATTTCGAGAGCTCGACTACAACACTTCTTCACTTCTTTTCTCCACTCTAATCTAGAGCTTACATCCATCTAAGATCAAAGATCCAAGAGCTAAAGTTGAAGATCTACATTCGTCAAAGAGAGATTTCATCGTTTGAGGGGAAAGTCTTGTCGGATCGAGCTAGATCCTTTGCTGTCCAGATCTAGAGTTTGTTGCTTTTGAAGTGTTTAGGTGATTCGGTGAGTGGTAGTTATCTCTCACACGGATCCAAAGGAGTATATTGGATCGGTGGCTTGTTTGTGTATTAAACATAGTGGTTTTATGCATTTTCCTTAAGTCTGCATGTAGATACATCATTCATAAAGTTTTGATATCTATTTTACTACATGCAAGTGCATTCACCACGTTGTAGAGATAATTGCCCATGATTCATGCTTGTTAGAGTGCTTGTTAGATTTGGACTCTTTATTTACGAAATTTCCATTATTGTTATAAATGTTTATTTAGATCATATTTGGATGCTTGATTACTTGGATTTATAATTGATTTGATTGATTGCTATAAATTAGTTAATTGATGATTTGATTTGGACAAGTTGGTCGAAGATGATTCAAAAGCTAAGTGGAAAGACTCTTGAATAAGGAAAGCTGCTTGTGGCATATGAAGCGGGTGAGAAAGCTCATATGGATAGATTTGATGATGATGTTGAGATGGGACTTTGCTATGATACGAAGAAGAAAAGCATGATTTGAGATAGCCTTGGTTTAATCCAGACGGGATCATCCCAAGCATGTTGATAGCTCGGTGATATGGTTCGAGTTCGTTGATAATGGTTGGCTCGAGAGGTAGCTTGGGCAAGTTTGAGAATAGTCGTCGAGGAGGATGACTAGAAGGCTTGGATTTCATCGTTATTGAAGGTTCTAGAAAACTCAAAGCAAGAGTACATGGGGCGCCCAAACGACTACAGGTAGGTGGTCGGGACACCCAAAAGACTACAGGTAGGTGGTCGAGTACTCTGGGCAGATTCGATAGTCCTAGGCACGGGCTGCGACGACGTGCGGAGTTATGTCTAGAACCGGGGTTACCATTAGTCCTTGACTTACGGCTGAAAGAATGTGCCGGTCATTCAATTAACGGTGATATCGAGGCAATGATAACAGTGATAGCCAGAGTCATGGATGCTTGGATGTTTTGGTTGTATCGTCATTCGGTCTCAAGAGCGATGTTTTATGGGTGCTTACCTGATCTTGGTTTAGGCCTTGGGGGTTTGTGCTTGGAAAACATCGACCTTGACCCGAGTGATAATTGCTTTACTTTAATTGTCTACTTTGCTATGTTGTTTCTGCTTAGTGGGTCTGGGTGCTATCACTGTAGAAAGAGGTGGAGTGGGATGGTTGGGTTCCTATTCCTTTTTACCCTTTATGCTCTTTTGGTATGTTTGATAGTTGATTTACTGCTCACTAGGACTTTTTTCCGACTCAAGGTTTTATGTTCAACTCTTATTACCTTGGGCTGTTCATCCGTTTTGGGATGGGCAGACTAGGTAGCAGGTGACAGGTGCTGTTCTTAGTGACCAATGCTGTTGATGACGAAGACGAGCTGGAGGCTTTTGCATATTGTTTTCTTACTATATGTACTGGATGTTCCGCTGCTTATATGATTCTCTGAGTGATATGTAGTGAGGCTTGATGTATTGACTTTTCAGATTGTTGTACCAAACTATTATGAGTTTATATGATGAGATTCTGTTCTATGGAGCTTTACTATGTATATTTTTCTATTGTATTTTATCCATGCGCTGTGAGTAATACGATAGACTATTCTGTGTTTACCTTGCCTTGATGATTATCCATGGCGGCCTGGCACTCTTTACAGCGCACTATTTCCTTGTTTGGTGCGGGAGTCATGGGCGGTCGTCACATTTGGTATCAGAGCTTTGGTTAATCGATTTTAGCCAACGCTCGCTGACGTAACTACGTATGAGAGACGTAATTGTAATTTCTATGGATGATTACTATATATAATATAGTAGCTTAGAAGGATTTGAACTTCTTATGCAGTTGTTTTTCAGGGTATATTAATCATTTCTTTGAGATATTAGGAATGAGTCGAAGAGGGAGACCAGCTGCTAGGGGAGGCCGTGCTATTGAGGGGGCTGCTGATTATGCTTCTATGTTCGAGGCTATGATGACTTCGATCATGAAAAGGATGCCAGCTCCAGGGCCATCAGTAGATGTTGGAGTTCAAGTTCAAGCCCCAAGACCAGTGGATTTTGCTAAGTTGTGCAAAGACTATACTGCTCTTGGAGGAAAGGTTTTCTTGGGGACAGAGTCAACTATTGAAGTCCAGAGATGGATAGATGCTTGTAGAAGGATTTTTGGTGATATGGGAATTGAGGATGCAACTAAGAGAAAGCTTGCATCAAGACAGCTTCAAGGAAGAGCTTCTGATTGATGGAATTCTATCACCATTGATACTCCAGAGGAAGAGATTACTTGGGAGCAATTCCAAGTCAGAGTTGAAGCTAAGTTCATTTCTACAGCTCAGAAGTCTGTTTTGTTCAAGAAGTTTGTAGAGCTCAAGCAAGGTGGGAGACCAGTTCTTGAGTATGTTTCTGAGTTTGAAGCCTTGTCCAAGTATGCTCGGTCGTATATTGAATCTCCATATCAGAAGAATGAGAAGTTTGTGACAGGCTTGGACACTTATCTTGGGAGGCAGTTAGTGGATCATCTGGACGATCCATTTGAGAAGCTTGTGGACAAAGCTCTCAGGCACGAGAGTTTGTTTCCTAAAGGAGAATCTATTGTTACTGTAACAAGGGAAGAGACTAAACCACAGCAAGGTGGAAACAAGAAGAGGAAACAGCAACAGGGTAAGGATGGTCGGAATAAGAAGCTGAAGGGTGAAGTGACCTGCTACAATTGTCAGCGGAAGGGTCATCTCTCCAAAGATTGCAAGAATTCTAAGGTCCCAGGGAAGTGCTACAACTGTGATAAGCCGGGGCATGTCAAGAAGAATTGTCCAGAACCGCGAAAGGACAAGTAGATTGTGCAAGCCTATGTTTTGGGGGCTGTTCCATCATCTTCGAAAGCCCCTACTGTGGAAGAGAAAGGAAAGAGTGTGGTGGTTCAAGGTACACTTTCCATTTGTGGTGTTCCAGTTAGAGTGTTGTTTGATACTGGGGCGTCGCATTCGTTTGTTTGTAATGATCTTGTAGGCCGGTTAGGTTTGGAACTGGATATTGTTGATAGACCATTGGTTGTGACTAATCCAGTTGGGGGTTCGTCTTGTTTGTGTATGGTATGCCGTGGTCTAGTTGTATCGAGTCATGATTGCTCTTTTGTTTGTGATTGTTTTGTTCTAAACTTTGCGGGGTTCAGAATTATTTTGGGTATGGATTGGCTTAGGAAGTATGCGGCAAGGGTTGATTGTAAGAGGCTGGAGGTGACAGTCGAGAATGTGGAGGGGCGAAAGGTTGTGATACGATGTAAGCATGAAGAAGGCGTCTTCATGAGCTTCATGTATTCGCTAGTTGTTCCACGAGATGGACTGTCATCGGTGCCTATTGTGAATGGATTTGAGGATGTCTTTGACGAGGTCAAAGGGTTACCGCCGCATAGAGAGATCGAGTTTCGTATCGATCTAGTTGAAGGAGCTAGACCTGTTGTGATGCCTCTTAGGCGAATGGCGCCTAGGGAACAGCAAGAGTTGAAGGTGCAAGTTGATGACCTTTTACAGAAAGGATTCATTCGGCGTAGTGTGTCCGAATGGGGTGCACCAGTTGTGTTTGCAACCAAAGCGGATGGATCGTTGAGGTTGTGTGTGGATTATCGTGAGCTGAATAAAGTGACTAAGAAGAACAAGTATCCATTGCCGAGAATAGATGACTTGTTTGATCAGCTTCACGAAGCTAAGGTGTTTACTCAGATGGATTTGGCAACGGGATTTCACCAGTTGAGAGTGGCAAAGGATAGTGTGCCGAAGACTGCTTTCAGGACACCATCCGGTTTCTTTGAGTGGCTGGTAATGCCATTCGGATTGACCAATGCACCAGCATATTTTGTGGATCTTATGAATAAAGTGTTCAGAGATCAGTTGAACAAGTTCGTACTTGTGTTCGTGGATGGTATTCTGATTTATTCCAGAACTGAAGAAGAGCACAAGACGCACTTACGTGTTGTTTTGGAAATCTTGCGGAAACATGAGCTGAAGGCTAAGTTTTCGAAGTGTCACTTCTGGAAGAGCGAAGTGAGGTTCTTAGGCCATGTTATCTCTGGAAATGGAATAGCGGTTGATCCCGCCAAGGTGGCAGCGATCCAGGATTGGGTTTGACCTAAGAATGCATCTGATGTGAGAAGTTTTCTTGGATTAGCAGGATATTATCGTCGGTTTATCAAAGACTTTTCCAAGATAGCTGCACCATTAACAAGATTGACGAAAAAGAACCAAGTGTTCAGATGGGATGCTAAGTGTGAGCAAGCTTTCGGAATCCTGAAAGAGCGATTGACAAGTGCTCCTGTTTTGGCTATTCCAAGTGGAAATGATGAGATGGTGGTTTACACCGATGCATGTGGTACTGGGCTTGGAGCAATGCTAATGCAGAAGGATAAAGTTGTTGCGTATGCAAGTCGACAACTGAAGCCGCATGAAAGGAATTATCCGACTCATGATTTGGAGTTAGCGGCGATTGTTTTTGCTCTGAAGATGTGGAGACATTACCTATTGGGAGTCCGATTTGAGTTGTTTACAGATCATAAATCATTGAGGTATCTTTTCTCCCAAAAGGATTTGAATCTTCGGCAGCAACGATGGCTAGAGTTTTTAGCATCATATGATTTTGGTATAGCCTATACTCCAGGAAAAGGTAACGCAGTGGCAGATGCGTTAAGTCGAAGACATGCAGGATTGGGAGCCATGTTTTCGGAATGGAAGAGTCTCGAGTTTTTGGCTGGGTTTGACTTCGGGCCTAGATGTGAATTGGAACCTGAGATGTTGGCAAACTTATCGATAAGACCTACTCTTGTGGAAAGGATTGGAAAGAGCCAAAAGCGAGACGATAAGCTTGTCAAGATTATCCGAGATTTGGAATCAGGATTAGACCCAGAGAAGGATAGAGGATTCGAAGTCGATCGAGAGGGTTGGCTTCGGAAGCAAGGACGACTAGTTGTTCCCGATATAGATGGATTGAGAGATAGAGTTCTTAAGGAAAGTCATCACTCGAAGTTGACAATTTATCCAGGTGGAAATAAGATGTGTCGGGATATGAAGAGAACCTATTACCGGGAAGGTATGAAGAAGGATGTTGGAAATTTTATTTCCAAGTGCATGAACTGCCAGTTGGTAAAAGCCGAGCAGAAGAAGCCAAGTGGATTGCTTCAGCCATTAGAAGTTCCTACATGGAAGCGGGAGCAAATATCGATGGATTTTATTGATGGGTTACCTAGAACCAGGGCAGGAAATGAAGGGATTTGGGTCATCGTAGATCGTTTGACTAAGAGTGCAAGATTCATTCCTGTTCGATCAACTAGGACTGCATCGAAATTGGCTGAGTTGTATGTTAAGTGGATAGTCCGATTCCATGGTATTCCGAAGAGTATAGCGAGCGATCGAGACCCATTGTTCACCAGTGGATTTTGGAAGAGCTTCCAGGAAGTTTTGGGAACCGAGTTGTGTTTGAGTACAGCTTATCACCCCCAAACAGATGGTCAGACCGAGAGAGTCAACCGAGTTTTGGAAGATCTTCTCAGAGCATGTGCTTTGGATTTCGGAGGATCATGGGAAGATCATCTTCATTTGGTGGAATTTTCATATAATAACAGTTACCAGTCAAGTATTGGTATGACACCGTATGAAGCATTGTATGGAAGACCGTGTAACTCTCCGACATGTTGGTTGGAAACTGGAGAAAAGCTGATACTTGGGCCAGAAATGATTCAACAGACTACGGATTGTATAGAGATCATTCGGCGATGAATGAAGGCAGCCCAAGACCGTCAGAAAAGTTATGCCGATAAGCGTCGTAAGGATTTGGAATTCGACGTGGGTGATATGGTTTTTGTAAAGATTTCTCCTCTGAAGAATGTTATTCGATTCGGGAAGAAAGGGAAATTGACTCCGAGGTTTGTTGGACCATTCCCGATTATCGAGCGAATTGGAAAGCTCGCTTATAGATTGGAGTTACCAGAAAAGATGACGAGTGTGCACAATGTCTTTCATATATCGTATCTACGGAAATATGTGCACGACTCGAATACAGTGGTTCCTGCTGATAACTATGAAGATTTAGCGGTTGATCCAGTTGTTACGAGACCTCGTAAGCCGCTTCGTATTGTTGAAACCGACACGAAATAGCTTAGGAGGAAGACGATTACGTTGCTCAAGATACAATGGAGTGATGATGTTAACGACTGTACATGGGAAGAGGGAGAGAGGATGAAGGCAGCTCATCCTGAACTCTTCGAGGTATGGCCCTAAGGTGTCGTGGCATCTCATGAATTTGTAACTTGTTCTAGTCTTAGAATTCTGCATGCTAGGCTAGTAGTTGGATGCATGGTTTGATGGTTGCTATGGATGGTAGGCATGCAGAATAGTTTTGGTTGTTCTTGTTTGTTTGGAATTTCGAGGGCGAAATTCCTAAGGGGGAGAATGTAACGACCCGTATTTTACGTGTCGATAAATCGTAAAATAGTTGCCATTAGGTCGTTTGCATTGTTTGAGTCAATCTGAGTTAGCTCGTGTGGGAGCTTAGGTCGTGTTGTGGTTTGGGTCGGTGGAGCGAGTTAGTGGTAGTTGCCGACTTAAGGTGGTTAGCGGGTTAAGGAGATGGGCCGACCTAAGAGCTAACAGTTTGGGGGAGTAAGCGACTTAGCAGAGTTAGAGGTATGGAGGTGGACCGACCTATAGGAGATAATGACCTATAGTAGTTAACGACCTGCACGCTTAAGTCATAAGCGACTTATGGTGATAGGGTGAGTACAGTTAGGTCGTGGACGGGTTATGGTATAGGTCGTAGGTCGTTGAGACCATGTGCATGTGTTAGGTCGGATACATCGTTGGGTCGGCAGTATAGGTAAGTCGTTAGGTCGGCTAGGTGTTAGGTCGGCCATAGGGTTAGATCGTTAGGTCGTTAGGTATGTTAGTTAGTTAGGTCGGCTACATTTGTGAGTCGTTAGATCGGCATGTGTTTTAGGTCGCGTTGAAGGCCTGAGTGTTAGGTCATAAGTCGTTAGGCCTGAGTGATAGTTGATTTACTGCTCACTAGGACTTTTATCTGACTCAAGGTTTTATGTTCAACTCTTATTACCTTGGGATGTTCATCCGTTTTGGGATGGGCAGACTAGGTAGCAGGTGACAAGTGCTGTTCTTAGTGACCAACGCTATTGATGATGAAGACGAGCTGGAGGCTTTTGCATATTGTTTTCTTACTATATGTACTGGATATTCCGCTGCTTATATGATTCTCTGAGTGATATGTAGTGAGGCTTGATGTATTGACTTTTCAGATTGTTGTACCAAACTATTATGAGTTTATATGATGAGATTCTGTTCTATGGAGCTTCACTATATATATTTTTCTATTGTATTTTATCCATGCGCTGTGAGTAATACAATAGACTATTCTGTGTTTACCTTACCTTGATGATCGTCCATGGCGGCCTGGCACTCTTTACAGCGCACTATTTCCTTGTTTGGTGCGGGAATCATGGGCGGTCGTCACAGAAGATTTCAAGTTTGAAATAGAATTGAATTGTTTTGAAAGCTATAAAATGAGTCTTTGATTCAATGACCGAATGAGTTAATCCAACTTGAATTGGAATTTTTTTTGAAAGGCTATGAATGAATCTTTGGAAACACGTTTTGAAAGCTATAAGTTAAATCTTCATTTAAAGATTTAACGAGTTAATTGAAATGGTAATTGTTTTGAAATCCATAAATGGATCTTTGTGAATGGGGTGAACTTTGTGAATTAAATCTTTTGTTTAAAAGATTAAAGTGTGGAAATTGTTTAAACCATTGAAGGTTTTTGAAATGAATCTTTTTATTTAAGAGATTGGAAATGGTAATTTGTTTTAACCATTCGAATGAAAAGTTTTGGGCTTCAAGCTGTGATTTAACCGAGACCCCAGTATCCATATGATTTTTTTTATTGCGCTCGTTATTCGGTTTAGCCGAGGGAGGACCTTCGTGTCATATAACCCATTCCGAATAGTGATACGACGTTTATGGATAGCATTTGAAGACCGGTGGTGAAGACCGGGTATTTATGAAAGCGATAGGATGACCTATCGATTGTCTCTACACCGAGTCGCGCCGGTATAAAGATTCCCTAAGTGATGGGAAGTCCGATCGAGATTGTGAATACCCGAATTGCAAGGACTTCTTTAGAAGTGCCTTCGGTTCTGTTCGAACCCAGAACAGACTTTTATGGATTGTATGCCTGACATTTCAATTAGAGATATAAAGCAGATTTCTTTCAAATACATTTATGTTAGTGGCGGAGAATTTATTCTCTTAGCTTAACACCCTTCTCTGAGACATATGAGCTCAGATGTTATGTAGTTGAAGGTTATCAGCAATATATTCCTAATTGGGTAATGTGCCATGTTGGGCGATGCTGATCATTTGTTGATCAAAGCATGGCTTTTGTATAAAGCATAGTTTTGTGGACGAGACTTCGTCGGACCTCACACCCCGGAATGGTCAAAACAGGAAAGATGCAGCAAGGTTATTGGGGGTAGCGCCCCTTAGGGTATGTACATCTCCTTCTGGATAGAAGTGGTATCATGGTATGGAGCCCAGATACTTAACTTATGTGGATATCGGAAATATATATATATATATATATATATATATATATATATATATATATATATATATATCTTACTTTGTGATTGTTGTTGGGGCCCCGTATAAAGGTTGGTTACGACCGGAGGATGGCATACTCGTGTCAGTAGTTACCCAGTTAGGGGTAACCCGGCCTTGTGTTGGCAGAGATCCGGTTAGGTTCTCGGGACGTCCTTCCAGAGGCGTTTTCATGTGGCAATGGGAAGCTCCTTGGCCTGACAATTTGTTGGAAATCCAACGAAACAATACGAACCCTTTACGATTGCAAATTGTATAACCTGCTTCCTCAGGAGGTAGCTATAGCGGGCATAATATAATGGTACCTATGCTGGCTAAGATTTATATTCTACTTTTGAAATGTTTTCTACACTATGCACTAATAATATTATCAAAAATGATTTGATTTTGCGTAGTAAGCATCTTTGACTAACATACGAAGAAATCTCCTCCAAGTCTACGTTTGCATTGTGTGTGTGGCGGGAGGTCTTATGGTAGTTTCATTTTCTAAAAGCATTGCGAATTGATTTTAAAATATTTTGTTGATTGTTTTAAAAGATAAACTGTTTTTGTTGCTCATACCAGTCCCACGACTGATCTGGAGTTTATTGTTTCTTTCCTAAACTCTGGGTGCTCAAATTTTTCTACACGAGCAGTTTAGAGTTGGGTTTTTCAGATAGTCAGATGTAGTGGATTATCTGGAGTTAGTTCTATCTTTGGATCAGACTGCACTTGCTTATCTTTGTGCATCGTTATTGGGAGTTCGAGCTATTATTGGATTGGTTCTTGGAAATGGAGTTGCATTTTTTGGAGTTCTTCCTTGAAGACTATCTTAGAGTTATTTGTTCCGCTGCTGGTGTTATCGTTTTCTTTTCCGCTGTTATATTATTGTTTCATATCTCTGATGTATATTGATATCTATTGGATCATCTGTTGTATCAGATATTATATCAAAGCTGTATATCAATGTATTATTCTTTTATTCCGCTGTGTTATTTACTTAATGTTGTTATAAGCTCCGGCGAATCGGATTTGAACGGTCGAATCTACGGCATTCAAGTATGATTTAAAGTATGGGTGTCGATTTTCGAGCGGGATAAATCCGCACTCGTTACAATGACTCTCCCGAAGCTTGGATTGTGCTTGATAAGGACATCACATCCTCTGGACGAGTGGTGTGTATCCTGAACTTCTCTATGAATTTCATTGCCAATTCGTCAAAGCTGGATATAGATCACGGGGGAAGTCGAGTAAACCACTAGGTGGCGATTCCAGACAGAGTAATTGGGAAGCATCTACACTTGGTTGCATCATTAGCTCTTGCAGAATCCATCATCCATCCGTACCTCATCACATGCTGCCTGGGATCAGTCTTCCCTTCACAGGCTGGGATAGTCGGCATATTGAACTTCTTGGGGTAATCAGCCTGCGGGATACCATCCGTAAAGGGGGTATAGCTTCTGGTCACTCCCCAATATTCATTGGTCAAGCCTTGGTTTTCTCTCATCAACTGCCTGACCATAGCTGTTAAGTCTGGAGTTTGTATGGAGGATGGAAGGTTGGGCTCCATTCCACGGGACCGCGCGGTTTGATGTCCCGCCTGATTCGGGTGTCCGGTCTCTTCGTGGGCTTGATTCCCAACGCCTGCTTGTGCACCTTCATCCTTACGGTGTCTACGCCTAGGATGTTCGTCAGTTGAGGTTGAGCTATCAGATTCAAAATAAGGGGCAGGGTTACCTTCAGCATTCTGGCGCTGCTGCTAGCGAGCTGAGTCATGAGGTTAGTGTTGGATTGAATCTGTTTAGCAAGCTGCCTTCTACTTTCCTTGAGTTCTCTTATGAAGTCATTGAACTCCGATCGGGAAACGACTTCCGCTTGGATTTAGGTGGAGGGCCCTGCACCTCTGGTTGTTTGCTGATTTCCAGGTCCAACTTGTTGTACGTTAGCAGTTTCATGGACATCTGCATTTTGAGAGGCCGATCTGGTTCGTAGTCTTCCCATGATAGAGTTATTGGTAGTAACTCTGAGTAGAATCAATAGATGCCTTGTGAATGATTTTGGATCTCCTTTGGGGGATTTATGTAATCCAGTAGCTACAAAGCAGATCCTAATAGCCTAAGGATTCAGTTCTCAGTGAAAGTACCAAAATGTTAGCACCAAAATTGGTCACTAACACCCTTAGAAAGATTGTGTGGAGAGATTAATGAAGAAAGTGAATTAAAATAGAGAACAGAGTATAAATTTAAATGCAGAGAACAAGAACACCAAATTTATAGTGGTTCGACGTAATTGCCTACGTCCACTTTGAGGTTAATCTTTATTGCTTTCTCCATTACTTGAGTACAGATACAATCCGTAAATCAATCGCTTGAATACAAGTTTGAATGCAGAGGAAGAGAGTATAAAAAATGGCAGAGTCTCCCCAATGTTCTCGAAAAAGATCCTTTTCACTATGCCCCTGCCTCTCTATTTATAGACGAAGGTGGTTTGGACTACCCTAGTGGGCCTGGCAGCTGGATATCACGGCCCAAATGGAGTAAACTCTGTGTGCCGACCCATACATGCCGAACGGCCAAATGCCGATCCATCGTCTTCGTGCCGAACGATGTGGTGTTACGTAGGAAGAGTTGACTGAGCAATCAATCGAAGCCAGACGAAATTAAAAGAGTGCCAAACAATCTTTGGTGGTCGACCGTTCTCGGGAGGCCGAGCAGTCTGCGGATGTTGAACGGTCTTATGCCGAGCGTCCTTGTTATGCCGAACTGTCTCCGCATGCCGAGCGTAGCGAAGCCGAACGCTCTGAGTGTCGTGGGAAGCATTTGCACCGAACGATACTGGAAGCCGAACCAGTGATTTGGCCGAGCGATGTTTGTATGCCGAGCAGAACCTAGGCCGGACAATACTTTGGCCGAACGTTACCCAGGCCGAACTATGTCTCGGCCGATAGATCCTTAGACCGAGCAATAGTTAGGCCGAGCGGTAGTTGTTGCCGGACAATCCTGTCATGCCGAACGTTCTCACATGCCGAACATTACTCCACCCCTAACGTCTCTCAATACTGAATGCTCTGTCATACCGAACGTCCCATAAACGTCGAATGAACTTGGATGCCGAGTGCCCATTGAAAGCCGAGTACTTGCTGGATGCCGAACATAACGGTAGGTCGAACAATCCAATTAAGCTGAGTACCTAGTTGCCTGGCGAATTTTCAGAAAACATACTGCTTTTTGGTTTCATAAATAAAGTCGTTTGCTCGACAAATATATGTTTTCGGATTATGGTTTCATAGCGATATTTTATTATTTTTCTTGTGGTTTGGGATGTTTTATTTATATCATATATATATTGTAGTTATTGATATTATTATTTTTTCGGACCGATCCGTATAAATGAGACTCCGTCGAATTTTTTTGTGAATTTGAGACTTAGAATATTTTGTGAAAGAGAAAATATTTTCAAACTTTTATTAAACTTAAATAAGAAGATTTAATTTTTTATAAATTGATATATTTTATTTAAAATACTTAATTATGTAAGTTTAAAATGTTTATAAATTGAATATTTTGAATAAAAACATATTAGTTTTTAATTCCTTCTCGTTTCTTTTCGAGAACGAATAGTTTTGAGTTGGGGAGAGAGATGAATATGGGCATCGAACATCACGCTCGATGCTTGTTTTGTTACATTTATGATATTTGTAATTTCGAAAATGCCTTAATTTCCGAGATTTCTTAACCTTTTAACGAATTTTAATGAAATTTTAATTTCAATCGTGGCCTTGAAGGTATTACCTTTTACCCAATTTGTAATGCTTGATACAATGCTTGAATTTTATAGCTTAGATAATGAGAGATACTAAATTTGGTGTTGGAAAAATAATAAAGTTTACTCATCTAACTCAGTATACAAATTCTTAAAATTCTCTAGGACCAAACAAAAGACCTTCAGTCTAGTTTGGAAAGTTAATGCCCCTTAAATAAAATTACACATGTGGATAACCCTACCCAACAAATTAAACACAATTGAATCTCTAGCCAAAATGAACCAACTTCTGGACAAAAAAATGTAATTTTTGCAGCTTAGAACTAAAAAAATATAACAGATCTATATTTTAACTGCTCCATAACTAATTCTATTCTTGTAAACACTCTTCATATTTTTGAATTCAACATAACTAGCCGGGACTTCAATTGTGTCCATTACTGGAAAGTCCTCAGATTTCGGTATAACCATTGTTATAGAATTTTGCTAAACACTATTTCATAATTACCTGTTAGTGGCTTTGGTTTGAAAGAGACTAAAGGATGTTTAATAGTGCTAGCACTCCTCCTTTTAACCTGACCTACGCTATTGCTTTGTTCATTTTTAATTGGAACACGAATCATAGCTACAAATCGGCCAAACATATACGTGTAAAGGAATTTCTAAAAAAGTAAAAACCAAATTGACAATTTAAAGGTAAAAACTGTACATAAGATAAGGAGACATAATATGGCCATAAGCACTGATATGGTGGACCCTTACAACAAAGATAATCATCCAATCACCTCATAGTTTACTAAGCTTCCTTCTTTTAGTCTTCCTTTACCCGAACACATTTATATATGTATATGCATATTGTTATATGCATATATATGTGTGTGTGTGTGCGTGTGTGTGTGTATGTATGTATACATGTGTGTGTGCGCGCGTTCAACCTACCTCTTTTTTTTAAATTTTTCAGATTTAATAGGCTGCTATGGATTGGACAGATATGTCATGACCATGTTCTTTGATTGGGCACTTATGTTGATTGATATAGGCTACTACTTGGATAGATAACTACGCCCATGCACTACGCACTAACCTCTGTCGTATTATGCTCCTTTGGGCACTACTTAGAGTAGACACTATAACGTCCTTAGTAGCTATGTTAGTTCTTTAGTCTTTAGGATTGGGAAGGTTTTTCTTTTTATTTTTTAATGGGGTTTTTTGCTATCTGCCAGTAGCACCTTTTTAAGTGTAGAATAAATATACATGAGTGCTCTCCTTCTTGAGTGGATCGTATATTTTACTCAAAAAAACATTTGCAGAATTATAAAAGGAGAAGTTCAACGTTTGAAATTACCAACCTTTGAAGCATACTGTGACGAACACTTAACAATCCGAAAAGAAAACCCTGAAAACAAAGGACAGATAAATAAAATCGAAATTTTACTACAAATATTGGTGATGGCAAATATTTATAGGTGTAATTTTAGTTAGCGATATATTGAAATGATGCTACTTCTATCTACACCTATAATTGGGCAAATATTTGAGCGACTAAAACGGAAAATATTTGACATAATAAAAGTTGACCAATGAATGTTTGATATAAAGTGAAATATTAATGTAAATATTGATAATGACAAATATTTGATATCTATAATTTTGATTGATGAAAGATTGAAATAACAATTACAATGTAATAAAATCAATAATTAAGAATGACAAATATCTATTGATAAATATTTTTCATAAGTAATTTTTGTCAATGGTTGCGTGAAATATTACAAAATTTTTCTATAAGTAATGATAATGTTAAATGTTTGTCATTTATGATATTGATTGATAATAAGTTGAAATTGTAGTACACATTTACATAAAATACATAAAATGATAAATATTTTTCATAAGCAATTTTGGATGATAATTGCTTGATATGTTGGAAAACTTTTATTGTAAAGATTGAGGATGTCAAATATTTGATACACATAACTTTGATTGATGGTAGATTGGAATTATAATATACAAATAAATGAAAAGGTGAGGATGAAAAATATATGATATAAGCAATTTTTGTTAATAATTGTTATATATATCAGAAAACTTTACTGTAAAGATCGAGAATGTCAAATATTTGTCATACACTGTTTTGATTGATTATAAATAAAGTTGTAGTATACATTTACATGAAAATCAGACAATGGCAAATATTTACCATAAATATTTGCATGACAAATATTTTCCAAGCAATATTTGCCATCCATCCATATACATGACAACAAATTAACAATATTATAATCCTTGCAGGTACTAAGAAGAAGAAATAAAAGGTCAACACACGAAATCTTTGCCATATAGGGTTATGGTTGATGACAAATTGAATTTGTAGTACTTATCTGCATGAAAACTGAAAATGCAAGTATTTGCCATGAGCAGTTTTGTATAATGATTGGCTAAATTATTAGATACATTTACTGAAAATATTTGCTAGGCAAAATATTTGCTGTTAAATATTAATTTTTGTTAGACAAATATTTGACATTCATATATATTACACTAAATTGACAATATTACAATCTTTACAAGTACCCATAAAAAGATATAAGCCGATGACATTTAAAAAACGACAAACATACCAATACAAGATGTCTACACACAAACTACCCATGGAGAAAAGAGTAGACAAAAAAAGCCGCTCAAGAAAAATATGCAACTGAAATACATGAAGAAACCAAATCTCCTACATCTGAGTCTTCTAAATTTGTGGACTTTGGGGGAAGAAATCGATAAATTTATTCTTCTTTCAACCTTAAGAAGAAAACACCCACCAAGAAAAAAAATTGCAGCGCTAAAATAATAGTTACCAAAAACAAAAACATGATATGCAATAAGATACCGGAGAAAGCTGAAAATGCACTAAGGATCCAATATTATGAATAATATGACTTAAACTAATTATATAAGCAAGCTAAATAACAAACAATAAATAAAAAATTACACTAGTGATTTTTATACCTTTTCGGACTAAGATCAATCTTATACTCTCGCCGCCTTAGGTAAAGAAACTCCTCAACCATCACAAGAAAAAGAAGCATGATGCTCTATGTCTGACTATATTGGTAGTACATAGTTCCTTGCTATTGCGACCGGTGTTTGTTTGAGCGCGTGCACCCTTCTGGAATTTCACACTAAACTATCCTCACATCATTCGAAGGAACATGATTTTATAAGACTGTCTGAACAACCGAACATGACTTCAACGCCTTGCTTGAAGATGTTCACCAGGATTTTACTAAAGTAGGGTAAATTTCACTTTGACTTTTGTTCTTTTATAACACTTGTAAGTATATCCATCCTATAATTTTCTTTGATAACTGTGATTTGATTATATAGATTTTAGGAAATCGAAAGTTGTTTTTGAATGCTTTTGAAATCTTAAAAGCTATAAAGTATAGAAAGGAAAGTAAGATAAGTTCAGAGATTCAAAAACAATGTTTATTTATAGTGTTTGAAAAGTTCTTTTTAAAAAGAAATAGCCAACAAAACACTTGTAACTTTTGGTAGAAGAAGATTACCTTCTAAAATAGAATTTTCTGTTTAAATTAAAAATGGCCTTTACATGAATTCAAACGTCTGAATTAAGACTTAGACGTACAAAAAGAAATCGGTTCAAATTTGGCTTTGTTCAGCCGTCTGAATATTTAATCAGACGTCTAAATTCTTATTCAGACGTCTGGTTAGTATTCTTAGACGTCTAAAAAGAAGAAATAAAAAAGTTATAGGTTTTAGACGCCTAAAAAACAAAAAGGAAATAGTGTATTTGTACAATTGAGACGTCTGAATTTATTATCAGATGTCTAACTTCCTGTAGAAATAGAAACTAAACTCTGAAAAAATTTCTAAGTTAAAAGGGTAAAGAAATTTCAAAGTAAAATATTCCAATTATGAAATTGTGTCTGTGTCATTATCAACGGAAATTGTACAAGTAATTCTAAGGCTTTGAACATATGACTATTCTATCTTGATCTTCAGTCATCGAGCAATTTTTCTAAGTAGTTCGTCCTAGCCTTCAAAGACTTTTGTACCTGAAAAATTAACTTGTACTATGTGTGTGTTTGCGTGTGTTCAAAATTTGAAAAGGATGATATAACATTATCTCTCTTTTGATGATGACAATTATACATTTAAATAAATAAATTACATATAATTTTTTATTTTTACTCCTATCAATATGCCCAGACTGGGAATATATCTCTAATGCAAATGATGACGCAGTTAAAAGTAGAATACTATTAATATGGAGCCCATCTATTTTGAAGCCTACCATGATGTCATGTAGGGATCAGTTTATTGGTTGCTCATTTTAACGAGGTACTTGAGTTGTGTATGGTTTATATATGCAAACTGAAAGAAGATACATTTGGCAACACATCATAAAATCAGTAAATCTTCCTTGGATTAGTGTGGGTGATTTTAACCGTGTTTTATATAATGCAAATAGATTGGGTCCTAATAATTCGATGCACAAGGTAGTTGAAGATTATATAGATTGGGTCCTAATAATTCGATGCACAAGGTAGTCGACGCTATAGTCTTGACTACAGGTTTGATGGAAATGAGATATGTATAGGTAACAATTTCACCTGAGGGGAGGCAAAGCATACACTACATATAGTAAAATCAATAGGGTGTGTTCCCTAATTTGAATTTCCAAAATCTGTTTCTCCTTTCATACGATGAAACTATTAATCACTCGACGTGTGATCACTACCTACCATTGATCACATTATTCAACTATGATATTGGTAGTGTGAAGATTCCTTTTAGTTATAATAACGTTTGGAAGGAGTTCAATGGTTACAACAATGTGGTCTCAAGTGCATGGAATACTACAGTGATAGGTAATCCACTTTTCAAACTATTACGAAAATTTAAAAAAAATACCCAAAGGCCATCAAAAGAGTGGAATAAGGGAAAACCTAATGTATACGAGATGATTGATCAATTGAGAATGACTAACAATGATACCTATATGCAGCTGCTAATAGATCTAGATAATGACATTTTAGTGCAGCAATATAAATTATTTTACCAAATTTGGAGAGATTATGCATAATCAATCTACTGAAATATAATAAAAGTCAAGAATAAGATGGCTGAAAAAAGGAGATCAATACTCCAAAATTTTCAATTCACACTTGACAGCAACCAAAAATAGGAAATGAATCAAGTAACTTATTGATCTGAATGGTAATTCAGTAACAGGGAAAGATGATTTGCAAAATGCTACTACTAGGTTTATTCTGATCTGTTTAATTCTACCAACAGTCAAGAAATTTTTCCGATAGTCACATGCAAAATATTTCTATCCAATCAAGGAAAAATCGGACTAGAGGCAAACATGGTGTAACAACTAGATATTTTCAACCATTCGCATCCGCACATGTCGGACATGAATTGCCCAAAATACCGCGTAGTAAATAAAATTTGGCAAATCTCAGAATATACAGTAAATAAATAATCACAGATCACAAACACAGAGTAAATAATAATGCAGCGGAAGTAAAAGAGATAGTAGTTCATGAATCTACTATATAAATATAAGATACATCAGAGTTAAACAAGATACAATAGAAGAGTAACAAGATACAGTAGGTATAAATCAGAATACGTCACTGAAATCACTGGATACTGAAAGCAAAAATAGATGGCTAGATCTTTAAGCAAAGCTCCGAAGGTGAGTCTTGAATGCTGCATCACTCAGTCTGACTCGAGCGTGAAGCAAAACACAAAACACTCGAGTCAGGACATAAATACTTATGAATTGTAAATCAACTCAAGTGAACAGTAACAAAAATGTATCAGTAACTTAAAGAATGCTTGGGATTGCCCATCCTCTAAGGATCCGTTAAACTATTTACTATATAGTAATATTGCGCTATTATAATAATGTCTATCAGTAAAATAAACTTACTTTAAAATAGCATCACGGGGTTACCCATATAGCCCCAGACACGTAATAGTCCAAGCAGTCCATCCAATATCTGCATATCTCCTAATCGGGAGACTATGAGAAGATACGCATGGGCTACGGGAGAAAACCAAACTCGTAGTAAAAACTCGATATGGTAGGTGACACGGCACAATGAGGCAATGACAGGGTAGATATACCAATTACGCACATGGGCTGGTGGTAAAGTAGCAACCACATACGCCTACCTCGGAACACACTCCCATATCAAAATTGGAGGATGGCCATCAAATCAACCACAAGTGAGAGTATAGTATCGAAGAAGTGTGTCCCACCAGAGGAGCTACCCCTTTTGGCCCGAGATCGCTCCTGTTTTAGCCGCCTTATGCCAACTCACGAGAGTTGGGTCCACGTAATGTACCTCAAGAACGACGCCACCATCGTACTTCATTCTGGAATCTCCACCACGTACACGGTTGTTAAAGTGATTTTCGGAGTTGGCAGAGTATGACAACTTCCGATCCTGGTCTCTTTAACAACCAAACGTTATTATAACGCCGTGGTCATTTCAAAATAGTTTATATTTCAAAAAGATCAAATCATTTCATTTCAAAACTATATTCCTTTCAAAATAGTTTATACTTCGAAACCATGACCATTTTTATTTCAAAACTATTTATTTAATCAAAATAGTTTATACTTCGAAACCAAAATCATTTTTATTTCAAAACTATACTCAAATCAAAATAGTTTATCATTTCCATTTCAAACATATATTCACCTTTCAAAAATTATAATACTTTCAAAGTTATAACTTTTTCGAAACCAAAATACTTGAAATCATTACACTTTGAAAATCATAACATTTTGAAATCATACATTTGAAATCATGGAACATTCCTTTAGTTCTTTACATTTTTTAAATTTATTCAATTAAACTAAAATTTCAAATTTCCAATTTAATTCAAATCAAACCATCATTTTCAATTCAATTCAGTTTCTTTACAAAACATTTCAAATCTTATCAATCTCAAATATAGATTGGATCCACAAAATAAACTATTCAATTTTTAATATATTTCAAAGCTTTAATATCCCGCATTTCAAAACTAAACTTTATAAATTTCATATATCTCAAATCTAGTTTCATTATTACTTAGTTTTGAAATATTCATTTCATAAATCCAATATTATTTAAAAAACCCAGTTTACAAATATACTAAATATCCTTTCATACCAATATAAACTTCAAATATTCATTTACCAAAAGTACATATCATTCCAATTCATATTCTTTATCAAAATAAAGATCAAATCATTTCCAAACCATTTCAATCATCAAATATCATACCTTTTCAAAACCCCATTATTAAATCATTATTTGAATTCAAATTCAAATATCTAAATTTAACTATCATTTTTAAGTCGAATAAGTCATTAATTTATTATTTCGAATATCATTACCAAAACACATTCAACAATTCCATTCAAAAATTCATTTAACACATTTCATCCCATTTAACACATAACAAGGTAATCATTATTTAAATTCAAATTCAATTTAAGTTCCTTTAAATTCAAATTTAAATATTAAATTATATTCAAAACTCCTTAAATTTCACAAATACTCAATTTCAAAAGTTAAATCATTTAACACTATAAAATATAACCTAAATAGCGTTAAAATCTATAACATTTCAAAACATAGTAAAATTATAGCAACGACATTATTTGTAAAGTGCTATGTAGCTTAAAATTTCCAAAATTGTTTAATTCAAGAATACGACATTTATAAAATGCCGTAATAGATATTTAGTTATTTCAAACATAGTTAAGTTCAAAACAACAACATTTTAAAATGCTGTCATAAAACCATAGCATTTTGGAAATGTTATTAATAAATTCCAGATTTTATTTAACTTTTCAAAAACAACAAAACTTTAAAAAAAATCTATTTAAATTTATAAATCATATATCTAGACTTCAAAATTTCACATTTTGATAATTTTTACGTATGATTTATCATAATAAATTTTTTAAATCAAATATTCAATTTAAAAACTCAATTCATATATTAAGTCAAAATTTCACTGTTTATTAAGTTATAAACTAAATAAAACTTAACATTCTATTTTAACATTTTATTTCACATATCATTTCAAAACTTTAAATTTAATTTCCATTATTTTTTTACATTTTAAAAATATAATTTAAAGTCAAAATCACAATCACTTCAAATTTATATACTTAAATTCACAATTTCAAGACTGAATATTTAATTTTCTTAAAACCATAAATTATATATTTTAAATCAAAATTTCAAACTTTAAAAATACATATCTTAAGGAAAATTATTTTAAATATACCATGGGGTCTGTATATAATTTTCTAACCTAGGACGAGTGATACGGATATATATATATATATATATATATATATCATTTCAATCCGCAAATTAAAAAGAAAACCTGGGTTCTATCATTTCAAGCCCGCAATCTTAAGTAAAATAAAATACAATAAAAATCACTCAAGCCTATCATTTCAGTCCATAATGATTTTTTCATATTCTAACGTCCGTTCGGGTATGTATCATTTCAACCCATAGTGATTCTATTCTAACAGGGAACTTGCAGTGTGAATATATGCATAAACAATATAAACAATGTCAATGTCACAATATAATGTCATATATCAAATTCAGGTGATAATTAACAGTTTTAACATGGTACTAACATGGCATAGCATATCATATGATCATCATTTACTTGCATAAACATTTTTAATTACTAAACACTTGTCATCGATTCACCATTTCATAAGTAGAAATGTCGGAGTGAGAAAGACTCACCTTCATCAAAGCTAGAGACAAACAACACACACAAGAGCGATTCCAAAGGCACGACAAGCACAATTTGATTTGAATGTATGGAGACCCTTGTAAACAACACAAAATATAACATACATAAGCCCAAATATAAATATCCACATACTAGTCAACTACTTTAGTTTGCAAAACAATTGCAAAACAAGAGAGATGACCAAACCTTAAAAGCAAAAGACTTGCATAAGACAACATAAGCTTGTCACATGATCAAATGGGCTTGAACTCACCACTCTAGGCTCGGCCTAGGTGTCAACATGGCTCGGCCATAGCCTAGAGATAAGGCTTAGGGCATGAAAGTGGAAGGTAAAGGCCAAACAAGAGGAAGGTAAAGGAGGTAAGGGGTTTGGGTCAAGGAATGGAAGATTTTGGTGTACATAGGCTCAGCCTATGGTCCTATGGGCTCGGCCTGGTGCATCTTCAGGTCAGGTCAGAGGTGATGGCTATAGGTCATGGCAGCAATTGGTGGTGGTGGCCAAGGCTAAACATGAAGGGAATGAGAATACAAGGCTCGGCTAGGCAATATTTGGAGTTTTAAGCAAAGTTTTGAGGTGTTGCTCATCTATATGGTCACGGCCAGGATCTGGGCAAAGAGGAGGAGTGCTGGCTATGGATGATGAGGGGAAGGAGGTGATGGTGGTGGTCGATGAGGTGATGGTGGGTAGGGCCGAGCAAAACTAGAAGAGGAGCAAGGGCAAAATCAATGAAAATGAAGAGGGAAATAAGAAAAAGGAGAAGCCATTATCATACAAAATTTTCAAAAAATAGTATGGCCGTGAGAATGAGGATGATGGTAAATTGTTTTCATGTGAATTATCAATAAGAAATGTACGGCTATGCTAGAAAATGAAAAGCCAAAGGCAAGTGAAAAGACTAGGCAATGAAAAGTCACAAGCAAATGAAAAGACTTTGACTCTTCGATTTTCTTTTTCTTTTAAATCAAAATAAAAAAATAAAAAGTAAGTAAAAATAAGAAATAAAAGTGAAAAAAATAAAGTAGAAAAGAAAATAATTATTATTTAAGGAAATATAGAAAATAATTAAAGAAATAGTTTAATAATTGAAACTAGAAATAACAATTGTAAACAAAATTCAGTGAACATTGAAAAATTATAACAACATTTTAAAAATGTTTTAAAAATAAAAATAAATACATAAAACGTCATATATACATATATACACAACTTAAAATATGAATATGACAAACAAAATATTATTTGTACAAATTAAAATAAACAATTTTGTTCAATTTACATATAATATTGTAAAAATCATAACTTTCACAATATAAATCAGATTTCAATGAAACAAAAAGTAGTATTCTTGAAATTTTATTTATTTTCATAATAAAAGATAAAATTAAAAAATTAAAATATTTAAATTCTAAATTTTAAAGTCAAAGTTTGACCAGATTGACCAAAATTCACATTTTCTGGAAATATTCAATATATTCATGTTTGGAATTCTAGTTTACATCAAAATCAAAATTTATGTTTAAAATAAAAAAAATTATTCATTTTAAATAATAAAATAAAAATTTTAAATCAGGAAGTTCAATTTAAATAAATTTACAAAATACAGGGTTGTTACACATGGATAAGGAAATTAAAGATGCAACATTCCAAATAGATGACAATAGTAGCCTAGGTCCTGATGAATTTGGTTCTAAATTCTTTTAATTGCACTAGGATATGATGGGAGAGGATGTATGTGTTACTGTTAAAGGTATTTTTACATCGGGACAATTTATAAAGAAATTAATCACACTTTCATTACATTGGTGCCGAAAAAGATAATCCACAATCCATATCCGATTACATGCCCATATCTTTGCAATATCATTTATAAATTCATTGTTAATATTATGTGCAACAGGTTTAAGGGCTATATGAATGAATTAGTTTCATACGATCAGAATGCTTTCGTTCCAAGCAAAAACATAAGTGAGAATTCTTTACTAGCTTAGGAGATGTTTAGAACCTTTAATAGAATAGGTTTAAATAATTTATGCCTAAAAGTAGATTTGCAGAAGGCATATGAAAATTAGTAGAGAATTTGTGTGCCATGTTTTACAAGCTATGGTTTCCATACAGAATAATAGCCATAATACCAAAGTGTATTGCCACTCCCACGTTCGCTATATTGATCAATGGTTCTCCCTATGGATTTATAGCTAACAACATAGGCTTAAGGCAAGGTGATCCATTATCTCCTTACTTGTTTGTTATTGCTATGAAATATCTTTGTTACTATTTGAAATGGAACATTTGAAAGGGAAACTAACACCCATTTATAAAAATAACCCTATGATTAATCACTTACTCTATGTTGATGATCCCTTAGTATTTGCCAAAGCAACAATAGAAAATGCATATCGTAACAAAATCATAATGCAAAATTTGGAAAAATATGTGCGCCTTATTGTGAATGAATATAAAAATATAAAGTACTCTTTAATAAAGGTGCTAGTGTGAAAGAGGAATAGTTGAAATTCTTGCAATTGAAGTACAAAGCCTACCTATTACTTATTTTGGTACCCTACTCAGTGGCTCTTCCTTGAAAATGGCCCATTTTAATGGATTGATTAACAAAGTAAAGAAGAGATTGAATGGTTCGAATGAGAGGCTTCTAACTTTAAGTGAGAGAATTGACTTAATTAAAATGGTGGTGCATTCTATAGTACTCTTTTAGATGCGAATTTGCCAAATGCAATTGAATGTGATTAATCAAACTGACAATATATGTGCAAAATTTTTATAGCAGGGGAGAAAGCATCTAGTTGGTGGGAGTATGATGTGTAAACTGAAAGAAGAGGGAGGTATGAGACTGAGAAACCTGCAAGATACTGCTAAAGCATTATCTGTAAAATTGTTATGGAAATTGTTAGAGAGAAAAAGCATATAGGCCTAATGGATGCATCAAAGGTATTGTAGAATATAAGTTTTTGGGTGATGCAAGAGGATAGTAATTCCTCATATACATGGAAGTTGATGTTAAAAACAAAAAATTATGACAAGGCCTTATTAAAGGAAAATAGCAAATGGTGACGATACAAGTTTGTGGTTTGACCCATGGTTAAATGGAGAATCATTGATCAATATATTAGGCTAGCAACAACTTAGCTACTCTGAGGGTGTAAATAAAGAAGTGTATGCTCTAATTGACAATGCAAATTGGAGCTTCGACAACCTCCATCTACCCCCAAGTATTAGTAATCAAGCAAGGAAAATTCACATATATAATAACTTAACAGTGGTCTGCTCTAGCTTCGTTTATATTATTTTTGGCATTTTAGCAGCGTTTTCGGCAGCGAATATCGAGTTTTGGTAGAAGGGTCGTATATACCATTCTATTCGTATCGTCGTGCTGATCTCGGCAATATATTCATTTTTGTGTTTCGGTGTTCGATATGCGGTGCGATCTACGAAACGATTAGCCTTATGGGTACCCATTTTGAGCTTTTTGGGTTTCTGTGTGTTTAATTGTCCTCGGTGAGAAATCTAACAGCCACGACTTTTAATATTCTTTGAATTTAATTATTTGACTTTCACTATTCCATCGGTTGCTTTTATTTTCTGGTTCATTTCCCTAGCTCATTCTCTTTCTTTCTGCCGTTTTTCATTTGTGATATATAATATGTAACGACCCAGAATTTTTAGTAATTAAAATTTTAATATTTAATTAATTTTAAATATTTATAAGTGAATTTATAAGTCGAATAAATTTTTATTTGAATTAATTGAATTTTATTGAATAATTAAATCGATAATTTAATATGTTAAATTATGGAAATAATTGAAAATTGGGTTAAATATGATTGAAAATGATTTGTAAAATTTTATTTTATCATGTTGGAGTTAGAATGATATTTTAGAACTTTTAAAATCGAATTAAAAGTTAATTTGTGAAAATTGAATATTTTAATATTAAAATCGACTAGTGAAAATAGCCAATTTTTGAACAGTCTCTGAATTGAACGAAACCAGTTCCATTGGATCCGTAATAGTTAGTTATTACCGGATTTCAATTTTCGTGTCAATCGGAGTTACCGTTTGATCGTGGCAGCTCGAAACGCATCGAATTATTTTTAATTTTAATTTGGCGAGTTAAAATAGCCATTTTTCAAAAAGTCTCGGATTTCGACGAAACCAGTTTCATCGGATCCGTAATGTGATATTATTGTAAGGTTTCAAATTTCGTGTCAATTGGATTTACCGTTTGTCCGGTACAAATTAAAACGCCTAGAAATCGAGTTAAATCGGTTTAATTTAAATTGAGCGTTTATTGCCATAACTCGCACAGATGTCCGAATTAGCTTTCGAAACCTGTTCCATTGTGTCCGGAACGCAGGGTAAACCCTAGAAACGCTGGTTACGGCGCGTGAATCGGAGTTCGGAATTCCCGGATGAATAGTGATTGAAAAATTCTCTATAAATAGACCTTAATTTCCAAAAAAAAAAAAAAATGTAAACCCTAATCTATTCTCGTGGCCGCCACTTCCAACAGATCAATGGCCGAAAGTTTCATATGTTCTTCCTTCAATTTCTCAAAATCCAAGCATCGATTCAAGAATCGCTCAACTAGAAAAACGTAGAGGGTAGTGTGATTGACATATCCAACGGGTATGATCGCGAATGGAGTTGTATATTGTGAGATTTTTAGCCGCGTTCCCCTTGCGTTCATGCACGCATTTCTATGCAGGGGGGGACCGAGTTGAGCAAGGTTGCAGCCGAGTGTTGCCCTTATCATGCTCTTCAAAATGCAAGTTGCTGATCGTGTTTTCATGGAGCGATGTGGTTGCTAAATTCAACCCTAGTTGTTGAGAATGGGTTTGGGTGGTGCGGCAATTATCTGTAGATGGAAACGTGAAAAGGGGAAGAAGCTAACGTGCGGTTGTGATGAAGTGGAAGTGGATCCTACGGCCTAGATGTTGTAGGTTAAAGTTTAAATGAAATTTATGTTATAATTATTAAGTTAAAATCGTGTAAACTTCAAATAATCATATCTTTTTCATACGAGGTCGAAAACGCGCGAAACTAGTTGCGTTGGAATCGTATGGACGACCACTACGCGATGAAATTGGATTGGAGTCGTTTGGAGTTAGTGAGAATTTTGGGTAAAATTAAACGTCCGTTTAATTTTATTCGAAATAAATCGCTAAAACGAAATTGAAATCTAGGTGAGAACTTCTCACTCAATCGAATCAGTTTCGATTTTATTTTAAATAGTTAGATTTAAAATATTTGAATGCATGTTTGAATGATGATTGTTATCTATTGATTGTTAAAATAGACATTATACGCCGTTAGTAAGCGGATGTTATTTAATAAAAACATATACCGCGAATATTTCATAAACAGTGAAATTGGTATTATATATAATAGCAATATATATATATTGGCATATGTATATATTGGAGTTATTGATTTCCCGCATTTTTTGTTTAGCGGATGAGACCCTATTGCGCCGTCTATTAAGCGGATAATATTTTAAATCCCATATACCGCGATAATTTCGTACTGGAGCGAAATTGGTATTGTGCTAATGTTTGTGGATGCAGGAAAACAGGTTGGAGGGATCCAACTGGATTCCTCAACGGTATTTTTTGATTTCAGATATTTTGCTATTTGATGGATTATCATATACGATATGTGATATCGTTGTTGTCGTGATTGGCTATTTGGTATGTAGCATCATTGGACCAAACTTTGAAAATTTAAAAATGATTTTTAAAAGTGATTTTTTGAAAATATACTATATTTTTGGAATTGATCCATGTTAAATAAATAAACGTTATAATTTTCAAAGTTATAAAATTTTGGGTTTTGTGAAATATAGTTAAAAGCTGATTTTTGAGAAATAAGGGCTAATCATTTTATAAAATAGTTTAATCGGGATTTTAGAATTTATTGTGAAAAGTTTGAAATATAGGATTTATAAAATTTAATTATTTTATGAATCAAAATGGTGAAATAATAAAGGAGATTAAAGACGTTTTAAAAGAATAATATAAATTGATTTATATTAAGAGATTTATAAATGGATATTTATAAATTGAAATATGGACATTATAAAACGAGTTTTTATAAGTGTTTGAATGAAGCAAAAATGAATTTCATAATAGAATGGAATTTATAGAATTTTAAACAGTGAAGTTATAAATGAAATTTTATAAACAGTAGGTTTATAAAATTTATAAAGTTATTGAAAGAATGAATTTTGGATAAATAATTGAATCTTATAAGTTATAAGATTTATAATTATGAAGTTCAAAGGAACGATTTTTGTGAACGAATAAATTATAAGTATTTAACTTATAATATGAACCTTTGTTTTATAATTGAGTCATAAATCGAATAGGTTAATAAAGGAATTTAAAAAAGGAAGTTGTTATAGATAAATAGAAATAGAATTTATAAACATTGTTTTATAAATTCACAAACGACTTATTTTGATAAGTAAATTGTTATGATTTATTTATGGAGTTATATTCACATTTTTAACTGTGAATAATCCTTTGAAATGAAATATATAAAGGGATGAAATTTGTTAAAGTAGTTTATTCACGTTTTTGAATAGTGAATAATTTGTTAAAGAAAATTGTTTTGAATGAGATGTTTAAATTGAATTAAAACGATCTAACGATGTTTTGAAATGTGTTGAGATTCGAAACCATAGATTTCAACATTGATTGTTGAAATAGACGTTTTCGAGAAATAAAAGGAAATGGTGGACTATAACACTGTTGTTATAGTAAATGATTTCCGAAAGGAAATGTTTTGTATAGTATTGGGATTTATATATCTATTTTAATTTCGAATCCCTATACTAGTGATTTTGGGACGTCGTAACGATGTTTTACGCAACATTCGTTTTGGCCCAAATAAATATGTTTAAGAGCATGATTTCCTTAAAGAATGAAATATATACTTAATTTCGATTTAAGTATATTGAATATTTTCCAAAGGTTGAAAATAAAAGATTTGTGAATTACTTATTAAATAAGTATGGAAAAGTTTTCCAATATAAAGTGAATATTTTGAGAATTTTATCTTTTTGAAGATAAATTGAAATGAATAATTGAAATCGTATATTCATAGATATTTTGAAATATAAATTCACTATGGAATTTATAAAAGAAGGGGAACTTGTTTAAAAATAAATATTGATTTATTTTTGAAGTATTGAAATTTTATATCTAGTGAAGATATTTTGGAAAATAAATAATTTGGAAAATTATTTGGAATCTGGTGATGTATGCATATTAATTGATAGTTCAATAACCGACTATCAATACTTCCCTTTGAATGGGTAATTTATGTGATTTGTTTGAATGTGAATGCCACACTTATTTTTGAATAAGCGCTCACTATTCGGGTTAACCGGGAAAGGACCATGGGGTCGTATAACCCATTCCGAATATGTGATACGTCGTTGTGAATTGCATTGAAGATCGGTGTTGAAGACCGAGTATTTGCGAAAGCGATAGGATGACCTATCGATTGTCTCTGCACTGGGTAGCTCCTGGTATAGAGATTCCTTAAGTGATGGGAAATTCGATCGGGATTGTGAATACCCAGATTGCAAGGGCTTCGTAAGAAGTGCCTTCGGTTTTGTTCGAGCCCGGAACAGACTTGTATGGATTGTATGTCTGACGTTACAAATTGAGATATAAAGCATATTTCTTTCAAATATATTTCTGTTGGTGGCGGAGAATTTATTCTTTTAGCTTAACACCCTTCTCTGAGACGTACGAGCTTAGAGGTTATGTAGTTGAATGTTATCAGCGATATATTCCCAATTTGGTAATGTGACATGCTGAGTGTTGCTGTAAATGATCATTATGTTGATTATTTGTGATAGGATCGTTTATTTGATCGTCTATCCTGGTGATCATTTCTATGATCATTTGTGACCCAAAGCATGGCTTTTGTATAAAGTATGTTTTTGTGGACGTGACTTCGTCGAGCCTCACACCCCGTGAATGGTCAAAACAGGAAAGAAGCAGCAAGGTTATGAGGGGCATCGCCCTTTAGGATGTGTGCATTTCCTTCTGGAAAAGGGTGGTATCATGGTATGGAGCCCAGATACTTACTCATGTTGAAAACACTTTATGATTGTGTGAATTGATTGCGAGCGCTCGGTAAAAGGTCCCAAAGGACCGGGGGATGGCATATTCGGTCAGTTGTTACTCAGTTAGGGGTAACCCGGCCTTGTGTTGGTAGAGATCCGGTTTGGTTCTCGGGGATGTCCATCCAGAGGCATTCTCATGTGGAAATGGGAAGTTCCTTGGCCTGATCATTCGTTGGAAATCCGAAGAAACAATACGTGACTTGTACAGGTTTAGTTGTAGAACCTGCCATCTAATATGGTAGCTATTAGTAGGCATAATATAATGGTACCTATGCTGGCTAAGATTTATATTCTACTTTCGAAATGAATTTCTTCTACACTATGCACTAATAATAATATCAAAATTGATTTGATTTTAATGCGTATCAAGCATCTTTGACTATCATAAGGAGAAATCTTCTCCAAGTCTGCGTTTGCATTGTGTGTGTGGCAGGAGGTCTTATGGTAGTCTCATTTTTAAAAGCATTGCGAATTGAATTTAAAAATATTCCTCTATTTTGATTTTAAAGATAAATAAACTGTTTTGAGTTCTCACACCAGTCACATGACTGACTCGGAGTTTATTGTTTTCCTTCCTAAACTCTGGGTGCCCACCAATTTCCACACGGGCAGTCAGGAGTTAGGGTTATCAGGATATTTTGGATATTCTGGAGTTGCTGGAGGCAAGCTGGATCGCATGGCGTATTACTAGTATATAGTATTTCTTTTTCCGCTGCACTGTTTGTTGTTGTTGTTGTACACTCTGATGTAATGATGATATGATGTAATGAAATGTAATGTATAAAATGTAATAACTGATATAGTTCTTGTTTAAAGATTATTCATTTATTATTATATGTTGTTCCGCTGCGAATTGTGAGGTTCTGTTGTTTTCTGTTCCGTTCCATATTTTTTTCTTTTCCCTCCATCTTCTACCTTATCTATTATCTTCTTTTCTTCCCTTTTTCTCTCTTTTTCTTTTCTTAAATTCTTTTTTTAAAACCCTAACTATTCGGTTTTTCGGCAACGAAAAATCGAAACGTTACAGTTGGTATCAGAGCTTATGGTTAAGCGACAACCATGGTTCTGTTGGGTATTACTCATTAGAGATAGAGTCAGCAGTACTCTAGATTGAGTTTGAGTGTAATAATAGCTATGAGAGCGTATTTGTTAGTGAATATAAAATTGTTTTATATTGTGATGGTTGATTTATTGAGTGGCATATGAACTTTCGTCGGCGTGGTCCGCAAGACTATGCCAAAGGGGTTTCTAAACACTTGAATAGAACAATTCGGCACAATATTGTTTTAAATTGGGTAAATGAAATAATTTTGCCTTGAGTATATTTTGTATATAAAGAAATAATTTTTCAGAATTATAAAAGTGTATATAAGTTGATTGTTTAGATGTTTGAATAATCTAAATTAAAGAATAATTGTATAAGCTAAAGAATTATAAAAATTGAATTATAATTAAAGTGATTTACAATTGTGAAATAAACTTATATATATAAGAAGCGAAACTATATGAATAAATTTATAAATGAGTTGTAAATAAAAAGTGAATTTAAAGTTAAATGGATATATTTAGGGATTTAAGTTATGTAAAAACAAAGTAATGTTTGTAAAATGAAGTATAACTTAAGAGATATTGAATGAAATTGAATTGAATGAATGGATTAAATGTTAATCAAATGAATGTGAATAAAGTTGATATGAAATAATGAGTTTAAGTGTTAATTCATTAAAATCTAAAGTTATTGGAAATTGAATAGTTGAAAGATTGAATGAAAACCAATTTAATTGAACCAATTGAAAGCGATGGTGTTAAACCAAATTGAATGAATATAAGTAAAGGAATTTGGTTGCAATTAATATACATTGATTGTTATTTGATTGATTAGTTGATTGTATATAATTCATTAAGTATTAATGAAATTGAAAGCTAAAGTAATTGAAATTTAATTTGAAGTTAAGTGAATCTTAAATAAAATTGAATTTGATTTGGAAGTGAACCAACTTGAATATGAATTAGTGAATATAAACTAATTGAAAATGAATGTTAGAAAACATCCACTGTATATGAATCAAATGTGATTTAAATTGAAAACCAATTCATTGAATATTAATAAGAATATGAATGAATATTTATTTGTTATGGATGCTAGTTGGTTGATGTTTGCATTTGTTGTTTTGTTGCATTTGCTATGTTGACATATATAGTTATTATGTTACTATATGTTGTATATTGATACTATTATCCATATGCATGGTTCTCATGTTGTTTGTTGAGTGTTTAGTAGGTGCGGATCGCGTTTGCTTCGCATTTGGAGCTCGCTTTCGGCTATATTAGCCGTATATGCTCGCTAATAAAATATAAGGTACATATCTCGGATTACATACCGTACTTTTATACTTTTTCCCTGCGGGATGCCTCATTACTTGATGAGATGTATATTTGTGATATATATACTGTCATTTTTTTTCGGATCGAGCCGCGCAAAGGAGACTATGGCGAATTTTTCCGGAAATTTAAGGCGTTAGAAAAAATTTGAGAAAATTGGGAAAATTTTGAAAACTTTAACTTTGATTTTGGAATTGAAAGTTAACCAATAGTAGTTGTTTTTGAAAAAGATAACTAAGTATGATTTGAAAACTTAGTAAGGTTATTGTAAGAAGTTTAATTATGAATTTTGAAAAGTTAATAAATTCTATAACCTTTCTTACTTGTAATTTCGAGGACGAAATTCTTTTAAGGGGGGAAGATTGTAACGACCCAGAATTTTTAGTAATTAAAATTCTAATATTTAATTAATTTTAAATATTTATAAGTGAATTTATAAGTCGAATAAATTTTTATTTGAATTAATTGAATTTTATTGAATAATTAAATCGATAATTTAATATGTTAAATTATGGAAATAATTGAAAATTGGGTTAAATATGATTGAAAATGATTTGTAAAATTTTATTTTATCATGTTGGAGTTAGAATGATATTTTAGAACTTTTAAAATCGAATTAAAAGTTAATTTGTGAAAATTGAATATTTTAATATTAAAATCGACTAGTGAAAATAGCCAATTTTTGAACAGTCTCAGAATTGAACGAAACCAGTTCCATTGGATCCGTAATAGTTAGTTATTACCGGATTTCAATTTTCGTGTCAATCGGAGTTACCGTTTGATCGTGGCAGCTCGAAACGCATCGAATTATTTTTAATTTTAATTTGGCGAGTTAAAATAGCCATTTTTCAAAAAGTCTCGGATTTCGACGAAACCAGTTTCATCGGATCCGTAATGTGATATTATTGTAAGGTTTCAAATTTCGTGTCAATTGGATTTACCGTTTGTCCGGTACAAATTAAAACGCCTAGAAATCGAGTTAAATCGGTTTAATTTAAATTGAGCGTTTATTGCCATAACTCGCACAGATGTCCGAATTAGCTTTCGAAACCTGTTCCATTGTGTCCGGAACGCGGGGTAAACCCTAGAAATGCTTGTTACGGCGTGTGAATCGGAGTTCGGAATTCCCGGATGAATAGTGATTGAAAAATTCTCTATAAATAGACCTTAATTTCCAAAAAAATAAAAAAAATATGTAAACCCTAATCTATTCTCGTGGCCGCCACTTCCAACAGATCAATGGTCGAAAGTTTCATATGTTCTTCCTTCAATTTCTCAAAATCCAAGCATCGATTCAAGAATCGCTCAACTAGAAAAACGTAGAGGGTAGTGTGATTGACATATCCAACGGGTATGATCGCGAATGGAGTTGTATATTGTGAGATTTTTAGCCGCGTTCCCCTTGCGTTCGTGCACGCATTTCTATGCAGGGGGGACCGAGTTGAGCAAGGTTGCAGCCGAGTGTTGCCCTTATCGTGCTCTTCAAAATTCAAGTTGCTGAACGTGTTTTCGTGGAGCGATGTGGTTGCTAAATTCAACCCTAGTTGTTGAGAATGGGTTTGGGTGGTGCGGCAATTATCTGTAGATGGAAACGTGAAAAGGGGAAGAAGCTAACGTGCGGTTGTGATGAAGTGGAAGTGGATCCTACGGCCTAGATGTTGTAGGTTAAAGTTTAAATGAAATTTATATTATAATTATTAAGTTAAAATTGTGTAAACTTCAAATAATCATATCTTTTTCATACGAGGTCGAAAACGCGCGAAACTAGTTGCGTTGGAATCGTATGGACGAGCACTACGCGATGAAATTAGATTGGAGTCGTTTGGAGTTAGTGAGAATTTTGGGTAAAATTAAACGTCCGTTTAATTTTATTCGAAATAAATCGCTAAAACGAAATTGAAATCTAGGTGAGAACTTCTCACTCAATCGAATCAGTTTCGATTTTATTTTAAATAGTTAGATTTAAAATATTTGAATGCATGTTTGAATGATGATTGTTATCTATTGATTGTTAAAATAGACATTATACGCCGTTAGTAAGCGGATGTTATTTAATAAAAACATATACCGCGAATATTTCATAAACAGTGAAATTGGTATTATATATAATAGCAATATATATATTGGCATATGTATATATTGGAGTTATTGATTTCCTGCATTTTTTGTTTAGCGGATGAGACCCTATTGCGCCGTCTATTAAGCGGATAATATTTTAAATCCCATATACCGCGATAATTTCGTACTGGAGCGAAATTGGTATTGTGCTAATGTTTGTGGATGCAGGAAAACAGGTTGGAGGGATCCAACTGGATTCCTCAACAGTATTTATTTGATTTCAGATATTTTGATATTTGATGGATTATCATATACGATATGTGATATCGTTGTTGTCGTGATTGGCTATTTGGTATGTAGCATCATTGGACCAAACTTTGAAAATTTAAAAATGATTTTTAAAAGTGATTTTTTGAAAATATACTATATTTTTGGAATTGATCCATGTTAAATAAATAAACGTTATAATTTTCAAAGTTATAAAATTTTGGGTTTTGTGAAATATAGTTAAAAGCTGATTTTTGAGAAATAAGGGCTAATCATTTTATAAAATAGTTTAATCGGGGTTTTAGAATTTATTGTGAAAAGTTTGAAATATAGGATTTATAAAATTTAATTATTTTATGAATCAAAATGGTGAAATAATAAAGGAGATTAAAGACGTTTTAAAAGAATAATATAAATTGATTTATATTAAGAGATTTATAAATGGATATTTATAAATTGAAATATGGACATTATAAAACGAGTTTTTATAAGTGTTTGAATGAAGTGAAAATGAATTTCATAATAGAATGGAATTTATAGAATTTTAAACAGTGAAGTTATAAATGAAATTTTATAAACAGTAGGTTTATAAAATTTATAAAGTTATTGAAAGAATGAATTTTGGATAAATAATTGAATCTTATAAGTTATAAGATTTATAATTATGAAGTTCAAAGGAACGATTTTTGTGAACGAATAAATTATAAGTATTTAACTTATAATATGAACCTTTGTTTTATAATTGAGTCATAAATCGAATAGGTTAATAAAGGAATTTAAAAAAGGAAGTTGTTATAGATAAATAGAAATAGAATTTATAAACATTGTTTTATAAATTCACAAACGACTTATTTTGATAAGTAAATTGTTATGATTTATTTATGGAGTTATATTCACATTTTTAACTGTGAATAATCCTTTGAAATGAAATATATAAAGGGATGAAATTTGTTAACGTAGTTTATTCACGTTTTTGAATAGTGAATAATTTGTTAAAGAAAATTGTTTTGAATGAGATGTTTAAATTGAATTAAAACGATCTAACGATGTTTTGAAATGTGTTGAGATTCGAAACCATAGATTTCAACATTGATTGTTGAAATAGACGTTTTCGAGAAATAAAAGGAAATGGTGGACTATAACACTGTTGTTATAGTAAATGATTTCCGAAAGGAAATGTTTTGTATAGTTTTGGGATTTATATATCTATTTTAATTTCGAATCCCTATACTAGTGATTTTGGGACGTCGTAACGATGTTTTACGCAACATTCGTTTTGGCCCAAATAAATATGTTTAAGAGCATGATTTCCTTAAAGAATGAAATATATACTTAATTTCGATTTAAGTATATTGAATATTTTCCAAAGGTTGAAAATAAAAGATTTGTGAATTACTTATTAAATAAGTATGGAAAAGTTTTCCAATATAAAGTGAATATTTTGAGAATTTATCTTTTTGAAGATAAATTGAAATGAATAATTGAAATCGTATATTCATAGATATTTTGAAATATAAATTCACTATGGAATTTATAAAAGAAGGGGAACTTGTTTAAAAATAAATATTGATTTATTTTTGAAGTATTGAAATTTTATATCTAGTGAAGATATTTTGGAAAATAAATAATTTGGAAAATTATTTGGAATCTGGTGATGTATGCATATCAATTGATAGTTCAATAACCGACTATCAATACTTCCCTTTGAATGGGTAATTTATGTGATTTGTTTGAATGTGAATGCCACACTTATTTTTGAATAAGCGCTCACTATTCGGGTTAACCGGGAAAGGACCATGGGGTCGTATAACCCATTCCGAATATGTGATACGTCGTTGTGAATTGCATTGAAGATCGGTGTTGAAGACCGAGTATTTGCGAAAGCGATAGGATGACCTATCGATTGTCTCTGCACTGGGTAGCTCCTGGTATAGAGATTCCTTAAGTGATGGGAAATTCGATCGGGATTGTGAATACCCGGATTGCAAGGGCTTCGTAAGAAGTGCCTTCGGTTTTGTTCGAGCCCGGAACAGACTTGTATGGATTGTATGTCTGACGTTACAAATTGAGATATAAAGCATATTTCTTTCAAATATATTTCTGTTGGTGGCGGAGAATTTATTCTTTTAGCTTAACACCCTTCTTTGAGACGTACGAGCTTAGAGGTTATGTAGTTGAATGTTATCAGCGATATATTCCCAATTTGGTAATGTGACATGCTGAGTGTTGCTGTAAATGATCATTGTGTTGATTATTTGTGAAGGATCGTTTATTTGATCGTCTATCCTGGTGATCATTTCTATGATCATTTGTGACCCAAAGCATGGCTTTTGTATAAAGTATGTTTTTGTGGACGTGACTTCGTCGAGCCTCACAACCCGTGAATGGTCAAAACAGGAAAGAAGCAGCAAGGTTATGAGGGGTAGCGCCCTTTAGGATGTGTGCATTTCCTTCTGGAAAAGGGTGGTATCATGGTATGGAGCCCAGATACTTACTCATGTTGAAAACACTTTATGATTGTGTGAATTGATTGCGAGCGCTCGGTAAAAGGTCCCAAAGGACCGGGGGATGGCATATTCGGTCAGTTGTTACTCAGTTAGGGGTAACCCGGCCTTGTGTTGGTAGAGATCCGGTTTGGTTCTCGGGGATGTCCATCCAGAGGCATTCTCATGTGGAAATGGGAAGTTCCTTGGCCTGATCATTCGTTGGAAATCCAAAGAAACAATACGTGACTTGTACGGGTTTAGTTGTAGAACCTGCCATCTAATATGGTAGCTATTAGTAGGCATAATATAATGGTACCTATGCTGGCTAAGATTTATATTCTACTTTCGAAATGAATTTCTTCTACACTATGCACTAATAATAATATCAAAATTGATTTGATTTTAATGCGTATCAAGCATCTTTGACTATCATAAGGAGAAATCTTCTCCAAGTCTGCGTTTGCATTGTGTGTGTGGCAGGAGGTCTTATGGTAGTCTCATTTTTAAAAGCATTGCGAATTGAATTTAAAAATATTCCTCTATTTTGATTTTAAAGATAAATAAACTGTTTTGAGTTCTCACACCAGTCACATGACTGACTCGGAGTTTATTGTTTTCCTTCCTAAACTCTGGGTGCCCACCAATTTCCACACGGGGAGTCAGGAGTTAGGGTTATCAGGATATTTTGGATATTCTGGAGTTGCTGGAGGCAAGCTGGATCGCATGGCGTATTACTAGTATATAGTATTTCTTTTTCCGCTGCACTGTTTGTTGTTGTTGTTGTACACTCTGATGTAATGATGATATGATGTAATGAAATGTAATGTATAAAATGTAATAACTGATACAGTTCTTGTTTAAAGATTATTCGTTTATTATTATATGTTGTTCCGCTGCGAATTGTGAGGTTCTTTTGTTTTCTGTTCCGTTCCATATTTTTTTCTTTTCCCTCCATCTTCTACCTTATCTATTATCTTCTTTTCTTCCCTTTTTCTCTCTTTTTCTTTTCTTAAATTCTTTTTTAAAAACCCTAACTATTCGGTTTTTCGGCAACGAAAAATCGAAACGTTACATAATATAATATAATATATATAAAATTATATTACATTTGTTCGCGTCTTCTTCTTTTTCTCACCTTATTTCTTGACTTCGTCCATCCCTTGCTTTCAACTCACCCTTGCCGACCGAACTCCATAACATCCCAGTCACCGCCAACTACCACTCCTTCCCTTGCTCATCCCCTTTGTAACTAGGTCTGCCCATCAAAGAGCGCCCAACGCCTTCCAACCACTACCGTGGTCCCACAGTCCTCTCTTTGCAATATATCTCCAGCCGTGACCTCCAACATCCATCCTCTAGCAGTCAGCCGCACAGCCTCGCCCTTCCGCCAGTAAGCACACACTTGCAGCCATACGAGCACTCGATAACCCATCTTCCCCCTCGCTTCCTTCACAACTCAACCTACCACATAAATGCTTGTGCCGCGCCTTCTACTGCCGTGTCCTCCTCAGCCCCACAACCGAGCATCTACTGTCTAACACCCAAAAGGACACGAGCAACCTCTCTCTCGACCACATACAGCAACCCTCCATCCTGATTGCCCTCCACCAAACAGCCTTACCGATTCATTTCCAAACCCACTGCCCTTCATGTGAACAAGCAGCCCTCTCCGAACGACACGCAATAGCCTACGCCCACCTTCTAAACTCGTAACACCCTGCATTTTTAGATAATTAAATAATCAAATAATGATGAACTATGAAAATTTGTATTTTTGGAATTGTCAAAATATGGTCTCGAAACTTATACCATTGTGTCCATGGCGATTTTCCGATCAATTTTTATATATAACTTGTTGAAATCCAAGTTAAAACGAAGGACTTACAAGAAAGAACAAGAAATCATATATATATATATATATATAACTAATTAAATGAAAAAATAATAAATAAAAGGACCCCACGGGTCGACCATCAGGACAACCGGCAATACACAAGGGTCGACCCTAAGGTCGATCCGCAAAGAACATAGGTCGACCAGTGTTTGCCCTAGACATTAAATCGTCCAGGTACTTGCCGAGCTTTTCTAATTCTGTTTTCGCACGATCTGAAGCATTGTTTTTTTGGATCCAACGATTCGCAGTGAGCCTGTGATGTGATTGCATCGGATTCTATCCAAAAATCCAATGGCCTGAGATCCCCAAACTCCACTATAAATAGAACCCTTGGCCTAGCCATTTTCCCACAATCAGATTTTTCCCCCAATTGTGTTCATTGCAACCCTAAATAGAAAATATTTCTGGAGAGAAGATCTTTTTAATAAAAATATTGGACACCTTAGAAGGGGATTCAAGAAGGCCATGGAGCAAAACTAAGGACGAGCAAATCTAAGGACGACATGTGAGTGGATTTAAATTATATCTCTTTTATGTTTATGGTATAATATCTTTATATTCCCATTAGATATTTAATTCAGCATTTATTTCAGTAATTAGTTTTGCTAATTAGTTATGTTGCAACTATAAATTTTATAAAGGAAGTGTACTTATATTTAAATGTTATTTATATGGAAATAAAAGAATGGAATCCAATTAAATATAAGTAATATTAGTCTTAAGAATTATAGAGAAAGACAAAAGCCTAAAAGTGAGAAATTTCAGTAAATTATGTTAAAAATTCGAGGAATGAAATAAAAAGGGAAAATCTAACAACTTGATTTAGAAGTTAGTAATCGATTAGTTGGTTGGTTTAGAAAAGAGAGTACATTTCCTTAGTTTAATATTGTAAGAATAATGATAAACGTAATTGCAAGAATAAAAGAAGAAAAATGGAATTAGTGCAAAATATAGAAATTACTGTTTCTTGCATTCCCAAAAAATTAAAGAAACAATAAAGGAAATATCTTGCAGTTACGGATTATTGTTTATAGCATTATTTAGTATTAAAATATGGAACTGAATTTTTAGCACAGTCTTCGTAACCAACCGAATAGAAGCGAACTACTTTTTAGAATAAAAGAGAATAACGTAAAGCTTTAGAGAAATTAAAGAAGCGGAAGTAATCAAGTTAATTATTTAGCATACTAGAAATAATAAACAAAAGATGTGACTAGATCTGCATTTACTACGCAGATAGTAGAATAAAAAGCAAAGCAATTATTATGATAAGTAAATTTGTGACAATTGGACGTAGTCCCATGCCAAAATTGTCATATAATATAAGAGAAGTAAAGATAATTTAATATCATAATAAAATAAGATGGACTAGAATAGAAAAGAGACACTTGCAATTACATTTATACCATGTAAATAGAAAAGAATGAAAATAATATAAAAATAACAATTGCAAGTATAATTGTAACACGTAGGTTATAATTAAAAAGAAAGAAATAGAAGAGGCTTATTCTAGCAAACTTAGATCTTGGATTAAGTTAATAAGCAAAATAGTAGAAGTGGTCCGTACCAGCAGCATTCCTTTCTAGGTCTAGGACCGATGGTTTCACACATAGGTGGGGATGAGCATGCTGATTATGGTAAATAAGTATCCAACAGAATAATAAAAGTAAATTAAACGCATAATAAAAGATTAGATGTAGGATCTAATAAAATGGCAAGGTGCGTTTGGAGCAGCCCGAAAGAGAATCTGGACAAAGTGCCGAACAAAGCAGTTCGTTACAAATTTTAGTACAGAAAGAGCACGTCCAACTTAGTTAGTTCGGGCTAGAAGGAAGTACAAGACTTCAAGGGATGTAAGGATACTCTAGGATGGCCTTCTGGGGTAGGCCTAACGAAAGCGCACCCCTGGAGGCAGATCTATAGGTGTTCCATCAAGAGAGCATGCCTTTACTGCTTTTGCATTGCAGGCCTAATGAAGCGGACCTTTGTAGGCAGTCAAAAGGTTGATGATGGAGTAGGATACTCGTATGACACCATACTCTGGGTTAGGTTATAATGGGCAGGACCCAAAAGGATAATCGCATGTGGAGATCAAACCATCATCAGTCAAAGCGAGTTCGGGAATGACTAGAGTTAAATCAATAGGCCAATGATTCTTTCACTGTCGAGACCTTGGATGAGGGGCACAACCAATTGGATGTTTAGATTGTTTGTAGTAGGGCATAACCACTTAGCTATTGAAAGGTCTTTCGATAAGTTGAGGAGTGGCTGCATAGGGCCATAGCCATGATGAGAAAAGAGTCAGACCAAGTATAATATCTATATTGCAGATTAACGAAGCGGACCTTTACAGATGTAGAAAATCCCCAACCGAGTTCCATACAAGGTACCCCTTGTGGGAGGAATTCAGGGAGTAGACAGAATGATTACATGTAGTCCTCAAGGTATGCACTGGGTGGTACATTGTGGAGGTTCGAGCACTAGTAAAAGCTAGTGTGGATGCAGTTTCACGTATTTCTACCAAACGACGGAATATCTGTATTGTAGGCCTCATGAAGCTGTCCTTTACAAATGTAGTTTCAGTACGCTTTAGCAGCGAGACGATGAAGTCCTTTTCAAGGAGGATACATAAGGTATTATGGGTAGTACCTAGGACCGATGCGGACATTGGGCATGTAGCTATATATATAATATTAGTTATTAGATTTTAATCTATTAGGAAGCAAATGGGTACGATTCACGCATAGCTACGAGAGTATTATAAACCCAATAAACCTAATATAATAGAAAATGGAAATAGAACGGTATATGTAGAACTATGTTTAGAAGTGTATAATTTATCCATTCACCAGAACTTTAGTTCTGACCCCCTCCTCATAACATCCCACGGTTTAGATAGATAGCAAAGATTTTCCATCTTGGTGACACTTGTATAGAAAGTGTTATTACCTTGGTGAATATTTGCTTATTATCATATTTTTAGTCAGTTCTACTGTAGGGCTGTCAATTTCCAACACGACCGAAACACGACCTGAAACTCACACGGAAATTAGTAGGTTAACCCGACACGTTTAAAAGGGCAGATCATTTTTAGGTCAACCTGTTAGAACCCGTTTAATAAACGGGTGGGTTTAGGGTTGACTCGTGAACCCGCATTTGACCGGACTAACCCATTTATAAGCTTGGTATTGTTGTAATTTTAGCTTGCACAAGAATGGTATTGTTGTTATTCACTTGTTCCTACACATTTGCACTTAACAACTTCCTACATTTTCATGCACATTCCCACGTTTTCATGTCCATTCCCACATAACAACTTCTCAATTTTCATACCCATCTTTGCTTGCAATAAAAGAATGACATCAATACCCTTCTTTTCCTCTAAAATTCTCATCTTCGCTTGCAAAAGAAAGGTGTTGTTGTCATTCACTTATTTCTATACATTCACATTAAACAACTTTCCACATTTTCATGCCCATTTTCATTTCTTTATACAAATATTATTCTTAACGGGTTATACGAATCAACCCGAAACTAGGCCTGTCAATGGGTCGGGTTGGGTCGAGTTTGGGTCGGGTTAACTCGGGGCGGGTTGATTTTTAAACGGGTCGAGTCAACCCGTTTATTAATCGGATGGGTTTCGAGTTGACCCGATTATATATTGGGTGGGTTTTGGGTTGATTCGTGTAAACCGTTAAGAATAATATTTATATAAAGAAATGGACATGGGCATGAAAATATGGGAAGTTGTTAAGTGCGAATGTGTAGAAATAAGTGAATGACATCAACACCTTTCTTTTGCAAGCTAAGATGAGAATTTTAGAGCAAAAGAAGGGTATTTTTGTCATTCTTTTATTGCAAGCTAGGATAAGTATGAAAATTGGGAAGTTGTTACATGGGAATGGACATGAAAACGTGGGAATGTGCATGAAAACGTACGAAGTTGTTAAGTGCAAATGTGTAGGAATAAGTGAATAACAAGAATACCATTCTTGTGCAAGCTAAAATGAGAATTGTACAACAATACCAAACTTATAAATGGGTTAGTCAAATCAATTCAGGTTCATGGATCAACCCTAAACCCACCCGTTTATTTAACAGGTTCTAATGGGTTGACCCAAAAATGACCCGCCCTTTTAAACGTGTTGGGTTAACCCACTAATTTCCGTGCGGGTTTCGGGTCGTGTTGGAAATTGACAGTCCTACCCGAAACCCACCTGATATATAACCGGGTCAACCCGAAACTCACCCGTTTAATAAACGGGTTGACCCGACCTGTTTAAAAATCAATCCGCACCCGAGTTGACCCGACCCGAACCTGACCCAACTCGACCCGACCCGAACCCGACCCAACTCGACCCATTGATAGGCCTATTCTGCTGTGAAATATTTATTTGATGTAATATCCCGGAATTTTTGACAATATCAATTTAATAATCTGTAATTAAAATTAAATTGATATTGATGTTCTGTTAATAATTATTTAGATAAATTTAATAATCCTCTTCAGTAAATATTTAAATTGGTTATTTTATCTTTTAAAAATAATAAATTGATTTCTATTTACAATATAAATATATGGTTTATATTTTAAATAGATTGGCATTGTTTTAGTTTAATAAATAAAGCATATTTTCTAGTTTTAATATTTGTAGTAATTTGGAAATTTGTTTTAATTAATATTTAAGCTTTTCAAAATTTAATAAATGATTTTGGTTTAAAATTAATAAATGAATCATGTTTTAAAATTCTAATATATACATTTTTAATTTGGAAATTTTAATACAAACTGGTATTGAGTTTTCAAAGACTATTTCATAAATAAAAATATGATTTTAAAATTGAAAAGAAAAATATTGGAATATTTTTAAATTAAATTGGATTTAGTTTTAAATTTAGAATAAATTCAATAAAATGTTTTATGATTTAATAAAATGGATATTTTACTTACAAAATATAATTTCTTGTAAAATGACTTTTGTAAAACGATATTAATATTGTATTGACTTTATAAATAAGTTTGAATAGAATTTGTAATTTTTATTTCAAATTGAATTTTATTTGTAACTTGATTTGAGAATATTTGATTTGGAATTTAGTTTGAATTTAAATTCAAAAGTATAAATTTTGAATTGTTTAATTATTTTATGTAAATGTTTTTTTATAAACATGAATTGTTCTTATTTCTCTTGTAAATTTATACACATGTTAAATATAAACTAACAAATTTAATTTAAGCTAACACACATTATTTTATAAATTTAAATACTAATTACTTTTAAAGGAGAAACATGTGTTGCATTCTTTTACATGTGTTTAAAAACTAATACAAATAGACAAGTGTCTAACTTATGACAAGTGTTAAAATTTAGTTTTAATTTTTCTTTTCTTACATAAAATCTGAAAATACATTAGTTTGCATCATTCATACATAATGCATTTTCATTTCCTAAATCAAATGAAAATCAAATCTGCATTTTCCTGAACCAAAGAAATCTGCATATCTTAATTCTGCATTTCCTCTTCAAATCAAGTAGAAACCTGCATACCTCAAATTCATTAACAAGCCACAAATCTGCATACCACAAAAATCTGCATATACCAATTTATCAAACCCTGTACAAATTCATCAATCTGCATATTCACTTCCTCAAAAGCAAATTGAAGCCTGTTCTTTTTCTCTGCACTCTGGTTCAAACCTGGTTGATTGAACACCTGCATGCAAGCATTTTAGTCAGTGGAAAAAATTAGGCAAACCTGTGTATTAATTCAAAACTCAGAGTTCAATAGAGGTCAAGCCTGCATATCCTATTTTCTGCAAATTCAAAGGAAAAAAGAACAGGGGTCTGCATTCATTAAAGGTGAGTAACTTTTTATTTTAAAATTTAAAGTTTTAAAAATTTGTTGCATGTTTGAATGCTGAGTACTACATGAATTTATTAGAAAATGTCTGAGGAGAATTCTTATGTGTAGCATGCTGTGTATTTGAATGGTGTGTTCTGCTTGATTTCAGTTTCCACTTTCTTTTTATTTATTTAAATCCCTGATCTTTTAAATTAGCTGCTATTAGAAACTGATTTTGTTTAAAATTTATGTTGGTTTAACTTAGATTTCTGTTAAAAATTTATGCAAGTCAAATTCAAACCTGATGACTCTGGAAACATATCAAAACACCAATGCATGTTAATATGAACTAAAATTTATACTGTATGATTGTAGATCCAGTACTATGAATTTAAAACACATATTGAAATATGATTTTTAATACTGGAATTTGAATTTTTAGTAAAGTAGTTATGATGCAGTTGGTTTTTGAACTGGAAAGGAAATTATATGGTTTTCTGGTGATCTATGCAACTGGAAGGCACAGGTTTCTTCCAGGTAATAGAGGAATGCGAGGAGATGCCGAGAAAAATCTTATATGATGTTGATATTCAGTGGGGAAGATGCAATTGGAAAATTCATTTTTCAACCCTAGTTTTGATGGGTTTTATGATTTGGGTCATTTCGATCTGATCAATTAACCGAGTGTTATGATACTTGGAGGAATGTAGTAGAGGTGTGAAGGAGCTCGAGGGCGGAGTTGGTGGACCTCAGATGGTCGGAGCGGCGTATGGTCGCCGTTGACAGGTTTTGAAGGGGAAACTGTGTTTTGTTTCCAGGTTTTGGGTTTAAGACCCTCAAAATCGAATTAGTGGTTTGAAGCATGAATCGAAGGTCGTAGTGGGAAGCTAGGTTGGAATCTTATGAGATGCGATGGTCGTTGGCGATCATCAATGGCCGGAGGCGCCGCGCATATGCACAGTGAAGTAGGGTACAGGTGATGTTGGTTAGTTGAGGGAGGACTCGGGTAAACTCTGCTTTGACTCGAAGTGAAGTAGTGTTTTCCTTGGGGATGTGGGGTTGCAAACTCGAAGTAAATTCTGTGGGGGTTTAAGTGTTTTGTTCTATAGGTTTTATAAACCTGTAACTTCTGGGTTTAAAAATTTATAAAACTTAAATCTTTAAATGATTAAGAAAATTTAAAACATATTTGAATTCAAGTTTGAATTTATTTGAATTCAAGTTAATGTAACATTCCAGTTTAAATAAATAAAGTTTAAAGGAAAAGAATTTTTACAGGTTTAATAAACCTGAACTTGTTTTATCAAATATTGCTACAATTAAGTTTTTTTTTTAAATTTAAACTGAATTTAAAAAGTGTAGAGCAAGTTTTAAACAAAGTTTTAAAACAAGTTTAAAATCTTAATTCAAAATGAGTTTGAATTATAGATTTAGAAATATATAAGTTTTATAAAGATAGAAGGTTTTTAACAATTTTGAAATTGTTAAAGTATTTTATATAATGTTTTAAAATCTGAAGTTTAAGGTTTAAACAAGGTTTAAAATTTATATTTAAATCTGGATTCAAAGCTAATTTGAATCTTAAGTTTAAAACTAGAATCAAAGTGGAATATGTATTTCAGTTTTTGAAAATTAAAAGAAAGTTTGAAGTTGAAAGATTTAAACTAAATATAAATTAAGTTATTGAGATGCTAAAGTTAGAAATTGTTTAAACTTGATAAGTTTAAATTATTTTCATTTTAAAACTTGTATTTAAAATGAAAAGGGGAAACAGTTTCAAAAGTACTTTGTTTAAAATAAAATTTGTTTAAAACTTAATTTAGAAATATTTTATTTTAAAATTAAGTGAAGAATTTATGTTTGAATTAATTTATTAAAAAGGTAATTAAGAAATAATTAATTAATTAATTTAATTAATTATTAAGGTTTAATGCATATTGATTTAGGGGTTAATCAATTTGAATTAAGATCATTAATTAGATTAGTAATTAATGATGAATAAATATTATTAATTATGTAATTAAGTTTAAATTAAGGTTAATTAATTTGATAATTAACTTTAATTAATGAATGATTAAAGATAATTTAAATTGTAATTAATTTAAGTTAATTACTTTATAAAATAATTTGAGGATGGTTAATGAAGGTCATTAACCAAGATTATTTAACAATTAATTAATATGGTTAATTTTTATAATTAATTAGGTTAATTAATTTAATAATAATCAATTGTAAATGGTCTGAGTAATTACTTAATAAAGTAATTAAGAATTAGTTACTTAATGTAATTAATTTAGTTTAATGGGATTGTTTAATTTAATTAATTAAGTTTAATTAATTTTAAACATTTGGAATTATAAATAATTACTTTATGTAATTAATGATTTGGGAATTACTCAGTTAAGTAATTGTTTAATAATTACAGATTGTAATTAAGGAGATGTTTAAGTATGAGATAATTTGGATTAATTATTTAGTAATTAATCAAATAATTAATTAAAAAAATTAATTTAAGGATAATTAATTTGGTTTAATATAGTAATTAAGTTAGTTAATTACTTAGAGTAATTAATTTAAGGAATAATTAAGGATCATTAATTATTTAATTAATGATGTAATTAAAGTTGATTAATTATGATTAATTAATCAATAATAGGTAATTAAAGGTAATTAATTAATATAATTAATTAAGGATTAAAGTAATTAATTATGATTAATTAATTAATTGAAGTAATTAAAGGTTAGTTACTGATTAGTTGAGGATAATTAATTTGTGAAATTAATTAAGGATAATTACATGAATGTAATTAAGAGTAATTAATCAAGAGTGATTAATTAGGGTGATTTATTTATGATTAATTGATTGTAATTAATTAAATAGAGGGATAAGCAAGTTATAATTTGGTGAAGTAATTAATTTAATTCATTTTAAATTAATTAAAGATGAAGTAATTAATTTAATTTATTTTAAATTAATTAAAGTTGGGGTAATTAATTTAATTCATTTTAAATTAATTAGAGATTAGTGATAGTTAATTTAATTCATTTTAAATTAATTATATGGTGAGGAATATAATCTTTGCTTATGTATGAATGGATGTCATTGTTTGACTTGAATGCTTTGAAATCTCAGTAATGAGATAAATATATTGTGTGATATGGATGCTTGGTTGTATTGTGATGATAACATAGGTTATCTATTGTGATGGTGATATATGGAATATCTATTTGATATTGATAATGTAGATTACCTGTTATGTGATAATGTTAATTATCAGTTATGATTTATGAATTATCTATCTGTGTGTATATAGATACTGTAATTAAATTGTTTTAAACTTTAAAACAACTTGGCCCTAAAAGACACGCTTTGGATTTTGATGAGACCGGGATCAGGTTTCCATATTTGGATATCCGAAAACCACATCGATTCCAAATAACGTTAGGTCGTGAATCAAAGTGGAGCGAGTGAAGACTCAAGGTGTAAGGGCTATACGTCAGTATAACTCTGTGGGTGATTCCGTAATGAGTTTGACGGAATAGTACTTATAGATTCGAGATGGTGAATCAGAGTGGAAGGGTTATTGTCGTTAACTCTAAGGGTGATTCCAAAATGAGTGTAACGAGATAATGCCTTCGGTTTCGTTCGAACCCGGAACGAACTTGTATGGATTGAATGCTTTCAGAACATCGTCATGTGGACGATGAGCATTTTAAGTGATATATCCTATAAAGGTAATCGTAGCCTCAAGCCTCATCAACCGGGAATGGCTAAAATAGGGGAGGTGCAGCAAGGCTTCTTGGGTCGCACCCATTGGAGAGCAAGATTGATCCCTGTCTAGAGGTCCCTTTATATTTCGGCTGTGTGGACGGTTTTGAGCTCCAACCGTCGGGGTTGTCTTGTTCGGAACTATTCAGTAAGGAATGGTTCCGGCCTTGTGTTGCAGGGGAGTGGGAGTACTCCTCGGTACGATGATCTAGGCCATGTACTGTGACGGGCGGTACCCCAGTAGCCCTGCCATTGATGGAATCCAAAATCCAATAAGTGCCAACGGTTTTGATTGTATACCTATGTAGCTGGAATTTAATAAATGTAACAATTTCGGCTATTTCTTATTTATTTGAAAACCCTAGACACTATTATAATATCATCGGATTTCCTATCAAATGTTTTGGTTAGCGTAAGGTAAAAACTTTTCCATGTTTATGCGTGGGAAGTCTAACGTGATACCTTTCTTTTCAAAAGGTTTTTGAAAGTTAAGCAACTTTAACCTGTTACTCACACCAGACCCATGTCTGACCCGGAGTTTATTTTTGTTTTTCATAAACTCTTGGGTTCTCAAATTTTTATGAGTAGTCAAGGGATTCAGGTTAGGATTCAGGTTGGCTTTGACGAATAATGGGGGAGCAATGGAGCAGGAGGCTTCTGCGTTTTAGATATATATAGTTCCGCTGCGTGTTCTCTGTGTTGATTGTATTGAGTTGTAAATACTAGACAGGTGCTTATAACTGTCTAGTATATGTGATGTGTATGCTGTGTATCTCTGATTGGTGTTGTATATTATATAAATACTTATGTTATTAATATAATTTATTTGTTCCGCTGTTGAGATTCTTGTGTTGTTTCTTCTTTCTCTTCTTTCTTTTCTTCTTCTATCCCTTACTTTCTTAATTCATGATGCGATTTTCTGGGAGTAGAAAGTCGGGTCGTGACAGTTGGTATCAGAGCATTAGGTTGAGTGAATACCTAGGCTCTGTAGTAGTGTCTTCCTTGAGAGAGCGTATTTGTAATTTTAAATATATATATATTTATTTCTACCTATCTATTGGGTTACCCGTTCGGGTTTTCCAATATAAGTTATAAAGGTAGATGGGGTAGTAGTGTGTGTAACACGACTACCATTGGTTGGAGTTTGAATGTTTGAGGTTGGAAGTGTAATTGTTGAGACTGTAGACCTAATACCGTCTCGAGCGAGTTTTGTAGTGATGAAGGACTTCATTGATCTCTGAAGGAAACCTGTTAAGGTTCGGAGTGAATTCTTTGAAGTTGAATGAGTAGAATTTGGATCTGTCGGTTGAGCAGAAGCAAGTGATGGTAATTTGCTACCTTAAGGAATAGTAACTGCGTGATGAGATGCAGTGACTATGGATGTTCCCGAAGATGTTTTCTTTGGAACAAGTTAAGAAAGTGAGTCTACTTCAGTGTTGTGGCTATAGTCAGCTTGAGTTTCTGTTTGCTGTGAAGTTCGAGTTTCCCGAAGAGCTTTGTTTTGGAATTCTTTGGCATCTGTAGCAGCAGTGCAGCTTGGAGTGTTCTCGGTGTTGGCAAGAGATCTTCAGGCTTAGCAGTTTTTCTGGAGTGGAGTTCAAAAGCAGTTAAATGGACCCGTTTCTTTGATGAGTTGGCTAATTAAGTTTAAGCTGTTCTATTTGGTTAAAGAAAAACAGTTTTCTTTGGATTTGGTTTGGTGGATCGTAAAAGTGACTTGCGATCGTTTGAGTGTTCTCTTGGATTATCTGAGTTTTTCTGGATGTCTTCAGAGAAGTCAGAGTTTTGTCCGTATCTGGAATTTGAGCTTTCTTATCGACTGGAATTCCAGGAATGGTACCGGTGTTTCAGCTTTATAGAGAATGGTTTCTAGGAGATTGAGTTGGTGTAGCAGCTCGGAGTTTTGAAGGAACTTCTGAATTTTTCTTATGGGTTTGCTGAACCATATCTCTGGGGTGTGTTATCCTGTTTGTGTTTGTGTTCTTCTTCAAGCATTCTCTTCTACTTCGGATCAGAGTTGAGCGGCGGAAGCAGTTTGGAAGTGTATCTGCTTTTCTTTTCCCGGACAGAAGAAGTTGTTGTCTTCAGATGTTGAGAAGTTGAGTTTGAGTTCTTGGTTTTGGTTGATCTTGAGGAGATCATTTTGTTGTGTTGATTGGTCTAGTTTGTTCCTAGAAGCGTCAGCGAAGGTAGAGCTGATCAATAAGTTTGTAGACAGTCCTGGATTGTCTGAAGAGTTTTGTGGATTAGAGTTGAAGGAATTTGGACTCTGAAATCGGAGATTTAATTTTGGATAAGTTTTCTCTGATCAAAAGTGAGCTATAAGTTTGGTAAGTCTGAGAAGTTTTCTCTGAAGTGTTTTGGATCTTTTATGTGATCTTGGAGAGTAAGTGATTGATCTACAGGATTGGATTGCCAGTCTGGATTACTGGGATTCGATGAGTTTCACGTATCTCTGAGGGAGTACATGTAGAATCTATCTCTGGTTGTTGAACCAGCAGTTCTGGAGTTTTGGTTGTACAGTCAGACTCGTTTGTAGTCTGATATCTTGTCTAGTGTTTAGATATAGTTGTATAGGAGCTTTTATAGCTTCATAGCATTGTTTGTTTGGATTCTCTAGAGCGAGTATCCCGGTGTGTATATATATACACACCTGGGGAAACTCAGAGGAATTTTATCCAGAATTTGTCTGGATAATTAGATTTGTTTGATTGGTTGAATTGGTTGTTTGGTTGTTAGCATATGTTTGATATATGCTTGTGTTTTTAAATTTAAAATTTAATGAGATTGTTAAATTACCTTTGTTTTAAATTTCGAGGACGAAATTCTTTTAAGGGGGAAGGATTGTAATATCCCGGAATTTTTAACAATATCAATTTAATAATCAGTAATTGAAATTAAATTGATATTGATGTACTGTTAATAATTATTCAGATAAATTTAATAATCTTCTTCAGTAAATATTTAAATTGGTTATTTTATCTTTTAAAAATAATAAATTGATTTCTATTTACAATATAAATATATGGTTTATATTTTAAATAGATTGGCATTGTTTTAGTTTAATAAATAAAGCATATTTTCTAGTTTTAATATTTGTAGTAATTTGGAAATTTGTTTTAATTAATATTTAAGCTTTTCAAAATTTAATAAATGATTTTGGTTTAAAATTAATAAATGAATCATGTTTTAAAATTCTAATATATACATTTTTAATTTGGAAATTTTAATGCAAACTAGTATTGAGTTTTCAAAGACTATTTCATAAATAAAAATATGATTTTAAAATTGAAAAGAAAAATATTGGAATATTTTTAAATTAAATTGGATTTAGTTTTTAATTTAGATTAAATTCAATAAAATGTTTTATGGTTTAATAAAATGGATATTTTACTTATAAAAATATAATTTCTTGTAAAATGACTTTTGTAAAACAATATTAATATTGTATTGAGTTTATAAATAAGTTTGAATAGAATTTGTAATTTTTATTTCGAATTGAATTTTATTTGTAAATTGATTTGAGAATATTTGATTTGGAATTTAGTTTGAATTTAAATTCAAAAGTATAAATTTTGAATTGTTTAATTATTTTATGTAAATGTTTATTTATAAGCATGGATTGTTCTTATTTCTCTTGTAAATTTATACACATGTTAAATATAAACTAACAAATTTAATTTAAGCTAACACACATTATTTTATAAATTTAAATACTAATTACTTTTAAAGGAGAAACATGTGTTGCATTCTTTTACATGTGTTTAAAAACTAATACAAATAGACAAGTGTCTAACTTATGACAAGTGTTAAAATTTAGTTTTAATTTTTCTTTTCTTACATAAAATCTGAAAATACATTAGTTTGCATCATTCATACATAATGCATTTTCATTTCCTAAATCAAATGAAAACCAAATCTGCATTTTCCTAAACCAAAGAAATCTGCATATCTTAATTCTGCATTTCCTCTTCAAATCAAGTAGAAACCTGCATACCTCAAATTCATTAACAAGCCACAAATCTGCATACCACAAAAATCTGCATATACCAATTTATCAAACCCTGTACAAATTCATCAATCTGCATATTCACTTCCTCAAAAGCAAATTGAAGCCTGTTCTTTTTCTCTGCACTCTGGTTCAAACCTGGTTGATTGAACACCTGCACGCAAGCATTTTAGTCAGTGGAAACAATTAGGCAAACCTGTGTATTAATTCAAAACTCAGAGTTCAACAGAGGTCAAGCCTGCATATCCTATTTTCTGCAAATTCAAAGGGAAAAAAAAACAGGGGTCTGCATTCATTAAAGGTGAGTAACTTTTTATTTTAAAATTTAAAGTTTTAAAATTTTGTTGCATGTTTGAATGCTGAGTACTACATGAATTTATTAGAAAATGTCTAAGGAGAATTCTTATGTGTAGCATGCTGTGTATTTGAATGGTGTATTCTGCTTGATTTCAGTTTCCACTTTCTTTTTATTTATTTAAATCCCTGATCTTTTAAATTAGCTGCTATTAGAAACTGATTTTGTTTAAAATTTATGTTGGTTTAACTTAGATTTCTGTTAAAAATTTATGCAAGTCAAATTCAAACCTGATGACTCTGGAAACATATCAAAACACCAATGCATGTTAATATGAACTAAAATTTATACTGTATGATTGTAGATCCAGTACTATGAATTTAAAACACATATTGAAATATGATTTTTAATACTGGAATTTGAATTTTTAGTAAAGTAGTTATGCTGCAGTTGATTTTTGAACTGGAAAGGAAATTATATGGTTTTCTGGTGATCTATGCAACTGGAAGGCACATGGTTCTTCCAGGTAATAGAGGAATGCGAGGAGATGCCGAGAAAAATCTTATATGATGTTGATATTCAGTGGGGAAGATGCAATTGGAAAATTCATTTTTCAACCCTAGTTTTGATGGGTTTTATGATTTGGGTCATTTCGATCTGATCAATTGACCGAGTGTTATGACACTTGGAGGAAGTGTAGTAGAGGTGTGAAGGAGCTTGAGGGCGGAGTTGGTGGACCTCAGATGGTCGGAGCGGCGTATGGTTGCCGTTGGTAGGTTTTGAAGGGGAAACTGTGTTTTGTTTCCAGATTTTGGGTTTAAGACCCTCAAAATCGAATTAGTGGTTTGAAGCATGAATCGAAGGTCGTAGTGGGAAGCTAGGTTGGAATCTGATGAGATGCGATGGTCGTTGGCGATCATCAATGGCCGGAGGCGCCGCGCATATGCACGGTGAAGTAGGGTACAGGCGATGTTGGTTAGTTGAGGGAGGACTCGGGTAAACTCTGCTTTGACTCGAAGTGAAGTAGTGTTTTCCTCGGGGATGTGGGGTTGCAAACTCGAAGTAAATTCTGTGGGTGTTTAAGTGTTTTGTTCTATAGGTTTTATAAACCTGTAACTTCTGGGTTTAAAAATTTATAAACCCTAAATCTTTAAATGATTAAGAAAATTTAAAACATATTTGAATTTTTGAATTTATTTGAATTCAAGTTAATGTAACATTCCAGTTTAAATAAATAAAGTTTAAAGGAAAAGAATTTTTACAGGTTTAATAAACCTGAACTTGTTTTATCAAATATTTCTACAAACCTGAAAGTATTTAAGTTTTTTTTTTAAAATTTAAACTGAATTTAAAAAGTGTAGAGCAAGTTTTAAACAAAGTTTTAAAACAAGTTTAAAATCTTAATTCAAAATGAGTTTGAATTATAGATTTAAAAATATATAAGTTTTATAAAGATAGAAGGTTTTTAACAATTTTGAAATTGTTAAAGTATTTTATGTAATGTTTTAAAATCTGAAGTTTAAGGTTTAAACAAGGTTTAAATTTATATTTAAATCTGGATTCAAAGCTAATTTGAATCTTAAGTTTAAAACTGGAATCAAAGTGGAATATGTATTTCAGTTTTTGAAAATTAAAAGAAAGTTTAAAGTTGCAAGATTTAAACTAAATATAAATTAAGTTATTGAGATGCTAAAGTTAGAAATTTTTTAAACTTGATAAGTTTAAATTATTTTCATTTTAAAACTTGTATTTAAAATGAAAAGGGGAAACAGTTTCAAAAGTACTTTGTTTAAAATAAAATTTGTTTTAAACTTAATTTAGAAATATTTTATTTTAAAATTAAGTGAAGAATTTATGTTTGAATTAATTTATTAAAAAGGTAATTAAGAAATAATTAATTAATTAATTTAATTAATTATTAAGGTTTAATGCATATTGATTTAGGGGTTAATCAATTTGAATTAGGATCACTAATTAGATTAGTAACTAATGATGAATAAATATTATTAATTATGTAATTAAGTTTAAATTAAGGTTAAATAATTTGATAATTAATTTTAGTTAATGAATGATTAAAGATAATTTAAATTTGTAATTAATTTAAGTTAATTACTTTATAACATAATTTTAGGATGGTTAATGAAGGTCATTAGCCAAGATTATTTAACAATTAATTAATATGGTTAATTTTTATAATTAATTAGGTTAATTAATTTAATAATAATCAATTGTAAATGGTTTGAATAATTACTTAATAAAGTAATTAAGAATTAGTTACTTAATGTAATTAATTTAGTTTAATGGGATTGTTTAATTTAATTAATTAAGTTTAATTAATTTTAAACATTTGGAATTATAAATAATTACTTTATGTAATTAATGATTTGGGAATTACTCAGTTAAGTAATTGTTTAATAATTACAGATTGTAATTAAGGAGATGTTTAAGTATGAGATAATTTGGATTAATTATTTAGTAATTAATCAAATAATTAATGAAAAAAAATTAATTTAAGGATAATTAATTTTGTTTAATATAGTAATTAAGTTAGTTAATTACTTAGAGTAATTAATTTAAGGAATAATTAAGGATCATTAATTATTTAATTAATGATGTAATTAAAGTTCATTAATTATGATTAATTAATCAATAATAGGTAATTAAAGGTATTTAATTAATATAATTAATTAAGGATTAAAGTAATTAATTATGATTAATTAATTAGTTGAAGTAATTAAAGGTTAGTTACTGATTAGTTGAGGATAATTAATTTATGAAATTAATCAAGGATAATTACATGAATGTAATTAAGAGTAATTAATCAAGAGTGATTAATTAGGATGATTTATTTATGATTAACTGATTGTAATCAATTAAATAGAGGGATAAGCAAGTTATAATTTGGTGAAGTAATTAATTTAATTCATTTGAAATTAATTAAAGATGAAGTAATTAATTTAATTTATTTTAAATTAATTAAAGTTGGGGTAATTAATTTAATTCATTTTAAATTAATTAGAGATTAGTGATAGTTAATTTAATTCATTTTAAATTAATTATATGGTGAGGAATATAATCTTTGCTTATGTATGAATGGATGTCATTGTTTGACTTGGATGCTTTGAAATCTCAGTAATGAGATAAATATATTGTGTGATATGGATGCTTGGTTGTATTGTGATGATAACATAGGTTATCTATTGTGATGGTGATATATGGAATATCTATTTGATATTGATAATGTAGATTACCTGTTATGTGATAATGTTAATTATCAGTTATGATTTATGAATTATCTATCTGTGTGTATATAGATACTGTAATTAAATTGTTTTAAACTTTAAAACAAATTGGCCCTAAATGACACGCTTTGGATTTCGATGAGACCGGGATCGGGTTTCCATATTTGGATATCCGAAAACCACATCGATTCCAAATAACGTTAGGTCGTGAATCAAAGTGGAGCGAGTGAAGACTCGAGGTGTAAGGGCTATACGTCAGTATAACTCTGTGGGTGATTCCGTAATGAGTTTGACGGAATAGTACTTATAGATTCGAGATGGTGAATCAGAGTGCAAGGGTTATTGTCGTTAACTCTGAGGGTGATTCCAAAATGAGTGTAACGAGATAATGCCTTCGGTTTCGTTCGAACCCGGAACGAACTTGTATGGATTGAATGCTTTCAGAACATCGTCAGGTGGACGATGAGCATTCTAAGTGATATATCCTATAAAGGTAATCGTAGCCTCAAGCCTCATCAACCGGAAATGGCTAAAACAGGGGAGGTGCAACAAGGCTTCGTGGGTCGCACCCACTGGAGAGCAAGATTGATCCCTGTCTAGAGGTCCCTTTATATTTCAGCTGTGTGGACGGTTTTGAGCTCCAACCGTCGGGGTTGTCTTGTTCGGAACTATTCAGTAAGGAATGGGTCCGGCCTTGTGTTGCAGGGGAGTGGGAGTACTCCTCGGTACGATGATCTAGGCCACGTACTGTGACGGGCGGTACCCCAGTAGCCCTGCCGTTGATGGAATCCAAAATCCAATAAGTGCCAACGGTTTTGATTGTATACCTATGTAGCTGGAATTTAATAAATGTAACAATTTCAGCTATTTCTTATTTATTTGAAAACCCTAGACACTATTATAATATCATCGGATTTCCTATCAAATGTTTTGGTTAGCGTAAGGTAAAAACTTTTCCATGTTTATGTGTGGGAAGTCTTATGTGATACCTTTCTTTTCAAAAGGTTTTTGAAAGTTAAGCAACTTTAACCTGTTACTCACACCAGACCCATGTCTGACCCGGAGTTTATTTTTGTTTTTCATAAACTCTTGGGTACTCAAATTTTTATGAGTAGTCAAGGGATTCAGGTTAGGATTCAGGTTGGCTTTGACGAATAATGGGGGAGCAATGGAGCAGGAGGCTTCTGCGTTTTAAATATATAGTTCCGTTGTGTGTTCTCTGTGTTGATTGTATTGAGTTGTAAATACTAGACAGGTGCTTATAACTGTCTAGTATATGTGATGTGTATGCTGTGTATCTCTGATTGATGTTGTATATTATGTAAATACTTATGTTATTAATATAATTTATTCGTTCCGCTGTTGAGATTCTTGTGTTGTTTCTTCTTTCTCTTCTTTCTTTTCTTCTTCTATCCCTTTCTTTCTTAATTCATGATGCGATTTTCTAGGAGTAGAAGGCCGGGTCGTGACATTTAAGCTCTGATATATTTATCTATGCCTATTTGTAGGATACCCAATACCCAACTCGAGCTTCAGTGGGCTTGGATTTTAGCTTTTTTTCGGAAAATCCAGACCCATTGTAAATTGGCTTGTTACATTTGATATCATAGCTTAGGTTAGTAGATCCTAAGTAATTTAGGAAATATGAGTGAACATATTTGTATTTTTTGAATAAAATGTAAATATATTATGTACTAAAATTCAAATAGTCTCCAATTATAGATTTTAATATATGGAAAGTTTTTAGAAGTATATTTGCGTGTAGTTTGCTAGTTGGGTTGGCATGACCCAAGGATGTTGAGCCCTAAGTTATTACCGATTTATAGTGTATAATAAGCTACGTTTTGAGAGAAGATTGGTATCCATCTGTTATAGGAAGTCGGAAAGTTTCCTTGGAATAATAGAAAGGTATTATTATTTTTGAAAGAATAAGAGACTATAGTAAGAAAATGAGATTTTCAAGGTTTAAGAAGAGTATTCCTAAGGTAGTAAGAAGAAAATCCACTTTATGTCTAGCCCAATAAAATAAAACTTTTGCAATTGAAAAGTTGAAAAATATAATTGTTAATATGTTTGAGGAAGTAAATATTGGGTTTTTGAAAAAAAAGTGTATGAAATTTAAATTGATTTTTATATGATGTAAGTTTTGTTAAAAGTGAAATTCTTTTTGAAGAATTACATAGCATGTATAGTCCACTAGTTTCTTTGTAGATAAAAAAAGATTTTAAATATAAAAGTCTAGAGTGCATTAAGTATCGAAAACGTAGGTTACAACATTTATTGTTGTAATAGATTTTTTCATGAAAAATAAAGGAAGCATAGACTATGACACTATTTTTATAGTAGGTGACTCCCAAAGGAAATGTTTTTTCATAGCATATGAGATTTATTAATATATATTTTAATTAAATCCATATACTAGTATTTTTGGGTTGTAGTAACGGTGTTTTACGCAACATCTGTTTTGACCCAAATAAAAATGTGTTTTGAAGATAATTTCTAAGTACAGAAATAAAGTGGTTTGTAAGTACACTTATTATTTAAATAAGCATATGGAAATATTTTCTAGTTATGGAAATATTAAAAAAGTTTTGAAAATGAGCTCTTCTGAAGAAAAGGGAGAGGATATAAGTTAAATATTAAGAAACTAATAAATTTCGTAGCAAATGTCTATTGTAAGCGAATATAGATTAAGCATACTTTAATCTATTGGAATGAAATGAATAATGATATAATTTTCTATGAAACTATATCACAAATAAAGATGTTTTGTGCAAGTTATAAGGAATGCATGAATGAGATGTACAAGGTATGGAAAACACCATATTTTGTATATCCTTTTTCAAAAAATTATAAAATAAGTTCCTAATAATTTCACATAAACAAAAATCATAAAGGATTCATAGAAGGTTTTAGCGTTAGTGGTTTTTTATAAGAGAAAATAGTTCCAATACATTAAGGTATAAAACCATCAGGTGTAATGAGAATTATAATAATTAGAGACAGTATTAGTTAAGAGGGATATTATAGAGAGCCTTAGTAGGAAAGCTAAGCAATGGAAATTTCATATTTTACCATTTATTATGCACATTGGTTTCTTGCTTTTGTAGAAAATCCCAATTTGTACTAAGTTAGAAACTCCTCCAAAGTTAGGTAATTGAAAGAGTAGGAAAGTTAAGGGATTTTTTTGTTCTTATATACTTCAGTTTTCGTAAATTTGAAAACCTATGAAAAAAATATATTTTGAAAACATGTGAGGGCATTTTTGGAAGCCAAGAAAAAAATTATTTTGAGGACAAGCAAGGCATGCTTTAAAGGAAAATGGTTTGGTGAAGAAGTGAATAAGTTTTTAGAAGAAAAAAGCTTAGTAAACAGTTAAATTTAGAAGTCCAAATTTATTTTCGAAAGCTGTAAAGGTCTTTAAAAAGGAAAAGTGGAATAAGTTTTGAACTTAGAATTTGTGAGTTTTTCCCTTCTACGTTTGGAGAATAATTTAAATTCAAAGAGCGTAAAGATGCAAGTCTAGAAAGACAAAATGTTTGGTAACCAAGTACCTTTGAATTTAATAGAAACTTCAAAGTAATACTTTTAAAGGAAAGAATTTTGTGATTTGATGTTTCAAAAATTTAGAAGCTTTAATTTTTGAAATGAGATAATAAATACCAAACCAAACTTTTAAATATGGAGTAGATAGGAATCATTTTCTAGGTGTGACGGGAAAAGTGTAAGGCTGTGTAGGAGATAGCAGTGATTACTTGTAGTAGTAGTAATAAAAGTTCCCGTAAAGTATATAGGACACTAGTGAGAACCTAGAAATGATGCCTCGTGTGTGTAAACTATAGAAGAATAGTGAAGTGATATTAGTAAGATAGTAAGACACCCGTGGTTGGGATAGGTAGACCTTAGTTGGGGAAAAATGAAAGGTAAAGAGAAAATTTCCCCAAGCTTAGTTGCCTTTTTAGATAGAGACTGCATAGATTGAAATCCTTATCCAATGCAATAAATGAGGCTTGGTTATTCCTTTTTGAGTATGGAATGGAAGAGAGGAATAGATCTTATTCTTCGTGAGTAATACAACATAAGTTAGTAACGAGAATAGACAGTAGGAGGAGCATAAGAGTTACTTGGATTCCTAGAGTAGGACATCTCTGTGTCAGAGTGGACATGATTCTAGGCCTCCTAGCCCTAGAGGAGAGCTGTGTTTAGCTGCTATATTAAAAGAAAAGTAAAAGTAGATAAAAATAACTAAAATAAAAATAGTAAAATTTAAAGAAAGCAATAGAAACGTCAACAGAAAAATTTGAAAACAAAAGTTTTTCTTATGTAAACCGTGCTTGGAAAAGAAAATAGAGATTTTTGTAGAATAGTGGCATAAGTTCCAAGTACGGAGAAAGATGTGCACAGAAAGTAAAACAGAAAATGTGAGGTTTTCCGTTTTCTACCTTCTTTCCGACATAAGAAATCGAGTTTGGAAAATTTTATTTTTTTTGAAATTCGAATATTAAAAGTTGTATGGTAGGATTTGGATGTAAAATTCGTTGAACTACGCCCTTATTCAGTTGAAGTAGGAAAAATATGGATGAAAAAGATTTTGAGTTTTCAAAAGGTTGCGTTCATATTGAAATTGCAAGTATATTTAGGGTGTGTGCATCATGTTTTAAATTAAATTTTTAAAGAAGAAAATCATTCATATAGGAGGTACCGCTTAGAAATTCAAGCACATGCATATATTTTATTTTGAATGACAATTTGAACAAGGACACAGATGGTCGCAAAATTGAATGTAAATAAAATGGATGTGATTGATACAAGGAATTGCATAGTTTTGCCCTTGTCGAATTTCGGTGATGAAATTTCCTAAAGGATGGGAGAATTTAACACCCCACATTTTTAGATAATTAAATAATCAAATAACAATGAATTGTGAAAAATAAGCATTTTTGGAATTATCAGAATATGGCCTCAAAACTTATACCATTGTGTCCATGACGATTTTCTGATCAATTTCTATACATAACTTGTCGAAATCCAAGTTAGTACGAAGGAGTTACAAGAAGAACAAGAAATCATATATATATATATATATATATATAATTTATTAAACGGAAAAAATAATAAATAAAAAGGACCCTATGGGTCGACCATCAGGTCGACTGGCAATGCACAAGGGTCGACCCTAAGGTCGAGCCGCAAAGAACACAGGTCGACCTATAGGTCGACTCGCATTTTCCCTGGACGTTAAATCGTCAAGGGACGTGCCGAGCTTTTCTAATTCGGTTTTCATGCAATCTGAAGCGTTGTTTTCTGGATCCAACGATTTGCAGTGAGCCTATAATGTGGTTGCACCAGATTCAATCCAAAAATCTGACGGTCTGAGATCCCCAAACTCCACTATAAATAAAACCCTAGGCCTAGCTATGTTTCCACAATCAGATTTTCCACCAATTGGGTTCATTGCTACCCTAAATAGAAAATATTTCAGAGGAGAAGATCTTTTTAATAAAAATAATAGACACCTTAGAAGGGGATTCAGGAAGCCCAAGGAGCAAAGCTAAGGACGACATGTGATTGGTTTTGAATTATAACTCTTTTATGTTTATGATATAATACCGTTAGATTCCTGTTAAATATTTAATTCAGCATTTATTTTAGTTATTAGTTCTGCTAATTAGCTATGTTGAAACTGTAAATTTTATAAGAGAAGTGTACTTATATTTAAATGTTATTTCTGTGAAAAAAAAGAAAGGAATTCGATTAAATATAAGAAATATTAGGCTTAAGAATTATAGAGAAAGGCACAATCCCAAAAGTGAGAAATTTTAGCAAATAATGTTAAAATTTCGGGGAATGAAATAAAAAGGGAAATCTAATAACTTGATTTGGAAGTTAGTAATAGATTAGTTGGTTGTTTTAGAAAAAAGAATGCATTTCCATAGTTTAATATTGTAAGAACAACGATAAACGTAATTGCAAGCATAAAAGCAAGAAAAATGAAATTAGTGCAAAATAGAGACATTACTATATTTTGCATTCCCCAAAAATTAAAGAAATAATAAAAGAAATATCTTGCAGTTTCGGATTATTGTTTATAGCACTATTTAGTATTAAAATATGGAAATGGATTTTTAGCACAGTCTTCATAACCAGCCAACTTGAATAGAATTACTTTCTAGAATAAATGAGAATAATGTGAAGCGTTAAAGAAATTAAAGAAGAGGAAGTAATAAAGTTAATTATTTAACAAGGTTAGAAATAATAAATTGAAGATGTGATTAGATTTGCATTTACTGCGCAGATAGTTGAATACAAAGTAAAGCAGTTACTATGATAAGTAAATTTGTGACAGTTGGACGTAGTCCCAAGCCAAGACTATCATATAATATAACATAACTAAAGAGAATTTTATATCATAATAAAAAAAGACAGACTAGAATAAAAAAAAGACGCTTGCAATTACATTTATAACATATAGGTTATAAAAGAAAGAAAATAATATTAAAGTAACAATTGCAAGTATAATTGTAACACGTATGTTATAATTGAAAAGAAAGCAATAGAATAGGCTTATTCTATCAAACTTAGATCTTGGTTTAATCTAAAGCAAAATAGTAGAAGTGGCCCGTACCGACGGCATTCTCTTTCACGTACATGACTGATGCTCTCACACATAGGTGGGGCTAGGCATGCTGATTTGGGTAAATAAGTAGCCAATAGAATAAGAAAAGTACACTAAACGCATAATAAAAGATTAGACGTAGGATCTAATAAAATGGTAAGGTGCGTTTGGAGCAGTCCGAAAGAGAATCTGGACAAAGAGTCTAAAGAAGCAGTTCTTCACAGATTTTAGTACAGAAAGAGCACGTCCAACTTAGTTAGTTCGGGCTAGAATGAAGTACGAGGCTTCAACGGGACGTGGGGATACTCTAGGATGGTCCTCTAGGGTAGGCCTAACGAAACTGCACCCTCGGAGGTAGATCTGTAGGTGTTTCATCAATAGAGTATGGCTTGACTACTTTTGCATTGCAGGCCTAACGAAGCGGACCTTTGTAGGCAGTCAAAAGGTTGATGATGGAGTAGGATATTCGTATGACACCATAGTCTGGGTTGTGAGTAGATTATAGTGGGCAGGACCCAAAAGGATAGTCGCATGCGGAGATCAAGCCATCATCAATTAGAGAGAGTTCGGGAAAGACTAGAGTTAAACCAACATGCCAATGATTCTTTCACTATGGAGACATTCGAAGAGGGGCACAGCTAACTGGATGTTTAAATTGTTTGCAGTTGGGCACAACCATTAGCTCTTGAAAGGTCTTTTTATTAGTTGAGGGGTGGCAGCGTGGGGTCATAACCACGATGAAATAAAAGACATACTAAGTAGAATATCTCTATTGAAGGCCTAATAAAGCGGACCTTTATAGATATAGAAAATCCCTGACCGAGTTTCGTACAAGGTAGACCTTATTAGCGGAATTCAGGGAGTAGACAGAACGATTACGTGTAGTCCTCAAGGTACGTACAGGGTGGTACACTGTGGATGTCCGAGCACTAGTATAAGCTAGTGCGGATGTAGTTTCACTTTTTCCTAGCAGATGATGGAACATTTGTGTCATAGGCTTCACGAAGCTGTCCTTTACAGATGTAGTTTAGTATGCTCTAGCAGCGAGACGATGGAGTCCTTTTCGAGAAGGATACGGAAGGTACTATGGGTAGTACCTAGGAGCGATGTGGTCTTTGGTCATGTAGCTACATATATATTAGTTACTAGGTTTTAATCTACTAGGGAGCAGATGGGTACGATTCACGCACAGAGACGAGAGTATTATAAACCCAATAAACTATATATAACGGAGAATGGAAATAGAACGATATATATAGAATTATGCTTAGAAGTGTATAATTTGTCCATTCACCAGAACTTTAGTTCTTAACCTAATCCTCATAACATCCCACATGTTAGATAGATGACAGATATTTTCCAGCTTGGTGACACTTGTATTGAAAGTGTTATTACCTTGGTGAGTATTTACTTACTATTATATTTTTAGTCAGTTCTGCTATGAGATATTTATTTAAGCTCTAATATATTTATCTTTGCCTATTTGCAGGATACCAATTACCTAACTCGAGGTTCTATGGGCTTGATTTTAGCATTTTCGCGAAAAATCTGGACCCACTAAAATTTGGGTTGTTACACAACCAGCTACCTCCTCAGCTGACCGAAACCATTCCCCTTCTTGTTTACTTTTCTTATATTATACATAGCTTGTTTATAATATAAGTTTGCTATATTTGAGTATCTGGACAGTGCTGGTCCATCAACTTCTCCTTGGCGAGCTGTAAGCATTCTCTTTTTAAAATAAAACTTTTATAAGCTTATATATATATATATAAGTTATATATTTTCAATTATCGAATTTAAGTTCTCGGGGCTTCACTTTGCTTTGGTTTTGTTATGGAGAGTTTGCCTTCATAGGCTTGGTCGTTGATTCGTGTTGTTGGATTTGGTTTTGCTTCGATCTCAGATTTGATTTGTTGTAGATCTCCGCGTTGCTCCATTGTTTTATCATCACCTTCGTAGCCACAAAAGTTGAGCGATCACTCATGATTAACATTCTTAAGTTCAGTAAATTTAATTTACATGAAATGACGATTAGAATATGTTGTTAGATTTGAATTGTTAAATTGTTAAGTATGATATGTTATTATCGGCAACTGTTACCTATATTAATTGACATATGACACCATAACCTGTTATATATATTTTTATTTAAATTGTTAATTATGATTATATATGCTTGTCAGTGATATTTATGTTATTTTATGCTATTTTATATCTCACACTGTAGGTTCCCTGTTAGTTAGAAATTCCCTATGGGTTGAAATGATACATACCCGAACGATCTTATAGATTAGGGAAAATTGTTAAAGGTTGAAATGATAAACCCAAGCTATTTTATTGATTTTAAATGTTGGGATTACGGGTTGAAATGATATATACCTGTAAATTAAACTATTACGGATGGAAATGATAAATATCTGTATCATTTGACCATAGAAAAGAAAATTATATATGGACATCGCTGGTCTATTTTTGAAAAATGATTTTCCAAAGTTTTGATAGGAAATATATGGGTTGTAATAAAAATTGATTTTAAAAATATAATATAAAGATTTTATTTTAATACGTGTGAAATAAATATTTTTAAACTGTATGTTTTCTTGGAATTTTAAAATTATAAGTTAAGTTGTGAAAGTGTAAAATTTAAGATTTTACTTATATTTTTATTATTTTTAAAATATATAAAGTAAGATTTAAAATAGATTTAATAATAAGGTTTAATTTAATAAAATTTAATAATTTGATTTAATAAAATTTATTTTAATTAGTATATGTATAATATGTTTAAAATATTTATTTAAAATTTATATTAACATTTTGAAAATAGATTTTTGTAATAACTTTAAAAAATTAAGGTTGGAAGGATAAATTGATTTGAAATTTAACCTGTTTAAGAATTGTATTTAATAGGAATTGATTTGAACTTATTAATCTTAAGATTTCAAAGATATGATTTTTATAACTTGATAATTGTATTTTGATTAAAGGTGATTAAATGAATATTTTAAAATTTAAATAAAATTGAAATTGAGTATTTAATATTGATGTAACTTTGTAATTTGAGATTTTATTTAAATATTATTAAAAATGATTAAGTGAATGTTTCAAATCTAAATGAAATTAAAATTGAATTTTGAAACAAAAATGAAATTTATTAAATTGTGTTATTGTAAATGTTTGAATATCTAAACTTTGAAACCTATTGAATTTGGAGTAGTGTAAAATAGTAGTTCAAACCTGGATTTGAAATCGATATAATCTGAAATGGTTTTAATGGGAATTTGAATTGAATATTTAATCTTTTTAATTGAAATAGTTAAACTGAGATTGATTTAGATTGAATTTTGGCACTGAAGTTGATTTGAATTGATTTATTAAATTGGAAGAAACAATTCTAATTTGAAACTATTTTCGATATAAACTATTTTAATATATGTTATTTTAAATTCATAAACAATTTCAAATATATATTATAATATATAAATTATTTTTAATATATAAACTATTTTAACATATAAACTATTTTTAATTATAAACTATTTTTTAATGTATAACTATTCCAATATATATATATACACACACTACTTTCAATGTTCAATTGGTTAACTTGGAATTGTTATGATTTAGATTTAATGGATTTAAATGAGAATGATTTGATATGATGGTTTAAACTATTTTGTGGTTATGATTTTGGAAATGAATATGATTTAAAGTGAATAATGATTTCAAAAGTGAATATGATTTCGAATGTGATATGAGTCTGAAATGAATATGATATTTTGAGATGAAGGATGAACTGTTTGGAATGAAAATGAAAACGGTGTGAAATAAGCATTTGGTTAATAAAGAGACAGAGATCAGATATTGTCATACTCTTGCCAATACCAAAAACCACTTTAACAACTGTGCACGTAGTGGAGAATCCAGAACAAAGTAGGATGGTTTGGCGAACGATTCTGTATGAGGTATTAATGCATCCCTGACCCCCTCGTGTCAGCTTGATGTGACTAAATCAGGAGCTATACGGGGCCAAGTGAGGTCGCTCCTCCGATCTGGCATATTTCTTTGATGTCATATTTATTACTTTGTGATTGATTTGGTGGCCACCCCTCAATTTGATTATAGAAGTGTGTTCCAAGGTGGACAATAGTAGCTACTATGCATTACCACCAGTCCGGGAGTGCAAATGGTAGAATCCTACCCTAGCATTGCCTCGTATGCCTTGTCACATGCCTTATCGAGCTCTTTACGTGTTTGGTTTGTGTCATACACTATGGAGTGCCCTCTGATAGCCATCCAGTTTACAGAGAAATTACAGTACTGTATAGACTATGACATTTATATAAAATGTGTTAAGGGGGATATAGGTAACGCCTTAACGCTATTTTAATATTTTACTTTACTATAAACATTATCTATGTAGCGTATTGTACTATGTGTGTAGATAGTTCCACTGTTCCTCAAAGGGTGGGAACCAAACATCCTTTAGGTTATTAGTATTTCACTTGGACATTTCACTTGAGTTGATTTATTTGCATAAGAATGTTAATCCTGACTAGTGTGTTTTGTGTTTTGCTTCATGCTCGGGTCGGAGTGAGTATCACAGCATTTGAGACTCACCTTTGGAGTTTCTCTTGGAGATTTATTTTCATCTATTCAACTTTTAGATATTCCCAGTTGTTTTTGTTCAGACTTGTCATCTACTTTGTATTTGAGCCTACTTGTATTTGGGATTTCTATTGTATTTTATTTCAGACTCTGATGTTATGTAGTATCTTCATGAACTACTATTTATTTATTCCGCTGCTTATTTTTGTAAACTTTGTACCTGTGATTCCGTGATTGATTTTATTTACAGTGTATGCTAAGTTTTACCAAATATAAATTAATAATCTGTTATTTTGAGCAATTCAAGTCTGACATGAGTAGGTGATTGTTAAATTTGAGTGGTTCGAAATGGCGGTCGTTACAGTGGTATCAGAGCTCTTATTTAGGCAAAACTTAGCATATGGAGTAAAAACTCATTTGAGATAGAGTAGTTATACCCTTGAATGAGTAGGATTAATTACTGAATCATCTTCGTTCGAGCTTGAAATTATTTGTTAGGATCCTCGTTGATTTGGATTTCTTTTGAATTTTGGAACTATCCTCTTTGTTCTAAAATTCATTCTTGTCTTTTCCTGTTTGTGTTCTTCTTGATACTGGGGCATCCCAAAGCATTATTCCTATTGATCTCTGTAATGAATTTAAGCACATGTTGGAACCTCAATTTGCAGCTTCATCCTTATTGTGACTAATCCCATCGGCGGTCATGCCAACCTTAGTATGATTTGTAAAGGGGTGAAACTCCTTTACAATAGGCGTCGATTCACCGAAGATTTCTATGTCTTCGGTTTCGATGCTGTTATTTCTTACAAAACCCGAACCGTCTCTTTAGTAGACGACCAGGGTAAGTCTCTTGTGATCGAATGTGGATTGTCTCAAGATTATACAGGAAATTTTATCTTTTCGCTTGATTCTTAGCCTAGTGATCTTGACTCCATCCCGATAGTTAGGGATTATTCTGATGTTTATGGTGAAGCCGTATCTCTTCCTCCCAAGCAAGAAATTGAATTCCGCATTGATCTTATTCCTGGAACTCGACCTGTTGTCCTTCTTCCTGAATGAATGGTTTCCTTGAATGGTTAGTCATCCCTTTGAAATTAACCAATGCTCCAGCCTTCTTCGTCGATCTCAAGAATCGCGTTTTCCACGATGTTCTCATCAATTTTGTCCTAGTTTTTGATATTCTCGTTTTCTATGTCTCGGTTGACCCGGTTAAGGTCGCCGTGGTTAATATAAGTCTATCCATCTTTCCTCTTTTGTAATTTTGTTATCTTATCTTCCGTCCGAGCCAATTTTCTAGTTAGAATTCTCTTTGATTATGGTCCCTCTAAATTTGAATCTCTATCCTTGTTCTAAAATCTATTCATGAATCATCCTGTGAGGGAGCGTATTTGTATTTGATATAAAATGTTTCATATTGTGTTGTTTGAGTTGTTAAATTTGATTTTGGGTTTTGATCGATTCGTCTAGCCAATGCTATCGATAGAAATTCCAAAACACTTGAATAGAGCAAACTAACAAAATATTGTTTTCGAAATTGGTAAATGAAATAATTTTAAGTATGACTACATTTTATATATATAAAAGTATAATTTTTGAAATTAGATAGTCAAATGAATTGGTTGTTAGAAATGATAATACTAGATTATCATTTGTCAACAATCATAAACCATTAACTATTGGTGTATGTTATAAGAAGTTGAAATTCTCAAATGAAATGAATATAAATTAAGGATTTGATAATTTAATTTTCGACGCCTTTCAAAAATTGGTGTTCTAATTTTTGAAAAATATTATTATTTGAAAGTATTTTCGAATGGAAATTGTTTCCAAAGAATTTTAAAAGAAGTAAGTCAGTACTCTCCTCTTATGTCGCTGGAAAATAATCTCGACGATGACAACAACATCATCGACATTTATTTTCGAGTCTCAAAGTGGGGAGACCACTTGGTAGTTTTGCTACGCTTTTATTTTGGAAAATGGATTTGATTTGAATTTCTTGAGTATGATTTAATGTTTAAAAAATACATTGTGTGTGTGTGTATATATATATATATATATATATATGTATGTTAGCCCCAAAATTGGTCACTAACACCCTTAGAAAGATTGTGTAGAGAGATTAATGAAGAAAGTAAATTAAAATAGAGAAAAATATGTAAATTTCAGTGCGGAGAACAAGAACACCAAATTTATAGTGGTTCGGCGTAACTGCCTACGTCCATTTTCAAGTTGATTTCTATTGATTTCCTTGATAGTTGATTACAGATACAATCCGTTTCTAATTACTTGAATAAAATTGCAAAACCAAAGACTAAATCATGAAAGAGTGTTGAATGCGGTAGAGTTTCCCCAGTGTTCCCAAAAAACTGATCCCCTTTCACTGTGCCCCCGCCTCTCTATTTATAGACGAAGATAGGTTGGACTTCCCTGGTGGGTCTGGTGGCTGAATATCTCAGCCTAAATGGAGTAACTTCTGTGTGCCGACCCATAGATGCCGAACGTCGAAGGCCGAACAGGGTATGGATGTCGAACATTCTCCTCATGCCGAGCGCAGCGAGGATGAACACTCTGAATGCCGTGGGAAGCATTTGCACCGAATGATGCTCGAAGCCGAACCAGTGACTTGGCCGAACGATGTCTTGGTCGAACGATGTTTGTATCCCGAGCAAAACTTAGGCCGGACGATACTTTGGCCGAATGCTACCTAGGCCGAACTATGTTTTGGCCGAACGATTCTTAGGCCGAACAATAGTTAGGACTAACGAAAGTTTGGCCGAACAATGTTAGGGCCGAACGGTAGTTTGGCCGATCAATGTTTGGGCCGAACGGTAGTTGATGCTGGTCAATTCTGCCATGCCGAACGTTCTCACATGCCGAACATTATTCCATACCGGACGTCTCCCAATGCTGAATGCTCTGCCATGCCGAACGTTCCGTAGATGCCGAACGAACTCGGATGCCGAGCGCACCCTGGATGCCGAGTGCTTCTTGGATGCCGGTCGCCGAGCGATCCAATTGAGACGAATGGTGGAGATTGTAACAGCCCGCAAATCCGTACCCCTTGAATCAACACTATTCTACATCAATTAACTCAAGTGGAACAGAAATACGAAACATTATGGTTAAAGAAGAAGAGATAGAAGAAGAAACTAAACAATATCAGAATCTCATAGTCGCAGCGGAATAAAATATAATAGTAAATAATAGAATTTTACACAAATTGAAACTATATCTGTTTTACACATCATATCATCAGAGTATCTCATACAACAATATTACCAGTCAGACAATTATACAATCATAGCAGCAGATATTTATACTAGTACGGATAATACGTCTCGGGCTCCAGCTCCTCTCCTGCTCCATAGCAACCTATCCTGAACATATTATACTCGGTCTGACCCGAGCATTATAATGAAATAAAACCCGAGTCAGTCTGGAATACCAGCTGATAATAATGCATCCAAATTGATTATTAAAGTTTCGAAAGTCCTTTGAAAATAAAAGCATCTCGTAAGACCACGCCACAAATAAACATGTTGGGTTTTTACCTTACGATTGCTAAAACGATTTTTATAGAAATCCTCTATTATTATAATAGGGTCTATATACAACTACTTATAAAATAGCCGAAATTGTTACACCTATTAAATTCCAGCTACTAGCCACAAAGTGGGTAATACAAATAAACTCGTAAAAGGCTCGTAGGGAGAATGGATTCCAACTAATGACTAGGCACTGGGGTACCACCTGTCACAATATGTGGTCTAGATCACAGTACCGAGGAGTACGCCCGCTCCCCTGCAACACAAGACCGGAACCATCCCTTACTGGACAGTTTTGAATAAGATCACCCCACAGTTGGGATCAGCAACCGCACCACTAAGCCGAAATAAAAAGGGACATCTAGACAGGGATGACCTTACTCTCAAGTGGGGGCTACCCACGAAGCCTTGCTGCATAACCCCTGATTTTCAGTCATTCCCGGTTGATGAGGCTTGAGGCTAGCGTTACCTTTAGAACGTTTCTCTTAGAATGCCCATCGCCCACCTGACGATGTTCCGAAAGCATTCGTCCATACAAGTCCGTCTCGGGTTCGAACGGAACCGAAGGCACTACTCCTACTACATCCATTTTGGAAATATCCTCAGGATTAGTAGCGACTAGCCCTTGCACTTCATTGCTCCATCTTCGACTCCGAACACGTTTTTCGCATGAAACGTACAAACCGGATCGATGTGGTTTTCGAGAAATAAATCTCGATCCCGGTCTCTTCGAAACGATCAACGCATTTGTCCAATATTGATAGTCGGTGATTTAACTATCAAGTAACAATCATAAGCATCCATCACACAATAAATAATCTTCCAATTATTTATTTTCTAGAAATATCTTTACGAGATATAATTCCAATTTCAAAATCCCTTTGAAACACTTTTCAAATCCAATTTTCTCATGGAATAGATTTCTCAAATCTTTATTTCCCCTAAAACATCCAAGTGCCCATATTTAAGGTTTAAAATAATTTAAATACTTTATCCCTCAAAATACATTAAAACCATTTATATCAAATCTACTTACATACTTAATTTAAAATATACATATACTTTTAAAAATATTTCGAATAAAACTGCTTTATAAGATATAAGCAATTAATTTTAAAATAACACAACTAGAAAAATGCCAATAACGACGGGTAGGAGCGACGACTTCCGACGGTCGTTTTTCGACGGCTTCCGACGGGCCATCGGCGGCCGTCGGAAGCCGTCGGAAATTCGCGATATCTGCAGCTCGGCCGAGCCTTTCTTCCTCATTTTCCAGCCTCTTCATTTCTGAAAAAAACCCCAAATCCCCATTTTCCACCTCCAATCGCTGATTTCGTGATTTTTTATCCTTCCCCGCTGTTAATTCAACGTCTCTTGCTCTTAATCTCAGGTATAATCTCTTATTTTTGTGAAAATTTCAGTTTTTACCCTAATTCTAGATTTGCATAAATTGATAAATTAGTGCGATTTAGTGATTGCAATTGTTTCCAATAGAGTAATAACGGTTTATAGCATCACATGGCATACATATTTCATCTTTTATCGTGAAATTATGAAAAACACGTATAATTTGTGATTGTTCATGTATATGTAAATTGTTGTGTATGCCTTGATTCGACGATTGTATATTTTTTGGAATAAGATAAAATGATTGAATGAACTAGGAGTATTATACTATGCATGTATTTACTTATGAAACAAAAAAAATGCATCACTCTAAATTATAATTGTGTGTATTGAAAAATGACAAAAATGTTAAACTAGCCTTAAGTTGATGCGTAATACGTCGAATAAATGTGTTAAATTAATATATATTTTTGTAAATGCGAACAGTGCGTAAAACTGTATTTTTTCGTAAAATGCACGCATGTTAATTGACAAATGCCCCTTAGAGAGTTTTTGGCCCCGTCTGACGAGTGTTGTACATGATCGTTGTATAAATAGTCGTTTTTTTTTCGAAAAACGACCATTTATATTCATCTGGTACAATGTTTGTCGGATTTGTCCCTGTATTGGACAAGTTATGAACACAGTAAGAATTTACATTTTGTATACTACTTCATCTTAAACGGTTCATAAAATTTCGGCCTAACTTTTCTTTTTTGTTTCCTGCGTACACGCATTTGTGTACAATGCAGGGAACAAAAGGGAAATGCTGCCGAAATTTTGTTGAATCGTTTGAGACGAAGTAATATACGAAATGTAAATGCTTACTGTGTTTGTAATGGGAAGTAGGATGCCTGACCAATGAAAAAAATTATATATATTTTTAAATCGTTACGTTAAAAAATAAAACGTGCCGTATTTGAAAATAATTTTTAATTTGTGAAGTTGTTTTTTAAATTCAAAATATTATACGACTATGAAAATAATCTTTTTCAAATTTGTATTCTTCAAAATAAATATTAAATTTTGAACTTCTCATTTTGTCAAATAGGAAAAATGATTGATTATTTTGTTGATCGGAGGAGATGGATGTACCAAAGAAAAGGACTGAGGGGCTCAATAAAAGAAGATTTTTATAATGGTATAAATGTGTTTGTTGAATTCGCTTTAAGTAATAACGGAAACGATCCAGAAATTCGTTGTCCGCGTAGTAGGTGTAGACATTTGAAGTATTTGTTACCAGATATTGTGAAAGTTCATTTGTGCCAACACGGTTTCGCACCCGAATATTATGTTTGGGATCGACATGGAGAAGTTGTAGCAAGTACTTCTGTAGAGTCTGAAAGTGTCGTTAACGAAATAGTTTCAACGACCCGTATAGAAAATATGGTTGAAGATGCAGCACGATCAATGTTTCCTATGGTTGAAGTTGACGACGATAATGGAAATGTTGAAGAACCAAATATTGAAGCTAAAAAAATTTATGATTTACTAGATGCAGCTAAGAAACCTATTTGGGATGGTTGTAAAAGCGGCACTCAGCTGTCAGTAATCGCAGAATACATTGCGATGAAGTCAAAATACAACATCACTGAAGCTGGGTTTACGACTGTTGTACAAGCTGCAAAAAGACATATGCCACCCGATAATCTAATGTGTGAAAATCACTACGAAGTTAAAAAACTTATGTCGGCTTTTGGTCTACCGTATCAGAAAATAAATGCATGTTTAAAAGGATGCATTTTGTTTTGGAAAGAAGATGCTAACCTTAGAAATTGTAAAGTTTGTAACCAGGAGAGATACAAATCAAGAAAAAAGAAGGGGAAGAAAGTTCCGTACAAGCTTATGCACTACTTACCCATAACTCCAAGACTTCAAAGATTATATGCATCTTCTGTAACTGCGTCCAATATGAGATGGCATAGTGTGAGAACGGAGGAAGAGGGTACGTTGACACATCCGGCCGATGGAGAAGCATGGAAGCATTTCGATAAAACGTATCCAAATTTTGCAGCGGAGAGTCGAAATGTTAGATTAGGATTATGTACGGACGGTTTTTCTCCATTTTCTCAATTTGGTTCTAAATATTCATCATGGCCCATTATCGTCACACCGTATAATTTAACTCCATGGATGTGCATGAAAACGCAATATATGTTTCTTACTGTTGTCGTTCCTAGCCCCGACGATCTGACACAAGGAATCGATGTATATTTACAACCGTTGATTGAGGAGTTAAAAATACTGTAGAACGAAGGAGTAGAAACATACGATGTGTCCAAGAAGAAATTTTTTCGTATGTTTGCTTCTTTGTTGTGGACTGTAAGTGATTTTCCTGCCTATGCAATGCTTTCAGGATGGAGTACTGCCGGTCGTCTAGCATGTCCATATTGCATGGATGAAACACGAGCGTTTTCTTTACCTCATGGTAAGAAAATTTCATGGTTTGAATGTCATCGATATTTTCTCCATGTAAATCATCCCTTCAGAGGAGACAAGAAAAACTTTTTAGCTAATAGAGTAGAAACCAGACAACCACCGACGATATGGTCAAGCGAAGACATGTATGAACTTGTTAAGGACTATTCAAAGATATATGAAACTGGCGAGCAAACAGAAATTGAAGGCAAATCAGTTGTTCATAACTGGTGCAAACAAACTATTTTTTGGGAGTTGCCGTATTGGAAACATCTTCTGTTTCGCCATAACATATATGTGATGCACAATGAGAAAAATGTATTTGATAATGTTTTTAATACAATTTTGAATGTGAAAGGGAAGACGAAGGATGATTTGAAATCAAGACGTGATATAGAAGAATTATGCAAACGTCCTGAGCTTCATATGAAACCAAATGACAGTAAAAAACCCAAAGCTTGTTACGAATTAGATAATAATCAAGTTAAATGTGTGTTAAAATGGGTGGAAGGGTTAAGATTTCCTGATGGGATATCATCAAATCTTCGTAGATGTGTTGACTTTAAAAATGGTAGATTGAGCGGAATGAAAAGTCACGACTGTCACATAATGATCGAAAATTTATTTCCTGTAATGTTCAAAGAACTACTGACGTTAAAAGTTTGGAAAGTAGTAACGAAGCTTAGTATGTTTTACAAAGAGCTTTGTTCGACTACTTTAAAATGCAACGTTTACGTAAACTTGAAGTGGACATTCCTATATTGCTTTGCAAATTAGAGAAAATATTTCCGCTCAGTTTTTTTAATGTGATGGAACATTTACCTGTTCATCTCCCATATGAAGCACGACTTCGAGGTCCTGTCCAATATGGATGGATGTATCCATTTGAGAGGTATGTAATATGTTATAACGTAATTTAATTGCATTTGAAAGATGAAGTTAATATAAATTAATTTTTCATAGATATTTGAATCACCTGAAGAAAAAAGTGAGGCAAAAAGCACGGGTTGAAGGTTCAATATGTAAATCTTACATCGAAGAAGAAGCTTCGTTCTTTTTCTCTCACTATTTCAGTGACCATGTGAATATTTCATTTCAAAGTGTTACTCGTAATGACGAAGGCGACGAACAAGAGTCCTCTCAAACAATGTTATCTATTTTTAGACAACATGGTCGGCCTTCTGGAAAATGTGTAGAAATATGGCTAGACGATAGAGATCTTCATGTAGCACACACTTATATTCTTCTAAATTGTGCCGAGGTTGCACCGTTTGTTAGGTAATCTGAAATAATAATTTTTGTTTTATTCTTTTCTATAATGCATGCGCGTGTATAACATAATGTAATAATTTGTTTATATAAACAGTGTTTATGAGCGTGAACATCCGAATAGAGATCTCAGTAAAGAATTTTCCGGTTGGTTTTCAAATTACGTTTGTGAGCCGAGAAATAGTGTTGTTGACGAAGGGTTGAAACATCTTGCGATGGGACCAAAAAGAGTGGTCAAGACATATCCAATATATTTCGTCAATGGATATAAATTTAACACCAAAGAATACGGTGCAGAAAAATTAACAAATAATACTGGTGTATTTGTTAAAGGTAGTGACGATCCAGAAAATCATTTAAATGATTTTTATGGCGTTCTGACACAAATTTTGCAACTGACATATTTATCACGACCCGCGGAGGAGGTGTTTCTATTTAGATGCAATTGGTTTAGCAATGTTCCAGGTTCTGGAATTAATGTGCACAAGGATTATAATCTTATCGAAATAAAGCATACATCGCACTATCACAAGTATGATCCTTTTGTACTAGCCCAACAAGCATTGCAAGTTTATTACGCTCCTCATCCGTCTCTAGAAAGAGATAAAGCAGATTGGTCTGCAGTTTTTAAAACAAAGGCCAGATTCACATTCGATGGGAAGAATATTCTGGACGAATAAGCTTATCAGGAAGATCTTGAGAAAAATAATGAAATAATAATTACAGACGATCATACAGATTTTGGTCTCTTGATCGATGAATCAAATGTTTGGGTACAAGCGTTTGACAGTGCAGACGAAGATATCGTCGAAAACGAGACCGAATCTGAATCAGAAGATGATGATGACTGATACAAATCTGAATATGTTTTTTTGCAATTGATGTAACTATGTTGAATTCTTGATGTATTATGAAATTGATGTAACTATGAAACCAAATCCGTGTACTATTGTTTGTATGTTTTATGTTATTTCCATTTGCCATTTATTTAGCAATTTTTATTAAAAATGCAATGAATCAGGTGTACCCATTATGAATCAGGTATAACACAGTTCCATTTCTATTTCCATTTCAGTCATTAATTAAGCAATTTATATCATTGATGTCATTTTCATATGAAATATATTTCATTACCATGTTTTTATTCTCTTATATAATGATGTGTATATGTCACAAGTTTATCATTATGTCGTATAGAGGTAGGAGCTCTTCCTGATCGTCGGGAGGCGATGGCAGTGGCCCATCGCAAGAGCCACAGCATGCAGTTGTATCGTTAGTCCCTGGAGCAGATGGGTAAGAATTAAATTTTATTCAGCATCATAGTTTTTTCTATGATATACGTAGATACTTATTTATATCGTACTTAAAAACTGGGGGTTCGACCTACTTCCCTCTAAGGTTGTGCTGGACGTCTCTAGGGCATCTTATCGCAGTAGGATGAGTGCGTGCTGGCCGAGGTGGGATACCATCCCTCCTCACATCATAGAGTGCATATGGCAGGATGTCCTAGTATGTATAATTTTTTTGTTTTTTAATTCGTTTTTGTCGTTTTTCTATTGTTTATCGTTTAAAGTGTAATCTTTTTTTAATACAGGCTGAGATAGACATCCAGACAGACGATATGATGCTGGCACGAGCATACTGGATGAAGAAGATGCGCAAGAACTACAGGGACACGATATCTGAGATTAAGAAATCTGGTAAGAAACCACGGTGGATGGGAGAGAGCGTGGGGCAAGCTTGGTTGAGCTACTGGGGGACGGACGAGGCGAAGGCAAGTATACTAATTTTTTTTGAATTATTAATTTGACGTGATTGAAAAATAATGTATCAAATTTTGAATGTACAGGCAGAGTCGGATAGAAACTCTGCAAATAGAAATAAGAATCCCGTCACTCATCGCGGAGGATCGAAGTCGTTTCAGTAGTATCGGCAGGAGTTGGTAAATTTACTGAATAATAAATGTAAATAGTTTATGCTATACGATTTTAGACGTATAATAATTGTATGTAACAATCAACTGCAGGAAGCCGAGACACATGGTCCTGTCAGCTATATGGACGTGTTCACCCGTACGCATGCTGTCGAGCATGTTAATCTAGACGGGACTTTTTCGTACACATGGTAGGACGATAAATCCAGCAAAAGCCATGTAAGCATATTTCATGTTATTCAGTATTAGTAATTGTTTTAATTGTTGAATTATGATGAAATAAGATATGATATTATTAATTTGTTAATGCAGGAGATGTTTATGGAGCAGCGACATAAACTCCTTGCTGATACGGGTAGAGAGCAACTGACGACCGATGAGGAGGACGTTATTTTTGAGCCCGTTATGTGTCCAGCAGAGCATGGTCGACGATACGGATTTGGCAATTTAGCGGTAAATAATTTACTTTTTCTTAAAATACTGAAAATATGATATTTTTACCTTTTCAAAATAATAAACTTGGATTTTATTTATTTTTCAATTATTGCAGTCCAGTAGTCAGAGTAGGGGATGGCGGAGTACACCTCAGAGCGATTTAGCAGGTATAGAAGAATTGCGGACTAGAGTGTCCCAATTGGAGGAGCAGAACCGCCAACAGGCCTTGCAGACCGCACAGTTGTTAGAGTACATGCAGCAGTTTGGTGGCCGCTTCCCTTCCTCGGCTGGCTCTAGATCTGGAGGAGATTGATTCATTGCTTGCTTATTCGTTCGTGCAGGTATGTTTTGTTTTAGTTTAGAATGATTTGGTTGATGGTGCGATTAATTGTTGATTTGTATAATTATGTATGATACACTTGGTTCTGTAGTTGTATGAGGATATGTATGAGAATGTTGATGAATTTATGTATTAACAACATGGTAGAACAGTTATTGTTAGGATTATTGTTAATGTTGGAATGGTATGTATATTTTGTATTTTATTTTTATTCTAATTTTATCCATTTGTGTGTTTATTGAATATTTTGTAGTCTAGGTTTGGATATTTGGTTGGACTATTGTTTATTGGATTGTACAGTATTGATATCGTAGTGTTTGGAAGAGAAATGTGGTTGGAAGGCTCTATTTGCAGCAAATATATAAAAAAAACCGCATATTTCCAATGGCTTCCGACGGCTTACAGGTCAAAACTTTCGACGGCTTCCGACATTTTCCGGCGGCCTGTAGCTGCATATTTCCGACGGCTTCCGACGCCCGTCGGAAGCCATCGGAAATCGTCGGAAATCGTCGAGAGCCGTCGGAAACGTGCCCGGCAGCATCCGTCGGAAGCCGTCGGAAATACTGCTCCCCGACGCAGTCTTTTTCGACGGCTTTTTCCGACGGCCGCCGACGGCTTCCGTCGGCCGCCGACGGCTTCCGTCGGCCGTCGACTGATTCTGGCCGTCGGAAATTGCGTTTCTCCTTGTAGTGTAAGTTAAGTCATACTAGTTTTGAACATAAAGTTATGAATCCTTATACAATTTCAAATAAAGCTTTAATTGATTTTCTTTAAAATAGAACCATTTATAAAGTATAAATGATAATAATATTCTTTAAAACGTAATTCTAATTACCCCTTTAAAAATAGTTACTTCTATAACTACTTTAATATATGTTCACATTTTTCTTGAAACCATTCTTTAAATAAACTCAAAACTCCTAACCTTTCAAAAATTCATCTTTAAAAACGTACTTGGTATCTCAGGAAAATATACTTCCACTTTAGGATAACATAAGAATTCTCTTTATCAATCCAATCATGATTTATCCAATTCAATTTTACGTTCATCCCGTAAAATTCCTTTCCATACTTTAAAAATAGCTCCTTTTATTTTAAACACATTGCTATTTCCTAGAAATCATTTCAAATATACGTTTAAAATATTTAAATAAAGCTTCTAGAAATTATTTAATTGAAAATAATACTTAAGAAAATATATAGGGGTTTCCTAAGTATTTTAAAATAAAATTTAACTTTTTAAAATAAGGTTATTAAATCAAATATTCATATTAAAATTTATTTTTGAAAACTTAATACTACATTATTTTTAAAAATAATAATAATAATAAATACCATAATTACTAAATTAAATATTTTCTTTCATTTAAAACATCTTAAATTAAAATTTCTTTCTAAAATATTCAAAACATATTTAAATTGCAAATTTATAATTTGAAAGTTTTTCTTAAAAACAAAATAAAATTTGCAGGAGAAAGCACACTTCACATTCTTTAAAATAAATCTCGCTATTCTTCAAACAATTCACATTTCCTTTATAGATCACATTCCCAACATTTCAAATTATCAACAAATTTCTTGACTTTAATTCCTTTTAAATTCTTTACTAAGGAATTTCTTTAATATCCTTTAAACCCAATTCATCTATTTATATTTAAAATTTTTAGGTTGTATTCTCCCAATCTCAATACAGCACAATTAAAATTTTCAATTTAATTCATCACAACATATAAATAAAACGCAGCATATCAAAATCTAAACAAATTATCATAGAACAATAAATAATGTATATCACAGAATATAAAATAATTTCTATTTGTGAGGGATCCAGTTGGATCCCTCCAACCTGTTTCCCTGCAACCACAGATATTAGCACAACAATATATCGATTCAACTTGATACTAATTATCATATTCAACCAATCAAGCAATCATTCAATTATTGACTATTTAAATTAACTAATATTCCAGATGTGAGTAAGTTAAACTCACTTTGGGTTTCCAGCGAGCGTTCAAATTTGAATTAAATTGAATCGTTCGATTTAATCCAAAATTTCTGCTTGCTTCGATTGTCTCCGGACCTACTCTAGCATGTGGAGCACGTCGCTGCGATTCCGGCGCTTCTTGTTTCGTCAAATTCTGATAAAGTATGCAAGAGTTATGGCATTTTAACGTTTGGATATAATTTATAAACAAATTTCTTTTATTTAATTACCCAAAAATATCAAGGCCGTTCAAAACCATTTTCAAATCTCGACCGCTCCTTCGTGATCTTCTTCCTCACGCGCAAGATTCTTCAGAAGAAACCGAACCCAAATTCGACACCTAGAGCTTAAGGCCTCCCCCACCTCGACGCCTTCCAGGATGATCAGGACCCACCATCTCGAAGCGCGATGCCAACTCCACCACCAGCCAAAAACCCCTTGAGCTCGGTCGTCCCTAGGCTGAGAACACCCCCACCAGCCGGCCGACGCATGCGACCTCCCTGCTCCCTCCATGCTGCGCTATACTCCATCGCCACCGTTGGATATCTAGAGCTCATCGAGCTCTACGATATTGAAGTTGGAACCTTCGACTAAAAATTGATAGATGGGGAGAAAACAAGGAAGGAAGCTTGCAAACTTTCGACCATTGGAGTATATGAAGATGGCGGCCTGAAGAATAGATCTAGGGCTTTCTTATAAATGCGAATATATAAGTGTTTATTAACATTATTTTAATATTATCTCCCATTTTAACAAGTTTTACAAACGAACTCCAAACAACACGTGTTGACAGGCGTTCCTAGGGTTTTATCCACGTTCCGAACAAAATGGAACGTGTTTCGGAGGCTAATTTGGTCTTATACGCGAGTTACGGAAATAAACGGTCAATTTTAAATTAAATCGATTAAAGTATTTTCTATGCGTTTTAAGCTGCCGGGGTCAAACGACAACTCCGATTGCTACGAAAATTGAAATCTGATAATAACTAATTATTACGGATCCAATGGAACTAGTTTCGCCGAATTCCGAGACTGTGCCCCGGAAGGCTAATTTAACTCGTTGATTAAATCGAGCGATTTTCACAATCGTCGAAATCATCTAAAATTTCACTTTTAAAATTTTACTAACTCTATTATAACTCGTATAAAATTTATATTCACATTAGAAATCATTCTGGTTCAGTTTAAATCAAAATCTGATTATTTGTATTATTATATTAATAAATTCCATTATTAAATTAATATAAAATTCCAATTTCAATCTATCGACGATTAATTTCATCCAAGGGTCCAATATTACTATTTAAATCAAAATAAACTTAAATAAATTTTTAGAATCAAATTTTATATCTATTTGCACTTAGAATTACCAATTATCCCAATTCCAATATTAAATTATTATTATTCAAATTTCAATTAAATTACCGTATTTAAAATTTAACCAATTCTATTAACTTAACCAAAATCTTTTTATTTCAAAAATTCAAATTATAATCCATATTCGACATTTAAATGAATTAAATGTTCAAATTTGGTGACCCAAAATTCCGTGTCGTTACAGAGATGCCGAGTACTAAGTTGCCTGGTCAAATCCTCAGGAAACACTTGCCTCCCAAAGTGTATCGCGTGACCGAACGTGATACACTTTGAACCACGAGTCCTTTGCGCTTCGCTTCGAACCTTGGCCGATTACTCTTGGAGGATGTTTTCTTGTGAGTACCGGTTGGGATGGTGTGTGCCGAACATAACACGAATGCCAAGCGATACAACCGAAGCCGAACATACCATGTACGACGAGCGAAATGAAAGCCAATGCCGAACGATGCAGCTTTGACCGGTTCTACCGGTCACTGTCGCTTCGACTTCTTCTTCTTCCTTATAAAAGTCAGCACGTTCCTTCTTCTTCTCTTTCCACTTTTTACCTCCGTGACCTTGTACTTGCTAACCTCGCCAGTTCACAACCTCCAAAGATTCAACAATCCTTTCCAAGTCTCGATCTACTAACTAGGTATCGATTCTTCCATCCAAATACTTTCCATAACTAATCAAGTTCATAGAGGGACCATAGCCGATAGGTGTATGAAAGAGTCGAACCTCAGTTTAAGATATTTTTAGAGTTTTTAGAGTTAAAGATGAGGAGGAAAGGTGGAATAACTAGAGACGAGCGTACAAGGGAGCTGTTGGGAGTTGTATTGTGATTCGGCATGGTTCCCTTGTGCCGAACGAGATTGGAGGAAAAAATAATAGAGGGGGAGAAGGAGGTGGTTAGGATGCTGTACGGCATGGACTGGCATGACTCGCCGAACGACCTGTTCCTGTTGTTCGGCGTGGTTGGAGGAAGAGAGGAAAAAATGAAACCGTAGTTAAGGTCGGGGTGCCGAGTGTTGGGGCTCGGCATAAATTTTTGGTTCGGCATGACTCGTCACATGCCGAGCAGTGGGATGGAGGGTTATGGTGGAAGTATGAATTAGGTAGGATGCCGAATGTTACTTTGGCCAAGCAGAACTTAGGCCGGTCGTTACTTAGGCCGAACGATAGCTTGTCTGGTCGGCAGTTAGGCCGAACAACGTTTAAACCGACCAATCATGACTGCCGACCCATATCTTAGCCGAACAACACACAAGCCGAACAATTATAAATGCCGAACCATGTTTTACAAGTCGAACACTTATGGATGCCGAACCACTTTTTAGCCGAAGAGAACTTAGGCCGAATGATCATTTGCCTTGCCTAATCATATAACAAAACAAGGGCAGAGATCCAGCATACTAGCATATTGAACTGATCCGGACTGATAACTTAAATTGATAAGAACAGATAAAAGCTTTTTACTCGTAGTGCCAATGCCTGAGTCCAAACTTGAAAGCATCGCAAGGCTGGTTTTCGAAGACGGTCAGCGATGACGGTCTTCGAAGGCGACAGTCCCAAGCTTGACTTTATATCATTAATTCTGTGACTCATGACCTCTTAGTACTTACACGCGAATGATCGCACTAGTTCACACACCACACGGGGGGAATTCTTGTGTTGTTAATTCTAACGTCGATTGTTTTTCAAGTATAGTTCAATTAGGTACTCTACAGGATTCAATATTTATTGGAAACGTCTAAGAGATCTAGCTCCGTCACGATTTCAAATAGACCAGGACCGTCCACCCAACAAGAAGTTGCGTATGTTTCAAATCCGTCAACCTCCCCTGCACATAACTTAGCCCCCGACGCTTTAGAGGCAGCAATTCTCTTGGATAATCCCGTTGATTCACAGGCTTCGAAGGTCAATGAAGTTGCGCTCCGGCTAATATGCTCCATCCATAGGATCCCTTTTGACGACGTGTTGTTTCCCTCGGGGCACGATCGTCCACACTTGCCCCCGGTTGGATACACAACGTGTAATAAATTCATGTGTTGGGTTGGCAGCGAGCCACCATTCAGTTTATTTCTTCGGGATATGCTGCAGTACATTGACATTGCCCCATCGCAATTGCACCCGAACGACCACGCTTTCATCTATGGCATCTATATCCTCTTCATGACCGTCCTCTCTAGGCCTCCAACTCCGTGCGACATCAGATACTTTATATGATCAAGAAGCGGAGAGAAAGCCTCTCTTTTGTGTTCCTCGAACCGCACCACAAATGCCAGATTTTAACCGGAGCGTGGATCAAGTTTTCCTTGTACAAACAGGAATGGTTCTATGTGTGTTGCCCTCCTGGTTTCGCGAGGAGATGGGTTGAAGGAAGTAAGTCTTCTTCTTGAAACGATACTCATGTTTGGTCGAAGCTATGCCTTTTCTAACTCTTGTTTCATCTTCTCAAGTGTCAATCCACGTCCTTACGGCCGAGGATATTCTGAGGCCCTTGAAGCTATTAGAGCTCTTTCCGCCGAAGAACGAGACATTCGAACTCTCATTTCAAATGAGTCACTATCGAGGTTCAGACTGTTAGCAGAAGGTCGTCGGGTAAGCCTCCCTGAGGGCGTCTCCATACCCAAGCCCGCATCCGGTAAAGGGAAAAAATTAGCCGATTCGTCATCACATCACACCCCCGGTGCACAGGAAGAGGGGGAAATTCAAGGGAATGAAACACCCGAAGCACAAGGTGAGAACTTGGGTCCCACTCAGGATCCAACAGTTGAAGTACACGATATCGAAACGTCATCTTCCCCTTCAAAGAGGAAAAAGGAATTGACGTACAAGATTAGAAAGGAGAAGGTTGGCGGAACTTCAAAAGTTACACTCATTCCAACGGAGAAAGAGGCCTCTTCACAGCATGTAGAAAGTTCTTTAAAGGGCCCATCGAACATCTCCATTTCCGATGACCTGCTCAATTATGACTTTGACGATCCAGAAGCATTTCAACTTCACTCGCCCATCAGAGGCGATGCGGGCGCTCTAGCTCAGAGTCAGGGAGAGAAAACATCCATTAGTAAAGCAACTGGTCCGTCGAGGGGAAACACTAGGACATGCACAAACACTTACACTTCAATTTGCACTTAGATTTTCGTCGTCGCGCTACTCTTCTCATTGCTAACTCTTTCTCAAATTTCGTACAGGTGGCATGGGATGTACACACGGCATTGACCGCCTCCGCGGGTCGTCTGTTTTCTATCACTCTGGGCGTGACTCAGGTTCTGGGACACGTCGGGACAGAGACGACGATGGCGATAGGGATTATCATTCCCGGGACTCATCATCTTAGAAGAAAACATACTATCATTCCTGCGATAGAGATCCTCACAGGAGAGCCGAACTTTCAAAGCCATCTCCTCCTGCTCCTGTAACAGACCCAACAGTATTGGGGAGGCTGGCCGAGCTTAAAGATAAATTTCCGAAAATCTGCTTCACGGCCTAAAATTCCTCCCGGCGATTCATCCTATCCCCGGTCATGTCAAGCAGAGTGCCATCGCCTGTACCAACGACGTTTATGTTTAACATGACGCGTTTGTTCACTTGGCTGAAAAACTTTCTGAAGTCTCCCTGGAGCGCCAACATGAAATCGATCGCCTGAAGCTTGAGGCTATCCACGACAAAGACATCATTAAGGCTCAGGACGGAGAAATCGCAACTTACAAGTCTGAACTTGAAGTCGCCCATCAGAGCGCCAAGGACACCATGGAGGCCGTCACTCGTCTGGAAGCAACTCACAAGAAAGAACTCGACGAGGCGGTTCAACGATGTGGGGTTTTGGCTCTAGAGAAGGACTCAGTTCAAAAGGAGAGGGACGCATTCAGTCTTCAAGTCAAGAAACTTGAGGAACAGCTTCGCAGAGAGAGGGAAGAGAAAACGGCTACCTAAGAAGAGTCACAACGATACTGCGACGAGATTGTTGTCACTCGACTCTTAAATGAAAAACTTGAGGGCGAGCTTTCTAGAGTTGAGGCATTAAAGAGTGAAGCCCGTGAAGAGGGCAAGACAATAGCGTTCACTGATATCGACTCGCGTCTTGAGGCGGCTAGAGAAGAAGGCAGGGAGGAGGTCGAAAGTATGTTTGACCCGCTAATTGTGAGTTCAACGCCCGTATTCTCATGCATCGAGACTTGACCTTCTTCGGCGAGGGTTATCTTGAATCTCTGTCCGAGGTGTGAGAGACTTTAATTGAAATCAGAAAGGCTGAGCACGGTGCTGAAGAGATTGATGAGGGGGCCTTGATAAAAGAATTCCTCAAGGGGAACGAGCCTTCGGACATGTCTGCAGCTAAAGCTATATATGGAAAAGGCTCCCCCTCAAAGAAAGGGAAAGAAGTTATTACTGGTCCATCCGTGGTTGTGCCTCCAGCTCATGCGCCTACTCAGTCGGCCGACCGGCCGATACTCGATCCATTTGAACAACATATCGGTTACAATCCGGAGGACCCCGGCCTTGGCGTCCATATTCTGTCTCCCATTCCGGAGGGTGAGACCCTCTTAACGGCTGAGAGCCTGCCAGAACCTGGTAGATAACTCTTCACTTTAAGGTTTCAGAAGTCGTCATTCTTTATGAAGGACTACTGTATTCTAATGCTTGTTTTTCATGCTTTTGCACAGGCCATTCTGACGTCGGGCCCACTCCGAGGAGCGATGTCGCCAAGGAGGTGGAGGAAAAGATAGGTGAGGCCACTCAGGCAGGAGAAGCTCCTGAGCCAGATGCTCAGGTGATTGAAGCGCTGGATGAAGACAAATCCGAGACTTCTTCTCCCATCGAGTGGAGTTATGAAGTAGAGATTACAGGCGCCTCCAAACACACATCTGAGCTAAGTATGAAGAAGCAGCTCGAGAAGGAGAAGAGAGAGACGGCCGAGATCAAGGTCGAGCCTCGAGTTAGGGACCCAGACGATCCCTTGCACAAGCCATTGAAGGTCATTCTCCCTGGCAGGTCCAAGCCCGTGGATGTTCCACGTACTTCTACAGCTGCTAACCCTCCATCAAAGAAGAGTGTCGAGGGTAAACGCACAGGGGAGGAGTCGTCCGAGAAGACCACGGAGGTAAGGAAGTCGAAGTAGCACAAGAAGTGACCATTACTCTTGTTCAACGAGAGTTAGTTTAAGTTATGTAATTATTTCCATCTACTTCCGTAGTCCTTTTAAATAGATTGTCTACTCCAAACTTTTTAGTAAAAACTTTGTCTGAATAAAGCTTAGTTCCTTTTTTTGCCTTTCAAAAGGCTCTTGTTATTCAATTTTTGTATGATTGTGATTTAAATCCAAGCCGTTGTGAATAACATGGACTTCTCGGCTCACCTTCGTATAGCTCGGAGATTCTTCGAGTGTTGTTCATTCTTCCTTCTGTGCTTCAAGCACTTAGAATATTTTTTAGTCCGCACATCGGGGACTTAGAGTACTCCAGTCCGCGCTTTGGGGACTTGGAGATTTGAGTCGATTATACTCGAGTCCGCGCTCCAGGAACTTAGAGTACTCCAGTCCACACTCTGAGGACTTAGAGATTTTGAGTCGTTTATACTCGAGTCCGCACTCCGGGGACTTAGAGTACTTCAGTCCGCACTCTGGGGACTTGGAGATTTTGAGTTGTTTATACTCGAGTCCGCACTCCGGGTAATTAGAGTCCTCCAGTCCCGGGGACTTGGAGATTTTGAATTGTTTATACTCGAGTCCGCACTCCGGAGACTTAGAGTACTCCACTCCGCACTCTGGGGACTTGGAGATTTTGAATCGTTTATACCCGAGTCCACGCTCTGGGGACTTAGAGTACTCCAGTCCGCACTTTGGGGACTTGGAGATTTTGAGTCGTTTATACTCGAGTCCGCGCTCCGGAGACTTAGAGTACTCCAGTCCGCACTTCGGGGACTTGGATATTTTAAATTGTTTGTACTCGAGTCCGCATTCCGGGGACTTAGAGTACTCGAGTCCGCACTCCGGGGACTTGGCTATTTTGAATTTTTTATACTCGAGTCCGCCCTCCGAGGACTTAGAGTACTCCACTCCGCACTTCGGGGACTTGGAGATTTTGAACCGTTTATACTCGAATCTGCACTCCGGGGACTTAGAGTACTCCAGTCCGCACTCGGGGGACTTGGAGATTTTGCATCGTTTATACTCGAGTCCATGCTCCAGGGACTTAGAGTACTCCAGTGCGCACTACGGGGACTTGGAGATTTTGAATCATTTATATTCGAGTCCGTGCTCCGGGGACTTAGAGTACTCCAGTCCGCACTCTGGGGACTTGGAGATTTTGAATCATTTATACTCGAGTCCGCGCTCTGGGGACCTAGAGTATTCCAGTCCGCACTCTGGGGACTTGGAGATTTTGAATCCTTTATACTCGAGTCCGCGCTCCGGGGACTTAGAGTACTCCAGTCCGCACTCTCGGGACTTGGAGATTTTGAATCGTTTATATTTGAGTCCGCACTCCGGGGACTTAGAGTACTCGAGTCCGCACTACGGGGACTTGGAGATTTTGAATCGTTTATACTCGAGTCCACGCTCCGGGGACTTAGAGTACTCCAGTCCACACTCCGGGGACATGGAGATTTTGAGTCGTTTATGCTCGAGTCCGCGCTCCAGGGACTTAGAGTACTCCAGTCCGCACTCCGGGGACTTGGATATTTTGAATCGTATATACTCGAGTCCACACTCTGGGGACTTAGAGTACTCCACTCCGCACTCCAGGGACTTGGAGATTTTGAATCATTTATACTCAAGTCCGCACTCCGGGGACTTAGAGTACTCCAGTCCGCACTCCGGGGACTTGGAGATTTTGAATCGTTTATACTCGAGTCCGCGCTACTGGGACTTAGAGCACTCCAGTCCGCACTCCGAGGACATGGAGATTTTGAATCGTTTATACTTGAGTCCGCACTCCGAGGACTTGGAGATTTTGAATCGTTTATATTGAGTCCACGCTTCGGGGACTTAGAGTACTCCAGTCCGCACTCTAGAGACATGGAGATTTTTAGTTGTTTGCACGTGTTCGTACGTCAGCCAGAATAATACGATTTCGTTTGCTACATGTCAAGAACTAGAAACAAAAGCATACTGGAAACATGTGCAACTAATACATGAAAGAAATAGACTAAGTATAATAATGCCGCAAGTGCTCGCTGTTCCATGCTTGAGGGAGTGTCGCACCATTGACGGTCGCTAGCTTGAAAGTTCCTTCTCCAAGCTTTCGTTCGATGACGTATGGACCTTCCCACGCGGGATTCATATGAGACATGATCGGAAAAACTCGTTTCAAAACAAGGTCTCCCACACTTAAAATTCTTGGTCGGACCTTCTCGTTATAATATTTAGCAACTCTATGTCTGTATGCGGCCGCTCTCAAATTGGCTTCTTCGCGTTTTCCATCAATGAAGTCCAACGATTCCAATAAAAGATTCTGGTTCGACTCGGGGTCGTAATAAGTTACTCGGTGTGATGAAACTTCAAGTTCCACGGGAATGACAGCTTCCGTGCCAAACGCCAATGCGAATGGGGTGTGGCCAGTCGCGGTCTTGTGGTTGGCCCTGTAGGCCCAAAGCGTCGTTGGAAGTTCATCCGTCCACTTGCCTCTAGCCTTTTCCAGATGTTATTTCAATATGGACTTGATTATCTTGTTTATGGCTTCCACTTGTCTGTTGGCTTTCAGGTGGGCAACTGTTGCAAACTTCTTTTCAATGCCATATTTATGACAAAATTCTTTGAACTCCTTGCTTTCGAATTGTGTCCCATTGTCTGTAATGATGGTCCGTGGAAGGCCGAAGCGGCATATGATATTTCGTACGACGAAATTAATAACCTTCTTGGTGGTTATTGTGGCCAAAGGCTCTGCTTCTTCCCATTTGGTGAAGTAGTCGACCGCAACTATTGCATATTTCGCTCCACATTTGGCTATGGGTAAAGAACCGACTAGGTCAATTCCCCACATTGCAAATGGTCAGGGACTAACCATTTCGTGAGTTCCATCGGTGGAGCTCTCAGGATTTTTGCATATATCTGGCATTTATCACATCTTCTCACATAGTCTGCAGCATCCCGATTCACAGTTGGCCAGTAGTATCCATAACGGAGGATCTTCTTTGCTAATGTCTACCCCCCAGTATAGTCGCCGCACTCTCCTTCATGGACTTCCTCCAGGACTCGTTTTATCTCACCATGGGCAATGCATCGGAGTAGTGGGGTCGAGAATCCCCTTCGATACATTATTCCATCTTGTATTATATAACGAGAAGCCTTACGAAGGACTTGTCGTCTTTCGCTCCTTTCTTTGAGTAAGATCTCGAATAGCAAATACTGCTTGATTGGGGTCATCCATGATTCCTTCTCGATTTCTGGTTCTAACATGAAATCTACCTCCATCATATCTATACTCGGAGCACGGAGGGTCTCAACAGGAAATAATCCCATTTGCTGTGCATCGCCTGTGCTTGCGAATTTTTCCAATGAATCGACTGCTCTGTTTCGCTCACGGGGGACATGTGAAATACCATAATACTCGAGATTCACTAGCAGCTCCTGAACTCGGACCAAATATGGGGCAAGTCTCTGCCCCCTTGCTTGGTAGTCTCCTCGCACTTGGTACACCACCAGCTGCGAGCCGCTAAAGATTTCAACCGATTTTACTCCTAGTTCTTTGATAAGTTTCAAGCCGGCGATCAACGCTTCATATTCGGCTTCATTATTTGTTGCTATGAAATCGAGCTTCAAAGCGTAGCAGATTGATCAGCTCTCAGGAGTTACAAGAACTATGACAACCCTCGAACAATGGTCGTTAGATGCCCCATCGGTGTACATCTTCCATCGAACGGGAGGTATGACATTGTGGTCGTTTGATTCGTCTTTCATAGTAAATTCAGTAATTAAGTCAGCTAGTGCTTGTCCTTGTATGGCCCTTCGCGGCAGGTAGGTAATGTCGAACTGACTTAACTCAATATTGCATTTAAGCATTCTCTCGGAAGTTTCTGGTTGTTGGAGTTTCTGCCGCAAAGGTTGATTAGTGTAGACACTGATCGAGTGCGCCTGAAAATACGGGCGAAGCTTGCGTGATGCAATCACCAAGCAATAGGCTATTTTTCAATCTTTGGATTATTTTTTTCTGCCCCCGTTAAATATTTACTAACATAGTACACTGGCTTTTGAACCCGGTCTTCCTCGCGAATGAAAGCTGTACTGATAGCGTGCTGGGATACAACCAAGTATATGTGCAACATTTTGTTGTCTATTGGTTTTGACAATACCGGGGGACTTTCTAAGTGCCTTACAAGATCTCTGAATGCTTCCTCATAGTCAGATGTCCACTCGAAATTCCTCTTTCCTTTCTTTATGACATCGAAGAAAGGAATACACTTGTCTGTGGTCCTGGATATGAATCGGCTCAGCGCGACCACCTTTCCATTCAAGCTTTGCACTTGTTTTATGGTTCTGGGCACTTGTATATCACGGATGGCTTGAATCTTCTCCAGGTTAGCCTCGATTCCTCGTGCATTCACAATGAAACCCAAAAACTTTCTCGACGCTACGCCAAACGAACACTTTAAGGGATTGATCTTCATTCCATATTGTCTGAGTATGTCAAACATCTCCGCCAAATCTCGGATGTCGTCGTTTGACTACCGTGACTTCACAAGCATGTCATCCACATAAACTTCCATCATTTTACCAATCCGGTCTTTGAACATCCGATTCACCAGACGCTGATAAGTTGCTCCCGCGTTTTTCAATCCAAAGGGCATCACTACATAGTAATACAACCCAACGTTTGTGACAAAACTGGTGTGTTCTTGGTCTGGGAGGTGCATCGGGATTTGGTTATATCCAGAGTACGCATCCATAAATGATAGTAACTCATGCCCGGCAGTTGAATCGACCAACTGGTCAATCCTGGGCAACAGAAAACTATCCTTCGGGCATGCTTTGTTTAAATCAGAATAGTCGACACAATTTCTCCATTTTCCATTCGCTTTCTTTACTAGCACCGGGTTAGAAACCCATTCAGGGTAAAGGGCGTCGCTGACGAACCCATTGGCTTTGAGTTTGTCCACCTCCTCTTTGAGAGCCGCGGACCTCTCTGGGTCCATGCCTCTCCTTTTCTGTTTCACAGGAACATGTCTTGGGTCTATGTTCAATATATGACTCGCGATTCTAGGAGGAATCCTGCACATGTCAGAATGTGTCCAAGCGAAGACATGAAGATTCACTCGAAGGAAGTCAGTGAGGTTCTGGGCCACCATGGGGTCGAGTTGTGATCCAATTTTAAGAATTCATGACAGATCATCCCGGCTGACTGGGATATCAATTGTTAGTTCAGCCGGTGCTGCATTTGTTTCCCTAGGTCCCCCATCATCGTCTCTTGGATCTATGTCTCTATAGATCCGAAAATGTTGCCCGAGCCAGGGCTCAGGCTCTACTTATCAATCATCAGCATTTCGGATGCGGACGGAGCAGTCCGCAACCTTTCCTTTCTCTCTACGCTGAGCCTCTCTCAGCTCAGCCACATAGCAGGCACGTTCGGTCGCCTGATCGCCATGTAACAGTCCAACACCACTGTCTGTGGGAAATTTTAACGTCAGACACCAAGGGGCCAATGCTGCCCTAAATTCTGCCAAGGCTGGACGTCCTAGAAATACGTTATATGGAGCGTCAACATCCAACACTATGAATGGTAGGATCCGTACCCTCCTACGCTCGCCTTTCCCCAGTTCAACTGGTAACTCCACATATCCCACTGCATCCGTTGCTGCGCCATTAAAGCCATGGATTCTGGCTTTAGTTGGTTTCAAATCCTTAGTCTCTAGCTTTATTTGGTCGTACGCTTTCTTGAAGATGATGATAATGGAACTTCCACAATCAATTAGAATTCTCTTCACAAATGCCGGCCCGATTGTCTTTGATATGACCATCGAGTCAATGGTAGAGGCCTCCACCTTATCCGCATCTCTGCTTCTGAATACAGTATCATCATCCATCGTGCGCTGCTGCTTTGCAGGAGTTCTATCCTCCACATTCGAACAACATTCATACTCCGCATGTCTTAAAGGGTTAGCATATCGTTCCATCTCCTGCCAATTTTTATCTGCAGGATGAGGTCCGCCAGCAATTGTGTTGATAATCAATCTACCCACAGTTCGAGCAGGTTGTTCTGGTCAGCGTGGAGCTGGCCCACGTCCCGGGTCCAATGTCTCTTGTCTTCCGTCTTGTGGGTCTTTGACGAACTCCTCTGCAGCTTCTTCTGTCTAATCAGCTTTTCTATAGCGTCATGGAGGTGTCTGCACTCCTCTGTGTTGTGCCCATAAGACTCATGAAAGCGGCAGTACTTTCCAGTCCGCTTTTGTTCCTCCGTTGATTCCTTTGGATGTGGTTTCCTATACTGAAAAGTGTTGCAAGTTGACAAATAGATGTTCTCAAGTGATGCATTGAGCGGGGTGTATTCATTGTAGGTCGGGATCCTTGACTTCCATTTCCCCGTCTCTCCTTTCTTTCCGAGATTTCCACCTCCGGATCCTTTAGACTGCCCAGGCTTGCTTTGGACGTTGACTTGAGATTTTTTCGAATTATCACCGGTTTGCTTCATGGCGACAGTACTCTTCACAGTCCCCTGAGCAGGCCCTGGTGCCTTGTCTCGTCTTGTCCATCGAGCTTCTTCCCTTCTTATGAACTGATGAGCTTTCGAGTAAAAACATTCCAGCGTGGCTGGGGGCTTTCCCACCAACCAATCTCCAAATTCAGAGTCCGGATCCACTCCACGCATTACCACCATCAGAATTGCATGGTCGTTTGGATTGCTCACTTCGGTAGCAACAACATGAAATCTCTGCAAGTATGCTTTCAATGACTCTCCCGGAGCTTGGATTACGCTTGATAAGGACATCACATCCTTTGGACGAGTGGTGTGTATCCTGAATTGCTTTATGAATTTCACTGCCAATTCGTCAAAGCTGGATATAGATCGTGGGGGAAGTCGAGTAAACCACATGGTGGTAATTCCAGACAGAGTGATTGGGAAGCACCTACACTTGGTTGCATCATTAGCTCTTGCAGAATCCATCATCCATCCGTACCTCATCACATGCTGCCTGGGATTAGTCTTCCCTTCGTAGGCTGGGATAGTCGGCATATTTAACTTCTTGGGGTAGTCAGCCTGCAGGATACCATCCGTAAAGGGAGTATGGCTTCTGGACAATCCCCAATCTTCATTGGTCAAGCCTTGGTTTTTTCTCATCAACTGTCTGACCATAGCTGTTAAGTCCGGAGTTTGTATGGAGGATGGAAGGTTGGGTTCCGTTCCACAGTACCGTGTGGGTTGATGTCCCGCCTGATTTGGGTCTTGAAGATTCGGGTGTCCGGTCTCTTCGCGGGCTTGATTCCCAACGCCTGCTTGTGCACCTTCATCCTTACGGCGTCTACGCCTAGGAGGTTCATCAGCTGACATTGAACTGTCAGATTCAGAACAAGGGGCAGGGTTACCTCCAGCATTCTGGCGCTGTTGCTGAACGAGCTGAGTCATGAGGTTAGTGTTGGCTTGAATCTTCTCAGCAAGTTGCCTTCTACTTTCCTTGAGTTTTCTTATCAAGTCGCTGAACTCTGTTCGGGAAACGACTTCCGCTTGGTTTTGGATAGAGGGCCCTGCACCTCTTGTTGCTTGCTGATTTCTAGGTCCAACTTGTTGTACGCTAGCAGTTTCATGGACATCTGCGTTGTGGGAGGCCGATCTGGTTCATGGTCTTCCCATGGTAGAGTTGTTGGTTATAACTCTAAATAGAATCAAATGACACCTTGTCAATGATCTTGGATCTCCTCTGGAGGATTTATGCAATCCAGTAGCTACAAAGCAGATCCTAACAGCCTGAGAATTCAATTCTCGATGAAAGCACCAAAATGTTAGCACCAAAATTGGTCACTAACACCCTTAGAAAGATTGTGTAGTGAGATTAATGAAGAAAGTAAATTAAAATAGAGAAAAATATGTAAATTTCAGTGCGGAAAACAAGAACACTAAATTTATCGTGGTTCGGCATAACTGCCTACGTCCACTTTGAAGTTGATTTCTATTGATTTCCTTGATAGTTGATTACAGATACAATCCGTTTCTAATTACTTGAATACAATTGCAAAACCAATGATTAAGTCTTGAAAGAGTGTTGAATGCGGCAGAGTTTCCCCAGTGTTCCCAAAAAACTGATCCCCTTTCACTGTGCCCCCGCCTCTCTATTTATAGATGACGATGGGTTGGACTTCCCTGGTGGGCCTGGTGGCTGAATATCTCGGCCCCAATGGAGTAACTTCTGTGTGCTGACCCATAGATGTCGAACGTCGAAGGCTGAACAGGGTATGGATGCTGAAAAGTCTCCTCATGCCGAGCGCAGCGAGGCCGAACACTCCGAATGCCGTGGGAAGCATCTGCACCGAACGATGCTGGAAGTCGAACCAGTGACTTGGCCGAACGACGTCTTGGTCGAACGATGTTTGTATGCCGAGCAAAACTTAGGCCGGATGATACTTTGGCCGAACGCTACCTAGGTCGAACTATGTCTTGGCCGAACGATTCTTAGGACGAACAATAGTTAGGCCGAACGATAGTTTGGCCGAACAATGTTAGGGTCGAACGGTAGTTTGGCCGATCAATGTTTGGGCCGAACGGTAGTTGATGCTGGTCAATTCTGCCATGCTGAGCGTTCTCACATGCCGAACGTTATTCCATACCAGACGTCTCCCAATGCTGAATGCTCTGCCATGCCGAACGTTCCGTAGACGCTGAACGAACGTGAATGCCGTGCGCTCCTTGGATGCCGAGTGCTTCTTGGATGTCGGTCGCCGAGCGATCCAGTTAAGCCGATCGGTGGAGATGCCGAGTACTAATTTTCCTGGTCAAATCCTCAGGAAACAATATACATATGTATGTGTGTGTATTAATTTTAAAATGGTTTGGTGAGAAACCGGAAATTTAGCTCTTAAGTTTGATGTTAAGTGATGGTTTCCAATTATTGAAATGAAGTAATTTTTTGAAAGATTAGAGTGTTTAAAATCAGAAATGGAATTAAAACAACTTAAAACATTTGAAGTAATTTTTTTAATTTGTGTGATACTTAAGTGCATTCTAAAACATATATAACTTACTTGAATTATTCAAAAAGTTAAAATGTTAATGTGAATATGTAATTGAAGGTTATACAAGAGAAAAATTAAGTAGTAAATTGTTCAAACTAAACTTTGCTTAATAGAAATGTTGTAAATAGAAGGTAATTATATAGTGCTCAATTTCATTTGGAAACATTAACAAAACTTACCTTGGAAAAGTTTGAATGTGATAAGAATATGTAACTGAATAGTATATAGTATAAATGTAAACAATAAGATGTCCAAAAATGAAAATTTTGTTAAGAGAATTTTTAAATAAAATTGAGTGGTTATAATAAATGTTTATACATTTAATCTATGTTGTAAGATATGTAAATAAAATTGAAAGTCAATCAATTAAATGTAAACCAATTAAATGTGAATGGAACAAATGTAAATAATGGAAATCAATCAATCAAATGAAAATGGTTTTAATGGGAATTTGAATTGAACCTTTAACCCTTTTATTGAAATCGTTGAACTGTGATTGATTTAAACTTAATTCTAAAACTAAAGTTGATTTGAATCGATTGTGAAATTGAAAAAAACAATTTTAATTTAAAACTATTTTCGATACAAACTATTATAATATATATTATTTTGAATTTATAAACAAATATATATATATATATATATGTATATATATTATAAAATGTAAACTATTTTTAATACCTATAAACTATTTTGAAGTATAAACTATTTTTAATTTATAACTATTCCAATATATATATATATATATATATATATATATATATATATATATATATATAAACGGTTTGACTTGGAACTGTTATGATTTAGATTTAATGGATTTAATTGAGAATGCTTTGATATGATGGTTTAAACTATTTTATAGTTATGATTTTGGAAATGAATATGATTTAAAGTTAATAATGATTTCGAAAGTGAATATAATTTCAAAGGTGATATGATTTCGAAAGTGATATGATTTTGAAATGAATATGATGTTTTTATATGAACGATGAACTGTTTGGAATGAAAATGACCACGGTGTGAAATAAGCGTTTGGTTATTAAAGAGATCAGGCTCGTATATTGTCATACTCTCTGCCAATACTGAAAACCACTTTAACAACTGTGTTCATGGTGGAGAATCCAGAATAAAGTAGGATAGTTGGACGAACAATTCTGTATGAGGTATTAACGCAACACTGACCCCCTCGTCAGCTTGATGTGACTAAAACATGAGCTATACCAGGCCAAGTGAGGTCGCTCCTCCGATCGGGTCCATTTCTTCGATACAATATTTTTTACTTTGTGATTGATTTGGTGGCTGCTGAATATGGTAGTAAATGATTTTTTTTTGATGATAATAAACATATATAAATATCTATTCATTTAAATGTATTTGTTATTGTACTATTTTATTTTCACATAATTAAATAAATATTTGCTGAATAAAATAAATAACAAAGAAATTAAATTCAAACAAATATTTTATTCAACAAATATTTTATTACAATTTTGAATAGTACAAATTTGAGCTCTCACTATATTTACAATTTCCATCGCAATACATTTTCAAATTATAATACAATTTTTCACTACACATTTGCACCTCACTACATATCACTCGTTCACTAGTATTTTTTTCAACCATATTCCAATTTGTATTCAACATCTGAAATATATGTAAAATAAACAATGAATTAATAAAATTGAAAAAGAAATATTTTTGCAGTGTAAAATAAAATATGTTTATGAAAATACTATTTGCCTTGGTTATTTGGGTTATTTGACATCATATTTATTTTGAATTCATCATACACACTGTGCATGTCACAAGCATGCATGTACTGTACATGCCACAAGGCCGTGCACACCGATATACACTTGATAAAACTGCAGGGACATGTGAGCACAAAATCAAACCCAACCAAAAGCTAGGTTCAACTCAAGTACAATACAAATAAAGTCACGATATGATCATAAGGTCAAACCCGAGCCAAAGCTAGGTTCAACTCAGGTGCAATACAAAAAATAAATAGAATGATCAAGTTTTAATGACTAGAACAAGCTCGAACACACTATGAACACATACACATCGAAGTGGTTCAAAACTTGCAATGGACACAATAGTTTTAGAGTGAACCAGATTACAAGACCACCAGTGAAACAGGAGCCCCAAACAAATGAACACAACATCAATGTAACTAAAGCAAACAGGTGCAGGTATACAACAACCAAGTGAAGACTCCAAGAGGAACAAGCGAAGGATTTCAACAAGAAAGCGGTTGAAGCATATGGAAGTACACTTGTACACATGAACCAACAGACCATCACAACTAGAACATATAATTTCAAATGCAAGTATTCAAAGAGGAAAGAGGATATGCATGCATTTGGAGATGTGTGTGTGTGTATATGCAATGACACGTGAAGCTTCAACCAAGACACAGTGCAAGCAATGCATCACTGAGGTACATGACAACAAGCTAGTGGAATCAACATATACAAAGGGCAGTGCACCATAAATATACTCAAATCAATGCAGACCAACAAAACAAAACGGCTATGCATAGCCTCAACAATTCAGTACACATAAAGAACTGCTCCAGACTACATGAGCAACTATAAAAAGACCAAATGCAACATCTTTTTAGATATGGGATGAAATAAAGCAGTGGACTAACTGGCCAGAGCTACAAAATCTATATGTATGCATATATATAACTATATACATACACATATTAGTGCAAGTTCAGGTAAACCAAAGAATACATATGACAACTGGTACAAGGCAAATGCAAGAGACTTCAAGTCAAACAACAAATCTAGACCAGAGGCACACAATCACACAAGACAGTGAACAATGAAATGCAACCAAGTCACATGAACATGAACACACCAGTTCAACAAACTATACAAGCCTATGAAACTAGACTACACACTGAAGTGCAGACCATAACTTACAACACAATGCAACATGAAGTATGAATGCAAGTATCCAGATGAAAAGAAACATATACCACATGACAACAAAGAAAATAGATGAAGCTCGAAGCACGTGAAATAAAATAAACAAAGTAGTAAAGCTCTAAAACAAAATCAAAGGCAACTAGATCTTAGAAAAGTCTTATACATACATACATGCACACACAGACACACACATACACTTACATAGTGGAAACCAGACTAGACTTCATATGAAGTATACAAGCATTTAAATGATACCAGTCATCATTAACTAAAATGATTACATCATGAACTCAATGACAACATGCAAGTGGAAAAACACCATACATGTTACAAAACCAGACTCAAGTAAATCACAACTTTGAGGCAACAGCAGATCAACAACACATATATACACATATACATATGTATGTATGCAAATATATGGTGATCCAACAAGTCACACTCAGCAAATACAATCATCATAGAAACAGCCAGCGGTTACAACATGACTCAAGTGCAATCAAAATGATGTGCGACCAGATCAACATACAATGCAGACCAAGCAGTGAACAAAATGAAGTAGCAGTGTTTAAGAAAGAATCAACATGGGTCAACTATACATGAAGATAGATCAAATTCGTATACTAACACGATGAACAAGTCAGAGTAGAAAAGAATGGAACTTGCAGATGAAACTCAAATTAACCGAAGTTATACCATAAAACTATAGTTAGATTTTCAAATAGCCGAAATCAAAGGAATAAAAAATGGAACCGATTCAAACTATCCAAGCAATATTCAACTAAGAACAAGTCAGAAGTCATCACCAATGTTCGAATACAAGTCAATGGCCAAGCATAGCAAATAGAAGAATTCAAATAGAAAATATTCAAATGATAGTTTAGGCTTTTATACCTTATAAATACCATTAACATCATTGGCAATTAGATCACCGAGTTCAAGCATATCAACGAGAGTAAAAAAGCAAAATCACACACCACTTTTATTATTCGAGCTCGACGTGTTGGAGCTGCCGCAGGCAAATCAAAGTGACAAGCTGATTGACGAAGCAAATTGAAGAAAGAACATCATTCAATCAGAAATTTTAATAGGTGGCCTCAAATTTCAAAATCCCTAAATTGTTGAAGGAGGAATGAACGCAGCCATTTTCACAAAGCAAAGAATACGGGCCGAAGACATAAACAAGAGAAAAGGGAATATACTTAGTTTTTATCATTGTGTCTTTTTCTTTGGGCCGGCTCTTATTCTAGTAGGTTTAAATTAAATAATTAGGGTTATTCTTTGTTTTAGTTTTTATTTTTTATTTTTCATTTTAAACTTTTGTAAAATTCTAGTCGTGTGACTAGGGGACGAACTACGGTGGTGTAGTTCGAGAATTTGCAACTCAGTGGCTGAGTTATGGCAGGGTTTTGAGCGTAGAGTTAGGTTAGTCGATAGAGGGTGTCGCGAGTTTACATGTGCAAGCGTCTGAATACTTAATTTCTAGTAGAAAACTTAGGGGCAGCACGTAGGTAGGGTTTTGCCGAAGTTGGGTAAATCTGTGTTGTTCTATTTCTTCTTTTATTATTCTGCTATTATCTATGCTGCAATTATTTTATATATTTCCGTATTAATTTTTATTATTACTAGTATCACCCTATTTATCCACCTCTAGGGTGAAATCGATCCTACAATGGCCCCCCTTCGATTTGATTATGAGAGTGTGTTCCGAGGTGGGCGGTGTAGCTGCTATGCATTACCATCGGTTCGAGAGTGCAAATGGTAGAATCCTACCCTGGCATTGCCTTGCATGCCTTGTCACATGCCTTATCGAGCCCTTTACGAGTTTGGTTTGTGTCGTACACTATGAAGTGCCCTTTGATAGCCCTTCATTTTACGGAGGAATTACGGTAGTGTATAAACTACGACATTTATATAAAATGTGTTAAGGGGGATATGGGTAACGCTTTAACGCTATTTCAATATTTTACTTTACTAAAGATATTATCTATGCAGCATATTGTATCATGTATGCAGATAGTTCCACGGAATCTTAAAGGATGTGAATCCCAAACATCCTTTACGTTATTTATATTTCACTTGGATATTTCACTTGAGTTGATTTATGTGCATAAGAATGTTAATCCTGACTCGAGTGTTTTGTGTTTTGCTTGGTACTCGGGTCAGACTGAGTGTCACACCATTTGAGACTCACCTTTGGAGCTTCGCTTGGAGATCTATTTTCATCTATTTAGCTTTTATATATTTCCAGTTGTTTGTGTTCGGACTTGTCATCTGCTTTGTATTTGAGACTACTTGTATTTGGGATTTCTGTTGTATTTTATTTCAAACTCTGATGTTCTGTACTAGCTTCATGAACTGTTTTTTGTTTATTCCGCTTCTTAATTGTTTAAACTCAGTGTCTGTGATTCCATGATTGATTTTGTTTACAATATATGCTATGTTTTACCAAATATAAATTAACAATCTATCGTTTTGAGCAATTCAAGTCCGACATAAGTGGATGATTGTAAATTTGAATGGTTCGAACTAGCGGGTCGTTACAAACAATGTATATTATTAATGTTATAATATAGTTTTGAAAAGTTCTCTGAAACTATAATAAACATATTTTGAAATTTTAATATTTATTAATAAGACTAATAAATTAAATAAGTAGTTAAATTGTTAATTAATTAAAGTATATACATGTACAATATATATATATGCTATTAACTTGAATTATTTTTAAGATGATGTAAGTATATATGTATGTAAATAAGACATTTTTGACATTAATATTTAATTAAATTGTCTAATTAAATAAGTTAATTAACAAATAATAAAATATATACATACATACATCTATGTGTGTGTATAACCATAAAAGTTTTGGTATATATTCATTTAAAATGTTTTACCGACTAACATAAAATTAATTAGAATATCAATTAATTAAATTAATTAAAATTTAATTAACATAATGTACATAAGATTATTGTATAAGTTAATTGAATTATAAAAGTTATATAATAATTACACTTACATAATATGATTGTATAAAATCAAGTGGAATGGAAAAAACCCAAATAGACTTAAGGGATAAAAACATGTGTAGTATGTATACCATGATTTCGAATGTAACTGACACCAAAATTGCAAGGGTTTTTAATTAGAAATACATTATTATAAGATATAAGTCGACATCACTCAATAATATATTAAAGATTATAATTTTTAATATATGGTTATCCTCCATCATTTATATATTAATAGATTGCTTGCATAATCTTTAGTTGTTTTCCCTTAAGCTAGAGATGTTATCTGTAGCACTATTCTTATATTGATCGGACAAGGTAAGATACATCCTCATATTTGTTGATATTCCTTAAGACACCTGCATTATACTTAGGCCGTTGTAAAATGGTGGATATGCGTGAATAAACTCTTTCGATTTATTGATATTCCTTCAGATTTAGACGAGATCAGGATAAAGACCATAAGTTGAGAGTTGTACTTTATACAACTGGTAAAGTATTTTCCATCGCTTGCAAGCTTATGATTTGTTGATATTCTTCAAGTTCGGACTCCCAAGGCAAGAGAGCTCCTAACACCCATTAGAGAAATAAAATTATTTCTATGTTTTTCTTAGGGGTTTGGTAAACAATTTTTTAGTAGGAGCGTTATTAGAAAAACGAAATGGTAACATTTAACATTTCTAATATTATAAGAGCATTTTCTATAAAAAGTTATAATAATCTACATTGATAAATTCATGCAATTAATATAACTGATAAAAATTTTATCAATACAAATGGACTGAATTAATGATTGACAAAAGGAATATAAGATATACCAAATAATAAATATTTTCTCTATGTTATAGTTGCAATACTCATGCAAGCGCCTAATTTTGTAAGCGCTTAGTACATTCGACCATGTCACTTACGTGTTTAATTACCTGAGACTATGTGTTGTTCTTTATGGGTTTTAAACTCTAGAAGCAATACTTGAATATGGATATTTGATCCATATTAATGCTATATAGTGAATGATCGTAATTCATAATGTAAGAAACCCTGATGAAATTGGTTCATTCAAAATAAGCAAGCAAACCATAGTGTGAGATCGTGAATTCAGTTAAGTATAACGACCCGTAAATTTTATCGATTTAATAACGTAATAAACCGAATTTTTGTGAAATTTAAAACTATAAAATTTTGCGATGAAAATTTACTATTTGAAATACTTAGACATAGCAAGTGGTAAATTTTTATTGGAAAATATGAAAGTTAATTCTATTGTGTAATTTTCAATTTCAACTTAAAATCAGTTAATTAGACGAAAATAAAATATTTTCAAAACCTGAATATTTTTATATAATAAAATGTAAACTATTTTCTGAGTGAGATGTCATATTTCATTTTGCAAAATTCAGACTTCTCTAGCGCCGTTTATCTTATTTTCAACGAATTTGTAGCAGTTTAGCAGCGAAATATCGACTTTGATAAGATGGTCATATCGCTGATATCTGTGTACCATTTTGATCGTCTCGCCATGCTGATCTCCTTAGTAAATTCATTTGTGTGTTTCGGTGCCCGGTACGCAGTGAAAACCGTGAAATGGTTAACCGTATCAGTACCTAATTTTTATCTTTTGTTTCCCTATCACCATTTAATTATCTACCGGTAACAGTCATAACTTTTAATTTTTCCATAAATTTAATAGATTGGTCTGTCAATATGCCCACTGTTTAATTTTTTTTTGGTTCCGTCCTCGTTAATTTTCCATGCTTGATTCTGTTCGAAAGAAGAAAAATATAACAACAATAATCAAAACCTGCTCCATATGTCCATTTGCCACCACCCTCATTTCTTACCGTGCTTTCCCCACCTTCAACCGATGGCCACGCAAACACCCTACCCCATCGAGCAATGGCCACCACACTAAGCCACTCCCCTTCCTATTAGCCAGAAACCAACAGCCCGATCCACCAACCCATCAACCTCCAAGCTCAACCCCATATAGACTGCAATCGGCGCCTACACCTCGGAGCCAAGCACCACCACCTGCATCCTTCACTATCCATATCAGCGCCCACCTTGCACCATCCCGTCGCTTCAGCCAATGTCCACTCAAGCAGCCGTATCCCCCTTCTTTCGACCCACACATTTTCCATTGTCGTGAAGGCTGCAACAGCCCCCGACTATCTTCCTTCACCTTCCTATTGTTTAGAACGTGAGTTTATGATTTCTTTCGTTATATATATATATTCCTTTATTCACTGTTCTAAATATATTCTAGTGTACTTAGTCTTGTTATACATACACACATACACACACACACACATATATATATAGAAAGTATAATTATAATATGTTTAAAGTGTTATATTATATAAGACATATATATATATATATATATATATATATATGTTTATATATAATCTGTTTGGTTTAATGTATAAGTTTATAATAGTTTATATATATATATATAATCGGCTGCTTATACATGTAAGTGTATATAACTTATTATATATATATGTAGGATTATGTATGTTGTAATAACCTATCAATTTTATATGTAAGCTTATGAAAGTTATATAAAATCTATTTATTTTCATATATAAGCTTATACAAGTTATTTGTGATTTGTTTATGTGTAGATATAGTAATAAAGTAGGTTTGTATTGTTTTATAATAAATATTATTAAATATATATATATATATATATATATATATATATAAATAAAATAGGTATATAAGTTTATATATATATATGTTATACATCAGTTTATATATTGGTTTACATATAAAATTATACGTTTAGTTGGTTTTCAAATATAGTATAGGAGTTTATTTAAATTTTAATATGTGTTAAGTAGTAATGATTTGAAATATATATATTTTGTTCTATATGTATTTAAGTTAAACATTAGTTTGAAATATATAAATATTTTTTTAAATAGATGTTTTAAATTGAATATTAATCTTTGAATATATATATATATATTCGTATAAATAATATGTTATGTTAATATCTTGAAACGAATATATAATATAATATATAGTTTGTTTCAGTGTTATGTCAAGCTAGTTTTGATTTGTTATCATCGATTTCATGCTATCAACTTTGCTCGTTGTTAACCTGCCTTTTAGCAAGGCCGTGGACTGGTGGATTTAACTTAATCGACTACTCGTTCATCGAGGCTGGTTTACAATGAATTTTGTCAACTGGATGGATGGACGATCAAACACAGATAATGATAATGGATTTACAGCCGGGATTCGATATAGTCGATGGACGAAGGTTATTGGATAGTTGAAGCTTAGGTTTCAACATGTCTCGAGTTATCCTAGATTTGCTTTGAGTCGTAGTTGGTCGAGCTTCGAGTCTTGCAAATGGTTTCTTCGAGTCATTTTTGGTGGTTCGACTTTGGATGCTCGGCCTTAATGGTTGTCCGACATTGTGGTTCGGTTAGGGTCGCTCGACAATGTGGTTCGGTCAGGGTAGCTCGGCATTGTGGTGAGGTCAGTGTGGCTCGGCATTGTGGTTTGGTCAGGGTCGCTCGGCATTGTGGTTTGGTCAGGGTGGCTTCGCATTGTGGTAAGGTCAGGGTGGCTTGGCAAAGTGACTCAGCATTATGGTTCAGTCAAGGTGGCTCGGCAGAGTGGCTCGACGTTGTGGTTCGGTCAGGGTGGCTCGACAAAATGGCTCGGTGTGGTTAAAGTATTAGTCGGCAAGAATGTGGATCTGTGGCTTCGAGTCAAGGCGCTCGTAACTTCAGGTCAGCGCTGTAAAACGTGGCTCCAACGTGATGCAAGGTAAGTTGGCAACAACATTATGGGTCGGCCAAGATTGGTCGGTCAGGTCTGGTTCATGATTGAAATGGATCGGTGGTTGAAAGTGGTTCGGCATAAACCGATCGGCATGTGTGAGTTGGCATAGACCGGTCGGCATGTATGGATCAGCATAGGCCGATAGGCATGTCTGGGTTGGCATAGGCTAGTCGACGTGTGTGGGTCGGCTTATGGAGAGCTTGGGATTGGTGGGGATGAAGGGTTTACTTCGGGTCGGTGGAAACAAGGAGTCAGTGTATTGAAGGAAGGGGTTGAGTCTTGATAGGCCCTTATAACTCTGGAAGCCCAGCACCTCAGGTTTTGCCTATAAATACAGCATGTAGGGCTTCAGAAAGGGGATCTTAATTTTGCTTCCCATCTCCTTCCCTATTAAGGCTATTCTGCCGTTACCGTTATTCTAAAAGCTCTGGATTGTAACTGTAATTGATTTTAACATCAATAAAAAGGAAATTTCTAGAGTGGACGTAGGACGGAGTCAGCCGAACCACTATAAATTTTGTGTCTTTACTGCTTTCTTTTTAATTTTGATTGTTCTTCATATTTACACTCTCTACATACATTCTATCTGTGATCTATGACTGTGATTTGGTCCTATCATCTGAATTTGGGTGTTAGCGACCAAATTTTGGCGCTAACATTTTAGTGCTTTCACTGAGAACGCAAGCACTCGAGGATTTTGGAGCTAGGAATTTGGATTCTAGGAAGCAATGGCTAGGCCACCAATAAGGAAGCATGTGACAGAAAGAAGCAATCAAGAGGGAAGTCAAGAGGCCTCCTCTGGAGTTGGAGCAGATCAAGCATCCACCTACATCACCAGAGACGAGATGCAAACAATGCCGAAAAGACAAGAGGAGATGATACAGACTCTTCTCAGACAATTTGGAAAAGCAGGAACTACAGAAGCTCAGATCCGTGGAGCTGGATCAGAAGCACTCAACCAGCAAGCAGATGGAGTGGTTCAACAGGGAGCAACCCCTGATCCGCGAACAACTATTAACCCAGATGGACCAAGACTTGGGGGCATACCAACAGGTAATGCTGGACCAATCCATGGAGGGATACCTGGCGATGCTGTGCAACCTGACATCAACATGAATATAGGAGTACGTGATGAGGAGTATGTGCCAGGATTCCCTCATGAACTCGAGGGACAGATCGGAGGCAGCGGACAAGGATTACAGCTTGGTGACAAAGATAGATTAATGGAGATGGCCAGAAGAGCTGCGAGAGGTGGATTGGTAAATAAAAACTTGGAGGATGTGAATAGGAGTACCTTTACTCCTACTATCAGGCAAGCTAGGTACCCACCATATTTTAAGCTACCAACGTTGGAGATGTATGATGGGGGAACGGATCCCGCCGTTCACCTGACGAGGTACATGAGCCATATGGAGGTATTGGGGGCATCGGATGAGGTCATGACACGATTCTTCCCTTTGTATTTGACGAATATTGTAGCTATGTGGTTAAAATAGCTGAAGAGTGGTTCTATTGACACTTGTACGGAGCTGATTGAAAGGTTTATGAGGCAGTTTCGGGTCCATATAGTCAGACCCAAGAACGTAATGACCTTGACATCGATGAAACAATGGAAGGGAGAGTCACTCAGGGATTTCTTATCCAGATTCATTGCGGTGGTAGCTTCAGTGGGTCGACCCGATCCAATGATGGTGTTAATGGTAGCAGTTTCAAAAAATTATGGATAATTCGGATTTCAAGATATCAATGGAACGAGACCTACCGAGGGATCTCGGGGAGTTCTACCATGAGGCGGAAAAGTTCCTGAGGCAGGAAGATACGCAGGCTGAGAGAGAAGGGAGAGAGGCTGAGGCTTACGTAGTAAGGGGTGGAGGTCCACCCAGGGAGGATCCAAACAAAAAGAAAATGAATGACAATGGTAGCACTTCAAAAAGGCCTCCGAGGGAGTAAAAGTTTTCTTCTTACACATATTTAACCGAGACTCTAGAAAGGTTTTACTTGGATACTCGAGGGCACCTTCGGTATCGAAGGCCGACAAGGAGGGAACCTTTTGAATATGAGGGGGCATCGAGAAAAGCATTGCCAATTCCATGAGCTGGATGTGCACAACACAAACGACTGCAGGCATTTAAGAGATATCATTGAGGAGCATGTACGGAATGGTCACCTGCAATAGTATATAAGGAATCGAGTAAAAGCAGCGGGACGGGAGCGGCTACCGCAACCTTAAATGAAGGTGGTGCTGGATCTAGTCACTGCCGGCTTGTTATCAACTAAACAGATTTATGGCTTTGAATAAGTAATAGAACTCGAACTGATACAGCTAAGTCACCTACACATGTACGGATCGACGATGGTCCCTAGGCATGCTCTGAGACGATGATAAACCGTGTCGCTCAGGTCTATGAAATCTTATTTTTAGTTTTGTTTTCTTGAAAACTTTGGTTCCTCCCTTGGAGGTACAGTCATTTATTTGGTTTTACCTGGATGTAAAAAACTCTTATTTTGAACGATTGGATTTGAATCAATGTAACAAAATAATACAGGTATCGCGATCACGGTCCGGACCGATGAGACGAGGCAGTGTTCGCAAGTTACGAGTCCCTTCGTCGGAGAGCGATGGAATGGAGTCAAACACAATATAAAAGTCCTTGGCCGGAGAATATAAGGCCGGAGAATATTAGGCCGAAGAATATAAAAGTCCTTGGCCGAAGAACTGAGGCCGGAGAATATAAGAAGTCCTTGGCCGGAGAGCCGAGTCCGGAGAATATAAGAAGTCCTCGGTCGGAGAGCCGAGGCTGGAGAGGTCCTCGACCGAAAAATATGAAAGTCCTCGGTCAGAGAGCCGAGGCAGGAGAACATACAAGCCCTTAATCGAAGAGTCAAGGCTGGAACAGGATAACGCGACCCGGCGAGGTCTACGGATTCAAAATTAAACCCAGAGAGGTAAGGAATTTGGATTTCGACATAGGATATATGGACCCGGTGAGGTCCTGGATTTGCCAAAGGGCCTGGAGTGTTTTCGATTTTAGATATTGACCCAGAAAGGTCATAGATTTGGCTATTAGTTATTGAAGGATTAAAACTTGGTTGACGGATTTGGATGGCTATGGAATTGGCTCAGTGTTTGGTCATTGGATTAAGAATCGGATATCGACTCAGAGCAATCGTAGGTTTGGATAAGAATACGGCGATGGCACTTGAATAGGATAGCTTGAGTCATGGATATAATAATATGACTATGAATGAAAAATGGAGCTCGGATATCGGATTTGAGGCTATTCAAAACACACCTTCCAATAGCAAGGCATGTTTCGGGGAGCAAGTGTTAACCCGCCTTTTAGCAAGGCCGTGGATAAGCGGATTTAACTTAATCGACTTCTCGTTCGTCGAGGCTGGTTTACGATGAATTTAGTCGATTGGATGGATGGACGATCAAGCACGGATAATAATCATGGATTTACAACCGAGATTCGGCATAGTCGATGGACGAAGGTTATTGGATAGTTGAAGCTTAGGTTTCAACATGTCTCGAGTTATCCTAGATTTGCTTCGAGTCGTAGTTGGTCGAGTTTTGTGTCTCGCAAATGGTTTCTTCGAGTGATTTTTGGTGGTTCGGCTTTGGATGCTTGGCCTTAATGGTTGTCCGACATTGTGGTTCGGTCCGGGTCGCTTAGCATTGTGGTTCGATCAGGGTGGCTCGGTGTTGTGGTGAGGTCAGGGTGGCTCGACAAAGTGGCTTGGCATTGTGGTTAGGTCAGGGTGGCTCGGCAAAGTGGCTTGGCATCGTGGTTCGGTCAGGGTGGCTCGGCAAAGTGGCTCGGCGTTGTGGTCTGGTCAGGGTGGCTCGGCAAGATGGCTCGGTGTGGTAAAGTATGCGTTGGCAAGAACGTGGATCGTTGGCTTCGAGTCAAGGCACTCGTAACTTTGGGTTGGCGCTATGAAACTTGGCTCGGTGTGATGCAGGGTAAGTCGGCAACAAACTTATGGGTCGGCCAAGATAGGTCGGTCGGGCCTGTTCATGATTGAAGTGGATCAGTGGTTGAAAGTGGTTCGGCATAAACCGATCTGCATGTGTGAGTCGGCATAGGCAGGTCGGTATGTATGGATCGGCATAGACAGATCGACATGTATGGGTCAGTATAGGCCGATTGGCTTGTGTGGGTCGACAACCCAGAGTCAGTCTTCGGATTGGCTTATGGAGAGCTTGGGATCGGTCGGGATGAAGGGTTTACTCCGGATCTGTGGAAACAAATGGTTTACTCCGAGTCGGTGGAAACAACAAGGAGTCGGTGTATTGAAGGAAGGGGTTGAGTCTTGATGGGCCCATATCACTCAGGAAGCCCAACACCTCAGGTTTTGCCTATAAATACAACATGCGAGGATTCAGAAAAGGGATTTTCATTCTGCTTCCCATATCCTTCCCTTTTAAGGAAACTCTATCATTACTGTTATTCTAGAAACTCTGGATTGTAACTGTAATTGATTCTAACATCACTAAAAAGGAAATTTCAGGAATGGACGTAGGCTGGAGTCAGTCGAACCACTATAAATTCTGTGTCTTTGCTGCTTTATTTTTAATTTTGACCGTTTTTTATATTTACACTCTCTACATACATTCTATCTATGATCTGTGACTGTGATTTGGTGCTTCCATCAGGATTTGGATGTTAGTGACCAATTTTGGCGCTAACACTCGTCGATTCGTGTTCATCCGACCGTGCTTTGAAATCTGTGCTTGGATTTGTCACACCTTACTCTTGTTATTCCTCTAGCCTCGAAAGGTGAGCAATCACTCACGATTATCATTCTTATATTTAGTAAATTTGATTTCACTTGAAAATGACAATCGAAATATGCTGTAAAATTTGAATTGTTAGTTATTAAATTTTGAAATATGATATGCCATTATTAGCAATTGTTTACCTATGATATATGACACCATATCCTGCTGTATACATTATATTTAATTTGTTATTGATGACATATGCTTGTTGTTGATATATTACGTTATTATCATATTTGTTCTCACTTTGCAAGTTCCCTGTTAGTTTAGAAATCCCTATGGGTTGAAATGGTACATACCCGAACGATATTATAGATAAGGAAAAATTCGTTATGGGTTGAAATGATAAACCCAAGCGATTTTCATTGATTTTAAATTTTAGGATTGTGGGTTTAAATGATATACACCCGTAGATATTTAAATTGCGGATTAAAATGATAAATATCCATATCACTTGACCATAGGATAAAAAATTATATACGAACACCATTGTTCTGTATTTCAAAATGATTTCCAAAGTTTTGGAAGGAAGGATTTCATTAAATATTGATTTTTAAATTATACGTTTGGAAATTTTAAGTTTATAAGTTAGTTTTGAAAATATAAATTTTATGATTTTGCTTATTATTTTAAATATATAAAATAAGATATAAAATAGATTTATTAATAAGATTTAATTTGATATAATTTATTTGAATAAAATTCAATTTAATTAGTATACTTATATATGTTTAAATATTTATTTAAAATTTGACATTAATATTTTGAATATATTTTTGTAATAACTTTAAATAAATAAAGGTTGGAAAAATAAAGTAAAATTGACTTGAAATTTAAATTAATTATTGGATTTAAATAAGAATTTGTTTGAACTTATTGAATTTTGAGATTTGAAAGGTATGATTTATAACTTGATTTGATGAAAAGTGATCAAATGAATATTCTCAACTTTAAATAAAATTGAGACTGAATATTTAATATTCATTCAAATTTATAAATTGAGATTTTTTTTGTTATTAAAATGATTAAATGAATATTTTCCAATTTATATAAAATTAAAGTTAAATGTTGAAATATAAATGAAACTTATATTGAAATTGTTTTAATATTTGAACCTTGAAACTTATTGGAATTGGAATGATAGTTCAAACCTAGATTTGAAATCGATAAAAGTTGAAATGGTTTATTGAGAATTTGAATTGAATCTTTAACCATTTTAAATTGAAAGTGTTGAACATGGAGTGTTTGAATTGAATTTTGGAATTTAAGCTGATTTGAATCAATTTGTGAAATTGGAGGAAACTATATTTATTATATAAAGTATTTTAAATATATATAATTAAGATATAAATTATTTTAATATATAAACTATTTAATTTATAACTACTTTAACATACATCTATTTTTAATATCTAAACCGTTTAAGTTGGAAGTGTTATGATTTCAAAAGTGTTATGATTTCTAAAGGGTGAAAATTTTTAAAGTGTTACGATTTTTGAAATGAATATTACTTAAAGTGAATAATGATATCAAATTGATATAGTTTTGAAATGAGTATGATATTTTGATATGAAGTATGATTTATTTGATAGGAAATGACCATTGTGTGAAATAATCGTCTGGTTGTTAAAGAGACGAGGATCGAATATTGTCATACTCTCTGCCAATACCAAAAACTACTTTAACAACTGTGTACGTGGTGGAGATTCTAGAACGAAGTAGGATGGTTTGGCGACGATTCCATATGAGGTTTTAGCGCATCCCTGACTCCCATGATTCAGCGTGATGTGGCTAAAACGGGAGCTATACCGGGCCAAATGTGGTCGCACCTCCGATCGGGCACTTTCTTCGATACTATTCTATTGCTTTTGTGATTTGATTGGGTGGACCTTTGATTTGGGAGTGTGTCACGAGGTGGGTGGTAATAGCTGCCATGTGTTACCCCCAGTCCGGGAGTGCAAATGGTATATCTACCCTGGCATTGCCTCGCGTGCCTTGTCACATGCCCTATCACGCCTTCTACGAGTTTGTTTTGTGTCGTACCTATATAGTGCTCCCTGATAGCCTACTTGCGAGTGGAGTTTATAGTATTTTTTATAGACTACGACGTTATATAAAAAATGTTGAGGGGGATAAGGGTACTGCCTTAATGCTATTTTAATAGTTTACTTTACTATAGACATATTATAATAGCGTATATTACTACATAGTAGATAGTTCCACGGGTCCTTAGGGGATGGGTATCCCAAACGTCCTTTAAGTTACTTGTAATTATAGTTGACATTTCACTTGAGTTTAATTTACTGATATAAGAATGTTAATCCTGAATCGAGTGTTTTGTGTTTGCTTTATGCTCAGGTCAGACTGAGTATCACAATATTTAAGACTCACCTTTGGAGATTGGAGCTTTGTTTGAAGATCTATCTATCCAGCTTTCAGTTATTTCAGTTTAATTCAGTCATTCATGTTCAGACTCTTCAGTTGCTTATGTATTGGAGATTCATTTGTATTTGAGATTCTGTTGTATTTTGTTTAGACTCTGATGTTTCATAGTAACTTCATGAACTGCTATTTATCTATTCCCTGCTTATTGTTATCACTCTGTGTTTGTGATTCTGTGATTGATTTTATTTACCATATATGTTAAGTTTTTCCAGATATAAATTACCAATCTTTGTTTTGATAAATTCAAGTCCGACATGTGCGAATACGAATGGTTCGAAATTGCGGGTCATTCAGTATGATTGATTACAATAATGATCGTTTTGTGTTAAATATAATACTAGATCGAAAGCTACAAGATAGGTATAAGAACTTGATCACTGAAATGTCACTTTGATCAATTTAAAATATTTGATATTCTTAAATGTTAAGGATAATCAAATGCACTTTTGTAAAAGGTTAGTTATGATATTATAGTAAGGGATTCCTTTTGAATGGTTTGATCATTTAGAAAGGAAAACGAATGTTCGAGGGTAGATGTAACTTAAGATAAGGGCTAAAGAGAGTGAATGGTCACTTCTGCTTATAAAATAATAATTGATACTTAACATTGGAATGAGAAATATGATTTTTATTTCAAAATGTATTTTTTGTACAAAAAACTATTTTCTAGGAAATTTATTCCTTTGGGTTCAGGATATTTGATCTGAAAACTATCGATTGTAAAATGGTTACAGTAAACGAAATAAATAGTCTACATTAAATGGTTGAGTAGTCCTCCAGATTTCGTACGCTTTTATATAGTAATAGCATAAATAGTGGAAGAATGTCATATAACACTTACTGATCGCATTAAGTTATGAAAATTGTTTTTGTACATCATACCAAATATTATTTATGAAATAATAATCGTTTTTCATTGTTGACTGAAAAATAGACATAGTTTTATTTCAATATGAATATTACAAATACTCGTTATAAAATAAAACTATAATAATGGTATTTTGTTCGTAACAAAAGTGATGTATTGCAAAATATGTAAGTATCTCAAATTATTTGCAATTATTCCAGAATTATAGAACAAGCCATAGTTATAAGAAGTAATTCTTTGATTATATGATTATGAATCATATGGCGCTAGTGAATTATATCTTAAAAAATTAAAGGGCAAAGCACCCACACAATGGAAGCGTCACAAAGGTTCATGAACTTTTCGGGTCGATACATATAGATGTATGCAATCGAAAGTCTATTAATACCAAAAAGGTTTTAAGTACCTCGTTGTATTCACTAATGAGTTATTATAAATGTTATTGTAACGACCCTGAATTTTTTATCCCGAAAATTCCAAATATAGTCAGAGAAAAAAAGAAAAGAGATAGAAGGAAAAAGAAGAAAGAGAAACACCAATATCTCATATTCGTAGCGGATAAAATATAATAACAAATAATATCAGTTATACAAAGGAAAACTGTACTTATCAAATTACACTTTAATACACCAGAGTTACACATATACACAAACACTGGATAAATAAAATTATTTACCAGATAACTACAATATATCACAACGGAAAACACTCCATACGTTCCTGCCATCCAGTTTGCCTCCTGAGCTCCAGAACGTCCTTACTTGGAAATCTGTAATACTCAGTCTGACCCGAGCATTACATCAAAGTAACACCCAGATCAGGCAGGAAATCAGCGTGAGTAAACCCATTTAACATGGAATACAACAGCATAAAACTTACATAAAACCGGGGTAACTCGTACTTTATTTTGAGTTCATAACCGGTTAGGGTCAACACTTAATTCACAAATCGGTTCCTAAGTACTTTACTTAGTTTTAAAAGTCCATATTATTCCATTCCAGCGTATTTATCTCACATATGAAATCTATATGGAATTATTGTAGATTACAAATCGAAGTGGTTTCGAGTATTTACTGATACCCAACCCTGGTCCCTTCGAACCTAATGTCATTTCTAATCCAAATTATTAAGTTGTAAAACAATCATATTCAGGGTATCATACCATATAACAATTCAACTCAGATAGATAACCCACATTATCACTGTTCAATCCAATCATATCATAAAACATTTCATATCAGATTATCAAATTATCCAAGGCATTCAATATCATTCAATCATTCATAAGCAAGCTTTAACACTTCCCAATTAATTTAATTAATCTCTACTTAAATTAATTACTACTTTAATCACTTAGATTACCTTACTTAACATTAATTAATTACAAACCAATTGATTAATCATCCTTTAATTATACATCTTAATTAATCACCCTTGATTAATTATCCTTTAATTACATTAAGTAATTAACCTTTAATTAATTGCATAAATTAATTAACCTTCATCCATTCACATTAATTGCATTCATCCTTAAATTAATTACTCAAATTAATTATTCTATAATTACTTACACTGATTAATTATCTTTTAAATTAATTCATTAATTAACCAACCCTTAATTAATCAATCCTTTAATTATTTACTAAGTAATTAATCCTTAATCACTTATTATAATTAATTAATAAATAAATAATCCTCTAATTAACCAAGATCACTAAATTAAATAAAAGATAAACCCTTTTCCTTTAATTACTTACTTAATTACAACATTAAATTTTCTTTGAAAAATATTTAGGAATTTATTGCATATTCAATCTAATTCATAATTTATATAAACCATTTTCTAAAAATAATTCGTTTAAATAAATTAACTTTGAAAACATGGTTAACATTTCTTATGAAAACTTATTAATTTTAATATACCTCGCTACAAGATCATACTAACCTGCTTTGCTTTTGGAACTTGATCATTTTCTGTTTTGAAAACTTAGTTTATGCTCTTGTACTTAACCAAATCCTTTATCATTGCAAAAATCTGGCTTTAACAAAATTGTTTTAAATAAAACTGATTTTGTTTTAACCCACATCACCAGACCAGAGGCGAATCATGGAGTGACCTGACCTAATTCCGAGCCTATCCTTCCCCTTTCTCTTTTGAAAAAAAAACTGTTTAAATTTAAAAAAAAAACTGATATACTTGAAACACTCGCTTGAATCAACACGAAGCAACACTCGAGTAAAACCCTACTATACTTCGGGTCACAACTCGAGATAAGCCAACGTCCCAAAATACAAACTCCAGTGCACAGAAATTTCTGGTGCACGTGCATCGATCGTTGGCGAGGCTCCGGCATCCGCGACTTCCACCAGCAAGTCATCTTCGACTTCCTCGATCAATTGAACCCCTCAGATAACTCAATCGATCACGGTATCAGAAATCACTCGATCGATCCACCCTGGAAAAAATCGGTCGCTGATAATCCCTCGACCTGCCCAATTCCGGCCACCATCATCCACGTCACCAAGCCCGAGCAACACCACGACCTCCTGCTACAATTTCCCCCACCTACGATTGCTTCTGACGCTTCCAAGACGATACACGAACCCAAAATTTCCTCTCGACCAAATCCAGTGCTAAAACCCTAAATTCATATCGATCAACCTCCATGTCACCAGAGAAATATTCCGAGTATTTTTCCATCAATCGCCACTACCCCTACCCCCTTTAGACACAAGTCTAATAACCACTATCATGCAGATCATCAGCAATTTCCAAAACCCAAATTCTGACCATTCCAAAATATTTCTTGAAATACTATCTTAAAAATCAAGATTTTAGTTTTAAAAATCCTAAAATTTGATAACAAATCTGATTATAACCCTGAAAAAACAAGCTACAAATGTTGAGATTTTGATGAGTATTAAAATTTTACTGTTCTTCTTCCCTTTTCATTAAATTGGCTTCAGATTAAAACTTGGAAACATTTTTAAAATTGTTATCTTCATATAAAAAACTGTTTTGGTTTATATGTTGAAGCCTAAAGAGTATCGGATGAAGGGCAATTAAAATTTTTCCTTCTTTTTTTTAAATTGGGAGGAAGTACAGAGCAAATTCACTGATGCTCATACGTGCTCTCAGATATATTCATATATATGCACAAGAAATCATATAAAACACTCAAGCGAACATTTTTTTTACAATTTGCTTAAAAATTTACTGCATACAGCAAAGTTCTAAACACATTTAAAACCTTTTCTTTAAACAAAAATTGTTTATTCACCTAGCTATACTCTGGTTTGACAGAGGAACTCTGAAATTTTTCTTAAACTGTTTTAAAATTTTAGTTTACTCACAATATCTCCATTCATATAGAAATGTATTCATCTTTAAGACAGCATGCACACATAAATTCAACCATACATCACAATGTTAATTCCAACATTTATCACATACAAATAAGTTAAACTATTTTTAGTTTAGCTTACTCACATTATACCGTTTTAACAGAGGAACCAGAGAACCAGGGGTTGAAGTTTGAAACTTGAAGCTGCTAATTTACTTCAACCTGATCCTTGAGGAATTTGGATAAAATTTGATTTGAATCTGCAACTGATCTGTACTTTAGTTTTGAAATGCAAGAGTTGTTTTAGTTTTTTTATAACTTAAAGAAAACTAAGACCATTTGTAAATGCATGTTATTTTTAGCTTACACATGTCAATTTGCACGCATACAAAATTTACATTTGTAATTCTATGTATCAATATGTTTTTTTGTAAGTATTTATAAAATATTTTCAATTTTATTTATATTTATAAATGTCTTAATTGTTTTAATATTTAACTTCTTCTTTATATTCTTAAGTATAATTTGAAAGAAAATGGAATAAAAATCCAATACTTACAAATATACTAGTTTAATATATCCTTTGGAAATATATTGGATCCAAATCAATGTTTTCAATTCACCCACAAATATATATATTTACACCTTTTACAAATTCCCATATATACTACATGGCATATATATATATATATATATATATATATATATACTTATAATTTCCAACTTATAGAGTTTGCATATCTATTTATCTTTGTTTATTACCAACAATTTAAAATACTTATCCAGATATCAGCATTTATTAAAGCTCAAATCCATTTACATATCCATATGTATATATATTTATCATAGATTTATTTGTTCAATCTATAAATCAGTATTCATTATTAATTAATCAAGTTAATTATCAATTAACATACATTCCAAAATCCGGGTTATCACAATCCTACCCCTTAGAATCTTTTCATCCTCGAAAAGGAACGAAGCCAGAATTATAAAATTGCTTATTATCAGAAAAATCATTCTTTTGATCACTTTAAAGCACATTTAATATCTTCATAATATTACAAAATAGTTTTTATAAAAATACTTTTTATAACTCGATGTCTCAATCAGTCCATCCTTGTTCTCACAGAAATTCGGTCATAAGTTGATCAGGCGTACGACTGAAATTCTATAAGTACCTAGCAGACCCATTTTTAACACCCAGTGAAAATACTTTGAAAACATTTTGTTGAAAATATAGAAAACATTTTTGGAATAGAGGAAATATCTTTGGTGAGAATGCTCTGGAAATCATCACCCCCATCCATGGTCTCAGTTAACCCGATGGTTATGTTGCCGTCCTAGCAAAATCCATAGATAACTGTAGGCCTCCCCGCCCCCTCAATTACGCTATGGAACCCGCTACAGATCGCAGCTGCAATCAGGGTTATGTTGCTATCACAGCAAAAACCCATATAACCGTAGGCCTCAGCGCCCTCGAATTTCGCTGCCAAAAGAATGAAACTTCTCCACTCCCACATAGGTCGCATACTACATCAGTCAAGTCCCAATGTAACCTTAGGCTCTCACGGCCTCTTGAATTTCGCTATGTCTTTATAGTTCGCAGCCTACCGATATAAAATCAAACGTAGACTGTTGGCTCTCAGCAGCACACACGACTTTCGCTATATTACCATAGGCTGCAGTCTACCGATATAAAATGAAACGTAGACGGTTGGCTCTCAGCGGCACACACGACTTTCGCTATGGTCTGTAGAAGATCGCAGTGACATCTAGTTATACTGTCGTTACAACATAACCCAAATGCCTCTGTAGGCATCAGCGCCCTCGAATTTCGCTACAGACTACACATAATCCTCAGGAACTAGTTTGTCCGGACTCCTCACAGGATCAACTTTAGAACCCCCCCTTAGGGTTCAAGGCAGTACCACTCTATGGCACTCTTGAGAAGTTCATTCCAAGGGAGCGCCTTTTTCTCCAGAGCCATTTTCAAAACGCTTTATACTGTACACATATAGTATCTTCCAAATCATACACCTAGTATGAATCCCATAAAAATCTCCTTTCTCAAAATCGATTATCCCAAAATCGACAATTCTCAAACTTCGCTTTCCAAATTCCAATATTGATTTTACCCAAAAATCAAAAAGCCTTTCCAAATCCAAAGATTCTAAAAACCTTTTCTCAAAATCATTCTCATAAGATCCTTTACATATATATACATATATATAGTTATATATATATATATATAGAACTTTAAAAATCTTTGGATCACTTCAAACTTGTATAAATTCCCATTTATACTTCAAACACTTTCAAAAATATTTTTCTTCCAGCAATAGATTCAACAAGGGGAGATTTATCTTATATAACAAAGATATAACTTTTTTAATCCCAAATCAAATATTAAAATTTGATTACTCTATAAAGTTGCTTACCATATTACTTACTTTCATAAAGTAAGTTTCTATCATGGAAACATCCAATTTCTTTTTTATTTCATCATAAATTTCAAAAAATATGCCATTCATTTCAAAAACCATTTTACAGTCCATATCCACAAATTTCCAGTATCAATTTCATTCAAACCCGTATGATGTACACATATCATCCGTACGCTATACCAATCTGATAGCTCACTCGATCATGCAATTTCATTTTCGAACTAGTATCGTCCACCCGACTTCCTAGTGCGAACTCAGATCTGGTTTCTTGATCAGAAACCATCATTCTTCTTACATAGCCATAACTATGATAGAGAATATCCAGAACCAATCAACAATCCATATCCAGGTTCGTCGTCGAAAATCGAGTGAAAAATCCCAACTCGGATCGATAAACTATCTCGAAATTCTGTGCTCGAATCCGGATCAAATCACTATGCAAATAGAATAATATACGTACATCCTACGTATTTATCTTTATTGATTATTAACCAAATCAATTCTCTTTTCTATTCATCTTCACTTGATTTCTATTTACTTATTCACATTTTCCTCAATCCTTATTGGATTATCACTTTAATTCTTATCTCAATGGGTATTTAATTATAAACAGTTTGCACTCTGACTAGCTTTAAATTTAGAAAATAGCTTAAAAAGTTTAAAATAGATAAGTAGTTGAAAAGTAATTATTAGTTTATAAAATAGCTGTAAAATAGTTAAGTAGTTATAAAATAGTTATCAAATAGTTAAATAATTGCAAAATAGTTGTGAAATAGTAATTAGTTATAAAGTAGTTGAAAAATAGTTATTAGTTTATAAAACAGTTGTAAAATAGTTAAATAGTTCCAAAAATTATTTTAAATAAGTATAAAATAGTTTGGCTTTAAAAAGAAAGATTGTATATAGTAAATAACTTAGAAAAATAGATTTAAGAAAGCTTATATTAAAATAATTTGTTTGAAAATAGTTCGGAGCCAAACTGTTCCACTACCCAATCTTTATTCCAATCAATTCAATTTTAAATTTCCACTTCCTCCTAATATTGATTCAATCTGAAATCAATTTAAACAACTTCAATTCCCACTCCAAATTTAACTTTATTCCACTTCGATTTCAATCTCAATTCATTTAAATTCCAATTTGAATTAATCCAAATTCAAGTTGAATTAACATCGATTCTTTCTGAATTCAAATCAAATTCCATTTGAATTTTAAACCTATTCAACTTTAATCACAATTCCAAATTATTCAAATCAATTTGGACTAATTTCAAATTGAACCCACCTCAAATTTCAAATCATTTCAAATCAATCCAATTCAAATTTTCCATTTGAATTTTCAAGCTCATACATCTTCAATCACAATTCCAATTAATTCAAATCAAATTCAATTTGAACTAATTTAATTCAAATTCCAAATTTAAACCATCCCGAATTATATAAATTCGAGTTAAATTTTTAAATGTCAATTTAATCCTTTAAATCAAATCAACCTATATCTTTAAACCTTTTAATTCTGAATCCAAATTCCATTTTATCTTAATAATGGATATATTACCACACCCCATTTCTTCATTCATTTAAACAATCCAATTTCAGCTTAAAGATTATTAATAACAACAGGATGGTATCAATCAAATTATTTTTAAACATCCATCCATTTCCAATTTTCAGATCTCTAACCCATTTTGCGATCACACAAATTTTCAATTCAAACCAACCATTTAACTTTCCAAGTTAAATCTCAATTTCATCTTGAAATTTCCAATTCAGGTTGCCTGTTCTAAACTTATTTAATTTCCCAAATTAAATTCACTTTAATTTAATCCTGTCAATTTTACCCAATCTGAATTCTTATTTCAAATTTTAAACTTCATATTAATATCCAATCCCAATTATAAGTTCAAAAACTTATCACTTTGGGTATCACATCACAATCCAAGGAAAACTCAAAACCCAACCTTAGAGTTTATTTCATATTTATTTCCTTCACAGACCAGGTTACTTTTAAATTTTAAACCACCTTTGGTTTTAAATTCAAACAAATTCCTTTAAAATTTTCAAAATACTCTTGTTTGAATCAAGCTCTTCTATTCAAATAATATTATTTATTATTTCTTTATCACTTTGAAACAATTTTCAAATTTCTGAGCCTAGATTTAAAACTTCACAATTTAGATCATCTTTAGTTCCAATTTGTAAGTCATACTTGCCTAAATGTTTTACTTTCCTAAAACATTTCATTTTGCTCATTCATTAATACACATTTAATTATTAAACATAACAATCATTTATGATTGTGATAACCCGGATTTTTGGACATTAGGTATTTGGATAATTATCTGATTTTAACTGTTATTAACACTGATTTTAAGTTGAACGAATAAATCTGATAATAAATATTTATATCTGGAAAGATATTTACTTGACAATCTCCGATATAATTATTTAAGATGGCAAAACATATTATTATTTCCAAACAAATTAAATATATGTTTATTTTAAAAAAAAAATTATACATATATATATGAGTAGATTTTAAATTAAATTTGAATTCGTAGTTTGAAATTCAAAGAAGAAATATGTATGATTATTTTGTGTATAATTAAGATTTTAAAATCTTTTCTTTTAAAAGTTAGATATATGTATAAATTCTAGAAAAGCTATTGATATAAATATAATATAAGATTAAAAACAAGGAATAATGAGAGTTTTAAAATATACATATCTTTTGGAAATAGATAAGAAAACATATATATGCTAAAAATTGTCTCGTAATATATGTATGAGATCTAATAAAGGATTTAAAATACTCTTCTTTGATACTTGGGATAAAACATAGTATGTATATATGTACATATATATATACATACATTTGTAAACAATATATATATATATATATATATTAGCATAAGAAGTATTAATAAATTTAAGTTAGGGCTTAAAACAAAATTGTAAAATTTATTTAATCAAGGAAACAAACACAATTAAATTCACAAGTGACATTTGTAAAACCATTAACATAGGGGATAAACACTTGTAAACTTATGATAACAAGTGGCAAAGCTTTTCCCATTTGAAATGATAAAATAAAATACAAATTTAGCCAGGCCATTTTTTTTCATTTTTCATTTTTCTTTTCAAAACCGATCTAATGGAAGCTCAAATATGTTAAACATTTATCAACCGAATCATAAGTAACAGCAGATCAAAAATCTTCAAACTGGAAATGAATTATATCAAATTTTGCAATCAAAACTTGGAGCTAAGCAAGGTAAAGATCGGTAAGCAAATCAAATTAAGTAATTTCAAAACAGCAAGCAACAAATCTGATCAAAGCAGAAATTCCAGGTTTTCTCTGCTGGCATTCAAGGTGAGTAAACATTTTCAAAAAGAAAAAAATAGTTTGGTTTGGATTTAACTTGAATGCATGTGGAAATATTGGTTTGTATAGAAGTGCTTCATTCTGGAAAATATTTGAAAGTTTATATGTATGTTGTGTGGGTATATCCGTTTATTCATATTCATGATCTTGTTCTCTGTGTTGCACAGTCCTTGATTTGCCTCCTAAAATTCAAATCTCTCTATCAAGGCAATGTTAGAATTTGATATCAAAATGAAAGGCATTTGCTAATGTATGATGATAATATTAAAAATAGTTTAAGGGTTTAAAATTTAATAAATTATTTTTAAAATGAAATAACAGTGGGTAAAGTATATATATGATAAAAACCAACCAATTCAATTTCTGTTTGGGATGACATGAATGAATTAGTAAAGGAAAATCATGATTTTTAATATGCATTTCATGCTTTTTAGATTGATAAACTATGGGGATTTCCGAGATAATCATTTTGGGAATTTTTGGTAATTGCTGATGATCGGCACGGTGGATAGAGGTTAGGTCATAGGCGAAGGTGGCTGGGAGGTTGCCGATGGTAGGAAAAATACAGGAGGATTTTCTCGTTGGCCGAGGTGATCGAAAATGAGGGAACTAGGGTTTAGGTAAGTGTTTTGCTTGTCGCGGTTGTCAAGGAAATTTTGATGAGGGCAAGGGACCGGAGTGGTTCGCAATAGTGGGAATGGGAGCTGGAAGGGGTGACGTAGCTTCAGTGAAGGGGGCAGGTAATCGTGAGGTCGGAGGCGATGGAGAGGAGTAAATATCTGGTAGTGATTGGTTCCAAACTTGGTCGAGATGGGTTCGTTTTCGATTTATATGGGAATTGATCGATCAGGGTCCACGTGAGGGTTGACGTGAGTACATGGAGTTTGTCGCAAGTTGCGGCGGCTTACTCCGATGATCGGAGTGGTGGTGTACGCGCACCACATGCACGTTGATTTCTGGAACTAATTGAAGTTTGAGAAGATGAAGGTTTCCTCGGTGCGGTACTCGAGCAAACAGTTGTGCGACTCGAAGTGGTGGGTTTGGTTGTTGACTCGAGGGTGGCACGAGTTTTTGGTGCGTCTGACTCGGGATTGGCCCGAGGTGATTTCTTGGTTTTATCTATAGCAGATTTTTGTGAATAAAAATCAAGTTTTGTTATTTGTTTTAAAAAAACAAAAACAAAGTGAGTTAAGTTTTAGAGGATAATTACCAAAAATAAAGTAATTAAAAGTTAATTACTTAGTGTGATTAGTTTGGTTAATTAATAAATGTGATTAGCCAATGAATGCGATTAATTTAAGATTAATTACAAAATGTAATTAATTAAAAATGTGATTAATTAGTAAAGTAAATAATAAGGGATTATTAATTAATGGAATTAATTAATAGTTATTTAATATAAAAATTAAGGTTTGATTACTTTGTATTGAAGGAGATTAATTGATAATTAAGATTTATTAATTAATAATTAAAGATTAATTAATTGGTTTATAAGGTAATCAAGGGATAAATTACCCAGTTGTAATTAATGAGATGAATAAAATTAATTAATTTGTAAATTAATTAAAGATGGTCACTTGGTAATTGTTTAAGTAAAATTACTTAATGAGATTGATAACGGTAATTACTTAGTGAAGTAATTGATGGAAAACTTACTGGATGTAATCAATATAAGGGAAATTACTTAATGGAAGAAATTCAAGGTTAATTACTTAGGAGAAATAATTAAGGATTAAATTACTTGGTGCAATTAAATTAAAGGATAATTACTTTACGTAATTGAAAATAATTAATCAAGGATGATTAATTGAGAAAAAAAATGATGATGACTAATTAATTGGTTTTTAATTTATTAATGATTAATTAAAGGAATCTAAGTAATTAAGGATTTGTAATTAATTTCACTAGAGATAAATTAAATTAATTTTGGGAATGATCCATCTTGCTTATGAATGATTGAATGGATTAAGTGTCTTGAACTGATTGATATCTCTGATATGAAATATTTTGTGATATGATATGTTGGGTGGAAATTGATAATGTAGTTATCTATTAATGATGAATTGCTATCGGGTATTTTAAGTTGAATTGTATTTCACTTGAATAACATGGGTTAGGATGGTATTGAATTCAAAGAGACCGGAGTCGGGTATTAGTAAATACCCGAAACCAATTATAGATTGATATGTGAAATCGATAAACTGGAATGGGATGACTTAAGTGAATTGGACCGTTTAATCTAAGCTTTAGCACTGAGAAATTGATGTATGAAATAAGTGATGTCTACAACAACTTGTGAAGTTGTAAATTGATTTAAGTCACCCGGGATTTAAATGAGTTCTTTGCATTGGTATTTCATGTTGGTTGGGTTTACTCACGATGGTTCTAGCCTGACCCGGGTGTTACTTTGATGTAATGCTCGGGTCAGACCGAGCATTACAGATTTGCAGGTAAGGACGTTCTGAAGCTCAGAAGGCTTTGGAGGACAGGAACATATGGAGGGTATTCCGCTGTGTTTATTTGTAGCTTATCTGGGCATGTTGAACTAAACTGCTCAGTGTTGTGTAAATATTGTAACTCTGATATATTAAAGTGTAATTTGACCAGTACAGTTTTCCTTTATATAACTGCTATTTATTTAATATTATAATTTGATCCGCTGCGAAAGTGAGGATCTGTATTTTGGTGTTTCTGTTTTCTTCTATCTCTTTCTTCTTTTTCATAACTATCTGGAGTTTTTGGGATCGAAAATTCCGGGTCATTACATTTGGTATCAGAGCTAAAGGTTAAGCGAGAACCTTTGCTCTGGTGGGATCACTCATTAAAGATAGGGTCAATGGTATCCTATAATGAGTTGTGTGTGTGTGTGTGTGTGTGTGTGTATGAGTGCGTACTAGTTATTTTCTCATATAAAGATTTTAAATGATTTTATAAGAATATATTTTTATATATAGCAATATTTCTTTCTAATAAACATTAAGGTAATTGGTTGTTAAATTATTGGAATTAAATTAAGTGGTAATAGAAATACAACCAAATTAAAATCAAGATTAGTTTGAAATGGATTCAAACTGAAATTAAATCTTAAAGTTGGGGAAGAATTTCAAAATAAGATTAATTAGAATTGATTTTAAACCAGAGAAATAGAATGGTTATTGTGTTTAATAATGAGATGATTGTTTTCCAATAAACAATAAAATGTTTTAAAGAAGTAACCATTTAAAAAGAGTAACTTGTAAATTTGAAAGGATGTAAATTAAGTGGGTTTCAAATTGTGAAGTTCTGAATTCTAAATTTAAAACATTTGAATTGATTTCAAAATGTTAAACGAAATAATATTATTCAAAACTATTGTGAATACTATCTTATTTTAAAATAAGAGATGTTATTTAATATATTTGAATGAAAGGGTCCTATTTCAAACAAGGGTTGTTTGGAATTTTAAAGGAATTTGTTTGAATTTAAAACCAAAGGTGGTTTAAAATTTAAAAGTAACCAGGTGTGTAAAGGAAATAAACTCTAAGGTTGAGTTTTGAATTTTCTTTGGAATGTGACATGAAACCCAAAGTGAAGTAGGTTTTAAATTTAAGTGGGAAGGATATTAATCTGAAGTTTAAAATTTGAATGGGAATTCAAATTGTGTAAATTTGAATGGATTACGTAAATTTAATTTAACTTGGAAGAAGTTAAATAAGTCTGAATGATCAACTTGATTTGGGAATTTCAAGATGAAATTAAGATTTAACTTGGGAAGTTAAATGGTTGGTTGGAATTGAGAGTTTGAGTGATCTCAAATTGGGTTTGAGATCCGAAATTTGGAAACGGATGGATGTTTTAAAATAATTTGAATGATACCATCCTGTTGTTATTAATAATCTTTATGTTGTAAATTGGATTTGTTTAAAGAAATGGGGTGTGGTAATATATCCTTATTAAAATAAAATGGAATCATTTTGGACATAAGATTTAAATGTTTAAGATAAAACTTCAAAGGTTTGATTTCAAAAGTGAAATTTGATGATAAATTGAAGTTCAAAGATTGAGTTGTTTAAAAAGGATTTGAAATTATTTAAACTTTGAAATAGGTTAAGTAAGGATAATTTAAAAATGGAATTTGGATTTAGAATTAAATGGTTTATAGATATGAGTTGATGTGATTTAAAGGATTAAATCAACATTTAAATTTGAAATTTAAATTAAATTAGTTCAAACTGGATTTGATTTGGATTAATTGGTATTGTGATTGAAGATGTATAAGTTTAAAAAATTCAAATGGAAAATTTGAATTTAATTAATTTGAAATGAAATTGAAGTTGAATGAGATCAAATTCAAATGAGAATTGGGATTTATTCAATCAGGAATTGAGATGATTTGAAATTGAAATGGGTCCAATTTGAAGTTAGTCCAAATTGATTTGAATAATTTGGAATTGTAATTAAAGCTGAATAGGTCTAAAATCAAAAGGAATTCGATTTGAATTTGGAAAGAAATTGAGAATTAATTCAACTTGAATTTGGGGTTAAATCAATTCCAATGGAAATTGAAATTTAAATGGAAGTGGAAATTTAAGTTGAATTGATTGGAAATGGAGGTTGGGAATTGAACAGTTGGACTCTGGACTATTTTCAAAATAAATTACTTTAGTACAAATCTATTTTTCCAAGCTATTTATATATACAATCCTTCTTTTTAAACCCCTAAACTATCTTATGCTTATTTTATAAATATTTTTGTAACCATTTAACTATTTTACAGCTGTTTTATAAACTAATTACCATTTTTCAACTACTTTATAACTGCTTACTATTTTAAAACTATTTTGCAATTATCTAATTATTTTATAACCATTTCACTATATTTTAACTATTTTGCAACTACTTAACTATTTTATAAATATTTTACAAACTAATAATTATTTTTCAACTACTTATCTATTTTAAACTTTTTAAGCTATTTTCTAAATCTAAGCTGAACAGAGTTCAAACTGCTTATGATTAAATACCCAATTGAGATAAGAATTGAGGTGATAATCCAAATGTGATTGAATCAACTGTGAATAAGTGGATAGAAATTAAAGAAAATGTGAATAGAAAGAGAAATTGATTTGGCTAATAATCAATGAAGTTAAATACGTAGGATGTACGTATATTATTCTATTCGCATAGTGATATGATCCAGATTCGAGCACAGAATTTCGAGATAGTTTATCGATCTAGGTTGGGATTTTTCACTCGATTTTCGACGACGAACCTGGATATGGATTGTTGATTGGTTCTGGATATTCTCTATCATAGCTAGGCTATGCAAGGAGAATGACGGTTTCTGATCAAGAAACCAGATCTGAGTCCGCACTAGGTAGTCGGGTGGACGATACTAGTTCGGAAGTGAAATTGTGTGATCGAGTGAGTGATCAGATTGGTATAGCATACGAATGATATGAGTACATCATACGAATTTGAATGAAATTGATATTGGGAATTTGTGGATAAGTAATGTGAAATGGTTTTTGAAACGAAAGGTATATTTTGTGAAATATATGATGAAATAAAATAGAAATTAGATATTTCTATGGTAGAAATTACTTTATGAAAATAAGTGATATAGTTAGTGACTTTAAAGAGTAATAAAATTTGAATATTTGATTTGAAATAAACAAAGTTATATATCTTTGTTATATAAGATAAACCTCCCCTTGTTGAATCTGTTGCCAAAAGGAAAGAATTTTAAAAGTGTTTGAAGTATAAAAGGAGTTTTATACAAGTTTGAAATGATCCAAAGATTTTTAAAGTTATATATATCTATATATACATAGAATCTTATGAGGATTTTAGAAAAGAGTTTTGGGAACCTTTGGATATGGAAAGACTTTTGATTTTTGGGTAAAATCAATATTGGAATTTGGAAAAGCCTAGTTTGAGAATTATCGATTTTGGGATAATCGATTTTGTGTAAAGGAGCTTTGTATAAGATCATACTAGGTGCATGATTTGAAAGATACTATATGTGTATAGTATAAAGTGTTTTGATGATGGCTCTAGGGAAAAAGGCGCTCCCTTGAAATGAACTTCTCAGGAGTTCCACCGGGTGGTGTTGCCTTGAGCCACGGGGGGGGGGGGGGGGGGGGGGGTTCTAAAGTTGATCCTATGAGGAGTCCGGACAAAACTAGTTCCTGAGGATTATGAGTAGAGTATACCATAGCGAAAGCCGTGTGTGCCGTTGAGAGCCAACAGTCTGCGTTTGATTTTATATTGGTAGACTACGACCTATGGTAACATAGCGAAAGTCATGTGTGCCGCTGAGAGCCAACAGTCTGCGTTTGATTTTATATCGGTAGACTGCGACCTATGTAGGAGTGGAGAAGTTTCATTTTGGCAGCGAAAATCGTGTGTGCTACTGAGAGCTAACTGTTACATGGACTTTTGCTGTGATGGCAACGTAACCCTGCAATGTAACTGCGATCCGTTGTGGGTTCCATGGTGTAATCGAGGGGCGCGGAGTGCCTACAGTTACATGGACTTTTGCTGCGACGGCAACGTAACCCAGGATGTAACTACGACCATGGATGGGGGCGATGATTTCCAAAGCATCCTCACCAAAGATATTTTCTCTATTTTCAAAAATGTTTTCGACATTTTCAATAAAATTATTTTTCAAATATTTTAACTGGGTGTTGAAAATAGGTTTGCTAAGTACTTATAGATTTTTAGTCCTACGCCTGATCAACGTATGACCGAATTTCTGTAGGAACGAGGACGGACTTATTGAAACATAGAGTTATAAAAATAATTTTTATAAAACTATTTTGGCAGTATTACAGATTTTAAAAGTGTTTTAAATGATCAAAGAATATTTTAACTGGTTTTAAAATATTTAATAGAATTCTGGCTTCGTTCTTTTCGAGGTCGAAAAGATTCGAAGGGGGGAGGAATGTGATAACCCGGATTTTTGGACATCAGGTATTTGGATAATTATCTGATTTTAACTGTTATTAACACTGATTTTAAGTTGAACGAATAAATCTGATAATAAATATTTATATCTGGAAAGATATTTACTTGAAAATCTCCTGGTATAATTATTTAAGATGGCAAAACTTATTATTATTTCCAAACAAATTAAATATATGTTTATTTAAAAAAACAAAGTGAGTTAAGTTTTAGAGGATAATTACCAAAAATAAAGTAATTAAAGTTAATTACTTATTGTGATTAGTTTGGTTAATTAATAAATGTGATTAGTCAATGATTATGATTAATTTAAGATTAATTATAAAATGTAATTAATTAAAAATGTGATTAATTAGTTAAGTAAATAATAAGGGATTATTAATTAATGGAATTAATTAATAGTTATTTAATATAAAAATTAAGGTTTGATTACTTTGTATTGAAGGAGATTAATTGATAATTAAGATTTATTAATTAATAATTAAAGATTAATTAATTGGTTTATAAGGTAATTTAGGGATAAATTACCTAGTTGTAATTAATGAGATGAATAAAATTAATTAATTTGTAAATTAATTAATGATGGTCACTTGGTAATTGTTTAAGTAAAATTACTTAATGAGATTGATAATGGTAATTACTTAGTGAAGTAATTGATGGAAAACTTACTGGATGTAATCAATATAAGGGAAATTACTTAATGGAAGAAATTCAAGGTTAATTACTTAGGAGAAATAATTAAGGATTAAATTACTTGGTGCAATTAAATTAAAGGATAATTACTTTACGTAATTGAAAATAATTAATCAAGGATGATTAATTGAGAAAAAAAATGATGATGACTAATTAATTGGTTTTTAATTTATTAATGATTAATTAAAGGAATCTAAGTAATTAAGGATTTGTAATTAATTTCACTAGAGATAAATTAAATTAATTTTGGGAATGATCCATCTTGCTTATGAATGATTGAATGGATTAAATGTCTTGAATTGATTGATATCTCTGATATGAAATATTTTGTGATATGATATGTTGGGTGAAAATTGATAATGTAGTTATTTATTAATGATGAATTGCTATCAGATATTTTAAGTTGAATTGTATTTCACTTGAATAACATGGGTTAGGATGGTATTGAATTCAAAGAGACCGGAGTCGGGTATTAGTAAATACCCGAAACCACTTATAGATTGATATATGAAATCGATAAACTGGAATGGGATGACTTAAGTGAATTGGACCATTTAATCTAAGCTTTAGCACTGAGAAATTGATGTATGAAATAAGTGATGTCTATAACAACTTGTTAAGTTGTAAATTGATATAAGTCACCCGAGATTTAAATGAGTTCTTTGCATTGGTATTTCATGTTGGTTGGGTTTACTCACGCTGGTTTTCAGCCTGACCCGGGTGTTACTTTGATGTAATGCTCGGGTCAGACCGAGCATTACAGATTTTCAGGTAAGGACGTTCTGAAACTCAGGAGGCTCTGGAGGACAGGAACGTATGGAGGGTATTCCGCTGTGTTTATTTGTAGCTTATCTGGGCATGTTGAATTAAACTGCTCAGTGTTGTGTAAATATTGTAACTCTGATATATTAAAGTGTAATTTGACCAGTACAGTTTTCCTTTGTGTAACTGCTATTTATTTAATATTATAATTTGATCCGCTGCGAATGTGAGAATCTGTATTTTGGTGTTTCTGTTTTCTTTCTTTTCTTCTATCTCTTTCTTCTTTTTCATAACTATCTGGAGTTTTCGGGATCGAAAATTCCGTGTCGTTACAATGATAATAACCAAGATTATCATATCTGGAAACCAATTCATTACTATCTTATTCTGAAACTCTTCCGCAAATTCAAGATTTTAATTTCAGTTTGAATCCATATTAAACTTATCTTTACTCAATTTAAATTTGGTTGTATTTCTATTACCACTTAATTCTTATTATTACTTTTAATTCAATTAATACAACAACCAATTACCTTAATATTTATTAGAAATAAATATTGCTTTATATATCAAAATATATTTTATATAAATCATTTAAAATCTTTATATAACAAAATCACAAGTACGCTCTCACACACACACACACACACACACACACTCAACTCATTCTAGGGTACCATTGACCCTATCCTTAATGAGTAATCCCCCAAGAGCCAAGGTTCTCGCTTAACCTTCAGCTCTGATACCAAATGTAACGACCCTGAATTTCGATCCCGAAAATTCCAGATAGTTAGAGAAAAGACGAAAAGAGATAAAAGAAAAAAGAAGAAACAGAAACACCAACATCTCACATTCGCAGCGGATAAAACATAATAACAAATAATATTAGTTATACAAAGGAAAACTGTACATATCAAATTACACTTTAATACATCAGAGTTACACATATACACAAACACTGGACAGATAAAATTATTTTCCAGATAACTACAATATATCATAGCAGAAAACACTCCATACGTTCCTACCATCCAGTTCGCCTCCTGAGCTCCAGAACATCCTTATCTGGAAATCTGTAATAATTGGTCTGACCGAGCATTACATCAAAGTAACACCCGGGTCAGGCTGGAAACCAGCATGAGCAAACCCATCTAACATGGAATACAACAGCATAAAACTTACATAAAACCTGGGTAACTCGTACTTTATTTTGAGTTCATAACCGGTTAGGGCCAACACTTAATTCACAAATTGATTCCTAAGTACTTTACTTAGTTTCAATGGTCAATATTATTCCACTCCAGCCTATTTATCTCACATATCAAATCTATATGGAATTATTGTAGATTACAAATCGAAGTGGTTTCGGGTAGTTACTGATACACGACCCCGGTCCCTTCGAACCCAGTGTCATTTCTTATCCAAATTATTAAGTTGTAAAACAATACAATTCATATTCAGGGTATCATACCATATAACAATTCAACTCAGATAGACAACCCACATTATCACTTTCAACCCAATCATATCACAAAACGTTTCATATCAGAATATCAAATTATCCAAGGCATTCAATATCATTCAATCATTCATAAGCAAGATTTAACACTTCCCAATTAATTTAATTAATCCCTAGTTAAATTAATTACTAACTTTAATCACTTATATTACCTTACTTAACATTAATTAATTACAAACCAATTGACTAATCATTCTTTAATTATCCATCTTAATTAATCACCCTTGATTAATCATCCTTTAATTACATTAAGTAATTAACCTTTAATTAATTACACAAATTAATTAACCTTCATCCATTCACATTAATCGTATTCATCCTTAAATTAATTACTCAATTAATTATTCTATAATTACTTATACTGATTAATTATCTTTTAAATTAATTCATTAATTAACTAACACTTAATTAATCAATCCTTTAATTATTTACTAAGTAATTAATCCTTAATCACTTATTATAATTAATTAATAAATAAATAATCCTTTACTTAACCACGAACACTAAATTAAATAAAAGATAAACCCTTTTCCTTTAATTACTTACTTAATTACAACATTAAATTTTCTTTGAAAAATATTTAGGAATTTATTACATATTCAATCTAATTCATAATTTATATAAACCATTGTTTAAAAAAAAATTCGTTTAAATAAATTAATTTAAAACTTGGTTAACATTTCTTATGAAAACTTATTAATTTTAATATACCTCACTACTAGATCATACTAACCTGCTTTGCTTTTGGAACTTGATCATTTTCTGTTTTGAAACCTTAATCTATGCTCTTGTACTTAACCGAATCCTTTGTCATTGCAAAAATTTGGCTTAACAAAATTGTTTTAAATAAACCCAATTTTGTTTTAACCCAAATCACCAGACCCGAGGCGAATTATGGAGTGACCCGACCTAAATCCGAGCCCATCCTTCCCCTCTCTCTTTTGAAAAAAACTGTTTAAATTAAAAAATACCGATGTACTTGAAACACTCGCGTGAATCAACACGAAGCAACACTCGAGTAAAACTCTACTCTACTTCGGGTCTCAACTCAAGATAAGCCAACGTCCCAAAGCACAAACTCCAGTGCATAGAAATTTCTGGTGCACGTGCACCGATCGCTGGCGAGGCTCCGGCATCCGCGACTTCCACCAGCAAGTCATCTTCAACTTCCTCAATCAATTGAACCCCTCAGATAACTCAATCGATCACGGTATTAGAAATCACTCGATCGATCCACCCTAGAAAAAAAACCGGTCGCCGGTAATCCCTTGACCTGCCCAATTGCGACCACCATCATCCACGTCACCAAGCTCGAGCAACCCTACGACCTCCTGCTATACTTTCCTCCATCTGCGATTGCTTCCGACGCTTCCTAGACGACACACGAACCCAAAATTTCCTCTCAACCAAATCCAGTGCTAAAACCCTAAATTCATATCGATCAACCTCCACGTCACCAGAGAAATATTTCGGGCATTTTTCCATCAACGGCCACTACCCCTACCTCCTCCAGACACAATTCCGATAACCACTGTCATGCCGATCATCAGCAATTGCTAAAACCCAAATTCTGAGCATTCCAAAATAATTCTCAAAATATTATCTTAAAAATCAAGATTTTAGTTTTAAAATCCTAAAATTTGATAAAAAATCTGATTATAACCCGGAAACAACAAGTTACAAATGTTGAGATTTTGACGAGTATTAAAATTCTACTGTTCTTCTTCCCTTTTCATTAAATTGGCATCAGATTAAAACTTGGAAACATTTTTAGAATTGTTATCCTGATATAACAAACTGTTTTGGCTTATATATTGAAGCCTAAAGAGTATCAGATGAAGAGCAGTTAAATTTTTTCCTTTTTCTAAACTGGGAGTGAAGAACAGAGCAAATTCACTGATGCTCATACATGCTCTCAGATATATTCATATATATGCACAAGAAATCATATAAAACACTCAAGCAAACAATTTTTTTACAATTTTCTTAAAAATTTACTGCATGCAGCAAAGTTCTAAACACACTTAAAAGCTTTTCTTTAAACAAATATTGTTTATTCACCTGGCTATACTCTGGTTTGATAGAGGAACTCTGAAATTTTGCTTAAACTTTTTTAAAAGTTCAGTTTACTCACAATATCTCCATTCATATAAACATGTATTCATCTTTAAGACAACATGCACACATAAATTAAACCATACATCACAATGTTAATTCTAACATTTATCACATACAAATAAGTTAAATATTTTAAGTTTAGCTTATTCACCTTGTACTATTTTAAGAGAGGAATTAGGGAACCGGGGGTTGAAGTTTGAAACTTGAAGCTGCTAGTTTACTTCAGCCTGATCCTTGAGAAATTTGGATAAAATTTGATTTGAATCTGCAACTGATCTTTACTTTAGTTATGAAATGCAAGAGTTTTTTTAGTTTTTTTGTAACTTAAATAAAACTAAGGCCATATATAAATGCATGTTATTTTTAGCTTACACACGTCAACTTGCATGCATACAAAGTTTACATTTTTAATTTTATGCGTCAATATGTTTTTTATAAATATTTATAAAATATTTTCAATTTTATTTATATTTATAAATGTCTTAGTTGTTTTAATATTTAACTTATTCTTTATTTTCTTAAGTATAATTTGAAAGAAAATGGAACATAAACCCAATACTTACAAATATACTAGTTTAATATATCCTTTGGAAAATCCAAATCAATGTTTTCAATTCACCTACAAATATATATATTTACACCTTTTACAAATTCCCATATATACTACATGTCATATATTTATACACTTATAATTTCCAACTTATAGAGTTTGCATCTCTATTTATCTTTGTTTATTACCAACAGTTTAAAATACTCATCCCAACATAAGCATTTATTAAAGCACAAATCCATTTATATATCCATATATATATATATATTATTCACAGATTTATTTGTTCAATCTATAAATCAGTATTCATTATTAACTAATCAAGTTAATTATCAATTAACATACATTCCAAAATCCGGGTTATCACATTTATCCATATATTTTTATGAGAAAATGAGAAAGAAGATATGGAGACAATGGAGGATAGGTTACTAGAATATGTACACCGAGGATCTAAAAGAAGCATGTCGTACTTATAAGAACATGTCAAATTAATAGATACAGAAAAGCATTCAAGTCGATAACCTAGCAAACATCTAACATGAAGATACCGATTCACAAGGGATTACTATGGCAGAAATGATATCGCATTACAATAATGGAGAATTCCACCACGCATAAAGATGTTAGAACAACACATTGTCAAATCACTACAGGGGAGAATGTCAATGTTGGAAGCAATGTCGAATGCCTAGTGAAAGAGGGATATTAAATCCCAAATGGTATCGGGGTTCTACAACTAAGAAGATATCGAATTCCTGTATGCCAAATGGTATCGAGCCTCTACAACATGATGTTGTGGAGAATGAAGACAAAGAAAGAATGTAGTACCACTTGAGTATACTATGAATCTCAACATAAAAGGGTGATGTCGGTTGTTTGGTAGACATCGAGCCCTTACAAGCTTTCATAAGCGACAAGGGACTTTGAGCTTGTACATGCGACAAAGGATGCTGAACATCATTAAAATAAGGGTGGATGTCGTGTACCATCTATACAGAAAGGATGTCGCATACCAATAACATGTTATTGGTTGACGATATCAATAATAAACAAAACTTGTCACATGTTACCAATATAATAAAGATAACGAACAACTATGATTGGTGGGGATGTCGTAAGATATCGATGAATAAATGGATGCCGAACTTTAAGGGGATACGAAGGAAATCGAATAGCTGCAATATGACATAAATATCGTAAACTAGTAGATGACCAAGATATTGTACTCCACCAATGCAAAGAAGTTTTCCGCATATTAAGCAATACAGAAGGATGTCGAATGCTTATCCTTGAAACGAGATGCCAAAAAGCAGCATTACATGGATGACGTAAATCATTGGAACAAACTATGATGTCGAATGTCAAGCACTCTAAGAGCCATGTGGCAGCCATGCCGTCCAATCCTACCCCTATAAGTACGGACCCCGTAGCAATGTAAAAGTGGCAATCAATTTCTTTCTCTACTTTTCAAAACTAAGAAACGAAACCCTAAATCGGGTTAGGGAAAAATCAAGAGTTGATATGTAACTTCTGAAACTTTTGAACAAAGACGTGGACAAATGACTTCGCATAGCCTAATTACCTCGATTGTGCAAATTTGATTCTTATTGAATAAGAACATGCGTGTAATTAATTTTTGGAATTAGACTTGACTTTTAGGTCTCTATCTTGAACAACGCCACTTAAGCCCTTGTCCAAATGAATGTTTATTTTGCATAAATAACCATCCATCCTATTCTCATATGAACAATGGATTAGGGCTAATATATTGCCTATTTTGCCCATTGGCAAAAGATTAGAGGAATGTTGCACATTTATGCAATCTTGCATATTTTATCCTTGGACATGCGACATGGACTTTTGAGCAATTCTATATGTTATTCGGTTGCTTGGCCTAGCTACGAGATGCTAATTATTGAGTTTCTTTGATTGAATCTAAGTGAAAATTGAGCCGGTGAAAGATTGACTTGAATGCATTGTTTGACATACAAGTTTTGTTCGACCTAAGTACACCGTTCGACACATAAGTTTTGTTTGGCCTAAGTATACCGATCGACATATAAGTTTCGTTCGGCTTAAGTACACCATTCGACCTATAAGTTTCGTTCGGCCTAAGTACATCGCTCCACAACCTTCGTTTGACCAATATCGCTCAGCAAGGGTGGTTCAGCACTGGGGCGTTCGGCATGAGTGCCTTGGTCACATTCCGCTCGACCGCAAAGGGATGGTTATGCGGCTCGGTGGGGAAGGTTATGCGACTCGGTGACTCCTCAATCGACATTGAAAGGAAGACTAAGCAGCTCGGCCGTGGGGCAGTCGCCATGGACGCCTTGGTTATTTCGGTTCGGCAAGCATCCATCGGCAAGAGTCGCATTGTAACGACCCGCTATTTTGGACCATTCAAATCGACAATAAAACCATACATGTCTGATTTGAATTATTCAAAATACCGAATTGTTAATTTAAATTTGGCAAACGTAACATATACAGTAAATAAATCAGTTACAGATCACAGACACAGAGTAATAAAATGCAGCGGAATAGATAAGGAATAGTAGTTCATGAAGCTACTATATACATCAGAGTTAGAAATAAAATACATCAGAATACCCCAGATGCAGTGAAGTCTCCAGTACGAGAAGATGACTTCTCTGTACCAATCAACTGGATGACTGAAAGGATAGATAGCTGGATCTTCAAGCAAAGCTCCAACTTCGAAGGTGAGTCTCAAATGCTGTATCACTCAGTCTGACCCAAGCGTAAAGAAAAACACAAAACACTCGAGTCAGGATTAACATTCTTATATCAATAAATCCAACTCAAGTGAAATATCAACTGAAATACAAATAACTTAAAGGAGGTTTGGGATAACCATCCTCTAAGGGTCCATGGGACTTTCTAAAAGGTAGAAATATACACTATAACACCGTGGTCATTTCAGCTTAATTTATACTTCAAACCCAAATCTCATTTTTACTTCAAATATCTCTATATTTCCTAAAATAGTATTTATATATATTAAATAATTTATACAGTAAAGTATTTTCAATTTCCTCAACTTAACAAATCGTTCCAACATCAACCCGACCTTCCCATTCAAAATTAAATTCAATCTCAATTTATCAATTTAAATTCAACTCAATTTCTTAAATAACCACTTAAATTTTATCGATCTCAAATTCAGATTTATAATCACAAATACCCCTTTATATTTTCATATATTTCAAAACTTTAAGTATTCAACGTTTCATCTAAATTTTCATTCAATTTAGTTTTCTAAATACAAATTTAGTTCAACCTAAATTTTCATTTTAATTCAATTTAGTTGCTAAATAACAAATTCAACCACGTTGATTTCAAATACAGGTCTGAATCTCAACATAAACCATTTAAATTCCAATATAGTTGAAGGCTTTAATATTTAAATGTTCTATATAACAGTTCCATATAGATCTCGATTTAACCTCATTATTATTTAGTCTTGAAATACTCCCTTATTAGATTCAATATCATTTAAGTAACCTTGAATTACGTTCTACTCAATATTTTCTTTAATTTATTTAAACGTGAAATATTCATTAAATCACTTAAATCAAAAATCCAGTTATAAAATCATACCCTTTAAATTTCCCATTCAAAAATTTCAAATCGATTTAATTAAATAAATCCTTATTTAAATACCATTTTTATAAACCCAAATTTATGTCTCAATCTTAATTATTCAATTTATTACAAGAGAATCTATTTGAAATATAGATTTACATAAATACTTAACCATATTATATATATTAAATCAATCTAATTTAAATCAAATATTACTACTAAATCTATTTATACAATTTTCATTTATATAATATCTTAAGAATCAAATTTATTAAACCATATATTTCTTTCCAAAATTATAGAAATTATTTTCAAAATATTTATATGGACCAACGGTGTCTGTATATATATTCCTATCATATAGTCAAGTGCTACGGATATTTATCATTTCAATCCGTATACTAAATATATACGGGTGGATATCATTTGAACCCGTAATCCCAAATTCAATTAAATGAAAATCGCTTGGGTTTATCATTTCAACCCATAACGATTTTCTCCTATTCTAAAGTCCGTTCGGGTATGTACCATTTCAACCCTTAATGATTTCTATACTAACAGAGAACTTGCAGAGTGATAACAGATATGAAAATAATAATAACAACATGCATATATCATCAAAATAAATATAAACAATAGGATATGGTGTCATATCCCATAAGTGAACAGTTATAGATAATAGCATATATAACAATTTAAATAACTACAGCCTCATATTTCAATTGTCGTTTCAATTGAAATCAAATTTAATAAATAAAAGAACTTAACCATGAGTGATTGCTCACCTTTCGAGGCTAGAGAGATTTGGAAATGGGTTATGAATCCAAGAACGAATTTCCAAAACGAACAAGATTGGCCTGAATCACAGATAAGCTGATAAATAGGAATAGACGAATTCAAATCAAAACGGGATCGATGAAGAAGATACATTTCATACAAAATTTTCGGAAAATCAATTTAAAACGTATATTTTAAAATCGATATTTAATTCAAACACAAATAAAATTATATATATATATATATATATATATATATATATATATTTCAACATCATTGTTTTAAATTGAACACGTATATTAAAATCAACGTATATTTACAACTATATATACTATATATAAACTTATATTCAACTTAAAAGTTAAATAAGAAAATAACTTAAAATCTTTAGAACAACCTTATACATATGATATATATACTACCACCCTTGTACTAACTCATATAACTAGTATATCCTCAAACAGATAAACAAATGGTTAAACATGAATACCTTAATATAAACTATTATATATGCAGATTTACCAACATACTAGTATAAATTATATAGTAACCTATATAACCTCATTATGACTCATACTTTAAAATATAACATATATAAATTAGATTTAAATAAACACATCGAAATCCTATAAATGCGTAAAACTGAGAAACATATGCAATACTTACATGTTATATTTTGACTTATATACTATTTTTCAAACTGTAAATATACAAAATATGAATGCAGACCGCTAGTATACAAAAGTTAACATATTCCATAAAATCTCGTGTAACTATCATATGTATGTATTAACAAAATCATATAACCAAATACACTATATATACTGGACGCAACATAAAATATATATATATCTTATACTTTTTTAAAAAAAACACAATATTAATACATACAGATACAAAATCAAGACTTCGTGCCTAACTATGAACCAATACGTCTGTGTACTTACGTATATGACCAAAATGAAAAACAGAGAACGAAGCCGTTGTATAAAATAGTTTTATATTGAATTCGTTCATACATAGCATACCATATTATTATCAAACTGTTTCCAATGGTTTGAGTAAACATACTATAATATATATATATATATCTAATACTTATATATATATATATATATACTTGTCCTTGCAACCTTATACACGCCTAAAAAAATATAAACTGAAACCCATATGAAATGTAAAGATCACAAAATCAATATAAAGTATATATATACGTATGTACACCTCTCAAAATTCTTATGCAAACCTAATAACTTTTTTTTAAACATATTTACCTTAATACAGTTTTGGAAACTGCTGCTCCGATTGGAAGGAACTTCGCCAGAAAGTGGGAAGATCGGGCAGAGGTCGGAGAAAGGAGCAGGTAGGAGGGGCTCAGGTTCGACGAGGGGATGTTGCTGGCCGAGGGAAGGAGGAACGTTGGGTATGGGGTCTCGTGGTGCTCAGTGAACGAGGCTTGAGTGTTGGTTGCTTAGACGCGGGTGGAGGCTAGGGGTCGGTGGTTTGTGTAAGCGTTGAAGGCCGAATCTGGGGTTTGATGCCGGTTCATGGAGCAGAGGAGGTTGTTCATGAGGATATCGAGGCTGAGGGGCGGGGACATGCGACTAGAGGGTTTAAAAACAGGGATGGGCGGCAGACGTGGCTCACGACCGTGGTTATGGCGATGCGGGGAGGAAGAGGGTAGGGCTCGGCCAGGGTGGAGGAAGGAGGCTACAGGCAAGCACGGGCGGTGGTGGCGGTTGCTGAAGGTGAGGGTCGGCTACTGGTTTTGAGGTGGAAGGCCAGGCCGGAGTGGTGGATCGGTTGATGGTGCTTGGGGTAGTAGTGACATGCTCAGATGGGTTACAGAGGAAAGAGAGAGAGGAAATAAAGAAGAGGAGGATGGGAGAAAAATAAAAGAGAAAAGGAGATGTAGGGGAGACACATTTCAGGAATGAAAATATAAAGTAGAGAACCCAATAAATGTTAGCAGAGAGAAACGTACCAGTTTTCAAAATAAATAAGTCCAACGTTACAATATCTTTTCCAAATAAAGTCAAAGCCAAAGCAATTATAAATTTATAACAGAGAGCGAAGAAAATGAATAGCCAAAATAAATGTGACAGCTAACATACTGGCAAGAGTCAAATGAAAATTTTGAACGAATTTATACAATTAAAAGAAATTGTAACGGTCAGAAGCATTGATTCAGGCAAAGAATTAAAGAAAATTATTTATAATTTAAACGATAGGAAACGTAAAGGAACGTATCACCATTAAATGAAATTGATAACGTCTGTGCATTGATTCTGAAATATTTACTAAAGCAATTGATTGATGCGTGTTTAAATTTTGAAACGCAAAAGCAATCAAATGGTCATGGATTCGGTACCGAAGATCCGCTAATTTGTCGAAAATAAGATAAATGGAGCAATAGCTGTCCAATTTTTGCAAAACGAAAGATGACTTCTCACTCAGAAGGGGATTTAGAAATTTTCTATAGAAAATATTCAGCTTGAAAATAAACTTATTATCAGCAATTATTAGCTAGCTTGAATTTAATAGAATTTCACAATGAAATAAACTTTGATAAAATAAATTGAAAATTTAAAATCTGCTATGTTTAATTAGACGAAATTCCAACATTAAATTTTTATTTCAAAATTATTATCATTAAAATTTCTCAAAAATCCAATTAAATATGTTATAAAACCAATTAAAAATTAATAAAATTTTATGGGTCGTTACACTCTCCCCCACTCAAAACTTTTCGTCCCCGAAAAGGAAGGAGGTAGGAGAATAGAACAACCAGAAATAAAGGTAGATTGAAAGTCAAGGGAAAATATATAATTTAAAACTATATAAATTTTACTTGAAATATTCATTTGAAAACTTCATTTGCGATTCAGTTATCTTTAATACTTTAAAATTTTCAAAACTCATTGGAATTTAATATGTTTAACTAACACCTTTATACATATATGAAAGCTATTTGAAAACAATTATTTGCATCATTAGTTATATTTACAAAGAAGCTATTGAAAGCATTAAATCCATAATTCATAAATTTATAAATTTGTCTTTAGATACTTTTCAAACATTATTAATAAATCATTCACTTTAAATATGTTTTATTTAATTAATAACTTCAAAAATATTAATAACACTAAAATTTTCTATTAAACAATGTAGTATACACATAAGCAATATTTAAAAGATTATATTCAAAAAGGAAAGAAGGTAGATTCGAAAAAACAAAATCAAGGTGAACGACTAAAGCTGAGAAGATAAGGTAGATTTAAAGAATAGAATCAGGCCCGAATCATTAATCTAGAACCATAAGAATTTCAAATATTAATTCAAAATTTCTTTGTTGGGAAAAATATTTTTATAATTAATACCTTTATAATAATACTTTTATAATAAAATACTATTATATCGAAATAGATTTTCCTTTCGAAAATACTTTTATAACTCGATGTTTCAACAAGTTTATCCTCGTTCTTGCAGACTCTGGCCATGCGTTGATCAGGCGCAAAGCTAGAATTCTTCCAGTACTTAGTAGACTTGTTTCAACACCCAGTGAAAATACTTGAAAAACCTTTAAAACAGATATGGAAAGTACAATCCAAACAAAACAACCAAACCAAAACCTTTGTCCGACCATGGTTTGCAGATACACAATGGTTACGCCTGGGTCCCCCAGGAAACAATCCATATCCGTAAGCTTTCTCAGCCCTGCGAGTTACGCCATGATGACTAGTAGAGTGCAGGATACACAATGGTTACGCCTGGATCCCCCAGGAAACAATCCGTACCCCTAGGCAAGACTCAGCCAGGCACTTGCGCTACTATTCGCGACCTACACAGATTGCAGGATACACAATGGTTACGCCTGGATCCCCTAGGAAACAATCCGTACCCATAGGCAAGACTCAGCCAGGCAATTGCGCTATGCATTCACGAGAGAGAAAAAACCATGGGTTACGCCACGGTGGGAACACTCGAGTATTACATCCGGAAAACCGAAAATCAGAGAGAATAATATCGATAGAATGAATCCACGATGTGGCCACAAAGCGGATATCAAGCAGAAGGCACTTTCCATATCTTTACTTCGAAAATATATATCATATAGTACCTTTTCAAATACTTTCAAATATCGTACTTATATAAAGTTCATATATATAGGATTCCATTTTTCCCAAATCGAATACTTTCCAAATCAATTGTAGATCAAATCGTACTTATATAGACTTCGATTATATAAAATCTCTTTCCAAATTGAGTACCTTTCAAATCAATAGATTTCAAATCAACTTCGTACTTATACAATCCATTTTATATAAGTTCGACCACTCCCAAATCAAGTGCTTAATAATATAAGGTTCTCAAATTTCAAATCATTTCAATATCAATTCAGTTTCAAAATCATACATGATTTCACCAAATTTTCTTCCAAATTAAATATCTAAATTTCAAAGTTCCCGAAATAATAGGTTTAGAGAATTATCCCAGTTTCCAAATTAAAATAATTCAAGTCAAACAATTTCATTTCCAAAATCACCATATAAGTACTGGTTTTTAATTTCAATTTAATTTTCAAAACCAAATATTTCTCAAAATCAATTATATTCAAAATGGTTTCCAAATTTATAATCATCCCTTTAAAACCTTTAAACTATTTATTTCTAGTTGAAATATTCAATTTACCTTTCTGAAAACTATTATTCAAAACTATATATATTTTTTCAAAACATTTCAAACTAAATTTATATTCTTTATCAAACATTTTATACTCTTCGAAATTTCTTAATTTTAAAATTTTAGACCTTGACTTGGAAGTGTTCGAACCTTCAAAATGATAAAGGGAAATCACATTTTCAATTCAAGAGTTGAAAATCAACAATAAATCAATAAATCAATTATTAAATCTGAAACTCGAGGACTGAACACCGGTCTCACTTTAAATTGTTTAAAATATATACTTATATCTTTCTAAAATATCAATTTATACTTCGGAATTTGAAATCAAAAACGGTTTTACAAAATCACTTGCATAGCGAAGCTATTAAAGTGGCCTCCCCCACTCTGAAACTCGAAAATCAATGTCGATGATGCGTGCACTCATCACCGAAATTATTTTCCGACGACATAAGTGAGTTCTGGACTTCTATTTTCTTGAAAACTTCTTTGAAACTTCTTCAAAATTATTGGAATTCATTTGAACTCATTTGAAACATTTCTTATCCGAAAAATACCTTTAAATCGTATTATTCTTATATATTTTCCAAAATCTTCAAACCAATTTCAAAATACCGGAATTCAATTCTCGAATTTCAAATTTAACTCTACAGTTATAAATCATTTTTATATAAATCAATTTCTTATAATTTTTCAAAATTTCAAATCCTTCCAAAACCTTTTCTTATTTGTTTTATCTATGGGTAAATAATCCTTATCGAAAACATTTTCACTTTTATATATAGAATAAAATCATAGTTTTCAAAATAATAATTTCGATATATAAAACAATTTCAAAAATGCAAGCATACCCAATTTTCAGAGGATAATTTTAAGAATGGATTTTAAACAAAGATAGAGATTTGAATTAGAGGAACTCAAATCAATAGAATTCTGATTCGAAGATAGACTCGATCGAAGATGCGATAATTAAATTACAAAATAGAAGATGGATATACTTCTATTAATCACGGGCGACCCTTAATGGTCAACCGTGATTCCAAAATTAGTTCGGCGTAGAATTCTGAGGCAAACCGACATTTGATCGCTAGAGATAGAATTCGGAATAACAAGAGATAGTAGCATCTAAACCGAGGAATACGTAAATCTTCGTTGAATCAATGCTAATTGTAAATGAGTTTCACCCCCTTTGCAAATCAATTCAGTGGAGTCATTGGATACTCCAGAATCAAAAGAATTAAATAGGAAGAGAAAAGGATGAATTTCGTAACCGAGGGACATTCCAAAATTCAAAGGAAATCGAGTCAAAATGGAAGAGATTCAACTCGACCGAAAGTGATTCTGTAAATCAATTTACCATATATGCTAAGTCCTGCCTAGAGCCAAAGCTCTGATACCAACTGTAAGGACCCGCTATTTTGGACCATTCAAATCGACAATAAAACCATACATGTCTGATTTGAATTATTCAAAATACCGAATTGTTAATTTAAATTTGGCAAACGTAACATATACAGTAAATAAATCAGTCACAGATCACAGACACAGAGTAATAAAATGCAGCGGAATAGATAAGGAATAGTAGTTCATGAAGCTACTATATACATCAGAGTTAGAAATAAAATACATCAGAATACCCCAGATGCAGTGAAGTCTCCAGTACGAGAAGATGACTTCTCTGTACCAATCAACTGGATGACTGAAAGGATAGATAGCTGGATCTTCAAGCAAAGCTCCAACTTCGAAGGTGAGTCTCAAATGCTGTATCACTCAGTCTGACCCGAGCGTAAAGCAAAACACAAAACACTCGAGTCAGGATTAACATTCTTATATCAATAAATCCAACTCAAGTGAAATATCAACTGAAATACAAATAACTTAAAGGAGGTTTGGGATAACCATCCTCTAAGGGTCCATGGGACTTTCTACAAGGTAGAAATATACACTATAACACCGTGGTCATTTCAGCTTAATTTATACTTCAAACCCAAATCTCATTTTTACTTCAAATATCTCTATATTTCCTAAAATAGTATTTATATATATTAAATAATTTATACAGTAAAGTATTTTCAATTTCCTCAACTTAACAAATCGTTCCAACATCAACCCGACCTTCCCATTCAAAATTAAATTCAATCTCAATTTATCAATTTAAATTCAACTCAATTTCTTAAATAACCACTTAAATTTTATCGATCTCAAATTCAGATTTATAATCACAAATACCCCTTTATATTTTCATATATTTCAAAACTTTAAGTATTCAACGTTTCATCTAAATTTTCATTCAATTTAGTTTTCTAAATACAAATTTAGTTCAACCTAAATTTTCATTTTAATTCAATTTAGTTGCTAAATAACAAATTCAACCACGTTGATTTCAAATACAGGTCTGAATCTCAACATAAACCATTTAAATTCCAATATAGTTGAAGGCTTTAATATTTAAATGTTCTATATAACAGTTCCATATAGATCTCGATTTAACCTCATTATTATTTAGTCTTGAAATACTCCCTTATTAGATTCAATATCATTTAAGTAACCTTGAATTACGTTCTACTCAATATTTTCTTTAATTTATTTAAACGTGAAATATTCATTAAATCACTTAAATCAAAAATCCAGTTATAAAATCATACCCTTTAAATTTCCCATTCAAAAATTTCAAATCGATTTAATTAAATAAATCCTTATTTAAATACCATTTTTATAAACCTAAATTTATGTCTCAATCTTAATTATTCAATTTATTACAAGAGAATCTATTTGAAATATAGATTTACATAAATACTTAACCATATTATATATATTAAATCAATCTAATTTAAATCAAATATTACTACTAAATCTATTTATACAATTTTCATTTATATAATATCTTAAGAATCAAATTTATTAAACCATATATTTCTTTCCAAAATTATAGAAATTATTTTCAAAATATTTATATGGACCAACGGTGTCTGTATATATATTCCTATCATATAGTCAAGTGCTACGGATATTTATCATTTCAATCCGTATACTAAATACATACGGGTGGATATCATTTGAACCCGTAATCCCAAATTCAATTAAATGAAAATCGCTTGGGTTTATCATTTCAACCCATAACGATTTTCTCCTATTCTAAAGTCCGTTCGGGTATGTACCATTTCAACCCTTAATGATTTCTATACTAACAGAGAACTTGCAGAGTGATAACAGATATGAAAATAATAATAACAACATTCATATATCATCAAAATAAATATAAACAATAGGATATGGTGTCATATCCCATAAGTGAACAGTTATAGATAATAGCATATATAACAATTTAAATAACTACAGCCTCATATTTCAATTGTCGTTTCAATTGAAATCAAATTTAATAAATAAAAGAACTTAACCATGAGTGATTGCTCACCTTTCGAGGCTAGAGAGATTTGGAAATGGGTTATGAATCCAAGAACGAATTTCCAAAACGAACAAGATTGGCCCGAATCACGGATAAGCTGATAAATAGGAATAGACGAATTCAAATCAAAACGGGATCGATGAAGAAGATACATTGCATACAAAATTTTTGGAAAATCAATTTAAAACGTATATTTTAAAATCGATATTTAATTCAAACACAAATAAAATTATATATATATATATATATATATTTCAACATCACTGTTTTAAATTGAACACGTATATTAAAATCAACGTATATTTACAACTATATATACTATATATAAACTTATATTCAACTTAAAAGTTAAATAAGAAAATAACTTAAAATCTTTAGAACAGCCTTATACATATGATATATATACTACCACCCTTGTACTAACTCATATAACTAGTATATCCTCAAACAGATAAACAAATGGTTAAACATGAATACCTTAATATAAACTATTATATATGCAGATTTACCAACATACTAGTATAAATTATATAGTAACCTATATAACCTCATTATGACTCATACTTTAAAATATAACATATATAAATTAGATTTAAATAAACACATCGAAATCCTATAAATGCGTAAAACTGAGAAACATATGCAATACTTACATGTTATATTTTGACTTATATACTATTTTTCAAACTGTAAATATACAAAATATGAATGCAGACCGCTAGTATACAAAAGTTAACATATTCCATAAAATCTCGTGTAACTATCATATGTATGTATTAACAAAATCATATAACCAAATACACTATATATACTGGACGCAACATAAAATATATATATCTTATATTTTTTTTAAAAACACAATATTAATACATACAGATACAAAATCAAGACTTCGTGCCTAACTATGAACCAATACGTCTGTGTACTTACGTATATGACCAAAATGAAAAACAGAGAACGAAGCCGTTGTATAAAATAGTTTTATATTGAATTCGTTCATACATAGCATACCATATTATTATCAAACTGTTTCCAATGGTTTGAGTAAACATACTATAATATATATATATATATATATATCTAATACTTATATATATATATATACTTGTCCTTGCAACCTTATACACGCCTAAAAAAATATAAACTGAAACCCATATGAAATGTAAAGATCACAAAATCAATATAAAGTATATATATACGTATGTACACCTCTTAAAATTCTTATGCAAACCTAATAACTTTTTTTTAAACATATTTACCTTAATACAGTTTTGGAAACTGCTGCTCCGATTGGAAGGAACTTCGCCAGAAAGTGGGAAGATCGGGCAGAGGTCGGAGAAAGGAGCAGGTAGGAGGGGCTCGGGTTCGACGAGGGGATGTTGCTGGCCGAGGGAAGGAGGAACGTTGGGTATGGGGTCTCGTGGTGCTCAGTGAACGAGGCTTGAGTGTTGGTTGCTTAGACGCGGGTGGAGGCTAGGGATCGGTGGTTTGTGTAAGCGGTGAAGGCCGAATCTGGGGTTTGATGCTGGTTCATGGAGCAGAGGAGGTGGTTCATGAGGATATCGAGGCTGAGGGGCGGGGACATGCGACTAGAGGGTTTAAAAACAGGGATGGACGGCAGACGTGGCTCACGACCGTGGTTATGGCAATGCGGGGAGGAAGAGGGTAGGGCTCGGCCAGGGAGGAGGAAGGAGGCTACAGGCAAGCACGGGCGGTGGTGGCGGTTGTTGAAGGTGAGGGTCGGCTACTGGTTTTGAGGTGGAAGGCCAGGCCGGAGTGGTGGATCGGTTGATGGTGCTTGGGGTAGTAGTGACGTGCTCAGATGGGTTACAGAGGAAAGAGAGAGAGGAAATAAAGAAGAGGAGGAGGGGAGAAAAATAAAAGAGAAAAGGAGATGTAGGGGAGACACGTTTCAAGAATGAAAATATAAAGTAGAGAACCCAATAAATGTTAGCAGAGAGAAACGTACCAGTTTTCAAAATAAATAAGTCCAACGTTACAATATCTTTTCCAAATAAAGTCAAAGCCAAAGCAATTATAAATTTATAACAGAGAGCGAAGAAAATGAATAGCCAAAATAAATGTGACAGCTAACGTACTAGCAAGAGTCAAATGAAAATTTTGAACGAATTTATACAATTAAAAGAAATTGTAACGGTCAGAAGCATTGATTCAGGCAAAGAATTACAGAAAATTATTTATAATTTAAACGATAGGAAACGTAAAGGAACGTATCACCATTAAATGAAATTGATAACGTCTGTGCATTGATTCTGAAATATTTACTAAAGCAATTGATTGATGCGTGTTTAAATCTTGAAACGCAAAAGCAATCAAATGGTCATGGATTCGGTACCGAAGATCCGCTAATTTGTCGAAAATAAGATAAATGGAGCAATAGCTGTCCAATTTTTGCAAAACGAAAGATGACTTCTCACTCAGAAGAGGATTTAGAAATTTTCTATAGAAAATATTCAGCTTGAAAATAAACTTATTATCAGCAATTATTAGCTAGCTTGAATTTAATAGAATTTCACAATGAAATAAACTTTGATAAAATAAATTGAAAATTTAAAATCTGCTATGTTTAATTAGACGAAATTCCAACATTAAATTTTTATTTCGAAATTACTATCATTAAAATTTCTCAAAAATCCAATTAAATATATTATAAAACCAATTAAAAATTAATAAAATTTTATGGGTCGTTACACGCATGGGAAACACCGTTCGGCAAGGCTTCGCTCGGCAACTACCGTTCGAGATGCCTGATTCAGCATACAGAAGTTGTCTATTGTGGGCTGAGGTATATTGTCCTTAGGCCTGCATAGGAAGTCCGGCCTATCTTTGTCTATAAATAGAGAGGCAAGGGAGCAGTGTAGAGGGACCTTTTTTGGAGAACACTGGGGAGACTCTGCCATTTTCAAGACTCATTTCTGTTTTGTTAAAACTTGTATTCAAGTTGTCGGTGTATGGATTGTATCTGTATTCAATTATTTGAAGAAGTAATAAAGATTATGATCAAAGTGGACTTAGGCAGTTAAGCCAAGCCATATAATTCCGATGTTCTCGTTTCTTACAGTTCTTATTGCATTATACTGTGTTATTCCTAAGTTTTAATTTACTTTCTTCATTAGTCTCTCCACACAATCTTACTCAAGGGTGTTAGTGTCCAATTTTGGTGCTAACATTTTGGTGCTTTCATTGAGAATAACATTCTCATGTTATCAGGATCTACTTTGTTGCAACTAGATTGAAGAATTCCCCTGAAGGAGATCCAAGTTCATTCACAAGAAGTCCATTGATTCTACTCAGAGTTCCTACCAATAACTTTACAACGGGAAGACCACGTACCAGGTCAGCCTCTCACAATGCGGACGTCAACGAGACCGCTAGTGTCCAACAAGTAGGACCTAGTAAACAATAAGCTAATCTAGGTGCAGGGCCGCTGCCGCCTAAACTAAACAGAAGTGGTCACCAGAACAGAGTTCAACGAGCGGATAAGAGAACTCATGGAAAACAGGAGACAGCTTAATGAGAAAATTTAAGCGAATGCCAACCTTATGTCTCGACTTACTCAACAACAGCATCAGAATGCTGGAGGAAGTCCCGCTGCCTACTCCTCGTCCGACAGCTTCGCTTCGTTTGATGAACCACCTAGGCGTAGATGCCGTAGGACTGAAACAACGCAAACAAGCGCAGCTGAACGATCCACTAGGGATGGTCCGGGTTCTCTACCTGGAGTCATGGCCCCTCATTTACACTAGGGTAATCGTACTCAAGTTCGAACATGAAACTTAGGATCTGGGGCATGAGTGGAAGCTGGACGACCAGTTCACTAAGCTCACAATGAAGCAGGTCCCCAGGACACGCATTTGGTTGATCGCCAACTGAGGAGGCACCAATCGAAACGGTCCCGCAGGACAGATTCCAATTTGCCACTTCCATACAAACCCCAGACCTATCAGCTATGTTCAGACAGCTGATTAGGGAAAATCAAGGCTTATCTAATGATGATTGGGGCGTATCTAGGAGCCATACTCCATTCACAGATGCTATCCTATAGGACGAGTACCCCAGGATGTTTAACATGCCGACTATCCCAGCCTACGAAGGGAAGACTGATCCTCGACAGCATGTAATGAGATATGAGTGGATGATGGATTCAGCTAGAGCAAACGATGCAACTAAGTGTAGATAATTCCCAATAACTTTATCTAGAATCGCTACCATGTGGTTCACCCGACTTCCTCCGCGTTCCGTCTCCAAATTTGATAAGTTAGCAACGAAATTTGTGGAACTGTTCATGATTCATGCCACTCGTCCCAAGGACGTGATGTCCTTGTCCAATGTGATCCAGGCTTCAGGGGAGTCGTTAGAGGAGTACTTACAAAGATTTCACGTTGCTGCTATAGAAGTCAGAAACCTGAATGATCTTGCTATTCTAATTCTCGTGATGCGCTATTCTAATGGTCGTGATGCGAGTAGTAGATCCAGATTCGGAATTTGGTGATTGGTTGGCAGGAAAACCTCCGATTACATTGGAACATTTTTATTCAAAGGCTCATTAATTCATAAGAAGAGAGGAAGCCAGGTGGACGAGGCGAGACAATGCACTAGGGCTTGGCAAGGAGACCGTGAAGAGAAATATTGCAATAAACCAATCTGGTGATAACTCTGCGAAGGTCCAGGTCAATGTTCAGAACAAGCCAGGCAATCTAAAGGATCCGGAGAAGGAAATCCTGGAAAGAAAAGGGAACCAGGAAAGTGGAAACCAAGTATCCCAACATACAATGAATAAAATCCTCTGAATGCATATCTAGAAAGTATATACCTATCGACTTGCGACACTTTTCAATATCGAAAGCCACGCCCAAAAGAGTCCGCTGAGGAACAAAAACGGACTGGGAAGTATTTTCATTTCCATGAGACTTACGGTCACAATAACGAGGATTTTAGGCACCTCCACAATGCTATAAAAAATATGATTCGCCAGAAAAAGTTATAGGAGTTTGTCAAGAATCCACAGGAAGGCTGACAAGGAACATCAGACCCCGGTCGTGGGAAAGCTCCATGCCATCCAAAGGAACCTGCTTGGACTGTAGGTAGACTATTCATAAACATGATAGTTGGTAGACCTTACCTTACAGACAATAATTGGCAAGAAATGGAGCGGTATGCTAATTCCCTAAAGCATGAAGATTTTGAATGTTGTTCAAACACGGAAGATGGGACCCCAGCTAAGCAGCAGCGAATGATGATATAGTGTTCAGAAGTAGAGATGCTGGTCGGGTGGAGGCACTACCATTGACGCGATGGTCATCTCGACAACAATTGGGCCAGCATTTGTGAGAAGGAAATTGATTGATTATGGAAGTTCTGTTAACATCATCTTCAAAAAAGCATATGACCAAATGAAGATGGAGACAAAGGATCTAAAACCATTTAAAGCCCATATTCATGGCTTTAATGGCGCGGTTACTGATGCGGTGGGTTTTGTTGAATTGTCAGTTGAATTTGGAGAAGGTGAACGTAGGAGGGTGAGGATCCTACCGTTCGTTGTTTTGGATGTCGATTCTCCGTACAATGTGTTTCTAGGTCGACCGGCCCTGGCAGAGTTTAGGGCAGCTTTGGCCATGTGGTGTTTAACCTTGAAGTTTTCGATGGATAAAGGAGTTGGTGTTGTGCATGGAAATCAGGCGACTGGTCGTGCGTGTTATGTGGCTGAGTTGAGAGAGGCCCAGCAAAGAGAGAAAAGAAAGGTTGTGGACAACTCCGTCCACAGCCAAGTCACTAAAGATTGATAAGTAATGCCCGGGCCTTGGCTCAGACAAAATGATCGGATCTATAGAGACATAGACCCGAGGGATGATGACGAAGACCCAAGGAGGCAAAAGCAGCACCGGTTGAAGTAACGATTGACATTCCAGTCAGCCGTGATGTCCCATCGTGGGTACTTATGATTGGATCATAACTCAACCCCTTGATGATCGAGGATCTTACAGATTTCCTTCAAGCGAATCTGAATGTTTTTGCTTGGACACATTCCGATATGTGCGGGATTTCTCCCGCAATTGCAAGTCATATGTTGAACATAAACCCGAAATACGTGCCGTTGAAGCAAAAAAGGAGAGGTGTGGACCCGAAGATGTCTGCTTCTCTCAGAGAGGAGGTGGATAAACTCAAAGCCAATGGGTTTGTCTACATCGCCCTCTACCCTGAATGGGTGTCTAACCCCGTGCTAGTGAGAAAGTCGAATGGGAAATGGAGAACCTGTGTTGACTACTCAGACCTAAACAAGGTATGCCCCCAAGGATAGCTTCCCTTTGCCCAGAATTGATCAGCTAGTCGACTCAATAGCGGGACATGAGTTATTGTCACTTATGGATGTGTACTCGGGATATAATCAAATCCCGATGCACATTCTAGATCAGGAACATGCTAGTTCTGTCACAGATGTTGGACTGTACTGTTATGTAGTGATGCCTTTCGGATTGAAAAATGTAGGAGCAACTTATCAACGTCTGGTGAATCGGATGTTTAAAGACCAAATTGGTAGGACAATGGAAGTCTATGTGGATGACATGCTCGTGAAGTCACGACAATCAAACGACCAAATTCGACACTTTTATTACAAAATGAAAATCCATCCTCTAAAGTGTTCCTTTGGCGTTGCTTCAGGAAAGTTTTGGGTTTCATTGTTAAAGCATGGGGAATTGAAGCTAACCCAAAAAAGATTCAGGCTATTCGAGACATACAAGGGCCCAGAACTATAAAGCAAGTACAAAGCCTGAATGGAAAAGTGGCAGTGCTGAGCCGATTTATATCCAAAGCGACAGACAATTGTATTCCTTACTTCGATGTAATAAGGAAAGTAAAGAGAAATTTTGAGTGGACGCACAACTGCGAGGATGCATTTCTAGCTCTGGTAAGGCATTTGGAAAGTTCCTCGGTGCTGTCAAAGTCTATTGACCATGAAGTATTGTATGTATACTTGGCCGTATCACAACATGCCATCAGTATGGCTTTGGTCCGTAAGGAGGACCGAGTTTAAAAGCCGGTGTACTATGTCAGTAAACGTTTAACGGGGGCAGAAAGAAATTATCCTAAAATTGAGAAGCTAGCCTACTACTTGGTGATTGCATCATGCAAGCTTCGTCTGTACATTCAAGCACACCCGATTAGTGTTTATATCGATCAACCATTGCGACAGGTACTCCAATGATCAGAAACCTTTGGAAGTCTGTTCAAATGGAGTATTGAGTTAAGGCAGTTTGATATCACCTACCTGCCATGGAGGGCCATACAAGGGCAAGCACTAGCGTACTTCATCGTTGAATGTACCATATTAGACGAACCAAATAGTGATGATGTTATTCCCTCCATTCGATGGAAACTGTACACTGTTGGGGCATCCAACGGCCGTTGTTCTGGGGCAAGTGTAGTTTTTGTGACTTTCGAAAACCGATCAATTTGTTATGCTTTGAAGCTCAATTTTCCAACTACAAATAACGAAGCCGAGTATGAAGCATTGATTGTTGGCTTGAAACTTATCAGCGAACTTGGTGTAAAATCGGTTGAAATCTTGTGTGACTCACAATTGGTGGTGTACCAGGTGCGGGGAGACTATTAGGCAAAGGGGGAGAGACTTGCCCCATACCTTGCTCGGGTTCAAGAGCTTTTGGTGGACCTCGAATATTACGATATTTCACACATCCCATGTGAGCAAAATGGGAAAGCCGATTCATTGGAATTTTTTTGCAAGTACTGGTGATCCACAAAAGATGGGATTGGTTCCCGTCGAAATCTTACATGCTCCGAATATAAATGAGATGGATGTAGATTTTGTGTTAGAGACGAAAATCGAGAAGGATTCATGGATAACCCCATTCAAGCAATACCTGCTACACGGGGTCTTGCTCGAAAGAAAGAACGAAAGACGGTATACCATTCGCAAAGCTTCGCGATATGTAATGCAGGACGGAATAATTTATCGAAGGGGATTCTCGGTCCCCTTACTTCGATGCATTGGCCACGGTGAGATAAAACGAGTCCTGAAGAAAGCTCATGAAGGAGAATGTGGTGACCATACCGGGGGCAGACACTAGCGAAAAAGTTTCGCTGCTATGGATACTATTGGCCAACTGTAAATCGGGATGCTGTGGACTACGTACGAAGATGGGAAAAATGTCAAAAGTATGCGAAAACCCCGAGAGCTCCGCCAACGGAACTCACACAAATGGTTAGTCCCTGGCCCTATGCAATATGGGAAATCGATATAATCGGCTCCTTGCCTATCTCCAAAGGTGGTGCAAAATACGCAATAGTTGTGGTCGATTACTTTACCAAGTGGGAGAAAGCAGAGCCTTTAATGACAATCACCACCAAAAAGTCATTAATTTCATTGTGCGAAACATTATATTCCGTTTTTGCCTCCCGTGAACTATCATCATGGAGAATGGAACTTAGTTCAAAAGTAGGGAGTTCAAAGAATTTTGTCGAAAGTATGGGTAAGAAATGGTTTGCGGCAGTTGCTCATCCAAAAGCCAATGGACAAGTAGAATCCGTAAACAAAATAATCAAATCCATATCAAAAAAACATTTAGAGAAGGTTAGAGGCAAGTGGGTGGATGAGCTTCTGACAGCACTTTAGGCTTACAGAACCACCCACAAGTCCGCGACTGGCCACACTTCGTTCACATTGGCATATGGCGCGGAAGTTGTTATACCGATGGAACTTGAAGTTCCTTGACATCGGGTAACTCATTATGACCCTAAAACGAATCGAGATCTCTTGCTAGAATCACTGGACTTTGTTGACGAAAAAGTGAGGAAGCTGATTTAAGGGTGGCTGCATATAGGCACCGAGTCGCTCGATATTATAATGAAAAAGTCCGATCGAGAATCTTTGATGTGGGCGATCTCGTTTTGAAGCGAGTTTTTCCGATCCCATCACATATGAATCCTACATGAAAAGGTCCAAACGTCATTGAACGGAAGCTTGGAGAGGGAATTTTCAAGCTAGCGACTGTTGATGGCGCGACACTCCCCCGAGCATGGAATAGCGAGCATCTCCGACGTTGTTACACTTAGTCTATTTTTTAGCATTTTAGTTGCGATTATTTCCAGTGTATGTTTATTTTGTTATTCTTAGTTTTCGACATGTAATAAGACAATTCAGTTTGTTTTCATTAATAAAGGCTTGAAGCCATCTTTTCCATGAACTATTGATGTTTCCGTATGTTGTAATTCCATGACAAAAATTGAGTTACATTATTCTGTCTGGCGTATAAACGTGCACACAAACTTAAAAACCTCTAAGTCCCCAGAGTACGGACTGGAGCACTTTGAGTCCCCAGAGTACGGAATAGTGTATAAATGACTTAAAAAATCTCTAAGTCCCCAGAGTGCGAACTGGAGTACTCTGAGTCCCCGGAGTGCGGACTAGAGTATAAACGACTTCAAAATCTCTATGTCCCCAGAGTGTGGATTATAGTACTCTGAGTCTCCAGAGTGCGGACTAGAGTATAAATGACTTTAAAATATCTAAGTTCCTAGAGTGCGGACTGGAGTACTCCGAGTCCCCAAAGTGCGGACTCGAGTATGAATAAATTAAAAAATCTCTAAGTGCCCAAAGTGCAAACTGGAGTACTCTGAGCCCCTAGAGTGCGGACTGGATTATAAACGACTTAAAAATCTCTATGTCCCCACTGTGTGAACTGGTCTATAAACGACTTAAAAATCTCTAAGTCCCTAGTGTGCGGACTGGAGTACTTTGAGTCCCCAGAGTGCAGACTAGAGTATAAACAACTTAAAAATCTCTAAGTGCCCAGAGTGCGGACTGGAGTACTGTGGTTCCCTAGAGTGCGTACTAGAGTATAAAAGGCTTAAAAAATCTTTAAGTCCCCAGAGTGCGGACTGGAGTACTATGGCTCCGTAGAGTGCAGACTTGAGTATAAACGACTTAAAAAAATATCTAAGTCCCCACAGTGCAGACTAGAGCACTCTGAGTCCCCAGAGTGTGGACTAGAATATAAAAAACTTAGAAATCTCTAAGTTTCAAGAGTGCAGACTGGAGTACTCTGAGTCCCCAGAGTGTGGGCTATAGTATAAAAGACTTAAAAAATCTCTAAGTCCCAGAGTGCGGACTGGAGGACTCTAAGTCCCTAGAGTGTGGACTAGAGTATAAATGAATTAAAAATCTCTAAGTCCCCAGAGTGCGGATTGGAGTACTCTGAGTCGCTAGATTGCGGACTAGAGTATAAACGACTTAAAAATCTCTAAGTCCCCAGAGTGCAGTTTGGAGTACCCTGAGTCCCCAGAGTGCGGACTAGAGTATAAACGACTTTAAAAACTTTAATTCCCCAGAGTGCGGATTGGAGTACTCTGAGTCCCCAGAGTGCGGACTAGAGTATAAATGACTTAAAAATCTCTAAGTCCCAAGAGTACCAACTGGAGTACTCTGAATCCCTAGAGTGCGGACTAGAGTATAAACGACTTAAAAAATATCTAAGTCCCCAGAGTGCGGACTGGAGTACTCTGAGTCCCCAGAGTGCAGACTAGAGTATAAACAACTTAAAAATTTCTAAGTCCCCAGAGTGCGGACTAGAGTACTATGAGTCCCCAGAGTGTGTACTAGAGTATAAACAAATTCAAAATCTCCAAGTCCCCAGAGTGCGGACTAGAGTACTCTGAGTCCCCAGAGTGCGGACTAGGGTATAAATGACTTAAAAATCTCTAAGTCCCCAGTGTGCGTAATGGAGTACTCTGGGTCCCCAGAGTGCGGACTAGAGTATAAACGACTTAAAAATCTTTAAGTCCCCAAAATGTAGACTAAAAGTATTCTAAGTCCCCAGAGCATAAAGTAGAGGATCTACGATTCCAAAAATTTCCAAGTCATATGGAAGTGAACTAGAGCTTGTGTAACTTACACGATTTTGAATTTTGGCTGCAAGTTATGCACTAAGCTGAACAATGAAAATCATCAAAAGCAAAGAAATAAAGTTTTATTCACTAATCCAAACTAAAGTTCCACTACAACTTCTCCTGAACTCGAAGAAAAAATCTATTTACAACGACTATGAAAATAAATAGAAATAATTACACGATCTAGGCCTATTAGCGTTGAACGAGGCATGATAGCTACTTTCAGCCTCTTTTCCTTCCTCGGTTTCTCTGAATACTCCTCCTATAGGCGTTTTCTCTTAGATGCCTTTCTTGCTAGTGAAGCAGTGCCCGAGGAAGGGAGAGGAACTTCCAGTGGAGAGGTCCCACCGGGGAGAATAACCTTCAGAGGCATGTTCAGTGGGTCATCAAGTTCCACCACTTAGGGCTCAGCCTTAATTTTGTTTTTCTTCTTCCCCTCTTCGATGATTTGTTCCTCTATGCTTAGTTTTAAAGTATGATCAGAGGCACCCGTAATTTCAACTTCATCATGTTCTTCGATAGGCAATGGATTTTCAGATTTGTCTTCATCAAGCGCCTCGATCACTTGAGCGTCAGGTCCGGGAGTCTCTCCCTTTGAATTGCCTCTCCCGTTTTCTCCTCCTTCTCCATGGTGACATCGCTCCTTGGAGTTGACTCGAGATTAGAATGGCCTACACGAAATCATAAGAGATAAATGTTAGAACACGTTTACTACTCGCCACAAACGATGGCCCTTTGAACTCTAGAAAGAAAAGTTATGTACCAATTTCTGGCTGACTCTCAACTGTTCGAGGAGTTTCACCTTCTGGAATAGGAGACAAAGTGTGAATATGGAGTCCAGGGTCCTTTAGGTCATAACCAATATGCAGCTCGAAGGGATTGAGTGGTGGGCGACCAGTCGGTTGAATAGGAGGAGGAACCAAGGATTCGGTCCTAGATGGACCGACAGTGTCATCTTTTCCCTTTGATGAGGAAGAGTACCTTCCGTAAAGTGCCTTTGCATAGATAAGTCGATGCGCTCATTCTCGCGAAGCACTTCTTTCACAAGGGAATCCTCATCAATATCTTCAGTTCCCAACTTAACCTTTTTAATTTTTATTAAAGTGTTCCATGCTTCGGCCAAAGATTCGAGATAACCCTCACCAATAAATGTTAGGTCACGATGCATGAGAACTCGTGCATTGTACTCGGCTATGAGTGGATTAAACATGCACTTAATCTCCTCCCTACCAGCCTCAGCAATCCCCTCGAGGTGAGAATCGATTTCCAAAAGCGCCACTCTTTTGCGCTCCTTACGAGCTTCGTTCTTGAACGCTTTTGCCTTGGGGAGCTCCACATCAAGCTTTGTTTTTAGGAGTTGTGTAGCAATAATCTCGTCGCAATATCGTTGTGACTCCTCTAGAGCAACAGTCTTTTTTTCCTTTTCCTTGAAGAGTAGCTCATCCAATTCTTTGACTCGTTGAGCGAGGGCTTCTTTCTCCTTTTGAATGGAGTCTTTCTCTAAGGCTAAGGCACCACAGCGTTGAATCGCTTTATTAATTTCTTTTTTGTAGGTAGCCTCCAGGCGATTGACTGCCTCAGCAGTATCTTTAGCATTCTTTTGAGCAGCCTCAAGTTGAGATTTATATGTGGAAAGCTCTTTACCTGGGCTTTGATGATATCTTTATCACGAATGGCCTCAAGCTTTAGGGAATCGATTTCATGCTTGCGCTCCGTAGAAACTTCAGAAATTTTTTCAGCAAGGTGAGCGAACGCGCCATGTTGGGCGTAGACATCGTTGTTGCAAGCAATGGAACTTTGTTTAATGTTCCCTGGAATAGGATAGATCGTAGGAAGAAATTTTAATCCATCAAAGCATATTTTTAGGAGAATGGCTTTAAGCTCAGCTAGCTTTTCTGCTATCGATGGATCATGTGCAGGGGCTGAAGAAGTTGGCTTAGTCAAAACCATGGACATTTTATGAGGCTCGCGAGTTTTCTTAGTGATTAATGAACCAGAGTATTAGTCGTGAGGAGCTTCAGATTGAGATCCCCTTTGAGCTGATTTCTCCTTGCTTTGTTCTGGTCGAGGAGGAGGACCATTGGGGTACGAAGAATGGCTGTAAGTTTTTCTTCGAGACCATGACGAATCTCGAAGACGATAGTCTCTATTGATGTTGACGTCTCTATCTCGGCGTTTACCGGACCTCGAGTCTCAGTTGGAATGATAGAAAATAGAGGACCCGCGAAGGGGGCCGAATCCGTGAGAACGTCCTATATCACCTGCACAGAAATTAAGTGAGGACGAATTAGCAAGAATAACATGATGGCTGAAGTTTAAGTGCAGGGTGAAGTGTAAATGTCCGTGTGTGTCCTAGTGATTCCCTCCGACGGACCAGTTTCCTTTGCTTTACTAATTGGGGTTGACTCTCCATGTCGACCGGTTGAATCGCCTACATTACCTCTCATGGGCGAATTAAGCCCCATATCTCCTGGGTCGTTAAAACCATAATTCAGCATATCATAAGGGATGGTCAGGTCTGAAAGAGCTTTAAGCGAACCCTTAAGACGTTGGGGAGAGGACTCTTTCTCGACTTGGATAATTGTCACTTTCGAGGTTCCGCCCACTATTTTCTTCCTCAACTTGTAAACTAGTTTATTTTTCCCCTTAGAAGGAGGAGGTGGTTCGTCAATGCCAGGTACCTCAACCAACGGTTCCGGAGCAAGACTTATATTCACTCCCTCCTCGGATGTGTCGGAGGCACCACTTGTAGGAGGCACTGAAGGCCCGGCCTGTTCCTTACCCTTCTTCGATGCAGATCTGGTTATAGTGGCACCGGATGGATGATTTTTTTGATGACCCTCCGCCAACAATCCAAACTTTGAAAACGATTCATTTGAGATAATAGACTTGATCTCTCGATCTCCTACGAGAACAGTTCGAATGGCCCCAACAACCTCAGAATACCTGGTACCTTCGGGACATGGGCCGATACCTGTAAAAATCGAAAAATGTTAAGAAACAATTCACTTCGTGCCTTGGAAAAATATTGGTCCGGAAATGGAACTTACTCCCTTCCAGCCGTCTTCTCGCAAAGCCCGGAGGGCATCGACATAGAACCATTCTTGTTTATATTGGGTAACTTTACTCTATGCCCCCGTTAGTATCTGAAACTTGGAGTGTGGCTCGAGGAATATGAAAGATCGGCTATATGATCACCTTTTGGTGCAATAGATGCAACGGATGTCACCGAAAGTAGGGAGCTTAAATAAGATGCTTATAAAGACAATGCAAGTGCCATAGATGAACGTATGACCATTGGGATGTACCCGTGATGTGGTGATCTCGATATACTGTAGCACTTTACAGAGAAAGGAGTTGAATGGTGGCACGCTACTGACCCAGCACATGAATTTGTTGCAAGCCGTACATCCAGCTGGGGGCAGGTGAGGATGGTCTCGTCTCGATGGAACTAATACGTCATCGAAAGGGATTCCGTAAATCGAACATAGTCGGCAAAGAGTGGTTTCATTGATTTTTAAAGCTTTGGAATCAATAGGATTATCTAGAGCAACAGCTCCGTCTATTACGTCAGAAGTCGGGTCAATAGCTGCCACCGATGGGTTTGGGATATCCTATGCAGGAGTTGTCGATGGATTCGAATTTCGCACTACTTCCTGCTGAGAACTTGGCTTAGATTTATCTGAGACTGTGGCAGAGCTAGACTTTTTAGACATCCTTAACGAGCATCGGTTTCGGTAAACACCTGTTTGAACTATACTTGAAAGACAATCAATATTAGATATAATGGCAGAAATATTCCCCCGATGTGGTATGTACTAGTGCAACCATTCGAGCATAAATGTGAAAGAGTTAAAGATTTAAAGAGTTGTGAAGTGTGATTGAGCCTTAAACTAATGTCTTCAAAGACCATCATCGCTGACCGTCCCCGAGAGCTTGTCCTATGATCGGTAGCAGGGACCTTGGAATTAGGCATTGACATCATATGTTGAAGGCTGTTATTTACTTTGGTTAAGTTGAATACATGTTTACATTTTGTTAAAACCGTGAAGTTGTTAGTCCAAATCGGTTATATATGCTCATGTGCTTAAGTTCTTGTCATTGTTCGTTGTTCTACAGTTAGGTGTGGGAGTATGCGATCTTGACATATGTTGTGTTCAAGCGAAGATGGTCTTGAATTGTCAATGCCGAACCCAAGGCCTAAGGCGAATTGCATCTCTAAACCTATAATACCAGACGACTCATCTACAAGCTCTCGAGCGGCCTCCTAAAACGAAGCACCGACCCTCTCACTTTCCTTAACGACACTCTCTCCCTCAGCATCGAGCGACTTCCTCATTCAAAATACCGATCCACTCCACCAGACTTTGACAGATCCATAGCGACGCGCTACATCACCAAGCCACATTTTCACTCCTTTAATGTAACCGAGCCGCTCACTTTCTCTCGACCCTAAAACTGGTCGCCCTCAAAAATACCAATCCTTGTCCCTAACAAGGGTTTTCCAACCTAGCCCTGCGCCAAAGACTTACCGTTTCTACTCCCTAACTCTCTATGTCCTTGACCTCAAAACTAAGGCTACCCTACTTCTCTTAGTAATCCTTAAACAAGCTACAACCCTAAAACACGACCTCCACTGTAGTCCTTTCCTCTTCTCCATCGCCTACCAAACTTGTAGACTCGAACTCAGAACGAGGCTCTAAACCTAGAGGAGTTGAATGGATGAAGGATTCATACCTATGTGAAATGCTTGAAACTCGTAGCGGTTGTGGTGCTAAGAGTTAGAGGTTGTTCGAATTGGTTGGCTACTAGATTTTCGATGTTAGAGGACTAGGTTTGGAAAATGGGGAGGATGGATTAAATATCGCACGACAATTGGGAGAGAAGGGGCCTGCTGGTTTGTTAGAGTGGAACAGAGGTAAGAAGAAGGGAAAGAAGCGAAGGCCGGGGTCTTTTATATGATAAGCGGGGAAGGCCAACATGCCTTAATCGATAGAACCAATCAACATATCAGAATAGGACAAAGAAGGGCGAGGTTCAAACCGACCATGTGGATCGGTATTGATATGCCAAACCGCTTTTTGTTTGAAACAATAGCGAATTAGCGAAGTAACACTTATAATTATATGAATATATGTGTATACATGTATAAACCTGAAAGCAAGGACTGACCGCTAATTAAAAGCGCGTCATATTTGTTCGCACGATGCACTTTGGAGGGCAAATTTTACTCGGTTGCCCGACTACGAGATGCTAATTATTGAGTTTCTTGGATTGAATCTAAGCGAAACTTGAGCCAGTGAAAGATTGACCTGAATGCATCATTCGACATACAAGTTTCGTTCGGCCTAAGTACACCGCTCGACACATAAGTTTCGTTCAGCCTAAGTACACCGCTCGACACATAAGTTTCGTTCAGCCTAAGTACACCGATCGGCATATAAGTTTTGTTTGACCTAAGTACACCGTTCGACATATAAGTTTCGTTTGGCCTAAGTACACCGTTCGGCATATAAGTTTCGTTCGACCTAAGTACACCGTTCAGCAACCTTCGTTCGTCCAACATCGCTCCGCAAGGGTGGTTTGACATTGGGGCGTTTGGCATGAATGCCTTAGTCACATGCCGCTCAGCCATAAAGGGACGTTATGTGGCTCGGTGGGGAAGGCTATGAGGCTCGGTGACCCCTGGATCGACATTGAAAGGAAGACTAAGAGGCTCAGCCATGGAGCGTTCAGCATGGATGCCTTGGTCATTTCAGCTCGGCAAGCATCCATCGGCAAGAGTCACACAGCAAACACTGTTCGACAAAGCCTTGCTCGGCAACCACCGTTCGGTATGCCTGGTTCGGCATATAAAAGTTTTCTTTGTGTGGGCCGTGGTATCTTGTCCTTAGACCTGCGCAAGAAGTCCGACCTATCTTCGCCTATAAATAGAGAAGCAGATGCAGGGGCGCAGTGTAGAGGGACCTTTATTGGAGAACACTAGGGAGACTCTGCCATTTTCAAGACTCATTTATTTTTTGTTAAAACTTGTATTCATGTTGTTGGTGTACGGATTGTATCTTTATTCAATTATTTGAAGAAGTAATAAAGATTACGATCAAAGTGGACGTAGGCAGTTACGCCGAACCACTATAATTCTGGTGTTCTCGTTTCTTACTGTTCTTATTCCATTCTACTATGTTATTCCTCAATTTTAATTTACTTCCTTCATTAATCTCTCTACACACTCCTACTCAAGTGTGTTAGGGTCCAATTTTGGTGCTAACACTATAACTTAATCAAAAGCCCATGGGCAACATGAAATCATTTTGAATAACCTCATTTTGTACTTAATCTTGGATGTTGAACTAAATCCTCGATTTTTTTGACGTCCTTATGATTTATCAAACTATATCACCTTGATAGAACTAAGAGTGTAAAACGAAGTTTTGGTTCAACATGGCTCCATGGGTGTTAAACTAAATTTTCGGTTAACACTTTGGCGCTAAAAGGGGGCTTGAACCTCTGAATCATTATAATTTTATCTTGCAACTGATTACTTGAATTTTTGTTTTAAGAAAATGGTGAGAACTAAAAGAATTAATATTCTGAATAAGGAGATAATACTACAAATAACATTAGAAAACAACGTCACTCTACGCTTTAATCCAAAAAATGTAGAACCTGGTCAACCTTCAGAACTAGCAAAACCAAAAAATAGTAAAGCCAAAATCAAAGACTTAACACAACAAATGGCGGTAATGCAAGAACTACTATAGATGGTCCTTTTACAGAAATCTTCCAGAAAAATAAGACCCATCGAAGGAGAAGAGGCCAAATCTCCAAGGAGAAATCTAGACACTTCCATGCTCAAAAGCAAGGATAAAGGCAAAATTATTATGACTCTACATAAAAGAGGAATCCAAAAGCTTGGAGTTGTAGAAAGGGCTAAAGCAGATAATAAGGCTAAAGAAAATCGCTAGGAAGAATTAGCAGAAAGGGGTAACGGATAATCGGGAAGCTCAATCTCGCGCAAGGAGTACAGACACTATAGGGGTGACTACCACGATGACGAAGCTTACTTAAGATATATATTTGATAAAATAGCAAAGGATATGATTGATGTAAAAGGAAAGAGAACCCTTAATCCCAGAGCCAACAATAATTTTCATGAAGCTCTCTTCACAGAAAGAATAATGTCTGTCGAAATTTCATCACACATGAAGACTCCATTGCTAGGGTATAATGGAACCACCAATCCCGATGATCTCCTTCTAGCGATCAAGAGCCAAATAGACCTTCACAATGCTTCTAGAGCTGTACGCTATAGGCTCTTTCCGACCACTTTTCAAGAAGTAGTTGCAAAGTAGATATAAAAGGAAGACCATTTATTCTTGGAAGCAATTCTCTTATGAAGTATCAGCATAGTTCTATTTGTGCAAGGACCCTACTATCAATTCTAGTGTATTGGACAATGTCAAGCAGAGACCGGGAGAGCTGCTTAGTGAATACTTAAAAAGATTCATTGTAAAGGCATCAAAAGTAGAGAACATGACTGATAGAGAAAAGTTGATGGCAGTGCGTTCAAGATTGATTGAGCAAACCCCTTCCAAAAGGAACCTTATATCCACGAGTGCAGAGACCTTCAAGATTTTCGTTTCCAAGCTGACAAATTCATTCATATAGATGAGATGTACCATGTTAAGAAAAAGTCTCAAACAAAGAAGGAGGCAGGAAGATCAGGCTTTGATCACCCCAACAAGAAGCCAAGATGGGATGAGAGCGTGAGAAGAAGATGGGAGAAGGTCGTGAATTATGACTACATGGCTTTAAGTAAACCAATTTTCTATATTTTTGCTACAGCTAAAGATGGAAGCAACTTCCTAACTTCTTAATGGCAAGAAATAACCTCGAGGCAATAAGGGAAGAATAATATTGCGGCAACCACAAGGCAAACGAACACAAAATGGATGAATGACATGTCTTTACTGGAATCATTCAAAATATGATCCGATCTGGGCTCTTGAAAGAATTTATCAAAGAGAATCAGAAACATGCCCATCTTGAAGAGGGTAACCAAAACCCACCGAACAATGCCATGAATTTTCTAAAAAAATTCTCAATGGGATTTTATTCCACCAATTAATCAAATAGATGTAATTTATGAAGTGCCATATTTAGCTGGGAGTGGAAAGGGAACCAGAAACAGGTACATAAGAAAGGCAAGAAATGGAGTCTTTCTATTCAGGAGGAGCCACCATTCAAAAATCACAAAAATCAGCTTCAGATGCCCAATTTAACAATAACCCCACCGGAGTTTAGATGGTTCACCATCTACACAATGACCCATAAATAGTAATTACATAGATCAGGCTTTTTATAGTGACCAAAATTCTATTTGATACTAGAAGAGCAGTGAATGTTATCTTTAAGCATGCCTTTGATCAAATGGAAATTCTAGAAGAAAAACCAGTGCCAAACTTCGTCCCATCTTCGGGTTCTATAATGAAGGATCAACTTCAGTAGGGCAGATTAAGCTTCTAGTACAGATGTGGATTCCATCTTATTCGAGAACTTTCACAACCTTTTTCATCATAATGGACCAACTTTTATACTACAATGCTTTCTTTGGGAGACCAGCCCAGATTGAGGTGGATGCCTTCGTGTTACCAAAATATCAGGTGGTGAAATTTCTAACAAAGAGTGGATGAGGATTAATAAGGGGAGAGTAATTTATCTCAAAAAATTGTATTTTTCTACCCTCAATCAATGCAAAAGGGATAATCTTTCCTGTTATGACTCGGAGAAAGGCAAATCAATCAAAATTGGAATAAAAAAGCCCTTGGATGATGGTCCTCTAAGCCAACCATCCAAGGCAAATGAGAAGATGAGGATCGAAAAAAGCTAAGAATGTGTTGAAAAGGTTAAACTTTTTTGAGAAAAAGAAAAAGGAAAAAGACTAATTGATAAATGAAGAAATAGAGGAGAGGAAATCATCACTAAATTAGACTTTAGAGGCGAGCAACAAAGAATAAAGCCCATCGAAGACCTAGAAGAAGTAAGCTTGGATTCGCTTGATCCAAGAAAAATGGAAAAGATCGAAAGGAGTTAAATGATGAGCTCAGAAGGAAACTTATTCTAGTACTTCAGTCCAACAATGATGTATTTGCTTGGAAACACTCAGACATGATCATAATAGATCCCAATACCATGAGCCATGCCTTGAACACAGATTCAAATATCACTCCCATTCGATGAAAGAAAAGAAAGTTCGATAAGGTTTAAGGTAATGTGATGAAAGAGAAAGTCCAAAGGCTACTTGAAAACAAATTCATTAGAGAAGTTTTCTACCTAAAATGGTTGGCTAATCCCGTACTAGTCAAAAAGCCCAACATAAAATGGAGAACATGTCAGTTATACTGATTTGAATAAAACATACCACAAGGATTGTTGTCCCTTACCTCGAATAGACCAGTTAGTTGATGCAACAAGTGGACATAAATGATTGTCTTTTATGGATGCATACACAGGGTATAATCAAATTTCCATGTTCAAGCCGGATAAAGGACACACAAGTTTCACAACAGACTAGGGAATATACTGCTACAAAGTTATGTCTTTCGATCTAAAAAATGTAGGGGCTACATATCAAAGCCTAGCAAATAGAATGTTTAAAGAGCAAATTGGTTGAAACATGGAAGTATATGCAAATGATATGCTAGTCAAATCTCAAAGGGAAGACGATCATTTGAAAGCTCTTCAAGAAATGTTTGAAGTATTAAGAAAGTATAAGTGAAATTGAATCTACAAAAGTGCTCTTTTGGGATAGAATCTAGGAAGTTCCTAGGGTGTATTGTTAGTTCCATAGAAATTGAGGCCAATCCAGACCAAATTAAGGCGATTAAGGGCATGGAAAAACCAAAAACAAGCAAAGATGTGATGAGATCGGAAGAGTGGTAGCCTTGAATAGATTCATCTTTAAGGCCACTGATAAATGCATACCATTCTTTGATGGGGTCAAAAAGAAGAGAAACATTGAGTGGTGGGAGGATTGCAAAGAGCCTTTAAAGAACTAAAAGTTCATCTTGAAAAGCCTTCAATTCTACTTAAGCCGGTAGAAGGGGAAATCTTTATCTTTACATGGCAGTTTCCGAGCACGCGGTAAGATCCGTTCCAATATGGAAAGAAATAAAAATGAGCTTTCAATATATTATGTTAGCAAAAGGTTTAAGGATGCAGAAGTTAGGCATCCGGTCATAGAAAAGTTGGCATTCTTCTTAAAACTCACCGCTCAAAAGTTTAGAGTATGTTTCTAAGCACATCCAACTAAGGTTTTAACCAACTTTGCACTAAAATAAGTCTTCAGTAAACCCAAGACGTTAGGAAGATTAGTAAAGTGGGAATAGAACTTACCAAACATGATATTGAGTTCCAACCTCAAGTGGCAGTTAAAGAACAAGTTCTAGCTGACTTCGTAAATGAAGCATGGAAGTCATTGATGAATAGTCAGAAAAGGAGAAAGATTTGAAGCTGAAGTGGCAACATTTGTTGATGGAGTGTCAAATGAACTGGGAGCAGGTGTAGGATACGTAATCACTACCCCTGATGGACATCGATTGCATTATACTACGAAGTTAGGTTTTTCCATAATTAATAATGTGGCTGAATATGAATCAATAGTAGCAGGACTTACGCTAGCTCTTGAGTTAAAAATTCCAAGGATAAAAGTTTTCAGCGACTCTTAGTTAATGGTTAATCAGTTAAACGAGATATATCAAATGAAAGACGCAAACTAATCCTTTATGTCAAGAAGATACTAAAGATGTTAGCTCAATTTGTAGAATTTTACATACACCAAGTTCCTAGAGGGAAAATTTCTCAAGCCGATTCTTTAGCAAAACTTGCTAACTCATGAGGAGCATTAGAAGCTCGAATTATACCTGTAGATTTCCAACAAATCCCCAGTATAAACAGAAAACCCCTGAGCCAGGAAATGAGGTCTCGGTATTAACTAGGTCTCAAGCGCTTGAAAAAGAAAATAAAGAAAATGAATTGAGAAATGGCAATGGAGAAAACCAAGAAAGAATTATTCATGAAGAAACTAGTAGTCAATGCAAAAACAACTAGACGACACCCATTGTTGAGTATTTAGTGCAAGGAAAACTACCAAGGGACAAAAGAGAGGTTAGGAAGATAAGATGCCAAGCCCTAACTTTTCCAAAATGAATGGAATGCTCTATAAAAAGAATATTGACTTTCTTATTTAGTAAGGTGTATTAATCTAGAAAATGGCTTAAGGCTGTTAAGAGAAGAACATGACGGGTTATGTAGAGATCATTCTAATGGAATAAAATTAGCAAAAAAGGCCATGAGGCAAGATTTTTATTAGCCCCAAATGAGTAATGATGTAGTGAATCATGTAAAAAGTTATGAGAATTGTCAGAAATTTTCTACAATTCAACATATGCACCCAAGTAAATTGGCCTCGGTTTCAACTCCATAGCCCTTTTATGTATGAGGAACGATTTAATCAGACCATTACCTATATCCAAAGGTGGTGCTAAGTTTGTAGTAGTAGCCATTGATTATTTTATCAAATGGGTAGAAGTAGAACCATTATCGAACATAACATTAGGAAAAGTGTAAAATTTGTGATCAAAAACATAGTTAAACAATTTGGAATACCACATAAGATAATATTCAATAATGGAACTTAGTTTGAAAGTGAGGAATTCTCCAACTTCTTTAATGAGAATGGAATAATAATAAAAAATTCGTCTATAGCTTATCCGAAGGATAGTGGCTTCATAGAAGTTGTTAATAAAACTATTCTTTATATACGAATGGATAAAGGAAAAGGAAATTGGATAGAAGAACTACTATTAGTGCCTGTGCCTATAGAACTTCTACTAATACTGCAAAGGGACATACCCCATTTTCTGTTACTGATGGATGTGAAGCAACGCTTCCAATCGAAGTTGAGGTTCCATCTCACCAGAAAATTGCATATGCATTTGATCCTAATCAAGAATTAGGGAAAGAATCCTTAGATTTATCAAGGAGTTAAGGGATGAAGCGGGCATACATATGGCCGAATATCAACAAAGAATATCACGGTATTATTTTAAAGAAAGAACATTTTTAAAAGGAGATCTAGTGCTCCGAAAAATTATGGAAAATACCAAAAATTCATCAGACGGACTGCTTGGACCAAATTAGGAAGGTCTTATCATTATCCATTAAGTAATTCTACCAGGGACTTGTTGATTATGCCAACCCAATGGCAACATAATAGCAAGAACTTGGAACGTCGAACATTTAAAGCCTTACTTCCCTATAATGGATGAATAAGAGGATTTAGACAAGCATATCTACAGAGTGGATAATTAAATGAAAGAAATGAACTAAAAGGAAAGCCTAAATCACTATCTAAGATGGTGGTAGTAAGAGATGAAAGAAAGCATTTGATCTTGCTATAAGGGCCTAGTCAAAGCACCTCTTAGAGGGAGTTTAGAGTAAGCATTTAGTCTCGCCTAAGATGGCCTAGCCAAAACACTGTAAGCCTTCCGTTCTGCCTATGTAGCTTAGCCAAAACACATCCTAGAGGGAGGACGGAGTAAGCCTTTGGTCCCATCTAAGATGGTATGGCCAAAGCATCGAACCAGTCTTCGGTTTCGCCTATAAGGCCTGGCTGGAGCGCCTGCTAAAGGGAGGGTGGGTAAGTCTTTAGTTCTGCTTAAGACGACTAACCAAATGCACTGACCAACCTACCTATCAAGATAATAAAGAGCACAAGCCTAAATCAACCGAAGAGTAGTAAAGGGAAAAAAAAATTAAAGCCCAAATCATCACCCAAAGAGTGATATGGGGTGTAGAGAACTAAAGTTTAAATCACCACCCAAAGAGTGGTAAGGAGCAAAAGAAATCAATCGAACAAGTTCAAATCTACCCTTAAGCTGGGTCAAAACAATCTTCTAACGGAAGAACAATCTAACACATTTATTTCTACATCAAGATAAAGTTAAAGTATCTTTCAAAGGAAGGTCAAAAATAATTTATTGCCAGATGGATTTCTAGTCTTCCATTCAGATGTTATTGCTAGATGGATTTTTGGCCTTCTATTCAAATATCTTGCCAGAGGGAATTCTGGTCTTCTATTCAGATATTATTACCAAATGGATTTCTGGTTTTCTATCTTCTATTTAGATGTTATTACCAGATGGATTTATCCAAATGGATTTCTAGTCTTCTATTTAGATATTATTACCAGATGAATTTTTGATCTTCTTTTCATATATTATTACTAGATGGATTGTTGATCGTTCATTCAGATATTGTTACAAGATGGATTTCTGGTCTTCTATTCAGATATTATTACCAAATGGATTTTTGGCCTTCTATTAAAATATGATCCTTCTATCGAACAAATCTCTTGTCTTCTCAACTAACTTTAGCTTTGCATTGAAATACAGAAACTTCCTCATATGAAGAAGGAGATAAACTAACTCATATCTTATCAAATCCGAAAGGGATTGTTTAGAGCTCAACATAAAGTTAAAACTGAAAAGTATCATCCTTTATTTTAGGTTTTCAGGAAAAATAGGATTGAAGAGAAAATCGTGTAGGAAGTTAGAAAAGTAAAAAAAATTCTTGGTTTTACACTAAAGTGTAAAAAAAATCTTTTATATAAGGAGGGAGATAAATGTTATACACATATTTTTCTAAGAAAATGAGCAGGAAAATATGGAGACAATGGAGGATAACATTACTACGAATATGTATATCGAGCATCTAAAAGAAGCATGTCACACTTATAAGAAATGTCAAATTAAAAGATATAGAAAGCATTCAAGTTGTTAACCTAGCAAACATCGAACATGAGGATACCAATCCATAAGGGATGATGAAGTTAATGGCAGAAAGGATATCATATTACTACAATGGAGAATGCCACCGCACATAAAAATGCCCAAAAACACATTGTCAAATCACTGTAGGGGAGAATGTTAACACCATAAGGGGTGTCGAATGCCGAGTGAAAGAGGGATATTGAATCTCAAGTGATATCGCGGTTCTACAACTTAAAAAATATCGAATTCCTACAGGCCAAATGGTATCGAGCCTTTACAACATGATGTTGTGGAGCATGAAGACAAAGGAAGAATGCAGAACCACTTGAGGATACCAGGAATCTCAGCATAAAAGGTGGATCTCGGGTGTTTGGTAGACATCGAGCCCTTACACACTTTTGTAAGCAACAAGGGCTTTGAGCTTATACAGGCGACAAAGGATGCCAAACGTCATCAAAATAAGGACAGATGATGTGTATCATCAATATAGAAGAGGATGTCATGTTCAATAGCATGTAGGAGCTTGTCAAATATCGATAATGAACAAAAACTATCCCATATTAACAACAAAATAAAGATATTGAATGGCTATAATTGGCAGGGATGTCATAAGATATCCATGAATAAATGGATGCCGAACCTCAAGAAAATATAAAGGAATCGAATAGCTATAATGTGATACATATCGTAAACTAGTAGTATGACTAAGATATCGACTCCATCAATGCAAAGAAGCTTGCTGCATATTGAGCAATACGGAAGGATCTCGAATTCTTACCTTGAAACAAGATGCCGAAAGCTAGCAACATTACACAAATGATGTAAATCATTAAAGCAAGCAGTGATGTTGAATGTAAAGCACCCAAAGAGCCATGTGGTAGCCATGCCACCCCATCCTACCCCTATATATACAGATCCCATGGCAATGCAAAATAGGCATCAGCCTCTTTCTCTACTATTAAAAACCAATAATTGTGACCCTAATCGATTTAGGGAAAATCAAGAGATGATTTGTAACTTTTGAAATTATGAACAAAGACATGGACAAATGACTTAGAACAGTCTAATTACCTTGATTGTGCAAATTTGATTCTTATTGAACATGGAAATGCATGTACTTATTTTGGACTTAGACATGACTTTTGGACCTCCATCTTGAACAATGTCACTTAAGACCTTATCCAAATGAATATTATTTTGCATAAAGAACCATCTTGCCTATTCTCATATAAACAATGGATTATGGCTAATATATTGTCTATTTTGCCCATTAACAAACGATTAATGGACTATTGCACATTTATGCAATCTTGTTTATTTTACCCTTGGACATATGAAATGAACTTTTGAGCAGTTCTATAACTTAATCAAATTCCCATGGGCAACATGGAATCATTTTGAAAAACCTCATTTTTTACTTGATCTTGGATGTTGAAATAATCCTCCGTTTATCAACGCCCTTATGATTTACCAAACGATATCGCCGTAATAAAACTAAGGGTGTAAAACCAAGTTTTGGTTTAACATGACTTCATAGGCGTTGAACCAAATTTTGGGTTAACAAGAAACATGAACACGTGTTGCGATACACATTTAGTATGTATATGATAAGTTGATATAATATAAAAAGATACATGAAATTACATGCAGTAGAAATGATTCAATTTGATTGAACAAGCGAGTATATTGGAATGAGTTCCGAATGTACCTAGAAAAGTTGAATAAAAATTCAATCTCAAAAGTCACTCCTCCCTGTGATATGTAATGATGTTTCGACAAGGAGTAATCTAACTTTGTTGGAAAAAGTATGATTAATGATGAATGAAACTGAACTAACTTATTTCTGCAATGTTTTGTACCTAAGATTAGCACACAAGGTTAAAATTGATTGGTACATAAGTTGGAACGTGGGACAACAAACGTAGAGATTGTATTGCAGCCCTAAAAGCAATATCAGTAATATATAACTACAACATATACTTCAAAGAATTATAAGCAATAAGAATGTGCCACAATCTTATATTAACATTAAAGTTATAGGACCGTGCCGCAATGTTATATTAACATCAAAGCAATAAGAATGCGCCGCACTATTGAATTGGCATTAAACTGACAAATCGATGCCACAATTCCAAAGAAGTACTGCCCAACAACTACAAAGACTCAAACAAAAAACATATCAACAAATCACCCTCATGAACTGGCAAAGCCATGATAAGAAACCACCCCTAACATAGAAGGATTGTATGGTTATAAGCACTCCAGAACTTCGCTATCAAAAATGGATCATTGGGAACTGCACCTCCATAATTATATAAGAGAGCAATGTTACATGACATCCGAACTGTGCTCTCACTCTCGATGCCGTACTGCATTGTTCCATATAAAACAACAAAAAGCACAATGCCAGGAGTAATTAAAGTCAAACTGTATGACTCAGTAAATAAGACTGCACCGCCATTTTGAAGACTAGCCACATCATTAGAAACAAATCTAAGATGCTCTAATAATAATTTAGACTACAGCTGCGCCCCTATAAGAACAAAGCTTAACAAGGAAAGGCCAATACCGCTCAACCCCTGTAGTCTTAAATAGGTAAAAACTCATATTAAGTCATGGCTTAGTTAAATTTATTTTTCCTACTTTCATTCCAAGCTTCCCTCCCAAGTTCAAAACCCATAAACCCAAACCAAAGTTTTCCACCGATGACCATGTTAGCAATCCGTACATAGTAAATAAGCAAGGTGGATGATCGACACATGGCATAATCCAAAGGCAGGAGTCAAAAGAGTAGAAGATGGATGTTAGCAATCCGTATAAGGCTATGCATACTATTAATGAACAAAAATCTATAGTAGAAAGAGGGGACCTTTTGACTTTACTCTTTTTTGAAGCACTAAAATTAAAATTGTACTCTTTGTCATTTTCATTGTACTAAGAACGAGAGAAGAAGGTAAGGATATTTTCTCATGGATGTAGGATTCGTTAACATCCATACCACGTATATTTTTTGCATTATTAAGTACTTTCGGTACTTTACTTTTTCTATCTTTAGTGCAAAAATTGGAATGTATTGCTTAACGAATTGGATAGAGACCAATCATATAATTTTGAATATTTTTCCTCACAATTATGTAAACATTACAATGCATAATTAGTTCTTTTAAAGAAATTTTAATATTACTTAACCTTATTGATTCTTGATCACAAAAGCATTTAGCATCGTGGTTAATTCAGAAACTACCTGGGTGTTTCTGAGACGAAAAATCTCATTAACATTTTAGCGTTAGAAAGATGGCCCACTTTCCACTCCAACAAAGTTCATGCATGTTTCCTTAAACCGCATTATAACACCATGAATCCTACTGATTCCAGCACTCCTAACCAAGAACAACTTCATATAACCTCAAAAATACTAAAAAGACGACAACTAACCTCTATGACCCAAACTGAGGTGGGTGCTTCTGTAGAGCCCACATCAGATCTTATCTTAGCTTCTATACAAGCCTTCACAAGCCAACTAAACGAACACATGGATGGACTGGAGAGGTCCATGGCCCAATATCCTACCGTTAAACAAATCTCCCCTCAACCTTCTATAGCTCACCACCACCATTTACCAACTACACCGATTGTGCAGCGTGTGAGTGACAATGAAAATCTTACAAATGAGAATGGTGAAGCTGGGTTGAAACAAAATAGATATCAAGCTTAAAGGAAAAATTCAAATCAATCCCTAAATCGAATCAAAGCCTACGAATATCAACCTATTACTACTGAAAAATCAAGCATAAACTGCACACGATGATAATGATGTCATCTCACTCTACAGAGATAGCTCATCCCAAATAGACCTGTAACGACCCGAAATTTTCTAACCCGAAAATTCCAGATAGTTATGAAAAAGAAGAAAGAGATAGAAGAAGAAGAACAGAAACACCAAACATCTCACAATCGCAGCGGATAAATTATAATAATAAATAATAGATGTTTACAAAAGAATACTATATCTGTCGATTACAATCGAATACATCAGAGTTTCATATTATATACAGTCACTGAATATTTACAATCATCATGTCTCAGATGAACAATAATATAAATACAGCGGAAATACTCTATACGATATTGCCATCTAGCTCGCCTCCTGAGCTCCAGAACGTACCTACCTGAAATCTGTAATACTCGGTCTGACCCGAGCATTACACCAAAGTAACCCCCGGGTCAGGCTGGAAACTAGCGTGAGTAAATCCAACTAACAAGGAATACCAAAGCAAACAACTTAAATAAACCCGGGTGACTTTTATCAATATAACCAATTCACAATTTGCTACAGGCAACACCTATTTCACGTATAAATTCCTAAGTACCAGACTTAGATAAAATAATCTCATTCACTTAAGTCGTATCATTTCATCGTATCAATTTTATATAAATTCGAAGGGGTTTCGGGTATTTCTCAATACCCGATCCCGCCCTCTTCGAGACTCATACATCATATCTCAAGTTATCCAAATGAAAATCACAACATTTCATATTAGAGATATCAACTTATTTCAAAGCATCCAATACCACTCAATCATTTATAAGCAAATTTTATAGCTTCCAAATTTATTCAATTGATTCTAATTGAATTTCAATCCTCAATACTTAGGTCCTTTCATTAATTAATTCCAAATCAATTAATTAATCAACCCTTCCTTATTTCATCTTAATTAATCACCCTAGATTAATTATCCTCCAATTTCATTCAAGTAATTATCTTTAATAATTTTCACCATATTAATTTACCAAATCAATGAGTAGTCTTTAATTACTTCACAAATTAATTAACTATAATCAATCACTCAAATTCTTAATTACTTATATTAATTGATTTCTCATGGGTCACTTTGGTTAATTTATCTTAATTAATCAGTCTTTAATTACATCGTTGATTATATAAATTAATGAATTCCAATTATGTTTTGATTTGTTCTAATCTAAATTAATCAATCTTTATTATACTTTTAATTATAAACCCAAGGATTTCAATTATAATTTTAGTTTATCCTAATCAAATTTATTTTTCTTAATTAAGCCATAATATTAATCATTTTCGATTAATTACAAACTATAATTAACTACTCTTTTATTTACTTCATTAAATAAATCAGTTATTCCTTTATTAACCATCTAAATTAATCTCTTGATTAATTTCACCCAGTAATTATATTTTATTAATACCATTAAGTAATTTCTATCAACCCATCCTTTAATCAATTACAACCAACAATTATCACCGATTACTTCACCAAGTATACCATTATAATACACTAGGTTATTATATCCACCAAATTTCACAATTTATCCTTCTTAATTAATTAGTAAAATTAATTACCTTAAATTAATCTCATCAATAATTCATTTAATAACCCTTAATCATTGATCTTTCATTAGCTATATTCGTTAACCAATCCTTAAAGTACTTCTCTAAGTACATAACTTAACTTAATCACTTAGTTACAAGTTAATTTGTTAATTAATTCTTAATTACAAACTATTTAACTTCTAATTACATCATCGATTCACAGACCTAAACTAAATTTATCTTTAATTACTCGAATAACCAATTCTTACTCATCGATTTACAATTTAAACTTATTTAATTACAATTCATAATAGTAACTGATTTACTCATCATTCCCAAACACAGTTAAAATGTTCCTTTCAAATTCATTTAAACTTAAACTTTGTTTTCTTTCAAATTCAAATAGTAAATCAATTGTACGGGTCAGAGATTACTCACTTCGACATCGAACCACTGCCCATCGTCTCTGCCCTAGCTTGAACCTCTTCAAGTCGCGACTGCCATCTCGCGTACAACTATCTCGAAACCCCAAGCTTTCAGATGCCACCAAGCCACCATCGTGAGCCAAGCCATCATCGCGAACCGAACCCAGGCTTCGCGAGTTTCCCCCAAACCCATATGCAACCCTATCTTCGATCGCGACTCCCCCTTCTCCCTTACAGCCTCGCATGCCCTCCTTCAAGCGCGAGAGCAGATTAAACGTAGGAGAGCGAAGATTGCTCGGCTACTCTCATTTATGTTGTCGAATTGATTTCGAAATGAGGAGACTCGGCCTCGATTTGAATAGCGAGCAGCCATATTTTTTTTTAACTTGATGCCGAGAAAAAGGAATTCGAAGGGAAGAGAATGAATTTCAGATGGAGGAGATACGGCCTTAAGAGGAAAAGGGTGGCGTGTTGGGAAAGGAAGAGACGGCGTCTTGAGGAAGGTTGCTTATTATTTTATTTTATTAATATTCTTATATTTTACAAGCTGTTCGAACGAACTCCGAATCAAACAAGCCGCCAGCCGTTTATAAGGTTTTACCCGCGTTCCGAACACAATGGAATGTGTTTAGGAGGCTAATTTAATCGTATGTGGAAGTGAGCTTTATAAATCGATCTAAAAATATTAAATTATTGATTTTAATTTCAACACGTTTCTCACCCGTACGAGCAAACGGTAAATCCAAACGTTACGAAAATTGAAATCCGATAATAACTAACTATTACGGATCCAATGGAACTGGTTTCGTCGAATTCCGAGACTGTGTCTCGGAAGGCTATTTTTAATTATCGATTTAAACGACATATTATTAAAACTGAACAAATTACCTTTAAATTAAATTCCAACCATTCTATTATCTTCAGTATCATCATTATAAATTTTATAAGCCTTCAAATTATTTTTAAACAAGCTTAGAATCCCTGATTCAATCATTTACCCAATTTCAATTATTAAATTCAATATTTAAACTATACAATTCAATGATTTAATTATCAAGTAAATATTGATATCTTGAATTCAAGTTAAAATTAACTTTTGAATACTTTAAAATCAATTAACTATTCAATTTTAAATGGTTAGAAATTCCGGGTCGTCACATTCCTCCCCCCTTAAAAGAATTTCGTCCCCGAAATTACTATTTAGGAAGAATGGTTCAAAATCCGTTTACCTTTCCCAAAACCCACAATTCAACATCTTATCAACTAACTTTTAATAAAGACCCGCTATCCTTAACCAACTTCTCAAAACCTTCTATAGATTTCACGCAATACCCTTTTGTTCAATCATTCAAATTTCAATTTAAAACCAAATTTTGAATTCTCAAAATTTTCTCAGAATTTCTAACTCCCTAAATTTCCGAAATTTTTTGCCAGCGTCTCCTTTGCGCGGCTAGCTCGGTACTACTACAAAAGGCCTCTATGGGCTCCCAAATACCAAAAAGAAAACAGAAAGCCAACTGGCTAGATTAAAACCCAATCCAATTCATACGGAAATTAAAATACATACCTTTTTGTCGGGCAATTTACATTTATCTTTTGAAATCAAATCCAACTTTCTTTTCCTTTTTTAATACCTGCATATCTTGTTTAGCTACAATATTCAATCGTAACTTACAAATCATTTTATACGTTCTCTTATATAAGTTTCCATATTTACTTCTATTCAAATTTGTTTTTCCCGTTTTAATATGGACTCAATTTATTTTCAATTTTGAATATTAAATTCTATTTTCCATGTATAATTGATTCATATTAGTTCACCTATAAATGTACTTTAAATTTCCAATTTGAAATTGTTTTGTCGTTAACAAAATTTTCCCAAAAATTTTCTAACTCCCAAAATTTTGGAAACTTTTTGGCAGAGTCTCCTTTGTACGGAGGAGCTTTTGCAATTTGACAAAATATATAAATATATATACATCGACCCACAAGGTCGAAAAAAGCAAAAACAGTTCATATTTCCTATTTTTATTGCGTAGGCGTACCTTATTTAGCATTTTAAGCAAGCAGCTTATTTATTTAAGCAATTAGTGCAATCCAAATCCAGCCAAACGGCCTTCAGGTACCTGTACTTACTCAATTTAAACATATAAGTACTATATATATGAAGTTTATAACATTTCTCTTAAATAAACAACTATAACACTTCAATTCTAAAAGAAATGCATTTAAAATAACTTCCACAAGCAATTTATATGTTTTCAAAACTAATTCAATTACTTTCAACCAATTTATATACCATTTCATTCAATTTCAATGGTTTGGAACTCAATTTCTTACATTCCATTCATTTTTAATCCAAACAAGCTCATATTCACTTCAAAAGATTCAGAATCAATTTTATTTAATCTCTATTAACTCATAGCATTTTAATTACTTTTTATTTACGCCGATCTATAATTCATCTTATGAAATTTCGACGATATTGTATTAATTCCATTTCATTTACAATTTATTTATCAACCATTCATTGCATTTCATTTTATTTCCGCATTAGATTCATGCAAAAAAATTTATTAAGCTTGGCACATTCGAACTTATAAATTAATAATCATTTCCAAATTAATTCAATCCAAGCTTTTATTAATGGACTTTCACTCTTATTTGAAGCCAAACTTCAATAATTTTTTTAAACTTAAGTTAATTTACTTTAATTTATTCCAACATCAAAATTAAGTTTTCTTTTATTTGATTCTCATTTAATCAACTTCCATTAAATTCAGTAAGCCCGTCCATTTAAATTTTAATTTTAATTCATCTTCTCAATTTATCAAAATAATATCCAACCACATACTGAACTCATTTATACTTCAAATTAATATACCACCAAATTTAAGTTCAGTCTGATAATCCAATTCCAATCACAGCTTTGTTTTAGTTTTTTATTCAATCAGACTTCATCCATTTATCATTTAACTCAATTAATCCATTTTAAAATTTTAATTTGCTTACTTAATTCGTTATCCAATTTATTTTATTAATACAAGGCCACTCTCAATTTATTTTTATAGCATCTCTACTTATTTAATTCATTATCAAATCCAAGTCGAATTCTATTCACCATTCGAATTCATTTCCAAACTCCATTATCAACTTACAATCCATTTTAACTAACCGAGTTAAATTTTATCAACATACTCTATTAAATAATTTATTTAGCTGATTAGCTTACTTCCACTTTTAATTTAATATTCGATTTTTAAATTATAAAGAATCACTTCATCAAATTTTCCCGAGTTCAAATTTTTATTTTATAATTCCAGTTTGGATCTCCCTTTATCTAAAATTTTGAAATGCCTTTAAATTCAGATAATACAATTTAAAATAGATTTTTATAAAAAAAATATTTCTTATAACTCGATGTCTCAACCAGTCCATCCTTGTTCTCACAGAAATTCAGTCATACGTTGATCAGGCGTAGGACTGAAAATCTATAAGTACTTGGTAAACCCGTTTTCAACACCCAGTGAAAATACTTTTGAAAATAATTTTATTGAAAATATTGAAAGCATTTTGAAATAGAGAAAATATTTTTGGTGAGAATGCTCTGGAAATCATCACCCCCATCCATGGTCACAGTTACATCCAGGGTTACGTTGCCGTCGCAGCAAAAGTCCATGTAACTGCAGGCTCTCCGTGGCCTCTCGATTACGCCATGGATCCCACACAACAGATCACAGTTACATCCAGGGTTACGTTGCCGTCACAGCAAAAGTCCATGTAACTGCAGGCTCTCTGCGGCCTTTGATTTTAGCTGTCGAAATGAAACCCCTCCACTCCTACATAGGTCGCAGTCTGCCGATATAAGATCAATCGCAAACTGTTGGCTCTCAACGGCACACACGACTTTCGCTATATTATACCATAGATCGCAGTTACATCCTGGATTACGTTTCCATCACAGCTAAAGTCCATGTAACTGTTGGATCTCAGCGGCACACACGACTTCCACTATGGTATACACTACTCATAATCCTCAGGAACTAGTTTTGTCTGGACTCCTCACAGGATCAACTTTAGAACCCCCCCTTAGGGCTCAAGGTAGCACCACCCGGTGGCACTCCTGAGAAGTTCATTTCAAGGGAGCGCCTTTTTCCCCAGAGCCATCATCAAAACATTCTATGCTATACACGTATAGTATCTTCAAATCACACACCTAGTATGATCTCGTACAAGGCTCCTTTACACAAAATCGATTATCCCAAAATCGATAAATTCTCAAACCAGGATTTGCAAATTTCAATATTGATTTTACCCAAAAATCAAAAGCCTTTCCAAATCCAACGGTTCTCAAAACCTTTTCCAAAATCCTCATAAGATCCTTTATATATATATATTCAAAAATATATATAATTTTTAAAACTCTGGATCTTTCATACTTGTATAAAATCCCTTTATACTTCAAACATTTCAAAAACCTTTTTCTTCCAGCAATAAATTCAACAAGGGGAAATTTATCTCATATAACAAAGATATACAACTTTGTTTATTCAAAACCAAATATCCTAATTTAATTTCTCTTTCCAATATCAGTTTCATTCAAATCCGTACGATATACACATATCATTCGTACGCTATAACAATCTGATCGCTCACTCGATCACACAATTTCACTTCCGTACTAGTATCGTCCACCCGACTTCCTAATGTGGACACAGATCTGGTTTCTTGATTAGAAACCGTCATTCTCCTTGCATAGTCATAACTATGATAGAGAATATCCAGAACCAATTAACAATCCATATCCAGGTTCGTCATCGAAAATCAAGTGAAAAATCCCAACTCGGATTGATAAATTATCTTGAAATTCTGTGCTCGAATCTGGATCAAATCACCATGCGAATAGAATAATATACGCACATCCCACGTATTTATTTCCATTGATTTTTAGCCAAATCAATTTTCTTGCTATTCACGTTCACTTAAATTTTCATTCACTTATTCACATTTGCCTTAATTCCCATTTGGATTATTACTTCAATTCTCATCTCAGTTGGGTATTTTACCAATAACAGTTTGAACTCTGACCAGCTTATATTTAGAAAATAGCTTGAAAATTTTGAAAATAGATAAGTAATTGAAAAATAATTAATATTTTGCAAAATAGCTTTAAAATAGTTAACTAATTATAGAATAGTTGAAAATAGTTAAATAGTTTCAGAAATTTTTAAATAATTGCCAAATAGTTGTAAAATAGAAATTAGTTTGTGAAACAGTTGAAAAATAGTAATTAGTTTATAAAGCAGTTGAAAAATAGTTAATTAGCTTCAAAAATAATTGTAAAACAAGTATAAAATAATTTGGCTTTAAGAAAGAAAGATTGTATATATTTAATAGTTTAGTAAAATAAGTTTATATGGAACAATTTATTTAAAATAGTCTAGAGTCAAACTGTTCACTTCCCAATAATTCAGTGTACACTTCCCTTAATTGACTCAATTCTAACTTGAATAACTTCAATTTCTGTTGAAATTTAATTCTAATTCAAGTTGAATCAATCTTGATTCCTTCCCCAATTTAAATCAAATTCTAGTTGATTTTAATCCTGTTCGATTTTAATTTTAATTTCAAATTATTCCAATCAATTTCGAATTATTATTAATTTAATTTCAGAATCCAAATCACTTCAATTTAATCCAATCCAATTTCCCATTTAATTTTTTTTTTAAACTTATACATCTTCAATCACCAATCCAATTACTTCAAACCAAATTCAATTTTTATCTAATTCAATTCAATCTTGAATTTAAACTATCTCGAATTATAGAAATTCGAGTTAAATTCTCAAAGGTTGGTTTAACTCTTTAAACCGAATTTTTTTTTTAAATCAAAGTGTTTAATCATTTTAATTTCTGAGCCCAATTTCTCAAAATTCCCATTTAAATTGTTTTTACTTATGTATTTCAAGGTGCAATACAATTTTACTTTAAAATTTTAATTTTTATTCAATTTAATCTTCTAGTTCGAAGCCAGTTCTTAAACAAGTTTATTTTACAATTTAATTATTCAAACTTATTTTATTTTATTTATACAATTCCATTCTCAATTTAAAGATTTTTATTTACAATAGGATGATATCATCCAATTTATTTTAAAACGTCCATCTATTTTAAATTTTTAGATCTCAAACCCTGTCGAGATCACACAAATTCCCGATTCAAATCAACTATTTAACTTTCCAAGTTAAATTCCCATTTACTTAATCCAATCAGCCTTGCTCAAATTGAATTCCCTCTTCAAACTTCAAAATTCTTTCCCTCTTATAAGTTCAAAACTTATATCACTTTTCAGGGAAAAATCAAAACTCAACCTCTTAGAGTTTATTCTAAATTATCATTGATATCATGTATATCCATACATACATACATATTTATTTCTTGGCCTTCCCAGCCATGTTTTACAATTTTAAACCACCCTTGCTTTTAAATTCAAATCAAATCTCAAACAACCCATTGTTTGCAATAAGTCCCAGTTATTCAAAGAATACTCACTTATTATCTCTCATTATTTTAATTTAAAAATTATACTCATCTTAAAGGTTTACTTCATTTGGCTACTTAATAACAAATATATCATTATCAATTAGTTAGATTTTGATTTGGTTGTATAATATCACTTCTAAATTTTAATTCCAATAATTTAACAACCAATCGTCTTAATATTTGTTAGAATAAAATATTCCTTTTACATACCAAAATATACTTTTATACAAAATCATTTAAAACCTTTATATAAGAAAATAACAAGTACACACTTATATATATACACTCAACTCATTCTAGAGTACTTTGGACTCTATTTAATGAGTAATTCCCACCAGAGCCAAGGTTCTCGCTTAACCATTCAGCTCTGATACCAAATGTAACGACCCGAAATTTTCTAACCCGAAAATTCCAGATAGTTATTGTAACGACCCCAATTTTGAATTAATATTTAATGTAAAATTTGAACAAATTTTGGAATAAATTTTGAATTGATTTAAATTTGACCTTATAATATTGAATTTGTATTTAATAAATAAATGACTTACAAAAAGATGATAGTTAAAACTTTAAAACAAAATATCGTTATACAAGATAATTTTTGTTAATAGTATTTTCTTTTAAAAATAATAAGTACATGATAATAATAAGAAAAGATAAAATATAAATATCTTTGGCTTACAAAATAAATAAAGTAGAAATAAAACCAATTCATAAATATTACTATATTTAATATAGGACTTTATTCATATCACAAGAAACAAAATACATTTGAAAATGTATAATGTGAAACATAACAAAGAAACAAACTAATTACATAGTATAATAAAAAGACTAAAACAAACAAAATCTTCTCAGCACCAAAAGGAAATCATCTCAGTACATATACAAAAGCTAAGTGAGGCATGTAAGTAAAAAAAAAGAAAAAAAAAAGAAAAAAAAAAGGAATAGGAATGTAGCCGAGTAAAGTAGCATGCAGGCAAGTAGAAGGATAAACAAAGTACATAAACTAAAAAGAAAATAAAAAAAAAAAGAAAAGAAAGAAAGAGAGGATAGGTATGTAGCCTGTATAAGGTTGTAAACAATAAGGACATGCATTTAATACCCATCTTCTCTTTGCACAAACAAATCATCTCAGCCATACTGAAGTGAAACTATCAACCATACCTATTATATATATATACTGTAAGCTTTCTTTTATATCTATTAACATCTTCATCTCAGTTTTTATCATTCGAAACTGAGTAGTCTCTAAAGTAAACTTCATTTAAAACTTAAAACAAAATCTCAACTTCAACAAATATCAAAGCAAATCAAATTGTAAGCCTGTAGATCTGTTTTCAAAGGCCTGATGCAAAGTAGCTGATACAAATTCAAGAAGCAAGATACAAGCCAGTTTCAAATTGAAGCAACTCTATTTCTTTTATCTGGAAAACATGTGAGTAACTTATTTCTTAAAATTTAAAGTATGAATTGGTTGTTCTGTGAGTAATTCAACCCAATTTTCTATGTTATTTAAAATGCCTGTGAGTAACATATGTGTTTTATTTATTTATTTAAAAGTTGAATTTGTTACATATATATGTCTGTTTCTACATACATATAAACCCTTTGAATACATTTGAAACTGGAAGTACCAGTTATTGTTATACAGGGTTTCTGTTCTAAGATTGTATGATACCAGATTTTGATTTAAAATTAATTTTCACCTAATCTACTTGATGCTTGGATTTAGTGTTAATACAAGAATTGATTGTTATAGTGTATATTCAAGATTTAAATTTTATTTAAGTTGAATCAACTTAGGATTTTCTCTGGGAAGCAGGAAATTCGAATACAACTTCCAATAAGTGAAAATTTAAACTTTTTAAATTTCGAATTCAGGTATGCAGTCTGAATTCATACGCTATAATATGATTTTCAAAGCAAAAATTATAATTTTTCGATCAAAGGTTTAAGAGCAGTTCGGGGTTAGAAGAATTTCTTTGTTTTCATGATTCCTGATGATCCTCTGAGTTATAGAGGTCGAGATCGTGCGTGGAGGTGAAGGAGTCTACGACGCTGCTAGGAAAAAGAGGGAGATGGTCGGTAGGTGGTCGTGGCGGCAACGACAGACGTTTAAAATTTCTAAACCTAGTTTAGCAAAGGGTTCGAATTTCTGATTCGTTCGTCCTCTACGATGGACCGAGTGCGACTGGATTTTGGAGGATGGTAGCGGGGGGGTAGACGATGTCGTGGCCGTAATTTCGTGACCTCCGGTGGCAGAGGCGGCGAGAATGGATTGGTGACAGGGTTGGGAGGCAATGGGTTCGAATGTTTCCAGGTATCAATTTTTACTCGATTTTGATTTCGAGATTGTTTTGGGATTTTGGGGGTTGAAATTGAAAGTGGGGATGGTCAGAGACTTGGCGATGGTTGGCGACTCGACAGGAGGTGGCGGAGGTTCGCGTGCATGTGCACGTGTCAGGGTATCAGTGAGTTGCAGATGGGAAGCCTCGAGTTGAACTCGAGAAATGCAAGATTGACTTCGTGGAGGAACTCGCGTTCTCGAGTGTACTTCCTGTAGTTTAGAAAAAAAAAATTGAAGTAAATTTAAACTCTAAACTGAAAAAAAAAGAAGATGAAAGAGCAGGTTGGAGTAGAAAAAAAAAAAGAAAGAGAAGAGGAAGTGTACAGGAGGGGCTCGGGTAATTTTAGTGGATAACTCGAAGCACTTGTCGAGCAAATCGTGATGGGGCTCGGGTATAACGTGGTACAGGTTTCACAACCTGTTTCTGTTTAAACTTTAAAATAAATAAAAAATAAAAAAAATAAAAAAATGTTTTGGAAAAAAATGATTGAGTTTAAAACTCCTTTGAATTTCTTTCAGATGATTAATATTACTTTAACATGAAATCTTAAAAGTAAATTTAAAATGAATGTTTTCAAACTTAAGAAAGTAATAAATAAAATCATTAATAGGAATAAATTATCTTTATAGTTAAAGAAACATATTGAATTGTAATTCGTAAATGATTAAGTTAATTTGAATGATTAATTATGAAATTGGTTTAAAGGTTAATTATTTAATAATTAACGGTTGATAATAATAATTAAAGATTAATTAATTTATTATTAATGGTTAATTAATGAACTATTAAAGAATAATTAATCAAAATAATTTGTAATTTATTTATGTTAATTAATCAGGATTAGTAATTCCTAAGCAATTTATCTGATTTGAATTAATTAGATCATTAACTGATCCCAGTTATGAATATTTGGATTCTATTGGATGACTTGATTGTTTGATATCCTTAATATATGATACTTTGTGATACATCCTGATTTATGTGGTGATCTGTAATTTACTATCTGTGATATGTATATCTGTGAATCTGTGAATAGACGATAAGCGTTATAGTTTATATCGCTTATCAACTATATTTCTGTGTTTTAATCTGTGATGATTGAATGATATTGCACTATTGTGTAAAACCCCTGGACCACACTATACACACACAAATATGGATTTCACGAGGAAATCGGTTAAGTCACAGATTTTTAAATAAGTTTGAATTTGAATTTTTAATTCAAATATTTTTGGAAATAAATTAAGTTTTAATGTGGAAAAGCTTTTGAAAAGCTGTTTTAAGAATAAAAGTTATTTTTGAATAACTAATAAAGATTTGGAATTTAAATAATCGGATTTAGATGATTCAAAAGAAATCTGAAATTGAATTCTATATTCAGTATTTATGATTTAAAAAGGATTTTTACAAGTTATACGGGTTTAAACCATTTTTAAGCGTTGATTTGGAAATTTGAATTAACTCAAAGATTTTTAACTTGTATAAATAGAATCGGGGTTTTTCCAAAATAAAACTATTGTTTTTAAGTGACAAAAAGCTTTCATATGAGTAATGAACTTCCAATTAATATTAAAGAGATTTCAAGTTTGAATCGAAAATGATTTTCCAAGTTATGAATGAATCTTCGGAAATAAGTTTTGAAAGCTATGAGATAAATCTTTGATTTAAAGATTTAAATGAGTTAATCCAATTGAAACGGAAATTGTTTTGAAATCCGTAAATGAATCTTTGTGAAACTGAGTGAACTTTGTGAAATAAATCTTTTTGTTTAAAAGATTTGAAATGATAATTGGTTTAAACCATTTGAAAGAAACTTTGGAATTATTAAGTTGTGACTTAATTGAAATTCTTTATCCATATGTTTTAAATGTTGCGCTTACTATTCGGGTTAACCGGGAAAGGACCTTTGGGTCGTATAACCCACTCCGAATATGTGATACGTCGTTATGGATAGCATTTGAAGACCGGTGGTGAAGACCGGGTATTTGCATGAACGATAGGATGACCTATCGATTGTCTCTGCACTGAGTTGCAACGGTATAGAGACTCCCTAAGTGATGGGAAATCCGATCAGGATTGTGAATATCCGGATTGCAAGGACTTCTTTGTAAGTGCCTTCGGTTCTGTTCGAACCCAGAACAGACTTGTATGGATTGTTATGTCTGACATTACAATTTGAGATATAAAGCAGATTTCTTTCAAATATATTCCTGTTGGTGGCGGAGAATTTATTCTCTTAGCTTAACACCCTTCTCTGAGACGTACGAGCTCAGAGGTTATATAGTTGTAGTTATCAGCGATATATTCCCAATTTGGTAATGTGACATACTGAGTGTTGCTGAAATGATCATTGTGTTGATTATTTGTGATAGGATCATTTGTTTGATCGTCTATCTTGGTGATCATTGTGTTGATCATTTGTTGACCCAAAGCACGGCTTTTGTATAAAGTGTGTTTTTGTGGACGAGACTTCGTCGAGCCTCACAACCCGGAGAATGGTCGAAACAGGAAAAGATGCGGCAAAGTTTTCAGGGATCGCGTCCCTAGGATATGTCCATTTCTTCTGGATAGGGGTGGTATCATGGTATGGAGCCCAGATACTTACTCATGTGATACACTATATCTATTACTGTGTGGTGTTGTTGGTACCGAGCGCTCGGATAAAGGTTGGTTACGACCGGGGATGGAATATCTGAGGTTGATACTCCCGGGCAGGGAGTGCACCGGCTTTGTGTTGGCAGAGATCCATTGGGATGCTCAGGGATGTCCTTCCAGAGGCATTCCATTTCGGGGTTTGGGAAGTTCCTTTGCCCGACCATTTGTTGGAAATCCATTCTTCAAATACGTACCTTGTACGGTTTTAGTTGTATAACCTGTCATGGAATGTAGCGGTAACCTGCTATTGAACATGGTAGCTATAGTAGGCATACGATAATGGTCGTATGTTGGCTAAGATTTATATCTTTATTTTCGAAATGATTTTCCTCTACACTATGCACTAATAATAATATCAAATGTTATTTTAAATGCGTATCAAGCATCTTTGACTATCATAAGGAGAAATCTCCTCCGATTCTGCGTTTGCATTGTGTGTGTGTGCGGGAGGCCTTATGGTAGTCTCATTTCTAAAAAGCATTGCGAATCTATTTTAAAATATTTCATTGTTTGTTTTTAAAGATAAACTGTTTTTGTTGCTCACACCAGTCCCACGACTGATCCGGAGTTTATTGTTTCTTTCCTAAACTGTGGGTGCTCAAAATTTTTCTACACGAGCAGTCTAGAGTTGGGTTTTTCAGATAGTCAAGTTTAGTAGATTATCTGGAGCTAGTTCAGCCTTTGGATACGGACTGCACTTGCTTATCTTTTGGGGGTTCTCGCTATTTTGGATTGATGCCTTGGAGTACTCTTTTGAAGACTATTTTAGAATTATTTGTTCCGCTGCTAGATGTTGTCTATTTTTCTTTTCCGTTGCTGTTTTATTGTATCATATCTCTGATGTATATTGATATCTATTGGATTATCTGTTGTAACAGATATTGTATCAAAGCTGTATATCAATGTATTATTCTTTTATTCTGCTGTGTTATTTACTTAATATTGTTATAAGCTCCGGCGAATCGGATTTGAACGGTCGAATCTATGGCATTCGAATACGATAAGAAGTATGGATGTCGATTTTCGAGCGCGAAAAATCCAGTTCGTTACAGTTATGAAAAAGAAGAAAGAGATAGAAGAAGAAGAACAAAAACACCAAACATCTCACAACCGCAGTGGATAAATTATAATAATAAATAATAGATGTTTACAAAAGAATACTATATCTGTCGATTACAATCGAATACATCAGAGTTTCATATTATATACAGTCACTGAATATTTACAATCATCATGTCTCAGATGAACAATAATATAAATACAGCGGAAATACTCTATACGATATTGCCATCCAGCTCGCCTCCTGAGCTCCAGAACGTACCTACCTGAAATCTGTAATACTCGGTCTGACCCGAGCATTACACCAAAGAAACACCCGGGTCAGACTGGAAACCAACGTGAGTAAATCCAACTAACATGGAATACCAAAGCAAACAACTTAAATAAATCCGGGTGACTTTTATCAATATAACCAATTCACAATTTGCTATAGGCAACACTTATTTCACGTATAAATTCCTAATACCAGACTTAGATAAAATAATCTCATTCACTTAAGTCGTATCATTTCATCGTATCAATTTTATATAAATTCGAAGGGGTTTCGGGTATTTCTCAATACCCGATCCCGCCCTCTTCGAGACTCATACATCATATCTCAAGTTATCCAAATGAAAATCACAACATTTCATATTAGAGATATCAACTTATTTCAAAGCATCCAATACCACTCAATCATTTATAAGCAAATTTTATAGCTTCCAAATTTATTCAATTGATTCTAATTGAATTTCAATCCTCAATCACTTAGGTCCTTTCATTAATTAATTCCAAATCAATTAATTAATCAACCCTATCGTATTTCATCTTAATTAATCACCCTGGATTAATTATCCTCCAATTTCATTCAAGTAATTATCTTTAATAATTTTCACCATATTAATTTACCAAATCAATGAGTAGTCTTTAATTACTTCACAAATTAATTAACTATAATCAATCACTCAAATTCTTAATTACTTATATTAATTGATTTCTCATGGGTCACTTTGGTTAATTTATCTTAATTAATCAGTCTTTAATTACATCGTTGATTATATAAATTAATGAATTCCAATTATGTTTTGATTTGTTCTAATCTAAATTAATCAATCTTTATTATACTTTTAATTATAAACCCAAGGATTTCAATTATAATTTTAGTTTATCCTAATCAAATTTATTTTTCTTAATTAAGCCACAATATTAATCATTTTCGATTAATTCCAAACTATAATTTACTACTCTTTTATTTACTTCATTAAATAAATCAGTTATTCCTTCATTAACCATCTAAATTAATCTCTTGATTAATTTCACCCAGTAATTATATTTTATTAATACCATTAAGTAATTTCTATCAACCCATCCTTTAATCAATTACAACCAATAATTATCACCAATTACTTCACCAAGTATAGCATTATAATACACTAGGTTATTATATCCACCAAATTTCACAATTTATCCTTCTTAATTAATTAGTAAAATTAATTACCTTAAATTAATCTCATCAATAATTCATTTAATAACCCTTAATCATTGATCTTTTATTAGTTATATTCATTAACCAATCCTTAAAGTACTTCTCTAAGTACTTAACTTAACTTAATCACTTAGTTACAAGTTAATTTGTTAATTAATTCTTAATTACAAACTATTTAACTTCTAATTACATCATCGATTCACAGACCTTAACTAAATTTATCTTTAATTACTCGAATAACCAATTCTTACTCATCGATTTACAATTTAAACTTATTTAATTACAATTCATAATAGTAACTGATTTACTCATCATTTCCAAACACATTTAAAATGTTCCTTTCAAATTCATTTAAACTTAAACTTTGTTTTCTTTCAAATTCAAACAGTAAATCAATTATACGGGTCAGAGATTACTCACTTCGACATCGAACCACCGCCCATCGTCTCTGCCCTAGCTTGAACCTCTTCAAGTCGCGACTACCATCTCGCGTACAACTATCTCGAAACCCCAAGCTTTCAGATGCCACCGAGCCACCATCGTGAGCCAAGCCATCATCGCAAACCGAGCCCAGGCTTCGCGAGTTTCCCCCAAACCCGTATGCAACCCTATCTTCGATCGTGACTCCCCCTTCGCCCTTACAGCCTCGCGTGCCCTCCTTCAAGCGCGAGAGCAGATTAGACGTAGGTGAGCGAAGATTGCTCGGCTACTCTCCTTTAGGTTGTCGAATTGATTTCGAAATGAGGAGACTCGGCCTCGATTTGAATAGCGAGCAGCCATATTTTTTTTAACTTGATGCCGAGAAAAAGGAATTCGAAGGGAAGAGAATGAATTTCATATGGAGGAGATACGGCCGTAAGAGGAAAAGGGTGGCGTGTTGGGAAAGGAAGAGACGGCGTCTTGAGGAAGGTTGCTTATTATTTTATTTTATTAATATTCTTATATTTTACAAGCTGTTCGAACGAACTCCGAATCAAACAAGCCGCCAGGCGTTTATAAGGTTTTACCCGCGTTCCGGACACAATGGAACATGTTTCGGAGGCTAATTTAATCGTATGTGGAAGTTTGCTTTATAAATCGATTTAAAAATATTAAATTGTTGATTTTAATTTCAACACGTTTCTCACCCGTACGAGCAAATGGTAAATCCAAACGTTACGAAAATTGAAATCCGATAATAACTAACTATTACGGATCCAATGGAACTGGTTTCGTCGAATTCCGAGACTATGCCTTGGAAGGCTATTTTTAGTTATCGATTTAAACGACATATTATTAAAACTGAACAAATTACCTTTAAATTAAATTCCAACCATTCTATTATCTTCAGTATCATCATTATAAATTTTATAAGCCTTCAAATTATTTTTAAACAGGCTTAGAATCCCTGATTCAACAATTTACCCAATTTCAATTATTAAATTCAATATTTAAACTATACAATTCAATGATTTAATTATCAAGAAAATATTTATATCTTGAATTCAAATTAAAATTAACTTTTGAATACTTTAAAATCAATTAACTATTCAATTTTAAATGGTTAGAGATTCCGGGTCGTCACAAGACCCCAAGGAGGATGAGATCCATTAATTAAAACCTCGCGTAGAGCAGCTAGCGATGTTATTTCGATAGAGCAATAGAGAAGAAGTAAGGAAAGAGGGTTGCTCTCGTTTAGCAAACGTATTTTAAAGATAGACTTCCCCGATAACTTCAAAGCCCCATCAATCGATAAATTTGATGGGATTACTTACCCAGATGATCATATTTACGCTTTTGCATTATATAATGAATTGGACATAAGAATATTGAAAAATCTGGACCAGTATAAAAATCTCTCTATTTCAATTTTACTAAAGGTGAAAATCAGTGCACGAGGCTCCCATATGATAGCGGGCTCTTGGAGGTCGATAATGTATGTAGCCTTTCCCTTGCATTGCAAATAGGCAGTTTTCGAACTCGAACCTGGGCACCCAGATCACCATTACGGGTGACCTAACCATTGCGCCAATGCTACATCTCTATGTGTTAAGTTTACTAACATAGGACATATCATTGAGTTATATCATACATGACTCAACATTTCAACCAAACAATGACAATGGACGTAAGGATATTAGACAAGCTGAACAAGAACAAAAAAGTATGCACATGTATTAAGAAAGATTGCAAATACACGACCTAACTTCATAGTCAAAATATAGTGTGGCCCCAAATAGCAGGACATACAGTATCGAGCGCGCGAACAAAAGATAGATACAAAGTTGAAAATCAAGAAAATCTAGACAAACAAAATTAAAAGAAAGTGCTAACAAGCTAAAGCTCACCAGGTACTCGTACTCATTTATAAAAGAATTCAATTTATATAGTATTCTTATAGATATTTTCACAACAAAAAGGAATTTTCAACAACACAGTCTTACAGAAGTGTTCTAAACTATAAGTTCCAAAATAATGCTATGAGTATAAAGTATCGAGTCTAAGGGATGCTAGCCAAAGGTTGACCCATTGTAATACAAAAAGTCTACCTAGGGTCATAGTTGGCACATTTTCATGGGTCCATCGGATCCTTCCTAATCACCACAAAGCCTTCTTTATTATAGACAAAACTCAGATCAAGCGTAGGGTAAAAATAATTAAAAACATCTATAGCTCATTGCAAAGAAATCTTCCCCATCTTAGATCTGACATTCTCCCTTCTAAGCTTTTCATTGAGATCGGCAATTCAATGCTGGCCTGGTGCATTAATAGTTGATGTTGCGACACGGGAGGCATCCTGAGCGTCTTGCAGTCGAACTTCGAGTTCATAAATCTTCAGTATAGCGATCTCTCTTGTATATTCTAAAGCCTTTATTAATTCAACCCTTATCCTTTTTGTGTCCTTAGAAAAACCACCAAATTATTTAAAAGCATCCACTTTTCACCCCTTCCTCTGTGTGTATGGAAGCACCATCGATTTTAGTCGCTCTAACTGCTTCTTGTTATTATCTTCCAATTCTCTATGTCTACCTAGATAGTGTAGTTCTAACTTCTTTTTCCACTCATCCGCCAACACGTGTCCATGCCTCTAGGAGCAAGAGCTGCACCCTCACTGAACTCCTTAACCATCTCCCATTCTACGACATCCTCCTTTTCTTTAAGATTTGAGCAGCCTGGAGAGACAATTTTTCTATGATTTTTCTTAACTCCTTTATCTCCTCTTTATAAACTCCATAAAGCATTTCACTTTCCTTTAGCATCTACTGCAACATGGCTACCTTTGAATTTGCAACATCAAGCTTAACGCGCAGTTTGAGAATATATTGATATTGGCGCTCATGTGCATCCTTAGCTTTTTCGAAATCAAAAAGAGCATTCCTCAAATCTCTTTCAAGTTTTTTATTGGTGAGTTTTAGTTGGATGTTTTCCTCCTTTAAAATTACAGAAGAGGCTGTAGCCGTAACCTCAAATTTTAGTATGCCTGAGTCATTCGAGCCATATATAGTGGGAATCGAAGGTGCATCACATTCGAAAACTTTGATAGGCTCAAAATAATGCCCATAAGGAAGAAGGAAAGTGACCTAGTTAATAACCATTGGAATTAATTTCAATAGGATTTAAATTACACAACATTGAGTTTGGAAGGACAAGGTGCATAAGACAAGTTTTATACGAAGATCGTAATAAACCCATAAAAAACACTGAAATAACAAAAATACACGGGTTTCACTCCTCATTTAAATTCCTAAGCCTAGTCCTAAACTATTCCAAATAAGTGATATCAAGGGGAAAACGAGCGCTCTCTAGGACATAGCACCAGCAACGCATTACGAAGTCACTTAGTGCTTCCTTCTCTTTAACTACTTGATCAATTTTAGAAACCAACCCTTGGGTTTTCTCTAAGTAGTACAAATGCCTCATCTAACTCTTTCTCTTACCTGAAAATCACTACCGTACTAAGTCCAAGGTGATATACTGTTTGAGTTTGAAGTTTTTATATGCTTCCATTTAGAAATTTAGTAAAAGTTACTTCGTCAGAAGACTATAAAGAACAAAAGAATGAAAACAAAACAATCATTCATAATGCAATAACAAAATAGTAAGATAATTAAAGAAATCGGTCATGACAAGACTGAAAAAAGTTTACTCCATTACACACCAAAATATATAAGAAACATAAGGGATATAGTAAGATTATTTACAAAAGCTAAAGAGATAACATAGACTGGGGAGGTAGAGGTGACTTCAATCCCTTTTGACGATGCATCTTCATCACCCTGTTTTAGCGAGGTATTTTGAGAAGCAAAAGGGGATCACTTTTTCTTAGCCCTCTCCTGTAACGACCCAAAATTTTTATTAATTAAAAATTGAATATTTAATTAATTTTAAATATTAATAAGTGAAATTTATAAGTCGAATTAATTTTATTTCGAATAATTGGATTTAATTGGATAAATTAAATCGATAATTTAATATGTGAAAATACAGAAATGATTGAAAATTTAGTTAAACATGATTGAAAATGATTTGTAAAATTTTATTATATCATATTGAAGTTAGAATGATGTTATAGAACTTTTAAAATCGAATTAAAAGTTAATTTGTGAAAATTGAATATTTTAATATTTAATTGACTAGTGAAATTAGCCAATTTTTGAACAATCATAGAATTGGACGAAACTAGTTCCATTGGATCCGTAATAGTTTGTTATTATCGGATTTCAATTTTCGTAGCAATCGGAGTTATCGTTTGATCGTGGCAGCCTGAAACGCATCGAAATTGTTTTTAATATTAATTTGGCGAGTTAAAATAGCCATTTTTCAAACTATCTCGGATTTCGACGAAACTAGTTTCATCGGATCCGTAATGTGATATTATTGTAAGGTTTCAAATTTCGTGTCAATCGGATTTACCGTTTGTCCGGTGCAAGCTAAAACGCCTAGAAAATCGTTTACTCGGTTTAAATTTAAATTGAACGTTTATTGCCATATCTCGCACAGATGACCGAATTATCTCCCGAAACACGTTCCATTGTGTTCGAAACGCGGGGTAAACCTTAGAAACGCCAGCCGACACGCTTCGTTTGGAGTTCGGAAATTCCGGGTGAATAGTAACTCGTGAAATTTTCTATAAAAGCCCCCCCCTTCATAATTTGCAAAATAATAAACCTAACCCTAATTCTCTAAGGCCAGCCGCCGGCTACAAATGTAAGGCCAGAAATTCATTTCGATTTTTCTCAAAATTCTTCAAATCTATCAACAATTACAACAAACTTCCAACTAGAAAGTGGTAGAGCACGTTGAGATCTTGATATCCAACGGCTATGATCGTAAAATATGAAGTAGATTGACGGCAAATCTCGTATAAGTGTCGCACGTTCGTCCTCGGGGTGCGTGCTAGGGAGGTGGCCGAGTTGCATAGGGTTTGGGCCGAGTGTTGTGCTCGCAATGGCCTTCAACATGGAACTATCTGATCGTCGTAGAGTTCAACGAGGAGGCTCGAATTTTAAACCCTAGTTTATGCAAATGGGTTGCGTGCGTATATGATTACCTGTAGAAGAAACGTGATGAAGGAAGGGGAAGGGTGCGGCCTGATGTTGCAGGGTTTAGATCCAAGGGCTATGATTCATTTAGGTTAATTATAAAAATAAAATTATGTTGTAAATTATGAATATAAATTTGTGTAAACTTGTAAAAATCATATCTTTTTCATACGAAGTCGAAAACGCGCGAAACCAGTTGCGTTGGAATCGTATGGACGAGCACTACGCTATGGAATTGGATTGGAGTCGTTTGGAGTTAGTGAGAATTTCGGGTAAAATTAAACGTCCGTTTAATTTTATTCGAAATAAATCGCTAAAACGAAATTGAAATCAAGGTGAGAACTTCTCACTCAATCGAATCGGTTTCGATTTTTATTTTAAATAGTTAGATTTAAAATTCTTGAATGTATGTGTGAATGATGATTGTTATCTATTGATTGTTAAAATAGACATTATGCGCCGTTAGTAAGCGGATGTTATTTATTAAAAACATATACCGCGAATATTTCATAAACAGTGAAATTGGTATTATATATAATAGCAATATATATATATATATATATATTGGCATATGTATATATTGCAGTTGTTGATTTCCCACATTGTATAGCAGATGAGACCCTATTGCGCTGCCTATTAAGCGGATAATATTTTAAATCCCATATACCGCGATAATTTCGTACTGGAACGGAATTGGTATTGTGCTAACATCTTTGGATGCAGGAAAACAGGTTGGAGGGATCCAACTGGATTCCTCAATAGTTTTTATTTGATTTCGGATATTTTGATATTCGTTGATTATCATATCGATATATGATATCGTTGTTGTCGTGATTGACTATTTGGTATGTAGCATCATTGGGCCAAATTTTGGAATTTTAAAAGGATATTTAAAGTGATTTTTGAAGACTATATGTTTATAAAATATTTTTGGAATTGATCCATTTTAAATAAATAAACGCTATAATTTTTATGTTATAAAAATTATGATTTTTGAGAAATATAGTTAAAGATTGATTTTTGAAAATACGGGTTAATGATTTTATAAAATAGTTTAAATCGAGATTTTTGAATTTATTATAAAAGTTTAAATATAGGATTTATAAATTTGATTATTTTATAAATCAAAATGATGAAATTATAAAGGAGTTAAGACGTTTTGAAATAATAATATAAATTGATTTAGATAAAGGATTTATAAATTGATATTTATAAATTAAAACGTTGGAATTATAAAACAAGTTTTTTTATAAGTGTTAGAAAGAAGTGCAAATGAATTTCATAAATGAATGAAATTTATAGAATTATAAACGGTGAAGTTATAAATGGAATTTTATAAGCAGTAGGTTTATAAAATTTGTAAGGTTATGAAAAGAATAGATTTTGGATAAATAAAAGAATCTTATGAGTTATAAGATTTAAAATTTGGGAAGTTTCAAAGAACGATTTTTGAATAGGACTTTTGGTTTATAAATTGATATTTATAAATTTGGGAATCTTATAAGTTATAAGCCTTTAACTTAAATTATAGACTTTCGGTATAAAATTGAGTTATAAATCGAATAGGTTAATAAAGGAGATTTATGAAGGAAGTAGTTATAAAACAAATAGAAATGGAATTTACAAACATTGTTTTATAAATTCAAAACGACTTATTTTGATGAGTTAATTTTTATAACTTATTCATGGAGTTATATTCACATTTTAGACAGTGAATAATCCTTTAAAATAAAATGAATAGAAACGATGAAATTGTTAACGTAGTATATTCACGTTTTTGAATAGTGAACAATATATTAAAGAAATTGTTTCGAATGTGATGTTTTAAATAGAATTAAAACGATCTAACGATGTTTCCAAAACGTGTTGAGATTCGAAACCATAGATTTACCATTCATTGTTGAAATAGATGTTTTCGAGAAATAGAAGGAAATGGTGGACTATAACACTGTTGTTATAGTAAATGATTTCCGAAAGGAAATGTTTTGTATGGTATTGGGATTTATATATCTATTTTAATTTCGAATCCCTATAGTAGTGATTTTGGGTTGTCGTAACGATGTTTTACGTAACATTCGTTTTGGCCCAAATAAATATGTTTAAGAGAATGATTTCCTTAAATAATGAAATATATACTTAATCTCGATTTAAGTATATTTAATATTTTCCAAGTGTTGAAAATAAATGGATTTGTGAATTACTTATTAAATAAGTATGGAAATGTTTTCCAATATAAAGTGAATATTTGAGAATTTATCTTTTTGAAGATAAATTGAAATGAATAATTGAAATCGTATATGCATGGATATTTTGGAATGAAAATTCACTATGGAATTTATAAAAGAAAGTGGAATCTGTTTAAAAATAAATATTGATTTATTTTTGAAGTATGAAAACTATTTATCTTGTAAAGATATTTTTGGGAAATAAATAATTTGGAAAATTATTTGGAATCTGGTGATGTTGTGCATATCCATTGATAGTTCAATAACCGACTATCAATATTTACCTTTGAAAGGTATTTGTTGTGATTTGCTTGGATTTGAATGCCACACTTATTTTTAAATTATTGCGCTCGTTATTCGGATTACCCATTCCGAATAGTGATACGACGTAATGGATAGCATTGATGACCGGTGTTGAAGACCGGATATTTGCGAGAGCGATAGGATGACCTGTCGATTGACTCTGCACCGAGTTGCTCCGGTATAGAGTTCTCCATATGTGATGGGGAATCCGATCAGGATTGTGGATATCCGGATTGCAAGGACTTCTTTGTAAGTGCCTTCGGTTCTGTTCGATCTCGGAACAGACTTGTATGGATTGTATGTCCGACATTACAAATTGAGATATAAAGCAGATTTCTTTGAAATATATTTCTGTTGGTGGCGGAGAATTTATTCTTTTAGCTTAACACCCTTCTCTGAGACGTACGAGCTCAGAGGTTATGTAGTTGAAGGTTATCAGCGATATATTCCCAATTTGGTAATGTGACATGCTGAGTGTTGCTGTGAAATGATCATAGTGTTGATCATTTGCGATAAGATCATTTGTTAGATCGTTTATCTTTGTGATCATTTCTATGATCATTTGTTGACCCAAAGCACAGCTTTTGTATAAGGCGTGGCTTTGTGGATGAGACTTCGTCGAGCCTCACACCCCGGAATGGTCAAAACAGGAAAAATGCAGCAAGGTTATGAGGGGTAGCTCCCTTTAGGGTATGTGCATTTCCTTCTGGAAAAGGGTGGTACCATGGTATGGAGGCCAGATACTTACTCATGTTGAAACACTTTATTTATGATTGTGTGATGATGGTGACGAGCGCTCGGTTAAAGGTCCCAAAGGACCGGGGGATGGCATACTCGTGTCAGTTGTTACCCAGTTAGGGGTAACCCGGCCTTATGTTGGCAGAGATCCGGTTTGGTTCTCGGGGACGTCCTTCCAGAGGCGTTCTCATGTGGCAATGGGAAGTTCCTTGGCCTGACCATTTGTTGGAAATCCAAAGAAACAATACGATCTTGTACGGTTTTAGTTGTAGAACCTGCTTCCTCAGGAGGTAGCTATAGTAGGCATAATATAATGGTACCTATGCTGTCTAAGATTTATATTCTACTTTCGAAATCGTTTTATACACTATGCACTAGTAATAATATCAAATGTTTCTTTTTAATGCGTATCAAGCATCTTTGACATCATAAGGAGAAATCTCCTCCAAGTCTGCGTTTGCATTGTGTGTGTGGTGGGAGGTCTTATGGTAGTCTCATTTTTAAAAGCATTGCGAATTGACTTTAAAAATATTCCTCTATTTTGATTTTAAAGATAAATAAACTGTTTTGAGTTCTCACACCAGTCACATGACTGACTCGGAGTTTATTGTTTTCATTCCTAAACTCTGGGTGCCCACCAATTTCCACACGGGCAGTCAAGAGTTAAGGTTTATCAGGATATTCTGGAATTCAGGAGTTGCTGGAGGCAAGCTGGATGGCATGGCGTATTACTAGTATATAGTATTTCTTTTCCGCTGTTTGTTGTTGTTTGATGTTGTACACTCTGATGATATGATGTAATGTAATGTAATAACTGATATAGTTCTTTATTTAAAGATTATTCATTTATCTATTATATGTTGTTCCGCTGCGATTGTGAGATTCTGTTATTGTTCTGCTGTTTTCTTTTCGTTCTATTTTCTTTTCTCTCTTCTTCTACCTTTTTCTTTTTCTTAAACATTGAGAATTCGTATTTCTGTTCATCTTGAGTTAATCTATGGAGATTAGTGTATATTCAAGGAGTACGGATTTGCGGGTCCTCACATCTCCTTAACCTATTTGGCCTGCAATAGGTAAGGGCCTCTTCAATCTTTGAAGTGTCCCCCAAGAATCTGAGATTTGTTTCCCTTAAGGCCTTGAGCGGTCTATCCTCAACAAAGCCGAAATGTGGTAGAGGATTAATGCTCTTGGCCGGGCTAGCGAAAAGGGGGGTCAATGTGGTGGACAGTTGTATCCCCTAGCTCTGCTCTCCGGAGTAGGGTTTTTAATAAAAGAAGCTAAGATCAACCTTAGTAGAGCGTTATCTTGAGGGATGGTAGAAAATTTGTGCTTAACTGTAGCATACATTTTGAAGAGAGTTCGGTAAGTATTTTGGTTAGTCTATCTTTAGTCATAGCTGGCTCCTGGGCTACCCCCTCCAAATCTTTCACCTTCTTTCCCAAGGTCTTATCTTTCCATTCCAACTACTGACCTTTCCGCTTTAAAGCCTCCATTGCTGCCCTTTCCTCCCTCTCTGCCTTCTCAGCCTTCTCCCAACAAACCTAAGATTTTCATCTATTTTGTTTTTCTCAAAAGCTAATAGAACAAGGTCCGCCTCAAGTTAGCGATATGAGCAGTGGATGAGACCAAGTCATTCACATCCCTCTTCTAAACCTCGGTTTTCAAAGTTCCAATATGTGTAAAGAAGACGTAAGCAAGATGATAATTTGCAAATTTAATCATCATTGAGTAAAGAAAGAAAGGCACTTACATAGGCCTAAGTTCTGTTGAGCTCGGTAGCAAGTTCGAGGATGATGAGTGTAGGAAATGGAAGTACAATAGGGTATGATTGAAGGGTAAAAGCAATGTAGGATAAACCATCCGATGCAGTGCGCCCTATGCTCTGTGAAAGGAAGAGGAGGTGCAAGGTGTCCCTTGAGAAAGAGATCAGAGGTTTCAACATCATCCTTTTTTCTCCTTTCTTCATCTTTGTTGTCTCCAATCTCATTGGCAGGGGTCATCAGAAAAACATAGCTGACAAGTCTCCAGCCATTTTACCTGCATAAAAAGAAGGTAAGATATGCAATTATCTTCACAAATAATAAGGAAATATAATTTCATCATCCAACTTATCAAATTATACCTCAAGATTCATGCATAACTTAGCAGAATTTAAAGATAGAATGAGAGAAGTTATGACTAGTATGTAGAAAGTCGTACTTGCATAGTAACAACTCAGTAAAGAATAACTTTTCCCTCCAATCTTCTTCACTTAAATCTAGGATGTTCCTCCTACGAGATAAGAATGACCTAGTGGCTTGATCGGAAAAGATAAGATGAATGGGCTGTGATTGAAAAGAAGAAGGGAAGCTATCTAAATTTTCAAATAAAAAGGTATTGGTCATTCCATTTTTGGGTCTTTCGAGGAACATACATGAGAACTGATTTCTTTGCCTAAGCATATTAAAACCCATAATCACCCGTAGAAGGACTTTTGTGAATACCAAATAGAAATTGATGTTCCTCGTAGGAAGAAGGGGAACACTTCACTGCATAAAGGATGAATGTGGTAATCATGATGGAATAATAAATTAGGGCCAAGTTGAATGAGAGCAATGCTAACAGTGGAGAGTCGTTCACAAAGAATTTGATTAGGAGGAAGATAAGCCCACATCGGACGTGCTTAGTAGTAATAGAAATAAAGCCATTTGTAGGCGCATGGATTCGATCATGAGATTTTAACACCTTAGCTACATAACCCTCAAACCAAAAATAATCTAAAATACCCACCATTTCCCCAATTTATTTATTCTAGGTGGCAGGGATAAGGGAGAGGCGGTCCCCTCGGAAGAAACAGTTTTCATAACAAATATAGTAGGTTGGTTACCGGTTACCACGAAGATATAGAAAAACAAACAACATTGAAAAAAATAACATTACTTTTTCTTTTTATTGGAGAAGATGAGATCTGTAGCAAAGAATTTTGGAAGCACGTAAAGAAATGAAAATGAAGGAGAAGAATATGTACCCACCTCGATTTGAATCTTAGCCATAAAATTGGAATGATGAAAGAGGCCCAAGACGTCAATTGACTGATGACAGGGAAGATTAACACATGGATATATACATATTTACTTAGGAGACAAAAAGCGTAAATTTAGCGCTTTTTTAGAGAATCGTCCAAAAAGAAATAGAGAAGCGTAATCTGAGATTAAATATGAAATGACAATAGAGACTTTCTACATAAAAAAGAAGAAGAGATAAAAGCAAGAATTGATGGGTTATATTATAACGACCCAGAATTTTGATTATTTTAAATTGGAATAATTAATTTCTTTTTAAATATTTAAAAGTTAATTTATAGATTTAATAACTTGAATTCCAAATATAACGATTTATCGGGTAATTTAATTGTGGAATTTAATAATTAAAATTTGGTTAAGTAGTGGAATCTTGAGTTTTAAGCTAGATAAAATAAGTTAAAGGCTTATTTAATTTCTATTAACAAGATTGAAGATTATAAAAGTTTTAAATTGGATTTTAAAGTGGTTAAGCAAAATTTTAAAATAACTCGTTTAAATTAACATATAAAAATAGCCTTCCGGGGCACAGTCTCATATTTCGACGAAACTAGTTCCATTAGATCCATAATAGTATATTTTTACCAGATTTTGAATTTCGTAGCGTTTGGAGTTTCCGTTTGGTCATACGGGATATAAATGCGTTGAATTTAATATCGAAAATTTTATATAATAATTGGGTTCAAAAAGCTGTCTTCTCCATATAATCGAATTATGTTCCGAAATTTGTTCCATTGCATTCATAATAGAGATATAACATTAGGAACGCCTAGCGGTACACCTTGATCGGCGTCCGAAATCAAATATCTAGATATTTTGAATTTTTATATCATATATTTCCATTGATTTAAACTATACACTTAATCCTTCCTTTTCAGCCATACCTACATTCACTTTAGCCACCCTATACTCATGCCTATCCATTCCTTTTAAAACATGCTCCCTTCCTCTTTTGTTTTAAAATAAAGCTGAAAAAGAAAAGAAAATTCAAAAAATAAATATCTCATTAAATAATTCATGAAAAATTCGAAACCCGGTTTTAAAAGTCTTGCTTTTGCGCGGTCTTCAATCTGATATGTTGGTGAGGTGCGATCGAGATTGGGGTGTGCTACAGTGAGAGACATGAATGGTCTATCCTAAGGTTGAGTTTTTCTTCTATTTCAGTCATCGATTCGAGATATGGAGGTCGTATTTGAGTTTGCGGCGAAGTTTAGCATCTCGGGAAGGATTTTGGAAGCGTGCGGCTACTTCGAGGAATATGTGACAATGTATGGCCAATTTGAATGACAGCAGGTCATGATATTTTTCGAGGATTTTGGCGATGGCTTGTGATATCGAGTGAGTGGGGTTCGAGTAGTGGAGCATAATGGAGAAGACGGATTCGAATTTCATCAATTCCAGCTTTGTATCACTTGCAAAACGTGCACGCGATATTGGGTTCTTCATTTTCGTGCACATGAGACATTTGGGGAAGAAGTAGTTGCGGGTGGGCTTGGTTTTGGCCAGGCCGTATATTTATATTGGGTAATTATTTTTTATTAAGGTTGTAATTTGTTTCAGTAATTAAAAATATAAATATCATCAACTTATAAAATTTGTAACTTGCTCATACGATGTCAGATTCAAGCGCAGATTTTTGCGTTACCCTTGTTATAATGTAAGCTACACGGTGGAATATAATAATTTGAAATTGGAGCTTTTGGAAATTTACACTAAATTTGAACGCTAGTCGAACTAGAACGTAGAAGCGACAACTGGAAATAGATGTGAGCAAATCTCACTCACTTGGATAGCTGGTTATATTTTAAAGTGTTAAAAATTTGTTTATTTGTTGATTGGATGAATTGATAAATTATTATTATCAGCTAGCTTTATATATATATATATATATATATATATATATATATAGTGTGTGTGTGTGTGTGTATTAGTAGTTGGATTGAATATTCCCACCAATTGGAGTGGATGAGACCCAATACACCCCGCATAATAGCGGATGACCCTATATTACCACCATATCCCAACTCGAAGCGGGATTGTATTCTATGTTATCTAACATCTGTGGTTCCAGGGAATTAGATTGGAGGGATCCAACTGGATTCCTCAAAAATGTTGATTTTAATGTCATATATGGTGATATATGACGTGTTTGAATAATCTGTGATAGATTATGGTGTGATTTGAATTTATTGGATGCTATAGTAGCACTGGCCTAGATTTTGGTATTTTAAAATACCACAAATATTATTTTGAATATGAAAAGCTATTAAAAGGGGATTTTGAAAGTGAAATATTTATATCGAGTTTTGGAATTATTTAAAGAGGTATTGTTTTGGATAAAATAAATGATTTGATTTTAAATTTGTACATAACTATTTCGTGAAATAATTTAAACAGTGATTTTAAAATAATGCTTATAAAGGATTTTAAAATAATAAATTTAAGTGATATTTATTCAAATGTAAAAGGGTTTTAAAATTGAGATTTAAATAGATTGAGAGAATAAAGGAGATTTGGTAATAAATTTAAATTTGGTTATATTGGATTTAGAATAAGATTTTAAACTACGAAATGGAAGTAGAAATCAGTATTGGATTGGTTTTGGAATATAGTTGGGTTATTTGAGAAATAGATTTAAAATTTGGATTTTAATTAGAAATCGATTTATAAAGGGATTTTAATATAATAAACCTGTATAAACTGGGAACGAGTTTAGGAAACTTATAAATGATGTTTATAGATAAGTGAAATGATTCTCATTGGATAGATTGGAAATATAAATCCACGGTGTGAATTTAAAATGAGGTATGGAAATCAGCTTAGAAAGAAATAGTAAATTCTATTTTGGAATTTGAGAAATAGTTATGGAGTTGGAAGTGTGAATAAATTTGCGATAAATCGAGAGAGATTTATAAATGCTACAATGGTTTTATTAGATTTTAAAAATAGTTTTTTATCAAAAAGTTGCGTTTTGTTTGTAGAAATGGATTTTTTTAAACAATGTAGTTTAAAACTATTAATTGGATTAAAATATTTCAGAAAGTTAGTTATTTGAATGTAAATTTGTTTAAATGAATTCTAAAGTTTATAAACTAATTTTGTAAATTAATCAGAAATTTTATAAATAAATTGGAATTACTCATTGACATTTATTTTAAAAGTGCTTTAATATTCAAATAATTATTTAACCATGTTTTTTTTTAAATTTATTATTATATAGGTATGTAGTTTAAAGGTAAGTAATTGGAGTTTATTTCTAAATACTCTCGAGATTGTTACCTAAATTCGTTAAATGGATTGGATTGTGTAAGTGCAGTGTTATAATGGGATTTCTGAAAATTTAGGGAATTTCCAAAATAGCTAGATATGGAAACTACGAAGAATGAATCTGAATTCATTAAAAGAATTATAAATGGTTAGTTGGATTATAAATAAGTATAATTGATAATTTTTGGAAATCGAATTAACAAAATTCCGAAAATTTAGGAGATGAGTGCAGAATATTTCCTAAGTACGGATATTAGAAATTATTTTGGAAAATAGATTTATAATATTTTCCAAGTATTAAAATTAAAGTTTTGGAGATATTGGCGATGAAATGATTTTTATAGAAATAGTTTCTAGGTAAAGAATTATAAGTTGGATTTGGAAATATTTCTAAGTGTTGATATTATTTGAAGAATCCATTATGGATATAAAAATTTGAAATTGTTTTCAAATATTGAAATACTGGGAGAAATTTGAATATATATCTTTGTAAAGGTATTTGAAATATTTTGGAAAATTTATAATATGGGCCTAGGCCTGCTTATGTGTGCAATTTGATAGTTAAGTAGCCGACTATCAAATCTGGCCAGAATTCGTTGGCCGTTACAAAGAGACCGAGATCGGATTTAATTATCCGAAAACCACTTCGATCCGATTTGTGCATTACGAATTGCGATATCGTGAAGCTAACAGAGGCGGTGATGTTTGAAGAGATTGGTTTGTTCAGATCTAAGAAAACTTGTATGTATGAATGCTATGATTGCATTGTTTCCTGGAAGGCAGTGTTAAAATTCCAAGTGGAATTGCTATTCAAAGAAAGGTAAACGTGGCCGCAAGCCTATCAACCGGGAAATGACTGAAACAGGGCACGCAGCAGAGAAGTGGGTCGCTCCCATTAGGGTATGCCATTATCTTTCTAGATACCCTACATATACATATTTATGGATTTGTTGTGTATGAGATCTCAAAAAATTCGAAAGACGGGATGATGACATATTCGGTACTAGTAGTCAAGTGTTAGGCCGGTTCTGTTTGGCAGGGTACAAGATGTTCTTTTCAGATCCGGGTGCATTGATTTGGAGATGCAGTAATCGAAGGTAGTTCCTTACCTATCATAGTATGAATCCATTCTACAATATGTGCCTTACAGTTTTGATTGTAGAGCCTAGTATGATGGAATTTAATTAATGTAACAATTTTGGCTATTTTAATAAGTATTTGTACTTAGACACTATTATAATATCAAAGAATTTTATATAAAAATGGTTTGGTTATCGTAAGGTAATAACTCTTGTATTTATGTGTGGTTTGTCTTACGAGATGCCTTTGATTTTCAAAGGATTTTTGGGAATAATTAAATTCAAATTAAGTGTGTTTTCTTACGTTGGCTTTCTAGACCGACTCGGGTGTTATTTTATTATAATGCTCGGATCAGACTAAGTATTGCAGACCAAGGTTAGGATGCTATGAAGCTGAGGAGATGAGATGAAGTATTTTAGGCGTATTACACGCACTTGGTTATTTTCGCTGTATGCTATGCTATATGTTCAGTATATGTAAGGGCAAGTTATTATAACTGTTCGGAATTGATTTGTTGATTGTTGTACACTGTTGATGGTATGTATTATAATAGTTATGGTTCTTTTTGTATAAAGATATGCCATTGTCTCTTATATATTGTTTCGCTGCGATTGTGATATTTTGTGTTATGGTTTCTGTTTCTTCTATCTTTCCTTTTCTTTTCCTCTAACAATTGGGTTTTCTGACATTTGATTTCTCAACATGTAACACAAAGGACATATCAGTGTTAATTTTTGAGGATCGAAAATCCTAGTCATTACATTTATTATCAGAGTTTAAGGTTAAGCGAGAACCTTGGCTTTGATGGGGTAACTCATTAGAGATAGGAACGGTAGCACCCTAGAATGAGTTTGAGTGTGTGTGTCTATATATATATATGTATGTATGAGTGCATATTTGTTGGTGATATAAACAAGTTTTATATTGTGTTGGTTGATTTGTTGAGTGGCTTATGGGCTCTTGTCAATAGGAGTAATTAACGTTATTGATAGTGATCTCTAAACACTTGAACAGAGCAATTCGACATGGTATTATTTTAAAATTAGGTAAATGAAATAATTTTACCCTGATTATATTTTTATATATAAAGGAATAATTTTTCAAAAAATTAATATGGTATATATGGGTATGCTAAGTTGTTAGAGAATGATAATATTTGATTATTATCATTTGCTGATTGTTGTTTATGATCGAACTAAGGTTAATACTATAATGTAAACAAGATTAAAAGGTAAGAAATAATTTCAGTTAACAAAATGGAATTATATAAACATGATTTGAAGACGTGAGTTATAAATTAAAAGTGAATGAAATTTCTGAAGTATATTATAAATATGATTTATAAAAAGGATTTAGAAGTTGGAAATTTGGGAATTTAAATTCCGTTAATTTTGGAAATGATTTTTCAAAAGTTTTGGGGAATAAATATAGTATTGTTTGGAAAATAGTTTTGAAAGCTGGAAATTTGGGAATTTAAATTCCATTAAACTTGGAAATGATTTTTCAAAGGTTTTGGGGCAAAATAATAGTATTGTTTGGAAAATAGTTTTGAATGGAAATATTTTTAAAAGGATTTTAAAGGGAATAAAAGCAGTGAAGTCACTTCGGTCATGGAAAAATAATTTTGGTGATGACTACAGCATTATCGACGTTCATTTTCGAGTTTCCAAGAGTGGAATTGCTAACATTGGAGTTTTGTTTTGGTTAAACTAGTTTTGGTTTGGAAATTCCAAAGAATAATTTGACATACCAAGGAATTGTGTGTGTGTGTGTGTGTGTATATATATATATATATATATTTATATATAGGTGATTTCAAAAATGATTGAAATACTTTAGAATGAGATGTTTAATCTCTGGAATTTTCATTTAAATTGTTTTATCGAAATTATAAGGAAATAAGTTTGATAACTTATAAAATTTGAAAATTTGCCAGTTAAGGCAACGTTTTTAAAAAATTGGAATATGAATGCAGGGAAGCAAAAAAGTTGAAATTTAACTGTGGAATGAAATTTAGCTTAAATTAAATTAAATAAAGTGAATTTTGGAAATTTAGCCTAAGTTAGGTTAAATGGAATAATTTTCGAAATGGAATTGATTAAGATTTGAAATAAATTAATGATATGAGCTGACTAAATTAATTAGTGAATTGGAATTAAAATTGGATTTGATTTAAAATGGATATAGACTTAAGTGGCGAAGTGATAATAAACATAACAACTTGTGTATAAAATGTTTATAATAGACTTAAGAAAATTTTATGGGGTAATTCTTAAATGAAGTAGTATGAAGTGAAATGTGTTGAACAAGGAATTTGGTGGAATAATTCTTAAATGATATTAGTATTGAAAGGAATATACTAAGTAAATAATGAAATGTGAATGATTCAGTGTGGACAACGAATGTCGAAAATTGAATGCAGATCAAATAAATGTGAATAACTGAAAGTGAAAAATTGAAAGTGAATAAAATAAATACGAGTAAAAGGAATTTGGTATAGCTAAGAATCAATTGAAATAAATATGTACGTATATTATTTTATTCGCATAACGATTTGATCCATATTCGAGCACAAAATTTCAAGATAATTTATATCTATCTGTATTAGCATTTTTCACTCGATTCTCGACGGCAAACACTGGATATTAATTTTTGATGGATTCTGGAGTTCTCTAACATAACATATGGCTGTGCAAGGAGAATAATAGTTTCTAATCAAGGAACTAATGTTAGAACCTCAGTTCCTGATATTTTGATAATAACAATTATATGTGTTTATCTAACCATGTTTTACAAGAAAATATTGATATCCTGATTCTAGATTAATGGATGTAATCTTTTACAGGTGTTAGAGTCTGTGTCTAGTTAGTAATATATGTTAAAATCTTTCCTAATTGGTATAGATGCACAAGCAATTGAATACACGCACTTGTTTTCAAAAGAACTTTTAAAGCTGTCTGAATTAGCAGAATTCAGATGTTTGAATCATAAATTCAGACGACTGAATGCTGAAGCAAATAAATTTTTAACTAGCAAATTCTAACGTTTGAATACAATATTCAGACGACTGAATAAGGTAAAAAAATGCACTATTTCGGCGCTGCCTTGTTATCTCCTACACTTAGAAGGCTGAATTTTAATTCAGAATTCTGAGTTAAAAATAACGGCTACTTTTTGAAAGGTTGCTTCTCTTTCCCAAATAGAAACACGTTCATTTTAGTAGTTGCTTTATTCTGATTCATGGCAACTCTTCACTAATCATTGCAACCTTTAACAATTATAAATAGCAAGCAATTTCAACACCATTCTTAATCAATTTCTTATTTTGATTTCTAAACTCTATATTCTTACTATTTATTTTCAAGTTCTACAAATCAAACTATTTGATCACCAAACACTTAAGCATACTCTTGTGTGGTCAACTAGACTTCCTTTCTTCACAAATTACACTATATACTATAAAGGAGAAGATTATAGGAAGGGTGTACTTATATTGACTCATCAGTGCTATTACAGAGCTTATTCAGTTAGAAACATTTCCACTTGTATTTGAAGTCCTATTGTAGTATCCTCGGGCAATAGAAGTCCCATTCGGTTATCTAGGCGGGGATGTCTTGTTCGGCTGTTCAGGCAGTGTAATACCTATTCCTTCGGGTGAAGCGAGGGTATCGATTGAATTCTGGAAGGAATTTAGGACTGGACGTAGAACGAGAGTTCGAACTAGTATAAAAATCTCTGGTGTCATTTACTTTACTGCTTTTACTGTTTACTTATTCCACACAAGTAGTTTATTCATATTACAGGATCACATAGTAACTTTCATTCGGTATCGGAGCAAGGTTATCTCTTAACCATAACACAGTTATTTGATATTTTAGTAATATTGAAAGTAACACTAACACAAGTTTTACTGAAGGTTAATCCACTGCACGACCATCAATTTTCAATGGTTTAAACTATAACTATTGGGCTACTAGGATGAGAATCTACATGCAAGCTAATGGTTATGACATGTGGAATATCTATCAAACTGAACATCACATACCTACTACTGAATATTCAGAATGGTCTAACACACCAAAACTAGATGCTACTGCAAATGCAAAAGCTATGAATATGTTATTTTGTGCACTAGATAAAAAAGAGTTTAATAGAGTTAGCATGTGTAATACTACCTATGAAATATGGCGCACATTGAAAGTTACACATAAAGGCATTAACAAAGTTAAACAAAGCAAGATCTCTATGCTTAAGAATCAGTTCCAAAACTTTATAATGAAGCAAGACGAGTTTGTAAATGATATGTATTCTAGATTTCAAGATATATATCATTCACTTTTGGCATTAGGAGAAAAATTCACTGATTTTGATATCGTCTCAAAAATCATAAATTCTCTAACGAATGAATAGGAACGAAAAGTCTTAGCAATTGAAGAACCTAATGATATTTCAACCATTAAACCAGAAGAGTTGATAGGAAATTTAATGTCTTATGAAGTTAATCTCCAGGCGAAACGAGTACAGGCACAAGATAAAAAGACAATAGCTTTCAAGGCAGAAAAGAAGAATCTGATTCAGATGATAAAGATATGGCTCTTATCGCAAAGAATTTCAAAAAGTTTTTGAAGTTCAAAATGAACAATAGGTTTTTACATAACAAAAACAGCACCAAGCCATCAACTTCTACTATAGAATGCTATGGATGTCACAAGAAGGGTCACATGCAGAAAGATTGTCCTGATCAAAAGAAAGACGAGTTCAAACACAAAAAGGAAAATTAAAAAAAAAAGCTGACATTTTCAGTAATATGGGATGATTCAGAATCCTCTTCCTACAGCGACAGCGACAATGAACAAGCAAATGTTTGTTTTATAGGTACAAATGATGATGTAAGTGATTTAACTTTTGATGATTTAATTGAGATAAATTCATTTTTATTAGATAAAATGAAAAACATCAAAAGGAAATATAAAGAGGCTAGTGAAAAGTTAAACATAACCAAACTTGAAGTTGAAATGCTAAAGGATGAAAAGAATATTTTAGAAGAAGAACTTCAAGCTTCTTAAGAATCTTATTCTAATACAACTTCTCAAATTTCTATGCTGAGTCAAAAAATCAAAACTAGAAAAGAAAAGAATGACTATCTCCAAGTTGAAATTCATGATATAAAATCAAATGTCAAAATATTAGAATTTTAATTACCATGAATGTTTCAAATTTTAATAAAGAAAGAGAAAATCTTTCTAAAATTTTGGAAAATTCTCAGACTGTGTCAGATAAAAAGGGCTTAGGCTATAAGAAAGGTTCAAATAATCTACCTAAGAAAAGAAATTCTTTTGAAAATCATTTTCAGAAAAGTAATCCTGTTATAATCAATAATGTTCCAAATATTCCAAAACACTCTAAGAACATTAAAATTTGGGTTCCTAAAACCAACAATTATTTAATTAGGAACAAGTACATAAAATGCTTTATGGAAAATGTTCACAATAATAAAGATTTTATTTTCAAAGGGAATGCTGAACCTGCTTGGGTTTGGTCTAACTCTTAGGACCCTAACAAAAAGTGAGTACCAATATCATTTTCATATTTCTTGCAGGTTACACTGAAGAAAAGAGGGAAATGGATATTAGACGGTGGTTGCTCAAAACATATGACTGTAAATAAAGACATGTTGACTAACATTATCTACTCAGATGGAGGGTCTGTCACTTATGGAGATAATTCCAAAGGATACATCATCGGCAAACGTGATGTGAGCAATAACGGTACATCTAATTTACCTCTTAATACAAATGTTTTATTAGTTAAAAATTTAGAACATAATTTACTTAGTATCAGCCATTTGTGGCAAAGGTTTCAATATATCTTTTTCTAAAAATAAGTGTAGCATTCTTGATCAAAATAAAAATCTTATTTTTGAAGGTAATAGCAATAGAAATATATATGTTTTAAATATGAAAATCATTCATGATTCAAATATGTGCTTAATAGCCAAAGAAAATGATCTTTGGTTATGGCATAAAAGATATTGTTACATTAATTTTAAAGCTATTAGTAAATTTTCTCAAAATAATTTGGTAAAAGGTTTACCTAAAATGAATTTCAAAGTAAAAGTATTCGTGATGCTTGTCAATTAGGAAAGTTATAAAAATCATCTTTTAAATCGAAGAAAAATATTTCTACATTACAAGCACTTGAACTATTGCATTTGGACCAACGCAAACTCAAACTATAAATCATAAAAAATGTATGTTTATAATAGTAGATGATTTTTCAAGCTATACTTGGACTATTTCTATGAAAAATAAAAGTGATACGTTTGAAAATTTTAAAATTTTTGTTAAAAGAATCCAAAATCTCAAAAGTTTGAAAATTAAAAACATTAGAAGTGATCATGGAGGTGAACTTGAAAATGAGAATTTTGAACATTTTTGTAATATAAAGGGAATTTTGCATAATTTTTCTTTCTCTAGAACACTACAACAAAATGAGGTTGTAAAAAGGAAAAACAGAACTTTACAAGAATGTGCAAGAACTCTATTAAGTGGAAGCACTTTACCGAAACATTTTTGGGTATAAGCCGTAGCAACTGCTTGTTGTGTTTTAAATCGTGTCTCCATTCGTCCTCTTACAAAACATACTCCGTAGGAACTTTTTAATGGTAGAAAACCAAATATATCGTATTTTAAAGTTTTTGGTTCAAAATGATTTATTTTGAATATAAAAGATTAGCTTGGTAAATTCAATCCAAAATCCGATAATGGAATATTCATAGGATATTCGGAATGAAGCAAAGCTTATCGAATTTTCCATAAAAGAACTAAAATAATCGAAGAAACACTTCATGTTTCATTCGATGAGAATTTCAAAATTAATTATAAAATTGATGATGATGAGATAATTACTAAGACTGCCAGAGATACTAATACTAAAAAATCTTTTGATGATTCCATTAATCAAAAAGAAAACATTACTAATAATGAAAATGAGTTAAGATCTCCTCCTAAGATATTAAAAGATCACCCTATTGAAAATGTTATTGGAGAAATTAATTTAAATGTTAGGACTAGAAGTCAACTTAATCAAATGGGCCATGTAGCATTTCTTTCAAATATAGAACCTAAAAATGCTAAAGAATCCTCTATTGATGACTATTGGATTATAGCTATGCAAGAAAAGCTAAACTAGTTTGAACGAAATGAAGTTTGGGATCTAGTTACTAGACCAAGTAATCAAGCTGTCATTGGTACGAAATGGGTTTTAAAAAATAAAGTTGATGAACAAGGTAATATAACTAGGAATAAAGCTAGATTAGTTGCACAAGGATATAATCAGGAGGAAGAAATTGACTATGAAGAAACGTTTGCTCCAGTCGCCCTACAGAAGCAATACGAATCTTACTGGCCTTTACATGTTTTCATAATATTAAACTTGATCAAATGGATGTTAAAAGTGCATTTTAAAAGTGCATTTTTAAATGGCTATATTAAAGAAATTTTTTTTGTTGAACAACCTCCCCTATTTTCACATGAAAAATTTCCAGACGATGTTTATAAACTTAAGAAAGCTTTATATGCTTGAAACAAGCACCATATGCTTGGTACGAATGACTTAAAAGCTATCTTATAAATTCTGGTTTTGAAATAGGAAAAGGTGAACAGACACTTTTTATTAAGAAAACTAAAAATGATATTCTAATTGTTCAAATTTATGTTGTTGATATTATTTTTGGTTCTATTAATAAATTATTATGTCAGGATTTTTCTAACATAATGACCAAAGAATTTGAAGTGTCACATATAGGAGAATTATCATATTTTCTTGGATTATAGATTAAACAACTGGAAAATGGAATTTTTATTGACCAAGAAAAATATTGTAGCAATCTAATTAAACGCTTTGGTATGGAAAATATTTCGGCCAAACCAACTCCAATGAGTACAACAGTACATCTTGAACGGGATGAGGATGGCTAAAATGTTGACCAAAAATAATATCAAAGTATGATTGTGTAACGACTCGTAAATTTTCGATAATTAAAATAGCTAATTTAATAAGATTTCGTGATTTAGTGTTAAAAAAATTTTTGTAAGTCGTTTGGAATTATAATAACTAGAATGAAATGCAACAAATTTTATCTAAGTTAATTATTTATGAATTGAATGGAATCCCAAATCAATTAAAATAATATGTAGTCAAAGGTAATTGAATGAATTTGTATTGTATAGGTAATTGTGACACTTGTTTGTAAATAATAAACTTATAAGTAATTAAAAGTTAACGGTGATAATTATTTAAGTTACTTATTCATTTAGTTAGTCGAATTGAATTGGTGAACCAATTGCAATTGAAATGAAAATTTTATATATTAGTTGAGTGCATTATCTCTAACAGAAGATAAATAATAATGTGGAACTCAATTAATGTAATAAAGTAATCGGCTGATAATGAAATTTTTATTTAAAAGTCCAATATTGAAATCCGTCAAATATTGAACAATTAAATTGTTTAAATTTAATATTACAAATGTTGAATAATTAAATTCCGAATTTGATATGACTAATTTGATATTGAAATTTAATATATGAAAATAGAGTGAATAATTGAAATTCGATTTAATATGATTCAAATTGGTTTCTAAAGTGAATGTAAGTTATATTAGGATTATAATAGAGTTAATAAGATTTTAAAACTAGAATTTATTGGATAACTGAATAACGAGTTTAATATGATTAAAAATGATTTTTAAAATTTTATTTTATCATATTAAAGTTAGAATGATGTTGTAGAACTTTTAAAATCGAATTAAAAGTAAATTTGTGAAAATTGAATATTTTAATATTTAATTATCGACTGAAAAATAGCCAATTTTCGAACAGTCTCAGAATTTGACGAAACTAGTTCCATTGGATCCGTAATAGTTTGTTATTATCGGATTTCAATTTTCGTAGCAATCGGAGTTTTCGTTTGACCGTGGCAGCTCGAAAAGCATCAAAATTGTTTTAATATTAATTTGACGATTTAAAATAGCCATTTTTCAAACAGTCTCGGATTTCGAGGAAACCAGTTTCATCGGATCCGTAACATGATATTATTGTAATATTTCAAATTTCGTGTCAATCGGATTTACCGTTTGTCCGGGGCAAGCCAAAACGCATAGAAACCGGTTTAATCGATTTAATTTAAAAATAGATCGTTTATTGCTATAACTCGCACAGATGATCGAATTAGCTTCCGAAACCTATTCCATTATGTCTGGAACGTGGGATAAACTCTAGAAACACCGGTCACAGTGCGTAAACCGGAGTTCGAAAAACCCGGGTTGAATAGTGTACGTCGTTTTTCTATAAAAGCACTTCATTATTTTTCTTTTTCCAAAATAAAAACCTAACCCTAAAAAAAGCCGGCCGCCACTTCAATATTCGAAGGCCAGAAACGCACGATTCTTCTTTTCTTAATATTATCCAATCCACTCACTTTCATCAAAAATGACCAACTACAAAGTTGTAGATAATATCACGAACTTCAAATCCATACAGGGTTGATGGGTTTTGCGCAGTGTAGGGGAAGTTTTTGGGCCGCGTATTGCTACCGTTCGCGCGCGTTTCTAGGCCATTGGGGGAGGCCGAGCTGCAAGGGGTTTTGGCCGTGGCTGGCTCTCGCATGGGCGCGCGTGATGGTGGTGCTTGATCGGGTCGAAGTTCATCGAATTAGGTGCGAAAATTGGTTGGGTGACGGCGACGAGTGGGTTGTTTCACTGGAGAATGAACGTGAATGGGAAGAAAGGGGCAACGGCCTGGATCTGGTTGCTTTGAAATGGACGGCTGAGATCTGCAGTAGGGTTTAAAATTGTAATTTAATTATATTACAAATTCGTGTAACCTTTAAAATATCATATCTTGCTCGTACGAGGTCGGAATCAGACGAAACAAGTTGCATTGCGTTCGTATTGTCGAGCACTACGCCATGGAGCTAGATTGGAGTCGTTTGGAGCTAGTGAAAATTTCGGGTAAAATTAAACGCTCGTTTAATTTTATTCGAAATAAAACGCTGGAACTGCATTGAAATCAAGGTGAGTGTTTTATAACGCTCACAACGTACTAAATATCTTTATGTTAGTTAAATTTGGCATTATGAAGTGATACGAATTTTATTTGTCGTTGTTTGATAGAATTTAATCGTCATATAGATTGTCATTTGAATTAACCGTTGAAAATTAAATTGACAGTTAAAATTGAAATTGAAATTGGATTGCGACTAAATTACCTGACATTGATAACTATGAAACTGCCATGAATTGTATTGTCTATTGGATGATGTATTTTGATGGATGTTATTGGTTGATATTTAAACGTTTGGATGTTTATTTTCTTATATATACTGTTATGCATACATATGACACTGTGATTGGTTTAAGTAATATATACTCATCCCTGACATTTAATTGAAATATATAATTACTTGGCCATAGGATAGAAAATTATATACGGACACCGAATTGGCTAAATTAATAATTTTAAAAATCGTCGATTTGAAATTTATTCAAATGTTTTGATTTAAAAGTTATAAATAGAAATCAATTTATAGAAATCGAATTTATCGAAAAATTGAGTTTGGAATGTTGAAATAAATTTTGGTTAAAAGAAATTGTTAAATAGTTGAAGTGGAGACTTTGGAATTTAAAATCGGGATATGATTAAATTTCGAAAATTGATTTGTATAAAGATTTAACCTTAATTCGAGCTTTGAATATTACTAAGTAAAAGTGATATAAAAATGATATTTTGAAATCGAGCTTGGAATTGAACCATATTTGAAATTTGGATTTAAACTTGAATATTGATGGATAATTTTGTTAAGTGTTATAAATGGATATTTTTGAAAAATCAAGCTCCAAATCGATATAAATTGAAATTGAATTAATTGAAAAAATATAAAATTGAATAAATTTTAAGTCAAAATTGACGTTGATTGAATCGAAATCAAGATTGAATCGGTAGAACGGAAATTGAAATTGTTTTGAATTGGGAAGTTATAATTGAAATGGTTTGGTTTTGAAGCTGTTTTATTTTGTTTTCCAAATTACTCAGTTATATAAACCATTTTGAATACTTAAACTATTTTAATCTATTTTAAATCTACTTAACCCAATTTAAATTATTTTAAACTAATTTATCTATTTCAAATCCATTTTTAAGATTTTAAGTATTAAACTATTTTAATTATTTAAACTACTTTTAAACTACTTAAAACTATTTTCTAAAATTCTAAGCTGGTCAATAAGGTGAAATGTTATATTTAAATCTTGAATTTAAATACGAATTGGGTTAAATGAAGTTGCAACCTAAATTGAAATTCGAAATGATTTTGAATCGAAATGAGATATTGATGCGAAAAATGATTTTGAAACGGAATCTGACATTTTAATAGATACGATGATATTTGAAATGGATTGATTTTTGAAGCGAATATGATATTTTGATATCAATTATGAATCGATTTGAAATGTAAAAGAGCCAACGGTGTAATAATACGTAGTTATTAAAGAGACCGGGATCGGATATGGACATACTCTCTGTCGATACCGAAAACCACTTTAATAACTATTATACGCGGAGTGTTGATCCAGAATGAAGTGGATGGTTTAGTGAACGCGTTCACTGAAGAAAGAGAACGATATTGGATGACCCGTGACATGACTAAAACAGGAGCCGCGCCGGGCCATTGAGGTTCGCCACCTCTAGCGGACACACTTCTTCGATACTATATCTATTACATTTGTGATTCGATTTGGGTGCACCCCTTGATTTGGGAGTGTTGTTTCGCGGTGTTGTGGTAGCTGTTGGCTATGCTCAACATCAGTCCGGATCACGCAACTACTAGTATCCTAGTTGGTACCGCCTCATGTACCTTGTCATACTGATTATCCTATTCGCGACCACTACGTTATGTTTTGTGTTATATCTATGGGGTACCCTCTGATAACCACCAGTTTACGGTGGGGCTTACGGTGCTGTATAGACTATGGCATTATAAAAATGTGTTAAGGGGGATAATGTAATGCCTTAACGCTATTTTGATACATTATATTACTGATAGGCATTATCTACTTAGCGTACATTACTACATAGTAGATAGTTTAACGGATCCTTAAGAGATGGAAAATCCGTAACATCTCTTACGTTATTGCACGCACGTTGACACTGGATACGAGATGTCAAACCCCGTAAACATCTTTGACGCCGTTACACTCATTTTTATTTACGATTGATTTAACTTTCATAAGGATATTTTAGTCCTGACTCGAGTGTTTTGTCTTTTCATTACGCTCGGGTCAGTCCTGAGTTTTTCAGATTTTTGAAGATCTATTCTGGAGAATGAAGACGAAGATTGGTATACTATTACTATTATTACCCTTGCATCATGCTATCTGCTGCATTATTTTATTTGTTCTGTTGTATATGTATAACTCTGATAAATGTTGTATAAATAATAATCAAGGTATAGTAAACAACTTCATGAACTGTTTATTTGATTATTATATTTTATCGTTCCGCTGTAAGATTCTGTGTTGTTTCCTTTCTTTTATTTCTCTTTCCTCTTCTTTTCTTATTTACCCCAATAACATCTGCCCTTTTGAATGGTTTGGAATCGACATGTGTATTTGATCGTCGGTTTAAACTGTCCAAAAAGGCGGGTCGTTACAGTTGGTATCAGAGCTTTGGTTTAGCGATAACCTTAGCTTTGTGGGGTCTGACTCTTTATAAATAGGATAGTTATACCCTATGATGAGTCGCTGAGTGTATATATATTAGAGAGCGTATTTGTTAGTAATATAAATTTTTTTATATTGTGTCGGTTGATTTGTTAAGTGGCTTATGGATTCTGGTCAATACGAGTAATTAACGTCACTGATAGGGGTCTCTAAACACTCGAACAGAACAATTCGACATAGTATTATTTTGAACTTGGGTAAATGAAATAATTTTGCCCTAATTATATTTTGTATATAAAGAATGTATTTTCAAAAAAAAAATGTTGTGATCTATCTAGCTTATTTTGGTTGTTGGAAACGATAATATTGATTGTTATCATTAATTGGATATGGTGTTTTAATAAATAAGGTTTACTGAAAATAAACAATAATAAAACACTTGTGAAATGTTTTAAGAAAGAAAATTTTATAAGATATTTTATAAAGGTGACTTATAAATTAAAATAGATTTAAATTGGAAAATATTGAATTTAAGACCCAGAGATCTTGAAAAATGGTTTTTAAAGTTTTGAAGAAAATATATTGTGATATTAGTTGGAAAATATTTATGACAAATATTTTGAAAAGATTTTTAAGAAGGAATGAATTCAGTACTCCTCTTTTATATCGTTGGAAAATAATTTCGGTGATGACTGCGCAGCATTATCGACGTTCATTTTCGAGTATCAAAGTAGGGGATACTTCTAAGAAGCTTTGCTTTTTCTACGAAATTATTTTGGGTAAATGGGTTTTGGTTTAAACTCCAATGGTATGATTTGATATATTAAAGATATAAGTATATATGTTTATTTCAAACGATTTGGAAAGAACCGGGCATTTAAAATTCTAAGTTATGTTAATTAGAAATTTTCAAATTATTTGAATGAAATGTGAATAATCAGAATTTATAAAATAAGAGGAATAAAATATCTAAGCTTATTGTTTTGGGAAAACTTTAAAGTTGAAAGGTAAAGAGGATTTAAACAAATTAAATTTGTGAACATTCTAATTAAGTAATAATGAAATTCTATAAATTTGTATAATACCAAAATTACATTTTGATAACATATAACAAGACTTACCAAATGTTAAAAGTTAAAATGATGTTTTGGATATGTAATGAGATATTGTAAAGATAAACAGAACCTGAAAGTAATTGAAATATACAAGTAATAAAAACTCAAAAGGAATTAAAATGTATATAAATGTAAAATTTAGTTGTGATAAAAAAATTATACATACTTAAATATAACAGGAAATGATGAATGGATAAATGGAACAAGTAAGTGAACTTAAGAAAGAAGATAAATGAATCGTATTATATCTTTGTAAATTGGTATAGAATTTTTTTTTTTGAATTTGTAACCTTTAAGATAACTGTAAACTAAGAAGAGTCATTTAGGAGAGGTTAGACTTTTATAGGATGATTAATAAACTAAAGTGCCGGTTAATAAAATGTTTCACAAATGAATTCGTTATTAACTGAAATTATGAAAAAGCAATAAATGTAAACAAAGGAATTTCTTATAGCTAAGAATCAATTGGAAAATGAAATTGAATTTAATCAAATTATATAGAATGTTTAAAATGAACTTGAGTAGGCAAAATTCTATGATATGATGTTTAAGAAAAGATAATGTTGAAGAATATGCTATATAAAGAAATGAATATACTAACTGAATAATGGATTGTGAGTGAAAAAAATAAAATAGAAGCCAATAAAATAATTTAGTATAGATAAATTGGATGGAAATCTATTGGAAGGTAATACATGAGATTGTACGTATATTATTTTATTCGCATAACGATTTGATCCAAATTCGAGCACAAAATTTCGAGATGATTTATATCGATCCAAGTTAGGATTTTTCACTCGATTTTCGACGGCGAACCCTAGATATGGATTTTTAATTTGATTCTGGAATTCTCTATCATAGTATGTGGCTATGCAAGGAGAGTAACAGTTTCCAATCAAGGAACCAAATCTGAGTCCGTACTAGAGAGTCGGGTGAACGATACTAGTTTGGAAGTGAAATTGTGTGATCGAATAAGCGATTATATTGATATTGCTCACGAATGATATATGTACGGCTTACGGACTTAACTAAAGTTAATATTGGAAATTTAAGATGCCAAATATAAAATGATTCTTTGAAAAATTATATAACAAGATATATATATAAAAGAGATAAACCAAATTGAATGTAAAATTTATAATTTGATTGTGTTTGGTATGATTTGGTTGTTATATGATTGTTAGTTGATTGTATATAATTCATTAAGTGTTAATGAAATTGAAAGCTATAAATCACTGAAATCAAATTTGAAGTTAAATGAATTTAAATAGAATTTAATTTGATTCAAATTGGAAGTGAACTAATGTAAATATAAATTAGTGAATGTTAACTAATTGAATTGAGAATGAATGTTAGTAAAATCCAACGTTAATGAATCAACTGTGACTAAAATTGAAAACCAAGTCAATAAATATTAATGAGAAGTGAATTTATATTGATTGGTTATGGATATGTTGGATGATAGTTGGATGATAATTGATTTGTTGGATGCATTTGTTGTTAGTTGCATTTACTATGTTGGCACATGTAGTTGTTATGTTGCTATATGGTGTATACTGATATTATTTTCATATATGCATGTTTCTCATGGTTTGTTGAGTGTTTAGTAGGTGCGGATTGCGTTTGCTTCGCATTTGGAGCTCGCTTTCGCGCTATATTAGCCGTATATGCTCGCTAATAATATATAAGGTACATATCTCGGATTACATACCGTGCTTTTACACTTTTTTTCCCTGCGGGATGCCTCATCACTTGATGAGATGTATATTTGTGATATATATACTATCATTTTTTTTCGATCGAGCCGCGCAAAGGAGACTCTGCCGAAATTTTCCGTAAAATCCGGGTGTTCGAAATTTTTCAAGTTAAATTTTTTTTATATAACTTGTTTTAATAACTAACTTTTAAAGTTAGAAAGTCGTTCAGGGTAACTTAGTGGAAGTGTAGTAATGACTTTATAAGTGGAATTTCATTGTTTTATAAGTTGGTAACTTTGAATAAAATATATCTAATGTTGAATTCTATACTTAGTTCCTTTTCCCTTCTTTTTTCCTTTTCGGGGACGAAAAGTTTTGAGTGGGGGAGAGTGTAACGACCCGTAAATTTTCGATAATTAAAATGGCTAATTTAATAAGATTTCGTGATTTGGTGTTAGAAAAAAAATTTGTAAGTCGTTTGGAATTATAATAACTAGAATGAAATGCAACAAATTCTATCTAAGTTAATTATTTATCACTACAAGAAAATATATTATTAATAACGCCATTTAATAACGCATTATTCTAAAGCGTTATTGTTTGCGGTTGATTATTTATTTTTTACTCTGTTTATTTTGTACTGTTCACATGTAACGCCTTCAATAAGCGCGAAATCTCCTAATTATTTCGTGGCCGCGGTTTTCTCAAATTATTTCCCTCCCCCTCTTTCTACTTTCATTTCGTTCCATCTTTCCTTAGTCTCCCATACCAGTGGAATCAAATCCCTAAATCACTCCTTCAGATCCATTCCTACTTCATAAACCCTAATCAGATTAGCTCCATCTTTAATCGACAGCGTCAATGACTCGGCCTCGAGTAGGTGGCACGTAATCGATTCCAACTACCGCAATGGCGTCGGCAACTCCAAGCTCGGCACAGCTAGGGCACAACATAAACATCCACAAAATTCCAATCTTCCATCTTTGGTAATAATCAGTTGTTACTTACGCAGTTTATGTTCATTTACTTTCGCAAATAGAGCCTTAGTTTAATTTAAAACTCGATAGGGTTCAATTGCTTGATTAAATCAAATAAATGAACACAATAAAGCATGGCTTGACTGTTTTTTTGTTAGAAAAGCAATTTTGTTGGTTATTGGGACAATCTCTATCCACATTTAAGACAAAAAATAAAAAAAATACCTATTAGTTACGAGATTGGATAGTGTTAGGATATTTTAATTTGGATTTTATTTTTTATTTAGTTATTTTATTTATTATACGCCCTTTCTTGATATATTTTCCCTGAATAATAGGTTATGGCTATTTACTGCTCAGTATTGGAATATTAGAAGATATGGGCAGTTTAAGCAGAATCAGAAGTACTCCTTGAGTAAGTCTTGAGGAAGTTTCCCTCGATTAAACCAAAATTCTTGTTTTAAATTTATGCATTTGAATTAGATTAACTAAACTGTATCAATCAACATCAGAGCATCAAGTATTCTGTATTGATTTTAATATAGATATTGCTTATCATTCGGTTAGTTTGATCGATTTTAGCTAATTTGCCAATTTGTTGCTTTACACCTTGCTGTTGAAAAGGATTAAAGGCACAGAGGTACTTAATTTTGGACATTTTTATGTTCTAATTTTTTTGTTTTAGTTAGTTGTACTTTTATTGTAATTTGTACTTTTATTGTAATTTGTAAACAGCATTATGTTAGTTGGTTTTGATCAACTTTTACATAGTTTTAAAAAGTTCTGTATCTTTGTTAGATTTGATATTGTTTGAATCGAACATAGGGTTTGTGTTTTTTCTTTGTTCCCTATTTTGATTGACGTTGACATAGTAAGATACATGTAGTAATTTGTAGGTGTAAACGATGTATTCTGATGGTAGTTTTGTTATTGAGTTAGAATCCGATCCTTTTTTTTCTTAGTTGCTGCATCATGTTGATTTTGCCAGTAAATATGTGCTTACATTTGTATCGGTACAACTGAAGTGTATTTTTAGCTTAGTGTAGCTACAGATATATCAATTAAAATTAAGTGTTAAAAAAATCAGTTTAGAGTGGGTTATTGATTGAATTACCTCTATTGAATAGAAAACCAACCCTATAATGAAGTAGCTAATGGACAGTGAAAATATTTTCAGCCTTAGGTGGTTAATGCATTAAGTTTGTTTTAATTTTGTAAAGGTCATAAACTCACTCTTATGTTTGCTAATCTCATGTATACTTTGTAACTTATGCATTAGCTTGATTAATATTAATCTGTATTACTAGTGTGGGAATAAATCGAAACATCTATCTGTTTTTAACATTTAATTTATGCATGTATGTATCTATTTCCGAATAAAACTTGCCATGTCTTGTGGAGTTTGGTTGTTAAGTAATTTAAAATGTATTTTAATACCCACTAATGGCTTCTTTCTTAATCGACATACAGGTAGATTCATTACTGAAGTAGAAATGTCAATGTTAGCAGTTAATTTCCATTTGAATGCTACAAAATATTTAAAATACACCAAAAATCAAACAGTACTTTAATATAGACCACATTTTACATACACCAGTTTAATCATTATGTCACAATAACGTTCCTAATTAGCTCATAAAGAAAACAACTCTTGTTCTTTTCTTACTCTTAATTCACTAGAACTCCAGATACCTATCGCAAACTGATTTAGCCGCGAGCTCTTCAATTTAGATTTTATACATGACAATGGGCCGATTGTAGAATATTTGGAAATAGGAGAAAATAATTTAGTGCAAATCTTTTACAATTCACATTTGTCAACAAGGATAGTGATGGGTCGGACATTATAAGCCATGTAGTATAGTTGAATCCATTTAGACTTCAGCAACCGTGAACAAAGTTTCCATTCTTACCTGTAGCAAATTTTCTCCATTTTCAAGGTTAAGGTATAATACAATTCAGTAATATAAATATGAAACTTTGTCGATTTAGTTTAAAAATTGGAACAAAAACTACTAACATCGATGTCTTCCAATTCTATTCCTGATCCTCAATTTCTATTATAAAATTTGAAGATGGCTTTTATGGTGTTTGTTTTAGTTTAAGCGTGTAGCCACTGGACAATTTTGCGTCATGGTTCTCTTTAAGGAGAATGTAAGTTTTGGTCTGCAAATAGAAGTTTTTTTTAAAAATCCATTATTTTATTGTATATGTAATACATACGTACGTACGTACCTATATAACTTTTGTTTTACATTGTAAAATATTGCTGTTTTTACCAGTCGTGTTTGTGGAAACTAACAAGGGTTGATTGGAAAGTATGGGATCATGCGCTGCAGGCAATGCTTCAGAGAAAATGCCAAAGTGATTGGTTTTGTCAAGGTATATTTACATTCATTTAAACTTGTGCTATATTGATATAACTCTATGTTTTTTTTATATATTCTAAATGCTTGTGTTAAAATATGTAATTTAAAATTGCAGCATCGTTAAGAAAGCCTGCTACTAGAAGCAAGGAGATGGATCCTCGGGTATATTCTCAGCAATGTTGCTTATTGCGGTTTATATTCTATGAATCTAATCTTGTTTTTCTTTTCAATTTCTGTGTGCGTTTCTTGATTATGCATTGAACTTTCTATTTTCTTCTTAGAATATGCCGTGAGAAAGTGTTGAAATTTTATATCGTTTTACATGGATTATGTTATTTTTTACTTTTTTCAGATTTGTCTTCTGAATTATATACTTGAAACTATAAATATATATTAGAAATATAGGCTTCATATAAGAAAACCGATAAAGCTGCCCCCGCAACAGTATATATTAGAAATAGTATATCTGGTTAATAATCACAATGGTTCTCATGTTTGGTGTAGACCTGAACAAGTGCATTAGATCTGTTTCTACCGTATGCAATAACATAAAGAAAGGTACCAACGTAGGTTATTTATTTATTATGTATTGTTGTTTTTACCATAATGGCATTAGCTCAGTTTCTACTGTATGCAATAACTCAAAGAAAGGTCCAAGTCATTTGGCACATTTAAGTTTTCACTTTGCAATCTACACACACTAAATTAACATGGTCGTGTTATTTTAGCTTCAAATTTACATACATGAATAATGTTAGGACTTAGTCAGATATAGAGGACGATACATAAGTCAAGATTAAATAAAAGCACAATTCTTTGGTGTCATTGTTAAACTGATTAAACTCGAATGATTAAAATGAAACTATACCATGTAAGATAATGTATTGTATTGCTAAATAATTGATATGCGGCCTATATTGCTACTAGCTTTTAGTTCAGTTTGACTCGGTGTTGATTCTAGCTAGAAGAAATGATTTCTATCGATTAAATAAAATAGGAACGAAATTACATTAGAAGTTGCTAAAAATAAACTAGTGTCATATGCTATTTTCAATCTTGAAATACTCGGGTGTTTGCAAAATGAACATGCCACTGTCTGTCACGACAATATTTTTGTTAATTGAGTAGACCTATCTTTTATGAATTGCAATTCTACTGCATGTTGTCTCGCGGTGTTGCCCTCAGCCTCACACAACAAATGTAGCTATTCTACTCTAATTCTAGCTGCCACATTCCATGCAGTGCTCTGAATCATAATTATTTTAATCTCTTTCTGTTTCATATTGTGTAATATTTTGGTTAGAACATTATAAAAAATAGAAAGCCTATATATTTGGAAGTCTTCGTATTATCCTAATAGCATGTATGCATGTTCCGATCGTCGTTAAGTTCAGAATTCATGTTAGCTGTCAATTAAATAATTTTGAAGTACAAGATGTATCTAGAATTTTGCTCACACTATTTTAAGAGTTAATTTGATTTATTTATTTAGTGAATGAAATGGTTTTAAGTATTGTAGTTTTAGTAAGTTCCATGTAGCACTTATAAAGGCACATATCAAAATTCATGTCTTAGTTATATGTTGAGCAAATTAGTACCAATATTTCACAGATATAGTCATAATGATTAATATAGGATGATTGCAAAAATAAACTGGAAGAAAGGAAAGGAAGTAAATAAATAGAGAAAGGATAGAAAAATATTGGGGAAGTATACTTTATTTTTATTTCATTTTCTACTTGTTGTGCAATATTCTTTTGCTCAAATATGGTTTCCAATTTATTTACATTAGTTCTACTATCTCTTTGGAAAATGTCTCATGGTCCCTTTTTTTAATTTTAATGATAATTCTTCCTATAATATAAAAATGTAAGAGCTTCAAAAATGGACATGCTACATTTCACTAGCTTAGTACGTTACACAAACAAAGGTTAATTAATTTTGGTTAGAAAATTTTATAAATAATTTGACTTGTTAAATTTGACTAGTTAAAGTATATTAAACTCACTGTAGCAACAGGAGTATATAAGACAATATATATTCTTGCTTATATGCCTTCATTTTAAGGTATAACAAGATCTATCTTGAATTCTTCAAACTATGTTTATTGTTTTTAGGCCCATAATAATTTTTGGGCATCTTGAAACTTTTAATCGATATTTGTTTGGTAGTGCAACGTCTAACTTGCATGGATCGGTTGCAAGATCATAAAAATATGCTAATTAACTTTTACGGCTAAACAACCTACAAAATCATGTTAGTTTACCAATAGCTTAGTAATAGTACACGTACACATTCACAGTAAGCCTGCAGTCAAAACTTTAGTAACAGTACATGTACACATTCACAGTAATTGCCCAAACTTTGGTAATAAATTGTTTATGTTGTTCTGTATATTATTTGTTATGAATTGTGTGAATGGAACAAGTAAGCCTGCAGTCAAAACAATAAAGGTTGTATCTTGCATAAGTACTTTGCGCTTATATAATTATTTCATTCTCTTTTAACCTAATTAAAATAGTTTTGTAACCTCTTGCAGAGTGAAATGGTGACATCGTTGATTGTGCTGATATTTATAGTCAGCCTTCTTTTGATCATCCCTTGCTTAAATATCACACCATTCAGGTTTGTTATTTGACTTATTTCCCTCAAATACTGTGATCCTTTGCATTCACACTGGTTATAATAAATATATAGTCATTCTTTCTCTGTTGTACCAGATGCAACCTAGTTTTATCCCAACAATATTGAAACACAATGGTACATTAAAAACTGGTGATGGCGAGGGGTGATTTTACGAGGGGCAGCAGTTTGAGTGGTTCAATTGTTGTGGTGAAGTAGGTTGGCGATTGTCTGGAGATGCTGCGGTCGAGTTTGGTTGTGATGGCTGTTAAGTAGGTGGGTTGATAAAGTTTGTAAGAGCAGCGTTTTAATGGAAGGTGATAGTTGAAGCTAGAGAGATGGTCTCGGCAGTGGTGGTTAGGGGTGTAGAGCAGAGAGGTTCGACACCGTGAAGCAGTGTTTATTGATGCTTTGTGATGGAAGAATGTGGTCTGGTAGAGGAGTGTTTGAAGTGTTTGTTGAGGTCGTGGATGTGGAGTGAAAGCAGCAGTCTTGATTGGGAAGTAGCTTGTGTCAGTAGCTAGTGATCTGGTGGTTGGAGATGCAGTGTGATGGAGTTGCAGTTGAACAGTGGTATATATGCTACTGGAGTTAACGTTGATGATGTGGGAAAGATAAGTAAAACAAGGTCCTTTATTTTTTTTCTTTATTATCTGCTTATTACTGCTTTGCTACATGGCATGATTAAATATTGGTTTTGTTTACTCTGTTCCCGAAAAAAGTACCAAGCCTAATACTGCAGGCGTGAGTTTCACCAGTTATTTTACAGTGTATTTGATGATCCTAATACAGCAATGGTTGCTATTATCAAAGGGAAAGAAGCCTTTGCCTTTCAGGTATCATCTCTTCTTCTATAATGTGTTCAGTGTGCTCGGTCAGAAATTTTTTATGATGTTTTTGTTATCTTTCCTAACTAATTTGCTACTATATTGGTTTTGATGTAGATTCAAATGGATAGTAACATGTACGAATATAAAATGAGACATGCAATAATATGCAATAATTTAGTTTTTTGTTACATGTAAAAACATCTATCATTAATTATGTATCGTTCTTAATGTAATTATTTATCTTATTTGCAGGTGTGAAAGAAGAAGATGCTAAAGCTGTGATCTTCATTTTAATGCAAAGAATCAAATATGTACTTGTTTTTTTTTTTGTTAAACTATGCTACCATTTTTTTGGGTGTGTTTAAAATATTTGCTACTACGTTTTGATTTGTATGAATATTTGGTATGTTTAATGTAATGTGTTACATCTCTATATTTATTATCTTTTATGATTATTATTGTGCTTTTTGATATTGGTATTTAATACTGTAGTTTATTAGTAGGATGTAGAAAAGCGCTATGGTATTACAAAAAGCGCTATAAATAATGATGAATGATAGATCAGCAAGCGCTATAAAATAAGATATTATAGCAGAGTACAAGCGCTATTGTAGCTGACTTTTTATAGCGGCATATTGGAGTTGTGACAAGTTACCGTCTACAATAACCTGTTCAAATACAGCGCTAATAATCCGCTATTAACACTTTCTACAGCGCAATATTAGTGCTATCTTAGAAAAAACAAAAAGTATTTTGTGGCCAATAACGAATTTCATAGCGGGCTAATAGCGCTGTGATATTAATTAATAACGCCTATTTTGCCGCTATAAAAATAAATAACATAGCGCAATATTTGCGCTATGAAAGTAACAATTTTTATAGCGCTTTTTTGTGCAATCTAATGTTGGTTGTTTTTAATCACATGTCGTTATACAGCGTTTATCGAACCGCTATAATATCCTTTAATAGCGTTTTTCGGGCGCTATAGTAGGGTCTTTTTGTTGTAGTGTATGAATTGAATGGAATCCCAAATCAATTGAAATAATATGTAGTCAAAGGTAATTGAATGAATTTGTATTGTATAGGTAATTGTGACACTTGTTTGTAAATAATAAACTTATAAGTAATTAAAAGTTAACGGTGATAATTATTTAAGTTACTTATTCATTTAGTTAGTCGAATTGAATTTGTGAACCAATTGCAATTGAAATGAAAATTTTATATATTAGTTGAGTGCATTATCTCTAACTGAAGATAAATAATAATGTGGAACTCAATTGATGTAATAAAGTAATCGACTAATAATGAAATTTTTATTTAAAAGTCCAATATTGAAATCCGTCAAATATTGAACAATTAAATTGTTTAAATTTAATATTACAAATGTTGAAAAATTAAATTCCGAATTTGATATGATTAATTTGATATTGAAATTTAATATATGAAAATAGAGTGAATAATTGAAATTTGATTTAATATGATTCAAATTGGTTTCCAAAGTGAATGTAAGTTATATCGGGATTACAATAGAGTTAATAAGATTTTAAAATTGGAATTTATTGGATAATTGAATAACGGATTTAATATGATTAAAAATGATTTGTAAAATTTTATTTTATCATATTAAAGTTAGAATGATGTTGTAGAACTTTTAAAATCGAATTAAAAGTAAATTTGTGAAAATTGAATATTTTAATATTTAATTACCGACTGAAAAATAGCTAATTTTTGAACAGTCTCAGAATTGGACGAAACTAGTTCCATTGGATCCGTAATAGTTTGTTATTATCGGATTTCAATTTTCGTAGCAATCGGAGTTTACGTTTGACCGCGGCAGCTCGAAACGCATCGAAATTGTTTTAATATTAATTTGACGAGGTAAAATAGCCATTTTTCAAACAGTCTCGGATTTCAACGAAACCTGTTTCGTCGGATCCGTAACGTGATATTATTGTAAGATTTCAAATTTCGTGTCAATCAGATTTACCGTTTGTCCGAGGCAAGCCAAAACGCATAGAAATTGGTTTAATCGATTTAATTTAAAAATCGATCGTTTATTGCCGTAACTCGCATAGATGATCGAATTAGCTTCTGAAACCTATTCCATTGTGTCCGGAACGTGGGATAAACCCTAGAAACGCCGGTCACCGCGTGTAAATCGGAGTTCGAAAAACCCGGGTTGAATAGTGTTCGTCGTTTTTCTATAAAAGCACTTCATTATTTTTCTTTTTCCAAAAAAAAAAACCTAACCCTAAAACAAGCCGGCCGCCACTTCAATATTCGAAGGCCAGAAACGCATGATTCTTCTTCTCTTAATCTTATCCAATCCACTCACTTTCATCAAAAATGACCAACTACAAAGTTGTAGATAATATCACGAACTTCAAATCCATACGGGGTTGATGGGTTTTGGCGCAGTGTAGGGGAAGTTTTTGGGCCGCGTATGGCTACCGTTCGTGCGCATTTCTAGGCCATTGGGGGAGGCCGAGCTGCAGGTGGCTCTCGGCTGTGGGTGGCTCTCGCATGGGCGCGCGTGATGGTGGTGCTTGATCGGGTCGAAGTTCATCGTATTAGGTGCGAAAATTGGTTGGGTGACGGCGGCGAGTGGGTTGTTTCACTGGAGAACAAAAGTGAATGGGAAGAAAGGGGTAACGGACTGGATATGGTTGCTTTGAAATGGACGGCTGAAATTTGCAGTAGGGTTTAAAATTGTAATTTATTATAAATTCGTGTAACCTTTAAAATATCATATCTTGTTCGTACGAGGTCGGAATCGGACGAAACAAGTTGCATTGCATTCGTACTGTCGAGCACTACGCCATGGAACTGGATTGGAGTCGTTTGGAGCTAGTGAAAATTTTGGTTAAAATTAAACGCTCGTTTAATTTTATTCGAAATAAAACGCTGGAACTGCATTGAAATCAAGGTGAGTGTTTTATAACGCTCACAACGTACTAAATATCTTTATGTTAGTTAAATTTGGCATTATGAAGTGATATGAATTTTATTTGTCATTGTTTGACAGAAGTTAATTGTCATATAGATTGTCATTTGAATTAACCGTCGAAAATTAAATTGACAGTTAAAATTGAAATTGGAATTGGATTGCGATTAAATTACCTGACATTGATAACTACGAAACTGCCATGAATTGTATTGTCTATTGGATGATGTATTTTGATGGATGTTATTGGTTGATATTTAAATGTTTGGATGTTTATTTGCTTATATATACTGTTATGCATACATATGACACTGTGATTGGTTTAAGTAATATATACTCATCCCTGACATTTAATTGAAATAAATAATTACTTGGCCATAGGATAGAAAATTATATACGGACACCGAATTGGCTAAATTAATAATTTTAAAAATCGTCGATTTGAAATTTATTCAAATGTTTTGATTTAAAAGTTATAAATAGAAATCAATTTATAGAAATCGAATTTATCGAAAAAATTGAGTTTGGAATGTTGAAATAAATTTTGTTTAAAAGAAATTGTTAAATAATTAAAGTGGAGACTTTGGAATTTAAAATCGGGATATGATTAAATTTCGAAAATTGATTTGTATAAAGATTTAACCTTAATTCGAGCTTTGAATATTACTAAGTAAAAGTGATATAAAAATGATATTTTGAAATCGAGCTTGGAATTGAACCATATTTGAAATTTGGATTTAAACTTGAATATTGATGGATAATTTTGTTAAGTGTTATAAATGGATATTTTTGAAAAATCAAGCTCTAAATCGATATAAATTGAAATTGAATTAATTGAAAGTGAATATAAAATTGAATAAATTTGAAGTCAAAATTGACGTTGATTGAATCGAAATCGAAATTGAATTGGTAGAACGGAAATTGAAATTGTTTTGAATTGGGAAGTTATAATTGAAATGGTTTGGTTTTGAAGCTGTTTTATTTTGTTTTCCAAATTACTCAGTTATATAAACCATTTTGAATACTTAAACTATTTTAATCTATTTTAAATCTACTTAACCCAGTTTAAATTATTTTAAACTAATTTATCTATTTCAAATCCATTTTTAAGATTTTAAGTATTTAACTATTTTAATTATTTAAACTACTTTTAAACTACATAAAACTATTTTCTAAAATTCTAAGCTGGTCAATAAGGTGAAATGTTATATTTAAATCTTGAATTTAAATACGAATTGGGTTAAATGAAGTTGCAACCTAAATTGAAATTCGAAATGATTTTGAAATCGAAATGAGATATTGATGCGAAAAATGATTTTGAAACAGAATCTGACATTTTAATAGATACGATGATATTTGAAATGGATTTGATTTTTGAAGCGAATATGATATTTTGCTGTCAATTATGCATCGATTTGAAATGTAAAAGAGCCAACGGTGTAATAATACGTAGTTATTAAAGAGACCGGGATCAGATATGGACATACTCTCTGTCGATACCGAAAACCACTTTAATAACTATTATACGCGGAGTGTTGATCCAGAATGAAGTGGATGGTTTGGTGAACGCGTTGACTGAAGAAAGAGAACGATATTGGATGACCCCTGACATGACTAAAACAGGAGCCGCGTTGGGCCATTGAGGTTCGGCACCTCTAGCGGACACACTTCTTCGATACCATATCTATTACATTTGTGATTCGATTTGGGTGCACCCCTTGATTTGGGAGTGTTGTTTCGCGGTGTTGGGGTAGCTGCTGGCTATGCTCAACATCAGTCCGGATCACGCAACTACTAGTATCGTAGTTGGTATCGCCTCATGTACCTTGTCATACTGATTATCCTATTTGCGACCACTATGTTATGTTTTGTGTTATATCTATGGGGTACCCTCTGATAACCACCAGTTTACGGTGGGGCTTACGGTGCTGTATAGACTATGGCATTATAAAAATGTGTTAAGGGGGATTATGGTAACGCCTTAACGCTATTTTGATACTTTATATTACTGATAGGCATTATCTACTTAGCGTACATTACTACATAGTAGATAGTTTAACGGATCCTTAAGAGATGGAAAATCCCGTAACATCTCTTAAGTTATTGCACGCACGTTGACACTGGATACGTGATGTCAAACCCCGTAAACATCTCTGACGCCGTTACACTCATATTTATTTATGATTGATTTAACTTTCATAAGGATATTTTAGTCCTGACTCGAGTGTTTTGTGTTTTCATTACGCTCGGGTCAGTCCTGAGTTTTTCAGATTTTTGAAGATCTATTCTGGAGGATGAAGACGAAGATTGGTATACTATTACTATTATTACCCTTGCATCATGCTATCTACTGCATTATTTTATTTGTTCTGTTGTATATGTATAACTCTGATAAATGTTGTATAAATAATAATCAAGGTATAGTAAACAACTTCATGAACAGTTTATTTGATTATTATATTTTATCGTTCCGCTGCAAGATTCTGTGTTGTTTCCTTTCTTTTATTTCTCTTTCCTCTTCTTTTCTTATTTATCCCAATAACCATCTGCCCTTTTGAATGGTTTGGAATAGACATGTGTATTAGATCGTCGGTTTAAACTGTCCAAAAAGGCGGGTCATTACAGATTGGATCACCACTTTATTTAACTTCTAGTAGACCTGACATATTGATGAGTGCTTGTCTATGTGCTCGATTTTAAGCAAATCGTAAAGAATCACATATGCGAGCAGTGAAACGTATATTACGATATCTTAGCAAAACCAAAAATTTCGGACTATTTTATCCGAAAGAACATCCTTTCGAATTAGTATCATACAATGATGCTGATTTTGGAGGACGTCGGACGGATAGAAAAAGTACGAGTGGGACGCGTCATTTCATTGGATGTTCCTTAGTATCTTGGTTTAGCAAAAAACAAAACTGTATTTCACATTCGACCTGTGAAGAAGTAATATTTCTACTGCTTTAGCATTTGCTCAAGTCATATACATGCAACAAACCCTTCAAGATTTTAGAATAAATTTATATTACTCTACTATTTTCTGTGATAATACTAGTGCTATAAACTTATATAAAAATCCAGTCAATCATTCACGAGCAAAACATATTGATATTCGTCATCATTTTCTTCGTGATAATATTGAAAAGGATTTAATAAAATAAGAATTTGTTTCCTCTAAAAATCAATTGGCTAATATATTTACAAAACCTTTGAATGAAAATATTTTTATAAAATTAAGAAGAGAATTAGGTATTATTTCCCAAAAAGATTTGTAATTTTAATTAATTTTTTTTGGGCTGCTAGGATTCCATCTCTACACTATGGGCTGAAAGTTCCTTGTAATTACCATTTTTCTATTTGTATCTCTTGTTTATAGATTATACTTCAGTTGATTTTATATATTTTATTATTATCTATTTTTAGCAAGATGATTGTTATAAAAATCGTCTTTCAAGTGGAAATTTCAATGGTGTTGAGTTTAATTGGTCACAATCATTTCTACCAGAAACACCTCTTTATTTTAAGCTATATATTCACTATATATTTGGCTTCAAAATTTTTTAATTTCATACTCAATTCTTCTTAGTTTCAAACCAAAATTTGTTTTATTCTCAAATATGTCTTCTCATGAAAACTCTAAATATTCTTTCGGCTATTCCTCAATCAACTTTGAATCTCCTAGTTCGGGATCATTATTGTTACGTACACCTACTCCTTGTCATGAAAAGGCTCCGATGAACCATAGTGGTTACACTTCGGAACCAAAATGACCAAGGAAACTTCACTTTGTTTCACCATTAACCAAAGAAAAGATTAATGATATCCATCATTATCAATAGAAAACTTTGAATATTCAGAGAAAACTTTACTACGAACAAAAAATTCAAGGACAAAAACTAAATTGGTTGAAGAAAATGGCCGTCAAATTCTGTGGCTCCACTCCTGTAACAACCTGGAATTTTCGATCCAGAAAATTCCAGATAGTTAGGGAAAGAAGAAAAGAGAAAGAAGAAGAAACAGAAATAAGTCACAGAAATCTCACATTCACAGCGGATCAACATATAATGTCACATAAAATAATAGTTTATAAAGGAAAACTGTATTAGTCAATTACATTTTAATACATCAGAGTACAACATTTACACAACCATACGTTCATGCCATCCAGCTCGCCTCCTGGGCTCCAGAACGTCCTTACCTGAAAATCTGTAATACTCGGTCTGACCCGAGCATTACATCAAAGTAACACCCGGGTAAGGCTGGAAACCAGTGTGAGTAAACCCATCTAACATAAAATACTAATGCTTAAAACTTATTTAGAACCCGGGGTAACTCATACCTCACAACGAGTTCTTAACTTGCCAAAGTCAAATACATATCTTACAATCGTATCTAAGTATTATTACTTAGATTAAATGACCAAGTTTACATCATTTATTCCATTCCAGTCTATTTGTTCCAAAATCAAATTCATAAGAATTATTGTTGATTATAAATGAAGTGGTCTCGGGTATTACTGATACCCGACCCCGGTCTCTTCGAATCCCAAGTCATCTTAACCCAAGTCATTCAAATGAATACAATTCAAATTTTAACTATAGGATGTCACTTTTGTTATCCAGCCTTTTGGCAAGGCCGCGATACCAAAAGATTGATCGAAAACCAAAGACAGCTCATCTCAAAGATTGGTTGTACATTGCTTCGCTATGGATATCGATGAATTTTGTCCAAGTCCGAATCGGGCCATAATCGACCAGACATGACAAGCAAAGCCATAGAAGTCAGCATATCAAATTTCAAGTCAATCCGTGTCCGTATGCTCAAGTTATGATCGATGCAAGTTGAAGGAATTAACCTCGTTTTCGTATCCATCAATGTACCACGCTTCGAATCGATTGTTCTCATATCCATCATCGCGCCACGGCTCGCATCGATCTGCTTCGTATCCATCCACAAGCTTTCTTCGTATCGATCGTTTCGTATCCATCAGCAGGTATTACGCTTCGTATCGGTCATTCAATGCCAAATTCGTATCTATCGAGGAGGCATTTGGTCGAATCCATCAGAGAACCTTGGTTCATATCCATCAGTTGTTCTCACTTCGTATCCATCCCAAATACGCTTGTTCGTATCGTTCGAGTGGAGACAACTTCCATCGATACGAATAATGCCACCTTCATCGATACGAAGTGGGCATGCTGCAAACCGATGCGAAGTACACGTTATTGGTGGATTCGAGCTATGCAACAGTCATCGATACAAACGAGGCGAAACTCATGGAGTCGAAACGGTCAATTCGGAGCGAAAAAAGGATCGATGCGAGGAATGCGCGATGCATCATCACAGAAGCACGTGAGTCATCGATTCGAAATGGATCAATTCGAATTCATGGATTCGAATCAAACAGCCAATGGAAAATCCAAGCTTGTATCGATCATAAATCAAGATCCGCTGATCCAAATGCTACGAAATTTTCACAGCAGCTTCCATACAAGGTATAGAATGTTCCTGCCAAGTTTCAGCTCGATTGGATGAATTTTTGATGGATACCAAATCGTTTCGTATCGGTCGCAGATCGGGTCGAAACTTGGTGGGGTCGGTCGCGTGGGCCCACTCACGTGCCAGAAAAAGTCTGCCGAAGTTTGAGCGCGATCTCAGCCTCCTACGCCTATAAATAGCACCCTAGAACCTTCAGAAAAGGGATCTTTTCGACTTGGAACGTGCAGACTCTGCCGGATTCAATTCTACACTTCACTACCGCTGTTGTAATCGAATTTCAAAGCTATTATTAACTGTAATCCTCTGTAATTGATTGAAATCATCAAGTGAATCAATAAAGTCACCAACTTCAGAGTGGACGTAGGCAAGATCGCTGAACCACTATAAATCCTGTGTCATTTACTGCTTTATTGTGAATTTGCTGAGTGATTTTAGTACTTATTGTTCATCTGAGATCTGTGACTGTGAAATAATCAACTATTGGGTGTTTGTGACCAATTCTGGTGCAAACATTTTGGTGCTTTCACTGAGAAGGCTAATTCAGGAGTTCTATCAATTAAGAGTTGAATCAGAGAGTTTGGAAATTTAGATCCGAAAAATCATGACAAGGCAATCAAGTAGAAGGCAGAGACCAGAGAGGAGTCAACACGAAGGGAGTCAAGGGGCTTCCTCGGGAGCAAACCAAGCTTCAGTCTTCATCACCAGGGATGAGATGGAGACAATGATGAGAAGACAAGAAGAAATGATCAAGAATTTGTTTCAACAGATTGGGAAACTTGGGGCGTAGAATCAAGGAGCAACTGGAGTTCTGAACAGAGTAGGACCATCCGGCGCAGCGCCAGAGCTAGGGGGCACTCACCCAGAGCACGTCGACCCAATACCAAGAAGAGCATTTGGTGGATTCGAACAGCATGGCATTGGCAGAGGAGCGGAAGCTCAGCCAGGGGAACAGATTCTAGAATTCCCTCATGAACTCGGGGGGCAGGCCGAAGGCAATGGACGAGGACTACAGCTTGGAGACAACGACAGATGGGTAGAGATGGTCAGAAGAGCTATGAGGGGTGGTTTGGTAAACAAGGACTTGGAGGATGTGAATAGGAGTCCTTTTACCACAACGATCAGGCGAGCTAGGAACCCACCAGACTTTAAGCTACCATAGTTGGATATGTATAATGGAAGGACAGACCCTACAGTTCATCTGACAAAATATATGAGGCATATGGAGGTGCTGGGGCAACAGAGGAGGTTATGGCCCGGTGCTTTCCATTGTACTTGGCAGATATTGCGGCGTTATGATTTAGGCAATTAGAGAGTGGATCTATCGAGACGTGGAATGATTTGACTGAAAGGTTTATGAGGCAATTCAGGGTCCACATTTCAAGACCCAAGAATGTTATGAGTTTGGCAGCACTGAAACAAAGAGATGGGGAATCTTTGAGAAGTTTTTTTGACGCGGTTCAATGCAGCTGCAGCGTCAGTGGATCGACCGGATCCATCCATGGTCTTGATGGCAGCTGTGTCGGGCATAGCTGATGGCACAGAATTCAAGAATTCGCTGACAAGAGATCCCCCTATGGATCTAGGGGAATTTTATCATGAGGCTGAAGGATTTTTATGGTTGGAGGATGCAAATGCCGAAAGAGAGGAAGGAGAGGGAATTGATGTTCATGCAGTCAAAGGTGGAAATGCCCCTGAGAAAGATGCAGAAACTAGCAAGGGAAAACGAAAGGCTGAGGATAACGATAACAGGTCAATGCGACCGCGGAGGGCGCCAAGGTTCACCACATACTCATAGTTGAATGAGACTTTGGAAAGATCTACCAGGACACTAAGGGACAGGTCCCTTATCGAAAGCTAACGAGGAGAGATCCAACTAGCAACGAGAGAAGGTTGGACAGGTATTGTTCATTCCATTAGTTGAATGGTCACAGCACAGACGACTGCTGACACTTGGAAGATGAAGTTGAGGGGCACATCCAGAATGGTTTGCTATTACAGTATGTGAGAAGGAGGGCCGCAACGGTGGAACAGGAATGTCCACCACCTGCACCAATTGAAGACGGCTCGGGATCGAGACGTCAGCTTATTATCAATTGATTGAGATAATGACGAACGAGTGGAAAACCCCACATCGACACAACTAGGTTGTTCACACATGTACGGGACCGTGAACGATCCTCAGGCATGCTCTGATACAACTATAAATCATATCGATGTAGGTGTTTGCACTCTGACGTCACAGCTTTGCCTTTGTGTTTTGCTTCTTGTGTTTGGATTTGACTTTGTCGAACATTTTTGCTTTAAAACTCTTCTATTGAATGAATATTTGATTTTGATAATTCTAAGATGGCTAAGCTACTTACACATGTACGGGGTCACGAACGGTATTTAGGCATGCTCTGAGATGGCAATAAATCGCTTTGACAAACGATCCAGGAACTCACTCGAACGCGAACCTGGTATCGATAACACTAAGTCCCCCCCGGGCACACTCATTCGCCTCGAATGGCACCCGACCTCGAACGGTCACAATTCGCCTAGAACGGCACCCGACCATGAACGGTCCCACTTTACATTTTGCCGCGAATGCATTCGACCGCGAACGGTCCCGTTTCACCTCAAATGGCATACGATCCCGAACGATCGTCATTCGAGGTCATATGAAATCATCAAATTCTTTATAGGTTGTTGATATGATATGAACATCTAGCTTATGGCATTACAAAACACACCTTCCTATCGCAAGGTATATTTTGGTGGGGGAAATGTTATCCCGCCTTTTGGCAAGGCCGCGATACCAAAAGATTGATCGAAAACCAAAGACAGCTCATCTCAAAGATTGGTTATACATTGCTCCGCTATGGATATCGATGAATTTTGTCCGAATTCGGATCGGGCCATAATCGACCAGACATGACAAGCAAAGCCATAGAAGTCAGCATCTTAAATTTCAAGTCAATCCGTGTCTGTATGCTCAAGTTATGATCGATGCAATTTGAAGGAATTAACCTCGTTTTCGTATCCATCAGTGTACCACGCTTCGAATCGATTGTTCTCGTATCCATCGTCGCGCCATGGCTCGCATCAATCTTCTTTGTATCCATCCACAAGCTTTCGTTCGTACCGATCGGTTTCGTATCCATCAGCAGGTAGTACGCTTCGTATCGGTCATTCAATACCAAATTCGTATCCATCGAGTAGGCATTTGGTCGAATCCATCAGAGAACTTTGGTTCGTATCCATCAGTTGTTCTCACTTCGTATCCATCCCAAATACGCTTGTTCGTATCGATCGAGTGGAGACAACTTCCATCGATACGAATAACGCCACCTCCATCGATACGAAGTGGGCACGCTGCAAACCGATGTGAAGTACACGTTATTGGTGGATTCGAGCAATGCAACAGTCATCGATACAAACAAGGCGAAACTCATGGAGTCGAAATGGTCAATTCGGAGTGAAAAAAGGATCGATGCGAGGAATGCGCGACGCGTCATCACAGAAGCACGTGAGTCATCGATTCGAAATGGATCGATTCGAATTCATGGATTCGAATCAAACAGCCAACGAAAAACCCAAGCTTGTATCGATCATAACTCAAGATCCACCTATCCAAATGCAACGAAATTTTCACAGCAGCTTCCATACAAGGTATAGAATGTTTTTGTCAAGTTTCAGCTTGATTGGATGAATTTTTGATGGATACGAAATCGTTTCGTATCGATCGCAGATCGAGCCGAAACTTGGTAGGGTCGGTCGCGTGGGCCCACTCACATGCCAGAAAAGGTCTCCCTAAGTTTGAGCATGATCTCAGCCTTCTACGCCTATAAATAGCACCCTAAAGCCTTCAGAAAAGGGATCTTTTCGACTTGGAACGTCCGGACTCTGCCGGATTCAATTCTACGCTTCACTGCCGCTGTTGTAATCAAACTTCAGAGCTATTATCAACTGTAATCTGCTGTAATTGATTGAAATCATCAAGTGAATCAATAAAGCCACCAACTTCAGAGTGGACGTAGGCAAGATCGTCGAACCACTATAAATCCTGTGTCATTTACTGCTTTATTGTGAATTTGTAAGTGATTTTAGTACTTATTGTTCATCTGAGATCTGTGACTGTGAAATAATCAACTATTGGGTGTTTGTGACCAATTCTGGTGCAAACAACTTTAACATAGCAATTCATCATTGATAGATAACCACATTATCATTGTACAATTCAATCATATCATATCACAAAACATTTTATATTAGAGGTATCAACCAATTCAAGGTATTCACCTAATCAAATCATCCACAAGCAAGATTAATTCGACACATCATTTCTAATTAATTTAAATAAATTAAATTAATTTAATTACCCTTAAATCCTGCTTACTTAACATTGATTAATTACAAATAAATTAATCATCCTTTAATTATCATCTTTAATTACATAAAGTAACTACACTTTGATTAATTACACAAATTAATCAACCTTCAATTACCTTCATTATGTAATTATTATTAAATAAACCACATTTAGTAATTACCCATTAATTTCCCTCCATAATTTATGGAAATAAATAATTATCCCTTACATAAATTGATTTCATTAAGTGATTAACCTTTAATAAATTGATCAACCTTAAATTAATAAATTAATTAATTAATCACATTAATAAATCAATCTTAAACTGATTACGCAAATTAATTGACCCTTAATTAACTATCTAAATTATTTCTTCCCTGATCACCTAAATCAATTAACCATCCTTAATACATTAAATTGTTTATACATTATTTAATTTCATCATTTATCTCACCTTTAATACATAAAGGATTTAACCTATTATGTAATTATCCCAAACAAACCATTTGAAAACATTTTAAAACTTTGGAAAAACTCGATCAACCTTGCTAAAACTTGTTAAAGAACTTGGTTTACAATCTTCTTTGAAACTTACACATTTTTGACGAGCTTCCAATACTAAATTCACAACAACACACAAATACTCGGGTCAAACCCATAAAGTTCTCGAGCAAAACATGCTACACTCACGAACCATCTTCCTTCCATCCCCTGCTTCGAGTCAAACACAGGGATATTCGAGATTTCACCCGAGACTCCCATCTTTCACCACTCTTCACAGATATACGACGTCACAGGTGCATGTGCAAGCTAGAACCGGCCACCTCCAGCCCTCGCTCCGTTCGTCGGCAAGTCGGCGATAACCTCACCATTGTTTCCCACAACCCAGAAACCTGGAACTAACCTTAATTCAAAATCGAAGAATTCGATCAACACAGGAACCTACACACTCGGCCAAAACCTTCTCGCTCCGCCACCACCAGTCACTAGAACTCGCGACCTTCCGTCTGAAGATCAGCCAAACACTCCTCTACCCATCTCCCTTCTCCGGCCTCACTCGATGCCATCTAGCAACCAAAATCTGCCGCGAACCTCCCTCGTTCAAACAAGCCACAAAACCCTATTCTGGCATCACCACGCCTTATCGAGGGTTCTGAAACCAAACTCCTATTTTTTCCCACGATCACTGAATCACGACCTTCCTTCTGTCATAACCCGCCGCTGGCAAACCACATGATCACCAGAAATGGACCAAACATCGATTTTCGATCCACTTGAAATATAACAATATATACGCATCTAAAAATCTTGAGATTTTTGTCAAAATTACTCATTTTCGAATTCGAATCAAGCTATAAGATCAAAACTTTAAATTTAGAAAAGTTAATTTTCATCGAAATCTCTTGTTTTTGAATGAATTTCTAAAAAACTAACTTGGAAACATTTTAAAAAAAAAATAAGATATTGATTTCAATCAAGGTTTCTTCAATCATCAATGCTTGGAAATACTTGAGTGACGAGTTAACAATTTTTTTTTTAAGGATTTAATGGTCTGAAATTCAAGAACAGAGACCAGGAGTGCTTTACACAGTCATGCACACATATAACCCAACAAATCAAAACTATAAATCAAGCAAACACATTAATATAATCATGCACAACTTGTTTGAATTATTTCTATGATTAAATATTGTATGCACAAATTTCACAGGTACTTATACTTTAAAAGGTTGTTGTTTATTTACCTTGTAAAAGATAACAGAATCATATATATATATATATATATATGTGTGTGTGTGTGTGTGTGTGTGTGTGTGTGTGTGTCTGTGTGTGTGTGAATAGACATGCACAGATCCTTCTACTAAATCACATCAACATATGAATTTATTCATGCAACCATTACTTTCACATCACTACCAGAGATTATGCATCAGATCTAATGTTAAAGGATGTAGTTTACTCACCTGTGAAACATGAACAGAGAGCCTGTAACTCTTGAAAACTGGGAGTTATCGTTAGGTTTAATCTGATCTAAATGTTGCACTTTGAATCTGCCTTTTTGTTTTGCTTTCCAGTTTGATTATGAAAACATATTCTGATTTGAATCTTGCTATGCTTCCAGATTTGAAAACTTTGATGATTTTTTCTTCTTCTTGATCTGCTTCAATTTTTTTTCTTCAGATTTCATTTCTTTTTAATCTGTTTTTATTTTCGAATTTGGAAGAATTTTTTTATTATATGAGCAAATATACAACCCTAAGAAAAGAGAAATAAGATGAATTGACACTTGTTTAATTTACTAACAATTGTCATTTGAATTTGTTAATTATCTTACATTTGTAACTTCACATGAAAAATCAATTTATAAATGTAAATAAAGATTTTATTAATTAATTTCGTAATAACTAAATATTTATTTTAATTTATATAAACAAAAAAAATCCTTTTAAAGAAATAGAATAAGACAAACTATATTTATACAAAATCATTCATGACATACTTTTAAATTCAATATATATATATATATATATATATATATATTAAGATATATATATATCATCTCTTTTGAAATCCAAATATAAATTTAATTCAATTTTAAATACAATTTAAATAAATTTTAAAATCAATTTGATATATATATATATATATATATATATATATATATAAACAACCACCATTTTCAATTTGAAAATAATATTCTACTTAAAATTTATAATCGCATATATATATATATATATATATACACATTATTATTGTTGAAATAACAAATTTGCCAATTTTAATTGAATTTATTAAGGATATTATCACCTTGAATTTCTTCAAATTTCAAGGATATCACATTTCAATAGTTAAAATCAGATAATTATTCAATTATCTGATACCCAAAAATCCAGGTTATTACATTCCTTCCCCCTTTGAATCTTTTCGTCCTCGAAAAGGAACGAAGCCATAATTTATTAAAATTATCCTTTAAACCCTTTTAACTATAATCTTCTTTTTATTCAAAACTTGAAAACACTTTAAAATCTATATAATATTGCCAAAATAGTTTTATAAAAATACTTTTTATAACTCGATGTTTCAACAAGTCCGTCCTCATTCTTACAAAAATTCGGTCATACGTTGATCATGAGTAAGACTGAAAATCTAAAAGTACTTGGTAAACCCGTTTTCAACATCCAGTGAAAATACTTGAAAAATAATTTTATTGAAAATATTGAAAATATCGAAAACATTTTGAAAATAGAGGAAATATCTTTGGTGAGAATGCTGTGGAAATCATCACCCCCATCCATGGTTGCAGTTACATCCTGGGTTACGTTGCCATCGAAGCGAAAGTCCATGTAACTGTAGGCACTCGGTGCCCCTCGATTACACTATGGAATCCACAACAGATCGCAGTTACATTCCAGGGTTACGTTGCCATCACAGCAAAAGTCCATGTAACTGTAGGCATCAGCGCCCTCGATTTTCGCTGCCAAAAATGAAACTTCTCCACTCCCACATAGGTCATAGTCTACCGATGTAAAATCAAACACAGACTGTTGGCTCTTAGCAGCACACACGACTTTCGCTATGTTACCATAGGTCACAGTCTACCGATATAAAATCAAACGTAGACCGTTGGCTCTCAACGACATACACGACTTTCGCTACGGTCTGCAGTAGATCGCAGTGACATCGAGTTAAACTGTCGTCACAGCATAACTCAAATGCCTCTGTAGGCATCAGCGCCCTCGATTTTCGCTACGCACTACACAAAATCCTGAGGAACTAGTTTTGTCCGGACTCCTCACAGGATCAACTTCGGAACCTCCCCATTTGAGGCTTAAGGAAGTACCAACCTATGGTACTCTTGAGAAGTTCATTTCAAGGGAGTGCCTTTTTCTCCAGAGCCATTTTCAAAACACTTTATACTATACACATATAGTATCTTCCAAATCATACACCTAGTATGAATCCATATAAATCTCCTTTCTCATAATCGATCATCCCAAAATCGATAATTCTCAAACTAGGATTTCCAAATTCCAATATTGATTTTACCTAAAAATCAAAAGCCTTTCCAAAGTCCATAGGTTCCAAAAACATTTTCCCAAAAACCTTATAAGATCCTTTATATATATATATATATATATATATATATATACACACACACACACACATATAATTACATATAATTTTTAAATACTTTGGATCATTTCAAACTTGTATAAAACTCCTTTTATACTTCAAAAACTTTCAAAAATCTTTTCCTTTCGGTAATAGATTCAACAAGGGGAGATTTATCTTATATAACAAAGATATATAACTTTATTTATTCCAAATCAAATATTCAAATTTGATTACTCATTACTTTTCTTCAAAAAGTGAACCTTTAATCATAGAAATTTCCAATTTCCATTTTACTTCATCTTTATTTCACAAAATATACTTTTAATTTCAAAAGCATTTCACATTTCTTATCCACAAATTCCCAGTATTATTTTCATTCAAACCCGTAGGATGTACCTGTGTAGTTAATGCTCCGCTGTTACCCCACTATAACCCCGCTATATCTCATAGCGGGTTTCTATCGCTACGATTTTTCCCTGTAGCCCCAAAATATAGCCTTTCCGCTTTAAGCCCCGCTATTTCCGCTATATCCCGATATTCCCGCTATATTCCGCTATATCCGCTATATCTTCTTTAATAAAATGAATTGAAAAATTGAATTTATGCATTATAATAATTATAAAATCAATTTATTTGATTTAATTTTTAATATATTTTCAGAAATGAAAATACACTATTATTCTACTAAATTCAGTTATGTTATATAACAATTTTACGTTTATTTAAAGCATATTTGCACATGTTTTTATTTAAAACTATTTATATATTAATTATAATTCGACTGAATGATATTTTTTCATTTATTTACCATTTATATATTTGTAAAAACATTAAATACAAGTTTTATATGCTATTTTAGAGCCATCCGCTATATCCCGCTATATCCTCGCTGTATATCCGCTATGAATTTTTGCATCTCCACCGCTATGAATCTGTCGAGCGCATTAACTGCACGGGGATCTACGCATATCATCCGTATGCTATACCAATCTGATCGCTCACTCGATCACACAATTTCCCTTCCGAACTAGTATCGTCCACCCGACTTCCTAGTGCGAACACAGATTTGGTTTCTTGATCAAAAACCGTCATTCTCCTTGCATAGCCTAGCTATGATAGAGAATATCCAGAACCAATCAACAATCCATATCCAGGTTCACCTTCGAAAATCGAGTGAAAAATCCAACTCGGATCGATATACTATCTCGAAATTCTGTGCTCGAATCTGGAACAAATCACCATGTGAATAGAATAATATACGTACATCCTACGTATTTATCTTCGTTGATTATCAACTAAATCAATTTCTCCTTTCTATTCACATCCACTTTTGATTTCTATTTACTTATTCATATTTGCCTCAATTTCTTTTGGATTATCACTTTAATCCTTATCTCAAATGGAATTTCAATCATAAATAGTTTGAGCTCTATCCAGCTTAAATTTAGAAAATAATTTGAAAGGTTAAAAATAGATAAGTAGTTGAAAAATAATTATTAGCTTGTAAAATAGCTGCAAAATAGTTAAGTAATTGTAAAATAGTTAAAAACTAGTCAAACTGTTATAGAAATTTTCAATAATTGCAAAATAGTTGTGAAATAGTAATTAGTTATAAAGTAGTTGAAAAATAGTAATTAATTTGTAAAATAGTTGAAAAATGGTAATTAGTTAATAAAATAGTTGAAAAATTGTTAAATTGTTCCAAAAATAATTGTAAAACAAGTATTAGATAGTTTTAGGTTTAAAAAGAAAAGTTGTATAATAAATAGTTTAGAAAAATAGATTTATATTAAAACAATTTATTTTGAAAATAGTCCAGAGTCAAACTGTTCAATACCCAACCTCCAGTTCCAATCATTTCAATTTAAATTTTCCACTTCCATTTAAATTGACTCGGTTTCAATTTAAATAACTTCAATTTCCCTTGAACTTGATTTATCCCCAATTCAAGTTGAATTATTCTCAATTCCTTCCAAATTCAAATCAAATTCCATTTGATTTTAAACCTAACTTTAATTACAATTCCAAATTATTCAAATCAATTTGGACTATTTTCAAATTGAACCCACTTCAATTTCAAATCATCCCAATTCCTGTTTGAATTAATCCCAATTCCCATTTGAATTTGAATTTATTCAACTTCAATTTCATTTCAAATCAATCCAATTCAAATTTTCCATTTGAATTTTTTTTAAACTTATCCATCTTCAATCAAAATTCTAATTAATTCAAATCAAATTTAATTTGAACTAATTCAATTCAAATTTCAAATTTAAACTATCCCAAATTATATAAATTCGAGTTAAATTTTTAAATGTTGATTTAATCCTTTAAATCAAATCAACTTATATCTTCAAACCATTTAATTCTGAATCCAAATCCCATTTTTAATCCTATTTCAAAGTTCAAATAATAATAATTCAAATCCTTTTTAAACAACTAAATCTTTGAAATCCAATTTATCATCGAATTTCAATTTTGAAACCAAACCTTTGAAGTTTTATCTTAAACATTTAAATCTTAAGTCCAAAATGATTCCATTTTATCTTAATAATGGATATATTACCACACCTCATTTCTTTAAACAAATCCAATTCGCAGTTTAAAGATTATTCATAACAATAGGGTAATATTATCCAATTATTTAAAACATCCATCCATTTCCAATTTTCGGATCTCAAATCCATTTTGAGATCGCTCAAACTCCCAATTCAAATCAACTATTTAACTTCCCAAGTTAAATCTTAATTTCATCTTAAAATTTCCAAATCAGGTTGATCATTCAAACTTATTTAACTTCATCCAAGTTAAATTCAATTTACTTAATCCAGTCAAATTTACACAATTTGAATTCCCATTCAAATTTTAAACCTTAGATTAATAATCTTCCTACTTAAGTTTAAAACTTACTTCACTTTGGGTTTCTCATCACATTCCAAGGAAAATTCAAAACTCAACCTTAGAGTTTATTTCATATTTATTTTCTTTACACACCAGGTTACTTTTGAATTTTAACCACCTTTGGTTTTAAATTCAAACAAATTCCTTTAAAATTTCCAAATAACTCTTGTTTGAATCAAGCTCTTTCATTTAAATAATATTATTTATTATTTCTTTATAACTTTGAAATAATTTTCAAATTTCTAGACCAAGATTTAAAACTTCATAATTTGGATCATCTTCAATTCTAATTTATAAGTCATACTTGCCTAAATGTTTTATTTCCCTAAAACATTTCATTTTGCTCACTCATTAATACACATTTTATTATTAAAAACAACAATGATAATAACCAAGGAAACCAATCCATTATTATCTTTTTCTGAAACTCTTTTCCAAATTCAAGATTTTAATTTCAGTTTGAATCCATTTCAAACTTATCTTTATTTAATTTTAATTTGGTTGTATTTCTATTACCACTTAATTCTCATTATTAAAATTTTCAAATAACACAACAACCAAATTCCTTAATATATAATGGTTAGCAGAATCGTTGCTTATATATATAAACTTATATAGAAATCATTTACTTTTAAAACCATTATATAAGAAAATAACAAGTACGCTCTCTCATATAATTATTACACTCAACCCATTCTAGGGCACTATTGACCCTATCCTTAATGAGTATCCCACCAGAGCCAAGGTTCTCGCTTAACCTAGCTCTGATACCAAATGTAACGACCTGGAATTTTCGATCCAGAAAATTCCGGAAAGTTAGGGAAAGAAGAAAAGAGAAAGAAGAAGAAGAAACAGAAATAAGTCACAGAAACCTCACATTCGCAGCGGATCAACATATAATATCACATAAAATAATAGCTTATAAAGGAAAACTGTATTAGTCATTTACATTTTAATACATCAGAGTACAACATTTACATAACCACTTGGACAGTTAAAATAACTTGTCCCAAATAAATAACAATATATCACAGCTGTATACACTCCATACGTTCCTGCCATCCAACTCGCCTCCTGAGCTCCAGAATGTCCTTATCTGAAAATGTGTAATACTCAGTCTGACCCGAGCATTACATCAAAGTAACACCTGGGTCAGGCTGGAAACCAGCGTGAGTAAACCCATCTAACATAAAATACTAATGCTTGAAACTTATTTAGAACCCGGGGTAACTCATACCTCACAACGAGTTCATAACTTGCCAAAGTTAAATACACATCTTACAATCATATCTAAGTATTATTACTTAGATATAATGACCAAATTTACATCATTTATTCCATTCCAGTCTATTTGTTCAAAAATCAAATTCATAAGAATTATTGTTGATTACAAATCGAAGTGGTCTCGGGTATTACTGATACCCGACCCCAGTCTCTTCGAATCCTAAGTCGTCTTAACCCAAGTCATTCAAATGAGTACAATTCAAATTTTAACTATAGGATGTCACTTTAACACAGCAATTCATCATTGATAGATAACCACATTATCATTATACAATTCAATCATATCATATCACAAAACATTTTATATTAGATGTATCAACCAATTCACGGTCTTCACCTAATCTAATCATCCACAAGCAAGATTAATTTGACACACCATTTCTAATTAATTTAAATAAATTAAACTAATTACTTTAATTACCCTTGAATCCTTCTTACTTAACATAAATTAATCATCCTTTAATTATCATCTTTAATTACATAAAGTAACTACCCATTGATTAATTACACAAATTAATCAACCCTCAATTGCCTTCATTAAGTAATTATTATTAAATAAATCACATTTAGTAGTTACCCATTAATTTCCCTCCTTAATTTATGGAAATAAGTACTTATCCCTTACATAAATTGATTTCATTAAGTGATTAACCTTTAATAAATTAATCAGCCTTAAATTAATAACTTAATTAATTAATCACATTAATAAATCAATCTTAAACTAATTACACAAATTAATTAACCCTTAATTAATTATCTAAATTATTTCTTCCCTGATCACTTAGATCAATTAACCATCCTTAATACATTAAATTGTTTATACATTATTTAATTTCATCATTTAACTCACCTTAAAAACATAAAGGATTTTACCTATTATATAATTATCCTAAACAAACAAATTGAAAACATTTTAAAACTTTGGAAAAACTAGATCAACTTTGCTAAAACTTGTTAAAGAACTTGGTTTACAATCTTCTTTGAAACTTACACATTTTTGACAAGCTTCCAATACTAGATTCACAACAACACACAAATACCCGGGTCAAACCCATAAAATTCCCGAGCAAAACACGCTACACTCACGACCATCTTCCTCCCGTCCCCTGCTTCGAGTCAAGCACAGGGATATTCGACATTTCACCTGAGACTCCCATCTTTCACCACTCCCCACAGATATACGACATCACACGTGCCGTGCATGCTAAAATCGGCCACCTCCAACCGTCGCTCCGATCGCCGACAAGTCGGCGATAACCTCACCATTGTTTCCCACAACCCAAAAATCTGGAACTAACCTTAATTCCAAATCAAAGAATTCGATCAACACAGGAACCTACACACTCTTCCAAAACCTTCTCGCTCCACTGCCACCAGTCACTAGGACCCACGGCCTTCCGTCTGAAGATTCGCCCAACACTCCTCTACCCATCTCCTTTCTCCGGCCTCACTCAATGCCATCTAGCAACCTAAATCTGTCGCGAACCTCCCTCGTTCAAACAAGCCCTAAAACCCTATTCTCGCATCGCCATGCCATATCGAGGGTTCTGAAACCAAACTCCTATTTTTTCCCACGATCACTGATTCACGACCTTCCTTCTGTCATAACCCCGTCGCTGACAAACCACATGATCAGCAGAAATCGACCAAACATCGATTTTCGATCCACTTTAAATATCACAATATATACACATCTAAAAATCTTGAGATTTTTATCAAAATTACTCATTTTCGAATTCGAATCAAGTTATAAGATCAAAACTTTAAATTTAGAAAATCGAATTTCAGACTTAAGTTAATTTTCACTAAAAACTCTTGTTTTTGAAAGAATTTCTAAATAAACTTACTTGGAAACATTTTAAAAAAAAATAAGATATCACGATTTCAATCAGGGTTTCTTCAATCATCAATGCTTGGAAATACTTGAGTGACGAGTTAACAATTTTTTTTGAAAGGATTTAATGGTCTGAAATTCAAGAACAGAGACCAGGAGTGCTTTACACAGTCATGCACATATATAACCCAACAAATCAAAACTATAAATCAAGCAAACACATTAATATAATCATGCACAACTTGTTTGAATTATTTCTATGATTAAATATTGTATGCACAAATTTCACAGGTACTTATACTTTAAAAGATTGATGTTTACTTACCCTATAAAAGATAACAGAATCATATATGTGTGTGTGTGTGTGTGTGAACAGACATGCACAGATCCTTTTACTTAATTCACATCAACATATGAATTTATTCATGCAACCATTATTTTCACATGACTACCAAAGATTATGCATCAGATCTGATGTTAGAGGATGTAGTTTACTCACCTGTGAAACATGAACAGAGAGCCAGTAACTCTTGAAAACTGGGAGTTATCATTGGGTTTAATCTGATCTAAATGTTGCACTTTGAATCTGCCTTTTTGTTTTGCTTTCCAGTTTGATTATGAAAACATATTCTGATTTGAATCTTCCTTTGCTTCTAGATTTGAAAACCTTGATGATTTTTTTTCTTCTTGATCTGCTTCAATTTTTTTCTTCAGATTTCATTTCTTTTTAATCTGGTTTAAATTTTCAAATTTGGAAGAATTTTTTTTATCATATGAACAAAAATACAGCCCTAAGAAAAGAGAAATAAGATGTAACGACCATGAATTTTCGAACCCGAAAATTTCAGATAGTTATGGAAAAGAAGAAAGAGAAAGAAGAAGAAGAAGAACAGAACACCAAAATCTCACATTCGCAGCGGATAAAATATAATAAATAATAAAAGTTTACAAAAGAATATTTTATCTGTTAATTACACTTTAATACATCAGAGGTTCACATATATATAGTCACTGATCATATACAAATCATATCTCGGATATATAATCATATACTGCAGCGGAAATACTCTATACGTACTTGCCATCCAGCTCGTCTCCTGAGCTCCAGAACATACCTAATTGAAAATCTGTAATACTCGGCCTGACCCGAGCATTACACCAAAGTAACACCCGGGTCAGGCTGGAAACCAGCGTGAGTAAACCCATCTAACATGTAATACCAAAGCATACAACTGAATTAAAACCCGGGTACTCATATCAATTCACAAAGCCACAATTTATTTTAGACATCGCTTATTCCACACATCAATTTCTAAGTACCAAACTTAGATAAAATAATCCAATTCACTTAAATCACTTCATTCTAGCCTATTGATTTCACAAATCAATTTATAAAATTCGAAGTGGTTTCGGGTATTTCCCAATACCCGACCCCGGTCTCTTCGAAACTCATATCATCAACCCAAGTTATCCAAATGAAATACACAACATTTCATATCAGAGATATCAACTCATTCAAAGCATCCAATACCATTCAACCAATCATAAGCAAAGCTTAATCACACAAATCAATTCAATTGATTCTAATTGAATTTTCAAACCTCAATCACTTAGATTCCTTCATTTACATTTATTAACTCCAAATCAATTTAATTAGTCAACCCATCATTATTCATCTTAACTTATCTACTTGGACTAAGTTCTCAGATTCATTAACTTATAATCACTTACATTGATTAATAATCCCTGAATTAATCATGCTCATAAATTTACTAACCCTCCATAAATTTTTTTACACTGATTAAACAAGTAATTAATCCTCAATTAAGTAATTACCAATAATTACCCCCTTTGATTTATGATATTAAGTAATTTTCTTCGACTTCTTTTATTAGTAAATTCTATTAACTACATTGACTAATTACCTTAATCAATCATTGATTATTTCAAATTATTAATTACTCTAGAATTTAATTAACCTTTAATTGCTTATATTATATTAATTGTTCACAATCATTAACTACTCATCTTAATTAACTTCTTAGTTTCCATTAATAAACTCGCTAAATTATCTATGGTCTTATACCACATCCTCGATTAATCCTTCTGTGTGAAAATACTTCTTTAAAGTAATTTACTTAGTATACTCAACCACCACTAAAAGAAACCCATCAAATTGTTTATCAAATCGATGATAAAAATCTAATAAGTAAGACCCTTTTCTTAGAAACAAACATGTTCATTTCGGGCAGAAATGTAACCCGAGCTTGCACCTCAATTTCATATATATAGATGGCCGAATTTTATAAAGTGATACAAACAAAAGTTATCACATTCTTCCTGCAGTTTCCAAAACTTTAAACATTATAGCATTTGGATAAGAAACGCAAAAGTTATACACAAAATACTAGCTCAGGTTTGCACAAGACACTGAGTACTCTACAACAACAGGACAACGAGTTTGCAAGAGGTTTTTCAACATATTAATCAATGAATATCAGAAAATGATACATATAAAAGTTATAAACCATTCTGTTAGATTTCCATAATGACCAAGATCATCGAATTTGGGTCAACGGTTCAAAAGTTATGACCATTTCACTAAAAACATTAAGCTTAGCCTGAACTTATGCTTTTGCAGGATAGCGACCAACAATTGCAATTATAGCATAGAAAACATCGAAATCAGGCAAAATGTACAAATCAAAACTTGTAGCTTAGTTTCTAATCTTTCCGGAACATTAAAAATTACCGAATTCCGATAAGAATTGTAAAAGTTATGGATAAAACAATTCTGAGATTTGAATTTCATAACTTCTGTCATTTTGTCTCGGGACAGCGATAAACAATTATAGTTTTGGCCAAGATAACATCGAAATTTTGAAAAACTCAAAAATTAAAAGTATTAGAACAAAGTCTAAGCTTTCTGGAACATCTAAATTTATCGAAATCTGCTGAGGAATGAAGAAGTTATGGCCAATTTATTTTCAGCCTTAAGCACAGAGCTAATATTGGTTTTGCTCTCGGGATTACAGTAGAAAGATTCAATTTTGACATAGCTAACATCCAAATTACAGAAAACACAAAACTTCAAAGTTGTAACACATGAAATAAGCTTTCCAGAAAATTCAAGAAATTAAAATTTCATTAAGAATTGAGAAATTTATGGTCAAATTACTAAGCTGCGTTTTTGATAGAACCGAGCCACTTTTACTTACAACTATCATCTCTTCAAGAATAACATGAATACTAGAAATTTAAATAGGTTTTCTCACCTTAAACTTGTATATTTGCCTTGACTCTTTTTCCTTGGCTTTCTCCAAGCTTTTTCACTTTATCTTACTTTTGTTTTTTTTTTGTGAAAGAAAGAAAAATAAGTGAACATTTCCACCCTTTACATAGTAATTTTCAAGGCTAGTTTGGTAATTTTAGTTTTGGACACTTGTCTACTTAGGTGTCTTAAGCTGTTTCTACACATGGACACCTAATGGTGTTATGTGTCATAATTCTATTTCATCTTAAGATAGGTGTATAGTCCATATTATACCACTTGTCTTCACCATGTCATGCCACTTATCCTATACTTATAAATGTATACATACTTATACCTTTTGTATTATTTAAAAGCATACATAAATATAAATAAACAGAGATGGTGTAGATAGTATATTGTAAACTAGCGATTTACACGATATATTATTAAAACTGACAAATCACCTTTAAATTAGATTCCAACCATTCTATTATCTTCAGTCCTATCACTATAAATTTTATAAGCCTTCAAATCGTTATTAACAGGCTTAAAATTCTATATTCAATATTTTACCCAATTTCAAATTATATAACTCAATAATTTAATTATCAAGTAAATATTAATATTCGGGAGTCAAGTTTACAATTAACGTTTAAGTATTTAAAATCAATTTATTATTCCAATTTAAAGTGTTAAAAATATCGGGTCGTCATATTCCTCCTCCCTTAAAAGAATTTCGTCCCCGAAATTTATAGTTAGGATGAATGGTTCAAAACCCGTTTACTTTTTCCAAAACCTACAATTCAACATTCTACCAATTATCTTTTATTAAAGACACTTAACCTTAACCAACTTCCTAAAACCTTCTATTGTTTTCACGCAATACGCCTTTGCGCGGCTAGCTCGGTACTACTACAAAAGGCCTCTACGGGCTCCCAAATTCCAAAAGAAAACAAATGCCAAGTGGCCACATCAAAACCCAATCCAATTCCATACAGAATTTTAAATACATACCTTTTTGTCGGGCCATTCACATTTATCTTTTGGAATCAAATCCAGTTTCTTTTCCCTTTCATACCTGCGTATTCTATTTAACAACAATATCCAATCGTAACCTTTCAAATCCCTTTTTACCTTTCCTTATATAGGTTTTCACATCTTCTTCTATGCCAACTAGTTTTCTCCTTTTTCATACGAATTCAATTTATTTCGATTTTGAATATTAAATTTTATCCTTCATTTATAACTGGTTCATATTAGTTTCATCTACTAATTCACTTTAAGTTTCAAATTTGAGATCATTTTGTCGCTAATGAATTTTTTTTTCATAACTCCCAAAATTTTCAGAAAATTTTGGCGGAGTCTCCTTTGTACGGAGGAGCTTTTGCAATTTGAAAATAGATATAAATATGTATACATCGACCCACACGGTCGGAAAAACAAAAACATTTCATATTTCCTATTTTTATTGCGTAGGCGTACCTTTATTTAGCATTTTAAGCAAGCAGCTTATAAATTTAAGCAATTAGCGCAATCCAAACCAACCAAACAGTCTTCAAGTACCTGTACTATCTCAATTTAAATATGTAAGTGCCACATATAGAAATTCTATTAGCATTTCACTTACTTTTAAAGGCTAAACACAAGCATTTCAAAAGCAACAAACACCAAATGCTTACCATAAGCGATTTATATAATTTAAAGTTAATCCAATTGCTTCCTTAAATTTAAACTTAAGTTACTTTACTTTAATTTATTCCAACATCAAACTTAAGTTTACTTCTATTTGATTCTCATTTAATCAAATTCCATTAAACTCAGTTAGCCTACCATTTCATTTTAATTCACCTCCACAATTTGTCAAAATAATATCCAAGTGTATACTTAACTCATTTATACTTCAAATCAATATGCCACCGAACTTAAGTTCAGTCTGATAATCCAATTTCAATCACAAACTTGATTTATTTTTTATTTTTTGATTCAATCAGACTTCGTCCATTTATTATTTAATTCCATTAACTCATTTTATATTGCACTTTCTTAATTCATTTGCGAATTTATTTTATTTATACAAAGCCATTCTCAATTTACTTGCGACATTCGTTAAATATTATTCATATCACGTTTGAATTTTATTTGTAATTCAAACCGTCACTTTTCCAATCCAACTCTATTTTATTTCTACAACATCTCTTCTTATTTAATTCATTATCAAATCCAAGTCGAATTCTATTGACAAATTCGAATTCATTTCCAAACTCCATTATTAATTTACAATCCATTTGTTTAATTGAGTAAAATTTTATTAACATACTTTATCAAATAATTATTTATTAGCTTACTTACAACTTTTATTACAAAGAAACTTACTTCATTAAATTTTCTCGAGTTCTTATTTTGTAATTCCTGTTTGGATTTCCCTTTTAATTATTAAAATTTAGAAATGCCTTTAAATTCGGATAATATTTTATAAAACATATTTCTTATAACTCGATGTCTCAAACAGTCCATCTTTGTTCTCACAGAAATTCAGTCATACGTTGATCAGGCGTAGAACTGAAAATCTATAAGTACTTAGCAGACCCATTTTCAACACCCAGTGAAAATACTTTAGAAAATAATTTTTGTGACGACCGCCCATGACTCCCGCACCAAATCAAGGAGAAATGTGCGCTGAAGGGCGTGCCAGGCAGCCATGGGTGACCATCAAAGTAGAATAAACATCGCAGGATCTATCGTACAACTCACAGCGCATGGACAAAATACAATAGAGAAATCTAATACAGTGAAGCTCCATAGAACAGGACATCATCATATAAGCATCATAATAGTTTTATACAAACATATGAATCATCCATACATCAAAGCCTCACTACATAACACTCAATCAAATACAGCAGCAGAATATCCAGTACATATAATAAGAAATAATATGCAAAAGCCTCCTGCTCGTCTTCGTTGTCATCAGCGTAAACCTCCATGAACAGCACCTGTCACCTGCTACCTAGTCTGCCCATCCCAACATGGATGAACAACCCAAGGTAATAAGAGGAGACATAAAACCTTGAGTCAGACAAAGTCTTAGTGAGCAGTAAATCAACTATCAAACATACCAAAAGAGTATAAGGGATAAAAGGAATAGGAACCAAACCATCCCACTCCACCTCTTTCTACAGTGATAGCTCCCAGACACACATTGAGGAGAAGCAAGCATAACATAGCAGGGAATTAAAGTAAAGCAATAATCACTCGAGTCAAGGTCGATGTTTTCCAAATACAAACCCCCAAGGCCCAAACCAAGATCAGATAAGCACCCAGAAAACACCGCTCTTGAGACCGAATGATGATACAACCAAACGTCCAAACATCCATGACTCCGACTATCACTTTTAACCTTGCTTCGAAATCACCGTTAATTGAATGACCGACTCCTTCCTGAGCCATCTATCAAGGGCTAATGGTAACCCCGGTTCTAGACATAACTCCACACGTCATCATGACTCGTGCCTAGGAATTTTCGCAACTACCCAGGGTACTCGACCACCTACCTATAGTCTTTAGGGTGTCCAGACCACCTACCTGTAGTCTTTAGGGCAACCCTTGTACTCTTGCTTTGAGTCTGCTAGAACCTTCAACAATGATGAAATCCAAGCCTTCTAGTCATCCTCCTTGACGACTATTCTCATCCTAGCCCAAACTACCTCTTGAGCCATCCATTATCAATCAACTTGAACTACCCTTCAAGTTATCAACATGCTTGGAGCAATCCTTCTTGATTATACCAAGGTTACATCACCTCATGCCTCGTCTCATCTTCATCATAGCAAAGGCTTATCTTAACATCATGGTTTGCCTCATCACATCGTGGCAAAATTCCATCTCAACATCATCCAATCCATACATATGAGCGTCAACATCCACTACATATGCCTTAAGCAACTTTCACCATTCAAGAGCCTCTTCCGTAGCTTTTGAATCGTCTTTGACCATACTTGTCCAAATCTATCAACTAGATAACTCATTCACAACAATCAAACAAGGCAAACATTAATCCAAACAAATAAGTAGTCAATCAAGATCTAAATAGGCATTTGTAACTAAAATGGCAATTTCGTAAATAAGCGAGCATAAGTCTAACATACATGAATCATGGGTTCGTAGCATAGATCTAACAAATATAAATCATGGGTTTTGCCTCTACAGCTTGATGAATGATCTTGCATAAGTAAACATCTTCATAAGTAATGAATCTATACTTAGATCTAAGGAAAAATGCATAAAATCACTATCTACAACACTCCAACAAACCACCAAACCACCAAACCAATATACTCCTTTGGGTCCGCGTGAGAGATAACCACCACTCACCGAATCACCCAAACACTTCAAAAACTATCAACTTCAGATCTGGACAGCAAGGATTCAAGCTTGATTCGTCGAAATCCCGCTTGAAACGATGAAATCTAGCTTGGTTGGATGAAGATCTTCAACTTTGGCTCTTGGATCTTCGATCTTGAATGGATGTTAGAACTAAATTGAAATGGAGAAAAGGAGATGAAGAAATGTTGTAGTCGAGCTCTCAAAATGGCAGCATTTCGTCGCTTCAAAAACCGGTGCCAAAAAGTGAGCCAAACCCCTCTATTTATAGGCTGAAATCCCCCATGAGTCGTCCGCCCCTATGAGTCGTCCACGACTCATGACTCACGACTCAAACCACTACGACTCACAACTCAACGCAGCTCAAGGCAAATATGTCACAACACACACACACGGCACAACATGCACACGACTCAAGCCCCCACCGACTTAACAACACACGACCTAAGATACTGCCGCATATCCTAAGTCTTAAGTCGTATGACGACTTAACTATGTTGCCGACTCACGACTTAACACTACACAGGGCCACACGACCTAGTTCCCTGCCGACCTAACACTAAGTCGTCTGGACGACTCAACTACCAACCGACTCAACTACCAACGACCTAAGCCATAACTCCTTAAGCCGCTAACCTATGAGTCGGCATCCCCTAAGCCTTAGTTCCTTTAGGTCAGCCAATCACCTTAAGTCGTTCATTCCACTAAGTCGTTTAACTATCTTAAGTCGGCCCATTCTCTTAACTCGCCAACTACCTTAACTCGGCAACCCTTAACCTGTTAACTCCTATAACTCGGCCAACACGCTTAAGTCGCTACGCCCGACCTATCACCCTTACGACCCAAGCTACCCACTAACCCGTAAGTCATCTACGACTTAACTTAGGTTGCCTACCCGAGTTAGTCTCCACACGACCTACTCCCCATACGACTTAGGCTATGGATGACTCAATAACACTAACGACCGAGCAACCATTATTTTACGATTAGTCGACACGTAAAATACGGGTCCTTACATTCTCTCCCCCTTAGGAATTTCGCCCCCGAAATTCCAAGCAAACAAGAGCAATCAAAATTATTCCGCATGCCTACCATCCATAGCAATCAACAAACCATGCATCCAATTACTATCCTAGCATGCAGAATAATAAGACTTAGAACAAGTTACAAATTCATGAGATGTCACGACACCTTAGGACCATACCTCGATGAGTTCAGGATGAGCTGCCTTCATCCTCTCCTCCTCCTCCCACGTACAGTCGTCAATATCATCACTCCATTGTACCTTGAGCAACGTAATCGTCTTCCTTCTAAGCTGTTTCGTGTCGGTTTCAACTACACGAAGCGGCTTACGAGGTCTCGAAACAACTGGATCAACCTCTAAGTCTTCACAGCTATCAGCAGAAACCACCGTATTCGAGTCATGCACATACTTCCGTAGATAAGATACATGAAAAACATTGTGCACACCCGCCATCTTTTCCGGTAACTCCAATCTATAAGCGAGCTTTCCAATTTGCTCGATAATCGGGAATGGTCCAACAAATCTCGGAGTTAACTTTCCTTTCTTTCCAAATCGAATAACATTCTTCAGAGGAGAAATCTTCACAAAAACCATATCACCTACGTCGAATTCCAAATCCTTACGACGATTATTGGCATAACTTTTCTGACGATCTTGGGCTGCCTTCATTCGTTGCCGAATGATCCCTATACAATCTGAAGTCTGTCGAATCATCTCTGGCCCAAGTACCAATTTTTCTCCAGTTTCCAACCAACATGTCGGAGAGTTACACGGTCTTCCATACAATGCTTCATATGGTGCCATACCAATACTTGACCGGTAACTGTTATTATATGCAAATTCCACCAAATGAAGGTGATCTTCCCATGATCCTCCGAAATCCAAAACACAGGCTCTGAGAAGATCTTCCAAAACTCGGTTGACTCTCTCAGTCTGACCATCTGTTTGAGGGTGGTAAGCTGTACTCAAACACAACTTAGTTCCCAAAACTTCCTGGAAGCTCTTCCAAAATCCACTAGTGAACAATGGGTCTCGATCGCTCACTATACTCTTCGGAACACCATGGAATCGAACAATCCACTTAACATAAAACTCAGCCAACTTCGATGCAGTCCTAGTTGATCGAACAGGAATGAACCTTGCACTCTTAGTCAATCGATCTACTATGACCCAAATCCCTTCATTCCCTGTCCTGGTTCTAGGTAGACCATCGATAAAATCCATCGACACTTGCTCCCACTTCCATGTAGGAACCTCTAATGGCTGAAGTAATCCACTGGGCTTCTTCTGCTCAGCTTTCACCAACTGGCAGTTCATACACTTGGAAATAAAATTTCCAACATCCTTCTTCATGCCTGCCCAATAATAGGTTCTCTTCATATCCCGATACATCTTATTTCCACCTGGATGAATTGTCAACTTCGAGTGATGACTTTCCCTAAGGACTTCATCTCTCAATCCATCTACATCGGGAACAACTAGTCGTCCTTGCTTTCGAAGCCAACCCTCTCGATCGACTTCAAATCCTTTATCCTTTTCTGGATTCAATCCAGATTCCAAATCTCGGATAATCTTGACAAGCTTATCGTCTCGCTTTTGGCTCTCGCCAATTCTCTCCACAAGAGTAGGCCTTATCGATAAGTTTGCCAACATCTCAGGTTCCAATTCACATCTAGGCCTGAAGTCAAATCCAGCCAAATACTCGAGACTCTTCCATTCCGAAAACATGGCTCCCAATCCTACATGTCTTCGACTTAACGCATCAGCCACTGCGTTACCTTTTCCCGGAGTATAGGCTATACCAAAATCATACGATGCTAAAAATTCTAGCCACCTCTGCTGTCGAAGATTCAAATCCTTTTGGGAGAACAGATACTTCAACGACTTATGATCTGTAAACAACTCAAATCGAACTCCCAATAGATAATGTCTCCACATCTTCAATGCAAAGACAATTGCCGCTAACTCCAAATCATGAGTCGGATAATTCCTTTCATGCGGCTTCAGCTGTCGACTTGCATACGCAACAACTTTATCCCTCTGCATTAGCACCGCTCCAAGTCCAGTACCACATGCATCGGTGTAAACCACCATCTCATCATTCCCACTAGGAATAGTCAAAACAGGAGCACTTGTTAGTCGCTCTTTCAGGGTTACAAAAGCTTGCTCACACTTATCATCCCATCTGAACAATTGGTTCTTCTTCGTCAATCCTGTTAACGGTGCAGCTATCTTGGAAAAGTCTTTGATAAACCGACGATAATATCCTGCTAATCCAAGAAAGCTTCTCACATCGGATGCATTCTTAGGTCTAACCCAATCCTGGATTGCTGCCACCTTAGCGGGATCAACCGCGATTCCATTTCCAGAGATAACATGGCCTAAAAACCTCACTTCACCCTTCCAGAAGTGACACTTCGAAAACTTTGCCTTTAGCTGATGTTTTCGTAAGATTTCCAAAACAATTCTCAAGTGTGTCTTGTGTTCCTCCTCAGTTCTGGAATAAATCAGAATATCATCCACGAACACAAGCACGAACTTATTCAACTGATCTCTAAACACTTTATTCATAAGGTCCACAAAATATGCTGGTGCGTTAGTCAATCCAAACGGCATTACCAGCCACTCATAAAAATCGGATGGTGTCCTAAAAGCAGTCTTCGGCACACTATCCTTTGCCACTCTCAACTGGTGAAATCCCGTTGCCAAATCCATCTGAGAAAACACCTTAGCCTCGTGAAGCTGATCAAACAAGTCATCTATTCTCGGCAATGGATACTTGTTCTTCTTAGTCACCTTATTCAGCTCACGATAATCCACACACAACCTTAACGATCCATCCGCTTTGGTTGCGAACACAACTGGTGCACCCCATTCGGACACACTTCTCCGAATGAATCCTTTCTGCAAAAGGTCATCAACTTGCACCTTCAGCTCTTGTTGTTCCCTAGGCGCCATCCGCCTAAGAGGCATCACCACAGGTCTGGCTCCTTCAACTAGATCGATACGAAACTCGATCTCCCTATGCGGCGGTAGTCCTTTGACTTCGCCAAAGACATCCTCAAATTCATTCACAATAGGCACCGATGACAGTACATCCCGTGGAACAACCAGCGAATACATGAAGCTCATGAAGACGCCTTCTTCATGCTTACATCGTATCACAACCTTTCGCCCTTCCACATTCTCGACTGTCACCTCCAGCCTCTCACAATCAATCCTTGCCGCATACTTCCTAAGCCAGTCCATATCCAAAATAATTCCGAACCCCGCAAAGTTCAGAACAAAACAATCACAAACAAACGAGCAATCATGACTCGACACAACTAGACCACGACATAACATACACAAACAAGACGAACCCCCGACTGGATTTGTCACAACCAATGGTCTATCAACAATATCCGGTTTCAAACCTAACCGGCCTACAAGATCATCACAAACAAAAGAATGCGACGCTCCAGTATCAAACAACACTCTAACTGGAACACCACAAATAGAAAGAGTACCTTGAACCACCACACTCTTCCCTTTCTCTTCAGCAGTGGGAGCTTTTGAAGATGACGACACAGCTCCCAAAGCATAAGCTTGCACAATCTGCCTGTCCCTCCTCGGCTTTGGACAATTCTTCTTGATATGTCCCAGCTTATCACAGTTGTAACACTTTTCTGGCACCTTGGGATTCTTACAATCTTTGAAGAGATGGCCCTTCTACTGGCAGTTGTAGCAGGTCACTTCGCCCTTCGGCTTCTTCTGGCCATCCTTACTCCTCTGTTGCTGCTGCTTCCTCTTCTTGTTTCCACTCTGCTGTGGCCTAGATCCTTCCTTGGTTACAGCAACAACAGAACTTTCCCTAGGAAACAAACACTCATGCCTGAGGGCTTTTTCCACAATCTACTCAAACGGATCATCCAGATGATCCACCAACTGCCTCCCAAGATAAGCGTCCAAGCCTGTTACAAACTTCTCGTTCTTCTGGTAGGGAGAATCAATATACGATCTGGCATACTTGGATAAAGCCTCAAACTCAGAAACATACTCAAGAACCGATCTCCCACCTTGCTTGAGCACCACAAACTTCTTAAACAAAACAGATTTCTGAGCCGTAGAGATAAACTTAGCTTCAAATCTAACTTGGAATTGTTCCCAAGTAATCTCTTCTTCTGGAGTATCAATAGTGATAGAATTCCACCAATCAGTAGCTCTTCCCTGAAGCTGTCTCGATGCAAGCTTCCTCTTAGTTGCATCCTCAATTCCCAAGTCACCAAAAATCCTTCGACAAGCATCAATCCATCTCTGCACCTCAATGGTCGATTCCGTTCCCAAGAAAACCTTTCCTCCAAGAGAAGTATAATGCTTGCAAAGCTTAGCAAAATCCACAGGTATTGGAGCTTGAACTTGAACTCCCACATCCACTGATGGTCCTGAAGCTGGTATTCTCCTCATGATCGAAGTCATCATGGCCTCAAACATAGGAGCATAATCAACAGCTTCCCTAGCAGCACAGCTTTCCCTCGCAGCTTGTCTCTCACTTCGACTCATCCTTAATATCTACAAAAAGGAATGATTTAGAACACCTTAAGAAACAAATGCATAAGGAGTTCAAATCCTTCTAAGCTACTATATTATATATAGTAATCATCCATCAAAATACAATTACGTCTCTCATACGTAGTTACATCAGCGAGCGTTGGCTAAAATCGATTAACCAAAGCTCTGATACCAAATGTGACGACCGCCCATGACTCCCGCACCAAATCAAGGAGAAATGTGCGCTGAAGGGCGTGCCAGGCAGCCATGGGTGACCGTCAAAGTAGAATAAACATCGCAGGATCTATCGTATAACTCACAGCGCATGGACAAAATACAATAGAGAAATCTAATATAGTGAAGCTCCATAGAACAGGACATCGTCATATAAGCATCATAATAGTTTTATACAAACATATGAATCATCCATACATCAAAGCCTCACTACATAACACTCAATCAAATACAGCAGCGGAATATCCAGTACATATAATAAGAAATAATATGCAAAAGCCTCCTGCTCGTCTTCGTTGTCATCAGCGTAAACCTCCATGAACAGCACCTGTCACCTGCTACCTAGTCTGCCCATCCCAACATGGATGAACAGCCCAAGGTAATAAGAGGAGACATAAAACCTTGAGTCAGACAAAGTCTTAGTGAGCAGTAAATCAACTATCAAACATACCAAAAGAGTATAAGGGATAAAAGGAATAGGAACCAAACCATCCCACTCCACCTCTTTCTACAGTGATAGCTCCCAGACACACATTAAGGAGAAGCAAGCATAACATAGCAGGGAATTAAAGTAAAGCAATAATCACTCGAGTCAAGGTCGATGTTTTCCAAATACAAACCCCCAAGGCCCAAACCAAGATCAGATAAGCACCCAGAAAACACCGCTCTTGAGACCGAATGATGATACAACCAAACGTCCAAACATCCATGACTTTGGCTATCACTGTTAACCTTGCTTCGAAATCACCGTTAATTGAATGACCGACTCCTTCCTGAGCCATCTATCAAGGGCTAATGGTAACCCCGGTTCTAGACATAACTCCACACGTCATCATGACCCGTGCCTAGGAATTTTCGCAACTACCCAGAGTACTCGACCACCTACCTGTAGTCTTTAGGGTGTCCAGACCACCTACCTGTAGTCTTTAGGGCAACCCTTGTACTCTTGCTTTGAGTCTGCTAGAACCTTCAACAACGATGAAATCCAAGCCTTCTAGTCATCCTCTTTGATGACTATTCTCATCCTAGCCCAAACTACCTCTTGAGCCATCCATTATCAATCAACTTGAACTACCCTTCAAGTTATCAACATGCTTGGAGCAATCCTTCTTGAATATACCAAGGTTACATCACCTCATGCCTCGTCTCATCTTCATCATAGCAAAGGCTTATCTTAACATCATGGTTTGCCTCATCACATCATGGCAAAATTCCATATCAACATCATCCAATCCATACATATGAGCGTCAACATCCACTACATATGCCTTAAGCAACTTTCACCATTCAAGAGCCTCTTCCGTAGCTTTTGAATCGTCTTTGACCATACTTGTCCAAATCTATCAACTAGATAACTCATTCACAACAATCAAACAAGGAAAACATTAATCCAAACAAATAAGTAGTCAATCAAGATCTAAATAGGCATTTGTAACTAGAATGGCAATTTCGTAAATAAGCGAGCATAAGTCTAACATACATGAATCATGGGTTCTTAGCATAGATCTAACAAATATAAATCATGGGTTTTGCCTCTACAACTTGATGAATGATCTTGCATAAGTAAACATCTTCATAAGTAATGAATCTATACTTAGATCTAAGGAAAAATGCATAAAATCACTATCTACAACACTCCAACAAACCACCAAACCAACATACTCCTTTGGGTCCGCGTGAGAGATAACCACCACTCACCGAATCACCCAAACACTTCAAAAACTATCAACTTCAGATCTGGACAGCAAGGATTCAAGCTTGATTCGTCGAAATCCCGCTTGAAACGATGAAATCTAGCTTGGGTGGATGAAGATCTTCAACTTTGGCTCTTGGATCTTCGATCTTGAATGGATGTTAGAACTAAATTGAAATGGAGAAAAGGAGATGAAGAAATGTTGTAGTCGAGCTCTCAAAATGGCAACATTTCGTCGCTTCAAAAACCGGTGCCAAAAAGTGAGCCAAACCCCTCTATTTATAGGCTGAAATCCCCCATGAGTCGTCCGCCCCTATGAGTCGTCCACGACTCATGACTCACGACTCAAACCACTACGACTCACGACTCAACGCAGCTCAAGGCAAATATGTCACAACACACACACACGGCACAACATGCACACGACTCAAGCCCCCACCGACTTAACAACACACGACCTAAGATACTGCCGCATATCCTAAGTCTTAAGTCGTATGACGACTTAACTATGTTGCCGACTCACGACTTAACACTACACAGGGCCACACGACCTAGTTCCCTGCCGACCTAACACTAAGTCGTCTGGACGACTCAACTACCAACCGACTCAACTACCAACGACCTAAGCCATAACTCCTTAAGCCGCTAACCTATGAGTCGGCATCCCCTAAGCCTTAGTTCCTTTAGGTCAGCCAATCACCTTAAGTCGTTCATTCCACTAAGTCGTTTAACTATCTTAAGTCGGCCCATTCTCTTAACTCGCCAACTACCTTAACTCGGCAACCCTTAACCTGTTAACTCCTATAACTCGGCCAACACGCTTAAGTCGCTACGCCCGACCTATCACCCTTACGACCCAAGCTACCCACTAACCCGTAAGTCATCTACGACTTAACTTAGGTTGCCTACCCGAGTTAGTCTCCACACGACCTACTCCCCATACGACTTAGGCTATGGATGACTCAACAACACTAACGACCTAGCAACCATTATTTTACGATTAGTCGACACGTAAAATACGGGTCGTTACAATTTTATTGAAAATATAGAAAACATTTTTGAAAATAGAGGATATATCTTTGGTGAGAATGCTCTGGAAATCATCACCCCCATCCATGGTCACAGTTACATTCCAGGGTTACGTTGCCATCGCAGCAAAATTCCACGTAACTGCAGGCTCTCCGCGGCCTCTCGATTACGCCATGGAACCCACACCACAGATCACAGTTACACCCAGGGTTACGTTGTCGTCGCAGCAAAAGTCCATGTAACTGCAGGCTCTCAGCGGCTTCTGATTTTCGCTGTCGAAATGAAACCTCTCCACTCCTACATAGGTCGTAGTCTGCCGATATAAAATCAAACGCAGACTGTTGGCTCTCAGCGGAACACACGACTTTCGCTATGTTGTACCATAGGTCGCAGTCTACCGATATAAAATCAAACGTAGACCTTGGCTCTCAGCGACACACACGACTTTCGCTATGGTATACTCTACTCATAATCCCCAGGAACTAGTTTCGTCCGTACTCCTCACAGGATCAACTTTAGAACCCCCCCTTGGGGCTCAAGGCAGCACCACCCGGTGGTACTCCTGAGAAGTTCATTTCAAGGGAGCGCCTTTTTCCCCAGAGCCATCATCAAAACATTTTATACTATAGACATATAGTATCTTTAAATCATACACCAAGTATGATCTCATATAAAGCTCCTTTACACCAAATCGATTATTCCAAAATCGATAATTCTCAAACTAGGCTTTTCAAATTCTTATATTGATTTTACCCAAAAATCAAAAGCCTTTCCAAATCCAAATCCAAAGGTTCCCAAAACCTTTTCCCATCATATGATCCTTTATATATATATATATTCATATATATAAAATCTTTTAAAACTTTGGATCATTTCAAACATGTATAAAATTCCTTTTATACTTCAAAACATTTCCAAAAACCCTTTTCTTCTGGCAAAAGATTCATCAAGGGGAGTTTCATTTTATTAAACAAAGATATTTAACTTTGTTTACTCAAAATCAAATATTCAAATTTGATTACTCCTTTCAATATCATTTTCATTCAAATCCATACAATGTACACATATCATCCGTACGCTATACCAATCTGATCGCTCACTCGATCACACAATTTCATTTCCGAACTAGTATCGTCCACCCGACTTCCTAGTGCGGACACAGATCTGGTTTCTTAATCAGAAACCGTCATTCTCCTTGCATAGTCTAACTATGATAAAGAATATCCAGAACCAATCAACAATCCATATCCAGTTTCGCCGTCGAAAATCGAGTGAAAAATCTCACTCGGATCAATATAACTATCTCGAAATTCTGTGCTCGAATCTGGATCAAATCACTATGCGAATAGAATAACATACGTACACCCTACGTATTTTTTTATTGGTTATTAGCCAAATAAATTCCATTTTTATTCATATTCACTTTGATTTTCATTCACTTACTCACAATTGCTTTAATCCCTTTGGATTATCACCTCTATTCTTATCTTGATTGAGTATTTAACCAATAACAGTTTGAACTCCGACCAGTTTATTTAGAAAATAGCTTGAAATTTTTATTTTTATTTTTGAAAATAGATGAGTAGTTGGAAAATAATTACTAGTTTGTAAAATAGCTGTAAAATAGTTCAGTAATTGTAAAATAATTGGAAAATAGTTAAATAGTCATAGAAATTTTAAATAATTCCAAAATAGCTATAAAATAGTAATTAATAGTTGAAAATAGAAATTAGTTTATAAAATAGTTAGAAAATTGTTAAACGGTTTCAAAAATAATTGTAAAACAAGTATAAGATAGTTTGGCTTTTAAAAGAAAGGTTGTATATATAATGAATAGCTTGGAAAAATAGGTTTGTATTAAAACAGTTTATATTAAAAATAGTCCAGAGTCAAAACAGTTCCTCCCGAATCTTCATTCCCAATCAATTCAATTTAAATTGAACCATTCTAATTTAAATAACTTCAATTTCCATTGAAATCTATTTAACCCAATTCAAGTTGAATTCCTCAATTTCTTTCCAAATTTAACTTTATTCAACCTTGATCCTACTAATTCAAATAAATTTCAATTGAACTAGTTCCAATTTCAATTCATTTCAACTCCAGTTTGAATTAATCCCAATTTCAAACTCCATTTCCACAACAAGCTGAATTATTTTTGATTTCTTCCCAAATTCAATTCAAATTCCATTTGAATTTAAAACTATTAAACCTTAATTACAATTCCTAATTATTCAAATCAATCCAATTCAAATTTTCCATTTGAATCTTATATTCATGCATCTTCAATCACACTTTCAATTACTTCAAATCAAATTCAATTTGAACCAATTCAAATTCCAAATTTAAACCATCTCGAATTATATATAAATTCGATTTAATACTTCAAATGTTGATTTAATTCCTTTAAATCAATTTTCCTTTAAAGTTTTTAAACAATTCAATTCTGAGTCCAAATTTCAAAATTCCATTCTAAAACATCCATCAAATTCCAAATTCCAGATCTCAAACCCATTTGAGATCACACAAACACCCCGTTCAGATTAACCATTTAACTTCCCAAGTTAAATCTTAATTTCATCTTCAAATTTCCAAATCAGGTTAATCATTGCAACTTATTTAACTTTTTCTCCAGTTAAACTGAATTCACTTAATCCAGTCAACCTTACCCAATTTGAACTTCCATTTCAATTTTTAAACTTCTCATAAATAATCTTCCCACTTATTAAGTTCAAAAAAAAACTTATCACCTTGGGTATCACATCTTATTTCAAACTCAAAACTCATCAATTAGAGTTATTTCCAACCACCTTTGATATTATGTATATCCACATGTATATATATTAATTTCTTTTACATACCAAGTTATACTTTAAAATTTAAACCACCTTTGGTTTAAATTCAAAACAAATTTCTTTTTAAATTTTCAAAAAAACTCTTGTTTGAAATAGGACCATTTATTCAAATGCATTAAATAATATTATTTGTTATTTCTTTAAATTAATTACATCATTAATTAATCATATTTGGTAATTAACTTATTTCTTAATTACCTTCATTAAGAAATTGTCCCCTTACCTCTAGCTACTTCATCAAGTAACTCCTTATTTATCAATTCCAATTATTATCCATTGATTAATCTCATTAAATAAAGTTTAATTAATTACATAAATTAATTGATCATCCTTATCCTGAAACCTTTCCCAATTTCAAGATTTAATTTCAGTCTGAATTTATTTCAAACTTATCTTTATTCAATTTCAATTTTAGCTTGGTTGTGTTCTATTACTTCTCAATTTAATTTCAATAATTTTAACAACCAATTCCCTTTATATTTATTTGAAAGAAATATTGCTTTTTATATATATCAAAATATATTCTTATATAAAATCATTTAAAATCTTTATATAAGAAAATAACAAGTACGCTCTCTCATATATATATTCACTCAACTCATTCTAGGGTACCACTTACCCTATCATTAATGAGTAATCCCATCAGAGCCAAGGTTCTCGCTTAACCTTCAGCTCTGATACCAAATGTAACGACCCGAAATTTTCAAACCCGAAAATTTCAGATAGTTATGGAAAAGAAGAAAGAGAAAGAAGAAGAAGAAGAACAGAACACCAAAATCTCACATTCATGGCGGATAAAATATAATAAATAATAACAGTTTACAGAAGAATATTTTATCTGCTGATTACACTTTAATACATCAGAGGTTCACATATATATAGTCACTGATCGTATACAAATCATATCTCGGATATATAATCATATACTGCAGCGGAAATACTCTATACGTACTTGCCATCCAGCTAGTCTCCTGAGCTCCAGAACGTACCTACCTGAAAATCTGTAATACTCGGTCTGACCCGAGCATTACACCAAAGTGACACCCGGGTCAGGCTGGAAACCAGCGTGAGTAAACCCATCTAACATGTAATACCAAAGCATACAACTGAATTAAAACCCGGGTACTCATATCAATTCACAAAGCCACAATTTATTTTAGACATCACTTATTCCACACATCAATTTCTAAGTACCAAACTTAGATAAAATAATCCAATTCACTTAAATCACTTCATTATAGCCTATTGATTTCACAAATCAATTTATAAAATTCGAAGTGGTTTCGGGTATTTCCCAATACCCGACCCCGGTCTCTTCGAAACTCATATCATCAACCCAAGTTATCCAAATGAAATACACAACATTTCATATCAGAGATATCAACTCATTCAAAGCATCCAATACCATTCAACCAATCATAAGCAAAGCTTAATCACACAAATCAATTCAATTGATTCTAATTGAATTTTCAAACCTCAATCACTTAGATTCCTTCATTTACATTTATTAACTCCAAATCAATTTAATTAGTCAACCCATCATTATTCATCTTAACTTATCTACTTGGACTAAGTTCTCAGATTCATTAACTTATAATCACTTACATTGATTAATAATCCTTGAATTAATCATGCTCATAAATTTACTAACCCTCCATAAATTTTGTTACACTGATTAAACAAGTAATTAATCCTCAATTAAGTAATTACCAATAATTACCCCCTTTGATTTATGATATTAAGTAATTTTCTTCGACTTCTTTTATTAGTAAATTCTATTAATTACATTGACTAATTACCTTAATCAATCATTGATTATTTCAAATTATTAATTACTCTAGAATTTAATTAACCTTTAATTGCTTATATTATATTAATTGTTCACAATCATTAACTACTCATCTTAATTAACTTCTTAGTTTCCATTAACAAACTCGCTAAATTATCTATGGTCTTATACCGCATCCTCGATTAATCCTTCTGTGTGAAAATACTTCTTTAAAGTAATTTACTTAGGATACTCAACCACCATGAAAAGAAACCCATCAAATTGTTTATCAAATCGATGATAAAAATCTAATAAGTAAGACCCTTTTCTTAGAAACAAACATGTTCATTTCGGGCAGAAATGTAACCCGAGCTTGCACCTCAATTTAATATATATAGATGGCCGAATTTTATAAAGTGATACAAACGAAAGTTATCACATTCTTCCTGCATTTTACAAAACTTTAAAAATTATAGGATTTGGATAAGAAACGCAAAAGTTATACACAAAATACTAGCTCAAGTTTGCACAAGACACCGAGTACTCTACAACAGGACAGCGAGTTTGCAAGAGGTTTTACAATATATTAATCAATGAATATCAGAAAATGATACAAATAAAAGTTATAGACCTTTCTGTTAGCTTTCCATAATGACCAAGATCATCGAATTTGGGTCAACGGTTCAAAAGTTATGACCATTTTACAAAAAACATTAAGCTTAGCCTGAACTTATGCATTTGCAGGACAACGACCAACAACTGCAATTATAGCATAGAAAACATCAAAATCAGGCAAAATGTATAAAGCAAAAGTTGTATATTAGTTTCTAATCTTTCCGAAACATTAAAAATTACCGAATTTCGATAAGAATTGTAAAAGTTATGGATAAAACAATTCTGAGATTTGAATTTCATAACTTCTGTCATTTTGTCTCGGGACAGCGATAAACAATTATAATTTTGGCCAAGATAACATCGAAATTTTGAAAAACTCAAAACTTAAAAGTTTTAGAAAAAAGTCTAAGCTTTCTGGAACATCTAAATTTAACGAAATCGGTTGAGGAACGAAGAAGTTATGGCCAGTTTAGTTTCAGTCTTAAGCACAGAGCTAATATTGGTTTTGCTCTCGGGATTACAGTAGAAAGATTCAATTTTGACATAGCTAACATCCAAATTACAGAAAAAACAAAAATTAAAGTTGTAACACATGAAATAAGATTTCCATAACATTGAAGAAATCGAAATTTCATTAAGAATTGAGAAATTTATGGTCAAATTACTAAGCTGCGTTTTTGATAGAACCGAGCCACTTTTACTTACAACTATCATCTCTTCAAGAATAACATGAATACTAGAAATTTAAATAGGTTTTCTCACCTTAAACTTGTATATTTGCCTTGACCCTTTTTCCTTGGCTTTCTCCAAGCTTTTTTACTTTATCTTACTTTTGTTTTTGTTTTTTGAAAGAAAGAAAAATAAGTGAACATTTCCACCCTTTACATAGTAATTTTCAAGGCTAGTTTGGTAATTTTAGTTTTAGACACTTGTCTACTTCTCTTTGCACAATTTTTAGAATGTTGACACATGTCTACTTAGGTGTCTTAAGATGTTTCTACACATGGACACCTAATGGTGTTATGTGTCATAATTCTATTTCATCTTAAGATAGGTGTATGGTCCATATTATACCACTTGTCTTCACCATGTCATGCCACTTATCCTATACTTATAAATGTATACATACTTATACCTTTTGTATTATTTAAAAGCATACATAAATATAAATAAACAGAGATGGTGTAGATAGTATATTGTAAACTATCGATTTACACGATATATTGTTAAAACTGACAAATCACCTTTAAATTAGATTCCAACCATTCTATTATCTTCAGTCCTATCATTATAAATTTTATAAGCCTTCAAATTGTTATTAACAGGCTTAAAATTCCATATTCAATATTTTGCCCAATTTCAAATTATATAACTCAATAATTTAATTATCAAGTAAATATTAATATCCGGGAGTCAAGTTTACAATTAACGTTTAAGTATTTAAAGTCAATTTATTATTCCAATTTAAACTGTTAAAAATATCGGGTCGTCATATAAGATGAATTGACACTTGTTTAATTTACTAACACTTGTCATTTGAATTTGTTAATTATCTTACATTTGTAACTTTACATGCAAAATCAATTAATAAATGTAAATAAAGCTTTTATTAATTAATTTCCTAATAACTAAGTATTTATTTTAATTTATATAAACAAAAAATCCTTTTAAAGAAATAGAATAAGACAAACTATATTTATACAAAATCATTCATGACATACATTTAAATTCAAAAAAAATAATATTAAGATATATATATATCATCTCTTTTGAAATCGAAATATAAATTCAATTCAATTTTTAAACACAATTTAAATCAATTTGATATATATATATATATATATATATATATATATTACCACCATTTTCAATTTGAAAATAATATTCTACTTAAAATTTATAATCGCATATATATATACATTATTATCGTAGAAATATTATTTTTTTCAATTTTAGTTAAATTTATAAAGGAGATTATCACCTTGAATTACTTCAAATTTCAGGGATAACACATTTCAATAGTTAAAATCAGATAATTATTCAATTATCTGATACCTAAAGATCCAGGTTATTACATCTCCAATTCAAAATCAAACAATCGTTCATTCACCATAGCGTCCTCATGTGTCACCAAACTCATGGGAATGTGGATAGTTGGTTGGATCACCGGCTCATCAAAACTACTGGTCTCCTCTCAAACCACTCAAAGAAAACACTAAGGTCGAACAAAGGAATTTTGATGACTCTCCTTCCAACATTTAGTTTCTGTTTTATTCTCTTATTTTGCATGTTGAATTTTACATAAAATCTTGTCTGTTGTTAATTTTAATGGTCATGTTTTATAAAAAGTTGAATAAAAGTTATTTATTTTACAAACAGAGCTGATATTAGCATTCTGTGCTAATTCAGATGTCTGAATTATCAAATCAGACGTCTGATTTGTCAATCTGGGCAAAAATTTCCACCCAGATTCAGATGTCTGTTTTTAGATTTTAGACATCTGAATCAAGCTCAAAATACACTGTTTTCTTGCCGCTTATCAAAATGGTCAAAATAGAATTCTGTTTTTTAAAACAGACGTTTGTTTCAAAGTAGGCAAGTTTTTTAAAATGGGGCCTACACCTTTTAATCCACCTACTTTTACAACTTTACACTCATATCTCCTTATTTTTCACAGCATCTCTTCATTATTTACTTCACCAACCCATTCTCTAAACCCTAGAAAACCATTAAAATTCCAAAATCTTCCTCCAAAAATTTAAAACAAAATGCCTCCTAATACCAAGAGACCAAGAAAATCAACAATCAAACCATCCAAGGCACAAATTAGATCTTGGCTTCACAATAACACAACTATTGCAATATTCAACACAATGAAGAACTCCAAAATCTTTGAAGGAGCTTTTATGCAATTTTCGAAATTCACGGCTATAGGATTAGAGAAATGGTGGAATCGAATCACTTAGATTCATTAATTGGGTATGATTTCAATAACTTGAAAATCAATCATCTACTTGTCAAGTTATTTTATGCAAATATGAATTTAGATCATCACAATCCCCAAAATAGAGAAGATTGTGTTTGGACAATGGTACGTGGCGCAAAAACTTTCTCCCGCTACAATGGTTAGGCTATATTTTAAGATGTCCTTACAAGGAATAGACATTGACCATGTTGATGCAGATATGTATGAACGAGACGAAGTATCACATAGATTTCTTCCCGATGATATGAAAAATATGATATCATCTAAGCTGCGTCCTCAAGCTAGGATAATCCACCGAACTCTCATCCGATCTCTACAACTAAGAACCGGTAGTTATGAGAAGATTTACAAAAGGGATTTTCAAGCACTTTATGCCATTTATTCTAACCAACAAGTCAATTGGGGGAAAATTATATTGGACGAATTTCAAGATGCAACAATTCGTCGGAAATACAAGACTTTACACTCTGGCGCTTATATCATGAGAATTTTAATGCAATGTGGCGTACCAATACCTGATTCGGAATGTTCGACTATTAGCTTGCTTGGCTCTAAAACTTTAGGGTTAATGCAATTACCAAAGCAACTTCCATCTTAAAATATCATCACCTTTCAACAATGGATTGAAAACTGAAATAATGGTATTCACCAACTGTCTTATCCAAACATAGCTTCGCCATCTTCATCTCAACCACATCAACAAGAAGAAGAAGAACACTATGATGACATTCAAGAGATCCGAGGAGATGTCGCACCAAAACAAGCTCTTATTACAATCTCTCAAAACCAAAAGAAGCTTCGACAACAAACAGTTCACTTGGAAAGAAACACGAGCAAGAAATTCAACTCCATCAAGAGTTTCTTAAACAAAATTTGGGATAAGCTTTCGTGCGCATCTTCTTCATCTACCGATGCGTGGCATACACCGGCACCATTCACTTGGTCTTTCGACAATGAAGAGGAAGAAGATGATGATGAACAAGTTAAGGATAGTGAGGAATTCTGAGGTGGTATGGATGATTTTCTATCTTTTTGTTATGTTGTGTTATCTTATTGCCATAATTCTAGTTTCCGTCTTTTAAGTATTATGTTATGTTCTATGATGTTGTCATTTCAGACATTGTGTCATATTTTAATTAACTATATGTTTCTCTCCATTCATTCTCTTTGGTGTTATCATATTCTGTATATTTCATTGCTACTTTAGTCACTAATTTTTTTAGTAATGACAAAGGGAGAGAAAAAGGTAAAAATATTGATGCATGAATTCTTTTATTCAGGGGGAGAAATTTTATATTTTCATACGAACCAAGTTTTAGTGACAGGACAAGTTACTATTTACTAACCAATATTTTTATAGTTGTCATTATCGAAAAGGGGGAGAATGTTAGAACCTTAATTCTTGATATTTTGATAATAACAATTATATGTGTTTATCTAAACAAGTTTTATAGGAAAATATCGATGACCAGATTCTAGATTGATGGACGTAATCTTTTACAGGTTTTAGAGTCTGTGTCTAGTTAGTAATATATGTTAAAATCTCTCCTAATTGGTATAAATGCACAAGAAATTGAATACATGCTCTTGTTTTCAAAAGAAGTTTTAAAGTTGTCTGAATTATCAGAATTCAGACGTCTGAATCATAAATTCAGATGTTTGAATGCTGAAGCAAAGAATTTTTTAACTAGCAAATTCATACGTTTGAATACAATATTCAGACGTATGAATAAGGTAAGAAAATGCACTATTTCGACACTGCCTTGTTATCTCCTACAATCAGAAGACTGAATTTTAGTTTAGAAGTTCGAGTTAAAAATAACGGCTACAATTCGAAAGGTTGCTACTCTTCCCCGAATAGAAACAACGTTCATTTCAACAGTTGCTTTTATTCTGATCTATGGCAAATCTTCATTAATCATTGCAACCTTTAACAACTATAAATAGCAAGCAATTTCAACACCATTCTTAACCAATTTCTTATTTTGATTTCTAAACTCTGTATTCTTGCTATTTATTTTCAAGTTTTATAAATCAAACTATTTGATCACCAAACACTCAAGCATACTCTTGTTGGCCAACTAGACTTCCTTTCTTCACAAATTATAATATATACCATAAAGGAGAAGATTATAGGAAGGGTATACTTATATTGACTTATCAGTGCTATTATAGAGCATATCCAGTCAGAAATATTTTCACTTGTATTTGAAGTTCTGTTGTAGTATCCTCAGGCAATAGAAGTCCCATTCAGTTGTCTAGGCAGGAAAGTCCTATTCGGTTGTTCAGGCAGTGTAATACCTGTTCCTCCGGTTGAAGCGAGGGTATCGATTGAATTCTAGAAAAAGTCTGGGACTGGACGTAGAACGGGAGTTCAAACCAGTATAAAAATCTCTGGTGTCATTTACTTTACTGCTTTTACTATTTACTTACTTATTCCACACAAGTAGTTTATTCGTATTACATGATCACATAGTAATTTTCAACTAAATCTGAGTCCACATTAGAGTGGTAGTGTGAATGATACTAAATCAGAAGTGAAATTATGTGATGGAGTGAGCGATTAGATTTGATATTGCATACGAATGATATATGTACATCGTATAGGCATAAGTAAAGCAAATATTGGAAATTGAAAATGCAGGTTAATATAATTATAAACTATATGACTGGATATCGTTGCTAAATAAGATGCAGGTATATAAAAGCAGGGCTAATTTGATGCCTTTGGTTTCATAAGTAAAAAAAAACTGGGTTGCCTAACAAAAATGGTCCTATTTATATTGTTGTTTAATTTGATGATTGAGCCACTTGGTTTTTGTTTTCTTTTGCTAATTTTGGGCTATAGCGGCGATTTGTCGCTTTTCTGATCTAACCGCACAAAGGAGAAGCTGGTGAAATTTTTCGAAAATTTAAAGAGTTTGAAATTTTGAAGAATTTTTTTATTAATTAAAAATCTGATTTTGGTATTATAACTTGAAATGATTGAATGTATAATATTATTCAGAATCTATGGATGAATTTAGAAATTTATTAAAAGTAATAATAAGGTTTCAACAAACTAGTTTTGGAGAGTTAAAGGTTTAAGTGGATTTGGGAAGTTATTTCAACTAAATTTGTTTTAGAAAAGAAACGGGTTTGGGCATTTTTCTTACGTTGGCAATTATGGTGACGAAATTCTTTTAAGGAGGAAAGAATGTAACGACCCAGAATTTTGGTTATTTTAAATTGGAATATTTAATTACTTTTTAAATATTTAAAATTAATTTATAGATTTAATAACTTAAATTCCAAATATATTGATTTATCGGGTAATTTACTTGTGGAATTTAATAATTGAAATTTGGTTAAATAGTGGAATCTTGAGTTTTAAGTTAGATAAAAATAATTTAAAGTCTTATTTAATTTCTATTAACAAGAACGAAGATAATAAATGTTTTAAATTGGATTTAAAAGTGATTTCGAATTTTTTTAAAATAACTTGCTTAAATTAACATATAAAAATAGCCTTTCGAGGCACAGTCTCAAATTTTGACCAAACAAGTTCCGTTGGATCCATAATAGTGTATTATTTTCGAATTTTAAATTTCGTAGCATTTGGAGTTACCATTTGTTCATACAGGATATAAACGCTTTGAATTTAATATCAAAATTTTAATATAATAATTGGGTTCAAAAAGCTATCTTCTCCATATGATCGAATTAAGTTCTGAAACTTATTCCATTGCATTTGGAAATGGGATATAACATTAGAAATGCTTGGCAGCACGCCTCGATAGGGTTCGAAATTAAATATCTAGATATTTTGAATTTTTATATAATATATTTTTGTCGATTTAAACTATACACTGAATCCTTTCTTTTCAACCGTACCTAAATTCTCTTTAGCCACCCTATACTCGACCCTATCCATTCCTTTTAAAACATGCTCCCTTCCTCTTCTTTTTAAAACGCAGCTAAAAAAATTTCAAAAATAAATATCTCAGCAAATACTTCATGAAAAATACGAAACCCAGTTTTAAAATCTTGCTTTTTCGCGGGCTTTGATATGATATATTGTTGGTGGGTGTGATCGAGATTGGGGAATGCACTCGTGAGGGACGTGAGTGATTTGACCTAGGGTCAAGTTTTTCATCGATTTCAGTCTTTGATTAGAGATACGGAGGTCGTATTCGAGTTTGTTGTGAGGTTTAGCATCTCGAGAAGGATTTTGGAAGCGTGCGGCTGCTTGGTGGAATATGCAATAGTGTACGGCCACATCGAACTACAGTAGCTTGTGATTTGTTTCGGGGGTTTTGGAGATGGCTTGTGATATCGAGCGAGTAGACTTCGAGTAGTGGAGCGTGATGGAGAAGATGGATTCGAATTTCATCAGCTCTAGCGTCGTATCACTTGCAAAATGTGCACGCGACACTGGGTTTTACATTTTCATGCACATGTGACATTTAGGGAAGAAGAAGTTGCGGGTGGGCTTTGTTTTGGGCTAAGCTTTATATTAATTGTAACGACCCGTAAAATTCAATGTTTAAAATTTGTTAATTTAATAGAAAGAAATAAAAAAATTTATAATTTATATTGAAGTAAAGGTTAAGAATGAATTGTAACAATGGTTATAAGAAAGAAAGAAAGAAAACCAATTGTTGGCAATTGAAGTGAAATAAAAAAAAGTAAAATAGCATAAATTGTGCACTTGGTTATGAAATGGAAGATAGGTAAATAAAGATAAGTATTGAATGAATTAATGAAATAATACAGTGTTAATGGTAAGTAATAAACTTTTAAATGTTAATATAAATTAAAGAAATGATTGGGAATCATATTTATGAAATAATAACTAGAATGCAAGGAAAATAATACCAATCAAGTTAATAAATTTATGAATTGAATGGAATACCAGTTTATAAAAATAAATCTAAATGTTATGTTTGGCTATAAATTGGACATAAGTGAATGAAATTTGTAGTATGAAGATAAACGCCAACATTGATTTGTAAGTACTAAAAGCTTATTAATGCGACTAAAGGATTAACGGTAACGATTATTGTATGTTACCTATTTTGTAGCTTGTTGATTTAAAATGGAAAATCAATTACAAAAATTATAATCTAATACTACATTAATGTTAACTAAGGTAATTATTAATTAATTGAATGAAATTCAAATCAATGGAAATAATGTCGATGTATACTTAGCTACAAACTTAATATATGAAAACAAAATGTAAGCATTGAATTAAATTATTGAATTTAAATTATAATAAATGGTCATTGAATAAAAATCAATGTTCTGTAAGTAATTAAAATAATTATTAGTAGATAATCAAGTATGAATGTGAGAAAATATGGCAATAGTGCAAAACTTTAATCATTTACCCATTCATTTAATGCATTGAATTAGGTCTAAATCAAATTGCAACATTTGGTTTGTTAATAATAGCTTATAAGTGAAAATAAATGTTAATGGTAACAAGTATTGTAAGTTAATCATTTATTTAGTATATTAAATTATAGCTGGTAATCAATTGCAATAAATATAAATAAATTATTACGTTAACGTTAATTAAGGTAATATTTGAAAATAATGTCAGTTCCATTTGTAATATGACTATTGGTTGATGTAAAGATTGTAAATCAAGATTTATTAATTTATTTGAATGTAAATTATAGTGATTGGGTTTATTTCAAATCATGAAATTAAATATCTAGATATTACATTAATGGAAATTAAGTTGAAAATTTGCGAATAATAACGTAATAAACCATGAACCAATGTTAATTTTTTCTTCTTGGTGATAATGAAGTGAATAACAGGATTAAGAATCAAATAAATTTATTTATTTAAATTGCGATGATAATTAATGAATTTATTAAAAATTGGAAGTTAAACACTGTAGTTGTGATTTGGTTGACTTTAAATTGATATGGGAACTGGTTATAACGGGTTGTAAATTACTAAAGTAATCTAAGATGATAAAATTTATGAACTATCGAATTTGAATTTAATGGTGATTTAATTATTAATCTATTAATTAACGGAAAAATAGCCATTTTGGCCACTGACTCGGATTTCAACAAAACCAGTTTCATTAGATCCGTATTAGTGAATCATTGTAGGATTTCAAGTTTCGTAGTGATCGGACTTGTCGTTTGATCGTACGGACTTGAAACGCCTTGAAATCAATGAAATTGAAATCAATTGAAATCAATTTGAAGAAAATTGATTTTGTCATAACTTCTTCATACGATGGAATTTGGACTTGAAACCTTTTCCATTGCATTTAAGATATTTTAAAACACATATTTTGATATAAGGGTTGACCCAATCTTGTTCCGGAGTCGGAACGGGCTTTTCGGGCCATTTATCGTTCAGCGCGTTTATAAATTGGGTCTATCTATTCTATTTCAACCTTGCCTATATATACCCTATTATAAACCCTAGCCTACCTCTATTTTCACATTTGTCTGTGCGTATAATTCCTCCTCACCTCCTCACCTCAATGGAAGATAATCAAATTCTAGATCCAATTACAATTCAAAATACAACTTCAAAATTCAAACTCCACAAAACCATCAAATTTTACATCAATCTAAAACTCTCGAAGAGCGTAATCATCTGGTGTGATTCGTTTTTCAAATCGGTACACCGTTTGCCCAGAATTCGCCAATCAATTCTCGGCCATCCATTGTGTCGAAATCGACTCTGCCTGATCGCCAAATTGATGGTATCGTTGGGAAGAGATCGTTGAGGGGATTCGATCGAAGTCGTTCATAGGCGAAGTTGACGGCTAGATTTGGCATTAAAATTTGCCTAAGGTTCGCATTGAAGTGGCGGCGGCTGGAAAATTGGGCAACGTCGGTCGATGTTTAAAGGCGCACGGCTTCGCGTGAGCTTCTGGGTTTGGTCGACGTGTGAGGGAAGTGGCCGCGGCTGGCCCGTGGCGTGGCGGCGAAGTGATTTGGAGTTGGTCTTGTGCGATGTGGACGGCTGTTTCGAATGGTGGATTAGGGTTTCCGGGTAGAAAATGCTGACGTGGCCAAGCATATGAGAGTGGTGATTCTCGTTTTATTTTATTTTATTTTCAATTTAAATTGTTAGTGTTCTAATCGTAGTAACTTTCGCATACGAGGTCGAAATTGCGCGTGGTTTCTTTTGTTAGGATCGCAATTGAATTCTAGACATTTTGACACCAGTTTGGATGAATTTGGCGATTGTGGAATTTTTGGGTTTAAATTGGATTTAAATCCAATTTAAATTCAAAATGTGAGTGTTTTAACCCACTCACAACTTCTAGAATTTCTTATGTTTGTTAAATTTAAATTTTGTTGTGATTATGCATTTATTTATGACTGTTTAGTATATTTTAATCATCATCTCAGTTAATTTCATTTATTTAAATTAAATCGTTATTTAATTTATTATTGAATATAACTGCCAGTTAATTACCTGTTAAATATTATCAGTTATATATTGATATTGATTGATTGTTTTGGATGATGATTTTGATGGATGTATGATTTTATGATGGATGAATGGATGTTTATTTATATCATTATAACCTGTAAGTTCTTTTTGATTCGGGATTGCGGTTTGAAATGATATATAGCCGTATTTTATTTTAATTTACGGATTGAAACGATAAATATCCATATCACTTGACCATAGGGTAGAAAATTTTGTACAGACACCGTGGTCTATATACAAAATTATTTTGAAATGATTTTTTGAGGTTTTGGAAAGGAATATACGGTTTAATAAATATTAATTTTTGATATTATATGGATATTATTTTATATATATATAGTTATGTTCTTGAATTTAAGCTATGTATAAATTTATTTCATAAAAATAAGTTGAATAATGGAATTTGATTATTTTATATTATATGGTTACGTACATGTTTAAGATATTGTATATATGGAGTTTAATGACTTAAATAAAAATTAAGTTGGAAGATAAATAGGAAATTGGTTTGAATTGAATTATTTAGGAATTATATTCGAATAAATTTCATTTAAAACTTGAATAAAATTGAGATTTTAAACGATATGATTCTTATAACTTAATTTGGCGTAGAGTGATTTAAAAAAATGTCGAGTTGATTTAAATGAATATATCAAGTTAACCAAAATTTAAGAATATCCCGTTATTTGAAGTTAAAGGTTTTACTTAAATGATATTTGATTTATTAAGTAAACGTTTCAAATCGAAATAATAGTAATTGAATTTGATAGAAATGGAACTATCAAAGAATTTGTTTTGAAATGGTGGAATATCTAAAGCTTTGAAATATACAAATTGAAATGGTTTATTTGGAGGTTCAAAATGGTATTTGGAATTTATTTGTGAAATTATAGGAGCTATTTTATTATATAAAGAAATTTAATATTTAAACCATTTAAGTGTTAGAAGTTATGTTTCAAAGCTATTGGTTTCAAGGTATATAGATTTGAAAGTGTTATGATTTTGGAAAAAGGATATATTTGAAATAAAAATGATATCATATTGATTTGGTGTAACAACCCGCATATTTATTGGTTGTATATTTAAATATTTTATTTAAATATAACATCATTTGTCGGATCATAGTCCGAAAAGTTACTTTCTGCAAACAGTCGAATTGGGTCTCAAGACCACTTCCATTGAGTTCAAAACACCGTTTGCGATCTTTTGGAGTATAAGCTTCGATATATTTGGAGTAAGTCGAATTTTGCTATTTGCTAAGTGGGCTTTTGGGTTTGGGTTTCACCCAAACTGTTCTATAAACCAACTCAGCCCTTCTCTCCTTCCATTCACTTATTCATTTCATAAAAACTTAAGCTAAAAACTGATAATGGGGGAAAAGAAAGGAAATTAGAAACTCCTAGCCCTAGATCCTCTTGCAAATCCAAATTCTTGCTCCAAAATCAAAGAGAAGCCATTGGTAAGCTCTTCTTCATCTTCTCCAACTCTTCTCCCCTTCAATTTCAGAAAGTTTTTCTAAACCTAACTTAGGAAAATACTTGTTTGTTCTTAGATTGAAGCTTGTTGGGTTGAAGTAGTGATTAGTTGGTTTTCTCCTTGTGACTTAGCTCCTCCATCTTCTTTGGTTGTGAGATAAAAGGTGAGTTTTGAACTCACATCTACTTCTTTTGATATCATTGATGTTAGGCATGAATTCCTAACAATTGTTCATATGTTCTTTTGCTTTTGATTTGGGTTGATTCGGTGAAATTGCCAAATTATGATTTTTGAAGCCAAATCTATGAAAAATCTTATATGGTTGATGTTTTTGTTGTTCGGAGTGTTTGGTGTGTCGTTAAGGTTGGGTAGTCTTTTGACGTAAGCCCATAATCAACACGCATCCGATTGCTTTCGATTTGTTTGGCCATAGTTGGCCTAGGTTCTGGAAATGCCTGAACATTGAGTTTCAGACGTCTGAAACCCTTATTGCAGACTTCTGAATATTGTTCTGGGGAACATTTTCATCCCCAGATTCAGACGTCTGAATTTATATTCCAGACGTCTGAATTGGCTAAAATTCGACCAGAAAGGAAATAGGCAAGATATTGCCTGTTTCAGACGTCTGGATGGTTGGATTCAGACGTCTGAATCCTGTTTTGGAAAACAAATTGATTTCCAGATTCAGACGTCTGAATCCCTTCTTTCAGACGTCTGAACCTGCTGTTTTTGGCCAATTTGCCTTGTTCGTTTAATTTTCCAAATTTGATCGATGTATACTGATTCCAATTAGTTGTTTATGCATATTTGACCTTGATAATTCCTTTTTGAATTCATTCACGGATTTTATAAATAAATTCTTCAAATCGTATTAAAAGTTCGCTTCTCCGATTTATAAATTATATTTAAACCACACGTACAATTTCGCACTTCGAGTGAAGTGGAAGGGTGATTAAATGGTTGGGCAAAACACGGACCATGAATCTGTGCGTTTATCCTTCTGATTAATCCCCGACCTATTCAATTGATCGTTTTGACTTCGGGTTTGGTTTACTGATGATATGAGGTGAATTTTGTACTGCTTTGAGTGTGAAATTAACTAACGGGTGGTTATGGGACTCACGTTACCACTTTTCGGATTCCTTTCTGGGAGTTTGTGACACATGCTGCCTTTGGGATAGTGTCTTCGGACTGTCTCATCTGGCTTGTTGCCTTTAATATCGCTTTTGGAGTTGGTCCTTTGCCCCGACTCGAGAGATATTTGGGATTGTCGGTTACCTTTAGTATTTTTTTAGGAGTGGTTCTTCTTCACCACCGCTCAAGAGATATTGGAGTGGTTTCTTCACCACCGCTCTAGAGATATTGGAGTGGTTTCTTCACCACCGCTCAAGAGATATTGAGTGGTTTCTTCACCACCGCTCAAGAGATATTGGAGTGGTTTCTTCACCACCGCTCATGATGTTTCATTGATATTATATTCCCTTGGTATCGTCCTTCGGTGTTGGTCTTTTTGAGCCGCATGATGAGTAGCGTTTACCTTGTGGAACTTGTATACCTTATTGGTATTTGTTATTTGCCTTATGGTTTATTTCGGGATATTCTTATCCTTTGTTTCTATATGTTGCCGATGATATGAGGCTTGTTATCATATGATTCATCTTTTGTTAGATGATTATGTTATCTCTTATAGAGATATTTGCTATACCTTGTAACCTTGCAGGTTTATTGTTGTTCAGTTTATCTAACTGATTTGTTTAGCTAGACTGACCCGTGTATTAATTACTCGGGTCAGACTGAGATCTTTCAGGTTAGGTGCCTTTGGACTTAGCCTATGTTGCTTCCGCATGGACTACTCCGCTAGCTTCTTTTTGTCATAGCTTTTTGTGTAGTCCTATTTTGTTGTAACTCTGATATGTATTCTTGCGAACTCGTTTGTATATTGTGGTTTGCTATACCACTTGACATGTATTATTTTGTATACTCTGTTGTGTATCAATATATGTGTATATGATGATCAACTGTTCTGTGATGTATATTACATTTGAGTTGTTATATTCTGTTCTGACAGATCCTCTAGCCACCTATGGTTTTGTTTTAAGTATTCATTGGATATGTCGATCTGCTGGGTAAAGCAATTGTCGATGTATTCAATAGATAATTAAAGCAAGGCTATAGATGGTCGCTCCTAAACAGCCTTATTCTCCGTGTTAGCAGACGGTATTATCTATTAATACTCTTTGCTAGCGTGGGTATAGAGGTGGGGCGTCACATTTGGGTTTTAACATAGAAATGATATCGTATTTATATGGTTTTGAAGTGGATATTATATTGTGGTTTTGAAGTATAATTATTTTAAAATGACCGCGGTGTTATAATAACGTTTGGTTGTTAAAGAGACCGGGATCGGAAGTTGTCATACTCTCTGCCAACTCCAAAAACCACTTTAACAACCGTGTACGCGGTGGAGATTCCAGAATGAAGTAGGATGGTGGCGGCATTTCCTTTGAGGTAAATACGTGGACCCGACTCCCGTAAGTTGGCATAAGGTGGCAAAAACATGAGCGATTGATAGGCTAATGAGGTAGCTCCTTTGATCGGACACATCCATTCTATATTATACTCTGACTTTTTGATTGATTCGGTGGCCACTTTTGATTTTCTTTTTGGGGGTGTGGCTCGAGGTGGGTGGTAGCTGCGCGCTACGCGTTACCACCGGCCCGGAAGCGTAATTGGTATATCTACCCGCATTGCCTAGTTGTGCCGTGTCACCTACCCTAGCGCCTTCTACACTCGACGCCGTTATTTAAACATCTCCGATGCTGTTACACTCATATTTATTTCCGTTGATTTAACTTACATAAGATCTTTTAGTTCTGACTCGAGTGTTTTGTCTTTTCAATTCGCTCGGGTCAGTCCGAGCATTTTAGGATTTGAAGATTTTATTCTAGAGGACGAAGACGAAGAATTATTATTACTATTATCAATTATATTATTCCACTACACCATTGTATTCCACTGCATTATTAATATTCTCTAGTATGTGCAACTCTGATATGTATTGTATAAGTAAAATCAAATATTTTGAAAAACAGCTTCATGAACTGTATATTTGATTATTATATTTTATCATTCCGCTGTAAGATTCTATTTTGTTTTTTTCTTTCTCTGCTTTTTCTTATTTACCCCATAACAATCTGCCCTTCTGTATGCTTTAAGTCTGACATGTGTGGTTTATCTTCGATTTAAACGTACGAAAAGGCGGGATGTTACATTTGTATTAGGTAACTATTTTTATTAAGGTTGTATTTTGTTTCAATAATTAAAAATATAAATATCATTAATTTATAGAATTTGTAACTTGCTCATACGATGTCAGATTCAAGTTTGGATTTTAGCGTTACCCTTGTTATGATGTTAGCTATGCCGTGGAACAGATTAATTTGAATTTGAAGCTTTTGTAAATTTACACTATATTCGAATGTTGTTCGGATTTAGTCAAACCAGAACGCGGAAGCGACAACTGGAAATAGATGTGAGTAAAGCTCACTCATTTGTATAGCTGATTATATTTTAAAGTGTTAAAAATTTATGTATTTGTTGATTGGATGAATTAATAAATTATTATTATCAGCTGGGTTATATATATATATATATATATATATATTAGTAGTTGGATTGAATATTCCAATCGATTAGAGCGGATGAGACCCTACGCACCCAGCATAATAGCGAATGACCGTATATTACAGCGGTATCCCACCTAGAAGCGGGATTGGAATTTTATGTTATCTAACATCTGTGGTTACAGGGAAACGGGTTGGAAGGATCTTACTGGATTCCTCAAAAATGTTGATTTTAGTTTCATATATAGTGATATATGATGTGTTTGAATAATCTATGATAGATTATGCGATTATGGTATGATTTGAATTTATTGGATGCTATAGTAGCACTGGCCTAGATTTTGGTATTTTAAAATACAATAAATATCATTCTGAATTTTAAAAGAAATTAAAAGGAGATTCTGGAAGTGAAATATTTATATTGAGTTTTGGGATTATTTAAAGAGGTATTGTTTTAGATAAAATAAATGATTTGATTTTAAATTTTTACTTAACTATTTCATGAAATAATTTAAATAGAGACTTTAAAATAATGTATATAAATGATTTTTTAAAAATAAATTCAAGTTATATTTATTTAAATGTAAAAGGGTTTTAAAAACATAGATTTAAAAAATTGGGAGAATAAAGGAGATTTGGAAATAAATATAAATTTGCTAATACTGGATTTAAAATAAGATTTTGAAATTACGAAAAGGAAGTAGAAATCGAGATTGGATTGGTTTTGGAATATAGTTGGGTTACTTGATAAATAGATGTAAAAATGGGATTATAATTAGAAATCGATTTATATATGGATTTTTGTAATATAAACCTGTATAAATTGAGAATGAGTTTAGGAAAATTATAAACAATGTTTATAGATAAGTGAAATGATGATCATTGGATAGATTAGAAATATAAATCCACGGTGTGAATTTAAAATAAGGTATGGAAATCGGCTCAGAAAGAAATAGTAAATTCTATTTTGGAATTTGGGAAACAGTTATGGAGTTGGAAGTGTGAATAAATATGCGATTAATCAAGAGAGATTTATAAATGTTAAAATGGTGATATTGGATTTTAAAAACAGATTTTTATTGGGAAGTTAAGTTTTGATTTTAGAAAAGGATTTTTATTAAACTATGTAGTTTTAGAACTATTAATTGGATTAAAATATATCAAAATTTTAGTTATTAAAATATTTATTTTTTTGAATGAATTCTAAAGTTTATAAACTAGTTTTGTAAATTGATCAGAAATTTTATAAATAACTTAGAATTAGTTATTGACGTTTATTTCAAAAGTGCTTGGATATTTAAATAATATTTTTTAAAATTTATTAGTATATACGTATATAGTTTAAGGTAAGTAATTAGAATTTATTTATAAATACTCTAGAGATTGTAATCTAGATTTGTTAAACGTATGGGATTATGTAGGTGTAGTGTTATAATGGGATTTATGGAAATTTAGGGAATTTCCAAAATAGTTAGATACGAGAACTACGAAGAATGAATCTAAATTCATTAAAATAGTTATAAATGGTTAGTTGGATTATAAATAAATATAATCGATAATTTTTGGAAATGAAATTGATAAAATTCCCAAAATTTGAGAGATGAGTGCGAAATATTTCCTAACTATGGATATTAGAAATGATTTTGTGAAATAGATTTATAATATTTTCCAAGTATTAGAATTATAGTTTTGGAGAAATTTTGGTGACAAAATGATTTTATGGAAAATTTTCAAAGTGATGAATTATAAGTGGGGTTTGTAAATATTTGTAAGTGTTGATATGGTTGAAAAATCCTGTTGTGGATATAAGAATTTGAATTTTTTTTCAAATACTGAAATACCGAGAGAAATTTGAATATATATCTTTGTAAAGGTATTTGAAATAAATATTTTGGAAAATTTATAATATGGGCCCAGTGACTGCTTATGTGTGAAATTTGATAGTTAAATAATCGACTATCAAATCTGGCCAGAATTCGTTGATCGTTTCAAAGAGAACAGGATCAGATTTAGTTATCCAAAAACCACTTCGATCCGATTTGTTCGTCACTAATTGCGAAATCGTGAAGCTAACAAAGACAGTAATTTTGAAGAGATTGGTTTGTCTAGACCCAGGACAACTTGTATGGATGAATGCTATCATTGTATTGTTGCCTGGAAGGCAGTGTTAGCATTCCAAGTGGAATTGCTATTCAAAGAAAGGTAAACGTTGCCTTAAGTCTCATCAACTGGGGAATGACTAAAACAGGGCATGCAACAGGGTTTTTTTTTTTGAGAAAAATATGTGATCCTCTACAAATAGAGGAGAGCACACATGCAACTATATATAACACAAAAACAAAGCGCTGCCGACATGCCTAGCAGGTAACAGAAATAGATAAAAGAAACAATAGTAATCAAGTACCCCTAAGACGACTTCCGGCAAGGTCACCACCCATCACACCCTAATATCGAGCTCCGGCATAGCCACCGTCCGATATTAAGGTGTTAGAAGTACCTAAAAAACTAAATAAAAGCCAATAATACTTGATGTCAACACAATCTAAGAAGGAAGCTCCATGCTTCTAGTTTGGAAGAAATGGAAATGAATCTGCTCTGAAGTGGATCTGAAATTGATACTGACTGGAAAATCCGCTCTGGAGACTCTAAGGTGGAACTACTAGTGAATCTGAGAGGAAAACTCAGCTCTGATGATCTCTCTGCAATCCAAAAACCTGAAATCTGAAGTCGCAAGAACCTGCAAAGTGAACCTAACACCCTATCCCCCAAACCTGCATCTGACGAATGATTAAGGAAAAAGATTAGAATGTACATCTATATGTATATTTATATTATTTGTATACATATATATGTAAGAGAGAGATGGGAAATAAAATATCTAAATAATACTAATTTGACTATGAATGAAATATATTATAAAATATCTGAATAATACTAACATGACAAATACAAAAGAATTATAGGAAGTATAAACTAATATCAACAATTACAAGCACAAAAAATTTAGAACAAAGCTTAAAATAATCTTATAGACCTTTGATCATAAGTAAGTTATCATTAACAGTAATACCATCATATAAGTTTGGAAAAATATTAATACTACTATAGTTGACAATAAAAATATTATTATTGAGTTTAAATAGATTAAAATTATAACTAACCTTGTTAAGATATCTTTTAAATAGGTTATTTTTAGCTAATTTATATTTGGGATTAGAAATCCAATTAAAACAAAATGTAGAAATTGTACAAATCAATTTGTCAACATGGTTATTATTATTATTAAAAATTCATTGATTTCTTTCAAACCAAATATACCAACAAATAATAATGAATAAAGCGTCCAGTAAAGATCATTAATCTTTTTGAACCTAAATCTAAAAGTATTCCAATAAAATTCACAATCTGAAATTTTAGCGATTATATTAAAGTTAAAGATTTTGAGGGTATTATTTAGAATAAAATAAGTGTCTGTATAGTTATAGTACAAATTATTAATATTTTCAAGATAATTATTACAAAAATAGCAATTGTTATTATTTTGAATATTTTTCCTCTTTATGAATTCTATAGTGTTAAGTTTTCCATGCAGAATTAACCATATATGAATTTTAGCGTTAGGAGGAGCATTAGATTTCCAAATAAATTTAGAAAAGTTATTAGCTACACCCAAATAATTAGTAAATCTACAAAATAAATTAGAAGTATATTTCTTACTCTTATCCCACTCCCAACTAATAATATCATTATCGTTATCAATGTTATAAAGGTTTAATTTAGCATAAAGCAAAGAGAGTTGTCTAAAGGTAGAGCATACTAAAATACTGTTAAAACTAAACTTCCAAGGAGGATCATTTTTAGAAGAATAAACCTCACTAATTAAAGCATACTTAAAATTACAGATTTCATAAAGCTCTTTAGGCTTTATCCTAAGAGGTATGGTAGAAATCCAACGATCATGCCAGAAAGAAGTATAATTGCCAGAATGAACTATTGTAGTAATACCTAGATTAAAAATCTCATGATATTTTAAAATGGATTTCCAAAAGTTTGATAAATTACGACTGACTATAGGAGTAATTTGATATAAATTACTACTACCATTGTAGTAATATTTAGAAATGATCTCTTTCCAAGTAGCTTTATCGTTAGTATCCTTAAAGTTCCATAACCATTTACCTAGTAAGGATAAGTTCATATTACACAAATTAATGACTCCTAAACCTCCATCTGTTTTAGTTTTACAAACCGTTTCCCAATTTACTAAGCATTTGATGCAATTATTAGAGTTTTCACCACTCCAAAGGAAATCCCTTCTAATTTTATCTATTTTATCAATCACCCAGCTTAGAAACAGATGCATAGACATCCAATAGATCGGGAGTGTTGATAAAACAGAATTTATTAAAGCTAATCTACCCGCTCTTGATAGTAATCTCCCATTCCAATTAGAAACCTATTTTTGATTTTATTTATGATTAAAAATTAGTCATTATGTTCGAGCTTAGAAGGCTTAATTACAAAACCAAGGTAGTCAAATGGAAAGTTCATAGTTTTACAATTTAGAGTACTAGCTATTAAATTTTCAGCCTTTTCAAAATCATTTAAAATTAAAACAGAAATTTTGTCAAAATTTATTTTTAAACCTGATAATAATTCAAAACTATATAAAATAAACTTAAGTGTAATAATATGCCTAGGTAAATTAGAGGAAAAAAGCAAGGTATCATCAGCAAATTGGAGTACAGAAATACCATTATGCGATATATCATTGCCTACAAAACCCAAAGATCCATTATCGACCGCATTTTTAATTATCTTAGTAAAAACATCTGCAGCTAAGGTAAATAATAGAGGCGATAAAGGATCCCCTTGCCTTAAACCTTGCTTAGATTGAATTTTATTACCTAAAATACCGTTAACTATTATGCTAGAGTTACCAGTTCTAAGTAAATTCATAATCCAGCTAATCCATCTACGATAAAACCTCTAGCATGAAAGATATCTACAAGAAAATCCCAATCTATCAAATCAAAAGCTTTAGCAAAGTCCAATTTTAAAATAGCATAAGTTATATTTTTCTTACAACAGTGATTAATGTATTCTTGAACAACAGCTACACTATCTGTGATATTTCTCCCTTTAATAAATGCAGTTTGTGAACAGTCTATTAAATCATTCATTCTTAAACTAAGTCTATTAGCTAAAACTTGAGAAATAATTTTATCATAACAATTAATCAAAGAAATAGGTCTAAAATCTTTAAGGTTATTAGCACCTACTTTTTTGTGTAATAAAATAACATTTGCAAAGTTAAATCTTCCTAATTGTAAATTTCCATTGTAAAAAACATTAAAAATATTAATTACATCTATTTTTAAAACATCCCAAAACGTTTTATAAAAGAAAATAGGGAATCCATCCTCCCAGGGGATTTATCCCCTGGCAAATCATTGGTGGCTTTCCAGATTTCATCCTCTGTGAAAGGACTATCTAATCCAAAAAGATCAACGATAGAGTCAGACGGATATAAATCACACCATCTAGCATAAATTCTATGAGTATTTTTAGTACCAAAAATTTCTCTATAATAGTCCGTAAAAGCCTTATTAAGATCTCTTTGGTCAACTAATTCTTCATTATTAACAGTAATAGAATTAATAGTGTTACTACGTTTTCTGTCGTTAGCCGTATTGTGAAAGAATTTGGTATTATTATCACCTTCGTTGATCCATTAAATCCTGGATCTCTATTTCCACATAATCTCTTCCTTTACTAAAATAGAATTAAGTTGCTCTTTTAAATTTGCTAGAACATTACGCTCACCTACATTTAATTGTATCGATTCTTCTATCTTGTTTAATCTAAGTAATTCATTAAGAATATTTTCTTTCTTAATTTTAATACTACCAAAAACAATTTTATTCCAATTTTTCAGATAATACCGAAGGTCCCTAAGTTTTTGCACATTGCAGAATTACCCCTATTTCTAATATTATAATAACTCATAGAAATCCACTTGTTTTTAACTAAATTTAAAAAGTTAGGTTCTATTAACCACATTTTTTCAAATTTGAAAGATTTATTAATTCCCCTACGTTGATCACATGAAAGAATAATAGGACAATGATCAAAATAAGTGTACGGTAAACCAAGAACTCTACAAATAGGATATTTATCCTCAATTTCATCACTAACAAAAAAACTATCAAGTAAAGCCATGGATGGAGTTTCTCTAGCATTACTCCAAGTATAATCTCTGTTAGATAGAGGAATTTCAATCAAAATAGAGTTGATAATAAATTGGTCAAATTCCTCCATAGCCGAAAATTCACCCTCACTAGGTGAACGCTCTCCTAAAAAACGCGTAATGTTAAAATCACCCCCTAAAATTCAAGAACCCGAAGCTAACGATCTAAAATCCAAGCATTCATGCTAAAGAATCTGATGCTCTATTTTCAAATTAGGACCATAAACAGTAGAAATATTTAAAAAAGAATTATCGCTAAGATTTATAAATAATATGTAATGAATGTTGCTTGGAGATACATTGAAGCATTTTGAAATAATTGTCACGCCAACCAATAAGTAAACCGCCAGAAGAACCCACTGTAGGTAGACAAGCCCATTTCGTAAAATGAAAGCCACCTGTCTTCTATAAAAACGATTATATGGAAATTCAATTTTAGTTTCCTAAAGTAATGCAATGTCAATAGATAGTCTTTAAAGAAAGCCTTAATGTTGTCACATTTATTTAAATCATTTAAGCCTCTGATATTCCAACTAATAATCCTCACGTACCAATAGATCTAGCCCTCTCTAGTTCCTTATGTCTAATATATTCTATGTCAATGTCAACATCGATAAACATGAAAGCGGTATCCCTAGCCAACTGATTAAACTGAGAAGAAGACAAACTACCTAAAGCATAAGATGAATAAACACTACCTAAATCAGAATGCAAACCTGAGCCTGAATTTGTAGCCCCACTCATGGAGCTCGAATCAAGAAATTCACTTGAAGACTGAGCTCTACAACCTTGGATCCTGGCACTTCGCCGAACTGACCCACTTGGCTTCACTAAAATCCTATGCCTATGTCTCCTCAATGAAGATGTACATGATGTTGAAAAACTACCACTCATACTGACACCAGCATTTTGTAGAGGACAAGACCTAACTACTGAAGCATTATCAATAGCACAACACACATTAGAAGTGGCTGCTACATTCAAAGTATCAATCGAAGTAGACAAACTGACATCTCTTGCAAGCTTATCAGAATAACCTCCTTTCTCAACCTGTCCCACTATGTCCTTATCACCCAAATAGTTAGGAATTCAACAGTTCCGAACCTGAATACTTCTTCTCTAACTCATCATTCCTATCCCCGCAAACTAATTCACTAACATTCTCATTAAACCCACCTACTACACCTTCTAGGTTATCGCTAAAGGAAGCAATAACCAGAGCTGAATCACCCACAGTTGAATTCGAACAAGGACAATCAAGCAATTTTAATGATCTGTGCATGTCAGATATATCATACATACACAAACTCGATTCATTCACAACAATCAACATTTTATCAAAATCCATAAAAGCTTCTTCCTCAAAAGTGTTGACTTTATCTTCAGGAAAAATATAATCCTATTCCAGATTATTATCAAAATAAACAGAATGAACCTTTTCATAGTAACTTGCAGTGAAGAAGTCCTCATAGAGCGATTCTGACATATTTTTCATCTCTGAATTCAAAAACTCGTGTGAGATATCCACCGATGAGACATCTAGCTCTTTAACCAAACAATTATCCTCCTTCGTCTTTGTGCTTATAGTAGGGTTAAGTTCGCTCCCATTAGGGTATGTCATCATCATTCTAGATACCCTTCATATACGTATTTATGGATTGGTTGTGCGTGAGATCTCAAAAAGGTCGGAATACCGGGATGATGACATATTCTGTACTAGTAGTCAAATGTTAGGTTGGTTCTATATACCAGGGTACATGATGCCCTTATTAGACCTGAGTGCATTGGCCTAGAGATGCACTCATCAGAGGTAGTTCCTTACTTGGTCATAGTATGGAATACATTTTCCAATACATTCCTTATGGTTTTGATGGTAGAGCCTAGTTTGTTGGAATTTAATGTAACAATTTCGGCTATTTTATTGTACTTAGACACTATTATAATATCACATGATTTCATAGAAAAATGGTTTGGTTATCGTAAGGAAAAACCCATCGTGTTTATATATGGCGTGGTCTTACGAGATACCTTTGTTTTTCAAAGGATTTTTTGGAAATATTTAAATTCAGATTGAGTTTGTTTTCTCATGCTAGTTTTCCAAACTGACTCGGCTGTTATTTTGTTATAATGCTCGGGCCAGACCCAGTACTACAGACCCAGATTAGGTTGCCATGGAGCTCAGGAGACGTGTTGGAGTATTTCAGGCGTATTCACATACTTGGTTATTTCCGTTGTATGTTATGTTGTGTGTTCAGTATATGTAAGGACAAGTTATTATAACTGTTCGAAATTGATTTGTTGATTGTTGTGCTCTGATGATGGTATGTATATTAACAGTTATGTTTCTTTTTGTATAAAGATATGTTATTATCTATTTTACATTGTTCCACTACGATTGTGAGATTCTGTGTTATGGTTTCTGTTTCTTCCATCTTTCATTTTCTTTTCCCCTAACAATCGGGTTTTTCCGCATTCAATTTCTCGGCATGTAATACAGAAGGCGTATTAATATCAATTTCCAAGGGTTGAAAACCCCGATCGTTACATATAGGAAGTCCACCCCAATCTTCAGTCACTACAGACTTAGGGAGCAAGTGTTACACCTATATCTTTCAAGTATTGATAAAGGAGAATTGATACAAGCACCGAGTCAAAAGAACCGCTTGCACAATAGAAGTAGGACTATGAAAAGGAAGTGAGAAAAAAAGAAAAGTCCTGATAGTACTGCACCAAAGTCTTTAAGACAGCGACTAAACATATGTACCACCCCTTTCCATTGAGCATAGCTTCGACGCTAGTAAAACCTTAGATAGCCACAAGTATAAGGACTACTCTGAAATCATAACACTAACTTTAATGGTCAAAACTGCGGCATAAATTTCAAGTGCCAAATATGAAGGTTATGTCGTGGTTCTAAAAGTATGTCTTAATAAGCTGGAACTGCAGCATAATCATTATGTGATAACAAAATGTAGAGATTGTGCTACAATCCCAAAGCAACATCAGTAATATAGAACTGCGGCATATCCTTCAAAGAAATTATAAGCAATAGGGATGCACCACAATCTTAAACTAACATTAAAGTAATAGGGTTGCACCATAATCTTATATTAACATTGAAGCAACAGGAAGGCACCACAATCCCGAGTTGACATTGAAGTGACATGACAGTGCCACAATTCTAAAGAAGTACTACCTAACAAATATAAAGACTCGAAGGAAGAAACATATTAACAAACCTATACTACATGCATAGGCGAAGCCACAATAAGAAACTGCCCACAACATATGAGGACTGAATGGTTGTAAGCACTCCAGAACTTCGTTGGATCATTAGGAACTACGCCTCCATTATTATATAAGAGAGCAATGTTAGACAACATCCAAACTACGGTTACACTCCCGAATCCATATTGCACAGTTTCATCCAAAACAACAACAAAGTACAACGCCAAGAGTAATTAAAGCCAAACTATGCAACTCAGTAAATAAGAACACGTCGTCATTTTGAAGCCTAGCTGCATCACCAGAACCCAGTTAAGCTGTTCTAGTAATAATATGGACTGCAGCTCTGCAATCATAAGAACAAAGATTAATGAGGAAAGGCCAATACTATTGAACCCCCACAGTCTTAAATAACCAAAAACCCATATTAAGTTATAACTTATTCAAATTTGGTTTTCCTGCTTCAATTCCAAGCTTCTCGTCGAAGTTCAAAATCCGTAAACCCAAATCAAATTTTCCCATCAAAGACCCTGTTAGCAATCCATGCACAGTAGATAAGCAAGGTGGATGATTGACACATGGCATAATGAAAAGGCAGAAATCAAAAGAGTGAAAGGTGGCCATTAGCGATATGTATAAGGCACTGTACACTATAAATGAATAAGGAATTGAAGTAGAAAATGAGGATATTTTGACTTTACTCTTTTTTTGAAGTACTGAAATCAAAATTGTACTCTTTGCTTTTTTCACCTGTATTAAGAATGAAAGAAGAAGATAAGGACATTTTTCCATGGACATAGGATTCGTTAACATCCAAACCGCATAAATTCTTTATGTCATTTATTGCTTTCAGTACTTTACTTTACCTTTTCTGTCTTTAGTGCTAAAATTGGAATGTATTGCTTAACAAATTAAATAGAGACCTATCATAGAATTTCAAATATTTTTCCACATAATTGTATAAGCATTACAACACATAATTAGTTCCTTTAAAGGCAATTTTAATATTACAAAATCTTGCTGATTCTTAGTCACGTAAGCATTCAACATCATGGTTACTTCAAAAAATTCTTGGTTGTCTTTTTGACCAAAAGTCTCATTAACATATTTGCATTAATATCATTCCATTAGTGACGGCTAATATCATTTCTTTGTCTATCATGAATGTCACATTTAAGGATTTTTTCAATGTCACTTCAATGAAATCTTACAATTTCCCCATAAACATTGGACTAAAGCCATCTTCATCAATGTGAAGCTTAGTACTTTTCCTGTTTAGATTAGCCAAGAAAATTTGGATAGATAAAGTATTAATCTTGACATTATTATCTTCAAATTCAATTAGAGAGGCAATTTTTGCCCTATTTGTGAATTCTTTTATATTGTAAGTAGGAAAATCACATAATTTGTAGAAGGTACATGTGAAAATCTTCATCGAAGGTAAAGCTTTTAATTTATCAATACTTTCCCTATCAGGATGAAGCCATTTCTTTATTTGATCTGATGATATTTTAGGACGCTAAGTAAAAGTGGCTTCAAAAGATCTTTTCTTTAATGAGGTTTTGGGAGCCATTGATTTTAAAATTATAAATTTATTCAGGAGCTAGGGTTTTCGAAGAAAATATTTTTTTAAGAAATGAAGTTTGTGAAGTAGAGAAGGAATTAGCGGGTATAAAAGGAGTAATAAATGTTGAAAGTTGTGTAGGACTGGTCAACAAGTCAATTACAAGATAATCAGACATTTGAGAAAACACTTTTATGTCTCATTTTACAAAAAATGCAACCAAAAACTTTTTAGTTCAAAAAAGTCTATATTCATATGTCTAGAAACACTAATCAATTGTGATAACCTGGATTTTCAGGCATCAGATAATTGGATAGTTATCTGATTTAACTTTTGCAAATACTGAATTATAAATTAAACAAATAAATGAGATAATCTTCTTTATAATTATTTAAATTTGATAAAATTGATTATTTTCAAAACAATAATAATTTGTTATTTTTATATACATAAATGGATTTTAAATAGAATTGAATCTGTGTTTGTTTAAATACCTATATTCATATGAGTTGATTTGAATTCGAATTTGAATTTGAAATTCAAAAGATAAATATCTTAAAGTAAATTGAAATTAAATATATATATATATATGATTTTATTAGCATATAGTTGTTAATTTCATTCAAAAATCATATTAATATAAATGAAGGAAAGTGGTTACTAAATAGAAATTTAATATAAGAGTTTTATGGAAAACATTTTAAATCATAAATAAAGTATAAAGTATGATTAGTATATTTATATAACTATTATAAGTGTGTAGTTGGGATTTTATAAATTTAGTAGACAAATATAAGAGGCAGAACAAATATAATTAAGTAAGATTAATTTAAGATAAAATTTAAACATTTAAAACATACGACATTTATATAAGGGAAAATTGATAATATGATAAATATATATATTTTAAAAGGCAACGACATTTATAAATATAAAAGTCAAATTTAGGATACTATATAAATACACATAAAAACAAGTCTAAGCTAAGTACATATAATACTTATATATATATTAACATAAGAAAGTATTAATAATTGTTTCTTTAAACATTTGAAAATATTTAAAATACATTAAACATTTGTAACAAATTTAGCATGCACGAGAATACAAGTGTGACTTAATAATTAAGAAAATTTAACAGGTGGCAAATGCATTAATTTCAAATAACATAAAAATAAGAAACTAGGATTGATTTTCTTTTCACTTCTAAATTTCCTCCTTTATCTTCATCTTATAAAACAAAACCTGGAAAATGGAAATCAGAAACTAAATCCGCAACCTGGGATTCCAAAATCTGAAACAAGAATAACATTTAAGCTTAAATTCAAATTCAAGTCAGGAAGCAAGCTTACAATTTCCAAAGATCAACTCAGTCTCAAAAATTTAAAAGGGTAGCAGCAAAATCAACCTGAAGCAATTCATCAAGCAAATTCAAAATCAGTTCACATTTAAAATATGGTCCTTTGTTTCAAAGGTGAGCAAACTTTACTTTGTTCTGATTGAATCTGGATGCATGAATAGAATTTAGAAACTTGATGAAAATTTGTTTGCATGATGTTGTACTGGATATATTTGAATGTAAATCTGGGTGCATGTGTTGATATATCAGTATTCATCTCTGTTTAAAGGTATAGATTATAAATTTAAATAAAATTTCAATTCCTCTTATTCTAATCTTTGTTAGGCTAGGGTATTTAAACAAAATATGTTTGTTTAAGATTAAACTAAGATTTAAAAATATTTTTAATTTTAATAAATAGAAATATTGTCTGCAAAAATAAAAGAACAGAGGATCATTCGTTTATGTTAAAAATCAAATATTTTATTTTCTAGATTCAAGCATGCAACTTGAATTGCCATTAAAAAACTTGATTTTTAAAACTAAAATCTCGAATTTTAGTTGAATTTTGGAATTGCATTTCTCAGATGATCTGAAATGGAAGTTTGGTCAATAAATGGCGACTGGGTGGGTTTTGGGTGTTGTGGCTTTCGTCGAAGCTGGATTGTCATCTTAGGGTGTTGGGAAAAATTGTGATGGATTTGAATGATCGCCGTGGCGCCGGCGGTAGGCCATTTGGGTTTAAAACCCTAATTCTACCGAGGTTTAAGAAATGGGTCATCGGAGCTTCTGTAGTGCATCGAGTTGCATGAGGGTTGGGGAAAAGATGGCGTAAAGGATAGCGAAGTCGCTGGCGATGTTTTGGTAGTTCTGGTGAACGGAATTGCCTCGCGGAGGCAGTTTCAGATGGGAATAAGTTTCCAGTTTTTCGATCGAAGGCTCGATTTTGGGTTTGTTGATCGATCGTGTTTGCTGAGGGATGCGATGGTTTGGGGATGCCGTAGTCAACTTAGTGATGGGGGGTCAATAGTGCCAGAGAGCCGACGCCGACGTGTGCATGTACATCGGTCAGTCAGTGCACACGAGATTGGGAGAGAACGATGAAGCTTTTCTCGTGTTGATGCTCGAGTGGGATTAATTTTAACTCGAGTCTGAACTCGTGTTCGTGAAGTTTACCTTTTCCATTTTTTTTAAAGTTTAAAACTAAAAAAAGGAGATGAAGAAAGAAACTCGAGTCTGGTATCGAGTTTGGGTCGGGTCAAACCCGAAGTTAGTTGGGTGTTTTAAAATGGTTTTTCAAAGTAAATTTTAAATTTTAAATTTTAAAATGGTTTAAACTTCTTTATGATAAAATGTTTAAAACTATTTGATTAAAGAAGGTTTTATACTTTGTTAACTAAAATTTGAGGAATACTTAAGTATTCTTTTAAAAACTTAATTTTTAAAAGTAATGAAGTATAAATAAAGACAAAATGTTTTAAACATGTATTAATTTTAAGTAATTAATGAAATTGTTTTATTTTGAAAGACTAATATGGTAATTAAAGTTAAATTAATTAATAATTTTGGATTAATTAATTTATAAAGGTTTAGTTAATTAATTATGGATTAATTAATTGTTAATTAAGAATTAATTAAGAAATTAAGGATTAATTAATTTATAATTAGAGGTTAATTAATAGTAATAAAAGGGAAACTACTTAATGTTAGTAATTAAGGATTAATTACTTGGTGTAATAATTAAAGGATTGATTGATTTAGGAAATTAATTGAGGATTAGTTAATTAATGGATGTGATTAAGTAAAGCATAATTAATCAATATAAGTAATTATGGAATAATTAATTCAAGTAATTAATTAAAAATCAGTGTAATCAATATGGATGGGTAGAGGTTAATTAATTTGTGTGTGCAATTAATTTAGAGTTAATTACTTAAACGTAATTAAGGAATAATTAACCAAGGATGATTAATTAAAAATAATTAATTAAGAAGGTCGATTAAGATGGATCGTTAAGAAATGATTAATTAATTGAGTTGTAATTAATTAATGTCAAGTAAGCAGAATTAAGGTAACCCAAGTGATTAAAGTGGGTGATTACCTTAATTGGAAATTAATTAAGTTAAGTGAAAATTTTATATCTGTTAGCACCAAAATTGGTCACTAACACCCTTAAGAGAGATTGTGTAGAGAGATTAATGAAGAAAGTAAATTTAAACAGAGAACAATGTGCTAAATTAAACGCAGAAAACAAGAACACCATATTTATAGTGGTTCGGCGTAACTGCCTACGTCCACTTTGAGGTTAATCTTTATTGCTTTTCTCAATAATCAATTACAGATACAATATGTACACCAACTACTTGATTACAATTGTTAAGCAAAGAAGATAAGTGTTGAATGAGTCTTGAATGCGGTCAAGTCTCCTCGGTGTTCTCGAAAAAAGGTCCCTTTTACTGTGCCCCTGCCTCTCTATTTATAGACAAAGATGGGTTGGACTTCCCTGATGGGCCTAGTAGTAAGATACCACGACCCAAAATGAATGAATTCTATGTGCCGAGCCACAAATGCCGAGCGGCAAATGCCGAACCATGTCCCTAGCCGAACGAGGCAGCGTGTTGAGTGAGATGTATAGGCCGAACGAGATCCGATGCCGACCAAGGGGAGATGCCGAACGACATGCTCATGCCGAGCGAGGCCATGTGCTGAACGAGGCTGGAATGCCGAGCAAGGCCGGAATGCCGAACGAGGTGTGAATGCTGAATGAGGCATGAATGCCGAACGAGGCTGAATGTCGGTCAAGGCTTGAATGCCGAGCGAGGTATGAATGCTGAACGAGGCTGGAATGCTAAACGAGGCCGAATGCCGATCAAGGCTGGAATGCCGAATAAGGCTGGAACGCCGAACGAGGCTGGAATGCCGAACGAGGCTGAATGCCGATCGAGACTGGAATGCCGAATGAGGCTGAATGTCGAACGACTCTGCCATGCCGAACGGTACTGGACGCCGAACGGTGCACTAATACCGAGTGACCTCTAGTTACTTGGTCAAATCTCCATGTAACACTTGCCCCCCCAAAGTGCATAGTGTGGACAAACATGATGCGCTTTGAATCATGAGTCCTTCATGCTTTTCTTTGAGCCTTGGCCTTATCTTATTGATAGTGTCTTCTTTTGAATACTAAATGAGGCATCATATGCCGAACGACATGCTAATGCCGAACGACATATAATGCCGAACAGTTTAGCTGATGCCGAGCGACATATAAATGCCGAACGGGGCTGAAAACCGAACGAGATCAATGCCGAGTGAAGGAGGTGTTTTGACCAGTTCTACTGGTCGTTGTCCCTTCGACTTCCTTTCTTCCGCCTATAAAGGTCGGCACTTCACTTCTTTTTCTCTTTTCTACTTTTACTTCCACCCTGTAGAACTTACGAACTTTCCTCTTACTTCTGCGAATTACTTACCCTTTCCTTCCGTTCTCAAACTCGATTCGTTGCCTCACCCCCTTCCCAAATAAACGAACCGAATTGAGTCGTGCTTCCTACCCCTGAACATCCCAAAGCTTCGAATTGTTTCTTAGGTAATGGTTCTCCCTTTTAACACCTTAATCCCAAATAAGGAACATAGCATGAGATTCGCACTCCTGAATCTCTGTAAGACTGAAGATGGTAGGAAATGCGTGGATAGAGGACAATGAATTCAAGGTCAAACACGTCTTAGTGATAGGCGGAGGGATGGAAGGAATGAGGTGTTAGAGGTGTTCAAGGAAAGTGTTGGTGGAAAGAGCACTGATGTGGCTCGGTGGGGCTTCCTTATGCCGAACAAGGAGCGAATGTTCAGAAGTGATTGGAGTTAAGGCTCGGCGTGTCGAGCGATGTGGCTTGGCACGGCCACGGCTCGGCATGACTCTTTAATGCCGAACAAGGTAGGATGGAAGGTAGGAGGGAAGTAGGATCCTGGTAAAATGTCGAACAACATGACTCGGCATGAGTATGGTTCGGCGTGACTCTTTTATGCCGAACGATGAAAAGGATAATTAGGAGAGTGGTGTGCCGAGCGGCTTGGCTCGGCATGTTTGCGGTTCGGCATGCCTTGCCGCATGCCGAACAGTGATAATGAGTGGTAGGTGAGTGTTGATGCAGAGGTTAGAATGCCGAGCAAGGTGGCTCGGCATGATTGTGGTTCGGCATGACAAGTTGAATGCCTAACGATGAAGTGGTTAGGTAGGAGTGTTGTGTACAACAACAATACCAGTCGAACCTAATGCATAATTGACTCAACACATATCTTATGCCTGAACACATGATAGTGAACAAGGACAAACATAAACAACAAAGCGTATCAGACAATCTGGACTGACGAATCCCGTGTTTAAACAACTGAAAATTTGGACTTTAACTTGCTTAACAGTTAATAACCTTTCAAATGTAGTGAAGATGTCGAGTTCAAAATGTAAACCGTCTTACGAAAAGCTTTCGTAGACGGTCAGTGATGATGGTCTTCGAAGACAACAATTCAAAGCTTAGACTTATTTAATCAATCATGTGTCTTTTCACTGCCCGACACTTACATTTAAATGATTGCACTAGTTCACACACCACACGGGGGGATATTTATGTCGTTAAGTCTAATGTCGATTATTTTTCAGGTATAGTTCAAACAGGTGCCTTGTCAGATTCAATATTCATTAGAGATGTCTAGAAAATCAAGCTCTGCTATGATTTTCGATAGACCTGGGCCATCTTCTCGACAAGAAGTTGTAGGAACTTCAAATCCATCAACTATCCCTGCTCAAGACTTACCGAGCCTTACGACTGCATCTGTCAACTTGGCTCCCAATGCTTTGGGGGCAGCTATTTTCTTAGATGACCCAATCGACTCACAGGCCTCAAAGATTGATGAAAGTACACTTTGTCGGATATGCTCTGTCCATGGAATCCTTTTCGATGATGTGTTAGTTCCATCGTAGCATGATCGTTCGCACTTGCCCCCAGTCGGATTCACAGCTTACAACAGATTCATGTACTGGGTTGGCAGCATGCCACCATTCAACTCATTTCTTCGTGACTTGTTGCATTATATCGAGATTGCCCCATCGCAATTGCATCCGAATAGCCACGCATTCATATATGGCACTTGCATCCTCTTTATGAGTGTCCTCTTCAGGCTTCCGACTCCGAGCGATATCCGATACATCTATTGTATCAAGAGACGGACGGATAGCCCATCTTTCATGTTTCTCAAGCCACATAACAAATGCCAAATTCTGACTGGCGCATGAAGTAAATTTGCCCAGTATATGCAAGAGTGGTTCTACATGCGTTGCCTCCCTGGCTTCGCCAGAAGATGGGTAGAAGGAAGTAAGTTCTTTTTTCGGATCGATACTTGAATTTACCGAGACTTACATCGTTTCTGACTCTTCATTCATTTTTTTAGGTATCAACCCACGTCCCGAAGGCTCCGGGTACTCTAAGGTAGTCGAAGCTATTCGAGCCCTTCCCGCGGAAGACTGGGACATCAGATCACTCATTTCAAATGAGTCACTTTCAAAGTTTGGGTTGCTGGCGGAAGGTCACCGAATAAGCCTCCCCATCATCTTCTCTCAGATCTATGTCTCTGTAGATCCGAGAATGTTGCCCGAGCCAGGGCTCGGGCACTACTTGTCAATTATCAGTATTTTGGATGTGGATGGAGCTGTCCGCAACCTTCCCCTTTTCTCTCCGCTGAGCCTCTCCTAGCTCTGCAACATAACATGTGTGACCGGTCGCCTAATCGCCATGCACTACGCCGACTCCTTTGTCTGTCGAAAATTTTAATGTCAAACACCATGGGGCCAAAGCCGCCCTAAACTCTGCCAGGGTCGGACGACCCAGAAACACATTGTATGGAGAGTAAACATCCATCACTATGAATGGTAGGACTCGCATTCTCCTACGCTCACCTTCTCCCAGTTCAAGTGGTAACTCGATATACCCCGTTGCGTCAGTCGCGGCACTATTAAAGCCATGGATACGGGCTTTGCATGGCTTTAAATCTTTTGTTTCCATCTTCATTTGCTCATAAGCCTTTTCGAAGATGATGTTGACAGGGTTTCCACAATCAATCAAAATCCTTTTGACGTAAGATGGCCCGATCGTTGCGGATATGACCATCGGGTCGATAGTAGGAGCCTCTACCTTGTCTACACGTCGAATCCTAAACATTATATCATCTGTCATCATGTGTTGTTGTTTTGCGAGGGTTCCATCTTCCACATTCGAACAACATTCATAATTCGTATGCCTCAAGGAGGTAGCATATCGTTCCATCTCCTGCCAATTCTTGTCTGCAAGATGAGGTCCTCCGACTATAGTGTTTATGATCCACCTACCCACGGTCCGGGCAGGTTCCTTTGGGTGGCGTGGAGCCGGCCCGCGTCCAGGGTCTGACGTTCCTTGCCTACCCTCTGGTGGGTTCTTAACAAACTCCTGCAGCTTTTTCTGCCTGATTAACTTTTCTATGGCGTCATGGGGGTGTCTATACTCCTCAGCATTGTGTCGGTGGGTCTCATGGAAGCGACAATACTTCCCTATCCGCTTCTACTCCTTTGTGGACTCTTTTGGGTGTGGCTTTCTGTTTTGAAAGGTGTTATAGGTAGATAGGTAAATATTTTCAAGAGACGTATTCAGGGGGTGTATTCGTTGTAGGTCGGAGTCCTCGGCTTCCATTTCCCTATCTCTTTTTTCTTTCTGGGATTTCCACCTCCGGATCATTTAGATTGCCCAGGCTTGTTCTGGACATTGACTTGAACTTTTCTCGAGTTATTGCCGGATTGCTTCACGGCGACGTTACTTTCACATTCTCCTGAACAGGCCATGGTGCCTTATCTCATCTTGTCCATCGAGCTTCTTCCCTCCTTATGAACTGGTGAGCTTTGGAATAGAAACGCTCCAACGTAGTTAGGGGCTTTCCCGCCAACCAATCTCCAAACTCTGAGTCTGGATCTACACCTCGCATTACTGCCATCAAAATTGCATGGTCATTAGAGTTGCTAACTTTAGTGGAGGCAACATGAAACCTCTGCAAGTACGCTTTCAAAGACTCTCCCGGAGCCTGGATTACGCTTGATAAGGACACCACATCCTTTGGACGAGTAGCATGTATCCTGAATTATTCAACAAATTTCATTGCCAACTCGTCGAAGCTGGATATAGACCGCGGAGGAAGTCGAGTAAACCATATGATGGCGATTCCGAAAAAAGTAATTGGGAAGCACCTATACTTGGTTGCATCATTCACTCTTGTAGAATCCATCATCCATTCAAACCTCATCACGTGTTGGCTATGGTCAGTCTTCCCTTCATAGGCTGGGATAGTCAGCATATTAAACTTCCTGGGATACTTCGCCTATAGAATAGTATTTGTGAAGGGAGTATGACTCCAGGACACTCCCCAATCTTCATTGTTCAAGCCTTGGTTCTCCCTCATTAACTGCCTGACCATGGCTGATAAATCTGGAGTTTGTATGGAGGATGGACGGTTGGGTTCCGTTCCATTGACCGTTCGGGTTGATGTCGCCCTTGCTGGCGATCAGCCAAACGTGCATCCTGAAGGCCAGCTTCAATAGGGTCTTGGTGAGTCGGGCGTCCGGTCTCCTCACGTGCCTGATCCCTAGTGGATCGATCAGTAGCACCTGCCTGTACAGCTTCAGTCTTACGGCATCTACGCCTAGGAGGTTCATCAGTTGAGGTCGAGCTATCAGATGAAGAATAGGAAGCAGGGCTACTTCCATCATTCTGATGCTACTCTGAGTCGTGAGATTAGCATTGGCTTGAATCTGCTTAGCAAGTTGCCTTCTACTTTTCCTGAGTTCTCTCATCAAGTCGTTGAACTCTATCCAGGTAACGACTTCCGTTTGATTTTGGGTGGAGGATCCGGCGCATTGAATTGCTTATTGGTTGCTAGGTCCAACTTGTTACACACTAGCAGTCTCGTGGACGTCCGCATTGTGAGAGGCTGATTGGGTACATGGTCTTGCTATAGTAGAGTCGTCGGTCGGAACTCTGAATATATTCAACAGACGTCCTATGAAAAAGTCGGATCTCCTTCTAGGGTTTTTCAATCCAGTAGCTACAAAGTAGATTCTATCGGCCTGAGAATTCAATTCTCAGTGAAGGCACCAAAATGTTAGCACCGGAATTGGTCATTAACACCCTTTAGTAGATTTATGTAGAGAGATTAATGAAGAGAGTAAAGTAGAAAAGAAGAATAGTGTAATTCAATGCAAAAAGAACAACAAAAACGAGAACACCAGATTTATAGTGGTTCGGCGTAATCGCCTACGAGAACAACAAAAATTAGCTACATCCATGCTGAGTGAGACTATGCCGAGCGAGTGCATGCCGAGCGGGAGTACACCTAGTGATCCAGTGCATGCCGAGCGAAAGTATGCCGAGTGAGAGTATGCCGAGCGACATCCAGCCGTGCGGCATGCAGGCCGAGCCGCATTCTTATGCCGAGCTCCATCCAGGCCGAGCCGCATTCCTACGCCGAGTGGCATCCAGGCCAAGCCGCATTCCTACGCCGAGCGGCATCCAGGCCGAGCCAAACTTAAGTTACACCAGTCTCTTATATGACCCCTATTTTTAATAAAAAAATTCGGGTCCAAATTTTCGAAAACTAGCAGCAGCGCTGTGCCGCAAGATAGTGAATTCAAAACTCAACTTAATAAAGGAACATTCTATCCACTTCCCTTACATCCTATAATCGACCAGGGCATAAAGGATCTAGTGGCAGCTCTGAATGGAAATGAGGGAATGGACAAGCTACCGCTATTCAAACGATACTCTCAAAGGGATATCATACTGATCACGTTAGAGGAGAATCGACCTCCATATATATTTTGGCAGCTAGTTAGCCGGAGAGCCTCCTACGACCGTGGATCATTTCTATGACAAAAATGAATCTAAACCAAAGTGTGGAGGAGCGGAACAGACTAGGAAAAATAACAATTAAGGTCCATTAGCTAAGGACGCTGATTCTAGTAGACAAAACAAGATCTCAAAATTCGACTCATATGCTCTTTGGAAGATTAGATCGACAACCTCTACTTGAAATCTCGCGACTTAGAGTGGTACTGGAAACCAATCTCAAGAGAATACACCAAAGTCTAAACAAAATCAAGGGAATTTTGTATATTCCAAGATGCTCACTGATCCTTACACAGGCGATTACAAACACGTCCGAGGTGTGATCGAAAATCCAATCTGGAAAGGGAAGCTTCAATAGTATGCACAAGTCCTGCAGAAAGGCATGCAGGGAACATATGATACCTATTAATAAAGGGCTATCGTTATCAATTGGACTGCCAACGGCCGACATTCCTTTGAAAGGATCCTATGGCAAAGTTGAATTGCGAGCATACGATGCTGCTTTACTTATCAATGAGATTTATTCCAATCTTCTTTGAATTATTTCCATTTTCTATTTCTATTCCTATTTCAATTGTTCTATGAACTACGAGCAACTTGAATTAAACTCTTTCAAAACGATGCAAGTGACCAGGTACTCAGATTTGGCCGCCAACCAATCGACGTAAACCATGATTGGACGTGTGTTTCATCTAGACGAGCATGATTCAATTGCTCATCATCAACGATGTGTCTTTAGTTTGGGGCCAAGAACTAGAGATTGAAAATCTCATCACGATTAAAGCCCAATACAAAGTCAACATAACTGACCATCCATTCATTGACCTCCACATTTGACTTGGAGACCTGAGCAAGGATTGGAATGAGTATGGCCCGATCATCCACTCAAATCAAGTCATAGAAAAAAGTTCGACAAAATACAGATGACTTTCCTGAGGCTCAGTGACATTGGGATCTATCTACAATAAACGTGATTTTTGATCATCCACACATCAAATCCTACCCTAAACATAAAAGATTGTTCGAAAGCCCGACTTGGAGTAGCTATGATGGACTACCTACTCAACAACCATCACTCTCAATACATGGACACGACTGCTGCTTGAAACATATGCAACTTGCTTTGTCTACTCAATAGTCTATTATCCTTATTTTCTAGAAAGAGATACGAAGAAAATTGTGCGATACTTTGATTATCTAACCCATTGTTAGCACCAGAATTGGTCACTAACACCCTTGAGTAGAGTTATGTAGAGAGATTAATGAAGGGAGTAAATTAGAATAGAAGAATAGTGTAATTCAATGCAAAAAGAACAACAAAAACGAGAACACCAGATTTATAGTGGTTCGGCGTAATCGCCTACGTCCACTTTGAGTTTAATCTCTATTGCTTTCTCAATCACTTGAATACATATACAATCGGTAAACCAATCACTTGCATATAAGTTTTAATTAAAAAGAGGAGAGTATCAAAAATGGCAGGGTCTCCCCAGTATTATCCGAAAAAGATCCCTTTCACTGTGCCCCTACCCTTCTATTTATAGACGATGGGTTGGAATTCCCTCATGGGCTTAGGAACAAGGTACCTCGGCCCATAGTAGGTGACTTCCGCACACCAAGCCAGGTAGGCCGAATGCTCTTCCTTTTTTGTGGGACTGACAACCTGCTAACACCTCCAGTCTGCACCGTGCCAAGGATGCCGAAACATGTCGATTGCATAAAACCCTTATACGTCTCGGCTCTTCTTGGTCAGAATCTTGTCTAGTGCTAATAATAATATCTTCAACTGTCATTTTGTAGCCGGCCCAAGGTGTCAGGTAACAATATCTTATAAATCTTGCTTATGGATGGTTAAATGATATTGAATGACTTGAATTAATGATATCTCGGATGGACAATTGAGATGTGCCATGTTACAAATGGGTTGAACTGTGATAATGTAGGTACTTATCTGAGTTGAATTGTTTTGTGATATGATATCCTGGATATGAATTGTACTGTTTAAAACTTATCAACTTGGATTAGAGATGACACTGAATTCGAAGAGACCGGGTCGGGTATTAGCAAATACCCAAAACTGCTTCGATTCGCAATCTATAATAATTCTATAGAGATTTGATATGTGAAATCAATATGCTGGAGTGGAATGATTTTAGTAAACTAAACTATTTAATCAAAGTTTTGGTACTTAGGAATTGATGTGTGAAATAAGTGTTGTCTATAACAAATTGTGAATTTGTAAACTGATACGAGTTACCCCAGGTTTTAAATAAGTTCTTTGTATTTGAATTTCATGTTAGATGAGTTTACTCACGCTGGTTTCTAGCCTGACCCGGGGGTTGCTTTGATGTAATGCTCGGGTCAGACCAAGTATTATAGCTTTTCAAGTAAGGACGTTTTGGAGTTCAAGTGGCGAGCTGGATGGCAGGAACATATGGAGTGTATTTCCACTATGAGATATTATAGTTTACCTGGGACATGTTGATTCTAACTGTCCAGTGTTTGTGAATGTTGTAACTCTGATGTATTAAAATGTAATTGACTGATACAACTTTCTTTGTGTAAATAATATTATTTGATATTATATTTTATCCGCTGCGAATGTGAGATTCTAAGTTTGGTTTTCTGTTTCTTCTTCTTCTATCTCTTTTCTTCTTTTCCTAACTATCTGGAATTTTCGAGATCGAAAATTCCGGGTCGTTACATTGGTATCAGAGCTAAAGGTTAAGTGAGAACCTTGGACCTTGGCTCTGGTGGGATTACTCATTAAGGATAGGGTCAATGGTACCCTAGGATGAGTTGAGTGTGTATATGTATATGAGAGCGTACTTGTTATTTTCTTACATAAAGATTTTAAATGATTTTATATAAGAATATATTTTGATATATAAAGCAATATTTCTTTCTAATAAATATTTTGGTAACTGGTTGTTGAATTATTGGAATTAAATTAAGTGGTAATAGAAATACAACCAAATTGAAATTAAATAAAGATAAGTTTGAAATAGATTCAAACTGAAATTGAAATCTCGAATTTGGGAAAGAGTTTCAGAATAAGATAATAATGAATTGGTTCCCAGATATGATAATCTTAGTTATTATCATTAATAATTGTTGTGTTTAATAATAAAATGTGTATTAATGAGTAAGCAAAATGAGATGTTTTAGGGAAGTAAAACATTTAGGCAAGTATGACTTATAAATTGGAACTGAAGATGATCTAAATTGTGAAGTTTTAATCTAGGTCCAAAAATTTGAAAATTTGTTTCAAAGTAATAAAGAAATAATAAATAATATTATTTAATGTATTTGAATGAAAGGGTCCTATTTCAAACAATAGTTGTATGAAAATTTAAAGGAATTTTTTTGAATTAAAAACCAAAGGTGGTTTAAAATTAAAGGATAACTTGGTATGTAAAGGAAATAATATGTATAAATGAAGGATATACATAATATCAAAGAATGTTTGAAATAAACTCTAAATGTTGAGATTTAAATTTGGAACAAGATGTGATACCCAAAGTGATAAGTTTTTGAACTTATAAGTTGGAAGATTATTAATGTGAAGTTTAGAATTTGAAATAGGAATTCAAATTGGGTAAGGTTGGCTGGATTAAGTAAATTGAATTTAACTTTGGAAAGTTAAATAATTTAACAAACAACCTGTAACAACCCGGTATTTCGTACCGATTATTTATCGTCTTTGGACGATTGCTTTTCCTAGCAAATTGCTGTTTGGAATTTTGTTTAACCAGTTGAAATTCTTTTATAAAGGTTATTAAAGGATTTATCGGGCTTTAATATAAACTTGGCCCATATTTCTTTTGTTTGATGCTGTGAAGTTTTCGAGTAATAACCGTTCCCCTCTTCGTTTCTGTTGGCTAACCCGATCCCTCTCTCTCTCATTTTCAATTATTCGAAACCCTAAACGAAAAGAAAATTATGGCGGCTGCTCGTTTCGTCGCCTCTCCCCCTTTTCTCTAAAATTAGGGCTTCGTTCCAAATTGGGGTGTTCGCCTGTAGTCTTGCTCGATCCAATTCTCGTGCTCGGCCACGAATCTGCGACTCGAAAAGGTGAGTGAACTATCACTCACATCTAATTCCTGCTTAGTATTGTGTTCATGTTGTTCAACTTTGTTTCGATGTCGATGATTTTTATTTGCCTTGGTTCGATTTCTATTATCCACGGCTTTGAGTAGTCAAGTGATTCTGTAGCTTGAGTACAGTGTAATGTAAACGGCAGATGATTTTGAGTATTTTCTGTTGACATCGGCTTTAACATGAATCTTATTTCTGACTTCAATTTCATTTCTGACTTCGGTCACTTGTTTTTGTGGACTTTCGATTGGTTGAAAATGCTATGCTTCGGCCTTGATTTTGTGGTGAACCTGTTATCTACTTGTTTTGGTTGACTTTGACATTGGCATTGATTCATTGTCACTGTCTTGTATACTTGTTGCATTTTTGAGTCCACTGGCATGTTTCACGTTCATTTGCATAGTGCAGTTGCCTTTGTGTCTGGCCATGTTGCATCTCTAGCCAAGCTTAGTACTGGTGCACAGTCCACTGTTGCCTCTAGTAGTTGTTGTCTGCATCACCATATATCAGTTATACCTGTTTTCAATTGGTTGTTACCAGTCAGCACTTCACTGCCTTTATGTCATTCATGTTGCATTGTCTCTGTAGTACACTTGAACTTGTTTGTGCAATTTGCCACTGCCTGTTTCTATTTGCACATGGTCTTTGAGTTGTAGCCCTTTTCCCTGTTGCATTATGTTGCCACTCTGTTGTGTTGAGCCTGGCCTTGTTTCTTATTCATCTGATTGAAAAGTGGTCCAGATTTGTGTTCCTATGTACATGTTCACATGAGTTTACTTTGTGTTGCATGGTGCTGCATATTTACCCCTGTCTTAACTGTATTTGACTCACTGCTTCGAGTCACTTGCTCATTGCTCCATTCATTTTCCATACTGGGTTGTTCATGTTTGCGACATTGAACCATACTGTTACTTGTGACATTCTTGTTCTTTACTGTGTACCTGGCCTGCACACATGTGCTTTGATGGTTCAGTGGTGTTTTCTGAAATTTGCAGTAGTCTTCATTGCAGTATTTGCCATTGTTCACCTTGACTTGTTCCTATACACTTTGTTTCAACTTGTTTTGCTGGTGCACTCGTTGCCTGCATCACTTGTTTACTACATTTTCTACTTCCTGAATGTTGCAGTGTTGTTTTATTCACTTGGTGGCATTTTGTTTGCTCACCATTTACACTGTGCGGTACCCCTGCTGCATTCGTTTGATTGTTGTAATTGGGTTTTCGGCTGCAGTTTGTTGTCATCTTTTCTTGACCGCTTTCGCATTTGTCTCTGCAATTTAATCGACACTTGGCCTTATGACATTCGCGGCGATGCTTGTGAATTTTCATTGGGTACATCATCACTACAGTGGCAAGGCAGTGCATGCAAGCGTGAACTGCAGCCACACGGTATTCAATGGGTACATCATCACTGTAGTGGCACGGCAGTGCACGCAAGCGTGAACTGCAGCCACACGGTATTGGTTTTGGTGTTATTTCTTTTGCTTTTGATTTATGGATCTATTTCGTATTCCATATGTTGTAGTGGCGAGGCAGTATACGCGTGCGTATACTGCAGCCCTACTCGTGTTGACCTTTTAATTGATGTTCCAATTGTTTTGAATTGGTTCGCGTTATATTTACCGTTATCCGATTTCTTATTTAAGAATCGGATAGGCAAATTTATTTCTGTGACTGTCATCTATTCATTATTTAATTATTATTGCTTCTGTGCATTAATAACTGAGTTGGAATTAGACTGACCCGAGTATTATTTTCTTTTGAATGTAATACTCGGGTCAGACCGAGTATTTACAGGTTGTAGATATTCTGCTTTAGGATGCTGCTTGAGCTATGAAGACTTTTCATATCTTTTGGAGTTGTCGAGTCATAGTATAGGTTGATATGTATTCATGTATATTAGTCGTTAATGTACTTGTATATATATAACTTCCTGAGTCGACTGTTGTAGTTGTATCACATGTACCGTGTAAATGTATTGTAACTGACATCAGTTATTATATATGTATATGAGATTTTCTGTTTCATCTGTGTTCCGCAATTATATTATCTGTGTTATTAGTTTATATTTTGTCCTAGACTATTATAGCCACTGTGTAGTAGCTTTGAGTTTGCATCGGCATGTCGGATTTCCTCCTGAAATGAAATGCACGTCTTTACTATCTGGCATATCGGTGCTCACACAAGGCAATTACACGGATGGTCGCTCCTCAACAGCCTTATTCTTCGTGCTAGTTGACAGCACTACACCGTAGTGTTCTTGGCTAGCGTGGGTATAGAGGTGGGGCGTCACAGCTTGGTATCAGAGCTTGGGGTTTAGAACAAATATAAAACATAACTTAGATAGTACATGTGTTACAACTATTTGTCGATGTTTTCTCTCTCATCTTTGCTTAAGATCATCTTTGTTTTGTTAGGTATGAATTCCTAACTCTTATTCATGAGCATTGTTGCTATTCTCTATTGCACTTGCTCATTTCAGTATGCACTGCTAAGTATCATTGTGTATATGCTCTATCAAGTTGCATATTGCTGCAACTCGTACCACTTCAATTTGAGCTCGCGTTGTTTATTCGAACTGCTGTATATATGCATTCTTATCTCTGATTCGTGTACTTAATGCAGTCTCCATGCAATTGGGTTTTGGGTATCAATCTTTGAGACAAATTGAGTTTCAATTGTCGACTCTGTCTTCTTATCCATGGTTTGTTGGCTTTCATGTGCCTCTCTCTGATAGTTTTAAAATTTCTTTGGTATAAAAGAAATTGTCTTGGACTTTGCCTTGTCGATATCGACATTGACTTGACTTTTAATTTTGCTAAAGTCATTCAAGCATTTATGCTCGTTCTGCTTTGTTTTTCCAATTGTTGATCGATTCTTCTTTTCGGATTAGTTGTTATCACTTTTGTCGACTTTGATAACTTCTATTTCAGAAATTTTTGGGTATTCCTACTTGGATGGATTGGAATCAAATTCTTCGGATTTTATTCACGTCTTCGAATGTGAATCTTAGTGAATTGATTTGGTTTTCGAATTTAATCGATTCTTGATTATTTCCCGATTTGTTGCTATTATTTATTAGCAACTTTGATGACCTTTTCTTCGGGATTTTTGTGAACATACCTTCTGATGAATTCAGTATCGATTTCTTTGGGTTCTATTCACGTCTTCGTATGTGAATTCTTGTGATTGATTGTTTCTACAATCATTTTTGTGATTTGTCACTTTAAAAATATAAAGGTTTCAATACTAGTAGTAAATATCAAAACTCTTTTATCAAAATGTTTTCAACTCTATTTTCAATACCAAACTCGTTTTTAAAACCGTTTTCCAATCTATTAGTATATACAAATCTTTATTTCACTCGCATGAGAAATCTAATTAAACGGCTTAGTAAAACAAGTGGTATGAAACGCTTGCGTTTACTTCGTCGGTTAATTCTTGGACTTGTTCGATTGAACCTCTTGTGACAATTTTCTAGTGAAGATTTACAATTTGTTCGTAAATATTTAAGTTAAGCAAGTGGTTATGAAACATGAAGCTAAACTTTTATATTTACTAACTTAGTGTAATTGACACTTCTCATTGATCATGACGATCATTTTTACGGTTAGACTAGGCCTCATCGGTGTGATTTCGTCTCACACATATCTCTTGGGCTTTGAGGATTGTCTAGACACCATTTGTGTGATTTCGTTCACACATACCTTTTCGGTTAGACTAGGCCTCATCGGTGTGATTTCGTCTCACACATATCTCTTGGGCTTTGAGGATTGTCTAGACACCACTTGTGTGATTTCATTCACACATACTTTTCTTTTGATTGCGAGGTTAGTTTTGACCTCAATCTGTGTGATTCCGACTCACACATGTGGGGTAGCGCCCCACGGTCTTCGGGCCATTCGTGTGTCAAAAATTAATGGCTTGCAACCCTGAGATAGCGTCTCGTTATGCGTTGCACGTGTTGATGATTTTCATGCTCATGGGTAGGTGATATTTCGTGCTCCCGTTCTCGCTTTGCGTTGCACGTGTTGGTGATTTTCATGCTCACGTGTAGGTGAAATTCCGTGCTCCCGTTCTCGCTTTGCGTTGCACATGTTGATGATTTATCATGCTCACGTGTAGGTGAGATTCCGTGCTCCCGTTCTCGCTTTGCATTGCACGTGTTGGTGAGTTTTCATGCTCGCATGTAGGTGAGTTTTCGTGCTCCCGTTCTCGTTATGCGTTGCACGTGCTGATGAATTTTCATGCTCGCATGTAGGTGAGTTTTCGTGCTCCCGTTCTCGCTTTGCGTTACATGTGCTGATGAGTTTTCATGCTCGCGTGTAGGTGAGTTCTCGTGCTCCCGTTCTCGTTATGCGTTACATGCGTTGATGAATTTTAATGCTCGCGTGTAGGTGAGTTTTCATACTCTCCTTCGAGTTTTCGTACTCTGTTCGAGTTTTCATACTCCGTTTGAGTTTTCATACTCTACTTCGAGTTTTCATACTCCGTTCGAGTTTTCATACTCTCCTTCGAGTTTTCATACTCCGTTTGAGTTTTCATACTCTACTTCGAGTTTTCATATTCCGTTCGAGTTTTCATACTCTCCTTCGAGTTTTCATACTCCGTTCGAGTTTTCATACTCCGTTCGAGTTTTCATACTCCGTTCGAGTTTCCATACTCCCGTTCGAGTTTTCATACTTTCATCTTGTGATTTTCTGGATTTCTTGTATAGATTTCTAGAATTTGTGCTTCACCAATTTTCGTGATTTCTATTGATAAGTTTTATCGATTTTTGTGCATTGGTGAATTCGTGTGTTATTGACTTGTTATGAATACAAGTCTAGTGTATGATACCCCTTTCCATCTTTGAGAAGATTCTTGTGATATTGATTATCTCTTATCGGTTGATCTCCTGTTGATCATTATTTACATACTTATAGTAGTATGTCATTATGGATATTTTATGTTATGCCATATCTTTTATTCTATGCCATACTCCCGTTGGAGTTTTCGTACTCCCGTTTGAGTTTTCATACTCATTTTGTAATTTCTGATTATCGTTTTTGATAATCAGATATTTCTTGTTTCTGATTTATCGCTTGTGATAATCAGATATTTGAGGTTTAATTACCGTTTGGGATAATTAAATATTTGTGATTTGAAATTTCCGATTATCGTTTTTGATAATCTTGTTGATTTGAAATTTTCGATTATCGTTTTTGATAATCTTGTTGATTTGAAATTTGATTATCGTTTGTGATAATTGAATATTACTGATAATTGCATTTATTCAGTTTATTTCATCCATTTTTAGAAGATGATTTTGTGCTTGTATTGCCCATCGAGTGCTTTAAGAATTCTGGTCGATGCGCTTGATCAACGTTATCGATAGGAATCTCTTAGACGCTTTGATGAGACAATCAGACACAGTAAATTGAATTTTAAAATGAAATTTTTTCTGAAAAGATAATTACATAAAGTAAATCGTAAATTTCGAAAGTTTTAACTTTTCGAGAAAGAATATTATTTAAAACAACTCTTTTCCGATATTTCTATTCTTGTGATTCCCGAGGGAACCAAGACTTTATCGTTTGTACCAATGCTAATCGTATTGGTTTGCATGCCATTCTCTTGCATAAGAGAACGTGCTGTCTCTTGTGTTTCTAAATCATAAATGTCTATTGAGACTAGATATGCCACACTTGATCTAGTGCTCTTGGCTATTGGTCTCGTTCTTCAAAAAATGGCATCATTATTTTTGGGTGAGAAATTTGTTCTCTACCCTGATCATGAATCTTGGGAATATTTATTTTCTCATAAGGAACTTAATTTACGTCAACCACGTTGACTCGAGTTTCTTATATCTCATGATCTTGATATTCTTTATCACTCTCGGATGGGAAATCGTGTTGCCGATGCACTTAGTCGTAGGCAACAAGTGGTTGTTCCTTTGATGATGTCCGAATGGAATCATTTTTTTACCAAGTTCATCATACGTTTCGATGTACTTCGTTTTATTGAGCTTCGTCTCATTCCTTTTATGGACTTACGTATGATATTCTTTTATGTTGATCGGTTCATTGGACGTACCGTTTTTGTACTACGTCGGCGTTCCGAATTGATGAAGCTTTGATTCATCTGGCGTATCGATTTTGTACTACGCCGTTGTTCCAAATTATTCGTGTCTCACCTATGAAAGGTGTTGTGCGTTTCAGTCGGTCGGGAAAGTCAGCGCCTCGATATATTGGGCCATTTCCTATCACTAAATGTATTGGTTTCTTGGCTTATCACCTCTTATTATCGGCTCAATTTTCTGTTATTCATGACGCGTTTCACGTGTCTTCCTTTTATGGAAATGCCTTAGGGATTCCGATTTTATTCTTGAGCCCGGTATTATTGAAGAAATTGAAGTTTCACCAGATTTGACTTTGAGCACATTCTATTCACATGATTGTTTCGGGGGTTTAGCACCTTCGAAATAAAGATGTTCTTCTCGTGAAAGCTCAGTGGTTCTCAAATCCTATGGATTTCACTTTGGAATCCAGAGAGTTCATCGATCAAACACGTTCAGGCTTTCTCTTTCATGCTCTATATGGTGAACTTATTATTTTCAAATTTCGTCATTTTATGATGACATGCTCTTATGGTTGTTACCTTTTATCTGTTTATTCCTTATGATTGCGAGGACGCAATTTCTTTAAGGAGGGGAGTCTGTAACAACCCGGTATTTCGTACCGATTATTTATCGTCTTTGGACGATTGCTTTCCTAGCAAATTGCTGTTTGGAATTTTATTTAACTAGTTGAAATTCTTTTATAAAGGTTATTAAAGGATTTATCGGGCTTTAATATAAACTTGGCCCATATTTCTTTTGTTTAATGCTGTGAAGTTTTCGAGTTATAACCGTTCCCCTCTTCGTTTCTATTGGCTAACCCGATCCCTCTCTCTCTCATTTTCAATTATTCGAAACCCTAAACGAAAAGAAAATTATGGTGGCTGCTCGTTTCGTCGCCCCTCCCCCTTTTCTCTAAAATTAGGGCTTCGTTCCAAATTGGGGTGTTCGCCTGTAGTCTTGCTCGATCCAATTCTCGTGCTCGGCCACGAATCTGCGACTCGAAAAGGTGAGTGAACTATCACTCACATCTAATTCCTGCTTAGTATTGTGTTCATGTTGTTCAACTTTGTTTCGATGTCGATGATTTTTATTTGCCTTGGTTCGATTTCTATTATCCACGGCTTTGAGTAGTCAAGTGATTCTATAGCTTGACTACGGTGTAATGTAAACGGCAGATGATTTTGAGTATTTTCTTTTGACATCGGCTTTAACATGAATCTTATTTCTGACTTCAATTTGATTTCTGACTTCGGTCACTTGTTTTTGTGGACTTTCGGTTGGTTGAAAATGCTATGCTTCGGCCTTGATTTTGTGGTGAACCTGTTATCTACTTGTTTTGGTTGACTTTGACATTGGCATTGATTCATTGTCACTGTCTTGTATACTTGTTGCATTTTTGAGTCCATTGGCATGTTTCACGTTCATTTGCATAGTGCAGTTGCCTTTGTGTCTGGCCATGTTGCATCTCTAGCCAAGCTTAGTACTGGTGCACAGTCCACTGTTGCCTCGAGTAGTTGTTGTCTGCATCACCATATATCAGTTATACCTGTTTTCAATTGGTTGTTACCAGTCAGCACTTCACTGCCTTTATGTCATTCATGTTGCATTGTCTCTGTAGTACACTTGAACTTGTTTGTGCAATTTGTCACTGCCTGTTTCTATTTGCACATGGTCTTTGAGTTGTAGCCCTTTTCCCTGTTGCATTATGTTGCCACTCTGTTGTGTTGAGCCTGGTCTTGTTTCTTATTCATCTGATGGAAAAGTGGTCCAGATTTGTGTTCCTATGTACATGTTCACATGAGTTTACTTTGTGTTGCATGGTGCTGCATATTTACCACTGTCTTAACCGTATTTGACTCACTGCTTCGAGTCACTTGCTCATTGCTCCATTCATTTTCCATACTGGGTTGTTCATGTTTGCGACATTGAACCATACTGTTACTTGTGACATTCTTGTTCTTTACTGTGTACCTGGCCTGCACACATGTGCTTTGATGGTTCAGTGGTGTTTTCTGAAATTTGTAGTAGTCTTCATTGCAGTATTTGCCATTGTTCACCTTGACTTGTTCCTATACACTTTGTTTCAACTTGTTTTGCTGGTGCACTCGTTGCCTGCATCACTTGTTTACTACATTTGCTACTTCCTGAATGTTGCAGTGTTGTTTTATTCACTTGGTGGCATTTTGTTTGCTCACCATTTACACTGTGCAGTACCCCTGCTGCATTCGTTTGATTGTTGTAATTGGGTTTTCGGCTGCAGTTTGTTGTCATCTTTTCTTGACCGCTTTCGCATTTGTCTCTGCAATTTAATCGAAACTTGGCCTTATGACATTCGCGGCGATGCTTGTGAATTTTCATTGGGTACATCATCACTATAGTGGCAAGGAAGTGCACGCAAGCGTGAACTGCAGCCACACGGTATTCAATGGGTATATCATCACTGTAGTGGCACGGCAGTTCACGCAAGCGTGAACTGCAGCCACACGGTATTGGTTTTGGTGTTATTTCTTTTGCTTTTGATTTATGGATCTATTTCGTATTCCATATGTTGTAGTGGCGAGGCAGTATACGTGTGCGTATACTGCAGCCCTATTCGTGTTGACCTTTTAATTGATGTTCCAATTGTTTTGAATTGGTTCGCGTTATATTTACCGTTATCCGATTTCTTATTTAAGAATCGGATAGGTAAATTTATTTCTGTGACTGTCATCTATTCATTATTTAATTATTATTGCTTCTGTGCATTAATAACTGAGTTGGAATTAGACTGACCCGAGTATTATTTTCTTTTGAATGTAATACTCGGGTCAGACCGAGTATTTACAGGTTGTAGATATTCTGCTTTGGGATGCTGCTTGAGCTATGAAGACTTTTCATATCTTTTGGAGTTGTCGAGTCATAGTATAGGTTGATATGTATTCATGTATATTAGTCGTTAATGTACTTGTATATATAACTTCCTGAGTCGACTGTTGCAGTTGTATCACATGTACCGTGTAAATGTATTGTAACTGACATCAGTTATTATATATGTATATGAGATTTTCTGTTTCATCTGTGTTCCGCATTCATATTATCTGTGTTATTAGTTTATATTTTGTCCTAGACTATTATAGCCACTGTGTAGTAGCTTTGAGTTTGCATCGGCATGTCGGATTTCCTCCTGAAATGAAATGCATGTCTTTACTATCTGGCATATCGGTGCTCGCACAAGGCAATTACACGGATGGTCGCTCCTCAACAGCCTTATTCTTCGTGCTAGTTGACAGCACTACACCGTGGTGTTCTTGGCTAGCGTGGGTATAGAGGTGGGGCGTCACACAACCTGAATTGAAAATTTCAAGACGAAATTGGGATTTAACTTGGGAAGTTAAAACGGTTAATTTGAATTGGTAGTTTGTGTGATCTCAAAATGGGTTGAGATCTAGAAACTGGAAATGGATGGATGTTTTAAAATAATTTGAATGATACCATCCTGTTGTTATTAATAATCTTTAAGCTGAGTTTGGATTTGTTTAAATGAATGAAGAAAGGGGTATGGTAATATATCCATTATTAAGATAAAATGGAATCATTTTGAACTTAATATTTGAATGTTTAAGATAAAACTTCAAAGGTTTGGTTTCAAAATTGAAATTTGGTGATAAATTGAATTTCAAAGATTTAGTTGTTTAAAAAGGATTTGGATTATTATTATTTGAACATTGGAATAGGTTAAAATGGAATTTAGATTCAAAATTAAATGGTTTAAAGATATAAGTTGATTTGATTTAAAAGATTAAATCAACATTTGGAAATTTAACTCGAATTTATATAATTCGAGATGGTTTAAAGTTGGGATTTAAATTAAATTAGTTCAAATCGTATTTGATTTGAATTAATTGGAATTGTGATTGAACATGTATAAGTTTAAAGATTCAAATGGAAAATTTGAAATGAAATTGAAGTTGAATGAGTTCAAATTCAAATGGGAATTGGGATTAATTCAAACTGGAATTGATTCGAAATTGAAATGGGTTCAATTTGAAATTAGTCTAAAATGATTTGAATAATTTGGAATTGTGATTAAAGTTGAAGGGGTTTAAAATTCAACTAGAATTTGATTTGAAATTGGAAAGAAATTGAGAATTAATTCAACTTGAATTAGGGATAAATCAATTTCAATGGAAATTGAAGTTATTTGAATAGGAATTGAGTCAATTTAAATGGAAGTGGAAATTTAAATTGAGTTGATGGGATTGGAGATTGGGAATTGAATAGTTTGACTCTGGACTATTTTCAAAATAAATGTTTTAATATAAATCTATTTTTTTCAAACTATTTACTATAAAACTTTTCTTTTTAAACCTAAAACTATCTTATACTTGTTTTATAATTATTTTTGGAACTATTTAATCGTTTTTCAACTGTTTTATAAACTAATTACTGTTTTTAAACTACTTTATAACTAATTTCTATTTTAAAACTATTTTGCAATTATTTCTATAACTATTTGACTATTTTCAAACTATTTTACAATTACTTAACTATTTTGCAGCTATTTTACAAAATAATAATTATTTTTCAACTACTTATCTATTTTTAAACTCTTTAAGCTATTTTCAAAATTTAAGCTGGTCAGAGTGCAAACTGTTTATGATTAAATACCCAATTGAGATAGGAATAGAGGTGATAATCCAAAGAGGATTGAGGCCAATGTGAATAAGTAAATAGAAATCAAGTGAAGGTGAATAGAAAAGAGAATTAATTTGGCTGATGATCAATAAAGATAAATACGTAGGATGTATGTATATTAGTCTATTCGCACAGTGATTTGATCCGGATTCGAGCATAGAATTTCGAGATAGTTTATCGATCCAAGTTGGGATGTTTTACTCAATTTTCGATGGCGAACCTGGATATGGGTTGTTGATTGGTTCTGGATATTCTCTATCATAGTTATGGCTATGCAAGGAGGATGACGGTTTCTGATCAAGAAACCAGATCTGAGTCCGCACTAGGAAGTCGGGTGGACGATACTAGTTTGGAAGTGAAATTTTGTGATCGAGTGAGCGATCAGATTGGTATAGCATACGGATGATATGTGTACATCATACAGGTTTAAATGAAATAGATACTGGAAATTTGTGGATAAGAAATGTGAAATGGTTTTTGAAATGAAAGGTATATTTTGTGAAATATATGATGAAGTAAAGTGGAAATTGGATATTTCTATGGTAAAAATTTACTTTATTGAAGTAAGTAATTTGGTAAGTGACTTTATAGAGTAGTCAAATTTGAATATTTGATTTAGAATGAACAAAGTTATATATCTTCATTATATAAGATAAATCTCCCCTTGTTGAATATATTGCCGGAAGGAAAAGATTTTTGAAAGTGTTTGAAGTACAAAAGGGAATTTATTCAAGTTTGAAGTGATCCAAAGATTTTTAAAGTTATATATATATATATATATATATATATATATATATATGTAAAGGATCTTATGAGAATGATTTTGAGAAAAGGTTTTTGGAAAATTTGGATTTGGAAAGGCTTTTTGATTTTTTTGTAAAATCAATATTGGAATTTGGAAAGCCTAGTTTGAGAATTATGATTTTGGGATAATCGATTTTGAGAAAGGAGATTTATATGAGATTCATACTAGGCGTATGATTTGGAAGATACTATATGAGTATAGTATAGTGTTTTGAGATTAGCTTTAGAAAAAAAGGCGCTCTCTTGAAATGAACTTCATAGGAGTACCATAGGGTGGTACTGCCTTGAACTCTAAAAGGGGTTCTAAAGTTGATCCTGTGAGGAGTCCGGACAAACTAGTTCCTGAGGATTATGTGTAGTGTGTAGCGAAAGTCGAGGGCGCTGATGCTTACAGAGGCATTTGAGTTATGCTGTGATGGCAATGTAACTCGATGTCACTGCAATCTACTGCAGACCATAGCGAAAGTCATATGTGCCGTTGAGAGTCAACAGTCTAAGTTTGATTTTATATCGGTAGACTGCGACCTATGGTGACATAGCGAAAGTCGTGTGTGCTGTTGAGAGCCAACAGTCTACGTTTAATATTACATCAATAGACTATGACCTATGTGGGAGTGGTGAAGTTTCATTTGGCAGCGAAAATCGAGGGCGCTGATGACTAAAGTTACATGGACTATTGCTTTGATGGTGCAACGTAATCATGGAATGTAACTGCGATTTGTGGCGGGTTCCATGGCTTAATCGAGGGGCACAGAGTGCCTACAGTTACATGGACTTTTGTTGTGATGGCAATGTAACCCAGGATGTAACTACGACCATGGATGAGGGTGATGATTTCCAAAGCATTCTCACCAAAGATATTTCCTCTATTTTTAAAATGTTTTCTATATTTTCACAAGGTTTTCAATAAAATTATTTTTCAAAGTATTTTCACCGGATTTTGAAAACGGGTCTGCCAAGCACTTATAGATTTTCAGTCCTACGCCTGATCAACGTATGACCTAATTTCTATGAGAACGAAGATGGACTTATGGAAACGTCAAGCAATAAAAGTATTTTTGTAAAACTATTTTGATAATAATATATAGATTTACAGTGTTTTAATAAAGATCAAAGATTAATTTTTCTTTTATTAAGCATTTTAATAAATCTGGCTCCGTTCCTTTTCGAGGACAAAAAGATTTTAAGGTGGGAGGAATGTGATAACCCGGATTTCCAGGCATTAGATAATTGGATAGTTATATGATTTAACTTCTGAAAATACTGATCTATAAATTGAACAAATAAATGTTAATCTCCTTTATAATTATTTAAATTTGATAACATTGATTATTTTCAAAACAATAATGATAATGTTTTTTTATACATATAAATGAATTTTAAATAGAATTGAATTTATGTTTATTTAAATATATATATTTATATGAGTTGATTTTAATTTGAATTTGAATTTGAAATTCAAAAGATAAATATCTTAAAGTAAATTTAAATTATATATATATATATGATTTTATTAGTATATAGTTGTTAATTTCATTCAAAAATCATATTAATATAAATGAAGGAAAGTGGTTAATAAATAGAAATTTAATATAAGAGTTTTATGGTTAAAATATAAATAAAGTATATAAAGTATGATTAGTATATTTGTATAACTATTATAAGTGTGCAGTTGAGATTTTATAAATTTAGTAGACAAATATAAGAGGAAGAACAAATATAATTAAGTAAGATTAATTTAAGATAAAATTTAAACATTTAAAACATAAGGTATTTATGTAAGGGCAAATTGATAATATGATAAATATATATATTTTAAAAGGTAAAGACATTTATAAATATAAAAGTCAAATTTAGGATATTATATAAATACACATAAAAACAAGTGTAAGCTAAGTACATAGAATTGGATTAATTTTCTTTTCACTTCTCAATTTCCTCCTTTATCTTCATTGTATAAAGCAAAACCTGGAAAATGGAAATCAAAAACTAAATCCTTCACGTAGGATTCCAAAATCTGAAAGAAGAACGAACATTTAAGCTTAAATTCAAATTCAAGTCAGGAAGCAAGCTTACAATTTCCAAAGATCAACTCAATCTCAAAAATTTAAAAGGGTAGCAGCAAAATCAACCTGAACCAATTCATCAAGCAAATTCAAAATCAGTTCACATTTAAAATCTGGTTCTCTGTTTCAAAGGTGAGTAAACTTTACTTTGTTCTGATTGAATCTAGATGAATGAATAGAATTTAGAAGCTTAATGAAAATTTGTTTGCATGCTGTTGTACTGGATATATTTGAATGTAAATCTGGGTGCATTTGTTGATATATCACTATTCATCTCTGTTTAAAGGCACAGAGTATAAATTTGAATAAAATTTCAATTCCTCTTATTCTAATCTTTGTTAGGCTAGGGTATTTAAACAAAATATGTTCGTTTAAGATTAAACTAAGATTTAAAAATATTTTTAAGTTTAATAAATAGAAATATTGTCTGGATAAAATAAAAGAATAGAGGAACATTGGTTTATGTTAAAAATCAATTATTTTATTTTCTAGATTGAAGCGTGCAACTTGAATTGCCACTGAAAACCTGATTTTTAAAACTAAAATCTCGAATTTTGGTTGAAATTTGGAAATGTATTTCTCAGATGATCCGAAATGGAAGATGGGTCAATTTACGGCGACTAGTTGGGTTTTGGGTGTCGTGGCTTTCGTTGAAGCTGGATTGTCATCTGAGGGTGTCGGGAAAAATTGTGATGGAGTTGAATGATCGCCGTGGCGCCGGCGATAGGCCATTTGGGTTTAAAACCCTAATTCTGTCGAGGTTTGAGTAATGGGTCATGGGAGCTTCTGTGGTGCATCGAGTTGCACGAGTTTTGGGGAAAAGATGGCGTAAAGGATAGCGAAGTCGTTGGCGAAGTTTTGGTGGTTTTGGTGAACAGAATTGCCTCTCCGAGGCAGTTTCAAATGGGAATAAGTTTCCAGTTTTTCGACTGGAGGCTCGATTTTGGGTTTGTTAATCGATCATGTTTGTTGAGGGGTGTGATGGTTTAGGGACGCCGTAGTCAACTTGGTGATGGGGGTCGATAGTGCCGAAGGGGCGGCGGCGGCGTGTGCATGTGGACCGGTCAGTCAGTGCACACGAGATTGGGAGAGAACGATGAAGCTTTTCTCATATTGATGCTCGAGTGGGATTAGTTTTAGCTCGAGTCTAAACTCATGTTCATGAAGTTTACCTTTTCCAGTTTTTTTTTTAAAAGTTTAAAACTAAAAAAAAGGGAGATGAAGAAAGAAACTCAAGTTTGGTCTTGAGTTTGGGTCGGGTCGGACCCGAAGTTAGTTGGGTGTTTTAAAATGGTTTTTCATAGTAAATTTTAAAATTTAAATTTTAAAATGGTTTAAACTTATTTATGATAAAATGTTTAAAAGTATTTGATTAAAGAAGGTTTTATACTTTGTTAACTAAAATTTAAGGAATACTTAAGTATTCTTTTAAAAATTTAATTTTTAAAAGTAATGATGTATAAATAAAGACGAAATGTTTTAAACATGTATTAATTTTAAGTAATTAATGAAATTTTTTATTTTGAAAGTTAGTTACATTTTTATGATTAAAGATTACTTTAATTAATAAGGTAATTAAAGTTAAACTAATTAATAATTTTGGATTAATTAATTTATAAAAGTTTAGTTAATTAATTATGGATTAATTAATTGTTAATTAAGAATTAATTAAAAATTAAGGATTAATTAATTTATAATTAGAGGTTAATTAATAATAATGAAAGGGAAACTATTTAATGTTAGTAACTAAGGATTAATTACTTGGTGTAATTAATTATAGGATTTATTAATTTAGAAAATTAATTGAGGATTAGTTAATTGATGGGTGTAAAGGATAACTAATTAATATAGGTAATTATGGAATAATTTATTCAAGTAATTAATTAAGCATTAATGCAATCAATATGGATGGGTAGGCGTTAATTAATTTGTGTGTGTAATTAATTAAGAGTTAATTACTTAAATGTAATTAAGGAATAATTAACCAAGGATGATAAATTAATGATAATTAATTAAGAAGGTCGATTAAGATGGATAGTTAAGGAATGATTAATTAATTGAGTTGTACTTAATTAATGTTAAGTAAGCAGAATTAAGATAATCCAAGTGATTAAAGTGGGTGATTAACTTAATTGGAAATTAATTAAATTAAGTGAAAGTTTTATATCTTATAAATCTTACTTATGGATGTTTAAATGTTATTGAATGACTTGAATTAATGATATCTCGGATGAACAATTAAGATGTGTTGTGATACAAATGGGTTGAACTGTGATAATGTAGGTACTTATCTGAGTTGAATTGTTTTCTGATATGATATCCTGGATATGAAGTATACTGTTTAAAACTTATCAACTTGGATTAGAGATACATTGAATTCGAAGAGACCGGGGTCGGGTGCTAGCAAATACTTGAAACCACTTCGATTCGCAATCTATAATAATTCTATATAGATTTGATATGTGAAATCAATAGGCTGGAATGGAATTATTTAAGTAAATTGAACTACTTAATCTAAGTTTTGGTACTTAGAAAGTGACGTGTGAAATAAGTGTTTCCTATAACAAATTGTGAATTTGTAAATAGATACGAGTTACCCCGAGTTTTAAGTAAGTTCTTTGTATTGGAATTTCATGTTAGATGAGTTTACTCACGCTGGTTTTCAGCCTGACCCGGGTGTTGCTTTGATGTGATGCTCGGGTCAGACCGAGTATTACATCTTTTCAGGTAAGGAAGTTCTGGAGTTCAGGTGGCGAGCTGGATGGCAGGAACGTATGGAGTGTATTTCCACTGTGAGATATTATAGTTTACCTGGGACATGTTGATTGTAACTATTCAATATTTATGAATGTTGTAACTCTGATGTATTAAAATGTAATTGACTGATACAGCTTTCTTTGTGTAAATAATATTATTTGATATTATATTTATCCGCTGCGAATGTGAGATTCTGAGTTTGGTTTTCTGTTTCTTCTTCTTCTGTCTCTTGTCTTCTTTTCCTAACTATCTGGAATTTTCGAGATCGAAAATTCTGAGTCGTTACATCAACCATCTGAGTATCCGTTCAGGCATCTGATTACGTATTTATACATATGAATTTAACCTGACAATATATATAAAAATGGCTACAAAAATAGCACCATTGTCCCAATGTTAGGCGCTCAAACTTTGTCTATGAGGTTACCAATTCGAATCCAATATATTGCGTGATTTGAACCATCGGGCATTGCTGATTTGTAGTACGTTATATACTACCTAATACTTATATAAAACTATGTATTGCCTCCTATGTACCCAACTTCAAAAAAAATTGGTAGACGTCCGGCTTTTGTACTTAGACGTCTAATCTTGTGACTAAAAGTCTAATTTTATTTTTAGATGTCTAATTTTGTTTGTTGTACATCAAGATACAGAAAATTGAGGATTTTTTAGTAAATAAATATTAAACAAAATCATAATTTACACACAAGTATGTGTGTATATATATATATATATATATATATATATATATTCATATCTATATTTATATAAAAACTATTTATTTTATAAAAAATCTTTTAAATAAAATATCTTAATGCACAAATACTAAAATCCCTTCTTAATTTTAAAAATGTATTTTCACACAACAATTTTGTAAAATATCAGCAATTTCATTTTTTGCACTTATGAAATCTAGTGGTAGATGCCTTGCTCTACCTTATCTCATAAAAAATTATGTCTAATATTTATATGTTTTACTCTATAATGATTAATAGGATTTTAAGCCAAATTTATAGCACTAGTATTATTACAAAATACAGGTATTTAGATAGCTTTACACTAAATTTTTTTTAATGTTTGTAGCATGTATATGACTTAAGCACATCCAAAGCAGCAGAGATGTATTCTGCTTCACATGATGAAAGTAAAACATTTTGTTTCTTACTAAACCACAAAGAGCGTCCTATAAAATAACAAGTACCACTCGTATTATTCGATCCATTTTCCTCCAAATTCAGCGTCGCTATAAGACACTAATTCAAAAGGACAACCTTTCTGGTAAAAAAGTCTGTAGTCTCTAGCGTTGGTCAAGTTGCGCAAAATTTGTTTCATGACTCGCAAGTGTATTCATTTAGAATTTGCTTGAAATCTAGTACACAAATAAAACTCATCATTATATCTGGTCTACTAGCCGTTAAATAAAGTCAAGATCCTATCATATTTTTATGTAGTTTTTGTCTATATCTTTCCCATTTTCATCTTTGTCCAAGTGAAGACTATTACCCATTGGTGTAGGTTTTCTAGAAGTATTTTCCATTTCAAATATTTTAAGTAAATCATTACAATAATTTTCTTGGTAAATAAAAGCACTATCTTTAAGTTGTTTAGTTTTGTAGACCTAGTAAGTTAGTTTACCCATATGAGACATTTCAAATTCACTTTTCATAATGTTACAAATACTCATTACCTAAATTCTAATTAGTTGAACTAAATAGTATATCATCTACATAATTTGGACTATTAAAATGTCATTATTTTTCTTTTTATTAAAAACTATAGAATCAACAATGTCATAACCAAAATTTAGAAGATAATTCTTTAATCGTTCATTTCAACTATGTGGTGCTTGTTTGAGCCCATACAAATACATATTTTCTAAAAAAAATTATTTATGAAAGCACTTTTTACATCCATTTGAAATGTTTTAAAATTATGGTGACGAGAAAAAGTTAATCAAATTCTTATTACATCTAAATGAGCAATAGGTGCAAAAACCTCTTCAAAATCTATTTCTTCTTCTTGATTATATGCTTGTGCTGCTAATCTTCTTTATTTCTAATTATTTCCACATTTTCATCAACTTTATTTTTGAAAAACCATTTTATTCCTACAACAGTTTGATTATTTGGTCTTGGAACCAGTTCTAAAAAATCATTTCATTCAAATTAATTAAATTCTTCTTACATTACAATAATCCAAATTTCATTATTTCAAGTTTCCTGGTAATTCTTTGGTTCTAAGTTTGAAATAAATACAATGTAGCCTGTTTTATTTAATTGACTTCTAGTTTTTAGCCTAATATTTACTTCATCGATAATATTATCAATAGGGTGATCTTTTAAAATATGTAGTGCTGGCTTTAAACTATTATTGATGTTTGTATCTTCTTGTCGAGAATTTTCAAAAGAAGTTGGTCTATTTCAAAATATTTTCATCATCATCATTATTAACTTTGAAATTATCATCAAGAGATACATATAATGTTTCTTCATTAGTACTACAACTCTACAACCTTTACTTCTTTTTGAGTATCCTACAAAGATCCCTTCTTCGGCTTTCAGATCAAATTTACCTAATTGATCTTTAATGTTAAGAATAAAACATTTTGAACCAAAAATTCTAAAGTAAGAAACATTAGGTTTTCCTCTATTTAAAAATTCATATGGTGTATGCTTAGTCAAGGGCCTTATAGAGACGCATTAAGAATACAACAAGCAGTAGTCACGGCTCCAGCCCAAAAATTCTTAGGTAATTGGCTACCAATCAACAACGTTCCTGCGCATTCCTTTATCACAAAGTTGGCTTAGACTTAATAAATTATGTTTTAAATTTTTAACAAGTATGACATTTGTAATAAGAGGAGAGTAAGATACACCTTCATCGCAAATGTCGCCTTTGCCAATCACATATCCTTTGGAGTTGCCTCCAAAAGAAATAGTGCTACCATTCATGTAAGTTATATTTGTAAGCATTGCTTGGTTTCTCGTCATATGCTTTGAGCAACTGGCATTAAGTATCCATCTCTTCTTTTTGTTGCCTGGTACAATAAAAGTAAAAAATTGAATTGGTACCCACATCCTACGTTACGATCCTAAGAGTTAGGTCTTAGGAAACCATATCCATAAGGATTTGATATCCCCTTTAATAAAAATCAGTATTATTATAAACATTAGACATAATTATTTTGTATAATTATCTTTTATAAGGTGATCATTATTTTTTGGAATCCATATTTTTATATTTTTATGAGTTTTTCTTGACTAACAATCTTACCTTTTTGAAATCAGCATATAAGGAACTATAGTGCTAAGTACTAAGTTTCTTTTTATCAGAACTACTAAATCCTAATCCTTTTTTATTAGATGAGGATCTTAAGGTTTTAATAATTATATATAAATTTTCTCCATCTTTGTTAAAGTCTGAAACGTTAGCAGAGAGATTTACAAAATAAGATTTAAAATCTTTTATTTCCTTACCAATAGTGACAATGGTAGAACCCAAATCATAATTTTGTTTTACTAATTTGAGATTCTCATCCATATTGATCTTAATTTCACAACTAAAATTAGAGGTTTGAGAAGTCAAATTATCACAAGAATTTTGTGATTTTTGAAGTTCTTTTTAAAATATCCATCTCTAATTCGGATCCATTTAGTTTTATTATAGTATCTTGAGATCTGTTAAGTCTTTAGTTTTTCAAAAAGTTCAAAATTAATTTCAACAAGATTTTCAAAAGGAATATCGGAAATTACATCACTGTTTGTTACCATGAAGCATACATTCTTTTTGAAGATTTGGACAATCTTTCTTAAGGTATCCTATCTTGTTGTATACATTGCATTTCGATGAAGAAGATGAGTTCTTATTGTTGCCACCCTTTTTTTCTAAGTTTAAAATAATTTTAAAGTTTTCGGCAAGAAAAATGAAATCATCTTCATCCATCTCTGATTCATCTTCCGCTTGAAAAGTAATCATTTTTCTTTCCTGAGTTTGATCGTTCTTAGCCTACAAATTAACTTCATAGTACAATAAATTTCTGATTAGCTCTTTGGGTTTAATGATCGAAAGATCATAATCTTTTGAAACTCTAAGACTTTTTGTTCAAAAGATTATGATCTTTGACCAATAAATTTCTAATTAGCTCTTTGGGTTTAATGATCGAAAGATCATAATCTTTTGAAACGCTAAGACTTAGTAAAATATTATTGATCATGATCTTTGGGTTTAATGATCGCTAAGATCATAATCTTTGGGTTTAATGACCAATATGCATAATTAGACCTAGTAAAAGTGATGTTCGCATTGTAGATTGACCTTTAACAAATGTAGCAATTGAGTTATCTATATTAATATCAATATATTCACAAAATTTGTTACAATTTTATGAAAAATGTAACAACCCTAGATTTTTGAATATAAATTTAAATTTGATTTTATTTCATTTTGAAATTATTTTAAATTTTTTTATTTGTGAGATATCATTTTTAAATATTTTTAAAAGTGATAATAGAATTTTTCCAAAATTTACTACCTTTATTTCCTATTTTTAATGGTTATTTTCTATTTTTCTGCCATTTTCTCCATCTAATTTATATTTAATTAAATTTTATTTATTTATTTTGTGAATGCATTTTTATTTTATGTTCTTACCTTTATTTATAAAAAATTTCCAAGTCCATATAAATTTTCCAAAGTTTATTCTGTTTATTTTCAAATTTTCTAGACTAGTTTTCATTTTTGTGCTATTTTCTTATTTTATCTTATATATTTAATATTTATTTATTTATATTTTATATAATTGTTACATTTTCGAATTTAAACTGAATTTATAATTATTTTCAGTTATTTAAACTTATATAAAGAAAAATGAGAAATTTGAAAAGGTTTATGGCTTTTGATTTCCTAAAGCCTTTATATATTCCTACCTTTTCACATTTTCAATATTTCTTTTTATCAATTGGCCATACCACTTCATTTCTTCAGCCACATACTCCATTTCACATTCACGTAAACTCTTTTTCTCATTCCTGAAACAAAAATTTCGGCCATTGCTTAAGATAAAAAAATTGGTAATCTTCTTTTCTATTTTTCACTTTTATTGTTTTATACTTGATTTCATGATTTTGCACTTGTCTCTTCTTCTCTAGATTCGGCCTACCTCTACCAGCCATGCCACCTCCACCATCTCCTGAGCACATCACCACCACCATCTCCTCACTGGCCAACCCCAAGCCATGCCACCAAAGTTGACGATCCATCACCAAATTCCAACAAAACTCCAACCTTTTACCCATAGCCGAGCACAACTCCAAAATCCACCACTTCAACGCTCCATAGCCGCCACCATCTCCACCTCCACCACCTCCAGCTCCATCTAAACTCACTGCCATGTCATCACCTTGAAGCCACCAGTGAAGGCCGTGCCCATGGTGGCCTTGACCGAGCCTTGTAGTGCCTTGAAAACCATGTGATTCTTGATTGTTGTGTTGTTTTCCCATCACCAATTTTGCACCACCTTCTAGCATGTTAGGCCGATCCTTAGGAAACCTAAACCTGATCCAAACATTTGCCTTAGCCTTGCATTTCACCTATGGCCGAGCCCAAAGAGAGTTGGAAGCAAGTGCAAAGCAATTCTGCTTTGATTTGTGCAGTTGATTCTAGTTTAGTTTATCGTATTTGAATTGAAAGCTTATAGTTGTTATATTGTTTTTGTTTGACTTGTATTCAAGGGAATTGATACTTTGGCTCTCTCACTCGAAGATTCATTGAGAATTTTTCTCGGATTGCTGCACCTCTCACAGCTTTGACTCGTAAGAATGCCAAATTTATTCTGTAGTGATCAGTGTAAGGCTGCATTCAATGAGTTGAAGAGAAAGCTAACTTCCGCAAAAGTTCTTACTGTTCCAAACGGAAGTGAGGGATTTACAGTATATACTGATGCTAGTTGTGAGGGTTTGGGTGCTGTTCTCATGCAGGATGGTAGGGTCATTGCCTATGACAACCGTCAGTTGAAAACCCACGAGGCAAATTATGCTGCTCATGATTTAGAGTTACTTGCTGTTGTCTTTGCTTTGAAACTTTGGAGGCATCATCTTCTTGGAACCAAGTTTGAACTTTTCACCGATCATCAGTCTCTGAGATATATCTTCTCCCAGAAGGATTTGAATCAGAGGCAAGTTCGTTGTCTTGAGTTTCTGGCTTCTTACGACCTTGATATTAGCTATAATCCCGGTAAAGCTAATGTTGTGGCCGATGCTTTGAGTCAGAAGAAGGCTTTGTTGTGTCAGCTTGTTGTTTCCTCTTCTCCTCTTTTGGATTGTATTATGGCTAAGCAGGATGAGGATGAGATGCTTAGATTGATGAAGGAGAGTGTTCGTAGCAGAGTTGGTGGTAGTAGTGGAGCTCAGATTGATGATAGGGGGATTTTGAGGATTAATGGTAGGATTTGTGTCCCGAATGTTGATGGTTTGGGGCAGGAGTAGCTTCAGGAGAATCACCGATCTAGGCTTTCTATTCATCCTGGTGTGTCGAAGATGTATCAGGATATGAAGAAGTTTTATTCGTGGAAGGGGATGAAGAGGGATATCTCTATCTTTGTTAGTCGGTGTGCGACTTGTCAGCAAGTCAAAGCCGATCACCAGAAGACCCCTGGTTTATTGCAGCCCCTTGAGATTCCCAATTGGAAGTGGGAACATGTTTCCATGGATTTCATCGATGGTTTACCGAGTACTCGGAGGGGTAATGAGAGTATCTGGGTTATTGTTGATAGACTGACCAAGTCCGCTCATTTTATTTCGGTCAAGTCTACTCGATCTGCTTCTAGCTTATTTGAGAACTACATAGGAGAGATTGTTCGTCTCCATGGTGTTCCTCTCAGTATTGTTTGTGATTGTGACCCTATCTTCACCAGTCAGTTCTGGAAAGCTTTTCAGGAATCTTTGGGTACTCGTTTGAATCGGAGCACTGCTTACCACCCACAGACCGACGGTCAAACAGAAAGAGTGAATCAGGTTCTCGAGGATCTTCTTCGTGCTTGTGTGCTTGATTATGGAGGATCTTGGGAAGATTATCTCCATATTGTCGAATTTACCTACAATAATAGCCATCAGGTATAATCATATCTTCTGTTTTTCAGTCTATTCTTGATCTTTTTATCTGCCTCATTCCATATTTGTATTCAGGCCAGTCTCAAAATGTCTCCGTTTGTTGCTCCATATGGATGACCTTGTAGATCCCCATCTTGCTGGATTGAATCCGGTAATCGTTTGGTTCTTGGTCCTGGTGTGATTTTGGAAGCTTCTGAGAAAGTTGAAGAGATTAAGAAGAGGTTGAGAGCCGCTCAGGATAGGCAGAAGAAGTATGCTGATGGGCGTAGGCGAAATTTGGAATTTTCTGTTGGATTAAAATAAGTTTATTTGAAACTAATGTAACCTTATTACAGCATTGTAGAAATGTCATTAAAACTAGTGTTCCTTAAGGTTTCTCCCTTGAGGAATATCATTCGCTTTGGTCGTAGAGGGAAGCTTTCTCCTAGGTTTATTGGTCCTTTCCGCATTGTAGAAAGAGTTGGTTCTTAGGCTTATCGTCTAGATTTGCCCGAGAAGCTTTCTGGAGTGCATGATGTATTCCATGTCTCGCATCTTCGTCGTCATCTTCATGATCCATCTCTTATTGTCCAGCCTTCTATTCTTGATAGTTTGGATATTGAGCCTAATCTGACTATTGAAGGGAAGCCATTTCGTATTGTCGACAGAGGTACGAAGCAGCTCAGAAGGAAATCTGTTAATCTAGTCAAAGTACAGTGGAGTACTGACGATCGAGATTGTACCTGGGAAATGGAGGAGAGCATTCGTGCTTCGATTCCAGAATTATTCGTTTCAGGTACTATTTTGTTTTCTATCTTGTTCCTCTTTATTTTTCCTTTCCGTTCTTTTCGAGGACGAAAAGATTTGAGTGGGGGAGAGTGTAACAACCCTAGATTTTTGAATATAAATTTAAATTTGATTTTATTTCATTTCAAAATTATTTTAAATTTGTTTTATTTGTGAGATATCATTTCTAAATATTTTTAAAGCGATAATAGAATTTTTTTCAAAATTTACTACATTTATTTCCTAATTTTAAAGGCTATTTTCTAATTTTCTGCCATTTTCTTCATCTAAATTATATTTAATTAAATTATATTATTTATTTCGTGAATGCATTTTTAATTTATGTTCTTACCTTTATTTACAAAAAATTTCCAAGTCCATATAAATTTTTCAAAGTTTATTCTGTTTATTTTTAATTTTTCTAGATTAGTTTTCATTTTTGTGCTATTTTATTATTTTATCTTATATAATTAATATTTATTTATTTATATTTTATATAATAGTTACATTTTTGAATTTAAACTGAATTTATAATTATTTTCAGTTATTTAAACTTATATAAAGAAAAATGAGAAATTTGAAAAGGTTTATGGCTTTTAATTTCCTAAAGCCTTTTTATATTCCTACCTTTTCACATTTTCAATATTTCTTTTCATTAATTGGCCATACCACTTCATTTCTTCAGCCGCATGCTCTATTTCACATTCACGTAAACTCTTTTTCTCATTCCTGAAATAAAAATTTCAGCCATTGCTTTAGAGAAAAAAATTGGTAATCTTCTTTTCTCTTTTTCACTTTTATTGTTTTATACTTGATTTCATGATTTTGCACTTGTCTCTTCTTCTCTAGATTCGGCCTACCTCCTCTACCAGCCATGCCGCCTCCACCACCACCTGAGCACATCACCACCATCACTTCCTCTCGGTCCAACCCTAAGTCGTGCCCCCAAAGTTGATCATCCATCACCAAATTCCAACAAAACTCCAACCTTTTGCCCATAGCCGAGCACAACTCCAAAATCCACCACTTCAACACCCCATAGCCGCCACCATCCCCACCTGCACCACCACCAGCTCCACCTGAACTCTTTGCCACAACATCACCTTGAACCCACCAGTGAAAGTCGTGCCCATGATGTCCTTGACCGAGCCTTGTAGTGCCTTGAAAACCATGTGATGCTTGATTGTTGTGTTGTTTTCCCATCACCACTTTTGCACCACCTTCTAGCATGTTAGGCCGATCCTTAGGAAACCCAAACCTGATCCAAACACTTGCCTTAGCCTTGCATTTTACCTATGGCCGAGCCCAAAGAGAGTTGGAAGCAAGTGCAAAGCAATTCTGCTTTGATTTGTGCAGTTGATTCTATTTTAATTTATCGTATTTGAATTGGAAGCTTATAGTTATTATATTGTTTTTGTTTGATTTGTATTCAAGGGAATTGATACTTTGGCTCTCTCACTCGTATCTTGTCGTGCTATCGTGCTTGTGTGGATCTCTTTTGTGCATTCGTTGTTGTGTCTCCAACTCAAACCCGTGAGTTATTCTCACCTGACAATGTATACATATATAACTAGTAAATTGACCACTTGTGAATCTGTAACATGCATAACCATATCACATCTGCTATGTTATGATTATATGATGTTCATCCATGCTTAAACACCTGTTATATCATTTCCTACTGTTATATTATGCTATTTTGTTATTTATATCAGTTTATCACACTGTAAGTTCCCTTTAGATTAGAATCGCTATGGGTTGAAATGATACATACCCGAACGGATTTTAGAATAAGGAAAAAGGAAAAATCGTTATGTGCTGAAATGATAGGCCTGAGCGATTTTCAATTTATTTCATTTACTTGGGACTGCGGATTTGAAATGATAAAACCCGGGTTTTCTTTGTAAATTACGGGTTGAAATAATATACTACCCGTATCACTTTTCCTAGTGTAGAAAATTATATACAGACCCGTAGTTAAAATATTTTTCTAAAATTTTTAAAATATTTTAGAAATATAAATATTATAATATTTTGATTTAAACTTGATTAAAAATGATTTTTGTAAAATATTATTGATTTTCTGAATATTTATAAGTGAAATAAATTAATGAAAAAGTTAGAAATTTTGAAAGGTAAGTTATTTTGGAAATTTTGATTTAATTATAAATGGAAATTAATTAAATATGAAATTATGATAAATTTATGATATTTTGAAATTTAAATGAATTTAAAATGATTTTGTAATATATTAATGATTTTTGAATAAAGTTAAAACGTGAAATGAATGAATATTTAAGTTGAAATTTTGAAATATAACTAAAATTTGAAATTAGTGAATTTGGCTTAAAAGTGAATTTTATGTTAAGTAAATAAAAATGAAATTAAGTTTTATTTGAGAATTTAAACTTAAGTGTTAAGTTGAAATTTAATTTAATGAATTTAAATTTGAGTGTTGAAATTTAATAAGCGTAATATTATTAAATATGGATTTTTGAATAGAAATTTTACTTTATAAAATCATGAACTTAAGGAAAATTAAATGATGGTTATAAAAGTGAAATATTATGATTTTATAAGTTAAAAATGTTTTAGATAAAAATATAATTGTTTGTGAAATTATATCGAACATTTGAATTTAAAATAACTACAGCTCTGAAATGCTATTAATTTTAATGTAAATGATAATACAACATTTGTAAATGCTGTATTTGATGATAATGAACTAAAAAGCTAAATAAGATTAAAGGCTATTATAGCATTTTGTAAAGTGCTATAATTGTTGAATTAAACTAAGTTTAGTTGAAACTAATGTAACCTTATTACAGCATTTTAAATGCTATCTTTTGTTAAATTGAACTGTTTTGAATGTAACTTTCCGTAGCGTTTTCTAAATGCTGCGAAAAGTGTTCACTATTTTGATAAAATTAAGTGAATAGAACTTTGAAAGTTTAAAATTTTATAAATTTAATAATTTAATTATTAAATGTAATAACTTCATTTTATGATTTAAGTGAAGTAATTCGATTTGAAATATAAACTATTTTTGAAATGTGAATTGAAATGGTATTTTAAAATGAATATGGTTTTGAAATGAAATGATAAGTTTGATATTTTGAAATGATTTGAAAGAATTTGATTTTTTAAATGATATTTTATTTTTGAAATATAAATACCAATTTTAAATTATAACTACGGGTTATAATGACGATTGGTTGTTAGACAGACCGGGATCGGATATGGGCATACTCTCTGTCGATACCGAAAACCACTTTAACAACTGTGTACGCGGTGGAGATTCTAGAATGAAGAAGGATGGTGACGACGTTCCTAAGGTACTTTACGTGGACCCAACTCCCGTGAATAAGCTTAAGGTGGCTAAAACATGAGCGATCTCGGGCCAAAGGAGGTAGCACCTCTGGCCGGACACACTTCTTCGATACCATTCTATTACTGTTGTGATCCATTGGGTGCACCCTCTGATTTGGAGTGTTGTTCAGGGTGGGCGTATGTGGCTGCTGCGTTACCACCAGCCCGTTTGCGTAATTGGTATATCTACCCTGGCATTGCCTTGTGTGCCGTGTCACCACCATACCGAGCCTTTACTACGAGTTTGTTTTTCTCCCATAGCCCGTGGAGTATTTAGGGTAGTCTCCCGATCTGGAGATATGCTGATACTGGATGGACTATTTGGACTATTATGTGTGAAGGGTGATATGGGTAGCCCGAAACGCTATTTAAAAGTATGTTTATTTTACTGTAGAAACTATTATAATAGCGCAGTATTACTATATCGTAAATAGTTTGACAGATCCTTAGAGGATGGGCGGTCGCAGGCATCCTTTAAGTTACTTGTACTTTATTACAGTTCACTTGAGTTAGTTTACATTATATAAGTATATAATGTCCTAACTCAAGTGTTTTGTGTTTTGCTTTACGCTCGGGTCAGCCTGATTATTCACAACTTTGGATTCTCTTTCTGGAGTTGGTCTTTGCTGGAGTTTCTTCTTATCTACATATATATTTGCTTCTCTTTCAGCTATTCTAGTTTATCTCATGTATTAGTGAACTTCTACGTATTTGAGATTTCTATTATGTTGTTTCCAGACTGTATTATGTAATTGGTTTGAGACTCTGTTATAGTAGCTTCATGAACTACTATGTATTTTTATATTCCGCTGCGAGTTATTCTGTTTGCTCTATGTCTGTGATTCTATGTATTTGATTTTATTTTCTCCAAATTTATTTACAATCTGTTATTTCGCATCATTCAAGTCTGACATGTGTGGATTATTGTCGATTTGAATGGTACGAAATGGCAAATCGTGACAAAAAATTTGCTCTAACACCAAATGAAGGTGCACTAAGGATCTAATAATATGACTTAAACTAATTATATGAGCAAGCTAAAAAAACAAGCAGCACATAAAATATTGCACCGATGATTTTTATACTAGTTCAGACATTACGTTCTAAATCTAATCCTCGACTCCTAAATTTCAATAAACTATCCTCAATTCGTCCAATGGAATAAGTTTCAACAAGACTGCTTGAATAATTGAACATGACATCAACACCTTCCTGAATATATTCAACATGACTTCACTAAAATAGAATAAATCTGACTTTGACTATTGTGTTCCTTTATAACACTGATAAGTAACTTCTAAGTACAGCCTTCTTATAATTTTTTTTGACGATTGTGATTTGGCTATGCAGATTTTAGGAACTGGAAAGTTTTTTTTTGAACGCTTTTAAAATCTCAAAGAATATAGAGTACAGAGAACAAATCAAGTTAACTTCAATGATTAAAAAAAATCAATGTTTATTTTTAGTATTTGAAAGTTTCTTTCAAAAAAGAAACAACCATTAAAGAATTTGTTACTCTTACAGAAGAAGATGACCTTTCAAAACAAAATTTTCTGTTCAAACTAAAAATGGAAGTTACAGGTATTCAAATGTCTAAATTAAGACTCAAACATCTGGATTTTACGGTCTTGAAATAGAAAGAAATCTTCAAATTTGGCTTTGCTCAGACATCTGACTATTTAATCAGATATCAGAATTTTTATTCATATACACGGTTAATATTCTTAAATGCTCAAAAAGAAGAATAAAAAAGTTATCTGTTTATATATCTCTAAATCAACAATCAAACGTATGGATTTCTGTTCATATGCCTGAATAATTGTTCAGACATCTACCTTATATAGGATTTAAATTAGAAGGTAACTAGTGTAAAATGTTGTGTTTTGGCACTCCAACATATCCCCAAGAATGCAAGCTTTTTTGATCCATAACAGTGCCATCTTAATGAAGCTTCTGATGTGTCAGCGTCTCGATTGAACATCCCTCCATCACCTCTTGGAATGGGCACATACTATAACATCCCGTATCTGGAGGCCTAAAGCTAAGCGCTATAGATGCTGCGGTCATCCGTAGTATTAATTTCTGGCAACAAAATACGGTAATGCTAATGGTATCCATAATATCAGAAGCACTTGAATATGAACAAAATAACAGATTTCAAAACACAACATTTTACTAATTACATTTAAAGATAATAATATCCATGCTACATAATCCCATAATCGCAGGCAGTGACTAAATATATTAATTACAAAATATGCCAAGAGCGACAAATGACGATGCCTACTTGGTTGACCAGAGTCGATATAGCCATATTTGACTTGATACACACAAGGGAAATAAATAGAATAAACTATTAACTCCTAATTAGCTACCCGTCAGCCACCTGCTTATCTCCGGAAGCTTTATTCACTAAAATTTCTAAAACTTGAAAACCTCAACCAATTCAAATCAATTTTGAGCATCCGTGAGTTTAAGGGAACAAAAACTTTAAGTCGGACATAAAGCCTGGTGTGAATAATACTATTACATCTTAGTTATTTATGTTAAATGAGACCACGCCGCTTAGTGCAATGGGTTTTCCCTCACTAACATCCTTTTAAAACATATCTTTTGCAAATCTTTTTCGAGCAACCAAAACTGATTAAAATCTGTAAAGCATCATTATGTAAACATGCATATCAGGTAATAAATGAACTATTTATTCAAACACTTTAGTTTTGTTTGTCTAACTATTAACCTTTGGCCGGCCTCGACCTACTAGACAATATATCAAAATTTATCTTACATTTGTTAAATACTCATCTTCTGGACGATCTTTCCTTTACAATCTGTTAAATACTTCTTTTCTGAATGGTCTGTCCCTAACTTATCATCTTCCAGGGTCAACTGATCCTAATAGTTTTGCAACCTCACCGATAACCTATTTGTATACAAACATATATTCCTTTTTATGTGTATTCATAATTTTAGTCTTACCTGTGACAAAGCTCTACATAATGAAATTTTGGACTAAATTAGCTTGGGCTAATAGCTAATGTATAGGGCATGACCCTATACCAGTCCCATCTGGTATTCAAATATACGAGTCATTTTACTTAGGGATCCCTTCCCATAGTTTTCCTTGAAAACCTTTTCAAAATGAGTTAAACCTTTAAATCAAATTCAAACAAGGAAAATATATAATCTCCATGCTTTACTCAGAATCACCTTGCCATGTTATACATATACTTTACCCAAATATTAATTGACGAAAACATTTAAACCTTTGAAAGTCCCCCTTTCGAATTTATTGAAAGTAACTTCTAAACCAAGTAAAACCCTTTACGTAACCTAGGCCGAAAGGCCGAAACCATCCTTTCGAAACCATTCTCAAAATCCTTTCGAAACCATTGAAAACCTTCCTTTCGAAAGCCTTAAAAACCTTAGACATCTTTCTTTTAAAACCTTTAAACATTGCCTTTCGAAACCTTTGGAAAACGTTTCCTTTTAATCATTTCGAAACAACCAGAAAAACCATCCTGTTTGACTCCTCCGAAACAATTGGGGAACCATGCCTTCGAAACCATCCTTTAAAACCTTTTGAAAGCATCAAACCTTGATAAATATAAACCTTTCGGAAGGACTTGGGTTCAATTAAAAACAAGTGGAAAAACACCTTTCGAAACCATTCAAAACTGACTGGTTTGAATTCTTTTGGGTTATACTCCAATCAGAGAAAAAGGGTCACTAAAACCATTTAAGTCGAAAGCCTATCTTTCGAAAGTATTCTTATGTAGAGTAATGATGGAGTCGAAACCATTTCTTTGAAAGCATTGGAGAAGTGGTCAAATTTTAGAAAACAAAATAACCCATTCGAAACCGTCTGGGTCGAAAGGTAAAGAGTGGCAGCTAAAGGTTTCGACATAGTTGAAAGCAGTTATTTAAAAACAGAGGCGCAACCCAATCAAAACTAGTACTTTTAAATCCATTTGACCTGGTCGAAAGCCAACCAAGTCTAAACCAACTTAGTCGAAAGTAAGCTGGCGAATTTTCACTGGAAAGCAAAGTAATGCTTCAACCACTTCAGAAGTCATGGTTTTGACCATTTACCTTCCGCCTACATCCAATTCACTATATACCCGTTCCCTTATACCATGTGCATTGGTTTCGATAGTGTCGAAGGCGAACGTAAGGAGGTGGAACCTTGGGCCGAAAGCATCGAAATAGTGTAAAACATGTTTATTTGACCTTTTCATCTATTTCTTTGTACCTAACCTGCCTTTTATCAAATTGTAATTGGTTGCAAGTTTCTCTTTTTCAAAATACAGCCGACTTTCCAGAAACAACAATTTGAATTTATTTAACAAAAGCCTCTTCTCCTTTTATAAATATATAAAACATTTAAGTCTCATACCTTACATAATTTTATATATCCATTAAAACACTTAGAAAAATTCTACAAAAATTCTAGGAAAACTCTTTCAATATATTTTCCAACATATAGAAATTTTAGCCCTAAACCTGTTATTATTTAACTGTAAATAATTTATAACCTAAATCAACATTTTCTTTACTAGAAAATTCATATAAAATCCACATAGATTCAGAAAATTCTGAAAATTGAACCCTATCTTTAAAATATTATTTCTGGTCTATATAAAAATTCGCAAGGCATTTAAATGTCATTTAATTGGGTTTTACCTTAAAACATATCATAAAATCAATATGAACATGCATAAATCATCAACAAGTATATAGTATAATTCCATCATTCAAAACATGGCAAACATTGGAAATATGTTTGCATTTCCTCTTAAAACCGAAAATAAAACGAATAAGAGATGTAAACATTATTCACCTTAGCTTTAGAGATTAAAGAGATTGAGATGTGAATGAATCTGATTTTATTAAGCTTCTACCTTGGCTTTTCTTAATCTTCTTCTCCTTTCTCTTGTTAATGGTAGCCGACCTCTAGTTTTAAAATTTTGATGAATAAACATGAACATGTATAGGATACACGACCAAGTTTTATGGGTATAGGAATAGTCTCTTTCATATTTTACCCCTCCTCTACTTTATTTTAATCTCTTCTTTTAAATCATTGGTTAAATGGCATGGCTATCTCTGAATTAAAATCAGATCTCAATTCTCTAATCAACACATTATTTTATTTAATTGAGCTAATTAAATATTCTAAATAATGTTACCAAAAATATGGGGTGTTACGGACTCCCCTCCTTAAATAATTTCATCTTCGAAATTACGATGAGGTACACAACAAACTATTCAAAGTGGTAAAACATACCATCATACAAATCAATATCAGCATCTCTAATCCTGCCCTATGTCTCCCAAATATAGTCTTTTCCATCGTCACTTCACTGGACTTTCACTAGTCTGACTGTCTTGGTTGTGAGCCTCTTCTCATCTCTCGCGGTTATACCAACTGGCTTTCTAACTACGGTCAAGTCCGGTTCTACTATTAGATTCTCTAACACAGTCAGTGCTATAATAGTCTTCGGGCCTCGAACACACTTTTTAAGATGAAAAACATGAAAAACGTCGTGGACTCCTGCTAAACTACTCGGTAACTCAACTCTATATGCGAGTTTCCCGATCTTCTCAACAATAGGAAAAGGTCCAAGAACCTCGGTGCCAACTTCCCTGATATTCCAAATCTAATCACACCCTTCATCGGTGACACCTTAATAAATACGTGATCTTCGATGGAGAACTCTAAGTCTTTCCTTATGCTATGTGCATAACTCCTCTACCTAGACCGAGCCTCCTTCACCCTAGTCCGAATGACCTCAATCTTTTATGCAGCTTCTTTAACTAAATCTAGACTAAGGACCAACCCATCCTCGGTCTCCAACCAACAAACAGGAAATTTGCACGGCCTTCCATACAAAGCTTCAAATGGTGCCATTCCAATACTGGTATAATAATTATTGTTATATGAAAATTCCACTAAATGCAGATGGTCTTCCAATGATCCCCCGAAATCTAGTACACAAACTCGTAACGAATCCTCCAAGATTTTGTTAACTCTTTCCATTTACGCATCAGTCTACGGATGGTAAGCGGTACTCATCTTGAGCTTGGTTCCCAAAACTTCTTGTAGACTCTTCCAGAACTCGCTTGTGAACAAGGAATCTCTATCACTAACTATACTACTATGAATTCCGTGCAGTCTAATCACTTCGCTAAAATAGGTGCTGTTCTAATTGACTTAACTAGAATGAAATGGGTACTCTTGGTCAATCTGTGTACTATGACCCATACACTTTCATTTCTTCTTTTTGACCTTGGCAACCCATCAATAAAATCCATGGAAATAATTTCGACTTCCATACCAGAATATCCAACACATGAAGGAATCCACTTAGCTTCTAGTGTTCAGTCTTTGCCTATAGGCAAATCAAGCGCTACTTTACCCATAAGCCAATATCCCGCTTCATATCTTTCCAGAAGAAGCTTCTATTTATATTCTGATACAACTTAGTTTCTCTTGGATGAATAGAGAACTTCAAAGGATGGAATTCCTCCAAAACTTCTCTCCTTATGTTTCCTACACTCGGAACACATAATCTTCCTTTCTTTCTTAACCACCCATTCTGGTCAAGACCGAAATCCTTCAAGTCATCATTCTCGGCTCCATTTCTCAACTTCCTGAACCGTTTAGCTAATATTGGATCTTGCTCCTATTTAGAAGCAATCTTTTCGATCATCACTGGTTGAACTTCCAAACAGGATTGTACAACAGTCTCTCCACTAGACCTAGCCTCGCATCTCCACTGCACTCTATGATTTGATATTGCTTCTAAATATTTCCACTCAGAAATCATCGTCAATACTGCATTCTGATGTTTCCTGCTAAGTGCATCTGCCACCTTATTTCCTTTTCCTGGTGTGTACTCAATCCTAAAATCATAAGCGGCAATAAACTATAGCCATCTCTGCTGTCTCATGTTCAGTTCCTTTTGAGAGAACAAATACTTCAATGACTTATGATCTGTATATAACTCAAATGTCTCTCCAAAAAGGTAATGTCTCCACACCTTTAACACAAAAATCACTGCAGCCAATTCCAAGTCATGCGTCGGATATCTGACCTCATTCGGTCTAAACTGTCTTGAAGCATCGGCAATCACTTTTCCTTTCTGCACCAGCATAGCTTCTAATCTTGTTCCACATGGATATGTATAAAACCACCAAATCCCGATTCTCTTTCGGAACAACTAACACTGGTGCACGGGTCAATAAGTGTTTCAAACTCTGGAATGCTACCTTACGCTTATCGATCCACACAAACTTCATATCCTTTCTCATTAGCTTGGTCATGGGTGTTGCTATCCATGAAAAATCCTTAATGAACCTCCGATAGTAACCAGCCAACCTAAGGAAACTCTTTATCTCAGTCACTGTCTCGAGTCTTCCCCAACTATTCATCGCTTCAATCTTAGTTGGATGTACTGACAACCCTTTCTCTGAGACTACATGACCAAGAAACTTCACTTCCTTCTTTCAGAAATGACACTTCGTAAACTTCGCATTCAGCTGATGTTGCTTCAGCGTCTCAACCACCACTCTAAGGTGAACTTCATTATCTCTTTCATCCTTAGAGTATATCAAGATATCATAAATGAAAACCAATATGAACCTATCCAAGTGCTCTCAGAATACCCTATTCATCAAGTCCACAAAGAATGCTGGCAAATTAGTCAATCTGAATGGCATAACTAACCATTCGTATGATACATATCTGTTCCTAAACACCATCAAAGGTCTACTATCATCTGTTACTCTGAGCTGATGGAAACCTGTTACCAAATCTAACTGAAAAAATACCTTGGCTCCACTCAACTAGTCGAACATATCGTCAATTCTTGGCAATGGACATTGATTCTTTATCGTTCTCTCATTCAACTTACGATAATAGATACATAGCCTCATTGATCCTTTCGGCTTCTTAGCAAACACTACAGCTGCTTCCCAAGGCAAACTACTCGGCCTGATAAAACTCTTGCCTTCCAAATCCGTCGACTGCACCTTCAACTCCCTCTTCTCTGTAGGGATCATTCTATTTGGTAGCCTACTCATTGATTCTGCTCCCGGAACCAAATCTAATCCAAAAATTAATGGCTCGTTTTGGTGGCAATCCAACTACTGGCTCAAAAACATCTACGAATTCTCTAACCACGAAAACTCGATTCAGCTCATCTTCCAATTTCATAATACCTAACAAAGCATTCACCTCACCACCAGAACCTTCTACGGTATAAACAATCCTGTCGCTACAATCAAGGTGTCTAAGTGATATTTTCCTATCCTGGCAAAATATCATAGCATCGTACTCACTTAACCAATCCACACCAAGAATAATTCCGAACGCACAAAATAAAACACATGCAAATTGCAAACAAAAGTATGATCTAATAAGTCAAACTCTAACTGGTCACACCTCAACCCTAAAGTTGCATCCCTCATAACCCGTAAGGAAGTAACTAAATATGTGGGTTCTAGGTTAAGCTTATCTAGCATACATCTAGAAATAAAAGAATGTGTTGCACCAGTATCAAATAGAATGCTAACAGACACACCATAAATTTGAAGCCTACCTCCCAAACCGCCTTTCCTTTCTCTTGAGCTATCAGCTTCATTGTAGAAGGCTCCAATGCATATATCTTGCCCTTTCCGTACTTAGCGGGCTCCTTACATTGATTCTTATAGTAGCCTATCTGATCGCAGTTGAAGCACCTGATGTTCTTCTTCCCGATCACTTCTGTCGCCTTCCAAGTTGACACTCGTTGGCAAAATGGCCCTTCTTGTCGCACTTAAAACAGAAAGTCTCAAACTTCCCCTTCTAAGCTGCTCCACCCTTCTGAGCACCCTTCTTGTGGAAGAACTTCCTCTTCTAGCCTTGCCTAACCTGGACCTCTTTCACCTTATTATTCTCATGCTAAGAAAGCATCTCCTCGTGTCCCAAAGCCATTTCCACAACCATATCACAGGGATCTCTAATATGCGGTAAAGTAGACCTGTCTAACTCAAGCTTCAATCCCCTAATAAATTTCTCATTCCTCCTCATCGCTGTGTCCACAGCAGCGTGACCATATCTAGCTAGCTCTTTAAACCTACTAGCATACTCCAAAACAATCATCTCTCACTGTTCTAGCTTAGCAAACTTCCGGATCAAAATAGACCGTCCCATCACCGATATGAATCTGTCTTGGAAACTCCTTTTAAACCCTGCCATGTCGTAGTCTCCTCATCCACTGCCACAGTCACACTATTCCACCAAAATAAAGCTGCTCCCTGAAGCTTTCTTGAAGCCAAACTCCTCTTTTGTTCATCATTGAGCCCCAAGTCTCCAAAGATTCTCTCACAATGCATGAAACACCCAACTCCCTTTAGTATTTCCAAAAAAGGCACGCCAAAGGATGTGGTGCATTATAAGTATAGCTAAAGCATCACAAAGACTAAGATTCACAAGACAAATAAGTAAAAGTAGCGGAAAACACTTAATAATAACTTATCGTTCATAATTAATCTTGATCTCAAAATAAGTCATAAAAACATAACATGTCTCAAAAATTCAAAATCTCTCATGTCTTATAAAAATACATCTCGGTCACACATAATCAAAGTAAATGTAACAACAATAATAATCTGCCTCACAAGTGCCACAAGCCAAATGAAAAGGATGAAATGTAGAAGAATACATCTGAAATGAGAAAACTTCGAAAAATGAATCTCCAAGCAACCTGAATAAACTATCCCCAACTCTGCTGGCCTATGGGGGGAAAGGAAAGATAGAGGAGTAGATTGGACAATAAGTCTGGTAGGTGAAAGTAATTACTAGCATTTTTAAGCAAGGTAAAGATAATTGACTAAGCAATAGTTCTAGCTTGAAAGGAAAATACAGAAAGGATAAGAACTTGCATAAAATACTATTTTTGATTCTATTTGACTGTTTGCTTTGATTGTTTGCACTTGTCTTAAACTGATGTGATTAGGCTGAAACCCTGTTCCTATCTCAACTACTAATCTTGGTTAGGCTGAAATCCTAGTCCTACCCGCTGATCGGCCTTTCCTATCTCTTTTGTGCCACTGTGAGCCAATCCTGTTGGTCCCACAGCAAAAGACACCTCTTCGCGCTTAGGACGTAGTAGCTAATTATTTACCCTAATCGATGCTGCATGCTCGGTCATCGTCGTTAAACACTAATCGTCGCCCCCTATTTGATCCTTTGTTTACCCTAATAAACATAAGCGTGCCTGGACAGAAAATCATCCAGGCACCAATATGGTTCGACCTGAGCTATTTGCAGGTTGACCTATAGGCCGACCCGACCCTCGAAAGGGTCGACCCTTACGGGTCTTTTTTTGTTTATTATAATATAATTCTAATTTCTCATTCTCTCGTAACCTTTTCATACAAGCTCGGATTTCGACAAGTTATATATGAAAATTGATCATAAAATTGCCATGGACCTAATGGTGCAACTTCCATGCTCAATTCTAACAATTTCCCTACCCTATTTTATTATTTAATTCATTTGTTAATTATGTACTGCTACTCTAAATTTTTAGGTTGTTACATTCTCCCCTCCTTAAAGGATTTCGCCCCCGAAATATCCAAGGATAGAAGAATGAAATAGATATTTTCATCCAAATTCCACAACCACAATTCAACCATCATCCATTGTCCTTAAGCTTTTTAATGCATTATGATATATGCAGTAGTGAAATGTCAATGTCCCTAACTAATGCAAAAGATTAGGAGGTCTACTGATTCAATCGACCTCCTTTTTATGCGCTCATGCCCATGCCATGTATCCAAATGAATGCAAATTCCCTAATGACAACTGATAGTTCTATATTCGTGCTACAGTCATCATCCAAATGCAATAATCATATGATAATCACCCATTCATAGCAACAATGAAATAAAAATGCAAGTGCATACACATCCATATGCATATGCTTTAGTGACCTAGTTAGGCCGATCTCTAAGAGAAAATAGTGCCTAGTGTGTGCTACCAAACACTTGCAACCACTTGCGTCCAACATACATAACTTTTTCTAGTAACATTTTACATTTAGTCCCACCATCCGTAGGTTAAATCTTATGATCTACCCTCCTAAAGGATACTAAAGGAAAGAACCTATACAAAACTAAAGACGGAAATAGGAAATTTTTGACGTACCATTCAAGAGATGTGGATAAGAGATACATATTTTCTCCTTAGCCTCCCACGTAGTGTCCTCAATACTATCTCCCCACTACACCTTAACCAAAGGGACTTTCTTATTATTAAGCTTTTTGATATCATACCCAACGATCTTAGTAGGAATGTGACGAACCGATGCTTCTCTCTCCACTTCAACTTCCTCAAGTTGGCTAGGTTTCGCTACCTCTGTTGAATCATGTAAGCACTTTCTCAAGTGAGAAACATGAAAAACATCATGAACTCCCATGAGCCTCTCCCATAACTTTATCCAATATGCCATCTTCCCTACCCTATCCACAATAGGGAATGGTCCTATGAATTTGGGAGCAAGTTTCTCACTTGATCCAAACCTCACTGTCTTTCTTAGTAAAGACACCTTACTGAAAACCAAATCTCCAACCTCGAACTTAATATCCCTTCTCCACTTATCTGCATAGGATTTCTGTCCATCTTGGGCCATCTTCATTCTTCTTCTAATCAAATCAATTTTTCTTGAAGTCTCTCTAACCATGTCGGGACCATGTAGCAATCTTTCCATAGGCTCTAATCAACACAAAGGCAACTTGCAAGGCCTTCCATAAAGGGCTTCAAAAGGAGCCATCCCAATGCTAGCCTGAAAAGTATTGTTATAATTGAATTCCACAAAAGGAAGGTACTCCTCCCAAGTCCCTCCAAAATCAAGAATGCACATTCTCAACAAATCATCAAGAACTGTATTAACTCTCTCTGTTTGGCCATCCGTTTGAGGGTGATAGGCTATACTCAATCTAAACTGTGTCCCTAAAGCCTCTTGCATGCTCCTCCAAAACCTACTAGTAAAGATAGGATCTCTATCGCTCACTATGCTAGAGGGAACTCCGTGAAGTTGGACAATCTCATGAACATATATGGATGCCAAATAAGGTGCTATCCTCTTACTCTTGACCAAAACGATGTGGACCCTCTTAGTCAAAAGATCTACAATCACCTAAATACTGGTATTCCCCTTCATAGATCGGGGTAAACCATCTATAAGGTCCGTTGAAACACTATCCCACTTGCATTCGGGTACACTAATGATTGAAGCAATCCGCCATGCCTCTGCTACTTCGCCTTAACCCTTTGGCACATACGATACCTAACCACGAACTCTGCTACATCCTTCTTCATGCCACTCCAACAAAACACTCTTTTCATTTCCCTATCCATCTTATCACCACCCGAATGAATAGTCATTCGAGAATGGTACGCTTTTGCTAGAACTGCACTCATCAAATCACCAGTGCGTAGGACACAAAGTCTTCCATCTCTCCTTGGCCACCCTTTACTATCGATAGATAGCATTGGAGATGTCTAGAGACCTCTCCTCTACTAATCCTATCCATAATATCCACAAGATTTGAATCCTCTCGCTGCCTTGATCCAATCTGATCTATGAGGGTAGGCTTAACCTTAAGTGCTGCCAATAATCCAAGGGTAATGTCCGTAGAGGGCTTAAAATCAAAGGTGGAAATAAACTCTATGCTTTTCCACTCCATGAACATTGGGCTAAGGGTTGTTCTCTACCTACTTAATACGTCTAAAATCACGTTCCCTTTGCCAAGGGTGTAAGCTATCTCAAAGTCATATAATGCCAAAAACTCCATCCAACGCTGCTGCCTCAAGTTTAAATCCTTTTATAAGAATAGACACTTCAATGATTTATCGTCAGTGAAAAACTCAAACCTCTCTCCTAGCAAGTGATGTCTCTAAGACTTGAGCGCGAAAACAATAGCAGCGAGATCCAAATCATGGGTGGGGTAGTTCTTCTCATGAGTTCTCAACTGTCTACCCCCATAGCATGCTACACTCCCCTCCTGCATCAATACTGTCCCAAGGCCAGTCCCATATGCATCAATGTATATTGTAAAAGGCTTAGCTCCATTGGTAAAACTAACACTGGTGCACTAGTAAGGGCCCTCTTTAGCATCGTGAAGGATTCCTCACAATCCACGTGCCATACGAATGCCGCATTCTTCTTAGTGAGGTGAATAAGCGGTACTGAAATCTTAGCAAAATCTCTAATAAACTTCCTATAATAACCAGCCAAACCAATGAAGCTTCTAATTTTGGTAATGTTCTTAGGGGCCTTCGAATCATGTACCGCTACTACCTTAGCGGGATCCACCGCTAGACCCTCTCTTGAGACTACATGCCAAAGAAATGTACTTGCACACGCCAAAAGTGACACTTCGAGAATTTTTCTTTCAACTGATGATCACGAAGTGTATGAAGAACCTTCTCAAGATGAATAGCATGCTATTCCATACTTTTGGAAAACACTAGAATGTCGTCCACAAACACTACAACGAACTTAGTTAGGACATCTCGAAAACATGGCTCATTAGATCTTCAAAATAGGCTGGGGCAATTGTCAGCCTAAATGGCATAACCAACCACTCGAAGAATCCATCGGGTGTCCTAGATGATGTCTTATCGATGCTATCATCAGTGACCCTAAGCTGATGAGATCCAGTAGCTAAATCAAGCTGAGAAAATACTAAAAGGAAACCAATTGATCGAAAAGATCATCTATCCTAGGTAGTAGGTAACGGTTCTTCTTCATGGGCTTATTTAACTCTCTATAGTATACGCAAAGTCGATGGGAACCGTCCGCCTTTGTAGCGAATATGACTGGCGTCCCCCACACAGATATGCTCTGTCTGATGAAGCGTTTCTCTAATAACTCACTAATCTTCTTACTTAACTCATTCTTCTCTCTAAAAGCCATATGTCTCACGAACAATGCCACTGGCTTTGCATTGTCATTCAGATAGATCCTAAAGTCGATCTCTCTCTTAGGGTGTAGACCCCTAACCTCCTCAAAAAAGTCTGGGAAATCTCTAACAAACGGAACAGAATCCAACTCTCCTTGTGATGAATCAAGGGAATAAAGGAAGCTCAACATGACCGACCCCTGTGGGTTGCAAGAAACCTCGAGAGTCCATTCGCTACATGTCCCTAGCCTAACAACTCTCCTCTCACAGTCCAATATCTCCCCATAAGTGGATAACCAGTCCATCCCCAAAATCATCATATATCCTAAAAATTCCAGTACATAGGCATCACAATCAAACTCTAGGCTTAGTATAAAAAATTTCAAATCCCAACGAATCATGGATAAATGTGCCGATCCTCCTATGGGGTTTGAAACAATTATAAGGTGTACAACTAGAGAAATATCTAAGTGCAAACAATCAACCAGGGAAATAGAAATGAAAGAATGTGATGTTCCAAAGTCAAAAAAAGTCCTAATAGGAAAATTGGAAATAGAGATCAAACCTTTTACAGAGACTTTCCTATGTCGGTCCGGTCCACTACTAGAAGGTACTACATCTAAAGCCTGTACTTGAGCTGTAGGTGCGCCTGCTCTCTGCAGTGTCCTTTGAGGACAATATTTACTATGGTATCCAGGCTGCCTATAGTTGTAACACCTCCCCTTCATCGTGTCCTTCTTACAGTCATTTGAGTATTGCCCAACTAATCCACAATTCTAAATTTTCTTTCCTTTCTTGATCTGCCCCTTTTGAGGTCCTCCTTTCTTCTTGTCCTAATCCTTCTTATTCTTCCACCACTGCATCTTTGAGTTTTTTGATTTAGGAACCTCCTTAACCTCTTCTTCCTTAACAACATATATATGAGGGCCATTTCCACAAGTGACTCATACGTCGCTCCCATAGGTATATGTGTCCATGCCAACCCTTGGAGGGGCTGGTTCAAACCCTTTGCAAACTTAGTGGCCTTTTTATGCGGTGTATTAACAAGCTCCATCCCGAACCTCCATAACTCATTAAACTGATTTATACACTCTTTCACCGAAAGACTCCCCTACTTCAAACTAATAAACTTCTCCAACTGCATGCTTTCCTCGGCTTGCGATAAGAACTTTCTCTCAAGCCTTTCTCGAAATTCAACCCAACCAACGTCTCTACCCTCCATCTCTACAATCTCCCACTAGTAAGAAGCCTCTTCCTTCAGCTGCCAAGACGCAAGCTAAACTCTCTGTCGGTCCTCCAATCCTAACAGCCCAAATATCGCTCTGTATTCCTCAACCAAGTTTGTGTCTTTATGAAATCCTCCATGCCAGAAAACATCTTGCCTCCTAGATTGGCTAAGTCCTTTCATAGTTTAGATAATTTGGCTATTATAGGTGGATTAACGGGACCTCCACCCGCCGGTGCTGCATTGGGCACTTGCCCTTGCACCTCTAGTGTCGTAGCTTTGAGGTATCTACGGAACAAGCTAGGGTCTTGGACACCCTCTGGAAGATTTAAGGCGTCCACCATTCTATGCAAAGAAAAGAAAATTTTGGCTCGAAAGAATCGAAAGAAGATTCAACTGGACTTTGAGGGGATTTTTATAAAAACTCTCTTATATTTGAAAACTATTTCTATAATGAGAGTTTCTTTTTGAAAAGTACTTTTACTTTGAAGATATGTTACCTTTGCAAAATATTTTACTTTTAAAACAAATATTTAGGAATCCTTTAACTTTAGGCTCTGATACCAAATAAAACACCTCACACCCCTTAATATTCCCAAAATGGGTACCCCAAAGGATGTGGTGTGTTATAGGTATAGCTAAAGCATCATAGAGACTAAAATTTACAAGGCAAATAAGTAAAAGCAGCGGAAAACATTTAAATAATAACTTATCAATCAGAATTAATCTTCGTCTCAAAATAAATCATAAAAACATAACATGTCTATAAAAATCAAAACCTCTCATGTCATATGAAAATACATCTCAGTCTCATATAATCACAGTAAAAGTAACAATAATAATAGTCCCTCTCACAAGTGCCATAAGCCAAATGAAAAAGATGAAAAGCAGAAAAATATATATGAAATGAGAAAACTCTGAAAATGAATCTTCCAGAAACCTGAATCAACTATCCTCAACTCTGCTGGCCTATGGAGGGAAAAGGAATGTTAGAGGAGTGGGTCAGACAATAAGTCTGGTGAGTGAAATAATTACTAGCATTTCTAAGAAAAGTAAAGATGATAGCCTAAGCAATAGTTCTAGCATGAAAGGAAAATATAGAAAAGATAAAACTCGCATAAAATACTATTTTTGATTCCATTTGACCGTTTGCTTTGATTGTTTGCACTTGTCTTAAACTATTGTGATTAGGCTGAAACCCTAATTCTATCTCAACTGCTAATCTTGATTAGACTGAAATCTTAATCCTACCTATTGATTGGCCTTTCCTATCTCTTTGTGCCACCATGAGCCAATCATATTAGCATCACAGTAAAAGACGCCTCTTGGCGCTTAGGACATAGCAGCAAATTATTTATCCTAATCGATGCTGCACGCTCAGTCATCGCCAGTACACACTATTTATTGCCCTCTATTTGACCCTTTATTCATCATAATCAGCATAAGCATGTCCAACCTCACCCACATGTGAGACCATCAGTCCTTGACCTGAAAAGAAATGCTGCTGGTACCGGTCCTAACAAACAAATCCTCTAGCTTTGCACCCCTTGCCCAAATCCCCATATTTGAGCTTCTATCTATTGGCCACTTATTTAACCCAATCATCGTAAGCATGCCCAAACTCACCTACGTGTGAGACCACCAGTCCTATACCTGAAAGGGAATGCTACCGGTATGGGCCACTACTGCCATATTTGCTTATAAACTTAATCCAAGATCTAAGTTTTAAAATAAGCCCATTCTGTTGTTTCTTTCTTTCTAATTATAACCTATGTGTTATAATTGTTCTTGTTACTGTTACACTTTTATGTTCTCTTTTTAGCTATAACCACTTGTTATAATCATTCTTGCAAATATCTTAATTTTGCCTATTTCAGTCCATCTTTATTTTATTTCAGTTTTTTCATTTTACATCTGATTTCTAAAAATTTAGTGTTTTTCTACTGTAATCCATATTTGTGAATTCTTCTCTTTTTAATATTTAATCCGCGTCAAAAAGGATTAAATTTCTATAAATAGAAACTGACATTTACAGGCTAAATTCGAACTTAAAACCGATGTAAATAACTGCAAATAATCGAATAAAGTAGCTAAATAAAGATAGACATAAATGAACTTCTGAAATTTACTTAAAAACTGACTGTAAATAAACTTACACAAAAATTGTCTCAAAATTGTAGAAAACTACAATTATTGCGAACCCTATTATTTTAAATTTCTTACAAATCTAAAATAATTACAAAACACTCGCATGTGGTCCTTAGCTCTAATCCTTGGCCTTCCTGGATCAACTTCTAGGGCGTAAAATATTTTTATTAAAAAGATTTCCTACCAAAATTTTTTTCTGTTTAGGGTTCAGCCTCAAGCAATGAACCCAATTGAGAGAAAATCTGAATGAGAAAAATAGCTAGTCCTAGGCTTCTATTTATAGTGTGGTTAGGGATCTCAGGCTATCGGATTAGAAAATTTTATCTGGCGCAACCACCTCATAGGCTTACTTGGAACCATCGAATGCAGCTATGAACGCACAGGATTTCACAAAAAAAATCAATTTTACACTCTTTGGCTCGTACCTGGATGGAAAATCGTCCAGACACTAATGCAGGTCGACTTGAGCTATTTGCGGTTTGACCTATAGGTCGACCCAACCCTAGCAAGGGTAGACCCCTATGGGTCTTTTTTTGTTTAATTATAATATAATTCCGATTTCTCATTCTCTTGTAACATCTTCATACTAGCTAAGATTTCGACAAGTTATATATGCAAATTCATCAGAAAATTGCCACGGACCCAATGGTGCAACTTCCGTGCCTCAATTACGATAATATCCCAACCCTATTTTATTATTCAATTAATTTGTTAATTAATTATTATCACTCTAATTTTTTGGGTTTTTACAATGCAGCAACCAATTCTCCACCTCAATGGCATCCTCAATTCCAATAAATGGCTTTCCTCCAAGCCTAACATAATCTCTACTAAGAACAACATAACGTTGAATATTGGAGCTTCCTGAACTCCTCCTCCCACTGCTCCAGCAGCAACACCTACTTGAATCATATTCACGAAAAATTGATACATAGTTTCCATTCCAACTTGCAGAGTACAGTACCTACATTCTTTGCTTGTGCCTGACTTTGTCTCCTCCTCGCATAAGGTCTGGTATTCGCATTGGTACCCTCCCCTCCTAGGTTAACTCTTCCTCTTATACCATTCATATTTGTCTTCAAACCTCATAAGATACAAAAAATAACCTAACGAAGATAGGAGATTAGAGATAAATGTATACTTATATACAGCAAATACAAGTACGTTACTCTAGCATTGTCCCAACCTTGATCTTGCTTTAATTCCTCAGGATTATGTTTTCAAAACCATTTTTAGTTAAAGTTTTTCATAAACCTATGCTTTGATACCAAGTTGTAAAATCCCATATGTGGAGGCCAAAACTAAGCACTACAGATGCTGCAGTCGTCTATAGTATTAATTTCTGGTGACGAAATACAGTAATGCTAATGGTATCCATAATATCAGAAGCACATGAATATGAACAAAATCATAGATTTCAAAAAACAACATTTTACTAATTACAATTCCAAACAATAATTCATATCAATGCTACATAATCCCATAATCGTTTCCTCGGTAACGATTAAATATATCAATTACAAAATATTCCAAGAGCAACATATAAGGATGCCCCTTAGTTGGCCATAGTCAACATTGCTATATCCGACTTAATACACACAGTGGAAATAAACAGAATAAACTGTAACTCCTAATTAGCTATCCATCAGCCACCTGCACGTCTCTGAAACTTTATTTGCCAAAATTTCTAGAACCTGAAAAACTCAATCCGCAACCCACTTAAATCAATTTTGAGCATCCGAGAGTTTAATGGGAACAAAAACCTTAAGTCATACATAAAGCATGGTGTGAATAATACTGTTACATCTCAGATATTTTATGTTAAGTGAGACCACGTCGCTTAGCGGAACGGGTTTTCCATCACTAACATCCTTTTAAAGCATATCTTTTGCAAATATTTTCCTACAACCAAAACTGGTTAAAATATATAAAGCATCATTATGTAAACATATATATCAGTTAATAACTGAAATATTTGTTCAAACACTTTAGTTTTGTTTGGCTAACTATTAACCTTTGGCTGACTCTACCAGACGATATATCAAAATTTATCTAATATCTGTTAGACACTCATCTTCTGGACGATTTGTCCTTAACTATCTGTTAAATACTTCTCTTCTAGACATTCTATCCCTAACTTATCATCTCCCAAGGTCACTTGATCCTAATGGTTTTGCGGGCTCACCAATAACCTATCCGATATTCCTTTCTGTGTGTATTCATAGTTTTAGTCTTACCCATGACAAAGCCTGCATACTAAGATTTTGGACTGAATTAGCTTGGGTTAATAGCTAATGTACAGGGCGTGACCCTATACTAGTCCTATATGGTATTCTAATATCTGAGTCATTTTACTTAAGGATCCCTTCCCATAATTTTTCTTGAAAACCTTTTCAAAATGATTTAACCCTTTAAATCAAACTTACATAAGGAAAATTTATAATCTCTATGCTTTACCCAAAATCACCTTGTCATGTTATACATATACTTTACCCAAATCTTAGTTGATGAAAATATTTAAACCTTTGAAAGTCCCCCTTTCGAATCTATTGAATGTACCCCTTTTGAAACCATTGAAAGTACCACTTTCAAAACCAAATAAAACCCATTTTTAACCTAGGTCGAAAGGCCAAAACCATCCTTTTGAAACCATTCTCAAAATCCTTTCGAAACCACTAAAAACCTTCCTTTCAAAAGCCTTAAAAACCTCATACATCTTTCTTTTAAAACCTTTAAACATTGGCTTTTGAAACCTTTGGAAAACCTTCCATTTTAATCTTTTCAAAAAAACCCGAAAAACCTTCCCTTTCGACTCCTTTGAAACCGTTGGGAACCACCCCTTTGAAACCATCCTTTAAAACCTTTTGAAAGCATCAAACCTTGATAAAAATAAACCTTTTGAAAGCACTTGGGTTCAATTTAAAACAAGTGGAAAAATATCTTTCGTAACCATTCAAAACTGACTCTTTCGAAAACTTTTGGGTTATATTTCAATTAGAGAAAAAGGGTCATTAAAACCATTTAAGTTGAAAGCCTATCTTTTGAAAGCATTCCTAAGTAAAGAAGTGATGGTGTCGAAATAATTCCTTCGAAAGTATTGGAGAAATGGCCAAATTTTAGAAAACAAAATAACCCCTTTGAAATCCTCTGGGTCGAAAGGTAAAGAGCGATAGCTAAAGGTTTCAACTTTGTCAAAAACAGTTATTTAAAAACAAAGGCGCAACCCAATCGAAAATCATTACTTTTAAACCCATTTATCCTAGTCGAAAGCCAACCGAGTCGAAAGCAACTTAGTTGAAAGCAAGCATGCACATTTTCATTTGAAAGAAAATTAATGCTTCAACTACTTTGGAACCCATGGTTTCAACCCTTTACTATTCGTCTATAACCAATTCACTATGTACCAATTTCCTGATACCATGTGCATTGGTTTCGATAGTGTCAGAGACGTAGGTAAGGAGGCGAAACCTAGTGCCAAAATCATCGAAATAGTGAAAAACCTGTTTATTTGTCATTCTAAACTATTTCTTTGTACCTATAACTTGTTTGTCAAATTGTGATTTGTTGCAAATTTCTCTTTTTCGAAATACTACCGACTTCCGAGAAATAACAATTTGAATTTGTTTACAAATAGCCCCTTCTCCTTTTATGAATAAATAAAACATTTAAGTCCCATACCTTAAATAATTTTATATATCCATTAAAATACTTAGGAAAATTCTAGAAATATTCTAGAAAATCTCTTTCAATATATTTTCCAACATAAAAATTTCTGACCTAAACCTTTTATTATTTAACCGTAAATAATTTATAACCCAAATTAACCTTCTCTTTACTAGAAAATTCTAAAAATGAAACCCATCCCTAAAATATTATATCAGGTCTATATAAAAATTTGCAAGATATTTAGATGTCATTTAATAGGGTGTTCATCTTAAATCATATCATAAAATCAATATGAACATGCATAAATCATCAACAAGTATATAATATCATTCCATCATTCAAAAGATGGCAAAACATTGAAAATAGGTTCAGATTTCCTCTTAAAACTGAAAATAAAACAAATAAGAGATGTAAACATTATTCACCTTAGCTTTAGAGATTAAAGAGATTGAGATGTGAATGGATTTGATTTGATTAAGCTTCCTCCTTAGCTTTTCTTAATCTTCTTCCCATTTCTCTTGTAATTGGTGGTTTGCATCTAGTTTTTAAATTTTGATGAATGAAAATGAACGTGTATAGGATACACGACCAAGTTTTATGGGTGTAGGAATGGTCTTTTTCCTATTTTTCCCCTCCTTTACTTCATTTTAAACTCTTCTTTTAATTCATTGGTTAAATGGAACGGCTACCCATTAATTAAAATTAAATCTCAATCTCCTAATAAACACATTATTTTATTTAATTTAGCTAATTAAATATTCTGAGTACTATTACCAAAAATATGGGTTGTTACACATACATGGTCTTGGCCACACTTGCTTTAATAAAAGGAATTCCTAATGCTACATGCCGCCAATTCCACATATATACCAAGTTATGCGCCATATTCTTGTGATGTAGGACTTATTTGTTAACCCATGCACTCTAAAATACGAACCAAACCTAATATAAAATTTGTACAATTCGACGTCCGAATTTATTATCGAACATCCAGCTCCTTGTAGAAATGAAAACTAAACTCTAAAAAAATTTCTAAAATGTAAAAAAAATTATTAGCAAAATGTTTCAGTTATGAATTATGTGCATTATCAAAGATAATTGTACAAGTAATTCTAAGAATTAAAACATAAGACAACTCTATCTTGCTCTTCAATCATCGAGAAATTTATCTAAGTAGTTCAATGTAGCCTTTAGATATTTTTGAACCTGAAATATCAACTTGTACAATATATATATATATATATAATATTGAACTGTATGGTTGTCACTTCAAAACTTAAAAAAAGTGTCTAACAAAAGCTATATAAGTAGCTTAAAATCTTTCCATGCATTATATATAATTTAATAAAAAAACATCATAACATGACTAAAGATAACTTCATACATCAACTTGATCAACCCATTTTTGAAGGAACTATAACAAATGGAGACACATCAAAATAATTAGCTTTTATAGATTCGATCATATAATAATTTTCAATTCAAGAAAATAGTTTTATTTTTGCAAACATCAATTTTTTTTTTCAAAAGTGACATTGCAATAATATTTGGATTGTCAAATGAAGGCACCATAATTGGCACGATATCTCATTTGAAACTAATAGATATGAACTCTGATAGGGATAGATTCAAACAAAAATATTTTGATGAGTTGAACTAAACTAAAAGAAATAAAGACGGGCTTAAAGGAAGCTTTGAAGGTCTAAAAATTAGAAGATACAAAAAATGTCGTGATATTAATGATAATGTATTTACTTTCAACCTACTTATTCTCCAATGAAAACACTGTGTTTTCTTTACTGCTACTACCATATTTTTATAGATTAAGAAAAATAAAAATTATTTCATGACCAGCAACAATAGGAAAACATCTAATGGAATAATTGATAAAAAAAACAAAGAAAATCCAAGAAACAGTTCCAGAGTAACTCTGTTGTTGGTAAACTATAATAGCTCATTTTACCTTTTATAGTTTTTGTCTTAGATTAAAGTAAAATATATAATCATTATGCAATATTGGCTCTGTGGTTGACAATAATAATAGCTCCAAAACAAAATTATCAAGAGAATGAACCTATTTTTGCAAAATGGACACTGTGGGAATTAGCTCCAAGCAAAATGAAGTCCATCCTTGCCAAAAGGATAAAATTACTAATACATTCCATTGAAAATTCTGCCATAAATATTAAATGACAACTATTTGCTATTTGCCAGACTGAAATTTGACATGTTATTAATTAACTTCATAAATACTTATAAGGTAAATAATTCTCATTCGAATTTTTAGTTTTGACAAAAGTAATTTTTTTTCTAATTTGTAGGAAGAAGAAGTAAAACAAAGGAAGACAAAGGAGATAAAATCAACCAAAGAAAAAAATTAGTCATTGATGAAATATATGAAAGAAATAAACAAAAAATGAAGGACTTAAAACTGCAAATAGAATCTGAAAAAGGAAATTACAGCTCTAAAAAAATACAGTGAAGATTCAAAAATAAAAATAAAAAGAAGCGATGAAGAAAAAGTGGATGAAGACGAGAAAGCAGCTGGAAAAGAAGATGAATAATAAAGATGATATAGATTCCGATGAAGAAGAAATTGATGAAAATAAGGATGATGAAGACTATGATAATGAAGTGATGATGGTAAAGATTGACGATGGTGAAGGTGATGATGGTGAAGATGACGATGAAAATGAAGGAGTCGATGATGGCGATGGTGATAATGGTGATGATGAAGGCGATTATAATGATGGAGATGGAAATGAAAAGACAAAAAATCATGGTGATGATGATAAGGATAATACAATGGAGCTAATGTGAAGATATAGATGGAGATGAGACTGATAGAAAAGGAGAAATGATAATAAAAATGATGAAAACAAAAACATTGAAGTTGAAAAGAAATTAGGAAATCAAACTAGAAAAGAAAATGAAACTAAATGTATACAATTAATGAAGTAGATGATGGTGATGTAACGACCTAAAAATTTATCACTTGGATAAATTATATTTATTTTTAGAAAAATTAGATATGTATTTAGAAGTTAGAAATAATCATGTTTTAAGTGGTAATTAATAATTGTTATTTTGTTTGGGAAAAATATTTGTGGACAAATTACCAAGGTAAAATATTGATAATTTATACATATCGTCCTAGGAATTATATCGATAAAACAGTCGGAAATCGTTTTATCAATGAAACTGCTTGTTGCGTCAGAATTGTTCACAAACACCCAATTGCCGATGGAAGCACTCATTCACAATCACAGATCACAGATAGCAAGTATGTAGAGAATATATATATATATGAAGAACACTCAAAATTTTAAGAAGTAAGCAGTAAGAAGACAAGATTAGAGTGGTTCAGCATTGTAGCCTACGTCCACTTCGAAGGTTTGTTATTTTATTGATGATCCTCAACTGGTTTACAATGGTACAAGTGATAGTATTCAAGGTACAACGAAGTTCCAACAGAGTAACAGCGTAGAAGAACCAAAAGATCCCTTTTCTATTGGCATTGGAGTGCTATTTATAGGCATAGGCTGGAAAAATCTGACTTTGATCTTGGAATACCTCTTCTCACACGTGGATGGGCCTACCAGATCGATCCAAGGTCATATGGGATCGATTCATGATCGATCCATATACTCTTCGTATCGATTACAAATGATCCAATGATGATGGGATCGATCACGAACGTTCCTCTGGTGGTATGCAAGCTGTGGTGAAAATTAGAAGGCATTTGGAGTTGTAGATCTCGAGTTATGATTGATCCAAGGTTGAATTTGTAGGTTGGCTGATAGCTTCATACTGATTCCTTCGTATCCATGCCATTTGTATCGATCGAACGTGTATCGACCAGGGTGATGTGGAGCGATAGTCCAGGAGCAATCCACTTTTCATGCCGTATGACCGATTCTTCTACTGTTAGACCATGCTTTTCGTATCCATCCTATAGGTTGCTTTTCGTATCATACTTGGGGTCGTTTTTGTATCAATGCTTACATGCTGCTTCATATCGATCAAAGTTGGCACATGTTGTTCGTATCGATCATTTAGAGGTGGATTTCGTATTGATCCGTGGCTGATCGATATGAAAGGTCCAAGGCAGTTGATTAATATGAACTTGACGCACAAGTAATTGCCGGTGGGTACAAAGGAGGCTGTTTTGGATGGATACGAAGTATAGGTGTTTGATGGATACGAAAAGGAGTGGAATATAATGGATACGAATGAGAATGGATTTATTGGATACAAACCAGGGCCTTCCCTCTTGGTTTTGATCGATTCATTGCTCTGTCTTGAAGCAACCGCCTCCTTGAACTGAAGTAACCTTGCTACTGACTCGGAGGAAGTGCTGTGGTGACTCAAAGCAGCTTGTAATTGTGCTAATCCAACAAAGACTTGAAGTAAACCCTTCTCTGACCCAAAGCAATATGCTTAAAAACCCGAAGCAAGCCCATGGACGACTGCAAGGAAACTCCAAGCAACTTGAAGTGACTCAATCTTTTGTTGAAACCTTATTTTAACATCTCGCGCTATTTGTTCGTCGACTATGCTATGCACTGGCCTCGTGATTATGTTTGTCATCTGTGAAAATTCAGCTCTGATCATTGTGCAGTCCGTTGAGTTAAATACTCGGCGTTTTGCCTTGCCAAAAGGCGGGTTTACACTTTGCCCCTCAAAACATGCCTTGCGAAAGGGAGGTGTGTTTTATGACCGTACCCTGTTAATGACCTGTAAAGAGATCGATAATCTTGCCCGATCGTGAATAGCAATCGTTTGAGATCGTATGCCGCTCATGGCGATATGTGACCGTTCTAGGTCACATGCCGTTCGTTGCGAATTAGACCGTTCGAGGTTGGTTGCCGTTCGAGGTGAATAGTGACCATTCGGGGTGGGGTGCCGTTCGAGGCGAATTGTGACCATTCGTGGTCGGGTGTCGTTCGAGACGAATTGTGAGTTCCCAGGGGGACTTAGTATCATTCATTTTAAATTCCACGTTCGAGTGAGTTTCTGAATTATTTGTTATGGTGGTTTATCGCCATCTTAGAGCGTGCCTGAGGACCGTTCGTGATCCTATGCATGTGTAAGTAACTTAGCCGTTATTGAATTAAAAATACTATATTTACATTCAAAATGAGTCTTACAATCAAAATGTCCGACCAAGTCAAGTCCATATGCAAAAAATAGAAAAAAAAAGTGAAATAAAGATGTCAAAGTGCAAACACATACACTGATGCGGTTGATAGTCGTCTCAAAGCATGCCTGTGGACCGCTCATGATCCTTAACATGTGTATGTGACTTACCATGTTAGTGTGGAGTTTGCCACTTATTCACCATTATTTCAACCAGTTGATAACAAGCCGATGCCTCGATTCTGAGCCGTCCCTAGTTGGTGCGGATGTTGGTCGTTCTTGCTCTACCATTGCTACTCACCTCCTCAAGTACTGTAATAGCATACCGTTTCGGATATTCCCCTCTATCTCATCCCTCACATGTTTGCAAATATTTGTACTATGGTCACTTATCTCATGGAATAAGAAGTACTTGTCTGATTTTCTCTTATTGTTTGTCGGATCCCTCCTCATTGGCCTTCGGTAGGGAACCTACCCCCTAGTGTCTTGGTAGATTCATTCCAAAGTTTCTTGTTCAGCTCTGAATAAGTAGTGAATCTCGGCTCCCTTTGCGACCACTTTGACTCATCACAACTATCCTCTGCTTTCCGTTTCCCTTGCCTGAACCCTTTCCAGGCGGATCTCCGCTTTTGACTACATAAACATCAACATCTTCTCCTTCTTCTCTCTCAGTATTTGCATCCTCTTGTCGCAGAAACTTTTCCACCTTATGGTAAAACTCTCCTAGATCCATGATTGGATCCCTTGTCAATGAGTTCTTGAATTCTATACCATCGGCTATGTCAGCTAAAGCTGCCATCAAAACCATGGATGGATCTGGTCGATCCACCGATGTTGCCACTACGTCTAATCATGTCAGAAAACTCCTCAAAGATTCCTCGATTCTTTGCTTCAGTGTTTTCAAACTCATTTCTTTCTTGCATCTCGAAATGTGAACTCTGAACTGCCTCATAAACCTCTCAGTCAACTTAGTCCACGTTCTAATGAAGCCGCTCTCCAATTGCCTGAACCACAGTGCTGCTATGTCTGTCAAATACAATGGGAAACACCGAGCCACGACCTGCTCTGATGCCCTCTTCATTTGCCTCATATACCTCATCAGATGAACAGCAGGATCATTCCTTCCATCGTACGTCTCCAGTGTTGATAGTTTGAATTTTGGTGGATTCCTAGCCTGCCTAATTGCGGAAGCAAAGGGGCTTCTATCCACATCTTCCAGATCTCAATTCACTAATCCACCTCTCATGGCTCATCTGACCATCTTCGCCAATCTGTCACTATCGCCAACCTGTAGTACTTGTTTGTTGCCTCCAATCTACCTCTCGAGTTCACGAGGGAGTCCTGGAATTTGCTCTTCCAGATGGACATTCATTCCTCTGTCAATGCCATGTTGCATATTTTCAGCTGGTACCCTGCCTAAGGTTGGATCAACATGCTCCTGGGGATGCCCCCCAGCTCAGGGGTTGCCCCTGATAGTCCTACTCTATCTGATTACCTATTGGGTCCTTCTGGTCCAGCTCTGGGGATCTGGACTCCAGCTGCACCTGTTGTTCCGACCTGTCCAAATTGTTTGAGGATATTTTGCATCATCTCCTGCTGTCTTTTCAATAATTCTTCATGCATAGCCCCCATCATCATCTCCATCTCATCTCTGGTGATGAAGGTGGAAGTTTGATTAGCTCCTGAGGATGCTTCTTGGCTTCCTTCATGCTGACTTCTCTCCGCTCTTTGTCTCCTTGTTGGTTTATTCGTCATAGCTTTCCAGATCAAGTCTTCAAGACTTTAGATCCAAAATCCAAGCCGTACAATCCCCGAGTGCTAGCGCTCTCAGTAAAAGCACCAAAATGTTTGCGCCAAAAATGGTCACAAACACCCAATTGCCGATGAAAGCACTCGTTCACAATCACAGATCATAGATAGCTAGCATGTATAGAATATAAATATGAAGAACACATAAAATTTAAAAAAGTAAGCAGTAAGAAGACAAGATTTATAGTGGTCCGGCGCTGTAGCTTATGTCCACTTTGAAGGTTTGCTATTTTATTGATGATTCTCAATTGGTTTACAATAGTACAAGTGATAGTATTCAAGTTACAATGAAGTTGCAACAGAGTAACAGTATAGAAGAACCAAAAGTCCCATTTTCTGTTTGCACTAGAGTACTATTTATAGGCGTAAGTTGACTTAGATCTCGGAATACATCTTCTCACACGTGGATGGGCCACCATATCGATCCAAGGTCATTTGGGATCGATTCATGATCGATCCATATATCTTTGTATCGATCAAAAAATGATCCAATGATGATGGGATCGATCACGAACGTTCCTCTGGTGGTATGCAAGCCGTGGTAAAAATTTAAAGGCATTTGGTGTTGTAGATCTCGAGTAATAATCGATCCAAGGTTGAATTTGTAAGTTGGCTGATATCTTCTTATCAATTCCTTCGTATCCGTGCCATTCATATCGATCGAACGTGTCGACCGGGGTGACGTGGAGCGATTGTCCAAGAGCGATCCACTTTTCATGCCGTAGGACTGATTCTTCTACTGTTAGACCACGCTTTTCGTATCCATCCTATAGGTCTCTTTTCGTATCGATATTCAGGGTTTTTTCGTATCTATGCTTACATGTTGCTTTGTATCGATCAAAGTTGGCACATGTTGTTTGTATCAATCATTTAAAGGTGGATTTCGTATCGATCTATGGCCGAGCACCAAAAAAGGTTCGAGGCAGTTGATCGATACAAATTGGACACATGAGTAATTGCCAATGGATACGAGGAGGCTATCTCAGATGGATACTAAGTATAGGTGTTTAATGGATACGAAAAGGAGTGGCATTTAATGGATACGAATGGGAATGGATTTAATGGATACGAACCAGGGCCTTCCCTCTTGGTTTTGATCGATTCATTGCTCTGATTCAAAGCAGCCGCCTCCTTCACCCAAAGTAACCTTGCTACTGACCTGGAGCAAGTGCCGTGGTGATTGGAAGTAGCTTGTAAATGTGCCAATCCATCAAAGACTCAAAGCAGACCCATCTCTGACCCGAAGCAGCTTACCTAAAAACCCGAAGCAAGTCCAAGGATGACTCGAAGCAAACGACTCAATCTTTTTTGAAACCATATTTTAAACATCTTGCGCTGTTTGTTCATCGACTATGCTATGTACTGGCATCCTGATTATGTTTGTCATCTGTGAAAATTCAGCTCTGATCATTGTGCGGTCGATTGAGTTAAATCCGTCGGAGTATTGCCTTGCCAAAAGGCAGGTTAACACATCTTTTAAACAATAAGGATCATGCAAAACTCTAGATATATACACTAATATATGTATTCAAACAAGATTATGAATATATATTTTTTTGGAAAATAAAATGTATTTATGATATCGATAGTTGATATCATTGGTTTTATATATTATTTTGGGAATTCAATTAAAGTTTAAATATTAAATAATGGGTTTTTATTTTATTTACAAATAAACCTATTTTAATTATTTAATAATGATGGTAAATAGATTTTAAAATTTTTTTACCAAAATAGATAGTTTGTTGAATAATAGAAAATGGGATCGAAGAACGGTTTTCAAAATTTCGACTTTTCGACACCTGAAAGTTGTCGGGAACTTTGTTCGCGTTTATACATTAAACACACATATATATAGTAGATTATTAACCATATAATCCACTTAATAATATATTATCTTATGTTAATTATGTTTAGGAAATGATGTGACATGTCATGATTCAAAAAATAATAACATATATATACATATACACTTATATATACACACACATATATATATTCATACACATACATATACATATACATATACATGCCTATCTTTTGTCATTTCTTTGGCACTAGCATCGTCATCTAAGCATGTTCCTTGGGGACGTGGCTAGAGGGGGGTGACGTACCTAGAGAGGGAGAAAGAATGGTGATGTGACCTAATATATCATTACATGTGATATTATTTCATGCAAATGGTGGTTTAGACATTTACTGATTTTCTTATCTTTAAATACACACACCCCTACACCCAATCTCATTTACATCTTCATCTTTCTTTTTCCTAAGCTCTATTTCATGTTTCATGGCTTCTTATGTTAGTTTTAGGTTCTTTTCAAATCAAAAGTTTTAAATTGTTTTGAAGGTGCAAACTTGTTTTTAAACTCTTTCTTCTCCATTTTCCTCCACTTTACTTGGCAATAACTTCCTTTATTTTACACCAAATTGTCAATTTCCACTTAAAGTAAGTTTAAGCGAACTGCGCTTATAGCGATAGTCGCTATGGACGTAGGTTGATAAAATTGTCGATTTTTGTTTTAAAATGTTTTCTTTTGGAAAGTTTTTCAAAAGTTTTTGAACTTGGCTAGTAACATAAAATTTATTTATTTAATAAATTAATTAAAAGTAAGTCGTACTTATTTAGTAATTAAGCGATTAAGGTTTAAGTAACACTAAAGGAAGGTTAATGATTAATTAGTGCTTAATAAAGTTTTTAATTAGTGATTTATGAAGTTAAGAAGAAATTAAATGGTTAATTATTATTTAATTAAATTAAGTAGGTTAATTAAGTATTATTTAATTAAGTGATTATTTAATTAATTCTTTATTAATTAGGGTTTAACTAATAATGAATTGTTTAAACCCTAATTAAGATACATTAGAAAGTTAACTAGGACTTAACCAAGTTCATTAAGTTAATTAAAGTTTAACTATGAATTAATCTGGATTTAATTAAGATATAATTAGGGTTTGAGCTAATTGAATATACTTTAATCTATTCAAGTTATTTTTAAACTTAATCGGTTATGTTTTAAATCAATTTTCTTTATAAGGTTAATTGATTTCAAATCAAAGGATCTTTCTCTGGACCATTAAGTAGCCAAATGAATTAAGTAGTGATTATAAAATGTTGACACATTTTATGAAAAGTAAGTTGACTTGTGTTTAGCATAAATGTTGAATATCGATAACGTGATAAACAAACGGAAGTTAATTTCAATAAACGGATCATGGTAATTTAAGCACACAAAATATACTTCTATATGTACATTTTTCACCGATAATGGATGTATCTATATTTGTAACTTGGAAATCTACCTATGATTGATTGTATGTTATGTGTGAATCCCTTACATATATGATGTTAGGCAATACCCATGATATTACTTGGATAAGTAAACCCAAATTTAATGATTCATTGTTGTCATTAAGCCTCCGTTTGGTTTTGGAAAGTTAATATTTCATTTTCTTTTAAAATGATCTTCAAGATTATTATATTTTAAACAATATATTTGAAGAATGATTTGACAATTGTTTTGAATATTATATAAAGAAGTTTATGGATAATTTATGGGTACTCATAAAAGGAGTTTTAGTAATAGTTTGAATGTTTACTATAATATTTTATAAATGGGTTTGGATGTCTATAATGGGAAGTTTTATACAAGGTTTGGAAGTTTATAAAGAAGTTTATATAACCGGGTTCGAATATTTATAAAGAGTCTCATAAATGAGTATGGAGGTTGATAAATATTTTATAAATGGTTTATGGTTAAAGCAAAAAGGATTTCATGGGTTACCGAAATTTATAAAAGGATTTATTGAAGATAATTACAACAGGAATTCGAGGTTTTGGTTTCTTGAGGTTGATCTTTTCAAAAAATAGTAGTATGGAACATTCGTTCCACACCTAACACCAAAGGAATAGTGCTTAGAGTTATCCTTTTCTCCAATTTAAATAATGTAGTTAAGTCCATTTAAGAGGTTTGGAAATGGGAAATCTTATAAACATTTTGTGAATATACTTATGTAAAGGAGATAAGTATATGAATGTTGATAAATATTTTGGACAGGAGATTTATAAATGAAAATGGTTTTGAGGCTTAGTGATTGCTTTGGGTAATTAAATCACTAGATTTTGTTGTTGTTATTTGATAGTTAAAGAACTGACTATCAAACTTGCCCTAATTTTACATAGAAAGTATAAATATAAAATTCGAGTTTTCGATAAGGACTCGAATACTTACTTTCAAAAGAAACGAGAATGGGTCAACCGAAAATTATTGGTTGTTTGTACGGAGAGGCTAGGATCAGATTTATATACCCGAAAATCACACCGAATCAACATGAATGTTCAACTGGTAGACATTTTAATGATGATTGAATATGGGGCTATTTGAAGTGTAAAGGCTACTGCTACTAATCCCCAGGGGGATTCCAAAATGGATGTAGTAGAGTTAGTGCCTTCAATTTCGTTTAGACCCAGAATGAACTTGTATAGATGAATGCTGGCATTGCATTGATGTCCGTAGGGTAGTGTTAGTATTCCAAGATGGATTGCTATTCACAAAAGTAAAACGTAGCCTCAAGCCTCATCAAGTAGAAATGACTAAAACATGGGATATGCAGCAGGGCTATATAGGTCGCAGCCATTAGGGTATTTCATCCCCTTCTAGAGGTGTATTGTGGCGGGTGGTACCCCAGTAGCCCAGTCATTAGTTGGAATCCAATCTCTAGTACGTTCCTTACATTTTCGATTGTAGAACGTAGTATGTTGGAATGTGAGATGCAAGCATTTCAGCTATTTTATCTTTTTACTTTAAACCAAGATACGATGATAATACCAATTGATTTTGATATATATTGTTTTGGTTATCATAAGGTAAAATCCCATTCGTTTTTTATGTGATGTGGTCTTATGAAATACCCTATATTTGAAAGTTTTCAAATGTAGAAATCAGTGTGGTAGTTACTTGTTATCGAGTTTTACTTAAGCTGGTTTACTAGACAGACCCGGGCATTATTTCATGTGATGCTCGGGTCAGACCAAGCATGTTTTTCCAAGTTTAGCATTATACTTTGAAGTTAGACAGAAACTGGATGGTCAAGACGTATTCATGTATATACTTCTTCTGCTATGTTATTGAGTCTGTATGTTTGTTAATGTATGGATAGGTTTCTATAAATGTCCAAATTTAGGATAAGTCTAGTGTACTCTAAAAGTCTAGTGGATCGTATACTATCTAACTTGTATATAGCAAGAAAGTATGTAAATCAATGTGATAGTAGACAATAAATATTAAAATATAAAAAGTGTACAAACCAAAGTTTTTACACTAGTACAGACCTCCCATCCTACGTCCAATCCCAAAGCTTCCCTTCGGTATTTCCTTTGAGCAAACTACCTCACTTCGCTCGGAGGAATGGGCTTAATATAAAAGTGTCATTGACAATCTTGTGTTCTAATAACATAGTTTTTGGCTTATAGTACAAATCATACTATGATCTCTTTTGAGTATATGAATATGATTGCTTTGAGTTGTAGGAAGTAATATAACCAAAAGGTTATAATGGATTGAGAGTATGTAATCAGTGTATATGCAAGAGAGTGCTTTGAACTCAAGAAAGTAAAGATAGATCGAATCAATTTAATTTAGTTGGTTTACTTCTCAATCAAGATGCTATTCATAGAGTTAGAGAGGTGCAGATGAAGAGTTGTTACTCTTCGAAGAAATCTTTTCATTTTGATGGTAGTAACTCTTCATGAAAGATGATGTCCTTTAGATTTAATAAGATGTGTCTTTTCAAATATGATAGTTTTTGTTGTGATAGACATCTGTGGTATAATGACAGACATATGTGAATTTTTTAATTTTTAACCCGAGACTTGTCACATACGTCTGTGAGTATACCTCAGACGTCTATGAGGTGAAAATGCTGTTTTCTACTAGTTTTTGATGTATATAATATTGGGCTTGCATATATACCCAAGGAGACCTTAACAATATTTTATCTAGGACTCTTTTACAGTAGAATAACCTTAGTTTGGTTAATGAATCTTCGTTTCTCTTTGAATCTTAACAGCTTCGATAACATCTTCGATCATGATGTTTTCTTGTAGTATATACCTACAATCTTGATAAAGTCTATATGTGTATATGATTTTATAGTTGTTATCATTGAAACATAAGTTGGAGGTTCTAACAATATCCCTCTTTTTGATGATGACAACTATACAATCACAAATCAACTATACATTCAAATATTTAACCATATAACCAGATATCAATAATAGAATAGAAGTATTATCATGTTTTCCTATGGTTTGTCTCCTATATGTATATTCTTCTCCCCCTATGTATATGCATAGATTTCTCCGCTTTTATCATTATCAAAATGTAGGGAAATGCTAAACGATGCAAATATAACAAATAATCCTGGCATATTATCATCAAATGTAAATGTTCAACATAAAATGAAAAACAAAAGTTGTTTAAATAGGAAAGCAAACAAGCCTAAGAGTTATAAAATAATAGAAAATAAAGTCTAATTATACTGATTGTGCAAATAAGATAATCCTTCATAATTCTCTTAATGTTCACAATAGGAAGATGGATCCTGCACATATGTACCTAGTCACTGCGTTTGGTGATTGTACTCCTCATTTTCGTGAATAGAAAGGCATTGAAATGCCATGTATGGTTGTTGAATATGCGGAGTGTCGGACACATACATCTCAGCAATGTCTTCCTTCTCCTCCTCCTCAGGTTGTACGTCAACAAGAGTCTTCTCTCGAGCATTTTGATTGTGTGATGCACCTTTAGGAGAGAGTTGCATGTGATAGACTGGTGTTTGAACCCAAGGTGGAGGCGTTGAGGAAGGTGAGGATGATGATTGTGAGGAAGATCGGCTACGTACCTTGCGCATTACTTTCCCTAAAGTGGAGACCACTTTGTCCAATATCTTCTCCATCTTTGTCATCCTAGTGGAGAAAGAACGTTCCAATCCTATTATCTTTCTATTTAAAGCTCGTTGATTTTCCATGATTATTCTTTGATTTTTGATGGCCAAATCAGAAAGAGATTCGTCAGGCGTTGGTACAAGATGAGCTTCCTGTATCTTGGAGTCTGAATAATATTCGATATTATGACTAGATGAAGGTGGTTGTTGGAAAGTATGGGAGTAGCTTTGCCGAGGAGTGCTAGCAGGAGGCTCAAGGTGTTCTTCTTCTTCTTGTTGTTGACTCCATTGGCTAAAGGGGATAATATGAGGATGACTTTTAGGAAGAAGCGTTAGCAATAAATATCACGGACCACTATCTTTTGTGAGAATTTCTTCGTATTGTGATACATACGAAGGAACTCCAAGATTTTGCAGGATGCATATGATATATGGAGCATAAATAATGGAATGACGATGCTTTGACCAAAATCCTTTAATTCGGTCATGAATAAATTTTGCCCAATTAACCCGTAGTTGAGCAAATATGCCATACAAAGCTCTATGATTATTGGGATAAATTTGTTCATGACTACCTAAGAGAGGAATAATGGTATTGATTATCATATGATTTAAAAGTTTGGCAAAAGGTCGTAGATAGATAAATTTCGATTGTGGCATTTTATCCCCCCATAGTTGATGTGTAACTTTATCCCTAAGTAATAGACTGTGATTCGGTATATCGGCAAAATCAATCCCCTCAGAGGAATATCCTAAAATTCAACCAAGAGTATATACATCTATTTTAACCACTTTTCCATACACACTAGACCAAAACCCACCTTCATCATTCTTAAGATTCCAAATCTCTGAACTATATAGATTGAAGTAGAAGAGATAAATAGAAAGAGGGTCTATGGTTACCTTATTATCATTGTAACTAATCAAATTGCAACAACCGACATCTATTGTAATTTCAAGAATTTCATATTCCATAACATTAGTAAGGCGGTAAAAAGGTCTGGATTGAATCTTCTTTTGGGTAAGAGCCTTGAACTGTCTAATTGGGTTGGGATTATTTTGAAGCCATTGGGTAATATGATCTTGTATAACCGGTGCTTAAGCTAAGGAAGATGATTGGCCTTGTTTTGGATTTTTGGAGACAGAAATCTTTTTGGGAGCCATTGATTTGAAAATTTTGGAGTTTTGAGATCTAAGGTTTCGGAAATTAGAAGTTTGGAATGGAGGTAAGGTGGAAAAAGGAGCAAATTTCGTCATATAGGTTTGTTGGCTGAACGGCGACAGACGTTTGTTAAGAAGGCATAAACATCTATTGCTTTAGAAATTTTGAGGCCGACGGTTTGGATAGACGTTTGTGTTGAATTCCCAGACGTCAGTGGCCATATTTTTTTTAGACAGGGACTACTTGCAAACATTTGTGATGTATCCACATACGTCTGTGGCTACAGGTCAGTGGTATGCAAATTCTGATATATAGGAAAAATAGTAATTACTTTTGTTTATTAAAATATATTAACTAAAATACACATCAATCATCAATAAATATAATGTATATGATATAAAACACAAGTCTTAGTTCTTGTCGGGAAAATTCAGAATTATTGTTTTGTTGAATATCCCATGAATTTGGTTCAACTTTTGTATCGTAAAGTAATGGCTTGATTGAATACCAACTTGGATGAGTTGGGGTGTCAAGCTGGTTTGATTTGCATAGGTTTCTCAGAGTAATGTTGTGTGCTTTTGTAGGAGTTTCACATAATATGGAGACTTTTGATGTACGCAATCTTTTGTCGGTGAATGACTACAAATTGCGAGAATACACATTTTGAGAAAATTTAAATGGAATCCTTGTGGACGTTGCTCGTAATACATTTCACGTTGAACATCGATCATCTCTTGTTGATAGTGATGTATCTCATCGACTTTGTCGAAAATAGATGAAGATTTCAGATCAATTGAATGTTTAACTTTCTTTCCTTTCGAAGAAAAGCCAGTATGGTATGTTGGTGAAGCGATAATGTTTAGAGACGGAGATGATGTTGGAGTGGTTTTTGTTGGAGATACGTACGTGTTGTCGGACGAAGGGGATTTGTAGTAAATAGCTGAATAAGTGGAGTCATGATCGAAAGACATCATTTTATTTGTTTTTAGAAAATTTATCTATGTTTATTTATTTTTAAGTAGCATACAACTGAATTTATAAGATAAAATCTAGTTATATTTAGAAAAGTAGTTGAGAAAAATGAGTTAAACCATAGAACTCTACTTATATTTTTGAAGTTTTCATCACACGAGACATGAAGACTTTCTTCTATAACATTTGTTCGTTTGTTAAAAATTCTGTAAGCTTTGCTTTGATCAGAATATCCAACAAAAAATCCTTCATCGGCTTTTGAATCATATTTTCCAAGATTATCTTTTGTATTTAGAATAAAGCAATTTGATCCAAATATTCGAAAATATGATACTTTTGGCATCTTTTTGAAGAACATTTCATAATATGTATTTTTAGTCATGGGTCTAAGAGTTACTCGATTTAATACATAACAAGCAGTAGCAACTGCTTCGGCCCAAAAATTCTACGGTAAGTTACTACCATTTAGGAGAGTTCGAGCGCAATCTTGCATGGTGCGAATTTTTCTTTCAACTACTCTGTTTTGTTATGTGCTCATGGAAATGAAAACTTATGAGTAATTCCCTTCTTATTACAAAAGTTTGTAAATAATTCATTTTCAAATTCTCCAACATGATCACTTCTTAACTTTTTATTTTTAAATTCATTAGAGTTTTAATTCGTTTAGTAAAAAATTTAAACATTATGAATGTATCGCTTTTACGTTTTAAAAATAGCGTCTAAGTATATCTTGAAAAATCATCTACAATTACAAAAACATATTTATTATGATTTATCGAACATACTTGAGTTGGACCAAATAATTCCAGATGAAGTAATTCAAGAGATTGTTTAGTAGAGATTTTCATTTTAGATTTAAACAAGATTTTCTTTAATTTTCCAAGTTGAAATGCATCGCATAGATTTTTAACTTTGAAATTTATTTTGGGTAATCCTTTTACCAAACTATTGTTAGCTAATTTGTTTATATATTTGAAATTTATATGACAAAATCTTTTATGCCATATCCATGGATCATCATGATTTGCGGTCAAACATAAATCATTATTTTGATTAATATTCATGTTTAGAATATAAATATTCCAATTTCTTCTTCCTTCAAAAATTAAGGTAGTGTTTGGTTGTTATTTTTAGTTTTGGGTTTTTATCCATATAAAAATGCACAGGATGCATGTATGTTGTCAAAAACGATCAATTTAAAAAATGATGTTAGCATACAAAATAGAAAACAACTTTTTTTAATTTACCGTGTTTTGGGAAATAACACAACCACGTGATCCATTCTTTCGTCGTCCCTCTATCCCTTTTTTCCTTCCATCCGTCCTTCTTTTATGCCATCCATCGTCCCTCCATTCTTCTCATATTTGACATACATATTGAAAATCAAAAACACAAAATTAGTTTTAAACCATACACTATATAATTTTTTATTTTGATCTAAGATATTGCATTTATCCTTTTCAAAATCATTTTTAAAACATTTATCGCATAATTGACTTATACAAAGTAAATTATGTTTTAAGTTTTAAGTAATAAAATATTTAAAATAGTAGGACAAGTAAATGTACCAACATTGATGACGTTTCCAATTCCGTTGACATAACCTTTGGACTTATCTCCAAAAGTGACCGTGCCACCGTCCATATAAGTGATGTTTGATAGCATGTGTGCATTTCCCGTCATATGTTTGGAGTGTCCACTATCGAGTATCCATTTCTCCTTATTTTTGTTTTTGGGTACCTGCAAAATAATAAAGAATTTTAATTGGTACCCACATCCTTTGTTAGGGTCCTATGGGTTAGCAAGATAAGGTAGCCATATCTATGAGGGTTTGGAACCTTTAGAAATGTAATTTTCATTATTAACTATCTCTTTTAGATATACATCTATGCGTTTTTGTCTAATTAATTTGTTATTTATTTTAGGAATCCATACCCTGATCATTTTTGTTCCCTTATTTTCATATTTATATTTTGGCTTTCTAAAATTTGTATATAATGTATTATACTTCTTAAAATTCGATTGTTATTAAAGACCATATTATTTTTAGAACGCTTATCATTACTTTTATTAAATCCTAATCCATTCGTATTTACTGATGGTTTTGAAATCTTCAACAAATTATCTAGATTTTACTTTCCTTTATTAAACTTTGAAACATTGTTAGTAATTTTATCTAATTTATTTCTATGATCAAAAATTTCTATATTCGCTAAGTCTAAATTTTGTTTCAATTCAAACTTTTCTTTTCAAGTTTATAATTCTCTATTTTCTTATTCTCTATATCATTCGTTAGAGTAGCATTTTGAGATGATAATTTTTTGCATTCTTTTTGTGCTAATTCTAATTCTTCTTCTAAAATACTTTTCTCATCTTTTAACATTCCAAGTTCTAATTCAACTTTTTTTTAATTTACCTAATTTTTTTATTTAATTTCTTTAATTCTCTATACTTGTCATCTAATTTTATACTAATTTCAAGAAGTTCATCATATGTTAATTCAGGACGTACCTTATCTGTGCTAGCCATGAAGCAAACATTTTCTTGTTCTGTGTCATTGCCACTATCGAATGAAGAGGAAGGTAGGAGTCTTCCCAAGTTACTTGAAATGCTCTTCTCTTTTTCTTGAAATTTTCGAATTTGCTTTTCTATTTATCATTGTTGAGTAGTGAACAATTTTTCTTCATATGGCCAAATTTATCACACCCGAAGCATTTTATTGGTGTTTGATTTGATGAATTTGTTTTGCTGCTGTTTTGAAATTTCGTCATCTTTTTGAACTTCTTGAACTTGTTGTAATTTCTGGGGATGAACACAATCTCATCTTCTTCCAAGTCAGAGCTATCATTGTTTGCTTGAAATGCAATGTTTTTCCTTTCTTGATTTTATTCTTTTCTTGCCTGTAAATTTGCTTCATACGATATAAGATTTCCTATTAACTCTTTGACTTTGAGTTGGGAAAGTAGCTTCTTCAATGGCCAAAACTTTTCTTTCCCATTCGTTTGTTAGAGAGTTCAAAATTCGTGCGACTAAATCAAAATCGGTGAATTTACCTCCTAGTGCTATAAGATCATGTTGTATAGTTTGAAACCTAGCATACTTGTCAATAATTGACTCACTTAATTTCATTATAAAAGACGAAAAATGATTTTGTGGAATAGAAATTTTTGTTTGCTTGACTTTATTTGTGCCTTCATGGGCAATTTGTAATGTATGCCATATATCATAAGCAGTAGTGCACAACATGACTCGTGAAAATTCATTCTTATCGAGTAAGAAAAATAAAACATTCATAGCTTTGGCATTCTTAGATGCCTCTGCTTTTTGTGCATTAATCTATGTGCCTATATTAGTGTTAGGTGCTTCATGTTTATTTTGAGTTGCTAACCAGATTTCTATACCATTAGCTTCCATAAAAATAAGCATACGTGTTGACCAATAAGCATAATTAGATCCAGTAAGTAGTGGAGGATGTGTAGTGGATTGACCTTCTTGAAATGTACTTGCCATATTAAATATGTTTCAATTACGTGTTACTGTAACTTGAAATAACCGTGCTCTGGTATCAACTGAAATTCTAGTGGATCGTATACTATCTAACTTGTACATAATAAGAAAGTACGTAAATCAATGCAGTAGTAGACAATAAATAATAAAATATAAAAAGTGTGCAAACCATAGTTTTTATACTATTTCGGACCTCCCGTCCTACATCCAGTTCTGAAGCTCCCCTTCGGTGTTTCATTTAAACAAACTACTCTTATTTCACCCAGAGGAATAGGCTTAATACAGAAGTGTCTTTGACAATCTTATGTTCCAATAACACAGTTTTTGACTTATAGTACAAATCTTCCTATGATATCCTTTGAGTATATGAATATGATTTCTTTGAGTTGTAGGAAGTGATGTAACCAAAAGGTTATAATGGATTGAGAGTATGTAATCAGTGTATATGTAAGAGCGTGCTTTGAACTCAAGAAAGTAGAGAATAGATCGAATCAAGTTAAGTTAGTTGGTTTACTTCTCAATCAAGATGCTATTTATAGAATCAGAGAGGTGTAGACGAAGAATTGTTATTCTTCGAAGAAATCTTTTCGTTTTAATGGCAACAACTCTTCATGAAAGATGATGTCCTTTAGATTTAAAATAAAGTGTCTTTTCAAATATGACAGTTTTTGCCATGACAGACATCTAGGTATAATGACAGACGTTTGTGAATATTTTTAGTTTTTAACTCGAGACTTGTCACAAATGTCTGTAAGTGTACCTTAAACGTCAGTAAGGTGAAAATGCAGTTTTCGACTAGTTTTTGATGTATATAAAATTGTGTATACATATATACTCAAGGAGATCTTAGAAATATTTTATCTAGGGCTCTTTTACGGTAGAATAACCTTACTATGGTTAATGAATCTTCGTTTCTCTTTAAGTCTTAATATCTTCAATAATATCTTCGATCATGGGTCTGATTGTAGTATATATCTACAATCTTGATAAAATCTATATATGTATATGATTGTATAGTTGTTTTCATTGAAACACTAGTTGGCGGTTCTAACATACTCTGATGTTGTATATATGAATAAAGATGTTTCCTTTTATAGAGATCATTGTTGTGTTATATATTATTCGCTGAGTTGTGAGATTCCATATTGTTTAGTTTTCTTTTATCTTTTACCTCCTTCTTTCAACCTAAAAAATCAGTATTTCATGCACTTGAATGTTCAAAATATGATACGGTGGATGTATTAGAGTGGATTTTTGAGGGTCGAAAATCCGGTTGGTTACATTTGGTATCAGACCTGAAGGTTAAGCGAGAACCTTTGCCCCGGTGGGGTTAACATATTTAGAATTGGGCAACTGAGACCCTAGAATGAGCCTGAGTGTATTATAAATATGAATGCGTATTTGTTAGCAAGTAAAAATGTTTTATACCGTGTTGTTTGATTTGTTGAGTGGCTTAAGAATTCTGGTCGATGCGTTTGCTCAACGTTATCGATAGGGATTTCCTAAACACTTGAACAAGTCCAATTGATATAATATTGTTTTAAAATTGGTAGATGAAATAATTTTACCTATGGTATATTTTATATATAAAGGAATGATTTTCAAATGTCTATACAGTTATCGATGAGATGTAGAGTTAAAATTAGATTTAGAATAGAATGTGTTTAGTTAAAAGAAAATCTTTAGATGAACCAACAAAAATGAAAAGGATTGTGAGAATATTAAATCTCATTGGCTTTGATAAATATTTAAATTATTTTTGAAAAGTTGTAGTAATTGTATTTAAGGAGATTTCAAGATATAAATACTATAAAGTGGATTTGAAAGTAAAATTTTCTTTTGACAGTTTGGGAAGGAGTTTCGATCTATTTTGTGATGATTGGAATAATCTTCTAAGTAACAATCGAATGTTTGCTTAGGTAGATATGATAGTGCACTTAGTAAATTATCCTCTTTTTCATTGTACAACCAAAACGAGTTTGAATCCGAATGAATCCAAAGCTAGTGGATGATTTTGTTAAAGAACTATTTATCTATAAATAGTATTGTTTCAAAAAAGAATTTGTGAAGAAAGAAATATTTTTATTATTAACTAGTTCGAATGTCTTGGAAATGACTAAAAATGGGTAAGAGATGTGTTCGGATGGTAAACACTTCTCGTGAGTATTTCCCCTACTTAGTAAAAGGGATAGATAATACTGTTTGGTAGCACTTTGTTCCTTGATATCATTTTAGAGTTACTTGAGCTAAATATTATGTTTTAGAAAGGGTTAAATATAAAGTAGAATTTCGAAAGTTTTTTGAAATAAAACTCGGATATTGTGTTCTTGAATCCCTTAAAAAAATAGAGTTTTCAAAATAAAAGATGTCTTTATTAAGAGCGGGTTAATAAATAAAGTTTTAAATTTGTTGGACATCCTAGGTTAAGTAAAACCAATTTAAGATTTGAAATTGTATATACTCTTTTGGAAATGGAAGAGCATCATACTAAAATGAATTTGAGTTATAGAATTTTAATAAACTTGAGTAATGTTCTTAAGTAAAATGGTGATTCTCTAAAAAGGGTAATTATAATCTTAGGAAGTAGGAACCAACGGGATAAGTACATAGGTTGTACATAGATCATTTCTCGTTTTCACGTAGTTCTCGATCCAAAATTTGAGTATATGACTCAAGGTGTTTCACACCATTCCAAATAGGGATTTATCGCTTGATTTTTGATGATGGGAGATGGGAGTTGATGAGGTTTCTTATGTGGAACTAAAAGTTGTCTATCATAGTTTATGGTCATGATAGAATAACAGAGGCTTCTAACTAAGAAGCTTGATCAAAGTCCGCACTAGGAAGTCGAGCGAGCGATACTAGTTCAGAAGGAAAGTTATGTGTTCAAGTGAGTGATTGAACCGGATTTTTACATAGGAATGATCTTTGTACATCATACGAATTGATGAATAGTTTTAAGTATTTCTGGGAATATGGTTGTGGTATAATCTCAGGGATGAAATTCTTTAAGGGGGAAAGAATGCAACGACCAACAAATTTATCACTTGGATAAATTATATTTATTTTCAAAATACTTAGATATAGGTTTAAAAGTAAGAAATAACCATGTTTTAAGTGGTAAATAGTAATAGTTATTTTGTTTGGGAAAAATATTTGCGGACAAATGATCGAAGTAAAACATTGATAATTTGTAAATATTGTCCTAGGAAATATATCGATAAAACAGCCGAAAATTGTTTTATCAATAAAACTGCTTTTAAACAAAGAGGAACATGCATGACTCTGGATACATACACTAATATATGTATTCAAATAAGATTATGAAATAAAATAATTTATTTTATTTTTGGAAAATAAAATGTATTTATGACATCGACAATTGATATCATCGATTTTATATATTTCTTCAAAAATTCAAGTTAAGTTTAAATATTAAATAAATGGTTTTTGTTTACAAATAAACCTATTTTAATTATTTAATAATGATGGTAAAATAGGTTTTAAATTTTTTTTATCAAAATAGATAGATCGTAGAAAAATAGAAAATGTGGCCGAAGAACGTTTTCGGAATTTCAACTTTTTGACACCGAAAGTTGTCGGGAACGTTGTTCACCTTAATGCATCATATATACACATATAATAGTTAATTAACCATATAATAATGCACTTAATAATATATTATCTTATGTTAATTATTTTTAGGAAGTGATGTGACAAGTCATGGTTCTAAAAATTATATATATACACACACACGTATACACTTATATATATACAAAATGCATGCCTATCTCTTGTCATTTCTTTAGTACTTCATCATCATCCAAGCATGAGTCTAGGGGACATGACTAGAGAGGGAGGACATGATTAGACAGGGAGGGAGGATGGTGATGTGACCTAACATATCGTGACATGTAATCTTATTTTATACATAGTGTAGTTTAGATATTTACCCATTTTTTGTCTATAAATACACATAACTCTACACCGAATCTCATTTACATCTTCATCTTTCTTTTTCCTAAGCTCTATTTCATGTTTCATGGTTTCTTATGTTAGTTTTAAGCTTTTTTTTAAATTAAAAGTTTTAAATTGTTTTGAAGATGCAAACTTGTTTTTAAACTCCTTCTTCTCCATTTTCCTCCACTTTATTCGGTCATAACTTCCTCTTTTTTACACCAAACAAATATATATTTTCGAATCGTATAAAATTTCAGTATCTACAACTTTCTCAATTAACACTTTTTCAAATTTCAAGTTTTAATATGTCAAAATCTCATTTCTTTGTAGTGTACTTTAAACTTAGAAATTGGGTCCGAAAATAGCTCTACTTCTACAATATATACCTCAAATATAATCTGATTTAAGTGATTCTTTTTTAAATTCGTAGAGAAAAGAATTTTATAAAAAAAAATTCTTGTGACCACCTTTCCAAAATCCAAGAGTAATATGCCCAAAAATCAAGTGGAAAATGACATATTTTTATGCATCTAAGGCATTTTAGGTTTCAAATATTTTCAGTGAGTAAAACCATCTTATTTTTAGAAATACCTAACTTTATTTCCATAGATTATATGTTGTGGAAATCCATAGTTTATATTGTTAAAATATCATGCTACAATAATGATATACATTTGTAATGACCCACTATTTTGTACCATTCAAATTCGACAATAATTTAAAAACATGTCAAGCTTGAATAGTTCAAAACAATAGATTGTAAATAAATTAGGAGCAAATGAAATCAATCCACAGAATCACAGACACGGATATCAGAAATCTAGCAGCGGAATTTTAAAAATACGTAGTGGTTCATGAAGCCACTATAAATAGTTTTCAACAAATAAAATTTTATATAGTTTTATCTCCAATATAGTTTAAAACATCCATAGAAAATCCAAATATCCCAAAGTCTTGATTACATAAATAAGATAACGGACAGAAAGAAGCCAGCAGCTTGAAAGGATCTACTGAAGCCCTAGCTCCGGGATGATGACTGAACTGCAACTCAGGCTGACCCGAGCGTAAAATAAAACATAAACACTCGAGTCAGGACATACATACTTATATAGTGTAAGCTAATTCAAGTATACTGTAATATAGAGCAAGTAACTTAAAGGATGCTTGGGACCGCCCATCCTCTAAGGATCCGTTAAACTATTTGCTATGTAGTAATATTCGCTATTATAATAATGTCTATCAGTAAAATAAACTTACTTTAAAATAGCGTTAAGGGGTTACCCATATAGCCCTTAACACAAATAATGCCAATAGTCTATACAGTACCGTAATACCTCCTGATCGGGAGGCTACCAGAGGATACTCCATAGGTACGACACAAATAGAAACTCGTAGAAGGCTCGCTATGGTAGGTGACACGGCACAACTAGGCAATGCCAGGGTAGATATACCAATTACGCTTTCGGACCGATGGAAACACGCAGCGCGCAGCTGCCGCCCACCTCGAACAACACTCCCAAATCAAAGGTGCGCACCAAAACAATCACAAAAGTAATAGAATGGCATACGAAGAAGTACGTCCGATCAGAGGTGCTACCTCATTAATCCATCGATCGCTCATGTTTTAGCCACCTTATGCCAACTCACGGGAGTCGGGTCCACGTATTTACCTCAAAGGAAACGTCACCACCATCCTACTTCATTCTGGAATCTCCACCGCGTACACGGTTGTCAAAGTGGTTTTCGGTATTGACAGAGAGTATGCCTGATATCTGATCCCGGTCTCTTTAACAACCAAACGTTATTATAACCCATGGTTACAACTTTTAAAATGGTATTTATACTTTAAAAATCAAAATAAATTTCAAATACATTTCAATACCATAATATCATTTCAACCATCGTTTATTTAGACATCGGTCATTTTATTTAATATAAAATACCATTTAAATCTATTCAATTTATTTAGGAATAAATTCCCTTTCAACTCACATTTAGAAGTTAAATTCTTCCATTTAAAACCATTTAAAGTCAATTCCTTATTTTTATTAACTACATATTAAATTTCAAAATTTAAGCCCTTTTCCCCAAAGATTATTTCCATTAAATTTTATTAAAGCAATCAAAATTCAATTCCCGTAGCACTTATAAAACGCTACCTAAAGTTATAGGTTAAGACAGTCATTTCCCAAAAGATAGCATTTAAGTGCTGAAATAAATTATTAACTTAACAATTAAATTTTAAATTCCCAAATATAACTTATTATCAATTATTTTATTTAACTAAAATCTCACTTTTAGCAAAATTCAGAATTACCCAAAATAAGTTATATTTCAAAATTTTACTTAAACATTCATTTATTACCATTTTGACTTATTCAAAAATCATTTATAAATTTTATAAAATCCTTTAAATACATTTTTAACCATAATATCATAAACTTTCTATTTAAAAATATTTTAAAAAAAACATTTCATAAATGTATTATATAAACCACGGGTCTGTATATAGTTTTTAGCCTAGGTCAAGTGATACAGATATATATCATTTCAATCCGCAATTTACAAAAAAACCCGTGTTCTATCATTTCAAACCCGCAATCCCAAGTTAAATATTAAAATTAAACAATTAAATAAATGAATGAATAAATAATTATCGTACAGGCCTATCATTTCAGCCTATAACGATCTCAAATTTACAGGGAACTTGCAATGATGATTTAACAGTAAATAGCATTAAATAGTATAACTGAAAAAAATATTACCATAAATAAACAACTGATGATGTGTCAATTTATAATGGGGTTTAACATCATACGTTATATCACAGGCAGATAAAATTTAATAAAATAAATTACAATTACACTTGTGATAAATTCACAGATATATATGTATGTTTGTCTGGTGAGAAATACTCACCTTAAAGCTGCAGAAAATTAGATTCAAATGATTGTATCACTTGATAAAGAAACGTACAAACGGCACGACCAGATTTCCGCGGATGCAACGTCTTGATTCAAATCTAGAACAAGATCCAAAAAACCCAAATACGCAACTTAAATTACGGTCAAAGCAAATTTTTAAATAAACAAATTTTGGGACGGGATTATAAAAGATAATTGGACTAAACTTTGCTCGACTACTCCCCACCCAAACCTAACTTGACGAAATAACTCGGCCTGCCCATTCTATTATTTTAATTAAACAAAACTCACTCCCACCATATTCAGTCTAACTCCAACTGAAAGCACGTAAAAGGATAAGTCCACTTCGTTTTTTCTACTCTTCTCTATTATATATTAATCTCCCTTTTTAAAACTTCATTTACCCAACTATAAGCGACTAGAGAGGGAAAGATGTTTTGGACCAAAGCTTCAGATCCAAAGTGCACGCATACCTCTTTTTTTTCATCAAAAGAAATGCATGCACGCATGCACGTCAGTGAGAAAATATGAGGCCAAGGCTTGTGATATCTGATTATATAGGTGCGCATGCACTTATATCTTCCTCTTCCTATATTAATTTACTTTTTAATTTATTTTTCTCACTACAAAAAAATCAAGTTGCACGGTGGCTAAGTTTAGATGTACAGGTCTCGGCAATCAAACAGCATGCACTCATGCACTTTGTATTCGTTATTCATAAATGCAAAGTGAATTTTTGCAATCTAATCTACAGTTTGCGCACCTACCCTATGCTTGACCCACACGCCTTCTTTATCCTCCATTATTTTCTGAAGTCGCGTGCATCAGGTATGGTGAAATCTGTCCAAGTGCTAAGCAACGTTGGTTCAAGTGTTAAAGTCACACTATCCTCTAGCTCGTCCTGCAAGCATACTAACAGTCCAAAGCTGTGGCCACTGGTGGTCCATGGGAGGCCGACAGGGGGAAAAATAGGTGACGGAGTAGTGGGGTTATGGAGATGGAGTAGTCGAGTTTGAGTGGTGGTGAGTAGTGGAGTAAAAAAAAAAATTATAGCAAAGAGAACCAGACAAATCCAAGAACACAAAAGAGAAAGGAAGAGAAAAAAATGTCTCGGCCATACCTGGATGTTACACAAGAGAAGGAGCTGTAGTCCAAAAGAGATGAAGTGAAAATTGTATGATGCTCGAATTTATAGGAAGGAGATTTTTATGCAAGGATAAAATAACGTGCAAAAACCAAATCAACGTGGCCCAGATTTTATGTGTGAGACAAAAAAAGAAAGCAACGATTTGAAAACAATGTTTGTAGTGGGAATTTCCTTTATCAGTTCATGAATTTAGGGAACAGAAAGGCACAAAATCAAATTTTTGTTTTGATTGAAATTTAGAAACGGCAAGCAATTATTCTTGCTAGTCTTTGAAACCAAAATGTGCAGAAGGAGATTTGCGTGAATTAATGGAATCAAAATCGGCAAGCAAAACTCAGTATGAACGGGTTTAAAATTTTTGGTGACGTGGTCTTGAAATTTTTTATCAGCATTGTTTTATAAAGAAACGGTAAAGTTTTATTGGACAAAGATTTATACCAATTTTAAAGCAAATTGAATGCGTTGATTTTTATTATTAATACATTTTTCTATTATATACGTTATTTATACCATAAAAATTTGTGCCCTTTTAAATGCGAAATTTGACCGTCTATAAATACACTGAATTCTTAAAAGTTATTACTTAACAAAAAATTAAATTCGTTTACATTCTTCATATTTTAAATATACAAAATTCATTTTTATTAAAATTCCAATGGAGTTGTCTTTTAACAAAGTTAAAAATTTCAAAACTTTCAATTTTATTTTTAGTACTTTTAGGAAATGATAAATCAAATAAATACTTTATAAATAAAATAAATTTCAAGGTTTAAAAAAAAAGGAATAGAGTGCTAGAAAAATCGAGGCTGTTACACTCTCCCCCGCTCAGAACTTTTCGTCCTCGAAAAGGAACGAAAGTAGGAAAACAAAGGAAAATAGGATAGTAAAGCAAAGTACCTTAAACGAATAATTCTGGGTTAGAAGCACGAATGCTCTCCTCCGTCTCCCATGTGCAATCCCGTTCATCAGTGCTCCATTGCACTTTGACCAGGCGGACAGATTTTCTTCTTAGCTGTTTCATACCTTGATCAACGATACGAAGCGGCTTCCTTTCAATTGTTAAGTCAGGCTCGACGTCCAAACCATCAAGAGCAGTAGGCTGGATAATAAGAGATGGATCATGAAGACAGCGACGAAGGTGGGATACATGGAACACATTGTGTATTCCTGCAAATTTCTCGGGCAAATCTAATCGATAAGCAAGAGATCCAATCCTTTCCAAGATGCGAAATGGACCGATGAACCTAGGAGCGAGCTTTCCTCTACGCCCAAACCGAACAACATTTCTTAAAGGGGAAACCTTAAGAAAAACCAGACCACCAACAACAAACTCCAAACTTCTTCTACGACGATCCGCGTACTTCTTCTGTCTATCCTAAGCAATCTTTAACTTTCTCTTAATCTCCTCCACTTTCTCCGAGGCTTCCAAAATCATTTCGGGCCCAAGAACTAAGCGATTACCGGATTCAATCCAGCAAGACGGAGATCTATACGGTCTCCCGTACAGAGCAGCAAATGGGGACATCTTAAGACTAGCCTGAAAACATAGAATGAGATAGATAGGGAATAAGATAAGATAAGAACAGAGGATTGGAATTTATACCTGATAACTATTGTTATAGGTGAATTCCACCAGATGGAGATGATCTTTCCAAGATCCTCCATAATCCAAAATGCATGCACGAAGGAGATCCTCTGGAATCTGATTTTCCCTTTTAGTTTGACCGTCAGTTTGTGGGTTGTAAGCAGTGCTCAGATTCAAATGAGTACCCAAGGATTCCTGAAATGCTTTCCAAAACTGACTAGTGAAAATAGGGTCTCGATCACAAACAATGCTAAGGGGAACGCCATGGAGACGAACAATTTTCCTCATATAAATTTCAGATAAGCTCGAAGCCGAACGGGTAGACCTGACTGGAATAAAGTGTGCTGACTTAGTCAGTCTATCCACGATAACCCAGATGCTCTCATTTCCCTTCCTAGATCTCGGTAAACCATCGATGAAATCCATAGAAACTTGCTCCCACTTCCAATTGGGAATTTCCAGAGGCTGCAACAAACCCGAAGTCTTCCGATGATCCGCCTTGACTTGCTGACAAGTCGCACACCTACTCACAAAGATAGAGACATCGCGCTTCATACCCTTCCACCAGTAAAGTTTCTTTAAATCCTGATACATCTTCGCTACACCAGGATGTATGGAAAGTCTGGATTGATGATGTTCCCGAAGTAACTCCTGCCTTAAACCATCAACATTCGAGACACAAATCCGATTATTAATCCTTAAAATCCCCTTATCATCAATTTGGGCTCCACTTCCATCAGTACTACTATTTCCACCATCTCTGCTATGGACGCTTCCCTTCATACGCCTAAGTATCTCGTCCTCATCCTACTTAGCCTTAATACGATCCATAAGAGGAGAAGAAACAAAAAGCTGGCACAACAAAGACTTCTTCCTACTCAACGCATCTGCCACTACATTTGCTTTCCCCGGGGTATAGTTGATGTCAAGATCGTAAGAGGCTAGAAACTCGAGCCACCGAACTTGTCTCTGATTCAAATCCTTCTGGGTGAAGATATATTTCAAAGACTGATGATCGGTGAAGAGATCAAACTTAGCTCCCAAGAGATGATGTCTCCACAGCTTCAGAGCAAAGACAACAGCCATCAATTCTAAATCATGAGCAGCATAATTAGCCTCATGGGTCTTTAACTGCCGACTAGCATATGCAATTACCTTCCCATCTTGCATTAATACTGCTCCCAAACCCTCGCGACAAGCATTGGTGAATACCGTAAATCTCTCATTTCCATTTGGGACGGAAAGCACTGGTGCGGAAGTCAGCTTGTCCTTCAACTTTTGGAATGCCGCTTTATACTGATTGCTCTATATAAACTTAGCATTCTTTCGAGTCAGAGTAATCAGAGGGGCAGAAATCCGAGCAAAGTTCTCAATGAACCTCCGATAGTAACCGGCAAGGCCCAGAAAACTGCGAATATCAGTAGGAGTCTTAGGTTCTTCCCAATCTTTGATCGCAGCGATCTTGACTGGATCAACAGAAACTCCTTTACTAGAGACAATATGTCCGAGGAATCAGACTTCTTCTTCCCAGAAATGACATTTCGAGAATTTAGCCTTTATTGATGGTTTCGAAGAGTCTCTAAAACATACCTCAAATGGACTTTATGTTCTTCCTCAGACTTGGAGAAGACAAGGATGTCGTCAATAAAGACTAGAACAAATTTTTTAAGCACATCTCGGAAGACATGATTCATCAAGTCGACGAAGAAGGCAGGAGCGTTAGTCAACCCAAAAGGCATAACTAGCCATTCAAAGAAGCCATTCTCAGTACGGAAAGCAGTTTCGGGAATACTCTCCTCGGCAACGCTAAGCTGGTGGAAACCTGTGTGGCTAAATCAAGCTGAGAGAAAACAGACGCTCCACAAAGTAAATTGAACATATCATTGATACGGGGCATAGGATATCTGTTTTTCATAGTAAGCTTGTTCAGCTTCCTATAATCAACACATATCCGGAGGGAACCATCAGATTTTGTGACGAAAACTACAGCTGCTCCCCATTCTGAAAAGCTAGGTCTAATCAGACCTTTGGAGGATAAGTCTTGAATCTGCTTCCTTAATTCGATCTTCTCCCGTGGTGCCATTCTTCTGGGTGGAAGAACTACAGGTCGTGCTCCAGGAATGAGATCGATCCGGAAATCAATTTCCCTTTTCAGAGGTAGAGAGATGACTTCACCAAATACGTCGGGAAATAGTTTGACTACAGGGGTCGAATGGATATCATCAGGGAAGGTATCGAGAGAATAGATGAAACTACCAGTAAATTCTTAAGGCAACTTACACTGGATCAGCAAATAATCACCCTTATCACCAACAAGCGAAACAGTTCGGGAACTACAAGAAATATGGGCATCATGCTTATTCAACCAGTCATCTCCAAGCAGGAGATCGAAAGCGTCAAAACCCAGAACATAAAAGTCGCCAGTGAATCTAAAATTACCTAAGAAAAGTTTCACATCCCTACAAACCTTACTGAGGTTCGCAGGGCCACCAATAGGGTTTGAAACACATAAAGGTATGGAAGAAAACTCAGGAGAAAGGAGATGCTCAAATTTATTACAGAGATCCGACGAGATGAAGCTATGAGAAGCTTCGGTATCGAATAAAACGCGATCAGGAGATTCAAACAAAGTAAAGGAACCCTGAAGTGTACCTTGAGAGTCGCTAGGAGCTGGAGCGGGTTCCGGTGCAGGCTGCGGGGCTGGGGAGGATGCAAAAGTCACCGCAAAGATCCCTGATGCCGTGCCCTTATTCTGAGTAGGGCAGTCTCTCTTGAAGTGCCCCGGCTGAAGGCAGATGTGGCAGAGGTCTCGTCTAGCCAACTGAGAAGGATGTGGAATAGCGGCATCCAAAGTAGGACAACTATTAGCGTAGTGTCCTTTTTGGTCGCACCGGTAGCAAGTAATGGTAGATAGATCCACAGGCTGCCTCTGGGATGACGAAGATGATGATCTAAGCCCGGGAGTCCTATTCCTCTTATGACGGTAGAAGTTGGACTTCCTTTTCTTAGAATTCCCAGAAGACTGGGCTGGTGTAGACTGAGCAGCTGGAGTGGCCCTAGAAGTAGGGTTCTCATACCAGAGAGCCATGTCCATCAAAGCGGTGAACGTCCCATGCACGTGGGTAATAAGTCGATCGTAAAACTCGGGGTGAGCACCAGCGATAAATTTCTCGTTCTTCTTAAGTGGGGTGTCTACCAAATTCAGGTCATACTGCGAGAGCTCATTAAATTTTCTCTCGTATTCTGTGAAGGACATATCACCCTGCTTCAAATCCATAAAGTCTCAATAGAGCTGAGACTTGCCCGCCTCGGGCATCCATTTGACCAAAAAGGCCTCCCTAAAGCACGATAAGAGATATAAGATAGATTCAAAAATGGGAAATTTTGAATCCGAATATGGACAACCAAAGAAGATACCTAAATTGCTCCCAGGTGATGTCAGCCTCATTAGTGTGGGGAGTGACGGATAGCCACCAATTCAAAGCGGCTACCTTCATCTGCCAGGCCGCCAGTTGCCTCTGCTGGGCATTTGTGATTTCGAGACAGGAGAAGATTCTCTCCAAGTCTCTCAACCATTGTTGAGCTTCTATTATGGATTCAGAACCCGTGAACTTAGTGCCACCAAGCTCAGTATAATCTTTGCAAAGCTTAGTAAATCTAACAGGGGCTACGGGTGGAGGAGCTGGGGCATCAGCTCGTCCCCTACCTCTAATATTTCCTCGATTCATCCTGAGACATCAAGAATGAATTTAAGAACAGAGGAAAAATATTGATGTCAAGATATTCCTGGTAAGATAAAGTTTAACTAGAACAAGCATTTAACAAGGCTCAAATTATATAAGATGGAGAAAAGGAAAGAAGTAGTTGGAAAATTATTATTTTAAAACAGGAAAGTTTTATATCAAAATACTTCTTTGAAAACCCTTTTGAAAACCATTTTATACTTTAAAATACGTTCTCTCACAAGGAAAGGATTCTGGAATTTGACTTCACACATTCTAGGGTATTGATACCCTATCTCAAATGAGTTTTTGCTCCTTAGGCTATGGGTAAATCAAAGCTCCGATACCAACTGTAACGACCCACTATTTTGTACCATTCAAATTCGACAATAATTTAAAAACATGTCAAGCTTGAATAGTTCAAAACAATAGATTGTAAATAAATTAGGAGCAAATGAAATCAATCCACAGAATCACAGACACGGATATCAAAAATCTAGTAGCGGAATTTTAAAAATACGTAGTGGTTCATGAAGCCACTATAAATAGTTTTCAACAAAAAAAAGTTTACATAGTTTTATCTCCAATATAGTTTAAAACATCCAAAGAAAATCCAAATATCCCAAAGTCTTGATTACATAAATAAGATAACGGACAGAAAGAAGCCAGCAGCTTGAAAGGATCTACTGAAGCCCTAGCTCCGGGATGATGACTGAATTGCAACTCAGGCTGACCCGAGCGTAAAATAAAACATAAACACTCGAGTCGGGACATACATACTTATATAGTGTAAGCTAATTCAAGTGTACTGTAATATAGCGCAAGTAACTTAAAGGATGCTTGGGACCGCCCATCCTCTAAGGATCCGTTAAACTATTTACTATGTAGTAATATTTGCTATTATAATAATGTCTATCAGTAAAATAAACTTACTTTAAAATAGCGTTAAGGGGTTACCCATATAGACCTTAACACAAATAATGCCAATAGTCTATACGGTACCATAATACCTCCTGATCGGGAGGCTACCAGAGGATACTCCATAGGTACGACACAAATAGAAACTCGTAGAAGGCTCGCTATGGTAGGTGACACGGCACAACTAGGCAATGCCAGGGTAGATATACCAATTACTCTTCCGGACCGATGGAAACACGCAGCGCGCAGCTGCCGCCCACCTCGAACAACACTCCCAAATCAAAGGTGCGCACCAAAACAATCACAAAAGTAATAGAATGGCATACGAAGAAGTGCGTCCGATCAGAGGTGCTACCTCATTAATCCGTCGATCGCAACTGTTTTAGCCACCTTATGCCAACTCACGGGAGTCGGGTCCACGTATTTACCTCAAAGGAAACGTCACCACCATCCTACTTCATTCTGGAATCTCCACCGCATACACGGTTGTCAAAGTGGTTTTCAATATTGACGGAGAGTATGCCAGATATCCGATCCCGGTCTCTTTAACAACCAAACGTTATTATAACCCATGGTTACAACTTTTAAAATGGTATTTATACTTTAAAAATCAAAATAAATTTCAAATACATTTCAATACCATAATATCATTTCAACCATCGTTTATTTAGACATCGGTCATTTTATTTAATATAAAATACCATTTAAATCTATTCAATTTATTTAGGAATAAATTCCCTTTCAACTCACATTTAAAAGTTAAATTCTTCCATTTAAAATCATTTAAAGTCAATTCCTTATTTTTATTAACTACATATTAAATTTCAAAATTTAAGCCCTTTTCCCCAAAGATTATTTCCATTAAATTTTATTAAAGCAATCAAAATTCAATTCCCGTAGCACTTATAAAACGCTACCTAAAGTTATAGGTTAAGACAGTCATTTCCCAAAAGATAGCATTTAAGTGCTGAAATAAATTATTAACTTAACAATTAAATTTTAAATTCCCAAATATAACTTATTATCAATTATTTTATTTAACTAAAATCTCACTTTTAGCAAAATTCAGAATTACACAAAATAAGTTATATTCCAAAATTTTACTTAAACATTCATTTATTACCATTTTGACTTATTCAAAATCATTTATAAATTTTATAAAATCCTTTCAATACATTTTTAACAAGAATATCATAAACTTTCTATTTAAAAATATTTTAAAAAAAACATTTCATAAAAATATTATATAAACCACGGGTCTGTATATAGTTTCTAGCCTAGGTCAAATGATACGGATATATATCATTTCAATCTGCAATTTACAAAAAAAACCCGTGTTCTATAATTTCAAACCCGCAATCCCAAGTTAAATATTAAAATTAAACAATTAAATAAATGAATGAATAAATAATTATCACACATGCCTATCATTTCAGCCTATAGCGATCTCAAATTTACAGGGAACTTGGAGTGATGATTTAACAGTAAATAGCATTAAATAGTATAACTGAAAAAAATATTGCCATAAATAAACAACTGATGATGTGTCAATTTATAATGGGGTTTAACATCATACGTTATATCACAGGCAGATAAAATTTAATAAAATAAATTAAAATTACACTTCTGATAAATTCACAGATATATATGTATGTTTGTCTGGTGAGAAATACTCACCTTAAAGCTGCAGAAAATTAGATTCAAACGATTGTATCACTTGACAAAGAAACATACAAACGGCACGACCAGATTTCCGCGGATGCAACGTCTTGATTCAAATCTAGAACAAGATCCAAAAAACCCAAATACGCAACTTAAATTACGGTCAAAGCAAATTTTTAAATAAACAAATTTTGGGACAGGATTATAAAAGATAATTTGACTAAACTTTGCTCGACTACTCCCCACCCAAACCCAACTTGACGAAATAACTCGGCCTGCCCATTCTATTATTTTAATTAAACATAACGCACTCCCACCATATTCAGTCTAACTCCAACTGAAAGCACGCAAAAGGCTGAGTCCACTTTGTTTTATCTACTCTTCTCTATTATAAATCAATCTCCCTTTTTAAAACTTCATTTACCCAACTACAAGCGACTAGAGAGGGAAAGATGTTTTGGACCAAAGCTTCAGATCCAAAGTGCACGCATACCTCTTTTTTTTTCATCAAAACAAATGCATGCACGCATGCACGTCAGTGAGAAAATATGAGGCCAAGGCTTGTGATATCTGATTATATAGGTGCGCATGCACTTATATCTTCCTCTTCCTATATTAATTTACTTTTCAATTTATTTTTCTCACTACAAAAAAATCAAGTTGCACGGTGGCAAAGTTTAGATGTACAGGTCTCGGCAATCAAACAGCATGCACTCATGCACTTTGTATTCGTTATTCGTAAATGCAAAGTGAACTTTTGCAATCTAATCTACAGTTTGCGCACCTACCCTATGCTTGACCCACACGCCTTCTTTATCCTCCATTATTTTCTGAAGTCGCGTGTATCAGGTATGGTGAAATCTGTCCAAGTGCTAAGCAACGTTGGTTCAAGTTTTAAAGTCACACTATCCTCTGGCTCGGCCTACATGCATACTGACAGTCCAAAGCTACGGCCACTGGTGGTCCAGGGGAGGCCGACAGGGGGAAAATAGGTGACGGAGTAGTGGGGTTATGGAGATGGAGTAGTCGAGTTTGAGTGGTGGTGACCAGTGGGGTAAATTAAAAAAAATTATAGCAAAGAGAACCAGACAAATCCAAGAACACAAAAGAGAAAGGAAGAGAAAAAAAATGTCTCGGCCATACCTAGCTGTTACACGAGAGAAGGAGCTGTAGTCCAAAAGAGATGAAGTGAAAATTGTATGATGCTCGAATTTATAGGAAGGAGCTTTTTATGCAAGGATAAAATAACGTGAAAAAACCAAATCAACGCGGCCCAGATTTTATGTGTGAGACAAAAAAAGAAAGCAAAGATTTGAAAACAATGTTTGTAGTGGGAATTTCCTTTATCAGTTCATGAATTTAGGGTACAGATAGGCACGAAATCAAATTTTTGTTTTGATTGAAATTTAGAAACGACAAGCAATTATTCTTGCTAATCTTTGAAACCAAAATGTGCGGAAGGAGATTTGCGTGAATTAATGGAATCAAAATCGGCAAGCAAAACTCAGTATGAACGGGTTTAAAAATTTTGGTGACGTGGCCTTGAAATTTTTTATCATCATTGTTTTATAAAGAAACGGTAAAGTTTTATTGGACAAAGATTTGTACCAAATTTAAAGCAAATTGAATGCGTTGATTTTTATTATTAATACATTTTTCTATTATATACGTTATTTATACCATAAAAATTTGTGCCTTTTAAATGCGAAATTTAACCGTCTATAAATACACTGAATTCTTAAAAGTTATTACTTAACAAAAAATTAAATTCGTTTACATTCTTCATATTTTAAATATACAAAATTCATTTTTATTAAAATTCCAATGGAGTTGTCTTTTAACAAAGTTAAAAATTTCAAAACTTTCAATTTTATTTTTAGTACTTTTAGGAAATGATAAATCAAATAAATACTTTATAAATAAAATAAATTTCAAGGTTTAAAAAATAAAATAAAGAATAGAGTGCTAGAAAAATCTAGGCTGTTACAACATTTGCGATTTGTGGTTAGCATAATATGGATGTTAAATATTGTGTTTGGATGTTAAGCATCATGTTTGGATGTTTAAAGTGGTATATTTGGTTGTAAGAATGTGTTGTTGGTGTATGGTATGTTGGTGGTATGGTTGTGATCAAAACAAGTTGTATGTTGTGTAAGAATTACAAAGTTTACACCTTTATATGTTGCGACGGACATGAGATCCGATTTGGAATCAAAACTAAGTTTTTAGCTTTGAATTTTGGAAATGGTTTTAAAGTTATTATTTTAGTTTTTAAGTTTCAAAAACTTTCAAATTAAGTTTACAAACTTGTAATATCAAGGAATAAGCAAAGCATTTTGCTTAAAGTAAGTATAAGCGAACTATGCTCATAACGATAGTCGCTATGGATGCAGTTTGACAAAACTGTCGATTTTTCATTTTAAAATGTTTTCTTTTGGAATGTTGTGCAAAAGTTTTCCGAACTTGACTAGTAACATAAAAAGAGTTAAGTTTAGATAATTTATTTATTTAATAAGTTAATTAAAAGTAATTAGTATTTAACTAGTAATTAAGTAAGTGATTAAGGTTTAAGTAACACTTAAGGGAGGTTAATGATTAATTAGTGATAATAAAGGTTTTAATTAGTGATTTACGAAGTTAAGAAGTAATTAAATGGTTAATTAGTTATTATTTAATCAAGTGATATTTTAATTAATTTTTAATTAATTAGGGTTTAACTGATAATGAATTGTTTAAACCATAGCTAAGATACATTATAGGACTTAACCAAGTTCATTAAGTTAATTAAAGTTTAATTATGAATTAGTCTTGATTTAGTTAAGATATAATTAGGGTTTAATTGAATATACTTCAATCTTTCAAAGCTATTTTAAACTTAATCAGTTATGTTTTAAATCAATTTTCTTTTTAAGGTTAATTGATTTCAAATCAAAAGATCTCTCGCCTGGACCATTAAGTAGCCAAATGAATTAAAGTAGTGATTGTAAAACGTTGACACATTTTATGGGAAGTAAGTTGGCTTGTATTCAACACAAATGTTGAATATCGATAATGTGATAAACATAAGGAAGTTAATTTAAATAAGCGGGTCATGGTAACTTAGGTATATAGAATATACTTTTATATGTACATTTTTCACCGATAATGGACGTATCTATATTTGCAACTTGGACATCTACCTATGATTCATTGTATGTATGTGGGAATCCTTTACATATCTGATGTTACGCAATACCCATGATATAAACTGAATAAGTAAACCCAAATTTAAAGATTCATTGCAGTCATTAAGCCTTTGTTTGGTTTTGGAAAGTTAATATTTCATTTTCTTTTAAAATGGTCTTCAAGGTTATTCTATTTTGAACAAGCTATTTGAAGAATGATTTGACAATTGTTTTGAATATTATATAAAGAAGTTTGTGAACAATTTTGGGGTATTCATAAAAGGAGTTTTAGAAATAGTTTTTAATGTTTATAAAAAGATTTTATAAATGAGTTTGGATGTCCATAAAGATAAGTTTTGTACAAGGTTTGAAAGTTTATAAAGAATTTTATATAACTAGGTTTTAAGATTTATAAAGAGTCTCATAATGAGTATGGAGTTGATAAATGTTTTGTAAACAGGTTTGGATTAAAGAGAAAAGGATTTCATGGGTAAGAGAAATTTATAAAAGGATTTATTGAAGAAAATTACAATAGGAATTCGAGATTTGGGTTTCTCGAGGTTGGCCTTTTAAAAAAATGGTGGTACGAAACATCCATTCCACGCTTAACATTGAAGGAATAATGCTTAGAGTTATCCTTTTCTCCAATTTAAATAATGTAGTTAAATCCATCTAAGGGATTTGGAAATGGGAAATCTTATAAATGTTTTGTGAATATACTTATGTAAAAGAGATAGGTATATGAATGTTGATAAATGTTTGGGAAAGGAGATTTAAAAATGAAAATGGTTTTGAGGTTTAGTGATTATTTTGGGTAATTATATCTCTAGATTTAGTTGTTGTTATTTGATAGTTAAATAACCGACTATCAAATTGGCCTAATTTGACTTAGGAAGTATGAATGTAAAATTCAAATTTCCGACGAGGACTCGAATACTTATTTCCCAAAGAATCGGGAATGTGTCAACCTAAAATTATCGGTTATTGCTATAGAGAGATCGGGATCGTATTTATTTACCCGAAAACCCCTTCGAACCAACATGTATGTTTGAGTAGAAGACATCTTAATGATGACTGAAGATGGCGCTCTTTGAAGTACATGGGCTACTACTACTAATCCTGAGGGTGATTCCAAAATTGATGCAGTAGAGTTAGTGCCTTCGATTTCATTCAGACCCAGGACGATGAATGCTGGCATTGCATTGACGCCTGGAAGGTAGTGTTAGCATTCCAAGAAGTATTGCTATTCAGAAGGTAAAATTTAGCCTCAAGCCTCATCAATCGGGAATGAGTAAAACAGGGGATATGCAGCAGGGCTATTCAGATCGCACCCATTAGGGTATATTATCCCCTTCTAAATACATACACAATCATCAATGAATTCGTGTACGTGGGAGCTCTCGGTTAATGGTTGCAAATCAATCAGGGTGATGATATATTCGGTACTATCCATCATAGAGTAGGCCAGTTCTGTGTTGGCAGAGGTCGTTAGGTACAACCTTGGTACATTTTTCTAGAGGTTACTGTGGAGTGTGGTATGTCGGTAGCCCATTCATTAGATGGAATCCAATCTCCAATACGTGCCTTACGTTTTCGATTGTAAAGCTTAGTACGTTCGAATGTGAGATGTAAGCATTTCAGCTATTTAAGCTATTTACTTTAAACCTAGACACTATGACAGTATCATTGGATTTCGATATAAATTGTTTTGGTTATCGTAAGGTAAAAGTCCGTCTGTTTTTATGTGCAGTGTGGTCTTATAAGATACCCTTTGTTTGAAAAGTATTCAAATGTAGAAATCAGTTTGATTGTTACATTGTATTGATTTTACTCACGCTGGTTTACCAGACTAACCCGGGCATTATTCCATGTAATGCTCAGGTCAGACTGAGTATGTTTTCCCTAGTTTAGCTGGATACTTGGAATTAAAGAGAAGCAAGATGGTCGAGACGTATTCATGTATATTTTTCTTCTACTGTATTATAGAGTCTGTATGTTAGTCCATGTAAGGACAGGTTTCTACAACTATTCAAATTTAGGATAAGTCTAGTGTACTCTGATGTTGTATAAATGAATAAAGATGTTTACTTTTTGTAAAGGTCATCGTTGCAGTATAATTTATTCACTGCGTTGTGAGATTCTATATTGTTTAGTTTTCTTCTATCTTCTACCTTCTTCTTTCACCCTAGAAAATCGGTATTTCTGGCACTTGAATGTTCGGTATATGATACAGCGGACGTATTGGTGTCAATTTTCGAAGGTCAAAAATCCGATTCGTTACAAAAGTGACATCTTTAATTTAAATGGTATAATATCCAAACACAGAAGAGTTTAAATTAAATATTTGATAGGCAAATACTTGAATACATATATATTCAAACCAAAGGATTTACAAATAATCTTTTATTCAAACATAATTATTTTCACATAATATATTTATAGTAATTACAAAAAATAGCAGACTTAACAAAAAATATTCGTAAAGATGCTGAAAAATTAAGAGAACTAGAAATAGAAGAAAAAGAAAATGACTCTTCAAAGCATAAAGGTAAGATGTCAACAAGATTATTCATTATGTCAAATATTTTCCATACATTAATTATACCATTATAATAGGGATTTAAGAAAAATTGACTTCCAACTCTTTAGAATTATTACCATCTGGTCAAACTCAAGAGAATACAAAAATAGAAAGTCAAGAAGCTTTGGGGCAGAAGGAAGTCAAATAAGTACAAGGAAAAGATAATTCTTCTAATAAAAAAGGTTGATTTCTAAGAATAATACGTCAAATATTTAACACCTACTAATTATACAATTGTAACAAATAATTAAAAAAAACCTAGTATTGACTATCCAAAAATCAAAATACTAACGTCAGGCAAAAGTCAGGAAACCAAACAAAATTTAGCTGAAGAAATAGAAAACATTTAACAAAAATGGCTAAAGATTACAAAATCAAGCTTGAAAATGAGCAGAAAATTGAACAGAAATAAAAGAAAATTTCTTCTTCTTCGCTGCCAATAGGAGTAAAACTAGAAAAAAAGAGAAAAAAATAGAAGACCTAGATTTCCAAAAAGAATTTCCTACATCAAAAAAGGCAATACCAAAGAAAATAGAGGGAAAAAGTCGACAAACAAGAAGATGAAAAAGCTTAGCTTGAATAGAAAAAAGCACAGAATCTGATCATAACAGGACTGAAATTAAAGAAGACGTGAATATAGTGGTTGAAAGAAGCATGCTTAGCAAAAAATGGCTAACAGAGGAACAGATTGATGATTTTAAAATTTTTACCAACTAGATGGAAATATGTAAGTTATTTTAGTGGAACATAATATGTACATACATGTATGTATGCATGTCCGGTAAATTTTTGGCTAGTTAATATTTACCATGCTAATATATCGCTTTCAAACATAAACCATTTAAAGTTCGTGTATTATATTCTAACCTACTTACCATAATACATATTAATATTCTTTTGCTATTATTAAAATAGGAAAGCATCATACTATAACAAAAAAATGACATTGAATAAGAGAAGAACATATTTATGATATGCTATTCAATTGATTCACTGACTCAAAGGTACAAGATTCAATTTAATTTAATAAACATAATTGAATTAGAAAACTAATATATAAAAATTAATTTTTATGCAAGCTATAGATTGGTTCTCAAAAATAAAACTAAAGCCAAGTCGTCAAGATATAATATATTTAAATTCTTATGCTGCGGTACCTAATACTTAACACTGCAAACACATATCGCTTGAAGATATTAAATCTAATTAAAACGTAAACACAAGTGTCAATAATTCCAGATTACAAATCAACATATGAAGCTTTGGTAGTCAAAGTGCTAGAAGAAAGAGCAATTAACTATAAGTAAATATTGGTACCACTGCATAATAAAAATATTATACATCGCTAGAGTTTAATATAGGTTATAAAACCTAGAAACACTATGATTCACAAAGATTAAGAAAAAAATTAATTTCCCACATAAATAGAAAGCACATACGGCGTTGAGTTATAGATATGTTTATAATTACTACTTTCAAATATTTTCATGGTGACTAGAACTACAAAACAAACATATTGATTTGTTTGATATTTTCAGAGGGATGGAATAATAGAAGTGTTGAAATCAATTTATGCAGAAAATGGAAGCAACCATCAGAAATCGGAAACAAACAAGACAATTTTGAGACAAATACATAACAAAAATACTAGACGTAAGTAAAAACTAATAATTTATAAAATTAAATTTAAGAACACTACAATAAAAAGATGCTACGATAGCGCCAAAAATAGGCTATTAAAGCCTATAATAGCGGTTTAAAAAACGCTGTAAAAAGACATGTTATTAAAAACAGTGAACAATTTATAGCGCATAATAAGCGCTATAAAAAGTATCAATATAATAGCGGAAAAGTCCGCTATTTTAAACATTTTATAGTGGCAAATTATGTGTTATTGATTACTATAATATCACTATTTTTCCCTTATGAAATTCGTTATTAGCCATAAAATGCTTTTGTTTTTCTAAGGTAGCACTAATAATTCGCTATAAAAATATATTAATAGTGGATTATGAGCGCTGTGTATGGATACGCTATTATAGATGTCGACTTGTCATAACACCAGTATGCCACTGTAAAGATTCAGCTACAATAGCGCTTATACTCTGTTATGATATGTTCTTTTATAGCGCTTTTTCTGTTATGAATCTTTAATACTGACGGATTTAATAGCGGTAATTTGGCGTTATTAAACATTTATAGCAGTTTTCAAGTTTAGCTTCACAATTCAAATATTTTCTACATCCTACTCATAAACTGCAGTATTAAATACCAATATCAAAATGCACAATAATAATCATTTTAAACATAAAATCATTTAAATAATGCAAGAATCATAAAAGATAATAAATATAGAGAAGTAATACATTACGTTAAACATATCAAATATTCACACACATAATATCTTATAGCTTAAACCACATAAATCAAAACGTAGTAGGAAATGTTTTAAGCACACCCTAAAAAATAGTAGGAAAGTTTAACAAAAAACAAACACATATTCGGTTGTTTGCATTAAAAAGAAGACCACAACTTTCGCATCCTTCTTCTTTCACACATCTGCAAATAAGATAAATATTTACATTTGGAACGAATATGAATAAAATACTTACGAAATTTGATTTTTAGACAGCACAGTGCAGTATGTGTGCATAAAGAGCTGATAAGTATGTGTGCATATGACAGTAGACGAACTGACAGTATTTTCATTTACCCACTACAGCAACTCCCTATACACAAACATCACCTCCCCCTTCTACCTTACCACAATAACACAACCACATGCAACCACCAAACACCATCCTTATCCAAAACACTATATCACCAACCACCAAAACATGTGTATGCATTTCTAGCTTATATATATGTGTACAAAGTGATGTGAAGTCAAACTAAGTTACTAAAACATGTGCAAGAATTTCTAGCTTATATATATTTCTATGCAAAATTAAGCTACTAGAAACACGTGTATACAATATAAGCAAGAACGAAAATTTTCAAAGCAACAAGCAGACTTCGGCACATCTTAAGACAACACTATAAAGTGCAATATGTAGGGATGAAAAATTAAGCAACAATGCTTTCTCAATCTAGGCTATGTGCACCGATATTTAAATGTGTTGGGACAAATTAAAATATAAATTGACAAGGATGAAATAAATCAAAGCAAAATACTTTGGAGTATGATTTTTTCTTTAGGGAAAAGAACATATAAAGGACGTATGTCCTGTTGCTTACATACAATCAAATTTGAATTGAAAATTTAATTGACAGGGTGAAACTAAAAATGTTCAAATTCAAGTCAAAGATCAGAGACGATGAAAGTCATAGGCGACAGGTGGAAACATAAAGAGGCACAAGGAAAATTCTAATACCTTATAGAATTATTCTACTATGACTAAACAGTATGTTTATAATCAACCAGGAATTGTATCCGTTTCTGAAATTTAATTCTTACTGACTTATTTAACTGATAAAATCATCCTATTAGCAAATAAATTCAAACATTAATCATCTCAAATCACTGCTCAACCAACCACCCAATCTCCTCCACTCATTTGCAACTTCGGACATCATAAGACCTTACACCCTTTGCTTTGGTCAAGCTACAACCAAAAACCCGCTCCCTTAGTTCCCTTATGACAACCATCATATAAAATCTATCACCAAGCCTATAACACATCAATCAAACACCAGACATCCTCGACCTCAGCAGAAATGCAAACACCTAAAAACTGCGTACTCCCCCTATCACATCCTCACTATAAATCCTCATCAGAGCAAACCAAATCGCACTTTCAACTTCCTTTAACTCCTCATTCTCCAAACAACACATTTACAAAAAAACTGCATCACTCTGCAACTCTCCCCTCATCAGTTACATTAAACGTTACAAAACTACAATTCAACCCATCTCCTTCAAATCCCCAAACTACCAAAAATTCAACGCATCATTACTATATGCATATTAACTTATTCCTGTCCCACTGAAATCATCTTGTTGATCATGGGTGTAACATCCTGCCTTTTCGCATGCTTTAAATCGACACACGTGCTAATTCAAACCGTTCGAAAAGGCGGATTGTTATGGGGTAAATAAGAAAAATGAGAAAGAAATAAAACAAAACAGAATCTCACAGCGGAAGGATAAAATATAATAATCAAATATACAGTTTATAAAGCTTTTTTACAAAATATTCGATTATACTTACACATTTATCAGAGTTACACATACTAATAACAATGCAGCGGAACAGTATGAGTATAGTGGACTAATAATAATAATAATAGAAATCTCCGTCCTTGTCCTCCAGAGCTAAAGTCTTCGATCCTGAAACGCTCAGACTGACCCGAGTGAATTGAAAAGGCAAAACACTCGAGTCAGAACTAAAAGATCTTATGTAAGTTAAATTAACAAAAATAAATATGAGTGCGGTAACTTAAGAGATGCTTGGGATTTACATCTCCTAAGGATCCGTTAAACTATTCACTATGTAGTATATTTTGCTATTATAATAGTGTCTAATTGTAAAATAAACTTACTTTAAAATAGCATTAAGGCTTTACATTTTCCACCTTAACACGTAAAATGCCAATAGTCTATACAGTACCGTAATACCTCCTGATCGGGAGGCTACCAGAGGATACTCCATAGGTATAACACAAATAGAAACTCATAGAAGACGCGTTGGGTAGGTGACATGGCACAACTAGGCAATGCCAGGGTAGATATATCAATTACGCATCCGGGCTGGTGGTAACGCGTAGCCGCAGCTACCGCCCACCTCGGACAAACTCCCCCCTGAAATTAAAGAAATCAAAAGTGGCCACCGAATCAATCCAAAGTCATAGTATAATATCGAAGAGGAGTATACGATAAAGGGCGTTAACCCCCTTAGCCCGAGAATCGCTCCTGTTTTAGCCACCTTATGCCAACTCACGAGAGTCGGGTACACGTATTTACCTCAAAGGAAATGCCGCCACCATCCTACTTCATTCTGGAATCTCCACCGCGTACACGGTTGTTAAAGTGGTTTTTGGGATTGGTAGAGAGTATGACAACTTCTGATCCCGGTCTCTTCAACAACCAATCGTTATTATAACACCGCGGTTTTTCAAAATAATTTATACTTTAAAACCAGAATACAATATCTCTTTCAAACCATATAAATACGATATCATTTATATTTTTAAAACCCAAATCAATATGATATCGTTTTTATTTTATAAATATCTCTTTCCCAAAATCATAATATTTTTCAAATATATATACCTTGAAACCATAGCTTTGAAACATAAATTTTAATACTTAATGGTTCAAATACTATATTACTTTATAAAATAAACAGCTTCTTCAAATTTCACAATAAATTCCCAATATCAATTTGAACCTCCAAATAAACAATTTTAATTCCCATTTATTTCAAAGCTTAAATATTCTATATTTCAAAACTTTATAGTTCATATATTTCAATCTTTAAATATTCCACTATTTCAAAAATGGATTCTTTGATAATTTAATATATATCAAATCAAATTCCTATTATTTAAATTTTAAATATTTACTTACTAAACAAATATTATTCAGGTAAAACCCTTAAACTTCAATAACAGGTATTTTTTTAATTAAATTAACTTGATAATATTCTTTAAATAAATTTGATATTCGTTTAAATCCTCAAATCAAAAATAAAGTTATAAGATCATACCCTTTATTTCTTAATTTATTTACATTTCAAAACAAATTTTTCGAGGAAAATTCTTAAATACTTTATTTCAAATCGTGTTCACATTTATCTTCAACTTTACTTTCATTTGAGTTATTATAAACTCTATATATAATAGAATTTCAAATATATTCTTAACCATATTATATAAATGAAATCAACTTCATTATTTAGCTTATTTTAAAATTCGAAACAAATTTATACATAGCTAAATTCAAGAATTTTTACTATATATATATATATATCTCACAATTTAATATTTATTAAACCGTATTCTTTCCCAAAACCATAGAAAAATCATTTCAAAAATAATTTCATATATATACCGCGGTGTCTGTATATAATTTTCTATCCTATGGTCAAGTGATACGGATATTTATCATTTCAATCCACAATTTAAAAATAAAAATGCGGTTGTATATCATTTCAAACCGCAATCCCGAATGAAATGAAAATGCATAGTGACTTGCAGTTTATACAATATAAATACAGCATCCATTCATCCATCATATCAATCATCAAACATTTATCAATTTATCATCCAATTCAAACAATACATCAATAAATAATAATTAATTACTGGCGGTTAAATTTTCAATAATGAATTAAAAAACCATTTAACTGTAGTTTATATGCAATAATAAATAAATTTAACCAGCGGTTCATATGCAATAATAAATTTAACAAAAATTTTAACTGGCAGTTTATATGAAAAATGAATTAAATAACAAGTAAATTATATGGATGCAAATTTACTGAGATAATGATGAAATATCTGCCAAACAGCTATAAATAAATTTCTAAACACATCATAAATCAATTTAACAAACATAAGAAATTTTAGAAGTTGTGAGTGGGTTAAAACACTCACCTTTTGGATTTAAATTGAATTTAAATCCAAAAATTTGACAGTCTCGGAATCCATCCAAACCAGCGCCAAAATGTCCAGAATTTTATTACGATCCTAACAAAACAAACCGTGCATGAAACGAAGTTCGTATGTGAAAGTTATTTGATTTTAAATCATTTGAAACAAAATTTTATTAAACAAACAAAACAACTTACCTAATTAAAATATATGCCACGTCACACGTTGACTCATCTCCCACCCTACTGTTCGTTCCTGTATCAAGCAACAAAGCCTCCACCCACGAAGCATTTGACCCCCCATCGCACGCCGTTAGACGCACCACCCACCAGATCAAACCATACCCGCGACTTAGCCTTACCGAGGCGCCTCTAACGACCCTGACTCGACCTTCGAAAATCAGCACCGAATACGACGCTCGTATTCAAATGCCGCAGATCCAAACGTCGAACCTGGCTCGCCGGAGCTTATAACACATTAAGTACAACACACCGGAAGGAGCAGAATAGCATATATCAATACATAACATTGATACAATATCTGATACAATAGAATGATACAATGAATATCAATATACATCAGAGATATGATACAAGATAATAGCAGCGGAAAGAAAAGATAAAACCAACAGCGGAACAAAAACTCCAATATAGTCTTTAAGGAAGAAACTCCAGCATCGATAATCTCCATCTCCAAGGTACCAATCCAGAAATAGCTCGAACTCCCAATAATGATGCACAAAGATAAGCAAGTCTCGCTCACAAGCGATTTCCAAATCCTAGGCTGAAAGCTATCGAATCTACACCTACTATTGATTATCTGAAAAACCCTACTCTAGACTGCCCGTGCGGGAAAATTGTGGGCACTCAGAGTTTAGGAAATGAACAATAAACTCCAGGTCAGTCGTGGGACTGGTATGAGCAAACAAAAACATTTGGTCTTTAAAAACAAATAAAAGAATTTAAATTTGAAATCCGCAATGCTTTTTAGAAAATGAAACTACCATAAGGCCTCCCGCCACACACACAATGCAAACGCAGACTTGGAGGAGATTTCTTCTTATGATAGTCAAATATGCTTAATACGAGAAAATTTCTTTGATATTATTATTATAAGTGCAAAGTGTGGAAAACCATTCAAAAGTAGAATATCAATCCTAGCCGGCATAGACATTCCGAACTATGCCTACTATAGCTACCATCTAAACAGTGGTGACCACCATAAGTAAATGGCAGGTAATACAACTAAAACCGTACGGGGCGCGTATTGTTTTGATTGGATTTCCAACAAATGGTCGGGCTAAGGAACTTCCTACTGTCAATGGGATCGCCTCTGGCGGGACATCCCGAGAACCTAACCGGATCTCTGCCAACATAAGGCCGGGTTACCTCTGTAACTAGGTAACTACTACTCGAGCATGTCATCCCCCGGTCCTTTGGGACCTTTATCCGAGGCGCCTCAAAACCACAAAGCAATCACAAAGTAATAGATCTGCAGTATCCACATGAGTAAGCATCTGGGCTCCATACCATGATACCACCCTTTTCCAGAAGGGAATGACACACCCTAAAGGGCGCGACCCTCATAACCTTGCCGCATCTTTCCTGTCTCGACCATTTCCGGGGTGTGAGGTCCTGATGCAGTCTCGTCCACAAAGCTACGCTTTATACAAAAGCCATGCTTTGATCGCAAATGATCAAGAAATGATCATCAACATGCAGCAGCACTTAGCATGCCACACTACCAAATTGGGAGTATATCGCTAATAACCTTCAACTACATAACCTCTGAGCTTTTACGTCTCAGAGAAGGGTGTTAAGCTAAGAGAATAAATCTCTGCCACCAAACAGAAATGTATTTGAAATAAATTGGCTTTATATCTCAAAGTGTAGTGTCAAACACACGACCATACAAGTCTGTTCCGGGTTCGAACAGAACCAAAGGCACTTCCGAAGAATCCCTTGCAAATCCGGGTATTCACAATCCCGATCGGATTTCCCATCACTTAGGGAATCTCTATACCGGCGCGACTCAATGCAGAGACAATCGATAGGTCATCCTATCGTTCTCGCAAATACCCGGTCTTCACCACTGGTCTTCAAATGTTATCCATAACGTCATATCACATATTCGGAATGGGCTATATGACACAAAGGTCCTCTCCCGGCTAAGCCGAATAGTGAGCACGAGATTTAAAAACATATAGATATGGGGTCTCAGTTAAGTCACAACTTAAAACCCAAAACCTTTCATTCAAATGGTTAAAACAATTTACCATTTCCAATCTTTTTTAACAAAAAGATTCATTTCAAAAACCTTTAATGGTTTAAACAATTCCCACACTTAAATCTTTTAAACAAAAGATTCATTTTAAGACCCCTTTCAATTTTAAAACAAGGTTCATCAATCTTTCCAAAGATTCATTCATATCCTTTCAAAGCAATTCCATTTCAAATTGGATTAACCCATCCGGTCTTTAAATCAAAGATTTATTCATAGCTTTCAAAACTATTTCCAAATATTTACTCATAACCTGGAAAACCATTTTCATTTTAGACTTGAAATCCTTTTAACACAAATTGGAAATTCATATCTTTTGTGAAAGCTTTTATTTTTAAAAACAATAGTCATTGTTTCAGGAAGATCCGATTTCATTTATACAAGTTAAAAACTTTGGGTTAAATTTAAAGTTCCCAAACAACCCTTTATAAATTGGTCACATAAACTTGTATAATCTTTTTAATTTATGGATGGGATTCAATTTCGAATTTTGGATTCAAATTTAAATCAAATTTCAAAACTAAATTAAGTTATTCAAAAATAACTTTCATCTTTGAAATTCCTTTACAAAAGATTTTATTTTGAACCCAATCTATTCCCAAAACCATTTGAATTCAAAATTTCAAATTTACAATTATTTCAAAAATCAGTGACTTAACCAATTTCCACGTGCAATCCATATTTGTGTGTGTACAAGTGTGGTCCAGGAATTTTACACAATAAAAGTGCAACATCACCAATCAGTACAACAACATAGATTTGATAAGCGGTATAAACTATCATGCTTATCTTCCATTCATAGATCACAGATATATAAATAAGTTACACAGCTCAAATCAAAATAAAACATCACATATCAGGGGTATCAAACAATACAATCATCCAATAGAAGCCAAACATCCATAAGTAAGGTCAGTTAATTGTTTGAGTAATTTAAATCAGATTTAATTACTGATGAATAATTACTAATCCTGGTTAATTAATATTAATGAATTACAAATTATTTTATTAATTATTCTTTAATCATTTATTAATTTACCATTAATTATAATTCATCAACTTTCTATTATTAAATAATTAACCTTTAATTATTTAATTTACCATTTAATAAATTATCTTTAATTAATTAATTAACCCTCAATTAACTAATTACCATGGAATTAATTATCCTTAATTAGTTACTAAAATTTGAGTAACCTCAAGTTAATTACAAAATTTATTAATTCTTAATCAATAGCATCTCTTAATTACTTTCACTAATCAATTAACCTTTAGGTTAATTGAATAATAAATTAATGCTTAATAACTTGATTTATTTATTTAAACCTTTAATTACTTATTTAATTAACCAAAATCAATAATTAATTTTATAAATTATCCATTTCAATTAACTTGATAATTTAATGAATTAAATCATAAATTCCTAATTGAATTTTAGGAAAAATATTATTCTTATTTATGATTAAATTATCATTAACAAAGTATTTAAAATAATTTACTTTCAAATTTACTCTTAACTTTCATTCTAAATTTAAGATTAAAAATGAGTACGATTTAAATTCAAAAACTTTCCTTCATTTCAAAACAAAGATTCAAACTACTTAAATTATGCTTTAACCCTTCAAGGTTGTCTAAACATTTTGAATTTCAAAAACTTGCCTTTATTTCAAAAACTAGGATTCAAATTAAATTTGAATCCAGATTTAAACTTGATTTAACACTTTGTTAAAAATCCTACTTTCAAATTTTAAATCCAGTTAATAAAATTTGGAACCAGAGAGGTTAAAAATCTGTAAAAATTTATTCGACCCGAGCCACTTCAATTTGCTTCGAGTAAAACTACCCAATACTTCGAGTAAGACATGAGCATTCAGAACTAAAAACCCGAGCACGCACCCTCCTTTCCAAAATCAACTTCACAGGTGCACGCAACGTGCACATCCACGTGTACGCCGCCTCAGATCGTCGGCGAACTCCACCCTGGTCTCCCACGCATCGCCATTAACCACGACAACAACACGCAATCACGTAGATGACACGATTCGATCGAAAAATGAATTCGACCTCTAAACCCATTCGCCTGGACACGAACATCGCCGGAAAAACTCGTGTCTCCGATGATCCCAGGCACCAGTTGCCTCGCCATCCTCCCCATAACTCGGCCACGTCCTCCCGCATCTACCACAGGCCTCGCGATTGTCTGAAACCCCTCGAGATTAACGTGTTTCCCCTTCAAACCCATACGAGTAAAAATAGGGTTAAAAACTTAAATCGATCACCGCAGCCACCACCGTGCCTTGATCACCCTACCGCCATTTTTTCCGACCTCATCGTTCACTCCTCTACCTCCATTGATGACCTCGACACCCCAGACCACTGAGATCACCAGAAAACACTAAAAATTGAATTCCTGTTCAACCTCTAATTTCTCATTCAATTAAGCACTAAAATTTATGATTTTACTTTTAAAAATCAAGATTTTGTATAAGTTTTCAGTTTATAAACTTGAATCAATGAATTACGAAGATTAAATTTTAGTCAAAACTATCGCTTGCTGGTTCTCTTCGGTTTCCAGAGCCAATTCAAGTATTTTTAACTTAATTAAAATTTTAAAACTTACCTCATGACTAAATAAACAATACTGTTTTAAAGCCTAAGTTCTATCAGTAATTAGCTCAAGAGGATATGAGTATCTGTTGGTTAAACAAAGACCTATATATGGGTACATAGATATGCATATTATTATCCATCAACATACACCTACATGCAATCATAAATCAGTACTTTTGAAATCATGTTTCATAGATTTCTTTCAGATAAATATCAGATTGGGTTTTCTCACAGGTTGAAGACAGAACACAGTGAAACCTGGAGTTGCTTTTCAAATTGAAGCTTTGCTTTGTTTGTTTATTTGTAAACTTGAATCTGACTCACTTTTGTTTGAATTTAAATCTTCGAAACTATTTTTTATAATCATCTACAGGCTACAACTAACGATTTTTTTTTTTACATGTCAAAGGTTAGTGCTGATTCGATTGAAAAGTTAATTCTTTTTAAATCTACTTGAGCCTGTAACTATAAGGACAGGAATACATGCCTGTATACAATATTTTGATTTCATATTCGACATCTAGGCAAGACTTCATTTCATATTTAAACACCAATCACATGTATCAGAACAAAACAAGATTAGAGGCAAATGAGATTTCTCACAAACAAAAAAGAAAAATAAACAGATTCAAGGAAATGAAGAAGTTCAAGTTTAAGGAAAAGAAGTTTGCTCACATTGATGGGCTTTGAAACAGAGGCCTGGAAAGTGGAGTCTGGAAAAATTTATCTTGAGTTTAATGTGGTAAAGCTTGATCTGAAAGTTGTATTCAACCTGAACTTGATATTTGATTAGTTGAAAGGACCCTGAAACTTGCTTGTTTCCAGTCTGAAATTTAAGATTTCCAGGTTGAAAATTTGCATTGCTTACTATCTCCAGATTTGGTTTGCTTTATTTCCTTTCTTCCAGACTGCATTTTTTCAGTTTGAACATGTTTTGATTTTATCTTTCTTTCTTTGATTCCAGATTTCGAATTTGAGATGATGAATGAAGAGAAAATGTGATATTTCAGCCTGGTTTTGATTTTTTATTCTTTTGGTTTGAACTGAATTGTTTCCTTTTTGATATCTATGCTTCGAACAGCTTTGATATTGAGATGTGCGATGCAAAATCCTTTTTTAGATTTTGCTGAGATTTGCTAAGATATGTTATATGATGGCATATGGGAAGATGTGAAGTTTCTTGTATTTTTTTAAATTTCATTATTTTAAATAAAAGTAATGATGCTATTTGTATGTATATAGATATGTAAGATCTAAAGGTATGTTTACATTTGTTTTTTTTAAAGACAAAAGAATGTTATTTAAATCTTTCTTTTCACATCATATTTATTTTATAAATGAACACACCTCTTAATTCATTTATATGTGCGTATATACATATACAAAGTTAAAAGAATTTTTTATTAGTCAACATTTGCATTATATACGTTATATCTTGATGAATTTTAAATGCCATTTATTTTTTTAAAACATTCGTTTCAAATTTAAATCCAAATCTCAAATTTAAGCTTTGAAATATAAACATTTATGCCCATTTATTATATCCGTACACATACTTATGCACTATATATATAGAAAAAAATTGAATTCAAATGATTCTTTTAAATATTTAATGTCTCAACATTTTTAACTCAAAAGAAATTGGAGTTTTATCCATATATAGTTATTACTTATTTTATTTGTTTTGAGATTTTTCTCGATTTATTTTTAAATTAAATTTTCAAAAGTTTAGAATACATTATAAATTTTAATTAATAAATTTTAGGATGTTATTCTCTATTTATAAGATGTTAAATATACAAATCTCAGATCCTCAATTAAATTGTAAAAATCAATGTCCAAATAAATAAAGATCCTATTTTAATTTGAGAAATTCAAATTAAGCTACAATTTTATTCCAAAATTAAATTTAATTATCAATTTAAATCTAATTAAAAATCGGGATCGTTACAGATTCCCCCCTTAAAAAATTTCGTCCTCGAAATTTGCAAGGAAGACGAGAAAGAATAGACGATAGAGAAATGTCTTTCCAAATCAAACTGGATATCAATTCTGTATTTGGCTTAACAAATCAGAATACCAACAATATGAGAATAAACTCATACAATTATTTCACAATATACTCGGGTTCACCGGTCTACGAATATGCAAGGGCATTGATTAGTTCGAAGGGATAACTAATCGTTCGTAGAATATATCAGATCCCAGAGAATTGATAGATAGATTGAATCTTCTACAATTTCTCAAACACTAGATATGGATTCCAACTTAGGTCGGAATATCCCAAGTATACATCAACTTGTCCCTCTTCGGACTTCAATCAACATAAGAAATTACAATAGAATTTCAAATTTGGTTTTAATCGAAATTGTTTTATCGATAAAAATTATTTAACTATATATTTTAGTTAGCCAATTTATCAAATTTTAAATTTTGCTAAAGTTAAGAATGAAAAGCTGATAGAAATTTGACCAAGAGAATACGAAATAGAGACTTATTTACGATTCGTAGGGCCACCATCACACCGAAGCTTCTTCCTCGAGCTGCTATGAAGCAATCAAAAGAATTGGAAAAACGAATCAAAGGAGATTGATATAGAAGATATTTCCGTTGTTGTAGGGCATTGACCATTTGTAGTGGTACTCCCCTGTCCCCTATCTCGTTCTCTTCTCGCACTCATACTTACTATTAGTGAATAACAAGAGAATTTACTGAGGCATTCGAACGGATATCTTAAGGATATACTCGTTCTAGGGTATACTTCACCCTATCTCTAATGAGTCACTTAGTGTGTTATACTCCTGAGCTAATGTTTTAACCTTCAGCTCTGATACCAATTCTAACGACCCTGACTCGACCTTCGAAAATCGGCACCGAATACGACACTCGTATTCAAATGCCGCAGATCCAAACGTCGAACCTGGTTCGCCGGAGCTTATAACACATTAAGTACAACACAGCGGAAGGAGCAGAATAACATATATCAATATACAACATTGATACAATATCTGATACAATGTATATCAATATACATCAGAGATATGATACAAGATAATAGCAGCGGAAAGAAAAGATAAAACCAACAGCGGAACAAAAACTCCAATATAGTCTTTAAGGAAGAAACTCCAACATCGATAATCTCCATCTCCAAGGTACCAATCCAGAAATAGCTCGAACTCCCAATAATGATGCACAAAGATAAGCAAGTCTCGTTCGCAAGCGATTTCCAAATCCTAGGCTGAAACCTATCGAATCTACACCTACTATTGATTATCTGAAAAACCCAACTCTAGACTGCCCGTGTGGGAAAATAGTGGGCACCCAGAGTTTAGGAAATGAACAATAAACTCCAGGTCAGTCGTGGGACTGGTATGAGCAAACAAAAAACATTTGGTCTTTAAAAACAAATAAAAGAATTTAAATTTGAAATCCGCAATGCTTTTTAGAAAATGAAACTACCATAAGGCCTCCCGCCACACACACAATGCAAACGCAAACTTGGAGGAGATTTCTCCTTATGATAGTCAAATATGCTTAATACGAGAAAATTTCATTGATATTATTATTATAAGTGCAAAGTGTGGAAAACCATTCAAAAGTAGAATATCAATCCTAGCCGGCATAGACATTCCGAACTATGCCTACTATAGCTACCATCTAAACAGTGGTGACCACCATAAGTAAATGGCAGGTAGTACAACTAAAACCGTACGGGGCGCGTATTGTTTTGATTGGATTTCCAACAAATGGTCAAGCTAAGGAACTTCTACTGTCAATGGGATCGCCTCTGGCGGGACGTCCCGAGAACCTAACCGGATCTCTGCCAACACAAGGCCGGGTTACCTCTGTAACTAGGTAACTACTACTCGAGCATGTCATCCCCCGGTCCTTTGGGACCTTTATCCGAGGCGCCTCAAAACCACAAAGCAATCACAAAGTAATAGATCTGCAGTATCCACATGAGTAAGCATCTGGGCTCCATACCATGATACCACCCTTTTCCAGAAGGGAATGACACACCCTAAAGGGCGCGACCCTCATAACCTTGCCGCATCTTTCCTGTTTCGACCATTTCCGGGGTGTGAGGTCCTGATGCAGTCTTGTCCACAAAGCTACGCTTTATACAAAAGCCATGCTTTGATCACAAATGATCAAGAAATGATCATCAACATACAGCAGCACTTAGCATGCCACACTACCAAATTGGGAGTATATCGCTAATAACCTTCAACTACATAACCTCTGAGCTCTTACGTCTCAGAGAAGGGTGTTAAGCTAAGAGAATAAATCTCCGCCACCAAACAGAAATGTATTTGAAAGAAATTGGCTTTATATCTCAAAGTGTAGTGTCAGACACACGACCATACAAGTCTGTTCCGGGTTCGAACAGAACCGAAGGCACTTCCGAAGAAGCCCTTGCAAATCCGGGTATTCACAATCCCGATCGGACTTCCCATCACTTAGGGAATCTCTATACCGGCGCGACTCAGTGCAAAGACAATCGATAGGTCATCCTATCATTCTCGCAAATACCCGGTCTTCACCACCGGTCTTCAAATGCTATCCATAACGTCATATCACATATTCGGAATGGGCTATATGACACAAAGGTGCTCTCCCGGCTAAACTGAATAGTGAGCACGAGATTTAAAAACATGTGGATATGGGGTCTCAGTTAAGTCACAACTTAAAACCCAAAACCTTTCATTCAAATGGTTAAAACAATTTACCATTTCCAATCTTTTTTAACAAAAAGATTCATTTCGAAAACCTTCAATGGTTTAAACAATTCCCACACTTAAATCTTTTAAACAAAAGATTCATTTTAAGACCCCTTTCAATTTTAAAACATGGTTCATCAATCTTTCCAAAGATTCATTCATAGCCTTTCAAAGCAATTCCATTTCAAATTGGATTAACCCATCCGGTCTTTAAATCAAAGATTTATTCATAGCTTTCAAAACTATTTCCAAAGATTTACTCATAACCTGGAAAACCATTTTCATTTTAGACTTGAAATCCTTTTAACACAAATTGGAAATTCATATCTTTTGTGAAAGCTTTTATTTTTAAAAACAATAATCTTTGTTTCAGGAAGATCCGATTTCATTTATACAAGTTAAAAACTTTGGGTTAAATTTAAAGTTCCCAAACAACCCTTTTTAAATTGGTTTTAAAACCCAAATAAACTTGTATAATCTTTTTAATTTATGGATGGGATTCAATTTCGAATTTTGGATTCAAATTTAAATCAAATTTCAAAACTAAATTAAGTTATTCAAAAATAACTTTCATCTTTGAAATTCCTTTACAAAAGATTTTATTTTGAACCCAATCTATTCCCAAAACCATTTGAATTCAAAATTTCAAATTTACAATTACTTCAAAAATCAGTGACTTAACCAATTTCCACATGCAATCCATATTTGTGTGTGTACAAGTGTGGTCTAGGAATTTTACATAATAAAAGTGCAACATCACCAATCAGTACAACAACATAGATTTGATAAGCGGTATAAACTATCACGCTTATCTTCCATTCGCAGATCACAAATATATAAATTAGTTACACAGCTCAAATAAAAATAAAACATCACATATCAAGGGTATCAAACAATACAATGATCCAATAGAAGCCAAACATCCATAAGTAAGGTCAGTTAGTTGTTTGAGTAATTTAAATCAGATTTAATTACTGATGAATAATTACTAATCCTTGTTAATTAATATTAATGAATTACAAATTATTTTATTAATTATTCTTTAATCATTTATTAATTTACCATTAATTATAATTCATCAACTTTCAATTATTAAATAATTAACCTTTAATTATTTAATTTACCATTTAATAAATTATCTTTAATTAATTAATTACCCTCAATTAACTGATTACCATGGAATTAATTATCCTTAATTAGTTACTAAAATTTGAGTAACCTCAAGTTAATTACAAAATTTATTAATTCTTAATCAATAGCATCTCTTAATTACTTTCACTAATCAATTAACCCTTAGGTTAATTGAATAATAAATTAATGCTTAATAACTTGATTTATTTATTTAAACCTTTAATTACTTATTTAATTAACCAAAATCAATAATTAATTTGATAAATTATCCATTTCAATTAACTTGATAATTTAATGAATTAAATCATAAATTCCTAATTGAATTTTAGGAAAAACGTTATTCTTATTTATGATTAAATTATTATTAACAAAGTATTTAAAATAATTTACTTTCAAAATTACTCTTAACTTTCATTCTAAATTTAAGATTAAAAATGAGTACGATTTAAATTCAAAAACTTTCCTTCATTTCAAAACAAAGATTCAAACTTCTTAAATTATGCTTTAACCCTTCAAGGTTGTCTAAACATTTTGAATTTCAAAAACTTGCCTTTATTTCAAAAACTAGGATTCAAATTAAATTTGAATTCAGATTTAAACTTGATTTAACACTTTGTTAAAAATCCTACTTTCAAATTTTAAATCCAGTTAATAAAATTTGGAACCAGAGAGGTTAAAAATCTGTAAAAATTTATTTGACCCAAGCCACTTCAGTTTGCTTCGAGTAAAACTACCCAATACTTCGAGTAAGACACGAGCATTCAGAACTAAAAACCCAAGCACGCACCCTCCTTTCCAAAATCAACTTCACAGGTGCATGCAACGTGCATATCCGCGTGTACGCTGCCTCAGATCGTCGGCGAACTCCACCCTGGTCTCCCACGCATCGCCATTAACCACGACAACAACACGCAATCACCTCGATGACACGATTCGATCGAAAAACGAATTCGACCCCTAAACCCATTCGCCTGGACACGAACATCACCGGAAAAACTCGCGTCTCCGAAGATCCCAGGCTCCAGTTGCCTCGCCATCCTCCCCATAACTCCGCCACGTCATCCCACATCTATCGCTGGCCTCGCGATCATCTGAAACCCCTCAAGATTAACGCGTTTCCCCTTCAAACCCATACGAGTAAAACTAGGGTTAAAAACTTAAATCGATCACCGCCGCCACCATCGTGCCTTGATCACCCTACCGCCATTTTTGCCAACCTCACCGTTCACTCCTCTACCTCCAGTGATGACCTCGACACCCCAGACCACTGAGATCACCAGAAAACACTAAAAATTGAATTCCTGTTCAACCTCTAATTTCTCATTCAATTAAGCACTAAAATTTATGATTTTACTTTTAAAAATCAAGATTTTGTATAAATTTTGAGTTTATAAACTTGTATCAATGAATTACGAATATTAAATTTTAGTCAAAACTATCGCTTGCTGGTTCTCTTCGGTTTCCAGAGCCAATTCAAGTATTTTTAACTTAATTAAAATTTTAAAACTTACCTCATGACTAAATAAACAATACTGTTTTAAAGCCTAAGTTCTATCAGTAATTAGCTCAAGAGGATATGAGTATCTGTTGATTAAACAGAGACCTATATATGGGTACACAGATATGCATATTATTATCCATCTACATACACCTACATGCAATCATAAATCAGCACTTTTGAAATCATGTTTCATAGATTTCTTTCAGATAAATATCAGATTGGGTTTGCTCACAGGTTGAAGACAGAACACAGTGAAACCTGGAGTTGCTTTTCAAATTGAAGCTTTGCTTTGTTTGTTTATTTGTAAAGTTGAATCTGACTCACTTTTGTTTGAATTTAAATCTTCGAAACTATTTTTTTTATAATCATCTACAGGCTTCAACAAACGATTTTTTTTTTACATGTCAAAGGTTAGTACTGAGTCGATTGAAAATTAATTCTTTTTAAATCTACTTGTGCCTGTAACTATAAGGACAGGCATACATGCCTGTGTACAATATTTTGATTTCATATTCGACATCTAGGCAAGATTTCATTTCATATTTAAACACCAATCACATGTTTCAGAACAAAAAAAGATTAGAGGCAAGTGAGATTTCTCACAAACAAAAAAGAAAAATAAACAGATTCAAGGAAATGAAGAAGTTCAAGTTTAAGGAAAAGAAGTTTGCTCACATTGATGGGCTTTGAAACAGAGGCCTGGAAGTATGAAGTGGAGTCTGGAAAAATTGATCTTGAGTTTAATGTGGTAAAGCTTGATCTGAAAGTTGTATTCAACCTGAACTTGATATTTGATTAGTTGAAAGGACCCTGAAACTTGCTTGTTTCCCGTCTGAAATTTAAGCTTTCCAGGTTGAAAATTTGCATTGCTTACTATCTCCAGATTTGGTTTGCTCTATTTCCTTTCTTCCAGACTGCATTTTTTCAGTTTGAACATGTTTTGATTTTCATCTTTCTTTCTTTGATTCTAGATTTCGAATTTGAGATGATGAATGAAGAGAAAATGTGATATTTCAGCCTGGTTTTGATTTTTTTCTTTTGGTTTGAACTGAATTGTTTCCTTTTTGATATCTATGCTTTGAACAGTGTTGATATTGAGATGTGTGAAGCAAAATCCTTTTTTAGATTTTGCTGAGATTTGCTAAGATATGTTATATGATGGCATATGGGAAGATGTGAAGTTTCTTGTATTTTTTTAAATTTCATTATTTTAAATAAAAGTAATGATGCTATTTGTATGTATATAGATATGTAAGATCTAAAGGTATGTTTACATTTATTTATTTTTAAAGACAAAAGAATGTTATTTAAATCTTTCTTTTCATATCATATTTATTTTATAAATGAACACACCTCTTAATTCATTTGCATGTGCGTATATACATATACAAAGTTAAAAGAATTTTTTCTTAGTCAACATTTACATTATATACATTATATCTTGATGAATTTTAAATGCCATTTATTTTTTTAGAACATTCGTTTCAAATTTAAATCCAAATCTAAAATTTAAGCTTTGAAATATAAACATTTATACCCATTTATTATATTCATACACATACTTATGCATTATATATATAGAAAAAAAATTAAATTCAAATGATTCTTTTAAAATATTTAATGTCTCAAGATTTTTAAACTCAAAAGAAATTGGAGTTTTATCCATATATGGTTATTTCTTATTTTATTTGTTTTGAGATTTTTCTCAATTTATTTTTAAATTAAATTTTCAAAAGTTTAGAATACATTATAAATTTTAATTGATAAATTTTAGGATGTTATTCTCTATTTATAAGATGTTAAATATACAAATCTTAGATCCTCAATTAAATTGTAAAAATCAATGTCCAAATAACTAAATATCCTATTTTAATTTGAAAAATTCAAATTAAGCTACAATTTTATTCCAAAATTCATTTTAATTATCAATTTAAATCTAATTAAAAATCGGGATCGTTACAGCGCCCCTTTGGCCGCCACTATGTCGACTCCGGTCACCTCCGTGACGCATGCCGCCGCCACTCTTGCTGGCCAAAACTGGCGATTTCGGTCGCTTAAACCCCATCTCGACCATACCGATCGACTTCCTAACGCTCCCTCTTCGACGCAGCACTATTGGATTGAGATATCATCGAAGATCTACCGTTGAGTCACAAAGCCAAAACGAACGACCGAAACAAACGAGCCAATTTCTAATCAAACGATCAATTGCATCGAAAAACGAACACCACCAGTGAATTAAGCTAGCCGAGAACTTCAACATATATTTTTTTCAGATTTTTCTGAGGACTTTAAATTTTAGGCTTTGGATTTGATTTTTGAATATTGAAATTGGATCTAGGGTTTGTAGCCATTGGTAGAAGAGGAGGTGTTGATGAAATTTTACGCGCAGACAAATGAGAATAGGCAGAGGCTAGGGTTTAGCAGGGTATTTATAGATAAAGATGGAATAGACAGATGGATTCGAATTATAACGTGCTAAACGATAATTGGCCCAAAAAGCCCGTTCTGACTCCGGAACGAAATTGGGTCAACCATATATTAAAATAGGTGTTTTAAAATATTCTAAACGCAATGGAAAAAGTTTCACGTCCAAATTCCATCGTATGGAGAAGTTATGCTAAATTCAAATTTTTCCAAATTGATTTCAATTAAATCGATTTCAAGGCGTTTCACTTTCGTACGATCAAACGACAAGTCCGATCGCTACGAAACTTGAAACCCTACAATAATTCACCGATACGGATCCGATGAAACTGGTCTCATCGAAATCCGAGTCAGTGGCCAAAATGGGTATTTTTCCATTATTAAATAAATTTAAAATAAATTAATTAAATCGAATTCCGCGTTTAAATTATGAAATTTGCAATCTTTATCACTTTATAATTCTCAAACATCTACAATGGTTTAAACAAATTTAAATGTAAATTTAGCGAAGATTAATTTATAAATTTCAATATAAATCCTCAATTTCCTTAAATTCAAAATTATAAATAAAATTTCCAAAAATTCTTATTAAGTTCACTTTTCATTCTATTAGTTAATTCATCATTATCAAAAGGATGAAATTTACATTGGTTCACGATTGTTTACATTTATTTACTTAGATTTCACCTACATATCCATTTATGCAAATATTAAAATATAAATTTTCATTTTAATTTCAATGAATCATATTACTGTAATTTAAATTCCAATAAATAAATATGTGTTGATTTCCATTCTTATTATTCAACTACATTATTCTATTATTCAATTCACTATTCTTAAACGGATATTTTTTTATTGAATTTACAAACTATTACCATAATAGTCTTACATTCCATCTAACTTTCTACTAACGTAAAATTAAGTGTTAAATTTCATTTATTTGCCATAAATTCAATTATTGAATTACACTCCAATTAAATAAAAATCTTACTTCCCATTCCTTTAAATTCAGTCAATTATCATATCCTAAATAGAATTTTATTTCAGTTACTTACCATTAAATTCATTTATTATTGATTTCATTACCATTAAATAAAAGTTTATTCCAACATTTGATTTGAATCAATTGTCCTCTTTACTAGGTCCATTATTTCTTAATAAACCTAGTTACATTTATTTTTATATCCCATTGCATCGGTATCCCTATATACATCTTAGATTTGTTTAAATGGCTGTATTTCAAAATGTGAAATCTTGTCTATTACCCTTATTAATTAAGGTTTTAAAACAAATAAATAAAATTTCCTTAGTCCAAGCCTTTTTGCCAATTATTTACCTTATAAATAAATTCATGTTTATTAAGTTTATATTCGCACTTCCGTTAATATTTTAACCATTATAAAAGAAATGTTTATCCTCAACAACAAACATTATGATTAATTATTTAACATTGATTTGTATAAACTTTCCATTTATTACGTATTATTTTATCAATTGATAAAGTTTTAAATCTATTTCCCAAATCTACTACATTAAATCAATTAAAACTTCACAATTGTTTAAATCAATTGGGATTACCCTACATTTATTATAAATCAACTTGTTCTAACCTTATTACCTAAATTTACGTTCAGTTTCTATTCAATATAATTTACATGCATTAACACGTTTCCTAAGTTTAAAATCAAATACCGTTCACAATGTTTTATTACTTAAATCAATTTAATACTTACCTTAAATTCTCATATTCAATTTATATCCAGGTAAAAATCTTTTCACTACTAAATTCATTTGAATTTATTCAAATTACTATAAATAGGTTTTAGTTACCATTGCTATATTTAAATTTAGCGTTCATTCCAATATTAATTTATTACCTTTATTATTGAAAAAAATTTTAATTACAAAATCCTATTAAATTAACATATTTAATTGTCGAAATTTACGGGTTGTTACACTCTCCCCCACTCAAAACTTTTCGTCCCCGAAAAGTAAAAAAAGAGGAAAGAAGAATTAAGAAATCTATATATCTTGTTCAAAATATTAAATTTATAAACAAATAGATTGGAAAATTTTAGTTAATTTAAATAAAATATACAAATTTATAACCATTAAATCCTTCTATACTTAAATTATTAAAGTTTGGAAAACATTTTCAAAATAATTTCTAAGTCCAAAATTTACGGAAAATTTTGGCAGAGTCTCCTTTGCCCGAAGAGGCTCGTAAGAAAATATAATATCAAAATAATCAATATACACATATAATATCCAAAATATTATATCCCAACACGCGAAAATATATAAAATAGCGCTATAAAACTGTAATCTGAAAACGTACCTACTAGTTGGGCAATTTACGCTTAATTTATGGAACCAAAAGCAGTAGCAATTGCTTCCATAACCTGTATTTCACTTATATAATCTAAAAGTGTTAATAATTATATAGAATGAAATATTTAACCTTTTTTTCAGTACTAACAAACAATCATTACATATAACAATCACTTGCAACCAGGTATACAACCATCACAATGAAAACAACACAAATCAATCATTCATTCATCAAACAAAACAAATAGTTGTTCGGGTTCAAACTTTAAATTGTACGGAATGAGGAATAACTACTAAGTGTACCCTTTACTCAACAGTCTTAGGTGAAACTAAATGGATTATTCATTCACTCAAACAATTTTAAAGTATCCTCACTCAAACAACCATAAACCAAAACAACAACAAATTCCAAACAATAAATCAAGTAAAAAATTTGTTAATTTCATTTTAAACTATTGTTGTTTTATTTACTTTGTATCCTTATTCTAATTTATCTTTTTTTAATTTTACATTATTTCTTGCAAATTTTCATTTTCATTTATTTATTTATTTGCATTACATTCATTCATTTCTCCATTTCATTTACTTATCATCTTAATGCATTAACTTTAGTCTATAATAATATATTTAATGCATTCTTCTTTTCTACTTATTATTAATTTCATTCATTAATATTCATGCTATTCATGATATTCATGTATAATTCAAATTCTTTGCACATTAATTCATTTACTAAGGTTTACAATCATTTATTTATATTACTTACCTTTCTATTATATTAAATTAGTAGCATTTTCATTATACTTAAGTTTATAACTCTATGACATCACTTCTTATAAATAAAAGAATTTATTGAACACTTTCATTACCTACCTTTAGTTGCACAACTTCTATTACATTTCATATTAAACATTTCAACTTTTAATATTCGGTAAGTTATATATGTTTAAAAGGATATAATTGAAAGTTATACAAGTTTATTCCTATTTCTTTTAATTAATTTAATGTTCAGTGATAATATCCTTGTTTTATATGTTACACATTTCAATTTCTTTAATTTCCATTTATAACTTAGCCTTAAACTTCTTATTTTAATTAAAGGTTTTAATTAGTGGTAAAATTCCATTTTACTACACTTAATTGAACTATTAATTTACTGGAACTTAAGAACCAAATACCGGGTTTAAATTTTTTTTAAATTATTTAAAAATAATAGATAAATATATACTTATAACTTATATGTCCAATTATATTTAAAACAATTTACATTTTATATTTGTTTATCAAAATAACTCTGTAGTAAAATTACTACAGTGGACTTTCCACTTTAAACCTCGAAAATGAATGTCGATGATACGTGCACTCATCACCGAAATTATTTTCCAGCGACAGAGAGGGGAGTACAAAACTTATTTTTCCCAAATTTCTTTTAAAACATTCCTTTCAAATTATATTGAAATATTTATATCAGAAAATACTTCTTTTAATAATATTATTATATTTCAAAATCATTCAGAAGAAATTTCAAAACCCCGAAATTAAGTTCTAAATTTCCAATTTTCATTTATTTTATTTTCAATCTTATTTTAACTATTATTTATAAATTTCATTACCTAACAACCAATATATTGCAACCAAATATATATATCATTTATAAAATTTTATTTTATAAATATAGAAAATATAATAGGCAAAATTATTTCATTCACTTATATTAAAACAAATATTGTGTCGGTCTGTCCTATTAAGTGTTTAGAAATCCCTATTGATGTCATAGCATCCCATGCATCAACCAGAATTTATAAATACAAAACGGAACAAATTAGCAAAATATTAAAACCTTTTTATAACACTAACAAATACGCTCTCTCATATATACACGCTTAGCGACTCCCATAGGGTATTACTTCCCTATTAATCAAGTGTCAAACCCCACAAAGCTAAGGTTTATCGCTAAACCTTACTATGATACCACATTGTAACATCCCGCCTTTTCGCACGCTTTAAATCGACACAAGTGCCAATTCAAACCGTTCGGAAGGGCGGAATGTTATGGGTTAAATAAGAAAAACGAGAAAGAAATAAAGCAAAACAGATTCTCACAACAGAAGGATAAAATATAATAATCAAATATACAGTTTATAAAGCTGTTTTACAAAATATTCGATTAAACTTACACATTTATCAGAGTTACACATTCCAATAACAATGTAGCGGAACAGTATGAGTATAGTGGACTAATAATAATAATAATAGAAATCTCCATCCTCGTCCTCTAGAGCTAAAGTCTTCGATCCTGAAACGCTCGGACTGACCCAAGCGAATTGAAAAGACAAAACAATCGAGTCAGAACTAAAAGATCTTATGTAAGTTAAATTAACAGAAATAAATATGAGTACAGAAACTCAAGAGATGCTCGGGATTTACATCTCCTAAGGATCCGTTAAACTATTTACTATGTAGTATATTTCGCTATTATAATAGTGTCTAATTGTAAAATAAACTTACTTTAAAATAGCGTTAAGGCTTTACATTTTCCACCTTAACACGTAAAATGCCAATAGTCTATACAGTACCGTAATACCTCCTGATCGGGAGGCTACCAGAGGATATTCCATAGGTACGACACAAATAGAAACTCGTAGAAGACGCGATAGGGTAGGTGACACGACACAACTAGGCAATGCCAGGGTAGATATACCAATTACGCATCCAGGCTGGTGGTAACGCGTAGCCACAGCTACCGCCCACCTCGAACAAACTCCCCCCTAAAATCAAAGAAATCAAAAGTGGTCACCGAATTAATCCAAAGTCAGAGAATAATATCGAAGAGGAATATCCGATAAAGGGCGCTAACCCCCTTGGCCTGAGAAACGCTCCAATTTTAGCCACCTTATGCCAACTCACGGGAGTCGGGTCCACGTATTTACCTCAAAGGAAACGCCGCCGCCATCCTACTTCATTCTGAAATCTTCACCGTGTACACGGTTGTTAAAGTGGTTTTATGGGTTGGCAGAGAGTATGACAACTTCCGATCCCGGTCTCTTCAACAACCAATCGTTATTATAACACCGCGGTTTTTCAAAATAATTTATACTTTAAAACCAGAATACAATATCTTTTTCAAACCATATAAATACGATATCGTTTATATTTTTAAAACCCAAATCAATGTGATATCATTTTTATTTTATAAATATCTCTTTCCCGAAATCATACTATTTTTCAAATATATATGCCTTGAAACCATAGCTTTGAAACATGACTTTTAATACTTAATGGTTCAAATACTATATTACTTTATAAAATAAACAGCTTCTTCAAATTTCATAATAAATTCCCAGTACCAATTTGAACCTCCAAATAAACCATTTTAATTCCCATATATTTCAAAGCTTAAATATTCTATATTTCAAAACTTTATAGTTCATATATTTCAATCTTTAAATATTCCACTATTTCAAAAATGGATTCTTTGATAATTTAATATATATCAAATCAAATTCCTATTATTTAAATTTGAATTATTTACTTACTAAACAAATATTATTCAGGTAAAACCCTTAAACTTCAATAACAGGATATAATATTCTTTAAATAAAATAGATATTCGTTTAAATCCTTAAATCAAAATTCAAGTTATAAGATCATACCCTTTATTTCTTAATTTATTTACATTTCGAAACAAATTTTTTGAGGAAATTTTTTAAATACTTTAATTCAAATCGTATTCACATTTATCTTCAACTTTACTTTTATTTGAGTTATTATAAACTCTATATACAATAGAATTTCAAATATATTCTTAACCATATTATATAAACGAAATCAACTTCATTATTTAGCTTATTTTAAAATTCGAAACAAATTTATACGTTGCTAAATTCAAGAATTTTTACTATATATATATCTCACAATTTAATATTTATTAAACCGTATTCTTTCCCAAAACCATAGAAAAATCATTTCAAAAATAATTTCATATATATACCGCGGTGCCTGTATATAATTTTCTATCCTATGGTCAAGTGATACGGATATTTATCATTTCAATCCGCAATTTAAAAATAAAAATGCAGTTGTATATCATTTCAAATCGCAATCCCGAATAAAGTGAAAATGCATAGCGACTTGCAGTTTATACAATATAAATACAGCATCCATTCATCCATCATATCAATCATCAAACATTTATCAATTTATCATCCAATTCAAACAATCACATCAATAAATAATAATTAATTACTGGCAGTTAAATTTTCAATAATGAATTAAATAACTGTTTAACTATAGTTTATATGCAATAATAAATAAATTTAACCAGCAGTTCATATGCAATAATAAATTTAACAAAAATTTTAACTGGCAGTTTATATGCAAAATGAATTAAATAACAAGTAAATTATATGGATGCAAATTTACTGAGATGATGATGAAATATATGCCAAACAGCTATAAATAAATTTCTAAACACATCATAAATCAATTTAACAAACATAAGAAATTTTAGAAGTTGTGAGTGAGTTAAAACACTCACCTTTTGGATTTAAATTCAATTTAAACCCAAAAATTCGCAGTCTCGAAATCCGTCCAAACTAGCGCCAAAATTACCGGAATTTTACTATAATCCTAACAAAACAAACCGTGCATGAAACGGAGTTCGTATGTGAAAGTTATTTGATTTTAAATCATTTGAAACAAAATTTTATTAAACAAACAAAACAACTTACCTAATTAAAATATATGCCACGTCACACGTTGACTCATCTCACACCCTACTGTTCGTTCCTGTATCAAGCAACAGAGCCACCACCCACGAAGCATTTGACCCCCCATCGCACGCCGTTAGAGGCACCACCCACCAGATCAAACCCTACCCGCGACTTAGCCTTGTCGAGGCGCCCCTCTGGCCGCCACCGTGTCGACTCCAGTCACCTCCGTGACGCACGCCGCCGCCGCTCTTGCTGGCCAAAACTGGCGATTCCGGTCGCTAAAACCCCATCTCGACCATATCGATCGACTTCCTAATGGTCCCTCTTCGACGCAGCACTATCAGATTGAGATATCATCGAAGATCTACCGTTGAATCACAAAGCCAAAACGAACGGCTGAAACAAACGAGCCAATTTCTGATCAAATGATCAATTGCATCGAAAAACGAACACCACCAGTGAATTACGCTAGTCGAGAGCTTCAACATATTTCAGATTTTTCTGAGGACTTTAAATTTTAGGCTTTGGATTTGATTTTTGAATTTTGAAACTAGATCTACGGTTTGCAGCCATTGAAAGAAGAGGAGGAGCTGATGAAATTTTACGTGAAAACAAATGAGAACAGGCGGAGGCTAGGGTTTAGCAGGGTATTTATAGATAAAGATGGAATAGACAGATGGATCCGAATTATAACGTGATAAACGATAATTGGCCCAAAAATCCCGTTCTCACACCGGAACGAAATTGGGTCAAACCATATATCAAAATAGGTGTTTTAAAATATTCTAAACGCAATGGAAAAGGTTTCACGTCCAAATTCCATCGCATGGAGAAGTTATGCTAAATTCAAAATTTTCCAAATTGATTTCAATTAAATCGATTTCAAGGTGTTTCGCGTTCGTACGATCAAACGACAAGTCTGATCGCTACGAAACTTGAAACCCTACAATAATTCACCGATATGGATCCGATGAAACTGGTTTCGTCGAAATCCGAGTCAGTGTCCAAAATGGCTATTTTTCCATTAATTAAATAAATTTAAAATAAATTAATTAAATCAGATTCCGCGTTTAAATTCTAAAATTTGCAATCTTTATCACTTTATAATTCTCAAACATCTACAACGGTTTAAACAAATTTAAATGTAAATTTAGCGAAGATTAATTTATAAATTTCAATATAAATCCTCACTTTCCTTAAATTCAAAACTATAAATAAAATTTCCAAAAATTCTTATTAAGTTCACTTTGCATCCTATTAGTTCGGTATCAAAAGGATGAAATTTACATTGGTTCATGATTTTTTACATTTATGTACTTAGATTTCATCTACATATCTATTTATGCAAATATTAAAATATAAATTTTCATTTTAATTTCAATGAATCATATTACTGTAATTTAAATTCCAATAAATAAATAAGTGTTGATTTCCATTCTTATTATTCAACCATCATTATTCTATTATTCAATTCACTATTCTTAAACGGATAATTTTTTTATTGAATTTACAACTATTACCATAATATTCTTACATTCCATCTAACTTTCTACTAACGTAAAATTAAGTGTTAAGTTTCATTTATTTGCCATAAATTCAATTATTGAATTACACTCCAATTAAATAAAAATCTTACTTCCCGTTCCTTTAAATTCAGTCAATTATCATATCCTAAATAGAATTTTATTTTACTTACCATTAAATTCATTTATTATTGATTTCATTACCATTAAATAAAAGTTTATTCCAACATTTAATTTGAATCAATTGTCCTCTTTACTAGGTCCATTATTTCTTAACAAACCTAGTTACATTTATTTTTATATCACATTATATCGGTATCCCTATATACATCTTAGATTTGTTTAAATGGCTGTATTTCAAAATGTGAAATCCTGTCTATTACCCTTATTAATTAAGGTTTTAAAACAAATAAATAAAATTTCCTTAGTCCAAGCCTTTTTGCCAATTATTTACCTTATAAATAAATTCATGTTTATTAAGTTCACATTCGCACTTCCGTTAATATTTTAACCATTATAAAAGAAATGTTTATCCTCAACAACAAACATTATGATTAATTATCTAACATTGATTTGTATAAACTTTCCATTTATTACGTATTATTTTATCAATTGATAAAGTTTTAAATCTATTTCCCAAATCTACTACATTAAATCAATTAAAACTTCACAATTGTTTAAATCAATTGGGATTACCCTACATTTATTATAAATCAACTTGTTCTAACCTTATTACCTAAATTTACGTTCTGTTTCTATTCAATATAATTTACATGCATTAACACGTTTCGTAAGTTTAAAATCAAATACCGTTCACAATGTTTTATTACTTAAATCAATTTAATACTTATCTTAAATTTCTCATATTCAATTTATATCCAGGTAAAAATCTTTTCACTACTAAATTCATTTGAATTTATTCAAATTACTATAAATAGGTTTTAATTACCATTGCTATATTTAAATTTAGCGTTCATTCCAATATTAATTTATTACCTTTATTATTTCTACAAAAAATTTAATTATAAAATCCTATTTAATTAACTAATTTAATTGTCGAAACTTACGGGTTGTTACAATGGGAAGATTGTTAATAAAGCAACATTGTACAGATGTCGTATTTCCGTATTTACGACAGTTAGTTATTATATAAACAAAATATTTGTGTCTAATAAAGTTAACAGTAACCATAACCTACCGATCTACATAATTAATCATTGATAATTAAGATTTTTCATGTAACTGCCAAGTCCCATGGTAGATTCCATCTTTCACTGTCTTTGTTAAAAAATCAGTAATGTTAATTATCAAATTACATGTAGCTATTCCATTTAAAAAAAAAAATCTTTATCACTAAAAGAATCCTACTATCCCAGCTAGCCTAACTACCCTGACCTTCATCAATCTAGTATTTTGATATCTTATTGTTACATAGCTTAACGTTCATCCGACTTCTAATTTTATTGTGACTTGTTAGAAAGTTACACACGTACAAGTATTTGTACTTTATAATACCTAAATACAATTGCCTAAACGTGTACAAGTACTTGTTACTTTCTGTCTACTCTACTATAGACTAATCATAACAAGTGTATGGTCGATTAGTATAATATAAAAACTGTATTATGTGTCTATTAAATAATATTATTGTAATTAACATGGTACCCTAAGTCTACATTGTTTTATACCGTCATGATCAAAAGTTCTGTTTCATGCGAACCATCTTTATACTATTCATCATCCTTATAATAAATTAAACTAATTTCGTATGGTTTAGTTGACCCTAAGAAGACAAAGCAAAACTAAGGAAAGATACGAAGTTGTTTGAACAAAAAAATTTCATCGTATTTACTATTTAGTATTAAAGTATGTGATATAAAGAATGCTGTGGAGCCAATGTTACAAGATTTTAATAGCACGGCTTGAACAGAAGGAAACATATCATAGTTTATTGTTTAGAAAAGAAGCATGGGGGTAAATAAAATAAATAAACAAATATAGCACCTTTGTGTCAGTATATCAATAATATCCATGGTATTCCTTAACTATCGTTGCACTATATAGATGTTGCGTGGGCGTGACGCTAGTGGATTCCATAACTATTGCTGATGTAATTATACCGAGGGCCTGATTTCTCTATTGAAGACTTGTTTTGGTAAGAAATGAAATTGTCACTAATGTAAAATATGCTTTACTTGTCGCTTTCTGATATTTGTGTACATATGTCATTTGTCTATGCTTCATTTTCACCCTTTTCGTGTCACTAACACTCCACGATTTTTTCTTCCTCTAATCAATTAATATACTTTCACTTGTGATACGAAACTTTAAGTAACATCGCTGGTTAATACGAAAGCAAACTTAAATTTTACTCGGTGGAATATAATTACTAACCAATTTCACTTTACTTATTCTTCAAAACTTTAAGTTAGTTGATGCTATTCCCCACGAACAGTTAAAAATAACATTAAAATGTTACATTCTCGGTTTTTGAGTCAAATTTGAATTGATAACTAATATAGATTTTGGGTTAAAATTATGAATAAATTTTAATTTTTTTCCAAATAAAATAAGATATTTGTTTGTTTATTAATATAAATGTATATAAATTTAATTGAAATAGAATTTTGATTTGAAATTCAATAATAAATATATTATGAATAAAATTGAATTTAATACTCTATATTTTAAAAGACGTTTAAAGCCAAATTATATATATTATAATATACATATGTGTGTTTATTTATAATTAGTTTAAAATCATTTTCTTTAAAATAGACATAAGTATAAATAATAGAAAATGTATAAATATAAACATTCATTCATTTAAAAATATAATAACATGAGTTTAAGATTTAAAATGAAATTAATAAAAGGTTTAAAACATTTTTCCTTTATATTTGTAATAAATAGTTTGTATATATATAAATGAAATAAACATTTAAAAATATAAAAACATATGTATATGTAAAACAAAATTTAAATATATGTATATTATAAAAACATAATTCTTAAATATATAAAAATATAAACATATGTAAATATAAAGTTAAATAAAATTTAACTAAAGGGTTTAAACACAAAAGTACATTGTTTTGACATTTGTAAATAAATAAGATTATGCAATTTCAAGTGTTAACTAATATTGACAAGTGGCAAATATATGTTTTATTTTAAAACTAAATTTTATTTAACATGTATTAAAAGTAATAACCAGGCCAATTTCAGGTTTGTAGAGAAGGATGAAGAGATTGAGAAGCCTGGTTATTTATTTTATTTTATTTTATTTTTTTAAAAATAACCAGGCTTCTCAATCTCTTCATCCTTCTCTACAAACCTGAGAAAAACCAAAAGAAAAGAAAATGACAAACAAAATCAATCAAATTGTAAACAATATTATCTCGTCATCTCAAGTACAAACCTGAAACCAGATCTGGTTGCAAGACTATAAACAATTCAAAGATCAAGCCAAAAAAATCAAAATACAAAATCAAAGTAAAGATCAAAATATATTTCAAGCTATCAACCTGAGTTAGCAAGATCAGATTCAACCCATAAACAACTGAATCAAAGCCTGTAGAGTAAATTCAACTACTTTAACTTGAGTGAATCCAGAAATAACCTCAAATAAATCATGTAAAATCAGATCATCATCAAGCTTCCAGGTCTCTGTCTTCATTTAACTGGTGAGCAAACAAACCTTGAATATGATATACATCTAGATAAATGTTTGAAGTTTGGTTGTGGTAAATGTTGTATGAATGAAAGAAATTTTTGTGTGTGTGTGTGTGTCTATATGTATATACATACATACATACATACATACATACATACATACATACATACATATATATATATATATATATATATAGATATAGATATCCATAGTTGGATAGGTTGTGCATGTTTGAATATACCTCTTTGTTTATATTTACAGGCCAAAAAACCATCAAATTGTAACGATCTCGGTTTTTAAGCCAGATTTTAATTTGAAAATTAATAAATGTTTGGAATTTAATTGTGAATTTATTTGTAAGTTAATATGAAAATTTCCAAAATAAATAAAGATGTGTATTTTTGATAAAATATTGGTTTGGAAATTCAATAGATTGTGAACAGAAATTTTGATTCGGGAATTCCAAAATAAATACCTTTGAAAATAAAATTGGATTTTATTAACTTTATATTTCAAAGGAACTAATATATATATATATATATATATATATGTTTATTTATTTGTGTATATATATTTTAAATCATTTCTTTAAAATTTGTATAAATGTAAATAATTGAAAATGTATGAATATAAATATAAAGTTTTGGTATGTATATATATCTTTTGGAAAACTAATAAAATAAACATTTGTAAAATATAAATATAATAGCTAAGTTGAATATGAATTTGATAAAAAGATTTAAAACACATTTTCTTTTAAAATGAATAAATATAGTTTGTATATTTATGAATTTAAAATGTAAAACATTTACATATGTTAAGATATAAATATAAATAATTAAGGATTTAAAAACATTTAAAAATATAAGAACTACATAAATATAAATCTAATTAAGGGTTTTAACATAAAATGATATGGCGTAGACATTTGTAAAGTTTTAATGTAAACAATTAACTAGTGTATAAAAATTAAAACATTTGTAAGCTGCCTATGCCTTATAATAACAAGTGTCAAATGTTAAGTTTTCTTTTTATTTTCAAAAATAATGAGAACAAGATTTATATACACACATATACTCTCCTATCTTTTCATTTTTTTACAAGCTTAAACCAAAGAAAACAAAACCAAACTACAAAATAAAGATATAAACCTTGCTGTTATTCTCAGTTTAAACTTCTTAAACCTAAAACAAATTCGAAAAATCAAAATCTCAAGCATGGAAAATCAACAATCTTCAACTTGTTCAAATAATAAATCAAAGAAAATTTAAAAGCTTCAACATGATTCCCGACAGCATCAAGATCAGGTTCAAACTCAAGTAAGCGAAGCAAATGAAATCAAATTCCAGATTAATACAAAGGTTCCAGTTTTCAAATTAAAAACATTCCAGTTCCATGCCTTTATTTTCAAAAACAAGGTGAGCCAATCCTTAAATTTGTTATTATATTACGATGCTTGGATTGTTACTTAAGTATGTTATAATGATGGTTTGCAAGGCTGTTAAAATACATGCATGTCTGTGTGTGTGTGTGTATATATATATATATATATATATATATATATATATATATATAGGTGAGTCTGTGCATGTTTCTGTTCCAGGCAACATGTCTTTGTGTAGTTTATAGGCTAATCTCCCTTAAATTAAATTCAATTTCTCTTTATTTAAAACATTATAGGTTATGATATCTTACGGGAATATGTTTGTATAAATGTAATACAATTTTTAAAAATAATTTCAAATAAAATTACTAAGTATTCCTCTGATAATGCTAAATTATTCAATAAGAACAAAGATATCAGAAAATTCGACAAACTTAATTAAAAGCTTCACTCATATATCTGGTTCGTATTCAAAAATTATGATTTTTGGCGATCTAATTATGATTTTTGAGTTTGTAAATGGTGAGGAATCGTGAGTTGAACTGAATTGGGTATTTCATCATTTTCCGGCGATCCTGGTGACATTAGACCTTGGGGTTGTGGTCAAAGAGGGGTAGTGGGTCTGAGATCTTGTGAAAAATGGCCTCTGAATTTTCAGACCGTCGTAGTGAGTGTGCGGTGTCGATTTAGGGTTTAAGGACCCAGTTTGATCGATGATTGTTCATTGAGCTCGTGCAATGTCGTGGGTGGATCGGAACCCATCGGAGGTGGCTGAATCGATGAGCGGGGTCGTGGAGCTACTTTAGATGGATGGACACATTTTCTAGTGGCTGGGATTGGCAAACCGAGGTAGTTTTTGATGAACTTGGTCGTTCCAGTTAGGAGCAGATAGGTTCGTTTTCATTTTTTCAGATGATCTCGTGGTTTAGGGTGTTTGTAATGGATGAAAACATGTTCGTCATTGAGCCAGAGGTCTCAGTGACGATCAATGATGGTCGGAGTAAGCATGCACATGCACGGTGATGGGTTGTGTCAGTGCTATGTGTTTAGGAAGAAGAAGAGTTTCTCTGGTTGAAGCTTGAGGAGTTTGAGATTTGGCTCGAGTAGATTTGTAGTTGGCTCGGGTTGCCTTAATTGGATACCAGGTTATCGAAATTTAGAAGAAAACATGTTTTTTAGGTTTTAAAATTTGAAAGTAAATTATGTATAGGTTTAAAATTTTAAAAAGTAAACTTTTTTACAGATTTTAAAGGTGAAGAAATTCCAAGTTTTAAAAGTAAAAGAAAATTTTAACAAGTTTTAAAAGGAAATGTTTATTAAGTTTTCAAGAACAAGTTTTATATATAATATAAAGACAAATATTTTGAAATTTAATTTGTCCGATTTAAATAATTTTATATTAGGATAATTATTTAAGTTATTCTAAGTGTTTCAAATGGAATTAAGTGAGTGTTTAATAAATGTATTAAACCTTAATTAATTGAAAAGTTCTCAAAAGATTTTGTATAAATTGATATTCAAATATCTAATTTGAATATGATATATAAGTAAGTGATTAATTAAGGTTAATGATTTATCTTTAATTTATTAAGGTCTTAATCAATTAAAGATAATTAATTAATGTGAGTAAGATAAATGATTTATCTTGATTAATTAAGTTAAGTTTAATTAATGATAAATAATTAAAGGTATTTATTTACTTAAAGATAGTTACTTAATTAAAAGTTATTAATTAATGATTGAAGTTGATTAATCAAGTTAAAGAATAATTAATTAAGGATAATTAATTTATGAGATTAATAAATTAATTTGAGGATAATTAATTAATTAAAGGTTAATTAATGAAAGTGATTAGGGATAATCACTTATTGTAATTAATTAAGGACAATTAATAAAGGATAATTAATTAAGGGTTAATTAATTAATGTAGTTAATTAAGAATAATTAATTAAAGAATAATTAAATAATTAGTGGTTAATTATTTAATGATTAAAGGTAGATTGAATTATTAATTAAGGTTGATTGATTAATAATTTAAGATTAATTAATTTATTACTAATGGATAATTAATCCAAATGGTTTATAATTAATTAATATTAATTAACCAGGTTTAGTAATTAACCTGATTTAAATTGATCAGACAAATTAATTGATATTACTTATGAATGTTTTGGGATTATATTGAATGTTTGAATTGTTTGATATCCCTGATGTGTGCTATTATGTGATATGAATTGTATGTTGAGCTATGATCTATGACTTATTTATCTATGATGCATTTATATATTTATGTGTGAATCTGTGAATGAAGCGTTATAGGATCATACCGCTTATCGATATTGTTGTGTTTGGATTGTGATGATTGATAATGTTGCACTATTGTGTAAAACCCCTGGACTGCACTATACACACACAAATATGGATTTCACAGGGAAATCGGTTAAGTCACAGATATTTGAATTTAATACTATTTTATTTGAAATGGGTTTAAAAGTTGAATTTTGAATCCAAAATAATTTGTAAATGGAATTGGGTATAGTATGAAAAGCTTTTGAAAAAGTTTTGAAGATAAAAGTTATTTTGAATAACTTGTTAAAATGTTGAAATTAAAACAATTTGATTTGAATTTGAACTCAAGATTTTGAAATTGAGTTATATATTAATGTATGTATGTATGCATGCATGCATGCATGTATGTATGTATGTATGTATAGAATTTGAAATTATTTTAGAAACTATGATTTGAAAAGTGGTTATACAAGTTATATAATATATATATATATATATATATATATATATATATATATATATATATATATATATGGATTTCTAAAACATCTTTAAAGTATTTTAAATGTATTATTTTGGGGATTTGAATTTAACCCAAGCTTATACTTTAAGGGCTACAACTTGAGCAAATGGAATCGGTTTTTCCCAAAATGAAAACTCTTTGTTTTCAAATGATAATAACTTTCATATAAAGGAAGCATTTCCAATTGTTGTTGAAAAGATTTCAAGTTTGAAATGGAATTGTTTTTGAAAGCTATGAATGAATCTTTGTGAAAGATTGGTGAACTTTTTAAAGTGAATCTTTTTATTTAAATGATTAAAAGTGGGAATTTATTTAAACCATTCAAAAGAAAGGTTATAGGCTTTATGTTGTGACTTAACTAAGATCCCATATGTCCATATGCTCTTTAAATTAAGCGCTCATTATTCGGTTTAATCGGGAGAGGACTCTATGTCATAAAACCCATTCCAAATAATGATACGACATTATGGATTGCATTTGAAGACCGGTGGTGAAGCTCGGGTATTTTCGAAAGCGAAAGGATTACCTATTGAATGTCTCTACAACGAATGGCCCCGGTATAGAGATTTGATCACCCTTTGTGACGGGGAGTCCGGACGTAATTAAAGATTATCCGAATTTGCAAGGGCTTCTTTGTGAAATGCCTTCGATTCCATTCGAACCCGGAATGAACTTGTATGGATGTATGTCTGAGATTACTCTTTCAGATTTAAAGTTGGTTTCTGTCAAATACATTTCTATTTGGTGGTGGAGAATTTATTCTCTTAGCTTAACACCCTTCTTTGAGACGTACGAGCTTAGAGGTTATGTAGTTGATGGTTACTAGTGTCACATTCCCAATTTGGTAATGTGGCATACGAAGTGCTGCTGATCATGTGTTGATCTAAGCATGGATTTTGTGAAAAGTGTAGCTTTGTGGACGTGAACTCGTCGGACCTCACAACCTGGAAATGGTCGAAACAGGAAAGATGCGGCAAGGTTATTAGGGGTCGTGCCCCAAGGGTATGTTCATTTCCTTCTGGAAAAAGGTGGTATCATGGTATGGAACCCAGATATTTAACCTATGTGGTTGCTGCAAATTTATTACTTCGTGGTTGTTGATGTTGAGGATCCTCGGGTAAAGGTCGGTAACAACTGGGGATGGCATACTTGTAGGTGCTACCTAGTTACAGATGTAACCCAGCCTTGTTTTGACAGAGATCCGGTTAGGTTCTCAGGGCGTCCCTCCAGAGGCGTACCCATGTGGCCCAGGAAGTTCCTTTGCCTGACCATTTGTTAGAAATCCAATCAACAATACGCGTCTTGTACGGACCTGCCATTTAACATGGTAGTTATAGTAAGCATACTATAATGGTATGTATGCTGGCTAAGATTAATATTATATTTGCAAATGCTTTCTACACCATGGACGAACAATAATATCAAATGGTTTTTTCGTATCAAGCATGTTTGACTATCATAAGGAGAAATCTCCCCCAAGTGTGCGATTGCATTATGTGTGTGCTGGGAGGCCTTATGTAGTTTCATTTTTCAAAAAGCATTGTGGATTTCGTTCAAATTCTTTTGTTTGTTTTTGGTCAAATAAAACTGTTTTCGTTTGCTCACACCAGTCTCATGACTGAGCTGGAGTTTATTGTTCCCTCTCTAAACTCTAGGTGCCTACAATTTTCCACACAAACAGCCTAGAGCCATATTTTCAGATAGTCAGCTAGTAGTGTAGCGTTTGGAAATCTTCTCCAGTCCTTGGATCATGGCGATCGAATCGATGACTGACCTTGCTTAATACATCTTGATGATGGTTCGAGCTTATGGTCTGGAGACCTTTGGAGTTTGGAAATGAAGATTCAGATAGTGGATTTTCTTATGGAGATGTTATATTTCTGCTGCTATCGATGGTGTTTTGTTGCTGTTGTTTCTTTCCGCTGTTGTATTTCTGATAATATTGATATTCATTTTACCATTGTTGTATCTATTGTATATGAATAAAGTTATTCATTTTCTTCTGGTGTATTGTTGTACTTAATGTGTTATAAGCTCCGGGGAATCAGATTCGACGTTTGAATCTACGACATTCGAATACAGGTGATGTGTTTGGTGCCGATTTTCGAAGGTCGAGTCAGGGTCGTTACATTTGGTATCAGAGTTAAAGGTTGAGTAAAAACTTTAGCTCAGGAATATAACACATTAGCAACTCATTAGAGATTGGGTTGCAATTGCCTAGAATGAGTATATCCCTAAGATATCTTCTCTGTATGTCTCAGTAAATTCTCTTACTATCCACTGATAGTGAGTATGAGTGCAAGAAGAAGACGAGATAGGGGACAGGGGAGTACCACTACAAATGGTCAATACCCTGCAACAACAAGGAAAGAACTCTTCTCAATCTCCTTTGATCCAGTTTCAATTCTTTGCTGGTTTCATGGCAGCTACAAGAAGAAGCTTTGGTGATGGTGGCCCTGCGAATCGTTATGGAAAATTCCTATTTCACAATATCTTAATCAGTTTTCTATCAAATTCTCATTTTTAACTGTAACAAATTTGAAATTTTAATTGGAATAAATTGTTTAAATTGTATTGTATCTTCTTGCCTATTCTTTGGGGTCTAGATATATTCTACGAATGGTTAGTTATCCCTTCGGACTAACCAATGCCCCCGTGTATTTCGTAGACCGGATAATCCAAATATTTCGTGAAATAGCGAATGAGTTCGTTCTCATAATTATTGATTATATTCTGATTTGGTAAGCCAAATGCAGAATAGATGTTCAGTTTGATCTGGTGAAACATTTTATATGTTCTGAGTTGGCTCCCTGTCTAGCAAATTTCGAGGATGAAATTTTCTTAAGGAGGGAATCTGTAACGATCATGGTTTCTAAGCCGGATTTTAATTTGATAATTAATAAATTTTTGGACTTTAATTGTGAATTTATTGGTAAGTTAATATGAAATTTCCAGAATAAATAAAGATATGTATTTTTGATAGAATATTGATTTGGAAATTCAACAGATTGTGAATAGAATTTTTGATTTGGGAATTCCAAAATAAATACCTTTGAAAATAACATTGGATTTTATTAACTTTATATTTCAAAGAAACTAATATATATATATATATATGTTTATTTATTTGTGTATAATTATATTTTAAATCATTTCTTTAAAATTTGTATAAATGTAAATAATTGAAAACGTATAAATATAAATATAAAGTTTTGATGTGTATATATGTAACGACCCAGAATTTTTAGAAATTAAACTTTGAATATTTAATTAATTTTAAATATTAATAAGTGAATTTATAAGTCGAATAAATTTTAATTTGAATTATTGGATTTTATTGGATAATTAAATCGATAATTTAATACGTGAAATTATGGAAATAATTGAAAATATAGTTAAATATGATTGAAAATAATTTGTAAAATTTTATTTTATCATATTGAAGTTAGAATGATATTTTAGAACTTTTAAAATCGAATTAAAAGTTAATTTGTGAAAATTGAATATTTTAATATTTAATAATCGACTGTAAAATAGCCAATTTTTGAACAGTCTCAGAATTGAACGAAACCAGTTCCATTGGATCCGTAATAGTTAGTTATTACCGGATTTCAATTTTCGTGTCAATCGGAGCTATCGTTTGATCGTGGCAGCTCGAAACGCATCGATTTATTTTTAATTTTAATTTGGCGAGTCAAAATAGCCATTTTTCAAAAAGTCTCGGATTTCGACGAAACCAGTTTCATCGGATCCGTAATATGATATTATTGTAAGGTTTCAAATTTCAAGTCAATTGGATTTACCGTTTGTCCGGTACAAATTAAAACGCCTAGAAATCGACTTAAATCGGTTTAATTTAAATTGAGCGTTTATAGCCATAACTCGCACAGATGTCCGAATTAGCTTTCGAAACCTGTTCCATTGTGTCCGGAACGCGGGGTAAACCCTAGAAACGCTGGTTACGGCGCGTAAATCGGAGTTCGGAATTTCCGGGATGAATAGTGTCGTTGGAAACTCTATAAATAGGCCTCATTCACAAATAAAAAAAATATATATCAAAACCTAAACCTAATTTGCCCTACCGCCAGTTCAAGCGATCTATGGACGAAATCTTCCAGTTTTCTTCTTCATTTATCTTCCAATCTACTCAATAATTTCACAAACTTCCAACTAGAAAGTCGTAGAGCACATCGAGATCTTGAAGTTCAACGGTTATGATCGAGTTTGGAGTTGTATTTTGGGAGATAGGAGGCCGCGTTCGTAGCCGTTCACGCACGCATTTCCAAGCTCAAAAGATGACCGAGCTTCATGGCCTTGGGGCCGAACTTAGAGCATGTGAAGGCCTTCGATTTGGCGCGTCTTGATCGTGTTTTAATCGAGTGAAGAAGCTCGAATTTCAAACCCTAATGCAAAGAGGATGGGTTCGGTTCTTTACTGTGTACGTGCGTGAGTAACGTGGGGAAGGAGAAGATGATGGGCGGCCTGATGTGGAGGTGAAGAGAATCAAAGGCTAGGATTTGCTGTAGATTAAAATTATAAATAATTGTTGTAATTTATGTACATATAAATCCTGTAAAACTTTAAAAATGCATAACTTTTTCATACGAGGTCGAAAAATGCAAACTCAGTTGCGTTGGAATCGTATGGACGAGCACTACGCGATGGAGTTGGTTTGGAGTCGTTTGGAGTTAGTGAGAATTTTGGGTAAAATTAAACGTCCGTTTAATTTTATTTGAAATAAATCGCTAAAACGGAAATAAAAATCAAAGTGAGAATTTCTCACTCAATCGAATCAGTTTCGATTTTATTTTAAATAGTTAGATTTAAAATATTTGAATGCATGTTTGAATGATGATTGTTATGTATTTATTGTTAAAATAGACATTATACGCCGTTAGTAAGCGGATGTTATTTATTAAAAACATATACCGCGAATATTTCATAAACAGTGAAATTGGTATTATATATAATAGCAATATATATATATTGGCATATGTATATATTGGAGTTGTTGATTTCCCGTATTTTTTAGCGGATGAGACCCTATTGCGCCGTTATTAAGCGGATAATATTTAATAAGAACATATACCGCGATAATTTCGTACTGGAGCGAAATTGGTATTGTGCTAATGTTTTTGGATGCAGGAAAACAAGTTGGAGGGATCCAACTGGATTCCTCAACAGTTTTTATTTGATTTCAGATATTTTGATATTTGATTGATTATCATATCGATATATGATATCGTTGTTGTCGTGATTGACTATTTGGTATGTAGCATCATTGGACCAAATTTGGAGTTTTAAAATGATTTTTAAAGTGATTTTTGAAAATATACTATATTTGTGGAATAGATTCATTTTAAATAAATAAACGTTATAATTTTTAAAGTTATAAAAATTATGATTTTTGAGAAATATAGTTAGAAACTGATTTTTGAGAATATGATGCTAATGATTTTATAAAATAGTTAAATCGGGATTTTAGAATTTATTGTGAAAAGTTTAAATATAGGATTTATAAAATTTAATTATTTTATAAATCAAATGATGAAGTTTTAAAGGAATTTAAAGACGTTTTAAAGAATAATATAAATTGAATTATATTAAGATATTTATAAATGGATATTTATAAATTGAAATATTGACATTATAAAACGAGTTTTTATAAGTGTTTGAATGAAGTGAAAATAAATTTTGTAAATGAATGGAATTTATAAAATTATAAATGGTGAAGTTATAAATGAAATTTATAAATAGTAAGATTTATAAATTTTTTGAAGTTATTAAAGAATATATTTGGATGAATAATTGAATCTTAAAAGTTATAAGATTTATAACTATGAAGTTTAAAGGAACGATTTTGTAAAATAATCGTTTTATAAGCATTTAACTTATAATATGAACCTTTAGTTTATAATTGAAATATAAATCGAATAGGTTAATAAAGGAGATTTATAAAGGAAGTTGTTATAAAATAATTAGAAATGGAGTTTATAAACGTTGTGTTATAAATCCGCAAACGACTTATCTTGATAAGTAAATTGTTGAAACCTATTAATGGAGTTATATTCACATTTTTAACTGTGAATAATCCTTTGAAATAAAATGAATAAAAGGATGAAATTGATTAACGTAGTATATTCACGTTTTTGAATAGTGAATAATATGTTAAAGAAATTGTTTAGAATGTGATATTTTGAATTGAATTAAAACGATCTAACGATGTTTTAAAATGTGTTGAGATTCGAAACCATAGATTTCAACATTTATTGTTGAAATAGACTTTTCGAAAAATAGAAGGAAATGGTGGACTATAACACTATTGTTATAGTAAATGATTTCCGAAAGGAAATGTTTTGTATAGTATTGGGATTTATATATCTATTTTAATTTCGAATCCCTATACTAGTGATTTTGGGTTGTCGTAACGATGTTTTACGTAACATTCGTTTTGGCCCAAATAAATATGTTTAAGAGAATGATTTCCTTAAAAGAATGAAATATATACTTATTTTTGATTGAAGTATATTGAATATTTTCTAAGTGTTGAAAATAAATAAAATTTGTGAATTACTTATGAATAAATAAGTATGGAAATGTTTTCCAATATAAAGTGAATATCTTAAGAATTTATCTTTTTGAAGATAAATTGAAATGAATGATCGAAATCGAATATTCATAGATATTTTGGATTATAAATTCACTAAGGAATTTATAAATGAAAGGGGAAACTTGTTTAAAAATAAATATTGATTTATTTTTGAAGTTTTGAATTTATATATCTAGTGAAGATATTTTGAAAAATAAATAATTTGGAAAATTATTTGGAATCTGGTGATGTGTGCATATCCAGTGATAGTTCAATAACCGACTATCAATATTTCCCTTTGAATGGGTATTTGATGTGATTTGTTGAATATGAATGCTACACTTATTTTTAAATAAGCGCTCACTATTCGGGTTAACCGAGAAAGGACCATGGGGTCGTATAACCCATTCCGAATATGTGATACGTCGTTATAATTGCATTGAAGATCGGTGTTGAAGACCCGGTATTTGTGAGAGCGATAGGATGACCTGTCGATTGTCTCTGCACTGAGTTGCAGCGGTATAGAGACTCCCTAAGTGATGGGAAATCCGATCAGGATTGTGAATATCCGGATTGCAAGGACTTCTTTGTAAGTGCCTTCGGTTCTGTTCGAGCCCGGAACAGACTTGTATGGATTGTATGTCTGACATTACAAGTTGAGAATGTAAAGCCGATTTCTTTCAAATATATTTCTGTTGGTGGCGATGAATTTATTCTTTAGCTTAACACCCTTCTCTGAGACGTACGAGCTCAGAGGTTATATAGTTGAAGTTATCAGCGATATATTCCCAATTTGGTAATGTGACATGCTGAGTGATGCTGAAATGATCATTGTGTTGATTATTTGTGATAGAATCGTTTATTTGATCGTCTATCTTAGTGATCATTGCGTTGATCATTTGTTGACCCAAAGCATGGCTTTTGTATAAAGTATGTTTTGTGGACGTGACTTCGTCGAACCTCACACCCGGAAATGGTCAAAACAGGAAAGATGCGGCAAGGTTATGAGGGGTAGCACCCTTTAGGGTATGTACATTTCCTTCTGGATAGAGGTGGTATCATGGTATGGAGCCCAGATATTTAACCTATGTGGTTACTACGAATTTATTACTTTGTGGTTGTTGGTTATCGGGATCCCGTGAGAAAGGTCGTTTACGATCGGGGAATGGCGTGCTCGTGTCAGTAGTTACCCAGTTAGGAGTAACCCGGCCTTGTGTTGGCAGAGTTCCGGTTTGGTTCTCGGGGATGTCTTTCCAGAGGCATTCTCATGTGGCAATGGGAAGTTCCTTGGCCTGACCATTTGTTGGAAATCCAATTCCCAATACGAAACTTGTACGGTATTAGTTGTAGAACCTACCATTCACTTATGGTGGTCACCACTGTTTGGATGGTAGCTATAGTAGGCATAGTTCGAAATGTCTATGTTGGCTAAGATTTATATTCTACTTTCAAAATGAATTTTTTCCCTACACTATGCACTAGTAATAATATCAAATGTTATTTTTAAATGCGTATCAAGCATCTTTGACTATCATAAGGAGAAATCTCCTCCGATTCTGCGTTTGCATTGTGTGTGTGTGCGGGAGGCCTTATGGTAGTCTCATTTTTAAAAGCATTGCGAATTGATTAAAAATATCCCTCTATTTTGATTTTAAAGATAAATAAACTGTTTTGAGTTCTCACACCAGTCACATGACTGACTTGGAGTTTATTGTTTTCCTTCCTAAACTCTGGGTGCCCACCAATTTCCACACGGGCAGTTAAGAGTTAGGTTTATCAGGATATTCTGGATATTCTGGAGTTGCTGGAGGCAAGCTGGATGGCATGGCGTATTACTAGTTTATATAGTATTTCTTTTTCCCCTGCATTGTTTGATGTTGTACACTCTGATGATATGATGTAATGAAATGTGTTGTAATGTAATAACTGATATAGTTCTTTGTTTAAAGATTATTCATTTATTATTATATGTTGTTCCGCTGCGAATTGTGAGATTCTGATGTGATTCAGTTGTTTTCTGTTCCGTTCTATGTTTTCAAAATGTTCTCTATTCTCTTTTTGTTCTATTTTAAAATTCCGTTCTATCTTCTACTCTATTCTCCTATTTTCTTTTCCCTCCATCTTCTACCTTTTTCTCTCTTCTTTTCTACTTTTTCTTTTCTTAAATTTTTCTTAAAACCCCTAAGGGTTCGTATTTTCGTTCATCTTGAATTAAACAAAGGAGATTAGTGTCTATTCAAGGAGTACGGATTTACGGGTCTTTACAATATATCTTTTGGAAAACAAATAAAATAAACATTTGTCAAATATAAATATAATAGCTAAGTTGAATATGAATTTGATAAAAAGATTTAAAACACATTTTCTTTTAAAATGAATAAATATAGTTTGTATATTTATGAATTTAAAATGTAAAACATTTACAAATGTTAAGATATAAAATATAAATAATTAAGGATTTAAAAACATTTAAAAATATAAGAATTATATAAATATAAATCTAGTTAAGGGTTTTAATATAAAAAGACATGGCTTTGACATTTGTAAAATTTTAATGTAAACAACTAACAAGTGTAACAAAGCTAAAACAACTGTAAGCTTCCAATGCCTTATAATAACAAGTGTTAAATGTTAAATTTTCTTTTTATTTTCAAAAATAATGAGAACAAGATTTATATATACACATATACTGTCCTATCTTTTCATTTTTTACAAGCTTAAACCAAAGAAAACAAAACCAAACTACAAAACAAAGAAAGAAACCCGGTTCTTATTCTCAGCTTAAACTTCTTAAACCTGAAACAAATTCGAAAAATCAAAATCTCAAGCCTGGAAAATCAACAATCTTCAACCTGTTCAAAAAATAAATCAAAGGCAAATTTAAAAGCTTCAACATGATTCCTAAGCAACATCAAGATCAGGTTCAAACTCAAGTAAGCAAAGCAAATGAAATCAAATTTCAGATTAATACAAAGGTTCCAGTTTTCAAATTAAAAACATTTCCAGTTCCAGGTCTCTGTTTTAAAAAAAAGGTGAGCAAACCCTTAAATTTGTTATTATATTATGATGCTTGGATTGTTACTTAAGTATGTTATAATAATGGTTTGCATGGCTGTTAAAATACATGTATGTCTGTGTGTGTGTGTGTGTGTGTGTATGTATGTATGTATATATATATACAGGTGAGTCTGTGCATGTTTCTGTTCCAGGCAACATGTCTTTGTGTAGTTTACAGGCTAATCTCCGCTAAATAAAATTCAATTTCTCTTTATTTAAAACATTATAGGTTATGATGTCTTAAGGGAATATGTTTGTACAAATGTAATACAATTTTTAAAAATAATTTCAAATAAAATTACTAAGGATTCCTCTGATAATGTTAAATTATTCAGTAAGAACAAACATATCACAAAATTCGACAAACATAATTGAAAGCTTCACTCATATATTATGGTTCGTATTCAAAAATGATGATTTTTGGCAATCGAATTATGATTTTTGAGTTTGTAAATGGTGAGGAATCGCAAGTTGAACTGCATTGGGTGTTTCATCATTTTCAGGCGATCACGGTGACATTGGACCTCGAGGTTGTGGTCAAAGAGGGGTAGTAGGTCTAGGATCTTATGAAAAATGGCCTCTGAATTTTCAAACCATCGTAGTGAGTGTATGGTGTCGATTTAGGGTTTAAGGACGCCATTTGATCGATGATTGTTCTTCGAGCTCGTGCAATGTCATGGGTGGATCGAAACCCATCGGAGGTGGCTGAATCGATGAGCGGGGTCGTGGAGCTGCTTTGGATGGATGGGCACGTTTTTTGGTGGCTGAATAGGCAAGGCGGGGCAGTTTTTGACGAACTTTGTCGTTCCAGTTAGGAGCAGATAGGTTCATTTTCATTTTTCAGATGATCTCATGGTTCTGGGTGTTTGTAATGGATGAGAACATGTTCGTCGTTGTGCCGGAGGTCTCGGCGACGATTAGTGATGGTCGGAGTAAGCGTACACGTGCACGATGATGGGTTGTGTCAGTGGTTTGTGTTTGGAAAGAAGAAGAAGAGTTTCTCGGGTTGAAGCTCGGGGAGTTTGAGATTTGGCTCGAGTCGATTTTTAGTTGGCTCGGGTTGCTTCAATTAGATACCAAGTTATCGAAATTTAAAAGAAAACATGTTTTTCAGGTTTTAAAATTTGAAAGTAAATTATGTATAGGTTTAAAATTTTAAAAAGAAAACTTTGTACATATTTTAAAGGCGAAGAAATTCTAAGTTTTAAAAGTAAAAGAAAATTTTAACAAGTTTTCAAAGGAAATGTTTATCAAGTTTTTCAAGAACAAATTTTATATATAAAATATAAAGAAAAATGTTATGAAATTTAATTTATCTGATTTAAATAATTTTATATTAGGATAATTATTTAAGCTATTCCTAAGTGTTTCAAATGGAATTAAGTGAGTGTTTAATAAATGCATTAAACCTTAATTAATTGAAAAGTTCTCAAAAGATTTTGTATAAATTGGTATTCACATATCTACATACAAGTAAGTGATTAGTTAAGGTTAATGATTTATCTTTGATTTATTAAGGTACTAATCAATTAAAGATAATTAATTAATGTGAGTAAGATAGATTATTTATCTTGATTAATTAAGTAAAGTTTAATTAATGATAATAATTAAAGGTGCTTATTTACTTAAAGACAATTACTTAATTAAAATTAATTAATTAGTGATTAAAGTTGATTAATCAAGTGATTAAAGAATAATTAATTAAGGATAATTAATTATGTGATTAATTAACTAATTTGAGGAAAATTAATTAATTAAAGATTAATTAATGAAAGTGATTAGGGATAATCACCTATTGTAATTAATTAAAGATAATTAATAAAGGATAAATTAATTAAGGGTTAATTAATTAATGTAATTAATTAAGAATAATTAATTAAAGAATAATTAAATAATTAAGGGTTATTTATTTAATGATTAAAGGTATATTGAATTATTAATTAAGGTTGATTGATTAATAATTTAAGGTTAAGTCACAAATATGGATTTCATGGGGAAATCGGTTAAGTCATAAATATTTGAATTTAATACTATTTTATTCAAAATGGTTTTAAAAGTTGAATTTTAAATCCAAAATAATTTGAAAAAGGAATTGGGTATAGTATGGAAAGCTTTTGAAAAAGGAGTTTTGAAGATAAAGGTTATTTTGAATAACTTGTTAAAATATTGAAATTAAAACAATTTGATTTGAATTTGAACTCAAGATTTTGAAATTGAATTATATATATATATATATATATATATATATATATATATATAATTTGAAATTATTTTAGAAACTATGGTTTGAAAAGTGGTGATACAAATTATATAATATGTATATGGATTTCTAAACCATCTTTAAAGTATTTCAAAAGTATTATTTTGGGGATTTGAATTTAACCCAAGCTTATACTTCAAGGGCTATAACTTGAGCAAATGGAATCGGTTTTTCCCACAATGAAAAATCTTTGTTTTCAAATGATAAAAGCTTTCATATAAAGGAAGGATTTCCAATTGTTGGTGAAAAGATTTCAAGTTTGAAATGGAATTGTTTTGAAAGCTATGAATGAATCTTTGTGAAAGATTGGTGAACTTTGTAAAGTGAATCTTTTTATTTAAAAAATAAAAGTGGGAATTTGTTTAAACCATTCAAAAGAAAGGTTTTGGGCTTTAAGTTGTGGCTTAACTAAGATCCCATATATCCATATGCCTTCAAAATTAAGCGATCATTATTAGGTTTAGCCGGAGAGGACTTTGTGTCATAAAACCCATTCCGAATAATGATAAGACGTTATGGATTGCATTTGAAGACCGATGGTGAAGACCGGTGGTGAAGACCGGGTATTTTCGAAAGCGAAAGGATTACCTGTCGAATGTCTCTGCACCGAATGGCCCCGATATAGAGATTTGATCACCCTTTGTGATGGGGAGTCCGGATGTGATTAGGGATTATCCGGATTTGCAAGGGCTTCTTTGTGAAGTGCCTTCGGTTCCATTCGAACCCAAAATGGACTTGTATGGATGTATGTCTGACATTACACTTTGAGATGTAAAGCTAGTTTCTATCAAATACATTTTGTTTGGTGGCGGAGAATTTATTCTCTTAGCTTAACACCCTTCTCTAAGACGTACAAGTTAGAGGTTATGTAGTTGATGGTTATTAGTGATACATTCTCAATTTAGTAATGTGGCATATGAAGTGCTGCTGATCATGTGTTGATGGAAGCATGGCTTTTGTGAAAAGCGTAGCTTTGTGGACATGACCTCGTCGAACCTCACAACCCGAAAATTGGCGAAACAGGAAAGATGCGTCAAGGTTATTAGGGGTCGCGCCCCTAGGGTATGTCCATTTCCTTCTGGAAAAAGGTGGTATTATGGTATGGAGCCCAGATATTTAACTTATGTGGTTGCAGCAAATTTATTACTTTGCGGTTGTTGGTATTGAGGATCTTCGAATAAACGTCGGTAACGACCGGTGATGGCATACTTGTAGGTGTTACCTAGTTACAGAGGTAACCCGGCCTTGTGTTGGCAGAGATCTAATTAGGTTCTCGGGGCGTCCCACCAGAGGCGTACCATGTGGCCCAGGAAGTTCCTTAGCCTGACCATTTGTTGGAAATCCAATCACCAATACGCGCCTTGTATGGTTTTAGTTATAGAACCTGCCATTTAACATGGTAGCTATTGTAGGCATATATAATGGTATGTATGCTGGCTAAGATTAATATTATATTTGCAAATGCTTTCTGCACTATGCGCTAATAATAATATCAAATGGTTTTGCGTATCAAGCATGTTTGACTATCATAAGGAGAAATCTCCCACAAGTGTGCGATTGCATTGTGTGTGTGCCGGTAGGCCTTATAGTAGTTTCATTTTCCAAAAAGCATTGCGGATTTCTTTTACATTCTTTTTTTTGTTTTTGTTCAAATAAAACTATTTTCGTTTCCTTACACCAGTCCCATGACTGACCTGGAGTTTATTGTTCCCTTTCTAAACTCTAAGTGCCCACAATTTTCCACACAAGCAGCCTAGAGTCATATTTTCAGATAGTCAGCTAGTAGGTGTAGCATTTGGAAATCTTCTCCAGTCCTTGGATCTTGGCGATCGCTTCGATGACTGACCTTTCTTAGTACATCTTTATGATGGTTCGAGCTTGTGGTTTGGAGATCTTTGGAGTTTGGCAATGAAGATTCAGATATTGGATTCTCTTCTGGCGATGTTATATTTCTGCTGCCATCGATGGTGTTTTGTTGTTGTTGTTTCTTTCCGCTGTTGTATCTCTGATAATATTGATATTCATTGTACCATTGTTGTATATGAATAAAGTTATTCATTTTCTTCCGTTGTGTTGTTGTACTTAATGTGTTATAAGCTCCGGCGAACCAGATTCGACGTTTGAATCTGTGGCATTCGAATATGGGTGATGTGTTTGGTGTCGATTTTAGAAGGTCGAGTCAGGGTCGTTACACAAATAAATTCATATCTTTTTATTTTAACCAATTCAAGTTAAGATTCTTGGAAAGAAGATGTTTATAATAATGTAAAGTTACTTTTAAAAATAATTTCGGGTAAAAATATTAAGTGAATATTTGTGAAAATATTGATTTACAGTAAAATCATTTAAAATCAGCAAATTCAAGCATTTCAAATTTACAATCTGATTACATGATCATGCTCGTATTACAAAATGAAGATTTTTGGTGAAGGCCTCATAATTTTTAAGCTTATAATGGTTGAGAATTGTTAAGTTGAACAGAAAAGGAATTTTTGTCAAATAATGTTGATCGTGGGGGTTTGGGGTCTCGGGGTTGTGGCTAGAGGAGGTTTGTAGGCCAGGGAGTAATGGAAAAATGTTGGTTGAAATTCTAGTTCACTGTGGCGAATAGGCAGCGTTGAAGTAGGATTTTATAGCCTGTTGGGTTCGTCCTTGATTTTGAGTCGATTCCTCCGACTATGGTGCATCGGTCTTGGTCAGGAGAGGATCGAAGCATGGGTCTTTGGTGCATCGCTGGCTGGAGTCACATAGCCTCTGATGGCATGTGGTGGCGATACGTGAGAGTTTTCGGCGATCGAGTTTGGATAGCTAATGTGCTCAACGTCTCGTGGGTTCAAAGTGGTCATGATGCTTGCGTGGGTCGTTGGTGAAGTAGAGGTGATCAAGGCGATGGTCGGAGGTAACCGGTACGACCGTGCACGTGCACAAATATCATCAGTGTCAAATTGGGTGAAGCTCGAGGAAGGAACTCGAAGTCGTACTCGAGTAATTGCAGTAATGGCTCGAAGGAATCTGGGTTGATATGTAAATTAGTAACAGTTTTAAAATAAAATTAAAAATAAAATCAATTTTAAAAAGAAAAGTGGGAGACCCAAAGGGTTGCTCGGGGATTCTTAAATATGGCTCAGGTAAAAACCTGAAGTCATCTCGGGTGGTGCTAAAAACAGTTCTTGGATTTAAAATTTAACAAGTCTTTCAAATTTAAATCATGTTTTAAAACACTTTCTTAATTAAATGTTGTATATCAGTTTTGGTTAAATAGTTAAAGTTTGAAAATAATTATTTTTAAATAAATACAGTTAAAGTGTTTTAATGTATATATATCCCTTATTTTAAATGAATTCTTAAGTTTATTTAAAAGAAATTTAAATGTTATATTTAAGTAATTAAAAGATAAATGGTTTATCTTAAATAATGTTTTGATTAACTTAAGGGTTTCAAAATTGAACTATTTGTTAATGATTATTTATTTTATTTAATAAGATTTAAAGGATGTAATTAAGGGATTAAGTATAGTTACTTTGTGAAATTAAATTTAAGCTAATTACTTTGTGTAATTAAATTAAAGCTATTTATTTTGTGTAATTAATTTAAGGATTAATTAATTATTGTGATTAAATTAATGAGTACTTAATGTAATTAATTAAAGGATTCATTAATTAAGTTAATCAATTACTTAAATATGATTACTTAATGAAAGTAATTAAAAGAAAATAATTTACGATTAAAGGTTGATAAAGCAAGGATTAGACAATAATTAATTAAAGGATGATTAATTAATGTGATAATTAATTAAGGCAATTGATATAAGGATAATTAAAGGTTAATTAATTAATGAAATTGAGCAGGGATAATCACTTACTGTAATTTATTAAGGATAATTAATTAAAGGGTAATTAATTAAGGGTTAATTAATTAATTAAGGAAAATTCATTAAAATGTAATAAATAATTAAAGGTTAATTATTTAATGATTAAAGGTTGATTAATTAATAATTAAAGGTTAATTAATTTATCATTAAAAGTTAATTAATAAGTGATTAAAGGATAATTAATCAAAATGGTTTGTAATTAATGTTAATTAACCAGGATTAGTGATTAATCTGGTTTAAATTAATCAGATGATTAATTTATCGTTCTTATGAATGTTTGGATTCTATTGAATTGTTTGATACCTCTGATGTATGATGCTTTGTGATGTGAATTATTTTGATTTAAGCTGTGATGAATGTAATTTATTTTATCCGTAATGAATTTATATTATTTATCTATGAATCCATGAATGAAGATAAGCGTTATAGGATTATACCGCTTATCGATATTGTTGTGCTTGAATTGTGATGATTGATGATATTGCACTATTGTGTAAAACCCCTGGACTACACCGTACACACTCAAATATGGAATTTATGAGGTATTGGTTAAGTCACAGATATTTTGAATTTAAATATTATTTTGAATCCAAATGGTTTTAGAAATGGAATTGGGTTATGAAAATCTTTCTAAAAGGGATTTTGAAAATAAAGATTATTTTGAATAATTTGTTAAAGTTTTGAAATTTAAATAATTTAATTTGAATTTGAATTCAAGATTTGAATTTGAGTTATATATATATATATATATATATATATATATGGAATTTGATATTATTTTGGAAACTACGGTTTGAAAAGTGGTGATACAAGTTATATAATATGTATATGGATTTCTAAACCATCTTTAAAGTATTTTAAAAGTATTATTTTGTGAATTGAAATTTAACCCAAGTTTTTACTTTAAAGGTTATATCTTGGGCCTATTTGATCGAATTTTTCTGAAACGGAAAGCATTTTTTTTAAATGATAATAACTTTCATATAACGAAAGGATTTCCAGTTTCTATTGAAAGGATTCAAGCTATATGATTTGAATTGTAAATAGTTTTGAAAAGCTATGAATGAATCTTTGTGAAATATTTGGTGAACTTTGTTTTCAAACAAAGAGGATCCCAAAGATAGATCTTTTGTTTAAATATTGTGAATGAATCATTGTGAAAGATTTGATGAACCTTGTTTTTAAATTGAGAGGATCTTAAAGGTTTATCTTTTTGTTTAAAAGATTAAAAGTGGAAAATTTGTTTAAATCATTCAAAAGAAAGGTTTTAGGCTTTAAGTTGTTATTTAACTAGGATCCTATATATCCATATGCTTTTTAAATTAAGCGCTCACTATTTGGTTTAGCCGGGAGAGGATTTTATGTCATATAACCCATTTAGAATAATGATACGACGAAATGGATAGCATTTGAAGACCAGCGGTGAAGACTGGGTATTTTCGAGAATGAAAGGATTACACGTCGAATGGCTCTGCACTGAGTAGCTACGGTATAGAGATCTCCATATGTGACGGGGAGTCCAATCGGGATTGTGAATACTCGGATTGTAAGGGATTCTTCGAAAGTGCATTCGAAACTGTTCGAACCCATAATAGACTTGTATGGATGTATGTCTGACATTACACTTTTAGATATAAAGCTGGTTTCTATCAAATACATTTTTGTTTGGTGGAAGAGAATTTATTCTCTTAGCTTAACACCCTTCTCTGAGACGTACGAGCTCAAGGGTTATGTAGTTGATGGTTACTAGTAATACATTCCTAATTTGGTAATGTGGCATACGAGGTGCTGCTGATCATTTGTTGATCAAAGCATGGCTTTTGTGTAAAGCGTAGCATTGTGGACGATACCTCGTCGGACCTCAAAACCTGGAAATGGTCGAAACAGGAATAATGCAGTAAGGTTATGAGGGTCGCGCCCTTTAGGGTATGTCCATTTCCTTCTGGAAAAGGGTGGTATCGTGGTATGGAGCCCAGATATTTAACCTATGTGGTTGCTGCAAATTTAGTACTTTGTGGTTGTTGGTGTTGAGCATCGGATAAAGGTCGGTAACGACCGGGGAATAGCATACTCGTGTAGTAGTTACCTAGTTACAGAGGTAGCCCGGCTTTGTGTTGGCAGAGAGCTGGTTAAGTTCTCGGGGCAGCCTTCCAAAGGCGTACCCATGTGACCCAGGAAGTTCCTTAGTCTGACCATTTATTGGAAATCCAATCACCAATAGGCACCTTGTACAGTTTTAGTTGTATAACCTGCCTTTTACTTATGGTGGTGACCCACTATTTAATTGGTAGCGATAGTAGGTATACCATAATGGTGGTATGCTGGCTAAGATTAATATCATACTTTCGAAATGTTTTCTGCACTTTGCACTAATAATAATATCAAAATGATTTTACATATCAAGAATGTTTGACTATCATAAGGAGAAATCTCCTCCAATTGTGCGTTTGCATTGTGTGTGTGGTGGGAGGCCTTGTGGTAGTTTCATTCTCCAAAAAGCATTGTGGATTTCTTTAAATTTCTTTTGTTTCCTTTTGTTTAAAAAAACTTTTTCCGTTTGCCACGCCAGTCCCCTGATTGACCTGGAGTTTATTGTTCCCTTTCTAAACTCTAGGTGCCCAAAAATTTTCGCACGGGCAGCTTAGAATCAGATTTTCAGATAATCAGCTAGTAGATATAGAGTCGATAGCTTTTAGCCTTTGGATTCGGCATTCGCATTTGTTTCTCTGGGATTGAAGTTGCTTAAGTTCAGCATTGATGATGGCTTGAGTTTATAGCTTAGAGATCTTTGGAGCATTGGATTAGGATGCAGTTTATGGGTTCACTCTCTCTTGGAAATCAGGGTGGAGTTTTCTCTTCCGCTGTTGTTCTTTCGCTGATGTATCTTAGCTCTGATATTGATATTCTTTTGTATCAATTTTTGTATTAAATGTTGTATATCAAAAAAGTTATTCATTTTTCTTCTGCTGTGTTGTTGTACTTAATGTGTTATAAGCTCCGACGAACCAGATTCGACGTTTGAATCTGTGGCATTCGAATATGGGTGGTGTATTTGGGTGTCGATTTCGAAGGTCGAGTCAGGGTCGTTATATAAAAATTGAAAAAATAAACCCAACTGATTCCAAGGTGAGTATGGCTTAGACATCTTTTCAATATAGAAAAAAGAATTAAGCTTATGGACCAGGTCATACGTAACTTAAGTTTGATCTATACAATCATGATACAAGGGCGTTTTTGCATCTTCCAAATTTTTAACTAAACCCTCCTACTTTTTCACATCCTCCTTTTCTTTATCGTCGGAAAAAAGTAGTATTCAAAAAACTTCATCTTCATACTAAATGGCTTTAAGTAAGTCATATGTATTATCCAACTTGATTTCGTTGCCTACATTGATTTGTTCGCCGTGATTATACCATTTACTGCTCTTATACTTAAAATCCATCCCTCTTATAATCAAACGTTCGGCGATAATGTCATAGTGAAGTCGACTAAGATTCCGACAATCTACACAAGGGCATAAAAGTTTCTTCACATTTCTTAACTTTCCCTTTGCAGCATCAACAAAAAACCTAGCCCTTGCTCATACTCCGTAGTTGCTCTTTAATGAAAAAACGTGAAACGGCGTAAATATTAATGTTTACTATCAAATATTTTTTATTTTTGAAATTAGTAAAACATTGTATTATCTATTTAACTGTGTAAATGAACCTAATCATTTTCCATCGGCGTATACAATGTGGAAAGAAGCAAATTTCTAAAATACAAAGCATATGCATTAATAATAAAAAATAAAATACGATGGTATTGTACAAATTATCAAGTAAGACATGACAAAATATGGTTTTCTATAGATAGTAGCTTGATATATGCTCAGATGTAAAGCTTTATGCTAGGAACTGTAATGCAAAGATCAAGATAGTATTATGTTCCAAATTGAAATATAATATTATGATAGCTACCTTGTTACAAGCGCAAAGAAAAGGCATAAAACAATCAAAAATCTAAACAGATCAGCTTGATTATATTTTGTGAACATATCTTGACTAACAATTATTTGAAATGGTTAATTATTAGACTTATTTAAAAGTGAAAATGGCCATGAACAAAAATAGAAGAGTTGAAGTCACAACAGTACCCCTTGGTTGAAAAGGGAACTTTGCTTCAACAAGAACTGGACAACCATTATATAAGGTGAGGCCTAAAAGCAGCAAAAATAGTAATACAACTAACATTGGTTTAATTAATAATTAATATATAGCCACCGTAAGATTTAGCATGTTAAATAGCCTGGCCCAGTTTGACTGTAGGTAAATGTTTTTCGGTGCTTTGTTGTATTAATTTTTTTTTTAACAAAGTCATGTCAAATTTATTCTATCTGAGATGAAAAAATAAAAAGAACATTTTGCGATTTTCGAGATAGAATAGAGAAAGCATGTAAAGAATGGTGGATTGAAACTTTTGACAAATAAATAATAAAAAAGAGCTTTTCCATCAAAATAAAACATTCCACTTGAGTAACATTAATAATATAAAATGAGCTAATTTCAGAACCATCGATGAAGGGAAACAAAACAAAACTGCCACAATTTGAAATCGGGTAAAGGTTTTTTCCATGCTTTATGGCAGGATGGTAGAAAGTGATCTAGTTTTTGAAGCACTCTTCAAAGTGACATATCTCTGTAATTATAATTGAACATTAAAAAGAATATTTAAAAATTGAAAAATAATTTTTTCTACAACATACATGTAATGAATATGTAAAATGAGCTAATCTTAAGTTGTGTAGTTCCAAAAAAAGTTTATAGCATAAGCAACACTTTCCTTTACTCTCAAGTACTTTGTCTAACACAATTCCTTTTTTAGTAATTACAACTAAATTGATAGAACATAATTTATGGTAAATCTGATCAAAATCAACAATCTAATGTAGTTTTAACCAAGTCCTTCAATATCTGAAGGAGAGGAAAATTAGTAATGAGTATCGTTCTATACATAAAATATAATTCCATGACGAGCCAAAAGGTTGTTTAGACTTTAAAGAATTCAATGTTTTTAGCTGTTTATAGAATACAACGTTCAAAGGATAGCTTATATATATGTCGTAATTTCAGTATTCACAAAAATAAAAGCTACCATTCCCAGAGTACGAAAATACAACTTTCATATTAATTTAACTGCATCTTTATTCCCATTTGAACAATAATAACATCACAAACAATAATAAAAGTTGCGTTTTATTCATCATATTTGTTGGCATTAGATAAACACATTACTTGAATTGTACATTAAATTTAACCACCTAAAAATTTTGACCATCCTAAGTTTGAGAAAATGGGACAAAGATTAGATCTTACACTGGGACAAAGTTAGCTAAATAAAATTGGAACAATTCATTTCGACTGCAGTAACCTACTGAAGCTGCTAGCTTACATGTATATTTTACACTAAGTGATCTTAGTACCTGCATTTTTTGGCTACGATAAAATATTAAAGAGTTAACTAACATGCATTAACTTATTAAGAAGCTAACTTACACATATATTACCCCTATTAAAGATGCTAACCTACATTTTTGACTTTTGTGTTTAGCTAACTAACTTACAAGGTCTTTGCAAGGTTGGACAAAGAATGGTAAAACATAATACAATAAAGGTCAATAGAAATTAAATGCCACACTTTTATTATTGAGTAACCATAGTCACTATAAAAATATTAACAAAAACCCTAGATCAATTTTTTTTAAATATCAACAAAAACAACAAGTTAAAAACAAAAATCTTAATAAATACTACAGATAAAAAAACCACGATTCAAACAATTATAAATGTTTATATCAAGTATTTATTATAATGAAACATATGAAGTAATATCACAGTTTTAACAATTTTAAGCAAATAAAAAAGAAGTATAGCTTTAGTTTTCATAATGGTTTGCTCAGAATCTTTGAATTGATTTATCAATAAAGACACGGTTTACTGGATAATCGTACAAACTAACAATCATTTGTTATCATGTTTCATATAGAGAATGAACAACCAATCAGATAATAATATACCTTATAAATTATTTGTATGAATAAAGAAGAATCATTTAGTTCGGAGATTGATGAAGAGAAAAATCATTTATAAATTTACATGTTTGATAAAATACCTTCGAATGATTGTTCCTGGATTTCGAATCTGATAGATATTGATGAAGAGCGAAATTGAAGATCGGGGATCGGAGATTAACGTTCTCGATGTCGTCGACTTCTCAACTGCTGAAGAGTGAACTGTTAAAGATCTGAGATGCAGTAGAATTCCATAAGTTTAATGATTGAAGATGGAGATAGAGTAGAACGTCGATTAGGGTTTTCTTTGTTTTTGGATGGAGATGAAAATTATTAAGCATTATCTGGAAGGGAGACGAAATGGTTAAGTGTTTTTGGGAGGGAGTGGAAAATTTTAAGACCAACATTACATATCTATAGTAAAAAAAACAATTGAATAGAAAAACAAACAATTAAAGCTAAATAATAACGCTTAGAATAATGCGTTATTAAATTGCGTTATCAATAACATATTTTCTTATAATGACATTAATTTTTTTTGAAATGTTGCAGAACGGATTGTGCAATATTTGTAATGCAATACATGGACGTTCAATCGAACAACAAAGAAATTTAAGGATATACTAGTCTATATGAAGATGAAAAGATGCAAAAAAGAAGAGTTCAAATTCTATATGATATCGTAACAGACAAGAAGTATGGTTGGAAATCAGAACCTAAAACTATGAAATATATTAGAGATTTTATAGCTATATGCAATTTGTCTTAAATCATTGCAAGTTATCTAACTTGACTGAATGTAATGTACTGTTGGATGTTGAATATTAGATGTTATATATTGGATGTTTAAAAAACACTTGTTGAATTAGATGTTGAATGTTGAATGTTGGATGTTACCGCCTAAATATACCATATTATATTTAGAGGAAATGTTGTTGTACAGTATAACATTGTAAAATTTTATATTCAGTTTAAATATATAGCTGACAAATATTAGTTGGGAAAATATTTTCCTAGTAAATATTTTCCAAAAAAAATATATGACAATTATTAAAAATTATGACATTCAATATTTTGATGTTGGTTAACCGAGCTTATCGTCAAACCTAGAACATAATCAACTACACAATCTAATCGAGTACCTAAGATAACCAATATATAACCAAGTTTCATGAATGGTTAATCAAGTTTATCATTTAAAGAAAAACTTTATTGGATGCACAACCCAAATAGATATGTAAGAAAACCAATCTGTAACTGAACTAGAACAACGGTTAACCGAGCTTATCACTAAATAAAAAAACCTAACTAGATGCACGAACTAGTCGGATATGTTTCAATGTAAATGCTAACCGGATGCAAAACCTAATTGGGAATGTACGTAAACCGATCTATAATCGAATTAGAACAAAAGGTAAGCAAAGCTAATCATCGAATGCAAAAACTAACCGAATGCACAACCTAATCAAGTATGCATGGATACCAATTAGTAACTGAGTTAGAACAATGGTTAACCAAGCTTACCACTGAATGCAATAGCTAACCGGATGCACAACGTAATTGATTACATAAGGATTCAAAAACTAATTGGATGCACAACCTAGTCGAGTGCAAATGGAAACCAATCTATAACTGAGTTTAAACAATGATTAACCGAGCTTACCACCGAACGCAAAAGTAACTAGATGCACAATCTAATCGGGTATGTAGAGATGCAAAAGCTAACTGTATTTACAACCAAACTGGGTATGTAGGGATAGAAAAACTAACTAGATGCACAACCTAATCGAGTACATTTGGAAAAGCAATCTGTGATTGAGTTAAAACAAAGCTTAACCGTGATTACCATCGAATGAAAAAGCTAACCAATTGCACAACCTAATCAGGTATGTAGAGATGCAAAAGCTAGATGCACAACCTAATCTAAGTAAATAGGGATGACAAAGCGAACCAGATGCACAACCCAATTGGATACACATAGAAACCAATTTGTAACTGGGTTAAAACAATGGTTAACTGATTTATCACCAAATGTAAAAATTAATGGGATGCACAATCTAATCGGGTACGTAGGGTTGCGAAAACTAAATGGATGCATAACCTAATCGGGTACATAGAGATGCAAAAGCAAACCAGATACATAACCTAATCGAATAAATATGGAAACCAATCTATAATTGGGTTAAAACAATGGTTAACCAAGCATACCACCAAATTCAAAAGCTAATCGGGTGCACAACCTAATTGGGTACATAGGGATGTATAAGCTAACCTGATACACGACCTAATCAAGTACATAGCGATGCAAAAGCAAACTGGATACACAACCTGATTGGGTACATATGAAAACCAATCTTTAACTGAGTTAAATAAATTATTAATTACCATCGAATTCAAAAGCTAACCGGATGCACAACCTAATTGAATATGCATAGATGCAAAAGCTTACCGAATGCATAACCTAATTGAATATGCATGGATGCAAAAGCGTACCGGATGCACAACCTAATTGAAAATGCATGGATGCAAAACCTTACTGGATGCACAACCTAACTAGATACATATAGATGTAAAAGCTAACCAGATGTACAACCTAATCGGGTACATATTGACTGAACAATTATTAACAATGCTACCAAAATTTACAACTTTCAATCACATACATAAAATAAAGCAATATAATATTTCTTATGAAAAATAGATTATCATGATAAAAAAGATATACGCCTTACAAATATAATAAGTAAAATTAGCCAACTAAAATTTTAATTGGCATTAATATGCTTGGCGAATATTTGCCTGCCAGGGAAAAAAGTTACATGAATAAGTTATGCTCAATAAAATAAATACAAAAACAATAACCATGTAGAAAAATTTAAATTCAATCAAAAAAATATGTAAGGACGTTGAATGTCTTCAAACATAAAGTATATAATGTATAAAAATTACACTTGATTTATTAATAAACAATATCTTTATTTTGACTGAACTTTTTACATAAACTATAATGTTTGTACTTATTCACATCGCCAGAAGACCTAATCCGTTCAGAAGAAGGAAGTCTTCTTACACCAAGTCATCCCTTAGGAGGATGTACTTTAACATCTTAAAAACGTCTTATATATGAAAACTAATAAGTGGATGAATTAAGTAAGATAAGATGCTTGTAAAAAGAATTTTTTGAAATAGTCCTCCGCCATAAATTACAAGTACATCGTTGAACACTCAAATCTACATGATAAGATTGAGTCGATTGAACTTCATAAATAACAATAGCATATCTAGTAACTTTCCATTGAATACCCTCAAGGTATAAATCACTTAAACACTTTTCCATGACATAGCACTCTTCCATAACATAACACAATTGACTATTCCAAGTTTTACTTAGTTCACATTGATCCAATATAAGTTTCATGTGCTTCAAACAAATTCTACCTAAACATGCAGTAATAGGTAAATATCTATTCTCCAAAATCTAATGATTAAAACTTTATTTGCAATTAAAACTCATTTCCTTATAACTATTTTAAACCAAAAAAAAATAGTAAACTTTTCAACAATCGGTGCAAAAAAATTCAGCTTCAGCACTTTTAAGTTCAGACAAAGCATAAATACATCTATTGTAACAATATTAGCAACTCAAAAAAACAAATAAATAGTCCATTTCTTTTTGCATTAAGGACATTTTTTTGATTAAAAATCCTTTCAAATTATTCTTTAAATGATAGTAAAAAGAACCATGTGTAGAATCTAGAAAAACTCAAGGAATAACAGGCAAATGACCAAAATGCTGATTAGAAATTAAAGCAAAATAACGATCACCGTAGCAACATATTTCCCTAAACTTTATTAAAAACCAATATCAATTAGTTTCATGCTCAGCGGAGATAATGAAAAAAGCAAATGGAAAAAACCTAAAATAAAGATAAGTGTAAATGTTATATTCACAAAGTAAAAATTAATGAAGAAGGTGTACAAACTGCAACAATATAGGTATGCCAAATATTGCCAAAAATATATGCAAATATTTGACACGGTTAAGTTTTCAAAACTACCAAAGAACATAAAGCACATCGTAAAAGTTTTCCACCTAATTAAAATAGCAATTATATTATCAATTTAATAACTAAACAATATATTTAAATAATTATACAAAATGCATAAACTACAATAACACAACTCTATCAACTATTTGACAGTCAAATATGGAAACTATTTGATAAGCAAATATTTGACAAAGTGGAATATTAAACAAAAATATTATTAATTTCAGTATTAAATCATACCTTTATTACCATTCTTAGCAGTATCAGACATAATACAACCTTATTCTTTACCTCTCGTAAAAGTTCCATCAAGAAGAATAAGAGGAAAACAATAATCAAATCCATATTTACATGCTTCATACCCTATGTAAACCCTCTCAAATTCATGACTAACAGAATCAACTTGAAGTTCAACAGTGTTGTTGGGATTACAAACAACCACAACTTCACAAAAAGATTAAAATGATGATGCGAAAGCAAAACATTCCCTTGAATTTCTTTAGAGCCAATGTAACGATCCAAAAATTATAATGGTTTTAATAACGTAATTAACTGAAATTTTGTAAAATTTTGAATGATAAAATTTTGAATTGAAAATTAAATATTTGTAATACGTCTATTTAGACATAGCAAATGGTAAATTTTCAATTAGTAATATTGAAGTTTATTTTCTTGTTTAATTTTATCTCAATTTAATCCAGTTAATAAAAGTTGAATTTAAAAGTGTTTCGAAACCCAAATATGTCAACATGAGAAAATTTATTTAGACCACTCTGAATCAGACTGCTAAATTCGTTTCGCGAAATTCGGACGTTTTTATCCCCGTTTGGATTTTTCTGTACGGAATAGTAACGTATATCGGTATCGATTATCGACTTTTGATCGGATGATCGTACCACTAATATCTGTGTACCATTTTGATCGTCTCGTCGTGCCGATCTCTGCCGTGTATTCAATTCTGTGTTTTGAAGTCTGGTAAACAGTGGAATCCGTGAAACCAGTAGCCGTATAAGTATCGGATCCGTGACCGTTTGTTTTCTTTTGAGTTTCAAATCTTAACCGTGATTGCCATGCAATAATAAATCTCTTTAATAACTTTTCAGCTAAATCGAAGGATCTGGCCGTTGCTGTATCATTTTTCATTAGGTGACTGTTCATTCTTTGTCCACTGCGAACAATTTTATGATTATAATTAATATATATAAAAGTCTATATATCTTCCTATACATCTTTTGTCACCACTCCCTTTTCTTATTTCCGATCAACTCCATCTCCCCTCAAATCTTCCCATGGTTGAAACCATGCTTGCAAACCATCATCCATTCGCCCGAGTTCCTCCATGTCAACAAACCTAGATTCTTCCCCAAACTTACCCCGCGGCCGAGACTCCATCACCTCCAGTGTAACAACCCGCATATTTTACGATTGAGTATTTAAATATTTTATTTAAATATTTCATCGTTAGTCAGATTAAAGTCCGAAAAGCTACCTTTTGCAAACAGTCAAATTAGGACTCGAGACTACCACCATTGAGTTCAAAATGACGTTTGCAATCTTTTTGAGTTCGATATGTTTGGAGATAGTCGAATTTTGTTACTTTTTCACTTAGGGCTTTGGTTTTGTTTCAGCCCATTAGACCCAAGCTTCACCCCTCTCCTCTTCATTACTTCATTTCTAATTCCTAATACTCAAGCTTTAACAACAATGGAGAGAGGAATGGGAAATTAAAACTCCAATCCCTAGTTTCCATCTACAAATCAAGTTCTAGCTCCAAATCAATAGAAGAAGCTTTGGTAAGCCTCCTCCTCCTCTTCTCCAACTCATTCTCTTATCAATTTCAGAAATTCCTAAACCTAATTTAGGAAATGTTTCTCGTTTAAGCTTGGATTCAAGCTCTTTAGGTTGGAATTGAAGAGTGATTGTCCTTGCCATTGCTCTATAACTTCTTCTTCATAGTTTTGGGTTTAAAGGTGAGATTTTTATCTCACATCTATGACTATAATTATCTTTGGTTGTTAGGTATGAATTCCTAACACTTATTCATGTGCATTTGCTTTTGGTTTGGGTTGAAATGGTGAATATTCCAATTTTTAGTGTTTTTGGGTTCAAATCTTTAAAAATCCTATTTTTGATGTTTGATTCATGTTTTGGTGATGCATCGAGGAGCCCATAGGGCAGGGTTGCCGATTGGCGTAAACCCCTAGCGTCCGTGCTTGTCCGATTGCAAATTGAGTGAGTTTGCACTTCATTCGAAATAGGGTAGGAAATGCAGGAATTCAGGTTCAGTCGACTGAATTCTCTAAGTCAGTCGACTGGGCTGAAGCCCGAAAATTTCTCAGCCATGTGTTCAGTCGACTGACTCAGGGAGTTTAGTAGACTGACCTGCTCCTGTTTTGCCTATTTATGCTCAATTTGATTTGTTTTCCAATTTTAATCGATTCGTGATGATCCTATTTGTTGTTATCATTTATTATGACTTTGATGACTCCTTTTTTAGGGATTTCTGAATATCCATTTCGATGGATTCTTTATCGGTTTCTTTGGATTTGATTCACGTCTTCCTATGTGGATTTTAATGATTTATTGTTTCTAAAATCATTTTTATGGTTTGTCACTTTAAAATACAAAGGTTTCTATACTAGTAGTAAATATTCAAAATCTTTACCAAAGATTACTCAAACTCTATTTTTCAATATCGAACTCGTTTATAAACCGTTTTCCAACCTATTAGTATATACAAACCTTTACCTCACTGGTATGAGAAATCTAATTAAACGGTTTAGTAAAACAAGTGGTATGAAACACTTGCGTTTACTTCGTCGGTTAATTCTTGGACTTGTTCGATTGAATCTCTTGTGACAATTTTCTAATGGAAATCTACAATTTGTTCGTAAATATTTAAGTTAAGCTAGTGGTTATGGGACATGAAGATAAGCTCATATATTTACTAGCTTAGTGTAATTGACACTTCTTGATGATCGATGATGATCGTTTTTGTGATTTAGACTAGCAAGGTGCGATGTCTCTTTGTCTGCGAGGGAGACTAAACCCCGTTTTTATGGAGCTTCGGCTCAAATTGGGAGGGTAGCGACCCATGGTCTTCGGACCGTTTTGTGGAGCTTCGGCTCAAAATTAATGGTTAGCAACCGTGGAATAGCGTTCCATTTTGTGATACACGTGTTGGTGAGCTTTTATGCTCCCGTTTGGTGATAGGCCTCCCCCTTTTTGTGGTTTCTGGATTTTCATTGATGATTTCTAGAATTTGTGTTTCACTGATTTTCGTGATTTACATTGATATGTGTTATCAATATTTTTGCATTGGTGAATTTGTGTGTCATTAACTTTTGTGATTGGCATTGACATTACTTTCAATATTCATGGTTTTGGTAAATGGAAATATAGAGTATGACATCCCTTTTGATCTTTGAGAAGATTTTCGTGATATTGACTAATCCCTAGTTGATTTTTCAATTGCATACTTATCATAGTATGGATTTATGTCTATTATATATTTATGTCATATCTCTTATTCTATATCATTTTATTTGATATTTATAGCTAGACTGATCCGTTTATTATTTTCTTATTAAATAATACTCGGGTCTGACCGAGATGTTACAAGTGCTTCTGCTTGACTTCTCATCTGGGATTATTATCCTGACTTTTGGCTAACTACTTAGATTAGTAGTTTTTGGTTGCATACATTTGAGATACAGACTCATTGATGTATACTTATCCTTTTATGTAGCACTTGTAACTATTCTTTTGTGATATTTTGGATCTTGTTTGACCACTACTCTGATATACAATTTTATGCGTAGTATTCATATCCGTTTCCGCCTTTGTGATATGAATTATCTATGACTGATTTGTGTTATACTTATTTCTATATTTGTTTCCAAAGATATTATAGCCACTGTGTAGTAGCCTTGAGTTTGCATCGGTATGTCGGATTTCCTCTTGTGATAAAAAGTTGTATTTTGAATCTGGCATATCGGTACTCGCACAAAGTGATTATACAGATGGTCTCTCCTCAACAGCCTTATTCACCGTGCTAGTTGACGGCATTACCCCGTAGTGTGCTTGGCTAGCATGGGTATAGAGGTGGGGCGTCACAGCTTGGTATCAAAGCAAAACTTCGGAACAATGTAGAATAATTTAACAAGGATCATCGTCCTAAGTCCGTCTTAGGAGTCGTGCCTTAGGATTTAATTCGTTTCTTCGTATCGTTCTATCCTATTTTCTTTTATGATTCCTTGTTTTAACAATCATTAATGTTTGATATTCAATTTGTGAATAACCTTTTTCTTCTTCCTTCTTCTTTCTTAAGGAAGAGAAATGGCTAGACCTGGCCGTCCCAGCGCCGGTCAATCTAGTACTACTCCCCAGGATGGAGTTTTTATGTCTGCCCAACAGCTTCTTGATCTAGTAAAGAATGCTCAAGCAGCCGGTTCTAATCCGGAACCTACTCACCCTAAGTTTGGATTTGCACGCTTGTGCAACGATTATACCAACTTGGGTGGGAAGCCATTTAAAGGTTCTGAAACCATTATTGAAGTCTAGGCTTTGCTAAGAACATGCGATCGAATATTTTCACACATGAATCTTGTTGATCTTCACCGTGTTCAGGTGGCTTCTAGTATGCTCCAAGAAAGAGCATTAGATTGGTATGAGCTTCTTATTTCTGAAATAGTTGAAGCGGATCTTACTTGGGAGAAATTCCGAGAACGCTTCGAATTAAAATTTGTGCCAGAAGCTGAGAAGGTGACTTTGGCTCGCCGTTTTATAGACCTTGTTCAAGGTGAATCTTCCGTGGCAGATTATGTCACATCCTTCGAGTCACTTTCTAAATACGGGGTCGAATACATAAACACCCCATTGAAGAAGAACCAAAGATTTGCCTATGGCTTGAACAAAAATCTCAAGAAGCCATTACTTCTAAAATTAGAAGTTTCTTTTGATCAACTCGTTGATATCTCTCTTCGACTTGAAGAGGCTAATAGAGAAAGTGATGTTGAGGTTACGGGTGCCAAACCAAACTTCAACAACAAGAAAAGGCCTAATAAGTTCAAGGGTCCTTATCCCAACAGTAAGAAAGGGAAGCAAGCCTCTCCGGTAGCTAAGACTTCTACCTTTAGTGGTGGGCACTGCTACAACTGTGGTTCTAAGGACCATTATGCGAACAAGTGTTCAAAGCCTCGCACTTGTCGCTATTGCAAAAGCCCAGATCATTTTTTATCTTCTTGTCCCAAACTTCAAAGTAGGAAGGAGGGAAAGCTTAATGTTGCTCAAGCCCCTGGCAACACATCTCATGGTAAAGGTATTTCGCATTCTATCCTTGATGGCATTATTTTATTTCATGATCATCCTATTCGAGTTCTTTTTGATACGGGTGCGTCCCACTCTTTTATTTCAAAAGAACTTGTTGATGCCTTTTCTTTGGATGTTTTGTGTTTAATGACTTCTTTGAGAATTGCGAATCCGGTTGGTGGATCCGCAACAATCAGTTTATTGTGTAAAGATGTCGAGATTATTTTGTGTGATTACTCTTTCCGTGTCGATTTGCATGTTATGCGTTACCTTGGCTTTGGATTGATTTTGGGAATGGATTGGCTTAACCGCTATAAAGCCCAAATCCTATGTCCTGAGCGGACTATCCATCTTCAACATCCTCAATCAGTTAAGCAGATTTCTATTGACCTTAAAGATTCAGATTCCAGCTTGGTTGCATCTTTATATTCTTTGAACCCTCATGATGACGATAATGATGATATTATTTCTCTTATTCACGTTGTTCGTGAATTTTCGGACATATTTGAGCCCGTTTTAGGATTACCACCTAAGCGAGCAATTGAGTTCAGGATCAATCTAATACCTGGAGCTCAACCTATTACTCGTCCTCCTTATCGTATGTCCAATAAAGAAGATGAGGAGATGCGCAAACAATTATCCGAATTGGAGACGAAGCAATTTATTCGTTCTAGTTCCTCTCCTTGGTGAACTTCGGCTATTTTTGTGAAGAAATCTGATGGTACACTTAGGCTTTGCATTGACTACTGCAAGCTTAATGATCTTACTATCAAGAATAAGTATCCTTTACCTCGGATTGATGATCTATTCGATCAACTTAGTGGTGCTAGAGTCTTTTCACAATTAGACTTAGCTACCGGTTTTCATCAGCTTCGTATTACAGAGGATAGCATTCCTTTGACGTCGTTCCGTACTCGTTATGGATCTTATGAATGGCTTGTTATGCCATTTGGATTAACGAATGCTCCGGCTTATTTCGTTGACCTTATGAATCGAGTTTTCAAAGATTTCCTCGATCGATTTGTTCTCATCTTCATTGATGATATTCTTGTGTATTCAAAAACCGAGGAGGAACATGAAAAGCATCTTCGAATTGTGTTGGAAACTCTTAGGAGTAATCAATTAAAAGCAAAATTTTCTAAATTCCATTTTTGGCAATCTCGTGTGAAGTTTCTCGGTCATATTATTTCCAAATCCGGAATATCAGTAGATCCTTCAAAGATTGAAGCGATTCAAAATTAGAAGAGACCAGAGAGTGTGACGGAAATTCATAGTTTCTCGGATTGGCGGGTTATTACCGTCGTTTTATCAAAGACTTTTCTAAAATTGTCGTGCCTCTTACTAGCTTAACAAAGAAAGGCGTTAATTACATTTGGTCGGACAAATGTGAAGCTTCTTTTCAGAAATTAAAAGAACTCCTTTCCGATGCTCCTATTCTTGTGGTTCTCGAAGGAAACCAAGATTTTATTGTTTATACCGATGCTAGTCGTGTTGGTTTGGGTGCCGTTCTTATGCAAAGAGAATGTGTTATTGCTTATGCTTCTAGGCAATTGAAGCCAGCCGAGACTAGATATACCACTCATGATTTAGAGCTCGCGACTATTGTTTTCGTCCTACGTATTTGGCGTCACTATCTTTTGGGAGATAAATTTATTCTTTACACCGATCATAAATCATTGAAGTATCTATTTTATCAAAAGGAACTTAATTTGCGTCAACAACGTTGGCTCGAATTTCTTGCAGCTTATGATCTTGATATTCTTTATACTCCCGGAAAGGGAAATCGCGTGGCCGATGCACTTAGTCGTAAGCAACAAGCGGTTGTTTCTATGATGATATCCGAATGGAATGATCTCGGGGTTTTATCCACTTGTGAGATTCGAGATCGTATTTCCGATTTATGTTCATCTCTTGTTCTATGTAGCCTTGAGGCTCATCCTTCTCTTTTAGACCGCATTCTTGAATCTCAAAGGCTAGACCCCGAATTGACACTTCTTGGCCAAAGATTGAGGGATAAACTTGATATTGAAGTTTTGAAAGACTTTGATATCGATTCTCATGGCGGCATTCGAAAATTTGGTAGACTTATCGTGCCAAATGTTAGTGATCTTCGCAAAGACATTTTGGAAGATTCCCATCGTTCTAAATTTACCATTCATCCTGGCAGTAGTAAAACGTTCGCGGATATGAAGCGACTCTATTATTGGGAGGGAATGAAATTTGATATTGCTAACTTCGTTAAGCATTGCATGACTTGCCAACTTATTAAGTCCGAGCATCAAAGGCCCGGTGGGTTATTGCAACCTTTAGACATTCTAATTTGGAAGTGGAATCAAATTTCCATGGATTTTATTGACGGCCTTCCCCGTTCTCGTTCGGGTCATGATAGCTTATGGGTGATAGTTGATAGGCTTACTAAATCCGCCCATTTTATTTCCGTTCGTTCTAATCGAACCGTCCCTCTTTTGGCCAAACTCTTTATCAAAGAAATTGTTAAATTACATAGAGTTCCTACTTCTATTGTTAGTGATCGTGATCCATTGTTTACTAGTGGATTTTGGAAGAGTCTTCAAAAAGCTTTGGGAACGAAGCTAAATTTTAGCACCGCTTATCATCCTCGGTCCGATGGATAAACCGAGCGTGTGAATAAAACTCTTGAAGATCTTCTTCATGCATGTGTTCTTGATTTTGGTGGAAGTTGGGAAGATCATATTGCTCTCGTTGAGTTTTCCTATAATAATAGCTTCCAATCTAGTATTGGAATGACACCTTTTGAGGCACTCTACGGAAGGCCATGCCGTTCTCCTTCTTGTTGGCTTGAGGCCGGTGAGAAGCTGGTTTTAGGTCCAGACTTTATTCGTGATTCCACAGAAAAGATTGACCTTATTCGTCATAGGATGAAGGAAGCCCAGAGTAGACAAAAATCCTATGCCGATAACCGAAGAAGGAGGTTAGAATTTTCTGTGGGAGATTTGGTGTTTGTTCGTGTTTCATCTATGAAAGGTGTTGTGCATTTCAGTCGATCGGGAAAGTTAGCACCTCGATATATTGGTCCATTTCCCATCACCGAACGCATTGGTTCCGTGGCTTATCGCCTCTCATTACTGGCTCAATTTTCTGCTATTCATGATGTGTTTCACGTTTCTCACTTACGGAAATGCCTTCGAGATTCTGATTCTATTCTTGATCCCGGTGTTGTGGAAGAAATTGTAGTTTCGCCTAATTTAACTTATGAGCAACATCCTATTCGTATTATTGCTTCGGAGGTCAAACGCCTTCGAAATAAAGATGTTCCACTTGTGAAAGTTCAATGGTCCTCGAATCCTAAGGATTGCTCTTGGGAATCTAGAGAATTCATCGAGCGAACACATCCGGACTTACTTTCTCGTGCTCTTTGAGGTGAACTTTTTATTTCAAATTTCTTTTGTGTTGAATATGCTTTCATGGTTGTTACTATATATTTTCTTCTTAAATATTGCGAGGAAGCAATTTCTTTAAGGAAGGGAGTCTGTAACAACCCGCATATTTTACGATTGAGTATTCAAATATTATATTTAAATATTTCATCGTTAATCGGATTAAAGTTCGAAAAGCTACTTTTTGCAAGTCAAATTAGGACTCGAGACCACCCCCATTGAGTTCAAAATGACGTTTGCGATTTTTTGAGTATAAACTTCGATATGTTTGGAGATAGTAGAATTTTGCTACTTTTTCACTTAGGGCTTTGGTTTTGTTTCAGCCCATTAGACCCAAGCTTCACCCCTCTCCCTTTCATTACTTCATTTCTAATTCCTAATACTCAAGCTTTAACAACAATGGAGAGAGGAATGGGAAATTAAAACTCCAAGCCCTAGTTTCCATCTACAAATCAAGTTCTAGCTCCAAATCAATAGAAGAAGCTTTGGTAAGCCTCCTCCTCCTCTTCTCCAACTCATTCTCTTATCAATTTCAGAAATTCCTAAACCTAATTTAGGAAAGGTTTCTCCTTTAAGCTTAGATTCAAGCTCTTTAGGTTCGAATTGAAGAGTGATTGTCCTTGCCATTGCTCTATAACTTCTTCTTCATAGTTTTGGGTTTAAAGGTAAGATTTTTATCTCACATCTATGACTATAATTATCTTTGGTTGTTAGGTATGAATTCCTAACACTTATTCATGTGCATTTGCTTTTGGTTTGGGTTGAAATGGTGAATATTCCAATTTTTATTGTTTTTGGGTTCAAATAATTAAAAATCCTAACTTTGATGTTTGATTCATGTTTTGGTGATGCATCGAGGAGCCCATAGGGCCAGGTTGCTGATTGGTGTAAACCTCTAGCGTCCGTGCTTGTCTGATTGCAAATTGAGTGAGTTTGCACTTCATTTGAAATAAGGTAGGAAATGCAGGAATTCAGGTTCAGTCGACTGAATTCTCTAAGTCAGTCGACTAGACTGAAGCCCGAAAATTTCTCATGTATGTGTTCAGTCGACTGACTCAGGCAGTTTAGTCGACTGACCTGCTCCTGTTTTGCCTGTTTTGCCTGTTTATGCTCAATTTGATTTGTTTTCCAATTTTAATCGATTCGTGATGATCCTATTTGTTGTTATCATTTATTATGACTTTGATGACTCCTTTTTTTAGGGATTTTTGAATATCCATTTCGATGAATTCTTTATCTGTTTCTTTGGATTTGATTCATGTCTTCCTATGTGGATTTTAATGATTTATTGTTTCTACAATCATTTTTATGGTCTGTCACTTTAAAATACAAAAGTTTCTATACTAGTAGTAAATATTCAAACTCTTTACCAAAGATTACTCAAACTCTATTTTTCAATATCGAACTCGTTTATAAAACCGTTTTCCAACCTATTAGTATATACAAACCTTTACCTCACTCGTATGAGAAATCTAATTAAACGGTTTAGTAAAACAAGTGGTATGAAACGCTTGCGTTTACTTCGTCGGTTAATTCTTGGACTTATTCGATTGAATCTCCTGTGACAATTTTCTAGTGGAAATCTACAATTTGTTCGTAAATATTTAAGTTAAGCTAGTGGTTATGGGACATGAAGCTAAGCTCATATATTTACTAGCTTAGTGTAATTGACACTTCTTGATGATCGATGATGATCGTATTTGTGATTTAGACTAGCAAGGTACGATGTCTCTTTGTCCGCGAGGGAGACTAAACCCCGTTTTTGTGGAGCTTCGGCTCAAATTGGTGGGGTACCGACCCATGGTCTTCGGACCTTTTTGTGGAGCTTTGGCTCAAAATTAATGGTTAGCAACCATGTAATAGCGTTCCATTTTGTGATACATGTGTTGGTGAGCTTTTATGCTCCTGTTTTGTGAAAGGCCTCCCCCTTTTTGTGGTTTCTGGATTTTCATTGATAATTTCTAGAATTTGTGTTTCATCGATTTTCGTGATTTACATTGATATGTGTTATCAATATTTGTGCATTGGTGAATTTGTGTGTCATTAACTTTTGTGATTGGCATTGACATTATTGTCAATATTCATGGTTTTGGTAAATGGAAATATAGAGTATGACATCCCTTTTGATCTTTGAGAAGATTTTCATGATATTGACTAATCCCTAGTTGATTTTTCAATTGCATACTTATCACAGTATGGCTTTATGTCTATTATATATTTATGTCATATCTCTTATTCTATATCATTTTATCTGATATTTATAGATAGACTGATCCATTTATTATTTTCTTATTAAATAATACTCAGGTCAGACCGAGATGTTACAGGTGCTTCTGCTTGACTTCTCATCTGGGATTATTATCCTGACTTTTTGCTAACTACTTAGATTGGTAGTTTTTGGTTGCATACATTTGAGATATAGACTCATTGACGTATACTTATTCTTTTATGTAGCACTTGTAACTATTCTTTTGTGATATTGTGGATCTTGTTTGACCACTACTCTGATATACACTTTTATGTGTAGTATTCATATCTGTTTCCGCCTTTGTGATATGAATTATCTGTGACTGATTTGTGTTATACTTATTTCTATATTTGTTTCCGAAGATATTATAGCCACTGTGTAGTAGCCTTGAGTTTGCATCGGTATGTCGGATTTCCTCTTGTGATAAAAAGTTGTATTTTGAATCTGGCATATCGGTACTCGCAAAAAGTGATTATACAGATGGTCGCTCCCCAACAGCCTTATTCTCCGCGCTAGTTGACGGCATTACCCCGTAGTGTCCTTGGCTAGCATGGGTATAGAGGTGGGGCATCACATCCAGCCTCGACTGCCACTGCCCTCCTCCCTCTTCACCAATCACAGCTCCCATCACATCACACGCTCGGTCTTCACCCTTCTTTTCCCCTTGTCCTTGTATGGTTGCATACATATGTAAGTATTATATACATATACATATATATATATTAGTTTTAAGATTTGGTTGTTATATGATAGTGTGTTAAGCCGTGTATATATGTTAAAGTATTATTTGTATATATAGTGTAAGTTTATTTTTTTAAGCATATATTTCACATGGTAAATTCTATAATATGACTGTATATATGAATTATATATTTAAAATAATTTGCAATCCTGTCGTCTTCTTTCATTGTAAAGCCATAGCACCACTCCTCTATTGTGGCTATATATATATATATATATATATATATATATATATATATAAAATATTTTGTGTTCTAGTCTGAAGGTTTGAGTGCTGTAGTTTATAAAGTTTAAAGTATAATAAAAAGTGTATACGGTTTACACCTATCCAGCGGTAATATATTATGAATTATGAAAAGTTATATAAGTTTGTATATATACCAGCTTCTATAGTTGTTGAGTTTATGATTCCAAAGTATATAATAGTTTGTTACAATTTAAAGTGTGTGTATATATATATATATATTGTTTATTGTTGCTATTATATGTTATTCTATACGGCCTATATTAGTTTATATATACTATTTGGTTTTAATGTTTAAATTTTAATAATTTACGTATATATTAGTATAGTAGTTATTTATGTATTCAGCTAGCTTATATATACGAATGTTTATAAATTTTGATTCTTTATTTTATATGCATACTTGTTTTTCTGTATATGATATAATTATTGTATATTTCCAACGGTATGTTAGTTATAATATAAAGGCTGATTTCTTATTGTTACAGTATATATATATATTTTATACAGTCTGTGTGTGTATATATATATGATTATATAAAAAATTTGATATGATAATAAGTATATTATTGTCTAATTGTATAATGTTGTGATAATAATTTTGTACTATAAAATATATACATGGACACTTTGATTTTAAGATATATATATATATATATATATATATATGGATTTTTAAATTTTAATGTAGATATTTCGATTTTTTTATGTGTTTTAATAACTATTGATTTTAAAAATAATATGGAGACTTGTTCTAACATGTGTTTATTGGAATATTGATTTTAAGGGAATATAATATATTTTATATTTTGGTTCAGTCTATATCAAACGGATTCTTATTTTTCTCATCAATTCCTTATCTATCATCTCTAGTCATCGAACTCGAGTCCATCATTCTTTGCTTCAAAATTCGTGCTTAGATCTGTAACTCATTCTATTGTATATTCTCTCTAGCCTCGAAAGGGGAGCAATCACTCACGATTAACGTTCTTGTATTTATTAAATTTTATTTCAATTGAAACGACAATTGAAATATGCTGCTGTAGTTATTTATATTGTTATTTATGCTATTATCTGTATCTTTTCACCTGTGACATCTGACACCATTTTCTGTTATTTATATTGATGATATATGTTCTTCATATTATTATCATATTAGTTATCACTCTCGACATTCGTACTTATATAATTATGAAACAATGAAATTTGAATTGTAATAATTGATATCCTATGTTGATAGTAGTTTATATATGCTAGTTACATGATTTTTTATGATGTTATAACCTGATTATATGCTTGTTACATCATCTGATATTATATGCCATGTTATACTGCTTATTTATTTTCTGCTCTCACGCTGCAAGTTCCATATTAGTATAGATTCACAATGGGCTGAAATGATACATACTTGAACGATCTGTAGAATAGGAGAAAATCGTTACGGGTTGAAATAATAAACCCAAGCGATTTTCATTGATTTGAATTTGGGATTGCGGGTTGAAATGATATATACCTGTATATATTTAAATTACGGATTGAAATGATAAATATCTGTATCTCTTGACCACAAGATACAAAATTTTATACAGACACCGTTGGTCTATATATATATATAGACGTGTGTGTGTGTGTGTGTGTATATATATATATATATATATTTGAAAATGATTTCTATGGTTTTGAAATGAAATATATATGGTTTTATTTAAATTTGATATGTATATGAATAAGCTTTTATATAAAATAAAATTAATAATAAGCTTTAAATTTAGTAAAGTCTGATTTAAATATGTTTAAGGATTATTTAAGTTTTTATTTAAAAAAATAGATTTTCAAATGATTTTATAAGTTAAGTTGGGAAGATAAATTTGAATTTAATTGAAATTGTAATTAATTAAGAACTTTATTTAATTAAATCGATTTGAAATTTATTGAATTTGCGTATTTAAAGAATATGATTTTATAACTTTATTTTGTTGAGTATTTCACGTTTAAATATATTGAAGGAAATATTTGGAAAAAAATGTAATTTAAGGTTATTTAAATGATAATGGATCTATTAAGTGAATATTTCAAAACCTAAATAATAAGAAGTTGAAATGATATATATATATATATATACATATATATGAAATTATCAATTTAGCTTTAAAAGTGATATAATTTGGAAATATATTCATTTGAAATGGAAATGATATTTTGGTTTTGAACTATAAATTATTTTGAAATGACCACGATGCTATAATGACTTAGGTTTTAATAGCGTATATTTCTACATTGTAGACAGCTCCACGGATCCTTAGAGGATGGGTATCCCAAATGTCCTCTAAGTTAATTGTATTTCAGTTGATATTTCACTTAAGCTGAATTTATTGATATAAGAATGTTAATCCTCACTCGAGTGTTTTGTGTTTTGCAGTACGCTTAGGTCAGACTGAGTAATTCAGCATTTAAGACTTACCTTTGGAGTTTGGAGCCTCGCTTGGAGATCCAACTATCGATTCAGCTTTCAGCTTTTCCAGTTGATTTGTTCAGAGAGGTCATCAGTTTGTATTGGAGACTTCACTGTGTTTGAGATATTCTGCTGTATTTTATTTCTAACTCTGATGTTTATATAGTAGCTTCATGAACTACTATTTATCTATTCCGGTATATTATTTTTCGTTACTCAGTGTCTGTGATTCTATGGTTGATTTATTTACTGTATATGTTGAGTCTTGCCAAATTTAAATTAAAAATATGATATTTTGAGCAATTCAAGTCCGGCATGTGTGGATGTGAATGGTTGAAAATATCGGGATGTTACAGTTGGTATCAGAGCCAGGTTTTTGGAAAAACATAGCATATGTAGTAGATTTAATCACAGAATCACTTTTGTTCAAGCATTGAATTCCTCCTTCTTCAATTCGATTTCCTTTGAATTTTGGAATGCTCCCCTCGGTTTCAAAATTCATTTTCTTTCCTATTCATATTATTTTGATTCTGGAACATCCCATAACTCCACTTCGGATGACTTCTACAAAAAAAATCGACGATCCCGCCAATCTTTGAATGATTTGTAAAGGGGTGAAACTCCTCTACAAATGGCATCGATTCACCGGAGATTTCTATACCCTCCGTTTAGATGCTGCCATCTCTTGCTATGCCGAATTCTATCTCTGGCGAACGAATGTCTATTTGCCTTAGAATTCTACATCGATCATATTCCTAAAGTCACGGTTGACCGGGTTAAGGTCCCCGTGATTTATATAAGCATACCCATCTTCTATTTTGAAATTTAATTATCTCATCTTCGATCGAGCCTATCTTCAAATCAAAATTCTATTTGATTAGAGTCCCTCTAAGTTGAATCTCTATCTTTGTTTTCAAATCCATTCTCGAATCATCCTTTGAAAATCGTGTTTGGTTGTGTTTTAGAAATTGTCTTATATATTGAAATTATTATTAATTTGATAATTATGATTATATTCTATATATAAAAGTGAAAATGTTTTCGATAAGGATTATATACCTTTTAAAAGTGAGAATTTGAAGTTTCGATAGGATTTGAAATTTTGAAAATTTTATAAGAAATTGATTTATATAAAAATGATTTATAACTTAAGGGTTTTAAATTGGAAATTTGAGGAGTGAACTTCGTATTTTGAAAATTGGTTTTAAGATTTTCAAATTAAATAATAATACAATTTGAAAGTATTTTTCGAATATGAAATGTTTCAAATGACTTCAAATGAGTTCCAATGATTTCGAAGGAATCTCAAAAAAGTTTTCAAGAAAATAGAAGTCTAGAACTCACTTATGTCACTAGAGAATAATTTAGGTAATGAGTGCACGCATCATCGACATTGATTTTCGAGTTTCAAAGTGGGGGAGAGGCCACTTTAGTAGCTGTACTAATCGGTTGATTTTGTGAAACCAATTTTGATTTAAAATTCTGAAGTATGATTTGATATTCGAAAGATATATGTATACATATTTGAAATGATTTGAAGTGAGCCCAGTGTTTAGTCCTCGAGTTTCGGATTTGATCGGTATAAGCCTATCTTGTAAAATTGATTTATTGACTGGCTGCTGATTTCCAACTCTTGGATTTGAAATTTGATTTCTCTGACTATTTTGAATGTTCGAACACTTCCAAATCGAGGTAAAATTTTAAAGCTTAATAATTTTGAAAGGTATAAATTATTTGATAAAGTATATAAGTTTAGTTTGTATGTTTAAGTATGAAGTAATATGATTTAAATAAGTTTGAAAATTTTTGTTAAGTAAATGAATAAGACTTTTTTGAATTATAATAATATGAAATTTAGTTTTTTAAATGTTTTGAATAAAAAATTTGTTCTAAATGTTTTTAACTTAGTAACATCTTTTGTAAAACTATATATATATATATATATATATATATATAGAATAATGATTTTTAAAAGGTGAATTGGATCTTTCAAATAGAAATAAATAGTTTAAAGGTTAAAGGGATGGTTAATTGAGAAAAATATTTGGTTTCGAAAATAGATTGGAATTTAAAACTCAGTATTTATATGATGATTTTGGAAATAAATTTGTTTGACTTGAATTATGTTGATTTGGAAGCTAGTATTATTTTTTATGCCTATTATTTTGGAAACTTTGAAACTGAAGATATTTAATTTGGAAGAAATAAGTGGTAGAAATTGTAAATGATTTTGAAACTGAACTGGTGTTGAAACAAATTGAAATTGAGAATGGATATGACAAATAGACATTCTTTTGAAAATTTGAATTTTGAATTTAGTGGGCACTATGTCGACATAGGGGTTAGGGGTATGTCGATATGCTCAAAGCAAAATTTATGATTTTGATTTTCTTATTAAAATTGGTCTATAATTTGTCAAAACAATTTCTAAACTTTGTAAATATATTTGAATATAGTTTGGACATATAAATGTAATTTTTATTATATAATCTTAATCTATAAAGTGATTTAAAATCTGAGTATATAAATATTTTAAATTTAAATATTTAAAACAAGAGATAGTTTAAAATCAAGGATAATTTTGAAATCAAAATAATAAAGATAATTTTGAGGCTGAAATATTTCAAACAAGAGAGACGTCATTTTGAAAAGAAGGTTTTGAAAAAATTTAAATTAAGAGATATATTTTTGTAAAAACATTTTTATAAAATTAGTGGACGTCAAAATAGGATCATTATATGTTCCACTAGATATTGTCGTGGGTTCCATCCCACTAGGGTTCCATCCCTTTAACAGGCACGAAGTGGGTTCCATTCCACGAATAAATTTCAAATAAAGATGTAAGTGATTTCAAGAAGTTTTAACATTATTCTAGACTCAATACTTATCTTGTATTCTTGAAATCTGGAACTCTTTATATCTTCAGTCTCGAATCTCTATACTGTACAGTCTTCATTCTTGGTACCTGCATGGTTATATCCTGTATATACATATATATCTCAACTATAATGTTAGTATTTGTATTTTATAACAAGTTCTAAGGTTGTTGTCATCAAAACCATCATCTCAAGGACTAGCAAGGTGCACCTATTGGTAACATGTCTCAAATGCCCATTTTCCCGCGCCGTGGATGTGGGTGTAGGCACGGGCGCACGCGTGCGAGGTGGTGCGTTGCACCGCCCATCATGGCTGTGACTCTCATTGTCTCATAGGAATTATAATAGTGTCCATACCTTAATATATAAACATGATTGTTTATTTTAGTCTAAAATGTGGGACTATTCATTTCCCAAGGCATTAATGTCTTCACATTTCCCGATGCTTATTCATTTCTAACAATCCCTTACATGAATGAGTAATTGCTTAATTTATTTTCAAATTTTGCAAAACATTTATCGTATCGGTTAAAGTATCACATTGGCCTTGAAATTTTCTAGTGTTGATCCTTTTGACTTATTGGCGAATAGTGGACTAAGGTTGTCTTTGAACTGCAAGCCTTTCGTGTAAATATGAAAATAGACAACATGCAATAAGTGTTTCTAATCTTCTTGGTTCTCGATTTGTGTTCGTTTTTGCCATGAACACCAGCTTGGTCTCATGAGTGCTTTGGAGAATTTGGCCTCACAATTCTCCTTAAAGCGGCGCCTTCGCACTCACATAGGTGATTCTATAACGGGTATTTTCATAGTACTCTACTTGGTTCTTAATATTAACAAGTATAGACATCATTAAAAGTATCAAAACTTATCTTATTCTTCGGAGAGTAGTGCATAGACTTATCACAGAAATGATTTGAATATTTATAGTGCTATCTAGTTTATCTAGACTTAGTTGTCTCTTTGAACCTAGATCTTGGGATCTCCAGTCAGCTAGGTGGGGTTTCTGTTTAAATAAACTTTTTAGTTTATGGGCCTTAACCCCATTCCCATCGATAAGATATTAACCTTCTCTCTAAGTAAACCTTTTTTTAGTAGATCCGCAATGTTATCATTTGATCTTACGTAGTCAATTGTGATAAACCCATTGAAGAGAAGTTGTCTAACAGTTTTATGTCTAGACTTGCCATTGTAAAGCTTATTATTAGCCTTCCAATAGCTGATTTGCTGTACCAATGTATGCTTATTGGAGGTACAATCTTTCCCAATTCGGAATACCTTCTAAAAGACCTCGAAGCCAATCTGCTTCTTCTACGGCTTTGTCTAAAGCAATAAATTCTGATTTCATGGTTGTTCTTGTTATACAAGTTTGTTTAAAGGATCTCCAAGATATTGCCCCACTAGCTAAGGTAAACTCATTTCCAAAAGTGGATTTTGCATCTGATGAACCAGTAATCTAGTTTGCATCACAATACCCTTCTATTACAGATGGGTACTTATCATAATGTAGTCCATGACTTTGTGTATACCTTAGATATTCTAGTACTTGAATTATAGCTTTCTAGTGACTCTTTCCTAGGTTGCTAGTACATTTATTGAGTTTACTTACAGCATATGCTATATCAAGCCGAGGGCAATTCATTACGTACATAATGCTACCTAGTATACGAGAGTACTCAATTTGGTAAATACTATCACCGCTATTTTTAACCCAGTTTTAGTTCAAATATATAGGTGATTTTGCTGATATTACATTGTGTTGTTTAAACGTTTCAAGTATTTTTCCCAATGTTGTGTGATTGGGACAACACATATCCTTGGTTGGTCTTATGTATTTTTGTAAAAAGTATCACATCAACGATTCCCAGATCTTTCATGTCAAATCTGGCGAAGAGCATATCTTTTCTATATTTTATTATCTCCTTGTTGCTTCCAAGTATTATTAAGTCATCTACATATAGACATACAATGACATATCCCATATTTTTATGTTTAGGATAGACACATTTGTCGCATTTGTTTATATAAAACCCATTTAGTATCATATTTTAATCAAAATTTTTATGTCATTGTTTAGGTGCTTATTTAAGCCCATATAATGATTTTCTTAATCTACAAACCTTACTTTCATTTCCAGGTTTAAGGAAACCTGCAGATTACTTCATGTATATTTCTTCTTCCAGTTCACGATTTAAAAATGTTGTCTTTACATCCATTTGATGTATTTCTAAATCAAGTGTGGATGTGATTGCTATCAGCATTCTTATTAATGTTATTCTAGTTACTAGAGAGTATGTATCAAAATAGTCTAGGTTTTCTTTTTGTTTGAAACCTTGATCCACAAGTCCAGCTTTATACTTTTCTATTGAACCATCAGGTTTCAATTTCTTTTTAGATATCCATTTATTACCCAAACTTGCATCCTTGAGGTAAATCAACTAACTTCCATGTATGGTTTGCCATAATGGATTCGATTTCATTGTTAATCGCCTCCTTCGAATAAGGGGCATCTACGAAATACATAGCTTGTTTGTGTGTTAATGGATCGTCTTCTAACATAAATGTGTAGAAGTCTAGTCTAAAGGTTTTTGATGTCCTTAATCTTTTTCTTCCCCTTGGTTCATCCACTTGTTGATAAGCACTGTTTTGCTGATCATTATCAATATTTTATTTGGTATTCTCAAAAGAATTGGAGATTTCAGTTTCCCTTAGTCTCTTTTGAGTATAATTTTCAATACCCTATTTGAAAGGGTATAAATGTTCGAAAGATCTAACAATTCTCGACTCAATGATGGTATTTATGTGAATATCATCAATTTTGGATTTGTGTACCAAAAACTGATAAGTGGTACTGTTTTGTGCATATCCTAATACACAATCAATTGTTTTTGGTTCAATTTTGACTTTCTTTAGTTTAGGTACCTCTACTTTCATAAGACACCCCCACATTTTTATGTATTTGTAGGAGTGGTCTATTTTTCAAAGTTTGTGGGGAGATTTAGATGTTTCCTTTCATGGTATCTTATTCAAAATATGATTTGCAGAATGAATAGCTTCTCCCCAGAAGTTATCTAGCAAGCCAGAACTAATTAGTAAGGCATTCAACATTTCTTTAAGAGTTCTATTTTTCTATTCGGCTATACCATTGGACTAAGGTGAGCATGGGGCTGTAGTTTGGTGTACAATACCATGTTTGGCATAGAATTCCTCAAAGGGAAATTCATATTCTTCTCCTCTATCACTTTATTTTCTTGTTGTGTTGATTTTCAACTTCTGCTTTATACTGTTTAAACATGTCGAATGCCTCATCCTTGCTTCTAAGGAGATGCAAATAAAATTAACTTATACAATCATCAATGAAGGTAATGAAATACCTTTTTCCACCTCTAGTTTGACACATTTTTAAGTCACATACATCTGTGTGTATTAAGTCTAGAGGTTCAATTTCTCATTCAACATGATGAAACGAGGTTCTTGTTAATTTTTCTTTTGCTCAAACTTGACATTTATAATTGGAATCTATTTTGCAATTTGGTATGAAATCTAGATTAATCAATTTTCGCAAGATATCAAAATTTACACGACCTAACCTAGAATGCCATATGTAAGAAGAGTCAACGATATAAGCAGAAGATTTAATTTTATTTATATCATTGTTTGGTAAAATAGTGGTTACATTTGGTTTAAATAAACCATCACAAACATATCCTCTATCTACATACACTCCATTCTTTGACAACACAAACTTATCAGACATAATGGTGAGTTTGAAGCAATGCTTGCTAAGCAGTGATCCCAAAATTAGGTTCTAGCGGATCTCTGGAACATGAAGAACATCTTTCGAAGTTAGTTCTTTTCCAGTAGTCATTTTCAGTACAATCTTTCCCTTGCCTTCAACTTTTAATGTGGATAAATTACCCATAAAAGTTGTTCTTCCTCAATACCAGTTTTGTAGGTTTATAAACACCCACTTATTTGCACATATGTGTCGTGCGGCTTCTGTGTCTACAAACCACTCCTTCGAGTCACCAACAAGGTTGCATTCGGATACTACTGCACATTAGTTCATATCAGACACGCCTTTTGAGGTGTCAGCCATGATTGCTTTTGATTTCTTTTTCTTGGATGCACGACATTCGGCGGCTTTGTGTCCTTTCTTTCCCGGTTATGGCATGAATCTTGAAATTTCTTTGATTTCTTAGGAGCATGCTCACGTTACCTTTTGTTGGGTTTCCTTGACTCGACTACATTTGTCTTGGCAATCATGGTATGGGAAATTTTCTTCTTATATTACCCGTTATCTTCCTTAATCCTCAATGAGACTACAAGTTCCTCCATTGTCAAATCCTTGCACCAGTGCTTAAGGTAGCTTTTGAAATCTTTCCATGATGGAGGAAGCTTTACAATTGCAGCAGCAACCTGAAAGGATTCAGTCAGAGTCATTCCTTCATCGTGCAGTTGGTGAATGATGACTTGTAACTCTTGAATTTGGCTGATAACAGTCTTCACATCAATCATTTTGAAGTCAAGGAATTTTCCTGCTATGAATTTTTTCATGCCTGCATCTTCTGTTTCGTACTTTTTCCCTAGTTGCATAGATGTTGTCAAGTCCATTTAAAATGTAGTTCTTGCACATGAAATCGGAACTCTTCTAGACATTCAAGGCTTTAACTTTTGTTACATCGAGTTCCAACCCTTCAACTATGGGAGCATCTTCTGTAAGAAACTTTGCAAGGCCTAAAGTCGTCAAATAGAACGACATTTTTTGCTGCCAGCATTCGAAGTCCATACCTATGAACTTTTTCGACCGTTCTCCATGTGACAGTACCATCGTTGGAAACATAATCGCAGACTGAGTAGTAATCACAACCTGTGTTGATGCAAAAGTGTCGCTTTCATGAGACATCGTCATCTACAAAAACAACCAACGATAAATCAATATTATTTCAAGATTGTTATGCAGTAACATTACAAAGATGTTACAAAACTACTACTATTACATTGCAAAAATTGTTAACAGTAGCGTTACAAAGGTGTACTGTTACGATTATGTTACAAAGATTGTTAACAATAATGTTACAAAGGTGTTACGAAACTATTATGATTATGTTGCAAAATTGCAACAACAAAACTATCACAACTATGTTAGTAAACAGATTATGCAGTAGATATAATACCAATTAGATTGCCCGAGTCCAATGAAAAACTATTTCCTTGAAACAATATTGTGCCCTCTATAGCGCTTAAGGATATCGAGCAATTGTTTGTTAAGATGAAACAGACCGTCTGTGTGATGCTATGCAATAATCACAGAGCAATGACGAACTCAAGAGAATGTAATTTAAGAACAGTGGTTTGCGGAGAGGAGGAAGTGCAGAAAAACCTTTGTTTGTTTTTTGTTTTCCTTCTGCCTATACATAGGCGCGGGGAGGTGCTCCTATTCAATGATAGGTGCATGTTTGAATGGTAGCGACTGTTGGAAAGGTTGCGACCCTTTATCTGGCTGTGCGACCCTTTGAGTTTGAATGGACAAAAACGAAAATTTGTTTGGTCTGAACAGTCAACCAAAGCCAACTGCCAACTTCCAACTACAAAGAGCTAAGTGTCTCTAATACGCCTCAAATGCTCATTCACCCACGCCGTGGATGCGGGTTCTTGCATAGGCGTGCGTGTGCAGGGTAGTGCGTTGCACCACCTGTCATGACTATGTCTCTCTTTATCTCATAGAAATTATAATAGTGTTCACATCTTAGTATATAAACACAAATTGTTTATTTTATTCTAAGATGTGGGACTATTCATTTCCCAAGGCATTAATGCCTTCACATTTCCCAATGGTCATTCATTTCTAATAACAATAGCATACTAAAATCTAATGGCACACTCAGTCGTGTCACCAGCAGCCACTTGCTAGTAAGTGTCCTTACCTTTTGAAAGGTCTAGAGTAATCCAATTCCAAGACCTGTATATCAACCCCTCTCCTCACCCGGATAATGATAGACGTACACACATGTTGTTCCTTACAAGTCCCACAAGCCAGAACTTGCCTGCCAGAACAACCCCAAGTGCCTCAATTAGTGCCTTGCATAAGTTATCTCAAATTCACACTATAGCATGGTTCGGTACATATCCATCATAGTTCGGTACTGATCCATATACTTTGTCAAAATCAGCTCCATTTCATCCCCAAGCTCTAAAGTGTCCAATTTTATCCTTTCGATAGATCGCACTGTAATATCCCATACTTTAAAGAGTCCAAATTTCAACTAAACTGAAACCCAAGTCCATTAGGATATGGATCGTTAGTTTTGGTAAGCACATCAGAGAGCGATCAATATAAACTCACAGCGGAATAGGAAAATATAATAGAACATATGTACTAACTAAGACTACCACATTAGAATCGATATTATCCCTTGGACGTCTAATTGTCTTGTCAGCTCTAAGCATAAATAAGAAGACTTCTCCATCTACCATTCTTGTCTTATTCTAGTATCGTCCCTCTATATCTATCATGTGGCTTATAATGAGATGGAGGTCATAAAAACATTATGATGATTGGAAAATTACATACTTTACTCATAGCGTTAATTTATGCCAATTGATTTCTATTTAAATGTTATGTCTATTATTTGTGGCTAATCTGTTTAATCCTATGTGCACATACAATATGCCCAACCTAACATTCTCTAAGCTATAATTATAATATATATGTCTGTACATAGATATACCTAAACATAAACTATCCAAAAACCTCAGTCATATAATACTTATTAAATAGGGAGGAGGCGAACCCAACAACCATTTAATACTTCAGTTCTTGAAGCGAACCCTTCGCAACGTAAACGCTAGTCAATTGGCTCTGGCTACACAGACCAATGACCTCTATATACAGCTTTATAATTCATAATTTAATTGTCATACTACTAACACATTTCAAAGGCTCATTTAAGGGTTAACTAGCCGATCTTTGACGAACAAATTATGTCTAACCTACTACTTTGAGGTATGTGTGTATCCTATACAGATTCTACACTAGTAAGAAGTGAAATCCATTAATGAATAACCCAAGTCTTTGCTACTATATGCTTGGGACCCTTGGTGATCATAGCCTATATGCCATCCCTACTATTACATGTCGGTTCGACGGAAATACTGACATAACCCACCGACCTTCCTTGGTTGACATCACATTTAGACTAACCTAACGCAAATCAAGGAAAATGCACCTTCAGTTACTTAATAGCTCTTTTAGAAATGAAGCAGACCTCATTTTCTTACAAGTATTGGGTCATTTAATACTTCAACTCTGAGAAAAACCCTTGGTATATTTTCCCCTATGTATTTGCAAACGCGTATCCCTTCCCTATGGGTCCTATAGTTTAAGACGTCTCACATCAGTAGTGATGATACAAAACTGCTGGTAGTCTCTATGTGAAGGGATTCTGTCGTGTAACTCTACTAACTTTGCATCCCAACCCTTACTAAACCAAATTAATTATCCTAGTTCTAAATATTAGGCTATGCCCACCAATTTAATTTTTGCTTATCCCAAACGTGTAATTGATGCTATATAATTTTCCATTATGAAATTATATTACCTTCTAGAATTTAATTCCTATCTTATCCTCTTATTTATTATATTCCGTAAATATTAATTGTCCGTAGTAAACAATCAACATTATTCCAATTGGATAGTTTCTAATAACATTTATGTATTCATTCTAATTCAACCTATTATGCCTATTCATTTCTCCTAAATGTCACATTAAATCCTTTAATCGGTCCATTAACACATTTCTATCCCTATTTAGTTCTATTATTCCTATTCATTTCTCCATAAATGGCACGTTAAACTCTTAATCAGTCCTTATTTAATTCCTTTAACTATCTATTAACTATAAATTTATTGTCCATTAAATTTGTAGTTATTATCCATAAATTTTGAAATAATTATTCCTTCCTTTCTCAAGCTCCTAGTCTTATAGTGTAATGATCCAGAATCTGGGTTATTTGAAATTGGAATATTTAATTGGTTTTAAATGTTGAAAAGTTCATTTTGTATATTTAATAACTTGAATTTCAAATATAATGATTAAAGGGTAATTTAATTATTAAATTTAATAATTGAAATTTGATTAAAATTGAATCATGGGTTTTAAGCTTGATAAGAATAATTTAAAGGCTTATTTAATTCTATTAATAAGAAGGAAGATAATAAATTTTTAAATTGAATTTAAAAGTGATTTACTCGATTTTTAAAATAACTCGTTTTAATTAACATATAAAAATAGCCTTCAGGGGAATAGTCTAGGATTTTGATGAAACTAGTGTCGTTAGATCCATAATAATGAATTATAATACATCGTAAAATTTTGTAGCGATTAAATGCACTGTTTGGTCGTACGGGATAGCCGCATTGAAATTAATATCGAAAATTTAATATTATAATTGGGTTCAAAAAGCTATCTTCTCCATACGATCGAATTCGGGCTCGAGACTTGTTCCATTGTGTTCGGAACAGGGGTACTACATTAGGAATGTCAAGGGAATGCCTCGATCGGGGTTTGGAATAAAATATCTGGACATTTTGGAATTTTACATATATATATATATGTTATTTTCATTTCACATCAGCCCTCAAAACTTACACTCAGCCACCCTACCCTGAGCGTTCAGCCACCCTATCACGTACGAGCCTATACCATTTCATTTAAATTGCGTTCTTACAGAGAAAAAGGCCTTATTCTCTTTTTAATTCAAAACACCACATCCAATGATCCACGTCAATTGTAACCAATTCTTGCGCTTTTAGGCATTGTCTCAACTGGAGTTTTGTTTGTGTCATCGAGTTAAACGTGTTCAACGATGGAGATGTGGTGCAGTTGCCTCTGGTGGCCGAAATTTGGACACAAATGCTGAAGTTTGGATTGGGTTTTTCAACGAATTGGTGGAGCATTTGATGATGGGACCTGAAGGAAGATTGTAGGGGCAACAAGGGTTATGTACAGCCGGAGTTTGGTGGCAAATGGAGTGGGTGGTAGTGGAAGTTTGGGTTTGAATAGGTGTGACTTTTATGGGTTTTGGGGGTGACGGTCTGGGACACCATGGTGGGTGGTTTCAAGTAAGGCGAGGTCAGAGGGATATCAGGTGGAGTCGCGGCGAGGGTTGTTGGCCTAAGGTGGCACGGGGAAGGTTTGAGTTATCAGCGGCCTGATGGTTTCAAATGCGTGAGAAGAAGGGGAAAAGTGATTTGCTTAATTAAGGTTAATTTTAAAGTTAATGATAGGATTAAGGAATTTATGTATCATTAAATTTCATAAGCTTGTAAAATCAATAACTCGTTCGTTTTAGATCTAAATCCAACGCGGTCGGTCGCGTTGGATCCGTACTGATGAAATCTTCAACATGGGATTGGATTGACTGAATTTAGAGATTCCAGAACTTTTAACTAAATTTGAACGCCTTTCAAATTTAGTCTTAATCAGAAAATGGAAGCAACAACTGAAATAAATGTGAGTAAATCTCACTAATTTTGGTTAATTAGTTTTATTTTAAATAGTTAAAATTATTTATTGGTTGATTAGGTTGATCGATAAATATTATCAATTGGATGTTATATTATATATAGTAGCAAATATATTAGTTGGGTTGAGTATTCCCATCGATTCGAGCGTACGAGACACTATGCAATCCGCATAATAGCGGATGACCCTTTTTATTGCGATATCCCACCTTGAAGCGATGATTATATTTTGTGATTATAATACATCTATGGTTGCAAGGAAACAACTTGGAGGAATCCAACTGGATTTCTCAAAAATATTGGTTTTAATTTCATATATAGTGATATATGATGTGTGTGAATAATCTGATATAGATTTTATTATGATTTGAATTATTGGATGCTATAGTAGCACTGGCCTAAATTTTGGTATTATTAATACCATAGGTAATAATTTTTGAATTTTAAGAAGGAAATTGAAAGGCGATTTTGGAATTGATATTTTTATATTGAATTTTGGAACTTTTAAAAAGGGAATTGATTTGGATAAAATAAATAAATTTTATTTTAGATATTTATTTAGTTATTTCGTAAAATAGTTTCAAACAGAGAATTTAATTTGAGTATTTTTAAATAGTGGATTTTTAATTGGGCTTTCTGGGAATGCGAAATGAAAGTCAAAATCGTGATTTGAATGATTTTGGAATATAGTTTGGATTGTTTAAGAAATAGATTCATAAATGGAATTTTAATTAGAAATCAATTTATAGAAAGAATTTAGTGATATGAACCAGTTATAAACTATATATGAGATTATGAAATTTTTAAACAATGTTTATAAATAAAGTGAAACGATTATCATTTGATAGAATTGGAAATATAAATTCACACGAATAATTTATAATGAGATATGGAAATCAGTTAAGAAGGAATAGTGGATTCTAGTTTGGAATTTGAAAAGAAAAAGGTTATGAAATTGGAAATGTAAATCATTTTGTGATGAATCGAGAGAGATTTACAAATATAAAATTGGTTATATTGGACTTTAACATATATTTTTTTATCAAGAAGTGAAGTTTGTTATTAAAAGGATTTTTATTTATTAAACTATGTAGTTTTAAAAACTATTAATTGAATTAAAATATTTCAAAAATTAGTTATTTAAATATTTAAATTTACTGAAATGAAATTCTAAGTTTTATGAACAAGTTTTGAAAATCGATTGTAAATTTTATAAATTAATTGGAATTAGTTATTGACATTTATTTTAAAAGTGCCTTGTTATTTTAAATAATTATTAAACTATTTTGAAATTTATTATTACATGTATATAGTTTAAAAGTAAAGGGTTGCAATTTATTTATAAATGCTCTTGAGATTTATTAACGGGGTTTTATTTAATGGAATTTATGAACTTAGGAAAATTTAAGAATTTTTTTTTCAAATTGTTTAGATACGGGAACTTCAAAAATGAATCTGAATACTTTAAAGGAGTTACAGATGGTTAGTTGGATCATAAATATGTATAATCGATAATTTTTGGAAATTGTAAAGGGAATTAATTAAAAATCCGAAGATTTATGAGTTAAGTACAGAATACTTCCTATGTATGGATATTAGGAATGATCTTGGGAAATAGACTTATAATATTTTCCTATGTATAGGAATTAAAGTTTTGGAGACATTTGAGTAACGAAATGATTTATATATAAAAAATTTCTAAGCAATGAATTATAAACTGGATTTAGAAATAATTCTAAGTGGTTATATGGGTTGGAATATCTTGTTATGGATTTAAGTATTTGAAATCATTTTGAAATATTGAAATGCTTGGAGAGATTTGGATATATATCTTTGTAAAGATATTTTGAAATAAATGTTTTGAAAAAGTTATAATATGGGCCTAGTGACTGCTTATGTGTGTAATTTGATAGTTAAATAACTGACTATCAAATCTGGCCAAATTCGTTGATCGTTTCGAAGACACTGAGATCGGATTTAATTATCCGAAAACCACTACGATTCGATTTGAGCATTATAAATTGTGATATCATGAAGCTAATGAAGATGGTGATTTTAGAAATTTGGTTTTTTCAATCCCAGAGCAACCTGTATGGATGAATTCTATTATTACATTTCTTACCTAGAAGGCAGTGTTAGCATTCCACATATGAGTGCTATTCTTAAGGTAAAACATAGCTCAAGCCTCATCAACAGAGAATGACTGAAAATCGGGGAAGGTGCAGCAAGACTTTGTGGGTCACACCCATTAGGGTATGTTGTCACCTTTCTAGATTACCCTACATATACATATTTATGGATTAGTTGTGCATGAGATCTCAAAAGGGTTGCAAAGCAACCGGGGTGATGACATATTCGGTAATATCCAGAATGGGGTAGGTCGGTCTTGTGTTGACAGGGATTGATAGGTTTGATTTGGTACATTTTCTAGACATGTATCGTGATAGGTGGTACCCAGTGCCTAGTCATTAGTTGGAACCCATTCTCCAATATGAGCTTTATAGTTTTAGTTGTGTACCAAATATGTTGAATGTGAGATGCAAGCATTTCAGCTATTTTATAGTTTACTTTCTATAGACACTATTATAATATCAGATGATTTTGATATAAAAGGTTTTGGTTATCGTAAGGTAAAACTCATCATATTTATGTGTGGCGTGGTCTTACGAGGTACCTTTGTTTTTCAAAAGGATTTGAAAATAATTAAACTCCAATTGAGTGTGTTTTCTCACGCTGGTTTTTCAGACTAACTCGGATGTTATTTTATTATAGTGCTTGGGTTAGACCGAGTATATTAAGATTAGTTTGGATGCTTAGAGCTTCATGAGACGAGTTGGTGGCCCAAAGATGTATTCATGTAGATGACTTTTTTCCACTGTATGCATTGTTATGATGATCAGCAATTGTAAGGACGGACTGTTATAACTGTCCAGGCTGAAATAAGTTAGTACACACTGATTGATGTTTGTATATATACAAATTATAGCTTTGCTTTTGTGTAAAGACTCGTGATATATTATAGATTATTCATTCCGCTGTGAGATTCTATGTTGTTTAGTTTTCTCCTTATCTTCTTTCTTCTTCTTCACCCCTTACAATCCACCTTTTTATTCAATTTGAGTTGACATGTGCGGTTTATTGTCAGCTTAAAATGTACAGAAAAGTGGATCATTACATTTGGTATCAAAGCTGAAGGTTAAGCGAGAACCTTGGTTTTGGGAGGGTAACTCATTAGAGATAGGGACAATAGCACCCTAGAATGAGTTTGAGGGTGTGTATGTGTGTGTATGAGCATGTGTTTGTTAGCGATACAAAAATGTTTTATATTGTGTTGGTTGATTTGCTGAGTGGCTTATGGATTCTGGTCAATACAAGAAATAAACGGTTATTGATAGGGATCTCTAAACACTTGAATAGAGCAACTCGACAAGATATTGTTTTGAAATTAGGTAAATGATATAATTTTACCTTGATTATTTTATATGTAAAGGAATAATTTCTTAGAAACTTATTATGGTATATATGGTATGCTTGGTTGTTCGAAAACGATAATATTTTATAACCATCATTTGTTGTTGTTGTAATCGAATAAAAGTAGATATTATAACGAAAGTAAGATTAAAAGTTAAGAAATACTTTTATATAACAAAATGGAATTATAGTTTTATAAATGTGATTTATAAATTAAAAGGAAATTTCAGAAGTATATTTTAAATATGATTTATAAAAAGAGTTTAAAAGTTGGGAATTTGGGAATTTAAATCCTCTTGATTTTGAAAATGATTTTTCAAAGTTTTGGAAAAGGATAATAGTATTATTTGAAAAAAAATATTTTGAATAAAAATATTTAAAGGGGTTTAAAGGGAATAGAAAGGACTGAACTCACTTCGGTCACGGGAAAATAATTTCAGTGATGACTACAGCATCGTCGACGTTCATCTTCGAGTTTCCAAGAGAGGAATTGCTACCATTGGACTTTTGTTTTGGTCAAACTGGTTTGGGTTTTGAAATTCAAAAGCACAATTTGACATACCAAGGGATTGTGTGTGTATGATTCAAAAATGATTTGAAATACTTACAAATAAGGTGTTTAAACTTTGAAGTTTTCATTTAAATGTTTTATGAGTATGAGAAAATCAGCTTGACAACTTATAAATTTTGGAAATTGATAAGTTAAAACAATATTTCAAATTGTTGACTGTGGATATTAAGAAAAGTATATTTGGAAATGCATTGTGGAATTAAACATAACTTAAGTATAAAATGAAGTGTGGAAAGAAATTTGGCCTAAGTTAGGCTAAATAAAATAATTTTTGGAAATGGGATTGATTGAGATTTGAAATTTGAAATAAATTAATGAAATAGGCTAATTAAATTAATTAGTAAATTGGATTAGGTTTAAAATGGATATTGTCTTAAGTGTGAGGTGGTAATAACCATAAGAAGTTTGTGTAAAATGTTTATAAACTTAAGAAAATTTGATGGTGTAATTCTTAAGAGATAATTAGTATTAAAAAATATACTAAGTAATAAGTGAATGTTGATAATTGAATGTTGATCAATTAAATATCAATAAAATAATATGAATAGTTGAATGTAAATGAGGTAAATGTGAGTAAAAGGAATTTGGTATAGCTAAGAATCAATCGAAATAAATACATAAGTTGTATGTATATTATTTTATTCATATAACGATTTGATCTAGATTCGAGCACAGAATTTCGAGAAAATTATATCGATCCGAGTTAGGACTTTTCACTTGATTCTCGACGGCAAACACTGGATGTGGATTTTTGATTGATTCTAAAATTCTCAATCACAGTATATGACTAAGCAAGGAGAATAATGGTTTCTAATCAAGGAAACGAATCTGAGTCTGCACCAGAGGGTCATGTGAACGGTCCTAGTTCGGAAGTGAGATTGTGTGATTGAGTGAGAGATTAGATTAAGATATGCATACAGATGATATATGTATATCGTACGGTTTTAGTAAAGAAAATGTTAGAAATTGAAAATGTACAATAAAATGATTTGGAATTATATGTTTGGATATCACTGGTACATGAGGTGCATGTATATAATAGCAAGAGCTAGTTTGATGTCTTTGATTTCATAAGAAAATTTGGTCGCCCAACAAAAATGTACATGTTTATATTGTTGTTCGATTTTATGGTTTTATGATAGAGCCACTTGGCTTTTGTATTCTTTAGCCCCGCAGTGGCAATTTGTAGTTGTTCCGATCTAGTCGCACAAAGGAGACGCTGGCAAAAAATTCCAAAAATAGGCTCAATGCGACAATTGCACTAAATACATCAATCACGGCATTTAAAACATCATATATCACATGATAATAGCATATATCACAATATCTGTAAATAAAATCAATATTGGTGAGGAATCCAGTTGGATCCCTCCAGCTAGTCACCTGCAACAAATATACATATTAGAATATGTGTACAATGTCTGCTTCAAGGCTGACGCACGTATAAAGGGTCAACTGCTAATACACGAGAATGTATATGGTCTCATCTGCTCCAATAGGCAGGAATATATCCAAATACTAATCAATATATATAACATATCATATATCACCCAAACAATCATCAATCATCATAAAATAAATTTATTCTCACTTACTTAAAAATATCAGTGAGTCGGAAAAAGTGAGTTGCACTCACTTTGGTTCTAATAGCAGTTGTAGTGTTTTATTCCGAATAAAATGAAATGAGCATTTAATTTTACCCAAAATTTACACTAGCTTCAATCAACTCCAAACTAAAATGTAGTGCTCGACAATACGGACTCAACGCAACTTGTTTTGTAAAAAACAGACCTCGTATGAAGAAATTACGCTATTTTAAACATTACATGAATTAAATACATAATTATTTACAGTTTTATTTTATTTTTGAACCTTACTTTGATCAGGGTCGTTTATCACTTCAAACAAGATCTGGCCGTTATCACATTCTTCTTTGTTTCGTTTTGTTCCCAGGCGATCAAACCCATCATCATTCAAATCTTGAACCGCCGCGACCACCTCGAGATCACCTGAGATCGATCCAAGACCTCCACCGAACGTGCCCAAGCCAGCTCCACCAGCGGTCGAAACCTCATCACGCTCAGTCATCCCTAAGCCGAGAAATTGCCTCTCAAACGTATGCCCTTTGTGGCTAATTTGTTGTCGATCTACCACGTAATATCTGATCATGACCGTTGGATGTGGCGATCTCGCTATCCTCTACAATATTGTAGTTGAAGATTTTTCGAATTGGTTGATTGATTAGAAGATAATCAAGGAGGAACGAAACGAAATTCTGGCCATTGAACGTTAATTGCGGCTAGCCCTAGTTAGATTAGGTTTTGTGAAAATTGAAGATAATGGGGTTCTTTTATATAAAATTTTGCTACATTATTCACTCAAAAAAAATTTTGAACTCCACTCGAAGCGTGCCGCCTGGCATTTATAATGTTTTACCCCTATTCTGAGCATAATGGAATATATATATATATATATATATATATATCGAGAGACAATTTGATCGTATTTGGAAGATAGTTTTTTGAATTCATTTATTTAAATCAAAATTTCACTTAAACAAATTTCTACACGTTTCAGCTTCCCCCAATTAAACCATGAATCCGATTGAAATGAAATTTGAAATCCTACAATAATATAACATTATGAATCCAATGAAACTGGTTTCGTCAACATCCGAGACTGTGTGAAAAATAACTAATTTACACGTTAATTAAATATTAAAATATTCAATTTCTACAAATTTACTTTTAATTCAATTTTAAAAGTTCTCTAACATCATTCTAATCCAAATAGAATTTAATTCAACTTTATAAAAAAAAATTATTCACATTGAATTCAAAATCAAATTATTTACACAAATTCGAATATAAAATTAACAACTTAATTATCCAAATAAATCACTATATTTAAAATATAAGTTATTCAGCTTATAAAATTTACTTGTGAATATTTAAAATCAATTAAATATCCCAATTTCAAATGACTGAAATTCTAGGTCGTTATATTCTCCCCTACTTAAAAGAATTTCGATCCCGAAATTACCAAGTAAGAAAAAGCTACAAAATCCATTTACTTTTCAAAGCAGTTCGTTCAAACTAGATATCAAAATCATTTAAACCTTCTAACTTTTCAAAAATCCATCAGTTAAACTTTTTACAAAAAAATTTCTAAGTTTTCAAATCCATTCAAAATTATCTTTTCAAAACCAATTAATATCGTTTAACTTTTAACTCAAAATAAAAATATTAGTTATCAAAGATATTTTCCAAAATTCTCAAAAAATTTCTAATGCCTTAAATTTTCAAAAAAAATTCTCCATAGCCTCCTTTGCGTGATTCGACCGTAGTAGGATAAAAACATATATATATATATATATATCACAAATATACATCTCATCTTCGAGGATAATGTAATGACCTGAAATTTTTAATAATTTTATTTACTATTTAATTGATTTTGTGAATTTTTAAATAATTGAATTTTGAAATAGAAATTTAATATTTGGAATACATCTAATTAAATATAGCAAATGATAATTTTTTATCTTATAAATATGGAAGTTATTTTATTGTGTAATTTTAATTCAGTTCAAATCAGTTAAAAATTGATGATAATAAAATGTTTTCCAAACCTGAATATTTTTATACAATAAATTTGTAAATCATATTCTGAGTGAGATGTCATCCTTTGTTTCGTCAAATTTTGACTTCTATTGCTCTGTTTATCTTATTTTCGACAAATTAGCAGTTTTTTTGATACCGATTATGATTTTTGATAGGATGATCGTACTATCTGTATACCGTTTTGATCTTCTCTTTGTGTTGATCTCTGCGGTATATTCACTTCTGTGTTTCGAAGTCCGGTACGGGACGGAACCCGTAAAGAAGTCGATCGTATCGATGCCCGTTGAGCTATTTTGTTCCTTTTGTCTTTTCAAATGCCAACCGTATAATATTAACGCCACTAGCATTTATCTATTTTCAACTTGTCTTTTCCTGAATTTTCACTTCACGTTCACCATTCCCATTGTGTTATAATTTCAGCTGAATCATTGTGACCATTGCATTCTTTAGCTTCATATTTATTCTTCTTCCTCTCCCTCCCTCATTCACATTTTTCTTCCCACACCAAAGACCCGATCCATCTTCACCTACTTGGCCTCACATCATCACTGTTCAAAGCTTGAATGATCTCCTCTTCATCACCGAACCCATCGGCTTCCCCATCCTCTACCGCTCGACCGAACAACCCAACCGCCTCACCATAGAGTGGTGAACCCCTTCTTCCTTCCCCAGATCTCGACCAAGCTACAACCGAACAGACCACTTCTGCTACTTGCCGAGCCTAGCCTCTCCTCTCTTCCATTTGCCGAGTCTCCTTCTTTGTTTTTTATGAAGGTTAGTTATATCAGTTTATATATATATTATACGATTGACATGTATATGAAGTTGTGTAAATATATATATTTGATTTAATTATGCTGTTGTGTTATATATGTAAGTGTACAGTATATACTATTTGATTTTTGTAAGTATGCATTTTAAAAATAATGATAATAATACTAAATAAATAAATATATAGATCTGTTGTATATATAGGGTAAGTATATATATATATATATATATATATACAATTTTCGGTTGTACATATTGTTGTTTATATATATGGTAGGAGTGTATGACTTTCGAATTATATATATATTATTTTGTCAGTATATGCATATGTGTGTGTGTGTATATATACATACAATGGTTTGTAGAAATTTATTTTTCTATAAATCTTTTGTTCGTATATGAAAGCCTCGGCCATATTATACTTGTGATAAAGGAGTTCTATTATATATTGTATATAAGTGGTTTTATGTAATTACAGTTTTAAGACTATACTTATAATAAGAGGTATATATTATTATAAATTGTATATAAGTGATGGTTTTGTCGGCTAGTGTGTGGGGGTTATGTAAGTATATGTAAATAAGTTCTGTTTTATATATTGATTTGCATAGAATAGTTATATAGGCTGTTCGATATTTGTTTATATGTATATATATATATATATTCATTTATTTCAATTTATACCATGTAGATATTTCAACTTAATAAGTGTTTGAAATTAGAATATGAATATATATATAGTTATATATCTATATAAGTTCACATATACCCATTTATCTTCATCGACCCAATTCTGATTTGGTTTCGTCTATTCCTTGTTATCAGCTTTGATCATCGAATTTGTGCTTGGATTCGTAACTCAATTTCAGTGTCCGTGTCAGTGTGCGTATCCTGTTCTCTCTAGCCTCGAAAGGTGAGCAATCACTCATGATTAACATTCTTATATTCATTAAATTGATTTCAATCGAAACAACAATTGAAATATACTACTGTTAGTTATTTACATTACTATATATAAGATATCTGTTCACCTTTGACATCTGACACCATTATCCGTTATTTATATGGATAATATATGCATGTTGTATTATTATCATATCTGTTATCACTTTGAAGGTCCCCTGTTAGTATAGAATTCACTATGGGTTGAAATGATACATACCTGAATGATCTATAGAATATGATAAAATCGTTATGGGTTGAAATGATAAACCCAAACGATTTTCATTGGATTGAATTTGGGATTGCGGGTTGAAATGATATATATCCGTATATAAATTTAAATTATGGATTGAAATGATAAATATCCGTATCGCTTGACCATAGGATAGAAAATAATATATAGACACCGTTGGTGTGTATATATATATATATATATATATATATATATATATGTTGAAATGATTTCTATGGTTTCTGGAAGGAAATATATGGTTTAATAAATGTTGATTTCAAGATATTATAAATAAATGTATTTTATAAAGTTTAAATTCTTGATTTTAAATTTATATGTTTTGAAAATTTTAAAAATTATAAGTTGGTTCTGAAATTTCTAATTTTAAGAATTTACTTAAAAATATACTATTTTAAAACATGTATAAATTAGTTTTATTATATAATAAATTTGATAATAAGATTTAATTTAATAAAGTTTGATTTAATAAAGTTTGATTTAATTTATATATAATAAGTTTAAGTATTATTTAAAATTTTATTTTTAAATGAAGAGTTTATAATAATTTTGATAGATTAAGGTTGGGAAGATAGATTTGAAATTGATTCGAAATGGTATTTAATTAAGAATTTATTCAATTAAATCGATTTGAAACTCATATAACTTGAGATTTTAAAGGATACGATTTTATAACTTGATTTTGGTTTAAAGTGATTAATGAATATTTCAAGTTTAAATAAATTGAAAGAAATATTTAGTAATTTGAAATTTTGGGTCTTATTTAAATGATATAGGATTTAAGTGAATATTTCAAAACTAAATAATAATGAAGTTAAATTTAGATATATATGAAATTATCAAATTTAGTTTTGAAATTGTGGAATACATAAAGCATTGAAATATATTGAAATTGAAATGTTTTATTTGAGGTTCAAATCTGTATTTGAAATCGATATAATTTGAAATGGTTTATTAGGAACTGAATTGAGTTGAAATTGATGAATTGAGATTGAATTAAATTAAAATTTTGAATTTGAGTTTATTTGAATCGATTTGTGAAATTTGAGAAAGCTGTTTTACTATATAAAGTATTTTTAAATTATATTTAAAACTATTTATATATTTTATTTTATTAACTATTCTTATACAAACTATTTTATTATATAAACTATTTTAATATAAACTATTTAGTATACCAACTATTTTAATATAAACTATTTTAACTTATAACTCTTTTATATAAACTATTTTACTTTATAAACTATTTTATTATATATACTATTTTAATATCTAAACTATTTAAGTGGTGGAAGTTATGTTTTCAAAGTTATGAATTTCAAAGCATTATGTTTGAAAGTGTTATAATTTCAAGTGTTTGGTTTCGAAAGTGTTATAACTTTGGAGTTCTATGATTTTGGAAATGGATATATTTGAAATGGAAATGATATCGTATTTGGTTTGGAATGGAAATGATATTTTATTGATATGGTTTTAAAATGGTAATGATATTTTGGTTTTGAAGTGTAAACTACTTTGAAATGACCGCAGTGTTATAATAATGTTTGGTTGCTAAAGAGACCGGGATCGAAAATTGTCATACTCTCTTCCAATACCGAAAACCACTTTAACAACCGTGTACGCAGTGGAGATTCCAGAATGAAGTCGGATGGTGGAGACGATCCTATTTGAGGTATATACGTGGACCCAACTCCCGTGAGTTGGCATAAGATGGCTAAAATAGGAGCAATCGACAGGCCAAGTGAGGTAGCTCCTCCGATCGGACACATTCCTTCGATACTATATTCTGACTTTGTGATTGATTTGGCGTCCACACATGAATTTTGATTTGGAAGTGTGTTCCAGGTGGGTGGTAGTGGCTGCTATGCGTTACCACCAGCCCGGAAGTGTAATTGGTATATCTACCCTGCCATTGCTAGTTGTGTCGTGTCACCTACCCTATCGAGACCACTACGAGTTTGTTTTGCATCGTACCTATGGAGTATCCTCTGGTAGCCTCTCGATCTGTAAATATTACGGTACTGTATAGACTATTGGTACTATAAAATGTGTTAAGGTGGAAAATGTAAAGCCTTAACGCTATTTTAATAGTTTACTTTACTTCAGACATTATTATAATAGCATATATTACTACATAGTAGATAGTTTAACGAATCCTTAGAGGATAGTTATCCCAAACATCCTTTAAGTTACTTGTATTTCAGTTGATATTTCACTTGAGTTGGATTTGTTGATATAAGAATGTTAATCCGAACTTGAGTGTTTTGTGTTTTGCTTTACGCTCGGATCAAACTGAGTGATATAGCTTTTGAGACTCACCTTTGGAGTTGGAGCTTTGTTTGGAGATCCATCTACATATTTTCAGCTTGCAGTTATTCATTTGATTTCAGTGATGTATTCTAATCTTTTATTTGGCTATTGTATTTAAGATTTTTGTTGTATCTTATTTAACTCTGTTATATATACAGTAGCTTCATGAACTACCATTCTTTTGTTTCCGCTGCATATTGTATATTACTCTGTGTCTGTGATTCTGTGAGTTATTTATTTACTGTATATGCTTAGTTTTGCCAAATATAAATTAACAATCTGGTATTTTGAGCAATTCAAATCCAGCATGTATGGAGTGAATGGTTGAAAATATTGGGCTATTACAGATAAGGCATCTCGTAGGGAAAAATATAAAAGTACGATAAGTAATCCGATATATGTACCTTGTATATTATTAGCGAGCATATACGGCTAATATAGCGTGAAAGCGAGCTCCAAAATGCGAAGCAAGGGCCATTCACACCTACTAAATACTCAACAAACAAATGAGAATCATGTATATAGAAAGTAATATCAATATACAACATATGCCAATACAACAACTATGTATGCCAATATAGACAATGCAATCAAACTCAACTATCAAACAATTATCATCCAACAAACCAATATATATCCAATCAATCCATAACCAAATCAATATAAATTCACTTCTTATTGATATTTATTGAATTAATTTTCAATTAAATCACATTTGATTCATTAACATTGGATTTCACTAAAATTCATTTATTCGTATTTACATTCACTAATTTACATTCAAGTTTGTTCACTTTCAATTCAAATCAAATTCAAATCAAATTCAATTCTTTTTAGATTTACTTACTTCCAATTTGAATCAATTATTTAGCTTTCAATTTCATTAATTCAACTTCATTAACTCAATTGCTAATTCATTTTACAATTAAAGTTGAATTTCGTTATATAACTCAAATTCATATTCATCACTTCACTTCATTAAATCATTTTTATATCAACTTCAACTTCATTCCACATCACTTAAGTTATGTTTCGTTTCGTTCTATTTGACTTAACTTAAATTTCTTCTCTAAGTAATTTTATTTAACTTTTACTTAAGTCAAATTCATATCACTACTCAAATTCAGATTTTTGTTCTACTTAACAAAATTGTTTAACCATTTTAACATTTGGTTTTACTTACATTTTCTCATTTTATAAGTTATACAATTTTTTTATTCAAACATCCCAATTCATATTATATAATCACTTACCACTTAAGTTTAATTTTCCATTTCAATAACATATCTAATCCAGTTCAAATCCAATCCACTTTATTTAACCTTTCTTTAATTAAATTTCAAATCATATATTTTATTATGCTAACTCAAATTTCTTTTACTTTACCAAAGCTAAATTCTTACTTCATATTACAAGTCAAAATCTCATTTTACTTATATTTATCAATTTCAAGTCGGATTTTAAATTCAAATATGTTTATCACAATAAAACTTCAATTTCAATTTACCACTGGTAGCAAATCCATCACCTAGAAACTCGAAAATGATACCGATGATGCTACAATCATCACCCATATTATTTTCTACCGACAATAGAGAATTCAATGCTTTATATTCTTTTTTAAAAAATACTTTTTATTCATGAATCACATTTATAAATCTTCTTACTTATATAATTTCACTATTTTTCTTCACTTATATAAGATTCATTCCAAATTCATTTATCTTGTTTAGATTTATAACAATATAACCACTTTTTAACTTTGGAAAACAACTATTAAAATCAATGGGATTCATATTTTCAAATTCTTAGTTTAAATCCATTTTCATTTATAACTCATATTTATAAATATATTCATGTAGTTTCATTTCTTATACATAAGATTATTTCACAATTGTAAATCATTTTAATTATAATTCCATACTTTATAATTCATTTGCTTGTGTAATTTATTCTTTTACAATTGTTGTTTCTGTTTAGATTATTCAAACAGCTTTATTAATTTATATATGTATATATATTTACATTTTCAAACAACTAAACAATCAATTCATTTTATATGCACCATAATAATTTCTGAAAAATTATTTCTTTATATATAAAATATAATCGTGGTAAAATTATTTCATTTGCCCAATTTAAAAACAATGCTATGTCGACTTGCCTCGTTTAAGTGTTTGGAAATTCACTTAAATTTCCAGAATTCCTTTATAAGATTTCTTCTTATAAAATCACATCCATTAAATAGAACCTTTTTTACAAATCTCGAGGGCATTTATAAATAAATTGCGATCACTTACTTTTAAACTATATATATATCTAATAATAATTTCAAAAACATGGTTAAATAATTATTTAAAAAATCAAAGCACTTTTAAAATATGCATCAATAATTAATTCTAATTCATTTATAAAATTCCCAATTGATTTACAAAACTTATTTATAACTTAAAATTCATTTCAACAATTTTAAATATTTAAATAACTAAATTTCTGAAATATTTCAATGCTAAAACATTTTGAATTACATGGTTTAATAATTAAAATCCTATTTTTAAAACAAACTTAACTTCTCGATAAAAATATATTTTTAAAATTCCAATATAACCAATTTCAATTTATAATCTCTCTTGATTCATAACACATGACCACATTCCCAATTTCATAACCTTTTTCACATTCCAAAATAGAATCTACCATTTCTTTTAAACCGATTACCCTATCTCATTATAAATTCTCGCCGTGAATTTATATCCCCAATTTATCAAATGATAATCATTTCACTTTTTTATAAACATTTCATATAAATTTCATAGTCTCATTTCTAGTTTACAACGGTTTATATTACAAAAACCTATTTACAAATCGATTTCTAATTAAAATTTCACTTATAAATTTATTTCTTAAATAATCCAAACTATATTCCAAAACCATTCAAATCTCAATTTCGACTTCCATTTTGTATTTTTAGATTCTTATTTAAATTCCATTGTTTAAAAACCCTTAATTTAAAATTCTCTATTTGAAATCATTTTATGAAATAGCTACGTAAATATCCAAAATCCAATCATTTATTTTATCCAATTCAATTTCTTTTAAATAATCCCAAAATCCAATCATAAATAATTTCATTTCCAAATTGCCTTTGAATTCCTATTTTAAGTCCAAAAATATTATTTATGGAATTTACAATACCAAAAGTTAGGCCGGTCAAACTATGTCATCCAATAAATCAAATCATAACATAATCTATCACATATTATTCAAACATATCATATATCACTGTATATGAAATTAAAAATCAACATTTTCGAGGAATCTAGTTGGATCCCTCCAAGCTGTTTTCCTGCATCCACGGATGTTATGTAACGTAAAGTACCAATCCTGCTTCAAGGGGAGATATCGTGGTAATATAGGATCATCAACTATTATGCGGGGCGCATAGTGTCTCATCCGCTTCAATCGGAGGGAAATGTATCTAATTACTAATATATATACTATATATATACTATAAAACCAACTGATAATAATAATAATTTATTAATTCATTCAATCAATTAATAAATAATTTAACTATTTAAAATAAAACAAGCAATCCAAATGAGAGAGATTTACTCGAATTTATGTTTTGTTGTCACCGAGGCATTCCAGTTTGGAACAAAAACCAAACGACGTCCGATTTTATCCCAAATTTTGACAGTCTCCAAATTCATCCATACCAGTTTCGTTGTGAAGCTCTCATCATCACAATCGCATCGCAAAAAGTTTCATTCCAATAGGTCCTCGTATGCAGGAGTTATTAGTTTTTATAAGTTATCGACAAACTTTTAAATTAATAATTAATAACTTACTATATAATTACAAAACTGCCCTCCTCACATCTTCTTCCCCAACGAGCTCCTTCTCTTCCCTGTATATGACATTAATCGTGCACGGCCGTGCACCAAGCATGCCACTCCACCAATCGATACTCCGAATCGTACCTGCCATCCTCCATCTCATCGAAAAATGCACCTCCCCAATCTCAAAAATGTTGACTCGAACCACCACAGCAAAACTCGACTATCACCCTTCTCTTCCTTTCTGTAGCAAATGTCGCGACTGCCAATAGGTGATCAGACTTTATAAACTTTTTGCCGTCGATGCTCTCACCCACCCTGAATTCAAATCCAACCTCCAATTCGATAATCGATGCACGAATTTGCCAGAAATCTAAACCCTAGCTTGCTATCATATGACGACCATCCCAAAACTGCTACGCGCCCTTCCAGATTCATACTGGAAGAAGATCGACTCGAGTGAAATCTTATAAAATTCGTTTTACAATTTTCCATCAAGGCTTTGAATTTATTTTGAGTTTTTAAGTCAGAAAAGGATCACTGTAGTGCTAATTTAAATTGACAAAAGGCATGGGGAGGGAAATGATAAAACGGAACAATATAGGTGGTGGCTTGGTCAAGGTAGGTCGACTGAGATGGTAAGTTTTGTGGGCTGACGCGATATTATGCAAATATAAAATTCCAAAATATCTAGATATTTTATTTCGAACCCTTATCGAGGTGTGCCGTCTGGCTTTTCTAATGTTATACCCCTATTCCGAACGCAATGGAACAAGTTTCGAGACCTAATTCAATCGTATGGAGAAGATAGCTATTTACCCAATTATTATATCAAATTTTCGATATTAAATTCAATGCATTTCTATCTCGTACGACTGAATGATAACTCTAAATGCTACGAAATTTGAAATCCGACAATAATATACTATTATAAATCCAATGGAACTAGTTTCGTCGGAATCCGAGGTTATGCCCAGGATGGCTATTTTTATATGTTAGTCAAACGAGTTATTTTTAAAATCGAGTAAATCACTTTTGAATTCAATTTTAAAAAATTTATTATCTTTATTCTAATTAATATAAATTTAATAAGCCTTTAAAATAATTTTTATCTTACTTAAAACTCAAAATCCTATTTTTAACCAATTTCAATTATTAAATTTAACAATTAAATTATCCAATAAATCGTTATAACCGAAATTCGCGTATTTAAATATATGAAATTGACTTTTAAATATTTATAATCAATTAAGTACTCCAAATTCGAATAACCAAAATCCTGGGTCATTACAGTTTTAAATGTTGAAAAGTTAATTTTATAGATTTAATAACATGAATTTCAAATATAATGATTTATGAGATAATTTAATTGTTAAATTTAATAACTGAAATTTGCTTAAATAATTGAATCTTGGGTTTTAAGCTTGATGAAAATAATTAAAAGGCTTATTTAATTTCTATTAATAAGAAGGAAGATAATAAGGCTTTTAAATTGAATTTAAAAGTGATTTACTCGATTTTTAAAATAACTCACTTTAATTAACACATTGGGCATAGTCTGGATTTCAACGAAGCCAACGTTGTTGGATCTGTAATAATGAATTATAATATGCCATCAAATTTCATAGTGATTAGATGCACTTTTTGGTCGTACATGATAGAAATGCGTTAAAATTGATACCGAAAAGTTAATATTATAATTAGGTTCAAAAATCTATCTTCTCCATACGATCAAATTAGGGATCGAGACTTGTTCCATTACATTCGAAATAGAGGTATAACATTGGAAATGTAGGGCGGCATGCATTGATCAGAGTTCAGAATAAAATATCTAGCTATTTTGGAATTATAAATATATATATTATCTTCATTTTACATCAGCCCTCAAAACTTACAATAGCCTGCCCTGCCCTTAGAGTTCATCCGCACTATCACGTACGAGCCTATACCATTTCATTTAAATCACGTTCTTACAGAGTAAAAGGCTTTGTTCTCTTTTGAATTCAAAACACCACATCCAACGATCCACATTGATCGTAACTAATTTTTGCGCTTTTAGGCATTGTCGTCAGCTGGAGTTTTGTTCACGTCGTCCAGTTAAACGTGTTTAATGGTGAGATGTGGTGCGGTTGCCTCTGGAGACTAAAATTTGGAGATAAACGGTGAATTTGGGATTGGGTTTTTCAGTGAATTGGTGGAGCGTTTGATGATGGGACCTGAAGGAAGATTATAGGGGGAACATGGGCGATGTACGGTCGGAGTTTGGTGGCGAATGGAGTGGCATGGCAGCAGAAGTATGGGTTTGAATACGCGCGACTTTCGTGGGTTTTAGGGGCGACGGCGGTGGTCTGGGACACCGTGGTGGGTGGTTTTAAGTCAGGCGAGGTTAGGGGGATGTCAGGTGGAGTCACGTCGAGGATTGTTGGCTGAGGTGGCATGGGGAAGGTTGGAGTTATCGATGGCCTGAAGGTTTCGTACGCGTGAGAAGAGAGGGAAAAGTGATTTGCTTAATTAAGGTAAATTTTAAAGTTAATGATAGGATTAAGGAATTAATATTTTATTAAATTCCATAAGCTTGTAAAATTAATAACTCGTTCGTTTTAGGTCCAAATCCAACATAGTCAGTCGTGTTGGATTCGTACTGATGAAATCTTCAACATGGGATTGGATTGACTGAATTTAAAGGTTCTAGAATTTTTAGCTAAATTTGAACGCCGTTTAAATTTAGTCGTAATAAGAAAATGAAAGCGACAACTGGAATAAATGTGAGTAAATCTCACTCATTTTGGTTAATTAGTTTTATTTTAAATAGTTAAAATTATTTATTGGTTGATTGGATTGATTGATAAAATATTATCAGTTGGATGTTATATTATATATAGTAGTAAATGTATTAGTTTGGTTGAATATTCCCGCCGATTGGAGTGGACGAGACACTATGCGCCCTACATAATATCGGATGACCCTTTTTATTGTGATATCCCGTCTCGAAGCGGTGATTATATTTTTGTGATTGTATAACATCTGTAGTTGCAGAGAAACAGGTTGGAGGGGTCCAACTAGATTCCTCAAAATGTTGATTTTTATTTCATATATAGTGATATATGATGTGTGTGAATATTCTGATATAGATTTTGTTGTGATTTGAATTATTACATGTTATAGTAGCATTGGCCTAAATTTTGGTATTATAAATACCATAGGTAATAATTTTTGAATTTAAGAAGGAAACTAAAAGGCGATTTTTGAATTGATATTTTTATATTGAATTTTGGAATTTTTAAAAAGGGAATTGATTTGGATAAAATAAATAAATTTGATTTTAGATATTTATTTAGCTATTTCATAGAATGGTTTCAAACAGAGAATTTAATTTGAGTATTTTCAAATAGTGGATTTTTAGTTGGAATTTCTAAGAATACGAAATGGAAGTCGAAATCGGGATTTCAATGATTTTGGAATATAGTTTGGATTATTTAAGAAATAGATTTATAAATGGAATTTTAATTAGTAATCGATTTATAAATGGATTTTAGTGATATGAACCTGTTATAAATTGAAAATGAGATTGTGAAATTTTTAACAATGTTTATAAATAAAGTGAAATGATTATCATTTGATAGAATTGGAAATATAAATTCATCTGAGAATTTATAATGAGATATGGAAATCAGTTTATAAGGAATAGTGGATTCTAGTGGAATTTGTAAAAAAAGGGTTATAAAATTGGAAACGTAAATCGTTTTGTGATGAATCGAGAGAGATTTAGAAATATAAAATTGATTATATTGAAGTGAAGTTTGTTATTAAAAGGATTTTATTTATTAAACTGTGTAGTTTTAAAAACTATTAATTGGATTAAAATATTTCAGAAAGTTAGTCATTTAAATATTAAAATTTGTTGAAATGAATTACTAAGTTTTATAAACAAGTTTTGAAAATCGATTAGAAATTTTATAAATGAGTTGGAATTAGTTATTGATGTTTATTTTAAAAGTGCTTTGATATTTTAAATAACTATTTAACTATGTTTTGAAATTTATTATTATATATATAGCTTAAAATTAAGCGATTGCAATTTATTTATAAATGCTCTTGAGATTTATAAATTAGGTTTTATTTAATGGATGTGATTTTATATGTGAAAATCATATAATGGAATCCGGGAACTTAGGAAAATTAGAGAAAAAGGAATTTCCAAACTGTTTAGATACGGGAACTTCGAAAATGAATCTGAGTTCTGTAAAGGAGTTATTAATGGATAGTTGGATTATAAATATGTATAATCGATAATTTTTGGAAATTGTAAAGGGAACTAATAAAATTTTAGGAGATTTATGAGTTAAGTATGGAATATTTCCTAAGTATGGATATTAGGAATGACCTTGGGAAATAGACGTATGATATTTTCCTAAGTATTGGAACTAACGGTTTTGGAGACATTTGAGCAACAAAATGATTTATATATAAAGATTTTCTAAGTAATGAATTATAAGCTGGATTTAGAAATAATTCTATGTGTTGATATGGGTTGGAATACCTGTTATAAGTAATAGAAATCGTTTCAAATTTTGAAATACTTAAAGAGAATTGAATATATATCCTTATAAAGATATTTTGAAATAAATGTTTTGAAAGAGTTATAATATGGGCCTACTGGCTGCTTATGTGTGTAATTTGATAGTTAAATAACCGACAACCAAATGGCCAAATTTGTTGATCATTTCGAAGAGATCAGGATCGGATTTAATTATTCGAAAACCACTTCGATCCGAGTTGAGCATTACAAATTGTGATATCATGAAGATAATAAAGACGGTGATTTTGTAGATTCGGTTTATTCAGTCCCATAATAACTTGAATCGATGAATGCTATCATTGCATTGCTTGGATGGAGGGAAGTGTTAGCATTCTAAGTATGAATGCCATTCTTAAGATAAAACATAGCCTCAAGCCTCATCAACCGAGAATTACTGAAAATCAAGGTAGATGCAGCAAGGCTAAGTGGGTCGCACCTATTAGGGTATGTTGTCACATTTCTAGGTTACCATACATTTACATATTTATGGATTGGTTGCACATGAGATCTCAAAAGGGCTGCAAAGCAACCAAGGTGATGACATATTCGATACTATCCCATAAGGGGTAGGCCGGTCTTGTGTTGGCAATGATCGATAGGTTCGATCTCGATACATTTTCTTTACGTCTACCGTGATAGGTGGTAACCCAGTGTCTAGTCATTAATTGGAATCCATTCTCCAATATGAACTTTACGGTTTTAGTTGTATACAAAATATACCGAAACGTGAGATGAAAGCATTTCAGCTATTTTATTGTTTAGTTTCTATAGACACTATTATAATATCAAATGATTTTGATATAAAAGGTTTTGGTTACCGTAAGGTAAAAACCCCTCGTATTTGTGTGTGGCGTGGTCTTACGAGGTACCTTTGTTTTTCAAATGGATTTGAAAATAATTAAATTCAAATTGAATGTGTTTTCTCACGCTGGTTTTCTAGACTGACTTGGATGTTATTTTATTATAATGCTCAGGTCAGACCGAGTATATTGCATATTAGTTTGGATGCTTGGAGCTTCAGGAGACGAGTAGAAGGCATAGAGATGTATTCACGTAGATGAATATTTTCCGCTCTATGCATTGTTGTGTTGATCAACAATTATGAGGACAGACTGTTATAATTGTCAAGCCTGAAATAGGTTAGTATACTCTGATTGATGTTTATATACATACAAATTACAGCTTTGCTTTTGTGTAAAGACTCGTGATATATTATAGATTATTTGTTACGCTGTGAGATTATATGTTGTTTAGTTTTCTCCTTATCTTGTTTCTTCTTCTTCACCCCCAAAAATTCACCTTTTTGTTCAATTTGAGTTGACATGTATGGTTAATTGTCAGCTTAGACTGTACAGAAAAGTGGGTCGTTACATATAATTACTATACTATTAATAACTAATATGAACTGTAGTAAATTATATTATGTATATATTTTTATTTTTAATCGATAAGCGCGGTTATACATATATATAAATATTTTCCTATTTTGAACCATTAATTTATAAACTTGAACATTCCTTTCCACGTTTTAATTTATCGGAGCTATCCTTCCAAAAAGGATTACTGTTATAACTTTTCTTATATTACTAAAAAATGAGGCTTTTGCTCCGACTGAAATTTAAAAGGAATTAACTCTTTTCTTTTATTGAAATTGACAGTGTAAAGTACGATGAAGAATATCCATACTTTACACATCTCTTTCATTTTTAGTATATTCCTTATTAATCCAAACAACGCACTTTTTATAGTCAACTAGGGCAACATGATTTACAACCCAATTATAAATCTATAATAAACATTACAATTTTACAAACATTCTAAATAGTTAGGACTGATTTCAAATTTTCAGATTAGGTTATACATGCTATGCTTATTCCAATTGCCTATTTTATAGAATACGCAGGCGATAATCTTATATGTTTGTTTTAAGCCTACAACTCATCAGATCTTATACAGGCATAATAATTAAATAAAATTCAATGATATAAATAAATTATATAATTTCCACTCACCTTTCTAACTTTTCAAATCTTCCAAATCTGAATCCATTCCTTTACTTGATTCCTTATCCATTCAACCTAAATATGTATAATAAGGCATATACATACTATTAGAATTATATATCTGAGAAGTGGTTTGAGGTTAAGGGGAATATACATTTATAACTATAGAAATTTACCTTTTTAGCAGTATTGATTCGCTTATACTCTTCTTCACTTCTATTTTCTCCAATTATATATATACATATATACACATATAATGTGTTACAATGTTTTAGAAATAGAAGAGAAAGGAAAACAGCAGAGTTTTGCTGCTTTGATCAAAAAATATGAGAAGAGAAGGGAGGAGCTAAACCTGTATTTATAGATGTTCGAATCAATCGTAACTGCTAAATTAAAATAATCAAATCTAGGCCGTATGGCCAAGGTTCAAACCCTAGCCACCACCATGCGATCGGTCGATGGGCCCAAGGATGTGGTCGACCGGTGTGGTCCGAATTTAATATAATTTATTTCCTATTTTTGTTTTTAATTATTTTTTCTCCGAAAACTTCAAATGCTAATCACTTTTTCGTTTGAACTCCAATTGCGAAACTCCAAATATGAAAGTTACTCAACAAATAGCCAAGAATGCAATGGTGCAAGTTTCATGGTCAAATTACGTCAGTTGCTCAAATTCCTTTTTTGGAGAGTTATTAATTATTTATTAATTATCGTTAATTTTAAGGGGTGTTAAATTTTCTCCCTTAAAAGAATTTCGTCCTCGAAATTCCCCAAGGGTTGAATCATGTAATATAGCATGCAACCAATCTAAGCTATCCAAGCAATTAGTGTACATCCAATTTTACAGCCAAATGTGTACACGTGCACGGTATATCACAACATATAATACATGCATGCAGAATTATTTTAAATCAACGCCTCCTATATGGGTGCACTCTTTTAAAAACATTTTGAAAATATGATGTAAACAACCAATTTATATTGACAGTTCTATATGTATACAAATTTTTAAAAATCAAAAATTATTTTTCCGATATAAATTTCCACATTCCCTGAGTAAAAGTGTGGTTCCACCAATTTTGCATCCAATCCCTACCACCCAAAACCTAGCGTACAATTTGTGTCACTCAAAAATTCTGAAAATCTAAATTTTCTTATTCTGCACTCCTATGTCGAAAAAGAAATTTAGATGGAAAATTTTATAACTCCATCCTTCTTTTGGATATCTATTATGGCGTACGTTGGAACTTCTCTTTTTCCTCCAAAACATTTCTAACTTTTCCAAGTATAGACGAGAGGTTTTTGACGAGAGGTTTCTAATTGGAGGTTTTCGACGAGAGGTTTTGCATATTGAATACTTAGCCAAAAATTATTGAGTTCCTTCATTTTTTCATTCTTGACGGTTTTCGAGCTTCTAAATCAATTCCTTCATCAGTTTGAAGTCCAATTCACTCATTTAAATCCATTAACAGACTATAGAAAATTTGATTATAACACGTGCCCCTAAAAGTACACCATATGAATGTAAGTTGTGCTTTGCTCAAGAACAAGTTTCTGTAATGGCAACAAATCACTGGCAATTGAGCTCTCCAACCATCCGTCGATCCAAGTTGTGGTGAATCATCTGGTTCCTTCGGATTTACCTACGAACCAAAGGTTGTTTTGGACCATTATAAGGATCTAGCCCTTGTTTAGGTGTCAGTCATAAATTATAATCAGCCTATTTTCATCTAGAGTTATCATATCGTATGCCAAAACCGTCAAGTGTTCGTTAAGGATTTAATAGTCTAATCTTAAGGCATTCAAATCCTATGGTTAAATCAATGTCCATTTTACGTCCCGGTCTCTCTGGATCATTTAACATTCCATCTAACATCTCATCCAATCTAGGATGCGTTCTCTTCGGGTTGTTCTACATCTAATTTGGGGTTTGATATTTTTGGATCGTTCATCATCCAATCTAAGATTTGATATCTTTGGATCATTCATATCTAATCTGGGGTTGATCTCCCTGTATCATTTAACATCCAATATGGGGTTTGATCTCTTTGGATCGTTTAAAATTCAATTTGGGGTTCGATTTCTTCAGATCGTTTAACATCCAATCTAGGATTCGATCTCTCAAAATTGTTTAACATCCAATCTAGGGTCTGATCTCTTCGGATCCTTGCTGAGTCCAATCCCCTCGCTCTCCAATGAGGAGACTCAAGGTCCAAGCAAGTTCATCCACTAACTGTTCGATGAGGGGACATACTTTTGTACAAACCCTGCCCACTCGCTCTCAGGCAAAGGAACTTGCACCTTATGACATCGCCCCATCTCTCCGGATAGGACTACCATGATCAATATCAGCCATCATGTTCAAATGGTTTATAAAATCCTAATTAATTTTAGGGGTCATCAATCTATGTTGATGTTTCCTAATCGGTTTTAGTCATCACTCATAAAGCCTAAGTCAGAGCATCTTGCAAACATCAAAACATCTATTTCTATCAAGGATTACCTTCAGACTTCCAACTTAGAGCTTGCCTAAGGATCGATCAAGATCCTGTACATGTGTAAGCAGTCTGATAGTAATATTGCATCATTTATTTGAAACAAAAGACGAGGTAAGGGAATCAAAGTTGACTCCAATCCATCTTGATTATGGGGTTATCATCCAATGTAAGTCTCTGATCCATACTTCCCCTCATTCCTTCGATGAGCTTATGATTCCAGCTCATGTTGTTGTGCATTCACATTCTGATCTACCTCTCTGACTTCAGTACCACTTACTCCAAGCATTAGAGCTCATCCTAGATCTAAATTGACCGTGCCACCGAGTAAATTGATGCAGTACCAACTTGTTCTAGTTGTGGGGGCTCATTTGTGTTTTTCTCTACAACAACTTTAAATGATCCTACATTAGTTTCTAACCTTTGGTTCTAAAATCTAGCTGCACCGGTTGTTCTTTTTTAATCCATCTTTTTGAAAAATCTATTCAACTTCTCCTGTCCATCTTTTTCTTGGTCGCATAGACTGATGGATCTGAATTCGTGGAACCTCCTGGCTGCTTCAATGTCCTTTTTGGCTTCCTCCAACAATAGTTCTTGCAGTAAGTCTCTTCATCTTCTCCAAAATTCAGATCCAAACTCTTTCTCAGTGAAAGCAAAAAAATGTTTGCATCAAAAATAGCACAAACATCCCAGAAGTTACTGAAAGCACCAAAAATGTATAGATCTAATAAAATAAATGTAAAAGCAGCAGAAAAGACATAATTTTTATAGTGGTTTGGCAAATACTCCAGCCTATGTCCACATTAATCTTTGTTACTAATTGATTCCCTTTGGAATACAATGATTACAACTCAAATCCAACCACAATCTAGTAGATCTCGGATTCGGGAGTGTTTAGAGTATTTGGGAAAGAAGAAGATTGAAGAGAAATCAAGTGCCAAATGTCCTTCTCTATAGATATTCTATTTATAGGGAAACTGCATAGAGAAACTAGATGCCCATAAAATATTAAGTCCAAGTCCAAGTGGGCAGAAGTGAGCATCGGGACCCAAATATCGATAAAAATCTCTCGGTATCGACTAGTTTTGGTTGATGCTGTGAGATTTTGTCTTCTTACCTCGATCTTTCTTCATACTTGCTCAGTCTTCAAGTTTTGGATTTCCAACAAGGGGTTTTCGACGAGAGGTTTCCGACGAGAGGTTTTCAACGAGAGATTTTCAAATAGAGGTTTTTCACGAGTGGTTTCAGATGAGAGGTTTTTAACAAGAGCTTTCTGACAAGAGGTTTTCGACGAGAGGTTTCCGATGAGAGGTTTTGTATATTTAATGATGAGAGGTTTTGTATAATACTTAGCCAAAAATTATTGAGTTCCTTTATTTTGCCATTCTTGAAAGATTTCAAGCTTCTGAATCCATTTCTTCATCAATTTATTTTCCAATTCGCTCGTTTAAGTCCATTAGAAAACAGTGGAAAATTTAGTTATAAGAACATTCAAACTCTAACATATCATATGTAATTCCTTTTAGGTATTCTAACACAACTAAAATTTCAAATTTTCCAGAAAGACAACTTTTTCAATAGATTCTTTAAATTATCAATCAAATTAGATGACGGTCGATAATAATTTTTTTTAGAGAAATGAGTGATTCTCTTTTAGAAGAGGAGCGCACTAATGTATTTTATTCTGCACTTAAAAAATGTAGCTCATAACATGCCTGATAGGTAGCGATACCCATTCTGTACAACAAAAATTTAAAAAAACCCCAAACCTAAAGCTAAACTCCATAATAAAATAAAATAAAAACCCAATAAATCCACTAAAAATGATATGAGATTATCTCTACATATCGGCTGAATCATCCTAACCACGAACATATCTATAGCTGCAAAAACACTGGAAAAATGTAAGACCAATATGTGTCATCAAATTCAAACAGTGTTCAATAGCAATCCAAAGCTTTAGATTTAAATTCAAAACCTAGAAGGGAAATTTAAAATCAAGAATAAAAGAGTTAAAACCAAATCAAAAGCCTGAGAATCAAATCAAAACAAGTTCAGTTTTGATTCAAATCTGAATTATGCAAACATCAAGTTCAACCTGGAAATGAAAAAAATCAAAAGCCTAAACAATCAAAAGTTTTTCAACACCAAAGCACCTCTCAAATTTCAAAACTTGGAAGCTTTGAAACTAGAACAAAGCAAATCTGGAAAGCAAGATCAACTTAGTTTTCAAGTTTTAAAAACAGATATCATTCAGGCTTTCCTCTCTGCTTCTCTATTTTACCTAGGTGAGCAAACTGACCTATTTTATGTTTGAATCTATTTATATATATTTGATGTGTGATGAATACTTCAAGTTGTTGTGGAAAAAAGTTTGAGCTATACTGTTCTGTATGCATGCAAGTCTGTGTATATGTATATACTTATCTCTGTTATATTACATAAGCTTAAATTTCACTTAAATAAAAAATTCATGTCTTCTTATCTAATCTATTTCAAGCTGGGATTTCTAAAGGGAAAAGGATCGAATAGATGCTAGTTGATTTTTAAAATTGGTTTTAGATGTTTATATTAAGGCAATAATTTAATGATCAAAGGTTGATTTATCAAGTAATCAAAGAACAATTAAATTAAATTGGTTAATTATTGAAGGTAATTAAGGGATGATTAATTAATTAAGAATAATTAATTTAATGGTAATTAATTAAGGGTTAATTAATTAATGTAATTAATTAGGGTTAACTAATTAAAGGATAATTAAATAATTAATTGTTAATTATTTGTAATTTATTGTTTTTAAATTATTGCCTTAATATAAACATCTGAAACCAATTTTAAAAGTCAACTAGCATCTATACGATCCTTTTTCCTTTAGAAATCCTAGCATGAAATAGATTAGATAAGAAGACATGAATTTTTTTATTTAAGTGAAATTTAAGCATGTGTAATATAACAGAGATAAGTATATACATATACACAGACTTGCATGCACAAAGAACAGTATAGCTCAAACTTTTTTTCCATAACAACTTGAAGGATTCATCACACATCAAACATATATAAATAGATTCAAATATAAAACAAGTCGGTTTGCTCACCTGGGTAAAATAGAGAAGCAGAGAGGAAAGCCTGAATGATATTTGTTTTTAAAACTTGAAAATTAAGTTGATCTTGCTTTCCAGATTTGCTGTGTTCCAGTTTCAAAGCTTCCAGGTTTTGAAATTTGAGAGGTGCTTTGGTGTTGAAAAACTTTTGATTGTTCAGGCTTTTGAATTTTTTCGTTTCCATATTGACCTTGATGTTTGCATAATTCAGATTTGAATCAAGCTGAACTTGTTTTGATTTGATTCTGTTTATATATGTTTGATGTGTGATGAATACTTCAAGTTGTTATGGAAAAAAGTTTGAGCTATACTGTTCTGTGTGCACGCAAGTCTATGTATATGTATATTCTTATCTCTATTATATTACACAGGTTTAAATTTCACTTAAATAAAAAATTGATGTCTTCTTATCTAATCAAGCTAGGATTTCTAAAGGAAAAAGGATCGTATAGATGCTAGTTGATTTTTAAAATTGGTTTCAGATGTTTATATTAAGGCGATAATTTAAAAACAATAAATTACAGTGGTATCAAATCTTAGTCACTCAACCACGAACCAATTCCCCTACCACCGATCATCTCCAGATCACCCACGAACCTATTCCCCTACCACCGATCATCTTCAGATCACCCACAATCACGCCATTGTCTCGGTTTTAACGTCGACCAAACACACACCCTAAACACTACTTCAACCACGCACGGAAACCACGACAAACTAGAATACAAACGAGTATTTTTTCGATGATCTTCCATTCACTAACCACTTCCTATCTCAAGCTCGACACCCGTCACCATGTTAATCGCTGGGAATCAACTGAAAATAAACAAACTTTGGAAATTTTGATCATCGACAATAATAATAAAAGAAACAAAGAATGAATGAATACGGTAAATAAGAAAAGGTAAAGGCTATGATGTAAATCAAATTATGTAAAAAAAAAATGAGCAAGGAATTATAAAAAAACAATGATATTTCTAACTCAACACTAATTTTCTAACGATAACAAATTACCATAGATGCCACTAGGAAAAATATCTAATTATATTGAAACTGTACTATTGCTTTTCTTCTACTATTTAGAATGATTTTTTTTCCTTTAAAATATCAATATGAAGTATTACTTTTTTAAGGAATTCTTTGATCATGTTTACTTAATTTACAACTCTAATTAGAAATACATTTGAAGAAAAATATACTAATTATATAAATTAAGTTTTCCAAGTCAATGTTAATATTACTAAGCACTCTTTGGTTTATTACAAAACATACGTACCAATATGTGATCGTGTAAATAGTATCTAGTAAAAATCTGATGGAACCATTATACTTAAATCTAAAACTATGCCAATATATTTCAAAATTAATACTCCTATTTGTTATATTGAAATCAAATATACCAAAAATATTTAAGAGAATAAATCTAGTATTACTACACTCAAAGTATAAATGCTTTATATCTACTGTTATATTATTATAGAAAAAACAATTATTATTATTATTGAATATATTTTTTTCAGCATTTCAATAGTATTTAATTTTTCATGTATAATTAATCACATATGTACTTTTGCTTTAGGTGCAGATTAACTCTCCAAAGGTATTTAAAAATGTATGATTTTTCTCCCAAAAAGTTTATAAATTTATAAAATGAACGAGATGTATAAATTCTACTGTTATCTCAACACCATATTTTAAAGTCATCTTCATTATCACTATTGTATAATTCCAGCTTAGCACATAATAAGGCAAACTGAGATAAAGTGTTCCCTCTTGCATACGATTAAAACTAAATTCCCATGGAAAACTCATATTTGACCTATATATTTCTGAATTAATGCGTTTTTAAAATTACTAATTTCATATAATTCTTTAATATCTGCTTTTAGGAAAATAACGTTTATCCAACAATCATGCCAAAATAAAGTGTTATTTCCCAAATGCATTACGTTATTAATACCTAATTTATAAGTATCAAAATTTACTATTATTGATTTCCAAAAGTGAGAAATATTATTTGTGTTAGCAACGGAAGTTTGATGCAAATTATATGAATCGCCGTACCATTGATTAGATATTATTCATTTTCATAATAAATTTTCTTTATTATCATTAAATTTCCATAACCATTTTCCTAATAGAGGTATATTTAAGTTGTACAAATTTATAATCCCCGGTTCTCCATCATTTTTGGGTTTACAAACCATTTTCCAATTAACAAGATATTTAGAGCTAATATTTACCTTATCACCACTCAATAAAAAATATCTTCTAATTTTATCAATTTTATTAGTAACCAATTTGGAAAAAAGATAAAACGACATCCAATATATAGGAAATGTAGATAAACCCGAGTTAATGAGAACTATCCGACCTGCCCTCAATAAATATTTACCATTCCATTGAGACAATCTTTTATTAATTTTATCTAATGTAGTTAGCCAATCGTCATATTTAAATTTTTATGGCCTTATCAAGAATCCTAAATATTCTATGGGAAATTTCATCGTTTTACAGTTTAACATTTATGCAAATTGTTTCTCAACATTATCTATGTCATTTAGTATTAGTACTTTGATAGAAATTAATTTTTAATCCCGAAAGTAACTCAAAACTATATAAAATAAATTTAAGCGCAATAACGTGATTAGACAACTGAGAAGTAAAAATCATAGTTTCATCCGCAAATTGTAAGGAAGAAAGTCCATTTCTTATGACCTTATGTCCTATTACTAGTGCCTAACTTTATAATTCTAGCAAAAACGTGAACTGCTACATTAAACAGAAGTGGTGACAATGGATCCCTTTGTCTAAGACCCCATTTCGATTGGATTTTATTACTAATTATACCATTAACCATGATACTTGAATTTCCAGTTTTAAGTAAATACAAAATCCATCCTACCCATCTGATACAAAAACCCCAAGCTAGCAATAAATCTTTAAGAAAATCCCAATCAATTGAATCAAACGCCTTAGCAAAATCAGGTTTTAAAATGCACGTGTAATATTATTTTTATAGGAATAGTTAATAAATTCTTGTACCACGGCAACCCCATCTGTAATATTTTTACCCTTAATGAATGCAGTTTGAGTATTATCTATTAGTTCATTCATTTTAGTATTTAAATTATTAGTTAAAATCTTCGAAATAATTTTAAAAGAATGGTGAAATAGGTCTAAAATCTTTAAATTGATTAGCACTTATTCTCTTGTGCAATAAGATGCACTTATTCTCTTATGCAATAAGATTACATTTGCAAAATTAAATTAGCCCAAATGTAATGAACAATCATAAAATTCATTACACATTTTAATTATAGGAAAATAGGCACAAGGAAGAAGTTGCACAAAAATTTTAGTATCAGGGACAACGAGTTTGTTTTTTGGTCTAAAGGACACATCTTAGTGTAAACAGAAATGATAGTTGCAACTATCATTCTGTGATTTACACTAAAAAGTGTCTTTCAACCTAAAAAACAAACTTCATGTCCTTAAAACTAAATTTTTCTCCAACTTTTTTTCTGAGCCTAAAAACCCCTTATAATTTATCATCTTTAAAAACATTCCAAAAGGTTTCATAAATTAAAATAGGAATGCCATCTGGTCCCGATGATTTATCATTTGGCATATCTTTTATGGCCCTCAAAATCTCATCTTCTGTAAAAGGAACATCCAGCTCAACTAAATCAATCTTAGTGCCTTCAATATACAACTCATTCCATTTAGCCTTAACTCTATGCCCTTTTCTTCCTACCAAAAATTTCTTTATAATAATTGGTAAACTCTTTATTTAGTTCTTTTTGATCAGAATCTCAATATTGTTAATTATAATGGAATTAATGGTAATACTATGTTTCCTACTTGTTGACCTAAAAATTAGATCAAAACCCATAAATCAAATTAATGCACTAGTTCGGATTAAAGTAAAAGAAAAAGGAAAAAAAAGACAAGAACACACAGAAGTTTTTACAGTGGTTCATCGTAATCTCTGGCCTACGTCCACTCCAGTCTTTGTTTTATTAGTGTTCTCTCTCTAAATTACAACTAGTTTTCTTATATTTGACCACAATCTAGTGAATATCAGATTTATAGTGAATTTTCTAAGTTGTTTGTGAGCTGCTAGTACTAAGAATTTGCTGATCTAAGTCCTAAAATAGAAAATATTTGTTTCCTAGGTGACTTTAATGGAGAAAAGGTTAGAAGTGAAGAAGTAGAAGTCTCTAATGGCAGAGAATTTAGTCCTCGTTTTCTTCCTCTACGGCTTGTATTTATAGGGATGAATCATGTTGGGCCAAAAATCCATCTGGGGTAGATTAAAATATCGACACGAAGTAGTGTGCAAAGTTGCAGGATCTCCCGAGTTAACCACAGAGGCAGGTGCCGACCTCTCAAGTCGGCAATGTGACGACCCGCCTTTCTCAACCTAGAAAGTCGTTTCATCATTAAGAAAGAAAGGGATAGAAATAGAAAAGAATAGAAAGAAAGAATAACAACATCAGAATTTCACGGCGGAATGGAACAAAATATAATACATCACATAACTATTACATAGTTATACATACATCAGAGTCATACAATATCACATAACAGGACTGTCATATACATATATGTCCATACATATATCCAAAATACAGCATACACTAACTACACAGTGGACTACATATATATAGATACATACGTCTGGTCTTCTCCCAAAATAGCTCCTCTAGAAAATCAACACTTCCAAATACCTATCACTTGGCTACTCATAAAAATTTGAGTAGCCAAGAGTTTATGAAAAACAAAATATAAACTCCGGGTCGGACATGGGTCTGGTATGAGTAAACAGGTTAAAATTTCTTAACTTTGAAAATCATTTGAAAATAAAGGTATCACGTAAGACTCCCCACAAATAAATACGGGTAAGTTTTTACCTTACACTAACCAAAACATTTTATAGGAAATTCAATGATATTATAATAGTGTCTAGGGTTTTCAAGTAAATAGAAAATAGCCAAAATTGTTACTTGATTAAATTCCAGCTACTAGCCACGAAAGTGGGTAATACGGCCGTAGGGTCTCATAAGGAAAATGGATTTCCAACAATGGCAGTGCTACTAGGTACCGCCCGTCACAGTACCGGGCCTAGATCACCGTACCGAGGATCACTCCCGACCCCCTACAACACAAGGCCGGAACTATTCCTTACTGAACAGTCCCGAACAAGATAACCCCGCAGTTGTGGCCAACAACTGCTCACACAGCCGAAATAAAAAGGGACATCTAGACAGAAGAATATGTTGTCCTGCATAGGCATGACCCACCTAACCTTGCTGCATCTCCCCTGTTTTAGCCATTCCCGGTTGATGAGGCTTGAGCCTATGATTACCTTTATTCAACATATCTTAGAATGCTCATCGTCCGCCTGACGATGTGTTGAAAGCATTCAATCCATACAAGTTCGTTCCGGGTTCGAACGAAACCGAAGGCATTATCTCGTTACACTCATTTTGGAATCACCCTCAGAGTCAACGACGATAACCCTTGCATTCTGAAACACCATCTCGATCACCAATTGATACGTCACGACCTATCGTTTAATTTGGATCGATGTGGTTTTCGGAGAATCAAAATTGATTCTTCCGATCCCGGTCTCATCGGAATCCAAATGCCATTTTAAGGGCCAAGTTGTCTATTTAACTTAACAGTTCAATTTAATATCAGAATTCACATAATAGGTATATCAGATAAATCATACATAGTTATCACAGGTATCTATAATATATCACAACATATCACAGAAATATCATCAACAGATATCAAAGTCAATCAAACATAATTATCAATGCATACCAAACAATTTGGTTTTTCTTAACTAATTATTTGCTTAAGAATAAACTATGTTATTCTATTTAATTAATTACTGTTTAATTAGCTTATTAATGATCAATTAATTACTCAATTAATCATTAATCATCAATTAATTAATTTTTCAATTAATTAATTTTATTCATTTATCATTACTTAATTACTTAGTTAATTAGTTCATTCTTAATTATTAATAAATAACTTACTTATTAAAGATTACAAATTATTTTTAATAAGTCAATTATTATCAATTTAATTAATTATAAAATCTTTAATTAATCACTTAAATAAATTTTCATTTCTTAATAAGTGATTAGCTAACATTCTTAAGATTCAAATTGATTTAACATATGATTTATTTTTAATTACAAAATTAATTTAAAGTTATCAATTAAATTTCAAATATAAATTAATTAACATTCTAGTTACTTTATATTAGTCCAACCATCTTTACATCACTTACCATTATTAAACTTTTAAACAAAAATTAACCTAAACTACTAATTGCTAAATTACTTAGTTATAAAAATACTAAACAAAATTATGTTGTACGTTTGCTTGGTAAAGGACCCGAGACAATTCCCCTTTCTACTCGTGACCGTCTCGAGGTTCCCCCATGTTTCCTTGCGTCTCTCTCCCCATCTTCTTCTCCTTTCCCCAGTTTCTATGCTTCTTCTCATTTTTTTTAAATTAAAGTTATAACTAACTGCAGAAACCACTAACGCACACGCGGGTCCTAACTCGAGCCAACCGACCACTTTACCCGAGAACCCATTCGAGTATCACTCGATACGAAGCCACCCATTCTCACTGACACGCCCACGCCACCGTGCACGTGCACGGTGGTGTGCTTGGCCTCCGACGACTCGCGGCAGCCCCCACACATCACAAAACATCTACTCATACGAAATCGAAACCCAGATTTGAAATTACAAGCCGAGAACAAAAATGGACCTGCAGCTCGAACATGCGACAACAACACCTACTGTCAAATTCTTCGTGCGACCACCATCCATCATCGGAGGTGATGAAACTTCACCAGAACTTCGCTCACACCCCCCTAACTCCACCTACAATCTCATTCCACTCGGTTGATCTATGATGTCGAAATCAAAATTTTACAGAGCATAAAAAAAATAGGCACTAAACCCTACTTTTGATTCAAACTCAAAATCCATTCATTAAATAATTTTTCCAGCATTTTTCTGATGTTAAATGGATTAAAAACTTACTTCATATCAATTTACAGAAATTAGAATTGACTTGATCATCCAATTTTGACGAAAACCCATTTTAGTTTCATTTCAAACTGCTCTTAATACTCTTGCGTAAAAATTATAATTCTTATGCTAAAAATCATAATTACGTGTATAAAATCTAAATATGTTATTGAATTTACAAATTTAAACATTTGAATTTTGAACCTTTAAGTTTTTTCCTGTAACTTAAAATAGACAGTGTTTATTTCTTACTGTTATGCTTCAATTTCAATCCCAAGCTTCAATTTTCAGTTAAACAATCTGTATTACTTACATTTCTAGGTTTAAAATTTATTTAAATGGATAAGTATTAATATCCTTTACTCCTTTTACTCAGAAACTTGACAACAATCAGGAACAGAAGCTTCCAATGCATAAATCAATACAGGTCCATATATTTTCCATTTATTTTCAATATATTTATATAGCAACACAAAACATCAGAAGTTAATTATCATACTTAAGATTTAAGGAAGTATGTTTACTCACCAAGTAACTTTAAAACAGAAGGTAAGATATTGATGAAGAACACTGCAGAAAGAAATTCCTGAAACCTTCTTAAGTTTTCTGTCCTGAATTAATTTTGTTTGCCAAGCAACAAATGGTTATCCTCTCTTCTTATTTGATTCTCAGGTATGTTTTTAAGTTTAGTTAAGTTTTGTTCAAGTTTTATAATATATATATATTGGATATATATAGAAGCTACCTACAGGTTATAACTGGCCAGTTAATATTTGTATTATCATTTTTCTTTCTTTTTTTATTGGTTACATGATATACACCTGCAGAATGAAATCATAAAGAGATTTCGGCTACCTATACTTGTTAAACAAGAAGTTGTGCTAATTAATGCTTATGCCTTAATTATGATAACATGTATTTAAAGTTTTACTGATAGTTGCAATTTGTACAAAGATACTTATCATATTTCGGCCAACATATTTTTGTACAAGATATTTTTGTACTGGACAAAGATGTTTGAAACATTATGCAGCTATATATTTTCTTGTCTTATGGTAGAAGCTTGCTCATTTATACATATGTTTGTTATTTTGAGTGTAGCCTGATTTTGATTTTATATTTGTTAAGTACAACTATATATAACTTGTGTTGTTTTCTTTGCATTATTCATTTGCATATACAGGTTATATTTTTCAAACTTTCTGATATGTTTGCTTAAAAGTTATTGTCAGCATATTATTTGTATTTTATTTGTTAATTAAATTTTCAAACATTTGATTTACAACATACTTGTATTTATATATTTCAAGTTATCATTTATATTTGTATATTTATACTTTTAGCTACATCTTATATTTCCAATTATGTTTTATACTAGTTTTGTATGTTTATATCCATATTGTTTTATACTTCCATTTTTATGTTCAATATTACTATGTTTGTTTATTTTTAACTTTATCATTTTAAAAACTACAATTGTATCCATATATATTATCAAAATATAAAGTCTTTGATTTGATTTTATTAAATAAGACAGATTTTGTTTTAAATGGTTTTGAAGCATTCTATTTAAAAAAATTCAAATCAAAACTTTCTTTTATAAAACATATAACTGTTAAATATCAAAGATCTCATCAATGTAAACATTGACAAGCTTATATTTAATTTAAATTAGATTAAATATTCATTAAAATATGCTGTCAAAATCTCGGGTTGTTACATTCCTCCCCCCTTAAAAGAATTTCGTCCCCGAAATTTAAACAACAGTTAAATCAAAAGCTTTTATATTAACAATCCAAACATACATATCATTCATACAATAGCAAACAATCAAACAGTCTATTCTAACGAACATCACTAGTTATCCGAACATAAATCCGGATAAGCATTCTTAAAACTATCGAGAGTTTCCCAGGTACAATCTCTGGGATCCTCATTCCATTGCACCTTGACGAGTTTCACCACTTTGTTCCTGAGTTGCTTCTCGTCTCGGTCCACAATCTGAACTGGATTTCTGACTACAGTTAAATTGGGTTCCACTTCCAAGTCTTCTTGAATTACCGGTTCTATAACCAGTGAGGGATCATGAACAAATTTCCTCAAATGTTATACATGAAACACATTGTGAATCCCAGACATCCGCTCTGGCAATTCAATCCTGTAGGCTACAGTTCCAATTCTTTCCAACACTCGGAATGGTCCAATGTATCTCGGAGCAAGTTTTCCCGTCTTTCCGAATCTTATGGCACCTTTAATTGGGGAAACTTTAACAAAAACCAAGTCTCCGATCTCAAATTCCAATGGCCTTCGTCTTCTATCCGCATATTTCTTCTGACGATCTTGAGCAGCTTTCATCCTTTTCTTGATAAGCTCAACCTTCACAGAAGCTTCTCGAATAAGATCAGGCCCGAGCACAAGACGATCCTTCGATTCAATCCAACAAGATGGGGATCTACACGGTCTTTCGTATAAAGCTTCATAAGGAGCCATCTTAATACTCGCTTGATAATTGTTATTATAAGAAAATTCCACTAGATGAAGATGGTCCTCCCAAGATCCTCCAAAATCTAAAACACAAGCCCGAAGCATATCCTCAAGAATACGATTAAGCCTCTCCGTTTGTCCGTCCGTTTGAGGATGATAGGCTGTACTCAATCTCAAATCTGTTCCCATTGTTAATTGCAGAGCTTCCCAAAATTTGCTAGTGAAAATAGGATCATGGTCACTTACTATGCCGACTGGAACACCATGCAATCGAACTATCTCCTTCAAGAAAATTTCCGCCAAAGAAACTGCAGTGCGGGTTGCCTTTACCGGTATAAAATGGGCACTCTTAGTTAAACGATCTACAATAACCCATATACCATCATTCCCTTTTCTGGTTCTAGGCAAACCATCAATAAAATCCATCGAGATCATTTCCCATTTCCAATTCGGAATTTCCAGAGGTTGTAATAATCCGGCAGATTTCTGTTGATCACCTTTAACTTGTTGGCAGATGGCACAACTGTTCACAAATCTAGCAATATCCTTTTTCATGCCCTGCCACCAGAATACTCTCCTCATGTCCTTGTACATCTTCGAGATTCCCGGATGAATATTCAATTTGGAGCGATGACTCTCTGATAAAACTTCCTGCTTCAAATCCTTGTCATTCGGAACACAGATTCTCCCGTTGATCCTTAGTGTTCCTTGGCCATCGATTTCAAAACTAGGACACTGACCCTTCCTGACTCCTTTAATGATCCTCCTCAACTTCTTATCAGATTCTTGTTTGTTTGAGATCCTTTCAATAAGAGATGGAACCATTTCCTGAAGAGATAGAACCGCGTTCCTGTTGAGAGCATCAGGTACGACATTCGCTTTTCCCGGAGTGTCAGAATATCCAAATCATAAGATGCAAGAAATTCAACCCACCGCTGCTGTCTCAGATTAAGATCTTTTTGAGAGAATAGATATTTTAACGGTTTTTGATCCTTGAACAATTCGAATTTCTCTCCCAAAAGATAATGTCTCCAAATTTACAGAGCAAAAACAATGGCTAGCAGTTCAAGATCGTGCGTAGCGTAGTTTTTCTCATGAGGCTTCAACTGCCGACTAGCATATGCAGTAACCCTTCCGTTCTGCATCAGAACTGCTCCCAAACCCACTATACAAGCATCAGTAAAAACCTCGAATTTGCTTTTCCCATCCGGAATAGTAAGTACTGGTGCACTAGTTAGCCTTAGCTTCAATTCCTGAAAAGCTTCTTCGCACTGAGGTGTCCATTTGAATTTTGCTCCCTTCCTGGTCAGCTTAGTCAGATGCGAAGAAATCTTGGAATAATCCCTGATAAATTTCCTGTAGTAACCAGCCAATCCTAGAAAACTGCGAACTTCTGTTGGTGTCTCTGGCTGTTTCCATTCCAGAATAGTTTCAACTTTCGCTGGGTCTACAGAAATGCCTTCACCAGAAACAATGTGCCCTAAAAATTTAACTTCCGATTTCCAGAAATGACACTTCGAAAACTTCGCCTTCAGCACATGCTTCCTCAGAGTCTCCAATACAATCCTCAAATGTTCCCTGTGCTCTTCTTCAGATTTGGAATAGACCAAGATATCATCAATGAATACCAGCACAAACTTATTCAACACATCCCTAAAGACTCGATTCATGAGGTCAACGAAGTAGGCAGGAGCGTTGGTTAATCCAAACGGCATAACCAACCACTCATAGAAACAATTCAGTCCCCTAAATGCAGTCAAGGGAATACTGTCTTCAGCTACCCTCAACTGATGGAAACCCGAAGCTAGATCCAATTGATAAAAGATAGAAGCACCATGCAACTGGTCAAAAAGATCATCGATGCGAGGAAGAGGATATTTATTACGGATAGTCACTTTGTTCAATTCTCTATAATCCACACAGAACCTCAATGATCCATCCGATTTAGTCACAAACACTGCCGCCGAACCCCAACAAGAAAAACTGGGTCTTATCAACCCCTTCTCTAAAAGATCCTGAGTCTGCTTAATCAACTCTTCTCTTTCCCTAGGAGCCATTCTCCTACTGGGTTGAATCACTGGCACAGCTCTTGGAATCGAATCAATACGGAACTCTATTTCTCGATGTGGTGGCAGACACTTAACTTCTTCAAATACATCAGCAAAATCTTGAACCACATCATTGTCTTCAACTCTCTCTTCAGAAGTCTCAATTCCATGCAAAAGACTGCTCAAGTGAATTCCAGATTTATCACACGACACTCTGGCAATTCTCCCCATATCAGTTTCCAACGAAACTGTTCTTTCATCACAATTCAAAACGGCTTTATACTTATCCAGCCAATCCATACCCAAAATAAGATCAAATCCCTTAAAATTCAACACATACGGGTCACAAGAAAAACTGTGAGATAGATAAGAGATCTTCAAGTCCTTACAGATAGTGTCTAATTTGGTCACCCCTCCTATAGGATTAGATACCAAGATAGGACTGTCTACAGAACTAGGGGTAAGAGAGAACTTTTCAACAGAATCCAAAGAAATAAAACTCAAGGAAGCACCCGAATCAAACAAAACTCTAATATATTTTCCATCTAAAAGTAAGGTACCTTCTAAAACTCCTTTGCCCATCGAAGAAGAAGATGGTCCGGCTTCCAAAGCAAGAACTTTATTCTGAGGTGCCCTCTACAGAAGTGGACAGTTCTTGATCATGTGTCCTGGCTGATGACAATTAAAGCACAATGATTTCTGAATCATAGCTGATCCTGGGCTACTCTGATGCTGTTGCTGTTGCTGGAATCCCTTTCTAGGACACTTATTTGCCAAATGCCCTTCCTGTTGACAAATGTAGCACTTTCGAGGTCCATTATTATTTCCAGGTTTCTTCTTATTTAGTTTTCTCCATCTGGGATCGAACTTCCGCTTATTCGAATTAGTGAAATTCCCACCTGAAGCTGCAACTGGAGCCACCGGTTTCTTACTCATCAAACTTTCATACCTCAATGCCATATCAATCAAATCAACAAAAGATCCCTTCAGAAGCACCGTCAATTTCCCATGGAATTCAGGCCTCAATCCTTGCACAAATTTCTCATTCTTTTTCAAAGGAGTATCGATGAGTCCTGGTCCATAACAAGAGAGTTCGTTGAACCTGGTTTCATACTCCGAAATAGACATACTACCCTGCTTCAAATACAGAAAATCCTGATACAATTGGGTTCTCCCTGCCGTTGGCACAAACTTCTCTTCAAACAATTCCTTGATTCTGTCCCAAGAAATGTCATCCTCAGAAATATTTGAAATAGATGAATCCCACCATGCTGCTGCCCCACCTTGCAGTTGCCACGATGCCATATGCCTCTTACGCTCATCAGTCAATTTCATGCTCTTGAAAATACGCTCGCAAGAGCGTAGCCAGTCTTGAACCTCAATTATTGACTCTGAACCTTTGAATGGTTGGCCTCCAAGATGTTTGAAATCCTTGCATAAAGCTGCAAAACTAACTTGAGACGGTACTGGATTGACAGCCTCACTAACATTTTGACTCCGTCCATTATATGTTGAAGTACTGGCCCTAACTCTACCTCTTCTTCCTGAACTCATGTCGGTCACCTGAACAGGTAACTCAACCAATTTAGATAGATATATATAATATGAAACTACAAATACGCACTCTCAAGATAAATATAATACAAGAGCCTAGGTACTCGCTCGACCTAATGCTCTGATACCAACTGCGACGACCCGCCTTTCTCAACCCAGAAAGTCGTTTCATCATTAAGAAAGAAAGGGATAGAAATAGAAAAGAATAGAAAGAAAGAATAACAACATCAGAAACTCACAGCAGAATGGAACAAAATATAATACATCACATAACTATTACATAGTTATACATACATCAGAGTCATACAATATCACATAACAGGACTGTCATATACATATATGTCCATACATATATCCAAAATACAGCATACACTAACTACACAGCGGACTACATATATATAGATACATACGTCTGGTCTTCTCCCAAAATAGCTCCTTCAGAAAATCAACACTTCCAAATACCTATCACTTGGCTACTCATAAAAATTTGAGTACCCAAGAGTTTATGAAAAACAAAATATAAACTCCGGGTCAGACATGGGTCTGGTATGAGTAAACAGGTTAAAATTGCTTAACTTTGAAAATCATTTGAAAATAAAGGTAACACGTAAGACTCCCCACAAATAAATACGGGTAAGTTTTTACCTTACACTAACCAAAACATTTTATAGGAAATTCAATGATATTATAATAGTGTCTAGGGTTTTCAAGTAAATAGAAAATAGCCGAAATTGTTACATGATTAAATTCCAACTACTAGCCACGAAAGTGGGTAATACAAATCAAAACCGTAGGGTCTCGTAGGGAAAATGGATTTCCAACAATGGCAGGGCTACTGGGGTACCGCCCGTCACAGTACGGGGCCTAGATCACCGTACCGAGGATCACTCCCAACCCCTTTCAACACAAGGCCGGAACCATTCCTTATTGAACAGTCCCGAACAAGATAACCCCGCAGTTGTGTCCAACAACTGCTCACACAGCCGAAATAAAAAGGGACATCTAGACAGGGGAATATCTTGTCCTGCTTGGGCATGGCCTACCTAACCTTGCTGCATCTCCCTTGTTTTAGCCATTCCCGGTTGATGAGGCTTGAGGCTACGATTACCTTTAATGAACATATCTTAGAATGCTCATCGTTCGCCTGACGATGTGTTGAAAGCATTCAATCCATACAAGTTCGTTCCGGGTTCGAACGAAACCGAAGGCATTATCTCGTTACACTCATTTTGGAATCACCCTCAGAGTCAACGACGATAACCCTTGCATTCTGAAACACCATCTCGATCACCAATTGATAAGTCACGACCTATCGTTTAATTTGGATCGATGTGGTTTTCGAAGAATCAAAATTGATTCTTCCGATCCCGGTCTCATCGGAATCCAAACGCCATTTTAAGGGCCAAGTTGTCTATTTAACTTAACAGTTCAATTTAATATCAGAATTCACATAACAGGTATATCAGATAAATCATACATAGTTATCACAGGTATCTATAATATATCACAACATATCATAGAAATATCATCAACAGATATCAAAGTCAATCAAACATAATTATCAATGCATACCAAACAATTTGGTTTTTCTTAACTAATTATTTGCTTAAGAATAAACTATTTTATTCTATTTAATTAATTACTGTTTAATTAGCTTATTAATGATCAATTAATTACTCAATTAATCATTAATCATCAACTTATTAATTTTTCAATTAATTAACTTTATTCATTTATCATTACTTAATTACTTAGTTAATTAGTTCATTCTTAATTATTAATAAATAACTTACTTATTAAAGACTACAAATTATTTTTAATAAGTCAATTATTATCAATTTAATTAATTATAAAATCTTTAATTAATCACTTAAATAAATTTTCATTTCTTAATAAGTGATTAGCTAACATTCTTAAGATTTAAATTGATTTAACATATGATTTATTTTTAATTACAAAATTAATTTAAAGTTATCAATTAAATTTCAAATATAAATTAATTAACATTCTAATTACTTTATATTAGTCCAACCATCTTTACATCACTTACCATTATTAAACTTTTAAACAAAAATTAACCTAAACTACTAATTGCTTAATTACTTAGTTATAAAAATACTAAACAAAATTATGTTGTACGTTTGCTTGGTAAAGGACCCGAGACAATTCCCCTTTCTACTCGTGACGGTCTCGAGTTTCCCCCCTGTTTCCTTGCGTCTCTCTCCCCATCTTCTTCTCCTTTCTACTCGTGACGGTCTCGAGTCCAGCATTTTTCTGGTGTTAAATGGATTACAAACTTACTTCATATCAATTTACAAAAATTAAAATTGACTTGATCATCCAATTTTGACGAAAACCCATTTTAGTTTCATTTCAAACTGCTCTTAATACTCTTGCGTAAAAATTATAATTCTTATGCTAAAAATCATAATTACGTGTATGAAATCTAAATATGTTATTGAATTTACAAATTTAAACATTTGAATTTTGAACCTTTAAGTTTTTTCCTGTAACTTAAAATAGACAGTGTTTATTTCTTACTGTTATGCTTCAATTTCAATCCCAAGCTTCAATTTTCAGTTAAACAATCTGTATTACTTACATTTCTAGGTTTAAAATTTATTTAAATGGATAAGTATTAATATCCTTTACTTCTTTTACTCAGAAACTTGACAACAATCAGGAGTAGAAGCTTGCAATGCATAAACCAATACAGGTCCATATATTTTCCATTTATTTTCAATATATATATAGCAACACAAAACATCAGAAGTTAATTATCATACTTAAGATTTAAGGAAGTATGTTTACTCACCAAGTAACTTTAAAACAGAAGGTAAGATATTGATGAAGAACACTGCAGAAAGAAATTCCTGAAACCTTCTTAAGTTTTCTGTCTTGAATTAATTTTGTTTGCCAAGCAACAAATGGTTATCCTCTCTTCTTATTTGATTCTCGGGTATGTTTTTAAGTTTAGTTAAGTTTTGTTCAAGTTTTATAATATATATATTGGATATATATAGAAGCTACCTACAGGTTATAACTGGCCAATTAATATTTGTATTATCATTTTTCTTTCTTTTTTTATTGGTTACATGATATACACCTGCATAATGAAATCATAAAGAGATTTCGGCTACCTGTACTTGTTAAACAAGAAGTTGTGCTAATTAATGCTTATGCCTTAATTATGATAACATGTATTTAATGTTTTACTGATAGTTGCAATTTGTACAAAGATACTTATCATATTTCGGCCAGCATATTTTTGTACAAGATATTTTTGTACTGGACAAAGATGTTTGAAACATTATGCAGCTATATATTTCCTTGTCTTATGGTAGAAGCTTGCTCATTTATACATATGGTTGTTATTTTGAGTGTAGCCTGATTTTGATTTTATATTTTTTAAGTACAACTATATATAACTTGTGTTGTTTTCTTTGCATTATTCATTTGCATATATAGGTTATATTTTTCAAACTTTCTGATATGTTTGCTTAAAAGTTATTGTTAGCGTATTAGTTGTATTTTATTTGTTAATTAAATTTTCAAACATTTGATTTACAACATAGTTGTATTTATATATTTCAAGTTATCATTTATATTTGTATATTTATACTTTTAGCTACATCTTATATTTCCAATTATGTTTTATACTAGTTTTGTATGTTTATATCCATATTGTTTTATACTTCCATGTTTATGTTCAATATTACTATGTTTGTTTATTTTTAACTTTATCATTTTAAAAACTACAATTGTATCCATATATATTATCAAAATATAAAGTCTTTGATTTGATTTTATTAAATAAGACAGATTTTGTTTTAAATGGTTTTGAAGCATTCTATTTTAAAATTTTCAAATCAAAACTTTCTTTTATAAAACATATAACTGTTAAATATCAAAGATCTCATCAATTTAAACATTGACAAGCTTATATTTAATTTAAATTAGATTAAATATTCATTAAAATATGCTGTCAAAATCCTAGGTTGTTACAGGCAATGACTTCTCTATGTAGTTCAAATCACTTCGAACCTTCTTGCGTCCTTCTTCTTACTTCATTTTAAGGTGTCCCATGCTATTTCCATCAATCGTTGGTCATCAAAAACAAGTCGATACCTATCTCTTTGCAAAATAGGTCGGTAGTGACTATTTTCCTTAGCTTGAAATGACTTGTACTCTTTTGCACCACTCTTCTAATTCCATTTGGAGGTACCCTAAAGTGTTCGCAACATCTATGAAGTTAACAAGAGAGGTTGGTACCTACTTGAGAGGTCGATGGTGACATCTCTCCTTGGTGTATTTTCATCCAAATTTCTAAAGCACGCAAGTAATAGGTGGACAATGGCTCTTGTAAAATTTGAGTGGGAAATACTAAGCCAAAAAATGTCTTCGATGACAGGACCATGACCATGTCAGTACCAACATGACCATGTTAGCAATGTATTTTCAGTTAAATTTTTTCTCAGACGTTTCTTTTCCCTATCTAAGTGTGCTTGCCAATTTTTATGTCATTTCGTCCTCGTTGGAATCTTCTAAGTCTAGTTGAAGTACGCTTTGCTAAAAAACGGGTTAACACCTGCCCTCCAAAGTATGCCTTTTGAATGTAAGGTGTGCTTTACTCAAGAAAAAGTTCCAATAATCAGTCTTCGATAGGTGAGATCTCCAGCTGCTTCATATTGGTGAATCGTCTAATTCCTTCGGATTCTCTTATCAATCACAGGTCATTTTTAAACCTGTTACAGCTGAAGATTCTAGACTCTGCTTAAGTGTAGTTTATACATCATCATCATCCTGTTTTCATTTGGGAGTATTACATCATATACCAAAATCATCTCGTGTTCTTCCAGGATTTACATCATTATCATTTCGATTTTATTTGAAGTTATTAAATCTCATACCAAAATCGTCCCTGTTCATTTGAGATTTATCTGTTTTATTCTCATTACAAGACGTTCAAATCCTTTTATCAAATCTGCATTCATTCCAGGGCTGGATCCCTCCGGATCATTTTGTATTAAGTTTAATACGCAATATCTCTGGATCATTTTATATTCAGTTTAATGTGTCATATCTTCGGATCGTTTAATGTTAAAGTTAAGGAGACGATCTCTTCGGATCATTTGGTGTTTACGTTAAGGGACGATCTTTCTGGATCGTTTGGTGTTTAAGTTAAGGAGATGGTCTCTACGAATTGTTTTGTATTCTATTTAAGGTTTGACCTCTTTGGGTCGTTTATCGTCCAATCTACGGTTTTGATCTCTTCGGATCCTTACTGAGTCCACTTGCTCTCTGGCAATGGAACTCAACAACTAAGCAAGCTTATCCGCTCAGTCTTCCGTGAGGGGACTTGCTTTCCTTACAAGACCATCCACTCGCTCTCCGGCAAGGGAGCTTGCACCTTGCACTCCGGTCCCGTCTCTTCGGTTGGGACTTAAAGTGATCAATATTAGTCATCGCGTTCAAGTGAATTTTTCATATGTCAAATAAATAGAAACCCTAGGTGTTCATCCTAGACATCCAACTCAAAGCTTGCATAGAGAACAATCTAGGTCTCATACACATATAAGTAGTTCGAGGTTATTATCGTCCTAAGTAGTTATTTCAGGCATCCGACTCAGAGCATGCCTAGGGACTGTTTGGTATCCCATACACGTGTAAGCAGCTTGAGGTGATTATTGTTTTTATTGCTCAATGTGAAAAGCAAAATACAAGAAAAGAAACGAAAAAGAAAAGTGCAGAAACCAAATTTTAACTCCCATTCATTTCGATCATGGGATTGTCATCAGATGGAAGTCTCTGATCCATAACTTCATTCTATACCCCCACACCCGTTCCAACAGTAAGTTTCTGTTTCCAACTCCTTTTGTCATGTCATATTATTCTGATTTTCCACTTTGGCTCCAACATTGCTTGTTTCAGGCACTAAAGTTCATCTTAAATCTAAATCAATCGTTCCTCTGAGTCGTGGGGGCATATTTTAGTTTGTTTTTCTCTATCCCTAGATGCTTATGCATTGGTTTCTGGTCTTTTGTTCTGAATTCCAGCAGTTCCAACTATTCCTTGTTGATCCATCCTTTTGAAAAATTCCTCTAGCATTTCCTTTTTTCAATCCATTATTCCATCTTGCATTTCTTTCATCGTTTTTTTCATCTTTCTATGGTCATGTAGTTGGATTAATGAGAATTTAAGGACACCTCTCGATTGCCTCCATTCTCTGGTTGGCTTCCTCCATCCTTAGATCTGGTGTTTAGCATCTTCATCTTCTTCAATCTTAGATTTAAGCTTCAAGTTTCCAAATCTAGCTCTTCTCGGTGAAAGCACCAAAATGTTAACCCAAAAATTGGATCAACGCACAGAAATTAGATGAAAGCACCAGTTCAGATTAAAGTAAAAGAAAAGGTAGAAAGTAGACATGAATACATAGAATTTTTTATAGTGGTTCGGCATAATCTTCGACCTACATCCACTTCGGTCTTTATTTTATTAGTTGTTCTCTCTATATATTATAACTAGTTTTTTTTGGTTCGACTACAATCTAATGGATCTTAAATTTATAATGGATTTTCTAGATTGTTTGTCAGTAACTAGTACTAAGAATTTGCTGATCTAACTCCTAGAATAGAAAATAATTGTTTTCTAGGTGACATTAATGGATGAAAGTTTAGAAGTAAAGGAGTAGAAGTATCTAATGGCAGAGAATCTAGTCCTCGTTTTTATTCCTCTATGGCTTGCAGTATAGGGGAAACAGTCATGTTAGACTAAAAATCCACATGGAGCAGAGTAAAAATATCAGCCCAAAGTAGTGTGCAAATTTGTAGGATCTCCCAAATTAGCCACAGTGGTCAGTCCCGACCTCGCAAGTCGGCGATGACTTCTTCATATAGTTCAAATCACTTCGAACCTTCTCACATCCTTCTTCTTACTTCAGTTTAAGGTGTCCCGTGTTATTTCCATTGAACATTAGTCTTCCAAAACAAGTCGATACCTACATGTTAGTCCTTGAGATGATGGTTTTGATGACAACAACCTTAGAATAGATTATAAAATATAAATACTAACAGTATAAGTTTAGATATATATGTATATGCAGGATTTAACCATGCAAGTTCCAAGAATGAAGACTGTACATTATAGAGATTCAAGATATCAAGCTTGAAGACTCATGAGTATCAAGAGTTCAAGATTTCAAGTAATTTAATTTTTAATTAGGAATTTTGTTAAAACTCCTAGAAAAGCATTGGTGTCTTAAAATCAAATTTATTCATGGAATGAGATCCACTTCGAGCTTGTTAAAGGGATGGAACCCTAAGTAGGATGGAACCTATGGAAAATTTAGTGGAACATTGTTTTGTATCCGCCAATCCTTTATTCAAATGTTTTTTTACAAAATTATCTTGTTTTCAAAATGATTTCAAAATCTTCTTTTTAAAAGCATCAAAAACATCTATCCTGATTTCAAATACTTTTAGCCTCAAAATAATCTTTAATTTCAAAATCAAATTATCCGTAGTTTTAAACTATCTTTAATAATAATATATTTGACTTTTAAATATTTACATTAGATTTAAATATAAAATTATAGTAAAATTTTGTATACATTATTCTATATATTTACTTAGGTAATTTAACTATAAACAAGTATATGTATAAAGTTAAAATAATTTTAATATAAGATAGAATTTATTTTCAAGGAAAAACAAACCACCAAAAATTCCTTTGGGATGTCGACAGGCTCAATCTACCCATGTCGACATAGTGTCGGTTGGTTTCAATATTTAAATTTCAAAAGAAGTGTCTATTCATCATTCTCTTCACGAATGGACATGACTGTTGTTCTTCTATAAATAGGGGTTGTTTTCAACGAATTTTAATATAGATTTTCTGGTTTTTCACTCCTCTTCTTCTTCCACATTTCTATATACATATTCTTACCACTACTCTGCCGAAATCAACATTAAATCTAACTAGATCATTTCTGGTTTGATTCTCTATCATAATGTCAACAGGATTCTCAGTGCTATTCAGAGTTATAGGCTTCTTTGTAATCAATTAAACGAGAAAAGGTGTGATTGTGGCCTTGGAAATCAATCAAGCGAGATAAGGTGTTATTGTAGCCTTGGAAATCAAATGGGTGAACTTGTTGCCCAGGAAATCAAGTATCTCTACCCAGAGGATTGTGAATCTGGAGGGTGTACCTCGTTGCCTTGAAATCGAGGGAGTAATTGTAAAGATTATTTTTGAAAGGAAATCTGTACTTGTATGCGAGACTGGATGTATGGTAACTCCAAACCAGTATAAAATCCGGTGTGTTCTTTCCTTTACTGCTTTTACTTTATATTTGCATCTGTGTTTGATTCTGTGATCGTATCTGTGTCTGAATATTGCATAAATTTGTGCATAAATTAACAAAAACTCAAAAAGGTTTAATAATTCTCTAAAATACTATTCTCCCTCCTCTAGTGTTTATCCTAGCCTTAAGATCCTTAATCCGCATTTCTCACATTTGTCATCAGAGCAAGGTTTTCAGAGTTTCATAATCTGATTTTTGAAAAACTTTTAAAATGGCTATGTTTGTTAATACTAGTTTAGAATTATTCAGATCGTCATTATCTCTTGAGTCTGCATATAATCAATGTTCAAATTCAAGTTGTCTACTAAAATTATTTGATGTGCAGGAAACATGCTTTATGGGAATTAAGGAATCAATCCACAATGGACAAATTGTGCAGATCAAAAAGAACAAATGGATACTCGATAGTGGATGTTCTAGACATATGACTGAAAATCCAGATATATTGAATGATATAATATACAAAGATGGAGGACTGGTTAACTTTGAAGAAAATTCAAAAGGATATGTGATTGGCATCGGCAAAATCGGTAACTCTGAAACTCCTATTATTACTAATGTTTTGCTAGTTAAGAATCTGAAACATAATCTGCTAAGTATAAGTCAACTCTGTGATAAAGGATATAAAATTAACTTTGAAAAAGATAAGTGTCACATTGAAGATAATAATTCAACCATAATATTTGAAGGAATTAGGAAAAAGAATATTTATATTCTTAATATGAAAGTTTCAAATGATTACCTGTGTCTTTTGGAAAATACAAGTGACCCTTGGATTTGACATTAGAGATTTGGACATTTGAATTTCAAACTCTTATCTAGACTGTCAAAACATGATCTAGCAAGAGGTCTCCCTAAAATGAATTTTAAAGTAGATAGTTTATATCATGCATGTCAACTAGGAAAACTTAGAAAAAGTTCTTTTAAATTAAAAGATATGATTTCAACTTCAAAACCTCTTGACTTACTTCACCTTGATTTATTTAGTCCATCTCAAAGTTTGTCAACAAATCATAGTAAATATGTTTTTGTAATTGTAGATGATTATTCTAGATTTACATGGATAGTATTTTTGAAACATAAAAGTGATACTTTTGAATGTTTTGAGAACTTTACAAAAAGAATTCAAAATCAACTTTCTCTAAAAATTATAACCATTCGTAGTGATCATGGTGGTGAATTTGAAAAAGAAAAGTTTGAGGAATTCTGCAATAAAAAGGGAATAACTCACAATTTTTCATTTCCAACAACTCCACAACAAAACGGAGTAGTAGAACGTAAAAATAGAACGATTTAAGAGTGTGCGAGAACTATGCTTTCAGATAGTAAATTACCAAAGTATTTTTAGACAGAAGCAGTTGCTACCGCCTGTTATATTTTAAAAAAAAAATAATTAGACCTTTAACTGATAAGACATCTTATGAACTTCTTCATAGAAAGAAACCTAAAGTGTCTTATTTTAAAAGTTTTGGAAGTAAATGTTTTATTTTAAATACTAAAGATAACTTAGATAAATTTGATCCTAAATCCGACAAAGGTATCTTTATCGGGTATTCTAATAAAAGTAAAGCATATAGAGTATTTAATTTAAGAACTAACACCATCAAAGAAACAATGCATGTTTCGTTCGATGAAAATTTCAAAAATTTTGAAGATACAAATGATGAAGAGGATTTAATCACTCAAAATCTAGAGTCAACTGAAACTTATAATTAAATTAATCATCCTAATAAAAGGACTAAACTTTTAAAAGATCACCCTATTGAAAATATACTAGGAGATATGCAATCTGTTGTTAAAACTAGAAATCAACTAAGTCAAATGAGTAATGTTGCCTTTATATCAACTATTGAACCCAAAAATCCAAAGGAAGCATCAACTGATGATTCATGGGTTTTGGCTATGCAAGAAGAATTAAATCAGTTCACTAGAAATAATGTTTGGGAACTTGTTCCTAGACCTGAAAATAAAACTATAATTGGAACTAAATGGGTTTATAAAAATAAAATGAATGAACAAGGAGAGATAGTTATAAATAAAGCCCGATTAGTCGCTCAAGATTTTTGTTAAGAAGAAGGAATAGATTTTGATGAAACCTTTGCTCCAGTAGCAAGATTAGAAGCCATTAGGATTCTACTTGCTTTCACAAATCATAATAATTTCAAACTATTTCAAATGGATGTTAAAAGTGCCTTTTTAAATGGATTTGTAAAAGAGGAAGTATATGTTGAACAACCACCACTTTTTGAAAATGAAAAATTACCAAATCATGTTTACAAACTTAAGAAAGCTTTATATGGTCTAAAACAAGCTCCTAGAGCCTGGTATGATAGACAAAGATCTTACTTATTACAACCAAATTTTGAAATTGGCAAAGTAGATAGTACTCTTTTTATTAAAATAAATAAAAATAATGTTCAACTAGTACAAGTTTACGTAGATGTTATCATTTTTGGATCAACTAATTTTGAAATGAATAAAGAATTTTCTGAAATAATGACAAAAGAGTTTGAAATGAGTCATATAGGTGAATTAAACTTCTTTTTAGGATTATAAATAAAACAATTAGTTAATGGTATCTTTATTAGTCAAGAAAAATATGCTAAAGACCTAATTAATAAATTTGGTTTGACTACTGTGAGTGGAAAATCCACTCCCATGGCAACCAATGAGTACCTTAGTAAAGAAGATCTCTCAAAAGATGCAGATCAAAAATTATATAAAGGAATGATTGGATCACTATTCTATATTACTGCTAGTAGACCTGATATCATGCATAGTGTTTGTCTCTGTGCAAGATATCAATCCCAACCTAAAGAGACCCATTTAAAAGCCATAAAGCGTATCATAAGATATGTTAAGCACACTTCTGATTATGGCTTATTTTACCCTAAAAATGATTCTTTTGACTTAATATCATACTGTGATGCTGATTATGCTGGTTGTAAATCAGACCGAAAAAGTACAAGTGGAACTTGTCACTTTTTGGGGTACTCTCTGATTTCCTGGTTTAGTAAAAAGCAAAACATAGTTTCATTATCAACAACTGAAGCAGAATATATTTCTGCTGCTTTGGCTTGTTCTCAAGTAATATATATGCAAAAAACTATAAAAGATTATGGTTTAAATTTCTCAAAATCACCAATTTATTGTGATAATACTAGTGCGATAAATTTATCCAAAAATACTACTCAGCATGCTCGAACTAAACATGTAACGACCCGCCTTTTTGGACAGTTTAAACCGACGATCAAATACACATGCCGGTTCCAAACCATTAAAAAAAGGCAGATGGTTATTGGGGTAATTAAGAAAAGAAAAGAAATAAAGGAAAGGAAACAACACAGAATCTCGCAGCGGAACGATAAAATATAATAGTCAAATAAACAGTTCATGAAGCTGTTTACTATACTTAGACAATTATTTATACAACATTTATCAGAGTTATACATATACAACAGAACAAATAAATAATGCAGCAGACAACATGATGCACAAATAATAATAGTAATAGTATACCAAATCTTCGTCTTCGTCCTCCAGAATAGATCTTCAAAAATCTGAAAACTCAGGACTGACCCGAGCGTAATGAAAAGACAAAACACTCGAGTCAGGACTAAAATATCCATATGAAAGTTAAATCAATCGTAAATAAATATGAGTGTGACGGCGTCAGAGATGTTTACGGGGTTTGACATCTCATATCCAGTGTCAACGTGCGTGCAATAACTTAAGAGATGTTACGGGATTTTCCACCTTTCAAGGATCCGTTAAACTATCTACTAGGTAGTAATGTACGCTAAGTAGATAATGTCTATCAGTAATATAAAGTATCAAAATAGCGTTAAGGCGTTACCATAATCCCCCTTAACACATTTTATATTCCCAAAAGCATATACAAGACCGTAGTTTCCCCAAAACCGGAAGTCACCAGAGGGCAATCCATATACTCAAGGTACAAACCAAAACGTAGTGGTCGCGAATAGGATAATCAGTATGACAAGGTACATGAGGCGATACCAACTAGGATACTAGTAGTTGCGTGATCCGGACCGATGTTGAGCATAGCAGCTACTACCTCAACACCGCGAAACAACACTCCCAAATCAAGGGGTGCACCCAAATCAAATCACAAATGTAATAGATATGGTATCGAAGAAGTGTGTCCGCTAGAGGTGGCGAACCTCAATGGCCCGGTGCGGCTCCTGTTTTAGTCATGTCAGGGGTCATCCAATATCGTTCTCTTTCTTCAGTCAACGCGTTTGTAGGATCTAGATTAACCCTAGAGGGGGGGTGAATAGGGTTATAGCAAATTTTTTCGATTTAGACGCAGAAATAAACTACAGAAATAAATATGCAGTAAAGTAAATCACACACAAAATTTACCCAGCTTCGGCAACCCCTGCCTACTGCTGCATTCACAGATTTCTATTAGAATTAAACAGTATCACGCTTACAAACACTCTACTAGACTCGCAGACATTTGCTCCACGCTCACAAACACTCTACTAGACTCGCACACCCTGCTCGCAAACATTTGCTCCACGCTCACAAACACTCTACTAGACTCGCACACCCTGCTCGCAAACATTTGCTCCACGCTCACAAACACTCTACTAGACTCGCACACCCTGCTCCGCCTATAGAGTTTCGCTTACTCGCAAACTTTGCCTCCCGCCTATAGAGCTTCGCTTACTCGCAAACTCTGCTCCCGCCTACAATAGAATTTTGCAAACTCGCACACCCTGCTCACTGAACTAATTCTAACTAGACAATCTGACACTACCTAAACCCTAGGTGGTGATTTACAAAGTTTTGATTCGAAAAATAAAAACGATAATTAAAAGACACATAAATAAATTAACCCTAAACCCTAAAAATAACCCTAATTAAAAAATAAAGCCTTTAGAAAATAAGGCCGGCCCACTTAAACCCGTTCCTTATTTTTTTCTTTGTTATCTCCAGCCCGATCCCCTTTTGTCTCGTTCGTGAGAATAATGGCGGCTTCGTTCTGATTAGGGCTTCGTTCCCTTTGTTCCAGTTAGGGCTTCGGCTCTTTGTTCCAATTAGGGCTTCGGTTTCTCCAATCGATCTGAGATATGTTGCCCTAGCTCACTGCTTCTCTGATGGTTGACTATTGCTCGTTTGCAGTTGCTCGATCGAGTTTGTTGTTTGTGAATTCGGTATGTACTGTCTCCTTTTGCTTTACTAAGTTGATACTTGAACTCGATCATTTAATTTGCCAGTGATGATTGGGTTATATATGCGTTCGAATTCGTGTTTGAATTTGTCAATTTGTTCATCTCGGCCACTCGATTACACTTGGATGCTTGTGATAAAATCTGACTTTGTCAATTTCGTATTTCTAGTAGCTTGATTCACACGGCTTTGAATTGCCTTGCTTATCACGATTTTGATTTTGACTGGTTCACAATTGGCTTCGGCCTTTGAATTTGTGTTGATTGACTATGTTCTCTGTGTTGCTTCTGGCTTGACACACCTGTAGCATGGTCGATTTGCTTGGCCACCAACTGTTTCGAATCTGCACTGATGAATTTTGTTTAACCACTGTTCCCTTTGACTTTACACGGCATTGATTTTCTGGCACTGTTTTAATTCATTGTGATTTTTATATCACTGCTTGATATTCATTTGCATCTATATTGTCAATATCAATATTTGCTGTCGTAGACGTTTTGAACTGCATACTTCTTGTTGCAGTCTTGTACAATGCTTGGTCATGTTAGTTTCATATGCATATTTGTGCATATTGACCATTTGTCTCTGTTGTATTCATTTGTTTGCATTGTCATATTTTATTCCTGTTGCCTTCATTTGCCATTGAGTTTTGTAGCTTGGTGTCATGTTTGCTTTGAGTCTGCAACTTGGAGTCTGCAACTTGTAGCTGGACTTGATTTGTGCCTTGTCCATTCTCATGTGTTCATCCCTGTAGTATATGTTAGTGATACATTTTGGAGTTGGTTCATGTTGCACTGCACTTTGATGTTGTAGTCTCTGACTTTGCTATATCAATGCTGCTTCACCATATTGCATTTGCCACACTTGTGTTCCCTGTTATCAACTGGCCTTGATTATGTTTTGATTCAAAAACTTCTGTTCACCTGCATGTATTGTTGGTTCATTGTGATATTTATTCATTTGTGTTTCACTGGTAGCACTTGAGTTGTTGCAGTTGATTTAGTTGTTCCCTGTTGAGTCTTTGGTGATGCTTCACCTGTTATGTTCATGTTGGCACTAGTTGTTGGGTATGTTGCATGAGTCCTGGTCATTTGCACTTGCAGTTGGTTACTTGATTCAATTGTGTTGTTCATGTCATGTTGTGTACTTCAGATTGGTCACTTGATTCACATGTGCACTGCATGAACTTGACACTGGTTCATTGGGCTGCATACATGTTGTAAGTGATTGTACTTCATGTTATATTCATGCAGCTTGTTTTCAATATACACTTGAATGTTGCAGTCCATGTTCTTCACTGTTTATTGTTTCACTTGCATAGCTGAACTTCACTGTTGCACTTTTTGTGCTTTGAGTCGGTTTCATTTTTTGCTGTACTAATCCTATGTTCATGTTCTTGCAGTCTTCATGACTGTACTGTTGCAGTCGAGTTGTATTCATGTACACTTGTGGCTTGAACTTGATTCACTTCATGTTGTTGTTTGGACATTTGCATTTGTACACTCCATACTTGGTCGTGCCGAAATCTTCAAGCATGTTGCTGTTGCATTTGTTAGTGGCTTTAGTCTTGAACTGTTTGTAGTCAATTGCTTTGCCTATTTGCCTTGAATTGAACCTATCTTGGGTTTGACCTTGTTTTTGATTTCTGTGCTTTTGTTTGATTTTTTGCACACGAGTTGGCGAGGCAGTGCACACGTATACGAATGTACACGTGTGTACTGCAGCCACTTATAGTTACCTGTCCCTGATAAAAATACTGATATGCACAGATATTGCACAGTCAAAAATGATGACGAACAACCCAAATAACTGAGGCAAACAATGTTTTCAAAATCATCGTTTCTTTCAAATTTCAAAAATATTTCTCTTTCAATTTTACTGCGTTTGAAAATATTTTTGCAAATTACTCAGATGCTGGATTCAAACAGGAATGCAGTTGAAGATAAAAATACGAGTGTGAGTGATATGTAGTGAGGTTATCAATGTAAAAATATTTGTGATGTAATCAAAAATGTATATGTATAGTGAGAGATTGAAATTGTACTATTCAAAAATTGTAATAAATATTTGTTTGAATAAAAATTTCTGTTTGAATTCAAAATCTGTTTAACTTCTTCTGTTTGAATTCAAATTCGAATTCTGTGTAATTTAATTTTATTCAACAAATATTTATTTAAACTATGAAAAACAAAATAGTACATTACCAAATACATTTAAATGAATGTATATATGTTTATTATCATCAAACAAAAATCATATAGCGCAAAGCGCATATTCAACAATCTCCCCCTTTTGATGATAACAAACATATATTTAAGATTTTGAATATATTAAATGTATTTGATAATTTCATTTGCTCCCCCTATTTGAATGCTTCCTTTTTATGTGATGCTCCCCCTACATATATGGCTCCCCCTACATATATGCATACAAATAAAAATATGTAAATGAGCCTATATGCAAATTGAAAGTTATTTGACCTTTGCTTGACAAAATCTTAACTTTTCTCTCCCCCTTTTGTTATCAGCAAAAGAATAATAGTGTTATAAAATAGGGATGAAGTGATAGACATGAATCAAACATTTAACTCAATTAAATATAAATATCAAATCTCAATAAAACTCAAACAAAAATCATAATTACCCTTATCAAGCGCATATTTCACTTTCAGAAGTGATGGGGTTAGAATCATCAAAAAATCATACAATTCTGTCTATTTGTGGTATATTTATTTCAGGAAATTTGAATATCTACTAACCATGCATAACCGTTAGGACTTTTAAATGAGATTAGTAGTATTCACAATTTTTTTATTTAAAAATGAAATCAAGTATTTTCTAATCACGCATGACCGTGAGGACTTTTAAATGGGATTAGAATCAACTTGTCTATTTGAATCAATTAATTTTGATATGCGTTCCATACATGCATAACCGTGAGGACTTTTAAGTGAGCATGGAAGCACATAATCAAAAATCCAAGTAATTCACCCATGCATAACCGTGAGGACTTTTAAATGAAAGTGAATACTTTGGATATTTATTTTTAATTGCTGAATATAATAAGTTGAAGCACAAATAATTTCCTTCACAGATTTAAAGATATTGAAGAACAAATGATTTCCTTTGTAAACTACCACAAATTTACATACTAAATATGATCTTGAAGAGTGATGGTCGATAGAAAGATGATAGAAATAGAAATGGTCATGGAATTATTACCCAACAAAAAGTTTTTATAACTCTTGTTATGAAATTCTAAAGAAATTTTCTAATTATACTTTCTCGAGTTATAATATATGATAAATATCAACACTCATCTCTTTTTCAATCATTATTCATCTTTTCGATAATCAAAGAGAGTTAGATTAGTCAAAAATTTGTCATTTAAAAAACAAATTAAACATTATAAAATCAATTTTTCAAAAATGATTAATCTGTAAATATGGTCAAACATGATTTTCTCGAGGGGGTTTTATAAGAAAATTTTCTGCTAATTGAAAATTATTTCAAATGAAAAAATATGCAGATATTTTCTTTAAAAAAAACGATGCAGCAAATGAATGTTAAAAAAAAATTAATCACGTTCCACTAGTAATTTTTCTATCAACTATATTACCAGTGTAATCTGCATCTGAATTTAAATTTCACTCAATATTCACTCGTTTAACCATGAAGTGTGCACCAAAAATTTCAAACATAACATCATTCTTTTGAATTTGAATTTAAGCCGTGTTAACACTCAAACAAATATCATGATGTTAATTTCAGAAACCATAGAATAAACAATTATATTCATGAGTAATCAACAGTCAATCAACATCATAATTATTTCAAAAACAATTTCTTAAAATCCTTTTTCTCATGAACTTGAAATCGTGCAAATTTACAAGCAGTGACCAAAATATCAACACAAATATATCTACGTGTAGTATGAGTAACCAACATTTGACCGAACAAATTTATATAAATTAGTTCAAAATTGAAAATCTGATTGGTCATTGATTAAGCACAAATCAATGTCATAAATAAGAACAAGTCAAAAAAAAGATTCTTAAAATCCTTTTTACAATTTTTTTTTTAAATAGAATTCATTAGGATTTTAAGTTGAAGCCATGTAAATAGAAGAAATCATGAATATAGATTTAGCCAAAAATATTATCATCAATCAATAAAAGTACCATCAGCTATCCAAATTAATCGTTATAAAGTATTTCAAGGATTGTAGTGTTTTTGGCATAAATGCATAATTGGCCAACCATTTTGAAAAAATCAGAATCAAAATTATCATCTTTTATTCATCTCAATATTGGCTGATTTTAATTCAGAATATGGTGCAGATTATCACATTTGATATATCGTTCAAAAATAAATTTACCTGTTTTACCTTTACAATAATTTTTCGTCATTGTCCATTGTGATTCTGTCACCTTTGTACTAGGCTAAGGAACTTTGCTTTGTCGCCCGTTGTGTTTCTGGAATAGCCAAAATCCAGAGAACACTGTTGTTGTTCCTTAGCCTGCCACCACACCTACACGATAAAAGGTTTATGTGACCTATTTGTTTTTATAGGTCCATTGTTGTTAGTGGCAGAATATGAAAAATATGTTTTTGGAGACCCAAAACTATTTATATATGTTCCTTTTGGCACCCAAATTTGTTTGACTTTCAAAGATTTTATATTTGTGCCTTTTGGAACCCAAATCGGTATAGTTTTTACATGTTTGGGTCTATACCAACAATTATTTTGATTATGTCCAAATTTTCTACAAAACGTGCTCATTAAATTGACTTGATTAAATTTTGTGTTCCTATGACTATGATTTTCAACATGATTTCCAATTATTTCAGATCGAGCAAAAACACTTGTACTTTTTGCATTATCATCATTTTGTGATTTCCCAAAGCCTAGTCCTTTTCTATTGTTAGCAAAAATTTGATTTCCCAATAACATTTTGAAAGATTTTTCGCCTCTTGAAAAGTTATTCAAAGATTTCTCAAGATTTTGGACTTTGGTTTTTAATGTTGAATTTTCAGTGACAAGTGAGGTGCATCGATTAATAAAATCCTTTCTCCTAGTGTCGATGGTTTCCTTAAGATTCAAGTTTTCATTTTCAAGACTTTCAAAGTTATTCCTCAGTTTTGATAACTCTGAATCTAAAATCTTACATTTTTTACATTCTAGGTTTTGAATATTTTCAAGTTCAGTTTCTAACCTAAAATTTTTACGAGCAAGTTCTCTCCCATCAGTTTTCAGTTTTTCAATTTTAGATTCAAGAGCATCAACTACTTTAGTAAGATCAGAACACATAAAAACAAGTTCTTTATAAGAAAACTCACCTGCCTCACTAGATTCGTCGGAGGTTGCTTCTGATTCTGATTTTTCCATGCAACACAAGTTAGCCTCCTCTGAGCTGCTATCTGAAGCTTCCTCTCCTTCTTCATCATCCCAAGTCGCTGCAAATACCTTCTTCGCCTTTTTCTTTTCTTTGTTGTTTTTGAGAAGTGGGCATTTTGGTTTGATGTGGCCAGGCTTGTTGCAGTTATAACATGTCAGTTCATTATCGGAATTTTCGGAATCTTTTGACCTATTGCCCTTTGTTTTCTTCTTGCGTGGCTTGAATCTAGACCATCTTCTAAGATTATTGACAGCCATTGCAAGCTCTTCAATTGGATCTTCTTCATCGCTTTCTTCTTTGCTCTTTAAGGCAATCGTTTTCTTCTTTGGTTCGGAGTTGTTGCGTTTTTCCTTTGCTTTTAACTCAAGCTCATATGTCATCAAGTTGCCAATCAACTCCTCCATGCTTAGTTTACTCAGATCTTTCGATTCTTGAATTGCTGTCACTTTTGCCTCAAAGTTCATTGGTAGAACTCGTAGTATCTTTCTTACAAGCTCTACCTCAGTGAATACCTTCCCAAGTGCTCTAGCGTTGTATACCAAGGTTGAAAAACGTCCAAACATATCCTTTATGCTTTCGCCTTTGTCCATCACAAAGTTTTCGTATTCATTGCTGAATAGGGCTAGACAAGACTCCTTGACTTGAGAAGTTCCTTCGTGTGTCACCTCCAAAGTGTGCCAAATTTCCTGTGCTGTTGTACAATGAGAAATTCTATTAAATTCATTTTTATCAAGAGCACATATCAAAGCATTCATGGCTTTAGCATTTGTCGTTTTCAATTTCTTATCGTTAGCATCCCACCTATCCTTAGGTTTAGGAATCTCAGTATCACCAACGATTATAGTGGGGGGTTTATAGCCAGTTTCAATAATATCCCAAACATCATAATCAACAGAACTGAGATAAATACCCATCCTAACTTTTCAATAAGCATAATCGTTCCCGTTAAACATGGGTGGCCTAGCAATAGATTGCCCCTCAGAAAAAGCATTATTTTGTAGACTCATGACTCTAGAGTTAAAAAAAATTTACCGGGCTCTGATACCACTTGTAGGATCTAGATTAACCCTAGAGGGGGGGTGAATAGGGTTATAGCAAATTTTCTCGATTTAAACGCAGAAATAAACTACAGAAATAAATATGCAGTAAAGTAAATCACACACAAAATTTACCCAGCTTCGGCAACCCCTGCCTACTGCTGCATTCACAGATTTCTATTAGAATTAAACAGTATCACGCTTACAAACACTCTACTAGACTCGCAGACATTTGCTCCATGCTCACAAACACTCTACTAGACTCGCACACCCTGCTCGCAAACATTTGCTCCACGCTCACAAACACTCTACTAGACTCGCACACCCTGCTCCGCCTATAGAGTTTCGCTTACTCGCAAACTTTGCCTCCCGCCTATAGAGCTTCGCTTACTCGCAAACTCTGCTCCCGCCTACAATAGAATTTTGCAAACTCGCACACCCTGCTCACTGAACTAATTCTAACTAGACAATCTGACACTACCTAAACCCTAGGTGGTGATTTACAAAGTTTTGATTCGAAAAATAAAAACGATAATTAAAAGACACATAAATAAATTAACCCTAAACCCTAAAAATAACCCTAATTAAAAAATAAAGCCTTTAGAAAATAAGGCCGGCCCACTTAAACCCGTTCCTTATTTTTTTTCTTTGTTATCTCCAGCCCGATCCCCTTTTGTCTCGTTCGTGAGAATAATGGCGGCTTCGTTCTGATTAGGGCTTCGTTCCCTTTGTTCCAGTTAGGGCTTCGGCTCTTTGTTCCAATTAGGGCTTTGGTTTCTCCAATCGATCTGAGATATGTTGCCCTAGCTCACTGCTTCTCTGATGGTTGACTATTGCTCGTTTGCAGTTGCTCGATCGAGTTCGTTGTTTGTGAATTCGGTATGTACTGTCTCCTTTTGCTTTACTAAGTTGATACTTGAACTCGATCATTTAATTTGCCAGTGATGATTGGGTTATATATGCGTTCGAATTCGTGTTTGAATTTGTCAATTTGTTCATCTCGGCCACTCGATTACACTTGGATGCTTGTGATAAAATCTGACTTTGTCAATTTCGTATTTCTAGTAGCTTGATTCACACGGCTTTGAATTGCCTTGCTTATCACGGTTTTGATTTTGACTGGTTCACAATTGGCTTCGGCCTTTGAATTTGTGTTGATTGACTATGTTCTCTGTGTTGCTTCTGGCTTGACACACCTGTAGCATGGTCGATTTGCTTGGCCACCAACTGTTTCGAATCTGCACTGATGAATTTTGTTTAACCACTGTTCCCTTTGACTTTACACGGCATTGATTTTCTGGCACTGTTTTAATTCATTGTGATTTTTATATCACTGCTTGATATTCATTTGCATCTATATTGTCAATATCAATATTTGCTGTCGTAGACGTTTTGAACTGCATACTTCTTGTTGCAGTCTTGTACAATGCTTGGTCATGTTAGTTTCATATGCATATTTGTGCATATTGACCATTTGTCTCTGTTGTATTCATTTGTTTGCATTGTCATATTTTATTCCTGTTGCCTTCATTTGCCATTGAGTTTTGTAGCTTGGTGTCATGTTTGCTTTGAGTCTGCAACTTGGAGTCTGCAACTTGTAGCTGGACTTGATTTGTGCCTTGTCCATTCTCATGTGTTCATCCCTGTAGTATATGTTAGTGATACATTTTGGAGTTGGTTCATGTTGCACTGCACTTTGATGTTGTAGTCTCTGACTTTGCTGTATCAATGCTGCTTCACCATATTGCATTTGCCACACTTGTGTTCCCTGTTATCAACTGGCCTTGATTATGTTTTGATTCAAAAACTTCTGTTCACCTGCATGTATTGTTGGTTCATTGTGATATTTATTCATTTGTGTTTCACTGGTAGCACTTGAGTTGTTGCAGTTGATTTAGTTGTTCCCTGTTGAGTCTTTGGTGATGCTTCACCTGTTATGTTCATGTTGGCACTAGTTGTTGGGTATGTTGCATGAGTCCTGGTCATTTGCACTTGCAGTTGGTTACTTGATTCAATTGTGTTGTTCATGTCATGTTGTGTACTTCAGATTGGTCACTTGATTCACATGTGCACTGCATGAACTTGACACTGGTTCATTGGGCTGCATACATGTTGTAAGTGATTGTACTTCATGTTATATTCATGCAGCTTGTTTTCAATATACACTTGAATGTTGCAGTCCATGTTCTTCACTGTTTATTGTTTCACTTGCATAGCTGAACTTCACTGTTGCACTTTTTGTGCTTTGAGTCGGTTTCATTTTTTGCTGTACTAATCCTATGTTCATGTTCTTGCAGTCTTCATGACTGTACTGTTGCAGTCGAGTTGTATTCATGTACACTTGTGGCTTGAACTTGATTCACTTCATGTTGTGGCTTGAACTTGATTCACTTCATGTATACTTGGTCGTGCCGAAATCTTCAAGCATGTTGCTGTTGCATTTGTTAGTGGCTTTAGTCTTGAACTGTTTGTAGTCAACTGCTTTGTCTATTTGCCTTGAGTTGAACCTATCTTGGGTTTGACCTTGTTTTTGATTTCTGTGCTTTTGTTTGATTTTTTGCACACGAGTTGGCGAGGCAGTGCACACGTATACGAATGTACACGTGTGTACTGCAGCCACTTATAGTTACCTGTCTCTGATAAAAATACTGATATGCACAGATATTGCACAGTCAAAAATGATGACGAACAACCCAAATAACTGAGGCAAACAATGTTTTCAAAATCATCGTTTCTTTCAAATTTCAAAAATATTTCTCTTTCAATTTTACCACGTTTGAAAATATTTTTGCAAATTACTCAGATGCTGGATTCAAACCGGAATGCAGTTGAAGATAAAAATACGAGTGTGAGTGATATGTAGTGAGGTTATCAATGTAAAAATATTTGTGATGTAATCGTGATGTAATCAAAAATGTATATGTATAGTGAGAGATTGAAATTGTACTATTCAAAAATTGTAATAAATATTTGTTTGAATAAAAATTTCTGTTTGAATTCAAAATCTGTTTAACTTGTTCTGTTTGAATTCAAATTCGAATTCTGTGTAATTTAATTTTATTCAACAAATATTTATTTAAACTATGAAAAACAAAATAGTACATTACCAAATACATTTAAATGAATGTATATATGTTTATTATCATCAAACAAAAATCATATAGCGCAAAGCGCATATTCAACAGTGTTCACCAAACCATCCACTTCATTCTGGATCAACACTCCGCGTATAATAGTTATTAAAGTGGTTTTCGGTATCGACAGAGAGTATGTCCATATCCGATCCCGGCCTCTTTAATAACTACGTATTATTACACTGATGGCTCTTTTATATTTCAAATTGATTCATGATTGATAACAAAATATCATATTCGCTTTAAAATCAAATCCATTTCAAAATCATCGTATATTCAAAATTATCAATTTTGTCCGATAAATCAATTTCACTTCAAAATTTGATTCGAATTCAATTTAGGTTATAATCTCTACTTTAACCTAATTCGTATTTAAACCAAAGGTTTAAATATAAACATTTCCGTCTCTTTAACCAGTTTGAATTTAAGAAAATGGTTTAAATAGTTTAAAATAGTTAAATAATTCAAAATAGTTTAATAGAAAATATTTAAATAGTTTAATCGAAAATAATTTGAATATAAAATGGTTTATATATAAAATAGTTTGGAAAAAATCAAAAATTATTTGATAAATAATTCCAAAGTCAAACCGGTCAACTTCCCAAATTTCCTATCCAAATCAAATCCAAATTCCATTTCGATTTAATCGGTTTATTCCAATTTCAACTTGAATAAATTTCTATTCCACGTAAATTTCGATTTCAATTCACAAATTTCTTTAAATTTCAATTCAATTCCAAATTAATTTAAATCTAAATTTCAAATAAATTTTCAATTCCAAACTCAAACTTGAAATATCATTTCATATCAATTTTCTTAGAAATATTCAGAGTTCGATTAAAAGTCCAATCTTTTAAAACAAATCAACTTTCAAAAATTTACACCGTATTTCAATTTTCAATTTAAATCTAAACTTCGATTTTATTTAATAATTTCGTTTACCAAGTTTAAATTCTAACATTTCGAGCTCCAATTCAAAATAATTCAATTTCCATAAATTGGATTTTATTCTTAAAATCAATTCATTTAAATAATTTCAAAACAACTTTTAAAATCATTTAATTTATCCAACTCGGTGTCCGTATATAATTTTCTAACCTATGGCCAAGTGATTAGTTATAACAATTAAATGTCAGGGATGAATATATCATTTAAATCAATCACAGTGTCATATGTATGCATAGCAGGATATATATAAACAAATAAACATCCAAACATTTACATATCAACCAATAACATCCATCGAAATACATCATCCAATAGGCAATACAATTCACGGCAATTTCATATTTATCAATGTCAGGTAATTTAATCGCAATTCAATTTTAATTTAAATTTAACTGTCAATTTAATTTTTTTTAACGGTGAATTCAAATGACAATCAATATGATAATTAAATTTTATCAAACAACAACAAATAAAAATCATAACTATGCATAATGTCAAATTTAACTAGCATAAAGATATTCAGTACGTTGTGAGCGTTATAAAACACTCACCTTGATTTTACGATTTTAAATCAAATCGAACGACGTTCGATTTAACATAAAATTTTAATGAGCTCCAAACACTTTCGGATCTGCATTGCAGCGCAGCTCTCATCTCCGTGATTCCGGCGCTTCTTCCCCAACGTGAAATTCACGTATGCAAACCCATTAGCCGCCGATCTTCAAGCAATTTTCATGACCACCTCGTCGACTTCCAGAACGATCAGCTAGCGCCACCACGAAGCCCTTCACCAGAGCCCCCTACGCGCCAAGTTTCATCCCGTCATTCGCCGTCGTTTGCACGCAATCCAAGGAAATACGTACACACTTCCAAGTCAGATCTGGACGAATCCATGAAAAATTAGCATACATCAACCGTATGGATTTGAAGAGCTCGTCGAGATTTACACTTTTGCTTTTGGAATTTTTCGATTTCGTCGAACGGATTGAGAGATATTAAGGAAAGAAGATCGGCAATTTCTGGCCATGGAATAGGTGGCGGCCATGATTTAGAATTAGGGTTTCTGGGTTAAAATAATAATAAAACTGTCTCGGTTTGCGTGCGTATTTATATAGGTAGGTCCAAAATCATCCAAACTCCAATCGAGACGTGGCGCCAGGCGTTTATAAGGTTTTACCCCCATTCCGGACGCAATGGAACTAGTTTCAAGGCCTAATTCGATCATATCTGGAAGATAGCTTTTCGAAGTCGATTATTTTAATTAAATTCGAAATTAAATTTCTACGCGTTTCAAGCTTGCACGGCCAAACGACAAGTCCAATTGCTACGAAAATTGAAATCCTACCATAATTTACTATTACGGATCCGATGAAACAAGTTTCGTCGAAATCCAAGACTGTTTGAAAAATGGCTATTTTAACTCGTCAATTAAATATTAAAATATTCAATTTTCACAAATTTACTTTTAATTCGATTTTAAAAGTTCTACAACATCATTCTAACTTTAATATGATAAAATAGAATTTTACAAATCATTTTTTATCATATTAAACCCGTTATCCAATTATTCAAATAATTTCAAATATTAAATTATTCAACAAATTACATTAATAATCATTTTCCTTCAATAATCACCTTAAATTTTCTAATTAAAATAGCTAAAAATACGGGTCATTACAAAACATATTGATATAAGACATCATTTTCTCAGAGATAATGTAAATAAGGAAGTAATTACTCTAGATTATATTAATTCTGAGAATCAAGTTGCTGATATTAACAAAACCATTAAATGAATCTGTATTTACTAAATTAAGAAGAGAATTAGGTATTTGTTCAATAACTGAAATATAAAATATAAATATCAAAGTATAATTAAAAATTAAATCAATTAATAAAAATTTAAAACACCATGTCGACATCCCCTCTATACTTATGTCGACATATAACGTTTTTTTATTTTTAAAATTTTTCCCACCAAAATTCAAAATAACTGGTTATATATTCTTCTCATTTTTCGAAATTTTATTCATTCTTTCTGTTATTTCTCTGTTCTATCTTCTGAAATCAAATAATCAATGGCCCCCCCCTTCCAATTTAAACAAAAATTCTACCTTTTCGTTCCCTTCTCCCACTTCTGGTCCATTTCAACGTACTACTCTCGCTTGTGTGACGAAAATGGAGGATTCTCTGAAGGATGAACTTTAGTTAATGACTGAAATCCAAGTGATGCAACTTTGAATGGCCAAGGAACAAGAGAGGCAAGGCAAAATCCTTAGGAATTTGTAAAAAATTCTAATGGACAATCATGCTAACCCAATCTTGATTGATGAAGACTCTTCAGAAAGATCAAATACAAGAGGCCAGCGAGGAAGAAGAAGAAATAGAAGAAGAAGTCCCCACGGAAGAAGTGCATGCAGAAGATGACGACAAAGTCATTTGCATTGGTGAAGTGTGCTTTGATAAAGATGGAAATCTTGTCGAACAACGTAGAAATTTCTGTTTCCACTATCTGAATTGTTCGATTCATAGATCTCTCATTTTCAAAGTCACTCATTAGTTTCTTTTCTCCTTTTCTTTTGGTGTATGTTCTTACTTACGCTTCCCACGAAAATGTAAATACAACTATCTAATTAATGAATAATTTGTGTTCTTATATGTGTTATTATATGGATGCTTAGTTAGGAGTTTAGGATTGAGTTGTAACGACCCAGAATTTTTGATCCCGAAAATTCCAGATAGTTAAGAAGAAGAAGAAGAAAAAGATTGAAGAGAAAGAAGAAACAGAAACACCAAAACACAAATTCTCACATTCGCAGCGGATCAAAATATAATATCAATAAATAGCAGTTATACAAAGGAAAACTGTACTTGTCAAATTACACTTTAATATATATATTGGAGTTACAATATATACACAAACACTGGCAAGTTAAATTCAACATGCCCTAGATAGCCATAATAAATCACAGCAGAATACTCTCCATACGTTCCTGCCATTCAGCTCGTCTCCTGAGCTCCAGAACGTCCTTAACTGAAAATCTATAATTCTCGGTCTGACCCGAGCATTACATCAAAGTAACACCCGGGTCAGGCGGGAAACCAGTGTGAGTAAACCCATCTAACATGGAATACAAAAGCATACAACTTATATAAACCCCGGGGTAACTTGTATCAAATTTATAAGTTCATAAGTTGTTATAAACATCACTTATTTCACACATCAATTTCTATGTACCAATTTTTAGATTAAATAGTCCAATTCACATAAATCGTTCCATTTCAACCTATTGATTCCACATATCAATCTATAATGAATCGAAGTGGTTTCGGGTATTTACTAATACCCGAATCCGGTCTCTTCGAATCCAATGTCATCTAAACCCAAGTTATCCAATTAAATACAATTCAACTTTAATTACCGGATAACCCTTTTACACAGCAATTCATAATTGATAGATAATCGCATTATCACCGTCCATCCAAATATCATATCACAAAGCAATTCATATCACAGATATCAACCAATTCAAAGCACTCATCATCATTCAATCATTAATAAGCAAGATTGATCACTTCCATTAATTATATTAATTAATGATCCTCTAATTGCTTTCATTAGTTAATTATTCCTAAATTTCATTTAATAATTAAACTTTAACTTAATTACATTCATTAATCATAATCGAAATCAGAAATTAACTTTCCTAAATTACTCCATCAATTAAACCAACTCCTTGATTAATTATATTAATTAATCCTTTAATTACACTGACTAATTATCACTTAATTCCTTCCACCAAGTAATTATCCTTTAGTTACTTCCCATCAAGTAATTTCCTTTTAATTAATTACATATAGTAATTATCCACTCATTACTTTACTAAGGAACTACACCTCATTATTTACCTTAAGTAATTATATGTAATCTTTAATTAATTATGTTTATTAATCACCCTTGATTAATCTCATTCTGTAATTAATTACTCTTAATTAACTACATTACTTAATTAACTTCCCATAACTTTTATTAGTCAATTCTTAAATTAATTACACTAAGTAATTAATTATTAATTACTTCTACTAAGTAATTATTCTTCATATTAATTACACCAGGTAATTAACCTAAAACAACTTTCAATCTTCAATTAATTACACCCTGTAATTACCATTACTAATTACTTCACTAGTAATTACATTATAAATCTCATTAAGTAATTATACTCAATCCCATCATCAAGTGATTATTTAAATTAATTAAACCAATTAATTAACTTAAACCAATCATATTAATTAATTACATAGAGTAATTAATCCCTTTAATTACTTTCATTAAGTAATTATACATAAATAATTCCATAATGATTATCTTTAAATAAATTAATCTAAGTAATTATTAAAATACATTAATTAATTATTAAATAATCTTAAGTTAATGACCTTCATTAACTATTAACAATTCTTTAATTACTTTTCTTAAGTAATTAACTTAGATTAATCATTATTAATTACAATTTAATAAATATTAATAATCCATTAATTAATCCTAATTATTTAATTAATTAAGTTTTAGCTGTAACTTAATTAATTTTTAATTATAAATCAATAAATAAATTAAATGAAAATCATTTATCTTAATTAATCTTTTAATTATTCAATATCTTATATAATAGCCTTGGAACCAAATAACCTTAAGTTTAATTAAAGTTTAAAACACTAAATCTCTTATTTAAACTATTTAGTCGTCTAATTAATTAGGCCTTTAAACAACTCAAGGATTATCTTGATTTATATCTTAAAATACTTTTCTCAACTTAAATTAACAAATCATAAAAATCAATTTGATATTTAAAATAGTTGTTAGATAATTAATTTATCTTAGCTTTGTTAATCTTTTTAAAGCTGTAACATCTAATTATAACCTGAGAACAACCCAAGTTACTTCAACTTCCCGAGCTTTCACTCTCCCTTTTATTTTCTTTAAAATTTTAAAAACTGCCATACCTTAAACACACGCATAAGCACGAGACAACCCCGAGTAAAACTCCTTTCTACCCGTGCTTCATCCCGAGAAAAACTTCCTCATTTCCACATGAAAAAGCCAGTGCACAAGATAATTGGTGCACGTGCACCAGCCCACGGCGGCGCTCCGGCGACTACGACTTCCTTCAACAAGTAGACTACAGCATCCACAATCCATCGAACCACCCACTGTGACATCCCGGAAATTTGGGGCAATATCAATTTAATAATCTACATTAAAAATTAAATTGATTTGATAATATTTGTTAATAATATTTAAATTGATTTAATAATCTTCTTTTAAATTAAATATTTAACTAATGATTTGCCTTTAAAAAGCTAATAAATTGTTTTCTAATAATAAATATATATAAATATATATATTTGTGTATAATCTAAAGATCAATTTTAAAAATTTAATAAATAAGAATTTGTTTTCAAATTCAAATGTTTTGATAATTTGCAATTTGGCTTAAAATATAGCTATTAAATAAATAATGATTTGGTTTTAAAATATACTGAAAATAAAGTTAAAATTGTTTAAAATGATTTTGACTTAAATCTAAATTTAACAAAGGTTGTTTTGTTTTTGTTTTAAATATAGTTGATAAAATAAGTAATTTATTTACGTAGTGATAATTTCATTTAATAATGAGTTATTTTTTTTAAACAGTATCAATAATGTAATATTTTTTACAAATAGCTAGGAACTATTGTATATATACATATAATTGGGAGAAACTATGGTTTGAAGTTAAAATCAAATCCTTCAAATTTTGTTTATAATAAAATGAATCTTATATATATTTAACATAAGTAAATGACATAATAAAATATCTTTGACCTTAAAAGAGAAAATAAATAAATAAAACATCTAAACATAGATATGCAGGTAATCAAAGTAAAGTGTTTCAGGCAAGCAATCATGACTGTAAAATCGATATGCAAGCTAAAGAGTAAACAAAATAAACAAAATGCAAGTAGCTTATAGACTAAGATTCAGACAAGTATAAACATCAAGTATAAAACAAAATAAAGTATGTAGGCAAGAATAGAAAAGAAGACAAGTATGAAGACATAAAATAAAAGCAGACCAAGTTTGTGTAAAATAAAAATAAAAGAAAGGTAGCCTGTAGATTTTAAATGACAAAGTCAAGTTAACAAAGCAAAGTTAAGAAAACAAATGACTAAAATAAAATAGCTATGTACATAAGATATAAAGCTTACAAAGACAAGTATGAAAACAAAATAATAAAAGTACAAAACATATGCAGGTTGCTTGTAAGAGAGATGAAAAGCTAAGTAAAAATATCTTTGTGCATGTTAAACATATAAGGTAGTTTGTAGAGCAAGCTAAAGTAAAGCATAGTAGAAATAAGATGCAGGTAAGAGAAATGATAAAATTAGATAAGTAGGGAACAAAGGTACATTAGCATTTATTGACGCCATTTCTTAGCAGCAAACAGGTCTTTTCAAATTGTTTTAAAGATCATCTCAGCCTCCTAATTAAAAGATTTGGCCTGATAAAACAAAACACAAATAGTATCTGCAAATTGCTTGTCTCAGATGCCACCTTCCCCTGAAACTTCTTTATATACATGCCTTCTTATTTTTTATTTCGTTCAACATAGCATGGCAACCTGAAACAATAGCAAACATTTCCATTTTTACAACTTAAACAACTTCAACTCAACAAAGGCAAGACTGAGTTTCATGTTTTCTGGAATCAAACTAATAGCATGCAAATACAGTTTCCAGTTTCAAAGTGTTCTCTATTTATTTTCAGGTGAGTAACACCTTTAAAATTTCTTAAGTTTTAATATGTTGCATGCTAATAATTGAATGCTTAATATATTTGCGTGAATCTTTATATACCCCTTTCTCTGGCCATTTGCAAAATGAAATACAGCATCTTGTATTCTCTGTGAGTAACTTCAATTACTAAAACTTAAGTATTTAAACTTGTTGCAAAATCTGGAATAAGTAAGATTTGTATGTTTTTTTTTTGTACATATGGATGTGGTCTGAGTATATATTAAAGCCTCTATAAACAAACCTATTTATTTTGTTTCCAGGCTTGAGTTGATTCAAACTATTTTTATCACTTGATCCAATAGCTTTTAGGATTTATATTACAAACAGAAATTGTTTGTTTTAACATAACTTAGAGTTAAAGGTTTATTTTAGTTGAACTAAATTTGAATATGGTTCTGGGAATCAAAATAACAGAGAAAAATTTAAATAAGAGAAAAACCAAAAACTTTAAATTATAAATCCAGGAACATATATTGAATCTCTGTAACAAAATATGATTTTTAAAATTTATATTATGATTTTCAGTCAAGTGGTTTGGGTATAGTTTAGGTTTGAACGAAAGTTGGTTTTTGGGCGATTACTGGTGATCTATGCATTTGGAGGTGGTCGGGTTGTGAGAGGAGGTGGAGAAGCTTACCGCGATGATGGGAAAAATAGTGGTAGATGGTGTAGTTAGGCGTGGTGGCGACGGCAACGAAATTCTTTCTGTAAACCTAATTTTTGAACTGGATTGAAGTTCGGGCTTGTTCGATTCCCTTGGTGCATCGAGTTCAACGGGGGTTTGGGGATTGGTAGAGGGGTGAAAGATGAAGCCGTTGCTGGTGGTAGTGGTCTCTGGAGGACGGAGGAGGAAGGGCGAAGCATTGACAGGTTTCGAGAGGGGGACATGCTCGTGGTTCCAGGTTTGAGAATGGAAGCTTGTTTTTGTTACGAGCAAGTGATGTAGCTTTGGGCACTCGTGGTCGTATCTGGTGATGCTCGGCGGCGTGTTGGAGTGCCAGTGGGTGGCCGGAGGTGGCTGGGGCCACGGTGCACGTGCACTGTGCCATTGAAGGCTGGGTGTTTGTTTTTCTGTGTGCAGGGTTTTTTTGTTGTCTGGGAGTAATGCTCGAGTAACACGAGTACGTGACTCGAAGTAGTGAAGGGGGAGACTCGAAGCAAGCTAGGTCTTGTCTCGAGGCAGAGGTTGGTTTTAGGTTTTAGTAAACCTGATTTTCCCAGGGTTTTAAATTTTGTTCAAAATTTCTCTCAAACAGGATTTAAGTTGAGTTTTAAATTTAAGAATTAAAGTATAAATTCAAATGGAACTTTTGAATCTAAAGTTTTATAAATAAATTTGGATTTTAAATCAAGAATTAAAAATCATATTTTTAAAAGTAAGTTAAACCAAAATTTTAGAATTCAAAGTTTATTAATGAATTCCAGTTTTCTTGAATACAGACCTGAATTTAAATTAGTTTCTAAATCTAAATATGTAAAACAAGTTTAAGCCAAATAGTTTAAAAAGTAACTTGTTTCAAAATAATGTTTGAATTGATTTTGGGTATAGTTCTTTTTATAAAGAAATTTTTGAATGGAAAGTAAATAAATTGTTTTATCTTGAATTTGCAAGTTAAAAATTTAAATGTCTTTTGGAAGTTTAAATTTAAATAAAAGATTTAAATAGTTGAACTTAAAGGCTTTCTTGTTTAGGTTCACATGTAAGTAATAAATGTTATTTACATTTATTTAAAAGATTTTAAATTGAATTTAAATTTGGTTAATGTTTAAATAAATAATCATTTTGAATCCTAAATTCAAAATGGAATTTGAATTTAAATTTAAAATGTAATGTTCTAATATACATTAATATTAATGAAGTCATCTTAGGAATAATTAAGATATTTAAATGATTAAATGAATGAGTTAATTAAGAAATGACTTATTTTATAAATTAATAGTTTAGATTAATTTATACTAGAAATTAATTAAGAAAGTAATTTAGGAAATGTTATTAGTTAATGAAGAAAATTAACTAAAGATTATTAATTAATTAATGTGATTAACTTTGATAATTAATCAGATTAATTAGATAATCTATTGTAAGTGGTTAAATGTAATTACTTGATAAAAGTAACTAAGAGATTAATTACTTATTGAATTAATTTTGATAAAATGGTTAATTTAAATTAATTAATTTAGTTTAATTAATTTAAGAAAATCATTTGATAAATTGATGAGTGTAATTACTTAGTGTATTTAATGGAGCATAATTACTTAAGGAAGTAATTAATGTTAATTACTGAATGTAATCAGTGAAAAGGTGACGTGTTAATAAAGTAATTTGGATAATTACTTCTGTAATTAATCAGAGGATTAATTAATGGAGATAACTAATTATGGGATTAATTAATTTATTAATATAAGTAATTAATGATAGTTAATTACTGGAATGTTATTAATCAAGGGTGATTTATAATTGAGTTAAATTAAAGATTAATCATTTAATGTAATTAATTAAATAAAGTAATTTAATTTAAATCTAAATTAGAGATCATTAATTAATAATTAATGATGTAATTAATAATTGGTTAATCAAGGAATAATCAATAATGGGGTGATTAATTTATGTAATTAATTAAGAATAAATGTAATTAATAAATGAAATAATTAAATGTTAATTACTATAAATGGTTTAGAATAATTCATTTTTGAAATTAATTAAAGACTAAATTACTTATTGTAATTAGAGAATCATTAATTAATTTGATTTATAATTAATTAATGGTTGTATAAGCAGGATTTATAGATGAAGTAATTAATTTAATTTACTTTAAATTGATTAAAAATAGAAGTAGTTAATTTAATTCATTTTAAATTAATTACAAATGGTATGATTATAAATCATTGCTTATGGATAAATGATATTGATACTTCATTTGATGATTGTGAATTCAGATCTGACATGAATAATATCTATGTGACATGGATGCTTAGTTTAAATATGATAATATTTAATTATCTGTTTGGATGATAATATTGATTATCTGTTTATGATGATGATGTGATTATCTATTGTGACGTTATGAATATTCTATCTGTGTGTATATTGATGATATTGAATTAAACTATTAAGACTAAATAGACAACTTGGCCCTAAAAGACACGTTTTGGATTTCGATGAGACCGGGATCGGTTTTCCTTATTTGGAACATCCGAAAACCACATCGATTCCAAATTAACGATAGGTCGTGAATCTGAAGTGAAGATGAAGATTCAGAATGCAAGGGTTATTATCGTTAACTCTTAGGGTGATTCCAAAATGAGTGTAACGAGATAATGCCATCAGTTTCGTTCGAACCCGGAACGAACTTGTATGGATTGAATGCTTTCAACACATCGTCAGGTGGGCGATGAGCATTCTAAGAAATATGTTCTCTAAAGGTAATTGCAGCCTCAAGCCTCATCAACTGGGAATGGATAAAACATAGGAGGTGCAGCAAGGTTAGGTGGGTCATGCCCAAGCAGAACAAGGATATTCCCCTGTCTAGATGTCCCTTTATTTCGGCTGTGTGGGCAGTTGGTTGCAAACAACTGCGGGGTTTATCTTGTTCGGGACTGTTCAGTAAGGAATGGTTCCGGCCTTGTGTTGCAGGGGGTCGGGAGTGATCCTCGGTACGTTGATCTAGGCCACGTACTGTGACGGGCGGTACCCCAGTAGCCCTTCCATTGTATGGAATCCACAATCCAATAAGTGCCAACGGTTTTGATTGTATTACCCACTTTTGTGGCTAGTGGCTGGAATTTAATGAATATAACAATTTCGGCTATTTTCTATTTACTTGAAAACGCTAGACCTATTATAATATCACAGAATTTCCTATCAAATGTTTTGATTAGCGTAAAGTAAAAACTTTCCTATGTTTATGTGTGGGGAGTCTTACGTGATACCTTTTATTTTCAAAGGATTTTCAAAATTAAGCAACTTTAACCTGTTACTCATACCAGACCCATGTCTGACCCGGAGTTTATTTTTGTTTTTCATAAACTCTCGGGTACCCAAATTTTTATGGGTAGCCAAGGGATTCAGGTTAGCTTTGACGAATTCTGGAGGAGCAATGGAGCAGGAGGCTTCAGCGTTATAGATATATATATAGTTCCGCTATGTTGGTATCTTTGAGTTATTTGTTTGAGATGTGTTGTATTAATTAGACAGGTGTCTATAACTGTCTAGTATGTGATGTAATATCTGTATAACTCTGATTGATGTTGTATATTATGTAAATACTTATGTGATTATTATATTTTATTCGTTCCGCTGTGAGATTCTGATGTTGATGTTCTTTCTTCTCTATCTTTTCTATTTTCTCATCCCTTTCTTTCTTCAAGACGGAACAGTTTACTGGGCGTAGGAAGCCGGGTCGTCACAGTTGGTATCAGAGCGCTAGGTTGAGTGAATACCTAGGCTCTTGAGTGTTTTCTTTCTTGAGAGAGCGTATTTGTAATTTTGATATATATATATATATATATATATATATATATATATATATCTACCTATTGTTGGGTTACCTGTACAGGTTTTCCAATAAGCTATAAAGGTAGATAGGGTAATGGTGTGTGTAACACAACTACCAATGGTTGGAGTTTAAATGTTTGAGGTTGGAAGTGTATTTGTCGAGACTGTAGACCTAATACCGTCTCGAGTGAGCTTTGAGTGATGTAAGGATTTCATCAATCTCTGAAGGAAATCTGTTAAGGTTCGGAGTTCATCTTTGAGGTGTAGTTTGGATGAGCTGGAGTTTTGATCTGTCGGGTGGACAGAAGCCAGTCATGATATCTTGATACATCAAGATGCAGTAGCTGTGTGATGAGACACGGTGACTATGGATGTCTCCGAAGATGTTTCTTTGGAACAAGTTAAGGAAGAGTGTCTGCTTCGGTTGTGGCTGTGTTCAGCTGGGTGTTTCTGTTTGGTTTGAGGTCCGAGTTTCTCGAAGAGCTTTGGATCAAAAAGACTTCTGGCTTAGCAGTTTTTCATGGGTTAACTTCAGAAGCAGCAGAGTAGTTCCATTTCTTCGATGGATCGGCCACATAAGCGTAAGCTATTCTGATTTGTAAAGAGAAAGCTGTATCTTTGGAATTAGGCTGGATCGATCGCAAAAGTGACTTGCAATAGTTTGAGTGTTCTCTTATGTTTCAGAGATTTTTCTGGATGTCTTCAGGAAGTCAGAGTTTTGCTAAAATCTGGAGATTGAGTTTGGTATCGACTGGATTCCAGGAATGGTACCGATAGATCAGCTTAGTAATAGGATGATTATCGAGTTGAGCAGCTCAGATTTTGGAGGAACTTCCGAGTTTTATTTTTGGAATGTGTTGTCCAATCTGTGCTTGAGTTCATCATCATCATTTTCATCTGTTTAGTCAGAGCTGCGCAGTGGAAGCATGGTGGCAGCTGTTTTAGTTTGGAAGCAATGGGATGTTGCAGTGTTTGGATTGGAGAGTTCTACAGGAAATTTTTCCGGATCTGAGGCCAGATTGGAGTGCACCTGTTTTATTTTCTCCGGATGAGAGAGGTGAGTTTTGTTTCCTGTTTTGGAATAGAATTTGTGTTCTGAGTTTTGGTTGATATTGGAAAGATCATTTGTTGGATTGTTTTGGTTCAGTATTGTTTCTAAGGACATCGGCAAGTGTTAAGCTGGTCAGCAAAGATGTAGGCAGCCCAGGATCGTCCGTAGAGTTTTGTGGATAAGAAACGGAGGAATTTGGGTTCTAAAGTCGGAGATTTGATTTTGGATAAGTGTTTGGTCTTCAGGATTGAATTGTCAGTTTGGATAACTGGAATTTGTTGTGTTTCACGTATCTCTGGGGGAGTACGTGTAAGATCTATCTCTGGTTATAAAATCAGCAGTTCAGGGAATTTTGGTTGTTGATTCAGACTTGTCTATAGTTTGATATCTTGTCTTGTTTTGTAGATCTAGATGAGTAGAAGTTCTGTAGCTTAGTAGTATTGTTTATTTGGGGTCTGTAGAGCGAGTATCCCGGTGTTTACAATATGGGAAACTCGAGAAAATTCTATGCGGAATCTTGTCTGAATAGTTAGATTTGTTTGTTTGGATGAATTGGTTGCTATGATTGTTAGCTTATCATTAATATATGCTTGTGTTTTAAAATTAAATATTTAATTAGATTATTAAATTACCTTTTTTTTAAATTTCGGGGACGAAATTCTTTTAAGGGGGGAAGAATGTGACATCCCGGAAATTTGGGGCAATATCAATTTAATAATCTACATTAAAAATTAAATTGATTTGATAATATTTGTTAATAATATTTAAATTGATTTAATAATCTTCTTTTAAATTAAATATTTAACTAATGATTTATCTTTAAAAAGCTAATAAATTGTTTTCTAATAATAAATATATATAAATATATATATTTGTGTATAATCTAAAGATCAATTTTAAAAATTTAATAAATAAGAATTTGTTTTCAAATTCAAATGTTTTGATAATTTGCAATTTGGCTTAAAATATAGCTATTAAATAATGATTTGGTTTTAAAGTATACTGAAAATAAAGTTAAAATTATTTAAATGATTTTGACTTAAATCTAAATTTAACAAAGGTTGTTTTGTTTTTGTTTTAAATATAGTTGATAAAATAAGTAATTTATTTATGTAGCGATAATTTCATTTAATAATGAGTTATTTTTTTTAAACAGTATCAATAATGTAATATTTTTACAAATAGCTAGGAACTATTGTATATATACATATAATTGGGCGAAACTATGGTTTGAAGTTAAAATCAAATCCTTCAAAATGTGTTCATAATAAAATGAATCTTATTTATATTTAACATAAGTAAATGACATAATAAAATATCTTTGAACTTAAAAGAGAAAATAAATAAATAAATAAAATATCTAAACATAGATATGCAGGTAATCAAAGTAAAGTGTTTCAGGCAAGTAATCATGACTGTAAAATAGATATGCAAGCTAAAGAATAAACAAAATAAACAAAATGCAAGTAGCTTATAGACTAAGATTCAGACAAGTATAAACATCAAGTATAAAACAAAATAAAGTATGCAGGCAAGAATAGAAAAGAAGACAAGTATGAAGACATAAAATAAAAGCAGACCAAGTTTGTGTAAAATAAAAATAAAAGAGAGGTAGCCTGTAGATTTTAAATGACAAAGTCAAGTTAACAAAGCAAAGTTAAGAAAACAAATGACTAAAATAAAATAGCTATGTACATAAGATATAAATCTTACAAAGACAAGTATGAAAACAAAATAATAAAAGTACAAAACATATGCGGGTTGCTTGTAAGAGAGATGAAAAGCTAAGTAAAAATATGTTTGTGCATGTTAAACATATAAGGTAGTTTGTAGAGCAAGCTAAAGCAAAGCATAGTAGAAATAAGATGCAGGTAAGAGAAATGATAAAATTAGATAAGTAGGGAACACAAGTACATTAGCATTTATTGACGCCATTTCTTAGCAGCAAACAGGTCATTTCAAATTGTTTTAAAGATCATCTCAGCCTCCTAATTAAAAGATTTGGCCTGATAAAACAAAACGCAAATAGTATCTGCAAATTGCTTGTCTCAGATGCCACCTTCCCTTGAAACTTCTTTATATACATGCCTTCTTATTTTCATTCGTTCAACATAGCATGGCAACCTGAAACAATAGCAAACATTTCCATTTTTACAACTTAAACAACTTCAACTCAACAAAGGAAAGACTGAGTTTCATGTTTTCTGGAATCAAACTAATAGCATGCAAATACTGTTTCCAGTTTCAAAGTGTTCTCTGTTTATTTTCAGGTGAGTAACACCTTTAAAATTTCTTAAATTTTAATATGTTGCATTCTAATAATTGAATGCTTAATATATTTGCGTGAATCTTTATATACCCCTTTCTCTGGCCATTTGCAAAATGAAATACTGCATCTTGTATTCTCTGTGAGTAACTTCAATTACTACAACTTAAGTATTTAAACTTGTTGCAAAATCTGGAATAAGTAAGATTTGTATGTTTGTTTGTTTTTTTCTGTACATATGGATGTGGTCTGAGTATATATTAAAGCCTCTATAAACAAACCTATTTATTTTGTTTCCAGGCTTGAGTTGATTCAAACTATTTTTATCACTCGATCCAATAGCTTTTAGGATTTATATTACAAACAGAAATTGTTTGTTTCAACATAACTTAGAGTTAAAGTTTTATTTTAGTTGAACTAAATTTGAATATGGTTCTAGGAATCAAAATAACAGAGGAAAATTTGAATAAGAGAAAAACCAAACACTTTAAATTATAAATCCAGGAACATATATTGAATCTTTGTAACAAAATATGATTTTTAAAATTTATATTGTGATTTTCAGTCAAGTGGTTTGGGTATAGTTTAGGTTTGAATGAAAGTTGGTTTTTGGGCGATTATTGGTGATCTATGCATTTGGAGGTGGTCGGGTTGTGAGAGGAGGTGGAGAAGCTTGCCGCGGTGATGGGAAAAATAGTGGTAGATCGTGTAGTTAGGCGTGGTGGCGACGGCAACGAAATTCTTTCTGTAAACCTAATTTTTGAACTGGGTTGAAGTTCGGGCTTGTTCGATTCCCTTGGTGCATCGAGTTCAACGGGGGTTTGGGATTGGTAGAGGGGTGAAAGATGAAGCCGTTGCCGGTGGTGGTGGTTCTCTGGAGGACGGAGGAGGAAGGGCGAAGCGTTGACAGGTTTCGAGAGGGGGACATGCTCGTGGTTCCAGGTTTGAGAATGGAAGCTTGTTTTTGTTACGAGCAAGTGATGTAGCTTTGGGCGCTCGTGGTCGTATATGGTGATGCTCGGCGGCGTGTTGGAGTGCCAGTGGGTGGCCGGAGGTGGCTGGGCCACGGTGCACGTGCACCGTGCCATTGAAGGCTGGGTGTTTGTTTTTCTGTGAGCAGGGTTTTTTTGTTGTCTGGGAGTAATGCTCGAGTAACACGAGTACGTGACTCGAAGTAGTGAAGGGGGAGACTCGAAGCAAGCTAGGTCTTGTCTCGAGGCAGAGGTTGGTTTCAGGTTTTAGTAAACCTGATTTTCCCAGGGTTTTAAATTTTGTTCAAAATGGAACTTTTGAATCTAAAGTTTTATAAATAAATTTGGATTTTAAATCAAGAATTAAAAATCAAATTTTTAAAAGTAAGTTAAACCAAAATTTTAGAATTCAAAGTTTATTAATGAATTCCAGTTTTCTTGAATATAGGCCTGAATTTAAATTAGTTTCTAAATCTAAATATGTAAAACAAGTTTAAGCCAAATAGTTTAAAAAGTAACTTGTTTCAAAATAATGTTTGAATTGATTTTGGGTATAGTTCTTTTTATAAAGAAATTTTTGAATGGAAAGTAAATAAATTGTTTTATCTTGAATTTGCAAGTTAAAAGTATAAATGTCTTTTGGAAGTTTAAATTTAAATAAAAGATTTAAATATTTGAACTTAAAGGCTTTCTTGTATAGGTTCACATGTAAGTAATAAATGTTATTTACATTTATTTAAAAGATTTTAAATTGAATTTAAATTTGGTTAATGTTTAAATAAATAATCATTTTGAATCCTAAATTCAAAATGGAATTTGAATTTAAATTTAAAATGTAATGTTCTAATATACATTAGTATTAATGAAGTCATCTTAGGAATAATTAAGATATTTAAATGATTAAATGAATGAGTTAATTAAGAAATGACTTATTTTATAAATTAATAGTTTAGATTAATTTATACTAGAAATTAATTAAGAAAGTAATTTAGGAAATGTTATTAGTTAATGAAGAAAATTAACTAAAGATTATTAATAAATTAATGTGATTAACTTTGATAATTAATCAGATTAATTAGATAATCTATTGTAAGTGGTTAAATGTAATTACTTGATAAAAGTAACTAAGAGATTAATTACTTATTGAATTAATTTTGATAAAATGGTTAATTTAAATTAATTAATTTAGTTTAATTAATTTAAGAAAATCATTTGATAAATTGATGAGTGTAATTACTTAGTGTATTTAATGGAGCATAATTACTTAAGGAAGTAATTAATGTTAATTACTGAATGTAATCAGTGAAAAGGTGACGTGTTAATAAAGTAATTTGGATAATTACTTCTATAATTAATCAGAGGATTAATTAATGGAGATAACTAATTATGGGATTAATTAATTTATTAATATAAGTAATTAATGATAGTTAATTACTGGAATGTTATTAATCAAGGGTGATTAATAATTGAGTTAAATTAAAGATTAATCATTTAATGTAATTAATTAAATAAAAGTAATTTAATTTAAATCTAAATTAGAGATTATTAATTAATAATTAATGATGTAATTACTAATTGGTTAATCAAGGAATAATCAATAATGGGGTGATTAATTTATGTAATTAATTAAGAATAAATGTAATTAATAAATGAAGTAATTAAATGCTAATTACTATAAATGGTTTAGAATAATTCATTTGTGAAATTAATTAAAGACCAAATTACTTATTGTAATTAGAGAATCATTAATTAATTTGATTTATAATTAATTAATGGTTGTATAAGCAGGATTTATAGATGAAGTAATTAATTTAATTTACTTTAAATTAATTAAAAATAGAAGTAGTTAATTTAATTCATTTTAAATTAATTAAAAATGGTATGATTATAAATCATTGCTTATGGATAAATGATATTGATACTTCATTTGATGATTGTGAATTCAGATCTGACATGAATAATATCTATGTGACATGGATGCTTAGTTTAAATATGATAATATTTAATTATCTGTTTGGATGATAATATTGATTATCTGTTTATGATGTTGATGTGATTATCTATTGTGATGTTATAAATATTCTATCTGTGTGTATATTGATGATATTGAATTAAATTGTTAAGACTAAATAGACAACTTGGCCACAAAAGACACGTTTTGGATTTCGATGAGACCGGGATCGGTTTTCCTTATTTGGAACATCCGAAAACCACATCGATTCGAAATTAACGATAGGTCGTGAATCTGAAGTGAAGATGAAGATTCAGAATGCAAGGGTTATTGTCGTTAACTCTGAGGGTGATTCCAAAATGAGTGTAACGAGATAATGCCTTCGGTTTCGTTCGAACCCGAGACGAACTTGTATGGATTGAATGCTTTCAACACATCGTCAGGTGGGCGATGAGCATTCTAAGAAATATGTTCTCTAAAGGTAATCGCAGCCTCAAGCCTCATCAACTGGGAATGGCTAAAACAGGGGAGGTGCAGCAAGGTTAGGTGGGTCATGCCCAAGAAGGACAAGGATATTCCCCTGTCTAGATGTCCCTTTTTATTACGGCTGTGTGGGCGGTTGCTAGCTACAACAGCGGGGTTTATCTTGTTTGGGACTGTTCAGTAAGGAATGGTTCCGGCCTTGTGTTGCAGGGGATCGGGAGTGATCCTCGGTACGGTGATCTAAGCCCCGTACTATGACGGGCGGTACCCCAGTAGCCCTGCCATTGTATGGAATTCACAATCCATTAAGTGCCAACGGTTTTGATTGTATTACCCACTTTTGTGGCTAGTAGCTGGAATTTAATGAATGTAACAATTTCGGCTATTTTCTATTTACTTGAAAACCCTAGACCTATTATAATATCACAGAATTTCCTATCAAATGTTTTGGTTAGCGTAAGGTAAAAACTTTCCCATGTTTATGTGTGGGGAGTCTTACGTGATACCTTTTATTTTCAAAGGATTTTCAAAATTAAGCAACTTTAACCTGTTACTCATACCAGACCCATGTCTGACCCGGAGTTTATTTTTGTTTTTCATAAACTCTCGGGTACCCAAATTTTTACGGGTAGCCAAAGGATTCAGGTTAGCTTTGACGAATTCTGGAGGAGCAATGGAGCAGGAGGCTTCAGCGTTATAGATATATATATAGTTCCGCTGCGTTGGTATCTTTGAGTTATTTGTTTGAGCTGTGTTGTATTAACTAGACAGGTGTCTATAACTGTCTAGTATGTGATGTAATATCTGTATAACTCTGATTGATGTTGTATATTATGTAAATACTTATGTGATTATTATATTTTATTCGTTCCGCTGTGAGATTCTGTTGTTGATGTTCTTTCTTCTCTATCTTTTCTATTTTCTCATCCCTTTCTTTCTTCAAGACGGAACGGTTTTCTGGGCGTAGGAAGCCGGGTCGTCACACCCACCATTCTCGATCGAGCACCAACAACAGATTTGAACATTCCAGTTCAAACGAGAGCAACAGCTCCAACCAAAAATCCTCCTTGACAAGACAACCTGGACCAACAGAAGTTCCATGTCACGACCCGAAATCCAACTTTCGAAAATTGACATCAAATTCCTCACTTGTATTCGACTGCCAAAGATTCAAACATTGAACTCCAGCCGGATGGAGCTTATAACAACATTATATGAATATAAAACAGCGGAAATAAAATGAATATTATGCATTACATCACAGATACAACTTCATAATAATATCTGTTACAACATCAGAGTATCATAATACATGAATCACAACTCCAAATAGAATGTCATAATAGAACAACAAGAGATCATATGCCAAAAGTCTTCAAAGAAAGAGAATGATAGTGAACTCCAAACTAAGCACCTCGAGATCCAAAATCTTCCAAAATGTCTCTAAGGTAAGAGCATCCAAAAAAACCCGATAATCTCCAAACCAAAATACTCCAAAATATAGCTAGAGCCAAAATGCGGAAAACCTTCTACTAGACTGCCCGTGTGGAAATAATGGGAACCCAGAGTTTAGAAAAAAACAATAAACTCTGGGTCAGTCATGGGACTGGTATGATTAAACAAAGATAGTTTCTTTCAAATAAAACAGATTTATACAAGAAAAACCGGTATGCTTTTGGAAAATGAAACTACCATAAGACCTCCCGCCACACACACAATGCAATCGTAGAATTGGAGGAGATTTCTTCTTATGATAGTCAAATATGCTTGATACGGGAAAACTTATTTGATATTATTACTAGTGCGGAGTGTAGAAAGCCATTTCGAAAGTATAATATCAATCCTAGCCGGCATAGACATTCCGAACTATGCCTACTATAGCTACCATCTAAACAGTGGTGACCACCATAAGTAAATGGCAGGTAATACAACTAAAACCATACTGGGTTCGTATTGAGAATTGGATTTCCAACAAATGGTCAGGCTAAGGAACTTCCTATGCAACATGGGTACGCCTCTGGCGGGACGTCCAGAGAACCTACCCGGCTCTCTACCAACACAAGGTCGGGTTACCTCTGTAACTAGGTAACTAGTAACTACTACTCGAGTATGTCATTCCCCGGTCCTTTGGGACCTTTATCTGAGGGGCCCCCATCACAAAGCAACAACCACACAGTAAATGAGATTGAAGCAACCACATAGGTAAGTATCTGGGCTCCATACCATGACATCACCTTTTTCCAGAAGGAAATGACATACCCTAAGGGGCGCGACCCTCATAACCTTGCCGCATCTTTCCTGTTTCGACCAATTTCGGGTTGTGAGGTCCGATGAGGTCTCGTCCACAAAGCTACGCTTTACACGAAAGCCATGCTTTGATCACAAATGATCAACAAATGATCATCAATATACAGCAGCACTTAGCATGCCACACTACCAAATTGGGAGTATATCGCTGATAACCTTCAACTACATAACCTCTGTGCTCGTACGTCTCATAGAACGGTGTTAAGCTAAGAGAATAAATTCTCCGCCACCAACAGATATGTATTTGAAAGAAATCGGCTTTATATCTCAAAGTGTAATCTCAGACACACGACCACACAAGTCTGTTCCGGGTTCGAACAGAACCGAAGGCACTTCGTCCAATAAAGGAAGAAGCCCTGGAAAATCCGGGCGTCCACAATCCCAATCGGACTTCCCATCACTTAGGGAATCCCTATACCGGAGCAACTCGGTGCAGAGACAATCGATAGGTTATCTTATCGTTTTCGAAGACACCCGGCCTTCACCACCGTCTTCAATTGCTATCCATTCGTCGAACAATTATTCGGAATGGGTTATATGACACAAAGGTCCTCTCCCGGCTAATCCGAATATTGAAAGATCAATTTTAAAACATGTGGGTGTATCAATTACAAGGATTCACATTCAAGGTTCGATGTGGGTTTCGGATAACATACTGAAATCCGACTCCCTGTTGCATTGAAGTTTAAAATGCCATTTTACAGCAAAAGGGTTTCACATACATATGGGAACAAATCACAAATCACAGTTCATCACAAAGCAATCACAGTATCACAACAGAAATATCAGTCCAGCACAGAATATTTGATGATGGTCAATCATCTTTGATTAAGGTGATTGTGATTAAGGTGAATTAACCATATAATTATCTTTATTAATTATTTTAAACCAATGTTTAATTTGACTGAATTATGAATTAATCTTAATCAACTTTATTAATTAATTATTCCTTTATTTGATTATCTTAATTTATTAATTCTTAATTGTTAATTAATTAAATTTATTACATTTATAAATTGCCTATTCTTTAATTAATTAATTTTAAATTATAAAATCATTACAAACCTTAATGCTTAATTATTATTTCATCATTATAAATAAATTTGGCTTTTAAATTAACATTTAAAAATTTGATTTGCTTTTAAAATTTTATTAAGTTAAATTTTAAAACAACTTTTATAAAATTTAAAATATTCTTGGACTTCATAATTTTTAAATAATTAACTCAATATCATTTACCTTCAATTCTATTTACAACTGTCATTAATTTATTCAAAAAAAAAAAATTCAACTTGTTTTCCAAAATTTAGTTAAAACTTGGTTTTGCTGTTTTTATTGACCCACCCGAGCCTTCCTCGAGTCGTACCCGAGGAAAATCCTCCCTCACTTCGAGTTTTGGCCAAGATTGATCCGAGTGATAAAGTTTCATAGAAAAAATTCATTTAAGTTTTAATCAACCCGATACCACGCTAAACAACTCGAGCTCGTCTTCGAGTTTCCACCCCAAATTCCTGCGTACTGCTTCGAGTTGCCACACCTCTTCCCCAACTTATCAACCTGACACACAACCCCTCCACTTGCACGTGCACAGCCAACTTCGCTGCCGTTGGTTGGAGCTGCGGCCACCAGCGAGTCGACTACCATTGCCCAAGACGATGCAAACAACCAGAACATGATTTTATTTCGAAAGCAAGGATCGAGACAACACGAGAAAACCAACCCATCAGGCACGTCACCAGAAACTGCCTCGCGTCGCCTCCCCTGACCATTATAGGTCACCAATTTTGGTCCAAAGCTTCTTCATCGTGTTACGCCACGTTTGGCACCATTGCTACAAAGTCCGATCACCAGTGGATGGTGCAGCACCATCATTTCGGTCGCGAACAAAAATGGGTCCTTAAACCCTACTTTGATCTCAAATCAAAGATTTAATGATTTAAAATTTATACTCGTATTTTTCTGATGATCTCGTACCTTTAATCTTGCTGCCACCATGACTCAAGTGCCACTGATCATCTTGGTCGCTGAAATTTGGCGTATGTTCATTTTTCAGACCATCCCAAAAATCTCGATGATAACTCAATGAAAAATTTGCAATTTGGTTTCAAAAATCATCATTTTTCAAGGGGATTCACATAGTGTTATTGAAGTTAAAATTCACGAAGTTTGAATTTCTTGAATAGTTGAATTGTTACTGTGTTTCATAATTTCCAGAAAGAAAACTGTGTAAAACTTATTTCAATTCATTACAGAAAATATAAGACAGGTTTAAAACATCATTTTTAACTTGTTTACAATCTTTCCAGAAGCAAAGAGGAAGAGAGTGATTTAGGATTTGATATGGTTTTCTCTTGTAAACAGAAGGCTATAAGTAACTGTATTTCACAGTTTCCAGGAAAGAACAACTTTGCTTTGATTGATTAAAAAAAACATAGTGCAAGTTTAAATAAAACTCCATCTTGTTTTACTGAAACAAAGTGCATGTTCAACCATAGTTTATTATTCAGATTTAATAGAGACAGAGAGAAAGAAGGGGTTTGACAGGTTTTTTTTTGTTTCCTGAAGCTAAACAGTGATTTGCATTCTTGTAAAATAAACATGCACAGGCCAAAATCCAATCATATATTCAAGATTTTTGCATGCAAACCAAAGACTAAACCTTTCCACATCATTCAAGCATATACACAGCAATAATGATTAAAAGAAAACAAGGGTTTACTCACTTATTTTCAGAAGTCCTGACAGTTTCTTTTTTTTCAAAATAGGGATGAAGGACTGCAACTCTCTTTCTTTTTCTACTTTAATTTTTTTGGGGTTTTAGATCTGCAAATGATGGTTACAGATCGATGATTATCCTTGGTTGTACTTATGCACTTAATTAACCAATGACCACAATTTTAATTTACTTACGTTAGGATTTTTTATAGGCAGAGAAGCTTCTTTTTTTTTAAAACTTGAAAACCAAAATAGCTTTTAATTCTTTATTTTTCCTGCAAACAATTGGATATTATTGTATTAAATCCCTTGTTGTATTTATTTACTTAATCATTAATAACAATAGTTTTTTATTTATTTTACTTACAGTTTGAAAAATCAAAGAAGCTTTCCTTCTTCTTTTTTCTACAGTTTTGAAACCAGAAACCAAGTTTTAGCCTTGAACTTGATTTTCCTGCAATTGATTGAATGTTATTGTATTAAATCTTGCACCAATACAGATTATAACCTCAAATTCAAATTTTAAAAGAAAAGATTCACTTGCCTTTTATTATTTCCAGAAAAAAAAACTATGCACTGCTTTGAAACCCAAAAACTCCCTGCCTTTACAAATCTCCAGTTTTGTTTTGAATTGATTGTTAAAAACTTGATTTTAAAATCATAATTTCATAAACTATAAAGTTTAAAACAAAACTTACCTGAGAGATGAATATATCACTACAGTTTGATGCTTAAGAAAACACCTTAAATTTTACTTTGAATTGAAGAAGGCAGATTTCTCTTTTTTTTTCTTTTCTTGCTTGAGTTTTTGAGTTAAGATTGCCAAAATCCTTTTTGGTTACTGAACTTCAGAGATTAGGAGGTTTAAAAATTTGAATTGGGAAGGTGAAAAGTTTTTCTGAAATTTTTTTATTTGATTATTTTATTTGAGTAATGATGGTTTGTGCCATTTGCAACAAGAAAATCATAAGCTTTAGATTTTGTTGATCATTCTACTCCATTGTGAATGTATGTTCAGCCTTTTGAATTTTACAAGGCAAAAGAAAGTTTTATGTATTTTATTTTCTATATTACATACACTTTTATAAATAAATATATACTTTATTCACTTGTATGTTTGTATATATATATATATATATATATATATATATATATATATATATATATATATATATGTACAATGTTAAAAAGAATTTAACCAATATTTACATTACGTATGTTACACCTTAATAATTTTAAATGCTACTAATTTTTAAAACCTTCATTTTAAATTTAAATTCAAACTTCAATTTTGTAAACTTGAAATATAAACACTTATGTCCATTTGTTATATTCACACATATCCTAAATAATTTAAATTTATTTCCAATATGTATTCAATTTACTCATATATGCAAAGTACATATGTATAAGATTTTAAATTTAAATCACATTTTAAAACATTCATTATTTCAATATTTTCAAATCAAAATAAAATTGGAATTTATTTATATATTATTATTACTTATTTTTATTTGTTTTAGATTTTTCTTCCAATTTATTTTCAAATTAAATCTCAAGAGTTCAAAATATATTGTTTATTTTAATTGATAATTTTAGGATGTTACAAATATCCCCCCCCCCTTAATAAAATTTCATCCTCGAAATTGAAAGAGAGAGAGAAACAACAAAGAATATACGAATTTAGAAAGAATAAGGAAATGGCTTACCGGCTCAAGTCGAGATATCCACTCTGCAATTGGGATATGATTTCTGCATATTATCTTCAGTTTCCCAAGTGCAGTCCTTTGGATCGCCACTCCACTGAACTTTAACTAGCTTCACAACTTTGTTCCTCAATTGCTTTTCTTCTCGATCCACAATCATTATTGGTTCTCTTTTGACGGTTAGATTGGGAGTGATTTCAAGATCCTGTTGGGCAGCTTCTTCAATAATACTATCTGGATCGTGCACATACTTTCGAAGGTTAGAAATATGGAATACATCATGCACACCAGATAACCAGCTAGGCAACTGCACTCGATAGGCTAGAGAACCAATCCTCTCCAGAATAGGAAAAGGACCAATATATCATGGTGCTAGCTTACCAGTCTTCCCAAACCTCAATACACCCCGCATAGGAGATACTTTAAGAAAGACAGAGTCTCCAATCTGAAATTCTAAATCCCATCTTCTATGATCATAACAACACTTTTGACGACTCTGAGCTGTCCTCAACTTCTTTCGAATAGAATCAACTTTCTCGGTGGCTTCTTTAATCATATCCGGTCCAAGAATGAGTCTATCACCTGCCTCGATCCAGCATGCCGGTGATCGACACGGACGACCATATAAAGCCTCAAAAGGAGCCATCTCTATACTGGCCTAATGCTGTTGTTATAAGAGAACTCGACCAGATGCAAATGGTCCTCCCAAGAACCACCAAAATCAAGTATACAAGCTCGCAATAGGTCCTCCAAGATTCGGTTGATCCCCTCAGTCTTCCTATCGGATTGTGGGTGATAAGCAGTACTGAAATTCAGCTTCGTTCCCAATGCATCTTGAAACGCCTCCCAAAATCTACTAGTGAAGATCGGATCACGATCACTCACTATGCTGCTAGGAATGCCATGGAGACGGACAATTTCTTCCACATACAATTCTGCTAAACTTGCTGCCGTGCGGGAAGATTTCACTGGCTAGAAGTGGGCGGTCTTATCAAACGATCTACAATGACCCAAACTGCTTCATTTCCTTTACGAGTACGAGGCAAACCGTCGATGAAATCCATCGATACTTGGTCCTATTTCCACTTGGGTACCTCTAAAGGCTGAAGTAAACCCGCCATCTTCTTTTGGTCGCTCTTGATTTGTTGGCAAGTGGCACAGCGACTCACATAAATAGATATATCCATTTTCATCGTCTTTCGCTAGAAAGTTCTTTTGATATCTCTATACATCTTGTTGACTCCTGGATGGATGCAAAGCTTATATTTGTGGCATTCGTCTAGAACTTCATGCTTCAGATCAGGGAAGTCTGGAACACATATTCTGCCTTTCAACCTTATAACTCCCCTACTATCAATCTCAAAACTAGTGTCTTCCACTTGGCATATTCTTTTATAAATTCCCCGAAGAAACTCATCTTCATATTGCTTGCTCGCGATCCTCTTAAGAAGAGTAGGAGCGATAATAAGGTGAGAAAAAATAGCATACTTTCGACTCAACGCGTCGGCAACTACATTGGCTTTTCTGGGTGTATATAGAATGTCTAGGTCATAAGATCCAGAAATTCCAACCAACGTTGTTGTCACAAATTCAGATCTTTCTGGGTGAAGAGATATTTCAAAGATTTATGGTCGGTGAATAATTCGAATTTTTCACCTCAATAAGTATATTTGTTAAGTTAAGTTAAATTAAATTCATAGATTGTTAAGAAAGCTGAAAAGATTCTTACCCAGAAGATAATGTCGCCATATTTTTAAAGCGAAGATAACAGCTAGAAGCTCCAAATCATGGGTTGGATAATTTCTTTCATGAGGACATAATTGTCTACTCGCGTAGACAATCACCTTCTTGTTCTGCATCAATACTGCACCCAAGCCTTCACCGCAAGCATCGTTATAAACAGATAATCCCTGGTTCCCATTGATAATAGCGAGAACAAGAGCGGTGGTTAATCTCTTCTTTAACTCCTCAAAAGCTTCGTCGCATTTTGGAGTCCAAACGAATTTTGCATTCTTCATTGTTAGCTTGGTTAATGGACTAGATAACTTTGAAAAATCCTGGACAAACTTCCGATAATAACCTGCTAAACCCAAAAAGCTTCGGACTTCCTTTGGGGTAGTAGGCTTTCTCTAATCAAGAATGGCGGAAATTTTGCTAGGATCAACAGAAATCCCTTCTTCATTAACAATATGGCCAAGAAATTTAACTTCTTTGATCTAGAAATGGCATTTGGAAAATTTTGCATATAGAATATTTCTCCTCAATATCTCCAGAACGATTCTAAGGTGTTCGGCATGCTCCTCTTCGGTCTTGGAATAGACCAAAATATCATCAATAAATATGATTACAAATTTATTCAATACATCCCGAAACACACGAGTCATAAGGTCCACAAAGTATGCTGGAGCATTGGTTAGCCCGAAAGTCATGACTAACCATTCGTAGAACATATTGGGACCTCTGAAATCTATCAAATGAACAGAGTCTTCGGCGATTCGTAGTTGATGGAACCCTTGAGTTAAATCCATCTTCGAAAAGAAACAAGCGCCATGCAACTGATCAAATAAATCATCAATTCTGGGTAGTGCGAATTTATTCTTGAGAGTCTGCTTATTAAGGTCACGGTAATCTACACATAATCTCAAAGATCCGTCCGATTTAGCAACAAATACGACGGCTGAGCCCCATTCAGAAACACTGGGTCGAATCAACCCTTTCTCTAGTAAATCTCTGGTTTGCTCAACTAATTCAACCCTTTCCCTAGGTGTCATCCTACGACTTGCATGAACGACAGGACGAGCATTGGGTACAAGATCGATTCTGAATTCTATTTCTCGGTGTGGAGGTAGAGATTTCACTTCTTCAAATACATCTGGAAAATCTCTAATAATAGGAATGGACTCCAAACTAGGTTCAGGATAACCCAAATTATACATCAACCATTCCCTTTTAGGACTAGGGTCCTCACGAGAAATCTCGATGAAATCTCCAAATTCGGTTTTGATTGAAATCAATCGATTATTGCAATCCAATTTGGCTTCATATTTGGCTAGCCAATCCATCCCGAGTAAGACTTCAAACTCGTTGAAATCAAGAACAAAGAGTCCAATAGGGAATTGATGGCAAGAATATGAGATAGGAACATCTCTACATTGAAGACAAAGATTCGCGGGACCTCCAACTGGATTCTTTACGCATATAGGCTCATCAACAAAGTCAGGTTCAAGATTCAATTTATTAATAGCTTGTTGAGAGATAAAACTGTGTGTAGCGCCAGTGTCAAAAAGAACTCTAACAATGTTGTCATAAATAGTAAGATTACCTTCCAGAACTCCCTTTCCCTTTTCTGCTTTGGAAGATGTGGGCTTGTCTTTGACGGTGTACACCTTGGCTGCCTGAGCTTGCTTCATAACTGGACAGTCTTTAACTTCATGTCCCACCTTCTGACAATAATAGCATTTCCTGGACTTTGCTTGAGCGAATTGATTACTCTTTGGCTTCTTGCAGCTGTTAGAATAGTGGCCCTTCTCCAAGCAATTATAACAAGTGACATTCTCTACTGTGCTCCCCTGGTTGCTCTTCTTTTTCTCTTTACCGTGCCATGGTTTCTTGCCTCCAAATTTTCTCTTCTTCCAATTCTGATTGCTCGAATTTCCTTTCTCCACCGGGGCTTCTTGCATATCAAGTGTAGCATATCGGTTTCCCATATCAACCAAATTTGAGAAGGATTCTTTGACGTAGCCAGTCATCCTTTCGTGGAACTTCTTATTCATCCCACGAATAAACCTCTCGTTCTTCTTCAAAGGTGTATTCACTAATTCTGGACTGAAGCGAGATAATTCATTGAATTTGTTAAGATACTCCTCGAATGACAAACTCCCTTACTTTAAGTCCATGAATTCCTGGTACACACGAGAAATCCCAGCTGATGGCATATAACGCTTCTCAAATACTTCTTTGAATCTTCCCCAAGTGAACTCGTCTTTGGTCTCATCAATAGTGACTGTCTCCCACCATGCTAAAGCTTCATCTTGAAGTTGCCAAGTAGCTATGAGACGCATCTGATCATCTTGCAGCTTAAGCCCTTTAAAGATTTTCTCACATGATCTAATCCATGCTTAGGCCTCAACAATTGACTCCTTCCCGGTGAACGGCTTACCACCAAGCCTTGAGAAATTCTTATATAAATCAGCCAGATTCGGCTGATGCTGAATAGGTAAGGTTGCTTCTACTGTAGGGGGAACTTGGCTAGGTGTTGTGGCAATTTCCTCGCCCCCTAGCTCTTCCTCTCCGTCTGCACATCCTTACTATCTGTAATTAGTAAGAAAATTGGCTTAGATATTTGGACGAGATATCTTAAGGAATATTTGTAGTTAAATGAAATATACTAAGAAAATTTGAGGTTTTCGGTCTCAATTATACTCATTCTAGGGTATACTTCACCCTATCTCTAATGAGCCATCAAATGTGTTATACTCCGTAGCTAATGTTCTTTCTCAACCTTTAGCTCTGATAATGTCACGACCCGAAATCCAACGTTCGAAAATTGACATCAAATACCTCACTTGTATTCGATTGCCAAAGATTCAAACATCGAACTCCAGTCGGATGGAGCTTATAACAACATTAGATGAATATAAAATAGCGTAAATTAAATGAATATCATGCATTACATCACAAATACAACATCCCAATAATATCTGTTACAACATCAGAGTATCATAATACATGAATCACAACTCCAAATAGAATGTCATAATAGAACAACAAGAGATCATATGCCAAAAGTCTTCAAAGAAAGAGAATGACAGTGAACTCCAAACTAAGCACCTCGAGATCCAAAAGCATCCAAAATGTCTCTAAGGTAAGAGCCTCCAAAAAAACCCGATAATCTCCAAACCAAAATACTCCAAAATATAGCTAGAGCCAAAATACGGAAAACCTGCTACTAGACTGGCCGTGTGGAAATAATGGGCACCCAGAGTTTAGAAAGAAACAATAAACTCCGGGTCAGTCATGGGACTGGTATAAGTAAACAAAGATAGTTGCTTTCAAATAAAACAGATTTATACAAGTAAAACCGGTATGCTTTTGGAAAATGAAACTACCATAAGACCTCCCACCACACACGCAATGGAATCGCAGAATTGGAGGAGATTTCTTCTTATGATAGTCAAATATGCTTGATACGGGAAAACTTCTTTGATATTATTACTAGTGCATAGTGTAGAAAGCCATTTCGAAAGTATAATATCAATCCTAGCCAGCATAGACATTCCAAACTATGCCTACTATAGCTACCATTTGACAGTGGTAACCACCATAAGTAAATGGTAGGTAATACAACTAAAATCGTACTGGGTTTGTATTGGGAGTTGGATTTCCAACAAATGGTCAGGCTAAGGAACTTCCTATGCCACATGGGTACGCCTCTGGCGGGACGTCCCGAGAACCTACCCGGCTCTCTGCTAACACAAGGCCAGGTTACCTCTGTAACTAGGTAACTACCACTCGAGTATGCCATTCACCGGTCCTTTAGGACCTTTATCCGAGGGGCCCCCATCACAAAGCAACAACCACACAGTAAATTATATTGAAGCAACCACATAGGTAAGTACCTAGGCTCTATACCATGACACCATCTTTTTCCAGAAGGAAATGACATAACCTAATAACCTTACAGCATCTTTCCTGTATCGACCATTTCCGGGGAGTGAGGTCCGATGAGGTCTCGTCCACAAAGCTACGCTTTACACGAAATCCATGCTTTGATCACAAATGATTATCAATATACAGCAGCACTTAGCATGCCATACTACCAAATTGGGAGTATATCGCTGATAACCTTCAACTACATAACCTCTGAGCTCGTACATCTCGGAGAAGGGTGTTAAGCTAAGAGAATAAATTCTCTGCCACCAACAGACATGTACTTGAAAGAAATCGGCTTTATATCTCAAAGTATAGTGTCAGACACACGACCATACAAGTCTGTTCCGGGTTCGAACAGAACCGAAGGCAATTCATCCAATAAAGGAAGAAGCCCTTGCAAATCCGGGCATCCACAATCCCGATCGGACTTCTCATCACTTAGGGAATCCCTATACCGGAGCAACTCGGTGCAGAGACAATCGATAGGTTATCTTATCGTTTTCGAAGACACCCGGTCTTCACCACCGCCTTAAATTGCTATCCATTCGTCTAATCACTATTCGGAATGGGTTATATGACACATGGTCCTCTCCCGGCTAATCCGAATAGTGAACACTCAAATTTAAAACATGTGGGTGTATCAATTACAAGAATTCACATTCAAGGTTCGATGTGGGTTTCGGATAACAAACTGAAATCCGACTCCCTGTTGCATCGAAGTTTAAATGCCATTTTACGGCAAAAGGGGTTTCACATACATATGGGAATCAATCACAAATCATAGTTCATCACAAAGCAATCACAGTATCACAATAGAAATATCAATCCAGTACAGAATATTTGATGATGGTCAATCATCTTTGATTAAGGTGATTGTGATTAAGGTGATTGTGATTAAGGTGAATTAACCATATAATTATCTTTATTAATTATTTTAAATCAATGCTTAATTTGACTTAATTATGAATTAATCTTAATCAACTTTATTAATTAATTATTCCTTTATTTGATTATCTTAAATTATTATTTCTTAATTGTTAATTAATTAAATTTAATTACATTTATAAATTGCTTATTCTTTAAATAATTAATTTTAAATTATAAAATCATTACAAACCTTAATGGTTAATTATTATTTCACCATTATAAATAAATTTGGTTTTTAAATTATCATTTAAGCATTTTATTTACTTTTAAAATTTTATTAAGTTAAATTTTAAAACAACTTTTATAAAATTTAAAATATTCTTGAACATCATAATTTTTAAATAATTAACTCAATATGATTTACCTTCAGTTCCATTTACAACTGTCATTAATTTATTCAAAAAAAAATTCAACTTGTTTTCCAAAATTTAGTTAAAACTGGGTTTTGCTATTTTTATTGACCCACCCGAGTCTTCCTCGAGTCGTACCCGAGGAAAATCCTCCCTCGCTTCGAGTTTTGGCCAAGATTGACCCGAGTGATAAAGTTTCACAAAATTAATTCGTTTAAGTTTTAAATCAACCCAATACCATGCTAAACAACTCGAGCTCGTCTTTGAGTTTCCACCCCAAATTCCTACGTACTGCTTCGAGCTGCCACTCCTCTTCCCCAACTTATCAACCTGACACACAACTCCTCCACGTGCACGTGCACAGCTAACTTCGCCGCCGTTGGTCGGAGCTGCGGCCACCAGCGAGTCGACTACCATTCCCCAAGACGATGCAAACACCAGAACATGATTTTATTTCGAAAGCAAGGATCGAGACAACACGAGCAAACCAACCCATTAGGTACGTCACCAGAAACTGCCTCGCGCCGCCCACCCTACCATTATCAGTCACCAATTTTGGTCTAAAGCTTCGTCATCGTGTTACGCCGCATTTGGCACCATTACTACGAAGTCCGATCACCAGTGGATGGTGCAGTACCATCATTTCGGTCGCGAACAAAAATGGGTCCTTAAACCCTACTTTGATCTCAAATCAAAGATTTAATGATTTAAAATTTATACTCGTATTTTTCTGATGATCTCGTACCTTCAATCTTGCTGCCACCACGACTCGAGTGCCACGATCATCATGGTCGCCGGAATTTGGCGTATGTTCATTTTTCAGACCATCCCAAAAATCTCGATCATAACTCAATGATAAATTTGCAATTTGGTTTCAAAAATCATCATTTTTCAAGGGGATTCACATAGTGTTATTGAAGTTAAAATTCGTGAAGTTCGAATTTCTTGAAAAGTTGAATTATTACCGTGTTTCATAATTTCCAGGAAGAAAACTGTGTAAAACTTACTTCAATTCATTACTGAAAATATAAGACAGGTTTGAAACAACATTTTTAACTTGTTTGCAATCTTTCCAGAAGCAAAGAGGAAGAGATTGATTTAGGATTTGATATGGTTTTCTCTTGTAAACAGAAGGCTATAAGTAACTGTATTTCACAGTTTCCAGGAAAGAACAACTTTGCTTTGATTGATTAAAAAAAACATAGTGCAAGTTTAAATAAAACTCCATCTTGTTTTACTGAAACAAAGTTCATGTTCAACCATAGTTTATTATTCATATTTAATAGAGACAGAGAGAAAGAAGGGGTTTGACAGGTTATTTTTTTTGTTTCCTGAAGCTAAACAGTGATTAGCATTCTTGTAAAATCAACATGCACAGGCCAAAATCCAATCATATATTCAACATTTTTGCATGCAAACCAACGACTAAACCTTTCTACATCATTCAAGCACACACACAGCAATAATGATTAAAAGAAAACAAGGGTTTACTCACCTATTTTCAGAAGTCCTGACAGTTTCTTTTTTTTTTTTCAAAATAGGGATGAATGACTTCAACTCTCTTCCTTTTTCTACTTTAATTTTTTTGGGGTTTTAGATCTGCAAATGATGGTTACAGATCAATGAATATCCTTGGTTGTACTTATGCACTTAATTAACCAATGAAAATAATTTTAATTTACTTACAGTTAGGATTTTTTATAGACAGAGAAGCTTCTATTTTCTGAAACTTGAAAACCAAAATAGCTTTTAATTCTTTATTTTTCCTGCAAACAATTGGATATTATTGTATTAAATCCCTTGTTGTATTTATTTACTTAATCACTAATAACAATAGTTTTTTATTTTACTTACAGTTTGAATAATCAGAGAAGCTTTCCTTCATCTTTTTTGCATTTTTGAAACCAGAAACCAAGTTTTAGCCTTGAACTTGATTTTTCCTGCAATTGATTGAATGTTATTGTATTAAATCTCGCTCCATTACAGATTATAACCTCTAATTCAAATTTTAAAAGAAAAGATTCACTTGCCTTTTATTATTTCCAGAAGAAAAAACTATGCACTGCTTTGAAACCTAAAAACTCCCTGCCTTTACAAATCTGCAGTTTTATTTTGAATTGATTGTTAAAAACTTGATTTTAAAATCATAATTTCATAAACTATAAAGCTTAAAACAAAACTTACCTGAGAGATGAATGTATCACTATAGTTTGATGCTTAAGAAAACACCTCAGGTTTAACTTTGAATTGAAGAAGGCAGTTTTCTCTTTTTTTCTGAACTTTCTCTATTTTTTTTCTTTTCTTGCTTGAGTTTTTGAGTTAAGATTGCCAAAATCCTTTTTGGTTACTGAACTTCAGAGATTAGGAGGTTTAAAATTTTGAATTGGGAAGGTGAAAAGTTTTTCTAAAATTTTTTTATTTGATTATTTTATTTGAGTAATAATGGTTTGTGCCATTTGTAGCAAGAAAATCATAAGCTTTAGATTTTGTTGATCATTCTACTTCATTGTGAATGTATGCTCAGCCTTTTGATTTTTACAAGGCAAAAGAAAGTTTTATATATTTTATTTTCTATATTATATACACTTTTATAAATAAATACATACTTTATTCATTTGTGTGTATATATATATATGTACAATGTTAAAAAGAATTTAACTAATATTTACATTACATATGTTACACCTTAATAATTTTAAACGCTACTAATTTTTAAAATCTTCATTTTAAATTTAAATTCAAACTTCAATTTTTTAAACTTGAAATATAAACACTTATGTCCACTTTTTATGTTCACACATATCCTAAATAATTTAAATTTATTTCCAATATGTATTTAATTTACTCATATATGCAAAGTACATATGTATAAGATTTTAAATTTAAATGACATTTTAAAACATTCATTATTTCAATATTTTCAACTCAAAATAAAATTGGAATCTATTCATATATTATTATCATTTATTTTTATTTGTTTTAGATTTTTCTTCCAATTTTTTTCAAATTAAATCTCAAGAGTTCAAAATATATTATTTCTTTTAATTGATAATTTTGGGATGTTACATTCCACCACTCCGGCCACAACCTCGTCCACGACCCTAGCACCGATTCCCCTCATCTGGCATAACTCGATGCTTTGACGATGGCCAAAAAAAGAAATTTCCGACCTTGACTCACTTGGGTTCTAAAACCCTAGTATGATCCACCGCCGACGCCATGACGAATAATCGTCACATCCATAATTTTTCCCAACACCCCCTAACACCAAGCAATCTTCGCCAAAAACCCCGACCCCTAAAAGTTCTTCGATCTCATTTTAAAAATCCTAGATATTATAGATACATCAGATTATAAACTTGAATCTATAATTTAATCATGTTGAAATTTGGATAAAAATCAAGTTTCACTGATCTTTTTGTTTTCCAAAAAATTTATAAACTTACTTCATATAAATAAAAATTTATAACCTTGATTATGATTAAATAAATAAGATTTGTTTAAATTCCTAAGCCTAACAGAGATTAGTTGAAGAGAATTGAAATTTTTATCTATATTTTAACTGTGAAACATAAACAGAGATGATCACATTCAACATACCAGTATATTCACTTCATATATACATGTATTCATATTTTAAACAAGTGTGCATCCATATATTTAAACATGCAACACAAAATTTACATCCAACATTTCCACATGCATCAATTTAAAACTGCATAAAGTTTAAGTTTACTCACCTGTAAAAGAAGAAAACAGAGAGCTTGAACTAAAATCTAGAAATGCTTTCCTTCTGGCAAACCTGAAAATTGGAACTTCGTATTGTTCTAAATATTTGAATCCTCATCTTGCTTTGATTATTCATCTAGTTATGATTTGTTGAATCTGAAATGATTTGCTTTACTTTGGGTTTTCAGATTTGCATAAATTTGTTGGGTTCAGATTTGCTTCAGGTTTTGCTGAGATAAATTAAACTTGATTTAGTTTTTTTTTTATTGAATTTGTTTACAGGTTTTAGTAATGGTTTATTTATTTTTGTTTTCAGAAAATGAGATGGGAAAAATGAACGAAGATGAAGCAATAAAGTTATATAGATATAAATTTTTTATTAAAATTAAAGAAAATAAAATTAAAAATGTGACACCTGTCACTAAACTCATTTAATTTATTAACACACGTATTTAAGAGTGATTATAAGTTAACACATGTAGTTTTCATGCAAAAATATATTTTTAAAAGCTTTTAAAATTAATTTTCCAATTTATAAATACATATTTAATTTATATAAATAAATCTCTTTAAGAAGAAATTAATATAAAACAATTTTATATTCTAAATAAAATCATAAAAATACACTTTAAAACCAAAGTATGATATAAGATATAAATAACTATCTTTTGAATTTCAATTTAAATATTCAATTTCAAATTAAATTTCAAATTCAATCTAAAATCAACACAAAAACAAATACAAATTCAATTTGAAATAATAATTCTATTTAAATCTATTTATATCTATATATAAACAATCATTATTATTTGTTTTAAAATAAATAACAATTTTACTAATTTTAAATATTTTATAGAAGAGATTATCACATTCAACTTATAATTCAATGTTTAATAGATTAAATCCTGTTAATTTCTAATTAATAGATATCTGAAAAGGAACGAAGCCTGAATTTATTTAATACTTAAAATCGAAAAAATTAATCTTTGATCTTTATTAAATCACTTTAAAATCTATATAATATTATCAAAATAGTTTTATAAAATACTTTTATAACCCGATGTTTCCACAAGTCCACCTTCGTTCTTACAGAAATTCGGTCATACGTTGATCAGGCGTAAGATTGAAAATCTATAAGTGCTTAGCAGACCCATTTTCAATACCCAATGAAAATACTTGGAAAACAATTTTATTGAAAATATAGAAAACATTTCTGAAAATAGATGAAATATCTTTGGTGAGAATGCTCTGGAAATCATCACCCCATCCATGGTCGCAGTTAACCAGATGGTTACGTTGTCGTCCCGGCAAAATCCATAAATAACTGTAGGCCTCCGCGCCCCTCGATTACGCCATGGAACCCGCTACAGAACGCAGCTACAACCGGGGTTACGTTGCTATCACAACAAAAACCCATATGACTGTAGGCCTCAGCGCCCTCGACTTTCACTGCCAAAAGAATGAAACTTCTCCGCTCCCACATAGGTCGCAGTCTACCGATGTAAAATCAAACGTAGACTGTTGGCGCTCAGCGGCACACACGACTTTTGCTATGTCACCGTAGGCCTCAGTCTACCGATATTGTGACATCCCGGAATTTTGACCCTATTATTATAATAAGCTTTTGATCAAATTTAAATAAAATATAATATTTCATTTGAAATAAATAAGATTTTGGATATTATTAGTTGTATATGTATTATAAAGGAATCTATAATTTCAAAATATAAAATAGACTCTTTAACAATATTCAAAATTAAATCTGTATTATTCAATTAAATTAAAAATTATATATATTAATGACATTTAATATCAAAAGTATAAATGTAGTTAATAATGATGAGTATAATAATACAATTCTTTTCATATTAAATATAAATATAACTTACATTAGTGCAAATACATTACAAATCAAATATTGGAAAGATTAAGCTTTGAATAAAAATAAGACCAAGAAATGTTTCTAACAAAATTTTTTATAACTAAAATAAAATAAGCTTATAAATATTTAATATAAGTATAATATAAAAATATGGTTATAAACATAAGTCTACAAACATAAGTACAAAACTATAATATATATAAGGTATAAATAAAAATGTTAACTATGGTAAAACAAACATAGAAAATCTGTAAATATAGAAAGAAGCTAATATCTTTAAACTTGTCTGCAAACACTAATTATATATGAACATAAGAGAACAAGTATTCACATCAAAAATAAAACAAAAATCACTGTACAAGTACACAACAGACAAATGCAAGGTCATTATGTATCATTAAGCAAAAGTGCTCAGCAAACATTATTTATATTTTAACATCAGCAATGAAGACAATATAAAAGCCTGCAAACATTATTTATATGTTAACTTAAGTATGAAGTCAAAATGAAAAAAAAAACCTGCAAGCAAACTTTATATGCATCATATGCATAAGAGAACAAATATTTCCATCAAATAAAACATAATAAGTATAAACCTTCAGGAATACATCTTAGTACAAACTAAAGATATGCAAATTCTTTGTACAGAGAAACTAAAATATATGTGTCAGCAACACATAATAAGTGCACACCTATATGAATACACATTAGTAGAAACACAAACAAACCTGCAAATATATTTGTACCATATGTTTGTGTCAGCAAACATTAATAACAATATGTTAACATAAACATTTAATTAGCCACCTTTATGTCTGGAAACATATCTTTCAGCCGAAATATCCAATTTCATTTCGGGTTTTAGTACCTTGTTACAAATAAAAATAAAGCAAGTATAATATCAAGCTAAATCTTGTTCCAGAAGGTATCTTGTTCAAAGGCATAAATAGATATGTTTATCATTCCATTTAGTTCATTCCTTAAGAAAAGCCTAAAAAAAACTGAGATAAGAAAGAAAAATAAACAAAATTTCAAGTTCAAATAAAGTCAGGAAGCAAGAAGTTTACTGCAATTCAACAACTTCAAACTGCTGTCTTCTTCCACCATCAAACAACCATCCTCTGTTTCAAGTTTCAACAGTAAGCTATTTTGGTGAGTAAGCAACCTGTTCTTAAGATTGAAGTTAAACTTAAATCGTGTATCTATGATATGATTTGAGATTACTGGATTGAGTGTCTTTCTAGATTTGTCTCTGTCATATATATATGCTGTGTATTACTTGTCCTCTGTTGGGTTTCAGAATAGAAAATCAACATAGAAGTCAACAATCACTTCGTTTAATCATTATTGGACTTTGAAGTTTAAGCAAAACAAGTTGGTTTATATGTGATTGAGATCTGAAAATATTTTTCAGGTAGAATATTTGGTAGCAACTGCAAAAATTCATTTTTTTAGGGAAACTTAACTTTATGATATTTTTGAATGTCAGGAAACTTGAATTAAATTATATAGCTTGAATCGTTATCAAAAGATAGGATTTTTAAATCAAAGTTGGTAATTTTTCGTTAAGTTTTCAAAGAGAAATTCGTAGATGAACAAAAAGGGGTTTTCGGCCAAATTCAGGTGATCGGAGGAGATGGGGGTGGTCGGGTTATGGGAGGAAGTAGAGGAGCCTACGATGGCCGTAGGAAAAATGACCGGAGGTGGTATCATCCACGGTAGCAACGGCGGCGTCGATTTTTCTTTTGTAAACCTAGTTTTTATGGCGTTCGAATATGGGGTTGCCGCGTTTCCTCTCGTGCATCGAGTTGCATGAATTTCTGGAAGGAGATAGTAGAGAGTAATTCGGAGACGTGGCCGGCGGTGTTAGCTTTCAGATGGTCGGAGTTATCTCTATGGGTTGAGAACGTGGATAGTGTCTGGGTTGAAGTTTCTCGTGCTTCGCTCAATTTTGATTGACGAGGAAGTGGAGTCGCTCGATGCTAGGTAATCAATGTCGAGGTGATTTGTGATTTGGTGGAAGTTTTCTCGATCGCCAGGGCGACGCCTCCGCTCCGTGCACGTGGACGGCTTGTCAGCGTGTTGGAAGGATGGGGGCTGGGCACTCTGTTGTTCTCGAGTTTAGGGGATTGAACGCGGGGTTGAACTCGTGTTTATGCAAATTCTTGTTCCAGTTTTTATTTAGGCTTTAAAAAAACAAAGAGGAAGAAAAGAATCAGTAGAATAAGATGAAGGAAGGAAGAGAGGGACGCAAGCAACTGAATTTTTCGTGCGGGTTTTACTCGGGTTCGTGCGAGTTTAAATTTTCCAGCAGTAACTAAAATATATATATATACTAGGAGAGAGGAGCAGGGAGCAACCCGGGGAAAAGAAATGAAATCACGAACTGTTACTCGAGCAACCTGAGGTGTTCTCTCGAAATTTATATAATAGGTTTAAGCTTACGTAACATTTTGCTAATGATGGTAGACAATTCGTATTTATGAAATTAAATGTGGCACAAGCATGTTTAACCTTTAAGCTTCCAAATTAATACTAAGTTATTTGAATTTATTAAAGAAGATTTAAAATGTAAGATAAATAATATGTAGCAAATTAATTATGTTGTAAGCAAAGTAGAAATGTTAACTAATGTGTAATCGTAATTAACTAAATAATCCAAAAATAAAATAAAATAAATAGTTAATTTGGTAAGTAAGAATTAAGAAAATTTATTAAGTAATAATTAAATAAGAGAATTACGAAATGGTGAACTAGATGTTTGAAACATATTGATAAATTAAATGATAAATCAAAGTTAAATATCTGGGTTAAGAAGTAATTAAGTTGAATAGTGTGAAATACAATAAGTTATTAATTAAGTAATTAAGAAATTGATAATTTGTGATCAATTAAACAGAGTTAAGTGATTAACTCTCAAGAAATTAATTCTAAATTGAATTAATTACAAATAAGACTCAAAGATGACTGCTTATGGGTGGTTATGTTGAATATCTGATTTTGATATTTATGTGATGATATTCTATGTTACTCTGTGATATGCTGTGTTATATCTATGATGCTTGTATATATTTTATCTGTGATAAATGCTGTGTTAATTCAATTGTTGAGATTTAAATTATTTAAACTATTTAAGTTAATTAGACAACTTGGCCCTTAAAATGGCGTTTGGATTCCGATGAGACCGGGATTGGAAGAATCAAATTTGATTCTCCGAAAACCACATCGATCCAATTTAAACGTTAGGTCGTGAATCCTGAAATGAAGATCGAGATGGTGTTTTCAGAATGCAAGGGTTATCGTCATTAACTCTGAGGGTGATTCCAAAACGAGTGTAACGAGATAATGCCTTCGATTTCGTTCGAACCCGGAACGAACTTGTATGGATTGAATGCTTTCAGCACATCGTCAGGCGGACGACGAGCATTCCAAGAAATATGTTCTATAAAGGTAATCGCAGCCTCAAGCCTCATCAACTGGGAATGGCTAAAACAGGGGAGATGCAGCAAGGTTTGGTGGGTCATGCCCAAGCAGGACAAGATATTTCCCCTGTCTAGATGTCCCTTTTTATTATGGCTGTGTGGGCGGTTGCTAGCTACAACCGCGGGGTTTATCTTGTTTGGGACTGTTCAGTAAGGAATGGTTCCGGCCTTGTGTTGCAGGGGATGAGAGTGATCCTCGGTACGGCGATCTAAGCCCCGTACTATGACGGGCAGTACCCCAGTAGCCCTGCCATTATTGGAAATCCATTTTCCCTACGAGACCCTACGGTATTGATTTGTATTACCCACTTTTGTGGTTAGTAGCTGGAATTTAATGAATGTAACAATTTCGGCTATTTTCTATTTACTTGAAAACCCTAGACACTATTATAATATCACTGGATTTCCTATGAAATGTTTTGGTTAGCATAAGGTAAAAACTTACCTGTATTTATTTGTGGGGAGTCTTGCGTGATACCTTTATTTTCAAATGTTTTTCAAAGTTAAACAATTTAAACCGTTTACTCATACCAGACCCATGTCTGACCTGGAATTTATATTTTGTTTTTCATAAACTCTTGGGTACTCAAATTTTTATGAGTACCCAAGTGATAGGTTTCGGACTTTGATTTCTGGAGGAGCATGGAGCAGGAGTTTCCAGACGTATATAGCTATTTATGTAGTTCCGCTGTGTTAGTTGATATGTATTGTACCTCTGATGTATATAGTGATAGATGTATGCATGACTGTCATATATATTGATATTGTATAACTCTGATATATGTAAAACTATGTAATATTTATGTGATATATTATATTTTGTTCCATTCCGCAGTGAGATTATGATATGGTTGTTCTTTCTTTCTCTTTCTTTTCTATTTCTATCCCTTTCTTTCTTAATGATGATACGTCTTTCTGGTAGTAGAAGGGCGGGTCGTCACAGTTGGTATCAGAGCATGGGTTGGTGATAACCTTGGCTCTGATAGGAATTACTCATAGAATAGAGTTTGTAGAACTCTAAAATGAGTTTGAGTATATTAATAGATATGAGTGCGTACTTGTTAGTGAATATAAAATTGTTTTTATATTGTGTTGATTTATCTGTTGAGTGTTTATAAATTCTGGTCGGTGCGGGAAGTACAACCGTATCGATAGGGGTTTCTAAACTCTTAAACAAGATAAACCGACATAGTATTGTTTTTAAAGTGGGTAAATTGAATAATTTTACCCAAATTATATTTTGATATAAAAGAAATAATTTTCTGAAATTATTATTATATTGGGATGATTGGTTATTAATGTCTAAATCAAATAAGAATCTAAAATTTAATCTGAAATTTGAAATAGTTATAATGAAAATAAAATTCTACAAATATAAAATTTAAGTAAAAGGAGAATATAACTAAAATGTGATTAAACCAGAATTTAAGTCCCGGGAATTTGAAAGGTGTTTAAATGAATTTAAACAAAAGAATTTGGGAATTAAAAAAATCTTGGGAATATTTGAAATGTTTTTCCAAAGATTTGAAGGCAATATTGGAATATTGTTTTGGAAAATATTATTGAATGGAAATTATTTTGGGAAAATTTGTGAAAGTAAGGAAGCACTGAACACACTTCAGTCGCTGGAAAATAATCCTGATGATGATGGCCACATCATCAGTATTCATTTTTGAGTTTCTAAAGTGATGGATTGCTACCAGGATAGTTGGTCATGATATTTTTTTGGGGTTGTTCGGTATACAAGTTGTTTTAGAAATTTTCAAAAAGAGAAAATTTGTTTTGGTGAAAACAAGTATTTGGAATTTGGAAATTTGATTTGATATACCAAGTGGGTATGTGTAGTTATCATTTCAAAAATGATTTTGGAAATGAAAACCGGGCAATTGAATTCTAAGAATTCTATTTAGATAATGTGAAAGTTTAAATGAATCAACTATCGAACTTATAAAGTAAAGATGATATTAATAAGATGAAATTGGGAATTTTAATCCGGAATTAAATTTTAATTTAAGTAAATGAAAGTGAAGAAAATGTACTTGAGTTTAACCTGAGATTAGTTAAGTAAAATTCAAATTGAACTTGAATTAACTTGGATTAAATTGAATATAAAATTGGAAGGAAAAATGATTGTAATTGTGAGGTGGAAATTTATACCTTAAGACAGTAAGTGCTATATATATATATAATCTGAATTGTGATTATAAGACGAAATGACCCAAATGAGCAATATAAGCTTTTAAGTAAATTAATAAGCTTTGAACTCATATGGTGAGAAATAAAATTTAAAAGAATGGTAAGTAGATAAATTTAACAGAAGTTGAGTTGAAATAAAATTGAATTTAAATGAATTCAATCGAGTTATAAAATTGAATGGAATAAAAATTTCTTATGTAAATAAGTAAATGTAAACCAAGTAAGTCTTGAATTTGGTTAAAATAGAATTGGTGTGAGGTGTAAACAAATTCAATTCAAGAATAAACTGAATGACCTTTTTATAAATAAATGTAATAATGAGTTGTTAATGCAAATTAAAATTTAAGAAAGGATAAAAGAATAAACTAATTAGTAAATAGTTGGAATTTGATTAAAGGAAAATCGAATCAATGATTTAAATGGAAATTGGTAGAATAGTATAAACTTAAGTCATTGGGTGGAACTGATTGAAGAAAATAAATGACTTAAGAAAATTATGAGATGATTATTTAAAACATTGGTTGTCGAGTCTAATAAAATGGTTTGGAATCAAACCTGTTGAAATGAAAGAAAATGCAATGTAAGGATTGTGAATAAATTAAATGTGATGGAGTCAAGCGTAAATTGAGTTGGAATCAATTTAAGGATTGTTATAAGGCTTAAGTGATTATTTATTCACAATAGTGTTGTTGAATTGCATAAGAAAATGGGTTGTTTGAAGTAAACAAGATTTGATAAATGTTATGGATCATTGGAAGCAAAATAAGATGATTTTATATATGTGTTTGTTTTGCTTAAGCAAATAAGTTATAAATCACTTAAATTAAAGGGAATGGTTTGAGAATTGATTGAAAGTAATTGTACTAAGTGTTGAAACCTTACATATGTGCGTTTGGAAATATGTAATGCTAAACAAATGGAGACTCTGTCAATACTTTTCAAAATTTGAAAACTATATAAAAAAAAATTTATTAGCAACAAAACAATTTCAAATTAGGAATTGCAATAAACTAGTGGATGAAACTAATTTAAAAGTAATGATAAGAATCAGTCATTAAAGGAATATAGCCAATAAAATTAATTATTCAGAGTTGAAGATAAATTGAATTCACATGGAATTGGAAATTCAGATTTAAATAAAAGATTAAGGCTTAAATGGTAGAGTAATAATATAAGAGTATATATAATGCTTATATTAAGCTTAGGAAATGAATGGTGGAATTCTTAAGTAAAATTTGATATTGAGAAAAAGTATTCCAAGTGGATAGAATCTAAATAATGTGAATAAAAGAAATTGATATAGTTGATAATAAATGGATAAATACGTAGGATGAACGTATATTATTTTATTCGCATAACAAACTGATCCAGATTCGAGCACAGAATTTCGAGATAGTTATATATCGATCCGAGTTAGGATTTTTCACTCGATTTTCGACAACGAACCATGGATTTGGATTTTGATTGATTCTGGGAATTCTCTATCATAGTTGTGACTATGCAAGGAGAATGACAGTTTCTGATCAAGAAACCAGTTCTGAGTCCGTACTAGGAAGTCGGGTGGACGATACTAGTTCGGAAATGAAATTGTGTGATCGAGCGAGTGATCGGATTTGATATTGCGTACGAATGGTATATGTACATCGTACGGGCCTGATTAAAATAAATATTGAGATTCTGTAAACAAGTCAATAAAATTTGGACAGCGTTAATACTGAAGATTTCAGTATTGAATTGCCAGAGTGGATATCTGGAATTTATTTTGTATTCCATATATCTCAGGAAATTTGTAAACTAGTAATTCAGGAATTTGGAAGTTGAATCAAATTTAACTGTGGCCAGAAATCCAGTTTGGATTGTTGATCATCGAGAAAAAAACTCTCGATAGTTTTAGAAAAGCTTAACCAAATTTATGTCCGGATAACTAGTAATGTTGTTGGAATTGACTGTTGATTGTTTGTCTTGTATGGATGATTTGCATGTTTAGATAGTTAACATTAGTTTTTGAAATTAACTGTTGTTTAAATTTCGGGGACGAAATTCTTTTAAGGGGGGAGGAATGTGACATCCCGGAATTTTGACCCTATTATTATAATAAGCTTTTGATCAAATTTAAATAAAATATAATATTTTCATTTGAAATAAATAAGATTTTGGATATTATTAGTTGTATATGTATTATAAAGGAATCTATAATTTCAAAATATAAAATAGACTCTTTAATTCAAAATTAAATCTGTATTATTCAATTAAATTAAAAATTATATATATTAATGACATTTAATATCAAAAGTATAAATGTAGTTAATAATGATGAGTATAATAATACAATTCTTTTCATATTAAATATAAATATAACTTACATTAGTGCAAATACATTACAAATCAAATATTGGAAAGATTAAGCTTTGAATAAAAATAAGACCAAGAAATGTTTCTAACAAAAAATTTTATAATTAAAATAAAATAAGATTATAAATATTTAATATAAGTATAATATAAAAATATGGTTATAAACATAAGTCTACAAACATAAGTACAAAACTATAATATATATAAGGTATAAATAAAAATGTTAACTATGGTAAAACAAACATAGAAAATTTGTAAATAAAGAAAGAAGCTAATATCTTTAAACTTGTCTGCAAACACTAATTATATATGAACATAAGAGAACAAGTATTCACATCAAAAATAAAACAAAAATCACTGTACAAGTACACAACAGACAAATGCAAGGTCATTATGTATCATTAAGCAAAACTGCTCAGCAAACATTATTTATATGTTAACATCAGCAATGAAGACAATATAAAAGCCTGCAAACATTATTTATATGTTAACTTAAGTATGAAGTCAAAATGAAAAAAAAAACCTGCAAGCAAACTTTATATGCATGATATGCATAAGAAAACAAATATTTCCATCAAATAAAACATAATAAGTATAAACCTTCAGGAATACATCTTAGTACAAACTAAAGATCTGCAAATTCTTTGTACAAAGAAACTAAAATATATGTGTCGGCAACACATAATAAGTACACACCTATATGAATACACATTAGTACAAACACAAACAAACCTGCAAATATATTTGTACCATATGTTTGTGTCAGCAAACATTAATAACAATATGTTAACATAAACATTTAATTAGCCACCTTTATGTCTGGAAACATATCTTCCAGCCGAAATATCCAATTTCGTTTCAGGTTTTAGTACCTTGTTACAAATAAAAATAAAGCAAGTATAATATCAAGCTAAAGCTTGTTCCAGAAGGTATCTTGTTCAAAGGCATATATAGATATGTTTATCATTCCATTTAGTTCATTCCATAAGCAAACCCTAAATAAAAACCGAGATAAGAAAGAAAAATAAACAAAATTTCAAGTTCAAATAAAGTCAGGAAGCAAGAAGTTAACTACAATTCAACAACTTCAAACTGCTGTCTTCTTCCACCATCAAACAACCATCCTCTGTTTCAAGTTTCAACAGTAAGCTATTTTGGTGAGTAAACAACCTGTTCTTAAGATTGAAGTTAAACTTAAATCGTGTATGTATGATATGATTTGAGATTACTTGATTGAGTGTCTTTCTAGATTTGTCTCTGTCATATATATATGATGTGTATTACTTGTCCTCTGTTGGGTTTCAGAATAGAAAATCAACATAGAAGTCAACAATCACTTCATTTAATCATTATTGGACTTTGAAGTTTAAGCAAAACAAGTTGGTTTATATGTGATTGAGATCTGAAAATATTTTTCAGGTAGAATATTGTTTGGTAGCAACTGCAAAAATTCTTTTTTTAGGGAAACTTAACTTTATGATATTTTTGAATGTCGGGAAACTTGAATTAAATTATATAGCTTGAATCGTTATCAAAAGATAGGATTTTTAAATCAAAGTTGGTAATTTTTCGTTAAGTTTTCAAAGAGAAATTCGTAGATGAACAAAAAGGGGTTTCCGGCCAAATTCAGGCGATCGGAGGAGATGGGGGTGGTCGGGTTATGGGAGGAAGTAGAGGAGCCTACGATGGCCGTAGGAAAAATGACCGGAGGTGGTATCATCCACGGTAGCAACGGCGGCATTGATTTTTCTTTTGTAAACCTAGTTTTTATGGCGTTCCAATATGGGGTTGCCAAGTTTCCTCTCGTGCATCGAGTTGCACGAATTTCTGAAAGGAGATAGTAGAGAGTAATTCGGAGACGTGGTCGGCGGCGTTAGCTTTCAGATGGTCGGAGTTATCTCTATGGGTTGAGAACGTGGATAGTGTCTGGGTTGAAGTTTCTCGTGCTTCGCTCAATTTTGATTGACGAGGAAGTGGAGTCGCTCGATGCTAGGTAATCAATGTCGAGGTGATTTGTGATTTGGTGGAAGTTTTCTCGATCGCCAGAGCGACGCCTCCGCTCCGTGCCAGTGCACAGCTTGTCAGCGTGTTGGAAGGATGGGGGCTGGGCACTCTGTTGTTCTCGAGTTTAGGGGATTGAACGCGGGGTCGAACTCGTGTTTATGCAAATTCTTGTTCCAGTTTTTATTTAGGCTTTAAAAAAAACAAAACAAAGAGGAAGAAAAGAATCAGTAGAAGAAGATGAAGGAAGGAAGAGAGGGACGCAAGCAACTGAATTTTTCGTGCGGGTTTTACTCGGGTTCGTGCGAGTTTAAATTTTCCAGCAGTAACTAAAATATATATATACTAGGAGAGAGGAGCAGGGAGCAACCCGGGGAAAAGAAATGAAATCACGAACTGTTACTCGAGCAATCTGAGGTGTTCTCTCAGAATTTATATAACAGGTTTAAGCTTACGTAACATTTTGCTAATGATGGTAGACAATTCGTATTTATGAAATTAAATCTGGCGCAAGCATGTTTAACCTTTAAGATTCCAAATTAATACTAAGTTATTTGAATTTATTAAAGAAGATTTAAAATGTAAGATAAAGAATATGTAGCAAATTAATTATGTTGTAAGCAAAGTAGAAATGTTAACTAATGTGTAATCGTAATTAACTAAATAATCCAAAAATAAAATAAAATAAATAGTTAATTTGGTAAGTAAGAATTAAGAAAATTTATTAAGTTATAATTAAATAAGAGAATTACGAAATGGTCAACTAGATGTTTGAAACATATTGATAAATTAAATGATAAATCAAAGTTAAATATCTGGGTTAAGAAGTAATTAAGTTGAATAGTGTGAAATACAATAAGTTATTAATTAAGTAATTAAGAAATTGATAATTTGTGATCAATTAAACAGAGTTAAGTGATTAACTCTCAAGAAATTAATTCTAAATTGAATTAATTACAAATAAGACTTAAAGATGACTGCTTATGGGTGGTTATGTTGAATATCTGATTTTGATATTTATGTGATGATATTCTATGTTACTCTGTGATATGCTATGTTATATCTATGATGCTTGTATATATTTTATCTGTGATAAATGCTGTGTTAATTCAATTATTGAGATTTAAATTATTTAAACTGTTTAAGTTAATTAGACAACTTGGCCCTTAAAATGGCATTTGGATTTCGATGAGACCGGGATCAGAAGAATCAATTTTTATTCTCCGAAAACCACATCGATCCAATTTAAACGTTAGGTCGTGAATCCTGAAATGAAGATCGAGATGGTGTTTTCAGAATGCAAGGGTTATCATCGTTAACTCTGAGGGTGATTCCAAAACGAGTGTAACGAGATAATGCCTTCGGTTTCGTTCGAACCCGGAACGAACTTGTATGGATTGAATGCTTTCAGCACATCGTCAGGCGGACGATGAGCATTCCAAGAAATATGTTCTATAAAGGTAATCGCAGCCTCAAGCCTCATCAACCGGGAATGGCTAAAACAGGGGAGATGCAGCAAGGTTAGGTGGGTCATGCCCAAGCAGGACAAGATATTTCCCCTGTCTAGATGTCCCTTTTTATTACGACTGTGTGGGCGGTTGCTAGCTACAACCGCGGGGTTTATCTTGTTGGGACTGTTCAATAAGGAATGGTTCCGGCCTTGTGTTACAGGGGATCGGGAGTGATCCTCGGTACGGTGATCTAGGCCCCGTACTGTGACGGGCGGTACCCCAGTAACCCTGCCATTGTTGGAAATCCATTTTCCCTACGAGACCCTACGGTTTTGATTTGTATTACCCACTTTTGTGGCTAGTAGCTGGAATTTAATGAATGTAACAAGTTCGGCTATTTTCTATTTACTTGAAAACCCTAGACACTATTATAATATCACTGGATTTCCTATGAAATGTTTTGGTTAGCGTAAGGTAAAAACTTACCTGTATTTATTTGTGGGGAGTCTTACGTGATACCTTTATTTTCAAATGTTTTTCAAAGTTAAAAAATTTAAACCGTTTACTCATACCAGACCCATGTCTGACCCGGAGTTTATATTTTGTTTTTCATAAACTCTTGGGTACTCAAATTTTTATGAGTAGCCAAGTGATAGGTTTCGGACTTTGATTTCTGGAGGAGCATGGAGCAGGAGTTTCCATACGTATATAGCTATTTATGTAGTTCCGCTGTGTTAGTTGATATGTACTGTACCTCTGATGTATATAGTGATAGATGTATGCATGACTGTCATATATATTGATATTGTATAACTCTGATATATGTAAAAGTATGTAATATTTATGTGATATATTATATTTTGTTCCATTCCGCTGTGAGATTCTGATATGGTTGTTCTTTCTTTCTCTTCCTTTTCTATTTCTATCCCTTTCTTTCTTAATGATGATACGTCTTTTTGGTAATAGAAGGGCGGGTCGTCACAGATATAAAATCAAACATAGACTGTTGGCTCTCAGCGGCACACACGACTTTCGCTATGGTCTGCAGTAGATCGTAGTGACATCGAGTTAAATTGTCGTCACAGCATAACCTAAATTCCTCTGTAGGCATCAGCGCCCTCGACTTTCGCTACACACTACGCATAATCCTCAGGAGCTAGTTTTGTCCGGACTCCTCACATGATCAACTTTAGAACCTCCCCCTTTGAGGCTCAAGGCAGTACCAACCTATGGTATTCATGAGAAGTTCATTCCAAGGGAGCGCCTTTTTCTCCAGAGCCATTTTCAAAACACTTTATACTATACACATAGAGTATCTTCCAATATCATACACCTAGTATGAATCTCATATAAATCTCCTTTCTCAAAATTGATTATCCCAAAATCGATAATTCTCAAAACTAGGATTTTCAAATTCTAAAAATTAATTTTTCTCCAAAAATCAAAAGCCTTGACAAATTCAAAGGTTCCGAACCTTTTCCCAAAATCATTCTCATAAGATCCTTTATATATAGAGAGATATATATAAGCTTGAAAAAAAATCTTTGGATCATTTCAAACTTGTATAAAACCCCTTTTTATACTTCAAATATTTTCAAAAACCCTTTCATTCTGGCAAGATTCAACAAGGGGAGATTTATATTATATAACAAAGATATATAACTTTGTTTATTCAAATCAAATATTCAAATTTGATTACTTTATAAAGCCACTTACCAAATTTATTACTTCCATAAAGTAAATTTTTACTATAGAAATATCCAATTTCCACTTTACTTCATCATATATTTCACAAAATATACCTTTCATTTCAAAAACCATTTCATATTTCTTATCCACAACTTCCAATATCAATTTCATTCAAACCCGTACGACGTACATATGTCATCCGTACGCTATATCAATCTGATCGCTCACTCGATCACACAATTTCACTTCTTAACTAGTATCGTCTACCCGACTTTCTAGTGCGGACTCAGATCTGGTTTCTTGATCAAAAACCATCACTCTCCTTGCATAGCCATAACTATGATAGTGAATATCCATAACCAATCAACAATCCATATCCAGGTTCGTTGTCGAAAATCGAGTGAAAAATCCCAACTCGGATCGATAAACTATCTTGAAATTCTATGCTCGAATCTGGATCAAATCACTATGCGAATAGAATAATATGCGTACATCCAACGTATCCATCTTTATTGATTATTAGCCAAATCAATTCTCCTTTCTATTCACATTCACTTTAATTTCTATCCACTTACTAACATTTATTTCAATCCCATTTGGATTATCACCTCTATTCTTATCTCAATTGGGTATTTAATCATAAACAGTTTGCACTCTGACCAGCTTAAATTTTGAAAATAGCTTGAAGAGTTTAAAAACAGATAAGTAGTTGAAAAATAATTATTAGTTTATAAAATAGCTGCAAAATAGTTAAGTAATTGTAAAATAGTTGGAAAATAGTCAAATAGTTATAGAAATAATTGCAAAATAGTTGTAAAGTAGAAATTAGTTACAAAGTAGTTAAAAAATAGTAATTAGTTTATAAACAGTTGAAAATTTTGTTAAATAGTTCCAAAAATAATTTTGAAACAAGTATAAGATAGTTTTAGGTTTAAAAAGAAAAGTTGTATAGTAAATAGTTTGAAAAGAATAGATTTATATTAAAACAATTCATTTTGAAAATAGTCCAGAGTCAAACTTTTCAATTCTCAATCTCCAATCCCATCAATTCAATTTAAATTTACACTTCCATTTAAATTGACTCAATTCCAATTTAAATAACTTCAATTTCTATTAAAATTGATTTATCCCCAATTCAAGTTGAATTAATTCTCAATTTCTTTCCAATTTCAAATCAAACTCCAGTTGAATTTTAAACCTATTCAACTTTAATCACAATTCCAAATTATTCAAATAAATTTAGACTAACTTCAAATTGAACCCATTTCAATTTCGAATCAATTCCAGTTTGAATTAATCCCAATTCCCATTTAAATTTGAACTCATTCAACTTCAATTTCATTTCAATTAATCCAATTCAAATTTTCCATTTGAATTTTTAAACTTATCCATCTTCTATCACAGTTCCAATTAATTCAAATCAAATTCAATTTGAACTAATCCAATTCCAATTCCAAATTTAAACCATCCGAATTATATAAATTCGAGTTAAAATTTTAAATGTTGATTTAATCCTTTAAATAATCAAATCAACTTATATCTTCAAACCATTTAATTTTGAATCCGAATTCCATTTTATCTTAATAATGGATATATTACCATACCCCATTTCTTCATTTATTTAAGCAAATCCAATTTCAGCTTAAAGATTATTAATAACAACAGGATGGTATCATTATTTTAAAATATTCATCCATTTCCAATTTCTAGATCTCAAACCCATTTTGAGATCACACGAACTCCCAAATCAAATTAACCATTTAAATTCCCATGTTAAATTCAATTTGCTTAATCCAGTCAACCTTACCCAAATTTGAATTCCCATTTCAAATTCTAAACTTCACATTAATAATCTTCCCATTTATAAGTTCAAAAAAACTTATCACTTTGGGTATCACATCTCATTCCAAATTTAAAACTCAACATTTAGAGTTTATTTCAAATTATCTTTGATACTATGTATATCCCTCATCTATACATATTTATTTCCTTTACACACCAAGTTATCCTTAAATTCTAAACCACCTTTGGTTTTAATTCAAAACAAATTCCTTTAAACTTTAAACAACTCTTGTTTGAAATAGGACCCTTTCATTCAAATACATTAAATAATATTATTTATTATTTATTTATTACTTTGAAACAAATTTCAAATTTCTGGAACTAGATTTAAAACTTCACAATTTAGATCATTTCAGTTCCAATTTATAAGTCATACTTGCCTAAATGTTTTACTTCCCTAAAACATTTCATTTTGCTTACTTATTAATACACACTTTATTATTAAACACAACAATGATAATAACCAAGGAAACCAATCCATTATTATCTTTTCTGAATCTCTTTTCCAAATTCAAGATTTTAACTTCAGTTTGAATCCGTTTCAAACTTATCTTTATCTAATTTCAATTTGGTTGTATTTCTATTACCACTTAATTTAACTCCAATAATTTAAAAACCAATTTCTTTGTATACAATAATTGGAAAATGAATTTCTTTTTATATCAAAACATAAGCTTGTATAAGAATCATTCAGTAAAATCATTTTTAAAACTTTTATATAAGAAAAGAACAAGTACGCTCTCGTAAATATATACAATCAACTCATCTTAGGGTACCACTGACCCTATACTTGATGAGTAAACCCACCAGAGCCAAGGTTCTCGCTTAACGTTTGGCTCTGATACTAAATGTAACGACCCAGAATTTTTGATCCCGAAAATTCCAAATAATTATGAAAAAGAAGAAAGAGATAGAAGAGAAAGAAGAAACAGAAACACCAAAACACAGATTCTCACATTCGCGGCGGAACAAAATATAATATCAATAAATAGCAGTAATTCAAAGGAAAACTGTACTAGTCAAATTACACTTTAATATATATCAGGGTTACAATATATACACAAACACTGGGCAGTTAAATTCAACATGCCCTAGATAGCCACAATAAATCACAGCGGAATACTCTCCATACGTTCCGTCCATTTAGCTCGTCTCCTGAGCTCCAGAACGTCCTTACTTGAAAATCTGTAATAGTCGGTCTGACCCGAGCATTACATGAAAGTAACACCTGGGTCAGGCTGGAAACCAGCGTGAGTAAACTCATCTAACATGGAATACAAAAGCATACAACTTATATAAACCCGGGGTAACTTGTATCAAATTATAAGTTCACAAGTTGTTATAAACATCACTTATTTCACACATCAATTTCTAAGTACCAAAACTTAGATTAAATAGTCCAATTCACATAAATCATTCCATTTCAACCTATTGATTCCACATATCAATCTATAATGAATCGAAGTGGTTTCGGGTATTTACTAATACCTGACTCCGGTCTCTTCGAATCCAATGTCATCTAAACCTAAGTTATCCAATTAAATACAATTCAACTTTGATTATCGGATAACACTTTTACACAGCAATTCATAATTGATAGATAATCGCATTATCACCGTCCATCCAACATATCATATCACAAAGCAATTCATATCAGAGATATCAACCAATTCAATGCACTCGTCATCATTCAATCATTAATAAGCAAGATTGATCACTTCCATTAATTATATTAATTAATGATCCTCTAATTTCTTTCATTATTTAATTATTCCTAAATTTCATTTAATAATTAACCTTTAACTTAATTACATTTGGTTTAATTGATGGAGTAATTTTGGAAAGTTAATTTCTGATTTTGATTAATCAAGGTTGATTAATGAATCCTTGATTAGATATATTAATTAATCCTTTAATTACACTGAGTAATTATCACTTAATTCCTTCCACCAAGTAATTATCCTTTAATTACTTCCCATCGAGTAATTTCCTTTTAATTAATTACATCTAGTAATTATCCACTCATTACTTCACTAAGGAATTACACCTCATTATTTACCTTAAGTAATTATACTTAATCTTTAATTAATTATGTTTATTAATCACCCTTGATTAATCTCATTCTGTAATTAATTACTCTTAATTAATTACATTACTTAATTAACTTCCCATAACTTTTATTAGTCAATTCTTAAATTAATTACACTAAGTAATTAATTATTAATTACTTCTACTAAGTAATTATTCTTCATATTAATTACACCAGGTTATTAATCCAAAACTACTTTCAATCTTCAATTAATTACACCCTGTAATTACCATTACTAATTACTTCACTAGTAATTACACTTTATAAATCTCATTAAGTAATTATACTCAATCCCATCATCAAGTGATTATTTAAATTAATTAAACCAATTAATTAACTTAAACTAATCATATTAATTAATTACATAGAGGAATTAATCCCTTTAATTACTTCCATTAAGTAATTATAGATAAATAATTCCATAATGATTATCTTTAAATTAATTAATCTAATTAATTATTAAAATACATTAATTAATTATTAAATATTCTTAAGTTAATGACCTTCATTAACTATTAACAATTCTTTAATTACTTTTCTTAAGTAATTAACTTAGATTAATCATATTAATTACAATTTAATAAATCTTTAATAATCCATTAATTAATCCTAATTATTTAATTAATTAAGTTTTAACTGTAACTTAATTAATTTTTAATCATAAATCAATAAATAAATTAAATGATAATCATTTATCTTAATTAATCTTTTAATTATTCAATTTATTATATAATAGCCTTGGAACCAAATAACCTTAAGTTTAATTAAAGTTTAAAACACTAAATCTCTTATTTAAACTATTTAGTCATCTAATTAATTAGGCCTTTAAACAACTTAAGGATTATCTTGATTTATATCTTAAAATACTTTTCTCAACTTAAATTAACAAATCATAAAAATCAATTTGATACTTAAAATAGTTGTTAGATAATTAATTATCTTAGCTTTATTAATCTTTTTAAAGCTTTAACATCTAATTATAACCTGAAAACAACCCGAGTTACTTCAACTTCCCGAGCTTTCACTCTCCCTTTTCTTTTCTTTAAAATTTTAAAAACTGCCATACCTTAAACACACGCATAAGCACGAGACAACCCCGAGTAAAACTCCCTCCTACGTATGCTTCATCCCAAGAAAAACTTCCTCATTTTCACATACAAACTCCAAGGCACAAGATAACTGGTGCACGTGCATTAGCCCACGGCGGCGCTCCGGCGAGTGTGACTTCCTCCAAAAAGTCGACTTCGGCATCCACAATCCATCGAACCACCCACCATTCTCGATCGAGCACCAACAACATATTTGAACATTCCAGTTCAAACGAGAGCAAGAGCTTCGACCAAAAATCCTCCTTGACAAGACAAGCCCGACCAACAGAAGTTCCACCACTCTGGCCACAATCTCGTCCACGACCCTAGCACCGATTTCCCCTCGTCTGGCATAACTCAATGCTCTGACGATCGCCAAAAAAAGAAATTTCCGACCTTGACTCACTTGGGTTCTAAAACCCTAGTATGATCCACTGTCGACGCCACGACGAATAATCGTCACATCCACGATTTTTCCCAACACCCCCTATCACCAAGCAATCATCGCCAAAAACACCGACCCCTAAAAGTTCATCGATCAACAGAAAATAGGGCGAAATCCAGTTTCTGATTATCTTTGAAATTATCATTCAAAACTCAACTAAAAATCTAGATTTTCATTTTAAAAATCCTAGATTTTATAGATACATCAGATTATAAACTTGAATCTATAATTTAATCATGTTGAAATTTGGATAAAAATCGAGTTTCGTTAATCTTTTTGTTTTCCAGAAAATTTATAAACTTACTTCATATAAATAAAATTTTATAACTTGATTATGATTAAATAAACAAGATTTGTTTAAATTCCTAAGCCTAACAGAGATTAGCTGAAGAGAATTGAAATTTTTATCTATATTTTAACTGTGAAACATAAACAAAAGATGATCACATTCAACAGACCAGTATATTCACTTCATATATACATGTATTCATATTTTAAACAAGCATGCATCCATATATTTAAACATGCAACACAAAATTTACACCCAACATTTCTACATACATCATTGTAAAACTGCTTTAAGTTTGGGTTTACTCACCTGTAAAAGAAGAAAACAAAGAGCTTGAACTTAAATCTGAAAATGCTTTCCTTCTGGCAAAACTAAAAACTGGAACTTTGTATTGTTCTAAAGATTTGAATCCTCATCTTGCTTTGATTATTTTTCTGGTTATGATTTGTTGAATCTGAGATGATTTGCTTTGCTTTGGGTTTTCAAATTTGTATAAATTTGTTGGGTTCAGATTTGCTTCAGGTTTTGTTGAGATAAATTGAACTTGATTTAGTTTTTTTTACTGAATTTGTTTACAGGTTTTGGTAATAGTTTATCTCTTTTTGTTTTTAGAAAATGAGATGGCAAAAATGAATGAAGATGAAGAAATAAAGTTATATAGATATAATTTTTTTATTAAAATTAAATAAATAAAATTAAAAATGTGACACTTGTCACTAAACTCATTTAATTTATTAAAACATGTATTTAAGAGTGATTATAAGTTAACACATGTAGTTTTCATGCAAAAATAGATTTTTAAAAGCTTTTAGAATTAATTTTCCATTTTATAAATAAATATTTAATTTATATAAATAAATCTCTTTAAGAAGAAATTAATATAAAAAAAATTATATTCTAAATAAAATCATAAAAATACACTGTAAAACCAAAATATGTTTTAAGATATAAATAACTATCTTTTGAATTTCAATTTAAATATTCAATTTCAAATTTAATTTCAAATTCAATCTAAAATCAACACAAAAACAAATACAAATTCAATTTGGAATAATAATTCTATTTAAATTTGTTTATATCTATATATAAACAATCGTTATTATTCGTTTTGAAATAAATAACAATTTTACTAATTTTAAATAATTTATAGAAGAGATTATCACATTCAACTTATAATTCAATGTTTAATAGATTAAATCCTGCTAATTTCTAATTAACAGATATCTGAAAATCTAGGTTATCACATGAGTTTTAGTTTTAGATCTAAGTGTTGATTATTTATGATAACACTATCATTATAATCACATGTCATAGAGTATTAGATTTAGTGGGAGTTATATAGTTTGAAGTTATATATATTTAGAGTTAGTTTTTGTTGATGACAAAGGGGGAGAAATATAAAATAGGATAGTTAGGCATAGATTAAGAGGGAGTTATTAGGATAGAAGTAATATTTTATAAACAAAGGTTGTCATCATCGGAAAGGGGGAGATTGTTAGTCCTTGAGATGATGGTTTTGATGACAACAACCTTAGAATAGATTATAAAATATAAATACTAACAGTATAAGTTTAGATATATGTGTATATGTAGGATTTAACCATGTAGGTACCAAGAATGAAGACTGTACATTATAGAGATTCAAGATATCAAGCTTGAAGACTCATGTGTATCAAGAATATCAAGATTATCAAGAGTTCAAGATTTCAAGTAATTTAATTTTTAATTAGGAATTTTGTTAAAACTCATAGAAAAGCACTGGCATCTTAAGATCCAATTTATTCGTGAAATGGAATCCACTTCGAGCCTGTTAAAGGGATGGAACCCTAAGTAGGATGGAACCTACGAAAAATCTAGTAGAACATTGTTTTGTATCCGCTAATCCTTTATTCAAATGTTTTTTTACAAAATTATCTTGTTTTCAAAATGACTTCAAAATCTTCCTTTTAAAAGCATCAAAAACATCTATCCTGGTTTCAAATACTTTTAGCCTCAAAATAATCTTTAATTTCAAAATCAAATTATCCATAGTTTTAAACTATCTTTAATAATAATATATTTAACTTTTAAATATTTATGCTTATATTTTAATATAAAATTGTAGTAAAATTTTGTATACATTATTCTATACATTTACTTATGTAATTTAACTATAGACAAGTATTTATAAAGTTTAAAATAATTTTAATATAAGATAGAAGTTATTTTCAAGGAAAAACAAACCATCAAAATTCCTTTGGGATGTCGACATGCTCAACCTAGCCATGTCGACATAGTGTTAGTTGGTTTCAAAATTTAAATTTCAAAAGAAGTGTATGTTCGTCATATCTCTTCACGAATGGACATGGTTGTTGTTCTTCTATAAATAGGGGCTGTTTTCAACGAATTTCAATATATATTTTATAATTTTTCAATCCTCTTCTTCTTCCACATTTCTATATACATATTCTTACCACTACTCTGCCGAAATCAACATAATATCTAACTAGATCATTTCTGGTTTGATTCTCTATCATTATCTCAACAGGATTCTCAGTGCTATTCAGAGTTATAGGCTTCTTTGTAATAATTAAACGAGAAAAGGTGTGATTATGGCCTTGGAAATCAATCAAGCGAGATGAGGTGTGATTGTAGCCTTGGAAATCAATTGGGTGAACTTGTTGCTCGAGAAATCAAGTATCTCTACCCAGAGGATTGTGAATCTGGAGGGTGTACTTCGTTGCCTTGAAATCGAGGGTGTAATTGTAAAGATTGTTTTTGAAAGGAAATCTGTACTAGTGTGCGGGACTGGATGTAGGGTAACTCCAAACCAGTATAAAATCCGGTGTGTTCTTTCCTTTACTGCTTTTACTTTATATTTGCATCTGTGTTTGATTCTGTGATCATATCTGTGTCTGAATATTGCATACATTTGTGTTTAAATTAACAAAACTCAAAAAGATTTAATAATTCTCTAAAACATTATTCACCTCCCCCCCTCTAGTGTTTATCCTAGCCTTAAGATCCTTAATTCGCATTTCTCACACTACATCTCTCCAAAAGGGATCAGCCTTTTTGCCTATGAGGTCGATAGTGACCTTTTTTCTTAACTCGAAATGACTTGTACTCTTTTGCAACACTCTTCTAATTCTATTTAGAGGTGTTTCAAAGTGATCGCAACATCTATGAAGTTAACAAGAGAAATCTGTACCTACTTGAGAGGTCCATGGTGGCCTCTCTTCTTGGTGTATTTTTCATCTAAATTTCTTGAGCATGCATGGAATAGGTGGAGAATGACTCCTATAAAATTTGAGTGGGAAATAATAAGCCAAAAAATGTCTCCGACGACATGACTATATCAGTACCGACATATGTGGTTAATGTATTTCCGATTGAATTTTTTTGAGATGTTTATTTGCCCTATCAAAGAGTGCTTTCAAATATTTAGGTCGTTTCGTCTTCGCTTGAATCTTCTAAGTCCAGTTGAATCTGCTTTGCTAAAAAGTGGGTTAACACTTCCATTATCTACTTCATGGAAAATTTTAGTGTTCAAATCACCCTTACCCATCCATTGGATTATAGACCTTTGTTTCCATATCACTTCTTATTGTAAAGTAATTTTATTTAATTCTTCTTTTAAATTTGAAGGCGCATTTTCTTCCACAATATTCAAATTTCTTGACTCCTTAATTTATTTTTTCAATTTTAAAATCTCATTTATTAATAACTCTTTTTTTACTTCTAATATTGCCAAAAACATCTTTACTCCGTTCTTAAGAAATGTTCTTAAATTTCTAAGCTTAAACTTACTAATAAATCATTTAGCTATATTTCCTAGAAATCTATAATTATAATTATTCATTATACACCATTTATTTGCTATTAAATCTTTAAAATTATTTTCAAACAACCACATCTTTTCAGACCTAAAAAAATTATTTTCAGTGTTTTGGTTAGTACATGATAAACTAGTTGGACAATGATTCGAATAGATATTCGAAAGTCCAATAACTTTACAAATATAAAATCTATCTTCTACTTCATCACTAATAAAAAAATCTATCTAAAAGTGTCATCAGTGGGTTTTCTTTTCCATTAGACCAAGTAAACTATCTGTTACTTAATTTTATCTCAAAAGCTATAATCAACAATAAACTAATCAAACTCTTCCATGATGATAAAATCCTCTTCCCTAGGAGATCTTTCCCCTAAAAATCAAGTTACATTGAAATCACCACTCATCATGCATGGACCTGGAGTAAGTGATCTAACTCAAGGCATTCACTCCATAGAATTCTATGATCTATCTTAGAATTCAATCCATAGATATTAGTAATATTAGTAATGAACAATCAATAATATTGGTAAAAATGAGATGTATCGAATTAGTTTTACCAATAGATTGTAAAATTCTAACACGGTATTTTTTGCAACCCATCATTAGTCCTCCTGCACCACTCTAGCAGGAAGATAAACCCAGTGGTTCATATAGGGATCCCCTAATTTCCTATATAACGATAATTGGGATTTTCTATATTGTTTCTTGTAGCAGAATAATATTAATTTTGTTATCTTTAAAAAAATATTTGATTTTACTACACTTACTTAAATCATGTAAACCTTTAATGTTCCAACTAATATATCTCATAATCTAAGTGCACTAACCCATTTTAATTCCTTGCTTTTAATATAATCAGCATCTATTTGAAAATCATCAAAAACAAATCCATATATTTTAGCTAAATATTGCATATCATAAGTGGATAAACTATTCAACGCACAAGGATTATAAGTACTACCCAAAAGAAAATCCATATCAGTGCTAGAGCCATCAAAAGCTCTAGTGGTTGTTCTACGAAGATGAGCAGTCCTCCTCACCGATTTGGACATACTCAAACAAGATCCAGTCTCATTAGGCTCTATAGAATCAACCTCTGTACGCATTGAACTAGAGACTTAAGATGTTTTAGAGACCACCCCACAATTTATCTTACTCCTTCTCTTCGATTTACTGGAACAAAATAATGATGTTCGACTTTAGTATGTACTATTTAGAGACCAGATATCCCTAACAACATCTTCATTGCGATGACAAGTTTGAACTGCAGCATTTATATGACATCCTAAAATTTTCAACAAATCACAGACAGTGGTGTATACTATTAACTATGTACTTTTTGTATTTTCCATCTGACTAGTCTTTTCATCTTAAGTTTATTATGTTGATAACAAATTTAAAATAAATATTTCAAATTTGTGGGTTGTTACACCCAAAATCTTAATTTACTAGGTCTCTCAACTTACTTGACCATTAAAATTCCAAGTCATTATCACTACCTAAGATTCCAACTCACGTAGCTAAACCACTCTCTAAGAAAATAGAATCGTTCAATGAAGATCAAATCTCATCTTGCATTTAGGGGTCTGAACTGATCCAAACAGCAAAAAGTGATCTTTTTTTCATGAAAATGAGTACCTAGGTGTAACACCCTGTAATTTAGCGTCAGTCATTTAATTAGTTAATCAGTTAATTTAGCTCCCAAAATAAAAATGTATGCAAACGATGAAATTTGACCACAAAACTTATACCATTGCGTTCGTGGCGAAATTCTAAGCAACTTTTATGTTTAGAGTTTTGCAATCGGAGTCCAAATGAAGAAGTTAAGAACGATAAATCGAATTCGGAGCGGAAATAATTAATTAACAAATATATAAGGGGACCATAGGTCGACCTTCATAGGGGCGGTCGATCCTTAAGATGGAGGCATTCAACTGCTCTACACGTGCAGACCAAGTTTTGGCTTGGCCTAAACGGCCTGGATTTTATATTATTTGATCTAACAGATGTGGTTGATTCTAGCATCTATAAATTCAGGATTAATCCTCCCTTCTCTTCTCGTATTTCTGAATAGAGGATTGAAGCTCTACCGGGTCTTCTTCTGCACTTTCTAAATTATAAAAATAAGATATTCATATCTATATTCATACAAATTGGAGAAGGATAGAAATCAAATAAAAGGAGAAGAGAAGAGAATTCGCACTACGTGTTATCGAGGTAATTTATATTTAGATCCGTATCTATTTTCTCACACAATCCCAAATCTCTTCTTAAATCTGAAGTTTTAATATATGCATATGTTCTTTTTATACATATTTCTTTGACTAAAAAGGATTTGGAGTTGGATCAAAAGTTTTATATCAGAACTGGAGATTTGGAATGCTTTTAAAAGGTGAGTGAGAAATTTATATAGCGTTTATGATTTTGAATCTATTCTGTTGGCATACGCTTGATTTTTATGCCTAAATCATTCTTATTTGTGAGTTGCAGGCTCAATCTAGCGTAGAAAACCATTCTCAACATATTCTTGTTTTAGATATAATTTGAAACAGTATTTACACATTGATCTGAAAATCAGTCCTAAAGATTTTAAAATTTGAATGGTGTATAGTTTTATTCCATATCTGTACTCGAGGTGTGAAATATTAATAGAATTTGGATTATTGCCCTATTTATGTTGAAAAGTATATTTTCCATAGGTTAATTTGTAGGAAGAACATACGTTTGATTTTTATAAATTGGTTTATTTTTCATAGAGAAAGACAACATTTGATTTAACAAGAAATACATGCAAATAAAAAGGAAGAGATGTGTAATGTACATGTTTATTCTACATAGTTTACAATGTTTATCCCTATAGACATTATTCATTCCTTATAATTTCAAACGAAGTCAATTTTTAGTTGTTGTTTTAAACTTATGGAAATTATAATGGAAAATCCTCCCAAGGAATCTAATTTTAGCAAATTAAATATGAAAAGCATATTCTAGTTAAATATTTAGGACTAGAATATATTTGGACAGGAGTAGATAGTCTATATGTATTTATTGCGCTAATAAATGAGTATAAAATTTAAATAATAGCATTGAATTACGTGTACTACTCGCTTAGGATGAATTATTTATAGGTAAGATACGAAAGCAAATACGAGGATTAGAAAAGGTAGTAATTCCTATTAATGGACAATAAAATTAGGAGTTGCCAATAATTAATATGATATAAAAGATTGTAACCCCGATTAATGGACAATAAATGTAAATTGAATCGGGGTGTTACAATTAATTAATATGATATAAAAGGTAGTAACTCCAATTAATGGGCAAATAAATGAAGAACGAATTAGGAGTTACAATTGCAAATGAATTTATAAGACTGATAAATATGAAAGGTTAGATAAATAACCATGGAATAGTTATAAAGGGTCACTAATTGGAAATTAGTAATTATATAAAGATGTCTTAGAAAATGTCCGTTAGGATTATTATAGAAAAACTGACATTAATGGATTATTAAAAGGGGATTAACGGGCAAATAAGTATTTAAGGTAAATCTCATTGCCTTGAATAAAAAGGGATTAGTAAACTAAGTCCAGTATTTAACCTAGGAATAATACTTAGACCTAGGATACATGACCTAAATCTTGTATAAACTTAGTATAGTTATTTGGACTTAGTAGATTGTGATGCGAGGTTAGCAGAGTCACACGATGGAAGACTGCCCTTCACCTAGAGGCTAACAGCAGTCGCGCGCACTCACTACTGTTGTGAGACATCACCAATCGTAGGACCCATGACTGCGCTAGAGATAGGACCTACTTTGGGGTTAGAGGTATTAAATAGTTGTTTAAGAGTCCGCCTCTTTCTTAATTAAAAAGTATTAAATGATCCAAATTAGTAATTAAGAGCGGTGGGGGATATCTCCTGAGCGGTGATGGATATCTCCAGAGTGGTTATTTGACATCCAAGATATACCATTAATTCTAAGGTAGCAGTCATAATCAGTATTTATATACTATTATAATTTCCGTTGTGAGTTTAGATTTTATAAATTTCTGATAATACTCATGCTTATTTGCAGCAAATCCAACGATCTGTACTCTGATGGAATTGAGTTTCGATTTTGTCGAAATTTGAGTTCAGTAAAATGCGGGTTGTTACACTAGACATCCAACTATGCCTATAACTATATGATGAGTTCCAATAGATAACAGATTGATTCGGCCATTAAAGGAACCAAATCGAGTCGAAATTTAACAATTGGCATTGTATTTAACGGTATCATAATGTAGTTAATTCAAATATAGTGGAACTAGTAACAACATCATGAAGTGGATGAAAGTTTAGTTAATAATCAAACCACGAAATAAAATCTTGTATTCATTTTCTTTTCGGTTTGTTTACTTTTGTTTTATACATGTATCTGCTTATAGTCCTTAGTCATAAACTACTACATATCGATCATCGAACGATCCTCTCAACAACCGAAATTGAAGTTCAGAATCATCTAGCAAATCTTGGGCTCAACGAACCGTCTTCCTTTGGATATCTTGGACTTTTGAGGCAGATACTAACACCGTATACTTATAGAAAAAACAAATACCCCCAAATTTAGGTCATTCTTAAAGGTACTGCGCATCTGATCACGTTGGTAATATGGAGTTCCTATAACAATTCCAAATTTTGATTTCTTTTAATATGGTTGACTTAGGTAAGTGTTCATCTAATCATAAATATTTGTAGTGTTATATTAAGATGGATCATGCGCTGATTCCAATCCAACGTGGAATTGGATATATGATTGTATAGTAACTAAAATTTGAATAAAAAGTGTTTTATTGGGGAATTTATTAAAAATGAGGAAAAAAATAAAAGGGACGATTTTTTAGAACACCCTTTCCTAAGTTACAAAATGCACAGCAGCCCTCTTCCAAAAATGCATTCCATCAAACATCTATCTAATTATTTTCAATAAACTTTTTCCCTTTTTTTTCACATTTCAAATCTGCATTGCAATAAGACAAAATATTATAAACTTTCAATTATTTTTTTGAAAATATATATGCAGTTTGGACCGTTTGGCCGCAAATGTTTGTAGAAGAACTACATATATTTGCAGTTTTTATGGCCTGTATTTGCAGTAAAAAATTGCAAATGTACAAAGAAAAATAGCTTAGACATAATAGGAAAAAGCACAGATCGAAATTCTGATAAAAAAAGAAAAAAAATTCTGAATTTTTTTTGAATAATTTAGAGAACTAAGCTTCAGCTAAGAATGCGATTGCCAAACACATACTCCGGATACTTGTTATAGAGTTGTCGGTTTCAAAAATCAAACTCGTGACATCTGGTCTCGCAGTCCGAACCGCCAACCAACTAATTGCAACAATCGATTGACAGTATTTTCGAAACTTAGGAAGATGTGTTTGGTGAAACTAAGTATTGGAGTTAAACTTGAAACCTATTGCCAAATACATATTTTGTTGTTAGTTTTGAATAAATTGATCTATCTCATGTTTTATGTTCACATGCTGAACACTTAATTGTTAATTTTTCATTAACGTCCAATTTATTTATTTATTTTTTCTTAGTATAAATAATTTTTTGATCAACCTACAACCAAATTGTATTATTGAAATTAACGACAAAATTATAATAAATATTTTCTTTTGAAATTGTAAAAATTTAACGGTCTGTTTTTCTACTTTGTACGGTTGTGTTGGTTATAAATTACTTTAAAACAAAATAAAAATGAATTGGCATAAAATAAAAAAAGGGGAGAAAAAAAGGATGTAATATGGCAAGGGGCTAAACGTGGTTTACATATCCACTTTAAAATGAGAAAAAATACAGATTTAATTCAGCATATGTCACAAAAATATTTCTACATTTCCATTGGAAGTCGTCAACAAGTAAGTGGATAAATCAGAATTTATTGGAGCATGCTTAAAGGCCCGGAATGCGAAGCTAAGAAACAGAATTTCAGGAGGAAATTATGTGGATCCCATACGCTTTAGTTCGGGCTTTCCAGCGACTTCGCTAAAAATGGCTTTTACAAGAGCAAAAGCTATGGTTGTACGCTTCAAGTTTGCTGAAAATTGTTGGTAAACCTGGAACAATAAATCGCAATTGTTTGTTATAAACTTGGAGCAAGAAATCACAGAAGAGAGAATAAACAGCTATTCACTAACAGTAACTTTACCGAAGTGTAAAACTTACATGAAGAAACCATGCCCAAAACAAAAGTGATACGGTCATTATCAGGATACTGCAAGTCTGCAAGCGACAAACTTAAAACAAAACTCAGATTAAACTTCAACAGATATGTCAAAGTACAGGCAAACAAACATACATACCTCCACAATTACTGAATTACTTATACAAACAATGTACAATATGCTTACAATATCATACTAAAATCTAAGGGCCAGGTCCTACAAGGCCTAGGAGGAAAGTTCTGTAATGGCCAGAAGTCTCAGAATGGATAGCTTCGCTTAACGTTTTCCTGTACTTCTTCTGGTACTCAGCTTTGATATATTGCATGTCTATCTCAGTCCTGCTAACTACTATTCTTATCAGCATCGTGTCATTTGTTCCTAAACCCTTCATCGCTTTGCGTAACAACTGACATGGAAAAACAAAAGGCTAAATTAGTAACCACATTATGAGCATGTATTTGAATAAAACATTGGCTTAATTTTTGAATACCATAAAATTTGTGAACATAACATAGAGTTAACCAAACATATTTAATGGTAAATGAAACTTTATAAAGTAAAAAAACCTTTGAAAAGTATTTAGCAGGATTCTCAGCACATCTCAAGATGGAAAGAAGAGCAAATTCAAACAGCCCTGATGTTTCACTCTTTACGGCCTGCAAGCATGAAGTATGTAGCAATTAATTTGAGCTAGAAATTGCCCTCGGAAATATATATATTACATAAGAAAAATGATATATAGTCTGCAGTAGTGCTAAAGGTAAAAGTTTCTTAGTGTCTGGCTTATATATATCACCATTTTAATTATAAGGGAATGAAACTAACGTAGCAAAAATGCATGGAAAGCGTTACCTTTTCTAATGAGCCATAGGAATTTTGATATGCAGAAGCAACTGCTGCCAAATGCGCTCTACTTCTCTCACTAAATATGCGAATAAACATTTTTTCGTCTGTACCAAGTTTCTTCTCGCCAGCTCTATATAGATCCGCAGCATCATTTGATACCATGTAATAATCAACTTCTAGACCCTCGTAGCGTACCACTGAAACATAGGCCAGAAGTAGCTGCAAATCATATAAGTTCTATCAACAACATTTATAACTTGTCCATGTTACAACCCATACATTTACCTTTGTTAACATATTTCTGTCTTTTTTTTCTCTTGGGTATCCAGATAAATCGAACACTGTCTACAAACTCCTAGTTCTACGTAAATATGTAACAATGCCACAACACATACGTCAGATTATTCAAAAGGATTTGCTGCCTCAGACTCGACCATTGCAGTTCTTCTTGCACATCTCATTGTTTTGACCAGATAAGCTACCTTATGCGGACTAGAGATCTCATCCATGCACCCACTCAATCAAGTCCAAAAAAGTAATCTTAAATCCATTAATTGTTTTAATTAATTGATAAATAAAAGACATATGTAAAGATGGGATATGAGATACACAACTTTTGGGAACATAGAATCCCGTTTGCCTGTATGGACGTTTATATTTTCGTTGATATATTTGGTAAAATTGTAATAATGACCAGAAAAAGGTACCTTTTCGTGGTCCCCTGAGGCATGACGCTGAATGTCATGCTCGAGATATGAACGGAACATTGCTAAGTACGTCTGCTTGATTACTTGTATCTGTGTCGGCGTGCGTGAACACAGAACTTCAGTGGCAGCTCGCAAATCTATGGTATCTCCCGATAGTGCCTGCCTCACTAAAGTGGCATCACGTCCTGCTGGATCAAGCACCCAAAGCAACATTGCTTTCTGAAAACAAAAACAAAATATCTATCAAAAATAAAAATAAAAACTTTGTTTGATGTAATTTTATAGATAATTTGACGTTGAAATGTATTCTGTCTCGACAATTGTATGATAATTCAGGATTTTTTCATTTTTAACATGTATAGTTGCTCAAAAGTTAAAAGCCATTTAAGTAAACATCAGAAACATTTGTTTATACAGCAATTATTATTCATTTTTATCTAAAAGAATATATAAACCTTTAGATTCCCACTGAGCTCTTTGGACAAACGAGTGGTGATGTCTTCATGATACATGGCTTTGTATTCTTGCTGAATGAGACCGCGTTGAGTTGCATCCCTATGTGCTAGAATGTTTACTACAGTCGAACTATCGCAACCGAATCCTGAACCATCATTAGAAAGAGTTAGTACTAACCACATAAAATTAGTAACAACTAACAAACTGATAATAGACAATTGACTAGGATTAAACTTCTGATATACTTGCTAGTTCCAAAAAACGAAAAATAAAAATAAAAATGTATGTTGTTATGGCTGACTGAACGAAAATCAACATGTACACAAAGAAAAGTCAAAAGATCATTGCATCAAATTTCAATTCATGCTCCACTAAAATTTGAGAAGAAAATATAGTACAAACCACATAGCAATTCAAGATACAAACTACTTAAAATAAATAAAATTAATACCCAATGTGCTAATGTTGATATCTAAGACAGAAACAGAGTATGACGTTATGTTCTTTTCTTCCTATGTAACTTCATTTCTTTTGGAGATAAGTTTATTGACTGCTTTAGAGTTTGAAGTATATACAGAGGGTTTTTGGAAGAAGTGCCTCAACTGTGTTCTGACGTATACAAAGGGCTTGTGGAATTGCAATCATGATCACAAGCATGGAGGAGTAAAGTATTTGTGGACAAACGGTAAGGGAAACTGTTAAAGCAGGATTTGTTTTTATTATTTGGTAGTATAATTCTATGAGTGATAATTAATATATTATCGATTGGTCCACCAGTATATTTCAGTCCCAGAATCAGTAGAAAGAAAGAGGGATCAATATCATATTTTTCAGAATCAAAATCGGAATCATTAAATTTACTCGCTATGGTGATGATCGTTATTGCTAACTTTATAGCCAAAATTTACAGGATAGTTTTCCTGAATGAAGGACGATAGAACTTTGTAATCATTGAGACAGTAGGTAAAGTTCTATTGTTATGACCATACTCTTCCAACTGGATATTGCGTAGCTAAATGTTAGATCAACATTACAGAGGCTAAATATTCTGAAGGGTACCCTTTGCACCCAACATGAGTTATCAATTGTTTGCATTTATCATGGGCAAAAAAGTATGCTCCACTCAAAGATTCAACCAATTCCCAAAAAAGAGATATAGCTGTCATATATATTTTATTTGGTCAAACTCAACTTGAAAATCTACTAGTTGAGTAATATCCTCTGCTAGTAGTAATATATTATTAAGTACATCAGAATTACGGTTTATAATTTTCCCAACTTATATATTTAACATTCAGTGATAACTTTGTAAATAGACATGCATACTATATCATGTATAAATATATTATCACCGTAAGTTGAATTAAACCTGATAATTAAAAATAGAGAAGTAAAAAATAATCTTTAGCCAATCAAAAATTATTCTCACATCTACTTTCCTGTCCATTCAACATACCTTTTGTTGAAAATATGTGACATGATATGTTGATTCTAGGAGAAGTAGTCTACAGCAACAGAGAAGATGAGAGGCTAAAAGAAGGTGAAACAAAGAAGATATGAATGATCAATATCACATCTCTCGAGATCCTACACTTAGAAAATCCCATAAATTGAAAAATCAAATAGAGAACCCCAGAAATTGGAGACAACTAGAATGGGCTTTTTTTATGATCTTACGTCATCTTCTACAAACAGACTGCTAACTAAAGATTATTGGTTAAATTACTCCATATTAATTAAAATTCAATAATCTTTTAATTGATTTTGTGAACTCTCTAATCTAGTGAAGTTAACTAAAGTTGTTAGATGTATAATGTACTATGTGCTTTATGATAGAAAAATGCAGTTAGCCTAATGGTAATGTCACTTAGTTTGTATGCGCAAGTCCTCTGTTCGATTCAAGGTAATCACGTTAATTTTACTTATTTTCATTTTTAGTGCTACTTATAGTGTCCTCCTAAAGGCATCATTAGAACTCAGAAACTTCAGTATCTCTTACCCGTGGATATAAGACAGATATACTTTTGAATATTGATTAATAATTAACAGAACTGGAAGAATAATTGGAGAGTAAAGTCAACATAGAACTAATTCAATACCAATTCGGTATAAAAATATGGTAAAAAGACATGTGTTTAATTAACAACGAATTTACATCATAAACACACTAAAACAATAAATCGTTCTATAATTATATTAAAATGCACATAATGTAAGATATTATTTTGATAAAATGGTATGAATGTCGGTCAAGTGTGGATACATCTGTATCTGTTTTCGTTAATAAGATCTTTTTTTTTTTTTTTGGCTAAAGGGAGGTGGAATTTTAGGATATTCATTCACGGCACTTGAGAATTTCTTTTTCATGGTTCGGTCAATATTCCTTATCTTGTTACTGTAAATTAAATAACTTATGATCACCAACAATTATTGAACATGCAGATGAATCCAGGTTTGCACCACCCAAGATTAAATTCTCCATTTAAAACAGTGAATTGCCAAATTATTAAAATAATAATAATAATAATAATAATTAAGGCATAACAAACTAGAATTACCTTTAAAAGCTTTGTGTAGATCAATTGCATCTTGGCGAGGAGAACTAAGATTAGGAGGAATTGTTAAACTAGACATTTTCTTTCCTTGATTTTGTTTCCCCTTTTTTAAATCTAAGTTGCAACGAAGGAAAACGACCCGATAGCTCCCAATATAAGTATCATGACAAAATACTATTATCTATACTATTATCTTAGTTAGGTACGACAGATGGAGGAGCTTAAGAAATTATTGGCCTGACCGTTTCTTTCTGTTTCTGGGTGAATTTTCATTCTTCCTTTCGCTGTATTCATCTACCAATCACTAGAGCAAAGCCAGTAAAAAGTTCGATTGTCATTGGCCAACTGAATTTAGAAAATGTTGAGTTCACCCCTCCAAAGTTCAATTGACTTTATTGTGTGGACACACTAAAAAAACATGAATTACTCTCCTTTCTCCATTATTTGAGTTGGAGATTTTAATAAAACTGTTTGAATCACACACGGCTTTTACAAAACCGTTTATAATTTACATGAAAAGAAATTTGACAAAAACTCGATCAATTCAACCATATAAAAATTTAGTCGGTAATGACAATCTGAATCTCTAAATCTTCTCTTTTTTCATTGAAAATATTCATCTTCAAGCTCTATAGGATCTATTAATACCTAAATCTCAATTATTAGGGTTTCAATCTTTAAAAGAATGGAAGACTCATATGACCATGAAGTTTGTTCTATCAATTCTCAGATCCGAAGATGTAAAATATAATATAAGCTTTCAGTGTATATGTTGGTGGTTATGTAATTGGTGCACCAATGTAACAACTTACCCTTCGTAATATCCTGAATCAACGTCGAATGACAACGTTTGACTTTTGAATACCACAAAATATATTTATAGGAGTAAAATTAAAACGAAACATCATACCAAGGCATCTCGATAAAATCTCACGGAGCATTACCATATCATATATGGAATATACATGAATAGAACACAATAAACAATATATGAGAGCCTGCACTAACGGAAGCAGTTGATAAATAAATATCAATACACAAAGTCAGAATACATCAACTCCATACATACAGAATTTTGAATATAATATGTGATACAATAAGTCTCATATACAAAATAATATGTATGTCATGTACTACTACAATATAAAGTGTACATATCCAAAATATCGACATCACGCCTCCAAAATGCTCCAACAGTCCTGAAAGCATATCCCCAAAAGCACCTGACTCCCAATCTATTCAATCGACTACTCGACAGTTATTATGACACAAGCAGATAAAGATAAAACGTGAGTCAGACTTAAAGTCTACTGTAAGAGGAGCTATCTCAGAATACTATATGTGAAATATGGATATACACAAGTGACTATAGTAAAGGAAAAGGTATATTGCTAATGATATACCTCAACCTATTCTTCATCTGCAATCAATGAGTCAACATAACTAATATAATGTGACTGCAACGTAACAATATACTATGATAATGGTAACCCAATATACAAAAATCGTGGTAATATAGATGCATAATATAGATCCACCCCAAAATACCCAATAATAATATCAACTATCATATATACCACATGTCGTCCACAACATAAAGATATACGCTAAATAGTGTAATAAATTGATACCCATCATCATTGATGAGTGGAGTCCGTGGTGGACATCCATCGTGATCTAATGATTCCCTTTGAAGGCCCAAAATAAATAGAGTCGGTACCTAATTGAACCATAGAGCCCAAACCGCATCCAGTGTGAAGGAACTCGCATAGATCTCACTGTACCCTATATCGAGCATCAGTGATATATGACCTACTCTAAATATTTTAAACTTATATGGATCTCACCATACCCCATATCGAGCATATGTGATATATGACCCACTCATAGATGATCGTCATCATTTGCCTCTTCCTAGTTGCCATGGATTTCTCAATTAACTCACATATAGCCTCTATAAATGAGAATGATGGATGTGTCCCATATAATACGCTATCAGGGGCCACAATGGAACATCAATTTCGCGCGAGTTTGTTTGTATAATATAACATCACGTAATCATTTATGCTTACCATGAATGAAAATTGATACCTCGTCATCATCTCATCACGCTCGACATGACTTTATCGTCCTACACATGCTTTGGTCCTAACGGACCCCTTAAGAAAACAACACTTCGAACCACAAAATTTATTCTAACCTTCTATCTAAACGTATGGTCACTAATATACGACTAATAATATGTACGGCTACTAATATAAGACCAATACAATGGAAGTGATGGAGTTAGAGGTATGCCTTAGAAGCAATTTTGTATCTATTGTAAATTAGTTAACCATATAATCAATTCTCGTTCATAATAAATGTGTTTTTCTGTCTGTTATATATTTGTTATAATGTGTTATAAATAATTAAATTCTTAATTAAAATATATTTAACTGAAAATCCATAAATGGTGTGTTTGTGATAGTAATTACAAATAGTTGTAATATTGAGTGTTGTGTCATAATATTATAAGACACACCATTGTAAATGTTCCTATTTAAGATGCATCATGGTTGGATATCGATTTATCCGTTGAGACCAGAGTACATAACGCTCTTCAAATGTTGGATGGTTTATTACTCATGACTGCTAGGGACATCCAGGGATTACATACTGATAGTTATTGGATAATTATGGAGTGACCCATTCGATAATTTTCTGCTGGTTAATATATCAAAGGTCAATCAGAAAATATCTATATGACCAATTTACACGGTTCTCTTGACTTGAGAATATTATCGATCTTCAATATGAAAGCTTCGCTTTGATATAGTCAAACCATGGCTCGATGTCCATCGAGTGACTAACATTGGTCCAATGGAAATATGGGAGGTGAAGCACTATTCAAGAGAGGATTCGTCTCCTTAGTTATATGAGGTTAGTATCACGGTCAACTCAAGTTAACTCAAAGTCAAAATCTCTAGCCACAGTAGTTCGATTAATAATAATTGTTATTATTAAACCAAGGACTTTGTGTTTGGGCTAAAGAGTGAAAAAGGACAACATAAAATTTTGACCATTATCAAGTTCCATAAGTCTAAAGTGATATAGTTTTGACGAAGAGAATTGGTGTAAATAATAGTCACAACTGAGTAAAGCATAATAAAGTAAAATTGGATTTTATCCAAACCAAGTAAGCGATAAATTCGACCAAAATATCACACCACCTATTAAGTGACATGTGAACGTTAATATTCGAATTGTTCGATATTAATCCCTGACCAATTTTCACATAACGAGTCACACAATCGAAACGATGAATTGTCCATTTATCAAACGATTTAATTAATTTATAATTATTATAAATTAATTAATATTTTTGAAATATTAATTATAAAATTTAATTATGATTTGATGAATAGATATTTTTAAATATATTTGTAATAGCTATAAATATATCAATCGATATATAATATCGATAAACGATTAAATTAGATTTAATTGCATAATATTTTATTTAGGTTAAATGGGTTTATGGCCCATCATAGGGGCTGATATTTTTGGCAGCAAATAATGGTTTAGGTGGCTCAAAATTTGGTAGGAAGGGCTTCTGGGATTAAAGGAGAATGAGTAAGAGATGAGATTTATATTTCTCTCCTAGCCATCCATTATATAAACATCTCTACTTTTATATGATTGAAAACTTTTGGAGCCTCCCCTCAAGTCTTTGCTGGCTAAAGTTTCACTCCCCTCTCCATCTATCTAGAGTTCAAATCAAATCAATTTATTTGTTATCCGATAGCTGATTGTCACGGATCACTAGCAGAATCAGAAATATTTTCAAGGGACAAATATCATCATTTCAAGGTGTACTTCAAGGATTGAAGTGAGGTATGTTTCTAATCATAATATAATTATTTATGCTTAACTATAATTTTTTATTATATACATATATTATATGTTGTTAGTTAGGTGACGCTTTTGATATGTAAATAATATTGTCACAAAATTGTTCGGTTATATTTATGTATATATTAAAAGAAATTATATTATAAACAATCTAAGCCAATATGGCTGTGAAATTAAAAAATAATATTTTATTTTATTAATATATATTATTTAAATAGATAAATATAGTTTATAATTAGTTATAATACCATTCTTTAGTCAAATATGATCACATAATTTTATATGTAAAGAATTAAGGCTATGATAATTTTCGACGGTGATAAAATATTCTTAATTATTTTATTATTATTTAAATATTATTTAAGTCATTTTGCTGCATAAATCAATTTTTTAAAACCCTACTCCGAGGACTAGAGCTAGAGGATTCAAATAGCCCGCCACAACCGATCCCCTTTTATAACTAGCCCAACACAGAGCATCAATCCCCCCAAGCATTCTTGCTTTTTCGAGGTATAACCGCTCCATGTCTTAAGGATTACACAACACAGCTGGCTAGGACTCGAACCCGCTATCTCTAGGAACTTTTTTCAATTATATCACTTCAAATATATTTTATATTTTATAAAATATTATTATCAATAAAGTCACTCTTGGCAAAAATATTAAAAAATGTTTTTTATTTTTTAAACTAATTTAAATTACGGTCAATAGAAAATTAATTTTAAAATTATTTCAAATTGAAAATTTGAGGTAAAAAAATTTCAACGCATAAAATATCAGCAAGGATTTATTTAAAGTTTAAAATATAAAATTTTGTAATTGATTTTTAATTAATATTTTAATAATTTTCGAATGAGTAATTAAAAAAATTTATATTTACTAAGCCATGCACAAGACCTGGTTCTTCATATTTATCTAAATATTTTTGAGTATTTTATTAACATATACATATATATTATTCTTGCAAGTAGGCAGAGGCGTTGAAATCTTGGGTTACAATCGAAAATCGCAAAGGCTAAAAAAGTAGAAGGCGTGAAATGAATGTAAAGTGAGAAAATAATTCTAAGTGTTGATTTTATACAATACTTGAAAATTGCTCGGTACCTACCATAATAGATCGATAAAGAACTATTTTGATCCTCATATTTTAAAAAAATAAAAGGAGAAGAAATCTACCCGACTCAAGATAGGAGTAGATTTTATAAAATTCCCAACAAATATTAAAGTCTTTAGATAGAAGACTTCAATTTTTATATTTGCCGAAGAGATGTGTCCCAATAACCTAGTATGAAGCAGCATGCCGATAATCCTAGAGTTAATACAACATTTGCGACAACAATTAAATAATGGAAGCATCATTGTGGATTGAGTTTGGATGCTTATCTAGATCCAAAACATGCTATGATTTCATAAAGCATACGTTGGGGTCAAATGTTATTCGATTTTTGAATCAAGAGATATCTCAATGAATCTAAAATCCAGGGTAGCGAAGAACTGCATCAAGATGCTCGGAAGATTTTAATATCGAAGAACAAACAAAGCTTAAGGAAATAGACTAACTTTGGAAGAAACCCGAACCGGTCGATACTAAATGGTCTAGACCATTAAGACTAGTTCAAAATCAGATAGGCCTAACTTTTGGCTACTGGTGATGCTACTTGCAAATTTGAAGAAATAAACAAGTTTTGGATGGAAAAAACATAACCACTCCTCGATGGAAATTTTTTCACAAAGATCCAAAACTTGAAGACTTGAGAAAACATGAAGAAAGGTAGATATGAGAAATAAAATCCGTTCGGAATTGACGAAAACCATTTGGTACCAAATGGAAAGATTGTTGATAGTTCATCATTTTGACACCTTCTTCATAGCTGAAAATAAAGATATGGAGAAATACTTATCCAAATAGTGTTGCTGATTATGCAAAGGAGTATGCTGATAGATAGACGATTTTGGACAACTAAAAATGGTTGGCTTTGTCTCGAATTTTTGCACTGATGCTCCACCATTTTGAAATCAATCATTTATTGGTTTTTGAAATCATTGTAAAAGTAGTTATAATTATAAAGGTACTCAAAATAATATCAATAGTGGATGTAACCTAAAGATTTTAGCCGAACCACTATAAAAATACTGTGTGATCCTCATTTTAATTTCATTTTACTTTAACTTCAATCAGGGCGTTTGCCCCTTTTTTGTGCAAATAATAATACATTCTCTAAATTATAGTTAAAATAATTTTTTTCCATTATTATTTATGAATTACCTGAAAATTCATGAATGCTAACCTGATTAAAGTTTACACATTAATTTCTATATCAATTACTATTATCCACAAATAGAATTCAAAATTCATAAATAATCTTTTACTCCATAATTACATATTTTTGTTTGTTCTAAATAGTTATTTATTTTCCAAATAATTGAATAATTAGTATAAAATATCCACCATCCAACAATACAACAATTAGTAGATAAACAGTCTAGCATAATACATATTGTATCAAAAACATTACAACAATCAAACAATCGCCAAAAGTGGTATAATATATCTTAGCTGGTGTATACACATTGGCAAATACGTATTTAATTTTTTTAAATGTAAATACTTACGTCCATTGAATCATGCCAATGTGTTATCACAAATAGCTCAAAAATTTAGCAAATTTTGTGCCAAAATATCTACAATCTCGCCATGACTCCAAGAAACAAACCTTGCGTGAATCGAAGGTCGTACATAAAAATTATTTGTGTTATAAGGTTCTGCTAATATAATAATATAAAATAATATATTGGAAAATGGGAGTTTTTTTTGCCTCTTTTTCATCTCGTGCAGGCTCCATGCAATCTCGACCACGACCATCGTTTCATAGTGCTAATTGCCAATAAGACCACCATGAATAACATCTAGGTCATTTGCCCTGATAACATCGTCGTATCCTTTCTCCGCCTTTTCTCAAAGAAGCTACCGAACCTAAATTCGAACATTTGATTCAATTTTTTTAACCACCTTACAAAATTTAAATCAATCAGACCCCGTGGATTAATCCCCCTCATTGCCCTCGAATTAACCCTACCAATTCCACCTTTCATTGTCACAATCTCATTGTTGAACACCATGAACGACCAAGATTTCTTCATCGGATTCTGAGTAGATGGCGCATCCTTTTAGAAATTAGCAAATCACTGTCTCTTTGTCTCGTCGAAAGGAACAGTTTAATATATAATATGTGGATAATTGATCCTGAAATAATTTTTACTTTTTTGTTCGATTAAGATATTTAATCTCCATTAAAGGAGGGAGGTTAGATCTAAAGAGGAATAAGAGATCAAAAAGTGAAGAAATATAGAGCAGAGGCTGCTATAGGGTTTTCACCAAGCACTATGTTTATACACAAAATAAGACGTGTTGACCGAACCGATCATAAAGGCTCGAAATACCCATTTTCGAAATGCAGATGGAAGTATATCATGTTATACATCGAATATAGGTTTTTAGTTTTTTTGAGTGCAATAGAAATATCAAATTTCCAAAAGATAACTCTACTAAATTTATGGTTTATTGTCGGTTTTGGAATTAACCATTCGACTTACTTCTTCCTTTGAACAAGGCTAGTAGCCAGGTAGGGCAGAGCTCTTATTACCCAGTCCTAATCTTAGGCCCTGTCTTTCTAGATACCTTACTAAATGGGTATGCTTTAAACATTTAGTCCTATCATTGATAATATAGACCCCACAAACTATTTTGGCTCTGATACCATTGATGAAACTAGGCTAGTAAAAAGCGGGTTAAATAAGGGAATATCAGAAAAAATCCTATTTAGATACTGATGAGCCTATGAAGTCTAAAGGGTTTCACCGGATCTATTCTAGTTATTTCAATAAAAATGTATTTCATTAATATTTTCTTGTTCGTAATTAATTAACCAATGCTAATTAATTATGACATTTAACTAAGTATGAATTCATCACATGTATTCGTGCTAGCGCTTGTTTGTATAAATGGTTTTACATGCGTATGAAATATACGTACACGATTGTTTGGTGTTTATATTGAATATATTTAATATGTAGTCATAGCATGACTTGATAGCTAATAGATATAGACACATATATAACCATATATATATATATATATATATATATATATATATATATATTAGGACCTATCTCTATTACACTTCCGTACATATATGATAATTTCACATACATATCAGAAATATAAATGCCTAAGTATGCATCTATTATTAAATGCGTTATGATATACGTATAAGATTTGTATACGCCTATTAATTGTAACATATATATAGTTTAGACATTTATATGTATATATATATATTAAATATTGCCTTTTTGTATATATATAGTTAAGAAAATAGATATATGTAATTGAATTAGAAAAGTTTCGGCAATAAAGAGAAAATAGAAATGACTTTCAAACTTCCCCTTCTGCAAAGATCTAATTTGATCTATATCCAATCTCAAAATTAAATTAATAATGATTTCATAATTATATATAATCGAAAATTTTCGACATTAAAAATTAGATTTGAAACATTACATAAATATATAAACCAAAATCACTTTAAAACAATACCATAATCAAAATTGTTCTAACATTTTTATATTTCTTATTCATATCAAATTCAATATTCTGTCACAAATATTCCTAACAATAGATAAATCCTAAAAGGAGGATAATTAAGTTCAAACATTAAATATTTCTAAATTATATATATAAATATGTATGTGTATATACATATACACATACACATACGCATACACATACACAAACACATACACATACATACAATAACATTATTGTTTAATTAGAACAAGACATACCATGATATGAAGTATTAAACGTATGTGAAAAATATTTGTTAAATATGTATACTTGTATAAGTATTTAGTTTGATGAAGCTAATCATTATTGAAACCAATTTTTAAATTCAAACTTACATAAAACATTGTGATCTATTTCAAATATAAATACATATATGTGTATATTTTGTACTTTTATGATTGCAATGATTTACAGTTTAAAAACAAATAAAAATATCACAATTAAATTTCAATTACTAAATAGAATTATTTGAAAGTGTGTTTAGCAATAATAATATACATATAAGCGGTGGTAACATATGTAAAATAAGATATGATGAATTACTAAGTAGATCTAACCCTGTGATGAACCACAATTCCGTACCCTTCGAGCCGACAATAAACCACTCATGTCCGATCCAAATTGCATTGAAGTATGGATGATCAAGGGTAATAAAGAAAATAAGACAGAAAAAAATCTCACATGAATGGAATAACATATAATATTGAACAACATCTTTATAGCGAAAAACTTTTAAATACATATATCAGAGGCTAACCTAAATTTAGCTTCGACAGTTATAAACATCCTCCCTTACAAATTGTTGCAAACATCAAAATAGAACTAACAAGCCACAGCGGGTAGTAAAATACGTCCATACGTAGATGAATATCTCTTGCTTTTCTTGAGAAACTCCAACTGTCTTCAACTAAACCTGGAACTACTCGGATCTGACCGAGTATTGAAAATACATGGATTAGGCTTGATAAACCAGCGTGAGAAACTTAAATATAAATGACAGTGTCTTATATCAGCCTTGAAATAATATCCTTCAAAAATAAAGTGTATCTCATAAGACCACGCCCACACATAAACACGGACGGGTTTTGACGTTATGATAAGTAAAATTCTTTTAGATCAAAACATTTGATATTATTTCTAACGAGATTCTTTGAAAACATTTGCAAATAAACTTATTAATCTTATCCAAAATGGTTAACCATATAGCATTTCAAAGCTATTCATTACGCCAATATAAACAAAACCGCAGGTTCTTATTGGCATCCATACAAATGACTGGGTGAAGGGACTACCTTCCGATGGGTACACCTCTAGATGCATGTCCCGAGGAACCATCACAAAGCTCCTATACCAACATAAGACCGGCCTACCTCTATAACTAGATAGTACTGAATATGTCATCCCCCAGTCGTTACCGACCTTTTAATCGGGCGTCGAGCATACAAACCACATTAATTTACATCCCGAACATCATAGCGGGAAGAAATATATCTAGAAGGGGATGATCATACCCTAATTGGGAATGACCCACTTAGCATGCCGCATCTAACTCTGTTTCGGTCATTTTCAGTTGATGGGGATTGAGGCAATGATTACCTTTTCACATAGCATATATCATATCTCTGAATGCCACATTGCCATTTCCGTTTACTACTAATTGCCTTTTCACAAAAATACAACCCTCATTCTCGTACGTCTCAAGGAGGGTGTTAAGCTAAGAGAAGTTGCCTTCTCCGCCATCACTGATGTATGCTTGTAAAAACTAATGTACATAATCTTTAGAAATGCAATGTCAGATAAACGTTTGTACAAGTTGTCCAGGAAGAGGACAAATCAAAGGCACACTCCTATTACCATTAGTAGTGAGTAGTCCTTGCAATCCGAAAAATCTTCACAATGAGGAGACCACTGCTATAAATAACTCTATAATGGGAGCTACCTAGAGCATGTCAACAAGCAGTCCTTATGCTACGAAGATCCACGGTCTTCAATAATAATCATCTTCAACGTTTCTTCACATTCGAACGTATACATTGGTTCGAAGTGGTTTTTGGATAGGAATCATCCAAATCCGACCCCGTTTCCTTTGAAGCCAATTATCGATTTAAAAGATGTTAAGTTCATATGTGGATATCAATCATTAGTCAATTACTTCATTTTTTATAAAATATCTTTCTTAAATATATTCCTTTCAATTTATTCCATTCTCTTTTCAAGAGTATATTGAATCATTAAGCCTTATTTATTAGATCATTTGGTTTATTTAAACCTTTCTTAAATCCTAGAATAATTCCAAGTTAGTTTCTCTTTTACTTAGGAAAACTTTTCCAAATCATTCATTAAATCTTAATCAAAGATTTCTTATATTCAAGCTATAACTTTTAACTTAGGGAAAATATTCCCAAATCATTTATTAAATCTTAATAAAAGATTTCTTTCTTAACTTCAAATCACATTCTTGTAAATTGAAGATTTTCATAAAAGAGTACTACTGCCACTTTAAATATGGTGAATTTCAACTCCAGGGACTAACGGCGAGTAATCCTATATCATGAATATCTTTGCCTTCAACGATCATTGTTTTAACATGTTTTATTTCAAAAATTAGTTTGATGGGGTTTTCGGATGATTTCGAAATCTCTTTATTTTGTCTTAGAGTAATTCTAAGAATTTCATTCTTTTTCTTTGTATAATATTTCAATTTCCCTTACCTAAGTCTCGATCCAAGTTCCTTAAATTTTAGGCGGGTCAAAAACAATGTTATTTAAGACATCTTTTATGATAAACCCTAAAATCAATCTTAGCAAACATTATTAAGTAAATAGGATCATAGAAATCATTCTAACTTTACTCAACATCAATTTTCGTATTCAGCAAGTACTATATGCGGAACAACAGTAAAATCACCTTTTAAATTCCACAAATAGGACGAGTTCCCTCTTTGGATTTTAATATCAAGTATATGAAGATTATCTCTATGCAATCCAAGTCATAATTTATTCATTTTGGAGATTGCTTAAATTTTGGGTAATACTAATTTTCTTTTATTTTGCAAACTTAATACAATCTTTTTATTTTAGAGCATCCGGGTTTTCCTTTCGATCTATTCCACCCTTCGTCTAAAAAAAGAAAACATAGGCCAAGTAAGTTCAAGGCACTGGTCGCTCCATCCCTAACCTTAGTTAAACACCTTGTTTTATCTTCTCAGATCTCACAAGCGGGGCAAATGTACTAGTCATTTCCGCATACTCAGTTATCAAATTTATTTTGAAATTGACTATAAATATTCCAAATTATCTTTCAAATGCTTAATTTTACTTAAAAAAATTCACAATTGATTCTGGGGAAAATCATTACGTTTAAACTCATATTCAAAAAGTTATACAATTTGCAACATAAAAGTGATGTGGTAAGCGCTATATAATCTTATTTGATTTAATCCACTTTTTAATATTTGAAAATTCATATTTTCTAATTATAATCTCTTCTAAACTATTTAAATAGATTTATCAAATTTATTTCATATTTTTCCACAATTTAAAACGTTCATTTAAACAGATTTTCTGTTATGGTCACTTAACTGCACTAACGCGATTTTTCTAGGAAATTGACTTGGACATATTTTAAAATATACAAGATGAAATCTTGATTTTTCTTTCTTTATTACTTTAAACATATTAAATTTTTATAAAACATTCCTAATTCATTTTAAAAGTATTTCCAAAAGGTTTAAGCATTCCATATACACCATTTCATTTTCAAAAGGAAAGTGATTTCCTTTGTGTTTATCGACGTGTATTAATGTGATTTGGTAAAAACAATTTAACAATCATATAAAACAATCAATACTGATGATCAAATCATATATAAACGTCCATAGCAACCATAACACAACATCAAATGTATAAATATAAATAGAGATGCTAAATAGAGTTTCTCACCGTAAACCAAAGCGATTAATTTCCTACCAACATTAAAACTAATCCATGCTTCACTAACTACTTCATATTCCACTTAAACACTATAAAAAAACACCCTCTTCCTTCAGATAGCTTGGTCGATGCTTGAGATGGAGGTTGGATGAAAGTATAGAGAAGAAGCGGTAGAGCTTTGACCTTGAATTCTCAAAATTAGACCCGAAAAATAGGTCATCTTCTCTCCTATTTTTGACTCTCTTACTCTCAAAATTTGAAAAACATGTTAAATGAATTTTTTTTTCCAAATTCTTTTATCTTGAATTTAAAATAAGAATCACTTGATTTTGATTAGTTTTGAGGAAGATATGATAAATGAAGAAGAGGTGTTGTCAGATTGACAAAAATGAAGCCCGAAAATGCGCTTCAAAGAATTGAGTTTCAGGTATAGCAAACCTTAAAAATGGAGAGAGCAAAAAACATAAATATTGTAGCCACTAGAATTTCATATGGTTAAACAATTTTTTTTTCTTAATTTGGATCGGTTGCTACCAAGTTATGATCATAACAAAATGGGCTATTCTCTGGCTTAAAAACTGGGCTAGAAAATGCACCGGAAAGAAGTATATTTTTGACATAGTTAAGTTTAGAATGAGACAAAGTGGTCCATAAGAAAGTTGTAGCCACAGAAAATATACATGTTTTGAAAAAAAGAACTTTGTTCTATTTTTAAGAAGTTATGGCCGAGAGGAGAAGAGGTAAAATATGGAGAAAAGAGGGGTTTGATTGAAGAGGATAAACATTGATTTCTTTTAAATATTTTGTAAATATTTTGACATTATTTCTTTCTAATTTTTTTCTATAGCTTGAAAGCCATTAAAGATAAGGTGAAGAAGATGAAGAAGCTTGAGAAAAGAAGAAAAGGAAGTGTGAATGAAAGTGAGAAGGAGTTGGGTATTTATAGAAAAAGAAAGAAGTGGTAAATTTACCAAAATAACCTCTTACCAAATCACCAAACTAACCTTACTTCAACCTAAAGCAACATTCACTTTTTTAATACTTAACATCAGCTTTCACATCCTTACTTTATGTCTTAGTCACTTAAAGATTAAGTAAAGAATATTATAATTATGTTGGCTTTGATTTGATGTTTACTTTTTCTTACATTTGTTAATCCTAACTTACTTTTACTAATGACTTCTAGAAGTTTCTAATCTTATTTAATAAAAGTAAACATGTTTAGTCATTAAAATGTGTATTATGTATGTTAAAACATGTTAACGAAGCTGCGATAGCGTTGCTGCAACTTATTTTGAACAAAACGTTGATTTTCGACAAAATGTTTTCCCGTCGCATTTTGACTTTTTGTTAAACTATTTATTCATGTAAACCAAACTTAAAAATTGATTTGTTATTATATTTAAATAATTAAAACAAGTATATTTGACTTATAAATAATATAAAACATTATCCAATCTTCTTATAAAACTACAATATCGATATATCGATATACAACGAAATTTGTCAATTTTATAAAACAAGTTTATATATTTATCGAACCATTATAAATTAAATTACTATTATTATTAGATGAGTTTGATATCAATTATATATACTGAATTATTTATCCTTCAAATAAATTTCACGAATATTTAACCTACTTTATTGGAATCCGACTTTTGTCAATTTTACAATGGAAATCCAAAACCTTTATTCAATATCAAAAATAAGTTTACCATTATTATTTACCATATAAAACTTGATTGATTAAGTTTGAAAATTATACATTTGAATATTTAAAATAATTAAAAATCCCATTTTCGAAGTGTTAAAAATAAGTTTACCATTATTATTTACCATATAAAACTTGATTGATTAAGTTTGAAAATTATACATTTGAATATTTAAAATAATTAAAAATCCCATTTTCGAAGTGTTAAAATTACGGGACGTTACAAGCCCTTTATAACACCTTGATCGTATAATAGCTCATCGGATTCCTAGAATCAACATCCAATTTCGTAAGTATTGGATGAACCACTGGTTTTGATTTAATTTGATTTAATTTTGGATAATAAGATCACAAAATTTCTTCCATAAGAGGATGTAGGAGGACCATCGATAAATGAGAAAGTAAAAACAGAGAATTGAATAAGAAACTAATGAGAAGATTTGTTTTAATGAGAGAATAAAAACCTTTTCTATTCTCTATTTAGAAGTTCCTCTTTAATTACAATTAACACTAGGTATAATACCTAGATGATTCCTCTTCTCCTATAGCCATATATGCATGGTCCGTTTATGGACAAAAATTTAAAAAATCCATTAAATAATTATTGACATTTAAATCCTATGCAAACGCATCTCGATTTCATATATCGTTACGTGTATATATAACTATTATACACACATTCAAATAATTATTGAAAACACTCAAAATATCAAATAAATTAATAATTAATATTTCTTTAATAATATTTAATTTAATCAATTTATACCAATTTATGAAATAATTAGATCATGTGATTTTTTGGAGATTTCACAAATGGGGTTGTGTGAACCGAAGTTGTGAATTTAGTCAGCGGGTAATATCGAACAATTAAAATATTAGGTTAATAATCATCTTAGTTAATGTTTTAACATTTTGGTAAATTCGTTGCTTATTGATATCTTCGGTAAAATCCAATTACGCATTTTATGAAGTGGTCAGTTTTAGCAATGATTATGTACACTAATTCTCTTCGTCAAACCACATCACATTAGGACTTATGAAATTTTTTTTTGATCAAAATTCTAATATCATCCACATTTAACTTGATTAGACCAAACAAAGTGTCGTTGGTTCAATAATAATTATTATTCATAAACTTATTGCTTTGGCCAAAGTTTTTGATTTTGAGCTAACTACAATTTATTGTGATACCACTTCATATAAACGAGGAGACGAACTTTCTATTAAATACTTTTTCACATCTAACGCTTTAACTCAGACCTAAATAGTCGTTGGATGGATGCCATGTCACCATTTAACTATAATTAAAGTAGGTGTCCATATTGAAGTTCTGCGGTATTCTAAAGTTAAGGGAATAACGTACCATTATCACTTCGAGATTTTCCGTTTGGCTTTAATTGTATTAACCAATATAGAAATTACCAATGAGTCATTCCATAATTATACTATAACTATCACTACATAACCCTTTGGTACCCTAATAGCCATGAGTAATATACTTCCTAACACTTGAAGAGGGTTACATACTTTAGTCTCAATAGAGGTATCGATATCCTTTCTCGAAACATCTTGACTAGGAATATTTAAAATAATATGTTATTTTAATGTGATAAATATCTCATGACTACAAAAAATTGTAATTACTATTACATAACATGTTATTGAAGGATTTTCTATTTAACCAATTTAAATTAATTACTTAATTGATTATATCATAATATAACAAGTATATAATAGAAGGTAAACACCTTTTATTTGAATAAGGCTGGTTACTGAATGATATATATATATATATATATATATATAAATATATATATAACAAACATTTAGGACATACCTCTAACTCTATCAATACCAATGTTACAACTAATGAAAGCTTGGTTTTCCAATAACTATTTGATGATTAGATTTAGGAGAGGCATCCTTTGCACTTGGTATAAAGATATAATGAGATAGATTTAATATGAGATTGATGCAATCATTGCATATGGTACTATACGATTAAGTATTGCCTTTTTTGTATATATAGTTAAGAAAATAAATCTATGTAATTGAATTATAAAAGTTCGGCAATAAAGTGGAAATAGAAATGACGTTCAAACTTCCTCTTTCGCAAAGATCTAATTTGATCTAAATCCAATCTCAAAATTAAATTAACCATGATTTCATAATTATCTATAATCAAAAAAATTCGACTTTAAAATTAGATTTGAAACGCTACATAAATATACAAACTAAAATCATGTTAAAACAGTACCATAATTAAAATTGTTATAACATTTGTAAATTTCTTATTCATGTTCAAATTCAATATTTTGTCATGAATGTTCATAACAATAGATAAATTCTGGTAGGAGCATAATTAAGTTCGAACATCAAATATTTCTGAATTATATATATACACACACACATAAGATAATGACGGTTGGATCTAAATCTGGAATTCCCAAAACCCTAGGCACGGAAGAAGATGATGATGGCAGAGGATGGAAGGAGGTTAAGCACATCGGAAAGGCTAAGATCTCGTTCGCTGATGCTCTTAAATCAAATAAAGGGATACAAAAAGCGAAATCATGGATAGAGGCTGTTGGATCCAAAATCGAACTCAAAGGTAATGCAAATTACTATGAACCACAATCCAATGGAGATGATTTATATCAACTGTTGGACGAAGAAAGTTATGCTAATTCTAAATGCCTTTGGCAACACTTGATATATGCTTATATGGCAGGAAAAAGGCCATATTTCATATATTTTAACGCTTATAATAAAAGAACATGGAATCCGAAAGGGTCTTGGGATGTATATCCTCGAGACAATGGCTTTTACTTGAATAAATTTGAACTAGAGGAGGATTATCAAAGAATCATTAATGGCGGACCTTGGTTCATGGATAGCAAATTAATTCTGATGCGTAAATGGGAGGCCGATTTCAATTTCGAAGATGCTATGTTAACAACCTATCCTATTTGGGTCAAATTCAATAACTTGGATCTTGCTCTATGGAATATGAGATGTATTAGAAAACTTGCAAGTCTCATAGGTAGGCCTATTGACATTGATGAAAATATAAGAAAAGTTAAACGTATCAAGTTTGCTTGGGTTCTGATTGAGATCTCATCCAACACTATGTTTACAAAAATAGTTAAAGCCATAGACAAGCAAGGAAATGTATAAACACAAGAGGTGGAGTATTAGTTTGTACCACCTAAGTGTGGAGAATGTTTGTGCTTCAGCCATACAAACCAGCAGTGCCAACGCAACATGGCAGATAGGCAGAAGAAAGTATGGGTAGAAAAACCTAAAACTACTACAGACTTTACAACATTCTTACCAGAGACCAGTAGCCTAAAAAATAAAGAGGAGATTACAAAAGGCATACAAAATATATCCCCCATTATAGATCAACACAAGAATACTACGGTGTCGGACTACGAATTAGAGCAAGCATCTCATCTAACTCCTCTTCAGACAGAGAAGACATCTTATATAAGGGATCATTAAATAGTTCTAACCCATTGGCTCCACCTGCACATTCTGAAAATCACCATCAAAAATCAAAGGCTCCGCAGGCATTGGTTCCACCATCTGTTCAACACAAGGAGGGGAGGAGGAGATGCCAGGCTCCCTAGCGGATATCCACAAGCTGGGCATTGAACTGGGCTCGTCTGGTGATGAGGAAGAAGAAGATTTGTCAAAAGATATAAGTAAGTATACTGAATGCAATTTTGCATATGACAATCAATTTTCCACTGGTGATAAAGGTAGAACTATCAAATCAGTTATGGTAGGTACTGCTCCGGTTACTTGGAGCAAATCTACCAAAAAATCTTAATGTCTATTATATGTTGGAATGTGAGATGTCTCAATAATGACACATGTAAATTAGACCTCTACATAGTCAAGGCTAAATATAGGCTTACTATTTTAGCTCTTCTGGAAAATAAGTTGAACAATACTAACATAGAGATGCTTAGAACCCAATTTGGAAATCAGTGGCATTTTTCAACAACCTATTCTAAAGGTAGAATTATTGTTGGTTGGGAGAGTAATTATTGGAATGGCAATATTATGAATATGAATGATGAGAAAATGACCATTAAATTTCACAATATAGAGTGGCTGGAGATAGCCATCGCATTTGTTTATGCTAAAAACCTAGCCTCTGAAAGGGTTGAATTATGGAAACAAATAATTAACAATTCCAAAAATATCAATATTCCTTGGATAGTCACAGGAGATTTTAATGCTGTCTTAAAAACTGATGAGAACAAAGGAGGCCTTACACTGAGGGTAGCACAGGCAGCAGAATTTAACAATTGCGTACTATCTAGTGGACTTCTGAAGCAACCACTCTGGCCTGAAATTCACATGGAAAAGTGGCGAGTCTAAGAAAATCACATCAAGACTAGACATAGCACTCGGGAATTCAGAGCTGTTTAGTAAAATTCCTAACTTTAGAGTAACTGTTCTACCTTGTTCTACAAGCGATCATTGTCCCCTCTTGTTACAACTCAATGAAGATGAGGAAATGCACAAAGGAAAACCTTTTCGATATGCAAATCATTGGCCTTTGATAGAAGGATTTGATGAGTAGTGAATTTTAACACAGTAAGGATTCCTCCAGGCAATCACATGTATCAACTTGTAATGCTCATCCAAATCATGAAGAATTGACTAAAAGACTAGAACAAGTGCAGACCCAAGACTACTGATAAAATCACATAAATCCAACAACATTTAGAAAACATACAACATAGATTGGATGATGAGCCTCTACACGAAGGCCTAAATGCAGAATTTTACACATTTCAAAGACAGCTTAAAGAACTAAATAAACAGGCAGTAGGGCTGAAGCAAAAAGCCAAAGAGAAATGGCTTCTTCAAGGGGATGAATGTAATAAATTTTTCTACACTAAAATGTCCTTAAGACAACATCATAATAATCTGCACAACTACCTAAATGAGCATGGTGATGCCTCCAGACATATCAAGGGCATTGAAGACTAACCAATTTCATATTTCTCAAGCCTATACAATGGATATGATAATAATCAGTTGCCTCATATCAACTGCAGAAGGAAAATCTGCATTGAGAGTGCTAGCATGTTGACAGCTCCGATTTTGGAAGGGGAATTGAGGGATGCTATCTCCTCTATCCACAGTGATTCCTCCCCGGGACCTGATGGAATGGGGGCATCCTTCTTCAAAATGTATTGGATAAAGTTGAAAGATTTCATGATAAAAGCATATAATGAAGCACTAGAAACTGGTGAATTCACACAAGAAATTAACCATACTTTCATATCACTCATCCCAAAAACAAAGAAACCAGAAAGAATTGAAGAGTACAGACCAATAGCCTGCTGTAATGTCATCTACAAAATTCTCAGTAAAATTATTTGTAAGAGACTGAATAAAGTCCTTCTAGACTTAATCTCACAATGTCAAAGTGCATTTATCAAAGGCATGCTCATATCACAAAATTCTCTGATGGCCCATAAATTGTCAGGAATTTTAATAAACAAAAGGCTGATAAATTATGCATTAAAGTTGATTTACAAAAGGCCTATGATAAGGTAAACCGAGGATTCATTATCCATAAGTCGAATCTATGGGGGTCCAATGAAGCTACTAAAACTATTTAAATATTGCCTAGACACTCCAACATATTCAATTATGATTAATGGAATACCTAAGGGGTACATACAGAGCAATCGTGGGATTAGACAAGGTGCCCCTCCCTCCCCATACTTATTTTCTGTATCTATGGAATGATTAACTTTGCAAATGGAACTGGCATGCTTTCAGGAATACATTCAGCCAATTTATAATAACCTCCCAAGTATCACACATATAATATATGCGGATGATCTTCTAGTGGTGGTTAAAGGCAATTTGAAGGCAATTGACAAAGTCAAGGATATATTTACAGAACTAGAGACATTTTCTGGGCTTAAACTGAATGAATCAAAAACTAAGTTCTACTTTAACAAATACTACACAAACAAGCAGGCTATGTTAGAGAGATTAGGATTCTCGGAGGGACACCTCCCAGTCAAATACTTTGGGGTTCCTCTTTCCAACAACACTATCACAAATGCTGAATGCGGCAAGCTAGTAGATGACATCAGAGATAAACTACAAGGCTGGAGATCAAAGCTTCTATCTTTTGCAGGCAGAGTAGAATTGGTGCATACTGTCATCACATCTAAAGTCAGACTTTGGTTACAATCTTTTCAAATTCCAAATTGCTCTATTGCAAAAATTAACTCAGTTTGTGCATATTTTATATGGAAAAGAGGGATGCACAAAGTTAAGTACTCAGACTTATGTAGGAAAAAGGAGGAAGGAGGTGTTAGGCTGAAAAATCTCTTTGAACTTGAGAAAGTATACGGTCTGAAATTAGCTTGGAATGTTCTAACTTCAACTAACTTATGGGCTACATGGATGAGGTCTAGATATCTTAAAGAAAATTTTTGGACTATTAAAATTGACAACAATGCTTCTGTCACTTGGAAGAATATTCTTAAAATCAGGGATGAACTACAGTTGTATTTAGAGAGAGAGATTGCAAATGGTATAAATACTGATCTGTGTAGGGACCCTTAGCTTAATTCTAAAAGCTTTATTGATAGGTTGTTTGGGATACTTTCTTGGCATATAGAGCTCCAAACTAGAAGGTGGCTGACATTATAAACAATGGAGAATGACAATGTAACAACAACCTTCTAAGCCTAAATTACAAAGAGGAGATTCGACATAAAAATATTCACTTATATAAATTGGAGGATAACTGGACATGGAAGAGAAACTCAAATAGTCATTTCAGGTTCTGAGAAATATGGGAGGAATCAAGAAACAAACATCCAGTGATTAATTGGTCTACAGTAGTCTGGAGCAAATAAAATAGCCCCAAAATGGCACATACTCTTTACAAGGCAATTCTTGGAAAATTACCCACTAAGGATAGATTACATAAATGGGGAGTCTTGGATGACACAACTTGTTATTTTTGTCATAATGCAGATGAAACGCATGAGCATTTATTCTTTGAATGTGAATATCCTAAAAGAATATGGAGTATTCAAAAACTAAGATGTCTTTTTACCAACAATGTTCAAAACATAGCAGAAGAGGTTGAATACCTGCACACAGAGAGTAATCTCATGAAGTTGATGAAGGAGACTGGCAAAATTGGACTCACGACTTCCCTATGGTACCTCAACTGTAGGGCTTTTGAAAATAAACAGCAAGATATATTAACTCTCACGAAACAAATAAACAGAGAAATCAATATAATAATTGGGCGAATACTGAAGAAGATCCTTACCATTGTAATGGAACAAGAAGAACAGTTAATGGAGACGTTGAGGATGAAGGCATCGAACGAACGAGCTCAATTAAAGAATTAGGAACCGCCATAGAAGAACCCTAAAGAAGGAAGGTTTAGTTGCGGGAGGTAGCTGTTGTCTGCTGCTGTTTTTCGTTTCGCCTTATTTGTAATATCTAAAACGAGATTGTACTGCTGCTTTGGGTCGCAAAGCCCATTTCATTAATACACTAGCTCATTTTCAAATATATATATATATATATATACACACGTATACATACATATAGTAACATTATTGTTTAACTAGAACGAGACGTACCATGATATGAATTATTAAACATATGTGAAAAATATTTGTTAAATTTGTATACTTGTATAAGTATTTACTTTGATGAAACTAATCATAACTGAAACCAATTTTTTAAATCCAAACTTACATGAAACATTGTGATCTAATTCAAACATAAATACATATATGTGTATATTTTGTACTTTTATGTTTGCAATGATTTACAGTCTGAAAACAGATCAAGAAATCACAATTAAATTTCAATTACTAAATAGAATTATTTGAAAGTGTGTTTGGCAACAATAATATACATACAAGCGATGATAACATATGTAAAATAAGATATGATGAATTACCTAAGTAGATCGAGCCCTTTGTAAACCTTGATCTTAAAATACCTCATCAGATTCCTAGAATCAACATCCAATTTCACAAGGATTGGATAAACCACTGCTTTTGATTTAATTTAATTTAATGTTGGATAATAAGATCACAAAATTTCTTCCATAAGAGGATGCAGGAGGACCACCGATAAACGAGAAAGTAAAAATAGAGAATTGAATAAGAAACGAATGAGAGGATTTGTTTTAATGAGAGAATAAAATCCTTTTCTATTATCTATTTAAAAGTTCCTCTTCTAATTCCCAATTAACACTAGGTCTAATACCTAGATAATTTCCCTTCCTCTACAGCCATCTATGCATAGTCCATTTATGGACAAAAATTCAAAAAATCCATTAAATAATTATTGACATTTAAAGCCTGTTCAAACGCATCTCGATATCATATATCGTTATGTGTATATATAACTATTTATACACACATTCAAATAATTATTGAAAGCATTCAAAATATCAAATAAATTTAATAATCAATATTTCTTTAATAAAAGTTAATTTAATCAATTTATACCACTTTACAAAATAATTAAATCATGTGATTTTTTGGAGAATTCACAAATGCAGTTGTGTGAATTCAGTCAGCGGGTAATATTTAACAATTCAAATATTAAGTTAGCACATCATCTTAGTTAGTGGTTTGTCATTTTTGTAAATTCACTGCTTATTGACCTTTTCGGTAAAATCCAATTACACATTTTCTTAAGCTGTCAGTTGTAGCAATGATTATTTACACTAATTCTCATCATCAAACTACATCACATTAGGACTTATGAAATTTGTTTTTGATCAAAATTCTAATATCATTCACATTTAACTTAATTAGACCAAAGAAAGTGTCGTTAGTTCAATAATAATTATTACTAATAAACTTATCGCTCTGGCCAAAGACTTTGATTTTGAGCTGACTACAATTGACGGTGATACCACTTCATATAACCGAGGAGATGAATTTTCTATTAAATAGTTTTTCACTTCCAATGCTTTAACTCGAATCCAAATAGTTGTTGGATGGATGCCATGTCACCATTTAACTATAATCTGAGTAGGATGTCCATATTGAAGTTCCACGGTATTCTAAAGTCAAGGGAATAGTGTATCATTAACACTTCGAGATTGTCTGTTTGACTTTAGTTATATTAACCAATATAGAACTCTCCAATGAGTCATTCTATAATTATCCAATAACTATCAATATATAGCCCTTTGGTATCCTAATATCCATGATTAATATACTTCCTAACACTTGAAGAGGGTTACATACTTTAGTCTCAATGGTGGCATCTGTATCCTATCTCGAAACATCTTGACTTGGAATATTTAAAATAATATGTTGTTTTAATGTGATAAATATCTCATGATTACAACAAATTATAATTACTATCACATAACACATTCTTTATGGATTTTCTATTTAGCCAATTTAAATTAATTACTTAATTGATTATATTACAATATAACAAGTATATAATAGAAGGCAAACACCTTTTATTTGAACAATGTTGGTTATTGAACACACATACACACATATAAAAAACCCTTAGGACATACCTCTAACTCTATTAGTACCAATGTTACAACTAACGAAAGCTTAGTTGTCCAATTACTATTTGATGATTGGATGTAGGAGAGGAATCCTTTATACTTGTTATAAAGATATAATGAGATAGATTTAATATGAGATTGACCCAGTCAATGCACATGGTACTATACTATAAAGATTTGGTTAGAAAATTTCAAGTGTGAAAGTATTCCAATGCATTATGGATTGTCCTTCCTAAGAAGATCAACCCATCTATGGATAGGGAAAGGCAACATATGAGTATGATTCCTTATGCATCGATAATAAGATCCATTATGTAAGATATGCTATGCACTGGGCCAGATTGCTTTAGCACTATGCACATTTAGCCGATATCAGTCAAATTTGAATGAAAACCATTGGACAATATAAGGACATCCTTAAGTATTTGAGAAATACTTAGAATTTGTTTCATATATATATATATATGTGTGTGTGTGTGTGTGTGGAAACAACTAACTCCTTATGAAGGGTTACTCTTACTCGAGTTTTTAGAGTAATATCATTGATAGCAGATCAGTCTACGTTTTTGTATTTACCCCGAAGGGGTTGTTAGTTGGAAAAGTTCCAAATAACAAGTTACAGCTATTTTAACCATAGAGGTCGAGTACATTTTCTTTAACAATGTAGCAAAATAAATAGTTTTGATTCACAAATTCATTAAGGAGTTAGGAGCGATCCCAAGCATTGAATGTACAAGGATGATGTAGTACGATAACATTATAGCAATAAAGCTTGCCGAGGAACCCCAAGCTCATGAGAAGTTGAGGCACATCCTCCACAAGTTCCACATGATAATACAATTTATCATTGATAAGAGATTGTGACCGCAAAAGTAGATATTAAAGATACCATTGTAGATCCATTCAGTAAGGTGCTTTCTTGGTCTAAGTAGGTAGACTAATCAAAGGCATAAGCATGATACTCCATAATAGGCTCTAGGTGAATGTGTTAGAATAATAAGTATTGGATTGATATTAAAATACTTATTCCTTAAAAAAAATTAGTCAAGATGTATTGAGAAAATGATATTGATACATTCATTGAGACTTGTGTTAGTAATGCTCTCCATACGATGGGTGGTGAATTACTCATGATCATTGAGGACATCAGGGATTACCTACTAGTAATTGTTCGAAACAATCACATGTTGACTCAATAAGAGTCTTCTATATATTAACACAACTAAGTCAAAATAGATGATGCTATGTAACAATGTGCAATGTTCTTTGGAGTTGAGGGTACTGTGGATCTTAAATTAAAGGACTATAATTTGATTATGGTTAATCACATGATATTGTGAACATGTTATGCCCATTGTTGGGTATATTCCAAACTACTCTAAGAGAAGTACTACTCAAAAGAGAATTTGTCTCCTTCATTGTAGAACTTTAGCAAAAAATTGGTAGTCAACTTGAAGTCAAAATCTCTTGATAAAGAAAATCAGTTAACCAACAAAATATTATTGGATTGAACCAAGGATTTTAAAATTGTCAATGTAATTAGCTACGGATACGATTAGAATTTTTTAACTTAGACTAAACTATAGAAATTTTAGTAATATAGTGACGATGAAAAGAAAACTTGCATAAAATATCATTACAAGGTGTAGCTTGATAAAGATTAAAAACTAAATTTCACCCAAATGATCTTTGAGAGACTGAACTTGTGCCCGAGGTTGTACAACAAGTCCTTACATGCTCCAGTATATAAATTATTTAACTATTAACCGAAGACCAAGTTCATGGCAGGGAGTCAACCCAACCATGTTGTTAGCTAATTTTCGAGTCGTTCTAATTTAAAATTAATTTATAAAAGTTATATTTAATAATAAATTTAAATCAAATATTATATTGAATTTTATGGTATTTTAATTATTTATTTGAAGCTTAAAATTAACTAAAATGATGTACAATACTAATATATTGATTTAAATAACTAATTTAAATGTTAAACGAGTTCAGCCCGAAGTTCGAAAGTCAAAATCAAGAAGGGTCGACCAAATAATGAGGGAAGGATAGGCAAAATAATTGATCTTTAAATATAGAGAAAGAAGTGCTAGATATCTGGTTGGCTACAATTAGCCATACTCTTTGTGTTCTCTACACAAAAAATACCTAACTTCCCCTATTAAAATTCGGTGGCACCCTGTAGATGAGATAGTAAACAATAGTTGAGGATATGAAGCTAAGACTTTAGAGAGGAGACTGCTAATAACCAATGTGTCGGAAATCAGCAAGATTGTAAAGAAGGTAAATATTTTAAACATATTTATATTTAATAACTAAACTATCATACATTGTGTGCTTTCCACCATTGTATAAAAAACTAAAAATCTAAAATCTAAACTTATTGACCAAAATAAATAAAAAATACCTATAGTCTAGGTTTATATATATACATACATGTGCGTATGGTTAAATGTTAATCAATTTTGGTTTTTTCTAAAGTTGATTTTGTTGTCTTGGTTTAAAAAAACCATTTTTTTGATTTTTAAACTATGTATATGTATTTGTATCGATATTTTTCACATTAACTAATTAAATTATATATTTAAACATATACATATGGTTTATAAATTAAAAAAAATCTTTTGAATTTTATTTATAGAAAAAATAGTTATTTGAATTAGTTATATATATATATATTTCAAATTTTAAATCAAACATGTCAAATTGTGCGCATGTGTATTTCGGCATTAATATATATATATATATATATATATATATATATATATCTGTGTGTGTGTGTGTGTGCGCGCGCGCGCGTGTGCGGGAGGGGGTGGGGTAATGTCAAACATATTTTTTGTTAAATATGTATATATCTAAATTTATAGATATATATATATATATATATATATAATATTTAATAAATATAAAATAATACATTCAGTTGATTAGTGGATGACAAAATAAATTTTTATATATGTGTGTAACGTGCGTGTGTGTGTGTGTATACATATATGTTTATTGATTATACGTGTGATATTTCGATGTAAGGATCATCTCACTTGACCTTTAACCCTATATATATTAACCTTAATGAAATGGTTAATTACACATAGATTACATTTCTTCATTTATGTATACGCTAGGTTAGTCTACCATTTTTATTTTTTTATAGTTATAATGATTATAAATGAGAACATAGTATAAATTCAAATATAAAATTAAATAGAAATAAAATAATATATATATCATATTTAATATAGATAAATCGTAATATGTGAACATGAATGTTTTAATATAAAATATTAAATTAAATTAAAACACCAAACTCCTTTATTAATTATCACTATATTTAATATAATACAAATATTTGATTCATGTAGACACAAAACACGGTCAAGTGCAAGTTAATAATAATTTATTTTGCAATTTTTGCTTTTTACCTCCCCGCCAACATCCGATCCAACATATTCTCCAAAAGACGAAATGCATAATGATAGCTATTAACGTGATCATTTAGAGCGGCGAGCTTTTTTTAACGATTTTGAGTATTGACATAAACACACACACACAGACACACACACGTACACACACATATATATGGGAAGGTAAGGGGCTACCTTCCAGTGATACACCTATAGAAAATGCACCGATGCTAACACAGAGCCGGCTGCCACTTTAACATGTCATACCGGATAACCTCACCCCTTTGACACTGAGGCCTTATACTACCATGGTGTTTGCGTAGAAACCAACTCTGAATAGGACATCTATAATGGAATGACCTCTCTTAATGGTAGCTAACCACATAGCTCTGCTTCATGCACTGTTTTTTTCCATTCCTTCCGGTGCTAACAAGTTCGTTATGGGTCTGAACGAAACCGAAGGCACTACGTGACGACCCAGATTTTCACGTTCGAAAATCGACATCCATACTTCACCCATATTCGAATGTCGCAGATTCAAAAGTTCAATCCGATTCGTCGGAGCTTATAACACATTAAGTACAACAACACAACAGAAGAAAAGAATAATAACTTTATTGATATACAACATTTGATACATCAATGATATAATGAATATCTATCAGAGATACAAGGTACAGCGGAATGAAATAACTCCAAAAGATAATATCTTCAGAAGTCCACAAGATTAATACTCCAATATATGGCGACTCTATTGCCAAAGTTCCAAAGACTCCATAAGCTAGAACCACCAACATGCTTACCAAACGTGAAGCGAGAAACTCCCATCATGTTTTGTTGAAGCATGGTCAGCCATGAATGCTGAAGAGTAGCAAATGAAATCCACAAATGCAAAGGCTTCAAAGGCTATCGAATCTACACCTACTATTAGATTATCTGAAAAACCCAACTCTAGACTGTCCGTGTGAAAAATTGTGGGCACCCAGAGTTTAGGAAGGGAACAATAAACTCCGGGTCAGTCATGGGACTGGTATGAGCAAACAAAAATAGTCTTATCTTTAAAACAAACAAAAGAATTTAAAAGAAATCCACAATGCTTTTTGGAAAATGAAACTTCCATAATGCCTCCTGCCACACACACAATGCAAGCGCACACTTGGAGGAGATTTCTCATTATGACAGTCAAAAATGCTTGATACGCGAAAACCATTTGATATTATTATTAGTGCATAGTGCAGAAAACATTTCGAAAGTATAATATTAATCTTAGCCAGCATACTACCTTTCTTCGTATGCCTACTATAACTACCATGTTCAATATCAGGTTACCTCCACATTCCAGGGCAGGTTATACAACTAAAACCGTACAGGGCGCATATTGTTTCTTTGGATTTCCAACAATGGTCAGGCAAAGTAACTTCCTACACCGAATGGAACGCCTCTGGAAGGATGCTCCTGAGAACCTAACCGGATCTCTGCTAACACAAGGCCGACGTTACCTCACGCTTTAACCAAGCTATAACATAGATAACTACCACACAAGTATGCCATCCCCGTTCGTTACCGACCTTTATCCGAGGTACCTCGACACCAACAACCACAAAGCAATAAGTTTGCAGCAACCACATAGGTTAAATATCTAGGCTCCATACCATGATACCACCTTTTATCCAGAAGGAAATGGACATACCCTAGGAGCGCGACCCCTAAAAACCTTGCTGCAACATTCATGTTTCAACCATTTTCGGGTTGTGAGGCTCGACGAAGTCTCGTCCACAAAGCTACGCTTTTCACAAAAGCCATGCTTCGATCAACACCTAATCAGCATCATTTCGTATGCCACATTACCGAATTGGGAATGTATCACTAGTAACCATCAACTACATAACCTCTGAGCTCGTACGTCTCAAAGAAGGGTGTTAAGCTAAGAGAATTAATCTCCGCCACCAAACAGAAATGTATTTGATAAAAACCAGCTTTACATCTCAAAGTGTAATGTCAGACACACATCTATACAAGTCTGTCCCGGGTTTGAACAGAACCGGAGGCACTTCCGAAGAAGCCCTTGAAAATCCGGATATCCTCTAATCACGTCCGGTCTTCCCATCACAAAGGGTGATCAAATCTCTATACCGGGGACCAGCCGGTGCAGAGACATTCGACGAGTTATCCTTTTGCTTTCGAAAATATCCGATCTTCACAACCGGTCTTCAAATGCTATCCATAACGTCGTATCATTATTCGAAATGGGTTATATGACACAAGGTTCTCTCCCGGCTAAATCGAATAATGAGCGCAATATTTAAAAACATATGGATATTGGGATCTCAATTAAGTAACAACTTACTACCCAAAAATTTTCTTTCAAATGGTTTAAACAAATTACCATTTCCAAATCTTTTTAAACAAAAAGATTCACTTCACAAAGTTCACCAATCTTTCACAAAGATTCATTAATATCTTCCCAATTCAAATCTTTTATACAAAATTATGCTTTTAAAATCCCTTTTCAATTTGAAAACAAACTTCACCAATCTTTAACAAAGATTCATTCATAGCCTTTTCAAAACAATTTTCCTTTCAAATTGGATTAACTCATCCAATCTTTAAATCAAAGATTCAATTTATAGCTTTCAAAACCACTTCCACAAAACAATTTCATTTCAAATCTTTTACGTAAAAGATACACCATTTAAAATCCTCTTCAATTTCAAAAGAAGGTTCAACCATCTTTCACAAAGATTTATTCATAGCTTTCAAAACATTTCAATTCCATTACAAACTTGAAATCTTTCAACACAAATTGGAAATCCTTTCTTTAAACGAAAGCTATTATTATTTGAAAACAAATAGTTTTCGTTTCGAAAAAATCTGATTACATTTGCACGAGTTAAAGCCCTTCAAGTATAAAACTTGGGTTGAATTCAAATTCTCAAAACAATACTTTTAAAATGGTTTAAAACCAATATAAACACATTTATAACTTGTATAACCATTTTAAACCATAATTTCAAAACATAGAATTCAATTCAAAATCTTGAATTTAAATTCAAATCAAACCATTTAAATTTCAAAACTTTATCAAATTATTTAAAATATCTTTTATCTTTAAAATCCCTTTTCAAAGGCTTTTCATACTCAACCCAATTCCATTTCCAAAATCATTTGGATTCAAAATTCAACTTTTAAAACCATTTAAATATAATAATATTAAATTCAAAATATTTGCGACTTAAGCGATTTTCTCATGCAATCCATATTTGTGTGTGTAAGGTGTAGTCCAGGGGTTTCACATAATAGTGCAACATCATCAATCATTATAGATTCAAGTACATCAATATCGATAAGCGGTATATCTCTATAACGCTTATCTTCCATACATAGATTTACAGATATACATTTGTCACAAATAAAATAAATTACATTCATCATAGCTTGAATTAAAACAATTCATATCACAAAGCATCACACAGTAGAGGTAACAAAAAAAATCCACAACATTCAATAGAATACAGTCATCCATAAGGAAGATTAATTGATCATTTGATTAATTGAAATCAGATTTATCACTAATCCAGGTTAATTAACGTTAACTAATTAATTACAAACCATATTAATTAATTATCCATTAATCATTTATAAATTTACCTTTAATCAACCTTTAATTATTAATTAATCAATCTTAATTAATTATCGTCAATTAATTATATTAATTAATTAACCATTAATTAATTAATTATTCTTAAATTAATTACCTTAATTACATTAATTAATTATCCTTAACTTAATTAACCTTTAAACACTTGATTAATAATCCTTAATTATACTGCTTAAATTAATTAACTTTAATTAATTACAATAAGTGATTATCCTAATCACTTATATTAATAAATCACAAATTAATTACTTTGAGTAATTATCCTTTAATTACTTGATTAATAAATTTAAATCATTAATTAATTACTTGGTTAAGTTTTATTTAAAATAGACTTTTTAAAAAATATAAGTTTAAAAACATTCTTAACTTAAATGATTTAAAACATTTTATTTTAAAACCTTCAATTACAAATTCCAACTTAACAACAATCATCCAATTGAAAAGAATAAATTTAGAAATCATTTTGACTTAGATTTTTAAAATTTAAAAATTTAAAATGCTATCACCCCAGAGCTACTTCGAGTGATACCTGAGATTCTTCAATACTTGCTTCTAGTTTTTCCCAATTCTACTCGTGTATGTTTTGTTCAAAGTTAAAAAAAAATTGTTTAAGTACTTAAGTGTTTACCCAGTATGCTCACAAAATCCCCCGGACTCATACTCGAGTCATCGCCCTGTTTCCTCGAAGATTGCTTCGAGCGAAAAAACTTCCTTCCCAACCCATGCCTACTGACACATCCCATCAAATGTGCACATGCACAGTCGGGACGGCCACGTCTGGTCGAAGCTCCGACCATCAACAAACCAGCCACAACCCCCGCATCTCACCGTACAACCCAGAATCACCAACAACATCGAGTTCAAAATTGAGCAACTGATTTGAAACTGAAAAAAAAAATCATCGCGAAACCGCCCCGCTCCTCCGCCTCTGACCATCAGAGGACACGTACTTCTGGCCATAGCTGTGCAAAACATTCCACCTTCGATCGCCATCGGAGCGAACATTACTTGTCCATCGACGGTGACGCATTAATACATTTTCCGACCATGACCATTCATGGGTATTAAACCCTAATTCAATCTCGTCAACCCACCACGTCAAATTATAAAATCGACGAGCATTTTTCAGATGATCTACGATCCTCCACAAAGCTACCACCTCAACCTCGAGACCCAAAATCATTCCGATCATCGAAATTTAGCAAAACCCCAAATTTGATTATTTCGCAAAATCTTAATGAATTCATACTTAAAAAATTTTGATTTTACTTTTAAAAATTAGCACTTTTGAAAAAATTTACAATGACATTCCTGAAATTAAAAATCTTGATGTTTGAAATTTCAATACATTTTGACTTTGCCTGTAATTTCAAATTTCCAAAAAACTTTGATTTATTTTTGCTCAAATTTATTTTTAAAGCTTGAAACAAGTTTAAATAAACTAATTTTATTTAAATCTTATAGCCTGAAATGAATCAGAGGAATGGGGAATGATTTTTGAACAGGCCTGATGCGTGCTAACCTGGAACAAAGAAGCATACATCTGTTCTTTAGACATGAACAACCAAACCATGCATATATTCAAAGATTAATACATATGCAAGTAAATTTTTACTTCACTTCAGGCATGCATTCAAACAACATTCAAAAATTCAGATGTCATAAGGGTTTACTCACAGGTAAAAGAAATAAAGAAACCTGGTTTAAAAATAAGGTTTGCTCACCTTTATGTTGAAGACAGAGAATACATGCTTTAGTTTTGATTTTTCTTTTGCTTTCCAGGTTTGCTTTAGAAATTTGCCTCAGGCTCTTATATTTTTGATTTGTTACTTGATTTGTTGACCCATGAAACTAAGGCTTGAATTGCTCCAAATCAAGTTGAACTTGAAACAGGTTTTGATCAGAAACCTGAAATTTGATCCTTTCTTTTGTTTTCTAGATTTATGATTGAATTTTACTTTGAGAATCTGTTGTTTGATATTTGATTTTGAATAGGTTTGCTTAAGGCTTGATTTTTTTTTGATTCAACTTGAATATGGTTTTGATTTGCATCTTGTATTCTCAGATTTTTAACTTTCATTTGATTTCCAGTATTTCTTCTTGTTTTTTATTGTTTCAGGCAACCTGATTTTGAGTTTTACTTTGAATTTGAGATGAGTTTGTTTGTTTTCCCTTTTTTTTCTTTTGAACTGAAGTATTGTTTACAAATTTGAGAAGTTTCAAACTGATTTCTTTTAACTCGTTTTTTTTCTATAATTAAATTTCAAAAGATGAAATGAATTTTTCCACTTGTTACATTACTAACCCATGTTAATCTATATTGTTAGTTATCAAAAATTTGTCACTAATATGAATTTTATGCCTAAACCCCTTTGTCTATAAATTATGTTTAGCCCATTATTTTATTTAATTTAGAATACATGTTAAACCTTGTTTAATCTTATATTTACATATGTGTTATAGTTATATTTATAAATACACAAACCATATTTATTCCATTTAAAGGAAAATGTATTTTAAATTTTATACTTATATTCTCCTTAAAGAGAAATGTTATGAAACTAAATTACACTTTAATAAAAAAATCATATCTTCATATACACATATTAAGATTAGAATTTTTTTTTATTCATCTCTCTAAAATCAAATCAAATTCAAATTATCTTATATAATCCGTTTATATAAATAGATAAACATACATCTTATTAAATATGGAAAATTCAAATTAATTCACGATCTTATCCAAAAATTTGTATTAATTACCCATAATTTCAAAATCTAATTCCAAAGATTAAATTAATTATCAAATTAATTTTGACTCAAAATGGGGATCATTACAAACTAACTCTACTACATCCATTTTGGAATCACCCTCAGGATTACTAGTAGTAGCCCTTGCACTTCAAAGAGCACCATCTTCAATCGTCATTAAGATGTCTTCCACTCGAACGTACATGTTGGTTCAGAGTGGTTTTCGAATATATAAATCTGATCCCAGCCTCTCCGTACCAACAACCGATAATTTCTGGTTGACTCATTCTCGGTTCTTTTAGAAGTAAGTATATGAGTCTTCATCAGGGAACTCGTATTTATGTGCATACTTCCTAAGTCAGATTGGGTCAAACTTGGTAGTCACTTATTTAACTATAAAATAAACAAACATCTAATCATGATTTAATTCCCATATGGGATCCACTAAGCCTTTATTAGTTCTCTTTAATTAAAAAAACACTTTATAAAACTTGATCAAAAGATCTTTTCAAAACACTACTTCTAAACCCCTTACATTTCCTTTATACTTGGAAAAACATTTATATACTTATCTCAACCGTATAAGTATATTACCAAAACATTTTACTTTTAATGCCTTGAAAACAAAATTATATACTTATCTTATCAGTATAAGTATATTTACAAATTTTTCAAAGTTTATTTCTTTCCAAATCTCATATTAAGTAACCAAACATTTCTTCCAAATAAAACATCCCGCTTACCCTTTATTAAAAATTCCCTTTTTAAAAGCTCATCTCATATTTCAATTAACTTATAACTTTCAAAATAAAGTTATAACCCACTTTTATAAACCCTTAAGTTAACTTATAAACCTCTTTCCAAATCTCTGAAACAATTTATAAACCTTATTCCTATTTTTAAAACTCTTTATATAAACCTTTCTATACTCCTTTATAAAATATCCTTTATAAATATCATTTAAAAGACATCATTTTTTAAACACCTTAATAACCCTTTTCGTTAGAAAACCCCCCTTCTATAAACAAGTTATCATTTATAAATACCTTTATAAGAGTTGTATAAAGAATTAAAAACCATTTATAAACCCTTAGCCTTAAATTGATTAATAAATTAAAGTAAATTCAAACCATACTTTATGTTTGCACCAAAATTGGTAACAAACACCTAATTGCATGTGAAAGCAACAATATCCAGTCACAGATCATAGATAAAGTATATGTAGAGAATATAACATGAAGAAAAATCAAAATTAAAAATGAAAGTAGTAAAAAAGACAAGATTTATACTGTTTCGGCTAACTCTGGCCTACGTCAACTCCAGATATTTCCTTTATATTATACTGAAATCAGTTTACAGTTGCAATCCAGAATTTTTGAAACAAAAATAGTAGAGTAGCTTTTGTAGAAGAAGATGAAGAGAAAAAAAATGGGAGAGATCCTTTTTCTGAAGCCACGCCTACTGTATTTATTGGAAAAACCCCAGCTACAGGGCCTCCTTACCTACATGGGCCTGCCATGACGATCGTTGAGCCTAACTCGCCCAACCTATGTTAACCGAAAGTAGTTCGCGTATTGACCCGAGTGCTAAACCAAAGTAACCCAAGTTCTGACCCGAAGTAATTATTAGACTTTGAGATGATGGTTTTGATGACAACAACCTTAGAATAAGATTATAAAATATAAATACTGACATTATAGTTTATATATATATATATATATATATATATATATATATATATATATATATATATATGCAGGATTTAACCATGCAGGTACCAAGAATGAAAACTTTATAGTATGGAGATTCAACATATCAAGATTAAAGACTCATGAGTATCAAGAATATCAAGGTTATCAAGAGTTCAAGATTTCATCAAGATTTCAAGATTTCAAGTATAAGTAATTTAATTAGGAATTTTGTTAAAACTCCTAGAAAAGCACTGGCATCTTAAAATCCAATTTGTTCATGCAATCAAAATCCACTTCGAGCCTGTTAAAGGGATGGAACCCTTAGTATTATGGAACCTATGAAAAATCTAGTGGAACATCGTTTTGTATCCACTAACCTTTTATTCAAAATGATTTTACAAAATTATATCTTGTTTTCAAAATATTTTCAAAACCTTCCTTTTAAAAGAGTCAAAAACATCTATCCTGATTTTGAATATTTTTAGCCTCAAAATAATCTTTATCTTCAAAATCAAATTATCCTTAGTTTTAAACTATCTTTTAACAATAATATATTTAACTTTTAATATTTATACTTTGATTTAAATATAAAATTATAGTAAAATTTATATGTACCAAAATAGTTTAGAACAGTTTTAATATAAGATAAAAGTTATTTTCAAATAAAAACAAAACACCAAAATTTCCTTTGGGATGTCGACATACCCAAGTTACCCATGTTGACGTAGTGTCAGTTGATTTCAAAAATTTGAATTTCAAAAGAAGTGTCTATTCGTCATATCCCTTCACGAATGGACATAGTTGTTGTTCTTCTATAAATATGGTCTGTTTTCAACAAATTTCTAGTTATATTTTTCTGGTTTTCACTCCTCTTCTTTTTTCACATTTCTTTATACATATTCGTACCATTACTCTGTCGAAATCAACATTGAATCTAACTAGATCATCTATAGTTTGATTTTCTATCACTATCTCCACAAGATCCTCAGTGCTATTCAGAGTTATAGGCTTCTTTGTAATCATTTCTATGAGAAAAGGTGTAGTTGTAGCCTTGGAAATCAATCAAGTGAGAAAATGTGTAATTGTAGCTCTGGAAATCAATTGGGTGAACTTTTTGCCTATGAAATCAAGTATCTCTACCCAGAGGATTGTGAATCTGGAGGGTGTACCTCGTAGCCATGAAATCGAGGGTGTAATTGTAAAGATTGCTTTAGAAAGGAAATCCGTACCTGTGTGCGGGACTGGATGTAGGGTAACTCTGAACCAGTATAAAATCCGGTATGTTCTATTCTTTACTGTTTTTATTTTATTTCTGCATCTGTGTTTGATTCTGAGATCGTATCTGTGACTGAATATTGCATACGTTTGTGTTTAAATTAACATAAACTCAAAAAGATTTAGTAATTCCTTAAAACACTATTCACCCCCTCTAGTGTTTATCCTAGCCTTAAGATCCGTAATCTGCAATTCTAATAGTAATATGTGTGCCAACCCCAAGCAACGTGTACGCCGACCCTAGATGAACACTTTTGTGCCGACCCAAATGCTGACCCAAAGCATGTGCCACACCGACCCGAAGTCAATCCCGAAGCACCCTAAGTCATTCCCATATGCCGACCCCATATCCTTGCCGACCTGAAGCTTCAACACCGACCTGAAGCAAAAATATAGCCGATCCGAAGTGATATCGATCGCTCAAAGTTTGCCGACTCCTCCAAGTATGCCGATCCCAGAATCCAGTGCCGATTCAAGTATAAACGCTAAGTAATCTTGGTTCTGACCCAAAGTAACATGAATGCCGAGCCTTAGCCAAAGCTACGCCGACCCAAAGTGTAATGCCCTGCTATTTTGAACCATTCAAATTGATAATAATCTGCACATTTCAGACTTGAATTGCTCCAAATAACAGATTATTAATTTATAATTAGAAAAACTTAGCATATACAGTAAAAAACAATCACAGAAACAAAGTTTTACAATAATAAGCAACGGAATAAAATATCATGAAGCTATTATAGAAATAACATCGTCCAAAACAGAATACATCAGAAATCCCTGTACACAGAAATCTCTAACACAAAAGCAAATGACAAGTCTGAAACATACAACTGAAAATAAAAGAAATAAACTAAAAGCTGAAATAGATAAGATAGATCTTCCAAGAGAACTCCAAGCTGTGACACTCAAGCTGACCCGAGCATGAAGCAAAACACAAAACACTCTAGTCAGGATTAACATTCTTATGCAGATAAATCAAAATCAAGTGAAATGTCAAGTACAAAACAACATAACTTAAAGAATGTTAGGATTCCATCCTTTACGGATCCGATAAACTATCTAAATTCACAGTACAATACGCCACATATATAATGTCTATAGTAAAGTAAAATATCAAAATAGCATTAAGGGTTTACCCATATCCCACTTAACACATTTTATGTAGTTCCATAGTTTATACAGATACTTAAGCCCAACCAAACTTAGGGGATACTCGAGGAGCACTCCATAGGTATGGTACAAAACAAACTCGTAGAGGGCATGATAAGGCATGTGACAAAGCACGTGAGGCAATGCCCAAGGTAGGATACTACAGCGGACTGGTGGTAACGCATAGTAGCTACAACTACCTACCTCGAGACACACTGCATATCAAAGGTGTGCACACCAAATCGAATCACAAAAGCAATAAATATGGTTTAGAAGAAATGTGTCCGATAGGGGGAGCAACCCCACTTGGCCCAGCATGGCTTCTGTTTTAGTTGCATCAAACCGAATCGCAGGAGTCAGGGTTGCGTTCATACCTCATACAGACGTTGCTAAAACATCCTACTTCATTCTTGAATCTTCATCACGTACAATATTGTTAAAGTTGTTTTCAGTATTGGTGGAGAGTATGACAATATCCTATCCCTGTCTCCTTAACAACCAAATGTGATTCATGCTCCTTCTCTAATTCAGAAAAGATGAGGATATTATCAACAAAAACCAGAACAAACTTATTGAGGACATCGCAGAAAATGTGATTCATGAGATCGACAAAGAAGGCAGGAGCATTGGTTAATCCAAAAGGCATGACTAACCATTCATAGAAACTATTCTTTGTTCAGAAAGCAGTATTGGGAATGCTATCCTCAGCAACACGAAGCTGGTGGAAACCAGTGGCAAGATCAAGCTGAGAGAGTACTTTAGCTTCATAGAGCTAATCGAACATATCATTGATGCAAGGCATCATATATCGGTTCTTGAGAGTAAGCCTGTTCAGCTTTCTATAATCAACACACATTCCCAGAAAACATCAGATTTGGTGACAAAGACCACAGCTGCTCCCAATTCAAAAAAACTCTACCCAATCAACCCTTTAGATAACCAAATCCTCAATCTGCTTCTTCAACTCAACTTTCTCTCTAGGTGCCATCTGTCTGTGACGGAGAACGACAGGTCGAGCACGAGGAATAAGATCAATGCAGAATTCAATTTATGGCTTAGGAGGAAGAGAAGCGATCACACCAACAACGTCGGGAAAATCCTTGATAGTAAGGCGGTGTCAAGATCATAAGGCTGGGCATCTAGAGAAAAGATAAAACTGTCTGCATAATCCTGAAGCGTTTGACATTCAATAACCAAAAGCTCGCCCCGCTCATTGACTAAGGAAACATATCGAGGTTTACAAGAAATGACAGCATCATAATGCTTTAACCAATCACCTTCGATCAAAATATCAAATGCATCGAAACCCAAAACAAAGAAATCTTCAGTAAATCGATGCTTCTTGTAAAGGAGTTTCACCCCTTTACAAATCATACTAAGATTGGCGGGACCGCTGATGGGATTAGTCACACATAATGATGAAGTCGCCAATTGAGGTTGCAAAATATGCTCGAATTTATTACGAAGATCAACAGATATAAAGCTATGTGATGCACTAGTGTCAAATAAAACTCAAACAGGAAAACCGTGCAATGAAAAAGAAATTTGAATAATACCTTAGTTATCACTAGCAGGCAGAGGAGGAGGTGGGGTGGAAGAAGTCATGGCAAAGACCCCAGATGTCTTGCCTCTCTACTGAGTAGGACATTTATTCCTGAAATAACCAGGCTGGAGACAAAGGTGGTAAATGTTATTTCTGGTAGCCTGAGGTGGAGGAATAGCGGCATCCATAAGGGATGGACAGTTGTTGGCATAGTGACCCTTCTGGTCGCACTTGAAACAAGTGATGGTAGAAAGGTTAAGAAATCGTTTCTGAGGAACAAATCCAATACCATGAGCATTCTGCCAATTATTCTTCTGCTGTTGAAAATTGGGCTTCCTTTTCTTAGAACCACTAGATGTACACTGAGATGCTAAAACTGCTTGCTTTCCCTTGGAAGTAGGGTTCTCGAATCTGGTGACCATATCCATCAAAGAAGTAAAGGTGCCATGAACATGACTAATGAAGTGGTTATAATACTCTGAACGAGCACCGTGAATAAACTTTTCATTCTTCTTGAGCCGAGTGTCAATCAAACTAGGTCTAAACTTAGATAGCTCGTCGAACTTCCTCTCATACTCAGCAAAAGTCATGTCTCCCTGCTTAAGATCCATGAATGCCCTATACAACTGAGATTTCCTGGCTTCAGGCATTCATTTGGCACAAAAGCATCCCTGAAGAGATGGATCCAAGATAAGATAAGATAAAGGAGATAAATTTCAAAGAGGTAGATTCCGCAGAGACAAGCTAGAAAAGGATAACTAGGATCTCACCTGAACTACTGTCGAGTAATATTTGCCTCGATGGTCTGAGCAGTAACAGATTCCCACCAATCCTGGACGGACTCCTGTAACTGCCAAGTAGCCAGATGATGCATCTGAGCATCAGTGATCTCAGTCCCAATGAAAATCCTCTTTAAACTCTTCAACCACTGCTGAGCCTCGATAATACTCTCTGCTGTAGTGAACTTGGTACCTCCAAGCTGAGAGTACTCCTTTCAAAGCTAGGTGAACCTAACAGCCTAAACAGGTGGAACAAGAGCAACGGTGCTACAGGGGAAATGGGTAGTGCAGGAGCATTGCCACAACCTCTACCATGGACATTCCCTCGGCTACTCATCTGGAAAAGACAAAAATTCATTTTAGAGCAAGAATAAAGTTCCAAAAGTTCAAAAGAAATCCTAATTAAAGAGATTTCTAACTTAGAATTTCAACATGAACGAATATGACTCAATAATCAATTCAACTCATTCTAGGGTATCGCTACCCTATCTCTAATGGTTTTTTTACCCTATATGCTAAGTATGCCTAAACCAGAGCTCTAATACCAACTGTAACGTCCTGCTATTTCGAACCATTTAAATCGACAATAAACCACACATGTCAGACTTGAATTGTTCCAAATAACATATTGTTAATTTATAATTAGCAAAACTTAGCATATATAGTAAATGAATCAATTACAGAATTACAGACACAGAGTTTTACAACAATAAGCAGCGAAATAAAATAATTAGTAGTTCATGAAGTTATTACAGAAATAACATTGTCCAAAACAGAATACATCAGAAATCCCAGTACATAGAAGTCTCTAATACAAAAGCAAATGACAAGTCTGAAACATACAACTGAAACTAATGGAAGTAAACTAAAATTTGAAATAGATAAGATAGATCTTCCAAGCGAACTCCAAGCTCCAAAAGATTAGTTTCAAAAGCTATGACACTCAGGCTGACTCGAGCCAGGATTAATATTCTTATGCAGATAAATCAAACTCAAGTGAAATGTCAAGTACAACACAACATAATTTAAAGAATGTTGGGAGTCCATCCTTTAAGGATCCGATAAACTATCTACATACATAATACAATACACTACTTATTAATGTCTATAGTAAAGTAAAATATCAAAATAGCGTTAAGGCATTACGCATATCCCCCTTAACACATTTTATATATTCTCGTATCTATACAGATACTGTGAGCCCCATCAAACTGATGGGATACTCAGAGAGCACTCCATAAGTATGGTACAAAAAAAACTCGTAGAGGGCGTACTAAGGCAAGTGACAAGGCATGCGAGGCAATGCCTAGGGTAGGATACTGTTGTTTTGTGGATCTAGACTGGTGGTAACGCATAACAGCTACTACCGCCCATCTTGAGACAAACTCCAAATCAAAGGTGTGCACACCAAATAGAATCACAAAAGCAATATATATGGTTTCGAAGAAATGTGTCCGATAGGGGGAGCGATTCCGCTTGGCCCGACATGGCTTCTGTTTTAGTCACACCATACTGACTCGTGGGAGTCAAGGTATGACGACCCGGAATTTGAGAAATATCAATTTAATAATCTTTGTTAATAATTAAATTGATCGGATAATTTTACATTATAAATTGACAAGTTAAAATTCTTTTAATGGTTAATAAATAATATCTATTAACATTTTTCCTAACAACATGAAATTGGCAAGTTTAATTCTTTAGAAAATTAATAATATTTTAATTTGGAAATATTTATTTAAGCAATTTAAAATTTATAAGATTTATTTTTCAAAAGCTAATCAAAATAGCTTCTAATTATAATGTATATACATAGGTATATATTATATATAGGAAGTCTTTAATGTAATAAAAGCTATGTATTCAAATTGTAATATATATATATATATATACATATATATATATATATATATATATATATATATATGTATATATGTATATATATTGTGATTTGAAATTGGTTTTTAAAATTCAATATAGTAATTATCAAAACTAATGATTAAAAACGTTTTCCATTTGAAATGCATATATTTGTATATATATTAGAAATGGGAAAAATTATTGTTTTGAACTTAATAAAGTGTTTTTCAAACTTTAATATATATATATATATATATAATTTGTAATTTGGAAATTTTAATTTGACTTAATACTTTTAAAGTGATATTTGAAATTTAAATTTTTATAACAAGGATAATTTCTTATTTAACATAGATATATATATTTTAAACTTGAGTTTTAAATAAGATTTAAATTTAAAAAGCTCAATTGTTTTTAATATTCTTTCCTTTTAAAATTTTAACATTAAATTGGTTTAGGAATTATATATATAAAGTTAAAATAAATTTATCAAGCTTATAAACATATAATGCATTTAGTTTGATAAAAGTATAAGTTATTTATAAATATATGTTTACATAAATTCATATGTATATTTACTAAAATCTAAAGCTTATTTATATAAAATAAATACACATTATAATCATGTAAATATTTCATAATTACATACATAACTTAAATAATTTATAAAAAGAAAAGTAACACTTGCAAATCAATAATAAAGCATTAAAATACATTACATACTTATACATACAAGGCTTAAATAAGTTTAAAAAAAATAAATAGTAATAACACTTGTAAGTATATTAATTTGGGTTAGAGATATTTGTAAACATATAGGCTTAGGTGTAAGTTAACTAAAGAATTAATGTGGACAAATGGCATTTCTCTTGATAACTTCATTTAAAATTAAAATTTGTAAAATATGAAGAAGAGATTACTTTTAATCTTCAGCTAAAAATCTTTCTCCATTTCAACCAAAACATAATACAAATCAAAAATCAAAAGAAAGAAGAAAATCTGGAAATTCAATCTGAAACAAGAAAATCAAGGAACAAGAAGAAGATAAGCAGGGAAATTCAACATAAACTTTCAGATTTTCAATCAAGCAACAAGATGTAAAACATCAACAAGCAAAACTGGAAAATTCAACAGCAAGATTTATTTCAACATGTAGAAAAAAATTCAAGAGCTAAGAAATTTCAAGGCCTGGAAAACTAACATCTGCTCTGTTCTTTGCTAAATAAGGTGAGTAAATGAATTTTAAAAATAGATTTAAATCCTTGATTTCAACTTGTTCTAGTGAATGAATATCATGATGTTATCTAAAATATTTAAATTAAATTGGATGCACGTTTGAATGATAAATATTTGAATGACTGTGTTGTTTAAATGGTCTTTGTGTGAAAATAACAGACATCAATTTCTTAATAAATTCAATAATTCAATTTTTGAATTCAAATTAGCTTGTGATTTATAAATAAAAGTTGTTTAAAATCATGTAACTTCTCACCTAAAAATAATTGTAGTTATTTAAAATGAAACATTTTTTCAGAAATTTAAATTACAATGAAATCTTAGTTTAGGTCAAAAATTAATCAATTCAATTTTAAGATTAAATTACATAATTGAATTCGTGATGCAAAACCATGAATTTAATGGTCATATTATTATTTCTAGTTTGGTATTTGGAGTGAATTCTCAGATTTTGTGTTTTGGACAATTTGACCAATTTACAGCGAACGATTGCGGACGTGATGACGTGGTTGAGCATGAAGGTCAAGGAGAAGACAAGGATCATCAGAAAAATACTTTGGGAATTTATTGATGTTTGAGATGGCCAAGAATCGATGGGGTAGGGTTTTATACCCTGTATCTGTCGTCGAAGTTTATTTGGGGATCGTGGCATCGAGGCGCAACCAGAGTCGATCGCGAGTGATTCTGGAGATGCTGGGGAGCGAGGCGGAGCTACGGTTAAGGCAGAGGAGCTTATTGATTCAAAGATCATCGGTGGCGGTCGAATTTTTGATGATATTTGTTCAGGCAGTTTGGGTATAGGGGTCGAATTTGATTCTAGTTTGTATCATGGATTTCTGGGTTTTGAGTGATGTTGCCATGGTCGAGTGCGACGTATCGGAGGCCAGAGCATAGTTCGTCGTTGGCCAGGAAGGTTGTGCACGTAGATGTGCACGATTGTGCATCTGGAATATTGGGTTTGGAAGAAGATGGGAGCTCGATTTTTTCTTCGGTAGTGTGATGTTATTTCTTGAAGCAGGAGAAGGGTTTGGGAAACTCGGGGCAGACTCGGGAATTTGTAGGGGTTGGCTCGGGGTTTTTGCTAGTTTACTCGATACTAACCCGGGTTTGTATTCTAAGTAACCATATTTTATAAAGTCAGTGAAAAAAATGAATAGATGATATAGGAAATTTGATTTTGGAAATGTTTATAAAGTTTTAAACAAAGGTAAAACAAGTTTTTACTTATTAAACTAATTTGTTTTCAAGAATAATTATTTTAAACAAGTTTTAATTATTTAAACAGAAAAGTTTTAAAATAAAATAAGTGGATTTTCAATAATTAGGTTTGTATTAAATTTTATTTAATAACTTTGGAAAACTTTTAAAGATATAAAGTTATAGTAGATGTTTATATGGTTTTAATTATAATTGATTTCTAAAGTGTTTTATTTTAAATAAATTTTAATGATAAGAATTTAGTAAAATCAATTATAATAAGGAGTTGTCTTTAAGTAATTAAGAGATTTTGATTTATCAAAGATTTTAACATGTGAAATTAACAAGGGTAATTTAACTATTGTAAATGATTTAAAAGTAATTAATAATCAATTAAGATAAATGAATTCTTAATTAAGGATTTTTAAAAATATAAGAAGTTAAGGAATCATTTAATTAAATTTAAATGATTAGTTAAATAACTAATTAAGTAATTAATAAGTGATTCATTAAAGATAATCACTTATTATTTAAATTGATTAAGTGAAATTACTTGGTGAAGTAATTAAGTGATTAATTACTGGAGGTATTTAAGTAAGAGTAATTATTTAACAAAGTAATTAGAGGTTAATTACTTTATGAAAGTAATTAGGTGGAAGTGATTAAGGGTTAATCACTTGTGTTATTAATTAAAGAATTATTTAATATAATTAATTAAAGGTTTAAATTTATTTATTAATTGAAGACTAATTATTAATGAAAGGATTAAGAGTAATTAATAAAGTGATTAATTACTTGTTAAATAATTAATTAGGAAGGATTTGATTAATAGAAGTGATTATTAAATAATTAATTAGTAATTAATAATTAAAGAATATTATTCCAAAATTAAAGTTCAATTACTAAATGTAATTAAAAAGTAACTAATAAAATGTGATTAATTAAAAGTAATTAATCAAGTGTGATTAATTAAAAAGTGATTAATCAGGTGTGATTAATTAAAAAGGATAATTAAGAAATAATTATCAGGGTAATTAAAGAAAAATTAATCAAGGATAATTAATTTAAAGGGTAATTAAGGGGAAATTACTTGGTATAATTAAGAAGTGGTTAATCAAGATGATTAATTAAAGTTGTAATTAAGGAATAATTATTTAAGGTAACTAAGAAATAATTAATCAAGGGAGATTAATTAAAGTGGATAATTAAGTGATGTTTAGTTAATTAATTTTTAATTACTTAATGAATAAGTAAGTTGGATTGATGATAATCCAAGTGATTAAGTAAGAAATTAATTTAATTAAGAATTAATTAAATTAATTAAGAGTGTTCCAAACTTGTTTATGGATGATTAATGATTGGATGATAAATATCATTTGATGAGTTAATGATATTGGATGATATTGTATGTCATTAGTTGATATGTAATGATATGAATGTGATATATCTGAGATGTGATATATATGCTGCTTTGTGATATGTGTGTATGAATTTTATAATAGTGAATTATCTATCTGTGTGTTATGAATCATTCATTTATATAAGTAATATTCTGAATATCTACCGTTTAAACCCTTAAGTACAACTTGGACATTAAAATGGCATTTTGGATTCGGTGAGACCGGGATCGGGTTTTATATCTGAAAACCACATCAATCCAAATTAACGTTAGGTCGTAAATCCAAGTGAAGTGATGTGAGGACCCGCAAATCCGTACTTCTTGAATAGACACTAATCTCCATTGATTAACTCAAGATGAACGGAAATACGAATTCTCAGGGTTTTAAGAAAAAGAAAAAAAAAGAAAGATAGAAGAAAAGAGAAAAGATAGAACAGAACAGAAAGAAAACAACAGAACAATATCAGAATCTCACAATCGTAGCGGAACAATATATAATAAATAAACGAATAATCTTTGAACAAAGAACTATATCAGTAATTACATTACATTACATTTCATTTCATTACATCATCAGAGTGTACAACTATCAAACAACAATAAATAGAACAAACAGCGGAAAAGAAATACTATATACTAGTAATACGCCATGCCATCCAGATTGCCTCCAGCAACTCCTGAATTCCAAAATATCCTGATAAACCTTAACTCTTGACTGCCCGTGTGAAAATTGGTGGGCACCCAGAGTTTAGGAAGGAAAACAATAAACTCCGAGTCAGTTATGTGACTGGTGTGAGAACTCAAAACAGTTTATTTTTTTCTTCAAAAAAAAACAAAATAGAGGAATATTTTTAAAATAGATTCACAATGCTTTTTAAAATGAGACTACCATAAGGCCTCCCGCACACACACACAATACAAACGCAGAATCAGAGGAGATTTCTCCTTATGATAGTCAAATATGCTTGATACGTATTAAAAAGAACATTTGATATTATTACTAGTGCATAGTGTAGGAAAAATCATTTCGAAAGTAAAGATATAAATCTTAGCCAACATAGGCATTTCGCACTTATGCCTACTATAGCTACCATCCAAACAGTGGTGACCACCATAAGTGAATGCTAGGTTCTACAACTAAAACCGTACAAAATCGTATTGTTTCTTTGGATTTCTAACAAATGGTCAGGCCAAGGAACTTCCCATCGCTACATGGAAACGCCTCTGAAATGACGTCTCGGGAACCAAACCGGATCTCTGCCAACACAAGGCCGGGTTACCCATAACTGGGTAACTACTGACACGAATATGCCATCCCTCGATCGTAACCGATCTACATCCGAGGATCCTCGATTTCCAACAACCATAAAAATTTGCAGCAACAACATAGGTTAAATATCTGGGCTCCATACCATGATACCACCTCTATCCAGAAGGAATGACATACACTAAAGGGCGCTACCCCTAATAACCTTGCCGCATCATTCCTGTTTTGACCATTTCGGGGTGTGAGGTCCGACGAAGTCTCGTCCACAAAGCCACGCTTTATACAAAAGTTGCTTTGGGTCAACAAATGATTAAAGTAATGATCACAAAGATAAATGATCAAACAAATGATCATATCACAAATGATCAAACAATGATCATTTCACAGCAACACACAGCATGTCACATTACCAAATTGGGAATATATCGTTGATAACCATCAACTACATAACCTCTGAGCTCGTACGTCTCAGAGAAGGGTGTTAAGCTAAAAGAATAAATTCTCCGCCACCAACAGAAATATATTTGAAAGAAATCAGCTTTATATCTCAATTTGTAATGTCAGACATACAATCAATACAAGTCTGTTCCGGGATCGAACAGAACCGAAGGCACTTACAAAGAAGTCCTTGCAATCCGAATATTCACTAATCACGTCTGGACTTCCCATCACATATGGAATTTCTATACCGGGGCCATTCGGTGCAGAAACATTCGACGATAATCCTTCCGTTTTCAAAAATATCCGGTCTTCAACACCGGTCTTCAAATGCAATTCATAACGACGTATCACATATTCGAAATGGGTTATACGACATCACCATTCAAATTCAAATAATTTCAAATTCAAATTTTCCAGGTAAATATTGATAGTCGGTTATTGAACTATCAATGGATATGCACAACATCACCAGATTCCAAATAATTTTCCAAAAATATCTTTACAAGATATATAATTTTCACACATCAACCATTTGAAAACAAATTTCAAATCACTTTTCATCATTTACCACTTTTGAAAACAAATTTCAAACATTTTCCTTATGCGAAAATACTTTCATTTCAACATGGTTCTTTTAAACCAATTAAATAAATCCTTAACGATTTACTTTATATTTACGTTCCAAATCCGTAAATTTATTCCCACACTTCAAAAATAAATCAACGTTTATTTTTAAACAATTTCCCCTTTCTTTTATAAATTCCATAGTGAATTTACATTCCAAAATATTTATGAATACACAATTTCAATTATTCATTTTCAATTTATCTTCAAAAAGATAAATTCTCAAAATGTTTCATTTCACATTGGAAAAACATTTCCATACTTATTTATTAATAAGTAATTCACAAATCCATTTATTTTCAACACTTGGAAAATATTCAATATACTTAAATCGAAATTAAGTATATATTTCATTCTTTAAGGAAATCATTCTCTTAAACATATTTATTTGGGTCAAAACGAATGTTACGTAAAACATCGTTACGACAACCCAAAATCACTAGTATAGGGATTCGAAATTAAAATAGATATATAAATCCCAATACTATACAAAACATTTCCTTTCGGAAATCATTTACTATAACAACAGTGTTATAGTCCACCATTTCCTTCTATTTCTCGAAAACGTCTATTTCAACAATGAATGTTGAAATCTATGGTTTCGAATCTTAACACATTTTGAAAACATCGTTAAAGCGTTTTAATTCTATTTAAAACATCACATCCAAAACAATTTCTTTAACATATTATTCACTATTCAAAAACGTGAATATACTTCGTTAACCAATTTCATCATTTCTATACATTTTATTTTAAAGGACTATTCACTGTCTAAAACGCGAATATAACTCCATTAATAAGTTATAACAATTTACTTATCAAAATAAGCCGTTTGCGGATTTATAAAACAATGTTTATAAAGTCCATTTCTATTTATTTTATTACAACTTCCTTTTATAAATCTCCTTTATTAACCTATTTCAATTTATAACCCAATTATATAACAAAAGTTCATATTATAAGTTAGATACTTATAATTTATTTGTTTACAAAATCGTTCTTTTTAAACTTCCCAAATTATAAATCTTATAACTTATAAGATTCATTTATTTACCCAACACTATTCTTTTAATAACTTTACAAATTTTATAAAGCTACTGCTCATAAAATTCCATTTATTAACTTCACCGTTTATAATTCTATAATATTTCATTCATTTATGCAATTTATTTACAATTCATTCTAACACTTATAAAAACTCGTTTTATAATTTCAAATACTTTTAATTTATAAATATCAATTTATAAATCCTTTATATAAATCAATTTATATTATTATTTTTAAAACATCTTTAAACTCCTTTATAATTTCACCATTTTCTTTGATTTATAAAATAATCAAATTTCATAAATCCCTATCTTTAAACTTTTTACAATAAATTCAAAAATCCCAATTGAAACTATTTTATAAAATCATTAGCCTCATATTTTAAAAAATCAACTTTTAACTATATTTCTCAAAAATCATAATTTTTATAACATTAAAACTATAACGTTTATTTATTTAAAATGAATCAATTCCAAAAATATTTTATAAACGTATACTTTCAAAAATCACTTTTAAATCCTTTTAAAGTTCCAAAATTGGCCCAATGATGCTACACACGAAATAGTCAATCACGACAACAACGACATCATATATCGATATGATAATCAATCAAATATCAAAATATCTGAAATCAAATAAATACTGTTGAGGAATCCAGTTGGATCCCTCTAACCTGTTTTCCTGCATCCAAAGATGTTAGCACAATACCAATTCCGTTCCAGTACTGAATTATCGCGGTATATGGGATTTATAAAATATTATCCGCTTAATAGACAGCGCAATAGGGTCTCATCGCTATATAATGCGGCAAATCAACTCCAAGTACATAAATAATACCAATTTCACTGTACTGTAAAATATTCGCGGTATATGTTTTTAATAAATAACATCCGCTTACTAATGGCGCATAATGTCTATTTTAACAATCAGTAGATAACAATCATCTTTCAAACATGCATTCAAGAATTTTAAATATAACTATTTAAAATTAAAATCGAAACCGATTCGATTGAGTGAGAAGTTCTCACCTTGATTTCAATTTCGTTTTCAGCTTTTATTTCGAATAAAATTAAACGGACATTTAATTTTACCCGAAATTTTCGCTAGCTCCAAACGACTCCAATCTAATTCCATAGCGAAGTGCTCATCCATACGATTCCAATGCAACTTGTTTCGCGCGTTTTCGACCTCGTATGAAAAAGATACGAATTTACGAAGTTTACACAATTTTTAATATATAAATTTACAACTTAATTTTATATTTTTAAACCTAAATGATCTCAGCCGTGTGATTTCACCTTGCTTCATCCAGGCCGTCCCCTTTTCATCTTCCTCTCTCCAGTAAATGTCGCACGCAAGAACCCATATGGCCGCCGTATTAGGGTTCCATTTTGCAACCACCACGAACGCCGAGAACTCGATCGAACACCACAGACGCTCGCCTACCAGGGCTCCACCTCCGGCCAGAGAGCGGCAAAGTCTGGTCGCCTCTACTCCTCGCAAAACGTGCGTGACCGGCCGACCTCCTTGCTTCGATTCCTCCCTCCACGCTACACGAAACACGATCATCTCCGTATGAAATTGAAGCTCTTGCAATCCTCTACAACTTTCATGTTGAACATTTCATGAATTGATGAATGGATTTGACAAATTTGAGGGGAGAAGACGTACAATTTCTGGCCGTTCAAATATAGGGTGGCTGCTCCTGAAGAAACCCTAGGTTGTTTTCATTTTTGCAAAAGAATGAAATAAAGGGCTTATTTATAGAAATTTATCGAAACACTATTCATCCCGGGTTTTCCGAACTCCGATTTACGCACGGCAACTAGCGTTTCTGGGGTTTACCCCATGTTCCGAACATAATGGAATGTGTTTCGGAAGCTAATTCGGTCATCTGTGCGAGTTATGGTAATAAACGTTCGATTTAAAATTAAATCAGTAAATCAAATTTCTAGGCGTTTTAGCTTGCACCGGACAAACGGTAAATCCGATTGACACGAAATTTGAAACCATACAATAATATCACATTACGGATCGATGAAACTAGTTTCGTCGAAATCCGAGACTGTTTGAAAAATGGCTATTTTAACTCGCCAAATAAATATTAAAACAATTTCAATGCGTTTCGAGCTGCCACGGTCAAACGAAAACTCCGATTGACACGAAAATTGAAATCCGATAATAACAAACTATTACGGATCCAATGGAACTAGTTTCGTCCAATTCTGAGACTGCTCGAAAATTGGCCAATTTCACTAGTCGATTAAATATTAAAATATTCAATTTTCACAAATTAACTTTTAATTCAATTTTGAAAGTTCTAAAATATCATTCTAACTCCAATATGATAAAATAAAATTTTACAAATCATTTTCAATCATATTTAACCCGTTATTCAGTTATTTCAATATTTTCGACTATTAAATTATCGATTTAATTATTCAGTTAAATCCAATTATTCGAAATAAAATTTATTCGACTTATAAATCTCACTTATTAATATCTAAAATCAATTAAATATACGAATTTTAATTAATAAAAATTCTGAGTCGTTACAAGTGAAGTGAAGACTCGAAGTGTAAGAACTATATATATCGTTATAACTCCGAAGGTGATAACAGAATGAGTTTAACGAAGGTAGTACTTTCAGTTTTGAGATGAAGATTTAGAGTGCAAGGGCTATCATCGTTAACTCTAAGGGTGATTCCAAAATGAGTGTACTGAGATATTGCCTTCGGTTCCGTTAGAACCCGGAACAGACTTGTATGGATTGAATGTTTTCAGAACATCGTTAGGTGGACGATGAGCATTCTAAGATAGATGTGTCCTATAAAAGTAATCGCAGCCTCAAGCCTCATCAACCGGGAATGGCTAAAACAGGGGAGGTGCAGCAAGGTTAAGTGGGTCATGCCCAAGTAGGACGAGATTTACCCCTGTCCAGATGTCCCTTTTTATTTCGGTTTTGTGGGAAGTTAGATCTGCAGCCAACTGCGGGGTTGTCTTGTTCGGGACTGTTCAGTAAGGAATGGTCCCGGCCTTGTGTTGCAGGGGAGTTATGGTGGCTCCTTGGTACGGTGATCTAAGCCACGCACTGTGACGGGCGGTACCCCAGTAGCCCTGCCATTGATGGAAACCCATTCTTCCAACGAGACCCTACAGTTTTGATTATATTACCCACTTCTGTGGCTAGTAGCTGGAATTTAATGAATGTGACAATTTCGGCTATTTCTTATTTACTTGAAAACCCTAGACATTATTATAATATCACTGGATTTCCTATCAACTGTTTTGGTTAGCGTAAGGTAAAAACTTTTCCATGTTTATGTGTGGGAAGTCTTACGTGATACCTTTCTTTTTAAAGGATTTTCTAAAGTTAAGCAATTTTAAACCGTTTACTCACACCAGACCCCTGTTTGACCCAAGTGTTTATTTTCTGTTTTATTAAACTCTTGGATACTCATATTATGTATGAGTAGTCAAGTGATTCAGGTATCTTTGACGAATTCTAGAGGAGCTTTGGAGCAGGAGGCTTCAACGTGTAGATATATAGATAGAGTTTCTGCTGTGATGTTATTCTGTATGGATGTTCTTGTATAGTATATTAAACAGAAATGTTATAACTGTCTAAATTATGATGTATAGTTGTGTACTCTGATGAATATGATACTATATATATGTTATATATTATATTTCATTCGTTCCGCTGTGAGATTCTGATGTGTTGTTGTTCTTTCTTCTCTTTCTTTTCTTCTTCTATTCCTTTCTTTCTTAAATAGTGATGCTTCTTTCTGGTGATAGAAAGGCGGGTCGCTACAGTTGTTATCAGAGCGCTAGGTTGAGTGAATACCTGGGCTTTGGAGTGACTTCTTTCTTGAGAGAGCGTACTCGTAATTTTTATATATAGATATATTTATATATCTACCTAATCTGTTGGGTTGTCTGTTCGGATTTTCCAACATAAGTTATAAAGATAGATAAGATAGGAGTGTGAGTAACACGACTACCACTGATGGAAGAGGCTCATATGTTATAACATTCCTGAAAATTCATCAAGTTTAATTTGGCAATTAAATTAATTTTTTTGAAATAAATTGTGAATTAACTAGAAAATTTCTAGAATAAACAAATAATTTTGATTATAAATAGAAATTTATATTAGAAATTTAGGAATAAGTGATTTAGAAAGAAAAAACAAATATTGAATTTCAAAATATAATGTATTAAAAATAAAAATAGAATTTAAAAGCTTAGATTAATAAAATGATAGTAATAGTTGTTTTCTAAAATATTAATTTTATTTGGAAGATGTATTAATTTTCATAATATTATTTTTAAGTTAAATTTTCATATATAAATAAGTGTGACTAATTTTTAATATGAAATCAAAGTGTTTGAATCCATTCTTTTCTTTTTGTAGAGTTGTACAAAATAAATAATAAAAAAATATATGAATGTAAATTGTGTAAAATATAGTTATAAAAGGGTAAATAAAAGGAAAATGTATTTAATTAAATGGGAAGCACAAAATAAAGTTATATTTGAGTGTTATTAACATGAAAATGTAAAATGCAAATTTATATACATGAAAGACTTAAGTGAATGTGGTATAAAATTTATTTAATAAATTATTGTACTTTGAAAATTTTAAATGTAAACATATGCATACATTCACATGGATTTGAAGTAAAGAGATGGAGTGTAAGAGTGATAAAACTGTTTTGTTTGCTCACACCAGTCCCATGACTGACCTGGAGTTTATTGTTCCTTTCCTAAACTCTGGGTGCCCACTATTTTCCACACGGGCAGTCTAGAGTTGGGTTTTCAGATAATCCTGTAATAGGTATAGATGCGTTAGCTTCCAGCCTTTTGGATTTGTGGATCGCATTTGTACGAGCTAGCTTTGGATTGAAGATGGAGTCCTTGGAGTTTGGCATTTGAAGACATTATCTTTCCGCTGCTATTCTTTGTATCTCTGATAGTGTTGATATCTATTGTATCTTTCTATTGTACCATCATGTTGTATCAATCTGTTGTATCTGATATTGTATAAAATATTGTATATCAAGTATATATGATATATGTTATTCTTTTTCTTCCGCTGTGTTGTTATACTTAATGTGTTATAAGCTCCGGCGAACCAGATTCGACGTTTGGATCTGCGGCATTTGAATACGAGTGTCATATTCGGTGCCGATTTTCGAAGGTCGAGTCAGGATCGTTACAGTGGTATCAGAGCTGAAGGTTAAAACTTTAGCTCAGGAGTATAACACATTAAGTAGCTCATTAGAGATAGGGTGAAATATACCCTAGAATGAGTATATCCCTAAGATATCCATTCGACTGCCTCAGTAAATTCTCTTACTATCCACTGATAGTAAGTATGAGTGCGAGAAGAGGACGAGATAGGGGACAGGGGAATACCTCTACCGATGGTCAATACCCCGCAATGGCGGAAACAACTTTTCTCTATCAATCTCCTTTGATTCGATTTCGTATTCTTTTGATTGCTTCGTAGCTGCTCCAGAAAGTAGTTTCGGTGTGATGATGGCCCTACGAATAGTTGCAGGAAAATTCTTACTTCGTATCTTCATCGGTTTCTTATCATCTTTTCGTTCTAAACTCTAATGAATTTGAAGATTTGAATTAAATAAATTGAAAATTTTAAATTGAGTTAAATTGGTTAATAGAATGTAAAGCTAAATTTGAATTGTATAAATAAAACGATATTGGTTAAAACCAAATTTAAAATTGTAATTTCGTGTGTATATCAAAGTCTATATACTTTGGAGTATTCTGGCTTGAATTTGGTATCCGTATCTAGCATTTGGGAATTGTTGAAAATTAAGCCCATCTATCTATTCTCTGGGATCCGATATATTCTACGAACGATTAGTTATCCCTTCGAACTAATCAATGCCCTTGCATATTCGTGGTCCACCGACCGGTGGACCCAAATATCTTGTGTAATAATTGTATGAGGTTGTTCTCATATTATCGATATTCTGATTTGGTAAACCGAATGCAGAATAAATATTTCGATCTGATCTGATCAATCATTTCCTTACATATCGTCTAATCTTTCTCGTCTTCCTTGCAATTTCGAGGACGAAATTCTTTTAAGGGGGGAAATCTGTAACATTCCTGAAAATTCATCAAGTTTAATTTGGCAATTAAATTAATTTTTTTGAAATAAATTGTGAATTAATTAGAAAATTTCTAGAATAAATAAATAATTTTGATTATAAATAGAAATTTATATTAGAAATTTAGGAATAAGTGATTTAGAAAGAAAAAAAACAAATATTGAATTTCAAAATATAATGTATTAAAAATAAAAATAGAATTTAAAAGCTTAGATTAATAAAATGATAGTAATAGTTGTTTTCTAAAATATTAATTTTATTTGGAAGATGTATTAATTTTCATAATATTATTTTTAAGTTAAATTTTCATATATAAATAAGTGTGACTAATTTTTAATATGAAATCAAAGTGTTTGAATCCATTCTTTTCTTTTTGTAGAGTTGTACAAAATAAATAATAAAAAAATATATGAATGTAAATTGTGTAAAATATAGTTATAAAAGGGTAAATAAAAGGAAAATGTATTTAATTAAATGGGAAGCACAAAATAAAGTTATATTTGAGTGTTATTAACATGAAAATGTAAAATGCAAATTTATATACATGAAAGACTTAAGTGAATGTGGTATAAAATTTATTTAATAAATTATTGTACTTTGAAAATTTTAAATGTAAACATATGCATACATTCACATGGATTTGAAGTAAAGAGATGGAGTGTAGGAGTTAACAAAATCTAAAGGTTATAATGATTTCTTACAAATGGCATTCCATATCATTACTTTTATTAAATAATGAAATTTAAAATTTCAAGAAAACTCTCCATTTTCCCATATTTAAATCTAATAACATCTCAACAAATCTGAACAAAAAGTATCAAAGGTTGAGCATCTCAAAACAACAATACAGAAGTAGAAAAAAAATCAGAAAAAGAACAGAAATCCAAAACAGTTTCAAAGCCTGGAAGAACATGCAAGCTCAGGCAAACAAACTCAAGCAATCAATGCAAAGTTTAAATCAAGAGAAGATCAAGATTCAACAAGCAATTCTAGTTTCTGAAATCAAGCTCAGATTCAAACAACTTCAACAAGTTTCAGGTCAGGAAAACAGTGCGAACTATCTCAAACAAATTAAGTTCAGGAGTAAAGCAAAACATGAAGTTTGAAAATAAAAGTGGAAGCCTGGAAATGATAATCTAGAAGCAATGCAAATTTTCTGGAAATAATTAAAAGGAAAGTAACATTTTTTTTTTAAAGTTTGAACTTAATGTCGTTGATCAGTAGCAAAGCAAGAATCTAAGCAGTTGTATTAATCCAAGTTACAGGAAAATAAATCAAGTTAAAGGCTATGTAAACTCTGGTTTCAACTGTAGAGATAGGGATAAAGGAAGTCTTCTCTGTTATATAAGAAATCATACTGTAAGTAAATTTAATTTTGTAGTTATTGATGAAGTAAGTGAAACAAATACAATAAAAGATGAGCAAAGATTCTTATTTACATCTTACAGATCTAGGCTTCAAAAGATTAAAGAAAGAAAAAATGTACATGCTCAAAAATGCTCCTCTGTTCAAACTTCCAGTTTCCAAACATCAAGTTCTTGTCTCTGCTGCCAAATCCAGGTGAGAAAACTCACTTATTTTGGCCTATGTTCTGTGATGTTGTGCTTGATGCTTGAAACTTTGTTCTGGAAATGTTGCCGATATGTCTGTGTACTTGAGTATCTTAGTGCATGCCTATCATACAGATATATGTGTATCTGTTCCTAAGTTTATAAGCTTTCAAACCCTGTTCTTAAACCAAAAATCTCCTTCTCAAAAATTTATCTTGGACTTTAGGATTTAAGTGAAATGGTTTATTCAATCCAGGTTTAAGTTTAAAAATAGCTTGAGTATGTTTTGTTTCTGAACTACATGGAAGTATTAGTATACAGTAAAATAAAAAGGGTCTTGTTTTAGTTTAAATTCAAAACTCTTGAATTAATCTCTGTTTAACCTTAAGTTATAAACTAAACTTGTTTGTTTCATCTTAAAAGTTTAGATTAAAATCATACTTAAGTTAAAAATTATTGAAGTGTCTTTAGAAATTGCTTGGAAACCAAGAATGACTGATAAAAAAGAAAAAAAATAGAAATGTGTCAAAATCCAAACTTGGTAATTCATAAGTTCAGAATCATGATTTGAATTCATTAACTTAAAAATGATTTTTAACACTAAAATCATTTTTTTTTCATTTTCTATTGAGTGAGCATTTCTGGTTTAACAAAAAAATGGGTTTTGGGAAGTTTCTGGTCATCTCTGGGATTTGGGGTGTCGGGGTTCGTTCTGAAGGTAGTAGGGTGATCACTGAAGTGGGGAAAAATAGCTGGAAGATGGTTAGAAGGTTGTGGACGTGGCAGTTGAGCATTGAAGGTTGGAACCCTAGTTTTAACTAGGTAGAAGGAATCGATCACCACGGCGTGATGAATTGATCGAGTTTCACGAATCTTTGGGCAATGATAGTTGGTTGGTTGACGAACACGTGGCCGAAGTCGCCGTCGCTCAGGTGGCCGGAGGCGTGTGAACACGGTGTTGACAAGTTTTGGTTGAGGGGGTCTTCAGCTGTTCCAGGTTCGAGTTACCATCTCGAATTCGACTTCGAGATTTGAGGGGTGATTGGACGTTCGCATCAGAGTGTATGGGCGAAAACTGGTATGGGAGGATCACCGTTGGTGATCTGAAGTGGTCAACGGCACCGTGCACGTGCACGGTGCACTGTTGTTACAGTGAAGGGGATTTAGGCTTTGCATTGTAAACCTGTAGTGTTTGTCTTTAAAAAAAAACTCAAGTCTTTCTGGAGGCAAGATCGTGAGTGACTCGAAGTTATGGGGTGTTTTACTCGAAGTAAAGTATGGGTAACTCGGGTTAAAGTTGTTTCAGGGTTTGAAACCAAAAACAGAAACCTGTTCTGTTTTAAGTTTTAAAACAAATTTTAAAAAAATGTAAACTAAAAATTTAAACTAAGTTTAAATCTGAAATTGAATTCAAGAAGTTTGAATCTAAATTTGAAATAATTTAAATTTTGAAATTTAGATTTGGTTTTAAACAACTTTTAAAGTATAAAGAATATTGGTTTTAAAATTAAACTGAAAGTTTAAATTATAAAATAGAAAAAAAAATATAGTTTAAATCTGAGTTTTGAAATCTGGACTTGGGTTTAAACTTTAGTTTTTAAAATAAAGTTTTAGGTTTTATTTGTTTAGCTACTTTAAAAATGGTTAAATGTTTTGAAATTTAAAATGAAGTTAAATGTAAGTAAGTCTTTGAATGTATGTAGCCTGAAATCAAAAAATTTAAATATGTATTCCAGTTTTAGAATAAAAGGAAGTTTTTAAATTTAAAAATAATTCAAACAACTTTGAATGTTATAATGTACTCTTAATTGATTTGAATTTAAAAATGAATTTGGTTTAAAATTCTTTTAAATCACTTTTATAAAATGAATATTTCTTTAACTTATGAGATAAAAAGGTTTTTGAATTGTTTTTAAAACTTTGTTTAAGTTAAATTCGTGTTCATTTTAAATCCTAAATCTAAAATGAAATTTAAATCAAAATTTGAAAGCAAATTGTTTTTAAATGCTTTATTTAAGTAAGAGATGTTTTATCTTAAAAATAAATAAATAGAATTTAATGATTTGATTTCATTAAATTATTAAGTCAATAAATCAAGTAATTAATGAATGATCAAAATGAAAATAGTAATTACTTAGTGAAAGTAATTAAGAGAAGATAATTAAAGGTTAAGAATTGATTAATCAAATACTTGAGGTTAATTACTTTAAAGTAAAATTAATTATTGTGGTTAATTAATTAAGGTAGTTAAATTAAGAATAATAAATTAAGGTTAATTAACTTAAAGTGATCGAGAAATCATTATTAATTAAGGAGTAATTAATTTTTGTAATTAATTAGGGAAAAATAAATCTATTGGTTAATCAATCAAGGGCAATTAATTATAACTAAGATAAATAAATTAATAATTAAAGGTTTACCAATTAAAGTAATTAATTGAGGAATAATCAATTAATAAAAGTAATTAAGGTTTAATTAATTACAATTAAAGGTTAATTAATTAATATAATTAATTAAAGAGATGATTAATAAATGAAGGTGGTTAAGGCTTAATTAATTATAGTTAATGATAGTTAATCATTGATTTAAAGATTTGAAATAGAAGTAATTATGTGGGTAATAGATTTAAACCACACGATTTATTCACTTAATTGTAGATGTTTGATTGCTATTGAATGATGTGTACTGGATTGATATATTTGATATGTGATGTGATGCTATGTGATGTTTTGTGCTAGGCTGTTATATCTGTGATGTATATATTGTTATACAAACCCTTTTTTGCCGTAAAACGGCATTTAGATATCGATGCGACAGGGAGCCGGATTCAGTTGGTTATCCGAAACCCACATCGAATATGATTAATCTTTGTGATTGATAAATTTACTTTATCAATGAATCTGTAAATAAAGATAAGCATTATTGATTATATCGCTTATCGATATTGATATATCTGTGATGATTAATGTTGTGCACTATTGTGTGTAAAACCCCTGGACCACACTATACACACACAAATATGGATTGCACGTGGAAATGGGTTAAGTCACAGATTTTGAAATTGGTTTAAAATTGAATTTTTGAATCCAAAATAGTTTTGGAATTAGAATTGAAGCTTTTGAAAATGAGTTTTCAAAAATAAAAGTTATTTTAAATAACTTGGTTGAATCTTGAAATTTAAATAATTTGATTTAAATTTGAATTTAATATTTGAAATTGAATTCTATAATTTGGGAACTAGGTTTTAAAAAGTTATTCAACTTATTAATGGGTTTATATGGGTTTTTAAAACCATTTTAAAGGTGATGTTTTGGAATTTAAATTCAACCCAAGATTTCAACTTGTACAAATTGGATTTTTCTAAAACGAAAACTATTTGTTTTCAAACGATTGAAGCTTTCACATAAGAATGAATTTCCAATTTGTGTTAAAGGATTTCAAGTCTAAAAATGAAAATAGTTTTCCAAGTTTTAGATAAATCTTTGGAAACGTGTTTTGGAAGCTATAAATCTTTAATTTAAAGATTTAATTGGGTTAATCCAAATTGAATGGGAATTGTTTTGAAATCTAGGGATAGATTTTGTGAAACTTGGGAAACTTCGTGAAATAAATCTTTTTGTGTAAATATTTAAAATGGTGATTTGTTTAACCATTTGAAAATAAAAGTTTGGATTTTTAAGTTGTGACTTAACTAAAATCCCATATCCATATGTTTTTAAATATTGCGCTCACTGTTCGGTTTAGCCGGGAGAGGACCTTTGTGTCATATAGCCCATTCCGAATATGTGATACGTCGTTATGGATAGCATTGAAGACCGGTGGTGAAGATCGGGTATTTGCGAGAACGATAGGATGACCTATCGATTGTCTCTGCACTGAGTCGCGCCGATATAGAGATTCCCTTAGTGATGGGAAGCCCGATCGGGATTGTGGATACCCGGATTTGCAAGGGCTTCTTTGGAAGTGCCTTTGGTTCTGTTCGAGCCCGGAACAGACTTGTATGGTCGTGTGTCTGACACTACACTTTGAGATATAAAGCCGATTCCTTTCAAATACATATCTGTTGGTGGCGGAGAATTTATTCTCTTAGCTTAACACCCTGCTCTGAGACGTACGAGCTCAGAGGTTATGTAGTTGAAGTTGTCAGCGATATACTCCCAATTTGGTAGTGTGGCATGCTAAGTGCTGCTGTGTGTTGATGATCATTTGTTGATCATTAGTTGAACAAAGCATGGCTTTGTGGAAAAGCGTAGCTTTGTGGTCGAGACCTCATCGAGCCTCACAAACAGGTAATGGTCGAAACAGGAAAGATGCGGCAAGGTTTCAGGGGTAGCTCCCCTAGGGTATGACCATTCCTTCTGGAAAAGGGTAGTACCATGGTATGGAGCCCAGATACTTACTCATGTGGACACACTATATTATTACTGTGTGATGTTGTTGTTGGAGAGCTCTCGGATAAAGGTCCCAAAGGACCGGGGGTGGCATATCTCAGGTTTTATTCCCCGGGAAGGGGGTAGCCGGCCTTGTGACAGCAGAGAACAGGTTGGTTCTCAGGGCGTCCCGCCAGAGGTGTTCCCATGTGGCAATAGGAAGTTCCTTAGCCTGACCATTTGTTGGAAATCCATTCAATCCAATACGAGCCTTGTACGGTTTTAGTTGTAGAACCTGCCATTTACTTATGGTGGTCACCACTGTTTAGATGGTAGCTATAGTAGGCATAGTTCGGAATGTCTATGCTGGCTAGGATTTATATTATACTTTCGAAATTGTTTTCCACTGTGCACTTATAATAATAATATTAAATGGCTTTCACGTATCAAGCATTTTTTACTATCATAAGGAGAAATCTCCTCCAATTCTGCGTTTGCATTGTGTGTGTGGCGGGAGGCCTTATGGTAGTTTCATTTTCTAAAAAGCATTGCGGATTTAAACTTTAAAGGCTTTGTTGTTTGTTTTAAAAGATAAAACTGTTTTGTTTGCTCACACCAGTCCCATGACTGACCTGGAGTTTATTGTTCCTTTCCTAAACTCTGGGTGCCCACTATTTTCCACACGGGCAGTCTAGAGTTGGGTTTTCAAATAATCCTGTAATAGGTATAGATGCGTTAGCTTCCAGCCATTTGGATTTGTGGATCGCATTTGTACGAGCTAGCTTTGGATTGAAGATGGAGTCCTTGGAGTTTGGCATTTGAAGACGTTATCTTTCCGCTGCTATTCTTTGTATCTCTGATAGTGTTGATATCTATTGTATCTTTCTATTGTACCATCATGTTGTATCAATCTATTGTATCTGATATTGTATAAAATATTGTATATCAAGTATATATGATATATGTTATTCTTTTTCTTCCGCTGTGTTGTTATACTTAATGTGTTATAAGCTCCGGCGAACCAGATTCGACGTTTGGATCTGCGGCATTTGAATATGAGTGTCATATTCGGTGCCGATTTTCGAAGGTCGAGTCAGGATCGTTACATATGTTGAGGTTGGAGGTATATCTATCGAGATTGTAGATCTAATACCGTCTCGAATAAGCTTTGTAGATTGGTGAAAGGATTTCATTGATCCCAAAGAAAGTCTTTTCAAGGATTAAAGAATATTCTTGAGGTGTGAGGTTGATTTGCTCTCAAGTGAGCAGGATTTCCAAGAGTTGAATCTGTCAGCTGAGCAGAAGCAGGTGATGGCATCTTGGCGACTTCAGGATGGAATAGATGTGTGATGGGATGCAGTATCCATAGATGGTTCTGAAGGTGTTCGTTTTGGAGCAAGATTAAGATGGTGTTGGAGGAACAGTGATGCCTACTACAGGGAAGATTCAGATATTTAGGGATCTTTTGGATCTCAAGTAAGGGAATCTTATCTATATTGAAGTATGAGACTAAGGTCGATGAGTTACCTCATTTCGGACATGGCCTCATTGTTTTCCTTAAGAAGATCAAGTGGTTGGTGTTTGGTTTGGAGCCGAGTTTCTTGAGGAGATGTCCACCCGTCTCAAGGATCTTTTAGTGGAATTAGGTGATAGTTTTGTGTTTCTAGAAGCTTTTGGTCAAGGAAGATCTTTTGGCTTAGCAGTATCATTGAAGTGAAGTTTGGAAGCAGCAGCGTGGACCCTTTTCTTCGATGATTCAAAAATCTTTGGAATTCTACTATCGGCAGACCAGGCAGATAGTGAAGGCTTATCCATTTCTTTGGGAGGCTTAGCAGAGCAGGATGTGTTAGTTGGAGGTGATCTGTCAGTTTTCTGATATATAAGCCATTCTGGAAAGATTGATCTCGATTAAGGAAAGCTGTTCTAGTTGGTGAAGATAGTTCTTTGGAATCTGAACTGGGTAAGATCGCAAAAGTTACTTGCGATTAGTTTGGGAATTCATGGAGTATTCTTTGGTTTGGAAATTGAGGCATCTCAAGTGGAGGTAAAAGCTATTCAAGTAGTCAAATATTTTCCAGATGTTTTTGAGGAAATCAGAGGTCTACCGAATCAGAGACTGATTTTTCTTACCGACTTGGATTCTAGGAGAAATACCGATGGTTCAACTATGTATAGGGATGACTTTTAGAATAAAAAGAGGTTGGTGAAGCAGCTCAGGATTCTTGAGGAGGGATTGATCATCTAGTTTTCTAGTTAAGATTCTGCTGGGATGTTTTGACCAAGTGGAATGGTCACTAAGATTTTATGAGTCGGATAAACAGTGTATGGAGGAAGTTTGTGCATGAGTTCTTCGGTAGCATTCTCCTCTACTCCATATTAGAGATGCGCAGCGGAAGCGAAATAGCAGTTATTCCAGAGTAGGAGCAACCGAGAGTTGTAGGTTTCTTGGATTAGAGGATTTCTACAGGAAATTCAAGTATGAAGAAATTTTCAGGATTTGAAGGCAAGGTTATCAAGTGCAGCTGTTTGGCTATTCCATATAAGAGAAGTAGGTCTGAAGTCCACCAATGCTTGTGGAATAGAGTTGTGTTTTGAATTTCGGCAAATTTTTGAGAGAATCATTTTGTTGAGTAGGATCTAGAAATTGGTTTGATTTTGGTCTAGTTTGTTTCATGAAGCAATCAGCAAGGGTTAAGTTGATCAGGAAAGATGGAGGTGACTCAGGAGCATCAGAAGAGTTATGCAGTTAAGAATTGGGGAGATTTGGAATGTGAAGTTGGAATTTGGATATTGTTTTAGTTTTATCCGATCAAAGGAGATATAAGATTTGGTAAAAATGGAGAGCTAGCTCCGGAAGTATTTTAAGGTTTTCCTGTGTTCTTTGGAGATTAGATTTTGATCTACATGATTGAATTGCCAGTTTGGATAGCTGGAATTCATTGTATTTCACGTATATTTGAGGAATATATGCATAATTCATCGAGTGATAGAATCAGCAGTTCAGAAGGATCTGGTAGTTGAGCTGGTCTTGAGTTTAGTCTGATATCTTGTTCACATTTGTAGATCCAGATGAGAGGGAATTCTGGGTTATAGTAGTGTAGTTACTTAAGGTTCTGTAGAGCAAGTATTCCAAAATAAGTACCTGGAAACTCTAGATTATATTAGGAAATTCTATCCAAATTTTGTCTGGATAATTAAAATTATTTGTTTGAATTGGTTGCTATGGTTGCTATGATTGATAGTGTATGATTAGTTTGTGTGATAGCTGTTTGGAATTTAAAACTTTTGCTGGGTTATTAAATTATCTTTGCTTTTAAATTTCAGGGACGAAATTCTTTTAAGGAGGGAGGAATGCGACGACCCGGAATTTTGAGTAATATCAATTTAATAATCTTTGTTAATAATTAAATTGATTGGATAATTTTACATTATAAATTGACAAGTTAAAATTCTTTTGAAGGTTAATAAATAATATCTATTAACATTTTTCCTAACAACATGAAATTGGCAAGTTTAATTCTTTTGAAAATTAATAATATTTTAATTTGGAAATATTTATTCTAGCAATTTAAAATTTATAAGATTTATTTTTCAAAAGCTAATCAAAATATCTTCTACTTATAATGTATATATATATATATAGGTATGTATTATATACATGAAGTCTTTAATGTAATAAAAGCTATGTATTCAAATTGTTATATATATATATATATATTGTGATTTGAAATTGGTTTTTAAAATTCAATATAGTAATTATTAAAACTAATGATTAAAAATGTTTTCCATTTGAATTGTATATATTTGTATATATATAATAAATGGGAAAAATTATTGTTCTGAACTTAATAAAGTGTTTTCAAACTTTAATATATATATATATATATATAATTTGTAATTTGGAAATTTTAATCTGACTTAATACTTTTAAAGTGATATTTTAAATTTAAATTTTTATAACAAGGATAATTTCTTATTTAATATAGATATATATATTTTAAACATGAGTTTTAAATAAGATTTAAATTTAGAAAGCTCAATTGTTTTTAATATTCTTTCCTTTTAAAATTTTAACATAAGATAAATTGGTTTAGGAATTTTATATATAAAGTTAAAATAAATTTCTCAAGCTTACAAACATATAATGCATTTAATTTGATAAAAGTATAAGTTATTTATAAATAAATGTTTACGTAAATTCTTATGTATATTTACTAAAATCTAAAGCTTATTTATATAAAATAAATACACATTATAATCATGTAAATATTACATAATTACATACATAACTTAAATAATTTATAAAAAGAAAAGTAACACTTGTAAATCAATAATAAAGCATTAAAATACATTACATGCATATACATATTACATACTTATACATACAACGCTTAAATAAGTTGAAAAAATATATATAAATAGTAATAACACTTGTAAGTATATTAATTTGGGTTAGAGACATTTGTAAACATATAGGCTTAGGTGTAAGTTAACTAAAGCATTAATGTGGACAAATGGCATTTCTTTTGATAACTTCATTTAAAATTAAAAATTTTAAAATATGTAGAAGAAATTACTTTTAATCTTCTGCTAAAATTCTTTCTTCATTTCAACCAAAACATAATACAAATCATAAATCAAAAGAAAGAAGAAAATCTGGAAATTCAATCTGAAACAAGAAAATCAAGGAATAAGAAGAAGATAAGTAGGGAAATTCAACATAAACTTTCAGATTTTCAATCAAGCAACAAGATGTAAAACTTCAACAAGCAAAACTGGAAAATTCAGCAGCAAGATTTATTTCAACATGTAGAAAAAAAATTCAAGAGCTAAGAAATTTCAAGGCCTGGAAAACTAACATCTGCTCTGTTCTTTGCTAAATAAGGTGAGTAAATGAATTTTAAAAACAGATTTAAATCTTGGATTTCAACTTGTTCTAGTGAATGAATATCATGATATTATCTGAAATATTTGAATTAAATTGGATGCATGTTCGAATGATGAATATTTGAATGCCTGTGTTGTTTAAATGGTCTCTGTGTGATAATAACAGACATCAATTTCTTAATAAATTCAGTAATTCAATTTTTGAATTCAAATTAGCTTGTGATTTATAAATAGAAGTTGTTTAAAATCATGTAACTTCTTACCTAAAAATAATTACAGTTATTTAAAATGAAACATTTGTTTAGAAATTTAAATTACAGTAAAATCTTAGTTTGGGTCAAAAATTAATCAATTCAATTTTAAGATTAAATTACATAATTGAATTCGTGATGCAAAACCATGAATTTTAATGGTTGTATCATGGTTTTTAGTTTGGTATTTGAGTGAATTCTCAGATCTTCTGTTTTGGACAATTTGACCAATTTACGGCGAACGACGGCGAACGTGATGACGTGGTTGAGCATGAAGGTCAAGGAGAAGACAAGGATCATCAGAATAATACTTTGGGAATTTATTGATGTTTGAGATGGCCGAGAATCGATGGGGTAGGGTTTTATACCTTGTATTTGTCGTCGAAGTTTATTTAAGGATCGTGGCGTCGAGGCGCAACTGGAGTCGATCGCGAGTGGTTCTGGAGATGCTGGGAAGCGAGGCGGAGCTGTGGTTAAGGCAGAGGAGCTTATCGATTCAGAGATCATAGGTGGCGGTCGAATTTCTGATGATATTGGTTTAGGCAGTTTGGGTATAGGGGTCGAATTTGATTCTAGTTTGTATCATGGATTTCTGGGTTTTGAGTGATGTTGCCATGGTCGAGTGCGACGTATCGGAGGCCAGAGCATAGTTCGTCGTTGGCCAGGGAGGTTGTGCACGTGGATGTGCACGATTGTGCATCTGGAATATTGGGTTTGGAAGAAGAAGATGGGAGCTCGAGTTTTTCTTCAGGAGTGTGATGTTATTTCTCGAAGCAGGAGAAGGGTTTGGGAAACTCGGGGCAGACTCGGGCATTTGTAGGGGTTGGCTTGGGTTTTTTGCTAGTTTACTCGAGTCTAACTCGGGTTTATATTCTAAGTAACCAGATTTTATAAAGTTACTGAAATAATGAATAGATGATATAGGAAATTTGATTTTGGAAATGTTTATAAAGTTTTAAACAAAGGTAAAACAAGTTTTTACTTATTAAACTAATTTGTTTTCAAGAATAATTATTTTAAACAAGTTTTAATTATTTAAATAGAAAAGTTTTTAAATAAAATAAGTGGATTTTCAATAATGAGTTTTGTATTAAATTTTATTTTAGAACTTTGGAAAACTTTTAAAGATATAAAGTTAAAGTTGATGTATATATGGTTTTAATTATAATTGATTTCTAAAGTGTTTTATTATAAATAAAGTTTAATGATAAGAATTTAGTAAAATCAATTATAATAAGGAGTTATCTTTAAGTAATTAAGAGATTTTGATTTATCAAAGATTTTAACATGTGAAATTAACAAGGGTAATTTAACTATTGTGAATGATTTAAAAGTAATTAATAATCAATTAAGATAAACGAATTCTTAATTAAGGATTTTTAAAAATATTAGAAGTTAAGGAATCATTTAATTAAATTTAAATGATTAGTTAAATAACTAATTAAGTAATTAATAAGTGATTAATTAAAGATAATCACTTATGATTTGAATTGATTAAGTGAAATTACTTGGTGAAGTAATTAAGTGATTAATTACTGGAGGTATTTAAGTAAGAGTAATTATTTAACGAAGTAATTAGAGGTTAATTACTTTATGAATGTAATTTGGTGGAAGTGATTAAGGGTTAATCACTTGTATTATTAATTAAAGAATTAATTAATATAATTAATTAAAGGTTTAAATTTATTTATTAATTAAAGACTAGTTAATTAATGAAAGGATTAAGAGTAATTGATAAAGTGATTAATTACTTGTTAAATAATTAATTAGGAAGGATTTGATTAATAAAAGTGGTTATTAATATTTAATTAGTAATTAATAATTAAAGAATATTAATCCAAAATTAAAGTTTAATTACTAAATGTAATTAAAAAGTAATTAATCAAATGTGATTAATTAAAAGTAATTAATCAAGTGTGAGTAATTAAAAAGTGATTAATCAGGTGTGATTAATTAAAAAGGATAATTAAGAAATAATTATCAGGATAATTAAAGAATAAATAATCAAGGATGATTAATTTAAAGGGTAATTAAGATATAATTACTTGGTATAATTAAGAAGTGGTTAATCAAGATGATTCATTAAAATTGTAATTAAGGAATAATTACTTAAAGTAATTAAGAAATAATTAATCAAGGGAGATTAATTAAAGTGGATAATTAAGTGATATTTAGTTAATTAATTGTAATTAATTAATGAATAAGTATGTTGGATTGATGATAATCCAAGTGATTAAGTAAGAAATTAATTTAATTAAGAATTAATTAAATTAATTAAGAGTGGTCCAAACTTGTTTATGGATGATTAATGATTGGATGATAAATATCATTTGATGAGATAATGTTATTGGATGATATTGTATGTCATTAGTTGATATGTAATGATATGAATGTGATATATCTGAGTTGTGATATATATGCTGCTTTGTGATATGTGTGGATGAATTTGATAATAGTGAATTATCTATCTGTGTGTTATGAATCATTCATCTACATAAGTGATATTCTGAATATCTACTGTTTAAACCCTTAAGTACAACTTGGACATTAAAATGGCGTTTTGGATTCGGTGAGACCGGGATCGGGTTTTATATCCGAAAACCACATCGATCCAAATTAACGTTAGGTCGTAAATCCAAGTGAAGTGAAATGAAGCCTCGAAGTGTAAGAACTATATATCGTTATAACTCTGAGGGTGATTCCGGAATGAGTTTAACGAAGGTAGTACTTTCAGTTTCGTGATGAAGATTTAGAGTGCAAGTGTAACAACCCACATATTTCACGATTGAATATTTAAATATTTTATTTAAATATTTCATCGTTAGTCGGATTATAATCCGAAAAGCTACTTTCTGCAAACAGTCTAATTAGGACTCGAGACCACCCGCATTGAGTTCAATATGATGTTTGCGACCTTTTTGAGTATAAACATTGATATGTTTGGAGTTAGTGGAAATTTGCTACTTTTTCGCTTAGGGCTTTGGTTTATTTTTAGCCTGACCCAAGCTGCACCCCCTCTTCTCTTCATTCCTTCATAATTTCCTAATACATTCAAGCTTCATCAAAAATGGAGGAAGAGAGTGGAAACTAAAATCCTAAGACCTAGGTTCTTTGCAAAACTCAAGCTCTAGCTTCAAATTCAAGAAGAAGCTTTGGTAAGCATTCTCTTCATCTTCTCCAACTCTTTCTCCATTCAATTTCAGAAATTTCCTAAACCTAACTTAGGAAATGTTTCTCTTTTAAGCTTTAGATTCAAGCTTCTTGGGTTAGAATTGAAGAGTAATTGTTCTTGCCTTGCTCTATAGCTTCTTCTTCATTGTTTTTGGGTTTAGGTGAGATTTTTATCTCACATCTATGTCTATAACTATCTTTGATTGTTGGGTATGAATCCTAACACTTATTCATGTGCATTTGCTTTTGGTTTCGATTAAATTGGTGAATATTTCAATTTTTGGTGTTTTGAAGTCAAATCTTCAAAAACCCTAACCTTGATGTTTAAACAAGTTTTTGGTGATGCATTGAAGAGCCTATAGGGCGGGGTTGCTAATTGACGTAAACCTCTAGCGCCATTGCTCGTTCGGTTGCATTTTGGAAGAGTTTCCTCTTCAATTGAAGGCTGGAAATTTACTCCAGTGCCAGTCAGTCGACTGACATTTTCAGTCAGTCGACTGGCTATAGCTCATGAGCGTTCCAAGGGCTATTTTCAAAGACAAGGAGCCTCTGCTTCCTGTAATCAGTCGACTGGCCACTGCAGTCAGTCGATTGACTGTAGGAAATGAAAATTTCAAGTTTCTGGTTCAGTCGACTGGACATTTGCAGTCAGTCGACTGATCTGCTCCTAATTGCCTATTATGCCTATTTTTGCCTATTTTGTTTATGATTCCAATTTTTATCGATTCATTTTGATTCCTAGATGATGCTATCAATTATTTGACTTTGATGACCTCTATTTTGGGATTTTTGGAGATATCCATTTTGATGGATTTGATATCGATTTCTTTGGAATTAATTCACGTCTTCGTATGCGAATTTTAGTGATTGATTGTTTCTACAATCATTTTTGTGATTTGTCACTTTAAAAATATAAAGGTTTTCTATACTAGTAGTAAATAATCAAACTCTTTTACAAAGATGACTTCAAACTCTATTTTTAATACGAAGCTCATTTATAAAACCATTTTCCAATCTATTAGTATATACAAACCTTTACCTCACTCGTATGAGAAATCTAATTAAACGGCTTAGTAAAACAAGTGGTATGAAACGCTTGTGTTTACTTCGTCGGTTAATTCTTGGACTTGTTCGATTGAATCTCTTGTGACAATTTTCGAGTGGAGATCTACAATTTGTTCGTAAATATTTAAGTTAAGCTAGTGGTTATGGGACATGAAGCTAAACTCATATATTTACTAGCTTAGTGTAATTGACACTTAACCTCGAATGGAAGTCTACAATTTGTTCGTAAATAATTAAGTTAATCTAGTGGTTATGGGACATGAAGCTAAACTCATTTATTTACTAGCTTAGTGTAATTTACACTTATCGATCAATGATGATCATTTTGTGATTTAGACTAGCAATGTGCGATGTCACTTTGTCTGCGAGGGAGGCTAAACCCCGTTTTTAGTGGAGCTTCGGCTTGGTGGGGTAGCAACCTATGGTCTTCGGGCCATTTTAGTGGAGCTTCGGCTCATGGTCTTCGGGCTGTTTTTGTGGAGCCTCGGCTCAAAATTAATGGTTAGTAACCATGGAATAGCTTTCCGTTTTGTGATACACGTGTTGGTGAGTTTTTGTGCTCCCGATCTAATGATAGGCCTCTTTCCCCTTTTTGTGGTCTCTGGATTTCTATTGATCGATTTCTAGAATTTGTGTTTCACCAATTTTTGTGATTTGCATTGATAAGCTTTATCAATTTTTGTGCATTAGTGAATTTGTGTTTCACTTACTTTTTCGATTGGCATTGATATGATCGTCAATAATTGTGGTTTGGTGAATAAAATAAAGAATATGACGTTCTTTTTAGTGCTTTTAGATTTCTTGTGATATTGTATGATTTTTGTTGTTCGTTGATGTATACTTTATATAGTACGACAATTTCGTTATCATATGTTTTTATCGCATCTATTATCCTATCTCATTTTATCTGATATTTATAGCTAGGCTGATCCGTTTATTATTTTCATCTTAAATAATACTAAGGTCAGACCGAGATATTACAAGTGCTTCTACTTGCTTCTTATCAGGGTCCATCGCCTGATTTTTTACTAACTACTTTCGATTAGTAGTTTTTGTTATGTATACATTCGAGATGGAGACTCCTTGATGTATACTTATTCTTTTGCCTAGCACTTGTATCTATTCTTTTGTGATATTGTGGATCTTGTTGACCATTACTTTGATGTACACTTTCATGTGTTATATTCATATCTGTTTCCACCTTTGTGATATGGATATCTGTGACTGATTTGTGTTATGTTTATTTCTACATTTGTTTCCGAAGATATCATAGCCACTGTGTAGTAGCTTTGAGTTTGCCTCGGCATGTCGGATTTCCTCTTGAAAAGAAATGCATGTTATATTATCTGACATATCGGTGCTCGCACAAAGCAATTACACGGATGGTCGCTGCTGAACAGCCTTATTCTCCGCGCTAGTTGACGACATTGCACCGTAGTGTCCTTGGCTAGCGTGGGTATAGAAGGGGACGTCACAGCTTGGTATCCGAGCCAAATTTCGGAACAATGTAAAATAATCTAGCAAGGATCATTATCCTAAGTCTTTCTTAAGAGTCGTGCTTTAGGATTTAATTCGAGTCTTCGTACCGTTCTATCCTATTTCCTTTTATGAATCTTTGTTTTATCAACCAAGTTTGACTGAAATTCATTTTGTGAATAACTTTTTCTTCTTCTTTCTTTCTTTCATAAAGAAGAAGAAATGGTCAGATCTGGCAGTCCTAGCGCTGGTCAATCTAGTTGTCCTTCTCTGGATGGCTTATTCATGTCTGCCCAACAACTTTTGGATCTTGTAAAGAATCAAAGGTTTATCTGTGCTTTGAGTATGAACCCCGAAATGGTTGTACCTCTAAAACTTGAAGTTCCTTTCCATGAGCTTGTGGATATCACTCTTCGACATGAAGAGGCTGATATAGGAATTGCCGGTGATATTGAGATTTCCAAGAAGAGGCATATTAAGTTCAAAAACCTTAAACCCAACAAGAAAGTGAAGAAATCTACTTTGTTAGCAAAGACTCCAATTCCTAATCATGGAGGATGCTACAATTGTAATTCTAAGGAACACTATGTAATTAAGTGTTCGAAATCCCTTACTTGTCGCTATTGCAAGAATCCGGGACATCTTTTATCTTCTTGCCCCGAACTTCTAAGCAAGAGGAAAGGAGAGCTGAATGTTATGCAAGCACCTAGCAACTCTTCTCTTGGTCAAGGTATTTTCCATTCAATCCTTGATGCTATTGTTTTATTTCGTGATCTTCCTATTTGAGTTCTTTTTGATATGGGTTCATCTCATCATTTTTATATCAAAAGAACTTGTCGATTCTTTTTCTTTAAATATTTTAGGCTTGGTGACTTTTTGAGAATTGCGAATCCGGTTGGTGGATCCGCAACACTCAATTTGCTTTGTTTTGATGTCGAGATTATTTAACGTGATTTTTTCTTTCTGAGCCGATTTGCATGTTATGCGTTACTTAGACTTCGGAATTGATTTGTGTGAAAGCCCATATCCTATGTCCTGAGGGGACTATCTATCTTCGACATTCTTAATCTGTTAAGCGGATATCTATTTTTCTTTGTGATTTCGATTCCAATTTGGTGGCATCATTTTATTCTATAAGCCCACATGTTGAGTAAAGTGTTATTTCTTTCATTTGGGTAGTTGTGGAACTTTTCGGTATTTTTGAGCTTGTCTTGGGATTATCTCCTAAGCAATCTTTTGAGTGGTGTTAAGGCCTTTTTAGTTCGACCTTGCCACCGATTTTCGTTTGGCAACGAATTGCGGGAGTTAGCATTCCACTTACCGCATTCCGCACTCGTTATGATTCTTATGAATGACTTGTTATGCCATTCAGTTTGTCTAGCTTATTTCATCCATTTTATGTATCGAGTATTCTACAAATATCTCGATGACTCCATTCTTGTATTTATTGATTTTGGATGAAAACAAAATTTGAAATTTTGCAAATCTTTTTCATAAGATTTATTTATAAGTATAATTAGATTTTGTTCTTAAAACGTACAAAGAATATTCTTAAAATTTTTAAGAGACTTATTTATCGTATAGAAGATGATTTGGTGATTGTATTGCCCATTCAGTGCTTTAAGAATTCTGGTCGATGCGCTTGATCAACGTTATCGATAGGAATTTCCTAAACGCTTTGATGAGACAATCTGACACAATAAATTGACTTGTAGAAAGTAAATTTTCCTAGAAATATTATTACATAAAGATAATTGTGATTTTTAAAGTTTTAGCTTTTCGAGAAAGAATATTATTTAAAAGAACCTTTTTCCGGTACTCTTATTCTTGTGATTCCCGAAGGGAACCAAGATTTCACTGTTTCTACCGATGCTAGGTGTATTGGTTTGGGTGTCGTTCTCTTACGAAAGAGAATGTTCTATCATTTATGCTTCTATACAATTAAAGCCTATCGAGACTAGGTATACCACTCATGATCTAGTACTTACGGCTATTATTTTCGCTTTTAGAAATTTAGTATCATTATTTTTGGAAGAGAAATTTATTCTCTATACCGATCATAAATTTTTGAAGTATTTATTTTCTCAAAAGGAGCTTAATTTGCGTCAACAACGTTGGCTCGAGTTCCTTGCATCATATGATCTTGATATTCTTTATACTCCCAGAAAGGGGAATCGAGTTACTGATGCACTTTGTCGTAAGCAATAAGCGGTTGTTTCCATGATGATATCCGAATGGAACGATCTCGAGACTTTATCTACTTGTGAGATTCGAGATCGTGAATCCAATTTATGTGCATCTCTTGCTTAATGTAGCCTTGAGGCTCATCTTTCTCTTTTAGACTGCATTCTTGGAGCTCAAAAGCTAGATCCCGAATTGGCACTTCTTAGCCAAAGTTGTAGGGATAAAATTGGTATTGAAAGTTTGAAAGACTTTAGTATTGATTCTCGTGGCGGTATTCGAAAATTTGGTAGACTTATCGTGCCAAATATTAGTGATCTTCGTAGAGATATTTTAGAAAATTCTCATCGTTCTAAATTTACCATTCATCCCGGTAATAGTAAAATGTATGCGAATATGAAGCGACTTTATTATTGGGATGGAATGAAATCTGATATTGCTAACTTTGTTAAGCATTGCATGACTTGCCAACTTGTCAGGGTCGAGCATCAAGGGCCCGGTGGGTTATTGCAAACTTTAGAAATTCCAATATGGAAGTGGGATTAAATTTCCATGGATTTTATCGACGGCCTTTCCCGTTCTCGTTCGGGTCATAATAGCCTATGGATGATAGTTGATAGACTTACAAAATCCGCCCATTTTATTCCCGTTTGATCCAATCGGACCGTACCCCTTTTGGTCAAACTCTTTATCAAAGAGATTGTTAAATTGCATGGAGTTCCTACATCTATTGTTAGCGATCATGATCCATTGTTTACTAGTGGATTTTTGAAGAGTCTTCAAAAAACTTTGGGAACGAAGCTTAATTTTAGCACCGCTTATCATCCTCAGTCCGAGGGACAAACCGAGTGGGTGAATCAAACTCTGGAAGATCTTCTTCGTGCCTATGTTCTTGATTTTGGTGGAAGTTGGGAAGATCATATTTCTCTTGTCGAATTTTCCTATAATAATAGCTTCCAATCTACTATTGGTATAGCACCTCTTGAGGAACTCTGTGGAAGGCCATTCCGATCTCCTTTTTGTTGGCTTGAGGCCGGTGAGAGGCTGTTTTTAGGTCCAGATTTTATTCATGATTCCGCAGAAAAGGTTAGCCTTATTCATCGTAGGATGAAAGAATCTCAAAGTAGGCAAAAATCCTATGCCGATAACCGAAGAAGGAAATTAGAATTTTCTGTGGGAGATTTTGTGTTTATTCGTGTTTCACTTATGAAGGGTGTTGTGCGTTTCAGTCGATCGGGAAAGTTAGCACCTCGATATATTGGTCCATTTCCCATCACCAAACGTATTGGTTTCGTGACTTATCGCCTTTTATTACCGGCTCAGTTTTCTGCTATTCATGACGTGTTTCACGTTTCTCAACTACGGAAATGCCTTCTAGATTTCGATTCTATTCTTGAGCCCAGTGTTGTTGACGAAACTGAAGTTTCGTCTAATTTGACTTATGAGCAACATCCTATTCGTATTATTGCTTCGGAGGTTAAACGCCTTCGAAATAAAGATGTTCCTCTCATGAAAATTCAATGGTCCTCAAATCCTAAGGATTGTTCTTGGGAATCTAGAGAATTCAATGAGCGAACACATCCGGACTTACTCTCTCGTGCTCTTAGAGGTGAACTTCTTATTTTAAAATTTCTTCCTTTTGTGTTGATATTATTTTATGAATGTTACTTTTTGTTCATTTAATTCCTTATGATTGCGAGGACGCAATTTCCTTAAGGAAAGGAGTCTGTAACAATCCGCATATTTCACGATTGAATATTTAAATATTTCATCGTTAGTCGGATTATAGTCCGAAAAGCTACTTTTTGCAAACAGTCGAATTAGGACTCGAGACTACCCCCGTTGAGTTCAAAATGACGTTTGCGACCTTTTTGAGTATAAACATTGATATGTTTGGAGTTAGTGGAAATTTGCTACTTTTCACTTAGGGCTTTGGTTTAGTTTTAGCCTATTAGACCCAAGCTGCACCCCCTCTTCTCTTCATTCCTTCATAATTTCCTAATACATTCAAGCTTCATCAAAAATGGAGGAAGTGAGTGGAAACTAAAATCCTAAGCCCTAGGTTCTTTGCAAAACTCAAGCTCTAGCTTCAAATTCAAGAAGAAGCTTTGGTAAGACTTCTCTTCATCTTCTCCAACTCATTCTCCATTCAATTTCAGAAATTTCCTAAACCTAACTTAGGAAATGTTTCTCTTTTAAGCTTAGATTCAAGCTTATTGGGTTAGAATTGAAGAGTGATTGTTCTTGCCTTGCTCTATAGCTTCTTCTTCATTTTTTTTGGGTTTAAAGGTGAGATTTTTATCTCACATCTAAGTCTATAACTATCTTTGGTTGTTGGGTATGAATTCCTAACACTTATTCATGTGCATTTGCTTTTGGTTTGGATTGAATTGGTGAATATTCCAATTTTTGGTGTTTTGAAGTCAGATCTTCAAAAACCCTAACCTTGATGTTTAAACAAGTTTTTGGTGATGCATTGAAGAGCCTAAAGGGCCGGGTTGCTGATTGGCATAAACCTCTAGAGCCATTGCTCGTTCGGTTGCATTTTGGAATAGTTTCCTCTTCAATTGATAGGCTGAAAATTTACTCCAGTGCCAGTCAGTCGACTGATATTTTCAGTCAGTCGACTGGCTGTAGCTCATGAGCATTCCAGGGGCTGTTTTCAGAGACAAGGAGTCTATGTTTCCTGCAATCAGTCGACTGGCCACTACAATCAGTCAACTGACTGCAGGAAATAAAAATTTCAAGTTTCTGGTTCAGTCGACTGTACATTTGCAGTCAGTCGACTGACCTACTCCTAATTTCCTATTAGGCCTATTTTTGCCTATTTTGTTTATGATTCTAATTTTTATCGATTCGTTTTGATTCCTAGATGATGCTATCAACTATTCGACTTTGATGACCTCTATTTTGGGATTTTTGGAGATATCCATTTTGATAGATTTGATATCGATTTCTTTGGAATTAATTCACGTCTTCGTATGTGAATTTTAGTGATTGATTGTTTCTACAATCATTTTTGTGATTTGTCACTTTAAAAATATAAAGGTTTTCTACACTAGTAATAAATAATCAAACTCTTTTACAAAGATGATTTCAAACTCTATTTTTAATACAAAGCTCGTTTATAAAACCGTTTTCCAATCTATTATTATATACAAACCTTTACTTCACTCGTATGATAAATCTAATTAAACGGCTTAGTAAAACAAGTGGTATGAACGCTTGCGTTTACTTCGTCGGTTAATTCTTGGACTTGTTCGATTGAATCTCTTTTGACAATTTTCGAGTGGAGATCTACAATTTGTTCATAAATATTTAAGTTAAGCTAGTGGTTGTGGGACATGAAGCTAAACTCATATATTTACTAGCTTAGTGTAATTGACACTTAACCTCGTGTGGAAGTCTACAATTTGTTCGTAAATAATTAAGTTAAGCTAGTGGTTATGGGACATGAAGCTAAACTCATTTATTTACTAGCTTAGTGTAATTTACACTTATCGATCAATGATGATCATTTTGTGATTTAGACTAGCAATGTGCGATGTCTCTTTGTCTGCGAGGGAGACTAAACCCCGATTTCAGTGGAGCTTCGGCTTGGTGGGGTAGCGACCCATGATCTTCGGGCCATTTTAGTGGAGCTTCGGCTCATGGTCTTCGGGCCGTTTTAGTGGAGCCTCGGCTCAAAATTAATGGTTAGCAACCATGGAATAGCTTTCTGTTTTGTGATACACGTGTTGGTGAGTTTTCGTGCTCTCGTTCTAGTGATAGGCCTCTTTCCCCTTTTGTGACTTCTGGATTTCTATTGATCGATTTCTAGAATTTGTGTTTCACCAATTTTCGTGATTTGCATTGATAAGCTTTATCAATTTTTGTACATTAGTGAATTTGTGTTTCACTAACTTTTCCGATTGGCATTGATATGATCGTCAATAATTGTGGTTTGGGGAATAAAATAAAGAATATGATGTTCTTTTTAGTGCTTTGAGATTTATTGTGATATTGTATGATATTTGTTTTTGGTTGATGTACACTTTATATAGTATGACAATTCCGTTATCATATGTTTTAATTGCATCTATTATCCTATCTCATTTTATCTGATATTTATAGCTAGACTGATCCGTTTATTATTTTCTTCTTAAATAATACTCGGGTCAGACCGAGATATTACAGGTGCTTCTACTTGCTTCTTATCAGGGTCCATCGCCTGATTTTTGCCCGATTACTTTAGATTAGTAGTTTTTGTTATGTATACATTCGAGATAGAGACTCCTTGATGTATACTTATTTTTTTGCCTGGCCCTTGTATCTATTCTTTTGTGATATTGTGGATCTTGTTGATCACTACTCTGATGTACACTTTCATGTGTTATATTCATGTCTGTTTCCGCCTTTGTGATATGGATATCTGTGACTGATTTGTGTTATGTTTATTTCTATATTTGTTTCCGAAGATATCATAGCCACTGTGTAGTAGCTTTGAGTTTGTCTCGGCATGTCGGATTTCCTCTTGAAATGAAATGCATGTTATACTATCTGACATATCGGTGCTTGCACAAAGCAATTACATGGATGGTCGCTCCTCAACAGCCTTATTCTCCGTGCTAGTTGACGGCATTACACCGTAGTGTCCGTGGCTAGCGTGGGTATAGAGGTGGGGCGTCAGAGTAAGGGCTATTGTCGTTAACTCTAAGGGTGATTCCAAAATGAGTGTAACGAGATAGTGCCTTCGGTTCCGTTCGTACCTGGAACGGACTTGTATGGATTAAATGCTTTCAGATAATCGTCAGGTGGACGATGAGCATTCTAAGACAGATGTGTCCTATAAAGGTAATCGCAGCCTCAAGCCTCATCAACCGGGAATGGCTAAAACAGGGGAGGTGCAGCAAGGTTAAGTGGGTCATGCCCAAGTAGGACGAGATTAACCCCTGTCTAGATGTCCCTTTTTATTTCGGCGGTGTGGGCAGTTGGATCTGCAACCTACTGCGGGGTTGTCTTGTTCGGGACTGTTCGGTAAGGAATGGTCCCGACCTTATGTTGCAGGGGAGTTAGGGTGGCTCCTCGGTATGGTGATCTAGGCCACGTACTGTGACGGGCAGTACCCTAGTAGCTCTGCCGTTGATGGAAACCCATTCTTCCTACGAGACCCTACGGTTTTGATTGTATTACCCACTTTTGTGGCTAGTAGCTGGAATTTAATGAATGTAACAATTTCGGCTATTTCTTATTTACTTGAAAACCCTATACACTGTTATAATATCACTGGATTTCCTATCAAATGTTTTGGTTAGCGTAAGGTAAAAACTTTTCCATGTTTATGTGTGGGAAGTCTTACGTGATACCTTTCTTTTCAAAGGATTTTCTAAAGTTAAGAAATTTTAAACCGTTTACTCACACCAACCCCTGTCTGACCCAAGTGTTTATTTTCTGTTTTATTAAACTCTTGGGTAATCATATTATGTATGAGTAGTCAAGTGATTCAGGTATCTTTGACGAATTTTGGAGGAGCTGTGGAGCTGGAGGATTCAACGTGTAGATATATAAATAAAGTTTCCGATGTGATGTTATTCTATATGGATGTTCTTGTATTGTATATTAGACAGAAATGCTATAACTGTCCAAATTGTGATGTATAGTTGTGTACTCTGATGAATATGATACTATATATATGTTATATATTATATTTCATTCGTTCCGCTATGAGATTCTGATGTGTTGTTGTTCTTTCTTCTCTTTCTTTTCTTCTTCTATCCCTTTCTTTCTTAAATAGCGATGCGTCTTTCTGGTGATAGAAAGGCGGGTCACTACACAAGGCTACGTTCATACTTCATATAGACGTCGCCAAACCATCCTACTTCATTCTGAAATCTTCATCACGTGCATAGTTGTTAAAGTGGTTATCAGTATTGGCAGAGAGTATAATAATATCCAATCCTAGTCTCTTTAACAACCAAACATTTATTTCACAACATGGTCATGGTCGTTTTATAAATTACTTATAATTTTCCAAAAAAATCTCAAGTCACCAACTCAAAATCTAATTTAAATATTAAATATTAATTTGATTTAAATTTGAAATTAATCATTTAATCTCCTTTAAGAAAATCAAGTTATAAATCACACTTTAAATTTCCAAAACTATTAAGTTTCGAATATATCCTTATTTAAATTTAATTATTAACCAGTTTAAGTTACAAACCGGTTTCATTATATCTTTTGTAACGACTCAGAATTTTTGTTAATTAAAATTTGAATATTTAATTTATTTTAAATATTAATAAGTAAAATTAAACAGTCGAATAATTTTATTTCGAATAATTGGATTTAATTGAATAATTAAATCGATAATTTAATAGTTGAAATTACAGAAAGAATTGAAAATTGGGCTAAATATGATTAAATTTGATTTGTAAAATTTTATTATATCATATTGGAGTTATAATGATGTTATAGAACTTTTAAAATCGAATTAAAAGTTAATCTGTGAAAATTGAATATTTTAATATTTAATTGACGAGTTAAAATAGCCATTTTTCATACAGTCTCGGATTTCGACGAAACTAGTTTCATCGGCTCTGTAATGTGATATTATTGTAAGGTTTCAAATTTCGTGTCGATCGGATTTACGGTTTGTCCGGGGCAAGCCAAAACGCATAGAAATTAGTTTAGATCGATTTAATTTAAAAATCGATCGTTTATTGCCGTAACTCGCACAGATGATCGAATTGGCCTCCGAAACATGTTCCATTATGTTCGAAACGTGGGGTAAACCATAGAAACGCCAACCGGCATGCTTCGTTTGGAGTTCGGAAAATTTTGGATGAATAGTAATTCGCCAATTTTCTATAAAAGGACAATTTAGTCACAAATTTATTGCAAAACCCTAACCCTAGTTACAGGCCGCCACCCTTGCTATCAATGGACGAAACAGACTCTTCTTTCTCCCTCAATTTCTTCGAATCCAAGCAACAATTCCAGAAACTTTCAACTAGAAAAATGGCGTGCTCGTCGAGACGAAGATATCCAACGGCTATGACTTGATTTAACGTTATAGATTGGCGGCAATTTGTGTTGATATGCGCGCCGTTCGCACAAAAGTTGATGGAGCTATGGTCGACCGAGTTGGCCATGGTTGTTGCCGTGGGGGGTTCTCGGTGGGGCGGTTCGAATGGGGGTCTCCGATCAACTCCTCGTCGATGTTGGTGGTCGTGAAAATTGGAAGAAAGGGGGCGGCCGTGGGTTAGTTATCACGTTCGAACATGAACAGGGGGGAGAGAAGAAGGAAAGGTGCGGCCTGATTTGGGGGAGGCAATATTTAACGGTCCATAATGTTTAAGGTTGAAAAATATAAAAAGAAATTAGAAATTATTATATTTAAAAATCGTGTAAACTTCGTAATAACATATCTTGTTCATACGAGGTCGAAAAATTACGAAACAACTTGCGTTGGGTTCGTATGGACGAGCATTACGCTATGGAACTAGAATGGTGTCGTTTGGAGCTAGTGAAAAATTTCGGGTAAAATTAAACGCTCGTTTAATTTTATTCGAAATAAAACGCTGGAACTGAATTAAAATCAAGGTGAGAACTTCTCACTCAATCGAATCTGCTTCGATTTAAATTTTAAATAGCTAGATTTAAAATTGTTGATTGTATGCCTGAATGATAAATTATCATCTGTTATTGATTGAAATAGACGTTATATGCCGTTAGTAAGCGGAGGTTATTTATTAAAAACATATACCGCGAATATTTCACCGTATAGTGAAATTGGTATTATTTATGTACTTGGAGTTGATTTTTCCGCATTATATAGCGGATGAGACCCTATTGCGCCGCCTATTAAGCGGATAGTATTTTATAAATCCCATATACCGCGATAATTCTGTACTGGAACGGAATTGGTATTGTGCTAATGTTTGTGGATGCAGGGAAACAGGTTGGAGGGATCCAACTGGATTCCTCACCAGTATTTATTGGATTACAGATATTTTGATGTTTGTTGATTATCATATGATGATATATGATGTTTGTTGTCGTGATTGACTATTGGGTGTTGTTGCATCATCAGATCCATTTTTAAAGTTTAAAAATAACGATTTTGATTTTAAAAGGATTTTTAAAATGATTTTTCAAAGTATACGTTTTATTAAATTTTTGAATTGGTTCATTTTAAATAATTAAAACGTTATAAATTTTTATGTTATAAAAAATTAAGATTTTTGTGAAATATAACCAAAAGGTGAAATAAATAGATTTATAAAATAGTTTAAATTTAGATTTTTGAATTATTATAAAGGATGTATGTAAAAGATTTTTAACATTGATATTTATAATAAAAGACAATATATATATAAAATATTGGAATTATAAAACGAGTTTATTAAGTGTTAAAATGAAGTATAAAATGGATTTCATTAAAAATTATAGATTTATAAATTGTGAAGATTATAAAATGAATAGATGTTGTAAAATAAAAGATTTATAAGTAATTAACTTATAAACTGGATTTTGGGCATTTAAATGGGATATTAACAGAAATTGTTAATAAAGGAGATTTTATAAGTTGAAGTTATTATAAAATATAAATGAATCTTATAAGTAATAGAAGTTTTATAAAGAACGATTTTGTAAATAAATGAATTATAAGTATTTAACTTATAATATGGACTTTTGGTATATATTTGAGATATATAAATTGAGTTGGATTAATAAAGGAGATTTATAAATCGAAGTTTATAAATAGAAACGGAATTTATAGACATTGTTTATAAATTCAAAATCAATGGAATTTGATAAATTGAATATAGAAATTTATTAAAAGAAGTATATTCGTGATTTTGGATAGCGAACTATTCTTTATATGAAATGTGTAGAAATATTGAAATCTGGTTAGTGAAGTATATTCACGATTTTGGACAGTGAATATATTATTAAATAAAACGATTATGTTTTGGGAAAGCTATATTATAAATGAAGTTAATTATTTTAAAAAGATGCTTTAAAATGTATTATGAATCGAATACATAGATTTCAACATTCATTGTTGAAATAGACGTTTTCGAGAAATAAGGAAATGGTGGACTATAACACTATTGTTATAGTAAATGATTTCCAAAAGGAAATGTTTTTGTATAGTATTGGGATTTATATATCTATCTAAATTTCGAATCCCTATACTAGTGATTTTGGGTTGTCGTAACGATGTTTTACGCAACTTTCGTCTTGGCCCAAACAAATGTGTTTAAGAGAATGATTTCTTAAAGAATGAAATATATACTTAGTTTCGATTTAATTATATTGAATATTTTTCAAGTGTTGAAAATAAATGGATTTGTTAATTACTTATTATTAAATAAGCATGGAAATGTTTTTCAATATGAAGTGAATATTTTGAGACTTTATCTTTTAAAGATAAACTAAAAATGAATATTAGAAATCGATTTGAAAATCGTATATTCATAGATATTTTGGAATTGTAAATTCACTATGGAATTTATAAAAGGAAGGGAAATTTGTTTAAAAATAAACGTTGATTTATTTTTGAAGTGCGTGAATAAATTTACGGATTTGGAACATAAATATTACGTAAATCGGTAAGGATTTATTTAATTGGTTTAAATGAACCATGTTGAAATGAAATCATTTCCGCGTAAGGAAAATGTTTGAAATTTGTTTTCAAAAGTGGTAAATATGAAAAGTGATTTGAAAATTATTTTCAAATGGTTGAAGTGTGGAAATTATATATCTAGTAAAGATATTTTTGGAAAGCAAATAATTTGGGAAATTATTTGGAATTTGGTGATGTTGAACACTCCTATTGATAGTTAAATAACCGACTATCAATATTTACCTTTAAATAGGTATTTGTTGTGATTTGGTTAAATTTGAATGCCACACTTATATTTTGAATAAGCTCTCACTATTCGGGTTAGCCGGGAAAGGACCTTGGGGTCGTATAACCCATTCCGAATATGTGATACGTCGTTATGAATTGCATTTGATGACCGGTGTTGAAGACCAGATATTTGTGAAAACGGAAGGATTACCGTCGAATATTTCTGCATCGGCTGATCTCCGATATAGAAATTTATTACCCTTTGTGATGGGAAGTCCGTTCGTGATTAGTGAATATCCGGATTGCAAGGACTTCTTTGGAAGTGCCTTCGGTTCCGTTCGTTCCCGGAACAGACTTGTATGGATGTGTGTCCTACGTTACAGTTTGAGATGTAAAGCTGGTTTCTATCAGATATGTTGCCGTTGGTGGCAGAGAATTTATTCTCTTAGCTTAACACCCTTAGAGGTTATGTAGTTGATGGTTACTAGTGATACATTCCCAAATTGGTAATGTGGCATACGAAGTGCTGTTGAGCATTTGATGATCAAAGCACAGCTTTTGTATAAAGTGTGGCTTTGTGGACGAGACTTCGTCGGACCTCACACCCCGAAAATGGTCAAAGCAGGAAGGATGTGGCAAGGTTATTTAGGGGTAGCGCCCCTTTAGTGTATGTCATTCCTTCTGGATAGAGGTGGTATCATGGTATGGAGCCCAGATACTTAACCTATGTTGTTGCTGCAAATTTATTGCTTTGTGGTTGTTGAAAATCGAGGATCTTCGGATATAGATCGGTTACGATCGGGGAATGACATATTCGTGTCAGTAGTTACCCAGTTAGGGGTAACCCGACCTTGTGTTGGCAGAGATCCGGTTAGGTTCTCGGGTCGTCTTTCCAGAGGCGTACATATGTGGCAATAGGAAGTTCCCTGGCCTGACCATTTGTTGGAAATCCAAAGAAACAATACGATCTTGTATGGTTTTAGTTGTAGAACCTATCATTCACTTATGGTGGTGCCCCACTATTTGGATGGTAGCTATAGTAGGCATAAGTGCGGATTGCCTATGCTGGCTAAGATTTATATCTTTACTTTCGAAATATTTTCTACACTATGCACTAGTAATAATATCAAATGTTTCTTTTTAATGCGTATCAAGCATCTTTGACTATCATAAGGAGAAATCTTCTCCGATTCTGCGTTTGCATTGTGTGTGTGCGGGAGGCCTTATGGTAGTCTCATTTTCTAAAAAGCATTGCGAATCTATTTTAAAATAATCCTGTTCTTTGTTTTAAAGATAAACTGTTTTTAAGTTCTCACACCAGTCACATGACTGACTCGGAGTTTATTGTTTTCCTTCCTAAACTCTGCGTGCCCACCAATTTCCACATGGGAAGTCAAGAGTCAGGTTTATCAGGATATTCTGGAATTCAGGAGTTGCTGGAGGCAAGCTGGATGGCATGGCGTATTCACTAGTATATAGTATTCTTTTCCACTGTTTGTTGTTGTTTGTTGTTGTACACTCTGATGATGTAATTTAATGTAATGTAGTATGATGTAATGTAATAACTGATATAGTTCTTTGTTTAAAGATTATTCATTTATCTATTATATGTTGTTTCGCTGCGATTGTGAGATTCTGATATTGTTCTGTTGTTTCTGTTCTGTTCTTTTCTATCTTTCTCTCTCTTCTTCTACCTTTTTCTTCTTCTTTAACTATAACGGTACGGTTTTTCGGCATTCGATTGCTCGGTAGTAGATACAGTGGACGTATTGATGTCGGTTTTCGAGGGTCGAAAAGTCGCGTCGTCGCATTTGGTATCAGAGCATATGGTTAAGCGACAACCATGGCTCTGTTGGGAATTACTCATTAGAGATAGAGTCAGTAATACTCTAGAATGAGTATGAGTGTAATAATAGATACGAGTGCGTATTTGTTAGTGAATATGAAATTGTTTTATATTGTGTTTGCTTATCCGTTGGGCTGTTTATGAATTCTGGTCGGTGCGGGGTGTACAACCGTAATCGATAGGGGTTTCTAAACTCTTAAACGAGGCAAGTCGACATAGTATCATTTTAAATTGAATAAATGAAATAATTTTACCTTGATTATATTTTATATATAAAGGAATAATTTTTCAGAATTATTAAAGTGTATATCAATTGAGAGTTTGGTTGTTGAATAAAAACAACAATTGTTAAAGAGTAAATTATATAAGCAAATGAATTATAAGTATGAACTTATAATTAATGTGATTTACAATTGTGAAATAATCTTATATATAAGGAGTGAAATTATATAAGTAAAAGATTTATAATCTAAAAAAACAAAATTTCAGAGAAGTGTTTTGAAAGGATTTGATATTTTGGAAAAAAAATTATTTTGGAGAAATTTAAGCTCTAAACTCTTTTCGGTCGCTGGAAAATAATTCCGATGATGATTGCAACATCATTGGTGTTCATTTTTGGGTTTCCAAAAGAGGGATTGCTGCCAAATTATTTTAAATGAAAGTTGTTTGGAAAATTTGGATTTGGTTTTGGAAAATTCAAAAAGTAATTTGAATTGATTTCAAAAATGGTTTTGAAAGATTGAAAAGACTCTGGAATCCTATTTAATTTTTTTTATGGGAATGATAAATGAGTTGATAACTTATACAAATTGAATTTTGATAGAACAAATTTAACTTAAAGGATGGAGTCAAATTAAAGTAAGTATAAGTGAATCAATAAAATCCAAGTGGTAATTGTTGAATATAAGTTATATAACTTATAAAATGTGAAAATGAAAGTGAAACCAAATGATAATTGGTTAAACAATTTTGTTAAGTAAAATAATAAAATGGATTGAAAGAATGTGAACTTGAGTTATATAAATGAAGTTCAACTTGAAATGTTAAATGAAATTCAACTTTACATTGTTAAAGGAATTAGCAATTGAATTAATTAATGGATTGAATGCTAATCAGTAGAATGTAAAAAAGAATTAAAATGGGATAATGTGAGTATTAATTCATTAAAAGCTAATGTTATTGGAAATTGAATAATTGAATGAAAATCAATTTAATATAAACCAATTGGAATTAAAAGTAAAAATGTTAGACCAAATTGAATATAAATTGAATAATTTGGTTATGTTGAATATACATTGGTTGTTATATGATTATAAATTGATTATATGTATGATTCATTAAGTGATTAATGAAATTGAATTAGAGAAATTAAAAGCTATGTGATTGAATCCAAATTGGAAGTAAATAAATTTGAATAGAATTGGATTTGATTTGGATTGAAAGCGAATTAACATGAACAAATTAGTGAATGTATACTAATTGGAAAATGAACAAATGAATGTTAGTAAAATTCCAATGTTAATGAATCAAATGTGATTAAATTGAAAACCAATTCATTGAATATTAATGAGAAGTGAATATATATTGATTTGATATGGATTTGTTGGATGATAGTTGTTTGGTGGTTGCATTTGTTGCTTTTGTTGCATTTGGTGTGTTGGCACATGTAGTTGTAATGTTACTATATGATGTATATTGATATTACTTTCATATATACATGTTTCTCATTTGTTGTTGAGTGTTTAGTTGGTGCGGATGGCTTATGCTTCGCATTTGGAGCTCGCTTTCGCGCTATATTAGCCATATACGCTCGCTAATAATAAATAAGGTACATATCTCGGATTAAATATCGTACTTTTACACTTTTTTCCCTGCGGGATGCCTCGTCACTTGATGAGATGTATATTTTTGATATATACACTGTCATTTTTTTTCGGATCGAGCCGCGCAAAGGAGACTATGGCGAATTTTTCCGAAAACTTAAGGCGTTAGAATATTTTTGAGAAAATTGGGAAATTTTTGAAAACTAAGTATGATTTGGAAACTTAGTAAAGATTTTGTAAGAAGTTTAACTATGAATTTTGGGAAAGTTAAACACTTAAGAGATTTGAAAAATCTAAATTGAACGGTTTGTTTTAGGAAGTTAATGGATTCTGTAACTTTTTCATACTTGGTAATTTCGAGAACGAAATTCTTTTAATGGGGGAAGATTGTAACGACCCAGAATTTTTGTTTATTAAAATTTGAAAATTTAATTTATTTTAAATATTAATAAGTAAAATTAAACAGTCGAATAATTTTATTTCGAATAATTCGATTTAATTGAATAATTAAATCGATAATTTAATAGTTGAAATTACAGAAAGAATTGAAAATTGGGTTAAATATGATTAAATTTTATTTATAAAATTTTATTATATCATATTGGAGTTATAATGATGTTATAGAACTTTTAAAATCGAATTAAAAGTTAATCTGTGAAAATTGAATATTTTAATATTTAATTGACGAGTTAAAATAGCCATTTTTCAAACAGTCTCGTATTTCGACGAAACTAGTTTCATCGGATCCGTAATGTGATATTATTGTAAGGTTTCAAATTTCGTGTCGATCGGATTTACGGTTTGTCCGGGGCAAGCCAAAACGCATAGAAATTAGTTTAGATCGATTTAATTTAAAAATCGATCGTTTATTGCCGTAACTCGCACAGATGATCGAATTGGCCTCCGAAACATGTTCCATTGTGTTCGGAACGTGGGGTAAACCATAGAAACGCCAACCGGCATGCTTCGTTTGGAGTTCGAAAATTTTTGGATGAATAGTAATTCGCCAATTTTCTATAAAAGGACCATTTATTCACAAATTTATTGCAAAACCCTAACCCTAGTTACAGGCCGCCACCCTTGTTATCAATGGCCGAAACACACTCTTCTTTCTCCTTCAATTTCTTCGAATCCAAGCAACAATTCCAGAAACTTTCAACTAGAAAATGTCGGGCTTGTCGAGACGAAGATATCCAACGGCTATGATTTGATTTAACGTTATAGATTGGCGGCAATTTGTGTTGATACGCGCGCCGTTCGCACGAAAGTTGATGGAGCTATGGTCGACCGAGTTGGCCGTTGTTGTTCCCGCAGGGGGTTCTCGGTGGGGCGGTTCGAATGGGGGTCTCCGATCAACTCCTCGTCGATGTTGGTGGTCACGAAAATTGGAAGAAAGGGGGCGGCCGTGGGTTAGTTATCACATTCGAACATGAACAGGGGGGAGAGAAGAAGGAAAGGTGCGGCTTGATTTGGGGGAGGCAATATCTAACGGTCCAGAATGTTTAAAGTTGAAAAATATAAAAAGAAATTAGAAATTATTATATTTAAAAATCGTGTAAACTTCGTAATAACATATCTTGTTCATACGAGGTCAAAAAATTACGAAACAACTTACGTTGGGTCCGTATGGATGAGCACTACGCTATGGAACTAGATTGGTATCGTTTGGAGATAGTGAAAATTTCGCATAAAATTAAACGCTCGTTTAATTTTATTCGAAATAAAACGCTGGAACTGAATTAAAATCAAGGTGAGAACTTCTCACTCAATCGAATCAGTTTCGATTTAAATTTTAAATAGTTAGATTTAAAATTGTTGATTGTATGCCTGAATGATAAATTATTATCTGTTATTGATTGAAATAGACATTATATGCCGTTAGTAAGTGGAGGTTATTAATTAATAACATATACCGCGAATATTTCACGTTATAGTGAAATTGGTATTATTTATATACTTGGAGTTGATTTTCCCGCATTATATAGCGGATGAGACCCTATTGCGCCGCCTATTAAGCGGATAATATTTTATAAATCCAATATACCGCGATAATTCCGTACTGGAACGGAATTGGTATTGTGCTAATGTTGTGGATGCAGGGAAACAGGTTGGAGGGATCCAATTGGATTCCTTACCATTATTTATTGGATTACAGATATTTTGATGTTTGTTGATTATCCTATGATGATATATGATGTTTGTTGTCGTGATTGACTATTGGGTGCTGTTGCATCATCGGATCCATTTTTAAAGTTTAAAAATAACGATTTTGATTTTAAAAGGATTTTTAAAATGATTTTTCAAAGTATACGTTTTATTAAATTTTTGAATTGATTCATTTTAAATAATTGAAACGTTATAAATTTTTATGTTATAAAAAATTAAGATTTTTGTGAAATATAACCAAAAGGTGATTTTTAAAATAAATAGATTTATAAAATAGTTTAAATTTAGATTTTTGAATTATTATAAAGGATGTATGTAGAAGATTTTTAACATTGATATTTATAATATATATATATATATATATAAGATATTGGAATTATAAAACGAGTTTATTAAGTGTTAAAATGAAGTATAAAATGGATTTCATTAAAAAGTATAGATTTATAAATTGTGAAGATTATAAAATGAATAGATGTTGTAAAATAAAAGATTTATAAGTAATTAACTTATAAACTGGATTTTGGGCATTTAAATGGGATATTAATAGAAATTGTTAATAAAGGAGATTTTATAAGTTGAAGTTGGTATAAAATATAAATGAATCTTATAAGTAATAGAAGTCTTAAAAAGAACAATTTTGTAAATAAATGAGTTATAAGCATTTAACTTATAATATGGACTTTTGGTATATATTTGAGATATATAAATTAAATTGGATTAATAAAGGAGATTTATAAATCGAAGTTTATAAATAGAAACGGAATTTATAGACATTGTTTATAAATTCGAAATCAATGGAATTTGATAAATTGAATATAGAAATTTATTAAAAGATGTATATTCGCGATTTTGGATAGCGAACTATTCTTTATATGAAATGTGTAGAAATATTGAAATTTGGTTAGTGAAGTATATTCACGATTTTGGACAGTGAATATATTATTAAATAAAATGGTTATGTTTTGGGAAAGCTATATTATAAAATGAAGTTAATTATTTTAAAAGGATGCTTTAAAATGTATTATGAATCGAATACATAGATTTCAACATTCATTGCTGAAATAGACGTTTTCGAGAAATAAGGAAATGGTGGACTATAACACTGTTGTTATAGTAAATGATTTCCGAAAGGAAATGTTTTTGTATAGTATTGGGATTTATATATCTATCTAAATTTCGAATCCCTATACTAGTGATTTTGGGTTGTCATGACGATGTTTTACGCAACTTTCGTCTTGGCCCAAACAAATGTGTTTAAGAGAATGATTTCTTAAAGAATGAAATATATACTTAATTTCGATTTAAGTATATTGAATATTTTCCAAGTGTTGAAAATAAATGGATTTGTGAATTAGTTATTATTAAATAAGTATGGAAATGTTTTTCAATATGAAGTGAATACTTTGAGACTTTATCTTTTAAAGATAAACTAAAAATGAATATTAGAAATCGATTTGAAAATCGTATATTCATAGATATTTTGGAATTGTAAATTCACTACGGAATTTGTAAAAGGAAGGGAAATTTGTTTAAAAATAAACGTTGATTTATTTTTGAAGTGTGGGAATAAATTTACGGATTTGGAACGTAAATATAACGTAAATCGGTAAGGATTTATTTAATTGGTTTAAATGAACCATGTTGAAATGAAAGTATTTCCGCGTAAGGAAAATGTTTGAAATTTGTTTTCAAAAGTGGTAAAGATGAAAAGTGATTTGAAAATTGTTTTCAAATGGTTGAAGCGTGGAAATTATATATCTAGTAAAGATATTTTTGGAAAGTAAATAATTTGGGAAATTATTTGGAATTTGGTGATGTTGAACACTCCTATTGATAGTTAAATAACCGACTGTCAATATTTACCTTTAAATAGGTATTTGTTGTGATTTGTTTGAATTTGAATGCCACACTTATATTTTGAATAAGCGCTCAGTATACGGGTTAGCCGGGAAAGGACCTTGGGGTCATATAACCCATTCCGAATATGTGATACGTCGTTATGAATTGCATTTGATGACCGGTGTTGAAGACCGGATATTTGTGAAAACGGAACGATTACCGTCGAATATTTCTGCATCGGCTGATCTTCGATATAGAAATTTATTACCCTTTGTGATGGGAAGTCCGGTCATGATTGGTGAATATCCGGATTGCAACGACTTCTTTGGAAGTGCCTTCGGTTCCGTTCGATCCCGGAACGGACTTGTATGGATGTGTGTCTAACGTTACAGTTTGAGATGTAAAGCTGGTTTCTATCAAATATGTTGCTGTTGGTGGCGGAGAATTTATTCTCTTAGCTTAACACCCTTAGAGGTTATGTAGTTGATAGTTACTAGTGATACATTCCCAAATTGGTAATGTGGCATACGAAGTGCTGTTGAGCATTTGATGATCAAAGCACAGCTTTTGTATAAAGCGTGGCTTTGTGGACGAGACTTCGTCGGACCTCACACCCCGGAAATGGTCAAAACAGGAAGGATGCGGCAAGGTTATTAGGGGGTAGCGCCCCTTTAGTGTATGTCATTCCTTCTGGATAGAGGTGGTATCATGGTATGGAGCCCAGATACTTAACCTATGTTGTTGCTGCAAATTTATTGCTTTGTGGTTGTTGGAAATCGAGGATCCTCGGATGTGGATCGGTTTCGATCGGGGAATGACATATTCGTGTCAATAGTTACCCAGTTAGGGGTAACCCGGTCTTGTGTTGGCAGAGATCCGGTTAGGTTCTCGGGTCGTCTTTCCAGAGGCGTACCCATGTGGCAATGGGAAGTTCCTTGGCCTGACCATTTGTTGGAAATCAAAAGAAACAATACGATCCTGTACAGTTTTAGTTGTAAAACCTATCATTCACTTATGGTGGTGCCCCACTGTTTGGATGGTAGCCATAGTAGGCGTAAGTGCGGAATGCCTATGCTGGCTAAGATTTATATCTTTACTTTCGAAATATTTTCTACACCATGCACTAGTAATAATATCAAATGTTTCTTTTTAATGCGTATCAAGCATCTTTGACTATCATAAGGAGAAATCTCCTCCGATTCTGCGTTTGCATTGTGTGTGTGTGTGCGCGAGGCCTCATGGTAGTCTCATTTTCTAAAAAGCATTGCGAATCTATTTTAAAATAATCCTGTTCTTTGTTTTAAAGATGAACTGTTTTTAAGTTCTCACACCAGTCACATGATTGACTCAAAGTTTATTGTTTTCCTTCCTAAACTCTGGGTGCCCACCAATTTCCACACAGGCAGTCAAGAGTCAGGTTTATCAGGATATTCTGGAATTCAGGAGTTGCTGGAGGCAAGCTGGATGGCATGGCGTATTCACTAGCATATAGTATTCTTTTCCGCTGTTTGTTGTTGTTTGTTGTTGTACACTCTGATGATGTAATTGATGTAATGTAATAACTGATATAGTTCTTTGTTTAAAGATTATTCATTTATCTATTATATGTTGTTCCGCTGCGATTGTGAGATTCTGATAATGTTCTGTTGTTTCTGTTCTATTCTGTTCTATCTTTCTCTCTCTTCTTCTACCTTTTTTTTCTTCTTTAACTATAACGGTACGGTTCTCCGGCATTCGATTGCTCGGCAATTGATACAGTGGACGTATTGATGTCGGTTTTCGAGCGTCGAAAAGTCGCGTCGTCACATTTGGTATCAGAGCGTATGGTTAAGCGACAACCATTGCTCTGTTGGGAATTACTCATTAGAGATAGAGTCAGTAGTACTCTAGAATGAGTTTGAGTGTAATAATAAATACGAGTGCGTATTTGTTAGTGAATATGAAATTGTTTTATATTGTGTTTGCTTATCTGTTGGGCTGTTTATGAATTCTGGTCGGTGCGGGTTGTACAACCGTAATCGATAGGGGTTTCTAAACTCTTAAACGAGGCAAGTCGATATAGTATCGTTTTAAATTGAATAAATGAAATAATTTTACCTTGATTATAATTTATATATAAAGGAATAATTTTTCACAATTATTAAAGTGTATATCAATTGAGAGTTTGGTTGTTGAATAAAAACAACAATTTTTAAAGAGTAAATTATATAAGCAAATGAATTATAAGTATGAACTTATAATTAATGTGATTTACAATTGTGAAATAATCTTATATATAAGGAGTGAAATTATATAAGTGAAAGATTTATAATCTAAAAAAACAAAATTTCAGAGAAGTGTTTTGAAAGGATTTGATATTTTGGAAAAAAATTATTTTGGAGAAATTTAAGCTCTAAACTCTTTTCGGTCGCTGGAAAATAATTCCGATGATGATTGCAACATCATTGGTGTTTATTTTTGGGTTTCCAAAAGAGGGGTTGCTGCCAAATTATTTTAAATGAAAGTTGTTTGGAAAATTTGGATTTGGTTTCGGAAAATTCAAAAGTAATTTGAATTGATTTCAAAAATGGTTTTGAAAGATTGAAAAGACTCTGGAATCCTATTTAATTTTTTTTATGGGAATGATAAATGAGTTGATAACTTATACAAATTGAATTTTGATAGAATAAATTTAACTTAAAGGATGGAGTTAAATTAAAGTAAGTATAAATGAATCAATAAAATCCAAGTGGTAATTGTTGAATATAAGTTATATAACTTATAAAATGTGAAAATGAAAGTGAACCAAATGATAATTGGTTAAACAATTTTGTTAAGTAAAATAATAAAATGGATTGAAAAAATGTGAACTTGAGTTATATAAATGAAGTTCAACTTGAAATGTTAAATGAAATTCAACATTATAGCAATTGAATTAATTAATGGATTGAATGCTAATCAATAGAATGTAAAAAGAATTGATATGGGATAATGTAAGTATTAATTCATTAAAAGCTAATGTTATTGGAAATTGAATAATTGAATGAAAATCAATTTAATATAAACCAATTGGAATTAAAAGTAAAAATGTTAGACCAAATTGAATATAAATTGAATAATTTGGTTATGTTGAATATACGTTGGTTGTTATATGATTATAAATTGATTATATGTATGATTCATTAAGTGATTAATGAAATTGAATTAGCGAAATTAAAAGCTATGTGATTGAATCCAAGTTGGAAGTAAATAAATTTGAATAGAATTGGATTTGATTTGGATTGAAAGCGAATTAACGTGAATAAATTAGTGAATGTATACTAATTGGAAAATGAACAAATGAATGTTAGTAAAATTCCAATGTTAATTAATCAAATGTGATTAAATTGAAAACCAATTCATTGAATATTAATGAGAAGTGAATATATATTGATTTGATATGGATTTGTTGGATGATAGTTGTTCGGTGGTTGCATTTGTTGCTTTTGTTGCATTTTCTGTGTTGGCACATGTAGTTGTTATGTTACTATATGATGTATATTGATATTACTTTCATATATACATGTTTCTCATTTGTTGTTGAGTGTTTAGTAGGTGCGGATGGCTTATGCTTCGCAGTTGGAGCTCGCTTTCGCGCTATATTAGCCGTATACGCTCGCTAATAATAAATAAGGTACATATCTCGGATTAAATATCGTACTTTTACACTTTTTTCCCTGCGGGATGCCTCATCACTTGATGAGATGTATATTTGTGATACATATACTGTCATTTTTTTCGGATCGAGCCGCGCAAAGGAGACTATGGCGAATTTTTCCGAAAATTTAAGGCGTTAGAATCTTTTTAAGAAAATTGGGAAATTTTTGAAAACTAAGTATGATTTGGAAACTTAGTAAAGATTTTGTAAGAAGTTTAACTATGAATTTTGGGAAAGTTAAACACTTAAGAGATTTGAAAAATCTAAATTGAACGGTTTGTTTTGGGAAGTTAATGGATTCTGTAACTTTTTCTTACTTGGTAATTTCGAGGACGAAATTCTTTTAAGGGGGGAAGATTGTAACGACCCAGAATTTTTGTTAATTAAAATTTGAATATTTAATTTATTTTAAATATTAATAAGTAAAATTAAACAGTCGAATAATTTTATTTCGAATAATTGGATTTAATTGAATAATTAAATCGATAATTTAATAGTTGAAATTACAGAAAGAATTGAAAATTGGGTTAAATATGATTAAATTTGATTTTTAAAATTTTATTATATCATATTGGAGTTATAATGATGTTATAGAACTTTTAAAATCGAATTAAAAGTTAATCTGTGAAAATTGAATATTTTAATATTTAATCGACGAGTTAAAATAGTCATTTTCAAATAGTCTCGGATTTCGACGAAACCAGTTTCATCGGATCCGTAATGTGATATTATTGTAAGCTTTCAAATTTCATGTCGATCGGATTTACGGTTTGTCCGGGGCAAGCCAAAACACATAGAAATTAGTTTAAATCGATTTAATTTAAAAATCGACCGTTTATTGCCGTAACTCGCACAGATGATCGAATTGGCCTTCGAAACACGTTCCATTGTGTTCGGAACGTGGGGTAAACCTTAGAAACGCCAACCGGCACGCTTCATTTGGAGTTCGAATTTTTTTGGATGAATAGTATTTCGCCAATTTTCTATAAAAGGACCATTTATTCACAAATTTATTGCAAAACCCTAACCCTAGTTACAGGCTGCCACTCTTGTTATCAATGGCCGAAACACACTCTTCTTTCTCCCTTAATTTCTTCGAATCCAAGCAACAATTCCAGAAACTTTCAACTAGAAAAATGTCGGGCTCGTCGAGACGAAGATATCCAACGGCTATGATTTGATTTAACGTTATAGATTGGCGGCAATTTGTGTTGATACGCGTGCCGTTCGCATGAAAGTTGATGGAGCTATGGTCGACCGAGTTGGCCGTGGTTATTGCCGTAGGGGGTTCTCGGTGGGGCGGTTCGAATGGGGGTCTCCGATCAACTCCTCGTCGATGTTGGTGGTCGCGAAAATTGTAAGAAAGGGGGCGACCGTGGGTTAGTTATCACGTTCGAACGTGAACGGGGGAGGGGGGGGAGAGAAGAAGGAAAGGTGCGGCCTGATTTGGCGGAGGCAATATCTAACGGTCCAGAATGTTTAAGGTTGAAAAATATAAAAAGAAATTAGAAATTATTATATTTAAAAATCGTGTAAACTTCGTAATAACATATCTTGTTCATACGAGGTCGAAAAATTACGAAACAACTTGCGTTGGGTTCGTATGGACGAGCACTACGCTATGGAACTGGATTGGTGTCGTTTGGAGCTAGTGAAAATTTCGGGTAAAACTAAACGCTCGTTTAATTTTATTCGAAATAAAACGCTGGAACTGAATTAAAATCAAGGTGAGAACTTCTCACTCAATCGAATCGATTTCGATTTAAATTTTAAATATTTCGATTTAAAATTGTTGATTGTATGCCTAAATGATAAATTTTTATCTGTTATTAATTGAAATAGACATTATACGCCGTTAGTAAGCGGAGGTTATTTATTAAAAACATATACCGCGAATATTTCACCGTATAATGAAATTGGTATTATTTATGTACTTGGAGTTGATTTTCCCGCATTATATAGCGGATGAGACCCTATTGCGCCACCTATTAAGCGGATAATATTTTATAAATCCCATATACCGCGATAATTCCGTACTGGAACGGAATTGGTATTGTGCTAATGCTTGTGGATGCAAGGAAACAAGTTGGAGGGATCCAACTGGATTCCTCACCAGTATTTATTGGATTACATATATTTTGATGTTTGTTGATTATCATATGATGATATATGATGTTTGTTGTCGTGATTGACTATTGGGTGCTATTGCATCATCGGATCCATTTTTAAAGTTTAAAAATAACGATTTTGATTTTAAAAAGATTTTTAAAATGATTTTTCAAAGTATACGTTTTATTAAATTTTTGAATTGATTCATTTTAAATAATTAAAACGTTATAAATTTTTATGTTATAAAAAATTAATATTTTTGTGAAATATAATCAAAAGGTGATTTTTAAAATAAATAGATTTATAAAATAGTTTAAATTTAGATTTTTGAATTATTATAAAGGATGTATGTAAAAGATTTTTAACATTGATATTTATAATAATATATATATATATATATATATATATATATATATATATATATAAATAAAATATTGGAATTATAAAACGAGTTTATTAAGTGTTAAAATGAAGTATAAAATGGATTTCATTAAAAATTATATATTTATAAATTGTGAAGATTATAAAATGAATAGATGTTGTAAAATAAAAGATTTATAAGTAATTAACTTATAAACTGGATTTTGGGCATTTAAATGGGATATTAATAGAAATTGTTAATAAAGGAGATTTTATAAGTTGAAGTTGGTATAAAATATAAATGAATCTTATAAGTAATAGAAGTCTTAAAAAGAACGATTTTGTAAATAAATGAGTTATAAGTATTTAACTTATAATATGGACTTTTGGTTTATATTTGAGATATATAAATTAAAATGGATTAATAAAGGAGATTTATAAATCGAAGTTTATAAATAGAAACGGAATTTATAGACATTGTTTATAAATTCGAAATCAACGGAATTTGATAAATTGAATATAGAAATTTATTAAAAGAAGTATATTCGCGATTTTGGATAGCGAACTATTCTTTATATGAAATGTGTAGAAATATTGAAATTTGGTTAGTGAAGTATATTCACGATTTTGGACAGTGAATATATTATTAAATAAAATGGTTATGTTTTGGGAAAGCTATATTATAAAATGAAGTTGATTATTTTAAAAGGATGCTTTAAAATGTATTATGAATCGAATACATAGATTTCAACATTCATTGCTGAAATAGACGTTTTCGAGAAATAAGGAAATGGTGGACTATAACACTGTTGTTATAGTAAATGATTTTCGAAAGGAAATGTTTTTGTATAGTATTGGGATTTATATATCTATCTAAATTTCGAATCCCTATACTAGTGATTTTGGGTTGTCGTAACGATGTTTTACGCAACTTTCGTCTTCGCCCAAACAAATGTGTTTAAGAGAATGATTTCTTAAAGAATGAAATATATACTTAATTTCGATTTAAGTATATTGAATATTTTCCAATTGTTGAAAATAAATGGATTTGTGAATTACTTATTATTAAATAAGCATGGAAATGTTTTTCAATATGAAGTGAATATTTTGAGACTTTATCTTTTAAAGATAAACTAAAAATGAATATTAGAAATCGATTTGAAAATTGTATATTCATAGATATTTTGGAATTGTAAATTCACTATGGAATTTATAAAAGGAAGGGAAATTTGTTTAAAAATAAACGTTGATTTATTTTTGAAGTGTGGGAATAAATTTACGGATTTGGAACGTAAATATAACGTAAATCGGTAAGGATTTATTTAATTGGTTTAAGTGAACCATGTAGAAATGAAAGTATTTCCGCGTAAGGAAAATGTTTGAAATTTGTTTTCGAAAGTGGTAAAGATGAAAAGTGTTTTGAAAATTGTTTTCAAATGGTTGAAGTGTGGAAATTATATATCTAGTAAAGATATTTTTGGAAAGTAAATAATTTGGGAAATTATTTGGAATTTGGTGATGCTGTACACTCCTATTGATAGTTAAATAACCGACTATCAATATTTACCTTTAAATAGGTATTTGTTGTGATTTGTTTGAGTTTGATTGCCACACTTATATTTTGAATACGCGCTCACTATTCGGGTTAGCCAGGAAAGGATCTTGGGGTCGTATAACCCATTCCGAATATGTGATATGTCGTTGTGAATTGCATTTGATGACCGGTGTTGAAGACCGGATATTTGTGAAAACAGAAGGATTACCGTCGAATATTTCTGCATCGGCTGATCTTCGATATAGAAATTTATTACCCTTTGTGATGGGAAGTCCGGTCGTGATTAGTGAATATCCGGATTGCAAGGAGTTCTTTGGAAGTGCCTTCAACTCCGTTCGATCCCGGAACGGACTTGTATGGATGTGTGTCTGACGTTATAGTTTGAGATGTAAAGCTGGTTTCTATCAAATATGTTGCCGTTGGTGGCGGAGAATTTATTCTCTTAGCTTAACACCCTTAGAGGTTATGTAGTTGATGGTTACTAGTGATACATTCCCAAGTTGGTAATGTGGCATACGAACTGTTGAGCATTTGATGATCAAAGCTCAGCTTTTGTATAAAGCGTGGCTTTGTGGACGAGACTTCGTCGGACCTCACACCCCGAAAATGGTCAAAACGGGAAGGATGCAGCAAGGTTATTAGGGGGTAGCGCCCCTTTAGTGTATGTCATTCCTTCTGGATAGAGGTTGTATCATGGTATGGAGCCCAGATACTTAACCTTTGTTGTTGCTGCAAATTTATTGCTTTGTGGTTGTTCGAAATTGAGGATCCTCGGATATAGATCGGTTATGATCGGGGAATGACATATTCGTGTCAGTAGTTACCCAGTTAGGGGTAACCCAACCTTGTGTTGGCAGAGATCCGGTTAGGTTCTCAGGTCATCTTTCCAGAGGCGTGCCCATGTGGCAATGAGAAGTTCCTTGGCCTGACCATTTGTTGGAAATCCAAAGAAACAATATGATCTTGTACGGTTTTAGTTGTAGAACCTATCATTCACTTATGGTGGCACCCCACTGTTTGGATGGTAGCTATAACAGGCATAAGTGCGGAATGCCTATGCTGGCTAAGATTTATATCTTTACTTTCGAAATATTTTCTACACCATGCACTAGTAATAATATCAAATGTTTCTTTTTAATGCGTATCAAGAATCTTTGACTATCATAAGGAGAAATCTCCTCCGATTCTGCGTTTGCATTATGTGTGTGTTCGGGAGGCGTTATGATAGTCTCATTTTCTAAAAAGCATTACGAATCTATTTTAAAATAATCATGTTCTTTGTTTTAAAGATAAACTGTTTTTAAGTTCTCACACCAGTCACATGACCGACTCGGAGTTTATTGTTTTCCTTCCTAAACTCTGGGTGCCCACCAATTTCAACACGGGCAGTCAAGAGTCAGGTTTATCAGGATATTCTGAAATTCAGGAGTTGCTGGAGGCAAACTGGATGGCATGGCGTATTCACTAGTATATAGTATTCTTTTTCGCTGTTTGTTGTTGTTGTTGTTATTGTTGTAATAACTGATATAGTTCTTTGTTTAAAGATTATTCATTTATCTATTATATGTTGTTCCGTTGCGATTGTGAGATTCTGATATTGTTCTATTGTTTCTATTCTGTTCTATCTTTCTCTCTCTTCTTCTAGCTTTTTCTTCTTCTTTAACTATAACGGTACGGTTTTTCGGTATTCGATTGCTCGGTGATGCCGGTTTTCAAGCGTCGAAAAGTCGCGTCGTCACATCTTTCCACTTTTAATTGATTGAAGTTATAAAATATATTGTAAATATTAATATAATTTTTAGATATTTTTTTTTAAAATATTATATATATGTTAATTAAAAATAAATTTTATAAAGTTAAATTAAGTTAAGCCTTTTATTTAAAATCTATTTAAAATCTTATTTTATATATAAAAAAATAACAAAATTATAAGAAATTTTTTATAAATTACATTTTATACTAAACTTATAATTTTAAAATTTCCAAAAAATATAATTTTAAAATTCTAAATTTGCACATACTGAAATAAAATATTTATTATATTTAAAAATCAAAACTCATATATTTCCTTTCAAAACCCTGGAATCATTTTTCAAAAATAAACCAACGGGTGATACAGATATTTATCATTACAATCCGCAATAATTTAAATTTACGAGTTTATATCATTTCAACTAGCAATCCCAAAATTTCTGTATCAATGAAAATCGTTTGAGTATACCATTTCAACCCATAACGATTTTTCCCTATTCTATAAGATCGTTCGGGTACGTATCATTTCAACCCATGGTGATTCCTAAAACTAAGGGAACTTGTGGAGTGAGAACAATAAAATGAAATAACATAACATATCAATTACTAACATATACGATCAATAATGATTTAAATAAAATAGTCAGTCAACATGTATTGACGTCAATTTTCATAAGTGAACAGAGTAGCAACGTGTCATATTTGACAGTTAAATAACTAACAATTTCAATTTAACAACATATTTAAATTGTCATTTTGTATGAAACCAATTTACTATGCATAAGAACATTACCGTGAGTGATTGCTCACATTTCGTAGCTAGAGAACGATGGAATTTGAAGAGCAACTGACACAGATATGGACATAGACACGGCATTACACTTCAAATAGCCGTAATAAGCAAAACAGATTTAGCACAGGAATTTAACGAAAACAAATATATATGCATATGTAATATATATACCCAGTTGTTTTATAATACTTAAGGAACAAACCGATCTATGTATATATGCAACACATTATTTCTGACGACAAATATAAACAAATATGTGCAGTATACATAACATAATTAAACCTACAACATATATATATGTATATATGTGCCAAAATTTTAGTCATTAATAAATATAGGCAATGCATATATATACTATTGGTTACTTCTATCAACACACACACATATATATCAAACAGTTTATGTATATATATACGCTCTTCTGTCAACTAGTACATATGTAACAACAACCTGAAAATGAGCCGTCATATATACTTTTGGCTAGAACAGAAATCAAAAAAGCTTACAAAAAGTACACACACACATATATATGTGAAACAACTGAATATATATATATATTTCAAATCAACAAAAGAAGAGAGTTTCAAACAAGTTAAAGTTTTGAGAACTGGAACAAAAGCAAAGGAACAACATATATTTCAGCAGAGCAGTTTGCAATAACATGAAAAAACATTATGAAGCCTCTGACCCCACACACACACACATATATATAATGCATATATATACGCAAGAAAAGAAGACTGTCAGGGAAAGTGGGTTCGCTTGCGATCAAGCTTCGAGACAGGGGAGGATTTTTTCGGATTTGGCTTCGGGTCAAAACACTGGTTGCTCGGGTCTAAGGAAAGGGCATAGATCTGGGTCTTTGGGTCTATTTGGGGTTGAAGAAGGGGTTTATTCGGGTTAGTCAGCAGTTGTCTCGAGTGTGCTTTAGGTTTGAATGGTAGGCGTGGAGTTTGGTTGGTGGCGAGTCGAAGGGCAGAGGAGACTCGAGTCTGATAGGGGAAAGCATGAACTTAGCTTCGAGTCTTTGGCAAAGGTGTGGGTTGGACTTTGGGTTAGAGAGGTAGGGACTTTGGGTTTGAGGAGTAAAAGCATGGAAGTGAGCTCGACAGAAGAAGAAACCTATAGGAATGAAACCTACCATTTTTTGGAATGAACAGTATGGCAAAATGAAAAGGAACGATAATATAAATATCAAAACAAGGAAATAGCAAAAGACACCGGTTGGTTTTTTTCAGAATTAAATAATAGTAAAGACCATTGCTAGAACATGGCTGGCAATTGAAATAGCAGTGGAAAACAAAAAGGCACAAATACGGCGCCAATACGACAAACTATTTTGCCGATTTTGTCGCGTACCAGATGCCGAATTACAAGAATGAATATACTACAGAGATCAGAATGACAAGATGAATAGAATGGTACACATATATTAGCGATACGACCAAGTTATAAAAACTCAATTTTTCGCTACCAAAAATGCTGCTAAAACGTGGAAAATAAGATAAACTGGGCTAGAGCAGTCCAAAATTGATGAAACAAATTACGACGTCTCACTCAGAAAATGATTTACAATTTTATTATAAAAATATTCGAATTTCAAAAATATTTAATTCTTCAACAATTTAACTTATAAAAATTAAAATTTTGAATTCCACAAATAAACTAACTCTCATATTTTCAAAATAAAATTTACCATTTCTATGCTTAAATAGACGTATTTCAAATATTAAATTTTTATTTCAAAATTGTATTGTTTATTGAATTTTTTTGGTTAATTTTGTTGTAAAATTGTTAAAATTCTCGAGTCGTTACACTAAATTTTCTTGATACCGACCCCAAGCATGGGGTATGCCGACCCCATGTAGATGCCGACCCCTAGTTCAATGCTGATCCAAAGTGCCCCGAAGTAGAATCCAAAGTAAACTCCATGCCGAACCCAAGTAGGACCCGAAGAAAGTCATATGCCGACTCAAAGTGACTCAACAATGCCGACCCGAAACGACCCACAGTAGAACCCAAAGTAAATGCCATGCCGACCCCAAGTAAGACCCGAAGCAAGTCATATGCAAATGCCGTGCCATCTCCGTATGCCGACCCCATGCCAAAGCTATGCCGACTCGACGTTTTACTAGAACCGACCCCAAGTAGATGCCGTTCCGACCCAAAGCAAGAGCAGGCCGACCCGACCAAAGTGCATCCAATCATGACCCGAAGTAAATGCTTTCCTGACCTGAAGCAAACCTTATGGTGACTCTAAGTAGACCCCAAGCAATTCATCTCTTGCCAAAATCCATATTCCAAATAGCCGATATCGTTTATCCATTGATTATGCTGATTCCTGGAATCATAATCATGTTTACTATCCGTGATTGATCGTCCATTCATTCATCCAAATAAAACTATAATATTCCAGCCTCGATAACCGTACGGTCGATTGGGTTAAATCCACCAGTACGCTGCCTGGCCAAAAGGCAGGTTAACAGTTTATAAATTCCAAATGAGGCTTAGTAGTCCCAATGATACTAATTTAAGTTACCATTTAATTTCAATTTGATTCCCAAATCACATAATAATTATTTTCTTAAGTTACCATATATGTAAATATAGTTCATACTAATTAGGAAAAGAACACGTCAATATAACTAATTGGCATATACAAGTCCAAATAACTTAACAACATGATGGTAATTTATCTTGCTAAATAGATGTCCACACAATTCAATAAATTTATATTAGAACAGAGATTTATTCTACTTAATACCTATCCACACAATCAAATCACTTACACTATAGCATAATGGAGTCTTGTTCTGCTAACGGATGTCATTTAATTCTCCTAGTCATATGGGTCACTTAAGGGTTCGGACAAGAGATCATTTGAAATGGAATCAATTTACTTTGAAAAAGAAAATTTATTAAAACACATTCAGTTTAGTGTAAAATCACCTTTTAAAAGTATATTTGATTATCTTAAACCCTAACTAAATCTTAATTAATCTAATTTAAATTAAGATTAAATCATAATTGAACTCTAATTAGGTTTAATAAACTTGATTAAGTACTAATTAACTTCCTAATGCAACTTGGTAACGTTAAACCTAATTTTTTAAGAGCTAAACCCTAATTAATTAAATAATCCATTAATTACTTAATAATTAATTAACCATTAATCATAATTGAATAATTATTAATTACTTAATTACTTCTTAACCATATAAAACGTTAATTAAAACTTTATTAATTAATTAACAGTCATTACCTTAAATTAAGTGATGATTAATTTTAATTCACCTTTTTATTTACCAATTTAGTGCTAATTACCTTTTAATCAATTAATCAATTAATTATATTACAATTTAATTACTTTTTAACATTGCTAATTAAGTTTGAAAAACTTTGTAAACTAATTTCAAAATAAAACAAATTTGAAATAGAAATTCAAACCTTTACCGAACTGCATCCATAGCAACTGTCGCTGTGAGTGTAGTTTGCTCTAACCCACCTTTAAGCGAAGCCACTTTACTAAAACCATACTATTTCATGATTGAAACACACTTTAGTAAATTTTCACACTTAAAAACCAATTACGCAAACTTTAACCAAAATCTAAACTTTAAACTCTTGAAACGAATTTGATTTCAAGTTTGACCTCAAATCTGTCGCGACTACGTACAAAGTTTCAACTTTATTTTTAACCCATCATGACTATAGTCAAGTTCGTCATCAACCCTTTATATTCACACATCACATTCATACAACAAACTATATACACATAGCAACATATATACAATTACTAAAATTGCAATAACGCATCTATTCGAATGCTAACACTAACTCGTACATTAGCACTTATCATCACATTTCAAACATGCCAAGATCCATATATATAACATCCGTATAGCTAAGGATCAACAGAACATATAAAGGAAAGTTCTTTTCAAAAGATTAGGAATTTATTCACCGAAAGCAACCCTAACTCTCGCTAAATTAGTGTATGACAGAGCACTTCCATTCCTAAGCAACAAGATGGAGTCTTGAACCCTAAATGCACTAGGTAGGCTTGGCCTTGAAGGGAAAAGGAACCGAGGCTTGTTTTGGTAAGGTGGAGCGACTTCGGATAAACATCGAATTCTCAACAATAAACCTAAAAATAGGTCATTTTGCAACCGATTTTTGGGCTTTCTACTCATGGAATTTCAAAAAGAAATAAAAATAAAAGTTATTGGAATTTCTTTTCTCTATTATTTCACAGAAAGAATCACTCATTTTTGACTTGTTTTGAAGAATTTATGATTAAGAGAAGAAGGATAATTTTCGGACTTGAAATTCTAGGTGAAAAATTGCTTTGCAAAGATTGGGTATTTTGACATAGCTATAATAGAAATTTTAAAACGTGGTCAACTAGAATGATGTAGCCATTAAAATTTCACACAGTTTCAAAAAAGAAAAACTCCATTCAAGTTAAAAATGTGGAAGAAAAGGTTGGTGGAAAGAGGATTAAAAATGGAGAAACATATGAGCTATTTATAGGCAAGATTTTACACCTAATCACTTTGTCAAGCCACAACACAAATATTTTATAATATATATATAATTATGTTTAATCACATCACTCTTTTATATATAATTATTTTGTTTAGTCACATTACTTTCTTTTATATGTATATAAGTTTATATTAATTAACCAAGTGTGACGAGATAATTATGGTTAATGATTACAAATCAAAATGTGATAAGAGAGGAATATATATATATATATTTATGTATATAAGATTATTATTTTTAAAACTATGTCTTGTCACATCACTTACTAATCCAAATTAACATAAGATAATTTATTTCTATGCGTATTATTATCCAGTTAATTAACTCTTATATATATGTACATATGGTGCAAAAATACTAATAATGTTCCCAATAACTTTCCGGTGTTGAAAGGTCAAAATTTCAGAAAAAGTTCTTCGGTCACATTTTGTGTTTTTCTACAAACTATTTAGTTTGGTAAATAAATTTTGAAAAATATTTTACCATCATTATTAATTAATTAAAATGAGTTTATTTTCACTATAAAACCTATATAATGAATAGTTAAAATTAAGTAAATATTCACTAATCAAAGCAGTGAAATTCCAGGTCATTACATTCTTTCCCCCTTAAAAGAATTTCGTCCTTGAAATTACACCTCAACCTGTCTCACATAACACTTAACAACATACATTAGATCGTATGATGTATATAGACCATTCGTATGCAAAATCTGATTCAATCTCAGCTCGAATACATATCTTTCCTTCTGAACTAGTATAAATCACTCGATTCTATAGTGCGGACTCCGATCAGGTTCCTTGACTTGGAACCTCTATTCTCCTTACATAGTTGTAACTATGATAGAAAACTTTGGTCCTATGCCAAGAACTCTCAACATGTGCTCACCATCAAAAGTCGAGCAATAGATCCTTATTTTGAACGGTACAAACACCTCAAAGTCATGTACTCAAATCTTGGATCAAAATTATATAAAAAGGAGAAATGATCTACGTCCACCCTATACACTTACTAATTAGTTCTCCCTAATACTAATTCAATCTAAATCATTTAGAAAACACTTCATAAACCACACTGGTTCAAGTTCAATGCTACTCCACTACATCCTAAGATTATATATCCCTATCTAAGTCCTTTATTCCATTTCGAATTTATCTCTTAAAGAAAACTCAAGATCCAAATACCCAGATTTCATTCAAAACTTTTCCAAATAAAACTCTATATTTCAATCATAGAAAATATATCTATAGCTTGAGTAACTCCAAAATGATACTAAGAAACTAGGTGCTGCCAAACAGTATCATATATTCCCTTACAAAGAAGGGTAATACTCTAAGAGAGGTGTTTACCATCTGAACACATTTCTTCCCCAATTTTAAGTTATTTTCGAGCCACTCGAACTAGTTAACTTAAAAATATTCCTTTTATTTCAAAATCCCATTTTTGGAATAATACTTTATATTTTCCAACAAAACATATATTTTCAACTTACTTTGGGTTCGTTCGGGTTGAGGTTGTTTCGACTGTACAATGATAAATAGAATATTTTACCAAGTATCCTACAACGTTCACCTAGGCAAACATCTGATCGTCACTTAGAAGATTATTTTGATCATCACAAAATAATCAAGACATGTTCCCCGTACCAATCCAAAGATAGCACTTTTTGGTTACACATTTATTTCAAAAATTTATACGCAAACCAAATTGGTTTCAAATATTAATATTATTTTGTCAAAACCTTAAAAACCATTTTTCCAAAAGCACCAGGATTTCAGTTCTCAAGTTTTCAACCTATATTCTTTTAACTTAGATGATACATTTTTATAAACCATTTTAAATATTCTAACTTTTAAATCAAATCCTACCTCAACATTAACATCGAATGCCCCATAGTCAAATTGTGAAACTTAATTACAAAGGTGTTCGTTTTCAGTTTTTTCCCAATCCTTATCTACCTAACCCATATCTTAAAAAGATAACATATTAACGACAGTCAATGCTCAGCTAAATGAGCATGACTAAACAAACCCTAAATGATAATATAATAACATATTATTATCTCCTAACACCCTAACCAACTATACTACACTATTTGTGAAAATCATTCTTTTTTGTATAAAAAATACATTCTATGTAAATTTATTTCATTTACCCAATTTCAAAAAAATACTATGTCAATTGAACTTGTTCCAGTGTTTAGAAAATCCCTATTGATAACGTTGGCCAAACGCATCGGCCATAATTCTTAAGTCACTCAACAGCTCAAACAACATGATATAAAACCTTTTTATAGCAATAACAAATACGCCCTCTTATATAATATACACTCAAACTCATTCTATGGTGTCACTTATCCCATCTCTATTGAGTTGCCACACCAAAGCAAAGGTTTTCGCTTAATCTTCAGCTCTGGTACCAAATGCAATGAACCGATTTTCGACCCTCGAAAATCGATACTAATACGTCCACTATATCATATGCCAATAATGTGCTAGGAATACCCTTTTTTAGGGGCAAAGAAGAAGGTAGAAGATATAAGAAAGCTAAACAACACCGAATCTCATAACGCAGAGAGTAATATATAATACAACAATGATCTTTACAAAACTTAAACATCTTTGTTCATATATACAACATTAGAGTACACTAGACTTATCCTAAATTTGGACAGTTATAGAAACCCGCCCTTATACCGACAAACATACAGACTCTATAATATAGTAAAAGAAAATATACATGAATATGTCTTGACTATCTAGCTCCTCTCCAACTCAAAAGTATCTAGCTAAACCTAGGAAAACACCCTCGGTCTGACCCGAGCATTACATGGAATGATGCCCGGGTCAGTTTGGTAAACCAGTGTTGGTAAAACTAGATAAAAAGTAAAAAACCAAACTAATTTCTACATTTGAAAACTTTCCAAACAAAGTGTATCTCGTAAGACCACACGCACATAAAAATGGACGATTTTTTACCCTACGATAACCAAAACAGATAATATCAAAATCCAGTGATATTATCATAATGTCTATGTTTAAAGTAAATAGATAAAATAGCTGAAATAGTTGCATCATACATTCCAACATATTAGGTTCTACAATTAAAAACATAAGGAATATATTGGAGATTGGATCCCAACAATGGCAAGGTAAGGGACTACCTTCACACCTCTAGAAAATGCACCAATGCTAACACAGAGCTAGCTGCCCCTTTAACATGGCAGACTGGATTACCTCACCCCCTTGGCACCGAGGCCTTATACTGCCATGGTGTTTGCATGCAAACCAATTCAGAAAGGGACATCTAGAATGGAATGATCGCTCCTAATTCTAGCTAACCATATAGCTCTAATGCATGCCTTATTTTTGTCATTCCTCCCGGTTGTGACGCTTGAGGCTATGCTTTACCTTTCTAAATAGCAATCCATATTGGAATGCTAACGCTGCCCTCCAAGCGTCAATGCAATGCCAGCATTCATCAATACAAGTTCGTTTTGGGTCTGAACGAAACCAAAGGCACTAACTCCAATACATCCATTTTGGAATCACCCTCAGGATTAGAAGTAGCATCCCTTGCACTTCAAAGAGCACCATCTTCAATCGTCACTAAGATGTCTTCCACTCGAATGTACATGTTGGTTAGGAGCGGTTTTCAAATATATAAATCCGATCCCGACCTCTCCGTACCAACAACCGATAATTTTTGGTTGACTCATTCCTGATTCTTTTAGAAGTAAGTATTCGAGTCTTCATCGGGGAACTCAAATTTATGTTCGTACTTGCTAAGTCAAATTGGGTCAAACTTGGTAGTCGGTTATTTAATTATCAAGTAAACAAACATCCAATCGTGGTTCAATTCCTATACGGGATCCACTAAGTCTTTATTAATTCTCTTCAATTAAAAAACATTTTATAAAACTTGATCAAATGATCTTTTCAAAACACAATTTCTAAACCCCTACCTTTCCTTTATACTTGGAAACATATATACTTTTCTCAACCGTATAAGTATGTTACCAAAACTTTTTATTTTTCATGCCTTGAAAACAAAATTATATACTTATCTTATAAGTATTTGTATATTTACAAACTTATCAAAGTTTTCTTCTTTCCAAAATCCATATTAAATAACCAAACATTTGTTCCAAATAAAACATCCCGCTTACTCTTTATCAAAAATTCCCTTTTTAAATCATCTCATATTTCAATTAACTTATTATAACTTTCAAAATAAAGTCCTAAACCACTTTTATAAACTCTTAAGTTAGTTTATAAACCTCTTTCCAAATCTCTGAAATTATTTATAAACCTTTTTCTAATTTTTAAAACTCATTATACAAACCTTTCTATACTCCTTTATAAAATATTCTTTATATCATTTACAAAACATCATTTGTAAAAAACCTTAATAACCCTTTTCATTAGAAAAACCCCTTTCTATAAACAAGCTATCATTATAAGCATTATATACCTTAAAGAACCATTTATAAACCCCTAGCCTCAAATTGATTAAAGAATTAAAGTAAATTCAAACCATACATTATAAATTCCTAATGAGGCTTAGCAGTCCTAGAGATACTAATTTAAGTTACCATATTATTTCAATTCGACTCCCAAATCACATAACAATTATTTACAAAGCTACCATATATTTAAATACAGTCCATATCCAATAAGGGAATAACACATCAATATAACTAATTGGCAGATACAAGGCCAAAAAACATAACAACAGGATGGTGATTTATCTTGCTAAATAGATGTCCAAATAATTCAATTAGTTTATTGTAGAATGGAGATTTATTCTGCTTAACACATGTCCACATAATCAGATCACTTACACTATAGCATAATTGTGTTTTTTTTTCTGCTAATGGATGTCATTAATTCTCCTAATCATATAGGTTACTTAATGGTCCGAACAAGAGACCCTTTGATATGGAATTAATTTACTTTGAAAAATAAAATTTATTAAAACACATTCTGTTTAGTTTAAAATCACCTTTTAAAAGTATATTTAATTATCTTAAGCCCTAACTGAATCTTAATTAATCCAATTTAAATAAAGATTTAATAATAATTAAACTCTAATTAGGCTTAATGAAATTGATTAAGTACTAATTAACTTCTTATGCAACTTGGTTAAGGTTAAACCAAATAATTTAAGAGTTAAACCCTTATTAATTAAATATTAATTAAATAATCCATTAATTACTTAATAATTGATTAACCATTAATCTTAATTAAGTAATTATTAATCACTTAATTACTTCTTAACCATATGGAACATTAATTAAAACTATATTAATTAACTAATGGTCATTAACTTAAGTGATGATTAACCTTTAATCACCTTCTTAATTACCAATTTCGTGCTAATTACCTTTTAATCCATCAATCAATCAATTAGTTAGTTATATACAACTTAATTAATTTTTAACATTTCTAATTAAGTTTGAAAAAATTTGTAAACTAATTTCAAATAAAACAAGTTTGAAATAGAAATTCAAACCTTTGCCGAACTACATCCATATCGACTGTCGTTATGAGTGCAGTTTGCTCTAACCCACCTTTAAGCGAAGCCACTTTACTAAAACCATACTATTTCATGATTAAAACATAACTTAGTAAATTTTCACACTTTAAAACCAATAATGCAAACTTAAATCAAAATATAAACTTTAAACTCTTGAAACGAGTTTGATTTCAAATCCGACCTCAAATCCATCGCGACTACATACAAAGTTTCAACTTTATTTTCAACCCATCATGACTATAGTCAAGTTCTTCGCCAATCCTTTATATTCACACATCACATTTACACAACAAAGTGTATACATACACCAATATATACAATTACTAACTTTGCAATAACGCATCTATTCGAGTGCTAACACTAACCCATACATTTGCAATTATCATCACATTTCAAACGTGCCAAGGTCCGACATTTCAAACATTCCAAGGATCAACACAACATATAAAGGAAATTTCTTTCCAAAAGATCAGGAATTTACTCACTAAAAGCTACCCTAACTCTCGCTAAATTAGAATATGACATAGTACTTTCATTCCTAAGCAACAGGATGGAGTCTTGAACCCTAAATGCACTAGGTAGGCTCATACTTGAAGGGAAGAGGAAGCGAGACTTGTTTTGGTAAGATGGAGCGACTTCGGATAAACATCGAATTCTCGATAATTCACCCGAAAGTTGGTCATTTTGCAACTGATTTTTGGACTACCTACTCATGGAATTTCAAAAGGCATTAAAAGCGGAAGTTATGGGAATTTCTTGTCTCTATCATTTCAAAAAAAGAATCACACATTTTTTTATTTGTTTTGAAGAAGTTATGATCAAAAGAAGACGGGTAATTTCGGACTTGAAATTCCAGGTGAAAAATTGCTTTACAAAGATTGGGTATGTTGACATAGCTCTATTAGAAATTTGAAAAAGTGGCCAACAAGAATGTTGTAGCCATTAAAATTTCACACGGTTTCAAAATAAGTAAAACTCCATTTGAGTTAGAAATAAGGAAGAAAAGGTTAGTGGAAAGAGGTGAAAAAATGGAGAAACATATGGGCTATTTATAGGCAAGATTTCACACCTAATCACCTTGTCAAATCACATCACAAATCTTTTATAATATATATATATATATATATATATAATTATGTTTAATCACATCACTCTTATATATAATTATTATGTTAGCCAAATCATTATATATATAATTATTATGTTTAGCCACATCACTTTCTTTAATATATATAAGTTTAATTATTTCTTAACAAAGACGTGACAAGAGATAATTATGGTTAGTGATTACAAATCTATGATGTGACAAGAGAGGAATATATATATATATATAAGATTAGTATTCTTAGAACTATGCTTTGTCACATCACTTACTAATTCAAATTAACATAAGATAATTTATTTCTATGCGTATTATTATCCGGTTAATTAACTCTTATATATATATGTACATATAGTGAACGAAGACGAATAATGTTCCCAACAACTTTCCAGTGTTGAAAGGTTAAAATATCAGAAAACGTTCTTCAGTCACATTTTCTATTTTTCTACGAACTATTTAGTTTGGTAAACAAATTTTGAAAACGATTTTACCTTCATTATTGATTAATTAAAATGAGTTTATTTTCATTATAAAACATATATATTGAATATTTAAAATTAATTAAATATTGGATAATCAAAGTAGTGAAATTCCGAGTCGTTACAAATATTTTATAAAAATAAAATATTCAATTTTTTTGTGGTTGGAAAGGAGCTTTAAGTTCTGGAAATTAGCAATAATACTTTTTTTACCAAATTTTATGCAAACAATTTAAAATAGTTGGTTTAGTAATTTGATTCTAATATTAAGGAAATTCAATTTTTAAATTTACACTTATTTATTATTAACAGTTTATTTTTAAATATACATATACACATATATAAATATACAAAAATATGTACATAAACTTAATTAAATAAATAAATATATATATTTATTAGAAACTTATAATATATATATACATCTCTTAAATCATCGAATATACGGTGTTCGTGATAAAAATATAATTAGGATTAACTTTATTAATCGAACATAATATTTTAGTTAAATTTCAAAATAAAAATAATTAAATGTTTATTAATATAAATTGATATTATTCATAACAATACAAATTTGATCATGAGCAAAACTTTAATAGAGGGTTTTATGAAATTTTCTCTTTAGCCACTGCGTTACACTAGATGTGACAATAAGCACACGGCTGATCTAACAATAAGCACGCGTCCAATACACATTTCTAAGATTCTTTTATTTTCACACATACACACACACATGTGTGTGTGTGTGTGTGTGTATTAAATACAACCCTTGACCTACTCAATTAATCACTCAGTAGTTTATAGGAGAAAACAATAGTAAAAAAATGAGTTACAAAGTCTGGTGTGAATAATATTATCCACAATACAATATATATTACATAATGAGATCATGTTTTCAATTTATGAAATGGGTTTGCCTTTATAGTATATACAAGAACAAACCCTATTTAACTTACTCGTCTAAATGTTGGATTAAGTACATTGACAGCAAGGTAAAAGAGGAAATTTTCGATAAAATCCTTTTATTAATTTTTCGATAGATCTTATTTCTTTGTTATCATAAATAATTTAGTCACATTAAGTCATATTTAATGTTTTACTACAAATTAAATTTAATGGTTTGAAATTAATTTTATACTAATTTCGATTTAAGTATTTTAATGGATTTTATTTAACTTGTTCCAAGCATAGTCGATTTAGTTTATTTCATATATATATATATATTGTTAAAGGTCGCATGTATAATATCTTAATGTGATGTGGTATGCAAATAACATACATACATACATGCATGTATATATGTTGTATGTATATATGTGTGTGTGTATATATGTGTGTGTGTATTTAGACGTATGTATTCTAATCTAACTATATAAGAAATAAATAATATTGGGAGCATACATGACATTGTGATTTATTATCACATCATATATATATATATATATATTGTTTTTATGAGTTAATTTATAAATATGTACATAGTATGTTTACATATAATATTCTTGTTTGAACCTATATGTAATGAAGCAAAATTTAACTAATAAATTTTGATATAGAAGGACCAAGGCCATTAAATATATATATATATATATGATACTTTATCTTTTTTATACAAAAAGATAAAATATCATATATATATATATATGTATATATATAACCATTGCATAAAAAATGTACATTTGAATTTAAAATTTAAAACTTAATATTTACCATACACATAGTGTGTATGTGTGTATATGTTTGAATTTGAATTTTTTTATCCAATAGAGAATAATTAAGAATTAATTTTATATAAATAAATATATATAATACTAGACTACATTTTTTTATTAATATCTATATTGGTCGAAAATTAACATATGGAAAATATGTTTTTTTGCTACATATATTTAAATATTAATATTTATAACTACATACGATTATATGTACATCTCTTAATTCTGACATATATTTTATGCTATGATTGAAAATAAAGGGAGATGTGTGTGTATATATGTAGTTTAAATTTCAATCAAAATGTACCTCTAGATCCGACCAGTTGTTGACACATCGTGTTGATAGCCTTTCCCTTGAGGTATGGCTTCTTCTTTCCCCTACGTTATTGTGCAAATCCCAGCTATAGGCTCCTACTAGTTTACTAGGGTGTAGTGTGTTTTCTCTGTCTATAGAGTGAGAGAAGGATGTGCGATTTATAGCCACTAAACAGAAAAAAATATCTCCTCCTTTTCTCCTCTCTTTACCATTGATCTCATCTTTATTAAAGAGTATACCCTCATCTCCTCTCTATTTTAGCCAACTTCCCCTAGATGTTAGGCTTAATTAACATTATATATTAATTAAATAAATATTTACTTTAGCGTATATAGTTAATTAAATTAGTATATAAAAGTCATATGTTATTTTGATTAATTTTAAGGCCCAAAATAAATAACTAAAAGAGCTAAAAATTAGTACAACATTTATTAATAAATTTTAATGTGCTAAATTTAGAAAATTTATAACAACATTACTATGTTAAATCCCTAGTGTGACTTAGTTCTCCGTAATATTTATACAATTTAAATATTAACATCTATACAACTCAATTATTTGTTCCCAAGTGAATTCAATCATATATCATCACTTATCTCCAAGCATTGGTGTTTGTGATGCCTATCTCCAGCCATCTATCTCCATCCTAACCAATCTGGGTATTGGCCAAAAATAAGATGTTTAGGGATGAATTAATCAATATGTCCCTTGTTTGATTATACTCTAAAGAGCTCATCATAATTCAAAAGAGTGGATAGGTACCTATCTCTAGTTTTCAAAACAGAATAATGTCTATTTGTGCTACTAATCCTGTAGCATAAAGTCAGAATTAGTGAATATGGTTCCACCGATTCAAAAAGCTAACTTTATCTCAATATCCAATAAAGAAAGCTACTTTTCGAATGAAATCCAATTCCTAATACAAAAGAATGAAATCAAATGAAATAGCAATGCAAATGCTTACTATTCCATACCCTTGGAATTAGGTCCCATCAACTGTTGTTCCCTTGAATGTGCCACCTACCAACTTCTATCCTAGGGGGCCCTCCACAACTCGAACCAAGTGCCTTTGTATTTGTAAAGAACTATTCCAAAACGTGGTCTCCAATCCCAAAAGTATGTCTTTGGACATTAGGATTGAACTGCCTTGCTACTCTTTATTAGTGAGCAGCTACCCTCAAATTTGCCGCTTCTCCATTTTCCTCCACCAAATCTAGGGATGCTAGCATGAGCTCCTCAATCACCTTCGGGTCATAATTCATCATCGGTGGAAAGGACTTCATTATCGACTAAAATCATGGCTTCAGTCCATAAGCCAATGTCTATGGAGTATGTTCGATTGTAGACTTTTAGGTTGCCTGATAAGCCTAAAAAGCCAACGGTAACCTATCCGTCTAATTTAATTTAGCTCATTTGAATACCTTTACCATGATTTTGTCCATCGCTTTCACCTATCCAATCGCTTGTGGTCGTGCTACTACCAAAAATCTCTCCTCGATTCGAAATCGAGCGCAGAATTCTACAACTTTGAATCGAGTTCTATGTTCAATAATAATCCTCAACGACACTCCAAACCTACACAAAATGTTCTCAATTCGAAATTGATCACTCTCGCTGAAGTAATCTTGGTGATGGCCCCTGCCTCCACATATTTTATGAATTAGTCAACAACTACAATTGCATACTTCATTCCTCCATATGGCATTGGTAACACTCCAATAATGCCAATTCCCTAAATCAAAAATTGCCATGGGCTAGCAATTTGTGCAAGCTTATCGAATGCAGATCTTGATATCTTTGCAGATCTCAGGCACATATCACATTTCATTTAGTATTATTTTGCATCTTAGCAAACATTTAGACAGAAATATCCATAGTACAGAACCTCGTTTGCTACATTATAATCCCCTAATGTGATTGCTACTACTTCCTTCCTGAACATCCACTATAATCTTTTAAATTTCATTTTTGTTGACAAATTTTAATAGGAACGCTCCTTTTTGCATAATGTACTACGGTGCGTTACGCGAGAGCTTCTGTTTTTTATTTTGATTCTTTAGGATAATTCTCTTTATCAAATAATCCTTAAACTAAATCGTCCACGACTCCTTCTCCTCGACGTTTAAGATGAGGTCAATGTGTATTTCATATATGCATGGAGATTTCAAAACCTTTATTGGTACAATCCCTAACAGCAATGCGCTGTATAGTTAAAACGCTCAGTGATTCTATAGCAGTGGGAGAGAAAAAAAAGTTATAACGGAGATATAGGAGAAAAAACTGAGATGCAAAAAGCTTTATTATATATAAACCAAATATTTAAAGTTAATTTATTCTCGTTCTCACTCCACTTATGTAGGAAAAAGAAATATTTTTTAATTTTATATAACAAGACTAAAGAATATCATGATTTATGCCGACTAGATTTGCTGAATACAATATATTTCAAACTTATATCGAGCACTTATTCCTTAAAAGTAGGTCTTTGACCTAACATTGTTGATTTAATTTAAAGAAAGCAACTCAAATCAATCTTTATATATTATTGTTGCTAAAGCGGGTGTTAGAAATCCTTGATTTAGCAGGTGTAGCGAAAAATAGAGAGGCTCAAGGTGGATCTACTATTTAATAGTGCTAAATTAATATAGCATAATAGATGGATAACGCTGAAAGAAAGTATGGGTCGTATATGTATATCAAATATGCAAGTATACCAAGATACTAACTTATGAACAGTAAATAAAGTATAATAGTAAAGAACAATCACACCATAGTTCTTATACTTGTTCAGCCTCCCATCCTACGTCCAGTCCCGAAGCTCTTCTTCGGATTTCACTAATAAACAACCCTCGCTTTGCCTGGAGGAACATGCTAGATACAATAGTTTCTTTTATGACAAGAATGTACTCTAAAAACATGAATTTTGACTGCTCTGTACAAATCTTAATATAATCTCCTTTTGGTAATATGTTTATGTGTGACTTTGATTTTAGGAAGTGGAATTGATGAATATTGTTAGCTTTTGGAAATATAGTATGCAAAGAAAAATAGACAGAAGATTCAGAAAGGTTAGGTGAGTTTAATCTAAAAAATCTATGCATATTTATAGAGAATAAAGAGTTATAATGAAGAGTAGTACCTTTTAAGTTGGTTTATTCATTCAAAAGTTGCATTTGTCGATAGAGAAGAGATATGACGAAGAGTTGTGAAAATGCATCTTTGTTTGAAGAAGAAGCCTATTCAGAAATAAGGCCCGTTACTCAACACAGACGTCTAGGCATTTGCACAGACGTCTGAGCTGCTTTATATGTTTTAAACAGAACTTATGCTTAGATGTCTGGAAAAATGGGACAGATGTCTATGTATAGTGCATTTTTACAAATCAGAGACTTAAATTAGACGCCTATCATATAAGGTCAGACGTTTGACATTTGCAGTTTCAGGATTTTATAAGCTTTGTGTGTGTAAATGCTTCAAGTTAAAACGATACCTAAAAGGATATTTTACAGTTATATCTAAAAAAATAATAGTACTATCATTAGGTTTGATGATTTTTCTCCTTTATCTAACTTTCTTCTAATCTCTGAAGGCTTTTCCTGCAAGTACACAATCTATATATATGTGTATAGTCATTATCATCGAAACCATAGAATAGTGGTTCTAACATTCCCCCCCTTTTTGATGATGACAACTATACAAATGTCTCCCCCTGAATCGATTTCCCACTTGTAAATGTGTGAGATGATATTTCTACCCCTTTGACATTTTCAAAAAGAACAGTAAAAAATTCACACATTCCATAACATAGAGAGTTTTAATACAACAAATAGTCCAGAAAGGGAAAAAGAGCAATAGATACATAAGTAGAAATGATAATCAATGAATTTTTTTACTGATACCCATAATATTCCTCGAATCCGTAGGAGTGTTCAATGGTTGAGCCTAGTTGCCTCTGAGTTTGATCAATATACTCATCATCCCCTTGAATAGCTAGACCTTGAAAAGATGTGTAATAGTCATAGTCTGGAGGATCTTGTGACATATGATGTTCTTCGAAATTGCAGCGACCCGACTTCCCACTCCCGGAAAATCGCATCCTAATTAAGAAAGAAAGGGATAGAAAAAGAAAAGAAAGAGAAGAAAGAGAAAACAACACATCAGAATCTCACAGCGGAACGATTTAAATATAATATAGAACATATACATAGTATCATATACATCGGAGTACACAACCAAACATCTCAACTTAGACAGTTATAACATTTCTGTCTAATACAATACAAGACAATCATACATAATATCAACACAGCGGAAACTCTAACCATATATCTATACGCTGAAGCCTCCTGCTCCAAAGCTCCTCCAGAATTCGTCAAGAGATAACCTGAATCACTTGACTACTCATGTATAATATGAGTACCCAAGAGTTTAATAAAACAGAAAATAAACACTCGGGTCAGACAGGGGTCTGGTGTGAGTAAACGGTTTAAGATTGCTTAACTTTAGAAAATCCTTTGAAAAGAAAGGTATCACGTAAGACTTCCCACACATAAACATGGAAAAGTTTTTACCTTACACTAACCAAAACATTTGATAGGAAATCCAGTGATATTATAATAGTGTCTAGGGTTTTCAAGTAAATATGAAATAACCGAAATTGTTACATCTATTAAATTCCATCTACTAGCCCCAAAAGTGGGTAATACAAACAAAACCGTAGGGTCTCGTAGGGAAAATGGGTTTCCATCAATGGCAGGGCTACTGGGGTACCGCCCGTCACAGTACGTGGCCTAGATCACCGTACCGAGGATTACTCCCTTCATCCCATCCAACACAAGGCCGGAACCATTCCTTACTGAACAGTCCCGAACAAGACCACCCCGCAGTTGGCTGCAGTTCCAACTGCCCACACAGCCGAAATATAAAGGGACTTCTAGACAGGGATGTATCTCGCTCTCCAGTGGGAGCGACCCACGAAGCCTTGCTGCACCTCCCCTGTTTTAGCCATTCCCGGTTGATGAGGCTTGAGGCTGCGATTACCTTTATAGGACCCATTATCTTAGAATGCTCATCGTCCGCCTGACGATGTGCTGAAAGCATTCAATCCATACAAGTTCGTTCCGGGTTCGAACGAAACCGAAGGCACTATCTCGTAGCACTCATTTTGGAATCATCCTCAGAGTCAACGACCATAGCCCTTGCACTCTGAATCACCATCTCGAATCTATAAGCACTATTCCGTCAAACTCATTACGGAATCACCTACAGAGTTATACTGACTTATAGCCCTTTCACCTCGAGTCTTCACTTGTTCCACTTGGATTAATGACCTACGTTTAATTGGAATCGATGTGGTTTTTGGATATCCAAATATGGAAACCCGATCCCGGTCTCATCGAAACCAAATGCCATTTTAATGTCCAATTTGTACTTAAGGGATTTAAACAATAGATATTTCAGAAAATATCACTTAATATAAATGGATGTATCATACTACTCAGATAGATAAGCATTTATTATCACATGCATCTATACATATCACAAAGTAGTATATATATCACATTCAGATATAGCATATTCACATCATCATCCATCAATCATTGTCATCCAATAACATCCAATCATTAACTCATTCAATGATATATATCATCAATCCTTAATCATTCATAAACAAGTTTAATTCAAACTTGATTAATTCAATTAATCCTTAAATTAAATTAATCCTTACTTAAATACTTGGATTATCTTCAATCCATTTTACTATTCATTAATTAATTACAAAATTAATCAATTAACTAACATTACTTAATTATCCATTTCAATTAATCCTTCCTGATTAATTATCACTTAATTACTTTAAGTAATTCTTACTTAATTACCATATTAATTAATCATCCTGATTAATTACTCCAAATTAAACTAAGTAATTACCTCTTAATCACCCTTTTAAAATTAATCAATCCTTGATTAATTATTCTTTAATTATCCTGATAATTATTCCTTAATTATCCTTTAAAATTAATCATACCTGATTAATTACTTCTAATCATATTTGATTAATGAATCATATTTAATTAATTACTTTTAATTAATCACCTTTGATTAATTACTTTAATTACATTTAGTAATTAAAACTTAATTATAACTAATTATTCTTAAATTAATAATTAATAATTAATTAATTATTCCATTAATTAATGATTACTTCATTAATTAAATTTCTTTCTTAATTAATTACCTTTACAAGTAATTATTCACTTAATTAAATAATTTAAATCTTTGACTAATTATTAATTAATTCTTCAATTAATAACTCAAATGATTAACTCTTAATCATATTTACTTAATTACTTTTCATAAAGTAATTATCTTTATTTAATTACCTTTAGTAATTAACCACTTAATTACTTCAATTACTTTCCCAAGTAATTATATTAAATTAAGTCATAAGTGATTATCTTAATTAATCACAAATTAGTTACTTAATTAATTATTTAACTTAATCATTTAAAATTAATTAAATTATTGTTAACTTCTTATATTAAAAGATTCTTAATTAAGAAACCATTATCTTAATTAAATCATTTATTAACAAATAAAACTCGATAATTAAAAATAATTTAATTATCTCAATTAACTTTACAAATGTTTTTATCTTTAATTAAATCAAATTCAAAATAACTAAAGATAATCTTTATTACAATTGATTATCAAATTCTAAATCATTAAACTTTATTTAAATAAAATATAATATTTAGAAATCAATTATAATTTAAACATATTTTAGATTGAACTTTAAAATCTTTAAAAACTTTCCAAATTTATTTAATAAAGTTTAATATAAACTTTATTTCAAATCCACTTATTTTATTTTTAAAACTTTCATATTTATTATATATAAAACTTGTTTAAACATAATTTTGAAACAAATCTAGTTTTATATTTTTGTTTAAAACTTTAATCATTTACAAATCATATTATCTTTGTTTAAATTTTAGAAACCTTACTGTTAAATATTTTAAAACTTTTAAACTCAAACTTTAAACTGCAGAACCCACAACAAAAACACGCTCATCAACCCGAGCAACCCACAAAACTCTCGCGTATGACCCCAAGTTTAGCCCGAGTAAACTACACCAAAATCCAGTGATCCCCGAGTTTCCCTTAACCTTACCTACCCACCCTGACCTGCTTTGAGCTTACCCATGACAAACACGAGAACAACATCGAGTTCACTCCTTTTTCTCATTCCAGAACCCAACTATCTGATACCCCTTGCACCGTGCAACGTGCACCACTCCCCCTTTCACCAGCGACCATCACCGTGGTGCCGTTAAGTCACCCTTGACCATCACTTTCAAGTGCAAAACACAGAAACTAAAAAAACGAGGATCGAAAACTTGCCCCTCAATCCAACTCCCTGAACCCAATACAATAGAAAGTTGATTGCCGACGGCGATCCATGCCATGATACGCCACGTCCTCCTTCCCGAAGCTACGCCACACCCTCTAGCATCTCCCTAACCAATAGCGATCACCTCCGGTAACCTCTTGACGCCTCAAAATTGAAATGAACCACCGCGACATTAGCAGGATGAATAACCCTAACTCGATCATTCCCAATCATCTCAATCAATAATAAAATCAAATTCCATTTTTCCCATGAACGCTGGACCCCCCTCGACCTTCGAGTTCAACGGCAATGTCCACCTCGCCGTGGTTTGCCGTGATTTGGCAAAAATACCCAAAACAGTAAATCCCAAAATACTCACAAATCCCCACATTAAAAATTATAACAATCACACTAAAATTCATGAATTTCAATTGCTATTTCAATTGTGCAATCAAAACTTAAAATTGTTTTAATAAAATTTTGACCCCATTTACCATTTTACTGTAAACTCAAGGTTTTAAAGCTAATTATCCAATTTAAAAACCTAAAATTATTTTTAGATGATAGCCTACTTGATTTCAAACAACTTTTATTTACAATTCAAGTTCTAATTCAAATTCAAGAACAAGTTATTGAATTTATTATCAATTTGGTAACCCTGCTATTAACACAGAGCATAAATTGTAACTGCACAGGAATTCAAATATGCATTTAATTCAATTCAGATATCCAAGCAACATCATGATATTTATTCTCAATCCAAGATAGAATTCAAGTTTAAAACTGTTTTTAAAATTTATTTACTCACCTTAGATGGGAGAAGACAGAACTGCATGTTTCCAGGCTTTTAAAATTCATATGCATGCTTCTGAATTCCATCTGCATGTTGATTAATCCTTCTGAATTGCTTGTTTGATCTCCAGATTGCATGTTAATGTTTTACTTGCAGTTGATTTCTGAGTTGGTTGATAATTTTGATGGTGATCTTGCATTTGATTTGAATATCCAGATTTACAACTTTGTATTCTTTGATTTGCTTTTGTTTACATTTTCCCTTTCAGATTTTGAATTCATCTTTGCAAAATGAAGAGAAAGATTTGCTGGAAAAATAAAATCTTTCCTTTTATTATTTACAATTTAATTTGAAACTTAATTACTAAGGAGAATGACATATGTCCCTTTAAAAGTTTATATTCTTACAAATGTAACTTACATAACTTAATATTCTTACAAGTGTTTTGTTGTTTTATTAATGTTTTCTTTTAAATATTATTTTATCTTTAATAACTAAATTTTAAGCTTATATAAATATTTATGAAATGTTTACATGATTATAAGATGTATTTATTTTATAAGAATAAGCTTTGGATTTCAATACATATATAAAAGTGAATTCATGTGAACAATTATAACTTTATTTATGCATTTGAATTAAATTGTAATGGTATTATATATTAAAACTTGAGAAATTGTTTTTAATTCTTTATAAAATTTTGAAACAATGTATCTTATGTAAAAATTAAAAATGAAAGACTATTAAAACAAATGAACTTTTAATTTAAATCTTAAATATCATTTCCAAAAGTATAAAATCAAATTAACCTTTCAAATCTCAATTTATATTCATATTAAAGTTTTTGAAAACACTTATTAAATTCAAATTAATAAAATTCCCATTTAAAACACATATATACAAATATATATACACATTTCAAATAGAAAAATTCTATCATTAAATTTGTAAATTTCCATATTAAATTTTAAAACAAATATTAAATCACAATATATATACATTCATATATATTACAATTTGAACATAAAGTTTTATTATATTAAAAACTTCTTATTTACCAAAATAAATATTTCCAAATCAAATTATTATAAACTTCAAAAGAATTTAATCTTGCCTATTTATATTGCAAAGAATAATATTAATAGATATTAACAAATTATTATTATCAATCTTTAAAATAAATTTAACTTGTCAATTTATAATATAAAATGATCAAATCAATTTAATTATTATCAAAGATTATTAAATTGATATTGCTCAAAATTCTAGGTCGTCACAGAAATGATAAGATAAGCCTTCGATTTCCTTAGTGTCAAGACATATTTGTTCCTTGTTCGGATGGTGTTACGGTTCCTCTGAAGGCCCTACTCCTGTAGAAGGTACGGCATGAATGACTGGTTTAGATGGTGGAGCAGGAGAAGGTGAAGATGATGATTGAGATGATGATCGACCCCGAACCTTTCAAAGAACTTTACTTAATGGTGTAACAAAATTTTCTTATGTCTTCTTGTAATATCCCGGAATTTATGACAATATAAATTTAATAATCTGTGTTTAAATTTAAATTAACTTGATAGTTTCTATAAATAAATTTGAATTGATTCAATAATTTTCTTTTATTAAATATTTAATTAGTGAATTTATTTTAATAAGCTAATAAATCTGTTTTCTATTTATAATGTGTATATGTGTGTGTGTGTGTATGTATATTTTAAATAGATAAGTTTGGTTTTAAAATATAAATTAGTATAGCATATTTTCTAATTAAAATATTTTGAAATTGGGAAATTGCGACTTATTGTTGAATTAAGCTTTTCAAAACTATTTAATAAAATAACTAAATAATTTTATATATATGTAAGATATATGTTTTATTGGTTTAAAATATTTTGAATTAAGTTTGAATGTTAAAATAAGGTTATAAAATGTTTGTTTTATTCTTTTTAAAATATTCATTAATAATCATGATTTGTAAATTGAGTATGGAATTTAAAATACAATTTATAAATGAATCATGTATCCATTTAAATAACAAATAAGTTATAATCTCTTTATAAATTTATTTAAAATGATTAAAAACATTATATAAATGATTGATTTGTATATTGTTTTTAGTTATAACTATAATTGGTTTATTCTTTAATTATTTATCTATACATAACTAAGTATTGAAACTAATTAACTAAGTTAAACTTTCTTTAACATATAATTAAAAATACTAATTACTTAAATTAACAAGTGTAAGTATCTTAAAGCCTAAACTAACAAATGTAAACTAAATATCATTTTAAAATGACAAGTGTAAAAATTGAGACATGTGTCTTGTTTAAATTTTATTTTTCTTTGTTTTAAAAATAAATCATAAAGAAGATATTTAAACTTGCATCTTTTCATTTTTTTTCCTTTCTTCATTTTCATTCTAAATCTAAGAATTTTCAGCTGAGGAAAAAACCCTTTTTCCATCTCTTCAAAAACATCATGCAAAGCAAATCTGTTCATCAAATATTCTCTGCATTCAACTTTTCAAAAATATGGAAATCAATGATTTCCTGCATCTTCTTTACTGGGAGCACATGCAACATCAAATGCATAGTAAACCTGAAGCAATTTGCAAATTTCCAAAACCTGCATTTTATCTGGAACATGCAAATGAATCAGGGAAGCAAAGCATTGTGTAGACTGAAGTTTAAATGCATAAGCTAAAACATAGGAGCAACTTGAAGTTTTTTAGTTTAAAACATTCAAACAGGATTTCAGAAAAACAATTCATAAGCTTTTCAATAATGTTCTCTGCTCTACTCAACAAAAAGGCGAGTAACATTTTTGTTAAAAATTTTCTAAGCATTGTTAAAAATTTTCTAAGCATAAATTGGTTGCAAGTTTACATCTGGAAATCAAAATGTTTATGTGAATGTATATATGAATTATCTGTATGTTTATAAATGTATGATGTGTGCATGGTTGATATTCCGGTAATCCCACTGTTCTTAGTTTCAAGCTCTAGTTTTTGATTTAAAAATCATATCTCTTGATCCAATCTGTTTTAAGGTTTAAGTTTTAAACAAAACTTGTTTGTTTTATCATAGAGAAAGTTTTTAAAATTTATATAAGTCAAATAAACTTTTGTTTTGCTTGGAAACTTATATAACAGAGCTAAAATTTGTAAAGGTGGAAAATATAAACATTTCAAATCAGTATTTCGGGATTATAATTCAAAACATCCTGCAAGATTATGATTTTTAAAAGTAATATTATAATTTATAATGCTTAATCCAAAGTGCAGTTTTAAATTTATTGTACTTTACATATTAGGCGAGCACTGTTGATTTTGATGATCGTTTGGGTTGAAATTTCTTCTAGTGATGGTGAAATGATCAGAGATATTGTGAAAATTATTGGATTGAGTGGAAATTTGTTTTTGATGTTTAGATTGGGTTTTACAGTTTAGAACCCTAGTTTTTCCTGTGGCTTGAAGAATTGAACATTTCGGCTTTGATACTTGATCGAGTGATTTGGGGTTTTGGTTTCTGGAAGGGGATGGGATGTCGAAGTCATCACCGGAATCGAAGAGTCAACGGTGGCCAGTGGCGTTAAGAGGAGGTGATGACAGGTTGGGTGGTTTGGGAACTGTATGTTTCCAGGTTTGGAAATATGTCTCGATTTTGAATTGGAGTGTAAGTCGATCGAATGGTTGTTTGGTTAGCCTGAGAGGATGAACGGTGACTGTGGGAAGGTCGCGGTGGTGATCAGCGGTGGCCGACATTGTTGTACAGGTGCACGATGATAGGTGAACATTTTTGGTGGTTTCAGTTTTTGGTTGCATCGCGATAGTCTCGGGGAAGTTGGGTTTCTGCTCGAAGCAGATAGGTGACTAACTCGAAGAAAAATATGGGTTTGCTCGAGTAAATGCTTGGTTTCAGGTTTTTCAATAGAACAGAACCTGCTTACAGTTTTTAAATTTAAAAGTTAAAGTTTAAAATGTAAACTTAAATTTGAACTTAGGATTTAAAACCTGAATTTAAATATGAATTCAAATAAGTTTGAATTTTGGTTTTTGAAATAATTTGAATTCAGAAAAATTTAAGTTTGGTTTTAAATAAAAACAGAAATTTGTTTTCTGTTTTTAAAATTAAAAGTAAGTTTAAAATGCAACTGGAAATTTAAACAAAGTTTAAAATATGAAATATGAAATTCAAAGTAGATGAATCTGGGTTTGAATTTAATTTAAATCTGGGAATTTAAATTTAGATTTTAAACTTTTAAAGTATAAAAGAACACTGGTTCTGAATTTAAACCGTGAGTTTTAAATTTGTGAAATAGAAATTTAAAATAAATTTAAATCCAGTTTTAAAAACCTGGAATATGATTTTAATGTCAGCTTTTAAATAAAATAGTTTTTTTAAATTTAAATATGTTTTAACATAGAAATGTTAAATAATTTGAATTTAAAAATGAAGATGGAAATATAAGTAAAGCTTTAAAGTTTTAAGTTTAAAACTGGAATAAAGGATTCAAGTTATATCTCAAAATTTGAAATTAAAAGTACATTTTTAAATTGAATTTGTTTTAAAAATAACTTGGAATGCTAAAGTGAATTTGTTTTATATTCATGTAAACTTATATTATAAAATGGTTATTCTTTAACATTGGAGATAAAATGGTTTTAAATTGTTTTAAAAACCTTGTTTAAATAAATTGTATTCATTTTAAAATCTTAAAATTTTAAAATGAAAGTGGTATTTAAAGTAAATTTGAAACAAAGTGTTTTCAAATACTTTAAATTAGTAAGAAATGTTTTCTTAAATTAAGTTAGAATTTAAGAAATTGGATTCATTTAAATAATTAAGTTAATTTAAAATGGGTAATTAATTATTTAATTTATTAATAGTGTGGATGATTAATTAAGTAATTAATAATTTTTAAATTTTATTTAATTAAGATTAGATATTAATTAATTAAGGTTAATTAATCTATAACTAAGGATTGTTAATTAAATTTTAATTAATGATTAAGATTTATTAATCAAGTGATTAAGGATTAATTAAGATTATAATTAACACTTAATTAATTAATAATTAGAGATCAATTAAATTGTAATTAAATATTCATTAATTTGTAATTAATAATGATTAACATAAATTAATTCCTTAATTAAGTAACTAAGAAATGTTAATGAAGGTCATTAACTTAAGATTATTTAACAATAAATTAATGTGATTAATTTAGATAATTAATTAGATTAATTAATTAATAATAATCATTTGTAAATCGTTTATGTTTAATTACTTAATGGAAGTAATTAATGAGATAATCACTTAATGTAATTAATTAGTTTAATGTGATTAGTTTATATTAATTAATTAAGTTTAATTAATTTAAACATTTATGGATTGATTGATAATTACTTTATGTAATTAATGGGATTGTAGTTACATAAGGAAGTAAATAATTGATAATTACCGGATGTAATTAAAGATGTTGATGATGGAAGTAATTTAAATTTAAATTACTTTAGAATTAATCAAGGGATTAATTGAGATAATTAATTAACGGTAATTAATTTATGGAATGAGTAATTAAGGGAAGTTAATTACAGGATTGGTATTAATCAAGGGTGATTAATATTTGTGGTATAATTGCAGATTAATTACCTAATGTAATAAATTTTGAATAGTGAGATTAATTTAAAGTGTAACTATAAATCATTAATTAATAAATTAATGATGTAATTTAAGATTGATTAATTAAAGAGTAATAAATAAATGCGGTAATTAATTAATAAAGGTTTAAGTAATTAATTTTAGTTAATTAATTGATTAAGTAATTACAAGTTAATTATTTGTAAAGTGTTAAGTATAATTAACTTGTGTAATTAATCTAAAATCTAATTACTTATTGTAATTAGAAATATTGTTAATCAGTAATGATTAATTGGAAGGAATATTGAGATGGTGATTATTTAATTGATGTGTAATTAATTAATGGTTAAGTTAAGCAAGATTTTAATGATGAAGTAATTAATTTAATTCATTTTAAATTAATTAGAGATTAAGTAATTACTTTAATTCATTTTAAATTAATTATAGATGGTGTGATCATTAGATCATTGCTTACGTTTGATGATTGATATTGGTTTCCATGTATGGTTTGTAATCTCAGTTATAAGATGAGTAATGTTATATGATATGGATGCATTGGTTGAATTGGGATGATGATATGGATTATCTGTTTATGATATGAATTATCTATTGATGATAATAATGTTGATTGTCCATTGTTATGTTGTGAATTATCTATCTGTGTGTATATAGATAATGAATTGAATTGTTTTAAACTAAAAAACAACTTGGCCTTAAAAGACACGTTTTGGATTTCGAAGAGACCGGGATCGGGTTTCCATATTTGGATATCCGAAAACCATATCGATCCAAAGTAACGTTAGATCGTTAATCTGAAGTAAAGATGAAGATTCAGAGTGCAAGGGTTATCGTCGTTAACTCTGAGGGTGATTCCAAAATGAGTGTAACGAGATGATGCCTTCGGTTTCGTTCGAACCCGAAACGAACTTGTATGGATTGAATGCTTTCAGAACATCGTCAGGTGGATGATGAGCATTCTAAGTGATATGTCCTATAAAGGTAATCGTAGCCTCAAGCCTCATCAACCGAGAATGGCTAAAACAGGGGAGGTGCAGCAAGGCTAAGTGGGTCATGCCCAAGTAGGACGAGATATACCCCTGTCTAGATGTCCCTTTATTTCGGCTTAGTGGTGCGATTGCTGATTACAACTGCGGGGTGGTCTTGTTCAAAACTGTTCGGTAAGGAATGGTTCCGGCTTTGTGTTGCAGGGGAGCGAGCGTACTCCTCGGTACGGTGATCTAGGCCACGTACTGTGACGGGCGGTACCCCAGTAGCCCAGCCATTGATGGAATCCAAAATCCAATAAGTGCCAACGGTTTTGATTGTATTACCCACTTTTGTGGCTAGTAGCTGGAATTTAATAGATGTAACAATTTCGGCTATTTCATATTTACTTGAAATCCCTAGACCTATTATAATATCACTGGATTTCCTATCAAATGTTTTGGTTAGCGTAAGGTAAAAACTTTTCCATGTTTATGTGTGGGAAGTCTTACGTGATACCTCTTATTTTCAAAGGTTTTTCAAATTTAAGCAACTTTAACCTGTTACTCACGTCAGACACACCCATGTCTGACCCGAAGTTTATTTCTGTTTTTCTTAAACTCTTGGATACTCAAATTTTTACGAGTAGCCAAGGGATTCAGGTTAGCTTTGACGAATTATGGAGGAGCAAATGGAGCAGGAGGCTTCTGCGTATAGATATATAGTTTTTCCGCTGTGTTGGTATCTCTGAGAGTTTCTGTATTGTGTATTGAGTTGTAATAACTGGACAGGTGTTATAACTATCTAGTATGTGTTGTATTGTCTGTGTAACTCTGATAATTGTTGTATATTATGTGATACTTATGTTATTAATATAATTTATTCGTTCCGCTGTTGAGATTCTTGGGTTGTTTCTTCTTTCTCTTCTTTCTTTTCCTCTTTTCTATCCCTTTCTTTTTAAGGATAATACGACTTTTTGTAGATAAAAGCCGGGTTGTCTCATTTGGTATCAGAGCGCTAGGTTGAGCGAATACCTAGTCTCTGGAGCGGTGTCTATCTTGAGAGAGCGTATTTGTATTTTAAATATATATATTTATATTTTATTTCTACCTATCTGATTGGGATACCTGTTCGGGTTTTCCAATATAAGTTATAAAGGTAGATAAGGTAGTAGTGTGTGTAACACAACTACCGATTGGTTGGAGTTTGAATGGATGAGGTTGGAAGTGTATTTGTCGAGACTGTAGACCTAATACCGTCTCGATTGAGTTTTTCTTGGTGTAAGGACTTCACCGATCTCTGAAAGAAACCTGTAAAGGTTCGGAGTTCATTTTTGAAGTGCAGAGTTGAGTTTGGGTCTGTCGGTTGGGCAGAAGCAAGTGAATGATGGTATCTTGAAATCTCAAGAAGTAGTAGCTGCGTGATGAGATGCAGTGACTACGGATATTTCCGAAGATGTTTCTTTGGAACAAGAGTAAGTAGTCTGCTCGGTGATGTGGCTGAGTCCAACAGGGTGTTTCTGTTTGCTTTGGGGTCTGAGTTTCTCGGAGATCTTGATTGAGAATTCTTTGGCATTGGTATTAGCAGTGCAGCTCGGAGTGTTCTGTGTTGGTAGGAAGTCTTCTGGCTGGGTAGTTTTCAGAAGTGGAATTCAGAAGCAACAGAGTGGATTCTTTTCTTCGGTGAATTGGATAGACCAGCATCAGCTGTTCTGATTGGTAAAGAGAAAGCATTTTCTTTGGATATTAGGCTGAGTTGATCGCAAAAGTGACTTGCGATAGTATGCTCTTGAGTTGTTGGAGATTGTCCGGATATCTTCTAGGAAGGCAGAGTTTGTCCGCATCTGGAGATCGAGTTTCCTTTCCAGGATTGGTACCGGTGGTTCAGTTAGTAGATGGATGGTTCCTTGAGATAGAAGTTTGGAGAAGCAGCTCAGATTTTGGAGGAACTTCTGAGTTTTCTTTATGGATCTGTGGAACCATATTTCTGTGCTGGGTTGTCTAGTCTGTGCTTGTGCTCTTCGTCAGCATTTTCTTCTGCTTCGGATCAGAGTTGTGCAGTGGAAGCAGTTTGGGGGTGTATCTGTTTTGTCTTTTCCGGATAAGGAGAAGTTTGTTTTGTCTTCTGTTGTTTGTGGAGTAGAGATTGTTCTTGGTTTTGGATTGATCTTGAGGAGATCATGATGTCGGGTTGTTTTGATTCAGTTTGTTTCTAGTGGCATCGGCAAGAGTTGAGCTGATCAGGAGGATGTTGGTAGCCTAAATCGTCCGAAGAAATTTTATGGATATGAGATGGAGGAATTTGGATTCTGGAGTCGGAGATTTGTTTTGGGATAAGTTTTTCTCTGATCCAAGAAGCTATAAGTTTGATAGTCTGTGAAGCTAGCTCCGAGGTGTTTTGGGTTTCTTCTGTGATTGGTAAGATAAGTGTTTGGTTTTCTAGAGTTGAATTGCCAGTTTGGATAACTAGGATTCGGGGTGTTTCACATATCTCTGAGGGAGTACGTGTTTGATATTTCTGGTTGTAAAACCAGCAGTTCGAGGGGTTTGGTTGTATCCTGATATTTATACCGGAGAAACTCGTGAAAGTTCTTTCCAAAATTCTTTTGGATAATTAGATTTGTTTTGATTATGTGAATTGGTTGTTATGGCTGTTAGCATATGTTTAATATATGCTGTATTTTAAAATTAAATCTATAAATAGATTATTAAATTACCTTTGTTTTAAATTTCAAGGACGAAATTCTTTTAAGGTGGGAGGATTGTAATATCCCGAAATATATGGCAATATAAATTTAATAATCTGTGTTTAAATTTAAATTAATTTGATAGTTTCTGTAAATAAATTTGAATTGATTCAATAATTATCTTTTATTAAATATTTAATTAGTGAATTTATTTTAATAAGCTAATAAATCTGTTTTCTATTTATAATGTTTATATCTATTTATGTGTATATATATATATATATATATTAAATAGATAAGTTTGGTTTTAAAATATAAATTAGTATAGCATATTTTCTAATTAAAATATTTTGAAATTGGGAAATTGCGACTTATTGTTGAATTAAGCTTTTCAAAACTATTTAATAAAATAACTAAATAATTTTATATATATGTAAGATAAATGTTTTATTGGTTTAAAATATTTTGACTTAAGTTTGAATGTTAAAATAAGGTTATAAAATGTTTGTTTTATTCTTTTTAAAATATTCATTAATAATCATGATTTGTAAATTGAGTATAGAATTTAAAATACAATTTATAAATGAATCATGTATCCATTTAAATTACAAATAAGTTATAATCTCTTTATAAATTTATTTAAAATGGTTAAAAATATTATTTAAATGATTGATTTGTATATTGTTTTTATTTATAACTATAATTGGTTTATTCTTCAATTATTTATCTATACATAACTAAGTATTGAAACTAATTAACTAAGTTAAACTTTCTTTAACACATAATTAAAAATACTAATTACTTAAATTAACAAGTGTAAGTATCTTAAAGCCTAAACTAACAAATGTAAACTAAATATCATTTTAAAATGACAAGTGTAAAATTTGAGACATATGTCATGCTTAAATTTTATTTTTCTTTATTTTTAAAAATAAATCATAAAGAAGATATTTAAACTTGCATCTTTTCATTTTTTTTTCCTTTCTTCATTTTCATTCTAAATCTAAGAATTTTCAGCTGAGGAAAAAACCCTTTTTCGATCTCTTCAAAAACATCATGCAAAGCAAATCTATTCATCAAATATTCTCTGCATTCAAATTTTCTTAAATCTGGAAATCATGATTTCCTGCATCTTCTTTACTGGTGCAACATCAAATGCATAGTAAACCTGATGCAATTTGCAAATTTCCAAAACTTGCATTTTATCTGGAACATGCAAATGAATCAGGGAAGCAGAGCATTGTGTAGACTGAAGTTTAAATGCATAAGCTAAAACATAGGAGCAACTTGAAATTTTTTAGTTCAAAGCATTCAAACTAGATTTCAGAAAAACAATTCAGAAGCTTTTCAATACTGTTCTCTGCTCTACCCATCAAAACGGTGAGTAACATTTTTGTTTAAAATTTCCTAAGCATAAATTGGTTGCATGTTTACATTTGGAAATCAAAATGTTTATGTGAATGTATATATGAATTGTCTGTATGTTTATAAATGTGTGACGTATGCATGTTTGATATTCCTGTAATCCCACTATTCTTAGTTTCAAGCTCTAGTTTTTGATTTAAAAATCATATCTCTTGATCGAATCTGTGTTAGGGTTTAAGTTTTAAACAAAACTTGTTTGTTTTATCATAGAGAAAGTTTTTAAAATTTATATAAGTCAAATAAATTTTTGTTTTTCCTGGAAACTTATATAACAGAGCTAAAATTTGTAAAGGTGGAAAATATAAACATTTCAAATCAGTATTTCAGGATTATAATTCAAAACATCCTGCAAGATTATGATTTTTAAAAGTAATATTACAATTTATAATGCTTAATCCAAAGTGCAGTTTTAAATTTATTGTACTTTACATATTGGGTGAGCACTGTTGATTTTATGATCGTTTGGGTTGAAATTTCTTCTAATGATGGTGAAATGATCAGAGATGTTGTGAAAATTATTGGATTGAGTGGAAATTTGTTTTTGATGTTGAGATTGGGTTATACAGTTTAGAACCCTAGTTTTTCCTAAGGCTTGAAGAATTGAACATTTCGGCTTTGATAATTGATCGAGTGGTTTGGGGTTTTGGTTTCTGGAAGGGGATGGGATGTTGAAGTCATCACCGGAATCGCAGAGTCAACGGTGGCCGGTGGCGTTAAGGGGAGGTGGTGACAGGTTGGATGGTTTGGGAACCGTATGTTTCCAGGTTTAGAAATATGTCTCGATTTTGAATTAGAGTATAAGTCGATCGAATGGTTGTTTGGTTGGCCTGAAGGGATGAACGGTGACTGTGGGAAGGTCGCGGTGGTGATCAGTGGTGGCCGGCATCGTTGTATAGGTGCACGGTAATAGGTGAACATATTTGGTGGTTTCAGTTTTTGGTTGCATCGCGATAGTCTCGGGGAAGTTGGGTTTCTACTCGAAGCAGATAGGTGACTGACTCGAAGTAAAATATGGGTTTGCTAGAGTAAATGCTTGGTTTCAGGTTTTTAACAGAACAGAACCTGTTTACAGTTTTTAAATTTACAAGTTAAAGTTTAAAATGTAAACTTAAATTTGAACTTGGGATTTAAAACCTGAATTTACATATGAATTCAAATAAGTTTGAATTCTGGTTTTTGAAATAATTTGAATTCAGAAAAATTTAAGTTCGGTTTTAAATAAAAACAGAAATTTGTTTTCTGTTTTTAAAACTAAAAGTAAGTTTAAAATGCAACTGGAAATTTAAACAAAGTTTAAAATCTGAAATTGAAATATGAAATTCAAAGTAGATGAATCTGAGTTTGAATTTAATTTAAATCTGGGAATTTAAATTTAGATTTTAAACTTTTAAAGTATAAAAGAACATTGGTTTTGAATTTAAACTGTGAGTTTTAAATTTTTGAAATAGAAATTTAAAATAAGTTTAAATCCAGTTTTAAAAACCTGGAATTGGATTTTAATGTCAGCTTTTAAATAAATAGTTTTTTTAAAATTTCAATTTGTTTTAACTATTTTAGAAATGTTAAATAATTTGAATTTAAAAATGAAGATGGAAATATAAGTAAAGCTTTAAAGTTTTAAGTTTAAAACTGGAATAAAGGATTCAAGTTATATCTCAAAATTTGAAATTAAAAGTACATTTCTAAATTGAATTTGTTTTAAAAATAACTTGGAATGTTAAAGTGAATTTTTTTTATATTCATGTAAACTTATATTATAAAATGGTTATTCTTTCACATAGGAGATAAAATGGTTTTAAATTGTTTTAAAAACCTTGTTTGAATAAATTGTATTCATTTTAAAATCTTAAAATTTTAAAATGAAAGTGATATTTAAAGTAAATTTGAAACAAAGTGTTTTCAAATACTTTAAATAAGCAAGAAATGTTTTCTTAAATTAAGTTAGAATTTAAGAAATTGGATTCATTTAAATAATTAAGTTAATTCAAAATGGGTAATTAATTATTTAATTTATTAATAATTTGGATGATTAATTAAGTAATTTATAATTTTTAAATTTGATTTAATTAAGATTTGAGATTAATTAATTAAGGTTAATTAATCTATAACTAAGGATTGTTAATTAAATTTTAATTAATGTTTAAGATTTATTAATCAAGTGATTAAGGATTAATTAAGATTATAATTAACACTTAATTAATTAACAATTAGAGATTAATTAAATTGTAATTAAATATTAATTAATTTGTAATTAATAATGATTAACATAAGTTAATTTCTTAATTAAGTAGTTAAGAAATATTAATGAAGGTCATTAACTTAAGATTATTTAACAATTAATTAATGTGATTAATTTAGATAATTAATTAGATTAATTAATTAATAATAATTATTTGTAAATCGTTTATGTTTAATTACTTAATGGAAGTAATTAATGAGATAATTACTTAATGTAATTAATTGGTTTAATGTGATTAGTTTATATTAATTAATTAAGTTTAATTAATTTAAACATTTGTGGATTGATTGATAATTACTTTATGTAATTAATAGGATTGTAATTGCTTAGGGAAGTAATTAATTGATAATTACCGGATGTAATTAAAAATGTTGATGATGGAAGCAATTTAGATTTAAATTACTTTAGAATTAATCAAGGGATTAATTGAGATAATTAATTAAGGGTAATTAATTTATGGAATGAGTAATTAAGGGAAGTTAATTATTGGACTGTTATTAATCAAGGGTGATTAATATTTGTGGTATAATTGCAGATTAATTACTTAATGTAATAAATTTTGAATAGTGAGATTAATTTAAAATGTAATTAGAAATCATTAATTAATAAATTAATAATGTAATTTAAGATTGATTAATTAAGGAATAATAAATAAATGAGGTAATTAATTAATAAAGGTTTAATGTAATTAATTTTAGTTAATTAATTGATTAAGTAATTACAAGTTAATTGTTTGTAAAGTGTTAAGTATAATTAACTTGTGTAATTAATTTAAAAGCCAATTACTTATTGTAATTAGAAATATTGTTAATCAGTAATGATTAATTGGAAGGAATATTGAGATGGTGATTATTTAATTGATTTGTAATCAATTAATGGTTAAGTTAAGTAGGATTTTAATGATGAAGTAACTAATTTAATTCATTTTAAATTAATTAGCGATTAAGTAATTAATTTAATTCATTTTAAATTAATTATAGATGGTGTGATCATTAGATCATTGCTTATGTTTGATCATTGATATTGGTTGCCATGTATGGTTTGTAATCTCAGTTATGCGATGAGTAATGTTATATGATATGGATGCATTGGTTGCATTGGGATGATGATATGGATTATCTGTTTATGATATGAATTATCTGTTGATGATAATAATGTTGATTGTCCATTGTTATATTGTGAATTATCTATCTGTGTGTGTATGTAGATAATGAATTGAATTGTTTTAAACTCTAAACCAACTTGGCCTTAAAAGACATGTTTTGGATTTCGATGAGACCGAGATCGGGTTTTCATATTTGGATATCCGAAAACCACATCGATCCAAAGTAACATTAGGTCGTGAATCTGAAGTGAAGATGAAGATTCAGAGTACAAGGGTTATCGTCGTTAACTCTAAGGGTGATTCCAAAATAGTGTAACGAGATGATGCCTTCGGTTTCGTTCGAACCCGGAACGAACTTGTATGGATTGAATGCTTTCAGAACATCGTCAGGTGGACGATGAGCATTCTAAGTGATATGTCCTATAAAGGTAATCGTAGCCTCAAGCCTTATCTACCGAGAATGGCTAAAACAGGGGAGGTGTAGCAAGGCTAAATGGGTCATGCCCAAGTAGGACGAGATTTATCCCTGTCTAGATGTCCCTTTATTTCGGCTTAGTGGTGCGGTTGCTGATCACAACTGCGGGGCGGTCTTGTTCGAAACTGTTCAGTAAGGAATGGTTCCGGCTTTGTGTTGCAAGGGAGCGGGCGTACTCCTCGATACGGTGATCTAGGCCATGTACTGTGACGGGCGGTACCCCAGTAGCCCAGCCATTGATGGAATCCAAAATCCAATAAGTGCCAACGGTTTTGATTGTGTACCCACTTTTGTGGCTAGTAGCTGAAATTTAATAGGTGTAACAATTTCAGCTATTTCATATTTACTTGAAAACCCTAGACCTATTATAATATCACTGGATTTCCTATCAAATGTTTTGGTTAGCGTAAGGTAAAAACTTTTCCATGTTTATGTATGGGAAGTCTTACGTGATACGTTTTCTTTTCAAAGGTTTTTCAAAGTTAAGAAACTTTAACCTATTACTCCCACCAGACCCATGTCTGACCTTGAGTTTATTTCTGTTTTTCTTAAACTCTTGGGTACTCAAATTTTTACGAGTAGCCAAGGGATTCAGGTTAGCTTTGACGAATTGTGGAGGAGGAAATGAAGCAGGAGGCTTCTGCGTACAGATATATAGTTTTTCCGCTGTGTTGGTATCTCTGAGAGTTTCTGTATTGTGTATTGAGTTGTAATAACTAGACAGGTGTTATAACTGTCTAGTATGTGTTGTATTGTCCGTGTAACTCTGATAATTGTTGTATACTATGTAATACTTATGTTATTAATACAATTTATTCGTTCCGCTGTTGAGATTCTTGGGTTGTTTCTTCTTTCTCTTCTTCCTTTTCCTCTTTTCTATCCCTTTCTTCTTAAGGATGATATGACTTTTTGTGGAGAAAAGTCGGGTCGTCTCACTTCTCGACCTTTATCATGTGAGTAGAGAAAGAGCATTCTAGCCGAGACATTTTCTTCTCAAGCACCTATTGATTTAAGGAGAGTAGTTGTTGACTTTTAAGTGCAATATGGCAAAAATTCTCTCTTGGACCTACGGATATCCTAACTTCCTCTATTTCAGAGTTGGAGTAATATTCCATTGCAATTGAAGCTCTAGTAGGTTGTGAAGGCCAAGTTGGAGGTGCTTATTGTTTTTGTATTAGTGTAGGTTGATATTGGGAGAAAGGAATAATGGCCGGTGGTACTTCTGGAAGATGCATTAAAGATAGGAACCAAATTTAGGTATTTCTTCATATTGTGAAAGGTATGAAGGAATCCTAATAGTCGTAGAATACGCATAATATATGGGGCATAGATAATGCTACGACGAGCTAGACTCCAAAAGCTTTTAATCTGGTGAAGGATATATTAAGCCCAATTGACGTTTATGTGACAAAAAATAGTGTATAAGGCCTTATGATCATTTTCGTATACCTGCTCATGACTTACTAGTCTAGGAATGACTGTATTTATTATCATTTGGCTCAGGAGACGAGCTTATGGACGGAAATTTGAAGGTTTTAATTTCCATGAGTCATCTTCCCAAATTAGATAAGTAATAGCATCTTGGGAGGCATAACATTTGTCAGGAATTTCCCGTAAACGTCTTCCTTCATATGGACAATTTAACATTTGACCGATTATTTCAAATTTATCTTAATAACATGACCATATACACTTGTCCATATCCAATTTTCATCGTCAGTTGGATTCCAAATAGCAAGTGAACAAAGATTGATGCAAAAGAGAAACACTACATGTTGATCAATATTACCTGAGTTGGTATCATAATTGGTTAGATGAAAAAGACCTGCTTCCGACAGTAGTTCATTGGCATTATAGTGAGAAAATCTTCGAAGAGGATAAAATGGACCAGTATGAAATGGCTTTTCCTCGAGTTCCTAAAGTCGTTGTTGTCTAGTCAGTTTTTCTAGAATCCATTCTTCAATGTGATGAGTTGGAGGTTGAGAGCTTTGCCCTGTAGATGGCTTGCGGCATTTAGAAACTGGATTTCTTGGTTTAGGAGCCTGCAATTTGAGCAATAGGAGGATAAAAATATTTGTATATGTAGGGCTTGGTGTTGAGCTAAAGAAATAGTCAGTAGAAAAAAAAGAGGAAAAGTAATTTATAGAGGAATGGAAAAGTAGGTTTAAAGTTCGTCCATACGTCTGACAGCATGTGAACAAACGTCTAAAGGATGAGGGTTTAGGAGATAGTGTCTGGAGGACAGACGTTTGGAAGGTTTCTACAGACATCTGTCTGTATGATCTATATGTTCTAGAGAATGTAGACAGACATTTGGTTATATATGCAGATGTCTGTGCTGAAGCGTTATGAAAAAATTAAGAACAGAGGTTTTAATAGATGGTTGAATTTTTGCATAGACGTATGTGTTGGAAGGTAAAAAAAATTCCAGTGATTATTATCAGATGTTTGTTATTTTAGCAGACGTCTGTGTTAAAATGAGTAAACTACCAGAGATATATAACAAACGTCTGGTGTATGTGTTAGACGTTTGTGCTGCATATACGAAGAAAAATTGAATTTGCATAAATATTACATGCGTATGGTATAAAGGGTGGAAGGTATTTTCAACCAGGATTAGACGACTATTCCAAATTATCAGACATATGTTTTGGTAAAAAAAATTCTTTCATAAACTTTAACATCGGATAAATATTTTATTGGTTGATGCAAGATAATACAAATAATTATAAAACTTAAACAAATTTTTATTTAGGGGAGCATGAAGAATTTCTTGGTTTTTCCCAAGAGTTTGGTTCATACTTAGTACGCTCGTTTAACGGTCGAAGTGGGGATCGGTAAGGGGGCACAGAACTGGGTTGCGCTTCTGACGTCCCTTCTCCACATAATTGTCATGGAGTAATCCAGTGCGCTTGCAGAGGAGTTTCCTTTATGTGAGAAGAACATACATGAACGCAATCCTTTGTAGGTGAATGTCCACAAATTGCAAGGATGCATTTCTTAATGAAATTTGAGTGAGCTCCTTGGCGTCTTTGTTCATAATACATCTCTTTTTGTACATTCATCATTTCCTTTTGGTAATGATGGATCTCGTCAGCCTTGCCAGAAAGGGAGGCTGTTTGAAGGTCTATTCCATATTTGGCTTACTTTCCTTTCGAAGAGTAGCCTGTATGATATGTAGGAGATGAAATAATGTTGAGGGACGGAGATGATTTAGGCATTGGTTTGGAAGGGGAAGTATATGTACTTCCTGATGATGGTGAAGCATAGTCAATGGCAGAGTAAGTGGAGTTGTGGTCGGAAGACATTTTGAAAAAAAATTCTTTTAGTTACAAAAAATATGTAGATTAGAAATTTTGAGTGTGTTATGTTATGAAGTTTTCATGACTATATATATGTTTGAGGTTTTCTATTTATACAAGATAGTTTATTTTATTTGTTAAGAAAGTAGTGGTAAACGTAGGATGGTAAACAAAAACAAAGGTCATAAAACTTAATGGTTTTTAGCTAGAGAGAAAGACAACTGTAACATTTTTAGCATAAAAGACTTGATGTTGGAAGGATTAACTAGTTTGTTTATCATGTTATGATACAATGCCGAGATCATGATGGAGTTCAATAAATATTTGTTCGCTCGAAGGTTTTGTAAAAGTATCGGCAATTTGATTTTCGGTGTTAATGAATTCTATATTTATTGTTTCTTTTTCGACATTATCACTTAAAAAATGGTAACGAATGTCTATATTTTTTGTTCTTGAATAGTTTACTGGATTTTTTGTTAAATTTATAGCACCAGTGTTGTCACAAAAGATTGGAGATTTATTTATAATTTTTTCATAATCTCTAAGAGTTTGTTGCATATATATTACTTGTGCATAAGCTAGAGCAGCAACAATATATTCTGTTTCACAAGTTGAAAGAGAGACAATTCTGTTTTTCTCCTAAACCACGAAACTATGACTGACCGATAAAGGGATAGGTGCCACTTGTACTTTTTCTATCAGTTCTACAACCGCTAAAATCCGCATCGCTGTAGGATACTAGTCCAAAAGAGCCATCTTTAGGATAGAGAAGTCCATAATTTGAAGTCCCAGATAAGTATCGTAGAATACGTTTAACTGCTCGATAGTGTGAGTCCTTAGGTTGTGCTTGAAATCTTGCACAGACACACACTCATCATAATATCGGGTCTGCTAGTTGTTAATTATAAAAGAGATCCTATTATACTTTGAAACATTTTTTGGTCAAAATCTTTACCCTTTTCATCTTTGTCTAAACGTGCAGATGTACTCATGGGAGTTGGTTTACTAGTTGTTTTATTTATCCCAAAACATTTTAATAAATTTTGACAATACTTTTCTTGATTAATAAAAATGTCATTGTCTACTTATTTAATTTGTACTCCTAAGAAAAAAATTTAGTTCTCCCATATGTGACATTTCAATTCATTTTTCATAATTTCTAAAAGCTCATTACATAGTTCTTCGTTTGTTGATCCAAATATCATGTCATCAACTTTTATTTGGACAACTAAAATATTATTTTGAGTTCCTTTTACGAATAAAGTTGTATCTTTTTTCCAACTTGAAAACTTGAATTTACTAAATAAGTTTTAGTCTATCGTACCAAGCACGACATGCTTGTTTTAAACCATATAGTGCCTTTTTGTTTATAAATATGTTCAGGTAATTTTTGATGTACAAACAACGGGGATTGTTCAACATATACTTGTTCTTTTATATAAGTCATTTAGAAAAGCACTTTTTACATCCTTTTGAAAAAGTCAAAAGCTATTATGACATGCAAAAGCAAGTAACGTACATATTACCTCTAGACAAGCAACTTGAGCGAAAGTTTCTTCAACATCAATATCTCCCTCTTGGTTATATCCTTAAGCTACTAGTCTTGCTTTATTATGTATAATGTTTCCATCTTCATCAGTTTTATTCTTATATACCCATTTTGTTCCTATTACAGATTGATTTGTAGGTCTTGGTACAAGTTCCCATACTTTATTTCTTTCAAATTGATTTAATTCTTATCGCATTGCTATAATCCACGATTCATCTTTTGAAGCTTCTTTATAATTTTTAGGTTCAAAATTTGAAATAAAAGCAACATGACTCATTTGATTTAATCGATGTCTTATAGATACTCTTGTATTTAAATCACCAATTATATTATTAATTGGATGATTTTTGAATATACAAGGTGGTGATCTTAGTGCATTATTATCAACTAAATTTTTATTATTTTTCTATATATTTTAAATATTTTCCGAAGGTTGTAGTAACTCACGATCGTCGTTGTTTTTAGTAATAGAAAAAATTTCATCAAAAGAAACGTGTAAACATTATTCAGTGGTATTGGTACGTTTGTTAAATATTCCATAAGCTTTTCTTCGGTCCAAGTATCAAATAAAGATACCTTCATTGGCTTTTGAATCAAATTTAATAAGATTATCCTTAGTGTTTAATATGAAACATTTCGAACCAAGTATTCAAAAATATGAAACTTTTGGTTTTTTACCAAAAAACATTTCATAACAAGTATTTTTAGTTAATGGGCCTAAAGTAACATGATTTAATACATAACAAGTATTTTTAGTTAATGGGCCTAAAGTAACATGATTTAATACATAACAAGTAGTAGCTACAGCTTATGCCCAAAATTTCTTTGGTAGTTTACTACATTTAAGCATAGTTCGTGCACATTCTTGTAGTGTACGATTTTTTCTTTCGAAAACACCATTATGTGGTGTTCGTGGAAATGGTGAAATTCCCTTTTTGTTACAAAAATTTTCAAATTCACCTCCATGATCGCTTCTTATACTCTTTATTTTAAGATTCATCAGATATTTAATTCTTTTAGCAAAAATTTTAAACATTTCAAAAGTGTCACTTTTATGTTTTAGATAATGTCCATGTATAATGTGAAAAATCATCTACAATAACAAATATGTATTTATTATGATTTATTGATCTTATTTGAGTAGGTCCAACTAAATCAAGGTGTAATAATTCTAAAGGATGGTTAGTGGAAATTTTTTCTTGATTTAAAAGAACTCCTTTTCAATTTTGCATATTGACATGCATCACATTAATTTTTAACTTTATAATTTATTCTAGGAAGTCCTCTAACCAAATTGTGTTTCGGAAGTCTGTTTAAGGATTTAAAGTTTATGTGACACAATCTTTTATGCCAAATCCAAGGTCGTCAAAATTTGCAGCTAGATATAAATTATTCGACTTATTAAATTTTATATTTAAAACATAGATATTTCTTTTTCTTAAACCTTCGAATATAAGATTTTTATCTTGATCATACATATTGCATTTATCCTTTTCAAAATCAATTTTAAAACATTTATCACAAAGTTGATTAATGCTTAAAAGATTATGTTTTAAGTTTTTAACTAAGAGAAAATTTGTAATAGCAAGAGTAGCAGACATTCCAACGTTGATGACATCTCCAATTCCTATGACAAATGCTTTTGAATTATCGCCTAACGTTATAGTACCGCCATCTTTGAATGTTATATTTGACAACATCTGTGCATTTCCAATCATATGTTTGGAGCATCCACTGTCGAGTATCCATTTCTCCTTTTAATTGGATTTTCTTCTGGGTACCTACGAGATAGAAATAATTAATTGGTACCCTCTTCCGTTTGTTTGGGTCCTAAACATTAAAAGGAGATGGTTGCCATACCCAAATGGGATTGGGACCCTTAAAAAGATTAATTTTTTTTATAAACAACATCTTTTAGGTAACTATCTATGTGTTTTTATCTAATTAGTTTGTTGTTGGATTTCAGAATCCATATTTTAATTATTTTAGTATTAGGTTTCTTTCCTATCTAACTTCTTAAACTTCTTATACAGTAAACTAGAGTTTTTCTGTATTGAAAATTTCTTAAATCCTAGTCCATTTCGATTTCCAAAAGGTTTTGAAATTTTGATTAAGCTATCCAAGTCTTGCTTTCCCTTATTAAATTTAGAAACATTATTAGTAATCTTGTCTAACTTATCAAAAAGATGAGAAATATTAGATTTTACTGCTTCTACATCGTTCTTTATCACAACATTTTCTTTTCTAATAGCATCATTTTCTAGTTCAACTTTTCCTATATCACATAATAAAGACTCATTTTGAATAAATACATACTTATACTTCTCTTGTGTAGTTTCTAATTCTTCTTCTTATTTTTTTTTCATCTTTTAATAATCCTATCTCCAATTCTAAACGATTAATTTTTGCAACATATGCTTTATTTTGCTTTTTAGTTTCTCTATATTTGTCATCTAATTCAATACTAATTTCCACTAATTCATCAAAAGTAAGTTCAAATCGTACCTCTTCAATATTTGCCATAAAGCACACATTTGCTTGTTCTGAGTCACGCTTACCATCACTTTCTGAAGATGACGGTGAATCAAAATCATCCCATGTTACTTGAAATGCTCTTTTCTTTTTCCTGAACTTTTCAAACTTTCCTTTCTTTTTGTCATTGTTAAGCTCTGGGCAATGTTTCTTCATGTGTCCAAACTTGTCACGTGCATAGCATTTGATTGAAGTTTCATTGGACGAACTTGAATTTCCTCCATTTTGGGGTCTTGTCATCTTCTTGACTTTCTAGAATTTGTTGTAATTTTTGACAATAAAAACAATTTCTTCTAAATTAAAGTCCGAGTTACTATCATTGGCTAAATGCTATATTTTTCTTTTCATTGTTTTGTTCTTTCCTTACCTGTAGATTTGCTTCATATGACATTAAGCTCCCTATCAATTCTTCAACTTTTAGTTGAGATAAGTCATCAGCTTCTTCAATTGCTAGTACTTTTTGTTCCCATTCATTTATTAAAGAATTTAAGATACGTGTAACTAAATCAAAATCTATAAATTTAACTCCAAGTGCCATGAGATCATGTTACATGGTTTGAAATCTTAGCATACATGTCACCAATAGTTTCATTTTCTTTCATTTTAAATGAGGAAAATTGATTTTGTAAAATAGAAAATTTTATTTGCTTAACTTTTTGTTCCTTTATGAGTGATTTGTAGTGTACACCATATATCATATGCTGTAGTGCACAATGCGACACGTGAAATTTCGTTTTTATCACATGAACAAAATAGAACATTCATAGACTTAGCGTTGTTTGTTGCTGTGGTCTTTTGGGCATCTTTCCAAGTGCTTATATTTGTTTCTGGTTCTACATATTTAACTTGTGTAGCTTGCCAAATTTCTAAGTCATTTGCTTCCATAAAAATAAGCATACGTGTAGACCAGTAAGCATAATTTGAACCTATGAATAGTGGTGGTCGTGCAATTGATTTCCCTTCTTGAAATGTACTTGCTATATTAAATATGTTTTCAATTACTAGTTACTGTGAATTAAAATAACCAAGCTCCGATACCCAATGAAAGAAAGTATGGATCGTATATGTATATCAAATATGCAAGTATACTAAGATACTAACTTATGAACGGTAAATAAAGTATAACAGTAATGAACAATCACACCAGATTTTTTATACTGGTTCTGACCTCTCGTCCAACGTCCATTCCTGAAGCTCCTGTTCGGCTTTCATTAATAAACAACCCTCGTTTTTCCTAAAGGAATGGGCTAGATACAATAGTTTATTTTATGACAAGAATGTGCTCTAGAAAACATGAATTTTGACTGCTATGTACAAATCTTCCTATAATCTCCTTTTGGTAATATATGTATGTGAGACTTTGATTTTAGGATGTAGAATTGATGAATATTGCTAGCTTTTGGAAATATAGTATGCAAAGAAAAATAGACGGAAGATTCAGAAAGGTTAGGTGAGTTTAATCAAAAAAATCTTTACATATTTATAGAGAATAAAGAGTTATAATGAAGAGTAATATCTTTTAAGTTTGTTTATTCATTCGAAAAGTTGCATCTGTCGATAGAGAAGAGATATGATGAAGAGTTGCTAAAATGCCTCTTTGTTTGAAGAAGATGCCTGTTCAGAAATAAGGCCCGTTACTCAGCACAGATGTTTGGGCTTTTGCACAGATGTTTGAGCTGTTGTATATATTTTAAAATAATTTATGCCCAGACGTCTAGAAAAACGGGACAGATGTCTGTGTATAGTCCATTTTTACAAATCATAGACTTTAAGATGTAACGCCTCGCCTTTTTGCACGAATTGAATCGACGATAAACCACACGCGTTAGACTTAAACCATACAGAAGGACGGATTGTTATGAGGTAAATAAGAAAAAGTAGAGAAAGAAAAAAAACAAAATAGAATCTTGCAGCGGAACGATAAAATATAATATCAAATATACAGTTCATGAAGCTGTTTACAAAATATACGATTGTACTTATACAATACATATTAGAGTACACATACCAGAGAATAATAATTATCTCAAAAATCGTATATTTCTTTACAAACCATAGAATTTCTTTCAAAATATTTTTATATATAGACCGCGGTGCCTGTATATAATTTTCTATCCTATGGTCAAGTGATACAGATATTATCATTTCAATCCGTAATTTAAAATAAAATTACGGTTATATATCATTTCAAACCGCAATCCGAATGAAATAAAATGCATAACAACTTGCAGTTTAAAATAATATATAATACAACATCCATTCATCCATCAACAGATCACACATCCATCACAATCATCATCGAAAACAATCAATCAATACCAATAGATAACTGATAATATATATAACAGGTATTTAACTGGCAGTTATATTCAATAATAAATTAAATAACGATTTAATTTAAATAAATGCAATAACTAAGATGATTAAAAATATACGAAAAAGTCATAAATAAATGCATAATCACAACAAAATTTTAGTTTAACAAACATAAGAAATTTTAGAAGTTGTGAGTGGGTTAAAAACACTCACCTTTTGAATTTAAATTGAATTTTAATCCAATTTAAACCCAAAATACCAAAAGCCTCGGAATTCGTCCAAATCAGCGCCAAAATGTTCGAAATTCCAATACGAACCTAGTGGAGAAAACCGCGTGTGAAAAGGACCTCGTATGTGAGAGTTATGCGAGTTAAACGATTTGAAAAATTAAATTTTAAATAAAAAAAACAAAAGTCAACCTACATGTCATCAACAACTACCTCCAGACCAAACAGCTAACCCTAATAAACCATGTCAACGCACTCCAACTCACGGCCGCCACAAACCCTATTGCTCCAGACACGTTGCCATAAACTGCGCCCCTGATCAGAGGCCACCCTCATCACCACCTCCCTGAGCCGACCGAACCCCAAGACCTGATGTGACGCACGACATCTCCGAGCTTCTCTCGAGCGTAACTGGCCGCCGCTGTTTGCGGCTCGATTTAGGTGAATCGAGGCGATGATTTCGATGATTAATCGTATGGATCGGCTCTATACGTCGAGCTCTACGCTCCAGCGTCCCCTGATTGTCACAGAAACGAAGTTCCACCGTTGAACGACGAACCCTGCCATTAACGGCCGAAAATAGATTTGTGATTTATGAAAAATCGATGATTCAAAACCAAAAACAAACTGCAGATCCGAGATGCATACATTGAGAGCTTTGATATATAATTTTTCTGAATTTTTTTGAGGAGTTTGAAATTTCAATTTGATTTTTGAATTGCAATCGGATTTGGAATTGTCTCCCATTGAAATGAGGAGGTGAAGAGGAATTGTACATATAGACAAATGAGAATGAGGGACAAGTAGGGTTTATAATAGGGTATTTATAGACAAGGTTGAAAAGAATAGATGGATCGGATTGATAAACGCGCTAAACGATATATGGCCCGAAAAGCCCGTTTTGACTCTGGAACGAAATTGGGTCAACCCATATATCAAAATAGGTGTTTTATAATATTTTAAACGCAATGGAAATGGTTTCAAGTCCAAATTCGATCGTAAGAAGAAGTTATGCTAAAATTAATATTTTTCAAATTGATTTCAATTGATTTCAAGTCGTTTCGAGTCCATACGATCAAACGATAAGCCCGATCGCTACGAAACTTGAAATCCTACAATAATTCACTGATACGGATCCGATGAAACTAGTTTCATCGAAATCCGAGTCAGTGGCCGAAATGGCTATTTTTACACTAATTAAATAAATTAATTAATTAAATCAAATTTCCAATTTAAATTCTAAAATTGACAATTCTTAACATTTTAAATTTCTTAATCATTTACAATGATTTTAAACAAATTTAGATGTCAATTTAATGTTGATTCGTTCATCAATTTCCGCGTTAAATTTTATTTTTATTACATTCAGAAATTATAAATTTAATTTACAAAAATTCCAATTAATTTACTTTTCATTCTATTATTCAATTTATTATTATCAAACGGATGGAATTAACATTGGATTCAAAATCTATTATCTTAATATTCATAGATTTCGTTTAAATCTCTATTAACGTAATATTTAGATGTTTAATTTCATTTATTTGCAATTAAACCTATTATCATACATTAAACTTCAATATACTGACAAAACTTTATTTTTTCCTTTTATTCAACCAACTGTTATATTATAAATAAGATTGGCCTTATTTCCAATTATTTGCCTAAATTTTATATTAATATAACATTGAATTTATTCAATCACTATTTATTATTATTAATTCATTAATTAATTCACTATTTGCATTTGTTTTCTTATATTCAATTTATTACCAAATATTCCTATTTTCAATCAATTATAACCCTGTAGTTCTTTCAGTCAATTGGGGTTGCATTGAATTAATTAATTATTTATTACCTTGCATTAACATTCCTATATTTCATTCCCATTATTAATCCATTATTACCAAATAGATAAAATGAACATTATTGCCTTAAATTGAAATTTTGATTACCAATTTGATTTAACACTCTAAATAAATAGATAACATATACTAATTGTCACCTATTTACCTTTAATGTTACACAATTTTTCTTAGTTCTAACCATCGTAATATTGAATTTCATTTGCTACCAAATTTCCATCTATTATAAATTAAATTTCAATAAATTGGCTTGTTTCAATTCCTATCCTTTTATTAAGTTCATTACTACTATATAATCTGGTTAACCTTTGTTTAACCTTTCATTACCTTACTATAGTCAAACTAGACAACTCCTAACATTATATTACATCCCCCATAAATGTAGCATTTATTTATTTTTATTAAAATTTATTTCCAATTCCATCAACTAATTAAACATGTAACTTATAGTTATTGTATACAAGCCCAGGTTACACTTAAGTTTATCCTGCTTCAAACAATTATTATGATTACCTACATAATACCGAATTCATTCAATTAATATAAATTATATACATTAATTACGATTAAATATTCTAAATATATTTATTCACTTGGTTTCATTGTTTTTATTACATCAATTACTGCCTTATAAATAAATTCCCGTTTCTATTCAACTCACATTCACACTTCTGTTATTATATTAATTATCATTAAAGTTACTTTTATTTTAAATTGGTAAACCACTGGTAACGACCACCATTTGTCACCATGTTCCCTTTATAATACATGTATGTTTATTCTTCACAAATGATTTCCATCTACTACACTATTTCATACATTATCACAACTTTTACTAATAATTCACCAATTTTTATTTTCTTCAATATTTAATTTCAAAAATCTCAATAAATTAACAATTTTAATTATTTAAAATTTACGGGTCGTTACACTCTCCCCCACTCAAAACTTTTCGTCCCCGAAAAGGAAAAAGAAGGGAGAAGGAGAATTAAGAGATCAATATATCTTACTTAAAATATTAACTTTATAAACAATTAAATTTCCAAAATTAATTACATTTAAATAAAATATACAAATTTATAACCATTAGATCTTTTATACTTCAATTAATAAAGTTTGGAAAACATTTTCAAAATATTTTCTAAGTCCAAAATTTTCGAAATTTTTTGGCAGAGTCTCCTTTGTACGAAGAGGCTCGGGAGAAAGTAAAATATCAAATATAATAATATACAACATATATCTTTCAAATAATTTATCCCAACACGGGAAAAATAATATAATAACGATATATAAACCGTAATCCGAGAAACGTACCTATTGGTCGGGCAATTACGCTTAATTATGAAACCAAAAGCAGTAGCAATTGCTTCCATAACCTGTATTTCACTTATATAATCCAAAAGAGTTTACAATTATATAAAATGAAATATTTAAAATTGTTTCAAATAATAACAAACAAATCAATATAACAACCATCACTTGCAACTAGCAAACAACCATCACATAAAATCAACACACATCAATTATCCATTCATATCAACAAAACAAATAGTGGTTCGGATTCGAACTTCAAATTGTACGGGATAAAAAATAAACTACTAAGTGTATCCTTTTACTCAACAGTCTTAGGCGAAACTAAATAGATTATTCATACATCCAAACAAATTTAAAGTACCATTGCCCAAACAACAATATCAAACAATAGATTAAGTTTATTCTTTTTAATTCCATAAATACATTTGTTGTTTGATTTCTTTTTCATTCATATAATGGTTTATCTTTTTATTTCATATTTATTTCTTAAAATTTTATCTAGAAATAACTTCAACTTATTTACTTAGGTTTAAAATTTCTTACTCACAATACCTGCCTTCTATTAGTAGTATTTCAATTATACTTAAGTTTATAATGACTACAACACCAAATTCTTATTTATAAAAGAATTTCACTTAACATTCCTATTACATAAGCTTTACTTGTATAACATCCATTACGCTTTCTTATTAACATTTCAACTTTTTTACATCTTTTGGTAAGTTATATACATTCCTTTAAGAATGTAATTTAAAATCATACAAGTTTATCTTATTTCTTTTAATAAATTAAATGTTCAATAATAATCCTTTGTTTTATATGGTACACATTTCAAATTTCTATTAATTTCATTCATAACTTAGCATTTAATCTCTCATTTCAATTAGAGGTTCCAATTATTAATTACCTACGTTCTAATTCACTACAATAATTGAAACTATTAATTAACGGAAAATTAAGAATTTAAATACCGGGTTTTATTTCAAATTATTTTAAAATAATAGATAACTATAGTTACAACTTATATATATAATTATATATAAACAATTTGAAATTTATATTTGTTTATCAAAACAACTCTGCAGTAAAACTACTATAGTCGTCTTCGCACTTCGAAACTCGAAAATGAATGTCGATGATGCACGCATTCATCACCGAAATTATTTTCCAGCGACAGAGAGGGGAGTATAGAACTTATTTCATTTCAAAGTTTCTTTTTTAAACCAATTCTTTCAAATTATTTTGAAACATTTATATCAGAAAATACTTCTAATAATATTATTATTATATCCCAAAATCATTCAAAAAAATTTCTAAAAAATCCCGAAACTCGCGTTCTAAGTTTCTAATCTTCATTCATTTTATATTTCATCTAATTTTTATAATTTCACTACCTAACAACCAATATAATACAACCAAATATAACCTTTATAAGAATTTGATTTATATATAGAAAATATAATAGCAAAATTAATTCATTCACCTATACTAAAACAAATATTTAGTCGGTCTGTCCTATTAAGTGTTTAGAAATCCCTATTGATGTCATAGCATCCCACGTACCAACCAGAATCTGTAAATACAAAACAGAACAGATTGACACAATATTAAAACCTTTTTATAACACTAACAAATATGCTCTCTCGTATATATACACTCAGCGACTCATCATAGGGTATTACTACCCTATTAATAAAGAGTCAAACCCCACAAAGCTAAGGTTTATCACTAAACCAAAGCTCTGATATCAAATTGTAATGCCCCGCCTTTTTGCACGATTTGAATCGACGATAAACCACACGCGTCAGACTTAAACCATACAGAAGGGTGAATTATTTTAGGGTAAATAATAAAAAGTAGAGAAAGAAAGAAACAAAATAGAATCTTGCAGCGGAACGGTAAAATATAATAATTAAACATACAGTTCATGAAGCTGTTTACAAAATATTCGATTATACTTATACAACACATATCAGAGTACACATACCAGAGAATAATAATTAATGCAGCGGAATTAAATGGTGTAGTGGAATAATATAGTAGATAATAGTACTACAAATCTTCATCTTCGTCCTCCAGAATGAAATCTTCAAATCCTGATACGCTCGGACTAACCCAGGTGAATTGAAAGAACAAAACACTTGAGTCAGAACTAAAATATCTTATGTAAGTTAAATCAACAGGAATAAATATGAGTGGAACGGCGTCAGAGATGTTTACGGGATTTGACATCTCCTATCCAGTGTCTAACATGAGTGCAGTAACTTAAGAGATGCTTGAGATTCACATCTCCTAAGGATCCGTTAAACTATTTACTATGTAGTAATATTTCGCTATTATAATAGTGTCTAATAGTAAAATAAACTTACTTTTTTCATAGCATTGAGGGTTACCCATATAGCCCTTAACACGTAATAGTCCCAGTAGTCCATCCAATATCATAGTCCCTCATGATCGGGAAGCCACCAGAAGATACCACACGGGCTACGGGAGAAAACCAAACTCGTACAAGGCGCGATAGGGTAGGTGACATGGCACAACTAGGCAATGCCAGGGTAGATATACCAATTACGCTTCCGGGTCGGTGGTATCGCGTAGCGCGCAGCTACCACCCACCTCGAGCCATACCCCCAAAAAAAGTAAATCAAAAGTGGCCACCGAATAAATCCAAAATTCAAAGTATAATATCGAAGGGATGTGTCTGATCAAAGGTGCTACCTCGTTAGCTCGTCGATCGCTCCTGTTTTAGCTACCTTATGCCAACTCATGGGAGTCGGGTCCACGTATTTACCTCAAAGGAAACGCCGCCGCCATCCTACTTCATTCTGTAATCTCCACCGCATACACGGTTGTTAAAGTGGTTTTCGGAAGTTGGAAGAGAGTATGAGAACTTCCGATCCCGGTCTCTTCAACAACCAAACGTTATTATAAACCGCGGTCATTTCAAAATAATTATACTTCAAAACCAGGATCTAATATTCATTTCAAAACCATATAAACACGATATCATCTTTATTTAAAAACCCAAATCAATAAGATATCATTTTTATTAAAACCCAAATCAACATAAATTCATTTTTATTTCAAATATATCTTTTCCCAAAATCATAGCATTTCAAATCATAATACGTTGAAACCCATAACTTTGAAACATAACTTCCAATACTTAAATGGTTTAATATTAAATTACGTTATATAATAAATTAGCTTCTTAAATTTCACAAATCAATTTCACAAATACAGATTTGAATACCAAATAAACCATTTCAATTTCCATCCATTTCAAAGTTTTAATTATTCAATATTTCAAAACTAAATTTTATAATTTATACACACACACACACACCCCCCAAATTCTCTTCACTATTATTTAGTTTTGGAATATTTCCTTAATAAATCCAATATCCTTTAAATAAAACTTCAAATTCAATAACTGAATATTCCTAAATTTATTTAGATTTCATGCATTTCACTTAAATCGCCTTAAACCCGAATTAAATTATAAAACCATATTCCTTTAAAATCTCAATTTCAATAAGTTCCGAATGGATTCTTATTAACTATAATTCTTAATTAGATAACATCTCAATCAATTTCAAACTATCTTCTCAACCTTGATTTATAAAAATCAATATAAACTCTATATTAAATATATAATTTAAGTAAATACTTATCCATATTATATTTTAATAAAATCTAACTTTATTATTAAACTTATTTTATACTTTAAACAAATTTGATTCACAGCATAAACCAAGAATTAACCATATATAAAAGAACGTTTATAAAATATCCAAATTAATATCCCAAAAATCGTATATTTCTTTACAAACCATAGAATTTCTTTCAAAATATTTTTATATATAGACCGCGATGCCTGTATATAATTTTCTATCCTATGGTCAAGTGATACAGATATTTATCATTTCAATCCGTAATTTAAAACAAAATTATGGTTATATATCATTTCAAACTGCAATCTCGAATGAAATAAAATGCATAACAACTTGCAGTTTAAAATAATATATAATACAACATCCATTCATCCATCAACAGATCACACATCCAACACAATCATCATCCAAAACAATCAATCAATACCAATAGATAACTGATAATGTATATAACAGGTATTTAATTGACAGTTATATTCAATAATAAATTAAATAATGATTTAATTTAAATAAATGCAATAACTGAGATGATGATTAAAAATATACGAAAAGTCATAAATAGATGCATAATCACAACAAAATTTTAATTTAACAAACGTAAGAAATTTTAGAAGTTGTGAGTGGGTTAAAACACTCACCTTTTGAATTTAAATTGAACTTAAATCCAATTTAAACCCAAAATTCCAACAGCCTTAGAATTCATCTAAATCAGCGCCAAAATTTTCGGAATTCCAATATGAACCTAGCGGAGAAAACTGCGCGTGAAACGGACCTCGTATGTGAGAGTTATGCGAGTTAAACAATTTGAAAAATTAAATTTTAAATACAACAAAAACAAAAGTCAACATACACGTCATCAACAACTACCTCCAGATCGAACAGCTAACCCTAACAACCCATCTCAACGCACTCCAACTCACGGCCGCCACAAACCCTATTTTTCCCGACACGTCGCCGTACACTGCGCCCCTAATCAGAGGCCACCCTCATTGCCACCTCCCTAAGCCGACCGAACCCCAAGACCTGATGTGACGCATGACATCTCCAAGCTTCTCTCGAGCGTAACTGGCCGCCGCCGTTTGCGGCTTGATTCAGGTGAATCAAGGCGATGATTCAATGATTAACCGTATGGATCGGCTCCATACGTCGAGCTCTACGCTCCAGCGTCCCTTGATTGTCACAGAAACGAAGATCCACCGTTGAACGATGAACCCTACCATTAATGGCAGAAAACAGATTTACGATTTCTAGTAAATAGATGATTCAAAACCAAAAATGAACTGCAGATCCGAGATGCGTACATTGGTAGCTTCGATATATAATTTTTCTGAATTTTTTGGAGGAGATTGAAATTTCAATTTGATTTTTGAATTGCAATCGGATTTGGAATTGTCTCCCATTGAAATGAGGAGGTAAAGAGGAATTGTACATGTAGATAAATGAGCATAAGGGACAAGTAGGGTTTATAACAGGGTATTTATATATAAGGTTGAAAAGAATAGATGGATCGGATTGATAAACGCGCTAAACGATATATGGCCTGAAAAGCCCGTTTCGACTCCGGAATGAAATTGGGTCAACCCATATATCAAAATAGGTGTTTTAAAATATTTTAAATGCAATGGGAAAGGTTTCACGTCCAAATTCCATCGTATGAAGAAGTTATGATAAAAGCAATATTTTTCAAATTGATTTCAATTGATTTCAATTTCATTGATTTCAAGTCGTTTCGAGTCCGTACGATCAAACGACAAGCCCGATTGCTACGAAACTTGAAATCCTACAATAATTCACCGATACAGATCCGATGAAACTGGTTTCGTCGAACACCAAGTCAGTGGCCAAAATGGCTACTTTTACACTAATTAAATAAATTAATAAATAAATTAAATCAAATGTCCAATTTAAATTCTAAAATTGACAATTCATATCATCTTTAATTTCTTAATCATTTACACTAATTTTAAACAAATTTAGATGTCAATTTAATGTTGATTCATTCATCAATTTAAGCGTTAAATTTCATTTTTATTACATTCAGAAATTATAAATTTAATTTACAAAAATTCCAATTAATTTACTTTTCATTCTATTATTCAATTTATTTTTATCAAACGAATGGAATTAACATTGGATTCAAAATCTATTATCTTAATATTCATAGATTTCATTTAAATCTCTATTAACGTAATATTTAGATGTTTAATTTCATTTATTTGCAATTAAACCTATTATCATACATTAAACTACAATATACTGACAAAACTTTATTTTTTTTCTTTTATTCAACCAATTGTTATATTATCAATAAGATTTGCCTTATTTCCCTAAATTTTATATTAATATAACATTGAATTTATTCAATCACTATTTATTATTATTAATTCATTAATATTTGCCTTTGTTTTCTTATATTCAATTTATCATCAAATATTCCTATTTTTAATCAATTATAACCCTGTAGTTGTTTCAATCAATTGGGGTTGCATTGAATTAATTATTTATTTATTACCTTGCATTAACATTCCTATATTTCATTCCGGCCATTAATCCATTATTACCAAATAGATAAAATGAACGTTATTGCCTTAAATTGAAATTTTGATTACCAATTTCATTTAGCACTCTAAATAAATATATAACATATACTAATTGTCACCTATTAACCTTTAATGTTACACAATTTTTCTTAGTTTTAATCATCGTAATATTGAATTTCATTTGCTACCAAATTTCCATCTATTATAAATTAAATTTCAATAAATTGGCTTGTTTCAATTCCCATCCTTTTATTAAGTTCATTACTACTATATAATCCGGTTGACCTTTGTTTAACCTTTCATTACCTTACTATACTCAAACTAGGCAACTCCTAACATTGTATTACATTCCCCATAAATGTAACATTTGTTTATTTTTATTAAAATTTATTTCCAATTCCATCAACTAATTAAACCAGTAAGTTATAGTAATTGTTTACAAGCCTAGGTTACACTTAAGTTTATCCTGCTTTAAACAATTATTTTAATTACCTACATAATACCGAATTCATTCAATTACTATAAATTATATACATTAATTACGTTAAATATTCTAAATAAATTTATTCACTTGGTTTCATGCTTTTTATTACATAAATTACTGCCTTATAAATAAATTCCCGTTTATATTCAATTCACATTCACACTTCTGTTATTATATTAATTATCATTAAAGTAACTTTTATTTTAAATTGGTAAACCACTGGTAACGACCACCATTTGTCACCATTTTCCCTTTATAATTCATATATGTTTATTCTTCACAAATGATTTCCAACTTTTACCCTATTTCATACATTATCACAACTTTTATTAATAATTCACCAATTTTTATTTTCTTCAATATTAAATTTCAAAAATCTCAATAAATTAACAATTTTAATTATTGAAAATTTACGGGTCGTTACATAAGATGTCTGATATATAATGTCAGACGTTTTACATTTGCAGTTTCAGGATTTTATAAACTTTGTGTAAGAAATTGCTTTAAGTTAAAACTAAACACGTTGGCTCGGTTTTCTGGCAAGCGAAGGAAGAAGGAGGCAAACACAAGTAGGGGTATAGGAAATAGAATTACCGAACTAGATGCTTTGTTCGGCATTTGCAAAAATGCCAAACCAAACATATGGACCGAAATTCCAGACCAGATATTTTGTCCGGCGTCCTATGGTATACCGGACCAAGTATCTAGTCCGTTATCCTTAGAGATGTCGAACAAAACATTTGGTCCGGCATTCTCTCATATGTCGGACCAAGTATTTGGTCTGGTACAACACATCAATTGTTGGACCAAACATTTGGTCCGGTATGAAAAACATGCCGAATAAAATGTTTGGATCGGCAAGTAAGACAATCTAAGGCAGGATCACCTAACCAAAGCAAAAAAGGACCACCAAACCAGGCAAACTTCTTGACCCAAATACCGATCCAACTGTCCCTGACACAAATGCCAAACAAACTTAGGAAACTATAACTCTTCCACACTTCACAACTCTACTCTATACCAGAGCATCTCAACAACTATGGGGACATATTTTTGGAGAAAAAGAGAGAAAACTCTACTAAAAACCATCACTTAGGCTACTTAAAGTTTATACTCTTTTCGAATAATCTTGTACTTGTAATCAAATCAAAGACAAAATAATAAGATGGAAAGTGGATGTAAGCACATTCGGGCTGAACCACTATAAAACACTGTGTTATTTGCTTTCCTTACCTGTTTTCAAACTTTGAACTTGTGAACTATCTCTGCACTTGCTGAAATTCATTCCACTGCGTGTTGGAACATTTAAAAACCCCAAGTTAATCGAATTAAATGAGACTTAACTAAAAAAAATCAAATTTAGAGGTGTTTGTCCAACTTTTGAGCAAACATTTTTGGTGATTTCATTGAGAGGGGGCTGCATAGAGAGCAGAACTTTTCTGTCCACCATCCTTCCAAACCTTAACTCAACATTAGAACATGGCTCCCTCTAGGCACAACATCGATAAGGGTAAGAGCACGGCCATTGCCAATACAATCAACTCCATCCAAGAAGATCAAGAAAACCCCGCTACCAACTCTCAACATCCAGACTTAGATGTCACGAAAATATTTATATAGGGTTGTGAATGAGATGACTGACCACTTTGCTGCCCAGCAAAATGCTTTAGTGGGCCAACTGATGACAAGCTTGAGAGGCATAGAGGAATCCACTGACAACATTGAATCTCGAGGTGTGTCTCAATCCGGAGAGTCGTGTAAACAAAACTGATACCCTACAAATGAAGAACTCAATCAAGAAAATGCAAGACGAAGCCGAGCCAGGACTCAGCCTGAAGCCGGTCTTGAAAGAGCATCAAGAGCTGGGCCTAGTCAAGGAGGCACCAGGCAAGGACCGACTGTGGCTGACCAAGTCATGCTTCAAGCCAATCATCGCCAATCATCGCCAATCATTTCCAATCTTGCCTCAACCAATGTTCCAGACACCACCAAAGGGAAGCCCCCACTTCTCCTAGGGCTGCCCCAGATTCGAGGAGAGGATGAAACGCCTCTTTAGGGAATATCTCAAACGCAAATAACTCGAAAGAGGGATAGGGGCAAGGGTGTCCAGCCCCTTCATCAATGACATAGAAGCGACAACCACTCCTCGAGAATGGAAGAGGCCAACCATGGATCCCTACAATGGCACATCGACCCAATCATCCACTTGCAGCGCTACACCCAGCACGTGCTCATGAATGGAGCAACAGAGAGTGTGCTGTGTAAATGTTTTCTGCTATTCTTGTTAGAATTAGCAACCACATGGTTTTGTCGCTTGCCTCATAGCTCCATTAGCTCATGGGGAATGTTGAACGAAAAATTCATAAATCAATTCCAAATCCATATGGAACAGCCAAGAGATGCTTATTCATTGTTAGACATAAAACAGAAAGTTGGTGAACCACTACAGCAATGTTTCACCGCTGCCGCAGGAGTAGTACAAAGCGCGGATGAAAGGTTTACACTGATGGCACTATTGTAACATCCGCGTTTTTGTATGTTTTAAGTAGATACACGTGTCAACTAAAACCATACAGAAGGGCGGATTGTTATGAGGTAAATAAGAAAAAGCAAAGAAAGGAAAAATAAAATAGAATCTCACAGTGGAATGACAAAATATAATAATAAAATAACAGTTCATGAAGCTTTTTACAAAACATTTGATTATACTAATACAATATAGAATTAGAGTTACCTAAACCAGAAAGAAACACACAAATGCAGCGGAACAGTAAGAATGCAGTGGAATAGATATGTAAATAATGGTAGCACAAACTTTGTCTCCATCCTCCAGAACTAAGGTCTTCAAATCTTGAAATGCTCTGGCTGACCCGAGCGAATTTAAAAGACAAAAATTCGAGTAAGATCTAAAAGATCTTATGTGAGTTAAATCAACGATAAATAAATATGAGTGGAACGGCGTCAGAAATATTTACAGGGTTAGACATCTTCTATCTAGTGTCTAGTGTAAGTGCAGTAACCTAGGAGATGCTTGAGATTCACACCTCCTAAGGATCCATTAAACTATCTACTATGTAGCAATATACGCTATTATAATAATGTATATAGTAAAGTAAATGTATTAAAATAGCGTTAAGGTGTTACATTTTCTCCCTTAACACATTTTATAATGTCAATAGTCTATACATTACCGTAACTCCCCGTAAACTGGAGCCGCCAGAGGATACCCCATAGGTATGACATAAAATAAACTCATAGAAGGCGTGCTAGGGTAGGTGACATCGCACAACTAGGCAATGCCAGGGTAGATATACCAATTATACTTCCGGACTGTTGGTAACGCATAGCCGCAGATACCGCCCAACTCGAAACACACTCCCGATAAAAATCACAAGTGGCCACCAAATAAATCAAAAGTCAGAATATTGTATCGATGGAGTGTGCCCGATCGGAGAAATGACCTCACTTGGCCCATCTATTGCTCCTGTTTTAGCCACCTTAAGCCAACTTACGGGGGTCAGGTCCACGTATATACCTCATATAAGATCGTCGCCACCATCCTACTTCATTTTGGAATCTCCACAGTGTACGCAGTTGTCAAAGTGGTTTTCGGTGTTGGCAGAGAGTATGACAACATCCAATCCTGGTCTCTTTAACAACCAATCGCTTATTACACACCAGATGGTTCTTTTACATTTCCAAAATAATTTCATAATCGATATCAAAATATCATATTCAATTCAAACCATATCACTTTCGAAACCATTACTTACTTTCGAAATCATATTCACCTTTGAAATCATAGTTCGATAATTATGTTTCCTTTCAAAGTCAAATTCACAATTTATATCAAAATATCATATTCTCAAAAACTATACCACTTTCAAAAGTCATATCGTTTCCAAAATCATAATTTCTTCCAAAAACAAATTTCCAAATTAGGTTAAAGCCTCACTTCGAAATCCTCATATTCAATCAATTATAACATTTAAATTCCAACCTAGGTTATAACATCATTTAACCTTATTCTCTTTTAAACCAATAAATTGAATTCAAACAGTTCCACTTTACTTGGTCCAATTTTTTTAAAATTAGTTTAAATAATTATAAATAGTTAAAATAGTTATGAGTAGTTAAATTATAGGTAAAGTACTTTTAAATTGGTTTAAGATAGTTAAATAGATTTAATTTGAATTAAATATAATTAAAGTAGATTAATTAGATTTACAATAAATTAAAATGGTTTAAATAGTTTTTTTAAAATAATTTAAATGGTATAAAATAGGTTAAATTGATTTAATACAGTTAATATAGGTTAAAATAGATTATAAATCTGAAAATCTTAAATTTTGAATCTTAAAAATAATATAATTTAAAACAATTTATATTTGAAAACATGAATTTGGAATTTATATCAATTTAAAACTATTTATTTCATTTCAACAAAATCAGACCATTTCAATTTAATTTCTTAAAACAATTCCCTTTAAGCCAATTCTCATTTCAACATAAAATGTAACAACCCGCATATTTATCGATTTTATATTTAAATATCTTATTTAAATATTTTATCGTTAGTCGGATTTTAGTCCGAAAAGCTACTTTTTGCAAACAGCCGAATTAGGACTCAAGACCACCCCCATTGAGTTCAAAATGCGGTTTGCGACCTTTTTGAGTATAAGCTTCGATATGTTTGGAGAAAGTTGATTTTTGCTACTTTTTGCTTTGGGCTTTGGTTTGGGCTGAGCCAATTAACCTCTTACTAACTCAGTCCAAACCCCCTCTCCTCTTCATTACTTCATTTCTAATTCCTAACTCCTCAAGCTTTAGCAACAATGGTGGAAGAGAATGGGAAATAGAAATTCCTAAGCCCTAGCTTGCTTTGCAAATCCATCTTCTTGCTCCAAACTCAAGTGAACCCATTGGTAAGCATCTCCTTCTTCTTCTCCAACTCATTCTCTCTTTGATTTCAGAAAATTCCTAAACCTAATTTAGGAAATGTTTCTCCTTTAAGCTTAGATTCAAGCTTGTTGGGTTGGAATTGAAGAGTGATTGTTCTTACCATTGCTCTACAGCTTCTTCTTCAATCGTTTGGGTTCAAAAGTGAGGTTTTTATCTCACATCTTAGTCTATAATTATCTTCGATTGTTAGGTATGAATTCCTAACACTTATTCTTGTGCAATTGATTTTGATTTGGATTGATTTGGTGTATATTCCAATTTTTGGTGTTTTGGTCTAATTTATGAAAATCCTTTAATGGATATTTGGACACTGATATTTGAGGCGTATCGAAGAGCCGTTTAGGCTGGGTTGTCGTCCGACGTAATTCCTTAGTCATCGCCATTTCCTCGTTCGATCGTTTCCGATATTCGTTTGGCCATTTTTAGCCTAGGTTCATGGAATGCCCTGAACCCTTCATTCAGACGTCTGAAGCGTGATATTCAGACGTCTGAATATTGTCTGGGAAGTTTTCTATTCCCAGATTCAGACGTCTGAATTTGGGATTTCAGACGTCTGAATTGGCTTATTTTCAAACAGAAAGAAAATAGGCTAAAATATGCCTATTTCAGACGTCTGAAACATTTGGTTCAGACGTCTGAATCGTGTTCTGGAAATTTTTATATTTCCAGATTCAGACGTCTGAACCACTTGTTTCAGACGTCTGAAACTGTTGTGATTTTGCCTTCTAGCCTTTTTGTTTGAGAATTCCAATTTAAATCGATTCGTGATAATCCTATTTGTTGTTATCATTTATTATGACTTTGATGACTCTTTTTAGGGATTTTTGAATATCCATTTCGATGGATTCTTTATCGGTTTCCTTGGATTTTATTCACATCTTCGTATGTGAATTTTACTGATTGATTGTTCCTACAATCTTCTTTGTGATTTGTCACTTTAAAAATATAAAGGTTTTCTATACTAGTAGTAAATAACAAAATTCTTTCATCAAAACGGTTTCAACACTATTTTAATTACAAAGCTCGTTTCTTAAACCATTTTCCAATCTATTAGTATATACAAGCCTTTACCTCACTCGTATGAGAAATCTAATTAAACGACTTAGTAAAACAAGTGGTATGAAACGCTTGCGTTCACTTTGTTGGTTAATTCTTGGACTTGTTCGATTGAAACTCTTGTGACAATTTTCTAGTGGAGATCTACAGTTTGTTCGTAAATATTTAAGTTAAGCAAGTGGTTATGGGACATGAAGCTAAACTCATATATTTACTAGCTTAGTGTAATTGACACTTCTCGTTGATCATGACGATCATCTTTGTGGTTTAGACTAGCAATGTGCGATGTCTCTTTGTTTATGTGGAGGACTGTTCCTCATTTTTATTGAGCTTCGTCTCATTTCTCACATGGGGTCGTACCTTTTTAGGTGCGTCAATGTTTTATTATGCATGGGGTGTACCTTTCTAGGTGCATCGATGTTTGTTTATACATGGGTCGTACCTTTTTAGGTGCGTCGATGTTTATTTATGCATGGGGTGTACCTTTTTAGGTGCATCGATGTTTATTTACTTCGTGGCGCAATCGGCTCAATAAGTCGGGACATGGGGCGTATCTTTCTAGGTGCGCCGATGTTCGTCTATGCATGGGGCGTATCTTTCTAGGTGCGTCGATGTTCGACTTTGCATGGGGTGTATCTTTCTAGGTGCATCGATGTTAGACATTACATAGGGTGTATCTTTCTAGGTGCATCGATGTTTATTTATGCATGGGGCGTATCTTTCTAGGTGCGTCGATGCTAGAGGATGGGGCATATCTTTCTAGGTGTGTCGACGTTCGACTGTACATGGGGCGTGTCTTTCTAGGTGCGTCGATGTCCAGTTTTTTTTTGGGGATTGGCCATCCTTTTTATTGTGATTCGGTTCATCGGACGTCCCGCTGTACGACGTCGTTGTTCCTTTTTCTTGTGATTTCTGGATTTCGTGTGTTGATTTATGGAATTTATGTTTCACCAACTTTTACGATGGGCATTGATATATATGTCATTTATTGTGTCTTGGTGAATGAAATTAGGAGTATGACATTCCTTTTTATCTTGTGTAGATTATTGTGATATTGATTAATCTCTTGTTGATTTTCAATTACCTATTTATCACAGCTTGGCATTGTGATTATTATATGTTTATGTCATATCTCTTATTATATATCACTTCATCTGATATTTATAGCTAGACTGATCCGTTTATTATTTTCTTCTTAAATAATACTCGGGTCAGACTGAGATTTTACAGGTGCTTCTGCTTGACTCCTTATCAGACTTTCATCTGATCTTTTGGCTAACTACTCTAGATTAGTAGTTTTTGTTGTATACATTTGAGATACAGACTCTATGATGTATACTTATTCTTTTGTCTAGCACTTGTATCTATTCCTTTGTATTATTGTGGATCCTTTTGACCACTACTCTGATGAACACTTTCATGTGTTATATTCATATCTATTTCCGCCTTAGTGATATGAATTGTCTGTGACTGATTTGTGTTATGTTTATTTCTATATTTGTTTTCGAAGATATTATTGCCACTGTGTGATAGCTTTGAGTTTGTGTCGGTATGTCGGATTTCCCTCTTGAGATGAAAACTTATATTATTACTATCTGACATATCGGTACTTGCACAAAGCAATTATACAGATGGTCGCTCCTCAACAGCCTTATTCTCCGTGCTAGTCGACAGCATTACTCCGTAGTGTTCTTGTCTAGCGTGGGTATAGAGGTGGGGCATCACAGCTTGGTATCAGAGCCAAACTTCGGAACAATATGGAATATTATAACAAGGATCATCGTCCTAAGTCTTTCTTAGGAGTCGTGCTTTAGGATTTAATTCGAGTCTTCGTACCGATTCATCCTAATTTCTTTATGATTCCTTGTTTTATCAATCAAGTTTGATTGAAATTTATTTTGAGAATAACTTTTTCCTCTTCTTTTTCTTAAAGAAGAGAAATGGTTAGACCAGGCCGTCCCAGTGCCGGTCAATCTAGTGCTACTCCCCTGGATGGAGTATTCATGTCTGCCCAGCAACTTCTTGATCTTGTAAAGAATCAAGAGTTTATCTATGCTTTGAGTAAGAACCCCGAAATGGTTCTACCTTTGAAAGTTGAAGTTTCTTTCAATCAGCTGGTGGATGTTACTCTTCTTCATGGAGAGGTTGGTAAAGGAAGTGTTTGTGATATTGGGACTTCCAAGAAGAGGCATATTAAGTTCAAGAGCCTTAATCCTAATAAGAAAGTGAAGCAAACTACTTTTGTAGCAAAGACTCCAATCCCTAATCGTAGAGGATGCTACAATTGTAATTCTAAGGAACACTATGCGAATATGTGTCCAAAACCTCATTCTTGTCGCTATTGCAAGAAACCGGGTCATCTTTTATCTGCATGTCCCAAACTTTTGAACAAGGACATGAGAAAGCTAAATATTGTGCAAGCCCCTAGAAACTCTTCTCTCGGTCAACGTATTTTTCACTCAATCCTTGATGGCATTGTTTTATTTCGTGATCTTCTTATTTGAGTTCTTTTTTATATGGGTTCATCTCATTGTTTTTATATCAAAAGAACTTGTAGATTCTTTTCTTTGAATATTTTGGGCTTGATGACTTCTTTGAGAGCTGCGAATCCGGATGGTTGATCCGCAACACTCAATTTGCTTTCTATTGATGTCGAAATTATTTTATGTGATTTATCTTTCCGAGCCGATATTTTTACTTAGGCTCCGGAATTGATTTGTGCGATAAGATTGGCTTAATCGTTAATGAAGCCTATATCCTATTTTCTCGAGTGGACTATTCATCTTTGACATTTTCAATCTGTTAAGCAGATTTCTATTTTTCCTTTATGATTTTGATTCCAACTTGATGGCATCATTTTATTCCTTAAAGCCCACTTATAAGGAAAGTGTTATTTCTCTCATTCATGTAGTTTGAGAAATTTTCCGGTATTTTTGAGTTTGTCTTGGGATTATCACCTAAGAAATCGTTTGTGTGGTGTTAAGGTCTTTCTAGTTTGACCTTGCCATCGATTTTCGTTTGCTATGAGTTGCGGAAATTAGCATTCCACTTACCGCATTCCGCACTCGTTATGATTCTATGAATGACTTATTATGTCATTCAATTTGTCTAGCCTATTTCATCCATTTTATAAATCGAATATTCTATGAATATTTGATTGAGACTATTCTTGTATGTATTGATTTTGGATGAAAATAGTAATTTAAAATTTTGAAAATCTTTTTCATAAGATTTATTTATAAGTACAATTTGATTTTTGCTCTTGAAATGAACAAAGAGTATTCTTAAAACTTTTTAAGAGATTTATTTATCCTATAAAAGATGATTTTGTGATTGTATTGCCCGTTGAGTGCTTTAAGAATTTTGGTCGATGCGCTTGATCAACGTTATCGATAGGAGTTTCCTAAACGCTTTGATGTGACAATCAGACACGATATATTGACTTGTAAATTTTTCTAGAAATATTTTTACATTGAAATAATTGTGATTTTGAAAATTTTAGCTTTTCGAGAAAGAAAATTATCTAAAAGAACTCTTCCTTTCGATACTCTTGTTCTTGTGATTCCTGAAGGGGAACCAAGACTTTGCTATTTGTACCGATACTAGTCGTATTGGTTTGGATGCCGTTCTCTTGCCAAAAAGAACGTGCTATCACTTGTGCTTATAAATCATTATAGCTTATCGAGACTAGATATGCCACTTATGATCTAGTGCTCTTGGCTATTGTTTTTGCTTTTGGAATTTGGCATCATCATATTTGGATGAGAAATTTGTTCTCTACCTCGATCATAAATCTTTGGAATATTTATGTTCTCTTAAGGAACTGCATGTTGACTCAAGTTCCTAGCATCTTATGCTCTTGATATTCTTTTTTATTCCCGAAGGGGAAATCGTGTTGCCAATACGTTTTGTCGTGGGCAATAAGGTGTTGATTCTTTGATGATGTCGGAATGGAATAATCTTTTTACCAAGTTCATCGGGCGTTTTGGTGTACATCGTTTTATTGAGTTTCATCTCATTTCTTCTATGGACTAGCGTCCGATGTCCTTTTATTGTGTTCGGTTCATTGGACGTACCGTTTTTGTACTACGTCGGTGTTCCAAAATCATTCGGGCTTCGGTTCATTGGACGTACCATTTTTGTACTGCGTCGGTGTTCCGAATTATTTGAGCTTGGATTCATTGGATGTACCGTTTGTACTACATCAATGTCTTTGCTATTTGATTCATTGGATGTACCGTTTGTACTACATCAATGTCTTTACTTTTGATTCATTGGATGTACCGTTTGTACTACATCAATGTCTTTGCTTTTGATTCATTGGATGTAACGTTTGTACTACATCAATGTCTTTGCTATTTGATTCATTGGATGTACCATTTGTACTACATCAATGTCTTTGCTTTTGATTCATTGGATGTACCGTTTGTACTACATCAATGTCTTCGCTTTTTGATTCATTGGATGTACCGTTTGTACTACATCAATGTCTTCGCTTTTTGATTCATTGGATGTACCGTTTGTACTACATCAATGTCTTTGCTATTTGATTCATTGGATGTACCGTTTGTACTACATCAATGTCTTGGCTTTTTGGTTCATTGGACGTACCGTCTTTGTACTACGTCGGTGTTCCAAATTATTCGAGTTTCTAGTTTCTCGGACGTACCGTATTTGTACTACGCCGTTGCACCGGCTCAACTTTCTGCTATTCTTGACGTTTTCCACGTCTTTTAACTATGGAAATGCTTTTATGTTTCCGGTTTTTATTCTTGAGCCCGGTGTTATTGAGGGATTGAAGTTTCACCAAATTTGACTTTTGAGCAACATTCTATTCGCATCGTTGCTTTGGAGGTTGAGCGCCTTCGATAGAAAGATATTCTTTTTGATAATAGTTCAATGGTTCTCAAATCCTATGGATTGCTCTTGGGAATCCAGAGAGTTCATCGAGCGATCATGTTCGTGCTAACTCTTTCGTGCTCTTTATGGTGAACTTCCTATTTCAAATTTTCATTTGTGTTGATATGCTTCTATAGTTGTTACTTCTTATTTTCTTCTTAAGTATTGCGAGGACGCAATTTCTTTAAGGAGGGGAGTCTGTAACAACCCGCATATTTATCGATTTTATATTTAAATATCTTATTTAAATATTTTATCGTTAGTCGGATTTTAGTCCGAAAAGCTACTTTTTGCAAACAGCCGAATTAGGACTCGAGACCACCCCCATTGAGTTCAAAATGTCGTTTGCGACCTTTTTGAGTATAAGCTTCGATATGTTTGGAGAAAGTTGATTTTTGCTACTTTTTGCTTTGGGCTTTGGTTTGGGCTGAGCCAATTAACCACTCACTAACTCAGTCCCAATCCCCCTCTCCTCTTCATTACTTCATTTCTAATTCCTAACTCCTCAAGCTTTAGCAACAATGGTGGAAGAGAATGGGAAATAGAAATTCCTAAGCCCTAGCTTGCTTTGCAAATCCATCTTCTTGCTCCAAACTCAAGTGAACCCATTGGTAAGCATCTCCTTCTTCTTCTCCAACTCATTCTCTCTTTGATTTCAGAAAATTCCTAAACCTAATTTAGGAAATGTTTCTCCTTTAAGCTTAGATTCAAGCTTGTTGGGTTGGAATTGAAGAGTGGTTGTTCTTACCATTGCTCTATAGCTTCTTCTTCAATCGTTTGGGTTCAAAAGTGAGATTTTTATCTCACATCTTAGTCTATAATTATCTTCGATTGTTAGGTATGAATTCCTAAAACTTATTCTTGTGCAATTGATTTTGATTTGGATTGATTTGGTGTATATTCCAATTTTTGGTGTTTTGGTCTAATTTATGAAAATCCTTTAATGGATATTTGGACATTGATATTTGAGGCGTATCGAAGAGCCGTTTAGGCTGGGTTGTCGTCCGACGTAATTCTTTAGTCATCGCCATTTCCTCGTTCGATCGTTTTTGATATTCGTTTGGCCATTTTTGGCCTAGGTTCAGGGAATGCCCTGAACCCTTCATTCAGACGTCTGAAGCGTGATATTCAGACGTCTGAATATTGTCTGGGAAGTTTTTTATTCCCAGATTCAGACGTCTGAATTTGGGATTTCAGACGTCTGAATTGGCTTATTTTCAAACAGAAAGAAAATAGGCTAAAATATGCCTATTTCAGACGTCTGAAACATTTGGTTCAGACGTCTGAATCGTGTTCTGGAAATTTTTATATTTCCAGATTCAGACGTCTGAACCACTTGTTTCAGACGTCTGAAACTGTTGTGATTTTGCCTTCTAGCCTTTTTGTTTGAGAATTCCAATTTAAATCGATTCGTGATAATCCTATTTGTTGTTATCATTTATTATGACTTTGATGACTCTTTTTAGGGATTTTTGAATATCCATTTCGATGGATTCTTTATCGGTTTCCTTGGATTTTATTCACATCTTCGTATGTGAATTTTACTGATTGATTGTTCCTACAATCTTCTTTGTGATTTGTCACTTTAAAAATATAAAGGTTTTCTATACTAGTAGTAAATAACAAAATTCTTTCATCAAAACGATTTGAACACTATTTTAATTACATAGCTCGTTTCTTAAACCGTTTTCCAATCTATTAGTATATACAAGCCTTTACCTCACTCGTATGAGAAATCTAATTAAACGACTTAGTAAAACAAGTGGTATGAAACGCTTGCGTTCACTTTGTTGGTTAATTCTTGGACTTGTTCGATTGAAACTCTTGTGACAATTTTCTAGTAGAGATCTACAGTTTGTTCGTAAATATTTAAGTTAAGCAAGTGGTTATGGGACATGAAGCTAAACTCATATATTTACTAGCTTAGTGTAATTGACACTTCTCGTTGATCATGACGATCATCTTTGTGGTTTAGACTAGCAATGTGCGATGTCTCTTTGTTTATGTGGAGGACTGTTCCTCATTTTTATTGAGCTTCGTCTCATTTCTCACATGGGTCGTACCTTTTTAGGTGCGTCAATGTTTTATTATGCATGGGGTGTACCTTTCTAGGTGCATCGATGTTTGTTTATACATGGGTCGTACCTTTTTAGGTGCGTCGATGTTTATTTATGCATGGGGTGTACCTTTTTAGGTGCATCGATGTTTATTTACTTCGTGGAGCAATCGGCTCAATAAGTCGGGACATGGGGCGTATCTTTCTAGGTGCGTCGATGTTCATCTATGCATGGGGCGTATCTTTCTAGGTGCGTCGATGTTCGACTTTGAATGGGGTGTATCTTTCTAGGTGCATCGATGTTAGACATTACATGGGGTGTATCTTTCTAGGTGCATCGATGTTTATTTATGCATGGGGCGTATCTTTCTAGGTGCGTCGATGCTAGAGCATGGGGCATATCATTCTAGGTGTGTCGATGTTCGACTGTACATGGGGCGTGTCTTTCTAGGTGCGTCGATGTCCAATTTTTTTTGGGGATTGGCCATCCTTTTTATTGTGATTCGGTTCATCGGACGTCCCGCTGTACGACGTCGTTGTTCCTTTTTCTTGTGATTTCTGGATTTCGTGTGTTGATTTATGGAATTTATGTTTCACCAACTTTTACGATGGGCATTGATATATATGTCATTTATTGTGTCTTGGTGAATGAAATTAGGAGTATGACATTCCTTTTTATCTTGTGTAGATTATTGTGATATTGACTAATCTCTTGTTGATTTTCAATTACCTATTTATCACAGCTTGGCATTGTGATTATTATATGTTTATGTCATATCCCTTATTATATATCACTTCATCTGATATTTATAGCTAGACTGATCCGTTTATTATTTTCTTCTTAAATAATACTCGGGTCAGACTGAGATTTTACAGGTGCTTCTGCTTGACTCCTTATCGGACTTTCATCTGATCTTTTGGCTAACTACTCTAGATTAGTAGTTTTTGTTGTATACATTTGAGATACAGACTCTATGATGTATACTTATTCTTTTGTCTAGCACTTGTATCTATTCCTTTGTATTATTGTGGATCCTTTTGACCACTACTCTGATGAACACTTTCATGTGTTATATTCATATCTATTTCCGCCTTTGTGATATGAATTGTCCGTGACTGATTTGTGTTATGTTTATTTCTATATTTGTTTTCGAAGATATTACAGCCACTGTGTGATAGCTTTGAGTTTGTGTCGGTATGTCGGATTTCCCTCTTGAGATGAAAACTTATATTATTACTATCTGACATATTGGTACTCGCACAAAGCAATTATACAGATGGTCGCTCCTCAACAGCCTTATTCTCCGTGCTAGTCGACAGCATTACTCCGTAGTGTTCTTGTCTAGCGTGGGTATAGAGGTGGGGCGTCACATAAAAACTTTATTTTCCAAATATTCTTCGATTTATAAAAATCAAATTTTTCTTCAAAATATCATTTAATTGTAGTCAAAAGTTAAGGATTTTAAAATCATTTAATTTAACCAATCCGATGTTAATATATAATTCTCCACCTTACGGTCAAGTGCTATGGATATTTATCATTTCAATCTGCAATTTAAAATTTTACGATTATATATCATTTCAAATCGCAATCCCGAAATAAATAACATCCATAAAATCACCCGAGTCTATCATTTCAACCCATAATGATTTTTCCTTAATCTGTAGATCATTCAGATATGTATTATTTCAACCCATAGTGAACTTGAGGTTTATAATAATATAAAATACAACATCCACTCATCCAATATCAGCAATCAACATCCATAACAATCATCAACCAAATCAATCAATAAATATAAATATAGAACTGATAATCAATAACGGGTATTTAACTAGCAATTTATATTCAATAATAATTAAATAATGATTAAATTCAAATTAACTGAGGGGATGATTCAAAATATACCAAACAGTCATAAATAAATTCCTTATCACATCATAAATTTAATTTAACGAACATAAGAAATTTTAGAAGTTGTGAGTGGACTAAAACACTCATCTTTGAATTAAATCGAATTTAAATTCAAATAAACCCAAAATACAAACAGTCTCAGAATTCATCCAAACCAGCATCATAACGTCCGCAATTTCAATACGATCCCAACGAAACAAACTGTGTCCAAATCCGAGCTCGTATGTAGAAGTTATATAAGTTAGAAGATTAAACGATTAAAAATTCAAACAAATTAAAATAAACAGGAATCACCTCCATGTTATCTTCTCTCCCGAAGCCCAACATGCGCACGAAAGCAATGCTATATGTTACAAACGAAGCCGCCTCACTCCTCGTTACCGTTCGCCAATGCACATGCCTTTAGTCACGCCGCAACCATGCGTGACCACCCCCTAACATGCCACGACCTTCCCCGAGCCACGATGAACCCCGAACATCCACCTTCACCTAGAAATTGGAGCAGCCGCCACCATCACCTCAAAACCCTAATCAATTTTCCTGGCAAATCCACCCGTCATTTGGCCGAACGAACCTCACGGATGAGCTATGCTCATCCCATCGATCTCCACCCCTCTATACCAACGACTCGACGATTAGTTGACGTTGATCATGCCTCAATGAACGGTTGAGAACAAATCAACAAATTCTGGCCATCTAGAAACCTAGATCGAAAAATGAACAAAAAAATTGACTTGTGCTCTTCGAGAGCTTCAAATCGGTATATAATATGATATAGTTTAAGGGGTTTGAATTTTTGATTTGGAATTTGATTTGAAAATGAACTGGAATTTGTTTGTTTTCCATTGGAATGAGGAGTTGAGAAGAAATGTATGTACAGACAAATGAGAATAAGAAACAATTAGGGTTTATAACGAGGTATTTATAGGCAAGCTGAATAAAATAGAATAAACGGACAAGTTTGATTTGGATTGGAATGATAAACAACCTGAAAAGCCCATTTCGACTCCGTAACGAAAATGGGTCAACCTAGATACCAAAATAGATGTTTTCAAATATTTTAAACTCCATGGAACAGGTTTCAAGTCCTAATTCCATTGTATGAAGAAGTTATGATAAAATTAGCCTATTTCAAAATTGATTTCAATTGATATCAAACAAATTAATTTCTAGGCATTTCGAGTCTGTTCAATCAAACGACAAGTCTGATCGTTACAAACTTGTAATCCTATAATAATTCACCATTATAGATCCATTGAAACTAGTTTCATCAAAATTCGAGACAGTGGCCAAAATGGCTATATTTCAGTTAATTAAATAAATTAATATTAAATTAGTTAATCAGTTTCGATTCAATATTTAATGATTTACAATTTCCATCACTCTGAATTACTAAGTGATTTATATTCCTTTAAAAAAATTCCTATATCAACTTATTGTGGAATGTTTCACAATTACAAGGTTTTAATTTCAATTTCAATATATTCCAAGATTATAATTAAATTTCCAAAAATCCAATTTAATTTGCTTTCCATCTTGTTATTAAACCAATTATTATCCTAAGGCTATAATTACAGTAGTTTATATTTTATTACACTAATAATTTCCAATTTTATCCAAATCCCTATTAAGGTGATGTTTAATCCATTTGATTGCAACTGATTTCAAATTTAATATACCAAATTAAATATGTACGCAATTTATAATAATTGTTGCCATTGACTCTTAATCACCCTTTTGTAAGTTAATTATATTTCAAACAAGTATTATACTTACTATGTAACACTGATTTAATCCAATTGCCGTTAATTACATACTATTCCACTAGTCTATTTCATACTTATATTTGTTTTCTTATATTCAATTTTTAGCCAAGCTAACATTTTAAATTATTACAACTAATTAGAGTTTCATACACATTGTTAATAATCACTTATATTAACATTGTTACACTTTATTTTAGTGTTCATTTCATTATTAAATTATAGATTTTTATTTTTTCACTATTAAATTACCAAAATCTTATTAAATTAACAAATTTAATTATCGAAAATTATGGGTCATTACAACTATGCTGAGGCATCCACCCCAATTCAAAGCTTGCAATAAGGTTGACGAAGGAAAAGCCTTTAACACTTCAAGAATTCTTTTATAAAGCCCAAAAAACATTAGATTGGAAGACACGGCAGCTCACCGACATAGTGAGCAACCCACAAGGGGTTCTAGCAGCGAAGGAAACACGAGTGACCCACCCCGAGGAGAGGGGAGTAAGCCAAACAATGAAGGAAAAAGTAATCATCAAGACAACTTGAGAACTTAAAAGGGCAATAAGCAACGATATAGACCTAGATTGAGATTCGATTCATACACTCCTTTGAATGACACTGTGGAGAACATTTACCTGTCTACTCAACATGAATTAAAATACAAGCGTCCTCCATATAAAAAAGAGTCAAAAGCCACAATTACAATAGGAAAATATTTCCACTTCCACGAGCCTCACGGGCATAACGTCGAAGAACGTCAGCATTTGCGGGATCTCATTTAGGAGTACATCTGAAAAATGAAACTAGAACAGTACGTGCGGAAAAACTCTCCCGCTCCAGTCCACGAGGGACCTGGGCCGCACCCACAAGGAAACGAAAAAGAAGGAGTGGGAACAAGCCGCTCCAACCAGGAGAAGATAGTTGTCCATAGCATGTGGCCGATGGAAGTTGGGACGAGATGGAGAGGCACAGAAAGTATCTGAAAGATAAAGAAGGATACGTTCATTCCGTTACTAAAGGACGCATTGCAAAATGGAGAGAAAGGGAAAACATAACCTTTAGCGTTGAAGATTTGGTTGAAAAGCAGTATCCGCATACCCATCCCATGGTTATCTCCGCCTGGATCGGCTCGGCAGAGGTGTTCCACATCTTAATTGATATAGGAAGCTCAGTGAATATTTTTTCCAAACATGCCTTTAACAAAATGAAGTTATCAATGAAAGATGTATCTCCATGCAATTAGCCATTATACGGGGTCACGGGGGAGGCCAAGATGACACTTGGACAGTTAGACTTGTTTGTTGAGCTAGAAAGTCACCCTCGATCAACAATCCAAAAGCAAACATTCATGTTGGTAGATGGACACTCTGCCTACAATGCATTTTTTAGGAGGCTTGCATTGTCAGATTTCCAAATAGTCTTGGCCCCATGGTGCCTAAAAAAATTCCCAACTGATAACGGAATAGGAGAGATAGAAGGCGACCAAGACATAGCTCGCAATTGCTACGTGACAAAACTCCGCCAAACAAAAGAAGGAAAAAGGTAAGAGCATAGGCATCGCCCTCTATGCCAAAACTGCAGAAGCATAAAAATCAAAGAAGGCTCCTCCTCTCGAATGTACCAGTGACCCTTTTAATGAGTTGGACCCCAGAGATAGAAAGGAGGAGGTTAACGCTGAGCCCGTAGAGGCTATGGAACATGTGATGGTAGACGAACATGACAAAACAAGGCTTTCAAGGATAGGTTCTCAGTTGAACTAGAACCTAAAAATCCAGCAAATAGGATTTCTATGCAAGAACTTGGATGTATTCGCATGGACCCACGAAGAAATGGTGGGAATATTCCCAGAAGAAGCTTATCATTTCTTCAATATTGACCCAGCCAAGATCCTGATCAAGTAAAAGAAAAGAAGCATGGGGATAGAACAGTCGACTGCTCTTAACAAAGAGGTAAAGTACCTGCTCGCCAATGGTTTTATCTATAAATCCATTTACCCAAAATGGATCTCCAACCTGGTTTTAGTGAAAAAGCCTAATGGGAAATGGCGGACCTGCATTGACTTCTCCAACCTCAATGATGCTTTCCCCAAAGACTGTTTTCCTTCGCCCCGAATCGACCGACTGGTAGATGGAACCGCAGGATATGAGTTATTGTCATTCATGGACACATTCCAAGATACAACGAGATCCTAATACATGTGTCGGATCAAGAACATACTAGCTTCATTATGGATCTTGGCCTGTATTTCTGCATAGTTATGCCCTTCGGGATTAAGAACGCCGGTGCTACCTATCAACATCTAGTTAATAAGATGATTGAGCAACAAATTGGTCACTCCATGGAAGTCTATGTCGACGACATGCTTATCAAATCAAGAAGAGCAATGGATCATTTGAGCCACTTAGACGAGTTGTTTCAAATATTATGCAAATAACAAATGAAGCTGAATCCTCTGAAATGCTCTTTCCAGGTGTCTTCGGGTAAATTCTTAGGTTTCATTGTGCACACAGAAGAATAAAAGCAAATCTTGAAAAGGTACAAGCTTTGAAAGACGTCAAAATCCCAGCCAGACAGAGGGAAATGTAGAGCCTAAATGGGAAGGTAGCTGCTCTGAGTGGGTTTATATCCAAGGTCATAGACAAGTGCATCCTGTTCTTCGAATCCCTCAAAAAGGAAAAAGAAAAATTTGAATGGACCGATGAATGCTACAAAGCTGTTTGGAATATGCTAGAACACCTACAGAAGCCTCCAGTACTCTCCACTCCGCTAAATGGGGAGAGCCTCTACTATACCTAGCCTTATCCTCCCATGCACTAAGTGCCGCATTAGTACGAGAAGATGATCGTATCCAAAGACTAGTATACTTCATTAGCAAGAGATTCATGGGGGCAGAAGCTAGATACTCAAAGATCGAAAAATTGGCTTACTGTTTGCTGATAGCATCCAGGAAATTACGCCACTACTTTCAATCACACTCTATTAAGTTTCTAACGGATCAACCTTTGAGGCAAGTCCTACATAAACCGAACACGTTAGGGCGACTGCTGAAATGGTGCATTGAGTTGAGCCAGTATGACATTACTTACCACCCGTGCACCGCAATTAAAAGACAAGCCTTGGTTGATTTCATAGGCAAGTTCACAATGCGAGACGATGAGGCTGCGATAAGGGTTGAGGAAGCTGTCCAATGGAATATGTTTGTTGATGGAGCATTGAACGAGCTCAGCTCGGGGGCTGGTGTCATAATAGTCACACCTTAAGGAAGGAAATTAAGCTATGCACCGAGACTAGAGTTCGCTGCAACCAATAACGAAGCTGAATACGAGGCAATAATAGCTAGCTTAGAAATCATTAAAGAAATAGGAGTTAAATCAATATGTGTGCACAGCGGTTCACAACTAATTGTTAACCAGATCCTTGGAGAATTCCAAACTCATGGACAAAAGCTTGCGTCCCACCTCAAAAAGGCCAAAACCCCCCTTGATGAGCTGGACTACTATGTAATAAAACACATCCCACGAGGGGAAAATAAAGAGGCGGATGCCCTCACCAAACGGGCTAGCATAAGAACCGAACCAATGCCAAGGGCAACCCTCGTCATTAGACAATTCGCACCGAATTTCGAGTATCTACAAATCACAGCGATCGTAGACAAGGAGGAAACATGGATGACCCCCCATCGTCAGTTACTTACAAGAAGGAACCTTACCAGCAGATCAAAATGAAGTCAAGAGAATCTTAAGGAGGGCATCCCGCTACACCATCCAGAACAGCATATTGTACCATCGCGACTTTTCCAATCCGCTACTAAGATGTGTTGCCGAGAACAAAGCAAAAGATATCATTAACAATATACATCAAGGAAGTTACGGCGACCACACCAAAGCGCAAATTCAAGCCAGAAAGATCCTGCATTATGGATACTTTTGGCCCACACTGTACAAGGACGTGGCCGAGTTTGCTAGGAAATGTGATAAATGCAAAAGATTTGCCAAAATCTCGAGGATGCCACCTATTGATTTAATCCAGATGGTCAACCCCCGACCCTTTGCCGTCTGGGGAATTGATCTGATTGGGGAAGTCCCCATAGGTCGAGGAGGAGCAAAATATGCTATAGTTGTAGTGGATTATTTCGCCAAATGGGTGGAAGCGGAGCCTTTAAATAAAATTCCATCTACTAAAGTGACAAACTTCCTAATACGTAACATCCTGTGTAGGTATGGGGTGCCGCATAAAATCATATCGGATAACGGACTCCAATTCGACGGTGAAGAATTCTCTAGTTGGTGCTATGAACATGGGATTGCCCGAAGCTTTTCAGCTGTAGCATATCCCTAGGAAAATGGACAAGTCAAAGCAGTGAACAAGGTGTTGAAGACATTAATCAAGAAGAAGATAGAAAATTCCAAGGGGCATGGGTCGATGGACTGCGTACTGCCTTATGGTTCTACCAAACTTCTTATAAGACCGCGACAGGGCATGCGCCATTCGCATTGGCGTACGGAGCCGAGGCCATGCTTCTCATTGAAACAGTCTCCCCTCACACCGCTTGATACATTGTAATCCGAAAGAAAACAAGGAGCTCTTGAACATCTCACTTAACTTGATCGAGGAAAAAAGAAACGACACCGTCCTCAAAGCCACCGTCCATAGGAAGAAAGTGGAAAGGCAGTACAACTCTAAGGTGAAGCCTCGAACATTGCAGGAAGGAGACTTGGTACTCAAACGGGTCTTCCCATAACCTGGAGCACTAGATCCAATTTGGGAAGGGTCGTTTGTTATTCATAAGGATCTTCACAAAGGAGCATACATCTTGTCAACGATAGATGGAAAGGTGTTTGGGAAAGCATGGAATCTCCAACACCTCCGCCGCTACTTCTCTTAAGTTATAAAGAAACATGTACTAAAGCAATAAAAGAAAGATAGTGGACGTAGGCATATTTCGACCGAACCACAAAAAAATCTTGTGTCTTATATTACTTATCTTATTTTAATGTTCTCTCGTTTAATTATGTTATCTAATGACTATTCCTACTACGAGCAATCACAGACACTAGCCGGCAGCAATGGAAGTAAGATAGCCACGATAAAGGGCACGAAACAAGCCATGGCAATTCACCGCTAACGATCGGCACCGCCAAGCTGGCAATGATGAACTGACCATAAGCCTCGAAATAGGCACAATTTATAGCCTAGGTAGTTCATCATTAATGTTCGGCTTGCCGGCATCTGCGAACCGTTTATAAGCCCCAAGATTAAGACATGGCTACAGCCAAAGGTAGTTCGCACTTGATGATCGGCATTACACACGCCAGCAATGATAAATCGAATAATACTCACAACACAGGTACCAACCCGAGTAGTTATCATTAGCGTTCGTCCTTGAATAACAACACAATTATGGTTTTTAGCATTAACACAATAATGATTAACCAAGCCGTAAACAGTTCACAAACAGGCTATGAAAATCGTACATAGCAAAAGTCATTCCAGATAAGTAAACGAAAGATATAAATTAAACGTTACACATTAGAAACCTTTACATACACAGCTTTTCGTCCATATATAAAAATACTAAATAAAAATACATCCTTCTCAACCACATATAGAAAATAAAATGGAAATCTATTCAAGACGGGGGGACATCTTTGCCACCCAGCCCGCTCCCTCTAGCTATATCATTCGAAGGCTCATTTTCCCTTTACGAAGGCCTAGCTTGCCACAAAGACGTCCCTGCGCAATGCAAGCATGAAGGACCATAAGTTTTGCAATCCAGAATAGGTAACGACGAAATTGAAACAAAAAATACATGATACCTATGGTGGCATGGCGTGGATCACCAAGTCCCTCAATATTTAAGCTATCCTCATCGTCTTCATCCTCTGCCAATAGCTCATACCCCTTGGCAATGGCTTTGGTCCCCTCCACTATGAACTGGCCGTTCACCATCCCAACGTCGTACACGGCCCTTTCCTCTTGCACGACTACGCCCTTGGTCTCCTTGATGAGCTGAGCATGGATTCCATCCATCACCTTAGGGTAGTCGTCCATCCACTGAAGGTTCCATTGTTTCTAGAACATATAATAAGTATCCTTCCATATCTGGTTGACTGTGTCAAAAAAATCGCTGGATTTATCGACTTTGGTCTGGAGAGCCACCACCTTATTCATGTACTGCTCCTTATCCCTCCTCAATGAGCATGCTCCACCTTCAACCCACCGATCTCAGCCTGATATGAGTCCTTCTCCTGTTGCCACTTTCCTTGAGACCCCTTCAGCTCAGCTAAGGCCTCTTTCAGTTTCTTCACTTTGCCCTTAAGGGAGCGAATTCGCTGTAGCGAACCGACTTTCCACTCCCGGAAAATCGCATCACTAATTAAGAAAGAAAGGGATAGAAGAAGAAAAGAAAGAGAAGAAAAAGAAACAACACATCAGAATCTCACAGCGGAACGATTTAAATATAATATAGAACATATACATAGTATCATATACATCAGAGTACACAACTAAACATCTCAATTTAGACAGTTATAACACTTCTGTCTAATATACAATACAAGAACATCATACAGAATAACAACACAGAATAACAAACAGCGGAAACTCTAACTATATCTACACGTTGAAACCTCCTGCTCCAAAGCTCCTCTAGAATTCGTCAAGAGATAACCTGAATCACTTGACTACTCATACAGAATATGAGTACCCAAGAGTTTAATAAAACAGAAAATAAACACTCGGGTCAGACGGGGGTCTGGTGTGAGTAAACGGTTTAAGATTGCTTAACTTTAGAAAAACCTTTGAAAAGAATAGGTGTCACGTAAGACTTCCCACACATAAACATGGAAAAGTTTTTACCTTACGCTAACCAAAACATTTGATAGGAAATCCAGTGATATTATAATAGTGTCTAGGGTTTTCAAGTAAATATGAAATAGCCGAAATTGTTACATGATTAAATTCCAGCTACTAGCCACAAAAGTGGGTAATACAAACAAAACCGTAGGGTCTCGTAGGGAAAATGGGTTTCCATCAATGGCAGGGCTACTGGGGTACCGCCCGTCACAGTACGTGGCCTAGATCACCGTACCGAGGATTACTCCCTTCATCCCCTGCAACACAAGGCCGGGACCATTCCTTACTGAACAGTCCCGAACAAGACCACCCCGCAGTTGGCTGCAGACCAACTGCCCACACAGCCGAAATATAAAGGGACCTCTAGACAGGGATGTATCTTGCTCTCCAGTGGGAGCGACCCACGAAGCCTTGCTGCACCTTCCCTGTTTTAGCCATTCCCGGTTGATGAGGCTTGAGGTTGAGATTACCTTTATAGGACCAATTATCTCAGAATGCTCATCGTCCGCCTGACGATGTGCTGAAAGCATTCAATCCATACAAGTTCGTTCCGGGTTCGAACGAAACCGAAGGCACTATCTCGTTGCACTCATTTTGGAATCACCCTCAGAGTTAACGACCATAGCCCTTGCACTCTAAATCACCATCTCGAATCTATAAGCACTATTCCGTCAAACTCATTACGGAATCACCCACAGAGTTATATTGACGTATAGCCCTTACACCTCGAGTCTTCACTTGCTCCACTTGGATTAACGACCTAACGTTTAATTGGAATCGATGTGGTTTTCGGATATCCAAATATGGAAACCCGATCCCGGTCTCATCGAAACCAAACGCCATTTTAATGTCCAAGTTATACTTAAGGGATTTAAACAATAGATATTTCATAAAATATCACTTAACATAAAAGGATGTATCATATTACACAGATAGATGAGCATCTATTATCAAATGCATCTATACATATCACAAAGCAGCATATATATCATATTCAGATATAGCATATTCACATCATCACCCATCAATCAATGTCATCCACAACAACCAATATCATTAACCCTTCCAATGATATATATCATCCAATCATTAATCATTCATAAACAAGTTTGATTCAAACTTGATTAATTTAATTAATCCTTAAATTAAATTAATCCTTAATTAATCACTTGGATTATCTTCAATCCATTTTACTATTCATTAATTAATTACAGATTAATTAATTAACATCACTTAATTATCCATTTCAATTAATCTTCCCTGATTAATTATCACTTAATTACTTTAAGTAATTCTTACTTAATTACCATATTAATTAATCATCCTGATTAATTACTTCCAAATTATACTAAGTAATTACTTCTTAATTACTTTCTAAATTAATCAACCTTGATGAACTATTCTTTAATTATTCTGATAATTATTCCTTAATTATCTTTTAATCATACCTGATTAATCACTTTTAATTAATCACATTTGATTAATTACTTTAACTAATCATATTTAATTAATTACTTTAATTAATCACCTTTGATTAATTACTTTAATTACATTTAGCAAATAAAACTTAATTATAAATTAATTATTCTTAAATTATTAATTAATAATTAATTAATCATTTTCATTAATTAATGATTACTTTATTAATTAAATTCTTTCTTAATTAATTTTTTTAACAAGTAATTAATCACTTAATTAATTTCTCTTAATCCTTTTATTCAATAATCATTAATCAAATAATTTAAACCTTTAACTAATTATTAATTAATTCTTTAATTAATGACTAAAGTGATTATCTCTTAATCACATTTACCTAATTACCTTTAATAAAGTAATTATCCTTTACTTAATTACCTTTAGTAATTAACCACTTAATTATTTTAATTACTTCCCCAGGTAATTATATTAGATTAATCCAAAGTAATTATCTTGATTAATCACAAATTAATTACTTAATTAACTATTTAACTTAATCATTTAAAATTAATTAGATGATTCTTAACTTCATATATTATAAATATTCTTGATTAAGAAAACCATTATCTTACTTAAATCATTTATATTAATTATAATTGAATTATCACAATTTTTCTCACAATTATTTATCTTTAGATAAATAAAAATTCTAATTTACATAATATAAATCTTGATTATCAAATTCTTATTCATTATACTTTATTTAAAATAAAATATCAATTTATTAATAAACACATTTTAAATTACCTTTAACTTTTAAATATATTTTTCCAAAGTTATTTAATAAAAATTAATACTAATTTATTTCAAAATTTACTTATTAGAGCTTCCATAAATCATATATATAAGACATGTTTAAAGTATGATTTTTGAAAAAAATCTGATTTATAAATAAAAGTTGTTCACTTTTGTATTACATCTTGTATCATATACAATTCATTATTAGTTTGTTAAAAGATTTTTTTTTAAAAAAAATCTTAAGTTACTTCAGAATTTAACTATTGAACCCATCAAACAAAACCAGCACAAAACAACTCGAACACCCCCACCGCAAAAACTCGCGACAACACCGACCAATCCACTGATTTTCCCGTGCTTACCTCGAGTCTCCCCACCTCTCTTCCTGCTTCGAGTAAAATTCGAACCACCCTGAACAAAAACCCGAGCAAATCCACTTCCCTCACAAACTCCTTTCCACTCTTGACATACTTATGCACACGTGCAACGTGCACCGCTCTTCCAGCCACCAACGACCATCATTCCGACCTCGACAAGTCACGATCAACCCCTCCATCCCAACGCTCAACCCAGAAAAACAATTACGCTCAAGAATCGAAAATTAGCCTTCGAACCCATTAGTTCGAAACACCCTCACCAGAAAAACCAACCTCCACGGCAATTCCAAACTCGAGCAAACTTGCCACCACTACCGTAGCCTTCCCACGTCACCTCGAACCCATAGCTTCACTCGCGACAGCCTCCGGTATCCCCACAACACCGTGAAACCACGTTGAACACATCGGCCAAAAACAGGTAATAAAACCCTAACTCCTCAATTATCGGCCATCCCACTCAATTAAAAATTCATGAAGCATTTTTCGCATGATCACTGAAGCCTCCTCCACCTTCGAGTTCAACGGCGATGTCCACTTCGCCGTGGTTTGCCGTGATTTGGCAAAAACCCCAAAAACAGATAAATCCAAAAAGCTCACTAATTACCTCATTAAAAATTATGATTCAAGTACTAAAAATCATCATTTTCCATTTGCAATTCAATCATGCAATCAAAACTTGAAATTGAATTCATCAAATTTTGACCCAATTTTATATTTTACTGTAAATTCCAGTATTTAGAATTATTTATTCACTTTAAAAACTAATAATTGTTTCTAGATGATAGTTTGCTTAAATTCAAGCAACTTCTATTTATAATTCAAGTTCGAATTCGAATTCAAGAACAAGTTATTGAATTTTATTTAAAAAAATTAAAACCTGTTCTTTACAGACACTAAGACATCATTATACAGGCAATCGCACATCATAAATGAAACATGCATTCAACTTTAACTGAGTTATTCAGGTAATATCAAAATATCCATTCACAATAACAACTTGAAATCCAGTTTTAAACTGTTTTTAAATTCATTTACTCACCTGATTAATGCAGAGGACAGAGAACTGCATATTGCTTCCCAGCCCTTTTTAATTCAGTTGCATGTTCTTGAATTTGTTGTCTGCTTAGTTGCATGCTGATGATTCATCTCTTGCTCTTTGAAGAATTTAAATTCCAGATTCTTGAATTACTTGAATTGTTCCAGTTTGCATATTGATTTGAATATCCAGATTTACAGATTCCAGTATTTACTTTATTTTAAACTTTGGTTTGAAGATGATGAAATTATTTTTTTCAGATTGTATTCATCTTTGAGAAATGAAGAGAAAAAATTTGCTGAAGGATAAAATCTTTTCTTTTAATTTTACAACAAAATTTTAAATTTTATTTTACAAAAGAAAGACATTTGTCATGTTAACGCCTTAATGGTCTAACACCTATGTAATATACTTCACAAGTGTCATTAGCATACTTTATCTAGTTAACAATTGTTACTTTATTATTATTATTATTTATTTATTTTTTATAATTTATTTTAAATTTTGCATGTAATATGTATATGTAATTATGAATAAGAAAATGTGTACTTAAATAAATCTTTAGATTTTAATGAATAGAAAAGTGATTTCATGTTAGTTTATAAATTATTTATGCTTTTAATTAAATTTATTTTAATCATATAAAATTTTTAAAATAATTTATCCTATGTTAAAATTAAAATGAAAGACTATTAGAACAAATGAACTTTTATTTTAAATCTTATTTAAAAGCTTAAAGTACATATTTATCATAAATAAGGGATTAACTTTGTTATTTAAAATTTAAGTCTCAATTATCAATTCAAAGTTATTAAATCAAATTAACATTTCAAATTTCAAAACTAAATATATTCAAGTTTGAAAACTCTTATTAAATTCAAATTAATAATTTTCCTATTTCAAATATATATACAAATATATATATACAAATATATATACACCTTTCAAATAGAAACATTCTAATATTAAATTTATTAATTTCCATATTAAATTTTAAATCAAAATCTCAAATCACAATATATACATTCATATATATTACAATTTGAATACAAAGTTTTATTACATTAAAATTTCTTATTTACCAAAATAAATATTTTCAAAACAAAATATTATTAACTTTCAAAAGAATTTAAACCTTGCCTATTCATATTGCAAAGAAAATATTAATAGACATTAACAAATTATTATTTTCAGCCTTAAAAATAAATCTTAACTGTCAATTTATAATATAAAATGATCAAATCAATTTAATTATTATCAAAGATTATTAAATTGATATTGCTCAAAATTCCGGGTCGTCACATTCGCTCTAGATCCTTCTATCAAGGCTCATCCATTGATCTGATAGCCATGTCATCTATGTCTTACATAGGTCGATAGCCTCTTTCCTTGCCTCTTCCTTGGCCTTCGTTATCTCGTAGGCGTGGGATACTTTGACTTCCTCTAACTTAGCCTCTTTCTCCCTGAGCACCTAGCGAAGATACTCCATCTCTATACGCAACTGCACATTGGCACTCCCAACTTCTTCACTAGCTTTAGCTAAACAAGACTAATAATCAACAGTATTTCTATTCTCGTCTGTAATCTGGACCATCCTCGTTGTCAAGTTATCAAAATCAATGGTCTTCGCCTCATCTAGGATCCGGACCAAGGGATTTCAAGGTAAAAGTAACTCAGTGTTAGGATCCATCACACGACGACCCGCATAGTTAGGATTTATATCAGCATAACTCTCAAAGGGATTCCACATCGGCTGTTGATAATCCGAGAAAAAAGGATCAACATTATCCTCTCTCAACTCATTTGGCACTTCGTGCACTTCAAACCCATCGGATAGTGACAGCGATGGCAGGAGAAAGTTTGGAAACTAGGGGAGGTAGCTTCCTTATCCAAGGACCTCGTAAGTTCTGGGATGACCTACGGCTCTCTCCCTTATCCAGGCCTGATAGGGTCTCCCTAATATTCTCTTGCATAGTTTTTTCCTCTTGAAAAGTTGTCTTGGAAGAAACAGAAGCCATTTTCATCCGTTTAAACTGCTCAAGCCCATTGGACACTTCATTCCTCCTCGGATTCCTCCTTTTCCCTTGAATACAAGCAACAACATTAGAAACAAGAAATGGAGAGAGCATAAAAATAAAAACACTCAAGACACTAGGACACTACAAGCTACTACAAACCCTTAGGATAAACTGGATAATGTGACTAGGGCGGGGTCTCACTCAAGAAGGGAATGCACTAGGACAGGACTCCACTCAAAGGAAGGAGAACACACGCCAACTAGACTTCATTGGATTGAGGAGCAGGTGGAGGCCGGGACCCGTCAAAAAATAAAAGTTCTCAAGAAGTATCTCAAAATCCATGCAGTGATCAAATGTACCTGGGGAAAGCCTGAATTCCTCGCTGATTCCCCCTCCGCTTGTACTGAAAGAGGCGGTATTTCTCTCAAATTACCCAGAGCCACATTTTCCTAGGAAAAATCAACGATAGGATTCGGCCATAGGACTGGCTTGGATGGTTCCGACTATTCCGGACACTCTTGCATAGCCTCGACATTCTTTAAAGGATTCACGCCCAATCCCTCGCTGCTTATAATATCCACGTTTACAGATACATGAACATCCCATATCATTGCTTAAGAGTTGCTCTTTGGTCCTTCCTTTTCTTCACTTTCTCCTTCCAAATGAGAACCTCCCTTGTCACCAGGGGAAGGAGCATCTCAAATACACAGAGATTTCCTCGAACGGGGAGGATGAACTATGCCATTCTTATGTCTCAGTTTCTTCGGAGATTCTGCCACACCACCCTCCTCATCTGGGCACTTGCCTTTGTCTCCGTCACTCCCGTCTCCTTTGGCTTCTGCTGCTCTCTCAATAGAACTTAGCCTAATCTTGTACACGGACTTTCTAGGCTAATCAAGTTGTAGAATCGGAGGGCTACCTCATTAAGTAGGAATGAGGCTTCCCGCTCGGCCTCCGGGATAGCCAATATTTCCTTGGCCATCTTTTTTAAGCCGTCATCCTCCATCGCCTTTACACAACCTGAAAGTTATGGAGCAGCAAGAAGCCAAGCCGACAGAAAGCTTGGAAAAGATAATACGATAACTTACGGCCAGAAGTAAAAGCATGTTGAGCCATGGTATCGTCACGTATAAAGAAATATTCCCTCTTGAACATACTAAACTTGGAATATAGATCCAGGAAAGGCTTGAACTTGTTGGCAGACTCTAGGCTGATAAAAGGACTCCCCTTCCGATAACTCCTCACGTTATATAGATACCCGATCTCTTTATGGGTCGAGGGTCTCTGATACCGCTTTATGAGTATCAGATATAAACATGTTAATAGCATAAGAATTCGGTTGAAATTGCATGGGAGCGACCTTCAGGTATATCACGAAGTTGACAATCCAATTGGTAAGTGGGGGAATTGCGCCGCATAAACAATGATACTTTCTATATGACATATACCCATGCGGGGAAAGCATGCTTTATCATCTGGACCAGGTAATATCATGTCTCGATGGTCTATCCCAAATGCAGTAGCTATGAAGTTCAGCTTCTCTATCGTCAAAAAAATGGGATAACACTCCAAAGGCCTTACCAGCATTTGGTTAGGAGCATAACCTTCCACCAAAGAGTAAGCAGAACTGGGTTGCTTGGGAGGATTGGCTAGAGCGTCAGAAGAAGAAGGATCTACCCTGGTAGGCTGTGAAGCCGCAAACTTGGAATGAAGCTCACGACCAGACGATATATTCGCTATGCAAGAAAATGAAGGTCAAGTGAAGTTCCAAATCATAAATAGAAGTTAAAGCATGCATGGAAATCTCCTATCATCTAACCCAATTGAATCTATACCCCTGGCCTAACCATCTCGTGGGAAGACTTGCTTTTGGCTTGGCAAACTCAAAAACAATGCGCTCGGCAAATCTGGTTCAATATTATCCTATGACGAATGCTGAACCAAAATCCTCAACGGTCGACCAATCCAAAATCCTCAACTCCCAAACCCAAGGCACACCACCCCAACGGCCTTACCTATTCTGTTTTAACATCATACCCAGATAATAAACAATACGAGTTCGAATTGCCAATGAGACTGATATAACCAACCTATGCTTTCAGTTGCCAGGTAATAACCATTAGCCGGTCAAACAATCTATCGAACACCTGATGGAAAAATGACCCTCCATGAAACCGATCGCAACCTCTCACATTCTGTCAACCAAATAACATCTCTCAATCTACCATTCCTCACGACCATCAAAATGCTATAATCATTCGGGTGCTCGTTCAAATTAAGTACCTCCTCACCAATTCATGACCGAAGTCACCTACCCTTGCTCTAAAACTCTTATACACATCAAAGCCTAAGAACTCTAATAGTAGGTAATCGAATTAAAATATACTTACCTCAAGCTATGCTGGCACGAGAAAAGCCAAATTCGAACAAGAAGAAAACAAGCTTAAATTAGTTGCAGTCGACCTAGTAGAGTTGAAGAAATTTGATTAAGAGAAAGTGAAAGTAAAAGAGTGAAGGGAAGAAGGCGTATTTAAAGGAGAAATAAGGGAAGACAAATAATCATCAGTCTTATTAGGTAATGGAAGCTCAACGCCGAACCAAAAACAAAGCATGTTGTGCAGTTGCACAACATATTTTGGGGGGTAAGTGTTGGCTCGGTTTTTTAGCAAGCGAAGGAAGAAGGAGGTAAAGGAAAGCAGGGGTATAGGAAATAGAATTATCGGACCAGATGCTTGGTTTGGCATTTGCAAAAATGCCGAACCAAACATATGGCCGAACATATCGGACCAGCTATTTGGTCCGACATCCTATGGCATACCGGACCAAGTATCGGTTCGGTATCCTTAGAGATGCTGGACCAAACATTTGATCCGACATCCTTCGATATACCAGACTAAGTACTTGGCCCGACCTAACACATCAATTGCCGGACCAAACATTTGGTCCGGTATGACAAACATGCCGAATCAAATGTTTGGACCTGGAAGTAAGGTACTCCAAGGCAGGATCATCGAACCAATGCAAAAAAGGACCACTAAACCAGGCAAACTTCCTAACCTAAATGCCAATCCAACTGTCCCTGACTTAAATGCCAAACCAAACTCAGGAAGCTGTAACTTCTCCTCCACACTTCACAACTCCACTCTATAAATACCAGAGCTTCTCAACAACAATGGAGATAGATTTTTGGAGAAAAAGAAAGAAAACTCTACTGAAAATCCATCACTTCGGCGACTTAAAGTTTCTACTCTTTTCGAATAATCTTGTACTTGTAATCAAATCAACGAGGGAATAATAAGATGGAAAGTGGATGTAGGCACATTCAGGCCGAACCGCTATAAATCTCTACGTTATTTACTTTCCTTATCTGCTTTCCAAACTTTAAACTTGTGAACTGTCTCTGCACTTGCTGAAATTCATTCAATTACGTGTTGGAACATTTAAAATCCCTGAATCAATCAAATCAAATGAGACTTAAAATCAAATTTAGAGGTGTTTGTCCAACTTTTGAGCAAACAATAATAATAAAAGGAGATTTTACAATTATATATAGATAAATAATAGTACTATCATTAGCTTTGACGATTCTTCTCCTTTGTCTAACTATCTTCTAATCTTTGAAGGCTTTTCCTGCAAGCAAATAAGCTATATATATGTGTTTAGTTGTTGTCATTGAAACCATAAAATAGTGGTTCTAACAAATGCTATGCGCTATAGAGGTGATTTTGTAGGGCTTTGGCATGGGTTTAACTGCATAGGCTATGCATCACCAGAGCTAGCTTGTTTAGCTAATGAATTAGCATTTCCGTTCTCCTCTCTAGGGATGTGCATTATTGTGTAGTGCTCAATATCGTCCAATAGCTCTAGTACCATTGACAAATAAAGGGAAAGCCATGCACCATTAGCCTGAAATTCCTTCTTTGCCTAACAAACCACACATTTGTAGTGTTTATTGATATCCTCACTCCCAACTCCTTTGCTATTTTGAGCTCTACTATTAATGTTCGATGCTCTGCTTCATCGTTGGTTGCATAAAACTTAAGATTTAATGATAATGGAGTACTCTCACTACGGAATCATGGTTGTTGGATTCTTCATCAATGTATAGTTTCAATTAAGAAACTTATCCAATTCCTTTTCTATCTCATCAACATGGATGGTGAATTTGGCAATGAAATCCACTAATGATTGTATATGAATTGCCTTCATAGGATGAGAAGTAATTTTATATAGACTCATCTCTATGTTATATTTCAATATCCATCTCGAAGTCTAGGGGCAGTGCAATACCTGCCTAAGAGGTTGATTTGTTGACACTCTTATCAAATGAGCCTAAAAATATTTTCTTAGCTTTCTAGATGTTATCAATAAGAAGTATGCCAAATTACCAACTTCGGATATTTTTTTCTGCTCCAGGAAACCACTTGCTTATATAATATACTAGTCTTTGAATCTTGCACTCCTCTCCGACCAATGTTGCATTCAATGCACGATTCAACACCACTAATTAGATGAAAAGTCCACTCCTTCCAAAGGCTTCGATATGATCAATGGTTTCCATAATGTTTCAATAGAATCGGGAAAACAGCTCACATTCATATGTCCATTGGAACTTCCTTCTTTCCTTCTGGAGAGCATCCAAGAAGGATATGCACTTAATGGTCTCCTTTAAGATAAGCCTACTCAAACTAGCAACTGTACCATTCAAGAACTACATTTCCCTTCTTCTTGATGCGTTTGTAAACTTCTATAAATCTTCCATCTGATCCGAGTTAACATCAATGCCCATTGAGTTTACAATGAACCATAAAATATTTAATGATGCAACTCTAAAAGAACACTTTAATGGATTCAGGTTTATTCCATATTTTTGAAGAACAATAAACATTTCTAAGTGGTTGCCTATGTGGTCCATTAATTTTCATGACCTCACCAACATAGCATCCACATAGACTTTCATACTTTATCTTATTTGCTCAAAAAACATCTTATTAACCAAACATTAGTAATTAGTCCACCATTCTTCAAACCAAAGGCATAACTTTGCTATAACGCAGTCCCAACTTTGTGACAAAGCTCATGTCTCCTAAATGTGGACATGAATCGTAATCAGATTGTAGTTGAAATATGCATCCATGAACGATAGTTGTGTTGAGTCTTATTCTATTTCGCAATAAGTGAAATGGGTAAAAAAATCTATTTGGATCTTAATGGGCCTATAAAGTCTACTAACTTGGATTACATCCAATTGATCTATTTAAGTAAAATCATATCTTATTTAAAATTATTTTATTTTATTAATTAATTTAATTGACCGTTTATCCAAAATATCACACATGTATTCAATAACACGACATGATAATACAATGATGTATAAACGTGCGTATACTCAACTACTTAGCATAAGTCGGCTCATAAAGCATCATAATCATAAGGATACCGTGGATATGGGTACTTCTTCTCTGGCACCCGACCAATAAGTCTAGCCATGAATTACTTCTTTAACCTATGTTGCTTCCATTTTTCTACCGAACTTGCGTGACGTAGCAAGCACTCTCTATAGAGCAATTATTTATTGTTATTCCTCTTGGCATTTGGGTCTTGTGAAACATGTTCACGCACATAGATAGATGTTGGGATTTACGTCTATCTGTTATGTTTACATATGCATATGATAATTTCATATAATATCGGGAATATAATTGTCTAAGTAAATATGTTCTGGTTTGTATACAGATAACTATTGTACCATATACATAGTTTAAACATACTTATACATATATGATATTATATTGCCACTTATATATACATATATAAGAAATCTATATAATTTTCAAAAAAAATCTATATAATAAAAATCATATATCTTTAAATAGGTACACGCTTAGTGTTTAACAGAAGATGGAAATGTAAAATGTATATGTTAGTTCTAGAACTAAGAAAATCTAGATCTAAAGAGGAAAGTGAAAACAGTCAAACATTTAATCAATCCTGCATTTCACTTCTATAATACCCTACTATATCCAACCTCTACATAAAAAATGATTCTATACTTTTTCATAATCAAAATTACCTTAGCTTTGATATTTCAGATTTAAAACATCATACACACACACACACACACACACACACACATATATATATATATAGAAAATACCTTTAAAGCATTGCTATAATTAAAACATTGCTCCAATATTAATTAGAACATTTCAAACGTATATGTGTATGTATTATAATATAAAGTTTCAATTTCAAACATATATATTTGACTAGGTAATAAAACTAAAAACATTAGTTCAAAATTAAAATTAATGTAACCAAATGATTTAACTCAAAATTTTGTTACTATTTTGAATATCTTAAAGATGAATGTATATATTTTTTGAAAAATATATATACATATATGTATGTATGTATGTGTGCGTGTGTATGTATGCATATGTATACACACATCCTTATACATGATATTCAATTATTTGAAAATCAAATCCATAATTTTGATTAAATTATATTTGAAAAAAATGTACATCTTATTGTAGCAAAATAAAATTTATACTAACAATTATTATCTAAATTTGAACCAAGCGACATCTCGATGGATCTGGACTTTAGAATGACGAAGAAATGTATCAAGAAATTGAAGAGGAGTCAAGAATGATGGAAAACAAGCATAAGAAATTTCACAAATTTTTTACATCGTAAATCATGTCAATGTAAACATGATTGATCGTGTCAGTACCGCATTGTTTAAATACATGGAGCCCACATTAAACTATAGACAAAGTTGCCATGTAGTTTGAAGAAAAGATAAAGAAATAAGTAGGACGAATCATATTGCTAGCGACATGATTTGGAATGGCAATTTCATAACCGAGGTCCAAAGTTGGAAGATTTAAGTAAATACGAAGAATAGTCAATAAATAAGATGGTAGAATCATGTCGATGCTGCCATGATCATATCGATACCGAGAGGTTTTCATTGATGAATTCTGCATGTTCGTCATGATTGAATATTCAGATCTAACTTGTTACATGTTCCTACATGAGCTAGCGACTTTAAAGGAAGGATTCAACCATAAATAAACATGATTCAGCAATGATAGGAGGACTTTTAGATCCTTAGACTAAATTATTGCCATTTTTATTGTCAATTAGTTTCTTGAGGTATACTTGTGAAATCGGTTATAGCAGGAAGGATCACCTAAAATAAAACTGATATTGAATGTAGATAATCAAATTAATATTAAACGACTTTAAAATCTTGCCTTTCCTCACTTTTCATTTCAATTTTATTGATTATTTCTGTTTTTGTTTGATTTGATGTTGTGTCATTTTTTGGCATAACATTTTTGATGCTTTTACTAAGAAAGAACAATATAAGGATTAGACCTTTGCTTTCACTTTGCATTTGAAGAGTCTAAAAGCTAGATCTAGATCTATTTGTTGTAGATATATTATCACTTGGACTTGGAAAGAATCTACAATCAAGGAGAGATGACTCCCAGGAAAAAGAAGAGTGCCAGATCTAGAGCTATTATTGAAGGAAACAATGAAGGGTCTCATCATGAAAAATAGATCAACCAATTGATTGTTCTACTAAGATCAATATCTTAGTTGATTAAAATTGTGATGAGAGCTATAATGAAGATGATGATCCAGGACATGAGCGCAAAGATGCTAGAATAGAAAAAGTCTTTGATGGAACGGTTGAGAAGTGTGCAGGTGCAGTTGATAGCGCTGGCCCAGCCCCGACAATGGATTAAATCTCGGTGGTAAAGGAAAAGTAGAAGGGAATCATCATATTATGATTCCAGCGAAGAAAGTTATTCCTCAATAGAATGGAACAGAGGACCAGACAAACAATCGATGCAAAGTGGGACTGGAGCAATAAAGAAGAAGGTTGCAAAAGATGGAGTAACTTTTCCAGCATTAAAAGAACTCAGTACCAGTAGGTCCAATCATGTCTATACCTAGTGGTTTTTTGATATGCTGAATCTGTCTGATAGTGCGGAGGACCTGCAGGATAGCTATGATGTGGATACAAATGAGTAACTGGCACATAGGTTGACGAAATTCAAGCCAATGTTATGGAACCAACTAAAAGAGAACAACAATGGTTAGGAAGAATGATTTTCCATAGACAGGGGTCCTTGACGTCATGCAATTAACCAAGAATATTTGCAGAGTCCAACACTTAAAGGTATCCCAAATGATTACCTACCAACCGCCTAAAGCGGTAAAGAGTATATCATTGATATGGTTAAAAGACCATTGAGAGAATACGACTCATATAGGATAAGGAATGAGGCTCATAACCAAGCCAAAATGATTCATAAAAACTTCCTTGAAGATAAGTATCCAATGAAGTTTCTAATATCGACTATATCAATCAATAAAGGAAGGATTGATACAAGGCAAGATCTATTGAAATGTAGATGGCATATGGATGGTGCTTGTGCAATGGATGTTATAAAATGTAGGTGCTTTCCTATATTTCTAAATGGAGTAGTGATGCTATGGTTCACTTGATTCATGCCGAGGTCCACATCATCACTTGATTAGTTGGCCAAAAAAATTTATGAAGTTGTATTAGGTCCATAACGGTGGCCTAACGATCTTATGTCATTATCAAATGTTCGTCAGTGCTTAAAAGGGACTTTGATAAACTTTTTAAAAGGATTTAATGCTACAATTACAAAGGTAAGAAACTGCAAGGAGGAGATTGAATTTATGGCAGCGATAAGTAGGGTTTGCCCAAGGATTGATTTTGGTAGATGCCTTAAAAGAAAGCAACCATTTATAGTGTAAGAGTTTACCACAAAAATTCTCAATTATTGTGCTAGAAAGTGGAAGATTTGGTTATTAGATTAGTTGCTGACAATCAAGAGGGACCGAGTAGTGTGATACAATGCAACTTCAGTTAAACAAAGTGGGGGCATTACTGAAAATGTTTTAGTGAATGATGAGAATAACAATAATGGTAAGAGAAAGAACCAACGCAGTATTGGTAAGAAGTATACACCAATAAGCGCACTAGGTATACTCGACCAGGAGATTATTTAGAATTTAAAGATCCTATTGAAAATATCTACCTTGATACATAAAGTACCGAGGATAGAAGAAACCACCAACAACAGTGCATTAAGTCCTTATTGATTATGGTAACTTGACCATGTTCAAACAAATCTTTAACCAGATGCTCCCAATTGAGAAGGATCTAAAGCCTTGTAAATCCTACATCCAAGGGTTTACCAAAGAGGCTAAGGAGCTGGTGGGATACACAAAATTGTCGGGAGATTTAGAACAAGGAGACATCAAGGTTTTGCAGGTGCAGATATTTGTTATTATACATTGTATTTTAGTGCACAATGTTTTTCTAGGCCAATTAGCCCATGCTAATTTTTGGATCACACTTGGTCCATGGTGTCTGATGATGAATTTTTCGACTAGGAATGGTGTAGGGGTGATCCAAGGTGACTAGAGTACAGGTCGGGAGTGCTACATCCAAGAGCTCAAAGAAGCAAAGCTACGTGAGAATGGAAAGGATATAAAGAAGCGTCTTTGTATCAAGTCTTCTGACATATAGTAACTACTGCTCAAGCCCTAGCTCGGGTACAATAGCAAGTTGTATAAGACAATAGACCCATAAGTAGGAGGATGCGAGGGTAGCTTGGCCGAAGGTAATGATCAAAATTTTAATTAATGATGATGGTCCGACATGGGTTCTCAAGATTAGATCCTAGCCCCATCTGAAGATGAGGAAGTAATTGGTAGGGTTTCCCTAAGCAAATACAGAAATATTTTCTTAGATGCATTTCAACATGTTTGGAACCCCTGGAGATAGTGCAGACATTAAATGTGGACCCAAGATACCCTTTTACAAAGCAAAAGAGGCACAATATGGAACTACAGTGATCCAATATGTTCAAAAAATGGTTAAGATGAAGGCAACATGCTTTGCACGTAATGTATTATGCCTAGAGTGGGTATAAACTCCTATTTTTGGTCAAGAAGGCAAACGAAAAATGGAGAACGTGCATTAACTATTCCGACTTGAATAAAGCATGCCCGAAAGATTGCTTCCCTAGGCCAAGGATCGATAACTAATAGATGGAACAATCGAAAACGAACTGTTATCATTTATGGATGCGTATTCCGACTACAATCAAAGAGTAGTGCACATCCATTTCAAGAGCATATATGTTTCATCAAATATATTGGGCTGTATTGTTATCAAGTCATGTCATTCGGTCTAAAGAATACTGGAGCTACTTGTTAATAATTAGTGAAAAAATTTTTAAAGATCAAATTGGACGAACTATGTAGGTCTATGTGGATGAGATGCTTATAAAGCCACAACGAACGGTGGACCACATGGGCGATATGTCAAAGATGTTTAATGTAGTTAAGAAGTTTGGAATGAAGCTTAACTATTGAAGTTTTCTTTCAGAGTTAAATCGGGTAGATTTTTGGTTTTATAGTAAACTCAAGGGGCATCGAAGTAAACACGGAATATATAAAAGTGTTAAGAGAGGTTACTACTCTGAAGACAAGGATGTAAATGCAAGGAAGGTCACCGCACTGAGTCGATTGATTTCTAAGGTGATGAACAAATACATATCCTTCTCTGATGCCCTCAAGAAAGAGAAAGGAAAGTTGATTGGATGAAAGGACATAAGGATGTTTTCCAGAACCATTTAGGTCATATGAAGAGACCACTTATTTTGTCAAAACATTTGGAAGGAGAAGATTTGTTCATTTGCTTCATAGTGTTTCCTCACATATTAAGTATGGCCTTGGTATGTGAGGAGTGCAGAATCCAAAGAATGGTTTATTACATTAGCAAGCAGTTTACTAGGGTGGAAAAGAATTAACCAAAGCTAGAGAGATAATCATACTTTTTGTTGATTGTTGTAAGGAAGTTAAGGCCATACTTCAAGATCAACCAATATAGGTGTTAACTAATAAGCCACTGAGGTAAGTTCTACATTGATCCGAGGGTTTAGAAAGATTGATAAAATGGAATATAAACTTAAGCCGATATGGTATATCTTACCATCCTAAGAAAGGGATTTGAGGACAGGCATTGATAAATTTCATCGCCGGGTTCACTATCCCGGATGGTGAGTTGGATGAAGATTTGGTCCAGATATCTCAACGGATGTTGTATGAAGATTGTAGGATCAATTTCACCCTAGAGGGGGGGTGAATACGGTGATAGTGTTAATTATAAAAATTAATTGCGGAAGCTTATAAAATTAATTTCAACACAAATCACAGAATAATAGCAGCACAACAGAATAATAAGCAGAAATAGAACGACACAGAATTTACCCAGCTTCGGCAAAACCCTGCCTACGTGCTGCCCCCTTTCTACTAGAAATTAGTTAGTCAGATGCTTACACACGTAAACTCGCGACACCCGCTATCGACTAAACCTAACTCTACGCTCAAAACCCTGCCACAACTCAGCCACTGAGTTGCGAATTCTCAAGCTACGCCACGTAGCTTGTCCCCTAGTCACACGACTAGTAAATACAACGGTTTAAAAATAAAATTACAAATTAGAAACACTTTAAAATAAAATAACCCTATTTAAACAATTAAAATCCCTTATTAAAATAGCCGGCCCCTTTTGTTTGTTATTCGGCCCGTTCTCTTTTAGTTTCTTCGTTCGTTTATTTGGAGATGGCGGTCGTTCCTCTTTGAAGCTAAATTAGGGCTTCGTCCCTTCGATCCAATTTAGGGTTTGATGAAGCTGCCGATTGTTCGATCAATTTAATTGCGTGATGATTTTGTTCGTCTTGGCCGCTTCTATTTGATCGAGTTCATCTATGATTTCAGTAAGTACTTTATTCCTTTTGCTTTTATGGTTTTGGCTTGTTTGAACTCGATGGATGAAATTGCCGATGATGATTTGTTTATATAGGGTTTGTAACCCTAGAATTGCGTTCGTCTGATTTTTTCTATACTATGCTTTCGGCCGATCGATATTGCATGGATGTTTGAGATTGATTTTGAATTCTTCAATTTACCTGAATCTTACGGTATTGATTTTGGCTTGGTTCGATACCTTTATTCTTAAGGTTCTGACTTTTTCATACTTTGACTTCGGCTTGGTCTTTTGATTTCCGTATGGATGTTGATGATGATTTACGACTTGTTCATATGCGTATATATATTTTCATTGCTTGTAAATCACGGTGTTGATTCATTTCGTGATGACTACGGCTTGACTATATTTGACTCCTTGATCGTTGTACTGATTTTCTTGGCTACAATATTTTAATTTTGAGATGAGCTGCACTTTTTCGATTGACTGCTTTTGGCCTGGTCGACATTCTCGAACTCAGCTCTCCTCTGCTGTTGGCCACTGACCTTCGGTCTTGCTGTAGTCTTCAAGCATTGATGCATTTGGAGTTAGTCTTGTTGCTGTCTTGATTTGTTACTGCTGTGTCTTTGATGTTGTACACTGTCATGTACACTTGTGTTCATTTGCATTGTATTCGCACCACTTTCTGTTGCAAGTGCTTTTATCATCACTATAGCCTATTTTGATAGTGCCATTGTGGTCTTCATATTTATGTGTGTCTGGTAATGTGTTCTTTGAGTTGTTTCACTGTTGGCTTGTTGTAGTGGTTGCGACTTGTTTACATACTTTAGTTCGAGCTTTTGTTCTTCATACCATGTGTACAGACTTCATTTATGTGGCTGTTGATATCTCTTGTGGTCTTGGTGTTAAATTCATCAAGTCACTTGTTTTGTTTCATTTGAGTTGTAGTTTGAAGGCTTGGAGTCTTTGCGCTTCATGGACTTGGTTCGAATTCATTTGCATTATGCAGTTGGTCTTGATGTTTGGTCTGACCTGAAATTTGATATTGTAGTCTGCCTTGTAGTTGTTTCTGTTCATTTCCTTGGTTGGGTCTGCACATTCACCTGTTGTTGTATTCATGTACACTGCTGATAGTTTCTTGTCACTATATCATGTTCGATACAGTTTGCATTTGTTAGCTTGTAGTTCATGTGTTCACATTGATTATGCTTTGTCTTCGGTCGCTGCTGTGCATGGCTTGAAGTCTGGTTGTTTGATGTGTTGTTTTGAACCATTGTTCGCTGTGGCATTGCATTACTGTGCATTGAGCATTGTACTTGCAGTTTGCTGACTTCATGTCGCCTTAACTTTGGTTGATGCACTGAGTTGAGTAGTGACTTGCCCTTTGCATTTTGTTTATTTTTCAAAATTTCACCTGAGTTGAATCCAGCTTGAAGCTCGGATTTGACCTTGTGCTGAAAGTTGTGACATTTATTTTTTGCATGTGAGTTGAACGCGGCTTTTCGTTTGGGTTTGACCTGTGCTGACTTGTTCCTGTAAATCAATCAAGTGTATATCGGTGTGCACGGCCTTGTGGCATGTACAGTGATACACTGTGCATGTCACATTGTTCGTGTGTGATGAATTCAAATGTAAATGATGACGAACAACCCAAATAACTGAGGCAAATAATATTTTCAAAAATCATATTTTATTTTATATTGCAAAAATATTTCTTTTTCAAGTTTACTGTGTTAGTGAATATTTTTGCAGATTGCTTAGATGCTGGATTCTAACTGGAATGAAGGTGAAGATAAATACGAGTGTGAGTGATATGTAGTGAGGTCAACTGTAAATGTAAAATTGTGATGTAATTGAATTTGTATCAAAGTTGTATAGTGTATAGTGAGATCTTGAATTTGTACTATTCAAAATTGTAATAAATATTTGTTTGAATAAAATTTCTGTTTGAATTCAAATTTTGTGTTTATTTAATTTTTTTCAGCAAATATTTATTTAACCTGTGAGAAATAAAATAGTACATTAACAAATACATTTAAATGTGTATACGTTTATTATCATCAAACAAAAAACCATATAAGCGCATATTCAACAATCTCCCCATTTTGATGATAACAAACATATATTTAAGATTTTGAACATGTTAAATGTATTTGATCATTCATATGCTCTAATTGCTCCCTCTATTTAAAAGCTTCCTCTCTACACAATACTCCCCCTACATATATGCATACAAATAAAAATATGCAAATGGGCCTAGATGCAAATGGAAAATTATTTGACCTTTGCTTGATTTTATTTGACAAAATCTTAACTTTTCTCTCCCCCTTTTGTTATCAGCAAAAGAATAATAGTGTTAGAGAAAATAGAGATAAGGTGATCGATATTAATTCAACATTAAAACTCAATTGAATATAAATATTAAATTTCAATAAAAAATTAAACAAAAATCATAAATATTTTGTTAGGCCCATATTCCACTTTTAGAATGATGGGAATGATGTCATCATATAAAACCATACAGCTGTGTCTATTTGTGGTATATTTATATCAGGAATTTGAATATCTACTAACCATGCATAACCGTTAGGACTTTTAAATGAGATTAGTAGTATTCCAATTTTATTTTTAAAAAAATGAATCCAAGTATCTTCTAACCACACATAACCGTGAGGACTTTTAAATGGGATTAGAATCAACTTGTTTATTTTAAAAATCAACTTTTGATATGCGTCCCATACATGCATAACCGTGAGGACCTTTAAATGAGCATAGAAGCACATAACAAATTCCAAGTAATTCACCCATGCATAACCGTGAGGACTTTTAAATGAGAGTGAATACTTTGGTATTTATTTATTATTATTATTTACTATACAGTTTATTTTTTATTATTTAAAAAAAATGTAAAAATGAAAAACGAACGATTCATGTTTAAAGCACCACATATCGACAAACTATATAGAATTTTGATGAGTGATGGTTGTTAGAAATATGATAGAGATAGAGATAGCCATGGAATTTTTACCAACAAAAAGTTTTATAACTCTTGTTTAAATTTCTAAAGAAAATTTCTAATTATACTTTCTCGAGTTATAATATATGATCAATATCAACACTCATCACTTTTTCAATCACTATTTATCTTTTCATAAAATTATTAGGGAGTCAGATTAGTCAAAATAATCATTTAAAATCAAATTCAAAAATAATTATGAAATCAATTTTTCTAAATGACTAATCTGAAAATATGGTCAAAAATGATTTTCTCGAGGGGGTTATATGAGAAAAATTTCTACTATTTGAAAATTATTTGAAATGAACAATATGCAGATATTTTCTTTGAAAAACGATGCAGTTACTAAATGTCTCAAAAATCACGTTCAACTAGTAATTTCTATCAACTAGATTACCAGTGTAATCTGCATCTGAATTTCTCTTTCACTCAAAATTATCATCAATTGAATTTGATAGACCAAAACATGAAGTGTTCACCAAAAATTTCAAACTCAATTTTAGCAGCAATTCAAATGACATTCTTTTGAATTTGAAGTGAAGCCGTGTAAATAATCAGAAAACCGTGAATATTGAGTTAGTCGTATTATAACCAAATGTATTATCCAACAAAACACTATTTTTAATCCAAACTAATATATATGAAGTAATTCAAAGAATCTAGATATTTTTATAGTGTTTTTGGCGTAAGAATATAATTGGCCAACTATTTTGAATAAGTCAGAATCATCATCTTTTCATCATCACATTATTGGTTGATTTAATTCAGAATATGGTGCAGATTATCACATTTAATATATCGTAAATATACTTTTACCTGTTTTACCTTTACAATATTTTTCATGATTGCCCATTGTGATTCTGTCACCTTTGTACTAGGCTAAGGAACTTTGCTTTGTCGGCCGTTGTGTTTCTGGAACAACCAAAAATCCAGAGAACATTGTTGTTGTTCCTTAGCCTGCCACACACTTACACGGGAAAGGATTTATGTGACCTATTTGTTTTTATAGGTCCATGGTTGTTAGTGGCAGAAAATTTAGAAAAATAATTTTGTGGAGACCCAAAACTATTTATAATTGTTCCCTTCGGCACCCAAATTTGTTTAACTTTGAGAGATTTTATATTTGTGCCTTTTGGAACCCAAATCGGTATAGTTTTCACATGTTTGGGTCTGTACCAACAATTATTGTGACTGTGTCTATATTTTCTACAAATTGTGCACATTGAATTTTCTTGATTAATCTTGTTTTCAACAATTTTAGATTGATTATATCCAAGTCCTTTTCTAACCGTATTAACAGTTTGCTTTCCTAATAGCATATTCAACGATTTTTCACTTTTTGAAAATTTATCTAAAGTCGTTGACAATTGTTGGACTTGTGTTTTGAGAGATTCATTTTCGTTTAACAATTGTGTGCACTTTTTAATAGAATTCTCTCTCCTAGTATTTTCACTCTCTTTTAAAATCAGAATTTCATTTTCAAGTGATTTTATATTGATTTCTGATTTTTTAATTTCCTCTTCGAATATTGGACACTTATCACACTTAGGGATCCTTCTTTGATAGTTTTCAACTAATTGGTCAAGTTGTTCATTTAATTCTATCAAAGTGTCTTTTTGTGATTCAAGTTTGGCGTATATTTCCCTAAGTCATTCAAAACAGCCATTTACTTCGTGCAAATAAATAAGTAATTCAGAGTGAGTAATTTTTTATACCTCGCTTGGCTCGTCATCGTCGCTATCGGTTATACTCACATGAAGGCACATATCTGCTTTCTCACTTTCACTGCTAGAACTTTGCTTATCTTCATCACTTGTATTCCACGTGGCTGCAAAACTTTTCCTTTTTGATTTCTTTTTAAAGTCGGGTTTATTTTGAGGACAATTGGGCTTAATGTGTCCGGGTTGGTTGCACTTGTGACAGATGATCTTTTGTTCTTCCGAGTAGTCTAATGCTTTTGCTATTCTGCTTTTCGCTTTTTGAATTCGAGCTGAATTTCCATATTTGTAATTCCACTTTTTGAATTTCTTTATTAATAGCTCCAATTCCACTGCTGCATCATCATCGTCATCACTTTCAGTTGTTCCTTTGAGAGCTATTGATTTCTTTCGAGTATCTCCTCCTTCACGCTCTTCCTTGAATTTCATTTCTAGCTCATAAGTGGTGAGATTTCCGATAAGTTCTTCGACTTTCATTTGTTTCAAATCTTTTGATTCTTGAATGGCAGTCACTTTGGCTTCAAAACTTCATGGAAGGACTCTAAGGATTTTTCGAACTATCCCCAACTCTGTATATGATTTTCCAAGAGCTTTTGATTTGTATACGATATTGGAAAGTCGTCCATGCATCTCTTTGACATTTTCTTCCTTCGCCATTGTGAAGTTCTCGTATTCGCTGCTTAGCATGGCAAGGCGAGATTCTTTGACTTGAGATGTTCCTTCGTGAGTCACTTCTAGTGTGTGTCATATTTCCTGCACAGTTAGACAATGTGAGACACGATTAAATTCAAATTAATCCAATGAACAGATAATAGAATTCAAAGCTTTAGCATTAGTATTTTGTAATTTATTTTCTAGTTCTGTGCATTGTTCCTTTGGTTTCTCTATTTCCTGATTATCTACAGTTATAGTTGATATTCTATAACCTGTCTCAACAATATTCCATGCGTCAATGGTTTTCAAAAAAAATTTCCATCCTATTTTTCCAGTAAGCATATTCACCATTGAACATTGGTGGTCTAACTATGGATTGACCCTCAGCAAAAGCAGTATTAAAAGAAGCCATTTTAAAAATTCAACCTTTTTAAAATAAAAATTGTTTTTTGTAAAATCAAATTTTTAAAACAAAAATGGCTTTTGTTCCTAGCTCTGATACCACTTGTAGGATCGATTACACCCTAGAAAGGGGGTGAATAGGGTGATAGTGTTAATTATAAAAATTAATTGCGGAAGCTTATAAAATTAATTTCAACACAGTTCACAGAATAATAGCAGCACAACAGAATAATAAGCAGAAATAGAATGACACAGAATTTACCCATCTTCGGCAAAACCCTGCCTAAGTGCTGCCCCGAAGGTTTCTACTAGAAATTAGTTAGTCAGACGCTTACACACGTAAACTCACGACACCCACTATCGACTAAACCTAACTCTACGCTCAAAACCCTGCCACAACTCAGCCACTGAGTTGCGAATTCTCAAGCTACGCCACGTAGCTTGTCCCCTAGTCACACGACTAGTAAATTCAACGGTTTAAAAATAAAATTACAAATTAAAAACAATTTAAAATAAAATAACCCTATTTAAACAATTAAGATCCCTTATTAAAATAGCCGGCCCCTTTTGTTTATTATTCGGCCCGTTCTCTTTTAGTTTCTTCGTTCATTTATTTGGAGATGGCGGCCGTTCCTCTTTGAAGCTAAATTAAGGCTTCGTCCCTTCGATCCATTTTAGGGTTTGATGAAGCTGCCGAATGTTCGATCAATCTAATTGCGTGATGATTTTGTTCGTCTTGGCCGCTTCTATTTGATCGAGTTCATCTATGATTTCAGTAAGTACTTTATTCCTTTTGCTTTTCTGGTTTTGGCTTGTTTGAACTCGATGGATGAAGTTGCCGATGATGATTTGTTTATATAGGGTTTGTAACCCTAGAATTGCGTTCGTCAGATTTTTTCTATACTATGCTTTCGGCCGATCGATATTGCATGGATGTTTGAGATTGATTCTGAATTCTTCAATTTACTTGAATCTTACGGTATTGATTTTGGCTTGGTTCGATATCTTTATTCTCAAGGTTCTGACTTTTTCATACTTTGACTTCGGCTTGGTCTTTTGATTTCCGTATGGATGTTGATGATGATTTACGACTTGTTCATATGCGTATATATATTTTCATTGCTTGTAAATCACGGTGTTGATTCATTTCGTGATGACTACGGCTTGACTATATTTGACTCCTTGATCGTTGTACTGATTTTCTTGGCTATAATATTTTAATTTTGAGATGACCTGCATTTTTTCGATTGACTGGTTTTGGCTTGGTCGACATTGTCGAACTCAGCTCTCCTCTGCTGTTGGCCACTGACCTCTGGTCTTACTGTAGTCTTCAAGCATTGATGCATTTGGAGTTAGTCTTGTTGCAGTTGGGCTTTGTCTCCATGTATTTCATGTAGTATGGGTTCTCTACTGACTTGTAGTGTTCATCATTGTGTATTGACTGAGTCTTGTGGATGCTGTCTTGATTTGTTACTGCTGTGTCTTTGATGTTGTACACTGTCATGTACACTTGTGTTCATTTGCATTGTATTCGCACCACTTTCTGTTGCAAGTGCTTTTATCATCACTATAGCCTATTTTGATAGTGCCATTGTGGTCTTCATATTTATGTGTGTCTGGTAATGTGTTCTTTGAGTTGTTTCACTGTTGGCTTGTTGTAGTGGTTGCGACTTGTTTACATACTTTAGTTCGAGCTTTTGTTCTTCATACCATGTGTACAGACTTCATTTATGTGGCTGTTGATATCTCTTGTGGTCTTGGTGTTAAATTCATCAAGTCACTTGTTTTGTTTCATTTGAGTTGTAGTTTGAAGGCTTGGAGTCTTTGCGCTTCATGGACTTGGTTCGAATTCATTTGCATTATGCAGTTGGTCTTGATGTTTGGTCTGACCTGAACTTTGATATTGTAGTCTGCCTTGTAGTTGTTTCTATTCATTTCCTTGGTTGGGTCTGCACATTCACCTGTTGTTGTATTCATGTACACTGTTGATTGTTTCTTGTCACTATATCATGTTCGATACAGTTTGCATTTGTTAGCTTGTAGTTCATGTGTTCACATTGATTATGCTTTGCCTTCGGTCGCTGCTGTGCATGGCTTGAAGTCTGGTTGTTTGATGTGTTGTTTTGAACCATTGTTCACTGTGGCATTGCATTACTGTGCATTGAGCATTGTACTTGCAGTTTGCTGACTTTATGTCGCCATAACTTTGGTTGATGCAAGTAGTGACTTAACCTTTGCATTTTGTTTATTTTTTGAAATTTCACCTGAGTTGAATCTAGCTTGAAGCTTGGATTTGACCTTGTGCTGAAAGTTGTGACATTTATTTCATTACACATGAGTTGAACCCGGCTTTTCATTTGGGTTTGACCTGTGCTCACTTGTTCCTGTAAATCAATCAAGTGTATATCGGTATGCACGGCCTTGTGGCATGTACAGTGATACACTGTGCATGTCACATTATTCGTGTGTGATGAATTCAAATGTAAATGACGACGAACAACCCAAATAACTAAGGCAAATAATATTTTCAAAAACCATATTTTAATTTATATTGCAAAAATATTTCTTTTTCAAGTTTATTGCGTTAGTAAATATTTTTGCAGATTGCTCAGATGTTGGATTCTAACTGGAATGAAGTTGAAGATAAATACGAGCGTGAGTGATATGTAGTGAGGTCAACTGTAAATGTAAAATTGTGATGTAATTGAATTTGTATCAAAGTTGTATAGTGTATAGTGAGAGCTTGAATTTGTACTATTCAAAATTGTAATAAATATTTGTTTGAATAAAATTTCTGTTTGAATTCAAATTCTGTGTTTATTTAATTTTTTTCAGCAAATATTTATTTAACCTGTGAGAAATTAAATAGTACATTAACAAATACATTTAAATGTATATATGTTTATTATCATCAAACAAAAAATCATATAAGCGCATATTCAACAAAGATGGAGCCTCTAACAAACATGATTTTGAGGAAGGATTGATTCTTGTGACCTCGAAAAGAAGAAGGATATGCTATGCTTTGAGGCTAGAGTTCCGAGCGACAAATAACAAGACTGAGTACGAAGCGTTAATTGTAAGACTCAATATAACAAAAAAATCAAGAGTTAAGACTTTGCATATATTTTATGACTTACAGTCGGTGGCCTACCAAGTGGAGAATGAGTTTCGGGAGCAAGCCTCGGCCTTTACCTGATGAATGTGTTGGAAAAACTAACTGATATGGATCACTACACAATAATGCATATCTCTAGGGAAAAATATGAAAGCTAATACACTGGCAAAACTAGCCTGCTCTGAGGATGCACATCTTTTGGGAATCATTCCAATGGAGGTTTTGTTGGCTCCAAGCATCGATATCAATGAGATGGATGTTGAATAGTTGTTGGAGGCCAAAGAAGAAAAGGAGTCATGTAGAAGAATATTTCCTAAAAGGGACTCTTTTGAATGGAAGGAGTGGACGACAAAAACTCTTACGTAAAGTACCTCAGTTCATTATGTAAGGTGTGGTTTATGGGAGAGGATTCTCAATTCCCTTTTTGAGGTATGTAACCAATGACAAAGCCAAAAAGATTCTTACAGATGTGCATAAACAGAGTTGTGGTAATCAACTAGGAGGGAAAACGATAGAAAAGTAGGTCCTTCGCAATGGTTATGTTTGACCAACAGTCAACTGGGATGCAACAACTATTCTAAAAGGTGTGGCAAGTGCTAGATGTATGTGAAGATACCAAAAGCACCATCCATTGATCTTACGAAAATGGTTAACTTGTGGCTGTTTGTGATATGGGGAATATATATCATTGTTGTGCTATCAATATTGAGAGGTGGAGTGAAGTATGCAATACTGGTGTGGATTACTTCCCAAAATAGGCTGAAGCGGAACCACTGATAATGATTACTTTAAAGAAAGTGATCAACATCATAGTAAAGAACATTTTGTGTAGGTTCATAATTCCACGAAAGATAATGAATAATAATGAAACTTAGTTCGATAGTGCCAAGTTCAAAGAGTTTTCTGTTCGGTCAAATTGAGAAGGGTTTCTTAGCAATAGCACACCCATAAGTGAATGGATAGGTAGAGGTGGTAAATAAGATCATCAAATCCATCATTAACAAGAGACTGACAAGAGCCAAGGGAAACTGGGTTGATGAGTAACCAGTAGCATTGTGGGCTTATCGGATAACCTATAAGTCCACGACTGGCCATACTCCATTTTCTTTAGCTTATAGAACTAAGGCCATGATACCAATTGAAGATGAAATCCCTTCCTACAAAAGACTGCATTATGATCTTAAGATAAACGAGGAACTCTTGCTTGAGTCCCTTAAGTTGGTTGAAGAAAAATGAGAAGAAACTGATCACAACTAATCACTAAATATGGGTAGCTACGAAATTTAATGCTAAGCTCAGATTCCATACCTTGAAAGAAATGAGCTCATCTTGAAGTGGGCCTTTTTGGGTATGTAGACACTTCGTTTGAACTAGGAAGGTCACTACATGATTGTACAAAAGTTTTGAGATGGAAATCTAAACCATTGACTATTTATGGGATCCTGATTCCGTAGGCATGGAATATCTAACATCTACGGCATTATTTCACTTGAATTCTTTCTACAAATACATTTCCCTATTCATTGAGAATTAATGTAATAAGGTAGTGACTGCCATTTTTCTATTTATAAATAAAGCTAACTTCTTGAATAAATGGATTAACTGTATTTTCAAAGTCTGACTTTGTGTTACACGATCAATGGCACAATCAGACGTTCTATCTTTTGAAAAATTGGATATCTAAGTACTCGGAGATAGGTACTATTGAACTCCTTCGATCCATGATCTACTAGGGTCGATTTGACGATTCCCCCATACAAATATATTCTTTGACCAATGTCTCGAGATTGGAGAAGTCAAGAATTGATGCCTGGAGGTAGGCATTTGAGGCATCTTTTTTCGAAGGTAGGAATCATCATGGAATTGAATCTATTTTGTAGGTATGCTATTGGAATATCTCGATGTTCATGACTACATAGGACAACGAGCTATATAGTTGCAGCCACATCGATCAGACAATCTTATATATGACCAAACATGACATGTTCGGTCGATGATAAAGGAGGTCGATCGATGTAAAACAATTTTATGCAGCCGAACAAGACACATTAGGCTAATGATAAACAATGCTAAATAACTATAATAAAGCTGAGAAATTGTAAAAATTTATTTATAGATGTAGAGAGTTACAGTAAACAATGACATTACACAAATTAAAGACATTGGCAAGTGTAATATATAAGTACTTGAAATACAGATGATTATATATATGTGTGTAGTCAATTACGTAGGCAAGAATATAGAGTACGATAGAGTAAATGAAGCAAAGTTGAATAGAAAACAACTTTCATTGGTAGAGCTTTTTTGTACATGAGAAGACAAGAGCCGCACTCGCAATACAACGGCCTTTGTACAAAAAAATTAAAAAACAAAAGGAGCCATCTTTACTTATGCTTCCCCCTCTTTGTTTTCTTCTTTTCCTTCTTGGAGGAGGAAGGCTTTATCTTTAAAGATTTGACATCTTTTGATGGTGAAAGATAACCTTTGGGGTCCTTAACCTAATTTTAATCATAGTTTGATTTGACGTGGGATTAGGAAACTTCAGTGAATTACCCAGCAAGGAGAGGAAAAAAGTCGAAATTAAGGAAGGTGGGATTGATAAGTATCTGGAAAGGGGAACTAGAAATTTATCCAAGCTTGGTTCCTTCTTAATATGTTTAAGCTTCAAGTGGTCAATTGCATTCTTCCCTGCCATAGAGCTAGCATATAAAGTCCTCTTATCTTCGATAACAACCACACAATCATCACCCAAGGAAAGTTTAGGATCGTCCTCGCCTTCCTCATTCAAAGCGGTGATGTTTTCTACATTAGCCCCAATGGTGGACCTAGTTGAAAAGGTTGGAACATGGATTAGTGTAGAGACAATGATATATTCAATGAAGGAGGTCTCAAGGTCTAAGGCAGTTGTATGAATATGCGCTTATATGATTTTTGTTTGATGATAATAAACATATATACATTCATTTAAATGTATTTGTTAATGTACTATTTTATTTTTCATAGATTAAATAATTATTTATTGAATAAAATAAATTACACAGCATTTGAATTCAAACAGAATAAATTACACAGAATTTGAATTCAAATAGAAATTTTATTCAAACAAATATTTATTACAGTTTGAATAGTACAAATCAAGCTCTCACTATACATATACAATTTTGTTTACAATACATCACAATTTCAATTTACATAATTTCCTCACTACATATCACTCACACTCGTAGTTTATCTTCAACTTCATTCCAGTTAGAATCCAGCATCTGAGAAATCTGTAAACATATTCCCTAATGCAGTAAAATTGAAAAAGAAATATTTTTGCAATATAAAATAAAATATGATTTTTGAAAATATGATTTGCCTCGGTTATTTGGGTTGTTCGTCATCATTCACATTTGAATTCATCATAACACGAACAATGTGACATGCACAGTGTATCACTCTACATGCCACAAGGCCGTGCACACCGATATACACTTGATGATGCTACAGGGACAGGTGAGCACAGGTCAAACCCAAATGAAAAGCCAGGTTCAACTCACGTGCAATATATTTAAAATCACGTCACGAGCACAAGGTCAAACCCGAATTTTGAAACTGGATTCAACTCAAGTGAAATTTCAAAATTCAACATGAATGGATGCAAAGACCAGTAATGAAACAGTGATATGCACAGATGCATTCAAAGTACAAACCAGTTGCAACATGGATGTCATAAGCAATGACCAGATCAAAGAGCAAAATGATACAAGGCAAACTGGCAACAACAAGTATGGTGAAACACTGCAACTCAAAGAGCATCAACAATGCAACACTTCAATGAGCTACATACAGCGATACAAATGTAATTACCACAAATCCAAGACCAACAGTAGTTTATACAACAAAGGATGATGCAGGCACCAGAGACATAAACAACATCAATTGAAGTGGAAGTGCAGACCAACCAGAAACTCAAGGCAACAGAGACAATACAACATGTACAAGGATTGATACAAGAGAGGTAACAGCATGGTACAATGCAAATACATGGAACAATGCTCAAGTATGGAAGTGACTCAAAACAGCAATGTGCAACTCGAGCTTCAGAAAGATCAGAGACAAAGTATGTACAACAAACTACAGGAACTCAACAACAATGAGTATTGCAGTAATGGATGCAGTCAACAACTACACAAAAGCTCAAGTAATCAAGTAATCAATACAGCAATGACCACAAATGGAACACAAGTCAGTGGCAAGCTACAATCTCAATGAATTGGATGAACAAGGCAGTGTACATGAATGCAATAACAAATTCAACGAAGCTCAAGTATTCAATATGACAATGCAAACATGACAGCAAACAAATGCAAGTGACTCAAGCAACATGTCCATTTACAACAAAGATGAAGTACACAATGAAACAATATGCAAAATGGGGAGTTTGCAAGTGCAGATCAAAAGCAATGACCAAGAATTTATACAAAGCAGCAGAATCAAGTACATCATGAAGCAAAACCAAGTTCATTTCGAAGTTAAAATGAAGCATGAAAACATAGCCGAGGTTAATGAAGTCCAAAGCAAACAGAAGGGATGAAACAGATGTACAAACTGAAACCCCAGAAGGACCAGGTTATATAACTGCAAGTACCGGCCTCAATATCAAAGAAACAATTCCAGAACAAATGTCGACCAACAGAAATTAGGCCAACAGCCACATGCAGATGAACAACAAAGGATCAAAGCTCAATGCATATGAAACCAAGAACGCTAGCATGAAGTACAACAATGCACAAGTGACCGACAACAAACATCAGCAAGTTCATATAACAAAAGTGCATAAGGGCAGTATAATGATGAAACTCAGAAATAAACATGTTCAAAGTCGAAGAATTTAATGCAGACGCAAACAAAATTCATGTTTAATAAGTCAAGTGCCGAAGTCCAGTTGAAATTGAGTTGATGCCAGAGAAATCGAATTCAAAAATCAAAAACGTATCTTTGAAAAAGCCACAAACCAAAAAGAGGAAAGTTTTCTCTACCGTATCGATCAAATCGAATGTTTCATAATCAAAGCCATGCACATCAAGTCAGGAAAGCATGAATTAGGAAAGTGCAGAATTCATATAAATACATCACCCAAATCATCATCGGCAAGCGTGGAAATATCGAATCGAATCCAAATATAAACCCACAATCATCATCGGCAAGATAATCACTGCATCGAGTTCGAGTACGAAAATCAGAAAAGCACAAACAGGGAATTTACATACCGAAGCAACAGTGAACTCGATCGTCTCGAAGCAACCAAGTCCAAATTTCATAAAACGATCAACAAAGGAGTAGCTACGAACGAGCGACGAGAAAGAGCAGCACAAACCAGAGAATCATATTTGAAGAAAGCCCCAATTTGGATCAAAGAACGAAGCCCTAATTTAGTGGCAAAGGGGATCGGCCGACATTTTCTTCACAAGCCAGAAAAGAGAACAGGCTAAAGAAATAAAAGGGGGCCGGTTTTTTTATGTTTATTTAATTAGGGTTTATTTTTAAAGGGGGGTTTTAGTTTATATTCACATAGGGTTTCAAGTTTAAAGTTGTTTTTTATTTGTTGTTTTTACTTGTCGAGTCAAAGTATTGGTAAATCACCACCTAGGTTGTAGGTAGTGTCAGATTGTCTGGTTAGAATTAGTTCAGTGAGCAGGGTGTGCGAGTTTGCAAAACTCTATAGGCGGAAGCAAGGGTTTGCGAGTTTGCAAAACTCTATAGGCGGGAGCAGGGGTTGCGAGTCTATTAGAGTGTTTGTGAGCGGGAGCAGGGTTTGCGAGTCTGTTAGAGTGTTTGTAAGCGGGAGACTGTTTAATTCTAATAGAAATCTGGAAATGCAGCAGTAGGCAGGGGTTGCCGAAGCTGGGTAAATTTTGTGTGTGTGATTTACTTTTCAGCATATTTATTTTTGCAGTTTGTTTCTGTGTTGAAATCGAGAAAATTTGCTATAACCCTATTCACCCCCCCTCTAGGGTTAATCTAGATCCTATAGCAGTAGCATCATCTGGTAGTGAAACAATGAACAGTTGGCCTAAAGGTTGACAGGTAAAAGAAAAAAGGTTGGTTTAGTTGTTCAAAGTTTCTCGAATACTGGATAGTTCGGCGATATACCTTTGGGAGATGATGTTGGAATATGGGACACTCCATTTTCCCTTCCTAAAAAATATGTGATAAAATGGAAAGATTTGGAGGAATTGCGGGTGTGTAAAGCCAGGATCCTCGAGGTTGTACTTTCTGAAAGTAATAATCAGAATGGCGGTTACTGAAGTTGTTGTTATTACTATTTCAATTGTTGGAGCAAGGAGTGGCAAAGACGGGCATGAATAACTACGATTTAAGAGCTTCATCGGCCTCATAGATGGTTATCATCAAAGTGATATCTTCTACCGGTGGTCCTTGCTGAATAGGAATGATTATTTCCTTTCAATCTTTAGAAGCGGATTCAGGGAGAATCCCAGCATGCACCTAAGTAGAAGTTGAGGCCATAAGGGTCAACTCAACCCAACCCTTAGCAATGGCCTCCAAGTCTTCTTTGTTGAGACGGTTGGCTTTGATTTCCACTTCATCGGCATCGCCTACATCCTCCCTTTCTTTTCTTAGAATCTCATCCCAAGCCATAGCAAGCACTTTGGGGTATTTATCGCCAAGCCACTTAAGGTTCCCAGATTTGACGACATTCATTTAGAAGCGTACCAAGGTGGCTTCACTCTTTTCATGAAGCTCTTCTTCTTTTTTCCCAACCTTAATGGCTCGAGTCTCCAGAATCTTCTTCTCTACATTAATGTGGAGGACTTTGTTCATATGCATCCTCAGCTAAACTGAGAGCTCCGTCCATTCCTTTCTTTTCATTCTCCACCTCAGCCTTGAGGTCTCTAATTACGAGTGTACAGTGTCGATAATGGTTTGTGGCACTGCCTTCTCCTTAGGTAGCTTGACGCTCTATGGCATGCACTATAAAGTTGCTCTTCCTGGAGCTTGTACTTGGCCTTGAAAGCCTTGTTCTTATCTTGACATTCCTTTTTTGAGTCTTCTAATGTCTTTTTCAACTGATCTACCTCCTTTGTGTAGAAATCACAAATTCTTTTATGGTCCTTTCTCTCGGTTTCGTATTGTTGGATGATCAACTAATTAGCCTTATTTGTTTCAAACATAATGTGGCAAGCCTTTTCCAGGCCTAGTACTGCTAAAATATATCATGGACAACTACCTCTGCATAGCTGGCCACACCATGTGGAATATTCTTCAGGACATTGTCAAACTTAACACTGTAAATCACAAGTGTGGGCAAGCATTATGCATTTCTGTGAGATTAAGACTTGGTACTAGGGTCAAAGAAGTCATGGCATGAGTGAGGAGTGTTGTAGTATCATTTTTTATGTAGGATGTCTGCTAGATGGGTTCAAAAGTTAATGAGCCTGTAGGTAGGAATGTATTTGGGCTTGTAAGAATGCACCGGAGCTTGGTGTGAAAGTAGGGTCGGCAAGGGAATGGTGAGAACTCAGGAGGTGGAATGTGAACTATAAGCCTTGATGAAAATCAGTCTTGAGATCTTGAGAGTGGTGCGTGAATGCGGTGTAGAGAGTGTGATCTCCAGGTTGACCCCAAGCAGTCATGGGAATTCCTATCGTGTTCCACAGGATATCGTCTCTCCTCATAATCTTTCCTCTCTTTCTCCTTTCTTCGGAGTCACTTAGAACAAGATTCCAAGCCAAGTTGTGCTTATGGGGTGAGCAGCTAAAAGGTTTGTGGCCAAGGTACCAGGTTAATTATTGTCAAGGTCACCAAAGCGGCAAGGACGTCCCATTGTACCTCAAAATAAATGGAATCAACTGAGTAATCAAGAAGTGGATTAAGAACAAGTTCATAGTTCTAATGCTTATAGTTCTAATAGTGTGTGAAGTGCTGATGCATCCTAAATAGCTTACAAACCATACTCATGGGGTTCTAAGGATAGAGTTTCTTCCTCCTCAATGGGCCAAGGCAAGTTAGCCAACAGGAAGTTGAAGTCAGGAAGGTTGGATGCCTAGATATCTTCAAAATTTAGCACTTCTGGAGAGAAGTTTGGGAAGCTCGCGATGTTTCTCAAAGACCGAAAGATAATGTCGTATGTGCCTAAATCGGTTGATTCTTCTATTGAGTCGTGGTGTGGTTCAAGTGCATGCTAGGAGTTTTTGATGATTAATCACTTACCTTGGGGTTGAGTGGCTTAAGTGCCTTCAGGGAATGTCCGCCCGAATGATTCGCTTTCGATGGCACCCTCATTTACATCTTCTCCTCCTTCCTCTCCCTCTTCTTCTTCTCCATTATCTCTTTCATCTTCTATGTTCTCTCCTTCTCCTTAAGCTTCTTGGTCTATATCCACTTCTCCGCTTCTCCTTCGTCTCCAATAAGGTCTTCATCATATTGTTGGTCTTCATCTTCTCCATATTTTTCTTCATCGGAGCTGGGAATCTTTATAGTTTTCATAAAGATTCCTTGAGGAACTGGAGGACTACGAGCAACTCGGTCCTACACACAAGGAAGTGGATTCGACTAAGCACTCTTGCAATAGTAAAGAAGTTGTAGCTGATGCATGAAAGCGTTGGTTAGAATATAGGAGGTTTTCCATAGATTCAAGTTGATCCCTTCAAGAAACTGAAGAGATTCCACCAAAGAGAGGATATCAGTGAGAGATAAAAAAAAGAGCTAGATGCTTTATTGGAAGAAGCTTATAAGAAATGGAACAACTGGGTAAGAGAACTTACCTTTAGAAAGCCAATATCAGTTAAAGCCTTTAGGGCATCGAACAAAGAAATAATTATCCATGAAATAGCTTCGTTTATTAGAAAGCCCATTGAAAAGATTTCAACTATTGAAGGCATTGACTATCATTAGAGATGGTCTCCTTCCTTCTCTTGAAGTTAAATAAAGTCGATAACTTCTTGAAGGTTAATGGGGAACATAGGTGCATCACAAAGATGAAATAAGGAGAATTCATGAGGGCATAGCCATTTGGATGAACTTGAGTTAGAGATACCCAAGTGATTAGAAGAGAAACTTCAAAACTCATCATTGAAGAGGGGCATGACACAAGAAATACAAATATATCGATTACATATTGTATAGCCTACCGGAGGGAACGACCGCTTTGGTGGGGCTTGGCAAGAAAAACCCAATCCTTAGGAATATCGTGCCAATGGCGGATTCTCTTTAGTTCTGCACGGTGAGTTTTGAAAAAATGACATCTGTAGGGTTATCCAAAATCGTAATAATCAGTTGATTATCTACTAAAAATAAGTGCCACGAGGCCCTATTTGAGGGGTAGTTGGGAGTTTAAGTTGTGTGATTAAACGCTTAGCTCTAGATTGCATAGAGGTAGATGTTGAGGCAAAAATAACCTCACATCCGGAGGTGTGGATGTGCTGGTAGTAGAGTAAAAATGAGAAGATCATTTGAGATCGGCCTTTCTATACTGAAACCTGATAATGAATGTGGTCAGGCGTGATTTATTTTGACCCTATACTTTGATAAAAACCTGTGTAGTCGATGTATATAGTCCAAGGGATGTCGACCTATGTTGCCTAATCGGATTCTATATGTTGACCAAGGCATTGCAATTTTTCAATGTATGTAGTGTATGTCCTGTGTCCATGGTAGAGTGTACATGAATGCTCTATGTAAATAGCCTACTCCTGCTGTTAAATGAGCTATATCACACTATGGAACTATGTATCGATTTTTACACATCATCGTAGAATGACCGATAATGAAATTGTTATCTAGAATGAAACAATGCTTTTCTTTGTAGGACCACATGGATGTGTCAATCGACTCAGAGTGTCTATGATTGATTTTGTTATGCTCTTAAGTGTGCTGTATGTGACGATTTCTTGAAATCATCTCATCAAAACTAAATAGCTATCCGTATTTGACTAGTAAGTTGATCGTGTCACCTACCATTCACCATTCCCGCTCTACAAATCATCAAACCAAAGTCTATATCAAGGAACTCAGAGCAAGATTCAAAAACCGCGAAGATAGCGTAAAAGGACCAAAAGTCATCCTTGGGATTGTAGAAACGAGTCAGTAAAAACAAAGGGCAGGCGAATGAGTTGGTTCTGAAGGCAAGTTGGCGATAAGAATACAAAGTCATCATCGATGAAACTAGAGCTGGCAACGGTCTAACCACGGCAGCAACGTCGAGATCGGGGTCAAAACCCAACTTAGATCGAAATATAAAGTGATAGAGTTGGTTAAGAAGGGTGGATCTCTTGCTAGAATGATTGGTGACAAATTGATCATGGCAGTTCAAATGACGGCAGCAATGCTTGAGATATGGTGGCAGCATTGAGAAAGTCGAGGTAGTTCTCAAGGCAAGTAGACAAATAGGCCGAGTAATGTTATTTTGATGACGTCTATGAAAAATACTCTATATACGTTATTATTGTAGATTAAGGAAAAGACACTAACATACAAATACAACAGAATTCAAATAAGATGATATGATTAAGGCAAATAGAAAAATACGCGGAGTTATGGAGATGGTACAAAGATGAAGCCGACATTCAAAAAGAGATAAAAGTACGTTTTATAGTTAGTCGATTTTCTCGATTTTTTAGAGTAATTTATTGTTATAACTACTTATATGATCTCCAAAATTTATGAAACTTCATAACAATCTTCAAAAACTTATTTAGATTTATAGATATTTTTTCGGAATTTTTCAAAGAGAATACAATGAAAAATAGGAGAAAACGTAGCAAGGGAAGGCTTAGAATTTCCCTAGATCGGGCCACTACAGCAGCCACTGGTCCCACTTGTCGGGCAGTGGATATGGCATCGGTGCATCAATCGAGTTAAGTTTTGTCCATTCCTGTGCGCATCAATTTTCATCTTTTCTATCTCACTCCAGCATATCTCTTTCATAACATTGCAATGCTTCTCCATTACTTTTTAAAACATTAGCATCCTTTATTAAAGCTCTCCAACATCTATATAAAGCATCTAGATCATAACCAAAGATCTTAGTTGCTTTCTAATCTCTATGCTCTGGTATTTCTGCTGAATGTGCACTTAGTTCTCTACTCACTACTACAATCATATACTCCTCAACTCTGCTCATTCATATCTCTATCGTATCGAGTAGTTATTGGAGATTCGGTACTTAAGCAGTCCATAAATGAGGGGTGCTTAGGCAGTTAGAAGTGTAAACTTATTCCTCCAGGAGAAGTGAAGGGATTGCTAGTGAAATTCTTAAGAGGTTCTTAGGAACTAGATGCAGGAGAGGTGCTCCGAACAAGTATAAAATTTCACATGCACTTACTTATTAATTTACCATTTTATCTATTACATTTTTAATATTACTTAGTTGTTTTAGTGCTCTAATCGTATCAACCATATACGGTCCTTTAGATATTTCATTTTGTACCAATGCAAGGTTTTCCAAAATCAAAATAAAATTTTGAAATATCCTTTTAATATGGTGACTAAAGTTATAACACATTTCAAGAAGACCAATGAACTATATGTCCTCCACTTTTTCCTAGGTCTAACTATGCATATTTGTCTACACATATAAAGAGTCTACATGGAAGCCGATGGACTTGAAATACATCTAGTTACTCAAACTCGTTATGAACCATCTAATACTCTTGTGAGTATGTGGAAAAAATATCGACAAATCGACGCCTTCGACAATGCTGAATCCACGAATATTTTATACTGCCCTTTAAAAAAAATGAGTTTTCTAGAGTCATGATGTGTAAAATTACATATGATATTTGGAACATGTTACAAGTTACATATAAAGGTACAAATAAGGTTAAATAGACTGAAATCAACTTATTAAAAATCAATTCAAATCTTTTAAATTGAAACCAAATGAGAGCATTATAGACATTTATTCAAGGTTTCAAGCAATAGGACATAATATTTGGCAATAAGAGCGACTTCTACTTATTTTGACTTAGTATCATGAATTACTCTTTGACTGATGAATGGGAAAGAAAAATACATTCTATTGAAGAAGCTAATGATCTTTCCATACTCTTCGTCAAAGAATTAATCATATGAAGAAATCCTACAAGATAGAAAAAGAACGAGCCTAATAAAACGTAGTATAACTTTCCAGGTTATCGATGATGACTCGGAGCTAACTAAGGAAGATGTTGTATTTGCTGCAAAGAAAAATAAAAAATCTGGAATGGTTTGAAAGAAAAAATTTGTTAAGTCAATCGATACTTCTTTCAAATGCTATGGATGCGATAAATTTGGACATATGAAAAAAGATTGTCTTGAACTAAATAAAGAAAAGAAATTTATAAATGAGAAGATATCAAAGAAGTGCAAGCAGGCTTTCTAAGTAACATGGGATGACTCATCTTTAATTTAAAGTGATAGTGATAGCGATAGAGAGCAAGCAAATGTATGCTTCGTGGTAATAAAGTATGAGGTATATTCTGATCTTTCTTTTGATCTTGTTATAGAAATTATATTGGAATTAGATGATAAATAACATGGTTTAACAATAACTCATAAAGAATGTCCTAGAAATATAAGCATGTTAGAACTGAAAATAGAAATGCTTAAGGATAGAAAGTGATTTTAGAAGAAGAAATTTTGAAGCTACAATTTTTTTACAAGAATTCGAAATCCTTGGATTTTAATATGAAGTACAAATTGTTTAAAATGATAGTTAATTTTATCTTATAAAAACAATGAATTAAAAATGTCAGTATTTTTTTGAAAAATAAAATAAATATTTAGAAAACAAACCAAAATATTCTAGAAAGTAAGTAAAAGAGTTATTTATTAATATTTCAAATTTAATCAAGAAATGAAATTTTCTCTCATTTCAACATTTACAAGTTAAAAAATCAAATAAACCAAAACCAAATGGCTAATTCTATTTATGCACTGAAATTTTCTTTGCATACCGGGCTTTTTTTAAAAGAAATTAAAGATAAAAATATCCTTATTAGAAATAGTAGTAAATATGTTTGAATTATTTTTCACTTTACTACTTAAAACACCTAAACCCTGATTTAGCTAATAAAACATAGTAAATCAAATTCTTATCTAAACAATTAAAGTGGGGAAGAAGAGATTGGTTTAAGGTTAGAATAAAATAAAGTTATGATTTTGTATTAAAAATAGAGAAGGATTATGATTTTGGAGTAGAATCCAAAGAAGAAATAAAAAACTTCTTTTTCCCCCTTTTCCCATGATGGTGAGGGGTGCTTGAATTCGCAATGAACACATCTTCAATATGCGGTACATAAAGAAGCACATAAAGGATCTACTATGATTTAATCCATCCTCGTAATTATCCGGCTAGGAGTATATTTTTCCTTATCATTGCCCAACTTTGAATTTTCTCGTAGTTGTCTCACTAGGCAGTGTGATTTCTGTTAGGGTTTCTACATTGGAAGAGAAGAGAAATGAACTTGTAAAAGACTAAAAACAACTTAAGGGTGGAATTGGAAATTAGAGGGTATATGTAAAGTAAGTAAAGGTTAATAGTATTTTATGCTAAATTTAGGTGTTTCTAAAGCAAAATAGGATGTATGAATAGAACTAACCAAATAAAAGACTATGTATGCTGCATTTTACATTAACTTTAGGAAACCCAAAAATAGTTAACCAAAACAGAAAATAAAATGACGATCAAAATTTGGGTAAATTAAAGCTAAAAATAATTTGAAGGCAGAAACACATATAAAAGTTTTTAATGAAAGTTCATAATAATAATAATTTTTATTTTAAAGTTTTACCAAACCCTCATGGGTGTGGTTACCTTCTACTTAACCTCTAGGACTCTAATGTAGCAAGTGGGTACCAATGAAATTAATTTTATTTATTATAGTTAATCCAAAATAAAAATAATAAATTGATACTGGATAGTGGATGGTGCAAACATAAGAACGAAAATACGGAGATGCAAACTAACATTTCTTATATGGATGGTCATATAGTTACATTTGAAGATAACTCCAAAAGTTTTATCATTGTTCGGGGAGACATATCTTCTATAAATATATCTAACTCTCCTTCAATTATGAATGTTGTACTAAAGAAAAATTAAATACAATCATTCAAGCATTAGTCAATTTTTTTATAAAGGATTTAAAACAACTTTTGAAAAAGATAAGTGTGATATTTTTTTATCAAAATGGTAATTTAATTTTTGAAGAAGTATGAAATTAGAATATTTTTATATTAAATATAAAAATAAGACATAATAATGATTTGTATCTTATTGTAGATGTATATGATCCATGGTTATGACAGAAACGTGTTTGTCGTGTGATTTTTAAAGATATTCATAAATTAGCTAAAAATCATATTTTAAGAGGTTTACCGAAAATGAATTTTAAACTTAATAATTTATACGATTCTTGTCAGTTTGGTCAACTTAAGAAATCTTATTTCAAATCTAAAAATTAAATTTTTACCAAACAACCATTGTAACTATTACATTTAGATTATTTGGGCCTATGCAAACCAGACTAATGAATCATAATAAATATGTTTTTGTAACGATTGACGATTTTTTAGATATACTTGAACTTTTTTTATAAAAAAAGTTAAAACTTTCGAAAATTCAAAATCTTTCAAAAAAGAATTCAAAATTTAAAAAGATTTAAAAATTACAATATTGAAAGTGACCATGGACGAATTTGAAAATGATCCATTTTAAGAATTTTATAATAAAAGGGTACAAATCATCCCATTTATTTTTCGAGAACATCATAGCAAAACCGTTTTCTAGAAAAAATTTGCAATTTTACAAAAATGCACTAGAACTTTACAAAGCAGTAGTAATCTACCATAAAAAATTTCAGCCGAGGCAATTGCTACAGCTTGTTATGTTCTAATTTATGCCTCATCAAGACATTTTACTAAGAATACACCTTATGAACTCTTCTATGGTAGAAAACCAAAAGTATCTTTCTTAATTTTTTTTTTGCCCAAAATGTTTATTTTAAACAACACAGACCTCTAAGAAAATTTGATCTAAAACGCGATGAAGGAGTTTTTGTTGGAGACTTTAATCAAATAAAGCTTAAAGAATTTTTAATAAAAGAAGTCATACTTTAGAAGAAACTTTACACGCATCTTTTGATGAAAATTTCCATGACAAAACCGATGATGAATAAAATAATGAAATAAACAAACCATTTACTCAAAAAATATCAAATGAACAACCAACCAAAATGATAAACACTAAAACCAAAAATGATTTAAAATCTCCTTCTAGAATTTTAAACGATCATCGAATAGATAATGTGATTAGAGATATTAATAGAAACATAGCCACTCAAAGACAATTAATTCAAATGGGTCATATTGCCTTTACACTTAATATTGAACCTAAAAATTACAAAGAAGCGATTAAGGACATTTAGTGGACTTTAGCCATGCAAGAAGAACTTAATCAATTTGGATGAAGTTACGTTTGGAAACCTATACCGAAACCAGAAATCAAACTGTTATTAGTACAAAATGGGTATAGAAAAAAAGATGATGAAAATGGTGATATCATACGCAATAAAGCTAGACATGTGGCTCAAGGATATAATCAGAAGAAAGGGATTGACTATAAGAAAAACTTTGCTCCCGTAGCACGTCTACAACATCAACTTGATTTAGTATAATGATATATATTTTGGATTTTGAAAATAAACGAATTTTTGAAATTTAAGTTAAGGGAATTTGAAAATCAATGGGATTTAAATCACAAAAAATGTTTTTACTTGATATAGAATTGAAATAATTAACAAAGAAGATTAGAAAATAATTTTAGAAATTTCATTGAGCTTAGTTCAATAAAAGCAACTTTTCAAAATTATTTGAAAAATAATGATTTAAAATTTAGATTTAAAATTTGAATTATATTTTAAATATATAAATTGGAAAATTATCTTGATATAATATTTGTGGAATTATGAAATTTATTTTGGAAATAAACAATTATTTTATAATTATTGAAAATTAAAAAGTAATATTTTTAATAAAGGAAAAATTGTTATAAATAAAAAATTACAATTTGAATAGAAAGCCTTAAGCGAATTTTTATATAATTACTGAATAGGGGTTTAGGTAATAAGGTAGTTAAGGGTATGAATTATTTAAAAAAATCAAAATAATATTATTCGACCACACTTTTCTATACTTATCGGTACAATAATATCTTTTAACCAATTCGAAATATTTAACCTTAAAGCAACAATACCCAAGCCTATTAAAGCATATATAAACATTGCTCCATTCATTTATCTCCTCCCTAAAACCTAAAAAACTCCTCAATCCATTGTTTTTCTTCTCGTCTTCATCATCATCATCAAGTTTTCAACTATAAAGTGAGTATTTTGTATTTACTTTGTGATTTTTATAGCTTTGCAAATGTCAATACACCATATTAGTTTAATATCTAATGCTTGATCCTTGTTATTGGTATAATCGAAGTAGTATTAGTGTATGATGCTTAGTTTTAACTCAAAACCAATGTCACACAAAGTCATGTCATCGATCTCTAGAGAACGACAATTAGAAACGGTAAAGTTTTGGGCTTACTGCTCATATACTCAGCACAACTGGTCAATCGCTCGTTTTTTGAAAAATCGACCGGTCATGTTGATTTTCTAAGGTGTAGTGCCCAAAACTTGATTAACTTGTTTCCATTTTACTTCTCTTCCCTTTCTTCGACTATTTTTGCAGTTAAATGATAATACAAAGTTTGTTTTACACTGCACAAGTTACTCTGGAATATGGACTATAGCAATTAGATGAAGATTGGATTATACTTGTTGTATATTGAATATTAACTTTTTTGAAAATGCACAAAGAGATCAAAATTCTTTAAAAGTTTAATCCTAGATTTTGAAGTTTTGAAAGTATTAAAGATTATACCGACACATACATTTCATTTTTAAAATATCAAACTTGAAAATTTCAAAATACCTTATCTTATTTTGAATGTAAATTGAAAATGGGGAATTTGTCAACATTTACAAATTTTTTAAATGAAAAACTGGGGAAAATTCATTTTTTAAAGTATTTTTGAATAAAATGTATTTTTAAAGATTAATTTTGAATTATTTAATTATATTTTGGATTTAAAGTAGAATTGGTGGGTTAAATATTTTTAAATAATGGAAAAGTCAAATAAACTATTTTGGTAATTCCAAAAGGCATAATTAAACCAATTTGAGATGATACTTATATTTGTAAAAGTTCAAATTTGAATTACTTAATTATATTTCACGATTTAAATTTGAAAAGAAATGAATCTTACTTAAATAATTCAAAATTTACTTTGGTTCGAATAATATGAACTTTTATGATTATAGGCTTTTGTGTTGAAATCATACGAGTTTGTTTACTTCGAATTCCATCATTACTAGTCATTAACTTATATCTTGCCCAATATTAATATTCGATGTCATTCTTTATAATTGTTTTTTCTTGCAAGTTAAACTTTGATGCAAAAACACGACAATCCTTTGGGGTTACGTGATGGGCCAAAGCGACATTTAAGGATCAAATGTCATGGTGGAAGGTTGATTGTTTTAAAAATAATAAATTTAACATTTATCGAGAAGGGCGTAGGATATTTGACTATTAGATGCTAGTAACCACTTAGCGAACTGATTTGAGGGTCGCAACACGATTCGTGATGATCTTGTCTCACATCACCATATCTAAGTAATTTTTTACTAGGACTTATGAAGCTATTGAAGATAATGAAGATTTTTCAACGACGTAGTGAAACAAGGAGATGTAGTATGACCAGATGGAGATATGATGAAGTGGCCTACAACACAAGTAAGATATATCACATCTTCATTTACCAAAAAAAGTACGACAACAGTGGGATCGTGTAAAGTGCAAATCATAACCAATCAGGGGTGAAAACGACCGAGATGACTTGCCGAGGCAGATAGTTTATGTAGATGGCAAGTTCATTGATGAGATTTATTAATATACGATCCTTTCCGGATTTCACAGAAGAGAATAAGATTTAGCGCTCTCATAAGTATAAGTAGAAATGTTATATACCTAGTAAAATTATTGTTTTTAATAATGGTTTGAATTTCATAAATCATAAGGCAACTCAAAAGTAAAATGAATAGGATATGATGTTCCAGTTGATTAGTGTCGCGACTGTTTATGTTATATTGAATAGTGTCGTGACATGTATGCTTTCATTTATTTGTGAAAAGGGGGATTTATGGATATTTTTTTGGTGTAAGCGACCTTGTGTGTAATCTTATCCCTATAAAACCCAATGTGACATAGTCATCTGTTTTTGTTGCACAATTATACTCATAGTTAGAAATCTAGCTTGACTTGGAGTTTTGTTTTGTGACATCTCATTTGATCCGACTGAGGAATTGTTCTAGGATAATTTTTCTCTCTCGCTTCGAAGTTATTTCCTATGATATAAGGATAGATAGGGACTGGCATACCTTATATAAGTTTAGAGTAGTGGTTGACTTAGATTGCATGGACTTTATCTATGCGATCAAAGGAACTGTTAGAGTCATTTGGACTGAGAATAACTGAGCGACCCATTTGAAATTAATAGAGTTATGTTAGTCTATTTGTTTTTATTGTATATAGTTGACTATATTTGTACTAAGATGTCTTTGTTTTGAGGCAGTTTGTACATAGTCTACCTAATGATCATGTTCTGTTTTGTTTTGGTTTGACGTCCACTTGTACATATTTTGATATGTGTGTGTGCCTTTTTGATATATTATGTTGTGCAACCTTTACTTATTGTGTTCCCAATATATGAATTGTATAAATTCTTTAAACTTGTGCTCATTGCCTTGTGTTGAGACTAGATATGTATCATTTCAAATGTATTCAGGTATTAAAATTACCTATGTTGTCCCAAAGTAATGTATACAAGTGAATGCTCCTCTCGAGTCCTTTGATCTGACTATCATATAGTGGTTTCAGTCTCTAGTAAACTAGTTGTTGGAACAGAGCGTCACATTGTATCAGAGCCAAGGTAGGAAATACTTTGTATAAGTCAAGAATCAGAACACATTTGACTATAAAAGAGTCAAACTTAGGTCGTTACCTGATCAGTATGAATGGGACGGAATTGGGGAATAACTCATGTATGCAATATATAATTTTTTTTTAAAGTGTTTTCAAAGGGAGAACACTAGGATAATTATTAAATACATATTTGTATTATATATGTAATTGTTAATGAAACTTTTATATTGTACAACATTTATCTAATGAAGTGAAAAATGTTATTTACCAGAAAATGGTAGGACCAGCTAGACCAAGAAATGGTTTGACGGTCGAATCACCTAATGTTAATCAAGCAATTCAAATATGCATTTAACCGTGGATCAATTGGTTAAAGCAATGAGACGTGTCAAAGACATAGGCTTGCTCAGAATGATAACTCAAACAATAGATCAAACTTACCAAACTTTTCAACGACTACATTAGTCTGAGAGGAAAACATTTCTGGGAAACGAAGGCGTGAGGGGAGTGCATGCCTGTTTGAGGACCTGTAATTTTTTTAGTGATTTGGATTAGTCAGATCAAGATAAAAGATGACTAACATCATGACTGTTACAAGCTAGTTCCATAAACTAGTACAAAGTCATAACGTAGCAATGCTAGAAGAAGATATCATCTTTCAAGAATTTAAAAATCTTTTCAAATCTCACTTTTTACCTAAAGCAGAGAAAGTTGCTTTACTTTGAAAATTTATTGATTTGACTTAAAATGACTTATCTGTGACTAAACGTGTCAATAAGTTTAATGCACTCTTGAAGTATGGACTACCATTAATTAGCACTTCAAAAGTAAAGAATGAGGAATTTGTTCTCGGACTTAATGATGATCCAAGGGATAGACTTTCAACTCCCCTTCGTTATCCATTTAAGGAATCATTGATATGACGCTAAGATCTGCTAGTCCATCTACTCAACAATTCAGACAAAGGAAAAGGCTATTTTATCCAAAGAAAAACTGGAGAAAGAATAAGAAGCCTTTTCAGCAGTAACAACATGAACAGAGGAAGCAACTTGATCGATCTTAGGTAGATGCCACTATAGTAAGAAGAAGGGTCATTATGAAAACACGTGTAGAAAAAGGATGTAGATCATGGGAAGTAATGTTATAATTGTGATAAAGTTTGTCATTTTGTGAATTATTGCAGGAAGCCCAAATGCAAACCCAGGGCAAGATGTTTACCATAGAAGAATCTAGTTCAGTGCCATCCAATTGGATCTTATGCTTCTATGAATATGAAACGTTGTAGCGTCTTTATTCGTTTATTTGGTTATATTTTTCTTTGTGATTTATTCATTATGAATCATTCAAGTTTTGAAATTAACCTTGGAATGGATTGGCTCGCTCGATTATTCTATGTTAAGTGAGTGATTACTCTTAGACATTCCGATAACATAGAACGAGTTATAATTGTACTAAAGCCTCAAGTAACAGTTCATGATTCTTTAAATGCCGTGGAAGCTCAAAAAGTGAGTTTGAGCAGTTCTAGTAGTTTGGAAGTTTACTGATATTTTTGAGCTAGTTACGATTACGAGTATACCACCCCAAAAGAGTATTTTAATTATAATTTTCTGAACTCAACCATTCTGTAGACTACCTAATCATATGTGCCTAAAGAAATGGTTAAATTAAGAACACAATTAAAAGAACTCGGGTGGAAAAAAGTTTAGACAAAGTAGTTCTCTATTGGGTACATCAGCTTTATTTTTCTAGAAGGCAAACGGATCTTTATGACTCTGCAAAGATTAAAGAAAATTGAATGATATCACGATCAAGAATAAATATCCGTTGTCAACAATAGAAGGTTTATTTGGTAAGCTATGCAGTGCTAAAGTATTTTCGTTGCTTGGTCTAGTAATTGGTATTCTTAGAGTGGAAGAAGTAGTCTATCTTGAAGTGCATTTTGAGCTAGATATGGTTCATATGAGTGGTTAGTAATGCCATTTGGACTGGCGAATGCTCTAGCTTACTTTATTGATCTGATGAATCAAGTATTCCAAAGTTATTTGGATAAATTTGTTCTAATTTTCATCGATGATATCTTATTCTACTAGAAGACAAAAGAAGAAATGCGATTCATTTGCAAGTGAGGAGAACACCAACTTAAAGCTAAGTTTTCAAAGTTTCAATTTTGGAAGAAGGATGTTCAAATTTTAGGACTTTTGATTTCTAAAAGGGGCATCTAAGTTGACCCAGTGAAGATTGAAGCAAAATTTAGAGATAGTAACAGAATTCAAAGTTTCTTAGGATTGGCTGGATGCTGTAGGAGATTTAACAAAATTTCTCTAAAATTTCTGATTCACACTGAGCTGACAAAGAAATGAAAGAAATTTGGTTGAATAGATAAATGTGAAGAAGCTTATTTGAAATTAAAGATGTTACTTTCTAACGTTCCAATATTGATATTTCGCAAAGGGAAATGGGATTTGGTAGTTCATATTGATGCCTACAGGATGGGTCTTAGCGTTGTTTTGATGTGGAGAGATAAAGTTGTAGCTTATACATCTAGGCAACTCAGATCTAATGAATTAAAGTATGCAACTTACGATCTTGAGTTGGCAACCGTAGTGTTTACTCTGAAGCTTTGGCGACATTATTTTTTAGGAGAATGGTTTATTTTATTCACAGACCATAATTCACCGAAATATTTATTCTCTAAATAGTATTGGAATATGCGACAATAGTAATGACTTGAATTTCTAGCTGCATATGATCTAGAATTCGGTATACGCCTACAAAGTAAATAAAGAAGAAGATGCTCATGGTAAAAAGCTTCAGGTGGTCATATCAATAATGTTGATAGAAAGCTAGAAGTGTTATCTTCTTTTATCATTAATTTAGAAGGGTAGGGATACACTAACCATGTTAGCAAGCTTAGACATTCGACCAAGTTTACTTGGTCAAATTCAAGGCAATCAAGGAAATAATATAGTCTTGACAGATCGAATCAATAAGTTGAAGAGTGGATATGTATTAGAAGATCTTAGCAATTGAGTTGGATTCGAATGGAATTTAAGATTTAATGGAAGATTGTGTTCCCCATGCAACCCATCTAAGCAAAGCAGTTCATGACGAATGTCATCGATTTTTAATTTCTAAACATCCCTAATATCAATGGGATTTAAATCATGAAATTTTATTATTCGAAATATAATTAAAGTAATTAATAAATAAGATTAGAAAATAATTTTTGAAATTTTATTGAACTTTATTCAATAGAAGTTATTTTTGGAATTTATTCCAATTTGAAATTTGAATTGTATTTTAAATATCCAAAGGTTGTTTGGAAATGTATTTGACAAAATAAATAGTATTCATGGAATTTTGGAAATTAATTTTGGACGTAAAATAATTATTTTAAAATCTTTGAAAATTTAAAAGTAATATTTTAATAAAGAAAATTTGTTATAAACATAAAATAAAATTTCCCTTAAAATGCCTCGAAATGGGTATTGAATAATAGTCTGGGTAATAAGTAGTTAATGGTAATTATTAAAAGAAAAGAAAATAAATTGGAATCATATTATTTGACCACACTTTTTATAATGATCATTATAATAATAATCTTTTAACCTATTCCAAATACTTAAACCTAACATAACTACACCGAAGCCAATTTAAACCTTGCTCCATCATTCATCTCCTCCTTGAAACCTGGAAAAGTCCTCAAGCTATTGTTTTTCTTCTCATTTTCATCATCATTGAGTTTTCAACTATGAAGTGAGTATTTTGTTGTTTACGTCACTATTTTTATAGCTTTGCAAATGTCAATGTACCATATTATTTTAATATCCTTTGCTTGATCCTTATTCTCAATATAATCAAAGTAATATTGGTGTATAATGCTTAGTATAACCAAACTCAATGTCAACCGAAGTCACGTAATTGATCACTAAAGAACAACAATAGAAAATAGTGAACTTATAGGCATACTTCTCAGAGATTCTTTAAAATTAGCCGACTGCTTTTTTTTCTGAACGATTTCTAGGTTTATACCTAGAACATGATTTATTTGATTTTAATTTGCTTCCCTCCCATTTCTTTGATTGTTTTTGCACTTGATTGTGTGAGTTAGCGGACTAGTGATCTTAAGGCTTAATTAATACTAGAGGGGGTTGGGGTGAATAATGTTTAATGGATTATGTGAATATGATTCAAATTCTTTATGATTTTACTTGAAATGATGGAATTAACAATCACAGAAACAATCACAGTATCAAAGTACAGATAAAAGTAAGTACAGTAAAAGTAAAAAAAGGAAAGAACACACCGGGATTTTATACTAGTTTGGATTTACCCTACATCTAATTACGCCCAATTCCTGATAACAATTCCTTTTCAACTAGTAAATGTAAATACAAGCCCAATTTTAAGGCTATGAGACACACCCTCCAGAATCCCGGCCTCTGAGTAGAGCCACTTGATTTCTGGGCTATAAGCATGCCCACTAAATTTACTGGCTATTAATCACACCTAAGTGATTTAAACAGGCTACAAGCACACCTACATGGATTTCAGGGATACCAAGCACACCACAGAGTATAAGAGTATGATTTGATAGATTTTATAACTCAGATCTTCGATCTTTATTGCAATTGATCCCATAACTCTTTAGTAGCACTTGATCTTGAGGGAGATGAGAGAAATTAGAGAGTATATGAAAGAGAATTAAACTAGCAATGATAGAATTTTATTCAGGTTGAATTTCGATAGAGTTTCGATAGAAATTGCTTTAGAAATCAAGAGAGTGAAAAGAGAAGAGAAAAATAAGAAAGTTGTTCTTGAAAATTAGTTTTGAAGACTGGTACATAGGGAAACAACAGTCATGTACATTTGTGAAGAGATACGATGAAAAGACACTTCCATTAAAATTTGAATTTTGAAAAATTAGCCTAGTATGTCGACATACTTGCAAAGGATATGTCGACATATCCCTTTGTATTTTGAAAAATTACTTAATAATATTGTTTACAAAATATTAAGTTCTGTAAAATATTTTGAAACTTTGCACAAACATTTAAACATAATTTATACATATTTTAATCATATTAAAACTTAATAAAGCTTTATTAAATATTTTTGAACGATTTTGTAACATCCCAAATTTTATCTATTTAAATTATTATTTTATTTGAATTTTTGGAATTTAATTTGAGAAATTTCAAATCAAATAAAATAAATGTTAAATTCTATGAACAAGATTTCAATTTCATTTGAGTTTAAATTTGAAATAATAAATATTTGTAAAATCATTTGAATTTAAATTTTTTATATATATGAATATATATATTTGTGTATATATATGAGTAGATTTGAAATTGATTTTGAATCTGAATTTAAATTTTTTAAATAAAAGACTTAGTAAAATAATTTGGATTTACATATATATATATATGTAATTTAATTAATGTGTATTTAAATTTCAAAATTCTCTTTTAAATAGTATTTATTAAAACAAAGCAAATGTCTTTAGAAAATGGAAAGAGTAAATTTAAATACAATTGAAATAACGTAAAAAATATTACTCTAATGAAAATACAAATGTTAAATAAGTAATATGTATAAAGACAAGTGTTAAAATTTAAATAAGTGGATTAACAAGTGTAATCCATGTAGGGAGAAAATGAACAATTGTCATTATATTGTTTTCATTTTAAGAAAATTTATAAAAAGAAAATGAAAACTATATAACATCTCAAACCTCCTCCTCTCATTTCTTTTGATATTTGCAAATTTACAAAGGAAACAAAAGCCTGCACAAGTTCCCAAACCAGAAAAGAAAATTTAAAAGCAAAACTTTCACAAAAACAATTTCTTCAAACTATAACCTGAATTCCTTTTCAAATCCGAATTAAAGGAAAGAAACAAGCAGTTCAACATCAAACCAAATTCAAGCATCTCAGTTTTTTCAAAAAATCAAGTCAGTAAAATCAAGATCAACTCAAGATTTCAAATTCCAGTTTTAAGTTGCAGACCAGAGTTCCTTCTTCCCTGTTTTCATAAAAAAATCAGAAACTGTAAGTAAATCTTTTCAAGAAATTGAATTAGAATTTGTTATTGAGAAATTAAGCAAGTAAATCTATCAGGAAACTAAGCAAGTTTATATAAATTAGCTGCAGATAAAAAGGTTCAAGATCAAATAAAGAAAATAGCTGCCAAACTTTCAAACTTTTAATACCCACGAAGCTTTCTGTTCAAATTTCAAGGTGAGTAAACCCTGTGTCATTTAAGCTAAAATCTGTTGTGATGCATAATATTTGAGTTTGAATTGTTATCTGAGGTTACATGTATATATTTACACCTGGAAATGAGGGCTGTATGTCTGTGCACATAAACTTGGATTCTGTTCCAGGCTTGCAAGTCCAAAATCTGTTTTAAAATCCGAAAGCTTCATCTCGAACCATTTTTAAGCTTTGAAATCTAAATAGAACATGTTTGTATGTTCATGCTTTAAGAATTAAAAATAAATGTAAGAAAAATTAACTTAAGTTTCTCTGGAAAATTTCAAAAATATAGTTAACCTAATTCATGCTGAAAATTCAACTATCATAATTCTTGATTTGGAGTATATGATTCGAAACGACTTTGAAATCAATGATTTTTAAAAGTAAAATCAAAATTTTTAATGCAGTAAATATTGAGAATTTGAAAGTGGAATGTAAATTGGGTTTTATCAAATTCACAGCGATCGATCGATTGATGGATGTCATGATCATGATCAAAGGTGCCTGGGGGGTTGTCGAGCTAGGGAAAAATCATCGGCGATTTTTCCGACTAGTGTGGCATCATCGTGGTGGAAGCTTAAGGTTTAAACCCATGTTTTGTTCATAACTAGAAATTCGATTGCCGCAAGTTCATCAGAGAACCAGAGTCGATCGCATGTGTGCCAATTGAAGCATTATACTTCGTTGAAGCTTCGAGCATGATCACATGACCTCTGATGGTCGTAGGTGGAAACACGGAGTGGTTTTGTGAGAATCGGTTTCTGTTCCAGGATTGGTCAGTTAACTCCATCGCGGGTTCGCCGTTGCTCAGGGGTTCTGGGTGGTCGTGCGGCTCGAGGAGATCGACGTCGATGTGTCATAGCATTGGCCGGAGGTGGCCGGAGCTGTAGCGCATGTGCACGGTGTGATGTTTGTGTCAGTGAAGATGGGTTTAGGAAGAAGAGTGGATGACTCGAATTAAGCTTCGGGGAACTAGGGTGATGGCTCGAGGTTGGGTTCATGTAGTTTCAAGTTTGTGCCGAGGGAGTATGAAACTTAAACAAGATTTTAAATCGGGAATATTTTACTCGGGTTGATCTGTGGGAAAACTCGAAGCGGTGAGGCATTTTGATCGAGTGTAACTCGAAGGGGGTCTCGGGTCCAATATGTAAAAGCAGTTTTACTTTAAAAAATATAATTCAAACTTTAAAAAAAATTTAAATCCATTTTTTAAAAGATGATTTTGATTTAAGTTTAAACTAATTATGGTTTTAAGTAAGATATTTTTGTAATTAAATTTAATTTAAATTTTGCTACATTATTTTATAGAATTATTTATATTAATTAAATAATGTAATTAAGAAGGGTAATTAAGATAAAATGTTATTTAAAACTAATCTTAATCCTTTAAGTTAAATTGTGTGATAAGGATGATTGATTAAACAAGGGTTATAAGAAAATCAAAGTGATTAACCAAGATAAAAAGATTTATCTTTTAATTTATTAAGTAACTAATGATTTTTAATATAATTACTTAAAGAATAACTATTAAATTAATTACTTAATATTAAAGATTAATTAAGTAAATAATTAAGGTTAATTTATTTATAATTAATAATTAATTAATTAAGGAATAATTATTTATAAAAGTAATCAAGATTTAATTAATTAATAATTAAGGATTAATTAATTAGGATAATTAATTAAGGAATAATTAACTAATGAAGGTGATTAAGATTTAATTAATTTATAATTAAGGAAAGTTAATCATTGATTAAAGATAACCAATGAAAGTAATTATGTGGTTAATTAATTTAAATCACACAACTAATTCATCTTAATTAAAGATGGTTGATTATCATTGAATGCTGCGTATTGGATTGATATTTCTGATATGTGATTGTGATGCTATGTAATGTGAATTGCTTTGTGCTGAGCTGTGATATCTGTGATTTGTTTCTGTGAATGTGAAACCCCATTGGTAGTAAAACGACATTTAAATTTCGATGCGACAGGGAGTCGGATTCCAGTTGGTTATCCGAAACCCACATCGAACCTTGATAGTGAGTCTTTGTGAATAATATATCCACATGTTTTAAAATTAAGCACTCACTATTCGATTTAGCTGGGAGAGGACCTTTGTGTCATATAACCCATTCCGAATAGTGATACGACGAAATGGATAGCATTTGAAGATGGTGGTGAAGACCGGGTGTCTTCGAGAACGATAGGATAACCTATCGAACGACTTTGCACTGAGTTGCTCCAGTATGGAGATCTCCATATGTGATGGGGAGTCCGATCGGAATCGTGGATGCCCGGATTGCAAGGGCTTCTTCCTTTCTTGGACGAAGTGCCTTCGGTTCTGTTCGAGCCCAGAACTGACTTGTATGGTTGTATGTATGACATTACACTTTGAGATATAAAGCAGATTTCTTTCAAATACATTTTTGTTGGTGGCGGAGAATTTATTCTCTTAGCTTAACACCCTTCTTTGAGACGTACGAGCTCAGAGGTTATGTAGTTGAAGGTTATCAGTGATATACTCCCATTTAGTTGTGTGGCATGTTGAGTGTTGCTGATCATTTGTTGATCAAAGCAACGCTTTTGTGTAAAGCGTAGCTTTGTGGACGAGACCTCATCGGACCTCACACCCCAAAAATGGTTGAAACAGGAAAGATGCGGCAAGGTTATGAGGGTCGCGCCCTTTAGGTATGTCTATTTCCTTTTGGAAAAGGATGGTATCATGGTATGGAGCCCAGATACTTAACCTACGTTGTTGCTGCAAACTCATTACTGTGTAATTGTTGCTTTGCGATTGAGGGCCCTCGGATAAAGGTTGCAAATGACTGGGGGATAGCATACTCGTGTAGTAGTTACCCAGTTATAGAGGTAGCCCGACCTTATATTGGCAGAGAGCTGGTTAAGTTCTCGGGACGTCCCTCCAGAGGCGTCCCCATGTGGAATAAGAAGTTCCTTAGCCTGACCATTTGTTGGAAACTCAATTACCAATACGAACCTAGTACATTTCCAACCATATAACCTGCCATTCTTAAATGGTAGCTATAGTAGGCTGGTACCTATGCTGGCTAAGATTTTTATTATATTTTCAAAATGTTTTTTCACACTATACACTAATAATAATATCAAAAGAGTTTTCTCGTATTAAGCATATTTGACTATCATAAGGAGAAATCTCCCCCAAGTGTGCGATTGCATTGTGTGTGTGCCGAGAGGCTTTCATTTTCCAAAAGCATACCAGTTTTTCTTTATAAACTGTTTTTGTACAAACAACTATTTGTTTGTTTACTCATACCAGTCCCATGACTGACTCGAAATTTATTGTTCCCTTCCTAAACTATGTGTGCCCATAATTTCCACACCGGCAGCCTAGAAACAGGTTATCCGCGTTTTGGAGCTGGCTTGGAGTCTTTTGAAGTCTTTTGGATTGGAAGCTATTGAATTTTGAAGAATTTGCCTTGGAGACCTTTTGGAAGCTTCTTCGATCTAAGGTGCTTAGTTTGGAGGCTCGCTATCACTCTCTTTCCTTTGAAGACTTTCTTGAAGTGTGATAACTTTGTTGCTCCGCTGTGATGTTCCACTTTGTAGTTGTGTTACACATATACAATTCTTTGATGTTGGTGATAAATGTTGTAATGGATATTATGATGATGTTGTATCTGCATGATGATCAGTGATATTCATTTTGTTTTCCGCTGTTTATATTCACTTAATGTTGTTATAAGCTCCATCCAAACTGGAGTTCAACGTTTGAATCTCCGACAGTCAAATACAAGTGAGGTATTTGATGTCGATTTTTGAACGCTGGATTCAGGTCGTGACAAGTGGTATCAGAGCTAAAGGTTGAGTAAGAACTTTAGCTATGGAGTATAACACATTAGGTGGCTCATTAGAGATAGGGTGAAGTATACCCTAGAATGATTTTAAAACTAAGAAACCAAAACCCTAAAAATTCCTTGGTCTATTTCTTTTAATTACTGATTTTCCCTAAGATATCTCGTCCATATACCTAAATCAAGTTTTCTTACTAATTACACATAGTAAGAATGAGCGAGCGAAGAGGAAGATCTAGGGGTCGGGGAAATTCCACTTCAACTGGTCAAGTCCCCGCAGCAGTAGAAGCAGCTTTATCTACTCAATATCTGTCGAATCTGGCTGATCTATATAAAAGCTTCTCGAGACTTTGTGGTAAGCTGTTTGCCGACAAGGAGTCGATTGTCGAGGCCTAAACCTGGATTAGATCATGTGAAAGAATTTTTAAAGGGCTAAAGTTGGAAGACGATCAGATGTGACTCTTAGCTTCTTGGCAGCTCCAAGAAGAAGCCCTAGCATGGTGGGAGACAGTTACTGTAGATAAGCAAGAAGATGAATTTACTTGGGAACGATTTAAAGAAGTGTTTGAGAAATGCTATATGCCGTCGGCTGGAATTTCCTGAACGTACCGGGAATTTATGGATTTGAAGTAGGGAAGATTATCATTTGAGGAGTACTTAAACAAATTCAACGAATTGTCTTGTTTCGGTCCAGAGTTGGTAAATACACCTCTACGAAAAATGAAAGGTTTATTCGTGGAAAGAATAAGAAGTTCCACGAAAGGATGACTGACCACGTTAAAAAATCTTTTTCTGATCTAATCGATATGGGGTATAGATATGCTACCCTGGATATGCAAAAGGCCCCGGTGGAGAAAGAAAATTCGAGCAATCCAAATTGGAAAAAAAGAAAGTTCGGAGGCAAGAAACCATGGCAAGGAAAGTAGTAGAAGAAGAAAAATAAAGTGGATAAGGAAAAAAGTGTTACTTTTCTTATTGTTTGGAAAAAGGCCATTACTCGAGTAGATGTACGAAGCTTAAGAAACAAGTAAATCAACATGTACAAGAAAAACCCAGGAAGTGCAATTACCGTCAGAAACTGGGACACGAAGTTAAAGACTGCCCAACAATGAAGCAAGCTCAGACAGCAAAGGCGTACACAGTCAAAGATAAACCTGCAACCTCCAAAGAAAATAAAGGGAAAGGAGTTCTGGAAGGCAACCTTACTATTTATGATTGAATTGTTAGAGTTTTGTTTGACACGGGCACTACCCATAGTTTTATCTCTCAACAAGCCGTAAATGAATTAGATCTTGAACCTGAATTTGTCAACGAGCCCATTTGCATAAAGAATCCAGTTGGTGGCCCCGCAAACCTTTGTCTGCGATGTAGAGACGTTCCTATCTCGTATTCTCGTTACCAAATCTGTCGGTCTCTTTGTCCTCGATTCTGATGATTTCAAAAACTTACTCGGAATGGATTGGCTAACAAAATACGAAGCCAAATTAGATTGTAACAATCGACTAATTTTGATCAAAACCAAATTTGGAGATTTCATTGAGATTTCTTGTGAGGACCGAAGTCCTAAAAGAGATGAGTTGATGTATAACTAGGGTTATCCCGAACCTAGTCTGGAGTCCATACTCGTTGTCCGGGAATTTCCAGACTTGTTCGAAGAAGTAAAATCCTTACCTCCACACAGTGAAATAGAATTCAGAATTAACTTAGTACCCAATGCTTGTCCTGTTGTTTATGCAAGTCGTAGGATGGCACCCAGGGAAAGAACTGAATTAGTCAAGCAAACCAGTGATTTGCTAGATAAAGGGTTAATTCGTCCTAGTGTTTCTGAGTGGGGTTCAGCAGTGGTGTTTGTTGCTAAATCTGACGGATCCTTGAGATTGTGTGTGGATTACCGCGATCTCAATAAACTAACTCTCAAGAACAAATTTCCTCTACCAAGAATTGATGATCTGTTTGATCAACTGCACGACGTTAGATTCTTTTCGAAGATGGATCTAGCCCAGGGATTCCATCAGCTACAAATTGCCGAAGATTGTGTTCATTTGACTGCCTTCAGGGGTCCTAACATGTTCTACGAATTGTTAGTCATGCCTTTCGGACTAACCAATGTTCCAGCATACTTCGTAAACTTAATGACCCGTGTATTTCGAGAGGTGTTAAATAAAATTGTTCTTGTATTTATTGACGATATTCTGGTCCATTCCAAGACCGAGGAGGAGCATGCCGAGCATCTTAGAATCATTTTGGAGATATTAAGGGAGAACATTCTATTCGCCAAATTTTCCAAATGCCATTTTTGGGTCAAAGAAGTTAAATTTCTCGGGCACATTTTTAATGAAGAAGGAATTTCTGTTGATCCTAGCAAAGTTTCCGCTATTCTAGACAGGAGGAAACCCACTACTCCAAAAGAAGTTCAAAGTTTTTTGGGCTTAGCGGGATATTACCGAAAGTTTGTTTAGGACTTTTCTAAGATAGCTAGTCCATTGACTAAACTAACGATGAAGAATGCTAAATTCGATTGGACTCCGAAATGTGATGAAGCTTTCCAGGAGTTGAAAAGGAGATTGACTACCACTCCCGTTCTTGCTATTATTAACGGGAATCAGGGTTTATCAGTCTGTATTGGCGCTTCTGGTGATGGTTTGGGTGCGGTACTAATGCATAATGGGAAGGTAATTACCTACGCGAGTAGACAATTACGTCCACATGAGAGAAACTACCCAACCCATGATTTTGAACTTTTAGCTATTATTTTCGCTTTGAAAAACCGACGACACTGTCTTCTGGGTAAAATCTCTTTCATCTTTACCAAAATTTAGAAGTTTAATTTAATTTAAGATATGTACTTAATAACTCCATCTTGTTCTATGTGAAAATTTTGAATTATTCACCGATCACAAATCTTTGAAATATCTCTTCACCCATAAAGATTTAAATCTGAGGCAACAATGATGGTTAGAATTTCTAGCGTCATATGACCTAGATATTCTATATACGCCTAGAAAAGCCAATGTAATTGCTGATGCTTTAAGTAGAAAACATGCTACTCTTTCTCATCTTGTCGTCGCTCTTACTCTTCTTAAGGAGATCGCCAGTAAACAGAAAGAAGTTAAATTTCTTCTAGACATTTATAGAAGAATTCGTCGTGGAAAAATTCCAATTTTGAGGTCGATAAGAATAGAATTGTAAGATTAAAAGGTGGGTTGTGTGTACCAGATATCCCAGAATTAAAATATGAAGCTTTAGACGAATGTCACAAGTCTAAACTCAGTATCCATCCAGGAATTAATAAATAGAGATATCAAAAGAACTTTCTGGTGGAAGACAATGAAAAGGGATATATCTATATATGTGAGTCGTTGTGCTACCTGTCAATAAATCAAAAGCGATCAGAAGAAGATGGCCGGTTTACTCCAGCCTTTAGAGGTACCCAAGTGGAAATAGGATCAAGTATCGATGGATTGCCCGTACTCAGAGAGGCAACGAAGCAATTTGGGTTATTGTGGACCGTTTGACAAAGATAGCCCACTTTTTTCCAGTGAAATCTACCCACACAGCAGCAAGTTTAGCCGAGTTATATGTAAAAGAAATTGTTCGTCTCCACGGTATACCAAGTAGTATAGTGAGTGATCGTGAGCTGATCTTCACTAGTAGATTTTGGGAGGCGTTTAAGGCTGCATTGGGAACAAAACTGAACTTTAGCACTGCTTATAACCCATAGTCTGATGGGCAGACTGAAAGGATAAATCGAATATTAGAAGATCTTTTGTGAGCTTGTATTCTCGACTTTGGTCGTTCTTAGGAGGACTATTTACATCAGGTCGAATTTTCATATAACAATAGCTATCAAGCCAGTATCGAAATGGCTCCATTAAAGCTTTATATGGTCATCTCTGTCGATCACCGGCATGCTAGATTGAGTCTGTTGACAGACTCATTCTTGGACCAGATATGATTAAAGAAGCCACGGAAAAAGTTGATTTTATTCGAAAGAAGTTAATAACTGCTCAAAGTCGTCAGAAGTGTTATGCTGATGGCAGAAGAAGAGATTTGGAATTCCAGATTGGAGACTCTGTTTTCCTCAAAGTATCTGCAATGCGTGGTGTGTTAATATTTGGAAAGACTGGTAAGCTGGCACCACGGTATATTGGTTCATTTCCTATTCTGGAGAGGACCGATCTTCTAGCATATCGAGTACAGCTAACTAGCTGGTTATCTGGCGTGCATGATGCGTTTTACATTTCTAACCTTCGAAAATTTGTGCACGATCCAGACAGTATCATTGAAGAGGCTGCTCAGCAGGATCTTGAAATCACTCCCAATTTAGTAGTTAAAAGAGAAGCGATAAACGTTGTGGATTGTGATGAAAAGCAATTAAGGAACAAAATTGTGAAAATGGTAAAAGTGCAATGGACCAGTGATCCAAAGGACTATACTTGGGTAATAGAGGATAACATGCAGAAATCATATCACAATTGCAGAGTGGATATTTCGGCTTAAACCGGTAAGCCCTTCTTTATCTTTTTCTATATTCTTATATCCTTTGTTTGCTTATCTCGCTCTTTCAAATTTCGAGGATGAAATTTTCTTACGGGGAGAAATCTATAACATCCCAAATATTATCAATTTAAATTAGTAATTTATTTGAATTTTTGAAATTTAATTTGAAATTAATTTGAGAAATTTCAAATAAAATAAAATAAGTGTAAAATTGTATTAATAAGATTTCAACTTCATTTGAGTTTAAAATTTGAAATAATAAATATTTTTAAAATCATTTGAATTTAGATTATATATATATATGTATGAATATATATATATATATATATTTGTGTGTATATATGAGTAGATTTGAAATTGATTTTGAATTTGAATTAATTTTTTTTAAATAAAAGCCTTAGTAAAATAATTTGGATTTACAAATATATATATATATATATGTGTGTGTGTGTGTGTGTGTGTGTGTGTGTGTGTGTGATTATGTGTATTTAAATTTCAAAATTCTCTTTTAAATAGTATTTATTAAAACAAAGGAAATGTCTTTAGAAAATGGAAAGAGCAAATTTAAATACAATTTAAATAACGTAAAAAATATTACTCTAATGAAAATACAAATGTTAAATAAGTAATATGTATAAAGACAAGTGTTAAAATTTAAATAAGTGGATTAACAAGTTTAATCCATGTAGGGAGAAAATGAACAATTATCATCATATTATTTTCATTTTAAGAAAATTTATAAAAAGAAAATGAAAACTATATAACATCTCAAACCTCCTCCTCTCATTTCTTTTGATATTTGCAAATTTACAAAGGAAACAAAAGCCTGCACAAGTTCCCAAACCAGAAAAGAAAATTTAAAAGCAAAACTTTCACAAAAACAATTTCTTCAAACTACAAATCTAAATTCCTTTTCAAATCTGAATTAAAGGAAAGGAACAAGCAGTTCAACATCAAAGAAAATTCAAGCATCTCAGTTTTTTTCAAAAATCAAGTCTGTAAAATCAGGATCAACTCAAGATTTCAAATTCCAGTTTAAAGTTGCAGACCAGAGTTCCTTCTTCTCTATTTCATAAAAAAATCAGAAATGGTAAGTAAATCTTTTCAAAAAATTTGTTGAGAAATTAAGCAAGTAAATCCATCAGGAAACTAAGCAAGTTTATATAAATTAGCTGCAGATAAAAAGGTTCAAGATCAAATAAAAAACAACTGCCAGACTTTCAAACTTTAAAAACCCAGCAAGCTTTATGTTCAAATTTCAAGGTGAGCAAACCCTGTGTGCTTTAAGCTAAAATCTGTTGTGATGCATAATATTTGAGTTTGAATTGTTATCTGAGGTTGCATGTATATATTTACACCTGAAAATGAGGTGTGCATGTCTGTGCATGTAAACCTAGATTCTGTTCCAGGCTTGTAAGTCCAAAATCTGTTTTAAATCCAAAAGCTTCATCTCGAAACATTTTTAAGCTTTGAAATCTAAATAGAACATGTTTGTATGTTCATGCTTTAAGATTTAAAAATAAATGTAAGAAAACTTAACTTAAGTTTCTCTGGAAAATTTCAAAAATACAGTTAACCCAAATCATGCTGAAAATTCAACTATCATTACTCTTGATTTCGAGTATATGATACGAAACGATTTTGAAATAAATGATTTTTAAAAGAAAAATCAAAATTTTTAATGCCGTAAATCTTGAGAATTTGTACGTGGAATCTAAATTGGGTTTTATCAAATTCACGGCGTTCTGTCTATTGATGGATGTAGTGATCATGACCATGGGTGCCTGGGGGGTTGTCGAGCTAGGGAAAATTCATCGGAGATTTTTCCAACCAGTGTGGCGTCTTCATGGTGGAAGTTTAGGTTTTAATCCCATGTTTTGTTCATAACTGGAAATTTGATTGTCGCGAGTTCACTAGAGAACCGGAGTCGATCGCATGTGTGCCAATTGAAGCATTAGACTTCGTTGAAGCTTCGAGCACGATCGCACGACCTCTGATGGCCGAAGGTGGAAATACGGAGTGGTTTTGTGAGGATCGTTTTTGTTCCAGGAGTGGCCAGTTAACTCCATCGCGAGTTCGCCGTTGCTCGAGGGTTTTGGGTGGCTGTGAGGCTCGAGGAGATCGATGCAGATGTGTGGAAGGCCATAGCATTGGCAGGAGGTGGCCGAAGCTCTGGTGCATGTGCACGGTGTGATGTTGTATCAGTGAAGATGGGTTTGGGAAGAAGGGTGGATGACTCGAAGTAAGTTTCGAGGAACTAGGGTGATGGCTCGAGGTTGGGTTCGTGCACTTTCAAGCTTGTGCTGGAGAAGTTTGATATTTAAACAAAATTTTATGTCGGGAAAATTTTACTCGGGTTGATCTATGGGAAAACTCGAAGCGGTGAGGCATTTTGATCGTGTATAACTCGAAGGGGGTATCGGGTCCAATATGTAAAAACAGTTTTACTTTGAAAAATAAAATTCAAACTTTTAAACAATTTTAAATCCATGTTTTTAAAAGATGATTTTGATTTAAGTTAAACTAATTAAGGTTTTAAGTAAGATATTTTTGTAATCAAATTTAATTTAAATTTTTTTACATTATTTTATAAAATTATTTATATTAATTGAATAATGTAAGTAAGAAGGGTAATTAAGATAAAATGTCATTTAAAATTAATCTTAATCCTTTAAGTTAAATTGTGTGATAAGGATGATTCGTTAAAAAAGTGTTATAAGAAAATCAAAGTGATTAACAAAGATAAAAAGATTTATCTTTTAGTTTTTTAAGTAATTAATGATTTGTTAATATAATTACTTAAAGAATAACTATTAAATTAATTACTTAATATTAAAGATTAATTAAGTAAATAATTAAGGTTGATTTATTTGTAATTAATAATTAATTAATTGAGGAATAATTAATTAATAAAAGTAATCAAGATTTTATTAATTAACAATTAAGGACTAAATTAATTAAGATAATTAATTAAGGAATAATTAATTATTGAAGGTGATTAAGATTTAATTAATTTATAATTAAGGATAGTTAGTCATTGATTAAAAATAATTAATGAAAGTAATTATGTGGTTAATTAATTTAAATCACACAATTAATTCATCTTAATTAAAGATGATTGATTATCATCGAATGCTGTGTATTGGATTGATATTTATGATATGTGATTGTGATGCTATGTATTGTGAATTGCTTTGTGTTGAGCCGTGATATCTGTGATTTGTTTTTGTAAATGCTAAAACCCATTGACCGTAAAACAACATTAAATTTCGATGCGACAAGGAGTCGGATTCCAGTTGGTTATCTGAAACCCACATCGAACCTTGATAGTGAATCTTTGTGAATGATATATCCACATGTTTTAAAATTAAGCGCTCACTATTTGGTTTAGCCAAGAGAGGCCATTTGTGTCACATAACCCATTTGAATAGTGATACGACGAAATGGATAGCATTTGAAGACGGCGGTGAAGAACGGGTGTCTTCGAGAACGATAGGATAACCTATCGAATGACTCTACACTGAGTTGCTCGGGCATAGAGATCTCCATATGTGATGGGGATTCCGATCGGGATTGTGGATGCCCGGATTGCAAGGGCTTCTTCCTTTATTGGACGAAGTGCCTTCGGTTCTGTTCGAGCCCGGAACAGACTTGTATGGTTGTATGTCTGACATTATACTTTGAGTTATAAAGCAGATTTCTTTCAAATACATTTCTATTCGTGGCAGGGAATTTATTCTCTTAGCTTAACACCCTTCTCTGAGACGTACAAGTTCAGAAGTTATGTAGTTGTAAGTTATTAGTTGCGTGCTCTTAATTGGGTAGTGTGGCATGCTGAGTGCTGTTGTGTGTTTCTGATCATTTGTTGATCAAAGAAAGGCTTTTATGTAAAGCGTAGCTTTGTGGATGAGACCTCATCGGACCTGGCATCCCGGAAATGGTCGAAAGAGGAAAGATGCGACAAGGTTATAAGGGTCGCGCCCTTTAGGGTATGTCTATTTCCTTATGGAAAAAGGTGGTATCATGGTATGGAGCCCAGATACTTAACATATGTTATTGCTGCAAACTCATTACTATATGGTTGTTGCTTTGTGATTGAGGGCCCTCGGATAAAGGTCGCAAACGACCAAGGGATAGCATACTCGTGTAGTAGTTACCTACTTATAGACGTAACCCGGCCTTGTGTTGACAGAGAGTTGGTTAAGTTCTCGGGACATCCCTTCAGAGGCGTACCATATGGCATAAGAAGTTCCTTAGCCTGACCATTGTTGGAAACCCAATTACCAGTACGAGCCCAGCACGTTTCCAATTGTATAACCTGCTATTTTTAAATGATAGTTATAGTAGGCATAGTACAATGGTACCTATGCTAGCAAAGATTAATATTAAATTTTCAAATTTTTTTTTCACACTATGCACTAATAATAATAATATCAAAAGAGTTTTCATGTATTAAGCATATTTGACTATCAAAAGGAGAAATCTCCCCCAAGTGTGCGATTGCATTGTGTGTGTGCCGGAAGGCCTTATGGTAGTTTTATTTTCCAAAAGCATACCGGTTTTTCATTATAAACTGTTTTTGTACAAACAACTATTTTGTTTACTCATACCAGTCCCATGACTGACCCGGTGTTTATTGTTTCCTTCCTAAACACTGGGTGGCCACAATTTCCATACGGGCAGCCTAGAAACAGGTTATTCGTGTTTTGGAGCTGGCTTGGAATCTTTTGACGTCTTTTGGGTTGGAAGCTATCAGATTTTAGAGACTTTTGACTTGGAGACCTTTTGGAAGCTTTTTGGATCTAAGGTGTTTAGTTTGGAGGCTCCCTATCACTCTCTTTCCTTTGAAGACTTTTTTGAAGTGTGATAACTTTGTTGTTCCGTTGTGATGTTCCATTTTGTAGTTGTGTTACACATATTCAATTCTATGTTGTTGGTGATAAACGTTGTAATGGATATTATGATGAAGTTGTATCTACACGATGATTAGTGATATTCATTTTGTTTTCCACTGTTTATATTCACCTAATGCTGTTATGAGCTTCATCCGAACTGGAGTTCGACTTTTGAATCTCCGGCAGTCAAATACAAGTGAGGTATTTGATGTCGATTTTCGAACGCTGGATTTCAGGTCATGACAGATTTAGTAAGAATATTTAATAAAATGTAAATAATATATATAAAATCAATATAATTATAATTTACTAAAGTAAAGACGATAATTCAGTATATTTATAAACTTAAAAATTCTAAAATAATATCTTTATAAGTATAAGAAGTTTGAAAATAATTTTGGAAAAGATTATTTTAAAAACAGAATATTTGAAAAAAAAATTAAAACATAATTAGAGAAGGTTAAAGTGATTAGGAAAGTGCTATCAAGGTTTTAACATAAATTCTATGACTATATAACTTATCTCGAATATCTTGAAATCTTTAACTCTTCAATACTTATGAGTCTTCATTCATAAACTCTTGAAACTTTATATCAACATCTTGGAACTACTCTTAATATCATCATCTTGATACTGTATAGTCTTCTTAATCAATACCTGTCTAATATCCTACACTACATACTATATATATCTTAATAAAACATTAGTATCTATATTTTATATAATGTCCTATAGTTATTATCACCAAAACCAATACCTAAGGTACTAATAATCTTCCCCTTTTTGATGATAAAAACTATATATAGAATATATTATAACCCCCAAGTTTCAAAACTCCCTCTTAATCTATGCCTAAATTTAAATACCTATCCCCCTTTGTCATCAATAATAATAACCAACTAAAATTATAACTCCCCTAACTAAGATACTACAATAATAATGGTAAGAATGATATATAAGAAATGATGGGTAATAACACAAATCATTAATAATAACTATACCAAACTATATATTCATTCAATATCACATCACAAAGTAATCACAATCCAATTAAACCCTAAACTATACATATATGTAAAAAGTAAACTATTAAATCAAATCAAATATACAAACTACACATCAAAGCAAATTAACTACTACCCTAACGTGATTTCCTAATGATCAGGGATTTGTGAACAGGGTGGTGAGGATAATGAATGCAGAAGTTCTCTTTCTGTTCGACGAGATTTCTAACTCGATTGAAACATACTTCTCTGACGCATTGAACTTTGTCATCTTCTTCCATGTGTTCGACCTTTTCTTGTTCTTCCTACTCCTCTTCTTCTTCATCATCGCTACCCTGAATGGGGTTATGAATAGCCAAATTTTCAGACTCATCATCAGTAATTATTGGATTCGTAGGGTTATCCAATTGATAGTTTTGTAGACCGCGAAGAATTCTTCTTTGCTACTCTTGTTCATTGGTCATATGAAGTTGCACCACTTGAAATTTATTGAGCATTTAAAGAATATTCTTTATTTCACCCACCATTTTAGTGATCATAGCCATAGTAGTGCTTCGGAAGGGGCCTTGGTTAAGAGAAGGGAAGAATAACGATGAATTTTCTTTTGTATAACATTTGGTATTAGATGAAGCCATGTTTTGTTTGTTTCAGAAGTATAAAATAGAGAGAATATGGAAAATGAAGAAGAAAGTCAAATTTTCGTTATTATATAGCTAACAGTTTGAATTTTGGAGGGAAAATAAAAAACAAAATTTACCATTATATATCAACATATGAGGGTGGGATATGTCGACACACCTAGTATTATTTTGATTATTTTGTTTTTCTTTATATTCACATTCATTTCATTACTTAGTATATTCTTTCAATACTAACATCATTTAATAACTATTCCATCAAATTTTTATGATTAACAACGTTTTACTCCATATTAATTCATTTATGACTTATTTCGTAAATTTTACTCAAGTTTATAAACACCTCATTTAATGGTTGTCATGATTATTTCTATTTCACAACTTAAGTCCTTATCCATTTCTAACCAAATTCAATTTTATTTTCCAATTTCGACATTAAATTTTATCAATCAACATTCCAAGCCATATCCAATTCACTGATTGATTTAATTAGTTCCTTCATTAACTTATTCCAAATCTAAATTAATTTTATTTCAAAAACTAATTTCATTTAATTTAACTTAGATTGAATTTCTTTTCAAAACTTATTTATTTCACTTACCTTAAGTTAAGTTCCATTTCAAATTTTCTTTTCTTAACCTTCATATTCAACAATTTAAAACATTGTTTTAACTTACTAATTCTCAAAATTTATAAGTTATCAAACTTATTTTCTCATATTTTCATTAAACACTTAAATGAAAATTACCTTTTTGTTATTTATTTCAAAACATTTTGAAATCAAATATATACATAATTTTCTTGGTATATCAGATCATTCTTATGAATTTCAAAATCAAACCAAGTTTTACCAAAACAAATCTCTAATGGTAGCAGTCCATCACTTAGAAACTCGAAAATGAACGTCAATGATGCTACAGTCATCATCGAAATTATTTTCCACCGACCAAAGCGAGTTCAGTGCTTTCTATTTCCTTTAAATTCCATTTTAAATTATTTTCATCCAAATATTTTTCAAATAATAATATTATTATATTACAAACTTTGAAAAATATTTTCCAAATTTAACGGGATTCAAAATTCTCAATCCCAGTCTTTAAACTTTTTTTAATTTATAAACCACTTTTATAAATCATATTTATATAATTTCACTTTGGTTATACAAACCATTTCCTTAATTTTTTTATCTTCTTTGCATTATACTAACAATAACTTCTATTCGAACAGAAATAACAAACCACAAATGATAATAATTAAACATTGTCGTTTTCTAACAACCAAGGGCACCATATATATCATAATAATTTTCTGAAAAATTATTCCTTTATATATAAACTATAATAAGGTAAAATAATTTCATTTACCCAATTTCAAAACAATACCATATCAAACTATTCTATTCAAGAGTTTAGAGGTCCCTATCAATAATGTTTTTTACTCGTATTGAAAACTCAACAAATCAACCAACACAATATAAAATATTTTTATATCACTAACAAATACGTGCTCGCACACACGCACACACACTCAAACTCATTCTTGGGTGCTACGGCCCCTATCTCTAATGAGTACTCCACCAAAGCTAAGGTTCTAGCTTAACTGTGGCGCCTCACCCTGAGACGTACATTAACAAAGAGTATTATGGAGTAGTATAATCCGTTAATGCAGAGGATAAGGTTGGTTAGGAGCGATCATCCGTAAGCTTTGTCTTAAACATGTATTAAATACGTCGATTGGGTAATCTAATTTGTTTCCTTTATCTTTCTCAAGTGGATCGACATACTCAATATGTTTAATACAAAACTAAGGTGGCTAACGGATCTATAAAAAAAAAACAATAATAAATATAACAGATCACAGAACAGCAGTCAGACACACACACACACACATTTATATATATAAACATATAAACATATATATCATAGTACACTACATAGTGATACATCATTGGTGGTACATAAACCACAATATATACATCGAGTCAAAATAAATAGATACATATCGAAGCTTACAAAACACTACAAAGTTAAACAAAAGATGACTAGCAGAAAGCCATAGCAGAAGCAGCAAAGCATAAATCAATGATAGGTGACTAACCTGAAATAACTCGGTCTGACCCGAGTATATAAATTTACACAGGTCAGTCTGGCTTAAATAAACCGATTAGCATAAGATAGGGAAATATATGGATAAGTGATAACATCTCTTCTCAAAAGAGAAGAAGCAACATCTAACATATGTCAACTACTAAATATGAGGTAATGTCACTAAAATACTTCATATAGAAGTTTCTTGAAAGAGGCAAGTTCAACAACAATATCAATGAATCACAAATAATGACCTTATATTGTTGGCATGTATAATAACCAAAAAATGGCTTTCAATAGCCATAACTCCTAAATAGGAAATAAAAAGTCATAAAATCTGCCAAAGAATGACAATCTCAAATATCTCCTAAAATAGGAAATCATAAATCTCAAAAATATGCCAAAGAATGGCAATCGCAAATAGCTCCTAAAAAGGAGATCATAAATCTCAAAATATGCTAAATGATGGCAATCACAAATCTCAATGTGTAGAGCTCGATTAAGAGTTCGAAACTCCAAAATGTAATCACCATATAATAATTTCTCTAACGAATCTAAAGACCCAATAATCTCGAAATGGTGAAAACATTTGGAAATCACAAATAAATCATGAAATATCATAAAATATTGCACATGCTTAATGAAATGGCCGTAGCCCACCATGTACTGTATCTCAAATAAGGTGCCAACATCCTGAAGGGCAAACATCTTGATGCACAAACATCCCCAAAGACAACATCCCAAAGGATAAATGTAACGACCCGTAATTTCACCACTTTTAAAATGGAATATTTAATTTATTTAATATTCAAATGTATAATTTTCAAACTTAAACAATCATGTTTTATATGATAAATAAGAATGGTAACTTATTTTTGATATTGAATAAAGATTTTGGATTTCCATTGTAAAATTGACAAAAGTCGGATTCCGATAAAGTAGGATAAATATTCGTGAAATTTGTCCAAAGGATAAATAATTCCTTTTAATCATATATATATTCGATATCTAACTCATTTAATAAAAACAGTAGTTTAATTTATAATGGTGTGATAAATATATAAAACTTGTTCTATAAAAGTTGAAAATTTTCATCGCATATCGACAAATCGATGTCGTATTTTTAAAAGAAGATTTGGATATTATTTTATATTATTTTATTATTTCGATATCCTTGTTTTAATTATTTAAAGATAATAAGAAATTTACATTGTAGTTTGGTTTACATGAATAAATAGTTTAACAAAATGCTAAAATGTAACCGGAAAACGTTTCGTCGAAAATCCACATTTCATTCAAAATAAGCTGCCGCAACGTTATCGCACCTTTGTTAACATGTTCTAACATATATAGTACACATTTTAATAAGTAAAAATGTTTACTTTTACTAAATAAGATTACAAAACTTCTAGAAGTCATTAGTAAAAATAAGTAAGAATTGAAAAAAGTAAGAAAAGTAAACATCAAATCACATCAAATCAAAATCCAACTAAATAATTGCTTTTCTTTACTTAATCTTTAAGTGACTAAGACATAAAGTAAGGATGTGAAAGGATGATGTTAAGTATTGAAAAAGTGGAGATTACTTTAGGTTGAAGTATAGTTAGTTTGGTAATTTGGTAAGTGGTTATTTTGGTAAATTTACCACTTCTTGCTTTTTCTATAAATGCCCACCTCCTTCTTCACTTTCATTCACATTTCTTTAGAAAAACATCACATCTGATACTACGTGTGACGTCCCGCAAATCCGTACACTTTGTATCGACAATAAATCACACACATGTTCGACCTAAAAAGCACAAATTGATGGAAAGTCAAGAGAAAGAAAAGAAGAGAGAAGAAGAGAAGAGAAGAAAAGAGAGAAGATAGAACAAAACAGAACAATACAGAATATCACATTGCAGCGGAAAACATATAATATCGTATAAATGATCTTTACAAAACAGAAAATGTATATACGTACATCAATTCGAGTTCAACAATCAATCAATAATCATCAGCCTGGACAGTTATAATAACCCGTCCTAACAATTGCCGATAATATACAATAACAAAGCATCGGATAATCAAAAAAGATACGTGTATATGAAAATGAAGATTTGCAGCTCTCCCGCTAAAGCTTTTAAAGTACCAAATCTGAGCCTATAAATATACTCGGTTTAACCCGAGCATTGAAAGGGAAGAATGCCTGGATTAGTTTGGTAAACCGGCGTCAAAAACACACTCAACCGAATTTATTAAATTTCCAAAAGGTTTCCTTCTAAAAACAAAAGTATCTCGTAAGACACGCCCACACATAAACACGGACATGTATTTACCTTACGATAACTAAAACATTTCATACAAATCATGTTATATTATAATAGTGTCTATTGCACAAATAATATTAATCATAGCCGAAGTTGTTACATTGATTATATTCCAACATATAGCCCAAAATGGATAATATAAACAAAATGAAAGGCATGTAGCGGAGTTTGGATTTCCATACATATGACCAAGTGAAGGGACTACCTTCCGATTGGTACACCTCTAGATGGATGTACCGAGAAACCGTCACAAAGTTCCTCTACCAATACAAGACCAGCCTACCTTTATAACTAGATAGTACCGAATATGTCATTCTTCGGTCGTTACCGACCTTTTCCGAGGGCCTGCATAGCATACAAACCATAATAATCAGATACACGATATCATAGCATGTAAATATATATCTAGAGGATGATCATATCCTAATGGGAGCGACCCACTTAGCCTTGTTGCATCTAACCATATTTTGGTCAATTCTGGTGGATGTGGCCTGAGGTAACGATTACCTTTCACATATCAAAAATCACATCACTTTGAATGCCACACAGCCATTTCCGTTGGCTACTATTTCCTTCCATAAAAATACAACCCTTAAGATCATACGTCTCAAGGAGGGTGTTAAGCTAAGAGAAGTTGCCTTCTCTGCCATCGCTGGTGTATGTTTGTAAAAACCAATGTACGTAATCTTTAGAAATGCAAGGTCAGACAAACGTCCATACAAGTTGTCTAGGAATAGGACAAACAGAAGGTACTTTCCTACAACATCCTGTAGGGAAATCCCTAAGAACAGTAGCGACAACCCTTGCAATGGATATTTCATAATGAAGAGGCTACTGCTAGTGGATGTATATTGGGATTTTAACCCCAATGATCAACAAGTAGTCCTCCAATATGAAAAACCTGAATATCAATATCATCACAACCAACCTACACAATTATCGCATATACGTTGGTCCGAAGTGGTTTCCGGATAAACGGATCCCGATCTCTTTGCACCAACAACGCAAAAGCGTTTCTCAACCTCACACAAAAACTAAGTCTCATAGACTTATCACGTCACCAATTTTCAACTTGCTATCCTTTGGCCAAGAAGGAAGCTCCATAGATTGGATTAATACTCCGCACTACACGAATCAGTATCCTCAACACAAACGATAATCAAGCCTACACAGATGGCTACGTACTAAGCGTACGACTAAATAGTTCCCACATAAGGTCGAGAAACTAGAATGGCCAAATTTTGATAGTCGGTTATATAACTATCAAAGAAAACAAACAGATAAAAAGCACCATAAGCAATCACCAGGCACTTTCAATTAATTTTAATTAATTAAATTACTTGCCAAATATTTACTTTAAATTATCTTTTAAAAAGATATATTCTCAAAACCATTTCAACGTTCTATATTGGAAAATATTTCCAAATACTTATTTAATAAAAATTAATTCACAAATCCATTTATTTTCAACACTTAGAAAATATTACATGTATAGAAATCAGGATTAAGTATATATTTTCTTCTTTAAGGAAAACATTCTCTTTAGACACATCTATTTAGGCCAAAACGAATGTTGCGTAAAGCATCGTTACGACAACCCAAAATCACTAGTATAGAGATTCAATAATTAGATAGATATATAAATCCCATATACTATACTAAAACATCTCTTTTCGAAAATCATTTGCTATAACAACAGTGTTATATTCCATCATTTCCTTACTTTTCAAAAACCTCTATTTCAACAATAAATGTTGAAATCTATGGTTTCGATACTTAACACAATTTAAAAACATCTTCAAACCATTTTAACTTCATTTACAATATCACTTCCCAACAATATCCATTTTATTTAATATATTATTCACTGTCCAAAATCGCGAATATAATTCTCGAACCAATTTCAATATTATTGCACATTTGATTTAAAGGATAATTTACTGTTCAAAATCATGAATATAAATCGTTTACAAAATTCAATGTTTATACACATTTATTTTAAGGATTATCCACTATCCAAAAATCGTGGATCAAATTCCTTTAATGAGTTTTCATATTTACTTATCAAATTTACAATTTTATTTTTAATCTTTACCCTATCTCAAATCGTAGTCGTTCGTTTTTCTTTTAAGAAATCTGGCTATCGCATATGCTTCTCCTTCTTCCCCAGGTTCGTTTCGAACAAAAAAACCGAAAGTCGCAGTTGAAACTTTGATGTCACACCCACTTCCTCGATCGAGACGTTGATCAAAGACCATCATCGATTAGCCCTACCCCGCTTTCACCCATGCCCCAAGCCTTGGAGAGCTCGGCCACCGCTAGGCATAGAAAACCATGCACGAAAATCCTTTGTTTGTCGCTCGATTTTGGCCTCCACGTCGCTAATTAGGCGATCATAGCCTTTGATCCCCTAGATCCCACTACCCTACAAATTTCTAGTTGAAGTCTTGGTCTAAAATTCGATGGATGGAGAGAAAATTGAGAAGGAACGAGGATTTTTTCTGGCCATAGAAAAGATAATGGTAGCTAGGGTTTTAATGGCTAAATGAAGAAAAAGATGGCCTTATATAGAAAATTTACGCGCATTATTCATCCTAAAATTTTTCGAACTCCAAACGAAACATGCCGCCTGGCATTTATAATATTTTACCCCTATTTCAAACATAATGGAATATATATATCGGAAGCCAATTCGATCGTATTTAGAAGATAGCTTTTCGAATCGACTTATTTAAAATAAAATTTACTTAAACAGATTTCTACACGTCTCAGCTTCCCCTAGACAAATCGTAAATCCGATTGACACGAAATTTGAAATATTACAATAATATAACATTGTCGATCCAGTGAAACTAGTTCCGCCGAAATCCGAGACATTGTGAAAAATGTCTATTTTTACACGTTAATTAAATATTAAAATATTCAATTTCTGTGAATTAACTTTTAGTTCAATTTCAAAAGTTCTCTATCATCATTCTAATTCAAATTCAAAATTTCTCTATCATCATTCTAATTCAAATGGATTAAATCCATCTTTATAAATCATTTTCATTCACATTAAATCCCACTTCCAATTATTTACGCAATTTGAAATATTAAATTTACCATTTATTATCCAATTAAATCACTATATTCAAAATATAATTTATTCAACTTATAAAATTTACTTGTGAATATTTAAAATCAATTAAACATACAAATTTCAAATGACTGCAATTCTGGGTCGTTACATTCTCCCCTACTTAAAGATTTTTTTCCATGAAATTATCAAGTAAGAAAAAGTCATAAAATCCATGAACTTTTCAAAATTACTCGTTCAAATTATATTTCAAATTCATTTAAACCTTTTAACTTTTCCAAAATCTATTTGTTAAACTTCTTATGAAACTTCTCTAAAATTTTGAATTATACTTAGTTATTCTTTTCAAAAGTAACTAATATCATTTAACTTTTGACTCAATATCAAAATTATAGTTATCAAAAAATTTCCAAAATTCTCAAAAAAATTCTAACGCCTTAAGTTTTCAAAAAATTTCGCCATGGTCTCCTTTGCGCGGTTCGATCATAGTACGATCACAATATATATATATATATATATATCACAAATATACATCTCATCTTCGAGGATGAGGCATCCCGTGGAGAATAAAATATAAAAGTACGTTATGTAATCCGAGATATGTACCTTATATAATATTAGCGAGCATATACGGCTAATATAGCGCGAAAGCAAGCTCCAAATGCGAAGCATGCGCCATCCATACCTACTAAACACTCAACAACAAATGAAAAACATGTATATAGAAAAGTAATATCAATATACAACATATATCAATATAACTGCTATATATGCCAATACAGCAAATGCAACCAAAAACAACAAATCTAACCATCAAACAACTATCATCCAACTATCATCCTACAAACCAACCATTATCCACAAATCCAAAGTCAAATAAATATAAATTCATTTCTCATTAATATTCAATGAATTGATTTTCAATTTAAATCATATTTGATTCATTAACATTGGATTTTACTAACATTCATCTATTCATTAATATTAAATTAGTTTACATTCACTAATTCATATTCAAGTTGGTTCACTTTCAAATCAAACTAAATTCAATTCTATTTAGATTTACTTTACTTCCAATTTAAATTCAATTATTTAGCTTTCAATTTCATTAATTCAATTTCATTAATATTTAATGAATTTTTATACAATCAACTAACATCCATCTAACAACCAATGCACATCCCACATTACCAAATTTAATTAATTTATTCTCAACATTAATTTTGGTTTAACACATTAAATTTCAATTGGTTGATTAAACTTAGATTGAATTACAGTATTCACTATATTCACATTTAATTTATTCACTACATTTATTTTGGACATGTGTGGTTTATTGTCGACTCAAACCGATACGAAAATTCGGGCTTTAACATTTGATATCTAGTAGTTTCGATTTTCTTTCTTCGTTGAAAAACTATGGTTTATTTAAAGAAGTAAAAAGTTCGTTTAAAGTTTGGTTTACTCCAATATATAGCTTAACAAAAACATCAAATTTTGACTGTAAAATTTGTTGACAAAAACACCATTTTCAACCAGAACACGTTATCGTCAAGTTGTTGCAACTTGATACATTTCTAACATATAAATACAAGTTTACAAACTTTTTAAACACTTTACATCTAGCACTAAAAGTAAAAAGGAGTTTACTTTGAAAAGTTTAATTAAATAAAAAAAGTATAAAAGTACGATTTAACTAATTTCAAATTTAATTAAACTTTATAAAACAACATCATTACTTTTACCTCTTATCTCATTAATGAGATGTCATGCATAAGTATGGAAAAAGTGCAAACTTAGGTATTAAAATAATTACAAACTATAAGAAAGTGACACCTCTCTTTACTACTTTCACACTTTTCCTTAACATCATTTCCACCATTAATGCATATGCCAATTTGTTAAGAAGTGTCATGTGTAATCAAATCAAGCAAAAGTCTTCTTTTTTAAAATACAAAGTTTAAGAAAGAAAAGAGAGTAATCATTTCAAAAATTCAAATCACATTAATGAGCTATCCTCTCCTTTCATAAATGCATGTCCTTAAGGGTTTAATTAAAGATTAAAAAAATGAAAAAGTAGAGAAGGTTTGTATGGTCATTTGCCAAGCTAGCTTCATCTATAAATAGCCATGCCATTTCACGAAAAAGTTCACAAATCCTTCTCTTCATTTCCTTAAGTTCTTTCTCCGTTCCTCTTCCACCATCTCCACCAAGCTCCACCACCACCAAAACCCACATCCACCTCGGCCAAACACATCTTTACCCACCTCCATCACCACATACCCACCTCCAAATCCACAGCCGATCCCTTAAACCCACCTACCTGCCTATCCAAAGCCCACACCCAAGAGCCATACCTCACCTACACCACCGCACATACGTATAATCCACCTACCCACCTTCACATAGGCCATTAGGGAGGTTGCGGTTGTTAGATTTATTTTAGAACCCAAGTTGCTGTCGGTGTTTGATTTATTGATCACCATGGCCCGTGTAATGGATCGAGTGATGTGGGGTTTCTGGTGAGGATAGCTTGGACGAAGACGAAGGCATGGCCGAAGTGGCCGAACGTCAGATGGTCAGAATTTTTCAGGCAAGGCGATGTCAGGTTTTCAAGTGTTGAACCTCTGATGTTTTTTTTTCCAGGTTTTGCGGTCGAAGTCTCAAATTTGATTTCGAGAATTGATGTTCGATTTAGTGAGCGTGGGGTGTTGCTGAGTTGTTCCACGACGAGTTTCGATCATCGTCGATGGCCGATGAAGGCCGGAGCCACCGTGCATATGCACGGTGTTCATTGGTGGAAGCTATGTTTTTTTTGGTCAAGAGTGGGACTCGAGTGATGCGCGAGTTGTTGATGGGTTTTACTCGAAGCATTTTCGAATTTGACTCGAAGGAACTGAGCTTTGTCTCAGGTTGATTTTTGCTTCAGGGTTTTGTTTACAAGAAACTTGTTTTCCTGTTTAATTTTTTTTTAAGTAAAATCTAAAGCTTAGTTCAAATGAAAGAAAAATAATGATTAAAGATGAGATTTAAATCAAAGATTAATCTGGTTCAAATTAGTTTTGAGTCTTAATTTAAAAATAAATAAAGTTTTTATTTATATCATTTTAACTACTTTAAAAGTCTTAAGTAGTTTGGATTTTTAAAGAGGTGAAGTTTAAATTGTAAGTAAGGTTTAAAATAAAGGATTTAAATCTGGATTCAATATAAATTTGAATCTTAGATTTGAAATAAAAGGAGATTTTAAATTGTTTTAAACAAATTTGAATGATAAAGTAAATTTTTAAATTTGATTTGAATTCAAAATGGAATTGTGTTTTAAATTCTTTTAATCTTCTATTTTAAGATAAATATTCGTTAACTTGAGAAACAAAAAGGGGTTTGGAATTGTTTAAACTTGTTAAGATTAATTTGATTTCATTTTAAATCTTAAATATAAAATGAAATTTAAAAGTAAATTTAAATTAATTTTTTTTAAATACCTTAGTAATGATAAATTGATCATTAAATAGAAAAAGGTTTTTGTAATTAACGATTTAAGGATTTGTAATTATTAAGTTAATTAAATGGATAATTAATGATCTGAATTAATTAACTTAGTAACTAAGAGATTAAATTTATTTAAATAAGATATAAGTTAACTAATTTGATGTAAATCAATTGGTAATTAAGAATCATCAATTAAAAATGTAATTGATAATAAATCTTAGTAAATTACTTAAGGAAAAGTAATTAAAGAATTATAAATAATTAATGAAAGTCATTAACCAAGGTTATTAAGTATATAATTAATGGGAATAATTTTAATTGCCAGTTAAATTAATTAATTTAAGATAAGCAATTGTGAATTGTTAAGTATAATTACTTGATGTAATTAACTGAAGATGATTTAATGATGAAAGTAATTGGAGTGTAATAACTTTGCTTAATTAATCGAGGGATTAATTTAAAGAAAATTAATTAAGAAATAATTGATGTATTTGATGGAGTAATTAAGGGTAGTTAATTACTGAATTGTATTAATCAGGGGTGATTAATAAATGTGGTTTAATTGAGATTAATTACTTAAGCTAATTAATATTAAAAGGATAATTAATTAAGATGAATTAGAAATCATTTATAAATATAATTAAATGATGAATTGAAAGATTGATCAATTAAGATCAATTAACCAATAATAAGTAATTAAAGAGTAATTAATTAGTGTAATTAAAGATTTAAGCAATTAATTATAGTTAATCAATTTAATCAGTAATTAAGGGTTAATTACTGTGTTTGCTTAAGGATAACTAATTCGAGAAATAATTAAAGGATAATTACTTAAATGTAATCAAAAGCTAACTAATCAAGGATTATTAATTAAATCGAATAATTAGATAATGAGAAATTAATTGATTGAAAATTGACTAATAGTTATATAAGAAAGATTTATATTGGTGAAGTAATTAATTTAATTTACTTTAAATTAATTAGAGATGTAATAATTAATTTAATTAATTTTAAATTAATTATAGCTGATGTGATTGCTTATATATGGATTGATGATATTGTTTACCTTGAGTGGGTTGAGATCTTAAATATGAGATTAATGAATGCCATGTGAAATGTATGCTTCGATTTAAGTATATAGATAATATGGATTATATGTTAGATGATAATATGGATTATCTGTTGTGATGATAATATGGATTATCTGTTTATGATGATATTGATTTTCTATTATGATATTGTGAATTATCTATCTATGTGTATATGGATAATTGAATTGGATTGTTTTAAACTTTAAAACAACTTGGCCTTAAAAGATGGCGTTTGGATTTCGATGAGACCGGGATCGGGTTTCCATATTTGGGCATCCGAAAACCACATTGATCCAAATTAAACGTTAGGTCGTGAATTCTCAAGTGAAGATTCAGAGTGCAAGGGTTATCGTCGTTAACTCTGAGGGTGATTCCAAAATGAGTGTAACGAGATAATGCCTTCGGTTTCATTCGAACCCCAAACGGACTTGTATGGATTGAATGCTTTCAGAACATCGTCAGGTGGGCGATGAGCATTCTAAGAGATGTGTCCTCTAAAGGTAATCGCAGCCTCAAGCATCATCAATCGGGAATGGCTAAAGCAGGGGAGGTGCAGCAAGGTTAGGTGGGTCATGCTCAAGCAGGACGAGATTTTCCCCTGTCTAGATGTCCCTTTTATTTCGGCTGTGTGGACAGTTTTGAGCTCCAACTGCCGGGGTTATCTTGTTTGGGACTGTTAGTAAGGAATGGTTCCGGCCTTGTGTTGCAGGGGAGTTAGGGTGGCTCCTCGGTACAGTGATCTAGGCCACGTACTGTGACGGGCGATGCGTCAGTAGCCCTGCCATTGTATGGAATCCAATCTCCGATAAGCGCTGTACGTTTTGATTGTGCCCAACTATGTTGGAATGTGAGATGTAAGCATTTCAGCTATTTCTGTATTTTACTTGAAAACCCTAGACACTATTATAATATCACAGAATTTCCTATTAAATGATATGGTTAGCGTAAGGTAAAAACTTACCATGTTTATGTGTGGGAAGTCTTACGTGATACCTTTTATTTTCAAATGTTTTCAAAGTTAAGCAACTTTAACCTGTTACTCATTCCAGACCCATGTCTGACCTGGAGTTTATTTCTGTTTTTCTAAACTCTCGAGTACTCAAGTTTTTATGAGTAGCCAAGGGATTCAGGTTTACTTTGACGAATTCTGAAGGAGCAATGGAGCAGGAGGCTTCGGCGTTGTAGATATATATAGTATTCCGCTGTGTTGGTATCTCTGTGTTGCATTGTATATTGAATTGTATAGCTAGACAGGTGTCTATAACTGTCTAGTATGTGATGTATTATCTGTGTAACTCTGATAGATATTGTATATTATGTAATACTTATGTGATTAATATAATTTATTCTTTCCGCTATTGAGATTCTGATGTTGTTTTCTTCTTTCTTCTCTATCTCTTTTCTTTTCTATCCCTTTCTTTCTTCATGATGATATGACTTTCTGAGGCAAGGAAGTCGGGTCGTCACAAAAGCCTACGGCCCGAATAAAAAAAGAAAAGAAGAAAAAGAAGAAGAAAAGAAAAAAATAGAGAGAAGGAAAGGGAATGACAAAATTTGAGACATTTGGAAATAGCATGTTAGCCCAAGAGACGTGCATCTTATGTAAAAGATTGACAGAGTGGATATGAAGGTGAGAAATCCTCATCGCTCTTGAAATTTAATTTTGGTTTAGTTAAAACGATCACATTTATACCCTTATAACATATGAATGCTTATACCAATTGATTGTTAATATGAATGATTGATAGTTTGGTTAGATATTTGAATTGTGATAATATATCCCGTTATGGTATTAATAGTGAATGTTGGGATTTGAAATCATAAATTATGTGATTGTTGAATGGATGTTATGTTAGTGATAATTATGGACATTGGTTATGTTCATTTTGATTTAATAATCACTTTGTTAAGGAAGATAATTTTTTAGTGATATGAGATGTTTTAGAAAAATAAGTCTCTTTTTAATTAGAAGTGAAATTAAATTAAAAATAAAAGAGAGTTTGAAATTTGAAGTGAAACGAGTTTAAAAGGATAGTTAAATTGCAATTGAAATTAAGATAAATAATGAAATGAAATTGAAATCGATTTTGAAAATTGCATTTGAGATTAAGGTTGAATTAAAGTTCAAATTGAAATAATATTTGAAATATAAGTTTTAACTAATTTTAATTTGAAGTTAGAATTGAAAATTGAATTGAGATTTAAAATTTAATATTAAAATAATGGGAATATAATAATATTATAATATGGAAATGGTGAAAATATCTTTTGAATACTTTAAAAAGTCGAAATATTGATTTAAAATGATTTGTAATGATTTTATAAGCGATTAAATTAATGTGAACAGATTATTTTAAATATTTAAAAATAAGTTAAAACTAGGTGCATCGCGCAACGGTAGTTCGCGATTTCATGGCGAAAAGTTCAAATGAATATGTAGAGTGAAATATAGCTCGGAATTCTTCGAGATAAGAAGATTCCGGAATATTATATCCATATCCTCTAAACGAAGAAAGAAAATCAAAATTTCGTTGACTAGATTTGAATTAAGTCCAAATCAATTTTCTAGAAAAATCGCGTTAGTGCGTTAAGTGACCATAATAGAAAATCAGTTTAAATGAACGTTTACTTATGGAAAAATATGGAATAAATTTGATAAATATATTTAAAATAGTTTAAAAGTGATTTGTATTGGAAAATATGAATTGTCGAATGTTTAAAAGTTGATATAATCAAATAAGCTTATATAGCACTTTCCGTAGCACTTTTGTGCTGCAAATTGTACAACCTTTTGAATATGAGTTTGAACGTTAAAAAACCGAGTATGCGGAAACGACTAGTACATTTGTTCCGCTTGAGAGATCTGGGAAGATAAAACTAGGTGTTTAACTAAGGTTAGGAATGGAGCAACCAGTGCCTTGAACTTACATGGCCTATGTTTTCTTTTCTTTGGCGCGGGGTGGAGCAGATCAAAAGAAAAGCCTGGATGCTCTAAGATAAAAGAAAAAGTTTCTACTAAGTTTCCAAAATAAAAGAAGATTGATATTTTCCAAAATTTAAGCAATGTCCAAAATGAATGATTTCCATGATCCTATTTACTCAAAAATGTTTGCTAAGATTGATTTTAGGGTTTATCATGAACGATGTATTAAATAACATTATTTTTGACCCACCTAAGATTTAAGGAATTTGGATCGAGAGTTGAGGAAATTTGAGATATTATTCAAAGTAATAGAATGAATTACTTAGAATTATCCTAAATCAAAAGAAAGAGATTTCAAAATCATCCTAAAAGAATTAAAGTGAAAAGAGACTTAATAAATCATGTATACTCATATTCACTTTTTATTGATAATTGGATTTTGAGGAACCGGGGTCGGATTTGGGTGATTCCTATAAGAAAACCACATCGAACCAATGTATAGTTCGAATGTGAAGCCATGTTGAAGATGATGATTATTGAAGACCATGGATCTTCATAGCGTGAGGAATGCTTGTTGACTTGCTCTGGATAGCTCTCATTATAGAGTTACATATAGCAGTGGTCTCCTCGTTGTGGAGATTTTTCAGATTTTAAGGACTACTTGCTACTAGTGGTAGTAGGAGAGTGCCTTCGGTTTGTCTGTTCCTGGACAACTTGTATGAATGTTTGTCTGACATTGCATTTCTAAAGATTACGTACATTGGTTTTTACAAACATACATCAGTAGTGGCGGAGAAGGCAACTTCCCTTAGCTTAACACCCTCCTTGAAACATACGAGCTCAAGGGTTATATTTTTGTGGAAGGCAATTAGTAGTCAACGGAAATGGCAATGTGGCATCCAGAGATATGATATGTGCGATGTGAAAAGGTAATTGTTGCCTCAAGCCTCATCAAACCGAAAATGACCGAAACTGGATTAGATGCGGCAAGGCTAAATGGGTCATTGCCGATTAGGGTATGATCATCCCCTTCTTGATATATTTCTTTCCGCTATGACATTCAAGATGTAAACTAATGTGGTGCATGGAAACGACTGCTCGGTTAAAGGTCGGTAATGACCGGGGGATGACATATTCGGTACTATCTAGTTATAGAGGTAGGCCGGTCTTGTCTTGGTAGAGGAGATTTGTGATGGTTCCTTGGGTCAGATCCGAGTAGTTTCAGTTTTAGTCGAAGATGGTTGGAGTTTCCAAAGGAGAGCTGGAGATGTTCATCTACGTATGGACATATTCTATTATCCACTGTACTTAGTTTGTTTAGTTGATGTTTGTCAGCAAATGTAAGGACAGATGTTTATAACTGTCTAAGCTGAATCTAGATTACACTCTGATATATGTATCTAAAAGTTTTCCGCTGTAAAGATATTTGTTCAATATTATATGTTATTCCTTTCGTGTGAGATTCTATTCTGTCTATTTTTCTTTATTACCCTTGATCATCCATACTTCCGTGCAAGTTGGGTCAGACATGAGTGTTTTATGTCGACTCAAAGGGTACGAATTTCAAATATTAAAAAGTTGATTAAATCAGATAAGCATATATAGTACTTTGCGCAGCAGTTTTATGCTTCGAATTGTATAACTTTTTGAATATGAGTTTAAACATAACGATTTTTTGTAGAATCAATTGTGAATGGTTTTAAAAGGAATGGACATATAATATAAAAATATAATATAAAATAATTACATAAATGGAAAATATAAAAGGAATGAAAGTTTAAAATTCGAATAATTTAAAAGAATTGTAGTAATTTAAATGAAGTTAATTAATATAAGATGAATTTATAAAAAAATTACAAAATAGGTTTTATAAACAAAAGTAATCTCTAAAGGATTTTGAAAAGGGTATTATTTCAAATAAAAAGAGATATTTTATGATAACTAGTTCGAATTGCTCAAAAATAAACTAAAAATGGATAGGAAATGTGTTCGGGAGGTAAACACTTCTCTTAAGTATTACTCTTCTTTTTAAGAGGATATATAATAGTATTGGTAGTACCCAGTTCCTTGGTATTATTTAGGAGTTACTCGATCTATATAATTTTCTTAAGTTAAAGAGGTAATGTGAATCATTAATTGATAAATTGATAGTAGTATTCATAAAAGTGTTTAAACCAAAGATAAATTTAGAATCACTAATTGATAAGATAAAGGAGGATTCTCGACGATTTTGGACAGTCAAAATTTTTTGAATCATACCTAACTCGGATATAAGGAATTTATGAAATTTTTTGGTAAAAGATAAACCATTTCAAAATGTTATAAGTAAATGAAATTGGATAAGTATAATTTAAAAATGTGATTATAAATTAAAAAAAATTAAAGGTGGAGAAATTTATAGTAGCATTAAATTAGAAATAAATTTTGTAATTATAAATTTGAAATGATAACTACCTACAACAAATAGTAATTCACCCTGATATTAAATCGGTCAGGAATTATGATATATATATACACACATACTGTTAGGATGTAAAAAGGTATTATACAAAAATAGATTTAATTCATGAACTATTTGTACACTTAAGTAAAATCATGACTCTTTAAAATGTAATTGTAACCTTGAAAAAAATTTATTAGTGAATTTTACCATTGATTAAGGATTTGGACTTAAGGTTTTAAAAGTGATAGATTTACATAGTTGTGTTCATAAGATATAATAAACTTAAGTAATAATTTTACGAAATGATTCATAAACAATATTAGTATTAAAGAAAATACACTAAAAAAAGAATGAAAAATAAAGGATATGAATAAAGAGAATTTGGTAAAATTGAGAAAAACCAATAATAATTTATACATAAATCATTTCGTCACACAAATTTTGATCTAATACCCAAGTACGAAACTTTGAAGTGTTTACACTAATCCGAAAAAGAATTTATCACTCGATTTCTTGATGGTGAGCATTGAAGATGTTTTGTGCTTAGTTACTCGAGTTTTCTATCATAGTTGAGAGCTATGCAAGGAAAGCAAGTGTATCTAATCTAGAAGCTTGATCAGAGTCCGCACTAGAGGATCAGAAGATTGATACTAGTTCGAAAATAAAGTTGTGGATTCAAATAGAAGATCAAATCGGATATTATACACGGAAGATTTGGGTACATCTAGTGGGTTTAAGTTTGTAAAATAATGATTTAGGTTAAAAAAATTGTGGGTTTAGGTTCAGGGTAATTTCGGGGACAAAAAGTAAGGGAGAAGGTAGCAACCCGTAATTTTACCACTTTGAAAATGGAATATTTAATTTATTTAAATATTAAAATGTATAATTTTTAAACTTAAACAATCAAGTTTTATATGATAAATAAGAATGGCAAACTTATTTTTGATATTGAATAAAGATTTCGGATTTCCATTGCAAAATTGACAAAAGTCGAATTTCAATAAAGAAGATAAATATTCATTAAAAAAATTTCAAACATAAATTATTTCTTTTAAATAAATATATATATATATATATATATAATTGATATCAAACTCATTTAGTAGTAACAGTAATTTAATTTATAATGGTTTGATAAATATATAAAACTTGTTTTATAAAAGTTGACAAATTTCGTCGCATACCGACAAATCGATGTCGTATTTTTACAAAAAGATTTGAATGTTGTTTTAAATTATTTTAGAAGTCAAATATGATTGTGTTAATTATTTAAAGATAATAAGAAATTTATTCTGAAGCTTGGTTTACATGAATAAATAGTTTAACTAAAACGTCAAAATGTGACCATAAAACGTTTTCTCGAAAATCAACGTTTTGTTCAAAATAAGTTGTCGCAACGTTATCGCACCTTTGTTAACATGTTCTAACATATATATTACACATTTTAATAACTAGACATGTTTACTTTTGCTAAACAAGATTAGAAAACTTCTAGAAGTCATTAGTAAAAGTAAGTAAGAATTAACAAAAGTAAGAAAAAGTAAACATCAAATCATATCAAATCAAAGCCAACATAATTATGATATTCTTCACTTAATTTTTAAGTGACTAAGACATAAAGTAAGGATGTGAAAGATGATGTTAAGTATTGAAAAAGGAGAATTTTTTTAGGTTGAAGTAAGGTTAGTTTGGTAATTTGGTAAGAGGTTATTCTAGTAAATTTACCACTTCTTTCTTTTTCTATAAATACTCAACTTCTTCTCACTTTCATTCACATTTTTTTCTTCTTCTTTTATCAAGCTTCTTCATCCTCTTCCTCTTCTCTTTAATGGATTCCATGTCATATAAAAAATTATAAAGAAACAATGTCAAAATATTTACAAAATATTCAGAAGAAATCATTGTTCATTCTCTTCAAATCAAACTCCTTTTTTATCCATATTTTACCTCTTCTTCTCTCGGCCATAACTTCTTCAAAATCGAACCAAAATGCAAAATTATTTTGTTCAAATCATTTATTTTTCTAGTGGCTACAACTTTCACGTCGGCCTCTTTATCTCATTCTAAATTTAACTATGTCAAAAGTACACTTCTTTCTAGTGCATTTTTTGGCCTAGTTTTTAAGCTAGAGAATAGCACATATTGTTTGGGTCATAACTTGATCATAACCAATCCTAATTAAGAAATTAATTTTTTTAAACCATATAAAATTCTAGTGGCTATGACATTTTTGCTGATAACTTTTTCTTATTTTGAGGTTTGCTATATCTAAAACTCAATTCTTTGAAGTGCATTTTCGGGCTTCATTTTTATCAATCCGACAATACCTCTTCTTCATTCTATCATATTTTCCTCAAAAATGATCAAAATCAAATGATTATTTTATTTAAATTCAATAGAAAAGTATTTTCAATAACTTTTCAGTTAGCAAGTTTTTAAAATTTTGAGAGTAAGAGAGTCAAAAACAAGGGAGAAGATGACCTATTTTTCTAGTCTAATTTTAAGAATTCAAGGTCAAAGCTCTACCATTACTTTTCTATACTTTTGGCCCACCTCCATCTTAAGCCTTAACCGAGCACTTTAAAGGAAGGAAAAGTTGTTTACTAATGTAAGTGAATAGGAAGTAGTTAATGAAGTGTGGATTAGTTTGAATGTTGGTAGGAAGTAAATCGCTTTGGTTTATGGCGAGAACCTCTATTAAGCATATATATATATGTATGTATGTATGTATGTATGTATGTATGTATGTATATAGACACACGCACACATGTTTGACGTTGTGTTATGATTGCTATGGATGCTTATATATGCTTTGATCATCAATTATTGATTGTTTGACGTGATTGTTAAATTGTTTTACCATGTTACGCATGCCTTTTGAAAATGAAATAGTGTATATGGAATGCTTAAACCTTTTGCAAATAGTTTTAAAATGAGTTAGAAATATTTTATAAACATTTAAATATGCTTAAAGAAATAAAGGAAGAAAATTAAGATTTCATCTTGTACATTTTAGATATGTCCAAAACCATTTTCCAGAAAAATCACGCTTTTCGTAGTAAAGTGACCAAAGTTTAAAATTGATATTTTAAATGTTTTGAAAATATGAAATAAAATTTAAAACTCTTTTAAAATATTTTAAAAGTAATTTAAGTTGAAAATATGTATATCTAAATAATATAAAAGTCGTTTTGAAGATATAGCTTTTAAAACACTATTTGCAACACTTTTCGCAATGCTTTTCGCAGCAGTTTTTAATAACTTTTGAAACGTAGTTTTAAACTTAACAGTTCTTTCCTATATATTTTTTGAATGATTTCAAAAGAATAATTAAGTCATTTAAAGATGATTTGGAATTTTTAATAAGAGTTTGAATAAATGGCTAAAAGGAATAGTTTATACCACTTAAAAAAAGTGAAGAAGATTGAGTATAAGAAATCTTTTATTAAGATTTAATAAATGGTTTGGGAATATTTTCTCTAAGTTAAAAATTATAGCTTGAATATAAAAAATCTTTTATTAAGATTTAATAAATGATTTGGGAATATTTTTCCTAAGTTAAAGGTTATAGCTTGAATATAAAAAATCTTTGATTAAGATTTAATGAATTGTTTGGAAAAGTTTTCCTAAGTAATAAAGAAAATGATTTGGAATTATTCCAGGATTTAAGAAAGAATTAAATAAACCAAATGATTTTATAAATAAGGCTTAAAGTTTTCATATACTCTTGAAAAAAAAGGAATAAATTGAAAAGAATATATCAAAGAAAGATATTTTATTAAAGATAAAATAATTGATTAGTGATTGATATCCACATATAAACTTAACATCTTTTAAATCGAGAATTGGCTTCGAAGGAACTGGGGCCGAATTTGGGTGATTCCTATCCGAAAATTACTTCGAACAAATGTATACGTTCGAATGTGAAGACACGTTGAAGATGATGATTATTGAAGACCGTGGATCTTCATAGCAAGAGGATTGCTTGTTGACATGGTTTGGGTAGCTCCCATTATAGAGTTATTTATAGCAGTGGTCTCCTCGTTATGGAGATTTTTCGAACTGCAAGGACTACTCGCCACTAGTAATAGTAGGAGAGTGCCTTCGGGTTGTCCTTTTACTGGACAACTTGTATGGAAGTTTGTCTGACCTTACATTTCTAAAGATTAAGTATATTGGTTTTTACAAACGTACATCAGTGGTGGCGGAGAAGGTAAATTTTCTTAGCTTAACATCCTCCTTGAGGTGTACGAGCTCAAGTGTTGTATTTTTGTGGAAGGCAATTAGTAGTCAATGGAAATGGCCGTGTGGCATTCAAAGATGTGATATGTGCTATGTGAAAAGGTAATCGTTGCCTCAAGCCTCATCAACAGGAAAAGACCGAAACAAGGTTAGATGTGGCAAGGCTAAGTGGGTCATTCCCAATTAGGGTATGATCATCCCCTTCTAAATATATTTCTTCATGCTATGGCGTTCGCGATGTAAATTAATGTGGCTTTTATGCTCAGGCGCCCGGTTTAAAGGTCATTAACGGCCGAGGGATGTCATATTTGATACTATCTAGTTATAGAGGTAGCCGGTCTTGTGTTTGTAGAGGGCAGATGTTCTATGCCTCCGGACATCCATCTAGAGGTTTACCCATCGAAAGGTAGTCCCTTCACCTGGTCATTTGTTTGGAAATCCACTCTCCAATAAGAACCTACAGTTTTGTTTGTATTGGCGTAATGAATAGCCTCAAAATGCTATATGGGTAACCGTTTCAAATAAAATTAATAAAAGAATGTCATTAGTAATAATATCAAACGTTTTGATATATAAAAGTGTTTAGTTATCATAAGGTAAAAACCCGTCCATGTTTATGTGTTAGCGTGATCTTATGAGATACTCTTCCTTTTCAAAGGATTTATTTCAAGGCTGATATATGACACTGTCATTTTGTTATTGAGTTTTTCTCACGTTGGTTTATCCAGCCTGATCCGGGTATTTTCAATACTCAGGTTTGATCCGAGTAGTTTCAGGTATAGTTAAATAAGGTTGGAGTTTTCAGAGGAGAGCTAGAGATATTCATCTACGCATGGACATATTTTATTGTTCGCTATACTTAGTTTTATTTAGTTTGATGTTCGTCGGTAATTGTAATGACAGAGGTTTATAACTTTCCAGGCTGAATTTAGGTTAGACTCTGATATATGTATTTTAAAAGTTTTCTGCAGTAAAGATATTTTTTCAATATTTATATATTATTCCATTCGAGTGAGATTCTGTTCTGTCTATTTTTCTTTTCAACCTTCATGTTCCGTCTTTTCATGCAATTTGAGTTGGACATGTGTGTTTTATTGTCGATTCAAAGGGTACGGAAAAACAGGCCATGACATTTGGTATCAGAGTCAGGTTTCAATCCTGGGTTCATAATATTACCACTTTTTCTATAAAATTCTCTAATACCAAATGCGAAAGCCTAAATTTCCATGCCCTTTGAGTCGACAATAAACCACACACGTCCAAGTCAAACTACATGAACAAGCGGATCTTTAAGGGGCAAAAAAGAAAATAAAGACAGAACAGAATCTCACACTAATGAAATAATATATAATACATTGAACAATATCTTTACTATAGAATTTTTTGAAAGATACATATATCAAAGTCCAAGGTAAATTCAGCCAAGACATTTATAAACATCTATCCTTACAATTGCTGACAAACAACTGCGCAAAGCGGATAATAAAATACGTCCATACATAGATGAATATCTCCAGCTCTCCTTTGGAAATTCCAACCGTCTTCACTAAACCTGAAACTACTCGGATCTGACCCGAGTATTGAAAATACCCCGATTAGGCTTGATAAACCAGCGTGAGAAACTCAAATATAAAAGACAGTGTCATATATCAACCTTGGAATAAAATCCTTTGAAAATAAAGAGTATCTCATAAGACCACGCCTACACATAAACACGAATGAGTTTTTCCCTAATGATAATCAAAAACTTCTATATCAAAACATTTGATATTATTTCCAATGGCATATCTTTGAAAACATTCACATATAAACTTATTAATCTTAGCCGAAATTGTTACCATTATTAAATTTTGGATACTAGGATCTACAGACAAAACCAAAGACACTTACTGGAGAATGGATTCCATACAAATGACAAGGTAAAGGACTACCTTCCGACAGTACACTTCTAGAGGGATGCTCCTAGGGTACGGATACTGAACGCTTAAACCAACACAAGACCGGCCTACCCCTCACGCTGGATAGTACAGAATATGTCATCATCCCGGTTGTAACCGACCTTTAAGAGGTACCCGATTCATACATTCAACACATTCTTAGACATATGTAGAGTAAATCTAGAAGGATGATGACATCTCCTAATTGGGTGCGACCCACTTAGCCTTGCTGCATCTACCCTGTTTCTGTCATTTTTGGATGATGAGGCCAGAGGTAAACGATTACCTTTTCACATAGCACATCTTCTTTGAATGTCACATTGCCATTTTCGTTGACTACTAATTGCTTTCAACAAAAATACAATCATTGAGTTCGTACGTCTCAACAGGATGTTAAGCTAAGAGAATTTGCATTCCCTGCCACTATAGATGTATGTTCGTAAAAACCAATGTATGTAATCTTAGAAAATGCACTATCGGACATCCATCTTTAAAAATTTGTTCTGGGACTTAAACAAAACCGAAGGTACTTTCCCCGGCTATTACTAGGCAAGAAGTCGTTGTGGTTTTGAGGTTTTTCATAACAAAGAGATCACTACTACAATATAGTGAATCGGTAGTTTACCCCCGATTAGTCAAGAAGTGGTCCCTCGTTATTATTCGTCTCAATATCAGTGTCTTCAAACATCTTCAATCTTCGAACATGTAAATTAGTTCGAAGTGGTTTTCGGATTGGAATCACTCAAATCCAATCCCAGCTCCTTCGAAGCCAATCATTGCTCTAAATGATGTTAAGTACATACATGGACATCAATCATCAATCAATTACTTCATCTTTTATTTAGATTAAATATATTTCTTAGATATATTCTCTTTAATTTATTCCATTTTATTTTCAAGAGTATATGAAATCATTAAGCCTCATTTATTAAATCATTTGATTTATTTTAACCTTTCTTAAAGTCCTGGAATGATTCCAAATCATTTTTTCTTTTACTTAGGAAATCCTTTCCAAATCATTCATTAAATCTTAATTAAAGATTTTTTTTATTCAATTTATAACTTTTAACTTAGGGACGATATTCCCAAATCATTCATTAAATCTAAATCAAAGATTTCTTTCTTAACTTCAAGTCATATTCTCGCAAATCGAAGGTTTTCATCAGAGCACTACTGCCGCCTTAAATATGGTAAATTTCACCTTCAGGGACTAGTGGCAAGTAATCCTGTATTATGAAGATCTTTTCTTTTATCTTGGAAAAACTTTAAATATGATCTTTAAGAGCATCTGGGCTTTCCTTTCGATCTGTTCCACCCTTCGTCTAAAAGATACAGCAAAGGCTAGGTATGTTTAGGAACTAGTTGCTCCATTCCTAACCTTACTTACACACCTTGTTATATTGTTTAGCTCTCACAAGCGGAACAAATGTACCAGTCATTTCTGCATACTCAATTTGTTATTATATTAAACATTCTCCAATTATTGTTTAAGTGTTATAAACAATTCATCTTAACCATTTATTCGAACTCTTATTAAAACTTCCAAATCATCTTTAAATTACTTAATTATTCTTGTAAAATCATTCACAAAATATTTAGGAAAGATTTGTTAAGTTTAAAACTACATTTCAAAAGTTATTACGACTACTGCGAAAAGCGTTGCGAAAAGTGTTGCAAATATATTTTAAAAGATATATTCTTCAAAGCGACTTTTATATCATTTGGAAATCCATCTTTTAAACTTAAATCTCTTTTAAAACATTGTAAAAGATTTTTGGGACTTATTTCATATTTTTAAAACATTTAAAATATCAATTTAAACTTTGGTCACTTTGTTGCAAAAGCGCGATTTTTCCGAAAAATTGTTTTGGACATATTTAAAATACACAAGATAAAATCTTGATTTTAATTCCTTATTTCTTCAAAAATATTTAAGTGTTTATAAAAAATTTCTAACTCATTTAAAACTATTTCCAAAAGGTTTAATCATTCCATATACACTATTTCATTTTCAAAATGAAAGTGATTTCTTTTATGCTTATCGACGTGTATTAACGTGACTTGGTAAAACAATTTAATAATCATATCAAACATCAATACTTGATTATCAAAGCATATATAAGCATCCATAGAAATCATAAAACATCATCAAACATGTATATATATATATATATATATAAATAGAGATGTTAAATAGAGTTTCTCACCATAAACCAAAGCGATAAACTTCCTACCAACATTCTAATCAATCAACACTTCACTAACTACTTCCTACTCCATTTAAACACTAGAAAAAAACACCCTCTCCCTTACTATAGCTTGGCCGAAACTTGACATGGAGGTTGGCCGAAAGAACATAGAAGAAGCGGTAGAGCTTTGGACTTGAATTCCCAAGATTTTCATCTCAAAATCAGGTTATCTTGTATCTGACTTTAGGCACTCTAAATCTTAAAATTTAGAAAAGTTGTTAACTAAAAAGTTATTTAAAATTCTTTTCTATTGAATTTGAAAAAAAGTCATTTGAATCCAAGTTTTTTTAAGGGAGATATGATAGAATGAAGAAGAGGTATTGTCGGATTGACAAAAATAAAGCCCGAAAATGTACTTCAAAGAAATGAATTTCTGTTATAGTAAACATCAAAACTAGAAAAAGTGATCAATATAAAGTTTTATCCACTGAAATTTCATTTGGTTTGAATTTTTTTCTTAATTTGGATTTGTTATGATCAAGTTATAATCCAAACAAAATGGGATATTTTCTGGCTTAAAAACCAGGCAAGAGAATGCACTGGAAAGAAGTGGATTTTTAACATAGTTACGATTAAAATGAGACAAAGTGGTCAAAATGATAGTTGTAGGCACTGAAAAAATACATGATTTAAAAAAAGAATTTTTGCATTTTAGTTCTCTTTTGAAGAAGTTATGGCTGAGAGAAAGAGGTAAAATATGGAGAAAAGAGGAGTTTGATTTGAAGAGAATGAACATTGATTTTTTTTGAATATTTTGTAAATATTTTTACATTATTTCTTTATAATTTTATTATAGCCTGGAAGCCATTAAAGAGAAGAGGAATAAGGTGAATAAGCTTGAGAAAAGAAGTAGAAGAAGAAACATGAATGAAAGTGAAGAAGGAGGTAGATATTTATAGAAAAAGTAAGAAGTGGTAAATTTACCAAAATAACCACTTACCAAATTACCAACTAACCTCAATTAAACCTAAAGTAATCTCCACTTTTTCAATACTTAACATCATCCTTTCAAATCCTTACTTTACGTCTTAGTCACTTAAAAATTAAGTAAAGAAAAGTAATTATTTCGTTGGATTTTGATTTGATGTGATTTGATGTTTACTTTTCTTACTTTTGTTAATTCTTACTTACATTTACTAATGACTTATAGAAGTTTTCTAATATTATTTAGTAAAAGTAAACATGATTAGTTATTAAAATGTTCACTATATATGTTAGAACATGTTAACAAAGGTGCGTTAACATTGCGGCAACTTATTTTGAATAAAACGTTGATTTTCGACAAAACGTTCTCCTGTCACATTTTGACGTTTTTGTTAAACTATTTATTCATGTAAACCAAACTATATGATAAATTTCTTACTATCTTTAAATAATTAAAACAAGCATTATAACATCCTACCTTCTTGTACGTTTTAAATCGACGATAAACTACACATGTCATACTCAAACCATACAGATGGGCGTATTGTTATTGGGGTGAATAAGAAAAACCAGAGAAAGAAAAAATACAAAACAGAACTTGCAGTGGAATGACAAAATATAATCAAATAGCAGTTAATGAACTATTTTAGATATACTCATACAACACAAAATTAGAGTTACATATACTAAAGAATAATAAATAATAGTGTAGCGAAACAATATGATGCAGTGAATATAATAAATGATAATAATACAATCTTCATCTTCATCCTCTAGAAATAAAGTCTTCAAATCTTGAAATACTCAGGTTGACCCGAGCGAATTAAAAAGACAAAACACTCGAGTCGGAACTAAAAGATCTTTTGTAAGTTAAATCAACGGTAAAATATGAGTGGAACGGTGTCAAAGATGTTTACGAGGTTTGATATCTCCTATCCAGTGTCTAACGTGAGTGCAGTAACTTAAGAGATGCTCGAGATTCACATCTCCTAAGGATCTGTTAAACTATCTACTATGTTGTAATATACGCTATCATAATAATGTCTATTACTAAAATAAACTTCTTTTAAATAGCGTTAAGGGGTTACCCATATAGCCCTTAACACGTAATAGTCCTAGTAGTCCATCAAGTATCGGTGCATCTCCAGATCGGCAGACTATCCTAAATACTCCACGAGCTATGGGAGAAAACCAAACTCGTACAAGGCTCACTAGGGTAGGTGACATGGCATAACTAGGCAATGCCAGGGTAGATATACCAATTACGCTTCCGGACTGGTGGTAACGCATAGCAGCTACTACCGTCCACCTCGATCCACACCCCCAAAATCAAAAGGACCCCAATCAATCAAAAAGTAATAGGACGGTATCGAAGGAGTGTGTCCAATAAAAGGTGCTACCTTCTTAGCCCGTTAATCGCTCCTATTTTAGCCACCTTATGCCAACTCATGAGAGTCGGGTCCACGTATATACCTTAAAGGAAACACCGCCACCATCCTACTTCATTCTGGAATCTCCACCACGTACACAGTTGTTAAAGTGGTTTTTGGAGTTAGCAGAGAGTATGACAAATTCTGATCCCGGTCTCTTTAACAACTAAATTATTATTACACCGCGGTCATTTCAAAATAATTTGTACTTTAAACCGAAATATCATATCCATTTCAAAATCATATAATGAAGATATCATTTCCATTTCAAAAACCAAACCAATATGATATCATTTTTTTATTAAACCCAATCAATATAATTTCATTTTTATTTCAAATATATCCTTTCCCAAAATCATAGCACTTTCAACGTTATAACACTTCGAAATCAAAACGCTTGAAATATAACACTTTCAAATCGTAATACTTTGGAACTTATAACTTTGAAACATAACTTCCACCACTTAAATGGTTTGAATAATAAAATACTTTATATAATAAAATATCTTCTTCAATTTCACAAATCAATTCCAAAACAACTCGAATTTCTGCAGTTTTATTTAACCAAATCCCAAATCATAAATTTCCATTCAATTCAGTTTTCAAATAAACTATCCCAAATTATATCGATAAATAGATTTGATCCAAAGGATAAACCATTTCAAATTCAATATATTTCAAACTTTAAGTATTCAACAATGTCAAAACTAAGTTTGGTAATTTCTTATATATATATATATATATATATATATATATATATATATATATATATATATATATAGATATATCAAGTTCAATTTTTCTATTATTTAGTTTTGAAATATTTTACTTAATACATCCACTATCATTTAGATAAGACCCAAACTACCAATAACTAAATATTCCTTTAATTTATTTATACTTGAAATATTCATTTAATCCACCTTAAACCAAACTCAAGTTATAAAAATCACACCTTTTAAAATTTCAAATTTAACAAATTTCACATCAAACTTATTTGAGTTTAATTTTTAAATAAATTCTATTTCAAATAAATTTCAAATTTACCTTCCAACCTTAATTTATTTAAATCTAAATAAAAATTTAAATACTTAACCATATCATCTCAATAAAAATCAAACTTATTATTAAGCTTAGTCTATATTAAACAAATTTATACATTGCTTAAAATCAAGGATAAAACAACATTTATATAATATCTAAAATCAATATTTATCCAAAACCATATTTATTTTACAAAACCATAGAAATCATTTCAAAATATTTTTATATAAATAGACCGCGGTGTCTGTATATAATTTTCTATCCAATGGTCAAGTGATACAGACATTTATCATTTCAATCCGTAATTTAAAATATAAATACGGTTATATATCATTTCAAATCACAATCCCGAATGAAATAAAAATCCATAACAACTTGAAGTTATAACAATATAAAATACAACATCCATACATCCAATATCAATTATCGAACATTTATCACAATCGTCATCCAATTCAATCAATAACATCAATATAGTACAGATAATAAATAACAGGTATTTACTGGCAGTTTATATTCAATAATAAATTAAACAAATATTTTATCCAATAAATTCAAATAAACTGATATGATGATTCAAAATATGCTAAATAGTCATAAATAAATTTCTAATTACATTATAAATCAATTTAACAAACATAAGAAATTTTAGAAGTTGTGAGTGGGTTAAAACACTCACCTTTTGAATTTAAATTAAATTTAAATCCAATTTAAACCCAAAATTCATACGATCTTAGAATTTGTCCAAACTAGCGTTAAAATGTCCGAAATTCCAATGCAAACCTAGCGGAGAAAATCGCACATGAATTGGACCTCGTATATAAAAGTTATGGGGGTTAGAACAAGTTGAAATCAAAATTTTAAATTGAAAATAGAAATAAATAAATTTCACCAACTACACAACACCTCACGCATGTTGGCCACGCGTCATCTCCAGATACGAACGAAAATCCTAGCATTCGCACTGTATCGCATGCAAACTAACGGGCCATCGCCTCTTCATCGCGCTGCTCCCTCCAGTGCTTGCTGTGACCACGCGCGAGGTCACCCCGGAGCCGCGACCAAGCTTTGACACCATCGCGACTCGGTCGCATTCGCCTTAGGTCGGCGAAAAACTAAAGTCGCCACCGAGAGGGTTAAACCCAAGTCGTTTTTGGCGACGATATGACCGTCGAATCACCAGACAAACCACATAGATGCAATTAGCGCTCGACTCTCCACCCAAACCTGTCGTTGAACCCCCGATCAGACGAAGTTCATCGTCGAGCGATGAACGGTCGAAAATATGTAGGATCTGGATTAACCCTAGAGGGGGGGTGAATAGGGTTATAGCAAATTTTCTCGAATTAAACTGCAGAGAAGTAAATATGCTGAAATGCAAATCACACATAAAATTTACCCAGCTTCGGCAACCCCTGCCTACTGCTGCATTCCCAGATTTCTATTAGAATTAAACAGTCCCCCACTTACAAAAACTCTAACAGACTCGCAAACCCTACTACCGCCTATAGAGTTTTGCAAACTCGCAAACCCTGCTCACTGAACTAATTCTAACTAAACAATCTGACACAACCCAAAACCTAGGTGGTGATTTACCAAGATTTGATAACCTTAAAAGAGAATTTAAATTTAAAAAAATTCAAAAACAATTTTAAACTAGAACCCTAATTAAAAATGAAACACCTTATAATAAACAAAACACCGGCCCCCTTTTATTTCTCTAGCCCGTTCTCTTTTCTCTGGCTTGTGAAGAAAATGGCAGCCTCGTTAATCTTCGTCCGTTCTTTGTCCAAATTAGGGCTTTTAGAAAATATAGACGATCGCGACTATTAATGCTCGATTGAACTTGGTTCTCTTACTTTATATGTTGATCATCTATTGAGATGATGTCGGTCGCTCTCGTTCCTTTTCTTTGCTTGCAATTAGGGTTTGTGAAATTTAGGGCTTCTGGAGTTCGACTTAAATTTGGTATGTGACTTTCCTTTTTTCTTTTCTGTCATGCTTGACTAAACTCCGATTGACCGATGATTTTACCGATGATGATTGTGGGTTTATATTTAGATTCGATTGAATTTCCACTCCCCCTGCCGATGATGAACTTGGGTGTGATGTATTTATATGAATTCTGAGACCCTAGAATTTGTTCGTATCAATTCGACACTTTCCTAATTCTTTCTTTCCTGATATCGTGACAACTTGATACACACGGTTTTGATTATGCAGCGTTCGATTTTTTTCTTGGTTGATACGGTAGAAACTTTCCTCTTTTACTTGGATTTGACTTTTGACTTTTTCAAAAATTGCACACACTTGATTTTTGACTTGGTCATCTCTGCACTGTTGAATTTCATTCATCCCTGTTTCGAACTGCACCATATGTTCCATGATGATGAATTTTATTTCTTTGTTCATTCTCAGCTTCATACTAATTTTGGCATGTCTACATCCATATATGCGTTCATCTTTGCACTTTTCTTTTTCACTGTAACTTTTAGTCATGTTGAACTGTGTACATGTTTTATGTTATTCTGGTTATTCATACTTTAGTCTGTTGTGAGGAGTTTGAGTTGCTGGCTAGCCTTTGCTAGTTTATTCATGTTGCCTGTTGCACTGAGTCTTGATAGCTTGCATGATGCATTTCTTTGTTTCATTTGACTTGACTTGATGCTGGTTTGAGGCTGTGCTTGCATGTGTACCACTAATCATATGTTACTGTCATAAACCTGTTGCACTTGCGGTGTATTGATTGTTTGAGTCTTGTTCATCCAATTCATTGATCCTTGTAGCTTGCTGTATTGTCTCTGACCTGATGGCATTTGATCTAGATTACTTTTGCTCTTTGGTCTGAATTGTGTGTATTCATGATGCTTTGATTTTCATTTGGGTTCACTTGTGTACACTGTGTCATTTGAGTTGAGTCATGACAAATAGTTGTATACTTGGGCTTCACTGAGTTTGTTGTATTCATGTCTGCTGTCATTACTGTATTGAGATCACTGTTGCATTGTGTTGGTATGTAGGGGGAGCATCATGTAGAGAGGAAGCATTTAAATAAGGGGAGCAATTAGAGTATATCATTGATCAAATACATTTAGCACAGTCAAAATCTTAAATATATGTTTGTTATCATCAAAAAGGGGAGATTGTTGAATATGCGCTTATAGGATTTTTGTTTGATGATAATAAACATATATATATATATATATATATTCATTTAAATGTATTTGTTAATGTACTATTTTATTTTTCATAGATAAATGAATATTTGTTGAATAAAATAAATTACACAGAATTTGAATTCAAATAGAAATTTTATTGAAACAAATATTTATTACAATTTTGAATAGTACAAATTCAAGCTCTCACTATACATATACAATTTTGATTCTAATTACATCACAATTCAATTTACATAAATTTCTCACTACATATCACTCACACTCGTAGTTTATCTTCAACTTCATTCCTGTTAAAATCCAGCATCTGAGCAATCTGCAAAAATATTCACTAACGCAGTAAAATTGGAAAAGAAATATATTTGCAATATAAAATAAAAGATGGTTTTTGAAAATATTATTTGCCTCAGTTATTTGGGTTGTTCGTCATCATTTACATTTGAATTCATCATATACGAACAATGTGACATGCACAGTGTATCATTGTGCATTCCACAAGGCCGTGCACAGCGATATACACTTGATAATGTTACAGGGATAGGTGAGAACAAGGTCAAACCCAAATAAAAAGACGGGTTCAACTCAGGTGCAATATACATAGAATCTCGACTTCAGCACAAGGTCAAACCCGAGTTTTGAAACTGGATTCAACTCAAGTGAAATTTCAAAAATCAACATGAAATGATCAAGAACCAAACAAAGACCAGAAGTACAAAATGACCACCAAGTATGCTAAAACAAAATCAGGCCCAGACCAGTTGCAACATCACTAATACTAGTGAAACAGAAGCTCAACCCAGAATCAATGCACAACAACATGAATACTGTAACAATCAAGTTCAAGCCAGACCAACACAATGCAACAGTGATCTCAATATAGTAATGACAGCAGACATGAATACAACAAACTCAGTGAAGCCCAAGTATACAACTATTTGTCATGACTCAACTCAAATGACACAGTGTACACAAGTGAAGCCAAATGAAAATCAAAGCATCATGAATACACACAATTCAGACCAAAGAGCAAAAGTAATCTGGATCAAATGCCATCAGGTCAGAGACAATACAGCAAGCTACAAGGATCAATGAATTGGATGAACAAGACTCAAACAATCAATACACTTCAAGTGCAACAGGTTTATGACAGTAACATATGATTAGTGGTACACATGTAAGGACAGCCTCAAACCAGCATCAAGTCAAGTCAAATGAAACAAAGAAATGCATCATTCAAGCTATCAAGACTCAGTGCAACAGGCAACATCAATAAACTAGCAAAGGCTAGCCAGCAACTCAAACTGCTCACAACAGACTAAAGTATATTTCTAAATTGAAGTCGAACTCCAGAAGCCCTAAATTTCACAAACCCTAATTGCAAGCAAAGCAAAGGAACGAGAGCGGCCGACATCATCTCAAGAGACGATCAACAAATAAAGCAAGAGAACCAAGTTCAATCGAGCATTAATAGTCGCGATCTTCTATATTTTCTAAAAGCCCTAATTTGGACAAAGAACGGACAAAGATTAACATGGCTGTCATTTTCTTCACAAGCCAGAGAAAAGAGAACGGGCTAGAGAAATAAAAGGGGGCCGGTGTTTTGTTTATTATAAGGGGTTTTATTTTTAATTAGGGTTTTGGTTTTAAAATTGTTTTTAAATTTGTTTTAAATTTAAATTCTCTTTTAAGGTTGTCAAATCTTGGTAAATCACAACCTAGGTTTTAGGTTGTGTCAGATTGTCTAGTTAGAATTATTTCAGTGAGCAGGGTTTGCGAGTTTGCAAAACTCTATAGGCGGTAGCAGGGTTTGCGAGTCTGTTAGAGTGTTTGTAAGCGGGAGACTGTTTAATTCTAATAGAAATCTGGGAATGCAGCAGTAGGCAGGGGTTGCCGAAGCTGGGTAAATTTTGTATGTGATTTACTTTTCAGCATATTTACTTCTCTGCAGTTTAATTCGAGAAAATTTGCTATAACCCTATTCACCCCCCTCTAGGGTTAATCTAGATCCTATGAGTGGTATCAGAGCACGGTATTTTTCTTTAACTCTAGAGTCATGAATCCATCAAATAATGCTTTTTCTGAGGGGCAATCTATTGCTAAGCCACCCATGTTTAATGGGAATGATTATGCTTATTGGAAAGTTAGGATGGGTATTTATCTTAGTTCTGTTGATTATGATGTTTGGGACATTATTGAAACTGGCTATAAATCTCCCACTATAACTGTTGGTGATACTGAGATTCCTAAACCTAAGGATAGGTAGGATGCTAACGATAAGAAATTAAAAACTACAAATGCTAAAACCATGAATGCTTTGATCTGTGCTCTTGATAAGACTAAATTTAATAGAATTTCTCATTGTAAAACTGCACAGGAAATTTGGCATACCTTGGAGGTGACACATGAAGGAACTTCTCAAGTCAAGGAGTCTCGTCTAGCCCTATTCAGCAATGAATACGAGAACATTGTGATGGACAAAGGCGAGAGCATAAAGGACATGTTTGGACGCTTTTCAACTTTGGTGTACAATGCTAGAGCGCTTGGGAAGGTATTCACTGAGGTAGAGCTTGTGAGGAAGGTGCTACGAGTCTTACCGATGAGCTTTGAGGCAAAAGTCACGGCAATACAAGAATTGAAAAATCTGAGTAAACTAAGCATGGAGGAGTTGATTGGCAACTTGATGACATATGAGCTTGAGCTAAAAGCAAAGGAGGAACGCAACAACTCCGAATCAAAGAAAAAGACGATTGCCTTAAAGAGCCAAGAAGAGAGCGATGAAGAAGAAGAAGATCCAATTGAAGAGCTTGCAATAGCTGTCAATAATCTTAGAAAATTGTCAAGATTCAGGCCACGCAAGAAGAAAACAAGTGGTAATAGGTCAAAAGATTCTGACAATTCCGATAATGAATTGACGTGCTTTAACTGCAAGAAACCTGCCACTTCAAACAAGAATGCCCACTTCTCAAAAACAACAAAGGAAAGAAAAAGAAGAAGAAGGCCTTTGCAGCAACTTGGGATGATGAAGAAGGAGAGGAAGTTCCGAATAATAGCTCAGAGGAGGCTAACTTGTGTCTTATGGCAAAATCAGATTCAGAAGCAAGCTCAGAGGAACTAGTGAGGTAGGTGACTATTCTTATAAAGAACTTGTTTTGATGTGTTGTGATTTTGCTAAAATAATTGATACTCTTGAATCTAAAATTGAAAAACTGAAATCTGATAGGAGAGAACTTGTCCATGAAAATTTTAGGTTAGAAACTGAACTTGAAAATATTCAAAAACTAGATTGTAAAAAATGTAAGATTTTAAATTCAGAATTATCAAGACTTAAGAATAGCATTGAGAATCTTGAAAAAGAAAACTTGAGTCTTATGGACACCATTGACACTAGGAAAAAAGATTTTATAAATAGATGCACCTCACTTGTAACTGAAAACACAACACTAAAAACCAAAGTCCAAAATTTTGAGAAATCTCTGAATAACTTTTCAAGAGGAGAAAAATCATTCAACATGTTATTGGGAAATCAAATTTTTGCTAACAACAGAAAAGGACTAGGCTTTGGGAAAACACAAGTTGATGATAATGCAAAAGGTAAGAGTGTCTTTGCTAGATGTGAAATAACTGGACATCGTGTTGAAAATTGTAGTCATAGGAACAAGAACACAAAATTTATACAAGTTTGGGTTCCTAAGAATTCTACAAACAAATTTCATGTCTATTGGAACAAGAATAAAAGGACTAAACAAGTTTGGGTTCCAAAGGGATTGTTTATTCACAATGCTTCAGCCACTAACAATCATGGACCTATAAAAACAAATAGGTCACAAAAATCTTTCATCGTGTAGGTATGGTGGCAGGCTAAGGAACAACAACAGTGTTCTCTGGATTTTGGCTGTTCCAGAAACACAACGGGCAACAAAGAAAAGTTCCTTAGCTAGTACAAAGGTGACAGAATCACAATGGGCAACCACGAAAAATTATCGTAAAGGTAAAACAGATGAAGGTATATTTATTTGATTGATATATTAAATGTGATAATCTGCACCGTATTCTGAATGAAATCAGCCAATATCGAGATGTTGTAAAGATGATGATTTTGATTCTGACTTGTTCAACATAATTGGCCAATTATATTTATGCCAAAAACACTATTCTTTGAATTAGTTCATATATATACGTTTGGATTAAACATAGTGTTTTGTTGGATGATAATACATTAAGTTATAATAAGGCTAACTCTATATTCACAGTTTCTGATTATTTACACGGCTTCAATTCAAATTCAAAGAATGTCATTTAAATTGTTGTTAAAATTGAGTTTGAAATTTTTGATGGACACTTCATGGTTTGGTCGATCAAATTCAATTAATGATAATTTTTGAGTGAAAAAGAAATTAAGATGCATATTACACTGGTAATCTAGTTGATAGAAAAATTACTAGTAGAATGTGATTTTTGAGACATTTAGTAACTGCATCGTTTTTCAAAGAAAATATCTGCATATTTTTCATTTCAAATAATTTTCAAGTAGCAGAAAATTTTCTCGTATAACCCCCTCGAGAAAATCATTTTTAATCATATTTCCAGATTAGTCATTGTGAAAAATTGATTTCATAATTATCTTTGAATTTGATTTAAATGACAATTTTAACTAGTCTAACTCCCTAATAATTATCGAAAAGATAAATAGTGATTGAAAAAAGTGATGAGTGTTGATATTTTTCATACATAACTCAAGATAGTATATTTTAGAAAAATTTCTTTAGAAATTCAAACAAGAGTTATAAAACTTTTTGTTGGGTAAAGATTCCATAACCATTTCTATGTCTATCATATTTCTATCAACCATCGCTCATCAAAAATTCAATATAGTTTGTCGATATGTGGTACTTTAAACAGGAGTCATTCGTTTTTCATTTTATAAAACAAAATAAAGTCCAAAGTATTCACTCTCATTTAAAAGTCCTCACGGTTATGCATGAGTGAATTACTTGGAATTTGTTATATGCTTCCATGCTCATTTAAAAGTCCTTACGGTTATGCATGTATGGAACGCATATCAAAATTGATTTATTAAATAAACAAGTTGATTCTAATCCCATTTAAAAGTCCTCATGGTTATGCGTGATTAGAAGATACTTGATGTAACGACCCAGAATTTTTATTAATTAAAATTTGAATATTTAATTAATTTTAAATATTAATAAGTGAAATTTATAAGTCGAATAAATTTTATTTCGAATAATTGGATTTAATTGAATAATTAAATCGATAATTTAATATGTGGAAATACAGAAATAATTGAAAATCGGGTTAAATATGATTAGAAATGATTTGTAAAATTTTATTATGTCATATTGAAGTTAGAACGATATTTTAGAACTTTTAAAATCAAATTAAAAGTTTATTTGTGAAAATTGAATATTTTAATATTTAATCGACTAGCGAAATTAGCCAATTTTCGAACAGTCTCAGAATTGGACAAAACTAGTTCCATTGGATCCACAATAGTTAGTTATTACTGGATTTCAAATTTCGTAGCAATCGGAGTTAACGTTTGATCGTGGCAGCTCGAGACGCATCGAAATTGTTTTGATATTAATTTGGCGAGTTAAAATAGCCATTTTTCAAACAGTCTCGGATTTCGATGAAACCAGTTTCATCGGATCCGTAATGTCATATTATTGTATGGTTTCAAATTTCATATCAATCGGATTTACCGTTTGTCCGATGCAAGCTAAAACGCCTAGAAAATCGTTTAAATCGGTTTAATTTAAATTGAACGTTTATTGCCATAACTCGCACAGATGACCGAATTAGCTCCCGAAACACGTTCCATTGTGTCCGGAACGCGGGGTAAACCTAGGAACGCCAACCGGCATGCTTCGTTTGGAGTTCGGAAATTCCGGGTGAATAGTAAATTGGAAAATTTTCTATAAACCCCCCCCCTCTTCATTTTTGCAAAATTATTAAAACCCTAGGGTTAAAACTGCAGCCGCCACCCCCCATCATCAATGGCCAGAATTTTCTTCTCTTCTCCTCTTAATTACTCTCAATCCATCAAGTATTAGAGAAAGTGTTCAACATGAAAGTTGTAGAGATTCGTGAGAGCTTTAGATCCATACGGAGGTGATGAGTTTTCGTGCGACGTGGAGGGAGATATGTAGCCGCGTCCTCCTGTAGTTGCGCACGCAAAGCATGATGCAACAGGGGGCCGAACTTTGCAAGATGGTGGCTCATGTAGCAAGCGTCGTCGTGGTGTTTCCTGGTCGTCGTAGAAGTGCTCGATTTGGTCGCGTTTTGGAACCCTAGTATGGAGCAATGGGTTCGGCTACAACAGGGAGCACGCGCGTGAACGAGGAAGAAGCAAGGTGAACATGCGGCCAGGAATGCATGGAGCAGGGATCTACGGTCTTGATGAGCTGTAGGTTAAAAATTATAAAATAAATGTTGTAAATGTTATATAAAACTGTGTAAAACTTTGAAAAATCATATCTTTTTCATACGAGGTCGAAAACGCGCGAAACAGGAAGACTTGGAATCGTATGGACGAGTACTACGTGATGTAATTCGATTGGAGTCGTTTGGAGTTAGTGAGAATTTTGGGTAAAATTAAACGTCCGTTTAATTTTATTCGAAATAAATCGCTAAAACGAAATTGAATTCAAGGTGAGAACTTCTCACTCAATCGAATCAGTTTCGATTTTAATTTTAAATAGTTAGATTTAAAATATTTGAATGCATGTTTGAATGATGATTGTTATCTATTGATTGTTAAAATAGACATTATGCGCCGTTAGTAAGCGGATGTTATTTATTAAAAACGTATACCGCGAATATTTCATAAACAGTGAAATTGGTATTATATATAATAGCAATATATATATATATATATTGGCATATGTATATATTGCAGTTGTTGATTTCCCGTATTGTATAGCGGATGAGACCCTATTGCGCCGTCTATTAAGCGGATAATATTTTAAATCCCATATACCGCGATAATTTCGTACTGGAACGGAATTGGTATTGTGCTAATGTTTGTGGATGCAGGAAAACAGGTTGGAGGGATCCAACTGGATTCCTCAACAGTATTTATTGATTTCAGATATTTTGATATTTGATGGATTATCATATCGATATATGATGTCGTTGTAGTCGTGATTGACTATTTGGTGTGTAGCATCATTGGACCAAGTTTTGGAATTTTAAAAGGATTTTTAAAGTGATTTTTGAAAATATACTATATTTTTGGAATTGATTCATTTTAAATAAATAAACGATATAAATTTTAATGTTATAAAAGTTATAATTTTTGAGAAAAATAGTTAAAAGTTGATTTTTGAAAATATGAGGCTAATGATTTTATAAAATAGTTTAAATTGGGATTTTTGAATTTATTATAAAAAGTTTAATATATAGGATTTACGAAATTTGATTATTTTATAAATCAAAATGGTGAAATTATATAGGAGTTTAAAGACGTATTTTAAAATAATAATATAAATTGATTTATATAAAAGATTTATATAAAAGATTTATAAATTGATAATTTATAAATTAGAATATTTGAATTATAAAACGAGTTTTTATAAGTGTTAGAATGATTTGTGAATAAATTTCGTAAATGAATGAAATTTATAGAATTATAAACGGTAAAGTTATAAATGGAATTTTATTAGCAGTAGGTTTATAAAATTTGTAAAGTTATTTAAAGAAATAGATTTGGGTAAATAAATGAATCTTATAAGTTATAAGATTTATAATTTGGAAAATCTTAAAAAGAACGATTTTGTAAAATAATCGTCTTATAAGCATTTAACTTATAATATGAACCTTTGGTTTATAATTGAGTTATAAATTGAAATAGCTTTAATAAAGGAGATTTATAAGAAGGAAGTAGTTATAAAATAAATAGAAATGGAATTTATAAACGTTGTTTTATAAATTCGCAAACGACTTATTTTGATAAGTAAATTGTTGTAACTTATTAATGGAGTTATATTCACGTTTTAGATAGTGAATAATCCTTTAAAATAAAATGAATAGAAATGATGAAATTGGTTACCGAAGTATATTCACGTTTTTGAATAGTGAATAATATGTTAAAGAAATTGTTTTGAGGGTGATGTTTTAAATAGAATTAAAACGATCTAACGATGTTTTCAAAATGTGTTGAGATTCAAAACCATAGATTTCAACATTCATTGTTGAAATAGACGTTTTCGAGAAATAGAAGGAAATGGTGGACTATAACACTGTTGTTATAGTAAATGATTTCCGAAAGGAAATGTTTTGTATAATATTGGGATTTATATATCTATTTTAATTACGAAACCCTATACTAGTGATTTTGGGTTGTCGTAACGATGTTTTACGCAACATTCGTTTTGGCCCAAATAAATATGTTTAAGAGAATGATTTCCTTAAAGAATGAAATATATACTTAATCTCGATTTAAGTATATTAAATATTTTCCAAGTGTTGAAAATAAATGGATTTGAGAATTACTTAATAAGTAAGTATAGAAATGTTTTCCAATATGAAGTGAATATTTTGAGAATTTATCTTTTTGAAGATAAATTGAAAATGAATAATTGAAATCGTATATTCATAAATATTTTGAAATATAAATTCACTATGGAATTTATAAAAGAAAGGGGAATTTGTTTAAAAATAAATATTGATTTATTTTTGAAGTGTAAAAATTATATATCTTGTAAAGATATGAATTTTGGGAAATAAATAATTTGGAAAATTATTTGGAATCTGGTGATGTCGTGCATATCCATTGATAGTTCAATAACCGACTATCAATATTTACCTTTGAAAGGTATTTGTTGTGATTTGCTGAATTTGAATGCTACACTTATTTTTAAATTATTGCGCTCGTTATTCGGATTACCCATTCCGAATAGTGATACGACGTAATGGATAGCATTGATGACCGGTGTTGAAGACCGGATATTTTTGAAAGCGAAAGGACAACTCGTCGATTGTCTTTGCACCGAGTAGCTACGGTATAGAGACTCCCTATGTGATGGGAAGTCTGGACGTGATTAGAGATTATCCGGATTGCAAGGACTTCTTTGTAAGTGCCTTCGGTTCTGTTCGAGCCCGGAACAGACTTGTATGGATTGTATGTCTGACGTTACAAATTGCGATATAAAGCAGATTTCTTTCAAATATATTTCTGTTGGTGGCGGAGAATTTATTCTCTTAGCTTAACACCCTTCTCTGAGACGTACGAGCTCAGAGGTTATGTAGTTGATGGTTATCAGCGATATATTCCCAATTTGGTATTGTGACATGCTGAGTGTTGCTGTGAAATGATCATTGTGTTGATCATTTGTGATAGGATCATTTGTTTGATCGTTTATCTTTGTGATCATTTCTACGATCATTTGTTGACCCAAAGCATGGCTTTTGTATAAAGTATGGCTTTGTGGACGAGACTTCGTCGGACCTCACACCCCGGAATGGTCAAAACAGGAAAGATGCGGCAAGGTTATGTGGGGTAGCTCCCTTTAGGGTATGTGCATTTCCTTCTGGAAAAGGGTGGTATCATGGTATGGAGCCCAGATACTTACTCATGTTGAAACACTTATTATTTTGGTGTGATGTTGATTACGAGCGCTCGGATAAAGGTCCCAAAGGACCGGGGGATGGCATACTCGTGTCAGTAGTTACCCAGTTAGGGGTAACCCGGCCTTGTGTTGGCAGAGATCCGGTTTGGTTCTCGGGGACGTCCTTCCAGAGGCGTTCTCATGTGGCAATGGGAGGTTCCTTGGCCTGACCATTTGTTGGAAATCCAAAGAAACAATACGATCTTGTACGGTTTTAGTTGTATAACCTGCCATGGAATGTGGTGGTAACCTGCTATTGAACATGGTAGGTATAGTAGGCATAAGTGCGGAATGCCTATGCTGGCTAAGATTTATGTCTTTATTTTCGAAATAATTTTCTCTCCACTATGCACTAGTAATAATATCAAATGTTCTTTTTAATGCGTATCAAGCATCTTTGACTATCACAAGGAGAAATCTCCTCCGATTCTGCGTTTGCATTGTGTGTGTGCGGGAGGCCTTATGGTAGTCTCATTTTTAAAAGCATAGCGAATTGACTTTAAAAATATTCCTCTATTTTGATTTTTAAAGATAAATAAACTGTTTTGAGTTCTCACACCAGTCACATGGTTGAATCGGAGTTTATTGTTTTCCTTCCTAAACTCTAGGTGCCCACCAATTTCTACACGGGCAGTCAAGAGACAGGTTTATCAGGATATTCTGGAGTTGCAGGAGGCAAGCTGGATGGCATGGCGTATAACTAGTATATAGTATTTCTTTTCCGCTGTTTGTTGTTGTCTGATGTTGTACACTCTGATGTAATGAAATGTAATGTAATGTAATAACTGATATAGTTCTTTGTTTAAAGATTATTCATTTATTTATTATATGTTGTTCCGCTACGATTGTGAGATTCTGATGATACTGTTTTGCTGTTTTCTGTTTCGTTCTATTTTCTTTTCTCTCTATTTTCTATTTTTTCTCTCTTCTTCTGTCTTTTTCTTTTTCTTAAACATTGAGAATTCGTATTTCTGTTCATCTTGAATTAATCTACGGAGATTAGTGTATATTCAAGGAGTACGGATTTGCGGGTCGTCACAGGTGGTATCGGAGCTTATGGTTAAGCGACAACCATGGTTCTGTTGGGTAGTACTCATTGGAGATAGAGTCAGTAGTACTCTAGAATGAGTTTGAGTGTAATAATAGCTATGAGAGCGTATTTGTTAGTGAATATAAAATTGTTTTATATTGTGATGATTGGTTTGTTGAGTGGCATATGAACCTTCGTCAGCACGGTCTGGACAACTATGCCGAAGGGGTTTATAAACATTTGAATAGAACAGTTCGACACAATATTGTTTTAAGTTGGGTAAATGAAATAATTTTACCTTGATTATATTTTATATATAAAGTAATAGTTTTTCAGAATTATTAAAGTGTATATAAGTTGATTGTTTAGTTGTTTGAATAATCTAGATAAAAGAAGAATTGTATAAGCAAAAGAATTATAAGAATTGAATTATAATTAAAGTGATTTACAATTGTGAGAAAAAAATCTTATATATATAAGAAGTGAAACTATATGAATATATTTATGAATATGAGTTGTAAATAAAAATGAATTTAAAGTTAAATGGAAATTTACTTTAGAATTGGAAGCTGAATTGATTTATAAGTGGGAATTTAAGTTAAGTAAAAACAAATAATGTTTAAATGAAGTATAACTTAAGAGATATTGAATGAAGTTGATTTTGGTATCAAAGTAAATTAATAAATTAAGTGATAGATTAGAACTTAAGCTATGTAATGAAATTCAACTTTAGAAATTGAATTGGATTAATTAATTGAATGTTAATCAATTAAATGTAAATAATTGATATGAAATAATGAATGTAAGTGTTAATTAATTAAATTCTAATGTTATTGGAAGTTGAATAATTGAAGGAAAATCAATTTAATTAAACCAATTGAAAGTGATGGCGTTGAAACCAAATTGAATGAATATAAGCAAAGGAATTTGGTTATAATTAATATACATTGGTTGTTATATGATTGTTAGTTGATTGTATATAATTCATTAAGTATTAATGAAATTGAGTTAATGAAATTAGAAGCTAAAGTAATTGAAATCCAATTGGAAGTTAAATGAATCTTAAATAGAATTGAATTTGATTTGGAAGTGAACCAACTTGAATATGAATTAGTGAATATAAACTAATTGAAAATGAATGTTAGTAAGAAACAACCACTGTTAATGAATCAAATGTGATTAAATTGAACCCAATTCATTGAATATTAATGAGAATATGAATGAATATTTATTGGTATGAATGTTAGTTGGATGTTAGTTGTTTGATGGTTGAATATATTACTTTTGCTGCATTTGCTATGTTGGCATATATAGTTATTATGTTTCTATATGTTGTATATCGATACTATTGTCTATATACATGTTCTTATGTTGTTTGTTGAGTGTTTAGTAGGTGCGGATCGCGTTTGCTACGCATTTGGAGCTCGCTTTCGCGCTATATTAGCCGTATATGCTCGCTAATAAAATATAAGGTACATATCTCGGATTACATACCGTACTTTTACACTTTTTCCCTGCGGATGCCTCATTACTTGATGAGATGTATATTTGTGATATATATACTGTCATTTTTTTTTCGGATCGAGCCGCGCAAAGGAGACTATGGCGAATTTTTCCGAAAATTTAAGGCGTTAGAATATTTTTGAGAAAATTGAAAAATTTGTGAAAACTTTAACTTTGATTTGGAATTGAAAGTTAAACAATAGTAGCTGTTTTTGAAAAGATAACTAAGTATGATTTGGAAACTTAGTAAAGTTATTATAAGAAGTTTAACTATGGATTTTGGGAAATTAATAGATTCTGTAACTTTTCTTACTTGTTAATTTCGAGGACGAAATTCTTTTAAGGGGGGAAGTATGTAACGACCCAGAATTTTTATTAATTAAAATTTGAATAATTAATTAATTTTAAATATTAATAAGTGAAATTTATAAGTCGAATAAGTTTTATTTCGAATAATTGGATTTAATTGAATAATTAAATCGATAATTTAATATGTGGAAATACAGAAATAATTGAAAATCGGGTCAAATATGATTAGAAATGATTTGTAAAATTTTATTATGTCATATTGAAGTTAGAACGATATTTTAGAACTTTTAAAATCAAATTAAAAGTTTATTTGTGAAAATTGAATATTTTAATATTTAATCGACTAGCGAAATTAACCAATTTTCGAACAGTCTCAGAATTGGACGAAACTAGTTACGTTGGATGCATAATAGTTAGTTATTACTGGATTTCAAATTTCGTAGCAATCGGAGTTATCGTTTGATCGTGGCAGCTCGAAACGCATCGAAATTGTTTTAATATTAATTTGACGAGTTAAAATAGCCATTTTTCAAATAGTCTCGGATTTCGACGAAACCAGTTTCATCGAATCCGTAATGTGATATTATTGTATGGTTTCAAATTTCATGTCAATCGGATTTACCGTTTGTCCGGTGCAAGCTAAAACGCCTAGAAAATTGTTTAAATCAGTTTAATTTAAATTGAACGTTTATTGCCATAACTCGCACAGATGACCGAATTAGCTCCCGAAACACGTTCCATTGTGTCCGGAACGTGGGGTAAACCTTAGGAACGCCAACCGGCACGCTTCGTTTGGAGTTCGGAAATTTCGGGTGAATAGTAAATTGGAAAATTTTCTATAAACCCCCCCTCTTCATTTTTGCAAAATTATTAAAACCCTAGGGTTAAAACTGCAGCCGCCACCCCCATCATCAATGGTCAGAATTTTCTTCTCTTCTCCTCTTAATTACTCTCAATCCATCAAGTATTAGAGAAAGTGTTCAACATGAAAGTTGTAGAGATTCGTGAGAGCTTTAGATCCATACGGAGGTGATGAGTTTTCGTGCGACGTGGAGGGAGATATGTAGCCGCGTCCTCCTGTAGTTGCGCACGCAAATCATGATGCAACAGGGGGCCGAACTTTGCAAGATGGTGGCTCATGTAGCAAGCGTCGTCGTGGTGTTTCCTGGTCGTCGTAGAAGTGCTCGATTTGGTCGCGTTTTGGAACCCTAGTATGGAGCAATGGGTTCGGCTACAACAGGGAGCACGCGCGTGAACGAGGAAGAAGCAAGGTGAACATGCGGCCAGGAATGCATGGAGCAGGGATCTACGGTCTTGATAAGCTGTAGGTTAAAAATTATAAAATAAATGTTGTAAATGTTATATAAAACTGTGTAAAACTTTGAAAAATCATATCTTTTTCATACGAGGTCGAAAACGCGCGAAACAGGAAGACTTGGAATCGTATGGACGAGTACTACGTGATGTAATTCGATTGGAGTCGTTTGGAGTTAGTGAGAATTTCGGGTAAAATTAAATGTCCGTTTAATTTTATTCGAAATAAATCGCTAAAACGAAATTGAAATCAAGGTGAGAACTTCTCACTCAATCGAATCAGTTTCGATTTTAATTTTAAATAGTTAGATTTAAAATATTTGAATGCATGTTTGAATGATGATTGTTATCTATTGATTGTTAAAATAGACATTATGCGCCGTTAGTAAGCGGATGTTATTTATTAAAAACGTATACCGCGAATATTTCATAAACAGTGAAATTGGTATTATATATAATAGCAATATATATATATATATATTGGCATATGTATATATTGCAGTTGTTGATTTCCTGCATTGTATAGCGGATGAGACCCTATTGCGCCGTCTATTAAGCGGATAATATTGTAAATCCCATATACCGCGATAATTTTGTACTGGAACGGAATTGGTATTGTGCTAATGTTTGTGGATGCAGGAAAACAGGTTGGAGGGATCCAACTGGATTCCTCAACAGTATTTATTTGATTTCAGATATTTTGATATTTGATGGATTATCATATCGATATATGATGTCGTTGTAGTCGTGATTGACTATTTGGTGTGTCGCATCATTGGACCAAGTTTTGGAATTTTAAAAGGATTTTTAAAGTGATTTTTGAAAATATACTATATTTTTGGAATTGATTCATTTTAAATAAATAAACGATATAAATTTTAATGTTATAAAAGTTATAATTTTTGAGAAAAATAGTTAAAAGTTGATTTTTGAAAATATGAGGCTAATGATTTTATAAAATAGTTTAAATTGGGATTTTTGAATTTATTATAAAAAGTTTAATATATAGGATTTACGAAATTTGATTATTTTATAAATCAAAATAGTGAAATTATAAAGGAGTTTAAAGACGTATTTTAAAATAATAATATAAATTGATTTATATAAAAGATTTATAAATTGATAATTTATAAATTAAAATATTTGAATTATAAAACGAATTTTTAAAAGTGTTAGAATGAATTGTGAATAAATTTCGTAAATGAATGAAATTTATAGAATTATAAACGGTAAAGTTATAAATGGAATTTTATAAGTAGTAGGTTTATAAAATTTGTAAAGTTATTTGAAGAAATAGATTTGGGTAAATAAATGAATCTTATAAGTTATAAGATTTATAATTTGGAAAATCTTAAAAAGAACGATTTTGTAAAATAATCGTCTTATAAGCATTTAACTTATAATATGAACCTTTGGTTTATAATTGAGTTATAAATTGAAATAGCTTTAATAAAGGAGATTTATAAGAAGGAAGTAGTTATAAAATAAATAGAAATGGAATTTATAAACGTTGTTTTATAAATTCGCAAACGACTTATTTTGATAAGTAAATTGTTGTAACTTATTAATGGAGTTATATTCACGTTTTAGATAGTGAATAATCCTTTAAAATAAAATGAATAGAAATGATGAAATTGGTTACCGAAGTATATTCACGTTTTTGAATAGTGAATAATATGTTAAAGAAATTGTTTTGAAGGTGATGTTTTAAATAGAATTAAAACGATCTAACGATGTTTTCAAAACGTGTTGAGATTCGAAACCATAGATTTCAACATTCATTGTTGAAATAGACGTTTTCGAGAAATAGAAGGAAATGGTGGACTATAACACTGTTGTTATAGTAAATGATTTCCGAAAGGAAATGTTTTGTATAGTATTGGGATTTATATATCTATTTTAATTTCGAATCCCTATACTAGTGATTTTGGGTTGTCGTAACGATGTTTTACGCAACATTCATTTTGGCCCAAATAAATATGTTTAAGAGAATGATTTCCTTAAAGAATGAAATATATACTTAATCTCGATTTAAGTATATTGAGTATTTTCCAAGTGTTGAAAATAAATGGATTTGTGAATTACTTAATAAGTAAGTATGGAAATGTTTTCCAATATGAAGTGAATATTTTGAGAATTTATCTTTTTGAAGATAAATTGAAAATGAATAATTGAAATCGTATATTCATAAATATTTTGAAATATAAATTCACTATGGAATTTATAAAAGAAAGGGGAATTTGTTTAAAAATAAATATTGATTTATTTTTGAAGTGTAAAAATTATATATCTTGTAAAGATATGAATTTTGGGAAATAAATAATTTGGAAAATTATTTGGAATCTGGTGATGTCGTGCATATCCATTGATAGTTCAATAACCGACTATCAATATTTACCTTTGAAAGGTATTTGTTGTGATTTGCTGAATTTGAATGCTACACTTATTTTTAAATTATTGCGCTCGTTATTCGGATTACCCATTCCGAATAGTGATACGACGTAATGGATAGCATTGATGACCGGTGTTGAAGACCGGATATTTTTGAAAGCGAAAGGACAACTCGTCGATTGTCTTTGCACCGAGTAGCTACGGTATAGAGACTCCCTATGTGATGGGAAGTCTGGACGTGATTAGAGATTATCCGGATTGCAAGGACTTCTTTGTAAGTGCCTTCGGTTCTGTTCGAGCCCGGAACAGACTTGTATGGATTGTATGTCTGACGTTACAAATTGCGATATAAAGCAGATTTCTTTCAAATATATTTCTGTTGGTGGCGGAGAATTTATTCTCTTAGCTTAACACCCTTCTCTGAGACGTACGAGCTCAGAGGTTATGTAGTTGATGGTTATCAGCGATATATTCCCAATTTGGTATTGTGACATGCTGAGTGTTGCTGTGAAATGACCATTGTGTTGATCATTTGTGATAGGATCATTTGTTTGATCGTTTATCTTTGTGATCATTTCTACGATCATTTGTTGACCCAAAGCATGACTTTTGTATAAAGTATGGCTTTGTGGACGAGACTTCGTCGGACCTCACACCTCGGAATGGTCAAAACAGGGAAGATGCGGCAAGGTTATGAGGGGTAGCTCCCTTTAAGGTATGTGCATTTCCTTCTGGAAAAGGGTGGTATCATGGTATGGAGCCCAGATACTTACTCATGTTGAAACACTTATTATTTTGGTGTGATGTTGATTACGAGCGCTCGGATAAAGGTCCCAAAGGACCGGGGGATGGCATACTCGTGTCAGTAGTTACCCAGTTAGGGGTAACCCGGCCTTGTGTTGGCAGAGATCCGGTTTGGTTCTCGGGGACGTCCTTCCAGAGGCGTTCTCATGTGGCAATGGGAAGTTCCTTGGCCTGACCATTTGTTGGAAATCTAAAAAAACAATACGATCTTGTACGGTTTTAGTTGTATAACCTGCCATGGAATGTGGCGGTAACCTGATATTGAATATGGTAGCTATAGTAGGCATAAGTGCGGAATGCCTATGCTGGCTAAGATTTATATCTTTATTTTCGAAATAATTTTCTCTACACTATGCACTAGTAATAATATCAAATGTTCTTTTTAATGCGTATCTAGCATCTTTGACTATCATAAGGAGAAATCTCCTCCGATTCTGCGTTTGCATTGTGTGTGTGCGGGAGGCCTTATGGTAGTCTCATTTTTAAAAGCATAGCGAATTGACTTTAAAAATATTCCTCTATTTTGATTTTTAAAGATAAATAAACTGTTTTGAGTTCTCACACTAGTCACATGGTTGACTCGGAGTTTATTGTTCTCCTTCCTAAACTCTGGGTGCCCACCAATTTCTACACGGGCAGTCAAGAGACAGGTTTATCAGGATATTCTGGAGTTGCAGGAGGCAAGCTGGATGGCATGGTGTATTACTAGTATATAGTATTTCTTTTCCGCTGTTTGTTGTTGTCTGATGTTGTACACTCTGATGTAATGAAATGTAATGTAATGTAATAACTGATATAGTTCTTTGTTTAAAGATTATTCATTTATTTATTATATGTTGTTCCGCTGCGATTGTGAGATTCTGATGATATTGTTTTGTTGTTTTCTGTTTCGTTCTATTTTCTTTTCTCTCTATTTTCTATTTTTTCTCTCTTCTTCTGTCATTTTCTTTTTCTTAAACATTGAGAATTCGTATTTCTGTTCATCTTGAATTAATCTACGGAGATTAGTGTATATTCAAGGAGTACGGATTTGCGGGTCTTCACACTTGACTTCATTTTTAAAATTGAATTGGAATACTACTAATCTCATTTAAAAGTCCTAACGGTTATGCATGATTAGTAGATATTCAAATTCCTGATATAAGTGTACCACAAACAGATTCAACTGTATGGTTTTATATGATGACATCATTTCCATTACTTCTAAAAGTGGAATATGCGCCTAACAGGGGTAGTTATGATTTTTGTTTGATTTTTATTGAATTTTATATTTGTATTAAAATTGAGTTTTAATGTTGGATTAATATCGATCACTTTATCTCTATTTTCTCTAACACTATTATTCTTTTGCTGTTAACAAAAGGGGGAGAGAAAAGTTAAGATTTTGTCAAATAAAATCAAGCAAAGGTCAAATAATTTTCCATTTGCATCTAGGCTCATTTGTATATTTCTATTTGTATGCATATATGTAGGGGGAGCATCATGTAGAGAGGAAGCATTTAAATAAGGGGAGCAATTAGAGTATATCATTGATCAAATACACTTAGCACAGTCAAAATTTTAAATATATGTTTGTTATCATCAAAAGGGGGAGATTGTTGAATATGCGCTTATGGGATTTTTGTTTGATGATAATAAACATATACATATATATATATATATATATATATTCATTTAAATGTATTTGTTAATGTAGTATTTTAATTGCTCCCCTTATTTAAATGCTTCCTCTCTACATGATGCCCCCCTACATATATGCATACAAATAGAAATATACAAATGAGTTTAGATGCAAATGGAAAATTATTTGACCTTTTCTTTTAAATGGAAAATTATTTGACCTTTGGTATGATGCACTCCTAAACCTGTCATTGAACCCCCGATCAGACGAAGTTCATCGTCGAACGATGAACGACCGAAAATAAACCTGCTAATTCTGGCAACACAGCAACCCAGATTGAAAAACGAATCATATATTTGACTTGTGCTCGTTGAGAGCTTCAAATCCATATATAACTCGATATATATTGAGGAATTTGAAAATTTTGATTTGGCTTCGATTTGCAATTGAATTGGAAATGGATCGTGAATTTTAGGGTTTGTCTGTCATTAAGAAAGATGAGCAATGGAAATTCTGTACGTATAGAAATGAGAAATAGTAGGGCTGCTAGGGTTTATAACGATATATATAGGCAGAACAAAATAGAACCAATGGGCTTGATCGAATTTGGGTTTTGTACGATAATTGACCCGAAAAGCCCGTTTCGACTCCGGAATGAAAATGCATCAACCAATATATCAAATTAGATGTTTTAAAATATTTTAAAATCAATGAAAAAGGTTTCAAGTCCTATTTCCATCGTATGAAGAAGTTATGCAAAAAAATCAGTTTATTTAAAACTGATTTCAGTTGATTTGATTAAATTGATTTCTAGGCGTTTCGAGTCCGTTCGATCAAACGACAAGTCTGATCGATACGAAACTTGAAATCCTATAATTATTCACCGTTACGGATCCGATGAAACTAGTTTCATCGAAATCCTAGTTAGTGGCCAAAATGACTATATTTCAGTTAATTAAACAAATTAATAATTAATTAATTAAATCACTTTCCAATTTAAATTTTAGTAATTTACAACTTCTATCAATTTATATTTCTTAACTACTCACAAATAATTTAAACAAATTTAGCTATCGATTTAAAATTGATTAATTCATCAATTTTCGGTGTTTAATTTCAATTTCATTAAATTCAGAAATTTATAAATTTAAAATTCCAAAATCCCTTTATTATTTTAAACCTTGTTATTTAAGTCTTTTATTACAATAAGAATATAATTACCAATGGTTTATATCTTGGTACATTAATATTTCCCAATTTCCTCTTAATTTCTATTTACATAATATTTAAATATTTAATTTCATTTAATTGCAATTTGATTTTAATTTTATTTAATAGGCCAAATAAATTGATAGCCCATATTAATTGTCACCATTAGCTGTTAATCATATCAATCGGTTTATTATTTACAACCAATTGTTACCATTAGTTTCCGAACACTAATTTCATTCCATTACTACTAATCAATATATTATTTCATTAGTTTTACTTCAATACTTACATTTATTTATACAACACTTACCCTTATTTACTTACATTCAATTTTATAACCAAGTGCAATTACATCCGATAAAATTGGGATTTCACTCCAATTGTCCATAAGTAGTTTTAATTACCATTGTCGCATTTTATTTTTTTCATTCACTTCATTATTAATTATAAATTTTTTATTTCTTTCTAAATTTGATTACAAAATCTTATTAACAAATTTAATTATCGAAATTTACGGGTCGTTACAAGCATATTTGAGTTTTAAAACAATATTTGAATCTTCATATAAAAATACGACATCGATTTGTTGATATGCGATGAAATTTGTCAACTTTCATAGAACAAGTTTTATATATTTACCAAATCATCATAAATTAAATTACTACTATTATTAAATGAGTTTGATATCGATTATATATATATATATATATATATATATATATATATATATATAAAAGGAATTATTTATCCTTTGAACAAATTTCATGAATATTTATCCTGCTTTATCGGAATCCGACTTAGTCAATTTTACGACGAAATCCAAAAACTTTATTCAATATCGAAAATAAGTTTACCATTCATATTTATCAAATAAAACATGATTGTTCAAAGTTTGGAAACTATACATTTGTATATTTAAATGAATTAAATATTCCATTTTCAAAATGGTAAAATTACGGGTCGTTACAACAAACATCCTGAAGGACAAATGACCCGAAGGTCTATAAAAATGTATAGCTTCAAACGAACAAGTCCGGAATTAACCGAAAAAGTAAACGCATATGAACCATACCACATGTTTTACTAAATCGTTAGTTCACTTTCTCATATGCTCGAAGAGTGTAAAATTAGCTTCAAACGAACAAGTAAGAGATTAACTGAAAAAGTAAACGCGTGTATCACATACCATATGTTTTACTAAATCGTTTAAATCACTTCCTCATTCGCTCGGAGAGTGCAAAAATGTATTTATATGAAAATACTTTGCTTCGAGAAAACTAGTTTTTAAAACAATTTTTGGAATCGACTGGAAAAAGAAACCTTTGAAATTCTCTTTATTATAGAGAATATATATATTTAATAGCTTTTAAAAATAATTATAAATATTGTAAAATATTTATTTCAAAAGCTATTTTATCATAAAAATCATTTCAAAATCGTTTTAGAAAACAGGTGCTCGAACACAATAGAAATCATCGAAAACGCCATAAAATTGGCATAAGAAATCATCTCAAAAACTCATCATTAAAAATATGAATCAACAAAAATATTGGCTTACCTATTGATAGGTTAAATATCTTCAAATAATATTAAAATATCACAAAAATTGGTTGTAAGTGTTGTTAGAACAAGCAGAACAAGCAAAACAGTGCACAAGTACAAAAGAAATGAAGCTAGAAAAATGCACATGCTCAGGTCGACCTTCAAGTCGACCCTTAAGCATCTTAGGTCGACCCTAGGGTCAACCCTAGGGTCAACCCCTATGTTTTCTTGGTCGACCTCAAGTCACGACTTTTACAAGCAGTTTATGCCTTCTTCATTTTAGTTTTGGGCAATGAATTCAAGCACTTCTAAATTGATTCAGATTATGAAATTTGACATGCATAAACTACTACACATAGACAACAAATTGGAAAAATTCTGGCATGGATTTATGGCAAGAACAGAGATATATAAGCATAAGAAGAAAGACATTAGCACATATTTTACTGTAAACTTTCAACCAACAAATTTCTGTTTACAGTAAGCAAACACTAACACTTTTCAGCTTGCAAACCTAGTTTAAGCTAGATTTTGTGAGCTGCAAACTCACCTTAGCACAATTTTGAAAAAATTAGAGAAAACTTGAGGAAGATAGGATCTTTTTCCTTGAATTAGTTGTAGGAACCTGAAATAAAAAATTATACAGACATGTAAACAGAAAACTAAAGTTATAGACAATCTAAATTCTCAAAATTTGAAATTCATGAAGTAGATTTCTAGTTTTGGATTTTTTACCTATAATTAATAGCTTCAGTTTGATTAATTTGTAAAGAAATTGAAGAAATTGGTAATTAGATTTTAGGTTTCAAAGAGGAAGAGGGTTTCAGCTTTCTTCTTATATTTTGCAATTTACTGAACTAACTATACGTTCAGTTTCTTTTGAGAAGAAGATAATTTTCTTCTTAATTAAAGTTGTTGTTGGGCTTAAACCCAATAAGAAAATTATCATATTATCAATAATTATTACTTAAATCAACAAAATTACACATATTTAAGTAAAAACAACTTACATTTTCATATTTTTAACTTTTTCAAAATCAAACTAACATATTTTATGTTTAACAAAATGTTTTACAACACACAAAAGTTATTTTACCCATCTAAAACTATTTTTCATCATTAAATTCTTATTTTTACTTAAATGCTTTATTTTACACTATTATTTACATAAAACATCATTTTGTTTAAATAAATCATCATTTTAACAACCAAAATTACATAAAATCGTTTTCTTGTCCAATTAAATGTAACAAACTTTCTTAACATTATTCTTTACATCCAAATAATATTTTTGAACAAAGTTCCTCCATTTTATTTCCATTACTTACCTTATTAAATTTTAATACTCATAAAAGTTAATAAAAATAGCATTTGGCAATAATTTTCAAAATTATTGCATTTTATCAAATTAAAACATACGATGTTCATTTTTACCCCAAACTAATATAAGAAAGTTTCTAAAGCTTTATTTTCAACATTTTATAATCATTTCCAACATTATTTATTTATTTACAATAAATTATATTGAATTAAACTCTTTTACTTTATTTATTTAATTCAACTAATCACCAAATTAACATAATATCATTATTTATAAGTTATTACCAACCAAACCATCTTAATTCTAATTTATTTATTCATAATCCATTGTTTATTTGAAATAAAAAAAATTATCAATTTTTCCATCCCAATTTATTTTATTCCTCTATTATTAAATTATAACCACTGTTATAATTTAATTTCATAGGTAATCACCGAAGCAGGGTTGTTACAGACTCTCCCTCTTATAATTTTTTTAATGAAAAACTGTATTCAACACTATTTATTTCATCCAGTAAAGGAAAATAAGTAAGCTAGAGTTTAAAGTTCTCACCCTCAACAGAAGAAGATAGAAAAACAGAATAAGATCACTCGATTAATTCAATGAAGTGTAATCATTGGGATTAGCGAACCTTTGAATCATTACGAGCGGTACATCCCTATTTCGAAGGTGTTTCACCTTCAAAGCAAGAACACAAATAGGATGTTGCACGGTAGATAAATCAGGTGAGATTGGTCTTACAGAAGCCTCATAGATAGAGTCGAGACTTAAAACAACTTTACAGAAAACTCAACAAGAGGTAGTTGGTCTCTCCAAATACCACCTAAATCATATGACTACATAAATGCAAGTCACCAAATAATTGCACTAGGGCAAGTCAAACACAAGGAATGGATTTTATACTTTCTTTTACTAATCAAATGTTCATAGAGTTTTCAAATCCATTATCTTCATAAGAAAATCTCAAAATTCAACACTTGAAAGTTTTCAAAGCTCCTTACTTAAATTATGATTTAATCTCATTACTCTAATTTAAAGTAAATAAAATTCAAGGTATTAAATCCACTTATTCCACCGTAAACATACTATAGTTTGTAACATATTTTTCCACACTAATAATCAATTAGGTCACATTCATGAAATATGAAGTATTACCTTTGACTATTAAGGGAAACAAGTTATTTTATTCTACTTCAGACCTGCTATAAAGAACTCAGACTTTGACATAGGAAACATCAAAATTTGAGAAAACTTATAAAATGAAAGTTTTTCTACCAAATCTAAGCTTTCAAGAAATATAAATATAATCATAATCGAACTCACAGTTTGATGGTTCTGCCAATTTTACTTTCATCTTAAATCTTAGAAAATTTATAATAGGACAAAGATGTCCATCCACGTTCAGACTCATTTTAAACTGAATAAAATGCAAAATATTCCAAGGTGGTAAATGAAGATTTATAGCTTACTGAAAGAACTTTCATTTACAAAAAGATTAAACTCATTTGGAATTATAAATCTCAAGTTATCGCTATTTTAGTACATGACTTTTCCAAATGAAATTTCAGCTTTTAAAATCAATTTAAAATTTGAAATTTCCAAAATATTCTAATTCCAAACTACATTTTCTAAACAAGCTTTTTATGCTAAATCATTTATTACATGATCATCTTTCCTGGAATGCGAAGACATTCAAAATTATAATTAAATTTATGTAATCAACTTTTTTAAAACAATTCACCAATTGGAAACACTTTTATCACTTTACACAATCAAGTTTTTCAAACAATTATCTTTAAAGACTCATTTTGAAATAGATAACTAATCTCTTCCATCATCAGGAGATTATTATCCATTCAAAATAAATTTTGGATTTACATATTAATTTTTAAATTGTTCTCACAATTTAAAACGTCTGTATCTCATGCCTTATTCACTTATTGTACCTTGCACTTTTTAACATAACATATTATAATAAATGAACCATTCAAACTCATATTTGCTCTTGTGACAAAATTAAATTTTCGTCTTATTATCAACAAAAAACTAGCTAAGGTTGATAATTTACTTAAACTTGTTTTCAAAAGAATTTTACAAATTCATACCCACAAATCTTTAATACTACCAAAATTTAAAAATAAAGCTTGCTCACAAATTCATGCTAAAAGTCTAAAATTAGCATTTCTTTATTTTCTTTAAGATAGAGCTTTATACCTTACCATCTACTATTACTCAAACAACCAAGTGTCGAAACAAATTTACACAGTCATCATTTATTACTTTGTACTAAAATATTTAATTTTTCTTTTAATTTTGTAACCACTACATTTTTCTTACCTTGAATACATCATTTTATTAATAATGTATCACATGACATTTTCTTCCAATTAAGATATCTCCTTAATTAGAATTATTTACTCTACTTACTCAAATTATCTTATGATATCATTATTTGGATTCTTATAGGCCATACTTACATAACCAATTAAAAGCACTATCATATTCAATTTCACAAATCTCAAATAATATAATAGCATTGCTTTGCCATTGATTTATAGTGAATGACACCATCAACTGGCTGCAGAGTTGACCAGATGATCAAAATTGCCTTGCCACTGCTCCAACAATCACTATGGTTCAATGGATACATTTGTCATCTAAAATAAAATTAATACTCAAATTCATTTTAATTTATTTTCAAACATGTACTTATTACAGCTCACTTTACTGTATCTGACTGTCTCATCACAGTGTTTAGGAAACTCCTATCGATAACGTTGATCAGGCGCATCGACCAAATTCTTAAAGCACTCAATGCAAAATTCAATACAAAATCATTTTGTATATAATAAACATTCCTCTTATATAATTTTTCAAAATATTCTTTGCTCGTCTCAATAAACAGAATCTAATTATATTTATAAGTATATCTTCTATTGGAAAGACTTGCAATTTAAATTGTTGCTTTCACTCATCATCAATGAATACAAAGATGAACTTATCGAGATAATCCCTGAATATTTGATTTATAAGATCGAAGAAATAAGCTGGAGCGTTCGCTAAACCGAACGGCATAACGAGCCACTCATACGAACCATAACGAGTGCAGAATGTGGTAAGAGGAATGCTATCCTCCGTAACTCATAGCTGATGAAAACCTGTGGCAAGGTTGATCTGTGAAAAGACCTTAGCACCACTCAACTGATAGAACATGTCATTGATCCTAGGCAATGGGTACTTGTTCTTAATGGTTAACTTGTTAGGCTTGCGGTACATGATGCAAAGCCTAAGAGTACCATCATATTTCTTAACAAAGACGACTACGGCACCCCACGGTGAAGAACTGAACTAAATGAATTGCTAGGCTTCAAGCTCCGACAATTGATTTTTTTAAGTTCCTAATCTTTCTTAGTGGACATCCTTGTGGGAGGATGGCTAATAGACTGAGCACTAGGAATGAGGTCAATACGGAACTCAATTGCCTACTTGAGTAGCAAACCTAAAACAGGCTCAAATACATCAAAAAATCACAAACGATTGGAGTTCGAGATACATCATCATTATCTTGAGACTTAAGAGCAAATAAAGATGCTTTGGAATCACCATCAACATTCTGAAGAACAAGAGATAATTGATCAACCAAATATTCCAAAGATATATGATCCTTTCAAAACATAGGATTCTAGCTTGATAACAAGCAAGCTAATCCATCCACAAAATCATAACTAATCCAAGATAGTGAATAACATGCAGATTCGCATCGAAAGAAAAACCACAAAGAAAAATATCAACATTCCCATACATGTTAAGGGTTGTAGATCCCCCGATAGGATTCGCGATCCTTAATGAAGTAACAAGGCAAGAAGTATCCAACGGTGTAAACCTCTTCGATGCGCATAAGTGTGAAGCACTCGTATCGAAGAGTACTCGAATAGAACGATCATGATAAGGATTATTCATAGGGTAACATATCATTAATTCAATTATGGAATACTATGGAATTAAAATGCATTCCTAGATGTATTCCCAACTTAGATCTACACCTAAGGACGCGAAAAGATTAAGGACATGATGATTAAGGAACATGTAACACTAAAACTGTACTTGGATGTATCGTAATATATGTTCTGTTCCGTGTTTAACATATTTTGTTCTAAACTCAGCTCTAATACCAAGCTGGGACCCCCCACCCCAAGACCTACATTAACAAAGAGTATTGCAGAGTAATACTGTCTATTAATGCAGAGAATATAGCTGATTAGGAGCGATCATCCATAAGCTTTGTCTTAAACATGTATTGAATACGTCGATTGGGTGCTTTATTTTTTTCCTTTATCTTTCTCTAGTGGATCGACATACTCAATAAATGTTTAATACAAAACTATGGCTAACAGATCTATCAGAACAAAATATAACAATAATAAATACAACAGATCACAGAACAGCAGTCACACATACGCACATACATAAACAGATTCATCATAGTACACTGCATAGTGATGCAACTGTGGTGGTACATAAACCACAATATATACATCGAGTCAAAATAAATAGATACATATCGGAGTTCACAAAACACTACAAAGCTAAACAAAAGATGATTAGCAGAAAGCCATAGAAGAAGAAGCAGATCACAAATCAACGGCAGGTGACTAACCTAAAATAACTCGGTCTGACCCGAGTATATAGACATACGTGGGTCATTCTAGCTTAAATAAACTGATTAGCAAAAGATAGGTGAATATAAGGATAAGTGATAACATCTCTTCTCAAAAGAGAAGAAGTAACATCTAACATATGTCAACTACTAAATATGAGGTAATGTCACTAAAATATTTCATATAAAAGTTTCTCGAAAGAGGCAAGTTCAAAAACAATATCAACGAATCATAAATAATCACTTTATATCATCGGCATGCACAATAGCCAATAAAATGGCTTTCAACAACCATAACTCCTAAATAAGAAATCAAAAATCTCAAATATCTCCTAAAATAGGAAATTACAAATCTCAAAAATACGCCAAAGAATGGCAATCACAAATAGCTCATACAAAGGAGATTATAAATCTCAAAATACGCCAAAAGATGGCAATCATAAATCTCATTTTGTAGAACTCGATTAAGAGTTCCAAACTCCAAAATGTAATCACCATATAATAATTTCTCAGTTGGCTCTAAAGGCCCAATAATCTCAAAATGGCGAAAACATTTGTAAATCACAAATAAATCATGAAATATCACAAAAGATTGCATATGCTTAATAAAATGGCTGAAGTCTGCCAAGTACTATATCTCAAATAAGGCACCAATATCCCAAAGGACAACATCCCGAAGGATAAACATCCTGAGACAAATGATCCGAAGATCCAGTACTGGCAATCCACCCGAAGATCCATGAAAATGTATAGCTTCAAACGAACAAGTCTGAAATTAACCAAAAAAGTAAATGCATGTGTCCCATACCACATGTTTTGCGAAATTGATTAATTCTCTTTCTCATACGCTTGAAGAGTGCGAAATTAGCTTCAAACGAATAAGTCCGGAATTAATTAAAAAGTAAACGCATGTGTCCCATACCATATGTTTTAATAAATCATTTAAATCTCTTCGTCAATCGCTCGATGTGTGAAAAATGTGTCTTTTATATAGAAAATTCATTGCTTTGAGAAAACTAGTTTTTAAAATAATTTTGGAATCTTTTGGAAAACAAACCTTTGAAATTCTCTTTATGATAGATAATATATATTTTTAATAGTTTTTAAAGTAATTATAAATATTGTAAAATATATATTTCGAGAGCTATTTTATCCTAAAAATCATTTCAAAACCGTTTTAGAATATACGTACTCAGAAACAAAAGAAATCATCGAAAACATCATAAAATCGGCATAAGATATCATCTCCAAAACTAGTCAATCTGAAAAACGAATCAACTAAAATCTTGGCTTAGCTAATGATAGGTTAAAGCCTAACAAAACATTCTAAAATATCATTAGAATTGGTTGCAAGAGTCATTAGAACAAGTAGAACAAGCAAAACAGTGCACAAGTACAAAAGAAATAAAGCTAGAAAAATGCATATGCTCAGATCGACCTATAGGTCGACCCTAAAGCATCCTAGGTCGACCCTAGGGTCAACCCCCATGGTTTCTGGATCAACTTCTAGGTCGTGATTTCTACAGGTAGTTTCTGCCTTCTTCGTTCCAGTTTTGGGCAATGAGTTCAAGCACTTCTAAGTTGAATCAGATTATGAAATTTGACATGCATAAACTATTACGTATAGACAAAAAATTGGAGAAATTCTGATATGGATTCATGGTGAGAACAGAGATATATAAGCACAAGAAGAAGGACTTTAGCACGTGTTTTACTGTAAAATTTCAACCAACATTTTTTTTTACAGTAAGCAAATATTAACATTTTTCAGCTTGCAGACCTGGCTTAAGCTAGATTTTGTGAGTTGCAAACTCACCTTAGCACAGTTTTGAGCACGTTAGAGCAAACTTGAAAAAGATAGGAGCTTTTTCCTTGATTTAGTTGTAGAAACCTGAAATAAGAAAGTATATGGACATGCAAACAAAAAATTAAAGTTACAGACAACTTAAATTCTCAAATTTGAAATTGATGACGTAGATTTCTAGTTTTGGATGGTTACCTGTAATTAATAGCTTCAATTTGATTAATTTGCAAAAAAATTGGAGAAATTGGTAATTGTATTTAGGTTTCAAAAAGGAAGAATGTTTTAGCTTTCTTTTTATGTTTTGCAATTTACTGAACTAACTGTATGTTCAGTTTCTTTGAGAAGGAGATGATTTTCTTCTTAGTTAAAGATGTTGTTGGGCTTAAATCCAATAAGAAAATAATCATATTATCACTAATTATTACTTAAATAACCATAATTACACATATTTTAGCCAAAACAACTTACATTTTCATTGTTTTAGCTTTTATAAAATCAAACTAACATATTTTATGTTTAACAAAATGTTTTACAGCACATAAAAGTTATTTTAGCCATTTAAAACTATTTTTCATCATTAAATTCTTCTTTTTACTTAAATGCTTTATTTTACACTATTACTTACATAAAAATCATTTTATTTAAATAAATCATTATTTTAACAGCCAAAATTACATAAAATCATTTTCTTGTCCAATTAAATGTAACAAACTTTGGGCAACTTTTCTTTTTTTTTAAAAATGGGGACCCTCCCTCTTTTTTCTTCCCTTCCCGCTGACCCTTCCCATCCATCCTCATCTCTGCAACCCTGTCCTTCATCTCCTATTCTCGTACCACCTGCTGTCTCGTCCCTTGCTTGTCTGATAGTACCCCCTGCAACAACCATCCCTCCTACCAGAATCCATCCCGTCTCCCCTGTTCCAGCTAATCCATCATCCTCCTCGCCTTCTGCTTTGTTACCTCCTTCTCACCCCTTGCTACCCCACCCCCAAACTCAATTAGCTTGGAACTCTCTTTTCAAAACGAAACCCACTAACGCAGGAAAGTATGTACCCCGTGACATGCTTCTTGCTTACAATGGTGACGCCATTGTTCCTCCTGCAGATGTTGTGAAGGCAGGTAACACATTGTGGAAAGATTATCTGGTTGGGTTTTTTCTTGATAACCCACTGCCATATATGACAGTTCTGTACTATCTAAAAAAGGCTTGGAAATTACGTGGATCCATTACTGTTAAATCAGATGGGTTCCTTTTCTTGTTTAAGTTCACTAATGAGGAAGATAAGATTAGAATTTCTGAGTCAGATCCTGTAATAATGAGGAACAAACTTTTCATTGTTAAACCATGGGATGAAAATGTTGGGAATACTTGTAGTAGTATCAAAGCTGTACCAGTATGGATTAATTTATCCAACATTCCTTTGTTTGCGTGGTCTCCATTGGGAATTAATTGGTTAGCAACAAGGATTGGAAAACTACTGTGTATGGATGCTTCAACTGAAAAGTTTGAGCGAATCACCTTTGCCAAATGTTTAGTTGAGGTCACACCTAATAGTGATTTGCCAGATTCTTTCACTGTACAACTGCTTGATGGAACTGAACAAGTAGTCAGAGTTGATTATTTGTGGAGGCCGGAAATATGTAATATATGTAAAGAGTTTGGGCATATGGTATCAACATGCAAGAAGACGGAAAATGAAGCAAATGGAAAACAATGTGAAGCTACTAAGAAGCAAGAAAATGGAGAAGAGAAGCAAAGCATGGGGAGAAAAGGGAAAGCAGCAGACAAACATGATACGGTGAAGCAAGTGTGGCAAAAAGTTAACAGGAACAAAGTGAACAAAGGAGACAACAGAAAAGAAGTAGAGGAAGCAACAAAGAAAATAAAAGGAACATGTGAAGAAAATGAACTTGGTAAGGATGATGACAGAACAATTGTTAATATGGTTCGGGATAATTCTGATCCAGTTGAACAAATGTGCACTGTTGTTACACATAATAATTTTATACTGCTGCAAAATGAGGAGGAAGTGCAAGAAACAATGGTGATTGTAGAAGAGGAGGAAGAGCAGGTGGTACTAGAAAATTTATGTGTTGAGTTCTGTGACAAAGCAAATAACAACAATACAAACTATGCAGTTGGTAACATAGATGAAGATATCCAAACTACTTGCAAAATAGTAAAGCAACATGGAAGTGCTAGTGAAATAACAAAGTTTGGCAAAAGCACTGAAACTGGTAAAAGCAATATTGAAGTGCATGCACAGGCTGCTACATATGATACAGAACTGGACTGTGCATGGTGTTTATCATTTGAAGACAACATTGTCCAACTAATCACTGCAATGCACAAGACAAGTGATGAAGTGCCAAATTCTGAATCATCTCACTACAACTTCTCAATAAACTTGCCTGGATGGCCATCAAACTCCACTTCACCTCTTTCTCAACCAACCCCACTACCAAAGCCAATCAACTCCACTGCTAAGACACAGCCAACATCCTCTCCTTCCCCCATTCCTAGGAAAATTGAAACTCGATCTCTTTCTGCTAAGAGAAGAAATAACTCCTCCTCTCACCAATAACATTTTATGTATAACAAAATCGCTGCATGGAATCTCAGAGGGGCACATAGTAATGCAAAACTTGATCAGGTGAAAAGCATCATTTCATTCTATGACATTTGCCTTTTTGGAATGCTTGAAACCAAACTCAATTTACCTTTATCCATCAGAGCTGCTGATTACATTAATCCAAAATGGAAATTTCATCATAATCTTGATATAGCTACATACGGGCCTATTCTTATAATCTATGATCCTGCTGTAATAATCCTAAACCCAATCTTAACCACAAGACAGTTTATTCACTTTCATGTCCAAGAAATTCAAACATCAATCTCCTCCTACATCACCTTTGTATATGCTGATAACTCGGTGCCTTCAAGAAATACTTTCTTCACCTCCTTGCCCCCACTTCGACAATCTTCTCACCCATGGCTTGTTCTTGGTGATTTTAATTCATGCCTTGAGCTCTCTGATAAAATTGGAGGTAACCCTCTAACCCCAAGAGACATTGCCCCTCTCAATTTGGCTATTGCAGAGGCTGATTTATTCACTGTTAATAAATCTGGTGCAAAGTACTCGTGGAATAATCGAAGTCGTAGTGGGGTTCGTACCTTCACCACTATTGATCATGCCTTCATCAACTTCCAAGCCTTAACTAGATGGCCTACCATATCTGTCTTCCTCCCACAACCTATATTATCTGATCATTCTCCTTTGATTTTATCGCTGGGTCACCATTCTCGAAAGGAAAAGAGAAGTTTCAAATTTTTTAATGCATGGCTCAAGCATGAAAACTTTCTCACCTTAGTTTCTCAAGTAAATACTGATTTCAATTGCTTTGGTAACCCTATGTATAAGTTTTGCAGGAAATTGAAAAGGATGAAACAGGAGATCAAGATGTGGGCCTCTTCCACCTTTGGAACTGGTAACATGCTATCAACAACTCTTAAGGAACAGCTTCAGAAACAGCAAGATTATATGATGGACCACCCCCACGATGAACAAGCTGCTGCTGAAGAAGCCATTTTATTCAATAAAGTTAATAATGCTCTCAACTTGGAAGCTAACATGAAGAGGCAACAACTGCATAATAAGTGGATTGTTGAAGGTGACAGGAATACTAAGTTCTTCCATGATGCATTAAAGGTAAAACATGCTAGAGAAAATATTTACAGAATTCATGATGAACATGGTGACTTATGTACAACTGCTGATTCAGTTGATAAAGCCTTTGTTGAATACTTCACTAATCTCCTTGGCAATACTTCTGGTTTTTCACCTGACCTTGATCAAATATCATCTCTTGCCTTGCCATGTATTAGTTCTCATGAAGCTACCACTCTTATTAAGCCTGTAACAGACGAAGAAATCAAAGACACCCTATTCTCAATGAACAAACACTCCTCTGGTGGTCCAGACGGCCTTAACGTAGTCTTCTTCACATCAACATGGGATGTGCTTGGTCATGAATTTTGCTAAGCAATACACAATTTCTTTTCTAAATGCAAACTTCTACGTGAAGTGAATAGCACTAATATTGCATTAATTCCAAAAGTCACACCTCCTACTAGTGTTACCTCTTGTAGGCCTATCTCCTGCTGCAATGTGATATATAAATGTATCACCAAAATTCTAGCCACTCGTCTGGTTAATGTTATACCTTCTGTTGTCTCAATGAACCAGGCAGCTTTCATACCATCGAGGAATATTCTTGACAATGTGCTCCTTGCACAAGAGCTGCTTAAGGGATATGGCAGGAAAAATGTTGCCTCTGCGGCAGCACTTAAAATTGATATTTCAAAGGCCTATGATTCTATTCACTGGACTTCTATAGTTCGAATTATGGCACACATGGGATTCCCTAGAATTTTTGTTTCCTGGATATATGTTTGTATCTCCTCCCCTACATTTTCTGTTGTTATTAATGGAAGACCAGTGGGCCTTTTCAGTAGTAGCAAGGGCATACGGCAGGGAGATCCTATATCTTCTTATCTATTTTTGTTGGTTATGGAAGTATTCACTGTTATACTTAACACTAAATACACTCAGAAACTAATAAAGTACCACCCAAAGTGCAATACACTACAAATTAACTCCATAATGTTTGCTGATGATGTGATGTTGTTTACTAAACCTGATTTACCATCACTGTCTGCCATTATGGATGCATTACAGTCCTTTTACTGTATGACAGGCCTTACTATCAATTATGCAAAGTCTTCCATGCTTGTTGTGGGAGTTAGTGATGCTCTGAAAACTGCACTTTATCAACATATTGGCTTCTCATGCATGGATAACGATATGAAGTATCTTGGTCTCCCTCTAATCACTAAGAGAATTACAAATGCTGACTGTTTTGCATTATACCACAAGATTACTTCAGTTATGAGTGCTTGGGAGAATAGAAAACTAACACAAAGTGGTAGACTAGTTTTAATCAAAACTGTTGTTTTTTCATCTCTGGTCTACTGGGCACGTTCAATGATCCTTCCTATGAAACTCATGCAACTTGTAAGGTCGGCTATGATTAGATTCTTTTGGACTGGAAGTGTTCATAACAAGAAGCTGATGCCTTGCACCTACACAAAAATTGAAAATCCTATGAAGCTTGGTGGTCTTGGTGTTATTAACCCTAGGAGGTGGAATCAAGCTGCAATAAGTACTCATTTTGATGCCATTATCAACAAGAAGGATACATTATGGGTTAAATGGATATGGCAACATTACATTAAGACCAAATATTTCTGGTGTATGGACATATCACAAAATAGCAGCTGGATATGGAGAAGCATACTGAAGCTAAGACAAGTTTATCTCCCTATTATACAATATCATTTTACTGCTAATTATATGGTTAGCTTTTGGCATGAACCATGGGCTTGCAAGGGCCTTATTCTATCTCAAGTTTGTGACTATCAGCAGATTCAACAATCTGGAATATGTAATGATGCAAAAGCTAATGAATTCATGCATGAAGGGAAGGTGCAGATGCCACATACTAGTAATCAACTGCTCAAACTCATGTGGAAGGACATACAAGACAAATATAGTAATACTCATCATCATGATGCTATAACATGGGACTTGAAGGCACATAGTGTTCACATTGTGTACAATTTTTGCTCTGCTTTCACTCCCCTACCTGCAACAAAATGGTACTCAGTCATCTGGTCGAATGACTCTGTTCCATCCCAAAATTTGATGATGTGGAAAGTGTTAAACCATGCTCTGCTGACCAGAGGAAGATTAAACATTATAGGGTTTCCCTGCTCCCCTATGTGTTTGTTTTGTGAAATGTATGAGGAGACTGCTGATCACCTTTTCTTTGATTGCCCTGCACTCAAGAGCTTGATCAACTGCATTAGTAGCAATTCTGGTTATAATCTATCTTCTGGAAACTCGAGTATTGTGTGGAGCATCATTTATAAGGCTACGAGATGGAGAAGTGCACGATCTAGAGTGTTGGTTGTTTGTTTGAAAATTTACATGAGACTCATATGGAAGGAGAGGAATGCGATTGTATTTGATACGCAAAGGAAGAATCTGGAGGACCTATGGCATGAAGTTAGGACTGCCATTCACTTGCAATTGAAGACATGCAACAAAGATTATCCTGACAATTTAATTATTAGATGGGCTTGATTTTTGTTGTTTTTTCAATTGTGTTATTTTCTGTTTTTCATTTTCTCTCTTCCTTACTCTTTTTTCTTTTTTCTACTTTTTTTTGTAACTTTATCTGTGTTGCAATAAACTGGTAGGGGACCAGTCAACCCCGCTGGCTTTGCCAAAAAAAATGTAACAAACTTTCTCAAAATTATTCTTTACATCCAAATATTATTTTTGAAAAAAAATTCGCCATTTTATTTACATTATTTACCTTATTAAATTTAAATACTCAATAAAATTAATAAAAATTAACATTTGGCAATAATTTCCAAAATTATTGCATTTTATCGAATTAAAATATACAATGTTCATTTTACCCTAAACTAACGTAATAAAGTATCTAAAACTTTATTTTCAACATTTTATATTTATTTCCAACATTATTTATTTATTTACAACAAATGATATTAAATTAAATTCTTTTACCTTTTTAATTTTGATTCAATTAATCACCAAATCAACATAATATCATTATTAACAATTTATTACAAACCAAACTATCTTAATTCTAATTTATTTGTTCAAAACCCTTAAAATATAAAAAATTATCAAATTTTCCATCTCAAATAATTTTATTCCTATATAATATTATTAAATTATAACCACCGTTAGATCTAATTTAACAGGTAATCACCAAAACCAGGGTTGTTACATTAACCTCTGGCTTTGGTGCCAAATGTAATGAAACGGAATTTTCGACCCTCGAAAATTGACAATAATACATCCATTCTATTGCCTGTTGAGCAATCGAATGCCAAAAAATCTGACTGTTCGAGAAAAAGAAAGAAGGAAGAAGATAAGAAGAAAACTAAACCACTCAAAATCTCACAACGGAACGAATAATCTATAATATACATCAAATCTTTATACCAAACAAATGTAATATATGTATATACAAGATATCAATCAGAGTATACCAACCAATTTCAGCCTAGATAGTTAAAACAGCCTGTCCTCTTAATTTCTGATAAATATAACAATGAATACAATGGATAAATAACCATCTACATGAATAAATCTTGAGGCCCCAGCAACCTCCGGAAGCAACAAAGCTTCCACTAAAATCTATAAATATGCTCGGTCTGACCCGAGCATTACAATAAAACAACAGTCGAGTCAGTCTTGAAAACCAGCGTGATAAAACATACCCAATTGGATTGTAAAGTTATATAAATATTTGAAATCAAAAGTATCTCGTAAGACCACGCTGCACATAAACACGGATGGGTTTTTACCTTACGATAACAAAAACCGTTTCTATAGAAAATCCATTGAAATTAGAATAACGTCTAAGGGTGAAAATAATAATAATCAAGTAGTTATGATGCTTGTGAGTGTACATCACAACAATACTAGGCATACAATCGTAAACTGATAAGGCTCGTTCGCTAATTGTGTAGGATTCCATAGAGGTGCCCACAGTACTTCGAGAATGGTCCTTCTACACAAAGATCAGAGATATCCCTCTAGAGCAGCATACATCCCTAGTGATGTACCATAGGAAAACATAACTGGTCTCACTAAGACCGAATGCATCGCCCCATGCATACATAACAACTTTAAGTTATATCTAGGAGGAGTCAACTACACCCTATGGGTTCGCCAACCTTACTAGCCATTTCTCCTATCTCTGATTTTTAGCCATTTCCGTTGATGAGGCTACATTCGACGCTCCAGCTTATGCACTGCCACCAAATATGTCATGGAATCCCACATGGATTCCCATACCCCAACGGGTCTCGAAACCACACCTGGATTCCAATATTTTAATATATGATACCTAAATCCTCCATAGAACCGTATACGGTTTTAGAGTGGTCATGGTTTTCAAGTAATCTCTTATGAGTGCATTCTTTCTTTTCCCTTGCGCTCCAAAAACAAATCATTGATTTTCCGAAATGCTAAATACTGGTTCTTTAGGAAATAATCAGGCAATACACAATAACGAAGATCACTCCCTAACCGTTTAAGTAGATGGATCTCCTCATCACGTGTCCTAGAAGAACGAATTGAGTTTATACGTATAGTATAGCATAATCGACGGTAATTGTACCATATAATACCCATGTTTCTCCTAGATATTTCCTAAGTTAAAACCTTCGGTGTTAGGGAATATTTCCATACCATCAAAATCAAGAAGGATTACAGATTTAGACCAAGATTCGATAGTCGGTTATTTAACTATCAGCAAACACACGTTCAAACAAAGATTTATTCCATAGGTGAAAACAACATCGGTTAAGCACATAAGCAACCACCGGCCTCCTTTTAATAAATCTTTCATTCATTTTAAAAACATTTTGAAAATTGCTTGTACAAAAATACTTTTACAAAGGTATATCCGTCAACCCCTATATTGAAAATACTTAGAAAATATCCATATACTTATCTCAATGGTATAAGTATGTCCACAAAATTTTGAACAATTTTCTTTTTGTTTGATTCTTAAATCATTATGAATTCCTTACAATTCTCCAAAATCATTAATAAACCATTTTCTAAATCTCCAAAAAAACATTAATAATCCCATTATAAAAATTTAATCACTTAGACGCTCTTCCTACATTTCAAAAATAATTTATAAACCCTTTACAAATCCATAAAACCATTTACAAAACTCCTTCTATAAAACCGTTTCTAAAATTCGTTTATAAATATCTAACCATTTATAAACTCTTTAACCTTGTAAATAATCTTCCCTTAAGTCTTTAAACCATTATATAAATTCCTTTATAAAATCGAAATATTTCAACTCTATTCATGGGTCTCGTAAACATGTACAAATAACTAAAACTCTTTTACTTAGAAACATCATTATGTAATAATAATTATTAACAATAAACAGTTAAATAAATGAAAATTACTAACTTTAAAACATTTTAAAAATAATAATTAATAATTTCAAAAGTTGTAAAAGAGAAATCATAATTAACCTTTACAATTTTTATAAACAATAATAATTTATTTTCAAACCTTATTAATAATCCTTATTATTAATTTCAAACCATAATTATTCTTGAAATAATCAACCTTTACAAAATATTAAAATTTTGATAATTTCTTTAAACAATATTAACTGTAAACAAATAACTTTAAAACAATATTAATATAATTAAATAACATTAAAATAACATTATTATAACTAAATAATTTTAAAACAATATTAATACAATAAATAAATTTTAAAACAATATTAAATATAATTAAATAGATAATCTTAAAACAAAATATTTTTGAAACCCAATTTCGGTTTTGAAAACCCGTTCCTGCCTCAAAAACCAATTCCAACTCAAATGACAATTTATAGTATTTTTAAAATTCTAATATGAGGCTAGTAGCCACCCAACAGTTAACCAATATCGATATTGGTTTTCTATCACTACAAGTTTTCAGTTTTTAACATATAATGATGTCATAACCCATATTTCCAACAAATTAGGTTAATTATCCAATAACTGGTATAATTAGAATATTATTGAAACCAATACACCAATAGCGAGGTATCCCGTTTGATCCATCCAACCTGTCCCCCTGCATCACAACTTATATATATTTGAATATATATATATATATATATATATATGTATGTATGTAAATAAATCAACATTTGTGAGGGATCCTGTCCCTCTGACCTGTTTTTCCTGCAACATAAATGTTATATAATCATAAAATATAAATCAACCACTTCGAGGTGGAATTCATATAAAAGGGTCATTTGCTCTTACAAGGGAATGTAATAGGGTCACATCCGCTCCATTAGGTGGGAATATAACCAAACCAAAAATAAAAAAGTGTATCATCCAATTAATAATTTTTATCAACTATAAATATTATCGATTAGCCAAAAAGGTTAGTTTAAGTCACCGAAACTCAAGTTGTCGCTTGCATGTTCTGGTTTCGTCTGACTTCGTAGAACATTCGAATCCAGCGTAAAATTCAACAACCTCTAATCTCCACTAAACCAATTCCATCTCGATTCATTGATACGATCCTAACATTACTCATTTCGTTCGAATCTGACTTAAAATTAGTAAGTTATCACATTTAAAAGATTACATTATTTAAATATTATAATTGATTACCTAATAAATCATTAACCTTCAAAATTATCCCTTCATCTTGCCCATAACCTTCCTTTCCCCTAAATTCTCGTTCACAAAAGAAACAAGCCAGGCCAACTTTCCTTGCTTGCCGCCAGCACCTTCGGCTATGGCCGGCCAATGCACCAACTCTAGCAAGGCCCCTATCTTTGTCGCTCCTCTGGTCATCCACGCGGCCATCCCAATCGCCGCTGTAAACAACCCGAAATTAAGCTATAATAATTAAATAATTAATTAAATGATACAATAACTTTGTGAAATTATCTGAATTGAGCTATGTGAGTTGCACCATTGTGTCTGTGGTAATTTTCTGACCAATTTCCATATACAAAACATTAGAACCCAAGCTAGAACGAAGAAGATACGAATTAAAAAAGAAATTACAAAAGAAGAAAAAAATATGTAGGGCTAGGTCGACAACCAGGTCGACCTACCCATTTCCTAGGTCAACCGGCATGTCGACCTAGTAAGGGGGCGGTCGACACCTAGGTCGACCAGCCGTGTTAAATGAACGAAGAATTTAATTCTTCGTTCCTGCAAGCTTCAAAGACCTCATTTAGGGTTATTTCCTCTCGTCCGGTGCGTCCGTGCTTCCATCCGACAGCTCCTGTCCAGCCTATGACGTAGTTGCACTAAATTCAATCTCTAAATCTTATTGTTTGAGATACACAAGTGACACTATGAATAAGACCCTTGGCCTAGATATTTTTCTCATTCTAGAAGTTCTCCATTTGGGTTGATCTTCTCAGGAAGGACCCTAAAAGGAATAATTTTCCAAGGAGAAGATCATTTTAGATTAAAATATTTAACTCCTACAAATGGATTCGGGAAGACCAAGGGAAGAGCTAAGAACCACAGGTGAGTGATCAGTAATTATTTTAGATTTTTAAGTAATTTAAAATAGTAGAATTTCTAATAGTTGTAGTTTTCCTACAATTTTGGAATGACTTTTCGCCTGTTTATTTTCAGTTTAGATTTATTTTTTAGTATATTTCCTTTTATCTATTCTTTTCCGTTATCTGCAATTAATTACTGTTAATTATTACTTTTCCATTTATTTATAGTTATTTACAGTATTTATAATTATTTATTGTTATTTAAGTTTTATTTACATCTTTTCTTAGTTGGGATTTTCTTTTGTAATTGTTAATTTTTCCTTTTTACGCGAATGTAATAGAATATATTAAAACGCGAATATGGCTAAATAATAAGAACATTGAAATTACAGAAAATAATATGTAAAATGTAAAGACAGTAATAAATTGGATTTGGACTGAATTTAAGCCAGATTATGATGTATAATTATGATTAAGAAGAGTAAAAAAGAGAAGGTGGCTTATTTGTATACTTAGACCTTGGGTTAAGTTAATAAGCAATATTATAACATAGGTTATATTTAGAAATAGAACAAAAACGGTCTAATTTTGTAACTTAGAATAAATTAATAAGCATAGATAACAAGATAATAGTAGAGGCTTATTTAAATAATTTATACTATGTTAATAAGCAAAAGTAGGAACTGTACCAACAGCATTCCTTGTTTTCTATGGAAATGGGTATCACACAATAACCTGAAGTGAGATGAGGGCATGCTTATGCTGTTTAGGGTAGATAAAATGTCAATAATTAATAGTCCAAATCATGGGTATTTGGACAAGAGCGCAACTAGATTTTATTTGACAGGGACCGGTACCAACTGCATTCCCTATTTTCTATGCACACAAGTGTCTCACTATAGCCTGAAGTGAGATGAGGGCACACTTATGTTGTCTAGGGTAAATAAAAGGTCAAAAAAGGGAGCAACGGGTAGTGTGAACCCAACAGCGGTCGAGCATGCAGCCTCGGTGCAGAGGATATAATTCGCTATTGAGTTCCAAGCACTTAGTAGGTGCCATTCGTAGGCACTGGTGTCTAGCTCATAGTACACACATTAGTAGAAGGCTGATCAAAGGGTAGATTTAGGACTCCAGCCTAATTAAAGTAGGAATGGGAATTCAGCCTAATCAAAGCAGTTATCCAGGACAAGTGCAAACAGTCTAAGTTATCCAATCGAATTAGTCTAATAGTTAATCGTATTTATTTCTAGCTTTACCTTTCCTCATATTTCTTTATTTCCTTTTATACTAAAACTATTGCAAATTCCATTATCTTTACCTTACTTAAGAATACTAGTAATTACTATGATTCACCAGACTGTTAGGCTGACCCACTCCTCTATTTTTCCTTTTTCCCCCATAGGCTAGCAAGGGAAAAGACGGTAGATTACGGATACTTGGAGTCTTCAGTGCCGGAGATTTTCTCATGTATTCCTTTTCTACATTTTATATTTTTAGCTAATTTGATGTATAATTTTTGGAGGGATAGTTTTGTACTCTGATTATTATGAGGCTGGGGTCATGATTTTTATAACACATATAATGGCATTTTGAGATATCTTGTTAATTGGTTTTATAACTCTATCTTATGAAGTTTGATTTTTATAAGTTATTGTTTTAATTGTTTCAGCTGTTTTTATCTATGTTTCTTATGAGTCTTGGTCTTTATATGTTTTAGTTATACCTACAATGCACCACATCTTTTAGTGTGTCCTTTTGGGGGTAATTAAGGGGTGTGGGGTGTTTCATTTGGTATCAGACCCTAAGGATATAGGATTCCTAAAAATTTGTTTTAAAGGTAACATATTTTTCAAAATAAATTGTTTCAAAAATACTTTTCAGAAAAGAACCCTTAGAAATAGTTTTTAAGATAAAAGAGTATTTATAAACCCCCCCAAATGTCTAGTTCAATCTCCCTTCGACTCCTTCCTAAATTTTCTTTTCTCTTCTCAGAATGGCAGATGCCCACAATTTTCCCGAGGGTATTCCAGTCCTAGGCTGGTCTCGTAGGTATCTACAAGCCACGACTCTGGAGTTACATGGGCGAGCGCCCAATCCAGCACCAACGGGTGGGAATCCCATTAACCACCTACAGCAGTCAATTTCTCTAAGCTTTGTAAGGATTTTGCGAATTTAGAAGGAAAGACCGTTTTTGGTATGGAGACTTTTGTGGAGGCACAGGCTTGGTTAAGGAACACAAAAAGGATATTTAGGTAATTAGGATTAGAGGATCAATAGCGGGTTCAGCTAGCATCTTGGCAACTGAAAGAGGAGGCTTCTAGTTGGTTGGAGTTATTGAGTTGGAAGGAAGAGACGTTAATTGGAATGGGTTCCAGGAGCGATTTGATCGGAAGTTTCTATCTCAAGCAGAAGAAAGTGTCCAGTTAGAGCGGTATATTAGCTTGAAGCAAGGAAGTTTGTATGTGAAGGAGTATATCAACCAATTTAATGAGTTATTGAGGTTTGGAATGGAGTTGGTGAATACACCGTACAAGAAGGCCATAAAGTTCGTGAAGGGATTAAATCAGCCCCTTCAAGGGTTGTTGGTGACTCACGTACCGATGGGAGCTACTTACGAGTCACTGGTGGAGATGGCTCTTATGTCTAATGTAGCTAAGGAGGGGGAGTCTAAAGAAGTTGTTAAGTTGGGAGGTGCTAAGAAGAAATGGTGTAAGAACAAGAAAGAGAAGAAGAAAAGAGAAGACCCTCAAATCAAGAAAGGAGTGGAGTGCCATAGTTGTGGGATTGTTGGACATATCTCCGAAGACTGCAGGAAGGAGAAGATGAAGGGAATGTGCTATAATTGTGGGCAACCCAATCACACGAGTAGGATTGTCCACAAAAGATGGGGTAGGGAGTGAGTTCACCTACAGCGTAGATTCAGGCATTAGATGCAGCATGGTCCAGCAGCGTTCTAGAGAGAGGTAAGAAAGTCATTATGGAAGGTTTGGTTTCTATTTTTGATTTTCTCATTCAGACCCTTTTCGACTTTGGGGCATCACACTTTGTCATCCTAGTTCTTTGGGAGATTGTTTTCACTTAGAAATCTCTTTAGTAGTAGACCCTATTGTTGTTTCAAACCACATAGGAGGATCGGTACACTTGTCTATGGTTTATAGGGATTTGAAATTTTTATCCTAGGCGTAGAATCCGATTGTGATGCCTATGTATTGGAATTCTCGAGGTATGGGATGATTTTGTAGGTGGATTGTCAATCACATAAGAAGCTATATTAGACTGCAAAAGGAAAGTCATTAGATCAGAGACATGCAACGGTAGGACTCTCGAGGTTCCTTGCAACCCACAATGGTCAGTTATGTTGAGCTTCCTTTATTCCCTCGATTCATCATCAGTAGAGTTAGATTCAGTTAGTGTCGTTAGAGATTTTTTGGACATCTTTGAGGAGGTTTAGGGACTACCCTCTAGGAGAAAGATTGACTTCAGGATTTATTTGTCCGATAATGCTAAGCCAGTAGCATTACCCATTAAGCACATGGAACCCAAGGAGAGGAAAGAATTGAGCAAGCATGTTTGTGAGCTTATGGAGAAAGGTTTCAAAAGAAGGAGCATATCAAAGTGGGGAGCGCCAATCATCTTCGCTACAAAAGTGGATGGTTCCCTTCGACTTTGTGTAGACTATAGAGAATTAAATAAGCTCATGAATAAGAACCGTTATCCACTTCCTAGGATAGATGATCTTTTTGACCAGTTGGTTGGCTCTTTGGTATTCTTTCAGCTTGATTTAGCCACTGGATTTCATCAGCTTAGGGTCGTTGATGATAACATTGATAAGACCGCATTTAGGACACCCGACGGATTCTTTGAGTGGTTAGTCATGCCTTTTGGGCTAACCTACTCTATAGCCTATTTTGTAGATTTGATGATCTGTGTTTTTAGAGATGTCCTAAACAAGTTCGTGGTGGCATTCGTGGATGACGTTTTGGTGTTTTCCAAGAGCATGGAGGAGCATGCTGTTCATTTAAAGGAGGTTCTTCGCACACTTCGTAATCATCAGTTGAGGGCAAAGTTTTCGAAGTGTCACTTTAGGCGAGAGAAGGTACGTTTCTTGGGGCATGTAGTATCAAGAGAGAGTTTGGTTGCTGACCCGCTAAGGTGATGGCAGTGCAAGATTAGAAGGCCCTTAAGAATGTTACCAAAGTTAGAAGCTCCCTATGATTGGATGACTATTATAGGAAGTTCATCGGAGATTTGGCCAAGTTTGCAGCACCACTTACTCACCTCACTAAGTAGAATAAAGCATTCGTGTGGAACGTGGATTGTGAGGATTCCTTTACGAAGCTTAAGAGAGCTCTTATTAGTGCACCAATATTAGTTTTACTCGATGGAGCTAAGCCTTTTACAGTATACACTAATGCATGTGGGATAGGTCTAGGAGCGGTGTTGATGCAAGAAGGGAGGGTAGTATGTTATGGAAGTAGGCAGTTGAGAACGCATGAGAAGAACTACCCTACCCATGATTTGGAGCTGGCTACTATAGTTTTTGCACTCAAATTTTGGAGGCATTACTTTCTTGGAGAGAGGTTTGATCTTTTCACCGACAATAAGGCATTGAAGTACCTATTCTCATAGAAGGATTTGAACTTGAGGCAGCATCGATGGATGGAGCTTTTGGCGTCGTACGACTTTGAGATAGCTTATACCCTTGGAAGGGAAATGTGGTTGCGGATGCGTTGAGTAGAAGAAAGCAACCCTTAGTCCTTTGTTCGTAGAGTGGAGGAGCCGAGAGTTTATCTCCACTTTTGACTTTAAGCCCTCCATGGACATTTTTGCTGGATTGTTAGCAGCGCTTGAGGTGAGGCCAACCCTTATAGATTAGATTGGCTTGAGGCAACGAGAGGATTCAGAGCTTATGGATATTATGGATAGGATTAGCTAAGGAGAGGTCTCTAGACATCTCCAACGTTATTCCATTGATGGAAAAGGTTGGCTTAGAAGAGATGGAAGGCTTTGTGTTCCCTGCATTAGTGATTTGTTGAGGGCGGTTCTAGAGGAAGCACACCATTCTCGTATGACTATTCATCCGGGTGGTGATAAGATGTATAGGGACATGAAGATGATGTTTTATTGGAGTGGCATGAAGAAGGATGTAGCGGAGTTTGTAGCTAAGTGTCATGTGCACCAAAAGGTTAAGGCGAAGCAGCAGAAGCCCGGTGGACTACTTCAGCCATTGGGTATACCCGAATGGAAGTGGGACATCGTTTTAATGGACTTCATAGATGGTTTAACCCGATCTAGGAAGGATAATACTAGCATTTAGGTGATTGTAGATTGTTTGACTAAGAGCGCCCACTTCATTCCAGTTAGGAGTAAGAGTATGGCATCTTATGTGGCATCCTTATATGTTCACGAGGTAATCCGACTTCATGGAGTTCCCTTTAGCATAGTGAGCAATAGAGATCCTATTTTTACTAGCGAGTCTTAGAGAAGCTTGCAAGAGGCTTTAGGGACGCAGCTTAGATTGAGTACGACCTATCACCCTCAGATGGATGGCCAAATGGAGAGAGTTAATAGAGTGCTTAAGGATTTGTTGCGGATGTGCATTCTAGACTTTGGAGGAACTTTGGAGGAACTTGGGAGGAGCATCTTCCTCTAGTGGAGTTTGCATATAATAACAATTTCGAAGCAAGCATTGGGATGGCACCATTTGAAGCTCTATATGGGAGACCTTGCAAATCACCCTCATGTTGGGTAGAGTCTACGGAGAAGTTGCTACTTGGTCCTAACATGGTTAGGTAAACCTCAGAGAAGGTGGATTTGATTCGAAGGAGGATGAAGACAGCCCAAGATAGCAAAAATCTTATGCGGACAAGCGGAGGAGAGACATTGAGTTTGAGGTTGGAGACTTAGTTTTTATTAAGGTATCCCCGCTAAGGATGGTGGTAAGGTTTGGATCTAGTGGGAAGTTAGCCTCCATATTTGTGGGACCATTTCTTATTATAGAGAGAGTAGGGAAGAAGGCGTACCGAGTGAAGATCCCAGAGAGGCTCGTAGGAGTGCATGGCATTTTCCATTTTTCACACTTGAGAAAGTGCTTACATGGCTCGATGGAGGTTGTGGAGCCTAGTCAGTTAGAGGAAGTGGAAGTAGAAAAGGAAGCATCGGTTCGTCATATCCCTACAAAGATCATTGGACGAGACACCAAGAGACTTAGGAATAAAGAAGTTCCGTTAGGAAAGGTGTAGTGGGGAGATGACATTACAGATGCTACACGGGAGGTTAAAGAGAAGATTCCTACTCCCTATCCTCATTTTTTCGATGGTAAGTTTTATAATTTTTTATTTCCATCCTTAGTTTTGAATAGGTTCTTTCCTTTATTATCTTTGGTAGTGTAGAACTTGGGATTTAACCTATGGATGGTAGGATTTAATGTAAACATGTTATGTATGATGGATGCTAGTGGTTGCAAGTGTAATGCTAGTGGATGCCAATAGATGCATATACTTACACTATGCACTATTATCCTTTATGGATCGGCCTAACTAGGACACTAGAGCATTTGCATTTTTATTTTATTTTTCATGGTTGCTATAAATGGATGATTGTCACATGATTGTTGCATTTGGATGATGATTGTCGCATGCATGTAGAACTATTAGTCCTTATTAGGGAATTTTCATTCATTTGGATAAATGGCACATACATGATTGCATAAAAGGAGTTCGACTGAATCAGTGCACCACCTAATCTTTTGCATTAGTTAGTGACATTGACACTACACTAATTACATAAGTACCATAAATTGCATTAAAAAAACTTAAGGACAATGGATGTAATGGATGATGGTTGAATAGGTTGTTGTAGAACCTGTATGAAAACATTTATTTCATTCTTCTATCCTTAGACATTTCGAGGATGAAATCCCTTAAGGAGGGGAGAATATAACAACCCAAAAATTAATCTATAATAATTATTTAACTAATTAATTAAATGATAAAATAACTTTGTGAAATTATCAGAATTGAGTGACGGAAGTTGCACCATTGTGGCCGTGGTAATTTTCTGGTCAATTTCCATATGTAGAACATTAGATTCCGAGCTAGAACATAGAAGATACGAATTAAATAAGAAATTAGAAAAGAAGAAAAAAATATATAGGGCTAGGTCGACCGGCATGTTGACCAAGCAAAAGGGGCGGTCGACACCCAGGTCGACCCGCCTTGTTGAATGAACAAAGAATTTAATTCTTCGTTCCTGTAAGCTTCGAACACGTCATTTTGGGTTATTTCCTCTCATCCAATGCATCCGTACTTCCATCCGACTGCTCCTATCCAGCCTCTGACGTGGTTGCACCAAATTCAATCTCCAAATCCAAAGATCTGAGATCCACAAGCACCATTATAAATAAGACCCTAAGCCTAGCTATTTTTCTCATTCTAAATTTTCTCCATTTTGGTTCAACTTCTCAAGCGAGACCCTAAATGGAATAATTTTTCGAGGAGAAGATCATTTTAAAATAAAATATTTCATACCCCCAAGTGGATCCGAGAAATCCAAGGGAAGAGCTAAGGACCATAGGTGAGTAAATAGTAATTATTTTAGGTTTTTAAGTAATTTAAAATAACAAGGTTTCTAATAGTTGTAGTTTTTCTACGATTTTGGAATAACCTTTTTACCAGTTTATTTTCAGTTTTAGATTTATATTTCAGACTATTTCCTTTTAGATATTCTTTTAAATTATTTGTAGTTAATTAATGTTAATTATAAATTTTCTATATATTTACAGTTATTTATAGTATTTACAATTATTTTTTGTTATTTATGTTTTATTTACATCTTTTCTACGTTAGGATTTTCTTCTATAATTGTCTATTTTCGCTTTTTACAGGAATGGAATGGAATAGATTCAAACACGAATATGGACTAAATAATAAGAACACTGAAATAATAGAAAATAAGATGAAAATGTGAAAACTATAATATATTGGACTCGGAATGAAAATAAGCCTAATTATGATGTATAATTATGAATAAGAAGAGTAAAAAGAGAAAGTGGCTTTTTAATACTTAGACCTTGGGTTAAGTGAATAAGCAATATTATAACATAGGTTATAATTAGAAACGGAACAGAAAAAGGCTTATTTTGGGACTTAAAATAAACTAATGAGCAAAGTTAGCAAGGATAACAGTAGATGCTTATTTAAACAATTTATACTAAGTTAATAAGCAAAAATAGGACCTGTACCAACAGCATTCCCTATTTTCTATGGACACGGGTGTCTCATAAGAGCCTTAGGTGAGATAAGGGCACGCTTATGCTATTTAGTGTAGATAGAAGGTCAATAATTAAAAGCCCAAATCATGGGGATTTGGACAGGGGGCACAACTAGTTTTTGTTTGATGGGGACCAGTACCAACAACATTCCTTATTTTTTATAGACACATGTGTCTCACTATAGGCTAAAGTGAGATAAGGGCATGCTTATGTTGCTAGGGTAAATAAAAGGTCAAAAGAGGGAGCAATAGATAGTGTGAACCCAAATGTGGTCGAGCGTGCGGCCTCGGTGCAGGGGATATAATTTTCTATTGAGTTCCAAGCACTTAGTAAGTGCCTTTCGTAAGCATGGTGTCTAGCACACAGTAGACACATTAGTAGAGGGCTGATCAAAGGGTAGAATTAGGACTTCAGCCTAATTAAAGTAGGATTGGAAATTCAGCCCAATCAAACAATTATCCAAGATAAATGCAAACAATCAAAGTATGCAATCGAATTAATCTAATAGTTAAATCGTATTTATTTCCAGCTTTACTTTTCCTCTTATTTCTTTATTTCTTTTTATACTCGATTTGTTGCAAAGCTTATTATCTTTACCTTGCTTATGAACACTAGTAAATACTATCATTCACCAGACTTTTAGTCTGTCCCACTCCTCTATTTTCCCCTTTTCCCCCATAGGCCAACAAGGGCAAGGATGGTAGATTACGGACACTCGGAGACTTTAGTAGCGGAGATTTTCTCATATATTCCTTTTCTTCATTTTCGGTTTTTAGCTTATTTGATGCACTGGTACTTTTTTGAGGGATAGTTTGTATTCTGATTTTTTTGAGGCTAAGGTTATGATTTTCATAAGACATGTATTGGCATTTTAAGATATCTTATGTATTAATTTTGTAACTTTATCTTATAAAGTTTGTTTTTTATTAAGTTATTGTTTTAATTGTTTCCCTTGTTTTATCTATTTTGTCTTGTGAATCTTGGTCTCTTATTTACATATATCTACTACGCATCATATCTTTTATTGTGTCCTTTTGGGGTATACTAAGAGGTGTGGGGTGTTTCAGCCGCTTCTGCCCCTATTTTCCCAGAACACGAATTCTGTTCGTCCCCAATTTCCATTGCCATGGTTGAACATTGGCCATGAAATTTTGGCCAAAGGTGGCCCTCACTTCCTCTAACCCTCACTTGTTGAAGGCTTCGCCCCAAAACCCCTCGAATGGTTGCAAAACGTCGAAACCCATATCTGTCATTCGTCTCCAACCATGGCCACCACATGTGTAACGACCCATAAATTTTCGATAATTAAAATAGCTAATTTAATAAGATTTCGTGATTAGGTGTTAGAAAAAAATTGTAAGTCATTGGAATAATAATAACTAGAATGAAATGCAACAAAATTTTATCTAAGTTAATTATTTATGAATTGAATGGAATACAAAATCAATTGAAATAATATGTAGTCAAAGGTAATTGAATGAATTTGTATTGTATAGGTAGTTGTGACACCTGTTTGTAAATAATAAACTTATAAGTAATTAAAAGTTAACGGTGATAATCATTTAAGTTACCTATTCATTTAGTTAGTCGAATTGAATTTGTAAACCAATTGCAATTGAAATGAAAGTTTATATATTAGTTGAGTGCATTATCTCTAACTGTAGTTAAATAATAATGTGGAATTCATTTGATGTAATATAGTAAATCGACTGATAATGAAATTTTATTTAAAAATCCAATGTTGAAATCCGTCAAATATTGAACAATTAAATTGTTTAAATTTAATATTTGAAATTTATTGAATAATTGAATAACGATAATTGAATAACTGTTTTAATGAAAATGGTTGTTCTATAATTTGAATTTGTTAAATTTTATAAGTTTGTTCTGAATATTTCAAAAGATAGTGATTTAAGAATAATCAAATTTGTTAAATTTAATATTACATATGTTTGAATAATTAAATTCCGAATTTGATATGATTAATTTGATATTGAAATTTAATATATGAAAACAGAGTGAATAATTGAAATTTGATTTAATATGATTCAAATTGGTTTCCAAAGTGAATGTAAGTTATATCGGGATTATAATGGAGTTAATAAGATTTTAAAAAAATTGGAATTTATTGGATAATAGAATAACGGGTTTAATATGATTAAAAATGATTTGTAAAATTTTATTTTATCATATTAAAGTTAGAATGAGGTTATAGAACTTTTAAAATCGAATTAAAAGTAAATTAGTAAAAAATGAATATTTTAATATTTAATTATCGACTGAAAAATAGCCAATTTTCGAACAGTCTCAGAATTGGATGAAACTAGTTCCATTGGATCCGTAATAGTTTGTTATTATCGGATTTCAATTTTAGTAGCAATCGGAGTTTTTGTTTGACCGTGGCAGCTCGAAACGCATCGAAATTGTTTTAAGAGTAATTTGACGAGTTAAAATAGTCATTTTTTAAACAGTCTCGGATATCGACGAAACAAGTTTCATCGGATCCGTAATCTGATATTATTGTAATGTTTCAAATTTCGCATCAATCGGATTTATCGTTTGTCCGAGGCGAGCCGAAACGCATAGAAATTCGTTTAATCGGTTTAATTTAAATTTGATCATTTATTTCCGTAACTCGCACATATGATCGAATTAGCCTCCGAAATATGTTCCAGTGTGTTCGGAACATGGGATAAACCTTAGAAACGCCTGCCGGCACGCTTCGTTTGGAGTTCGAAATTTTTTCGGTGAATAGTGCTTTTGCAATTTTCTATAAAAGGCCCTCCATTTCACAATTTGCAAACAAAGGCTAGGGTTTCAGCCCTTAGCCGCCACTATAGAGATGAATGGCCAGAAATTTCGAAACTTCTTCCTCATTTTCCTCTCAATTCATCAACAATTAGCAAAAACTCTCAACTACAAAGTTGTAAAGGGCATCAAGATCTAGCTATCCAACGGTGGAGATCGGAAACGGAGCCACGGATTGATGGCAAAACGCGATGGAAGCAGCTGCGTTTTTCACGCAATTTGAGGCAGAGGATGAGGCCGAGCTTGGAGCTATTTGGGGTGAAGGTGGAGTAAGGCGGTGGCTTCGAGGTGGTGTAACCTGATCGTCCTCAAGTGGACCGAGGTGGTGGCGAAAAATCGATGAAGATGGCGGCTGATGGGTTAGGTCGTTTACGTGAATTCCTGGAAAAAAGAACGTGGAGAAGGAGAAGTAACGTGGGAGGGCCCAGATCTGGAGAAAGGAAAACAACGGCCTGGATTGAAAGGTTATAAAAATATAAAAGGAAATGTGAATTGAATTATATTTTAATTCGTGCAACTTTGAAATAACATAACTCTTTGCTGCGAGGTCGGATTCGGACGAAACATTTTGCGTTGGAATCGTTTCGACGAGCACTACGCTATGGAGCTGGATTGGAGTCGTTTGGAGCTAGTGAAAATTTCGGGTAAAATTAAACGCTCGTTTAATTTTATTCGAAATAAAACGCTGGAACTTCATTGGAATCAAGGTGAGTGTTTTATAACGCTCACACCGTACTAAATATCTTTATGCTAGTTAAATTTGACATTATGAAGTGTTATGATTTTATTTGTCGTTGTTTGATGAAATTTAATTGTCATATAGATTGTCATTTGAATTAACCGTTGAAATTAAATTGACAGATAAATTGAAATTAAAATTTAATTGCGATTAAATTACCTGACATTGATAACTATGAAATTGCTATGAATTGTATTGTCTATTGCATGATGTGTTTCGATGGATGCTATTGGTTGATATTTAAATGTTTGGATGCTTATTTGCTTATATATAACCTGTTATGCATACATATGCCACTATGATTGATTTAAGTGATATATATATTCATCCCTGACATTTAATTGAAATAAATAACTACTTGGCCATAGGATAGAAAATTATATACGGACACCGAATTGCTAAATTAATAATTTTTGAAATCGTCGATTTGAAATTTATTTAAATGTTTTGATTTAAAAGTTATAAATAGAAATCGATTTATAGAAATTGAATTCATCGAAAAAAATTGAGTTTGGAATGTTGAAATAAATTTTGGTTAAAGGAATTTTGTTAAATAATTAACTTGAGACTTTGAAATTTGAAATTGGATATGATTGAATGTCGAAAATTGATTTGTTTAAAGATTTAACCTTAATTCGAGCCTTGAATATTACTAAGTAAAAGTGATATGAAAAAAATGATATTTTGAAATCGAGTTTGGAATTGAATCATATTTGGAATTTGGAACTTGAATATTGTTGGAAATTTTTGTTAAGTGTTATAAATTGATATTTTGAGAAATCAAGCTCCAAATCGATATAAATTGGAATTGAATAAATTAAAGGTGAATGAAAAATTGAATTAACTCGAAGTAAAAATTGACGTTGATTGAATTGAAATCGAAATTGAATCGGTAGAATGGAAATTGGAATTGATTTGAATTGGGAAGTTATAATTGAAATGGATTGATTTTGAAGCTGTTTTATTTTGTTTTCCAAATTACTCGGTTATATAAACCATTTTGAATACTTAAACTATTTTAATCTATTTTAAATCTACTTAACCCAATTTAAATTATTTTAAACTAAATTTATCTATTTCAAATCCATTTTAAGATTTTAAAGTATTTTAATTATTTTAATTATTTAAAACTACTTTTAAACTACTTAAAACTATTTTTCTAAAATCCTAAGCTGGTCAATAAGGTGAAATGTTTATATTTAAATCTTGAATTTAAATATGAATTGAGTTAAATGAAGTTGCAACCTAAATTGAAATTTGAAATGATTTTGAAAACGAAATGAGATATTGATGCAAAAAATGATTTTTGAAACGAAATCTTACAGTTGAATAGATACAATTATATTTGAAATGGATTTGATTTTTGAAGCGAATATGATATTTTGATATCAATTATGGATCGATTTGAAATATAAAAGAGCCAACGGTGTAATAATACGTAGTTATTAAAGAGACCGGGATCGGATATGGACATACTCTCTGTCGATACCGAACACCACTTTAATAACTATTATACGCGGAGTGTTGATCCAGAATAAAGTGGATGATTTGGTGAACGCGTTGACTGACGAAAGAGAACGATATTGGATTCCCCCTGACATGACTAAAACAGGAGCTGCGCCGGGCCATTGAGGTTCGCCACCTCTAGCGAACACGCTTCTTCGATACCATTTCTATTACATTTGTGATGCGATTTGGGTGCACCCCTTGATTTGGGAGTGTTGTTTCGTGGTGTTGGGGTGGCTGCTGGCTATGCCCAACATCAGTCCGGATCACGCAACTACTAGTATCCTAGTTGGTATCGCCTCATGTACCTTGTCATACTGATTATCCTATTCGCGACCACTACATTATGCTTTGTGTTATACCTATGGGGTACCCTCTGATAACCACCAGTTTACAGTGGGGCTTACGGTGCTGTATAGACTATGACATTATAAAAATGTGTTAAGGGGGATTATGGTAACCCCTTAACGCTATTTTGATACTTTATATTACTGATAGGCATTATCTACTTAGCGTACATTACTACATAGTAGATAGTTTAACGGATCCTTAAGAGATGGAAAATCTCGTAACATCTCTTGAGTTATTGCACGCACGTTGACACTGGATATGAGATGTCAAACCCCGTAAACATCTCTGACGCCGTTACACTCATATTTATTTACGATTGATTTAACTTTCATAAGGATATTTTAGTCCTGACTCGAGTGTTTTGTCTTTTCATTACGCTCGGGTCAGTCCTGAGTTTTTCAGATTTTTGAAGATCTATTGTGGAGGATGAAGACGAAGATTTGGTATACTATTACTATTATTACCCTTGCATCATGCTATCTGCTGCATTATTTTAATTGTTCTGTTGTATATGTATAACTCTGATAAATGTTGTATAAATAATTGTCAAAGTATAGTAAACAGCTTCATGAACTGTTTATTTGACTATTATATTTTTTCGTTCCGCTGCGAGATTCTGTGTTGTTTCATTTCCTTTATATCTCTTTCTTTTCTTTTCTTATTTACCCCAATAACCATCTGCCCTTTTGAATGGTTTGCAACCGGCATGTGTATTTGATCGTCGGTTTAAACTGTCCAAAAAGGCGGGTCGTTACAGTTGGTATCAGAGCTTTGGTTTAGCGATAAACCTTGGCTCTAGGGGGGAGTAACTCATTGAAATAGAGGTAAACTATATGAATGAGTTAAGTGTATATGAGAGAGCGTACTTGTTATTTGATATAAAATGGTTTTATATTGTGTTAACTTTGTTCCGTTGAGTATTTATGAATTATGGTCGATACTTGGGACGCCAAGGCGTCGATAGGAATTTCTAAACACTCGAATAGGACAAACCAACACAATATCGTTTTGGAATTTATTTTATATAAAAGAATTATTTGAATATTTATTCATTTTGATGGAATTGATTGTAAGGAGATGATAATATTAGATTATTATCGTTATTGTTTGATCAGTCAATATTTACAACAATTGATTTAATAACAATGGATTTAGGAAAATGAAATCTTGTAAACACAATTGATAATGAATATAAATGAATTTTAACTTGGATTTAGGAATTTAAATTCCGGTGTTTGAAATTGACTTACAAGAATTTGAAAAATATAATATGAGTATTATATGATAGTATAATTGAGTTGAAATTGTTTTCGAAGGATTTTTTTTGATAAGTGTTATATTCCCTACTCTTGACGCTAGAAAATGATTTCGGTGATGTGTGCATGCATTATCGGTGTTTATTTTCGAGAGTCCGAGTGGGGTGACCACTTAATAGCTTGTCTAAACCTTGTTTTGATTCAAATTTTATTTTATTTTGTATTCTCTATAGTATGATTTGATATATAAATTATATAAATATATATTATTTCAAAACTTGATTTGAAATGAAACCGGGATTGGAATTCTTAAGTCCTTTAATAATTAATGATTTTTTTTTAAAAATGATTGAAATGAATTTAGACTTGAATCATTAAGGAACTTCTGAATTGTGAAATGAGAAATGAACCTAAGAGCTAAGTGAAAATATCAATTGAAGTAGAAATCCTTAGAATTAGGAAATTATGAACTTAAAATAAAATTGAAACTGTAAAACTCGCATAGTATTAAATTTCATTCTATAGCATAGATATAACTTACCAAAATATTTAAGAAGTTCAAAAATGTTATATGAATTGTTAATTGGATAATATACAAGTATAGGTTTGAATAACGAAATATGCATTTAATTAATGGTTTGCAAATATAAATAAAATTGTTAGTAAATAATTGGAATTAAAATTAACATTTAAAGGTGATTCACAATTATGTTAATATAAAATGGAAATACTATATGTGAATGTAAATGTGAAATTAAATTATAGTGAAATTTAAGTAATGACTTAAGAATTAATTAATTGAAAATTCAACTTTAAATGAAAAAGTTTTATGTTGTTTAACTACATTCTATTTGCATAACTATAACTTACCAAAAACTTAAAAGGTTTAAAATGCTAATAAGGATAAGTAGAGAAATAATATACCAGTGTGAGAGTGAATAATAAAATGTGAAGATCTATTGATAGTTGCAAATATAAAAGAAATTTAAGCTGTAAAATGAATAATATATATAAGTGAATGAATAAAATTTAAAATTAATGAAATATAAAATTGGTAAATGGAAACTAATTAAATTTGAATATAAGTAAATGTCAATAAACTTGGAAGTGTATGAAATTAAAAATTGACTTGGAAATGTATAATTGATTTAGTGTAGATTTTGGGATGGATGTTAATGTTTGATATGCATTGGTTGTTAGATGGATGAAAACTGATTAAGTAGAATTCATTAGTGTTAATGGAATTGAATAAACGGAATAAAATTTTAAAATAATTAAATTCAAATTTGAAGCAAAGTGAAATTAAATATAATTGAATTCAATTTAAATTGAAGCAAATTGACTTGAATTTAAAATGTGAATGAAACAAACTTGAATAAATCGGAAACAAATTGAATGTAAACCTATTGCATGGATGAATAAGAAAATAAATGACTTTGTGTTTATGATTGTTCTTTAGAAAATTTGAAGTTTTGATGATTTGTACTTTGAAACAATAAAACCAAAATTTGGGAAAAATCCAAAATTGTCCAATATATGCTGAAACGAAAACAACCATAACTTTTAAATGGCTAAACAGAATTCGACGATCTTGGACTTTTAGAAAATCTTAGAAACTATAGCACAACTTTTGTTTAGATGAATTGAGAAAATTCCTTCTTCTACTAGGTTAAAAACTTGAATGTTACTCGCTGTCCTGTGTAAAAATAAGAAAAATCAGTAGTATACACCCTTAGTATTTTCGCCATATCTTTTGTCTGGTTTATCGGATTTTGATGATCTTGCACTTTATGGAAAGCTAAGAACTTAAGCTAAAACTTTTGATTTAAGTTTTTTGTGTTTTAATATTTTTAGAAGGTCGAAAACGTGGGTGAACGTCGCGGACCTGCACAATTCATTGCCCAGGCTGAGGCGTATTTTCTAAGTAAAACGGCCATAATTTTTGAACGTATGGTCCGAATTCGATGATTTTGGACATTCCGTAAAGCCTGAAATGAATGCAACAATTTTTGTTTAGATTCTGTTGTCGAATTTTATCGTTTAGGTGTCCTAAAACTAAGATTTGTTTGCTGTCCTGAAATTGGAATCTCAGTTTTGAAGCTAAATATGTTATATATATATGTTGTGTAGGCTAAGTATATCGATCTATCTTTATATGCATGGTTCTAACTTAGTTATTGAGTGTTTAGTAGGTGCGGATTGCGCTTGCTTCGCATTTGGAGCTCGCTTTCGCGCTATATTAGCCGTATATGCTCGTTAACAATATATAAGGTACATATCTCGGATTACATACCGTACTTTTACACTTTTTCCCTGCGGGATGCCTCATCACTTGATGAGATGTATATTTGTGATATATATACTGTCATTTTTTTTCCGATCGAGCCGCGCAAAGGAGACTCTGCCGAAATTTTTCGCAAAATCCGGGTGTTAGAAAATTTTTCAAGTTTTAAAATTTTTTATAACTTGTTTTGATTACTAACTTTTAAAGTTAGGAAGCCGTTTGGAGTAACTTAGTGGAAGCGTAGTTATGACTTTATAAATGGAATTTCATTCTTTATAAGTGGATAATTTTTAATAAAATATATCAAATGTTGAATTCTTTACTTAGTTCATTTTCCCTTCTTTTTCCTTTTCGGGGACGAAAATTTTTGAGTGGGGGGGAGTGTAACGACCCGTAAATTTTCGATAATTAAAATAGCTAATTTAATAAGATTTCGTGATTAGGTGTTAGAAAAAAATTGTAAGTCATTGGAATAATAATAACTAGAATGAAATGCAACAAAATTTTATCTAAGTTAATTATTTATGAATTGAATGGAATCCAAAATCAATTGAAATAATATGTAGTCAAAGGTAATTGAATGAATTTGTATTGTATAGGTAGTTGTGACACCTGTTTGTAAATAATAAACTTATAAGTAACTAAAAGTTAACGGTGATAATTATTTAAGTTACCTATTCATTTAGTTAGTCGAATTGAATTTGTGAACCAATTGCAATTGAAATGAAAGTTTATATATTAGTTGAGTGCATTATCTCTAACTGTAGTTAAATAATAATGTGGAATTCATTTGATGTAATATAGTAAATCGACTGATAATGAAATTTTATTTAAAAATCCAATATTGGAATCCGTCAAATATTGAACAATTAAATTGTTTAAATTTAATATTTGGAATTTATTGAATAACGAGAATTGAATAACTGTTTTAATGAAAATGGTTGTTCTATAATTTGAATTTGTTAAATTTTATAAGTTCGTTTTGAACATTCCAAAAGATAGTGATTTAAGAATAATCAAATTTGTTAAATTTAATATTACAAATGTTTGAATAATTAAATTCCGAATTTGATATGATTAATTTGATATTGAAATTTAATACATGAAAATATAGTGAATAATTTAAATTTGATTTAATATGATTCAAATTGGTTTCCAAAGTGAATGTAAGTTATATCGGGATTATAATGGAGTTAATAAGATTTTAAAAAAATTAGAATTTATTAGATAATAGAATAACGGGTTTAATATGATTAAAAATGATTTGTAAAATTTTATTTTATCATATTAAAGTTAGAATGAGGTTATAGAACTTTTAAAATCGAATTAAAAGTAAATTTGTAAAAATTGAATATTTTAATATTTAATTATCGACTGAAAAATAGCCAATTTTCGAACAGTCTCAGAATTGGACGAAACTAGTTCCATTGGATCCGTAATAGTTTGTTATTATTGGATTTCAATTTTAGTAGCAATCAGAGTTTTCGTTTGACCGTGGCAGCTCGAAACGCATCGAAATTGTTTTAATAGTAATTTGACGAGTTAAAATAGTCATTTTTTAAACAGTCTCGGATTTCGACGAAACAAGTTTCATCTCATCCGTAATATGATATTATTGTAAGATTTCAAATTTCGTTCCAATCGGATTTATCGTTTGTCCGGGGCGAGCCAAAACGCATAGAAATTCGTTTAATCGGTTTAATTTAAATTTGATCGTTTATTTCCGTAACTCGCACATACGATCGAATTAGCCTCCGAAATATGTTCCATTGTGTTCGGAACATGGGGTAAACCTTAGAAACGCCTGCCGGCACGCTTCGTTTGGAGTTCGAAATTTTTTTGGTGAATAGTGTTTTTGCAATTTTCTATAAAAGGCCCTCCATTTCACAATTTGCAAACAAAGGCTAGGGTTTCAGCCCTTAGCCGCCACTATAGAGATGAATGGCCAGAAATTTTGAAACTTCTTCCTCACTTTCCTCTCACTCCATCAACAATTAGCAAAAACTCTCAACTACAAAGTTGTAAAGGGCATCAAGATCTAGCTATCCAACGGTGGAGATCGGAAACGGAGCCACGGATTGATGGCAAAACGCGATGGAAGCAGCTGCATTTTTAACACAATTCGAGCCAGAGGATGAGGCCGAGCTTGGAGCTATTTGGGGTGAAGATGGAGTAAGGTGGTGGCTTCGAAGTGGTGTAACCTGATCGTCCTCAAGTGGACCGAGGTGGTGGCGAAAAATCGTTGAAGAAGGCGGCTGATGGGTTAGGTCGTTTACGTGAATGCCTGGAAAAAAGAACGTGGAGAAGGAGAAGTAACGTGGGAGGGCCCAGATTTGGAGAAAGGAAAACAACGGCCTGGATTGAAAGGTTATAAAAATATAAAAGGAAATGTGAATTGAATTATATTTTAATTCGTGTAACTTTGAAATAACATAACTCTTTGCTGCGAGGTCGGATTCAGACAAAACTTTTTGCGTTGGAATCGTTTCGACGAGCACTACGCCATGGAGCTGGATTGGAGTCATTTGGAGCTAGTGAAAATTTCGGGTAAAATTAAACGCTCGTTTAATTTTATTCGAAATAAAACGCTGGAACTTCATTGGAATCAAGGTGAGTGTTTTATAACGCTCACACCGTACTAAATATCTTTATGCTAGTTAAATTTGACATTATGAAGTGTTATGATTTTATTTGTCGTTGTTTGATGAAATTTAATTGTCATATAGATTGTCATTTGAATTAACCGTTGAAATTAAATTGACAGATAAATTGAAATTAAAATTTAATTGCGATTAAATTACCTGACATTGATAACTATGAAATTGCTATGAATTGTATTGTCTATTGGATGATGTATTTCGATGGATGCTATTGGTTGATATTTAAATGTTTGGATGCTTATTTGCTTATATATAACCTGTTATGCATACATATGCCACTATGATTGATTTAAGTGATATATATATATATTCATCCCTGACATTCAATTGAAATAAATAACTACTTGGCCATAGGATAGAAAATTATATACGGACACCGAATTGGCTAAATTAATAATTTTTGAAACCGTCGATTTGAAAATTATTTAAATGTTTTGATTTAAAAGTTATAAATAGAAATCGATTTATAGAAATTGAATTCATCGAAAAAAATTGAGTTTGGAATGTTGAAATAAATTTTGGTTAAAGGAATTTTGTTAAATAATTAACTTGAGACTTTGAAATTTGAAATTGGATATGATTGAATGTCGAAAATTGATTTGTTTAAAGATTTAACCTTAATTCGAGCCTTGAATATTACTAAGTAAAAGTGATATAAAAAAAATGATATTTTGAAATCGAGTTTGGAATTGAATCATATTTGGAATTTGGATTTAAACTTGAATATTGTTGGAAATTTTTGTTAAGTGTTATAAATTGATATTTTGAGAAATCAAGCTCCAAATCGATATAAATTGGAATTGAATAAATTAAAGGTGAACGGAAAATTGAATTAATTCGAAGTAAAAATTGACGTTGATTTAATTGAAATCGAAATTGAATCGGTAGAATGGAAATTGGAATTGATTTGAATTGGGAAGTTATAATTGAAATGGATTGATTTTGAAGCTGTTTTATTTTGTTTTCCAAATTACTCGTCATATAAACCATTTTGAATACTTAAACTATTTTAATCTATTTTAAATCTACTTAACCTAATTTAAATTATTTTAAACTAAATTTATCTATTTCAAATCCATTTTAAGATTTTAAAGTATTTTAACTATTTTAATTATTTAAAACTACTTAAAACTTTTTTTCTAAAATCCTAAGCTGGTCAATAAGGTGAAATGTTTATATTTAAATCTTGAATTTAAATACGAATTGAGTTAAATGAAGTTGCAACCTAAATTGAAATTCGAAATAATTTTGAAAACGAAATGAGATATTGATTGGAAAAATGATTTTTGAAACGGAATATTACAGTTGAATAGATACGATGATATTTGAAATCGATTTGATTTTTGAAGCGAATATGATATTTTGATATCAATTATGGATCGATTTGAAATGTAAAAGAGCCAACGGTGTAATAATACGTAGTTATTAAAGAGACCGGGATCGGATATGGACATACTCTCTGTCGATACCGAACACCACTTTAATAACTATTATACGCGGAGTGTTGATCCAGAATAAAGTGGATGATTTGGTGAACGCGTTGACTGACGAAAGAGAACGATATTGGATGACCCCTGACATGACTAAAACAGAAGCCGCGCCGGGCCATTGAGGTTCGCCACCTCTAGCGAACACGCTTCTTCGATACCATTTCTATTACATTTGTGATGCGATTTGGTTGCACCCCTTGATTTGGGAGTGTTGTTTCGCGGTGTTGGGGTGGCTGCTGGCTATGCCCAACATCAGTCCGGATCACGCAACTACTAGTATCCTAGTTGGTATCGCCTCATGTACCTTGTCATACTGATTATCCTATTCGCGACCACTACGTTATGCTTTGTGCTATACCTATGGGGTACCCTGTGATAACCACCAGCTTACGGTGGGGCTTACGGTGTTGTATAGACTATGGCATTATAAAAATGTGTTAAGGGGGATTATGGTAACGCCTTAACGCTATTTTGATACTTTATATTACTGATAGGCATTATCTACTTAGCGTACATTACTACATAGTAGATAGTTTAACGGATCCTTAAGAGATGGAAAATCCCGTAACATCTCTTGAGTTATTGCTCGCACGTTGACACTGAATATGAGATGTCAAACCCCGTAAACATCTCTGACGCCGTTACACTCATATTTATTTACGATTGATTTAACTTTCATAAGGATATTTTAGTCCTGACTCGAGTGTTTTGTTTTTTCATTACGCTTGGGTCAATCCTGAGTTTTTCAGATTTTTGAAGATCTATTCTGGAGGATGAAGATGAAGATTTGGTATACTATTACTATTATTATCCTTGCATCATGCTATCTGCTGCATTATTTTAATTGTTCTGTTGTATATGTATAACTCTGATAAATGTTGTATAAATAATTGTCAAAGTATAGTAAACAGCTTCATGAACTGTTTATTTGACTATTATATTTTATCGTTCCGCTGCGAGATTCTGTGTTGTTTCATTTCCTTTATATCTCTTTCTTTTCTTTTCTTATTTACCCCAATAACCAACTGCCCTTTTGAATGGTTTGGAATCGACATGTGTATTTGATCGTCGGTTTAAACTGTCCAAAAAGGCGGGTCGTTACAACATGCCAATCTACCCCCATCCAACTATTGATCTCACTTACCTCACCGAGCTCTATAATTTCCTAGTTGGAAACTTCGCCGAAAAGGTCTCTGGTGGCCCCGATGAACATGGACCATTGGATTTGGCCATGATTTAAATTTAAAAATTTTGAACCTTCTATTGGTTCTTTGAATGCGAATTTATATTGAGGGAGGTATGGGCTTCCATGTGGTGGTACGGCTGAGAGCACTGGAAGGTATGATGAGAAGCATGATTATTAAAATAACATATATATATATATATATTATTTAAATTTTAAATTATCATGCTATAAAACACTGAAAATATAAAACTCCAAACGAGATGTGCCGCCAGGCATTCTGTATGTTATACCTCTATCCCAAACACAATAGAACTTGTCTCAAGTCTTAATTCGATCGTATACAGAAGATAGCTTTTTGAATCCATTTATTATATTAAATTTTAGATATTAGATTCTACGCTTTTTGATCTACCAAGACCAAATAATTCATCTGATTGACATGAAATTTGATGGCGTATTATAATTCATTATTACGAATCCAATGAAACTGGTTTCATCATAATCCGGGACAGTGCCTTGAAAAGCTATTTTTATATGTTAATTAAAACGAGTTATTTTCAACGTCAGTTATATCACTTTTAAATCCAATTTAAAATTTTTATTATTTTCATCCTTATTAATATAATTCGAATAAGATTTGAAGTCATTTTTATCCAACTTAAAACCCAGGATTCAACTATTTAAACAATTTCAACTACTAATTTCAACAATTTAATTATCGAATGAATCGCTATTTGAAATCCAAGCTATTTTACTTATAAAATTAACTTTCAAATATTTAAATCAATTAAATATTTCAAATACAAATGACTAAAATTCTGGGTCATTACACCTTCACCTTTAAAAGAATTTCGTCCCTGAAATTGCAAAGGTAAGAAAAATGCCCAAACCCATTACTTTTTGAAACAATTAGTTGAAATAACTTACCAAATCTTTTTAAGCCTTTAACTTTTCTCGAAAATCAGCTCATTGAAACTTTATTATTACTAATAAAAGTTTGCAAATTCATTCATAGATTCCAACTAATACCATTCCATTCAATACTTTCAGGTTATAACTCAAAATCAAATTTTAGTTATTAAAAATTTTCTAACTCTTAAATTTTCGAAAAAAATTCGCAGCGTCACCTTTGCACTCCTCGATTGGTAAAACAATAAATTTCCACTACGGACCCAAACCATTAAAACAAAAGCCAAGCGGCTCAATCATAAAACCCCCAAATGGAATAACAATTTAAACGTGTACCTTTTAGTCGGGCAACCCAATTTTACTCATGAAATCAAAGACATCAAATGAGCTCTTGCTTTTATATACCTACATCTTATTTAACTATGATATCCTGTTGCATAGATCATAATCATATTAATTTGTATTTCCAATGTTTAACATTTTTTTTACTAAAGCCCGTACGATGTACATATGTCATCGGTATGCAATATCAAATTCCAATCGCTCGCTCGATCTCATAATTCCACTTTCGAACTAGTATCATTTACAGGACCACTCTAGTGCAAAATCAGATCCAGTTCCTTGATTAGAAGCCGTCATTCTCCTTACATAGCTATATATTATGATAGAGAACTCAGGAATCCACCAAAAATCCATATCTAGTGTTCGTCGTCGAGAATCGAGTGAAAAATTCCAACTCGGATCGATATGAATCATCTCGAAACTATGTACTCGAAACTGGATCAAACCGTTATGCGAGTATAATAATATACGTACAACTTACATATTAACTCCAGTTGGTTCTTAGCTATAACAAATTCCTTTTATTTAACATTCATTTCATTACTTAGTATACTCTTTCAATACTAACATCACATAAGAACCATTTCATCAAATTTCTATGATTAACAAAGTTTTACTCCATACTAAATTCATTTATGACTTATTTCATAAATTTTACTCAAGTTTATAAATTCATTCAATTCTTGTCATGTTTATTTCCACTTCACCACTAAAGTCCCTATCATTTCTAACCAATTTCATTTTCCAATTCAACATTCAATTAATCAACCAACATTCCAAACCATATCCAATTCGCTAATTAATTTACTTAGTTCCTTCATTAACTCATTTTAAACCTAAATCAATTTTATTTCAAAAACTCCTTTCATTTAACTTAACTTAGATTGAATTTCTTTTCAAGATTCATTTTATTTCACATAACTCAAATTCCATTTCAATTTTTCTTTTCTGAACATTTATATTTAATAATCTAAAACATTGTTTTAACTTACTAATTCTTAAAATTTATAAGTTATCAAACTTATTTCTCATACTTATATAAAATACTTAATTGTAAATTACCTTGTTCTTATTATTTCAAATCATTTTGAAATCATGTACATACATAATTACCTAGGTATATTAGATCATTATTTATAATTTTATAATCAAAACCAGTTTTACCAAAACAAAACTCCAATGGTTGAAATCCATCACTTAGAGACTCGAAAATGGACATCGATGATGCTGCAGCCATCATCAAAATTATTTTCCAATGACCGAAGTGAGTTCAATGCTTTATATTTCCTTTAAATTCCATTTTAAAATATTTCCATCCAAATATTTTCCAAATAATATTATTGTTATCTTCCAAAACTTTGAAAAAACATTTCCAAATTTAGTGTGATTTAAAAACTCAAATCCCAGTTTTTAAATTCATTCTAATTTCTAAACCACTTTTATAAATCATATTCATATAATTTCACTTTGGATATACAAACCGGTTTCTTAATTTTTTATCTTGTTACATTATAATAACAACTTTTATTTGAACACAACAGCAAACAAAAAATAATAATAATAATCAAACATTATCATTTTCTAACAACTAAGCACAACCATATATATTATAATAATTTTCTAAAAATTATTCCTTTATATGTAAAATATAATAAGGTAAAACTATTTCACTTACCCAATTTCATGATAATACCATCTCGAACTGCTCTGTTAAAGTGTTTAGAGATCCCTATCAATAATGTTAATTAATCGAATTGACCAAAATCCATAAGCCACTCAAAAAATTAACCAACACAATATAAAACATTTTAATATCACTAACAAATCATACTCATATATACATACACACACACACACACACCCTCAAACTTGTCCTAAGGTGCCGCTGACCCTATCTCTAATTAGTACCCTACCAAAGCCAATGTTCTCGCTTAACCCCTGGCTCTGACAGCATATGTAACGAAGCAGAATTTTCAACCCTCAAAAATCAACACTAATACATCCATTGTATTGCATGTCGAGCAATCATATGCTAGAAAACCCGATTGTTAGGGAAAAAGAAAGAAGGAAGTAGATAAGAAGAAAACTAAACAACACATAATCTCACAACGGAACGAATAATCTATAATATACATCAAACCTTTAAACCAAATAAATGCAATATATGTATATACGAGACATCAATTATAGTATACTAACCTATTTCAGTCTGGATAGTTATAACAGTTTGTCCTTACAATTGTTGATACAACGAAAAAATAACCGTTTACGTGAATAAATCTTAGGGCCCCTAGCTCGTCTCCTGAAGCTCTAAATCTTCCACTAAAATCTATAAATATGCTCGGTTTGACCCGAGCATTATAATACAATAACACTCGAGTCGGTCTGGAAAACCAACGTAGGAAAACATACCCAATTGGATTTTAAAGTTATAGAAATCTTTGAAATCAAAACTATCTTGTAAGACCACGCTACACATAACACAGAAGGGTTTTAACCTTACGATTACCAGAACCTTTTCTATAGAAAATCCATTGATATAATAATGTCCAAGGGTGAAAATAACAATAATCAAGTAGCTATGATGCTCGTGAGTGTACATCACAACAACACAAGGCAAATAATCGAAAACCGATAAGGCTTGTTCGCTAATTGTGTAGGATTCCATGGAGGTTCCCTCGGTACTTCGAGAACGGTCCTCTTGCACAAGGATTAGAAGTATCCCTCCGCAGCAGCATACATCCCTAGTGATGTACCATAGGAAAAACATAGCTGGTCTCGCTAAGACCTAATGCATCGCCCCATGCATGCATAACAACTAAAAGTAATATCTAGGAGGAGCCGACTACACCCTATGGGTTTCCAACCCTATTGGCCATGCCTCATATTTTTAGTTTTTAGCCATTTCCGCTGAGGAGGCTACATCTGACGCTCCAGCTTACACACTACTACCAAATAGATTATGGAATCTCACGTGGATTCTCTACCTGAATGGTCTCAGAATCACACATGGATTCTAATAATTTAACATATGTCACGAAACTCCTCCACAGAACCATATATGGTTTTGGAGCGGCCATAATTTTTGGGTCATTTCTTATGAGTACACTCTTCCGTTTCCCTAGCGCTCAAAAAACCAACCATCGATTTTTCAGAATGCTCAATACCAGTTCTTTAGGAAATAATTAGACAATACGCAAGAACAAGGATCGCCCCCTAGCCATTTAGTGGATGGATCTCCTCATCATTTGTCCTAGAACAACTAAACGAGTTTATATGTATAGTATAGCACCATCGACGGTACCTATGCCATATAATTTTCGTATCTCTCCTAGATATTTCCTAAGTTAAAATCCTTCGGTGTTAAGTAGGGAATATTTCCGTACCACCAAATTTAAGGAGGATTGCATATTTAGGCCATGATTTGATAGTCGGTTACTTAACTAGCAACAAACATACGCTTAAACAAAAATTTATTCCATAGGTGAAAACAACATCCGTTAAGCACATAAGCAACCACTGGCCTCCTTTTAATAAATCTTTCATTCATTTTAAAAACACTTTGTAAATTACTTGTACAAAAATACTTTTACAAAGGTATATCTGCCAATCCCATATTTTCAATACATAGAAAATATCCATATACTTATCTTAACAGTATAAGTATATCCACAAAACCGAGAATGATTTTCTTTTTATTTGATTCTCAAATCATTTATAAATTTCTTGCAAATCTCCAAAATCATTTATAAACCATTTTATAAATCTTCGAAAAACCATTTATAATCCTTTATAAAAATTCAGTCATTTATAAGCTCATTGTGCATTTCAAAAATCATTTATAAACCCTTTATAAATCCATAAAACTATTATAAAACTGCTTTTATCAATCCGTTTCTAAGATTAGTTCCTAAATATCTAACCATTTATAAACGTTTTAACCTTGTAAATAATCTTCCAATAAGTCTTCGAATCATTTTATAAATTCCACTATAAAATCCAAATCTTTCAACCCTATTCATGGGTCTCAGAAACATTTACAAATAATTAAAAATCTTTTACTTCAAATCATCATTGTGTAATAATAATTATAAACAATACATATTTAAATAAATGAAAATTATTAAACATCTTAAAAATAATAATTAATAATGTCTAAATATTGTTAAAAAGAAATCATAACTAATAATTATCATTTTTATAAATAATTATAATTTATTTTCAAACCTTATTAACAATCCTTATTATTAATTTCAAACCATAATTATTCTTGAAATAACCAACCTTTCCAAAATATTAACATTTTGATAAATTCTTTAAACAATATTAACTATAAACAAATAACTTTAAAATTCACACTAACATAATTAAATAACCTTAAAATAATATTATTATAATCAAATAACTTTAAAACAATATTAATATAATAAATTAATTTTAAAACAATATTAAATATAATTAATAGATAATCTTAAAACAAAATATTTATGAAACCCAATTTCGGATTTAAAAATCATTTCCTGTGTCAAAAACCAATTCCAACTCAAACTACAATTTATTATATTTTTAAAAAACTAATTTGAGGCCAATAGTAACCGAACACTTAACCAATATCGACATTGGTTTTCTATCACTAGGGGTTTTAAGTTTTTAATTTATAATGATGCAATAACCCATATTTCCAACAAATCAGGTTTATTATCCAATAATTCTTATAACTAGAATATTGTTGAAACCAATTCAACAATAGCAAGGAATCGGATCTCTCTAACCTATCCCCCCTGCGTCATAGCTTATACATGTTAGCGTATAAATATGCGTGTTTGTAAATAAATCAACATTTTATGGAATCCTATTGGATCCCACCGACCTGTTTTTCCTGCATCACGAACGTTATATAGTCATAAAATATACCTCTTCGAGGCGGGATTCGTGTACCAAGGGTTGTCCGCTCTTACATAGGAACGTAATAGGGTCTCATCCACTCCAGTAGCCATGAATATATCAAAACCAACAATATAAAATAGTATATCATCCAAACATCCAATCAATAATTTTTATCAGCTACAAATATTACTGGTTAGCCAAAAAGGTGGGTTTAACTTACCGAAACTCCAGCTGTTGCTTAAGCGTTCTGGTTCTGTCTGAATTTGTACAACATTCAAATCTAGCATAAAATTCAACAAGCTATAATCTCCACCAAACCAATTCCATCCCGTAGTATTCTTTGAAACGATCTTAACGCGACTTGTTTCGTTCGAATCTAACTTAAAGTTGTCACATTTAAAAGATTACATAATTTAAATATTATAATTTATTAACTAATAAATCATTAAACTTTTAAATTATCCCTTAATCCCGCTCCTAACGTTCCTTCCTCCTAATCATTCTCAAACGAAACAACCTAGGCCAACTTCCCTTGCTTGCCGCCGCCACCTCCGGCTATTGTTCGGCCACTACACTACCCTAGCGAGGCCCCCACCCGCGTCGCTCCTCCGGCCATCCTCATGGCCATCCCAATCGTTGCCTCCACCCCTATTTTCCCAAATCATGAATTTCATCCATGGTTAACCGTTGGCCATGAAATTTTGGCCGAAGGTGGCCCTTAATCCCCTCTACCTCCCACTATTAAGGCTTCGCCCCAAAACCCCTCAAGTGGCCGCAAAACATCGAAACCCATATTCGTCGTTCATCTCCAACCACGGCCATCACATGCCAATCTACCCCCATATAACCATTGAACCCACTCACCTCACTGATCTTTATAATTTCTTAGTTGGAACCTTCGCGAAAAAGGCCTCTGGTGGTGCCGATGAACGTGGATCATTGGATTTAGCCATGATTTAAATTTAAAATTTTATAACCTTCTTCTTGTTCTTTGAACATGAATTTATATTGAGGGAGGTATGAGCTTTCATATGGTGGTATAGTTGAGAGCATGTGTAGATATGTGAGAAGCATGGTTAACAAAATAACATATAATTATTATTTAAATTTTAAACTATCAAGCTATAAAATGTCCAAAAATCTCAAAATCCAAAGGAGACGTGCCGCCAGGCGTTCTATATGTTATACTCCTATTTTTAACACAATGAAACTTGTCTCGAGTTTTAATTCGATAGTATGTAGAAGATAGCTTTTTGAACCTAATTATTATATTAAATTTTCGATATTAAATTCTACGTGTTTTGATCTTGCAAGGCCAAATGATTCATTTGATCCACATTAAATTTGACGGTGTATTATAATTCATTATTACAGATCCAATGAAACTGGTTTCGTCAAAATCCGAGATAGTACCTCGAAAGGCTATTTTTATATGTTAATTAAAATGAGTTATTTTCAAAATCAGTTAAGTCACTTTTAAACAATTTAAAAGTTTTATTATCTTCATCCTAATTAAATAGAATTTGAAATCATTTTTATCCAACTTAAAACTCAAGATTCAACTATTTAAACAATTTCGACTATTAATTTCAACAATTAAATATCAAATACATTGCTATATTTGAAATGCAAGTTATTTAACTTATAAAATTAGCTATTCAATATTTATAATCAATTAAATATTTCAAATTAAAATGATAGATTCTGGGTTGTTACAGTTTAGTTCTAGCATAATGAGTTGGATTTTTAGATAGATTGATCACACTTGTTTTATCACAATATATTGGTGATTTAGTAAAATTTAAACCAAAATCTTTTAATGTTCTTTGCATATTGATAAACTATGAACAGGATAATGCTGCTAAAATATATTATGCTTCCATCGTAGATAATGAAACAATGTTTTTCTTCTTACTAAACTGAGAAACAAGAGAGTGTTCCAAAAAGTGACAAGTTACACTTGCACGTTTTCGATTTGATTTGCAACCGGCATAGTCAGCATCACTATATGAAATTAATTCAAAGGAGTCTTCTTTTGAGTAAAAGATTCCACAGTCTAATGTGTTATTTACACATCTCAAAATTCATTATATGGATTTTAAATGAGTTTCTTTAGTTTGAGACTGATATCGTGCACAGAGACAAACACTATGCATTATATCAAGCCTACTAGCAATTATATAGAATAGTGATCCAATCATTCCTCGATATAATTTTTTATCAACATCTTTTGAATTTTCTTCTTCATTTAATTTTTCATTAGTCACCATGGGAGTTGATTTGCCATTGGTATTCGACATACCAAATTTCTTAACTAAATCTTTAGCATATTTTTCTTGACAAATAAAAAATCCGTTACTTTTTTGTTTTATTTGTAATCCTTGAAAATAATTTTGTCCTCCCATATGACTCATTTCAAAATTCCATAGTCATTATTTCTAAAAAATTATTTAGTTTATCATTAGATCCATAGGTGATATCGTCTACATATATTTGTATTATCTGAGTATCATTTTCATCTCTTTTAACTATCTACTTTTCCTATTTCAAAATTTGATTGTAATAGATAGGATTTGAGTCTATCATATCAAGCTCTTGGAGGCTGTTTCAAACCATATAAAGCCTTCTTTAATTCATAAACATGATTAGGTAATTTTTCATCTTCAAAAAATGGGGGTTGTTATACATATACATCTTCTTTAATAAAACTGTTTAAAATGCACTTTTAACATCCATTTGATATAACTTAAAATTACTATGATTAGAGAAAGCAAGTAAAATTTGTATAGCTTCTAATCATGCTATGGAGGCAAAAGTTTCATCAAAACCTATTCCTTCTTCTTGACAATAATCTTGTGCAACTAATCGAGCTTTATTTCTCCCAACTTCTCCTTATTCATTCATTTTGTTTCTATATACCACTTTAGTTCCTATTATGGATTTAATAATAGGTTTTGGGACTAAGTACCATACATCATTACTTATAACTTGATTCAGTTCCTCTTACATAGTAAGAATCCATAAATCATAAGTTGATGCGTCTTTTGGATTTTTAGATTCAATGGTTGAAATAAAAGCAACGTTACTCATTTTATTTAATTGATTTCTAGTTTTAACAACAAATTCAATATTTCCAAGTATATTTCCTATAGGATGATCTTTCAAGTATTTCGTTCTTTATTTGAATTTGAATTCAATGATTTATTATTATTTTCGTTTTCGGTAATCTTAGTATTACAAATTTCCTTTAGGTTATTAATGTTTTCTTCTTTGTCAATATTTCGTTTATAAACTTTGAATTTTTTTAGAGACATGTAATGTCTCTTCAATAGTATTAGTTCTAGTATTGAAAACCCTATAAGCTTTACTTCTATTTGAATATCCAATAAAGATTCCTTTATCTAATTTAGCATTAAATTTATCCAAATTATCTTTAGTATTTAAAATTAAACATTTATTGCCAAATTTTTTAAATATGATACTTTAGGCTTTTCATTATAGAATAATTCATACTGTATTTTCTTAGTTAATGGTCTTATCAAAATTCCATTCAATATATAACATGCAGTACCAACTACTTCAGCCCAAAATTTTATGTAATTTGCTATTATTTAGCATAGTTCTAGCACATTCTTGAATCACCAATTTTTACATTCTGCTACTCCATTTTGTTATGACGTTCCTGGAAATAAAAAATTATGAGTTATACCTTTTTTTTTTACAGAAATTCTCAAAATTTTCATTTTAGAATTCTCCACTGTGATCACTCCGAATAGTTTTAATTTTATTAGTCATTTGATTTTGAATTCGTTTAACAAAGATTTTAAACATTTTGAAAGCATCACTTTTAAGTTTTAAGAAAATCGTACGGGAAATCCTAGAACAATCATCCACGATTACAAATACACATCTACCGTGATTTATAAATTGTATCTGTGAGGGACCGAAGAGATTTAAGTAAAGAAGTTTAAGAGGAGAAGTAGAAATCTTATCTTTTGATTTAAAAGAACTTTTTCGAAGTTTTCCTAATTGACATACATCGCATAAATTATCAACTTCAAAATTTATTTTAGGAAGACCTCGAACTAGATCATTTTTAGCAATTTTAGATATTAGCATCTTGATACTACACTATATACTATATATATACTCTTGATATCAGCATCTCGGTACTGTACAGTCTTCTTAATCAATACCTGTCTAATATCCTGCATTATATACTATATATATCTTGATAAGTGAAACATCCCACATCCTTTAACATACCCAAAATGGGCACACTAAATAATATGGTGCATTTTAGGTATAGCTGAAAAATTACAGAGACTAAGATTCATAAGACAAAATAAATAAATCAGCGGAAACATTTAAAAATAACAACTTACTAAAAACCAAACTTCATAAAATAAGTCTCAAAATACCAAATACATATCTTATGGAAAACATCATCTTAGTCACAATATCAGAGTATATACATAAAACCATCCCTCTCAACAAGTGCCATTACATGAAAATAAAACTGAAAAGAAGAAGAAGAATACATGAAGAAAAACTCCGCAGTTAAATCTCCAAGAAAATCCGAAATTTACTGTCTACCTCAGCTGGCCTATAGGGGAAAAGGGGAAACAGTGGAGTGGTTCAGACTAAAAATATAGTGAACGATAGTAATTACACGTATTCTTAAGCAAGGTGAAGATAATAGGCTTTGCAACAGTTCTACTATAAATGGAAATAAAGGAAAAGATAAAGCTGAAATAAAATACGGTTTAACTATTTGCTTTGCTTAGATAGTTCGATTGGATTGTTTGCCCTTTTCTAAAGCTGCTTTGGTTAGGCTGAAATCCCAATCCTAGTTTAATTAGGCTGAAGTCTTAATTCTACCCTTTGATCATCCTTCTATCTCTGTTGTGCCTACTGCGGGCAAGTCCCATCCTGTGGGTCCCACAACAAAAGACACATATTTAGCGCTTGGAACGCAATAGAGACTTATCTCCCTGCACTGAGGCTGCATGCTCGACCATCGTTAGGTTCATGCTACCTGTTACTACCTCTTTGGACCTCTTATTTATCCTAAACAACATAAGCATGCCCAGCCTCACCTCCGTGTGTTGTGGGACCACCAGTTCCTGACTGAAGGGGAATTCTGCCGATACGGGTCCTAACAAAAAAAATCTAGCTGGGCCCCTTATCCAAATCCCCTGATTTGAACTTCTAATTGTTGACCACTTATCTATCCTAAACAGCATAAGCATTTCCTAAGGGAAATGCTGCCGGTACGGGTCTTACTTCTATCTTTGCTAATCAACTTAGCATAAGTCATTAGAATCAGCCTTTTCTATTTTGTCTCTAATCATAACCTATGTGTTATAACTTTCCTTATTTACTTAGCCCAAGGCCTAAGTTTAAAAATAAGATACTTCTACTAGTTCTTATATTTTCGCTTTTTAGTTATAATTACATTTTATAACCATGCTTGCAAATTTCTTAAATTTGCCAATTTTAGTCAAATTCCAATCTATTATAGTTTTTGTTATTTTACATCCCATTTTCTGTAAATTTAGTGTTCTTATATTTTAGTCCATATTAATGAATTATTTTTTCTATTTATTCCATTCGCGTAAAAAGGGAATTAAAAAGAAACTGACTTTTACAGAATAAACCAACGTAGAATAGATGTAAATAAAACATAAATAACTGTAAATAAGTGTAAACAATTGGGAAAGCTATAATTAACAGTAAATACTCTTGAACACGAAGTGTACGAAGAACCTCCCCTGGATGAACAACATGCTCATCCATACTCTTGAAAAACCCAAAATATCATCCACAAACACTACTACGAACTTATTTAGGACATCTCTAAAAATACGGCTCATCAAATCCATAAAATAGGCCGAGGAATTGGTAAGCCCAAAAAGGTGTAACCAACCGTTCAAAGAATCAATGGGGTGCCCTAAACGCCGTCATATCAATGCTATTATCAGTGGCTCTAAGCTGATGAAATCCAGTGTCTATATTAAGCTGAGAAAATACCGAAGAGCCAACTAACTGGTCAAAAAGATCATCTAACCTAGGAAGTGGATAACGGTTCTTCTTCGTGAGCTTATTCAACTCTCTATAGTTTACGCAAAGTCGAAGGGAACCATCCACCTTAGTAGCGAAGAGGATTGACGCAACCCAATAGATATGATCCTTCTGATGAAGCCTTTCTCTAATAGCTCATGAATCGGCTTGCTTAACTCCTTCCTCTCCCTAGGCGCAACGTGTCTCACGGGAAATGCCACCAGCTTAGCATTATCATTTAAATAAATTATGAAGTCAATCTCTCTCTTAGGGGGTAGTCACCAAACCTCCTCAAAGACGTCCGGGAAATCCTTGATGACCAGAACTGAATCTATCTTTGCTGATGACAAATCGAGGAATAAAGGAAGCTCAACATGGCTGGGCCCTATGTGTCGCGATAAACCTCGAAAGTCCTACCACTTCATGTCTCTAGTCTAACGACTCTCATCTCGCAGTCCAATATTGCTCCATATGCGAATAACCAATCCATCCCCAAAATAATCCCATCGTCGGAAATCCTAATACATAGGTGTCACAATCAAACTCTACGCCTAGGATAAAAATTTTCAAACCCCTACAAATCATAGATAAATAAGCTGATCCTCCTATATGGTTTGAAACAACTATGGAGTCCACAACTAAGGAGATATCTAAGTGCAAACAATTAACCAAAGAACTTGAGATGAAAGAGTGTGACGCTCCATAATCGAAAAGGGTTCGAATGGGAAAATTAGAAAAATAAATCAAACCTACCACGGTGACTTTCCTACCTCTATCTGGTCCTCTGCTGGAAGGCACTGCATCCAATGCATGTATCTATGTTGTGGGTGCACTCGCTCCCTGCTCCCTTCTAAGGACAAAATCTACTAATGTGACTGGGCTATCCACAATTATTGAAGTCTTTTGCATAATGACCAACCATTCCACAACTATTGCGCTTCCTTTCTTTCTTAATTTGCTTTTGAGGGCCTTCTACTTTCTTCTTATCTTTATTGTTTTTCCACCATTTCGTCTTAGAACCTTCCATCATAGGGACCTCCTTAAATTCTCCTTCCTTGGCTGCATCAGACATAAGCGCCATCTCCACCAGTGACTCATAGGTAGCTCCCATCGGTACGTGAGTCAATAACAACCCTTGAAGGGGCTGATTTAATCTCTTTGTGAACTTCATGGCCTTCTAGTGCGGTGTATTCACTAACTCCATCCTAAACCGCGACATCTCATTAAATTGTTGACATACTCCTTTATTGAAAGACTTCCTTGCTTCAAGCTAATAAAACTTTCCAACTGCATACTCTCTTATGCTTGTGACAAAAATTTCCTCTCAAACTTCTCTCAGAACCCAAACCATCCAACGTCTCTTCCTCCATCTCAACAACCTCCCACCAATAAAAAGCCTCTCCTTTCAGCTGCCATAATGCAAGCTAAACTCTCTGCTGATCCTTCGGTCTAAATAGCCCAAATATCCTCTCCGTACTCCTTAACCAAGATCTCGCCTCCAAAAAATCCTTTGTACCAAAAAATGTCTTGCCTCTCAAAATTGGCAAATTCCTTGCATAACTTAGAGAAATTGGCTGCTATGTGTGGATTGATAGGATTTCTACCCGTTGGTGCTAGATTGGGCGCTTTCCCTTGCATCTTTGGTGTCATAGCTTGAAATCAGCCTGAGACTTGGATACCCTTAGGAAATTTAAGGGCATCTACAATTCTATGCAAAGAAAAAAAGAGAATTTAGCTCGAAAGAATCGTCGGAAGATTAAACTGGACTTTGAGGGGATTTTTATAAAAATACTCTTTTATATTTGAAAACTTTTTCTATGAGTTTATTTTTGAAAAATACTTTTAAAATAAGTTACTTTTGAAAAATATTTTATTTTTTAAAACATATTTTTAGGAATCCTATAACCTTAGGCTCTGATACCAAGTGAAACACCATACACCCCTTAATATGCCCAAAAAGGGCACACTAAAGAATATGGTACGTTTTAGTTATATCTAAAAACTTACAGGGACTAAGATTCACAAGACAAAATAAATAAAATAGCTTAAACATTTAAAAACAATAAATTATTAAAAATCTAATTTCATAAAATAAGTCATGACTAAATTAAGTCTCAAAATGCCAAATACATATGTCTTATGGAAAACATCATCTTTGTCAAAATACCAGAGTACATACATAAAAACATCCCTCCTAACAAGTGCCATTACACGAAAATAAAACTGAAAAGAAGAGGAAGAAGAATACATGAAGAAAACCTCCATAGCTGAATCTCCAAGAAAATCCGAAATCTACCGTCCCTGCCTCTGCTGGCATATGGGGGAAAAGGGAAAATAGAGGAGTGGGTCAGACTAAAAGTATGGTGAATGAAAGTAAGTACTAGTATACTTAAGCAAGGTAAAGATAATAGGCTTTGCAATAGTTTTATATAAAAGGAAAAGATAAAGCTGGAATAAAATATGGTTTTACTATTTGCTTTGCTTAGATAGTTCGATTGGATTGTTTGCGCTTTTCTAAAACTGCTTTGATTAGGATGAAATCCTATTCCTAGTTTAATTAGGCTGAAGTACTAATTCTACCCTTTGATCAGCCTTCTATCTCTGTTGTGCCTACTGCGGGCATATCCCATCCTGTGGGTCCCACAGCAAAAGATGCCCATTTAGCGCTTGAAACTTAGTAGCGACTTATCTCCTCGCACCGAGGCTGCACGCTCAACCGCCATTAGGCTCGTGCTACCTGTTGCTCCCTCTTCGGACCTCTTATTTACCTTAAACAGCATAAGCCTATCCAGCCTCACCTCCATGTGTTATGAGACCACCAGTTCCTGACTGAAGGGGAATGCTGCCAATACGGGCCATAACAAACAAAATCTAGTTGCGCCCCTTATCCAAATCCCCTGATTTGAACTTCTAATTATTGACCACTTATCTATCCTAAATAGCATAAGCGTTTCCTAAGGGAAATGCTGCCGGTACGGTCTTACTTCTATCTTTGCTAATTAATTTAGCATAATTCTTTAGAATAAGCCTTTTTTGTTTTGTCTCTAATCATAACGTATGTGTTATAACTTTCCTTATTTACTTAACCCAAGGCCTAAGTTTAAAAATAAGATACTTCTACTATTTCTTCAATTTTCTCTTTTTAGTTATAATTACATTTTATAACTATGCTTGGAAATGTTTTAAATTTTCCAATTTCAGTCAAAGTCCAATCTATTATGGTTTTTGTTATTTTACATCCCATTTTCTGTAAATTCAGCGTTCTTATATTTTAGTCCATATTAATGAATGATTATTTCTATTTATTCCATTCGCGTAAAAAGGGAATTAAAAAGAAACTGACTTTTACAGAGTAAACCAACGTAGAATAGATGTAAATAAAACATAAATAACTATAAATAAGTGTAAATAATTGGGAAAGCTATAATTAACAGTAAATAATTGCAAATAACTGAAATATAATAGCTAAAAGAAAATAGACTCAAAAAAAGTCAAAAATTTACTTAAAAATAAACTATAAATAAACTTGCATAAAGGTTACTCCAGAATTGTAGAAAAACTACAACTATTGGAACCCTATTACTTAAAAATCTAAAATAAGTACTTAAACACTCACCTGTGGTCCTTAGCTCTTTCCTTTGGCCTTCACGGATCCACTTGATGGGTATAAAATATTTTAATTAAAAAGATCTTCTCCTCGGAAATATATTCCTTTTAGGGACCAGCCTCAGGCAATGAACCTGGATGGAGAAAATTTGAATGAGAAAAATAGCTAGGCCTAGGGTCTTATTTATAGTGTCACTTGTGGATCTCAACCATTATATTTGAAGATTAAATTTGATTCAAGCACATCATAGGCTCGATAGGAACCGTCAGATGGAAGCACGGACACACGAGATGGAGTAAAAATAGCAAAATGACGTGTTGAAATCGAATTGGAAGAAGCCAACAAAAGAATGCACGTGGGTCGACCTGGATTTCGACCTACCACTAGCTATGGTCGACCTATAAGTCGACGTAGCCATGGTGAGGGTCGACCCTAGGGTCGACCATGCACGTATATGTATATATATACATGTGTGTGTGTATAGTTTTCTTGTTTCTTGTTTATTCCGTAAGTTCTTCGTTGTTGCTCCGATTTTGACAATCTATATATGGAAATTGACTAGAAAATTACCGTGGACACAATGGTGCAACTCTCATGGTCCAATTCTGATAATTTCACAAAGTTATTATATTATTTAATTAATGCTTTAATTAATTATTATAGCTTAAATTTTGGGTTGTTACAATAAGACATTAGTATCAATATTTTATTTAATGTCCTATGGTTGTTATCATCAAAACCAATACCTAATGTACTAATAGAATATTTATTCGAAGTCTGTTTTATGTTGCACAAGTACTATGAAACATGGATTGTAGCAATTGAATGAAGATCTAATGAGGTTTATACATACTATATACTGAAAATGAAGATCCAACGAGGTTTATACATACTATATACTGAAAATTTACTTTTCAGAAAGCGTACAAAGAAATAAGGGTAAGATTTGGATCGATTTTAAGGTAAAAAATGTCAAACCGATTTGGAACTAGAAAATCTAAAACCGAGCCAAATTAATTTCAGTTAATTCAGTCTGTAACCGATTTAACCAAACAAGAAAGGCATGTTTTTATTTAAATAATTGATTCGCTTAAAAGAAAAATATAAACTTACATTTGGAGAGAATTTATTTAGCATTTTTGATGTTTTTAATAAAATTTAACCTATTTTAGTAGTAAACTTTGTATTTTATCACTAAACCAACTATTTAAAGTATTTCAATACCATAAATTTGGATGATACAATAAAATTCAGTTCATTTGGCTAAATTGATAACCAAAAAAATTTATTTTATATAACGAATTCAAATAGAACGGAACCAATCATAATGAATTAGTTCGATCGGTTAAATCTATTTTAACCGAATATTGCTCCTCTTATAAAGAAATTAAAGTTCTTTTTAAAATTAAAATATTAGATTAAAGTTTTGAAATTTTTTAAAAAAATATTAAATTTTTTATTCAATTTAAAAAAATTAAATTATTTTAGCTTATTCTGACATTAAATTAAAAGGCAATTGTTCAATAATTTATTATTTTAAAAATGGAAAATTGGTGAAAATTCAAATTTATTGTTTTGAAAAATCCCATAAGCATTTTTGAGTAAAACTTATATTTTAAGGATTAAATTTATATTATTTTACTATATTTTGGCTTTAAAAGTAGAATCTAAAGGTTTAAATCTTTTTAAGTAACAGAAAAGTTGATAAAACTCATATATATAATTCTGAAAATTACAAAAGGCATAGTTAAAGTAATCTGAGATGAATTATATATTTTTTAAAGTTTAAATTTGAATAATTTAATATATTTTTAGATCTAAATTTGAACTAAAGAAATAAATCCTATTTAAATAATCTAAAATTTACTTTGGTTTGAATAATTTAAACTTATGTTATTATATGCTTGTGTGTTTAACATCATACGAGTATATTTAATTAGAGTTCCATTGTTGTAAGTCATTAACTTATATTTAGCCTACATATTAATATTCAATGTTGTGCTTTATAATTGCTTTCGCTATAAATGATGTTATAAACTGCAATTAAATAATGATGCATGAGCGTGACAATCCTTTGTGGTTATGTCATGGACTAAAGCAACATTCTGGAATTAAATGTCAGATTGAACGATCAAATTTTTAAAAGTGATAAATTTAACATTCCTCAAGAATAACATAGGATATTTGACTACTATATACCAATATCCATCCCGATGGACTATTTAAGGGCCGCAACCCAAATTGTGACTACCTTATCCCTAGTCACTATGTCCAAATGATATGTTGCTAGGACATATGAAGCTATTGAAGTTAATGAAGATTGTCAGAGATGTAACGCAAATGAAGAGAATTAGCACCATCAGATGGAGATAAGATGAAGTCGACTATAACATTAGTAAGACATATGGATCTTCAACTAGTAGAGCAGTAAAGGGATCATGTGAAGAGCACATAGCAACTGATTAGAAGTGCATAGGTGAAAAAGACCATGATGACTTGCTAAGGCAAATAAACTATGTATAGGGTAAATCCACTTCTGAGATTTATCAATGTGTAATCCTTTCAAGATTCATAAAATGGAGTATGATTTAGCACTCTCATAAGCATAAGTAAAAATGTCATATACCTTGAATGATTGTTTTGGATAATGATTTGAATTTAAATAACACAAGGCAATTTAAAAGTCAAATGATTTGAATATGATGTTCTACTTGATTAGAGTTGCAGCTGTGTATTTATGTTAAATAGTGTCGTGACATATGTGTTATCGTTGATTTATAAAAATTGGGATTTCAGGAATTTATTTGGTTTATGACCCTATATGTAACCTTTATGCCCAATAAACCCCAAAATGACTTAGTCATCTATTTGTATTACATGATTATACTTATAGCTGGATAACTAGCCTGATATGAGGTTTTTTTTGTGATTTCTCTTCGGATCAGACCAAGGATTTGTTCTAGGATGATTTCTTTCTCTCGCTTTAGGGTTATTTCCTACAATATAGAGATAAAAAGGGACTGACATACTTCATACTAAATTAGCATAGTGATTGAGTTGGAATTGCATGGACATGCCCTTTCTACTGGCATTAGAGGAACTATTAAAGTCATTTGGACTGAGAATAATCGATGGACCCATCTAGAACCAGTAGAGTTGTGTTAATCTATGTGTTGATTTATTGTATATGGTTGGATATGATTATAGTAGGACGTCTTGATTTTAGGGCAGTTTTATATAGTCTACATAGTAATGATGTTGTATATATGTTGTATTTTGATTCAGTATCCAATTTTACATAAATTTTGATATTTATGTATACACATATACATATGCATACATACATACATACATATATATATATATATATCTTTTGATTACCTATGCATGAAGATATATGAATTGTACAGATTTCATAAACTCATGTTCGTTGCCTTATGTCAAGACGAGATATGTATCGTTTTAGATGTGTTCAAATATTATAACGTAGCCATGTTGACCTAAAGTAATGTATACAAGTGATCACTCCTCTTGAGTCCTTTTATTTGGGTAATCGAACAGTCATTTCACTCTCTGCTAATTTGGTAAGTAAAGCAGTGTAACAACCCGAGTATTTTCAGCCATTCGCATCCACACACGCCGGACTTGAATTTCTCAAAATACCACATTGTAAATAAATTTGGAGCAAATGAAATACAGTCACAGAATCACAGACACATAAATATCAGAATAACTCATAGCGGAAATTAAAATACCATAGTAGTTCATGAAGCTACTATAACAAACTCTCAAAAACATTACACAATATCAGTTTGAAAAACATATACAACAGAAATCTCAATTACATAGAAGTTTATAAATACCAGAGCTGAAATAGAACAATTGAAACTGAAAGGGAAAAGATAGCTAGACAAGAAAAATCTCCAACAATTCCTAGCTCCAGAAAAGAAATCCAAAGCTAAGCTGTAAATACTCAGGCTGAACAAAGCGTAAAGTAAAACACAAAACACTCGTGTCAGGACATATATACTCATATAATGTAAACCAACTCAAGTTAATTGTAGTATTAATGCACAATATCTTAAAGGATGCTTGGGATCGCCCATCCTCTAAGGATCAGTTAAACCATAAATTAAATACATCCCGTGGTTAAAATTTAAAAATATTATTTTATACTTCTAAATCAAATATCAATTTAAAAATTCAATATCATTTCAAATTCATTTCAAATATCAAAATATCATATCTTTCCAAAACCACATTCATTTCATTTAATTTAAATATCCTTCCAAGTCATATTTCAAAATGGTTTATATTTCAAATCAAATTACTTCATTTAAACCATTAAAATTTGATTTATATTTGAAACTTTGAAAATATTTGAAATTTTGAAAATTTTATAAGAATTTGACTTATAAAAAAATGGTTTATAATTGAAGGGTTTTAAATTTGAATTTTGAGGAATGGAACTCCGGTCTTTTGAAATCGGTTTTAAGATTTTCGAAAATATATAATAACAATACGATTTAAAGATATTTTCTGAATAAGAAATGTTTAAATGTATTCGAATGAATTCCAATGATTTCAAAGAGATTTCAAGGAAGTTTCAAGAAAATAAAAAGTCCAGAACCCACTTATGTCATTGGAAAATAATTTCGGTGATGAATGTATGCATCATCGACATTGATTTTCTAGTTTCTGAGTGGGGGAGAGGCCGCTCTAGTAGCTTTGCTATGCGAGTGATTTTGTGAAACAAATTTTTTTCTTCAGATTTTGAAGCATTGTTTGATATTCGAAAGATATAGGTATATATATATTTGAAATGATTTAAAGTAAGCCGGTGTTTAGTCCTCGAGTTTTAGATTTGTTTTTAACCTTATCCATTGGAATTAGTTTACCGATTTGTTAGTGATTTCCAGCTCTTGAATTGAAAATATGATTTCTTCAACTATTTTGAAGGTTCGAGCACTTCCAAATCAAGGTTAACTTTTCAAAGCTAAGTAATTTTGAAAGGTATAAGGTATTTGATAAAGAATATAAGTTTAGTTTTGTATGATTTATATAAGTATGAAACTGTTTGTTGAGTGAAATAAATAAGACTATTTTGAATTATACTAGTATGAAATATAGATTTGAAATGTTTTGAATAAAGTATATAAATAGAATAATAATCTTTCCAATGGTAAATTGGATTTTCCATATAGAAATAAATAGTTTGAAGGTTTTAAAAGGGTGGTTTTAAACTTAGTAACCATTTTAGATATTTTGATGATTGAAATGGTTTGGAAATGATTTAATCTTTATTTTGATAAAGAATGTGAATTTGAAATGATAATTGATTTTGATAAATGGATAATTGAAGTTTATATTAGCATGAAAGGATATTTGGTTTACTTGTAATTTGAGTTTATTTAAAAGTAATGGATTTATGAAATAAACATTTCAAAACTAAGTAATAACGAAGTAAAATTTGAAATATGCGAAATTATAAAATTTAGTTTTGAAATATGGTATATTTAAGCTTTGAAATATATTTAAGATTGAATAGTTTATTTTATAGATCAAATCTTTATTTGAAATTTGATAATATTTGAAATGGTTTTGTCGGAAAACTAAATTGAATTGAAACTGATGGTTTGAATTGAATTAAAATTGGAAATTTTAGATTTGGGTATAATTGAATAAATTTGTGAAATGTAAAGAATTAAAGGAATGTTTTTTGATTTCAAATGTATGATTTCGAAAGGTTATGGTTTTCAAAGTGTAATGATTTCGATTATTTTGATTTCGAAAGATTTATAACTTTGAAAGTATTATGATATTTTTGAAAGTGAATATATGTTTGAAATGGAAACGAATTTGTTTGACATAAATTTTGTTGATTTGGAAATTTGGATTATTTTACAAATCTATTGTTTTAAGAAACTTTGAAACTGAATATATGTAATTAGGAAAAAAATGATTTGGCGAAATCATATATGATTTTGAAACTGAATCGATATTGAAATGGTTTGAAATTGAGAACCTTGTTTATTTAAATACTTTGATTTGGGAGTTATCGAACTTATATAAAATTGATTTGTATAAGTATGAAGTGATTTGAAAACTATTGATTTGTAAAGGTACTCAATTTGTAAATTGAAATCTTATACAAATCGAAGCCAATATAAGTGTGATTTGATACACTATTGATTTGGAAAGTATTCGATTTGAAATGGAATCCTATATATAATGGACTTTATATAAGTATGATATTTGAAAGTGACTTTGAAAGGTACTATATGATATATATTTTCGAAGTAAAGATATGGAAAGTGCCTTCTGGTTGATATCCGCTTTGTAGCCACACTGTGGATTCATTCTATCGATATTATCCTCTCTAATTTGGGTTTTCCGGACATGATACTCGAGTGTCCATCGAATCCATGGCGATCTCCATGGTCTTACGAGCATGATTGCATAGCCCAACTGCCTGGCTGAGATAGCCTAGGGGTACGGATTGCTTCCTGGGGGATCCAGGCGTAACCATTGTGTATCTTGCAATCTTTGTGGGTCGCACTAGTAGCGAAACTGCCTGGCTAAGATGGCCTAGGGTACGGATTATTTCCTGGGGGATCCAGGAATAATCGTTGTGTATCCTTCATTCTACTAGTCATCATGGCGTAACTTGCAGGGCTGAGAAAGCTTACGGATACAGATTATTTCCTAGGGGATCCAGGCGTAACCATTGTGTTTCTGCGATCCATGGTTAGGCAAATGTTTTGGTTTGGTTGATTTGTTTGGATTGTACTTTCCATATCTGTTTTTAAAAAGGTTATTTTTCAAGTATTTTCACTGGGTGTTGAAACAAGTCTACTAAGTACTGGAAGAAATCTAGCTTTGCGCCTGATCAATGCATAGCCAGAGTCTGCAGGAACGGAAGTAAACTTGTTAAGACATCGATTTATAAAAGTATTTTGATAAAGTATATTGTATAAAGGATATTTTGATCATTTATTTTACTTTCCTAAATAATTTAAAATGCTTTACAATATTGTTTACTTTGAACTAACAGATTTGTATCAAATGACTATTTATCATATTATAAAATGTTTAAAATGTTGTAAATATAAAATTTTAAACTAAAATGTATATGGTTTTAAAATAATGGTCCATTCTTGTGTTCCAACCTAATTTTCCTTCTAGCTATTCCTACCTTTTTCTTCTTTGAGGGTCCTTTCTACATTATGGAAAGAGTTGGTTCTTTGGCTTATCCTTTAGACTTTCCCGAGAAACTTTCTGGAGTGCATGATGTATTCCACGTCTCACATCTCCTCTAGTATCTTCTTGACCCATCTCTTTTTGTTCAGCAAACTGCTCTTGATACTTTAGATATTTAGCTTAATCTGACTTTCGAGAATGAATCATTTCGTATTGTCACCCGAGGTACGAAGCAGCTAAGAGGTACGGCGGGGTATTGATGATCGAGATTGTACCCGGGAGATGGAGGAGAGAATTCGTGCTTCGAATCCGAAATTGTTTTTCCAGGTACTATTTGTTGTCTATCTTGCTTTTCCTTATTTTCCATGTTCGTTCTTTTCCAAGACAAAAACATTTGAGTGGGGGAGAGTGTAACAACCCAGTATTTTGTGATTATTTTAATTGTTTATTTTAATTATTTAAATTAAAACTCCTAATTTAAAAACCTTATTATATTTATTAAAATGAATAAATTTTGTTATTTTAAGAGTATATTTTGATTTTTGTGTGAATTATAATTTCAAATTTGAATAAATAAGATATTTTCAGAAAAATGGATTTTTGGTCAATCTGGTCAAACTTTGACTTTTAAATTTTAAATTTAAATATTTGAATTTTTGAATTTTATCTTTTATTATGAAAATAGATTAAATTTTAAGAATACTGCTTTTCGTTTCGTTGAAATTCGAATTATATTGTGAAAGTTTTGCATTTTACAATATTGGATGTAAATTGATTTATTTAATAAAATTGCTTATTTTAATTTATATAAATAATATTTTATTTGTCATATTATGTTCTAATATGTGTTATATGACATGTTAGGTATATATTTTTATTTTTAAATATTTTTAAAGTGATGATAAAAAAATTCCAATGTTAACTGTATTTTGTTTACAAATTTTAACTCTAGTTTTCAATTAAATAAAGTATTTTCTTTCTTTATTTATTTTTCTCTATTTTACCTAATACGTTATTTTATTTTCATTTTCACTTTACTTTGTATTTCAAAGATTTATTTTAAACCATTTTAAGTGGAGTTGTAATTTTCCAAATTTAAGTGTATTTTGTTTGTAAATTTAAAACTATTCCCAATATATAAGCTATTTTCCTTAGTTATTTTCCTATATTCCTAAAAAAAAAATTCTTTCTTTACTTTATTTTCAGTTTTTTTTATTTACTGAATTTTTATTTGTTTATTTTGTATATAAAATAATGTGGAAATTGAAGAGACAAAAAGCTTTTAAACTTGTGACTTTTTGTTTTCTAGTCTCTTCATTTGCTTGCCTTTTCATTGTCTAACTTTGGCAGTTCTTTCCTTCAGCTGTAGCCGTGAGTTTAAATTGTTTTTCAAGTGAGATAAGCTTCTCAATTCGGCAAAGTCTCGGCCAAAAACCATTTCTGAAATTTTGGTAAGCAATGGCCTCTTTTCTCATCATCTTCTTCACTTTTTTCAATGATTTTGCCTTGACTTCTTCATATATTTGCTCGGCCCTAGCCTCCACCATCACCACCACCTTCATCACCACCTTTTCCAGCTGAAAACCACTTCCATCTCCTCTGACCTATCAGGCCATGGCCATCCTTGATGCAAGATCCACGCAAAAATGCAAGCAACACTTTCTATATATGCATAGCCGAGCTTCTATGGCCTTCACCACTTCACCACACCCCTTGGCCACCTCCTGCACCACTTCCACCAGCACCTACCTGACTCAAAGCCACTTCCACACCATCCCCTAGCCTCTAGCAGGTCTGGCCATGCCACATAAGGCCATAGCCGTGACTTATTGTTACATAAAAATGCACCTTTGCCTTGTGTTTGTACATTTATGCCATTAATCACTCAAACAACTTCCATACCGTCACTACCCTTGCTAGGCTGACCATACTTGACCCATACCTGACCATGGTCACACCCCATGGTAGCGCCTTATCATCCTATAGGCGGAGCATGAGATTTGTGGAAGCAAGTGCAAGTGTTTGATTAATTGTTGTTCCTTAATTCTAGCTTGTTGAATGTCATATTTTGGGTTGAAATTCATGTTATATGTATTGTTTTGTTTCATATGCACAAGGCAATTAGCTTTGGCTCTCTCACTCTCAAATCATCATCGTGTTATTGTGCCTTATAAGACCTTTGTTTGTGCATCTTTCTATCATCTCCGACTTATACAAGTGAGTAATTCTCACCAGACATTATTTATACATATATGACTAGTAAACCGATCACGTTTAATCTGTAAAATATATCACCATGCTATATTTGCTATGCTATAATCGTATGATGTTCACCCACGCTTATTTACCTGTTATAACATCTGTTACTATTATATAATTCTATTCTATTATTTATATCAGTTTATCACACTGCAAGTTCCCTTTAGATTAGAATCACTATGGGTTGAAATGATACATACCCGAACGGACTTTAGAATAGGGAAAAATCGTTATGGGCTGAAATGATAGGTCTTGCGATTTTTATTTATTTGCATTTACTTGGGATTGCGGGTTTGAGATGATAGAACCCGGATTTTTTCTTTGTAAATTACGGATTGAAATGATATATTATCCATTTCATTGGACTTAGGTTACAAAATTTTATACAGACTATGGTTAAATATATATATATTTTTCTAAAAGGTTTAAAGTATTACAAAAATGTAAATATTATTAAAATTTGATTTTAATTTAATTAAAAATGATTTTATAAAGTATTAGTGATTTTCTACAAATTATAAGTGAAATAAATTAACGGTAAAGTTGGAAATTTGAAATGTAAGTTATTTTGGAATTATGATTTGGTTATAAATGGAATTTAAATTAAGTAGAAAAATATGATAAATATATTTAAAATTTGATAAAAAATAATTTAAAATGATTTTACAAAGTGTTAATGATTTTTGTGTAATTTAAAAGGTTAAATAAATGAATGTTTAAGTTGAATTTTGAAATATAACTTAGATTGGAAATTTGTGAATTTTGTTTAAAAATGAATTTTAAGTTAAGTAAATAAAATGAAAAATAAGTTATATTTGGAAATTTTAACTTTAGTATTAAGTTAAAAATTTAATTATAAAGAAACGAAATTGAATGTTGAATTATAAACGTAATTTTTATTATTAAATTGATTTTTGAATGAAAATTTAACCTTATAAAATCATGAATATAAGGGTATTTAAATGATTGTTTTAAAAGTGAAAATATATGATTTTATAAGTTCAAAATGATTTAAATAAAATTTAAATGTTTGTGGAATTATATTGAATATTTGGAATTTAGTTAACAGCATTTTTAAAATGTTATTATTTCTAATGTAAAAGATATTACGGCATTTGTAAATACTGTAATTGATAGAAATGAACTAAATGGCTAAAATGAACTAAGGGCTAGTACAGCACACTGTAAGTGCTGTAGTTGCTGGACTTAACTAAAGTTTTAATTGAAATCTAAACCTATTACAGCATTTTACATGCTGTCTTTTGCTAATTGAATTCTTTTTAAACATAACTTTACGTAGCATTTTCTAAGTGCCGTGAAAGTTGAATTTTCACTGTTTTAATAAATTAAGTGAATAATTGAACTTTGAAAGGGCTAAAATTTTGAGAATTAAATATTTGGTTTTAAATATAACGAGTTCAAATTTTAATGGTTTAGATGAAGTAATTTGATTTGAAGTATAAACCATTTTGAAATGTGACATGGAAGGATATTTAAATTAAATAAAATGAATGTGGTTTTGGAAATATTTGAAATGAATTTGAAATGATATTGAATTTTAAAATTGAAATTTGATTTAGAAGTGTAAAATAATATTTTTGAATTTTAACCGCGGGATGTATTTAATTTATGGTTTAACTGATCCTTAGAGGATGGACGATCCCAAACATCCTTTAAGATATTGTGCATTATTACTACAATTCACTTGAGTTGGTTTACATTATATAAGTATATATGTCCTGACTCGAGTGTTTTGTGTTTTACTTTATGCTCGGGTCAGCCTGAGTATTTACAGCTTAGCTTTGGATTTCTTTTCTATAGCTAGGAATTGCTGGAGATTCTGCTGGTCTAGTTATCTTTTCCCTTTCAGTTACTGTTGTTCTATTTCAGCTTTGGTATTTATAAACTTCTATGTAATTGAGATTTTTTTTGTATATGTTTTTGAGACTGATATTGTATAATGTTTTTGAGAGTTTGTTACAGTAGCTTCATGAACTACTATGGTATTTTAATTTCCGCTGCGAGCTATTCTTATACTTCTGTGTCTGTGATTCTGTTATTGTATTTCATTTGCTCCAAATTTGTTTACAATGCGGTATTTTGAGAAATTCATGTCTGGCATGTGTGGATGCAAATGGCTGAAAATACTCGGGTTGTTACAAGCAGGGCATTATAATATCTTGAAGCCATATGAATACTTTTAGCATTTGCATATACCATAACATAATTTTACTTCAAATGACTTTAAATGCGCATTTTTAAATATATATATCAAAAAAAAATCCTCACCATGTTTTTAAACATAGAAAAGATTTTTGTGGTCTTAAACAAGCACCACGTGCTTGATATGAATGACGAAAAAACTATCTGTTAAATTCAAAATTTGAAATTGTTGAAATTGATACAACTTTGTTTATTAAAAAGGATAATAATGACATTTTAATCATCCAAATATATGTTGATGACGTAATATTTGGTTCAACCGATAAAAAGCTTTATAATGATTTTACAAATATAATGAAAAATGAATTTAAAATATCTCATATAGGTGAACTCGATTATTTTATAAGATTACAATTAAAAAATTAAAAGATGGAATTTTTGTTTGTCAAAAAAAATTGTAAAGACATGATAAAATGTTTTGGAACGTAAAACACTAGTAGTAAAACAACTCCAACGAGCACTGGCCATCACTTAAGTAAAATGAAAACGGTGAAGATGTTGAACAAAAATTAAATAAATATATTATAGGTCCCTTACTCTATTTAACATTATGTTGAACTGATACTATGAGGAGTGTTTGTTTATGTGCTACATTTCAAAAAATTCAAAAAACCACAATTACGAGAAAACGTATTTTGCGCTACTTGCCCAATACTAAAGATAACAGATATTTCTTTCCCAAAGGCATTACTTGTGAATAAATATTCATAGTGATCCGATTTTGGAGGCTGTAAAATGGATTAGAAATGTATAAGCGATACTTGTCACTTTATTGGTTAGTCTTTAGTATCTTAGTTTAGTAAGAAACAAAATTGAGAACCACTATCGAATCATGGATCATAATACATTTCTGCTACTTTTTCGTGTACTTATGTAATCTACATGTAGGAAACTCTATAACAATTTGAAGTTAAGTCGATTAAAACATTTATTATTTGTGTAAACATTAGTGCAATAAACTTATCAAAAAATCCTATAAACAATTCTAGAACTAAACATATTAATATATGACATCATTTTTTAAGAAATAATGTGCGAGTGGTATAATTTCACTAGATTTTGTTGAAATTCAAATCAAATAACTAACATTTCTAAAAAACCAGTTTGTGAAAATAATTTTCACAAATTAAGAATATATCTAGGAATTTGTTCGCTAACTAAATTTAAATGCAGTTTTTTTTAAGAAATAAAATTATACCATATATCTAGAACTAAATGCTTGTTGCTAAATTTTTTTAATATCTCTTAAAAAACCCTACCTTCGATGTAATATATATTTAAAGAGAAGAGACATTCTTGGTGTGGGTAGACAGATCATAAAATTGATCTACCGACTCAAAAAGATGCAAAATTTCTTTTGTTTGAAGTTTTATATAAAGGAAAATTCATTTCACTTAAAATATTCAAAAATTTGAAATTTAGCAAAAAGCAAAAATATTTATTTTTTACATCAACTGGGATTCGAAGATGGGTGCGTAGGAAAGAAGGTCGCCTATACTAGCTGTAACGACCCACCTTTTTAGACGATTTAAATCAACAATAAACCATACATGTCAAACTCAAACCATTCAAAAGGGAGGACTGTTAATGGGGTAAATAAGAAAATAAGAGAAAGGAAAGAAAAACAAAAACACAGAATCTCATAGCGGAATGACAAAATATAATAATCAAATAAACAGTTCATGAAGCTGTTTACAAATACATTTATTATACTTTTACACTACAATCAGAGTTATACATACAACGGTTAAAATAGGATAATGCAGTGGAATAACATGATGTAGCGGAATAGTACAAATAATATAATACTAAACTCCGTCTTCATCCTCTAGAAATAAAGTCTCCAACGATGAAATGCTCTGGCTGACCCGAGTGCAATGAAAAGACAAAACACTCGAGTCGGAACTAAAAAATCTTATGTAAGTTAAATCAATATTAAATAAATATGAGTGTAATAGTTTCAGAGATGTTTAGGGAATACATCTCCTATCCAGTGTATAACATGCACGCAATAACTTAAGATATGTTTCGATATTTCCATCTTCTAAGGATCCGTTAAATTATTTTATGTAGTAATATATGCTATACATGTAATGTCTATCAGTAAAGTAAAGTATTAAAACAACGTTAAGGCGTTACCCATATCCCACTTAACACATTTTTATAAATGTTGTAGTCTATACAGTACTGTAAACTCCACCAAACCGATGGGCTATCAGGCAGCACTCTATAGGTACGACACAAAACAAAATCGTAGTGGGATCGATAAGTCATATAACAGGGCACACGAGGCTATACCCACGGTAGGATTCTACCAAATTGCAGAACCTGGCTGGTGGTAACGTATAGTAGCTACCACTGCCTACCTCGAACAACACTTCCATAATAAAGTCGAAGTGGCCACCAATCAATCACAAAGTAACAGATATTGTATCGAAGAAGCATGTTTGATCGGAGGAGCGACCTTACTTGGCCTGGTTATAGCTCCTGATTTTAGGCATATCAAGCTGACCCAAGGGGGTCAGGGCTGCGTTCTTACCTTATACGAGTAGCGTTCGTCAAACCATCGTACTTCGTTCTGGATTCTCCACCACGTGCAAAGTTGTTAAAGTGGTTCCAGTATTGACAGAGAGTATGCCAATATTCGACCCCGGTCTCTTTTAACAACCAATCGTTATATTTTTCACAATGTGGCCATTTAAAATATTTTTAGTAATCAATCCAGAAATAGTTTATACCTTCATATCAAGATATCCATATACTTATTCCAATAGTATAAATATATTCATAAATATCGAGGAAGATTTCTTTTAATCAATTTCAAAAATAATTTATAAATCTCTCTTAGACCATTTATAAACTATTTGTATGCTTTAAAACCATTTATAAAGCTATTTAAAAATTCCAAAACAGTATACAACTCTCCTCTTTTTTATAAGCTTCTGCGCAAAATTCCTTTAAAACGCTTTTAAACCCCTTTATACAGGCTCTTCTATAAAATTTATAAAAATCCTTTAAACCCTTATAAACTCCTTTATAAAATCATTTATGAAATCTTTTACAAAATCCTTTTTGTAAAATCCATTATGAATTTCTTATAAAAATCATTTACAAAAATCCTTTTACAAAATTCTAAAATCTTTTACAAATTTTTTTTTACCTATTAAAGTTATTATAAAAGTCTATATTTATTATCTTAAATCAAAACTATATTTATTATATTGAATTAAATTTAATATATATATTAAAAATACATTAAATAATTTATTAAATTAAATTTTAAACTATTTAAAATATATATTTAAAACTAAATAAGTTATAAGTTAAAATCTTAAATTTACATTTAAAACCATATATTAACTTAAATTTGAAGCTTTAAAACATATAAAATGATTTATGTTCCAAATATAAATTTTAAATAAAATCATTAAAAATCAAATTTAAAAATCGAACATACTTTACTATTTAGAAAATAGTTTAAAATTGACCCACAGTGTTCGTATATAGTTTTCAACCCTATAGTCAAGTGATATGGTATGTATCATTTCAACCCTAAAATAGTTAAATTTTACAGGTATATGTCATTTCAATATCCCGAATCAATAATTTCCAATTCAATATAATCGCTCAAGTTTATCATTTCAACCCATAATGGTTTTCTCTAATCTATAAGATCATTCGGAAACGTATCATTTCGAACCATAGTGATAACAGGGATACACACATCCAATCATCTAAAATGTCAACAAATAAATACCCATCACAATCATCTAAAATGTCAACAAATAAACACCCATCACAATCAACATTCAAATCGGCCAATAAATCACAACAATTGACTGGCTATCATTATCAGGTGTTTAACTATCAATTTAAATTCAATATTAATTTAAATGGCAATTTAATTCAATATAAATTCAAATTAAATTTAAATGACAATTTAAAATACCAAACAGCAATTAATAAATTTCTTATCACATCATAAATTTAATTTAACTAACATAAGAAAGTTTAATATTTCATGAGTGGATTAAATCACACAACTTTGATTTCAAGTCGATTTAAAATCCAAAAAAAGCCCAAAATTTGAACAATCTCAGAATTCGACCAAACCAGTTCCATGTTGTCCAGAATTTTGATACAATCCTATCGAAAGAAACAACGTTCAAATCTGGGCTCATATGCAAAGTTATACACGTTAGAAGTTTTTAGATTAAAATTAAAATTAAGAAATAAAATAAAGGGAAAAAGGATAATTACTCTATTACCTAAACCCTAGCAGTACGCATACGCTCCAAACCCACACCGAAGCTCAGTCGCCACACTATCTCGACCAACTGCGCCACCTACAATCTCCTGCACCCAGATCCAACCTCGCTGATGCAAAGCCCTCCTCTGGCTGCCCGCATGACCACCGTGCCACCATCTCCACAGGCCTACAGTGGCTCCTCCGCCGTGACTTTTAAGGTCAAATGTCGTGAAATAGAGCACTACTACCCAAACGAGCCACATAGATCGAATCGCCTTGACGCCCTCTACGATGTCGTGCCTTCCGATCATCAATTGGTCGATGACCCTTCCTTAAATTGAAAACCCTATGATGGATGTCCGAAAATTCTTCAACCATTTCTAGCCAAACGGAACCTCGATTTCAAAAATGAACTAAAGATTTAGATTTCATTCGTCGAGAGCTTTCCAACGATATAAAATTTGATATAGTTTGAGGAGTTTGAATTTTTGATTTTGATTTGTAATTGAAATTAGGGTTTTGATTGAAATTGAAATTTTGATTTATGCCATTGCGAAGGAAGGAAGGAGCAGAAATTTGTAAGTACAATAAATGAAATCAAAAAGCTACTGGGGTTTCAGGAAGTATCAATTTATATAGACAGATGGATAAGAACGAATGGACATATCGAATTGGGTCGAAACGATAACAACGACCCGAAAATCATGTTTCGTTTTTGAAACGAAATAGGTCATCCAATATATCAAAATATAGGTTTTCAATATTTTTAAACTCAATGGAATTAAATGTCAAACCCTACTTTCATTGTATCCAAAAGTTTGCTTTTAAAATCAATTTATATTCTTTTTTTAAATTGATTTCTACGCGTTTCGAGCTCGCACGATCAAATGATAACTTCGATCATCATGAAACTTGAAATCCTATAATAATTTACTATTATGGATCTGATAAAACTGAGTGCGTAGAAATCTGAGACAGTGCCCAAAAACCAATTTTACATGTTAGTTAAATAAATTATTATTAAATTGATTTAATGACTTTTAAATTAAAATTCAAAAGATAATCGTTTTATCATTCTTCATTACAAAGAAATTTATAATCTTTTAAAATAAATTTTCCATGTTAAATCCAAGATTTAAATATTACATTAATTTCAGCGTTCAATTACAAATGTAATAAAATTCCAGTTAATTATATTTCAAATTCCAATAAATTATTTAATTTTCATTTACACTCTTTTTAGTCAACCAATACCAGATGAAATTATTAACATAAAGTTTACATTTTATTACATTCATATTCTATGATTATCATCTTAACTCATTAAATGTAATATTTGATTACATTAAATATCCAAATTAATTTCAATGGATTAGATAATAAGGTGATAAATAAAACAATTTTCATATATTAGTAATCCAAATGCATTTCCAAATTTATTGTTTACAAACAAAAGCCAATAAATTTACATACTAATTAATTCATTCGTATTCTATAGTAAACCTATTTCAATTAATAACAGGTAATTTCAACATCAAATGCAACATTGATTTTATTCCTTATTTACAATTATAACCAAATTAACTTTACAAATAGTTGTCAATAATATTCAAATAACATTATTAAATCATATTCTAATTATTATTTTCATAAATAAATCATAAATTTTCATTTCTCAAAATATTAAATTTTAAAATCTTATTTAATTCAATAGTTTTAATTATCAAAAAATTACGAGTCGTTGCACTAACAATTAAAGCCACCAAGCCATAATCGCAATCAAGTATGATAAATATAGCTTTGATTAATAAATTTAATTGTATTTTTTTTAAATAATTATTTTAGAATTCATATTATTTACTTTAAAGAATATAAAAGCATACTATAAAAATCAAAACCGGTCAAAAAAAATTAGTAGGCATTTTTGCGCCTCACTGGTCAATCGGGGAGATCCCACCGATGCACCAGTGGATGCGATGAATGCAATCATGGCCGTTAATTTTTTTACCCTACCATGTAAAAGTTATTTTACTTTTGGCCAAGGGTTTTCCCTTACTTTCTCATTCAGTTTATTACCCCTAATACTCAAATCCCTAGCTGCTAAAATCAAAATTAATGGCTTCCTCAAAGCAAAAGCAATCATTTTCTAAAGTCAGTCCACTCAAAAGTCTCTGCTCACCCCCAAATCAAAGTTTGGCTCAATAGTGACGTGGAATCATTTGAAATTTTAAAAGACACCACCAACTTCCAAATTTTAAAAGACACCACCATAGTATTTACTTTAACAGTGACATTGAATCAATTATTTCGGCATCTCGATTCAAAATTTTGGATTTAATTCATATTTTATCTAAAGAAAATTATAAGGCAAAAATTTATCCTAGATGTATGACACTACTCTATGCTGATTGAAGATTCTCCATTGATAATGATCAGCCTGTTATTCAATTGAGTGTTAATGGAGTTGATATTCATCATGATGAAAAAGTCTTAGGGGATTTTTTACTAATTCATGCTTATGGATTATATGTAGATGATGTAAAGTTTGACGACGAAAGAATTATGTACGAAATTTTTGTCAAAATAAAGAAGACTAAGTTATAAAGGAAAATTTAAGAACCAAAGCACATGTTGTCCTTAGGATAATTCAAAACAACATATCGCCAAAGACTCAAAGTTTTGATGAAATTTATCCTATACATTGCTAGTGTACTTACACTATTTAGGGTGAAGATAGTGTAAATTAGGCTTAATTGATTCTTGCCAATATGACTAAAAACCTAGGTCTTAATTACAATCCTTACTAGAACTTACTCTTATGTTTAAATGTTTTAGGAATATAACTGAAAAATGACCAAATTAAATAAATGCTTTTGGAAGCGTATTAGATGAATAAGTTTTTTAGAGAGTGAAAATCCCACTAATCTTTGAACTGCATATTGCGTATATTACTAGGATTACTCATTTTCCTACTCAGCCAGATGACATCAATGATTCAAATGTTACATCTGATGAGTATGTACAACCACCATATGACCTTGGTAATAAGTTTAGAGAAGCATTTCGAAAAATCAAGAAGACATCTCAAAGCAAAAGGAAATAAAGGAAGAAAATGAAAATCAAAAGAAGGGATTATGTTTTATTAAGTGGATACTTCTTTCATTATATGGTAGTTTATAGAGGAGGAAGAGTATTAGTAGTCGAGACAATGCTCCAGGATTTATAACTATAGATGATAGTGCTATGTTTCAGAGCCTTTAGTTCACTACCCCCATGTTAGCAAAGAGTGTAGTGGAGTAGTTAGGAGGTGTCCTTGGGTGCATATTATTAGAGGTCACAGACCCCATGCTCATATTACTTCAAAGACCGGCACCACACTGCTTTAGGATATTGTAAAGGGAATCTATCCTTCGATAATCAGTAGCATTGACGTCTAGCATATTGCTATCTAGTCTTTAGTTTCATTTCATGTTGCATTTGTCAAACATTGTTATTTCTGTAGTTTTCATTTCTATATTTTAATACTTTATGATGTTTTGTTATTTTGGCATTCTAATATCCATTACCGTAATGAAATTACTACATCTTTTCTGTTGGTTATGTAGAGATAGTATATCTTTATTCCTTTTATTTTGTACTTATCTCTTTTTTTAATGAAAAAATCGGAGATATATCTTATATATTTAGGGAGAGTAATATATTCATGAGGTATATTATTTTTATGGTAGTCATTTTTTGTATGTAATTGTCATCATCATAAAAAAGGGGGAGAATGTTAGAGTCTATGTGATGATGCCAACAAAATATACTCTATAAACGTTATTATTGCGGATTAAGGCAAAGACAACACCATATACAAATACAGCTGAATTAGAAGAAGACAAGATGACTAAGGCAAACAGTAAAATATGGCAAAATGATGGAGATATTATAAAGACTAAGCCAACAATCAAAAAATGATAAGAGTTTTATATAATGAAGAAAGAAGAAGCCATTGGAGAGAGAGAGAGAGACAAAAGATATATTATTCACTTCTGAGAATAGATCATATATTTACATTACATAGCCACCTTTATATAAAGGCTTCAGAGCAAAGGATTTCACCTATTCCATGATGTGGGACTAAACAAAAAAAACATAAAAGCATATTCATTTTATGATTTACATATATTGTAACACTCCCCCTTGAATATGCGTCTTCAAAATCTTGAATGCTCTGATAACTTAAAATTTTCCATTTTGAAACATGTATGATGATCGCTCCCCCTTATTATAATCTTGCTTTCATTTATCGATTCAGTCGATATAGATATTGTTTGTTGCTTCATTAAAAACCTCTATAAGGAAAACCCAACGGGAAAAACTTGAAAGAGGAAAAGAGTGCAACTTGCGAAATCATAAATATCATACTAAAAATGATATTCCTTCTAATTTGATACTTCAGGATCAAATAATGCCTCATTAAAACATTACTAAGAAAAACCCTATGGGAAAAATCTTAGTGAAGGAAAAAGAGTACAATATAGTATGTCATATTTCAATAATTTAATGCATCAGATAGAGTTTGATACTTCTGGATCAATACAATACTTCATTAGAAATCTTACAAAGATGGGAAAAACCTTAGTCAAGGATAAAAATATAATTTAACTTAAATAACATATTTGAGATGTTATTTCTTGAAAAGACGTTTGATTCTTCTAGATCAAGACAATGCCTCGTTAAAACCTTAGTAAGAAAAACCCAGTGGGAAAAATCTTAAATAAGGAAAAAGAGTACATTGTAACTTATTTTCAAATGTTACTGGGGAGTTGGTACTTCTGGATCAAGATAATGCCTCGTTAAAACCTTACTAATAAAAACCCAGTGGGAAAAATCTTAGTTAAGGAAAAAGAGTGCATTATAAAATACTTATGGATGCTCCCCCTGATTTAAAGTTTCCTCTGAATTCGTATTCGTCTTTCGATAACTTAAATTGGTTATAGATACTTCTGGATCCATAAATATGTATCTCGTTAATAATACAATTTATTAATAGTTTCCTTTGATACAATCAAATTTTCTAAGATTGTTTCTTTAAAATATGGTTTGCATTTTATGCATTTGTATGCTACTTTTATGAAAAACACCTCATGTGCTTTCATTTTTGTGCTTCAAATTAGTTTTGCGCATTGCAACTATACATCTTTCTTGAATATTAAAATTTCATTACACATTACTAGAAAGCAGTAAGTAATCTACTCATCTTGATGTATCAAGATTTTCATTACAACAATACTTAGAAGAAATTTGTAATCTACACTTCATGTCTTTGTCATTCTTTATAACTATAAAAGTTATATATATTCTTCAGAAATTTGTATACTTTAATAAGTATTTGCATATCGCAACTATCACTTCGATGGATATTAAGAGTTTCATTACAATGATACTTAAAAATAGGAAGTAATCTACTCATCATGAATTATATCAAGATTTTCATTACAACAATACTTAAAAGTAGGTTGAAATCCACTCTCCTTGTTCTTTGCATTCTTTATAACAATGAAAGTTATTTATATTCTTCAGGAATTTGTATACTTTCATTATTTAATATGATTTAAACCACATTTATAACTTCGGGGTATATTAAGCATTTCAAGTACTTTTGGTACTTTGCGGACTACAAGTTCAGATTTCTTATTAAGGAGAATTTCATGATGGCCAATCATGTTTTTCTCTAATCCAGGATCTTTAATCCATTTATAAACATAAGTGCTTTATTATTTATAAATTTATCATCGATGGTTATTTCTTGTCAGATCTAGACATGATTTATTGAGATCTCTTTGATTATCATGTTTTAGGTACCTAACTCACTTCTAGGGTTATTTGAGAATCATGTCATGGATCTCTTTCAGAGCATCCTTATGTGTTTCTTCAAGAACACTCACCTTCTTTATTTGGCATCTTTATTACTTACTCCAAAAATATTTTGAACTGACTTTTGAACCACATTTCAGATGTATTTTACACATTTTGATCCTTCAGGGATTCAAATCTATATTGGAGAAAGTCTACTAGGGATATTATTGATAATTTATTCAAGTTACTTAATATTTTGCATCAGTATGTATTTTAATAAATATTTAACACTGGTGATCAAAATGAACTTGTATCCCTTTATCCTCCACCTCAATGTTGACAAACATTGTCACATTAAATAATAATCATATTTGGACTCTCATTTTGATCCATTATGATGTTTCTACTAGCAAATACATCATATATATTAACAATAGGAGTATCCCTTTATCCTCCACCTCAATGTTGACAAACATTGTCGCATTAAATAATAATCATATTTGGACTCTCATTTTGATCCATTATGATGTTGCTACTAGCAAATACATCATATATATTAATAATAGGAGAATAATTCTTTTATTAGTTGATAAGATGCATTCAATTGATATTGCTTATTAGAGTTTGTTCTCGTTCATTGATCTAACCAATTGGAGAAATTTACTTATTGTGTAGATCATTTGAAAACATATATGACTTCAGGTCATTCAACATTTATGTTGATTGAACTTTAAATCACTAAATAATATCTATGCATAATCTATAAGATGAGCTTATAACAAACTTCAGGTTGTTAGCTAAATATTTACATATATGGATGTATACGTGCGTCCACGTATCACACATATATTATAAAATTTTCATATTCTTTCTCATTTGAACTAGTGATTTTTAGAACAAACTATTACAAGGATCCAAGACATTTGGTTTGGAACCATATCGAACTTCTGGTTCGAACAAAATATACACACAACTTCAAGTTGTTAAGTTTTGTTCCTTAAAATAATTTATAATTGCATATAGACATTTCTACACATCTCTTTTGAGAGTTCTGTAGAAAAAAAAATTACAACAAAAATAATAATAAAAGTATCTTCTGATACTTGGAATATTACAGATACAGATCTCCTCAAGACCGTATGTATAGCTTGCATGAAAATTATGATATGAAATATAGACCATCTCTTCAGGAGAATATTTAAAAATATATCTTCAAGAATTGATTATATATGCAATATTTATTATGAAATAATAACTAGGAACATGAACATATGAACATAGAACAATATGAACATATGAACATAGAACAATATATTCTAGAGATAATTTAATTTCTTACCTATTTAGGAGGTTTGATATAATTATAATAAAATATATGATACATGTTGCATAGCTCTCAAACTTTTAGGATCTAATCTAAACTAAATTAGGATCTTTCATAATCATATTTATGTACACTTATTTGGTTTAATAAAATTACCAAATATATAAATAAATCTCTTCTAGAGATATGTTATCATTTTCAAAATTAAAAATCTCTTCTAGAGATATCTTAGTATCACCACTTCTGGAGTGAACTTTCTCTTCTAGATATATATATATATATATATATATATATATATATATATATATGTGTATATGCACTATTTGAATGTCATATCAATATACAATATTTATTTTATATAGATTACATAATTACTACTTTTATAGTAGCATAAAATATCCATGATGGAGATTTTTGTTGTAATTGCTTTGAAATGGCATATCAAACTTTAAATACAGTAACAAAATTAAATTCACCAACTGAAAGTAAGATGCAAGAGATAAAATCACTACTTATGGAGTGTAACATTGGTATACAATATCATTTTTTTTTTGGGATAAATTACTGTTATTACTCCAAAAAAATTTATATCATTATTCTTTCGGGGAATATAGTGTTTCCTTTTAAGGAATTGCAATGTAACAAAAATAAAATTCCTATAACATCTCTTCTGGGATGTTAAATTTCACAATATAAATATAAATTAATCGCTAAATAATCTTTTGAAGAGATTAATACACACACACTACTTCATCCAGTGATGTTTGAAATATCAAATAACATAATATCTTCAGGATATTTGGTTAATATAGTGTAAATGTTAAGATATAAGGTAAGGTATAACTCATTTGGAGATTTTTGTAATCTCTTGAATGCAACATCATATTCTCATATAATTATTTATTAATTTTCTTTAACTTCTTCAGGAAGTACAACCTTATCATTTTAATAATTTCAATAGAGCTTCGGGCTTCTAATTCATGAACTTCAAGTTCATTAATTTGTTATGAACTTCAGGTTCTCAAATTTTGTGTAAACTTCTCCCCCTTTTTTTGTACCATATTGTTACAAAATAAAAGTCTATTATTATTTCAAGACTTATATTTTGACAAATTAAAAAAATTACTGACAAGAATTCGAGCTTGTAAAGTTTATCGGAAAATATTTTCATAATTCAAGACTTCAAGTCTTGGACTTTGAGTTATACAACTTCTGGTTGGGAAAAAAAATCCTTGCACAACTTCAGGTTGTTGTTCAAACTTATTTCTTTCATTATATCGAGCATTGTTTGCCAAAATGAATACACCATATAATAAACCATATGTCTATTCTTATTCCAAACATAAAAATACAACATCTTTTAATTTACTATAGCCAGTGCATTTATGATGATATGGTAATTTAATTTATTACCATGACGACAACATTTAATGCATTTATGATCAAAAAAATGAATGCAATTTACCATTATTGTGGCATAAAATATAAAATATTATCACAATGAATTGATTTCTTTACAAACAAATAAATCAATCTAACTAACTTTAGTTAGCAAAATTTAATCTCGAAGCTAAGTTTAATATACTCAATAATAAAATTAAATGAATACCATAAGAGAAACTTTATTTCTTAATAGTCAAAATTTCTAAAATTTCTAAAATAACTCTTATATATATATATCCCTTTTTTTATATAATTCAAGTTTCTGCTCTTTTATTGAAACTTCTGGTTCTTTATTATAAGAAGATTTGATATTTAATAATTTATGAAAACTCAAGCTTTTAGCATTATAGGAACGCAGGTTCTCAACTTTTATTTCAAATGCTAGAAATTAAGTTTACCATATATGTTTTCATTAACGTTTCCATTTACTTCAGGTGTACTAAATCAATATTAATATTAGATCTAAACTAATATGATCTTCTAAATATGCATTATTCTTGTATATGTTTCTCTATGAAATAATAAAATATTTCTTCTAGAAATATAAACTATATATATCAAAATAATTTCCAAAATACAAATCCAAATCAAAGAGTTTTCAATATGAAAACTTCATTTATCAAACATACATAGATTACTTAGATCTATATCACAAACCAAAACGTAATCAAGATCAATAAATTTATTTGAATCAACAACAGAAATTGTCAAATTCAAAACCTGCTTTCTAAAATAATGAACTCAAAAAAAACATGCAATAATAAGCAAGTTTGAAATCAATTCAAATCCAAATACAAAAAATCACAACATTTTATTTTTAAACAATACAAATCTCAAAGATATATTATTTGGGTGTGATTTTGAGATCTACAATATAATGAGATCAGAAAAATAAGAACAAAAAAATCGGATCTATTGTAGGATGAGATCTGAAATACAATGACAATAATACATTTACAGTGGAATAAGATCTATAAATTTAGATCTATGACAAAATAAGATCTTGAAAAGATAAGATATATTAAAACTTAAATCCAAATCTGAAAAATTAGAAAATAGATATAGAATTGTGAAACAAGAATACTTAAATCTAGATCTAAATTAATCGCAAAATAAATCTAGAAAAGCATATCTATAAAATTTCAAACCTGATTTCAATGGTTGAATAAGAGGAAGAGATAGATCTGATTTCAATAACTGAATAAGAGAAAGAGATGTACCTACATAAAAAAAAGGATTTAATCTTCTGGATTAGAATATCCAATACATTCGAGAAAAGGATCGTGCTGATAACGTGTTATATAATGAAGAAAGAAGAAGCCATTGGAGAGAGAGACAAAAGATATATTATTCACTTCTGAGAATAGATCATATATTCACATTACATAGCCACCTTTATATAAAGGCTTCAGAGCAAATGATTTCACCTATTCCACGATGTGGGACTAAACAAAAGAACATAAAAGCATATTCATTTTATGATTTACATATATTGTAACAAAGAGTAAGTTTTATAATTATTCCGTTTTCTAGACTTATTAGAGTAACTTATTATTAAAACCAATTGTATAATCTCCAAAATTTATGAAGCTTTATAACAATCTTCAAAAACTTATTTTAGACTTCTAGAAGTTTTTCCAGAATTTTTTTGGAGAATATTTCACAAATAAACAGAAGAAAATGCGGCATAAGAAGGCTCAAAAATTCCCCGTACTAGGCTATAAGTGCAGCCACCAATCTCACGGATAAACCAGTATGTATGGTACCGAGGCACCGATCAAGGTGATTTTTGACCATTCTTCTGTGCATCTCTTCCTCTCATTTCTACGTCTCTTCGCCATATCTCTTCCATAACACTGCAACCTTTCTCAATAACCTTTTAAAACATTGCCACCCTTCATTACAATTCTCCAACGTCAATATAAAGCATATAAATCACAATCAAAGACCTTACCTTGCTTTATAATCTCTATTCTTTTGTATTTCTACTTACTACGCATACAATTCTTTAGTCAGTACATCAAACTTATACTCCTCGGTCTTGTTCATTCAAATCTTCATGAAATTGAGTGGTTATAGAATATTTTGTACGTGAATTGGCAAAATTGTATGGAAAAGACACATCTATCTTTAGAAAATATTTATACCAGCTCAGTCTAGACCTTCTCAGGCAGTTAGAAGTGTAGAATTATTTCCCCGGTAATGTGAGGGAATTGCTACTAAAACTTTTAAGAGGTGCTTAAGGATTGGACATAGGAGCTGTCTTCAGAACCAGATTAAACTTTCTAGCTTGTTTACTTATTTATCTACTATTTTATCTATCTTATTTTAATACTGTTTAGTTGTTCAACATTCTGATCATACTAGCCATACACGATCCTTTAGCAATTTCATGTAAATGAAAATTAGAAAAATTTCTATATATTTCATTTAAACCTGAATAGAAAATCATGTCGGCACTGATTTGGTCATGTCGGCACTGAAAGGTTTTGAACCACATGTAAAAAGAAATGAATAAAAAGGTGGAGTAAAGCTATCTACCTGATCAAGAGAGGATGCAGCTTCCAAAAAATTGAAGAGTTGAAATTTACTATAGAAAGAAGTGATTAAACAACCGTGTGAAGCAATGTCTAACATTTTTGAAATAGACTAATTGCTCGATGACACTAGGTGATGGATTGAAGAAATTTTTTGGAGACAACATTCAATCGTTTTTCTAGATCCAAAGCATGCTTTGTTATTATAAAAGCAAGCTTTAGGGGGAAAGTATTATCCAACATTTGAATCAAGCAACATGTTGAAGGATCTGGACTTCAACATAATGAAGATATGGACCAAGAAACTAAAGAGGTGTCAGGAAAGATGGACATGTGGAGCATAAGAAGCTGGCTAAAATTTGCACAAGACAAATCATGTCGGTACCGAGTTTTTTGGATACAAGGGACCCATGTTGAACTGTAGAAGAAGTTTCCTTGTAGAAGAAATAGATAAAGGGATAAGTAAGGCAATTCATTTTGGTACTAACATGATTTGATGTTGCAATTTTATCAGTCGAGGTCCAAAGATTCAATATTTAAGCAAGTACAAAGAAGATTCAAGAAATAAAACGGCAAAAAAATGTCAGTACCGAGTTTTGATTAATGAATTCTGCATGTTCTTCTTGTTTAAATGTTTTAATCTAACTTCTCACTTTTTGCTACGTAGGCTCATGGCTTTGGAGGAAGTATTTGTGTAATGACCCGCTCTTTGTTATACCCTGAATCAATGTTGAGGGACAACATTTAACTCCTAAGATATCACAAAAGACAGTCCATCAAGGTAAAATTAAAAAATAACATCATACCAAGGCGTATCGATAAAATCTTATAGCATAATGATAAGATATAATATACTGAATATACATAAATAAAACAGGATAAATAATACACAAGAGACTGCTCTAGCGGAAGCAGTTGATAAATAAATATCAATCTAGAAAGTTAGAATATATCAACTCTATTCATAAGGAATTTTGAATATGATATTTTATATTACAAGTTTTATATATAAAATAGCGTGTTTTCTATGTACTACATCTTCAACAAGTATACATATCCAGTATATCGACTTCATGCCTCTAGAATGCTCTAACTATCCTGTAAGCATGTCTCTAAAAGCACCCGACTTATAAACTACTCAATCGAGTACCCAAGAGTTGTCGACATATACAAACAAAGATAAAACATGGTTCAGACATAAACCCTGGTGGAAGTGGAACTAACTTAATGTACTGCATATACATGCGACCAAAATACATCTAATAAACGTGAGCAAAGGTCAATGGGTAATAATAATCATACATCGCCCTACATTATCCATACAGTAACATGTCTAGATAATATGTAATAATTGTTCTTTTATTAAAACAGTACATACTATAACAAGTTATGCTACTGAATATGAAAAATGAGTGTAGGGGTAATAAAATAATTCATAAGCAATGGTTCCACAGATCTCATAATCCCTATCGAAGCATCCAAAATCCAAAACAAATAAAACGATATAATAAGGTTGCTAACATAACAACTCCATACCCAAAACCGAAATATGATATGAATATCTGTAATCGATACCCGTGTCGAATTGCCATTATCTACCTGTAACGATCCGCCTTTTCAATCCTGAGAAGTCAGTACTAATGCATCCATGGTATTCATGTGCTCAACATCCAATTACTGAAAAGACAGATTGTTAGTGGAAAAGAAAGAAAAAGACAAAACAAAATCTTACATCGTTACAAGTAATATTTACTAACAGTAGATGTTTACAAAAGAAAAACTATAATATACATATCAATCAGAGTACATTAATCTATCATTTGCCTGGATAGTTACAACAATATGTCCCTGTAATTGCTGATAAATACACCAAAAAATGCAGCAGAAAATAAAATATACGTGAGTATGACTCGGAAGCCTCCAGCTCATCTCCTAAAGCCCTAATTCATTCATAACTGAATCTGTAAATATGCTCGATCTAACCCGAGCATTATAAGAAAATAACATCTGGATCAGTCTGGTAAACCAACGTTAGAAACACACTTCATATGGATTTTAATGTTATGAACCTTTCAAAATAAAGGTATCTCGTAAGACCACGCTGCACATAAACACGGATGGGTTTTTACCTTATGGTATTAAACAATTTCATAGAAAATCCAATGATATTATAATAATGTCTAGTATTTAAAATAAATATTGAATCATAGCCAAAATTGTTACATTAATTAAATTCCAACATAATAGATATACGAAAGGCAGTTATTGGAGAAAGGATTCCATCAAAGACAGGGCTACTAGGGTACTGCCTATCACAGTACATCTCTAGATAAAATGTACCAAGGTCGAACCTATCGACCTCTACATGGAAAGACTGGCCTACCACTTATTGGACAGTACCGAATATTTCATTATCTCGGTTGCTTTGCAACCTATTCCGAGAGCTTTCATGCACAACCAAATTCATAAATAATAATATAGAAGGGTGGTGACAATATCCTAATAGGTGCGACCCTGTGGCATATACCTTGTTTTAGGCATTCCCGATTGGAGACACTAGAGGCTACGATTTTCCTTTATATAACAATCCCACTTGGTTATTTACTAGCATTCGCCCTAATTCATCTCCTAAAGCCCTTATTGCGTAAAGCCCTAATTCATTCTCTTATCCTAGCATTCGCCCATATAATTTGTTCAGGATATGAACAAATCAAAGGCGCTACTTTTACTACATCTATTTTGGAATCACCCTCAGGATCAGTAGTAAGAAGCCCTTACACTTCAAAGAACTCCGTCTTTAATCATCTTCAAGATGTCTCCAATTCGAACACTTATGTCAGTTCGAAGTGGTTTTCAGAAAATATATCTGCGCTCGGTCTTTCTGAACCAACAGCGATAGTTTTAAAACTGGTGAAGATTTTGATAGTCGGTCATTAAACTATCAAATAACAAACAATTCTACCAGAGGTTTAACCAAGCCAGGTTAAGCGCAAAGTAAACACTAAGTCTCTTTAATTAAATCTTTCATTAATTAAAATCACTTTGTAAATTCTTGTCTCAAAATACTTTTTTATAAACATACCTATGTATATTACTCCTTCACTCTTCATTTACCTCTATCAATGCCTGTAATACTATCCATATACTTATATCATCGGTATAAATATATTCACAAAATACTATCAAAGATTTCACCCTTGAAACTATACTTATTTTGGTTGAATAAATGTCACTTAAAATAGAGATAATAATAGCTCAAAACACTATTCCTTCAGCGTTAAGTGTAAAAAATAAATTTGTATCACCCTAATTAAGAAGGTCATTTAGTGAAATCAAACCTCTTTTATAGAGTTCCTTCTTAAAACTCTTTAGATTTACAACTACATTTATAAAATATTATTTTTAAGTTCCTTTATAAATATTTATAACATAATTATAACTTCCTTTTATAAATTTCTAAGTTTACTTAAATGACTCCTTTGTAAACATCCTTTATATTATTTATAAACTCTTTTATAAAACATCTTTTTTATAAAATGTCATTTATAAAAACTAATTTTATAAATTCCCAAGCTTATTTCCACCTCTTTTATAAAACTCCGAGTTCATTTAAAATAAAACTCCTCTTACAAATTTCTACATACAATTACAAAACTACTTTTTTAACCAAAACTCCAATATAAATCCAATCACCAATTATAATTACAAAACTCATATACTTTTCATAACACGATCCTCCATATATATACACAATAATTTCACAACTGTGATTTATTACACTAGTTTGACAAAATAATAATATTTTTCCTTTTATGAAATACCGTTTATAAACCTATTCCTTTATTTATAAAATATTGCTTATATATATCTCTCTTTTTAATTTATAAAGTTCCTTTTATAAATCTATTCTTTTATTTCAATATATTATACAAAATGCCTCATAAATAATTATTAACAAAATATTTCTACCTTCTATTTAATCACAAAAATCACTTTATATAAAGATAACTTCTTTTATTTTCCATTTGAAAATAAAAATATATAATTATAAAAAAATTCTTTAAAGACAAATACTTCAAAAATAATTTATTAAACATATATATATATATATATATATATATTAGAAAAGAATAAATAAAGAAGTTGAAATAGATTCGAGAAGTTCAAAAACTTATTTTAATTAAAATATCATAGAAAATCAAAAGAGTAGATCAAATTCATGTTTAAAATCGACATCCCTTTCCAAATTAAACAACACTTAATATTATTTCCAAAATACAATATTGAGCAAAGAGTTACTACAGCACTTAACCGGTACTATTATTACCTTTATCTCTAAAATGGTTCAACTTTTAACATATGTTGATGTCACATCCAATATGGCCAAACTATCAAATTTTGACATTTAACCATCCATATAATAGATATATAAATGATATAAAATAAATAGGAATATAATTGGAAATTAAAAATCACAATATCTATAAATCCGGATTTCTCTATTAAGTTAATGTATTTTCAATTTAAATGTCATTCGCTTTTCAAAAGAGGACATCCAAATCAACCAAAAACTGATCCAAACACAAATAGTAAATTTTAACTAGTATGCATCATACTGATTAACAAAACATATGAGTAAACTCATGGAGATTCTAGTTGATGCCAAAGCATTCTGTATTGAACTATAATCGAACGACGTTCGAATTTAGCCTAAAGTTTTGCTAGCTCCAAATTTATCCAAATCCATTCCATTGTATATCTATTGCCATAGTGAGTGCAACACAAAAGTCCGTGTCTCGATTGGACCTCGTATGTGCAAGTTATTAATTTTATAAGCTTGAGAATTAAAATAATTAATTAATTTAAACTAATTGCACATTAAAAACTTAATTACCCAATTAATCCTTCTTCCTATTTACAAAACCCTCAGGCATAAAACTGATGTCAAACCCGCATGGATGCAACTTCCACTGCCCGTATCTCCTCCTCCACTCCATGAAGACACACCATGTCACCTCCCTTGATCTCCACTCGGGAAAGCCAAACAACCCCCCATCCACATCATGTCTCACTTCCCTAACTAAATGCATCCACCGACCCCAAATCGTGTCCAAGCTCAGGTCACACCTCCCTTTATTGAGTCGCACTCCATGTTTTCTGCTTCTAGGGGCCAATTGACCTCACAAACCCAAATCCATCGATATCATAGCCTAATTCGCCTCCAATAGTTCAAAAATCAAAATCATATTTAAGTCTAGCCCTTCTCCTAATTGTCGACCTACTCCGCTACTACCGAGCACCACCAAATTTTCATAGATCTACACACTTCAAAAAAGATACAAACTTTCTATTTTAATTTAAATCGTTTTGTTTCAAATTAAATAAGAGGTGGTTCTATATTTTCTTGTCCAGAAATGCAATGGAACAGTGAGAGATAAAGGAAAATGATGCTGATTTTCTAAGTCTTCAGTTTACTTGGTATTAGAATTCCCGGCATCGCCGCTTAGATTTTTGTTCGCGTACAAACCGCAAGCGACAAAACAAAAATACGGTCATGCTCAAACAGCGAAGCGACTTCAAAATAATAATAATATACACCAGTTATCATACTCTTAAAATCAAAAAAATACTCTCATGCCAAAAATTGTCAAATTATAATTTAAATATTTTCCAAACTAAAAATTATGGAAAGATCTAATAAATTAAATTAAAAATACATAATAAAAATCAAATCATTGTATTAAAATTTAATTTTCTTATTATTTATTCAAACCATTTATTACTATAAATAAACTTACAAAATGAATTCACTATTATTATTTATTAATTAAACGGATTTAAATAAGACCATTAAATCCATTTAATTAATATTTAATTTTAAATCATATATATTTTAAATATTACTAAAATATTTAAATAGTCCCTATATTTGAATTCTAGTTTTAAACCTTAAAAACCCATTAGTCCAATATTTAAAATTAATTAAATGTCAAAAATCAAATGACAAAATTTCGGGTTGTTACATTCTCCCTTTTGAAGGAATTGTCTCCGAAATTCTGAAAGTACGAAAATGTCTCTAATTCCTTAAGCTTATAAAATTTCTGACTTAAAATGTTACGAAAAATTTCAACAGCACCTCATATGTTAAAATTTCAACTTTTAAAATCTCATATGTTATGGAAAATTAACTTTTAAAATCTCATTCCTTAAGCTTAATTCCTTAAGCAAGGTATGTTAAAATTAACTTTTAAAATATCATATGTTACGGAAAATTTCAACAACACCTCCTTTGTGTCGCTCGATCAGAAAACAACCACTTGCCACGACAGGCCCAAACCAACAAAAGAAAAAAATGACGAAAAGTAGCTCCCATATCAAGGGCATAAAATCATCAAAACAAAAAAAAATATAAACATGTAACAATTAGTCGAGCAACCAACTCTACTCATGAAACCAAAAGCATCAAACTAGCCTTTGCATCCATATACATGTATCTCGCTTACAAATGATATCCAAGTATATATCTTGCATTATCTAATGACAAAAGTTTACGATTTTATTAATGCCCATACGATGCACATGTATCATTCATATGCAATATCAAATCTAATTACTCTCACGATCACACGAATTTTACTTTCGAATCAGTATCACTCACTCGACATCCTAGTGCAGTCTCCGATCGGATTTCTTGATTAGAAACCTTTGTTCTCCTTATATAGCTATATACTATGATAGAAAACTCCAGAATCAAGCCATATAATATGATATAAAACTCCAAAATCAAATCAAAAATCCATATCAAGTGCTCGCCATTAAGAATCGAGTGGTAAATCCTAATTCTGACCGACTTAAATCACCTCGAAATCGTGTACTCAAATTGGATCATGAATGGCTACGTGAATAAGATGATCTATATACACTTTACGTATTTATTCTATTGGTTTCTAAATTATACCAATTGCTGTTAATTCACTTTCATTTTCAATCATAGTTGATTACTCTAATAGTATATTTCATTTAATACTAAAGTTTATTTATGAAACATTTTATAAAATCATTTGTTAAGTTTATTACAAATATTTTACAAAACACAATTTACTTTTATTAACCACTTTAAATCTTAAGTTCATATTCATACAACGCTCTTCTACATCCTAAGAGTATATATTAAAGTTTAGATTTGTTTTATACTTAAGCAGAATGTTCAACAAATTTAAACTGCTTAATTACTATCTCTTCGAACATATAGGTTACAAAAATTTATTTTCTTATATTTTCACCCAAACACTTAGCTTCAATCTTTATAGAAACTCAAAAGCTTCGATTGTCCAAAATCATTGAAATTTCCATTTTCACTTCAATAAATTAAATTAGCAAAAAACATCTCAAAACAAGATGCATAAACCAAATAAGGATCCATGAGCCTATAATATCGCTTAACTAAAAATTTAAGAATTAAACATCCAGTTTTATTTCAACACTATTTCAAATGATAATAATAATAATATACATTTCCTTTATATATATCAAATTATACTTTTGGGAATCTAAAACAAACTTTGTCTTACCTAACACATTCCAAAGCAAAACCACTAATCTGTTAGCATTTCTCACTTTAGAAACTCAAAAATGAACGTCGATGATGCTACAGTCATTACCGGAATTATTTTCCAGTGAAAGGAGTAAGTTCAATGCTTTCTATATTTTTAAAATTATTCTTTAAAATATTTTTATTCGTCAATACTTCCAAAATAATTCTATTATTATTTTCCATAGCACTTTGAAAACATTTTCAAAATCTCCGAGGTTTAAGTTCTCAAACTCTCAGCTTAAAATCTTTTTATTTATAAACTCTATTAATAAATCGCATTTATGCAATTTCAGTTTCTTATATAAAATCATTTCGTAAATTTCTATCTATAAACTTAAAACCATTTCAATTTGTAAAACTGTTGTAAATCCGAAATCCGAATTTCGGTCATATTTTTAGTTTTTAATCAAACTATTTATTTACGTCATCAAAAATTGAAAATAATTTTATTATCATTATATAATAATTTAAAAATGAGTTATTTATCTTATAAAACAATGATTAAAATTAATTAAATATCCTAAATTAAAGTAATAAAATTACGAGTCATTAAATTCTTGCCCCTTAAAGAATTTCGTCCCAAATTAATGCAAGAAGAAGATACCTTAAATGAACAGATATTATATACGATGAAATAGGATAAGTTGTCCTAGGATAGGTGGTGAGTTCACTTCATCGACACAATACACAAATTACACATCATTTCTAAATTCCAATTAAGCTTTGCTCAATCTATCCTCAGTTTCCCAGGTGTAGTCTTCAACATCACTACTCCACTGAACTTTAACTAATATTATAACCTTTCTTCACAACCTTTTCTCATCATGATCAATGATTTAAATTGGTCATCTGGTAACTACCAAGTTTTTCTCTACTTCTAAATCTTCATGGGCACCTATCTCTATAATTAGTTCCAGGTCATGCACATATTTTCGTAAATGGGACACATGAAAGCATTGTGCACACCTGACAACCTTTTTGGTAATTCCACTTGATAGGATAATGGGCCAATCTGTTCAAAAACGGAAAAATGTCTAATATATCGAGGTGCTAACTTTCTAGCCCTCCGATATTTTACTACTACCCTCATCGAAGAGATTTTCAAAAATACAAAATCTCTAATTGAGAATTCTGAATTTCTATGCCTCTGAACACATAACTTTTCTGTTTGCTTTGAGCTTCTTTTAGCTTCTTCGAGATCATATTTACCTTCTCTTGAGGCTTCTACTAAATCGGTATGGTGATCTACATGGACGACCATATAAAGTTTCACACGGTACCATGTCAATACTTTCCTAGTAGCTGTTGTTATAAGAGAATTCCACCAGATGAAGATGATTTTCCCACGTACCTCCAAAATCTAAGATGCAAGCTCTTAGAAGATCTTCTAATACTCGGTTCACTCTTTTTGTTTGTCCATCAGTCTTAGGATGATGTGTGGTACTTCAACCCAGTTTCTTTTCCAAAGCTATCTATAATGCTTCCTAGAATTAGCTGGTAAAAATTGGCTCCCGATCACTTACTGTGCCACTCGGAATTCCATGCAAACGAACAATCTCCTTTTTGTATATATCTACAAGGCTTGAGGTAGCCATTGCCGGCTTTACCAGAATAAAGTGTGTGCTTTTGGTCAATCAATTTATGATAACCCAAATGCCTTCGTTCTTTTTCTTGTTCGTGGTAGGCCATCAATGAAATCCACTGATATCCAGTCCCACTTCCAAGCTGGAATCTCGAGTGGTTGAAGTAGTCCTGCAGTCTTTTATTGGTCGCTTTTGATCTGCTGACAGTTTGCACATCTTCTAACGTGAATGGATATTTCCCTCTTCATACTTTCCCATCAAAAAGTCTTCTCATGTCTCGATACATTTTGGTAACTCCAGGATGCACTGTAAGTTGAGAATTGCAACATTTTGCTAGAACTTCTTGCCTAATCCCATCGGCATTTGGAAGACATACTCGCCCTTGCATTCTTAAAATTCCTTGATTATCCACCTCGAATCCCGACCATCACCGTAGTATCCTGTTCTCCTTAACTTCTTCGGCTATCCTTGAAATATAAGGATCCCTATGCTGGTTTTCATTTATACGTTCAATCAAAGTTGGACGTACTACTAAATAAACTATAACGACACACTTTTTGCTTAGCGTATCTGCTACTACGCTGCTTTCCTGGGTGTATATAAAATGTCAAGACCATATGACGCAAGAATTCTGATTAACGCTATTTTCTCATATTAGATCCTTCGGTGTGAAAAGACCATTCAAAGATTTATGATCTGTGAAGAGATTAAACTTCTCACCCAGTAAATAGTGCCTCCATAATTTTAATACGAACACAACGGCTAATAGATCTAAGTCATGTGTTGCATAATTTCACTCATGAGTTTTCAACTATCTACTTGCATAAGCGATAACTTTCCCATGCTACATTAATACCGCACCCACTCCTTCTCTACAACCATATGTATATACGGTGAAAACGCTGCTTCCATCCGCAATAGCTAGGACTGGAGCACCGGTCAACCTTTTCTTTAGCCCATTAAATGCTTCCTCACATTTTGGTGTCCAGTCAAATTTAACATTCTTCTTGGTTAACATCGCTAGATAGGAGGAAATTTTAGAGAAATCCTGAATGAACTTCCTGTAATATCCCTCCAATACAAAGAAGCTATGAACATCGGTTGGAGTTCGTGATTGCTTCGAGTCTTGAACGACTATATCTTTTCCTGGACCAAATTCCATCTCTTTACAGTACATGTCCAAGGAACCTTACCTCCTTCTCATAAAATGTCACTTTGAGAACTTAGTTTTAAGTACATGTCTCCTTAATACCCTAATACAATATCCAAATATCTTTCGTGTTCCTTCTCATTCTTTGAATAGATAAGAACATCATTGGTAAAACCAACACACATTTGTTGAGCACGTCTCTATACACTCTATTCGTGAGATCCATAAAAAATAAATATGCTTATTGATCATCCCAAAAGGCATAATCAACCATTCGTAGAAACAATTCATACCTCTTAATGCAGTTAATGGAATGCAATCTTCTACTATCCTTAGTTGATGGAATCCTGTGGCTAAATCCATATGCGAGAATATTTGAGCATCATGAAGTTGATCAAACAGGTCATCGGTACGGGGTAGAGGATGCTTGTTCTTAATCATATGTTTGTCCGGGTCTCTATAATCTACACAAATCTTAGGGAGCCATCGGATTTTGCAATGAAAACTACCAATGTGCCATAACTTGAGCGACTAGGTCTAACCGACACTTTCATCAACAACTCATCGATTTGATTTCTCAACCCATTCTTCTCTTTAGGAGCTATCCTTCGAAGGGGGTGTATAACAGGGGTTGCATTAGGAATCAAGTCAATATGGGACCCAATTTTTCGATGTGGGGGAAAGCTTTTCACTTTTTCAATAACATCCTTAAACTCCTTAACAATCGGTATCGTCTCTAATCCTTTTTAGACGAGTCTAGTGTATGCATGAAATATCCCTTACCGGACTAGGTTCTTTACACAATATTTCAATAAACTTCCCTAACTTTGTTTCCACCTGTACTGCCCTTTTAACATAACCAAGAACATCTTTATTCTTAGACAATCAATCATACTGAGCTAAACTTTGAATCTAATCAATTCGAGGATAAATGGGTTACATGAAAAATATGGAAAGGTGTATAACTCAGAAGTTTTCATAAATCGTACAAAGATTAGTTGTACTGCCTATGGAATTAGACACACAAATAGGGGTTTCTACTATTTTATGATCGGTTTTAATTTCTCAAACAATCCTTTAGCAATAAAACTATGGGAAGCCCCATTATCAAATAATACTTTAAATAAATTCTCATTAACATAGACATTACCTTCTAGAACCCTCTTGCCCTTTACATCCTTAGAGGTTGATAGCTCTTCCTTGATAGCATAAACCTTAACCCACTCTCCTTTTTTCATTAGTGGGCAAGCATTTTTCTAGTGTTCGAGCTAATAGTAGTTGTGGCAGATGTTGCAAAGACCTTTTGAAACTATAGGACAGATGGGCCCTATTGCTATTTCTGAACTTTGGGATACAGAACCTTAAAAGATGGCCCTTCTTTCCACAGTTAAAACACCCCACATTTTTAAACTGGTTTTCTTTAGATCCTCCATAGGTCTTGCCTTGTTAGGGCTTCTTCCTCTTATTGTTGTTGTTGCCTTGAACTATTACCAAATTCTTTTTATCCAAAACTAGATATCAAAAACCCATATCCACCAGATCTACAAAGGTACTTTCGCATGAGTGGTCATCTTGCCTTGATACTACTCCATCCTAGTAATAAACATCTCATTTTTCTTTAGGAAATACCAATCTACGGACAAAGCGAGATAATTCAATAAATTTGCTCGAATACTTTTCCACTAACATTTCTCCTTGCTTTAGATCCATAAAACGTCTACGGAGGTGGGACATTCAAGCTGCGGACATATATTGTTGTTCAAAAACTTCTTTAAAGCTTGCCTAAATAAAACTATCTTTCGATTCATTAAGAGAAATGGACTCTCACCAAGCTAGATCCCCATTCTTCAATTGCCATGAAGCTAAGAACCTTTTTCTCTCATCATCGTTGTTTAATCCTTTAAATATTTTCTCACATGATCGGAGCCAAGCTAGTATAATCTTTGAATAGTGCGGCAAAGCTAACCTAAGGTTTCACAAGAACTACTAATTCTTCAACTACTGCAGCATTTGGAGTTCGACCATTGATAGTAGTTGTGCTATTAATTCCCCCTCTACATCCTCTTCGGTTACACCTTTCCTACTATCTGATTATAGTAAGGTATTAGTTTAGAATACATAGACGAGGTTATCTTAGAGGATGGTTATATAATAACTCGAATATATTTATTCGGATAAATTTTCTAAGTACACACTCTTATTGACTAAACTCATTCTAAAGTATTACTAATCCTATCTCTAATGAGCCGGCCCCATCAAGGCTTAGGTGTGTGCTTAACCTAATCTCTGATGCTAAGTGTGATGAACCACATCTTCGACCCTTGAAAATCAACACTAATACATCCATGGTATTCACGTGCCGCAAATTCAAGTGCCAGAAAGGCGGATGATCAAGAGTAAAAGAAAATAAAGATAGAGGATAGAAAATAATAGATACTCACATTGTATTAACAACTTATAATTGTACATAAAGAAAATACACACAATTACTCCTAAAGTAATACATCAGAGTCATGGCAAGTACTAATTCAGCCAGGGACAGTTATAACTGCCTATTCCCACATAGGTGTTGGTATATACTTATACATAATATAGTGGAAATATAGATAGATAACAACCAATAGAGGAATCTTCTACTCCAGGCTCCTCCCAAAATGCTCCAAGCAAGATTTGACTACTTGGCTCCTTGAAAATTAACGCACCCAAGAGGTTGAGGGAGAAGAAATAAACTCTAGGTCAGTGATGGAGTTGGTGTGAGAAAATTCGAAGGAATGAATACCTTTGAAAAACAAAAGGTATCTATAAGATCATGCCACACATAAGAATGGATGTTTTTTTACCTTATGATAAACAAAATCTTCGATACGCAAAATCTGAGATATTATTCTTAATGACATTCTTTGAAAGCACTTTTCAAATAACATATAAAATTACCAGATTTGTTACATTTTAAATTTGATAGCATATTTAGTTATACAATCAAGTCCGTAAGAATACGTATAGGAGAATGGATTTCCAGCAATGATAAGGTATGGGACTACCTTCTGATGGTACATCTCTAGAAGAATGTACCGAGGCACAGCTCCGCTGCCCTAAACCAACACAGAACCGACCTACCTCTACCATAGATAGCATCGAATATCCCATCACCTCGGTCGTTCCTGACCTATTTGTGGGATCCCAAAGCATACATAACAAACCCAAAATACAGAGGGAAATATAAAAAGGTGATGATCATATCCTGGTGGATGCCACCCAGATAGCCCTGCTGCTTCTACCATGTTTTTGCCATTATCGATGTGTAAGGCTTGAGGTAACGTTTTACCTTTCTCTAAACAAAAAATCCCACTTTGGATGCCACATTCTCATTTTCGATGACACACTAATTTGTTTCCATAAAATTGTAGCCCTCGAGTTCATACGCCTTAGGGAAGGGTGCTAAATATCAGAGAGGTTACCTCCTACACCACTAAACAGATGTATGTTTGTAAAAACTAATGTACGTGGTCTAAGAAATGCAATGTTAGACATTTGTCCATACAAGTAGCCTAGGAATAGGACAAACCAAAGGTACTCCTACTACATCCTTTTTGGGAATCAACCGTAGGATTAGTGGCGAGCAGTCCTTGCGTTGATGATTTCAAGACCATTTTCTCCAACATGTCTTCACTTTCGAATGCATATATTGGTTTGAAGTGGTTCTCAAATAGGAATCATCCAAATTTAATACCAGTCTCTCCGAACCAAATATTAAAAGAAAACATGCTAAATATGTGGATGATTGGTGATCATCATTCAACAATTGGTATCTTATATCCAATAAAATATCTTTAGAGATATATTTTAAGCTATTACTTCTTGATGTATGCAAATTTATTAAACCTCGTTTTAACATTGGAAACACCAAACCATTTCCTTTAAATTACTTAGGAAAATATTTCCATCTTCTATAATTTCAATCTTAATGGAGATTACTTATTTCCAAAATATATCTTTTAATGGGTTAAAAACAATGTTGTTTAAGAGACCATTTACTGTATATCCAAACCAATTAGTACTAAGTAAGAAGGATTCATATATTTTTATTTAATTATACTTAATATTAATTTCCATATTCAACCTATACTATTCATCGAATAATGAGGAATTCACCTTTTAAAACATGGATAGTATGGGTTTCCTCCTTGGAATTTAATACATAGTTTAACTAGAATGTTCTCTTTACAATCAAAACCTTATTTGAAATATTGTTAACTTTGCAGAAAATTCCAAGCCTCTTTTCTTTTATCTTAAGAAAATACAATATGAGTAAATAAAATTAACTATCCCCTCCGTTGCGCCAGTCGGATAGCCAAGGGAAGTAGGCAACTGGTTTCACAAACTCCAACCCAAAGACCACCTCTTTGTCACCCATAAGGCGATCTAGTTATTTGATCAACTATAAACCTTTAACATACTTATATGGTTATTTGGAAAATGTTTTCAAAAGATTCGGTAAGAGAAATTAAAGTTTAAATCATTTATTCAAAAATTGCCAAATTCAGTTGTTAAATTATTGGTGGATAGTGATTTTTAAGCTTTGTAGATCAAAACATTTATTTTATTATGTATTTATGTCAATTTTTATAAATCAAATCCCTTTTAAAACATTTTAAGCATCATGGAATTTATTTTATAGCTTCAACGATTTGAAAATATCAAATTTTAAAAGGTCGAAAGTCATGGTATACGAACTGCCAAAACGCGACTATCTTGAGAACATAATTTGGAAATATCTCAAACTTTATTTAATGAAAACTTGATTTTTATTTTTCATTTGTAAACTGTGGTTATAAGAGTCCGAATAATTCTTACTCCACAGAATTTTGATCCATATTCCATTTTATAAATGGATTTAATTTTTACGACGTGAAATTGCGAAAAAACTGTTATGCGACATGCCTATTTTAACTTCATTTTTCAATCTTTTTCAAACTTTATCGAAATGAGTTTTAATGTTTATAAATCATCTATAAACCATTTTTATCCATTTTTAAAGAGGTTAACAATGCTATATATGCCATTATAATTTATAAAGGGAAGAGGTTCCTTTGTGTAAATTCGATGTGTATTTTACCATGAATTATGTGACGCCCCACCTCTATACCCACTCTTGCCAAGGACACTATGGGGTAATGCCGTCAACTAGCGCGGAGAATAAGGCTGTTGAGGAGCGAACATCCGCGTAATTGCTTTGTGCGAGCACCGATATGTAAGATAGTACAACATGCATCTGGTTTCAGGAGGAAATCCGACATACCGATACAAACTCAAAGCTACTACCCAGTGGCTATATATATTCTTCAAAAACAAACATAGAAATAAACATAACACAAATCAGTCACAGACATCCATATCACAAAGGCGGAAATAGATATGACTATATAACACATAAAAGTGTTCATCAGAGTAGTGGTCAAATAAGATCCACAATATCACAAAAGAACAGTTACAAGTACTAGACAAAAGAATATGGATACATCAATGAGTATATCTCAAATGTATACAACAAAACTACTAATCTAAGTAGTTAGCCAAAAGTCAGAGTGATAATCCCAGATGTGAAGTCAAGCAGAAGCACTTGTAACATCTCGGTCTGACCCGAGTATTATTTAATAAGAAAATAATAAACGAATCAGTCTAACTATAAATATCAGATGAAATGATATGGAATAAGAGATATGACAAAAATATATGATAACCATAAAACCATACTGTGATAAGTATGTAACTGAAAATCAACAAGAGATTAAACAATATCACAAGAATCTTCTCAAAGATCAAAAAGAATGTCATACTCTTTACTTTTATTCACCAAACCATAAATATTGATAATTATATCAATGTCAATCTCAAAAGTTAATGACACACAAATTCACCAATGCACAAATATTGATAAAACATATCAATGTAAATCACGGAAATTGGTGAAACACAAGTTCTAGAAATCATCAATGGAAATCCAGAAATCACAAAAAGGGGGAGGCCTATCACAAAATGGGAGCATGAAAACTCACCAACACGTGTATCACGAAATGGAATGCTATTCCATGGTTGCTAACCACTAATTTTGAGCCGAAACTCCACAAAATGGCCCGAAGACCATGGGTCGCTACCCCACCAAATTGAGCCGAAGCTCCATAGAAACAGGGTTTAGTCTCCCTCGTAGACAAAGTGACATCACACATTTGCTAGTCTAAATCACAAAAATGATCATCAACGATCATCAAGAAGTGTCAATTACAGTAAGCTAGTAAATATATAAGCTTAGCCTCATGTCCCATAACCACTAGCTTAACTTAAATATTTACGAACAAATTGTAAATCTCCACTCAAAAATTGTCACAAGAGATTCAATCGAACAAGTCCAAGAATTAACCGGCGAAGTAAACGCAAACGTTTCATACCACTTGTTTTACTAAGTCGTTTAATTAGATTTGTCATACGTGTGAGTTAACGGTTTGTATATACCAGTAGATTGGAAAAAGGTTTTAGAAACGAGCTTTGTAATAAAATAGTGTGGAAATCATTTTGATGAAAGAGTTTTGATATTTACTACTAGTATTGAAACCTTTATATTTTTAAAGTGACAAATCACAAAAATGATTGTAGAAACAATAAATGAAAAAAATTCACATTCGAAGACGTGAATAATGTCCAAAGAATTCGGTTCCAAATCCATTAAAGTGGAAATACCCTTGCGACTAAACATGGCACGACCTAGCAGGCTTAGCGATAAAATATTAAAATAAAATATTTAGATATTCAATCATAAAATGCTGGTTGTTCCAGACTCCCGTCCTTAAAGAAATTGCGTTCTCGCAATATTTAAGAAGAAAATATAAGGTAACAACTATGAAAGCATATCAACACAGAAGAAATTTGAAATAAGAAATTCACCTCTAGGAGCACGGGAAAGTAAGTCCGGATGTGTTCGCTCGATGAACTCTCTAGATTCCCAAGAGCAATCCTTAGGATTTGAGGACCATTGAACTTTAACAAGCGGAACATCTTTATTTCGAAGGCGTTTGACCTCCGAAGCAATAATACGAATAGGATGTTGCTCATAAGTTAAATTAGGCGAAACTTCAATTTCTTCCACAACACCGGGCTCAAGAATAGAATCAGAATCTCGAAGGAATTTCCGTAATTGAGAAACGTGAAACACATCATGAATAGCAGAAAACTGAGCCGGTAATAAAAGGCGATAAGCCACGGAACCAATACGATCGGTGATAGGAAATGGCCCAATATATGGAGGCGCTAATTTTCCCGATCGACTGAAACGTACAACACCCTTCATAGGTGAAACACGAATAAACACAAGATCTCCCACAGAAAATTCTAATTTTCTTCTCCGGTTATAGGCATAGGATTTTTGTCTACTTTGGGCTTCTTTCATCCTATGACGAATAAGGTCAATCTTATCTGTGGAATCACGAATAAAATCTGGACCTAAAACCAGCTTCTCACCGGCCTCAAGCCAACAAGAAGGAGATCGACATGGTCTTCCAAAGAGTGCCTCGAAAGGTGCCATACCAATACTAGATTGGAAGCTATTATTATAGGAAATCTCAACAAGAGAAATATGATCTTCCCAACTTCCACCAAAATCAAGAACACATGCACCAAGAAGATCTTCAAGAGTTTGATTCACACGCTCAGTTTGTCCATCGGATTGGGGATGATAAGCGGTGCTAAAATTAAGCTTCGTTCCCGAAGCTTTTTGAAGACTCTTCCAAAATCCGCTAGTAAACAATGGATCACGATCACTAACAATAGAAGAAGGAACTCCATGCAATTTTACAATTTCTTTAATAAAGAGTTTGGCCAAAAGAGGAACGTTTCGATTGGACCGAACGGGAATAAAATGGGAGGATTTAGTAGGTCTATCAACTATCACCCATAAGCTATCATGACCCGAACGAGAACGGGGAAGGCCGTCTATAAAATCCATGGAAATTGGTCCCACTTCCAAATTGGAATTTCAAAAGGTTGCAATAACCCACCGGGCCTATGATGTTCGGCCTTAATGAGTTGGCAAGTCATGCAACACTTAACAAAGTTAGCAATATCAGATTTCATTCCCTCCCAATAATAAAGTCGCTTCATGTCCGCGTACATTTTACTACTACCGGGATGAATGGTAAATTTAGAACAATGAGAATCTTCTAAAATGTCTTTACGAAGATTACTAATATTTGGCACGATAAGTCTACCAAATTTTCGAATGCCACCACGAGAATCAATATCAAAGTCTTTCAAACCTTCAATATCAATTTTATCCCTAAAATTTTGGCCAAGAAGAGCCAATACGGGATCTAGCTTTTGAGCTTCAAGAATGCGGTCCAAAAGAGAAGGATGAGCCTCAAGGCTACATAAAACAAGAGATGAACATAAATCGAAAACACGATCTCGAATCTCACAAGTGGATAGAATTCCGAGATCATTCCATTCGGATATCGTCATAGAAACAACCACTTGTTGCTTACGACTAAGTGCGTCCGCAACACGATTTCCCTTTCTAGGGGTATAAAGAATATCAAGATCATAAGCTGCAAGAAATTCGAGCCAACGTTGTTGACGCAAATTAAGTTCCTTTTGAGAAAATAGGTACTTCAAAGATTTATGATCGGTGTAAAGAATAAATTTTTCTCCCAAAAGATAATGACGCCAAACACGAAGGGCGAAAACAATAGCCGCGAGCTCTAAATCATGAGTGGCATATCTAGTCTCGGCTGGCTTCAATTGCCTAGAAGCATAAGCAATAACACGTTCTCTTTGCATAAGAACGGCACCCAAACAAGCGCGACTAGCATCGGTATAAACAATAAAATCTTGGATTCCTATGGGAATCACAAGAATAGAAGCATCGGAAAGGAGTTCTTTTAATTTTTGAAAAGAAACTTCAAATTTGTCCGACCAAAAGTATTTAACTCCCTTCTTTGTCAAACTAGTAAGAGGCACGGCAATTTTTGAAAAGTCTTTTATTAAACGACGGTAATAGCCCGCCAATCCAAGGAAGCTACGAATTTCCGTCACACTCTCCGGCCTCTTCCAATTTTGAATCGCTTCAATCTTTGAAGGATCCACAAAAATTCTGGATTCGGAAATAATATGACCGAGAAATTTCACACGAGATTGCCAAATGTGGCATTTAGAAAAAATTTCTTTTAATTGATTATGCCTATGAGTTTTCAACACAATCCGAAGATGCTTTTCATGCTCCTACTTGGTTTTTGAATACACAAGAATATCATCAGTAAAGATGAGAACAAACCGATCGAGGAAGTCTTTGAAAACTCTATTCATAAGGTCAACGAAATAAGCCGGAGCATTCGTTAAACCAAATGGCATAACAAGCCATTCATATGATCCATAACAGGTACGGAACGATGTCAAAGGAATGCTATCCTCTGCAGTACGAAGCTGATGAAAACCGGTAGCTAAGTCTAATTGTGAAAAGACTCTAGCACCACTAAGCTGATCAAATAAATCATCAATCCGAGGTAAATGATATTTATTCTTGATAGTAAGATCATTAAGCTTGCGATAGTCAACGCAAATCCTAAGTGTACCATTGGATTTCTCCACAAAAATAGCCGAAGTTCCCATAGGCGAGGAACTAGAGCGAATAAATTGCTTCGTCTCCAATTCGGATAATTGTTTGCGCATCTCCTCATTTTCTTTATTGGACATACTATAAGGAGGACGAGTAATAGGTTGAGCTCCAAGGATGAGATTAATTCTGAACTCAATTGCTCGCATAGGTTGTAATCCTAAAACGGGCTCAAATATGTTGGAAAATTCACGAATGACGTGAATAAGAGAGATAATATCTTCCTCATCATCATTATCGTCATCATGAGGATTTAAAGAATATAAAGATGCAACCAAGCTGGAATCCGAATCTTTAAGATTAATAGAAATTTGCTTAACAGATTGAGGATGTAGAAGATGAATAGTCCGTTCAGGACATAGGATTTATGCTTCATAGCGGTAAAGCCAATCCATTCTCAAAATCATTCCAAAGCCAAGGCAACGCATAACATGCAAATCGGCACGGAAAGAGTAATCACACAAAATAATTTCGACATCTTTACACCATAAACTGATTGTTAAGGACCACCAACCGGATTCGCAATTCTCAAAGAAGTCATTAAACACAAAACATCCAAAGAAAAAGTATCAACAAGTTCTTTTGAAATAAAAGAGTGGGACGCACGCGTATCAAAAAGAACTCGAATAGGATGATCACGAAATGCCATCAAGGATAGAATGAAAAATACCTTGACCACGAGATGTGTTGCCAAGGGCTTGAGAAACATTAAGCTTTCTCCTTCCTGTTTTGAATTTTGGGACACGAAGATATGTAATGGTCCGGGCTTTTGCAATAGCGACAAGCACGAGGCTTTGAACACTTGTTCGCATAATGGTCCTTAGAACCACAGTTGTAGCATTGCCCACCACTTGAGGTAGAAGTTTTTACCACCGAAGTTGCTTTCTTCCCTTTCTTATTGGGATAAGGACCTTTGAACTTATTAGGCCTTTTCTTGTTGTTGAAGTTTGGTTTAGCACTTCCAACCTCAACATCACTTACTCTATCAGCCTCTTCAACTCGAAGAGCGATATCAATGAGTTGATCAAAAGAAACTTATAATTTTAGAAGTAATGGCTTCTTGAGATTTTTATTCAAGCCATAGACAAATCTTTGGTTTTTCTTCAATGGGGTGTTTATGTACTCGACACTGTATTTAGAAAGTGACTCGAATGATGCTACATAGTCTGCCACAGAGGATTCACCTTGAACAAGGTCAATGAAACGGCAAGCCAAAGTCACCTTCTCAGCTTCTAGCACAAATTCTAATTCGAAGTGTTCCCAGAATTTCTCCAAAGTAAGATCCGCTTCATTTATTTCTGAAATAAGAAGCTCATACCAATCTAATGCTCTTTCTTGGAGCATACTAGAGGCCACCCGAAAACGGTGAAGATCAATAAGATTCATACGGGAAAAGATTCGATCGCACGTTCTCAGCCAAGCCTGGGCTTCAATAATAGTTTCAGATCCTTTGAATGGCTTCCCACCAAAATTGGTATAATCGTTGCACAAACGTGCAAATCCAGACTTAGGGTGAGTAGACTCCGGATTAGATCCGGCTGCTTGAGCATTCCTTACTAGATCAAGAAGCTGCTGGGCAGACATAAATACTCCATCTTGGGGAGTAGCACTAGATTGACCGGTGCTGGGACGGCCAAGTCTAACCATTTCTCTTCCTTTTGAAAGAAAGAAAGAAGAAGAATAAGGTTATTCACCAAATGAATATCAAGCAATCTTCATATATAAATAAGGAATCATAAATAAAATAGGATGAATCGGTACGAAGACTCGAATTGAATCCTAAAGCAGGACTCCTAAGCTGGACTTAGGACGATGATCCTTGCTAGATTATTCTACATTTTTCTGAAGATTGGCTTTGATACCAAGCTGTGACGCCCCACCTCTATACCCACTCTAGCCAAGGACACTACGGGGTAATGCTATCAAGTAGCATGGAGAATAAGGCTGTTGAGGAGTGACCATCCGCGTAATTGCTTTGTGCGAGCACCGATATGTAAGATAGCACAACATGCATCTGGTTTCAGGAGGAAATCCGACATACCGATACAAACTCAAAGCTACTACCCAGTGGCTATATATATTCTTCAGAAACAAACATAGAAATAAACATAACACATATCAGTCATAGACATCCATATCACAAAGGCGGAAATAGATGCGAATATATAACACATAAAAGTGTTCATCAGAGTAGTGGTCAAACAAGATCTACAATATCACAAAAGAATAGTTACAAGTACTAGACAAAAGAATATGGATACATCAATGAGTGTATGTATCAAATGTATACAACAAAACTACTAATCTAAGTAGTTAGCCAACAGTCAGAGTGATAATCCCAGATGTGAAGTCAAGCAGAAGCACCTGTAACATCTCGGTCTGATCCGAGTATTATTTAATAAGAAAATAATAAACGGATCAGTCTAACTATAAATATCAGATGAAATGATATAGAATAAGAGATATGACAAAAACGTACGATAACCATAAAACCATATTGTGATAAGTATGTAATTGAAAATCAACAAGAGATTAATCAATATCACAAGAATCTTCTCAAAGATAAAAAAGAATGTCATACTCTTTACTTTTATTCACCAAACCATAAATATTGACAATTATATCAATGTCAATCTCAAAAGTTAATGATACACAAATTCACCAATGCACAAATATTGATAAAACATATCAATGTAAATCACGAAACTTGGTGAAACACAAGTTCTAGAAATCATCAATGGAAATCCAGAAATCACAAAAAGGGGGAGGCCTATCACAAAATGGGAGCCTGAAAACTCAACAACACGTGTATCACAAAATGATACGCTATTCCATGGTTGTTAACCATTAATTCTGAGCCGAAGCTCCATAAAATGGCCCAAAGACCATGGGTCGCTACCCCCACCAAATTGAGCCGATGCTCCACAGAAACGGGGTTTAGTCTCCCTCGTAGACAAAGAGACATCGCACATTTGCTAGTCTAAATCACAAAAATGATCATCAACGATCATCAAGAAGTGTCAATTACAGTAAGCTAGTAAATATATAAGCTTAGCCTCATGTTCCATAACCACTAGCTTAACTTAAATATTTAGGAAAAAATTGTAAATCTCCACTCAAAAATTGTCACAAGAGATTCAATCGAACAAGTCCAAGAATTAACCGGCGAAGTAAACGCAAGCGTTTCATACCACTTGTTTTACTAAGTCGTTTAATTAGATTTCTCATACGAATGAGGTAAAGGTTTGTATATACTAGTAGATTGAAAAACGGTTTAAGAAACGAGCTTTGTAATAAAATAGTGCTGTAATCGTTTTGATGAAAGAGTTTTGATATTTACTACTAGTATTGAAACCTTTATATTTTTAAAGTGACAAATCACAAGAATGATTGTAGAAAAAATAAATGACAAAAATTCACATTCGAAGATGTGAATAATGTCCAAAGAATTCGGTTCCAAATCCATCAAAGTGGAAATACCCTTGCGACTAAACATGGCGTGACCTAGCAGGCTTAGCGACCTAAATTGGAAGCGACTTAAGGGCCAAAAACGACTTAAGATGCAAGTGGCCTAAGGACCGAAAACGACCTAAGTTGAAAAGCAGGCCGAGCGACTCAGGAAATGGTGCAACCTAACATGGCGTGACCTAGCATGGCACGACCTAACAGCAGATGTTACTTAAAACAGGCCGAGCGATCTAAGTGGTTGCGACCTATAGCAGGTGGGACTTAACAGGCCGAGTGACCTAAGTAATGGAACGACCTAATGGTCGAGCGACTTAAGTTGTTGCGACCTATAGCAAGGCGAGCGACCTAAGGCAATTGTGGCTTTTGGAAAACCTAACCAATGCCAAGCGACCTAAGTTACTATGGCTTCCAGAAACGACCTACCAATGCCTAGCGACCTAAGCGGTTTGCTGCGACTTAAAGCAACATGGCGCGACTTATGTGGGTGCGACCTATATGCAGGCCGAACAACACAAATGGTGCAGGCCGAGCGACCTAAGTGGTTGAAGTGAAAAACTCTCTCAATTTGCAACCGGTCGAGCACGGACGCTAGGGGATTATGCCCATCGGCTACCCGGTCCTATTGGCTCCTCGATGCATCACCAAAAATGTAACAACCCGCATATTTATCGATTTTATATATAAATATTTTATTTAAATATTTCATCATTTGTCGGATTTTAGTCCGAAAAGCTACTTTTTGCATACGGTTGAATTGGGACTCAGGACCACTCCCATTGAGTTTAAAATGCCGTTTGCGACCTTTTTGAGTATAAGCTTCGATATGTTTGGAGAAAGTTGATTTTTGCTACTTTTCACTTTGGGTTTAGTTTTTGGGCTCAGCCCTATGTTAACTTATGCTCAAATCTGAGCCACGCTTCCCCACTCACCCTCATTCTCTTCTCATTTCAGTTTTTAGAGTGTTAATGGTGGGAGAGATTGGAAATTAAAATTCCAAAACCCTAGTTTCCCTTGCAAATCAAATTCCTTGCTCCAAACTCAAGAAGAACCCATTGGTAAGCTTCTCTTCTTCTTCTCCAACTTATTCTCTTACCAATTTCAGAAATTCCTAAAACTAATCTTGGGAATGTTCTTGTTTTTGAGCTTAGATTCAAGCTCATTTGGGTTGTGTTGAAGAGAGGTTGATTCTCCATTTGCTTTCAAGCTTCTTATTGTTCGATTTTGTGAAAAGGTGAGATTTTTATCTCACATCTATGACTATAATTATCTTTGGTTGTTGGGTATAAATTCCTAGCACTTCTTCATGTGCATTTGCTCTTGATTTGGATTGGTTTTGTGAAGATTCCAATTATTGAGCTTTTAAGTCAAATTTGTGTGAAATCCTTTTATGGACGTTTGATCATGCTTTTGGTGATGCATCGAGGAGCATATAGGGCCGGGTTGCCGATTGGCATAAACCCTTAGAGCCAATGTTCGTCCGGTTGCATTTTGGAAGAGTTTGCTCTTCATTTATATAAGGTTGAAAAACAGCCCAGGCATGATTCAGTCGACTGAATATCTCTGTTCAGTCGACTGAACCTGAAACCCGAGAGTTTCCAGGCATGATTCAGTCGACTGAAAAATTCTGCACAGTCGACTGAAACTGGAAACAGAAAGTTTCCTGAACCTGGAAAATTTCCAGGCACAGGGTCAGTCGACTGAAAACTCTGTTCAGTCGGCTGAACCTGATGTTTGAGTCCAATTTGCCTTATTGGATTGAAATTCCAATTTAAATCGATTCGTGATAATCCTATTTGTTGTTATCATCTATTATGACTTTGATGACTATTTTTAGGGATTTTTGAATATCCATTTTGATGGATCCTTTATCGATTTCTTTGGATTTTATTCACGCCTTCGTATGTGAATTTTTGTGATTGATTGTTCTTACAATCTTCTTCGTGATTTGTCACTTTAAAAATATAAAGGTTTTCTATACTAGTAGTAAATATCAAAACTCTTTCCTCAAACGATTTCAATACTATTTTAATACCAAATTCGTTTATAAAACAGTTTTCCAATCTATTAGTATATACAAACCTTTACCTCACTCATATGAGAAATCTAATTAAACGGCTTAGTAAAACAAGTGGTATAAAACGCTTGCGTTTACTTTGTCGGTTAATTCTTGGACTTGTTCGATTGAACCTCTTGTGACAATTTTCTAGTGGAGATTTACAGTTTGTTCGTAAATATTTAAGTTAAGCAAGTGGTTATGGGACATGAAGCTAAACTCATATATTTACTAGCTTAGTGTAATCGACACTTCTCGTTGATCATGACGATCATCTTTGTGATTTAGACTAGCAATGTGCGATGTCTCTTTGTCTGCGAGGGAGACTAAACCCCGTTTTGTGGAGTTTCGACTCAATTTGTGATGGGGTAGCAACCCATGATCTTCGGGCTGTTTGTGGAGCTTCGGCTCAATTTGTGATGGTTAGCGACCATGGAATTAGCATTCTGTTTGTGATACATGTGTTGGTGAGCTTTATGCTCCCATTTGTGATAGGCCTCCCCCCTTTCGGTGATTTCTGGATTTCTTGTGTAGATTTCTAGAATTTGTGTTTCACCAATTTTTCGTGATTTCCATTGATAAGTCTTATCGATATTTGTGCACTGGTGAATTTGTGTATCATTGACTTTAGTGATTTCTGGAATTCTTGTGTAGTCTTCTGGAATTTGTGCGTCATTGACTTTTGCGATTGACATTGATATTATCGTCAATATTCGTGGTTTAATGAACGAAATAAAGAGTATGACACTTCTTGGATTCTTGTGTAGATTTTGTGATATTGATTAATCTCTTGTTGATTATCAACTACTTATGTATCACAGCTTGGCCTTATGATTATTATGTGTTTAGTCATAACTCTGATTCTATATCGTTTCATCTGATATCTATAGTTAGACTGATCCGTTTATTATTTTCTTATTAAATAATACTCGGGTCAGACCGAGATGTTACAGGTGCTTCTGCTTGACTTCTCCCCTGGGATTGACTTCTCTGACTTTTGGCAAACTACTTAAATTAGTAGTTTATTTTGTTATATACACTTGAGATATAGACTCATTGTTGTATTCTTTTGTATAGCACGTGTTGCTATTCTTTTGTATTATTGTGGATCTTTTTGACCACTACTCTGATATACACTGCCATGTGTTAATTATATTCATATCTTCTTCCGCCTTTGTGATATGAATTATCTGTGACTGATTTATGTTATGTTTATTTCTGTATTTGTTTCCGAAGCTTTTATATAGCCACTGTGTGATAGCTTTGAGTTTGTATCTGTATGTCGGATTTCCTCTAGTGATGAAAAGTTATATTTTTATCTGGCATACCGGTACTCGCACAAAGCAATTACACAGATGGTCGCTCCTCAACAGCCTTATTCTCCGTGCTAGTTGACAGCATTACTCCGTAGTGTTCTTGTCTAGCGTGGGTTTAGAGGTGGGGCGTCACAGCTTGGTATCAGAGCCAAATTTCGGAACAATATGGAATATTATAACAAGGATCATCGTCCTAAGTTCATCTTAGGAGTCGTGCTTTAGGATTTTTATTCGGGGCTACGTACCGTTCTATCCTATTTTCTTTTATGATTCCTTGTTTTGTCTATCAAGATTGCTTGATATTCAATTTGGTGAATGACCTTTTTATTCCTCTTCTTTCTTTCTAAAGGAAGAGAAATGTCTTGACCTGGCCGCCCCAGAGCCGTGCCATCTAGCACTCCGCCCCAGGATGGAGTTTTTACGACTGCTCAGCAGCTTCTTGATTTAGTGACAAATGCTCAAGCAGCTGGAGCTAACCCGGAACCTACTCACCCAAAGTCGGGATTTGCACGCTTGTGTAGCGATTACAGTAATTTGGGTGGGGAGCCATTCAGAGGTTTCGAAACTGTTATTGAAGTACAGGCCTGGCTAAGGTCATGCGATCGAATCTTTTCTCGCATGAATCTTATTTACCTTCACCGAGTTCAGGTGGCCTCTAGTATGCTCCGAGAAAGAGCATTGGACTGGTACGAACTTCTTATTTCTGAGATTAATGAAGCGGATCTCACCTGGGAGAAATTTCGAGAGCGCTTCGAGTTAAAATTCGTACCAGAAGCAGAAAAAGTGACATTGGCTCGACGATTTATAGACCTTGTTCAAGGTGAGTCATCCGTGACTGATTACGTCGCCTCCTTCAAGTCGCTTTCCAAATATGGGGTTGAATACATCAACACTCCTCTTAAGAAGAATCAGAGATTCGTTTATGGCTTAAAAAAAAGTCTCAAGAAGCCATTACTTCTAAAGTTAGAAGTTTCTTTCGACCAACTAGTTGATATCGCTCTTCGTCTTGAAGAGGCGGATAGGGAGAATGATGTTGAAGTAGTGGGTTCCAGACCAACCTTCAACAACAAGAAAAGGCCAAACAAATTTAAAGGCCCTTATCCCAATAAGAAAGGGAAGCAAGCAACCTCCGAGGCAAAGACTTCTTCCTTTGGTCGTGGGGAATGCTATAATTGTGGTTCGAAGGACCATTATGCGAACAAGTGCCCAAAGTCTCTTTCTTGTCGCTACTGCAAAGTTCCCGGTCATGTTATATCTTCATGCCCCAAGCTTTAGGGCAGGAAGGAGGGAAAGTTAAATGTTGCTCAAGCCCCTGGCAACACATCTCGTGGCCAAGGTATTTCTCATTCTATTCTAGATGGAATTATTTTATTTCGTGATCATCCTATTCGAGTTCTTTTTGATACGGGTGCGTCCCATTCTTTTATATCAAAAGAACTTGTTGATACTTTTTCTTTGGATGTTTTGTGTTTAATGACTTCTATGAGAATTGCGAATCCGGTTGGTGGATCCGCAACAATCAGTTTATTGTGTAAAGATGTCGAGATTATTTTGTGTGATTTTTCTTTCCGAGCCGATTTGCATGTCATGCGTTATTTAGGCTTTGGAATGATTTTGGGAATGGATTGGCTTAACAGTTATGAAGCTCATATCCTATGTCCTGAGCGGACTATTCATCTTCGACATCCTCAATCTGTTAATCATGTTTCTGTTATTCTTAAAGATTCAGATTCTGCTTTGATTGCATCTTTATATTCTTTAAATCCTCGTGATGACGACGATGATGATGAGGGTGATATTATTTCTCTTATTCACGTTGTTTGTGAATTTTCCGACATATTCGAGCCCGTTTTAGGATTACCACCTAAGCGAGCAATTGAGTTCAGAATTAATCTTATTCCGGGAGCTCAACCTATCACTCGTCCTCCTTATCGTATGTCCAATAAAGAAAACGAGGAGATGCGTAAACAATTATCTGAATTGGAAACGAAGCAATTTATTCGCTCTAGTTCCTCGCCTTAGGGAGCTTCAGCTATTTTTGTGAAGAAATCCGATGGTACACTTAGGCTTTGCGTTGACTACCGCAAGCTTAATGATCTTACTATCAAAAATAAATATCCTTTACCTCGGATTGATGATCTATTCGATCAACTTAGTGGTGCTAGAGTCTTTTCACAATTGGACTTGGCTACCGGTTTTCATCAGCTTCGTATTGCAGAGGATAGCATTCCTTTGACATCGTTCCGTACTCGGTATGGATCTTATGAATGGCTTGTTATGCCATTTGGGTTAACTAATTCCCCGGCTTATTTCGTTGACTTAATGAATCGAGTTTTTAAAGACTTCCTCGACCGATTTGTTCTCATCTTTATCGATGATATTCTTGTGTATTCTAAAACCAAGGAGGAGCATGAGAAACATCTTCGGATTGTGTTGGAAACTCTTAGGAGTAATCAATTAAAGGCAAAATTTTCTAAATGCCATTTTTGGCAATCTCGGGTGAAGTTTCTCGGTCACATTATTTCCGAATCCGGAATTTCCGTGGATCCTTCAAAGATTGAAGCGATTCAAGATTGGAAGAGACCGGAGAGTGTGACAGAGATTCGTAGTTTTCTTGGATTGGCGGGCTATTACCGTCGCTTTATTAAAGACTTTTCTAAAATTGTCGTGCCTCTCACTAGCTTGACGAAGAAAGGTGTTAAATACATTTGGTCGGACAAATGTGAAGCTTCTTTTCAGAAATTAAAAGAACTTCTTTCTGATGCTCCTATTCTTGTTATTCCCGATGGGAATCAAGATTTCGTTGTTTATACCGATGCTAGTCGCATTGGTTTGGGTGTCGTTCTTATGCAAAAGGAACGTGTTATTGCTTATGCTTCTAGGCAATTAAAGCCTGCTGAGACTAGATATGCCACTCATGATTTAGAGCTCGCGGCTATTGTTTTTGCTCTTCGGATTTGGCGTCATTATCTCTTAGGAGAAAAATTTGTTCTTTACACAGATCATAAGTCTTTGAAATATTTATTCTCTCAAAAGGAACTTAATTTGCGTCAACAGCGTTGGCTCGAATTTCTTGCACCATATGATCTTGATATTCTTTATACTCCCGGTAAGGGTAATCGTGTCGCCGATGCTCTTAGCCGTAAACAACAAGCTGTTGTTTCTATGATGATATCCGAATGGAACGATCTCGAGATCTTATCCACTTGCGAAATTCGAGACCGTGTTTCCGATTTATGCTCATCATTTGTTTTATGTAGCCTTGAGGCTCATCCTTCTCGTTTGGACCGCATTCTTGAAGCTCAAAGGCTAGATCCCGAATTGGCTCTTCTTGGCCAAGATATTAAGGATAAAATTGATATTGAAGGTTTGAAAGACTTTGATATCGATTCTCGTGGCGGCATTCGGAAATTTGGTAGACTTGTCGTGCCAAATATTGGTGATCTTCGTATAGATATTTTAGAAGATTCTCATTACTCCAAATTTACCATTCATCTCGGTAGTAGTAAAATGTACGCGGATATGAAACGACTTTATTATTGGGAGGGAATGAAACTTGACATCGCTAACTTCGTTAAACGTTGCATGACTTGCCAACTCGTTAAGGCCGAACATCAAAGGCCCGGTGGGTTATTGCAACCTTTAGAAATTCCGGTTTGGAAGTGGGACAAAATTTCCATGGATTTTATAGATGGCCTTCCCCGTTCTCGTTCGGGTCATGATAGCTTATGGGTAATTGTTGATAGACTTACTAAATCCGCCCATTTTATTCCCGTTCGGTCTAACCGAACCGTTCCTCTTTTGGCCAAAATATTTATCAAAGAAATTGTTAAATTGCATGGTGTTCCTACTTCTATTGTTAGTGATCGTGATCCATTGTTTACTAGTGGATTTTGGAAGAGTCTTCAAAAAGCTTTAGGAACGAAGCTTAATTTTAGCACCGCTTATCACCCCCAGTCCGATGGACAAACTGAGCGTGTGAATCAAACTCTTGAAGATCTTCTTCGTGCTTGTGTTCTTGATTTTGGTGGAAGTTGGGAAGATCATATTTCACTTGTTGAATTTTCCTATAATAATAGCTTCCAATCTAATATTGGTATGACACCTTTTGAGGCACTCTATGGAAGGCCATGCCGATCTCCTTCTTGTTGGCTTGAGGCCGGTGAGAAGCTGGCTTTAGGTCCAGATTTTATTCGTGATTCCACAGAAAAGATTGATCTTATTCGTCATAGGATGAAAGAAGCCCAGAGTAGACAAAAATCCTATGCCGATAACCGGAGAGGGAAGTTAGAATTTTCTGTGGGAGATCTTGTGTTCATTCGTGTGTCACCTATGAAAGGTGTTGTGCGTTTCAGTCGCTCGGGAAAGTTAGCGCCACGATATGTTGGGCCATTTCCTATCACTGAACGAATTGGTTCCGTGGCTTATCGCCTTTTATTACCGGCTCAGTTTTCTGCTATGCATGACGTGTTTCACGTTTCTCAACTTCGGAAATGTCTTCGAGATTCCGATTCTATTCTTGAGCCCAGTGTTGTGGAAGAGATTGAAGTTTCGCCTAATTTAACTTATGAGCAGCATCCTATTCGTATCATTGCTTCGGAAGTCAAACGAGTTCGAAATAAAGATGTTCCCCTTGTTAAAGTTCAATGGTCTTCAAATCCTAAGGATTGTTCTTGGGAATCTAGAGAGTACATCGAGCGTACACATCCGGACTTACTTTCTCGTGCTCTTTGAGGTGAACTTCTTATTTCAAACTTCTTTTGAGTTGAATATGCTTTTTTGGTTGTTACTATATATCTTCTTCTTGTAATATTGCGAGGACGCAATTTCTTTAAGGAGGGGAGTCTGTAACAACCCGCATATTTATCGATTTTATATTTAAATATTTCATTATTTGTCGGATTTTAGTCCGAAAGCTACTTTTTGCATACGGTCGAATTGGGACTCGGGACCACTCCCATTGAGTTTAAAATGCCGTTTGCGACCTTTTTGAGTATAAGCTTCGATATGTTTGGAGAAAGTTGATTTTCGCTACTTTTCACTTTGGGTTTAGTTTTTGGGATCAGCCCTATGTTAACTTATGCTCAAATCTGAGCCACGCTTTCCCACTCACCCTCATTCTCTTCTCATTTCAGTTTTTAGAGTGTTAATGATGGGAGAGATTGGAAATTAAAATTCCAAAACCCTAGTTTCCCTTGCAAATCAAATTCCTTGCTCCAAACTCAAGAAGAACCCATTGGTAAGCTTCTCTTCTTCTTCTCCAACTTATTCTCTTACCAATTTCAGAAATTCCTAAACCTAATCTTGGGAATGTTCTTGTTTTTGAGCTTAGATTCAAGCTCATTTGGGTTGTGTTGAAGAGAGGTTGATTCTCCATTTGCTTTCAAGCTTCTTATTGTTCGATTTTGTGAAAAGGTGAGATTTTTATCTCACATCTATGACTATAATTATCTTTGGTTGTTGGGTATAAATTCCTAACACTTCTTCATGTGCATTTGCTCTTGATTTGGATTGGTTTTGTGAAGATTCCAATTTTTGAGCTTTTAAGTCAAATTTGTGTGAAATCCTTTTATGGACGTTTGATCATGCTTTTGGTGATGCATCGAGGAGCATATAGGGCCGGGTTGCCGATTGGCATAAACCCTTAGAGCCAATGTTCGTCCGGTTGCATTTTGGAAGAGTTTGCTCTTCATTTATATAAGGCTGAAAAACAGCCCAGGCATGATTCAGTCGACTGAATATCTCTGTTCAGTCGACTGAACCTGAAACCCGAGAGTTTCCAGGCATGATTCAATCGACTGAAAAATTCTGCACAGTCGACTGAAACTGGAAACAGAAAGTTTCCTGAACCTGGAAAATTTCCAGGCACAGGGTCAGTCGACTGAAAACTCTGTTCAATCGACTGAACCTGCTGTTTGAGTCCAATTTGCCTTATTGGATTGAAATTCCAATTTAAATCGATTCGTGATAATCCTATTTGTTGTTATCATCTATTATGACTTTGATGACTATTTTTAGGGATTTTTGAATATCCATTTCGATGGATCCTTTATCGATTTCTTTGGATTTTATTCACGCCTTCGTATGTGAATTTTTGTGATTGATTGTTCTTACAATCTTCTTCGTGATTTGTCACTTTAAAAATATAAAGGTTTTCTATACTAGTAGTAAATATCAAAACTCTTTCCTCAAACGATTTCAATACTATTTTAATACCAAATTCGTTTATAAAACAGTTTTCCAATCTATTAGTATATACAAACCTTTACCTCACTCGTATGAGAAATCTAATTAAACGGCTTAGTAAAACAAGTGGTATGAAACGCTTGCGTTTACTTTGTCAGTTAATTCTTGGACTTGTTCGATTGAACCTCTTGTGACAATTTTCTAGTGGAGATTTACAGTTTGTTCATAAATATTTAAGTTAAGCAAGTGGTTATGGGACATGAAGCTAAACTCATATATTTACTAGCTTAGTGCAATCGACACTTCTCGTTGATCATGACGATCATCTTTGTGATTTAGACTAGCAATGTGCGATGTCTCTTTCTCTGCGAGGGAGACTAAACCCCGTTTTGTGGAGTTTCGACTCAATTTGTGATGGGGTAGCAACCCATGGTCTTCGGGCTGTTTGTGGAGCTTCGGCTCAATTAGTGATGGTTAGCGACCATGGAATTAGCATTCCGTTTGTGATACACGTGTTGGTGAGCTTTATGCTCCCATTTGTGATAGGCCTCCCCCCCTTTCGGTGATTTCTGGATTTCTTGTGTAGATTTCTAGAATTTGTGTTTCACCAATTTTTCGTGATTTCCATTGATAAGTCTTATCGATATTTGTGCATTGGTGAATTTGTGTGTCATTGACTTTAGTGATTTCTGGAATTCTTGTGTAGTCTTCTGGAATTTGTGCGTCATTGACTTTTGCGATTGACATTGATATTATCGTCAATATTCGTGGTTTAATGAACGAAATAAAGAGTATGACACTTCTTGGATTCTTGTGTAGATTTTGTGATATTGATTAATCTCTTGTTGATTATCAACTACTTATATATCACAGCATGGCCTTGTGATTATTATGTGTTTAGTCATAACTCTGATTCTATATCGTTTCATCTGATATCTATAGTTAGACTGATCCGTTTATTATTTTCTTATTAAATAATACTCGGGTCAGACCGAGATGTTACAGGTGCTTCTGCTTGACTTCTCCCCTGGGATTGACTTCTCTGACTTTTGGCAAACTACTTAAATTAGTAGTTTATTTTGTTATATACACTTGAGATATAGACTCATTGTTGTATTCTTTTGTATAGCACGTGTTGCTATTATTTTGTATTATTGTGGATCTTTTTGACCACTACTCTGATATACACTACCATGTGTTAATTATATTCATATCTTCTTCCGCCTTTGTGATATGAATTATCTGTGACTGGTTTATTTTATGTTTATTTCTGTATTTGTTTCCGAAGCTTTTATATAGCCACTGTGTGATAGCTTTGAGTTTGTATCTGTATGTCGGATTTCCTCTAGTGATGAAAAGTTATATTTTTATCTGGCATACCGGTACTCGCACAAAGCAATTACACAGATGGTCGCTCCTCAACAGCCTTATTCTCCGTGCTAGTTGACAGCATTACTCCGTAGTGTTCTTGTCTAGCGTGGGTTTAGAGGTGGGGCGTCACAAAAAACGTGTTCAAACATCAAAGTTTGGATTTTTAAAGATTTGAACCCAAAACACTAAAAATTGGGATTTTCACCAATTTAATCCATACCAAAAGCAAATGCACATGAATAATTGTTAGGAATTCATAACCAACAATCAAAGATAGTTATAGACAAAGATGTGAGATAAAATCTCACCTTTACACAAAATCAATGAATAAGAACCTTGAAAGAAAAGGAAGAATAAACCACACTTCAATCTCAACAAAAGAAGCTTGAATCAATGGCTTCTCTTTGAATTTGGAGTTAGATGTTGGATTTGCAAATGAATTAGGGCTTGGAGTTTTAATTTCCCATTCCTTCCTCCATTTTTGATGAAGCTTGAGTGTTAGGAAATGAAAGTGAAGTTATGAAGGAAGAGGGGGTTGAGCTAGAGTTAATAGTTTTGGCTAATGGACTAAACTAAACCCAATGCCCAAAGTGAAAAAGTGGAAAAATTCCACTAACTCCAAACATATCAAAGTTTATACTCAAAAAGATCACAAATGGTGTTTTGGACCCAATGGAAGTAGTCCCGAGTCCTAATTCGACCGTATGCGAAAAAGTAACTTTTCGGACTAAAATTCAACTAACGATAAAATATTAAAATAAAATATTTAAATATTCAATCGTAAAATATGCAGGGTGTTACAAATTATTTCCATATCAACCAAGCATACAATCAACATCCAGAACAAGTTGATCAAGCAACATAATTAGCACATATTATATCATCATAGAAATTATTAGTAAAAGGTACAGAGTTGTTATCGCATATATAGTGATCTGTTTCCTAACTTTTAATGCTTTTTCTTTCCCGGTTCAAATCCCAAGGAGCTCGGTCTCTGTGGTGATAGTGATGACCTATAACTGAATAGGTGGAATGCTTGACGAGTTGATGGTGGCCCTAGATGAGCATGACCAGGATGGAGAAGTGGTGTAGATCACTACGTTAAACTTGAACTAAGGTGGTATATTTTGTATATATTTTTAGCAGATCTTCACTATGATGGATAAATATTTTGGAGAAGAAGTAGAGGTAATGGAAGCCATTAATAAGCTTATGAAGAAGGAGATGAACTTGAGAATTTGATGTGAAGAAATGAGAAGGTATAGGGTGCTATTTATAGACTTTTTAACAAAAATATCTACAACATCATCATTACATCTCCCATCACCCATGTGTTACACCACTTCCCTATATGCTTGTCTTCTCTTGTTTGTGTGATGATGAATTTCTTTTTCAAGTTGCATTTGTTTATACATAAGGAGTTTATATGTATATATGTTTAGATATTTTTTTGGCTTCGATTTGACTAATTGTGATATGAATTTATATGTATATGTGCATGTATATGCATGTGTGTATGTTCAAATAAGGTTGCTACAACTTAAAGCCATTTCATTTGTCAAACGGTTGTAAATCTAGAATTAGAATTCCGGTCATATTTTCTATTTTTAAACAAACTGTATATCTATGTCATGAAAACTTGAAAATAAATTTCATATCATTATATAATAATTTAAAAATGAGTTTTTATCTTATAAAAACAATTATTAAAATTAATTAAATAACCCAAATTAAAGTGATAAAATTATGGGTCATTACACTACCCCATCAAAGCCTAGGTGTTCGCTCAACCTAAGCTCCGATACCACATGTAACGATCCACTTTTTCGATTATGAGAAGTAACACCAATACATGCATGGTATTCACGTGCCGAGCACCTAAGTGCCAGAAAGACAGATTGTTGGGGGAAAGGAAAGAAACTGACAGAATAGAATCTCACACCGTGACGAGTAATATATAATAGAGAACATATCTTTATAAAAGAAAAACTATGATATATATATATATATATATATATATATCAATCATAGTACACTAATCTATAATCACCCTGAATAGTTGTAACAACATGTCCACAGAATTGTTGATAAATACACCAACAAATGTAGTGCAAAATAAAATAGACATGAGTGCGTCATGGAGACCTCCAGCTTGTCTTCCGAAGCTCAAAAGCATCCACAAATGAATCTTTAAATATGACCAGTTTGACTCAAGCATTATAAGGAAATAACGGCCGGATAAGTCTGGTAAACCAACGTGAGAGACACACCTCGTATGGATTTTAATTTATGAAATCTCTCAAAAATAAAGGTATCTTGTAAGACCATGTAGCGCATAATCACGGACGAGTATTTACCCTATGATAACAAAAACATTTCATAGGAAATCCAATGGTATTATAGTAATGTCCAAAGTTTAAAATAAATATTGAATCATAGCAGAAATTGTCACATTAATTAAATTCCAGCATAATAGATATATACAACTAAGTGCGAAAGGAAGTTATTAAAGAATGGATTCCATCAACGACAGGGCTACTGGAGTACCGCCTGTCATTTTACACCTCTAGATAAATGTACCGAAGTCCTACCTATCGACCCCTGCAAGGCAAGATCGGTCAACCCCTTACTGGATAGTACCATATATTTCATCACCCTGATTGCTTTGCAACCTTTTTCTGAGAGCTCTCATGCATAACAAAATCCAAAAATAATAATATAGAAGGGTGATGACAATATCCAAATAGGTGCGATCCATATAGCCTTATGGCATATCCTTTGTTTTAGTCATTCCTGGTCGGTGAGGCTAGAGGCTACGATTTACCTTTATATAGCAATCCCACTTGGAGTGCTAATACTGCTCTCTATGTAGAGTGCAATGCTAGCATTCATCTATACAAGTTTTTTAGGATATGAACAAACTAAATGAAATACTTCTACTACATCCATTTTGGAATCACCATCTGGATTAGTGGAAAACAACACTTGCACTTCAAGAACTTTGTCTTTGATCATCTTCAAGATATCTTCAATTCGAATGCATATGCCAGTTCGAAGTGGTTTTCAGATAATATATCCGACCCAGTCTCTTCGAACCAACAACGATAGTTTCAAAACTGACCAAGATTTTGATAGTCGGTTATTTAACTATCAAATAACAAACAATTTAACCAGAGGTTTAACCAAGACCGGTTAAGTAAAGTAACCACTAAGTCTCTTTAATTAATTCTTTCATTAATTAAAATTACTTTGTAAATTCTTTTATCAAAATACCTTTTTATGAACATACCTTTGTATATTGCTCCTTCACTCTTCATTAACCTCTATCAATGCCTATAGAACTATCTATATACTTATATCATCTATATAAGTATATTCACAAAATACTATAAAAGTTTTCACCCCTGAAATTGTACTTATTTGGGTTGAATAAATGTCATTCAAAATAAAGATAATAGTAAACAAAAAATTATTCCTTCTGTTTTAAGTAGGATTAGAAATATTTCACACCACTATAATTAAGAAGGTCATTTAGGGCAATCAAATCTCTTTTGTAAAATTCCTTTATAAAACTCCTTAGATTTACAATTTCTTTCATAAACAGTATTATAAATTCCTTTATAAAATATTTATAACATAATTATAACCTCCTTTTACAAATTTCCAATTTTATTTACATAACTCCTTTGTATACATCCACCATATTATTTATAAACTCTTTTATAAAACTTCTTTTTTATGAAATATCATTTAAAAAAATTCATTTTATAAATTCCCTAGCTTATTTCTTATAAAACTCCAAATTCATTTTAAATAAAACTCCTTTTACAAATTTCTATATACAGTTACAAAACTACTTTTATAACCAAACTTTAATATAAATCCAGATGCCAATTATAATCACAAAACTCATATACTTTTCATAACACAATCATTCAACATATATATAATAAATTCACAGCTTTGATTTATTACTCCAATTTGACCAAATGATAGTATTTTCCCTTTTATAAAAATACCATTTATAAGCCTACTCCTTATTTATAAAATACTATTTATATATCTCTCTGTCAAATCTATATATTTCCTTTTATTAATCTATTCTTCTATTTTAAATTTTATACAAATGCTCAAAATTATTTATTACCAAAAATTTCTACCTTCTTTTTAATCACAAAAATCACTTTATATAAAACATAACTCTTATTATTATTTTTAAACATAAACTTTAATTATTAAAAAATTCATAAAGACAAATACTTCCAAAATGATTTATTAAAACATTTATATATATATATATATATATTAGAAAAGAAAAAATAAAGAAGTTGAAATAAATTAGAGAAGTTCGAAAACTCATTTTAGTTATAATATCACAGAAAATCAAAAGAGCACACTAAAATCACCTTTAAAATAGCAAACTATTTCCAGATCAAACAACACTTAATATTATTTTCAAACTACTATATCGAGGCCAATAGTTACTATATCACTTAATAAGTACTATTGCCACGTTTTCTCTAAAAAGGTTCAACTTTTAGCATATGCAGTATCATATCCAATATGGCTAAACTATAAAATTTTGACATTTAACAATCCATATAACAGATATGTAATTGAAATAAAATCAGCAAGAACATAAATAAAAATTAAAAATCATAATATCGAGAAATGCGGATTTCTCTACTAAGTTAATGTATCTTCAATTTAGATGTCAATAGCTTTTCAAATGAGATATGTAACCAAATCAACTAAAAATTCTTCCAAACATAAACAATAATTTTTATATATTATATATCATATAGATTAACCAAAAAGCTGAGTTAAGCTCATCGAGATTTTAGCTGATGCAGAAACTTATGTTTTGAGCTAAAATTGAACGATGTTCGAATTTATCCCAAAATTCTATTAGCTCTAAATTCGACCTAATTAATCCCATCGCATAGCTATTTTCATAATAAGCGCAACACAAGGGACCGCCTCTCAATTGGACCTCGTATGTGCTAGTTATTTATTTTATAAGTTTGAGAACTAAAATAATTAATTTATTTAAACTAATTACACATTAAAAACTTAATTACCCTATTAATCCTTCCCCATTTACAAAACTCTTCCACCTAAAACTTATGTCAAACCCATCATGGACGCAACTTCCACCACCCGTATCTCCTCCTCCGCTCCACGAAAACACGCCACGTCACCTCTATTGATTTCCACTTTGCGAAAGCTCAACAACCACCCATCCACAACGCGTCCGCACTTCCCTGACTAAATGCATCCACCAACCCTGGGTTTCAACCAAGCTCAGGTCACATCTCCATTTGTTGAGTCGCAACTCACCATTTTCTTCCTCTAGGTGCCAGTCGACCTCACAAAACCAAATCCATCAATATCACGGGCTGATTCACCTCCAATAGTTCAAAAATCAAATCCTTAGTTAAGTCTAGCCCTTCTCCTAACGGTCAACCCAATCCACTAGTGCCGAGCACCACCAAATTTGCATAGAATCATAGATCTACACATTGCAAACAAAGATACCATTTTTTTATAATTTTTAAATCATTTTGTTTTAAATTTAATAAGAGGTGGATCTATATTTTCTTGTTCAAGAATGCAATGGAACAGTGAGAGATAAGGGGAAATGATGTTGATTTGCTAAGTCTTTAGTTTACTTTATATCGGAACTCCCGACATCTCACCACATAGATTTTATTCACGTACGAACGACGAGCGACAAAACAAAAATATGGTCGCGCTCAACACAACGACACGACCTCAAAACAATAATAACATACACTGGTTATCGTATTCTGTAACATCACAAAAATACTGTCTTTTGCCAAAAAATCATAAATTACAATTTAAATATTTTCTAAAGTAAAAATTATGGAAAAATCAAATAAATTAAATTAAAAATAAGTCGATAAAAATCGAGTCGTTATATTAAAATTTAATTTTTTTATTATTTATTCGAACTATTTATTACTACAAATAAACTTACAAAATGAATTCACTGTTATTATTTATTAACTAAAAGGTGTTGAATAAGACCATTAAACCTATTTAACTAATATTTAATTCAAATTCAGATATTTTAAATCATTATTCAAATATTTAAATAATCCCTACATTTGAATTCCAGTTTGAACCTTAAAAATCCATTTTTCCAATATTTAAAATTAATTAAATATTAAGAATCGAACGAAATTTTTTTTGGGTTGTTGCACTGCCAAAGAGATGAATTGAGAGTTATGGCTAATTCGTGGACTCCTTTGAAAACCAACACCTCAAAAGAAGTTGGCCCATAGGTCCTATCGCAACACCTAATCGTATCGCGAAATAATATGCAACCTACTCTATAATGGTGTACCAATCTCTCTCAGCCCTAGCTCCAGCACCACTTCTATAGGTCATCCACCTCAATGGTACAATAGATTACCTCACTATAACCTTTCCTTCTGGTTATCTATACCAACATACTGAAATGGTATGCAAGCGCTAAACCCCGCTTACACCTTTCCCACACGTGTACACAAGACTAAAGTATTTTCATCCCCATGTGGATCGTGATTCGTTCTTGAAGTGCCTCATACTACCCGGTTGCCCTGAATTAGGCATACCAAACTAATATATGCAAGTTGTTCGGACTATGCATCTTTAATTATATATATAAATCACTTGAACCACATATTTATACATCTGTAATATATTTTGTCCACTATTCGGTAACCCCTAGTCGAGCATACTGAACTATACATATGCTTAAATGCAAAGAGACAAGTCATGTTAAATTGGCATTAACTACCAAAGAGACCTATCAAAAGACACAACTAACTTATGGACTCCCCTCGAAACCAAAACCTCAAAAGAATTTGACCTATAGGTCTTATCATAGCATCCAATCGCACCATGGAATAATATATAACCTACTCTAGATTGGCGTTCCAATCTCTCTGCCCCTGCTTTGGAATTGTCCATAGGTCATGTGCCTTAATGGTATAATGGATTTCATGCACCAAATGGTGGCCTAAGTCGGACATAGCCGAAACTATATTTATATATAAAGACATATAAAACACATAAATTATATGTAGGTACATGTGTATAAATTCACAAACACACGGATATATATATATATATATATATATATATATATATATATATATATATATATATAATTGTTATCCGGCCTCTTGGCCCGGCTACACAAATGGGATTACGAGGACCAGACATGACTATTGATGAGAAAGATGGCCATAAGGCGACAATAATATGACCAGAGCATGATATCCAAACAGTTATATCCATCCCAGGGTAAATAAGATCAACAGGTAGGTAATACCGGATGCTAGAATGATGAAGGTTAGCTTGGTGGAATGGATGTTGGCATAGATGATTGATAAGTTGAACAGTGTATACGTGAGGTCAGCATAGTGTGTTGGACTGAGCTTTTCTTATGGTGGGCCCAAGTGGCCAAAGGGTTCCAGGCTTAAAGATGTCAGTTAGGATGAAGGCTACCTTCGTCTATTAATACAGGGGTAGGGGGCCATTTTTGGGATCTCTCTCTCTTTTTAGGAGGACTTCATCATCTTCTTCTTCCTACTCCAAATACTCTGCCATGGCTATTTTTCTATTAAACATATATCAATGGATTCTGGCCAATCCAACAACTTATGTAACTGTAATCAAATGAAGAATGAATGAAATTTGAAGTGGACGTAGGCCGAGATTGCCGAACCACTGTAAAATATTTGTGTCTATTTATTTTTATGCTTTATTCTCTAGATTCCATTAATTCTCTGATGTCCATGAAATTCTATAGGTGTCAGTGACCAATTTTGGTGCTAACATTTTAGTGCTTTCATTGAGAATTGAATTCTCATCTTGATTGGATCTCATCATCTACTAGTGGATTTCCATATTTGTGAGATAGATCCGGTTGTTTACCAGCAAAACTTCCTATTCTACTCAGATTTGAAAGTGATCTAAAGGAAGCTATTAGCCATGGAATTGGATTAACTGATGTAATGCAAGTTTTTGGGATTGAATATTGAAGTTTGCACTAGAGTTATATAAAGGCCGATCCATCACTCAATGCAGATAACAATCCCCCACTCAATAGCTAATAGCCGATTGCTCTAGCATATATACTGAGCAAATGCCGACCCGTATATATCGACCCCCTATGACCGAACCATGAATCCCTCGTGCATGACTCGAAGCAAAATCTCATATAACTCGGAGCAGCTAGGGATGTAATCCGAAGTGAAGGAAAGACAACCATGTTGCCCTATTGGTAATCTGCTAACGTCCTCGAACGAACGATGAATGGCCGACCCACCTTAGCCTTCTCTCCATGACTGAGCAATATACAAGGAGCATTACGGACCGGGCTAATGAGAATAGACTCAAGCTATCGAATCGCCTTGGCCGAGTCACTCATGGCTGATCCACCTTGGCCGAACCACTTGGCCGAACCACTCAGGCCGATCAACCTTGGCCAAACCGCTCAGGCCAATCCACATTGGCCGAACCGCCTTGGCCAAGCCACTCTTGGCCAATCCACCATGTCTACACTTCAACACCTAACCGCCTTGGCCAAGCCACTCTTGGTCGATCCACCGTGCATGCACTCCAACACCGAACCACCTTGGTCGATCCACTCTTGGACAATCCACTATGCCTACAGTCCAACATCGAACCGCCTTGGCCGATCAACTCTTGGCCGGTCCACCATGCCTACACTAAAATAGCGAACCACCTTCTATTCTTGTGCTTTACAAGCATGCCGACCTAGTATCAAATATACCGAACCATGTGCCTCGGTCGATCCAAACTTAAGTTACACCGGTCTCTTATAAAACCCCTATTTTCAAATTAAAAACTTTTTGGGTAATCGATCCAAATTTAAGAAAAAGGCTCTAGACTTAATAAAGGAACATTTTGGATTTTGGATACGGAACTCAACTTAAAAAAGGAACATTTTATCCACTTCACTTAGATCCTATGACCGACCAGGGCATAGAGGATCAAGCGGCAGCTTCTGAATGGCAGCTTTTGTTAGGACAAGTTAATATAACTATCCAATATTTTGCTATTGGTTGTATTGTAATTTGATGATGTAATGTATAAAATAGATATAGTTCTTTTGTGTAAAGATCAGTCATTATCTATTATATGTTGTTCCACTGCAATTGTGAGATTCTATTATTGTTTTTAGTCCCTTCTTTCTACTATCATCTTTCTTTTCCCTCAGCAATCTGTCTTTTTTGGCACTTGATCGTTCGGCATGTTATATAGTAGTGTATTTGTGTCGAATTTTTGGCGGTCGTGGATGGAAGGTCGTCATATGCGGTATCAACAAGAGAATGATAAGCAATCGCTACTCAAATGATACTCCCAAAGGTTGGAGAACAAAGATGATATGACTCTAGGAAAATCCCAAGATGACTCCAAGCACCATTCTTCACTGACCCAACACTTTGAATTTAGTGACTCCAAGAAGACCAATGTTTGGCTCTAAGAAATTTATTCCAAATGCTAGCAAGGATAACATACTAATCGCATTTGAGGAGAGTTGACCTCCAGATATATTTTAGCAGCTAGTTAGCTGAAGAGCCTTCTACGACCATGGATCGTTTCTATTACAAAATGAATCAAAATGAAAGTGAGGAGGAGTGGAGAAGACTAGGAAAAATAACAATGTAGGCCCGTTGGCTAAGGGCTCTGATTCCGGTAGGCAAAACAAGACCTCAAAATTCGACTCATATGCTCTTTGAAAGCTTCAATAGTACGTGCAAGCCTTGTGGAAGGGCGAGCCAGGAACTTCGAATACCCATCAATAAAGAACTCTAATTATCAATTAGATTATTGGTAGTCAACATCCCACAAGAAAGGGTTAGGGGCAGTTTGAATAGCAAGCTTACGATGCTGCTCCCCTTATTAAAGAGATTTATACCAATCTTCTTTATATTATTTTAATTTAAATTGTGCTTTGATTTACGGCCGACTTAAACTAAACTTCTTTCAAAATGATGCAGGTGACCAAGTACTCAGAGGTGGCCGCCAACCAATCCATACAGACCTTGATCCGATTTTTGGAGTTTCATCAAGACGAGCATGATTCGATTGCTCATCATCAAACATGTGCCTGTGATTTGGGGCGAAGGACTAGAGATTGAAAAGCTCATCGCGGTCAAAGCCTAATACAAATCCAACATGACCGACCATCCATTCATCGAACTCCACATTTGACTTGGAAACCTAAACAAGGCTTGGAATGAATATGGCTCGAACGTCCACTTAAATCGAGTCATAGAATAAAGTTCGACAAAATACAGATGCGTCTCCTGCAGCTTAATGACGCCAGGATCTATCCAAAATGGACGTGATTTGATCATCTATACACTAAATCCTACTCTGAACGCAAAACGTTGTTCGAAAACCCGACTTGAAGTAGCTGTGGTAGACTGCCTACTCGTTAACCATCGCTCTCAATACATGGACACAACTGCACCTTTAAACATATGCAACTTACTTTTTCTACTCGTTAATCCATTATCCTCCTTTTCTAGAAAGAGATACGAAGCAAATTATGCGAGACTTGATTATCCAACCCCAGCATGGATGTGATCCAACCATCTATCATATACCTCCTTCCTTGACTTGATTGGAAGATCTATAATCACCAAATGGACGAGAATCGACCGTCCATTTTCCAAGTTTTGTCTTTGATGATGGGGGCAGAGTCTCATTCCATGAGCAAACGTGGTTCGATTGTTCATTCGACAAAATTAGCCTCGATATGGTAAATGAAATACAAATTAAACGGGTGAAAATACGACTGCTCTCAACAAAAATCTCTTAGTCCCTGAAGCGGATGAGAGAACTCTGAGTCCCCAAAGTGCGGCATAGAGTATAAACGACTTGACAAAAATCTCTAAGTTCCTGAAGTAAACTAGAGTACTCTGAGTCCCCAAAGCGTGGACAAGAGTATGAACGACTTAAGAGAAATCTCTAAGTCCCCAGAACGCGGAATAGAGTGCTCTAAGTCCCCGGAGTGCGGACCAGAGTATAAACGATTTAAAAAATCCCTAAGTCCTCGGAGCGCGGACTAGAGCATTCTAAGTTCCCGGAGTGTGAACCAGAGTATAAATTTTTTTAAAAATCTCTAAGTCCCTAGAGCGCAGGCTAGAATAATATGTGTCCCCGGAGTGTGGACCAGAGTATAAACGATTTAAAAAATATCTAAGTCCTCAGAGCACGGACTAGAGTACTCTGAGTCCATGGAGTGCAGACAAGAGTATAAATGATTTAAAAAATCTCTAAGTCCCCAGAGTGCGGACTAGAGTACTCTGAGCCCTCGGAGTGCGGACTAGAGTATAAACAATTTAAAAAATCTCTAAGTTCCCGAAGCGCGGACTAGAGTACTTTGAGTTCCCGGAGTGCAGACCAGAGTATAAACGATTTAAAAAATCTCTAAGCCCCCATAGCGCAGATCAGAGTACTCTAAGTCCTTGGAGTTCAAAATAGAGTATAAATGATTTAAAAAATTTCTAAGTCCCCGTAGCACGGACTAGAGTACTCTGAGTCTCCGGAGTGTGGACTAGAGTATAAACGATTTAAATCTTTAAGTCCCTAGAGGGTGGACTAGAGTATTCTGAGCCCCCGGAGTGCGGACTAGAGTATAAAAGATTTAAAAAATCTCTAAGTCCTCAAAGCATGGACTAGAGTACTTTGGGTCTCCGGAGTGTGGACTAGAGTATAAACGATTTAAAAACTCGCTAAGTCCCTGGAGCACAGACTAGATTACTTTGAGTCCTTGGATTGCGGACTAGAGTACAAACGACTTAAAAAATCTCGAAGCCCCCGGAGCATGGACTAGAGTACTCTGAGTCCCCGAAGTGCGGACTAGAGTATAAATGATTTAAAAAATTCTAAATCTCCTAAGTGCGGACTAGAGTAGTTTGAGCCTTAGAGTGCGGACTAGAGTATAAACGATTTAAAAAATCTCTACGTCCCGGAAGCACGGACTAGAGTGCTCTAAGTTTCCGGAGTGCAAACCAGAGTATAAACGATTAAAAAAATCTCTTTGTCCTCGGAGCGTGGACTAGAGTAATCTGAGTTCTTGGAGTGCGGAGTAGAGTATAAATGATTTAAAAAATCTCTAAGTCCCCGTAGCATGGACTAGATTTCTTTGAGCCCCTGGAAAGCGGACTAGTTTATAAACGATTTAAAAAATCTCTAAGTCCCCAGAGCTCGGACTAGAGAACTATGAGCCCCCGGAGTGAAGGGCTGGAGTATAAACAATTTTTAAAAAAATCTTTAAATCCTCGGAGCGCAGGATAGAGTACTCTGAGCTTTCGGAGTGCGGATTAGAGTATAAACGATTTGAGAAAAATCTCTATGTCCCTGAAGCATACTAAAGTAGTTTGAGTTCCCATAGCGTGGACTAGAGTATAAATGAGTTGACAAAAATCTTAACGTCCCAAACTGTGGACTAGAGCATAAGCCGTTCGACAAATCTTTAAGTCCTAGGAGCGTGGACCGAATCATGAACACACATTGGGCGCAATTCGACCGGGGGAGCATAAATCTAAGTCACCAGAATGCAGAGTGGCATATAAACATCGATAAATAGAGGAGTGGATTCAGACTGTTCTCTACAAACTTTGGCCTGAAATTGATAGAAGGAGTATTAACTTGCTAAGGATGAGGTTTGACCATTCGACTTATGGCCTGGCCAAATCAATGCCGGGAGCCGATGTACAAATGACTAAAAGATGAATACAGCAGCTCATTATAGCTCTAGCTAGGCGTTCTTTGCAACTTAAGGCAACGATTACAAGGAGGCCTCAATATAGAACCAATCGAAACAACATCCAAAGCTACGGGCGACCGACTATATCATACCTCAAATCGGGGGTCAATATCGATACGCATCCAAGCATATACAAGTGTGACCCGAACGTCCCTTGAAAAACTATGACCACCAGAGTGTGGAAAGGTGAGTAAACCATAAAGACGTGGTCATTGATTCTCCAGCACCCTCCTTCGATCCGTCAGGAGGAGTATGATACCGGATGAGCGTGACCCGACTGCTTTTGAGCCAACTTTACCCCAAGATCCGATTACAGAACATGAACCAGAGTGGACGTAGCTGACCTTCTAGTACCCAACTTACACCCATACACTGACGACACATCAGAGTATTCCCCTTGGAATGAAAAACCACGTTACAATCCAGGATAGGCATGACTCTGCCCACGACTGAATGGGAAAGAGAATATTGCTAAAGTGGGCATGGCTGGCCTTCCTACTTATCGGTATATACCCTAGACCTAGGGGTATGAGCGAGAAGCAGGATGAATGTGAACCGACTATTCACCGATTAACTCTATGTCTTTGGAGTTTTAGTGGGAGTATAAACATAGCTAGGACGAGACTCAACCGTCCACGCAGTACATTTTTCAACCCAAGACTGGGAGCAAAAGCGTGATCATCCAAAGACTGGCTACGATAGCTCAATATTGAAACTTATATATAGTGTTTACAGCTATTCAAGGCTACGACCGAAAGAATGCCTAGCAATAGAATCATTAAATCGATGCCTATGATCGTCGGCAACTGATTATCGCTCCAACCTGAAGGTCGGATAAAAGATCATGAATGCGTTGAATGGAAAGTGTGTTACTCAAATATACAAATAACTCCAAACTCAAAGCAAGATCCAACTATACAGCTTCACGCAACTTGAGGTTGACCCCTACCCGACTTTTTCCTTTAACGCGCTTCTATGCTGGATCTTTGGCCATTTGCAGATAATCAATCAGAGCATTCAAAGCCCTTCACTATCAGACTTAATAACTAATGACAAGACTCTAGAATTCGACCAGAGCAACCATCAACATTGACCATACCAACCATATTTCACATTGAATGTTATGAAAAATAGCTATATCTGAACTCAAAGAATCCACGATTGCACCCACTAAGCTGACAATCGACATTACAACCAGCCATGGTGACCCTTTCGGGTGCTGAATATTGGATCATAGCCCAGTGTAATGATGGTAAAAAAGGATTATTTTTATTTTTTTGAATAAATGATAATATGTTTCCTTAGATTCATTCTGACATGCATGTGTGATTTCACGGACTATCTTGAGCCATGCATTGGATATTGGCTCAAAGCTACAAAATCTAGCATAATGTTTATTGATTTTATCATGAAAGCTCCACTCTTACTTTTAGGCTCACCCCATTAACGTTTATGTCTACCAGTCATTGCGACATGGCATAAAATGACCTGAGATGTCTGAAAGACTACTTAAATATAATATCAAACTAAGCCAATTCGATATCACTTATTTCCCCAAAGGGTTATCCAAGGACGAAAATTAGTAGATCTCATATCTGAATTCACTGCATCAGATGACTACTCAAAGAGTAGTGAAGAATTAACCAACAGATGGAAAATGTGCGTGGATGAAGCATCCAATGATCAGTGTTAGGGCACAGGAGTCATGTTAACGACTCTCGAGGAACGATCGATCTGATACATTATGAAACTCGATTCCTGTGTAACAAACAACGATGCTTAGTATGAAGCCTCGACCGCCAGCCTCAGATTTGCTAGAGAACTTGGAGTGGAAACTTTACATATCTTTTTTTGATTCCTGATTGGTAGAATGTAAAGTTTGGAAGTGAATCTTGCAAAGGGGAATTGTCTTGCTCCTTATCTCGGCCAGTTCCAAGAGTTACTAGCCAACTTCACATGTTACATCATTAAACACATCCTCAGTGAGTGAAATGAAAAGAGTCAAGTCATTGGCCATGCTGGCCAACTTCAGGGACGCGCAACGAGCATACTTTATTCCGGCTGAAATACTTAATATTCCAAGCATTGATGGATAGAGATCAGCTAGATCTTGAAGACAGAGCCAAAAAAGGGGTCACGGTCGACTCCTATCAAATATTATCTATAATGAGGAGTTCTTACTGAATGGAGGAATGGAAAACAACAGATCCCCCTCAAAGCTTCACTCCACATCATCCAAAAAGAAGTCATGTGTAGAAAGGAGTTCATCCATTTTTACGCCTCGCGTACCACCCATGATGAAACCAAATAAGTCTTCAGAGAAGTGCATGAAGAAAAATGCAGCGATCACACCAAAGGGAAAACCCTGACAAAGAAAATCCTATGCTACAAATATTACTGGCCAACTATCAATCAAGATGCGGTTGATCATGCTAGACAATGCGACGAGTGCAAAATGTTTGCAAAAAATCCGAAAGCCCCGCCGATGGAAATTACTCAAATGGCTAGTAAATAGCCGTTTGCCACTTAGGGGCAATGACATCATCATCTTCTTGTCGATCCTAATGGTAGTGCGAAATATACCATCATAACAGTTGATTACTTCACCAAATCGACAGATGAAGAACTTTACCCACGACCAAGAAGAAGAAAATAATCAACTTTATAGTCCGTAACGTTCTCTGCCCTTATGACCCTCCACAAACCATTATAACTGGTAATGAAGCCCAATTCGACAATGCTAAATTTCAAAACTTCAACTGTCGGCATCATATTGAAAAGAAATTTGTGGTATTTGCTCGCCTTCAAGTAAGTGGACAGGTTGAAGCTATGAGCAAAATCATAAAGTCAATTCTGAAAAGAGGTTTAGAAAAGGCTAGAGATAAATAGGTGAATAAGCTACCAGTAGCATTATTGGCTTGCAAAACTACTGCGAGTCCATAACTTGCCATGCTCCATTCACCTTTGCTTATGGCTCCAAGGTCGTCATCCATGTAGAACTTGAAGTCCCCTCTCATCGAATGTTTGATTGTAACCCTTATTTCACAAAAAAAGGAACTGCAATCGAATTGCAATTAAACTATATGGAATTGGTGATGACTTATGAGCATATAAAACACATCCGAGAGCCAAAGGCAAAGAACTTGTACCCCAAACGTGCACGTGTATATTCAAAAAATTCAATTTCTTGAAATTGATGGAAATTGATTTTTCGCTTAGAGTTATTAAAGAAAATACTAGATTAGACAACTAAAGCTTACTAGTCATGTAGAACTGGACACGGATGGCCACTGATCGAATGCAATCCCGGATTTATACTATTAAGAATCGACCAAGCATCCGATAACTAAAGAGGGATACAACACTTTGGGAAGATGAAATTGAAGAATAACGACTATTTAGTGAACATGATGGATTTCTTTATGGAGACTTTAACTTGTTTCGATTCAAAGCACGTAATGTACGCAACAAGACGTACTTTGGTGGGAAAATGTTATCTGGCATTTTGGTCCAGCTACACAAAGGTGATTATGAGGACCATACATGACTATTAATGAGAAAGATGACTATGAGACGACAATAATATGACTAAAGCATGATATCTGAAAAGTTGTATTCAGCCCAGGGTAAATAAAATCAATGGATAGGTGACACAGGATGTCAGAATGATGAAGGTTAGCTTGGTGGAATATGTGTCGGCATAGATGTTTGATAAGTTGAAGAGTGTATAAGTGAAGACAGCATAGAGTGTTGGGCTGAGGTTTTCTTATGGTGGGCCCAAGTGGCCAAAGGGGTTCAGGCCTGAAGATGTCAGTTAGCTGAAGGTAACCTTCGTCTATAAAAACAGTGGTAAGGGGGCCATTTTTAGGATCTCTTTCTCTCTTTTTGGGGGGACTTCATTATCTTCTTCTTCCTACTCCAAATAATCTGCCATGGCCATTTTTCTAATAAACTTGTATCAATGGATTCTAGCCAATCCAACAACTCATGTAATTGTAATCAAATGAAGAATGAATGAAATTTGAAGTGGAAGTTGACCGAGATTGCCAAACCACTGTAAAATCTTTGTGTCTATTTACTTCTACGCTTTTTCTCAAGATTCCATCAATTCTGTGATGTCCATGAAATTCTACGGGTGTTAGTGACCAATTTTGATGTTAACAATAACCACTCCAACTATATGGAACTAATAAACATATATCGTGCACATTTACGTAAAAAAGGCAATACACAACCAAACAAACAAATCTATCATCTCATTATCAATAACAATTCACACATACAATCATATAATTAATTCAACAAAAGTGCGTCTTACTTAAGTAAACATTCTACGAATTATAACTCCTTCTTATTATTTTATGGAAGTCTCAAAATTATTTTATAAAATAATACCCTCGCCTATCAAATTTTAGCTTAATATCACTTAATTCTTTTACTAAAATAAGGTTCATCTATTAATAAGGCCTCAATATATTATATAACTTATATATAATATATGTGTGCGTATGTATGTATGTATGTATGTATGTATTCATGTATGTATATGTATACACATATATCACAAACCATTTTCTAGGGTCCAAAATTGACAAATCATGTCATAACAAAATACGGGATTTTATAACGTTAATCCAATCCTATTACATAATATAATACTCCTTTTATAATTTCCAACTTTTCAAATAACCATTAAAAAATTCAACAGTTAGTTAATTGTTGAATTATGCCATAATAAACCAATACCAATGCCATATAAACTTCAAAACCATTTTAATATAAGTTTTGTAAGAAAGGCGTATTACTAATGTGAATGGATCTTAAGGCTACTTTAACACTAGTGAGGGTAAATTGTGTTTTATAACATTTATGAATCTTTTTAACTTAGTTTTAAGATTTAAATCAAATTAAAGATTATCAATACAGATATATACTAATTAAGCAGCCATAGACACAATCATAGGTAAATATAAAACCAATAACAACAAGTAAAGTAAGAGAGATGACACAAGGAATTTTATATTGATTCGAATTATGTAGCACCCTATAAAAAACCATAACTAAATAACCAAATTAAGAGAAATTCAATTAACTAGGATATAGATAAAAATGGAAATTTGTAAATGTTCTAATTTAACCAAAAAAAGTTATGTCGTTGTGTTCATGGTGAAATTCTGATCAATTTCCATATATTATATGATGAAAACGGAGCTCAAATGAAGTTATGGGCATTTGAAGTTTTCAGATTTAAAATAATTTAAATAGAATTCAAATTCAAATAATTAATTTTCAAATTTCAAATTTGAAATTTGAAATTTGAAATTTGAAATTATTGCGATTAGACTTGGGGGTTAAGTCAACGTTAAAGTTAATAATAAACTTTAAGAGTAATTAGGAAATTAAATAAACAACGGCTCAAAAATTAAATAACCTACCCAAAATAGAGGAAAGAGGTCGACCCCTTGCCTTATGAGGTTGATCACTAGAGGTCGACCACTTGGAATGAAGAGGTTGACTACTTTATATGCGGAGGCTAGGGATTGGTTGCTTTTTATGCTCTAGATTTATCTATTCAACATAGTTTCATCTTATGGTTCTGCTGCGTTTCAACCACTTTAAAGAAAACTGTAATGACCCAAAACTTTATCATTTTAATTTATGAATTTTTAATTTGATTTAAATATTCAGTTAATGGTTTTTTTAATCCAATAACCCTACTTTAATTGATAATTCACAATATAAAATTTATTTCTAAATTATGTTTAAATAAATATATAGTTCGATGAAAAACTAAAAATGCGATCGAAACACACTTTTTGAAGTTTTGGTTTTATCGAACAAGTTAAAAGAAGTTGTAATATTTTATTATGTTTTAAAAAATATTTAAAATGTTATCACACTTTTATTTAGAAATGAATAATATAATAGAAACAAGTATTTAAAAAGTAAAAATATATTTAAATTTGAAAATATAGAAGGATGTGACATGAAATGATATCTTAAGTGTAAAAATCAACTTAAGGTACATGAAACAGCTTATTAAGCTATATATTTGCAAATGCTTGTCCTCTTGGTGGATTAAGAGGTGATGTTAGAGTTGAAAAATTATGATGCAAGGGCATTTTGGGTGTTTTACCTTCTTTACTTTATTATTGTTTTTATCTTATTCTTGTACATATATTCTCATTTTTCACTTTATATCTCATTCGATCATTCCCTCTCTACTCCATTATTCATTTTCTCTTCTTTCTAAATTCTTAACATAAAATTCTTACCATTTTAAAGCCAAAAAATGGTTGATTTACTCAAGATCAAAGCACTTTCAAAAGCATGGAGAAATGTGATCTATTCAATTAGATATAAATTTGGTGAATTCAATGTTGTGTAACTTATTTGTTAGCTTGCTTATGAATTGTATGTGATATCCATGTTTTATGTAATAGGTCTAAATTTCATAAGTTTTGGTTTTGGTTTGAAATTGCAAAAATTAGTTTACCGTAAACAAATAAATCAACTTATTGGCTCTCTATATCTTCGTAAACATAAACTCCTTTTTACCTTTTAAAATCGATATCTCATAAACTGTAATGAATTAGATTATGTCATCAACTACAAAGTTATTAGTTTTGATCCATTATTATTTTTAGAAATGGTTGTCGAATTTTTCATCAAATATTTTATGAGAAATTTAAGCAATTCAGTAATGGCATATGTTATGTCGGTTTTTGTCGATTGCAAATAGACGAATGACATTTACAATCATGTTTGTATCTACAAATCATGACTTTTAGGTTGATTTTCTTGATTTTAGGGTGTCACGTGGTGTTATGGTGGTTAGTTGATCGATTTCGGGTTAAAAATCAAATTTTGGAAATTAAGGCGATTTTAGGCAGAGAGGTTAGAGCTAGAGTGGCCTTGGGTGGCGGCGGAGCTATGGTGTTGATCTTGGATGATCTGGTGGCTTGTGGTGTCACTTAGAGTTGAAACTCAGGTTTTAGGCATTTTTTGTTTTTTTAGCTTGAAAGCAATGCTACTAGTGATGCTAAGGGGAGTCAGGCTCGGCCTGGGTTGGCCTAGAGATGCTCGGGTGTGTGGGCTAGCAAGTGGAGTAGGCGATGTGGGCCCAGGTGGAGTGACGTGATTAGAGGAGGTGGATTTTTTGTCGCGACCTGGGTTGGGCGCTCGTTTTGTTTTTTTGCTAAGGGAGGATATGTTTTCGCTGGGGTGTTGGAAGACAGAGGCGGGAAAGGGGGCGTGGTGGGTGCTGAAAGGTCGAGAGCAGCGAGGCAAGTTTGAGGCTGGCCTGGGGGCAATAAGCGGTGGCTGATTTCGTGTGTGCATGTGCACGCATGCCCGTGTGTACACCTTGAGATTTTGCTTCTCGTTTTTCAAAATCTAGAAATGGCATTTATTTGATGAAGAAGGGTGGTGCGGGATAGGTCATATGGTTAATGGGCCTAAATGGGTTATGGATTGCTAGTAATTAAATAATGGTTTTGTTTAAATTTAGTTCTAATTAGATAAGATATATCTTAGAAAATTCATAAATCTCTCGTTCGAAATCCGATTGACATGTTATTTTCGGCATTGAGTTCGTATTGACTTGTAGAAGACACTCATGAAATCTTGTTGTGTAAATTATTGGTAAAATAATCCTGGTTGAGTATAACTACGTTGTTTGGTAATTTTATTTTTGCACTGACATATGTATTGCATAATAAATCCCCATTCTTCTATAATTAAATGGAATAATTATTGATGGTATATGTTTAGCCGAATAAATCTCCGTTCTGCTATTAAATTAATTTGGACATTTAATTTTATGCCAGTTGTTTTATATAGGATAAATGATACATTTACTATACGTAGTTAATTGTGGATTTGATTTACTTACATGTTGCATATGTGAATAACAATTATGTGACTTGAAAAGTCAAATTAAATTAAATAGTAACTTGATTTAGCTCCATTAGGATCGCTAAACCTCTTTCCCTATTTGTAAAGTCATGGATTTTAAATACTTCAATTGTATAATATTTTGACGTTAAGTGTTTCTAAATGATGTTTTAAGATAACTTATTTAAAATTTACAATAAAGATATTTAAAGTTATTTCATCATATTATTAATGTATTTTAAGTTATTTAATTATATTACTAATGTGTTAGTTAATTGGTTTAGTTCTGATTTAAAGTTAATTAATTATTTAATTAATGATGTGTTTAAGTTAATTACTTTTCTTATCAATGTTGCTTTAAAGTAAATTAGTTATTTATTGATAATTTTCCAAAGTAATTAATTAATTTAAAAAAGATGTTTATAATGATAAATTGTTTTACAAAAAGGATTTTACTTGGTGAAAAGGATATATTTGAGGAGATTTATAAATGATATTATGAAAAGGTGATTATAAATGATATTCGATTAAGGAGTTTTATCAGGAGTTTATAAATCATTTTAAGAGATTTATAAAAGAAGTTTTGTAAATCAATTTGGAGATCTATAAAAGGTTTTGAAGTATGAAATTGCCTTATATAAAGGGAATTTTATAAAAGAAATGGGATCTGATTTTGGTAATTAGTTCTTCTTAATTACAGTGGTATGGAAACATTCTTTTATGCTTAACACCAACAAATAACGGTTTGGTTTATAGTAAGAAATATTTTAAAATATTATCTAGGCCTATTTAAATATGATTTAGAAAAGATAAAATTTTGGTTAAGTTTTGATTAATATAGTTATACCATTGAGATAAGCATATGGATATTTTCTAAGTATTGAAAATATAATAGCTTGCATATAATTATATCGTTGAGATACATATTCGAATATTTTCCCAAGCATTGAAAAGAATATAAGGGGTTTGTGAATATATCTTTTTTGAATGTATTCTGAATCAATTAATTAAAAGAGATTTTAATAATTGCAAGATTTATTCATAGAGGCTTAATGGATCTCATATGGAATTAAATCTATGATTAATTACTTGTTATTTGATAGTTAAATAGCCGACTATCAAATTTAGGTCAAAATCTAAATCTGGAAATATCTAGGAGAAACATAAGGGGTTACATGGCATAGTTGTAACACCCTATATTTTTCGTGACATTATTTAGAATGTTTAATTAGCTAAAAATAATAAAAAAATGTAAGATGATTAATAGATTGAGATTTGATTTAACTAAGCATATTCGAGCCATGTTAAATCTAAACCAAAACGAGATAGCATGAATAAAAATGTAAGGAAATAAGGGTGGGAAAGATGGGAAATAGGATGAACTTATAACCTAAACCCTTAGGAAATCAAACATACGTTCATTTCACTTTTCTCGAGCAAAAATACTCTAAGGTCGGCCCTATTTTCAATCTCAAGAGAAGATAAAGCTAGGATTTTCAAGAAGAAGAAGTAAATCACCTTATTCAACATCAAATCTCACATCTTTAATAACAAAGCTAAGGTGAATGATTACTAAATCTAATTTTCTTATAGTTTTTGATTTTAAGGTTAAACTGAAATGATTTTGCAAGGTAATGCCATGTTTTGGATGATTAAATGTTTATATATACTTGTTGGTGATTTGGGCATGTTCATATTGATTTTAATGATATGCTTTGCTGTGAAAACCCTATTTAATGACATCTAAATGCCTTGCGATTTTGTATATAGACTAGAAATGTTATTTTGGAGATGGGTTTCAATTTTCATAATTTTTGAACTAATGTTTATTTTAATTTTCTAATGAAGGAAATGATTTATTGGGTTACAAATATTTTATGGTTAAATTATAATTAGTTTGGGTCTGAAATTTATATATATTAGAAAACATATTGAAAAGCATTTTCTGGAATTTTTGTAGAATTTTCCAATGTGTTTTGATGACTATATAAAATAATTTAAGGTTTAGGACTTAAATATTTTATATATTTAATTAAGGAGAATGGGAGTTTTGCAAATGATTTAAATTAATTAATTCTGAAATTATGGCAGTACTTTTAGAAAAGAAAAAATTAGCACCTAATAAGAATTTGACAAACAAGGAAGCTTAGTGCCACGACCTGATTTTTCGACGCTCGAAAATCGACATCAATACGACCACTATATTAAATGTCGAACAATCGATCAGAAAAACAGACCGTAAGGGAAAGAAGAAGGAGGTAGAAGAAGAGAAAATAAAACAACAACAGAATCTCACAATCGCAATGGAACAACATATAATATATAACAACAAATTTTTATACCAAAGAATATATAATAGTATATTAATTACAATCATCAGAGTACAGTACGATCCATAACACACAACTAGACAGTTATAATAACTCGTCCTCACAGAAACTGATTATGCAACAAACAATACACAGCGGATAATACATCAAATTGTGTGATACGTCTTGCCATCCAGCTCATCTCCTGAGCTCCACAACAACCTATCATGTATCCTATAATACTCGGTCAGACCTGAGCATTATAGTGAAATAACACCCAAGTCAATCTGGAATAGCAGCGTGAGAAAAACAATCAATTGGATTATGAAAGTTTCCAAAATCCTTTGAAATCAAAGGTATCTCGTAAGACCACGCCACAAACAAACATGTCCGGTTTTTACCTTACAATAACCAAAACATTTTTTATCAAATCCTCTGATAATACGATAGTGTCAAAATATAATTACTTATTCAAATAGCCAAAATTGTTACATTCATTAAATTCTTGCATAATAGGTATACAAACAAATCTGAAGGCACTTATTGGAGATTGAGTTTCCATCAACGGCAGGGCTACTGGGGTACCACCCGTCATAGTACGTGGTCTAGATCAACGTACCGAGGACCCTCCATAATCCCCTGCAACACAAGACTGGAGCTACCCCTTACTATATAGTCCGAATTAGATCACCCCGCAGTTGGGATCAGCAACCGCTCACACGGACGAATAAAAAGGGACATCTAGACAGGGATGACCTTACCCTAATTGGTCGCTAGCCACTTAGCCATGCTGCACCTCCCATGTTTTAGCCATTCCAAGTTGATGAGGCTCGAGGCAATGTGTTACCTTTTTAGAACATATCTCACTTAGAATTCTCATCGTTCTCTTGACGATGTTCTGATAACATTCATCCATACAAGTCCGTTCTCGATCCGAATGGAACTGAAGGAACTACTCTTACTACATCCATTTTGGAATCACCCTCAGGATTAGAAGCGATTAGCACTTGCACTTCACTACTCCATCTTCGACTCCAAGCTCTACTCTTCCTCACAAAAACGTTCAAATGGGTTGGAAGTGGTTTTCTGGAAATTAATCCCGATCCCGGTCTCTTTGAAACGATCAGCGCATTGGCCAATATTGATAGTCTGTTATGTAACTATTGAATCACATCCAAAATAACCATCAGGCCTTAATAATTTCCCAAATTATTTATTTCAAAATATCATCGCAAGATATTTTCCACACTTTAATCCTTTGAAAATAGTTTTTAAATCACTTTTTCTCTTGCAGAAATAAATTGCCATCCAATTGTTTTATTTCCATTGAAAATCACCAAGTTTTAATACTTCAGGTTTTTACATAATTTAAATCACTTTATCCAAAAATATATACTTTAAAACATTTAAAATAAAAACTACTTAAAACACTTTATTTAAAATACTAATTATGAAATTTTATAATAATTTCTTATGTAAAACTTAAGCCAAAACTATGTTTAAAATAAAAGTTATTCTATGAGGTATAAATTCTAATAATTATCTTTTAAGTCATAATACTAGTTAAACCTTTAAAATAATTTACTTACATAGTTAACTTAATAAATATTTACTTTTATTAAAATTTAAGACCACTAAATAATAATTGCTTTCTAAAACATTCTTTTAAAACCACTTTTAAACCTCTAACTTATACTTGGAAATCTTTCTTTGAAAATATACTTGGCTTCTTAGGGAATTACACTTTCCATTCCAATACAACCGTCTAATCACTTATAAATCCTTCTCGATTTATTTCCAGTTTAATTTACGTTCAAATCTCGTAAATTTTCCTTTCCATACTTTTAAAAATAAACCACTATTTATTTTTAGAAAAATCACACTTTCCTTATAAATTCCATTGTGAATTTATACTTCCAAATTATCCACTAATAATATTCACTTATTTATAAACCCTATTTATAAATTCCATAATATCATTTCCTTTTAAATCACAGTTTTCAAAACACTTTATCGATTCCCTAAATTACTTGTATTTTAAAATTTATTTTGATTTACCCAATTTAATCTGAAATCCGTTTATTCCATATTCACTCCTTATTTTGATTTTTAAATCCCATTTAAATCTGGAATATTAATTTAATACTTAGTTTCAAAATTCTCCTTTTATTTTCCCAAACCATTTTAAATCTTGAATTTAAAATAAATTCAAAATTTTTTAAACAATAAAACTTAAGTTCTCAAAATTCATTTATCCCCATTTATTTAGAAATCTTTTTCCCATACCCGGAATTCATTTGATAGGATTTTAAATCAAACTCTTTATCCTTTCCCAAATTCATTCTTTTAATTTATCCAATTTCACTATATTTATTTTACTTAGAATTCACTCTTTTATTTTCCCTTAAAAAATCCAATCATTATATTTTAACATCTCAATATACCCAAAATATATTCAGTCAAACCGTATCATCCAATATTTTCAATTCCTATTTAATTAATATAATCTATCACAGATTATCAAATAAAACATATCATCAAATATGAACATAACTTCCTACATTTTAAGGAATCCAGTTAGATCCCCTCAACTCGTTTTCCTGCATCCACAGATGTTAGCACAATATAAAATACCAATCCCACATCGAGCGGGATATCGTGGTATAAAGGGTCTTCCGCAATTATGTGTAGCGCATAGAGTCTCATCCGCTATATAATGCGGGAAATCAATCACTCCAATATACACACACACACACACACACTATATATATATAACATATCACATCCACGCTGATAATAAATTATCAATTCAAGAAATCACCCAATAATTTAAATTTAACTATTTAAATTTAAACGGTAATCCAAATGAGTGAGATTAACTCACTTTCATTTTTGTTTTCAACCCATTTCCATTCTGGCTTGTTATCACCACGATTCTAAGACCTTGTATAAACATCGCATGGTTTATTAATATTTGAATTGATCGAACAAATTTATTACTATTTAGTTATTTAATTTAAACTAATAATTTGATTTAAACTAATTCCCTTAAAATCTTTTTGTAACTAAAATAATTATATAGGTTAATCACCAAAATACATTGTTTTAAAATAAACTGGTAAGTTTAAAATGTGTATAGGTATATTTATTCTATTTTTCTTTGAAACTACATATACTTAGAAACTTAATTTATATCGATTCAAAAATGAAATTTTTAAACAAACTTTTCAATATTTAAAATACCTATATATATGTACACATTTATATTTTCAAAATCTTTTTGTAAAAAATCTTATGTGTATATATTTTTTGTTTATTGTTTATTTCCCAACCTACATAGTAAAACTGAATTCTTATTTATCGTATATACATATATATCTCTTTTAAAAGAAATTAGCAAACCTCACTGCTTCAACTCAAAATCTCATGCGACCACGCATACTCGAACCCACGACCCCTGATGCAGCCGTCTTGCCGTTGTCGTGCCCTTCGTGAGCTCGTGAGGGTCGAAGCCCTCTGTTGAAGTTGCAAACGCAATGCAAGTCCCTGTCAGAGCCTTCGACAAAGACGCCTCTAACCCTGCGAACCCTACGCCGCCGATCGTCCCACCAAGTACCCAACGACCAGGCGATTTGCTCGTGACCCAAGTTTTCCCCCTTCCCCCGACCGACGAATTTGATCGAAGCAGATAAGCTTCACAAGCTTGAAGTAAGCTATGACTTCATACATTAAAACTGGGAAGGAAGCGATTCTACTCAAACGATACTATTTTTTTTTTTTTTTTCGAATCAAAGGAATTGATTTTGAAAATGAGGAGGAGAGGGAGGCGTGGGTTTTAATTTTAGGTAAGGAGAGAACTGCGAATTGATCGGCCATATATTTACGTTCAACAAGGAAGAAATGAAAGTGAGGAAGGGCATCTGGTCGTTTTTTTTACGAAAAAGAAGACAAGGGGAGGGATATGCTTATACTTCTAGGAATGAGACAACATGTGTACTTATTTCTGAAAGCTAACGTATAGATGTATACAATGGATATGGATTTCCCTTTTGTTTATTATTATTATTATTATTATCTATCAGCCTGTCACAATTTCAATCAGCGAATGGAGGTAGGGTGGCTTGCATAGGTATAGGATAGGATGGCTGTGACGAAAGAATGGTGGCTGATGTGAAAAGTTTTGACCAGTCAATAAATTATTATATTTAAATTTAAATCGTCTTGAATTTCCAACTTAAAATTTCGACATCCTATCAAGGCATGCCACTAGGTGTTCCTAGTGTTATACCCCTATTCCGAAAGCAGTGGAAAAGGTCTCAAATCCTAATTCGATCGTATGGAGAAGATAGCTTTTTGGATCCAATTAATGTATTTAATTTTCGATATAAATTTAAGCGCGTTTACCTGTCGTATGATCACATGACAACTCCAAACATCATGCAATTCGAAATCTAATAATAATACGCTATTATGGATCAAATGGAATTGGTTCCGTCGAAATCCAAGACCGTGCTTCGGAAGGGTATTTTTAAATATCGATTTAAACGATATATTTTTAAAATTGAACAGATCCCTTCCAAATTCAAATTTAAAGCTTGTATTGTTTTTAGTATTATTAATATAAATTTACGAGATCTTTAAATATTTTTAACAAGCTTAAAACTCCAGATTCCCTATTTCACCCATTCCAATTATTGAATTAAATATTTAAATTATCCAATAACCCGTGATATTTGAAATTCAAGTTAGAATTTAACTTTTAAATATTTAAAATTAATTAAATATTCCAATTTCAAATGTCCAAAATTCCGAGTTGTCACGGTTAGTTAAAAAGTTTAATTAAAAATGTTTAAAATCAGAAATTCATGTGAAATTTATGTTTCACCACTTTTGGTTTCGCCCAAGTAGACTTTGACTAAGACCCTCTGTATCCTTCCTCAATCCATTGCATATAGTATTAATTTCGGTATAGCGTGAATTAGACAAAGGCGGATGGTAAGAGTCAAAACCAAGGGTCGAAACGGTCGAAGCACCTTTTTGTTTTAAAGAGAGAAGCGCCTGCTTGCTTTCGACCAACTAGCTTTCGACTTAGTTGGCTTCCGACTAGGTCAATTGATTTAAAGAAAGATTTTAACATCGCGCCTTTGTTCTAAGAAATAGCTTTCGACTAAGTTTATTTTGACAAAGTCGATGGGTTTAAAGGTTGGTTTTGAAATAGTTACAGCTCTCTTTTTTAATAATAGCTTTCAACTATGTCGAAGCCTCTACTGTCACCTTCTACCTTTTGAAACCGAGCTTTCGAAGGTGGTTGTATACAAACTCTACTGCTTTCTTAGTTCTTTCGGAAGGGGTGGTTTTGACACCATCACTTCTCTATATAGTTATAGCTCTCGAAAGAATTAGCTTTCGACTCTGTTGCTTGGACCCTTAGTGATTTTTAAAAGTAATAGTCCAAAGGTTTTGACTAGATAGTGTTGAATGATTTCGAAAAGTGTTTTCCACATGTTTAAATTGTACCCAAATTCTTTCAAAGGGTTTAAGGTTTTAATACCTTCGAAAGGTTTTGAAGAAGGTTTCGAAGTAGAGGTTTTCCAATGGTTTCGAAAGGTTTAAAGGAAAGGTTTTTCAATGGTTTTGAATGGTTTAAAGGAAAGGTTTTTCCAATGGTTTCTAAAGGCAAAGTTTCTTGGTTTTAAAGATAGATGTCAAAGGTTGTAAGCCTTAAAGGAATAGAAATTTCAATGGTTTCGAAAGGTTTATATGAATGGTTTCGAACGGGGTAATTTAAATAAGATCGAAAGGGGTACTTTCAAATGTTTAAAGGTTTTCATCAACATAGATTTAAGTTAAGTATATATATAACATGGCAAGGTGATTTTGAGTAAAGCATGGAGTAAAAATGTTTTCATTGTTTAAATTTTGTTTAAAAGATTTTAAATTAATTTTAGATGAAAAGGGTTTCAAGGAAAATTATGAGAACGTATCCCTAAGTAAAAATGACTCAGATATTAGAATACCAAATGAGACTGGTATAGGGTCGCGTCCTTTACATTAGCTTTTCGCCCTAGATAATTTATTCCGAAATTCCAGTGTGTAGGACTTTATAATAGGTAAGACTAAAATTATGATTACACACAGAAGGGAATATATATTTGTGTACATATAGGTTATTGGTGAGCCCGCAAAACCATTAGGATCAGGTGACTTTAGGAGATGTTAAGTAAGGTACAAACCATCTGAAAGATAAGTATTTAATAGATAGTTAAGGACATAACGTTTGGATGGGGAATGTTTAACGGATGTTAGATTATTTTGTTACTTTGTCTGGTAGGCCCGAGTCAGCCAAAGGTTAATAGTAAGACAATCAAAACTAAAGTGTTTGATTAGATAGTTCTTTTATTCCCTGATATGTGTGTTTACATAATGACGCTTTACATTATTTAACCAGTGGTTGTAGAAAATTATTTGCAAAAAGATATGTTTTAAAAGAATGTTAGAGAGGGGAAACCCGTTCCGCTAAGGGGCGTGATCTGACTTAACATTAATAACTAGGATGTATAGTATTATTCACACCAAGCTTTATGTCTGACTCGAAGTTTATGCTTCTCCCCTTAAACTCTTGGGTGCTCAAAATTGATTTGAGTAGTCTGAGTGATGAGGTTCTTTCAGGTTTTAGTAGGATGACGAATAAAGCTATCGGAGGAGAGAAGGAGGCTAACAGATAGCTATTTAGGATTTGCAATTCTTTGTTTTGTGTTTATTTCCGCTGTGTATATATTAAGTCAATTATGACTATATGACTTTGATCATCCAAGGAGGAATCTTCACATGTCGCTCTTGGTGTATTTTGTACTAAGTATATTTTATCATTGCATAGGAAACGTTTTGGTATTATGTATTATGAATATGGAACATGTGTTTTGAAATGTAATGGAAAATTTTGTTTTGAAATCTGTGATTTGTGTCATACTCAAGTGCTTTATATATTATAGATACCATTAACATAGCCATATTTAGTCATCGGAAGTTAATACTATAGATGACTGTAGCATCTGTAGCGCTTAGCTTTGGGCCTCTAGATAGGGGATGTTACAACTTGGTATCAGAGCATAGGATTATGAAATACTTTAACTAAAATGATTTTTGAAAACAAAATCCTTAGGAATTAGAGTTAGGATTAGGGTATGGGATAACGCTATAATAACATACCTGTATTTGCTATATATAAGTATACACTTTATCTCTAGACTCCTATCTTTGTTAGGCCATTCCGTTATATCTCACGAAGCTTGAATACAGATATGGATAAAAGAAGTGGTATAGTTAATCTAGGAGGAGACAACACCATCATAAATGGAAATGCCTGACAAAATGCTAGAAGAGGACAAGGTCAGGCTCAGGCTGAGAATGTTGGTGCTGGGGTTCCCTAAGTTGACATGGGAGCTATGTATCATTTTTTTGTAAACATGATGCCAGCTGGAATATAAGCTAGAGTCATTGGAGGGAAAGTTGCTGGAGGAGGAATTCAGGAAGCTCCGATGGTCAATCAGTATGCCAAACTTGAGCAGAAACTATACTAGGCTTGAAGGAAAGCCGCTTTTTGGAATGGAGGATGCTATCACGGTAGAAAACTAGATGTTACACTGTGAGATGATATTTGCTGACCTAGGGATCAATGACGAGCAGAAAAGAAGACTTTCTTCAAGGCAGCTTCAAGGAGCTACTTTGTTTTGGTGTAATAATGTAACTGCTGGTGTGGATGAAGAGATTATGACGTGGGCAGTGTTTAGGAAGAGGTTTCAAGAAATTTTCATGTTGGTAATGGTGCACTCAGTCTTTATCAGGAAGTTTGCTGAGCTAGAATAAGAAGAAATGTCAGTTCTAGAATATGCTAGTAGATTCAAAGAGTTAGCTTGGTATGGGTGTGCCACTGTTGACACAGTGTTTAAAAGGAATGAAAATTTTATTAGAGGTTTAAAATCAGAGTTGGCTAGGGCTACGTTATCGCACATCAGAGATCCATGTGATGTAATTATGGAAATGGAATTGAGACATAAGGAGATGTTAGCTTGTCTGGAGAAGGAAGTCTAGGTTGGACAGGGCCAAAAAAGAAATTTTTTCCACCAAAAGAATGCTTAGAAAGGAGGTACGATAAGGAAATGAAAGTCCAAGGTGGTCTGCTATAAGTGCGACAAGAAAGGACATTATGCTCATGAGTGTCGTACTGGAAAAGGGAAAGGAAAGGAGGTGGTTGGAAAGAAGAACATCAGGTGTTTTAATTGTGATCAAATCATCCACTACAAGAACTAGTGCAAAGAGCCATCTAAAGGAGATAAAGGCAAAGCATTGCATTGGAGACTGCTACTTTAAAGCCGAAAGTGCAGGAGAACGGAAAGGATGTGTTACGAGGCACACTTCAGATCCATGGTACATATGTCAGTGTTTTATTTGATACTTGTGCATCTCGTTCTTTCATATCTCGACACTTGGTAGGTAAACTTAACCTAGAACCCATATGTTTAGTTACTTCCTGAAGAGTTGCAAATCCGATAGGAGGATATGCAACGCTTGGGATGAAATGTGACCACTTAGAGTTTGATTTGCTAGGTTACATCTTTGTTTGCAGTTTGCACATATTTGACTTTGTAGGGTTCAGAATTATATTAGGAATGGATCGGTTAAGTAATCACGATGCTAGGATATTTTTCCTAGATAAGAAAATATCACTTAGCCACCCGAATTGTAGTGATCGAATAGTTTATACCGTAGAATACCCAAGTTATGAAGTAAATGCTTTGTTGGGTGTTATGGAATTAGAAGAAGATTTGAATCGTGTTTTCGTAGTTAGAGAATTCGTGGATGTGTTTAAGCTAGTAGCTTGATTACCTCCGAAACGAGTCATCGAGTTTCAGATAGATTTGGTGCTAGGGGCAGAACTGGTAAGTAGGCTGCCATGCAGAATGACACCAACAGCGATAAAGGAGTTAAAGGCACAGTTGGTAGACTTAGAAGGCAAGAGTTTTATTAGACCATGTAGTTCTCCTTGGGAAGCAACCACTGTATTTGCTAAGAAGCCGGACGGATCGTCAAGGCTATGTATTGATTATCGTAAGCTGAATGAGAAGACGATAAAGAATCTATATCCACTGCCAAGGATTGATGGTTAGTCAAATCAGTTGAGTGGAGCCAGGATATTCTATCAGTTGGATCTGGCGACAGGATTTCATCAGCTTAGAGTAGCAAAACAAAATACACCTTTGACGACATTCAGAACAAGATATGGGTCATACAAATGGTTAGTTATGCCGTATGGACTCACTAATGCACCAGCATTCTTTGTAGATTTGATGAATTGAATTTTTCGAGAGCGCTTGGATAGATTCATGTTGGTTTTCATAGGTGATATTCTGATATACTCTAAGGATGAGAAGGATCATGAAGTTCATCTTAGATTTGTTCTTGAAACGTTAAGGCAGCATCAGCTAAGGGAAAAGTTTTTGATGTGCCATTTTTGCAAGATAGGAGTGAAGTTTCTTGGTCACTTGGTTTCGGAAAAAGGATTTTCAGTTGATCCAGAAAAGATCGAAGCCGTTAATAATTGGAAGAGACCAGAAATGACCATTAAGATAAGAAGTTTCCTTGGATTAGCGGGATATTATCGAAGGTTTATAAAGGATTTCTCGTGGATAGCAGCGCCGATGACCAAGCTAACATGAAAGGATGTAAAGTTTGTATGGACTGATAAGTGTGAGGAAGCATTTGAGAGCTTGAAGCACTTGTTGACCCATACACCTGTATTGATGGTTACGGAGGGCAATCGCAATTTGTTGTGTATACTAATGCGTGTGGTACTGGATTAAGAGTTTTACTAATGCAAAGGGGTAAAGTGATTACGTACGCTTTAAGACAGCTCAGACCACATGAGGTTAGGTATCTGACACATGACTTGGAATTAGCTGCAATTATATTTTCCTTGAAAGTGTGGAGGCATTACATTTTAGGAGAAAGGTTCGAGATATATACAGACCATAATTCATTGAAGTACTTGTTCTCTCAGAGGCAGCTGAAAATGAGACGGCAAATTTGGTTGGAGTTTTTAGCCGCTTATGATTTTAGAATAGAGTACACATCGAGGAAAGGCAACAAGGTTGCAGATGCGCTTATAGAATCCATAAGAATGCAGTGTTAGCTATGATAGTAGAATGGAAAGACTTAGAAGCATTGTAATCCTGTTGAGTATTGTGGAGATCCAAGGCTGAGTCTAGTCAAGGATCCGTTAGGTGTCTTGTTTGGATGTCCGACCGGTATTGATTGAGAAGATTGCTTCCAAACAAGTAGAGGATCCAGTGTCAGTTGAAAAGATCAGGAAACTAAAGGATGGAACAGAGAGCGATGACTTGAAGGATTTTAGTCTTGACCAGAATAGGTGGTTGAGAAAGAGGGGAAGATTATGTATTCCAAACATGGGAGACATAAGGAAGGAAGTCTTGGAGGAATGTCATTATTCGAAGTTCACTATTCATGTAGGAGGAGCGAAGATGCATCAAGATATGAGGAGAAGTTTCTTCTATGAAGGAATGAAGTGGGATGTTGGCTTATGTGTGAAACAATGTATAAACTGTCAACAAGTAAAAGCCGAGTGAATTGCTTCGGCCACTGAATATCCTAATATGGAAGTGGGATTCCATTTCTACAGATTTCATTGATGGGTAGCCGAGATCTAATAGATGGAATGAAAGTAAATGGACCATAGTAGAAAGATTGACTAAGAGTGCCCATTTTATTCTGGTTAAGGAAAATATGGTGGCACTTGCATTGGCTAAGTTGTTTATGAAGAATGTGGTTAGACTTCACGGGATTTCTTGTACTATTGTTAGTGACAGAGATTCCTTGTTTACTAGCGAGTTCTAAAAGAGTCTACAGGAAAGTTTAGGAACCAAGCTCAAGATGAGTATCACTTACCATCCCCAGACATATGGGCAAACGGAAAGATTTAACAAGATCTTGGAGGACTTCTTAAGAGCTTTTGTATTGGACTTTAAAGGATCATGGGAAGGCGATTTACATCTAGTCGAATTTTCGTATAACAATAGTTATCAGACTAGTATAAGGATGACACCGTTTGAGGCTTTATATGGAAGGCCATGCAAATCCCCTACATGTTGGTTAGAGAACAAGGATAGGTTGTTTCTTGTTCCTGATTAGGTAAAAGAAGTAGTAGAAAATTTTAAGCTAATAAGGGTGGGAATGAAGGAATCTCGGTCTAGGCAGAAAAGCTATGCAGATAGAAAACGAAATGATTTAGAGTTCTCTGTTGGAGATTATATTGTCGTCAAAGTACCGCCGATGAAAGGTGTTATCACGTTCGGGAAGACTGAGAAGTTAGCACCAAGATTTGTAGGACCATTTCCTATTTCAGAAAGTATCAGGAAACTCGAATATAGGGTAGAGTTACCGAGTAGTTTGGTGGAGTCCATGATGTTTTCCATGTATCTCATCTGAGGAAATGTGTTAAGGATCCATACACTACTATAGCACCAACTGTGTTAGAAGATTTAGTAGTGGAACTAAATATGACTATAGTTAGGAAGCCTATCTGGATAGTCGAGGGAGATGAGAAGAAATTGAGGAATAAGACACTTAGATTAGTGAAAGTCCAACGGAGTGACGGTGCTACAGACTATACTTGGGAAACTAAGAGAAGGATTAGATACGCTTATCCTGATTTGCTAGATGGTATGTTTTACCTTTGATTGTTTTGTTATGGGCCTCATCATAATTTCGAGAATGAAATCCTTTAAGGAGGGGAGATTGTAACACGCCATATTTTTGGTGACATTATTTAGAATATTATTTAGCTAAATAAAATAAAATAATGTAAGATGATTAATAGATTGAGATTTGATTTAAATAAAGGTAGTCATGCCATGTTAAATGTAAATCAAAACGAGATAACATGAATATAAGAGTTAGGAAATAAGAGAGGGCAAAATGGGAAATAGGATAAATTTATAACCTAACTCTTAGGAAATCAAACACTCATTCATTTCACTTTTCTCAAGAAAAATACCCTAAGGCAGGCCGCAATTTTCAATCTCAAGAAAAGATAAAGCTAGAATTTTCAAGAGGAAGAAGTAAATCAACTTATTCAACATCAAATCTCACATCTTTAATCACAAACATAAGGTGAATGACTACTACGTCCCATTTTCTTATAGTTATCGATTTTAAGGTTAACCCAAAATGTTTTTGCACGATAACGCCATGTTTTGGACGATTACATGTTTATATATACTTGTTGGAGATTTGGGCATGTTCAGGTTGATTTTTATGATATGTTTTGATGTGAAAACCCTATTTAATGACATCGAAATGCCTAGCGATCTCATATATAGACCAAGTTTCAATATTCGTAATTTTCTTAATTAATGCGGATTTTATATTAATTTTCTAGTGAAGGAAATGATTTATTGGGTTATAAATAGTTTACGGTTAAAATATAATTAGTTTGGATTTGAAATTTATATATGTTAGAAAATTTATTGAAAAGGATTTTATGGAATTTTTGCAAAATTTTCCAAAGTGTTTTTATGAATATATAAAATTATTTAAGGTACGGGACTTAAATGTTTTATATATTTAATTAAGGAGAAGGGGTATTTTGCAAATGATTTAAATTAATTAATTTTGAAATTATGGCAGTACTTTTGTAAAGAAAAATTAGTAACTAATAAGAGTTTGACAAACAAGGCAGATTAGTTAAATTTTTTACTTAAAAAGGTAAAAATTCAGAAATTCATGTTAAGAATATGTTTCGCCACTTTTGGTTTCGCCCAGGGAGCCTTTGACTAAGACACTCCGCCTCCTTCTTTGAACCAACGCACACAGTATCAATTTGGGTACACAGCGAATTGGACAAAGGCGGAAGGTAAGAGTCAAAACCAAGGGATTTCGAAAGGGTCTAAGCGCCTTTTTGTTTAAAAAAAGAGTAGCGTTGTCTTGCTTTCGACCAAGTAGCTTTCGACTTAGTTAGCTTCCGACCAGGTCAATTGATTTGAAAAAATGTTTTAAAGTTGCACGTTTGTTCTAAGAAATAGCTTATGACTAAGCCTGCTTTTTACTAAGTTAATGGTTTTATAGGTTTGTTTCAAAATAATTGCACCTTTGTTTTTAAATAATAGCTTTCCACTATGTTGAAGCCTATACTACCACCTTTTACCTTTCGAAACAGAACTTTCAAAGGGGTTGTTTTGTTCTATGAAAACCCTATCGCTTCTCTAATTCTTTTGAAAGGGGTGGTTTCGACACCATCATTTCACTACTTAGTTATAGCTTTTGAAAGATTAAGCTTTTGACTCTGTTGCTTAGACCCTCAGTGATTTTTAAAAATACTAACCCAAAGCTTTCGACTATATAGTGTTGAATGATTTCGAAAGGTGATTTCCCATATGTTTTAAATTGAACCCAAATTCTTTCGAAGGGTTTAAGGTTTTAATACCTTCGAAGGTTTTAAAGAAGGTTTCGAAGGGGAGGTTTTCCAATGGTTTTGAAAGGTCTAAAGGAAAGGTTTTTCTAGTGGCTTTAAATGGTTTAAAGGAAAGGTTTTTCCTATGATTTCGAAAGGCAAAGTTTATTGGTTTTAAAGAGAGATGTTTAAGGTTTTAGCCTTCGAAGGAAAAGGAATTTCAATGGTTTCAAAAGGTTTATATGAATGGTTTTGATAGCGGTACTTTCAATAGGATCGAAAGAGGTACATTCAAATGTTTAAAGGTTTTCATCAACAAAGATTTGAGTTAAGTATACGTATACGTATATATATAGTATGGCAAGGTGATTTTGAGTGAAGCATAGAGCATAAATGTTTTCCTTGTTTAAGTTTGTTTTAAAAGGTTTTAAATCAATTTCAGGTGAAAGGGGTTTCAAGGAAAATTATGGGGAGGTATCCCTAGTAAAAATTATTCAGATATTAAAACACAAGAAGGGACCGGTATAGGATCGTGCCTTATACAATAGCAATTGACACCAGCTAATTTAGTCCAAAATTCTAGTGTGTAGGGCTTTGTCTCAAGCAAGACTAAAACTATTATTACACACAGAAGAGAATATATATTTGTATATGGATAGGATATTGGTGAGCCTGCAAAACCCATTAGGATCAGGTGACTCTAAGAGTGTTAAGTAAGGGACGGACCGTCCAGAAGATATGTATTTAACAGATAGTTAAGGACATACCGTCCAGAAAGGGAGTGTCTAACAGATGTTAGATTATTTTGTTACTTTTTCTGGTAGACCTGAGTCAGGCCAATGTTAATAGTTAGCAAAACAAAACTATGGTGTTTGAACAGATAGTTCTTTTATTACCCGATATGTATGTTTACATAATGATGCTTCATAGTATTTAAATAGTTTTGGTTGCAAGAAATGATTTGCGAAAAGATATGTTTTAAAAGAATGTTAGTGAGGGGAAAGCCATTCCGCTAAGTGGTGTGGTTTCACATAACATTAATAACCGGGATGTACAGTATTATTCACACCGAGCTTTATATCTGACTCGATGTAACGACCTAGAATTTTGGTTTTTGAAATTGGAATATTTAATTTATTTTAAATATTTAAAAGTTAATTTTTAACTTGAATTACAAATATAACTATTTATTTGATAATTTAATTATTGAATTTATTAATTGAAAATTGGTTAAATAGTGAAATTTTGAGTTTTAGCTTGACAAAAATAATTTAAAGGTTTATTAAATTATTATTAGTAAGAATGAAGATAATAAATTTTAAATTTGATTTAAAAGTGATTTGTTCGATTTTAAAAAAATCTCGTTTAAATTTACGAGTAAAAATAACCTTTCGGGGCATAGTCTCGGAATTTGACGAAAATAGTTCAATTGGATCCGTAGTTGCGTATTATTATCGAATTTCAAATTTCGTGGCACTAGGAGTTATCGTTTGGTTATATGAATAAACGTGCTGAAATTAATATCGAAAATTCGATATAATAATTGGGTCCAAAAAGCTAACTTCTTCATACGATTGAAATTGAACTCGAAACCTTTTCCATTGCGTTCGGAATAAGGGTATAATATTATGAATGCCTAGCGGCATGCTTTGTTAGGGGTTCAGGATTTTAAGTTACAAAATCGAGGTGATTTCAAAATTTAAATAAATATTTGACTAGTCAAAGCTGTCTTATCCTCTACAACTATGATTGTGACTTTACCTCTGCATACACACATCTTCTTCTTTAAAAAATTAAAACCATATGCAATAGAACGATGTAAAACAGAGAAAAAAAGAAAGAAATAATGGAAACAAAATCTCATTCTAGAAATCGGGCAATTATAAATAGTGAGTCCCTCCTTTTTGTCTTCAACTTTTCCCAGCAATGTCTTTTCGAAAAAAAAGAACAGACGAATGAAAAGGGGAAGTCAAAACAATTAAAATCAAGATGGTACTCGATTAGTGGGGGAAGGTCGCGACTCAAATTGATGGTGCGAGTGCATGTGAGAGCGTTGAGGGAGGAAATGGGATGTCGTGGTCGATAAGAGATCGAACTTCAGGCGTAGAGGCGGCTTAGCTAGGCGATGCGGAGGTGGAAATTTAGCGAGTCCAGTGGTCTTTTGTGGCGGCGACGAATGGAGAGGTGAAGTCAACGAGGTTATGTAACACAACAGTTGCACAGTAAAATCTAGGGCAGGGTCGCAATTTTTAGGGCACGATAGTTGACGTCGAGTTTGGGCAGATGGAGGTTGAGGCGCTAGGGCGATGGGTAAAGTCGTTGCTGAATTCTTTAAGAAACGAATTGTATTCGGTGGACGAATGTGTGTACTTTGACGTTTGCGTGCACATCTCGGTACTTTGGGGAGAGGATGTTTAACATGAATCTGGTAATTAAGTTAATGATGATGTTTTAATTAGATTGTTTAAACTAATTTAGGTTATAAAATTTAAATTCTTGTAAAAAAATTGTTAATTCATTCATTTCAGGTCGGATTTGGATGCGTGTTTTTACGTTAAAATCATAGTGATGAACACTATGCAGCTCGGCGGGGATTTGTGCTACTGGAATTTTAAACTAAATTCGAACAATGTTCGAATTTAGTCGGTATTTGGAATGTAAAGGCTACACGATAAAACAAGGTGAATTTATCTCACTCATTTACTAGTTAAATTTTAAATAGTTAAATTAATTATTGGTTAATTGGTTGAATTGATAAATTATTATCAGTTGAATGTGAAATTATATATAGTAGTATATATGTTAGTAGTTGGATAGATTATTCCCGCATGTATTTAGCGGATGAGACACTATGTGCCCCGCATAATAGCTGATGACCCTATATTACCGTGATATCCCGCCTCGAAATGGGATTGGTATTTTTATGTTGTATTAATATCTGTGGATGCAGGGAGACAGGTTGGTGGGATCCAACTAAATTCCTCAAAAATATTGAATTCAATTTCATAGATAGTGATACATGATTTTTTTGAATAATCTGTGATAGATTAATGAATGATTTGAATTTATTAGGTATTATGCTAGCACTGGTCTATATTTTGTTATTTTAAAATACCATAACTATATGTTTGATTTTGAAAAGAAATCAAAATGGGATTTTTGAAGTAAAATATTTATATAGAATTTGGATTAATTAAAAATGAAATTGTTGTGACAAAATAAATGATTTTAAATTTATATTAACTATTTCGTGATATTGTAAATAGAGATTTTTGAATATTATATATAGGATTTTAAAAATAATTCCTAATTGATACTTGTTTTAAATATAAAAGATTTTTAAAAAAAATCAAAATTTTCAATAGACTGGGAGAATAGAAGGAAATTTAGAAATGAATATAAAATTGGTTATACTATATCTTAGATAAGATATCGAAATTATGAAATAGAAGAAAAATCGAGATTTGATTGGTTTAGGAATATAATTTGGGTTATCTAATTTCTTAGTTTATAAATGGAATTCAATTTAAGTAATTGATTTAGAAATGGAAATTAATTTAGAAACCGAGTTATAATGGATCTAAGTGATGTGAAACAGTTGCAAACTGGAAATGAGACTATGGGATTTATAAACAATGTTTACAGAAAAATCGAAAATGATTATCGCTGGATAAACTGAAGATATAAATTCATGGTAGGAATTTATAATAAGATGGGTAAATCAGTTTAAAAAGAAAAGATTTTTTTTTTAGAAATTTGAAAAAGGGATTTATGAAATTGGAGACGTAAATCGATTGGTGTTAAATCGAGAGAGATTTATAAATATTAGTTTGGTTAATTTGGAATTGGAAAAATATATTTTTATCGAGAAATTGAGTTTCTTTTAAAAAGAGGATTTTAAATTATTAAAATGGGCAATTTTAAAATGTTTTAGCATAAAAATATTTTAGAAAGTTAGTTATTTAAATATTTTAAATTTTCAAAATGAATTATAAGTTTTATACATAAGTCTTATTGATCGATTAGAATTTTATTATTAAACCAGAATTAATTATTGTTTCAAAGTTATGTAATTATTTCAATTGTTTTAAAAGTATATTTAATTATCAAATAGGTTTTCAAAAGTAATGGGATACTTTCATGGAAAAATCGGAGGCAGGGATTGCCTGCAGTTAAGGTTGGATTTCTCTGGGATAGAGACATAATCACTGAGCTATGAATCCATGGTTGAGACCGCATGGTGATTTTTGTATTATTTTAGAAGTTTTGTTTAAATATTTTTGAAGGAAATGGTTAGTGAATATACTTATCTCGGTGAGATAAGTATATACTTTTTAATTAAAGATTTAATTAAGGAACCCATGACTTATAGAATTCGTTATAAACGAGTTAAGGAGTTTACAGTATAAAGTGTGATGGGTTTTTGAGAAAAGATAAATAAGTGAATTTTTCCTAAATGTTGGGAAGTAAGAGGTTTAGAAAATATGTTTATAATATTTTTCTAAGTGTTAAAATAAGAGATGGATTGAAATATCCTGATATGAATATAAGTATTTGAGTTGTCTAAAATAGTGGAAATTGGAAAGGGATTTGAAAATATATCTTACAAAGATATTTAGAAATAAATTTCGAAAAATTTATAATAAGGCCTGATGTCTGCTTTTGAATGTTATATTGATAGTTAAATAACGACCTATCAAGTATTGGCCAATTGCGTTGATCTTTTCGAAGAGACCAGGATCGGATTTAATTATCCGAAAAACACTTCGATCCGATTTAAGCGTTACGAATGGATACCGTGAAGATGATGAAGATGGTGATTTGGTTCATCCAGACCCAGGACAACTTGTATGGACGAATGCTATCAAAACATCGTCATTGGAGGACGATGAGCATTCTATGTGAAATTGTTCTTGAAAGGTATTCGTTGCCTCAAGCCTCATCAACCAGAATGACTGAAAATCAAGGAAGATGCAGCAAGGCTAAGTGGGTTGCACCCAATTCGGGCATGTTATCACCTTTGTAGATACCCGCGGATATATTATAAATTATGGATCCGATGTTGCATTCAAAAGAGCCCTTGATAAGGGTGGGAACACCCGGAGTAATGACATATTCGGTTCTATACAGGTTAGGGATATGGCTGGTCTTATGTTGTAGGGGATCCCGGCGAAGTCCCCGGTACATTTTTCTAGGAATGTACCGTGATAGGTGGTACCCCAGTGCCTAGTGATTGTGTGATGACCCAGAATTTTTTTTTGAAGGCAAAACAAAGTTATTATTTTGCATGAGCAAGCTGGTTTTATAGTGGCCATACCACTTGTTGATTGAAAGTGATCAGCACACTACATACAAGGCAGGAGTAAGGAAGGTATGCCCTAGCAACTAAAAGAATAATAAAATACAATAGAACAGGAGTTTGGCAGAAGTACCAAAGCAACTAAGATTACAAGCTAGCCTTCTTCAGAAGAAGAACAACTGGTAGAATCCGTAGATTCCGGCCCTATGACATGGAGGAAATCCAAGAACAATGCGGCAAGAGAAGCATCATAATCAAGTGATTCTGGCCCGTAGAGAAATTTCCTATCCCAAGAAGGAATATCAAGCAAAACGGAATTCCTAGTGCCATAGTCCCCAGATGTGCAGAGGGTGATGTCTCCATCAACAATGTGGTAAATAAGACGATGATCGCCCATGCCAATATATTTATAAAAAACTTTATAGGTCGGACTATACCTCATTCAGAAGATAAATGATGCCAAGAATGATCAGGGGGATCTCAGACAACCATCCGGACAACGGATGGAACCTAGATCACAGAAACAATAGTCACTACATCATCAGCATCAACAGGGGCAGAAGAGTCTAATAAAGGTTCAGGAATATTTGGAGCGGAAGGAACATCCATAGGCGAAGATACAGAGACAGCTTTCGGGACCCACTGCCGAGAGGGGGGGCGAGGAAGGGGGACCTTCGCCGGGATAGGATCACCACATGATAAAGTGCATGTCTCTAAGCAGTGACCAAAAGAGTGGCAGGAGGTGCATATATTAGGTTTCCAATTATATTTAACATCTACAAATATATCGTGACCTTTAATGCAAGCTTTGATCTGATGAGGAAGCAGTCTGTCAGGAGTAATTTCAATGGCTTTAGCAAAAGTGAAGCAGTCTCTATCCACTGTATTAGAATCGAAACATTTAAGGATACCAATACGTGATGCAAGCCAGTTGAGACCAATTAAGGTCTGCAGAACTGTAGGAATATGCGAGAAGATTACCCATACTTGAATAGACAAAACTTGCTCCCTGGCTCTCTCAACGGAAGGTGACCAAGTGGTGACAATGAACGGCTTGCCATCAATAATGATAGGATCAGATTCTAACACTCGCCTTCTTTCTTCCTCAATAGAGAATTTAAAGTAAAACATGCCTTCCAAGAAAAAAACACGAGCCCACCTCTTAATTTCCATCTACTTCGGCAAAGATTGCGAACTACATTATAGTCCACAAAGGAGTCAAGAAAGAAACCCACTAAAAAATCTTTCCATCTAGTTATCCCTTCATGAATGACATCAACTGGAGGGGAATCACCATCCAAATGAGAGAAAGCTATAGGACTGTAATTGCCAGCAGACCGGGGAAGGCTAGAGAAGAGTGACGACCACTATTTATCGACTCGACTCTGTGGGGCATTAGTACAAACATGTACCGTTCTAGAAAGGTTATGTTTGATGTTGGCTGACATAGGGATGGCAGGAGGAACTATAAAATTATCAAAACCGGAAATTACACTCGCAGGCCTAGAAACAGCCGAAACATCAACAGGCAGTGAATGGGAAGGCTGCGTTGCCACATAGGGTTCAGACAGAACATGCAATATTCCAATTCCGTCAGTATTGACAAAGATGAAAGTGGGGGAGACTTACAAATAGTTTGCTGGCCAGCGCTAGAAATAATACCATCACAATGATTGCCAATACCATGCTCAGCTTCGCAATCACCAGCTAGTATAGGAGCCGAATAAGATTTTCCAGATCTCGTGCAAGATCCAGAGGACTTTGAGAATCGAGATTTATCTTTATGGTTCTTCGCCATTGGACTAGAGACAAGGAAGATGGGAGAATAGACGATAGACAAGAGAGGATCAGCGTGCAGAAAACGACGAGGTCGAAGAAAAATTAATCGCGAAGACCAGATCCAGATTTCCACGTACGACAGCCATTTATCTATATAACTTGAATAAAATACTTTGACCAGATCCCATGACCTAGAATTTTGGGCAATAACGATTTGATAATTTTTATTTACAAGCATTTAAATTGGTTTAATTATATTCTTTTATTAGTATTTAGTTGGTAAATTTTACCTTTTAAAAGTTAATAAAATTGTTTTCTATTTATAATGTATATATATGTGAGTATATATTGTAAATAGGAAGTCTTTGGTTTTAATTTAATAAAAGATATGTTTTCAAACTGTAATATATATGTATGTATATATTGTGATTTGAAGTTATGTTTTAAAATTCAACATAATAATTTTCAAGGCTAATATTAAAAAAATTCTATTTATAATGTGTGTGTGTCTGTATATATATATATATATATATATATATATATATATATATATTATAAATGGGAAAGCGTTGGATTGAATTTAACAAATAAAGATATGTTTTCAAATTTTAATATATGTTTTGTAATTTGGGACTTATGATTGAATTTAATACTTTTCAAAGGATATTTAAAATTAAACTTTATATGTATTAACAACAAAGATAATATCTACATTTATTTAAAAAATATTTAACTTAGGTTTAAATTTTAAATAAGATTAACAAAAACGTTTGTTTTACTTTCTTTTTAAGTTTGCTTGATCTAAATATGATTTGTAAATGTATATGAAAGTTTAAAACATAATTTATTTCAAACATTTTAAAATATATAAAACATAAGGAAAATATTTAATAAAAGGGTTTATTGTGATTTACTTAAACTAAAAATGGGTTCAAATATATATAAAGGTTTAAAATTACTTTCTTTTAAATATAAAAAACATATTATACAAATTATAAATACATAAGAAAAATGATAATAAATATATTTGACTTTTGTATTCATTTTTTTGTTCAAAACTTTCTCAATCTTCTTTTTTCTCATCTGCTTAAAAACTAAAACAAAAAATCAAAGAAAATCAAAACAATAACTACAACATCAGTTTTCAAAGTTTCAAAACTGTGCAAAGCAATACAAAGATTCAAATTTCAACAATGCAACAACTTTAATTATTCCATCTTCAACCTGAGCAAGCCTAACAAATAGTAAGGATTAACACAACATTTAGAAGATTCAAGTGTCGATTCTAAAACAAGTAAATCAAATCAAAATGCCAAATCAAATCAAATACATCAGTTCTACGAAAAAAAGAACAAAAGCCTGTTCTCTGCTTCTTTAAATAACTGGTGAATAAACAATTGTTTAAAAAGTTTTTATCTGGTTTTTAACTTTGATATATATGATGAAACCTTGTAGTAATGTAGTGTAAATTGTTTGCATGAATGTTGGCTGTGAATGCATGTTGGTAAAAATGATATGTGTGTGCATATATGTTCTCTCTGTGTGTGTGTGTGTCTATATATATCCTCTGTTTGAATAACAGGATCCAAATCCGTAAACAAATTCATATCTTCTTAACGAATTGATTTTGGACCTTGATCTTTAAAGTGAAAACGATTATAACAATGTAAACTTATTTTTTAGTTTCAAGAAATTAAGATTTAGTTTTCTTTCAAAATAGGACAATACAGTAAAAATTTATGTATAAGCCAAAAAAATCAATGAACTAAATTTCATGTTAAATTCCATAATCAGTTTCGTGATACCGAATGATGATTTTAGAAAGAAATTTCTCGATTTTTAAGCATACGAAGGTCGAGATTTCTCGAGATGATCATTTTATGGTTTTTCGTTGAATTCTGTTGATCAGCATGGTGGTTGTCGTTGTGGCTCATGGTCGAGGCTAGCTTGAGGCCTGGCGATCTCAGGAAAAATAGGGAGATAATTTTTAGATGGCTGTGGTGACTAGTCGACGTCAAACTAGGGTTCGAATGCCAGGTTTGGACAATGTTGATTCTACAGGTCGTGCATCGACGTTGGATCTTATGAGGTGATCGTGAGGGTGAGGAACGTCGCGTGGGTTTATGATGCAACTGTGGTCGGAAGGATGTGAACTACGATGGGCGAGGTCGTCGATGGAGAAAGATTTTGACCGTTCAGGTGGGTTCCAGGATTTGATCGACTTGCTCGATTCTCGATTTCAACGAGATAGACTGATCTGGTGGGCCGAGAGGGCTATGGTAGATGTCGTTGTCTTGTCGACGATCATGGTAGTGGTCGGAGGCGTTCTGATCGGGTGTGCATGTGCACTTATGCACGGTTGTGTCAGTAGTAGTTGTGGCATAAGGAAGGAAGGGTTTTTGCTTGAAGTGGATTGGGTTTTCGCACGGGTAAGGGCTCGAAGATTTTTCGTGTTCGACTCGGAGTAGGGTGTTTGCATGAATTGTTAATGAGTTACTCGAGTGTGATCTCAAGGATCACTAGTGTTAGGCTCGGGTTTTCTATTTCTGAAGTAAAATTGGTTTTCTAAATTTTTTGTTTAAAGCTTGAATAAGTTTTTAATCAAGTTTTAAAGTGTATGGATGGAAATAAATTTTGTAACCTGGTTTTCGAAAAAATAAAGTTTCATAAAAACAAAATGTTTAAACAAGTTTAAGGATTTAAAGTATATTTAAAATGAATTAGTTTTCCAAGAAATGTTTTAAACAAGTTTTAAACAAGTTTTAAACATGTTTTTCCAAGATTTAAATGATAAAGTATTGTTTAAATTTGTTTTGATTTTAAAGTAATTTAATTACATGTTAGGTAAATTTTGTAATAAAATTCCTAAGTATTTTTAAATGTAATAAATGTTGTAATTAAGGAATAATGAAGGTAGGTGTATTAGATTTTAAATCAATCAAAAAGATCTCATTTGGTTTTTATAAATCGATTTCAAGTATTTAATTTAATAAGATTTAGATAAGTGATTATTTAAGATAAAGAAATTATCTTTAAATAATCGAGATTGTGATTAATTAGGAATAATTAATTAGTAAAATTTGATTAAAAGTTTATTACTTAATGAAATTAATAATGATTAATTAATTTATGTTAATAATCAAAGTATAATTACTCAAGGGAAGTAATTAAAGAATGGTTAATGGGTGTATTTAATTTAAGAGTCATTAACTAGTAATTAAGAAATAATTAATTAATGAAATTAATTTTAGGACAATTGAAATAATTAAGGTTAGTTAATTACTGGGTTGATTAAGGGTTAATTAATCTAAGTAATTAAATGTCAATTAATTAAAGAGTGATTAATCAATGGAAGTAATTAAAGGAATTAAGTATTTAATTAAATTAATTAATGTGATAAGATAATTAATTAATTTAATTAATTAAGGATAATCACTTATGAATTGATTAAGTATAATTACTTTATGTAATTAATATAAGGGTAATTACTTAGAGTAAGTAATTAATGGATAATTACTGAATGTAATTAATAAAAGGGAAATTACTTAGTGGAAGTAATTAAGCGATTTACTTAATAAAAGTAATTAAGGATTAGTTACTTAGCAATTAATCAAAGGATTAATTAAGGTAATTATTAAAAGGGATTAGTTAACCAATGCTGTGACTAATTAAGTATAATTAATCAAAGAAAGTGATTATAGTATAATTAATTAACATAATTAATTAAGGAACAATGTAAGTGATTATAGTTAATTAATTGATGGGAGTAATTAAAAGTTAATTAATGTGAATGGTTAAAGAATAATTAATTTGTGTAATTAATTAAAGGCTAACTACTTAGTAAAATTAAAGAATAATTAATCAAGGATGATTAAATAAGATGGATAATTAAGGGATGGTTAATTAATTGGGTTGTAATTAATTAATGTTAAGTAAGCAAGATATAAAAGTAATTAATTTAATTAATTTAATTCATTGGTGGTTAATTAAATTAATTAGAGATGGTGTGACAATAAATCGTGCTTGTGGATGATTGAATGATGTTGAATGCCTTGGATTATGTGATATGTGTTGCTCTATGATATGGGATGTTTTGGTTGACTGTGGTACTATGGATTATCTATCTGTGATAATGTGAATTATCTATCTGTGTGAATATAGATAATAAATTAAATTGTTTTAACTTAAAACAACTTGGCCTTAGAAGACGACGTTTTGGATTTCGATGAGACCAGGATCGGATTTGCTATATTATAGCATGATAGGGGTTCTCGCTTCGTGTTTGATGGCGAGCAGGAGCCTCTAACACCTATATGTCCCTGAGAGGTAGTATAAGGCCGTGATGGGTTGGTTGCGAGTCGAGAGGCTAGCTGTAAAAGAAAATTCGAGGTACCACTATATGCCATGGCGGAGAGTGGTCACTGTCGATGGTTGAAAAGCCTAGACCATTGCATTGTGGTATCAGAGCCAGGTTGAGTGAATACCTAGGCTTTAGAGTGATATCTTTCTTGAGAGAGCGTACTTGTGTGTGTGTGTGTATGTATATATATATTATTTTGTTTGGTTACCTATTTGAGTTTGCCAACATGAGTTCTTTATTTGAAGGTAGTGGTGTGTGTAGCACGAGTACCACAAATTGTAGAGGTTCGAGTGTTGAGGTTGGAAGATTATCTGCCGATGTTGTAGATCCAATACCACCTTGAGTGAGCTTTACAACATGGTATTAGGAATCCACTAATCTCAGAGGGAAGCCTTTTTAATGGTTCATAGTCCATCATTGAAGTGCAAGTTTGGTCGCGCTCATGTGAGCAGATTTTCAAGAGTTTGGATCTGTTGGATGAGCAAAAGCATGTGATGGCGTCTTGGCAACTTCAGGAAGGAGCAGCTGTGTGGTGAGACGCAGTGAATAGGGATGTTTTCTTTTGGAGAAAGTTTAAGGAAGTATTTGAGGAGCAGTTTTGGAGCAACTTCAGGAAGGAGCAGCTGTGTGGTGAGACGCAGTGACTCGGCTGCGTAATGATTTTCTGGATCTCAGGCAAGGGAGTTTGTCTACATCGGTGATGAGACTAAGTTCAGCAAGGTGTTTGTTCTTAGTTTGAGGGTCGAATTTCTTAAGATGATGTCTGCCATCTTAAAGGCTCTTTTGAAGAATTGGTTGATATGGTTTTGAGGATAGAAGAGCTCATGGATAAGAAGTCTTTGGCATTAGTGGCAGCATTGCATCTCGGAGTTTTCTGTATGCCAGTAGGAAGGTCATCTAGCAAAGCCATTCCTAAAGATGGAATTCATAAGCAGCAGAGTAGACCCCTTTCTTCGATGGATTGGTTAGATAAGCACTAAGCTGTTCTGATTTGTGAAGAAAGAACAGTATCTTTGGAAATTGGGCTAGGTAGATCCCAAAAGTGACTTACGATAGTTTGAGTGTTCTCTTGGGTAATCTTTTGCTTGGAGTAGAGGTGTCTCAAGAGGGGGTAGAAGCTATTGGAGTTGTCAGAGATTTTCCGGATATCTTCGAGGAAGTCAAAGGTTCGTCCGCATTAGAAATTGAGTTTTCGTATGGACTTGGTTCCAGAAGCAATATCGATAGTTTTGCTAGTAGAAGGATGGCTCCTAGAAAAAGAATTTGGTGAAGCAGCTCAGGATTCCATGGAACTTCTATGTTGTCTATTTATGGATCTGATGCACTGTGTTTTCTGGAATGTGTTGTCTAGTTTGTGCTTGTGTTCATCAACGACATTCTCATTTACACCAGATCAGAGTTGCGCAGCGGAAGCGAAGTAGCAGCTGTTCTAAAGTGGAAACAACTGCAGACTCCTACAGGGAGTTCGTTCGGGATCTGAAGGCTAGGATGTCTAGTGCACCTGTTTTGGTTATTCCGGATGGGAGAAGTTAGTTCGAAGTCTATAGATGTTTGTGAAGTAGAGCTTGTATTCTGCATTTTGGTAGATTTTGTGAGGACCATTTTTATGGGTTGGATCCGGAGATCGTCATGTTCTTGGTCCAGACTTGTTTCGAGAAGCATCTACGAAGATCGAGCTGATCAGCAAAGGATGTAGGCAGCCAGGATCGTTAGAAGAGTTTTGGGATAAGAGACAAGGAATTTGGAATTCGAAGTTGGAGACTTTATTTTTTGTTGAGGTTTACTCCAGTCAAATGAGCAATAAGATTGGGTAAGACTGGGAAAGTTGGCTCCGAGATATATTGGACATTTCCGTGTTCTCGATAGGATAAGTTCTTTGGCCTACAGGATTGAATTGCCGGTCCGGAAGGCTGGAATTCACAAGGTATTTCACGTATCTCCGAGGGAGTATGTGTATGATCCATCACTAATTATGAAATCAGCAGTTCAGGAGGATTTGGAGGTTGAGTCAGTTTTGATTTTGGTCAGATCTGTTATTCAGATTGTAGATCGAGGTGAGAAGGAGCTCAGGAGTAGTGGTGTAGCTAGTTAGATGTCTGTAGTGCGAGTATCCCAGTGTTTGTACCTGGGAAACTCTTGATAGTTTTAGGAAGGTGTATTCTGAATTGTGTCAGGATAGTTAGTTTGTTTGTTTGTTTAAATAAATTGGTTGTTATGGTTGTTAGTGCATAGCTGATATGTATGCTTTGATGCTTGTAAGTAAAACCTTTGTTGGATTATTAAATTACCTTTTCATTTAAATTTCAGGGACGAAATTCATTTAAGGGGGAGGAATGTGATGACCCGGAATTTTGGGAAATAACAATTTGATAATTTTTATTTATAAGAATTTACATTGGTTTAATAATCTTCTTTTGTAAGTATTTTATTGGTAAATTTTACCTTTTAAAAGCTAATAAAATTGTTTTCTATTTATAATGCATATTTATTGGTGTACATATTGTAAAGGAAGTCTTCAGTTTTAATTTAATAAAAGATATGTTTTCAAATTTTACTACATATGTATGTATATATTGTGAATTGAAATTATGTTTTAAAATTCAACATATAACTTTCAAGGCTAATATTAAAATGTTTTCTATTAACATATATTATAAATGGGAAAGCTTTGGATTGAATTTAACAATAAAGATTTGTTTTTAAATTTTAATATATATTTTTTAATTTGGGAGTTATATTGAATTCAATACTTTTCAAAGACTATTTAAAATTAAACTTCATATGTCTTAACAACAAAGATAATATCTATATTTATCTAAAAAAATATTTAACTTAAGTTTAAATTTTAAATCAGATTAACAAAAAGGTTAGTTTTACTTTCTTTTTAAGTTTTCTTGATCTAGATGATTTGTAAATGTATATGGATATTTAAAAAATATATAAAACATAAGAAAAATATTTAATAAAAGGGTTTATTATGATTTACTTAAACTAAAAATGGGTTAAAATATACATTAAGGTTTAAAAATACTTTCTTTTAAATATACAAACATATTATACAAATTATAAATACATATGAAACATAATAATAAATATATATGACATTGGTAATTCATATATCCGTTGTTTTAACATTTGTAAAAATATAAAACGAACATTAAGACATTTGTAACTTTGGATATCATGCATATAAACAAGTGGCTTAATATTCTTCTTATTAAATTTTAAATAATAAATGTTTTGAGAAGAACCAAGCTGTTTTCATTTTTCAGTTCAAAACTTTCGCAATCTTCTTTTTTCTCATCTGCTTAAAAACCGAAACAAAAAATCAAAGAGAAACAAAACAATAACTAAAACATCAGTTTTCAAAGTTTCAAAACTATGCAAAGCAATACAAAGATTCAAATTTCAGCAATGCAACAACTTCAATTATTCCATCTTCAACCTGAGCAAGCCAAACAAACAGTAAGGATTAACTCAACATTAAGAAGATTCAAGTGTCAGTTATAAAACAAGAAAACCAATCCAAAATGCCAGATCAAATCAAATACATCAGTTCTAGGAAAAAAGAACAAGAGTATGTTCTCTGCTTCTTTAAATAACTGGTGAGTAAACAACTGTTTAAAAAGTTTATATCTGGTTTTAACTTTGATATATATGATGAAATCTTGTAGTAATGTTGTGTAAATTGTTTGCATGAATTTTGGTTGTGAATCCAAGTTGGTAAATATGATATGTGTGCTTTTATATGTTCTGTTTATATATATATCCTCTGTTTGAATAACAGGATCCAAATCCATAAAAAAATTCATATCTTCTTAACAAATTGACTTTGGACCTCGATCTTTAAAGTGAAAATGATTATAACAATGTAAACTTATTTTTAAAAATAGTTTCAAGAAATTAAGATTTATTTTTCTTTCAAAATAGGACAATACAGTAAAAATCAATGTATAAGTCAAAAAAATTAATGAACTAAATTTTATGTTTAAATTCCATAATCAGTTTCGTGATACCAAATGATGATTTTAGAAATAAATTTCTCGATTTTTAAGCATGTGAAGGTCGAGACTTCTCAAGATGCTCGTTTTATGGTTTTTCGTTGAATTCCGTTGATCAGCGTGGTGGTTATCGCTGTGGTCATGGTCAAGGCAAGCTTGAGGCCTGGCGATCTTAGGAAAAATAGGGAGATAATTTTTAGATGGCTGTGGCGACTAGTCGGCGTTGAACTAGGGTTCGAATGTTAGGTTTGGACAGTGTTGATTCTCGAGATCGTGCGCCGCTGTTGGATCTTATGAGGTGATCGTGAGGGTTGGAACATCGCCTTGGTTTGTGATGCAGCCATGGTCGGAAGGATGTGAACTCGGGTGTGCGAGGTCGTCGGCGACGAAAGATTTTGATCGTTCAGGTGGGTTCCAGGATTTTATCGACTTGCTCAATTCTCGATTCAACAAGATAGACTGATATGGTGGGCTGGGAGGACTGGGGTAGGTGTCCTTGTCTTGTCGAGGATCATGGCAGTGGTCAGAGATGTTCAGATTGGATGTTGTTATCCCGCCTTTTGGCAAGGCCGAGTACCAAGGAACTGACTGGAAAATAAGGGTCACACGTCCTCAATTTTGAATGATTGTTGGTTTACTACAAAAATCGATGGATTTTGCCCAAGTCCGGATTGGGCTACAATTGATGCGGCATGTCAAGCAAAGCCGTGGAAACCAACGTTCTAAATTTCGAGGCAATCCGAGTTCGTATGCTCGAGTTATCACTAATGGAAATTGGAGGAAATCCACATTGTTCGAACCCATAAAGCAAGGCCTTGTTTCGAATCCATCCTCCCAGAGCCTTGCCTCGAATCCATCCTCCCAGAGCCTTGCCTCGAATCCATGAGAAGTTCCTTTGCTTCGACTCCATCGGGCAAGCCCTCACTTCGAATCCATAAGCCATACATTGGTTCGAATCCATTCCACGAGACCTTGGTTCGAATCCATCCCATTAGGCTTTGGTTCGAATCCCTCGAGGACCATCCTTCGAATCCATGAAGTTCAAGAAGCTTCGACTCCAATTCATAACCATCTTCGAATCCATGGAGCAAAGAAAACTTCGTATCGATCGAACCATGGAACGCCTTGATCGATACGAAGGAACGCACGTGTGATCGAATCGATGGAGCATACCTTCGAATCCGTCTCTTCGAATCCACTAAGTAAACGCGACTTAAACTACGAATTCGACCCTATGGATTCGAACCATATCGATTCGAACGAATCCATAAGACGAGGAGCACCATCTTGAATTGATCATAACTTGGGATCTACATGTCCAAATGCTACGAAATTTTCACAGGAGCTTGCATATACATAGAAGAATGCCCACGCCAAGTTTCATCGCGATTGGACACTTTTTTGATCGATTCGAACCAATGGTCGAATCGATCCCAAAGTGGGCCCGGATCTCCAGAATTCGGCCATGTGGGCCCCCTCACGTGCCAGAAGTGGTCTCTCCGAATTTTAGGCGAAATATCAGCCTCTAGTACTTATAAATAGATCCCCTGGTCATTCAGAAAAGGGATGGGAGAATTTTAGGGATAAAGCACGTCCAGAAGTTGCCAGAATTGCTTCAAAGCACCACTGCTGCCTTTGATTTCGAATTTTGGCTTACTACTTGCTGAACTTTGACATTAAAAAGTTGTATTCTCCGAATATCAAGCAATAAAGTAATAAAAACTTCATAGTGGATGTAGGCAAAACGCCGAACCACTCTAAATCGTTGTCTCTTGTGCAATTTACTTCCTGCTATTTGGAGTTTTTGTTAGATAATCCACGTTTTAATTTACTTTCTTCATTTATTATCTCTTCAAAAACTTCCGACGAGTGTTGTGCCCAATTTTGACATAAACACTTTGGTGCTTTCACTGAGAGAAACCCAGTTTTTTCTCCTGCTCCTTGGATCTATCTTCGATACCGGATTGCATATCTAAGAGAGAGATCCAGACCTCATATTCAGATTCCTTCCGTTCTATTCAGATTTGTTAAAAGTCTAGGAAAGGATTCAACGCTTCAAGATGGTGAGTACAAGAACCACTTCTAACGTTGGTGATCGAGAAGGTCGGGATAGGCAAAATCCCACACAGCTACAGACTACCAATCAAGATGCTGCTGGGCATACGGATCAATCAGGTCCGGTCACAAGACAAGAGTTCCAGTTGCTACTCCAGGAACTAACCCAAAGCCAACAACAGCTAGCTGAGCAGTTGCGTGCTAACGCTGAGTTGACCAATCAACTAAATCGCCAAAAGCGAAGAAGATCCAGAAGGGATCAAGCTCCTCATTCTTCCACCGAAAGCTCTGCTTCATCTGACTACAATAACAGATCTACCCGTCCCAGGCTAGACGGAAACCATGCGCAAGCTGCTGACTATCAACAGGCGTTAACCGTTGGGCAAATAAGAATTGGCCCATCTACCAGCTTCCATACTGGACCCTCCTCCCGAGGAGGCACTATTCCACAATACACTACAGATGATCGAGCTGCCACAGCCGCTGCAGTTGACATAGGAGTTGATACCCAAGATCACTCCAATCAAAATTATCATCAGCAGGGACATGCTCCAGAGCCATATGTCCCAGAAGACGTCGAGCCAAGGAGGCGAGATACGGATCGTCGACAGCGCCCGATCCCACCTCGCACTGTGGAACCCGACCACACTTTGGCTCACCACACACAGAATGTTCCGATACCAGACTTCTCAGCCATGGTACGACGAATGATTCGCGAGAGTCAAGGCCTAAAAAATGACGATTGGGGAATCTCCCGAAGTCATACCCCGTTTACTGATGACATATTGTATGCTGAACCTCCACGGCGATTCAGAATGCCAACCCTGCCCATGTATGAAGGAAATTCCAACCCAAATCAACATATTTTGAAATACGAATGGTCGATGACTGCTGCGAGAGCTGATGACGCAGTAAAATGCCGCAGTTTTCCCATTTCCTTAGGGGAAATTGCGACGATGTGGTTTACACGATTACCGCCACGGTCTATTTCTTCATTTGATCAGTTAGCTACCAAATTTGTTAAGCAGTTTCGCATGCATATTTCCCGACCTAAAGATGTTAATACCTTATCAAGTGTCACTCAAGCTCCCGGAGAGACACTTAGACGATATTTGGAGAGATTCAATGCTGCATGCGCTGAGATCACCAACCCCAATGATAATTCTATTTTAATGGCTTTGACTAAAGGAATCGACCCTGATTCCGAGTTTGGAAATTGGTTAGCTGGAAAGCCTCCCTCATCGTTGGACAATTTCTATTCCAAAGCCGCTCAATTCTTGAGGCGAGAGGATGCGAAACAGTCTAGGAAGCAGGACGATGCAAGGCCCAGTAGTGAAGGGATTCAGAGTAATGTTGCGGTTAAACAATCCGGAGAAAGTTCAGGAAAAGTCGAGTTGAATATTCAAAATAAATAGACTCAACGATCGAGAAACGGTGATAGCCGAAGCAAGAAGCAGGACCAGAACCGTGGTCCGAGACGTAGGGTCGCAATGTTTGACAATTATACACCGCTTAACACGTCACTGGAAAACGTATACCTACAGACTTGTAATACTATGCAATACAAGAAGCCTGCTCCGAAGCCTTCGTCGGAAAGGCAGATTCAAACAGGAATATGGGCATAATACCAATGAGTGTAGGCATTTGCAAGACCTCATTGAAAAGTTGATCAGAGAGAGAAAGTTGGACCAGTTTGTTCGGGCGCCGCAGTCTGGTGGAGCGGGCCCATCTAATCAAAATCAAACGCAGAATCAGGAAAGACAAGGTGAACCCGCTCGTGCAGGCGGAAGGTTGGTTATCAATACAATAAGTGGTGGTCCCCATCCAGCAGACAGAAGTTGGAGAGAAATGGAGTCATATACTAGCTCGATCAGGCATGTGGACTTTGAATGCTATAGTAACTCAGAAGACGGAACACCGGCTAAACAACAAAAGACGATGGCTGATGAAATCGTATTTAGAAATCGAGACGTCGATAAAGTCGAAGCTCCCACAATTGACCCGTTGGTCATATCCGCTCAAGTTGGTCCTGCTTGGATGAAGAGGATCTTGGTAGACAGTGGGAGTTCTGTGAACATACTGTTTAAAAGAGCATATGATTTAATGAAAATGGAAGCTAAGGACTTAAAACCTTGTCAATCACGAGTCCACGGCTTCAACGGGAGTGCGACGATACCAATCGGAATGGTTGAATTGCCGGTGGAGTTGGGAGCGGGAGAATGCCGAAGAGTTCGGATGTTGCAATTTGTTGTCTTGGATATTCCTTCCCCGTACAATGCCTTTTTGGGCCGACCGACCCTTGCTGAATTTAGGGCTGCTATTGCCCCATGGTGTTTAACTCTGAAGTTCCCTACTGACCACAGGATATGAGTTGTACAGGGAGATCAGGCTGCTGGGAGAGCCTGTTATGTTGCTGAGCTGCTGGAGGCGCAGCGAAAAGAAAAAGGAAAGGGCGTAGAGGAATCTCTCTGCGTCCGTTTACTGACGATTGACAATTAGCGCCTGGGCCTCGGCCTGGGCACCACAACCAATTCCAAAAGGATCTTGATCCAAGGGACAATGATAATAAAGAAGAATCTACGGAAAATCAAGCTTCTCCGGCCGAGCTAACCATCGATGTCCCGATTGACTATGATCACAATGACTCGAGAATGTTGAAGATTGGGTCTCAGCTTAACCAAGAGACACAACAGGAATTGGTTGATTTTCTCCGGGCGAATCTCGACGTATTCGCTTGGACGCGCTCTGATATGTGTGGAATCTCGCTAGACATCACGAGCCACACTTTGAACATTGACCCGCGGTATATCCTGGTCAAGCAGAAAAGACGTGGTATGGATCCAGAGAGATCTGCTGCCCTTAAGGGCGAGGTCGACAAATTAAAGACGAATGAGTTCGTTATAGACGCTTTATACCCAGAATGGGTGTCCAATCCCGTACTTGTCCGAAAACCAAACGGGAAATGGAGAACGTGTATTGATTACTCTGACTTGAATAAAGCCTGCCTGAAAGACAGCTTTCAGCTTCCCCGAATCGATCAACTGGTAGATTCAACCGCCGGACTTGAATTATTGTCCTTCATGGATGCTTACTCAGGCTACAATCAGATACCCATGCATGTACCAGACCAAGAGCACACAAGCTTCGTAACCGACTTGGGATTATACTGCTATAAGGTCATGCCTTTTGGATTAAAGAATGCTGGCGCAACTTATCAACGCTTAGTCAACCGACACTACTACAAAACAGGCCATTTGCATCGGTTATTTACCCCCCTTTGCATCAGTTCAACAACCGATGCATATGCAACCGATGCAACAAGCTTGACACTTTTGCATCGGTTCTGAAACCGATGCAAAAAGGTCCTTTGTGCATCGGTTGTTACTAACAACTGATGCAAAATATCATGGTTGGTTGCTTGGACACAGCCCCCATGTTGCATCGGTTGTAATGAAAACCGATGCAACTAATCCCTCTATTGCATCGGTTTTTTATAACAACCGATGCAAACTAATCCCTCTATTTCATCAGCTATTTTTACCTGATGCAAAAAAACCATTCTCAGATACCATTATTACAGTACTCAAATAGACTATATATATGTTATTGATTATAACAAACAATTATTGCATGCAATATTACTATCATTCAAAATTAAATTTGATGGCAAATACATAATCAGATTTAATAATTCTACAAAAGAATGAAAACATATTCAGACACTAAATTCAAACAACGGTCCTTCAAGTCGTATGTAGTCATACATGAGTCCTTGGAAAGGGCTGGTACTTCTTGGTTGCGTGAGATATATAGTATTTGAACCTTGACTGATCCATTTGCTAACATCAATGCTATATAACCAATATAAACCATGAATCCCGTGTCTTGCAATTGAATTGTCTTGTCCAATCGATCCAGTTGTAAAATGAGGAGTCTTTGCACCCAAGTCATTGACACGAACCTTTGAACAAACCAAAAAATCCTCTTTATTAAAATGTAAATATCAATCAAATATTTACTTCTTATTGTGGCCTTTTTTGCTTGACAACATAGTAAGTTAAGTGGTACCAAATAAATAAATAAAATAAAGTAGGAGGAAGAAGCGTACTTGTAATTCAGCACGTGCGGATGATGCGAATGCCACCCGTAGGATGTAAGGTCTGGTTCATATACAATTTATACAAGATCACCCAAATTAATGAAAGAACCTGCTACAAACAGCAAAGTAGATGAATAAATAGATTTACAAAAATAATCATTACATCACATCCATTGGTGGTTCCATTTTTGTATTGGAGCCGTATATAAAGATCTATAAACAATTTATACTTCACCTGCATTAATAGTTATCGTTGCATCCTCTTGTAATCTCCTATAAAGCCTAGAACATATGCATAAAGGTTGTACTCTCCAGTTCGTACATCACTAATTGTAAAATGTCCATGTTCAACGGTCCTCGTCCAGAATTGGTACCCCTAATTAAATTTTGTAGAGAATATGTTGGACAAGAATTTCACTGTATAATATTCAGAGTGAGTGCCTTATTTACCTTTGATTCTCTCTGCCAATGTACTCCATAAATTAAGTAACAGGGACTAAAATAATTCAGTTAGACAATGCATTATCAAATCTCAACATGGCAGGGACGTATGTCCTAATATATCTAATTAGAGAATGCATGAAAAATATATTTTTGTAGTTTGCAACACAGCAGAGATGTACCACTTCATAGGGCAGAGAGGCAGGGACGAAATTATATAAAGAAAAGAGTGCTTAAGTTTAGCCATTTTCATTTTCTAAGGCAAAATACGCATTCCCAAATTCATATACAAGGTGTCAAGTTGTTAATATATGCATATGCCTAGAGATTGAATAATTAAGCTATAAAAAAGAAATGGATAGGAAAGAAAATTTCTCTAATAGCAATACATGCAGTATAATGATAACACAGAGTGGATATCAAACATGAAGTGTTAAGCATTACACTTAGTCAACAGAATTGTTATACCAACATGAAATAAATTATGCCAATCTTATAACAAAAACTTGTAAGTCAAGACCTTGCCTTCTTCCTTTATTATCAGTTCATTGTTTTTATAAAACTAAAAGTAAGATAAGATATATGTAAGATGAGAAACTGGAAACATATCAGTTAGTATACTTAAACTAGTTTAAATTAATAAGCATACAATAAATTATTAATTTCATTAAAAATTTGATAGCATGCTAAAGCTCGAAGGTAAAATCTAAAATACGTACTAATGAATAAGAACAGCTACAACATTTTTTTTTTGAAACAAAACCCAACTGAATAAGACATTGTCTAGAAACTTTGCTAAAATGTAGAATAATCCAGGGGTTTGTCTTATATATACCCAAGAATCAAGTTTCACTTGTAAATTCAGTGTTTTGGATATCCCTTATATGGGGACTTAACAATAACAATTAAATGCATATATTGGAATTGAATCTTACGAGAAGTTGTTCAAGAAAGCAGAAGTACAATAGCATGCTGGTGATCACAAGAACAGGCATGTCCAACAATAACCTGTTACGGCTTCATATTGCCCATATCATTTTATTACAACTTCAAATACTCTTGTGTTAATAACATACCTGGTTTCCATATCTTTAAAATGATGGCTTTTGAGTTGAAGGTATATGAACTAGTTTTAATAATTCTAGTGCAGTCCTCCTCATTTGCAAATCTGACGACGATAAAACCATTTTTCTTGATATATTGGTTTACTACCAATCACACAAGAAACTAAGGAGTTAACATTATCATTAACAATGGTAATTCAGACACATATAGTTTTGCTCATACTAGGAATCTAGCTATGGAGATCGGTATTATAAACATTTGTGATAATAAAGCACACGATTTTCTGGTATTGCATAGAAATAGTAAATGATGATATTCAATCTAAGCAAGCACGGTAAAACATAAGAACTTCATATCCTATCGTATCATGGGCAAGTGTCGCGTGTAACAAAATTAATAACCCAAAGATGTCAGTATGTGCCTATGGATCTTTATCAAACAAGTTGTCTACAATTGATAATCTAAGAACGAGGCACGTTATCGTTGATAATACATGTTTTTTGTGTGAGCAAAATGAGGAGACAGTAAAATATTTGTTCTTTGATTACAATTACACATCTTATATATGGCTACCATAGAAAAAATAAACTAGTAGTTGAGGAGACCAGGGTATTAACAAATGCTGATATACCAGCTGATTCTAATGATTTGGTTACTAAAGATGTGTGCTAACCAGACATGGATTAAACATAGTTACATTGGGATGTTCAATTTATTCATAAAACACGGCATATTGTTCACCTACTTCTGTAAATAGCACAAGCACACCATTTTTATCGTTTATATAGCTTACAAACCAATTGCTCCTTCATTTCCATTGACAATCGAAGACATTCCGTCAAATTTATATGTTGACTAGATACCCAATCATATTCTTGCAAAAATCTTGCAACCCACAAGTGAAATGTAGCTAATGCCAGAACCCGACCAGGGCAAATCCTATGTCCAGATCCAAAAGGAGCAAGCCTTAAATCCGACCCCATGACACTCACATCCTTCTCTATGAACCGTTCGGGTCTGAAATCCCATGGATCACTCCAAATGGACCCATTATGGGTAATGGCCCACATGTTAACCATGGCAGTGGTCCCAGCAGGCACGATGAATTTTCCAACATGTACATCCTGAGTGGCCAATCGAGCCCACGAGAGGAGTGGGCCTGGTGGATGCATGCGAAGAACTTCCTTAACAATGGCTTGAAGATAATGGAGTTTGGGGATATCGGAGTCTGTGATGGATCGGTTACCCACAGTGGCAGAAATTTCTTTTTGGGCTCTAGATTGGATGTTGGGATGAAGGATAAGTCTAGCCATAATCCATTCGATGAGGATTGCAACAACATAAGTTCCTCGGAATATCATTTCCTATTGATCACAAGAACCTTAATATTAAGGTATTAACTAATCAAGTAATCGTGAGATTAGAGCCATGTTAGATTAAATTATAATTAGATGTGTGGGTGTGTAGTAATTGACTACTACCTGTATGTTTTATGCTAAATTTAAATCATGCATAAACATGAAAATCAGGATTGAATTCACTGACCCTACATCAGTAAAATGGGCAATAATGGACTTTGCTAGATATGGTTTATATAGTTTATACTTTATACTAGGTAATTGTCACTCAAACCAATCATTTTACACACCCATTTCATTGACTGTTTTACTCAACAGATTTACTACTTCCATTTATATATTGTGCACTGTGCACATTGATACCGCTATTTTATTCAACAGATTTTGCCTTTGCCTACATTTCCCCAACCATCATTTGCCTTCCTTCACACAATATTCACCATACTTAACCTTTCTGCTACGACAATCCATCAACCATAACCATACTTGCCTCCTGTAACATTCATTTATACTGACCATACTTCATTTCTACAAACACGTTGCCTTTTCCCCCATCTTCAGTCAACACTCAACACAACCCAAACCATCCAAACATCAAATACCAGAACACTACTTGCCATTACTTCACTCCATACAGCAGTGTTGCTACTTTTATCACCTACTGCCACCGAACTGCCTCACCATACCAGTCAGGCATAAACTCCTCCAGCCATCAAAATATTTCACCCTTTTCGTCTATTTCACTACTGCTGTAACTTTTGTTCTCCATCAGGTGCAAACATTTCAATCCAACACTAACCACCAAGCCTCGAAACGACACATACTTCTCCACCGCAGTTCCCACAAACTCACCCTCATCAGTTCAAAGTTCCACTGCCAAAACACACTAACAGCAGTATCCACCACCAGTACAATCGGCAGAACAGCCACCAATTCTCAATCTCCTCATCCTATACAATAAACCCATTGACTGTCCTCACTACCACCATACCTTCACTCCCCATCCACTACATTGAACCACCACCTTGTAACCCTCCTCATCATCTCCTAAATTCTATCAAAACCTCTCCAGCACATACCAACTCAACTGGCCAGAACAATCTTCTCCTTACAAACCATCCTCTGTGCACATTCCACTGCAACCATCTGCTCAAACTTCCTACAGTTACCATTCAATCACTTCACATATCATCTCTGACCACCACAGCCTAACCGAACTACTGTAGTAACCACCAAGCTCCCCCTTGCTCAACTACAACTCCACCATTTAACCTTATTCACTACACTCACAGTCATCTCTCTCATGCAAACACTCTGCACATACCACACTACTTCGACATTCACATCAGACAACATTCATCACTACAAAAACTCAGACTACCACTACAATATCATCGCAAAACTGTTGTCTGACTGTTTTCCTAACCTCCCACTACAATAACAAGTTCATCCATTTCATCATCGACCTCACATCGACTTTCCATACCAACCCGCATCCAAATCGAATCCTATCCTGTAACCCAAGACACAAAACAATATTTATGAAAGAAAACAGAGAAGGAGAACAAGAAGAAAGAAAGAAAACAGAGAACCGGTTAAATATTTCTGAAAACATTACAAATATTTCTCAAGCATTTCAATCACAATATTATATTAGGTGCTTGGGTGAAATACATGAAGAAACTTCAAAAGTGCTTACCCTGGCCTTGTTGAAAGATGGAAACCTGGAGAAAGCTTTAGTAAAAACATCATCACTAACTTAATTGCCAAGATCTCCACAAAACAATCTGTAATCATCTGCAGAAAGGAAAAACTTTAATACAAACATGATGAAGATAGAAAATTATTTTATAAATAGTACACAAACAATAACAGAAAAAGAGTTAAAGGATATACAAATGTTCAAAGGTGTAAACTAGCATTTGGCACATTCTAACTCAATTAAGTCCTAAACACACAATAGCATCAAACACATTTAGTTAGTGATACGCCCAAAGAGTATTTGGCATGCAGCACAATGGTCATCTAGGTAATATCGAGTCATACATACGACCAGTTGTGATAACACTAAGGATTTTGAACTGTATTCTGCCACAGGCTAAGGGGGAAAACCATACCATCATGACATCTAAAATGATTCCAATATTGAACATGTCTTGAAAACATTATTGGAAAAAATCCTTACTAAATCTGCAGAACTCAACTTAGAACAAACAATAGTCAACAAATCCTAACTGAACAAAGATAATTTTGGTTTTCTATTTATAAGCAAGTTATGTACTTGCATCACTAAATAATACAATTAGTTGTGACATTTTAAAAAAAACATATATTTCATTTCAACTTTGTGGTGATTGCTATGTGTTTTGAATATATATAAGTTTCAATTTGAACGTTAGAAGTAAAGAGCATACCGAAACTTCGAATAAAGCAGAATTGCCTTCCCTTGATTTGAAGAGAGGTTCACCAGCCACACAATGAATACAGGATAAGCATCCATCTACAAAGAAATAAATAGAAGCAATTTATTGACTTGTCAATGGTAAATGTGTAGAAATGTAAGGCGGAAGAGTGTAACCATTCAATTCCCGAGTGCAATTTTGAATACCTGGGTAGAATCATGAATACTCACTCATGTAACCATTCAATTTCCGAGTGTAATTTTGAAATACAAGAGTGCAATTTTGTCAATTATTTGATTTTCACATGTAATTTATATTGAAATTCAAACCATAAATATGTATTATGTAATTAATAATAAATATTAATAAACATATTATTATTATTTCAGTTAATATCAGGTTCAAGAAATAACATAAAAAAAATAAACTATGTTTTATAATATGGAGACGAACCAGTGATCATAAATGACAATATTACACTGGTCCATATACAACAGTTGAATGATCAAGGGAGTTTTGAATCGGGAATTAACTCAGAATCATATAGTTCTAGAAAGCAATGGAAACATAGAAACATATAGCGCACATGATGATATTAACACATGAAATAACAGCAGATCACAAATATGCAGTGCATGGAATGGCATAAAAACGTGAAATAAAAGCTATATTTTTATTTATAGTTGTCAAATAAAACATGAAATAACAGAAAATTATAGAAGAATGGCTTAGTCCAGCCTGGACATCTGCTTCCACTTTACCTCCATAAGATACGCTCTTTCAACGCAAGAAGAAGGAAGCTGGAATAAGAAAACATATTCAGCATTAGAAAAGTGAACCGATATGAGAAAAGTTACTCATTTCTGTTCTTTGCATTAGTGCAGCTGGAGATGTGTAACTGGAGCTGTTTTCCACCAATCTTCTCTCCAACAGCTAAAACCCTAGTCAATGATTTCTGCATCAGTTCGTTGAATGCAACAATGGACTGATCTGAAGAAGAACTTTACCTCAAATCGAGAACCACCAGCAACGCAACAATCTACTCGCCACACCTCAAAACACTCCAACCGAAGCACTCAATTCCATTCATTTCATCAAAAACCACTGCTTCAACTCGAATCCTACACTCCATCTCCTTCAGCCGACCGCAACTCCATCCCCTCCAAACCCAATTCGAATCGTTTAAATGAGAATTTGCAATTGATTTGAATTTCAAACGAGAATTTTCAATTGATTTGGATTTGAGAATTTTGTTTTTGAATTAGAGAATTCAGAGGTATTTGCATGGCTGTGTTGATAAACGGGTTACGGGGGAAGTGGAGGATAAATGAAAGCTAAGCGGGAAATGAAAAGTTAGGGGAGGGAGAATGAAAGTTGAAGTAGCAAGCCGATGGAAAATGAATGCAAACCAATGTAGTTGCATCGGTTGAATTTAAAACCGATGCGACTAAAACTATTTGCACGTACCAATTGCATCGGTTGTTGGTGACAACTGATGCAAATTTGATTTTTTATTACCTATTGCTTTTCACGTACCAATTGCATCGGTTATTAAGATAGAACTGATGCAAATAGTTCTATTTGCATCAGTTTTTACTTCAACTGATGCAAATGAGGCGAAGAAATATGCACTTTTTGTACTAGTGCGAATGTTTGCCGATCAGATTGGGAAGACGATGGAGGTCTATGTAGATGACATGTTGGTGAAATCACGATACTCCGATGATCATGTCAAAGACTTGGAGTCAATGTTCAATATCCTCCGGAAATACGGGATGAAGCTTAATCCACTAAAGTGTCATTTCGGAGTCGCATCCGGGAAATTCCTTGGGTTCATTGTCAATGCCCGAGGAATAGAGGCCAACCCCGAGAAGATCTAGGCTATCAGAAATCTTCAAACTCCGAAAACCATAAAGCAAGTTCAAAGTCTTAATAGGAATGTTGCAGCACTGAGCAGGTTTATCTCAAAGTCGACCGACAAATGCATTTCCTTCTTCGATTTGATTCGTAAAGGGAAACGAAACTTCGAATGAACTGCAGAATGTGAGGGCGCATTTCAATGGCTAATCCAATATCTTTCCGTACCACCAATCCTTTCAAAGCCTGTAGATCATGAACAGTTATATCTCTACCTGGCGGTATCTGAAAATGCAATCAGTGCTGCATTAATTCGGGAGGAGGACCGAGTGCAAAAACCGGTCTACTACGTGAGTAAACGATTGACCGGAGCCGAGAGAAATTACCCAAAGCTCGAAAAGTTGGCATATTTCCTAGTCATTGCCTCGAGGAAGCTCCATCCATATTTCCAGGCTCATCCTATTACTGTGTACACCGATCAGCCGTTACGACAGGTCCTCATGCGGCCTGAGATGTCTGGTAGGTTACTAAAGTGGAACATCGAGTTGAGTCAATTCGACATCACTTATACTCCAAGAAGTTCCATTCACGGTCAAGTCCTAGCAGATTTTATAGCCGAATTCACTATTTCTGAAGACTTGCCCGAGACCAGCAAATCTCCCGAATACATCTGGAAGCTTTACACCGATGGTGTGTCAAACGATCGGTGCTCAGGAGCTGGGGTAGTGCTTGAAACCCCCCGAGGGACGATCCATATGTTATGCTTTAAAATTCGAGTTCCGCGCAACCAACAATGAAGCCGAGTACGAAGCTCTACTTACCGGACTAAAGCTTGCCCGTGATCTGAAAATCATCGCTGTAGAGATTTACTGTGATTCCCGGTTGATAGTATGTCAAGTTCGAGGAGAGTATCAGGCCAAAGACCGAAGATTAGCCGCTTATCTTACTCGAGTTCTGGAGATGCTCAATCAATTCGATTACTATGCCATTTTCTACATACCCCGAGAGCACAATCAGAAAGCTGATTCGTTGGCAAAGTTGGCAAGTACGGGTGAGGCTCAGCAGTTGGGGGTTGTTCCGGTTGAAACCCTATCCTCTCCGAGCATTGATCGAAGAGAGACCGATTTCACAATTGAAGCTACATCCAATAGGGAGTCGTGGATGACTCCTTATCGAGATTATATCGAACGTGGTGTATTGCCCGAGCAACGAAGCGAGAAAAGACAAGTTCTACGAAAGACCTCACGATTTGTTATTCAAAATGGAGTCATGTACCGGAGAGGATACTCTGTTCCTCTCCTCCGGCGTATCGCGCACGATGAAATCAAACGAGCGTTACACGAAGTACACGAAGGAGAATGTGGCGATCACACTGGGGGGCAAGCACTTGCAAAGAAAATACTTCGATATGGGTATTATTGGCCTACTGTTAATCGCGATGCTGCAGACTATGCTAAAAAATGTGACAAATGCCAGAAAAACGCTCGAATTCCTAGAGCCCCGCCTACTGAGATAACCCAAATGGTCAGTCCTTGGCCATTTGCGGTATGGGGAATAGATATCATCGGCACATTGCCTCTGGCCAAAGGTGGCGCGAAGTATGCCATCGTCGCAATTGATTATTTCACCAAATGGGCTGAAGCTGAACCCCTGGCAATAATTACAACAAAGAAAGTAATCAACTTTGTAGTACGTAACATCGTTTGCCGTTTTGGTCTCCCACATACTATCGTCACCGATAACGGAACCCTATTCGACAGTACTGAATTTAAGAATTTCTGTCAACGATTCCATATCCATAAGAAATTCTCTGCAGTAGCGCACCCTCAAGCAAATAGTCAAGTTGAAGCTGTTAATAAAGTTATCAAGTCCATTCTAAAGAAGCAACTGGAAAAAGCTGGGGGAAAATGGGTCGACGAACTTCCTATGGCACTATGGGCCTATCGATCGACTCATAAAACTGCAACCGGTCATACCCCGTTTTCTCTATCTTATGGTTCTGAAACCGTTATTCCAGTCGAAATGGAAGTGCACTCTCATCGTGTAACATATTATGATCCGAAAACAAATGCCATATTACTTGCTGAATCTTTGGATTTACTCGATGAGAAGCGCGAAGAGGCTGACTTGAGGGCAGCCGCATATCGAAGTCAAATCGCCCGACTGTACAATGCCAAGGTCCGTCCGCAAACCTTCGAACTCGGCGATCTCGTACTCAAAAGGGTCTATCCGGTTCCTTCGCACATGAAGCCAAATTAGGAAGGGCCGTATGTGATTTCAGAAAAGCTCGGAGATGGCACGTTCAAATTATCGATCGTTGACGGTCTTACTTTGCCGAGAGCTTGGGATAGCGAAAGTCTTCGTCGCTACTACATATAAAAGACTTTACTTGTTTATTTTCCGTCAATTTATTCCTTTGCATTTTATTCTAGCATTTCGAGATTTAAATTTGTAATAAGGCAAATGACCCTGCCATATTTTCTCGTTTCAGCAATAAAATGCCATCTCTTCGAGCCAGAGCTGTGATTCACTGAATATGACGTACAATATCATGATGCACGGAGAGCTAAGTTCCATCACGTGGTGGGATTTATTCAAATAGGGAGTGACTGTGATACAACCGGTCACTCGCTAAGTGAAACCCGAGCTCGGAGGCAGAACACTACCTCAACATTCACAGGGATTGATACACAACAATCCCTCCTCCAACTCCAAATTCCCAGAGTGCGAATTGGAGTATAAACTTCAACTCTCGGTTCCCGGAGCGTGAACCGAAGTATAAATCCATCGCTCCAAGAGTGCGAGCCAACTCCAAATTCCCAGATTGCGAATTGGAGTATAAACTTCAACTCTCGGTTCCCGGAGCGCGAACCGGAGTATAAAACCATCGCTCCCAGAGTGCGAGCCAACTCCAAATTCCCAGAGTGCGAATTGGAGTATAAACTTCAACTCTCGGTTCCCGTAGCGCGAACCGGAGTATAAATCCATCGCTCCCAGAGTGCGAGCCAACTCCAAATTCCCAGAGTGCGAATTGGAGTATAAACTTCAACTCTCGGTTCCCGGAGCGCGAATCGGAGCATAAATCCATCGCTCCCAGAGTGCGAGCCAACTCCAAATTCGCAGAGTGTGAATTGGAGCATAAACACCAACTCTTGGTTCCCATAATGCGAACCGGAGTGTAAATTACTAACTTCAAATTCCCGGAGTGTGAATTGGAGTATAAATGTCAATTACAGGTTCCCGGAGAGTGAACTAAGTCATAAACATTGATAATTAATAAGTTCCTAGAATATGGGCCGAACTGTTAATTGCAATTTGTGTTAAGTCCCCGAAGTGTGGACATGTATTCAAGGCTTATGACATATGTGAGCACGAGCTAATCAATGCAATACTTAAGCAAAAGAGAAAAGAGTTGTTTTTCATTTTATCAACAAACAAAAAAGGGGTTTGATTACATGAAAAAACAAAAAAACAGTCCATAAAGTGGGTGCCGAGTCCACACTTATACACGGCCTAAAAAAGAAGAAGTAAAAGGAACTGCCATTTCACAACGGCATGATAAAACGAGAAGTTCACTCCTTCTTCTTCCGGGGTCTCTTCTTCGGGGTTGATCCGCTAGACCCACTACCCGGTTTCTTGCGAGATTTTTTGTCCTTCTTTGGAGCATCCTCAGGATCTGGCATAATATCCACGTCTTCCTTAGAGCTGGAAGGGATAGAGATCCTTTTGTGAGGACGAACCGGAGGCAGAGAAGCCGTGACAGGTGGTGGAGCTTCGGCACTAGAAGTTATAGCTGTGTCGGCAGGAGAAGTAACCGTTAAAGGAGTTAAGCTTGGAGGAGGAACATCACTTCCGGAACCACCAACCGTCGTCACCGCGGCCATTTCAGCGGTTATCTCGGCAAAGATTTCTTCTTCTCGGGAAGATCGAGCATCGCTGGCCACACTAACAGTCGGCATAAACGAGCTAAAAGTTAGGGCGACACCGCCCATTGCAAAGGAAGGATCGGTAAAAGGTTCACAGGGTTGCTTGAGAAGTTCCTCAATCATCTGAACATCAAATGACATTGAACTCCCCTCTCCCATCTCGCCGGTTACGGCGGTAGTTGTAATAGCCTCAGTAACGACAGCTCCTTGCATTGGCTGCGAAGTTTGTGGTACTGGAAGTGCTGGCGCATCACTTTCAGTCACTGGTCGAAAAGAAATGAAAATAATTAGTCAAATGATCTGTTCCAGCTTCGTCATTCTAAAAACACTTAAGCAACATTTGAAATACCTTCTTTGCCTCGGCTCGGTGATGAGACGAGTTCGGAAACAGTAGTTGTATCAAGAGACAGTTTCGGTCGATCTGGGTTATAAGCAGGAACAACATGTGGACCAACTGTAGCAGTAACTCCAGACGAGGTCGGGGCATCGACTGAAACATCCTCACTATAATGTGCAGCTCCAGAACCCTCGCCAGTCTCCACATGGTGAAAACCAAGTCTCTCTCTCTCAGCAGAAATCATCGCTTCATGGAGAAGTTTCCTTTCCTCCTCGCTTAGCAAGCGAGACTCAAGTTCAAATTCATCCACGGCGCCTTCAGGGAGAGATGATTTCTTGTTCGCCACCAATTTTCTCCAAGCACTGAGTAGAAGCGTGGAATAATCTCCGAGCCACGAGAGATTCCTATGCTCAAGCACATTAGCATTGTAAGTGTCAAGAAGATCATCAAACTCGGCTTCTACTCTGAATATCTCTGCTTGAACTCTCCCTTCCACTTCTGCCTCCACCGCTTCAACTTTAGCAACCGCCGCGTCTCGCTCAGCTCGGAGAGACACGGCTTGCTCGCACGCTTCTTGTGCAGCCATGTTAGCGTCATCTTTTTCCTTGTTCAAGTCGGCAAATTTAGCCTTTAACTCCTCAAGTTCTTTGACCGCCGCATCTCGCTCGGCCTCAACATTTTTGAACCGATGGCCGAAATCTTCAACTAAAGTGCAATGCGCTTATTGCATCTTCGCCATCTCAACTAGTGTCTCATCGGCCTTTTTTAGCGACTCCATTTCGGCCTTACGAGAAGATTCCATTTCAGATTGAAGTATGTCAACAATACGGTTCTTCTGAGCCAAGTCTGCTTCCAGTTTCTCAATAACTTTCGCTCGATCGAAGGCTACTTTCGAAGCTTTAACAGCCGCCCTGTACCATTCTTTATACTGAGCATGAAAATCGTGGGTATAGCTGAGGGCGGTGCTCACAGCCTCTTCAGGAATTCTTTTGAGATTGGGTGGAAAGATATAGGCGTCGAAGCATATTTCTGGAAAATCTTTCTTCAGTTGAGCAATTCTTATAGCCCCTTCACCAGACGGTTCAAGAGGGGCCTCCTCCACAGTTACGGTCGTAGCCGTATCAGTCCTTGAACGATGTGGACCAGGTTTTGAGATTTTTTGAGATGGCTGTTGTCGCGAAGGTTCAACTACAGGTGCCTGGCTTCTGGGTGGCGGAGGAGAACGAGAGGGTGAACGGTACCTTCGGTCTCTATCAGAACGCTCCTGGCTAGAATAATATCGAGAATGGTCCCTTTCACAATGCTCTTGCTCATAATGCCTCCGTTCGCGATCACGGTCATAATCCCTACGGCGAGATTCGTAATAAGATAAAGAAAGATGCACTCGCCGAAGTCTATCAAGTGTAGAAGGACGATCCGACATGGCACCTGTAAAGAAGAAACAATTCAGTTAAGTACCAAGAAAAAGCACTGCAATGCATGTGGAAGTCGTGAAGTGTTGTGAAAAGTGTATAAATGCGTAAACCCCCCGACCGACCTGAAGCGTCGATTACACTAACCGGAAAAGATTCGCTTATATCAAGCGCTCCCTGGAGCTCTTCCAACCCGGACCCGTGGTAGAGAGATACGTAGTTTGGAATGGGAATATCGTCCAACCCTGTGAAAAGGTCTCCGGACTGGCGAGGAGAGGCGCCGGAGACAGTAACCCCAGGTTTGGAACGGGTTACGACTACAGACTTCCATCTCTTAAACTTAGGTACAGCAGCCTTGCCTTTCTGCCCCTCTTCTATTCGGGAAAGTTCGGCTGCTATCACAGTGTCCGTGGGAGTTCTTTCATCATCGCTCACTTCTCTTGTCACAACGCCAGGTTTTCTTTTTGCCACTTTCTTCTTCTTCCTCGAGGCCGATTTTGCCAATCCTTCAATTACAATACTCTGGCTCATCCCAATCAAACCCAATGTCCTTAAGTTATCGTCGGTCAACAGCAAGTCTATGTGCCTTGAGTCGCTTGGGACCCTTTGCAAGCTTTGAACGACGCCTCTATAATGCCCACCGGTAGGTCTCGAAATGATGGCTGTAAGAGTAACAGAGTATTAGTGTAAGTATTAAAAGTGACCATTCAAAGATGAATTATGATACTTACGTCTGGATAACCATCTCCTAGCAAACCCTGGGGGGCATCGAACAAAAAACCACTCGTTCTTGAAATAACTAAGCCTGGTCCAGGCCCCAGTCACAACCTGACAGTTTCTAACCGCTTCCAGAAAAGTGAAAGATGGGCTATCACCCCTACTCTTGAAATTGAATATATGCCTGATCTCGTTTGGCCTTGGCGGGCGAAAAAGGCAATCCATAAATATGACAAAGACGCTATTCAGTAATGCATGCCCTGGGATGGAGTTGTGAAGGAGCGATTCCTAAATACGACAGCATCTTTCTTATGTATTGGTTAAAAGGAGGAAGAGATCCAGCCGCGCAGGCATGACGGTAAAAGGCAGTATATCCTTCAGGTGGGTTATGTGGTCTATCACTGGCACTAGTTAATAAAACATCGTCCAGGGATATGTTATGTTTCGAACATATCCGTCCCAACAGAGACTCCGAGATATTGGACTGGACAGAATCGACAGGATCTTCGATAAATATGGCCTCCAGCAACTCATCCGGAGCCGGATCTATGACTTCAGGAGGGATTTCCGAAATCTCAAGCGCTGGAGGAGGCGAGCTTTGTGCTTCTTGTTGTTGAAAACTCGAAGATTCCATAATTAACTAACTCACCAGAAAGCGGCGTTAAATACATAAAAAGCCCATGCATTCCCCCGGTGTAAAGTGTATGAATATGTCGTGCAGTGCAAGTGCTATTCAAAACTTAAGCAGATTTTACAAGTTGAAACAAGATGTCCGAACGACGAAACTTTGGAATTTGAGAATGAAAATGACCGTCATCGCTGACCGTCACTTTCACGCCACCCAGATGCTACTGACCAATTCAAGTATAAATTCGTTATATTTTGGTTAAGTTATGGTGCCATCGACGAGCCCCAAAAGAGAGGTCAAGTCAAATTCGATTATGCAAGGCCGAAGCTCGCCGGAGTCAAGTATGCTAAAGATCAGTGAGTTCGTTAAAGTTCAACATGAAATTGGTCGTAGTTCAGATGTTGGAGCGAATCAGAAGAGTGGGAGTCCCAGAAGCAAGAACGTTTGAATCGATCGAATCGAATCGACATGAGTTGAATCGATGAACTTCGAATCGTTACCCCCCGACTCCATGTAGTTCGACTCGATGAGACCTTGGGACAGAGAAGCAATTCAAATCCATGAAGCCATACATGACTTCGAATCAATCAAAGTTGAGCTCCTTCGAATCGATCAGCATATCGTTACTTCGAATCGATCAATATTGAGCTCCTTCGAATCGATTAGAATATCGTTATTTCGAATCGATCGCCACGAGCCTTTTTTCTTTTTCTTTTATAACCATTTATTCGAAGCTATGCATTCAAAATCGATTCGAATCGCTCATTCTTGGATCGATACGAAGCAATGAAAGACAACACTCTGATCGATACGACTCGAATGGTTTCATTCCTTAGTTCCATCGAGTCGACCCACTTCGTTCAGATCTCACCACTCCTCAAAATTTTCAGAAGAAAAGATTGAATCGACGCCAAAAAAGTTCTAAGTTCTATCATTCTCATCTCGAATCGATCCCTTGATTACCTGAGTTGATTTGGTTACGAATGGAAGCGTGAAGGGGTTCGATCGATTCAAGAAAAGCACGTTTGTCTTGGCCCTGGAGAGATCGATTCGAAGAGGAGGCTACAGCAACAGTGAAAAGTAAAAAGTGAAAGTGACACCGGCTTCACGTATTTATATGGGTCTCACATAGGAAACGGGACGATTCGTCTCCCAGTCAAAATGACCGACCCCAACCGTTCACGCGCTGATCAATTCGAACAAGCCACGTTCGAATCCATCACGTTCGAACCCATCACGTTCGAACCCATCACGTTCGAATCCATCAATACTCCGAACCCATCCATGCAGTGTCGATGCGAGGCTTCTTCGATTCGAAGGAACAACCGAACAGAGGCTGGATTGAGAGTCTTATCGACTCGAAGCACGAGGTCCATCGGGCCATCGATTCGAAAGCCATCGATTCGAACAAACATAGCTTCGAATCCATCAAAGACCACCGATGAAAATGGACGAAATCGTTTCAATGTGAAAAATTACTTGTCTACCTTTTATACCGATTCAGGAGAGGATCGATACAAGAGGATAATCGTAGACAACCATAAAAACAATGCTTTGACTTGAATCAAAAATCCGTTCAGGAGAGGACCGATGCAGAATTCGATAACAAACCAAACTGACAACGACTGGCAATCGCGCAGCGTTAACCAAAACCAAAGTGGTACATATATGCACATGTGGATGACTAACACTTGATCTTTAACATTTACAGGGATCAAATGTTCATCTCGTCGTGGTTACAACGACTGACGACTTTCAGAAGAGCATGTCCCGATTGTCCAACATGAAACTGCAGCTTTTCAAAGCACGTCATGTTTACACAAGACGTACTTTGGGTGGCAAATGTTATCCCGCCTTTTGGCAAGGCCGAGATACCAAGGAACTGACTGGAAAATAAGGGTCACACGTCCTCAATTTTGAATGATTGTTAGTTTACTACAAAAATCGATGGATTTTGCCCAAGTCCGGATTGGGCTACAATTGATGCGGCATGTCAAGCAAAGCCGTGGAAACCAACGTTCCAAATTTCGAGGCAATCCGAGCTCGTATGCTCGAGTTATCACTAATGGAAATTGGAGGAAATCCACGTTGTTCGAACCCATAAAGCAAGGCCTTGTTTCGAATCCATCCTCCCAGAGCCTTGCCTCGAATCCATCCTCCCAGAGCCTTGCCTCGAATCCATCCTCCCAGAGCCTTGCCTCGAATCCATGAGAAGTTCCTTTGCTTCGACTCCATCGGCCAAGCCCTCACTTCGAATCCATAAGCCATGCATTAGTTCGAATCCATTCCGCGAGACCTTGGTTCGAATCCATCCCATTAGGCCTTGGTTGGAATCCCTCGAGAACCATCCTTCGAATCCATGAAGTTCAAGAAGCTTCGACTCCAATTAATAACCATCTTCGAATCCATGGAGCAAAGAACTCTACGTATCGATCGAACCATGGAACGCCTTGATCGATACGAAGGAACGCACGTGTGATCGAATCGAAGGAGCATACCTTCGAATCCTTCTCTTCGAATCCACTAAGTAAACGCGACTTAAACTACGAATTCGACCCTATGGATTCGAACCATATCGATTCGAACAAATCCATAAGACGAGGAGAACCATCTTGAATAGATCATAACTTGGGATCTACAAGTCCAAATGCTACGAAATTTTCACAAGAGCTTGCATATACATAGAAGAATGTCCACGCCAAGTTTCATCACGATTGGACACTTTTTTGATTGATTCGAACCAAGGGTCGAATCGATCCCAAAGTGGGCCCGGATCTCCAGAATTCGGCCATGTGGGCCTCCTCACATGCCAAAAGTGGTCTCCCCGAATTTTAGGCGAAATATCAGCCTCCAGCACTTATAAATAGAGCCCCTGGTCATTCAAAAAAGGGATGGGAGAATTTTAGAGATAAATCATGTCCAGACGCTGCCAGAATTGCTTCAGAGCACCACTGCTGCCTTTGATTTCGAATGTTGGCTTACTTGCTGTACTTTGACATTAAAAAGTTGTATTCTCCGAATATCAAGCAATAAAGTAACAAAAACTTCATAGTGGACGTAGGCAAAACGCCGAACCACACTAAATCGTTGTCTCTTGTACAATTTACTTCCTGCTATTTGGATTTTTTGTTAGATAATCCACGTTTTAATTTACTGTCTTCATTTATTATGTCTTCAAAAACTTCCGACGAGTGTTGTGCCCAATTTTGACACAAACAGGTGTGAACGTGCACTTGTGCGTGGTGGTGTCAGTAGTGGTTGTGGCATCAGGAAGGAAGGGTTTTTGCTTGAAGTGGATTGGGTTTACGCTCGGGTAAGAGCTTGAAGATTTTTCATGTTCGACTCGAAGTAGGGTGTTTGCGTGAATTGTTCGTGAGTTGCTCGAGTGTGATCTCGGGGATCACTAGTGTTAGGCTCGGGCTTTCTATTTGTGAAGTAAAATTGGTTTTCAAGATTTTTTGTTTAAAGCTTGAATAAGTTTTTAATCAAGTTTTATAGTGTATGAATGGAAATAAATTTTGTAACCTGGTTTTGGAAAAAATAAAGTTTTATAAAAACAAAATGTTTAAACAAGTTTAAAGATTTAAAGTATATTTAAAATATATTAGTTTTCCAAGCAAATGTTATAAGCAAGTTTTAAACAAGATTTTCCAAGATATAAATGATAAAGTAATGTTTAAATTTGTTTTGATGTTAAAGTAATTATATGTTAGGTGAATTTTGTAATAAAATTCCTAAGTATTTTTAAATGTATTAAATGTTGTAATTAAGGAATAATTAAGGTAGGTTTATTAGATTTTAAATCAACCAAAAAGATCTCATTTTATTTTTATATATCAATTTCAAGTATTTAATTTAATAAGATTAAGATGAGTGATTAGTTAAGATAAAGAAATTATCTTTAAATAATCAAGATTTTGATTAATTAGGAATAATTAATTAGTAATATTTGATTAAAAGTTTATTACTTAATGAAATTAATAATGATTAATTAATTTATGTTAATAATCAAAGTATAATTACTTAAGGGAAGTAATTAAAGAATGGTTAATGAGTATAATTAATTTAAGGGTCATTAACTAGTAATTAAGAGATAATTAATTAATGAAATTAATTTTAAGATAATTGAAATTAATTAAGGTTAGTTAACTACTGGGTTGATTAAGGGTTAATTAATCTAAGTAATTAAAAGTCAATTAATTAAAGAGTGGCTAATTAATGGAAGTAATTAAAGGAATTAATTACTCAATTAAATTAATTAATGTGAGTAATTTAAGATAATTAATTAGATAATTAATTAATTTAATTAATTAAGGATAATCACTTATGAATTTATTAAGTATAATTACTTAATGTAATTAATATAGGGGTAATTACTTAGATAAGTAATTAATGGTAATTACTGAATGTAATTAATAAAAGGGAAATTACTTAGTGGAAGTAATTAAAGGATTTACTTAATAAAAGTAATTAAGGATTAATTACTTAGTAATTAATCAAAGGATTAATTACTGTAATTATTAAAAGGGATTAGTTAATCAATGATGTGATTAATTAAGGATAATTAAATCAATGAAAGTGATTATAATATAATTAATTAATATAATTAGTTAAGGATCAATGTAATTAATTATAGTTAATTAATTGATGAGAGTAATTAAAAGTTAATTAATGTGAATGATTAAAAGATAATTAATTTGTGTAATTAATTAAAGGCTAATTACTTAGTGTAATTAAAGAATAATTAATCAAGGATGATTAATTAAGATGGATAATTAAGGGATGATTAATTAATTGGGTTGTAATTAATTAATGTTAAGTAAGAAGGATTTAAAAGTAATTAAAGTAATTAATTTAATTCATTGCTGTTAGTTAAATTAATAGAGAAGATGTGACAATAAATCTTGCTTGTGGATGATTGAATGATGTTGAATACCTTGGATTATGTGACGTCTCTTATATGTGATATGTGATATGTGTTGCTCTATGATATGGGATGTTTTGGTTGAATTGTGATAATATGGATTATCTATGTGTGATAATGTGAATTATCATCTGTGTGAATATAGATGATAAATTAAATTGTTTTAACTTAAAACAACTTGGCCTTAAAAGACTGCGTTTTGGATTTCGATGAGATTGGGATCGGATTTCCAAATTTGGATGTCCGAAAACCACATCGATCCAAATTAAACGATAGGTCGTGAAATCTTAAGTGAAGTTCGAGATGAAGATTCAGAGTGCAAGGGCTATTGTTGTTACTCTGAGGGCGATTCCAAAATGAGTGTAACGAGATAGTGGCGTCGATTTCTTTTGAACCCGGAATGAACTTGTATGGATTGAATGCTTTCAGAACATCATCACTGGAGGATGATCAACATCCTAAGTTATGTGTTATAAAAAGGTAATCATAGCTTCAAGCCTCATCAACCGGGAATGGCTAAAACAGAGGAGGTGCAACAAGGCTAAGTAGGTAGCACCCAAGTAGGATAAGATTTCCCCTGTCTAAAATTCTCTTTTTATTCGGCTGTGTGGGCAGTTAGTCGCGACAACTTCTAGGGTTGTCTTATTCGGGACTATCCAGTAAGGGATGGTTCCGGTCTTGTGTTGCAAGGGATCAGGGTGGATTCTCGGTACGGTGATCTAGGCCACGTACTGTGACGGACGGTACCCCAGTAGCCCTGCCATTGTATGGAATCCAATCTCCAATAAGTGTCGTATGTTTTGATTATGCCCAACTATGTTGGAACGTGAGATGTAAGCATTCCAGCTATTTCTGTATTTTACTTGAAAACACTAGACACTACTATAATATCACTCGATTTTCTATCAAATGTATTGGTTATCGTAAGGTAAAAAAATTTCCATGTTCGTGTGCGGGGAGTCTTACGAGATACCTTTTGTTTTCAAAGGTTTTTCAAAGTTAAGAAACTTTAACCCGTTTACTCACACCAGACCCATGACTGACCCAGAGTTTATTTTTTTGTTTTATTAAACCCTTGGGTACTTAAATTTTTACGAGTAGCCAAGGGATTCAGGTTAGCTTTAACGAGTTTTCTAGAGGAGATATGGAGCAGGAGGCTTCAGCGTATATAGATATTGTGGATCGGTTGTGTTAATCTCTGTGTTGTATCTGTGTTGAAGTCTTGTATGAGACTTGAGTAGTACAATAGACAGATCTTTATAACTGTCTAATTTGTGATGTATTAAGCTGTGTAACTCTGTTAAATGATGTATATTATGTAATAATTATGTAATAATTATGTGATTAATATATTTTATTCATTCCGCTGTGAGATTCTGTTATTGTTTAGTTCTTTCTTTTCTATCTTTTCTCTTTCCATCCCTTTCTTTCTTATAATGATGCATCTTTCTGTGGGAGGAAAGGTGGGTCGTTACACATTGTATGGAATCCATTCTCCAATAAGCATCGTACGGTTTTGATTGTGCCCAACTATGCTGAAACGTGAGATGCAAGCATTTCAGCTATTTTATATTTATTTTCTACAGACACTATAATAATATCATATGATTTTGATATAAATTTTTTTGGTTATCGTAAGGTAAAAATCCATCATGTTTATGTGTGACGCGGTCTTACGAGATACCTTTGTTTTTTAAAGGATTTGGTAACTTAGTAATTCAAATTGAGTGTGTTTTGTTATGCTGGTTTTCCAGACTGACTCGGGTGTTATTTTATTATAATGCTCAGGTCAGACCGAGTATTAGAGATACATGATAGGATGCTATGGAGTTCAGGTGATGAGCTGGATGACGAAGATGTATTACACGTATTTGATTTATATTCTGATGTGCATGGTATGTTTTATATTCAGCGCTAGCGAGGAAAAATTATTATAACTGTACAGTATCGAGTTAGTGATTTGTTGTACTTTGTTGATGTAATGTATAAGCAACTGTTATAGTTCTTTTTGTATAAAGACTTGTTATTATCTTTTACATATTGTTCCGCTGCTATTGTGAGATTCTGTGTTGTTATTTTTTTCTATTTCTTCTTCTTCCACTTCCTTCTTTCCTCTAATGATGTAGTATTTTCGGCACACGATTTCTCGGCATGTAATACACTAAACGTATTGGTGTCGATTTTCGAGTGTCGAAAAATCCGGTTCGTGATACTTGGAATTAGAGCTGAAGGTTTAGTGAGAACCTTGGCTTTGATGCGGTAACTCACTAAAGATAGGGTCAGTAGCACCCTAAAATGACTTTGAGTATATTGATAGATATGTGCGCGTATTTATTAGTGAATATAAAACTGTTTTATATTGTGTTGATTAATCTATCGAGTGACTTATGGATTTTGGTCAATACGAGTAATTAACGTTATTGACAGAGATCTCTAAACACTTGAACAGAGCAACTCGACATGGTATTGTCTAGGATTTGGGTAAATGAAATAATTTTAACCTAATTATATTTTATATATAAAGGAATAATCTTCAAAGATTATCATAGTTGTATACGGTGTGCCTGGATGTTGAGAAATGATAATGTTAACCTATTATCATTTGTTATTGTGGTGATTGAATAAAAGTTAACATTATAATCAAAAGTTAATAAATAATTTTATGTAATCAAAATGGGATTTTATAACTAGATGATTAGTAAATGTGATTATAAATTGATATGGTTTATAAAAACGATTTTAAAGGATTTAAAAATTGAATTTTGGGAACTTAAATCTCGTTAGGTTTGAAAATGATTTTCAAAGTCTTGGAAAATAATAATGATATTATTTGGGAAATATTTTTGAATTGAAATGTTAAAGGAATTTTAAAGGAAATAGAAGCACTGAACTCACTTCGGTCACTGGAAAATAATTTCGGAGATGACTGCAGCATCATCGACGTTTATTTTCGAGTTTCCCAGGAAGGAGTTGCTACCTTAGTGATTTGCAATTAGAGTTTTGTTTGGTAAAACTGGTTTTGATTTGAAGTGCAAAGGAATGATTTAATATACCAAGGGATATTGTGTGTATGTGTGTGATTTCAAAAATGATTTCAGAATATTTAAAAATTGTTTAAAACCCTGGAGTTTTGATTTAAAATGCTTATTTGGAAATATGAGAAATAACTTGATAACTTATAAAATTTGTAAATTGCAAGTAAAACAATGTTTAAAAGAGTTGAATATGAATGCAAGAAAGTATAAATTTGAAATTTAATCATGGAATGAAATTTAACTTGAATTAAGTTAAATAAAGTGAATTTTGAAAATTTAGCCTAAGTAGGCTAAATGAAATAATTATTGGAAATGGAATCTATTGAGATTTGGGATAAATGAATTAATTAAATCGATTAGTTATTTGGATTTTGTTTGGAACGTTGATTGATAAGAATCAAATATGAAATAGGAAAATTGAAATTGAATTTGATTAAAATGGGTAAGGAATTTAGCTGTGAAGTGGTAATAAACATAAGAGCATCGGTGTAAAATGTTTATGATAGACTTAAGAAAATTGATGGTAAAGTTCTTAAATGAAATTGGTATTAAAGAAATATACTAAGAAAATAGTGAATGTTTATAATTGGTTAAAAATGAAATGAATGTGGAATAATTCTTAAATGATATCAATTTGGGAAGGATATACTAAGTGAACAACAGATGTGAATAAAGCAATGAGAATAAAAATTATGGATGATTAATTATAAGTAAAATGCATGTGAATAAAAAAAATTATATAGCCAATTGAAATAAATACGCAAGTTGTACATATGCTATTTTATTCACATGACGGTTTGATCCAGATTCGAGCACAGAATTTCGAGATGATTTATATCGATCCGAATTAGGATTTTTCACTCGATTTTAGATGGAGAACCATGGATATGGATTTTTGATTGATTCTGGGATTCTCAATCATAGTGTATGGCTATGTAAGGAGGATGACGGTTTCTAATCAAGAAAGCAGATCTGAGTCCGCACTACTGCAGTTAATGCCCCGCTATTACCCCGTTGTAACTCCGCCACATCTCATAGCGGATTTCTACCGTTATGATTTTTACATACAGCCCAAAATATAGCCTTCCGGTTTAAGCCCCACTATTTCTGCTATATCCCGTTATTCCCGCTATATTCCACTATTTCCGCTATATCTTCTTTAAAAGAAATTAATTGAAAATTAACATTTATACATTATAAAATTTATGAAATTAATTTATTTAATTGAATTTTTAATATATTTTCGAAAATGAAAATACTCTAATATTCTACCAAATTCAATTATGTTATGTAACAGTTTTACATTTATTTACAGTATATTCGCACATATTACTATTTAAAATTATTTATGTATTAATTATAATTCAATTGAATGTTAATTTTTCATTTAATTACCATTCATATAATTGTAAAAACATTAAGTACGAGTTTGATATGCTATTTTTGAGTCATCCGCTATATTCCGCTGTATCCTCGCTATGACTTTTGCTCCTCCACCGCATTGAATCTGCCAAGCGCTTTAACTACACAGTTGCACTAGAGGGTAAAGTGAACAATGCTAGTTTGGAAGTGAAATTGTGTGATCGAGCGAGCGATCGGATTTGATATTGCGTACGAATGATATATATACATCGTATGGATTTTGGTAAAGTAAATATTGGAAATTGAAAATGCTAAACAATATGATTTTGAATTTTATGGTTGGATATCATTGGTAAACAAGATGCAGGTATTTAAAAAACAAGGGCTAATTTGATACTTTCAATTTCATGAGAAAAATTGGATTACCGACAAAGAGGTATATGTTTAAATTGTTGTTAATTTAATGATTTTATGATTAAGTCACTTAGCTTCTGTTTTCTTTGTTGGTTTGGGCACGTAGTAGCGATTTGTAGTTGTTCTGATCTAGCCATGCAAACGAGATGCTAGCGAAATTTTTCGAAAATTTAAAAGGTTAGAAATTTTGAAGAAATTTTTAATTACTAAATTGGATTTTAGTTAGAATCTGAAACGATTGAATGGATTGTGTTTTTCGGAATCTATGGATGGATTTGGAAATTATTAAAAGTAATAATAAGATTTCAACAAATTAGTTTCGGGAAGTTGTTTCAACTGATTGGGTTGAGAAAGTTAATTGGATTTTGGACCATTCTTCTTGCCTTGGTAATTTCGGTGAAGAAATTCTTTTAAGGGGGAGGAACGCAACGACCTAGAATTTTGGATATACAAAATTGGAATATTTAATTGATTTTAAATATTAAAAGTTAATTTTTAACTTTATTTTCAAATATAATTATTTATTTGATAATACAATTATTGAATTTATTAACTGAAAATCAATTAAATAGTGAAATTTTGAGTTTTAGCTTGATAAAAATAATTTAAAGGTTTATTAAATTTCTATTAGTAAGAATGAAGATAATAAAATTCTAAAATTCGATTTAAAAGTGATTTATTCGATTTTAAAAATAGCTTATTTAAATTTACGAGTGAAAATAGCCTTTCGTGGCAAACCCTAGGAATTCGACGAAACCAGATCCATTGGATCCGTAATTGTATATTATTAACGGATTTCAAATTTCATAGCGTTTGGAGTTATCGTATGGTCGTATGAATAAACACGCTGAAATTAATATCGAATATTCAGTATAATAATTAGGTCCAAAAGGGTATCTTATTTATACGATCGAATTAGGACTTGAAACCTTTTCCATTGCATTCAAAATAGGGTTATAATACTATGAACGCCCAACGACATGCTTTGTTAGGGGTTCGGGATTTTAACTTACAAAATCGACGTGATTTGACAATTTATATTAATATCTTACTAGTCCTGGTAAAAGCTGTCTTATCCTCTATAACTATGCTCGTGACTTTACCTCTGCATATATGCATCTTCTTCTTTGAAAAATAAAACTACATGCAACAGAACAGTGTAAAATAGAGAAAAAAAAAGAAAGAAAGGAAGTAAAATCTCATTCTACAAATCAGGCAATTATAAATCAAGAGTCCCACCTTTTTGTCTTCAAACTTTTCCCAACAATGTCTTTTTGAAAAGAAAAACATACGAATGAAAAGGGGAAATCAAAACAATTAAAATTGAGATGGAGGCCGATTAGAGCGGGAGATCGTGACTCAAATTGATGGTGCGAGTGCACGTAAGAGCTTTGAGTGAGGAAATGGGATGTCATGGTCGATAGGAGATTTAACTTTAGGCGTAGAGGCGGCTCAGCTAGGCGATGCGGAGATGGAAATCTGGCAGGTCCGGTGGCCTTTTGGGGTGGCGACAAACGAAGAGGTGAAGTCGATGAGGTGAGGTAATGCGACAGTTGCAGAGTAAAATCCAGGGTAGGATTGTGATATTTAAGGCACGATAGTTGACGTCAGGTTTTGGATGGTCAGATGGAGGTCAAGGCATTGGGTCGATGGGTGAAGTCGTTCTTGAATTCTTTGAGAAACAAAGTGTGTTTGGTGGATGAAGGTGTGTAATTTGACATTTGTATGCACGGCTCGTTACTTTGGGGAGAGGTTGTTTAACGTGAATCTAGTAATTAAGTTAATGGTGTTGTTTTAATAAAATGGGGAATTACTTTAAAGGACAAAATTCGTATATTTTTAGCCTTAAGGACATGACCTCGATATTTTAACCATAAGGACAAACATTCTTCTAAAAAGTATTCAAAAGGACAAACATTCTTCCAAAATTATTCGTAAGGACGAACATTCTTCCAAAACTGCTACCGACCTAAAAATTGATAGCTAAAAACTGCTACCGATAACTACGAACCGATACCTAAAAAATGCTATCAATAACTAAAAACTGATACCTAAAGAAAGTTGTCTTTCAGACTAAAATACCGAAGGTCTGTCCTTCAGGCTAAAATGCTGAAATTTTTTTCCCTTCACAATAATTTCATGTTAATTAAATTGTTTAAGCTAATTTAGGTTATAAAATTTAAATTCTTGAAAAAAAAATTGTTCGTTCATTCGTTTTAGGTCGGATTTGGATGCGGGTTTTTGCATTAGAATCACAGTGACAAACACTACGCGGTAGCTTTGTCTTGGCTGGGATTTGAGCTACTGGAATTTTAAACTAAATTCGAACACCGTTTAAATTTAGTTGGAATTTGGAATGTGAAAGCTACAACTTAAAACAAGTTGAGTTAATCTCACTCATTTTTGGATTACTAGTTAAATTTTAAATAGTTAAAGTTAATTATTGATTGATTGGGTGAATTGATAAATTATTATCAGTTGAATATGATATTATATATAGTATTGTATATGTTAGTAGTTGGATTGATTGTTCCCGCATATTTTTATCGGATGAAACCCTATGTACCCCGCATAATAGCGGATGACCCTATATTACCGTGATATCCTGCCTCGAAGTGGGATTGATATTTTTATGTTGTATTAACATCTATGGATGCAGGAAAATATGTTGGAAGGGTCCAACTAGATTCCTCAATAATATTGAATTCAATTTCATATATAATGATATGATTTGTTTGAATAATATGTGATAGATTATCAAGTGATTTAAATTTATTGGGTATTATGGTAGCCCTAATCTATATTTTGGTATTTTAAAATACCGCAAGTATATGTTCGAATTTGAAAAGAAATTAAAAAGGGGATTTTTGAAGTAAAATATTTATATAGAATTTGGATTAATTAAAAAAGAAAGTATTGTGATAAAATAAATGATTTCAAATTTATCTCAACTATTTCGTGATATTGTAAATAGAGATTTTGGAATATTTTATATATATAGGATTTTTAAAAATAACTCCTAATTGATACTTAGTTTAAATGTAAAAGATTTTTTAAAAATCAAGATTTTCAATAGAATTGCAGAATAGAAGGGAATTTAGAAATGAATGTAAAATTGGTTATACTGGATCTTAGATAAGATTTCTAAGTTATGAAATAGAAGAAAAATCGAGATTTGATTGGTTTAGGAATATAATTTGGGTTATTTAATTTCTTAATTTATAAATGGAATTAAATTTGAGAAATTGATTTATAAATGGAAATTAATTTAGAAATCGGGGTATAATGGATTTAAGTGAAGTGAAACCGTTGCAAATTGGAAATGAGACTATGGGATTTATAAACAATATTTATAAAAAAAAGCAAAAATGATTATCATTGGATAAATTGAAGATATAAATTCATGGTAGTAATTTACAATGAGATGGGTAAATTGGTTTAAAAGAAAAGATAGATTTTTCTTTTAGAAATGTGAAAAAGGGATTTATGAAATTGGAGACGTAATTCGATTGGTGTTAAATGGAGAGAGATTTATAAATATTAGATTAGTTAATTTGGAATTAGGAAAATATATTTTTATCTAGAAATTGAGTTTGTTTTAAAAAGAGGATTTTAAATTATCAAACTAGGTAATTTTAAAATGTTTTAGTATAAAAATATTTCAGAAAGTTAGTTATTTAAATATTTTTAAATTGTCAAAATGAATTATAAGTTTTATAAACAAGTCTTGTAATTCGATTAGAATTTTATAAATCAGAATTAATTATTGTTTCAAAGTTATATAATTATTTTTTTTGTTTTAAAAGTATATTTAATAATTAAATAAGTTTTTCGAAAGTAATGGTATACTTTCATGGCGTAATCGGAGGCAGAGATTGCCTGCATTTAAGTTTGGATTTCTCTAGGATAATGCTGTAATCATTGAGCTATGAATCCATGGTTGATACCGCGTGGTGCTTTCCATATTAATTTAAAAAATTTATTTAAATATTTTTGAAGGAAATTGTTTGTGAATATACTTATCTCGGTGAGATAAGTATATACTTTTTAATTAAGATATTTAATAAGGAACCCGTAACTTATGGAATTCATTATAAATGAGTTAAGGGATTTACAATATAAATTGTGAAGGGTTTTTGAGAAAAGAGAAATAAGTGAAATTTTCCTAAGTGTTAGGAAATAAGGGTTTAAAAAATATGTTTTAAATATTTTTCGAAGTGTTGAAATGAGAGATGGATCGAAATATCCTGAAATGGATATAAGTATTTGAGTTGTCTCAAATATTAGAAATTGGAAAGGGATTTGAATATATATCTTACAAAGAATTTTAAAATAAATTTTGAAAAAACTATTATAAGGCCTGATGTCTTCTTATGAATGTTAAATTGATAGTTAAATAACCGACTATTAAATATTGGCCAGTTGCTTTGATCATTTCAAAGAGACTGGGATAAGATTTGATTATCCGAAAACCACTTCAATCCGATTTGAGCATTACGAATGGATCCCGTGAAGATGATGAAGATAGTGATTTGGTTTCTGCAGACCCAGGACAACTTGTATGGACGAATGCTATCAGAACATCGTCACGGGAGGACGATGAGCATTCAATGTGAAATAGTTCTTGAAAGGTAATTGTAGCCACAAGCCTCATCAACTGAAATGATTGAAAATCAGAGGAGATGCAATAAGGCTAAGTGGGTCGCACCCAATTAGGGTATGGTATCACCTTTCTAGATACCCTCTAATATATTATAAATTATAGATATGATAGTGCATGCAAAAGAGTTCTTGATAAGGGTGGGAACACCCGTGGTGATTGTAACGCCCCAGAATTTTGGTTATTTCGAACTGGAATATTTAGTTAATTTTAAATATTTAAAAGTTAATTTGTAACGACCTAGAATTCTGGTTATTTGAAATTGGAATATTTAATTGATTTTAAATATTTAAAAGTTAATTTTTAACTTAAATTTCAAATATAACCATTTATTGGATAATTTAATTATCGAATTCAATAATTGAAAATTGGTTAAAATATTAGATATGTAAATTTATGCTTGATAAAAATAATGCAAAGCCTTAGAAAATTTATATTAATAATCATGAAGGTAATAAAACTTTTTAAATTGAATTTAAAAGCGATTTGTTTAGTTTTAAAAATATATCGTTTGAATTAACAAGTAAAAATAGCCTTCCAAGACACGATCTCAGAATTCGACAAAACCTGTCCCATAGGATCCATAATAGTGAGTTATTATTGGATTTCAAATTTTGTAGCGTTTGGAGTTATCATGGTCGTACAGAATATAAACGCGTTGAAATTTATATTGGAAATTCAATATAATCGTTGTTCCAAAAAGCTATCTTCTCCATAAGATCGAATTAGGACTTGAAATCTTTTCCACTGTGTTCGGAATAGGAGTATAACATTATAAATGCCTAGCAGCACACCTCGATAGGACTTCAAAATTTTGAGTTGTAAATCGAGACGTTTTAAAATTTAAGTAATATAATTATATGTTGACTTGACTTTTATTCACATCAGTACCTTTTCCTCCTCATTTCAAAACACTGTATCTTCTCGCTACATGCCAGGATCACATCTCCTTCCTCTTATATTTCACACAACAGCGCCGGAAGCAAAGAAAAAAATAAATGATTTTAAAATTTCAAAACAACACTTGCATATTTAACCTTCATTCCGTTCACTATCTTTTTCCCGTCATCTCAAGATTTTTCAAAGAAGCAAGTAAAAAATGGCCACGAGTTGAAAATTAATTTTTTTTTTTTACAAAACAGCTAGCATTTCGAATCAAATCCATTTATCAATTAAAAATCTTGAAACTGATTCATTGAATTAGCAATGGAGGGATCTTCGATTCTAGGTGGGTCATTGGGGTTGCGTTCAACCTTTGTCATGATGGATTTTGCCTAGCTAGAACTAGGGTTTCGGTTTGATGAGGTTTGGGTCGTGGATGGCTCGTTTGGAGGCCGGGGTTGTATTCGTGGAAGCATGGTGAGTTGAAGGAGTTTGGTGGGTTGCGGTCCATATTGGGAAGGTGCGACTTTTTACTGTAGTAGAGGAGGAGACATAATTGCGTTGTGTTCAGTGGTCTCGAGCTCGACATATTTATAGTGAGTGGATGGAGATTTGGAAAAGAAAGACGATGGCATCATTGGTAGAGAGAATCGTGGAGTGTAATCGCATGTCATTTGTTGGCGTGCACATCTCGTTCGAGCATTGTGTTTCATTGGAGCAGGAGGAAGAAAACAAGGCATTGAGGATGATGGTTTAAATAAAATTCCAATACTTATAAATTACATAACTTGTTCGTTTAGGGTTCGAATTCAACGCGGTCAGTCGCGTTGGGTTCATATTTAGGAGATCTTAGCTTTGAAATCAGTTTGGTTGGATTTGGAGTTAGTAGGGTATTTGGTAAAAATTAGACATCCGTTTAATTTTAAAATTAAAATATATTGCTTCAGGGACGATAAAAATCAATGTGAGTTAATCTCGCTCGATTTTGGATTACTACAATTAATTTCAAATAGTTAAAATTAGTTTTTGATTGATTGGCTGAATTTATAAATTATTATCAGTTGAATGTGATATTATATACAGTACTATATATATTAGTAATTGGAGTGATTATTCCCGCATAGTTCAGTGGATGAGACCCTATGCACCCCGTATAATAACAGATGACCTTATATAACGCGATATGCCCCTCGAAGTGGGATTGGTATTTGCATGTTGTATTAACATCCATGGATGCACGGAAATAGGTTGGAGGGATCCAACTAGGTCCTCAAAAATGTTGAATTAAATTTTATAGATATTGATATATGATTTGTTTGAAAGATCTATGATAGTTTATAGTGTGATTTGAATTTATTGGATGTATGGAGGCAGTGGTCTAGATTTTGGTATTTTAATACCATAAATATAGATTTAGAATTTGAAAGAAAATTAAAAAGTGATTTTTGGAAGAAAATATTCATATAATGAATTTTGGATTAAATCAAGAGGAATATATTTGGATGAAATAAATAGTTTGATTTTTTTAAATTTGTACTTAATAATTTTAGAATATGGAAACAGAGATTTTGTAATAATGTATATAAAAGATTTAAAAAAATAAAATTAAGCGATATTGTTTAGGTGTAAAAGATTTTAAAATCGAGATTTAAAATAGATTAAAAGAAATAAATAAAAAGGAAATTTGAAAATAAAATATGAAATTGCCATACTAGATTTTAAATAAGAATTTAAATAATGAAATGGGAGTGAAATTGGAATTTAGTGGGTTTGGAATATTTTTTTTTTTAAGAAATTGATTTAAAAAAGGAATTCAAATTAGAAATCGATTTACAATCGATAATTATTGTGAAATCGCTTTAAACGAAAAATGAGACTGTGAAATTTATAAACAAGGTTTATAAATATAATGATTATCAGTGGATAAAACTAAGGTATAAATTCACAATGAGAATTTATAACGAGATGGGTAATTAGGTTTAAAAAGAAAGGGTAGATTTTCTTTAGAAAATATGAAAAGGAGATTTACGGAATTGGGACGTAAATCAAATTGGGATAAATCGAGAGATATTTATAAATGTTGGACTGGTTATATCGGAATTGGAAAATATATTTTTATCGAGGAATTGAGTTTGTTTTAAAAAAGGAGGATTTTTAATTAGTGACTAAGAAATTTAAAAAGTGTTGAAGAATGCTTCAGAAAATTTATTATCTAGTTTTTTTAAATTGTTTAAAAGTATGTTTAATTATCAATTAAGTTAGTTTATATTAAGTCAAGTATTATTTAAGAATTAATCGTTATTATTATTTTAAAAAGATAAATTAATCAATATTAATGTTATTATATAATAACTTTTATTTTAAGGAGTATTTGCCTAAATTTAACTTAGAAATTTGTAGAGAAATTTTATAAGTATTATTTTGAAAAAAATTATTTAATAAAGTTTTTGGAAAGTAATGGTATACTTTCATGGCATAATCAGAGCAGTGAGTGCCTGTAGTTTAGTTTTGGATTTCTCTGGGATAGGGATGTAACCATTGAGCTGTGAATCCATGGTTGATATCGCGTGGTGCTTTCCATATTTATTTTAAAAAGTTTTCAAATATTTTGAAAGAATGGTTAGTATACGTACTTACTTCGATAAGATAAGTACATGACTTTTGATCAGAGATTTAATTTATTAAGATTAAATAAAAAAGAGATTTGGTGCTTTTAGTGGAAAGGAACTATTTGGTTGAATGATTGTTTATTTGATAGTTAAATAACCGACTATCAAATTTGGATCTAAAATATAACTTTGGGAATATCTAGGAGAAATACGGGAATTATATGGTACAGTTACCGTTCGAGGTGTTGTACAGTACGTATAACCTCATTTCGTTCTTCTAGGACGTTTATAAGGAAATCCGCCCACAAATGGTTAGGAGGTGATCTTTGATCTTATCTTCGTTTGTTTATTTCCTAAAGAATCGGGGTTGAGTTTACCAAAAAATATCGAACGTTGTTTCGAGGAGACTGGGATCAGATAAGTTATCTAAAAATCACTTCTATCCAACGAATACGTTTTTGAAAGGAAAACAAGAGCACGGAGTCGAAGATGGAGCAGTGAAGTGCATGGGCTAATCGCTACTAATCCCGGGGATGATTTCAAAATGGATGTAGTTGGATTAGTGCATTCAGTTCCGTTCGGACCTCGAACGAACTTGTATGAATGAATGCTATCAGCACATTGTCATTGGAGGACAATGAACATTCTAAGTGAAAATTCCTTTAAAAGATAATTGTAGCCTCTAGCCTCATCAACTGAGAATGACTAAAAAGCAGGGGAGATGCGGCAAGGCTAAGTGGGTCGCACCCAATTAGGGTATGTTTATCACCTTTCTAGATACCCTCGGATATTATTACCATGATACATGGAAGGAGCTCGGAAATGGATGGGAACACCCGGGGTGATAGCATATTCGGTCTATCTAGGTTAGGGATAGTCCGGCCTTATTTTGTAGGGGATCCCAGCGTGGTCCTCGTATATTTTTTTCTAAACGTATATTGTGACATGTGATACCCCAGTGCCTAGTCATTTGTATGGAATTCATTCTCTAATACGTACCTTTAGGGTTTTGGTTGTGAGCCTAGTATGCTGGAATTTAATTAATGTAACAATTTCAGCTATTTGAATAAGTATTTGTGCATAGACATTATTATAATATCAGAGGACTTGATATGAAATGTTTTGGTTATTGTAAGGTAAAAAGCCGTCTTGTTTACGTGGCATGGTCTTATGAGATACCTTTTATTTTCAAAGGATTTTGACAGCTTTAATGATTCAAATTGAGTGTGTTTTCTCACGCTGGTTTTCCATACTGACTTGTATGTTATTTTATTATAATTCTCGGGTCAGACCAGTATTACAGATACATTATAGGATGCTATGGAGCTTAGGAGATGAGTTAGATGGCAAAGACATATTACACGTATCTAATTTATATCCGATGTGCACTGTCGGTTGTATATTCAGCATTTGTGAGGATAAGTTATTATAACTATCCAGTATTATGTTATTGGTGTGTTGTACTCTGATTATGTAATGTATAAATAATATTTTTATTTCTTTTTGTATAAAGACCAATTCTTATCTATTATATATTTTTCCGCTGCGATTGCGAGGTTTTGTGTTGTTATTTTTATTTTCTTCTACTTCTTTCTTTTTTATCTTATGATCTAGTATTTTCGATATTCGATTTCTCGGCATGTAATATAGTGAAGGTATCGATTTCGATTTTCGATGGTCGAAAATTCCGGGCCATCACACTTGGTATTAGAGCTGAAGGTTAAGCGAGAACCTTCGCTCTGGTGGGAATTACTCAATGGAGATAGGGTCAGTAGTACCCTAGAATGAGTTTGAGTGTATTGTTAGATATGAGTGTGTATGTGTTAGTGAATATAAAACTATTTTATATTGTGTTGATTGATAGGTTGAGTGGCTTATGGATTCTGGTCAATATGAGTAATTAACGTTATTGATGGGGATCTCCAAACACTTAAACAGAGCAGTTCGATATAGTATTGTTTTGAAATGGGGTAAATGAAATAATTTTACCTAGATTATTTTATATATAAATAAATAATTTTTTTTGAAATTATAATAGTTGTATATGATGTGCTTGGTTTTTAGGACATGATAATATTAAATTATTATCATTGTTATTGTCGTAATTAAATAAAGTTGATATTTTAGTAAAAAGTTAAGAAAAATAATTCATATAACAAAATGAAATTTGTAAATATGAGTTTATAAATATGATTTAGAATTTGAAATGGAATGAAATCCTAGAAGAATATTTAAATATAAATTTAAAAGGATTCAAAAGTTGGAAATTTGGGAATTTAAATCCCTTTGGATTTGAAAATGATTTTTGAAGTCTTGGAAAATAATGGTGATGTTATTTGGGAAATATTTGTGAATTGAATATTTAAAATGGTTTACAAAAGAGGAAATAGCACTGAACTCACTTCGGTTGTTGGAAAATAATTCTGATGATGATCGTGACATCATTGGTGTTCATTTTCGAGTCTCCATAGGAGGGATTGCTACCTTAATGATTTGCATTGGAGTTTGTTTGCAAAACTGGTTTTGGTTTTGAAATTTAAAGAAACAATTTGGCATACCAAGGGATTTTGGGTACATATGATTTCAAAAATGATTTGAAATATTAAGTAATTGTTTAAACTCTAATGTTTGATCTAAAGTGTTTTATGGAATATAAATAAGTTTGAAAACATATACAATTTGAAATTTGATTTGGTATGGAAATTAACTTGAACTAAGTTAAATAAGAGAAATTTGAAAATTTAGCCTCATTAGGCTAGATGAATTCAGTTTTGAAAATGGAATTTGTTAAGATGAAAAAAATAATTAGTAATGGACTAATTTATTTAATTAAGTAAGTAAATGGAATTGAAATTGAATATTGGAATGATATTTACTTGGATTATGTTAAATAAAGTGAAATTGTAAAATTAGTTCGAGTGGGCTTAATAAAATAAAAGTTTGGAAATAAAATTTGATTGAGATATGAAATAAATTAATGAATGGAACTAATTAAAGTAATTAGTTAATTAATTAAGGTAGGGAATATGGTCGATAAAATTCAATATTTAAGATTTGGAGATAAATTGGGTTAAATAGAAATTGGAATTGAATTTGAATATAAATGGATATAAAATTAAGTTATGAAGTGGTAATAAGCATAAGAACTTTTTGTATAAAAAGTTTATAACTGAATTAAGAAATTTAAAGAGGAAGTTCTTGAGTGCAATTAGTACTTAAGATACATACTAAGTAAATATTTGAATTCAGATTAAATAAGGGATATGAATAGTGGTTTGAGAATAATTGAATGGAGAGGAAGTAAATATAAATAAAAAGAATTTCTATAGCTAAGAAGCAATTTGGAATAAATACGTAAGTGGAACGTATACTATTTTATTCTCATAATGATTTGATCCAGATTCAAGCACAAGATTTTGAGATGATTTATATCGATCCGAGTTAGGATTTTTCACTCGATTCTCGACGGCGGACACTAGATATGGATTTTGATTAACTTTAAGATTCTCTATCAAAGTATACGGCTATTCAAGGAGAATGACGGTTTATGATCAAGAAACCATATCGGAGTGCGCACTAGAAAGTCGTGTGAACGATACTAGTTCGAAAGTGAAATTGTGTGACTGAGTGAGCGATCAGAGTTGATATTGCATACAGATGATATATGTACATCGTACAAGCTTAAGTGAAGTAAATATTGAAAATTAGAAATTGAAAATACCAAATAAAATGATTTTGAATTGTATGATTGGATATTATTGGTAAGCAAGGTGCAGGTAAGTAAAAGAAAAAGCTAAATTGATGTCTTCGATTTCAGAAATAAAATTTGATTGCCCGACAAAAAGGTACATGTTTAAATTGATGTTTGAATTTGATGATTTTATGATTGAGCCACTTGCTTTTGTTTTTATTTTGGTGATTTGGCCTATAGGGGCGATTTGTAGTTGTTTGGATCTAACCAAGCAAAGGAGACGCTGGCGAAATTTTTCAAAAATTTAAGAAGTTAGAAAATTTTGATGAAAATTTTTTGATAACTAAATGTGATTTTAAATTGTAACTCGAAATGGGTGAGTAAATAATACTATTGGAATCTATGGATGAATTTGAAAATTAGTGAAAGTGAGAGTGTGTTTTCAATAGAAATTGTTTTCGGAAAGTTGTTTGAAACTGTGTGGTTTTGGGAAAATAGTTAACGGGTGTTAGACCATTCTTCTTACCTGGCAATTTCTAGGACGAAATTCTTTTAAAGGGGAAAGAATATAACGGCCTAGAATTTTGGTTACTTGAACTGGAATATTTAAGCTATTTTTAAATATTTAAAGGTTAATTTTTAACTTGAATTTCAAATATAACCATTTATTGGATAATTTAATTATCGAATTCATAATTGAAAATTGGTTAAAATATTGGATCTGGAATTTTAACCTTGATAAATATAATGTAAAGGCCTAGAAAATTTATAATAATATTGAAGATAATAAAACTTTTTAAATTGAATTTAAAAGTGATTTGTTTAGTTTTAAAAATATATTGTTTGAATTAACGAGTAAAAATAGACTTCCGAGGCATAGTTTTGGGATACGACGAAATCAGCTCCATTGGATCCGTAATGGTGTGTTTATCAGATTTCAAATTTCACAGTATTGGAGTTACCGTTTTTTCATACAGAATATAAACACGCTGAAATTTATATTGGAAATTCAATATAATAATTGGATCCAAAAAGCTATCTTCTCCATATGATCAAATTAGGACTTGAAACCTTTTCCATTGCATTCGAAATAGGGGTATAACAATATAAACGCCTAGCGGCACACCTCGATAGGAGTTTGGAATTTGATTTTGTGTAAATCGAGACTTTTTAAATTTTAAATAATATATTTATATGTTGACTTGATTTTTATTCACATTAGTACTTTTTCCCCCTCCTTTCAAAACACTGTAGCTTCCCCGTACGCACAAGGATCACATCCCTTCCTCTTATATTTCATGCAATAGTACAAGGAGCTAATAAAAAAATGAATGATTTCAAAATTTCAAAACAACATTTGCATATTTAACCTTCATTTCGTTCACTATCTTTTCCCCTTCATCTCCAGATTTTTCAAAGCAGCAAGAGAGAAATGGCCGCAACTTGAAATTCAAAAAAAAAAATTCAAAAAATAGCCAATATTTTGAATTTCAAAAACAAATCCATTTATCAATTAAAAATCTTGAAACTCGATTCATGAATCGGCAATGGAGGGATCTTTGATTCTAGTTGGGACATTAGGGTTGCGTTCGACCTTCGTCGTGTTGGATTTTGCCAAGTCAAAACTAGGGTTTTGGTTTGATGCGGTTTGGGTCCTCGATGGTTCGTTTGGAGGGCCGGGGTTGTATTTGTGGAGACAAGGCAAGTTGAAGGAGGGAGTTTGGTGGGTTACGGTCCATATTGGGGAGGTGCGACTTTTTACTGTAGGCGAGGAGGAGACACAAACGTGTTGTGTTCGGTTGTCTCGATCTCGACATGTTTATAGTGAGTAGATATAGATTTGGAAAAGAAAGACAATGGCATCGTTGGTTGGGAGAACCGTCGAGTGTAGTCACGTGTCAGTTGTTGGCGTGCACATCTCGTTCGTGCATTGAGTTTTACTGGAGTAGGAGGAAGAAAACAGGGCATTGGGGAAGATGGACTTCTTGGTCCAGGCTCTGGAAGTTAGTGGGTAACTAAATATAAATGGTGATCAAGTTGTATTATGGTTTTAAAAAATTCCATTACTTACAAATTACATAACTTGTTCGTTTAGGGTCCGAATTCAACACGGTCAGTCGCGTTGGGCTCGTATTAAGGAGATCTTCGCTTTGGAATCAGTTTGGGTTGATTTGGAGCTAGAAGGGAATTTGGTAAAATTAAACGTCCATTGAATTTCAAAATTAAAAAAGCGATAAAAATCAATGTGAGTTAATCTCACTGAATTTTGGATTACTGTAATTAATTTTAAATAGTTAAAATTAATTTTCGATTGATTGGTTGTTGATAAATTATTATCAGTTGAATGTGGTATTATATATAATAGTATATATATTTGTAATTGGAGTGATTATTCCTGCATATTTCAGGGGATGAGACCTTATGCACCCCACATAATAACGGATGGCCCTATATATCGCGATATCCTTTCAAAGAGAATTGATATCTATGTTGTATTAACATATACGGATGCAGGGAAACGGGTTGGAGGGATCCCACTGGGTTCCATAGAAATTTTGAACTAAATTATATATATATTGATATATGATTTGTTTGAACGATCTATGATAGATTATAGTGTGATTTGAATTTATTGTATATATGGCGACAGTGGTCTATATTTTGGTATTTTAAAATACCGTAAATGTAACGACCCGTAAATTTAATAAATAAATTGGTTATTTTTAATTAATTTTTGTAATTTAATTTAGAAAGAAATAAAAAATTTACAATTTATATTGGAATAAATTTTAAGAATGAATTTTTTTAAAGGTTAATAAAGGGTAAGTAATAAACTTTTAAATGTTAGTATAAATTAAAGAAATGATTGGGAATCATATTTATGAAATAATAACTAGAATACAAGTTAAATAATACCAATCCAGTTAATAAATTTATGAATTGAATGGAATACCAATTAATGAAAATAAATCTAAATGTTATGTTTGGCTATAAATTGAACATAAGTGAATGAAATTTATAGTATGAAGATAAATGGCAGCATTGATTTGTAAGAAATAAAAGCTTATTAATGCGACTAAAGGATTAACGGTAATGACTTTTGTATGTTACCTATTTTGTAGCTGGTTGATTTTAAATTGGAAATCAGTTACAAAAATTTTAATCTAATATTACGTTAATGTTAACTAAGGTTATTATCAATAAATTGAATGAAATTCAAATCAATAGAAATAGTGTAGATGTATACTTAGCTACAAATTGAATATATGAAAACAAAATGTAAGCTTTGAATTAAATTAATGATTTTAAATTATAATAAATGGTCTTTTAAAACATCAATATTCTGTAAGTAATTATAATGTATGTTGTTGATAATAACCGTTACTTTAATGGTAATTAGTATAACAACGGAAGTGTGAATGTAAATGTAACAGAAACGTAAATTTATTTTAAGGTAGTAATTGGTGAATTAGGAAATAAGTTCAAATTATGTTAATTTATGAATTAATACGTAATGTATGTAAAGTAATAAACTGGTATAAGGATGGAATTAAGGTAAATCCATTAATTGGTTTTTAAACCTTAGTTAATGTGTTCAATTGATAGAAGTACGCATTTAGAAACGTAATATTTATTTAAATTAAGTTGTAAATAGGCGTATATTAATGTCATGAAATAAAAAATAGCGTATATGAAATTATAAATCCAAATTGATAAGTAACGAACTTATAAATGCAATTAAAAGCAAATAGGTGGCAATTAATATAGGTTGCTTGTTCATTTAATGTGTTAAATAAACAGGTAATCAATTGCAATAAATCTAAATTAACGTTTTGTTAATGTAAATTTATGTAAAAATCAGAAATAATGTTAATTTTATTTATAAAATGCCAATTGGTTAATGCGAAATTAAGTTGTGTCAATATATCGGAATTTAATGTATAATAATAGGATTAATTGTAAATAAATGAAATTTAACAGTTAATTATTACGTTATTGAAATTTAGATGAAATTTGGAGATATTTATGTAACAAAGTATGAATCCAATGTTAGTTTCATCTATTAGATACTAATAGGTCGAATAATAGAACGAAAATTTAATTCAATGGAATTATTGAAAATTTAATTTATAATCTCTGAATTCAATAAAATTGTAATTTAACGCTGAAATTTAAGATTGAATCAGCATTTAAGGGACATCTAACTTGTTTAAATTTTTATAAATGATTAAGAATTACAAAGTGATAAAAATTTGTCAATTTTAGAATTTAAATGGGAAATTTGATTTAATTAATCAATTATTAATTTATTTAATTAATGTAAAAATAGCCATTTTGGCACTGACTCGGATTTCGACGAAACCAGTTTCATCGGATTCGTAACTGTAAATTAATGTAGGATTTCAAGTTTCGTAGCGATCGGACTTGTCGTTTGATCGTACGGACTTGAAAGGCCTTGAAATCAATGAAATTGAAATCAATTGAAATCAATTTGGAAATTTTGATTTTGGCATAACTTCTTCATACGGTGGAATTTGGACGTGAAATCTTTTCCATTGCGTTTAAAATATTTTAAAACATCTATTTTGATATATGGGTTGACCCAATTTTGTTTCGAAGTCAAAACGGGCTTTTTGGGGCCACTTTGTCGTTAGCGCGTATATCCAATCAATCTGATCCATTCTATTTCAACCCTAGCTATAAATACCCTGTTATAAACCCTAGCCTCTCTATTTACAATTCGGATGTTCCTCCTCCTTAATGGTAGACAAAACAAAAAAATTCCCAATTTCAATTTCAAATTAAATCCTAAGCCAAAATTTCAAACTCTTCAAACCATATCATATTTTATATCGTCGGAAAGCTCTCGAAAAGCGCAAGTCAAAAGAGGGATTCATTTTCTGATCTGGGTTGCTATGTGGCCGGAATCGAGTGGAGAAGCCACGGCCGTTCATCATGGTTCGATCATCTTCCTCTGATCATCGAATCGACGTTACTGTGGCGTGGAGGGGGCTTTGCTGAGTTGATCGGAGGTGGTTATTCAACATTTCAACGGTCTGATTTCGTGCATAAATTGGATTAGGGTTTGATAAAACTTGCGGTGGCTGTACATTTCGGCCGTGGCCGGAGTTGCTTCGCATGCGCGAAATCATGGGGAGGCGGGTCGCGAGAGAGGGCTGGCCGGAGGCTTGTCGTAGGCGAATTATGGGATGAGGCGGCGGTTTCGTGGGTGCGTGTTTGAGCTGGGTGCGTGCGTTCCTCTTTCCCGTAGACGCGTTACTGCAAGTGCTGTGCGTGAGTGAAGATTGGTGTAGATGACGTGGCATGGGTGTGTTCCATTTTTTTAATTTTATTTTAATGTTGTTTTAGATAATCAAATGCGTATAACTTTTACATACTGTATCAGATTCACGCGTGGTTTTCTCCGCTAGGTTCGTATTGGAGTTCCGGAGATTTATACGCTGGATTGGACGAATTCTGAGGCTATTCAATTTTTGGGTTTAAATTGAATTTAAATTCAAAAGGTGAGTGTTTTAACCCACTCGCAACTTCTAAAATTTCTTAAGTATGTTAAATTTATTTAGGATGTGATTAGAAATTTATTTATGACTGCTTGGCGTATTATTAATCATCGTCCCAGTTAAATTGAATATAATTTAATTAAATTGTTATTTAATTTATTTATTGCATATAAACTACCAGTTAAATTTTCATTTAATTTATTATTGAATATAAACTGCTAGTTGATACCTGCTGTTTATTTTCCGTTATATTTGGATGCTATTGATTGAATTGGATAATGATTGTGATTAATGGTTAATGATTGATATTGGATGAATGGATGTGTATTTTATATGATTATAAACTGCAAAATGTCATGAACTTTATTTCATTCGGGATTGAGGTTTGAAATGATATATAACCGTAATTTTATTTTAAATTACGGACTGAAATAATAAATATCTGTATCACTTGACCATAGGATAGAAAATTTTAAACAGGCACCGCGGTCTATATATTAAAATATTTTGAAGTGATTTTCTATGATTTGGAAAGAAATATATGGTTTAATAAATATTAATTTTTGATATTATATAAATATTAATTTCATATATATATATATATGTAGTTAAATTCTTTAATTTAAGCTATGTATAAGTTTGTTTAATAAAAATAAGTTTAATAATGGAATTTGATTGTTTTATATCATATTCTTAAGTACCTGTTTAAGATATGGTATATATAGAGTTTTTAAGGACTAAAATAAAAATTAAGTTGGAAAATAAATATAAAATTTGTTTGAATTGAATTATTTAAGAATTATACTCGAGAAATTTGATTTGAAATTTGAAATAAATTGAGATTTTAAAGGGTATGATTCTTATAACTTGATTTGGTTTAGAGTGATTTAAATGAATATAAAGTTGATTTAAATGAATATATCAAGTTAATAAAATTGAAAGAATATCCAGTTGTTTGAAGTTAAAGGTTTTACTTAAATAATATTGGGTTTATTAAGTAAACATTTCAAATCTAAATAATAGTAATTGAAATTCATATGTGTGGAATTATCAAAGAATTAGTTTTGAAATGGTGGAATATTTAAAGCTTTGAAATATATGGAAATTTGAAATGGTCTATTTGAAGGTTTCAAATCGGAATTTGGAATTTATTTGTGAAATTAAAGAAGCTATGTTACTATATAAAGTAATTAATTATTTAAACCATTTAAGTGGTGTAGTATGTTTCAAAGTTATGAAATTCAAGGTTTTATGTTTCGAAAGGCTATATTTCAAGTTTTGGTTTCGAAATATTATAACTTTGAAATGTTGAAATGTTATAGTTTTAGAAAAGGATACATTTGAAAACGATATCAAATTGATTTGTTTTTAAGGTGGAAATGATATCGTATTTGTATGGTTTTGAAATGGATATTATATTCTGGTTTAAAGTAAAAATTATTTTGAAATAACCACGGTGCTATAATAACGTTGGTTGTTGAAGAGACCGGGATCGGAAGTTGTCATACTCTCTGCCAACTCTGAAAACCAATTTAACAACCGTTTACGCAGTGGAGATTCCAGAATGAAGTAGGATGGTGGCGGCGTTTCCTTTGAGGTATATACGTGGACCCGATTCTTGTGAGTTGGCATAAGGTGGCTAAAACAGGAGCGATTCTTGGACCAACGAGGTAGCACCTTCGATCGGACACATCCCTTCGATATTATACTTTGACTTTTGGATTGATTCGGTGGGCACTTTTGATTTTTTTATTTGGGATTGTGGCTCGAGGTGGGCGGTAGCTGTGCGCTACTCGTTGCCACTAGCACGGATAGCAATTGGTATATCTATCCTGGCATTGCCTAGTTGTGCCGTGTCACCTGCCCTATCGCGCCTTGTACGAGTTTGGTTTTCTCTCGTAGCCTGTGTGGTAGTGACTTCCCGATCAGGAGAGACTATGATATTGGATGGACTACTGGGACTATTATGTGTTAAGGGCTATATGGATAATCCCTTAATGCTACGAAAAAAGTAAGTTTATTTTACTATTAGACATTATTATAATAGCGAAATATTACTGCATAGTAAATAGTTTAGCGGATCCTTAGGAGATGTGAATCCCGAACATCTCTTGAGTTACTGCACTCACGTTTGACACTGGATAGGAGATGTTAAATCCCATAAACATCTCGGACGCTGTTCCACTCATATTTATTCTTGTTGATTTAACTTAGATAAGATATTTTAGTTCTGACTTGAGTGTTTTGTTCTTTCAATTTGCTCGGGTCAGTCCGAGCGTTTCAGGATTTGAAGATTTTATTCTAAAGGACGAAGACGAAGATTTGTAGTACTATTATTATATTATATTATTCCACTACACATTGTATTCCGCTGCATCGATTATTATTCGTTGGTATGTGCAACTCTGATACGTATTGTATAAATATAATCAAATATTTATAAACAGCTTCATGAACTGTATATTTGATTATTATATTTTATCGTTCCGCTATAAGATTCTTTTTTTTTCTTTCCCTGCTTTTTCTTATTTACCCCATAACAATCTGCCCTTCTGTATGGTTTAAGTACGACGTGTGTGGTTTATCGTCGATTTAAACTGTGCATAAAGGCAGGGCGTTACATCTTGGTATCAGAGCTTTGGTTTAGCTATAATAGCTTTGTGGGATTTGACTCTTTATTAATAGGGTAGTAATACCCTATGGTGAGTCGCTGAGTGTATATATATGAGAGAGCGTATTTGTTAGTGTTACAAAAAGGTTTTGATATTGTATTAATTTGTTCCGTTTTGTATTTATAAATTCTGGTTGATGCATAGGACGCTATGACAACAATAGGGATTTCTAAACACTTAATAGGACAGACTGGTATAATATTTGTTTTAATATAGGTGAATGAAATAATATTGGCTATTATATTTTCGATATATAAAATAAATTTTTATAAAGGTTATATTTGGTTGTAATATATTGGTTGTTAGGTAGTTGAAATAAGATTGAAATTAAAATAAATAAAATTGGAAATTTTGAACTTAAGTTCCGGGGTTTTGAAACTTTCTTTTGAATGATTTTGAAATATAATAATAATATTTTAGAAGTTTTTCTGATATAAATATTTTAATATAATTTGAAAGAATTATTTTAAAGAAATTTGGAAGAAATGAATTCTGTACTCCCCTCTCTATCACTGGAAAATAATTTCGGTGATGAGTGCACGCATCATCGACATTCATTTTCGAGTTTCAAAGTGGGAAGGCCACTGTAGTAGTTTTAGTACGGATTTATTTTGATAACCAAATATAAATTTTTAATTTTTTTAAATATAATTGGATATATAAACTGTAAGTATTTACATTTATCTATTATTTTTAAAATGATTTGAAATTTAACCTGGTATTTAGTTCTTAAGTTTTCGTTAATCAATAGTTTCAATTATTGTAGGAAATGGGTTGTATCTAATTTATAAATTGGAACCTTTAATTAAAATAAGTGATTTAATGCTAAGTTATAATTGGGATTAAAAGAAATTTGAAATTTGGAACCTGTAAGACAAAGGATATTATTATTAAGCATTAAGTTAATTAAGAGAAATAGAATGAACTTGTCTAACTTTCAATTACATTCTTAAAGGCATATATATAACTTACCAAGGGATATAAAAGTTGAAATGTTAATAAGAAAACGTAATAGGTATTATAGAAGTAATAAACTTGAGGTAATGAAAGTAATTAATGAAATTCTTTAATAAATAAGAATTTGGTGTTGTACTTGTTATAAACTTAAGTATAATTGAAATACTACTAATTAAATATAATAGAAGGCAGGTATTGTAAGTAATAAATGAAAATGAATGAAATTAAGTAGTAAATGAATGAATGAATGAATGAATAGGAATTGAAAATTTGCAAGACATAAATGTAAAATTTAAGGGTGAATCATTATATAAATGAAAAGGAGTAAACAACAAATGCTATGAAATGAAATTTATAAGAATGAACTTAATCATGGGTTGGATTTGTTGTCTGTTTGATTTATGGTTGTTTGGGCAAGGATACTTTAAATTTGTTTGGAAGGCATATATAATCTATTTAGTTTCACCTAAGACTGTTGAGTGAAGGGCACACTTAGTAGTTTATTTTTCATTCTGTACAATTTAAAGTTTGAACATGAACAACTATTTGTTCTGTTTGATATGAATGAATGATTGTTTTGGGTTGATTTTATGGATGGTTGTATGCCTGGTTGCAAGTGATTGTTGTTTGTATTGATTTGTTCGTTTATAGGTGAAACAACTTTAAACATTTATTTTATATAATTATTAACTCTTTTGGATTATATAAGTGAAATACAGGTTATGGAAGCAATTGCTACTGCTTTTGGTTTCATAATTAAGCGGTAATTGCCTGACAAATAGGTACGTTTTCGGATTATGGTTTATAACATTATTATATTGTTTTCCTGGTTGGGATATATTATTTGGAAAGATATATGTTATATATTGTTATATTTGATATTATATTTTCTCCCGAGCCTTCTCGTACAAAGGAGACTCTGCCGAAATTTTCCGTAATTTTTGGACTTGGAAATTTTTGAAAATGTTTTCCAAACTTTATTAATTTAAGTATAAAAGGATTTAATGGTTATAAATTGGTATATCTTGTTTAAATTTATTTATTTTGTAAATTTATTAGTTTATAAATTTAATATTTTAAGTAAGATATATTAATTTCCTAATTCTCTCTTTTCCCTTCTTTTTCCTTTTTGGGGACGAAAAGTTTTGAGTGGAGGAGAGTGTAACGACCCGTAAATTTTAATAAATAAATTGGTTATTTTTAATTAATTTTTGTAATTTGATATAAAAAGAAATAAAAAATTTATAATTTATATTGGAATAAATGTTAAGAACGAATTTTAGCAATGGTTGATAAAGGTAAGTAATAAACTTTCAAACGTTAGTATAAATTAAAGAAATGACTAGGACTCATATTTACGAAATAATAACTAGAATACAAGTTAAATAATACGAATCCAGTTAATAAATTTATGAATTGCATGGAATACCAATTAATGAAAATAAATCTAAATGTTATGTTTGGCTATAAATTGAACATAAGTGAATGAAATTTGTAGTATGAAGATAAATGGCAACATTGATTTGTAAGAAATAAAAGCTTATTAATGCGACTAAAGCATTAACGGTAATGACTTTTGTATGTTACCTATTTTGTAGCTGGTTAATTTTAAATTGGAAATCAGTTACAATAATTTTAATCTAATATTACATTAATGTTAACTAAGGTAATTATCAATAAATTGAATGAAATTCAAATCAACAGAAATAGTGTAGATGTATAAATTGAATATATCAAAACAAAATGCAAGCATTGAATTAAATTAATGAATTTAAATTATAATAAACGGTTATTTAAAAATCAATATTCTGTAAGTAATTATAATGTATGTTGTTGATAATAAACGTTACTTTAATGGTAATTAATATAATAATGGAAGTGTGAATGTAAATGTAACAGAAACGTAAATTTATTTTAAGATAGTAATTGGTGAATTAGGAAATAAGTTCAAATTATGTTAATTGATGAATTAATACATAATGTATGTAAAGTAATAAACTGGTATAAGGATGGAATTAAGGTAAATTCATTAATTGGTTTTAAAACCTTAATTATTGTGTTCAATTGATAGAAGTACGCATTTAGAAATGTAATATTTATTCAAATTAAGTTGCAAATAGGCATATATTAATGTCATGAAATAAAATTAGCGTATATGAAATTGTAAATTCGAATTGATAAGTAACGAACTTATAAATGCAATTAAAAGCAAATAGGTGGCAATTAATATAGGTTGCTTGTTTATTTAATGTGTTAAATAAACGGGTAATCAATCGCTATAAATCTAAGTTATCGTTTTGTTAATGTAAATTTATGTAAAAATCAGAAATAATGTTAATTTTATTTATAAAATGACAATTGGTTGAATAAAAGGCATGCGAAATTAAGTTGTGTCAATATATTGGATTTTAATGTATAATAATAGGATTAATTGTAAATAAATGAAATTTAACAGTTAATTATTACGTTATTGAAATTTAGATGAAATTTGGAGATATTTATGTAACAAAGTATGAATCCAATGTTAGTTTCATCTATTAGATACTAATAGGTCGAATAATAGAACGAAAATTTAATTCAATGGAATTATTGAAAATTTAATTTATAATCTCTGAATTCAATAAAATTGTAATTTAACGCTGAAATTTAAGATTGAATCAGCATTTAAGGGACATCTAACTTGTTTAAATTTTTATAAATGATTAAGAATTACAAAGTGATAAAAATTTATCAATTTTAGAATTTAAATGGGAAATTTGATTTAATTAATCAATTATTAATTTAATTAATGTAAAAATAGCCATTTTTGCCACTGACTCGGATTTCGGCGAAACCAGTTTCATCGGATCCGTAACGGTAAATTATTGTAGGATTTCAGTTTTATAATGATTGGACTTGTCGTTTGATCGTACGGACTTGATAGGCCTTGAAATCAATGAAATTGAAATCAATTGAAATCAATTTGAAAATTTTAATTTTGGCATAACTTCTTCATACGATGGAATTTGGTCGTGAAATCTTTTCCATTGTGTTTAAAATATTTTAAGTCATCTATTTTGATATATGGGTTGACCCAATTTTGTTCCGGGGTCGAAACGGGCTTTTTGGTGCCACTTTGTCATTAGCGCGTATATCCATTCGATCCGATCCGATCTATTTCAACCCTACCTATAAATGCCCTGTTATAAACCCTAGCCTCTCTATTTACAATTCAGATGTTCCTCCTCCTCAATGGCAGACAAAACAAAAAAATTCCCAATTTCAATTTCAAATTAAATCTGAAGCCAAAATTTCAAACTCTTCAAACCATATCATATTTTATATCGTCGGAAAGCTCTCGAAGAGCGCAAGTCAAAAGTGGGATTCGTTTTCTGATCTGGGTTGTTATGTGGCTGGAATTGAGTGAAGAAGCCACGGTCGTTCATTATGGTTCGATCATCTTCCTCTGATCATCGAATCGACGTTACCGTAGCACGGAGGGGGCTTTCCTGAGTTTATCGGAGGTGGTTATTCAACATTTCAACGATCTGATTTCGTGCATAAACTAGATTAGGGTTTGATAAAATTTGCGGCAGCTGTGCATTTTGGCCGTGGACGGAGTTGCTTCGCGTGTGCAAAATCATGGAGAGGGGGTGTCGCGAGAGAGGGCTGGGCGGAGGCTTGTCGTAGGCGAATTATGGGATGAGGCGGCGGTTTCGTAGGTGCGTGTTTGAGCGGGGTGCGTGCGTTCCTCGTTCCCGTAGATGTGCTTCTGCAAGTGCTGTGCGTGAGTGAAGATTGGTGCAGGTGATGTGGCATGGGTGTGTTCCATTTTTTTAATGTTGTTTTAAATAATCTAATGCGTATAATTTTTACATACGGTATCAGATTCAAGCGCGGTTTTCTCCGCTAGGTTCGTATTGGAATTTCGAAGATTTGGACGCTAGTTTGGACGGACTCTGAGGCTGTCCAATTTTTGGGTTTAAATTGAATTTAAATTCAAAAGGTGAGTGTTTTAACCCACTCACAACTTCTAAAATTTCTTATGTTTGTTAAATTTATTTAGATGTGATTAGAAATTTATTTATGACTTTTTGGCGCATTATTAATCATCATCCCAATTAAATTGAATATATTGGATTAAATTGTTATTTAATTTATTTATTTCATATAAACTACCAGTTAAATTTTCTTTTAATTTATTATTGAATATAAACTGCCAGTCGATACCTGTTGTTTATTTTTCGTTATATATGGATGCTATTGATTGAATTGGATGATGATTGTGATTAATGGTTGATGATTGATATTGGATGAATGGATGTGTATTTTATATCGTTATAAACTGCAAATTATTATGCACTTTATTTCATTCGGGATTGCGGTTTGAAATGATATATAACCGTAATTTTATTTTAAATTACGGATTGAAATGATAAATATCTGTATCACTTGACCATATGATAGAAAATTTTATACAGGCACCGCGGTCTATATATAAAAATATTTTGATGTGATTTTCTATGGTTTGGAAAGAAATATACGGTTTAATAAATATTAATTTTTGACATTATATAAATATTAATTTCATATATATATATATATATATATATAGTTAAATTCTTTAATTTAAGCTGTGTATAAGTTTGTTTAATAAAAATAAGTTTAATAATGGAATTTGATTGTTTTATATCATATGGTCAAGTACCTGTTTAAGATATGGTATATATAGAGTTTTTAATGACTTAAAAAAAAATTAAGTTGGAAAATAAATATGAAATTTGTTTGAATTGAATTATTTAAGAATTATACTCGAAAATTTTGATTTGAAATTTAAAATAAATTGAGATTTTAAAGGGTATGATTCTTATAACTTGATTTGGCTCAGAGTGATTTAAATGAATATACAGTTGATTTAAATGAATATATCAAGTTAATAAAATTGAAAGAATATCCAGTTGTTTGAAGTTAAAGGTTTTACTTAAATAATATTGGGTTTATTAAGTAAACATTTCAAATCTAAATAATAGTAATTGAAATTGATATGTGTGGAATTATCAGAGAATTAGTTTTGAAATGGTGGAATATTTAAAGCTTTGAAATATATGAAAATTTGAAATGGTTTCTTTGAAGGTTTCAAATCAGAATTTGGAATTTATTTGTGAAATTAAAGAAGCTATTTTACAATATAAAGTAATTATATTTAAACCATTTAAGTCATGTAGCATGTTTCAAAGTTATGAAATTCAAAGTTTTATGTTTTGAAAGGCTATATTTCAAGTTTTGGTTTCAAAATATTTTAACTTTGAAATGTTATATTTTTAGAAAAGGATATATTTTAAAATGATAGTAAATTGATTTGGTTTTAAGATGGAAATGATATCATATTTATATGGTTTTGAAATGTATATTATATTTCGGTTTAAAGTAAAAATTATTTTGAAAGAACCGCAGTGCTATAATAACGTTTGGTTGTTGAAGAGTTCGGGATCGGAAGTTGTCATACTCTCTACCAACTCCGAAAACCACTTTAACAACCGTGTACACGGTGGAGATTCTAGAATGAAGTGGGATGGTGGCGGCATTTCCTTTGAGGTAAATACGTTGACCCGACTCCCGTGAGTTGGCATAAGGTGGCTAAAACAGGAGCGATTCTCAGGCCAATGAGGTAGCACATTTGATCGGATACATCCCTTCGATATTATACTTTGACTTTTGGATTGATTCGGTGGCCACTTTTGATTTTTTTTTTTATTTGGGGGCGTGGCTCGAGGTGGGCGGTAGCTGCGCGCTACGCGTTAACACCAGCCCAAATAGCAATTGGTAAATCTACCCTGGCATTGCCTAGTTGTGCCGTGTCACCTACCCTATCGCGCCTTGTGCAAGTTTGGTTTTCTCCCGTAGCCCGTGTGGTATCCTCCGGTGGCTTCCCGATCAGAAGGGACTATGATATTGGATGGACTACTGGGACTATTACGTGTTAAGGGCTATATGGGTAACCCCTTAAAGCCATGAAAAAAGTAAGTTTATTTTACTATTAGACATTATTATAATAGCGAAATATTACTACATAGTAAATAGTTTAACGGATCCTTAGGAGATGTGAATCCTGAGCATCTCTTGAGTTACTGAACTCACGTTAGACACTGGATAGGAGATGTCAAATCCCGTAAACATCTCTGATGCCGTTCCACTCATATTTATTTCTATTGATTTAACTTGTATAAGATATTTTAGTTCTGACTCGAGTGTTTTGTTCTTTCAATTTGCTCGGGTCAGTCCGAGCATTTCAGGATTTGAAGATTTTATTCTAGAGGACGAAGACGAAGATTTGTAGTACTATTATTATATTATATTATTCCACTACACACTGTATTCCGCTGCATCGATTATTATTCGTTGGTATGTGCAGCTCTGATATGTATTGTATAAATATAATCAAATGTTTATAAACAGCTTCATGAACTGTATATTTGATTATTATATTTTACCGTTCCGCTGTAAGATTCTATTTTTTTTTCTTTCCATGCTTTTTCTTATTTACCCCATAACAATCCGCCCTTCTGTATGGTTTAAGCCTTACGTGTGTGGTTTATCGTCAATTTAAACCGTGCAAAAAGGCGGGGCGTTATAGTTAATATAGATACTGAATTTGAAAGAAAATTAAAAAGGAATTTTTGGAAGAAAATGTTTATATAGTGAATTTTGGATTTAATCAAAAGGAATATATTTGGATGAAATAAATAGTTTGATTTTTCTAAATTTGTACTTATGAATTTTGGAATATGGAACATAGAGATTTTGGAATAATGTAAATTAAAGGATTTTAAATAATAAAACTTAAAGGATATTGTTTAAATGTAAAAAAAAATTTAAAATCGAGATTTAAAATAGTTTGGGAAAAATAAATAAAAAGGAAATTTGAAAATAAAATATGAAATTGTTATATCAGATTTTAAATAAGAATTTAATTTATGAAATGGAAATGAAATTTGAATTTAGTGGGTTTGGAATATTTTTTTAAAGAAATTGATTAAAAAAAATCAACTTAAAAATTGATTTATAATCGATTAAGTATTGTGAAACCATTTTAAATGGGAAATGAGACTATGAAATTTATAAGCAAGATTTATAAATAAAATGAAATGATTATCAGTGGATAAAATTCAGGTATAAATTCACGTTGAGAACTTATAACAAGATGGGTAATTCAGCTTAAAAAGAAAAGATAGATTTTTCTTTTGGAAATGTGAAAAAGGGATTTACGAAGTTGGGACGTAAATCAAATTAGGGATAAACCGAGAGAGAGTTATAAATTTTGGACTGGTTATATTAGAATCGAAAAATATACTTTTATCATGGAATTGAGTTTGTTTTAAAAAAGGAGGATTTTTAGTTAGTAATTAAGAAATTTAAAAAGTTTTGAAGAATGTTTTAGAAAATTTACTATTTAGTTGCTTTAAATTGTTTAAAAGTATGTTTAGTTATCAATTAAGTTAGTTTATATTAAGTCAATTATTATTTAAGAATTAATCAGAATTATTATTTTAAAAAGATAAATCATTCAATATTAATATTATTATATATTAACTTTTATTCTAAAGAGTATTTGCCTAAATTTAAATTGGAAATTTATAGAGAAATTTTATAAGTATTATTTTGACAAAAAGTTATTTAATAAAGTATCCGAAAAGTAATGGTATACTTTCATGGGGTAATCGGAGGTAGTGAGTGCTTGTAGTTAAGTTTTGGATTTCTCTAGGATAGGGACGTAACCATTGACCTGTGAAGCCATGGTTGATACAATGTGATGCTTTCCATTTTTATTTTAAAAAATTTCAAATATTCTGAAAGAATGGTCGGTAAACGTACTTACTTCGATAAGATAAGTACATGACTTTTGATAAGAGATTTAATATATTAAAACTAAATAAAAAAATAAATTTAGTGTTTTTAGTGAAAAGGAAATATTTGGTTGAATGATTGTTTATTTGATAGTTAAATAACTGATTATCAAATCTGGACCCAAAATATAACTTTGGAAATATCTAGGAAAAACACGGAAATTATGTGGTACAGTTACCATTCGAGGTGCTATACAGTACGTTTATACTCATTTTGTTCTTCTAAGAGGCTTATATGGAAATCCATCCATAAATGGTTAGGAGGTGATCTATAATCTTATCTTCGTCTGTTTATTTCCTAACGAATCGGGTTTGAGTTTACCGAAAAATATCGAACGTTGTTTCGAGGAGACTGGGTTTGGATAAGTTAGCTGAAAACCACTTCGATCCAACGAATACATTTTCGAAAGGAAAACAAGAGTATGGAGTTGAAGATGGGGCAGTGAAGTGCAAGGGCTAATCGCTACTAATCATAAGGATGATTCCAAAATGGACGTAGTAGGAATAGTGTCTTCGATTCCATTCGAACCCAGAACGGACTTGCATGGATGAATTGTAACGATCCCGGTTTTTAGTCATATTAATTTAATAATAAATTTAAATTTTTGATATTAATGGTGAATTAATTTGAATTTTTTCAAATTTAATAAGAAATGTGCTAGTTTATTTATATAAATAGATTGTGATTTAAAATTTGAATTTGAAATTCAAGAATAAATACCTTAGAAAATAAATTGGATTTAAAATTATATTTTAAAACTAATAAGAATTTGTTTTCTAATTTTAATATATATATATATATATATATATATATATATATGTATGTATGTATGTATGTATGTATGTATGTATGTATGTAGTTTGAAAATTGTGTTTTGAATTTAATATATGAATTTTCAAAAATTGTTTAAAGTTAAGCATCTATCTTTTAAAAGAAAACTTATATATAATATGCGTGTTTAATTATTATGAGTAACTAGTTTTAAAATCATTTTATGCTTATATAAATGATAATAAAGAAAAAATGTATTTATGTAAAGTTACAATTAAATATTATTAACATGAAGATTTAAAGTGTTCAAAAATATATAGTCAGTAAATATATAAAGGTATAAATAAGAAAACATAAAACACATGATTTATAAATTATAATAACATAGGGGTTTAAAACATAAATTGTAAATTAAATGAAACAAGGCTTTCAACATAAAAAATACACATTTGGACATTTGTAAAACATTATGCAAGCCATTAACAGGTGTAGGTTTATTTTAACGAGTGGCAAAAATAAACTTTTCTTTTATTTTAGAATTATAGAAAATAGGTATAGAAAAAAGAAAATCAGGCCTCACTTCTCAAATTTCGTTTATCTTCTCATTTCAAAACTTGGTAAACAAACAGATTTGAAATAAAACTAAAGAAACCAAACTATAGCAACTTCAACTGTTTCACCTGATCTAAGGCAAGCAGTAGTTTTAAGTTGCAACTTGATTTAGAATGCAATTCAAATCAAATGCAACAACTTCTTTTACAAAGTCTTAAGCCTGGAAATCAAAATAACTTGAGTTCAACCTGGAAAACAAACTTGAGATCAAATCTACATTCAATTAACAAGCAAGGTTCAATCAAACTCAACTTCAATATATCAGATTCCAGATTCAAAAACAAAGCATTCCAGTTCAAAACAAATTCAAGTCCTCTGTTTAAAAAAACATTGTGAGTAAACTATTCACCATATATATATAAATGTATCTTGATCTGCCCATGATAGATACTTGTTGTGTGACTGTAAATGTATCTGCAGGTATATGCATATACCTATGTGAATTGATGTATGCAGGTCTGTGTGTCTGCATTTACTTATCTCTGTTATAAACAGGCACAAAAATTTTCATATAAAAATTAATATCTCAACATACAAGCAGATTCATGTTATAATTCTTAAAGGAAATATGGTTGTATTAACTAAATCTTGATTTTAAAAATATTAATGAAGATAATTAGGAAGTAATTAACTGTAAAATGATAATATACAGCAAAAAGTCCTTTCTAGACAATAATTCAAGTGTTTTAATTTCAAGTTTAGATTGCATGCCTGGATTCGAACTCGAAAAATAAGATTTTTAATGAAGGTTTAATAATTTTTAACGTTGGGGTTGTCAAGATTTCTAGTGATGAACGAAAAACATGTTGTCGTCGATTTCCAATGAACGACAAAGTTTGGGGAGTCGTGATCCTTAGTGAGGATAGATGGAGCATTAGGGAACTTAGGAAAAATATTGATTTAATTTATAAAATGCGGTGGCGATAGGAGTTCATCGATCTAGGGTTTTATAGGGCTGTTTGTTTGTTGAAGTTTAAAGGGTTGTTGTGCCATCGACGAGGCATCAGAAGCTATCGTATAAAGGGGAATCGAAGCATAGGAGCATGGTGTTGCTCAGGAATGAGTGTCGTGGGTTCCAGTTGACACGATCATCGTCGGTAGGGGATTTTAGTTGTCTGGGTTGATTCCAGTTTGGGGTCGAACAAATCGATTTCGTTTCGCTACTGTTTTAGTTGAACTAGGTGATGTGAATCATCGAGTCGATCACCGGCGACGTGTGGGAGGTTACGGCATCGTTCGCCTAGGCTCTGGTGCCTTGTGCACGCACACGCATGTGAACTTGAGTCTGGGTTTGTAAGCTTTAGAGAAGATGCAGCTCACTCGAGTTTGGTTCGAGTTCATCGTGGGTTTGTCTCGAAGTAATGATTGGGAGAGAATTTCTCGTGTGCTTGCTCGGGTATTTTAAGTACAGGCTCGAGTTTGGTTATGGTATCAAGTTTTAAATGAAAAGAAAATAATAAGTTTTCAAAATTAAACTAAAATGAGTTTTTAACAAAGTTCCAAAGTTTATTTTTTGTAAATTAGTTGGTTAAAAATTGATTTGTTCTTAAAGTGATATATGTTAGGTTAATTGTATACTTAATTGCTAAATGCTTTTTAAATGTAATTTAATGATTAATTAATTAAGGCAAGGGATAAATAAATGGATAATTTATTAAAGTAATTAATTAATCAATGCGATTAAATAAAAGGGTAATTGATTAATATAAGTAATTAAAGGTAATTAATTACTTAAAGATAATTACTTAACTAAAATTAATTAATAAATGATTAGAAGTTGAGTAATCAAGTGATTAAAATTAATTTGAGATTTATTAATATGAGTGATTAAGGATAGTCACATATTGCAATTAATTAAGGATAATTAATTAAATGGTTATTAATTAAGGATTGATTAATTAATGTAATTAATTAATTAAAAGATAATTAAATAATTAAAGGTTTATTAATTAATAATTAAAGGTTATTAATTTATTACTAAAGGATTAATTAATAAATGAATAAAGGTTAATTAATTAAGATGGTTTATAATTAATTAATATTAATTAAATAGGATTTGTAGTAATTAATCTGATTTAAATTAATCAGATAATTAATTGATCTTACTTATGGATGTTTGGATTCTATTGAATGTTGAATTGTTTGATATCCCTGATGTGTGATGCTCTGTTTTAATTTGAGCTGTGATGAATGTAATTTATTTATTTGTAATGAGTGCAATGAATTTATATTATTCTGTGAATCTGTAATGAAGATAAGCGTTATAAGATTATATCGCTTATCGATATTGCTGTGGTTGGATTGTGATGATTGATGACGTTGTATTATTGTGTAAAACCCCTGGACTATACCATACACACACAAATATGGATTTCACGAGGTAATCAGTTAAGTCACAAATATTTAAATTTAATATTATGTAATGGTTTTAAACGTTGAATTTTGAATTCAAATGGTTTGGAAATGGAATTGGTTTAAATATGAAAAGCATTTAAAAAGGAGCTTTAAAAGATAAAAGTTATTTTGAATAACTTGATAGAGTTTTGAAATTCAAATGGTTTGATTTGAATTGGAATTCAAGATTTGAAATTAAGTTCTATGAATATATGTTTGGGAATTATGGTTTAAAAAGATTATACAAGTTACATAATGTATTTATATGGGTTTTAAACCATTTTAAAAGTATTATTTTGGGAATTTTAATTTAACCTAAGTTTTATACTTGAAGGGATTTAACTTGTGCCAACGTAATCAGATTTTTCCAAAACAAAAACCCTTTGTTTTCAAATGATAATGGCTTTCAAATAAAGAAAGGATTTCCAGTTTTTGTTGAAAGGGTTTCAAAGTTGAAATGGAATTGTTTTGAAAGCTATGAATGAATCAGATTGTTAAATTTGGGTTTAAAATTGAAGAGAATCTTAAAGGTGTACCTTTTGTATAAAAGATTTGAAATGGAATTATTTTTGGAAGCTATGAATCTTTGGAAATGGTTTTGAAAACTATGAAATGAGTCTTTGATTTAAAGATTGCATGAGTTAATCCAATTTGAAAGGGAAATTGTTTGGAAAGCAATAATTGAATCTTTGTGAAAGATTGGTGAACTTTGTGAAGTGAATCTTTTTGTTTAAAGATTTGAAAATGGTAATTTGTTTAAACCATTTGGAAGAGAGGTTTTGGGTTAAAGTTGTGACTTAACTAAGACCCATATATCCATATGTTTTTAAATATTGCGCTCGTTATTCGGTTTTGCTGGGAGAGGACCTTGTGTCATATAACCCATTCCGAATAATGATACGACCTTATGAATTGCATTTGAAGACCGATGGTGAACACCGGGTATTTTCGGGAACGAAAGAATTACCCGTCGAATGACTCCGCACTGAGTAGCTATGGTATAGAGATCTCATATGTGATGGGGAGTCTGATCGGGATTGTGAATACCCAGATTGCAAGGGCTTCTTTGTGAAGTGCTTTCGGTTCTATTCGAACCCGAAACAGACTTGTATGGATGTATGTCTAATGTTATACTAAGATGTAAAGCTGGTTTCTATTGAATACATTTTTGTTTGGTGGCTAAGAATTTATTCTCTTAGCTTAACACCCTTCTTTAAGACGTACGAGCTCGGAGGTTATGTAGTTGACGGTTACTAGTGATACATTCCCACTTTTGGTAATGTGGCACACAAAGTGCTATTGATCATGTGTTGATTGAAGCATGGCTTTTGTGAAAAGCAATGCTTTGTGGATGAGACTTTGTCGAGCCTCACAACTTGAAAATGGTCGAAACAGGAATGTTGCGGCAAGGTTTTTTGGGGTCACTCCCTTAGGGCATGTCCATTTCCTTCTGGATAAAAAGTGGTATCATGGTATGGAGCCCAGATATATAACTGTGTGGTTGTTGCTATTTATTGGTGAATCCCAGAATAAAGGTCGGTAACGACCGGGGATGGCTTACTTGTAGGTGTTACCTAGTCACATAGGTAACTGTGTGGTTATTGCTATTTATTGGCGAATCCCAGGATAAAGGTCGGTATCGACCGGGGATGGCTTATTTGTAGGTGTTACCTAGTCACAAGGTTACCTGGCCTTGTGTTGGCAGAGATCCGGTTTGGTTCATGGGGGCGTCCCTCCAGAGGCGTACCATTTGATGTGGAAGTTCCTTGGCCTGACCATTGTTGGAAATCCAATCATCCAATATGCACCTTGTACGGTTTTATATGTATAACCTGCCATTTGTTTATGGCAGTCACCACTATTTAAATGGTAGCTACAGTAGGCATAGTTCTAAATGTATATGCTGGCTAAGATTAATATTATACTTTCGAAAGGTTTTCTACACTATGCACTAATAATAATATCAAAAGATTTTTGTGCATCAAGTATGTTTGACTATCATACGGAGAAGTCTTATCCAATTGTGTGCTTGCATTGTGTGTTTGGCGGGAGGCCTTATGGTAGTTTCATTTTCCAAAAAGCATTGTGGATTTCAATCTTAAATTATTTTGTTGTTTGTTTTTGTTTAAAACTGTTTTTGTTTGCTCACACCAGTCCCATGACTGACCTGGAGTTTATTGTTCTCTATCTAAACTTTGAGTGCCCACAATTTCTACACGGACATTCTAGAGTTGGATTTTTCAGATAATCAAATAATAGGTGCAGAATTCGATAGCATCCAGCCTTTGGATTCGGCGATAGCATTTGTTCAATATGACTGGCCTTGCAAGTCAACATGATGGCGGTTCGAGCATTTGGTTTGGAGCATTGGAGCTTTGGTATGAAGTTTCAGATATTGGATTTTATCTCTCTTTCTCTCTTGAAGATCATATTAGAGACATTATCTTTCCACTGTTGTCGTTTTTTTCTTCTGTTGTATATCTATCTATGATAATGTATTGATATTCAATTATATCATTGATATTATTCTATCTTCCTTGCATATTTCATAGATCTGGTGGCCCTGGTATCTTGTCAAGTATTGAACAAGTTGTTCTTGAATTTATTGTTGATATTCTTATTTGGTAAGCCAAATGCAGAATAGATATTCAGTTTGATCTGGAAAGATATTTCTCTTTCTTTCATCTGTTCTTTGTTTGTCTCCCTATCTGGCAAATTTTGGGGACGAAATTTTCTTAAGGGGTGGAATCTGTAACGATCCCGGTTTTTAGTCAAATTTAATTTAATAATCAATTTAAATTTTTGAGATTAATTGTGAATTAATTTGAATTTTTTCAAATTTAATAAGAAATGTGCTAATTTATTTATATAAATAGATTGTGATTTAAAATTTGAATTTGAAATTCAAGAATAAATATCTTAGAAAATAATTTGGATTTAAAACTATATTTTAAAATTAATAAGAATTTGTTTTCTAATTTTAATATATATATATATATGTAGTTTGAAAATTATGTTTTGAATTTAATATATGAATTTTCAAAAGTTGTTTAAAGTTAAGCATCTGTATTTTAAAGAAAACTTATATATAATATGTTTAATTATAATGAGTAATTAGTTTTAAAATCATTTTTAAGGTTATATAAATGATAATAAAAAAAATATTTTTATTTAAATAGGAAATATAATGTAAAGTTATATTTAAATATTATTACATGAAGATATAAAGTGTTTAAAAATATATAGTTTGTAAATATATAAAGGTATAAATAAAAAACATAAAAATCATGATTTATAAATTATTATAACGTAGGGGTTTAAAACATAAATTGTAAATTAAATGAAATAAGGGTTTCAACATAAAAAATACACATTTGGACATTTGTAAAACATTAATGCAAGCCATTAACAAGTGTAGGTTTATTTTAATAAATGGGAAAATAAACTTTCCTTTTATTTTAGAATTATAGAAAATAGGTATAGAAAAAGAAAATCAGGCCTCACTTCTCAAATTTCTTTTATCTTCTCATTTCAAAACCTGTAAACAAACAGATCTGAAATAAAACTAAAGGAATCAAACTATAGCAACTTCAACTGTTTCACCTGATCTAAGGCAAGTAGTGGTTTTAAGTTGCAACCTGATTCAGAATGCAATTCAAATCAAATGCGACAACTTCCTTTACAAAGTCTTGAGCCTGGAAATCAAAATAACTTGAGTTCAACCTACAAAACAAACCTGAGATCAAGCCTACATTCAATTAAGAAGCAAGATTCAATCAAACAGCTTTAATATATCAGATTCTAGTTTCAAAACCAAAGCATTCTAGTTCAAAGAAAATTCAAGTCCTCCGTTTAAAACAACACTGCGAGTAAACTCTTCACCATATATATATATGTATGTATGTATGTATGTGTGTGTGTGTGTGTATCTTGATCTGCCTGTGATAGATGCTTGTTGTGTGATTGTAAATGTATCTGTAAGTATATGTATATGCCTGTGTGAATTGATGTATGTAGGTCTGTGTGCGTGCATTTACTTATCTCTGTTATAAACAGGCATAAAATTTTTCATATAAAAATTCATATCTCAACATACAAGCAGATTCATGTTATAATTCTTAAAGGAAATATGGTTGTATTAACTAAATATTGATTTAAAAAAAAAATCATGAAGATAATTAGGAAGTAATTAACTGTAAAATGATAATATATAGTGAAAAATCCTTTCTAGACAATAATTTAAGTATTTTAATTTTAAGTTTAGATTTCATGTCTGGATTCAAACTCGAAAAATAAGATTTTTAACGAAGGTTTCATAATTTTTATCGTTGGGGTTGTCAAGATTTCTAGTGATGAACGAAAAATATGTTGTTGTTAATTTCCAATGAACGATAAAGTTTGGGGAGTTGTGATCCTAGGTGACGATAGATGGAGCATCGGGGAACTTAGGAAAAATACAGATTTAATTAATAAAATGCTGTGGTGATAGGAGTTCGTCGATCTAGGGTTTTATGGGGCTGTTTGTTTGTCGAAGTTTAAAGGGTTGCTGCGCCGTCGACGAGGCATCGAAATCTATCGTACGAAGGGGGATCGGAGCGTGCTCTGGAATGAGTGTCGTGGGTTCCAATTGACACGATCATCATCGGCAGGGGATTTTAATTGTCTGGGTTGATTCCAGTTTGGGGTCAAACAACTCGATTTCATTTTGCTACTATTTTGGTTGAACTGGGTGATGTGGGTCATCGAGTCGATCACCGACGACGTGTGGGAGGTTACAGCATCGATAGCCGAGGCTCCGATGCCTTGTGCATGTGCATGCGTATGCACTTGAGTCTGGGTTTGTAACCTTTAGAGAAGAAGCAGCTCACTCAAGTTTGGTTCGAGTTCATCGTGGGTTTGTCTCGAAGCAATGATTAGGAGAGAATTTCTCGTGTGCTTGCTAGGGTATTTTGAGTACAGGCTCGAGTTTGGTTATGTTATCAAGTTTTAAATGAAAAGAGAATAACAAGTTTTCAAAATTAAACTAAAACGAGTTTTTAACAAAGTTTCAAAGTTTAATTTTTAAGTTAAATGTTTAAAATTTGATTTGTTCTTAAAGTGATATATGTTAGGTCAAATGTACAATTAATTGCTAAATGCTTTTAAATGGAATTTGATGATTAATTAATTAAGGAAAGGGATAAATAAATGGATAATTTATTAAAGTAATTAATTAATCAATGTGATTAAATAAAAGGGTAATTGATTAATATAAGTAACTAAAGGTAATTAATTACTTAAAGATTAAAAGTTGAGTAATCAAGTGATTAAAATTAATTTAAGATTTATTAATATAAGTGATTAAGGATAATCACATATTGCAATTAATTAAGGATAATTAATTAAATGGTAATTAATTAAGGATTGATTAATTAATGTGATTAATTAACTAAAAGATAATTAAATAATTAATGGTTTATTAATTAATAATTATAGGTTGATTAATTTATTATTAAAGGATTAATTAATAAAAGATTAAAGGTTAATTAATTAAGATGGTTGTAACTAATTAATATTAATTAAACAGTATTAGTAGTAATTAATCTGATTTAAATTAATCAGATAATTAATTGATCTTACTTATGGATGTTTGGATTCTACTGAATGTTGAATTGTTTGATATCCCTGATGCGTGATGCTCTGTTTTAATTTAAGCTATGGTGAATGTAATTTATTTATCTATTATGAATGTAATTTATTTATTTGCGATGAATTTATATTATTTATTTGCGACTCTGTGAATGAAGATAAATGTTATAAGATTATACCGCTTATCGATATTGTTGTGTTTGGATTGTGATGATTGATGATGTTGTATTATTGTGTAAAACCTCTGGACTATATCATACACACATAAATATGGATTTCACGAGGAAATCGATTAAGTCACAAATATTTAAATTTAATATTATGTAATGATTTTAAAAGTTGAATATTGAATTCAAATGGTTCGGAAATGGAATTGGGTTAAATATGAAAGCTTTTGAAAAGGAGCTTTAAAAGATAAAAGTTATTTTCAATAACTTGATAAAGTTTTGAAATTCAAGTGGTTTGAGTTGAATTGGAATTCAAGATTTGAAATTAAGTTCTATGAATATATGTTTGGGAATTATGGTTTAAAAAGATTATACAAGTTATATAATGTATTTATATGGGTTTTAAACCATTTTTAAAGTATTGTTTTGGGAATTTGAATTTAACCCAAGTTTTATACTTGAAGGCTTTAACTTGTGCAAACGTAATCAGATTTTTCCAAAACAAAAACCCTTTGTTTTCAAATGATAATGGCTTCCAAATAAAGAAAGGATTTCTAGTTTTTGTTGAAAGGGTTTCAAATTTGAAATGGAATTGCTTTGAAAGCTATGAATGAATCTTTGTGAAAGATTGTTAAACTTGGGTTTGAAATTGAAGAGAATCTTAAAGGTGTATCTTTTGTATAAAAGATTTGAAATGGAATTATTTTTGGAAGCTATGAATCTTTGGAAATGGTTTTGAAAACTCTGAAATGAGTCTTTGATTTAAAGATTGGATGAGTTAATCCAATTTGAAAGGGAAATTGTTTGGAAAGCTATAATTGAATCTTTGTGAAAGATTGGTGAACTTTGTGAAGTGAATCTTTTTGTTTAAAGATTTGAAAATGGTAATTTGTTTAAACCATTTGAAAGGAATGTTTTGGGTTAAGTTGTGACTTAAAGATCCCATTTATCCATATGTTTTTAAATATTGCGCTCATTATTCGGTTTAGTCGAGAGAGGACCTTGTGTCATATAACCCATTCCGAGTAATGATATGACGTTATGGATTGCATTTGAAGATCGGTGGAGAAGACCGGGTATTTTCGAGAACGAAAGGATTACCCGTCGAATGACTCTGCACTGAGTAGCTACGGTGTAGAGATCTCCATATGTGATGGGGAGTCCGATCGGGATTGTGAATACTCGGATTACAAGGGATTCTTTGTGAAGTGCCTTTGGTTCTGTTCGAACCCAGAACAGACTTGTATGGATGTATGTCTGACGTTACACTTTGAGATGTAAACCTGGTTTCTATCAAATACATTTCTGTTTGGTGGCAGAGAATTTATTCTCTTAGCTTAACACCCTTCTCTCAGACGTACGAGCTCAGAGGTTATGTACTTGATGGTTACTAGTGATACATTCCAAATTTGGTATTGTGGCATACGAAGTGCTGCTGATCATGTGTTGATCGAAGCATGGATTTTGTGAAAAGCATAGCTTTGTGGATGAGACTTCGTCGAGCCTTACAACCCGAAAATGGTCGAAACCGGAATGTTGAGACAAGGTTTTTAGGGGTCGCGCCCCTAGGGTATGTCCATTTCCTTCCGGATAAAAAGTAGTATCATGGTGTGGAGCCCAGATATTTAACTATGTGGTTGTTGCTATTTGTTGGTGAATCCTGGGATAAAGTTCGATAACGACCGGGGATGGCTAACTTGTAGGTGTTACCTAGTCACAGAGGTAACCCGACCTTGTGTTGGCAGAGATCTGATTTGGTTCTTAAGGGCATCCCTCCAGAGGCGTTCCATTTGATAGGGAAGTTCCTTAGCCTGACCATTGTTGAAAATCCAATCATCCATTACGCACCTTGTACGGTTTTAGTTGTATAACCTGCCATTTATTTATGGTGGTCACCACTGTTTAGATGGTAGCTATAGTTGGCATACTTCAAAATGTCTATGCTGGCTAAGATTAGTATTATACTTTTGAAAGGTTTTCTGCACTATGCACTAATAATAACGTCAAAAGATTTTTGTGTATCAATCTTGTTTGATTATCATAAGGAGAAATCTCTCCAATTGTGTGCTTGCATTGTGTGTGTGGCCAGAGGCCTTATGTTAGTTTCATTTTCCAAAAAGCATTGTGGATTTTAATCTTAAATTATTTTGTTGTTTGTTTTTGTTTAAAACTATTTCGTTTGCTCATTACCGTCTCATGACTAATCTGGAGTTTATTGTTCCCTATTAAACTCAGGATGCCCACAATTTTCCACGTGTGCAGTCTAGAGTTGGATTTTTCAGATAATCAAATAATAGGTGTAGAATTCAATAGCATCCTGCCTTTGGATTCGGCGATAGCATTTGTTCAATATGACTAACCTTGCTTAAGTCAACATGATGGCGATTCGAGTATTTGGTTTGGAGCATTGGAGCTTTGACTATGAAGTTTCAAACATTGGATTCTATCCCTCTTTCTCTCTTGAAGATCGTATTGAAGACATTATCTTTCTGTTGCTGTCGTTTTGTTCTTGTGTTGTATATCTATCTTTGATAATGTATTGATATTCAATTATATCATTGTTGTATTCATGGAGTTGTATCAATGATATTATTCATTTCTTCCGCTGTGTTGTTATACTTAATGTGCTATAAGCTCCAGTGAACCAGATTTGACGTTTGAATCTATGGCATTCGAATACAGACGATGAATTCGGTGCCGATTTTCAAAGGTCGAGTCAAGGTCATTATATGAATGCTATCAGTACATTGTCATAGAGGACAATGAGCATTCTAATTGAAAATTCCTTTAAAAGGTTATCTAGCATCTAGCCTCATCAACTGGGAATGACTAAAAAGCAGCGGAGATGCAGCAAGGCTAAGTGGGTCGCATCCAATTAGGGTATGTTTATCACCTTTCTAGATACCCTCTAATATTATTACCACGATACATGGAAGGAGCTTGGAAAAGGGTGGGAATACCCGAGATGATAGCATATTCGGTCTATCTAGGTTAGGGATAGTTTGGTCTTGTGTTGCAGGGGATCCCGGCATGGTCCTCGATACATTTTTTCTAGATGTGTACTGTAATAGGTGATACCCTAGTGCCTAGTCATTTGTATGGAATCCATTCTCCAATATGTGCCTTTACAGTTTTGGTTGTAAAGCCTAGTATGTTGGAATTTAATTAATGTAACAATTTCAGCTATTTGAATAAGTATTTGTACTTAGACACTATTATAATATCAGAGGATTTGATATGAAATGTTTTGGTCATCGTAAAGTAAAACCCCGTTGGCGTGGTCTTATGAGATAGTTTGATTTTCAAAGGATTTTGACAACTTTAATAATTCAAATTGAGTGTATTTTCCAACGCTGGTTTTCCAGACCGACTCGGGTATTATTTTATTATAATATTTGAGTCAGACCGAGTACTACAGATACATGTAGGATGCTATGGAGCTTAGGAGATGAGCTAGATGGCAAAGACATATTCACGTATATTATTTATATTCCGCTGTGCATTGTAGGCTGTATATTCGGCATTTGTGACGACCAGTTATTATAACTGTCCAGTATTGTGTTATTGGAGTGTTGTACTTTGATGATGTAATGTATAAATAACAGTTATAGTTCTTTTGTATAAAGACCGGTTGTTACCTATTATATATTATTCTACTATGATTGTGAGATTTTGTTTTGTTATTTCTATTTTTTCTTCTACCACTCTCTTCTTTCTCCTACGATCTGCTATTTCCGGCATTCGATTGCTCCGTAAATAATATAGTGAACATATTGATGTTGATTTTCAGAGGTCGAAAATTTTGGGTCGTCACAGTGATAACATATTCGGTTCTATCCAGGTTAGGGATAATTCTGGTCTTGTGTACAAGGGATCCCACTGAAGTCCTCGGTACATTTTTCTAGAAGTGTACCGTGGTAGGTGGTACCCCATTGCCTAGTCATTTTATGGAATTCATTCTCCAATAAGCGCCGTCAGGTTTTGATTGTGCCAAACTATGCTAAGACAGGAGATGCAAGCATTTAAACTGTTTCTATTTATTTTCTATAGACACTGTAATAATATCAAAATGATTTTGATATAGAATGTTTTGGGTATCATAATGTAAAAACTCGTTATGTTTATGTGTGACGCAGTCTTATGAGATACCTTTGTTTTTCAAAGGATTTAATAACTTTAATAATTCAAACTAGGTGTGTTTTGTCACGCTGTTTTTCTAGACAAACTCGGGTGTTATTTTATTATAATGCTCGAGTCAGACCGAGTATTATAGCTCGAGTCAGACTAAATATTATAAATAATAGTTATAGTTGTTTTTGTATAAAGACCAATTGTTACCTATTATATATTGTTCTACTACGATTATGAGATTCTGTGTTGTTATTTCTATTTTCTTCTTCTACGTCTCTTTTCTTTCTCTTACAATTTGGTATTTCCGGCATTCGATTACTCAGCATGTAATACAGTGAACATATTGATGTTGATTTTCGAAGGTTGAAAATTTCGGGCCGTCACAGTGATAACATACTCGATTCTATCCAGGTTAGGGATAGGGATGGTTTTGTGTTGTAGGGGATCCCGGCGAGGTCCTCGGTACATTTTTCTTGGAGTGTACCATGATAGGTGCTACCCATTGCCCAGTCATTATATGGAATTCATTCTCTAATAAGCGTCCTACGGTTTTGATTGTGTCCAATTATGATGAAACGTGAGATGCAAGTATTTAAGCTATTTTCTATTTATTTTCTATAGACACTATAATAATATCAAATGATTTTGATATTAAAAAATTTGGTTATCGTAAGGTAAAAAGCCATCGTGTTTATGTGTGACGTGGCCTTACGAGGTACCTTTGTTTTTCAAAGCATTTGATAACTTTAATAATTCAAATTGAGTATGTTTTCTCATGCTGGTTTTCCAAACTGACTTGGGTGTTATTTTATTATAATGCTCGGGTCAGACCGAGTATTACAGATACATGATAGGATGCTATGGAGCTTATAAGACGAGCTAATGATGGAGACGTTTACACGTATTTGATTTATATTCTGATGCGTATGGTAGACTGTATATTCAGCACTAGTGAGGACAAGATATTATAACTGTCCAGTATCGAGTATTGATTTGTTGTACTCTGATGATGTAAAGTATAAGTAACAGTTATAGTTCTTTTTGTATAAAGATAGGTTATTATCTATTATATATTGTTCCGCTGCGATTGTGTGATTTTTTATTTTTTTTCTATTCCTTCTTCTACCTCTTCCTTCTTTTCCTCTAACGATCTAGTATTTCTGGCACTCGATTGCTCGGCATGTAACACAGTGAATGTATTGGTATCGATTTTCGAGCGTCGAAAATCCAGTTTGTGACACTCGAAGTTTATATTTTCCCCTTTAAACTCTCGGGTGCTCAACATTGATTTGTGTAGGCTGAGGGTCGAGGTTCTTTTAGGTTTTAGTAGGATGACGAATAAAGCTACCGAAAGAGAGCAGGAGGCTAATGGGTAGCTATTTATGAGTTACAGTTCTTTGTTTGTATTTATTTCCGTTGTGTATGTATTAAGTCAATTATGACTATATGGCTGATCATCCGAGGGGGCATCTTCATATGTCACTGTTGGCGTATTTTGTAATAACTATATTTTATCATTGCTTGGGAAAAGTTTTGGGATTATGTATTATAAATATGGAACATATGTTTCGAAATGTAATGGAAAATTCTGTTTTGAATCAGTAATTTGTTTCATATTCAAGTGTTTCTGGTATTGTAGATACCATTAACATAGCTATATTTAGTCGCCGGAAGTAAATACTATAGATGACTGCAGCATCTGTAGCGCTTTGCTTTAGGCCTCTAAATAGGGATGTTACAACAGTCACCTTCGATGATGTTGTACTATGCGTATAAATCTCGGTTTGTTCTCCTATGACAAATGATAAGGAAATCAGTCCACTTAAACAGTTAGAAGGCGATCTCCGCTCTTATGTATTACCTGATTATTTTCGAAAGAACCTGGGTTGAGTGTATCAGTAACTATCGAATGTTGGTTCAAAGAGATCGGGAATAGATAATTATGAATTATTCGAAAACCATTTTGAACCAACTCAAGAGCGCATATTGAAAGCGTCTTGAGGATAATGGAATCGAAGACGGAGCTCTTTGAAGTGTAAGGGGCACTTGCTGCTAATCTTAAGGGTGATTCCAAAAAGGATGTAGTACAAATAGTGCCTTCGGTTTGTACATATCATGAAAAACTTCTATGGATGAATGCTTGCATTACATTGTTTCCTGGAGAGCAATGTTAGCATTCCAAGTGGGATTTGCTAAGAGAGGAAAAAGGTAACTGTAACCTCGTAAGCCTCATAACCCGATAATTACTAAAACAGTGGATATGCAGAAGAACTATGCGGTTTCTACCATAAGAATATTATTCCTTGATCTAGATTCGATTATGGATTTTGGTATGAACGCGAAGAGTAGGGCCGCGGCTGGTGCATAATGTTTTGCAGCCTTAGTCCCAGTGAATGGTATAATCCGGTATGTCATGTTCGAGGGACATCCAGCTCTGTGTAGTGAGGGTGCAAGTAGTTTTTATTGACTTCGGTACATTTTGTCTAGATGTGTACTGTAATGGACGAAACCCCAGTAGCCCAGTCATTAATGCAAAGTCCAATCTTCAATACGTGCCTTTGTGGACTAAGTTGTGCCCAACTATGTTGAAATGTTAGATGAAAGCATTTCAACTATTTTATATATTTATTTTCCCTTCTAGATGTCATTATAATATAACTAAATTTCATAATCGAAATGGCTTGGATATCGTATAGTAAAAACATGTTTGTGTTTATGTGCGGCATGGTCTTACGAGGTACCTTTATTTTTGAAAGGTTTTTATAAAACATTAAGAACCCACTTGATCATATATCTCACACTAGTTTTACCGGACTGATTCGAACATTATTTTTCTTGTAATACTTGGGTCAACCCGAGCATACTTTCTCGATTTAGTTGGACACTTGGCGTGATGACTTGGGATTTCCGGACCAGCCAAAATCATCGAAAACCCTTCCGTTATAAAACTAACTAATGTTAACTACCAACTTAATACATAATATCATTTGATAAATATACAACGCTACCGAATGTATATGATACATTTTCAAAACCATTGGGATTCAAGTTCTCGAAATTCCTTTTATTTAAAAACACATTTTATAAACCATTTCCATATAAATCTCTTTTATATAAAATCACTTTAAAATATTTACTTCCAAATATTTCGATTTCTATCCAAAGAAACCAATTCATTTAAAAGATAAACAATTTTAAAATTTATAATGAGTACCTTTTATTATAACTATTACTTAATCAAATATTTTTATTGAACACCTTATTGTCAAATTGTGAAATTCTAATCACTGGGTGTTCGCTTCTACTTAACCTATGCATATGGATATTAATTTCTCATAAAATGGCCGAGTATAATTCAAACAATCAAACAAGTAATAACAACAACACATTATTATCAACAATTAATAGCTAACACATCATTTATCGAACAATAATTAATCTACATATTATTTAAAGTCAAAAACATTCATGTTACTTTCCAAGCACAGAATGGGGATTTATTCTGCTAAGTAGACGTCATCAATGAAGTATAAGTTATTTAATTATGATATAGGTAGTTAAATTCAATCCCTATATTTTATCATAATTTAATACTACACCAAACATGTCAAATAAGTACATCAACGTATTCTAAATGTCACTACGAATCCAACGCAAAAGTCCATGGGTCAAAGGAACTTAAAATAAGCGAGTTATTGATTTTTAAAGTTATACTATTTTAATTAACTAAATTAATTTAAATAAACGAAATCTCACACCACTCAAACCCGGCATAAGGCTCACACCCGTTTTGAATAGTGCTTCTCTTTCCATACACATGCACGGCCATATCTCCCTCCACGCTTGACGAACCGATGAACCGACTTCACTATCGAAATTCTCTTCGCAAGAGCATCCGATCGCCCACCACCTCGCCACGTCCACACCTTCGCTTGCAAATTCGACTTGCTACTCCCCCGTGCCAACCAAAATGCCGCTCCCCATTCGATGACTACAATCCACCAAATTCAGCTTACAAGCTTGACTTGTATCCCTGAAGCCAACGCCGATCTCCAATTTACCAATCACTACCCATTGCTCCGGCCAAGTCCAACCCTAGTTTTCGATCATCACCGATGACCATCGCCAAACCTTTTTGAAACTTCACAAAAATACTACACCTCCCTACGAAGACAACGCAACATATACCACCATCTGATTCGCCTCGGATCGAGAGAATTTTGTTTTTGAAGTTTATGTCAAATTTTGACTACCATCGATCATCGAGTAATTTCTGCCTCCATGCTTAATGAAATGGCGAGTGACGATTTTTATAAAATACCAGAAGTGATAACAAACAACTTTCATCTATCAAGTTTTTGCAAATTATCAATATATTTTGAGCTATTGATTTTTGAAGAGGGGAAATGGAGTTTTATTCTTTATAGAGGAAGAAAAAGAAAGGAGGGAGAAGAAGTATGCCTCTGTGCATTTTCTCCTTGAGTTGCTCAATATGTATGAATGTATATATGTAGGCAAACAAAAGTATGATTCCTCATACTTTCTTTCCACTCAACAAAGCACAAATCAAGGCCGAAAATCAAGGACAATGAATAGGCAAAGTGAAGGGAAGGAATGGGTAAAGAAAACAATGATGTGTGTGTGTGTATTTTGATTTGAAAAAGTTATTTTTGCGGTATCTCACCATATAATATCATGTTCACGTATGAGCCGCAAGCAATAGAAATAAAAATACGATTGTGTACAACCATGTGAGATGATCATAAAACCATAAAAAAATACATTGGTTTTCTTATTCTATGGAGTTCCAAAAATGCCGATGTTTGACATAAAAGCGTCAAACAAAATTTAATTATTTTCAAAATTAAAAAATATGAAAAAAATCCTTTAAATTAAACTAAAAGTACATCATTAAAAATCAAACCTTAGTTTGAAACAAGGATTTTATTATCACTAAATTCAAATTCAAATATTTGTATAAATTAATATTCAAATTCGAAGACTTAAAATTATGGGTCGTTACACTTGGAGCTGCAGGAAACGACCTGGATGCCTTCATAACGTACTTCCATGTTCTCTTTATCTTTCGATGTTTGTTTCTTGTCTGTATTTATCAACAATTGTAAGGATATGTTATTATAACTGTCCATGCAGACGATAGGTTAGTTACTTTGATTTTATGTATGTATATTAAAGTTCATTTTTCTTTTTTTGTAAAGGTTATTGGAATATTATATATTACTCATCACATTGTGAGATTTCTTTCTACCTTTTATTTTCTCTTATTCCAGTATTTGTCCTTTCGGTATTTGGATGTTCGGCAAGTGAATACCATGGGTGTATTAGTGTCGACTTACGATGATCAAAAAGGCGGATTGTTGCATGTGGTATTAGAGCTTAGGTTAAGCATGAACATAGGCCCTGGTGGGGTAAACTCATTAAAGATAGAGTAAGTTGCACCCAAGAATGAGTTTGAGTGTGTGTGTGTGTGTGTATAAGAGTGCATATTTGTTAGTTGTAAAAACCCATAAATTTTAATAAATACTTTAATTAAGTTTATTTGAAAACTTTGATTTTTAAATAATTTAAAATTGATGTTTTGGAATTTTCCAATATAATTTTGGATTTTGTTTATAATTTAATTTCCAAATACAACAAAATAATTATTTTCTGAAAATTTTATATTTTGGTCAACCATGGTCAAACTTTGACTTTCAATTGAAAATTTTAAATTTAAATTTTAATTTCTAATATTTTTTTTGAAACTATACTTGATCCTGATATTCATGAGGCTTTTCATTTCATAAAATTCCGTTTTATACTTTTTAAATTTGATAAATTTCAGTTACATGCGATTATTTTCGACATTTTTCTGTTTATTTTATATTCTATATTTTTCTACTTCATTTTTGTTTTATATTTTATTTTTAATTTTCCATTTTATTTTAATTTTCCATTCTCTATTTCCTATTTCTTTTATTTTATTTTATTTTCATTTTATTTTATTTTGGCTTGGAGATTCTAAAAGACATATGTTTTCTTTTCTTTAATGTAAATTGTGACTTTTCCTATGCCTAGCCGTTCAAAACTCCTCCCCACTACCTATAGCCATTCACTACAAATATTTCTCAAAAAATCTCTCTCTCATTTGTTTCCTATAGAAAAGTTTTACAGTAAGTATTCATGCCTTCTTCTCCTTCCTTTTCTCTTTTCTTCTTCTTTTTCCTTCTTCTTTTTCCCATGCTATGCTTGGCCATCCTCCTATTGCTGACCACAACTCCTCACCACCACCACCTATGATCGACCACTACCGCTTCATCACCTCCACTTTGCCTTGTCGTGAACCCTAGATCTAATACATCACCAAGATTGCCTTGAAACCCTAGCTGATCTCCACCACTTCTTCCAAATCCTATTTGCTAGCCTCGGCCACACCAATTCCTTCATCACCTTTCCTTGCCATGACCAATACCACCCATAGCCGTGCCTTTCTGCTGTGACCAAATCAGACCCGAGCCATGTAACCATAGGTCCAAGCCCAAAGCACCATCATGCCTTGACTTTTAGCCTTCCTAATGCTTGTACCCTACCATCACTTCATATTCTACACCATAGCCGTGCCTTTTCTTGCCTTGGCCGAACCTAGGTGCTCTAAAAACAATCATGGCCGAGCCATGTGATGATGGTCTAGCCATGTATGAAGGTGGCCGAGCCCACATGAGTGGTTAAACCAATCTTTATTTCATTTGATTCATGTATTGTACATTGTTTTGATTTAAATTCTTGTGTTGAATTATATACTTATGTATGTTCATATTTGTTTTTTTACAAGAGTCAAATCTTGGCTCTCTATACACTCGGATCTATGTCGTGCTTTGTCATGCTTTTCGAAGTTTATTCGTGTATCTTGAATTGTTAACTCCAGCTTCGGAAGGTGAGTTTATAACTCTCGATATTCGTACTTAGATAATTATGAAACAATAGCATGTGAATTGTAGTGGATGATGTGATAGTAATTTATATATGCCTGTGATATGATATTCCATGATGTATAACCTGATATATGTTTGTTACATCACCCGATATGATATGCCATATTACACTGTTTATTTATTTAATGCTCCTTACACTGCAAGTTCCCTGTTAGTATAGAATCACTATGGGTAGAAATGATACATACCCGAATGAACATTAGAATAAGGAAAAACCGTCATGAGCTGAAATGATAGGCTCAAGCAATTTTTATTTTATTTTATTTGACTTGGGATTGCGGGTTTGAAATGATAGAACCCGGATTTTGTTTTAAATTACCGATTGAAATGATACATTTCCGTATCACTTGACCTAGGTTAGAAAATATTATACAGACATGTGGTTAATTATAAATATTTTCTGAAAATTAGTAAGTTTTTGAAATTTAAAATATGAAATTTTAACTTAAATTGGATTTAAATGATTTAAATAAATGTATAGTGATTTTTCTATAAGTTAAAAATGTATAAGTAAATAAATGGTTTAAATGTAACTTAAAATATGACTTAACTTGATAATTGAAAATTTAGTTTTCAAAATTGAAATTTTAAGTTTAACATTGTAAAAAGAATATTTTATTTATGAAGTGGGAAATTTTAAATAAAGTATTAATTATTTGTTAAGATAAAAAGTTAAGTAAAATAGCGTACATTTGACTTAATAAATGAATTATAGTTTAATTTGGATACTTTGTTTATAAAATTTTAATTTATTTAATCGTAAGTTAAATGATATTCAAATAAATATTTCTGAAACACGAGATATGTTTCGTAAGTTAAAAAAGGTGTAAACTAAAATTTAAAATGTTTCTGAAATGTTATAATGAATCTTAGTTTTGTATTGGTAGCATTTCCAAAATGTTGTAGTTTTAAGGTAGCATTTTTAAGTGTACCAGTTCTGAAATTGCACTGTTTTTCTGAAATCTATTATATCTACGGTAGCGTTTTCTAAGTGCTACCAGTTCTGAAATTGAACAATTTTTGAAATACTAATATATCTACTGTAACATTTTATCAATGCTGCTGTTTCTGAAATTGAACTGTTTTTGAAATACTAATATTTCTACTGTAACATTTTCTAAGTGTTGTTGTTCTGAAATTGAACTGTTTTGAAATACTAGTATATCTATTGTAACACTTTATAAGTGCTGCAATTTTTTGAAAAATATAATGCTTTGAATTGTTGTAATTGAACGAATGAACTTAGAAAATGCTACAATTCTGGAAATTGAATATTTGATTTGAAAGGATAACGACTTCGTATTTAAATGGTTTAAATTAATTATTTTGATTTGGAATATAAACCATTTTTGAAATTTATAACCACCGGTAATAATAATGTCTGGTTGTTAAAGAGACGGGGATCGAAAGTTTTCATACTCTCTACCAACTTCGAAAACCACTTTAACAAACGTATACCCGATGGAGATTCCAGAATGAAGTAGGATGGTGGAGACATTCTATTGAGGTATATGCGTTGACTCGACTCCCGTGAGTTGGCATAAGGTGGCTAAAACAGGAGAAACTGATGGGCTAATGAGGCCGCTCCTCTTATCGGGCACACTTCTTCGATACCATTCTATTACTTTGTGATTGATTGGGTGCACCTTTGATTTTTGGGAGTGTGGCTCAAGGTGGACGGTAGTAGCTGCTACGCATTACCACCAGTCTGGAAGTGCAATTGGTATATCTACCCTGGCATTGCCTAGTTGTGTCGTGTCATCTACCCTAGCGTACCTTGTACGATTTTCTTTTGTACCATACCTATGGAGTGCCCTTTGACAACATCCAGTACGGGGGAGATTACGGTACTGTATAAACATTGAAAATATATAAAATGTGTTAAGCGGGATAACGGGAAACTCCTTAACGCCATTTTTAAATATATTATACTTTACTTTAGACATTATTCTAATAGCCTATATTACTACATAGTAAATAGTATAACGGATCGTTAAAGGATGGGCAGTCCCAAGCATCCTGTAAGTTACTTGTGCATTTATATTACAATTCACTTGAGTTGGTCTACATTGTATAAGTATGTATGTTCTGACTCGAGTATTTATGTTTATTTTCTTATGCTCGGGTCAGCCTGAGTATTTCAGGTTTCGATTTCACCTTCTAGAGCTAGGATTTGCTGGAGACTATCCTTATATCTTGTTGTTATCTATTTCTATTTAGTATTTTCTATTCAACTCATGTACTAGCATTTATGTACTTTGGATTTCTGTTGTAATTACTTTTCAGACTCTGGATTTTGTGCTGGTTTTGTGACTCTGTGTTTGTAGTAGCTTCATGAACTACTATGGTTATTTTATTTCTACTGCGAGTTATTCTGATTTATCTATGTTTATGATTCTTTGAATGGCTTTATTTGCTCCAAATTATATTACAATCTACTATTTTGAATTATTCAAGCCAGACATGTGTGGTTTTATTATCAATTTGGATGGTCCAAAATAGTGGATCATTACATTTGGTATCAGAGTTTGGGTTTTAGGCAAACCTTAGCCTGCGGAGCAAAACTCATTAGAGATAGGGTAGACATACCATAGAATGAGTGAAATCAATCTTAGAATCCTTTCTTTGTGAGAGAACGTATTTTAAAGTATAAAATGATTTTCGAATGATTTCAAAGGATTTTCAAAAAATTATTTTGATATAAAATTTTCTTGTTTTGAAATCAAACTTTCTTAACCTCTTCTTTTTCCTTATCTACCTTGTTAGTAATTTATTTGTTCGGGAATATTCAATTCTCATTGCATCTTATCTTATCTAATCTTGTCTTTATTTCTCAATTACCTCTTTCCTAAAATTCATTCTTGATTTTTACAAAATGAGTCATAGGAATGCTAGAGGTAGGGGTCGTGGTGTTTCCCCAGCCCCTGAACCTGTTGCACTAGTCAGGTTCACTACCCTCTGTAAGGAATACATGGAACTTGGTGGTACCAAGTTTACCGGATCTGAGAGCATTATTGAGGCTCGGAAGTGGTTGAAGGGATCGGAGAGAATCTTCTTCGGTCTTGAGATCACTAATGCCCAGCACCATCAATTAGCAGTTGAAGGGAGCAGCCTTGGATTGGTGGGAGTCTGTCACAGCTCGCACCACTGAGGCTGACATTTCTTGGGAGCAGTTTAGGTATCATCTTCCGTTTGTTTGGAATTTGGCTCAATTTTTCTCTCCTTGAAATCTGTCTTATGTGCTTAATCGTGCATTAGGGATGCTTTTGTTGTGAAATGGATGCCCGAAGCTGGAAAGTCTTGGCTGTATCAGGAATTCATGGACCTGAAACACGGTGACATGTCATTTGTTGAGTATGAGAGGAAGTTCAATGAACTTTCTAAATTTGGCCCTAACCTGATTGACACTCCTCTCAAGAAGAATGAGCAGTTTATTGACGGTTCCCGTCCGGAGTATTATGATTGTCTCATCGCTCATGTGCATAGCCCTTTCACCAATCTGATGGATATGGCCTTTAAATATGAGAATCCTAATTCTAAGGATCCTCCAGTTGCTCGTTCTGCTTCATCTCGGTTTTTTGGTAATCCTAAGAAGAGAAAGCCTAACTTTCATCATCAGAAGATGAATTGGAATAAGACTCCAGGCTTGGGATTTTCTTCAACTCAGAGGTAGTCTATAGACCTATCCTCCATTACTTGTTTCAGATGTAATCAGAAGGGACACTATGCTAATAGTTGTCCTACTCTAGTTGGTGTTGCGGTTCCTCTAGCTCTGTTGACCAGGCGTGATCTCTGTCACATTTGTCTACAGCCTAGCCATTTCAAGAAAGATTTCCCTACTCAGTAGAAGGGCAAGTCATCGGGTATTTTTGCTATTACCTCTGCTTCTTCACCTGCTCCATCCTGTTCCTGCTCCAGTTCCTAGTAATAACCAAGGCACACTTCAGGGTACTTTTTCTCTATTTAATTTTCCTATTCGTGTTCTCTTTGATACTGGAGCATCCCAAAGCCTTATGTCTGTGGATCTTTATAATAAATTTGAGCATCTTCTTTCTCTCGAGTGGGCTCCTGAGCCTTTGTGTTTTTCAAATCCTATTGGTGGTCCTGCGAACCTTAATAGGATTTGAAGAAGGGTAAAACTCTTCCATTCTAGCGATTTATTTTCTGGTGATTTCTATGCTCTGGGTTTTGATGCTTTTGATCTATTGCTTAAGGGTGATTGGCTAAAGAAGCATGATGCCATTATCTAACCCAGACTGTTTCCGTTATGGATGATTTTGGTAATTCTTTGGTGATTCAGTGTTGCTTGCCTCAGGATTTTGCTGGCAGTTTTATTTATTCTCTTGACTCTTCTCCGGATGATCTTGATTCTACTCCTGTGGTCAGACTCTAGCCCGATGTATTTGGTGAAGTCACTTCTTTACCTCCTAAGCGGGAAATTAATTTTCATATTGATCTTATTCCTGGAGATCGACCTGTAGTTCTTCCACCCAGAAAAATGGCACCCCGTGAGAAGGTTGAGTTGAGGAAGCAAATTTAGAACTTATTCTCCAAAGGTCTGATCAGAATTAGCCGTTCAGAATGGGGAGCAGTGGTGGTTTTCGTCACTAAGTCCGATGGTTCTTTGAGGATGTGTGTCCATTATAGGGAGCTGAACAAGCTCACTATGAGGAACATATATTCTATGCCTCAGATCAATGATATGCTTGATCAGCTCCACGGAGCTACTGTTTTCTCTTAACTTGATCTTGCCACAGGTTTTCACCAGCTCAGAATTGCTGAGGAAAGTATTCCCAAGACTGCTTTCCATACTGAGAATGGTTAGTTATGCCTTTTGGTTTGACTAATGCTCCTTCTTTCTTTGTTGATTTGATCAATCGTGTTTTTCGTGATGTGCTTAATAAATTTGTTCTAGTCTTTGTTGATGATACTCTTGTGTTCTCTAAGTCTAAGGAAGAGAATAAATCCCACTTGAGCTTTGTTCACGGGACTCTTAGGAGTCATCAGTTGAAAGCTAAATTCTCGACATGCCATTTCTGGAAGGATGAAGTCTGATTTCTCGGGAATATTGTTTCTAGTAATGGAGTTTTAGTTGATCCAGTCAAGATCGCTATGATTAATGTAAGTCTTTCCTAACTTCTCTTTCTGTAATTGATCATTCTATCTTTTCTGAGGTCCTTATTTCTTCCTATTCTGTTACAGGATTGGGAAACTCCTAGGACTCCATCTGATATTTGCAGTTTTCAAGGCCTTGCCGGTTATTATCGAAGATTCGTTAAGAATTTTTCATGGATTTCTACACCTCCCACTGCTTTGACTCGAAAGAATGCTAAGTTTATATGGAGTGACAAGTGTAAAGCTGCATTCAATGAGTTTAAGCGTAAGCTTACTTCCGCACCAGTGCTTACCGTCCCAAATGGAAATGAGGGATTAACGGTATACACTGATGCTAGTCGTGAGGGTTTGGGAGCGGTCTTGATACAAGATGGAAAGGTTATTGCTTATGCTAGCCGTCAGTTGAAGACCCATGAGGCTAATTATGCACCTCATGATTTGGAATTTCTTGTTGTTGTCTTTGCTTTGAAGCTTTAGTGGCATCATCTTTTGGGTGCTAAGTTTGAGCTCTTTACTGATCATCAGTATTTGAGATATATCTTCACCCAGAAGGATTTGGATTTGCAGCAAGTTAGGTAGCTTGAGTTCCTTGCTTCTTATGATCTCGACATTAGCTATACCCCTGGAAAGGCTAATGTTGTAGCTGATGCCTTGAGTCGGAAGAAGGCTTTGTTATATCAGCTTATTGTTTCTTCTTCTCCTCTTTTGGATCGTATCATTATTAAGCAGGATGAGGATGAGATGCTTAGGCATATGAAGGAGAGTGTTCGTAGTAGAGTTGGTAGTAGTAGTCCTTTTGGTAGTGGGCTCAGATCGATGATAGAGGGATTTTGAGGATTAATAATCGGATTTGTGCCCGAATGTTGATGGATTGAGGCAAGAGTTACTTCGGGAAAATCATCGATGTAGACTTTTTATTCATTCTGGTGTGACGAAGATGTATTAGAATATGAAGAAGCTTTATTGGTAGAGAGGTATGAGGTGAGATATCTCTATCTTTGTTAGTAGGTGTGTGACTTGTCAGCAAGTCAAGGCAGATCATCAAAAGACCCTTAGTTTGTTGCAGCCCCTTGAGGTTCCCAATTGGAAATGGGAACAGGTTTCCATGGATTTTATTGATGGATTGCCGACGACTCGAAGGGATAATGAGAGTATTTGGGTTATTGTGGATAGATTGACCAAATCATCTCATTTCATTCCGGTCAAATCTACGCGTTCTGCTTCTAGTTTGGCTAAGATCTATATGAGGGAGATTGTTCGTCTATCAGTATTGTTTGTGATCGAGATCCTATCTTTACCAGTCAGTTTTGGAAAGCTTTTCAAGAATCTTTGGGTAGTCGTCTGAATCTGATCACTGCTTACCATCCACAGACCGACGGTCAAACGGAAAGAATGAATCAGATTCTTGAGGATCTTCTTCACGCTTGTGTTATTGATTATGGAGGGTCTTAGGAAGATCATGTCCATCTTGTTGAATTCACCTATAACAACAGTTATCAGGTATATTTTCAATCTTCTATTCCAATCTTATCTTAATCTTTATCTATCTCATTTCGGCTTTGAATTCAGGCTAGTATTGAGGTGTCTTCCTTTGCTGCTCTTTATGGAAGACCTTGTAGATCTCCATCTTGCTGGATTGAATACGATAATCATTTGTTTCTTGGTCTTGATGTAATTTTAGAGGCTTCTGAGAAGGTTGAGAAGATTAAGAGGAAGATGAGGAGTGCTTAGGATAAGCAGAAGAAGTATGCTGATCGTCGTAGGAAGAGCTTGGAGATTTCTGTAGGTAATTTGGTTTTCCTTAAGGTCTCTCCCTTAAGGAATGTGATTCGATTTGGTCAGAAAGGGAAGCTTGCTCCTAGGTTTGTTGGTCCTTTCCATATCTCTGAGAGGATTGGTTCTTTGGCTTATCGTATGGATTTACCTGAGAATTTTTTTGGAGTACATAATGTATTCCATGTTTCGCATCTTCGTCGATGTCTAAATGATCCATCTTTGATTATCCAGCATTCTGCTCTTGAGAGTTTGGATATTGAGCTTAATCTTACTGTCAAGAGGAAGCCACTTTGTATTGTGGAAAGAGATACGAAGCAACTAAAAGGAAATTTGTCAACCTGGTCAAAATGCAGTGGAGTACAGATGGTCGAGATTGTACCTAGGAAACGGAGGAGAGCATGCATGCTTCGAATCCGGAATTGTTTGTTTTAGGAACTATTTTCTTTTCTATCTTATCTTTCCTTGTTTTCGTGTCTCGTTCCTTTTCGTGGACGAAAAGTTTTGACTGGGGAGAGCGTAACTACCCATAAATTTTAATAAATATTTTAATTCAATTTATTTGAAAACTTTGATTTTTAAATCATTTAAAATTGAAGGTTTGGAATTTTCGAATGTAATTTTTGATTTTGTTTATAATTTAGTTTCCAAATACAACAAAATAATTATTTTCTGAAAATTTTATATTTTGGTCAACTGTGTTCAAACTTTGACTTTCAGTCGAAAATTTTATATTTTAATTTTAATTTCTAATCATTTTCTTTGAAAGTATACTTGATTCTGATATTCGTGCTGCTTTTCGTTTCATAAAATTCCGTTTTATTTTTTTAAATTTGATAAATTTCAATGTTTTACACGCGGTTATTTTCAGCATTTTTCTATTTATTTTCTATTCTATATTTTTCTACTTCATTTCTATTTTACGTTTTATTTTCAATTTTCCATTTTATTTAATTTTTCCATCCTCTACTTTCTATTTCTCTTATTTTATTTTATTTTATTTTTATTTAATTTTGGCTTGGAGATTCTAAAAGACATGTGTACTCTTTTCTTTAATGTAAATTGTGACTTTTCCTATGCCTAGCCGTTCAAAACTCCTCCCCACTACATATAGCCTTTCACTCTCTATGCCAATCATGTACAAATATTTCTCAAACATCTCTCTCTCCGTCATTTTTTTCCTATAGAAAAGTTTTACAGTAAGTATTCATGCCTTCTTGTCCTTCCTTTTCTCTTTTCTTTTTCCTTCCTCTTTTGCTCATGCTATGCTCGGCCGTCCCTCTATTGTTGACCACAAATCCTCACCACCACCACCTATGCTCCACCTCTACCATCTCATCACCTCTACTTTGCCTTGCCGTGAACCCTAGATCCAATCCATCACCAAGATTGGCTTGAAACCCTAGCCGATCTCCACCACTTCTTCCAAATCCTATTTTCTAGCCTTAGCCACACCCATCCCTCCACCACCTTGCCTTCCATGACCAATACCACCCATAGCCGTGCCTTTCTACTGTGACCAGATAGACCCGAGCCATGTAACCATAGTGCCGAGCCCAAAGCACCATCATGCCTTCACCTTTAGCCTTCCTAATGCTTGTACCCTACCATCACTTCATATTCTACACCATAGATGTGCCTTTACTTGCCTTGGCCGAGCCTAGGTACTCCAAAAACAATCATGGCCGAGCCATGTGATGAGTCCAGCCATGTATGAAGGTGGCCGAGCCCACTTGAACGGTTAAACCAATCTTTATTTCATTTGATTCATGTATTGTACATTGTTTTGATTTCAATTCTTGTGTTGAATTATATACTTACGTATGTTCATATTTGTTTGTTTACAAGACTCAAATCTTGGCTCTCCATCCACTCGAATCTAAGTCGTGCTTTGTCGTGCTTTCCGAAGCTTATTCGTGTGTGTTGAATTGTTAACCCTAGCTTTTGAAGGTGAGTTTATCACTCTCAATATCCGTACTTATATAATTGTGAAACAATGGCATGTGAATCATAGTGGATGATGTAGTAGTAATTTATTTATTCCTATGATATGATATTCCATGATGTATAACCTGATATATGTTTGTTACATCACCTGATATGATATGACATATTATACTTTTATTTATTTACCGTTTCTCACGCTGCAGGTTCCCTGTTAGTATAGAATCACCATGGGTTAAAATGATACATACCCGAACATACATTAGAATAAGGAAAAATCGCCATGAGCTGAAATGATAGGCTCAAGAGATTTTTATTTTATTTTATTTGACTTGGGATTACAGGTTTAAAATGATAGAACCCGGATTTTATTATAAATTACGGATTGAAATGATACATATCCGTATCACTTGACCTAGGTTAGAAAATATTATACAGACACATGGTTAATTTTAAATATTTTATGAAAATTATTCAGTATTTTGAAATTTAAAATATGAAATTTTAACTTAAATTGGATTTAAATGATTTAAATAAATGTATAGTGATAAGTTAAAAATGTATTAGTAAATAAATGGTTTAAATGTAACTTAAAATATGACTTGATAATTGGAAATTTAGTTTTCAAAATGGAAATTTTAAGCTTAACATAGTAAAAAAGAATATTTTATTTATGAAGTGGGAAATTTTAAATAAAGTAGTAAGTTATTTGTGAAGATAAAACGTTAAGTAAAATAACGTACATTTGACTTAATAAATGAATTATAGTTTAATTTGGATACTTTATTTATAAAATTTTAATTTATTTAATCGTAAGTTAAATGATGTCCAAATAAATATTTATGAAACAGGAGATGTTTTATAAGTTAAAAATGGTGAAAACTGAAATTTAAAATGTTTCTAAAATGTTATAATGAATCTTTGTTCTACATTGGCGGCATTTCCAAAATGCTGTAGTTTTAAGGTGGCATTTCCTAAGTGCTACCAGTTCTGAAATTGCATCGTTTTTCTGAAATCTATTATATCTACGGTAGCGTTTTCTACGTGCTACCAGTTCTGAAATTGAACTGTTTTTGAAATACTAATATATCTACGGTAACATTTTATCAGTGCCGTTGTTTCTGAAATTGAACTGTTTTTGAATACTAATATATCTATTGTAACATTTTCTAAGTGCTGCTGTTCTAAAAGTGAACTATTTTGAAATACAAATATATCTACTATAACACTTTATAAGTGCTGCTGTTTCTGAAAAACACAATGTTTGAAATTGTTGTAATTGAAAGAATGAACTTAGGATATGCTACAATTCTGGAAATTGAATATTTGATTTGAAAGGATAACGACTCATATTCAAATGTTTTAAATTAATTATTTTGATTTGCAATATAAACCATTTTTGAAACTTATAACCATGGGTAATAATAACGTTTGGTTGTTAAAGAGACCGGGATCGGAAGTTGTCATCCTCTCTGCAACTCTGAAAACCACTTTAACAACCATATACGCGGTGGAGATTCCAGAATGAAGTAGGATGGTGGTGATGTTCTATTGAGGTATGTACATGGACCCGACTCCCATGAATTGGCATAAGGTGGCTAAAACAGGAGCAATTGACGGGCTAATGAGGTCACTCCTCTTATCGGAAACACTTTTCCGATACCATTATATTACTGTGTGATTAATTCGGTACACCTTTGATTTTTGAGAGTGTGGCTCGAGGTGGGCGGTAGTAGCTCCTACGCGTTACCACCGGTCCGAAAGTGCAATTGGTATATCTATCATAGCATTGCCTAGTTGTGTTGTGTCACCTAACCTAGCGCGCCTTATACGATTTGTTTTGTACCATACCTATGGAGTGCCCCCTATGAACGCCCAGTACGGGGGAGATTACGGCAATGTACAGACTATGGTAATATATAAAATTTATTAAAGGGGATATTGGGTAAATCCTTAATGCTATTTTTAAATATATTATACTTTACTTTAGACATTATAGCTTATATTACTACATAGTAAATAGTTTAACGGGTCCTTAAAGGATGGGCGGTCCCAAGCATCATTTAAGTTACTTGTGCATTTATATTACAGTTCACTTGAGTTGGTTTACATTGTATAAGTATGTATGTCCTGACTCGAGTGTTTGTGTTTATGTAACGACCCGTAATTTTTGATAATTAAATTTGTTAATTTAATAAGTTTTGGTAATTTAATGAAGGAAGAAAATAAAAATCAGTAATTTAATAATGAAATCACTAATATAAAGGTAACAATGTTAATGCAGGTTAATAAATAACTAAATTAGTGCAACCCTAATTAATTGAAAAAATTGTTGAATTGAAAGGAATGGAAATAAAGATTTACCAACTTATTGGAATTTAAACTATAATAATTGGATTAATTGCAATTAAATGAAATTAAATATCTAAATATTATGTTAATTGAAACTAAGATGGAATTTGGAGGATATTAACGTAATAGATCAGGAATCCAATGTTAATTTCAGCCATTTGACAACAATGAATTGAGTAATAGAATGAAAAGTAAATTAAATGAAATTATTAGAAATTAAATTTATAATTTCTGAATTTAACGAAATTGAGGTTAACACTGAAATTGAAAATTTTATCAACTCTAACTTGACATCTAAATTTGTTTAAATTAGCATAAATGTTTAAGAAAATTAAAACGATAAAAATTGTCGATTATAGAATTGAAATTTAAAATTTGATTTAATTAATTAATTATTAATTTATTTAATTAATGAAAAATAGTCATTTTGTAACGACCCGAAATTTTCTAACCCGAAAATTCCAGATAGTTATGAAAAAGAAGAAAGAGATAGAAGAAGAAGAAGAGAAACACCAAACATCTCACATTCGCAGCGGATAAAATATAATAAATAAATAATAACAGTTTGCAAAAGAATACTATATCTATCGATTACATTTAATATACATCAGAGTTTCATATAATTTACAGTCACTGAATATTTACAATTATCATGTCTCAGATTAACAATAATATAAATTCAGCGGAAATGCTCTATACGATATTGTCATCCAGCTCGTCTCCTGAGGTCCAAAACGTCCTACCTAAAAATCTGTAATACTCGGTCTGACCCGAGCATTACACCAAAGTAACACCCTGGTCAGGCCGGAAACCAGCGTGAGTAAACCCATCTAACATGAATAATCAGACAAACAAACAACTTATATAAACCCGGGGTACCTTTTAACAATTTAACAAATTCACAATTTGCCGTAGACAACACTCATCCCACACATAAATTTCTTAGTATCAAACTTGGATAAAATAACCCAGTTCACTTAAATCGTTTCATTCCAGACTATTAGCTCTGCATATCAATCTATAAGATTTTAAGTGGTTTCGGGTATTTCCTAATACCCGACCCCAATCTCTCCGAGTCTTAAGTCATCCTAACCCACATTATCCAAAAGAAACACAACATTGCATGTCAGAGATATGAACTCTTTCAAAGCATCCCATATCATTCAATTATTCATAAGTAAAACTTAATCATCTCCCAATTAATTAAATTAATCCCAATTTGATCGCTAACCTCATCCATTTATATTTCTTCATTCAATATTAATTGATTTCAAATCAATTAGGTAATCAATCTTCCATATCCATTCATCTTAATTAATCACCCGGGATCAATTTATCTTTCAATTATATTTAAGTAATTATCTTAAATTCATTCCCCGATATTAATCATTTCTAACTACAATCAACAAATAATATATTCCTAGTTTCTTATATTAATTCATTTCTCACAAGTCTCTTATTATGGGTAATAAATCTTAATTAATAAATCTTTGATTTCATTCTTTAATTATATAAACTGGGGATTTCCAACTATATTTTAATCTATCCAATCAGATTTAATTACATTAATTCAAACCACCGTATTAATTACTTCAGTTAATTTCAAGCTATAATTAACTACCTTTTATTTATTCCATTAAATAAATCAATTACTCTTTTATTACTCATCTTAATAAATCTCTTAATTTATTTCACAAAGTAATTATCTTTTATCACGTTAAGTAATTACCTAACAAACCATCCAATAATTATCTGAATTATTTATACTTAATTAATTACATTAACTTAATTAAGTAATCTAAACCTTACATTACTCAATTAAATGATTTGAGTTTACAACTATTTAAACCTCGAATACTTCGAGTCAAACAACAATCAACACACGAAGCAGCCAAAACCAAAGTCAATCATCAATGGTGCACACCCAAATCAATTTAATCATTCAATCAATTATTCAAATTTAACCTTTTAAATAAAAATCCAACAGAGTGAAATTTACTCACCTTTGATTTTAGTTGAAACAATCCATACCAGACCGGCTTATTTTTCTTCACGATCATTAACCTTGTATAAATATTATACAATTTATCAATATTTGCATTGATCGAACAATTTATTATTATTTATTTATTTGATATATCATAATAAATTTTCTTTTAACAAATCATTTTTAGTAACAAAAATAATGTAGATTTAATTAAACAAATAAATCTTTATCATTCGGAATTAATCCATGTTCATCAATTGCCCTTAATTAATTACATTAAATAATTAATTAACTATAATCGGCTCGAATCCTTAATTAATTAAAAGATAAAAATCTTGATAATTATTTAATTACCACTTAAGTCTTATTTAAACCAATAGTTTGAAATAATTTTTTTATATAAATCACTTGAATCTTAAAATTCAATATCTTTATCTGTGATTATCTATGTAAATCCCATTCACATATTTTAAGATAGTTAGGGATTTAATTTATTAAACTAACATATAAATATCCATTTAATACAATTAAATATCCATTTATATTTGTTGATTTGGAATAATTTGTTACTGTGATTTGGAATAATTTTCGAAAGATATCTTTATCTGATATCTTTAAGCTATTACTGTGATTATCTAAGCAATGGTATAAGTTTAATAAACAGGTTAAAATCGTCTTCATTCAATTCGAGCTAAGTTACAGAAACATTCAAACTACACGTATCGAAACCCAAATCTCGACAGTGAGAAAACCCAAAAACGAAGAGCAGGACTTACTCACCTAGCATTGATCGTCGCTGCCGCCATCATCTGACACGCGATGCTCAACCGAAGACGACTTTAAGACTTCCACGTGCTTTCCCCAACCCTGGCGAAATCGATCGAGCTCGTGCTCTTGCCCCGCGCGCGCACCTGAGCGCCATCGTATGCCGAAGACGCGAACTCCCAGTACCGCACCCTTGCACGACTCGCCCTTGCTCGCCGCTTCCTCCTCCACAGGCCTCGCAACTCAATCACCTACTTTTTTTTTATGGTTTCGATTCGAAATTGAAAAGCGTGGGTTTCGATTCGAAATTTAAAAGGGAAAGGGAAGTCGTATTGAACTGAGGGTTGAATTAGAAAGGGAAGAAGGAAAAATAAAGGTAAACGAATAAAGAGGGAGAAAGATAGATTGCGAAATTAAAGGAAGCAACAGGCGTATACGAGAAGCAACCATATTTGACTTGGTCAATACCCATATAAATAAATAAGTGTTCAAAACATTTCGGGTTATAAATTTTAGCGCGTTCACATGCCATACGCTCCAACAACAACCCCAAACACTATGAAACTTAAAATCCGATAATAATGCAATATTACGGACCCAATGTAACTGATTTTGTCGAAACCCGAGACTGTACCTCGGGATGCTATTTTTAAATTCAATTTAAACGATATATTATTAAAACCGAACAAATTATTTTCAAATTAGAATTCAATTATCCTATTATCTTCAGAATCATCGTTATAAATTTTATAAGCCTTCAAATTATTTTTAATAGGCTTAAAATATCAAATTTAACAATTTACCCAATTTTCAATTATATAATTCAATACGTTAATTATCTAATAAATATTAATATTTTGGAATTCAAGCTGAAATTAATCTTTCAAATGTTAAAAATCAATTTGTTATTCCATTTTAAATCGTTAAAATTTCCGGGTCGTCACATTCCTCCCCCTTAAAAGAATTTCGTCCCCAAAATTACTAGTTAGGAAGAATGGACCAATACCTGTTTACTCCTTCCCAAAACCCACACTTCAACAGTCTTACCAACTATCCTTTATTAAAGACCCACTATCACCTTAAATAACTTTCTAAAACCTTCTATGATTTCAAACAACACCCCTTACTCAATCGTCTAAATTTCAATTTAAAATCAAATTTTGAATTATCAAAATTTTCTCAAAATTTTTCTAACTCTCTAAATTTCCGAAAAATTTTGCCAGCGTCTCCTTTGCGCGGCTCGCTCGGTACAACTACAAAAGGCCTCTACGGGCTCCCAAATCCAAAAGAAAACAAAAGCCAAGTGGCTACATCAAAAACCCAATCCAATTTCATACAGAAATTTAAATACGTACCTTATTGTCGGGCAATTCACATTTATCTTTTGGAATCAAATCCAATTTTCTTTTTCCTCCTTTTAATACCTGCATAACCCACTTAGCAATAATATCCCATCATAGCCCCTTTCAAATCTTTACATACCTTTTCTTATAGAAGTTCATATCCATTTCTATTTAAATTAATTTTCCCCATTTTCCATACGAATCCAATTTATTTTAAAATTTGCATATTGAATTTTTATCTTTCATGTATATTTGATTCATATCAGTTTCAATTACTAATTTACTTTAAATTTTCAATTTGAAATTGTTTTGTCGTTAAAAAAAAATTTCCCAAAAATTTTCAAAAATTTTCCAACTCCCAAAATTTTCGAAAATTTTTGGCAGAGTCTCCTCTGTACGGAGGAGCTTTTGCAATTTGACAAGAGATATAAATATGTATACATTGACCCACATGGTCAGAAAAAGCAAAAACAGTTCATATTTCCTATTTTATTGTGTAGGCGTACCTTATTTAGCATTTTAAGCAAGCAGCTTATTTAAATTAGCAAAAAGCGCAACCAAATCTAACCAACCGGCCTTCAGGTACCTGTACTTACTCAATTTAAACATATAAGTACTATATATATAAAGTTTATTAGCATTTCACTTATTTTCAATAGCTACACATGAATATCATAAGCAACAAGCACCAAAACCTTTCCATAAGCGATTTATATAATCTTAAAGCTAATTCAATTGCTTTCAACCAATTTATAAGCTATTTCATTAAATTTTATTTGGTTACAACTCAATTGCTTATATTCAATTTGTTTCTAATCCAAACAAGCTCATATTCAATTTAATTGATTCTAAAATAAATTTATTAAATCTCAATCAACTCACAGAAATTCAATTACTTTAGATTACGTCAAACAACAATCATTTTTACGCAATTTGATAATATCCACTTGAATAGATAATTACATAAATTTTATAACCATTTTAAATTAATTTCCGACTCCATTTGTTTAATTAAATTCCATTTTAATTCATTCACAACCATTCATCATTTATTTCATCAGCTTGATTCATTTTAATTATAACTACTTTAAATTAATTTCCCACTCTTTCTGCATTTAATTCCATTTCAAATTTTTTTTCCACTACCATACATATGCTTTTCATTTCATTTCTAATTTATTCACCACCATTTATATAGCTCGACATACTCATTCTTGTATACTACTAGCCATTCTTGGATTAAATTAATCCAAGCCTTTATTTAATGAGTTTCCACTCTTATTCGAAGCCGAGCTTCTATAAATTTTAAACTTAAGTTAATTTAATTTAATTTATTCCAACATCAACTTAAGATTACTCCCATTTAATCCTCATTTAATCAACTTCCATTAAATTCAGTTAGCCCATCAATTTTAAATTTTAATTTTAAATTCACCTTCTCACTTTATAAAAATAATATCCAAGCACATACTTAATTCATTTATACTTCAAATTAATATACCACCAAATTTAAGTTCAGTTGGATAATCCAATTCCAATCACAACTTGATTTAGTTTTTTTTTCAATCAGACATCATCCATTTAATATTTAACTCAATTAACCCATTTTAAATTTTAAATTTACTTACTTAATTCGTTATCGAATTTATTTTATCAATATAAGGTCATTCTCAATTTATTTCTGTTCACTTGGGTTTCGTTTTACAACTCAAACCATTTCTATTATAATCACTTCTCTTACATCCAATTTACTTACAAATTTCATTAAATATTATTCAAATCACACTTGAATTTTATTTGTAATTCAAACCATCTCATTTTCAATCCAACTCTATTTTATTATTATTTTACAACACCTCTTCTTATTTAATTCATTATCAAATCCAAGTCGAATTCTATTTAAAATTCGAATTCATTTCCAAACTCCGTTATTAACTTACATCCCATTTTATTTAACCGAGTTAAATTTTATTAACGTACTCAAATAAACAATCGTTTTAACCAATTAGCTTATTTCCAACTTCTAAATCAATATTTGATTTTAATCACAAAACCACTTCATTAAAATTCCAGTTTGGATTTCCTTTATTTTCCCCAAAATCCCAACACTTTATTTAAAAAAAATATAGGAATGCTTTTAAATTCACATCATACTTAATAAAATAGCTCTTTATAAAATACTTTTTATGACTCGATGTTTCAACGAGTCCATCCTTGTTCTCACAGAAATTCAGTCATACGTTGATCAGGCGTAGGACTGAAAAATCTATAAGTACTTGGTAAACCCGTTTTCAATACCCAGTGAAAATACTTTTGAAAAATAATTTTATTGAAAATATAGAAAACAGTTTTGAAAACAGAGGAAATATCTTTGGTGAAAATGCTCTAGAAATCATCACCCCCATCCATGGTCACAGTTACATCCCAGGGTTACGTTGCAGTCGCAGCAAAAGTCCATGTAATTACAGGCTCTCCGCGGCCTCTCGATTACGCCATGGATCCCACACAACAGATCACAGTTACATCCAGGGTTACGTTGCTGTCACAGCAAAAGTCCATGTAACTGCAGGCTCTCCGCGGCCTCTGATTTCGCTATCGAAATGAAACCTCTCCACTCCTACATAGGTCGCAGTCTGCCGATATAAAATCAAACACAGACTGTTGGCTCTCAGAGGCACACACGACTTTCGTTATGTTATACCATAGGTCGTAGTCTACCGATATAAAATCAAACACATACTGTTGGTTCTCAGCGGCACACACGACTTCCGCTATGGTATACACTTCTCAAAATCCTCAGGAACTAGTTTTGTCCGGACTCCTCACAGGATCAACTTTAGAACCCCCCCCTTGGGGCTCAAGGCAGCACCACCCGGTGGCACTCCTAAGAAGTTCATTCCAAGGAAGCGCCTTTTTCCCTAGAGCCATCATCAAAACACTTTATATTATACACATATAGTATCTTTCAAATCATACACCTAGTATGATCTCATACAAAGCTCCTTTACACAAAATCGATTATCCCAAAATTGATAATTCTCAAAATAGGCTTTCCAAATTCCAATATTGATTTTACCCAAAAATCAGAAGCCTTTCCAAATCCAAAGGTTCCCAAAATCCTTTCCAAAATCCTCATAAGATCCTTTATATATATATATATTCAGATATATAAAAAAATTAAAACTTTGGATCATTTCCAACTTGTATAAAATACTTTTATACTTCAAACACCTTTCAAAAATCCATCAGAGTGAGATATACTCACTTATTCCCATTTTCCTTTAATCCCCATTTGGATTATCACTTCAATTCTTATCTCGGTTGGGTATTTAATCAATAACAGTTTGAACTCTGACCAGTTTATATTTAGGAAATAGCTCAAAAATTTTAAAATAGATAAATAGTTGAAAAATAATTATTAGTTTGTAAAGTAGCCATAAAAAGGGTAGATAACTGTAAAATAGTTGAGAAATAGCTAAATAGTTTCAGAAATTTTAGATAATTGTAAAATAGTTGTAAAATAGTAATTAATTTGTAACATTGTTGAAAAATAGTAATTAGTTTAGAAAACTGTTGAAAAATGGTTAAATAGCTCCAAAAATAATTGTAAAACATGTATAAAATAATTTGGCTTCAAGAAAGAAAGGTTGTATATATTTAATAGCTTAGAAAAATAAGTTTATATCGAAACAATTTATATTGAAAATAGTCAAGAGCCAACTGTTCATTTCCCCAACAATTCAATTTAAATCTCCTTTTAAATTGACCCAATTCCAATCCAAATAACTCCAAATTCCATTGGACTTGATTAATTCCCAATTCAAGTTGAATCAATGTTGATTCCTTCCCCTAATTTAAATCAAATTCTAGTTTATTTTAAATCCTGTTCAATTTTAATTATAATTTAATACTACTCCAGTCAATTTGAATTATTGTAAATTTAATTTCAGAGTCCAAATCACTTCAATTTAATCCAATCCAATTTCCCATTTAAATTTTTTAAACTTATACATCTTCAATCACCAATCCAATTACTTCAGACCAAATTCAATTTTAAACTAATTCAATTAAATCTGGAATTTAAACCATCTCGAATTATAGAAATTCGAGTTAAATTCTCAAAGGTTGGATTAACTTTTTAAACCAAATTAACTTTTATTCAAAGTTTATAATCAATTTAATTTCAGAGTCCAATTCTCAAAATTTCATTTTATATTATCTTTACTTATGTGTTTCAAGGTTCAAATAAGAGTTCAATACTATTTTATATTAAGAATTTAATTTATTACTCAATTTTATCTTCCAGTTTGAAGCCAGTTCATAAACAATTTTAATTTACAAATTCAATTATTCAAATTTATTTTATTTATACAATACCATTCTCAATTTAAAGATTTTCATCTACAATAGGATGATAACATCCTATTTATTCTAAAACATCCATCCATTCTCAATTTTTAAATCTCAAACCCGTTTTGACATCGCACAAATTTCCAATTCAAATCAACCATTTAACTTTCCAAGTTAAATTCCAATTTCATCTTAAAATTTCCAATTCTGGTTCCTTTTTCTACACTTATTTAACTTCTCCAAAGTTAAATTCAATTTACTTAATCCAGTCAACCTCATTCTCAAATTGAATTCCCACTTCAAACTTCAAATTCTTTTCCCTTTTATAAGTTCAAAACTTATATCACTTTGGGTTTTTATATCACATTTCAGGGAAAAATCAAAACTCAACCTCATAGAGTTTATTTCAAATTATCTTTAATATCATGTATATCCATACATATATACATATTTATTTCTTGGCCCTCCCAGCCATGTTTTACAATTTTAAACCACCCTGGATTTTAAATTCAAATCAAATTTCAACTACCCATTGTTTCCAACAAGTCCCAATTATCCAAATAATACTTATTTATCATTTCTTATTACTTTGAACCCAAATTTTCAAATTATGGGATTAGATTTAGAATTTCATTTTCAAACACTTAAATTTTAATTTAGTTGTATTTTTGTTCCTGCTTAATTTAATTCCAATTCTCAACTTCAGTTTCGGTTTGAATCCATTTCAAATTCAAATCATTTCAATATAATCCAATTCAATTTCCCAATTAAATTTCAGTTTGGTTGTATTATATTATTCCTTAATTTTAATTCCAATAATTAACAGCCAATTACCTAATATTTATATGAAGGAAATATTGCTTTATATATATCAAAAATATATTTTTATATAAAATCATTAAAAATCTTTATAAGTAAATAACAAGTACGCTCTCATATATACATATATATATATATATGTATATATATATATATATATTCAACTCATTCTAGAGTACTACGGACTCTATTCAATGAGTAATCCCCACCAGAGCCAAGGTTCTCGCTTAACCTTCAGCTCTGATACCAACTGTAACGACCCAAAATTTTCTAACCCGAAAATTCCAAATAGTTATGAAAAAGAAGAAAGAGATAGAAGAAGAAGAAGAAGAAGAAGAGAAACACCAAACATCTCACATTCGCAGCGGATAAAATATAATAAATAAATAATAACAGTTTACAAAAGAATACTATATCTATCGATTACATTTAATATACATCAGAGTTTCACATAATTTACAGTCACCGAATATTTACAATTATCATGTCTCAGATTAACAATAATATAAATTCAGCGGAAATACTCCATACGATATTGCCATCCAGCTCGTCTCCTGAGCTCCAAAACGTCCTACCTGAAAATCTATAATACTCGGTCTGACCCAAGCATTACAGCAAAGTAACACCTGGGTCAGGCTGGAAACCAGCGTGAGTAAACCCATCTAACATGAATGATCATACAAACAAACAACTTATATAAACCCGGGGTACCTTTTAACAATTTAACAAATTCAGAATTTGCCATAGACAACACTCATCCCACACATCAATTTCTAAGTATCAAACTTGGATAAAATAACCCAGTTCACTTCAATCGTTTCATTCCAGACTATTGGTTCCACATATCAATCTATAAGATTTGAAATGGTTTCGGGTATTTCCTAATACCCGACCCCAATCTCTCCGAGTCTCAAGTCATCCTAACCCACATTATCCAAAAGAAACACAACATTGCATGTCAGAGATATTAACTCTTTCAAAGCATCCCATACCATTCAATTATTCACAAACAAAACTTAATCATCTCCCAATTAATTAAATTAATCCCAAATTGATCACTAACCTCATCCATTTATATTTCTTCATTCAATATTAATTGATTTCAAATCAATTAGGTAATCAATCTTCCATATCCATTCATCTTAATTAATCACCCGGGATCAATTTATCTTTCAATTATATTTAAGTAATTATCTTAAATTCATTCCCCGATATTAATCATTTATAACTACAATCAACAAATAATATATTCTTAGTTTCTTATATTAATTCATTTCTCACAAGTCTCTTATTATGGGTAATAAATCTTAATTAATAAATCTTTGATTTCATTCTGTAATTATATAAACTGGGGATTTCCAACTATATTTTAATTTATCCAATCAGATTTAATTACATTAATTCAAACCACCGTATTAATTACTTCAGTTAATTTCAAGCTATAATTAACTATCTTTTATTTATTCCATTAAATAAATCAATTACTCTTTTATTACTCATCTTAATAAATCTCGTAATTTATTTCGCAAAGTAATTATCTTTTATCACGTTAAGTAATTAGCTAACAAACCATCCAATAATTATCTGAATTATTTATACTTCATTAATTACATTAACTTAATTAAGCAATCCAAACCTTACATTACTCAATTAAATGATTTGAGTTTACAACTATTTAAACCCCGAATACTTCGAGTCAAACAACAATCAACACACGAAGCAGCCAAAACCAAAGTCAATCATCAATGGTGCACACCCAAATCAATTTAATCATTCAATCAATTATTCAAATTTAACCTTTTAAATAAAAATCCAACAGAGTGAAATTTACTCACCTTTGATTTTAGTTGAAACAATCCATACCAGACCGGCTTATTTTTCTTCACGATCTTTAACCTTGTATAAATATTGTACAATTTATCAATATTTGCATTGATCGAACAATTTATTATTATTTATTTATTTAATATATCATAATAAATTTTCTTTTAACAAATCATTTTTAGTAACAAAAATAATGTAGATTTAATTAAACAAATAAATCTTTATCATTCGGAATTAAGCCCTGTTCATCAATTGCCCTTAATTAATTACATTAAATAATTAATTAACTCTAATCGGCTCGAATCCTTAATTAATTAAAAGATAAAAATCTTGATAATTATTTAATTACCACTTAAGTCTTATTTAAACCAAGAGTTTGAAATAATTTTTTTATATAAATCACTTGAATCTTAAAATTCAATATCTTTATCTGTGATTATCTATGTAAATCCCATTCACATATTTTAAGATAGTTAGAGATTTAATTTATTAGACTAACATATAAATATCCATTTAATGCAATTAAATATCCATTTATATTTGTTGATTTGGAATAATTTGTTACTGTGATTTGGAATAATTTTCGAAAGATATCTTTATCTGATATCTTTAAGCTATTACTGTGATAATCTAAGCAATGGTATAAGTTTAATAAACAGGTTAAAATCGTCTTTATTCAATTCGAGCTAAGTTACAGAAACATTCAAACTACACGTATCGAAACCCAAATCTCGACAGTGAGAAAACCCAAAAACGAAGAGTAGGACTTACTCACCTAGCATTGATCGTCGCTGACGCCGTCATCTGACACGCGATGCTCAACCGAAGACGACTTCAAGACTTCCACGTGCTTTCCCCAACCCTGGCGAAATCGATCGAGCTCGTGCTCTTGCCCCGCGCACGCACCTGAGTGCCATCGTACGCCGAAGGCGCGAACTCCCAGTACCGCACCCTTGCGCGACTCGCTCTTGCTCGCCGCTTCCCCCTCCACAGGCCTCGCAACTCAATCACCTTCTTTTTTTTTATAATTTTGATTCGAAATTGAAAAGGGTGGGTTTCGATTCGAAATTGAAAAGGGAAGGGGAAGTCGTATTGAACTGAGGGTTGAATTAGAAAGGGAAGAAGGAAAAATAAAGGTAAACGAATAAAGAAGGGGAAAGATAGATTGCGAAATTAAAGGAAGCAACAGGCGTATACGAGAAGCAACCATATTTGACTTGGTCAATACCTATATAAGTAAATAAGTGTTCAAAATATTTCGTTATAAATTTTAGCGCGTTCACATGCCGTACGCTCCCACAACAACCCCAAACACTATGAAACTTAAAATCCGATAATAATGCAATATTACGGACCCAATGTAACTGATTTTGTCAAAACCCGAGACTGTACCTCGGGATGCTATTTTTAAATTCAATTTAAAAAATATATTATTGCCGAACAAATTATCTTTAAATTAGATTTCAATTATCCTATTATCTTCAGAATCATCGTTCTAAATTTTATAAGCCTTCAAATTATTTTTAATAGGCTTAAAATATCAAATTTAACAATTTACCCAATTTTCAATTATATAATTCAATACGTTAATTATCTAATAAATATTAATATTTTGGAATTCAAGCCGATATTAATCTTTCAAATATTAAAAATCAATTTGTTATTCCATTTTAAATCGTTAAAATTTTCGGGTCGTCACACATTTTTTCCACTGACTCAGATTTTGACGAAACCAGTTTCATCGGATCCGTAACAGTGAATTATTGTAGGATTTCAAGTTTCATAGCGATCGGACTTGTCATTCGATCGTATAGGCTCGAAACGCCTAGAAATCAATGAAAATTGAAATCAATTGAAATGAATTTGAAATAACTGGATTCTATCATAACTTCTTCATACGATGGAATTTGGGCTTGAAACATGTTCCATTGAGTTTGAAATATTTAAAAACACCTATTTTGATATATCGATTGACTTATTTTTGTTCTGGAGTTAGAACGGGCTTTTCGGGCCATTTGTCGTTCAACTTTTAATCCAAATCAATCTGGTCCATTCAAATTTCAGCTTTACCTATATATACCTCATTATAAACCTTAGCCTATTTCTTATGTTCATTATTCTATATGTACATAAACTTCTGTTGCTCCTCTTCCTCAATGGCTAAAGACCCTGATCTTCCCAATCCAATTTCAATTCAAAATACAACTTCAGAAATCAAACTCCACAAATTATGTCAAATTATATATGGATCTGAAGCTCTCGATGAGCACACCTCAGATTTGAAATTATTTTTCCGATTTGAAGCTATGTTCATCCAGAAATTTAATGACAAATCACGGCCATTCATCGTGTCGTAATCAACTTCGCCTGATCGTCAATTGGAGTTTACCATTGTGTGGAGATAGACTAGCGCAACCCATCCCTGCAGTTTGTCTGGTCGTTGGGCGGTCGAATTTTCGTCGAAAATTCGGACTAGGGTTCTAAAATCGTGGTTGCAACCCGTTGGAATGCACGATCAGCGCGTGCCCATCGGTCGTAGGGGGTGAAGCGCGGCCGCGACGTACGGCGGCGAGGCTTGGTTGATTTTCGATGGAGTGGCGGCGACGGCGTGCATTAAGGCAGAATTCGTGAGCAGCCTGGAGAGAGAGATGCATGAGAAGATAGTGACGTGGCTTTCCCCTACTAGTTCGATTGTTTTTATTTTATTTTAATTTTTGATTTCAATCATTCCAATGTACGTATCTTTTACATACGTGGTCCGATCCACGTGCGGTTTTCTCCGCTAGGTTCTATCAAAATTCCAGACACTTTGACGCTGGTTTGGATGGAATCTAAGAGCATTTATATTTTGGGTTTAAATTGGATTTAAATTCAATTTAAATTCAAAAGGTGGGTATTTTAACCCACTCACAACTTCTAAAATTTCATATGTTTGTTAAATTGATTTATGATGTGATTTGAAATTTATTTATGATTGTTTGACACATTTAAATCATCATCTCGGTTAAATTGAATTTATTGAATTAAATTGTTATTTAATTTATTATTGCATATAAACTGCCAGTTAAATTGTTATTTAATTTATTTTTGAATATAAAATGCCAGTAAATGCCTGTTATTTATTATCTATTCTATATTGTTGTTATTGATTGAATTGGATGATAATTGTGATAAATGTTTGATGATTGATATTGGATGAATGGACGTTGTATTTTGTACTGTTATAAACTGCAAGTTGTTATGGATTTTTATATTTCGGGATTGCGGTTTGAAATGATATATAACCGTATTTATATTTTAAATTACAGATTGAAATGATAAATATCTGTATATCTTGACCATAGGATAGAAAATTATATACAGACACCGTGGTCTATATATAAAATATTTTTGAAATAATTTCTAAGGTTTTGTAAAGAAATATATCGTTTTATATCAATATTGATTTTATATATATATATATATATAAATTTTATTTTATTCTTGATTTAAGCTATGTATAAATTGTTAAATAAAAAAAATAAGTATAGAGTTTGATTTTATTAAAATATAACGTGGGTAAGTATTTAAATTATATTTTAATACAGAGTGTATAATGATTGAAATAAATTAAGGTTGGGAGATAAATTGGAGATTTATCTGAAATTGAATTTATTTAAGAACTAAACTCAAATAAGTAAATGTGAAATTCATAAAATTTGGAATTTTAGAAGGTATGATTCTTATAACTTGATTTTTGTTTAAGGTGAATTAAATGAATATTTCAAGTAAATAGATTGAAGGAAATATTTAGTTATTTGAAATTTGGGCTTTACTTGAATGATAATGGATTTATTATGTAAATATTTCAAAACTAAATAATAGATAATTTAATTGTTGAATCGTAATTACCAAAGTTAGTTATGAAATTGTTGAATACTTTAAGTTTGAACTATTTTGAATTTGAAATGGTTCATTCTGTGGATCAAATCTATTTTCAAATCGATAAATTTGGAATAGTTTATTTAGAAAACTGAATTGAATTGAAAATTTTGATTTGGGGTTTGGTTAAATATAAAATGTAGAAATTTGAGTTGTGTTGGATTTGATTTATGAAATTGAAGAAGCTATTTTATTATACAAAGTATTTAAATATTTAAACCATTTAAGTGGTGGAAGTTATGTTTCAAAGTTATGAGTTTCAAGGTATTCAAATTTGAAAGTGTTATGTTCAAGTGTTCTAATTTTGAAGTGTTATAACTTTGAAAGTTCTATGATTTCGGAAAGGGATATATTTGAAATAAAAATGATATTATATTGATTTGGGTTTATTAAAATGATATCATATTGATTTGGTTTTAAAAATGAAAATGATATCGTATTTATATGGTTTTGGAATGAATATTATATTCTGGTTTTGAAGTATAAATTATTTTGAAATGACCGCGGTGTTATAATAACGGTTGGTTGTTAAAGAGACCGGGATCAAATATGGGCATACTCTCTGTCGATACCGAAAACCTCTTTAACAAGCGTGTACGCGGTGGAGATTCCAGAATGAAGTATGATGGTAGCGGCGTTCCTTTAAGGTATAAACGTGGACCCGACTCCCATGACTTGGCATAAGGTGGCTAAAACAGGAGCACTTACGGGCCAGTGAGGTAGCCCCTCTTATCAGACACACTCCTTTGATACCATTCTATTACTCTGCGATTGATTGGGGACCATTGATTTTTTTTGGTGTGTGGCTCGAGGTGGGCGGTAGCTGTGCGCTATGTGTCACCATCAGTCCGGAGGCGTAATTGGCATGTCTACCCTGGCATTGCCCCGTTGTGCCGTGTCGCCTACCCTAGCGCGCCTTGTAAGTGTTTGGTTTTCTCCCATGGCCCGTGTGGTATCCTCAGATGGCTTCCCGATCAGGAGGAACCATGATATTGGATGGACTACTGGGACTATTATGTGATAAGCGCTATATGGGTAACCCCTTAACGCTATTTAAAAGTAAGTTTATTTTTTTATTAGACATTATTATAATCGCGAATATTACTACATAGTAAATTGTTTAACAGATCCTTAGGAGATGTAACATCTTGCCTTTTTGTACATTTAAACAGACACACGTGCCAACTCGAACCATACAAAAGAGCGGATTGTTATTGGGGTAAATAAGAAAAATGGAGAAAGAAACAAAACAAAATAGAATCTCGCAGCGGAATGACAAAATATAATAATCAAATAACAGTTCATGAAGCTGTTTTACAAAACATTTGTTTTTGCTTATACAACATATATCAGAGTTACACATACCAGAGAATAAATAAATAATGCAGCGGAACAACATGAATACAGTGGAATCATATAATAGACAATAGTAACACAATCTTCGTCTTCATCCTCCAGAAATAAGGTCTTCAAACCTGAAATGCTCAAGCTGACCTGAGCGAATTGAAAAGACAAAACACTTAAGTCGGAACTAAAAGATCTTTTGTAAGTTAAATCAATGGTAAAATATGAGTGGAACCGCGTCAAAGATGTTTACGGGATTTGACATCTCCTATCCAATTTCTAATGTTCTGGTGGCTTCCCGATCAGGAGGAACCATGATATTGGATGGACTACTGGGACTATTATGTGGTAAGGGCTATATGGGTAACCCCTTAATGCTATTTAAAAATAAGTTTATTTTACTATTAGACATTATTATAATGACGAATATTACTACACAGTAAATAGTTTAACGGATTCTTAGGAGATGTGAATCCTGAGCATCTCTTAAGTTACCGCACTCACGTTCAGAATAGGGGTTTAACATTATAAACGCATAGCGGCACGCCTCGATAGGATATCGGTTTTTTTTGCTTCGTTTTATCAACGATTTGAATTTGAATTTAAATTTAAGCATAGATAATGATATTGCATAGATTATTGTAGCTAGCAACACGTATAGAGATTTTAAAGCACGTGGAATCATTAAAGACACACGTAAAAAATAAGAAAGATAATAATAGATTGCAAAACAACATTTCCTCTTGGTTTTTCAAATTTCTAATCAGTCGAGAAAAAGGAAACCGGTCCCTTCTTTAGCAAATCGATTCCTTTTCTTTCTTTTCCTTTCGGTTATGCCGAGCCCTTTTCTGTTTCTTTCCCCTTTCAAATTCGAGTAACAGTAATGGCCGTGCATAGAAACGGCAGTTCATCTTCAAATCAAATCGAGCGGAATTCAATTCATGGCTGCGATTTCAGATCAATTCGCGAAGAGAGGAAACTCTCTTCAAAGTCTATTTCAGTTTGCGCTTCTTTTTTGGGGTTTCTGGCTATTGAAATCGAGATCCGTTCGTGGTCAATAGAAAAGGGGAGGGCACGAGCTCACGGGTGAGGGTGGAGTGTTGTCACAAGGAGAGTTCGAGCGTCGTTTTACGTCTAGGATGCGATTCATGTGCAGTGTCGAGAGCGTGAGGGGAACTCACGACTTTTGAGGATGAACGACAGCAAGGGTCAGGGTGGAATCACGTTTGTTGCAATGGAGTCTCAACGGTCAATGGTCAATGGTCACGGCTGTGGTAGGGATGATACCACGAGCTAACAATGGGTTGTGCTTTGTCGTGGATCTGTGAGGTATCAAAGCCTTATTCTTCAATTTAAAATTTATTAATAAGTATAATATACATTGATGAAAGAAAATTAAATTTATAAAAGGTTTAAAACAGGATTTTTTTCCAGAGAAAACATATATTTAGGAAAGGGAGAATTTATTACAGTGTGGTGTGGCTGTATATTTACTTTCCTTTATATATGTGTGTGTGTACCGAGAAGAAATTTAGGGTAGATATAAATACAAATACACATTTTAATTTAAATAGTCGAGCAGAAAATGTATGTATAAGATTTTGAAAATAAAATTTTATATGTTAAAGAGTTTATTTAAAAATTGGATTTTTGATTCTATATAAGTTATTTTATAAGTATATATGTGGTTTCAAAGCAAAAGAAAAGAAAATATTTTTGTTTCAAATCAAATTTTAATTTTAAAATTAAATCATTGGCTAATTAAATTTTTGAAGTGAAAATTGATTATTTAATTATTTCGAATATTAATAAATTGTATAAACAAGGTCAAAATTTTAAAGGAAACAAATCGAGAAGGAAATGGGTTGCATGCGTTGGTAAAGGTGAGATCTTCTCACTCAATCAGATTTTTGAGATTTAATTTTAGATAGTTAAATTTAAAATTGTTGATTGTGTGCTTGGATGATAAATTATTATCAGTTTTTTGGATTAGACCATATTCGTCGCATAATAGCGGATGATATTATATTAAATCCATATACCGTGATATTCCACCTCAAAGTGGAATTGGTATTATATATGTATTTGGAGTGATTGATTTCCCGCATTACATAGCGCATGAGACCCTGTGCGCCTCATAATAGCGGATGATATTTTATAAATCCCATATACCACGATATTCCACCTCGAAGTGGAATTGGTATTTAATTGTTATGCTAATGTTCGTAGATGCAGGAAAACAGATTGGAGGCATCCAACTGGATTCCTAAAAAAATTTGAATTTGTCTTAATATTGTGCGTTTATTATTTATAATCTGTGTGTGATTATTTGTGATTGAAACCATTGAAGGCTATAATTTAGCGAATATATTTTATCGTAAATAAATAAAAAATTGGATATTGAAATATGGGTAGAAAATTTATAATAAATTCATTCAAAAGAATTGGATGAATTTAAAAGATGAAATTTAAATAGACAAAGTTTTATATTTTGAAAACTTATTGAATAAATTCCAAAATATGGGAAAATTTTAATAAATGGATTTTGAGTAATATTATTTAATAGTTGAAGAATTTATTTAAAATACGGATTTTAAATATTTTAAAGAGACAAAGGAATTTATTTCAAAAGGAAATAAATTTAGAAATTAAATTTGGGATTTAATTTGGAGTTGAAATAAAGTTTAGAAATCAATTTTGAATTTGATTTGGTGTTTAAAATAAAATTCGAAATCAATTTGGAAATTGATTTGGTGTTTGGAAATGATTTTTGGAATCAATTTGGAAATCTTATATTAGTTGGATATTTGAAAATTTAAATTCACAATGGGAATTTAAACGGAAAGGGAAATTTGTTTTAAAAATAAACATTGTTTTATTTTAAAAATGTGGAAAGGAATTTACGGATTTGGAAGGTAAATTTAAATAAATCCAGAAAGATTTATACATTGATTTGAATGAACCATTTTACAATGGAAGGTTTACTTTCCATGGAAAGCCGAATATGTTTTCAACGTGATTTATAAATATAAATTAAAGTTGTAAAGATGGTTTTGAGGAAAGAATATTTTGGAGAAGTTATTTACTTAGGTTATTTTGAAAATCTTTAAGTAAAGACATATTTTAAATTGTTATAGAAGTGATTATTTAAAGTTTTAATTGATATTTGTTTTAGAAAATGGATATTTAAATAGTTATATCCTATCCACTAATTTATTTTAAAAAATTAGTTTAGACTTGAATTTTTATATGAGATATTAGTATAATATTTTCATAACTAATATTTAAGTAAGTGTTTTAAGAATAGTTTTATTTTAAAATATTTCCAAGTATATTTTGGGTAAGTATTTTAAATTATTTTAAAGTATTTCAACTCGATAGATTTTCAGTGGAAATAAATAAATATTTGGAAATATATTCCGCGTAAGGAAAATGATTTGAATTTTTTTTCAAAAGGGTTGAAATGTGGAAAGAAATTTGAAATTTGTTTTCAAAGTGTTGAAGTGTTAAAAAAAAATTATATCTTGCAAAGATATTTTGAAAATAAATGATTTGGGAAAATTATTTAAATCTAGGTGATTGTTGTGAATATTGTTTAATAGTGATTATTGTAAATATTGATTGATAGTTAAATAACCGACTATCAATATTGGCCTTTTAATGGCATTTGAATTTCGATGCGATCGGCGGTCGGATTCCAAATAGACATTCGAAAATGACATCGAACCTTTGTGATTGTGTTGGATCTTTCGTTTAAAAGATAAAAGTGGAAATTGTTGTGATTTGTTTGAAATCTGAATGTAACACTATTTAAAAAAAAATAAGCGCTCGTTATTCGGATTAGCTAGGAGAGGACATTGTGTCATAAAACCCATTCCGAATAATGATACGACGAAATGGGATTGCATTTGAAGATGGCATTGAAGACCGGGTATTTTTGAAAGCGAAAGGATTAGTTGTCGAATGTCTCCACATCGGGTTGCTCTGGTATAGAGATTTTATCACCCTTTGTGATGGGAATTCCGAACGTGAATTGTGAATATACGGATTTGCAAGGGCTTCTTTGAAAGTGCCTTCGGTTTCGTTCGATCCCAGAACGGACTTGTATGTATGTGTGTATGACGTTACACTTTGAGATGTAAAGCTGGTTTCTATCAAATACATTTCTGTTGGTGGCGAAGAATTTATTCTCTTAGCTTATTACCCTTTTCTGATACGTATGAGCTCAGAGGTTATATAGTTGATGGTTACTAGTGATAGATTCCCAATTTGGTAATGTGGCATACGAAATGTTGCTGATCATTTGTTGATCAAAGCATGACTTTGTGAAAAGTAGCTTTGTGGATGAAATTTCGTAAGACCTCACACCCCGAAAATGGTCGAAACAGAAAAGATGCGGCACGGTTATGAGGGTCGCGCCCTTTAGGGTATGTCATTTCCTTCTGGAAAAGGGTGGTATCATGGTATAGAGCCTGAATATTTAACCTACGTGGTTGCTACAAATTTATTATACTTTGCGGTTGTTGCTTTGTGGTTGAGGATCCTCAGATAAAGGTCGCAAACGACCGGGGGATGGCATACTCGTGTAGTAGTTACCTAGTTATAGAGGTAACTCGGCCTTGTGTTGCTAGAGAGATGGTTAAGTTCTCGGGAGGTCCCCCCAGAGGCATACCCATGTGGCAGTAGAAGTTCCTTAGCCTGACCATTTGTTGGAAATCCAATCTCCAATACGCGCCTTGTACGGTTTTTTGTATAACATGCCATTTACTTATGGTGGTCACCACTGTTTAGATGGTAACTATAGAAAGCATAGTTCGAAATGTTTATACCGGCTAAGATTAATATTATACTTTCGAAAGGTTTTCTGCACTATGCACTAATAATAATATCAAAAGAATTTTGCGTACTAAGCATGTTTGACTATCATAAGGACAAATCTCCTCCAATTCTACGTTTGCTTTGTGTGTGCGACGGGAGGCCTTATGGTAGTTTCATTTTCCAAAAGCATAGCAGATTTCTTTCTATTTTCTTTGTGAAAAAACATAACTGTTTTTAAGATCTCACACCAGTCCCATGACTGACCTGGAGTTTATTGTTCCCTTTCTAAACTCTGGGGCCCCATAATTTTCCACACTGGCAGCCTAGAGTCAGGTTATCATTATTCGGGAGTGAATCGAAAAAAAAGTTGTTGTGGAGATCTGGAGTTTAAGCTGATGGAAAGACATATCACTTATACTATGTAATGTCCGTTGCGTTTGGGTTGGTGCAAGTCAGAATTTCTATGTAAGCAAATTAAAATAACTGCCAGTGTTGTATTGTGACGTTGTAAATTCTGATGATGTATGTATAAACCGATATAGTTCTTTGTTTTAAAAATTATTCATTTATCAATTATATTTATTCCACTGCGAAATGTAAGATTATGTTATTGTTTCTGTATCTTCTTCTATCTTCTTCTTCTTTAACCCTAACGGTTCGGTTTTCGGCATTCGATCGTGCGACATTTGGTATAGTGGACGTATTGATCGACTTTCGGGCGTTGAAAAATTAGGTCATTGAATGTGGTATCAGAGCATTTGGCTAAGCGACAACCTTGGATCTGGTAGGGATTACTCATTAGAGATAGAGTCTGTAGTACTCTAGAATGAGTTTGAGTGTAATAATAGATATGAGCGCGTATTTGTAAGTGAATATAAAAATTGTTTTATATTGTGGTGACTTATCGGTTAATTGTTTATTGATTCCGGTCGGTGCAGTTTGACCAACTGTATCGATAGGTGTTTCTATACTCTTAAACGTGACTAACCGACACAGTATGGTTTTAAAAATAAGGTAAATGAAATAATTTTACTCAAATTATTTTCGTATATGAAAAGAAATAATTTTTCGTAAATTATTATAGTTAGATATAGTTGCGTGGTTATTAGGAAGTTGATAATATTTAATTATTATCAATGTTAAGTGGAAGCTAAATAAAAATTGGATAAGGAATGAAAATCATAATTAAAGGTTAAGAAATATATTCATAAAAAAATGGAATTTGTTAATATGAATTGTCAATATGATTTGTAATTGAAAATGAAATTCCATAGTAATATTTGAAAATGTTTTTGAAAGGATCATTTGAAATTCAAAATTTGGAAATTTAAATTCCTTTTGAATTGAAAATGATTTTCAAAGGTTTTGAGGAAATAATGATGATATTATTTATTGGTTTTGAAATCTACTGAGATTTGGAATTTAAAAAAAAATTGGAGAATTTTTTAGAGAGATAAAAGCATTGAACTCTTTTCGATCGTTGGAAAATAACTTCAGTGATGACTGAAGCATCATCGATGTTCATTTTCGGGTTTCCAAGAGAGGAATTGCTACTCAAATATTTTGAATTGGGAATATTTGTGAAATTGAGCTTGATTTTGAAATAGTTTGATTTTGGAAATAATTGATTTCAAAAATGATTTTTGAAATATTGAGAAGTTGTTTGAAACTCTGGAAAACTTATTAAAAATGTTTATGAGTTGATAACTTATATAATTTGAATTTTGATAGAATGAATTTAACTTAAAGAATTGAGTTAAGTTAAAGTGAATATGAAAACAAAATAAGTAAGAAAAATTATAGAAGTTTAAAATTGAATTTGAATTGTGTTAAATAAGGTGAAGGAGAAAATATATTTTTGGGAAGGAACAAAAGAATAAAACTGGAATTGAAACTGAATATTGAAAACCAATTTGAATTGTATGAAACAAAATGAGGTTGTAAAAATTAGTTCGACGTGAACTAAAGATAATAAAGGTGGAAATAAAAAAAATGGGTTGAGATAAAATGAATTGGAATTTGTAATGAACTAGTAAATGAAACTAATTTAAAATAGTGATATGAATCAGTTGTGAATATGAGATAGTTGATAAAATTCAATATTCAGAAGGTAATTGAATCCAAATTAAATTGAAATTGTAAATTGAATTCAAATGAAACTGAAAATGCAAGATTGAATAAAAATGGATATATGACTTCAATAATGAAGTAAAAAAGGTATAAGAAGTATATATTGAAAATTCTGTAAAGAAATATGCAAAATGATAAGCAAGATATATAGATGTGTTAATGGCAAAAGATAAATTAGGATTTTGATTTCGAAGATAAAAGTATGAATTTCTCGAAAATGCATGTATTTGAATTTTAGTATGAAATTTGATAATTTTCTTGTCCAGCCGCTTGGCTTTTTCTTTTCTTTTGAAATCTGAGGGGCCAGTTGTGCCATTTTGTAGTCATATCATGCTAGCCGCGCAAAGGAGATGCTGGCGAAATTTTTCGAAAATTTAGGGAGTTGGAAATTTTTTGATAATTTAAAATTTAAAATTTAAATTTAAATTATAATTGTTAAGAAAATGATATTGTTTGGAACTTATGATTGATTTTAGAAAGTTAATTGAAGTGATAATGAGTCTTTAAAAAAGATTTTTTTTGGGCAAGTTGATAAAACTATTTGATTTTGGAAAGATAGCGAATCGGTTAAGGATCATTCTTCTTAACTAGTAATTTCGGGACGAAATTCTTTTAAGGAGGGAAGGATGTGACGACCCGGAAATTTTGACATTTGAAATTGAAATATTTGAATGAATTTTTAATATTTAGATGTTGATTTAACTTGAATTTCAAATATCAGAATGAATTTGGCAATTTAATTATTGAATTTAATTTATAGAAGTTTGGTAAAAATTTGAATCTTCAGTTTTAAGCCTGTTAAAAAAATTTGATGGCTTAGAAAATTTGTATTGATAATACTGAAGATAATGCAAACTACAGAATTGAATTTGGAAATGATTTGTTCAGTTTTGAAATTATATTGTTTAAATCGATATTTAAAAATAGCTTTCCGAGTCACAGTCGCGGAATTCAATGCAACCAGTTCCATTGGATATGTAATATTGTATTATTATCGGATTTCAATTTTCGTAGTGTTCGGAGTGATCGTTTGGCCGAACGATAAGTAAACGCGCTAAAATTTAAATCGAAAATTCAATGTTTAACTGGTTCAAAAAGCTATCTTCTCCATACGATCGAATGTGGACTCGGAACCTTTTCCATTGCATTCAGAATAGGGGTTTAACATTATAAATGCCTGGCGGCACACCTCGATAGGAAATCGGTATTTTTGGCTTCGTTTTATCAACGATTTAAATTTGAATTTAAATTTAAGCATAGATAACTATATTGCACTGAGTACTGTAGCTAGCAACATGTATAGAGATTTTAAAGCACGTGGCATCATTAAAGACACGCGTAAAAAATAAGAAAAATAATAATAGATTGCAAAACAGCATTTCCTCTTGGTTTTTCAAATTTCTAATCAATCGAGAAAATGGAAACGGGTCCCTTCTTTAGAAAATCGATTTTTTTCCTTTCTTTTCCTTTCGGTTACGCCAATCCCTTTTCTGTTTCTTTCCGCTTTCAAATTCGAGTGGCCGCATATAGAATCGACAATTCATCTTCGAATCAAATCGGGCGGAATTCAATTCGTGGCTGCGATTTCAGATCAATTCGCGAAGAGAGGCAACTCTCTTCAAAGTCGATTTCAGTTCGCGCTTCTTTTTTGGCCTTTCTGGCTATTGAAATCAAGATCCATTCGTGATCAATAGAAAGGTGGAGGGTGCGAGCTCGCGGGTGATGGTGGAGTGTTGTCACAAGGAGAGTTCGAGCGTCATTTCGCGTCTGGGAGGCAAGTCGTGCACAGTGTCGAGAGCGTGAGGGGAACTCATGACTTTTACGGATGAATGACATCAAGGGTCACGGTGGAATCGCATCTGTTGCAATGGAGTCTCATCGGTCAATGGTCACGGTTGTGGCAGCGATGACATCGCGAGCTGACGATGGGTTGTGCTCTGTCGTGGATCTATGAGGTATCAAAACCTAATTCTTCAATTTAAAATTTATTAATAAATATATATACATTGATGAAAGAAAATTAAATTTATAAAAGGTTTAAAACAAGATATTTTTTCTAGAGAAAACATGTATTCAGGAAAGGGAGAATTTATTACAGTGTGGTATGGCTGCAGACTTACTTTCCTTTATATATATATATATATAAGAAATTTAGGGTAGATATAAATACAAATACACGTTTTAATTTAAATAGTTGAGCAGAAAATATATGTAATATATTTTGAAAATAAAATTTTGTATGTTAGAAAGTTCATTTAAAAGTTGGATTTTTGATTCTATATAAGTTATTCTATAAGTATATATATGGTTTCAAAGCAAAAGAAAGGAAAATATTTTTGTTTCAAATAAAATTTTAATTTCAAAATCAAAACATTGGCTAATTAAATTTATCAAATGAAAATTTATTACTCAATTATTTCGAACATTAATATATTGTATAAAATGTTTATACAAGGTCAAAATCTTAAAGGAAACAAATCAAGAAGGAAATGGGTTGCATGCATAGGCAAGGTTGAGATCTTCTCGCTCTATGAGATTTTTCTGATTTAATTTTAGATAGTCAAATTTGAAATTGTTGATTGTGTGCTTGGATGATAAATTATTATCAGTTGTTTTATCTTAGACCCTATGCGCTGCATAATAGCGGATGATATTATATTAAACCCATATACCATGATATTCCACCTCGAAGTGGAATTGGTATTATATATGTATTTGGAGTGATTGATTTCCGACAATATATAGCGGATGAGACCCTATACGCCTCCTATATACCACGATATACCATCTCGAAGTGGAACTGGTATTTAATTGTTGTGCTAACGTCTGTAGATGTAGGAAAACAGGTTGGAGGGATCCAACTGGATTCCTCAAGTATTTGAATTTTTTTCGATATTGTGTGTTGATTATTTATAATCTGTGTGTGATTATTTGTGATTGAAACCGTTGAAGGCTATAATTTAGCCGAATATATTTTTGGTATCGTAGGATACCATAAATAAATAAAAAATTGGATTTTGAAATTTGGGTAGAAAATTTATAATAAATTCATTGAAAAGAATTAGGTGAATTTAAAAGAAGAAATTTAAATAGATAAAGTTTTATTTTTTGAAAACTTATTGGATAAATTCCGAAATATGGATAAAGTTTAATAAACGGATTTCGAGTAATATTATTTAATAGTTGAAGAATTTATTTACAATACGAATTTTAAATATTTGAAAGAGATAAAGGAATTTATTTCAAAAGGAAATAAATTTAGAAATTAAATTTGGGATTTAATTTGGAGTTGAAATAAAATTTATAAGTAAAATAGGAATTTGATTTGGTGTTTAAAATAAAATTTGAAATTAATTTGGAAATTGATTTGGTGTTTGGAAATGATTTTTGAAATCAATTTGGAAATTGTATATTAGTGAATATTTGGAAATTTAAATTCACGGTAGGAATTTAAAAAGGAAAGGGAAATTTTTTTAAAAATAAATATTGTTTTATTTTTAAAACTGTGGAAAGGAATTTACGGATTTACAATGTAAATTTAAAATAAATCCAGAAAGATTTATAAATTGATTTAAATGAACCGTTTTAGAATGGAAGGTGTACTTTTCCTGGAAAGCCGAGTATGTTTTCAATGTAGTTTATAAATATAAATTAAAGTTGTAAAGATGGTTTTGAGGAAAGAATATTTTGGAGAAATTATTTACTTAGGTTATTTTGAAATTTTTTAAAGTAAAGACATATTTTAAATTGTTATAGAAGTGTTTATTTAAAGTTTTAATTGACATTTGTTTTAGAAAATGGATATTTAAATAGTTATATCCTATCTACTAATTTTATTTTAAAAAATTAGTTTGGACTTGAATTTTTATATGAGATATTAGTATAATATTTTCATAACTAATATTTAAGCAAGTGTTTTAAAAACAGTTTTATTTTGAAATATTTCCAAGTATATTTTGGGTAGGTACTTTAAATTATTTTAAAGTATTTGAACTCGGTAGATTTTCAGTGGAAATAAATAAATATTTGGAAATATATTCCGCCTAAGGAAAATGATTTGAAATTTGTTTTCAAAAGGGTTAAAATGTGGAAAGTAATTTGAAATTTGTTTTCAAAGTGTTGAAAAAAATTATATCTTGCGAAGATATTTTGAAAATAAAAAATTTGGGAAAATTATTTAAATCTTGCTAATTATTGTGAATATTATTGGATAGTGATTATTGTAAATATTGACTGATAGTTAAATAACCCACTATCAATATTGGCCTTTTAATGGCATTTGAATTTCGACGCGATCGGGGGTCGGTTTCCAAATGGACATTCGAAAACCACACCGAACCTTTGTGATTGTGTTGGATCTTTCGTTTAAAAGATTAAATGGAAATTGTTATGATTTGTTTTAAATCTGAATGTAACACTATTTAAAAAAAAAAGCGCTCATTATTCGGATTAGCCAAGAGAGGACTTTGTGTCATAAAACCCATTCCGAATAATGATACGACGAAATGGGATTACATTTGAAGATGGCGTTGAAGACCAGGTATTTTCAAAAGCGAAAGGATTACCTGTCGAATGTCTCTGCACCGGGTTGCTCCGGTATAGATATTTCATCACCCTTTGTGATGGGGATTCCGGACGTGATTTGTGAATATCCGGATTTGCGTGGGATTCTTTGAAGTGCCTTCGGTTCCGTTCGATCCCGGAACGGATTTGTATGGATGTGTGTCCGACGTTACACTTTGTGATGTAAAGCTGGTTTGTATCAAATACATTTATGTTGGTGGCGGAGAATTTATTCTCTTAGCTTAACACCCTTCTTTGAGATGTATGAGTTCAGAAGTTATGTAGTTGATGGTTACAAGTGATATATTCCCAATTTGGTAATGTGGCATATGAAGTGTTGCTGATCATTTGGTGATCAACGCATGGCTTTGTGAAAAGTGTAGCTTTGTGGATGAAACTTCGTTAGACCTCACACCCCGGAAATGGTCGAAGCAGGAAAGATGCGGCAAGGTTATGAGGGTCACGCCCTTTAGGGTATGTCATTTCCTTCTGGAAAAGGGTGGTATCATGGTATAGAGCCCAGATATTTAACCTATGTTGTTGCTGCAAATTTATTATACTTTGTGGTTGTTGCTTTATGGTTGAGGATTCAGGGATAAAGGTCGCAAACGATCGCGGGATGGCATACTCGTGTTGTAGTTACCTAGTTACAGAGGTAACCCGGCCTTGTGTTAGCAGACAGCTGGTTAAATTCTCAGGATTTCCATCCAGAGGCGTACCCATGTGGCAGTAGGAAGTTCCTTAGCCTGACCATTTGTTGGAAATCCAATCTCCAATATGCGCCTTGTACGGTTTTAGTTGTATAACATGCCATTTACTTATGGAGCTCACCACTGTTTAGATGGTAGCTACAATAGGCATAGTTCGAAATGTCTATGCTGGCTATGATTAATATTATACTTTCGAAAGGTTTTTGCACTATGCACTAATAATAATATTGAAAGAATTTTGCGTATCAAGCAAGTTTGACTATCATAAGGAGAAATCTCCTCCAATTCAGCGTTTGCATTGTGTGTGCGGCGGAGGCTTATGGTAGTTTCATTTTACAAAAGCATAGCGGATTTCTTTCTATTTTCTTTGTGAAAAAAAATAACTCTTTTTAAGATCTCACACCAGTCCCATGACTGACTTGGACTCTTCTAAACTCTGGGTGCCCATAATTTTCCACATGGGAAGCCTAGAGTCAGCTTATCGTTATTCGGGAGTGAATCCGAAAAAAGTTGCTGTGGAGATCTGGAGTTCAAGACGGATGGTGAGACGTATCACGTATACTATGTAATGTCCATTGCGTTTGGGTTGTGCAAGTCGGAATTTCTATGTAAGTAAGTTAAAATAATTGCCAATGTCGTATTGTGACGTTGTAAATTCTGATGATGTATGTATAAACTGATATAGTTCTTTGTTTTAAAAATTATTCATTTATCTATTATATTTATTCCGCTACTTAATGAAAGATTCTGTTATGGTTTCTGTTTCTTCTTCTATCTTCTTCTTCTTTAACCCTAACAGTTCGGTTTTTCGGCATTCGATTGTTCGACATTTGATACAATGGATGTATTGATGTCGACTTTCGGGCGACGAAAAATTGGGTTTTTAAAGTTAATTTGTTCCGTTTTGTATTTATAAATTTTGGTTGGTGCATAGGGTGCTATGACATCAATAGGGATTTCTAAACACTTAATAGGACAGACCGACACAATATTTTTTTTGATTATAGGTGAATGAAATAATTTTACCTATTATATTTTCTATATATATAAAATAAATTTTTTTATAAACGATATATATATTTGGTTGCAATATATTGGTTGTTAGGTAACGAAAATTATAAATAATAGTTCAAATGAGATTGAAACTAAAATAAATGAAAATTGGGAATTTAGAACTTAAGTCCCGAGGTTTTGAAAATTTCTTTCAAATGAATTTGGAATATAATAATAATATTATTTAGAAGTATCTTCCGATATAAATATTTCAATACGATTTGAAAGAATTGTTTTGAAGAAATTTTGAAAAGGAATAAGTTCTGTACTCCCCTCTCCGTCATTGGAAAATAATTTGGGTGATGAGTGCACGCATCATCGACATTCATTTTCGAGTTTCTAAGTGGGAAGGCCACTGTAGTTGTTTTACTGCAGATTTACATCGATAAACAAATATAAATTTTAAATTGTTTTAAATAAAATTGGATATATAAATTGTAAGTGTATACATTTATCTATTATTTTAAAATGATTTGAAATTTAACCCGATATTTAGTTCTTAAGTTTCCGTTAATTAATAGTTTCAATTATTGTAGTAAAATGGAATGTAAGTAATTAATAATTGGAACATCTAAATCAAATAAGAGATTTGATGCTAAGTTATAAATGGGATTAAAAGAGGTTGAAATTGTAACCTATAAAACAAAGTATAGGACTATTGAACATTAAATTAGTTAAAAGAAATGAGAAAACTTGTATAACTTTCGATTACATTCTTAAAGGCATATATATAACTTACCAAAAGATGTAAAAGGTTGAAATGTTAATAAGAAAATGTAATGGATATTATACAAGTAAAACTTGAAGTAATGAAAGTATTCAATGAATTTTCTTTTGTAAATAAGAATTTAATGTCATAATTATTGTAAACTTAAGTATGACTGAAAAGGCCACTGATTAAATATAATAGAAAGGTTATAAAAAGATGATAATAAACTTAAGTAAATGTTGATGTTATTTATAACAAAAAATAAGTAGAAAGATGAATACTGTAAATAAATGAATTAAGTAGTGAATAAATGAATGTAATACAATAAAAAGAAAATTTACATGATACGAATAAATGAAAATAAATGGAAAATTGTAAGAAGTTAAATGTAAATTTAAAAGATAAATCATTATATGAATGAAAAGGAAATCAAACATCAAATATTATGAAATGGAATTAATAAGAATAATCTTGATCTATTGTTTGAAATTGTTGTTTGTTCTGGTTTTTGGTTGTTTGTGTAACACCCCACTCCTAGACCCACTCTAGCAAAGAGTATTACTGGGTAATACCGTCTGCTAAAGCAGAGAATGGAGTATAATGGAAGCGACCATGTGTAATCAAGATATAACTATCTACTAAATACGTCGAAATGTGGTATCTATTTTTTTTCTCAAGTTGTTCGACATATCCAATAAATATTTATAACGAAATTACAATGGCTAAAGATCTATCAAAACAAACATAATAACTAAATGATAAAATCATCACAGAACAGAATAACATAACAAACACAGAGTCTCAGAACAATACATAGTCAATACAGATCCAAATATATCATAAGTGGGTACAAGCCTCTGCTCACACATGTGAGTCAAAAATATGTACATATAAGTCTGAATAACAAAGTAGCATAAAGCGGACAATAAGAAAGCTATCTAATAGCATAGCAGATAAGTCCTGAGCGGAAGCACAGAGCAAGCTAAGTCCAGAGACCTAATCTGAAACAGCTCGGTCTGACCCGAGCATAAAACACTCGGGTCAGGCTAGCTAAATAATCAGTTAGATAAACTGAGATATAATAATGCGGGAACATAGAGGATAAGGTACTTCTCCATAGAGAAGTGCGATGTAAACCACATAACAGACGATCACATAATCATCAACCAATAATAAACTCTCCAAAGAGATAATCAACACTCAACTATTGAGTAAACAATAATGCCTCATATCATCGGCGTAGCAAAAGTTATAAATAGTTGCCTATAAGCGATAACACATAATATGGAATCTTACCATAAATCAATGCCAAACCAAAGATATATCGCCAAAGGCAAAGGGAACATACCCCAAAAGATAATACAACATAAAACACATATCACTCGAGCGGTGACAAATGACCAACTCCAAAAGTGACATAGAAATCATCAGAAAAATGCACGTGCACGACCAGAGTCGTTATCGCCAAGTACTATAGTTTTGTGGTACCACATGCCCAGGTGAAAAACGCGCGATTGGTGACTCCCCAAGGGGGTAAATGCCCAAAGGCACGCATCAATAATACTGCTCACATGAGCAGAATGTCCAGAGACCGCCAAAAGGCAAATGACCCAGAGGTCCAGTACTGGCCGCCAACAGGCAAATGTGTCGGAAACATCTAGAAAGGAACCCAAAAGGGTTAACGCAATGTCCCATACCACTGGTTTGCCCTAATCGGTTTACTTACCTTCGGCCAACTCCACACTCAAAACAGTAAACAAAAGTTTATCTCATATCATCGATAAACTGCGCCAAAAGGCAAAACGATCAATCGAAATGGTTGGGGATTAACCGGAAAGGAAATACGCTCAGTTCCATAGGCCGGGGTTTTTCCCAATTGTTTCTCCACTTCGCTTGAAGTGCACAAAAGTGAATGTGGAATTTTATTCCAGAAAATAGTTGCGGAAAATAGATTTTTATTTGGATTGAAATCGCTTTTAAAACGTCCTTTTAAAAGTTCTCCTATTATGGAGTAATTAATTTAATAATTAAAGCAATACTAAATAATAGTTTCGAAAGCCATTTCGAGTGAAAAATCCTTTTAAGACATTTTTATGAAGTCCGTGTGTGAAATCCAAAAACAAATCTCAAGAAATCGATAAATCAAGAAATCGATAAATCCAGAAAAAAAACCTCAAAAGAAAAAAATATTCTAAGTGTTGAAAAAAATAGGCCAAATATTGCTGTGAACCCATGTTCGGAAAAAATATATTCGGACTAGCAAACTGAATCCAAATGTCATGAAAATTTGCAAGAATGTAGTCTGACATTCCTACTTCAAGTTGCATAAAGAATTGCTCGATTCCGACTTGAAACGAAGGCACAGTGACATTCCAGATTCGGACTCAGAAACATCAAATGCATTGTTTGGCACAGCGATCTGGGTTCAACTTTGACAGGAAATTCGAAGGGTCTAATTAAATCAGATGATGACCAAACTTTCTAGATATGGAGTTCGTAACTCCGTCTTTCCAACGAGACCAAAAATGTCGAATTCCGATAAAGGCGTAGCCGTGGCGGAGTCACGAAGTTGCAACCCTGAATAGAAACAGGGTAATAAAACACAGCTGAAGGAATATTTGCTCAGGCCCAAACGGGCTTTAAGCCTGGAACAGCAGCCCCAGCCCATTCAGGCTTAAAGAATTCATATTTTAATATAACAAACTTCAAAATCAAAAAAATACTTATTGAAGAAAATTTGTTCTACTAAGTGTAAGCTTTTCAAAAATATGAAGTTCATCAAAATCGGACTTAGTATGAATGAGATATGACGATTACAATTCTCAGATTTGTAAATTCACTGTCGCTGTCGTTTATTCTAAAGACAGCGACAAATAAATGAGGTTCCGACTATCTTGACCTCAGAATTTTGCAAAACACAAAACATGAAAGTTGTAAATCAGTTTCTAAGCTTTTCAGAAAGTCCATAATCATTCAATACTGACTAGCGGCTCAAAAGTTATGACCAAAATAGTTCCAGTTTCATCCATAGAGCTAATATTTGTATCGCTCTCGGGAAGATAGTAGAAAAATCAATTTTTGACATAGTTAGCCTCAAAAATACAGAAAACTTACTGAACAAAAATTGTATCATATGTTTTAAGCTTTTCGGAACATCCAAAATTATCCCATTCGGATCAAAAACGAGAGAGATACACGCAGAACAATATCAGATTGAAACTCAGGATAACTTGTTAAAGACAGAATTGGTCTTCTGTCTTCGAACGCATTTCAGATCATCTAAATGGACAAATATCAAAATATAACCTGAAGAGAAAGTGTTCCTTATTGAATCTAGTTTGCAGCACAGAAAACCTGACCAAAAATGGTGAGAAATGTGTAACTTATGGTCAATACAATTCGCAAGCCTGAAATTGTTGTTGCTGTCAATTTACTCTCGGGATAGCAACAAACAAGCACAATTTTGACCTAATAAATGGAAAATTTTCGGAAAAATCTATACATAAAACTTATAGCTCTATGTCTAAGCTTTCCATAACATTCAAAATTATTGAATTCGGCTGAGAAATGTAGAAGTTATGCCCGATTTCGTGTCAGCTACAATTCTAAAACGAAAATTACAGAAATGATCTTTTAATATTTTTTTTGCAAACCTCTCATTAGCATCAAGTAAAAGGGATTTAGCTTGCAATTTTACCTCAACCAATGCAAGAAAAAATATGCGCAAACACTTGGTGTGCACTCCAAAAGTTAGAGAGAGGAGATCAAGCGGCTTCATAACAAAAATAAACCAAAAACCATGTATTAAAAATTAATTTCAGAAATTAGAATGAAGATTAGAGAGTGATTAGAGAAGGATTGCTTTACCTTTTAGCTTGTATTAACCTAAATTAGCTATGTGGAGAGGAAAATGGATCTTTCTACCAAATGGATGCCATTAATTAGGTTTTTAGGAGGTGTTTTGGGTTTGAGGAAATTATGAAGAGGAGGGTTAGGGGTTAGGGTGGGTTTAAGATAATATATAGAGATGAGTAATGGGTTTGGTTTCACTAATTGACCCAATAAGAGAAGTGGCATCCTAATGTTCACTAAAACTATTTAATGCTTCATTAGCCAACTAAAACCCACCATTATAAAACCACCTTTTTTCTTTCAAATAACTTTATTTTAAAGAAATTAGCCTATCCAAAAAAATCCATTTTTTAGCTTCATTTAAATTAAAATCATAATTTTATTTTATTATTCGGTAATTGCAATCTCGGGTTGTTACATACCCCCCTTAAGAAAATTGCGTCCCCGCAATTCCTTAAATATGGAAGTCGTCTATAACCTCTAATCCACCGATGAAACAACAGATGATAAATATATATGCTCACCCGTACCCGAAGATGAAAGAAAACTAGGATAAGTACGCTCGATAAATTCTCTTGTCTCCTAAGTCGAGTCCTTACGATTGGGTGACCATTGAATTTTCACAAGCGGAACCTCTTTGTTTCGACGGCGTCTGGCCTCCGGCCTCCGAATCAAGCACACGGAGTGGTTGCTGCTTCCAAGATAGATCGGGTGAGATCTCTAAAACTGGCATAATATGCGGCTCGATAATAGAATCAGGAACGTGCACACACTTGCGAAGCTGAGAGACATGGAACACATCATGTATTCTAGAGAAATGAGCAAGTAGAGCCACACGATAAGCAACAGGCTAATGCGTTCCGTGATTGGAAATGGTCCGACAGAGTGAGGAGTCAATTTCCATGTAGAACTGAAACGCACAACCTCCTTCATAGGAGATATCTGAATATAGACAAGATCACCAATGGAGAACTAAAGAGGCTTCCTATGGTTGTCCGCGTAGGATTTCTGGCAGTCCTGCACCTCTTTCATTCTCTGACGGATAAGAGTAATCATCTCAGAAAATTCCCGAACTGAATCTGGACCAAGAATGAGTTTCTCGCCAGATTCTAACCGACATGAAGGAGAGTGACATGGCCTTCCGTAAAGAGCTTCGAAAGGAGCCATGCCAAAACTGGTCTAATAGCTGTTGTTGTACGAGAACTCCACAAGTGGTAAGTGGTCCTCCCAACTACCCCCGAAATCAAGAATACAACAGCGAAGATGATCCTCCAATATACAATTCACCCTCTCAGTCTGACCATCCGTCTGAGGGTGATAAGCAGTAGAATAGTTCAGCTTTGTACCCAAAGCTGACTGTAGACACTTCCAGAAGTGGCTAGTGAACAAAGCATCTCGATCACAAACGATAGAGCTAGGAATGCCATGAAGTCGGACGACTTCTTTCACATAGAGCTTGGCCAACTGAGGTGCAGTCCGAGTGGACTAATCGGAATAAAATGAGCCGATTTGGTCAAGCGATCAACAATAACCCATATAGAAGTATGGCCTGACCTCGATCAAGGTAGACCGTCGATGAAATCCATAGATATCTGATCCCATGTCAACAACGGAATCTCAAGAGGCTGAAGAAGACCGTATGGACGCTGATGCTCGGCCTTGATCTGTTGACAAGTCATACAACTGCTCACATAACTTGCAACATCTCTCTTCAAACCTTCCCAATAATATAACCGACACATATTGGCATACATCTTACTTGAACCGGGATGAATGGTGTACTTAGTGCGATGACACTCGTCCAGAATGTCACGCCTAAGCGATAAATCAGATGGTACCGATATACAGTTCTTCCTGCGAAGACACCGATGAGAATCAATAGAATAATTCAGCAAAGCCTCATCACTGGATCCCGACTCAAGAAGATGGATAAGATGAAACAAGTCTGGATCCTGCCGCTGAGCATGGGCAATGCGGTCCAGTAAAATAGGTCGAGCTTCCAAATTGGACAATAAGACTGGAGAATCAGAAGACGGAGCTCGATCTCGAATATCGCACACAAAAAGAGTCTTAAGAATATCCCACTCGGCTATCATCATAGAAACTACTGTCGAGTGTTTGTGACTGAGCGCATCAGCCACACGATTACCCTTTCCAGGGGTATACTGAATGTCTAAGTCATATGAGGCGTCAAGCCATCGCTACTGCCTCATATTGAGATCCTTCTGGCTGAATAGATACTTCAATGACTTGTGATCGGTGTACAGAATGAAACGTTCGCCCAATAGATAATGACGCCACGTCTTCAAGGCAAAGACGATGGCTGCTAGCTCAAGATCATGAGTAGGATAGCGAACCTCATTCGGATGCAATTGCCTAGAAGCATAAGCAACTACCCGATCCTTTTGCATAAGCACAGCACCAAGCCGGCTTCCACAAGCATCGGTGTAGACAACAAGATCATGGTTTCCCTCTAGAACCACTAGAATAGGAGCATGAGTGAGAAGTTTCTTCAGTCGCTGAAAGGAAGCTTGGCACTTATCTGACCAGATAAAGCGAACACCCTTACGAGTCATGCTCGTAAAGAACAACACGAGAGAAACTCTTGATGAAACGACGGTAATAACCTGCGAGACCAAGGAAGCTGCGAATCTCATGCACATTCTTAGGCTGCTTCCAGTTCTAAATGGCTTCGATCTTGGAAGGATCGACAGATATGCCCTTAGAAGATACCACATGGACTAAGAACTTGACCTTGCTCTCCCAAAAATGACACTTGGAGAACTTGGCCTTAAGCTGATGCTGACAAAGTGTATCCAAGATGATCCTCAAATGGTGAGTTTGCTCTGCCTCGGATTTAGAATAAATCAGAATATCATCGACGAAAACCAGAACGAACTTATCGAGATATTCTCGGAATACTCGATTCATCAAATCGACGAAGAATGCTGGTGCGTACGTCAAGCCGAATGGCATGACCAACCACTCAAAGGAACCATAACAAGTGTGGAAAGCAGTAAGCGGAACGCTGTCTTCTGCGATTCAGAGCTGATGAAATCCGGTGGTGAGGTCGAGCTAGGAAAAGACCTTCGCACCGTTTAACTAATCGAACATATCGTCAATCTGTGGCAATGGATAATGATTTCTGATGGTCACCTCATTAAGATTGCGATAGTCGATGCAAAGCCTAAGGGAGCCATCGGGCTTCTTAACGAAGACCACTACAGCATCCCATGGCGAAGAACTAGACCGAATAAACTGCTTCGCCTCGAGCTCAATCAACTGCTTCTTGAATTCCTCATTCTCTTTAGTAGACATCCTCGTGGGAGGACGACTAACTAGATGAGTGCCGGGAATGAGATCAATGCGGAACTCCATAGCCCGCTTCGGCAGTAGGCTCGATACTGGTTCAAAGATATCAGGGAAATCCCGAACAACTGGAATACGAGATATGTCCATATCATCATCTCGTGAATCAATAGCAAATAGAGTAGCTTCGGAAATTTCAACATCCCGAAGAACAAGAGCTAATGGAGCGGAAGAGTCAGGATGACGAAGGAATAATACCCGCTCCGAACAGATAATCTTGGCGTCATACTGAACTAGCCAATCCATACCGAGAATCATATCAAAACCCAAATGAGCCATAACGTGCAGATTCACACGAAAACAAAAACCACATAGATCGATGTCAACATTCTCACATAAAAGGCTGAGGGTCGTGGATCCACCAATCGAATTCACAATCCTCAGAGAGATAATCATACAAGAAACATACAGAGACAAAATATCAACTAGTTTCTTTGATACGAATGAGTGTGAAGCACCCGTATCACAGAGAACTCTAATTGATCTACCATGAAATAGAATAGAGCCTTCAAGAACGGAAGGATGCGTACCTCTAGGCTGAGCAGAATTGGTAGAAGCCTTGGCAGCATTAAGCTTGTTGGGCTTAGCACTAGCAGGAGCAACTGGACAAGCAGTAATGCGGTGACCCTCCCTTTTGCAATAGCGGAAAACGAGGGGTTTGGGACACTCCCTAATCATGTGATCAGGAGAATTGCAATTGAAACACTTCCTCACGGGACGTGTTCCACTAGGCTGAGACTGAGTCTGAGGCTGAGTGTGATCCTGAAGCTGAGCGGTAGTGTTGCCAGTCTTCTTCTTCTTCTTCTTAAGGAACTTGGACTTCTGAAAAGGGCCACACTTCTGGTTGGAGTTCTTGGATCCTCCACCATCATCACTATCCTTCTCCATCTCGACTGACTCAAGATGAAGTGCCGCGTCTACAAGCTCGTCAAATGGAAGCTTGAGCTGAAGCATGAGCTGCTTCTTCAGATACTTCTTCAGACCTTCCACAAACTTGAGGTTCTTCTTGTGTGGTGTGCTGATGAACTCGAGGCCATAGTTGGACAGGGCCTCAAAAGAAGAAACATAGTCTGAAAGGGAGGACTTCCCTTGCTTAAGATCAATAAAGCGGTGAGCAAGGGAGTTCTTCTCGGACTCTGGGACGAACTTGAGCAAAAAGCGCCCACGGAAATGATCCCAAGTAAGTGTGGTCTCATCAGTCTCAGAGATAAGGAGCTCGTACCAATCCAAGGCACGGCTCTGTAGCTGACTGGAAGCAACAAGAACGCGGTCATGGTGTGGGACAGCCATGCGAGTAAAAACACGCTCACATACATGAATCCAAGCCTGGACCTCAAGAAAAGTCTCGGAGCCACTGAACGGCTTTCCTCCGAGATGAGTAAAATCACTGCAGAGACGCGCAAAGGATGACTTGCGTGGAACCTCAGTAACTGGAGCTGGTGACTGAGTATGAGACTGGGAATTCTGAACTGGCTCCATGATCTGGTCAGTGGTCATATACACGCCCTCCGGCTGATAGTTGCTGGGCTGCCCAGCTGTACCGGTCTGACATGTGGTTCTCCCCCTTCCACGCATATTGAAAGTTAAAAGAAGATAGAGTTATGCACGATTTAATGATAGATAATTCATTAAGGAATACTATGGAATATAAACGAATCCCTACATATATTCCTAACTTATCTATCAAAAGACACAAGGAAGAGATTTGTTTAATTTGGACCATATGAATATGTATTGTACTATATGTCTGTCCTGTGTTTATTATGCTTAGTCCAGAACCTTGCTCTGATACCAACTGTAACGCCCCACTCCTAGACCCACTCTAGCAAAGAGTATTACAGGGTAATACCATCTGCTAAAGCGAAGAATGAAGTATAATGGAAGCGACCATGTGTAATCAATCTATAACTATCTACTGAATATGTCGAAATGTGGTATCTATTTTTTTCTCAAGTGGTTCGACATATCCAATAAATATTTATAACGAAATTACAGGGCTAAAGATCTATCAGAACAAACATAATAACTAAATGATAAAATCATCACAGAACAGAATAACATAACAGACACAGAGTCTTAGAATAATACATAGTCAATACAGATCCAAATATATCATACGTGGGTACAAACCTCTACTCACACATGTGAGTCAAAAATATGTACAGATAAGTCTGAATAACAAAGTAGCATAAGCGGAAAATAAGAAAGCTATCTAACAGCATAGCAGATAAGTCCTGAGCAGAAGCACAGAGCAAGCTAAGTCCAGAGACCTAACCTGAAACAACTCGGTCTGACCCGATCATAAAACACTCGGGTCAGGCTAGCTAAATAATCAGTTAGATAAACTGAGATATAATAATGCGGTAACATAGAGGATAAGGTACTTCTCCATAGAGAAGAGCGATGTAAACCACAAAATATAACAGACGATCACATAATCATCAACCAATAATAAACTCTCCAAAGAGATAATCAACACTCAAGTGTTGAGTAAACAATAATGCCTCATATCATCGGCGTAGCAAAATCTATAAATAGTTGCCTATAAGCGATAACATATAATATGGAATCTAACCACAAATTAATGCCAAAGCAAAGATATATCGCCAAAGGCAAAGGGAACATACCCCAAAAGACAATACAACATCATAAAACACATATCACTTGAGCGGTGACGAAAGACCAACTCCAAAAGTGACATAGAAATCATCAGAAAAATGCACGTGCACTACCAGAGTCGTTATCGCCAAGTACTGTAGTTTTGTGGTACCACACGCCTAGGGGAAAAAGCGCTATTGGTGACACCCCAGGGGGTAAATGCTCAAAGGCACGCACCAATAATACTGCTCACATGAGCGGAATGTCCAGAGACCGCCAAAAGGCAAATGACCCAGAGGTCCAGTACTGGCCGCCAACAGGAAAATGTGTCGGAAACATCTAGAAAGGAACCCGAAAAGGGTTAATGCAATGTCCCATACCACTGGTTCGCCCTAATCGGTTTACTTACCTTCTGCCAACTCCACACTCAAAACAGTAAACAAAAGTTTATCTTATATCATCGATAAACTGCGCCAAAAGGCAAAACGATCAATCGAAATGGTCGGGGATTAACCAGAAAGGAAATACGCTCAGTTCATAGGCCAGGGTTTTTCCCAACTGTTTCTCCAGTTCTCTTGAAGTGCACAAAAGTGAGTGTGGAATTTTATTCCAGAAAATAGTTGTGGCAAAAGGATTTTTATTTGGATTGAAATTGCTTTTAAAACGTCCTTTTAAAAGTTCTCCTATTATGGAGTAATCAATTTAATAATTAAAGTAATACTAAATAATAGTTTCGAAAGCTATTTTGAGTGAAAAATCCTTTTAAGACATTTTTATGAAGTCCATGTGCGAAATCCAGAAACAAATCTCAAGAAATCGATAAATCCAGAAAAAAAACCTCAAAAGAAAAAATATTCTAAGTGTTGAAAAAAATAGGCCAAATATTGCTGCGAACCCATGTTCGAAAAAAAAATTCAGACTAGCAAACTGAATCCAAATGCCATGAAAATTGCCAGGAATGTAGTACGACATTCCTACTTCAAGTTGCAAAAAGAATTGCTCGATTCCGACTTGAAACGAAGGCGCAGCGACATTCCAAAGTCGGACTCACATGAAATGCACTGTTTTGCACAACGATCTGGGTTCAACTTTGACAGGAAATTCGAAGGGTCTAATGAACTCAGATGATGACCAAACTTTCTAGATATGGCATTCGTAACTCCATCTTTCCAACGAGACCAAAAACGTCGAATTCCGATAAAGGACGTAGACGCGGCGGAGTCACGAAGTTGCAACCCTGAACAGAAACAGGGTAATAAAACACAGCTGAAGGAATATTTGCTCAGGCCCAAATGGGCTTTAAGCCTAGAACAGCAGCCCCAGCCCATTCGGGCTAGGTAATTAAATTCTGTTCCATTAAAAAGAATGCAAATGGAATTATCGAAATCATCAAAATATCATCAAAAATCCGTAGATTACACATTATACTAATTTCACCTCTGCTGTAAAGAATTCATATCTTAATATAACAAACTTCCAAATCAAAAAAATACTTATTGAAGAAAAGTTGTTCTACTAAGTGTAAGCTTTTCAACAATATAAAGATCATCAAAATCGCACTTAGTATGAATGAGATATGACGATTACAATTCTCGGATTTGTAAATTCACTGTCGCTGTCATTTATTCTCAAGACAGCGACATATAAATGAGGTTTCGACTCTCTTAATTTCAGAATTTTGCAAAACACAAAACATGAAAGTTGTAAATTATTTTCTAAGCATTTCAGAAAGTCTAAAAGCATTCAATGCTAACTAGCGGCTCAAAAGTTATGAGCAAAATAGTTTCAGTTTCATCCACAGAGCTAATATGTGTATCGCTCTCGGGAAGATAGTAGAAAAATCAATTTTTGACATAGTTAGCCTCAAAATTACAGAAAACTTACTGAAAAAAAATTGTAGCATATGTTTTAAGTTTCCCGGAACATCCGAAATTATCTAATTCGGATCAACGAGAGAGATACAGGCAAAACAATATCAGATTGAAACTCGGGATAACTTGTTAAAGACAGAATTAGTCTTTTGTCTTCGAACGCATTTCAGATCATCTAAATGACAAAATATCAAAATATAACCTGAAGAGAAAGTGTTCCTTATTGAATCTAGTTTGTTGCACAGAAAACCTGACCAAAAACGGTGAGAAACGTGTAACTTATGGCCAATACAATTCTCAGGCCTGAGATTGTTGTTGCTGTCAATTTACTCTCGGGATAGCAACAAACAAGCATGATTTTGATCTAATAGATGGCATAATTTCGGAAAAATCTGTATATGAAACTTATAGCCCTATGTCTAAGCTTTCCGTAACATTCAAAATTATTGAATTCGGCTGAGAAATGAAGAAGTTATGCCTGATTTCGTTTCAGCTACAATTCCAAAACGAAAATTACATAAATGGTCTTTTAATTTTTTTTTTTTTTTTTTTGCAAACCTCTCATTAGTATCAAGTAAAAAGGGATTTAGCTAGCAATATTACCTCAACCAATGCAAGAAAAATATGCGCAAACACTTGGTGTGCACTCCAAAAGCTAGAGAGAGGAGATCAAGAGGCTTCATAACAAAAATAAACCAAAAACCATGTATTAAAAATTAATTTCAGAAATTAGAATGAAGATTAGAGAGTGATTAGAGAAGGATTGCTTTACCTTTTAGCTTGTATTAACCTAGATTAGCTATGTGGAGAGGAAAATGGATCTTTCTACCAAATGGAGGCCATTAATTAGATTTTTAGGAGGTGTTTAGGGTTTGAGGAAACTATGAAGAGGAGGGTTAGGGTTTAGGGTGGGTTTAAGATAATATATAGAGGTGGGTAATGGGTTTGGTTTCACTAATTGACCCAATAAGAGAAGTGGCATCCTAATATTCACTAAAACTATTTAGTGCTTCATTATCCAACTAAAACTCACCATTATAAAACCACCCATTTTTTTCAAATAGCTTTATTTTAAAGAAATTAGCCTGTCCAAAAAAATCCATTTTTTAGCTCCATTTGAACTAAAATCATAATTTTAATTTATTATTCGGTAATTGCAATCCCGGGTTGTTACAGTTTGGGCAAGGATACTTTAAATTTGTTTGATGTATAAATATTCTATTTAGTTTCACCTAAGACTGTTGAGTAAATGGTGCACTTAGTAGTTTATTTTCCATTCTGTACAATTTAAAGTTTTAAACCCGAACGAGGTTTGTGAATAAGTGATTGTCTGATAATGAGCAAGGAATATCCGTCTTTCTGCTAAACAGAATCTATTGAACTCATAATTCATTAGATACTTTTTCTGAATGTCAACTAAGTATCGTAAGTAAATTGATTCCGGTTGTTCAATCATTTGATAACCCGAGTCATTCTTTGATAAAGGATCACAACTGTTTTTTTGTCGGCTATGGATCTATGAATGGTTGATTTTATTGGCTTCATATGATGATTGTATGCTGTGATTGCTAGTGATTATTATTGATTTGTTGTTATTAGTTGAAACAACTTTAAAATTTTCATTTTATATAACTATTAACCTCGTTTTGGATTATATAAGTGAAATACAGGTTATTGTAACAATTGCTACTGCTTTTGGTTTCATGAATAAGCATAAATTGCCCGATAAATAGGTACATCCTCGGATTATGGTTTTATAGCATTATTATATTGTTTTTTCAGTTGTTGGGATATATTGTTTTAAGATATTGTGATATATATTCTTATATTTGATATCATACTTTCTCCCGAGCCTCTACATACAAAGGAGACTCTGTTGAAATTTTCTGTAAATTTTGGACTTAGAAAATTTTTGGAAAATGTTTCCCAAACTTTATTAACTTGAATATAAAAGGATTTAGTAGTTATAAATTGGTATATTTTATTTAAATTATTTTATTTTGTAAATTTATCTGTTTATAAATTTAATATTTTGAATAAGATATATTGACTACTTAATTCTTTCTTTTCCCTACTTTTTCCTTTTCGGGACGAAAAGTTTCGAGTGGGGGAGAGTGTTGACCCATAATTTTCGATAATTAAATTTTGTTAATTTAATAAGTTCTGGTAATTTAATGTGAAAAGAAAAAAAATCTGTAATTTAATAATGAAATCACTAAAATAAAGGTAATAATGTTAATGTAGGTTAATAAATAACTAAATTAGTGCAATCCTAATTAATTGAAAAAATCGTGGAATTGAAAGAATGGAAATAAATATTTATCAATTTATTGGGATATGAAATATAATAATTGGATTAATTGCAATTAAATGAAATTAGATACCTAAATATTACGTTAATTGAAACTAAGATGGAATTTGGAGGATATTAATGTAATAGATCAAGAATACAATGTTAATTTCAGCCATTTGACAACAATGAATTGAATAATAGAATGAAAAGTAAATTAAATGGAATTGTTGGAAATTAAATTTATAATTTCTGAATTTAACGAAATTGAGGTAAACACTGAAATTGAAAATTTTATCAACTCTAAATTGACATCTAAATTTGTTTAAATCAGTATAAATGATTAAGAAATTTAAAACGATAAAAATTGTCGATTATAGAATTGAAATTTAAATTTTATTTTATTAATTAATTATTAATTTATTTAACTAATGAAAAATAGCCATTTTTGCCACTGACTTGGATTTCGACGAAACTAGTTTCATCGGACCGTAACAGTGAATTATTGCAGGATTTCAAGTTTCGTAGCGATTGGACTTATCGTTTGATCGTACGAGCTTGAAACGCCTAGAAATCAATGAAAATTGATGTCAATTGAAATCAATTTGAAATAACTGGATTCCATCATAACTTCTTCATACGATGGAATTTGGACTTGAAACTTATTCCATTGAGTTTAAAATATTTAAAAACACCTATTTTGATATATGGGTTGACTTATTTTTGTTCCAGAGTCAGAACGGGCTTTTTAGGCCATTTGTCGTTCAACTTTTAATCCAAATCAATCCGGTCCATTCAGATTTCAGCTTTTCTTATATATACCTCTTTATAAACCCTAGCCTATTTCTTATATTCATTATTCTATACGTACATAAACTAATGTTGCTCCTCTTCCTCAATGGTTGAAAACCCTAACCTTCCCAATCCAATTTCAATTCAAAATACAACTTCAAAAATCAAACTCCACAAACTATATCAAATTATATATGGATCTGACGCTGTCAAAGAGCACACCTCAGATTTGAAATTCATTTTTCAACTTGAAGCTCTATTCGTCCAGAAATTTAAGAACAAATCATGGTCGTTCATTGTGCCGTAATCAACTTCGCTTGATCGCCAATTGGAGGTTACCGTTGCATGGAGATGGACGAGCGCAACTCATCAATGTAGTATGTTTGGGCATTGGGCTGTTGGATTTTCGTCTAAAGTTCGAACTAGGGTTTTAAAATCGCGGCTGCCACTCACTGGAATGCGCGATCGGTGCATGGTCCTGGGTCGAAGGGGGTGAGGCGCGGCCGGTGCGGCGTGGCCGCTACGTACGGCGGTGAGGCTTGGTCGATTTTGGATGGAGTGGTGGCGGCCGCGTGCGTTAAGGCAGAATTTGTGAGCAGCCTGGAGAGAGAGATGTGTGAGAAGATGGTGACGTAGCTTTCCCCTACTAGTTCGATTGTTTTTATTTTATTTTATTTTAATTTTTGGTTTCAATCATTCTAACGTACCTATCTTTCACAAAAGATGTCCGATCAACGCGCGGTTTTCTCTGCTAGGTTCGTATCGAAATTCCAAATACTTTGACGCTGGTTTGGACGGATTTTGAGACAATTTAAATTTTGAATTAAAATTGGATTTAAGTTCAATTTAAATTCAAAAGGTGAGTGTTTTAACTCACTCACAACTTCTAAAATTTCTTATGTTTGTTAAATTGATTTGTGATGTGATTTGAAATTTATTTATGACTGTTTGGCACATTTTAATCATCATCTCAGTTAAATTGAATTTATTGAATTAAATTGTTATTTAATTTATTATTACATATAAACTTCCAGTTAATTTGTTATTTAATTTATTTTTGAATATAAAATACCAGTAAATGCCTGTTATTTATTATCTGTTCTATATTGCTGTTATTGATTGAATTGGATGATAATTGTGATAAATGTTTGATAATTGATATTGGATGAATGGATGTTGTATTTTATACTATTATAAACTGCAAGTTTTTATGGATTTTTATTTTTTGGGATTGCGGTTTGAAATGATATATAACCGTATTTATATTTTAAATTACGGATTGAAATGATAAATATCTTTATCACTTGACCATAGGATAAAAAATTATATATAGACACTGTGGTCTACATATAAAATATTTTTGAAATAATTTATATGGTTTTGTAAAGAAATATATGGTTTTATATCAATATTTATTTTAGATATATATAAATGTTATTTTATTCTTTATTTAAGCTATGTATAAATTGTTAAATAAAAAAATAATTTCAATAATAGAGTTTGATTTTATTAAAATATAACGTGGGTAAGTATTTAAATTATATTTTAATATAGAGTGTATAATGATTTAAATAAATTAATGCTGGGAGATAAATTTAACATTTTTCTGAAATTAAATTTATTTAAGAATTAAACTCAAATAAGTAAATGTGAAATTCATAAAATTTGGAATTTTAGAAGGTATGATTCTTATAACTTGATTTTTGTTTAAGGTGAATCAAATGAATATTTCAAGTAAATAGACTGAAGGAAATATTTAGTTATTTGAAATTTGAGCTCTATTTAAATGATAATGGATTTATTATGTAAAAATTTCAAAACTAAATAATGGAAAATTTAATTGTTGATCGTAATTACCAAACTTAGTTTTGAAATTGTTGAATACCTTATGTTTGAACTATTTTGAATTTGAAATGGTTCATTCTATGGATCAAATCTGTTTTGAAATCGATAAGTTTGGAATAGTTTATTTGGAAAATTGAATTGAATTGAAATTTATGATTTGGGGTTTGGTTAAATATAAAATGTAGAAATTCGAGTTGTGTTGGATTTGATTTGTGAAATTGAAGAAGCTATTTTACTATGTAAAATATTTAAATATTTTAACCATTTAAGTGGTGGAAGTTATGTTTGAAAGTTATGAGTTTCAAGGTACTAAAATTTGAAAGTGTTATGTTCAAGTGTTCTAATTTCGAAATGTTATAACTTTGAAAGTGCTATGATTTCGGAAAGTGATATATTTGAAATGAAAATGATATTATATTGATTTGGGTTTATTAACATGATATCATATTGATTTGGTTTTAAAAATGGAAGTGATATCGTATTTATATGGTTTTGGAATGAATATTATATTCTGGTTTTGAAGTACAAATTATTTTGAAATGACCGCGGTGTTATAATAATGGTTGGTTGTTAAAGAGACATTTATCGGATATGGGCATACTCTCTATCTATATCGAAAACCACTTTAACAACCGTGTGCGCGGTGGAGATTCCAAAATGAAGTAGGATGGTGGCGGCGTTCCTTTGAGGTATATATGTGAACCAGACTCCCGTGAGTTGGCATAAGGTGGCTAAAACAGAAGCGCTTACGGGCCAGTGAGGTAGCCCCTCTTATGGACACACTCCTTCGATTCCATTCTATTACTCTGTGATTTATTGGGGCCCTTTGATTTTTTTTGGGGTGTGGCTCGAGGTGGGCGGTAGCTGCGCGCTATGCATGACCATCAGTCTGGTTGCATAATTGATATATCTACCTTGGCATTGCCTCGTTTGTACCGTGCCGCCAACCCTAGCATGCCTTGTACGAGTTTGTTTTTCTCCCGTGGCCCGTGTGGTATCCTTTGGTGGCTTCTCGATTAGGAGGAACCATGATATTGGATGGACTACTGGGACTATTATGTGGTAAGGGATATATGGGTAACCCCTTAACACTATTTAAAAGTAATTTTATTTTACTATTAGACATTATTATAATAGCGAATATTACTACATAGTAAATAGTTTAACGGATCCTTAGGAGATGTGAATCCCGAGCTTCTCTTAAGTTACTACACTCACGTTAGACACCGGATAGGAAATGTCAAATCCCGTAAACATCTCTGACGTCGTTCCACTCATATTTTACTGTTGATTTAACTTACATAAGATCTTTTAGTTTTGACTCGAGTGTTTTGTCTTTTCAATTCGCTCGGGTCAACCTGAGCATTTCAGGTTTGAAGACCTTATTTCTGGAGGACGAAGACGAAGATTGTGTTACTATTATCTATTATATGATTCCACTGCATTCATACTATTCCGTTGCATTATTTATTTATCTCTGGTATGTGTTATATAAGTAAAATCAAATGTTTTGTAAAACAGCTTTATGAACTGTTATTTGATTATTATATTCTGTCATTGCGTTGTGAGGTCTTGTTTTGTTTTATTTCTCTCTCCATTTTTCTTATTTACCCCAATATCAATCCGCTCTTTTGTATAGTTTGAGTTAGCACGTGCGTCTACTTAAATGTACAAAAAGGCAGGATGTTACAATTTATTTTCTTACGCTCGGATCAGCCTGAGTATTTCAGCTTTGGATTTCACCTTCTGGAGCTAGGATTTGCTGGAGACTATCCATCTATCTAGTTGTTATCTATTTCTATTCAGTATTTTCTATTCATCTCATGTACTAGAGGACATTTATGTATTCAGGATTTTTGTTGCATTTGCTTTTCAGACTCTAGATTTTGTACTGCTTTTGTGACTCTGTGTTTGTAGTAGCTTCACGAACTACTATGATTATTTTATTTCCACTGCGAGTTATTATGATTTATCTGTGTCTGTGATTCTATGATTGGTTTTGTTTTCTCCAAATTATATTACAATCTACTATTCTGAATTATTCGAGTCAGACATGTGTGGTTTTATTGTCGATTTGAATGGTCCAAAATAGTGGGTCGTTACATTAGTGATATAAAAATATTTTATATTATGGTGTTTGATGGTTGAGTGGTTTATGAATTTTGGTCAATGCATTTGGCTAATGTTATCGATAGGGATTCCTAAACACTTTAACAAGGCCAACCGACATAGTATTGTTTTAATTCGGTAAATAGATTTTTTTAATCCAAAAGTGTATTTTATATATAAAAGGATAATTTTCAAAAGTTAATATAGTTTTTGATGTGTTTGTTTATTAGGAAATGATAATATTCAATTATTATCATTAAGGTTTTATTAGTCAAGCTCGTCCAATTTTAGGCATTGACCATTCTTTGTCGATTTATCAATAAGTTTCCTTTTCTAAACCTGTTTTGGGTAGATAGAAATTGAGGCAACATTCAAATGAACATCATGTGAATTAAGTTTCACAATTTGAATATAAGGCGTTCGATGTTAATATTGAATTAAAATTTGATTTCAATTAAAGATGTTTATCAAAAGTTAGAATATTTTAAAATAAATATTTGACAAATGATTTTGTGTAAAGAAGTAATTTTATGTAAATTTGGTTTGTAAAAATGTGTTTTAGAAATAAAAGAACTTGAGGACTTAAATCCAGGTGCTTTTGGAAAATGGTTTCCAAGATTTTGAGGAAAATAATAGTTGTAATACTTGAAAGTATTTTTGTTTAAGTATAAAATTTTTTGAAAATTAAATTGTTTAAGGAGTATTTTCTTTGGATTGGTTTAGGAAATGGGTCTCGATTTGTGTTGGAATCGGAATAATCTTTTAAGTGACGATTGGATGTTTTCTTAAGTGAATGTTGTAATGCACTTGGTAAATTATTCTTTTTGTCATTGTACAATCAAAACGAGTTCAAATCCGAAGAAATTCGAACAAGTTAGTAATGTATATTTTATTAAAACTATATTTGGAAAAAGGTAAAGTATTGTTTCAAAATGGGAACTTTCGAAATTTAAAGGTGTATTTTTAAGTTAACCAGTTTGAGTGGCCTGAAAATAAATAAAAATAGAAAAGGGATATGTTCGAATGGTAAACACTTCTCCTAAGCATTACCCTTTTTGGTCAGGGATATATGGTATTATTTGGTATTAGCCAGTTCCTTAGAATCTTTTTGGGTAACTTAGGCTACAGGCATCATTTTCTATGGTTAAATATATGGTTTCATTTGAAAACAGATCTTAGAATAAAACTAGGGTTTGGATTTTGAGTTTACATAATAAATTAAAAATAGGAAAGTTTGAACCAAATAGTGGTATACTCTCTCATGATGTAGTAGAGAATTATACAAGTTAAACTTAAGTTTAGTTTTTATGAAATATTTTCATAAATAATTTTAATAGGAAAATAATTGGTATTAGAGAAAACCGATTAAATAAGTACGTAAGTTAAACAAGATCATTCTCTTTTAGCATTGTTTTTTATCCAAGATTCGAGTACATGATTTTGAGGTGTTTCACACCATTCCAAATACGGATGTAACGACCCGAAAATTTCGATCCCGAAAATTACAGATAGTTAGTGAAAAGAAGAAAGAGAAAGAAGAAGAAACAGAAAACTCAAACTCAGAATCTCACATTCATAGCAGATAAAATATAATATCACATAAATAATAGTTTTACAAAGAAGATCTATATCTTTACACTTATATTTTTATACATCAGAGTTACAACCATTACACAACACTGGACAGTTTAAAAGAAGTGTCCTAGATAAACTATAATATATCGCAGCGGAAATACCCCATACGTTCCTGCCATCCAGCTCGCCTCCTGTGCTCCAGAACGTCCTTACCTGAAAATATGTAATACTCGGTCTGACCCGAGCATTACATCAAAGTAACACCCGGGTCAGGCTGGAAACCAGCGTGAGTAAACCCATCTAACATATAATACAAAAGCATAAAGCTAATATAAACCTGGGTAACTTATATCAGATTACGAATTCACCAATTTTTATAGTCATCACTTCACTCATCAATTTCTAAGTACCAAATCTTAGATTATATGGTCCAATTCACTTCAATCATTCCATTTCAGCTTATTGATTTCACAAATCAATCTATAAAGGATCGAAGTGGTCTCGGGTATTAGGGTATTTACTAATACCCGACTCCGGTCTCTTTTAAATAGAACGTCACTTATATACACAATTTATCATCGATAAATAACTATATTATTACTGTCCATCTAATCATATCATCACTCAAACATTTCATATCAAAGATAATAACCAATTCAAGGTATTTACAACAATAAATAGTCCATAAGCAAGATTGATCGGTTCCAAATTAATTTAATTAATCTCTAATTAAACTACTGACCTCAATCACTTAAATACCATTGCTTAACACTAATTAATTTCAATCAATTAATAAATTATGTCTTAATTATCCCTCTTAATTAATCACCCTAGATTAATTATCCTTTCATTATACTATTTGATAGCCTTTAGTTAAATATACAGATTAATTAACTCTCACCCGTTTTAATATTAATTACATTGGTAAGTAATCCTTAATTACCTTTCATCTAGTAATCTACTTTTAACTACCCTCATCACATAATTAACCCATTACTTAATTAATTTAACATTTGAAGATTTAAATTAATTTATATAACAAATTTCTTATAAGTTAATTTCTTAAACTATTTAAATTAACTTGGTTTTATTTTTATACTTATAACTGGTTTTATTTTTTCATGTACTAGTACTCTTTTCAATGTCATAAACCATACTCCTTAAATTAACATACGTTTTATAAATTATAAATTATGTACTAGGTTTTTAAAATGTTTATATATATATTTTCAGTTCATGATATTCTTTAAATACACATCTATTTATTACAAAGTAACATTTCAATATATTTATTTGAATTTCAAACCCAAATTTAAATTAAACTTTAAAATCAACTCATATATAAATATATTTTCAAACAAACACATATTTAATTTTATTTGAAAAAAAAATTCCCATTTTAAATAATTATATTAAGGAGTTATCAAATAAATATTTATCCACGTATAAATATTTATCATCATATTTATTTGTTCAGTCTATAAATCAATATCCCATTAATTAACCCAATTATTTATCAATTACACATGTCTAGAATTCCGGGATATCACATTCCTCCCCCCTTTGAATCTTTTCGTCCTCGAAAAGGAACGAAGCCAGAATTTATTAAATATTTTAAAACCAGTTAAAATATTCTTTGATCATTTTAGAACATTCTAAAATTTGTAATACTGCCGAAATAGTTTTATAAAAATACTTTTTATAACTCGATGTTTCAATAAGTCCGTCCTCGTTCTCATAGAAATTCGGTCATACGTTGATCAGGCGTAGGACTGAAAATCTACAAGTACTTAGTAGACCCATTTTCAACACCCAGTGAAAATACTTGGAAAATAATTTTATTGAAAATATTGAAAACATTTTTGAAAAATAGAGGAAATATCTTTGGTGGGAATGCTCTAGAAATCATCACTCCCATCTATGGTCGCAGTTACATCCTGGGTTACGTTACCATCGCAGCAAAAGTCCATGTAACTGTAGGCTCTCCGCGGCCTCTCGATTACGCCATGGAACCCACAATAGATCGCAGTTACATTCCAGGGTTACGTTGCCATCGCAGCAAAAGTCCATGTAACTGTAGGCTCTTAGCTGCCTTCGATTTTCGCTGTCGAAATGAAACTTCTCCACTCCTACATAGGTCGCAGTCTACCGATATAAAATCAAACGCGGATTGTTGGCTCTCAGCAGCACACACGACTTTCGCTATGTTACCATAGGTCGCAGTCTACCGATATAAAATCAAATGCAGACTGTTGGCTCTCAGCGGCACACATAACTTTCTCTATGGTATACTCTACTCATAATCCCCAAGAACTAGTTTTGTCCGGACTCCTCACAGGATCAACTTTAGAACCCCCCCCCCCCCCCGGGGTTCAAGGCAGCACCACCCGGTGGCACTCCTGAGAAGTTCATTTCAAGGGAGCGCCATTTTTCCCAGAGCCATCATCAAAACACTTTATATTATACACATATAGTATCTTTCAAATCATACACCTAGCATGAATCTCATAAAAAGCTCCTTTACACAAAATCGATTATCCCAAAATCGATAATTCTCAAACTAGGCTTTCCAAATTTCAATATTGAATTCACCCAAAAATCAAAAGCCTTTCCTATTCCAAAGGTTCCCAAAAAGGTAAAGTATTGTTTCAAAATGGGAACTTTCGAAATTTAAAGGAGTATTTTTAAGTTAACCAATTTGAGCGGGCCCGAAAATAAATAAAAATAGAAAAGGGATATGTTCGAATGGTAAACACTTCTCCTAAGCATTACCCTTCTTGGTCAGGGGTATATGGTATTATTTGGTATTAACCAGTTCCTCGGAATCTTTTTGGGTAACTTAGGCTACATGCATCATTCTCTATGGTTAAATATATGGTTTCATTTGAAAACAGATCTTAGAATAAAACTAGGGTTTGGATTTTGAGTTTACATAATAAATTAAAAATAGGAAAGTTTGAACCAAATAGTGGTATACTCTCTCATGATGTAGTAGAGAATTATACAAGTTAAACTTAAGTTTAGTTTTTATGAAATATTTTCATAAATAATTTTAATAGGAAAATAATTGGTATTAGAGAAAACCGATTAAATAAGTACGTAAGTTAAACAAGATCATTCTCTTTTAGCATTGTGTTTTATCCAAGATTCGAGTACATGATTTTGAGGTGTTTCACACCATTCCAAATACGGATGTAACGACCCGAAAATTTCGATCCCGAAAATTACAGATAGTTAGTGAAAAGAAGAAAGAGAAAGAAGAAGAAACAGAAAACTCAAACTCAGAATCTCACATTCATAGCAGATAAAATATAATATCACATAAATAATAGTTTTACAAAGAAGATCTATATCTTTACACTTATATTTTTATACATCAGAGTTACAACCATTACACAACACTGGACAGTTTAAAAGAACCTGTCCTGGATAAATTATAATATATCGCAGCGGAAATAACCCATAGGATCCTGCCATCCAGCTCGCCTCCTGTGCTCAAGAACGTCCTTACCTAAAAATATGTAATACTCGGTCTGACCCGAGCATTACGTCAAAGTAACACCCGGGTCAGGCTGGAAACCAGCGTGAGTAAACCCATCTAACATGTAATAAAAAAGCATAAAGCTAATATAAACCCGGGTAAATTATATCAAATTACGAATTCACCAACTTTTATAGTCATCACTTCACTCATCAATTTCTAAGTGCCAAATCTTAGATTATATGGTCCAATTCACTTCAATCATTCCATTTCAGCTTATTGATTTCACAAATCAATCTATAAAGGATTGAAGTGGTCTCGGGTATTTACTAATACCCGACTCCGGTCTCTTCGAATCCAATGCCATTTTTAACCCAAGTTATTCAAGTGAAATAGGATTCAATTTTAAATAGAACGTCACTTATATACACAATTTATCATCGATAAATAACTATATTATTACTGTCCATCTAATCATATCATCACTCAAACATTTCATATCAAAGATAATAACCAATTCAAGGTACTTACAACATTAAATAGTCCATAAGCAAGATTGATCAGTTCCAAATTAATTTAATTAATCTCTAATTAAACTACTGACCTCAATGACTTAAAATACCTTTTCTTAACACTAAATAATTTCAATCAATTAATAAATTATGTCTCAATTATCCCTCTTGATTAATCACCCTAGATTAACTATCCTTTCATTGTATTATTTGATAGCCTTTAGTTAATTATACAAATTAATTAACTTTCACCCGTTTTAATATTAATTACATTGGTAAGTAATCCTTAATTACCTTTCATCTAGTAATCTATTTTTAACTACCCTCATCACGTGATTAACCCATTGGTTAATTAATTTAACCTTTGAAGGTTTAAATTAATTTATCCTTAAAAAATTTCTTACTTTAAGAAATTATCGTTCAAGTAATTATCCTCCAATTTCTTATATTAATAATTGTTCTTAATTAATTAGTTGATTATTTCTAAATCCAAATTGTTCATTAACTATCCATTATTAAGTAATTATACCTTGACTATAACTTAAATCAAACGTCTTTATCAATTCATTTAATGATAAATTAAATTTCCAAATTATTTATTTTTAATCATTCATAAGCTAATTAAGAATAAATTCGTAATTACGTCATTCTTCAAACGTAATTAAAATTATTTACCCTTATTTAATTAATTAAATCTTGATCAAAACTTTCGTTGAACTGTTTCAAGGAAGTTCTTCCTTGCATAGTAAAAATCGTTATATTATTTAAACTCAACAACGTTACATTCCAGCAAAGCAAAGAAAACCCCGAGCAAAACGCTGAAAGACTCGAGCTACATCAGCAAGATACTCGAGCATTCCTGACTTCGATTCGAACCCGATAAAACTCAAGAAAACCCCGATCGAACTTCTTCTTTCCCAACCCAAAACTCCAATTGCACATGTCGTCCACCGTGCACGTGCACGCCAATCTGGTCAACTCCGACCTTTTGGCGAGCCTACCAACCTATCGTCGATCACCACGACAACCCCTCCAGCCTCCGAATCCGGTGGAAACGAGGTAAACACGAAAACGAGCTATTCAAGGAAAACTGAGGAGAACACTGATCGACCAAACCCCTTGCCGCCAACGAACCATGCCACGAGCAACCCCGCAGATCACCCTTAACCATGCCACGAACTCCAGCTCCTCTTTCCCCTCAATGGGCACCATTCCGTTTCAATATCCTCATCGTTCCAGCCTCACAAACGTCGATGACCACACTCCTCTCCAAAACCCTTCTTCCTCCCCTACCGATCGCCATGGCCAATGGAAAAATCCAATCCCATTTTTCTCGAAGGCTTCTACCCTTCAACTAGCTACGACCATAACCCCGATGTTAATTGTCGCGCCAATCGTTGGAAAATGGCAATAGTCCCAAATCCGATCAAACTCAAATACCTTCCCCATATCCAAACTAAAAATCCCAATTCCTATACCTAAATTCATGATTTCTTACCGCGAACCTACTCATGCAATCAAATCATTGAATGAATTGATAAAATTTTGACCCAAATTACAATTTCACGGTTATTTTAAACATCCCAAACAAATATTCAATATAAATTCCTGGCTTCATTTTTAATAGAGATATTGTATAATTTCAAACATATTTTATTTACAAATCCAGAGCTAACAATGATTAAATAATGATGTATTGAATTTTTTTAAAGAAACAAAACCTGTTAATATCATAACAAAATCTTAATCATAACTTCACAGGTATCCATCACTTATACACATTCATGCATTCATTTAAACCCAATCATTTCAGGCTAGCAACCATGATTTACATTCATATATCAGGGTGAAAACAAATGTAAATTGTTTTTTAAATTTTATGTTTACTCATCTAGCTTGTAAACAGAGAAAGCTGGAAAAAAAATCTTGAAACTGCAGCTTCATTTAAGAATTATAGCTTGATAGTTGATCAGATATGAATCTTGTTTGATGATTTGCTCAATGATTTTGCTTTTTGAATCAGATTGAAACAGTAGGCTAAGATTGTTGAAATAGCTTCACTAGTTGATAAACTATACTTTGGGTTTGCCTTGCTTGGAATTTTGAAAAGGTTACAAGCTTCTGAAAAATTCCTTACAGGTATGGCTTTGATTTTGGAAGATGATCACATGGTTTTAGTTTGAACTTGAGAAATGTTTACTGTGTTTTGATTGATTTTTTTTTGTTTGAGGGATAGATCACAAGCTTTGTTTCTTTGTTTAGAAAATGAAAAATGGAAAAAAAAATTGGAGAGGAGATAGATATGTTCAATATAGATTTAATTAGGATTTTAATAAAATAAAATGAAAATAAAAACAAATGGGTGACACTTGTTTTGTTTGGAAGTTAATTTGCTTACAAATGTTAGTTGCGATCTAATAATTTTACACTTGTTAAATTCCATTTTTAAAATGATGCCAAATATACTTAAATGTTTCTAATATGTTTATAAAATCCTTATATTATAATTTCTATTAATTAGGTATAGATATATATGTTATACTTTCCTATATTAATTAATGGATTCCCCTTTTATATGAATATAAGTAAAAATGTTTTATGTTTATTATATATGTTTTGTTTTTATTTTTATACTTATAACTAATTTTATTTTTTTCATGTATTTGTACTATTTTCAATGTCATAAACCATACTCCTTAAATTAACATATGTTTTATAATTTATAAATTATGTATTAGGTTTTTAAAATGTTTATATATATATTTTCATTTCATGATATTCTTTAAATACACATCTATTTATTACAAAGCAACATTTCAATATATTTATTGGAATTTCAAACCTAAATTTAAATTAAACTTTAAAATCAACTCATATATAAATATATTTTTAAACAAACACATATTTAATTTTATTTGAAAAAAAAATTTTGCCCGTTTTAATTAATTATATTAAGGAATTATCAAATAAATATTTATCCAGATATAAATATTTATCATCATATTTATTTGTTCAATCTATAAATCAATATCCCATTAATTAACCCAATTATTTACCAATTACAGATGTCTAGAATTCCGGGATATCACAACGGATATATCAGTTGATTTTTGAAAGCAAACACTTAGAAATGGTTCTTGATATGGAACTAAAGTTTTCTATCATAGGCTATGTTAGAAGAACGGAGGTTTCTAATCAAGAAGCCTGAACGGAGTCCGCACTAGAGAATCGGGTAAGCGATACTAGTTCGAAAATGAAGCTGTGTATTCAAGTAAAGATCAAATCATATTTCGCATATGGATGATCTATGAACATCATATAGACTTATCAATAATTTTGGGTACTCATGTGGAGAAATTTCAGGGTCAAAATTCTTTTAAGGAATAAAGAATGTAACGACTTGGGAATTTATCATTCAAATTTGTGAATATTTAATTTAGCTTACATATTCAGTTAATTGTTTTTACTACTTTAATAACCTTTTTTAATTTATAATCAATAATAAAAAATTTATTTCCAAATTGTTTTCATAAATAGATAGTTCCACGAAAAACTAAAAATGCGACCAGAACACACTTTTCGAATTTTCAGCTTTTTATCGAACAACAATATTAAAAGCTATAATATTGTTATGTTTTAATAGCATTTAAAATGCTAACACACTTTTATTTTGAGATGAATAATATAATAAGAAAAAGTATTTAAAAAGTAAAAATATATTTAAATTTGAAAAAGATGTGACTGAAATGATATCTTTAGTGTAAAAATCAATTTAAGGTACATTAAACATCTTATTATCCAATGTATTTGCAAATGCTTGCCATCTTGATGGCTTATGAGGTGATGTCAGAGTTGAAAATTATAATGCAAGGGCATTTTAGGGATTTTACCTTCTTTACTTTATTTTTGCTTTTCGTCTTATTCTTATATTCCCATTTTTAACTTTATATATCATTCCATCTTTCCTCTTAACTCCATTTCTAATTTTCTCTTCCTCAAAATAAAATTCTTACCTTTTCAAACTTCAAAAATGGTTGATTTACTCAAGAACAGAGCACTTTTAAAATCATGGAGAAAATGTGACTTATTCAATTTGTTATAAACATAGTGAATTCGATATTGTGTAATTTATTCGTTAGCTTGCTTATAAATTGTATTTGATATCCATATTTTATGTAATAGGTTTAAATTTCATAAATTTGGTTATATTAGCTTGAAATTACAAAAGTTAGTTTACTATAAACAAAATCAACTTACCGGTTCTCTATATATTTGCAAACATAAACTCCTTTGCACCTTTTAAAATCAATATCTCATAAACTGTAATGAATTAGCTCATGCCGTCAACTACAAAGTTGTTAGTTTTGATCCATAGTTATTTTAGAACATGGTTGATGGTCGTCGAATATATTGTGAGGAATTTAAATAATATAGTAAGTGGTATATGTTATGTCATTTTTTCGTTGATCATGAATCGACGAATGACTCTTGCAATCATGTTCGTCCCTGCATATCATAATTTTTAAGGAGGGTTTCATGATTTTAGGGTGTCGGATAGTGTCATGGTGGTTAGTTAATCGCTTTTGGGTCAAAAATAATATTTCAAAAACGTAGGTGATTTTAGGCGGGGCGATTGGAGCTGGAGTGGTCTTGGGTGGTGGAGGAGTTGTGATGTTGATCTCGGGTGGTTTGATAGCTTGTGGTGTCGCGTAGAGTTGAAACTAGGGTTTTGAATTTTTTGGTTCTCTTGGCTTGAACACAGTGCTACTAGTGATGCTAAGGGAAGTTAGGATCGGCCTAGGTTGGCCTGGAGCTGCTCGGGTGAGTGGCCTAGCTGGTGGACTAGGCGGCATGGGTCCGGTGGAGTGAGGTAATCGAAGGAGGTGGATTTTTGGTCACGACCTAGGGCTGGGTGCTCATTTTATTTTCAGCCAATGGGGGGATAAACTTTCGTTGGGGTGAAGGGTAATGGAGGCGGGGATGCTGGCAGGTCGAGTGCGGTGAGGCCAGTTTGAGTGTGGCCTTGGGGCATCGAGCGGCAGTGGAGTTTGTGCGTGCATGCACGCATGTGTACCTTGAGATTTTGCTTTCCAATTTTCAAAAATTAGAAACGGAGTTTGTTTTAGATGGAGTAGAAGGGTGGTATGGGATGGATCATGTAGTTGATGGCCCTGAATGAGTTAGGGATTGTTAGTAATTAAATGATGGCTTTGTTTAAATTTAGTTATAACTAAATTAATATTTAACTTAGAAAAATCATAACTGTCTCGTTTCGAATCCGATTAACATGTAATTTCTGGCAATGAGTTCATATTGGCTAATAGAACACACTCATAAATCCTTTAACCTACATGTTGTAGTGTAAATTAATTTTAAAATAATTCTAGCTATGTATAATTACACTGTTTGGTAATTTTATTTTATACCGACATCTGTTTAGCAGAATAAATCCTTATTCTGCTATAATTAAATGGAATAGATTATCGATGACATCTATTTAGCAGAATTAATCCCCTTTCTGCTATTAAATTAATTTGGATACTTAATTATATGCCGGTTTTTTTTATATGGGACAAATAACACTTTAACTATGGGTAGTTAATTATGGATTTGATTTAAGTACATGCTGCCTATGTAATGAGCTTATGGAAATGGAATTTTATAAAAGAAGCGAGATTTTATTTTGATAATTAATCCTTATTAATTATGGTGGTATGAAAACATTCTTTTCATGCTTAACACTGAAGGAGAGTGGTTTGGTTTATGGCAAGAAATATTTTAAATAATATTGTTTAGTCCCTTTTAAATTATAGTTTGGAAAAGAAGAAATCTCCCTTAAGTTTTGATTAATATACTTATACCATTAAGATACGTATATGGATATTTTCTAAATATTTAACATATAATGGTTTGAAATATACTTATATCGCTGAGATAAGTATAATAATGTTTTTCCAAGTATTGAAAAAAGTATAAGGGGCTTGTGAATGTATCTTTTATGAAGGTATTTTGAATCAAATAGTTAATAGTGATTTTAATAATTGAAAGATTTGTTATAGAGTCTTAGTGGATTCTATATAGAATTAAATCTATGATTGTTTTCTTTTTATTTGACGGTTTAATAATCGACTATTAAATCTGGGCCAAAAATCCAGTTTTGGAAATAGTTAGGAGAAACATAGGGTTATATGGCGTAGTCATATTTGATGATGTTGTACTGTGTGTATGAATCTTGTTTTGTTCTCTTAGGACAAATGATAAGGAAACCCATCCACTTAGACGGTTAGGAGGTGATCTCCGCTCTTATGTACTATTTGATTATTTTCGAAAGAATCGGGGTTGAGTTTATCGAAAGCAGTCGATTGTTGGTTCGAAAAGAGTGAGATCAGAGAAGTGTGAATTATTCGAAAATCACTTTGAACCAACTCAAGCATCGTATTAAAGACATCTTGAGGATGATGGAATCAAAAAAAGGATCTTTTTGAATTGTAAGGGCTACTTACTACTAGTCTTGAGGGCGATTCCAAAATGAATGTAGTGGATGTAGTGCCTTCGGTTTGTTCATATCCTAAACAGCATGTATGGATGAATGCTAGCATTTCATTGTTGCCTGAAGGGCATAGTTAGCCCTAAGTGAGATTTGCTAAGAAAGGAAAAGGTGATCGTGACCTCACAAGCCTCACAACTCAGTAATGAATAAAATAGTGGATATGTAGTAGAGATATGTAGTTCGCTACCATTAGGAGCATCATTCCTCGATCTGGATTCGATATTTATGGATTTTGCGCGGGAAGAGTGGGGCCATGGTTGGTGCACATTGTTTTGGAGCATTAGTCTCGGGTAATGATGTAATCCAGATTCTCATGGTTAAAGGGAACCGGCTCAATGTAGCAGGTGCAAACAGTTCTTGTTGACCTCGGTAAATTTTTTCTAGAGGTGTGCTGTAATGGATGGTACCCATGTAGCCAAGCATTGATGGAAATTCAATCTCCAATACGTGCCTTTACGGACTTAGTTGTGCCCAACTATGTTAAATGTTAGATGCAATTTTTTCAACTATTACACACACATACACACTTCCCTCTAAACATTATTATAATATCACTGGATTTCATAACAAAAATGATCTGGTTATCGTAAGGTAAAAACCCATTTGTGTTTATATGCGGTGTAGCGTACGAGATACATTTATCTTTGAAAGGTTTTTATAAAATATTAAGAATCCATTTGATTGTGTTTTTCTAGCTGGCTTATAAGACTAATCTAGGCGTTAATTTTCTTATAGTGCTCGTGTTAGCTTGAGCATATTTTTCAGATTTAGCTAGACACTTGGAGCTACATAAGACAAGCTGGATGCCTCCAAGACATATTCCATTATTTTCTTTCTATTTCGATGTTTATTTCTTATCCATATTTATCGGCAATTGTAAAGACAAGTATTTATAACTATCCAGGCTGATGATAGCTTAGTTACTCTAATTTTATACATTCCAAAGTTCAGTTTTCTTTTTTGAAAAGATCATTGGAATATTATATATTACTCGTCACGTTGTGAGATTATGTTATGTCTTTTCCTTTTCTTTCACCCTAATAATTTGTCTCTTCGGTACTTGGATGTTCAGTACGTGAATAATGTGGATGTATTCCTATTGACTTTAGAGGATCGAAAAGACGGGTTGTTACAAAGACCCCAGACCCCTCCACCTTTACTCATAAATATTTTGGGAACATCGATGAAGCTATATATAGTTTATCTCTTGATAGATTCTGAAAACTCCATTAGGGTGGTAAGAAATCCTAATCTTTGGTTATCATTTAATTCTAAACCTTTTCTCCTCCAACCTTTCTGAATCTAATATATATACAAATCCCTTGTTATATATATCAAAAGGAAGAGATCAACAAGAGAATATAATGGGCGTTGCAAATCCAAAGAGAAGCAAAGCTAAGGATCGACTGTGAGTGGAAATCTTAGTTTATCTATTTTAGTAGTTGAATAGTATGGTTGGATTTGCTATATTCCTTAGGGAGTTGTGGATCACGAAATCATCATATTGAAAATCCCAAAATTCCCCCAAAGCGAAATGCCAATTCTTAGGATTGGAATCTAAACTGTTTTGTGTTAATTTATGGGACATTGTAACGGTAGTCCTTTTTAAAATAGATCTAATAGATTAAAAATGTGGAAATAAGCATTCTACTTTAGAATTAATCTACACGTATAGCTAAGCTTAACGAGTACGAATAATAATGTATAAATAACATAAGTTGCGACTAAAAGCATATTAATTAACAGACTAGGATTTATGGACATTAATTATAAATTTAATGGGCGATAAAATTGTAATTAATGAGAGGAAAAAGAATTAAATGGGGACTGATTAAGGAAACTTGATATGACATTTATGCAAAAAAATTGAGTAATAGATGGATTTTTGAAACCTGAAGAATATTAAAGGGATTAAAAAAGGATTAATTGAAAATGGTCCAATTTTGATAGTAATGATCAAGTGCTATGGAAATATTAATTAAAGCAATGGATGGACAGCATTAATTAAAAACCAAAAAGGAAAATTCAGAAAATGGGTAACAGTGAAATGACATATTAGATATACCCATCTTAATTTAGTAAGGACTATTAGGAGCTTAACACCATATATATCAGTTGATAATAAATGATAGTTTCTAACAAAATTTTCTTTTAGAGTTCTTGGGTTGTAGTTGTAGTTATCTCTCTTAGCTATTGGAAAATGATATGACATGGTATAAGATATATCCTGTTTTATTCTTGTGTTGACTTTATGAATGGGATCTAAACCACTTAGCAATATGTTAGGAAGCAAATTAAATAATAAAATTTGATGGGAATACTTAACTAGCGATAAACTATAGTTAAGAACGGAAGTTAGTGAGGAATTATGTTAGCAACCTAAAGTAAACGAATGTTTCAATCCGAGAACTTTAGAATTTTGAGAAAAATAAAGTTTAGCTTGTAGAATGTCACCATTTATAAAAGAGATAAAATGCATAGGCATGTCAAGAGAAATTCCTATCGAATGAGGATAAAGCAGGTGGCAGAATTTTCCATTAGGAGTAATAGGGCCACAACGTCTCTAACACAACTTCATGGAGTTGCGGTTTGCATTGTTAGTGATAGGAACCCTTAGTTTACTAGCAAATTTTGGAGGAATTAGCTGGTAGCTTTAGAAACTTTGTTAAATTTGAGCATCGCTTACCAACTGAAGACCGACGGACAAACTAAAGGAATGGATGGAAACTTGTTGGATTTTCTGAGAGCTTGCATCTTGGACTTTGGAGACATTAGGAGCAGCATTTACCCTAGTAGAATTCACGTATAATAGTAATCACCAATAGATGATTGGTATGGCACCCTTGAAGCACTTTTTTGGGAGGCCATACAAATCGTCAAATTGTGGATGGGAAACCACCAATAAATTCTACTTGGGCCAGATTTGAATAGCGGGACTTTAAAAATTCAGAGTTGATTAGGCAGCGTGTGAAATTTATAACATTTTATAGTTGGAAAACTTGACACTAAGATCTATAGGGCCTTTCCCAATATTGGGGAAAACTAAGAAAATTTGTAAGTTTGCTGGATTCCATGACATTTTTCATGTGTTCCATCTGATAAAAAATATTTAAAGCATAGCAATTGTGATAGAGGCTAATCAATTGGAGGATTTTAAGACGGAGCCATTCACATTCCATGCCACTACAAATATTGTGAAGCATGTAACTATGAAACTCCATAATAAAGAAGTTAGGTTGGTCCGAGTATAATGGTGAAAAAATCTGGTGGAAGGCATGAGGACTTCTCGTCCGAAGCCATTCTCTGGTAAATTTTCTCTTTAAAATTAGGATTTTGATTGCATCATGGTTGCTAAATTGGATGGTAGGATATGGTTTCCACACGTTTAGACTTTACTTTACACTCATATAGAATTTTTATTCATGTTTAGGTATTTGTATAAATATTTTCATAGCAAGATCTCACACTCATGCTAGGATTGAGCTCATCTATAGTATGTCTGCAGTACATGACCGCATTGCACTTTGGTTGAGTAGATGGTAGTATAGATAACTTAGTTGTATAACATGAATATTATTACACATTATGTTGTATGCCTCTTTAAAGATTTCAGGACGAAATCATTTTTAAGATGGAGAATGTAACACTCCATAAAATCAACCCTATTTAAATAAGTAAATTAATGAAATTCAATTAATTATGGTATGGATAAAATGGAAATTTTTCAAAAGTTGGAATTTGACTATGAAAGTTATGTCGTTGTGTTCATGAAATTATGATTAATTTCCATATATTATATGCTAAAGATGGAGCTCAAACGAAGAAGTTATTGACACTTGAAGTTTTTGAATTCAAAACCATTTAAGTAGAATTCAAATTCAAATAAAATAATTAATTTCCAAATTTGAAATTAATTGTGATTAGACTTGGTGGTTAAGTAAATGTTAAAATAAACGATTAATGTTAAGAGTAATTAGGGAATTAAATAAACAACAACTAAAAAATTAAATAAACTACCCAAAAAAGAGGGATGAGGTCGACCACTAGACCTCAAGAGGTCGACCACTTGGAATGAAGAGGCTAACCGCTTCCTATGTGGTGGCTATGGTTTGGTTGCTTTGTATGCTCTAGATTTATCCGTTTTCAACCTAATTTCATTCTATGTTTCTAGTTCATTTCAACCACTATAATTAAGACACTAGAATCTTCCACCTTTACTCATTAATATTCTGGGAACATCGGCGAAGCTCTGTTGTTTATCTCTTCTTAGATTCAGAAAACCCCATAAGGGTTTCAGGTAAGAAATCCTAATCTATCTTTGTTTGTTATTGAATTTCTAAACTTCTTCTCCTCCAACCTTTCTAAATCTAATATATGTACACACAAATCCCTTGTTGTATACATAAAAAAGAAGAGATCCGAAGGAGATCATAACGGGCGTTGCAAATCCAAAGAGAAGCAAAGTTAAGAACCCACTATGAGTGGAAACCTTAGTTTTTTTTATTTTACTAGTTGAATAGTATGGTTGGATTTGATATATTCCTTAGGGAGTCATGGATTACGAAAACATCATATTAAAAATCTCTAAAATTACCCCAAATCGAAACGTCAATACTTAGAATTGGAAACTTAATTGTTTTGTGTTAAATTAATAGAGTCCTATGGATTTTGCAGTTTATGTATTCTACATTCTATCCACTTCTTATTCTTCTTCATCATATTTGATTAAGGGATTTAATGGAGGAATGTTGTGTAAAGGATGAATCTTTATTCATAATTTACACCACCTATTTCTATAAAATTTAGTAAAATTTCTCTTGTCTAACTTCTTATAAAGGAAGTTGAATAGAGCATATAATTGATTAAATTGTAGGTTTTTATTTTTGGTTTATTCCACTATTTTATATTAGTTAAGTTGGGTTTAGATTCTATATACAAGTCTATCTATTGTAATTTTGGATATGAGTATTTAATCCTTGTCATGGATATTAGAAACCATTGTTATGGATACTGGAATTTGGACATTATTAGTAAAATGAAAGAAAAAGAAAAGACTTGTATTATTATGGTTAAAAGGAATTGAAATTTAAATGTTATTTAGGGAGTAATCCCCGCATGCATAGAATAATAAGTATTATTTATTTAATTAGCGTAATAAATGTACAATTATAACATTAAATTACATAGTTAATTAGGTAATAATTGTCATTGTATCCCCTTTAGGAAAGTAAATGATTATTTAGGAAAAATAAGAAGGTTTTATTATACAGCCTAACCAATAGATACGATTAGATGCGTGATAATATATAAAGGCATTGTAAATATAACTAATTCATAGGGACATCTCCAATGGTAAGTATTTATGATGACGTGAGGTTAGTCCTAAATTCTATGTGGTAAACCTGCCCAGTTAATCTGGCTACCAGTTCCTACGAATAATTGGACTAATGTGAGATATCATTATGAGTAGGGTCATAATACGAGGGGCTTGCTCCAGGGCCTAGAGTTATCAAGTGGTCTTTTAAGAGCCTGCCTCTTTTCCCTAAGCGAAGTAGTAAAAGGTCGGGATTGGGTTTAGGCATGGTTAAGGATATCTCGTAAAGGTCTATTTCAATAGGAAGCATTAAGTGTCCAAAGAGACTTCCATGCAGTGTCAACTAGATAGATACCTATGTGAAGTCCACCATAGGAATAGGTATCAAATGATGGAGGCCTGCCTCAATTGAGGTCTGACATGGTTGGAGTTTGCCTATTTTCCGTTAGAAGGTATTAAATGGCTTGGGTTCTATCTCTTGCATAGTAGATGTTTATGACGTTGGTTTTGGATTATGGGATTGAAAATCTACTTTGGGAATGTAAGGTATTAAGTGTTTGTTTGAGGACTCGCCTCCTTTTCTTATATAAAGTATTAAATGGTTTTAAGTACGTAAAAATATTCTTATTTAAATTATACTTCCAAAGTATTAAAATAGTGCAACTCAATATCAATTAACCAGACACTTGTTGTTCTAACTCCCTCCTCATTACAACATAGATCAGAGAAGAGTTGGTGATGCTTGAAGATAGTAAGAATGAAGCTTGTGGTAGTTACTATCGATCATTTTGTGTTATTTTCTGTTGTACCCATGAAATGTATTTTTGAAGGAAATGTTGTAACGATTGAACATTATGTAATTTTTTATGATATTTAAAATGATTTGAAGTAAATGGTACTATTATTGTTATTATATTTTAGTCCTTTCGCTATGAATTCTGAAAGAAAAGATAGATAGCTCTATATTGTCTTTATTTTTACCAACTAACAGCAAGCTGTAGAATTGGTCTAAGTTTCGATCGGCCAGTTCTACGTTGGAATTTAGGTATGTTTCAAGGCGGGTTTTTACATATTAACCAATCCTACATCTAGTCTCGCATAGTGTACGTACACATTTCTTTTCCAACGCCTACTTTAATGGTAGCAAGCAAACTAGAATATAGTCTAGATTTCAAAGCTACAAGATACACCCTCCTACCAAACGAGTCAAAGGCAACCTATCTTGATTTGCTGGGCTACAAAATCACCCATTAGATTTAGAGGTCCTGCTAAGCACACCCACTTGATTTGATTGGCAACAAGCATAGACAAATAAGAGTAGAGTTATTGACTAACAAATACAAACAGTTGTACTTGGGATACAAGATATCTTATAGCTCTTCTGATGGAGGTTTGATCTTTGAATTGATGAGAGAGTACATGCGGATGTTTGTATAGTTTGTAGAGAGCAAAATAGAATTTGTATTTAAGAAAATATTTTGAGAGAGTTTAGAGAAAGAAGAAGATCAAAAGTTAATTCAAAAAATTCGTTTTCTAACCCTTTGTATAATGTTTGAAAAAAAAGTATATATTCCTGAAAAGATGTAATAATCGATCACAACTTTTTTAAAATTATGTAGGCATCTTTTCACTGGTTTAAACATCGTTAAAAGGAAGTGTCTATTCATGAAGAGATGTGATCAAAAATAAAAAATTTAAAATCATCTCCCCAGTGGTCCATATGTTGACATACCTTTAGTATATGTTGACATACATATGTATGTTTTGAAAAATAGAAACATTTAAAAATAATTTCAAAATTCTGAACTTTTGTAAAGCCATTTAAACATAGTTTTTAAATTCGTTGAATACATAAAAACTTTTATAAAATATTTATAAACATATATTTTGAATTTATAGTAATTTATTTCAATAATTATCAAAGATTAGAAATTAACGATAAAGATTAGAATCTACTATCAGGGACTTTAACAATTTGTTCTAAAGACTCATATAAACACTAGAATTTTAAGCTCTTAAGTCTTTTGTCTCCAAACTCATGAGTTTTGATCATCATTTCTAAATCTTTATTCTTGGTCTTTATATTGATCAGTCTTTAAGTTTAATCATTATATACCTGTGTAATTTCTGCAATATATACTATATAACTTGACAAACATTAGTATCTATATTGTTGTTGTCATCAAAATCAATATTTTAGGTATTAACAACCTCTCCTATTTTGATGATGACAACTATATAAATATTCCAATATACAAAATATAATATAACTCCCTCTGAGTTAAATAAATCCTCCTTAGTATACACGTGTGTTATATTTTTATATTTTCTCCCTCTTTGTCATCAACAAAAATGGATGAAAAATAAGACTCCCCTTAAATATGATATACTCATGAATTACAATATTTAAATTCTAAATAATTTTAGATAAGTGTTTAAAATTTAAATGACCAAATCTTTTGTGCCAAATCCAAGGGTCACAAGATTCAGCCAAAAGTGTCATATCATCATTATACACTTTTATACTTAAGATGTAAATATTACATTTCCTAATACCTTCAAAGATAATTTTAGACTCATTATCCTCGATGTGGAAAATATCTTTGTCATACTAAATTTTAAAACCCTTATTATATAATTGACTAATACTAAGTAGGTTATGTTCCAAGTTCCTAACTAGCAAAACATTAGAAATAATAGAAATTTTAGAGTTACTACATTGTCGATGAAAATCACATATCATTTTGAGTTGTCTTTGAAGTTAACTGATCCTCCATCTTTGTAAACTATATCCTTAAGATCTCCAGATTTCCAATCATGTGTCCTAAGCATCCACTATCTAGTATTCATTTGTCCTTCAATGTTTGTAGTATTAATATCAAGTGTTTGTTCACCATCCACTATATAACATGCTTATTCCTACAATTTCTCATTATACTTTCTAAAACATCAAGTGAATTTTTAGAATAATTAGTTTCTAGTCTATTTAATAGTAACTACATATTTCATAACTTTTTTTCTTCTACAGAAGTGTTTAAAAGTGTACTAATAGTATTACTAGTCATTTATACTTTTCAAAAATCAAATTACGAATTTTTGAAAACCCGGTATTCTAATACCAAACGTGGGAAACGGTATAGTACTAATGTGAATGGACTTAAGGCTACTTTAACACTAGGAAGGATGAATAGTGTTTTATAACTTTTAAAAATCGTTTTAACTTAATTTCAACGTTTAAATCAAATTATAGATTATAAACACATATCAATACTAATCAAGCAGTCATAGATACAATCACAGATGAATATAGAAACAATAAAAAAATGTAAAGTAAGAGAAAAGATACCGAAAATTTTGCACTGGTTTGGACTAACTAATCCTACATCTAGTTCTTACCGTGTATGTGCATATTTCTTTTCCAACGCCTACTTTAACGGTAGGAAGAAACCAGAATACCATGTCAATTTCAAGGCTATGAGATATACCCTCCTGTCTTACGAGTCTAAGGTAAACTCTCTGGATTTACCGGGCTAAAAGATCACCTACTAGATTTAGATAGGCTACTGAGCACACCCATTAGTTTTGAATGAGAAACAAGTATATGCCAAACAAATTATAGTAGAGTTGTTGATTTCTAATTAAACAGTTGTACTTATGATACAAGATGTCTTATAGCACTTATGGTAGTGGTTTGATCTTTGAATTGATGAGAGAGTATGTGTAGATATGTGAGTAATTTGTAAAAAGAAAAGTAGAATGTGTGTATTTGAGAAATATGCAGATTGAGTTTAAAGAAAGAAGAATGTAAAAAGTCAATTCAAAAAAATCGTTTTCTAAATATTTATATAGGGTCTAAAAAAATGTGTCTATTCGCAAAAAGATGTAATAAATGATTTTTTTTTAAAATTAAAAAGGCATCTTTTCGCTGGTTTAAATAATGTTTAAAAGGAAGTTTCTATTCATGAAGAGATGTGATCAAAAATCAAAATTTAAAAATCATCTCCCCAACAGTCCATATGTTGACATACATATGTATGATTTGAAAAATAGAAACATATAAAAAGTGTTTCAAAATTATGGACTTTTATAAAATCATTTAAACATAATTTTTAAATTCTTTGAACACGAATACTTTTATAAAAAAAATTAAATTTTTTTTTGAATTTTAAATAATTTATTTTGATAAAATATCGAAGATTAGAAATTTGTGATAAAGATCAAATTATGCAACCAACGACATTAACAATTTGTTCTAATAACTCATACTAAACTCTAAAATCTTGAGCTCTTCAAGTCTTTTGTCTCTAAACTGATGAGTCATGATCATTATCTATATATCTTTATTCTTGGTCTTTATATCGATCAGTCTTCAAATTTAATCATTGTGTACCTGTGTAATATTCTACAATGTATATTGTACAACTAGACAAAACATTAGTACCTTTATTTATATGGTTGTTGTCATCATAATCAATATCTAAGGTATTAACAAGTTTCACATGCCTAAACATTTATTTTTTCCTTACGGTTTATTTTAAAGGTAATACTTTTAACTTTCAATTAGTAATATAATATATAATAATATTAGTCATTAACATGACTACAATTAGGAGTTTATTAATTTATAACAATGTTATAAATTAATATCAGTATCTTATAACTCTATTCAATATGAATAGCACATAATGTATATATATGGGATCTTAATCAATTATCTCGAAAATATCCACTCAAACTAATCTGATCGAATGGGGAAATTGTTACTTGTATACATTATTCTACCTCTTCTGGGTAATATTATCAATATGTATAATTAAGGGACTTTATATTACAATATAATTCAAAGATATAATTTTGCTAACCTAAGCCATAAATTTCCAAGTGTTCGAATCCATTCTAAGCTCATATCATGTCGTATACAATCTCAATTCGAGTGCAATGGTGAAGATCACATCTTGATTGAACCTTGTATGCAACTAGATTATCAATTCAATCAATTAACTGATTAATTTAATCACCTCCTAAATCATCTCCACCAAGTTCAAAATCTTGCTCTACGCTAAAGCCCCAACTTTCGAGCACCACCGTCAATGTGAAAACCAACCGAAACACCTCTGACCGTCACAATAAGCTTCTCTTAACGCATCAAATTCAATGTGCTATCGATGGTGAGTCTGGTCATGAATGATATATCCTCCCAAACCCTTGATAGTAGCTTAACTATCGTCCCCCTCCCTCGCCACGGCCCCTTCTATCCATTAAGCTCACCGCCGAGCTTCTCCCTTAGTAGAGACGCACTCAACCCCAACCTCCATTCCCCTTTCGGTGCACTACCACAAAACCCGACCGCATATCTCCTGGGTGCAAGCATACGTCATTACCCCTCATGCCCAACATCAAACCTCTCTAGTCATAATGAAGAAAGGAAGCACAAGTTTGTGATAAGTTGAGGAGGTCAACCTTTTTTTATTTAAGGAAGGTGTGCTATCAAACTAAGGAGAAGAAAAGGGAGATATTATACGAGCTAAGAGAGAAAAAAGGGGTGGTGAATAAGTATATAATATATATATCCCATTTAATTTTTCAAATAAATTACCATGAGTTTTGAGCTCGTAAGATCATTCAGTAGACTCGATCGCCATGAAACTCATTGATGCACATTACCTCATTTTTCAGTTTAGATTGTATAAATTTCATCGCTAACCAAGATGGCGCTCCAAGATGTTAATTTCATGTATTTTGAGATCGTTTTAGCCGTTAGATCGCCCAATCCAAAAATTCTTCAACCATACATCTCATAATAAAGTCCTTATCCTAGAATCCTAAACTATCGATCGAGTTCTCACTGCCTCGATTGGGCATTATTTTTTTACAAAACATATAAAATTACATATTTCGTAAAAATACTTTAACTCCAAACATAGTGATATTTATACCCATTTTGATTCACAGCGTCGATCTGAGCTCAACTGAAGTAGTCTTGAATTCTCATCCAACCAAATGCGAAAATAATAAGGTTTTGGACTTTAGATGACTGAAATTCAATATTTAAAATAATTATTTAAATACCCAGCTATTAAAAATGCCGATTTTTACATTCTTCCCTCCTTAAAAGCATTTCATCCTCGTAATTCATATGGATATGGCAATGCAAACTACCCTAAATTTCCAAGCATAATGTATAACACATAACCCTTGGGATTCTAAAGCCCCCTAATTTTAGAAAAATTTGGTAGCACCTCATTTGCGCAGCTAGCTTCAAATAAATTCCCAAAACAATACACACGCATACATTTCATATCTATGGCATCTGATATCAAAGGCATCTCATTTCTGAGGACATACAAGCATATAAATTCATATCATCTACACTGCCAGTCTTACATACCTCTTTTACAATAAGAGCATGCCATTTAGATGCAAATACAAATGAATAAGCATTCTAATAGCACATAAATGCTTCCATGTACCTAACCATGTACTCAACAAAGCGTATTAAACATAACTGCAACATTAAGCCATGGATCTAAGCATGCTAAATCATATATAGCTATCATCTCAAATAAATATGCTATATCAAACCATGCAACAAGCATCTCAACTTAAATATGTTACAACAGACTATGCAATAAGCACATATAATGCAACAAGCATCTCAGCTAAACATGTTACCTTTGAAAACAACAAACACACTTGTACAATATAAGTAGTAGCAAAGAAAGCACTGTGCGGTCATATTAACAAATAAACAAAAAGGTAGAAAATAATTCCCTTAAATAATTAGGGACATGTCAATATAAAGCTCCATTGACATGAACAAGCTTAACCTTATCGGTCTAAAGCTACATAGCCATATTCTCAAAACTATAAGCAAGACTCTGGGTTGTAAAGCCTCACCCAGTTTGCATCAATTTCTATAGTCAACTCATCATGATAACATCACTATATTTTAACATTTATACAAACAGAACTCCCAAAATACATCATGTGCTCCTTTTGGAAAAGGAAAACTAACATATTATGCTAGCAATAACAATCAACAACGAGCAATCAATAAGCAACAAAAAATCAATCAACAAAAATAAACGATCAATTAATAATCAAGCAACAACAATCAATTAAGAAGCAATAAAAATCAATTGACAAAAACAAATGATCAATCGATAATCAAACAACAATAAGCAATCAAGAAGCAACAATAATCAATCAACAAAACAAAGAATTAATCAATAATCAAGAAAATGCAAGCAATCAAGAAAAAACAAAAAACAATCAAAATACAAACAATTAACGGTAATCAAGCAACATTAACCAATCAATAAGCAACAAAAATCAATCAGCAACCATTACCATACAATTAACCGATCATTCTTAAGGAGTTTATAACAACATGCATGGTAACCAATAATAGTCATAGTGTGCATGCCAAGCTTTAAACTCCCATGAATATGTTTGACATAAAAGATAACCCAAATGCTTAAGTGGTGCAACTCCATCTCAAGAATACAATACATGAAAGACTATCACCCCTCCCACTCAGATAAGGAAACTTATATGACATAGCTGGATCATTATCCATAAATCTCTTAAATAAACCCAACAATTTAAGTCTCAACTTTCCTTTCCCTCTGAAAAGAACTATTTTCTAAAAGAGAAAAGTTTACTAATTAAACTAATATTAAATGACAATCTGCAAATGTTTTGGCTCTCTAGGGTTCAAACTCACCTCAACTGCACAATGATAGTAAGGGTACTATACTAAGTGTACGGCGACGCTAATCTAGGAAAGTATCATATCTTCCCTTAGAAGATTATCTGAATCGTCACAAACTAGTCGAGAAGTCATTCCTCAAACTATCCTAACTATATTATATACACACACATAATTTACAATGAATAGAGATCATCAAAAATAATAACAGTGCCTGATCCAATTCTTTATTTGCTTGCAATATTTCTTTGTTAAAATATGGTCGGCCACTGATTCCTCTTATGTGAATTCCAATCCTGCCCTTGCTTCAACCATCGAAATTTCCTCGCATGACTAGATTCATGCTTTAAAAATCTCTAAGTCACTCAAGAATCCGACTCAAGTGCTTGCCTTTAAGAATTGAGTGACAAACACTTGCCTAACCAATGAAAATCTCCTACAAAATCTACGCGCAAACTAGGGATCAAGAACTGGTATGCGAATGGACACTTCCTTAAAAAACATCAATGTCATTCATGGGATTAATCCCATCATTTAAGGTGTGCTAAAATAAGGTTAAATACTTCTAACACGAATGACTCAATTCAAAATGTATAAGTCATACATCCGGTCCTTGCTCATTTCTAGGAAACTGTCGAATCCGACTTGGTTACAGAATCCCAGTCAAACTTCATGGAACAACTCTACTCTACTTGAAAGCTCATGCATCAAGTTCAAATGACAGTACACTTAATCATTATACCTTAGCATAACATCCAAGGTTCCCTCCATAAGATTAATCAATACAAAAGAATTTACCTACAATGCGGTGGGAAAAGAATGGCATACGGTTAAGCACTAAATCCCAAATCCATGCATGAAGACCTTGAGCAAGCTTTCTTGCCTACTTCATAGGAGTAGTAATCATCTCTATTCTACATTAGACAAAAGGTTAAATCGGCTAACATAACACTTCACTGATAGGCTACCTTGGTGCAAATGGATGAAACGCTCGAGTCATACGTCCCTTTCGACCCCGGAAATAAACGAGGACATAAAGCGGTATCCAGAATCGGTCTAATTCAATGCATGCTTATCAGTCTCTTCTACTACTATGCCGCAAAGGCTACACCACCTCCAACACTTGCACATCTATCGAAATCTTTGTGGAAGGCGAAACATCTATTGTAATAGTGTCTCACCAATCAAGCATCTCAAACTACCTATCTTCAGTCACTCGTGCACCCTGTTAGCATATATTGATAGCCTTAAACGAAGAGACCTTAGCCATTAGCGATTGAATAAATCAAGTTCAAAAGGTAAGTGGTGTATGTAATATTATATAGTATAAAAATACAAGTATGCTCTACCAACAGATCTATATCTACAAGGTTGCTTAACACAAACTGGTCTACTTGGTCCTAAGTGTTTAGCCTAAGTTTCGATACCAACTGTAACGACCTCCCCTTCGTAATACCCTAAATCAATGTAGAGTGACAATGTCTAATTCCTGAGATACCATAAAAGATAGTCCGTCGGGGTAAATTTAAAACTAAACATCATACCTAGGCATATTAATAAAATTTCACAGTGTAATGATAACATATAGTACACTTAATATACATAAATATAGGATAAACAATATATAAAAGAGTGCACCAACAGAAGCAATCAATAAATAAATATCAATATAGAAAGTTAGAATACATCAACTCTATTCATACGGAGTTTTAAATATAATATTTGATATCACAAGTCTCATATACAAAATAGCCTATTTACCATGTACTACATCATCAACAAGTATACATATCCAATATATCGACTTCATACCTCCAAATGCTCCAGCTGTACGGTAAGCCTGTCCCCAAAGGCACTTGACTCCCAAACTACTCAGCTAAGTACCTGATATTGTCATGATATAAACAGAAAAAGACAAAACATTGGTTAGACATAAAGCCTGGTGTGAGGGGAACTACCTATAAGTACTGTATATACATGCAACCTACGTATATCTAATAAATGTGAGCAAGGATCAATAATTAATACTAATCATACATTATCCTACTTTGTCCATACACCAATAAGTCAGGATGATACATAATAATAGTTCTCTTATTAAAAAAGTATATACTATGACAAGTCATGCAAGCAAATACGGAAAACAAGTGTAGGGGTAATATTACACTTAATAAGAAACAATTTTATAGATTTCTCAATCTCTATCGAAGCATCTAAATGCTAAACAAATACAATGATATAGCAATGCTACTAACATCTCCATATCCAAAATCGAAATACAACTTTCTATAACCAATACCACTGTCAAATTTCCATTAGCTACCAAAGAGACCTATCGAGAGCCACAACTAGCTTATGTTGTTCCTTAAAAACCAACAACTTAAAGAAGTTCGGTTGTAGGTCCTATCGCAGTCATACTAGGAACGATATATGACATATTCTAGACAGGCATTCCAATCTCTTTCCACCCTTGCTCCAGGACTGTGTCTGAAGGTTGTGTGCCTTAATGGTACAATGTATTCCCTCACTACCATCCTTTCCTTTCGATTATTTATACCAACATACCAAAATCATATGTAAATGCTAAACCCTGTGCATACTCTTTCGAAACATGTACCTAATCCAAAGTATTATCATCCCCATATGGATCGCGATTCATTCTGGATGTGCTTTGCACTACCTGGGTGCCTCAAGTCGGGTATACCAAATCAATATATATAAATCGCCAAGATTATGCACTTGTAATTATGTGTGTATGTGTATATATGTATGTATGAATCACTTGAACCACATATTAATACACCTGTCATTTATTTCGTCTAGTATTTGGTAACCCCAAGTCGAGCATACCAAACTATACATACCCTTAATTATGTACTAACAAATCATGTTGAATTTCCATTAGTTACAAAAGAGAACTATCAAGAGCCATTACTAATTTGTGAACTCCCTTTTAAACCATACCTCCAAAGAAGTTGGCATGTAGGTCACGTCGCAACACCCAATTGTATTATGGAAGAGTATATGACCTATTCTAGACTGCCATATCAATCTCTCTCTGCCTTTGCTTCAGGACCACATCTGTAGGTCGTGCGCCTCAATGGTACAATGGATCCCATACAACAATCGGTAACCCCAAGTCTGGCATACTGAAACTATATTTACACATATAAACATATGTAAATCACATAAATTATATATAGGTATATATATATAACCAATCCACCTATATGAAACTAATAAACACATATCATGCACATTTACATACATAAAGGCAATACACAACCAAAGTAATAAATCTATCATCTCAACATCAATGACAATTCACACATACAATCATATACACAATTCAACAAAAATGCACTTGCTTAAGTAACCAATCTAACAATTATATCTTCTTCATATTGCTTTATAGAAGTCTCAGACTTATTTTATAAAATAATGCACTCGCTTATCAATCCTATTAGAGCTTAATATCACTAAATTCTTCCATTAAAATTAAGTTTATCCATTAAGAAGGCCCCAATTTATTATGTAGCTCACGTATAAAATACACACACAACACATAGACACAAATATGTGTGTGTGTGTGTACGAATGTATATATGTATGTATGTATATGTTAGAACCTTGACTTTTGATGTTTTGATTGTGACAACTATAGAAGTAAATATTATATGAACTAACCATATTTGCAGGAGAAGATACTATTTTACTCGATAAATAATCTATTGGATTGTAGACCAAATTTCAGATAGAAGCTTCAGTAATATATTATCGATGGTCTAATTCTTGTTAAAATCTCTCCAAAGTGGTATATATACACACGTAATTTAAAATATTCCAAATCATAGTTCATATGCTAAGTTTTCTTGGTTAACAAGTTCATAAGCAAAAATGTTTTTGAAATTTTTTTGATATGGTAGAAAACAGGAAATTCAACCGACTGAAACATATAGGTCAGTTGACTGAATTCCTGTGCACGGGCACAACTTTGTTTGAATATTCAGTCGACTGTATGATTCGGTCGCTAAATTACATGATTTTTACACCATTTTCTCTCTGATTCGAATTTCAATCAATCCAGTTGGCTAAATTATTTTAATCAGTCGACTGAATCTTCGTAACGTCTATATATCTGAAAAGGCACTTCACTTTAGTGAACAGAAATTACTCTTGATTCAAGAGTTGCTTCTGTATCTTTTGATTGGTACTTTTCACGGTCGATTGCAACACTTAAACATTATATAGCCATGCATTCTTTTGTTTTAATTACTTAATTTTGACTCTATTTTCATATTCATATTACCTAAACAATCTTGCCATTTGCATTAAATTCTTTCGATTCTAATCACTTGTTCATTCAAGCAAATCTCATTAGTGATTAAATAAACTTCCTATCTTCACGAATCACACTATATACACAAAGGAGAAGATTATAGGAAAGGTGTACGTTATTGACTTATTAGTGCTAATTAAGAGCATACTTAGTCAGAAGCAATTATACTACTTGGGTTGAAGTCCTATTCTATTGCTTCGGTGGTAGGAGTCCTGTTTAGTTTCTCGGGGGGTGTAATACTTGTTTCTCCGAGGCAAGTGAGGGTTTATAGTTTAATTCTAGAAGAAGTCTGGGACTGGACATAGAATGGGAAGTTCGAACCAGTATAAAGGTCTCTGGTGTTATTTACTTTATTATTTACTTTTACATTTATATTCTGCACTAGTAGATAACTTGGTTAATATTCCATATTATACGATCCTTAGTCACTTTCACTTGGTATCAGAGCACTGGTCATCATATAACCATAACATAGTTATTTGATATTCAGTTAATATGAAAATAACACTAGCACAAGTTTTATTGAAGGTCAATCCACTGCTGACCACCATTATTTAATGTTTTGAATTATAATTATTGGTCAACTCTCATGAGTATTTATATGCAAGCAAATGGATATGATATTTGGAATATCACTCAGAATGAATGACTATACCTACCACACCATATGCACAATGGTCAAACACAAAAAATAGATGTCACTTCAAAGGCAAAAGCAATGAATATGTTATTCTGTGCTTTAAATAAGAATGAATTTAATAGAGTTAGTATGTGTATAACTGCTTATGAAATCTGGCGAACTCTTAAAGTTACACATGAAGGAGCAAACAATATGAAACAAAGCAATATTTATATGCTTAAAAGTCAGTTCCAAAATTTCAGATTGAAACCAGATGAAACTATAAATGATATGTATTCTAGATTCCAAGACATATATCATTCACTATTAGCATTAGGAGAAAATTATACTTATTTTGATATTGCTTCGAAAATCCTAAACTCTTTAGCGGATGAATGGAAACGAAAAGTCTTAGCTATAGAAGAAGCTAATGATATTTCTACCATCAAATTGGAAGAGTTAATAGGAAATCTCATGTTGTATGAAGTAAATTTGTAGGCACAATGAGATCAAGCCTAAGATAGAAAGAAAATAGATTTTCAGGCTGAATAAGAAGACTCTAACTCAGATGAAGATGACATGGCATTTATAGCAAAGAATTTCAAAAAGTTTTTGAAATTTAGAAAGAACAAAAAATTTGGTAACAACAGAAGAGACAATACCAATAAACCATCAACTTCAAATCTCGAGTGTTATGAATGTCATAAGAAGGGTCACATAAAGAAGGACTGTCCTAATTGAAAGGAAGACAGATAAAAGAATAAAAAGGACAAGCATAAGATGAAGCAAGCATTCTCTGTTACATGGGATGATTCAGAATTGTCTTCATCATCAACAAGTGACACCGATAGTGATTATGAATAAGCAAATGTCTGCTTTATGGCTTCAACTAGCAATGCAAGTGATCTAGTTTTTAACAATTTAATAGATATAAATTCAAAGCTATTGGATAGAATTAAAAGAAGTTAAAAAAAGTATAAAGATGCTTGAGAAAAACTAAACGGAAGTGAAATATAAGTTGATATGCTTAGAGATCAAAAGAAAATCCTAAAAGAAAAACTTGTTAAAATACAAGAAATTTTTTTTTTTTTGAAACTCAATAGGCTAAGGGAGCCTTGCCCTTTTATTATATCAATGTTATTGTAACAATTAATATCAAAATACAATTGCACATATCACTCAGAAGAAAAATACACAAGAATGCTTACATATCAATACAACTGAACATATTTGCAATTAAACATGAATTGATGCCACCCTTGCTTGAACTTCAGAGAAAAAACAGTCTATTTCCTGTAAGCTTCATAGCTATAAATTGCTTCTGTACTACAGATAAATGCTACTGCCTCAAATCTTTCAGACCTGCTATAAATTCCAGTCAACATGATATTACAGATAACATGCTACAGTCTGCACCTTCAGATTCCTATTGTTCTTCAAACCCAGTCTAAAGCCTCAGTGATTCATTACCATTACAATCATCTGCACCCATAGAAAATACTATCTAACCAAATTAATTATAATCAGTTACAAAGAAATCACTCATCTTTTATGCCTGCTATGAAACAAGTTCATTATCTTTGCACACAGTTCACTGCCTGATTTATAATTATTAGAGAAAATTCTTTCATTCCTTTCCTTCCATATTGCAGTAACAAAAATTTTAAGGACAGAAAGTAAATCTTTAGCTTTTGAATTTCTCCATCTAGTAGCCTTGTATATGTTGAACCATTCTTCCTTGGAGTTCTTATTGGGAGAATGAAAATTGCCTGAAAACATCAACTTGTTCCAAATATCAAAAGAAAACTCACAACTAAAGAATAAATGAGTATTACTTTCCATATGATCATTGCATAGAACACAAGAACTATTATTAATCAAACCATATGACTCAAGTTTATCCTTTGTTAAAAGTGCATTGGCCATAACTTTCCATAATATGAAATTTTCTTTGGCAGGACTATCATTGTTCCATATTCTATCCTTCCAAAGAAATTTTTCACTACATTCAGAATCCAAAAGCATATTATATATTAATTTAACTGAATGATTTCTTCTCTGAGTTGTCCAAAATACAAGAATATCACTCTCAGGAAATTTAGTCTTTGCAATATCATTCCATACCATTCTAACCTCCCTGGAGCTGCTGTAAGGAAGTACAATGTCATCATGAAGAATAAAATTTAAAGCTTTGGACTGACAGGGTATACCAGTGGAGATAACACTAGAGTAGTTCATACACCTTTTCAAAATTAACCCAGGTTTAGCCCAAGGATCAGACCAGAAGTAACAATTAAAATTCCTGTTTGGATTTATCTGTATCATAGGTAAGAATTTTTCTCTCAACCTTAAAATATTCCTCCAACTCCAACTAGAATTATTCTGAATTTGCATTTCCCAAAAATTCTTTCTCTTAATCAAATTTCTATTAATCCATATTGTCCATAAATCAACACTATTGCTAAGAATTTTATCAATGTATTTTGAGATTGCAGCTTGATTCCAGAGTTTCAAATTTATAATACCAAGTCCTCCTTTGTCTTTAGGCAAAATTATCTTCCTGAATGATATAGGAATTAATTTCTTAGTGAAAGGATCCCCATGCCAAAGAAATCTGTTCATAGCACTATTAATCATGGAAATTAACTTTACTGGTAAGATATAATGTCTCATCCAATAAGTTGTCATGGCAGTTGCAATAGACTGAATTATCACTAGTCTCCCAGCTTGAGAAAATTTTGCACTTGGCCATGATGTAAGTTTTTCAGTGATTTTCTCAAATAAAGGCATGCAGCTAACTTTTGTAAGTCTAGAAGTTAAAAGAGGTAGACCTAAATAAGTAGCATTAGAAGGCATTATATTTAAACCTGAAAATTTGATTATTTCTTTTTTGTTTTCCTCTTCCACTCCAGCTATTAGTATATTTGACTTACTGATATTAATATGCAGACCAGTGATCTTTCTAAACTTGTCTAATACCTCCAAAACAGTCTGAATATTTGCAATAGTAGGCTTTGTGAATAAAACTAAGTCATCAGCAAATAGTAAGTGAGTGATCATAGGATCTTTACATTTTGGATGTAATTCCAAAGATTTATTCCTAACCCTCTCCATTAAGAGAACATTCAAAATCTCCATTACAATAATAAACAAATATGGTGAGATAGGATCTCCTTGTCTAATTCCTTGTGTGCCCTTGAAAAAACCATTTAAGCAACCATTTCTAGACACAGAATAATATGGAGATGAAATGCATGTATAGATCCAAGCTAGCAGTGGTTTTGGAAAATTCATTCTTGCCATGATTGCAATGATAGAACCCCATGAAACACTATCAAAAGCTTTCCTAATATCTAGTTTTAACATACATCTAGGAGATATATTGGCAGTTGCATATCCCCTTAGAAGTTCTTGAGTCAACAAAATATTGTCACTAATGTTCCTTTTGGGTATAAAGGCAACCTGGTTATTTGATATTATAGAAGGAAGGACAGCTTGCATTCTGGTTGATATAATTTTGGTAATAATCTTGTAAACAACATTACAACAAGATATAGGTCTAAACTCTGAAACAATAGATGGATTATCAATCTTGGGGATTAAAGTAATTGCAGTGGAGTTAAATCCTTTGGATAGCTTATTAACACTGAAAAAATACTTTACTGCTCTAAGTACTTCATATCTAATTGTCTTCCAACAGAATTGGAAAAAATAAGTGTTGAAACCATCAGGACCACCACAACTCTCCTTATTCAAATTAAAAACTGCATTTTCAATCTCTTCATTTGTGATTTCCTCAATAAGCTTACTAGCTTGATGTTCTGATATGTGAGGAGTTTGTAGATGAAATAGAGGACTCACATCAGCATTATAAGGATTAGGATTAGCAAGAATGGATGAAAAGTATTCCACAAAAGCAGAATTAATATTCTCTTCTTTATCATGCTTAACCCCATTAATATCAAATATACAATTAATTCTATCTTTTGCTTGCTTGACCTTAATAGATTCATGGAAAACTTTTGTATTCCTATCTCCAAATTTATCATACTTGGCTTGACTTAATTCTTTAGCCATAGAAATCTCAAATTCTAACATATCTTGTAATGACTTAGAAAGTTCATTTTCCTCCTTAGCAAGTGTAGCATTTAAGGGGTCTGAAAGTAAATCATTTTGTACCTCTAATAAACTTTTCCTCAAATCAGAAGAAATACGAGAACCAGCTCCAAAATTATTCCTAGCCCATGTCTTCAGTTTGCACTTTAACTTGAAAAGTTTAGTCTTGAGAATATACATAGGATTACCAAAAACTTCTTCCTGCCAAACCTGTAAAACTAAATCCTGAAAAGAAAAATGATTAGTCCAACATTTAAAAAATTTAAAGAGGAAAATTTTGCCTTAGCGACCTCTCCCCAGGATAAGATCAGAGGACTGTGATCAGAAATTGAAGGTAGAAGTGTGTTACAGTATAAAGAAGGCCAAATTGAAATAGCAGGGGAATTTTGAAAGGCATGATCAAGTTTACAAAAAGTTCTAGGTCCAACTTTACATTTATTGTTCCAGGTGAAGAAGGGGCCAATGGATTGAATGGGAGAAAGAGATGCATGAATTAGCATTTGAAAGAGGGGAGATATATCTTTGGAAGAGAGAGGTGTACCCCCTGATTTATGAGAAGAAGAATACATACAATTGAAGTCTCCTAAAACAAGCCAGGGCAATGAAGAAATATTAAGAGTAGGCACAAGATTAAGAAAATCATTCCTTCTCTCACTGCAGTTTTGGGCATAGACAAAAGTAAGCAAAAAAGAGAGATTGGTTTCAATAGCAAGAACTTCATAATGCAGAAATTGGTCAGATTCATCCAATTTTTCCAGTTGATAATATTTTAAATTCCACATTACCAAAAGTCTACCATAAGATGCACTAGAAAGATTATCATCATGATGCCAATCAGGAGCAATAAACATGCAAGCTTTATTTGATAAATCAGCATTCAACTTGGTTTCACCAACACACATGATATGAATATTTTCCTTTTTAATCAAATTCTTAATTTCATTTTGCTTGGAGAACAAGTGTCCTCCTCTAATATTCCAGTATGCTATATTCTTTAACATCATCAAGAATTGGGAAAGTATAATTTATCAAGATTCCTTCTAGTATGCCTTGTGAATTTTCCTGAAGAATTTAATACAGTGCAGTCAGATTTAGGTTGAACTTCATCAATATTGCAATCAACATCATTGATCAATTCCTCAGCTTCCTGATCCAAATTATTAGTTTTGACTCTTCTTCCTCTTTTAACTGACAATTTCAAAGATGATATTTCAGTTGGTTGATTATCCTTCAAAGATGGTTTTGAATTCAAAGAACCAATTAAAGAAGAAGTAGGAATGGATTTAGCTTGCTTCAGGGTAGAAATCAATTTTTTTGGAGAAGTTGAAGGCTGTGGAATAGGTGGTGTAATTTTATCTGAAAGAGGAGGAGGAAGAATTATATTATCAGGAGGAGACAGATGAGAGTATGGAGAATTAGTGCCATCCACCATATTAAATTGTAAATTGTTATTAACTTCATCATTCATTTCAGCTAGAACTGAAAAAGCATTAGAAGTAACCACCTCACCAGATTTATGGACTGCATTGTGATTTTGTTTTGAAAAATTGACCACAGTATCATGGTCCTTGATCACATCCTTAACATTTTTAGAACTTTGTTTATCCCCATAATGACCATCTGATTCCAAATTAGATACATTCCCATTAGAAATTTCCTTGTGCACCAAACTATCTACTTGGAAATTAACCTTTCTCTTCCAGATCTTATTCTTTCTTTTTAAAGGAACAAAATTTTTCTTTTCCAAATCCCTTGATTGAATAACTTGCATTGAATTGTATCTCTCAAAATTAACATCATTAATCCCCTTACCGAAATTACTATCTTCTGAATGCTTGTTCTCAAATTCCACTTCATTAAAAATGTCAAATGAATTCCCCATAGCATATTCCATACAGTTATCAATTGTATGTCCAAAAACTTTGCAAAAATCACAAATACTAGGTTTCCAATCATATTCAATTCTAACTTTATAACCACTTTCTCCCAAACCATCAATTTCTATAAAATCAGGTAATTTTTGATTTGGCTCAATTTCTATCAATGCCTTCGCATATTTAAATCTCTTCAATTTTTCAGTATTCTCATCAAAACAGATCAATCTACCAATATGACATGCCAGCCAATTAATACCCATAAGAGTCCATGCAATTGTCGGAATTTTGTAAAAATGAACCCATATTGGTACTTTCCTAATACTTGCTTGAACACATCCAATAGTCGGATTCCACAAATTAATAATGAACATTTTTCCTTTGATGAAAATTGGATCTGATTGCAGAATAAGCATTTTATCTTGTTCATTCGAAAACTTAAAGTAAAAATTCTCATTGTCAGATTTAATATCAACTTCACCTTTTAGTTTCCAAATTCTTTTAAGATGGTTAGTAACAGTAAGATAAGAAAGAGAACCATCAAGAAAAAAACCAACCAAATGATCGCTCCAGAATTTAATACCTTCATTCTTGACTTCCTCAGGCAATTGATTAGGTTTCCCATCTTTATCAATATTGAAATCTCTAGGAAGGTAAACACCAGCATTCTTAGGCCTTTTCTTGAAAAGAGAAGACCACTTAGGTTCAGAAACATTAAAAGGTTGAACAGACTCCCCAATCACAGACGAAGATGATGAAAAAGGGTTCAGAGACGAAGCAGAAGGAAGAGGTTTCAAAGGAGAAGTATGAGAAAGAAAATGTGAAGAAGGACCAGAAGAAAGCTGAGACGAGGAAGACAGATTAGGAGGAGGAGGAGGAGGGGAAATTGGATGAAAAGGAGGAGGAGGAGAACGAGGAGGCGGGGAAACAGGTGGAGGAGGAGGAATTGGAGGAGGAGGAGGAGAAAAAGGAGGGGGAATGACCACGGGAACAGAGATGGGGGAGACCGCCATGACAAAATTCAAAAATTTCCCACTTTTTAATACAAGAATTTTTGTCTAATGTAACTTCTTAGCTCTCTATGCTATCAATTGAAATCGAAGTACAAAAATAAAAGAATATGACATCAGCTTTAGAAAACCAGGATTTAAAATCAAATGTCAAGATTCTTGAACTAAACGATACCAGTCTCAAAATTGAGCTAGAAAATATTACTAAAAATGTATCTAACTTTAATAAAGGTAGAGAAAATATTTCAAAGATTATTAATAATTCTCAAACTACTTCTAATAAGAAAAGGCAAGGATATACAAATTCCTTAAAATCTAGTATAAAGAGGAATAATTCACCATATAAAAATTTCAATATACATAAGAATTTTGTAAAAGAAAAACCAAAATCAAAGGATTTCACTCAAAAGAAGGTTGTTGGCGATACAAATACTGTAAAAATTTGGGTACCAAAAACTAATAATAATTTAATCATAAATAAGTATATTAAGTTTTTTACAAGTTTAGTTCATAAAAATGAAAATTTTACTTATAAAGGGAATTCTAAACCTTCATGGGTTTGGTTTCCTAAGATCTAACTCTTAGGACCCTAATAAAAGGTGGCTACAAACATGATCTCTATATTTTTCGTAGGTTTCGACTAAGAAAAGAGGAATGTGGATACTTAACAGTGGTTGCTCAAAACATATGACAGGAAAGAAAGATATACTTACTAACATTCTCTACTCAGACGGAGGATCTGTCACATTTGGAGATAATTTCAAAGGATATATCATCGGCAAAGGCGATGCTAGCAATGAAAGTACATCCGACTTACTTCTTATTACAAATGTTTAACTACTTAAAAATTTTAAACATAATTTTCTTATTATAAGTCAGTTATGTGATAAAGTTTAAATATATCTTTTTCTAAAAATAAATGTAATATGTTTTTTCAAAACAAAAATCTAATTTTTGAAGGAACTAGAGAATGAAATATATACATATTAAATATGAAAATAAATCATAACACAAATATGTGTCTAGTAACCAAAAAAAAATTTTGGTTTTGGCACAAAAGATTTTGTCATATAAACTTTAAATCTACAAGTAAAATATCTAAGAATAATTTAGTAAAATGATTACCGAAAATGAATTTTAAGGTAAATAGTATTTGTGATGCTTGTCAGTTAGAAAAATTAACTAAATCTTCTTTTAAATCAAAGAAAATAATTTCTACACTATAACCACTTGAGTTATTACATTTATATCGTTTTGGACCAGCTCAAGTACAATTTATAAATCATCGTAGACATGTTTTCGTGATTGTAGATGATTTTTTAAGACACACTTGGACAATATTTATGAAAAACAAAAGGGATACTTTTGTAACTTTTAAAGTTTTTGCTAAGAGAATACAAAATATTAAGAATATAAAAATTAACAACAGTTGAAGCGATCATGGTGGCGAATTCAATAATGATTTTGTTGAAAAATATAGTAATAAGAAAGGAATTACTTACAATTTTTTATTTCCTAGAACTCCACAACAAAACAGAGTTGTAGAATAGAAAAATAGACACTTCAAGCATGCGCTAGAACTTTATTAAATGGAAGCACACTACCTTAACATTTTTAGGCAGAAGCTGTAGCAACTGCTTATTATGTTTTAAAACGTGTCTCCATTAGACCATTAACAAAACTACCCCATACGAACTTTTTAATGGAAGGAAACGTAATATATCATATTATAAAGTTTTTGGCTCAAAATGTTTTCTATTAAATACAAAGGACCAACTTGGTAGATTCGATAAAAATCCGATGAAGGAACATTTATTGAATACTCGAAACGAAGCTAGTCGTACAGAATTTATAATAAAAGAACTAAAATACTCGAAGAAAACATCATGTTTCATTAGATGAAAATTTCAAATTTAATAATATAAAAGAAGATGAAGAAACTATTCCTAAATCAAATATCACAGTAGATGATACTGAAAATGTTGAAAATGAAAACAATAATTTACCAAACGAAATTGAAATTCGAACTCCACCAAGACTTCTAAGAAGTCACCCAACTAGAAATGTCATTGGGGAATTAAATTCTAATATAAGAACTCGAAATCAATTAAATCAAATGGGTCATGTTGCTTTCCTATCGAACGTTGAACCTAAAAATGCTAAAGAAGCCTCAACTAATGAATACTAGATTATAGCTATGCAAGAAGGATTAAACCAATTTGAACGAAATGAAGTTTAGGACTTGTTACTACCAAAAATTCTTTTTGTCTTAGTCGAAACTAGTATGAGCAGGTGTCAAAGAAGAACAAGAGGAAAAGGTTCCAGCTAGACTTTCGAAGGAGTCAAAGGTATGCTACAGCCAAAGTCCAAAAGCTTTAGAGCCTTTCGAAGGGGTAGAAAGGATGATACAGTCAAGGTCCAGAAGATTCTTTATCTTTTGAAGGAGTCAAAAGCACCCTTCCGCGTTCAGTGACCGCCTTTCAAAGCAGGTGAATCCATATGCATGAAGACCTTTCGAAGGAGTCAAGGCAACCCCATTCGAAGGTAATGAAAGATAACTCTTCAAATACAATCCAAACCTTTCGAAACCAAAGGTTTCGCCTTCACTCGTACCACTCGAAAGCATGTATTAGCCGGAACAACCCTTTTGAAGTTATACTAAGCCTTTTGATTCAGTCGAAGCTATTGTAATCTAGGGAGGCTCCGCATCAAGTCACAGACAAGAGTTCAGAAGCAACCAACAACATCGACGCTATCAACATCTTAACATCTTCGAAACCACTGAATAATGCCTATCGACAGAGTCAAAAGCTCCTACAAAGCAACATAGAGATGAAAGGTGCAACTATGGAAGCATTCTACAGACAATATGGCAGCCACCTTTCAACCAGGTCGATGGCATTAGGGTCGAAAGGGGCCGACCCACATCTATAAATAAGACCAAGGGGTCTGGTTTTAGAGACCCAAACTTAGTCATTTCAAGCTTTTATTCTCTTACTTAAAAAAGCATTTAAGCCCATATTTGTAAATTGATTTGGAGAAATTGATTAATAAGAGCTTCTTTGAGCCGATAAAGGGAAGTCTATAGTTTTTCTAATTGCCTAACCATTTCTTAAGCTATTATCCGGTATAACCTTATGTTACAGGTATCAACTATTCTGAAAGGTCTCTTATGACTAGGTCGAAACCCATATATTCTCAAGCAATACAAGTTATTGGTTCCTGGTCAACCATTCCAAGTCGTTTACCTTCGACCAGGTCGAAACCCTATACCAAATGAATTTGGCTTTTGATTCCCAATCCAAGCCAAGACATTTAAGGATACAGCTTTCGACAGGGTCAAAACCTAAACTCAATCCACTCAAACCTTAGAAATCCAAAATTAACATAAGGTACCTAAGGATTTGTCTTTCGACAAGGTCGAAACCACAATTTCATATTCTAGATTAGAGTCCTAAGTACTCCATAAATTAAGCCTTCGATTGGGTCGGAACCCACTAAGAAGAACCTTATCCAAAGGTTTCTAACGTGATTATTTTGAGTCTTACAACTTCTTCAAAAGGAAGGCTTTGGAAGGGACATCCAAACCATTAAAACAAGCTCGAAAGGCTGTAAAGTAAAAAAGCTTGCCATTTCGACTGGATCGAAATGTTGATCTGAACAAGTCTTCAATATAGCAACCAGATCGAAAGGAGAACATAGTGAATATAAACATTTTATTTACCTCAACTCATTTAAAGGAAACCATAAGGAATTGACCTTTTTCTTTATCTCTACTTTTGGGGTATTGACAAGATTTCTTGTTAATAGAACTTAGTTCCTAGACCTAGTGATCAAACAGTCATCAATACCAAGTGGGTTTACAAAAATAGAGCCGATGAGCAAGGAAATATTATTCAAAACAAGGCTAGATTAGTTGCTCAAGGCTACAATCAAAAAGAAGGGATAGACTATGAGGAAACATTTGCTTCTGTGGCTCGACTAGAAGCAATATGAATTTTATTATCATTTCCATGTTTTCATAACTTTAAACTATATCGAATGGACGTAAAAAGTGCTTTTCTAAAAGCTTTTATAAAATAAAATGTATACATAGAATAACCACCTTTATTTACACATGAAAAATTCTCGGACCATGTTTATAAACTAAAGAAAGCTTTATATGGTTTAAAACAAGCACCTCGTGCTTGGTACGATCGCCGTAAAAGTAATCTTATAAATTTTGGTTTTAAAATTGGAAAAGTAGATCAAACTTTATTTATAAAATAAGATAAAAACAATATTTCAATCATACAAGTTTATGTAGATGACATTATTTTTCTTCACAAACGAAAAATTAAGTCAAGAATTTTCAAATATAATGGTGGTTCCAATAGCGGTAGTAGTGTTTTATTCCGAATAAAATTAAACGAGCGTTTAATTTTACCCAAAATTTTCACTAGCTTCAATCAACTCCAAACTAGCTCTAACATGTAGTGCTCGCCAATATGGACCCAACATAACTCGTTTCGTCAAAAACGGACCTCGTATGAAGAAGTTATGACATTTCAAAGTTTATACAAATTAATGTATAAATTAATTTTAATTTATTTTTTTATCTTAAAATCTAGCTTGCATCATGGTCATTGATTTCGTCCACATCATGTGACAACCCAGATTTTTTACATCTGATAATTGGCAATTAACTGATTTTAATTTTGAAATATTGATCTTATTAGGCAAATAAATAAATAAAATTATGTATACAAAAGTTAAGATGTATATAGTATTTCCAATATGGAAATGTATAAGTGTGTGTGAATATATATATATATATATATGATAACAAATACAAATGCATTGGGTAAAACAAATAGACATATGAAATCTATGTGTGTGTGTGTGTGTGTGTGTGTGTGTCTATATATATATATATATGTATGAACCTAAGGAGACAAGCATTTAATGCACATTTCAACTCAAGCATACAATATATATCATTTCAAGTTTACAAAAAAACAAAAAAAATATATAAAAAGGAAGCTTGCTGAGTACAACAAAAGAATGCAGCCTACCTTTTTCTTATTTATACCCACACTGCCTTCGTCATTTTTTTTAAAAAAACTAAGTAAGTTATACAAAAGATAAGCATTCCTGCTATTTTACAACTTAAAAACATACGAGCTCAACTCAACAAGGATCATCAAACCCAAATCAAAGCAAAGAAGCAACTAAGTTTTAAAGGTCTAAAGCTTTTCAAAATTTAAGAGCTCTGTTCTTCATTTCCAAATCAGGTGAGTAACATCACTACTTTAAAAAGCCTAAGTATATGTTTTGTTGCATGTTCATCTCTGAAAAATAGTATGTTTTGTGAATATATATATATATGTGTGTGTGTGTGCATTGCTGTTGAATCTGGGTATCCCTGTTCTTAGTTTTCAAGCTCAAGACTTGATTAAAAATCATATTCTCTTGAACCAATTGCTGTAAGAACTTGGATTATGAACAAAAGTTGTTTATTGGATCATAGACTAATGTTTAAAATTTTAATTAAATTAAAATTTAACTTGAATGTCTCTGGAAACTCAAAATAACAGGGTAAGCTTAAGTTAACTGAAAATTCAAACATATAAATTCACTGGTTCAATCATATAATCTGAGGACATATCCAAAACTTGATTTTTTAAAATTAAAATTATCAATTTTAGTGATAGATTGAGGGAGTAATTCTGGTTTGACCGGAAAATGGTAATTTGGTGGTTTCTGGTGATCCACTTGCTCTGGAAGGTCAGGATTCTTCCTAGAGGTGGAGGAGTGATCAGAGAATCTAGTAAAAATACTTGATGGTGATGCATTTCATTGAGGAGGCAATGGAGGTGGATTTTTTTCCTGGAACCCTAGTTTTGACTAGGTTAGATAAATCGATCATCTCGGTTTATACAGTGGATCGAGTGCAATAGGGATTTGGGTGATACAAGTAGGCGTGTTCACGAGGACTTGGCTGGAGTTGTAGGTTTTTTGATGATTGGAATTTCCTGGTCGAGGCGTTGCCAGGTTTAGGTGCAGTGGCTTCTATTTTTTCAAGGTTTGGGTTTCATCTCGAATTCGATTTCGAGACTAGGGGTACGATCTGATGATCATAATTGGGTGTTTGGGTGTTATCCGATCTAAGAAGATCAATGGTGGTGGCAAGAGATGATCAATGGCACCGTGCATGTGCACTGTGCACTGATGTTCTGGTGACTTTGGTTTTGGATGGTTCTCGAGTTAATCGATGTGTTGAATCGAAGTAGTTGGGTAGTTTGCTCGGGGAAGTTTGGTCTTGGACTCGAAGCAAAATGATGGTGCCTCGAGTTAATATTTGTTACAGGTTTTGCAGAGTAAACCTGTTCTGTTTTTTTTTTAATTTTTAAAATGAAATTTAAAAACTGAAGTTAAATTGTAAAGTAGATATTTAAACAAGTTTTAAATCAAAGTTAAATCTAGAATTCAAGTTAGTGAATCTCGGTTTTTAAAACAAATAAATTTTTTTAAATTTAAATTTGTTTTAACTACTTTAAAATGGTTAAATGGATTAAATTTTAAAATAAAGCTAAGTTTAATCTGGATTCAGATTCCAGTCTTAAAATGAAAGAAAGTATTTTTAAATTTGAATTGTTTTAAACAACTTGAATGTTAAAGTGTATTTTTAAATATGGTTTGAATTGAAAATGAATTTGGTTTTAAATTCTTTTAAACTTCTTTTATAAAATGAGTATTTCCTTAACATGAGATTTTAAAAGGTTTTTGAATCGTATTTGAACTTTGTTTAAGTTAAATTTGTATTCATTTTAAATCTTAAATTTAAAATGAAATTTGAAAGTAAATTTAAAGCAAATTGTGTTTAAATACTTTGTTAATAATAATTTGATCATTGATAAGAAAATGTTTTTATCTTTACATAAATGAAGATTTAATGATTTGTGATTCATTAAATTTTTAAGGAAATTAAATGGGTAATTAATTTATTTAATTAATTAATGATTTGGATTAATTAAATAAGTAATTAAAGGGTTAATTTAATTAATTAAGGTTTGAGATTAATTATTTTAAGGAATAATTAATTTGTGATTAAGGATTATTAATTATATTTTAATTAATGATCAAAGATTAACTATTGAAGTAATTATGGATAATTAAGTTACAGTTAAGCACTTAATTAGTTAAATAATTAGAGATAAATTAATTGGTTAATAAAGATTAATTAATTTGTAATTAATAATGATTAATCTAAGTTTAATTACTTAAGGTAAGTAATTTAAGAATTGTTAATAGTTAATGAAGATCATTAATTAAGGATTATCAAATAATTAATTAATGCGATTAACTTTAAATAATTAATTATATTAATTAATTAAAGATAATCATTTATGGAAATTGTTTAAGTATAATTACTTAATGAAAGTAATTAGAGGAATCAATTTCTCAAGGTAATTAATTTAATTAATGTGATTAGTTTAAGTTGATTAATTGGATTAATCAATCTAAATAATCATTGGATGATGGGTTAAATAAAATTACTTAATGTAAATTATAAAGTATAATTACTTAGTGAAGTAATTAGTGGATAATTACAGGATGTAATTAATTGAAGATTGGAAATGGTTTTGGGTTAATTACCTGGTGTAATTAATATGAAGAATAATTACTTAGTAGAAGTAATTAATAATCGATTACTTAGTGTAATTAATTTAAGAATTGATTAATAAAAGTTGTGGGAAGATAATTAAGTGATGTAATTAATTAAGTATTATTAATTACAGAATGAGACTAATCAAGGGTGATCAATAAATATAATTAATTAAAGATTAAGTATAATTACTTAAGGTAATTAATGAGGTTTAATTCCTTAGTGAAGTAATAAGTAGATAATTAGTGTATGTAATTAATGAAAAGGAAATTACTTGATGAGGTACTTAAAGGATAATTACTTGGTGGAGGGAATTAAGTGATAATTATTCAGTATAATTAAAGGATTAATTAATATAATAAATCAAGGAGTTGGTTTAGTTGATCGAGTAATTTAGGAAAGTTAATTTCTGATTGTGATTAATCAAGGTTGATCAACGAACGTAATTAAGCTAAAGGTTAATTATTAATTGGAATTTAAAATAATTAACCAACGAAAGTAATTAAAGGATCATTAATTAATGTAATTATTGGAAGTGATAAATCTTACTTATTAATGATTGAATGATGATGAGTACTTTGAATTGGTTGATATCCCTAATATGAATTGCTTTGTGATATGATATGTTGGATGGACGGTGATAATGTGATTATCTATAAATTATGAATTGCTGTTTAAAAGTGTTATCCGATAATTAAAGTTGATTTGTATTTAATTAGATAACTTGGGTTTAGATGACATTGGATTCGAAGAGACCGGAGTCGGGTATTAGTAAATACCCGAAGCACATCGATTTATTATAGATTGATATGTGAAATCAATAAGCTGGAATGAAATGATTTAAGTGAATTGGGCTATTTAATCTAAGTTTTGGTACTCAGAAATTTGCGAGTGGAATAAGTAATGTCTATAACAATTTGTGAACTTGTAATTGACACAAGTTACCCAGGTTATATATATATATATATATATATATATATATATATATATATATATATATAAGTTGTATGCTTTTGTCATTCATGTTACATGGGTTTACTCACGCTGTTTTCCAGCCTGGCCCGGGTGTTACTTTGATGTAATGCTTGGGTCAGGCCGAGTATTACAGATTTTCAAGTAAGGACGTTCTGGAGCTCAGGAGGCGAGCTTGATGGCAGGAACGTATGGAGTGTATTCCGCTGTGATTTATTGTAGCTTATCCTGGACAAGTTGTTATAACTGTCCAGTGGTTGTATAAATGAATGTAATTATGATGTATTTAAATGTAATTAACTGATACAGTTTTTCGTTGTATAACTGCTATTTTATTTAATAATATATTTTGATCCGCTGCGAATGTGAGAATCTGTAGGTGTATTCTGTTTTCTTCTTCTTCTATCTCCTTTTTCTTTTTTCTTAACTGTCTGGAATTTTTAGGATCGAAATTTTCGGGTCGTTACGTTTGGTATCAGAGCAAGGTTAAGCGAGAACCTTGGCTTTGGTGGGATTACTCATTAAGGATAGGGTTAATGGTGCCCTAGAATGAGTTGAGTGTGTATATATATAAGAGAGCGTACTTGTTATTTTCTTATATAAAGATTTTAAATGATTTTATATAAGAATATATTTTGATAAATATATATAAAGAGATATTTCTTACTGATAAATGTTAAGGTAATTGGTTGTTAAATTATTGGAATTAAATTAAGTGGTAATAGAAATACAACCAAATTGAAATTAAATAAAGATAAGTTTGGAATAGATTCAAACTGAAATTTAAATCTTGAATTTGGGTGGAGTTTCAGAATAAGATAATAAAAAATTGGTTTCTAGATATGATAATCTTAGTTATCATAAATGATTATTGCGTTTAATAATAAATGTGTATTAATGAGTAAGCATAAGAAATGTTTTAAGGAAGTAAAACATTTAGGCAAGTATGATTTATAAATTGGAATTGAAGATGAACTACATTGTGAAGATTTAAATCTAGGTTCAGAAATTTGAAAATTTGTTCAAAGTGAGAAAGAAATGATAAATAATGTTATTTAATGTATTTGAATGAAAGGGTCCAATCTCAAACAAGAGTTGTTTGGAAATTTTATAGAAATTTGTTTGAATTAAAAACCAAGGGTGGTTTAAGATTTAAGGATGACTTAGTTGTAAAGGAAATAATATTTATATATGAGGAATATACAAAATATCAAAAATAGTTTGAATAAACTCTAAATGTTGAGTTTTAAATTTGGAATGATATGTGATACCCAAGGTGATAAGTTTTGAACTTATAATATTATTAATGTGAAGTTTAAAATTTGAAATGGGAATTCAAATTGGGTAAGGTTGGCTGGATTAAGCAAATGGAATTTGACTCTGGAAAAGTTAAATAAGTTAACAAGCAACCTGAATTGGAAATTCCGTGATGAAATTAGGATTTAACTTAGGAAGTTAAATGGTTAAATTGAATTGGGAGTTTGTGTGATCTCAAAATGGGTTTGAGATCTGGAAATTGAAAATGGAATTTTGAGAATTAGACTCAGAATTAAATTGTTTAAAGATTTGGATTGTTGATTTGAGAGGTTAAATCAACATTTGAAAATTTAACTCGAATTTATATAATTCGGGATGGTTTAAAGTTGAGATTTAGATTTCATTAGTTCAAATTGAATTTAGTTTGAATTAATTAGAATTGAAGATGGATAAGTATAAAATTCAAATGGAAAATTTGAATTGGATTAATTTGAAATAAAAATGAAGATTGAATGAGTTCAAATTCAAATGGGAAATGGGATTAGTCCATTTAGAAATTGAAATGATTTGAAATTGAAGTGGATTTAATTTAAAATTAGTCCAAATTAATTTTAATAATTTGGAATTGTAGTTAAAGTGAATATGTTTAAAATAAAATGGAATTTGACTTGAATTTGGAAAGAAATTGAGGTTAATTCAATTTGAATTGGAGATAAATCAAGTTCAAGGGAAACTGAAGTTATTCAAATTAGAATTGAGTCAATTTAAATGGAAGTGGAAATTTAAATTGAATTAATGGGGAATTGAACAGTTTGGCTCTGGACTATTTTCAAAATAAATTATTTTAGTATAAATCAATTTTTCTAACTATTTACTATACAACTTTTCTTTTTAAATTTCAAAACTATCCTATATTTATTTAACAACTACTTTCGGAACTATTTAACTATTTTACAACTATTTTATAAGCTAGTTACTATTTTTCCAACTACTTTATAACTAGTTGCTATTTTTTACTATTTTTCACCTATTTTACAATTACTTAACTATTTTACAGTTATTTTACAAACTAATAACTATTTTTCAACTACTTGTCTATTTTTAAAATTTCAAGCTATTTTCTAAATATAAACTGATCGGAGTTCAAACTGTTATTGATTAAATACCCAATCGAGATAAGAATTACAGTGATAATCCAAATGGAATTGAAGCAATTGTGAATAAGTGTATAGAAATCATAAGTGAATGTGAATAGAAAAGAGAATTGATTTGGTTAATAATCAATGGAGATAAATACGTAGGATGTACGTGTATTATTCTATTCGCATAGTGATTTGATCCAGATTCGAGCACAAAATTTCGAGATAGTATATCGATCCGAGTTGGGATTATTACTCGATTTTCGACGGCAAACTTGGATATGGATTGTTGATTGGTTCTGGATGTTCTCTATCATGGTTATGGCTATGAAAGGAGAATGACGGTTTCTGATCAAGAAACCAGATCTATGTCTGCAATAGGAAGTTGGGTGGATGATACTAGTTCGAAAGTGAAATTGTGTGATCGAGTGAGCGCTCAGATTGATATAGCATACGAATGATATGTGTACATCGTACGGGTTTGAATGAAATTGATACTAGGAATTTGTGGATAACAATTGTGAAATGGTTTTTGAAATGAAAGGTATATTTTATGAAATATATGATGAAGTAAAATGGAAATTGGATATTTCTATAATAGAAATTTACTTTATGGAAGTAAGTGAGTGATAAGTGGTTTTGTAAAGAGTAATCAAATTTGAATATTTGATTTTGAATAAACAAAGTTATATATCTTTGTTATATACGATAAATCTCCCCTTGTTGAATCTATTGCCGAAAGAAAAAGATTTTGAAGGTGTTTGAAGTATAAAAGAAGTTTTATACAAGTTTGAAATGATTCAAAGTTTATAAATATATATATATAAAGGATCTTATGAGGATTTTGGAAAAAGGTTTTTGGAACCTTTGGATTTGGAAAGGCTTTTTGATTTTTGGGTACAATCAATATTGGAATTTGGAAAAGCCTAATTTGAGATTTATCGATTTTGGGATAATCGATTTTGAGAAAGGAGATTTATATGAGATTCATACTAGGTGTATGATATTGGAAGATACTATATGTGTATAGTATAAGTGTTTTGAAAGTGGTTCTGGGGAAAAAGGCGCTCCCTTGAATGAACTTCTCAGGAGTGCCACAGGGTGGTACTGCCATAAATCCTAAGGGGGGTATTAAAGTTGATCCTGTGAGGACTCCGGACAAAACTAGTTCCTGAGGATTATGTGTAGTATGTAGCAAAAGTCAAGGGGGTTGATGCCTACATAGGCATTTAGGTTATGCTGTGACGATAGTGTAATTCGATGTCACTGCGATCTACTGTAGACCATAGCGAAAGTCGTGTGTGCCGCTGAGAGCCAACAGTCTACGTTTAATTTTATATCAGTAGACTGTGACCTATGGTAGCATAGTGAAATTCGTGTGTGCTGTTGAGAGACAACAGTCTGCGTTTGATTTTACATCGGTAGACTGCGACCTATGTGGAGTGGAGAAGTTTCATTTTTGGCAGCGAAAATCGAGGGCGCTGATGCCTATAGTTACATAGACTTTTGTTGTGATGGAAACGTAACCCTAGAATGTAACTGCGATCTATTGTGGGTTCCATGGCATAATCGAGAAGCGTGGAGTGCCTACAGTTACATGGACTTTTGCTGCGATGGTAACGTAACTCAGGATGTAACTGCGACCATGGATGGGGGTGATGATTTCCAAAGCATTCCCACCAAGGATATTTCCTCTATTTTCAAAAACTATTTTTTTATTTTCAATAAAATTATTTTTCAAAGTATTTTCACTAGATGTCGAAAATGGGTCTGCTAAGCACTTATAGACTTTCAGTCCTACGCCTGATCAACGTATAACCGAATTTCTATGAGAACAAGGATGGACTTGTTGAAACATCGAGTTATAAAAGTATTTTTATAAAACTACTTTGTAATAATATTATATGGATATTAAAAAGTGTTTTAAAAATGATTAACGAATATGTATCTGATTTTAAGCATTTTTATAAATTCGTTTCGTTCCTTTTCGAGGATGAACAATTCTAAAGGGGGGAGGAATGTGACGACCCGAATTTTTGACGTCTGATAATTGGAAATTAACTGATTTTAATTTTGAAATATTGATCTTATTAGGCAAACAAATAAATAAAAGTATGTATACAAAAGTTAAGATGTGTATAGTATTTCCAATATGGAAATGTATAAGTGTGTATGAATATATATATATATATATGATAACAAATACAAATGCATTGGGTAAAACAAATATACATAGGAAATCTATGTATATATATGTATGTATGAGCCTAAGGAGACAAGCATTTAATGCACATTTCAACTCAAGCATACAATATATCATTTCAAGTTTACAAAACAAAACAAAACAAAATATAAAAAGGAAGCTTACTAAGTACAACAAAAGAATGCAGCCTACCTTTTTCTTATTTATACCCCACTGCCTACTTCAATTTTTTTTTTAAAAACCAAGTTAAACAAAAGATAAGCATTCCTGCCATTTTACAACTTAAAAACATATGACCTCAACTCAACAAGGATCATCAAACCCAAATCAAAGCAAAGAAGCAACTCAGTTTTAAACGTCTAAAGCTTTTCAAAATTTAAGAGCTCTGTTCTTCATTTCCAAATCAGGTGAGTAACATCACTACTTTAAAAAGTTTAAGTATATGTTTTGTTGCATGTTCATCTCTGAAAAATAGTATGTTTTGTGAATATGTGTGTGTGTGCGTGCGTGCGCGCATTGCTGTTGAATCTGCGTATCCCTGTTCTTAGTTTTCAAGCTCAAGACTTGATCAAAAATCGTATTCTCTTGAACCAATTGCTGTTAGAACTTGGATTATAAACAAAAGTAGTTTATTGGATCAAAGACTAATGTTTAAAATTTAAATTAAATTTAAATTTTAACTTGAATGTCTCTGGAAACTCAAAATAACAGGGTAAGCTTAAGGTAACTGAAAATTCAAAAATATAAATTCACTGGTTCAATCATATAATCTGAGAACATATCCAAAAACTTGATTTTTTAAAACTAAAATTATCGATTTTAGTGCTAGATTGAGGTTGTAATTCAGGTTTGACCAGAAAATGGTAATTTTGGTTTCTGGTGATCAACTTGCTCTAGAAGGTCGGGATTCTTCCTGGAGGTGGAGGAGTGATCAGAGAATCTAGGAAAAATACTTGTTGGTGATGCATTTCATTGAAGATGCAGTGGAGGTGGATACTTTCCTGGAACCCTAGCTTTGACTAGGTTAGATAAATCGAACATCTCGATTTATACAGTGGATCGAGAGCAATGGGGTTTTGGGTGATGGAAGTAGGTGTGTTGACGAGGACTTGGCCGGAGTTGTAGGTTTTCTGATGATCGGAATTTCGTGGTCGAGGCGTCGCCAGGTTTGGGTGCAATAGCTTCTGTTTTTTTCCAGGTTTGGGTTGCATCTCGAATTCGATTTCGAGACTAGGGGTACGATCTGATGATCGTAATTGGGTGTTTGGGTGTTAGCCGATCTGAGAAGATCAATGGTGGTGGTCAGAGATGATCAACGGCACCGTGCATATGCACTGTGCACTGATGTTCTGGTGACTTTGGTTTTGGATGGTTCTCGTGTTAATTGATGTGTTAACTCGAAGTAGTCGAGTAGTTTGCTCGGGGAAGTTTGGTATTGGACTCGAAGCAAAATGATAGTGCCTCGGGTTAATATTTGTTATAGGTTTTTAAAGAGAAAACCTATTCTGTTTTTTTTTTTAATTTTTAAAATGAAATTTAAAAACTGAAGTTAAATTGCAAAGTAGAGATTTAAAACAAGTTTTAATCAAAGTTAAATCTGGAATTCAAGTTAGTGAATCTCAGTTTTTAAAACAAATAGAGTTTTTTAAAATTTAAATTTGTTTTAACTACTTTAAAATGGTTAAATGGGTTGAATTTTAAAATGAAGCTAAGTTTAATCTGGATTCAGATTCCAGTTTTAAAATGAAAGAAAGTTTTTTTAAATTTGAATTGTTTTAAACAACTTCAATGTTAAAGTGTATTTTTAAATATGGTTTGAATTGAAAATGAATTTGGTTTTAAATTCTTTTAAACTTCTTTTATAAAATGAGTATTTCCTTAATGTGAGATTTTAAACGGGTTTTGAATTGTTTTTGAACTTTGTTTAAGTTAAATTTGTATTCATTTTAAATCTTAAAATTAAAATGAAATTTGAAAGTAAATTTAAAGCAAAGTGTGTTTAAATGCTTTGTGAATAATAATCTGATCATTAATAATAAAATGTTTTATCTTTACATAAATGAAGATTTAATGATTTTTAATTCACTAAATTTTTAAGGAAATTAAATGGGTAATTAATTTATTTAATTTATGATTTGTATTAATTAAATAAGTAATTAAAGGGTTAAATTAATTAATTAAGGTTTGAGATTAGTTAATTTAAGGAATAATTAATTTGTGATTAAGGATTATTAATTATATTTTAATTAATGATCAAAGATTAATTAATGAAGTAAATAAGGATAATTAAGTTACAGTTAAGAACTTAATTAATTAATTAGAGATAAATTAATTGGTTAATAAAGATTAATTAATTTGTAATTAATAATGATTAATCTAAGTTTAATTACTTAAGGTAAGTAATTTAAGAATTGTTAAAGTTAATGAAGATCATTAATTAAGGATTACTAAATAAATAAATAATGTGATTAACTTTAAATAATTAATTATATTAATTAATTAAAAATATCCATTTATGGAAATTGTTTACATATAATTACTTAATGGAAGTAATTAGAGGAATTAATTTCTCAAGGTAATTAATTAAATTAATGTGATTAGTTTAAGTTGATTAATTAGTTTAATCGATTTAAATAATCATTGGATGATGGGTTAAATAAAATTACTTAATGTAATTTATAAAGCATGATTACTTAGTGAAGTAATTAGTGGATAATTACAGTATGTAATTAATTGAAGATTGGAAGTGGTTTTAGGTTAATTACCTGGTGTAATTAATATGAAGAATAATTACTTAGTAAAAGTAATTAATAATCAATTACTTAGTGTAATTAATTTAAGAATTGATTAATAAAATTTACGGGAAGAAAATTAAGTGATGTAATTAATTAAGAATAATTAATTACATAATGAGATTAATCAAGGGTGATCAATAAATGTAATTAATTAAAGATTAAGTATAATTACTTAAGGTAATTAATGAGGCATAATTCCTTAGTGAAGTATGAGTAGATAATTACTGGATGTAATTAATAAAAAAGAAATTACTTGATGAGAAGTAATTAAAGGATAATTACTTGGTAGAGGGAATTAAGTGATAATTATTCATTATAATTAAAGGATTGATTAATATAATAAATCAAGGAGTTGGTTTAATTGAACGAGTAATTCAGGAAAGTTAATTGCTGATTGTGATTAATCAAGGTTGATTAACGAACGTAATTAAGTTAAAGGTTAATTATTAAATGGAATTAAAATAATTAACCAATGAAAGTAATTAAAGGATCATTGACTAATGTAATTAATGGAAGTGATAAATCTTACATATTAATGATTGACTGATGATGAGTACTTTGAATTGGTTAATATCTCGAATATGAATTGCTTTGTGATATGATATGTTGGATGGACGGTGATAATGTGATTATCTATAAATTATGAATTGTTGTGTAAAAGTGTTATCCGGTAATTAAAGTTGAATTGTATTTAATTGGATAACTTGGTTTTAGATGACATTGGATTCGAAGAGACCGGAGTCGGGTATTAGTAAATACCCGAAACCACTTTGATACATTATAGATTGATATGTGAAATCAATAAGCTGGAACGAAATGATTTAAGTGAATTGGACTATTTAATCTAAGTTTTGGTACTTAGAAATTTGTGAGTGGAATAAGTAATGTCTATAACAATTTGTGAACTTGTAATTGATACAAGTTACCCGGGTTATATATATACGTTGTATGCTTTTGTCATTCATGTTAGATGGGTTTACTCACGCTGGTTTCCAGCCTAACCGGGGTGTTATTTTGATGTAATGCTCGGGTCAGACCGAGTATTACAGATTTTCAGGTAAGGACGTTTTGGAGATCAGAAGGCGAGCTTGATGGCAGGAACGTATGGAGTGTATTCCGTTGTGATTTATTCTAGCTTATTTGGGACAAGTTGTTATAACTGTCCAGTGGTTGTATAAATGAATGTAACTCTGATGTATTTAAATGTAATTAACTGATACAGATTTTCCTTGTATAATTGCTATTTCATTTAATATTATAGTTTGATCCTCTGCGAATGTGAGAATTTGTGTTTAGTGTATTCTGTTTTCTTCTTCTTCTTCTATCTCCTTTTTTTTCTTAACTATATGGAATTTTCGGGATCGAAATTTCCGGGTCGTTACACATCACATCTGAGCCGCATGAATCATCTTCTTCCCCCAGGCATCTTCGTACGTGAATGAACCCATTTGGCCGCCAATCTATTGACGAATTATGGTCCACCATCGATCATTTCGACGACAATCAGCTACCCTCATTCGAACGCCGACCCCGGGCTCCACCTACGGCCGCGAGGACGTGAAGCTCGGCCCTACCATCGGCCATAAAATGCCTTCAAACATGACGAATTCAAATCTAAATTGCCATCGATTTACTCGAATATATTCGATCATAACTGTTTGTGTTATAAATCTCGCAACCCTCTACCATTTTGCTTTAGAAAGTTTTCAAAAATATTGGATGGATTGGGGGAAAGGGAGGGAAGAAGATTGGAAGATTTTGACCGTTCAAAAGTTAACGGCGGTGGCTAGGGTTTTCGATTAGGGTTTGAGTGAAAACGGAAAGTGTTGAGGTCTTTTTATATAAAATTTTGTGACACTATTCACCCGAAAAAATTTCGAACTCCAAATGAAGCATGCCGCCTTGCGTTTACAATGTTTTACCCCATTCAGAACACAATGGAATATATATCGAGAGCCAATTCTATCATATTTAGAAGATAGGTTGTCACAACCCGAAATTCAGAGTTCACAAATCGACATCAAATACCTCACTTGTATTCGACTGCCGGATATTCGAACGTCAAATTTCAGTTCGGATGGAGCTTATAACAACGTTAGATGAATATAAACAGTGGGAAACAAAATGAACTGCCATACATCAATATTCCAGATACAACATCATCTCATACAACATCATTACCAACATCAGAGTATTTTTATACATATAACACAACTTCAAAATAGAACATCACGGCAGAACAACAAGTTATCGCATTCCAAGAAGGTCTTCAAAGAAATGAGGCGATGGCAAACTTCCAAAACTAAGCACCTTGAGATCCAAAAGTTTTTGAAATATCTCCAAGTCAAAAGCCTTCAAAAACCGATAGCCTTCAAACTATAAGACTTCAAAATCTAGCCAGCACTAAAACATGGGAAACCAGCTAATAGGCTGCCCGTGTGGAAATTATGGGCACCCAGAGTTTAGAAAGAAAACAATAAACTCCGAGTCATTCGTGGGACTAGTATGAGTAAACAAAAATAGTTGCTTTGAATAAAAACAGATTTTTAATGAAAACCGTTCATGCTTTTGAAAAATGAAACACCATAAGGCCTCCCAGCACGTACACAATGCAATCGCACAATTGGGGGAGATTTCTCTTTATGATAGTCAAATACGCTTTATACGAGAAAACTCTTTGATATTATTATTAGTGCATAGTGTAGAAAACATTTCCGAAAGTATAATATTAATCTTAGCCAGCATACGTACCATTATAGTACGCCTACTATAGCTACCATATTAGATGGCAGGTTCTACAACTAAAACCGTACCGGGTTCGTATCGGTAATTGGATTTCCAACAAATGGTCAGGCTAAGGAACTTCCTGGGCCACATGGATACGCCTCTGGAGGGACGCCCCAAGAACCTAACCGGATCTCTGCCAACACAAGGTCGGGTTACCTCTGTGACTAGGTAACTACTGACACAAGTATGCCATCCCCCGGTTGTAACCAACCTTTATCCGGGGCCCCAAAAACAACAATCACAAAGTAATATATTTGCGATATCCACATAAGTTAAGTATCTGGGCTCCATACCATGATACCACTTCTATCCAGAAGGAAATGCACATACCCAAATAGGCTCTACCCAAATAACCTTGCTGCATCTTTCCTGTTTCGACCATTACCGAGTTGTGAGGTTCGACGAAGTCTCGTCCACAAAGCTACGCTTTTCACAAAAGTCATGCTTTGATCAATAAATGATCAGCAGCACTCAGCATGCCACATTACCAAGTTGGGAATATATTACTGATAACCTTCAACTACATAACCTCTGAGCTCGTGCGTCTCAGAGAAGGGTGTTAAGCTAAGAGAACAAATTCTCTCCCACCAACAGAAATGTATCTGGAAAAAATCTGCTTTATATCTCAAAATGCAATGTCAGACATGCAATCCATACATGTTTGTTCTGGGTTTGAACAAAACCGAAGGTACTTCCGAAGAAGCCCTTGCAATCCGGGCATCCACAATCCCGATCGGACTCCCCATCACATATGGAGAACTCTATACCGGAGCAACTCAGTACAGAATCATTCGACAGTTATCCTATCGTTCTCGAAGATATCCGGTCTTCACCACCGTCTTCAAATGCTCATCCATTTCATCGTATCACTATTCGGAATGGGTTATATGACACAAAGGTCCTCTCCCGACTAATCCGAATAGTAATCCGAATACCGAGCCCATAACCAACAGGAATCCGACTCCCTGTCGCATCGAAATTCAAAAGCTGTTTTACGGGCCAAAGATTTTTCATATTCATGCAGAAATATACAAAATCACAGCTCAACACAAAGCAATTCATATCACATAACATCACAATTACAATCAGAGATATCAATCAGTACACATATACGATAACTATCAATCATCTACAACTAAGATGAATCAATCGTGTGATTTAAACTAATCAATCACATAATTAATTTCATTAATTATCTTTAATTAACAATTAGTTATTCTTAATTAAAATTTATAAAATCTTTAATCATCTTCATTAATTAATCATTCCTTAATTAATTACCCTAATTAATCCTTAATTGTTCATTATTTAAATCTTTATTACTTTTATTAATTAATTATTTCCTTGATTAATTATCTTAATTTATTACAATTCGATTAATCTTAATTATTTCTTAATTAAACATTAAATATTAAGTAATTAATTTAAATAGTTTATTTTTAAGTAAATCATTTATCACTTAAGTAAATCATAAATTACTTATTAAATTTAAAAGATAAACCTTCTTATCTTTGTTAACCATTTTGATTATCTTGTAAAATTAATTTAAATTTATCACATGAATTGTCTTGAGAGATCAAAATTGTTTTGTATAGCATTTTATCTTAACATCATTCTTGATTACATTATATAATTAACTTTATAAAGTAATGTGACAAACTTAAATTAAATTAAATTACTTTTTAAAAAAATGTCTTACTTAAACTTTAATTTGTTTTAAATTCAAATCAAAATTATCCTTTAAAAACATGAGTTTAAAATTGTTTGAGTGTTTTGGATTTTATTATTTTATTTGAGCAAAACTGTCCTGTACGCTGACCCCTCTGAAGCTGCTTCGAGTCTTCCCCGAAACGTCATACTGCTTGCTTCGAGTTATCCATAAAAACTACCCGTGTGCTCTACATTTTTTTTCAAAATTTTTTTCTAAGTACAGAACTCGTATAACACCAAATCACTTCAGGCCAATACTCGATTTCGAACCCTACTCCCCGAAGCTTGATTCGAGTTTTCCTCTTCTTCCCCAATTGGCTGCCCCTGACACAAACCGACTGTGTGCACATGCACAACTCCTCCGACCGCCTCCAGTTGAATTTCTGGTCATCAACACGTCCACGATGATGCTGTCGAACCTCTCAAACACTCAAAAATTTGAAACAATCGTGATTTTGCATTTTAGTCCCTAGACCCAAAACTGGAACGAACAAGCGCCTCAAACAAACACCTCGCTCCCCCTCTTTTGATCATCAGAATTCACGACACCCAGTCCAAAGCTCCACTAGCCTCCCACGCTTTTGATGGTCCCTGTCCTATGACTTCCGATGGCCTACAGATGGCGCGGCGATCACGTTTCTAACCCTGACTTGTTTAACACCTTAAACCCTAACGCGATCAAAATCAACACCCATGTTGATTTTTAATCAAATCCAATATTTTTCCCAAACTCCATAGTCTTCCAGCAAGCCTCAACCACGATTTCAAGCACCCAAACGCCATAGATTGCCAGAAATTCAAGAAAATGGCAACTTTGTTCATCTTTTTTTTCTCAATGGATACTTGACAAAAAAAATTGATTTTACTTTTAAAAATCATAAATTTTAAAGACAATTCAACTTATATACTCAAAATCTGGAGTTGTGTCTAATGACATTCTGTTCATATTGGGTTTACCTGTAATTTTCCATTTCCAAACACAAATTTTTGTTTAGCTTACCCACATTTTTTTAAAACTTAGGCCATGATCATTCAAACATATTTTCTTTTGATCTCAAAGCCTAACAACAACTTGAGGTTGAGTTTTTTTTTACAGAATTTGAACCTGTAGGCATGGAACAGCGTTCCTGTTGATGTACACAGACATGCATTCCAATTTTTATGTATAAACATATACATGCAAACATATATTTTATCATTCAAACTTAAATATGGTTCACAGCAGCAATTTTATCATCTTATATTATATTAGTGTCTAGTATATAAATAATATTGATCATAGATGAAATTGTTACAATGATTAAATTATAGCATGTAGCCCAAAATGGGTAGTAAAATCAAAATGGCAGGTGCGTGGTGGAGTTTGGATTTCCATACAAATAACCAGTTGAAGGGACTACCTTTCGGCAGTACATCTCCAGAGGAATGCATTGAGGAACATCACAAAGGAACCTCTACCAACACAATAACGGCCTATCTCTATAATTAGATAGTAACGAATATATCATCCTCCGGTCATTACCGACCATTCCGAGGGCCCTCATAGCATACAAACCACATTAATTTACATTTTGAACATCATAGCAGGAAGAAATATATCTATAAGAGGATGATCATATCCTAATAGGAGCGACCCACTTAGCCTTGCCGCGTCTAACCATGTTTCGGTGATTTTCGGTTGATGAGGCCTGAGGTAACGACTACCTTTCACATATCACATCGCTATGAACGCCACACGGCCATTTCCGTTGACTACTAACTGCCTTCCACAAAAATACAACCCTTGAGCTCATATGTCTCAAGGAGGGTGTTAAGCTAAGAGAAGTTTCCTTCTTTCCATCACTGATGTACATTTGTAAAAAAACCAATGTACGTAATCTTTAGAAATGCAATGTCAGACAAACGTCCATATAAGTTGTCCAGGAACATAACAAACCGTAGATACTTTCCTACCACATCTTGTTGGGAAATCCCTAGGACTAGTAGCGAATAGTCCTTGCATTGGAATTTCATAACGGAGAGACCACTGCTACTATATGTATAGTGGGATTTTAACCCTAAACGATCAACAAGCAGACCTCCACTATGAAAATCCTGAATATCAATATCATCATAATCTACACAATCGAATGCATAAATGTTGGTCCAAAGTGGTTTTCGGATAAATCGATCCCAGTCTCTTTGCACAAACAACACAAAAGCGGTTCTCAACTTCACACAGAAACTAAGTCTCACAGACTTATCATGTCTCCGACTTTCAACTTTCTATCCTTCGGCCAAGAAGGAAGCTCGATAGATTGGAGTAATACCACATACTATACGAATTAACATCTTCAACATAAATGATAATCAAGCCTACACAGAAGGCTATGCACTAAGTGTATGACTAAATTGTTCCCACATCAAGTCGAGGAACTAAAATGGCCAAATTTGATAGTCGGATATTTAACTATCAAAACAAACAAACAAATATTTAGCACCATAAGCAATCATTAGGCCCTTTATTTAATCTTTTATTAATTAAATCACTTGCGAAATATCTCAAAACCATTTCAAAATTTCTATATTGAAAATAATTCCCATATACTTATTTAATAATAAGCAATTCACAAATCAATTTATTTTCAACACTTAGAAAACATTACATGTAACAAAATCATGATTAAGTATTTTTTTTTTTTAAGGAAAACATTCTCTTAAACATATTTATTCGGGTTAAAACGAATATTGCATAAAATATCATTACGACAATCCAAAATCACTAGTATAGGGATTCGATAATTAGATAGATATATAAATCCCATATACTATACAAAACTTCTCCTTTTGAAAATCATTTACTATAACAACAGTGTTATAGTCCATCATTTCCTTACTTCTCGAAAACGTCTAGTTCAACAATGAATGTTAAAATCTATGTATTCAATACTTAACACATTTTAAAACATCTTCAAACCATTTAACTCCATTTAAAATATCACTTCCCAAAAATATCCATTTTATTAATAGATTATCCATTTTCCAAAATCGGGAATAAAATCCCTGACCAATTTCAATACTTCTACACATTTAATTTAAAGGATTATCCACTGTCCAAAATCATCAATATAATTACTTTAATAAACTTTCATAATTTAACTTATCAAATTCAATTGAGTTCGGATTTATAAAACAATGTTTACAAATCACATTTCTATTTTTATAAAAAATTCCATTTATAAAATTCCTTTATTAACCAATCTCATTTATATCTCATTTATATGCCAAAATCCAATTATAAGTTAATTTTCTTATAAATTGTTTATTATACAAATTCATTCTTTTATAACTTCAAAAAATTCATAAATATTATTCACTTATAGGATTCACTTATCACTTCCTTTTAACATTTACAAAACTCCTTTATAATTCCATTACTTTTGATTTACAAAAATTCAATTTTATAAATCTCATATATAAACCGTTTTTGATAATTCAAAAGTCTCAGTTTAAACTATTTACAAAATAGTTAACTCCATATTTCCACAAATCACATTTTAGTATATTTCTCAAAAATCATGATTTTTATAACATAAAAATTGTAACCTTTATTTATTTAAAATAAATTCATTCCTTTAATTTAATAGAACTTCTATTTTCAAAATCACTTGAAAATCCTTTTTAATTTAAGATCATCACTTTAACATTTTTAAATTTTCAAAAATAGGCCCAATGCTTCAACGACAATAAATACGTCAATCACGGCATCTAAATCATCATATATCACATGATAACAGCATATGTGTCAATATATGTAAATAGTTTTTTTTTTATTTAAACATGTTTATTGTATTGTTTTGATTCAGATTCATGTTTATTCATCATCTCCATTTAATATATGTTCATGTTAAATTGATATCTTTTGAACCCCTTATTACTTTTGGCAACTTGATATTAGTCTCTGTATTGTTTAGATCTATAATTTCTTATCATAAATAGTAAGCTTTTAATTTAGAATTAAAAGTGACTAAAACTAGTTTAATATTAATCCTTTTTAATTAACGTGTGAAATTATCATTCTGACGCACTATCTTGGATTTTGACGAAACCATTGTCATCGAATCCGAAATAATGAATTGTTATATGCCATCATGTTTCGTGGCGATTGGACGTACTGTGTGGTTGTTTGGGATCAAGATGCATGGCAATTGATTTCATAAATTATATATTATATCTAGATAAATCAATCAGACTTGATATCAAAAGAAGTCATCAGCCACAATGTGTTGTAACTATGAGTGATTTATCACAATAAAATAAACATATTATTTTAAATATTCCTAGTCAAGATGTATCGAGAATGGATATCGATGTATCTGTTGATACAGGAGTATGCAACGCTCTCTAAATGTCAGGCAGTGTATTACTCATGATGATTGGGGACATCAAAAGGTTACATAGTGATAATTATTGGATAATTATGTAATGACCCACTCGATAGTTTTCTATTGGTTAATATAACTAAGGTCAAACAAAAATATCGATATGATAAGAGTACATAGTTCTTTTTGACTTGAGAATACTATTGATCTTCAATATGGAAGCTCCACTTTGATTACGGTTAAATTATGGCATGGCGTCCATCGAATGAGTATAATTGGGTCAAGTGGAAGCATTGGAAGTGAAACACTATTCGAGAGAGGATTCATCTCCTCGGTTATATAAGGTTAATATCACGGTCAACTATAGTCAACTCAAAGTCAAAGACTTTGATCAGAGCAATATGGTTAATAATTATTGTCATTATTAGACCAAGGACTCTGTGCTTGAACTATAAAGTTGAATATGGACGATAATGGAGTTTTGACCACTACCGAATTCTGTAAGTCCAAAATGATATAGTTTTAACGAAGAGAATTGGTGTAAATGATTGTCACTATTAGGTAACGCTTAAATAAGTAAAATGAGATTTTACCGAAAATATGTTAAGTGGTTAATTCAGTCAAAGTATTATGCCACTAGTTAATGTGACGTGTGAATTTTAATATTCGAATTATTTAATATTAATCACTGACAGAATTTACACTTTTGAGTTGCACAATCGTAATAGTGAATATTCCTAATAAACCACATGATTTAATTAATTTATAATCATTGCAAATTAATTAATATTTCTAAAATATTGATCATTAAATTTTATTTGATTGGTTTATGCACCATTAGCATTTAATAAAGATCGTAAATAAAAGTTGTAGATGCACGTATCGATAGATTGTTTAAATTTGATTTAAATGAATAAACGCTAAGTGGGTTTGGGATCGCTTAAGGCCCATAATTCCTCCAAGTTTGGCTGGCTACATAAGAGAGACAGGATAAGTTTTCTAAAGAATTACTAAAGGAAAAAGAATCCATTACATTAAAAGTGACAATCAATTACTAAAGAATAAGTTTTCTAAAGAATGGCTTCAAAATTTCCAAAATCAATTACAAATCAAATCATTCATTAAAAGTGGTTTATTCCTCTTGATCCTAGCAGAATCTATAGGCTGATTTTTGAATCCAGGAGCTTTGATTCATTGTTCAAGGTGTAATTTATTGGCTACATCCAAAGGTAATTTTCTTATTTAAAATTCACCTATGTATTTATATGATTGATAAATTAAATTTCATATGATTCACCTCATATTTTAATTATTCATCTTGTCATATGTAAATTAAACCTCCTTATTGTCTGTTTAATTAAAACATGTTTATTGTATTGTTTGGATTTAGATTTGTGTTTGTTCATAATCTTCCTTTAACGTATGTTAGGATAAACTAATATTTTTTGAATCCCATATTACTTTTAATAACTTGCTATCATTTTCTACATTTTTTAGATCTGTAAATTCTTATCGCAAATTCTTATCGCAAATTTACATATGCTTATTTTGTCCTAGTTTCTTTTAATTTATTTTGGAAAATTGTGAAATTAAAAACTGATTTTGAATGATATTTTTAATATATTTATGTAACATTAACATACTCAAATGAAAATGAACTGTATATGTTAAGTTATCTACTACTTTTTGAAATTGATCTTAAATTTCATATGGTAAATACTTGTATATAATTATTTCAATCCTTGTTTAAAAAACCTTGATTTAAGATTAATTAATGGACTTTAGTGCAAATTCTGATTCTTTGTGGTTTTCTATATTTAAAGCCTTATGTGAAATCGAAAGTATTGTTTCGTTCCTAAATTAAAATTTTAATGAAAACTGTTAACATTCAAATCGAAATTGAAATCTTTTCGTGTAAATGTATATATTCATATATTATATGCTACAGTATTTGCAAATATATCTTGTTTAGATCTAAATTATTAAATTGTAATAATCATGTATATGAAAATATACATGTTTAGTCTAATTCAAATTTGTAAGAGGATTTTGTGCAATAATGTAACCTTTTGTTGACAAACCTTTCTTTAAGTGAAATCATTCCAGTTAATGTTAATTTTGGATTCCAAATTATTTAAAAAAACTACTAAGTTTTCACTTTATATACATACATGCATACATGCATATATATAGATATGTATGTATATACATATACTAACATATATATGTATGTATGTACGCGTTTATAATTAATATGGATGTATGCATATTTTCATTAATAAAAAAAACTTGAACAACCAAGGCGTGTGTAAATTTGGTTGACAAGTTTTAAATGTCATTTAATATATTAATTATTATAGTTAAATAGGGAGAGAAATGAAAGGTTTCACTATCTTTATATATTTTCATATCTTCTCTTGATTAACTACATAGGATAAGAAAGGGAAACAAAAGGTTTTTTCTTTAAACTCATTTATACATGTTCCCTTTGCACATATAAACATTATTATATACTGTACTTACACTTCACATAAATTAATATATTTAATACATTCAATATAATATCTATAAATTAAAGTAATATTTAAATCTCCATTTTAAAATTTTAAGCAAAATAAAATTTGATTTAATATTTTATGAGATTGGATATAATATACATTTAAACTACATAAGCATAATACAGATCCAAAATGGTAAAAATTTTGAAATTCAACCATTTCTTCCGCTACGGGTTGGCACAGTTCCAACGCCTTATTCTTATTTTTTTAAATTCGTTTCAAATGAATGTTATGTTATAGTGAGTGAAAACCCCATTTCGTGCTTTGGCATTGTAGTCTCACTATGTTTTATGTTTAGGTTAATACATTGGTCATACTAAACTTTATGTCTGGCTTGTTTTTTAATCGTGTTTTCCCTATAAAAACTCATGGATACTCATTAAAGTAGGTCAAGTTCATGGTTTTAGATAGGATTATTTTAGGTGGATAAATAAAGGAGCCAAAAATGAAGTATGAGGCTTGAGAGTATTATTTGTTATTCTGATTCTATTATTCTAAGTGTTTATAAAAGTGTGTTGGGCATAACACTATTATCTATATTATTGCATTCTATTTTTGACCCCTGTGCGGGCTTGGATATGGAACTAAATTATTAATCATGTATAATGATGTATTCCTTAATTTTAGTTAATATCTACTCAGTTTGCTTAAAACTATTTAATATAACTAATCTCATCTCGTTACCAAAAGATAATTTCAAGATGACTGCAATACATTGGAGGTCAATCTGTGGGTTCCGAAATGGGGGACGTTACAATGTACCACTCTTTATTTTTGCCATAACTTCATCATTTCGATTCCAAACTTCAGGTGACCATAAACATAACATCCCCAAACCATCCTAAGCTCTCCATATCAGTCGCGTCACGTTTCGAGCAATATAACCCCACGATTCATTCAAAAGCATACCGATCATACAGTACATCAATACAAACTAAACATACATCCAAATGACCATACAAACATAATACAACATATAAGCATTATATTAGGCAATACAAACAAGTTTCAAACATTTTTATCACTCTAAATTAGGCATATTGAAAAATGATGACTTGTTTGGTCAAATAGTCAAAGTGGGTTAAAATTAATTATCTAATCTTTTAAATTCATTATAAAAACGATGTTAAGTTTAGATCTATCACAAAAACCATTTTTAATATTTGAAATCCTTTTAAACCTTTATTTTTAACTATATAAACCCTTACAGTAAAGTGAGAGATACGAATCACTCACTTAATACCAAATTCGCACGAAAATCAAGGTAGAAAAGATCCAACTAGCCCCATGTAGTAATCCCCATGCAGCAAATCTAAGATCCAAATGCTTTTCTAACTATTACCCTCTTAATCACCAAAATAGGCTAAATAAAGCAGAGATTTTGATTTCTTTTGGCTAAGAAGTCAATTTATGGTGGTTTTTAAGCTATTTTTGGGAAGTGTCATAATGTATAGAGGTTGTCCCATTAGTTTGATTTGGCACGAGTCCCGAAATGAGTTGGTGGACCTAATCCAGCCTCGAATTACCAAATATTCTATCTAAATATTGTCTAAATTCACATGGTAGTATCTCTTAAACGGTAAAGACAAAGTCTATTGTGACCGATATATGAAAAGTGAAACAATATCTTTCGTTAGGAAGTGGTTTCAAACATTAATTCGGCACCTACTAAAAGTTATCTGCCTTATAAGTTTTTAAGGTCCTCAATAAAATTACTAAGGGTCAAAAATGTCGATACTAAACATTCTCCAAAGTTATAGCCTCATATGACCTAATTAGGATTTAACGTAATATTTTATAATCCTCCGATATGTAAAATACGAGTTGTTACAAGAGGAATTTCGAGATCAGGACTGAAAAATGAGGATGTGGATGACATCCATGGTTCCGTAGGAAAGTGCACAGGATCAATCGTATGGCTAATGTAAAAATATGTGTATATAATTAACTAAGCATAATACTAATAAAACAGAGTAAAGTAAGAACGATCACACCTGAGTTCAAAGAAAGAGAGAAGTATAAAACAAGAATTAGACAATGAAACTTTAGCCATAGCCATTTATTTATAGTTGTTAAAAAGGCTTCTTCAAAAGTTGCAACTCATCAGAGCAAACCATTAAAAGAAGAGCTGCGACCGTTGAGAGAGAAGGGAAGCGGCTTTTCAAAAATAGCTACTACAACATATTTAGATGTCTAGTTGAAAATAGGCAGGCAATTATCTTTAAAAAATATTCTTCTAGAAAGCAGATAGTTCAAAAATTCACTTTTTCAGACAATTGACTTTGTGAGAAAATTAGACCAGAAATGATATAGTTTGAAAATTAGTTACCTCAGACATCTGGTTTATGTTACCAGATGTTTGCATTCTTAGAGATTTTAAAACATGTTTAAACACTTTGTTTGAACGAGTACAATTTTTTGATGTAAATATATTAGTTCATATCACTCATGGGAGATTGTACATGTTTATCTAAGACACTAACGTAAGATATAGACCTTTATAATGGTTTGTCTTTATGTCGAGCTCTTTGTTGATACTTCTTTTCAGCCTATCGATTCTCTGATGCTTTTGTGTTCCTCATTGTATTTAAGGCTTGATCATCATGTACATGTAAGTTAGTTTAGAGATTCTACAATGCGACTATATAGTTGTTGTTGTTAGGAAATCAACTCTATGGTTTCGATGATAACAACTATACAATGGAAATCGAATGTGTGTGTGTATATATATATATACAGGTAGATGATAGAGTAACATCACCAAAGAGACAAAAACAAGACTCAAGAGAAGTATCAAAAGATGTCAAATCGGTAGAAGTTGAAAAGAAATAGCACAGACACAAATAAAGCATCATATACATTTTCAGACGTCTGAGTGCAATAGCCAAACGTCTGAATGTTTTCTCTGGTTTGCAAATCAGAGAAAATCAGACGTCTGGTACATATGCTCAGACGTCTGATAGATTCTCTGGTTCACAATTCAGAAGGAAACAGACGTCTGGAAATAAGCTCAGATGTCTTGTTAAACTCTCTGGTTCACAATTCAGAAGGAACCAGACGTCTGACAATAAACTCATACATCTGAATAGCAACCAGACATTAAAAAACATATGAAGACCAGGCGTCTGAAACATTCCTCCAAACATCTGAACTTGAACTCGAATGAGCAATTTCAAGAGCAACTGTCACATTCGAAAGGACACATCTGCTTCTCTTTATCGCAACCCATCATCACCATCAGAAGCGACTTTAGGAAGATTACAACAGATGCAACTATACAAGAAAACTCTTCATCATTATAAATAGCATCAGGAATGCAAAGATTTTTCTCACCTTGCTTACTTATGCTCTTATTTCCTATACTCTGACTTATACATGTTCTCTAGCAATCAACTACTTGTATTTAACACTTCCATATATTCAGAATGCATCATTCAATATCCTCTATATATATATATATATATATATATGTATATGTATATGTATATGTATATGTATATGTATATGTATATATATATATTGGAAGCACTTGTACTCAATAGTCAACATCAGTATTATAGAACACATTCTTGACAAAGAACTCTGCTATTGTAAACCTGTTCCTCCGGGTCAAGTGAGGGTTAGTTGAAAGGAAAATCCGAAGAGAAGCTTCGGGACTGGACGTAGGACGGGATGTCTGAACCAGTATAAAATCCTAGTGTGATTATTTTAATTTACGTTACTATTATTATCTATCTAGTTATATTATATAGTTAGTTATTCATACTTGCATATATATCATATACGACCTACTCATATAGACTTTCAGTTGGTATCAGAGCAAGGTTTTGATCAAATAACAGTAACACGTTTTTGAATCAATTTAATATGGCGAGTAGTTTTCAAGAAGGACAATCCACTGCACGACCCCCACTTTTTAATGGATCTAACTATGCATATTGGTCAACACGTACGAGAATTTTTATGGAAGCTAATGGTCTTGAAATTTGGTCAGCCATACAAGATAGATATGAAGTACCTGCCACTGCTATGAACACTTGGACTGATGCACAAAAGACTTAGCATCAAATAATGCTAAAGCTATGAACGTTTTATTTTTGTTCTTTAGACAAAAATGAATTTTCACGTGTCATGTTATGCACCACTGCATTCGATATTTGGCGTACCTTACAAATTACACATGAGGGTACAACAAAGGTCAAACAAACTAAGATTTCGATTCTACAAAACAAATTTTCTTCATTCAAAATGAAGCAAAATGAAACTATTGTTGACATGTATTCTAGATTTCAAACTATCCAACATGATCTTATGGCATTAGGAGTTAAATTCACTGATTTTGATTTAATATCTCGAATACTCAACTCTTTGACATCAGATTGGGAAAGGAAGGTTTTAGCTATAGAAGAAGCTAATGATCTTTCCACTCTCAAAGTTGAAGAGTTGATAGGAAATTTAATGTCCTATGAAGCTAACTTGCAGGCATGAAAAGAACTTAATTCGGAGAAAAAGAATATAGCATTTCCAGCAACAAAAAATGATGACTCCGATCTGGTTAAAGAAGAAATAGTTTTTATTGCCAAGAATTATAATAGATTCAAGAAATTTAGGAAGATGAACAAGTCTCAAAAAGAAGGGAAGTCCAACACAACAAACATATCTCAAATCAAGTGCTATGAATGTGATCAATACGGACATATGAAGAAGGATTGCTCTAAACTCAATAATGACAAAAAGAATAACAAAATTCAAAAACTCAAGAAGAAGAAGGCTTTCAAAGTAACTTGGGATGATTCGGATTCTTCATCTTCTGAAAGTGATAGCTATAATGATAGAGAACAAGCTAATGTATGTTTTACGGCAAAAACTGAAGAGGTATGTCCTGAACTTAGCTATGATGAACCATTAGAACTTAGCATGGATGTAATGACCTGTAAATTTAGATAATTAAACTGGTTAATTTAATAAGATTTTTGTAATTAAATTTAAGAAGAAAAAAAAACTTTATAATTTATAATGAAGTGAGTGTTTAAAATGAAATGAAAATAATAGGGATATAGTAACGGTTGAAAGTTACTATTTAATTGGTCTATTAATGTAGTTTCAACGGTTACATTTGGGTATTAAATTGAATATATGCAAATAAACGTATGGTAATGGAGAGAATTCAACATTATATAAGCAATTCAACATTATATAAGCAATTCTGATAATTAGTGGAAATAATAAACTTGAGTGTAATATAAAGTTAGTGACAACATTTATGCAAGTCACCTTTTTATTTAGGGCTGCTAAATTCAGAGTAGGAAGTCAATTACATTTAAATGTAGGTAAATGTTCATTAATATGAGATAGGACTGTAACTGTAATGTGTGAATGTAAATGAAATGACATAAATGGAAATTTATATTTTATTCATAAGATGAAATAAAGGAATGAAACCAAGTTGAATAAATTGATTTAGGTTTTATTTATGATAAATGTATATATTTGGGGAATTCAATATAATTGAAAATAACAAGTTATTACAAAAGAAAGATGAAAATTGGAATATATATTTTTGTAAGGAAAGATAAACAAATAATAACTAGGTTTATAAAGTGATAACAGATTTAATAAAAGAGTAGGATTAAAGCATGGTAGTTATTGGAAAGTAATTAACTGAAATTTGGATGAATTGGGAAATTTTTTATGTATTAGTATAAAAACCAATTTTAATATTACCCATAAGAGGATAAGTTAATAGTCGATTCAATAACATGACTGAGAAATCAAATATATGGATTTATTGGGAATTTAAAACTTATACTTTTTTTTGATAAAATACAGCATTTTACACGCAATAAATTTTTCTACTTTTATTACATATTATATATATATATATATATATATATATATGTTCTTATTATTATTATTTCATATATCCACCTCTATTTTATCTTTTTACTTTTATTTTTGACAGTCATGTTTATTTATTAGATTATTGCTTGTTTATATCATTTATTTATGGCTTGGAAGAAACTAAAAGGGTATGCGTTATATTGTCTTAATTGCTTGCCGTTTTAATTGCCTACTCTTTATTTATTTTTTTATTTATAAAACCTTGAAATTTAATATAAATTTTAACTTGATTTAATCATTTCCTAAAAGTCTAAATATAAAATTGGAAGTTTTGAAATTTTTACTTTGTTAAAGGACAACTCCAATTGGAATTTTAATAAAAATGAACTATGTATATTTTAAATACGAAGAATGTAAACAAGTTAAAATTTTAGTTAAGTAATAACTTTGTAAAATCCAGTGTTTTACAGACTGTTAAATTTTGCGTTTAAAAAGGGTACGCATTGTAATGATATAAGTAACGTAAAAAGGTATAAATTAAAAACGGTACTTTTGTATAAATTTTTGGGTGTATTGTAATGCGTCAGTTTGGCGTATTTTAAAAAAATTATATTTCAATATCTATATGGATTAATAAAATCATTTAGGAGATTTCCAACCAAAACGTATTGATTTCGTGCCTATCCGTTTCTCTAAAATCATGCACTGATTAAGGAGATTCCCACTACCAATATTGTTTTCAAAATCATGCTTCCCTTTCACGCAAATATCATCTGGAAAGAAATCAAACTTGCTTTCCTTGCACGTGACATATCAGTGAAATTTATTTCCTTTAACATCTTTGTCATTTGCCTCTTTATAGAGATTTGATTTAAAAACTTTCACAAATAAATTTTATTCCACTTGCCATTCATTCCTCTCAATCAAATATAATTGCTTGCCTTCTAAAATTCAATCAATCAGAAAATTAAATTTCTTACCATTTTCTCTCCGTGACATAAATCAACGCATGCATTCAAATCTGTCCTTGAAGTAGCATCCAAAGCAAATTAATACTTGCTGATTCTTTGTATATAAATCTCTCAGACTATAAAAATAGCACGCAACTATTAATTGGAAAAAAAAAGATATAACGTTGCAATCAAATTTTTCGTATATCTGGCAATAAATCACGCATAATTATGTAAACATTATTTCGCTTGCCTCCTTATATTCGTTTCCCTTTACCATTTATCTCTTACGTTTTTTCTGGTCAACAAAAATAAATTCAAGCTTGCCTATTTGATTTCCTAGATTTCGCAAGTTTTATCATCTATAAATATCCTACTCGTTCACCTAAACTTTCATATACCTCCTCTCCTCTGATCTTCTCGAGCTGTTGCGTACAAGCTTCAGGTAATGGTTTTACTCTTTCTTCTTCTTTACATTTCCTTATGATCAGTTTATATCGTTTGCTCCACTGCTTCAAAAAAAAATGCTCGGCCTACACCCCATTTTCCCCTCCACCACGTCCTTCTAAGTTTTCATAACCGAGCTTATATCTCGAACAACCCCGGATAGTGTTGCCATGTTTTGCCGTGCATACCATAGTGATAAAGGAAACCAAGATTTGTTCTTTCTTTTGCATTCTGTTGAGAAATGTTGCATGCGTACCTATAGGTTGGGCCACGTGACCTTTAATGTGAGCCATATTGATGTGTGTTAGCAAATGGGGATATATTTGGAGCCATCTGGATTACTTTGTGATATAGTAGTGCGTGTGAAACAACCCAGGGCCGTGCCATGCATAAGTGCTTGACTGCATATTTTTCCCCAAAGTGTTTTATTATTTTGCAAATCTAGTTCACGTGTTGCATAGAGGTAGTTGAAAAGGAAATTGATATATATGGTAGAAAAAGAAAATAGGATATGAAATAAGCCTGGGCATTAGTGCATGTGTGCATGTTTTGAAATTGAAGTGCCAGAGACGTGTTGTAATTAAGAAACAGAGAGAGTTTGCATTGAAGAATAGTTTAGGCAGAGACGCAAGTTTTGCACAAATACATATTTTCAAAACTAGATAAGTTAGGACATGCCGTTGGAAAAATAATAATAATAATAATAAAATGTATAATATTAATAAATAGTATTGCCAAGCCTATGAAGTTGGGGTCGGGAGGTGGGGTGAGGCAGTCGAGCAAAAGCTGAACCAAAATTTCTTTTACTCTATTCGTTCCAATTGTCTCAAAAATTTTGCTTTGACCGTAATTTTTAAAGTCACGTATTCGGTATTTGGATCTGGAATCTAGGCGTGACATCCAGGGAAAATTTGATCGTTACCCGCTGTGCGATTCTTTTTCGGGGGATTTTCATTTTGAATCAAAATTTCTGCAGCTTTAAGGTGAGATTTCTCACCAGACAAACATACCTATATATCCGTGATTTATCACAAGTGTATTTGTAAATTATTTATTAAATTTTATCTGCCTGTGATATAACGTATGATGTTAAACCCCATTTTAAATTGTTACCTCATCAGTTGTTTGTCTATTGTAATATTATTGTAGTTATACTATGTAATGCTTATTTACTGATTAAATCATCACTGTAAGTTCCCTGTAAATTTGAGATCGTTATAGGCTGAAATGATAGGCCTGAACGATAATCATTTGTTCATTTATTTAATTGTTTAATTATTTATTTGTTAACTTGGGATTGCGGGTTTGAAATGATAGAACCCGGGATTTTGTAAATTGCGGATTGAAATGATATAAATCTGTATCACTTGACCTAGGCTAGAAAACTATATACAGACCCGTGGTTTATATAATATTTTTCTGAAATGTCTAAAAGTATTTTAAATGGGAATTTATAATATTTTGGTTCAAATGTAAAGGATTTTTATAAAATTTATAATGATTTTTGAATAAGTCAAATTGTTAAATAAATAAATGTTTAAGTAAAATTTTTGGAATATAACTTATTTTGGGAAATTCTGAAATTTTGTTAAAAGTGAGTTTTAGTTAAGGAAATAATTGATAATAAGTTATATTTGGGAATTTAAAATTTGATTGTTAAGTGAATAATTTATTACATCACTTAAATGCTGTCTTTTATAAATGAACTGTTTTGACTTACAGACTTTAGGTGGCATTTCATAAATGCTATAGAAACTGAATTTTTGGATTGTTTAAAATAAATGGAAATAATATTTAGGGAAAAAGGCTTAAATTTTGGAATTTAATATGTAATTAATAAAAAATAAGGAATTGACTTTAAATGGTTTTAAATGGAAGAATTTAACTTTTAAATGTCAGTTGAAAGGCAAATTAATTCCTAAATAAATTGAATAGATTTAAATGGTATTTTATATTAAATAAAATGACTGATGTTTAAATAAATGATGGTTGAAATGATATTATGGTATTGAAATGTATTTGAAACTTATTTTGATTTTTAAAGTATAAATACCATTTCTAAAAGTTGTAACCACGGGTTATAATAACGTTTGGTTGTTAAAGAGACCGGGATCGGATATCTGGCATACTCTCTGTCGATACCGAAAACCACTTTAACAACCGTGTACGCGGTGGAGATTCCAGAATGAAGTAGGATGGTGGTGACGTTTCCTTTGAGGTAAATACGTGGACCCGACTCCCGTGAGTTGGCATAAGGTAGCTAAAATAGGAGCGATCGACGGATTAATGAGGTAGCACCTCTGATCGGACGCACTTCTTCGTATGCCATTCTATTACTTTTGTGATTGTTTTGGTGCGCACCTTTGATTTGGGAGTGTTGTTCGAGGTGGGCGGCAGCTGCGCGCTGCGCGTTTCCATCGGTCCGGAAGCGTAATTGGTATATCTACCCTGGCATTGCCTAGTTGTGCCGTGTCACCTACCCTAGCGCGCCTTATACGATTTTGGTTTTGTACCATACCTATGGAGTGCCCTCTGACGACGCCCATTCCGGGGGAGATTACGGTACTGTATAGACTATGGGGATATATTATGTGTTAAGGTGGAAAATGTAAAGCCTTAACAATATTTAAAAGTAAGTTTATTTTACTAATAGACACTATTATAATAGCGAAGTATTACTACATAGTAAATAGTTTAACGGATCCTTAGAGGATGGGCGGTCCCAAGCATCCTTTAAGTTACTTGCTTTATATTACAGTACACTTGAATTAGCTTACACTATATAAGTATGCATGTCCTGACTCGAGTGTTTATGTTTTATTTTACGTTCGGGTCAGCCTGAGTTGCAGTTCAGTCATCATCCCGGAGCTAGGACTTCTGTAGATCCTTTCAAGCTGCTGGCTTCTTTCTGTCCGTTATCTTATTTATGAAATCAAGACTTTGGGATTTTTGGATTTTCTATTTGATGATTTAAACTATATTTGGGATGAAAGACTTTGTAATTTGTATTTGTTGAGACTATTTGTAGTGGCTTCATGAACCACTAAGTATTTTAAATTCCGCTGCGAGTATTCTGATTCTGTGTCTGTGATTCTGTGATTAATTATTACTGTATATTTTGAGATTTGTCAAATTTTATTTACAACGCGGTATTTTGAACAATTCAAGTCCGACATGTGCGGATGCGAATGGTTGAAAATATCGGGTCGTTACATTTGGTATCAGAGGTTTGGCTCTAGGCAAAACTTAGAATGTATGGTAAATTAGATTTACAGAATCACTTTCATTCGAGCTTGAATCTCTTCCTTTTAATTCGATTTCCTTTGAATTTTGGAACGTTCCCTGCGGTTCCGAAGTTCATTCGTGTCCCTCACTATTCATTTTCTTTCGATTCTGGAGTATCCCATAACTCCACTTCAGATGATCTTTATAGTGAATTGGCGGTCTCGCCAATATTCTAATAAAGGGGTGAAACTCCTTTACAATTAGCATTGATTCACCAAAGATTTATATTTAACCTCGGTTTAGATGCTAGTATCTTTGGTTATTCCAAACTCTATCTCTTCGGATCGAATGGTAAATCTACATTCGATCTGACTCTTTAAGTCACGGTTGACCAGGTTAAGGTTGCCCGCGATTTATATAAACTTATCTAGTTCCTTGTTCTGTTATGTAATCATTGGATCTTCTGATTCCAATTTATCTTTAAATCAAAATTCTCTTTGATTTGAATCCATCAAATTTGAATCTCTATCCTTGTTTTGAAAAATTTATTCCTATATTTGGGAAAAATCTAATATTATATATAAGTATAATTTTCAGAATTTTATAATTAATTTAACTAGTTGTCAAGAGATAATAGTGTTTAATTTTATTTATGGTTTTGTAAACCATTGGTTTTGTCTTATATAAATAATTGAACTATAAAACATGGTTATAAATTTATTTGGAAACAGAAATTGATTTAAAACAAGAATTTAAGAATTTAATTTCTGATAGTTTCAAACCTTGTGTTTAAAGTCTTAAAAGGATATATTATTATTTAAATTATTTTCGAATATAAATTTGTTTCCAAAGAATTTTAAAGTTTTAAAAATTAGTGCTCTTCTCTTTGTCGCTGGAAAATAATTTCGGTGATGACTACAACATCATCGACATTCATTTTCGAGTATCGAAGTAAAGAGACCACGTTGTAGTTTTGCTTCAAAAATTTAATTGATTTGATTTTCTAAATATGACTTAATTTATAATATATATAGATATATGATTTAAATTTGATTTGACATATGTTATATGTATGTATTTATTTATCTCTAAAGGGTTTGTAGTTAATTAGAAATTTAATTCATAAATTTATGTTAAAAGGTGATTCTAATGATAAAATAAAGTCAAATTTTGAATGAATATTTAAACTTGAATAATAAGAATTGGAAAAGTTTACTTGTATAATTGCATGCCAATATAACTTACCTAAATCATTCAGAAATTAACTATTTAATTGGATAATGTACAATATAAAAGGATTTTATAAATAAAATTTGAGTGGTTATAATAAATGTTATGCACTTAAAGTTTCAGTTACAACAAGACAAATAGAGGTAAATAGAAATAAAATAATAATTGAATAATATACAATATCAAATGGTGTTAAAGGAAATTTAGAAATATATTGGAATAGTTATATCAAATATAATCTACTTAATATGTGCGATAAGATATATTAAGTAGAATATATTTAATAATAATCTGGAATAAAGAAGAATTAAATTTGTTGAATAAAAGATGATTATTATAAATGACTATACAAATTTCTGATTTTAGAAATTAATTGGATAATAAGATAATTAATTTGGAAATAGTTAAGATTGATTTAACTTCAGTAAAAATTAAATGAATTAAATCAATTATTGAATATTAATTAATTTAAATTGAATTTATATGGTTTAAATAAATGATTCCATTTTGAGTTTCAATTTAGTTTTCTTTCAGGGTGTTCTATTCTCCTACCTTCTTCCTTTTCGGGGACAAAAAGTTTTGAGTGGTGGAGAGTGTAATGACCTGTAAATTTAGATAATTAAACTGGTTAATTTAATAAGATTTTTGTAATTAAATTTAAGAAGAAAAAAAAACTTTATAATTTATAATGAAGTGAGTGTTTAAAATGAAATGAAAATAATAGGGATATAGTAACGGTTGTAAGTTACTATTTAATTGGTCTATTAATGTAGTTTCAACGGTTACATTTGGGTATTAAATTGAATATATGCAAATAAACGTATGGTAATGGAGTGAATTCAACATTATATAAGCAATTCAACATTATATAAGCAATTCAACATTATATAAGCAATTCTGATAATTAGTGGAAATAATAAACTTGAGTGTAATATAAAGTTGTGACAACATGTAACAACCCGCATATTTATCGAGTTTGTATTTAAATATTTTATTTAAATATTAACTCGTTAATCGGATTTTGGTCCGAAAAGCTACTTTTTGCAAACGGTCAAATTAGGACTCGAGACCACTTCCATTGAGTTCGAAATGTCGTTTACAACTTTTTTAAGTATAAACATCGATAGGTTTGGAGTTAGTGAAATTTCACTAACTTTTCCCGCTTTGGACTTTGGGTTAGTTTAGCCTATTAAGCCCAAGTTCCAACCCTCTTCTCCTCACTCTTCATAAGTTTCCTAACTAATCAAGCTTTGGCATTAATGGTGGAGGGAATGGGAAATTAAAATTCCAAAACTCAAATTCAATTGCAATCCATCTTTCTACTCCAAATTCAAGAAGAAGACATTGGATTCAAGCTTCTTGTGCTTAGAAGAAGGATTGATTCTTGCTTGCTTAAAACTTCATTTTCATTGATATTTGGTGCAAAGGTGAGATTTTTATCTCACAAATCTAGTCTATAACTATATTGGACTGTTGGGAATGATTCCCTATCACTTTTGCATGCACATTTGCATTTGGTTTGGATGGGTTGGCGAAAAACTCCAATTTTTAGCGTTTTGGTGAATTTTCTGCACTTAGGTCGTTCTGGCCATTTTTAGGTCGTTCGGAGTTAAGTCGTTCGTCCCTAGGTCGTGAGTCGTTCACGAGTTAAACTTAGGTCGTTCTGGCCATTTTTAGGTCGTTCGGAGTTAAGTCGTTCGTCCCTAGGTCGTGAGTCGTTCACGTGTTAAACTTAGGTCGTTCTGGCCATTTTTAGGTCGTTCGGAGTTAAGTCGTTCGTCCCTAGGTCGTGAGTCGTTCACGAGTTAAACTTAGGTCGTTCTGGCCATTTTTAGGTCGTTCGGAGTTAAGTCGTTCGTCCCTAGGTCGTGAGTCGTTCACGAGTTAACCCTAGGTCGTTCTGGCCATTTTTAGCTCGTTCGGAGTTAAGTCGTTCATCCATAGGTCGTTTACGAGTTATCCCGATAGGTCGTTGGACCTTATCTCGTTAGGTCGCTCCTGGCCTAACCCTTAAGTCGTGCAACTCTTAAGTCGTGCAACCCTTAAGTCGTGCAACCCTTAAGTCGTGCAACCCTTAAGTCGTGCAACCCTTAAGTCGTGCAACCCTTAAGTCGTGCAACTCTTAAGTCGTGCAACTCTTAAGTCGTGCAACCCTTAAGTCGTGGAACCCTTCAGTCACGCAACTCTTAAGTCGGTCACGAGTTATCCTGTTAGGTCGCGACCTCTGTTAAGTCGGCCATGTTGGGTCGTGAGTCATCGTTAGGTCGCGAACACCTCTAGGTCGCAACCACTAAGTCGCTTGACCCCTTAGACCCCTAGGTCGCAGCCGTTAGGTCGTATGACCCTTGAGTCGTTAGGTCGTTAGACCTCATTTTGTCTTCACTAGGTCGTACCGTTTTGGTCGGGGCGCTGCCCCGCACCCCGCCGGGGGCGCTGCCCCCGGACCCCCGCGACCTGACCGGGCAGGTCGAACCCCGTAAGCGGTGGCGTTGCCCCCGCACCCCCACCTTGGGGGGTTGCCACCCCCCCTGGACCCCCCCCTCCGTAGGGGATCTTATCTGAAAAACATTGAGCTGATTTCCTTGGATTTTATTCACATCTCCGTATGCGATTTTTGTGACTGATTGTTTCTACAATTGCTTCTGTGTTTTGTCACTTTATAATATAAAGGTTTCAATACTAGTAGTAAATATCAAAACTCTTTTAACAAACAATTTCAACTCTATTTTTAATAACAAAGCTCTTTTCTTAAACCGTTTTCCAATCTATTAGTATATACAAACCTTTACCTCACTCGGATGAGAAATCTAATTAAACGACTTAGTAAAACAAGTGGTATGAAACGCTTGCGTTCACTTCGTCGGTTAATTCTTGGACTTGTTCGATTGAACCTCTTGTGACAATTTTATTAGTGAAGATTTACAGTTTGTTCGTAAATATTTAAGTTAAGCAAGTGGTTATGGGACATGAAGCTAAACTTCTATATTTACTAGCTTAGTGTAATTGACACTTCTCGTTTATCATGACGATCATTCTGATGATTTAGACTAGCAACTGTGCGATGTCTCTTGTTGCGAGGTTAGACTAGACACCACTTGTGTGATTCCACTCACACATACCTTTTTGCTTTTTGGTTAGTCTGGACCTTAATCTGTGTGATTCCATTCACACATGTGGGGTAGCTCCCCTTGGTCTTCGGACCGTCATGTGATAGGCCTCTTTCTCTTTTCTATGATTTCTGGACTTCTTGCATTGATTTCTAGAATTTATGTCATTGACTTGTTATGAGTACAAGTTTGGGGTATGATGCCCTTTTCGAATCTTTGAGAAGATTCTTGTGATATTGATTATCTCTTATTGATTGATCTTCTGTTGATCATTATTTACATACTTATAGTGGTATGTCATTATGGATGTTTATGTTTATGCCATATCTTTTATGTTATATCATGTCATCTGATATTTATAGCTAGACTGACCCGTTTATTATTTTCTTAAATAATACTCGGGTCAGACCGAGATGTTACAGGTGCTTCTGCTTGACTTCTTCCCAGGGATTCATCACTCTGACTTTTGGCTAACTGTTTAGATTAGCAGTTTTTGTTGTATACACTTGAGATATAGACTCATAGTTGTATTCTTTTGTATAGCACGTGTTGCTATTCTTTTGTATTATCGTGGAACTTACTGACCACTACTCTGATGTACACTTTCATGTGTTAGTTATATATTCATATCTTCTTCCGCCTTTGTGATATGGATGTATGTGACTGATTTGTGATATGATTATTTCTATGTTTGTTTCCGAAGATTATTTATAGCCACCGTGTGATAAGCAATTACATGGATGGTCGCTCCTCAACAGCCTCATTCTCCGTGCTAGTTGACAGCACTACTCCGGAGTGTTCTTGGCTAGCGTGGGTAAAGAGGTGGGGCGTCACACAACATTTATGCAAGTCACCTTTTTATTTAGGGCTGCTAAATTCAGAGTAGGAAGTCAATTACATTTAAATGTAGGTAAATGTTCATTAATGTGAGATAGGACTGTAACTGTAATATGTGAATGTAAATGAAATGACATAAATGGAAATTTATATTTTATTCATAAGATGGAATAAAGGAATGAAACCAAGTTGAATAAATTGATTTAGGTTTTATTTATGATAAATGTATATATTTGGGGAATTCAATATAATTGAAAATAACAAGTTATTACAAAAGAAAGATGAAAATTGGAATATATATTTTTGTAAGGAAAGATAAACAAATAATAACTATTTTTATAAAGTGATAACAGATTTAATAAAAGAGTAGGATTAAAGCATGGTAGTTATTGGAAAGTAATTAATTGAAATTTGGATGAATTGGGAAATTTTTTATGTATTAGTATAAAAACCAATTTTAATATTACCCATAAGAGGATAAGTTAATAGTCGATTCAATAACATGATTGAGAAATAAATATATGGATTTATTGGGAATTTAAAACTTATACTTTTTTTTGATAAAATACAGCGTTTTACACGCAATAAATTTTTCTACTTTTATTACATATTATATATATATGTTCTTATTATTATTATTTCATATATCCACCTCTATTTTATCTTTCTATTTTTATTTTTGACAGTCATGTTTATTTATTAGATTATTGTTTGTTTATATCTTTTATTTATGGCTTGGAAGAAACTAAAAGGGTATGCGTTATATTGTCTTAATTGCTTGTCGTTTTAATTGCCTACTCTTTATTTATTTTTTTATTTATAAAACCTTGAAATTTAATATAAATTTTAACTTGATTTAATCATTTCCTAAAAGTCTAAATATAAAATTGGAAGTTTTGAAATTTTTACTTTGTTAAAAGACAACTCCAATTGGAATTTTAATAAAAATGAACTATGTATATTTTAAATACGAAGAATGTAAACAAGTTAAAATTTTAGTTAAGTAATAACTTTGTAAAATCCAGTGTTTTACAGACTGTTAAATTTCGCATCTAAAAAGGGTACGCATTGTAATGATATAAGTAACATAAAAACGTATAAATTAAAAACGGTACTTTTGTATACATTTTTGGGTGTATTGTAATGCGTCAGTTTGGCGTATTTTAAAAAAATTATATTTCAATATCTATATGGATTAATAAAATCAGTTAGGAGATTTCCAACCAAAACATATTGATTTCGTGCCTATCCGTTTCTCTAAAATCATGCACTGATTAAGGAGATTCCCACTACCAATATTGTTTTCAAAATCGTGCTTCCCTTTCACGCAAATATCATCTGGAAAGAAATCAAACTTGCTTTCCTTGCGCGTGACATATTAGTGAAATTTATTTCCTTTAACATCTTTGTCATTTGCCTCTTTATAGAGATTTTATTTAAAAACTTTCACAAATAAATTTTATTCCACTTGCCATTCATTCCTCTCAATCAAATATAATTGCTTGCCTTCTAAAATTCAATCAATCAATAAATTAAATTTCTTACCATTTTCTCTCCGTGACATAAATCAACGCATGCATTCAAATCTGTCCTTGAAGTAGCATCCAAAGCAAATTAATACTTGCTGATTCTTTGTATGTAAATCTCTCGGACTATAAAAATAGCACGCAACTATTAATTGGAAAAAAAAAAGATATAACGTTGCAATCAAATTTTTCGTATATCTGGCAATAAATCACGCATAATTATGTAAACATTATTTCGCTTGCTTCCTTATATTCGTTTCCCTTTACCATTTATCTCTTACGTTTTTTCTGGTCAACAAAAATAAATTCAAGCTTGCCTATTTGATTTCCTAGATTTCGCAAGTTTTATCATCTATAAATACCCTACTCATTCACCTAAACTTTCATATACCTCCTCTCCTCTGATCTTCTCGAGCTGTTGCGTACAAGCTTCAGGTAATGGTTTTACTCTTTCTTCTTCTTTACATTTCCTTATGATAAGTTTATATTGTTTGCTCCACTGCTTCAAAAAAAATGCTCGGCCTACACCCCATTTTCCCCTCCACCACGTCATGTCCCTCTAAGTTTTCATAACCGAGCTTATATCCCGAACAACCCCTGATAGTGTTGCCATGTTTTGCCGTGCATACCATAGTGATAAAGGAAACCAAGATTTGTTCTTTCTTTTGCATTCTGTTGAGAAATGTTGCATGCGTACCTATAGGTTGGGCCACGTGACCTTTAATGTGAGCCATATTGATGTGAGTTAGCAAATGGGGATATATTTGGAGCCATCTGGATTACTTTGTGATATAGTAGTGCGTGTGAAACAACCCAGGGCCGTGCCATGCATAAGTGCTTGACTGCATATTTTTCCCCAAAGTGTTTTATTATTTTGCAAATCTAGTTCACGTGTTGCGTAGAGGTAGTTGAAAAGGAAATTGATATATATGGTAGAAAAAGAAAATAGGATATGAAATAAGCCTGGGCATTAGTGCATGTGTGCATGTTTTGAAATTGAAGTGCCAGAGACGTGTTGTAATTAAGAAACAGAGAGAGTTTGCATTGAAGAATAGTTTAGGCAGAGACGCAAGTTTTGCACAAATACATATTTTCAAAACTAGATAAGTTAGGACATGCCGTTGGAAAAATAATAATAATAAAATGTATAATAATAATAAATAGTATTGCCAAGCCTATGAAGTTGGGGTCAGGAGGTGGGGTGAGGCAGTCGAGCAAAAGCTGAACCAAAATTTCTTTTACTCTATTCGTTCCAATTGTCTCAAAAATTTTGCTTTGACCGTAGTTTTTAAAGTCACGTATTCGGTATTTGGATCTTGAATCTAGGCGTGACATCCAGGGAAAATTTGATCGTTACCCGCTGTGCGATTCTTTTTCGGGGTATTTTCATTTTGAATCAAAATTTCTGCAGCTTTAAGGTGAGTATTTCTCACCAGACAAACATACCTATATATCCGTGATTTATCACAAGTGTATTTGTAAATTATTTATTAAATTTTATCTGCCTGTGATATAACGTATGATGTTAAACCCCATTTTAAATTGACACCTCATCAGTTGTTTATCTATTGTAATATTATTGCAGTTATACTATGTAATGCTTATTTACTGATTAAATCATCACTGTAAGTTCCCTGTAAATTTGAGATCGTTATAGGCTGAAATGATAGGCCTGAACGATAATCATTTGTTCATTTATTTAATTGTTTAATTATTTATTTGTTAACTTGGGATTGCGGGTTTGAAATGATAGAACCCGGGATTTTGTAAATTGCGGATTGAAATGATATAAATGCGTATCACTTGACCTAGGCAAGAAAACTATATACAGACCCGTGGTTTATATAATATTTTTCTGAAATGTTTAAAAGTATTTTAAATGGGAATTTATAATATTCTGGTTCAAATGTAAAGGATTTTTATAAAATTTATAATGATTTTTGAATAAGTCAAATTGTTAAATAAATAAATGTTTAAGTAAAATTTTTGGAATATAACTTATTTTGGGAAATTCTGAAATTTTGTTAAAAGTGAGTTTTAGTTAAGGAAATAATTGATAATAAGTTATATTTGGGAATTTAAAATTTGATTGTTAAGTGAATAATTTATTACAGCACTTAAATGTTGTCTTTTATAAATGAACTGTTTTGACTTACAAACTTTAGGTGGCATTTCATAAATGCTACGGAAACTGAATTTTCGGATTGTTTAAAATAAATGGAAATAATCTTTAGGGAAAAAGGCTTAAATTTTGGAATTTAATATGTAATTAATAAAAAATTGGAAGAATTTAACTTTTAAATGTGAGTTGAAAGGCAAATTAATTCCTAAATAAATTGAATAGATTTAAATGGTATTTTATATTAAATAAAATGACTGATGTTTAAATAAATGATGGTTGAAATGATATTATGGTATTGAAACTTATTTTGATTTTTAAAGTATAAATACCATTTCTAAAAGTTGTAACCACGGGTTATAATAACGTTTGGTTGTTAAAGAGACCTGGATCGGATATCTGGCATACTCTCTGTCGATACTGATAACCACTTTAACAACCGTGTACGCGGTGGAGATTCCAGAATGAAGTAGGATGGTGGTGACGTTTCCTTTGAGGTAAATACGTGGACCCGACTCCCGTGAGTTGGCATAAGGTGGCTAAAAAGGAGCGATCGACGGATTAATGAGGTAGCACCTCTAATCGGACGCACTTCTTCGTATGCCATTCTATTACTTTTGTGATTGTTTTGGTGCGCACCTTTGATTTGGGAGTGTTGTTCGAGGTGGGCGGCAGCTGCGCGTTGCGCGTTTCCATCGGTCCGGAAGCGTAATTGGTATATCTACCCTGGCATTGCCTAGTTGTGCCGTGTCACCTACCCTAGCGCACCTTATACGATTTTGGTTTTGTACCATACCTATGGAGTGCCCTCTGACGACGCCCATTCCGGGGGAGATTACGGTACTGTATAGACTATGGGGATATATTATGTGTTAAGGTGGAAAATGTAAAGCCTTAACGCTATTTAAAAGTAAGTTTATTTTACTAATAGACACTATTATAATAGCGAAGTATTACTACATAGTAAATAGTTTAACGGATCCTTAGAGGATGGGCGGTCCCAAGCATCCTTTAAGTTACTTACTTTATATTACAGTACACTTGAATTAGCTTACACTATATAAGTATGTATGTCCTGACTCGAGTGTTTATGTTTTATTTTACGCTCGGGTCAGCCTGAGTTGCAGTTCAGTCATCATCCCGGAGCTAGGACTTATGTAGATCCTTTCAAGCTGCTGGCTTCTTTCTGTCCGTTATCTTATTTATGAAATCAAGACTTTGGGATTTTTGGATTTTCTATTTGATGATTTAAACTATATTTGGGATGAAAGACTTTGTAATTTGTATTTGTTGAGACTATTTGTAGTGGCTTCATGAACCACTAAGTATTTTAAATTCCGCTGCGAGTATTCTGATTTTGTGTCTGTGATTCTGTGATTAATTATTACTGCATATTTTGAGATTTGCCAAATTTTATTTACAACGCGGTATTTTGAACAATTCAAGTCCGACATGTGTGGATGCGAATGGTTGAAAATATCGGGTCGTTACAATGGAACTAGACGATAAATTTAGACAAATAAAAAAATTGAACAAAGAATATATGGTCAAAATAAATATATTAGAACTTGAGGTAGGATTGTTGAAAGATGAAAAAATTATTCTAGAAGAAGAACTTGAAATATCTCTACAAAAAATCAAAAATAATATGATAGAAAGTGAGAATATTTCTATAGAAAAAGAAAATTTGTTAAAAGGAAATATTGATTTTAAAAATAGTATTGAATTGTTGAAAATTAAAAATAGAGTTGAGAGAAAAATTAGATAAAATTACCAATAACGTGTCAAAATTTAATAAAGGTAAACAAGATTTGGAAAATCTTATCAAAACCTCAAAACCATCAGGTAATAGAAATGGAATAGGATTCAATAATTCTTTTAAACAAAAAGAAAATGATGCTAAAAATAGTAGACATATAAAAGCTAGAAGTTTGTCTAAGCCAAAATTGAATACCAATAATATGAAAATTTGGATTCCTAAAACAAATAATAATCTGATTAGGCAAAATCACATTAATATTTACTTAGAAAATGTAGTCTATAATAAAAATTATATTTATAAAGGTACCAAACCGTCTTGGGTATGGCTACCTTCCTCTAACAAATAGGACCCTAATAAAATATATGGGCACCGATTAAAACATTTTCTATTTTGCAGGTACCCAAAATAAAAAATAAAAAATGGATGCTAGATAGTAGTTGCTCCAAGCAAATGACCGGAAATTCAAAAATGTATCAAATATAACATACGTCGATGGTGGAACGGTAACCTTTGGAGACAATTCAAAAGGATATGTCATAGGAATTGGAGAAGTCATCAACTCTGGTATATTTATCTCTCTTATTATTACAAACGTTTTATTAGTAGAAAATTTAAAACATAACTTGCTAAGCATTAGTCAATTATGTGATAAAGGTTTTCAAATAAATTTTGAAAAAGATAGATGTAATATTTTAGATAATAACAAACAACTCATTTTTAAAGGATTTAGAAACAAAAATATTTATGTATTAAACATGAATATAAATAAAATTCAAACTTATGTTTAACCGTCAAACATGATGATCCATGGTTATGGCATAAACAATTTTGTCATATCAATTTTAAAAGAATTAATAAATTGGCAAAATATGAGTTAGTAAGAGGATTACCTAAAATAAATTACAAAGTAGAAAAATTATGTGATGATTGTCAAATTGGAAAACTAAAGAAAAGCTCGTTTAAATCTAAAAATAATATGTCTACAAAACAACCATTAGAATTATTACATTTAGATTTATTTGGTCCAACACAAGTATGGTCTATAAATCACAACAAATATGTGTTCGTAATAGTCGATGATTTTTCAAGATATGCATGGACTTTATTTTTAAAACATAAAAGCGATACTTTTGGTATGTTTAAAATATTTTCTAAAAGAATTAAAACTTAAATGAATTTAAAAATTAAAAATATTAGAAGTGATCACAGAGGAGAATTTGAAAACGATCTTTTTACAAACTTTTGGAATAAGAAAGGTATAACTCATAATTTTTCTTTTCCTCGTACACCTCAAGAAAATGGTGTCGTAGAAAGAAAAAATCGTACATTACAAGAATGTGCACGAACATTACTAAATAGTAGTGGATTACCAAAACACTTTTGGGCTGAAGCTATTGCAACATCCTGTTATGTACTAAATCTAGTAACTATTCACCATTCGTCCCATGACTAAACAAACTTGTTTTGAAATTTTTTGGTAAAAAACCTAAAGTATCATACTTTAAAACTTTTGATTCAAAATGTTTTATATTAAATACAAAAGATAATTTAGGAAAGTTTGATCCAAAAGCCGATGAAGATGTCTTTTTGGATATTCGAAACGTAGCAAAGCATATAGAATTTTTAATAAACGAAATAATACTTGAAGAAAGCTTACATGTCTCATTCGACGAAAATATTTTTAAACATCATACTAATGATGAAGAAGAAATTATTCCACTAACAAATTCAACAAACTCTATTACTAATGAAACAAATAGTCAAAATAACACTTTAATATCATCTCCTAGAATTCTTAAGGATCACCCAATAGATAATATTATTGGAGATCTTAATTCAAGAGTAACTAGAAATCAACTCAATCATATAAGCCATATAGCATTTGTGTCAAACTTTGAACCAAAGAATTATAAAGAAGCATCGAATGATAATTTTTCGATAATAGCTATGCAAGAAGAATTAAATCAATTTGAACGTAATAACGTATGGGAATTAGTACCAAGACCTGAAGATCAATCGGTAATAGAAACAAAATGGGTATTTAAAAACAAAGCAGACGAGAATGGAAATATTGTTAGAAATAAAGCACGTTTGGTTGCTCAAGGTTTTAATCAAGAAGAAGGCATAGATTACGATGAAACATTTTCTCCAGTAGCAAGATTAGAAGCCATTCGTACATTACTCGTCTTTTCAACTCATAACAATTTTAAACTATTTCAAATGGATGTCAAAAGTGCCTTTTTGAATGGTTTTATTAAGGAAAATGTATATGTCGAACAACCACCACTATTTGTTCACGAAAAATATCCTGATCATGTTTTTAAATTACATAAAGCACCATATGGATTAAAACAAGCACCTCGTGCATGGTACGAACGTCTTAAAAATCACTTAATAACATCTGGTTTTCATATAGGAAAAATAGATACAACTTTATTTATTAAAAGAGAAGATAACGATATTTTGGTTGTACAAATCTATGTTGATGATATCATCTTTGGTTCAACCAACGAAAAACTATGTAATCAATTTTCTAATATTATGAAAAATGAATTTGAAATGTCACACACGGAAGAATTAAATTTCTTCTTAGGTTTACAAATAAAACAACTCGAAAATGGAATCTTCATGCATCAAGAAAAATATTGTAACGATTTATTACGACGATTTGAAATGGATAAAACATCAAGCAAACCAACACCAATGAGCACCACTATTCACATAGAGAAAGATGAAAACGGAAAAGATTTTGATGAAAAATTATATCGTAGCATGATTGGTTCTCTACTTTATTTAACGGCTAGTCGACCAGATATTATAATGAGTGTATGTCTTTGTGCTCGATTTCAAGTAAAACCAAAAGAATCTCATCTAAGAGCGGTTAAGCGAATTTTACGTTATCTATCTAGCACTAAAGATTATGGTTTGTTCTACCCTAAAGGATCATCGTTTGAACTTGTTTCATATAGCGATGCGGATTTCGGTGGATGTAGAACAGATCTTTAGAGTACTAGTGGAACTTGTCATTTTATCGGATAATCTTTAGTTTCATGGTTTAGTAAAAAAACGAAATTGTGTTTCTCTATCTACTTGCGAAGCCGAATACATCTCCGCCACTCTAGCATGTGTGCAAGTAATATATATGCAACAAACATTAACGAATTTTGGTAAAATTATCACCAAATCTCCAATTTATTGTGATAACACAAGTGAAATTAATTTGTCAAAAAACCCTGTTAATCACTCACGAACCAAACATATAGATATACGACATCATTTTCTACGAGACAGTGTTGAAAAAGAAACCATTTCATTAGAATACGTAAATACCGAAAATCAAGTAGCTGATATCTTTAAAAAACCATTAAATAAACAAACTTTCTCTAAACTCCGATGAAGTTTAGGTATTTGCTCACGAAATGACCTTCTTTCTTAATAATATATATATATATAATAATTTTTTAAGGCTAAAATTAGTCACCAAAGTAATCACCACAATTTATATCATTGATTTCTGCACCTTTAAACTTTTAGAAAATTAGTTTGCCTATATTTAATATTTTCAGCATATAAATATAGTGTGACGACCCGCCCTTCTGCTACCAGAAAGACGTATCATCATAAAGAAAGAAAGGGATAGAAAATAGAAAAGAAAGAGAAAGAAAGAACAACAACATCAGAATCTCACAGCGGAACGGAATAAAATATAATATATCACATAAATAATACATAGTTTTACATATATCAGGGTTATACAATATCAATACATATGACAGTCAGGTATACATCTATCACAATATACATCAGAGGTACATCATACATCAACTAACACAGCGGACTACAAATATATATATATATAACTATATACGTCTGGAATCTCCTGCTACAAGCTCCTCCAGAAATCAAAGTCCATAACCTATCACTTGGCTACTCATAAAAATTTGAGTACCCAAGAGTTTATGAAAACACAAAATATAAACTCCGGGTCAGACATGGGTCTGGTATGAGTAAACGTTTTAAAGTTGTTTAACTTTGAAAAACATTTTAAAAATAAAGGTATCACGTAATACTTCCCACAAATAAATACGGGTAAGTTTTTACCTTACGCTAACCAAAACATTTCATAGGAAATCCAGTGATATTATAATAGTGTCTAGGGTTTTCAAGTAAATAGAAAATAGCCGAAATTTTTACATGATTAAATTCCAGCTACTAGCCACAAAAGTGGGTAATACAAATCAAAACCGTAGGGTCTCGTAGGGAAAATGGATTTCCAACAATGGCAGGGCTACTGGGGTACCGCCCGTCACAGTACGGGGCCTAGATCACCGTACCGAGGATCACTCCCGACCCCCTGCTACACAAGGCCGGAACCATTCCTTACTGAACAGTCCCGAACAAGATAAACCCCGCGGTTGTAGCTAGCAACCGCCCACACAGCCGAAATAAAAAGGGACATCTAGACAGGGGAAATATTTTGTCCTGCTTGGGCATGACCCACCTAACCTTGCTGCATCTCCCCTGTTTTAGCCATTCCCGGTTGATGAGGCTTGAGCCTACGATTACCTTTAAAGAACATATCACTTAGAATGCTCATCGTCCGCCTGACGATGTGCTGAAAGCATTCAATCCATATAAGTTCGTTCCGGGTTCGAACGAAACCGAAGGCATTATCTCGTTACACTCATTTTGGAATCACCCTCAGAGTCAACGACGATAACCCTTTAATTCTAAAAACACCATCTCGATCTTCATTTCAGGATTCACGACCTAACGTTTAAATTGGATCGATGTGGTTTTCGAAGAATCAAATTTGACTCTTCCGATCCCGGTCTCATCGAATCCAAACGCCATTTTAAGGGCCAAGTTGTCTATTTAACTTAACAGTTTAAATAATTTAAATTCATCAATTAACATAGCATTTATCAGAGATAAACATATACAAGCATCATAGATATAACATAACATATCACAGAGCATCACGGAATATCATCAATTTAAACATCACAAGCAGATATTCTACTCAACAATCCATAAGCAATTGCCCTTAAATCTTATTTGTAATTAATTCAATTTTAGAATCAATTACCTGAGAGTTAACCGCTTAACTTTATTTAATTAATCATTAATTAACTATCAATTACTTATTTCATTCCAGTTTGTTTAATTATTGATTTCTTTATTAATCCTTTACTTTAATTAATCACTTTAATGAACAGTCTTAACTATTTATCAAACTTAAATTCCCATTTAATTACTGCTAATTACTTACCTAACCATTTATTTATTTTCAATTAATTTCCTCGATTAATTAGCTCTTCACCATTCATAAATTGACTTTAAGTAATTGATTCCGAATTTACCCCTTTTCTTAATTATTTACTCGTTCTCTAATTTTAAAGTGATTACTCCCAATCACTTCCCAAAATAATTAATCTATCGCTAATTGCGATTTAAAAGTAAGTGTTCTTAATTTCTTTTAAAATAATTTATTTATCTTATATGTTCAACTTGATTAAACATGTAAAAGTTTTCTTTTTAAATTTTGATAATCAATTATAGTATCAACTACAAACCTTAATTATTAGTTAACTTAATACTTAATTTAAATTAGTTCCATATTTTAAATAACAGCTAAGAATTTTGAAACATCGTGAAACGTTGATTCATAATTAAAACAGCATTAAATTTTATCTAAATTTTGTAAAACATTTCCACAGAATACAGCAGATCAATGAACCCGAGACTTCCCACTAAAAACCCGAGAACAACCCTATCCTCGCTCGAATGTTCCTTCGAGTTTCCCACGCAACTACCTGAGTCCTCTCTGAACAACATCTTCTTCTTCATATTTTTATTTCTTCCTTCAGTAATTAAGTTTAAGGTAAACTAAAATTAGCATCAGACCCCTTACACTCGAACGCGAACCCGGAGTAAACCCAGCAATTACACGAGCACGACTCGGGGGAGTGATCACGCGACCGTTAAGGCCACTACAACCGGACATCCATCACCACTGTGCACGTGGACGGTGGTTCGCCTTGCCTCCGGCGACCCACGACAATCCCCACAAACTCCATTTCGAACCCTCAATCGAATTCAACAGCTATCTCGAATCGAAGATCACGGAAACGAAAAATACCCTTTTGGGTGAACTGTAATTGAACAGCGACAGAGGAATTGCCTCATCCTCCTAGCGCCGACCACCTTTCGAGTTGCGCTTCCTGCCACGCGTCGCTCATGTCCTATTCCTTCATCCCTCAAACACACTTCCAACTCGGTCGTTCGATGATGAAGAAAACATCGAGCAAAACAGACCCATCAGAAACATGCACTAAGCCCTACTTTTGATTCAAACTATCAATCTATGCATTTGAAAATTATTTTGACAATTTTCGTATGTTAAATTATCATCAAGCTTACTTCACAGGAATTTTCAATAACTAAATTTTGTTTAATCAACCAATATTGATAAAAATCAATTTTCGGCTACTCTTGAAACTGCGCTTCAAACTTTGATCTAAAAATTACCATTTCACCTTTAAAAATCCTAACTTTGCATGTTTTTTTAATATATGAATTTGAATTTACAATTTAAAGTCTTTGAATTTTGCACACATTGATTTCTTACTGCAAATTTGAAGTTGCAGAGTTCATGTCCTACAGTAAAGTATCAAACAAGGTCTAGAGTGCAAATTGAAGATTAAAAATCATAGTTTAAAATGATTTACAAGATAAAGTATAAATTCTTTATCTATTTTTCTTTGTTTAAGAGTCTGAAATATTGCAGATCAACTCAAAATTACAGTAACAATATTATCACAGAGTATCATATACTCAGTATATAGCAGTCATAAGAGTACATGATCTAAGTATCAAGTTTTAAATTTTTAGAAAATATGTTTACTCACCTAATAATCTTTGAACATAGGGCAAGGTTGCTTGATGAAGAAAGAAAACTGTAATTGAAGTTTGAATTCCTGTAACTTTTCTTGTTTTCCTGAATTTGTTTGAACTTGAAGATATAAAGTTGTGTTTATTTTCTTTCACATCTTCTCAGGTTTTTCTTCATAAGTTAAAGACTGAACTAAATGAAATAAGACATGATGAATACATATATATAACTTTCAACAGTTATGTCTTCTTGAACAAGCTTTGTTGATAAAATATCTTGCTTTGTTTTTATTTGCACTAAGGCCTGAGGTGATTCAACAATTTCGGCTGGAAGGTTTTCTTTTAGACAGAAAAGTGGGCTAATTCAATGCTTATGTTTTTTTTTTACTTATGCTAGCACAATCTATATTTACTGACACAAATATTTAGTACAAAGATATTGCAGGCTTATGTTTGTACTAGTATGTTTCATATGTGTTTACACTAATTAGTATTTACTGACATAAACATTTTGTACAAGATATTTCAGGTTTTGTTTGTACTGAAATGTTTACATATAAGTTTAAACCTACAATGCTCTGCTGACCAATGTTTACATATAAGTTTAAACCTACAATGCTTATGTTTTTTTACTTATGCTAACACAATCTATATTTACTGACACAAATATTTAGTATAAAGATATTGCAGGCTTATGTTTGTACTAGTATGTTTCATATGTGTTTACACTAATTAGTATTTACTGACATAAACATTTTGTACAAGATATTTTAGGTTTTGTTTGTAATGAAATGTTTACATATAAGTTTACACATACAATGCTCTGCTGACCAATTTTGTACAAGAGTTTTGTTTTATTATCTTGATATGAATACTTGTTCTCTTATGTTCACATATAAGTAGTATTTGCAAACAAGTTAAATTTGTTTAAAGATACTTGCAGACTTGTTTGTTTAGTGTAATTATACAATAGTTTTGCCTTTTTGTTTTATTATCCTATAACTTAAAGACAAACTATACATTTGTTCTTGACAGTATTATATGTTTGTCTTCACATAATTACACTTTTATTTATATCTTATTCATATTATAGTGTGTGCTTATGTACACACAGAGTTGTATTTATCACTATAATTTAGGTTATACTTATCTTATTTATATGCTTACTTTATTTAAATTATAAAAATTGTTAGAAACATTCCTTAATCTTATTTTTTTTATTTTTTTATTTAAAAGTTTAATCTTTCCAATATTTGATTTATAATGTATTTGCACTAATGTATTTTATATTTATATGAATACGATTGTGTTATTATACCTATTATTATTAACAACTTTGATACTTATGATATTAAATGTTATTAATATATAATTTTTAATTTAATAGAATAACACAGATTTAAATTTAAATATTGTTAAAAAGGTTTATTTTATATTTTGAAATTATAAATTCCTTTATAACACATATACAACTAAAAATGTCCAACATCTTATATTTTATAAATGAAAATCTCGTATTTATTTTAAATTTGATCAAAAACTTATTACAATAATAAGGTCAAAATTCCGGGATGTCACATTCCTTCCCCCTTAAAAGAATTTCGTCCCCGAAATTTAAAACAAAGATAATTTAAAAAGCTATTCTTCCAACCATTCAAACATACTTATTATTCATACAATAACAAAATCAAACAGTCTACTCTAACAAACATCACTAGTTATCCGAACATAAATCCGTATAAACTTCCCTAAAATTATCGAGAGTTGTTTTCTCGATGATCAACAATCCAAACTGGATTCCTGACCACAGTTAAATTTGATTCAACTTCCAAATTCCTGAATTACTAGTTTAACAATTAATGATGAATCATGAACAAATTTCCTGAGATATATGGAATATACAATAAATTCCAGACATTCATTTTAGCAATTCAATACTGAAATCTACAGTATCAATTCTTTCCAAATTTTATTGACTTGTTTACAGAATTTCAATTTCTATTCAATCAAGCTAGTACGATGTACATATACCATTCCTACGCCATATCAAATCCGATCACTCGCTCGATCACACAATTTCATTTCCGAACTAGTATCGTCCACCCGACTTCCTAGTACGGACTCAGAACTGGTTTCTTGATCAGCAACTGTCATTCTCCTTGCATAGTCACAACTATGATAGAGAATTTCCAGCGTCAATCAAAATCCATATCCATGGTTCGTCGTCGAAAATCGAGTGAAAAATCCTAACTCGGATCGACATAACTATCTCGAAATTCTATGCTCGAATCTGGATCAGTTTGTTATGCGAATAAAATAATATACGTTCATCCTACGTATTTATATCCATTGATTATCAACCATATCAATTTCTGTTATTCACATTATTCTGATTCTATCCACTTGGAATAACTTTTTCCCAATATCAAATTTTACTTAAGAATTCCACCATTCATTTCTTAAGTTTAATATAAGCGTTATATATACTCTTATATTATTCCTCTACCACTCTAGCCTTTATATCCTCTTATTTGAAATCTGAATTTCCAACTTCATGAGAATTCAATTTATTTTCAACTCTGAATATTAACTTTTATTGACCATCCTTCATTTATAACTGATTCGTATTATTATTTTTAAATTAGTTTCATTCATTAGTTTACTTTAAGTTTTCAATTTGAAATTGTTTTGTTGCTAAATTTTTTTTTTATATAGTTTTCAAATTCTGAAAAGCTTTGACATATTCTCCATTACATATTTCCATAAGTACATATGTAAGGTTCCAATCCTCAACACAATTAATTTCAATCAATTCTCAAACCATTCCCTTTAGTTTAAGTGATTTACAACTTCCTTGCTTAGACATAAAATCCATTTGAGCAAAACAAACTCATATTCAAAATCATCCTATTTTGCTTCCAATAATTCATAGAATTTATCTAGTTCTCATTTACTTCAAACAACCCATTTCCATATGCAATTCAACAATATTATTGTGAATAGGTAATCACTTAAGCTTTATAACAAATTTTAAATTGATTCCAATTCAATTTACACTTGATTCCATCCCAATTAAATTATTCACAATCCTTTCATTGCATTTTCTTTTATTTCATAAGTTTGATTCCAAACTATTTTATTAAACTTAACAACCAATGTTTTAAATAATCATTTCACTATTTACTTAATTCTTTTATTTCCTTCAAATTGTCCCACCCAACAACTTAGGTTTATTCTATTTCACCAATTTCCATGTAAATCTTTGATTTGATTTCCTTTTAATCAAACCCCAATTATTTACCCATTAGTTTATTCTTTTATCCATTCTTAAATTTATATTAACATTAACAATTCATTATTGAATTTATTCATAATAAAGTTATTCAATTTATACTTGAATTTGTTAACAACTCACACCATTTCTATTTAAATGCAATTCAACACTTACTTTGGTTTACATTTACTTATTTACATAAGAATCTTATTTCATTCAATATCATCTATAACTCAACTGAATTCATTCAAATTCAGTTTTATTTTAGCTCAACTTCAGTTAATTTAGCTACTTACCAATCTTTAAATTTTATTTCTCAATATATGAGCTCAAAACTTATTTATCTACTTAACAGCTTATATTGCTCATTTGAGCCATTTCACCTTATAACCACAATTTCAGATTATATATATATATAGCACTTACTGTCTTAAGGTATAAATTTCATTTTACAGTTACAACCATTTTACCTTCAAATTTTATATCCAATTAAGTTCATTTTGAACTCCAATTCCATTTAACTTATCTCAGGTTAACCTCTAATATGTTTCTTATTTTCATATACTTAAGCTAAATTTTAATTCCGGGATTAAATTTCCCGATTTCTTCTTATTAATATCAACCTTACTTTATAAGTTTAATAGTTGATTTATTCAAACCTTTCACATTATTAAAGAGAATTCTTAGAATTTAATTGCCCGGTTTTCATTTCCAAAACCATTTTAAAATGATAACTACATATACCTACTTGGTATATCAAATCACATTTTCAACTTCCAAACTCTTGTTTTCACCAAAATAAATTTTCTCTTTTGAAAATTTTTAAACAACTTGCATACCCAACAAGTCCAAACAATATCATGACTAACTACCCTGGTAGCAATCCATCACTTTAGAAACTCGAAAATGAATACTGATGATGTGGCCATCATCATCAGGATTATTTTCCGGCGACTGAAGTGAGTTCAGTGCTTCCTTACTTTCACAAATTTTTCCCAAAACAATTTCCATTCAACAATATTTTCCAAAATAATATTCCAATATTGCCTTTAAATCTTTGGAAAAACATTTCAAACATTCCCAAGATTTTAAATTCCCCAAATCCTTTTATTTAAAATTCATTTAAACACTTTTCAAATTCCCGGGACTTAAATTCTAGTTTAAATCAGATTTCAATTATATTCCTTTTTATTTAAAATCATTCTTAAATAATTTTATTTGGTTATAAACCACTCACATTTAAATTTTTATTTGATTGTACTATTATCAATCAAACATCCAAGTATATATAGTTATTTTAGAAAAATATTTCTTTTATATCAAAATATAATTTTGGGTAAAATTATTTCATTTACCCTACCTTTAAAAACAATACTGTGTCGGCCTACCTTGTTTAAGAGTTTAGAAATCTCTATCGATGAAATGGCGTCCCACACATCGACCAGAATCCATAAACACTCAACAGATAAATCAACACAATATAAAAACAATTTTATATTCACTAACAAGTACGCGCTCATATCTATTAATACTCTCAAACTCATTCTAGAGTTCTACAAACTCTATTCTATGAGTAATTCCTACCAGAGCCAAGGTTATCACCAACCTATGCTCTGATACCACCTGTGACGACCCTCCCTTCTGCTACCAGAAAGTCGTATCATCATAAAGAAAGAAAGGGATAGAAAATAGAAAAGAAAGAGAAAGAAAGAAAAACAACATCAGAATCTCACAGCGGAGAGGAATAAAATATAATATATCACATAAATAATACATAGTTTTACATATATCAGGGTTATACAATATCAATACATATGACAGTCAGGTATACATCTATCACAATATACATCAGAGGTACATCATACATCAACTAACACAGCGGACTACAAATATATATATATAGCTATATACGTCTGGAATCTCCTGCTCCAAGCTCCTCCAGAAATCAAAGTCCATAACCTATCACTTGGCTACTCATAAAAATTTGAGTACCCAAGAGTTTATGAAAACACAAAATATAAACTCCGGGTCAGACATGGGTCTGGTATGAGTAAACGGTTTAAAGTTGTTTAACTTTGAAAAACATTTTAAAAATAAAGGTATCACGTAAGACTTCCCACAAATAAATACGGGTAAGTTTTTACCTTACGCTAACCAAAACATTTCATAGGAAATCCAGTGATATTATAATAGTGTCTAGGGTTTTCAAGTAAATAGAAAATAGCCGAAATTGTTACATGATTAAATTCCAGCTACTAGCCACAAAAGTGAGTAATACAAATCAAAACCGTAGGGTCTCGTAGGGAAAATGGATTTCCAACAATGGCAGGGCTACTGGGGTACCGCCCGTCACAGTACGGGGCCTAGATCACCGTACCGAGGATCACTCCCGACCCCCTGCTACACAAGGCCGGAACCATTCCTTACTGAACAGTCCCGAACAAGATAAACCCCGCGGTTGTAGCTAGCAACGGCCCACACAGTCGAAATAAAAAGGGACATCGAGACAGGGGAAATATCTTGTCCTGCTTGGGCATGACCCACCTAACCTTGCTGCATCGCCCCTGTTTTAGTCATTCCCGGTTGATGAGGCTTGAGGCTGCGATTACCTTTAAAGAACATATCATTTAGAATGCCCATCATTCGCCTGACGATGTGCTGAAAGCATTCAATCCATACAAGTTCGTTCCGGGTTCGAACGAAACCGAAGGCATTATCTCGTTACACTCATTTTGGAATCACCCTCAGAGTCAACGACGATAACCCTTGCATTCTGAAAACACCATCTCGATCTTCATTTCAGGATTCACGACCTAACGTTTAAATTGGATCGATGTGGTTTTCGGAGAATCAAATTTGATTCTTCCGATCCCGATCTCATCGAATCCAAACGCCATTTTAAGGGCCAAGTTGTCTATTTAACTTAACAGTTTAAATAATTTAAATTCATCAATTAACATAGCATTTATCAGAGATAAACATGTACAAGCATCATAGATATAACATAACATATCACAGAGCATCACGGAATATCATCAATTTAAACATCACAAGCAGATATTCTACTCAACAATCCATAAGCAATTGCCCTTAAATCTTATTTGTAATTAATTCAATTTTAGAATCAATTACCTGAGAGTTAACCGCTTAACTTTATTTAATTAATCATTAATTAACTATCAATTACTTATTTCATTCCAGTTTGTTTAATTATTAATTTCTTTATTAATCCTTTACTTTAATTAATCACTTTAATGAACAGTCTTAACTATTTATCAAACTTAAATTCCCATTTAATTACTGCTAATTACTTACTTAACCATTTATTTATTTTCAATTAATTTCCTCGATTAATTAGCTCTTCACCATTCATAAATTGACTTTAAGTAATTGATTCCGAATTTACCCCTTTTCTTAATTATTTACTCGTTCTCTAATTTTAAAGTGATTACCCCCAATCACTTCCCAAAATAATTAATCTAACGCTAATTACGATTTAAAAGTAAGTGTTCTTAATTTCTTTTAAAACAATTTATTTATCTTATATGTTTAACTTGATTAAACATGTAAAAGTTTTCTTTTTAAATTTTGATAATCAATTATAGTATCAACTACAAACCTTAATTATTAGTTAACTTAATACTTAATTTAAATTAGTTCCATATTTTAAATAGCAGCTAAGAATTTTGAAACATCGTGAAACGTTAATTCATAATTAAAACAGCATTAAATTTTATCTAAATTTTGTAAAACATTTCCACAAAATACAGCAGATCAATGAACCCGAGACTTCCCACTAAAAACCCGAGAACAACCCTATCCTCGCTCGAATGTTCCTTCGAGTTTCCCACGCAACTACCTGAGTCCTCTCTGAACAACATCTTCTTCTTCATATTTTTATTTCTTCCTTCAGTAATTAAGTTTAAGGTAAACTAAAATTAGCATCAGACCCCTTACATTCGAACGCGAACCCCGGAGTAAAGCCAGTAATTACATGAGCACGACTCGGGGGAGTGATCACGCGACCGTTAAGGCCACTGCAACCGGACATCCATCACCACCGTGCACGTGCACGGTGGTTCGCCTTGCCTCCGACGACCCACGACAGTCCCCACAAACTCCATTTCGAACCCTCAATCGAATTCAACAGCTATCTCGAATCGAAGATCACGGAAACGAAAAAATACCCTTTTGGGTGAACTGTAATTGAACAGCGACAGAGGAATTGCCTCATCCTCCTAGCGCCGACCACCTTTCGAGTTGTGCTTCCTGCCACGCGTCGCTCATGTCCTATTCCTTCATCCCTCAAACACACTTCCAACTCGGTCGTTCGATGATGAAGAAAACATCGAGCAAAACAGACCCATCAGAAACATGCACTAAGCCCTACTTTTGATTCAAACTATCAATCTATGCATTTGAAAATTATTTTGACAATTTTTGTATGTTAAATTATCATCAAGCTTACTTCACAGGAATTTTCAATAACTAAATTTTGTTTAATCAACCAATATTGATAAAAATCAATTTTCGGCTACTCTTGAAACTGCGCTTCAAACTTTGATCTAAAAATTATCATTTCACCTTTAAAAATCCTAACTTTGCATGTTTGTTTAATATATGAATTTGAATTTACAATTTAAAGTCTTTGAATTTTGCACACATTGATTTCTTACTGCAAATTTGAAGTTGCAGAGTTCATGTCCTACAGTAAAGTATCAAACAAGGTCTAGAGTGCTAATTGAAGATTAAAAATCATAGTTTAAAATGATTTACAAGATAAAGTATAAATTCTTTATCTATTTTTCTTTGTTTAAGAGTCTGAAATATTGCAGATCAACTCAAAATTACAGTAACAACATTATCACAGAGTATCATATACTCAGTATATAGCAGTCATAAGAGTACATGATCTAAGTATCAAGTTTTAAATTTTTAGAAAATATGTTTACTCACCTAATAATCTTTGAACATAGGGCAAGGTTGCTTGATGAAGAAAGAAAACTGCAATTGAAGTTTGAATTCCTGTAACTTTTCTTGTTTTCCTGAATTTGTTTGAACTTGAAGATATAAAGTTGTGTTTATTTTCTTTCACATCTTCTCAGGTTTTTCTTCATAAGTTAAAGACTGAACTAAATGAAATGAGACATGATGAATACATATATATAACTTTCAACAGTTATGTCTTCTTGAACAAGCTTTGTTGATAAAATATCTTGCTTTGTTTTTATTTGCACTAAGGCCTGAGGTGATTCAACAATTTCGGCTGGAAGGTTTTCTTTTAGACAGAAAAGTGGGCTAATTCAATGCTTATGTTTTTTTTTACTTATGCTAACACAATCTATATTTACTGACACAAATATTTAGTACAAAGATATTGCAGGCTTATGTTTGTACTAGTATGTTTCATATGTGTTTACACTAATTAGTATTTACTGACATAAACATTTTGTACAAGATATTTCAGGTTTTGTTTGTACTGAAATGTTTACATATAAGTTTAAACTTACAATGCTCTGCTGACCAATTTTGTACAAGAGTTTTGTTTTATTATCTTGATATGAATACTTGTTCTCTTATGTTCACATATAAGTAGTATTTGCAAACAAGTTAAATTTGTTTAAAGATACCTGCAGACTTGTTTGTTTAGTGTAATTATACAATAGTTTTGCCTTTTTGTTTTATTATCTTATAACTTCAACACAAACTATACATTTGTTCTCGACAGTATTATATGTTTGTCTTCACATAATTACACTTTTATTTATATCTTATTCTTATTATAGTGTGTACTTATGTACACACAGACTTATATTTATCACTATAATTTAGGTTATACTTATCTTATTTATATGCTTACTTTATTTAAATTATAAAAATTGTTAGAAACATTCCTTAATCTTATTTTTTTTATTTTTTTATTTAAAGGTTTAATCTTTCCAATATTTGATTTATAATGTATTTGCACTAATGTATTTTATATTTATATGAATACGATTGTGTTATTATACTTATTATTATTAACAACTTTGATACTTATGATATTAAATGTTATTAATATATAATTTTTAATTTAATAGAATAACACAGATTTAAATTTAAATATTCTTTAAAAGGTTTATTTTATATTTTGAAATTATAAATTCCTTTATAACACATATACAACTAAAAATGTCCAACATCTTATATTTTATAAATGAAAATCTCGTATTTATTTTAAATTTGATCAAAAACTTATTATAATAATAGGGTCAAAATTCCGGGATGTCACATATAGCCAAACAGAAAAACTATATTCAAACAATTGAATTTTTTAATAAGAAAAAGGAAGGAATAAAATATAACAATGTCGTAAGAAGATTCCTATATATCTATCTCCGTCTCAACACCAACAATGGACAGCTCGGTTGACACCTCCACAACGACTTCCAACACCTACACCAAACCAAGAGCCAACATATAGGTGGTCTTCGTATCGTACGGGTTTTACTCCGGATAATAAGAAAACTAAAAGTTCTCTATTTATTTCTCCTAACACAATGGAGAAAATTGATGAAATCTATCATTACCAAAAACAATAGATGGATCTTCAACGAGAGCTTTATTTCGAACAAAAAGTTACACCATGAAGGTTAAGCTTTCTCGAGCAAGTGGCCATGAAGTTTTGTTCGTCCCGAAAGAAAGATGTTCATGAACCGCTACCAAAACCTTGTAGTTCATTGGATCCATCTTCTTCGTATCGTACTTCTTCAGATCCCTCACCAAGATGATTTTCTGGCTCTCCAAGGACTCACGAATGTGGAAATATATGGTCTCCACTTAGACCATGGAAGGATAATGAGTCAGAAAATCCAAAAACTCCATCTCCATATAAATAAATAAATTGTATTAATTATTGAATGTATCTAAACTTATTTGTTATTATATTTTTACAGCAATAAAGTTATTTGTTATCTACATTCGTTATATAAGTGAAATCATCACACTTTAAGTCATTTTTAGTCCATCTGCAATTTTCAGACGTCTATCAACAACTTCCAGACGTCTGACGCAAGGATATACTATTCAAAATTTAGGAGTGTGCATATATCAGATGTCTGATATACCCTCCAGACGTCTGAAATGTTGTTCTATCTCCTCCAAATAAAATTCAAACAATCCAGACGTCTGAAATAAGATACAGATGTCTGCCTTAGTTTTCTATTTCGAAATTAAACAAAAATAGACATCTGTTTTCAATTCCAAACGTCTGAAAAATCTCACTGTATCTACAATTTTGTAACTATGCACAAAACCAGACGTCTGGGTCACATAGCCGACGTCTGATTTTATCCTCTGGACAAAAATTAGGGAAAACCAGACGTCTGACTTCTAATCCAGACGTCTGATTCCCAATCGACCATTTAAAATCGATCAGATGACGTCACTTTTTTTCTTTTATTTCAAAATTATTACTTCCTACGATTTTCTCAAAGAAAAATTTCGCTCCAATTCACTATCCTACACCAAATATTACCACGATGCTGTCTCGTACTAAGAATCCTAAAATGTCCAAAAGAAAGCAAGTTCAACCGACTACATCTTCGAATCCCCAGGTTTGCTCGGACGACCAAATTAAACGGTGGATGAATAGAGCTCCACATTCTATAAAAAGGTACGAAGATATCCAGAAAAATAAACTTCATATAGTACCTTTTTACAATCTCTTAAAATTCCCTATGTATGAATTGGATGACTTGTGTGAAGATGTCGGATTAGAGACTCTAATTAACTTTACATCAAATGATATCCAAATAGACCAATTAGCCATTTTTCTATTTTATGTAAATCTAGATAGTACCTCAGTATGGAACACTAAGGACGAGGACAATTGGCTTTGGTCTAGTATATACGGTAATACGATTCGATTGACCCCTGGTTTGATAGGACGAACCCTAGGTTGCTCCAACACCGGGGAAGACTTACACAACATACCAGATATGAGATTCAGGCCTCGAAATACTATTACTCACCAAATCTGGGAAGACGAAATGCCCAAGTTTGCTTCAAAGTATTTACGTCCGAAAGCTCAACTCTTAACACGGATGTTAATTAATACAATTATTCCAAGAATGGGTAGTCACGAGAAAATTACTGAATTGGAGCATAAAGCAATATGCTAAATTCAGTAGGACAAGAGTAAATTGGGCAAAATTTATCTTCGACGAGCTCAAACACTTTTGGACTCGATCAAGGCCGTCGATCATCTATCCTACTTATATTATGAGACTTCTTCGTTTACATAATACTCCTTCTTAACTCTCGACGTTCGAAGAAATTTCGCCAAAATACGCTTCCACAAAATTCTTTTCCTTGATGCACTTACCTGAAATTCCTCCGAAATTCATGTCCTTTGAAGATTGGACGCATCATCGACAATCTAGAAGAGTTGAAAATCCTCCTTAACCACCCACTGTTCCGTCTCAACAAGAAGAGCAACAATGATAAATTACTCCTCCTCCTCCTCCTAAACCTTTTGATTATCCGGGACAAGAAGAAATTTTAGAAAACTTGACTAGAAACAAATCCAAATGAAAGTATTTGAGATCTCACTCTCCGGAACCAACATATACTATCTCTAAATCAAAAGTATTTGGCTAACCGAATTGAGAGCTTTGAAACTTCGTTCGCTACATGACTAGCCACAGTTGAAGATTCTCTTTCAACTGTTCTATCGGTTCTTAAAGAAGTGTTACAAAGGGTTCGTGGTCCAACTCCACCTTCTGACGATTGGACAACTCCTATACCTTCTCCTCATGCAAAACATTCTAAATTATTTGAGGACGAACCTCCAAAGGAAGCTTTAACATCTCCTTCAAAAGCTAGCACTTCTACCAAAGAAGAACGAAAGGAAGATGATACAAATCAAGCTTCACCAAAGGAGGGTGATACCGATCAAGCTTCACCAAAGGAGGATGATCCAAATCAATCTTCTCCAAAGAAACTCTAAAAATTAGGAATCGTAGTTGTTTATGTTTTTGTACACATCCTTGAATGTAACTCCTTTATGCTATTAATGAAGATTTTCTTTTTTGACGATTAGCTTAATTATTACGAATTCTTTTTGATAATGTCAAAGGGGGAGAAATTTAAATATAAGCATAAAATAATAAAAATAAGCACATATTCAGGGGGATTTTTTTAATCTATATATAAGTACATTGAATAGTTGTCATCATCAAAAAGGGGGAGATTGTTAGGAAATCAACTCTATGGTTTCGATGATAACAACTATACAATGGAAATCAAATGTGTGTGTGTGTGTCTATATATATATATATATATATATATATATATATATACAAGTAGATGATAGAGTAACATCACCAAAGAGACAAAAACAAGAATCAAGAGAAGTATCAAAAGACGTCAAATCGGTAGAAGTCGAAAAGAAATAGTACAGACACAAATAAAGCATCATATACATTTTCAGACGTCTGAGTGCAATAGCCAGACGCCTGAATGTTTTCTTTGGTTTGCAAATTAGAGAAAATCAGACGTCTGGTACATATGCTTAACGTCTGGATAAATTCTCTGGTTCACAATTCAGAAGGAAACAGACGTCTGGAAATAAGCTCATACGTCTGGTTAAACTCTCTGGTTCACAATTTAGAAGGAACCAGACGTCTGATAATAAACTCAGACGTCTGAATAGCAACCATACACAAAAAAACATATGAAGACCAGATGTCTGAAACATTCCTCCAGACGTCTGAATTTGAACTCGACTGAGCAATTTCAAGAGCAACTTCACATTCGAAAGGACACATCTGCTTCTCTTTATCGCAACCCTTCATCACCATCAGAAGCGACTTTAGGAAGATTACAACAGATGCAACTATACAAGAAAACTCTTCATCATTATAAATAGCATCAGGAATGCAAAGAGTTTTCTCACCTTGCTTACTTATGCTCTTATTTCCTATACTCTGACTTATACCTGTTCTCTAGCAATCAACTACTTGTATTTAACACTTCCATATATTCAGAATTCATCATTCAATATCCTCTAGATAGATATATATATATTGGAAGCACTTGTACTCAATAGTCAACATCAGTGTTATAGAACATGTTCTTGACAAAGAAACTCTGCTATTGTAAACCTGTTCCTCCGGGTCAAGTGAGGGTTAGTTGAAAGGAAAATCCAAAGAGGAGCTTCGGAACTGGACGTAGGACGGGAGGTCCGAACCAGTATAAAATCCTGGTGTGATTATTTTAATTTACGTTACTATTATTATCTATCAAGTTATATTATATAGTTAGTTGTTCATACTTGCATATATATCATATACGACCTACTCATATAGACTTTCAATTGTCATTAAAATTCAATAAGAGAGGCTCAAACATTCTCCCCGCTATTGATGATGATAAAATTACAATCGTGTACTCAATAAAATACTATAAATAGCTCCCCCTAAATACAACATCTTCCCATATCAATATGTAGATATATTTCTCCCCCTTTGTCATTATCAAAAAGAGACATAACACAAGGATAACATGTCATTAACAAAGAGAGATCAAAAATAGTGCAAACATTATAACACAAGGATAACATGTTAACATAACATAAATAAATATAAATGCATAACATACCACAAACCAACATCCAAACAAAAAACACAAGTCATGCAAAGCAAAATCCAAATGCAACACATATCACTAGTTTTTTGGAAAATAAATTTAAGGAAACTAAAAATAGAATACTCATAGACTTACTCAATGTCCACTATAAGATAAGCCCTAATGGTTGTCGTTGTACGCATAATAATCCGAAGGATTGTATTGCCATTCTCTGACGCGTTGATGCACTTCACTTGCTTCTTCTATTCCTTCCACTACAAATTAGCTTTGAAAACGACAAATCATGATACAACCATTTATTGATTGGACTAATACCATGACTCGCATTTTTTCTCCATCCTCTTCGTTGTGTCTTTTTCGATTGTTTTCCTTTTGTCTTGATAAGATGATTCAGCACTATGCGCGGATGCATGAGAAGGGTGAGGCATACATATGAGAAGAAGGTGGACAATTGAAGGAGAGGAGGGCGAAGTGGAGCTTTCTCATCTTATAACATTTCTCATCATTTTTTGAGCGATGAAATGATTTTTTCCATCGATCATTCTATCTTATCCATCCAAGAAGAAAACGATCTCTTAAGACCTTTAACTCTCTTCTCCAAGGACTTTTGATTACTCATGAGAACTCTATGAATTTGGAGAGTTAAGTTTGTCAAAAACTCGTTGTATTTGGTTCAAGTAGAGCATTAGGAAGATCGGTCTCAAAGTCATATTCAGATTCTTATTGCATAGGATGAGGAGGAACTAAGGCTTGTTGAGGAGGTGGGGTTTTTAATGGTGGTTGAGTTGAACTTTGACCATGTTGAGCTTGTTGCGAAATCCATTCTTTAAAACTAATGTGATGAGGTAGGGCAGAAGGCAAATACATGTAACTAAAGAACCGTCTTCCACTATACTTTAGTGGTATCGGTTCAAAGTTAAACGGTATGATGTTGATCTCAAAGAATCCATAAAGTCTTATAATATAGGGTACATATAATATAGTTGATGTTCTTCGAAGCCAAAAGTTCTTAATTTCATCATGATTGAATTAACCTATACTCGTCTAAGGGTAGCACAGAGTGCCTTTAGATCATTTGTAAAATTGTTCATGACTTCCTAGTCGAGGAAAATGGTGTTGATAAACATGCGATTAAAAAGTTTAGCCTGGGGTCTAAAGAAGCTAGTTTTCAATTCTGGCATGGAATCTTCCCAAATCTCATGGGTTATTGCATTTCTTCATTTATGTCGATAATCAGGCAACTCATCCATGTCAATTCCTCCCTACCCACAACCAAGTGCAATGGAAATATGATTTATATGAATCTTAATAAGTTTTCCATAGACACCACTCTACAACCAACTGTCCTTATGATGTAGTATCCTTACACTGCCACATATGTTTGCATAAAAAAGAGATAGAAAGAGGATCTATAACTACCTTATTGTCATCATACTCGATCAAAATGGTGATTTGAGCTTCGTCCATTAATTCCTTAAGTCTACACTCATCAACGTTTTGCAAGCAATAGAATAGACCAACGTAGATATCCTTCTTCTTCAATTTTCAAGTCTTTGCGTAGAATACACTGGCCTATGATTTTTGTTTGATGATAATAAACATATATATATATATATATTCATTTAAATGTGTTTTTTGTTCTACTATTTTATTAAATAAATATTTGTGGAATAAGATAAATAACTCAGAAATCATATTTAATCAAATATTTTATTTAAACAAATATTTTATTACAAATTCAAATAGTACAAATTTGAGCTCTCACTACATTTATACATTTTCAATTGCATTACAACTTCGATTACAAAACATTTTCACTTTACACTCTTTCATACATAATTCATTTCACTACATATTCACTCTCACTTGTATTTTATCTTCAACTCTGTTCCAGCCTATATCCAGCATCTGAACTATCTGCAAAATAAACACTGACGTAGTAAATTTGAAAAAGAAAATATACTGCAGTACTCAATAATGTGTGTATTTTTAAAATATTATTTGCCTTAGTTATTTAGGTTGTTCATCATCATTTCCTTTTAATTCACTTACACGAACAATTTGTGACATGCATAATGTATCACTGTTCATGCCACAAAATCATGCACATCAGTATACACATGCTTGTTAAAATTACAGGGACAGGTGAGCACAAGGTCAAACCTAAGCCTAGGATGGATTCAACTCATGTGAAAATTCTTGATCAAAGCAATAACCAAGATGGCAACATGCTCAAATGTACACATGACTCAAGACATGCAAATAACTCAACATGCATTCAGACCAGTCAACTTGAATGTAATATACAAAGGAAAAACGAAGCACACACATATATACATACAAACATGTATGTATATACATGGAGATGACACATCAAAAAAAAGATAGTGAAGCCTTAGGTCACGAACAAGTCGAATATGGCAAAGCATATGCTCATATGGTTAGAGAAAAATCACAGTGCAAACTAGTGCAAGGCAATGCAAGAGACTCCAAGTCCAGATCAATAACATGACAGCAGTGGTAGACACAGCAGAGGCATGAACATACATACTTCTTTCATATGGACGGACCAAATTAACATAGGCACGAATGAGAGCTTCAGACTTACTCAGTTTCAAAATATAGTGCATATAAACATTGGAGCATGCAACTAAAACCTAACCAGACTTCAAATTACTAAACCAGATCATATGGAATAGACTTCTACAACAAAGTGCAATAGAGCAAAATCACTTTGAATGTAATAAGACTCAAATCAACATGAATATATAGTAAAAGCTAACACAGCAATACAAAAGCAGCTCCATATGCAACCAGTGTTGACATGAATGCACACATTCAAGTGCATAAGGACAGGTGAAAAAAAACATACAACGCTACAAACGTGCAAGCACTCAAGTAAGCAGTTCCATATATGAATGAGAAGCAGACATGAACAAAAGGAACTAGACTCCAAATGTACATGAACACAATGCAACATCGAAACATCCACATATGCAACTAGACTCAATGCATTCAGGCACAAGAATAAAATGAACACAAATGACAATGCATATGGCATCAGGGCAGTGCACATGAAACAAAGACATGAGACCAGACCAGTTTAACTCAAAGCAAAACAAGTTCAAATGTCAGTTCATATGGATGTGCAGACTCAAAGCTACATGAAACAAAGAAAAATGTTCAAGCATATGCATTACACAAACCAGACTTTATGAATTTTCTCTAGATCAAGTGGAGGCACACATATGACAAATTCAGATAATTATAGAAAAAGTTGCTAAGGTTATAACATGATGAACAACTAGCAGTGTGAACATCGGTCAAGAAATGAAGAAATCAAGCCATGGATAATTATCAGCTGCAAGTTGAATAAAGTCACTATTGAAAATAATCTTCACAAATTCAAAATATTTTCTCTAATTCAAATACCAATAAATCAACAAATAATGAATAGGTCAAAGCAATGAAGAACGGAGCAGATTCAAATTCATCAAAAAAATATGGAGTAACTCGTATCTAATAAACAAGTAAGAATCACCATAATCGTATGATAAAAAATCAACGCAAGTGATAAAATCATGAAAGATTCAAATAAAAATTATATGAACGAAATATGGAGTTTCGATCCCTATGCCCAGTATCATCATCGGTAAATGATCATCGAGTTCAAGTTCAAGCAAATCAACAAAGAAATAAAATATTAAATCACATACCAATTTTATTTAATTCAAACTCGATCTTGAAGCGGCCGCAAAGAAAATCGAAAAAAACAAATTGAAGAACTAGCTATAATCGTATTGAGAAATGAAATCATATGAGCATACGATTTGAATTTCTATTTCAATTGAATCAGTGCCTTCAATTCATCACTAACCCTAATTCTAGATTGAAAAAAGAAACGAGACGGCGTGGAACTAAAAGCAAAATAAAACGGAAACAATTTTTTTAATTGGGCCGTATAAGTTTATTTCCTTTTATTATTTATTTGGGCCAAATAATTTTGATTACGGTTTTGTATTTATTTTTAGTTGTTGTGTTTGTTTTTTAATTCTTATTTAAATCAGACTCTAGTTTAACTAGTTTTACGAACTATGGTTTTGTAGTTCGAGAATTCGCAACTCAATGGCTGAGTTGTAGCAGAGTTTTGAGCTTAGAGTTAGGTTAGTCAAATTAGCAGGTGTCGTAAGTTTACGTGTGTTTTTAAGCGTTTGACTACTTAATTTCTAGTAGAAACCTTGGGGCAGCACGTAGGCAGGTTTTTGCCGAAGCTGGGTAAATCTGTGATTTTTACAACATTACTGTTATTATTTTTATTCCAGCATTACTTTTAGTATCACCCTACTCAAACCCCCTCTAATGTGAAAACAATCCTATAAGTGGTATCAGAGCTAGGAACACAAACCATTTTTTGTTTTAAAATTTTGGTTTTTTATATGGCATCTTTTAATAATGCTTTTGTAGAGGGTCGGTCCATAGTTAGACTACCCATGTTCAGTGGTGAATATGCATATTGGAAAAATAGAATGAACTTTTTTTCTAAAAACCATATATGCATGGAATATTATTGAAATGGGACATAGCACACCAGCAACAATAGATAATCAAGAAGCTGAAAAACCTATGGATCAATGGACAGATTTTGAAAATAAACTATAAAATTCTAATGCTAAAGCTATGAATTCTATTACTTTTTCATTATATCAAATTGAATTTAATCGTGCCTCACATTGTCTAACTATGCAGGAAAGTTGGCACACACTTGAAGCGACTCATGAAGGAACCTCCCAAGTCAAAGAATCTTGCCTTGCCATGCCTAGTAGCGAGCACGAGAACTTCACAATGGCAAAGGATGAAAGTGTCAACGAAATGTGTGGATGAATTTCTAATCTTGTATACAAATCAAATCCCTAGGAAGACCATACACAGAGCTGGAAATAGTTTGAAAAATCCTCATAATTCTTCATAAATTTTAAAGAAAAAGTGACTGTCTCAAGAATCAAAGGATTTGAAACATGTAAAAGTTGAAGAACTCATCGGAAATCTTACCGCTTATGAGCTAGAAATAAAATTCAAGAAAGAATGTGAAGGAGGTGAAACACGAAAGAAATCAATAGCTCTCAAAGGAACAACGGAGAATGAAGATGATGATGATGATGATGATGATGAAGCAACAGGTGAACTGGCACTGATAATAAAGAGATTCAAAAGGTGGAACCGTAAACATGGAAATCCTGCCCTAAATCAACAACTGAAGAATAGAATCGTCAAAGTTCTAGACAACTCTAAAGAGAAGGAGATCATTTGTCACAAGTGCAATAAACGTGGTAAAATCAAGCCAAATTGTCCTCAAAATTAATTCGGCAAAGGAAAGAAACTGAAAAGGAGAAGCTTTGCAACAATTTGGGATGAAAGTGATAAAAATGATAAAAGCACTAGCAGTGAGAGTGAAAGATCAAATCAGTGTCTTTTAGGAGAATCAAGTGATAGCAACGATGACGAGCCAAGCAAGGTATCAAAACTTACTCACTCTCAATTACTTATATATTTTCGTGAAATAAGTGGTTGTTTCGAAAGATTTAAGGAGAAGTACACTAAAATTGAATCACAAAAGGATAGTTTGATAGAACTAAATATGTAGCTTGATCAGTTGGTTCAAATAAATGCCTTAAGTGTGACAAGTGTCCATCATTTGAAGAAGAAATAAAAAAAATCAGAAATTAAAATTAAATCGCTCGAAAATGAGATTTTGATTTTGAAAGAAAGTGAAAATACTAGGAAAGAAAATTCTATTAAAAAGTGCACTTTGTTATTGAATGGAAATGAATCTCTCAAAACACAAGTCCAACAATTGTCTATAATTCTAGGAAAATTCTCCAAAGGAGAAAGATCACTAAATATGCTATTAGGGAAACAAACTGTTAATACTATTAGACAAGGACTTGGGTATACTCAATCTGAAAGAGTTAGAAGTGAAACTGATCATGTAAATTCCAAGTGCACGATTTGTAGAAAAATTGGACACAATCAAAATAATTGCTGGTTTAGACCCAAACACACGAAAACCATATAAATTTGGGTTCTTAAAGGCCCGAATGTAAATCCCTTAAAGTCAAACAAATCTGAATGCCAAAAGAAAAAAACATAGATTGTGTTGGTTCTACACAAACTTGTTTTTCAAAATATTTTTCCACTAACAACCATGGACCTATAAAAACAAATAGGTCGCAAAACTCTTCTCTCATGTAGGTATGTTAGAAGGCTAAGGAACAACAGTAGTGGTACCTAGATTTGGATGTCCCAGGCACATGACGGACGGAAAATCAAAGTTCCTTAGCTTAGAGAAGTATAAAGGTGGCAGAGTCACAATGGGCAACAATGATAAACGTAAGATTATCGATAAAGGTAAAGTAGGTAATGGTGCATTTACCTTAAACGATGTATTATACGTTGAAAATCTACACCTTAATCTGATTTCAATCAGCCAGTTTTGTAATAGGAGAATGAATGTTGTGATTCTGATTTGTGTAAAATTTTATACCAATCATCAAAAGAAACATTATTTTCAAGTAATAGGAAAGGTATTTGTTGCACATCCCATGGTTTGATCTATGGCATCTAACTAATGATTACTTTGAGTTAAAAGGGTATTCAGATGCAAATTATGCTGGTAGTCTAGTTGATAGATAGAGTACTAGTGGAACGTGTTTTATGTTAGGAAATTCGTTAGTTGCATCACATTTCCAAAGAAAATATCTGCATAAATTTCATTTCAATTGATTTTCAATTGGAAGACATTCTTACAAAACCCCTTCTAGAAAAAAAAATTGTAGACTTCGTTTCAGTTTAGGCATTTTGGATGTTTGATTTTTTTATTTTTGGATTTGATCTTAAATGAATACATTAACTAATCCGACTCCGTACTGATTATCGAAAAGATAAATAGTGACTGAAAAAAGCGATGAGTGTTGATCTTAATCATACATTATGACTTGAGATAGTATATATAATAAATTTCTTTAAAACTTCAAACAAACTTTGTAATAACTTCGGTCGGTAAAATAACTCCGTGACCATATCTATTCCTATCATATTTCTACGACAATCACTCATCAAATCCAACGTAGTATGTCGAAATGTTGTATTTAAACAGGAAATTATTCATTTTTTAAAATTAATTAGCAATAAAATCATCCAAAAGTATTCACTCTCATTTAAAAGTACTCACGGTTATGCATGGGTGAACTACTTGGAATCTTTGATCATGTGCTTTCATGCTCATTTAAAAGTCCTCACAGTTATGCATGTATGAAACATATATCAAAATTGATTATTAAATAGGTGAGTAGATTCTAACCCCATTTCAAAGTCCTCATGGTTATGTGTGGTTAGAAGATGCTTGAATTTTTTTAATTAAGGAATACTACTGATCTCATTTAAAAGTCCTAACGGCTATGCATAGTTAGTAAGCATTCAACAATTTCCTATCATAAATATACGACAAATGAACACGACTATATAAATTTCTATGTCGACAAAGTGGAATATGCGCCTAACAGAGTGTTCATGATTTTTGTTTGATTTTTTAATTGAAATTCAATATTTATACTCGATTAGGTGTTAATGTTGTATTATTGTCTATCACTTTATCTCTATTTTCTAACACTATTACTCTTTTGCTAATAACAAAAGGGGGAGTGAAGTTAAGATTTTGGCAAATAAGGCATATTCTCATCTAGGTTCATTTTTGCATTTGCTTCTTCTTTGCATATTTTCTTTTTATTTTCATGCATATGTAAATCGGGAGTTTTGTTGAAGGGGGAGAATGCAAATAGAGGGAGCTAATAGAATCCATCAAAACCAAATACATTTAGCAGAGACAAAATCTTAATATATGTTTGTTATCATCAAAAGGGGGAGATTGTAGAATACAATAGCCTATGTTTTTTTTTGATGATAATAAACGTGTATAAATTCATTTAAATATATTTGTTGTTGTACCATTTTAAGTTTGATGATAATAAACATATATATATTCGTTTAAATGTATTTGTTGTTGTACTATTTTATTAAATAAATATAACATATATATATATATATATATATATATATATCCGTTTAAATGTATTTGTTGTTGTACTATTTTATTAAATGAATATTTGTTGAATAAAATAAATATCTCAAAGTTTATATTTGAAAAAATATTTTATTCAAATAAATATTTTATTACAAATTCAAATAGTACAAATTTGAGCTCTCGCTATATTTTTACATTTTCAATTGCAATACAACTTCGATTATAACACATTTTCACTTTACAGTGTTTCAAGCATAATTTATCTCACTACATATTCACTCTCACTCGTATTTTATATTTAACTCTGTTCCAGCCTGTATCCACCGTTTGAACTATCTATAAAATAAACACTGACGTAGTAAAATTTAAAAAGAAAATATTTTGCAGTACTCAATAAAATGTGTGTTTTGAAAATATTATTTGCCTCGGTTATTTGGGTTGTTCGTCATCATTTCCTTTTAATTCATCTTACACGAACAACTTATGACATGCACGGTGTATCATTGTACATGCCACAAAATCGTGCACACGGGTATACACTTGCTTGTTAAAATTATAGGGACACGTGAGCACGAGGTCAAACCTAAGCCTGGGCTGGATTCAACTCAAGTGAAAATTATCGATCAAAGCAATGACCAACATAGCAACATGCTCAAATATACACATGACTCAAGACATGCAAATAACTCAACATGCATTCAGATCAGTCAACTTGAATGTAATATACAAAGGCAAAATGAAGCACACACATATATACATACATTATGTATGTACAAGGAGATGACACATCAAAAACAAGATAGTGAAGCTGTGGGTCACGAACAAGTTGAATATATGCTCATATGGTCAAAGCAATATCATAGTGCAAACTAGTACAAGGCAATGCAAGAGACTCCAAGTCCAGATCAATAATACGACAGCAGTGGTGAACACAACAGAGGCATGAACATACATACTTCTTTCATATGGACATAGACCAACTTAACATAAGCACAAATGAAAGCTTCAAACTTACTCAGTTTCAATATATACTGCATATAAACATTGGAGCATGCAACTAAAACCTAACCAGACTTCAAAATACTCAACCAGTTCATATGGAACAGACTTCTACAACAAAGTGCAACAGACCAGAATCACTTCGAATGGAACAAGACTCAAATCAACATGAATAAATATAAGTGCAAGGCAAACACAGCAATACAAAAGCAACTCCATATGCAACCAGTGTTGACATGAATGCACACATACAAGTGCACAAGGATAGGTGAAAAGAAACAACATACAACTCTACAAACATGCCAGCACTCAAGTAAACAGTTCCATATATGAAACCAAACGCAGACATGAACACAAGGAATAAGACTCCAAATGTACATGAACACAATGCAACATCAAAACATCCACATATGCAACCAAACTCAATGCATTCAAGCACAAGAATAAAATAAACACAAACAACAATGCATATGGCACTAGGGTAGTGCACATGAAACAAAAATACGAGACCCGTCCAATTTAACCCAAAGCAAAACAAGTTCGAACGTCAGCTCACATGGATGTGCAGACTCAAAGCTACATGAAACAAAGCAAAAAATTCAAGCAAATGCAGTACACAAACCAGACTTCACAGGTGCAAGTTCTCTAGATCAAGTGGAGGCATACATACAACATATTTAGATAATTGTAGGAAAAGTTACAGAGGTTATAACATGATGGACAAGTAGTAGTGCGAACATCGGTCAAGATATGAAGAAAATCAAACCGTGGATAATTGTCAGCTGCAAGTTGAATAAAGTCACTGGTGAACAAAATCTTCACGAAGTCAAAATATTTTCTCTAATTCAATACCAACAAATATGCAAACAATGAACAGGTCAAGGCGGTGAAGAATGGAACAGATTCAAATTCATTAGAAAAATATGGAATAACTCGTATTCTAATAAACAATTCAGAATCGCCATAGTCGTATGATCAAAAATCAACGTAAGTGATAAAATCACGAAAGATTCAAACCAAAAATATACCAACGAAATATAGGGTTTTGATCCCTATAAATGCCCAATATCATCATCAGCAAATCATCATCGAGTTCAAGTTCAAGAAAATCAATGGAGAAATAAAATATAAAAATCACATACCAATTTTATTCAGTTCGAAATCGATCTTGAAGAGGCCACAAAGCAAATCGAAGAACACAAATTGAAGATGTAGTTGTAATCATATTGAGGAACGAAAGCATACGAGCATATAATTCGAATTTCTTTTTCAATTGAATCGGCGTCTTCAATTCATCACTAACCCTAATTCCAAATTGAAAAAAGAAACGAGACGGCATGGAACCAGAAGCAAAATAAAAGGGCAACAATTTTTTTAAGTGGGTCGTATAAGTTTATTTCCTTTTATTATTTATTTAGGCCGAATAAGTTTGATTAGGGCCGTGTATTTATTTTTAGTTGTTGTGTTTGTTTTTTAATTCTTATTTAAATTAAACTCTAGTAACTAGGTTTATGAACTACGGTTCTGTAGTTCGAGAATTCGAAACTCAGTGGCTGAATCGTGGCAGGGTTTTGAGCTTAGAGTTAGATTAGTCAAGTTAGCGGATGTCACAATTTTACGTGTGTTTGTAAGCGTCTGACTACTTAATTTCTAGTAGAAACCTTGGAGGCAGCACGTATGTAGGTTTTTGCTGAAGTTGGGTAAATCTATGTGTGATTTTTACTACATTACTTTCTGTTATTAAATTTTTTTCAACATTAATTTTAGTATCACCCTATTCACCACCCCCTCTATGGTGAAAATGATCCTACACTTTTTTCAACAATAGTACCGTCACTCAACCAAATCTTAATATTCTCATCAATAGCTTGAGAGATTTGTGTAGAGAAGTGGATTGTCCACTTTTTGGTCTTTTAGGAATAGATTGTGAGGCCATTTTGAAGGTTTAAGAGGCTAGGGTTTTGAGGAGTTATGGTTCTGAGAACCCATTGGGCGAAAGAAAGGAAGGATACTGAAAATGAGTCAAAATTCATGATCGATGGGTTGTTTTAAGAAACAAAACGCCAGGTAATCAAACGTCAGGGCCTGAGAGTCAGATGTTTGAAAATGGCAAAATACGGTCCAAATCCTACAAAGTGTAAAAAAAGGTGATTTTAGACGTCTGGATTTATAAGTCCCCTGAAAATGGGAAAATTTTATCTAGAACCTACAAAGTGCAAAAGTAATTTATTCACATTTAGATAAAGGAGATTAGACATCTGAAATTATAGTAGTTTAAAATAAACCAAGACTAAACGCCTATTTTCTAGTGTTTAGATGTTTGAGTGCAAATTTATCTGTTTTTTTATCTTAAAAATAGAATTATTCTATTTACAATAGAACCACACACACAAACATATATATGAATAAAATAAAAAACAGAATAAACATAAAGATAGCACGTTTTAAACATATATAATTTTCCAATGGATCAGTTTCTTCTTCAGACGGTCCTTATTCCCAAGAAATATCTTACTTAGGATCATATGTTTTAATAGGAGTTAATGGTTGTTTTGAAGTGCTTCCATTGGAACAAATACAGTTTTTATTTGGTGATTTCCCATAAAAGGCCATTAGAGTCCTTTCTATAAAATTGAAATGTTTGCCTTATCGACATTGCACCTAATATATTTCCTTTTGCAATCTCATTATTTCTCCTTGAAAATGAGCTATACTATCAATACGATCATCTTAATTTGTAGTTATTTGACCTTTGAACATAACTGATTGTTTAATTTTCTTTCCTTTAGGATAAAAACCAGTTTTTTCTAAAGGAGAAGAAGTAATCTTAGTATAAGATAAGGAATTATATTCATAGGTCAACATTTCTATTTTAGTGGAAATTCTAAAGGAGAAGAGGTGATCTTCTAAAGGAAGTGCTTTAATATTGAGTTGTTTAAATAGTAATAATTTACTAAAAAAAGCGAAAAAATATATGATACAAATTTGTTGTTTTTTCTTGACCAACTAAACTACTTACCATCTAAAGATAGGGGTGAATTTGACCAGAAATAAAATTAGTTTATAAAAACATTGTCAGGTATAAATATATTTTAAACAAATAACTACTCATATATGCAAAGATTATCCAATTAATTCATTTAAAGAGCAAATTCCTATAGCCTTCGTAATTTCAAAAAAGTTGTTTCGCATATAGGTTAGTCAAAATATCTTCTATTTGGTTTTTCGCATTAACAAATTCAGGGAAATAACTTCTTTTTCTACGCTATGTCTTAGAAAATGATGACATATCAATATGGTTCATTCTAATATGATTAATATGATTTTATAGAGATTGATTGCACTTGCATTATCACAATATATATGAGATTTTGTAGTGTTTTTCCCGAAATGACAAAGTGTTTGTTGCGTATATGTAACTTGAGCACAAGCCAAAGCGGTTGAGATATACTCGGCCTCGTATGTCGATAATGAAACACAATTTTGTTTCTTACTAAACCATGAGATCAAAGATTGATCGATAAAGTGACAAGTTCCTCTCTTACTCTTTTAACCCATCTTGCAATCCCCAAAATTGGCATCACTATATGAAACATGTTCAAAAGAGCTACCTTTTGGATAAAAGAGTCTATAATCTTTGGTGTTGGTTAAATATCGCAAAATTCATTTCATGGCTCGGTAATGCGATTCCTTGGGTTGTGCTTGAAATCAAGTACACAAACAAGCACCCATCATAACATCAGGTCCACTAGCAGTAGGTTAAAGGAAGGAGCATGTTATACTTCTATATAGCTTTTGATCAGATTCCTTACCATTCTCTTCTTTGTTTAAGTGTAAGTTAGTACTCATTGGAGTTGGTTTACTTGAGGTGTCATCCATTCCAAACATTTTAATAATTCTCTACAATATTTTGCTTGATAAATGAAAATTCCATTTTCTTATTATTTAATTTGCAAACTTAAAAGGAAATTTATTTCTTCCATACGAGACATTTCAAGTTCATTTTTCATAATAGTTTCAAAATCATTACACATATGTTCATTCGCATATCCAAATATTATATCGTCAACATAAATTTAAACTATTAAAATATCATTGTTTTCCTTTTTGATAAACAACGTAATGTTCATTTTATCAATTTGAAAACCAGAATTTAAAAATAGCTTTTGAGTCTATTGTACAAAGCAAGAAGTGCTAGTTTAAGACCATAAAGTGTCGTTTTAAGTTTGAAAACATGGTTTGGAAATTTTTCTTGAACAAATAGAGTAGATTTTCAGCATAAACATTTTCTTTTATAAAATCATTTAAGAAAGCACATTTAACATCTATTTGATATAAATTGAAATTGAGATAACTTGCAAATGTAAGTAATATTCATATTGCTTCTAGTTAAGCTACAAGTGCAAATGTTTCTTCATAGTCAATTTCTTCTTCTTGATTATGCCTCTGAGCTACTAATCTTGCTTTATTACAAATTAAATTACCATTTTCATTGGCTTTATTTTTAAATACTCATTTTGTTCCAATAATGGATTGATCATCCGGTTTCGATACAAGTCCCAAACATTATTTCTTTCAAATTGATTAAGTTCTTCTTATATTGCTAATAACCAAAATTGTCTTTGGTGGCTTCCTTATAGTTTTTAGGTTTTATATTCGAGATAAAAGTTATATGACCCATTTTATTTAACTGACTTCTAGTTGTGACTCTAATGTTTACATCTACGATTGTGTTATCTATAGGATGGTCTTTTAAAATTCTACGTGGGATCTTAAGACATTATTATTATTATCAATGTCTACATTTTTATTTTCATTTCCATTATTTAAATTATTTTCTGGAACACAAATTTGATTTGTTTCTAAAATTTCTTCATCTTCATTTTTATTTTACTTTTTAAATTCTTCATCAAAAGAAATGTGTAAACTCTCTTCAATTGTATTAGTTCGATTATTAAATATTCTATAGGCTTTACTCCATTTCGAATAACCAATAAAATTCCTTCATCAACTTTCGGATCAAATTTTCCTAGTCGATCTTTAGTACTAATATGAAGCATTTTGAACTAAAAATTCAAAAATATGAGATTTTCGATTTCTTTCCATAAAATATTTCAAAAGAAGTGTTTTTAGTCAGTTGACATAGAGAGACACGATTGAGTAGATAGCAAGTAGTAGCAACGGGTTTGATCCAAAAATTCTTTAGTAAATTACTACCACTTAGCAATGTTCATGAACACTCTTGTAAGGTTCGAATCTTCCTTTCAACCACACCATTTTATTATGGTGTTCGTAGAAAAGAAAAATTGTAACCAATACCTTTCTTGTTGTCAAAATCTTTAAATAATCCATTTTCAAATTCTCCTCCATGATCTCTTTTTATACTTATAAATTTTAAAATTTTAAAATTTTGAACTCTTTTAGCAAATATCTTAAACGTTTCAGAAGTATCATTTTTGTGTTTCAAAAATAAAGTCTAATTAAATCTATAATAATCATCAACAATAAAAAAATGTATTTATTAAAATTTATCGATCTTACTTGAGTGGGACCAAATAAATCTAAATGCAGTAGTTCTAGTGGTTGTTTAGATGATATTTCCTTTTTAGATTTGAAAGAAGTTTTCTTTAATTGACAAGCGTCACACAGATTGTTAACTTTAAAATTTACTTTCGGTAATCCTCTTACTATTCAATTTTAGCAAGTTTATTAAGATATTTAAAATTAATATGACAAAATCATCTGTACCAGAGCCACATATCGCTATGATTCGCAACTAGACACATATCATTAACATGCTTAATATTCATATTCAGAACATAGATATTCCGTTTTCTTATACCTTCAAAAATTAAAATTTTATTTTGGTCAAAAATATTGCACCTATATTTTTCAAAATTGATTTTAAAACCTTTATCACATAATTGACTTATACTTAAAAGATTACGTTTTAAATTTTCTATTCATAATTCACTTGTAATCGAAGGAGAGATAGATATATCGACATTGATACCGTCTCCAATTCCAACAATGAATCCTTTCGAGTTATCTCCAAATGTCATGGTTTTTCCATTAATGTATGTTATGTTAGTTAACATGTTTACATTGCATGTCATATGCTTGGAGCATCCACTATCAAGTATCCATTTCTCCTTTTTATTTTTTGGGTACCTGTAATAGAATAAGAAATTTTATCGGTACCCACTTCTTACGTTCGAGTCCTATGTATTAGTAGAAGAAGGTAGCCATACCAAGAGGGTTTGGAACCTTTTGAAGGGGAGTGCGGATTAAGGATCTTAAGGCTAATTTAACAGTAGAGAGGGGGTGAATACTGTTTAATGGATTCTAAGACTTATATAGACTAAATTAATGTTTACACAAAAAATGGGCAAATACCTCCAAGTCGTATGATTTAGTTGATTATACGTTGTTCTTAGTGATTTTGGTGATTTACGCAAATATATAAAATAGGTGGACTAAACTGTAAAAGACACACGGATTTATAGTGGTTCGGCCAGAATGTGCCTACGTCCACTTTATATGTTATTCTCCTTTACTTTTCAGGTTACAAGTACAAAGCTTTGATTACAAGTATCTGAAAGTTGTTTGAAAGTTCTTTCCGTGCTTGAGCTCTCAAGCTTGTCTGTCATTGCTGTACCCCTACACCTCTATTTATAGAGTGAGGCTGGGGGTAGGGGTCTTGGATGTATATAGCTGCTGCTGGGCCTAGGCCAATGTAATCTGGCCCGGCAATGCTGGTTTAGTAGCACCTTGGTTCGGCGGTGAGTGGAGTGTTGATTGGACCGGTAGTGGGTGGAGCGTGGGTTGGTTCGGCAGCTCCGGTCCGGTAGTGGTTGGTTCGGTAGTACCTGGGAGATGGGTTGGTTCGGCGGGCATGGGAAGGGAGTTGGTTCGGTAGGCATGGGGAAGGAGATGGTTCGGCACGCATGGGGAAGGAGATGGTTCGGCAGGCATGGGGAAGGAGATGGTTCGGTAGTGTTTAGGAAACGGGTTGGTCCGATAGTCTTTCCTAGCCTTCATTCGGCATCATTGGTCTGATGGCCTTGGACTAGTAGAAACTCGCCCAACATTTGCCCTCTAAAGTGGGGAATATGCCTGCATATGTCGCGCTTTGTTTTAGGCCGTCCAACTTGAACACTCTCATTCGGTACCGAGCGCCGAACCAATTGATCCGGTTATCTAGGCTCGCCTATAAGTATGGGCTTGATGCTTTCGTTATTCCTTATTAGCTGAACCAAACTCTTGTCTTTGCCGAACCAAACGTATTAGCCGAATCAAACGTATTAGCCGAATCAAACCTCAACTGCCGGACCAGGTGAAGCCTCCTTCTACCGAATGAGTTTTCTCTTTGAACTACCGAATGAACTCGGGGATTCTGAGTGCTGAATGAACCTTATGCTTTGTCTTACCGAATGAACTTGGGGGTTCCGAGTACCGAATGAATTCAAAAACTTTGGACTACTGAATGAAACTCTTATGTTTTTTTTAAAACTATGAATGAGATTCCAGACTGTAGGCATTTGCTCGTTTACATTTCTACACTCCTTGTTCTAACGACGTACTTTTTTGTGTTTGCAGATAAATGTCTCGTAAAGTGGAAACTCGATCAGATAAGAGGAAATCTACGGACAGAAGAGAGTCCCCCGTTGTGCCCCCAGCCCAGCCAGGACCGGGACGACAGGGACCCGCCTCGAGATCACTAGTGGATGGATATGGCCTTCAGGAGCTCTTGAACTCTCCTCCTAACTGCTTTCCTAGCTCCCTCAAAGAGGAGCAGCTTGATGTGATATTTCATTCTTTCGGGATTGATAGAGCACACATGGTGCTGCCAGGGAATGGAGTTATGCCGTATGACCCTCCTGAAGGATATTTTGCTTACAGAAGGTACCATTGTATGTGTGAGGCCATTCCCCCGATCAATGCTTGGATAGTCAGCTTCATCACCTACCTAAAGGTGGCCCCTTTCCAACTTCAGCCCAACTCTTACACTATCCTGGCGAGCCTATTCATCATTTTTCATAGAAAATATGGGCGTCCCCCTTCCAACCGGAAGATCCGATTTTTGTACAACTTGAGAGGCTACAAGAAGGGGTCTCCATACATCATCTTGGAATCAGCCGTGTCCTTCAACCCGGTCCTGGACTTATATCGAAGTTCAGCATGTTCAAGAAAGAATGGTTTTTCGTCAAGGATGACTCTGTTTCTATCCGTCGCTTCACCTCCGGCTGTAAGTTGAAGCTTATTTATAATTTCTGTTCTGACTGTAATGCTTCTCCTTATGTGTTTTTATTTCTTGCTAGCGACAGGTGGCTTTGCGGTCGTGGAGAACGATCGTCTGGTTCAGATGGCTGCGGAGATAGAAGCCATCTCGGGAAGGGAGAGGTCAGCTTCTTACCTGATCAGGAATGCTACTCTTCTGCAGCACAACTTGATTCTACCACGTCAGTCTGTGGTCAAGCAGAGAGACACAGCTAAGGAGAGGGCTATCAAAGCAAAGGAGGGGCCACGTCGAAGAGCAGCAAGAGGAAACCTTTCTCGATACCTCCAGTCGTCGGGGAAAAGAAGCTCAAGAAATCCGATGGACCCTCCCCTAGCATATGTCCAGATGTTCTGGAGGAGGAAAATGTAGAGGAGGAAAGAGGCGAGGAGGAGAGCGGAGGTGATGGAGAAGGTGATGGTGGCGAAGGACAGAGCGGTGATGACACCGGGGCTTTGTCTTCTGGGCAAGTAGGTGAGATCCAAGAGTGGACAGATGAGGCTTTCCACCAGGCTTTCGAGGGGTCGGGGGAAGGATCGGCCTTGGTGGATAAGACGAAGAAAGCTGACAAGGCCGGAACTGGTGCCGATCCATCTTCTAAGAGCGTTTCAGCTAGGGCAACTCCGACGATTCAAGGTGAATTTTTGACTCCCGCCGACTCCATTTATGATAAGTATTTAGGAATATTTCATGGCCAGCTCCCGTCTCTTTTTCACTTGATATATTTCTTGAATTATGATTCAGTGCATGCTCATAACACTTGGTTTTTATTCCAGGAACAGGTAAGATGGCCAAGACATCAGACATTCGGCACCATCTTGAACAATTCAAACTCCTCAAAGCTTCCGCTAAACCAAAGCCTCCGACCAACCATTCCGGGGACATAGTCGGCTACCGTCCTCTTCTCGGAGTTATTGAAGAGGATATTCAAAAGAAAAGGAGGAGGCGCTCCATGTTCGAACCTTCACCTGGACCTCAGCCCCCAACCCAGCCTATTCATGATATCACGGGGGAGGATACTGAGTTCATACCCTCTCCGCATCCATCAGAGAATCCTACCGTTACTCATATTGATCATCCCGGCTTGGCTCGTAATCCATTTGCGGGTCATCCAGATCTTGACCCGAGTTCTCATGATATTTCCTTTGACGAGGTTACTAGTGAGCACCTTCTCCCTCGTAATCCTATAGTAAGGGTGCTTGATGAGGCCAAGTCCCTGGACCTTGATTTGCTTACTACTCGGATTGTAACTATGGGGGATGAAGCCAAGGCAAATATCGACCGGGTTGCTGAGGAGACTAGGAAGTTGATGGGGCATCACGCCTGCCTAGTCAAGGCCGGGGAGGAAATTGGGAGTGCCAACATAAGATTACGGCTTGTGGTTGCCGACCAGGCCAAGCAACTCGCCGATCAGGCCATCCAGATCTCTCAGCACGAGGCTGCCTCCAGACGGCTAAAGAAAACTATGGAAGAGGCTAGCAGAGCCGAGCTACGGAAAATGGAGGCCATCTGCAAGGAACAGATCGATATGGCCATTGCAACGGTGGATGAGGTTCGGAAAGCGGATCTCGAGCGGGTAGAGGAGTTATCTGGAAAGCTTGAAGCCGTGGAGCTTGCTCAAGCCAAGCTGAAGGAGGAGATGGAGGAGATAAGGAAATACCTTCAGGATGACCGCTGGCGATACCGATCGGAGAGGGATGCTGCCGTTGCAAAGCTGTCGGCTTCTGAGGCCCGAATGAGGGAGTTTGAGGAGAACGAGGGGATGATGGATGAGATGCTCCAGGATATGTATTTCCGTACTTGGAAGCAGGGCAACTTATCCTGGATGGATGATTATCCCCGGATCATGGTCAGGATTTATCTCCGGGATCTGGAGGAGGCCAAGGCTGATGTGGATAAGGAGGGTGGCATGGCCTTCAGAATGGATGTGGTCACGGCCCAATTCACTAAGGAGGAGAAAGTGGCGGTGAAGGAGGGCATGCGGCTGCTTGCTGCTGAGGAGGTAGGTGTGCAGTTGGGGGATGATGATCAAGGAACAGATGCTGGTAAATCTTCCCTTTTAGCTTTTTTATAGCTTGGTTGCTTATCATTCATTCAATGAATTCTTCTCCTGAATTGGACAGGTGGGACCTCTGAAGCGCCAACTACCTCTGGTCAGCATGCTGAGAGTTCTGACCCGGCGGTTAAGTAGACCTCGGAGGGCCAGCAGGATAAAGGCGAAGCCCCGATGCAGTCGGTTCCTTGGCTTAATCTGAACATTTTTCAGTTCACTTGACATCGCTGTCTATGTTAGTCTTAAAACATTAATGTAATTTTCAGGCTGTGATTACGTAACGAACAACTTGATTTTTGGCATGTAACTTATAACATAAGCTGATTTTGTCATGTTTGAATGCTGTCGTTATTTCGATGTGTTGCATAAAATATAGCTGTGCATGTGTTAGTAGTTCAATTGTGTTTGACGCTAAGTTCTTGCTTAAAATATAATTCCATGTCTTGTAATGTTAGTGTGACGTGTGAATAAATTATAGTTACATATTTATGTACAAGAGAAGAAAGTACCGCCCTTTAAGTTTTAGCTGTAGACGGTAGCTTTGAATGCCTTGTGTAATCGAATGTGGAAAGCAGCTGAGTGACCTGCCATCCAGCTGTGAGATCTTATTCCCATTAGCGAGTGTCTCCCATTTTGTGTCCTATACTTTAGCGAACGTTATAGAGGATAGGAGGAAAGTTTTTATAAATAAAATGGAAATATAAGAAATAGTAGAACTTCCAATCACGAAAGGCCTTCGACGCGCTTAAGTTCGTGGCAAACGGGCTTTGTAGTCACTTTCCCTAGCTGTGGGTCTTGGAGACATTTGTCACCCATCTTATGCCTCCGCGGTGAGTTTTCTTTTTTACCACAGCCGTACTTAAGACACATCGGAGCCGAGATCGCGCACGGTAACTACCCGGGCCATTATGGCCCATAATCGTGGGTATTATTCGATTTACCGTGGCCGGCTAGCGTGGGTGCCGATCGTCAGCTGTGAACTGCCCCTGGCTGGCCACACCTTATGTTGGGGCTTATAATCGGTTCACAGTTGCCGGCGAGCCGAAAGCCGTAGTGAGCTGCCTAGGCTATTTTCGGCCTCCTCGGTGGCTTATAATCGGCTCATTACAGTTGGCTTTGAGGGTCGTTGCGAGCAATGAGTTGACCCGCAGCAGAGGGATGCTGGAGCAAAAGTGTCTCATTGGCGAGGGCATAGATTCGTATAGTACCTGTTAGGTCTTGTCCAGGTGAGGTTGCGCCGTGAAGTGTCTAGAATGGAAATGTCATCACACAGGATTTTGTTCAACAGAAAAGGATAAAGCTTAAAAAGAAGCCAAGATATAAAGGAACAAGTTAAAAAGAGACAAGATTTTTAAAGTGGTTCGGCACGAAAATGCCTACGTCCACTGATTCTCTTGGTTAATCCACTTTATATGGGCAGTACAAGTTAAGAAAAGTATCGACGAAGGTGTTGGATGTTCCATGCCCTATGGAACACCTCTCCGTCCACTGTTGACAAAATATAAGCTCCATTGTGGAGATCTTTATGAATTACATATGGTCCGTCCCAAATGGGATCTAGTGCTCCGGGGTGCGGGAAGGTTCGCTTGAGGACAAGATCTCCTTCTTGTAAGCTGCGATGCTTGACTTTGGAGTTTTATTGTGCTGCCACTTTTTGCTTGTGAGCTGCTGCTTTGAGTGCCGCATCATTTCTTCTTTCTTCGATTAGATCCAAATACATGTGGAGGAGTTCTTCGTTCTCTTCGGGGTTGTAGTGGATCCTACGGTGGGATGGCACTACAGTTTCAACTGGGAGCATGGCCTCCGATCCGTATGCTAAAGAGAAAGGAGTATGCCTTGTTGATGTTCTGAAAGATGTGCGGTAGGCCCAAAGTGCTGTAGGAAGTTCATCCACCTAAGCGCCTTTTGACTTTTCAAGCTTCTTCTTGATTAGAGTTTTAAGAATTTTGTTGACAACTTCGACTTGTCCATTTGCCTGAGGATAAGCCACAGATGAGAAGCTTTTGTGAATTCCGTGCTCTCGGCACCAGTCGACGAACTCCTCGCTGTCAAACTGAAGTCCATTGTCCGATATGATTTTGAGTGGAACCCCGTACCTGCATAGAACATTTTTGATCAAGAAGTTAATAACTTTTTCCGAAGATATTTTATTTAGAGGTTCCATTTCCACCCATTTGGTGAAATAGTCGACTTCCACTATAACATATTTGGCTCCGCCTTGGCCCATCAGCAGTTCGCCAATCAAGTCAATTCCCCATACTGCAAAGGGCCAAGGGCTGGTCATTTGAGTAATCTCATTTGTTGGTAGTCGATGAATCTTAGCAAATTTCTGACATCTGTCGCATCTTTTGAAGAAATCTAAGGCGTCTTTGTTTAAAGTGGGCCAGTAGTATCCATATCGAAGCGTCTTCTTCGCCAGAGTCTGCCCACCAGTGTGATCTCCACAGCTCCCTTGATGGACGTTGGATAAGATTTTCTTGGCTTCCCTTCCAGCAACACACCTTAATAAGGGGTTAGAGAAGCCGTACCGATAGAGGATGCCTTCTTGTATTGTGTAGCGGGAAGCTCTCCTCAAGATTTTCCTGACTTCGTTACGCTCGTTCGGTAGCGTGCCATCTTGTAAGTATTTCCGGATAGGAGTTATCCAGGTTTCTTCTTCGATTGCAGCTATCAGATCTTCCTGTTCGAAACTTGGGGCTAGTTGTTTCGAGATGGCTACTGTTCCGAAAATGGTGCTGTTCTTCATGCTAGCTTTCTTTGCCAGCTCGTTGGCCTCTCGATTCTCTTCTCGAGGAATGTGTTTGATTAAATAGTGATCTAATTGATCGAGCAACAGCTTGGTCTTCTTTAAATATGTTGTGAGTCGTTCTCCTCGAGTCTGAAACTCTCCTAGTACTTGGTTTATGATAAGTTGAGAATCACTATGAAGACATAAAGAACTGACTCCAATTTCTAAGGCAAGTTCTAATCCTGCTATTACTGCTTCATATTCTGCATCGTTGTTGGTGGCGGCGAATTCCAACCTTAGGGCATAGTGCAGCTTCCTTCCCCTAGGGGTGATTATCACAATACCTGCCCCCGAGCCCTGTTCATTTGACGCTCCATCTACAAAGAGATTCCACTTGATATCTCCTGTTATTTCAGATTGCTCCTTACCTTCGTTGGTAGTGAATTCGACGATGAAATCGGCCATAGCTTGTCCCTTGATGGCGGCGCGAGGATGGTAAGTGATATCATATTGACTCAGTTCAATGCACCATTTAAGTAGTCGTCCAGAAGTGTCGGGGCGATGGAGTACCTGCCTTAGCGGTTGATCGGTTAAAACTCTGATGGAATGAGATTGGAAATAGTGTCGCAGTTTCCGTGACGTGATTAGCAAACAGTATGCTAGCTTCTCAAGTTTAGGGTATCTGGCTTCTGCCCCCGTAAATCTCTTGCTTACAAAGTATACGGGCCGCTGCGCGTGGTTGTCTTCTCTCACCAAAGCGGCGCTTAGGGCATGGGACAATACAGCAAGGTATAGGTATAGTTCTTTGCCTTCATTTGGAGTTGAGAGTACTGGTGGTCTCTGGAGGTGTTCGATTAGGTTAAGGAAGGCTGTTGAGCATTCGTCAGTCCATTCGAACTTTCCTTTGTCCTTCTTTAGAGCTTCGAAGAAAGGGATGCATTTGTCGGTTGCTTTAGAGATGAATCTGCTTAGGGCGGCCACCTTCCCGTTTAGGCTTTGCATCTCTCTTCGAGTGGATGGTATCTTGATATCTTGTAAAGCCCGAACTTGTTCGGGGTTTGCTTCAATCCCCCTGGCATGGACGATGAATCCCAAGAACTTTCTCGACGATACTCCGAAGGAGCACTTTAGAGGATTCAGCTTCATTCCATATTGGCGAAGTACTTGAAACATCTCGTCCAGGTGGCTTACATGATCATTGGCTTTCCTCGATTTTACCAGCATGTCATCCACATAAACTTCCATAGTTCGTCCTATTAGTTCCACAAACATCTTGTTGACGAGGCGCTGATAGGTAGCTCCGGCGTTTTAAAGTCCAAAAGGCATTACTCTGTAGCAGTACAATCCCGGTCAGTGATGAAACTAGTGTGGTCTTGATCGGGGGTGTGCATAGGAATCTGGTTATATCTTGAGTATGCGTCCATAAAAGATAAGAGTTCGTGCCCGGCCGTGCTGTCCACGAGTTGATCGATTCGGGGGAGTGGGAAACAATCCTTCGGGCAAGCGTCATTTAAGTTGGAAAAGTCAATGCATGTTCGCTATTTCCCGTTAGCCTTCTTTACCAGTACAGGGTTGGCGATCCATTCTAGGTAGATGGCTTCTCGTATGAAGTTATTGACAAGTAGGTTCTTTACTTCTTCCTCGAGGGCTGCTGATCGTTCTTCCCCCATACTTCTCTCTTTCTGTTTTACTGGTACCTTGGTGGGATCGATGTTCAGTACGTGGCACGCTACGTCTGGGGAGATTCCAGTCATGTCAGTGTGCGTCCATGCAAATACATCCAAGTTGTGGCGAAGAAAATCGACGAGTTGATCCTTCAACTCTGCTCTTAACTGAGACCCGATTCTCAACAGTCTACTTGGGTCGTGTTTGTCTACAGATACAAATTCCATGGCCTCTACAGGTTCGGCGTGGCCTCCTCCTCTTTGTCCCTGGGGTCTAATCCATTGAAAGGATCACTGGTATATCGAACATGAGGGGCTTTCTTTAGTTGTTATGCTTCCAAGTTTTTCTTGCGGAGAGTAGTCTATGCATCCTTCCCTTTATCCTTCCCGCGGTTATTGCGAAGTTCAGTTACATAGCATTCTCGAGCAGCGTCTTGATCTCCCTCTACTTCTCCTATTCCATTGTCTGTTGGGAATTTCATCTTCAGGCACCACGGGGGCCAGGACAATTTGGAAGTCGAACAAGGCTGGTCTTCCTAAAAAGGCATTGTAGGACGAGTGGTTATCTATCAGCACAAATGTTTGTTTCCGCACAACGGAGCGGGGATGAATTCCTATTTCGACAAAGAGGTCCAATTGCTCGAGGAGCATCTTCGCATCTCCAATGAAACCGTGTAGTGGTTTGTTGCAGGGAGACACATCCTTCATTGACAGCTTCATTTTGTCGAAAGCATACTTGAACAGAATGTTTACGGAGCTTCCAGTATCTACCAGAATTCGAAAAACTTCGGCTGGGCCGAACCAGGCAGAGATAACCATAGGATCCATGTAAGGGTACTGCCTTCCTTCTAGGTCTCGCCAACTGAATGTGATGTCATTATCCTCTTTCCGCTTCGGACGGCGTTTTTCCACGATGGAATTGATGCAGTCTACATTGTTTCTAAGTGACTTTCCATATCTTTCCATTTCTGCCCAGTTTCTGTCGGCGATGTGTGGTCCTCCCGATATTGTATGGACCACTATCTTCTCTTGATTGGAACTGTTGATGTTGTGATTTCTTCCGTCTGTCTCTGGGTGGAGTTGCCCTGGGTTCTCCTTGGCAGGAGCTGGAGTCCTGTCCTGACCCTTTACATAGTGTTCCAATCTCTTCCTTCTGATGTGTTCTTCAATCAGGTCCCGGAGATGACGACATTCATTGGTATCATGCTCATGGGATTCGTGGAAACGGCAGAACTTCCCAGACTTGATTGCGTGATCTGATTCCTTCTTATACGGGGGGCGTTTGTATTTAAGCTCGTCTTGGGTGGCCAGGAAGTTGTTTTCGACTGTTTCATTCAAAGGAGTGTAAGCGTCAAATCTTGGTCCTGGCCGATATAGGCGTTTTTCACCCTTCTTGCCCCCAGCACTATCTTTGGAGTCATTTCTTCGAACGTCCTTTGCTACTGCGGGTGTGTTGCCATGAGCTGCCTTAGCTTGTTGCCCTGTCTGGCTTTCAATGGCAGCGTCTTCAAGTCTCATATATTTTCCGGCTTCATGGAAGAAGTCGGGTAAGGTAGCTGGTTTTTCATTCGTTAATCTTCTAGAAAACTTGGTATCCGGATGTACGCCACTACAAAGAGCCATTAGGATAAGTTTCTCATCGGCATCTTGGACTGCGGCCGCTGCGGCGTTGAATCGGGTTAGATATTGTTGCACTGTATCTCCGGGCTTCTGTTTGATATTAGATAGGGAATAGGCGTCCTTGGGTTGTTCCACATAAATGCGGAACTGGCTGATGAACTTTTCTTTCAACATTTCCCACGAGCTGATAGATCCTTGGGGTAGATGGCAGAACCAGGAGGTAGCTAGGTCTGCCAAGAATAGTGGGAAGCATTTACACAACACTCCCTCTGTTGCTCCACTCATGAGCATATGCTGTGTGTATCTCTGCAAGTGTACAATGGGGTCAGAGGTTCCCTTGTAAGGTTCCATTGTTAGCATTCTCCATTCTCGAGGGGTGATGGCAGTTTCGATATTACGGGTGAAGGGCTGGTTACCCTAGCGCCTATCCCCCGTTCCCTTTGATCTCGTTGGACGCACTTTCTGAACAATCGCACCATCCTTTCATCAGAATTTGGGGTGGATAGAAATGAGTTTGGTTCTTCTTTGCGGGATTGATTCCGTCCGGATGACCTGTAGATGGTATCGTATCACTCCTAACATTTTCCGGTGGCTGTCTCCGGTCGTCTGGGAGCATGCTAGGGTCAGCCATAGTTGGCCCTTGTCTCGATCTTCCCCCACTGGGCTTTGTTCTAAGCATTCCCTTGGGCCCAACTTTGGGCTGGACTCCAGCTCGGCCCCATCCATTGGTGTTCCCATGGTTAGGTAGCATGACAGGCTCAGCCATATTCGACCCCTGCCCGGTACCTCCCTCGTTGGGTTCGGTTCCAAGTGTTTCCTCGGGTCGGAATTCGGGCTGAGTCTAGGCTCGGCTCCTACCATTGTTGCCTCTGTTGTTTGCCTCCTCGAAGAAGAAAGATCTTTGTCGCCTCCCGGGTCCTCCAGACTAGGACTCGCACCATGATTCGGTGTTACGGTTGGATTCTTCAGCATCCCTTAAGCGTGACATGAGTTGGTCCACCAAGGCTTCTTGTTGAGATGTGAAGCGGTTAGTTACTTCAGCCATAACCCTGTCCAGATCTGCCCTAGTAATTGGTTGCTCCGTGGCAGGGGCTGTCGGATTTGCCTGATTTCCATTTGCTGTTGGAGCGGAACGATTCCCTTGATCTGTGATTACTAGATCCGGAATACTGCTAGTCGCGATGTTTTTTCCTTTGTTAACAACTTTCTTCTGCCTGGGAGGCATGCTTTCCAAGCAATGAGCGAAGCTGTTAGGAAGAAGGTTGAGGGGGAGAAGCTGAAGCTTCTAGCTCGAGTTCTCAATGAAAGCACCAAAAATGTTTGCACAAAAAAATGGGCAAACACCTCCAAGTCGTATGATTTAGTTGATTATACGTTGTTTTTAGTAATTTGGATGATTTATGCAAATATATAAAATAGATGGACTAAACTGTAAAAGACACACAGATTTATAGTGGTTCGGCCAGAATGTGCCTACGTCCACTTTATATGTTATTCTCCTTTACTTTTCAGGTTACAAGTACAAAGCTTTGATTACAAGTATCTAAAAGTTGTTTGAAAGTTCTATCCGTGCTTGAGCTCTCAAACTTGTCTGCCATTGTTGTAGCCCTACTCCTCTATTTATAGAGTGAGGTTGGGGGTAGGGGTCTTGGATGTATATAGCTGCTGGTGGGCCTAGGCCAATGTAATCTGGCCTGGCAATGCTGGTTTAGTAGCACCTTGGTTCGGCGGTGAGTGAAGTGTTGATTGGACCGGTAGTGGGTGGAGCGTGGGTTGGTTCGGCAGCTCTGGTGCGGTAGTGGTTGGTTCGGTAGTACCTGGGAGATGGGTTGGTTCAGCGGGCATGGGAAGGGAGTTGGTTCGGCAGGCATGGGGAAGGGAGTTGGTTCGGCAGGCATGGGGAAGGAGATGGTTCGACAGGCATGGGGAAGGAGATGGTTCGGCAGGCATAGGGAAGGAGATGGTTCGGTAGTGCTTAGGAAACGGGTTGGTCCGGTAGTCTTTCCTAGCCTTCATTCGGCATCATTGGTCTGATCACCTTGGACTAGTAGAAACTCGTCCAACAATTAAAATTATGACACAAACAAATGCAAAATTTAATCATAGAACAATCATAGAATCAAACACAGATGCAGAAAGTACATAAAAAGTAGTAAAAGGAAAGAGCACACCAGATTTTACACTGCTTTGGAGTTACCCTACGTCCAGACCTGCACCAAGGAAAACACCTCTTACCGATTTTTATTATACCAATGTCGAGATTACAATCCTCAATTTCTAATGGCCTTGAGGTACCCTCTTGTCTTTAAGTCCGAGGCAAACTCTCTTGATTTACGGGATACAAGATCGCCCAATTGATTTCCAGGCACAAACACACCTTGTAGAGAGACTCGAACTTTTGATTATAAATTGATCCTATAACTCTGAATAGCACTTTGATCTTCGAGAGAGGGCGGAGAATCAAATAAAAATGAGATTATAATTTGATTCACTTGAGAATTCAACAGAATTTTGACACGATCTTAAAAATATGAAAACTTTATAACATGGATTTGTGGAGAAGAAGGAGCGAAGAAAATAGTTAGTTAAAAAATTCGTTTGTGAAGGTTATTTATAGACCAGTAGCAGTCATAACCATTCGTGAAGAGATTTAAATGAATAGACACTTCTTTTGAAAATTGTAACTTTTGAATTTAACGGCCACTATGTCGACATGGGGTATCCCATGATGTCGATATCCCTTAACTAAAAACTATGTAAAATTTGTTTTGAAAATGGTATTGAAAGGAAAACAGAAATGATTCTGAAGTAAAATAAACTAATTTTCCTATGTTTTAAAACAAAGAAGAGTAGAAAATATATTTTTAGAATGTGTGTGTGTGTGTGTATATATATATTTGATTTTAAATCTCAAGTATATATATTATAAAGAATATTTAAAAATCAAAAGATAATTTTAAAAACAAACGAAGTTTAAAACAAGAGTTTATCTAAAAACAAAAAGAAAGAATATTTTAAGGCTAAAACATCTTTTTGAAAATCATTTGTAAAGATAATTTTTAAAGCAAAAACATATTGAAAAGCAGTTTTGAAAATCATTTTGAAAAACCATTTTGAAGTAGTTTTCCAAGCTTCTTCCTGCAGAATATTTCATCACATCAAGACTCGAGATTTGTACAAAACCAGGATGTTCATGGGTTTGTAAGCCACTTGTCATAGTTTTGTAAGCTACTTGTCATGGGTTTGTAAGCCACTAAGAAGGTAGAAATGAGTTCCATCTCAAATGAAATTTGGAATGAAGATTTCTATGCTATTATAAAGTTTTAACAAAACTAGACACAAATCTTGAAATCTTGATCTTGATACTCACGAGTCTTCAAACTTGATTTCTTCATTCTTGATCTTATATTGTACAGTCTTCAATAATCAGTACATGCCTTATATATATCCTGCATAATAACATTCATATATATATATATATTTAGACAATAGTGTTAGTATATAAGTTATAATAAAATAAGTTATAAAAGTTGTTGTCATCAAAACCACTATCTCCAGTTCCTAACACCTTTAAGAATATAATTACTATTATGAACAATACTCACTAAAAAATTATCTATATATTTTAGTTTAATTGTTATTCATTTTACGAACTCAAATCTTTATATTTTTTAAATTTGAAATATTTAATTTTGTAATATTTTTAGATTTCCTAAATTTAATGTACAAAGTACTATATTTCTTTTGACTATTTTTCATTTGCTTTTTCTTTTTAAATCCAAAACCATTTTTATTGCTAAATGATTTTGAGATTTTAATCAAATTTTCTAAGCTTTGTTTTTCTTGGTTAAACTTTGAAACGTTGTTTGTAATTTGCTCTAATTTTTGTTTTAATTCTAAAACTTCATTTTTTGAAAAATCTAAATTAGATTTTAATTCACAAACTTATTTGCTAAGTTTATCATTCTCAATTTTACTTGCCTTAATTTTGTCAATTGAAGAGGTATTTTGAGAATTTAAACTTTCATAAGATTTTTGCAAATTCTTTTTTTAAAATGCATTTTTCATCTTTTAGAACACCAATTTCTAACTCATCTCTGTTTCTTTTGCCTGTGATTTCTTTATATAATTTCTTTAAATTTATTAGTTTATCATCAAGTTCAACACGAATCTAAGTATATCATTATAAGAAAGCTTGGAATTTGCCTCATCAGTGGCCACGAAACAAACGTTTGCTTGTTCCGTATCACTATCACTTTCACTCTTCGAAGAAGATGAATCCAAGCCATCCTATGTAACTTGAAATGCTTTTCTTTTCTTCTTGAACTTTTCAAATTTGTTTTTTTCTCTTTTCTTGTTCAACTGTGGACAATCTTTCTTCATGTGCATGATTTTTTTCTTTTCTTGTTCAATTGTGGACAATCTTTCTCCAATTGTGGACAATCATCCGTTGATCCAAGATTTCATACCCCCTGATAAATTTATATAGGATATGGAAAAGCATGGTAGGAATCGAACCGGGGTCATTTTACTAGAAACCAAGCCTCCTTTCCATTGGACCACACCAGCGTACATTTGATCGAAGTTGAGTTTCCTCCATTTTGCGCTTGCATGAATTTCTTTAATTTGTTGTAGTTTTTGGTGATGAACATGACCACATCCTCGTCTAAGTAAAAGTCTTTATCGTTGGCCTGAAAAGCTATATTCTTCTTTTCTTGATGTTGTACTTTTCTTGCCTGCAAATTTGCTTCACACGACATCAGATTTTCAATTATTTCTTCAACTTTGAGTTGGAAAAGATTGTTTGCTTCTCCTATTGCTAGGACTTTTTTTTTCTTCTGTTCAACGGTTAAAGAATTTAAAATGTGCATGACAAAATCAAAATCAATGAATGTAACTCTTAATATCATAAGGTCGTGTTGTATGGTTTGAAATTGTACGTACATGTCCATAATCTATTCATTTGTTTTCATTTTAAATGATTGAAATTAATTTTGAAGAATAGAAATTTTAGTTTGTTTAACTTTGTTTGTTCCTTCATAAGTGATTTGTGGTATCCGCCAAATTTCTTATGTGGTTTTGCAAAACATGACTCTAAAAAATTCATTTTTTTAAGTGAACAAAACAAAACATTCATAGTTTTTGCAATGTTGGTTGTCGTGGTTTTTTGAGCATCCATCCAAGTACTCATTTCAATCGAAGGCGCTTCATACTTTAGTTTGAGTAACTTGTCCAATCTCAAGACCATTAGCTTCTATAGAAAATTTCATGCGTACAAGCCAATATACATAGTTAGACCCAATGAAAAGTGAAGGACTTGCAATTGATTGACCTTCTAGAAAAGTGCTCACCATAATCTTAAGTTTTTAAAAACTTTGTTACGGCTAATAAAAAGACCGTTCTCTAATACCAAATGAGAGTGCACAAGGTTAATAGTATGGCTAATGTAAATGTGTATATACATAATTAACTACGCAAAATAGTAATAAAACATAGTAAAGCAAGAACGATCACATCATAGTTTTTATGCGGATTTAGACATCTCATCCCACGTCCAGTCCCGAAGCTCCCCTTAAGATTTCACTAACCAAACACCCCTACTTAGCTCGGAGGAATAGGCATTTACACTAGTTTGTTGTCTTGACAATGTCGTGTTCTATCAATATGGATTTTGACCTATTGTACAAAGCTATCTATAATCTCATCTTTGAGTTAAATGAGTGAAAGCACGTGGGTTTTAAAGAAGTAAATCACCAATGACTATAGAATAGTTATTGATGATGTTGAAATCAAGTTTGTAACTTTAAAAGCACTAGAGTTTAGAAAAAGGAAGAAGTATAAAACCAGGATTAGATAATGAAACTCTAGCCATAACCATGTATTTATGGTTGTCAAAAAGTCTTCTTCAAGAGTTAACTTATTAGAGAAACATTGAAAAAAGAGTTGCAACCATTGAGACGGAAGAGAAGCATCTTTTAAAAAATAGCTATTACAAAACATTTAGATGTCTGGTTGAAAATAGGAAGACGTCTGACTACAAAAAATATTCTTTCAAAAAATAGATAGTTCAAAAATTCTTTTTTTTAGACGTCAGACTTGTGACCCTAGATGTCTAACTTTGTGAGAAAATTAGATCAGAAATGATATATTTTGAAATTTGGTTACCTCAAACATCTGGTTTATGTTGCCAAACATCTGAATTCCTAGAGATTTTAAAACTTGTTTAAACACTTTGTTTGAATGAATAAAACTTTTCGATGTAAATATATTAGCATATATCACTCATGGGAGATTGTACATGTTTGTCTAAGACACTAACACAAGATATACGACCCTTATAATGATTTTTCTTCGTGTTGAGCTCTTTGTTGATACTTCTTTTCAGCTTATCGATTCTCTGATGCTTTTGTATTTCTTATTGTGCTCAAGGCTCGATCGCCATGTACTTGTAAGTTAGTTTATAGATTTTATAAGACAATTGTGTAGTTGTTGTCATTAAAATATAATAAGAGATGTTCTAACATCATAGCTTCATTTTTTAGTCGAAACAGAATTGTTCAGAAAGACCTACGTAACATCATAAATATGATGCCCAATTCACTATTTATTTAAAATCCATTTAAATTAACTCAATATTAACGGTGCCAAATTTTATGGGTCGTTACAATTGTTGAATTAAAGCGTCATAAGGAATTGGTTTTTGGTCTTCTCTTAGGGTATTTGCCTTATAGAAGGGCCCAAGAGTACACTATCATAAAATGTAGTGTTTCTTTTACGCTTGGGTCTGGCCTAAATTGATAGTAATAGTAGTTATCCTTTTGATTTGTATACTTGTTCACTCTATTTGTATTATGTTGGAACTATGCTAACTAGTTGGACATTGAGAAAGTGTGGGTTAGATATATTGTAAGTATCACTTCTTGGACCATTGTTTAAGCTATTTCATCATTATTAGTTAGCATTCGGGTCCGGGACCACTTTTCCCTCATCGTACTTTATGTCTGGCCCCTAGTTTCATTTTCAATATATGTCTATTCTCTTGAACATGCTAAATCAAGTATGTACGAGACTTGCTAGCACGAGGCAAATAATAGAGCGATTGGAGCACAGAGATCTGTTGGTTTATTAATATTTTTACTATCAGTTTATCTTGTTTATTTCATGTCAATATGTGACCATTTATGTATGAGATTTGATGTAATATTTTATATCTATGTATTTGGAGGTTATGTACTATTAAATCTCGATGAACAATCAAAAGTTAGTTATACTATACAACGTCTCATATATGATATTTATCATGTTTTGTACATGTATATTTAAATTTTTGTATATTGTCTGTCCACTGTGAGGTTTATGTATAGTTCATGTTAGATTGCTCTTAGATGTTTAATTTATTGCAGGGTTGTCTCATTATGTTTCGTTTATATTTTTAACCGTTGAAGTTAATATCATCCATGCGAAGGTTATGTCTGACTTGAAATTTAGGTTGTCCTTTTAAACACTTGGGTAATTAATTGAATAGACTAATGGTTGAAGGATTAACAGATTTTTATTGGATAGCCGAAGAAAACGATTGCAGGAGGCATGTTTATTATGCTGTTCGTTTTGTTATGTAAAAATCGATGTAATCTATCATCTTATCCTTCATGATGATATCGTCATACACCGATCATGGAAGACCAATGTTGTATATTATATTTTCTCTATAAGATGGAAATGTTGGGTAATTATATTATTTAAATGATGAAGCTAACTTGTTTAAAAACTATGACTCTTTATCATTTTATTGCATGCAAAAATAAAAATGATTTTCATGTTATCTAAAAAATAAAAGCGATCGCAACACTTTGGTATTCAGTTCGGATTTCAAAATGAGAGATGTTACATGTCCAGTCATGTTGAACACCATTTGTAGGGCATAGCCTCCACACCCTAACTAAGATGGTTGACGGACCAATGACCCCATCTGCACTCACACACCGTACAAATACATATATAATATTGTTTTTTATGCATAAAATAAGGGATAAATTTTTGAAATAGATCCAACAAAGAAACTTATTGCAACATTAGGTCTCCCTCAAAACTAACTGTAGAAATCGACATACTTTCATACAGCTTGTACATTTATAGAATGCGTAACCTATATTAAAAAAGAAAAATAAATTGCGTATTTTTGGAATGTGCAAGCTGTATTTAAAAAAAATAAGCATGTGCATTCCAAAAACGCATACATGTATATTTTGTATTTGTGCGTTTTTAGAATGCGCAAATACATTTTCGGGGCTGAAATAAACAACTAGCTCCATTTCTTCACCATTCCATTCCATTCTCTTCCATTTCGCAAAAACCAAATTATTTCCTTCCCAGCTTCTTATACTCTTCAACATTTGTTATCAAATACAGATATTTCATTAAAATAAAAGTGCTTTTGGTTGAAGATTGTCAAAGGAGCCATTGTCTTCTTCTCAAATCAAGTAATTTTTTGAATTTATGAGTTTAGGTTTTCTTTTATAAATCAAGATTTTGAATTTAGTGTTTTGATTTATTTTATAGATAATATCAACAATTCCAATTATATTTTTACTACGATGGAAAATTATTGATTGACGAAGATGATAAATCTAGGTATGTGGGTGGTAAACAGAAATGGTCGAAAATTAAAAAGTATTGTAGTTTTAGAGAGCTTAAACAATGCGCATTTGAAATGACAAAAATTAATGCTCTCGAATATGATTTAAAATAATGGTGAAATGGGTTAGAGATGACGGTTCATCCGCTATTGGTGTGGAAGATGATGATATGAATTTTACGTTTTCGGTTGGAATGAGTGTGAAAGAAATTTTTTTTACAAAAACAAAACATGTTAATATTGTAGAAGCACATCATTCTATACTATCAATGGAAGAGCCTTTATCTACTGCACGGTTTCAAGAAACACAATGTTCGACACTTTCTTCTTATATGACAACTCATCATGACAGAAAGTTTACAAATTTATTAAATAGATACAATAGAATGGTTGGAGGATCTCTAATCAAGCACGATATATGGATCATAAAAATGTATATCCAACTTATAATATTCCAAATCAGTCTCAAACAACCGTCAAATGAGTAATAAATTTACTATAGTACTTTCATTTTGAATATGGTTAATCAACGAATATGGTTATCAAGTTATGACATCACCTACTAATAGATTAAATTCATTACGCTAAAATAGTACATTTTTGGAGTTTCATGCCGACTCTTAACAAAATTCCACCTACGACCATATGGATGATTGGGCCAACAGCTAAATGAGACCAAAATCATATTGCTGCAATGTTGCAAAACTGCGTAACAATTTTGTTCCTTGTACCGTAACATTTGTCAACTCATCATACAAATAACAAAGTACTGTACTAGCCTATGAATGCTGACCACGAAGTGCTAAATCATCCAAAAATGACAAATATTTCAAGCTACATCGACCTTTCGAATGATCTGGAAAAAACCGACAGTATAAGAAATACAAAATTATAGCAGGACTATGACGAAGTACCTCTATATGTATCAAATCAACTCCAAGAGATTCTTGAAATTCTTTTTTAAACCAACCCATATTAATCCCACTTTTAGATTTTATTGCATTACGACGAGGAAAAATACCAAGTAAATCATGACACAATGCAATATAATCATATTCTACGTAATGAAAATATATCGTTGAGCCGTCCCTGAATAAGCCAAACAAATGGTAAACTTCACATAATGTGATAGTCACTTCTCCTGCTATAAAATGAAAAATATTTGTCTCAGGCTACCAACGGTCACACAATGTCGTAAGAAGACGATGATCTAATCTAATGTACTCAACTTGCATTGCTTTTCAAAAACCAGCTTTTTTAAATTTATTCCAATCTAGGATCTTTGTAATATACTTCTTTTAGTTTGCTAGAACGATCTATATGCTGAACTGTTTGATAATTCTAATTTATAGCAACAAACAAAAATTAATATTTTATATTGCATTTTCATTTAAAAACCAATGTATATAAAATAAATATCTTCATAAGCGATTGATTTTCACTTCTACGTGTTCGTTACAGACAAAGAACGCTTGTATCAACAAATCCGGGCGACAATTCTTTAAAATATTATCATCCAATATATAGCCATTAATACCCGATCATTCACTATCAAAATTAAACTATGGTTTTCAATATCAATTTGCAATAAGTAACATTTCAATGTTAAATTAATTAACCATAACAATGATAAGTAATAAAAGTTATACATGACCATAAAATCAATTAATTCAAAACCAATTTTTTTTTAATCTCTAATTTGAGAAGTTGAAGAAAAACATTTCATTTCGAGATAAAACAACTTATCATTTGAAGCTAACCTAAAGATTATTTTCAGTTAGAATTGAAATTGTGAAATAAAATAAATTAGATAGAAAAATGGATTAAAGATTTGGCGAGATGAGGAAAGAGGGAAATGTGAAAGAAATGAGGCTAGATGTTTATTTTAGCTTCGAAAATGTATTTATGCATTTTAGAACTGTGCAAATACAAAATATACATTGCGTATTTTTGAATGTTCCAGCTTATTTTAAAAAGATATAACTTACTGATGTCACAAGTGGACAAATTAAAAGTTTTTTCTAAAAAGAATAGTTTATGCATTCCATAAATATAGTCTTCTAGCAAATCGGTCGTTCCTAAATTTTTTTCCATCATGTTTATCCACTTTTACCGTCCTCACGTCACCCAATTTGTGTGTTCTATTTTGCTTCAGCGAGATCACATTTTTATTTTATTTGCTAAACGAAACATATCGTACATAAGACTTTTTCTTTCCTTATCGACCAAGCTATAACATATATAAAAATTTATTTTGCTAAACGGAACATATCGTACAGAAGACTTTTTCTTTCCTTATCGACCAAGCTATAACATATATAAAAATATCAGATGGCGTGCAAAACCTATTATTGGTTTACGATTTTGACGATTCCAGATTAAACTCCAACAAAGGCCTCGTATCCAAATATCAGAAAGCCAGCTGGACCCAATAGCCCGCCAAATCCGACCCTGATGTGATACCACTTGTCTTCTTACGTCCTCTATATAGGATCCAACACGACCAAATGAATTCCTTCTCTTTCGTTTGATCATTTTTCTAAAAAAAGGAAGGAAAAAGCATCCAATTTTGTTTTTTTATTAACCTCCCATAATTCCAATTTCTAACCAGAGGCAAAACAGCTCATAAAATTCTTGTTCTGATCGCCTCTCCAAACTCTAATATTTTTTTTCACGGTGCAACTAAAATCGAACCGTTATTTGTTGTATTCGCTCAATATGGAGAAAGCGCAGCCGCTGATGCTGACTTCTGGCGCGAGCGGCCGTGTCACGGCGCTGTTCTCGGTTCAGGTGTTTAAAACTCTAATTTTGGTGTTTTATGGCTTGTTGATGATGATTTTGAAGCCGTTTAGGAGATCGTCATCGGCGATTGCTGCTGAGAAGTCGTCGACGTCTATGGTCGTAAGGGTTCCGGCGGCCATGGTGAGGCGGTCGCCGGTGGCAAAAGAGAAGGAGCGGGAGAAAGAGAGGGAGAATGAGGTGAGGAGGAAGATGGCGATTCAGAGAGTGAGAGAAATTGATGATGATGAAGAGGAGCATAAAAGTTTGAGGGAGTATAATTTGTTTTCAACATCCAGAAACGACACACTTTTTACACAGTCTTGGACTCCTATTGGAATTGAGACAAGGTAAAGCTTTTTGCCTGAATTTTTTATTTTCGAACAAGTATACATACATACATGTATGTATGTATGTATGTATGTGGCCACTTCTGAAATTACATAGTTTGTTTTTATTAGTCCAGCTACGTATTAGATGTTCTTTTCAGTCTGTTTTGTTTTTGGTTATGCCTGGGTGTAACAGAGAAATGTGTTTCTAATGTCATGATAAATCTGCGATGACTTGAGGTTTGAATAGGTATTTTCAAAACGATGGATTTAACTTGAGATTGTCTTTAATTTTTGCTATGTGGTGGTAACTTTGAATAATATGTCTGGGTAAATGGAGAATGCATTCTTTATAGAAAGCATTTTGAAAACTAATAATTATGATTGTTGTTTACAGATTGTTACAGATACTTTGTTAAATGTCTCTTTGGTTGATGTTCCAAGCATTGGATATTAATACTCGAAAATTATAGTACAAACTATGAAGGTATAAGCATTGGTTAAAGGAGATAATACCAAGACTTCTACAACAAAGTTCATTGGTCTCATTGGCAACATGAAAACAAACACAACTAACAACTAGTTAACATGTGAGAGATTAGAAGCTAGGAATGATTCCCATTGTGTTTGAAACATAATATTTTGGATAACATGATCGTCTAACTGGAGAGAGGGTGGGAAAGGGTAACTTTTTGACTCTAAGGCTCAAATAGAATGTTTATAAATTTGACTGATATTATCTATAAAATTTTAGATCTTCCCAAGCAAGAAACTTCTCTTATTCAAATTCTACCAGTTGTGAGAAAATAAAAACACTACTATTTGAAAGCATTTCATTCATCTTTCACTAAGATCTTGATGATTTTCATTTTTAAATAGTCAAGAAGATGGGTGGCTTTACGAGGTTAAGAAAATGTTTTACCTATCACCTTAAAGACTTCACTACTATTAGAGAATATAAAAAGTACGACAAATCAAGTTTATGCGCCCAAATCAATTTTCCCAAAAGGACACCTTGTAATCTTTTAACTAAACAAGATAATTCTACCTACAAAGTTACGCATTCTTTAAAATTCGTTTTACCTGAAAAATCATGCACTCTCTTCCACTGTTGTAAAAATCCTTCTTGGTATCCGACTATGCCCCACCAAGGCACTAGGCGAGGCTTACCGTCTATCGATTTGCCTAGGGCCGTCTAGACAAGGTTTATTGCCCAATGCAAGAATTTAAACATGTATTTAGACACACATTATTTAAAATTCAGTGTCACGTACAAGCATCAGTGCGCTAGTTATAGATAGTCTTGCCTTCTTGGCTACTTTGAGGTGCATCCAAAATCTCAAAATTTCAATTTATATCGATCGACACTAAGTAAAATATCAAAATTTCATTCAAAATACATGAGTTGTGAAAAACACCTTAATCCTCGATTAATCTCTATATAAACGATTAATCCCTACTTCATACTAACCCTTCAATACAAAATAATTTGACAGTTTGTCTGTTCAGTGTTATTTTTTCCCTTTTTTTTTGGGTAGAAGTTAAGCATAATGTCGAATAAAAACCACTGACAGAGTCAAGTGGACTACAGTAGCTAAGTTAAAGAAACATGAAGTTAAATATTTACTGTAGAAAATGAAAGCTACAGTTATCTGGCGATTAGTTCATAGAAAAACAGTTCTTCCATTATTTGAAACATATTCTTCGATTAGTTTGTCATAATCAACTTATAAATAAACACGAATATCACTGCTGATATTTTCCTTTCAAATTCAATTTCCACGAAGCTGTAATACGAATATATAAGCTCATTTTCCCCTGCTTTTTTCCCCCCAAATATACGGTCGCTTTTGAAATTACATAGCTTATTTTTATTAGTCCAGCTTCGTATTAGATATTTGTTTCAGTTTGTTTTGTTTTTCATTATGCCTGGCCATAATAGAGAATGTATATGTCATGGCATGGTAAATTTATGATAACTGGAAAATTGTTTGAGTTTGCATCTTCAAAGAGATGGACATAAATATAAATTCCAGCGTTTACATTTACTGTCTAATAATCGGGCTTTGAGATTATCTTTACTTTGCTATGTTATGGTAACATCGAATAATTTGTTTGATTAGTGGAGAATGAATTCTTTATAAAATGCATTTTATGGTCGTATAGCATCCAGTTAAAAACCAATAACTGTGATTGTAGTTTACACATTGCTATAAATACTATTTTATATGTCTCTTTGTTTGTGCATTGGCATTACTGCTTGAATATAATGTAATACAAACTGTGTGATGGTATAAGCATTAGTTTAAGGAGGTTCATATAATTTGATCATTATTTCTAGAGACTTTCTTTACACACTGTATCAGTACAAGTTCTTGGTCTCATTGGCAACATGAACACAAATACAATCAGTTCACAACTGGAAAATAGGTGCAAGAATTATATAGAATCAATGTATGAGTTGCACTATTTTTGAAACGCAACTTTTTGAATAAAACGAACTTCAAGTCGGAGAGATAAGGGGCAACTTTTTTGACACAGCGGCTCAAATTGAATACATAAATTTGAGCGATACTATCTTCTGTATATATATTTTTTATCTCAGGCAAGAAGATTCTTTTCTTCAAATTTACTTGTGAGACAAAAATACCTGTATTTGAAAAAGTGCCATTTATGCTTCAATTTCAATTTAATGTTTGTTTAAACAGTCAAGAAGATGAAGGGCTTTACAAGGTTTCAGAAATGTCCTACCTATCAAGACTTTACAACTGTTAGAAAATATAAGTACACCGAAACAAGTCTATGATCCCAAGACATTTTTCCTTGAAGGCATCTAGTAATATGTGAACCAAACAAGATGATTCTACCTACAAGGTTATTTACTCCCTTAAATGATCATTCTACCCCAATAATTGTGCACTATCTTTAAACATACATAACTCATACTGCATCAACACTCCAAGATTCTTAGAATTGCTCTCCGCTCACACTTGTGATGTGATTGTGTTGGGTTTCTTTTTACCAAGGGAAGGGTAGGCCATTTTCTATTCCACGTAGATACAAAAAATGTGTAACCCAGTGCACGAGGCTCCCGCACGATAGCAGACTCTGAGGAGGTCGATAATTTACACAGTCTTTCCTTCGCATTGCGAAGAGACTGTTTTCAGACTCGAACCTGAACGTTCAGATTACCATGCGGTTGACCTAGCCGTTGCATCAAGGTTCCACGTAGATACATTCAGAAAAATTCATTCGTAAACCTTGAATCAATGCTTCTTCAAGAAGCTTCCACACAAATGTGACCAATGAACCTTCATCATGAGCATACTCCCAATACATAAACTTCATGCAGTAGTATCAGATACATGAATCTCATGCAGTAATATCAGATGCATGAATCTCCACTCACAATTGTGATGTGATTGTGTTAGAGTTCTTTTTGCTAAGAGAGGCCAGGTCATTTTTTGTTCCAGATAGATACATTCACTAAAGTTCATTCGTGAACCTTAAATCAATGCTTCTTCAAGAGGCTTCCACAGCAATGTGACTACTGAACCTTCATCATGCACATGTTCCCAATACATAAACTTCATGCAGTAATATCAGATCCATGAATCTCATGCATCAATATCAGATGCATGAATTTCATGCAGTAATATCATTTACATGAATTTCATATCGTGAATTTCAATGCATGGCATAAAGATACCAACTTCTATTCTGGGCTGACCCAAAAAATTTGTTGCCCGATCCACACTTGTTTTTGGTTGTCCTTCAGTAATGACTACATTAACTACTATGTCTGTTTGTTTGACAAACAATGCCAAATAAATTTTATTAGCAAAATCAAGCGAGCTATAATACCCAATTCCAAGGAACATAAAGTCAAATATTATTTTTTCGTACAAAATAAAAATTACAGATAGTTCAAAGAAAATTACTTGCATATTTTGAAGCAAAATTTTCGGTCAATTTTCATAATCATATTTTTACAAAAAATACATTTTCAGTCGAGATCATTGCTATTATTAACATGTCAAATTCAATTTCCATCAAGCAGTATAACAAAGCAGATATAAAATTATTATTTAACAATGATTCTTGATTCCTAAGAAAATATCACAAACACAAATTACTTTAAACATTTTATGTTTAAACATCAAACCATAAAATGATAATTCATATTCAATCTTTGAACGCCAAACCAGATCAAAGTACACCTAATCTTTATACCTTGATTTGGCTATTTATAGTTTTAAACACTTCTACGCATTTCCAGCTCAGTTAACACAAATTCAGATACAGTTGTTTGTGCAACGGCCAACTTGTTCTTATAGAGAAATATAATTTAAGAGCATTATATGGTACTGTATATTTTTTCATTGTTGAATTATAATATTACACTTACAATGTACAAAAAGAATAACCTGAATCGTTGCAAGGACTGCAGTCTATGGGTGTGAGCTGTGGTGCCATGATGAGCAGTGGTGAGGCAGGAAGCAGTGGTATTTGTGTTCTCCAAAATTTAGGTACCTAATTGAGAAACCTAATTGAAAGGAAAGAGAAGCTCATTGGATGAATTGGTGCCATTTTGCACGAAACATCCTGTAAGTATTTGTAAATTCATTAAAAAAAGTGTCCCATGTTTCATTGTGTTGCCCCAGCCCTTGGATTTGGTGTGCTGCCCTCTGGGTCAGACCTGATTCTGTTGCTCATTTTAGATGTAACTGGTTTAGACGTGCACATGCAGGTTCAGTAACAAAGTCATTTGTTTCTTATAGATATAAGAACATGCATGTGAAGTGGAGAATCAGCAAATATATGCTGCAACTTGCAGCTGATTTTGTTTAGGAGCAACTATTTCGAACTGCTATTAAATACTATTTGAGAACTGCTTTTCTAGCTGTATTCTAAAATTTCTTTTGGCTTAATTTATTTCCTGAAAATATGTTTCTGAAGATTCTTTGTGAATAATTGTTTCCAAACAGGTCAGGTCAAGGCTCCAAATAAATTTAAGTTGACCATCCCACTTTTAAAATCAAGCAAAGAACACATTGAAAATAGTCATTACTGAAAAAGTTCTGGATTTGAGGGAGGCCTTTAACCCAAAATTTGTTTTGGCTGATTCATGTTCTAGCTTAATATTGTAGCAAGAGTCTCTGAATATTTTGTACCATACATCTGAACATAACCAATGGGTTTAATCGGCGGGATAATGGGTTTGACGTTATCATTATCATAAACCTTTCTCTGCCCCGCAAGGTAGTAGAGGATTTTCCCTTCGTAGAACAATCATGATTAGTATACTCTTAAATCTCATGCATAAAAGCGGCACAGCAAGTGGGACTTCGTAGTCTGTATAATAACTGGCAAAGCCAAATGTATCATGCTATATGTGGTACAAATGTTTGGTGTGTACATCGCTTTCTATGTGATAATTTTCACTGCATACCGAGTGATACATGTAGCAGAACTTTATTGCCACTGATTAAATACTGGATGCATATGTGGAGCTGCACCCTTGGCCACATAAGGACCTGAAAATATGCTAGCCTAAGCTTATACGTTAGTAGAACTGCAAATTTAAGTCAACAACTTCATACAAACGAGTATCAGAAAATACGACATTCAATTTATTTTGCAGGAACAATAATCTACCACATGTGGGTCCTTATCGACAGTAACAATAATTTCAGTTGAAATTATTTGCACTTTTGTAGGCATGGTTTGTACTTTTTGCAGGCGATCAACACTAAATTAAACTACGTAAGTTTGATATCCGTAGGAGGAATTTCAGGATCACTTTGTTCTCTAGCATGTGCATTATTACTAAACCTACTGATTGAGAAGGTTTCTTTATCATGGAAAAATATTGCTGCCTTTTTTTTGATTGCTTTAAAAATTGAAATTGCATGTATATTATGTTTGGGCATTGTGAATAGGCCTGTCAACGGATACTTTCGGATGCGGACAGTGTCATATCCGCATCCGCATCCGAAATGATTTGAGGATATCGGGTATCCGCATTCGCGGATACGTACATATATCGGATAATTATCCTATCCATTAACGACCGATAAATCAAGAAATATAAATATAAATTTTAAGTTTAATATACATTTTTTACAATCTAATTGATTATAAAATTGTTAGATATAAACAAATATGGCGATAATAAATAGTTTTGAGCAGTTAGTAAGTATTAAGTGCATATAATATAAACTACTAACTTAATAAGACAATAAATATATATCTGTCATTATATTAAAATACACATAATTTATACAATAATCTTGACAAAGACCGGATGGATAATTTTCAGATGCGGATGTCTTCGTATCCGCATCCATTTTTTTGGGTATCGGATATTATCCGCTTTTCGGATACGGATGCGGTCGGATTTCAAATTTTTCGGGTATCCATTGACAGCCGTAATTGTGAAATGGTCTTCAATTTTGGATACATGAGGTATAATTTCAGCCGTTTAGGCGGACTCAATTGTAAAATAAAATTGTTGCGGGGGAGACATGATAAATGGAACCAAATCAAGCGATTTACAGTTTTACCCTCGTTCAAAACAAATTTGGTAACACTATCAAAACCTGAAGAGAAAAATGATGGATACTCCATCAAGAACTAAATTCGGAGAGGTTTGATCCAAAAATAATGATCATAAAACGATGAGGATCCACCGAAAAAGTTGCTCGGAGATGATAACAAAATTATATTTGACTGATATTATGTGACTAAATTTTTGGTATCCCCTTGGACAATTTCAAAATATTGAAAAAAAACGATCTCTCATGCCCTATCCAAAACTGTAGCTCCTTTAACAATGCCCTTTTTTTTTACGTAGGCCATATACGTTTACTTGATATATGCTGTAATATGGATTCATGATGTCATGATTCATATTATTGTATATATCTTGTTTTCACTTTACTATGGTAATTATTGCATGTACAAATGGTAACTAAATTTAGTCTTGATAATCAAACTTGTTTAAATTGCAGCTTTATTTTTCTTTACTTAGGTAGGGCCCTTTTATGATTTATACGTGGTTGGGTGAGTTGAACAGATACGAATGTGCACTTTTTTGTTTTATAATTCTGATTTAAGTTCTTAGTAAATGGGGTAGAACCCTTGTTTTGCTTTAGACAATCATTATTATTTTTTTCCCTGCTAAACCATCCAAGTAGTTCTATGACTCTACGCTACATATCCATTGACACACTTAATGGAAATAGCTAACAAACTATTCGTACGACACATTCTTCATATATATGATATGTTAATAAAGGTGGTTGATAATGTTTCTTTGAATAAATTGCAGAGGAGTAGTGGTTCTCATGCATGGATTGAATGAGCACAGGTGCGTTTGTTGATTCTTTTTTTACAAACTTGTACAATTTCTGGGTGATCTCTCATGGTTCTCTAAAAAGTTAACCACTGAATTATCTTTAGAAATTCAAAGAGGTCTTTACATCAACTTCTTGTCTGCTTTTATTATGCTATAGCTTAGGTCCCTTCGTCTTGATAATGTTTTAGTTTTAATTTTAGACAATTATGAAAATGTTACCATGCTTTAATATTAAACTCCTATATCAAACTACATCTAGTACATCTAACATTGAATAAAGTTTATGAGGAATCTGGGAAATACAAATTAAGTTTTACAGGAACTAGTATAACAAACCTTTTAAGAGACTTTCTTGCTTAGCGTACTCTTTTCTGCCAAATTACCAATTATAGTACTGACAAAATTTTGTCTTGCATTCTTCAGTGGAAGATACAATTGTTTTGCAAGGGAGCTAAATGCTAATGGCTTCAAAGTGTATGCCATGGATTGGATTGGTAAGCACTTGAATAATTCCATCGTGTAGTTATTTCCATGAAACGTATGATTATGCCATTCTTAGTAGTTGAAATCATCAGAATGTAAGCTCATGTATTCCAAAATTCTCTGTTTTATAAAAAGTTCAACGTGGATGTCATTCCCTAGCAAGGGAGACAATAGTAGAATGGAAATTGAATAGAATGGTTTGAAGACACACTTGACATTGCATGTGTGAAAATATTCATGATTATTGATTGGTATATGAACTGATTTTCACATTGGTTAGTATTGTTTTTTAGGTTCAACACCCTTTTTTATGCAGGTGCCCAATTATCTGCTATCAAAAACTAGAACATTCCAATTCAATCTTTATGGATGATAAATAATAATTCCGGAAACTTTTCGATCTTGATTGTCAATTAGAACTTTTAGTTCAATAGTTTAGATTCGAAGTTTCGATTTAAACTTAGTGTTTGTTGGACCTCCATGATTGGTGTTTCGAGTTGAACTTTGATTGTTAATTAGAACTTTTAGTTCAATATTTTAGATTCAACTTTTGGATCTTAACTTGTAAATTCACTTTATGTTTTATGGACATTGATTGGTTTTTCGAATTGAACTTGTAAATAGTCGTTGGAGTTATAAAAAATTAATATTCAAATTTCATCTTTAGTACAATATGCAAACTTTTAGAAAATATATTTTGTACAATATGTTAAAAATATTTTTTCAAGAAGATATATAGTATAATATGTTAAAAACCCATTGATATTATAATTTTTTGGTGCAAATATGAACTGTCAATAATTATATTTGAAATAATCCTTTTTCAATACATCCGCGGCAGTAAAGAATAGGCAAACCAATTTCCACATAGGCCTATCAACATATACTTTTGAATGTGGATATGACCATATTCGCTTCCGCATTCGCATTTGAACTGATTTTTGGATATCGGATATCTGCATCTATTGATACAGATGGATATTAGATGATTATTCTACCCGCTAACATTTTATAAATAAAAAAATTAAATAGAATATTTTGACTTACCATAATTTTTTTTCAATCCCAATGATTACAAAAATATGCAAAATCAACAAATATGATTATAATAAATAGTTTTGAACAGTTAATATATATTAAATGCATATAATATAAACCATTAACTTAATAAATAAATATAAATCTTTCATTGTACTAAAATACATATAGATAAACGATAATCTTGACAAAAATAAGACGGATAGTTTTCGAATGCGGATGTTCTTTGTATCTGCATTCATGTCTTTTTCTTGATATTAGATATTTATCCACCTTTTGGGTACGAATGCAGACGAATTTTGGGTTTTTTTAGCTATCCATTGACGGCCTTATTTTCACATGAAACAAATTCAAATATACCCAAAATTATTCTTCTGCAGAAAGGCTGTTAATGCCAATTTTTTTGTAAATAAGGATAAAATTAATACTTATTGGAACTAAAATTTTACATCATGAATAATAAGTAATAATAAATACATTTAATGAATTCAACTAGGAGCATAACTTGGTGTATTTTTTTTGGAAATAAGGTAGACTTGTCAAAATTAAAAATAAAAGTAGGATTTACAGCAATTGTTTCTCAATATGTTAATCTACAATATTTTATCTATAATATATTCATGACTTCAAAGTCATTTGATAATTAAATCCATGGTTATTGAATAAAAAATAATCTCTCCATTAGTTCAGAATTCTACAAGAAAAAAATTGGAATATAATCTGGATTTTTATTAAAATTTAAAATTAATATTGTCATTACTATGTTTTTAGTTTTCTGATTTAATGTTTTCATTTCTAGATCTCCATATTCAAAACGTTTTGTGCATTCCTAGGATTTGATGTTTATAAACATATACTTTAAATATTCAACAATGTTTTAAAAAACTTAACGTCTACAGCAAATTGAGTACGTTTTTATTAAAATTTATAATACTTACACTTGATTTTTTTGCTAAATTTTAAATGCAAAGTTTCATTTTCCTTATTGTTAATTGTATTGTACTGTTCAACTTCAACTTAGAAAATTTAAAATATACGTATTTTAATTTTGATATTGTTTCAGAAAAGATTGTATTTCTCTGGTATTTCCAAAACATGGTATTTTAAAAGGATAATGAGTTATCCGTTGGCATTATTTGTTTTCAAATTTATTTTCATATTATTTTTACGTTCTTAGGGAAATATGTATCTCTTACCGAAAATATTCTTCTAACTATGCTACATTTTCAAGATTTTTTTTTTTTGGTTATTTCATAAAACCCAATTTTATTTAGTTATTAGACTTTGTTCTTATTTTGAATGGTTAACATAGCATGACTTACCGTTATGAAGTCGATAACTTTAAAATAGAATTAATAAAATCTGAAATCGAAGTTGAATTGAGAACAATGTTCAATTATTTTTGTAAAAAAAGTATTTTATTTTGTCATTTAAGATTATATCTTCAATTTCTTTTATTTGGTTGCTATATACACATACACACACATAAGCATATATCTATCTGTGTGTGCGCGTGCGTGTAATAGAAAAAACTTGACTGTTATTTATAAAAAGTTTCTTTATATTTTCTTTTCAAAACATGTTAACTTTTGTAGAGAAATCAATTACCTTTTAAGCCTGAGGTTTTATTAAATAATTAACTTTAGACATTGATTTTTGGGACTGTCATTATCTATCTATCCACATAATTTATCCTATGATTTTGCCTATTATATGTCTATTTTTGCACACATGTACATCATGTGTGACAAAATATTAGTACATCTCTTCGATATATTAGTGAAGAAAATTGGTTGTGTATGATTTCAATCTTGCTCACCATTTCAACCATAATACAAATTTACGTAAGTTTTTTTTCTTTTCATTTTATCGATCTAAACATCATAAACGATGTTAATTATTTTCGATAGAAAAATATCAAGCACCTCGTATACGTACATGCATGCACACATCGTGCAAGTTCAACACAATAATATATAACTTGGGTAAGCTTTCACTACCTCGTGTTTCAAAGTCTCACCTTTTTGTTATATTGAAACGATCCATTTTATGAATATGATTGTCATAAAATGATAGGTCTTTTGAAATTTCTTGACTGTTCAAAGAAACTCAACATGGACCGTTGAAATGTTTATTTCACTAGTTAAAATTCACAGATGATTCATAATTTTATGAAGGTCTAGTTTCTCTCTTTTTTTCTTTCTTTTTTCTTTTTTAAAATTTGTACAATATTATGGAACATTTTGCCGACTTTATTACAGAGTGATATGGATCCTTACTATTATACACATTTTTGAATGAGCCGAACACATGCTTCTAGTATTTTTTTACAAGATTTTACACCCAGTGCCATTATAGAGACTCGAACTCGTAATTTTTAGTCACTCCACAGTCCACACACAAAGTGGTGAATCAAGTGGGTTTTTATAAACGCTACATATAACTTCTCTGTCTTTACTACTAATAAGAGAAACTGATTGCATAGGATTCACTGGTGTGTCATCATTTCAACCATTATTAAAATTACATAAACATCCTTTCAAGGTTTGATATTTTATTGTATCTATACGTCACTTGCATACTGAAGCACGTCATGTTTTTTGTACACTAGTGCTTTTAGTATTATGATATAAAAATAAAATATGTAGGTGCATATGTTCATTGACACCTTCAAAACCCAACATCCTGTTTGCAGTCTTCTTATCTGTTGAATTCGATCAAACTCTTGTAATGATAGTCTTATGATCTGTTGACTTCAATCAAACTGGTGCAACGATAATGATATAATGATAGTTATTCATTTGTAATTAAAAGTCACTTAAGAGTAATATGTGAGGATTCACTATTTCAAATCTCTAAACTTGAGCGAGTTCTTGGCCCAATCTTGATTTAGAAGCTTTTCTCATTTAATTTTTGTTTGACATGGATCTCAATCGATATTTTCGTATCTTGGTCAAAATATCGCTCATTTCTCTGTCAAAACCAAGTAGAAAATCAATATTTACGCGTACATTTGGGATAATATTACATGTTTTTAGTAGGTATAGGTTATAAAATAAATGGCAGTTTTTTTGTGTGGTTATTTTACTTGATAACTGACCTAAGGTAATCTAAGATTTCAGTCTGAGTAATACATCTACGTAGTTGACGTAGGATAATATAAGTGATATATTGTTGAAATATCATTTTGGACTCTTAACAATATTTTTTCAACTATAAGCGAAAGTATCCATCAACGATATTTTTGCGATTCATCAGCAATATCAAACTGAATTTTAAAACAAATGTCGATGAAGACAATCAAATACCATCATTTTGTAAATTTACGGAAGTACACCATATTTCAATAAAACTATAGAGTATAAGTGCATTCTTATTATATTATATATATGTATATGTATACATATTTATCATATGATATAACAATAATAAAGCCAGCTTGGATTGAGCCCTTGACTCGTTGGTGGAAGTCGACATACACAACCAACCACATTACCCATGAGGGGGATAGTCATGATATTTTCGAAATACTACATATCGATCCTTGACAAATATTTTACGGACCAATATTAATTACATAGACATACACTCAGTTTAAACCTTTTTTTTTCCTTTCAAACATGTATATAAAAACACTCATTGGAGACGAAACACTTGATTTATACTCATCTCGCTCGTATGAATATGTATATAAAAATGGTCTTTGGAGACAAAATGAAGATGTACATTTAAAAACATTGGGCGTGACATTAAATTAAATTTTCTTTTGGAGACGTACTACATGTAATGTACTTGGACACAACTGAGAAGGTATTTAAGCATAACATACCATAAATTTTTATTGTGTTCAATCCTACCTATGTCATCAGCCCATCTTTGACCAACCACAACTACTTTAACTAATACCTTAACCTCAGAATGATATGTTAGCTAGTATGAATAATGTATACTAGTAAACTAACATGCACAATGCGAGTATAAAAACAACATTGAACCTTAAACAATCAGTTTCCCTTATTAATTGTAGAAAGCCATATATTGACAGTGGTATTTTATATTGACGTGTGCTAAAAGTTGGATTACAATTCTTTATAGCCTTTAGCACTTGCCCAAGAGATAAAACAAAATTCAATACAGAAACCTAAAACCCAAGCTTAATAGGTGAGATCTAAGGCATGTTGGGATATAGCCAACATAACGCTGAACTCCCTACTTTAAACATACACTAAATAGATCTGAAAATGGAGGTGCACCTTTTATGGCTTGCAACAAGCATGGACCATGGTAGACGTTATATATTAACATTTGTGATGCATGTATATATTAGTACAATAAATATTACAAGGGATATGTCCCCCACCTGAATTTATATGAGCATCTATGATTCAATATGTTTTGGAAGTTTAAGTCACAGTTCGTTGATTATACATGCATATCCATTTCATTATTTTACTCCTAACTCAAGTTTTATGATTTTCACATATACTATTTGCATGTGAATTCTTGTGTTTGAAATAGTTTTTCAGGTTTTGAAAGATCACCTGTCTTGGTTAAAGTTGGCCCAAATCTTGATTTAGACAAGTGAAGGTCAGCTAGTTTCCGGGTGTTCAAAAGTTTTAAAATATTATTTGAACATGAAGAGAAAACTAGAGGTTCTATGTGTTTTAAAATTTTATTTTCCCATGTATTAGAAAAAAACTGAATTAGGTTTGATATAACATCACATGATTCTTTTCTTTTTCCATGGTGAATCTGAAATCATATTTTCTTTATAGATTGACTTTCAGATGAATTTCCAAAGTTTAGAAGTTTGCTATTTGAATCTGAACCTGCTGTTTTTCACTTTTGTGATGAATAACACTGCATGTTCCTCATCTTACAGGACATGGTGGAAGTGATTGGTTGCATGGCTATGTTCATTCTCTTGATTATGCAGTCGATGATTTGGTACATTATCCCTTTACTATACATCACGACATGATCAATGCATACAAGCAAATCAAATATTCTTACAGACGATAAATTTTACATATGCAGAAATTCTTTTTGAAGAAAATGATGGATTTAAATCCTGGTTTGCCATTTTTCTGCTTTGGGCACTCCACAGGAGCAGCCATTGTACTAAAGGTATGACAATTTATTCCTGTAAAGTATACATGTGTAATCTACCTGTTAGTTCTAACCTGTGCTATACTTTTCTTGATATCATGAAAGACGATATTAGATCCAAAGGTAGAAGATTCTATTTCTGGTGTGGTAGTAACATCTCCGGCAGTTAGTGTCCAGGCTTCCCATCCTATTGTTGCGGTAAGTTCATCATGTCGGAATATGTATTCTGCAATTTATGATACTGATATTGCAAATATAGCATTATACATACATACATCACATAATAAAAACATAACTATTTTACTCGATTGATTATATTTGTGCAATGTTTATATCAGGCTGTTGCACCAATAGTCTCTCTCCTCCTTCCAAAATACCAATTCAGTGCAGCAAACAAGAAGGGCCCTCCAGTTTCAAGAGACCCACAAGCATTAAAGATCAAATATTCGGATCCTCTTGTATTCACCGGTGCAATCAGGATTCGAACTGGCTATGAAATTCTACGCATAACGTATCATTTACAGCAGAATCTATGTAAAATAAACACTCCATTTTTGGTTCTTCATGGAACAGCTGATACCGTGACTGATCCGCTAGGCTCCAAGAAGCTATATGAAGAAGCATCCTCTACTGATAAATCAATTAAGTTATATGATGGCTTTTTGCATGATTTGCTCTTCGAACCCGAAAGAGACGATATATCAAAAGATATCATTGATTGGTTATGTTCAAGATTAAATGATTGATAATGAGGGTAATTGGTAGATGTTGCTCTACAGGTGTGACAAAAGAAAAAAAAAGAGCGGCAAGATGTCATTTCATATTGGAACATTTTTATGATGTCAATTTTTATATTCCTTGAAGGACCTTTCTATGATAGGAAATGAGATGCTTTCCGATCATTTCATATTGCTTTCGAGAAGAGCGAGTTATCAGATCTCCTTTTGTTGTCTTTGATGGATCTTTCTGTTTAAGTTAAATCTGTCTGGTGATGTTAAAGCCATTTATGTGCTACGGGTTATTATACATGCTTTCTTACAGTATAAAAGCAATAATGGATGCGGTTTTCCGATTCACACATATCCTATGTGACATAGGCACGCTCATATCATATTAAAATTTTACATGTCAATGATTCATTAGTTTGAAGGTCTTAGACAAGCAAGGTGCCAGTTTGTTTCTTGCTGGATTCACTGCTTTGACGCAAATGGATATGGACATAATTATATTACTGTTAGCTGAATAATTATTTAAATTACAGATTGAAAAATAATAGTTATCACTAGTTAATCATTGATAACTAATAATTATTCGCCAATAAACTATAATTAAGAATTAATAATTATCAAATTCTATGTAATATTAATAAATGATAACAAATATTTTATAATCCATTCATTCAGCATAAATTTAAAATTTAAGTGCTAGAATAATTTAACGACCGATAATGACTACTTTAAATTTAATGATTAATCATAAACAATTAATTTGAATAATTAATAACTTAAATTTAAGAATTAATAATTTGAATAAATTAATAAAATTTAATAAATAATGACTAATACATTTATACCTAAAAATTTATATGTAACAAATATTAATTTAAATGTAATAAATAAAGGACGGTGTCTTTGATTTATTTTTGCACTTAAATTTCACACTTAGGTCTACAGCTATTGGATATTATGTTCAAAGAGGAAACAGATACTTCGACGGCTTATAGCCATCAACGGCCGTCGAAAGCTGAAGAAAAAACGCTTGAAATAACATTCGTCGAGCAATTGCTTATCGATAGACTTTTCGACGGCTTCGTCGACAACTTTTCACGGTCTTCATCGGACAGTTTGACGGTTTACGTCGCCTCGTCGATTACATGTGGCAAGCATGGAAACCGTCACGTTTTGGTCAATTGGCCGTTGCTAGCTGTCGAAAATCTGAAACTTTTTTTTTGCAATTCATGCCTCAAACAACACATATATAAGAATACATATCGCAACATAATCGCACATATAAATCGTATATATTAAAGCCCAATCACATATATCACATATACCACAAATATACCACATCAGTAATAAAAATGCATCAATATATATCATAAACATAAGTTCAATCTCAAAATTCCATAACAAAGTTCAATCTCAAGCGTCCATCAATATCTGAAAACATATCATATATTACATCAAACCAACCTCACCCATCCCAAGTGTATTTAACTCTCATACTACCTCACAACATAAAAAAAAATCATACCCACTCCTCATCACATCCAGATCTCTGTGATGAAGAAAAACTACCATGCTATTTCATATGCGCATCAATGCACTCATCATGCATCTGGTACATTTCCGCATTTCGACGCTTGTCTCGGTCCTCGAGGCCAACAATCCAAACTCTCAAGTCTGCAATCTCCTGATCGTTCTGAGCTCTTCTATAGCTGACTTGTCTTCATCTAGTCTGTAATATTTTTTTAACCAAAGTGTGAGTTTCATATAATGTGATTAATAAAATCAATGTGTTATACGTTATTCATAAATATATTATACATAAACATTACCTCTTGGTTCCCAAAGCCATAGATTCTATTCCACGTTGGCGGTTCCATGATAGCGTCAAAAATCATATCCTCCTCTTCAGCAGCCAGCTCGTCTTGACCTGTTCCTTCGAGCAGTTTGTCTCTTTCTTTAAAGAATTTATCTCGCGATTAAAAATAGAATTACAATAAAAATTCATATTACTTTATTTTAATTATAAATAACTTATAATCTAAAGTGATTATTAATAACATATAGTTTAAATATGTTTAACATGGACTCTTGTGATTTTGTGTCATGCCATGTGTATGTTTTTGAGCCAGCTTCATTGACATATTCGATGACGTAAGTATGAGTAAAAACTTCCAAGTAGGAGACTGCACGACCACGCTCTCTTTCCTGAAATAATTATTGTGTTATTATATGTATGTATGTGTGTGTGCGCATATATATATATATATAAGATTATGCGATGTTATAAGTATTTACAATTGCAATTTATATTTGTCAATTCTTGACGGTTATGCTGGAATGAATTTGAACCCCGCGATGCGTGACATGATTTGTATTCCTATTTGCAGAATTCCGTTCGGATTAGTAAATTTAACATAAACATTATATTTCATATTAGTAAATTGATGCAATTGTTATACTAACTTCTCATAAATTTTTGATTAATATACAAAACTAATAAACTTACAATCGCTTCTAAACTTTTCCAGTAAGCATTTAAACCTTCCCATATGGTTGCACTCATTCAATCAGCCTTATATTTTCCTTTTTTAATGCCTGACATTGTATCACGGTAATTTTTCTGTATTTTTTTGGTCCAATAATTTATGTAGAGAGACAAGTTTGTTTCCTGTAAATCTATCACCCCCTGCATATTGAAATTAAAATCAGTTATACATTTATACTTAGTCAACAAAATGCATAATGGTTATATATAAAATGAAATACACATTTACACTTACGTAATAATCCGACCAAATACACTCTACAACGTGGTGTGAGATATTCTCCCACTTAGGCCAGCGAGCAATCATTCTGCTCTTGTAGGCAGCCTTAAAAACATTAAGCACAACATCCGAGGCTCCAATTCATAACCCTTACATTAATTATGATATAAACATTCAATAAACCATGAATAATATATTATATAAAGAATATTATGATGCTACAATAAATTTGATACCCACCCACTCGCTTTATTTGTTAATCTAACTATATGTAACAACCCTGTGTTTTGTGATTTTTTTTTGGCAAGGCCAGCCAGTTTTATAGTGGACCGTCCACTTTTTATTACAAACGTAATAAAAATTTGAAGTACAGGAGAAAGGTAAAAGCACCTTAACTACTATGAAAAGGAAAAAAATACAACACAGGAGTGTGATAAACATATCACAACTACTATAAGAATAACGAAAACAACTACTCCTCCTGAGAGGTAGCGTCACCATCATCCACAAAATCATGAGAAGACTCCAAAGGAACATTCCCCAACAGACCAGCATAGGGGTGGAAATGGGAAGCAAGACAAGGATCATAAGCCACAGAATCAGAAGAGTACACGAAAGAACGATCACAGGATGAATCAGCAAGCAAGATAGAATTCAATCTCGAAAAATAACCATCCAAAACAAGAGCTAATGAGTCACCAGATGGTCGATAATAAAGGCATCGAAGGTCTAAATGATCATCAGAAACAAATCTAAAGAAAGAATCATCCAAGGGGTTAAATCTCATGTCAGAAATGTGATCAACCCAACACCTCTCGTCATCATCCCAAACAATAGAGGGACAAGGCAGACCAGGAACATGTGCAGCACCAGGAGGCTGAACCGGAACAAGAGTAGGGACTGCAGAAACAACACAAGGGACCACAGAAACGGTAGGGGATGAAGGCCGAACAGGCGATAAGGCAGGCCGAGCTTCAGAACAAGAAGGCGGAAACGGGGCAGAAATAGGAGCCACAGGAGGAGGAGCACCCTAAGAAGTTACCTTAGGAACCCATTTCCTGAGGGGAGGCCGTGGAAGAGGGATCTTAGGAGCAGCCGCGGTAACAGCAGAGTGCGAGAAGGAGATAGCAAGGTGGCCAAAGGAGTGACAGGTGGTACAAATATCAGGAACCCAACCGTATCTAACACGGACTTCGACTACATGCCCAACAACAAGCTGAACAGGAATAGAGGAAGGGAGAGGCTTAAAAGGGGATATCTCAATTAGAGCCTTGGCATGCATTAATTTTTCACGCGCTACTGTATTAGAGTCAAAACATTTCAATTTACCAACGTTACAAGCGAGCCAGTTCAAGCCAAGCAAAGGTTGTAGAGCAGACGGAATTTGCGAAAAGTAAACCCAAACGAGGATAGAAAGAACTTGCTCACGAGCTCTAGCAACAGTAGGAGACCAAGAAGTAATAATAAATGGATTCCCACCAAAAAAGGAAGGCTCAGTTTCAAGAACTCGACAGCGATCGTCGTTTGAGGAGAACAAAAGGTAATACATGGAGTCAACCAACTTAACACGAAGATCACCACGAAGCTTCCAAGCCCTACGACAAACCGCAGCCGCATCAGGAAAACAATGATTTGGGTCTAAAAAGAAACCAACCAAGTATTCTGACCAATAATCCATTCCTGCTTGCATAACACTAGAGGGAGGAATCATCACTCCATTTTCCTCAACAATATCAAATTCAATCGGTTTGTACTCTCCCGCATTACGGGGCAGCGAAGTAAATAGAGAAGACCATGATTTCGAAAGAACCGGGGATGGAGCAGCATGACAATGGAAATGAGTTGATAGACCGGGTGGCTCCACAACATCAGGATTACCGTCAGAGGCATTTTGGAGGGGAACATCAGAACAGTTTTCGATGACATTTGTATAACATTCCTCACTGACAAATTGTCGAACATCAGAGGTGCATTGGACAATGTTCGAACAATTAGCAGCAACAACTGACGAAACATCGCCCAATAAACTAATCGCCGCTCCAACTACTCTAGAGTCACCAACATTGGTGACAGGCGAATGCATACCACCAAGCTCAGGCCTACAGTTATCTCCAGCAAGCGCATTCCAATCAATGGGACACGAAATAGCATTCAAAATCTCAGACGAACCCAATCCAAATTCGGCAACGCACAAGTTCTCAGCTGTACCCAAACCAACATCGACACCGGAAAGAGAGTAAGGAGCCATACCAGATACAGTCGAAAGCGAAACTCCATCCACAGGCCGAAAATAGCAGAAGGGGAGACGTTTATACAAGAGCTTGGCTGAGGAGCAGGACCACTGGAAGGAGAAGCAACGACAGGCAGAGGGGAAAAAATCAGAGATTGAATGGAGTTGGCGCAATGAAAGTATGGGCGTGGAAGGCAGGGCGTTGAAGATTCGGCCAGATCTGGAGGAAGAAAGTGGAGCGGAAGGAGCAGAGGGGAGAGGGAGCAAGGGCGGGGCAACCGGCATTGGGAAGGGGAGGAAGACGAGGGGGAAGCGGAGGAGCGAGGAAGTCAACGACGGACAGAAAAGCGAGACAGTGACTCCATTAATGAGAATTGATAAAAAGATTAACTAAAAAAAATAAGATTTTTGTGATTATTTTGATTTTACATTTTAATTTTTTTAATTGAATTTTTGATTTAACTTTATTTTATTTATTTAATTTAGTTAATTTTGTTATTTCAAATATAAACTTTTATTTTGATATGAATTATCATTCCAAAATATGATTAAAAAGAATATTTTCCAAAAAGTGAATTTTGGTCAAATTAGTCAAACTTTGACTTTTAACTTATAAATTTAAAAGTTTTAAAATTTGAATTTTATATTTTATTATGAAAGTAAATAAAATTTTAAGAACACTGCTTTTCGTTTTGTTGAAATCTGATTTATAATGTGGAAGTTATGCATTTTTAACCATTGTGTGTAATTTGCTGTATTTAACAAAATTATTATTTTAAATTATATAAATAATATTTTATTGGTCATGTAATGTTCTAATTTATATTTATATGTGTAAAATAACATGCTATGTATATATTTTGGTTTTAAAACATTTTAAAAGTGTAATTGACATTTTCCAATGTCAGTTGTATTCTGTTTATAATTTTTAATTCATGGTTTCAATTAATTGAAGTAATTCTTATTTTCCTTTATATTTTTCTTAAGAACTTATTTTATTCTTATTACCACTTTATTTTGTTTCTCATTTATTTATTTATTTGATTTCTTATTTGTTTTAAAGTGATAAAGAAATTTTATAAGGCTAGTGATATTTTATTTGTAATTTTCATGCCCTGTTTTCAATTTTTAAACAATTTCTTTAGTTCTTTTTCTATTTTTCTCCAATTTAATTATTTATTTTATTTTAGAAATGATAAATAAATTATTTTATTTCAAAATTTTACTCCATAATATTTTTAAAATGGTGGATAATTTTCCAAGTCAATGGTGATTTAATTGTAATTTCTGGACATTGTTTTGGATTTTTAAGCAACTTCTTTTATTTTTTTTAATTTTTTTTTAATTTTATTATTTATTTTCATATTATTTCACTTGGTTTCGGTTTTTAAATGTATTTACTGAAATTATTTTTTTATATTTGATTTAAGAGAAAAGGTAAACTGAAGAGACAAGTCTCTTCCTTTTCCTATGACTTTTCAAGTGCTTGACTCCTCATTTTCTTTTACCGTTTCCTCATTTACTTTTGGCCGTACATTTTTTTATGATAGCCGTGAGTTCTCGTTCCTCATTCACGTGATAAAGCATTTTCATCTCATTACATTTCACGGCTAAGCGAAAATGGTAGTGGTCTTCTTCATTTTTCCACTTTTCTTCTTCTTTTTCTATGTTTTTGCCTTGTTCTCTTGCTTTGCTTGGCCTAACACCTCCACCATCTCCTCCACCGACCACCACCACTTCCTTCCCCACATCAAACACGGCTAAAATCCTTCCTCCTCTGACCAGCAAGTGCCATGACCATCCCATGATGCAAAATCCACAAAACAGTGCAAAAACTCCTTAAAAAGCATGCCTAGCCACCTAGTCTTCATCACCATCACCTTAGATGACCTTGGCCACCTCCTATTGCTCCACCACTATCTTGAAACACCCTTAACAATCACCTCCTACCTCTGTCCAGACCTGTACCTGAAATGGCCGAACCTAGATGGGACATAGACCGAGCCAAAAGTGCCCAAAATCCACCTATGTTGCCTAAACCCTTTCACATTCCTACCTTGTAACTTCCTCTACATGTCTAGCCTTCATGCCATGCATTTCCTATGTTCAAACCTGAGCCAAAGCATGTCCAAAGCTGAACCAAAACATCCCCTAAGCCGTGCTAGCAAGTGTAGAAAGCAAGGCAAAAAGTTGTGTATTCATATTGCTTTTCAATTCAAAGTTGTTCAATTTCAATGTTGTGTTGAATTATAATTTTATTCTATTTTGTTTTGGGATGTAATACAAGATCTTTAGCTTGGATTCGCTGTCCACTCAAGTCCATAGTCTTGTCATTTTGCTCTTGATTCCGTTATGTCAGTTGTATTGCAATCTCCAGCATTTGAGGTGAGTAAAGCTCACATGACATTTATACTTATGCAGTTGTGAAACAACAACAACTGAATGTGTAGAAAAATATATAATGTTATAACTGCCATGTGATTATTTATATATGATGTTCAACCTGTTAAATTTCATGTCATATCATTTGTTACTGTTATATCATGCTATTCTGTTATTTATATCAGTTTATCACGCTGCAAGTTCCCTGTAGATTAGAATCACTATGGGTTGAAATGATACATACCCGAACGGACTTTAGAATAGGGAAAAATCGTTATGGGCTGAAATGATAGGCCTGAACGGTTTTCATTTATTTTATTTTTACTTGGGATTGCGGGTTTGAAATGATAGAACCCGGATTTTTCTTTTTAAACTGCGGATTGAAATGATATATATGCTTATCACTTGACCTAGGTTAGAAAATTATATACAGGCCCGTGGTTATATTTTACAAAGTATTTTGAATATTTTAAATATTTTTTAAAAGTGAAAAATTATGAAATTTGGTTTAAATTGGATTTTTAATGTTTAAATAAAGAAATTTTGGATTTCTCTAGAAGTTAAGAATGTAACTCAAATGAATGGTAAAAAGTGAATTTTTGAAATATAACTTAAATTTGGAAATTTGGACTTTGGCTTTTAAAATGACATTTAAGTTATATAAATAAAAATTTAAGTGGTTTAAATGTAAATTTATGATAATTTGATTTAAATAGATTTTAAAGTGTTTTAAATAAAGGATTTACGCTTTTTGTATAAGTGGAAAATGTTAAATAAATAAATGGTTAAGTTGAATTATTGAAATATAACTTAAAGTCTGGAAATTTGGGTTTCAGTTTAAAAAGGAATTTTAAGTTATATAAATAAAATAGAAATTTAATTATTGGAAAATGGTAGATATGATGATTTGATTAAACTTGAGTTTAAGAATTAATAAAGTATTGTTGATTTTTCTATGTATTAAAATGGTTAGAATGCTTAAAAGTGTAATTTTAAAATGAACTTGACCTGGAAATGTGAATTTGGTTTTAATTAAGGGTTTAAGTTAATTAAATAAATTGGAAATTTATTTTTATTTGTGAAATGATAGTTTGAAAATGTAAATGTTAATAAAGTGTTAAATGTAAAAATGGAAAAGTTTACACTTGAATTTATTAAGGGGATTTGTGGAATTTGATTTAACTATAAAATGTTGCTTTATAAAAATCATAAGTTAAAGAGTATTTCAATGAACATATTTAAATGTTAAAATATGATTTTTATAATGTTTAAATGGTTTAGATTGAAATGTTTTCAAGAATAACTTTCAGCATTTTCTAAATGCCGTGAAAGGTTGAAATCTTCAATGTTTGTGGTTTTAACTTAGTAAATGAACTCATAATGGTTTAAAACTTTGGAAAAGTGAATACTTGATTTGAAAGGATATAAAATTAAATTTAAATGGTTTAAATGAATTATTTAAATTAAAATATAAGCTATTTAAAAGGAGATTTGGAATGATAATAAATGAATGATATTTTTGAATTTAAAAGGTATTTAAAGTTGAATATTTGGATTTGAACTTATATGATGTTTGAATTGAAGTTTGGAAAGATATGATATTTTGATATATATTAAAATATTTTGAATTGGAGTTTTGAAAGATATGATATTTTGACATTAAAATGATTTGAAAAGAAGTTCTGAAAGATATGATATTTTGGAAAAGAAGCTTTGAAAGGTTATGATATTTTAGTATGTTAAAATGATTTGAAAGGAAGTTTTGAAAGGATATGATAATTGAATATACTGAAATGATTAGAAATGACTTGATATTTATTTTGATAAATATTTGAATTTGAAAGGTATGGTAGATTGATATATTGAAATGGTTTTGGAAATGATTTAATCTTTATTTTGATAAAGATTTGGATTGAAATGATATCTATATTTTAAGTATAAAATATTATTTTAAAGTTGTGACCATGGGTTATAATAACGATTGGTTGGCAAAGAGATCGGGATCGGATATGGACATACTCTCCGTCGATACCCAAAACCACTTTGACTAACCGTGTACGCGGTGGAGATTCCAAAATGAAGTAGGATTGTGGCGACGTTCTTGAGGTTTATTACGTGGACCCAACTCCCGTGAGTTGGCATAAGTTGGCTAAAATAGGAGCGGTCTCGGCCCAGTTGAGGTCGCACCTCGTAGCGGACGCTTTTCTTCGATACCATACTATTACTTGTGATTGTTTGGACGCCCCTCCGATTTTATGGGAATGTGTTCCATGGTGGGCGTATGTGGCTGCTGCTTTACCACCAGCCCGAGTGTTGTAATTGGTATATCTACCCTGGCATTGCCTTGTGTGCCGTGTCACATACCATATCGAGCCTTTACCACGAGTTTCTATTTGTGTCGTACCTATGCAGCATCTACTCGCAGTTTCCCGATCAGGAGATATGCAGGTATTGTACAGGCTATTGGCATTATTTGTGTTAAGGAGAATATTGGGTCACTCCTTAACGCTATTTAAAAGTAAGTTTATTTTACTATTAGACATTATTATAATAGCGCAATAATACTACATAGTAAATAGTTTAACGGATCCTTAGAGGATGGGCGGTCCCAAGCATCCTTTAAGTTACTTGTACTTTTACTACAGTTCACTTGAGTTGGTTTACATTGTATAAGTATGTATGTCCTGACTCGAGTGTTTGTATTTTTTTAACGCTCGGGTCAGCCTGAGTATTCACAGATTTGGATTTCCACTTTATGGAGATTGGAATCGCTGGAGATTATCTGCTTGTCTAGTTTTATCTATTCCAGTTCTGTTGTTCTATTCAGCTTGTACTTGGTTATCATCTTGAGACTTCTGTTGTACTTTATTTATCCTGTTGTATTTTATTTAACTCAGATATATTTACATAGTAGCTTCATGAACTATTATCTCTTTTACTTCTGCTGCATTTCTTACTCTGTGTCTGTGTTCTGTGATTATTATTTACTGTATGTTCTGAGATTTGCCAAATTTTATTTACAACGCGGTATTTTGAGCAATTCAAGTCCGACATGTGTAGATGCAAATGGTTGAAAATACCTGTTTGTTACACTATAGGATGAACTACATGTGATGGGCCATCGCCATCAACTCCTACGGCTGTCCTACTCTGACTAGAAGAGCAGAATCCGATAAGTGGGAAGATTTTCGACGTAGAAACATAATATATGTCACAGACATTTCATTTTAGTACGTGAGAACATATCATTTTATTATGGGAAAACATATCATTTTTAAACATGTAACATTAATAATCACATAAATTACCTTCTACCAAAATGTACATTAATAATCAGTCGGCCTTGTACTCTGTATCATTTTCCTCTGTAATCTCAAATGCTTCTACTAAAATATTTAATTCATCGTTTAAAGGCCTAAAATCAGTAAGATCATCAGTTATTATTATTTTATTATTTTCTCTCAAGATCTGTTTGCTATGCTTGTTCGGTTGGAATATTCTTTCCATCAAACTTAAATCTTACGTTTATTTTAAAAACTACCGACCAATCTGCTTTATCTCTTTTAAGAGATATGGACGAAGCAATATAAACTTGTAGTGCCGTTTGGCTAATGCAAAAGGGTCATACTTATGGTAATACGAGTTGTGTTTTATTTCAATAAGATTATAATCTTTGTGCATGTTGATTCCGGAACCTAGAACATTGCTAAACCAATTGCATCTAATAAAAAAACTTTCTCTATAGGTCGTATAAAATATATCAATTCCAAGATCCATGGTTAATACGCCGTAAAAATATTTTACATGTTCATCTGGATTATCACTACCTTTAAGAAATACACCAGTATTATTAGTTAATTTTTCAACACCACATTCTTTGGTATTGAATTTAAATTTATTGATGAAAATATTGAATACGCCTCGACATTTCTTTTTGGTCGTATCACAAGTTGTTTCAATTATTCATCAACTACACAATTTCTTGGATCATAAACGTAGTTTGAAAACCAATCATCAAATTCTTTACTGAGATCGTCGCATAGATGTGGTGATTCGTAAATAATGCAAATATTATATATTTTACATTCTTTAAGTATGATTGAAATAAATATAAGTTTAAGAATTCACATATCGAGAATTAATAAGTAATAATACTTAACAAATGATGCAACTCAACACAATTAAGAAGTACATATGTTTTTACCATATATTAATCTTTATCGTCAAACCATGTTTCCGTACATTTTCCTATAGGTTGAGCATGTTGTCAAAAAATAGATAACTTTACTTGAGAAGAATCATGTTCTACGCCTTCATCATTACGTTGAACACTTTCAAATGATAAGTTCATATAGTCAATGAAATATTGAGAGAAAAGAATGAAGCTTCTTCTTCGATATATGATTTGTAAATTGAACTTCAACTCGTGCTTTTGTTTAACTTTTTTCTTCAGATGATTTAAGTACCTATTATAAAATTATTTCAAATTAAATTTACTTATGTAATTTTTAATTTGAAATTAAATTATATTTAACACACTTAATATTATTACCTCTCAAGATACATCCATCAATATTGCAAATGATCTCAAAGAAGTGTTTCAGATGGAAGATGAATAGGTAAATATTCCACTATACAAAGAAACCTGTAGAAAAAATTTTCTCCAATTTGCAGAGCAGTATAGGAATATCTACTTCAAGTTTACGTAGATGCCGAACTTTTAATGTAGTTGAACAAAGTCTTTATAAAACAAACTATGTTTTGTTATAACCCTCCAACTTTTATGGGTAACAGTTTTTTGAAAACTATGGATAACGAATATTCCATCATTACATGGCAATCGTGACTTTTCATCCCACTCATTTTATTGTTTTAAAGTCGACACACCTACGAAGATTTCTAGAAATCCCATCAGAAAATCTTAATCCTTCCATCCATTTTAACTTAGGTTTTACTTAGGTATTGTCCAACTCGTAACATGCTTTGGGTTTTTTTTAGTGTCATTTGGCTTGATATAAAGCTCGGAATATTTACATAATTCTTCTTTATCACATCGTCCTTGGTCTTCCCCTTGACATTCAAAATTGTATTAAATACATTATCAAATATATTTTTTCACTGTGCATCACATCGATATTATGACCAAGTAAGAGATCTTTCCAATATGGTAACTCCTAAAATATACTTCGTTTGCATAAAATATGAATCATCAATTTACCTAGAATTTCAATTTGTACTCCATTTTTATGTATCTTCGGATATTTCTTTACAAGTTCATATATTTCTTCGCTTGACCAAATCGTTGGTAGTTGTTTAGTCTCTATTCTATTAGATAGAGAGTTTGTTATCTCTTCTAAAATTATGATTAAAATGGAGAAATCACCGGTGATAATCAAACCATGTAATTTTCTTCCAATGTGGTAAAAAAATATGCTTGTATTTCGTCCATGCAATATGGACAAGCTAGACGACTATCTGTACTCCAACCTAAAAGCATTACATAATCAGGAAAATCACCAATAGTTCATAATAAAGAGGCGAACATATGAAAGTTCTTTTTTTTCTTTTAAAACTTCATATGTCTCAACTCCTTCATGCAATTGTGTTTTCAACTCTTCAATCAATGGTTGTAAATAAAAATCAATTTCCTTGTGTTAGATCATTAGGGCTGGGAATGACAATAGTGAGAAACATATATAGTGTTTTCATACACATCCATGAAGACAAATTATAAGGTGTAATGATAATGGGCCATGATGAATATTTAGAACTAAAATGAGAGAATTGTGAGGCTCTATCCATACATAAACCAAGTCTAACATATAGCCCTCTACAGCAAAAGCGGGATAAGTCTTATCAAAATATTTCCATGCTTCTCCATCTGCTGGATGTATTAAGGTATCTTCTTTCTTTGATCTCACACTGTGCTATCTCATATAATGTGTGGTATTAGAAGATGCATATAACATTTGAAGTCTAGGAGTGATGGGTAAGTAAGGTATTCTCTTGTATGGAACTTCCTTTCCCTTCTTTTTTCTTGATTTGTATCTTTCTTCATCACATATTCTACACTTCCTAAGATTGATGTCCTCTTTCCAAAACAACATGCAATTATTTTAACATGTAAATACCTTTTGGTATGAAAAACCGAAAGCAAACTTAAGTTTTTCCACATCATAATGATTTTCGTACATTAGATTATCGGGTGGCATATATCATTTTGCAGCTTGTACAAATTTTGTAAATCCGACTTCTATGAAGTTGAATTTAGATTTCATAGTAATATATTCGGTAGTTACTGATAATGAGATGTCGCTTTTATAGCCATCCCAAAGGAGTTTCTTAGCAGCATCCAATAAATCATAGAATTTCTTTGCTCTAATATTTGGTTCTTCTTTGACATTTACATCTTCATCATCAACCTGACCTATAAGGAATATTGATCGTGTTGTATCATCAATCATATTTTTCTATAAGATTCACCATAACTTTTTCATACCCACCTCCTCATCTGACACTACAGGATTAGGTGCAACAAGTTCTTCATGACGATCCCATACTAATAATTTGGCACAAAATTGTTTTGACATAAATGTAAAATAAGCATAATTGATTTCCAGTGCTTCAACTACTTGCAGTTTCTCTAAGGGAAACGAACTTCTACGCCGTTTCCATAATTACTTAAAGTGAATTTAATAAATTCATATACACCGTTATAAAACTGTTCCTTTATTGAGCCTTTCATTCCCTTTGATTCATACAACCACCTTCTCTGATCGACAAAATAGTTGACCCTTTTTTATATTTTAAAAAACAGTATAGAAATTTAAAAAATTGTAGTAAGATTCAAAAAAGTTATAATTTTTTTGGATTGACATTTTATTTTTCAATTCATTTATACATTTTAATGTTTTATCAATTACACCATATATTATTCTCTTTACTTTTTTTATAAAATCTTATTTTCAATTTTAACATATTATTTTTTACATAATATTATATTTTCACATTTTTTATACTTTTGATGGTTAGTCATCATATTCCAATTACAAGCACAATAATAATAACATCTCACAAATCATTTCAACTTCAATAATTCAGCAAAATTTCAGTAGCACTTCTATTTGTTTCCATATCGTACACAAATGCGTATGCATGGTGAACAAAAAGGAAGTGCTTTTGAAATTCTATAACGCATTTCACATGAAATAATTTACAAAATGTAATTATTGTATTATGTTTGTAACTTGTCCAATACAAGGACAAATCTAAAAAATAGTAGATCAGATAAATATTGATGTCCGTCTTATAGTAAAATCGAGTATCTATATAACGATAATATACAATACTTATCAGATAAGGCCAAAAAATCTAAAGGATTTAAAAAACAAAGTATATTATACACTAATTTGTTTATATTAACATTATACACTAATTTGTTTATATTAACATTATACACTAATTCTATTAGCAATTAAAAATTAATAAAAAATTATTTTTTAACATTTTAGCTAAAACTAATTTGAATTTATTATATGCTAATAAAAAATTAATAATATACACTTATTTGTTTATATTAACACATGCACATAAACTAAATTTATATAAAATTAACATTATGCACTAATGTAAATAAATTGTTTTTCTCAACATTGTAGCTAAACACATATACTAATTAACAATATATTATGTTACACTGATAACCACATACACTAACCAATGCAAATTAGCCCTAATTACACATTAATTTTTAGATTTAACATTAATCTTACTTTATAATTATAGTTTAAACATTAATAACCCTAACTAACATTTCTAAATTAACCAATACACAATTATAACCAATTAATAGGCTACTATCAATTAAGCATAAATTAACATTAATTTTATCAAAATTTGAAGTAATTAGTTCAGGGGAAGAATATACCTAATTTTTGATGAATTGAAGGTGTAGAAGCTTGGAGAATCCAATTTAATGGAGGCTATGATGGATTTTGAGGATGGCGGTGGATAGGGACAGTTTGGGATGGATTTGAGGGTTTAGAAATTGGGTTTGAGAGTTTAAATATGAGGAAGAAAGGGATTCAGCTTAGCCATATTCTTGATTTTTTGATGGCTACGGATGACCGTTGAAGGGTAAAATCCGACGGTTTCCGATGGCCTTCGACGGCTATAAAAAATATTTTCTCTCTTTTAAAAAAAATTAATTTTTTATAATTTTTTTTATAATAACCCATTTTTGTTTCTAAATACTAAATGGTTCTTTTTATTCGTTATACGATACTTTTTTAATGACCTGACAATTAACTATGGATTTAAATGTATTTAAGATAATAAATTCATATAAAATAAAGTATTTGTAATTTTTTTTGAATCTTATGTTAATTCAAGATATTTAGGGCATATGTCAAAATATGAAAGGAAAATAAACAGGTTTAAGATATCCATCTTGATTTTCAAATTTATAGCCATTCATCAAAATTTAGACTTAAACATTTCATTCAAAGGTCAAATGATCTTCAAACGGGACAAAATTCAAATCATATATACTATATTATGTATTTATCCAATCCATATGATTGGATTTAAAAAAAAAAAATTAGACTTAAAACATGTCATTTTCATATAAGTTGTCTTAAAATATATATTAAGTGTCATACAACTCCTTGGAAAATGATATATGTTGAGTCGAATTTTTCTTCCTTTCGTTGTTTTCCTATTCTGGCTTTAAGGATTGGATAAATACATTATAAAGTATACGTGATACAAATTTTGTCCCTTTGAAAGATCGTTTGGCTTTCGAACGGAAGGTTTTTTGTTTAAATGTCGACAAATGACTTTGAATTTAAGAGTTAAGATCGACATCTTAAATTTATTTACTTTTTAGTCATATTTAGGAAGTAGTTTCAAAATACTTTAGATCAATATAAGATTCAAAAAATATATTTTTCTATTGAATATTTTCTTTTATATGAATTTATAATGTTAAATTCATTTAAAAATTCATAATTAGGTACAGAATTGTTAAAAAAATATATTTAAATATATAAAACTACTACGCATCATAAATTTTACTGAATTTGTAAAATGGATGGATTGAAAATTGCATTGATTGATCGTTTGAGTTCGATTTTCAATAAAATTAAATATCGAATTGCATAATAAAAGATTATTGAAACTACTAATTTAATTAATCATAAACGATCATAACATTGAAGAATTAAAGAAAAACATCTTCTTTAATTTTTAAAATTAAATTAATATTTGTAATCAAATTTCAAACTTATGCAATGTTAAGTTATAATAATGTGATAAATTAAATTACTCAAAATTGCCTGCCATCGAAAGCTGTTGAAAATGGATTAATGAAGCCATCGACGACCGTCGAAACTGCCCTTTCCTATTTATCTCATTTCTTTTCTTTTAGTGGTTCTTAGACATTAGGAATGCCTAGAAACAAGCATCTAGAATTACTTATGTCCGAGCTAAGACAGTACGTACGTTGAACATAACCCTTACGTCGACATTCCTATACCCGTATTTTCACAATACCTGAAAGAATTACATTGAGAGATGATAATAAAAAAGCGAGATTAAATTATCGTTTGCAAATCAAGAAGATGTATTTGAAGTAAATTTTTGAAAAAGATGGCCCTTTGAAAAATGGAAAAAAATACTCAAAAGGAGGGAAAATGGTCTTAAAATAACACTGAAAAAGAATGCTTGAATTTAAGCAAGGAGCACTTGTTCTTTGGATGGACCCGAAGCATGCTTTGGGTCTGTTTGGAGCTAGCTGCTCGAGTAAGCACTCCCAAGCCAGGAGCACTCACTTGCAAATGCTTTGGGATAGAGTGCCCAAACTAAAGCGCTTTCCTTGGGTAGCGCTCGAGCAAACGCCACACTCAAGGCTAGGAGCACTCATGTTAAAGCACCATAAGCCTTGATGTAACGATTGCGATTTTTCGTTGCCGAAAAACCGAAATGTTAGGGCTTAAGAAAGAAGAAAGAGACAGAAGAAGAGATAGGAAGAAAGAAAATAGAACGGAACGGAAACAACAGAACAATATCAGAATCTCACAATTCGCAGTGGAACAACATATAATAGATAAATGAATAATCTTTAAACAAAGAACTATATCAGTTATTACATTACATTTCATTACATCAGAGTGTACAACAACAAACAACAACAAACAACGGAAAGGAAATACTATATACTAGTAAATACGCCATGCCATCCAGCTTGCCTCCAGCAACTCTTGAATTCCAAATATCCTAATAAACCTTAACTCTTGACTGCCCGTGTGGAAATTGGTGGGCACCCAGAGTTTAGAAAGGAAAACAATAAACTCCGAGTCAGTCATGTGACTGGTGCGAGAACTCAAAACAGTTTATTTTTCTTTAAAATAAAGTACGGGATAATTTTAAAAATAGATTCGCAATGTTTTTGAAAATGTAACTACCATAAGACCTCCCACCACACACACAATGCAAACGCAGACTTGGAGGAGATTTCTTCTTATGTTAGTCAAAGATGCTTGATAAGCATTAAAAGAAACATTTGATATTATTATTAGTGCATAGTGTAGAAGACATTTCGAAAGTAGAATATAAATCTTAGCCAGCATAGGTACCATTATATTATGCCTACTATAGCTACCATATTAGATGGCAGGTTCTACAACTAAAACCGTACAAGTCTCTTATTGTTTCTTTGGATTTTCAACAAATGGTCAGGCCAAGGAACTTCCCATTGCCACATGAGAACGCCTCTGGAAGGACGTCCCTGAGAACCAAACCGGATCTCTACCAACACAAGGCCGGGTTACCCCTAACTGGGTAACAACTGACACGAGTATGCCATCCCTGGTCCTTTGGGACCTTTATCCGAGAGCTCTCTAATCAACATCACACCATAAAAATAAGTGTTTCAACATGAGTAAGCATCTGGGCTCCATACCATGATACCACCCTTTTCCAGAAGGAAATGCACATACCCTAAAGGGAGCTACCCCTCATAACCTTGCCGCATCTTTCCTGTTTTGACCATTCCGAGGTGTGAGGGTCGACGAAGTCACGTCCACAAAGCCACACTTTATACAAAAGCCATGCTTTCGGTCAACAAATGATCATAGAAATGATCACAAAGATAAACGATCAAACAAATTATCCTATCACAAATGATCAACACAATGATCATTTCACAGCAACACACAGCATGTCACATTACCAAATTGGGAATATATTGCTAATAACCTTCAACTATATAACCTCTGAGCTCGTATGTCTCAGAGAAGGGTGTTAAGCTAAGAGAATGAATTCTCCGCCACCAACAGAAATATATTTGAAAGAAATCAGCTTTATATCTCAATTTGTAATGTCAGACATACAATCCATACAAGTCTGTTCCGGGATCGAACAGAACCGAAGGCACTTACAAAGAAGTCCTTGCAATCCGGATAATCTCTAATCACGTCCGAATTTCCCATCACATATGGAGATCTCTATACCGGAGATCAGCCAGTGCAGAGACAATCAACAAGAAACCCTTTCGTTTTCGAAAATATCCGGTCTTCAACAACGATCTTCAAATGCAATTCATAACGACGTATCACATATTCAGAATGGGTTATACGACCCCAAGGTCCTTTCCCGGTTAACCCGAATAGTGAGCGCTTATTTTAGAAAAAAATAAGCGTGGCATTCAATTTCAAGCAAATCACAACAAATACCTATTTAAAGGTAAATATTGATAGTCGGTTATTGAACTATCAATGAATATGCACAACATCACCAGATTCCAAATAAATTTTGCAAATTATTTATTTTCCAAAAATATCTTTACAAGATATATATTTTCAATACTTCAAAAATAAATCGATATTTTTTTTTACCCATTTTCCCAATTTCATTTATAAATTCCATATTGAATTTACATTTCCAAAATAACTATGAAAATACGTTTTCAATTATTCATTTTCAATTTATCTTCAAAAAGATAAATTCTCTAAACCTTCCATTTTACATTGGAAACCATTTCCATACTTATTTATTTATAAGTAATTCACAAGTCTTTTTATTTTCTACACTTGGAAAATATTCAATATACTCTAATCGAAATTAAGTATATATCTCATTCTTTAAGAAAATCATTCTCTTAAACATATTTATTTGGGCCAAAACGAATGTTGCGTAAAACATCGTTACGACAACCCAAAATCACTAGTATAGGGATTTGAAATTAAAATAGATATATAAATCCCAATACTATACAAAACATTTCCTTTCGGAAATCATTTACTATAACAACAGTGTTATAGTCCACCATTTCCTTTTATTTCTCGAAAACGTCTATTTCAACAATGAATGTTGAAATCTATGGTTTCGAATCTTAATACATTTTAAACATCCTTAGATCGTTTTAATTCTATTTAAAACATCACATCCAAAACATTTTCTTTAGTATATTATTCACTATTCAAAAACGTAAATATACTTGTTAACCAATTTCATCATTTCTATCCCTTTTATTTTATAGGATTATTCACTGTCTAAAACGTGAATATAACTCCATTAACAAGTTACAATAATTTACTTACCAAAATAGGTAGTTGCGGATTTATAAAACAATGTTTATAAATTCCTTTTCTATTCATTTTATAACAATTTCCTCTTATAAATTTCATTTATTAACCTATTCGATTTATAACTCAATTATATACCGAAAGTCCATATTATAAGTTAAATGCTTATAATTTATTTGTTTACAAAATCGTTCCTTTAAACTTCATAATTATAAATCTTATAACTTATAAGATTCATTTATTTATCCAAAATTTATTCTTTTAGTAACTTTACAAATTTTATAAACCTACTGTTTATAAAATTCCATTTATAACTTCACCGTTATAATCCTATAGATTTCATTCACTTATGAAATTCATTCGCAATTTATTCTAACACTTATAAAAGCTCGTTTTACAGTTCCAATATTTTTAATTTATAAATATCCATTTATAAATCTTTTATATGGATCAATTTATATTATTCTTTTAAAACGTCTTTAAACTCCTTTATAATTCATCGTTTTGATTTATAAAAAATCAAATTTCATAAATCCTATTTTTAAACTTTTTATAATAAATTCAGAAATCCCAATTTTTAACTATTTTATAAAATCATCAATCCCATATTTTCAAAAATCGACTTTTAACTATATTTTTCAAAAATCATAATTTTTATACATTAAAATTATAACGTTTATTTATTTAAGATGAATCAATTCCAAAAATATTTTATAACGTATACTTTCAAAAATCACTTTAGAAATCCCTTAAAATCAAAATCGTTATTTTTAAACTTCAAAATTGGATCCGATGATGCAACACATCAAATAGTCAATCACGACTTTCCAATATCATATATCGATATGATAAACAATCAAATATCACAATATCTAAAATCTATAAATATTTGTGAGGAATCCAGTTGGATCCCTCCAACCTGTTTCCCTGCATCCACAGACATTAGCACAATACCAATTCCGCTTCAAGACGGAATATCGCGGTATATGGGATTTATAAAATATTATCCGCTTAATAGGCGGCGCAATAGGGTCTCATCCGCTATACAATGCGGGAAATCAATCAACTGCAATATATACATATGCCAATATATATATATATATTGCTATATATATAGATATATCCTACTATATCTAATATCACAACCAAACACAATCAATAAATAACTACAAATCCAACTTATAAATTTTTGAGTGAGAAGTTCTCACCTTTGCTTTTATTAGCAATCCATTTCCTTCTTGACTCGATTTTTCTTGATTTATACCTTGTATAAATATTTACACAATTTATTAATATTCGAACAGATCGAATAATAAATTTTGATTTGATAATTTCGATTCATTGGTGATTTCATTTTAATAGTTAAATTAACTGATAGTTTTATTTAAACCAGTTTCTTCTTTAATAAATTTATTTTAACTAATTATTTTACTTTAAATTAATATCTGAAGATAGTTAAATAGATTAAGTTTAAACCGATACTTTTAATTTCTAAAGAAATCTCTTTTAACAAATTTATTTAACAAACTAAATTTAAAAAACTAAATTTCCTTAAATAAATCATTTCACCTAATAAATTGGATTTCTAACAATTTTCCTTTACAAATTAAATCAACCAGTGATTTTGTTTTAAACTAATTTTCTTCTTTTAATAAATTATTCTTAGTAACACAAAAATAAATTTAGATTTAATTAACTCGTGATTTAAATTTTAAACCAAAAGTCAATTTTTAAACAAATTCCCTTTTATAATTAAATTTATTTAACCAAATTTTTATTTTAAATTAATATCTTTATTTTAAATCAATTCCTTTTAAATAATTATAAAAAAATTAAGTTTTAATCTAAATTCCCTTTAAAAATTTATTTAACTAATTTTCCTTTTACTGTAAATTAAAATCTCATTTACACATATGTTGTCTTCAAAATTTTTATTTAACTATAATAATTTATATATTTCAAAAATCTAATTTTAAATAACTCCTTACATTTTAAAATTCCTAGGTATTCTCCAAAATTATTCAATATAATATATAAAAATAAAATTCCTCTTCAGCCTATATTCTAATTGAAAAGTAGAAAATTTTATTTTTAACTTTACTATTTATATTTTTCTTTACTGTAAGTATATAAAATTGAAACTGCATTCAAATACTAATAGAATAACCTTTACAAATTTTTAAATTTATATTTTATTTCATAAAACTCTTCAACTTTTAAAATTCCTATTTTTATTACTGCAAATACTGAAAGATATAACTTGCACAGATTTAAAAATCTATTTTTTTTATACTGTATAATAAATCTCTGGAACAGGAAAAAAAAAAATTAATAACAAATTTATACCTCACCGCAATCGCCTTGCTTTGTCGTCGCTTCCAAGTCGCAGCCGCCGCTGCCTCGAGCACGCCATCGCCACCTAGAATCGCACGCGCATCGCCTCGCGCCTGCGCACGCGCGCCCCCATTTCCAGCCGCATCCACCATCGCGTGCCTCCCCTCGCGTTAGCGAATCGACGCCCCTCAGCTACCACGAAGTCACGCGCTGCCTCACGCGCTGCCGCCATCGCCGCTCGAAGGCGAACCCCCTCAACAATCGAAACCCCTCACTCCATCTCGCGCCACCGCGCCCTCCAACGAACACGCCTCGCGATTTCGAACTGGTGGCTTCGGTGATTTTTTTTTTGTAGCGGCCATTGCTAGATTTGGATAAGAGAATGGTTTCGTTTCTGAAGGAAGAGAAAAAGGAGGAGCTTGCGATTTTAAATTTGGAACGAGATGATTTTATTTGGTATTTCAAACTACAGGGGCCATGCTTAGCACGATCTTTTCCACGATCTCTTCACGATTTTAGGCGTGATTTTACAAGATGACGTGCGTGATTAAAGGAACGTTGCAAAGGAGCTGATGTTGACCAATTTAGATTTAAATTTAAATTGAATCCGTTGAAAATTTCAACGCGTTTACTCACCGTGTGCTCACATATCAACTCAGAAAAATACGAAATTTGAAATCCGAGAATAATTCAATATTACGCACCCAATGGAACTGGTTTCGTCGAATTTCGAGACTGTGTCTCGGACGGCTATTTTTAAATATCGATTCAAACGAAAAAATTTCAAAACTGAACAATTCACTTTCAATTTCAATTCTGAAGCTTCTATAATCTTCAGTATTATCAATATGAATTTTATAAGCCTTTGAAATAATTTAAATCAGCTTAAAATTGAAGATTCAAATTTTTATTCAACTTTCAATAGATTAAATTTTATAATTTAATCGCCAAAACCAAAGTTATATTGGGAATTCAAGCTAAACCAATTTTCAAATATTTAAAATTAATTAAATATTTTCAATTTAAATTGTTCAAAATTCTGGGTCGTTACAATCTTCCCCCTTAAAAGAATGTCGCCCCGAAATTACAAGTTAAGAAGAATGCCCTTATCCCGTCTATTATTTTTCACAATCCAAATAGTTTTATCAACTTTCTAACCTAAATCTTTTTATTAGAGATTCATTATCATTTCAACTAGCTTTCAAACTCCAATTATAAGTTTCAACCAACATTGTTCTCCTAACAATTCAAATTTAAATTTAAATTTCAAACTTTCAAAATTTCTCAAAATTTTTCTAACACCCTAAATTTTCGAAAAATTTCGCCAGCGTCTCCTTTGCGCGGCTAGCTCGGTACGACTACAAAATGACACCACGGCCCCTCAGAATCAAAAAGAAAAGAGAAAGCCAAGTGGCTGGAGAAGAAAATCATCAAATCTCATACTGAAATTGAAATACTACCTTTTTGTCGAGCAATTAAATTTTATCTTTGAAATCAAAATCCCAATTCCATTTCTTTTAATACACCTGTATATCCTGCTATCCATAATATCCAATTCCAACATTCTAACCATTTTGCCAATTCCATTACAAAATATTCAATATATGCTTCTTGTACATTTTTACTTTACTATTGAAATTACATATTTATTCTTATTCAATTTTACATTTCAATTTCATTTGAATTCAATTCACAATTTCAATTCTATTTGAATTCAATTCATAATTTAAATTTCATTCGAATTCAATTCTCAATTCTAAATATTGAATTCTAACGATTAGCTTTCATTTACTAATTCATATTACTACTTTAAATTAGTTTTATTCACTAATTCATTTCAAATTTCAATTTCCATATTCATGCATCTCGAATTTACTTAATTACTAACAAAGGGAATTTCAATTTATTTCTTTTACTTACTTGAATTTATATACAAATTCAAATTTATCTTCAAATTTAGCTCACGACTAAACTTTAATTTTAACCAATTCAAATTCCAATTCATTAGTCCATGAATTTATCAAGTTAGTTTACTTGAATTCAATCCATTTTGTTTTATTTAATTTCATATAATAATGATAATAATTTAATATTATCACTTTCTAACAATCATGCAACCATATACTATAATAATTCATAGAAAATCATTTCTTTTCTATTAAAAAATAGTTTTGGGCAAAATTATCTTATTTACCCGATTCAAAAACAATTTTATATTCACCAACAAATACGCGCTCATATCTATTATTACACTCAAACTCATTCTAGAGTACTACTGACTCTATCTCTAATGAGTAATACCCAACAGAGCCATGGTTGTCGCTTAACCATATGCTCTGATACCAAATGTAACGATTGCGATTTTTCGTTGCCGAAAAACCGAAATGTTAGGGTTTAAGGAAGAAGAAAGAGACAGAAGAAGAGATAAGAAGAAAGAAAATAGAACGGAACGGAAACAACAGAACAATATCAGAATCTCACAATTCGCAGCGGAACAACATATAATAGATAAATGAATAATCTTTAAACAAAGAACTATATCAGTTATTACATTACATTTCATTACATCAGAGTGTACAACAACAAACAACAACAAACAGCGGAAAGGAAGTACTATATACTAGTAAATACGCCATGCCATCCAGCTTGCCTCCAGCAACTCCTGAATTCCAAATATCCTGATAAACCTTAACTCTTGACTGCCCGTGTGGAAATTGGTGGGCACCCAGAGTTCAGGAAGGAAAACAATAAACTCCGAGTCAGGCATATGACTGGTGCGAGAACTCAAAACAGTTTATTTTTCTTTAAAATAAAGTACAGGATAATTTTAAAAATAGATTCGCAATGTTTTTGAAAATGTAACTACCATAAGACCTCCCACCACACACACAATGCAAACGCAGACTTGGAGGAGATTTCTTCTTATGTTAGTCAAAGATGCTTGATACGCATTAAAAGAAACATTTGATATTATTATTAGTGCATAGTGTAGAAGACATTTCGAAAGTAGAATATAAATCTTAGCCAGCATAGGTACCATTATATTATGCCTGCTATAGCTACCATATTAGATGGCAGGTTCTACAACTAAAACCGAACAAGTCTCGTATTGTTTCTTTGGATTTCCAACAAATGGTCAGGCCAAGGAACTTCCCATTGACACATGAGAACGCCTCTGGAAGGACGTCCCTGAGAACCAAACCGGATCTCTACCAACACAAGGCCGGGTTACCCCTAACTGGGTAACAACTGACACGAGTATGCCATCTCCCGGTCCTTTGGGACCTTTATCCGAGAGCTCTCTAATCAACATCACACCATAAAAATAAGTGTTTCAACATGAGTAAGCATCTGGGCTCCATACCATGATACCACCCTTTTCCAGAAGGAAATGCACATACCCTAAAGGGAGCTACCCCTTATAACCTTGCCGCATCTTTCCTGTTTTGACCATTCCGGGGTGTGAGGCTCGACGAAGTCACGTCCACAAAGCCACGCTTTGTACAAAAGCCATGCTTTGGGTCAACAAATGATCATAGAAATGATCACAAAGATAAACGATCAAACAAATGATCATATCACAAATGATCAACACAATGATCATTTCACAGCAACACTCAGCATGTCACGTTTCCAAATTGGGAATATATTGCTAATAACCTTCAACTATATAACCTCTGAGCTCGTATGTCTCAGAGAAGGGTGTTAAGCTAAGAGAATGAATTCTCCGCCACCAACAGAAATATATTTGAAAGAAATCAGCTTTATATCTCAATTTGTAATGTCAGACATACAATCCATACAAGTCTGTTCCGGGATCGATCAGAACCGAAGGCACTTACAAAGAAGTCCTTGCAATCCGGATAATCTCTAATCACGTCCGAATTTCCCATCACATATGAAGATCTCTATACCGGGGATCAGCCAGTGCAGAGACAATCAACAAGAAACCCTTTCGTTTTCGAAAATATCCGGTCTTCAACACCGATCTTCAAATGCAATTCATAACGACGTATCACATATTCGGAATGGGTTATACGACCCCAAGGTCCTTTCCCGGTTAACCCGAATAGTGAGCGCTTATTTTAGAAAAAAATAAGTGTGGCACTCAATTTCAAGCAAATCACAACTAATACCTATTTAAAGGTAAATATTGATAGTCGGTTATTGAACTATCAATGAATATGCACAACATCACCAGATTCCAAATAAATTTTTAAAATTATTTATTTTCCAAAAATATCTTTACAAGATATATATTTTCAATACTTCAAAAATAAATCGATATTTTTTTTTTACCCATTTTCCCAATTTCATTTATAAATTCCATATTGAATTTACATTTCCAAAATAACTATGAATATACGTTTTCAATTATTCATTTTCAATTTATCTTCAAAAAGATAAATTCTCTAAACCTTTCATTTTACATTGGAAACCATTTCCATACTTATTTATTTATAAGTAAATCACAAGTCTTTTTATTTTCTACACTTGGAAAATATTCAATATACTCTAATCGAAATTAAGTATATATCTCATTCTTTAAGAAAATCATTCTCTTAAACATATTTATTTGGGCCAAAACGAATGTTGCGTAAAACATCGTTACGACAACCCAAAATCACTAGTATAGGGATTTGAAATTAAAATAGATATATAAATCCCAATACTATACAAAACATTTCCTTTCGGAAATCATTTACTATAACAACAGTGTTATAGTCCACCATTTCCTTTTATTTCTCGAAAACGTCTATTTCAACAATGAATGTTGAAATCTATGGTTTCGAATCTTAATACATTTTAAACATCCTTAGATCGTTTTAATTCTATTTAAAACATCACATCCAAAACATTTTCTTTAGTATATTATTCACTATTCAAAAACGTAAATATACTTGTTACCAATTTCATCATTTCTATCCCTTTTATTTTATAGGATTATTCACTGTCTAAAACGTGAATATAACTCCATTAACAAGTTACAATAATTTACTTACCAAAATAGGTAGTTGCGGATTTATAAAACAATGTTTATAAATTCCTTTTCTATTTATTTTATAACAATTTCCTCTTATAAATTTCATTTATTAATCTATTCGATTTATAACTCAATTATATACCGAAAGTCCATATTATAAGTTAAATGCTTATAATTTATTTGTTTACAAAATCGTTCCTTTAAACTTCATAATTATAAATCTTATAACTTATAAGATTCATTTATTTATCCAAAATTTATTCTTTTAGTAACTTTACAAATTTTATAAACCTACTGTTTATAAAATTCCATTTATAACTTCACCATTATAATCCTATAGATTTCATTCACTTATGAAATTCATTCATAATTTATTCTAACACTTATAAAAGCTCGTTTTACAGTTCCAATATTTTTAATTTATAAATATCAATTTATAAATCTTTTATATGAATCAATTTATATTATTCTTTTAAAACATCTTTAAACTCCTTTATAATTCATCGTTTTGATTTATAAAATAATCAAATTTCATAAATACTATTTTTAAACTTTTTATAATAAATTCAGAAATCCCAATTTTTAACTATTTTATAAAATCATCAATCCCATATTTTCAAAAATCGACTTTTAACTATATTTTTCAAAAATCATAATTTTTTATACATTAAAATTATAACGTTTATTTATTTAAGATGAATCAATTCCAAAAATATTTTATAACGTATACTTTCAAAAATCACTTTAGAAATCCCTTAAAATCAAAATCGTTATTTTTAAACTTCAAAATTGGATCCGATGATGCAACACATCAAATAGTCAATCACGACTTTCCAATATCATATATCGATATGATAAACAATCAAATATCACAATATCTAAAATCTATAAATATTTGTGAGGAATCCAGTTGGATCCCTCCAACCTGTTTCCCTGCATCCACAGACATTAGCACAATACCAATTCCGCTTCAAGACGGAATATTGCGGTATATGGGATTTATAAAATATTATCCGCTTAATAGGCGGCGCAATAGGGTCTCATCCGCTATATAATGCGGGAAATCAATCAACTGCAATATATACATATGCCAATATATATATATATATATATATATTGCTATATATATAGATATATCCTACTATATCTAATATCACAACCAAACACAATCAATCACGCAACAGGGACAGCAACGGATGTAGGAGGAGAGGAGGCTGATGAAGATGGATGGAACTTGGTGACGGACAGGAGGCGGAAACAGTCAATCACGCAGGATTCCAGTAGACAAAACAAATTGGTCAATCTAAGGCAAAAATCGGTTTATAGCATGGATCTGGATCGGAGAAAACAAAAGTCAACAACACTTATACCAGATCGGGCGAAAGCTTCTATAAGGGGTCATGGATTTACTGTTAACCCTAAAGCATCACCAATCAGTTGGTGTGATTTGGTCAAAGGTAAAAAGCAAGATGAAACCATACAATATTTTGATCCAGTTATTGTTAACGATAGGAAAACAGTTGTTATTGAAGAGGAGTGACGCAGCGGATGAATTAAACAAAACTTCAATCGATGAAATGTAGCAATCGGTGAGTTGAAGATACCAAAATGCCCAAGTTCGTTGATCCAAAGATACCGAACTCTAGCTATCTCAAACACGTTGATAGCGCACTATACCGTGTTTAAAGATCTACGATTCTTCGCACGTTGATCTAGCGCACTAGATTCCGTGAATCGGCTTCTACGATCGTTGAATCGAGCGCACTCGATTAACCGAAAGAGGAGATAGGAGATTACACTCAACTACCAATTGGTATGAAAGCACAAAGCTAACAAAAGAGAATTTTATTCAAAAATCAACAACCCAAAAATGTACAACACATGCGCTATTTATAGGCATTTCAACTCAACACAACATTCGTCACCCAACTCTTAGGTCGGCACCGACTCAACATACACGACTCATCTCGGCCGACTCATCATAAGTCGTTACTGGCTCAACACACGCAACTCCAACCCTTTACGACAGAACACAAAGCAAACGACTCATGTAAGGTCCGCCTCCGACTCAAGAACAATTTACGACTCATACTAGGTCGGCAACGTCCTACGACTCATAACTTCAGCGACTCAAGCTTCCATCAGTTGAACCCTTCTCCTTCTTGATGCTATCTCGGCCACGACTCAGCTCTTCTTCACTAGCTCGCATCTTTCCCAAACTTGATTCTTTAGGTCGGTCCCGACTCATGACCGCCCCAAGTTCCTTCCCAGTGACTCGTGCCTTTTCTCCCCGTGTTTCGTTGAGTCGTGGACGATTCATACTGAGTCGTAGATGACTCAAACTAAGTCGGGGACGACTCAGCTCCGAAGTCCATTTTACTCGACCTATGTTGTCTTCCCCTTGAAACCTCTTAAGTCGGAAACGACTCATCTCTTTATTGAGTCGTGGACGACTCATCAAGTTACACCATAGGCTCGTGTTTTCTGAAATTAAAGAATGCACACTTTCTTCTCTGGTCTTGGCTGCATCATCCTCCTCTGGTTGAGAAAAATTCGACCTCGAATTTGTGAATTCTTCCTCAACAATCTCATCCCCATGGTATGGAATTAAATGTTTGACGTTAAAAACATCAGAAGTATAAACACCATCTGGTAACTTTAATCGATAAGCATTCTCATTAATTTTCTTCAAAACTTCAACTGGACCAATTTTTCGCGCCTTCAACTTGTTGTACGCACCAATCGGAAAACGATCCTTTGTCAATATAGCATAAACCAAATCTCCTTCCTTAAATTCAACATTTCGACGTTTCAAATCTGCAGACTTCTTATACTTCTCATTCGATTTCTCCAATCGTTCCTGAACGATTTTATGACATTCAGTCAGCTCATCAACAAAATCAGCAGCTCGTTTAACTGTTCCTTTCGGCTGTGGTACTACTGCCAAATCTAGCGGTCCCCTGGGTAAATTTGAATAAACGATCTGAAATGGACTGAATCCTGTGCTACGATTCACTGCATGATTATGAGCAAATTCAGCTTGGCATAATTTCAGGTCCCAACTTCTCAAATTATCCTGTACAAGACAACGTAACAAATTTCCCAATGACCTGTTAACAACTTCCGTTTGTCCGTCTGTTTGTGGATGATAAGCACTGCTAAAATTCAACTTCGTTCCCACCATTTTCCACAAACTCAACCAAAAGTGACTCAGAAAACGAGTATCTCGATCAGAAACAATAGATTCTGGTAAACCATGAAGTCGATAAATCTCCTTGAAAAATAACTGTGCCACTCGAACTGCATCTGCTGTCTTCTTGCAAGCAACAAAATGTGCCATCTTTGAAAACCTGTCCACCACAACAAATATCGAATCATTTCCCCTTTGAGTTCTCGGCAAACCCAAGACGAAATCCATGCTAATATCAACCCATGGCTTAGATGGTACTGGTAATGGCATATCCAATCCTGCATTCGTTGCTGTTCCTTTTGACACCTGGCAAATATGGAATCTCTCCACAAATCTTTCAACCTCTTTTCTCATCGATGGCCAAAAGTAAGACTGTGAAATCAACTGTAAAGTACGATCACGGCCCACATGCCCTTCCTCGTGTAACTCCTTGACAATTTTCAATCTCAAGCTACAGTCTGGAATACAAAGACGATTTCCTTTAAACAGAAAACCATCAACTAACATAAATTCATCCGAACTTCCCTCCTTAACTTTCTCAACAAATTTCAAAAAGTAAGGATCTTCTTTAATCATCTCTGGCAACATTTCAAACCCTGTCACTTCAACCTTCATTGTCGTTAATAAATGACTCCTCCTACTCAAAGCATCAGCTACTCGATTTGTCACCCCAGATTTGTGCTTAACAACAAAGGTAAACTGCTGTAAATACGCGATCCATGACGCATGTCTTGCTGAAATCTTGTCCTGCCCCTGCAAATGCTTCAACGCCTCATGATCAGTGTACAGAACAAATTCCTTCTGAAATAGATAATGTCTCCAATGTTTAATCGTTTGCACCACAGCATAGAATTCAATATCATATGTACTGTATCTCATCTTTGCCCCTGACAACTTCTCACTGAAATATGCAATAGGTCTCCCTTGCTGACTCAACACTCCTCCAATCCCCACCTTTGATGCATCAGTATGTAGCTCAAACAACAACTGAAAATTAGGTAAAACAAGAATTGGCGCTGTCGTCAACAGTTCTTTAATTCGTTCAAAAGCAACTCCCGCTTCCTCTGACCATAAAAACTGTTTTCCTTTCATGCAATCGGTAACTGGTGCCATCACGCTACTGAAGTGTGGAATAAACCTTCGGTAGAATGATGCCAATCCATGAAAACTTCTAACTTCAGTGATAGTTCTCGGTTGTGGCCAATTTCTAATAGCTTCAATTTTACTCTGGTCCACTTGGATTCCCTTCTCAGATACAACATATCCCAAAAATAACACACTTCTCGTCATGAACACACATTTCTTCGTGGCTGCATAAAATTGTTCCTCACGAAGAATAATCAACACTTCCCTCAAATGTAGAACATGCTCCTCCATACTCCTGCTATATATCAGAATATCATCGAAATAAACCACTACGAACTTCCCAATGAATGGTCTAAAGATTTGATTCATCACCCGCATAAATGTACTAGGTGCATTTGACAAACCAAATGGCATAACCAACCATTCGTATAACCCTTCTCTTGTTTTGAAAGCTGTCTTCCATTCGTCTCCAGGCCTGATTCGAATTTGATGATAACCACTCTTTAAATCAATCTTCGAAAATATAGTTGCCTCACTCAACTGATCCAGCAAATCATCCAACCTCGGCATAGGAAATCTATATCGGACAGTGATCTTATTCAAAGCTCTACTATCTGTGCACATCCTCCATGTTCCGTCCTTCTTTGGTACTAACAATGCTGGCACGGCACAAGGACTCAAGCTTTCCTGAACACGTCCCTGTTCTAACAACTCTTCCACTTGCCTTCGTAACTCCTCATGTTCCTTCGGACTCATTCGGTAATGCGGTCTATGTGGTAAAACTGCTCCCGGAACAAGATCAATTTGATGTTGAATGTCTCTAAGTGGCGGTAACTCCTTAGGCAACTCCTCTGGAAAGACATCTTCAAATTCTTTCAAAATTGGCTTTGCTTCTTCAGGAATTTCAACCTCTTCACTACTCTCTCTCCCAATCAACAAAAACATCTCGGATTCATCTTCAACTTCCTTAACAAACTCCTTCAAAGATAATAAAGTTTTCAACTCTTCAATCTCTTCTAGCTTGCTCTCCTTCTGTTGCTGTTTCTTGGGAACCAAAGTGATTTTAGTACCCTCGAACATGAAACTGTAACTATTGGCACGACCGTCATGTTGAACTGCTCTATCAAACTGCCATGGTCTGCCCAACAACAAATGACAAACATCCATGTCTACAATGTCACACCAAATTTCATCTTTGTACTTCTTCCCAATAGAAAAATTAACACAAGCCCTTCGACACACTTTCACTTCACCTCCCTTCCTTAACCATGCTAGCTTGTATGGTTTAGGATGCTTCTCAGTCTTCAAGTTCAACTTTCTAACTGCCTCTGTAGAAATAATATTATCACAACTTCCCGCATCAATAACGAACTTGCAAACTTTCCCCAGAATAGTGCATGTCGACTGAAAAATATTGCTTCTCAACCAACTACAATCCTCCTCTTGCTTTGGTGTAAGACATGACCTCCTCATCATAAGATTACAACCTTCATCACCCGACACTTCTTCTTCCTCCTCAACATAAGGTGTATTTGAACATTCTGCCTCCTCACCATCATCTGCCTCAACCTCTGCAACCATGGTTCTCTTCTTCGGCTTTGGACATTCGTTGCTTTTGTGACCCAACTCCTGGCAATTATAACATTTGAAAATACTACTAGCCTTTGCTTTATCAACCTCCTTCACCACTGGCTTTGAAACAGGTTTAGGAACATTAGAACTTCCACCAACACCCCTTGCTTGATTATTGGAATTAGTAAACACACCACCTCCACGCCTTCCTTGTTTCTCCCAAGCTAACGCTTTCTGATGTGCTTCTGCCACTGATCTAGGATCGAACATATTAACCATATCCTGGATCTGCATTCTCAATCCCCCAATGAATCTAGCAGTTAGCTGTTCTTCTGTTTCCATAATATCATTCCTGGCAATGAGTTGGTAAAATTCATCAGCATAATCACTAACAGACTTTGTTCCTTGCCTCAGATTCTGCAACCTCTGGTACATAAGTGATTGGTAGTTGTAAGGTAAGAAAGTAGATCTCATCAACTTCTTCATCTTTTCCCAAGATTCTATCTTTGACTTCCCCATTCTCTCCCTGGTAAGTTTAGTTTGCTGCCACCACGCTAAAGCTCTTCCCCTCAACCTAGTAGCAACCAACTTCACCCTTCGATTCTCCGGGACCTCCTTGAAATCAAAGATTTCCTCCACATTAGACAACCAATCTAAGAATTCTTCAGCAACCATCCCTCCTTTAAACTCCGGAATTTCCATCTTCATACCCGATTCCCATCGTCGATCATCTTCAACATCCCGATAAGAATTCCGAACTTGGTCTCGATCTCGATAATGAATACTAGCTCTGTCACCCTCTTCAACAAAATCAAAAGTACGTCTACATCGATCTCGACCATTATCATCCCTTCGTTCATGCATGCTTCTTTGACTATGTCTCTCTTCATCTCTATATGCTTCATTGTCAAATTCACGTTGACTTCTTCTCTCTTCATGTGCATAGTCATGATGATCTCTTCGCGATGAAATTGATGTTTCTCTTCTATTTCTACAAGAATGTGGCGATACCCTCCTCGCTTCCGTAACCGATGGCGAAACTCGGTTTCCTCCATGGTTCGAGTTTGGTGATCTCCTCCTTTGATTCAAGTCATTCATCAATCTTTCCAACTTTCCAATGCCTTCATCAAACTTTTCATTAATACGTTGTTCCATAAGCTCGGCTTCTTCTCTACGATACAAAGCTTCAACGTTTTGATGACGATTAGCTCTCCTTGGTGGCATGATTGAAAATTTCACAAAAATTCAACAATTCGAACAAAAACTCCAAAGCTTTCACAAACAACAATTTCACAAGGCTCGGCCTTGAACTTATCTCGGCAACACTTAGATTGGCTCAACAATTTGTCTCGACCTCCACTTGTCTCGGTTTGCTTTGTACGACTCAAAGTAACTCGGTCCAACACTTCAAACCTTGACGCGCAAAACCCAAGACCAAATTCAAACAATGTCCAACACTTCGATCCAAAATGAAATGGATCGAACACTCCAAATTTGATGCAACTTCAATATGAACACGATGAACAACTTCAAACTTCAAAAACTTCAAAAACTTGGCTCCAAGAATCAACTTAGCTATGATTGGCCAAGTATGGCTCTGATACCAATAATGACGCAGCGGATGAATTAAACAAAACTTCAATCGATGAAATGTAGCAATCGGTGAGTTGAAGATACCAAAATGCCCAAGTTCGTTGATCCAAAGATACCGAACTCTAGCTATCTCAAACACGTTGATAGCGCACTATACCGTGTTTAAAGATCTACGATTCTTCGCACGTTGATCTAGCGCACTAGATTCCGTGAATCGGCTTCTACGATCGTTGAATCGAGCGCACTCGATTAACCGAAAGAGGAGATAGGAGATTACACTCAACTACCAATTGGTATGAAAGCACAAAGCTAACAAAAGAGAATTTTATTCAAAAATCAACAACCCAAAAATGTACAACACATGCGCTATTTATAGGCATTTCAACTCAACACAACATTCGTCACCCAACTCTTAGGTCGGCACCGACTCAACATACACGACTCATCTCGGCCGACTCATCATAAGTCGTTACCGGCTCAACACACGCAACTCCAACCCTTTACGACAGAACACAAAGCAAACGACTCATGTAAGGTCCGCCTCCGACTCAAGAACAATTTACGACTCATACTAGGTCGGCAACGTCCTACGACTCATAACTTCAGCGACTCAAGCTTCCATCAGTTGAACCCTTCTCCTTCTTGATGCTATCTCGGCCACGACTCAGCTCTTCTTCACTAGCTCGCATCTTTCCCAAACTTGATTCTTTAGGTCGGTCCCGACTCATGACCGCCCCAAGTTCCTTCCCAGTGACTCGTGCCTTTTCTCCCCGTGTTTCGTTGAGTCGTGGACGATTCATACTGAGTCGTAGATGACTCAAACTAAGTCGGGGACGACTCAGCTCCGAAGTCCATTTTACTCGACCTATGTTGTCTTCCCCTTGAAACCTCTTAAGTCGGAAACGACTCATCTCTTTATTGAGTCGTGGACGACTCATCAAGTTACACCATAGGCTCGTGTTTTCTGAAATTAAAGAATGCACACTTTCTTCTCTGGTCTTGGCTGCATCAAGGAGGAACTTAGATCTGCGGAAAAAATGTGGTCCAATTCAATACTTATCTACTTGGTGGGCTAAAGACCATACTACATGTTTTTCAAAGCATATATCAAAAGAGTATGGCTTCCGAAAGGTAAGTTTGAAGTTTATGCTAGAGATAATGGTTTTTATCTTGTTCAATTTGAACTAGCAGAAGATTGCAATAAAATACTAGAAGGGGGACCATGGATGATGGATGGAAAGTTAATAATTATGAAAAAATGGAACAGCTCAATCAAATATGAAAAAGATTTATTGCTATCGATACCTATATGGGTGAAATTTCCAAATCTAAACTTTGCATATTGGAACCACATATCATTATGTAAAATTGCTAGTACAATTGGAAAACCACTTGCTATGGATGAACATACCAAAAATAGGAGCAGAATAGCTTTCGCTAGAATGCTAATAGAAGTAGATGCATCATCCAAATTTGAAAATAAAGTTCAAATCAAACTGCCTAAAGGCGATTGTGTTATGCAACAAGTTGAATATGAATTCATTCCACCAGTTTGTCACAACTGCATATGTTTCGGTCATATGGACAATGAATGCCCGATATCATTTAAACAAAAATGGATTCCAAAACATGCATGCAGTAATCAAGAAAATAACAGCGAGGATCCTAACACAGTGGACGTGACAGTGCAACAAATATTGGATGCTAACTCACAAGGAGTAGTGTACTAGAATTCAGAAGTCATCACAACAGAAGAGTCCAATGTTCAAAATCATACAACACATAACAAAGAGAACAATTCAAGCATAGAAAAAGAAATATCTCCATCAGATTCAAATGCTAGGAATGTTAAAGCAGCTCAGACACTCTCAGAGGATCCAGCAGTTGCAATTGTAGCCTCGCCAGCAATAAGTGTAGTATCTGTCTCACCTTCAACAAGCAGCATGGCTGCTACAATTGCAAAGGGCCACAATGATCATGTTTCTGAAACACTTCACACTCACAACATCGAACAAGGTCCTTTGAGCACAAATACTCTGGACACCAATGCAGTGATATCATCGGCAAAAGCCTCAATCAGTTCATCATCATTGGAGATAATCAGTCACAGGGAGTTGTCAAATCAAAATAATGAAATTGCTTTAAATAATTCAAACCCTCAAACTTCTGATCTAACAACTGTGGTATCTGATACTTTGCAGGTGCAGAAGGACAAGATAGACTCGAAAGTGGAAGAATCTTCTCTATCTCAATCATGTATCAATCCCACATATCCCACAAATGATAAACCTCCCAACATCATGCCTAAAAACCTCACATCCATCAACCCTGAATTTGAAAAAGAAATTGCAGATATGAGAATCAAGAATTCACATGATAGGAGAAAAAACAAAGGGATACTTGAAAGTGTGACTCCCACTATTAGGACAAGGAGTCAAGCACATTCAACCAAATAATGTCTATTCTATGTTGGAATGTGCGTGGCCTTAATAAGGCAGCACATATTACAGAGGTCAAAAAAATTGTGTGCTCTCATAAACCATCTATTTTTTGCCTAGTGGAAAATAAATTAAAGGAAAATAAGCTTCAGCAATATATTGAATCTTGGGGAAATAAATGGACTTGCATAAGCAACATTGAGCATCATCACAAATGCAGAATTCTCATCATGATAAATTTGGACATATGGAGCGGCTATGTAATTTCTATGAGTAAACAACACATCACTTGCATGCTTAACAACATTGCAGGGACACAATGTATCATAACAGTCATTTATGGTTTAAATCTAGAATCTGAGAGAGCTTGCTTGTGGAGACAGTTGGAAAAAGAAGCTAATACTTTCAGTACCCCTTGGTGTATTATTGGAGATTTCAATTGTGTCAGACTATTGAATGAAAAAATGGGAGGCAATAAACTAAACATCAGAAATGTTCAAGAACTCAATAACTTTATCAATTCTACAGGAGTTAATGAAATAAATATTTCTTGAGTTAAATATTCATGGAGATCAGGGCCACAGAAAAACATTGCCACAAAAATTGACAGGCTCTTCTGCAATATAGAATGGATGCACATGTTTAAAAATTCTCATGCAAAATACTTAGAACTATCAATAAGTGATCATGTCCCTATCATGTTCCACTTCAATAATATCCAAACATATGAAGGTCCTAAACCTTTCAAATTCATGAATCACTGGATTATGTGCAAGGGGTATAAAGAAACAGTGGAAAAATGCTTTAATTTCACTGGAAGCAATCAGATGTTTAATCTCATTCAGATGCAGAAAAACATAAAAAAGGAGATCAAAAATTGGAGCAAGGGGAAAAATGATTTACAATCTCAAGTAACTAAATGCAAACAAGAAGTTAATTCTGCTCTACAAATTTTAGAATCAGATCACAATTCCTTTAATGCTCACAGATTGCATGAAGCACAAGTTAAACTGGCCAAAAGTATGGAGATGCTAGCAATTGACAACAAACAAAAATCTAAATGTCAATGGATCAAATGGGATGACAGTTGCACTAAATTCTTCTTTGCCAAACAAACAACCAGGAAATTTGTTAACAACTCTCACAACATTCTAAAGGAAAATGGAGAAATGGTTAAAACTCCAAAAGAAATAGAGGAAGAAGCGGTGAAATTTTTCTCCACTTTATATAACAAAGGCAATATGGAAAAGCATTTTCCCAACATCAACCCAAAAAGAAAACTAAATGACTGGGGTAAAATTTTTCTTAACACCACTTTTGATGAAAAGGAAGTTAAAAGAGCCATCTTCAGCGTACATAATGACACAGCTCCTGGGTATGATGGATTTAATGCCAATTTCTACAAAAAACACTGGAATGAACTAAAGAAATCTCTTCTAGAAGCAATGCAAACCTCATTTGACAATGGTAGAATAGTGAGAGAGATCAACCACACCATCATATCATTAATACCAAAAGTTGAAACCCCCCAATCAGTTTCAGACTTCAGACCCATAGCCTGTTGTTCCATGTTATACAAAATTCTATCAAAAATTCTATGTGATAGAATGAAGTTTGTGCTTGCAGAATTAATATCAGTCAACCAAACAGCATACTTACCAAACAGACAGATAAAAGATGGAATAATAATTGCACATGAGCACATCAGAAATTTCAACAAACATGGTAGCAATAAAATGTGCATCAAGGTAGATCTCAAAAAAGCTTATGATTCAGTTAATAGATACTTCATTTTACACATGATGAAAAGCATGGATTTTCCTGTTAAATGGATAAAAATCATACATGAAATGATATGTACCCCAAGCTTTTCATTTTCAATTGAAGGATATCACAAAGGTTATTTTACTGGCAGCAATGGACTGAGACAAGGAGATCCACTATCCCCTTATCTCTTTACTTTATGCATGGAATATTTCACTTTGTTGATGGATGCAAAAACTGCTAAAGGAAAAATAGAATCAGTTATCAAAAACAATCCCTCAATTACTCACTTAATCTATGCAGATGATCTCTTAATTTTCACTAATGCAACTGCTACTGGAGCAAAAGCCATTAAAAGCTGTTTCACGAAGCTACAGAAAGTAACTGGTTTGGAAATGAACAATCTCAAAACTCAAGTGTTTTTCAACAAATTTTGCAATAACAAGGATCAAGTGCTCAACATTCTAAGCATCCAAGAAAGCCAATTACTAGTCAGATATCTTGGGTTACCCCTATCAGTGACATATATTAGACAGTCAAACTGCAAACATCTGATTGATAGAGTAATAAAGAAAATGCAAGGATGGGAATGCAAATTTCTAACAGTTACAGGAAGAATTGAATTAATTAAGGCTGTTATCTACCCCATGGTCAGTTTTTGGATGTAGTGCTTCATGCTTCCTAGCTTAACCATCAATAAAATCAACCAAGTATGCAAACATTTCATATGGAAAGGTAAGAAAAGTAAGGTTCCATGGGAAACTGTTACAACTGAGAAATCAGAAGGTGGAATGGGCTTGAAAAAATTATCAGACATAAATACCACTTTCTGCATAAAAAGAATTTGGGAAACACTTAACAATTCCACTTTCAGTGCAAGGTGGTTAAATGAGAGATATGCAAATAAAGAAACACTGTGGGAATCTAACTACAATAACAGTTTCTCATGCACTTGGAAAAAAATGCTATACCATAGAAGAGAAGCACAAAAATCAATAGACAGAAGAATTGTAGATGGAAAGTCAACAAGTTTATGGTTTTCTCCTTGGATAAATGGCTCAACATTATTAGAAAAATTGGGACAAGAGACTTTAACATACTCCAGAGGGAAAAACCATAAAGTAAATCAAATCATTTCTGATAACTCATGGAGAACTGAATCTATCTCATATCTAGGCAACATAAGTGAAGACATAAAACAAGTGCCCATTTATCATGATAAAGCAGAGGACTACTGGTTTTGCAAAAACAGTAAAAATGGAAATTTCTCATTCCACAATGTATGGAACAATCAAAGAAACAAACTGCAAGAAATCAATTATCACAAAATCATATGGAACAACATATCACTACCAAAAATGAATGCCTGCTTCTACAGAGCCCTTTTCAACTTTCTACCAACCAAAGACAAATTAAAAAGGCAAGGAGTGACTGAAGACTCCATCTGTGTTTTATGAAACATAGAAGAGGAAACATGCAAGCACCTATTTTTTAACTGCTCCTTCTCCAAACATGTATGGTATTGGATCAGGACTATGATGGGCAATCCAATTATGCATAACAATATTGATTTCTCCATCTTAGACATTATGGCATATATAAGTCAAAATTTTGCAGCTAAAAGCATTGAAAGAGATATCATTATTGCCGCTGTTAGCACAGCCATATGGTCCATTTGGAAGAGCAGAAACTCAAAAATTTTTAACTACGACAATCCAGATAAAATCGATGTCTGCAAATCCATAAAGTACATGGTTCGAGACATTATCATTAACAAATCCAAGTTTTTTTCCATCAACATGATTAATCCCAATGAAACCCTAGCCAGATGGGAAATTATACCTTTGCGCGCTGTACTTACCTTTCCCGTGTCACCCAATCCCCCAACCACAGTATCATCCTCGAGGTACATGATTGATAGAGAAGATGACGAAGCTGAGAACTCTATTAAGTCCAGATGCACCGAATGTAGAAGATCTATAGTTGGAAGAGAAGAAGTTTTACCAGGCAGAGAAAATGAGCCGCCATGAGGAAAGCAACGCAAAAGTTTCGCAGTGTGTTTAGGGTTTGGTCTTGTTTGTAACTGGGCCGAGTATTTTGTGTAAGAAATATATTGTACAGTGTGAGTGTGTATTGTTTTCTCCTCAATATCAATAAAGTGTTTGACCTCTTTTCAAAAAAAAAAAAAACACAATCAATAAATAACTACAAATCCAACTTATAAATTTTTGAGTGAGAAGTTCTCACCTTTGCTTTTATTAGCAATCATTTCCTTCTTGACTCGATTTTTCTTGATTTATACCTTGTATAAATATTTACACAATTTATTAATATTCGAACAGATCGAATAATAAATTTTGATTTGATAATTTTGATTCATTGGTGATTTCATTTTAATAGTTAAATTAACTGATAGTTTTATTTAAACCAGTTTCTTCTTTAATAAATTTATTTTAACTAATTATTTTACTTTAAATTAATATATGAAGATAGTTAAATAGATTAAGTTTAAACCGATACTTTTAATTTCTAAAGAAATCTCTTTTAACAAATTTATTTAACAAACTAAATTTAAAAAACTAAATTTCCTTAAATAAATCATTTCACCTAATAAATTGGATTTCTAACAATTTTCCTTTACAAATTAAATTAACCAGTGATTTGGTTTTAAACTAATTTTCTTCTTTTAATAAATTATTCTTAGTAACACAAAAATAAATTTAGATTTAATTAACTCGTGATTTAAATTTTAAACAAAAAATCAACTTTTAAACCAATTCCCTTTTATAATTAAATTTATTTAACCAAAAATTTTATTTTAAATTAATATCTTTATTTTAAATCAATTCCTTTTAAATAATTATAAAAAATTAAGTTTTAGTCTAAATTCCCTTTAAAAATTTATTTAACTAATTTTCCTTTTACTGTAAATTAAAATCTCATTTACACATATTTTGTCTTCAAAAATTTTATTTAACTATAATAATTTATATATTTCAAAAATCTAATTTTAAACAGCTCCTTACATTTTAAAATTCCTAGGTATTCTCCAAAATTATTCGATATAATATATAAAAATAAAATTCCTCTTCAGCCTATATTCTAATTGAAAAGCAGAAATTTTTATTTTTAACTTTACTGTTTATATTTTTCTTTACTGTAAGTATATAAAATTGAAACTGCATTCAAATACTAATAGAATAACCTTTACAAGTTTTTAAATTTATATTTTATTTCATAAAACTCTTCAACTTTTAAAATTCCTATTTTTATTACTGCAAATACTGAAAGATATAACTTGCACAGATTTAAAAATCTATTTTTTTTATACTGTATAATAAATCTCTGGAACAGGAAAAAAAAATTAATAACAAATTTATACCTCACCGCAATCGCCTTGCTTTGTCGTCGCTTCCAAGTCGCAGCCGCCGCTGCCTCGAGCGCGCCATCGCCACCAAGAATTGCACGCGCATCGCCTCGCGCCTGCGCACGCGCGCCCCCATTTCCAGCCGCATCCACCATCGCACGCCTCCCTCGCGTTAGCGAATCGCCGCCCCTCAGCTACCACGAAGTCACGCGCTGCCTCACGCCCTGTCGCCATCGCCGCTCGAAGGTGAACCCCCTCAACAATCGAAACCCCTCACTCCATCTCGCGCCGCCGCGCCCTCCAACGAACACGCTTCACGATTTCGAACTGGTGGCTTCGGTGATTTTTTTTTTTGTAACGGCCATTGCTAGATTTGGATAAGAGAATGGTTTCGTTTCTGAAGGAAGAGAAAAAGGAGGAGCTTGCGATTTTAAATTTGGAACGAGATGATTTTATTTGGTATTTCAAACTACAGGGGCCATGCTTAGCACGATCTTTTCCACGATCTCTTCACGATTTTAGGCGTGATTTTAGAAGATGACGTGCGTGATTAAAGGAACGTTGCAAAGGAGCTGATGTTGACCAATTTAGATTTAAATTTAAATTGAATCCGTTGAAAATTTCAACGCGTTTACTCACCGTGTGCTCACATATCAACTCAGAAAAATACGAAATTTGAAATCCGAGAATAATTCAATATTATGGACCCAATGGAACTGGTTTCATCGAATTTCGAGACTGTGCCTCGGACGGCTATTTTTAAATATCGATTCAAACGATAAAATTTCAAAACTGAACAATTCACTTTCAATTTCAATTCTGAAGCTTCTATAATCTTCAGTATTATCAATATGAATTTTACAAGCCTTTGAAATAATTTAAATCAGCTTAAAATTGAAGATTCAAATTTTTATTCAACTTTCAATAAATTAAATTTTATAATTTAATCGCCAAAATCAAAGTTATATTGGGAATTCAAGCTAAACCAATTTTCAAATATTTAAAATTAATTAAATATTTTCAATTTAAATTGTTCAAAATTCTGGGTCGTTACACTTGAGCACAGATGGAATTCTAGAAGAGTCACTGACTTCAACAGTCGTTCATGTAAGATCCATACTAGATTTGACCAACTTCTCATCCTACATTATCTATGTTTTTAGCAGCTCATCCTTTTGTCTCAGTAGAGTCTTTGTAACAACCTTGTTTTCGAAGCCGTGATATTTTGCAAATTTAATTAAAATAAAATATTTGAATTTGATTTTTGATAATTATTATTTTTGAAATAAATTTATTATACAATTATAGTCTATTTAATAAAGGAGTTGTTATAATAAAAGTGAATTAATTAAGTTGCTTTAAATGCTAAAATAAAGGTACGCTTTCGGAATAAAATACCAAAGTATTAGAAATATTAATATATATTATGTTTTTGACCGTGTAGTTGATTTATAGCATATTTGTAAAATTGCAAACGACTCTCCATACATAGAAGACTCTGCCGAAATTTTTCGAAAATTCTAAAATTTAGAAATTTTTAATAAATTTCATATGCGAAGAAATAAAGTTAAGGAATTAGTCTATTTAAGTTTATAACTTGTAATAAGTTTGATTTCAACATTAACCAATTAGAGAATTATACGAGTTTCAACTTGAATGTAGAATTTGAAAGAGAGTCAACCTTGATGTGTGTGTGACCTCTCCCTATAAGAAATTGCGAGAACGCAATTTTTATAAAGGGAAAGTCTGCAACAACCCTATTTTTGAAGCCGTAATATTCTACAAATTTAACTAAAATAAAAGTATTGTAATTCGATTTTTGATAACTATTATTTTTGAAATCAAATTATTATACAATTAAAGTCTATTTAATAAAGTATTTGTTATAATAAAAGACAACTAATCAAGTAAGTTGCTTTAAATGCTAAAATAAAGGTACGCTTTCAGATTAAAATACAGGATTATTTCTCTAATATTAATATATATATTATGTTTCCGACCATATGGTCGATGTATATTATATATATCATATTTGTGAAATTGCAAACAACTCTCCGTACAAAGGTGGCTCTGCTCAATTTGTTTGAAATTCTAACACTTAGAAATTTTTCAATAAATTTCGTATGTGAAGAAATAAAAGTTAAGAAATTAGTCTATTTAAGTTTATAACTTATGATAAGTTTGATTTCAATATTAACCAATTAGAGAATTGAATGAGTTTCAACTTGATTGTAGAATTTGAAAGAGAGTTAGCATTGGTATGTGTGACGTCTCCCTATACGAAACTATGAGGAAGCAATTTTCATAAGGGGAAAAGTCTGTAACAACCTTTTTTCAAAATTGTAATATTCTACAAATTTAATTAAAATAAAAGTATCCCAATTCGATATTTTTAATAATTATTATGTTTGGAATAATTAATAATTATTATACAAGTAAAGTCTATTTAGTAAAAGATTTGTTATAATAAAAGTGAATTAGTTAATATATTCCTTTTTGATAGTATTTGAAAATATACTTTATTGAATGAAGAGTAAATCAAATTAATGTAAACTAGAATAGATTTATAAAGCAATAAAGTAATCACTTAAAATAATAATAACTAAATAATTAAATTAGCTCCTTAAGAAAATAATAGCTTAAGCCATTTTTATCCTTATCAGCCCAAAAAGAAAAATGATGCTCGTTCAAAGCAAAAAAACTTCGTTCTCCCCTTTTCCCAAATCCTCAAACCCTAATTCAAAAAAAGTCAAATAAGAAAAACAAAACACATGAATGCGATTGCGGCAGGAGCGAACGATCGAAGGCCAGCGACGTTGGGAACTACCACTCGGTGACTGAGATCAGTGGAGGAGCGGGCACGCAGACTTAGGTTGGCAAAGAACTAGGGTCGCAGTTCCAGTGTTGAGAAAAGTTGCAATGTGGTAGTAAGGAAATGGAAAGTGCTCGCAACTGTAAGGTATGCGTTTGGTTGGTGACAGAAGGCGTATGGCTCTGACATGGATATGCTCTAGCATGCGAACTCCAAGGCTAAAGGCAACTAGGGTTTGTGGTCCATATGGTTGTAAATGGAATTTTGATCTATAGAAGGTTAAGGTGAGTTAATCGACTTAACTTACATAAAAGTAGTTAAATCCCTCTTTGCATTCTTTGATTGGCTTATGAATTGCATAAAATTTTAGTAATAACTGGATGGAATTACTGGAATAAATTGCATGATATGGGTTGAATTTGTTTGATAGATAAATTGGTTGAATTATGTAGTTAAATGTTGAATTTGATTTGATCGTTGATTATTGAAAGTGTAGGTATGTTGATATTTGTATTTCATCGTATGATTGGAATTGTCGAAAAGCAACTCGGATTGCTAAATAATTCGATATAATGAAATTGTATTTTGTGGAGCGATGTTGGCTCTAGATGTTGAATTTTGGATGGATTTATTGTTTAAAGTGTTTAAATATTTATAAAAGATTCTCAAAATGAGATTTTATCTATTTTGATTCTTATTGGAATTTAGTTTATAAAATATTGTTAAATTATATAAAAATCATAACTTATTTTTTATTTCAAAATTTCTATTCAAAGCTTTTAAAAATGAGTAATATTTCATTATAAAACCTTTATAAATTTACTACTATAAGTATATTAAAATTTCGAAACTATTTTAGAGTAAAAGATAAAATATAGTATTATTTTATAAAAGCTGTTATGAAAGTAATAATTTTTGTTTCAAGTGATTTTAGTTATAAAGAGGTTTTATTGATTTTGGAAGAGTTCAAAAGCTTTTGGAAATAAGCAACTCTTCTACAAAATGAGTTTATGGATTTAAAAGTGATTTTGGAATAATTGTATCTTTGTATATAAAATTAATTTAAAAACTCTTTTATTTTATTTATTATGGATTTGGGATTTTTTGAGATTTTCTGTAAAACAAAGAATTTTAATAAACGATTGAATTTTCAGATTGGTATGGGACATTTCGTACAATTCTTTCGGTTATTTTTGTAATTTGTTAAATTGAGTTTGAGTGGAAATTACTAACTTTTAGTAAATACTCCAGTCTACTTTTTGGTATTGGACATTTAGTTAAACTCTAGTGATTACTAAAGTAAAAGTGATCCACACTTTAGAGTTATATTATCTTAGGGTGTCTGGATTTCATTTTAAGTCGATAGATTCCTAAAAGATAGCAACTCATTTTTATCGACCTAAGAGTCGATACATTTTTAGATTTGGATTGGTAGATCTATTTTGTTGGGTTAGGTTTGATATGATGTAATGTAGCTGTCCTTTTGTTGTTTGGACAAGTGTTACATGCATGATTAGTCTATAGACCGAATAACGAATACATATTGGTTTATTTGGTATACAGTTAGACAATGTTTGCATATGGTTGTGTTAGGTAAATTCGCATAGATAGTCTATTTTGTTGAGTTAGATTATTACACTATGTGGCGGGGTTTATTTGGTTTGTTAAGCTGATATTAGTCTATTTGGTTTTTAGGCTCCATGTCATTGTTTAAACTAATAGTTGACTATCATTATTATTTCATTAGTGATCATTGTTTCTTTAGAGATTTGGGGATGGATATTTAGTATCTTTTGGCTCTAGAGAATTTTGAATTGTTATTACCATATTTTTGATGATTATCCATTTGAGCCTTGATATGGATTTTTGAAATGGTAGTTTTGGTTAATATGCTTTATTATGATAATTTGATTTCAGGCATATTTCTATTATTGATTATTTTATAATTAAGCCATATATTATGACAATGAATTTATAAAATAGTGATTTTGATTGATATGCCTTATTATGATTATTTGGTTTTAGGCATATATCTATCATGGCTTATTTATTTTTAAGTCATATATTTATGATATCAGTATCTCACCTTTTTATTAGATATAGTATGACATGCTTATTTTATAATACTCGGGTCAGGTAGAGACTCTAAAAGTATATGGACTCGATGACCTATGGATTTTGTGTTAGAATTAGAGTAGACTATTTTGACTATTTCAGTTTACTCCAACAGTGTATACGTATGTACATTTAGGATGATGGATCATGTATATTATTTAACAGTTGACTTGTACCTGATATAATATTATGAATGTGATGTATATATATTAATGTGGGTCTAGTATTGATATTTTGTAGACTCACATCTCATTAAGTTATATGATATATGTTATTCTGCTGTGGTCTATGATTCTAATTCTGATTTATATATATTACATACCATTCTTAATATTTTAAATCGATGTGTTTATTACTTCGTATTAATACTGGATATGTCAAATTTTCAGTTCAGATACTCCTAATGGTAATAGAAATGTGTCAGTGTTAGTCCAAAGATATATTCACATTTGATTACCCTTAACCTCTCATATTCTTTGTGTTATTAGACGACGTTACTTGTAATATTCTTTAATAATATGGATAAGATGCCTTCCTATGGGTGTGCAGGGTAGAATTCAAAAATTATTTCCTACTCAGGATAGCAATATAAATGATTATTGGGAATAATCAACGAGAGGTATTTATAAAAATTTTGAACTACAATACAAATTATTATTATGAAAATGATTTTAAATTGGAACTCACTTCTATAAAGAGTGAGATTTAATAGATAGCATAAATGAGACTTAGATGGCTCAGAATCAAACATTAATGTGTCATGATTTGTTAGTGATTGGAGTTGCGCAGCGGAAGCTCGAAGATAGATTTCCGCTGAAGGTGATTGTTTGTTTGTGTAATTAAAACTGTGTTGTTTGCATTAATGTTTGTTTTGTTTGTGCTTAGTTTAAAATATGGAATTAAATAAGATGTTATTACTCAAAGAATTTATAAACTCATTTGAATCTGGATGAACCAATTATTAATAAAAGCCATCGGTTTCTCTAAAATAGAATCGTTGGACAAAATATAAATGTATAAGCAATTCATAATTGTAGAATTAGAATGATAAATAACATGTACCTAATTAATTTTGGAATTGGAAAATATACTTCATTAAAAAAATTGATTGGTTGTTCTAGAATTATATATGATTGTGCAAAATTAATATTGAGTAGGAATCACCACCGAGAGTTGAAACCTGCTCAATAATAACAATAAGAACTTGGTTGTGTATTTAGTAGTGTAGTTACCGCAAGAAATATTAAAATTTTAAATTTATATAAAACAAAATGTTAACTCATATGTATGACTGATTAAATGTTAAGATGAACTAAATTTTTTAATTCGATGTTTGTTTGAGGTATATATTGATGAATGTCTGTGCTATGGAATTGTTATCAGAAATTATTATTTCTACGATAACATTAGAAATGATTAAAAGAATTTTAATAAAAGAAAGCATCTATTTGAATCAAAATCTTTTGATATTAGATATACATATATATGGAACTTGATTATGGTTATTATAGAGTACCAAATATTTTGATCATTCATAAGGTAGTACAAGATATATGTATGTTTTATAGAAATTAATTGTGTTAAATTGCCTCTTGAGTGTTTTGAGGATTCTGGTTGATGCACGTGATCAACGTTATCGATAGGGATTCATAAACACTAAGACGACACAGTCAAATACAATATTATGATTTATAATGTTTAAAATATTATAAATAATTAAGAAAGATTTATAAATATAAGGAAAAATATTTTGGAGAACAAAAATATGTACGTATATACATATGTGATAATTTTGAAAGACATATCTTAACAATAGATAATATTTTAAGAAGTATTATAAAATATATATGTTTTATTTATAGGAAAGTGTCATATGAAATTTTGAAAAAATAAAATAAAAGTGAATTCATATGAGGTTAAGTATATCCTAAAAAGATAGGACATAGTTTGGAAAAGTGTTTTGAAAATTAAATAATATTTTATAATAGTAAATAAGTTATATTTTGGAAAGGAGGTATCCTAAGACACTTTGATAATAAAGTAAAGTAGTTAAAATTTGAAAATGCATTGTTTAGAAAACTTAATCATTGCTTGAAAAGATGTTCTAGTATTTGTAAGTATTTGTGAAATTTATAAATTCATTTGCATTGATGCATGCTAAATATATTTTGTTAACGCTAAAATTTGAACGCTAACACCCTGGTGTAAAGGATGTGATTGTGAAAGCACCACCCGTTCGTACGGGAAACAGAAATAAGCAGAAAGTATGTAGAAAAACAGTAAGAGACACAGTATTTATAGTGGTTCGGCTTATAATCCAGCCTACGTCCACTTTAATCTTTTTATCTCTAGTTTGATTACAATCCTTTACAAGATCTTTCAATTACAACACACTTCAAGTTATAGGATATGTAAAACAAGTGGCTCGAGCTTTGAAGTAGTCTGGAATTCGGCAGAGTAATGGCGCTTGAAGAGAATGAGCAAAAGTCCCCTTCATGTTGAAGGTAGGGTGGTATTTATAGGCAAAGATTAGGCTCGGTCTTAACTCCTCACCGACCCAGTTAAGTCGCAGCCGGCTTATAGGAGCTCTGATATGGTCAAGCTGTGTTGATCCTTCTTCGCTGAATTTGCACAAGTCCAAAGTCGTTACCGGGTCAAGCTAGGTCGCGACCGACTTATCTTATCCCTTCGCCGATCTAACGAGTCAAGCCCTACGACTTAATGGAAACAAGCTAGGTCGCTACCGAGTTAGTATGTCACATGCTAAACTGCCCCGCTACTCCATCCTTTACACCCTTAGATCGGTTACGACTTACTATAAGTCGGTAAAGTCCTCGAGTTGCTAGATCGGAGCATACACTAGGTCGGCTTCCATACTAGGTCGGAACTTTCCTTAGGTCGGCATAGCCTCGTTAGACCGGCATCCCTTCAAGCCTTAGGTCGGAATTTCTTCATGCCTTAGGTCGGTATTTCTTCATGCCTTAGGTCGGTATCTATGGGAAAGCATTGGATCGGCGCGTTTCTTAACTAATTAGGTCGGCACCGAACTAAGTCGGCCACCTTGTTAATTGGTTAGGTCGGCAAAGTCTTTGGGTTGTTAGGTCGGCAACTCTTCTGAGTCGGCATCTCTTGAGTCGGCGCCATCTCCACGTACTAGACCTGCTGAGTCGTAACCGAGATAGGGTTAACATATTTTATGGGATATTTTGGATGATATGCATATTATATTGTTGTTAGAATGAATGTTAGAAATTATAGTCTTATAAAGTGTAAAGTGAAATAAAAATTATTTATATGAATTTATAGTTTAAGTAAAGTTAGAAATAAGATTATAAATCATTTATGATTATAATACGTTGTGAAAAGTTGAATACCTTACACCTTAAAATGTTGTTCTTTTAAAATTTGGAAAAAGTGTAAGTAAGTTTTAAAGGATGAAAAATATTAGTATAAACCTATTTTCAAGATTTGAAACTAAGAATTTTTTTAAAGGGAAAGTAATTTTGTAAAGTAATTTACACAGTTTAAAAGAATCTTTTATGGAGGTAAAATTCATTATATTAATAAATTGAAAAAAAACTGAATTTGAATGCTTTTATTTTAATTAAATTTGTAGAATATTACGGCTTGAATACAAGGTTATTACAGTCTTTCGGTGGCATGTTTCGATCCTCTTCTTCATCACTTAGAAAAAGCGCCATTTGACTTGGTGATTTTTTTATCATAACCATTGTCAAGAAACATCCATAATAATTAGCATTAGACAATTTAGTTGTGAAAATCTGTCTAGTTAAATGTGGAACATATAGAAACATAAAATGAGATCTTGGGTTTCCTCTCTTCGGGATATGATAGGCAAAAGAGGAAGTTTCTTCGTTTATGGATTGCTCGAATAAATGTAGTGTTATTCTATAGTTATAGTAAATTCGTACAAAACCTGTAAAAGAAGAAACTACTTCTTAATTATAAAATATTTGCACAAATAGCTAATAGTTTGATCACTAAATGTATATATTGTCGATTTCTTTCTCTTGACTTTACGTAGTTTACTCAATGTAATATTACTGATTCCAAAGAATTACTAATAGATAGAGAACATAAACTAAGCTAAGAAGGATTAATATTCGATACCCAACTAAGTCAGATTCGCTTACTCAAAGCATGCTTCAGGTCTGCTTAAGTATGATCCAGGTTAGCTCAAGAGTGCTCAAGCATCCTTTACTTCAAGCACTCTAAATAAGGGGCACTCTGGTTCCCTGCCAAGCTCCCCGTTGGTAAAAAAGAAGAGGGCGCTCGTCCTAAAATAAAGTGGGTTTCGGTTGGAAGAAAAAGTGCTAGAAATAAAAGCATCAAAAAGTGAAATTCACAAGTAGCGTCTAATCAATTGTTTACAGCTAAAAATATCTTACTTAATATTGTAATGAGGATCCAAATTTTCATTTCTGAAGAATCTATCATTATTCTACCATTAAAGGTAGGAAGTTCAGGAATTCAAATATTTCTACTATAATCATCAGTATTAATAAGATGACAAATATCCCTCGTAATGAAGTAGTTAATGCAAAGAAGAAGTGGATGTAGGCTTTGTTAACAGCCGAACAACTTTGAAAATTACCTATCTCATGTCAAGGTCCTATAGCTCAAGTGGTTAGAGGTATGGTGTTTTAGACAAAGGTTTTAAAGATCATGGGTACGAGCCTTGAAGGCACCATAATGTGTGCTTTACTTGAATAAGTATCTCTTTTATGCAGTTTTATTCCTTATTTTTTCAATTGGTTTTTGTTCTTTCTCTTTTGTTTTAGTTTTGTTTAGATTTTCTTTTTTAACTACCTAAAACATCAAGATAAAGTAGATCTAAAATATACAAATCTACGTGATGCTTGCATTAATTTTGACACAAATAATTTGGTGCTTTCACCGTAAGCTACAATATCCAATCCATTTTTTTAATCTCTAAAGGTATTTCTTTTTCTTTCAAAAGCTCTCTTCTTTCATTCATTTAAAAATATATTTTTTTCCACTATTTTTTATATTTCTTTCTCTTTTACTTGATCTAAAATTTGCGAAATTTCTCTTTTAAGAGAAAATGGTTCATTACTTTCCCTTGCTTTTAATTCAAATTTTGGAATAGTTTTTCATAAAGAAAAAAATCTTCTTCGGTCTTAAAATAAAAATATACAATTTCCAATAATAGTTTCTAAAAAACAAGGAACCTCTTTAAATATTGAACAAACGGATGCTCCTTTAGACTCTTCTCGACCCGCTACCCATGGAATCCCAATATAACAAGTGTTGAGATGAGAATCATCGTTGAGATGGTGATTAGAGAACAAGATGAAAAATGGGCTATATTGCAACATTGCTTGCATGAAGATCTAGACATTCAAAATGCTTCAGTGAACAATAAGCCAAGGCATTTAGAAGAATCTAGGCATACAAGTCATTCGCGGCGATCTAAATCATGGCCTAGCCCAAAATAACTAAGGGAGCATCCAAAATAGCAACCAAGGTGTACAAGACCGGACTTTTTTTTGGAACATGGTTTATTAATGCAAATAAGATCAAACTTGACTTAGTCAAGGTCCTTATCGGCGACCCGCTGGTTGAATGATGATATGAAAAGAGATAAAGACAAATGAAATTGCCCATTTTGTAATGAACCACCTTTTTGACCATCGAAAGTCGACGTTGAATATTACCACTGTTTTCCAATGTCGCTCATCCAATCGATAAAATGGCAGATTATTAGGGTAAATAAAAAGAAAAAACAGGGAACAGAGGAAAACGAAACCTCACAGCAAAATCGATAACATATAATATAGCAAGGACAATAGAAACTGTCACTCCAAACATATAGAGTATATCAGAGTTAAAAATAAACCTTATCGGCTGGACAGTTATAAAATCCCGACCTTACAAATTCCGATAGGTATACTATATAATACAGTGGAAAATAAAATACTACGATAGGCGACTCTTCTACTCCACTCTATGATCTCCATAATATTAAAGACAACATTGAAAAAAAACTCGGTCTGACCCGAGCATTGTAATAAAATAACATCCGAATCAATTTGAAAATACCAGCGTGAGATAACTCAAATAATGGGTAACATATAAAGTTCTATGAGACCACACCGCTAACATGGAACGGGTTTCCACCTCACAAGGATAACATCCATATAAGCAAGAGTAGAAATAAATATCAGGAACAAATCCAAATATGAATGAGCATAAATAATATTAAATAAGACTTTAAAGAATAAAAATAAACCGAGTAAAATCCATACTAGACAGAATAGATAGAATAAAATAGAGATCCAACTTGATAGAATGGACTAAATAAGCTAACAATCCAAAATTGATAGAATGGACTGAATCAATACTTAAATGTCGTGATGAGGAGTTGGCTTTACTCGTGGAAATTTAAAGCTAAAACGAATTCAAGGTTTTTGAATCAAATAAGGAAAAGGAAATTTTCCAACAAATGAAAAGGAAGGCGCACCCTCTTGAAGTATACCTCTAGTAATATACTCCTTAGCTCGGCCATATGTTATGTGATACTTCTCGGAAATGTACCAGTAGGACCGCACCAAACCTTACCAAGAATTCAAATATTTCATATCTAAAACTCAGACCGTTTTTCACATGATGGTACATAAAAATATAGATGAGATGTGAAAACTCTTTGATGGGAGCAACCCCACATAGCTGGACGTCCTTACGTAGGGCAAAGGATAGCAAAGCTCAAAGGGAAGCAAATTGTTTTCAAGGTGACGATACACCATGAAGAAGCCAAATCCAATAATTAATAAATCAACTATTGGGGATAATTAAAATGATTGTATACGGAAATTAAATTTCATATATTTACCACTACTCATTGATTCCAAACAAGTTCCATCTCTCGGTTGAAAATGAAGCTGAATAAGTTGAGGTAGTGTTATCTCTAGGTATCGTCTTGACAACGTTTTTAAACTTTGAGATAGAAATGAGTCCAAGCGTCAATGTTTAGCGTTAAATGCATGAGTAGATCCTTTCCATATAAGCGATATCGATTACGAAACTATTTTTCCATACCGAAATCGAATATTTACTTTTAAAAATTGAACTTATGCTTGATTTTCATATTTACACATTGGTAAAACACTTTTAGAATTAGTTCTTTATTGTTGAAACGTTAAGAGAATAATTTTTTCAATTGTGCGACCTCGAAGGCCTAAACCAACATCGGACCGAACACCCAAAAGATTATCCAACTTAACATCCCAATAATCGAGTTCAGATTCCTTTTTATAACTTTAAAAAAACAATATTAATTATCCCGAAAGATAATTAATCACATTTAAAATCTCTTTTCAATAAACAATTCCATTATCTTTAATAAAATAGATAATTATTTCCAAACACTTTCATAACATTGGTAAATTAACTTTAAAGTATATATTAAATTAGTTTATTAACTTTAAATCAGTTGATTAAAGCAATTTTATCATATTAGTTAATTTACTTAAATCGCTTTTATTAAATTGATTAATTAATTTTAAGTATCATTAACTACAATGATTAAGTAAATACAAATAATCATTAGTTGTAACAACCTGGATTTTTCGACATCGGATTTGGAATATTTAAATGGTTTTAAATATTAAAATTGAAATATAGATTGATGTTTGAATGTGAAAGATTGGTTTTCATTTGATGAAATAGATTCAGAATTTAAATAGAGTAATTTATTTAATAATTTAAATTGTTGAATTTTACAATTGAATACTGGTTAAAATAGTGAATCTAGAGTTTTAAGCATGATAAAAATAATTTAAAGGCTTATAAAATTCATATTAATAATACTAAAGACAATGCAAGTTTTAAATTGAATTTGGAAGTGATATGTTCAATTTTAAAAATATGTCTTTTAAATTAACATTTAAAAATAGCATTCCGAGTCTCGGAATTCGATGATACCAGTTCCATTGGATCTATAATAGTGTATTATTATCGGATTTCAAATTTCGTAGCATTTGGAGTTATCACTTGATTGTACGGGATAGAAACGCACTGAAATCTATACCGGAAATTTAATATAATAATTGGGTCCAAAAAGCTATCTTCTCCATACGATTGAATTAGGACTCGTAACCTTTACCATTTCGTTTGAAATAGGGATATAACATTATAAACGCCTAGCGGCATGCCTCTGTAGGAGGTCGAGATTTTAAGTTACGATTTCAAGACATTTAAAAATTTAAACATGTGTGTGTGTGTGTATATATTTGTTGACTGGTCAAAATTCCCTTCACATCAGAACTTTTACAAATCACCGTAGCTGGCTTCTTCAACCCTTCACATCTTTCTTTCCCTTTCATAAGCCATTCCATCCATCAGCCACCCTAGTATACAGGCCTAGTATTGTACGCATAGCTGTCTTCTTCTGTTTTATATTCGTATGCTTTCCTCGTCTTTAAAATTGTAGACAAGTTAAACGAAATGGAATGGAGGGGATCGTGATGATCTTCAGTTTAAAATCTTGAGCCTTCCCCTTAAATCCCTCTTTCAGTCGAACGAAATTCGTTCATTCATTCAAAAATACAGAATGAATCACGCCTTTCCCTCTTTCAATTTGTCTGTTAAAAAACAAACAAGATAATAATCGGTTCTCTCCTTCTTCTTCTACAGCTTAACGAATTCAAATCGAACCGCCCCATTCCATTATTCCCAATTCAAACGCACGAAAACAAAATGGAATTCCTTCGATTTATAAAAAAAAAGGTCATGGCAGCTTTGAAATCGCTCGAAGTGGAAGAACTCGACCTGGATATGAACGCGATAGTAGGGTAGAAGGGGGGTAGATTCGGCAGCAGTAGTGATTGAGGAAGCGAGTTCGATGTCACGATGTGTACTAGGCGGAGTCACGATTTTCTGGGTGGTGTAGCGCGACTGTGCAGAGGTGTTTGGGTTTTGGTTCGTCGCAGCCGCGGGGTTGGAAGGTAGTGGCGTGCAATTGATGGCGATGGCACTTGGTGGCTCGTGGTGGGAAGATGAATTCGCGATGGCTGCAATAGGGATGATGACAGTGGTGGATCGAGGTTGCGATGGCGTCGAATTGTGGGCGCGTTGAACTAGGACACTGATGTTGGAAGGAGCTGTGTGGTATATAGTAGTTTTTGGTTTTTAACTTAATTTAAATATATATAGGTAAAAAGAATATATATATATATATATACATATAAATAAATTAGGTTAGTTATCTATAAGGAGGTAATTTAGATGTTCGGAATTTCAAATTAGTCTTAGTGTAATTAATTTAGCTATCTCGTTATTAGTTAAATTGGTAGATTGCTTGTACGAGGTCAGTTTGGGACTCTCAAAGTCAGGTTGGATTTTAGGAATTTTAAAATCCGGATGTTCGGTAATTTAAAAATCAAAGGTGAGATTTTCTCACTCATTTGGATAACCCTATTTAAATTTAAATGTTAAATTTAAATTATTGGATGCCTGACCTAATTGATAAATTTATAATTTATCCGTTGGATGTTATTTATATATAGTAGTATATATATATATATATATATATATATATTAGTATTGGAGTGATATTCCCGCATATTTCAGCGGATGAGACCCTATGTGCTCGCATAATAGCGGATGACCCTATATACTGCGATATTCCCCTCGAAGTGGGATTGGCATTTTATATTGTTGACTAACATTTGTGGATGTAGGGAAAATAGTTTGGAGGGATCCAATAGGATTCCCTAAAAATATTTATTGTTTTCATATATTTATTTATATATGATATAATGGGTAAATTGATATGGATTGTGTGTGAATTGAATTATTAAATGTAAAATAGCATGGAAATTAAATTGGTATTCTTAAATACCATAAATAATTAATTTGAATCAAATAAAAAGAAGAATTTGAATGAAAAATGTTCAAACTGAAAATTGGGTTATTTTGCAAGGAAAATTTAGCATAACGAGAAACATATAAATTGACTTGGTTATATTTAACTATTTGTAAATTGGTTTAAGTAAGTAGAGATTTTAAATTAAATTATATATTAAGGGCTTGAAGAGATATTGGAATCGATGTATAGATCTGAAATAAAAATGGACTTTATTGAGGAATAAAATTATAAAAAAGTGGAATTATAAATAGAATTCGTTTTTATAAATAGATGGAAAACTCAAGAGAGTTTATAAATTTATAAACAGGGTTTATAAATAAGATATCAGTGGATATGATAAAATATAAAACATGGTATGAACTTATACCGAGCTATGGGAATCATTTTAGAAAGAAATAATGGAATATATTTCGAATGTGAAGAATTGCGATAAATTTAGATATGGTCGATGTGATACAGATCAAGAGAGATTTATAAAGGGAAAATGGTGAATATTGGATTTTCTTAAAAATATATTTTGTCGTGTGAATTAAAATTTGTTTTAAATGGAATTTCAAAATTTTCTATACTATATAATCTAAACTATTATTTGAATTTAGAATATCCAAAAGTTAGTTTTTTTAATAATTAATATTTATTGTAATAAATTCTAATTTTATAATCAGCTTTGTAAATTAATTAGTAACTGGATATGAATTTTTAGTGCTTTTAAGATGTTGATATTTTTGTTTTATCTAAAACGATATTTTGAAAATAAACCATTATTCTTACTTTATAGGTATATATATATATTTTCAAAAGTTTTGAATTTAGTATAAATCCTCTCGAGATGAGAAGCGAAGTTTAGTAAGACAAATAAGATTTTGGAAGAAGATCTTATAGTGGTATTATGGGAACTTAAATAAATTTACAAGCATAAGATAAGTGAACTTCGGAAGGTGAAATAAAATTCACAAGAGGAGTATAAGTGAAATTGGAATTTTAAATAAGCATAAATGACTTTGGAAATATTAAAGGAAATTGACTAAGGTATTCTGGGATTTATAGGATTCATATGAAACTAGTTGGTAATTTACAAATAAAAATTGTAAATAGTTTTGGAAAAAGAAAGAGGAAATAAATGAATATTTTACAAGTGTTGAATATCAATTGAAGTGGAAAAAATATTCTAAGTGTGACGCATGGGAATTGATATCTTATGTAAATATTTTGAAATAAATAATTTGAAAAATTATTTAAAGCCTAATGTTTTCTTGTGGATGTTATACGATAGTTAAATAACCGATTATCAATATTGGCCAATGCGCTAATCGTTTTGAAGAGACCGGGATTGGATTTAATTCTTCGAAAACCACTTCGATCCATTATGAACATAACGAATGAATGCCATGAAGATGTTGAAGATGGTGATTCGGTATGTACAGACCCAGGACAACTTGTATGGACGAATGCTATTAGAACATCATCATTGGAGGACGATGAGCATTCCAAGTGAGATTCGTTCTTGAAAGGTAATCGTAGCCTCAAGCCTCATCAACCGGGAATAGCTAAAACAGGGGAGGTGCATCATGGCTAAGTGAGTAGCACCCAAGTAGGGTAAGGCATCCTTGTCTAGAGTCCCTTTTTCGGCTGTGTGGGCGGTTGCTGACCCCAACCGCAGGGTGATCTTATTCAAACTATCCAGTAAGGGGTAGCTCTGATCTTGTGTTGCAGGGGATCGGGAGTGGTCCTCGGTACGCTGATCTAGACTAGGTACTATGACAGATGGTACCCTAGTAGCCCTGCCATTGTATAAAATCCATTCTCCAATAAGCGCCCGAACGGTTTTGATTGTGTCCAACTATGCTGGAACGTGAGATGCAAGCATTTCAGCTATTTTCTACTTATTTTCTATAGACACTATTATAATATCAGAGGATTTGATAAAAATCGTTTTGGTTATCGTAAGGTAAAAATCTGACATGTTTATTTTTGGCATGTTCTCACGAGATACCTTTTTTTTCAAAGGATTTTCAAAAAAAATATAATAATCCAATTGAGTGTGATTTTCTCACGCTGGTTTTCCAGACTGACTCCGGTGTTGTTTTATTATGATGCTCAGGTCAGACCAAGTTAAACAGATCCAGGATAATATGCTTTGGAGCTCAAGAGGCGAGCTGGATGATAGAGACGTATCTCCGTACTTGGTTATTATTTTCGCTGTGTAAGGACAAGTATTAAGCTGTCCAAATAAATGGATGATTGTTGTACTCTGATAATGGCATGTGTATAACAGAACAAATTTCTTTATAGCTAAAAGTAGTTATTACATATTATACTTTATTCCACTGCAATTTGAGACTAATGTTGTTTTCATCTTCTTCTTCTATCCCTGTCTTCTTTTACCCTAATGACCTGGTATTTCCAGCACTTGAATATTCGGCAGTTTATATGCTGAACGTATAAATGTCGATTTTCGAAAGTCAAAAATCTCCGGCCGTTACATTAGTTAAAACGAAACATCATTTATTAAAATGATAAGTAATTTTAAATTCCATTAATTAAGTAATAATAATAAGCAATTGGATTAATTAAATTCAAACTCCATTAGCTAAAATGATTAATTAAAACATCATTTGTTAAAATGATTTATAAAACATCATTAATTAAAATATTTTAACTAAATTCCAAACATCATTAGTTAAACCAATTAATTTAAAACAATCATGAGCGGAAGTTATTAACTAAATTAAAATATCATTATTTAAAATGATTTATTACTTTTAAATATCATTAACCAAAATGATTATTAATTCCAATTATCATTAATTGAAATAATTAATTAAGTTCAATAAATTAATTAAACTCCATTATCATTAATTAAAAGAACTAATCAAACTTAAATAATCATTAGTTAAAATAAGTATAAAACATCGTTAGCTAAAATGATTAATTAAATCCAAAGATAAACCAATTTTTAATCTATCGTTTTAAATTGGTTAATTAATCTCAAAATCATTAGTTAAAATGATTTAATTATTCTAAATTATCATTAACCAACAAATGATTTTAACATTCCGTTTAGCGGAAACAAAAGCTCAAGTTCAAAACCTATGATAGGGTTCTGTTGATGAAATTTAATAAATGATGATATAGAGAAACTGCTATAACGACGATTAACAAGTTAAATGGAGTATCAAAGTTTTTATTTCAATTAACCATCAATAACGACATACGGATGTAAACAAATAATTTATGGGTGAGAATCCCCTTTGGGTCTCTCTACAGATTCTCCCTGCAAAACAATGGTTATGGATAATATATAGGTAATTATATGAGTTTACAACGATCAAATTAATATGCCATCCATTTTCCAAACAAAATTTCAACCAACCAATCAATCAAATAATTTAATTAACATCCAAGTAATCAATAAACGTTTATATCATCATAGATATGATATAATAAAGTTCAGTGTGAGTTAAACTCATATTGATTTTTGTTTCCGTCGAAACGTCCAGATTTTAGACTAAAACCGAACGGTCGTCCGATTTTAGCCTAAACTTTCACTTGCTTCAAATCCAACCAAACCAATTTCATCGCGATGATCTCCATGACACGAGTGTAGTGCAAAAAACAGCGTTCGAATCCGACCTCGTATGGGCGAGATACAAAATTTTGTAAGTCATCGATAGATTTAAAATTATAATATGATAAACATATTTATAAATTTACCCCTATCGCCATCTTCTTCCCAAATTAAACGTGTGCACAGTGATGCACGAATGTGGCAGTGCATAGCGGCGTGCATGCACCGCCAAATGACACCTCCACGCCACCATTAGACAAGCCTCTTTGCCGTTGCTTCTCCCTCCTCGATTTCTGCACGCCCATACCCAAATCTCCTTGCACGACATGCTCGATTAAAACACGACCTGGGCTAAGCTTCTCCGTCTGTACAATTGACGCAATCACCATCCCTTAGCCGCACCTCATGAAACTTCGACCGTAGCTACCGTTTCATGCCATAAATATAACCACCATCTCGATTTCCCCTAAATCCACATGAACAGCTCGATAATGCAAACCCTAGCTCCTAAACCCATTCAACTTCACTGTTGAATCCCAAAATCCAATGTCACACCCACATAAAACATATCAAGGTGAAAATCTCCTCGGATTGAGATATTTAGTGCTTTTTTTTATTTTTAGTTTAGACATGAATTTGATTTTAATTTTTTTTTAAAATGGAGGCCTTCCTTTTCTTAAGTTACAATAGAAGATTAAACGAGGGGAAGAAGTATGGGCTGTACGCAAGTGTGGGCATGGCTATGTGTAACAACCCACATATTTTACGATTGAGTATTTAAATATTTTATTTAAATATTTTATCGTTAGTCGGATTATAGTCCGAAAAGTTAATTTTTTGCATACGGTCGAATTAGGACTTGAGACCACTTCAATTGAGTTCAAAATGACGTTTGCGATCTTTTTGAGTATAAACATTGATATGTTTGGAGCTAGCTAAAAATTTGACCATTTTCACTTTGGGTTTGGGTTTGGCTTCAGCCAATGTTCTAACTTAATACCCTAAAACTGAAACCCTCTCTTCATTCACTCCCTCTTCCTCTAGTTTTCAGCGCTAAAGAGATTAATGGCGAGTGGAATGGGAAATTAAAACTCCAAACCCTAGTTTCCATTTACAAATCAAGTTCTAGCTCCAAATCAATAGAAGAAGCTTTTAAGCTTCCTCCTCTTCTTCTCTAACTCATTCTCCTATCAATTTCAGAAATTTCTAAACCTAACTTTGGGAATGTTCTTCTTTTAAAGCTTAGAATCAAGCTTCTTGAGTTGGGATTGAAGAGTGGTTGATCCTCCTTTGTTTTCAAGCTTCCCAATCTTGTGCTTTTGGGTTCAAAGGTGAGATTTTTATCTCACATCTATAACTATAATTATCTTTGGTTGTTTGGTATGAATTCCTACACTTCTTCATGTGCACTTGCTCTTGATTTAGATTGGTTTTGTGAATATTTAAATTTTTGGGTTTTTAAGTCAAATTTGTGTGGAAATCCTTTTATGGATGTTTGATCATGCTTTGGATGATGCATCGAGGAGTATATAGGACCGGGTTGCCAATTGGCATAAACCCTTAGAGCCAATGTTCGTCCGGTTGCATTTTAGAAGAATTTGCTCTTCATTTGGATAGGCTGAAAAACAACCCAGGCATGATTCAGTCGACTGAAATCTCTGTTCAGTCGACTGAACCTGAAACCCGAAAGTTTCCAGGCATGATTCAGTCGACTGAAAACTCTGTTCAGTTGACTAAACCTAGAAACAGAAAGTTTCCTGAACCTGGAAAGTCTTCATGTACAGGGTCAGTCGACTGAAAATTCTGTTCAGTCGACTGAACCTGCTGTTTCAGCCCAATTTGCCTTTTTGGATTGAATTTCCAATTTAAATCGATTCGTGAAGATCCTATTTGTTGTTATCATTTATTATGACTTTGATGACTACGCTTTTTGGGATTTTTGAATATCCAATCTTTGATGGATTCTTTATCGGTTTAATTGGATTTGATTCGCGTCTTCGAACGTGAATTTTTATGATTGATTGTTTCCACAATCATTTTTGTGATTTGTCACTTTAAAAATATAAAGGTTTCAATACTAGTAGTAAATATCAAAACTCTTTCATCAAAGCGATTTTAACACTATTTTATTACAAAGCTCGTTTCTTAAACCGTTTTCCAATCTACTAGCATATACAAACTTTTGCCTCATTCGTATGAGAAATCTAATTAAACGGCTTAGTAAAGCAAGTGGTATGAAACGCTTGCGTTTACTTCGTCGGTTAATTCTTGGACTTGTTCGATTGAATCTCTTGTGACAATTTTCTAGTGGAGATCTACAATTTGTTCGTAAATATTTAAGTTAAGCTAGTGGTTATGGGACATGAAGCTAAGCTCATATATTTACTAGCTTACTGTAATTGACACTTCTTGATGATCACGACGATCATTTTTGTGATTTAGACTAGCAATTGTGCGATGTCTCTTTGTCTGCGAGGGAGACTAGACCTCGTTTCAGTGTGATTTCGACTCACACATGTGGGGTAGCGCCCCATGGCCTTCGGGCCGTTCGTGTGTCAAAAATTAATGGCTAGCTACCATGAGATGGCGTCTCGTTCGTGTGATACATATGTTGGTGAGTTTTTATGCTCCCGTTCATGTGATAGGCCTCCTCCCTTTTATGATTCTGGATTTCGTGTGTTGATTTCTGGAATTTGCGCTTCACCAATTTTAGTGATTTTCGTTGATATGATTTATCAATTTTTGTGCATTGGTGAATTCGTGTGTCATTGACTTGTTGTGAATACAAGTTTTGGGTATGAAACCCTTTTTGGATCTTTGAGAAGATTCTTGTGATATTGATTAACCTCATGTTGATTTTCAATTACATACTTATAGTAGTATACCATTATGGTTATCATATGTTTATGCCATATCTCTTATTCTATATCATGTCATCTGATATTTATAGCTAGACTGATCCGTTTATTATTTTCTTATGAAATAATACTCGGGTCAGACCGAGATGTTACATGTGCTTCTGCTTGACTTCTCCCCAGGTATTCATTACTCTGACTTTTGGCTAACTACTTAGATTAGTAGTTTTTGTTGTAAACATTTGAGATATAGACTCTATGATGTATACTTATTCTTTTGTATAGCACATGTTGCTATTCTTTTGGGTTATTGTGGATCTTTCTGACCACTACTCCGATGAACATTTTTATGTGTTATATATATTCATATCTATTTCCGCCTTTGTGATATGAATTATCTATGACTGATTTGTGTTATGTTTATTTCTATATTTGTTTCCGAAGACATTATAGCCACTGTGTAGTAGCTTTGAGTTTGTGTCGGTATATCGGATTTCCTCTTGAAAGGAATGAAAGTTTTATTTTATCTGCCATATCGGTACTCGCACAAAGCAATTATACAGTTGGTCGCTCCTCAACAGCCTTATTCTCCGTGCTAGTTGACGACATTACTCCGTAGTGTCCTTGGCTAGCGTGGGTATAGAGGTAGGGCGTCACAGCTTGGTATCAAAGCCAAACTTCGAAACAATGTAGAATAATTTAACAAGGATCATCGTCCTTAGTCCATCTTAGGAGTCGTGCCTTAGGATTTAATTCGTGTCTTCGTACCGTTCTATCCTATTTTTTTTTATGATTCCTTGTTTTATTTATCAAGGTTGCTTGATATTCATTTGGTGAATAACCTTTTTCTTCTTCTTTCTTTCTTTCTAAAGGAAGGGAAATGGTTAGACCAGGCCGTCCCAGTGTCGGTCAATCTAGTGCTACTCCCCAAGATGGAGTTTTTATGTCTGCCCAGCAGCTTCTTGATTTAGTTAAGAATGCTCAAGCAACTGGTTCTAATTCGGAACCTACTCATCCTAAGTCTAGATTTGCACGTTTGTGCAACGATTGTACCAACTTGGGTGGAAAGCCATTCAAAGGTTCTGAAACTATTATTGAAGTCCAGGCTTGGTTAAGATCATGCAATCGAATCTTTTCTCGCATGAACCTCATTGATCTTCACCGAGTTCAGGTGGCCTCTAGTATGCTCCAAGAAAGAGCATTGGACTAGTATGAACTTCTTATTTCCGAAATCAATGATGCGGATTTCACCTAGGTGCAATTCTGTGAACGCTTCGAATTAAAATTTGTGCCAGAAGCTGAGAAGGTGACTTTGGCTCGCCGTTTTATAGACCTTGTTCAAGGTGAATCCTCTGTGACTGATTATGTTGCATCCTTCGAGTCACTTTCCAAATATGGGGTTGAATACATCAACACCCCATTGAAGAAGAACCAAAAATTTGTCTATGGCTTAAACAAAAATCTCAAGAAGCCATTGCTTCTAAAATTAGAAGTTCCCTTCGACCAACTCATTGATATCGCTCTTCGTCTTGAAGAGGCAGATAGGGAAAGCGATGTTGAAGTTGTGGGTGCCAAATCGAACTTCAACAGCAAGAAGAGGACAAACAAATTCAAAGGTCCTTATCCCAACAAAAAGGGTAGGCAAGAAACTCCTACTGCAAAGGATCCTTCTCCTAGTAGTGGGAAATGATTCAACTGTGGGTCTAGGGACCATTTTGCGAACAAGTGTTCAAAGCCCCGTTGTTGTCGCTATTGTAAGAGCCCGGATCATTGTATACATCAATGCCTCAAACTTGAAGGCAAGAAGGAGGGAAAGCTTAATATTGCTCAAGCCCCTGGCAACACACCTCGTGGTCAAGGTATTTCTCATTCTATCCTTGATGGCATTATTTTATTTCATGATCATCCTATTCGAGTTCTTTTTGATACGGGTGCGTCCCATTCTTTTATTTCAAAAGAACTTGTTGATACTTTTTCTTTGGATGTTTTGTGTTTAATGACTTCTTTGAGAATTGCGAATCTGGTTGGTGGATCTGCAACAATCAGTTTATTGTATAATGATGTCGAGATTATTTTGTGTGATTTTTCTTTCCGAGCCGATTTGCATGTCATGCGCTACTTATGCTTTGGAATGATTTTGGGAATGGATTGGCTTAACCATTATGAAGCTCTTATCCAATGTCCTGAGTGGACTATTCATCTTCGAAATCCTCAATATGTTAAGCAGATTTCTATTAATCTTAAAGATTCGGATTCCAGTTTGGTTTCATCTTTATACTCTTTAAATCCTCATGATGACGATAATGATGATGAGGAAGATATTATTTCTCTTATTCATGTTGTTCGTCAATTTTCCGACATATTTGAGCCCGTTTTAGGATTACCACCTAAGCGAGCAATTGAGTTCAAAATTAATCTTATTCCTGGAGCTCAACCTATTACTCGTCCATCTTATCGCACGTCCAATAAGGAAAATGAGGAGATGCGCAAACAATTATCCGAATTGGAGACGAAGCAATTTATTCGCTCTAGTTCCTCGCCTTGGGGAGCTTCGGCTATTTTTGTGAAGAAATCCGATGGTACTCTTAGACTTTGCGTTGATTATCGCAAGCTTAATGATCTTACTATCAAAAATAAATATCCTTTACCTCGGATTGACGATCTATTCGATCAACTTAGTGGTGCTAGAGTCTTTTCACAATTGGACTTAGCAACCGGTTTTCATCAGCTTCGTATTGCAGAGGATAGCATTCCTTTGACATCGTTCCGTACTCGGTATAAATCTTATGAATGACTTATTATGCCATTTGGGTTAACGAATGCTCCGGCTTATTTCGTTGACCTTATGAATAGTTTTCAAAGACTTCCTCGATCGGTTTGTTCTCATCTTTATTGATGATATTCTTGTGTATTCAAAAACCGAGGAGGAGCATGAAAAGCATCTTCGGATTGTGTTTGAAACTCTTAGGAGTAATCAATTAAAATAAATTTTTTCTAAATGCCACTTTTGGCAATCTTGTGTGAAGTTTCTCGGTCATATTATTTCCGAATCTGCAATTTCCGTGGATCCTTCAAAGATTGAAGCGATTCAAGATTGGAAGAGACCGAAGAGTGTGACGGAGATTCGTAGTTTTCTTGGATTGACGAGTTATTACCGCCGTTTTATCAAATACTTTTCTAAGATTGCCGTGCCTCTCACTAACGTAACGAAGAAATGTTTTAAATACATTTGGTCGGACAAATGTGAAACTTCTTTTCAGAAACTAAAGGAACTTCTTTCTGATGCTCCTATTCTTGTTATTCCAGAGGGGAATCAAGATTTCGTTGTTTATACCGATGCTAGTCGCGTTGGTTTGGGTGCCGTTCTTATGCAAAGAGAACGTGTTATTACTTATGCTTCTAGGCAATTGAAGCCTGCTGAGACTAGGTATGCCACTCATGATTTATAGCTCGCGGCTATTGCTTTCGCCCTTCGTATTTGGCATCATTATCCTTTAGGAGAGAAATTTGTTCTTTATACCGATCATAAGTCCTTGAAGTATTTATTCTCTCAAAAGGAACTTAATTTGCGTCAACAGCGTTGGCTCGAATTCCTTGCATCTTATTATCTTGATATTCTTTATACTCCTGGAAAGTGGAATCGAGTTGCCGATGCACTTAGTCGCAAGCAACAAGCGGTTGTTTCCACGATGTTATCCAAATGGAATGATCTCGAGGTTTCATCCACTCGTGAAATTCGAGACCATGTTTCCGATTTATGTTCATCTCTTTTTTTATGTAGCCTTGAGGCTCATCCTTCTCTTTCAGACCGCATTCTTGAAGCTCAAAGGCTAGATCCCGAATTGGCTCTTCTTGGCCAAAATATTAAGGATAAAATTGATATTGAAGGTTTGAAAGACTTTGATATCGATTCTCGTGGCGGCATTCATAAATTTGGTAGACTTATCGTGCCAAATATTAGTGATCTTCGTAAAGATATTTTAGAAGATTCTCATCATTCTAAATTTACCATTCATCCCAGTAGTAGTAAAATGTACGCGAATATGAAGCAGCTTTATTATTGGGAGGGAATGAAATCTGATATTGCTAACTTTATTAAGTGTTGCATGACTTGCCAACTCATTAAGGCCGAATATCAAAGGCCCGGTGGGTTATTGCAACCTTTGGAAATTCCAATTTGGAAGTGGGATCAAATTTCCATGGATTTTATTGACGGCCTTCCCCGTTCTCGTTCGGGTCATGATAGCTTATGGGTGATAGTTGATAGACTCACTAAATCCGCCCATTTCATTCCCGTTCGGTCCAATCGAACCGTTCCTCTCTTGGCCAAACTTTTTATCAAAGAAATTGTTAAATTGCATGGAGTTCCTACTTCTATTGTTAGTGATCGTGATCCATTGTTTACTAGTGCATTTTGGAAGAGTCTTCAAAAAGCTTTGGGAACGAAGCTTAATTTTAGCACCGCTTATCATCCCCAGTTCGATGGACAAACCGAGCATATGAATCAAACTCTTGAAGATCTTCTTTGTGCATGTGTTCTTGATTTTGGTGGGAGTTGGGAAGATCATATTTCACTTGTTGAATTTTCCTATAATAATAGCTTCCAATCTAGTATTGGTATGGCTCCTTTCGAGGCACTTTACGGAAGGCCATGCCGATCTCCTTCTTGTTGGCTTGAGGCCGGTGAGAAGCTGGTTTTAGGTCCAGATTTTATTCGTGATTCCACAGAAAAGATTGACCTTATTCATCATAGGATGAAAGAAGCCCAAAGTAGACAAAGATCCTATGCCGATAACCGGAGAAGGAAATTAGAATTTTCTATGGGAGACCTTGTGTTCATTCGTGTTTCACCTATGAAAGGTGTTGTACGTTTCAGTCGATCGGGAATATTAGCTCCTCGATATATTAGGCCATTTCCTATCACCGAACATATTGATTCCGTGGCTTATCGCCTTTTATTACTGGCTCAGTTTTCTGCTATTCATGACGTGTTTCACGTTTCTCAATTACGGAAATGCCTTCGAGATTCCGATTCTATTCTTGAGCCCGGTGTTGTGGAAGAAATTGAAGTTTCGCCTAATTTAACTTACGAGCAACATCCTATTCGTATTATTGCTTCAGAGGTCAAGCGCCTTCGGAATAAAGATGTTCCACTTGTTAAAGTTCAATGGTCCTCAAATCCTAAGGATTGCTCTTGGGAATCTAGAGAATTCATCGAGCGAACACATCCGGACTTAATTTCTCGTGTTCTTTGAGGTGAACTTCTTATTTCAAATTTCTTTTGTGTTGAATATGCTTTCATGGTTGTTACTATGTGTTTTCTTCTTAAATATTGCGAGGACGCAATTTCTTTAAGGAGGGGAGTCTGTAACAACCCGCATATTTTACGATTGAGTATTTAAATATTTTATTTAAATATTTTATCGTTAGTCGGATTATAGTTCGAAAAGTTACTTTTTTCATACGGTCGAATTAGGACTTGAGACCATTTCCATTGAGTTCAAAATGACGTTTGCGATCTTTTTGAGTATAAACATTGATATGTTTGGAGCTAGCTAAAAATTTGACCATTTTCACTTTGGGTTTGGGTTCGGCCCAATGTTCTAACTTAATACCCCAAAAATGAAATCCCCTCTTCATTCACTCCTTCTTCCTCTACTTTTCAGCTAAAGAGATTAATGGTGAGTGGAATGGGAAATTAAAACTCCAAACCCTAGTTTCCATTTACAAATCAAGTTCTAGCTCCAAATCAATAGAAGAAGCTTTGGTAAGCCTCCTCTTTTTCTTCTCCAACTCATTCTCTTATCAATTTCAGAAATTCCTAAACCTAACTTTGGTAATGTTCTTCTTTTAAAGCTTAGAATCAAGCTTCTTGAGTTGGGATTGAAGAGTGGTTGATCCTCCTTTGTTTTCAAGCTTCTCAATCTTGTGCTTTTGGGTTGAAAGGTGAGATTTTTATCTCACATCTATAACTATAATTATCTTTGGTTGTTAGGTATGAATTCCTAACACTTCTTCATGTGCATTTGCTCTTGATTTAGATTGGTTTTGTAAATATTTCAATTTTTGGGTTTTTAAGTCAAATTTGTGTGAAAATCCTTTTATGGATGTTTGATCATGCTTTGGATGATGCATCGAGGAGCATATAGGGCCGGGTTGCCGATTGGCATAAACCCTTAGAGCCAATGTTCGTCCGGTTGCATTTTCGAAGAGTTTGCTCTTCATTTGGATAGGCTGAAAAACAACCCAGACATGATTCAGTCGACTGAAATCTCTGTTCAGTCGACTGAACCTGGAACCCGAAAGTTTCTAGGCATGATTCAGTCGACTTAAAACTCTGTTCAGTCGACTGAACCTGAAAACAGAAAGTTTCCTAAACCTGTAAAGTCTCCATGTACAGGGTCAGTCGACTGAAAACTCTGTTCAGTCGACTGAACCTGCTGTTTCAGCCCAGTTTGCCTTTTTGGATTGAATTTCCAATTTAAATCGATTCGTGAAGATCCTATTTCTTGTTATCATTTATTATGACTTTGATTACTACACTTTTTGTGATTTTTGAATATCCAATCTTTGATGGATTCTTTATCGGTTTAATTGGATTTGATTCGCGTCTTCGAACGTGAATTTTTATGATTGATTGTTTCTACAATCATTTTTGTGATTTGCACTTTAAAAATATAAAGTTTCAATACTAGTAGTAAATATCAAAACTCTTTCATCAAAGCGATTTTAACACTATTTTATTACAAAGCTCGTTTCTTAAACTGTTTTCCAATCTACTAGCATATACAAACCTTTACCTCATTCGTATGAGAAATCTAATTAAACGGCTTAGTAAAAAAGTGGTATGAAATGCTTGTGTTTACTTCGTCGGTTAATTCTTGGACTTGTTCGATTGAATCTCTTGTGACAATTTTCTAGTGGAGATCTACAATTTGTTCGTAAATATTTAAGTTAAGCTAGTGGTTATGGGACATGAAGCTAAGCTCATATATTTACTAGCTTACTGTAATTGACACTTCTTGATGATCACGACGATCATTTTTGTGATTTAGACTAGCAATTGTGCGATGTCTCTTTGTCTGCGAGGGAGACTAGACCCCGTTTCAGTGTGATTTCGATTCACACATGTGGGGTAGCACCCCATGGCCTTCGGGCCATTCGTGTGTCAAAAGTTAATGGCTAGCTACCATGAGACAACGTATCGTTCGTGTGATACATATGTTGGTGAGTTTTTATGCTCCCGTTCGTGTGATAGGCCTCCCCCTTTTTATGATTTCTGGATTTCGTGTGTTGATTTCTGGAATTTGTGCTTCACCAATTTTAGTGATTTTCATTGATATGATTTATCAATTTTTGTGCATTGGTGAATTCGTGTGTCATTGACTTGTTGTGAATACAAGTTTTGGGTATGAAACCCTTTTTGGATCTTTGAGAAGATTCTTGTGATATTGATTAACCTCATGTTGATTTTCAATTACATACTTATAGTAGTATGCCATTATGGTTATAATATGTTTATGCCATATCTCTTATTCTATATCATGTCATCTGATATTTATAGCTAGACTGGTCCGTTTATTATTTTCTTATGAAATAATACTCGGGTCAGACCGAGATGTTACATGTGCTTCTGATTGACTTCTCCCCAGGGATTCATTACTCTGACTTTTGGCTAACTACTTAGATGAGTAGTTTTTGTTGTAAACATTTGAGATATAGACTCTATGATGTATACTTATTCTTTTGTATAGCACATGTTGCTATTCTTTTGGGTTATTGTGGATCTTTCTGACCACTACTCTGATGAACACTTTTATGTGTTATATATATTCATATCTATTTCCGCCTTTCTGATATGAATTATCTGTGATTGATTTGTGTTATATTTATTTCTATATTTGTTTCCGAAGACATTATAGCCACTGTGTAGTAGCTTTGAGTTTGTGTCGGTATATTGGATTTCCTCTTGAAAGGAATGCAAGTTATATTTTATCTGGCATATCGGTACTCGCACAAAGTAATTATACAGATGGTCGCTCCTCAACAGCCTTATTCTCCGTGCTAGTTGATGACATTACTCCATAGTGTCGTTGGTTAGCATGGGTATAGAGGTGGGCCATCACACTATGGCTGATGTAATGTAGGCATGGGCAAGCATAAGGCCAAATATAAATACATATTATTATTTTAAATTTAAAAATATTCAAACAAACATACTCAAAAATTTCGAACTCCAAATGAGGCGTGCCCCCTGGCATTCTACATATTATACCCCAATTCCGAATGCAACAGAACTTTTCCCAATGTCTAATTCGATTATATGCCACAGATTGGTTTTTAGACCCAGTTATTATATTAAATTTTCGATATTAATTTCGACACGTTTCGATCTCGCATGAACGAACTATACGTCCAATCGTCATGAATTTCGATGGCGTAATATAATTCACCATTACGGTTCTAATGAAATTGATTTCGTCGAAATCCGAGACTGTTCCCTTGAAAAACTAATTTCACAAACTTAAATATTTAATTATCGATATTTATTCTATCAATTTACATTTTTAAACGAATTTACAATTTGAATCCACCAATATTATTTATTAATTAAAAGAAGTAAAATAAAATTATTAAATCCATTTAATTAACATTTATTTCACAATTCAAATATTTAATTATTTCCTATATTTGAATAATAAATTATTAAAATCCAAAATTCAATTATTTAAATATTTAAAATTAATTAAACATTTAAAATCAAATGATCAGAATTTTGGGTTGTTACATTTTCCCCACCTTAAATGAATTTCGTCCCCGAAATTCATAGGAAAGAAAATGTTTCCAAACCCTTACATTTTAGAAATATTAATTAAAATGAGTTATTAAACTTATTTTCAAAACAATTAGCCGAAATAGATTCTGAAATTTCCAAATCTTTTAAATCCATCCACCTATACCAATTAATTCCCTTAGATTCATTTATTCCAAGTTATAACTTAGAAAATCAATTTTTAGTTATAATTTTTTTTCCAAAATTTCTTAAATTTTTTCTAACTCTTTAATTTACGGAAAATTTCGCTAGCGTCTCCTTTGCATGGCTCAATCACCATAAGTACAAATCGCCTCAACGGGCTCTAGTCCAATCAAAGAAAACAAAAGCCAGGTGGCCTTCCTTATTTGGGGCATAAAATCATCAATCAAATTAAAATTTTCAAATTATTACATGCCTTTTGCGTTTGATTTATATTTTCGTTATTAATTTATTATTTTCTATGCAAATGCAGGCATGCAAGAATCAAATAGCTCCCTTGTAAACCTGTACTTACAAAATACAAAAGAAAATCATGTTGACAAAAGCAATATGATACAATTTTACATCAAAAAGCTAGTCTGATATAAATCTTCAGGCAACCAACAATCATATCTCAATCATATGTAACAAAATACGGAGAATATTCTGTAATATATGATACGTATCTAATTATTTCAAATGATAATTTAAATCTAAATACCCAGGTTTTTCAATTCAAAATTTTATTTTCAAATTTCTCAGACGAGAAAAATCAAAGATCAAAATCAAAATGACAAGGAGGGAACTCCTCCTAATAAAGTACGGTGAAGCTTTAGAATCAAAACAACATAGAATGTCTTGTGGTATTCTGGTTCCTCCAAAAAAAATAAACTAGAGTGAATAAGTATCATTCCTTTCTCAAAATCTTCAAAAATCACTTTTTTCAAAATGGCCGAGATTTAGGTCCTGGTAACAACAAGTCAAAATCCTTTGTCTATAAATTTAAACTTTGTAGGTAATTGTATATAAAATCACTCAACCAATCAATTCAATCAAATTAAATCAATCAAATTCTATGAAGAAATAAACTAACACTAATAGTCAATCAAATTCCATAAGGGAAACAATTTCGGTTAACATTGGTTCAAAATGTCAAATGACTAACGAATAAATTTTAACTTAGGTTCAAACCTTTCTTGATTCTCCAAAAATATAGTTAATTATCCGAGCGTTCCATTTTGCTCAATAGCTTTGGTTATTGCTTAGAAGATTATCCAAACTCACTCGGACAAAAATGGAAACTTAAACTCTCTATTTTATTAGTTTCTTAACTACACTAATTTTTTTTATTATTATTATCCACTTATATTTTCACTTAGTATTTTATTCAGTACTAAAATTATTTATGAATTATTTTATAAATTCTTTCCCATGTTTTTAGAAATGTTTTATAAAGTTATTTTCTTTATAAAACATTAAATAATATATTATTCCACTTTATTTTCATGTATATTACTTTTATATATCCTAAGAGTACATATAAATTTATTTTAACTTTTTAAGGATCTAGATGGAGATCAAATCAAATTATGGTTTCTTAAAACTGAGTCAACCTATCAACCTTTTTAACTTAGAGTGTTAAACGAATAATATTTATGGGTTGACCCAATCAGCAAGTAGTTCATACTACATAGATGTTTTTAAACAATTGTTTGCAACCAAATTGGCCACAAATATCTGAGAATAAGTCTGTGTACCGAAGTAAATGAAGAAAATAAATGAGAATAGAGGAATATACCAAAAGAATAAGCAAATCATAGAGGAAAACAAGAACATCAAGATTTATAGTGGTTTAACGTTGATTGCCTACGTCCACTTTGAATATTCTCTTCATTGATTCACTTTAATGTTGATTACAATAAGAAATAGAAAGGGGCAAGAGAATAATGGAGAAAGTTGATTACAATAAAAGTGTTATGTAACCGACAGAGTAAAGATCGTTAGAATGACCCCCTAGGCCTGTATTTATGGAAGAAGGCAATCACCAATCTGTTTGGAACTTCGACGACAGGACATCCTCATCCAAATAGGCCCACCATAGGGGGTGCTGAGCCGAAATCTCAATGGAGAAGGATTAATACCGATCCCTCCATTCATAGAATTAGGAGTAGCGGTTCCTATGGTAGCTTCTCTGTGCTTAAGTATGATGGTATCTCAAATATCATGATGATTGGATGTGTGGAGCTCATGCTTTTGCTTAATCTTTGGTTCGTACCTCCTTTGATGTCATTGTTGCCGATCCCTCCACATCGGTCATGCCGAACCTTATAATATGCCATCCATTTGTATTCTCGTAACTTCATCACATGATGCTGATCCCTCCTGATCATCCATAATGTTATACCGATCCTTATTCATCCGTGCATATCCCTTGATCCAACATGTCGGTCCTTCTGGTTCAACGAGTCTATGTCGAACCCTATTACAACTTATCATGCCAGACCCTAAACTCCAATACACTCTTCCAACCCCTCCGAGAACCATTTATGCCAAGCCAAGCATCATCAATTATACCGATCCCTCTATTATCTCATCTATGTTGACTATCCACTCAAATAATCATGCTGATCCCTAATGTTTCACCTTGCTATGCCGATCCCTTGATTATCCAAGCTATTTTCTATATTTCTAACACCCTGTGTTTTTTGTCTATCAACTCCATTTAATCCGAGCTTCGTATAACTATCCAGACTCTATTTCTAGATCCTATATCCATTGCTTCCTGGTCATTTTTCTTGAAAACGGATGAATTTGTCTTGCGTAATGACCCCAATATAGCTAGGTTAGGGTACTGAGTAACACTTGCCCCCCAAATTATGTCTTATGAGTAACATGACAAGCTTTGAATCAAAAAATATGAATTGCCGGAAAGATGTCCATCTAGCTTCCTAACTGATTGCAATTCCTTTATCGAATTTCAATGACACAAGTCCGATGTCGCATTCTATTATTGTGTATAAATCTGGTCATGAGGGACTTACAATCTTCCTATTATCTTATCCAGTTCGAAATTTAAATTTTAAGGTTTGATCGCAATTTTTGTTAATCACAAAAAAGATGAACTTTTAAACTGTTCCGATGCATATTCACATACACGTTTCTATTGTTGGTTCCTGGACATGTTCGAACGTTCACAAGTCGTTGCCAATTTTTATAGTATCATGTATGTTTGTGTCTGCAGCCGAACATTTATGACAACGATCGTCATTTACTTTCCAATTGTCCATCATTTATCCTTTTCCATTTTCCATTTTTTACTCTCTATTTTTTTAAACTTTTGTGGAGGGATCAGCATTCTACATGTCGATCACTTGCTAGGGACACGTGAGTAGGGATCGATAAATCTCAGCACCAATCCCTCCTTGTTATCTTTGACTGGGTCACCTCTTATGACCGGTTCCCTCTCCGACATACTTGTATATAAATGAGCCCTCTTTCCTTCTTTCCTTACTTTACCATTGCATCTTCCTTCGCATAAATTTCTTGCCGAACCTATGTTACAACAGACCCTTCTTAACAAACAAAATTTCTTCAACTCTATACTCAAATCCAAATACGAAATCAAGTACTTCCTCCAAGTCGCCTCTCCCTCATCTTCAATTCAAAGCCCCGAACACTTGCCTGTAGTTTAATTTGGTATACACAGGTACGTACTCCCTATTAATCATGTAATTGAGTTGTGAATCTTAAGCTTTAGGGAGTTCAAGCGTCTTTTAGGTCTTGATAGGTTGCATTGGGATATGAGAAAAAGGAGAAGTAAAGGAAGGAGAAGGAGAAGGAAAAGGAAGAGAAGGGTTTGGCTAGAATTTTTGAAGTGATGAAGGAAGATTGAGTTTTGGGATTACGAGGGAGAAATTGATATAATGATCGGTATTCCTTATCCTCATATAAGGATCAGTATAGAGTGGTCTCGAATCTGGGTCGGTAGGAATTAGCTATGAAGAGGGGTCGGTGTGGGTAAGTTTAGGAGAGGGTTCGGAAGGAAATTGTACTGGTGTGGGATCGGTGTAGATGTCTTAAGTTGAGGGATCGGTATGGAGTCATGGGGAAGGGATCGGTAATGAGGCTGAGAGATCGATAGTTGACACTAAGGATCACTCTAATCTATCTTATTTGAACACTTAATACAAATTTTTCTTGCTAAAATCGAGCATGAGATGACAAATGGACAATACAACTTGCATATTTGGACTGTCGAACTTAGGCTTAAACGACCAAACTTTCGGACTTCTCAAATTGAAGTAAGTAACAAATCTGCTAACATACTTAGATAACAGTCTTCATAATTCAATATGCTGATCCATCGATCCTATAGCTTTCGTTGATGATTAACTTTCTTGTCAATTGAGACGGTCAAAGACGACGGTCTCTCTACACAAAATTCCAAGTCTCATCATTTTATTCTTGCTTTTCTGATTTCAAACTGTTTATGCTCATATCACACTGCACTGCACTAGTTCACACTTGACACGGGGGAACAAGTTATTATTTATAATCTCGATTGTCTACTGAGTATGGCTAACATAGATTCCAGATGCACGAAGCGTTCAAGCAACATGTCTTCTTATTCAGCGGCGAAACACATCGGTTCTGAAGCAAAATCAAGTTCTGCCACTATATCTGGGAGTTGTTCTGCCACTATATGTGGAAGACGTTCTCCAAGTCATCATGGAGAACAACCAAAAGCATTGAATCCTCAAATTGATCTCTTCTCCGATATTCTATTTCTTCCAACGGAAACCATCAGCCTGCTCCTGATGCCATTGAGGGTGCCATTGTCCTGGATAACCCTGTCAATTCACATGCTTCTCGAATCGGTGAAGCCGCTCTTCGTCGATTATGTTCCATCCATGGGATTCCATTTGAGGATGTTTTATTTCCCATGAGGAAAGATGGACATCACTTGCCCCCAGCCGAATATAAAGCGTGCAAAAAATTTATGTGTTGGGCTGAATGCGTTCCACCTTTTAACTCCTTCGTCCGTGAGATGCTTAGGTGTCTTGGGATCGCCCCTACTCTATTGCATCCCAACAGCTACGCTTTCATTCATGGGACTTTCCTCTTATTCAAGAATTTTTTGTTCTGTCTACCAACTCCAGAAGACATCAGATTTATCTATAACTTTAAATGACCATCACGAAGCCCTTCTTTACGTCTTTCTTGAACCTTTGTCGAATTGTCAAGTCCTTACATGTACTTGGAATAAGCTTTCATTATTTAAGCACGAATGGTTCGACATGTGATGTCCTCCTGGATTGCAAGAAGATGGTTAAAAGGACGTAAGTTCTACTTCCACTTTTCTCTTAAGTTCAATGACTCAAGTCATAATTTTTCCTTTGAATATACTAACGTCCGAAGCTCTTTCAGGTGTTCGTCTACGTCCCGAAGCCACTGAGTTTTCTAGAGCCATCGCCGCCATCTGTGCTACTCCCATTAAGGACTGGGATATTAAACTCCTCGTAACTGACGAACTGCTATCTTTATTTGTCCCATTGGATGACTGTTGTAGAATCGGACTCCTCGGAAGCAAGGCAGTTCCAAAGATCATTGTCGAATAGAGAGAGGAAACAACCAACCACATTGTGCCCCCTGCTGAGGGGACTCGGGAAGATACATAGGAGGGAAAAACCAAAGATTCACACGTTGGGAAACCAGGTGATGATGATATAGGCCTTAGAAAAGCGTCGATGCTTGGTCCGTCGCAAGTCGGGCAATCGCAAACACCTCGAAAGGGAAAGAAGAAGTTGGTGTACTAGCTACGCACAAGAAAAACTACATCAGACCCGAAGTTCGTTATCACTCCTCTCGAAAAGGAATCATATTCTCTACGATTGGATAGCTCGTTAAAAGGACTCTCCAATCTCCAAATTAAAAATGACATTATGTACTATGACTTTCCAAATATAATCTTTGATGGACTTATCTTCCCTATGAGAAGTCGTTAAGGCACTCAACCTTCTAATAGAGCGGAGAGCACACCCATGAGTAAAGCTACCATTACCGGTCCGTTGGATGGAACATTAGGACACTCAAAATCACATGCACTCCACTATACACTTGTTATTGGTTTCTCGTACGACAACTTCTAATATTCTCTTATTTGATCTTTACAGGTATAATGTCTCAATCACGCCCCTTCGATCGGCCTTAAAGCTCTTCTGCTTATCATTGCCTAAGCCTGGATTCTACGTCTGTTCGATGTAGAGATAAGGACGAAGGGCGAGACAAAGATTATCATTCGAGGGAGTCTACTCCTCTTCTAAGCAAAAGTCTTAATTTCACGTGTTTCACCAGGGCGAACATTTTAATCTTCCAGTTCAGGTTGGAGGAAAATCTTCTTGTTGCGGCCATGAGGAGCAACACTCTGGCTCTTCAAGTTTAAGGTAGTCTCATGAACGCCGATCTTGCAAGCACCCACTCACCACTTCTGAACCACCCCTGCCAGCTACTGCTCCTGACTCCTCAATAGGAGAAAAATTAGCTGAACTTAGAGCCACTTTCCCAAAAATTTGCTTCGACGGTCTCAAATTTCTCCCTTTTATTCACAATGCCCCGGGGTATGCTAAGGAGATCTCTTTAGCTAGTGTGAATGAAGTATTCGTTCAACATGAATCATTTATTCATTTAGCCAAGAAAGTTTTCGAGGTATCCATAGAGCGTCACAACGGAATCGATCATCTCAAGTTGGAGGCTATTTACAATAAAGATATAATCAAGCATCAAGATGCTAAGTTGCTTGAATATAAGACCCAACTTGTAGAAGCTGAAAAGAACGCAAAGGAGACAACAGAGTGGGTAAGTCGCTTGGAGACTTCCCACAAGAAGAAACTGGAGACGGTGCTTCAACACATCAACACGCTTTCTTTAGAAAAGGACTCATTGCAAAAGGAGAAAGATGCTATAGCTAGCCACGTTGTGGAGCTCGAAGAACTGTTAAAGAGAGAGAGGGAGGAGAAAATTGAGGCCCAAGAGGAGTCGTAGAAATACTGTGAAGAAGTAGTCAAGGCAAGGAGCATGGAAACAAAACTCGACGAACAGTTTACAAAATTGAAGTTCTGAAGGAAGAAGCCGGAGAAGAAGGTTGAAAAGAAGTGCTTGAACAAGCCAACTCCTAGGTGGAGGCTGCCATTGAATCTGGAAGGAATGAGATTAAGGAGTTATTTGATCCACTGATTATTGAATATAATGCGAAGATCCTACTCCACCGTGACTTAAGCTTTCTTGACAAGGGTTACCTCGAATCGCTTGCCGAAGCCTAGGAACATATCGTTAAGATAAAGAAAGAAGAACTGGAGAAGCCAAATTCAATGAAGAAGAACTAATGAGAGTAGTTCTTCAAGGAAACAAGCTGTCGGATCTAGCCATCGCCAAACTTCAGTTTTTCAAGGCTCTAGAATCTACTAAAGATGGAGAGGACATTGTCGAGTCTTCCGAAACTGATCTTAAGGGTACCTCTCTAACCCAAGTAGCCAGATAATCAACTTCTCATGACCTGGGGGCAGACTCTTGGCTATGACCTGTACAAGCCAAACTTTGGACCACAAATGATATCTCCTATCCTAGAAGGAGGCACTTTGGTGACTATGAAAAGTCAACCAGATGTTGGTATCGTACTAAAGTTCCCCTTACTTGAAAATTTCTTGTACTTCACGCGCAATGGCTTTTAATTGACATCCATATTTTGATAAACTTCGCATGTCTACCGGGCCTTCATTTGACTCCCAAAAGTGGTGCTGCTATGGAACAACATAAGAAAGCGGCCGAAGACCCGACTGCTATTGAAGTTCAGGGACCTGATGCCCAAATCATCGGTGCTCTTGATGAAGACAAAACCGAAGATCCACTATCGGCCGATGACCCCGATGATGTAATAATTACTGGTGCTTCAGAGCATACTGCTAAAACTAGCATAAAGGAGAGGATTGAGGATGAGGAAAAGTTGAAGCAAGAAGTTAAAGGAGAGCCCGCGTAGTGGAAATCGAAGATCTTGATCTCATACCATTGCAAGTTATTCCACCGGGCGAGTCAGTCCTTCATGAAATCCCTCCTTCTTCCACAAGCACTTCGACTAAGGATGGTAATGGATCCCGGAAGAGAAGTTTGAGTGGCTCCACCTTTGAAAAATCCAAAAGGGAAAGAAAGTCGAAGAAGTAACTATTACTTCAAATCATTGTAATAATTTGCATAATTATTTCTTTCCCTAGTCGCAGGTGTATGGGTATGAATCCCAGTTTTTTGAAATAACTTATACTGGAATTTAACACTTGTGAATAAAAGTTTTTTTATTTTCGATTAGACATCGTGTGAATTGTTGTTTTGATAGTTAAATGATTACTTCCCTTTTAGAGTACTTGTAATTTGTTGATTGCAAATTCTGTTAACAATTCACTATCTTCATCTTAAGGTTTCCTTGCGGCCGTTGCCTTAAGTCATAAAGAACATTAAGCCGAAGTTGTAGTGAGCGGTCATATTCAGCTTTTAGTAGTACGTATTCCTCCTATCGATCTCAGGTTGGAGTTTATGAAATAGAGAACGGTCGAAATCCACCCATCTATTCAGTTGTGTTTCTACTCCAGCCCACACTATAGGGACATAGAGTTGTTTGGCGAGCAGTCAATTCACGCTCGATTTATATTCATGCTCTAATTTACGCTCTGGGGACTTAGAGTTATCTCGTGGGCGGCCGGATCACACCCGAGTCATGTTTATACTCTAGTCCATGCTTCGAGGACTTAGAGTTGTCTCGTGGGCGGTCGAATCCCACCCGAATCATGTTTATACCCCATTCCATGCTTTGGGGGCTTAGATTTGTCTCGTGGGTGCTAGGATCACATTCGAATCAAGTTTATACTCCAGCCCATGCTCCAGAGACTTAGATTTATCTCGTGGGCGGTCGAATCACACCCAATCACGTTTGTACTCCAGTCCATGTTCTGAGGACTTAGAGTTATCAATGGGTGGTCAGTCATTCCTGAATTGTGTTTATACTCAGGTCCCTACTTTTGGGACTTAGAGTTATCGATAGGAGGTTAGTCACACTTGATTTGATGTTTACACTTCTTTTGGCCGCCTCGATTTCGTTTCAGTCCCACCGTCCGGGCAAGAAACTTTTTCAATCTTCGGATGGCCGACGATATTCGTTCCTTATTGAGTGTCCCATCCTTTGAATTATTTATGGAGACTATTAATCGAGAAAATTAATGGAGCTCGTCCGATCCCATCGAGGATGAATACGATTGATCGATTTCAAACTCTAGGATCATGTTCACACATATCGATAGCAATAAGTCTCATTATGTACTTAGCGTAAAATGCAATAACAATCATATATGCAAAGGAAGTTCGAGACTTTTTCACCAAATGGAAAGGGAAAAATTAATCTGCCTCATTACATGTTCAATAAAAAATCAAATGCTAAAGCAGATACTGAAAGTAAATAGAACTGGAATACAAAGGAAATGTTCTAAGTGAAATAGCATCGTAAATGTTCGTTATTCCACGATCTTGGAAGTGTAATGCCATAAAAAGTTGCTAGCTTGAAAGTTCCTTCAACAAGCCTCAATTTAATGACATATGGTCCTTCCCATGTCGGATTCATGTATGACGGGGCAGGAAAAACCAATTTTAGGATGAGATCGCCAACTTCGAAGGATTTTGATTGCACTTTAGTGTTGTAAAATTGGGCGACTCGTTGTCAGTGTGCTGCTGCCCTTAGACTGGTTTCTTCGTGCTTCTCATCTATAAAGTTCAAAGATTCCAAGAGAAGATCTTTGTTCATTTTGATGTCGTAGTAAGTCACTCGATGAGAAGGGATTTCGAGTTCGACCGAGAAAACAGCTTCGAATCCGTAAGCAAGAGCGAATATAGTATGGCAAGTTGTGGACTTATGAGTTGTTCTGTAAGCCCAAAGTGCCATAGGAAGTTCTTCCATCCACTTACCTCTAGCCTTCTCCAAAGGCTTTTTCAGAATAGACTTGATAATTATGTTTACAGCTTCAAATTACCATTCGCCTGAGGGCGAGCGACAGCTGCAAACCTCTTTTCAATACGATATCTTTGAAAAAATTCTTTAAATTCATCACTATCAAACTGGGTCCCATTATCTGTTGCGATAGCAACAAAGTTGATCTCTTTCTTAGTTGTGATCGTAGCCAACGGTTCCACCTCGGCCCATTTGGTGAAGTAATCAACCGCGACAATAACGTACTTTGCACCACCCTTAGAGATTGGTAAAGAGCTGATGATATCAATACCCCGCATAGCAAATGACCATGTACTAACCATTTATGTGATCTCTGTTGGTGGAGCTCTTAGGACTTTCTCATATATTTGGCACTTGTCACATCATCTCATATAATCAGTAGCTTTCCAGTTTATGGTTGGCCAATAATATCCATAACGAAATATCTTCTTCGCCAGAGTTTTCCCCCTAGTGTGATCACCACATTCTCCCTCATGAACTTCATTCAGAACATGCTTATCTCGTCATGAGCGATACACTAGAGTAGAGGAATGGAAAAACCTTTTCAATACATAGTTCCTTCTTGCATAATATGCCGCGAAGCTTTGCAAACGACTTGTCACTTTTCATTACTCCTTTTAGGAAAAATTTCACGCAATAAATAATCTTTAAATGGAGTCATCCATGATTCCCTCTCGGATTTCGCTTCCAGTACTTGATCAATTTCCATCATATTTATACTTGGGGCTTGTAATATCTTGACCGGAACCAAGCCCATCTATTGCGCGTCGCTCGTACTAGCGAACTTTACTAATGAATCAGCTTCTCTGTTTTGCCCATGGGATACGTGAAATGTCATAGTATTCAAATTCTGCCAACAACTCCCGAACTCGGGTAAGATATGGGACAAGTCATTGTCCCTTAACCTAATAGTCTCCTCTAACTTGATCCACCACCAGTTGTGAATCGTAAAAGATTTCAAGAGACTTCTCTTCGAGTTCTTTAGCAAGTTTAAGTCCAATAATCAATGCCTCATACTCAGCCTCATTGTTCATAGCAGGGAAATCAAGCTTCAAAGCATAGCAAATTGAACGGTTCTCGGGGATTACAAGTACAATCCCAGCTTCGGAACTGGGATCATTAGATGCTCCATCAATGTACAACTTCCGTCACACAGTAGAGAATCCGCTACCTTTTGGAAGCTTGTCTTGCATGGTAAATTCTATTATAAAGTCCACCAACGCTTAACCCTGGATAGCTCTTTGAGGCAGATAGGTGATGTCGAACTGGCTGAGCTCGATGTTCCATAATAGTAACCTTCCAGATGTCTCAGGTTGCTATAGGACCTGTTGTAATGGATGGTCGGCGTAAAGGTTGATCGGATGCGCCTGGAAACGCGGACGAAGCTTCCGTGATGCGATCAACAAGCAGTACGCCAATTTCTCTGTCTTCGGATAATTCCTTTCTGCTCTTGTTAAACACTTACTAACATAATACCCAGTCTCTAAATCCAGTTCTCCTCATGGATCAAGGTGGCACTTACAGCATGTGCTGATATAGGCAAATAGACGTACAACTCCTCGTGATCCACCAACTATGACAAGACCTAGGGTCCCTCCAAATACTCGAAATGCGTCATCGCAATCCCGCATCCATTTGAATTTTCTCTTTCCTTTACAAATCAAATCAAAGAAAGGAATGCACTTGTCAGTCACTCTGGAGATAATCGACTTAAGGCGATGACTTTCCCATTCAGCCTTTGCACTTTCTTAATAGTCCTTAGTGCTTGGATATATCGAATTGCTTAGATTTTCTTAGGATTGGCTTATATTCCATGAGCATTAACAATAAAGACCAATAATTTTCCTGACAAAAAGCCGAACGAGCATTTAAGGGATTGATTTTCATCTTGTAATATTGAAGGATGTCGAACATCTCTACCAAGTCTCGAATGTGATCATTTGATCGCCGCGACTTCTTGAGCATATCATCCATATAGACTTCCATCAACCTCCCAATCTGTTCTTCAAACATCCGGTTAACCAAGAGTTGATAGGTTGCTCCGGCATTTTTTAATCCAAATGGCATTACCATGTAACAATACAACCCAACATCCGTAACAAAGCTGGTGTGTTCCTATTCGGGGACATGCATCTGGATTTGGTTATACCCCGAGTACGCATCCATAAAAGAAAAAATTCATGTCCTGTAGTCGAATCAACTAGTTGATTAATCCTTAGGAAGGGAAAACTATCATTTGGACATGCCTTGTTCAAGTCTGAATAGTCGATGCATGTTCTCTATTTTTCGTTCGCCTTCTTCACCGGCATGGGATTAGATATCCATTTAGGATAAAGGGCATTGTGAATAAACGCATTGACTTCTAGTTTATCCACCTCCTCTTTAAGGGCGATGGATCTCTCCGAATCCACGCCTAGCCTTTTTTGTTTCACCGGAACGTACTTCAGATCATTGTTTAATGCATAGCTCGCAATGGCAGGCGAGATCCCACACATGTCATAATAAGTCCAAGCGAATACGTCCAGATTCACTTGGAGAAAATCAATAAGTTCTCTCATCATTGAAGGGCCGAGCTATGATCCAATCTTTAAGACCCGTGATGGGTCGTCGTGGTTGACCGTGATATCAATCACCAGCTCAGCTGTCACTGCCTTGGTCTCCTTGGGCCCCTATTCGTCATTCTTTGGTTCTATGTCTATATAGTTACGACCATGGCTCCCAAGCCAAGGCTTAGGCACCAATTGTCAATCTTTAGTAACTTGAATGCAGACAGATTTGTCCACACTCTTTCCCTTCTCCTTACGGTGAGCTTCCCTAAACTCAGCCACGTAATAGGCACGTCTAGTTTCTTGATCACCATGAACTACTCCGACACCATTATCAGTTGGAAACTTTAAGGTTAAAAACTATGGGGCAAGAGCTACTCAAAATTCAGCCAGGGTCGATTGGCCTAGAAAAACATTGTATGACGAATCAGCATCCAAAACAATGAACGATAGGAACCACACTCTCCTGCGTTCACCTTTCCCTAATTTAAAAGGTAGCTCCACACAACCAATAGCCTTAGTTACCACACCATTGAAACCATGTATGCGAGCTTTAGATGGTTTCAAATCTTTAGCCTCCATTCACATTTGATCATATGCCTTCTTGAAAATAATTTTCATCGAGCTTCCACTATCAATTAAAATCCTTGTTACCAAAGAAGGACCAATCATGAACGAAATGACCATCAGGTTAATTGTAGGAGCCTCTACTTTATCTATATCCTTGTTTCTGAACACTATATCATCAGCCATGATACGTTGCTGCTTGGCTAGAGCGCCGTCCTCCGTACTTGAACAATGCTCAAAGTCCACATGCCTGATAGCACTATCATAGCACTCCATTTCCTTCCAACTTCTACCAGCAGGTTGTGGTCCACCAACTATTGTGTTTATCACTAGTCTCCTACTGATCCGCGCAGGCTCTTGAGCCCTGCGTGAAGCTTGTCCCTGATTGGGCCAGATGTCCCCTGTCCGCCATTCTACGGAGTTTTCACAAACTAGTGCAATTTCTTTTCCCGAATCAATCTCTCTATAGCATCCTGGAGATGCCTGCACTCATTTGTATTGTACTCATATCACATGTGAGACTAGTAGTATTTTCCAGTCTTTTTCTGTGTCCCTGTCAACTCCTTTGAACGCGACTTCTTATATTGGATAGTATTACAAGTGGATAGATAAATATTCTCCAGGGACGTGTTAAGAGGTGTGTAGTTGTCATATGTAGGGATCCTAGGTCTTGGTCTTCCAAGCTCCCTCCTCCGGTCATGATTCTTGTCCCCATTTTTCTTTTGTCGATTCGGTTGATCTAAACATTAACCTGGACTTTCCCGAAACAATCATCAGACTACTTTATTGCAATATTGCTTTGTATTGCTTCTTCTTTCGGTCCCAAAACAATGCTTTTCCTAGAGGACCTGGCTTCATCCTTCCTTAGGAACTGAGCTGCCTTTGAATAGAAGTGCTCCAACGTGGTCGGTAGTTTTCCAGCTAGTCAATCACCAAATTCAGACTTCGGATCAATCCCTCTTGTGACCGCCATAAGTGTAACTTGATCATTTGGATTACTAACTTCTATGGCAATGATATGAAAGAAGATTGTATAGGGACTGGACTGAAGACATATTATTCTTACGTCCAAATATGGTCAGAGAGGGAATCAGAGAAGATTGAGTTGATCCGAGATCAGATGAAGGAAGCTCGGTCCAGACAAAAAAGTTACGTAGATAAATGGTTTAAAGACCTAGAGTTCTTAGTTGGAGATAGAGTTTTTATAAGTTATCACCAATGAAGGGACTGCTACGATTCAGAAATCAGGAAAGTTGGCATCAATATATATTGGTCCATTCCAGATTATAAGAAGGATTGGAAAGCTCGCATACATAGTAGAATTACTGAGAAATATGGAAAGTGTCCATAATGTATTTCATGTGCCTCATCTTTGCAAGTATGTGTAGGATCCAGAGACCACTATTCCTCCAACAGGATTGGATGATTTCGTAGTAGAGCCTAATTTGACAATTGTAAGATAAATAATTCAGGTTGTAGCGAGAGATGAGAAAAGATTAAGGTCCAATACAGTCAAGTGGGAGAAATTTCAGTGGAGCGACAACGAGAAGGACTGTACTTGGGAGACAGAAGACAGAATTTGAGTTCCTATGCTGATCTATTTTAAATGGTATGTCTATATAAGATTTATATAAATGATCGCTAGTCAGATAAACTAGTATAGTTGTTAGGAGTGGTTATAGATGATTGCTACGATTAGTATTTAGTCCTTATTGAATTTCGAGGTCGAATCCTTTAAGGAGGGGAGCCTGTAACACCCTAACTTTAAATAACATTATTCAAGATATTTAATTAGATAAATTAAATAGAATAATGAAAATGTTAAGTGATAAGGGGATTGAGATTTGAATAAATTTAAGTGGTCGTGCTTAAGTAACAAATTAAATGGCATGAGAATGGATTATCAGTAAATTAATCCGTATAAAAGCATAATGGTAATAAGCTTTACCTAACCACTTATCCTTATAAAAGTATATATTCTCTTTTTACCATTTCATTTCCTATCAACTTCATTTTAAAAGAAAAAATCAAAATGTGTAAGTAAAAAAAAAATAGGCCGACCATCGAAAAGAAAAGAACAAGAGATATTCCAAAAGAAGAAAAAGAATTAAAAAGGCGAATCAAACTCATCTCGATCCACTTTCCTTATCAAAGATTAAGGTGAATGGTAATTTACATCTCTATTTGTTAAATATATATTTCAGATTTAAGTTCGAATTCGTATACATGATGTTTGATGATGATATGCTTGAATTGTGGTTTATTTAAATTTGAACAAGATTGTCTAAATAACGGTTTATTCGGTTTTAGATCAAAACCGTAAGATATTGATGTTTAAATGCCATGGAAAAATTATACGTTATGCAAAACATGATTTTAGAGTTGGGTTTTAAGTTTGATAATTTTCCAAGCTTTGGAAGTTTTATTTTGAATATTTGAATGAAATTATAGTACATTGGGTTTATAAATTTATTCTAAAAAATATATTGAGAATTCGGGTTTGGAATTTTGACGTGTTAGATAACATGATCAAGGTAAATTTATGTGATTTTTGGGGATTTTTCTTAAGTGATTTGATATACAAAATAAATTATTTTGAGAAGAGAATAAAAATGATTTACGTATAAATAAAGGGGAAGGTTTTATTTGCAAAATTTTAAGTTCGATACTTATCCAAAATAGAAAGGCAGTAAGTTTCAAAAAGCATGGGAAAAGTAAAGGCAATCAATAAGAAGTGAACACTTAGGCAGGTTAGTTTATATAAGTTACGTAATTTAGTACTTAACATAGAAAAATAGGTTCCACCTCTAATCAGAGTACCTTTCGCTCCTTTCCTTTTGCCTTCAATCATGTCGAAACCCCATTAAGTTAAATTCAATACACATGGTATCATCTAGATGATATGTAGTGAATTAGAGAAAGGAAAAGGACATGGTATCAAAAGCATAGCTTCCGATAGGGTCGTTACCTCGGTTTGTTTTGAAAAGATAAGCGCCCGCCATTATTTTACTATGCTTTCGACTTAGTCGATACGTATATTTCAAAAATAAGTTTTATGATGATTTTGGAAGGGGTTACCATGTTTGTTTTAAAAGAAAAAGGGGTTTCGAAGGTGTTCCTTTAATTATAAATCAATTCTTTCCAAAGAAGGGGTTCCGGCCAAGTCGAAGCCCTTTTGCTGATTCTTGTGCCTTTTGAGTGTATTGAAGTCATCAATACTGTCAAAAGATATTGTTTATTTTAAAGCTGCATTAAACCACTTTCTAAATGCTTTCGAAAGGGTTATGGGTTTCAAAGGCAATGATTTTAAAAGGGGTTTCGAAGCTATCCTTCAATATTTTAAAAGGTAAGCTTTCGACTCGGTCGAAAGAGATGGTTTCGACGCCATCATAAATTCCTTAATATTTTTATATAATAAAAATGGTTTCGAAAGAGATACCTTTGTTTATATTTTCTTTAACCTAAGTGATATTTTAAAAAAGGTAAACCCAATGATGTCGAAAGGGGGACTTTCAATGCTTTAGGAAGAGATATTTCCAATGGTTTCGAAGCTATGCTTCTAATAATTATAAGGAACACTTTATTATAGTGGAAAGGCTTGAAAAGAAGGATTTTAAAGTGTTTTTACAGGCAGAAGCCTAATTTTTTGAAAAGAGATATATGCTTTGGAAGGAGGCTATCCAGTGAGGTCGATAGCAAGGTTTCGAAGGTTTTGAAAGTATAGTTTTCAAAACAATTAACCCAATTTTGTTTAAAAGCAAAATCATGGCATATTAATAAACAAAGTATTTTGAAGTGGAACTTATGAAGAAGTCTAAATGGGTTGAAGGAATTAACCAAGTTATATTGTTTGCTTCTTTATTTATGTATATATTCAATTTATAACGAATCCAAAAACTGTACTTTGGAAAAAGGTAGAATAACCATTAGGGTTAACCTAGTAGTGAATAAATAAAAGATATTAGCAGGGGCCAATAGGTTAATAGTAAGGCCATGAAAACTATGTCACGGAAAAGATATTGGCAGGGGCTAATAGGTTCATAGTTAGCCCTAAAAATATTGTATAATTAAAGATGTCAGTTAGACAGGTTAAAGTAAGCCCATGAAAACTATACTCGGATAAGAAAATGAAATGTTGATAGATAGTCAATAGGTTGCTAGTTAACCCATGAAAACTTGGGTAAAAAAAAAGATACCGACTGTTTGTCAATAAATTCCTAGTCAACCCACAAAAACTAGGATAAAAGAAATGATATTGGGGTTACTAATAGGTTATCAGTTAGCCCATGAAAACTATAGGTTAATATTAATCCTAGAAACTATAATTATGACAACTAGTGAAAATGAATTGGGGATGGGTAATCCAGAATTAATTTAATTGTTTTGCATATCATCACATAATAATGTTTTGAATTGAATTAACCATTGTCAATGCAGGGGCACAGAAAATGGTTTCTAAAGGTTTTAAGCTACTAGTGAGGGGAAACCCATTCTACTAAGTGGCATGGTCTCACTAGACATCTAAATGATTTGAGGTGGTATATAATTATTCATACCAGACTTAATGTCCGACTTAAAGTTTCTGTTTTCCCTTTAGACTCTTGGGTACTCAATTCATTTTGAGTAGTTTGAGATTTGAGGTTTTCAAGTACCTCTTAAGATAAAAAATCTTCCAGAGTCGTGTAGAAGGCATGTAGTTATTCAAGTTCTTTCTCATGTGATTCCACCGTGTTATTTTGTTAAGGAAAAGTGGTTTAGTGCCTTCTATATTCTCTGATCACCAGGGGGCATCTTCATATGTCACCCTTTGAGTATATTGTGATAACTATATTTTTCTTAACATGGTTAATGTTGTGGGATTATGTAATGAATGTTGAAATGAGTTTGGAATGGAATATGAAAGTTGTTTTGAAATTTTAAACTTTTCCATATCCATGTGTTCCTGGTATATCAATTTATCTAACATTACCGTATTTGGTCGTCAATGATTAATAACCATGGATGACTGCATCGTCATAGCTATTAGTTTTGGGCCTCTAAGTAGGGGATGTTACAGATCACTATTAGAGCATATGTTTATGAAAACTTAAGCAATTCAAACCTAAAAGATTTTTGAAACATAATACAATGAATCAATATAACATTGGTCAGGTTTTGGGTTCAGGCGATTGTAACATACTTGTATTTCATATATATAAGTATATTATGTATAAGTATGTAATTCCCCTTTCTCTTAGACCATTCTTCTATATCTTACTAAGGCTCATATGCATATTTACGAGCAAGAAGATGTGGAAGCAGGAAATGAAAGAGGAAATCTAGGTGAAGGAAGCACTTAAATTGATGGAAATGCTCGACCTAACATCCGAAGGAACCAAGGTCGACATGCTAATGCTAATCAAAATGCGAAATCTAATGTGAGTGCTGAGAATCCTATAGTAGATGCGAGGATGATGTATCAGCTCCTTTCTCATTTGATGCAAGTACGAACTGCTGGAGTGGATGGAAATATTGAAGGAGCAATCCCGTGATCCGGTTGGGAATAATTATGCCAAGCTAAATCGAGACTACATCAGTTTGGGAGGAAAGTCATTTATGGGAAAGGAAGATGCAATAGAAGCGAACAATTGGCTGATACATTATGAAATGATTTTCTTTGATATGGGTTTAGAAGATGCGTAGAAGAGAAGGTTGACCTCAATACAGTTGCAAGGGTCAGCACTTCATTGGTGGAATGGTGTGACTGTCGGAGTTTCAGAGGAAGAGTTAACTTGGGATGATTTTTGAAGGAAATTTGAACATTGGTTATTTCTGAAGTTACCAAATCAGCATTGATGAGAAAATTTATGAATTTGGTTCAGGGAGACATGTTAGTTATCGAGTACGCAAAACAGATTTGATGAGCTATCGCGATATGGATACGCTATTATAGACAACGACATCAAATGGAATGAATGGTTCATTCGAGGACCTAAGGCCCGAGCTTGCTAGGGCGATCTTGACTCATATCCGTGATCTCTATAATATGGTGGTGGAGATGGCCATTTGCCATAAAGAGATGCTTTCTATTTGTGCTAGAGAGAAGCCTATTGATCCAAGAGTTCTAAGGGAAAGAAGAGAAAGTTCTTCAAAAAGAAAGGAGCCTAGAAGGGAGATTCAGCCAAGAAGTCAAAAAATGATTTAGTCTGCTACAAATGTGACAAGAAGGATCATTTTACAAACGAGTATCGATCAGGTAATTGGCAGAAGAAGGCCGCGGATAAGAATCATGTTAAGTGTTACAACTGCGATTAAGTTGGGTATTACAAGAACCAGTGTCCAGAGCCAGTTAGGGCAGAAAAGGGAAGGTTTTTGCTATGGGATCACCGTCTTCTTCCGAATCAACTGTAGCAGATAAGGGAAAGACATTGATGGAAGGTACATTTTGATTCAGAGTATTCTAGTTAGGATACTATTTGATACTGGTGCATCACGCTCATTTATATTCCATAATTTGGTTAATAAGTTATGCTTAGAACCCACTTACCCTGTTTATTCCTTATGGGTTGCGAATCCAATAGGAGCGTATGCAACTCTAGGGATAAGATGTGATTAGTTAGAACCCGATTTGTTAGGTCATATGTTTGCATGCAGTTTGTATGTTTATGATGTCGTAGATTTCGGGATCATTTTGGGTATGGATTGGTTAGGTAGATTTGAAACTAGGATATTTTGCCCGGATAGAAAAATGTCGTAAGGCACCCAGATAGTCATAGCCGGATCATTTTCGTGGTAGAGAATTCTGACAGAAGTGTTTGTGCTGTGTTAAGTACCATGGAAGCAATAGAGGAGCTAAGTCAAGTTTGAGCTGCAAGAGAGTTTGCGGATATATTTGAGCCGATTACACGACTACCACCAAAGCTAGCTATTGAGTTTCGAATAGATCTTATACCAAGAGCTGAACCTATTAATAGACCACCTAGCATAATGACATCGACTGAGATGAAAGAATTGAAGGTGTAGCTAGTGGATCTAGAAGGAAGAAATTTTATTAGACCAAGCAGTTCTTCTTGGGGAGCGGTCGTGATTTTCGTAAAGAAGTCAGATGGCACATTGCGAATGTGCATCGACTCCCATAAGATGAACAAAAGGACAATCAAGAATAGATATCCTCTGCCGCAAATTGATGATCTGTTCGATCCATTGAGTGGAACCAAAGTGTTTTTCAATTAGATTCGGCTATCGGTTTCCATCAGTTGAAAGTGGAAATATCCCTTTGACAGCATCTCGAACTAGGTATGGTTCGTGTGAATGTTTTTTGATGCCATTCGGATTGACGAATGCACCTGCTTTCTTGTGGACTTGATGAAGAGCTTTTCAAGAATACTTGGATAGGTTCATGTTAGTATTCATAGATGACATTTTGGTGTACTCGATGAGAGAGAGCATATGAATCATCTTAGGGAAGTGCTTGAAATGCCAAGGTAACATCGGCTAAAGACGAAGTTTTCTAAATGTCATTTTTGGAAGAAGGCGGTCAAATTTCTTGGTCTTGTAGCTTTGATGGAAGGTTTAGCAGTACATACAGTTAAGATCGAAGCTGTTAATAATTGAAGGAGACCAGAGATGGTAAACGAGATCAAAATTTTTCTCGGACTTTCTGGCTATTACCGGAGATTTACCAAAGATTTTCGTGGATAGCAGCACCTTTGACGAAGTTGACCAGGAAGGATGTGAAGTTCATTTGGTCCAACAAATGTGAGGAAGGGTTCCTTACGTTAAAACATTTGTTGACCAACGTGCCAATGTTAGTTGTTCCCATTAGAAACCAAGGGTTGGTGGTGTGCAATGATGCATGTGGAACATGATTTGGAGCTGTATTGATGCAAAATGGTAAATTCATTGCCTACGCTTTTTGTCAGCTTAAACTGCACAAAGTAAGATATCTTACTCAGGATTTGGAGTTGGATATGGTGACCTTCGCATTGAAGATTTGGAGAAATTACCTCTTAGGGGAGAGATTTGAGTTATACACTGATCATTAGTCCATAAGATATTTACTCTCTGAAAAAGAGTTGAATATGTGACTGTAGAGGTGGCTAGAGTTTTTGGCTGCTTATGATTTTGGTATAGAATGTACTCCTCGGAACGGGAACAAGGTAGTGGATGTCCTTAGAATAAAACATTAGAATGTTGTGTAAGCTATGTTGGCAGAATGGAAGGATTTAGAAGTTCTAGCAATGTGTAGTATAAAATCGAGATCGACCAATGGTTCTAGTCAGAGTGTTGCTATGTTGGCCTGTTTAGAGGTTTGACCCGTGCTGATCGAGAGGATAGTTTCTAAATATAAAGAGAATCCAGAGATAGCCGAGAAAATTAGAAGAGTTGAGGTGGGATCCGAGATCGATGATCTTAAAGATTTTGATATTGACTAGAAAGGATGGTTGAGGAAGAAGAAAGATTATGTATTTCGAATGTAGAGAACTTGGAAAGAGAATTTTCAGATGAGTGTCATCGATCTAAATTTATGATTCATCCTGGGGGAACTAAGACGTATCAAGATATGAAGAGAAGCTTCTATTGGGAAGGCATAAAGAGAGAGTTGGCTTATGGGTTAGACAATGTGCTAATTGTCAAGAAGTGAAAACCGAACACCAGAAGCCGTGCGAGCTACTTTAGCCTTTAGAGATTCAAGTTTGGAAGTGGGATTCTATATCCATAGATTTTATTGACGGCTTGCTAAGGTCGAACAAGGGAAATGAAAGCATATGGGTCATAATGGAAAGATTGACCAATAGCGCCCATTTCATTATGGTCACGTCAACCAGAACAACACATGTTTTTGCGAAATTGTTCATGAAGAACATAATTAGACTTCATGGAATTCATAGTGGCATCGTCAGCGATAGAGATGCATTATTCAATAGCGAGTTTTAAAGAATTCTACAGAGTGCATTAAGTACAAAGCTCAAGATGAGTACAACATATCATCCACAGATGGATGGGTAGACCGAGAGATTCAATAAGATACTCGAAGATTTATTGAGGGCTTGTGTACTAGACTTTGGTGGATCTTGGGAAGATCACCTGCATTTGATTGATTTTTCCTATAATAATAGTTTTCAGACTAGTTTGGGAATGGTGCTTTTTGAAGCTTCGTATGGAAGGCGATACAAATCACCAGCACTTTGGTTAAAGACTAGAGATAGTTCAGTCTTAGGTCTAGATATGGTTAGAGAGGCGTTAGAGAAGATTGAGTTGATCCGAGATTGGATGAAGGAAGCTCATTCCTGGAAGAAAAGTTATGCAGATAAAAGGCGTAATGACCTAGAGTTCTCAGTTGAAGACATAGTTTTTATTAAGGTGTCACCGATGAAGGGAGTGATGCGATTCATAAAATTAGAAAAGTTAGCACCAAAATATGATGGTCCATTCCAGATTATAGAAAGGATTGAAAGGCTCGCATACAGAGTAGAATTACCGAGTAATATGATAGGTGTCTATAATGTATTTCACGTGTCTCATCTTCGTAAGTATGTGCATAATCCAGAGACTACTATTCCTCCAATAGGATTGGATGAGTTGGTAGTAGAGCCTAATTTGAAAATTGTAAGATAACTAGTTCAGGTCGAGCAAGAGATCAGAAAAGATTAAGTTCCTAAACTATCAAGTTGTAGAAAGTTAAGTGGAGCGACAACAAGAAGGAATGTACTAAGGAGACAGAAGACATGATTCAAGTTACCTATCCTGATCCATTTTAAACGGTACATCCATATTAGATTTATATTGATGATCGCTAGTCAAATGAACTAGTATTGTTGTTAGGAGTGATTATAGATCATTGCTATAATTAGTATTTAGTCCTTACTGAATTTCAAGGACGAAATTCTTTAAGGATGGGAGTTTATAACACCCATAATTTTAAACAATATTTAGGAAATTTAATTAGATAAATTAAATAGAATAATGGAAATGTTTAAGTGATAAGGGGATTGAGATTTAAATAAATTTAAGTGGTTGTGCTTAAGTAATAAATTAAATGGGCAAGAGAATGGATTACAAGAAAATTAATCCATATAAGGGTAATGGTAATAAGCTTTACCTTACCCCTTATCCTTATATATATATATATTCACTTTTTTACCATTTCATTTTCTATTGACTTCATTTTCAAAGCAAAATAAAAAAATGTAAGTAAATAAGAATAGAGCCGACCATTAAAAAGAAAAGAAGAAGAGAAATTCAAAGAAAAAGAATTAAAAAGGGGAATCAAACTCATCTCAATCCAATTTCCTTAACAAAGATTAAGGTGAAAGATAATTTCCATCTCTATTTGTGAAATATATGTTTTGGATTTTAGTTTAAATCGATATATACGATGTTTAATGATGATATGCTTGAATTATGGTTTACATAAATTTAAAAATGATTGTTTAAATGATGGTTCCTACGGTTTTGATCAAAACCATGGAATATTGATGTTTAAATGCAATGAAAAAATTATATGTTACGCAAAACATGATTGTAGAGTTGAGTTTTAAGTTTGATAATTTTCCAAGCTTTGGAAGGATTATTATGAATTTTTGAATGAAATTATAGTACGTTGGGCTTATAAATTTATTCTAGAAAATATATTGAGAATTTGGGTTTTAATTTTGATGTATTAGGTAACATGATCAGGGTAAATTTCTATGATTTTGGGGAATTTTTCTTAAGTGATTTGATATACAAAATAAATTATTTTGAGAAGAGGTTCAAAATGATTTACATATAAATAAAGTGGAAGGTTTTATTTGTAGAAGTTTAAGTTTGATACTTATCCAAAATAATAAGGCAGTTAGTTTTGAAAAAGCATGGGAAAAGTAAAGGCAATCAATAAGAAGTGAACATGTAGGCAGGTTAGTTTATATAAGTTACTTAATTTAGTATTTAACCTAGAAAAATAGGTTCCGCCTCTAATCAGAGTACCTTTCGCTCCTTTCCTTTGGCCTTCAATCATGTCAAAACCCCATTAAGTTAATTCAATACACATGGTATCATCTAGAAGAGATGCAAGGAATTGGAGAAAGGCAAAAGACATGGTGTCAAAAGCATAGCCTCCGATGGGGTCGTTACCTCGGTTTGTTTTGAAAAGATAAGCACCCGTCACTGTTTTACTAAGCTTTCAACTTAATCGATACGTGTAACGACCCTGAATTTTTGAACAATTTAAATTGAAAATATTTAATTAATTTTAAATATTTAAATGATTATTTAGATTGAATTCCCAATGCTATGTAAAACATTTCTATGATTTGGCGATTAAATTTTAAAATTTAATCTATAAAAAGTTGAATAAAAATTTAAATTTGACTTTGGAGTTGAAATTGAATATTGAATTTGTATTTTTAATTCAAACTAATGACTTAGGAAAATAATTTGGATACAAGTATTATTTATGTAAATTTATAAATGGATGGTTAGTTTTAAATAACATTTTTCTTTTCTTTAAAATAGAAAGGAATAAAATTTAAATCAATACAAGATAAATAAATACACATAGTTAAAATTCAAACAACATATTTATAAAACTTTGTAGAATAGAATGTAACTACATTGGAGAAATTTTAAGAAAATAATTTGAACAAAACAAAACAAAGCAAAGTAATAACAAAACCAATTGGAATTAGTTGAAATTTGTTTGAAATTGATTAAATTGTATTTGGGCTTTGAAAATTTTGGTTGGCCCGTGTTTGATATTAGTGCCGTGATTAAGTATACCCGTCTCCTTTTACCCATTTTCATTTTTTTAAACCCTAAACAAAATAAACGAACGAAAGAAACAACAATGGTGGCTTCGTGTTCCTCTTCGTCCAAAACTAGGGCTTTCGAAGCTGCGCTATTTGCTTGATCGATAGGAATTTGCGCGCTGCCTTGCTCGATCAATTCTTCGTCGCTCACTGCTGCTTCGTTCTCGTTCATCCTCTTTGGAAAATTTTTGGGTTTTCGTATTCTCTTCGAAAAAAGGTGAGTTTTCTCACGATTAATCGTTATTCAAGTTTTTAAATTTGTTTGAATTGGGTGCTTGGTTGCATGCCATGATTTGGTGTTATTTGGCTTCCATTTGCTCGGTTAATTTGCTTTTAAAACTGATAAGAACAGATAAGTCTCTGCATGTATGGTTGTTGGTGTTATTTGCTACCATTTGCTCGGTAAATTTGTTTTAAACTGATAAGAACAGATAAGTCTCTGCATGTATGGTTGTTGGTGTTATTTGCTACCATTTGCTCGGTAAATTTGTTTTAAACTGATAAGAACAGATGCTATTTGAAATTTGTTTTTAAATTGATAAGTACAGATAAGTCTCTGCATGTATGTTTGTTGGGTGTTATTTGCTATCACTTGCTCGATTGCTTGAATTTAAACTGTTGAGAGCAGATGCTATCATTAAAATCTGATAAGAACAGATGCTATATCAAAAACTTTGCTTGTTTGTTGTTGTTGCATGTGATGGATTTTTTTAAAATCTGGTTAAGGAAAATGTAGTAAAGAAAATTAATACCTGTGAGTAAACCCTGTCTCCCTCTAATCAGTGTTGCTATGTGTATGTTTGAGTGATATAGGAAATGTAAATCTTGTTTGCATGCAAGAAATTTGAATGCTCGGTTTGTCATGTTGACTGTACAAGAGGTTAGTCACTGTTTTAGAAATTTTTTTTTGAGAACCTGTAAGAAAGTCCATTTCTTTTCCCCCTTTCTCTATTTGATTTAATGATAAAACTAAGTAGCTATACATTTTTGTTTCAGTAAACAGGTTGAAGTTGTACTTTAAGCTTGCACCATATTTTAATAACAAAACTTAATAAGTTTGAAATTGACCAAGTTTCAGTAATTACCTTAAAAACACAAATTTGAGGTTCTTTTAGAAACCGTTTGTGATAAACACAGTGAGCAAACCTTTCAACCTTCAATTTATTCTATGATGCTTGTGAGTAAACGTATGCTTTATTCAGTTCTTTGTGTTTGATTGCTTGTATAATTGTGAATAGCTTTTGCATGTGAATGAATGGTTATGCTTGTGTTTATATTTGCTTGGAAATGTTGTTTCCAGTTTTCTGTTTCCTGAACACTTTGGTTTACAGTGTAAACCATACTAAATTTAAAACCTTTTTTCTATTGCTATTGAAGTTGAATGATGTAGGAAAGTATAGTTTGACTTGCATGCTTCTGATTCTTGTTTACTTGCTATCATACATAATTTAAGAAGTTTGAATCTCTGTTTTGAAATGAGAGAAAGTATAGAGTTAATCTCTGTTTAAAACTTAAGTTATAAATTTAACTTGTTTGTTTCATTTAAAAGTTAAATTTAAAATGTCTTTCAAATAAGAAAATCAAAACAGTGATATTTGAAAACTACATTGTTCTTTTCTTTTTAAGTAAGTAACCATAAAATTTATAGGTTGTTTTAAAATTTATTTGTGCATTGCTGTACTGTGTCTTCGAGCTGCTGTGTTGATCATTGATGCATGGTTTTCATTTTGCTTCACTTGTGTACACTTGCACCTGTACTTGGTCATAATTGACTGTTGACACTTGCATGCATTTCTGTTGGACTTGATCATGGCTTCCTCTGTTGTATACATGTCCACTGCAGTTTCCTCATTGATGCATTTGGACTTGACTGTTGCACTTGTAGTTGCATTCCATTCTGTTGCATTTGACTTAGTGTTTCTGGTCTGCATACTATTCAGTGCTTCACTGTTGCACTATGTTGGTCATACATGATGTTTCAGTTAATAAGTTGGGTCCTTTTGTTTAAACTTACCTCATGTCCAAGTAATAAATCTAGAACAAGCCTCATGAATGATTGCATGTGAATATGCTTGAATATTTGTGCCTGTATGTATCTATATGTAGTAGTATGCCTGTATGTGCCTGTAGATAAATGAAGTTATCATTTACATTTGTTTTTAAGCTTAAGCATGTAAATGAAAAAGGTTTCTATATCTCCTCTGGAATTAAATAAGCACCAACAAGCTTAAAAAAAAATGAACTGAGTGCATATGCTTGTATAAATATATATAAGAGGAAAGATAAGTCCTGTTAACTTGTGCACTGCTTTGAGTTATACTGTCATACTTACATGTATTCAGTTGAGTTGATTGTTGCATTTGTTGCTTTTGACATTGTCGAACTCATTGTTGTAACTGGATTTGTGTTCTGGTTCATGTATCACTTGTATACATTTGCCACCATCTTGATTGCTGCTGTGTTGTGTAGTAGCCATGGTCTCTGTTGTTGTAGCATGCATTGCTGTTGAGTTGAGTTGTCTGCACCTTGTATGCTGTTGCATTGGTGCATTGGGTTTGTCTCAGCCTTGAACCTTTGTAGTTGTAGTTGTATTCATGAACACTACTGCCTCGAACTTCTGGTTGGTCACTTGATTCAGTAGCTTGTTTTCATTTGGCCTGAGTGTTGTCTCTGGCCTGTGCACATTTTTTTTTCATGCATTAAGTATGTCAGTCTTCATGTTCATATATGCCTTCCTATGCACTGTTGCCTGGATTTGGACTTGAATGCATCCTGTAGCCCATCTTGACTTGGGCTTGTAGTTGATGTCTCACTGTTACCATTTTAATTCAGTTGATTGCAAATTTATTTACTTGAATTAAGATTAATCCTGACTCGAGTGTTTTTTTGTGTTTTGCAATAAACGCCCGGGCCAGACCGAGTATTTTATAGCTTGAAGATTTTCAGGCAGCGAAGACAGAGAGAGGAGGATTACCGCATCACTAAAGCTTTTCAGAAAATTTTTCTTGTACTTAATAAAAATTATTCCGCTGTATAAAATTTAAATGTATTGTATAAACTCTGATATTTGTATATAAAAGAAAAGCTCATTTATGTGAAATATATTTATTGTTCTGTGATTCTGTGACTGATTCTGTTTAAATGTTATAAACTAAATAACAATCCGTCATTTTGAACGTTTCTAGTTGGTTTAATTACCGACTAGAGGCGGTCAGAGCGGCGGGTCGTTACAAAAGTGGTATCAAAGCTTTGGTTTACACAAAGCTTAGTTTATGGCGTTTAATATGAATAGTTATTAGAATCACTTTAAAGAAAGTGTTTTCAAATCTAAAGAAGTTTAAAATTGTTTTCTTTAAAATAAAAAGTATTTTGAAAATTAGAATTATTTTTGAAAATTCCCCTCTCTAAATTTAAATTTGCGATAGTTCTCTTCGGTGAGGTCTCCTTAGATTTGAGTCTCGATCATTTGAAAACTCATTATCGAATTGTTGAGATTTATGAAAAATGAAATATGAGTTAAGTGAATTGATGAATTGGTTTAAACCAAATATTTTGAATATCTCCGAAATAATTGGAAAATAAAAGGACATGTTAATTTGGTTATAACCAAGAGAATTGTTGAACTATAACTTGGAAATTTGATTCTGAATTCTTTTGAAAAATTGATTTCAAATGTTGTGAAGAACGATTTATTAAATAAATGGATTATAAGTATTTAACTTGTAATATGGATTTTGGTATATAACCGAGTTATATAAATTGAATTGAATTAATAAAGGAGATTATAAATCGAAGTTTTACAAATAGAAATGGAATTTGCAAAGATTGTTTATAAATTCGAAACCAATTGAATTTGATAAATGAAACATAGAAGTTATTAAAGGAGTTATATCTATGATTTCGGACAACGAATTATCACTTAAGTTGAATATTGTGATAATAAAAAGTTAAATGGGAATTTTATTCACAATTTTGGGACAGTGAATATATTATTACATAAAACGGATATGCCTTGGGAAAATGATTGAATAATCCGACCTTCGCTAATAAGGATTGCAAAATTTTGATAGGAAATTTAATTGTCAACTTAACTGTATGAATCAAACTAGTTTTGATGTAAAAGCTTATATTCCAAGTTTAGACTAATGCCTAAAATAGTTAATGTGGAAATATGAATCTAATGAAACCAAGTCGATGAGTGGTTTACTAAAGAACTAGTTGACTATTTTGGAAATAGAAAGCAAATGCAAAGTTCAAATGAGATTTAGATTTCAAATTAAAATTTGTCAACATGAAAATCCATAATAGATTTAATAGATTCAGTGATGAATTTGAATTTGAATGTGCAGAAAGTGAAGTTAATCCATTTCAAGTTGTTTAAAAATGTGTTAAGAATCGAAATTATAGATTTCAACATTTATTGTTGAAATAGACGTTTTCGAGAGAAAGAAAGGAAATGGTGGACTATAACACTGTTGTTATAGTAAATGGTTTCCAAAAGGAAATGTTTTATATAGTATTGGGATTTATATATCTATCTTAAATTCGAATCCCTATACTAGTGATTTTGGGTCGTCGTAACGATGTTTTACGCAACATTCATTTTGACTCAAATTAATGTGTTTAAAGAATGATTTTCTTTAAGAATGAAATATATACTTGATTATGATTTAAGTATATTGAATGTTTTCCAAGTGTTGGAAATAAATGGATTTGTGAATTACTTATTATTAAATAAGTATGAAAATATTTTCCAATATGAAATGAAAGGTTTGAAATTTTATTTTTTAAAGATAAATTGAAAATGAATATGTGAAATCGATTTGAAAATCGTATGTCCATAGATATTTTGGAAATGTAAATTCACTATGCAATTTATAAAAGAAAGGGAAATTTGTTAAAAATAAATATCGATTTATTTTTGAAATGTGGAAATAAATTTACGGATTTGGAACGTAAGTTTAAAATAAATCGGTAAGGATTTATTTGATTAATTTAAATGAACCATTTTAAGTTTAAAATGGATAAATATTTGGAAATGTTTCCGTTTAAGGAAATTGCTTTGAAATTTGTTTTCAAAGATTGAAAGGTGAAAAAATGATTTGAAATTTGTTTTCAAATGGTTAAGTGTGGAAAAATTATATATATCTTGTGTAGATATTTTTGGGAAATTTGAACAATTAGTTCAACTTGAAATTGGATGGTTGATTTGGATTGTATGTTTAACATTGTGAATTAATGACATAGCAATTGATCTCTATTGAATATATATCTGTTGGTGGCGGAGAATTTATTCTCTTAGCCTAACACCCTTCTCTGAGACGTACGAGCTCAGATGTTATATATCGGTAGAGATCAATTATGTGTTGAGAATTGACAATGTAACGTGAAATCCAAATCGAGTGTGAAGTCGATAATGAATTGGATTATGAATGTGAATTAGGTTTGAGATAACCTTAAATTTCCAAATCGACTTAGAGGAAAATTTTAAATGGATAATGAAATGGAAAATTTGTGAATCCTCTATTTGTTATGGGTATGAGATATTGAGGTTTTCAGAATATATATATGAGAATACGATAAATTCGAAAACCATTAGTTTGGAAAGTAATTGTTATGGAAAACTTATGTAAGTACATGGGTATGATATGTACGAAATGTGAAATGAAATATTATATATGTATGTATGATATTATGTTTTCCAAATTGAGGATATGGCAAAGTACCTTCCATTTAAAATTTGTGAAGGTTGTTAGAACTCGAGATGAGTGTCCATTTGAAAATCGTAGCTATGTAGAAATTCCATTAATTGGATTGACCATTTGAATTCCATTAGTTGGATTGACCATTTGTTTTCCATTAGTTGGATTGGCCATTTGTTCTCCATTAGTTGGATTGGCCATTTGTTTTCCATTAGTTGGAGTGACTAGCGTAATTTGAGGGGCGAGATGCCTACAGTTACAAGCGATTCCACTGGGATAGTGGCGTAACCGCCGTGTAAACTGTAATCTAGAAGCCAAAGCGAAACTCGAGGGGCGAGATGCCTACGGTCACAAGCGATTCTACTGGGATAGTAGCGTAACCGCCGTGTGGACCGCGATCTATGGCAACAACCATGGCAAAATTCAAGAGATGAGAAATCTACAGTTACAAGCGATTCTACTGGGATTGTAGCGTAACCGCCGGGTAACTGTGATCCATGGAGGAATGTTCTTTCCATATCCATTTTTAAAAAGAATTTTTAAGTATTTTCACTGGGAATTGAAGCAAGTATATTTAGTACTTAGAGATTTTTAGTCTTACGCCTGGCCAGCGTATGCCTAATGTCTTTAAGAACGACAATAGACTTGTTAAATTTCAAGTTAGCAAGTATTTTCAAACTTTAAATAGAAAATCAATAATCTGAAATTAAAGTAACATAAATTCCAACCTAATGAACTAAGGAAGAGGATTTTTGAAATGTTTTGAAAGTCCACAGCTTTGGAAAGGTTATACTATGTAAATTTCTTAAGTGAAGAATTGCAAATTTAAAATTTGGGTTTTGTAATTTGAAAACTTTAGTAAAAGACTTTTGCGTCTTGATTGTAGAAAATGATGAGAAAATGAGTTAATTAACAAAGCTAATGAGACAAAACCAATAGAATGAATCCTATACTTATTTATTTATTTTTAATAAGTTTCAAACTTGATAAAATTGAGTAGGGTATAAATATTAGTGAAATTTTAACAATCATTTTTCCTTACTTGTAATTTCGGGACGAAATTCTTTTAAGGAGGGGAGGTTGTAACGACCCTGAATTTTTGAACAATTTAAATTGAAAATATTTAATTAATTTTAAATATTTGAATGATGATTTAGATTGAATTCCCAATGCTATGTAAAACATTTCTATGATTTGGCGATTAAATTTTAAAATTTAATCTATAAAAAGTTGAATAAAAATTTAAATTTGACTTTGGAGTTGAAATTGAATATTGAATTTGTATTTTTAATTCAAACTAATGACTTAGGAAAATAATTTGGATACAAGTATTATTTATGTAAATTTATAAATGGATGGTTAGTTTTAAATAACATTTTTCTTTTCTTTAAAATAGAAAGGAATAAAATTTTAATCAATACAAGATAAATAAATACACATAGTTAAAATTCAAACAACATATTTATAAAACTTTGTAGAATAGAATGTAACTACATTGGAGAAATTTTAACAACATAATTTGAACAAAACAAAACAAAGCAAATTAATAACAAAACCAATTGGAATTAGTTGAAATTTGTTTGAAATTGATTAAATTGTCTTTGGGCTTTGAAAATTTTGGTTGGCCCGCGTTTGATATTAGTGCCGTGATTAAGTACACCCGTCTCCTTTTACCCATTTTCATTTTTTTAAACCCTAAACAAAATAAACGAACGAAAGAAACAACAATGGTGGCTTCGTGTTCCTCTTCGTCCAAAACTAGGGCTTTCGAAGCTGCGCTATTTGCTTGATCGATAGGAATTTGCGCGTTGCCTTGCTCGATCAATTCTTCGTCGCTCACTGCTGCTTCGTTCTCGTTCATCCTCTTTGGAAATTTTTTGGGTTTTCGTATTCGCTTCGAAAAAAGGTGAGTTTTCTCACGATTAATCGTTATTCAAGTTTTTAAATTTGTTTGAATTGGGTGCTTGGTTGCATGCCATGATTTGGTGTTATTTGGCTTCCATTTGCTCGATTAATTTGCTTTTAAAACTGATAAGAACAGATAGGTCTCTGCATGTATGGTTGTTGGTGTTATTTGCTACCATTTGCTAGGTAAATTTGTTTTAAACTGATAAGAACAGATAAGTCTCTACATGTATGGTTGTTGGTGTTATTTGCTACCATTTGCTCGGTAAATTTGTTTTAAACTGATAAGAACAGATGCTATTTGAAATTTGTTTTTAAACTGATAAGTACAGATAAGTCTCTGCATGGATGCTTGTTGGGTGTTATTTGCTATCACTTGCTCGATTGCTTGAATTTAAACTGTTGAGAGCAGATGCTATCATTAAAATCTGATAAGAACAGATGCTATATCAAAAAATTTGCTTGTTTGTTGTTGCTGCATGTGATGGATTTTTTTAAAATCTGGTTAAGGAAAATGTAGTAAAGAAAATTAATACCTGTGAGTAAACCCTATCTCCCTCTGATCAGTGTTGCTATGTGTATGTTTGAGTGATATAGGAAATGTAAATCTTGTTTGCATGCAAGAAATTTGAATGCTTGGTTTATTATGTTGACTGTACAAGAGGTTAGTCACTGTTTTAGAAAAAATTTTTTGAGAACCTTTAAGAAAGTCCATTTCTTTTCCCCCTGTCTCTATTTGATTTAATGATAAAACTAAGTAGCTATACATTTTTTTTTCAGTAAACAGGTTGAAGTTGTACTTTAAGCTTGCACCATATTTTAATAACAAAACTTAATAAGTTTGAAATTGACCAAGTTTCAGTAATTACCTTAAAAACACAAATTTGAGGTTCTTTTAGAAACTGTTTGTGATAAACACAGTGAGCAAACCTTTCAACCTTCAATTTATTCTATGATGCTTGTGAGTAAACCTATGCTTTATTCAGTTCTTTGTGTTTGAATGCTTGTATAATTGTGAATAGCTTTTGCATGTGAATGAATGGCTATGCTTGTGTTTATATTTGCTTGGAAATGTTTCCAGTTTTCTGTTTCCTGAACACTTTGGTTTACAGTGTAAACCATACTAAATTTAAAACCTTTTTTCTATTGCTATTGAAGTTGAATGATGTAGGAAAGTATAGTTTGACTTGCATGCTTCTGATTCTTGTTTACTTGCTATCATACATAATTTAAGAAGTTTGAATCTCTGTTTTGAAATGAGAGAAAGTATAGAGTTAATCTCTATTTAAAACTTAAGTTATAAATTTAACTTGTTTGTTTCATTTAAAAGTTAAATTTAAAATGTCTTTCAAATAAGAAAATCAAAACAGTGATATTTGAAAACTACATTGTTCTTTTCTTTTTAAGTAAGTAACCATAAAATTTATAGGTTGTTTTAAAATTTATTTGTGCATTGTTGTACTGTGTCTTCGAGCTGCTGTGTTGATCACTGATGCATGGTTTTCATTTTGCTTCACTTGTGTACACTTGCACATGTACTTGGTCATAATTGACTGTTGACACTTGCATGCATTTCTGTTGGACTTGATCATGGCTTCCTCTGTTGTATACATGTCCACTGCAGTTTCCTCATTAATGCATTTGGACTTGACTGTTGCACTTGTAGTTGCATTCCATTCTGTTGCATTTGACTTAGTGTTTCTGGTCTGCATACTATTCAGTGCTTCACTGTTGCACTATGTTGGTCATACATGATGTTTCAGTTAATAAGTTGGGTCCTTTTGTTTAAACTTACCTCATGTCCAAGTAATAAATCAAGAACAAGCCTCATGAATGATTGCATGTGAATATGCTTGAATATTTGTGCCTGTATGTATCTATATGTAGTAGTATGCCTGTATGTGCCTGTAGATAAGTGAAGATATCATTTACATTTGATTTTAAGCTTAAGCATGTAAATGAAAAAGGTTTCTATATTCCTCTGGAATTAAATAAGCACCAACAAGCTTAGAAAAAAAAATGAACTGAGTGCATATGCTTGTATAAATATATATAAGAGGAAAGATAAGTCCTGTTAACTTGTGCACTGCTTTGAGTTATACTGTCATACTTCCATGTATTCAGTTGAGTTGATTGTTGCATTTTTTTGCTTTTGACATTGTCGAACTCATTGTTGTAACTGGATTTGTGTTCTGGTTCATGTATCACTTGTATACATTTGCCACCATCTTGATTGTTGCTGTGTTGTGTAGTAGCCGTGGTCTCTGTTGTTGTAGCATGCATTGCTGTTGAGTTGAGTTGTCTGCACCTTGTATGCTGTTGCATTGGTGCATTGGGTTTGTCTCAGCCTTGAACCTTTGTAGTTGTAGTTGTATTCATGAACACTACTGCCTCGAACTTCTGGTTAGTCACTTGATTCAGTAGTTTGTTTTCATTTGGCCTCAGTGTTGTCTCTGGCCTGTGCATATTTTTTTTCATGCATTAAGTATGTCAGTCTTCATGTTCATATATGCCTTCCTATGCACTGTTGCCTGGATTTGGACTTGAATGCATCCTGCAGCCCATCTTGATTTGGGCTTGTAGTTGATGTCTCACTGTTACCATTTTAATTCAGTTGATTGCAAATTTATTTACTTGAATTAAGATTAATCCTGACTCGAGTGTTTTTTTGTGTTTTGCAATAAACGCTCGGGTCAGACCGAGTATTTTACAGCTTGAAGATGTTCAGGCAGCGAAGATAGAGAGAGGAGGATTACCGCATCACTAAAGCTTTTCAGAAAATTTTTCTTGTACTTAATAAAAATTATTCCGCTGTATAAAATTTAAATGTATTGTATAAACTCTGATATTTGTGTATAAAAGAAAAGCTCATTTATGTGAAATATATTTATTATTCTGTGATTCTGTGACTGATTCTGTTTAAATGTTATAAACTAAATAACAATCCGTCATTTTGAACGTTTCTAGTTGGTTTAATTACCGACTAGAGGCGGTCAGAGCGGCGGGTCGTTATAATACGCATGTTTTACAAGATATTTTACAATGCCTTTCAAAGCCGTTTCCATGTTTATTTTAAAAGAAAAAGGGGTTTCAAAGGTGTTCCTTTAATTATAAATCATTTCTTTCCAGAGAAGGGGTTTCGACCTCGAAGCCCTCCTGTCGATTCTTGTGCCTTTTGAGTGTATTAAAGTCATCAGTACTATCAAAAGGTATTGTTTTTTTAATGCTACATTAAACCACTTTCTAAATGCTTTCGAAAGGGTTATGGGTTTCGAAGGCAATGGTTTTGAAAGGGATTTCGAAGCTATCCTTCAATATTTTAAAAGGTAAGCTTTCGACTCTATTGAAAGAGATGGTTTCGACGCCATCATAAATTCCTTAATATTTTTATATAATAAAAATTGGTTTCGAAAGAGATACTTTGTTTATATTTGCTTTAACCCAAGTGATATTTTAAAAAAGGTAAATCCAATGATGTCGAAAGGGGGCTTTCAATTCTTTAGGAAGAGATACTTCCAATGGTTTCGAAGCCATGCTTCTAATAATTAATAAGGAACACTTTATTATAGTCGAAAGGTTTCGAAAGAAGGATTTTAAAGTGTTTTTAAAATCCGAAGCCTAATGTTTTGAAAAGAGATATTAGCTTTCGAAGGAGGCTATCCAGTGAGGTCTAAAGCAAGGTTTCAAAGGTTTTGAAAGTATAGTTTTCAAAATAATTAACCCAATCTTGTTTAAAAGCAAAATCATGGCATATTAATAAACAAAATATTTTGAAATGGAACTTATGAAGAATTCTAAACGGGTTTAAGGAATTAACCAAGTTATAGTGTTTGCTTCTTCATTTATGTATATACTCACTTTGTAATGAATCCAAAAACTGTACTTTGGAAAAGGTAGAATAACCAATTGGTTTGACCTAGTAGTGATTAAATAAAAGATATTAGCAGGGGCCATTAGGTTAATAGTAAGCCCATGAAAAATGTGTAAGGGAAAAGATATTGGCAGGGGCCAATAGGTTCATAGTTAACCCGTGAAACTATGTATAATTAAAGACGTCAGTCAGACAGGTTAATAGTAATCCCATGAAAACTACATCCAAATAAGAAAATGAAATATTTACAGATAGTCCATAGGTTTCTAGTTATCCCCTGATAACTAGGGTAAAAGAAAGATACTGACTGTTAGTCAATAGGTTTCTAATTAGCCCATGAAAACTAGGATAAAGAAATGATATTAGGTTTACCAATAGGTTTTCAGTTAGACCATGAAAACTACTACGTTAATAGTAATCCTGGAAACTATAATTATGATAGATAGTCAAAATGAATTGGGATAGGTAATTCAAAATTAATTCAATTGTTTTGCGTATCATCACATAATAATGTTTTGAATTGAATTAACCATTGTGGATGCAAGGGCACAGAAAATGGTTTATAAAGGTTTTAAGATACTAGTGAGGGGTAACCCGTTCCGCTAAGCGGCGTGGTCTCACTGGATATCTAAATGATTTAAGATGGTATATAATACCAGCCTTTATGTCTGACTCGAATTTTATGTTTTCCCCTTAAAATCTTGGGTACTCAATTGATTTTGAGCAGTTTGAGTTTTGAGGTTTTTAGGCACCTCTTACGAAGAAAAAGCTTCCGAAGTCATGCAGAAGGCATGTAGTTATTCAAGTTCTTTTGCATGTGGTTTCGCTGTGTTATTTCATTAAGGTAAAGTGGTTTATTGCCTATTATATACTCTGATCACCAAAAGGGCATCTTCATATGTCGATCTTGAAGTATATTATAATAGTTTTATTTTTCTGAACGTGGTTAACGCTGTGGGATTATGTAATGAACGTTGAAATGAGTTTGGAATGGAATGTGAAAGTTGTTTTGAAATTTTAAACTTTTCCATATTCATGTGTTTTTGGTATATCAATTTATCTAACATTACCGTATTTGGTCGCCGAGGATTAATAACTATGGACGACTGCAGCATCCATAGCCATTAGTTTTGGGCCTACAAGTGGGGGATGTTACAGATCGGTACCGATCGCTTGGAAGGGATCGGCATCGATCCATCCTGGTAGACCATATTGGTTTACCAAGCGATTCCATGATGTTTCAGCTTGATTTCCTTTAACCCTACGATGCCTGTGCCTATGGTATTCATCTAATGAGCTAGAACTCTCTAACGCCGAGTAAGATGGGATCCTTCTGGCATTCTCAAGCTGTTGTTGAGCAATCTGGTTCATTAGGGTAGCATTAGTTTGAATTTTCTCATTCAGCTATCTATGGCTTTCCGTCAACTCCCTCATCAAGTTATTAAATTCAGTTTTGGTTGTGGAATCAGTGGGGTTCTAGACTTCAGCAGGTCCAACATTCAGATTTAAGTGCTAGCAGTTTAATTCGCATCCACATTCTGAGAAGTTGAACTTGTATGCCACACCATTATCGATTTCCTTGCATAGATTCTTGCAAATCTGAGTAGTATCTACAAGCTTTTGAAGATGACTATGGATCTCCTTCGAGGGATTTGCTCGATCCAACAGCAACAAAGGGGATCCTAAGCGCTGAGAATCGGGTTCTCAATGCACCAAAATGTTTGCAACCAAATTGGCCACAAACACCCGAGAATAGGTGTAACATCTCTAATTTTTGTAACATCATTCAGAAAATTTAATTAGATAAATTAAATAGAATAATGATGATAGGAGATCGAGATTTGAATAAAACATATAGGGCCTTGCTCAACCATAAGGTAAATGACTTTAAAATGGTTTATTGGTTAATTAAACTACACATGGGCAAATTAGTAAATAACCATCTATTTTACACGGCTATATCCTTTTGTGATTGTCCATTCACATTTCATTTCCACTTTCACAAACAAAAATTTTAAACCCTAAGCTAGAACCAGCCATTACCAAGGAAGGAAAAGAGGAATTTTAATCTAAAGCTAAGGAAAACCTAGAGTAGATTAATCAACAATAAATCTCAAATTCCTAATCAAGTTTATGACGAATAATAATCTTCTACATCTCTATTTTAATTCTATGATTATATAGTTTCAGATTTATGATTCGAATTGTTTATGTGATAAAATGGATGATGATATGTTTAGGTTATATTATGATGATTGTTTTAATTCATAAGCACATGAATTTGCTCAGTTTAGACATGAAACTGAGAATATATGATTTTAGGCTGTCATGGAATATTTTTATGTTAAGTAAAACATGATTTTAGAGATGGGTTTTAATTTTTTAAAATTTTCGAAGCTATGAAAATTTATTATGAGTTTTCGACAGTAAATATGAAGTGTTTGGGTTTGAAATTTATTTCTAATGTTCATGGAAGGATTTGGGTTAGAATTTTTTTAATATGTTCGATTACATGATAAAATCAAATTCTATGATTTTGGGGATTTTTCCCAATCGATATATTAAAGGAAATAAATTATTTTGAAAGAGGGCTCTTCTGCAAATGTCGATTTTGTTATATGGAAAGACATTAACATTAAAATCCTTTGATTTAGATCTGGTATAAAAGCGGCAGTTATAGAAGCGAAGTATTTGATAAGCTTTTGGGTAGCCAATTATTGATTTCCAAATAAGCAAGTTGTTAAAAAGAAATTACTAGAGTTGCTATATTTCAGCCTTTAAATCGGTAAAAGTTGTTTCGCCTCTAAAAGTAGCACCTTTCGACTTCATAGACTCCGCCTCTTCCTAGTCGAAACCTACATAGTCGAATCCAATACACATGGTATCACTTAGATGATACGTAGTGGATTGGAAGGAATGCAGAAGCTATAGTGTCAAAAGACAAGCTTTCAATGGGGTCAAAACTCTGCTTTGTTTTCTAAATTAAATCCTTTCCTTATTTTACTCAAAGCTTTCGACTTAGTCAAAACAAATACTTTCGATAGAGGTTTTATACATTAGCTTTCGAAGAAGGTTTCCATGTTTTACTAAAGTACTAGCTTTCGATAGGAATGGTTTCGACCTAGTCGAAGCCTCGCCGCTACTCTACCTTTCGACCATGTTGTCCAGTAATGCTTTCGAAGGGTTGCCCTTTTTTTTACCCTAAACCAAACCTTTTCCTAAATTGCTTTCGAAAGGGGTTGGGGTTTCGAAGTAGATTGAGTCGAAAGGGGGTTTCGACTCAGACCTTTGAAGTTTTGATTTTAAAGTATTTTTCTTTTAACTAAGGTGGTTCCGACACCACCAATTTTTCCTAACTATAATTTTTGTTGGTTTTAAAAGAGACTTTCGTGTAAAACCAACTTGGCCCAATTGATGTTTTAAGAATAAACTCAATGCTTTTGAAAGGGTAATTTATTTGTTTTGAATGCTATGTTTTAAAGAAAGTTTTCTTGATACCATCGAAAGATCTTATTGGTTTTGAAAGATATATATATTTAGGGTTTTGGAAAGAGGTTTTCTATACTTTCGAAGGAGCTCATCTTGGGGTTTCGAAAGTGATGATTTAAGGCTTCAAAACAAATAACCCATTCTCATTTTTAAGGAAAAATCTTGGCATTAATAATAGATTTTAGAAATAATATTTACATTGTTATTAACCCATAACTGAATTTTGGGAAAAAGGCAGAATAATCAGTTAGGTTGACCCAATAGTGAATAGAACTTAACAGATGTTAAATTCTTAATTTAATGATATTGGCAGGGACCAACAGGTTTACAGTAAGTCCATGAAAACTGTTTGACATTGGAATGGGTCAATAGGTTCATAGTCAGCCCATGAAAACTATGATTCGATACTGGCTGGGGCCAGTAGGTTTGTAGTTAGCCTATGAAAACTATATCCGGATTATGATATTTACAGTCAGCCAATATGTTCTTAGTTTTCCCATGAAAACTAGGATAAGAAATAAGATGTCGGAGTTACCAGTAGGTTATTAGTGATCCCATGAAAACTAAATAATTGGATAGATAGTCCTTAATCATTTAACAGGTTAATAGTAATCCTTGAAACTATGATCGAAACAAATAGTCAGAATGAATGGGAATGGGTAATGCAAAATTGATTTATTTGTTTTGCATATCATCATAATGTTTTGAAATACTATGTTTTAATCATTGTTGATGCAGGAGCATAATTGTAACAACCCGCATATTTATCGATTGTATATTTAAATATTTTATTTAAATATAGCATCGTTCGTCGGATTTTAGTCCGAAAACCTAGTTTTTGCAAATGGTCGAATTAGGACTCGGGACCACTTCCATTGAGTTCAAAACGCCATTTGCGACCTTTTTGAGTATAAACATTGATATTTTTGGAGTTAGTAGAATTTTGGTGCTTTATCACTTAGGGCTTTGGGTTGGGTTTTGGCCCATTAACCCCACTTATCAACCTAGCTCCAACCCTCTTCTCTTTATTCCTTCATAATTTCCTAATACATTTAAGCTTCATCAAAAAAGGGAAAGAGAAAAAGAATTAGGAAATCCTAAGCCCTAGTTTCCGTTTGCAAATTCAAGTTCTAGCTCCATAATTCAAGAGAAGCTATTGGTAAGCATTCTCTTCTTCTTCTCCAACTCATTCCCTCTTCAATTTTAGAAATTCCTAAACCCTAACTTAGGAAATGTTTTTCTTTTGAGCTTAGATTCAAGCTTCTTGGGTTAGGATTGAAGGGTGATTGTTCTTTCCTTGCTCTATAGCTTCTCATTCATTGATTTGGGTTTAAAGGTGAGATTATTATCTCACATCTAAGTCTATAACTATCTTGGATTGTTAGGTATGAATTCCTAGCACTTATTCATGTGCATTTGATTTTGGTTTGGATTGATTTGGTGTAAATTCCAATTTTTGGTGTTTTGGTCTAATTTCATGAAAATCCCATTATGGATATTTGGACATTGATATTCGAGGCGTATCAAAGAGCCATTAAGGATGGGCTGTTGCTAGGCATAAATCCTTAGTCGTCGTTGCTCGTCCGATCGCTCCCGATAATCGTTTCTCCATCTTTGGCCTAGTTTCAGAGAATGCCTAAAATTCAGCTTTCAGATGTCTGAGTTTTTATTTCCAGATGTCTGAATATTGTACTGGGATTTTTATTTCCCAGTATTCAGACGTCTGAATCAAAATTCCAGACGTCTGAATTTGCTTGTGAGCAACCAGAAAGGAAATAGGCTAAAAATTCCTATTTCAGACGTCTGAAACATAGGGTTCAGACGTCTGAATTATGTTCTGGAAAACTTTTATTTTTCCAGATTCAGACGTCTGAATCCTTGATTTCAGACGTCTGAATCTGCTGTCTGGGCTCTATTTTTCTATTTGCTTGAGAATTCCAATTTTATCGATTCGTGATTATCCGATTTGTTGATTATCATTTTTTGATGACTTCTTTTATATCAGGATTTTTAGGAATATCCATTTCGATGGATTCGGTTATCGATTTCTTTGGATTTTATGTACGCCTTCGAATGTGAATTTTGATGATTGATTGTTTCTACAATCATTTCTACGATTTTCCACTTTTAAAATACAAAGGTTCCTATACTAACAGTATCAAAACTCTTTCATCAAAACGATTTCAAAACTATCTTATTACAAAGCTCATTTCTTAAAACCAATTTCCAATCTATTAGTATATACAAACCTTTACCTCACTCGTATGAGAAAACTAATTAAACGAATTAGTAAAACAAGTGGTATGAAACGCTAGCGTTTACTTCGTCGGTTAATTCTTGGACTTGTTCGATTGAATCTCTTGTGATAAATTTTCCATTGGAGATCTACAATTTGTTCGTAAAAATTTAAGTTAAGCTAGTGGTTATGGGACATGAAGCTAAACTCATATATTTACTAGCTTAGTGTAATTGACACTTTTTGATGATCGATAATGATCATTTTATGGTTTAGACTAGCAATGTGCGATGTCTCTTTGTCCACGTGGAGGACTGTACCTCATTTTGTTGAGCTTCGTCTCATTTCCTTTATGGGCTAGCGACCCATGGTCTTTGGACCATTTGTGGAGAAATCAGCTCGATAACTTTAAGCATGGGTCGTCCCTATTTAAGTGCGTTGATGTTCGTTTATGCATTGGTCGTACCTATTTAGGTGCGTCGATGTTTGACTATGCATGGGTCGTATCTATTTAGGTGCGCCGATGTCCAATTAATGGAATAGCGTTCCGTTTGGGATTGGCCATCCCCTTTTGATTTCTGGATTTCTAATTGATGATTTCTGGAATTTATGTTTCACCAACTTTTACAATTGGCATTGATATGTATGTCATTTTTTGTGGCTTGGTGAATTAAATAAAGAATATGACATTCTTTATGATGCTATGAGATTCTTGAGATATTGTTGACTTGTGGATTTTCTAACACATACTTGTCGTAGTATGACATTTTTGGTTATCATACGTTTTATTATTAGATCTCTTCTTATATCTCATTTTATCTGATAATTTTAGCTAGACTGATCCTATTTTCTTCTTAAATAATACTCTGGTTAGACTGAGATTTTACAGGTGCTTCTGCTTGACTCCTTATCGGACCATCATCTGACTTTTGGCTAACTACTTTAGATTAGTAGTTTTTGTTGTATACATTTGAGATATGGACTCCTTGATGTATACTTACACTTTTATCTTACACCTGTATCTATTCTTTTGTGATAATGTGGATCTTATTCGACCACTACTCTGATGTACACTGTTATGTGTAATATTCATATCTATTTTCGCCTATGTGATATGAATTATCTGTGACTGATTTATGTTATGCTTATTTCTATATTTGTTTCCGAAGATATTATATCCACTATGTAGTAGTCTTGTGTTTGTATCGGTATGTCGGATTTCCTCTTGAGATGAAATGAAAAGTTATTATTTTATTTGACATATCGGTGCTCGCAAAAAGCCATTTCACAAATGGTCGCTCCTCAACAGCCTTATTCTCCGTGCTAGTTGATGGCATTACCCCAGTGTGTCCATGGATAGAATGGGTATAGAGGTGGGGAGTCACATCTTGGTATCATGTCTGGTTTATGGAATAGCGTTCCGTTTGGGATTGGCCATCCCCTTGTTATTTCTGAATTTTTAATTGATGATTTCTGGAATTTATGTTTCACCATCTTTTACAATTGGCATTGATATGTATGTCATTTTTTGTGGCTTGGTGAATTAAATAAAGCATATGACATTCTTTTTGATGCTATGAGATTCTTGAGATATTGTATGACTTTTGTGGATTTTCTAGTGTATACTTGTCGTAGTATGACGTTTTTGGTTATCATACGTTTTATTATTATATCTCTTCATATATCTCATTTTATCTGATAATTATAGCTAGACTGATCCGTTTATTATTTTCTTCTTAAATAATACTCGAGTCAGACTGAGATTTTGCAGGTGCTTCTGCTTGACTCCTTATCGGACCATCATCTGACTTTTGGCTAGCTACTTTAGATTAGTAGTTTTTGTTGTATACATTTGAGATATGGACTCCTTGATGTATACTTATCCTTTTGTCTTACGCCTGTATCTATTCTTTTGTGATATTGTGGATCTTATTCGACCACTACTTTGATGTACACTTTTATGTGTAATATTCATATCTATTTCCGCCTATGTGATATGAATTATCTATGACTGATTTATGTTATGCTTATTTCTATATTTGTTTTCGAAGATATTATAGCCACTGTGTAGTAGTCTTGTGTTTGTATCGGTATGTCGAATTTCCTCTTGAGATGAAATGAAAAGCTATTATTTTATCTGACATATCGGTGCTCGCACAAAGCCATTTCACGGATGGTCGCTCCTCAACAGCCTTATTCTCCATGCTAGTTGACGGCATTACCCCGCATTGTCCTTGGCTAGCGTGAGTATAGAGGTGGGGTGTCACAGCTTGGTATCAAAGCCAAACTTCGGAACAATGTACAATAATCTAGCAAAGATCATGTCCTAAGTCTTTGTTAGGAGTTGTGTCTTAGGATTTATCCAAGTCTTAGGACCCGTTCTGTCCTATTTTCTTTTATGATTCCTTGTTTTATCAATCAAGTTTGACTAAAATTTATTTTGAGAATAACTTTTTCCTCTTCTTTCTTTCTTTCTTAAAGAAGAGCAATGGTTAGACCTGGCCAACCCAGCACCGGTCAATCTAGTGCTACTCCTCCAGATGGAGTATTCATGTCTGCCCAACAACTTTTGGATCTTGCAAAGCATCAAAGGTTTATCCGTGCTTTGGGTGAGAACCCCGAAAGGATTTTACCTTTGAAACTTGAAGTTCCTTTTAATCAGCTTGTGGATATCACTCTTCAAAATAAAGAGGTTTTTAAAGGAAGTGATAGTGATATTGGGATTTCCAAGAAGAGGCATATTAAGTTCAAAAGCTCTAATCCCAATAAGAAAGTGAAGCGAACTACTTTGGTAGCAAAGACTCCAATCCCTAATCATGGAGGATGCTACAATTGTAATTCAGACCACTATGCAAAGATGTGTCCGAAACCCCTTTCTTGTCGCTATTGCAAAAAACTGGGTCATCTTTTATCTGCATGTCCCAAACTTTTGAGCAAGGGCATGGGAAAGCTAAATATTGTGTAAACACCTCATAACTCTTTTCTTGGTCAAGGTATTTTTCATTCAATCCTTGATGACATTTGTTTTGTGATTATCTTATTCGAGTTCTTTTTGATATGGGTTCCATCTCACTGTTTTATATTAAAAGAACTTGTTGAATTCTTTTTCTTTAAAACATTTTGGGATTGATGACTTCTTTGAGAATTGCGAATCCAAATGGTGGATCTGCAACCCTCAATTTGCTTTGTTTTGATGTCGAGATTATTTTATGTGATTTTTATTTCCGAGCCGATTTTTACTTAGGCTTCGGAATTGATTTTTGAAAAGGATTGGCTTAATCATTATAAAGCCATATCCTATGTCTCGAGTGGAATGTTCATTTTCAACATTTTCAATCTGTTAAGCGGATTTCTATTTTTCCTTTGTGATTTCGATTTCAAATTTTTGGTGGCATCATTTTTATTCTTTAAGCTCACATGATGAGGAAAGTGTTATTTCTCTCATTTAAATAGTTTTTGAAATTTTTCGGTATTTTTGAGCTTGTCTTAGGATTATCACCTAAGCAATCTTTTGAGAGGTGTTAAGGTCTTTTCAGCTCGACCTTGCCACCGGTTTTCATTAGCTTCGAGTTGCGAAGGTTAGCCTTCCACTTACCGCACTCGGCACTCGTTATGATTCTTATGACTGACTTATGATGTACTTCAGTTTGTCCATCTTATTTCATCCATTTTATGAATCAAGTATTCTACAAATATCTCGATGACTCCGTTCTTGTATTTATTGATTTTGAATGAAAATAGCAATTTAAAATTTTGCAAATCTTTTTCATAAGATTTATTTATAAGTATAATTGGATTTTTGTTCTTAAAACGAACAAACAATATTCTTAAAAGTTTTTAAGAAACATGTTTATCATATAGAAGATGATTTTGTGATTGTATTGCCTATTGAGTGCTTTAAGAATTCTGATCAATGCGCTTGATCAACGTTATCGATAGGAATCTCCTAAACGCTTTGATGAGACAATCAACGCAGTAAATTTCACTTTGAATATGTAAAATTTTATAAAAAAATGATTACATAAAGTTAATTGTAATTTTGAAAGTTTTAGCTTTTCGGGAAAGTGGATCAATTAAAAGAACTCTTTTTCGATACTCCTATTCTTGTGATTCCTGAGGGTAACCAAGATTTCACCGTTTCTATCGATGCTAGTTGTATTGGTTTGGGTGCCGTCCTCTTGCGAAAGAGAACGTTCTACCGCTTGTGCTTCTACGTCATAAAAGCCGATCGAGACTAGGTATGCCACTCATGATCTAGTGCTTGTGGCTATCATTTTTGCTTTCAGAGTTTGGCATCATCATTTTTGGGGGAAAAATTTGTTCTCCACTCCGTTCATAAATCTTTGAAATGTTTATTTTCTCATAAGGAACATAATGTTGGCTCGAGTTTCTTGCATCTTATGATCTTGATATTCCTTATATACTCCCGGGAGGGGAGAATCATGTTGCCAATGCACTTAGTCGTAAGAAACAAGTGGATGTTTCTTTGATGATATCTGAATGAAATGATCTTTTTACCAAGTTCATCGGACATTTCGATGTACCTCGATTTATTGAGTTTCGTCTCATTTCTTTTATGGACTAGCATCCGATGTTCTTTTATGGTGTTCGGTTCGTCGGATGTACCGTTATTGTACTACATCGATGTCCCGGCTTTTTGGTTCACTTGACGTACCGTTTGTACTACGTCGGTGTTTCGAATTATTTGAGTTTTCGATCATCTAGCGTACCGTTATTGTGCTATGCTGTTTCACCGGTTAAATCTTCTTCTATTCATGACGTTTTCCACGTCTTTTATCTATGGAAATGCCTTAGGGATTCCGATTTTATTCTTGAGGCTGGTGTTATTGAAGAAATTCAAGTTTCACCTATTTGAATTTTGAGCAACATTTTATTCGCATCATTGCTTCGAAGGTTGAACGCCTTCGAAATAAAGGTGTTCTTTTTATGGAAGTTCAATGGTTCTCAAATCCTAAGGGTCGGTCTTGGGAATCCAGAGAATTCATCGAGCGAACAAGTTAAGCTTACTCTTTTGAGCTCTTTATGGTGAACTTCTTATTTCGAATTTTCTTTTGTGTTGGTATGGTTTTATGGTTTTACTATTTATTTTCTTCTTGTATTGCGAGGACACAATTTCTTTAAGGAGGGGAGTCTGTAACAACCCGCATATTTATCGGTTGTATATTTAAATATAGCATCGTTCGTCGGATTTTAGTCCGAAAACCTAGTTTTTGCAAACGGTCGAATTAGGACTCGGGACCACTTCCATTGAGTTCAAAACGCCGTTTGAGACCTTTTTGAGTATAAACATTGATATGTTTGAAGTTAGTAGAATTTTGCTACTTTATCACTTAGGGCTTTGGGTTGGGTTTTAGCCCATTAACCCCACTTATCAACCTAGCTCCAACCCTCTTCTCTTCATTCCTTCATAATTTCCTAATACATTCAAGCTTCATCAAAAATGGGGGAAGAGAAAAAGAATTAGGAAATCTAAAGCCCTAGTTTCCATTTGCAAATTCAAGTTCTAGCTCCATAATTCAAGAGAAGCTATTGGTAAGCATTCTCTTCTTCTCCAACTCATTCCCTCTTCAACTTTAGAAATTCCTAAACCCTAACTTAGGAAATGTTTCTCTTCTGAGCTTAGATTCAAGCCTCTTGGGTTAGGATTGAAGAGTGATTGTTCTTGCCTTGCTCTATAGCTTCTCATTCATTGATTTGGGTTTAAAGGTGAGATTTTTATCTCACATCTAAGTCTATAACTATCTTGGATTGTTAGGTATGAATTCCTAACACTTATTCATGTGCATTTGATTTTGGTTTGGATTGATTTGGTGTAAATTCCAATTTTTGGTGTTTTGGTCTAATTTCATGAAAATCCTATTATTGATATTTGGACATTGATATTCGAGGCGCATCAAAGAGCCATTAAGGTTGGGTTGTCGTTTGGCATAAATCGTTAGTCTTCGTTGCTCGTCCGATGGCTCTCGATAATCGTTTGGCCATCTTTGGCCTAGGTTCAGGGAATGCCTGAAATTCAGTTTTCAGACGTCTGAATTTTATTTCCAGATGTCTGAATATTATACTGGGAATTTTTATTTCCCAGTATTCAGACGTCTGAATCAAAATTCCAGACGTCTGAATTTGCTCGTGAGCAACCAGAAAGGAAATAGGCTAAAAATGCCTATTTCAAACGTCTAAAACATAGGGTTCAGACGTCTGAATTATGTTCTGGAAAACTTTTATTTTTCCAGATTCAGACATTTGAATCCTTGATTTCAAATGTCTGAATCTGCTGTCTGGGCTCTATTTGCCTGTTTGCTTGAGAATTCCAATTTTATCGATTCGTGATTATCCTATTTGTTGATTATCATTTATTATCGACTTTGATGACTTCTTTTATATAAGGATTTTTAGGAATATCCATTTCGATGGATTCGGTAATCGATTTCTTTGGATTTTATTCACGTCTTCGAATGTGAATTTTGATGATTGATTATTTCTACAATTATTTCTACGATTTGTCACTTTTAAAATACAAATGTTCTTATACTAGTAGTAAATATCAAAACTCTTTCATCAAAACGTTTAACACTATTTTATTACAAAGCTTGTTTCTTAAAACCAATTTCTAATCTGTTAGTATATACAAACCTTTACCTCACTCGTATGAGAAATCTAATTAGACGACTTAGTAAAACAAGTGGTATGAAACGCTTGCGTTTACTTCGTCGGTTAATTCTTGGACTTGTTCGATTGAATCTCTTATGGAATTTTTTTTAGTGGAGATCTACAATTCGTTCGTAAATATTTAAGTTAAGCTAATGGTTATGGAACATGAAGCTAAACTCATATATTTACTAGCTTAGTGTAATTGACACTTTTGATGATTGATGATGATCATTTTATGGTTTAGACTACCAATGTGCGATGTCTCTTTGTCCACGTGGAGTACTATACCTCATTTTATTGAGCTTCGTCTCGTTTCTTTTATGGGCTGGCGACCCATGGTCTTTGGACCATTTGTGGAGCAATCAGCTGGATAACTTTAAGCATGGGCCGTACCTATTTAGGTGCGTCGATGTTCGTTTATGCATGGGTCGTACCTATTTAGGTGACTCGATGTTTGTTTATGCATGGGTCGTACCTATTTAGATGCGTTGATGTTTGCTTATGCATGGGTCGTACCTATTTAGGTGCGTCGATGTTCGTTTATGCATGGGTCGTACCTATTTAGGTGCGTCGATGTTCGTTTATGCATGGGTCCTACATATTTAGGTGCGTCGATGTTCGTTTATGCTTGGGCCGTACCTATTTAGGTGCGTCGATGTTTGTTTATGCATGTGTCGTACCTATTTAGGTGCATCGATGTTTGACTGTGCATGGGACGTATCTATTTAGGTGTGTCGATGTCCGGTTTATGGAATAGCGTTCCATTTGGGATTGGCCATCCCCTTGTGATTTCTGTATTTCTAATTGATAATTTCTGGAATTTATGTTTCACCAGCTTTACAATAGGCATTGATATGTATGTCATTTTTTGTGGCTTGGTGAATTAAATAAAGAATATGATATTCTTTTTGATGCTATGAGATTCTTGAGATATTGTATGACTTTTGTGGATTTTCTAATGTATACTTGTCGTAGTATGACGTTTTTGGTTATCATACGTTTTATTATTATATCTCTTCTTATATCTCATTTTATCTGATAATTATAGCTAGACTGATCCGTTTATTATTTTCTTCTTAAATAATACTCGGGTCAGACTGAGATTTTACAGGTGCTTTTGCTTGACTCCTTATCGGACCATCATCTGACTTTTGGCTAACTACTTTAGATTAGTAGTTTTTGTTGCATACATTTGAGATATGGACTCCTTGATGTATACTTATCCTTCTGTCTTACACCTGTATCTATTCTTTTGTGATATTGTGGATCTTATTCGACCACTACTCTGATGTACACTTTTATGTGTAATATTCATATCTATCTCCGCCTATGTAATATGAATTATCTGTGACTGATTTATGTTATGCTTATTTCTATATTTGTTTCCGAAGATATTATAGCCACTGTGTAGTAGTCTTGTGTTTGTATCGGTATGTCGGATTTCCTCTTGAGATGAAATGAAAAGTTACTATTTTATCCGACATATCGGTGCTCGCACAAAGCCATTTCACGGATGGTCGCTCCTCAACAGCCTTATTCTCCATGCTAGTTGACGGCATTACCCCACAGTGTCCTTGGCTAGCGTGGGTATAGAGGTGGGGTGTCACAACATTATATTATTTTATAAATGTTTTAGGATACTAGTGAGGGGGAAACCTTTTTCGCTAAGCAGCATGGTCTCATTAGATATTGAAATGGTTTGAGATAGTGAATTATTGTTCATACCAGGCTGTATGTCGGACTCGAAGTTTTTGTTTCCCCTTGAACTCTTGGATACTCAATTGATTTTGAATAGGTTGAGAGTTAATGTTTTCAGGTGTTCCTTTAGACAAATAAAGCTTCCATGGACATAGAGGAGGCAATTTTTTTATTAGAGTTCTTTTATTTCCGTTGTGTGTTTCTTTGTAGAGGAAAATTATTTTCTTTCCTATCTATATACCCTGATCTACCAAGGGGCATCTTCATACGTCGCTCTTGGCATATATTGTAATAATTATATTTTATCTGAACGTGGTCTGCGAATTGGGATTATCTAATCAATGTGGAATATTTTGAACTGGAATATGGAATTTATTTTGTTGTTTAATTTTTTTTCCATATTCTCGTGTATCTGTGTATCAATGTACCTAATATCACCATGTTTAGCTACTGAGGATTAATAACTACGGATGACTGCAACATCCAAAGCCGTTTGTTTTGGGCCTTCAAGCAGGGGGATGTTACAAGTTAGTATCAGAGCATTGGTTTATAAAACTTTAAAAGAAACTTAACCTAAAAGATTTTTGAAACATAATCCAATGAATCAGATAATAAGATTGGGGTTTGGGTTAATGTTATAGTAACCTACTTGTATTTTATATATGCATATATATATAGAGTTATATATAAGTATATATCCCCCATTCTCTTAGATTTTTGTTCTGTATCTTACTAAAGCTCATATGTAGATTTAAGAAAAAGGAGATATGGAAGCAGGAAACAAAAAAGGAAATCTCAGTAGAGGAAGCACTACAACTAATGGGAATGCTCAACCCACTACCAGGAGAAACCCAGGTCGACCGACTACGACTAGGAACCAAAATGCTGAAGCCAATGTGGGTGTTAGAATCCACGACTATATATGAGGGCGATGTGTTAGTTCTTAGCCAGTTTGATGCAAGAAGGAGCTACTACTGGAGTTGCTGGAAATGGAGGAAGAGCTAATCCCGTGGCTCCAGTTGGGAATATTGCTTTGCTAAGTAGAGATTACACCGGTTTGGGTTGAAAGCCATTCTTAGGAACGAAGAGTGCTGTAAAGGTTCATAATTAGCTGTTACATTGCAAGAAAATATTTAATGATTTGGGTCTGAATGATGGACAAAGGAGGAGGTAGGCCTCTAGGTAGTTGTACGGGCCAACACTACATTGGTGGAACAGTGTCACTATCGGAGTTCGGGAAGAACGATTAACTTTGAATGATTTTAAAACAAGATTTGTGTAACGACTCGTATTTTTAGCTATTTTAATTAGAAAATTTAAGGTGATTATTGAAGGAAAATGATTATTAATGTAATTTGTTGAATAATTTAATATTTGAAATTATTTGAATAATTGGATAACGGGTTTAATATGATTAAAAATGATTTGTAAAATTCTATTTTATCATATTAAAGTTAGAATGATGTTGTAGAACTTTTAAAATCGAATTAAAAGTAAATTTGTGAAAATTGAATATTTTAATATTTAATTGACGAGTTAAAATAGCCGTTTTTCAAACAGTCTCGGATTTCGACGAAACTTGTTTCATCGGATCCGTAATAGTAAATTATGGTAGGATTTCAATTTTCGTAGCAATTGGACTTGTCGTTTGGCCGTGCGAGCTTGAAACGCGTAGAAATTTAATTTCGAATTTAATTAAAATAATCGACTTCGAAAAGCTATCTTCCAGATATGATCGAATTAGGCCTTGAAACTAGTTCCATTGCGTCCGGAATGGGGGTAAAACCTTATAAACGCCTGGCGGCACGTCTCGATTGGAGCTCGGATGATTTTGGACCTACCTATATAAATACGCACGCAAACCAAGACAGTTTTATTATTATTTTAATCCAGAAACCCTAATTCTAAATCATGGCCGCCACCTATTCCATGGCCAGAAATTGCCGATCTTCTTTCCTTAATATCTCTCAATCCGTTCGACGAAATCGAAAAATTCCAAAAGCAAAAGTGTAAATGTCGACGAGCTCTTCAAATCCATACGGTTGATGTATGCTAATTTTTCATGGATTCGTCCAGATCTGACATGGAAGTGTGTACGTATTTTCTTGGATTGCGTGCAAACGACGGCGAATGACGGGATGAAACTTGGCGCGTAGGTAGCTCTGGTGAAGGGCTTCGTGGTGGCGCTAGCTGATCGTTCTGGAAGTCGACGAGGTAGTCATGAAAATTGCTTGAAGATCGGCGGCTAATGGGTTTGCATACGTGAATTTCACGTTGGGGAAGAAGTGCCGGAATCATGGAGACGAGAGCTGCGCTGCAGTGCAGATCCGAAAGTGTTTGGAGCTCATTAAAATTTTATGTTAAATCGAACGTCGTTCGATTTGATTTAAAATCGTAAAATCAAGGTGAGTGTTTTATAACGCTCACAACGTACTGAATATCTTTATGCTAGTTAAATTTGACATTATGCATAGTTATGATTTTTATTTGTTGTTGTTTGATAAAATTTAATTATCATATTGATTGTCAGTTGAATTCACCGTTAAAAAAATTAAATTGACAGTTAAATTTTGAATTAAAATTGAATTGCGATTAAATTACCTAACATTGATAAATATGAAATTGCCGTGAATTGTATTGCCTATTGGATGATGTATTTCGATGGATGTTATTGGTTGATATTTAAATGTTTGGATGTTTATTTGTTTATATATATCCTGCTATGCATACATATGACACTGTGATTGATTTAAATGATATATTCATCCCTGACATTTAATTGTAATAACTAATCACTTGGCCATAGGTTAGAAAATTATATACGGACACCGAGTTGGATAAATTAAATGATTTTAAAAGTTGTTTTGAAATTATTTAAATGATTTGATTTTAAGAATAAAATCCAATTTATGGAAATTGAACTATTTTGAATTGGAGCTCGAAATGTTAGAATTTAAATTTGGTAAACGAAATTATTAAATAAGATCGAAGTTTAGATTTAAATTGAAAATTGAAATACGGTGTAAATTTTGAAAGTTGATTTGTTTTAAAAGATTGGACTTTTAATCGAACTCTGAATATTTCTAAGAAAATTGATATGAAATGATATTTCAAGTTTGAGTTTGGAATTGAAAATTTATTTGAAATTTAGATTTAAATTAATTTGGAATTGAATTGAAATTTAAAGAAATTTGTGAATTGAAATCGAAATTTACGTGGAATAGAAATTTATTCAAGTTGAAATTGGAATAAATCGATTAAATCGAAATGGAATTTGGATTTGATTCGGATAGGAAATTTGGGAAGTTGACCGGTTTGACTTTGGAATTATTTATCAAATAATTTTTGGTTTTTTCCAAACTATTTTATATATAAACCATTTTATATTCAAATTATTTTCGATTAAACTATTTAAATATTTTCTATTAAACTATTTTGAATTATTTAACTATTTTAAACTATTTTCTTAAATTCAAACTGGTTAAAGAGACGGAAATGTTTATATTTAAACCTTTGGTTTAAATACGAACTAGGTTAAAGTAGAGATTATAACCTAAATTGAATTCGAATCAAATTTTGAAGTGAAATTGATTTATCGGACAAAATTGATAATTTTGAATATATGATGATTTTGAAATGGATTTGATTTTAAAGCGAATATGATATTTTGTTATCAATCATGAATCAATTTGAAATATAAAAGAGCCATCAGTGTAATAATACGTAGTTATTAAAGAGACCGGGATCGGATATGGACATACTCTCTGTCGATACCGAAAACCACTTTAATAACTATTATACGCGGAGTGTTGATCCAGAATGAAGTGGATGGTTTGGTGAACGCGTTGACTGAAGAAAGAGAACGATATTGGATGACCCCTGACATGACTAAAACAGGAGCCGCGCCGGGCCATTGAGGTTCGCCACCTCTAGCGGACACACTTCTTCGATACCATATCTATTACATTTGTGATTTGATTTGGGTGCACCTCTTGATTTGGGAGTGTTGTTTCGCGGTGTTGAGGTAGTAGCTGCTATGCTCAACATCAGTCCAGATCACGCAACTACTAGTATCCTAGTTGGTATCGCCTCATGTACCTTGTCATACTGATTATCCTATTCGCGACCAGTACGTTTTGGTTTGTACCTTGAGTATATGGATTGCCCTCTGGTGACTTCCGGTTTTGGGGAAACTATGGTCTTGTATATGCTTTTGGGAATATAAAATGTGTTAAGGGGGATTATGGTAACGCCTTAACGCTATTTTGATACTTTATATTACTGATAGACATTATCTACTTAGCGTACATTACTACCTAGTAGATAGTTTAACGGATCCTTGAAAGGTGGAAAATCCCGTAACATCTCTTAAGTTATTGCACGCACGTTGACACTGGATATGAGATGTCAAACCCCGTAAACATCTCTGACGCCGTCACACTCATATTTATTTACGATTGATTTAACTTTCATATGGATATTTTAGTCCTGACTCGAGTGTTTTGTCTTTTCATTACGCTCGGGTCAGTCCTGAGTTTTCAGATTTTTGAAGATCTATTCTGGAGGACGAAGACGAAGATTTGGTATACTATTACTACTATTATCTGTGCATCATGTTGTCTGCTGCATTATTTATTTGTTCTGTTGTATATGTATAACTCTGATAAATGTTGTATAAATAATTGTCTAAGTATAGTAAACAGCTTCATGAACTGTTTATTTGACTATTATATTTTATCGTTCCGCTGCGAGATTCTGTGTTGTTTCATTTCCTTTATTTCTTTTCTTTTCTTAATTACCCCAATAACCATCTGCCTTTTTTTAATGGTTTGGAACCGGCATGTGTATTTGATCGTCGGTTTAAACTGTCCAAAAAGGCGGGTCGTTACAGTTGGTATCAGAGCTTTGGTTTAGCGATAAACCTTGGCTCTAGTGGGGAATAACCCATTGAAATAGAGGTAAACTATATGAATGAGTTGAGTGTATATGAGAGAGCGTACTTGTTATTTGATATAAAATGGTTTTATATTGTGTTAATTTGTTCCGTTGAGTATTTATGAATTCTGGTCGATACTTGGGACGCCAAGGCGTCGATAGGAATTTCTAAACACTCGAATAGGACAAACCAACACAATATCATTTTGGAATATATTTTATATAAAAGAATTATTTGAATATTTATTCATTTTGATTGAATTGATTGTTAGGAGATGATAATATTAGATTATTATCGTTATTGTTTGATCAGTCAATATTTACAACAATTGATTAAATAACAATGGATTTAGGAAAATGAAATCTTGTAAACACAATTGATAATGAATATAAATGAATTTTAACTTGTATTTGGGAATTTAAATTCCGGTGTTTGAGATTGACTTACAAGAATTTGAAAAATATAATATGAGCATTATATGATAGTATAATTGAGTTGAAGTTGTTTTCGAAGGATTTTTTATATGATAAGTGTTATATTCCCTTCTCTTGACGCTAGAAAATGATTTCGATGATGTGTGCACGCATCATTGGCGTTTATTTTCGAGAGTCCGAGTGGGGGAGACCACTTAATAGCTTGTCTAAACCTTGTTTTGACTCAAATTTTTTTTTTTTTGCATTCTCTATAGTATGATTTGATATATAAATTATATAAGTATATATTATTTCAAACCTTGATTTGAAATGAAACCGGGATTGGAATTCTTAAGTTCTTTAATAATTAATGATTTTTTTTTATGATTGAAATGAATTTAGACTTGAATCATTGAGGAACTTCTGAATTGTGAAATGAGAAATGAACCTAAGAGCTAAGTGAAAATATCAATTGAAGTAGAAATCCTTAGAATTAGGAAATTATGAACTTAAAATAAAATTGAAACTGTAAAACTCGCATAGTATTAAATTTCATTCTATAGCTTAGATATAACTTACCAAAATACTTAAGAAGTTCAAAAATGTTATATGAATTGTTAATTGGATAATATACAAGTATAGGTTTGAATAATGAAATATGCATTTAATTAATGGTTTGCAAATATAAATAAAATTGTTAGTAAATAATTGGAATTTAAATTAACATTTAAAGGTGATTCACAATTATGTTAATATAAAATGAAAATACTATATGTGAATGTAAATGTGAAATTAAATTATAGTGAAATTTAAGTAATGACTTAAGAATTGATAAATTGAAAATTCAACTTTAAATGAAAAGAAGTTGTCTGTTGTTTAACTACATTCTATTTGCATAACTATAACTTACCAAATACTTAAAGGGTTTAAAATGCTAATAAGGATAAGTAGAGAAATAATATACCAGTGTGAGAGTGAAAAATAAAATGTAAAGATCTATTGATAGTTGTAAATATAAAAGAAATTTAAGCTGTAAAATGAATGATACATGTATAAGTGAATGAATAAAATTTAAACTTAATGAAATATAAAATTGGTAAATGGAAACTAATTAAATTTGAATATAACTAAATGTCAATAAACTTGGAAGTGTATGAAATTAAAATTGACTTGGAAATGTATAATTGATTTAGTGTAGATTTTGGATGGATGTTAATGTTTGATATGCATTGGTTGTTAGATGGATGATAATTGATTTAGTAGAATTCATTAGTGTTAATGGAATTGAATAAACGGAGTAAAATTTTAAATAATTAAATTCAAATTGGGAGCAAATTGACTTGAATTAAAAATGTGAATGAAACAAACTTGAATAAATCGGAAACAAATTGAATGTAAACCTATTGCATGGATGAATAAGAAAATAGATGACTTTATGTTTATGATTGTTCTTTAGAAAATTTGAAGTTTTGATGTTTTGTACTTTGAAATAATAAAAGCAAATTTTTGGAAAAAAAAAAATCCAACATTGTCCAATATATGCTGAAACGAAAACAACCATAACTTTTAAATGGCTGAACGGAATTTGACGATTTTGGACTTTTCGGAAAGCATAGAAACTATGGCACAACTTTTGTTTAGATAACTTGAGAAAATTCCTTCGTATGCTTGGTTAAAAACTTGAATGTTACTCGCTGTCCTGTGTAAAAATAAGTAAAATCAGTAGTATACACGCTTAGTATTTTCGCCATATCTTTGGACTGATTTATTGGATTTTGATGATCTTGCACTTTCTGGAAAGCTAAGAACTTAAGATAAAACTTTTGTTTTAAGTGTTTTGTGTTTTGATATTGTTTAGAAGATCGAAAACGTGGGTGAACGTCGCTGACCTGCGCAATTCATTGCCCAGGCTGAGGCGTATCCTCTAAGTAAAACGGCCGTAACTTTTGAATGTATGGTCCGAATTCGATGATTTTGGACATTCCGGAAAGCTTGAAATGAATACAACAACTTTTGTTTAGATTCTGTTGCCAAATTTTATAGTTTAGGTGACCTAAAACTGAGATTTGTTTGCTGTCCTGAAATTGAAATCTCAGTTTTGAAGCTAAATAGGTTATATATATGTTGTGTAGGCTAAATATATCGATCTATCTTTATATGCATGGTTCTAACTTAGTTATTGAGCATTTTAGTAGGTAGCAAAGGGGTTGCGCTTCGTTGTAGAGCTCGCTTCTGTGCTAAATACAAAATGTAAGTAAACTGCTAATAAATGCTAAATAAAAGGTACGCTTATGCTTTTATATGGTATTGGTGATATATATATGTTGTTTCCCCAGATATGGGATGCCTCATCATTGAGATGAGATGTATAATTGATATATATTGGTTATATTTGTGTTATATATTGAATTGTAAAATTTTTCGATCGAGCCGCGCAAAGGAGACCCTGCCGAAATTTTCCGTGAATCCGGGTGTTAGAAAATTTTTCAAGTTTTTAAATTTTATAACTTGTTTTGATAAATAACTTTTAAATTTAGAAAGCCGTTCGGAGTAACATTGTGGAAGCGTAGTTATGACTTTATAAATGGAATTTCATTGTTTTATAAGTTGGTAACTTTGAATAAAATATATCTAATGTTGAATTCTATACTTAGTTCCTTTTCCCTTCTTTTCCTTTTCGGGGACGAAAAGTTTTGAGTGGGGAGAGTGTAACGACCAGTATTTTTAGCTATTTTAATTAGAGAATTTAAGGTGATTATTGAAGGAAAATGATTATTAATGTAATTTGTTGAATAATTTAATATTTGAAATTATTTGAATAATTGGATAACGGGTTTAATATGATTAAAAATGATTTGTAAAATTCTATTTTATCATATTAAAGTTAGAATGATGTTGTAGAACTTTTAAAATCGAATTAAAAGTAAATTTATGAAAATTGAATATTTTAATATTTAATTGACGAGTTAAAATAGCCATTTTTCAAACAGTCTCGGATTTCGACGAAACTTGTTTCATCGGATCCGTAATAGTAAATTATGGTAGGATTTCAATTTTCGTAGCAATTGACTTGTCGTTTGGCCGTGCGAGCTTGAAACGCGTAGAAATTTAATTTCGAATTTAATTAAAATAATCGACTTCGAAAAGCTATCTTCCAGATATGATCGAATTAGGCCTTGAAACTAGTTCCATTGCGTCCGGAATGGGGGTAAAACCTTATAAACGCCTAGCGGCACGTCTCGATTGGAGTTTGGATAATTTTGGACCTTCCTATATAAATACGCACGCAAACCGAGACAGTTTTATTATTATTTTAATCCAGAAACCCTATTTCTAAATCATGGCCGCCACCTATTCCATGGCCAGAAATTGCCGATCTTCTTTCCTTAATATCTCTCAATCCGTTCGACGAAATCGAAAAATTCCAAAAGCAAAAGTGTAAATCTCGACGAACTCTTCAAATCCATACGGTTGATGTATGCTAATTTTTCATGGATTCGTCCAGATCTGACTTGGAAGTGTGTATGTATTTCCTTGGATTGCATGCAAACGACGGCGAATGACGGGATGAAACTTGGCGCGTAGGTGGTCTGGTGAAGGGCTTCGTGGTGGCGCTAGCTGATCGTTCTGGAAGCCGACGAGGTGGTCATGAAAATTGCTTGAAGATCGGCGGCTAATGGGTTTGCATACGTGAATTTCACGTTGGGGAAGAAGCGCCGGAATCACGGAGATGAGAGCTGCGCTGCAGTGCAGATCCGAAAGTGTTTGGAGCTCATTAAAATTTTATGTTAAATCGAACGTCGTTCGATTTGATTTAAAATCGTAAAATCAAGGTGAGTGTTTTATAACGCTCACAACGTACTGAATATCTTTATGCTAGTTAAATTTGACATTATGCATAGTTATGATTTTTATTTGTTGTTGTTTGATAAAATTTAATTATCATATTGATTGTCAGTTGAATTCACCGTTAAAAAAATTAAATTGACAGTTAAATTTAAATTAAAATTGAATTGCGATTAAATTACCTGACATTGATAAGTATGAAATTGCCGTGAATTGTATTGCCTATTGGATGATGTATTTCGATGGATGTTATTGGTTGATATTTAAATGTTTGGATGTTTATTTGTTTATATATATCCTGCTGTGCATACATATGACACTGTGATTGATTTAAATGATATATTCATCCCTGACATTTAATTGTAATAACTAATCACTTGGCCATAGGTTAGAAAATTATATACGGACAACGAGTTGGATAAATTAAATGATTTTAAAAGTTGTTTTGAAATTATTTAAATGAATTGATTTTAAGAATAAAATCCAATTTATGAAAATTGAACTATTTTGAATTGGAGCTCGAAACGTTAGAATTTAAACTTGGTAAACGAAATTATTAAATAAGATCGAAGTTTAGATTTAAATTGAAAATTGAAATACGGTGTAAATTTTGAAAGTTGATTTGTTTTAAAAGATTGGACTTTTAATCGAACTCTGAATATTTCTAAGCAAATTGATATGAAATGATATTTCAAGTTTGAGTTTGGAATTGAAAATTTATTTGAAATTTAGATTTAAATTAATTTGGAATTGAATTGAAATTTAAAGAAATTTGTGAATTGAAATCGAAATTTACGTGGAATAGAAATTTATTCAAGTTGAAATTGGAATAAATCGATTAAATCGAAATGGAATTTGGATTTGATTTGGATAGGAAATTTGGGAAGTTGACCGGTTTGACTTTGGAATTATTTATCAAATAATTTTTGATTTTTTCCAAACTATTTTACATATAAACCATTTTATATTCAAATTATTTTCGATTAAACTATTTAAATATTTTCTATTAAACTATTTTGAATTATTTAACTATTATAAACTATTTTCTTAAATTCAAACTGGTTAAAGAGACGGAAATGTTTATATTTAAACCTTTGGTTTAAATACGAACTAGGTTAAAGTAGAGATTATAACCTAAATTGAATTCGAATCAAATTTTGAAGTGAAATTGATTTATCGGACAAAATTGATAATTTTGAATACATGATGATTTTGAAATGGATTTGATTTTAGAGCGAATATGATATTTTGTTATCAATCATGAATCAATTTGAAATATAAAAGAGCCATCAGTGTAATAATACGTAGTTATTAAAGAGACCGGGATCGGATATGGACATACTCTCTGTCGATACCGAAAACCACTTTAATAACTATTATACGCGGAGTGTTGATCCAGAATGAAGTGGATGGTTTGGTGAACGCGTTGACTGAAGAAAGAGAACAATATTGGATGACCCCTGACATGACTAAAACAGGAGCCGCGCCGGGCCATTGAGGTTCGCCACCTCTAGCGGACACACTTCTTTGATACCATATCTATTACATTTGTGATTTGATTTGGGTGCACCCCTTGATTTGGGAGTGTTGTTTCGCGGTGTTGAGGTAGTAGCTGCTATGCTCAACATCAGTCCGGATCACGCAACTACTAGTATCCTAGTTGGTATCGCCTCATGTACCTTGTCATACTGATTATCCTATTCGCGACCACTACGTTTTGGTTTGTACCTTGAGTATATGGATTGCCCTCTGGTGACTTCCGGGTTTGGGGAAACTATGGTCTTGTATATGCTTTTGGGAATATAAAATGTGTTAAGGGGGATTATGGTAACGCCTTAACGCTATTTTGATACTTTATATTACTGATAGACATTATCTACTTAGCGTACATTACTACCTAGTAGATAGTTTAACGGATCCTTGAAAGGTGGAAAATCCCATAACATCTCTTAAGTTATTGCACGCACGTTGACACTGGATATGAGATGTCAAACCCCGTAAACATCTCTGATGCCGTCACACTCATATTTATTTACGATTGATTTAACTTTCATATGGATATTTTAGTCCTGACTCAAGTGTTTTGTCTTTTCATTACGCTCGGGCCAGTCCTGAGTTTTCAGATTTTTGAAGATCTATTCTGGAGGACGAAGACGAAGATTTGGTATACTATTACTATTATTATCTGTGCATCATGTTGTCTGCTGCATTATTTATTTGTTCTGTTGTATATGTATAACTCTGATAAATGTTGTACAAATAATTGTCTAAGTATAGTAAACAGCTTCATGAACTGTTTATTTGACTATTATATTTTATCGTTCCGCTGCGAGATTCTGTGTTGTTTCATTCCTTTATTTCTTTTCTTTTCTTAATTACCCAAATAACCATCTGCCTTTTTTTAATGGTTTGGAACCGGCATGTGTATTTGATCGTCGGTTTAAACTGTCCAAAAAGGCGGGTCGTTACAATTTGAGCAGAAGTTTCTATTTGAGTTTGGCAACGCTGAGGTGATGAGGAAATTTATGGATTTAATGAAAGGAAATATGTCAGTAGTTTTTGTTACTAAGTTTGAAGAGTTGTCTAGATATGTGTATGCTCTTATAGATACTGACATTGAAAGAAATGAGAAGTTCATTTGGGGATCGAGGCTTGAGCTTGCTAGAATGACAATGACACATGTTTGTGACCCTTGTATTATAGTGGTGGAAATGGCTATTCGCAATGAGGAGTTGCTTGCTAATCTAGCTAAGGAGAAGACGGTGGAAACTCAGGGTTCTCAGGGGAAGAAGGGGAAGTACTTTAAAAAGAAAGGAGCCTAGAAGGGAGACACTGCCAAGAAGTCAAAGGCTGAGGTTGTTTTCTATAAGTGTGACAAGTATTGTCACTTTGCTAATGAATGCTGGTCAGGGAATGGGAGAAAGGCTGCAGCTAAGAAGAATGTAAAATGCTTTAACTATGATTAAGTTGAGCATTATAAGAATCTGTGTCAAGAGCTAGTAAGGGAGGATAAAGGAAAAGTTTTTGCTATAGGACCAACTAGGCCTACTGCAGCAGACAAAGGAAAGACTGTGATGGAAGGTAGCCTTTTGATTTAGAGTATTTCAGCTAGAGTGCTTTTTGATATCGGAGCATCACATTCATTTATATCTCGGTGTTAGGCTGATAGATTATGCTTAGAACCCACTTACCATGTTACTTTCTTAAGGGTTGCAAATCAAATAGGAGGGTATGCAACTCTTGGGTTAAGATGTGACCATTTAGAACTTGACTTGTTAGGTCATCAGCTTGCATGCAGTTTGTATTGATTTTGTAGATTTGGGGATCCTTTTGGGCATGGATTAGTTGAGTAGGTATGAGGCTAGAATATTTTGCTAGGATAGAGAAATATCACTGAGACACCCTAATAGTCATAATCGAGTGATATTCTCAGTAGAGAACACTGATTGGAGTGTTAGTGTTATGCTTAATGCTAGTGACGTAGGTTATGAGTTATGTTAGGTTCGGGTTAGAGCTGCATCGTTCGGCATCGACATACAAAGTTGTTCGGCCTACATGGAGCATTCGGCTTCGGCTATACTGTTCGACATTAGCATAGTGTTCGGCACACATCGCCTCACCTGGAAATCAAGGGAAGTCACCATTGAGGAAACTAAACCACAGCTTGGAGCAAAGCATAGTGGTCACGTGATTCAAAGCGCACCACCCACGTGATGCCATTTGGGGGGCAAGTGTTACCTGGAGATTTGACCAGGCGACTAAGTACTCGGCATTAGCATACCATTCGGCATTAGAGGACGTCTGGCATTCAGGAACGCTCATCATTTAGGTGCGTTCGACATTAGAAAGCGCTCGACTTTCAGAGTCGTCCGGCACATCTGATTCGTCCGGCACATATGATTCGTTCGGCACGCAAGTTCGGTCGGCATCTATGGGACGTTCGGCATGAATGTTCGGCTGTGAGAGCGTTCGAATTGAGAGACATTCGGTATTGTATATCGTTCGGCACCTACGGGACGTTCGGCATGCGAGAGTGTTCGGCATGCGAGAGTGTTTGGCATTGTGAGACATTCGGTATTGTATATCGTTCGGCATCTATGGACGTTCGGCATGGCAGAGTCATTCGACATTCCATACTGCTCGACATCCAAACCTTGTTCGGCATAAATACCTCGTTCGACATTCAAAATGTTCGGCATCACTTTGATTCGACATGATTCCATACTGCTCGGCGTTCAGGGTGTTCAACATTCAGGGTGTTCTGCATTCAGGGTGTTCGGCATCACTTCGTTCGGCATAAGAATGTCGTCCGGCATTTAAGGTGTTCAGCATCACTTCGTTCGGCATGAGGATGTCATTCGGTATTTGGGGTGTTCGGCATAACTTCGTTCGGCATGAGAATATCGATCGACATTCATGCCTTGCTCAGCATTTTTGCCGTTCGGCCTCTCTGGACCGGCACACAGAGATCACTCTATTTGGGCCAAGCTACTTAGCTACCTGGCCCATCAGGGAAGTCCAACCCATTGTCGCCTATAAATAGAGAGGCAGGGGCACAGTGAAATGGACCTTTTTTCGAGAACACCGAGGAGACTCTGACGCATTCAAGACTCATTCCAGACTTATCTTTTTAGCTTAGCAATTGTATTCAATATAATTGTTATACGGATTGTATCTATAGTCGATTATCGAGAAAAGAAATAAAGATTAACCTCAAAGTGGACGTAGGCAATTATGCCGAACCACTATAAATCGGGTGTTCATATTTTCTGCATTTAAATCTGCATATTATCCTCTGTTTAACTTTACTTTCTTCATTAATCTCTCTACACAATCTCCCTTAAGGGTGTTAGTGACCAATTCTGGTGCTAACAGTCACGACCAGAATTTCAGCGTTCGAAAGTCGACACCCGTACTTCACTTGTACTCGAATGCCGCAGATTCAACCGTTGAAATCTGGTTCGTGCCGGAGCTTATAACACATTTAGTATAACAACACAGTGGAAGAAAAAGAATATATCTTTGATATACAATAGTTGATTACAATAATACAACACATTGATACAATTGATATCAACATTAGAGATGCAAAAATAACAGCGGAAGAAAGTCTCCAAAAGATAATATCTTCAGAAGTCCTTAAGATAGATACTCCAATTAACTGCAACACCATTGCCAATGCTCCAAGACTAGAAAGACCCCAAACCATAAATCGAGAATGACCATCAACACTGAAGTGAAGCAGCTCGATCCAAATGCAATTGCCAATATCCAGAGATTGAATGCGATGGAATATACCCTTACTATTCGAATATCTGAAAAATCCAACTCTAGACTGCTCGTGTGGAAAATTGTGAGCATCCAGAGTTTAGAAAGGGAACAATAAACTCCAGGTCATACATGGGACTGGTGTGAGCAAACAAAAACAGTTTTATCTTTTAAAAAACAACAAAAGAAGTAGAAGAAATTCGCTATGCTGTTGGAAAATGAAACTGCCATAAGGCCTCCCGCCACACACACAATGTAAGTGCAAACTTGGAGGAGATTACTCCATAAGACAGTCAAAAATGCTTAATACGCGAAAATCCTTTTGATATTATTATTAGTGCATAGTGGAAAACATTTGCAAGTATAATATAAATCTTAGCCAGTATACGTACCATTATAGTATGCCTGCTATAGCTACCATCTTAAATGGCAGGTTCTACGGCTAAAACCGTACAAGGCGCATATTGGATGATTTGATTTCCAACAATAGCCAGGCAAAGAAACTTCCTACACCAAATGGAACGCCTCTGGAGGGACGCCCCCAAGAACCTTACTAGATCTCTGCCAACACAAGGCTGGGTTACCTCTGTAATTAGGTAACTACTCACACGATCATGCCATCCCCCGGTCGTTACCAACCTTTATCCGAGGTACCTCTACACCAACAACCACAAAGTAATAAGTTTGCAGCAACCACATAGATAAATATCTGGGCTCCATACCATGGTACCACCTTTTATCCAGAAGGAAATGGACATACCCTCAGGGGGCGCTACCCCAAATAACCTTGCTACAACGATTCCTGTTTTGACCATTCTGGGTTGTGAGGCTTGACGAAGTCTTGTCCACAAAGCTACAGTTTTCACGAAGCCATGCTTCGATCGACAAATGATCAGCAGCATTTCATATGCCACATTGCCAAATTGTGAATGTATCACTAGTAACCATCAACTACATAACCTCTGAACTCGTATGTCTCAAAGAAGGGTGTTAAGCTAAGAGAATAAATTCTCCGCCACCAAACAGAAATGTATTTGATAGAAATTAGCTTTACATCTCAAAGTACAACGTCAGACATACGTCCATACAAGTCTGCTCCGGGCTCGAATAGAACAAAAGGCACTTCCAAAGATGCCCTTGCAATCCGGGCATCCACATTCCCGATTGGACTCCCCATCACATATGGAGATCTCTATACTAGAGCAACTCAGTGCAGAGTCATTCGAAAGGTTATCCTATCATTCTCGAATACACCTGGTCTTCACCACCATCTTCAAATGCCATCCATTTCATCGTATCATTATTCGGAATGGGTTATATGACATAAAGTCCTCTCCTGGGTAAACCAAATAATGAGCACTTAATTTTAAAAAGCATATGGATATATGGGATCTTAGTTAAGTCACAACTTAAAGCCCGAAACCTTTCTTTCAAATGGTTTAAAAAAATTACCATTTTAATCTTTTCAAAACAAAACGATTCACTTCACAAAGTTCACCAATCTTTCACAAAGATTCATTCATAGCCTTTCAAAACAATTTCCCTTTCAAATTGGATTAACCCGTCCAATCAAAGACTCAATTCATATCTTTCAAATCCATTTTCATTCCAAATCTTTTATGCAAAAGATGCAGCTTTAAGATCCTCTTCAATTTAAAAACAAGGTTCAACCATCTTTCACAAAGATTCATTCATAGCTTTCAAAACTATTTCAATTCCATTTCAAACTTGAAATCTTTCAACATAGATTGGAAATCCTTTCTTTATATGAAAGCTATTACTATTTGAGAACAAAGGTTTTCGTTTCAGAAAAATCCGATTACATTTGCACAAGTTAAAGCCCTTCAATTCTAAAACTTAGGTTAAACTCAAATTTCCAAAATAATATTTTTAAAATGGCTTAAAGCCTATATAAACACATTTATAACTTGTATAATATTTTTTTAAACATAATTTCCAAACATAGAATTCAAATCTTGAATTCAAATTCAAATCAAAATTATTTAAATTTCAAGACTTTATCAAGTTATTCAAAATAACTTTTATCTTTAAATTCCTTTTCAAAAGTTTTTCATATTTAACCCAATTCCATTTCCAAAACCAATTGGATTGAAAATTCAATCTTAAATTCAAATATCCATGACCTAACCAATTTCCTCATGCAATCCACATTTGTTTTTGTATGGTGTAGCCCAGGGGTTTTACACAATAGTGCAACATCATTCAATCAACACAATCCAAACACAGCAATATCGATAAGCGGTATAATCCTATAGCGCTTATCTTCATTCACATATTCATAGCCAAGTAATATAGATTTATCACAGATAAATAAATTACATTCATCACAGCTCAAATCAAAACAAAGTATCACACATCAAGGATATCAAACAATTCAACATTCAATACAATCCAAACATCCATAAGTAAGATCAATTAATTATCTGATTAACTTAAATTAGATTAATTACTTATAAATAAACTACTAATCATGGTTAATTAATATTAATTGATTACAAATCATTTTGATTAATTATCCTTTAATCATTTATTAATAAACCTTTAATAATAAATAAATCAACCTTTAATTATTAAACAATTAACCCTTAATTATTTAATTATCCTTAATTAATCACGTTAATTAATTATTCTTAATTAATTACCATAAATAAATCATTCTTAAGTTAATTACATTAATAATTAATTAAACTTTAATTAATTATCCTCAAATTTATCACCTTTATTAATTTATCACATTAATTAATTATTCTTTAATTAAATAATTATTCTAAAATTAATTAACCTTTAGACTCTTGGTTAACTAATCTTCAAATCATAAATTATTTATCCTTAATTACTTTTATTAAGTAATTATCTTTAAGTAATTAATTACTTCAATTAATTAACTTAAATTAATTAATTAACATTTAATTTTTGTAATTATCTTTTAATTAATCTTATCGAATAATTACTCTTTAATTAATTTATTAATTTAATTAATATTTAATTATCAAAACCTTAATTAAAGTTAAGATAAACCATTTATCTTATTAGTTACTTAATTGTCATTAACATGCGATTTAAACTAGATTTAACTTAAAGATTTAAGTTGAACAAAACATTTATTTTGTATAAAAAAAAATTCATTTAAGAAAAGATTCAAACTAGATTCTTTTAATAATTTAGAACTTGCTTTTGTTTAAACTTGAAAACTATTTAAAACATTTGCTTCGGGAACAACCTGACTCCATCCCGTGTCATGACCCGAGACACTCACAATTCTACATGACTTCAAGAAAATTCACCAGCCACTTCGAGTTCGAACCTGAGAATAACCCATCTTCCCTAAAAATCACAACCCAGGCACTAAGATGTGCTCATGCACATGCATACGCAACCAGGTCGATTCCGACCATCACCACGAACTCCAACAAGTTGTCGGCGAACCCCTCAAGCCTCACAAGCACCTAAATCGGCGATTTCCTCCAGAACTCAAAATCAAATTGATTTTCCTGGAACCAACCTATCGACCTAAAATGCCCTCGCTCCGACTAACTTGACTGCGATCATCCATGCTACTTCTACCAAAGCCTCACCACTCACCCATGACTCGATTCCATCGCCCCCAAACGAGACCGATGCATCAACGGTGACGAAATCGCCCTATTTTCTCCATCGAATAAACTAAAGCTCAAACCCTTGATCATCTACGTTCTGCCGCCATGATAGCTAATAAATTAAACTAGCATTTTTCCAAGGTTCCCCGATGTTCCAGCCATCATCACCAAAGATCACGACCCTCGAATCATAACAGTTCGTCGGAATTGGATAAAAATTCCAATTCTGACCAATTCAAAATTACTCACACGATTCTAAACTAAAAATTACCATTTTATTTCTAAAATTCATCATTTTTGATGACAATTTTGATCATATGATCAATTCGTGAAAATCTGATGATCAAATTCTTGACTTTGTTTAATTTTTACTGTAATTCATAGATTTTGGAATAATTACTTAATAAATCCTTTGAATCTATTTTTTTAAATGACGTTAACATATTGCAAACATTTTCCTTTTTGAAATCAAATTCTAAATTCGATTGCACAATGAGTAATTAAATTTATTTTGATGGGTTAGAGCCTATATATTAACAGAGTGATGTTATTTATGTTTATACAGACATGCACCCCACTTTTTCTACATATATAAACACATGCAGGCAAATTAACACAATCATACAAGCAATATTTTACTCATCACTTCAAATATAATTCCAAACATCAAGAGATTAAAACAGGGTCAAGTGGTTTGCTCACCAATTTCCTGAAAGAATAGAGACCGGACATTTTTGTTTTCCTGGAACCTGATGGTTTTAAACTAAAATTTAAAGTTGTATTTGATCTTGAGACTGGAATGTTAGATGCTTTGATTCTGGAAACTTGGTTTTGAACTTTTGATCAGTAGCTTTGAAACTGACATTTGGTTTTGATCTGATCTTGTACTTCCAGTTGGGTTGAAAACTTGAACAGTTTTGAATTTGAATCTAGTTTGAAGACTGTTTGTTTGATTTTGAATTGCTTTCGGTTTTGATCTGTGTTTTTTTTTAGGTTTGAAATCTAAGAAAATATGCAGTGTTTCTCTAATTCCTTTTTATATATTTTAAATTTCAATAGAAAATCTTGTTTTTGCCACTTTTTATCTAAATTAACATTTGTTAACATATGTTATCCCCATTCTCACAAATGTCATTTGAGATAAAATTTATGCTTATATCCCTCTTTTAAATTGTTTTTAAATTTTTTTTAAACCCTCTTGTTATTATATTTACAAATTTATGTTAAACCCTTGTTTCTAATTTATTTATAAATTATGGTTTATATTCTCAAAAGATATTTTATCAAAGCTCAACATTTATTTATCAACTATGTTTATCTTCAAATATATAAAAGAAAAGTAATTTAAATTGTCATGCAAATCTTGTTTAATCTCTAAAGATTGGTGCATTAAAACCTTCATCCATTCTTGTTTTAATATATATACACACACATTGTACATACATTTTCAATCAGTTTTACTTACATAACTTTTTAAAGGAAAATTGGTTTGAAATCAAGTTATCCATTATTAATAAATAATCATATATTTTTCTTAAGACATAGAATTGTAAATCCAATTCATTTTAAAAATACTTATATTTGAGCTTCAAATCCAATATGTTATAAAAAACATTATTTTTAAATTTCAAATTCAAAAATTATTAGACATTCAATTTGAGTTTATAAATAAATAAACAAACAATATCTTTTATAAATATATATGTTTCATTCACAATCTATAAATATTTTTTTTCAAATGTTTATTTTCAACATATATATTTGAATTTCAATTTCAAATTCTAAATTATAATCTATTTATAAAATATTTAGATTCAAATTAAATTCTTTATTTAAAAACTTATATATATTATTATTCCACATTTCCAAATTAATTTCACAATTAAATTCACAATTTGATCCAAAATTTCAAATTAATTACCAAATTAATTATTAATTTAAAGCAAGAATAAAATTAATTACTAATTTAAATTTGACTTAAAACCGAGGTCGTTACAGATTTCCCTCTTAAGAAAATTTTGTCCTCGGAATTTGCAAAGCAGGGAGTCGACAAAAGAACAGATTCACAAAGATAGAGAATCGACTTATCAGATCAAACTGAATATCCATTCTTTATTTGGCTCACCAAATCTGAATATCATCAATAAATATGAGAACGAACTTATTCTATACTACACAAGATACTCGGGTCACCTGATCTGCGACATAAGCAGGGGCATCGGTTAGTTTGAAGGGCTAACCACTCGTAGAATATATATCTGGACCTAACAGAACAAACAATGGATACTCAACCCACGTTGGAATATCCCAAATTAGACACCAACTTGTCCCTCTTTGGACTTTGATCCTTACAAGAAATCATAACAAAAATTTTCAAATTTGGTTTTAATCGAAATTGTTTTATCGATACAATTCAAATTCAGCTTCATATTATTGTTTACCAATTTATCCCAATTAAAGTTTCTAATTTATTAAGGTTAAGAAAATATTGATTCTAGTTACGCAGGGCCACCATCGTACCAAAGCTTCTTCTTCGAGCTTCCACGAAACAATCGAAGAATTGAAATTGAATCAAAGGAGATTTATAGAGAAAAGGATTTTCCTACTGTTGCAGGGTATTAACCGTCTGTAGTGGTACTTCTCTGTCCCCTATCTCGTCCTCTTCTTACACTCATACTCACTATCAGTGGACAGTAAGAGAATTATTTGAGGCATACAAACAAGATAACTTAGGGATATACTCATTTTAGGGTAAACTTCACCCTATCTCTAATGAGTTACCTAATGTGTTATACTCCTGAGCTAAAGTTCAACCTTCAGCTATGACACTAAACTGTCACGACCCAAATTTCAGCGTACGAAAATCGATACCCGTACTTCACTTGTACTCGAATGCCGTAGATTCAACGGTTGAAATCCGGTTCGTGTCGGAGCTTATAACACATTAAGTATAACAACACAACGAAAGAAAAAGAATATATCTTTGATATATAATAGTTGATTACAATAATACAACACACTGATACAATTGATATCAACATTAGAGAGACAAAAAATAACAGCGGAAGAAAGTCTCCAAAACATAATATCTTCAGAAGTCCATAAGATAGATACTCCAATTAACTGCAACACCATTGCCAATGCTCCTAGACTAGAAAGACTCCAAACCAAAAAGCGAGAACCACCATCAACACTGAAGTGAAGCAACTTGATCCAAATGCGATTGCCAATATCCAGATATTGAATGCTATCGAATCTATCCCTACTATTCGACTATCTGAAAAATCCAACTCTAGATTGCCCGTGTGGAAAATTGTGGGCAACCGAAGTTTAGAAAGGAAACAATAAACTCCAGGACAGTACTGGGACTGGTGTGAGCAAACAAAAACAGTTTTATCTTTTAAAACAGTCAACAAAAGAAGTAGAAGAAATTTGCTATGCATTTGCAAAATGAAACTACCATAAGGTCTCCCGCCACACACACAATGCAAGGGCAAACTTGGAGGAGATTTCTCCTTATGACAGTCAAAAATGCTTAATACGCGAAAATCCTTTTGATATTATTATTAGTGCATAGTGGAAAACTTTTGCAAGTATAATATAAATCTTAGCCAGCATACATACCATTATAGTATGCCTACTATAACTACCATGTCAATGGCAGGTTCTACAACTAAAACCGTACAAGGCGCGTATTGGATGAATGGATTTCCAATAATGGCCAGGCAAAGGAACTTCCCACACCGAATGGAACGCCCTCGAGAACCTAACCGGATCTCTGCCAACACAAGGCCGAGTAACCTCTGTAACTAGGTAACTACTGACACGAGCATGCCATCCCCCAGTCGTTACTAACCTTTATCCGAGGTACCTCTACACCAACAACATAAGGCAATAAGTTTGCAGCAACCACATAGGTAAATATCTGGGCTCCATACCTTGATACCACCTTTTATCTAGAAGGAAATGGACTTACACTCAAGGGACGCAACCCCCAAATAACCTTGCTGCAATAATTCATGTTTTGACCATTCGGGGTTATGAGGCTTGACGAAGTCTCGTCCACAAAGCTACTCTTTTCACAAAGCCATGCTTCAATCAACTAATGATCAGCAGCACTTCGCATGCCACATTTCCAAATTGGGAATGTATCACTAGTTACCATCAACTACATAATCTCTGAGCTCGTACGTCTCAGAGAAGGATATTAAGCTAAGAGAATAAATTCTCCACCACCAAACAGAAACATATTTGATAGATAGCTTTACATCTCAAAGTGTAATGTCAGACGCACATCCATACAAGTCTGTTCCGAGCTCGAACAGAACCAAAGACCCTTCCAAAGAAGCCCTTGCAATCCGGGCATCCACAATCCCGATCGGACTCCCCATCATATATGGACATCTCTATACCGAAGCAACTCAATGCAGAGTCATTCGACAGGTTATCCTATCGTTATCGAAGACACCTGGTCTTCACCACCATCTTCAAATTCTTTCCATTTCGTCATATCATTATTCCGAATGGGTTATATGACACAAACTTCTCTCCTGGCTAAACCGAATAATGAGCGCTTAATTTTAAAAAGCATATGGATATATGGGATCTTAGTTAAGTCACAACTTAAAGCCCAAAGCCTTTCTTTCAAATGGTTTAAACAAATTACCATTTTAATCTTTTCAAAACAAAAAGATCCACTTCACAAAGTTCACCAATCATTCACAAAGATTCATTCATAGCCTTTCAAAACAATTTCCCTTTCAAATTAGATTAACTCATCCAATCAAAGACTCAATTCATAACTCTCAAAACCATTTTCATTCCAAATCTTTTATACAAAAGATACAGCTTTAAGATCCTCTTCAATTTGAAAACAAGGTTCAACCACCTTTCACAAAGATTCATTCATAGCTTTCAAAACTATTTCAATTCCATTTCAAACTTGAAATCTTTCAACATAGATTGGAAATCCTATCTTTATATGAAAGCTATTACTATTTGAAAACAAAGGTTTTCGTTTCGGAAAAATCCGATTACATTTGCACAAGTTAAAGCCCTTCAATTCTAAAACTTGGGTTAAATTCAAATTTCCAAAATAATATTTTTACACTGGTTTAAAGCCTATATAAACACATTTATAACTTGTTTTTTAAAACATAATTTCCAAACATAGAACTCAAACCTTGAATTCAAATTCAAATCAAATTAAAATTTCAAGATTTATTATGTTATTCAAAATAACTTTTATCATTAAAATTCCTTTTCAAAAGTTTTTCATATTTAACCCAATTCCATTTTCAAAACCAATTGGATTCAAAATTCAACCTTAAATTCAAATATTCGTGACCTAACCAATTTCCTCGTGCAATCCATATATGTGTGTGTGTGTGGTGTAGTCCATGGGTTTTACAAAATAGTGCAATATCATTCAATCATCACAATCCAAACACAGCAATATCGACAAGCGGTATAATCCTATAACACTTATCTTCATTCACAGATTCATAGATAAATAATATAGATTTATCACAGATAAATAAATTACATTCATCACAGATAAATAAATTACATTCATCACAGCTCAAATCAAAACAGAGCATCACACTTTAGGGATATCAAACAATTCAACATTCAATATAATCCAAACACCATAAGCAAGATCAATTAATTATCTGATTAATTTAAATCAGATTAATTACTTATAAATAAACTACTAATCCTGGTTAATTAATATTAATTAATTATAAATCATTTTGATTAATTATCCTTTAATCATTTATCAATTAACCTTTAATAATAAATTAATCAACCTTTAATTATTAAATAATTAGCCCTTAATTATTTAATTATCCTTAATTAATCACGTTAATTAATTATTCTTAATTAATTACCATAAATAAATTATTCTTAAGTTAATACATAAATAATTAATTAACCATTAATTAAATATCCTTAAATTTGTCATCTTAATTAATTTATCACATTAATTAATTATTCTTTAATTAATTAATTATTCTCAATTAATTACCTTAATTAATTATTCTTTAATTAACTTACCTTTAAACTCTTGGTTAATTAATCTTCAAATTACAAATTATTCAACCTTAATTACTTTTATTAAGTAATTATCTTTAAATAATTAATTACCCTTAATTAACTACCTTAAATTAATTAAGTAACCATTAATTGTTTTAATTATCTTTTAATTAATCTTATTGAATAATTAAACTTTAATTACTTTACTAATTTAATTAATCTTTAATCATCAAAACCTTAATTAAAGTTAAGATAAACCATTTATCTTATTAGTTACTTAATTATCATTAACATACGATTTAAACTAGATTAAACTTAAGGATTTAAGTTAACAAATTTAAGTTAACAAATTTAAGTTAAATAAACATTTATTTTGTATAAAAAATTCATTTAAGAAGATTTAAACTAGTTTCTTTTAAAAATTTAAAACTTGCTTTTGTTTAAACTTGAAAACTATTTAAAACATTTGCTTCGGGAACAACCCAACTCTATCCCATGTCATGCCTCGAGACACTCATAATTCTACATGACTTCGAGAAAATTCACCAGCCACTTCGAATTTGAACCCGAGAATAACCCATCTTCCCCAAAAATACTACCAAACACTAAGATGTCAACATGCACTGCACACGCAACCGGGTTGATTCCGACCGTCACCACGAACTCCGATAAGTTGCCGGCGAACCCCTCATGCCTCACGATCACCCAAATTGGCGATTTCCTCCAGAACTCAAAATCGAACAAAATCAATTTTCCTAGAACCAACCTATCGATCTAAAATTCCCCCGCTCCGATGAACTTGACTGCGATCATCCATGCTACTTCTACTTGAGCCTCAACACTCACCCATGACTCGATTCCTTCACCCCCAAACGAGACCGATGCATCAACGGTGACGAAATCATCCTGTTTTCTCCATCGAACAAAACTAAAGATTAAATCCTAGATCATCTACGTTTTGCCACCACGATAGCTAATAAATTAAACTAGCATTTTTCCTAGGTTCCCCGATGTTCCAGCCATCATCACCAATGATCACGACCCTCGAATCATAACAGTTCGTCGGAATTTGATAAAAATTCCAATTTTGATCAACTCGGAATTACTCACACGATTCTAAACTAAAAATTATCATTTTATTTCTAAAATTCATCATTTTTGATGACGATTCTAATCATATGATCAATTCGTGAAAATATGATGATCCAATTCTTGACTTTGTTTTATTTTTACTGTAATTCATAGGTTTTGGAATAATTTCTTAATAAATCCTTTGAATCTATTTTTTTTAAAATAATGCTAACATATTGCAAACATTTTCCTTTTTGAAATCAAAGTCTAAATTCGATTGCATAATGAGTAATTAAATTTATTTTGATGGGTTAGAGCCTGTATATTAACAGAGTGATGTTATTTATGTTTATACAGACATGCACCCCACTTTTTCTACATATATAAACACATGCAGGCAAATTAACACAATCATACAAGGAATATTTAACTCATCACTTCAAGTATAATTCCAAACATCAGGAGATTAAAATAGGGTCAAGTGGTTTGCTCACCAATTTCCTGAATGAACAGAGGCCACACGTTTTTGTTTTCCTAGAACCTGATGCTTTTAAACTGAAATTTAAAGTTGTATTTGATCTTGAGACTGGAATGTTAGATGCTTTGATCTTGGAAACTTGGTTTGAATTTTTGATCAGTAGCTTTGAAACTGACATTTGATTTTGATCTGATCATGGACTTCTAGTTGGGTTGAAAACTTGAACAGGTTTTGAATTTGAATCTAGTTTGAAGACTGTTTGTTTGATTTTGAATTGCTTTCGGGTTTTGATCTGAGTTTTGTTTTCAGGTTTGAAATCTAAGAAAATATGCAGTGTTTCTCTAATTCCTTTTTGTATATTATAAATTTCAAGAGAAAATCTTGTTTTTGCCACTTGTTATCAAAATTAACATTTGTTAACATATGTTATCCCCATTCTCACAAATGTCATTTGAGATAAAATTTATGTTTATATCCCTCTTTTAAATAGTTTTTACAAATTTTGTTTTATACCCACTTGTTATTATATTTACAAATTTATGTTAAACCCTTGTTTCTAATTTGTTTATAAATTAAGGTTTATATTCTCAAAAGATATATTTATCAAAGCTCAACATTTATTTATCAACTATATTTATCTTCGAATATATAAAAGAAAAGTAATTTAAATTGTCATGTAAATCTTGTTTAATCTCAAAAGATTTGTATATTAAAACCTTTATCCATTCTTGTTTTAATATATATATACATTATACATACATTTTCAATCATTTTTACTTACATAACTTTTTAAAGGAAAATTGATTTGAAATTAAATTATCCATTATTAATAAATAATCATATATTTTTCTTAAAACATAGAATTTTAAATCTAATTTTTTTAAAAATACTTATATTTGAGTTTCAAATCTAATGTGTTATTCAAAGCATTATTTTTAAATTTCAAATTCAATAATTATTATACAATCAGTTTGTATTTATAAATGAATAAAAAACAATATCTTTTATAAATATATATTTTTCATTCACAATCTATAAATATTTTTCTTCAAATATTTATTTTCAACATATATGTATTTGAATTTCAAATTCAAATTCCAAATTATAATCTATTTATAAAATATTTAGATTTCCAAATCAAATTCTTTATTTAAAAACTTATATATATTATTACTCCACATTTCCAAATTAATTTCACAATTAAATTCACAATTTGATCCAAAATTTCATATTAATTACCAAATTAATTCTTAATTTAATCCAAGAATCCAATTAATTACTAATTTAAATTCGACTTAAAACCGAGGTCGTTACAGGCTTGCTCGATTAAAATGTGAACTGGGCCAAGCTTCTCCGTCTATATAATTGATGCGATCACCATCGCTTAGCCGCACCTTACGAACCTTCGACTGTAGCTGCCGTTTCATGCCATGAATCCAACCACTATGTCGATTCTCCGAAATCCACACGAACAACTCGATAATACCAATCCTACCTCCTAAACCTATTCGACTTCACTGTCGAATCCCAAAAACCAATTTCGTACCCATCATAAAGCATATCAAGATGAAAATCTCCTCGAATTGAGATTTTTACTGCTTGTTTTCTGATTTTTAGTTTAGATATGAATTTGATTTTAATTTTTTTTTGAAAATGGAGGAATTCCTTTTCTTGTTACAACAGAAGATTAAATAAGAGGTAGTATGGGCTGTACGCAAGTGTGCGAATGGGTATGGCTGATGTGGTGTAGGCTTGGACAAGCATAAAAACAGATATAAATACATATTATTATTTGAATTTAAAACTATTCAATCAAACATACCCGAAATTTTGGTCTCCAAACGAGGCGTGCCGCCTGGCTTTCTATACATTGTACCCCTACTCCAAATGTAATGGAACTTGTCCCGATGTCTGATTCAATTGTATGTAGAGGATAGGATTTTAGACCCAGTTATTATATTAAATTTTCGATATTAATTTTGACTGTTTTGATCTTGCACGACCAAACAATATGTCCAATCACTACGAAATTCGATGGCAAAATATAATTCACCATTACGGTTCTAATTAAACTAATTTCGTCGAAATCCGAGACTGTGCCCCCCAAAAGCTAATTTCACAGACTTAGATATTTAATTATCGATATTTATCCTGTCTATTTGTATCAAAATTGGGCACAACACCCTTCAGAAGTAATTGAAGAGATTAAAATGAAGAAATTAAATTGAACAAGAGGCTAATGTAACATCCCCTTACTAGGAGGCCCCAAAACTAATGGCTACGGATGTTGTAGTCATCCATAGTTATTAATTTTCCGCGACGAAGCACGGCGGTGCTAGGTACATTGATAATCAGATCATAAGAATATGGAAAAATTTAACAATTCAAAAACATATTTCCACATTCAAATCAAAACACTTCATGTTCATTACATAATCCGAAAACGTTAACCACGTTCAGCAAAACATAATTATTACATATACGCTAAGAGCGACTTATGAAGATGCCCCCATGGTTGACCAGAGTATATAGTAAGGCTAATAAATCTGCCTTTACATCCAAGTACAGCGAAAAAGAAAACTCTAAATAACTATCTACCTCATGCATCCCTCCGGAAGTTTATTCGTCCAAGAAGAACCTGAAAACCCTAAACCTCAAACTACTCAAAATAAATTGAGTACCTGGGAGTTTAAGGGGAAAACAAAAACTTCGAGTTAGACATAAAGCCAGGAATGAATAATAGTCTATCATCTCAAACCAATTAGATATCTAGTGAGACCACGCCACATAATGGCACAGGTTTTTCTCTCACTGGTATCGTACAACCTTTATAAAACCATATACCGTGCTCCTGCATCCACAATATTTAAAAACATAATATTTTAAAACATTACGATGATATGCAAAACAAGCAAATCAAATATGGATTTCCCATCCCATTTATTCTGACTAACTTTCATAATGATAGTTTCTAGGATTACTACTAACCTAATAGTTTTCATGGGCTATCTAATAGCTAGTTAAACATTTAATAACTCCTTGTCCAATTACGTAGTTTTCATGGGCTTACTACGAGCCTGTCTATCTGACATCTTCATTTATACATAGATTTCATGGGCTAACTATGAACCTGTCTATCTGACTTCTTCATTTACACATAATTTTCATGGGCTAAATATGAACCTGTCTATCTGACACCTTCATTTTCACATAGTTTTCATGGGCTAACTATTAATCTATTGGCCTCTGCCAATATCATACAGTTTTCGTGGGCTTTCAGGAAAACTATTGGCCTCTGCCAATATATTTCCTTTAATTTTACTCATTCAAGAGTTTATTCAGTTTATATGCTCTACTGGGTTAACCTAATTGGTTCTCCTACCCTTTTTCCCAAATTACTGTTATGGGTCCTTTATAAAGTGAATATGTTCATATTAGAAGAAGCAATATAACAACATGAGAATACCATACTTGTGGGTTTAATTTATCAAAGACAGATTCTTTTTTAACCATTGTAAAACTCCTTTAATATAATCATGGTTTTTCCTTTAAAAATCTTGAGTTTGGATCATTAAACCTTTCGATAACTTCGAAATCTAGCTTTCGACTTCATAGAGTAGCCTCCTTCGAAAGCTCCTAAAAACATTAGGCTCCTGCCTTATAATACTTTAAATTCATCATTTCAAAATATAAAAATCGATCAAAAGAAAACAATTTTACAACCCCTTCGAAAGTATTTCCTTCGAAGGCAAAGAAAACCAAGCAAACATATTCAAAAAAAAACAACCTCCTTCGAAAATATAAACTTTGTTTCAGCCATAACCTTTTGTAGGTGTAGAATTAAGGTCTCTAACCTATTCCATCATGTTCAAATGAAGGCTTTCCTTTCCATAGAAGGTCACAATGGAAAAAAGGGCTTACGGTTTAAAAGTTATGCTATTTGAAGTTTTTTAAACAAAGCTTGAGAAAACTGCTGCTAAAGAGCTGCCGCAGCGTTTACAACTGCTAGCGATAGTTGCTTTCGGCCATGCCCAAGGTTCACTAAAAACGTTGCAGAAAGGTCCAAAAATGCTACAGAAGGTTTCATGATGAAAGCTTTAGGTTCTATGACGAAAGGTTCGTCAAAAACGCTTCAGAAAAATGTGGAAATGCTGCAGAAGGTTCTACGATGAAAGGTTCATTAAAAATGCTACATAAAGCTGCAGAAATGCTATGGAAGGTTCTATGACGAAAGGTTTATGTTTTATGACAAAATGTTCATTAAAAAGGCTGCAGAAAGTTGCAGAAATACCATGGAAGGTTTTTTTGTAATGACCTGTAAATTTCGATAATTAAATTGGTTAATTTAATAAAATTTTTGTAATTAAATTTAGAAAGAAATAAAATTTTATAACTTAAAAGGAAACGAATGTTAGAAATGAAATGTAGCAATGGTAATTAAAATTAATTATTGACAATTGGAGTGAAATCCCAATAATGAAATAGTGGAAATTGTTGCGCTTGGCCAAAAAATTGAAAATAAGTAAATCAAAGTAAGTACTGAATTAACCAATGAAATAATATATTGATTTATAGTAACTGAATGTAAATGTAACAGCCCGCAAATCCGTACCCCTTGAGTCAACACTATTCTACATCAATCAACTCAATTTGAACAGAAATACAAACCATTAGGGTTAAAGAAGAAGAGGTAGAAGAAGAAAATAGAAAACAACATCAGAATCTAACCATCGCAGCGGAATAAAATATAATAGATAATCACATATCTTTACGCCAAAAACAAATACTATATCTGTTTATACATACATCATCAGAGTTCCACATCAATAACTGGATGCACAGCGGAATAACTATCATATACAAAAGTACATATCGCCATCCAGCTCGTCTCCTGAACTCCACAACATCATATCATGTATCCTATAATACTCGGTCTGACCCGAGCATTACAGTTAAATAACACCCGAGTCCGTCTGGAATACCAGCGTGAGAAATCACACTCAAATTGATTATTAAAGTTTCAAAAATCTTTTGAAAAACAAAAGCATCTCGTAAGACCATGCCATAAATAAACATATCGGGTTTTTACCTTATGATAGCTAAAACACTTTTTATTAAAATCTTCTGATATTATAATAGGGTCAATTTACAAATACTTATTAAAATAGCCGAAATTGTTACATTATTAAATTCCAGCTACCAGCCACAGAGTGGGTAATATAACAAAACTCGTAAAAACCGCGTAGGGAGAATGGATTTCCAACTAATGACTAGGCACTGGGGTACCACCTGTCACGGTACGTGGCCTAGATCACTGTACCGAGGATCACTCCCGACCCCCTCCAACACAAGACTGGGACTATCCCTTACTGGATAATCCCGAGTAAGATCACCCTATGATTGTGATCGGCAACCACACCACTAAGCCGAAATAAAAGGAACATCTAGACAGGGATGGCCTCACCCTAAAGTGGGTGCTACCCACCTAGCCTTGCTGCATAACCCTCGATTTTCAGTCATTCCCGGTTGATGAGGCTTGAGGCTAAGCGTTACCTTTTAGATCGTTTCACTTAGAATGCTCATCATCCACCCGACGATGTTCTGAAAGCATTCATCCGTACAAGTCCATCCCGGGTTCGAACGGAACCGAAGACACTATTCCTACTACATCCATTTTGGAATTATCCTTAGTATTAGTAGTGACTAGTCCTTGCACTTCATTTCTCCATCTTCGAATCCAAAATCGTTTTCCATGAAAACGTACAAACTGGATCGAAGTAGTTTCGAGAAATTAAATCCCGATCCTGATCTCTTCGAAACGATCAGCGCATTTGGCCAATATTGATAGTCGGTTATTTAAATATCAATTAACATTCACAAACATTCATCAACATAAATAATTTCCCAAATTATTTATTTACCTCAAAATATCTTCACAAGATATATTTCTATTTTCAACCCTTTGAAAACAGTTTTCGACATACCTTTCTCATGAATTAAATCTCCAAATATTTATTTCCGCTGAAACAACCAAGCGCAAAATTTAGATTTTTAAATTAATTTAAAACACTTTATTATAAATTATCCTTTAAAACATTTAAATTTCAAATTACTTAAATACTTTAAATATATACTATCGAAATATTTGAAAATAAGGTTACTTTATAAAATATAAAACTAGATTTCTCTTTTTAAAATAAAATACCAAGTCTCCTTTAAATAATTACTACCATAGTAGATTAAAAGAAAATACTTACTTTAGAATTTAAATATTTTAGAAATAATAAATTTTCTGAAACTTCTTTTAAAACAACTTTAAAACTTTTAACTTATATTTAAAATTTTACTTTGAAAACGTACTTGATTATCCAGGGAGAATTTCCAATTTCAATGACTTAAATCAATTTTCCAAATTGATTTCCAATTTACTCCGTTTGAAATAAATTTCTTTACTTACTCAATTCAATTCAAAATTCGTTAATTACAGACTTCGTTATTATTTTTTGTTTGACTTTAAATCTTTTAACTGAAACATACCAACTTCAGATTTTTCAAATTTCCACTTATTTCTTAATAATTTAAATCTTAAATTAATAATAAATGCTTTATTCCTTTAAATAATAACACTGAAGTTTAAAATTCATTATTTTCCTGTTTATTCAAAATCCACTCTTCATATACGGAATTTATTTATTAGAATTTTAAAATCACATTTATTCTTATCAGTTCATTCTTAATTTATTTAATTCCTCTATAATTATTTCACTTACAAATTCTCTTTCTTTAATTTTCTTTTCAAATACCAATTCTATATAATTTGATAACTCAGTGTACCGAAATATATTCAAGTAAACCATAGCATTCAATATTCCAATTATCAATAATATTCATCACAAAATATCGAATATTCATAACAGAGAATATTAAGCAATATAAATAATTTTGAGGAATCCAGTTGGATCCCTCCAACCTGTTTCCCTGCATCCATAGATGTTAGCACAATATAAAATAACAATTCCACTTCGAGGTGGAATATTGCATTATATGGGATTAATATAAAATATCATTCGCTATTATGCGGCGCATAGGGACTCATCCGCTATATAACGCGGGAAATCGATCATTCCAAGATATATTATATACTATAATATAACACATCAAATCAATTCAACCATTCAACCAAATTATTTAAATTTAACCATTTAAAATTAAATTATAACCAGATGAGTGTGATTAACTCACCTTTGATTTGTTTTCGCAATCCATTCTCATCCGGCCTGCCTCTCCATGATTTTTAGACCTTGTATAAATATTTATACAATTCATTAATATTTGAACTAATCAAATGACTAATTACCATTTATTAAATTTAATTAATTTAGTTAACCTCTCTAATACACTATGTTTGTAATAACCCAAATAGTTATATAAGTTAATAAAAAAAATTCAATCGCCTTAATACTTTAAAATTAAACAGTAGGTTTATGATCTATATTTAAAATTAAAGATCTAAATTTTTATTACAGCTCTTCAACATTTAAAATTCCTGTACTCTCCCAAAATATTATATATATATATATATATAATTTTAATAAAATAAAATTTCCCTTCAACCATATATATTCAATAAAACCTAATTGTTTCCAATATCTTATTATACCATATTTTTTTATATCCTTTATTTTTCATTAACATATCCAGATACATAAGTTATTAAATCTAAGATGAAACATATATCTTACAGTCATGTGTATATATAGTGAACTCAAAAATATTATTATTATACATATATAGAAAACAGAAATGTTCTGTATTGTTCTGCAAATACAAAACCTTATCTATCTATAATTTTTCCTGTTTAAACCATGTACTTATAATTTCTTATATCAACATATGTGTATATATTTAAATATATTAAATAAAAATTAACCGAAGAAAAGATTCGAACCTCAATAATGCAACTCCAGATCTCACATGACAAGCATACTCAAACCCTTGACTCTGATGTATCCGTCCTGCCGTAGCCGTGTCCTTTGCAAGCTTGTGAGGGTTGAAGCCTCTGTTGAATTCACAGAAACTTCGCCATGACTGATCATCGACCCTTCCCCCTAGGCGTACGCGTCCTCGAGACCATCACCAGATTTCGTGCGAACATCGAGCAATTGCGTTGCCGTCGATGCCTCGGCCATCACCAATCTTCTGACCAAATCGCGAGCCTCCATCAGCTTCCTCCATGTTGCCTTGATTTCCACCATCGCTTATGCTCGAGTACGACTTTGCAACATCGCGCCAGAACTCCAATCAAACCACCCACAAACATGCCGCCTTCAACCCTAGCGCGCTCGAATGCCATTCGATTTGATTCTATCTTTCACTGATTTCGTTTTTGTTTTTTTATAAGAAACTGGGAGGCTTCGATTAGAAGGGAAAAACGAAAAGGAAGCTCGTGATTTTATAAACTGAAAGGGAAAACAATGAACGAATTTGAACCTCGTTTGAATGATTTTCAGAAGATGCAGAAAAGGGGAAGCGTGCTGTCATATAGAGAAGTGGCTTCTAAAAGAAGATAGTAGCCTCCGATTTTTTTCCTGCTTTGATTTGAACGAGGGGAAATAAAGTTTGACGTGATACTAATTTGACTGGTTAATTAATATATTAATTTGATTTAAATTTAAATTTAAATCGACTCGAATTGCACAACCTAAAATCTCGACCTCCTATCGCAACGTGCCGCTAGGCATTTATAATGTTAAACCCCTATTTCGAACACAATGGAAAAGGTTTCGAGTCCTAATTCGATCGTTTGGAGAAGATAGCGTTTCGGATCTTGGTTTTTAAATTAGATTTTCGATATAAATTTCAGTGCGTTTATATGTCGTACGCTCACACGACAACTCCAAACGCCACAAAAATTGGAATCCGATAATAATTCAATATTACGCATCCAATGGCACTGATTTCGTTAAATTCCGAGACTGTGCCTCGGAAGGCTATTTTTAAATATCGATTTAAACGATAAAATTCCAAAACTTAACAAAACACATCCAAATTCAATTTTAACACTTTTCTATCTTTGGCACTATCAATATAAATTTTATAAACATTCAAATTATTTTTGGCCGGATTAAAACTCCAGATTCAATATTTTACCCAACTTCCAATTATTAAATTCAATTATTTAATTATCAAATAAATAGTGATATTTGAATTCAGGTTAAAAATTAACTTTTAAATATTTGAAATCAATTAAATATTCCAATTTTAAATGCTCAAAAATTCCGGGTCGTCACATTCCTCCCTCCTTAAAAGAATTTCGTCCCCGAAATTACTAGTTAGGAAGAACGGTCCAATACCCGTTTATTATTTTTCCCTAAAACCATTCAGTTTCAAACGCTTACCGAAACAATCTTTTTATTAAAGACACACTATTACTTCAACCAACTTCCCAAAGCCTTTTATAGTTTCCAAATAACTTTACTTATTCAACCATTCAAATTATAAGTCAAAACCAAGTTTTAAATTTTCAAAATTTCTCGAAAGTTTTCTAACTCCCTAAATTTTTGAAAAATTTCGCCAGCATCTCCTTTGCACGGCTAGCTTAGTACAACTACAAAATGCTTCTACAGGCTCCCAAATTCCAAAAGAAAACAAAAGGCCAAGTGGCTAGATCCAAAAACCCAACCAAATTTCACAGAAATTTAAAGACATACCTTTTTGTCGAGCAATTGAAATTTATCTTTTGAAATCAAAACCAATTTTCCTTTTTCCTTTACAATACATGTATATCCTACATAGCAATAATACCCAATCACAATATTCTAAAAACATTTTATTAAATCTTCACTCCAATGCTTATTTAATATATTTGCTTAACACCCAAATTACCTAAGAATCTTACCATTTCTTCTTAAGTTCAATATAAGTATTTTATATGCTTCTTATATTTATTTTTACTTTACCACTCTAGTTTATATCTATTTTTATTCAAATTGATTCTCCCATTTCCATATGAATTCAATTTATTTTCAATTCTGAATATTGAATTTTATCTTCGATTTATAACTGACTCATAGAGTTATTTTAAATTAGTTTCATTTACTAGTTTACTTCAATTTCCAATTTGAAATCGTTTTGTCGCTAAAAGTTTTTTTCCAAAATTTTCAAAAATTTTCTAACTCCCAAAATTTTGGCAGAGTCTCCTTTGAACGGAGGAGCTTTTGCAATTTGACAAGAGATATAAATATATGTACATCGACCCACCCGGTCGGAAAAACAAAACAGTTTATATTTCCTATTTTTATTGCGTATGCGTACCTTATTTAGTATTTATAAGCAAGAGGCTTATTTATTTAGCAGTTAGCATGTCCAAAATCCAGCCAAACGGCTTCTCGGTACCTGTACTTACTCAATTTAAACATGTAAGTGCTATATATATGAAGTTTAACAACATTTCACTTATTTGCAATAGTTAAACACATGAATTCTAACAGCAATGCGTATTAAACTCTTTCCGTAAGCAATTTATACAGTTTTAATACTAATTCAACTATTATCAATTAATTAATCTACCATTTTCATTCAATTCGAATGGTTTACAACCCACTCGCTTACATTCAATTCATTTTAATTCTAAACAAACTCATATTATTCCAATTGATTTAAAAATCAACTCTATTCACATCTGTTAGTGCATTTACTTTCGTTTACGATAGAATGATGAATTTCCTGTGCAAATTTGATGTTATTCATGCAAATAACAATTATTTAAGCTTATAACCATTTTAAATTGGTTCCAACTCAATTTATTATTTAATTCCTTCTATCTGAATTCATTTACAACCATTTTATTTAGCTCGACGCATTCTATTTCAATTTTATCCCAGTTGATTCAAAAATCAATTTCATTTATTTGCAATGATCCATAGAATTTTAATTATCTTCGTTTACGTCAAACGACAATTTATTCTATATAATTTGATGATATCCATGTGAACAAATAATTGCTTAAGTTTTATAACCAATTTAAATTTACCCAAGCTTTTATTTAATGGACTTTTACCCTCACTCGAAGCCAAGCTTCCACTAATTTAAACTTAAATTAATTTACTTCAAATTATTAAAATTTCACACTTAAGCTCATTTCCATTTTACAAATAAATTTTTCCTTTCGGTTTAACTTGATTCTATTTCCATCAAATCTCATTTCAATCTTCAAATTTATTTGATTAATTATTATAAATTTTAAATTTTCAGATTCAATTTATTCTCAATCCATTTAATTAATTACAAGGCCATTTTCAATTTATTCCCAAATTCATCTGGGTTTTATTTACAACTAAAACCATCCCTACTTTAATCCAATTCTTTTTATCTGGCAACATTTTCAATTATATTTACTTCACTAACGATTCATGTCGAATTTGATTTTATAACTTGACTTTTATTTCCAAACTTCATTATTAACCCACAAATCAGCTTCTATTTAATCACGTTAGGTTCCATTTACATATTTCATTAACTAATTTATTATCTAATTAGTTCTCCCCTATTTATAATTCAATACTTGATTTTAAACTCAAAATCTCTTTATTAAATTTCTTAAGTTCAATTTATTTTATAATTCAAGTTTGGATTTTTGTTTCATTTCCCAAATCATTTATCAATATTTATTTTGGGTTTCCTATTCCATTTTTCAATTTTATAAGTCACAACTTATTATTTCATACATTTCCATTCATCCTAGGCTTGAACATATTCATCTTTTATTTTTAACTCGAGCCTTACGCATATTTATAGCCCAAGCATATTTTATTCTATGGATCATTAATTCTAGTTCTTTTATAAGCTATTCTGATTTATTTATTCCAATCCAATCCTTATCCAACTTATTTCCCATTTATTTAAGGACTAATTCCATTCAATATCACCCATAACTCAACTGAATTTTTATTCTAATTCAATCCTATTTTAACTCAGATTTATTTAATTCAATTCGATTCAATTTTCTTCCTTAATCTAAGTTAATTTTATATTTAACTTTTCACTTTAAACTTTAGTTCCAACATTCAAAACTCATATTTCCTTCCTGATTTAAAAACCATCTCAATTTACAAGCTTATAACCTATCTCATCAGGATTTTTAAACACCCGGCCTACGGTTTCAAATCATTTTGAAATCTCCAACGTCTAAAATCACACTTCTCAAAAATTTTAAACCAATCCTGGTTTTTATCACCAACAAATTTTCTTTGAAATTTTCAAAAACAAACTACTTCTTCTGAACAATAAATTTGGCAGCAATCTGTCACTTAGAAACTCGAAAATGAACATCGATGATGCTGCAATCATCACCGAAGTTATTTTCCAGTGGCTAAAATGAATTCAATGCTATATCCCTTCCTAAAAATTTATTTGAAACAATTTCCTTTCAGAAATATCTCTAAAATAACAATGCTATTATTTATCTTCAAAACACTTCGAAACACACTTCCAAAATCTCCGGGATTTTAAATTTCCAAATTCTGGCTTAAATCAAATTTTAACTATAATTCATTTGTATAATTTATGCTCATACAAATTCCCATTTGGCCGTATTTCAATTTATAAATCGCATTTATAATCCACATTTATAAATTTCATTTTATAAATGAATTTATTCCCTTAACCTTTGGTTATATTTTCAATTTCTAGTTAAATTTTTACACGATAATGATCATTATTTAACATTATCATTCCTAACATCCAAGCAACCATATATTAGCTAAAATAGTTTACAAAAACTTTTCTTTTATAGTAAAATATATTTTTGGGTAAAATTATTTCATTCACCGATAGTTAAAACAATACCGTGTCAGTTTATCGTGTCAGGTGTTTATAAACTCTTCTCGAATGCGGCCAACATACTCGATCAGAATTCATATTCCACCTAACCAATAAGCCAACACAATATTAAAACAATTTATATTCACTAACAAATGTTCACTCATATATATTAATACGCTCAAACTCATTCTAGAGTACTATGGACTCTATTTGAGTAATTCCCACCAGAGCCAAGGTTATCACCAAGCTAAGCTCTGATACCAACTGTAACAGCCCGCAAATCCGTACCCCTTGAGTCAACACTATTCTACATCAATTAACTCAAGTTGGACAGAAATATGAACCATTAGGGTCAAAGAAGAAGAGGTAGAAGAAGAAAATAGAAAACAACATCAGAATCTAACCATTACAGCGGAATAAAATATAATAGATAATCACAGATCTTTACACCAAAAAAATACAATAACTTTTTATACATACATGATCAGAGTACATCATCAGAGTTCCACATCAATAACATACAACTGGATACACAGCGGAATAATAATCAAACACGAAAGTACGTATCGCCATCCAGCTCGTCTCCTGAGCTCCACAGCATCATATCCTGTATCCTATAATACTCGGTCTGACCCGAGCATTACAGTTAAATAACACCCGAGTCCGTCTGGAATACCAACGTGATAAATCACACTCAAATTGATTATTAAAGTTTCAAAAATCTTTTGAAAAACAAAAGCACCTCGTAAGACCATGCCACAAATAAATATGTCGGGTTTTTACCTTACGATAGCTAAAACACTTTTTATTAAAATCCTCTGATATTATAATAGGGTCTATTTACAAATACTTATTAAAATAGCCGAAATTGTTACATTATTAAATTCCAGCTACTAGCCATAGAGTGGGTAATACAAACAAAACTCGTAAAAAGCGTGTAGGGAGAATGTATTTCCAACTAATGACTAGGCACTGGGGTACCACCTGTCACGGTACATGGCCTAGATGACTGTACCGAGGATCACTCCCGACCCTCTGCAACACAAGATCGAGACTATCCCTTTCTGGATAATCCCGAGTAAGATCACCCCACGACTGTGATCAGCAACCGCACCACCAAGCTGAAATAAAAGGGACATTTAGACAGGGATGACCTCACCCTGTAGTGGGTGCTACCCACCTAGCCTTGCTGCATAACCCCTGATTTTCAGTCATTCCCGGTTGATGAGGCTTGAGGCTATGTGTTACCTTTTAGATCGTTTCAGTTAGAATGCTCATCGTCCACCTGACGATGTTCTTGAAGCATTCATCCATACAAGTCCGTCCCGGGTTCGAACGGAACCGAAGGCACTATTCCTATTACATTTATTTTGGAATTATCCTTAGGATTAGTAGCGACTAGCCCTTGCACTTCATTGCTCCATCTTTGAATCCAAACTCGTTTTCAATGAAAAAGTACAAACCGGATCGAAGTAGTTTTCGAAAATAAATCCCGATCTCGGTCTCTTCGAAACGATCATCGCATTTGGCCAATATTGATAGTCGGTTATTTAACTATCAATTAACATTCACAAACATCCATCAACATAAATAATTTCCCAAATTATTTATTAACCTCAAAATATCTTCACAAGATATATTTCTTTTTTCAACCCTCTGAAAACAGTTTTCGACCCACCTTTCTCATGAATTAAATCTCCAATATTTATTTCCACTGAAACAACCAAGCACAAAATTTAGATTTTTAAATTAATTCAAAACACTTTATTATAAATTATCCTTTAAAACATTTAAATTTAAAATTACTTAAATACTTTATTAAAAATATATACTATAGAAATATTTGAAAATAAGGTTACTTTATAAAATATAAAACTAGATTTCTCATTTTAAAAGAAAATACCAAGTCACCTTTAAATAATTACTACCATAATAGATTAAAAGAAAATACTTGCTTTAGCATTTAAATATTTTAGAAATAATAAATTTTCCAAAACTTGCTTTTAAAACAACTTTAAATTTTTTAACTTATATTTGAAAATTCACTTTGAAAACATACTTGATTATCCAGGGAGAATTTCCAATTTCAATCACTTAAATCAATTTTCCAAATTGATTTCCAATTTACTCCATTTGAAATAAATTTCTTTACTTACTTAATTCATTTCAAAATTCGTTAATTAAAGACTTTGTTATTATTTTTCGTTTGACTTCAAAACTTTTAACTGAAACATACCAATTTCAAATTTTCCAAATTTCCACTTATTTCTTAATAATTTAAATCTTAAATTTATAATAAATTCTTTATTCCTTTAAATAATAACACTGAAGTTTAAAATTCATTATTTTCCCGTTATTCAAAATCCACTCTTCATATACGGAATTTATTTATTAGAATTTTAAAATCACATTTATTCTTATCCAGTTCATTCTTAATTTATTTAAATTCTCTACAATTATTTCACTTACAAATTCTCTTCCTTTAATTTTCTTTTCAAATTCCAATTCTATATAATTTGATAACTCAGTGCACCGAAATATATTCAAGTAAACCATATCATTTATTCCAATTATTGATATTATTCATCACAAAATATCGAATATTCATAACAGAGAATATTAAACAATATAAATAATTTTGACGAATCCAGTTGTATCCGTCCAACCCGTTTCTCTGCATCCACAGATGTTTGCACAATATAAAATACTAATTTCACGTCGAGGTAGAATATCGCGGTACATGGGATTAATATAAAATATCATCCGCTATTATGCGGTGCATAGGGTCTCATCCGCTATATAATGCGGGAAATCAATCATTCCAAGATATACTATAATATAACACTTCAAATCAATTCAACCATTCAACCAAATTATTTAAATTTAACCATTTAAATTTAAATTATAACCAGATGAGTGAGATTAACTCACCTTTGATTTGTTTTTGCAATCCATTCTCATCCGGCTTGCCTCTCCATGATTTTTAGACCTTGTATAAATATTTATACAATTCATTAATATTTGAACTAATCAAATGACTAATTCCCATTTATTAAATTTAATTAATTTAGTTAACCTCTCTAATACACTATGTTTGAAATAACCCAAATAGTTATATAAGTAATAAAAAAATTCAATCGCCTTAATACTTTAAAATTAAACAGTAGGTTTATAATCTATATTTAAAATTAAAGATCTAATTTTTTATACAACTCTTCAACATTTAAAATTCCTGTACTCTCCCAAAATATTATAAACACACACACACAAATATATATATATATATATATATATAATTTTAATAAAATAAAATTTCCCTTTAACCCTATATATTAAATAAAACAGAATTGTTTCTAATATCTTATTATACCGTATTTATTTTATTTACTTCATTGTTCTTTAACATATTCAGATACATAAGTTATTAAATCTAAGCTGAAACATATATCTTGTAGTCCTATATATATATAGTTAATTCAAAAATATTATTATTATTATTATTATTATTATTATTATTATTATTATTATTATTATTATTATTATTATTATTATTATTATTATATATTTAGAAAACAGAACTGTTCTGTATTGTTCTGCAAATACAAAACCTTATCTATCTATAATTTTTCCTGTTTAAACCATGTACTTATAATTTCTTATATCAACATATGTGTATATATATACATATATTAAATCAAAATTGACTGAAGAAAAGATTTGAACCTCACCGATGCAACTCCAGATCTCACGTGACAAGCATACTCAAACCCACGACTCTGATGTAGCCGTCTTGGCGTAGTCGTGCCCTTCGCGAGCTCGTGAGGGTTAAAGCCTCTGTTGAAATCGTAAAAACTTCGCCGTGACTGATCATCGCCCCTTCCCCCTAGGCATACACGTCCTCGAGACCATAACCAGGTTTCGTGTGAATATCGAGCGATTGCGTTGCCGTCGATGCCTTGGCCATCACCAATCTTTTGACCGAATCATGAGCCTCCATCGGCTTCCTCCACGTTGCCACGATTTCCACCATCGCTCGTGCTCGAGTACGGCTTTGCGACATTGCACCAGAACTCCAATCGAACCACCCACGAACATGCCGCCTTCAACCCTAGCGCGCTCGAACGCCATTCGATTTGATTCTATCTTTCACTGATTTCGTTTTGTTTTTTTATACGAAATTGGGAGGCTTCGATTAGAAGGGAAAAACGAAAAGGGAGCTCGCGATTTTATGAACTGAAAGGGAAAGCAATGAACGAATTTGAACCTCGTTTGAATGATTTTCAGAAGATGAAGAAAAGGAAAGCGTGCTGTCATATAGAGAAGTGGCTTCTAAAGGAAGATAGGAGCCTCAGATTTTTTCCTGCTCCGATTTGAACGAGGGGAAATAAAGTTTTGACGTGATATTAATTTGACTGGTTAACTAATAGGGGTTTTTAGGCTCAAGGAAATAGTTAGAGAAAAATTTAGTTTCAGGGACAACAAGTTTCCTTTTTAGGCCGAAGGACACTTTTTAGTGTAATTCACAGAATGATAGTTGTAACTATCATTTTCTGTTTACACTAAAATGTGTCCATCAAACTAAAAACAAACTTGTTGTCCTTGAGACTAATTTTTTTTGCAACTTCTTCCTTGTGCCTATTTACCTGTAACTAATATATTAATTTGATTTAAATTTAAATCGACTTGAATTACACAACCTAAAATCTCGACCTCGTATCGCAACGTGCCGCTAGGCGTTTATAATGTTAAACCCCTATTTTGAACACAATGCACTACGCCATAAATGGCCTTCTGCAACACAAAAAAAATGTTGGGTCAGGCCCAAAAAATATTGCCATAGGTCTATGGCAACACTTTTCGGGTGATGCAATTTTTGCCGTTGCCTTAGACCTTAAAGGCAACATTTTGACTATCTAAGGCAACATAAGTAATATTGTTGCAATAGAACCCTATTTGGGTCTATAGCAACATCCATATGTGTCTGTAGCAACATTCCAAAATGTTGCTATAGATATTAACTTTCTGAATTTGTGGGGCCCACAATGTAGAGCATATTTGATTTTTTAATAGAAATAAATATTTATTTAATAAAATTCTATTGCACAGAATTTGATATCCAAAAAGTAATTTATTTAAATAAATATTTTATTTCAACATTTGAAATAGTACAAATTCCTGACTCCATTATTTTACAATTCAATGATATATAACACTGATATTCACATATACTGATATTCCTCACTACATCACTCAGTTCACTCATTACATATGCAGTTTCAATTTATACAGACACCGACACTGACAAATATATGACGAGCCGAGTGTCGAGCCGAAGGCGAGCCGAGTAGCGGGTCCAGTCTTCAAGCTCAAGCACATTTGATTTGACTCTGTCTTCAAGCTTATATCCAGCTGTCCAGTCTTCAATACCTGTCACATATAATTCAAAAGTAGTAATCTGGAAAATAATATTTAACTCGAACAGAAAATGAAAATATTTTTGTTATATTATTTGCCTCAGGTATTTGGGTTGTTTCTTTTCATATTTTTTTCTGACAGGGACCAAATATTTGCACGGACAACCTGTGAATGCACAAGTCAGCTGTTCACAAGTGCATAAGCCAAACATGAATGCAACACATGGATACAAGACAGTATGGAAGACAGCAAGCAACAGTTCAGGAAAAAATGCACAAAGGAGAAGCCAAGTGCACAAAGTAGTACTTAACACAGCAAGCAATATAACATGACCAAGAAATGCATGTACATGGATGAACATACATGCATCATAAGGCTTGGTACAAGAAACTACTCAAGTGCAACTACTCAAGTGCAAGTTCATACTCAAGTGCAGCCAGATATTTAGACAAGCCAAAAAAAATGGACACGGCACAAGATCAAACCCGAGTCATCGACTGGATTCAACTCAGGGCCAAGCAACCAACAAAATAAACAAGAACCAGGTTCAGCAAAATGTAGACAAGCTAGTGCAAGAAACACAGCAGTATACATAGGCAGCCCATCAAGCAAAAACAGTGAATGCATCAGGCATGTACAAGAGAAACATAGGCAGTAATATGATATACAGAGGACTTGGAGCATTAGTTCATGTTAAAGAACAAGGTTAGCATGGTACTAGTTCAGTCCAGACCAAGCAAAACCAACAAAGCTCAACACACATATGTTTGTATATATCGTGGAAACCAAAACTCAATGTTCAGATTAGTCAACAGTTTAATAAAACCAAAGATCACTTTCAAAGTTCTGATTTTCAAAAATGCAGAAGTTTTCAAGTGAAGCAGTTTTCAAGAGGACAACAGAATACAAATACTTCAAGTTCTGGTTTAACAAATGCAGCAAGGTACAAAGGTATGTGAACAAGTTTAACAAAGGTTCAAGTTCTGCTTTAACAAATGCAGCAGAAGGAGCTAACAAGCTCAGATCAGAAATAAAAAAAAAGCTAGTGAACCAAAATCCAACATACCAAATAATATCACATCGCAATTCATCATCGGCAAAGCAAAATCAAGCCAGTGGACCAAAATCCAACATACCAATACATCATCGCAATCCAACATACCAGATTTCTCAAAGTCCAACAGAAAGATTAAACTCGAGATTATAGGAAATAAAGACTATAAATAAATCCCAATTCATCATCGGCAAAAGCGTGCGAGTGTAACCAAAATTGAGAATAATCAAGTAAACCAGAAGGCAGAAAATATACCAAATAATATCACATCGCACCCGACGACGAAGTCAAAGCAATTCGAGCAATCAATCAAGGAGAATGAAGGAGCAAGCTACCAGGAACGTTTCTTACACTAGATTCGATCAATCAGAGCATCAAAGCAACTGGAATCGCGTGCCCTAGTTTTCACAGAGAGGAACGAGAAAGAAAAATCGCGTGCCCTAATTTTCACAGAGAGAGGAATGAGAAAGAAAAGTAAAGCGGGAAATGGAAATTGGTAAGGTGTGGATCGATGGTGTGAATCGACGGTTAAGATTTTGTTTTAAATGGTGGTGTGGATCGCTGAGGTGCAAAAAAATTTTAAATTTTTTTAATTAGAATATATCTATGGCAACACTATATAAAAATGTTGCATCGTGTTACACTTGTTTAGCTAGAGCAACACATTTTTATGGCTAAGGTAACACCAAAAATACAACGTTGCAGTAGGACCAAAATTTTATAGCTGTCGCAACATTTTAGTTATCAACACCTTGCAAAAATGTTGTAGAAGGTCATCTATGGTGTAGTGATGGAAAAGGTTTCGAGTCCTAATTCGATTGTATGGAGAATATAGCTTTTCGGATCCAAGTTTTTATATTAGATTTTCGATATAAATTTCAGTGCGTTTATATGTCGTACGCTTATATGACAACTCCAAACGCCACGAAAATTGAAATTCGATGATAATTAAATATTATGGATCCAATGGCACTGATTTCGTCGAATTCTGAGACTGTGCCTCGGAAGGCTATTTTTAAATATCGATTTAAACGATAAAATTCCAAAACTTAAAAAAACACATCCAAATTCAATTTTAACACTTTTATTATCTTTAGCACTGTCAATATAAATTTTATAAACCTTCAAATTATTTTTAACCGGCTTAAAACTCCAGATTCAATATTTTACCCAACTTTCAATTATTAAATTCAATTATTTAATTATCAAAAAAATAGTGATATTTGAATTCAAGTTAAAAATTAACTTTTAAATATTTAAAATCAATTAAATATTCCAATTTTAAATGCTCAAAAATTCTGGGCCGTCACAGTAAGTTAAGGCAATAATGTTAATGTAGGTTAATAAAGAACTAAATTAGTGAAATCCCAATTAACTGAAACAATTGTTAATTGGGATTCAAAGTTATTTCCTAAGTAATTAGTTCAATCCCAATCATCATCTTAGGAAATAAAGTTATTTCCTAAGTTATTATTTGAGGAGAATGAATTTATTTCCTAAGTAAATTATTGATAATGTTAAATTTATCCATAAGATGATGATTGATTGAATAAAGAGATTGAGTACAAATTAAATTAATTTAACTGAAATTAAAAATATAATTTATTTGAATTTACTTAAATTGAAGGTAAACACTATAAATTTTGCAATAAATCCTTATTTGATCTATATAGAAATTTTGGTTAATGAACTAAAAGTTTATATGTAATCAGAAATGATAAAATGGTAAATAATTAAATTTAAATTGAAGAAGTGATTAATTAATTTAATATTGAATTATTTAATTAACTGGAAAGCAGCCATTTTGGCCACTGACTCGGATTTCAACGAAACCAGTTTCATCGGATCATAAAGGTAAATTATTGTAGGATTTCAAGTTTCGTAGAGATCGGACTTGTCAGTTGATCGTACGGACTTGAAACACCTAGAAATCAATTTAATTGAAACCGATTGAAATCAATTGAAACAACTTGATTTAGCTTAACTTCTTTATACGTTGGAATTTGGACTTGAAACCTATTCCATTGATTTTAAAATATTTTAAAACATCTATTTTGATATATGGGTTGACCCAATTTCGTTATGGAGTTGAAACGGGCTTTTTAGGCTGTGTATCGTTCAACTTTCAAACCGATTCGATCCATTCGTTCCTATTTTAATCTGCCTAAATATATCCGATTATAAACCATAGCAGTCTTTCTATTTCTCATTTCTGTACGTGTAGAAACTTCTGTTGCTCCTCTTCCTCAATGGCTGTAAACCCTAAATTTTCCAAATCGATTCCAATTCAAAATCCAGCAACAAAAGTTCAGACTCCTCAAATAATATCAAATTTTATATCGATCTGAAGCTCTCAATGAGTGCATCTCAGATTTGAGATTCCTTTTTCAATTTGAATAATCGGTTGCCCAGAAATCGATGATCAATCCTCGATCATTCATCATGCGACGATTAACTTCCACGGATCGTCGATTTGAGGGTAGCGTATTGTAGAGGGGGCCGAGTGTTGTTCATCGGCGGGGTTCGCAGGTGGTATTGACGGTGAGATCGACGCCAGAATTTCAAGTAGGGTTTGGAATTGGGGGCGGTGCTGAGGCGTTTTCGATCGTCGAGGTTTATGGAAGGAGCCGTGATCGACGACGTGGCGGGGGAAGGGAGTGATCACGACCTGCTCGACAACATCGAGGGGTTGGGTCAACGGTGGTGGCTCGGTATTGTTCCGTGTTCGATGTTTTGATGAGCGGTAGGGTTTCTAGTGTTAGTCCTTGAGATAATAGTTTTATGACAACAACCTTAGAATAGATTATAAAATATAAATACTAACAGTATAAGTTTAGATATATATGTATATGCAGGATTTAACCATGCAAGTGCCAAGAATGAAGACTGTAGAGTATAGAAATTCAAGATATCAAGCTTGAAGACTCATGAGTATCAAGAATATAAAGATTATCAAGAGTTCAAGATTTCAAGTAAATTATTTTTTTAGTTAGGAATTTTGCTAAAACTCTTAGAAAAGCACTGGCATCTTAAAATCCAATTTATTCGTGGAATGGAATCCACTTCGAGCCTGTTAAAGGGATGGAACCCTAAGTAGGATTGAACCTACGAAAAATCTAGTGGAACATTGTTTTGTATCGGCTAATCTTTAATTTAAATGTTTTTACAAAATTATCTTGTTTTCAAAATAATTTCAAAATCTTCCTTTTAAAAGCATTAAAAACATCTATCCTGAGTTAAAATACTTTTAGCCTCAAAATAATCTTTAGTTTCAAAATCAAATTATCCTAGTTTTAAACTATCTTTAATAATAATATATTTAACTTTTAAATATTTATACTTAGATTTAAATATAAAATTATAGTAAAATTTTGTATACATTATTCTATATATTTACTTATGTAATTTAACTATAGACAGGTATATTTATAAAGTTTAAAATAATTTTAATATAAGATAGAAGTTATTTTCAAAGAAAAACAAACCACAAAAAATTCTTTGGGATGTGGACATGCTCATCCTACCCATGTCGACATAGTATCAGTTGGTTTCAAAATTTAAATTTCAAAAGAAGTGTCTGTTCATCATATCTCTTCACGAATGGACATAGCTGTTGTTCTTCTATAAATAGGGGCTGTTTTCAACGAATTTCAATATAGATTTTCTGGTTTTTCACTCCTTTTCTTCTTCCACATTTCTGTATACATATTCTTACCATTACTCTGTCGAAATCAACATTGAAACTAACTAGATCATTTTTGGTTTGATTCTCTATCACTATCTCAATAAGGTTCTCAGTGCTATTCAGAGTTATAGGCTTCTTTGTAATCAATTAAATGAGAAAAGGTGTGATTGTGGTCTTGGAAATCAATGAAGCGAGATAAGGTGTGATTGTAGCCTTGGAAATCAATTGGGTGAACTTGTTGCCTAGGAAATCAAGTATTTCTACCTAGAGCATTATGAATCTGGAGGGTATACCTCGTTGCCTTGAAATCGAGGGTGTAATTGTAAAGATTTTTTTTGAAAGGAAATCCGTACTTGTATGCAGGACTGGATGTAGGGTAACTTCGAACCAGTATAAAACCTGATGTGTTTTTTTCTTTACTGCTTTTACTTTATATTTGCATCTGGGTTTGATTCTGTGATCATATCTGTGTCTGAATATTGCATACATTTGTGTTTAAATTAATAAAAACTCAAAAAGATTTAATAATTCTCTAAAACACTATTCACCCCCTCTAGTGTTTATCCTAGCCTTAAGATCCTTAATCCGCATTTCTCACATTCGGTATCTGAGCAAGGTTTTCAAAGTTTCATAATCTGATTTTTGAAAAAGTTTTCAAATTGGCTACCAACGCTGGTGCTGTTCCTAACACTAGTATCCCTGTCACTAGTTCATTTGTAGAAGGTCAGTCTACTATCAGACCACCACTTTTTAATGGAAGTAACTATGCATATTGGGCATGTAGGATGAAAATATATTTACAGTCTATAAGATTAGATACTTGGAGTATCACATAAACTGAATATTCTGAACCCACAACTGATTTTGCACAGCGGACCGCTGAGCAAAAGACTGTTGCAAAAAATAATTCTAAAGCAATGAATATTCTATTTTGTTCACTTTAAAGGAATGAATTTAATAGAGTGTCAGTTTGTAAGACTGCATATGAAATTTGGAAAACTATACAAGTGACTCATGAAGGAACAAGCAAAGTTAAACATACCAAAATTTCCATGCTCAAAAATCAGTTTCAATTATTTAAAATAAATTCTAATGAGTCTATTTTAGATATGTATAGTAGATTTCAGGATATTGTGCATTCTCTAATATACTTGGGAAAGGAATTTTCGGAAGAAGATCAAGTCAGAAAAATTCTAAATTTTCTTACTCCAGAATGGGATCAAAAGACACTTGCGATCGAAGAGGAAAATAACATCAATACTTTAAAGATAGAAGAATTAATTGGAAATCTAATGTCTTTTGAAGTCTAAATGATCGGGAGAAGAGAAAGCAAAGCATCGAAAAGAAATCAATGGCATTTAATGCATTAACCGATGGATCATACTCAAACAGCGATAATGATGAATAGATAGCCTTTATGACCAGGAATTTTCGAAAATTTCTGAAATACAGAAAGATGAATAATCTCAAGAGAAACAACTATAAGAACTTTGAAAATCAGAATGTAGTGTGAAAAAATGTCAAATGTTTCAATTGTGATGAACCAGTGCATATCCAAAGAGACTGTCCGTATCCAGATAGGCAAAATCCTCCTATAAACAATGATTCAGTAAAGAAATGGAAGCGTGCATTTACTGCTACTCTAGATGACTCAAACTCGTCCTCAAGCGAAGATGATCATAAGACAGATAATTCAAATTTATGTTTCTCGGCAGTTCACGATTCCGACGAATTCAAAAACGGACTAAGAAAAAGGTACACATTTACAATACAATTGGTTGAAATTGAATGCTTAGAATTAGAAGCTTGATTGCTTGATTGATTGATTTTGAATTGGTGTATTATTTGAATTTTAAATTTTTTTACTATTATTTTTTTATTATTTTTTATTTTTTTTATTTTTTTATTAGTATAATAATAAATTATTAAAAATACTATAATTCTAATATTATTCCACATATATAGACATAAAAAATAATAAGTATATATATAAATATATATTAGAGTACCTAGGAAAAATAAATCATAGAAATTCATAGGCACATGTCGACATAGTCCCGACCATGATGCCGACATGGGTACCAGAATTTGAAATTCAAAATTTGAATTCAAATGGTTGAATTTCCCTCCACCTTTTCACTTCATTCAATTCTCTGAAAAGGCATCTTTTGACCAGAGAACATGTCCTTTGAGAATCTATTTATTCACTATCTTTTATCATATCTTTTCACTCTCATTTTCAAATTCAAACTCTCTCTTCAAAACTTCAAGCTCTCTACTCTCTACTTTAGTGGCTTCTTCAAGCAACCGCTCCACCATGAGAATTTCCAGAAAGATAAAAGAGCAACTCTTCATTGATCCGGAGGCAATAAAAGCATACATCAATTATGCTAACTATGCAAAAGTCTATCCCATAAAGTTTGCTATATTTCAAGATTTTTCTTTTTATGAAATTGATTCTCTTTTTGCAAACAATCAAATTCTTGATCTTATTGCTGCTTCTCAAAATGATTTTGTTTGCTATCCAAACCTTGTCAAAATTTTCTATGCAAATTTAAACCTTGGATTTTATAATGGAAATGAGGATGAAATTTGGAGTAGTGTCAAAGGCTTTAGAATTGTTTTGAATTGTGATATTTTGGGTACCATTCACAATTGAAAGAGTACGGGAATGGATCTTCGTAGTTTTAAAATCGATGAAAATGATTGAGACATTTCATCACATTTTCGAAGGAAATGATGACTTTGAATTTGAAAATCGAAATTTTCGATCAAAAGCAAGAGTTGTCAATCTTCTTTTGCAACGTACTTTGACCCCAAGATCGGGGAATTTTAACAATCCTACTTCAAAAGTTTGCAAAGCACTTTTTTCTATTTTTGGAAACTATGACATTAATTGGGCGCTAGTCATTTTGGATGAACTTCGTCCTAAAAATCTTGAAATGGGTGAGAATACTTTGTTTCACGGAATTTATCTCACTCGGATTTTTAACTATTTTGGATTGGATTTCAGAGGAGAAGAATTTGTTTCTAGAAAAGATTTCAATCATTCCAACATTTCTCTTATGAAAATTCCATTTGTTTTTCAATCTTATGAGACTCTTGCTAAAAAGGAAGAGCGTTTGGCTCATGAGGAGATGGAAGAAGAGGAAGAGGAAGAAGAAGAAGGGGATGAAATGGAAATTGAAGAAGAAGAAGAAGGAACTTCTTTGGAAAGTATCGACTATCCTCCTAACCCATCTAACAAAACCCTTCTCAAAAACCAAAAGACTATTGTTGAGAATCAACGGATTCTTAAACGATCCATTAGTAAAAAGTTGGACAAAATTTCATCCAAGATGAACAAATTTATTTCCAAAGTCAGCAAGAAGCTTGGATCATCTTCATCATCATCAACATCCTCTAACTAGTTCTATCTTTTCGTATCTCATCGTATTTTTTAGTTTTTTCCATGTAGTTCTTTATGATTAATCGTTGTATCGTCTTAGTATGAAATGAAATGGAATTTCTTTTCTGTTATCTGGCTTATCTTATCTCCAGAATAAATGTTAGTATATTATATAAATATATATACACACGATTATTCACAAAATCAAAATAAGTCATAAAAATTCACTGCCCTATGTCGACATATCCCCTATGACCATATTGATATGTACTGGTCAGAAATGACACTTCATTTTGAATTTGAAATTTGAATAACTACCATATGTCTATGCATTTCAAACGAATTCCTACACATATAAATACTTATTTCTTCCAGAATTCATTATTGAATATTATTTCTTATCTACTCTATCTCTCATTCTTCTCACAAATCCAAATATGGCTAATTCTATTCATAATTTATCTGATAATCTTGAAGAAACTCTTAATTCGTTCAAGAATATTCTCTCGTTCATTCTTCATAACCAGTGACACCTAGAATTGAGTCAAATGCAGATTGTCAAGGAGAAATAAAGGTATTTCGAAGCAATACAATGGATGATTTCCTCCCTGCACAAGGACGATAATGAAGCGCATCCTCCGGTCTCTCTCACCAATGACAATGAAAATTGGGATGCTATTAAAGCAGACCCTATTTTTGGAGAAGAAGGATGGGTGGAAGTTCCTCGTAACGTTTGATTTTATTAATTGCTTTGTTTGAATTGTTCGCTTTGATTGATTTGATTTCATTACTTTAATTTGGTTTGATATGGATTGATATTTGGTGTGGATTGATGTTTGTTGTACAAAACGTGTATAAATATACATTTGATCCTTGTTTGATTATCATGTCTATCAGTTTAATTATCTCTTAATACATCTATTATATACTCCATTGTATAGTTTATTAATGCAGGTATTTTAGTCGAAGAATAAAGGGGAGTTATATAGTTTGAAGTTATATATATTTAGAGTTAGTTTTTGTTGATGAAAAAGGGGGAGAAATATAAAATAGGATAGTTAGGCATATAGTAAAGGGGAGTTATTAGGATAGAAGTAATATTTTATAAACAAAGGTTTTCGTCATCAGAAAGGGGGAGATTGTTAGTCCTTGAGATGATGGTTTTGATGATAACAACATTAGAATAGATTATAAAATATAAATACTAACAGTATAAATTTAGATATATATGTATATGCAGGATTTAACCATGCAGGTACCAAGAATGAAGACTGTACAGTATAGAGATTCAAGATATCAAGCTTGAAGACTCATTAGTATCAAGAATATCAAGATTATTAAGAGTTCAAGATTTCAAGTAAATTAATTTTTTAGCTAGGAAATTTGTTAAAACTCCTAGAAAAGCATTTGCGTCTTAAAATCTAATTTATTCGTGGAATGGAATCCACTTCGAGCCTGTTAAAGGGATGGAACCCTAAGTAGGATGGAACCTATGAAAAATCTAGTGGAACATTGTTTTGTATCCGCTAATCTTTTATTCAAATGCTTTTACAAAATTATCTTGTTTTCAAAATGATTTCAAAATCTTCCTTTTAAAAGCATCAAAAACATCTATCCTGATTTCAAATACTTTTAGCCTCAAAATAATCTTTAATTTCAAAATCAAATTATCCGTTGTTTTAAACTATCTTTAATAGTAATATATTTAACTTTTAAATATTTATACTTAGATTTAAATATAAAATTATAGTAAAATTTTGTATACATTATTCTACATATTTACTTATGTAATTTAACTATAGACAAGTATATTTAGAAAGTTTAAAATAATTTTAATATAAGATAGAAGTTATTTTCAAAGAAAAACAAACCACCAAAAAGTCCTTTGGGATGTCGACATGCTCAACCTACCCATGTTGACATAGTGTTAATTGGTTTCAAAATTTAAATTTCAAAAGAAGTGTCTATTCGTCATATCTCTTCACGAATGGACATGGCTGTTGTTCTTCTATAAATAAGGGCTGTTTTCAACGAATTTCAATATAGATTTTCTGATTTTTCAATCCTCTTCTTCTTTCACATTTCTATATATATATTATTACCATTACTCCATCGAAATCAACATTGAATCTAACTAGATCATTTCTGGTTTGATTCCTATCACTATCTAACAAGATTCTCAGTGCTATTCAGTGTTATAGGCTTCTTTGTAATCAATTAAACGAGAAAAGGTGTGATTGTGGCCTTGGAAATCAATCAAGCGAGATAAGGTGTGATTGTAGCCTTGGAAATCAATTGGGGGAACTTGTTGCTCGGGAAATCAAGTATCTCTACCAAGAGGATTGTGAATCTGGAGGGTGTACCTCGTTGCCTTGAAATCGAGGGTGTAATTATAAATATTGCTTTTGAAAGGAAATCCGTACTTGTGTGCGGGACTGGATGTAGGGTACATTCGAACCAGTATAAAATCCGGTGTGTTCTTTCCTTTTCTGCTTTTACTTTATATTGGCTTCTGTGTTTGATTCTGTGATCATATCCATGTCTGAATATTTCATACATTTGTGTTTAAATTAACAAAAACTCAAAAACATTTAATAATTCTCTAAAACACTATTCACCCCTCCTCTAGTGTTTATCCTAGCCTTAAGATCCTTAATCCGCATTTCCCACATCTGGAACGTTGGTATCCGCGAGGACGTGGCTTCATCTGATTTGTCAGGTGTTTTTCTTACATTTTTATTTTTTTAATATTAAAATTCAAACATTCTGACCTATATAACTTGAGCATACGAGGTCCGTTTTACACGCGATTTCCTCCGCTAGGATCGTATTGAAATTCCAAACATTTTGGCGCAGGTTTGGATGAATTATAAGACTGTTCAAAATTGGATTTAATTTAAATTGAAAATGTGAGTGTTTTAACCCACTCACAACTTCTAAAATTTCTTATGTTTGTTAAATTGATTTATGATGTGATTAGAAATTTATTTATGACTATTTAGCATATTTTGAATCATCATCTTGGTTTATTTGAATTTATTTGGATAAAATAGTATTTAATTTATTATTGAATACAACTGTCAGTAAATACCTGTTATTTATTATCTATTCTATATTGATTTTATTGATTGAATTGGATGATGATTGTGATAAATGTTTGATGATTGATATTGGAAGAATGGATATTGCATTTTACATTGTTATATACTGCAAGTGGTTATGGATTTTTGTTTCAATTGGAATTGCAGTTTGAAATGATATATAACCATATTTATATTTTAAATTACGGATTGAAATGTTAAATATCCGTATCACTTGACCATAGGATAGAAAATTATATACAAACACCATGGTCTATATATAAAAATATTTTGAAATGGTATCTATGGTTTTGTAAAGAAATATATAGTTTTAGATAAATATTAATTACAGATATTATATAAATGTTATTTTATCCTTGATTTTAAGCTATGTATAATTCGTTCCTTGATTTTAAGCTATGTATAATTTGTTTTAATATAGAATAAGCTTAATAATAAGTTTCATTTTTACTAAAGATAATATGGTTAAGTATTTAAATTATATTTCAAAATAGACTTTGTAATGGTTTAAAAAAATTAAGGTTGGAAGAAAATTTTTAGATTTATTTAAAATTGAATTTATTTAATAATTAAACTCAAATAAGTTTGATGTGAAATTTATTAAATTTGAAATTTTAGAAGGTATGATTTTCATAACTTGATTTGGTTTAAGGTGAATTAAATGAATATTTCAAGTATAAATAAACTGAAGTAATATTTAGTTATTTGTTATTTGAGTTTTATTTAAGTGATAATGGATTTAATGTGTGAAATATTTCAAAACTAAATAACAGAAAATTGAATTGTTGAATCGTAATTACCAAATTTAGTTTTAAAAATTCTGAATACTTAAAGTTTGAAATAAGTTGAATTTGAAATGGTTTATTCTATTATTCAAATCGGTTTTGAAATCGCTAAATTTGGAATAGTTTATTTGGAAACTGAATTGGATGGAAATTTATGATTTGGGATTTGGTTAAATATAAAATGTAGATATTCTAGTTGTTTGGATTTGATTTGTGAAATTGAAGAAGCTATTTTATTATATAAAGTATTTTAAATATTTAATCCATTTCAGTGGTGGAAGTTATGTTTCAAAGTTACGAGTTACAAAGTATTATGATTTGAAAGTGTTATAATTACAAGTGTTTTGGTTTCGAAGGGTATAAGGTTGAAAATCCTACGATGTTTGGAAAAGGATATATTGGAAATAAAAATGATATCATGTTGATTTAGTTTTGAAATGGAAATCATATCATATTTATACGGTTTTGATATGGCAATGATATTTTGGTTTAAAGTATAAATTATTTTGAAATGACCGCGGTGTAATAATAACGTTTGGTTGTTAAAGAGACCGGGATCGGAAGTTGTCATACTCTCTGCCAACTCCGAAAACCACTTTAACAATTGTATAGGCGGTGGAGATTCTAGAATGAAGTAGGATGGTGGCGGCGTTCCTTAAAGGTATATATGTGGACCTGACTCCCGTGAGTTGGCATAAGTGGCTAAAACAGGAGCGATTGATGGGCTAAGAAGGTAGCACCTTTTATGGAACACACTTCTTCGATACCATCCTATTGCTTTGTGATTGATTGGGCCCCTTTGATTTTGAGGGTGTGGCTCAAGGTGGGCGGTAGTAGCTGCTTCGCATTACCATCGGTCCGGAAGCGTAATCGGTATATCTACCCTTGCATTGCCTAGTTGTGCCTTGTCACCTACACTTGCGCTCCTTGTACGAGTTTTTCTCTCCCGTAGCTCATGGAGTATTTAGGGGTAGTCTCCCGATCTGGAGAAGCACTGATAGTGGATGGACTACTGGGATTATTACATGTTAAGGGGAATATTGGGTCACTCCTTAACGCTATTTTAAAGTAAGTTTATTTTACTATGGACATTATTATAATACCGTAATATTACCACATAGTAAATAGTTTAACGGATCCTTAGGAGATTTGAATCTCGAGCATCTCTTAAGTTACTGCCCTCATGTCAAACACTGGATAAGAGATGTCAAACCCCGTAAACATCTCCGGCCCCGTTTACACTCATATTTTTTTATCGTCGATTTGACTTACATAATATTTTTTAGTTCTGACTCAAGTGTTTTGTCTTTTCAATTCGCTTGGGTCATCCTGAGAATTTCAGGATTTGAAGACCCTATTGCTGGAGGACGAAGACGAAAATTGTATTATTATTATTATTATCTATTATATTTCACTGCATCATGTATTCCGCTACATTATTTATTATTCTCTGGTATTTGTAACTCTGATATGTATCGCATTAGTATAATCAAATGTTTTATAAAATAGCTTCATGAACTGTTTATTTGATTATTATATTTTTTCGTTCCCCTGAAAGATTCTATTTTGTATTTTTTCTCTCCACTTTTTCTTATTTACCCCATAACTATTCACCTTTCTGCATGTTTTGAGTCGGCATGTGTGTCTGCTTAAGCGTACAAAAAGGAGGGATGTTACATTTGGTGTCAGAGCTTGGGTTTAGCGATAAACCTTCACTTTGTGGGGTCTGACTCTTTACTAATAGGGTAGTGATTGTTTGTGTCAAAATTGGGCACAACACTCGTTGGAAGTTTTTGAAGAGATAATAAATGAAGAAAGTAAATTAAAATGTGGATTATCTAACAAAAACTACAAATAACAAGAAGTAAATTGCACGAGAGACAACGATTTAGAGTGGTTCGGCGTATTGCCTACGTCCACAAAGAAGTTTTGTTATTTTATTGCTTGATATTCGGAAAATACAACTTTTTTATGTCAAAGTACAGCAAGTAGTAAGCCAAAATTCGAAGTCAAAGGCAGCGGTGGTGCTCTGAAGCAAATCTGGCAGCGTCCGGGCGTGCTTTATCTCTAAAATTCTCCGATCCCTTTTCTGAATGGGCAGGAGCTCTATTTATAGGTGTAGGAGGCTAATATTTCGCCTAAAATCAGGGGAGAACGCTTCTAGTACGTGTGGGGGGCCCACATGACCGAATTCTGGAGATCCGGGCCCACTTTGGGATCGATTCGACCCTTGGTTCGAATCGATCAAAAAAGTGTCCAATCGTGATGAAACTTGGCGTGGACATTCTTCTACGTATATGCAAGCTCCTGTGAAAATTTCATAGTATTTGGATTTGTAGATCTCGAGTTATGATCGATTCAAGATGGTGTGTTTGCCCTATGGATTCGTTTGAATCGATATGGTTCGAATCCATAGGGTCGAATCCATGCTTCCGCACGTGAAGGTGATGACGTGGTGCACATGCTTCGGGTCAATCCTCCTTTTCCTCCGAGTTTTCTGGGTCATACCCTTGGTTTTAGCTGCTATGACTCGATGGATTCGTAGTAATCGATTCGAAGGTATGCTTCTTCGAATTGATTGAACACAAGTTCCCATTGTATCGATCAGGATATTCCATAGCCAATCGATACGAGGACTCCACTGATGAATGGATTCGAAGGATTCTCTCTTGATGGACTCGAAGTAGGGAGAGGTTTTTAATGGATTCGACCTTGAGATCGCCTTGATGGATTCGAAGTGAGGCATACGGTGATGGGTTCGAACCATAGCTATTCCGATGGATTCGAAGCTAGGTGGTCTGGATGGATCCGAACTAAGGCTTGCTCGATGGAGTTGAAGCATGGCCTTGTGGACGGATTCGAACCAATGCGTGGTTAATGGAGTCGAAGCATGGCCACTTGGATGGATTCGAACTAATGCGCGGTTGATGGATTCGGAGCATGGCCTACTTCTGATCGATTCGAACCTACGCCATTCCTGAGGGATTCAAGCCTATATCATTCCATCCATCTCCCATTGGCGATAACTTGAGCATACGAACTCAGATTGCCCCGAAATTCGGAATGTTGGTTCCCACGGCTTCTCTTGACATGTCTTATCAATCGTTGCCCGATCCGGACTCGGACAAAATTCATCGATATTTGTAGTTGCCCAATTAATCATTCCAAATTGAGGACATGTGATCCTGTCCTTTTCCAGTCTGTTCCTGGTTATCTCGGCCTTGCCAAAAGGTGGGATAACATTTTCCCCCCAAAGTACATCTTGTGTAAACATGACGTGCTTTGAAAAACTGCAGTCTATCGTTGGACAACTAGAACATGCTTTGCTGAGAGTTGTATTCTCTATTGCTGTTGCCAATCGTCGTATGATTGTGATCGGCTGTTCGTCGTTAAAATCATGACGAGATGGATATCTGATCCCTGTGAATGATAACGATCAAATATTAGTCAAACATATGTGCATATATGTACCACCTTGACTTTGGCTAACGTTGCGTGATTGCAAGTTGTTGTCAGTTCGGTCTGTTATCGAATTCTGCATCGGTCCTCTCCTGAACCGATTTGAGATTCGAGTTAAGACACTGTTTTTATGATTGTCTATGATCGTCCTCTTGTATCGATCCTCTCCTGAATCGATATAATTTCAAATTGAAGCGATTCGTCCGTTCTCATCGGTGGATTTTGATGGATTCGAAGTCATGCATGTTCTAAGCGATAGCTTTCGAATCAATGGTTCAATGGTCTTCGTGCTTCGAATCGATACAATTTTCAATCCAACCTTTGTTCGATGGCTCCTTCGAATCGATAATGCCTCGCATCGATCCTGCAGGGATGGATTCGAACGTGTAATGGATAGGAAGGCAATGGATTCGAAGTGAAGTATGGACTCAGCCGTGTGATGGATTCGAAGCAACGACTCTACACTAGGATGGATTCGAACGTAGTAGGTTATTGAGCGGTCGTTCGAATCGATGGAGCATGGCGAGTGACCTGTTGTAGAAGGTCAATATGACCGGGAGACAAAGAGCCTCAAGCGTTTTATTGAACCCATATAAATACGCGAGGTAAGCCTCACTTTTAATTTTTACTAGTACCATCGCCGCTTCTTCGAATCGATCCTCCAGAGCTAGAAACAACCATGTCTTTGCACGAAACGATAAAATTCCACCAAGTCTTCTTTTGTAATCAGATCTAATCAGGTAACCAAGGGATCGATTCGAGCATAGGGAATGATAAAACTGGAGTTTCCAGCATCGATTCAATTCTTTTTTCTAAAAATCATAAAGGGTTGTGAGATCTGGAATGGGTCGACTCGATGGATCTGAGGAACGAAACCATTCAACTCGTATCGATTGTAGAATGTTGTCTTGGAGGAGCGTAGATATTGATGGAAGCTATCTTCCTTCATTGCTTCACATCGATCCAGGAATGAACAGTTCGAATCGATCTTGAGTGCAAGGCTTCGAATCGATGGTTTTGAAAGAAGAAGGGTCTTGTGCCGATCGATTCGAAGTAACAGTATTCTGATGGATTCGAAGGTGTTCAATATTGATCGATTCGAAGTTATGCAGAGCTCATGGATTCGAATTGTTCCTCTGTCCCAAGGTCTCATCGAGTCAAACTACACGGAGTCGGGGCGTGCCGATTCGAAGTTCATCGATTCGACTTGTATCGATTCGAGTCGATTGTTTCAAAATTCGTCGATTCGACTCGTATCGATTCGAGTCGATCGATTCGAACGTCCTTGCTTCTGGGACTCCCACTCTTCTGATTTGCTGTAACATCTGAACTACGACCAATTTCAAGTTGAACTTTAACGAACTCACTGAACTTTATCATACTTGACTCCGGCGAGCTTCGGCCTTGCATAATCGAATTTGACTTGACCTCCCTTTTGGAGCTCGTCGATGGCACCATGACTTAACCAAATTATAACGAATTTATACTTGAATTGGTCAGTAGCATCGGGATGGCGTGAAAGTGACGGTCAGCGATGACGGTCATTTTCATTCTCAAATTCCGAAGTTTCGTCGTTCGGACATCTTGTTCCAACTTGTGAAATCTGCTTAAGTTATGCATAGCACTTGCACTGCACGACATATTCATGCACTTTACACTGGGGAAATGCATGGGTTTTTTTATGTATTTAACGCCGCTTTCTGGTGAGTTAGTTAATTATGGAATCTTTGAGTTCTCAACAACAAGAAGTACAAAGCTTGCCTCCTCCAGTGCTTGAGATTCCGGAAATCCCTCCTGAAGTTATAGATCCGGCTCCGGATGAGTTGCCGGAGGCCATATTTATCGAAGATCCCGTTGATTCTGTTCAGTCCAATATCTCGGAGTCTTTGTTGGGCCGGATATGTTCGAAGCATAACATATCCCTGGACAATATTCTATTACCTAGTGCCAATGATAGACCACATAACCCACCTGAAGGATATACTGCCTTTTACCGCCATGCCTGCGCGGCTAGATCTCTCCTTCCTTTTAACCAATACATCAGAGAGATGCTGTCGTACTTAGGAATCTCTCCTTCACAACTCCATCCCAACGGGCATGCATTGCGAATAGCGTCTTTGTCATATTTATAGACTGCCTTTTTCGCCCGCCAAGGCCAAACGAGATCAGGCACATATTCAATTTCAAGAGTAGGGGTGATAGCCCGTCTTTCACTTTTCTGGAAACGGTTAGAAAATGTCAGGTTGTGACTGGGGCCTGGACCAGGCTTAGCTATTTCAAGAATGAGTGGTTTTTTGTTCGATGCCCCCCAGGGTTTGCCAGGAGATAGTTGTCCAGACGTAAGTATCATAAGTCATCCTTGAATGGCCACTCTTAATACTTGCACTAATACTCTGTTATTCTTATAGCCATCATTTCGAGACCTACCGGTGGGCATTGTAGAGGCATCGTTCAAAGTTTGCAAATGGTCCCAAGCGACTCAAGGCGCATCGACTTGCTGTTGACCGACGATAACTTAAGAACGCTAGGTTTGATTGAGATGAGCCAGAGTATTGTAATTGAAGGGTTGGCAAAATCGGCCTCGAGGAAGAAGAAGAAAGTGGTAAAAAGAAAACCTGGCATTGTGATAAGAGAAGCAAGAGATGATGAAAGAACGCCCACAGACACTGAGATAGCAGCCGACCTTTCCCGAATAGAAGAGGGTCAGAAAGGCAAGACTGATGTTCCTAAGTTTAAGAGATGGAAGTCTGTAGTCGTAACCCATTCCAAACCTGGGGTTACTGTCTCCAACGCCGCTCCTCGCTAGTACGGAGACTTTTTCACAGGGCTGGACGATATTCCCATTCCGGACTACGTATCTCTCCACCATGGGTCCGGGTTGGAAGAGCTCCGGAGAGCGCTTGATATAAGCGAATCTTTACCCGTTAGTGTAATCGACGCTTCTGGTTGGTCGGGGGGTTTGCACATTCATACACTTTCGCAATACTTCACGACTTCCACATGCATTGCAGTGCTTTTCCTTGGTACTTAATTGAATTGTTTCTTCTTTACAGGTGCCATGTCAGATTGTCCTTCTACACTTGATAGACTTCGGCGAGTGCATCATTCTTCATCTTATTACGAATCTCACCATAGGGATTCTGATCGTGATCGTGATCGGAGGCATTATGAGCAAGAGCATCGTGAGAGAGACCATTCCTGACATTATTCTAGCCAGGAGCATTCCGATAGGGACCGAAGGTACCGTTCACCCTCTCGTTCTCCTCCACCACCCAGAAGCCAGGCACCTGCACATGAACCTTCGCGACAATAGCCATCTTTACAGATCTCAAAACCTGGTCCACATCGTTCTAGGACTGATACGGCTACGACCATAACTGTGGAGGAGGCCCCTCTCGAACCATCTGGTGAAGGGGCTATAAGAATTGCTCAACTGAAGAAAGATTTTCCAGAAATATGCTTTGATGCTTACATCTTTCCTCCCAATCTCAAAAGAATTCCCGAAGAGGCTGTGAACACCGCCCTCAGCTATACCCGTGATTTCGATGCTCAGTACAAAGAATGGTACAAGGCGGCTGTTAAAGCTTCGAAAGTAGCCTTCGATCGAGCCAAAGTTATTGAGAAACTGGAAGCAGATTTGGCTCAGAAGAACCGTATTGTTGACATACTTTAATCTGAAGCGGAATCCTCTCGTAAGGCCGAAGTTGATTCGCTAAAAAAGGCCGATGAGACATTAGTTGAAATTGCAAAGATGCAACAGGCACATTGCACTTTAGTTGAGGACTTGGTCCATCGGTACAAAAATGTTGAGGCCGAGCGGGATGGGTCAATCAAAGAACTAGAGGAATTAAAGGCTAAGTTCGCCGACATAAACAAGGAAAAAGATAATGCTAATGTGGCCGCACAAGAAGCGTGTGAGCAAGCTGTGTATCTCCGAGCTGAACGAGACGCGGCGGTCGCTAAAGTTGAAGCGGTGGAGGCAGAAGTGGAAGGGAGAGTTCAGGCAGAGCTATTCAGGGTAGAAGCCGAGTTTGATGAGCTTCTTGACACTTACAATTCTAATGTGCTTGAGCACAGGAATCTCTCGTGGCTCGGAGATTATTCTACGCTTCTACTCAACGCATGGAGAAAATTGGTGGCGAACAAGAAAGCATCTCTCCCCGAAGGTGCCGTGGATGAATTTGAACTTGAGTCTCGCTTGTTGAGCGAGGAGGAAAGGAAACTTCTCCATGAAGCGATGATTTCTGCTGAGAGAGAGAGACTTGGTTTTCACCATGTGGAGACTGGCGAGGATTCTGGAGCTGCACATTGTAGTGAGGATGTTTCAGTTGCTGCCCCGACCTCATCTGGAGTTACTGCTACAGTTGGTCCACATGTTGTTCCTGCTTATAACCCGGATCGACCGGAACTGTCTCTCGGTACAACTGCTGTTTCCGAGCTCGTCTCATCACCGAGCCGAGGCAAAGAAGGTATTTTAAATATTCTTTAAGTGTTTTAGAATGACGAACTTGGAACAGATCGTTTGACTGATTATTCTCATTTCTTTTCGACCAGTGACTGAAAGTGATGCGCCAGCACTTCCAGTACCACAAATTTCGCAGTCAATGCAAGGGGCTGTCGTTACTGAGGCTATTACGACTACCGCCGTAACCGGCGAGATTGGAGAGGGGAGTTCAATGTCGTTTGATGTTCAGATGATTGAGGAATTTCTCAAGCAGCCCTGTGAACCTTTTACCGATCCTTCTTTTGCATTGGGTGGAGTCGCTCCCACTTTTAGCTCGTTTATGCCGACTATCAGCGTGTCCGGCGCTGCTCGATCTTCCCGAGAAGAAGAAATCCTTGCCGAAATAAGCGCTGAAATAGCTGCGGCGTCGACGGTTGGTGGTCCTGGAAGCGATGTTGCTACACCAAGCTTAACTCCTTTAATGGTTACCTCTCCTGTTGGTACAGCTATGACTTCTAGTGCCGAGGCTCCACCACCTGTTACTGCTCCTCTACCTCCGGTTCATCCTCACAAAAGGATCTCTATTCCTTCCAGCTCTGAGGAAGACGTTGATATTATGCCAGATCCTAAGGATGTTCCAAAGAAGGACAAAATGTCTCACAGGAAACCGGGTAGTGGGTGTAGCGGCTCAGCTCCGAAGAAGAGACCTCGAAAGAAGAAGGAGTGAACTTCTCGTTTTATCATGTGGTTGTGAAATGGCAATTCTTTTTACTTCTCCTTTTTTGAGCCGTGTATACGTGTGGATTCGGCACCCACTCTATGGACTATTTTTTGTTTCGTCATGTAATCAAACTCCTTTTTTGTTTGTTGATAAAATGGAAAACAACTCTTTACTCTTTTTCTTAAGTATTGCGTTGAGTAGCTCGTGCTCACATATGTCATAAGCCTTGAATACATGTCCACACTCCGGGGACTTAACACAATTTGCAATTAACAGTTCGGCCCATACTCTGGGAACTTATTAATTATCAATGTTTATGACTTAGTTCGCTCTCCAGGAACCTGTAATTGATGTTTATACTCCAATTCACACTTCGGGAATTTGGAGTTAGTGATTTATACTCCGGTTCACGCTCTGTGAACCAAGAGTTGGTGTTTATGCTCCAATTCACACTCTGGGAATATGGAGATAGAGTTTTATATTCTGGCTCGCACTCCGGGAACCAAAAGTTGAAGTTTATACTCCAATTCGCACTTCGGGAATTTGGAGTTAGCTCACACTCCGGGAGCGATGGATTTATACTCCGGTTCGCGCTCCGGGAACCAAGAGTTGAAGTTTATACTCCAATTCACACTCTGGGAATTTGGAGTTGGCTCGCACTCTGGGAGCGATGGATTTACACTCTGGTTCGCGCTTCGGGAACAAAGAGTTGAAGTTTATACTCCAATTCGCACTCTGGGAATTTGGAGTTGGAGGAGGGATTGTCGTGTATCAATCCCTGTGAATGTTGATGTAGTGTTCTGCCCCCGAGCTCGGGTTTCACTTAGCGAGTGACCGGTCGTATCACAGTCACTCCCTATTTGAATAAATCCCACCGCATGATGGAACTTAGCTCTCCGTGCATCGTGATATTGTACGTCATATTCAATAAATCACAGCTCTGGCTTGAAGAGATGGCCTTTTATTGCTGAAACGAGAAAATATGGCAAAGTCAGTTGCCTTATTACAAATTTAAATCTCGAAATGCTAGAATAAAATGCAAAGGGATAAATCGACAGAAAATAAATAAGTAAAGCCTTTTATATGTAGTAGCGACGAAGACTTTCGCTATTCCAAGCTCTCGGCAAAGTAAGATCGTCAACGGTCGATAATTTGAACGTGCCATCTCCGAGCTTTTGTGAAATCACATACGGCCCTTCCCAATTTGGCTTCATGTGCATAGGGACCAGATAGATCCTTTTGAGTACGAGATCGCCGAGTTCGAAGGTTCGCGGACGGACCTTGGCATTGTACAGTCGGGCGACTTGACTTCGATATGCGGCTGCCCTTAGGTCAGCCTCTTCGCGCTTCTCATCGAGTAAATCCAAAGATTCAGCAAGTAGTATGGCATTTGTTTTCGGATCATAATATGTTACACGATGAGAGTGCACTTCCATTTCGACCGGAATAACGGCTTCAGAGCCGTAGGATAGAGAAAACAGGGTATGACCGGTTGCAGTTTTATGAGTTGTTCGATAGGCCCATAATGCCATACGAAGTTCGTCGACCCATTTACCCCCAGCTTTTTCCAGTCGCTTCTTTAGAATGGATTTGATAACTTTATTAACAGCTTCAACTTGACCATTTGCTTGAGGGTGCGCTACTGCAGAGAATTTCTTATGGATGTGGAATCGTTGACAGAAATTCTTGAATTCAGCACTGTCGAATTGGGCTCCGTTATCGGTGATGATAGTATGTGGGAGACCAAACCGGCAGATGATGTTACGTACTACAAAGTTGATTACTTTCTTTGTCGTAATTGTTGCAAGGGGTTCAGCTTCAGCCCATTTGGTGAAATAATCAACTGCAACGATGGCGTACTTCGCGCCACCTTTGGCCAGAGGCAATGTGCCGATGATATCTATTCCCCATACCCCAAATGGCCTAGGACTGACCATTTGGTTTATCTCGGTAGGCGGGGCTCTAGGAATTTGAGCGTGTTTCTGGCATTTGTCGCATTTTCTGGCATAGTCCACAGCATCGCGATTAACAGTAGGCCAATAATACCCATATCCGAGTATTTTCTTTGCAAGTGCTTGCCCCCCAGTGTGATCGCCGCATTCTCCTTCGTGTACATCGTGTAACACTCGTTTGACTTCATCGTGCGCGATACACCGGAGGAGAGGAACAGAGTATCCTCTCCGGTACATGACTCCATTTTGAATAACAAATCGCGAGGCCTTTCGCAGAACTTGTCTTTTCTCGCTTCGACGCTTGGGAAATATACCATGTTTGATATAATCTCGATAAGGATTCATCCACGACTCCCTGTTGGAGGTAGCTTCAAATGTGAAATCGGTCTCCCTTCGATCAATGCTCGGGGAGGATAGGGTTTCAACTGGAATGACCCCCAACTGCTGAGCTTCACCCGTACTTGCTAACTTTGCCAACGAATCAGCTTTCTGATTGTGCTCTCGGGGTATGTAGAAAATGGTATAGTAATCGAACCGATCAAGCGTCTCCAGAACTCGAGTTAGATAAGCGGCCAATCTTCGGTCTTTGGCCTGATATTCTCCTCGAACTTGACATACTATCAAATGGGAATCACATTAGATCTCTACAGCGATGATTTTCAGATCACGGGCAAGCTTTAGTCCGGTAAGTAGAGCTTCGTACTCGGCTTCATTATTGGTTGCACGGAACTCGAACTTTAAAGCATAACATATGGATTGTCCCTCGGGGGTTTCAAGCCATACCCCAGCTCCTGAGCACCGATCGTTTGACGCACCATCGGTGTACAGCTTCCAGATGTATTCGGGAGGTTTGCAGGTCTCGGGCAAGTCTTCAGGAACAGTGAATTCAGCTATAAAATCTGCTAGGACTTGGCCGTGAATGGCTCTTCTTGGAGTATAAGTGATGTCGAATTGACTCAGTTCGATGTTCCATTTTAGTAACCTACCAGACGTCTCAGGCCGCATGAGGACCTGTCGTAACGGCTGATCGGTGTACACAGTAATATGATGAGCCTGAAAATATGGACGGAGCTTCCTCAAGGCAATGACTAGGCAATATGCCAACTTTTCAAGCTTTGGATAATTTCTCTCGGCTCCGGTCAATCGTTTACTCACGTAGTAGACCGGTTTTTGCACTCGGTCTTCCTCCCGAATTAATGCAGCACTGATTGCATTTTCAGATACCGCCAGGTAGAGATATAACTGTTCATGATCTACAGGCTTTGAAAGGATTGGTGGTACGGAAAGATGTTGGATTAGCGATTGAAATGCACCCTCACATTCTGCAGTCCATTCGAAGTTTTGTTTCCCTTTTCGAATCAAATCGAAGAAGGGAATGCATTTGTCGGTCGACTTTGAGATAAACCTGCTCAGTGCTGCAACTTTCCCATTAAGACTCTGAACTTGCTTTATGGTTCTCAGAGTTTGAAGATTTTTTATAGCCCAGATCTTCTCGGGGTTGGCCTCTATTCCTCGGGCATTGACAATGAACCCAAGGAATTTTCCGGATGCGACTCCGAAATGACACTTTAGTGGATTAAGCTTCATCCCGTATTTCCGGAGGATTTTGAACATTGACTCCAAGTCTTTGACATGATCATCGGAGTATCGTGATTTCACCAACATGTCATCTACATAAACCTCCATAGTCTTCCCAATCTGATCGGTAAACATCCGGTTGACTAAGTGTTGATAAGTTGCGCCAACATTCTTTAATCCAAAAGGCATGACCTTGTAGCAGTATAATCCCAAGTCGGTTACGAAGCTTGTGTGCTCTTGGTCGGGTACATGCATAGGTATCTGATTGTAACCTGAGTTAGCATCCACGAAGGATAATAATTCATGTCCGGCGGTTGAATCTACCAGTTGATTGATTCGGGGAAGTGGAAAGCTGTCTTTCGGGCAGGCTTTATTCAGGTCAGAGTAATCGATACACGTTCTCCATTTCCCGTTTGGTTTCCGGACAAGTACGGGATTGGACACCCAATGTAGGTATAAAGCATCTCTAATGAACCCATTCGTCTTTAATTTGTCGACCTCTTCCTTAAGGGCGGCAGATCTCTCTGGATCCATACCACGTCTTTTCTGTTTGACCGGGATATACCGCGGGTCAATATTTAAAGTGTGGCTCGCGATGTCCGGCGAGATTCCACACATATCAGAGTGCGTCCAGGCGAATACGTCGAGATTCGCCCGGAGAAAATCAACCAATTCCTGTTGTGTCTCTCGGTTCAACTGAGACCCAATCTTCAACATTCTCGAGTCATTGTTATCATCGTCAATCAGGACATCGATGGTTAGCTCAGCCGGAGAAGCTTGACTTTCTGTAGATTCTTCTTTATTATCATTGTCCCTTGGGTCAAGATCCTTTTGGAATTGGTTGTGGTGCCCAGGCCGAGGCCCAGGCGCTAATTGTCAATCGTCAGTGAAACGGACGCAGAGAGATTCCTCTACGCCCTTTCCTTTCTCTTTTCGCTGCGCCTCCCGCAGTTCAGCAACATAACAGGCTCTTCCAACAGCCTGATCACCTTGTACAACTCCTATCCCGTGGTCAGTAGGGAACTTCAAAGTTAAACACCATGGGGAAATAGCAGCCCTAAATTCAGCGAGGGCCGGTCGGCCCAAAAAGGCATTGTACGGAGAAGGAATATCCAAGACAACAAATTGCAACATCCGAACTCTTCGGCATTCTCTCACTCCCAACTCTACCGGCAATTCAACCATTCCGGTTGGTATTGTCGCACTTCCGTTGAAGCCGTGGACTTGTGATTGACAAGGTTTTAAGTCTTTAGCTTCCATCTTCATTAAATCGTATGCTCTTTTAAACAGTATGTTCACGGAACTCCCACTGTCTACCAAGATCCTCTTCATCCAAGCAGGACCAACTTGAGCGGATATGACCAACGGGTCAATTATGGGGGCTTCAACTTTATCGGCATCTCGATTTCTAAATACGATTTCGTCAGCCATCGTCTTTGTTGCTTAACCGGTGTTCCGTCTTCAGAGTTACTATAGCATTCAAAGTCCACATGCCTGATCGAGCTAGCATATGACTCCATTTCTCTCCAGCTTCTGTCTGCTGGATGGGGACCACCACTTATTGTATTGATAACCAACCTCCCGCCCGTAAGAGCGGGTTCACCTTGTCTTTCCTGATTCTGCATTCGATTTTGATGGGATGGGCCCGCCTCACCGGACTGCGGTGCCCGAACAAACTGATCCAACTTTCTTTCTCTGATCAATTTTTCAATGGGGTCTTGCAAATGCCTAGACTCATTGGTGTTATGTCCATAACTTTCATGAAATCTACAAAATTTTCCTGTTTGAATCTGCTTTTTCGACGATGACTTTGGAGCAAGCTTTTTGTATTGCATAGTATTACAAGTCTGTAGGTATACGTTTTCCAGTGACGTGTTAAGTGGTGTATAATTGTCAAACATTGCGATTCTACGCCTCGGACCACGATTCTGGTCTTGCTTCTTGCTCCAGTTATCACCGTTCCTCGGTTGTTGAGTCTGCTTATTTTGAATATTCAACTGGACCTTTCCTGAACTTTCGCCAGACTGTTTAACCGCAACATTACTCTGAATGCCTTCACTGCTGGGCCTTGCATCGTCCTGCTTCCTAGACTGTTTCGCATCCTCTCGCCTCAAGAATTGAGCGGCTTTGGAATAGAAACGGTCCAACGATGCGGGAGGCTTTCCAGCTTACCAATTTCCAAACTCGGAATCAGGGTCGTTTCCTTTAGTCAAAGCCATTAAAATAGAATTATCATTGGGGTTGGTGATCTCTGCGCATGCAGCATTGAATCTTTCCAAATATCATCTAAGTGTCTCTCCGGGAGCTTGAGTGACACTTGATAAGGTATTAACATCTTTAGGTCTGGCAATATGCATGCGAAACTGCTCAACAAATTTGGTAGCTAACTGATCAAACGAAGAGATAGATCGTGGCGGTAATCGTGTAAACCACATCGTCGCAATTCCCCCTAAGGAAATGGTAAAACTACGGCATTTTACTACATCATCTGCTCTCGCAGCTGTCATCGACCATTCGTATTTCAAAATATGTTGATTTGGGTCGGAATTCCCTTCATACATGGGCAGGGTTGGCATTCTGAATCGCCGAGGAGGTTCAGCATACAATATGTCATCAGTGAACGGGGTATGACTTCGGGAGATTCCCCAATCGTCATTTGTTAGGCCTTGACTCTCGCGAATCATTTGTCGTACCATGGCTGAGAGGTCTGGCATCGGAGCATTCAGTGTGTGGTGAGCCAAAGTGTGGTCGGGTTCCACAGTGCGAGGTGGGATCGGGCGCTGTCGACGATCCGTATCTCGCCTCCTTGGCTCGACGTCTTCTGGGACATATGGCTCTGGAGCATGTCCCTGCTGATGATAATTTTGATTGGAGCGATCTCGGGTGTCAACTCCTATGTCGACTGCAGCGGTTGTGGCAGCACGATCATCTGCAGTGTATTGTGGAATAGTGCCTCCTCGGGAGGAGGGTCCAGTATGGAAGCTGGTAGCTGGGCCAACTCTTACTTGCCCAACGGTTAATGCCTGTTGATAGTCAGTAGCTTGCGCATGGTTTCCGTCTAGCCTGGGACGGGTAGATCTGTTATTGTAGTCAGATGAAGCACAGCTTTCGGTGGCAGAATGAGGAGCTTGATACCTTTTGGATCTTCTTCGCTTTTGGCGATTTAGTTGATTAGTCAACTCTACGTTAGCGCGCAACTGCTCAGATAGCTGTTGTCGGCTTTGGGTTAGTTCCTGGAGTAGCGCCTGGAACTCTTGTCTTGTGACCGGACCAGACTGATTTGTATGCCCAGCAGCATCTTGATTGGTAGACTGTAGCTGTGTGGGATTTTGCCTATCCCGACCTTCTTGATCACCAACGTTAGAAGTGGTTCTTGTACTCACCATCTTGAAGCGTTGAATCCTTTCCTAGACTTTGAACAAATCTGAATAGAACAGAAGGAATCTGAATATGAGGTCTGGATCTCTCTCTTAGATTTATGCAATCCGGTATCAAAGATAGATCCAAGGAGCAGGAGAAAAACTAGGTTTTTCTCAGTGAAAGCACCAAAGTGTTTGTGTCAAAATTGGGCACAACACTCGTCGGAAGTTTTTGAAGAGATAATAAATGAAGAAAGTAAATTAAAATGTGGATTATCTAACAAAAACTCCAAATAACAGGAAGTAAATTGCACGAGAGACAACGATTTAGAGTGGTTCGGCGTATTACCTACGTCCACTATGAAGTTTTGTTGTTTTATTGCTTGATATTCGGAGAATACAACTTTTTTATGTCAAAGTACAGCAAGTAGTAAGCCAAAATTCGAAGTCAAAGGCAGCGGTGGTGCTCTGAAGCAATTCTGGCAGCGTCCGGGCGTGCTTTATCTCTAAAATTCTCCGATCCCTTTTCTGAATGGGCAGGAGCTCTATTTATAGGTGTAGGAGGCTAATATTTCGCCTAAAATCAGGGAAGAACGCTTCTAGCACGTGTGGAGGGCCACATGACCGAATTCTGGAGATCCAGACCCACTTTGGGATCGATTCGACCCTTGTTCGAATCGATCAAAAAAGTGTCCGATCGTAATGAAACTTGGCGTGGACATTCTTCTACGTATATGCAAGCTTCTGTGAAAATTTCATAGTATTTGGATTTGTAGATCTTGAGTTATGATCGATTCAAGATGGTGTGTTTCGCCCTATGGATTCGTTCGAATCGATATGGTTCGAATCCATAGGGTCGAATCCATGCTTCTGCACGTGAAGGTGATGACGTGGTGCGCATGCTTCGGGTCAATCCTCCTTTTCCTCCGAGTTTTCTGGGTCATACCCTTGGTTTTAGCTGCTATGACTCGATGGATTCGTAGTAATATATTCGAAGGTATGCTTCTTCGAATTGATTGAACACAAGTTCCCATTGTATCGATCAGGATATTCCATAGCCAATCGATACGAGGACTCCACTGATGAACGGATTCGAAGGATTCTCTCTTGATGGACTTGAAGTAGGGAGAGGTTTTCAATGGATTCGACCTTGAGAACGCCTTGATGGATTCGAAGTGAGGCATACGGGGATGGGTTCGAACCATAGCTATTTCGGTGGATTCGAAGCTAGGCGGTCTGGATTGATCCGAACTAAGGCTTGCTCGATGGAGTCGAAGCATGGCCTTGTGGACGGATTCGAACCAATGCGTGGTTGATGGAGTCGAAGCATGGCCACTTGGATGGATTCGAACTAATGCGCGGTTGATGGATTCGGAGCATGGCCTACTTCTGATCGATTCGAACCTACGCCATTCCTGAGGGATTCGAGCCTATATCATTCCATCCATCTCCCATTGGCGATAACTTGAGCATACGAACTCGGATTGCCCCGAAATTCGGAACGTTGGTTCCCACGGCTTCTCTTGACGTGTCTTATCAATCGTTGCCCGATCCGGACTTGGACAAAATTCATCGATATTTGTAGTTCCCTAATCAATCATTCCAAACTGAGGACATGTGATCCTGTCTTTTCCAGTCAGTTCCTGGTTATCTCGGCCTTGCCAAAAGGCGGGATAACAGTAATACCCTACGATGATTCGTTGAGTGTATATATATGAGAGAGCGTATTTTTTAGTGTTATAAAAAGGTTTTGATATTGTGTTGATTTGTTCCATTTTATATTTATAAATTCTGATTGGTGCATAGGACGCTGTGACATCAATAGGGATTTCTAAACACTTAATAGGACATATCGACACAATATTTGTTTTGAAATGTAGGTAAATGAAATAATTTTGCCTATTGCATATTTTTATATACAAAATAAATTTTTTATGAATGATATATATTTGGTTGTAATATATTGGTTGTTAGGTAGTGTAATTTATAAATATTAGTCTAAGGTAGGATTTGAAAAGTAAAATAAATAAAAATAAATTGGAAATTTTAGAACTTAAGTTCCAGGGTTTTGAAAATTTATTTCAAATGATTTTGGAATATAATAATATTATTTATAAGTATTTTTCGATATAAATATTTCAGTATGATTTGAATGAATTGCTTTAAAGAAAATTTAAAAGAAAATAAGTTCTGTACTCCCCTCTCTATCGTTGGAAAATAATTTCGATGATGAGTGCATGCATCATGGACATTCATTTTCGAGTTTCAAAGTGGGAAGGCCACTGTAGTATTTTTACTACAGATTTATTTTGATAAACAAATAAAATTTTTAAATTATTTTAAATATAATTGAGTATATACATTGTAAGTATGTACATTTATCTATTATTTTAAAATGATTTGAAATTTAACCCGGTATTTAGTTCTTAAGTTTCTGTTAATTAATAGTTTCAATTGTCATACTGAAATGGGTTGTAACCAAATAATAATTGGAGCCTTTAATTTAATATAAGAGATTAAATGCTAGGTCATAAGTGAATTTTAAAGAATGTTGAAATTGTAACCTATAAAACAAAAGATATGATTATTGAATGTTTAATTTATTAAATGAAACAAGGCGAACTTGTATATTTTTCTATTGCATTCCTAAAAAAACATACATATAACTTACCAAAAGATTTAAAAAGCTAAAGTGTTTAATAAGAAAATGTAAAGGGGAATTGGACAAGAAAAACTTATATAATGAAAGTGTTCAATGAATCACTTTAATAAATAAGAATTTGATGTTGTAATTGTTATAAACTTGAGTATATTTGAAATGCTACTAATTTAATATAATATAAAGGTAAGTATTATAAATAAATGAAAATTTACAAGAAATAAATGTAAATTAAAACGATAAATCTTTATATGAATGAAGAGGAAATCAATCAACAAATTTTATGAAATAAAATTAATAAGAATGAACTTGATCTATTGTTTGGAATTGTTGTTTGTTTTGGTTTATGGTTGTTTGGGCAAGGATACTTTAAATCTGTTTGGATGTATGAATAATCTATTTAGTTTCATATAAGACTGTTGAGTAAATGGTGCACTTAGTAGTTTATTTTCCATTCTGTACAATTTAAAGTTTTAAACCCAAACAACTATTTGTTTGTTTACTATGGATATATGGATGGTTGATTTTATTGGCTTCATATGATGGTTGTATGTTTTGATTGCAAGTGATTATTATTGATTTGTTTTTTGGTGGTTGAACAACTTTTAGTATTTCATTTTAATAGTTGTTAACCTTTTTTGGATTATATAAGTGAAATATAGGTTATGGAAGTAATTGCTACTGTTTTTGGTTTCATAATTAAGCGTTAATTCCCCGACAAATAGGTACGTTCTCGGATTACGGTTTTATAGCGTTATTATATTGTTTTCCCGTTGTTGGGATATATCGGAAAATATATGTTATATATTGTTATATTTGATATTATAATTTCTTTCGATCCTCTCCATACAAATGAGACTCTGCCATAATTTTTCGTAAATTTTGGACTTAGAAATTTTTTTAAAATGTTTTCCAAACATTATTAATTTGAGTATAAAAAGATTTATTGGTTATAAATTGGTATAATTTATTTAAAATTAATTAATTTTGTAAATTTATTTGTTTACAAAGTTAATATTTTTAAAATAAGATGTACTGTTTACTCAATTCTTTCTTTTCCCTTCTTTTTCCTTTTAGGGGACGAAAAGTTTTGTGTGGGGGAGAGTGTAACGACCCATAAATTTTGATAATTAAATCGGTTAATTAATAATATTTTTGTAATTTAATTTAGAAAGAAATACAAACTTTATAATTTAAAATGAAACGAATGTTGGAAATAAAATGTAGCAATGGTAATTAAAATTAATTATTGACAATTGGAGTGAAATCCCAATAATGAAATAGTGTAAATTATTGCACTTGGTCATAAAATTGAAAATAAGTAAATAAAAGAAAGTATTGAATTAACCAATGAAATAATATATTGATTTATAGTAATTGAATGTAAATTAAGGTAATAATATTAATGCAGGTTAATAAAGAACAAATTAGTGCAATCCCAATTAATTGAAACAATTGTAAGGTTATAATTGATTGTAAATAGTAAATTAGGAAATAAATTCAAAGTTATACAAAATGATGAAATAATACGCAATAAACTGTAATTTGATAAAATCAATGTTAGATAAGTAATTGCAATATTTGTTGCTTGATAATAAAGTATGAATAGGATTTAATTTGGCAAATGGTGATAATCATTACTTGTTTACCCATTTATCTAATTGACTGAAATAGATTTAAATCCATTGCAATTAAACGTAATTAAAAACTATGTTAATATGAATTTAGTTGATGACCGTGAAAAAATTAGTGTAATTGGATATATAATAACGTTAAATTTATCCACAAGATGATGATTCCTTGAATAAAGAGATTGAGTACAAATTATATTAATTTAATTGAAACTAAAAATATAATTTATTTGAATTTACTTAAATTGAATTAAACACTATAGATTTTGCAATAAATCCTTATTTGATTGATATGGGAATTTTGGTTAATGAGTTTGAAGTTTATTTGTAATTAGAAATGATAGAAATGGTAAATAATCAAATTTGAATTGAAGAAGTGATTAATTAATTTAATATTAAATTATTTAATTAACAGGAAAATAGCCATTTGGCCAGTAACTCGGATTTCGAAGAAACCAGTTTCATCGGATCAATACTGGTGAATTATTATAGGATTTCAAGTTTCGTAGCGATTGGATTTGTCGTTTGACCGTACGGACTCGAAACGCCTAGAAATCAATTTAATTGAAATCAATTTGAAACAACTTGATTTTAGCATAATTTCTTCATGCGATGGAATTTGGACTTGCAACATGCTCCATTGATTTTAAAATATTTTAAAACATCTATTTTGATATGTGAGTTGACGCAATTTCGTTTCGGAGTCGAAACGGGCTTTTTAGGCTGTGTATCGTTTAACTTTCAAACCAATTCGATCCATTTGTTCCTATTTTAATCTGCCAATATATATCCGGTTATAAACCCTAGCAGCCTTTCTATTTCTCATTTCTGTATGTACAGAAACTTCTGTTGCTCCTCTTCTTCAATGGCTGTAAACCCTAAATTTTCCAATTCAATTCCAATTCAAAACCAACAACAAAAATTCAAACTCCTCAAATAATATCAAATTCTATATCGATCTGAAGCTCTCAACGAGCGCATCTTGGATTCGAGATTCATTTTCAATTTGAATCATCGGTTGCCCAAAAATCGATGATCAATCCTCGACCTTTCATCACGCGATGATCAACTTCCACGGATCGTCGATTTGAGAGTAGCGTATTGTAGATGGGGCCGAGTGTTGTTCATCGGTGGGGTTCGTAGGTGGTACTAACGGTCAGGTCGACGCCATAAATTCAAGTAGGGTTTGGAATTGGGGGCAACGCTGAGGCGTTTTCGGTCGTCGAGGTTCACGGAAGGATCCTTGATCAGCGGTGTGGCGGGAGGGGGGGGGGGGCGATCGCGACCTGCTCGTCGACCGCGGCGGCTCGATATTATTTCCTGTTCGATGTTTTGATGAGTAGTAGGGTTTTTGGAACGTTGGTATGCGCAGGGACGTGGCTTCATCTGATTTTTTAGGTGTTTTTCTTGTATTTTTATTTTTGTTTAATTTTAAAATTCAATCATTCTGACCTATATAACTTGTGCATACGAGGTCCGTTTTAAGCGCGATTTCCTCTACTAGGATCGTATAGAAATTCCGGACATTTTGGTGCTGGTTTGGACGAATTCTAAGACTGTTCAATTTTGGGTTTAAATTGGATTTAAATTCAATTTAAATTCAAAAGGTGAGTGTTTTAACCCACTTACAACTTCCAAATTTTTTTATGTTTGTTAAATTGATTTAAGATGTGATTATATATTTATTTACGACTATTTGGCATATTTTGAATCATCATCTCAGTTTATTTGAATTTATTTGGATAAAATATTTATTTAATTTATTGTTGAATATAACTGCCAGCAAATACCTGTTATTTATTATCTGTTCTATATTGATGTTATTGACTGAATTGGATGATGATTGTTGATAAATGTTTGATGATTGATATTGGATGAATGGATGTTGTATTTTACATTGTTATAAACTGCAAGTGGTTATGGATTTTTATTTCATTCGGTATTGCGGTTTGAAATGATATATAACCATATTTATATTTTAATTACGGATTGAAATGATAAATATCTGTATCACTTGACCATAGGATAGTAAATTATATACAGACACCATGGTCTATATATAAAAATATTTTGAAATGGTTTCTATGGTTTTGTAAAGAAATATATAGTTTTAGATAAATATTAATTTAAGATATTATATAATTGTTTTTTATCCTTGATTTTAATCTATGTATAATTTGTTCCTTGATTTTAAGCTATGTATAATTTGTATTAATATAGAATAAGCTTAATAATAAGTTTCATTTTTACTGAAGATAATATGGTTAAGTATTTAAATTATTGTAACGACTCGTAAATTTTGATAACTAAATTAGTTAAATTTAAAGGATTTTGTAATTAAATTTAGGAAGAATTTTTTTTATAATTCATACTGAAGTAAATGTAGAAATGAAATGCAACATTTGAAATTAAAGCTTAGTATTAAAAATAAAAATGAAATTACGATGCATTGAAGTAACGGGAATTGTTATTCTAGGCTAAGAAATTTAATAAAATAAAACAAATGGGAATATTGTATTAACTAATGCAATGATATAATTAGTAGTAATTTAATGAATCCAATATTATAGTAACAGATGAAGTAATACGTAATTAATGGAAAATTTATACAATCAATGTAGATAAGTAATTTTAATGACTGTTGTAGATAATAAATGTTACCTTAATGGTAATTAATAAAATAACGGGAGTGAGAATCGTAAATCAAAGTAACAATTGATGTAATAAAGAATGGGGCCAAGGTAAATTAATTTATTTGATTTAAAATCTAAATTAATGGGTGAAATTGACAAATTTCAATGTAATTGAATTATAGTAGTTATTACACAATAAGTGGAAATAAAATGGTTAATACAAATAAAGGTGAATGTAAATGGAATAATACGTAACAAGTGCAATTTGATAGGAATCAATGTTAGTATAAATTTATGAAATAACTACGAACCAATGAATGTATTAAAGTTGTAAGGGTCATAATTGATTGCATTAAATAAATTGGGAATTCAAGTTCATTAAAGTTAATTAGATATTATCTTAATGTAAAATTTAGATAATTTTTGAAATTAATATTAACTCCATTCAAAATATGACAATTGGTGTAACATTTGGCTTGTAAACATATATTATAAATTACCTGTTTTATTTGTTAATGGAATTAGAATTTGAAGTGATTGGTAATAAAATAAATGAATGTTACATTAATGGAAAATGGAATAAGATGTTTAGGAGTTGGCAAAATTTGAGTATAGTAAAAGTAATAAAAGGTTAATCAGGTTATAGAGTAGTAATGAGCTTAATAAAGGAATTATGTTAAGAAATTGAAATAAATGCTATAATTGGTGAATTAATTTACTTTAAAATTGAGATGGGAATTGGTTTTAAAGAATTATAAATTAATAAGTAATACAAGATGATAAAATTTACGAATTATAAAATTTGAATTTTAAATAGTGAGTTAATTTATTTAATTTGTAATAATTGGATTAATTGCAAAATGAAATCAAATATTTAATTATTATGTTAATTGAAAAATTAAGTTAAAATTGGAAAATATTTATGTAATAGCTTTGAACCAATTGTTAGTTTCATCCATTTGACTATAATGAATTGAATAATAAGAATGAATAGTGAATTCAATGGAATTATTGAAAAGTTAATTTATAATTGATGAATATAATGGAATTTGAGTTTATGCTGAAATTTATGATTGAATCAACATTTAAATTGACCTCTAAATTGGCTTAAATCATTGAGATTGTTTAAGAAAACAAAACTGATCAGATTTGTAAATTTTGGAAGTGAAATTGAAAAAGTGATTAAATTAATGAATTTTTAATTTATTTAATTAATATAAAAATAGCCATTTGGCCACTAACTCGGATTTCGACGAAACTAGTTTCATCGGATCTGCAATGGTGAATTATTATAGGATTTCAAGTTTCATAACGATCGGACTTGTCGTTTGATCGTACGGACTCGAAACGCCTTGAAATCGATTTAATTGAAATCAATTTGAAAATTTTGAATTTAGTATAACTTATCCATACGATGGAATTTGGACGTGAAACCTCTTCCATTGCGTCGAGAATATTTTAAAATGCCTTTTTTGATATATGGGTTAACCCAATTTCGTTCCGGAGTCAGAACGGGATTTTTTGGCCACTTTGGCGTTTGCACGTATATCTGTTTTATCCATCTATTCTATTTTCAATTCTGCCTATAAATATCCCGCTATAAACCCTAGCCTCCCTAATTCTCATCTGTCTGTAGGTACATCTCAACTCTCTCCTCCTAAATGGCAGAAAAACAAACCATAGATCCAATTGCAAATTCAAAAATCGAACGAAAATTTAAACTCCTCAGAAAAATTTGAAAAAATATATGTTGAAGACCTCGAAGAGCGTAATCTTCTGGTGTGATTTTTTTTCGATACGAGTCTCTGTGTATCCAGAATTTAATGAATAATTTCTGGCCGTTCGTAGCTAGGGCTTCCTATTGGACGGCGGATCGTTGACGATTTCTCGATCGGGGAGTGGTAGCTTGTCGAGGACGACCTGTGGTTAGCATCGGCACGATCGGCTCGAGCCATAGGGGTCTCGATCGCCAGAAATTGGTGATTTTCTTGGGCGGTGGCGGGGACGTTTTCAAGCGCAGGACATGGCCGCATTGGGTTCGTATGGGTCGCGGCCCTTGGGGGGGTTCGGCGGCGAGAGTAGGTTGCAATGATGGTCGGCGTCAACGTGGGAGAGCAGTTAGTGGTGGCGGCGCTAGGGTTACTGTTCGAACAAGGGTGCGAATTGCGTGAACTGGGTACTGTGCGCTTTAAATTGGGTAAATACGTGAGTGACATGGCAAATAATTTTAGGTAAGTTTTTTTAATTAAATTTTGTTTCAAACGATTTATCTCGAATATCTTTCACATACGAACTCCGTTTCATGCGTGATTTTTTTGTTAGGATCGTAATAAAATTCCGAACCTTTTGGCGCTAGTATGGACGAATTTGGAGACTGTCCAATTTTTGGGTTTAAATTGGATTCAAATTCAAAAGTTGAGTGTTTTAACCCACTCACAACTTATAATTTTTTTTATGTGTGTTAAATTGTCATACTTTCCGTGAACTCCGAAAACCACTTTAACAACTGTGTACGCGGTGGAGATTCCAGAATGAAGTAGGATGGTGGCGGTGTTTCCTTTATGGTAAATACGTGAACCCAACTCCCGTGAGTTGGCTAAAACAGGAGCGATTGACGGGTTAATTGAGGTAGCACCTTTGATCGAACGCATCCCTTTGATATTATACTTTGACCTTTGGATTGATTCAGTGGCCACTTTTGATTTCTTTGATTTGGGGGTGTTATTCGAGGTGGGTGGTAGTAGCAGCTACGCGTTACCACCGACCCGGAAGCATAATTGGTATATCTACCCTGGCATTGCCTAGTTGTGCCGTGTCACCTACCATAGCGCACCTTGTACGAGTTTGGTTTTCTCCCGTAGCCCGTGGAGTATTTAGGGTTGTCTCCCGATCTAGAGATGCGCTGATACAAGATGGACTACTGGGACTATTATTGTGTTAAGGGGAATATTGGGTCACTCCTTAAAGCTATTTAAAAGTAAGTTTATTTTGAAATTAGACACTATTATAATAGCAAAATTTACTACATAGTAAATAGTTTAACGGATCCTTAAGAGATGTAAATCCCGAGCATCTCTTGAGTTACTGCACTCATATTTATTTCTGTTGATTTAACTTACATAAGATCTTTTAGTTCTGACTCGAGTGTTTTGTCTTTTCAATTCGCTCGGGTCAGTCCGAGCATTTCAGGATCGAAGACTATATTTCTGGAGGACGAAGACAAAGATTTCATCATCATCATTATTATTATATTATATGGTTCCACTACAAATTGTATTCCGCTGCATTGATATTTATTGGTATGTGAACTCTGATATTTATTGCATAAAGAAGAATCAAATTCTTTGTAAACAGTTTTATGAACCGTATATTGATTATTATATTTTATCCTTTCGCTGTGAGATTCTTTTTTTTATTTCTTTCTTATTTTTCTTATTTACCCCATAACAATCCGCCCTTCCATATGGTTTGAACTGGCACATGTGTTGATTTAAAGCGTACGAAAAGGCAGGACATTACATCTGGTATCGGAGCCAGATTTAGCGATGAACCTTAGCTTTGTGGGATCAGACTCTTATTAATAGGGTAGTACTACCCTATGGGAGTCGCTGAGTATATATATATGAGAGAGCGTATTTGTTAGTGTTATAAAAAGGTTTTAATATTGTGTTAATCTGTTCCGTTTTGTATTTATAAATTCTGGTTGGTGCATGGGACGCTGTGACATCAATAGGAATTTCTAAACACTTAATAGGACAGACCGACATAATATTTGTTTTTAATATAGGTGAATGAAATAATTTTGCCTATTATTTTCTACATATAAAGTAAATTTTAATAAAGATTATATTTGGTTGTTAGGTAATGAAATTTTTAAATAACAGTGAAATAAGATTGAAAATAAAATAAATCAAATTGGAAATTTTAGAACTTAAGTTCCGGGGTTTTGGAAATTCTTTCAATTGATTTTGGAATATAATTTTAATACTATTAGAAGTATTTTATTATATAAATATTTCAATATAATTTGAAAGAATTTTTTTAAAAAGAAACTTTGAAAAGATATAAATTTTGTACTCCCCTCTCTGTTGCTGGAAAATAATTTTGGTGATGAGTGCACGCATCATCGACATTCATTTTCAAGTTTCGAAGTGGGAAGACCACAGTAGCAGTTCGACTACAGAATATTTTTGATAAACAAGTATAAATATTGAGTTGTTTTAAATATAAACGGACATATAAGTTGTAAGTATATATTATCTATTATTTTAAAATGATTTGAAATTAAACCCAGTATTAGTTCCTAAGTTTCCATTAATTAATAATTTCAATTATTGTAGAATTGGAACGTAGGCAACTAATAATTGAAACCTCTAAAGAAAATAAGAGATTTAATGCTAGGTTATAAATGGTATTAAATGAAATTTAAAACTTTAACCTATGAAATAAATGATATAATTATTTAACATTAAATTTGTTAGAAGAAATAGAATAAATTTGTATAACTTTCAAATTACATCCTTAAAAACAATATATAACTTACCGAATATTAAAAGTTGAAATGTTAATACGAAAATGTAATAGATATTATACAAGTAATAAATTTGAGGAAATAAAAGTAATCAATGAAATTCCTTAATAAATAAGAATTTGATGTTGTAATATTGTAATCATAAGTGTAATTGAAAAGACTACTAATTGAAATAGAAAGGTAAGTATAATAAATGAAACTTAGGATAAATGAAAGTAAATAAATGAAATTAAGTAGTATAAATTAAAGATAATAAACGTAAGTAAATGATTGAAGCTATTTATTAATAAAATAAGCAGAAAGATGAATACAGCAAAAAAGAAGATAAACCATTATATGTATAAAAAGAAGTCAAACAACAATAGTATGAAATGAATTTGACAAGAATAAACTTAGTTTATTGTTTGGATTTGTTGTTTGTTTTGGTTTAGGATTGTTTGGGTAAGGATACTTTAAAAATTGTAAGGATGAATGAATAAATCTATTTCGTTTCATCCAAGACTGTTGAGTAAAAGATGCACCTGGTATTTTATTCTTCATTCTATACAATTTAAAGTTTTGAACCCGAACAACTACCTGTTTTGTTTGATATGAATGAATGATTGATTTTGTTGATTCTGTATGATGGTTGTATGTTGTGATTGCAAGTGATTGTTGGGTTTTGACATTGCTTTGTTTGTTAGTGGATGAAAAAAATATATTTCATTTTATATAATTGTTAACCTTTCGGATTATATAAGTGAAGTACAGGTTATGGAAGCAATTGCTACTACTTTTGGTTTCATAATTAAGCGTAAATTGCCCGACAAATAGGTACGTTTTCGGATTTCGGTTTATATGCCATTATATTATTTTTCCTGAGTTGGGATATATATTATTTTGGAAAATATTTGTTGTATATAGTTATATTTATATTATATTTTTCCCCGAGCCTCTCCGTACAAAGGAGACTCTGCCAAAATTTTCCGTAAAATTTTGGAGTTAGAAAATATTTTGAAATGTTTTCCAAACTTTATTAATTTGAGTATAAAAGAATTAATGGATAAATTGGTATATTGTATATAAAATAATTTATTTTGTAAGTTTGTTCGTATAAAGTTAATATTTTTGAATAAGATATATTATTTCCTTGATTCTCTCCTTTTCCCTTCTTTTTCCTTTTCGGGGACGAAAAGTTTTGAGTGGAGGAGAGTGTAACGACCTGTAAATTTTGATAACTAAATTAGTTAAATTTAAAGGATTTTGTAATTTAATTTAGGAAGAATTTTTTTTTATAATTCATATTGAAGTAAATGTAGAAATGAAATGCAACATTTGAAATTAAAGCCAAGTATTAAAAATAAAAATGAAATTATGATGCATTGAAGTAATGGGAATTGTTATTATAGGCTAAGAAATTTAATATAAGAAAACAAATGGGAATATTGTATTAACTATTGCAATGATATAATTACTGATAATTTAATGAATCCAATATTACAATAACCGATGAAGTAATATGTAATTAATGGAAAATTTATACAATTAATGTAGATAAGTAATTTTAACGACTGCTGTAGATAATAAACGTTACCTTAATGGTAATTAATAAAATAACGGGAGTGAGAATCGTAAATGAAAGTAACAATTGATGTAATAAAGAATGGAGCCAACGTAAATTAATTTATTTGATTTAAAATCTAAATTAATGGGTGAAATTGACAAATTTCAATGTAATTGAATTATAGTAGTTATTACGGAATAAGTGGAAATAAATGGTTAATACAAATAAAGGTGAATGTAAATGGAATAATATGTAATAAGTGCAATTTGATAGGAATCAATGTTAGTATAAATTTATGAAATAACTACGAACTTGTAAGGGTCATAATTGATTGCATTAAATAAATTGGGAATTCAAGTTCATTAAAGGTAATTAGATATTATCTTAATGTAAAATTTAGATAATTTTTGAAATAATATTAACTCCATTTAGAATATGACAATTGGTGTAACATTTGGCTTGTAAACATATATTATAAATTACCTGTTTTATTTGTTGATGGAATTAGAATATGAAGTAATTGGTAATAAAATAAATGAATGTTACATTAATGGAAAATGGAATAAGATGTTTAGGAGTTGGAAAAATTTGAGTATAGTAAAAGTAATAAAAGGTTAATCAGGTTATAGAGTAGCAATGAGCTTAATAAAGGGATTATTTTAAGAAATAAATACTATAATTGGTGAATTAATTTACTTTAAAATTGAGATGCGAATTGGTTTTAAAGAATTATAAATTAATAAGTAATACAAGATGATAAAATTTATGAATTATAGAATTTGAATTTTAAATAGTGAGTTAATTTATTTAATTTGTAATAATTGGATTAATTGCAAATGAATGAAGTCAAATATTTAATTATTACGTTAATGTTGGGTGTGTTTTCACCCATATGTTTCCACCCTTCACCGAACCAAGTCCATCGATTAGACCAACCTACTGCCGAATCAAGTCCTCACCTCCAACAACTACCGGTCCAGATCATGGCCGAACCAACACAGGTGCTGCCGAACCAGACACACCGGACCAACCTACCACATCTCACCACCGAACCAACCTTCTCCTCTTCCACCGAACCAGTTACACCGGACCAAGTCGTCTCCAACTGTTTCCGGACCAAGTGGATGCCGAACCAACTCTGCCAGGTCCGATTGCTTCAGCCTAGGCCCACCAGCAGCTATATACATCCAGGACTCCTGCCTCCACCTCACTCTATAAATAGAGGGGGAGGGGTACAACAATGGAAAAAAAGTTTGAGATCTCAAGCACGGAAGTAACTTTCAAACAACTTTCATACTCTTGTAATCAAAGCTTTGTACTTGTAATCTGAAGGGAAAAGAGGAGAATAACATATAATGTGGACGTAGGCACATTCTGGCCGAACCACTATAAATCTGTGTGTCTTTTACAGTTTAGTCCCTACTTTTTACATATTTGCATAATCACCTAAACCACTAAAAACAATATAAAATCAACTAAAACATACGACTTGGAGGTGTTTGCCCATTTTTTGCGCATTTTTGGTGCTTTCACTGAGAACAGGAGCTCGGAGCTTTAGCTTCTCCCACTTAACCCTTTTGCTATCAGCATCGTTCATTGCTTGGAAGACATGCCTCCCGGACGGAAGAAAGATGCTAACAAAGGAAAGAACATCGCAACTGGCAGTATCCCAGACCCAGTGATCAGAAACCAAGGAAATCGTCCGGTTCCAACAGAAACTGTAAATCAGGCGAATCCGACAGCCCCTACTACGGAACAACCAATCACAAGGGCGGATCTGGACAGGGTTGTAGCTAAAGTAACTAACCGCTTCGCATCTCAACAAGAAGCCTTGGTGGATCAACTCATGTCACGCTTAAGGGATGTTGAAGGAACCAACCGCAACACTGAATCATGGGGTGAGTCCCGGTCTGGAGGATCTGGGAGACGACAAAGGTCTTTCTTCTTCGAAGAGGCTAACAACCGAAATAGCTATGGTAGGAGCCGAGTCCGGGCTCAGCCCGAATTCCGACCCGAGGAAACACTTGAAACCGAACCCAACAAGGGAGGTACCAGGCATGGATCGGATGTAGTTGAGCCCGTCATGCTACCTAACCACGGAAACACCAATGGACGGGGCCGAGATGGAGTCCCGCCCGAAGTTGGACCCGAGGAAGTGCTGAGAACAGAACCCAGCAGAGGAAAGTCAAGGCAAGGGCCAACTGCGGCTGACCCCAGCGGGCCCCCAGAAGACCAGAGGAAGCCATTAGAGAATGATAGGAGTAATAGACGATACCATCCCTACAGGTCATCTGGACGGAATCAATCCCGTCAGGAAAAATCAAACTCATTTCTATCCGCTCCAAGTTATGATGAAAGGATGGCACGATTGTTCAGAGAGTGCGTCCAACGGGAACAAAGGGATCGGGGGATAGGCGCTAGGGTGACCAGCCCCTTCACCCGCAATATCGAAACAGCTATCACCTCCCGAGAATGGAAAATGCCAACAATGGAACCTTACAAGGGAACCTCTGACCCTGTCGTACACTTACAAAGATACACACAACATATTCTCATGAGCGGAGCAACAGAGGGAGTGTTGTGTAAATGCTTCCCACTATTCTTGGCAGATCTAGCTAACTCTTGGTTCTGCCATCTACCCAAGGGTCCATCAACTCATGGGAAATGTTGAAAGAAAAGTTCATCAGCCAATTCCGCATTCATGTGGAACAACCCAAGGACGCTTATTCCCTATCTAATATCAAACAAAAGCCCGGAGAGACAGTGCAACAATATCTAACCCAATTCAACGCCGCAGCGGCCGCAGTCCAAGATGCCGACGAGAAGCTTATCCTAATGGCCCTCTGCAGTGGTGTACACCCAGATACTAAATTTGCCAGGAGACTAACGAAAGAGAAGCCAGCTACCTTGCCTGATTTCTTCCACGAAGCCGGAAAATATATGAGGCTTGAAGATGCTTCCATTGAAAGGCAGACAGGGCAACAAACCAAGGCAGCTCATGGCAACACATCCACAGTAGCAAAGGACGTTCGAAGAAATGACACCAGAGATAGTGCTGGGGGCAAGAAGGGAGAAAAGCGCTTATATAGGCCAGGACCGAGATTTGACTCTTACACTCATCTAAATGAAACAATCGAAAACATCTTCTTGGTCACCCAAGACGAAGTTAGATACAAGCGCCCCCCGCACAAGAAGGAATCGGATAACGCAATTAAGTCTGGAAAGTTCTGCCGCTTCCACGAATCTCATGGGCATGACACCAATGAATGCCATCACCTCCGAGACTTGATTGAAGAACACATCAGAAGGAAGAGACTGGAGCGCTATGTGAAAGGTCAGAACATGACTTCTACTCCTGCCAACGAGAACCCAGGGCTACCCCTCCCTGAAGTTGGTGGAGGAAATCGCAACACCATCGGCTCCAGTCAAGAGAAGATAGTGGTCCTTACCATATCAGGAGGACCACACATCGCCGACGGAAGCTGGGCAGAGATGGATAAATACGGTAAGTCACTTAGAAACAATGAAGGCTACGTTAATTCTGTTACAGAAGAACGCCACCCGAAACGGAAAGAGAATGATAATATCACATTCAGTCAGCGTGATCTAGAGGGAAGGCAGTACCCTCACATGGATCCTATGGTCATCTCTGCCTGGTTCGGTCCAGCCAAGATTTTCTGAATCCTAGTAGACATTGGAAGCTCAGTAAATATCTTATTCAAGCACGCTTTCGACAAAATGAGGATGTCAATGAAGGATGTGTCTCCCTGCAGCAAACCGCTACATGGTTTCACCGGGGATGCGAAAATGCCCCTCGGGCAACTAGACCTCTTTGTCGAAATAGGAAGTCATCCCCGCTCCGTTGTGTGAAAACAAACATTTGTGCTGATAGAGAGCCACTCAGCCTACAACGCCTTTTTGGGAAGACCAGCATTGTCTGACTTCCAAATTGTCCTAGCCCCGTGGTGCCTGAAGATGAAATTTCCAACGGATAACGGAATAGGAGAAATATAGTAAGATCAAGACGCCGCTCGAGATTGCTATGTAACCGAACTTCGCAATAACCGTAGGAAGGACAAAGGGAAGGAGGCAGAGACTTCTCTCTGCAAGAAAAACTTGGAAGCATAACAATTAAAGAAAGCCCTTCCTCTTCGATACACCAGCGATCCTTTCAACGAATTAGACCCCAGGGACAAGTAGGAGGAGGCAGCCACCGAGCCTGCAGAGGCTATGGAATTTGTATCTGTAGACAAACACGACCCAAGTAGACTGCTAAGAGTCGGGTCTCAGTTAAGAGCGGAATTGAAGGATCAACTTGTCAATTTTCTTCGCCACAACATGGATGTATTTGCATGGACACATGCCGACATGATAGGAATCTCCCTAGACGTAGCATGCCACATACAGAACATCGATCCCACCAAGGTGCCAGTGAAGCAGGAAAAGAGGAGCATGGGGATAGAACGATCAGCAGCCCTCGAGGAAGAAGTAAAGAACTTACTTGTCAATGACTTCATACGAGAAGCCATCTACCCAGAATGGATCGCCAACCCGGTACTGGTAAAGAAGGCTAACGGGAAGTGGCGAACATGTATCGACTTCTCCAACTTAAATGACGCTTGCCCGAAGGACTGCTTCCCACTCCCCCGAATCGATCAACTCGTGGACAGCATAGCCGGACACGAAATCTTATCCTTTATGGACGCATACTCAGGATATAAGTAGTTCCCTATGCACGCCCCCAATCAAGACCACACTAGTTTCATCACTGACCGGGGATTGTACTGCTACAAAGTAATGCCTTTTGGATTTAAAAATGCCGAAGCTACTTATCAGCGCCTCGTCAACAAGATGTTTGCAGAATTAATAGGACGAACTATGGAAGTCTATGTGGATGACATGCTGGTAAAATCAAGGAAAGCCAACGATCATATAAACCACCTGGACGAGATGTTTCGAGTACTTCGCCAATATGGAATGAAGCTGAATCCTCTAAAGTGCTCCTTCGGAGTATCGTCGGGAAAGTTCTTGGGATTCATCGTCCATGCCAGAGGGATTGAAGCAAACCCTGAATAAGTCTGGGCTTTGCAAGATATCAAGATACCATCCACTCGAAGAGAGATGCAAAGCCTAAACGGGAAAGTGGCCGCCCTAAGCAGGTTCATCTCTAAAGCAACCGACAAATGCATCCCTTTCTTCGAAGCTCTAAAAAAGACAAAGGAAAGTTCGAGTGGACTGACGAATGCTCGACAACCTTCCTTAACCTAATCGAACACCTTCAGAGACCTCCAGTACTCTCAACTCCAAATGAAGGCGAAGAAATATACCTTGCTGTATCGTCCCATGCTTTAAGCGCCGCTTTGGTGAGAGAAGACAACTGCGCACAGCGGCCCGTATACTTTGTAAGCAAGAGATTTACAGGGACAGAAGCCAGATACCCTAAACTTGAGAAGTTAGCATACTGCCTGCTAATCACGTCACGGAAGCTACGACACTATTTTCAATCTCATTCCATCAGTGTTCTAACCGATCAACCGCTAAGGAAGGTACTCCATCGCCCCGACACTTCTGGGCGACTACTTAAGTGGTGCATTGAACTGAGTCAATATGATATCACCTACCATCCTCGCACCGCCATCAAAGGACAAGCCATGGTCGATTTTATTGCCGAATTCTCTACCAACGAAGGTAAGGATCAATCCGAAATAGCAAAATATATTAAGTGGAATCTCTTTATAGATGGAGCATCAAACGAACAAGGCTCGGGGACAGGTATTGTGATAATACCCCCAAGGGAAAGAAGCTGCACTATGCCCTAAGGTTGGAATTCGCTGCCACCAACAACGATGCAGAATATGAAGCAGTAATAGAAGGACTGGAACTTGCCTTAGAATTTGGAGTCAGTTCTTAATGTCTCCATAGCGATTCTCAACTTATTGTAAATCAAATACTAGGGGAATTCCTGACTCGAGGAGAACGACTCACAACATATCTAAAGAAGACCAAGCTGCTGCTCACTCAATTGGATCACTATTTAATCAAACACATTCCTCGAGAGGAGAACCGAGAGGCTGACGAATTGGCAAAGCAAGCTAGCATGAAGAACAACACCATTTCTGGAACAGTAACCATCTCAAAACAACTAGCCCCAAGTTTCAAACAAGAGGATCTGATAGCTGCAATCGAAGAAGAAACTTGGATGACTCCTATCCGGAAATACTTGCAAGATGGCACATTACCCAACGAGCGTAACGAGGTCGGGAAAATCTTGAGGAGTGCTTCCCGCTGCACAATACAAGAAGGCATCCTCTATCGGCACGGCTTCTCTAACCCCTTATTAAGATGTGTCGCCGGAAGGGAAGCCAAGGAAATCTTATCCAACATCCATCAAGAAAGTTGCGGAGACCACATTGGAGGGCAGACTCTGGCAAAGAAGACACTCCGATATGGATATTTCTGGCCCACTTTAAACAAAGACGCCTTGGACTTCGTCAAAAAATGCGACAGATGCCAGAAATTTGCTAAAATCCCTTGACTACCAACCAATGAGATTACTCAAATGACCAGTCCTTGGCCCTTTGCAGTATGGGGAGTTGACCTGATTGGCGAACTGCCGATCGGCCGAGGCGGAGCCAAATATGCTATAGTGGCAGTCGACTATTTCACCAAATGGGTGGAAGCGGAATCTGTAAATAAAATATCTTCGGCAAAAGTTATTAACTTCTTGATCAAAAATGTTTTATGCAGGTATGGGGTTCCACTCAAAATAATATCAGACAATGGACTTCAATTGGACAGCGAGGAATTCACCGACTGGTGCCGAGAGCACGGAATTCGCGAAAGCTTCTCATTTGTAGCTTATCCCCAGGCAAACGGACAAGTCGAAGCTGTCAACAAAATTCTCAAAACTCTAATCAAGAAGAAGCTTGAAAAGTAAAAAGGCGCTTGTGTGGATGAACTTTCTACGGCACTTTGGGCCTACCGCACATCTTACAGAACATCAACGGGACATACTCCTTTCTCTTTGGCATACGGATCAGAGGCCATGCTCCCAGTTGAAACTGTAGTGCCCTCCCACCGTAGGATCCACTACAACCCAGAAGAGAATGAAGAACTCCTACACATGTCTTTGGACCTAATTGAAGAAAGAAGAAATGATGCAGCACTTAAGGCGGCAGCTCACAAGCAAAAAGTGGCAGCACGATACAACTCCAAAGTCAAGCACCACAACTTACGAGAAGGAGATCTTGTTCTCAAATGGATCTTCCCGCGCCCCGGAGCGCTAGATCCTATCTGGGACGGACCCTATGTAATTCATAAAGATCTCCACAACGGAGCGTATATTTTGTCAACAGTGGACGGAGAGGTGTTCCAGAGGGCATGGAACATCCAACACCTTCGTCGATACTTTTCTTAACTTGTACTGCCCATATGAAGTGAATTAATAAAGAGAATCAGTGGACGTAGGCATTTTCGTGCCGAACCACTCTAAAAATCTTGTCTCTTTTTTAACTTGTTCTTCTATATCTTGGCTGCTTGTTAAGCTTTATCCTTTTCTTTTGAACAAAATCCTGTATAACGGCATTTCCATTCTGGACACTTCACAGCAAAACCTCACCTGGACAAGACCTAACAGGTACTATATGAATCTATGCCCTCGTCCATGAGACGCTTTTGCTCCAACATCCCTCTGCTGCGGGTTAACTCATTGCGCGCGACGGCCCTCAAAGCCAACTGTAATGAGCCGATCATAAGCCACCGAGAAGGCCGACTATAGCCGAGGCAGCTCATTATGGCGTTTGGCTCGCCGGCAACTGTGAACCGATTATAAGCCCCAACATAAGGTGTGGCCAGCCAGGGGCAGTTCACAGTTGACGATCGGCACCCATGCTAGCCGGCCACGGTAAATCGAATAATACCCATGATCACGGGCCATAATGGCCCGGATAGTTACTGTGCGTGATCTCAGCTCCGATGTGTCTTAAGTACGGCTGCGGTAAAAAAGAAAACTCCCAGCGGAGGCGTAAGCTGGGTGACGAATGTCTCCAAGACCCACAGCTAGGGAAAGTGACTACAAAACCCGTTTGCCACGAACTTAAGCACATCGTAGGCCTTCCGTGATTGGAAGTTTTACTATTTCTTATATTTCCATTTTATTTAAACTTTCCTTCATCCTCTATAACGATCGCTAAAGTACAGGACACAAGATGGGAGACACTCGCTTATGGAAATGAAAACTCACAACTGGACGACAGATCACTCAGCTGCATTCCATCCTCAGTCACATAAGACGTTCAAAGCTACCGTCTACAACTAAAACATGAAGGGCGGTACTTTCTTCTCTTGCACATAAACATGTAACTACAGTTTACTCACACATCGCACTAACATTGCAAGACATGAAAATGTATTTTAAGCTAGAACTTGGCATCAAACACAATTGACTCACAAGCATATGCATAGCTATATCTCATATGCAACACATCAACATAATGATAGCATTCAAAAATTACATGTTGAGAATGAAAATCATTCGTTACAATGACATAATTACATAATTACAGCTTGAAAGTACACTAACATTTTCAACTAAGTATAGACAAGAAAGTCAAGAAAACCAAAAACTATACGGATCAGGTCAAGGAGTCGGCTGCATCGGGGATTCGCCTCTACCCCACTGGCCTTCTATTTCGCACCAGGATCGGAACTCCTGGCTTGCTGACCAGAGATAGCGGGCGCTCCAGAAGTCCCACTTGCCCAGTTCAAGGAAAGAATTCATTAAAAAAGCGACAAGCAATCAAGTTACAAAAGGGCTAAAGGAGGGGACTTACCGACATCCGCTCCCTGGTCATCGTCCTCCAACTGCACACCTACTTCCTCAGCGGTAAGCAGCTGCAAACCCTCCTTCACCACCACTTTCTCCTCCGCAGTAAACTGGGCCGTGACCACATCCATCCTGAAAGTTACACCACCTTCCTTATCCGCCTCAGCCTTGGCCTCCTCCAAAGCCCGAAGATATATCCTAGCCATGACCCGAGGATAGTCGTCCATCCAGGACAGGTTGCCTTGCTTCCAAGTACGGAAGTACATGTCCTGGAGCATCTCATCCATCATCCCCTCGTTCTCCTCAAACTCCCTAATCCAGGCCTCGGAAGACGAAAGCCTTGCGACGACAGCATCTTTCTCCAATTGGTATCTAGAGCATTCAGCTTGAAGTGATTTCCGCATCGCCTCCATCTCCTCCTTCAGCTTGGCTTAAGCAAGCTCTGCGGCCTCAAGCCTCCCAGATAACTCCTCTATCTGCTCAAGATCCGCTCTCCGAACCTCATCCACCGTGGCAATGGCCATATCGATTCGTTCCTTGCAGGAGGCCTCCATCTTTCGCAGCTCGGCCCTGCTAGCCTCCTCCATAGTTTTCTTTAACCGTCTTGAGGCCGCCTCATGTTGGGAGATCTGAATGGCCTGGTCGGCAAGCTGTTTGGCCTGATCGGAAACCATTAGCGGCAGGCGAATGTTAGCACTTCCAGTTTCCTCTCCAGCCTTGACCAGCCGGGCGTGATGCTCCATCAACGTCTTGGTCTCTTCAGCCACCCGATCGATGTTTGCCTTGGCCTCGTCCCCCATTGTCACAATCCGAGTGGTCAACAAGTCGAGATCCAAAGACTTAGCCTCGTCAAGCACCCTTACCATAGGATTGCGGGGCAGGAGGTGCTCACCGGTAACTTCATCGAAGGAAATATCATGAGAACTCGGGTCCAAATATGGATGACCCGCGAATGGGTTACGAGCTAAGCCGGGACGATCAATACGAGTAACGGAAGGATTCTCTGATGGATGCGGAGATGGTATGGACTCAGTATCTTCCTCCGTGATGTCATGAATAGGCTGGGTTGGGGGCTGAGGTCCAAGTGAAGGTTCGAACATGGAACGCCTCTTATTTCTCTTTTGGATATCCTCTTCAATAACTCCAAGAAGAGGACGGTAGCCGACTACGCCCCCAGAACGGTCAGTCGAAGGCTTCGGTTTAGCAGAAGCTTTGAAGAGTTTGAATTGCTTGAGGCGGTGCCGAATGTCTGATGTCTTGGCCGCCCTACTCGTTCCTGAAATAAAAACCAAGTGTTACAAGCATGCATGAGACTATAATTCAAGAAACATATGAAGTTAAAAAAGGAGTTAAGAATTCACCTTGAACCGCCGGAGTTGCCTTAGCTGAAATACCCTCAGAAGATAGACTGGCACCAGTCCCGGCCTTATCAGACTTCTTCGGTTTCTCCACCAAGGCCGGCCCTTCCTCCAAACCCTCAAAGGCTTGACGGAAAGCATCATCCGTCCACTCTTGAATCTCACCCGCTTGCCCAGAAGTCAAGGCACCAACGCCATTACCACTCTGCCCTTCGCCACCGTTACCACCGTCACCCTCTCCATCACCTCCGCTCTCCTCCTCGCCTCTTTCCCCCTCTCCACTTTCCTCCTCCGGAACATCTGGACACGTGCTGGGAGAGGGTCCATTAGATTTCTTAAGCTTCTTCCCCCCGACGACTGGAGGTATCGAGAAGGGCCTCCTCTTGCTACTCTTTGTCGTGGCCCCGCCTTTAGCTTTGGCAGCCCTCTCCTCGGCTGTATCTATCTGCTTAACCACGTATTGACGTGGAAAAATCAAGTTGTGCTCCAGGAGAGTGACATTCCTAATCAGGTAAGAAGCTGACCTATCCCTTCCTGAGATGGCCTCTATCTCCATAGCCATCTGTACCAGGCGGTCATTCTCCACGACCGCAAAGCCACCTGTAGCTAGCAAGAAACAGAAGCATACAAGAAGAAGCATTGCAGTCGGGACAGAGAAATTACAAATGAAATTCAACTTACAGCCAGAAGTGAAAAGGCGAAAAGAAACAGAGTCGTCCTTGACGAAGAACCATTCCTTCTTAAATATGGTGAACTTCGAGTATAAGTCCAAGACCGGCTTGAAGGACACGGCCGATTGCAAACTGATGTATGAGGACACCTTCTTGTAACCTCTCAACTTATATAGGTACCGAATCTCCCGGTTGGAAGGGGGGCGCCCGTACTTCCTTTGGAAAATGATGAACAAACACACCAGGATAGCATAGGAGTTGGGCTGAATCTGGAATGGAGCCACCTTCAAGTAAGTAAGGAAGCTGACTATCCAGGCATTGATCGGAGGAATGGCCCCGCACATGCAATGGTATCGGCTATAGGCGAAATATCCTTCAGGAGGATCATACGGCATCACACCGTCTCCCGGCAACAGCATACTCCCTCTGTCAATCCCAAAGGAACGAGCGATGACATCAAGTTGTCCCTCTTTAAGGGAGCTCGAAAAGCAATCGGGAGGAGAGTTCAAAAGCTCTTGAGGGCCATATCCATCCACTAATGACCTCGGGGCAGGTCCATGTCGCACTGGTTCCAGCTGGACTGGGGGCACGGCGGGAGACTCTCTCCTGTCCATAGATTTCCTCTTATCTGATCGGGTTTCCACTCTTTGAGACATTTATCTGCGACACAAGAAAGTATATCGTTAAAACATACAAACAATGTAGTCGGGTATTTCACTCATAAAACAAAAGGTCATTCGGCATTTAAACACTCCCGAATTCATTCGGAAAAAGAGAGGCAATATATCATTCGGCCTTATACTCTCACGTTCATTCGGTGTTGAAAATTTTCAAGTTCATTCGATATCGATGGTCTTTGAGTTCATTCGGTGTTGAAGGTTTTCAAGTTCATTCGGTATTGAAAGTTTTCGAATTCATTCAAAGGAAGTTTACCTGATCCGGCAGTTAAAGATCGGTCCGGTACAATAGCTGATTTGGCAATCCAATTAATTCGGCAGTTCAGAATTTGATTCGGCTGTTTCGATCGGTAAGGAATAACGAAGGCCTGGGGCTCCTACTTATAGAGGAAAGTTGGATAGCCGGACCAACCGGTTCGGTTCTCAGGCCGGATATGGTTGTCCAAATAAACAAAGCACAGCATATACGAGCATATGCCCCACTTTGGGGGGCAAATGTTGGGTGTGTTTTCACCCATATGTTTCCACCCTTCACCGAACCAAGTCCATCGATTAAACCAACCTACTGCCGAATCAAGTCCTCACCTCCAACAACTACCGGTCCAGATCATGGCTGAACCAACACAGGTGCTACCGTACCAGACACACAGGACAAACCTACCACATCTCACCACCGAACCAACCTTCTCCTCTATCACCGAACCAGCCACACCGGACCAAGTCGTCTCCAACTATTTCTGGACCAAGTGGATGCCGAACCAACTCTTCCAGGTCCGATTGCTTCAGCCCAGGCCCACCAGCAGCTATATACATTCAGGACCCCTGCCCCCAACCTCACTCTATAAATAGAGGGGTAGGGGTACAACAATGGAAGACAAGTTTGAGAGCTCAAGCACGGAAGGAACTTTCAAACAACTTTCATACTCTTGTAATCAAAGCTTTGTACTTGTAATCTGAAGGGAAAAGAGGAGAATAACATATAAAGTGGACGTAGGCACATTCTGGCCGAACCATTATAAATCCGTGTGTCTTTTACAGTTTAGTCCCTACTTTTTACATATTTGCATAAATCACCTAAACCACTAAAAAAAAAAAATCAACTAAAACATACGACTTGGAGGTGTTTGCCCATTTTTTGCGCAAACAGTTAATTTAAAAATTATGTTGAAATTGGAAAATATTTATGTAATAGCTTTGAACCAATTGTTAATTTCATCCATTAGACTATAATGAATTGAATAATAAGAATAAATAGTGAATTCAATTGAATTATTGAAAGGTAATTTATAATTGATGAATATAATGAAATTCGAGTTTACGCTGAAATTTTTGATTGAATCAACATTTAAATTGACCTCTAAATTGGCTTAAATCACTAAGATTGGTTAAGAAAACAAAACTGATAAGATTTGTAAATTTTGGAAGTGAAATTTGAAAAGTGATTTAATTAATGAATTTTTAATATATTTAATTAATATAAAAATAGCCATTTTGGCCACTGACTCGGATTTCGACGAAATCAGTTTCATCGGATCTGTAACGATTAATTATTGTAGGATTTCAAGTTTCGTAACGATCGGACTTGTCGTTTGATTGTACGGACTGGAAACGCCTTGAAATCAAATTAATTAAAATCAATTTGAAAATTTTGAATTTAACATAACTTCTCTATACAATGGAATTTGGATGTGTAACCTCTTCCATTGTGTTTAGAATATTTTGAAATACCTATTTTGATATATGGGTTGACCCAATTTAGTTCCGGAGTCAGAATGTGCTTTTTGGGCCACTTTGGCGTTAGCACGTATATCTGTTTTATCCATCTATTCTATTTTCAATTCTGCATATAAATATCCTGCTATAAACCCTAGCCTCTCTAATTCTCATTTGTTTGTAGGTACATCTCAACTCTCTCCTCCTCAATGGCAGACAAACAAACCATAGACCCAATTGCAAATTCAAAAATCGAATGAAAATTTAAACTCCTTAGAAAAATTTAAAAAAATATATGTTGAAGATATCGAAGAGCATAATCTTCTGATGTGATTTGTTTTTGATTCGGGTCTCCGTGTGTCCAGAATTTAATGAATAATTTCTGGTTGTTCGTAGCTAGGGCTTCCTATTGGATGGCGGATCGTCGACGAGTTCTCGATCGGGCAGTGGCAGTCTGTTGAGGATGACCTGCAGTTAGCATCGGCACGATCGGCTCGAGCCATAGGGGTCTCGATTGCCAGAAATTGGGGATTTTCTTGGGCGGCGGCGGGGGCGTTTTCAAGCGCTGGACATGGCAGTGTTGGGTTCGTATGGGTCGCGGCCTTGAGGAGTTCGGCGGCGAGAGTAGGTTGCAGCGATGGTCGGCGTCAACGTGGGAGAGTAGTTAGTGATGGCAGCGCTAGGGTTACTATTCGAACAAGGGTGCGAATTGCGTGAATTGGGTACTGTGCGCGTGAATTTGGGTAAATAAGTGAGTGACGTGGCAAATAATTTTAGGTAAGTTTTGTTTTAATTAAATTTTGTTTCAACCGATTTAACTCGAATATCTTTCACATACGAACTCCGTTTCATGCGCGATTTTTTATTATTAGGATCATAACAAAATTTTGGACCTTTTGGCGCTAGTTTGGACGAATTTGGAGATAGTCCGATTTTTGGGTTTAAATTGGATCTTAATTCAATTTAAATTCAAAAGGTGAGTGTTTTAACCCACTCACAACTTATAAAATTTCTTATATGTGTTAAATTGATATATGATGTGATTTGAAATTTATTTATGGTTGTTTGGCATATTTTCTTTTCATCATCTCAGTTAAATTAAAATTATTTAAATAAATTGTTAATTAATTATTCATTGCATAGGAAACTGCCAGTTAAGTTGTTATATTAATTATTCATTGCATATAAAACTGCCAGTTAATTTTGTTGTTTATTTATTTATTGCATTTAAATCGGCCAGTCAAATTTGTTATTTATTTATTCATTTCATTTAAAACTGCCAGTTAAACAACTATTTAATTCATTTTTGAAAAAATAAACCGTCAGTAATTAATTGTTATTTATTGATGTGATTGTTTGAATTGGATGATGATTTGATAAATGTTTGATGATTGATAATGGATGGATGGTTGTTGTATTTTATATGGTTAAATTGCAAGTTGTTATGCATTTTATTGCATTCGGGATTGCAGTTTGAAATGATATATAATCGTAAATTTTTTTTAAATTACGGATTGAAATGATAAATATCCGTATCACTTGACCATAGGATAGAAAATTTTATACAGACACCGTGGTATATATATATATATATAAAAATATTTAAAGTGATTTCAATGGTTTTGTAAAGGTATATATATGGTTTATGGGATATTGATTTGGTTATTGATAAAAGTTATTTTATATGTAGTTAAATTCTGGTTTTTTAGCTATGTATAAAATTAATTTAAAGTATAAAAGAGGTTAATAATCAAGTTTGATTTTTTTGAGATCAAACATGATTAAGCATTTATTTAAATTTAATTTCTGGAGTTTAAACGACTTAAATGAGAATAAGGTTGGAAGATGAATATTAAATTAATTTGGAATCTAATAAAAATTAGAATTTTAAAGGATATGATTTTTATAACTTGATTTTGTGTTGAGTGATTTAAATGAATAGTAGGTTGATTTAAATGAATATATCAAGTTAAATAAATTGAAAAAAAATATCCAGTTATGTGAAGTTAAAGGTTTTACTTAAATTATACTGAATTCATTAAGTAAACATTTCAAATCTAAATAATAGTAATTGAATTTGATATATATGGAATTATCAAAGAATTTGTTTTGAAATGATGGAATATTTAAAGCTTTGAAACATAAGAATTGGAATGGTTTATTTGGAAGCTTAAATCGGTATTTGGAATTGATTTGTGAAATTAAAAGAAGCTATTTTATTTTATAAGGTAATTTAATATTTAACCATTTAAGAGGTGGACGTTTGTTTCAAAGTTATGATTTTCAAGGTATTATAATTTGGAAGTATTATATATAAGAGTTTTGATTTCTTAATGTTATTCTTTGAAAGCACTATGATTTTGGAAAGGGTATATTTGAAATTAAAATGATATTATATTGATTTGGGTCTAAGTGATATCAAATTTGATTTGGGTTTTTAACGAAATGATATCATATTTATATAGTTTTGAAATGGATATTATATTCTGGTTTTAAAGCACAAACTATTTGAAAAGACCGTGGTGTTATAATAACGATTGGTTGTTGAAGAGACTGGGATCGGAAGTTGTCACACTCTCTGCCAACTCCGAAAACCACTTTAACAACCGTGTTCGCGGTGGAGATTCCATAATGAAGTAGGATGGCGGCGGCGTTTCCTTTGAGGTAAACAAGTGGACCCAACTCCCGTGAGTTGGCATAAGGTGGCTAAAACAGGAGGGATTGACGGGTTAATTGAGGTAGCACCTTTGATCGAACACATCCCTTTGATATTATACTTTGACCTTTGGATTGATTCGGTGGCCACTTTTGATTTCTTTGATTTGGGGGTGTTGTTCGAGGTGGGCGGTAGTAGCAACTACGCGTTACCACCGACCCGAAAGCGTAATTGGTATATCTACCCTGGCATTGCCTAGTTGTGCCGTGTCACCTACCATAGCACGCCTTGTACGAGTTTGGTTTTCTCCCATAGCCTGTGAAGTATTTAGGGTAGTCTCCCGATCTGGAGATGTGCTGATACTGGATGGACTACTGGGACTATTATTGTGTTAAGGGGAATAATGGGTCACTCCTTAACGCTATTTAAAAGTAAGTTTATTTTAAAATTAGACACTATTATAATAGAAAAATATACTACATAGTAAAATAGTTTAACGGATCCTTAGGAGATGTAAATCCCGAGCATCTCTTGAGTTACCGCACTCATATTTATTTCTGTTGATTTAACTTACATAAGATCTTTTAGTTCTGACTCGAGTGTTTTGTCTTTTCAATTCGCTCGGGTCAGTCCGAGCATTTCAGGATCGAAGACTTTATTTCTGGAGGATGAAGACGAAGATTTCATTATTATTATTATTATTATTATTATTATTATTATTATTATTATATATTATATGGTTCCACTACACACTGTATTCCGCTACATTGATATTTATTGGTATGTGAACTCTGATATTTATTGCATAAAGAAGAATCAAATGTTTTGTAAACAGTTTTATGAACTGTATATTGATTATTATATTTTATCCTCCGCTATGAGATTCTATTTTGTTTTATTTCTTTCTTATTTTTCTTATTTACCCCATAACAATATGCCCTTCTATATGGTTTGAATTGGCACGTGTGTCGATTTAAAGCGTACGAAAAGGCAGGATGTTACAATTATATTTCAATATAGAGTTTATAATGGTTTAAATAAATTAAGCTTGGAAGATAAATTTGAGATTTATTTGAAATTGCATTTATTTAAGAATTAAATTCAAATAAGTTTGATGTGAAATTTGTTAAATTTGAAATTTTAGAAGGTATGATTTTTATAACTTTATTTGGTCTAAGGTGAATTAAATGAATATTTCAAGTATAAATAAATTGAAGTAAATATTTAGTTATTTGTAATTTGAGTTTTATTTAAATGATAATGGATTTATTATGTGAAATAGTTCAAAACTAAATAATAGAAAATTGAATTGTTGAATCGTAATTACCAAACTTGGTTTTGAAATTGTTGAATACTTAAAATTTGAAATAAATTGAATTTGAAATGGTTTATTCTGTGGATAAGATTAGTTTTGAAATCGATAAATTTGGAATAGTTTATTTGGAAACTGACTTGAATGGAAATTTATGATTTGGGATTTGGTTAAATATAAAATGTAGAAATTCGAGTTGTGTTGGATTTGATTTGTGAAATTGAAGAAGTTGTTTTATTATATAAAGTATTTTAAATACTTAATCCATTTCAGTAGTGGAAGTTATCTTTCAAAGTTACGAGTTTCAAAGTATTATGATTTGGAAGTGTTATAATTTCAAGCATTTTGGTTTCGAAGGGTATAAGTTTGAAAATGCCATGATGTTTGGGAAATGATATATTGGAAATAAAAATGATATCATATTGATTTAGTTTTGAAATGGAAATGACATCATATTTATATGGTTTTGATGTGGCAATGATATTTTGGTTTAAAGTATAAATTATTTTGAAATGACCGCGGTGTAATAATAACGTTTGGTTGTTAAAGAGACTGGGATCGGAAGTTGTCATACTCTCTGCCAACTCCGAAAACCACTTTAACAACTGTGTACGCGGTGGAGATTCCAGAATAAAGTAGGATGGTGGCGGCATTCCTTTGAGGTATATACGTGGACCCGACTCCCATGAGTTGGCATAAGTGGCTAAAACAGGAGCGATTGACGGCTAAGAAGGTAGCAACTTTTATCGGACACGCTCCTTCGATACCATTCTATTGCTTTGTGATTGATTGGGGCCCTTTGATTTTGAGGGTGTGGCTCGAGGTGGGCGGTAGTAGATGCTACGCATTACCATCGGTCCGGAAGCGTAATTAGTATGTCTAACGTGGTATTGCCTAGTTGTGCCGTGTCACCTACCCTAGCGCGCCTTGTACGAGGTGTGATTTCTCCTGTAGCTCATGGAGTAATTAGGGTAGTCTCCCGATCTGGAGATGCGCTGATAGTGGATGGACTACTGGGACTATTACATGTTAAGGGGAAAATTGGGTCACCCCTTAACGCTATTTTAAAGTAAGTTTATTTTACTATAGACATTATTATAATAGCGAAATATTACTACATAGTAAATAGTTTAACGGATCCTTAGGAGATGTGAATCCCGAGCATCTCTTAAGTTACTGCACTCACGTTAGACACTGGATAGGAGATGTCAAATGCAACAACCCGCATATTTATCGATTGTATATTTAAATATTTCATTTAAATATTTCATCGTTCGTTGGATTTTAGTCCGAAAATCTAATTTTTGCAAACGGTCGAATTAGGACTCGAGGCCACTCCCATTGAGTTCAAAATGATGTTTGCGACCTTTCTGAGCATAAACTTCGATATGTTTGGAGATAGTAGAATTTTGCTACTTTTCACTTAGTGCTTTGGGTTGGGTTTTAGCCCATTAACCCCGCTTATCAACCTAGCTCCAACCCTCTTCTCTTGCTTCCTTCATAATTTCCTAATACATTCAAGCTTCATCAAAAATGGGGGAAGAGAAAAAGAATTAGGAAATCCTAAGCCCTAGTTTCCATTTGCAAATTCAAGTTCTAGCTCCAAATTCATAGAAGCAGCTTTGGTAAGCCTTCTCTTCTTCTTCTTCTTCTCCAACTCATTCTCCTTTCAATTTCAGAAATTTCTAAACCTAACTTAGGAAATGTTCTTCTTTTAATCTTAGATTGAAGCTTCTTGAGTTGTTATTGAAGAGGAATTGATTTTGGCTTGTTTTAAAAGCTTCTCCTTCATTGATTTAGGTTTAAAGGTGAGATTTTTATCTCACATTTATGTCTATATTTATCCTTGTTGTTAGGTATGAATTCCTAACACTTATTCATGTGCAATTGCTTTTGATTTGGATTGCTTTGATGAATATTCCAATTTTTAGTGTTTTGAAGTTAAATCTTTAAAAATCATAACTTTGATGTTTGATCATGCTTTTGGTGATGCATCAAGGAGCCTACAGGGCTGGGTTGTCGATTGGCGTAAACCATTAGCGCCCGTTGCTCGTCCGATTGCAAATTGAGAGAGTTTGCACTTCAATTAAAGTAGGTTAGGAATGCAAGAAAACAGTGTTCAATCGACTGAACCCTCTGAGTCAGTCGACTGAGCTGAAATCGAGAATTTTCAGGGTCTGTGTTCAGTCGACTGACTCAGTGAACCAATCGACTGACCTGCTCCTATTTTCCCGTTATGCCTATTTATGCCTATTTTGCTTAGTTTCCAAATTTAATCGATTCGTGTTGATTCCCATTTGTTGTTATCATTTATTATCGACTTTGATGACCTTTTCTTCGGGATTTTTGGAACATCCAACTTGATGGATTCGATATCGATTTCTTTGGATTTTATTCACGTCTTTGAATGTGAATTTTGATGGTTGATTGTTCCTATAATCATTTCTATTATTTGTCACTTTAAAATACAAAGGTTTCTATACTAGTAGTAAATATCAAAACTCTTTCATCAAAATGATTTCAACAGTATTTTAATACAAAGCTCATTTATTAAAACCTTTTTTCCAACCTATTAGTATATACATACATTTACCTCACTCGTATGAGAAATCTAATTAAACAACTTAGTAAAACAAGTGGTATGAAACACATGAGTTTACTTCGTCGGTTAATCCTTGGACTTGTTCGATTGAATCTCTTGTGGCTATTTTCGAGTGGAGGTCTACAATTTGTTCGTAAATAATTAAGTTAAGCTAGTGGTTATGGGACATGAAGCTAAACTCATTTATTTACTAGCTTAGTGTAATTTACACATATCGATCAGTGATGGTCATTTTGTGATTTAGACTAGCAATGTGAGATGTCTCTTTTTCTGCGAGGGAGACTGTTAGCACTAGATTTGGTAACTAACACCCTTAGAATGATTATGCAGAGAGATTAATGAAGAAAATAAATTAAAATAGAGAACAGAGTATAAATTTTGATGCAGAGAACAAGAACACCAAATTTATAGTGGTTCGGCGTAATTGCCTACGTCCACTTTGAGGTTCATCTTTATTTCTTTCTCCACTACTTGGGTACAGATACAATCCGTAAATCAATCGCTTGAATACAAGTTTGTATGAAGAAGAAAAGAGTATAAAAAATGGCAGAGTCTCCCCAGTGTTCTCGGAAAGATCCCCATTTACTGTGCCACTGACCCTCTATTTATAGACGAAAATGGGTTGGACTCCCTGGTGAGCCTGGTATCTGAATATCTCGGTCCAAATGGAATAAGCCCTGTGTGCCGACCCAAGCATGCCGAACAACCAAGTGCTGAACCTCCATCCTTATGCCGAATAACATGAGGCCGGACGCTCTTCATGTCGAACAAACATTGGTGCCGAATGATTTCGGATGACGAACGGTAGGTAATGGCCGAACGAGATATGTGCCGGACGGGATGTGGTGTTGAGTGACGGGTGCAGGCCGAACGAAGTTGGAATGCCGAGCAATCCAGGAATGCCGAGTGGAGTATGAATGCTGAACTCTCCATGAGCCGGACGTAACCTGTAGGCCGAGCGTTCACGGATGTCGAACATCCCTTGGCCGAACGATGTCTTCGGCCGAACGTACTCGGGAGGTCGGGCAATCTTTGGTTGCTGAACGATCTTATGCCGAGCGTTCTTCTTTGGCTGAACGATATTCAATACCGAATGTTTCCCGATGCCGAACGCTCCTTGATGCTGAACGAGACGCTCGTGCCGAACGTCCTTGTCATGCCAAACGTTCATTGATGCTGACTGAACTTGGATGCCGAGTGCTTCTTGGATGCCGACCGTAACGTGGTGCCGAACGATCCAGTTTGACCGTTCGATAGGGAGGCCGAGTACTAAGTTGCCTGGTCAAATCTCCAGGAAACACTTGCCCCCCAAAGTGTATCGCGTGATCGAACGTTATGCACTTTGAATTACGTGTCCTATGGGCTCCTTTTCGATCCTTGGTTCACTTCTCTTGACGGGGTTATGGCGCATGCCGAACGTAATGTGTATGCCAAACAATCTAGCTGAAGATGAGTACCCGGAATGCCGACCGAACCAGAGTAGCGATGCCAAACAAACCAAGATAGCCAAACGATATCGCTTTGACTGGTTCTACTGGTCATAGTCTCTTAAGCTTCTTCTCCTCCCCTATAAAACCTGGCCCGCTCCTTCTTCCCCTTTTTCTACTTTTACTTCTGCGATCTTGAACTTGCAAACCCCTCCTGTTATCAGATTCTAACGACCTTGTAATCCTTTCCTAGGCTATCGATCCTTCCATCAAAGTCCTTTTCATAACTAGAGGAGTTTTTTATGCCCGAGTCCTCAGGCGATAGGATAGGGTCGGGCCTTTATTAAGATATTATAGGGGTTTCTAGAGTTAAATGATGAGGAGGAAAGGAGGAATGACTAGAGACGAGCGTACGAGGGAGAGATGTTTTGTTGTTCGACACGGTTTCCTTGTGCCAAATGAGATTGGGAAAAAAGAATAGAGGAGGAGTAGGAGATGGTTAGAATGCCAAACGGTATGTACTGGCATGGCTTGCCGAATGATGACGGAGTGCCGTCTCGGTGTAGCATTGGTTCGGCATGGCTCGCCACATGCTGAGTAGTGAAACGGTGGGTTAGATAGGAAGTATGAATTGGGCAGGATGCTGAGTGTTGTTTTGGCTGAACAGAATCGTGGCCGAACGATACTTTGCCGAGCGCTAACCAGTTCGAACGTTAGTCAGGCCGAACGAGAGTTTGGCCGATCAAGTTTCAGGCCGAACGGTAGCTTGGCCGAACGACAGCTTGGCCGAACAAACATAAATGCCAAACCATATCAAGCCCGAACAATCATAAATGCCGAAACATATCAAGGCCAAACCAACATAGATGCCGAACCATATCAAGGCCGGATAAACATAGATGCCGAACCATATCAAGGCCGAACAAACATAGATGCCGAACCATATCACAAAACAACGACAAGGACTCTAGTATATTAGCATATCGAACTGATCCGAACTATAAACTTCCTAGTTTCAATAGTCACAAGTCTGAACTTAAATTGACATAAACGGATAATTTCTTCCAACATTTACTGAATCCAAAATTGTGAACACCATAGGGCAGGCTTTTGAAGACGGTCGGCGATGACGGTCTTCAAAGTCGACGATTCAAAGTTCAATTTTGTTTTACTAATCTGCGACTTCCAATTTTTCAATGCTTATATACGATTGATCGCACTAGTTCACACACCACTTAGGGGGGAATATTTGTGTTGTTAATTCTAACGTTGAACATTTTTCAAGTATAGTTCACATAAGTGCTTAGCCAAATTCACTATTTATTGAAGATGTCGAAAAAATCCAGTTCTGCCACGATTTCTGACGAACCAGGGCCATCCACTAGACAGGAAGTCGCAGGCGTCTGAAATCCATCTACCTCCCCTGCACATAACTTAGCCCCCGATAACCTGGAGGCATCGATTTTCTTGGACAACCCTGTCGACTCACATGCTTCAAAGATCAATAAAGTCGCGCTTTAGCGAATATGCTCCATCCATGGAATACCTTTTGACGACGTGCTGGTTCCATCGGGGCGTGACCGGCCACACCTGCCCCTGGTCGGATATATCGCGTGCAATAAATTCATGTGCTGGGTTGGCTGCGTGCCACTGTTCAATCTATTTCTTCGGGATGTGCTGCAATACATCGACGTCGCCCCATCGCAGCTGCACCTAAACGGTCATGCCTTCATTTATGGCACCTACATCCTCTTCATGACTGTTTTCTCTAGGCTTCCAACTCCTGGCGACATCAGATACATATAAATGATCAAAAAGCGGGGAGATATCCCCGCATACATGTTCCTCGAGCTATACCGTAAATGCCAAATCTTAACCGGGGCATGGAGCAAATTTGCCATGAACAAACAAGATTGGTTCTATGTGCGTTGCCCCCTGCTTTCACGAGGAGATGGGTCGAAGGAAGTAACTCCTCTTCTTGGAACGATACTCATGTTTTGGTCAAAGCTATGCCTATTCTAACTCTTGTTTCATCTTCTCAGGTATCAATCCACATCCTGACGGCCGCGGGTATTCTAAGGCTGTTGAAGCTATTAGAGCTCTTCCCGCCGAAGAACGAGACATCCAAACTCTTATCTCAAATGAGTCACTATCGAGGTTCAGATTGTTAGCAGAAGGTCGTCGGGTAAGTCTTTCCAAAGGCGTTACTATACCCAGGCCGGTCTCTGGTAAAGAGAAAAAATTAGCTGAGTCGTCAGCATGCAACACCCCTGATGTACAAGAAGAGGGGGAAATCAAGAAGGGTGAAACACCCGAAGCACAAGGTGAGAATTTGGGTCCAACCCAAGGTCCCATAGTTGAAGTGCACGATATCGAAACGTCATCTTCTCCTTCACAGAAGAAAAAGGGATTGACGTACAAGATCAGAAAGGAGAAGGTTGGCGGAACTTCAAAAGTTACGCTTATCCTGACGGAGAAAAAGGCTTCTTCGCAGCACGCAGAAAGTTCTTTAAAGGGCTTATCGAACCTCTCTATTCCGGATGATCTGCTCAATTATGACTTTAACGATCCGGAGGCATTCAAACTTCATTCGCCAATCAGAGATGATGCGGGTGCTCCAACCCAGAGTCAGGGAGAGAAAACTCCTATTAGCAAAGCAACTGGTCCGTTGGGCGTAGACACTAGGACACACACGAACAACACTTGCACTTCAATTTTCGCCTTAGACTTTTATCGTCACACTACTCTTTGCTAATTTGCTGTTATTTGGATTCTGTACAGGTGGTATGGGGCGTTCACATGGATTCAATCGCCTTCGCGGCTCGTCTATTCTTCACCACTCTGGACGGGAATCGGGTTCCGAAAGACGTCGAGATAGGGATGGTGAGGCGATAAAGACTATCATTCCTGGGACTCATCATCTCGGAGGAAAAGTTATTATCAGCCAAAATACCACCAGGATACCTCTGCTCACGCGGAGCAAAGTAAATACAAGCGCGGCCATAAGAGGTCGCAACCTGATGCTCCCCGGGACCAACACTCCGACTCCTCTTCCAATCGACAGTCCCGAGAATCTTACAGGAGGGGCGAACTTTCAAAGCCATCTCCTCTCGCTCCTGCAACAGACCCAACATTATCAAAGAGGCTGGCCGAGCTTAAAGATAAATTTTCGAAAATCTGCTTCGATGGCCTGAAATTCCTCCTAGCGAGTCATCCTATTCCCGGACATGCTAAACAGAGAGCCCTTGCTTGTACGAATGACGTATATATTCAACAGGATGCGTTTCTTCATCTAGATGAAAAACTTTCTGAAGTTTCCGTGGAGCGCCAGCCTGAAATCGACTGCCTGAAAATTGAGGCTATCCAAGACAAGGATATCATTGAAGCTCAGGACGAAGAAATGGCCACTTATAAGTCTGAGCTCGAGGTCGCCCATCAGAGAGCTAAGGACACTACTGAGTCTGTTACTCGTCTGGAGTCAACTCATAAGAAAGAACTTGAGGAGGCGGTTCAACAATGTGGGGCCTTGGCTCTAGAGAAGGACTCAGTTCAGAAGGAGAGGGACGCACTTAGCCTCCACGTCAAAGAACTTGAGGAGCAGCTCCGTAGGGAGAGGGAAGAGAAAACGGCCGCTCAAGAAGAGTCACAATGGTACTGTGACGAAATCGTTACTACTCGACTCTTAAAGGAAAAACTGGAGGCCGAGCTCTCCCAGGTTGAGGCGATAAAGAGTGAATCCCGAGAAGAGGGCAAGAAGATAGCGTCCGTGGATATCGCTAGAGAAGAGGGCAAGGAAGAGGTCAAAAGCATGTTTCACCCGCTAATTGCCTTGTTCAACGCCCACGTTCTCATGCATCGAGACTTGACTTTTCTGGGCGAGGGCTATCTTGAATCTTTAGCCGCATGAGAGGCTTTGATAGAAATCAGGAAGGCCAAGCACGGTACCGAAGAGATTGATGAGGGGGCATTGATAAAAGAATATCGCAAGGGAAATGAGCCTTCGGACTTGTCGGCGGCCAAAGCTATCTATTGCAAAGGCTCCCCCTCACAGAAAGGGAAAGAAGTTATTACTGGTCCATTCGGGGCCGTGCCACCAGCTCATGCGCCTATTCGATCGGCCGATCGGTCAATACTCAATCCATTCGAGCAACATATTGGTTACAATCCGAAGGACCCTGGCCTTGGTGTCCATATTCTGTCTCCTATTCCGGAGGGTGAGACCTCCTTGACGGTTGAGAGCCTGCCGGAAGCTGGTAGATAACTCTTCACTTTGAGACTCCAAATGTCGACATCCTGGGACTATGGTATTCTAATGATTGTTTTCCATGCTTTCGCGCAGGTCGTTCTGATCCCGGGCCCACTCCAAGGAGCGATGCCGCCAAGGAGGTGGAGCAGAAGATAGGTGAGGCTAGTCTGGCAAGACAAGCTCCCGGGCCAGATGCTCAAGTGATTGGGGCACTAGATGCAGACAAACCTGAGACTTCTTCTCCCATCAAGGGGAGTTATGAGATAAAGATCACAAGCGCCTCCGAAAACACGTCTGAGCTAAGTATGAAGAACGGCCGGAGAAAGAGAAGAAAGAAACGACCAAGATCAAGGTCGAACCTCAAGCCGTGGACCCCGACGATCCTTTGAATAAGCCGCTGAAGATCATCCTCCCTGGCAGGTCTTAACCCGTGGACGTCCCTCATACTTCTCCGGCTCTCACTCCTCCATCGAAGAAGGGTACCAAGGGTAAACGTTGAGGAGAGGGGTCGTCTGAGAAAACAATGGAGGTGAAGAAGGCGAAGAAGCATAAGAAGTAATCATTACTCTCGTTCAACGAGAGTCATCTTAGATTAGGCAAGTACTTTTGTTATCTTAGTTTATGTAAATATACTTTTGACTCCGAGCTTCAAAGGAATTGTAATGGAAACTTATCTTTGATGAATAAAACTTAGTTTTTTTGTCTTTCCATGGCTCTTGTCGTTCAATTTTCTTTGTGATTGTGATTCAAATCCAAGTCGTTGTGAATATAACAGACCTCTCGGGTCATCTTCATATAGCTCGGAAATTCTTTGAGAACTATCTGTTTTTTCTTCCGCGCCCCAAGCACTAAGAATATTTTCTAATACGCACACTAAAGGCTCGATGTCTTCAAGTCATTTGTTTCCAGTCCGTCTTCAGTGGACCTGGTCATTTAAATCGTTTATACTTGAGTTCGCACTCCGGGGACTTGGAGATTTTAAGTCGTTTATACTCGGGTCCACACTCCGAGGACTTAGAGTATCATAGTCCGCACTCTGGGGACGTAGAGGTTTTAAGTCGTTTATACTTGAGTCCATGCTCCGGGGACATGGAGTACTCCAGTCCGCGCTCCGGGGACTTGGAGACTTTAAGTCATTTATACCCGAGTTCGCACTCCGGGGACTTAGAGTACTCCAGTCCGCGCTCTGGGGACTTAGAGATTTTGAGTCGTTTATACTCGAGTCCACGCTTCAGGGACTTAGAGTACTCTAGTCCGCACTCTGGGAACTTGGAGGTTTTAAGTCGTTTATACTCGAGTCCGTGCTCCGGGGACTTAGAGTACTCCAGTCCGCGCTATAGGGACTTGGAGACTTTAAGTCGTTTATACTCGAGTCCGCGCTTCAGGGACTTAGAGTACTCCAGTCCACGCTCTGGGGACTTAGAGATTTAAGTCGTTTATACTCGAGTCCGTGCTCCGGGGACTTAGAGTACTCCAGTCCGTGCTCCGGGGACTTGGAGTTTTTTAGTCATTTATACTCGAGTCCGCGCACCGGGGACTTAGAGTACTCCAGTCCGCGCTTTGGGGACTTGGAGATTTTAAATCATTTATACTCGAGTCCGCGCTCCAGGGACTTAGAGTACCGTAGTCCGCACTCTGGGGACGTAGAGGTTTTAAGTCGTTTATACTTGAGTCCGCGCTTCGGGGACTTAAAGCACTCCAGTCCGCACTTTGGGGACTTGGAGATTTTAAGTCGTTCATACTGAAGTCCGCGCTTCGGGGACTTAGAGTACTCCAGTCCGTGCTCTGGGGACTTGGAGATTTTAAGTCGTTTATACTCGAGTCCGCACTTTGGGGACTTAGAGTACACCGGTCCGCACTCCGGGGACTTGGGGATTTTAAGTCGTTTATACTCGAGTCCGCGCTCCGGGGACTTAGCGTACTCAAGTCCGCACTCCGGGGATTTAGCGTACTCGAGTCCACGCTACGGGGACTTAGCATACTCGAGTCCGCGCTCCGGAGACTTGGAGATTTTAAATGTCCATGCGCGTTCGAATGTTGGCCGGAATAACATAATTTTATTTGCCCGTCACTGGATCATTATTTGTAGAGACATTAGTAATTTCATGGAAAAGATGGCTTCAAGCCTTATTAATGAGAGAAAGCTAAATTGCCTTATTACATACCAAGAATTAGAAATAAAAGCATACTGGAAATAAGTGCAACTAATACATGAAAGAAATAGACTAAGTATAATAGTGCCGCAAGTGCTCGCTGTTCCATGCTCGGGGGAGTGTCGCACCATCGACGGTCGCTAGCTTGAAAGTTCCTTCTCTAAGCTTCCATTCGATGACGTAAGGACCTTCCCATGCGGGATTCATATGAGACGGGATCGAGAAACTCTATTCAAAACGACGTCTCCCACACTAAAAATTCTTGGTCGGACCTTCTCGTTATAATATTTAGCAACTCTATGTCTGTATGCGGCCGATCTCAAATTGGCTTCTTCGCGTTTTTCATCAATGAGGTCCAACGATTCTAATAAAAGATTCTGGTTCGACTCGGGGTCGTAATAAGTTACCCGATATGATGGGACCTCAAGTTCCACGGGTATGACAGCTTTCGTGCCATATGCCAATGCGAATGGAGTGTGGCCAATCGCGGTCTTGTGGGTGGTCCCGTAGGCCCAAAGTGCTATTGGAAGTTCATCCACCCACCTGCCTCTAACCTTTTCTAGACGTTTTTTCAATATGGACTTGATTATCTTTTTACGGCTTCCACTTGTCCGTTGCCCTTCGGGTGAGCAACCGCTGCAAACTTCTTTTCAATGCCACATTTCTGAAAAAATTCTTTGAACTCCTTGCTTTCGAATTGAGTCCCATTGTATGTAATGATGGTCCGTGGAAGGCCGAAGCGGCATATGATATTTCGTACGATGAAATTAATAACCTTCTTGGTGGTTATCATGGCTAGAGGCTCTGCTTCTGCCCATTTGGTGAAGTAGTCGACTGCAACTATTGCACATTTCGCTCCACCTTTGGCTATGGATAAAGAACCAACTAAATCAATTCCCCACATTGCAAATGGCTAGGGACTAACCATTCGTGTGAGTTCGGTCGGCGGAGCTCTCGGGATTTTGCATATATCTGGCATTTATCACATCTTCTCACATAGTCTGCAGCATCCCGATTCACATTTGGCCAGTAGTATCCATAGCTGAGGATCTTCTTTGCTAATGTCTGCCTCCTAGTGTGGTCGTCGCACTCTCCTTCATAGACTTCCTCCAGGACTCATTTTATCTCCTCATAGGCAATGCATCGGAGTAGTAGGGTCAAGAATCCCTTTCGATACATTATTCCATCCTGTATTACATAACGAGAGGCCTTACGAAGGACTTGTCGCCTTTCGCTCCTTTCTTTGGGCAAGATCTTGAATAGAAAGTACTGCTTGGTTGAGGCCATCCACGATTCCTTCTCGATTTCTGTGTCCAACATGAAATCTATCTCCATCTTATCTATACCCGGAGCATGGAGGGTCTCAACAGGTCCTATTTGTTGTGCGTCGCTTGTGCTTGCGAACTTTGCCAACGAGTCGGCTACTCTGTTTTGCTCACGCGGGACATGCGAAATATCGTAGTACTCGAGATTCGCTAGCAGCTCCTGAACTCGAACCAAATATGGGGCAAGTCTCTACCCCCTTGCTTGGTAGTCACCTCGCATTTGGTACACCACCAACTGCGAGTTGCTGAAGGTTTCAACCGATTTTACTCCCAGTTCCTTGATAAGTTTCAAGCCGGCGATCAACGCTTCATACTCAGCTTCGTTATTCGTTGCTATGAATTCGAGCTTCAAAGCATAGCAGACCGATCGGTTTTCAGGAGTTACGAGAACTATGCCAACCCCCGAACAATGGTCGTTAGATGCCCCATCGGTGTACATCTTCCATCGAATGGGAGGTATGACATTATGATTGTTTAGTTCGTTTGTCGTAGTGAATTCCGCAATGAAGTCAGCTAGTGCATATCCTTGTATGGCCCTTCATGGCAGGTAGGTGATGTCGAACTGACTTAGCTCAATATTCCATTTTAGCATCCTTCCGGAAGTTTACGGTCGTCGAAGTATTTATCGCAAAGGTTGATCAGTATAAACACTGATTGAGTGTGCTTGAAAATACGGGCGAAGCTTGCGTGCTACAATCACCAAGCAATAGGCTAATATTTCATTCTTCGGATAATTTCTTTCTTCCCCCGTCTAGCATTTACTAACATAGTAAATGGGCTTCTGGACCCGGTCTTCCTCGCGAACCAGGGTTGTGCTGATAGTGTGCTGGGATACCACCAAGTATACGTACAACGTTTCATGGTCTATTGGTTTCGACAATATCGGTGGACTTTCCAAGTGCCTTACAAGAGCCCGGAATGCTTCCTCACAGTCGGATGACCACTCGAAATTCCTCTTTCTTCTCTTTATGCCATCGAAGAAAGGAATACACTTGTCTATGGCCCTGGATATGAATCGGCTCAGCGCGACCACCTTTCCATTCAAGCTTTGTACCTGTTTTATGGTTCTGGGCACTTGCATATCTCGGATAGCCTGAATCTTCTATGGGATAGCCTCGATTCCCTGGGCATTCACAATGAATCCCAAAAAATTTCCCGATGCTATGCCGAATGAACACTTCAACGGGTTGATCTTCATTCCATAATGCCTGAGTATGTCAAACATCTCCGCCAAGTCTCGGATGTGGTCGTTTGACTACCGCGACTTCACGAGCATGTCATTCACATAGACTTCCACTGTTTTACCAATCTGATCTTTGAGCATTCGATTCACCAGGCATTGATAACTCGCTCCTGCGTTCTTCAACCCAAATGGCATTACTACATTGTAGTACAGTCCCATGTTCATGACAAAACTGGTGTGTTCTTGGTCTGGGAGGTGCATTGGGATTTGATTATATCCGGAGTACGCATCCATAAATGATAATAGCTCATGTCCGGTAGTTGAGTCGACTAGATGGTCAATCCTAGGCAACGGGAAACTATCCTTAGGGCATGCTTTGTTTAAATCAGAATAATCGACACAGGTCCTCCATTTTCCATTTGCCTTCTTTACTAGCACCGGGTTAGATACCCATTCAGGGTAGAGGGCATCGCGGACGAACCCGTTGGCTTTAAGTTTGTCCACCTCCTCTTTGAGAGCCGCAGACCTCTCCGGGTCCATGCCTCCCCTTTTTTGTCTCACAGGTACATGTTTCGGGTCTATGTTCAACATATGACTCGCAATCGCAGGAAAAATACAGCGCATATCAGAATGTGTCCAGGCGAAAACATTAAGATTTGCTCGGAGGAAATCAGTAAGGCTCTCAGCAGCCAAAGGGTCGAGTTGCGACCCAATTTTAAGACCTCGTGATGGGTCGCTCCGGCTAACTGGGATGTCAATGGTTAGCTCAGCCGATGCTGAATTTGTTTCTCTGGGTTCCCCATCATCGTCTCTCGGATCTATGTCTCTATAGATCCAAGAAGTTTGCCCGAGCCAGGGCTCGGGCGCTACTTGTCAATCATCAGCATTTCGGCTGCGGATGGAGCGGTCCGCAACCTTTCCTTTCTCTCTACGCTAAGCCTCTCTCATCGCAGTCACATAGCAGGCACACCCGGTCGCCTGATCGCCGTGCACCACTCCAACACCACTGTTTGTGGGAAATTTTAGTGTCAGACACCTTGGGGCCAATGCTGCCCTAAATTCTGCCAAGGCTGGACGTCCTAGAAATACGTTATATGGAGAGTCAACGTCCAACACTATGAATGGTAGGATCTGCACCCTCCTACGCTCGCCTTGTCCCAGTTCAACTGGTAACTCCACATTCCCCACTGCATCTGTTGTCGCGCCGTTAAAGCAATGGATTCTGGCTTTGGATGGTTTCAAATCCTTGATCTCCAGCTTCATTTGGTCGTACGCCTTCTTGATGATGATGTTAACGGAACTTCCGCAATCAATCAGAATTCTCCTCACGAACGCCAGCTTGATTATCGTGGATATGACCATTGGGTCGATAGTAGGAGCCTCTACCTTGTCCGCATCTCTGCTCTGGAATATGATATCATCATTCATCGTGCGCTGTTGCTTTGCAGGATTACCATCCTCTGTATTCGAACAGCACTCATGCTCCGCATGTCTTAAAGAGTTTGCATATCGCTCCATCTCCTGCCAATTCTTATCCGCTGGATGAGGTCCACCGGCAATCGTATTAATAACCAATCTACCCACAGTTCGAGCGGGTTGTTCTGGTTTGTGTGGGGTCGGCCCATGTCCGGGGTTCGAAGTTTCTTGCCTTTCGTCTTGTGCGTCTTTGACAAATTCCTATAGCTTCTTCTGTCTAATCAGCTTTTCTATTGCATCATGGAGGTGTCTACACTCCTCTGTGTTATGTCCATAAGACTCGTGAAAGTGGCAATATTTCCCGGTCCACTTCTGTTCCTCCGTTGATTCCTTTGGGCGTGGTTTTCTATATTGAAAAGTGTTATAAGTTGAAAAATAGATGTTCTCAAGAGATGCGTTGAGCGGGGTGTATTCATTGTAGGTCGGGATCCTTGACTTCCATTTCCCCGTCTCTTTTTTCTTTCCGAGATTCCCGCCTCCGGATCCTTAAGACTGCTCAGGCTTGTTCTGGACGTTAACTTGGGTTTTTCCAGAATTATCGTCGGTTTGCTTCATGGCGATGTTACCTTTCACGGACCCCTGAACGGGCTCTGGTCCCTTGTCTCGCCTTGCCCACCGAGCGTCCGCCCTCCTTATGAACTGATGAGCTTTCGAATAAAAACGTTCCAGCGTAGCTGGGGGCTTTCCCGCCAATCAATCTCCAAATTCAGAATCTAGATCCACTCCACGCATTACCGCCATCAAAATTGCTTGGTCGTTTGGGTTGCTTACCTCAGTATAAGCAACATGAAATCTCTGCAAGTATGCTTTCAATGACTCTCCTGGAGCTTGGATTACGCTTGATAAGGACATCACATCCTTTAGACGAGTGGTGTGTATTATGAACTGCTCTATGGATTTCATTCCAATTCGTCAAAGCTGGATATAGATCGTGGAGGAAGTTGAGTAAACAACATGTTGGTGATTCCGGACAGAGTGATTGGGAAGCACCGACACTTGGTTGCATCATTGGCTCTTGTAGAATCCATCATCCATCCATATCTCATCACATGTTTCCTGGGGTCAGTCTTCCTCTCATAGGCTAGGATAGTTGGCATATTGAACTTCTTGGGGGTACTCAGCCTGCAGGATACCATCCGTAAAGGGGGTATGGCTTTTGGTCAATCTCCAATCTTCATTGGTAAAGCCTTGGTTTTCTTTCATCAACTGCCTGACCATAGCTGTTAAGTCCGGAGTTTGTACGGAGGATGGAAGGTTGGGTTCCGTTCCACAGGACCGTGCGGGTTGATGCCCCGCCTGATTTGGGTCTTGGAGATTCGAGTGTGCGGTCACTTCGCAGGATTGATTCCTAATTCCTGCTTTTGCACCTTCATCCTTACGGCGTCTACGCCTAGGAGGTTCGTCAGCTGAGGTTGAGCTATCAGATTCAGAATAAGAGCAGGGTTACTTCCAACATTCTGGCGCTGCTGTTGAGCGAGCTGAGTCATGAGGTTAGTGTTGGCTTGAATCTGTTCAGAAAGCTGCCTTCTACTTTCCTTGAGTTCTCTTATCAAATCATTGAACTTCGCTCAGGAAACGACTTCCGCTTGGATTTGGGTGGAGGGCCCTGCACCTCTAGTTGTTTGCTGATTTCCAGGTCCAACTTGTTATACGCTAGCAGTTTCATGGACATCTGCATTATGAGAGGCCTATCTGGTTCATGGTCTCCCCATGGTAGAGTTGTTGGTTGTAACTCTGAGTAGAATCAACAGATGCCTTGTCAATTATTTTGGATCTCCTTCGGGGGATTTATGCAATTCAGTAGCTACAAAGCAGATCCTAATAGCCTGAGAATTCAACTCTCAGTGAAAGCACCAAAATGTTAGCACCGGATTTGGTCACTAGCACCCTTAGAAAGATTGTGTAGAGAGATTAATGAAAAAAATAAATTAAAATAGAGAACAGAATATAAATTTAAATGCAGAGAATAAGAACACCAAATTTATAGCGGTTCGGCGTAATTGCCTACGTCCACTTTGGGGTTAATCTTTATTTCTTTCTCCACTACTTGAGTACAGATAAAATCTGTAAATCAATCACTTGAATACAAGTTTGAATGAAGAAGAAAAGATTATAAAAAATGGCAGAGTCTCCCCAGTGTTCTCGGAAAGATCCCCATTTACTGCGCCCCTGCCCCTCTATCTATAGACGAAAATGGGTTGGATTCCCTGGTGGGCCTGGTATCTGAATATCTCGGTCCAAATGGAATAAGCCCTATGTGTCGACCCAAAAATGCCGAACAACCAAGTGTCGAACCTCCATCCTTATGCCAAATAACATGAGGTTGGACGCTCTTCATGCCGAACACCTATTGGTGCCGAACGATTCTGGATGACGAACGGTAGATGATGGCCGAACGAGATATGTGCTGGACGGGATGTGGTGTTGAGTGAGGGGTGCAGGCCGAACGAGGTTGGAATGCCGAGTAGTCCAGGAATGCCGAGTGGAGTATGAATGCCGAACGCTCCAGAGCCGGACGTAACCTATAGGCCGAGCGTTCACGGATGCTGAACATCCCTTGGCCGAACGATGTCTTCGGCCGAACGTACTCGGGAGGCCGAGAAATCTTTGGTTGCCGAACGATCTTATGCCGAGTGTTCTTCTTTGGCCGAACAATATTCAATACCGAATGTTTCCCGATGCCGAACGCTCATTGGAAATAATATTCTATCTGGGCTTCCTTATTGAGAAATTTGTTGAGCGAACCACACTCCTTCGTATACGTCAGGAGTCCATTGATGAAAAGGGGCTGGGGAAAGCTCGAACCCAATTCCTACAGTGATGGATATAAGTGCAACTAAAATTCCAGGGGAGTTATAGATTTGTGTATTGATAAGACCATTCACTATTTCTTTGATGCCAAACGAGACGCTCCTGCCGAACGGCCTTGTCATGCCGAACGGTCATTGATGCTGACCGAACTTGAATGCCGAGTGCTTCTTGGACGCCGGCCGTAACGTGGTGCCGAAAGATCCAGTTTGACCGATCGATAGGGAGGCCGAGACTAAGTTGCATGGTCAAATCTCTAGGAAACAGAGACTAAACCCCCTTTTTAGTGGAGCTTCGGCTTGGTGGGGTAGCGACCCATGGTCTTCGGACCGTTTTAGTGGAGCTTCGGCTCAATGTTCTTCGAGCCATTTTAGTGGAGCTTCGGCTCAAAATTAATGGTTAGCAACCATGGAATAGCATTTCGTTTTGTGATACACGTGTTGGTGAGTTTTAATGCTCCCGTTCTGTGATAGGCCTCTTTCCCCTTATTTTGTGATTTCTGGATTTCTACTGATTGATTTCTAGAATTTGTGTTTTACCAATTTTTGTGATTTACATTGATAAGCTTTATCAATATTTGTGCAACGGTGAATTTGTGTTTCAACAACTTTTACGATTGGCATTGAGATGTTTGCCAATATTTGCGACTTGGTGAATAAAAATAAAGAGTATGACATTCTTTTTGATCTTTAAGAAGATTCTTGTGATATTGATTAATCTCTGGTTGATTCTCAATTACATACTTATCATAGTATGGCTTTATGATTATCATACGTTTTTGTCATATCTCTTATCCTATATAAATTTTATCTGATATTTATAGCAAGACTGATCAGTTTATTATTTTCTTATTAAATAATACTCGAGTCAGACCGAGATGTTACATGCGCTTCTTCTTGACTCTTTATATGGAGCCATCATCTGACTTTTGTCTAACTACATTAGATTTGTAGTTTTTGTTGATATACATTAGAGATTGAGACTCCTTGATGTATACATATTCTTTTGTTAGCACTTGTATCTATTCATTTGTGATATTGTGGATCTTGTTTGACCACTACTCTGTTATACACTTCTATGTGTTATATTCATATTTATTTCCGCCTTTGTGATATGAATATCTGTGACTGATTTGTGTTATGCTTATTTCTACATTTGTTTTCGAAGATATTATAGCCATTTTGTAGCATCTTTGAGTTTGCATCGGTATGTTGGATTCCCTCTTGAAATACATGATATACTATCTGACATATCGGCGCTCGCACAAAGCAATTACATGGATGGTCGCTCCTCAACAGCCTTATTCTTCATGCTAGTTGACGGCATTACTCCGTAGTGTCCTTGACTAGTGTGGGTATAGAGGTGGGGCGTCCCAGCTTGGTATCGGAGCCAAACTTCGAAACAATGTAGAATAATCTAGCATGGATCATTGTCCTAAGTCTTTCTTAGGAGTCGTGCCTTAGGATTTTATTCGAGTTATTGGACCCGTTCTATCCTATTTTCTTTGTGATGCCTTCTTTTATCAATCATTGTTGTTTGATATTCATTTTAAGAATAACCTTTTCTTCTTCTTTCTTTCTATCTTTCTCAAAGATGAAGAAATGGTTAATTCTAGCAGTCCTAGCGCTGGTCAATCCAGTAGCCCTTCTCTGGATGGCGCATTCATGTCTGCCCAACAACTTTTGGATCTTGTAAAGAATCAAGAGTTTATCTGTTCTTTGAGTAAGAACCCTGAAATGGTTCTACCTTTGAAACTTGAATTTCCTTTCAATCAGCTTGTGGATGTTACTCTTCGACATGAAGAGGTTGGTAAAGGAGGTGATAGTGATATTGGGATTTCCAAGAAGAGGCATATTAAGTTCAAAAGCCCTTATCCCAATAAGAAGGTGAAGAAAACTACTTTGGTAGCAAAGACTCCAATCCCTAATTGTAGAGGATGCTACAATTGTAATTCTAAGGACCACTATGCAAAGGAGTGTCCGGAGCCACTCTTTTTGTCGTTATTGCAAAAATTTAGGTCATCATATTTCTGCCTGCCCCATACTTCAAAGCAATAAGAAAGGGGAACAAGAAACTTCTGTAGCAAAGACTCCTACCACTAGTCGTAAACAATGCTACAATTGTGGTTCCACGGACCATTATGTAATTAAGTGCCCGAAACCCCTTTATTGCCGTTATTGCAAAGACTCGGGTCATTACTTATCTACATGTCCTAAACTTCAAAGTAGGAGAGAGGGAAAGCTAAAAGCTCATAGTGACACTTTTTTTGGTCAAGGTATTTTCCATTCAATCCTTGATGGCATTATTTTATTTCGTGATCTACCTATTCTAGTTCTTTGTAATATAGTTTCATCTTATCATTTTATATCAAAAGAACTTGTTGATTCTTTTTCTTTAAAACATTTTGGGCTTGGTGATTTTTTGAGAACTGCGAATCCGGTTGGTGGTTCCGCCACACTCAATTTTCTTTGTTTTGATGTCAAGATTATTTTATGTGATTTTTTACTTTCCTAGCCGATTTACATGTTATGCATTACTTAGGCTTCAGAATTGATTTTTGTGAAAGGATTGGCTTAATCATTATGAAATCCATATCCTATGTCCTGAGTGGACTATCTATCTTCGGCATTCTTAATCTGTTAAGCAGATATCTAATTTTCTTTGTGATTTTGTTTCCAATTTGGTGGCATCATTTTATTCTATAAGCCCACATGTTGAGTAAAGTGTTATTTCTTTCATTTGGGTAGTTGTGAATTTTTTGGTATTTTTAAGCTTGTCTTAGGATTATCACCTAAGCAATCATCTGAGTGGTGTTAAGGTCTTTTCAGCTCGACCTTGCCATCGGTTTTCATTTTCTACGAGTTGCGGAAGTTAGCATTCCACTTACCGCATTCCGCACACGTTATGATTCTTATGAATGACTTATTACGTCATTCAATTTGTCCAGCTTATTTCATCCATTTTATAAATTGAGTATTCTATGAATATTTTAATGAGACCATTCTTGTATTTATTGGTTTTGGATGAAAATAGCAATTTAAAAAATTTTACAAATCTTTTTCATAAGGTTTATTTATAAGTATAGTTGGATTTTGTTCTTAAACGAGAAAAGAATATTCTTAAAACTCTTTAAGAGACATTTTTGTCATATAGAAGATGATTTTGTGATTGTATTGCCCATTTAGTGTTTTAAGAAATTCTGGTTGATGCGCTTGATCAACGTTATCGATAGGAATCTCCTAAACGCTTTGATGAGTCAATCAGACATATTAAATTGACTTGTAAAAAGTAAAATTTCTAGAAAGATAATTACATAAAGATAATTGTGATTATTGAAAATTTTAGCTTTTTAGGAAAGAAGATTATTTAAAAGAACTCTTTTACGATACTCTTATTCTTGTGATTTCCGAAGGGAACCAAGACTTCATTGTTTGTATTAATGCTAGTCGTATTGGTTTGGGTGCCGTTCTTTTGCGAAAGAGAACATGCTATAACTTTTGTTTTTAAAAATTTAAGCCGATAGAGACTAGTTATGCCACTCATGATCTGGTGCTCGCGGCTATTGTTGTCGAATATTAGAATTTGGCATCATCATTTTTGTTGGGGAAGAAATTCATTCTCCACTCTGATCATAAATCTTTGAAATGTTTATTTTCTCATAATGAACTTAATGTTGGCTTGAGTTCCTTGCATCTTATGATCTTGATATTCTTTATACTCTCGAGAAGGGAGAATCGTGTTGCCAATGCACTTAGTCATAAGCAACAAGCGATTCTTTCTATGATGATATCCGTATGGAACGATCTCGAGATTTTGTCCACTTGTGAGATTCGAGATCGTGAATTCGATTTATGTTCATCTCTTGTTTTATGTAGCCTTGAGCCTCATCCTTCTCTTTTTGACCGCATTCTTAAAGCTCAAAAGCTAGATCCCGAATTGGCTCTTCTTAGCCAAAATTGTAGGGATAAAATTGATATTGAAGGTTTGAAAGACTTTGATATTGATTCTCGTGGCGGTATTCGAAAATTTGGTGGACTTATCGTGCCAAATATTGGTAATCTTCGTAAAGAAATTTTACAAGATTCTCATCATTCTAAATTTACCATTCATCCCGGTAGTAGTTAAATATACGCGGATATGTAGCGGGTTTATTATTTGGATGGAATGAAATCTGATATTCTAACTTTGTTAGGTGCTGCATGACCTGCCAACTCGTTAAGGCCGAGCATCAAAGGCCCGTTGGGTTATTGCAACCTTGGGACATTCCAATTTACAAGTGGGATCAAATTTCCATGGGTTTTATTGACGGCCTTCCCCGTTCTCGTTCGGGTCATGGTAGCCTATGGGTGATAATTGATAGACTTACTAAATCCGCCCATTTTATTCCGGTTTGGTCTAACCGAACCGTACCTCTTTTGGCCAAAATCTTTATTAAAGAAATTGTTAAGTTGCATGGAGTCCCTACTTCTATTGTTAGTGATCGTGATCCATTATTTACTAGTGAATTTTGAAAGAGTCTTCAAAAAGCTTTGGGAACGAAGCTTAATTTTAGCACTGCTTATCATCCTCGGTCTAATGGACAAATCGAGCATGTAAATCAAACTCTTGAAGATCTTCTTCGTACATGTGTTCTTGATTTTGGTGGAAGTTGGAAAGATCATAATTCTCTTGTTGAGTTTTCCTATAATAATAGCTTCCAATCTAGTATTGGTATGTCACCTTTTTAGGCACTCTATGGAAGGCCATGCCGATCTCCTTCTTGTTGGCTTGAGGCCGATGAAAAGCTGGTATTAGGTCCAGACTTTATTCATGATTCCACAGAAAAGATTGACCTTATTCGTCATAGGATGAAAGAGGCTCGAAGTAGGCAAAAATCCTATGCCGATAACCGAAGAAGGAAATTAGAATTTTCTATGGGAGATTTTGTGTTTATTCGTGTCTCACCTATGAAGGGTGTTGTGCGTTTCAGTTGATCGGTAAAATTAGCACCTCGGTATGTTGGTCCATTTCCCATCACCGAACGTATTGGTTCCGTGGCTTATCGCCTTTTATTACCAACTCAGTTTTCAGCTATTCATGACGTGTTTCACGTTTCTCAACTACGGAAATGCCTTCGGGATTCTGATTCTATTCTTGAGCCCAGTATTGTTGAAGAAATTGAAGTTTCACCAAATTTGACTTATGAGCAACATCCTATTCGTATCATTGCTTCAGAGGTTGAGCGCCTTCGAAATAAAGATATTCTTTTTGTGAAAGTTCAATGGTTCTCAAATCCTAAGGATCGCTCTTGGGAATCCAGAGAATTCATCGAGCGAACATGTTCGGACTTACTCTTTCGTGCTCTTTTTTGGTGAACTTCTTATTTCAGATTTTCTTTTGTGTTGATATGCTTTTATGGTTGTTACTCTTTATTTTCTTCTTAAGAATTGCGAGGACGCAATTTCTTTAAGGAGGGGAGTCTGTAACAACCTGCATATTTATCGATTGTGTATTTAAATATTTCATTTAAATATTTCATTGTTCGTCGGATTTTAGTCTGAAAACCTACTTTTGGAAAACGGTCGAATAAGGACCCGAGACCACATCCATTGAGTTTAAAATGACATTTGCGGCCTTTTTGAGTATAAACTTCGATATGTTTGGAGATAGTAGAATTTTGCTACTTTTCACTTAGGGCTTTGGGTTGGGTTTTAGCCCATTAACCCCACTTATCAACCTAGCTCCAACTCTCTTCTCTTGCTTCCTTCATAATTTTCTAATACATTCAAGCTTCATCAAAAATGGGGGAAAAGAAAAAGAATTAGGAAATCCTAAGCCCTAGTTTCCATTTGCAAATTCAAGTTCTAGCTCCAAATTCATAGAAGAAGCTTCAGTAAGCCTTCTCTTCTTCTTCTCCAACTCATTCTCCTTTCAATTTCAGAAATTCCTAAACCTAACTTAGGAAATGTTCTTTTTTTAAGCTTAGATTGAAGCTTCTTGAGTTGTTATTGAAGAGGAACTGATTTTGGCTTGTTTTAAAAGCTTATCCTTCATTGATTTGGGTTTAAGGGTGAGATTTTTATCTCACATCTATGTCTATATTTATCCTCGTTGTTAGGTATGAATTCCTAACACTTATTCATGTGCAATTGCTTTTGATTTGGATTGCTTTGGTGAATATTCCAATTTTTAGTGTTTTCGAAGTTAAATCTTTAAAAATCATAACTTTGATGTTTGATCATGTTTTTGGTGATGCATCGAGGAGCCTATAAGGCTGGGTTGTCGATTGGCGTAAACCCATAGTGCCCGTTGCTCGTCCGATTGCAAATTGAGAGAGTTTGCTCTTCAATTAAAATAGGTTTGGAATGTAGGAAGACGGTGTTGAGTCGACCGAACCCTCTGAGTTAGTCGACTAAGCTGAAACCCAAGAATTTTCAGGGTCTGTGTTCAGTCGACTGACTCAGTGAACCAGTCGACTGACCTGCTCCTATTTTTCCTGTTATGCCTATTTATGCCTATTTTGCTTAGTTTCCAAATTTAATCGATTCGTGTTGATTCTCATTTGTTGTTATAATTAATTATCGACTTTGATGACCTTTTCTTCGGGATTTTCGGAACATCCAACTTGATGAATTCGATATCGATTTCTTTGGATTTTATTCACATCTTCGAATTTGAATTTTGATGATTGATTGTTTCTACAATCATTTCTATGATTTGTCACTTTAAAATACAAAGGTTTCTACACTAGTAGTAAATATCAAAACTCTTTAATCAAAACGATTTCAACACTATTTTAATACAAAGCTCATTTATTAAAACCTTTTTCCCAACCTATTAGTATATACAAACCTTTACCTCACTCGTATGAGAAATCTAATTAAACGATTTAGTAAAACAAGTGGTATGAAACGCTTGCGTTTACTTCGTCGGTTAATCCTTGGACTTGTTCGATTGAATCTCTTGTGGCTATTTTCGAGTGGAAGTCTACAATTTGTTCGTAAATAATTAAGTTAAGCTAGTGGTTATGGGACATGGAGCTAAACTCATATTATTTACTAGCTTAGTGTAATTTACACTTATCGATCAATGATGGTCATTTTGTGATTTAGTCTAGCAATGTGCGATGTCTCTTTGTCTGCGAGGGAGACTAAACCCCGTTTTTAGTGGAGCTTCGGCTTGATGGGGTAGCGACCCATGGTCTTCGGACCGTTTTAGTGGAGCTTCGGCTCAAAGTTCTTTGGGCCATTTTAGTAGAGCTTCGGCTCAAAATTAATGGTTAACAACCATGGAATAGCGTTCCGTTTTGTGATACACATATTGGTGAGTTTTAATGCTCCCGTTTGGTGATAAGCCTCTTTCCCTCTTATTTTGTGATTTCTGGATTTCTACTGATTGATTTCTAGAATTTGTGTTTCACCAATTTTCGTGATTTACATTGCTAAGCTTCATCAATATTTGTGCAATAGTGAATTTGTATTTCAACAACTTTTACGATTGGCATTAAGATGTTTGCCGATATTTGCGACTTGGTGAATAAAAATAAAGAGTATGACATTCTTTTTGATCTTTGAGTAGATTCTTGTGATATTGATTAATCTCTGGTTGATTCTCAATTACATACTTATCATAGTATGGCTTTATGATTATCATACGTTTTTATCATATCTCTTATCCTATATCATTTTATTTGATATTTATAGCAAGACTGTTATTTTCTTATTAGATAATACTCGGGTTAGACCGAGATATTATAGGTGCTTCTACTTGACTCTTTATATGGAGCCATCATCTGGCTTTTGTCTAACTACATTAGATTTGTAGTTTTTGTTGATATACATTAGAGATTGAGACTCCTTGATGTATACATATTCTTTTGTTAGCACTTGTATCTATTCATTTGTGATATTGTAGATCTTGTTTGACCACCACTCTGATATACACTTCTATGTGTTATATTCATATCTATTTCCGCCTTTGTGATATGAATATCTATGACTGGTTTGTGTTATGCTTATTTCTACATTTGTTTCCGAAGATATTATAGCCATTTTGTAGCATCTTTCAGTTTGCTTTGGTATGTCGGATTTCCTCTAGAAATACATGTTATACTATCTGACATATCGGCGCTCGCACAAAGCAATTACATGGATGGTCGCTCCTCAACAGCCTTATTCTTTGTGCTAGTTGACGGCATTACCCCGTAGTGTCCTTGTCTAGCGTGGGTATATAGGTGGGGCGTCACATCAAACCCCGTAAATATCTCCGACGCCGTTTACACTCATATTTATTTATCGTTGATTTGACTTACATAAGAACTTTTAGTTCCGACTCAAGTGTTTTGTCTTTTCAATTCGCTCGGGTCAGCCTGAGCATTTCAGGATTTGAAGACCTAACCGTTGGAGGATGAAGACGAAGATTGTATTATTATTATTATTTATTATTTATTATATTTCACTACATCATGTGTTCCGCTGCATTATTTATTATTCTCTTGTATTTGAAACTCTGATATGTATTGTATTAGTATAATCAAATGTTTTACAAAACAGCTTCATGAACTATTTATTTGATTATTATATTTTGTCGTTCCGCTGCAAGATTCTATTTGTATTTTTTCTCCATTTATTCTTATTTACCCTATAACAATTCGCCTTTCTGTATGATTTGAGTCGGCATGTGTGTCTGCTTAAGCGTACAAAAAGAAGGGATGTTACATTTGGTATTAGAGCTTGGGTTTAGCGATAAACCTTAGCTTTGTGGGGTCTGACTCTTTACTAATAGGGTAGTAATACCCTATGATGAGTCTTTGAGTGTATATATGAGAGAGCCTATTTGTTAGTGTTATAAAAAGGTTTTAATATTGTGTTGATTTGTTTCGTTTTGTATTTATAAATTCTGGTTGGTGCATAGGACGCTATGACATCAATAGGGATTTCTAAACACTTAATAGGACAGACCGACACAATATTTGTTTTGAAATGTAGGTAAATGAAATAATTTTGCCTATTGCATATTTTTATATATAAAATATTTTTTTATAAATGATATATATTTGGTTGTAATATATTGGTTGTTAGGTAGTGTAATTTATAAATAATAGTTTAAGGTAGGATTTGAAAAGTAAAATAAATAAGAATAAATTGGAAATTTTAGAACTTAAGTTCCGGGGTTTTGAAAATTTATTTCAAATGATTTTGGAATATAATAATATTACTTAGAAGTATTTTCCGATATAAATATTTCAATATGATTTGAAACAATTGCTTTAAAGAAATTTAAAAAAGAAATAACTTCCGTACTCCCCTCTCTGTCGCTGGAAAATAATTTCGATGATGAGTGCATGCATCATCGACATTCATTTTCGAGTTTCAAAGTGGAAGGCCACTGTAGTATTTTTACTGCAGATTTATTTTGATAAACAAATATAAATTTTAAATTGTTTTAAATATAATTGAGTATATACGTTGTAAGTATATACATTTATCTATTATTTTAAAATGATTTGAAATTTAATACGGTATTTAGTTCTTAAGTTTCCGTTAATTAATAATTTCAATTATCGCAGTGAAATTGGTTGTAACTAATTAATAATTGGAACCTCTAATTTAAAATAAGAGATTAAAGGCTAGGTTATAAATAAATTTTCAAGAAAGTTGAAATTGTATCCTATAAAACAAAAGATATGATTATTGAACGTTTAATTTGTTAAAAGAAATAAGATGAACTTGTATAATTTTCTATTGCATTCTTAAAAAAACATACATATAACTCACCAAAAGATTTAAAAAGTTGAAGTGTTTTAATAGGAAAATGTAATGGAAAATTGGACAAGAAAAACTTATATAATGAAAATGTTCAATGAGTCACTTTAATAAATAAGAATTTGATGTTGTAGTTGTTAACTTGAGTATATTTGAAATGCTTCTAATTTAATATAATAGAAAGATAGGTATTATAAATAAATAAAAATTTACAAGAAATAAATGTAAATTAAAACGATAAATCATTATATGAATGAAAAGGAAATTAAACAACAAATGTTATGAAACGAAATTAATAAGAATGAACTTCATCTATTGTTTGGAATTGTTGTTTGTTTTGGTTTATGGTTTTTTGGGCAAGGATAATTTAAATTTGTTTGGATGTGTTAAATATGTGAGTATATGATTTTTGTTTGATGATAACAAACATATATATATATATATATATATATATATATATATATATTCATTTAAATGTATTTGTTAATGTACTATTTTATTTTTCACATAATTAAATAAATATTTGGCGAATAAAATAAATAACACAGTATTTAAATTCAAACAGATATTTTATTCAAACAAATATTTATTATGATTTTTGAATAGTACAAATTCAAGCTCTCACTATACATATACAATTTTGATTACAGTACAAATTGAATTACATCACAATCTTTCATTTACAAATGTCCTCACTACAATTCACTCATTGTGACGACCCGGAATTTTCGAGCATTTAAAATCAGAATATTTAATTGATTTTAAATATTCAATATAATAATTTTAACTTAAATTCGAATATCATAATTTATTTGATGATTAAATTTATTGAATTAAATAATTTGAAGTTGAGTAACATATTGAATCTGGAATTTTAAGCTTATTAAAAATCATTTGAAGGCTTATAAAATTTATATCGGTTAAATTGGATTTAAAAATAGCCTTCCGAGGAACAGTCTCGGAATTCGATGAAACCAGTGCCATTGGATCTGTAATATTATATTATTATCGGATTTCGATTTTTGCAATGTTCGGAGTTACCGTTTGGTCGTACAACCCGTAAATGCATAGAAGAATCTAATTAAATTTAAATTTACATAGTCAAACCTTCTCATAGAAGCCACACCCTTCTAAGCATTTAACGCAAACTTCTTTCCCTTTCGTCTTCGTACTCTAATTTACGTGCTAAAATAAGGGGATAATTAAAATCAAACTCTCAGAAAATAATAGCGAACGAAAGTCGTATCCCATTTCCCCTTCTTTAATCGAAAACCCTACTTCCCTTTTCCCTTCATACGAATTCGTTCGTTCAAAAATAAATTCAAAATCAAATAAAAGACCGAGCAATTCCTTTTCCTCCTCCAGCGATTCGAAATTCCATCCAAATCTAATTTGCAAATTATAAATCTGTTCGTAACCGCATTTGCCAGCTCGATCTCAAGCTCGAGATTTGTGTCGAGAGGCTAGGGCATCGCTTGTGTCTTCAGCAATCGAGTCGCATAGGGGTTCGAATGTGCCGTTCGATGTTGATTCTGAGGCAAGCGCGTGAGCAACCAAACTCGTGACCTGATGGAAGCTCGCGTGCTTAGAGGGTTAGACGATGGAGATTGGACGATTTCGAGGAAGGATTTGTCGATCGTCAGAAGGTAGTCCTTTGGTAAACTCTTTTCTCAAGGCGGGATTTAACTTAATCAAAGTTAGTTTAAATTTATATATATAGGTTAAGAATTAATTAATAGCCTGTTATATCAAACAACTTATTTTTACAATTTAAATTATATACACATATGGAGGATCAAACAAAGTATATGTATACATAAGATTTTGTTTATATAAAGGTTAGATTCTTGAAACTTATTTTTTTTAGTCAATAACCTAGATCCAGGAATCAAATTCAATTAATTACTAATAAGACCTTACTGTAATTTATTCGTAATATGTATACAATTTAAAATACATAGGACTTTTGCAAAGTGGTAAGATTTATAAGCAGGTAGATGTTAAAATATATGAATATATATAGGTTATTCTAGTATATATAGATTCAAAGGAAAAGTAAATATACATACTCACATTTTATCACTACTAAGTGTTTTAAAGTATGTGTTTGGTACAAATTTATGTATTTATTGAAGTTATACGATTCATCTTGGATACTAAAAATATTTTATTACAAGGAAATTGGTTTAAAACTGAAATAAATTATTGGTTACTTAAAATGGTTAATAAAATGTTCAATTAGTCAAGTATTAATAAAATCATCTGAATGTTATATAAGGTCAAAATAGGAAGCAAGCAAGCCGGATTGGAAAAGGATTGCAGGCATAAAATAAAGGTGAGTTAATCTCACTCAGTTAAACTTAAATTTAAATGATTAAATTTAAATAATTGTTTGAATGATTGAATTGATTGATGTGATATAGTATGATATTTTGGAATTGGTGTGTTATATTGTGCTAACGTCTGTGGATGCAGGGAAAAACAGGTTGGAGGGATCCAACTGGACCCTCAACATTTATTTAAATTATTTAGTACCATCCGTTGTGATTATTTTATATTCTGTGATGAATATTATTGACAATTGGAATATTGGATGCTATGGTTTACCTGGATATGTTTCGGTGCACTAATTTATCAAGATATATAGAATTGGATTTTGGAAATAAACTGAAGAGAAGTTGTAAGTGAAATAATTATAGAGAATTTAAATAAATTAGGAATGAATTGGATAAGAATAATAGTAGTTTTAAATTCTAATAAATAAATTCCGTATATGGAAGGGAAATTTTGAATAAACAGAAGATTAATGTACTTTTAAACTTCAGTATAATTAAAACATTTATTTAAAAATTCAAGGTTTAAATTATTTAAAAAGAATAAAGAAGAAATGGAAAAAAAATCTTAAATTGGTATATTCCATTAAAGGATTTAAAATCAAACGGAAGATAATAACAATAATAGTAAAATCCTTAATTATTGAATTTTGAAATGAACTGAGTAAGTAAAGAAATTTATTTCAAATGGAATGAATTGGAAATCAATTTGGAAAATTGATTTAAGTGATTGAAGTTTGGAATTTTTCTCTGGATAACCAAGTACGTTTTTAAAGTAATTTTTTAAATATAAATGATATGTTTTATAGTTGTTTTTTTTAAAGAAAGAAAATTTCGTAAAATTTATTATTTCTATTATTTAAAGTCTAAAGTAATTATTTTCTTTAATCTATTCTAGCAATAATTATTAAGAAGTAACTTAGTATTTTGTTTTTAGAAGTAGAAATCTGGTTTATATTTTATACGTAACCTTATTTTCAAATATTCATATAGTATGTATTTTTAACAAATTATTAAAGTAATTTTAACTTGAATGTTTTAAAATATATTTTTAAAAGTAAAGTGTTTTAAATTAATTTAGAAAAATCTAGTTTTGTGCTTGGTGATTCCAGAAGAAATAAAAATGCTTGAAATTTATTCTGAGAAGGCAGATAGTTTTGAAAACTATTTTCAAGGAGTTTGAAAAGTGAAAATATATTTTGTGAAGATATTTTTGAAGCTAATAAATAATTTGGGAAATTATTTATTGTGTGATGGATGTTGTGAATATTAATTGATAGTTAAATAATCGATTATCAATATTGGACAATGCGTTGATCGTTTCGAAGAGACCGGGATCGAGATTTATTTCTCGAAAACCACTTCGATCCAGTTTGTACGTTTCGTGAAAACGATTTTGGATTCGAAGGTGAAGAAGTGAAGTGCAAGGGCTAGTCGCTACTAATCCTGAGGATATTTCCAAAATGGATGTAGTAGGAATAGTGCCTTCGGTTCCGTTCGAACCAGGGACGGACTTGTATGGATGAATGCTTGTGAAACATCGTCAGGTGGACGATGGGAATTCTAAGGGATATGTTCTAAAAAGGTAATGCTTAGCCTCAAGCCTCATCAAATGGGAATGACTGAAAATCAGGGGTTATGCAGCAAGGCTAGGTGGGTAGCACCCAAGCAGGGTGAGGTCATCCCTGTCTAGATGTCCCTTTTTATTTCGGCTTAGTGGGCGGTTGCTGATCCCAACCGCGGGGTGATCTCACTCGGCATTATCCAGTAAGGGGTAGTCACGGCCTTGTGTTGCAGGGGAGCGGACGTACTCCTCGGTACGGTGATCTAGGCCCCGTACTGTGACAGGTGGTACCCCAGTGCCTAGTCATTAGTTGGAAATCCATTCCCCCTACGAGCCTTGTACGAGTTTTGTTTGTATTACCCACTCTGTGGCTAGTAGCTGGAATTTAATGAATGTAACAATTTTATCTATTTTATAAGTATTTGTATATAGACCCTATTATAATATCAGAGGATTTCTATAAAAATTGTTTTAGCTATCGTAAGGTAAAAACCCGACATGTTTATTTGTGGCGTGGTCTTACGAGATGCTTTTGTTTTCAAAGGATTTTTGGAACTTTAATAATCAATTGGGTGTGATTTTCTCACGCTGCTATTCTAGACCGACTCGGGTGTTATTTAACTGTAATTCTCGGGTCAGACCGAGTATTATAGGATACGAGATATGATGCTGTGGAGCTCAGGAGGCGAGTTGGACGACGATACGTATTCTCGTACTTGTTTATATATATTCCGCTGTGTTGAGTTGTTGTTCATCCATTTGTATGGTATTAATGATTGAGCTGTGATTGATGTACTCTAATGATGTAATATATAAACAGAGATATTTGATTTTGAGTAAAGATCATTTATTATCTATTATATTTTATTCCGCTGTGATGGTTAGATTCTGTTGTTGTTTTCTATTTCTCCTTCTACCTCATCTCCTTTAACTTAAATGGTTCGTATTTCTGTACAACTTGAGTTGATTGTTATAGAATAGTGATGACTCAAGGGGTACGGATTTGCGGGCTGTTACAGTGGTATCAGAGCTTAGGTTGGTGATAACCTTGGCTCTGGTGGAAATTACTCATTTAAAATAGAGTACTCTATAATGAGTTTGAGCATATTAATAAATATGAGCGCGTATTTTTTAGTGAATATAAATTGTTTTAATATTGTGTTGATTGATTTATTGAGTGGCATATGAACCTTCGTCGACACAGTCTACGCAACTGTATCGAAGAGGTTTCTAAACACTTGAATAGAAAAATCGACACGGTATTGTTGTAAATGTGGGTAAATGAAATAATTTTACCCAAAAGTATATTTTGATATAAAGAAAGTTTTTGTAAACTACTTAGCTAATATATGGTTGCTTGGATGTTAGAAACGATAATATTAAAGTACTATCATTGTTAAGTGAAAATTTAACTAGAAATTGAAAATATAACCAAAGTTTAAGGGAATAAATTCATTATAAAATGAAATTTATAAGTATGAATTATAAATGTAATTTATGAATTGAAATACAATCAAATGAGAATTTGTATAAGCATAAAGTGTACAAATGAATCATAGTTAAAAATTTATTTAAGCAAGTTTTGGAAATTTAAAAATCCCGGAGACTTTGGAAGTGGTTGTCGAAGTGTTTTAATGATAAATAATAGTATTATTGTTTTGGAGATATTTCTGAATGGAAATTTGTTTTAAATGAATTTTGGGAAGTGATATAGCATTGAAATCACTTGGATCATTGGAAAATAATTCTGATGATGACGGCTGCATCATCAGTATTCATTTTCGAATTTCTAAGTGATGGATTGCTGCCAACAACTGATTTATTCAGAAAAGCTAGTTGTTTTTGAAAATTTCTAAAGAAATTTGCTGGGAATAAAACTAGGGTTGGTTTAAATTTTGAGAAGTATGATTTGAGATGTTGGAGATTTCAAAATGATTTGAACCCAAAAGTCGGGTGTTTAAAAATCCTGATGAGATAGTTGTAAGCTTATAAATTAAGATGATTTTTAAATCAGGAAGGGAATATAAGCTTTGAATGTTGGAATTTAAATTAAAAGAGAAAAGTAAAAAAAATGAAATTAACTTGGATGGGAACTAAAAATTTAACTGGATTAAAATAAATTGAATAAGCTGAAAATAATATCCAGTTATATTCGAATTAAGTTGAAGTCGAATTGAGTTAAATAAATCTGAGTTAAAATAAAATTGAATTGGAATTAAATTCTTACCTGGATAACTAGAAAATAAGTTGGATAAGAAATAAATTGGATAAGAATTAGATTGAAATAAATAAACCAGAATAACTTATAAAAGAATTAAAATGCATGGAATAAAATATGCTTGGGTTATAAATAAGCATAAGGCTTGAGTTAAAATAAAAGAAGAATATATTCAAGCATATGATTAATGGAATTGTGTAAATTATAAGTTATGACTTATAAAATTGAAAATTGAATGCAAAATGCAAAATAAATATTGTTTGATGTTTTGGATAATAAAACGAAAGAAAATCCAAACTTGAATTATAAAATAAATTGAACTAAGAAAATTAAATGAAGTGATATTTGGAATTAAAAATCAAGTATTGAACTGTAAATAGGAGAGAACTAATTTGTTAATAAATTGTTTAATGAAATGTTAAATAAAGCTGAATTGTGAATTAATAATGAAGATTGGAAATAAAACTCAAGTTATAAATCCAATTCGACTTGAATTGTTAGTGAAATGGATAGTGGATTCAGAACTTGAGTTATAAATTAAAAAATTTAACTTGAAGATTTAACAAATTAAATATAATTGGAAATGTGTCGAATAAAGGAAAATGAAATAGATTAAAATAGTAATGGTTAGAATTGAAAATAAAATCCAAATAAGTGGAAATAAATTGGAAACGGCCTTGTAATAAATTGAATGAGTGAATTTGGAAAGTTAAATTTTGTAATAACTAATCAAATGAAATTGCAGATTTAAAATGAGATTTAATTGAGAGAAAATTAAGTTGAATAGAAAAGAAAATTTACTTCTGAAATGAGAATGAGCTTAATTATAAAACTTTGAAGTAAATTGACTTAAGCAAAATAGATGGGGGAGTTGAATTGAATTCAACTTAAACTAAGTTTAATGATATTGGATTGGATTTAAAACCAAGTGTGAATTAAAATTCGGTGAGTTACAGATAATATTTAATGGAATGAAATTCTTAATTAAATAATTGTAAACCTTTAAAATTGTTAAAGGATTAAAATAACTTGGAGACTATAAGAAAAATAGAGTGGCTTTATGTGAAAGCGGAGAAGAAATGAATCGCAAATGAATAGATCGTGAATAAAATTGAAATGGTCATTGAATGAAATAGCCTGGATTGTCTTTGAGCTAAATAAAACAGTTTGGAATAAACAAATATAGAATAAAATGTAATGAATGGATTGTGAATAAAATTTAAATGGAATGTGTGACGCCCCACCTCTATACCCACGCTAGCCAAGAACAGTACGGTGTAATGCTGTCAACTAGCACGGAGAATAAGGCTGTTGAGGAGCGACCATCCGTGTAATTGCTTTGCGCGAGCATCGATATGTCCGATAGTGTAACATGCATTCTATTTCAAGAGGAAACCCGACACACCGACACAAACTCAAAGCTACTACACGGTGGCTATAAAGGTCTTTGGAAACAAATATAGAAATAAACATAACATAAATCAGTCACAGACAATTCATATTACAAAGGCGGAAATAGATATGAATATTACACATGAAAGTATACATCAGAGTAGTGGTCAAAAGGATCCACAATAATACAAAGGAATAGATACAAGTGCAAGACAAAAGAATAAGTATACATCATAGAGTCTGTATCTCAAATGTATACAACAAAACTACTAAACTAAAGTAGTTAGCCAAAATATCAGATGATAGTCCGATAAGGAGTCAAGCAGAAGCACCTGTAACATCTCGGTCTGACCCGAGTATTATTTAATAAGAAAATAATAAACGGATCAGTCTAGCTATAAATATCAGATGAAGTGATACAGAATAAGAGATATGACTAAACGCATAATAATCACAATGCAAAGCTGTGATATATAAGTAATTGAAAAATGAACAAGAGATTAATCAATATCACAAAGATCTACTCAAGATAAAAAGGAATGTCATACTTCTAATTTCATTCACCAAGCCACAATAAATGACATATATATATCCATGCCAATCGTAAAAGTTGGTGAAACATAAATTCCATAAATCAACACACGAAATCCAGAAATCACAATAAAAGGATGGCCAATCCATAAAAATGAGCCAGAGCTCCACCAGACAGGGTATAGTCCCCCATTGCGGACTTTGAGCCGAAGCTCCTCCTGGTGAGTCAAAAACTCCTCCTGACAGGGTATAGTCCCCCATTGCGGACTTTGAGCCGAAGCTCCTCCTGGTGAGCCGAAACTCCTCGTGACAGGGTATAGTCCCCCATTGCGGACTTTGAGCCGAAGCTCCTCCTGGTGAACCGAAGTTCCTCCTGACAGGGTATAGTCCCCCATTGCGGACATTGAGCCGAAGCTCCTCCTGGTGAGCCGAAACTCCTCGTGACAGGGTATAGTCCCCCATTGCGGACTTTGAGCCGAAGCTCCTCCTGGTGAACCGAAGTTCCTCATGACAGGGTATAGTCCCCCATTGCGGACATTGAGCCGAAGCTCCTCCTGGTGAGCCGAAACTCCTCGTGACAGGGTATAGTCCCCCATTGCGGACTTTGAGCCGAAGCTCCTCCTGGTGAGCCGAAGCTCAGTAAAAACGACGTACAGTCCTCCACGTGGACAAAGAGACATCGCACAATGCTAGTCTAAACCATAAAAATGATCGTCATGATCAACGAGAAGTGTCAATTACAATAAGCTAGTAAATATATGAGCTTAGCTTCTGTCCCATAACCACTGGCTTAACTTAAATACTTACGAACAAATTGTAGATTTCCACTAGAAAATTGTCACAAGGGTTTCAATCGAACAAATCCAAAAATTAACCAACAAAGTAAATGCAAGCGTTTCATACCACTTGTTTTACTAAGTCGTTTAATTAGATTTCTCATACGAGTGAGGTAAAGGTTTGTATATACTAATAGATTGGAAAACGGTTTAAGAAAACGAGTTTTGTAATAAAATAGTATTGAAATCGTTTGAGGAAAGGGTTTTGATATTTACTACTAGTATAGAAAACCTTTATATTTTTAAAGTGACAAAACACAAAGAAGATTGTAGGAACAATCGGGCATAAAAATTCACATTCGAAGACGTGAATAAAATCCAAAGAAATCGATATAAAATCCATCAAAGTGGATATATCTAGAATTCCCAAAGAAAAGGTCATCAAAGTCGATAATAAATGACAACAACAAAAGGGAGGCAACACGAATCGATTAAAGTTGGATATTCAAACGGATTAGCAAAATAGGCTAATCTGGCAAAAACCATCAGGTCGGTCGACCGGACTCCCTGAGTCGGTCGACCGAACCAAAGGCTGGAGACCTCTCGGGACAGCAGGTCGGTCGACTGGGCTCCCTGAGTCGGTCGACCGAACCCTAAAACAGAAAGTGCTTATGCACTTGGAAGCAGGTCGGTCGACCGGACCAGAGGGGTCGGTCGGCCGGACCTGTTTCCAGCTTCATCCATGCCTATTACAAATGAGGTTCAATCTTGACCAAAATTGGATTCGCAAGAGCAACGGCGCTAAGGGATTATGCCAATCGACTACCCGGCCCTATAATCTCCTCGATGTGTCAACCAAAACATGTTCAAACATCAAAGTTAGGGTTTTTAACGAATTGAACTCAAAACACTAAAAATTGGAATATTCACAAAAGCAATCCAAATCAAAGTCAAATGCACATGAATAAGTGTTAGGAATTCATACCTAACAATAGAAGAGAATTATAAGCATAGATGTGAGATTAAAAATCTCACCTTTGAACCCAAACGAATGAAGAAGATACTATGAAGCAATGGCAAGAACAAGCACTCTTCAATTCCAACTCAACAAGCTTGAATCTAAGCTTAAAAGAGAAATATTCCCTAAATTAGGTTGAGGAAATTTCTGAAATCAAAGAGAGAATGAGTTGGAGAAGAAGAAGAGGAAGCTTACCAATGGGTTCTCTTGAACTCTGGAGCTAGGAGATGGATTTGCAAAGGAAGCTAGGGCTTGGAGTTTTAATTTCCACTCTCCACCTCCATTGTTGTAAAAGCTTGAAGAGTTAGGAATTAGAAATGAAGTGAATGAAGAGGAGAGGGGTTGGAACTGAATACATAAGTGGTTAATTGGCTCAGCTCAAACCAAAGCCCTAAGCGAAAAATAGCAAAATTCAACTTTCTCCAAACATATCGAAGCTTATACTCAAAAAGGTCGCAAACGTCATTTTGAACTCAATGGGGGTGGTCTCGAGTCCCAATTCGACTGTTTGCAAAATGTAGTTTTTCGGACCAAAATCCGACGAACGATAAAATATTTAAATAAAATATTTAAATATAAAATCGATAAATATGCGGGTTGTTACAGACTCCCCTCCTTAAAGAAATTGCGTCCTCGCAATACTTAAGAAGAAAATAAAAAGTAACAACCATAGAAGCATATCAACACAAAAGAAAATTTGAATCAAGAAGTCCACCATAAAGGGCACGAAGGAGTAAATCCGAAAGTTTTCGTTCGATGAATTCTCAAGATTTCTCAAGAGAAATCCTTAGGATTTGAGAACCATTAAACTCTCATAAGAAGAACATCTTTATTCCGAAGGCGCTCAACCTCCGAAGTAATGATGCGAATGGAATGTTGCTCATAAATCAAATCTGGTGAAACTTCAATTTCCACAATATCACCGGGCACAAGAATAAAAACCGAAAACATAGAAGCATTTCCGTAGATAAAAGACGTGGAGAACGTCAAGAATAGCAGAAAATTGAGCTGGTGCAACGACGTAGTGCAATAACAGTACGCCCGAGAAACTAGAAACTCAAATAATCTAGAACATCAGCGTAGTACAAAAACGGTACGCCAAATGAACCGATAAACCGGAACAATGATGTAGTATAATAATGGTACATCCATTGATCCAGATAAGATGGAACATCGAAAGTAGTATAATAACAATACATCCGATGAACTGAACACCATAAAAGAACATCGGACGCGAGTCCATAAAAAGAAATGAGATGAAACTCAATAAAACGAAGTACATCAAAACATTCGATGAACTTGACAAAGAGATAATTCCCTTCAGACATCATCGAAGAATCAACCACTTGTTGCTTACGACAAAGCGCATTGGCAACACAATTTCCCTTCCGGGAATAAAAAGAATATCAAGATCATAAGATGCAAGGAACTCGAGTCAACATGAAGTTCCTTATGAGAAAATAAATATTCCAAAGATTTATGATCGAGGTAGAGAACAAATTTCTCATCCAAATATGATGATGCCAAATTCCAAAAGTAAAAACAATAGCCGCGAGCACTAGATCATGAGTGGCATATCTAGTCTCGATAAACTATAATGATTTAGAAGCACAAGTGATAGCACGTTATCTCATGTAAGAGAACGACATCCAAACCAATACGACTAGTATCGGTACAAATAGCAAAGTCTTGGTTCCCCTCCAGGAATCACAAGAATAAGAGTATTAAAAAGAAAGAATTTCTTTTAAATAATCTCCTTTCCTAAAAAGTTTAGACTTTCAAATTACATTTATCATTATGTAATAATCTTTCTAGAAAAAATTACTATTTTCAAGTTAATATACTGTGTCTGATTGTCTCATCAAAGCGTTTAGGAAATTCCTATCGATAACGTTGATCAAGCGCATTGACCAGAATTCTTAAAGCACTCAACGGGCAATACAATCACAAAATCATCTTTTATAGGATAAATAAATCTCTTAAAAAGTTTTAATAATATTCTTTGTTCGTTTCAAGAACAAAATCCAGTTTTACTTATAAATAAATCTTATGAAAAAGATTTGCAAAATTTTAAGTAACTATTTTCATCCAAAATCAATAAGTACAAGAATGAGGTCATCGAGATATTCATAGAATATTCGATCTAAAAAAATGGATGAAATAAGCTGGAAAAACTGAATGACAAAATAATTCATTCATAGAATCATAACGAGTGCGGAATGCGGTAAGTGGATGCTAATTTCCGCAACTCGTAGCAAATGAAAACCGGTGGCAAGGTCAAACTAGAAAGACCTTAACACCACACAAAAGATCTCTTAGGTGATAATCCTAAGACAAACTCAAAAATACCGGAAAATTTCTCAAACTACATGAATGAGAGAAATAACACTTTCCTTATAAGTGGGCTTAAGGAATAAAATGATGCCATTAAGTTGGAATCAAAATCATAAAGGAAAAATAGAAATCTGCTTAACAGATTGAAAATGTCAAAGATGAATAGTCCAGTCGAAAAATAGGATATGGGCTTCACAATGATTAAGCCAATCCTTTCAAAAAAATCAATTCCGAAGCCTAAGTAAAAATATCGGCTCGGAAAGAAAAACCACATAAAGTAATTTCGACATCAATAAAAAGCAAATTGAGTGTTGCGGATCTACCATCCGGATTCACAATCCTCAAAGAAGTCAACAAGCACAAAATATTTTCAAAGAAAAGAATCGACAAGTTCTTTTGATATAAAATAGTGAGATGAAACCCATATCAAAAAGAACTCAAATAAGAAGATCACAAAATAAATGTAGTCAAGGATTAAATGAGAAATACCTTGGCCACGAGATGTGTTGCCAAGGGCTTGAGCCACATTCAACTTTCCCTCCCTCTTGCCTTCACGTTTGAGGCATTGATGGATGAAATGATCTGGGCTCTTACAATAGCGACACGATTTGGGCATTGAGCACTTATTAGCAAAATGATCCCCAGATCCACAGTTGAAGCATCTCGCACTACTAGGAGAAGGAGCCTTTGCAGCAGGCGTTGCTTGCTTACCCTTTTTGTTGGGATAAGGGCCTTGGAATTCGTTGGGTCTCTTTTTTTTGTTGAAGTTGGGTTTGGCACGCACAACTTCATTATCGCTTACTCTATCGGCCTCTTCAAGACGAAGAGCGATATCAATAAGCTGATCAAATGAAACTTCAAGTTTCAGGAGTAGTGGCTTCTTAAGATTTTTATTTAAGCCATAAACAAATCTCTGATTTTTCTTCAATGGGGTGTTGATGTATTCAACCCCATGTTTGGACAGAGATTCGAAAGATGCGACATAGTCTGTCACAGAAGATTCACCTTGAACAAGGCCAATAAAACGCCAGGCCAAAGTTACTTTTTCAGCCTTCGGCACAAATTTCAATTCGAACCTTCCCCGAAATTGCTCCCAAGTGAGATCTGCTTCAACGATTTCAGAAATTAAAAGCTCATACCAATCCAATGCTCTTTCTTGGAGCATGCTAGAAGCCACTTGGACTCGATGAAGGTCAATAAGGTTCATGCGAGAAAAGAGGCGATCGCATGGTTTGAGCCAAGCTTGAATTTCTATAACACTCTCGGATCCCCTGAATGGCCTTCCACCCAAATCAGTGTAGTCTCTGCACAAGCATGCAAAACCGGATCTAGGATGAGTAGGCTCTGTATTGGGTCCGGCAGCTTGAGCGTTCTTCACGAGATCCAAAAGCTGCTGAGCAGACATGAATACTCCATCCTGAGGAGTAGCACTAGATTGACCGGCGCTGGGACGGCCAGGTCTAACCATTTCTCTTCTTTAAGAAAGAAAGAAAGAAGAGGAAAAAGGTTATTCACAAATTAATATCAAGCAATCTTGATAGATAAAACAAGGAATCATAAAGAAAATAGGATGAATCGGTACGAAGACTCGAATTAAATCCTAAAGCACGACTCCTAAGAAAGACTTAGGACATGATCCTTGCTAAATTATTCTATATTGTTCCGATGTTTGGCTCTGATACCAAGCTGTGACGCCCCACCTCTATACCCACGCTAGCCAAGAACACTACGGTGTAATGCTGTCAACTAGCACGGAGAATAAGGCTGTTGAGGAGCGACCATCCGTGTAATTGCTTTGCGCGAGCATCGATATGTCTGATAGTGTAACATGCATTCTATTTCAAGAGGAAACCCGATACACCGACACAAACTCAAAGCTACTACACGGTGGCTATAAAGGTCTTCGGAAACAAATATAGAAATAAACATAATATAAATCAGTCACAGACAATTCATATTACAAAGGCGGAAATAGATATGAATATTACACATGAAAGTGTACATCAGAGTAGTGGTCAAAAGGATCCACAATAATACAAAGGAATAGATACAAGTGCAAGACAAAAGAATAAGTATACATCATAGAGTCTGTATCTCAAATGTATCCAACAAAACTACTAAACTAAAGTAGTTAGCCAAAAGATCAGATGATAGTCCGATAAGGAGTCAAGCAGAAGCACCTGTAACATCTCGGTCTGACCCGAGTATTATTTAATAAGAAAATAATAAACGGATCAGTCTAGCTATAAATATCAGATGAAGTGATACAGAATAAGAGATATGACTAAACGCATAATAATCACAATGCAAAGCTGTGATATATAAGCAATTGAAAAATCAACAAGAGATTAATCAATATCACAAAGATCTACTCAAGATAAAAAGGAATGTCATACTCCTAATTTCATTCACCAAGCCACAATAAATGGCATATATATCCATGCCAATCGTAAAAGTTAGTGAAACATAAATTCCATAAATCAACACACGAAATCCAGAAATCACAATAAAAGGATGGCCAATCCATAAAAATGAGCCAGAGCTCCTCCAGACAGGGTATAGTCCCCCATTGCGGACTTTGAGCCGAAGCTCCTCCTGGTGAGTCAAAAACTCCTCCTGACAGGGTATAGTCCCCCATTGCGGACTTTGAGCCGAAGCTCCTCCTGGTGAACCGAAGTTCCTCATGACAGGGTATAGTCCCCCATTGCGGACATTGAGCCTAAGCTCCTCCTAGTGAGCCGAAACTCCTCGTGACAGGGTATAGTCCCCCATTGCGGACTTTGAGCCGAAGCTCCTCCTGGTGAACCGAAGTTCCTCATGACAGGGTATAGTCCCCCATTGCGGACATTGAGCCGAAGCTCCTCCTGGTGAGACGAAACTCCCCGTGACAGGGTATAGTCCCCCATTGCGGACTTTGAGCCGAAGCTCCTCCTGGTGAACCGAAGTTCCTCATGACAGGGTATAGTTCCCCATTGCGGACATTGAGCCGAAGCTCCTCCTGGTGAGCTGAAACTCCTCGTGACAGGGTATAGTCCCCCATTGTGGACTTTGAGCCGAAGCTCCTCCTGGTGAGCCGAAGCTCAGTAAAAACGACGTACAGTCCTCCACGTGGACAAAGAGACATCGCACAATGCTAGTCTAAACCATAAAAATGATCGTCATGATCAACGAGAAGTGTCAATTACAATAAGCTAGTAAATATATGAGCTTAGCTTCATGTCCCATAACCACTGGCTTAACTTAAATATTTACGAACAAATTGTAGATTCCCACTAGAAAATTGTCACAAGGGTTTCAATCGAACAAGTCCAAAAATTAACCAACGAAGTAAACGCAAGCGTTTCATACCACTTGTTTTACTAAGTCGTTTAATTAGATTTCTCATACGAGTGAGGTAAAGGTTTGTATATACTAATAGATTGAAAAACGGTTTAAGAAAACGAGCTTTGTAATAAAATAGTATTGAAATCGTTTGAGGAAAGGGTTTTGATATTTACTACTAGTATAGAAAACCTTTATATTTTTAAAGGGACAAAAAACAAAGAAGATTGTAGGAACAATCGGGCATAAAAATTCACATTCGAAGACGTGAATAAAATCCAAAGAAATCGATATAAAATCCATCAAAGTGGATATATCTAGAATTCCCAAAGAAAAGGTCATCAAAGTCGATAATAAATGACAACAACAAAAGGGAGGCAACACGAATCGATTAAAGTTGGATATTCAAACGGATTAGCAAAATAGGCTAATCTGGCAAAAACCATCAGGTCCGTCAACCGGACTCCCTAAGTCGGTCGACCGAACCAAAGGCTGGAGACCTCTCGGGACAGCAGGTCGGTCGACTGGGCTCCCTGAGTCGGTCGACCGAACCCTAAAACAGAAAGTGCTTATGCACTTGGAAGCAGGTTGGTCGACCGGACCAGAGAGGTCGGTCGGCCGGACCTGTTTCCAGCTTCATCCATGCCTATTACAAATGAGGTTCAATCTTGACCAAAATTGCATTCGCACGAGCAACAGTGCTAAGGGATTATGCCAATCGACTAGCCGGCCCTATAAGCTCCTCGATGCGTCAACCAAAACATGTTCAAACATCAAAGTTAGGATTTTTAACGAATTGAACTCAAAACACTAAAAATTGGAATATTCACAAAAGCAATCCAAATCAAAGTCGAATGCACATGAATAAGTGTTAGGAATTCATACCTAACAATAGAAGAGAATTATAAGCATAGATGTGAGATTAAAAATCTCACCTTTGAACCCAAACGAATGAAGAAGATGCTATGAAGCAATGGCAAGAACAAGCACTCTTCCATTCCAACTCAACAAGCTTGAATCTAAGCTTAAAAGAGAAACATTCCCTAAATTTGGTTTAGAAAATTTCTGAAATCAAAGAGAGAATGAGTTGGAGAAGAAGAAGAGGAAGCTTACCAACGGGTTCTCTTGAACTCTGGAGCTAGGAGATGGATTTGCAAAGGAAGCTAGGGCTTGAAGTTTTAATTTCCACTCTCCACCTCCATTGTTGTAAAAGCTTGAAGAGTTAGGATTTAGAAATGAAGTGAATGAAGAGGAGAGGGGTTGGAACTGAATACATAAGTGGTTAATTGGCTCAGCCCAAACCAAAGCCCTAAGCGAAAAGTAGCAAAATTCAACTTTCTCCAAACATATCGAAGCTTATACTCAAAAAGGTCGCAAACGTCATTTTGAACTCAATGGGGGTGGTCTCGAGTCCCAATTCGACTGTTTGCAAAAAGTAGCTTTTCGGACCAAAATCCGACGAACGATAAAATATTTAAATAAAATATTTAAATATAAAATCGATAAATATGCGGGTTGTTACAGAATGTGTCGAGCTAAACAAATGGTCGTGGATGAATTAAAATAAAAAGGAAATTTAATTGGTAGTAAAGATGAACCTAAGTTGTTAATGGTTTTGAATGGAACCTGTTTGAATAATGAACTAGTTTGGTTAATAAAATGAAATGCAAGTGAATGGATTCAAATCTGAAATGCAATGGAAATGAGAATATATGGATTGTGAATAAATTTAAAAATGGAATAGAATTAAGTGTAAACTGAGTTGGAATCAATTTAAATTGGTTATAAAACATAAGTTCTTATTTATTCACATAAATCTCGTTGAATTGCATAGAATAAATTATCATTTTATGTAAATGGAAGTGATTAAAATTCTATGAATTGATAGGAGTAAAATAAATTAATTTTGAAAGCAATTGAATTAAATATGAGTTCAGTTTGCTGAAAAAGAAATTAAATGTAAGCGAGTGAGTTTTAAACCATTCAAATTGAATGAAAATGGTTTGTAAATTAATTGGAATAGTGGAATTAGTATGAAAATTGTATAAGTTGCTTACGGAGAAATGTTTGGTGTGAATTTCTTTTAGAATTCATGTGTTTAACTATTGCAAATAACTGAAATGTTGTTAAACTCCATTTATATCGCACTTACATGTTTAAATTGAGTAAGTACAGGTACCTGGGAGCCGTGTGGCTGGATTTGGTTGTGCTATTTGCTAAAAATAATAAGCCGCTTGCTTAAAATGCTAAATAAGGTAGGCCTACGTACTAAAAATAGGAAATATGAACTGTTTTTGGTTTTTTCGACCGAGTGGGTCGATGTATATATATTTATATCTTTTGTCAAATTGCAAAAGCTCCTCCGTACAAAGGAGATTCTGCCGAAAAATTTCAGAAATTTTGGGAGTTAGAATTTTTTTGAAAATTTTGGAAATTTTTGTTAACGACAAACAAATTCAAATTGGAAACTAAAATAAGTTAGTAAATGAAACCAATTTAAAATAATGACATAAATTAGTTATAAATGACAAATAAAATTTAAATATTCAGAGTTAAAGATAAATTGAATTCATATGGAAATGAAAGAATCGATTTGAATAGAAATGGATATAAATTAAAGTGGTAAAGTGAAAATAAATATAAGAAACATATAAAATGCTTATGTTAACTTAAAGAATGGTCAATTCTCAATTGGAAATTGAATATTGCAAATATATTCTAAGTTGATATTTGGATGAATATTGACATTTGGTAAGGAAGTCAATAAAATGTTTTTGGAATGTTGTTAATGCTAAGCATGATATGCAAGTATTATAAAGGGAAAAGAGAATTGGTTTTTGATTTCAAGAAGTAAATTTGAAATGCTCGACAAAAAGGTATGTATTTAAATTTGGTGTGAAATTTGATTGGGATTTGGATCGAGCCACTTGGCCTTTTGTTTTCTTTTTGGATTTGGGAGACCGTAGAGCCATTTTGTAGTTGTACCGAGCTAGCCGCGCAAAGGAGACGCTGGCGAATTTTTTTTGGGGATTTAGGGAGTTAGAAAATTTTTGAGAAAATTTTGATAATTCAAAATTTGGTTTTAAATTGAAACTTGAATGGTTAAACAAATAGTATAGTTTGAAACTATGGGAGAATTGAGAAGTTAATAAGAATGATAATGGGTCTTTTATAAAAAGATGGTTAAATGTTGGATTGTTTGGTTTTTTGGATAAGTAACGGGAATTGGACCATTCTTCCGAAATAGTAATTTCGGGGATGAAATTCTTTTAAGGAAGGAGGAATGTGATGACCCGAAATTTTCGAGCATTTAAAATCGGAATATTTAATTGATTTTAAATATTCAATAGAGTAATTTTAACTTAAATTCGAATATCACAATTTATTTGATAATTAAATTTATTGAATTAAATAATTTGAAGTTGAGTAACATATTGAATCTGGAATTTTTAGCTTATTAAAAATGATTTGAAGGCTTATAAAATTTATATCGCTTAAATTGGATTTAAAAATAGCCTTCCGAGGCACAGTCTCGGAATTCGATGAAACTAGTGCCATTGGATCCGTAATATTATATTATTATCGGATTTAGATTTCCGCCGTGTTCGGAGTTACCGTTTAGTCGTGCAACCCGTAAATGCATAGAAGAATCTAATTAAATTTAAATTTACACAGTCAAACCTTCTCATAGAAGCCACACCATTCTAAGCTTTTAACGCAAGCTTCTTTCCCCTTCGTCTTCATACTCTAATTTACGTGTTGAAAAAAAGGGGATAATTAAAATCAAACTCTCAGAAAATAATAGCGAACGAAAGTCGAATCCCATTTCCCCTTCTTTAATCGAAAACCCTACTTCCCTTTTCCCTTCATACGAATTCGTTCGTTCAACAATAAATTCAAAATCAAATAAAAGACCGAGCAATTCCTTTTCCTCCTCCAGCGATTCGAAATTCCATCCAAATCTAATTTCCAAATTATAAATCTGTTTGTAACCGCAGTTGCGAGCTCAATCTCAAGCTCGAGATTTGTGTCGAGAGGCTAGGGCATCGCTTGTGTCTTCAGTAATCGAGTCGCATAGGGGTTCGAACGTGCCATTCGATGTTGATTCTGAGGCAGGCGTGAGCAACCAAACTCGCGACCTGATGGAAGCTCGCGTTCTTAGAGGGTTGGACGATGGAGATTGGACGATTTCGAGGAAGGATTTGTCGATCGTCAGAAGGTAGTCCTCCGGTAAACTCTTTTCTCAAGTCGGGATTTAACTTAACCAAAGTTAGTTTAAATTTATATATATAGGTTAAGAATTAATTAATAGCCTGTTATATCAAACAACTTATTTTTACAATTTAAATTATATACACATATGGAGGATCAGACAAAGTATATGTATATATAAGATTTTTTTAATATAATGGTTAGATTCTTGAAAATTATTTTTTTAGTCAACAACCTAGATCCAGGAATCAAATTCAATTAATTACTAATAAGACCTTACTGTAATTTATTCGTAATATGTATACAATTTAAAATACATAGGACTTTTGCAAAGTGATAAGATTTATAAGCAGGTAGATGTTAAAATATATGAATATATATAGGTTATTCTAGTATATATAGATTCAAAGGAAAAGTAAATGTACATACTCACATTTTATCACTACTAAGTGTTTTAAAATATATGTTTGGTACAAATTTATGTATTTATTGAAGTTATACGATTTATCTTGGATACTAAAAATATTTTATAAAAAGGAAATTGGTTTAAAATTAAAATAAATCATTGGTTACTTAAAATGGATAATAAAATGTTCAATTAGTCAAGTATTAATAAAATCATCTGAATGTTATATAAGGTCAAAATAGGAAGCAAGCAAGCCGGATTGGAAAAGGATTGTAGGCATAAAATAAGGTGAGTTAATCTCACTCAGTTAAACTTAAATTTAAATGATTAAATATAAATAATTGTTTGAATGATTGAATTGATTGATGTGATATAGTATTATATTTTGGAATTGGTGTATTATATTGTGCTAACGTCTGTGGATGCAGGTGAAAATAGGTTGGAGGGATCCAACTGGATCCCTTAACATTTATTTAAATTATTTAATACCCTCCGTTGTGATTATTTTATATTCTGTGACGAATATTATTGACAATTGGAATATTGGATGTTATGGTTTACCTGGATATATTCCGGTGCACTAATTTATCAAGATATATAGAATTGGATTTTGGAAATAAACTGAAGAGAATTTGTAAGTGAAATAATTATAGAGAATTTAAATAAATTTGGAATGAATTGGATAAGAATAATAATAGTTTTAAATTCTAATAAATAAATTCTTTATATGGAAGGGAAATTTTGAATAAACAGAAGATTAATGAATTTTTAAACTTCAGTATAATGAAAACATTTATTTAAAAAATCAAGGTTTAAATTATTTAAGAAGAATAAAGAAGAAATGGGAAAAAAATATATCTGAAATTGGTATATTCCATTAAAGGATTTAAAATTAAACGGAAGATAATAACAATAATAGTAAAATCCTTAATTAATGAATTTTTAAATGAACCGAGTAAGTAAAGAAATTTATTTCAAATGGAATGAATTGGAAATCAATTTGGAAAATAGATTTAAGTGATTGAAGTTTGGAATTTTTCTCTAGATAACCAAGTACGTTTTTAAAGTAAATTTTTAAATATAAATTAAATGTTTTATAGTTGTTTTTTTAAAGAAAGCAAATTTCGTAAAATTTATTATTTCTATTATTTAAAGTCTAAAGTAAGTATTTTCTTTAATCTATTCTACCAATAATTATTAAGAAGTAACTTAGTATTTTGTTTTTAAAAGTAGAAATCTGGTTTTATATTTTATTAAGTAACCTTATTTTCAAATATTCATATAGTATGTATTTTTAACAAATTATTAAAGTAATTTTAACTTGAATGTTTTAAAATATATTTTTAAAAGTAAAGTGTGTTAAATTAATTTAGAAAAATCTAGTTTTGTGCTTGGTGATTCCAGAAGAAATAAAAATGCTTGAAATTTATTCTGAGAACGCAGATAGTTTTGGAAACTGTTTTCAAGGAGTTTGAAAAGTGAAAATATATCTTTTGAAGATATTTTTGAAGTTAATAAATAATTGGGAAATTGTTTATTGTGTGATGGATGTTGCGAATATTAATTGATAGTTAAATAACCGACTATTAATATTGGACAATGCGTTGATCGTTTCGAAGAGACCAGGATCGAGATTTATTTCTTGAAAACCACTTCGATCTGGTTTGTACGTTTCGTGAAAATGATTTTGGATTCGAAGATGGAGTAGTGAAGTGCAAGGGCTGGTCGCTACTAATCCTGAGGATAATTCCAAAATGGATGTAGTAGGAATAGTGCCTTTGGTTCCGTTCGAACCCGGGACGGACTTGTATGGATGAATGCTTGCGAAACATCATCAGGTGGACGATGGGCATTCTGAGGGATATGTTTTAAAAAGGTAACGCTTAGCCTCAAGCCTCATCAAATGGGAACGACTGAAAATCAGGGGTTATGCAGCAAGGCTAGGTGGGTAGCACCCAAGCAGGGTGAGGTCATCACTGTCTAGATGTCCCTTTTTATTTCGGCTTAGTGGGCGGTTGCTGATCCCAACCGCGAGGTGATCTCACTCGGGATTATCCAGTAAGGGGCAGTCCCGGCCTTGTGTTGCAGGGGAGCGAGCGTACTTCTCGGTACGGTGATCTAGGCCCCGTACTGTGACAGGTGGTACCCCAGTGCCTAGTCATTAGTTGGAAATCCATTCTCCCTACGAGCCTTGTACGAGTTTTGTTTGTATTACCCACTCTGTGGCTAGTAGCTGGAATTTGATGAATGTAACAATTTCGGCTATTTTATAAGTATTTGTATATAGACCCTATTATAATATCAGACGATTTCTATAAAAATTGTTTTAGCTATCGTAAGGTAAAAACCCGACATGTTTATTTGTGGCGTGGTCTTACGAGAAGCTTTTTTTTAAACGATTTTTGGAACTTTAATAATCAATTGGGTGTGATGTTCTCATGCTAGTATTCCAGACCGACTCGGGTGTTATTTAACTATAATGCTCAGGTCAGACCGAGTATTATAGGATACAGGATATGATGCTGTGGAGCTCAAGAGACGAGCTAGATGACGATACGTATTCTCGTACTTGTTTATATATATATATTCTGCTGTGTTGAGTTGTTGTGTATCCATTTGTATGGTATTAATGATTGAGTTGTGATTGATGTACTCTGATGATGTAATATATAAACAGAGATATTTGATTTTGAGTAAAGATCATTTATTATCTATTATATTTTATTCCGCTGCGATGGTTAGATTCTGTTGTTGTTTTCTATTTCTCCTTCCACCTCATCTCCTTTAACCTAAATGGTTCGTATTTCTGTACAACTTGAGTTGATTGTTATAGAATAGTGATGACTTAAGGGGTACGAATTTGCGGGCTGTTACACTCATTCACTCGTATTTTATCTTCAACTTGAATCTAGCATCTAAGCAATCTGCAAAAATAAATATTGACGCTGTAAAATTGAAAAGAAAATATTTTTGCAGTATAAAATAAAATATGGATTTTGAAAATAATATTTGCCTCAGTTACTTGGGTTGTTCGTCATCATTTAATTTTGAATTCATTTTACAAGAACAGTTTGTGACATGCACAGTGTATCAATGTACATGCCATAAGGCCGTGCACACCGATTTATACACTTGATAAAATTACAGGGATAGGTGAGCACAGGTCAAACCCAAAAACCCGGTTCAACTCAAGTGCAATAAAAATAAAGTCACGAAATGAGCACAAGGTCAAACCCGATCTATAAGCTGGATTCAACACAGGTGCAATTCAAATTCAAAAATGTACAAGTACACGTGTGCACTGCCTCAACATCAGTACACATGAATATTGAGATCAAAGAATAGAAGGAACGACAAAAGCAATAGGTACATTAGTGCACAGTGAAACGAAGAACAGTCACGGCATTACACAAATACTATGAGGATTGCTACCAAGCTAATGAACACAACCACACAGTGAAACTCAATACAACAAAGACTCAAGTCAGTGCACTAGTGGTGTCAACAAGACTCGACATGTACATGAAGGCAGCAAAACAGGTACAACATAATGCAACAGCGGACAGAGTCAAGGCTACAACCCAATTCATATGCAAATCCAAATGTACAAATGCAATATGAACCAAACAGTGCACACTGCAGATACAAGGAAAAAGTAGTGAACAAGCAATGTTTGTGACCAAACTTCAACATGAAGTTCAAAGGGAACCAAACTAAATTGAAGCAAATACCAAATCAGTACTACACAACTACAGACTGCACATTCAAGTACAAGCTTGGATGAGCAAGTGTCGGCCAAGAAAAATTGACAAAAAACAAGTGCAAAAGTGATCGGCTACAACTCAGTGCAGCACTGACCATACAGCAAGCCCAAATACACACAAACTCAACATAACAAACATGCACAATGCATAAAAACTACCCAGTGCAACAAGTTAACAGTCCATCAGGCCAGTGAACATGTACACAATGACAACCAAACAAGCTATAATGAATGACCAAATCAATGAAACAACACTGTAGATGCAAGCACAGTTCACATCAATGCCCAACATAAATAAACAGACTATGTCAACATGAAGAAGACTCAAATCCATATGTAGTAAACAACATGAAGAAGCATGCAACATTTTCAGTGGAAATATATATGGCAAAATACAACAAGTGATGCAAATCAATATAGCAAAGACCAGTGAAGCAACTCGATGCATCACTGAGACACGAATACATGGAGCAAATGCAACAGTGACAGTGAAGACAACAACACGACTCAAGGAAATGAAGAAAGAAAATATGCAAAGCAAGTAGCATGAACAGAAAATGAGACGAAATCAAATTCAAAAGTCCAAGGCCGATGTCAACAATGTACCGGACGATATGCAATTAAAGTTTGCAGGTAACAATGCACAAAATCAACAGAGATGATCAAATGACCAGAGGTAGTAAACATTTAATGGCCAAAGTCGAGCACATAAACGAAATCAACATCATCGTCAAAGACTTCAACATATGATCAGTGGCAAACATGCAAATACACAGTGGAAAAGATGAATGCATATGCAGATATGCCAGAGTTTTTATGAAGCCGAAAATGAACAAAGTGCCAGAAACCAAAACAGTTTCAAGTTGAAGAAGTTAATGCCGAAGTCACTGTGAAATCAACATAGTCAAATCAAGTGGCCAAAGTCATAGCAAAAAGTTTGAACCAAAAATAAGGACACAGGGGATTTCAACATCGAATCAAGTCTGTGCCGAAGTTGAATAAGTCATAAATCAATACCGTGGTGAGCAAGGAAAACTACGTCCGAGAAATCAAACCGTGTCAACCATGTAAACAACAATTATATGAAATTGACAAAGTCAGATAAATCATCAACATCAAAACATAATCAAGTGGCCGAGATGAAGTCAAGTAAATTATTAGACGAATGAAAAAATAGAAATTCGAATCTTATATAAACCCAATCATCATCGGCGTTGAAAAGAAGTCGAGTTCAAGAATAACTGAAAACAATAAACACCAATAACTCGAATCATCGATAGAGTTCAAATAATCAACCAGAAAAGCAGAAAGGAAAATAACATACCAATTTTAATTCGAACTCGATCAAATTGAAGTAGCCGAAAGAGATTGACAGAGAGAAAGAAGAAATCGAAGCATCATCAATCAAATTGACAAAGCCGACAACTTCAACACAAAACCCTAACTTTCGAGCAAGCAACAAGGCCGCCAATCTTTTGGAGCAAACCAGGTCGAAGAAACAAAATAAAAAGAAAAAAGGGTTTAATTTTATCACTTGTGGGCCGGCCTGGTTATTGGCTTAATTTAAATTAGGGTTCATTATTTAAAATATGGTTTCTAATTGTTTTATTGTGTTTTAAATTTGTAGTTTCTCTTTAAACTTTGTAATTACTAGTCGTATGACTAGGGGCAAACTACGTGACGTAATTTGAGAATTTACAACTCAGTGGCTGAGTTGTGGCCAGGTTTTGAGCATAGAGTTAAGGCTAGTCGATAGCGGGTGTCGCGAGTTTACGTGTGTAAGCGTCTGACTGCTTAATTTCTAGTAGAAACCTTGGAGGCAGCACGCAGGCAGGGTTTTGCCGAAGCTGGGTAAATTCTGTGTCGTTCTATTTCTACATTTATTATTCTATTATCTGTGCTACTATGATTTTGATATATTTGTGTTGAAATAATTTTATACAAACTTCCACAATAATTTTTATAATTGATAGTATCACCCTATTCACCTCCCTCTAGGGTGAAATCGATCCCACTAGTGGTACCAGAGCAAGGTAAAAAAGCCATTTTTGTTTTAAAAAAATTTGATTTTTCAAAAACCAATTTTTTTTTTTTTAAATTTGAATTTTTAAAATGGATTTTTTTAATAATACTTTTGCGGAGGGTCAGTCCATGGTTAGACCACAATGTTCAATGGTGAATATGCTTACTGGAAAAATAGGATGGAAATTTTTCTGAAAACCATTGACGCTTGGGATATTGTTGAAATAGGGTATAGAGCACCAACTATGATTGTAAATAATCAGGAAATAAATAAACCGAAGGATCAATGGACAGATCTAGAAAATAAGTTATAGAATACTAATGCCAAAGCTATGAATTCAATAACTTGTTCATTAGATCAGTTTGAATTTAATCGTGTCTCACATTGTCTAACTACGTAGGAAATATGGCACACACTAGAAGTGACTCACGAAGGAACATCTCAAGTCAAGGAATCTCGCCTTGCCATGCTGAGTAGTGAATACAAGAATTTTACAATGGCCAAGGAAGAAAATGTTAAAGAGATGTATGGACGGCTTTCCAACATTGTATACAAATCAAAAGCTCTCGGAAAATCATACATAGAATTTGAAATAGTCCGAAAAATCCTCAGAGTCAAAGAACTCATAGGAAATCTCACCACTTATGAGCTAGAAATGAAATTTAAGGAAGAGCGTGAAGGAGGAGATACTCAAAAGAAATCAACAGCTCTCAAAGGAACAACTGAATGTGACGATGATGATGGAGCAGCAGAGTTGGAAATGGTAATAAAGAAATTAAAAAGGTGGAACTGCAAATACGGAAATCCAGCTCTAAATCAAAAATTAAAAAGCAGAATGATCAAAGTTTTAGATAACACAGAACGGCGAAAAATCATTTGTGATAAGTGCAACCAACCCGAAAACATCAAGCCTAATTGTGCTCAAAAGTCACGCGACTTTGAAAAGAAATAAAAAAGGAGAAATTTTGTAGCCACGTGGAATACAAGTGATGAAGATAATCAAAGTACTAGCAGTGAGAGTGAGAAAGCTGATATGTGCCTTCAAGGTAATATAACTGATAGTGACGCTGACGAGCCAAGCGAGATATCAAAACTCACTCACTTAGAATTACTTATATATTTCCATGAAGTAAATGGCTGTTTTGAAAGACTTGGGGAGAAGTATGCCAAACTTGAATCACAAAGAGATAGTTTGATAGAAGTAAATGAATAGCTTGAACAATTAGTTAAAAACTATCAAAACAAGTGCCCTAAGTGTGATAAGTGTCCAACATTGGAAGAAGAAATTAAAAAAATCAAAAATTAAAATTAAATCGCTTGAAATGAAATTCTGATTTTAAAGGAAAGTTAAAATACTAGGAGAGAGAACTCTATTAAAAAGTGCACACAATTATTGAACGAAAATGAATCTCAAAAAACACAAGTTCAACAACTGTCAACAACTTTAGATAAATTTTCAAAAAGTGAAAGATCGTTGAAAATGCTATTAGGGAACAAACTGTTAATACAGTTAGACAAGGACTTGGATATAATCAAACTAAACTTGTTAGGAGCGAATTTAATCTAGTCAATTCAATGAGCACAACATGTAGAAAAGTTGGACACAATCAAAATAATTGTTGAGACCCAAACACGTAAAAACCATTCCAATTTGGGTTCCAAAAGGCATAAATATAAAATCTCTCAAAGTTAAACAAATCTGGGTGCCGAAAGGAATATATATAAATAGTTTAGGTCTCCACAAAATTATTTTTCAAAATATCCTGCTACTAACAATCATGGACCTATAAAAACAAATAGGTCACAAAAATCTTTTATCGTGTAGGAGTGGTGGCTGGCTAAGGAACAACAACAGTGTTATCTGGATTCTGGCTGCTTTAGAAACACAAAGGGCAACAAAGCAAAGTTCCTTAGCCTAGTACAAAGGTGACAGAATCACAATGGACAAGAACGAAAAATTATCGTAAAGGTAAAATAGGTAATGGTATATTTTGAACAATATATTAAATGTGATAATCTGCACCGTAGCCTGAATTAAATCAGCCAGTAATGTGATGATGAAATAAATGATGATTTTAATTCTGACTTATTCAAAATTGTTGGCCAATTATATTCTTATGCCAAGAACACTATAAAATTCTCTAAAGTCTTTGAAATACTACATATATATTGGTTTATATTAATAATAGTGTTTTATTTGTTGATAATACATTTGGTTATTTTATGCCTGACTCTATATTCACGGTTTTCGTTTATTTACATGGCTTAAATTCAAATTCAAGAGAATTTCATTCAAAAGATGTAAAAATTATTTCAAAGTATTTGTTGCAACATCACGGTCTGGTCTGTAACATTCAACTGATAATAAGTTTGAGTGAAAATAAATTTAGATGCAGATTACACTGGTAATCTAGTTGATAGAAATATTACTAGTGGAACGTGATTTATGATGAGACATTTAGTAACTGCGTCGCTTTTCAAATAAAATATCTGCATATTTTTCACTTCAAATAATTTTCAAATTGCAGACATTTTTTTATAAAACCCCTTCTAGAAAATAATTTTTGACCTTGTTTCAGATTAGTCGTTTTGGAAAATTTAGTTTTATAATTATTTTTTAATATGATTTTAAATGATTACATTGACTATTGTGACTCCCTAATGATTATCAAAAAGATAAATAGTGACAGAAAAAGTGACGAGTGTTAATATTAATCATATATTATAACTTTAGATGGTATATTTACTAAATTTCTTTAGAAATTTGAACAAGAGTTATAAAAACTTTTTGTTGGTAAAAATTCCATGACCATTTCTATTTCTATCATATTTCTATCAACCATCACTCATCAAAATCCATTATAGTATACAATATGTGGTGATTTAAACAGGAGTCATTCGTTTTTCATTTTATATTTTAAAAAAATAAAAAAAAATCCAAAGTATTCACACTCATTTAAAAGTCCTCATGGTTATGCATGGGTGAATTACTTGGAATCTGTTATGTGCTTCAATTCCCATTTAAAAGTCCTCACGGTTATGCATGTATGGAAGACATATCAAAATTAATTTATTAAATAAACAAGTTGATTCTAATCCCATTTAAAAATCCTCACGGTTATGCGTGGTTAGAAGATACTTGAATTCATTTTTTAAATAAAATTGGAATACTACTAGTCTCATTTAAAAGTCCTAATGGTTATGCATAGTTAGTAGATATTCAAATTCCTGAAATAAATACACCACAAAAATATACACAACTGTATGGTTTTATATGATGACATCATTCCCATCATTCTAAAAGTGGAATATGTGCCTAATAGAGTATTTATGATTTTATTTGATTTTTTATTGAAATTTAATATTTATATTCGATTGAGTTTTAATGTTGTATTAATATCTATCACATTATCTCTATTTTTCTAACACAATTACTCTTTTGCTGATAGTAAAAGGGGGAGAGAAAAGTTAAGATTTTGTCAAATAAAATTAAGTAAAGATCAAATATTTTCTATTTGAATTTAGGCTCATTTCCATATTTTTAATTGTATGCATATATGAAGAGGGAGCTTTGTGTAGAGAGGAAGCATTTAAATAGGGGGAGCAATTACAGTATATCAATAATCAAATACATTTAACATATTCATAATCTTAAATATATGTCTATTATCATCAAAAGGGGGAGATTGTCAAATATGCGAGTATATGATTTTTGTTTGATGATAATAAACATATATATATATATATGTTCATTTAAATGTATTTGTTAATGTACTATTTTATTTTTCACATAATTAAATAAATATTTGGTTAATAAAATAAATAACACAATATTTAAATTCAAACAGATATTTTATTCAAATAAATATTTATTACAATTTTTGAATAGTACAAATTCAAGCTCTCACTATACATATACAATTTTGATTACAATACAAATTCAATTACATCACAATCTTTCATTTACAAATGTCCTCACTACAATTCACTCATTCACTCGTATTTTATCTTCAACTTGAATCCAGCATCTGAGAAATCTGCAAAAAAAATACTGACGCAGTAAATTGAAAAGAAAATATTTTTGCAGCATAAAATAAAATATGGATTTTGAAAATAATATTTGCCTTGGTTATTTGGGTTGTTCGTCATCATTTAATTTTGAATTCATTATACACGAATAGCTTGTGACATGCACAATGTATCGCTTTACATGCCATAAGGCCGTGCACGTCGATATATACACTTGATAAAATCACAGGGACAGGTGAGAACAAGTCAAACCCAAAACGCCAGGCTCAACTCAAGTGCAATAAAAATAAAGTCATGACATGAGCACAAGGTCAAACCCGAGCTATAAGCTGGATTCAATACATGTGCAATTCAAAACCAAAAATGTACAAGTACACATGTGCATTGCCTCAACATCAGTACACATGAATATTAAGATCAAAGAATAGAAGGAACAACAAAAGCAATAGGTACAACAGTGCACAGTGAAACGAAGAACAGTCACGACATTTCACAAATACTATGAGAATTGCTACCAAGCTAAAGAACACAACCATAAAGTGAAACTCAATACAACAAAGACTCAAGTCAGTGCACCAGTCATGTCAACAAGACTCGACATGTATATGAAGGCAGCAAAACAGGTACAACATAATGCAACAGTGGACAGAGTTAAGGCTACAACCCAATTCACATGCGAATCCAAATGTACAAATGTAATATGAACCAAACAGTGCACACTGCAGATACAAGGCAATAGTAGTGAACATGCATATGATTTGTGACCAGACTTCAACATGAAGTTCAAAGTGAACCAAACTAAATTGAAGCAAATACCAAATCAGTACAACACAATCACAGAATGCACATTCAAGTACAAGCTTGGATGAGCAAGTGTCGACCAAGCAAAATTGACAAACAACAACAAGTGCAAAAGTGATCAGCTATAACTCAGTACAGCACTGACCATACAGCAAGGCCAAATACACACAAGCTCAGCATAGCAAGCATGCATAGTGCACAGCAACTACCCAGTGCAATAAGTTAAAAGTTCATCAGACAAATGAACATGTACACAATGACAACCAGACAAGCTACAATGAATGACCAAATCAATGAAACAACACTACCCAACACAAATGAACAGACTATGTCAACATGAAGAAGACTCAAAGCCATATGCAGTAAACAACATGAAGAAGCATGCTACATTTTTAGTGGAAATATATATGGACAAAATACAACAAGTGATGCAATTCAATACAGCAAAGACCAGTAAAGCAACTCGATGCATCATTGAGACCCGAATACATGGAGCAAATGCAACAGCGACAGTGAAGACAACAACACGACTCAAGGAAATGAACAAAGAAAATATGCAAAGCAAGTAGAATGAACAGAAGCCGAGATAAAATCAAGTTCAAAAGTCCCAGCCCGATGTCAATAATGGACAAGATGATATGCAATTAAAGTTTGCAGGTGACATTGCACAAAATCAACAGAGATGATCAAATGACCAGAGGCAGTAAACAGTTAATGGCCAAAGTCGAGCACATAAACGAAATCAACATCATCGTCAATGACTACAACATATGATCAGTGGCAAGCATGCAAACACACAGTGGAAAAGATGAATGCATATACAGATGCAGACATGCTAGAGTTTTTATGAAGCCAAAAATGAACAAAGTGACAGAAACCAAAATAGTTTCAAGTTGAACAAGTAAATGTCGAAGTCGTAGTGAAATCAACATAATCAAATCAAGTGGCCGAAGTCATAGCAAAAAGTTCGGACCAAAAATAAGGACACATGGGATTTCAACATCGAATCAAGTCAGTGCCGAAGTTGAACAAGTCAGAAATCAATACCGTGGTAAGCAAGGAAAACAACATCAGAGAAATCAAACCATGTCAACCAAGTAAACAACAATTATATGAAATTGACAAAGTTAGATAAATCATCAACATCAAAACATAATCAAGTGGCCAAGATGAAGTCAAGTAAACTATCAGACGAATGAAAAATTAGGAATTCGAATCTTATATAAACCCAATCATCATCGGCGTTAAAAAGCATTCGAGTTCGAGAATAACTGACAGCAATAAACCAATAACTCGAATCATCGATCGAGTTCAAACAATCAACTAGGAAAGAAAAAAGGAAAATAACATACTAATTTTTAATTTGAACTCGATCGAATTGAAGTAGCCGAAAGAGATCAACAGAGAGAAAGAAGAAATCGAAGCATCATCAATCAAGTTGACAAAGCCGCAACTTCAACACGAAACCCTAACTTTCGAGCAAGCTACGAGGCCACCACTATTTTGGAGCAAACCTAGCCGAAGATACAAAATAAAAAGAAAAAAGGTTTAATTTTATCACTTGTGGGCCGGCCTGGTTATTGGGCTTAATTTAAATTAGGGTTCATTATTTAAAATAGGGTTTCTAATTTTTTTATTGTGTTTTAAATTTGTAGTTTCTCTTTAAATTTTGTAATCACTAGTCGTGTGACTAGGGGACAAAATACGTGGTGTAGTTTGAGAATTCGCAACTTAGTGGCTGAGTTGTGGCAGGGTTTTTAGCGTAAAGTTAAGGCTAGTCGATAGCGGGTGTCGCGAGTTTACCTGTGTAAGCGTCCGACAGCTTAATTTCTATTAGAAACCTTGGGGGCAGCACGTAGGCAGGGTTTTGCCGAAGCTGGGTAAATTTTGTGTCATTTTATTTCTGCATTTATTATTCCATTATCTGTGCTGCTATAATTTTGATATATCCGTGTTGAATTTTTTTTATACAAACTTCCGTAATAATTTTTATAATTGATAGTATCACCCTATTCATCCCCCTCTAGGGTGAAATCGATCCTACAGGTATGAATAATCTATTTAGTTTCATCTAAGAATTTTGAGTAAATGGTGCAGTTAGTAGTTTATTTTCCATTCCGTACAATTTAAATTTTTAAAATCGAACAACTACTTGTTTGTTTTCTATGGATATATGGATGGTTGATTTTATTGGCTTCATATGATGGTCGTATGTTGTGATTGCAAGTGATTATTATTGATTTGTTTGTTAGTGGTTGAACAACTTTAAATATTTAATTTTATATAATTGTTGACCTTTTGGGATTATATAAGTGAAATATAGGTTATGGAAGTAATTGCTACTGCTTTTGGTTTCATAATTAAGCGTCAATTGCTCGACAAATAGGTACGTTCTCTGATTACGGTTTTATAGCGTTATTATTTTGTTTTCCCGTTGTTGGGATATATTGGAAAAAATATGTTATATATTGTTATATTTGATATTATAATTTCTTTCGATCCTCTCGTACAAAGGAGACTCTGTCGAAATTTTTCGTAAATTTTAGACTTAGAAATTTTTTGAAAATGTTTTCCAAACATTATTAATTTGAGTATAAAAAGATTTATTGGTTATAAATTGGTATAATTTATTTAAAATTAATTAATTTTGTAAATTTATTTGTTTATAAAGTTAATACTTTTGAAATAAGATGTATTGTTTACTCAATTCTTTCTTCTCCTTTCTTTTTCCTTTTCGAGGAAGAGAAGTATTGAGTGGAGGAGAGTGCAACGACCGATAAATTTTGATAATTAAATAGGTTAATTAATAAAATTTTTGTAATTAAATTTAGAAAGAAATAAAAACTTTATAATTTAAAATGAAACGAATGTTAGAAATAAAATGTAGCAATGCTAATTAAAATTAATTATTGACAATTGGAGTGAAATCCCAATAATGAAATAGTGTAAATTGTTGCACTTGGTCATAAAATTGAAAATAAGTAAATAAAAGTAAGTATTAAATTAACCAATGAAATAATATATTGATTTATAGTAATTGAATGTAAATTAAGGTAATAATATTAATGCAGGTTAATAGAGAACTAAATTAGTGCAATCCCAATTAATTAAAACAATTGTAAGGTTATAATTGATCGTAAATAGTAACTTAGGAAATAAATTCATAGTTATATAAAATGATGAAATAATGTGCAATAAACTGTAATTTGATAAAATCAATGTTAGATAAGTAATTACAATATTTGTTGCTTGATAATAAAGTATGAATGGGATTTAATTTAGCAAATGTTGATAATCATTACTTGTTTACCCATTTATTTAATTGACTGAAATAGATTTAAATCCGTTGCAATTAAACGTAATTAAAAACTATGTTAATATGAATTTAGTTGATGACTGTAAAAGTATTAGGGTAATTGGATATATACTAATGTTAAATTTATCCATAAGATGATGATTGATTGAATAAAGAGATTGAGTACAAATTATATTAATTTAATTGAAATTAAAAATATAATTTATTTGAATTTACTTAAATTGAAGTTAAACACTATAAATTTTGCAATAAATCCTTATTTGATTGATATGGGAATTTTTATTAATGAATTAGAAGTTTATTTGTAATCATAAATGATAGAAATGGTAAATAATTAAATTTGAATTGAAGAAGTGATTAATTAATTTAGTATTAAAGTATTTAATTAACAGGAAAATAGTCATTTTGGCCACTAACTCGGATTTCGACGAAACCAATTTCATCGGATCCGTAATGGTGAATATTATAGGATTTCATGTTTCGTAGCAATTAGACTTGTAGTTTGATCGTACGGACTCAAAACGCCTAAAAATTGAAAGTGCGGTGTGTATACAATTATATGTGCTAATATAGTACACACGGATCGTGTAATATGGACAATAATATAAATGCGGAAAATAGATGATAGTAGCAAAGTAAAAATAAAAAAATAGAAAAATCACACCAGAGATTTTTATACTGGTTCGGAGCACCGTCCTACGTCCAGTCCCAGACTTCTATCTGGATTTTCACTATTAACTACCTCGCTTCACCCGGAGGAACAGGTTTACAACACCCGAACAGCCGAACGGGATTTCACGCCTCTAATACACTGAGGACTTCAACACTTGCCTCTTACAACACCGAGGACTTCAACACTTGCCTCTTACAACACGAGGACTTCAACAAAAACAAATACAATTGTTGTTGACAACTTGTGTTCTTGAAAACACGGATTTGTCACTAGTAGTACACCCTTCCTATAATCTTATCCTCAAAGAATATGAATGATGTTTTGTAAAGATTAAAGAAGGTATTTACTTATTGAATCAAAAGATATGAAATAATTTCAATGATTCAATAAGCTAAATTAATTTTTAGAATGCAGGAGTGTTAGAGATTAGATTAGAGAGCATATATGATCGTGTAAAAACTTGTATATATTCATTGTTTGAATCAACGATTTAGATGAGTATATATAAGAAGAAATAGTTGTAACTCTTGGTGAAACAGTTGCCATTAAGAGTTGTGATTATTGGTGAAAGGTAGGAGATGCAACTTTTGGAGAAGAGAAGTGTCTTTTGGAAAACTTGCTTTCTGTTTAAAAACGGTCGACAGGTCAAAAAATGACCGGTAGACAGGATTTTAAATATATATTCGTTATGTGCATGTGTGCACGTTTACTGTGCAACTTTACCAGAAACGGTCGACCGCCCCATTTTCAACCGGTCGACCGGTCTGTGTAAATTTTCACAGTGAATGTGCAATGATGTTTAAATGTATATATATCGACTATTTTTGAAATGCATGATTATTTGAGGATAGATTTTAACAAGTTTATCACTATTACAACATCAAATAATCAACCTATAATCTAGAGTACCATATGTAGGTCTTGATTTGTCGATTGCCGTTATATTGTTGTCAGCAATCAAAATCTTCATAGAAGCTTTGACTCAACATTCTCCCCCTTTTTGATTGATGACAAAAATCTTGACTCAACATTCTCCCCCTTTTTGATTGATGACAACATATATCTGAAGTTCTGAATCTCCCCCTGAATATGTGATCTCCCCCTGATATTTTGTCTATATATATATATTCCTGCAAATAATTGTTAGCACTTTCTCCCCCTTTGTCATCGACAAAAAGGAGTTGTTAAATGGAAGATGTAAAACAGATTATAGGCAACATAAAACTACTATCGCAGATCAAGAGTAACATTCACACAAGATGATAATACACACAAGTCTAGTATGAATTAAAACACGACACTATTTAGTACAAGTGCCAGATAATATCTTTAAAGCTCCACCTAAGTATAACATCTCCCCCTAAGTATAATATCTCCCTCTATTTATATGCATATGAATTTCTCCCCCTTTGTCATTATCAAAAAGAATGAGGAAATATATAAAATTATATAAAATATCTTGTATATAACGAGATAAACTCATTATTAATTATGAAGGAAAAGTAAAATAAATTTTACCATATTTACCGAAGTCCATATTTATTTGTAAGCACGTAATTCTATTAAACATATGGAACATTCTTTGAAATTCCAAAATCTATCCTTTTCCTTTTGTTTCTCTGAGTACCTGTAAAAAATAATAATAATTTTCGGTACCCACTTACTATGTTAGGGTCCGGGGGGTTAGGTCTTTGGAAACCATACTCATTTGGGTGTGGTTGAACCTTTATAAATATAATTTTCATTACAAATTACATTCTTATAATAGTTGCTAATATAAAGTTGTTTATCATGATCAATCATATTAGCTGGAATCCATATCTTAATACTATTAGTCATTAGCTTAGTACTTGAAGAATAATTTCTATCATTTCTAAACAAAGTACTATTATGACTATAACTGGTTTTAAAACTATCTTGATTACTAGTACTAGCACTAGAGTTAGTATACATGAATGCATATCTAGTACTATTTTTACTTTTAGCTTGTTTATAGCCTACACCACTTCTATCATTGTGAGCTTTTGAATTCTTAACATAACCTAATCCCTTCTTATTTGAAGCAGGTTGAGAATTTTCAATAATCCTGGATAAATTTTCTCTCCCTTTATTAAAATTGGAAATATTTTTAGTAATGTCATCAAGCTTAGTTTTGAGACTAGTGTTATCTAACTCAACAATTTTAATTTTTGTTTTTAACTCATGATTTTCAGAAGCTAGAGCATTATTCTTTTCTTTTTGAGCTTCTATTTCTTGACTTAATAGAGAGAGTTGAGAATTGTCTGAATCTTGAATTTTCTCAAGTTCTTCTTCTAATATTCTCTTCTCGTCTTTAAGCATATCTCTTTCGAATTCTGCTTTCTTCTGATTTTCCAGAGCTTCCTTATATTTTCTTTTGAGACTTTTTAAAGTGTCTAGAAGTTCTGAATTTATTTCTATCATATCATCAAAAGTTAGATCACTAACCTCGTTATCTTTTGCCATGAAGCATTTGTTTGTTTTCTCCTTCGATTGTTCTTTATTGCTCTTCCTCTTCTTATTGCCTTGACTAGATCTCTTTGTAGCCATTTATTCTAGGATGTTGTTACGATCTCTAGAAAACCAGGCTCTGATACCAATTGAAAGTGCGGTGTGTATACAATTATATGTGCTAATATAGTACACACGGATCGTGTAATATGGACAATAATATAAATGCGGAAAATAGATGATAGTAGCAAAGTAAAAATAAAAAAATAGAAAAATCACACCAGAGATTTTTATACTGGTTCGGAGCACCGTCCTACGTCCAGTCCCAGACTTCTATCTGGATTTTCACTATTAACTACCTCGCTTCACCCGGAGGAACAGGTTTACAATACCCGAACAGCCGAACGGGATTTCACGCCTCTAATACACTGAGGACTTCAACACTTGCCTCTTACAACACCGAGGACTTCAACACTTGCCTCTTACAACACGAGGACTTCAACAAAAACAAATACAATTGTTGTTGACAACTTGTGTTCTTGAAAACACGGATTTGTCACTAGTAGTACACCCTTCCTATAATCTTATCCTCAAAGAATATGAATGATGTTTTGTAAAGATTAAAGAAGGTATTTACTTATTGAATCAAAAGATATGAAATAATTTCAATGATTCAATAAGCTAAATTAATTTTTAGAATGCAGGAGTGTTAGAGATTAGATTAGAGAGCATATATGATCGTGTAAAAACTTGTATATATTCATTGTTTGAATCAACGATTTAGATGAGTATATATAAGAAGAAATAGTTGTAACTCTTGGTGAAACAGTTGCCATTAAGAGTTGTGATTATTGGTGAAAGGTAGGAGATGCAACTTTTGGAGAAGAGAAGTGTCTTTTGGAAAACTTGCTTTCTGTTTAAAAACGGTCGACAGGTCAAAAAATGACCGGTAGACAGGATTTTAAATATATATTCGTTATGTGCATGTGTGCACGTTTACTGTGCAACTTTACCAGAAACGGTCGACCGCCCCATTTTCAACCGGTCGACCGGTCTGTGTAAATTTTCACAGTGAATGTGCAATGATGTTTAAATGTATATATATCGACTATATTTGAAATGCATGATTATTTGAGGATAGATTTTAACAAGTTTATCACTATTACAACATCAAATAATCAACCTATAATCTAGAGTACCATATGTAGGTCTTGATTTGTCGATTGCCGTTATATTGTTGTCAGCAATCAAAATCTTCATAGAAGCTTTGACTCAACATTCTCCCCCTTTTTGATTGATGACAAAAATCTTGACTCAACAAAAATCAATTTAATTGAAATCAATTTGAAACAACTTGATTTTAGCATAATTTCTTCATACGATGGACTTTGGACTTGAAACCTATTCCATTGATTTTAAAATATTTTAAAACATCTATTTTGATATGTGAGTTGACCCAATTTCGTTTCGGAGTCGAAATGAGCTTTTCTGGCTGTGGATCGTTCAACTTTCAAACTGATTCGATCCATTTGTTCCTATTTTAATCTACCTATATTTATCTGGTTATAAACCCTTGCAGCCTTTCTATTTCTCATTTCTGTACGTACAGAAACTTTTGTTGCTCCTCTTCCTCAATGGTTATGAACCCTAAATTTTCCAATTCAAATTCAAAACCAACAACAAAAATTCAAACTTCTCAAATAATATCAAATTCTATATCGATCTGAAGCTCTTAACGAGCGCATCTCAGATTTGAGACTAGTTTTCAATTTGAATCATCAGTTGCCTAGAAATCGATGATCAATCCTCGACCTTTCATCACGTGATGATCAACTTCCACGGATCGTCGATTTGAGAGTAGCGTATTGTAGAGGGGGCCGAGTGTTATTCATCGGTGGGGTTCGCAAATGGTATTGATAGTCAGATCGACGCTAGAAATTCATGTAGGGTTTGGAATTGGGGGCAACGCTGAGGCGTTTTCGGTCGTCGAGGTTCGTGGAAGGATCCGTGGTCAGCGGTGTGGCGGGGGAGGGGGTGTGCGATCGCGACCTGCTCGTCAACGGCGAGAGGTTGGGTCAATGACGGCGGCTTGGTATTATTTCGTGTTCGATGTTTTGATGAGCAGTAGAGTTTCTGGAACGTTGGTATGCGCGAGGACGTGGCTTCATCTGATTTGTCAGGTTTTTTCTTATATTTTTATTTTTTGTTTAATTTTAAAATTCAAACATTCTGACCTATAACTTGTGCATATGAGGTCCGTTTTACGCATGATTTCCTCTACTTGGATCGTATTGAAATTCCGGACATTTTGGCGCTGGTTTGGACTAATTCTATGACTGTTCAATTTTGGGTTTAAATTGGATTTAAATTCAATTTAAATTCAAAAGGTGAGTGTTTTAACCCACTTACAACTTCTAAAATTTCTTATGTTTGTTAAATTGATTTATGATGTGATTAGAAATTTATTTATGACTATTTGGAATATTTTGAATCATCATCTCAATTTATTTGGATTTATTTGGATAAAATAGTTATTTAATTTATTATTGAATATAACTGCCAGTAAATACCTGTTATTTATTATCTGTTCTATACTGTTGTTATTGATTGAATTGGATGATGATTATGATATATGTTTGATGATTGATATTGGATTAATGGATATTGTATTTTACATTGTTATAAACTGCAAGTGGTTATGGATTTTTATTTCATTCGGGATTGCAGTTTGAAATGATATATAACCGTATTTATATTTTAAATTACGAATTGAAATGATAAATATCCGCATCACTTGACCATAGGATAGTAAATTATGTGCAGACACCATGGTCTATATATAAAAATATTTTGAAATGGTTTCTATGGTTTTGTAAAGAAATATATAGTTTTAGATAAATATTAATTTAAGATATTATATTATTGTTATTTTATCCTTGATTTTAAGCTATGTATAATTTGTTACTTCATTTTAAGCTATGTGTAATTTGTTTTAATATAGAATAAGCTTCATAATAATATTCATTTTTACTGAAGATAATATGGTTAAGTATTTAAATTATATTTCAATATAGAGTTTATAATGGTTTAAATAAATTTAGGTTAGAAGATAAATTTGAGATTTATTTAAAATTGAATTTATTTAAGAATTAAACTCAAATAAGTTTGATGTGAATTTGTTAAATTTGATATTTTAGAAGGTATGATTTTTATAACTTGATTTGGTTTAAGGTGAATTAAATGAATATTCAAGTATAAATAAATTGAAATAAATATTTAGTTATTTTTAATTTGAGTTTTATTTAAATTATAATGGATTTATATGTGAAATATTTCAAAACTAAATAATAGAAAATTGAATTGTTGAATCGTAGTTACCAAACTTAGTTTTGAAATTGTTGAATACTTAAAGTTTGAAATAAACTGAATTTGAAATGGTTTATTCTATGGATCAAATTGGTTTTGAAATCGATAAATTTGGAATAATTTATTTGGAAACTAAATTGAATAGAAATTTAGGATTTGGGATTTGGTTAAATATAAAATGTAGAAATTCGAGTTGTGTTGGATTTGATTTGTGAAATTGAAGAAGCTATTTTATTATATAAAGTATTTAAATATTTAATCCATTTTAGTGGTGGAAGTTATGCAAAGTTACGAGTTTTAAAGTATTACGATTTGAAAGTGTTATAATTTCAAGCGTTTTGGTTTCGAACGGTATAAGTTTGAAAATCCTATGATGTTTGGAAAAGGATATACTGGAAATAAAAATGGTATCATATTGATTTAGTTTTGAAATGGAAATGATATCATATTTATATGGTTTTGATATGGAAACGATATTTTGGTTTAAAGTATAAATTATTTTGAAATGACCGCGGTGTAGTAATAACGTTTGGTTGTTAAAGAGACCGGGATCGGAAGTTGTCATACTCTCTGCCAACTCCGAAAACCACTTTAACAACTGTGTACGCGGTGGAGTTTTCAGAATGAAGTAGGATGGCGGCGGCGTTCCTTTGAGGTATATACGTGGACCCTACTCCCGTGAGTTGGTATAAGTGGCTAAAACAGGAGAGATTGACGGGCTAAGAAGCTAGCATCTTTTATCGGACACACTCCTTCGATACCATTCTATTGCTTTGTGATTGATTGAGGCCGTTTGATTTTGAGGGTGTGGCTCGAGGTGGGCAGTAGTAAGTGCTAGGCATTATCATCGGTCCGAAAGCGTAATTGGTATTCTACCCTGGCATTGCCTAGTTGAGCCGTGTCACCTACCCTAGCGCGCCTTGTACGAGTTTGGTTTTCTCCCGTATCTTATGGAGTATTTAGGGTAGTCTTCTGATCTGGAGATGCGCTGATACTGGATGGACTACTGGGACTATTAAATGTTAAGGGAAATATTGGGTCACTCCTTAACGCTATTTTAAAGTAAGTTTATTTTACTATAGACATTATTATAATAGAGAAATATTACTACATAGTAAATAGTTTAACGGATACTTAGAAGATGTGAATCCCGAGCATCTCTTAAGTTACTACCCTCACGTTTGACACTGGATAGGAGATGTCAAACCCCGTAAACATCTCCGACACCGTTTACACTCATATTTATTTATCACTAAGATCTTTAGTTCAGACTTAGGTGTTTTGTCTTTTCAATTCGCTCGGGTCAGCCTGACCATTTTAGGATTTGAAGACCCTATTGCTGTAGGACGAAGACGAAGATTGTATTATTATTATTATTATTATTATTTATTATATTTCACTACATCATGTATTCCGCTTCATTATTTACTATTCTCTGGTAGGTGTAACTCTGATATATATTGTATTAGTATAATCAAATGTTTTATAAAATAGCTTCATTAACTATTTATTTCATTGTTGTATTTTGTCATTCCGCTGCAAGATCCTACTCCACTTTCTCTTATTTACCCCATAACAATTCGCCTTTCTGTATGATTTGAGTTGGCATGTATGTCTGCTTAAGCGTACAAAAAGGATGGATGTTACATTTGGTATCAGAGCTCGGGTTTAGCGATAAACCTTAGCTTTGTGGGGTCTGACTCTTTACTAATAGGGTAGTAATACCCTATGATGAGTCGTTGAGTGTATATATATGAGAGAGCGTATTTGTTAGTGTTATAAAAAGGTTTTGATATTGTGTTGATTTGTGCCATTTTGTATTTATTAATTTTGGTTGGTGCATAGGACGCTATGACATCAATAGAGATATCTAAACACTTAATAGGACAGACCGACACAATATTTGTTTTGAAATGTTGGTAAATGAAATAATTTTGCCTATTGTATATTTATATATAAAATAATTTTTTTATACATGATATATAAGTTGTAATATATTGGTTGTTAGGTAGTGTAATTTATAAATATTAGTTTAAGGTAGGATTTGAAAAGTAAAATAAATAAGAATGAATTGGAAATTTTAGAACTTAAGTTCCGGGGTTTTGAAAATTTATTTCAAATGATTTTGGAATATAATAGTATTATTTAGAAGTATTTTTCGATATAAATATTTCAATATGGTCTGAAAGAATTTCTTTAAAGAAATTTTAAAAAGAAATGGGTTATGTACTCCCCTCTCTGTCGTTGGAAAATAATTTCGATAATGAGTGCATGCATCATCGACATTCATTTTCGAGTTTCAAAGTGGGAAGGACACTGTAGTATTTTTACTGTAAGTTTATTTTGATAAACAAATATAAATTTTAAATATATTTAAATATAATTGAGTATATACATTGTAAGTATATACATTTATCTACTTTCCTAAAATGGTTTGAAACTTAACCCGGTATTTAGTTCTTAAGTTTCCATTAATAAATAGTTTTAATTATTGTTGTGAAATGGGTTGTAACTAATTAATAATTGAAACCTCTAATTTAAAATAAGAGATTAAATGCTAGATTATAAATGAATTTTTAAGAAAGTTGAAATTGTAACCTATAAAACAAAAGATATGATTATTGAACGTTTAATTTATTAAAAGAAATAAGATGAACTTGTATAATTTTCTATTGCATTCTTGAAAATACATACATATAACTTACCAAAAGATTTAAAAAGTTGAAGTGTTTAATAATAAAATGTAATGGAAAATTGGACAAGAAAAACTTATATAATGAAAGTGTTCAATGAATCACTTCAATAAATAAGAATTTGAAGTTGTAGTTGTTATAAACTTGAGTATATTTGAAATGCTGCTAATTTAATATAATAGAAAGGTAAGTATTATAAATAAATGAAAATTTACAAGAAATAAATGTAAATTAAAACGATAATTCATTATATGAATGAAAAGGAAATCAAACAACAAATGTTATGAAATGAAATTAATAAGAATGAACTTAATCTATTGTTTCAAATTGTTGTTTGTTTTGGTTTATGGTTGTTTGGGCAAGGATACTTTAAATTTGTTTTGGATGTATGAATAATCTATTTAGTTTCATCTAATACTGTTGAGTAAATGGTGCACTTAGTAGTTTATTTACCATTCTGTAATATTTAAAGTTTTAAACCCGAACAACTATTTATTTGTTTGCTATGGATATATGGATGGTTGTTTTTATTGGCTTCATACGATGGTTGTATGTTGTGATTGCAAGTGATTATAATTGATTTGTTTGTTGGTGGTTGAACAACTTTAAATACTTCATTTTATATAATTGTTAACCTTTTTGGGATTATATAAGTGAAATATAGGTTATGGAAGTAATTGCTACTGCTTTTGGTTTCATAATTAAGCGTTAATTGCCCGACAAATAGGTACGTTCTTGGATTACGGTTTTATAATGTTATTATATTGTTTTCCCATTGTTGGGATATATTGGAAAATATATGTTATATATTGTTATATTTGATATTATAGTTTCTTTCGATCCTCTCCGTACAAAGGAGATTTTGCCGAAATTTTTCATAAATTTTGGACATAGAAATTTTTTGAAAATGTTTTCTAAACTTTATTAATTTGAGTATAAAAAGATTTATTGGTTATAAATTGGTATAATTTATTTAAAATTAATTAATTTTGTAAATTTATTTGTTTATAAAGTTAATATTTTTGAAATAAGATGTATTCTATACTCAATTCTTTATTTTCTCTTTTTCCTTTTCTGGGACGAAAAGTTTTGAGTGGGGGAGAGTGTAAAGATCCATAAATTTCGACAATCAAATTGGTTAATTAATAAGATTTTTGTAATTAAATTTAGAAAGAAATAAAAACTTTATAATTTAAAATGAAACGAATGCTAGAAATGAAACGTAGCAATGGTAATGAAAATTAATTATTGACAATTGGAGTGAAATCCAATTAATGAAATAGTGTAAATTGTTGCACCTGGTTATAAATTGAAAATAAGTAAATAAAAGTAAGTACTGAATTAACCAATGAAATAACATATTGATTTATAATAATTGAATGTAAATTAAGGTAATAATATTAATGCAGGTTAATAAAGAACTAAATTAGTGCAATCCAAATTAATTCGAACAATTGTAAGGTTATAATTGATTGTAAATAGTAAATTAGGGAATAAATTCAAAGTTATATAAAATGATGTAATAATACGCAATAAACTGTAATTTGATAAAATCAATGTTAGATAAGTAATTATAATATTTGTTCCTTGATAATAAAGTATAAATGGGATTTAATTTGGCAAATGGTGATAATCATTACTTGTTTACCCATTTATTTAATTGTCTGAAATAGATTTAAATCCATTGCAATTAAACGTAATTAAAAACTATGTTAATATGAATTTAGTTGATGACTGTAAAAATATTAGAGTAATTGGATATATTATCCATAAGATGATGATTGATTGAATAAAGAGATTGAGTATAAATTATATTAATTTAATTGAAATTAAAAGTATAATTTATTTGAATTTACTTAAATTGAAGTTAAACACTATAAATTTTGCAATAAATCCTTATTTGATTGATATGGGAATTTTGGTTATTGAATTAGAAGTTTATTTATAATCAAAAATGATAGAAATGGTAAATAATTAAATTTGAATTGAAGAAGTGATTAAGTAATTTAATATTAAATTATTTAATTAACAGGAAAATAGCCATTTTGGCCACTAACTCGGATTTCGACGAAAACGGTTTCATTGGATCGGTAACGGTGAATTATTGTAGGATTTCAAGTTTCGTAGCGATTGGACTTATGTTTGATCGTACGGACTCGAAACGCCTAGAAATCAATTAAATTGAAATCAATTTGAAACAACTTGATTTTAGCATAACTTCTTCATACGATGGAATTTGGACCTGAAACCTGTTCCATTGATTTTGAAATATTTTAAAACATCTATTTTGACATGTGACTTGACCCAATTTCGTTTCGGAGTCGAAACGGGCTTTTCGGGCTATGTATCGTTCAACTTTCAAACCGATTCGATCCATTTGTTCGTATTTTAATCTGCCAATATATATCTAGTTATAAACCCTACCAGCCTTTCTATTTCTCATTTCTGTACGTACAAAAACTTCTGTTGCTCCTTTTCCTCAAAGGTTGTAAACCCTAAATTTTCCAATTCAATTCCAATTCATAACCAACAACAAAAATTCAAACTTCTCAAATAATATCAATTCCATATCGATCTGAAGCTCTCAACAACCACATCTCAAATTGAGATTCGTTTTCAATTTGAATCATCGGTTGCCCAGAAATCGACGATCAATCCTCGACCTTTCATCACTCGACGATCAACTTCCACGGATCGTTGATTTGAGAGTAGCATTTGTAGAGGGGGACGAGTGTTGTTCATCGGTGGGGTTCGCAGGTGGTATTGACGGTCAGATCGACGCCAGAAATTCAAGTAGGGTTTGGAATTGGTGGCGACGCTGAGGCGTTTTCGGTAGTCGTGGTTCGTGGAAGGATCCGTGATCAGCGGTGTGGCAGGGGGGTCGATCGTGACCTGCTCGTCGACGACGAGTGGTTGGGTCAACGGTGGTGGCTCGGTATTGTTTCGTGTTCGACGTTTAGATCAGCTGTAGGGTTTCTGGAGCGTTGGTATATGCGAGGACATGGATTCATCTGATTTGTCAGGTGTTTTTCTTATATTTTTATTTTTTATTTAATTTTAAAATTCAAACATTCTGACCCATATAACTTGTTCATACGAGTTCCGTTTCACGCGCGATTTCCTTTATTGAAATTCCGGACATTTGACGTTGGTTTGGACAAATTATAAGACTGTTCAACTTTGGGTTTAAATTGGATTTAAATTCAATTTAAATTCAAAAGGTGAGTGGTTTAACCCACTTACAACTTTTAAAATTTCTTATGTTTGTTAAATTAATTTATGATGTGGTTATAAATTTATTTATGACTATTTGGCATATTTTGAATCATCATCTTAGTTTATTTGAATTTATTTGCATAAAATAGTTATTTAATTTATTATTGAATATAACTGCCAGTAAAATACATGTTATTTATTATCTGTTTATATTAATGTTATTGATTGAACTGGATGATGATTTTGATAAATGTTGATATTGGATGAATGGATGTTGTATTTTACATTGTTATAAACTGCAAGTGGTTATGCGTTTTTATTTCATTCGGGATTGCGGTTTGAAATGATATATAACCGCATTTTTATTTTAAATTAAGGATTGAAATGATAAATATCTGTATCACTTGACCATAGGATAGTAAATTATATACATTCACCATGGTCTATATATAAAAATATTTTGTAATGGTTTCTATGGTTTTGTAGAGAAATATATAGTTTTAGTTAAATATTAATTTAGGATATTATATAATTGTTATTTTATCCTTGATTAAGCTATGTATAATTTGTTCCTTGGTTTTAAACTATGTATAATTTGTTTTAATATAGAATAAGCTTAATAATAAGTTTGATTTTTATTGAAGATAATATGGTTAAGTATTTAAATTATATTTCAATATAGAGTTTATAATGGTTTAAATAAATTAAGGTTGGAAGATAAATTTGAGATTTATTTGAAATTGAATTTATTTAAGAATTAAGCTCAAATAAGTTTGATGTGAAATTTGTTAAATTTGAAATTTTAGAAGGTATGATTTTATAATTTGATTTGGTTTAAGGTGAATTAAATGAATATTTCAAGTATAAATGAATTGAAGGAAATATTTAGTTATTTGTAGCTTGAGTTTTATTTAAATGATAATGGCTTATTATGTAAAATATTTCAAAACTAAATAATAGAAAATTGAATTGTTGAATCATAATTACCAAATTAGTTTTGAAATTGTTGAATACTTAAAGTTTGAAATATATCGAATTTGAAATGGTTTATTCTATGGATCAAATCGATTTTAAAATTGATAAATTTGGAATAGTTATTTGGAAACTGAATTGAATGGAAATTTATGATTTGGGATTTGGTTAAATATAAAATGTAGAAATTCGAGTTGTGTTGGATTTGATTTGTGAAATTGATGAAGCTATTTTATTATACAAAGTATTTGAAATATTTAAACCATTTAAGTGGTGTAAGTTATGTTTCAAAGTTTCGAGTTTCAAAGTATTATGATTTGAAAGTGTTATAATTTCAAGTGTTTTGGTTTCGAAGGGTATAAATTTGAAAATTCTATGATGTTTGGAAAAGGATATATTGGAAATAAAAATGATATCGTATTGATTTAGTTTTGAAATGGAAATGATATCATATTTATATGGTTTTGATATGGCAATGATATTTTAGTTTAAAGCATAAATTATTTTGAAGTGACCGCGGTGTAATAATAACGTTTGGTCGTTAAAGAGACTGGGATCGGATGTTGTCATACTCTCTACCAACTCCGAAAACTACTTTAACAACTGTGTATGCAGTGGATATTCTTGAATGAAGTAGGATGGTGGCAGCGTTCCTTTGAGGTATATACATGGACCCGACTCCTGTGAGTTGGCATAAGGTGGCTAAAACAGGAGCGATTAAGGGGCTAAGAAGGTAGCACCTTTTATCGGACACACTCCTTCGATACCATTTTATTGCTTTGTGATTGATTGGGGCCCTTTGATTTTGGGGGTGTGGCTTAAGCTGGCGGTAGTAGCTGCTACGCATTACCACCGGTCCAAAAGCCTAATTGGTATATCTACCCTGACATTGCCTAGTTGTGCCGTGTCACCTACCCTAGTGCGCCTTGTACGGTTTGGTTTTCTCCCGTAGCCCGTGGAATAGTTAGATTAGTCTCCCGATCTTGAGAGGCGTTGATACTGGATGGACTACTGGGACTATTACGTGTTAAGGGGAATATTGGGTCACTTCTTAACGCTATTTTAAAGTAAGTTTATTTTACTATAGACGTTATTATAATAACGAAATATTACTACATAGAAAATAGTTTAACGGATCCTTAGAAGATGTGAATCCCGACCATCTCTTAAATTACTACACTCACGTTAGACACTGGATAGTAGATGTCAAACCCCGTAAACATCTCCGACGCCGTTTACACTCATATTTATTTATCGTCGATTTAACTTACATAAGATCTTTTAGTTCTGACTCGAGTGTTTTGTCTTTTCAATTTGCTCGGGTCAACCTGAGCATTTCAAGATTTGAAGACCCTATTGCTGGAGGAAGAAGACGAAGATTATATTATTATTATTTATTATATTTCACTACATCATGTATTCCATTGCATTATTTATTATTCTCTGGTATGTGTAATTCTGATATGTATGTATTAGTATAATCAAATGTTTTATAAAACAACTTCATGAACTGTTTATTTGATTATTATATTTTGTCATTCCGCTGCAAGATTCTATTTTTTTCTCTCCAGTTTTTCTTATTTACCCCATAACAATCCGCCATTCTATATGGTTTGAGTCGGCATGCGTGTCTGCTTAAGCGTACAAAAAGGAGGGATGTTACATTTATGATGAAAGGTTTAGGTTCTATGATAAAATATTCATAAAAAACATTGTAGAAATGCCGCGGAAGGTTTTAAGGAGGAAGGTTCAGTGGCAGAGTCATAAATAAATTGAAAATTGGTTTTTTGCCAATTAAAGTATACATTCTTTTCACCAACTCCTATTATTTATCAAATTCCTATTGGTTAAAGACATACTTTAACACTTTCTCTGTACAAAAACTGCTACTGATCAGATTTCCAATTTCAAAAATTATTTTTCAAAATAATTAATTATATTCATATTTTATATTATTGTTAATCCTTTTTAGCTTAGAAAATTCATAATAAATCAATATCAGTTGGTAAAAATCCCAAAAATTCACCAAGATTCCGAAACAACATTTTCTTCATCATACAAAAATTTCGAGACACAATTCATTATTTTATTATTTTAAATAATTAAAATCCAAAATAAATGCCTTTTTTACCTTAGGAAATTCATAAAATATTCCTATTAACTCCGAAAATTATGAAATTAAAATCCATCTCCAAAATTTCATTTTACACAACATATCCAAAAATCAAGTTGTTTGGAAGTCGTTTGCTAAGGATTTTACTCTAAAACTCATCATTTTAATTCCATAAAAATCCAAATAAGTTAACATAAATCATTATTCTATCAAAACAATGATTAATAGATCCAAACATGATCAACACAACAAAATAAATTCGGTTACTATCTATAACCTAATAAAACAAGTAAAAATGAGATGATTTACACTATTATTCACCTTGCTTGAGATAAGGAGATTAGCGATTGTTTGAGATTGATTTTCGTCTAGCTTGAATCCTAAGCTTTTAGTTGATTTTCTCTTCACTTCTATTGGCCGGCCTTGCTTCTCATGGTTTCATTTGAGAATAATGAACTTGTAAGACTAAGAAGGATGGTATAAGGGTGGCAAATATGGGTGGCTATTTACCATAATGCCCTTGTGTTTAATTTCCTAATCATTTATTTATGTTCATTAGATAAGCACGACCATCTAGTTTATTAATCAACCTCAATCCCCTTATCTACATTATTCTATTTAATTTATTTTAAATAAATCCCCTAAATAATGTTAATAAAATTAGGGGTGTTACAGACTCCCCTCCTAAAAGAATTTCGTCCTCAAAATTTAGTAAGGACTAACTAGAAATCATAGCAATCATCTGTAACATCTTCGAATAAGCATACTAGCTTATCTGACTAGTAACCAATCTATATAAATCTAATATATACATACCACCAAAGCAGATCAGGATAAACCTCTCGAATCATGTCTTCTGTCTCCCAAGTACAGTCTTTCTCGTTGTTGCTCCATTGAACTTTCATCAACTTGACTGTCTTGGTCCTCAATCTTATCTCATCTCTCGCCACAACCCGAACTAGTTGTCTAACAAAAGTCAAATTAGGCTCTACTACCAAGTCCTCCAACTCTGTATAAAGAATACTATCCTCTTGATCATGAACACACATGCGAAGATGAGACATATGGAATACTTTATGGACACCTGCCATATTGCTCTGCAACTCTACTCTGTAAGCAAGTTTTTCGATCCTTTCTAAAATCTGGAATGGTCCATCATATCTCAGAGCCAACTTTCCCGACTTTCCGAACCGTACCACACCCTTCATTGGTTATACTTTAATGAAAAACCTTCCTTTTACTGAGAACATTTGGTCTTTATGCCTCATATCTACATAACTCTTCTTCCTGGATTGATCTCCCTTCATCCGTCCTCAGATTAACTCAATCTTTTTTTGATGCCTCTCTAACCAAATATGGACTTAAGACCATTCTGTCCTCAGTCTTCAACCAACTTGCTGGCGATTTACATGGTCTTCCATAAAAGCTTCAAAAGTAACCATTCCTATAATAGTCTGATAACTATTATTATAGGAAAACTCAATCAAATGTAGGTAGTCCTTCCAAGATCTACCAAAGTCCAATATACAAGCTCTTAACAAGTCCTCAAGTACCTTGTTGACTCTCTGTGTCTGTTCATCTGTCTATGGGTGATAAGTTGTACTCATCTTGATCTTGGTACCTAATGCCTCTTGTAGACTCCGCCAAAATTTCCTACTGAATAGTTCATCCCTATCGCTGAATATGCTACAAAGAATCTCATAAAGTCTAACTATGTTCTTGATGAACAACTTTGCAAAAAGAGGTGTCGTTCTGGTCGACTTTACTAGATGAAATGAGCACTCTTGGTCAACCTGTCTATGATAGCCGATATACTCTCATTTTCTCTCCTTGACCTTAACAATCGGTTTATAAAATCTGTGATAACGCATGATTTCAAACCCAATTTAAATGTGATAATCTTTTAATAAATTAATTAAAATTGATAAATTAACTGAATTTAATTTATGGAAACACTGATTTATAAGTTAAATAAATAATTCTGGTAATGAAAGTATATATCCAGATGAGTATTGGTTTGATAATCTTCTTAGTATAATTATTTAAATTGGCAAAATTGATATTTTGAAACAAAAAATAATGGTTGTTTGTATATATAGATATAAATAGATTTCATAGAAATAGAATTGTTATTTTTAAATTGAATAAGTAGTTATATATGTACATATGTACAACTTGTTTTGTAAATTGAATTTTAGAATTTAATTTGAATTTGGAATTTAAAGTTTTGAAATTTCAAAGGATGGATATTTTAAAATATTTGAATTTAAAGACATTTGTGTAAGTTTTATTTATAAATACAATTGATTTTTATTTCTTTAGATATTTTTTTATATATTTATATATAAGTATTATAAATTATAAATTAAGTAAAAACATTTTTATTAACATTTAAAATTTAAATAAATACTTAAAGAAACAAGTGTCATTATCTTAAGTCTTCATATAACATGTGTAAAACTAATAAGAATATACAAATGACAAATGTCAAAATGTTGTTTTCTTTTAATTTTTAAATTAATCATTTCAGCTATTTTAAATACTTATGTTTTCTTCTTCTTCATTTTCTTTTTCTTTCTTTAATCAAACTAAAGGAAAATCAGCTAAAAAAAAGATCAAAGAACAGATCTATGAAGCATTTTCTTTTCAACCTGAGTTTTTAAAGTAAGTTAAATCTGAAGCAAGATCAAGCTGCATGCAAATCTAAACAATAAGCAACATTAAGTTTAAGTCAAAAACAAGAATCTAGGGGCAATTCATTTTAAAATTTTCAAAAGGGAAAAGACATTTCCAGCAAACTTCAAATTAGAAGTTCCGTTCTTCAACATTTTTTAAGGTGAGTGAACTTTTTCTTTTGTAAAACTTAAGTAATATATGAATTATTGTATGATGATTGCATTGCATGTATGTGTATGTGAAAGTATTGTGAATTTTTAAAGTGTGCATGTCTGTTGATTTTAAAAGTCTCTGAGCTTAGTTCAACCCTCTGCTTTTAATCTATAAAACCTGATTCATCTGTAGATTCGATGCATATGACATATGGATGAATTAAATATGAGATGTATGTTTGAAATGTGACTTCATGATGGTTTTATGATCCTAAAACATGTTTATGGTATGAAGATGGTGTGTAAATGTCTGGATATGACATTCTTCTCTCTTTTAAGTTTCAGAGATGTAAACGTAAATTTAAAAATTTAAATTCTTCACACTAAAATCTCTTTTAGGCTGAGGTATTTAAACAAAGATTGGTGTTTAAAAACTAAACTAAGTTTTAAAAGTATTTTCAAGAATAATAAATATAAATATTATCTAGAAGAATGAAAAAGAACAGAGAAGCATAAGTATTTGTTAAAATCAAATATAATGATCTGTTAAATTATATATATAATTAGAATTCCATTTCCAAATTAAGATTTTTAAAGTTAAAATCTTGATTTTTAATATTGAATTGGCTGAGTAATTCATGGTTGTCTAGGAATGGGTTATCAAGAGCTTTCTGGTGATCAAAAGAGTGGATGTTTGGGGTTCCTTCTGGAGCTAGCTGAATGAGTGGAGTGTTCGGCAAAAATGGTTGATGGGTGGATAGGCCACCGTGGCGGTGGCGGTTTGTTGTAAAAGTTTTAAACCCTAGTTTTAGGCATGGCCAAGTTTAGGGGTCGCATGGGCTACTCTGATGTATCGAGTTCATCAGAACTTCGGCAATTTAAAGCTTGGACGTCGGGGAAATGGTGGTTGGATCCCCTGATTTTCTGATGGCCGGAGGAGTGAGTACGAGGCAAAATTTCAGGTGATGTGGTGGGGCCATGTTCTAGTTTTAGTTGGTTTGTACAGCTCGATTTTGTTCTCGAACTTTAGTCGATGGGATTGGAGTTTTTATGGTCCAAGGTTGTGGTGGTCGACCTGTGGGGATCGTCAACGTTGATCGGAGTTGGCGGCGTCAACAGTGCATGTGCACGACTGTAGTGTTGTGTCTGTAGTTGTTTGGGAAGATAGGTACTCGAGTTTCTCGAGTAAGTTGTATGAGTTGCTCGAAGTCCGGAGAGGAATGACTCGAAGTAAAATATAGGGTTGCTCGAGTATTTCTCTTTGTTTCAGGTTTATTAACAAAACAGAAACCTGTTTCTGCTTTTAAAATTTAAAGTAAAGTTTGAACAGAAACTAGAATTTAATTTAGAATTTTAACCTGAAATTTGAATCTGAATTCAAATAGTTTAAATCTTGTTTTTTGAAATAGTTTGAATTTTTTGAAAATTTAAGTTGGTTTTAAATAAAACAGAATCCTGTTTCTGTTTTGAAAATTTAAAGGAAAATTTTAAATGTAAACTAAAATTTAAAATTTGTTTGAACCTGAATTTGAAATTTGATTTAAAATTGGTTTTGAATCTGAGTTTGAATAAGTTAAATTTGAAATTTAAATTTAGTTTAACAACTTTTAACGTATAAAAGAATATTGGTTTTGAATTTAAACTGAAAGTTTTAAATTTTAAAATAGAAATTGAAAATAAGTTTAATTTCTAGTTTTCGAAATCTGGAAATTGTGTTGAGTTTTAGTTTTTAAAATGAAATAAGTTTAAATTTAAATTGTTTAATTACTTTAAAATGGTTAAATGATTTGAATTTAAATGGAGTTTAAAATGTAAGTATGTTTTTTTTAAGTTTAAAGTTTAAATCTGGAATAAAAGATTCAAGCTGTATTTCAGATTTGAAATTAAAAGAAAATTTTAAATTGAATTTATTTGTAAAACAAAATTTGGAATGTTTTAAAGTGTATTTTGAACTAATTTGAATTTAAAGATGAATTTGGTTTAAATTCTTTCAAATTTATTTTATATAATGGATGTTTCTTGAACACGTGAGATAAAAAGATTTTAGATTGTTTTAAACCTTGTTTAAATAAATTGTATTCATTTTAAAATCTTAAAATTTTAAAATGAAAGGTAGAGTGAAATTTAAAGTAGATTTGAAACAAATTGTTTTTAAATACTTTAAATAAGTAAGAAATGTTTTCTTAAATTAAGTTAGAATTTAAGAATTTGGATTCATTTAAATTATTAAGTTAATTTAAAAGGGTAATTAATTATTTAATTAATTAATAATATGGATGATTAATTAAGTAATTAAAAAATTTAATTGATTAATTAAAGTCTTAAGATTAGTTAATTAAGATTAATTAATCGAGTGGTTAAGGATTAATTAAGTTGCAGTTAACAATTAATTAATTTAATAATTAGAAATTAGTTAATTGGTAATTAAATATTAATTTGAAATTTATGGTGGTTAATCTGAGTTAATTTCTCAATAATGTAATTAAATATTTGTTAATGAAGGTCATTAACTTAACAATTAATTAATGCGATTTATTTTTAATTAGTTTAAACACTCGATGATTTGATGAATAATTACTTAACGTAATTAATGGGATTGTAATTACTTAGGGAAGTAATCAATTGATAATTACTGAATGTAATTAAAGGTGCTAATGATAGAAGTAATTTAGATTAAATTAATTTGTAATTAATCAAGGGAATTAATTAGATGATCAGTTTGTAACCAATGGTATAAGCAGGATTTATAGATTGAAGTAATTAATTTAATTCACTTTAAATTAATTAAAGATGATAAACTATTGACAATTAAGGGTAGTTAATTACTGATGCTATTAATCAAGGGTGATTAACAATTATGGTTAGTAATTAACAAATGAAGTGATTAAAGGTTAATTACTGTATTTGGTTAAGAATAATTAATTTGTGAAATTAGTTTAGGGTTAATTACTTAAATGTAATTAAAGGATAAATAGAAGATATTGGAAGCCTTTGGTTAATTGTTATTCCTAATATGTGGTTTGTGATGTTATGTGATAAGTTATGTTTGATTTAAATTGTGATGATGTGGTTATCAATTGATGATAAATTATGTGACATTCTGTATTTAAGATTGAATTGTATTTCACTTGAATAATTTAAGTTAAGATGATATTGGTTTCGAAGAGATCGGAGTCGGGTATTAGTAAATACCCGAAACCACTTCGATTCTTTGTGAATTGATATGTGAAGTCAATAGACTGGAATGGAATGATATAAGTGAATATGACTATTTAATCTTAGTTTTGGTACTTAGAAATTGATGTGTGAAATGAGTAATGTATTTAACGACTTGTGAACTTGTCAATTGATATAAGTTACCCCGGGTTCATATCAGTTGTATGCTTTTGTATTCCATGTTAGATGGGTTTACTCACGCTGGTTCCAGCCTGACCTGGGTGTTACTTTGATGTAATGCTCGGGTCAGACCGAGTATTACAGATTTTCAGGTAAGGACGTTCTAGAGCCCAGGAGGCGAGCTGGATGGCAGGAACGTATGTAGAGTTTTCCGCTGTGTTTATTTGTAGCTTAACTGGGGCATGTTGAATTAAACTTCTCAGTGTTGTGTAATTATTGTAAATATGATATATTAAAAGGTAATTTGACCAGTATAGTTTTCCTTTGTGTAACTACTATTTATTCAATATTATATTTTAATCCGCTGCGAATGTGAGAATCTGTGTTTTGGTGTTTCTGTTTTCTTCTTTTTCTTCTATCCCTTTCTTCTTTTTCATAACTATCTGGAGTTTTCGAGATCGAAAATTCCGGGTCGTTACAAAATCGATGGATATCGAAATCCCATTTCCAAACCGGAGTATCTAGTGGCTGAAGTGACCCACATGGCTTCTGATGTTCGGCTTTCACTTGTTTACAGTTTACTCACCGCCTTACCCACAAGGCAGCATCCCTCTTCATGCCTTCCCAACAGAAGCTCCTCTTCATATCTTTATACATCTTGGTCCTTCTAGGATGAATCATAAACTTTGATCGATGACATCCCTCAGGAACTTCTCTTCTCAAGTTCTCCACATCTGAAACAATTACCGTCCCTTTTTTCTCAACCATCCTCTTTGGTCAAGACAAAAATCTTTCAAATCATCGACCTCGGTTCCAACCCCAAACCTTTTAATCCTCTCAGCTAATAATGGAACCACCTTCTGATTAGAAGCAATTCTCTCAACCAATACCGGTTGAACTTCCAAACAGGACAACATGGCAGTACTTTGACTAGAACTAGTAGTCGATCTTAACTGCACACCACAACTGGTCAAAGCTTCCGGATCTTTCGACTCCACCAACATAGCCAATACAACATTTTGATGTCTTTTGCTGAGAGCATTTGCTTTATTGGCTTATAAAACCTTTCCTCTAAAACCTTTCGAAAATCTTGGGTTATACTTTACAAAACATGGGTAACCACCTAAGTCGAAAACTTCCCTTCGAAATTTACATCCCGAACGCCATAGCGGGAAGAAATATATCTAGAAGGGGATGATCATACCCTAATTGGGAATGACCTACTTAGCCTTACTGCATCTAATCATGTTTCGGTCATTTTCGATTTGATGAGGCTTGAGGCAATGATTACCTTTTCACATAGCACATATCACATCACTAAATGCCACATTGCCATTTCCGTTGACTACTAATTGTCTTTCATAAAAATACAACCCTTTGAGATCATACGTCTCAAGAAGTGTGTTAAGCTAAGAGAAGTTGCATTCTCCATTACTACTGATGTACGTTTGTAAAAGCTAATGTACGTAGTCTTTAGAAATGCAATGTCAAACAAAAGTCCATATAGATTGTCCAGAAACGAGACAAGCCAAATGCACTCTCATACTACCACTAGTAGCGAATATTCCTTGCAATCCGAAGAATCTTCACCACGAGGAGACCACTGCTACAAATAACTCTATAATGGGAGCTACCCAGAGCATGTTCAACAAGTAATCTTCATGCTATGAAGATCCACGGTCTTCAATAATCATCATCTTCAACATGTCTTCACGTTCGTATACATTGGTTCGAAGTGGTTTACGGATAGGAATCACCCAAATCCGACCCCTGTTCCTTCGGAATCCAATTATTGATGAAAAGTGAATATGAGTATATAGGATTTACTAAGTCTCTTTTCACTTTAATTCTTTTCGGCTGATTTCGAAATCTCTTTATTTTGACTTAGGATAATTCGAAGTAATTCATTCTTTTGCTTTGGAAAATATCTCAAACTTTCACTCTTAACCCTCGATCCAAATTCCTCAAATTTTTAGGCGGGTCAAAAAAAATATTATTCAAGACACCATTTATGGAACCCTAAATCAATCTTAGCAAACATTTTTGAGTAAATAGGATCATAGAAATCATTCATTTTGGAGATTGCTTAAATTCCAGATAATACCAATCCTCTTTTATTTTGGAAACTCAATACGATCTTTTTATTTAAGATCATCCAGGCTTTCCTTTCACCCTTCGCCTAATAAAAGAAAACATAGGCCAGGTAAGTTCAGGGCACTGGTTGCTCCATCCCTAACCTTAGTTAAACACCTTGTTTTATCTTCCCAAATATCACAGGCGGGACAAACGTACTAGTCGTTTCCACATACTCAGTTATCAACTTTAATTTGGAATTTCTTATAAAGATTCCAAATTATCTTTCAAAAAAGCTCAGTTTTCCTTTTAAAAACATTCATAATTAACTCCAGGAAAAATCATTACTTTTAAACTTATATTCAAAAAGCTATAGAATTCGCAACATAAAAGTGCTGCACAAAGTGCTATATAAGCTTATTTGATTTAAACAATTTTTAAACATTCTATCATTCATATTTTTCAATCCAAATCTCCTTTAAATCATTTAAATATATTTATCAAATTTATTCCATATTTTTCCATAATTAAAAACGTTCATTTAAACAAATTTCATGTTATTGTCACTTGACTACACTAGCGCGATTTTTTTAGAAAATTGATTTGGACTTAATTCAAAACTACTCAACAAAATTCTGATTTTCTTTCTTTGTTTAGAATATATGGATAAAATAGTCAGGAATTTTCTTATCTCGAATAATTTCGAGCTATATTCCACTCTACACATTCATTTGAACTTGTCGGCGCGAAATCGTGAACTATCGTTGCGCGACGCTTGCGCGATGCGGGTAGTTTTAACTTATTTTTCAATATTTGAAATAATCTATTCAAATTATATTTTATCATTTCTAAAATCATTACAAATCATTTTAAACTAATATTTTCACTTTTTAAAGTAATTAAAATGAATTTTCACTATTACCACATTATAATATTATTATATTCATACTATTTTAATATTTTAAATTTCAATTTCAATTCAATTTCAATTCTAACTTCAAATTAAACTCATTTAAAAAATAGATTTCAAATCTAATTTCAATTTAAACTTCAATTCAACCTTAATCTCAATTTCAGTTTTCAAAATCGATTTCAATTTAAATTTAACTATTCATCTCAATTTCAATTTCAATTTCAATTTAACTATCCTTTTTAAACCCGTTTCATTTCAAATTTCAAATTCTCTTTTATTTTTACTTTAGTTTCACTTTTAATTGAAAAGAGATTTATTTTTCATCAATATCTCATATCACCAAAATATGGTCTTACTTGACAAAGGTGATTACTTAATCAATATGATAGAAATTTGATGTCCATATTAACATCATAACCGTATGAACAATCATATGACATTAACATTCTCAATATGGGTATAGTACGATAAATGTTACAACATTACTATGGATTATCCAACATGAAAACAATTATTCAAACATCCGTATCAACATTTTAAAGGGGTGGATACTTGCATATGTCATACGATAATTATTATAGCAAAATCAAAATACGATCTTTCAAAAGCAGTGAGAATTTTCTCACCTCTAACCAAATTGATTAACTTCCTACCAACATTAGAATCACGACAACACTTCATCTAAATCATTACTAAACTCAACCAAAACTTGCCCAATTCAACTCCTTACTCTGAATTCTCAGCCACTGCTTCCACCTTTGCTTTGATCTCGGCCATGCCTCCCTCCCTCAATATTGCTCATGGCCAAGGGCCATTAAAAAAGAGAAGAAGAAGTGAATTAAGAAGAGGTTAGAGTAACAAATGGATTAGTGCTCATGCACCCCACTATTTTTAACCATCCTACCTCTCTTAAATAGGGAAGCCATTAATAAGCAAAAGAAAGCTCAAAAATGAAGAAGAAGAATGAAAAGCTTCCCTTCGAAATTTGCATCCCAAACGTCATGACGGAGATAAATATCTAGAAGGGGATGGTCGTGCCCTAATTAGGAATGACCCACTTAGCCTTGCTACATCTAATCTTGTTTCGGTTATTTTCGGTATGATGAGGCTTGAGGCAACGATTTTTACATAGCACATATCAGATCTCTGAATGTCACATTTTCATTTCCATTGACTACTAATTGCCTTCCACAAAAATACAACCCTTGAGCTCGTACGTCTTAAGAAGGGTGTTAAGCTAAGAGAAGTTGTCTTCTCCGCCACCGCTGATGTACGTTTGTAAAAATCAATGTACGTAATCTTAAGAAATGCAATGTCCGACAAACGTTCATACAGGTTGTCCAGGAACAGGACAAACCGAAGGCACTCTCCTAATACCACTAGTAGCGAGTAGTCCTTGCAAGCCGAAAAATCTTCACCACAAGAAGAGCATTCCTATAAATAACTCTATAAAGGGAGCTACCTAGAGCATATTTAACAAGCAGTCTTCATGTTATGAAGATAGGCGATCTTCAATAATCATCATCTTCAACATGTCTTCATGTTCGAAAGTATACATTAGTTCGAAGTGGTTTTCGGATAGGAATCACCCAAATCCGACCCCGGTTCCTTCAATATCCAGTTATCGATAAAAAGTGAATATGAGTATGTAGGATTTATTAAGTCTCTTTTCACTTTAATTCTTTTCCGTTGATTTCGAAATCTCTTTATTTTGACTTAGGATAATTCGAAGTAATTCATTCTTTTGCTTTGGAAAATATCTCAAATTTTCACTCTTAACTCTCGATCCAAATTCCTTAACATTTTAGGCGGGCCAAAAACAATGTTATTCAAGACATCGTTTACGATAGACCCTAAACCAATCTTAGCAAACATTTTTGAGTAAATAGGATCACATAAATCATTCATTTTTGAAGATTGCTTAAATTTTGGATAATACCAATCTTCTTTTATTTTGGAAACTCAAACGATCTTTTTATTTAAGAGCATCGGGCTTTCCTTTCGATTTGTTCCATCCCTCGCCTAATAATAGAAAACATAGGCCAGATAAGTTCAGGGCACTGGTCGCTCCATCCCTAACCTTAGTAAAACACCCTGTTTTATCTTCCCAGATATCACAGGCGGGAAAAATGTACTAGTCGTTTCCGCATACTCAGTTATCAACTTTTTTTTGGAATTGCTTATAAAGATCCCAAATTATCTTTCAGAAATGCTTAATTTTTCTTTTAAAAACATTCACTATTGATTCCGGAAAAATCGTTACATTTAAACTTATATTCAAAAAGTTATAGAATTCACAGCATAAAAGTGCTACGGAAAGTACTATATTAGCTTATTTGATTTAAACAACTTTTAAATATTCTATAATTCATATTTTTCAATCCAAATCTCTTTAAATCATTTACATAAATTTATCAAATTTATTCCATATTTTTTCATAATTAAAACGTTCATTTGAACATATTTCCTGTTATGGTCACTTAACTACACTAGCACGATTTTTCTAGAATATTGATTTGGACTTAATTCAAAATGTACTCAATGAATTTTTGATTTTATTTCTTCGTTTTAGAATATATGGATATAATAGTCCAGAATTTTCTTATCTCGAAGAATTCCGAGCTATATTCCACTCTACACATTCATTTGAACTTGTCGGTGTGAAATCGCGAACTACCATTGCACGACGCGCCTTGTTTTAACTTATTTTTCATTATTTGAAATAATCTATTCAAATTGGATTTTATCACTTATAAAATCATTACAAATCATTTTAAATTAATATTTTAACCTTTTAAAGTATTTAAAATGAATTTTCACTATTACCATAGTATATTATTATTATATTCCTATTATTTTAATATTAAATTTTAAATTCCAGTTTCAGTTCAATTTCAATTCTAACTTCAAATTAAACTCATTTAAAACTTAGATTTCAAATCTAATTTCAATTTAAACTTCAATTCAACCTTATTCTCAACTTTAATTTTCAAAATCGATTTCAATTTCAATTCCATTATTCATCTCAATTTCAGTTTCAATTTAACTATCTTGTTTAAAACCGTTTCACTTTAGATTTTAAATTCTCTTTTATTTTTACTTTAGTTTCACTTTTAATAGAAAAGAGACTTATTTTTTCACAATATCTCATATCACCAGAATATGGTCTTATTTGACAAAGGTGATTACTTAATCAATAATGATAGAAATTTGATGTCCATATTAACATCACAACCATACGAACAATCATATGACATTAACATGTTCAATATGGGTATTGTACGATAAATGTTACAACATTACTATGGATTATCCAACATTCAAACAATTATTCAAACATCCATATTAACATTTTAAAGGGGTGTATACTTGCATATGTCATTAGATAATTATTATAGCAAAATCAAAATACGATCTTTCAAAAGTAGTGAGAATTTTCTCACCTTTAACCAAATTGATTAACTTCCTACCAACATTCAAATCACAACAACATTCCATCTAAATCATTACTAAACTCAACCAAAACTTTCCAATTCAACTCCTTCTTACTTCTTACTCTTGGCCATCGCTTCTACCTTTGCTTTGATCTTGACCATGCCTTCCCACCTCAATATTTCTCATGGCCAAGCACCATTAAAGAAGAGAAGAAGAAGAAGTGAATTAAGAAGAGGTTAGAGAGTAACAAGTGGATTAGTGCTCAAGCACTCCACTATTTTTAAAACTCCTACCTCTCTTAAAGAGAGAAGCCATTAATGAGCAAAAGAGAGCTCAAAAATAAAGAAGAAGAAGAATGAGAAGTGTGAAGAAAATGAGAAGAATGGATGGGTATTTTTAGAAAAAGTAAGGAGTGGTGAATTACAAAACTAACCCTTTACAAAATTACCAAAAATCCTCACTTTATCTTATTTTTTTCAACACTTACCATCACCTTATCACATCACCACTTTATGTCTAAATCACTTAAAATTTAAGTAAAGAAAAATAAAGATTTGGTTGGATTTGATGTAACATGTTTTGTCTTTTTGTGCTTACTTTTGCTAGTTTTTTCTAAACGTGTTTAGTAAAAGTAAAAATGATTAGTGAATTAAATAATACTTATACTATTTTAATATATGTTTATACATAAGAAAATAAAGGTGCAACAACATTGTGGCAACTTTTAATCGACAAAATGTTGATTTTCGACAAAATGTTTTACGGTCATATTTTGCTGTTTTAGTTAAACTATTCATTTATGTTATCCAAATTTAAAATGAACTTTTTCCTTATTTTAAATATATTAAAACATGTCTATTCATATTTTAAAATCATATTTAAATAATATCAAAATCTCTATTTTTACAGTGTATGTAAAACTAACAAAATGCGACAAATTTTGGTTATTTCTGTAAAACGTTATTAACATATTTTTAAATATTTTAATATATTTTTATTATCTTTATTAGGTGTGTTTAATAATATTTAACTTTTCAAATAAATGTTTAAATCCATTTATTTAAGCCTTAACAAAACTTAACTTTTGTTGGTTTTTTCTAAAATCTATTATATACTTGTTAATTTATTAACTATAAGAGTAAATATTTCTCCATTATTATTTATTATATATAACTTATTTATTTATGATTTAAATTCCTTTTAATCTTTAAAATAAGCAAAATCTCTTGTTTTTGAAGTAGCGAAATTACGGGTCGTTAAACTCCTTGTACATGATCCATGAACTTCCTCATCAATGCCGACTTGGCAACCTTGGATAAGAACCTCTACTCAAAACTTCTTCTAAAATCAGCCCATGCCAGCTGTTCCCCCGGAACTCCGATTGTCACATTTTTCCACTAGTGAAGCGCTAACCCTTGCAACTGTCTAGAGGCTAGCCTTCTCTTCCCTCCATCATCTAAGCCTAAATCTATAAAGATCCTTTTACAGTTCAATATCCAGCTCTCAACTTCAACAGCATCCTCTGTTCCATGAAAAGAATTTCCTCCCAAACTGGTAAAATCCCTACTCAGCTTAGCATAGTTATTGCCAACTGCAGCCACAGGATTGGCTCCTCCAATATTCCCAGCATTGCCTCCTGCTGCCCCTGCAATTACTCCAGCTTGCATCAAGTTGATGAAGACTGATACATCGTCCCCATATCTACTGGTGGCGTTCTAGCTTATATTGGCCTCTACACTTGGATTAGCATTAGCCTGTAGACCTTGGTTCCTCCTGGTATTAGGTTGAGCATTACCATTCGTTGTTGTGCTTCCTCTATCCAGATTCACTCTTTTATTTCCTATTTCCATACCTTCCTTTCTCATAATCTACATATGAGTTTTAATAAGATACAGAATAACGGTCTAAGAGAGAGGGGAATACGTACCTAGATATATACTTATATATCAAATACAAGTACGTTACTATAGCGTTAACCCAAACCTCGACCTTATTCTTTAATTTATTAGGATTACTTTTGAAAATGTTTGGGTTATTTTATGTTTTATCACAAACCTATGCTCTGATACCAACTTGTAACACCCCCTTACTTAGAGTTTCAAAACTAACGGCTATGAATGCTGCAGTCATCCATAGTTATTAATCTTCGATGAACAAATACGACGGTGCTAGGTACATTGATAAATAAATCACAAGAATATGGAAAAATTTAACAATTCAAAAACATATTTCCACATTCAAATCAAAATAATTCATGTTCATTACATAATCCCAAAACATTAACCACGTTCAACAAAATATAATTATTATACATACGCCAAGAGCGACATATGAAGATGTTGCCTTGGTTGATCAGAGTATATAGTAAGGCTAATAAATCTGCCTTTACATCCAAATACATAGTGGAAAAGAAAACTCTAAATAACTATTTTCCTCCTGCATGCCTCCGGAAGCTTTACTCGTCTAAGAAAAATCTGAAAAACCTAAACCTAAAAACTACTCAAAATCAATTGAGTACCTGAGAGTTTAAGGGGCAAAAAAACATCGAGTCAGACATAAAGCCTGGTATGAATAATAGTCTATCATCTCCAACCAATTAGATATCTAGTGAGACCACGCTGCATAGTGGAATGGGTTTTCCACTCACTGGTATGCTAAAACCTTTATAAAACCATATACTGTGCTCCTGCATCCACAATGGTTAAAAACATAATATTTTAAAACAATATAATGATATGCAAAACAAGAAAATCAAATCTGGATTTCCCAATCCCATGTATTCTTACTATCTGTCTCTAATATAGTTTCTAGGATTACTATTAACCTAATAGTTTTCATGGGCTAACTAATAACCAGTTAAATATTTAAGAACTTCCTGTCCAATTACATTGTTTTCATGGGCTTACTATGAACCTGTCTATCTGATATCTTCACTTACACATAGTTTTCATGGGTTACCCCTGAACCTGTGCATCTGACATCTTCATTTTCACATAGTTTCATAGGCTAACTTTTAACCTATTAACCCCTGCATATACGTTACATTTTTTATGGACTTACCGGAAACATATCGTCCCTTTCCAATATCTTTCCTTTATATTTTTCTCATTCAGAAGTTTATTCAATTTATTTGCACTACTGGTTAACCTAAGCGGTTCTCCTACCCTTTTTTCCAAATTACAATTATAGTCCTTTATAAAGTGAATATGTTCATATTAGAAGAAGTAATATAACAGCAATACCACATCTATGGGTTTAATCTATCAAAGATAGATTCTTCTTTGACCATTGTAAATATTCCTTTAATATAGACATGGTTTTTCCTTTAAAAATATAGAGTTTCGATCTTAAAACCATTCGATAACTTCGAAACCTAGCATTCGACTTCAAAGGGTAACCTCCTTCGAAAGCTCTTAAAAACATTAGGCTCCTGCCTTATAATACTTTAAAGTCAACCTTTCAAAAATATAAAACTTGATCAAAAGAAAATAATTTTACAACCCCTTCGAAAGTATATCCTTCGAAGGAAAAGAAAACCAAGCAAACACATTCAAAATCAAAGAAAACAACCTCCTTCAGGAATATAAAACTTTGTTTTAGCCATAACTTTTGCAGAATTAAGGTCTTTAACCTATTCCATCGTGTTCAAATGATGGTTTTCCTTTCCATAGAGTGGTCCGAAAAAACGGGCTTACGGTTAAAAAGTTATGCCTATTTGAAGTCTTTAAAACAAAGTTGGAGAAAACTGCTTCAAAAGAGCTTCCGCAGAGTTTACAACCGCTACCGAAAGGTGGCTTTCGGCAAGGCCGAAGGGTTCACTAAAAAGAAAGGTGTAAAAATGCTATAGAAGATTCTATGATGAGAGGCTTAGATACTTTGACGAAAGGTTCATCAAAAACGCTGCAGAATTGCTGTGGAAGATTCTATAATGAAAGGTTTAGGTTCACGAAAGATTCATTAAAAATGCTGCAGAAAGCTGCAGAAATGCCGTGGAAGGTTCTATGACGAAAGGTTTAGGTAGTGTTTGGTTTGTTATTTTTGGTTTTGAGTGTTCGTTTATACAAAAATGCATAAGATGCATTTATATTATTGAAAATGATAAATTTAGAAAACGAAGTTAACATACAAATAGAAATAACTTTTTTTTTTATTTTCTATGTTTTGGGAAATAACACAAGCACGTGTTCATTCTTCCGTCATCCCTCAATCCTCTTCGTCCTCTCATCCACCATTTTTCATCCATTTTTCCATCCCTCCATTCTTCTCACACTTATGGCACATCTTGAAAACCAAAAATACATAATTCGTTTTTAAACCAAACACCGCCTTAGGTTCTATGACGAAAGGTTCATAAAAAACGCTGTAGAAAGCTGCAGAAATGCCATGGAAGGTTCTGTGACGAAAGGCTTATTAAAAACGCTACAGAAAGCTGCAAAAATACTACAGAAGGTTCTATGAAAAAAGGTTTAGGTTCTATGATGAAAGGTTCATTAAAAACGCGGTAGAAAGCTGCAGAAATGCTGTGGAAGGTTCTATGACGAAAGGTTCTATGACGAACGGTTCGTTAAAAACGCTACAGGAAACTGCAGAAATACCGCTGAAGGTTTTAAGGTGGAAGGTTCAGTGGCAGAGTCATAAATAACTTGAAAACTGGTTTTTTGCTAATTAGCGTATATTCATTTCACCAACTCCTATTCTTTGTCAAATTCTTATTGATTAAAAGCATACTTTAGCACTTTCTCTGTAGAAAAAATGTTACCGATCAGATTTCTAGTTTCAAAAATTATTTTCAAAATAATTAATTATATTAATATTTTAATATGATTATTAAGCCTTTTTAGCTTAGAAAATTCACAATAAATCAAAATCATTTGGGAAAAATCCCAAAAATTCATCATAAATCCGAAATAACATTTTCTTCATCATTTAAAAATTTCAGGGCAGATTAATTATTTTATTATTTTAAATAATTAAAATCCGAAATAAATGCCTTTTTCAACTTAGGAAATAAAAAAATATTTCCATTAAGCCCGAAAATTATGAAATTAAAATCCCATCTCTAGAATTATGTTTTCACAACATGTACAAAAATCAAGCCACTTGGAAGTAGTTTACTAAGGTTTTTACTCTAAAACCCATAATTTTAATTATATAAAAATCCCAATAAATCACCATAAATCATTATTCTGTCAAAAAAAATGATTAACTCATCCAAACATGATCAACGCAGCAAAATAAATTCGGTTACTATCTATACCCAAACAAAATAAGAAAAAATGAGATGATTTACACTGTTATTCACCTTGCTTGAGATAAGGAGATTAGAGATTGCTTGAGATTGATTTTTCTCTAACTTGAATCCTAAGCTTTTAGGTAATTTTCTCTTCTCTCCTAATGCCCGGCCATGCTTCTGATGGTTGTTACTGTTTTTGTTAAGCATAACGAACATATAAGACTAAGAAGGATGGTATAAGAGTGGGAAATATGGATGACTATTTACCCTAATGCCCATATGTTTAATTTCCTAATCATTTATTTATGTTCATTAGATAAGCACGGCCAATTAGTTTATTAATCACCCTCAATCACCTTATCTACATTATTCTATTTAATTTATTCTAATTAAATCCGCTGAATTATGTCAATTAAATTAAGGGTGTTACAGCTAATCTAACAATCACGCCAATAAAAGTATGCAGAAAAATAAAGAGACAAGAGTTTATAGTGGTCAGGCATTGTAGCCTACATCCACTTCGAATAGTTTGTTGTCTGTTGATGATTCTCAACTGATTACGACAGTACAAATTACTAACACTCAGGTTACAATGGAGTTGCAGCAGAGTAACGACGTAGAAGCTTCCCAAAGTACTTTTTCAGTAGGCGTAGGGGTGCTATTTATAGGAGTAAATCTAAAAATATCTCCCTCAAACCTCAGAATACCTCTTCTTACACGTGGATGGGCCCACCAGATCGATTAAAGGTTGTTTGGGATCGATCCCTGATCGATCGATGTGCACTTCGTATCGATCAAGGAATGGCCCAATGGAGCTGCGATCGATCATGGTGGTTCTTCAATGAAATAAGAAAGCTTCTCTGAAAATTTCATGGCATTTCGAATTGTATTTTTTGAGTTATGATCGATCTAAGATTGGATTTGTAAGTAGGATGATGGATTCGTATAGATACATGTGTATCGATAGGCTTCGTATCGCTATGATATGTATCTATCGGCTGCATGTCGACGATGTGGCGCGAGTGTAACGTACGCGATTTTTCGTTGCTGAAAAACCGAATAGTTAGGGTTTTAAGAAAAAGAAAAAGGTAGAAGAAGAGAGAAAAAGATAGAAAATAGAGAGAAAAGAACATAGAAAATAGAACGGAACAGAAGAAAACAGCAGAACAACATCAGAATCTCACAATTCGCAGCGGAACAACATATAATAATAAATGAATAATCTTTAAACAAAGAGCTATATCAGTTATTACATTACATTACATTTCATTTTATTACATCAAAGTGTACAACAACAAACAACAACAAACAGCGGAAAAGAAATACTATATACTAGTAATATGCCATGCCATCCAGCTTGCCTCCAGCAACTCCTGAATTCCAGAATATCCTGATAAATCTTAACTCTTGACTGCCCGTGTGGAAATTGGTGGGCACCCAGAGTTTAGGAGGGAAAACAATAAACTCCGAGTCAGTCATGTGACTGGTGTGAGAACTCAAAACAGTTTATTTTTTTAAAACAAAGAATAGGATTATTTTAAAATAGATTCGCAATGCTTTTTAAAATGAGACTACCATAAGACCTCCCACCACACACAATGCAAACACAGACCTGGAGGAGATTTCTTCTTATGTTAGTCAAAGATGCTTACTATGAAAAATCAAATCATTTTATTTTTATTATTATTAGTGCATAGTGTAGAAAAAATCATTTCGAAAGTAGAATATAAATCTTAGCCAGCATAGGTACAATTATATTATGCCTGCTATAGCTACCTCCTGAGGAAGCAGGTTTTACAACTAAAACCGTACAAGTTTCGTATGTTTCTTTGGATTTCCAACAAATGGTCAGGCCAAGGAACTTCCCATTGCCACATGAGAACGCCTCTGGAAGGACGTCCCCGAGAACCAAACCGGATCTCTGCCAACACAAGGCCGGGTTACCCCTAACTGGGTAACTACTGACACGAGTATGCCATCCCCCGGTCCTTTGGGACCTTTAACCGAGAGCTCGTCACCAACATCACACAATCATAAATAAAGTGTTTCAACATGAGTAAGTATCTGGGCTCCATACCATGATACCACCCTTTTCCAGAAGGAAATGCACATACCCTAAAGGGAGCTACCTCTCATAACCTTGCTGCATCTTTCCTGTTTTGACCATTCCGGGGTGTGAGGCTCGACGAAGTCATGTCCACAAAGCCACGCTTTATACAAAAGCCATGCTTTGGGTCAACAAATGATCATAGAAATGATCACAAAGATAAACGATCAAACAAATGATCCTATCACAAATGATCAACACAATGATCATTTCACAGCAACACTCAGCATGTCACATTACCAAATTGGGAATATATCGCTGATAACCTTCAACTACATAACCTCTGAGCTCGTACGTCTCAGAGAAGGGTGTTAAGCTAAGAGAATAAATTCTCCGCCACCGACAGAAATATATTTGAAAGAAATCTTCTTTATATCTTAATTTGTAATGTCAGACACACAATCCATACAAGTCTGTTCCGGGATCGAACAGAACCGAAGGCACTTACAAAGAAGTCCTTGCAATCCGGATATTCACTAATCACGATCGGACTTCCCATCACCTATGGAGTCTCTATACCGGGGACCAGTCGATGCAAAGACATTTGACGAGTTGTCCTTACGCTTTCAAAAATATCTGGTCTTCAACACCGATCATCAATGCTATCCATTACGTCGTATCACTATTCGGAATGGGTAATCCGAATAACGAGCGCAATAATTTAAAAATAAGTGTGGCATTCAAATTCAAGCAATCACAACAAATACCTATTCAAAGGTAAATATTGATAGTCGGTTATTTAACTATCAATGGATATGCACAACATCACCAGATTCCAAATAATTTTCCAAATTATTTATTTCCCAAAGATATCTTTACAAGATATATAACCTTCACACTTCAAAAATAAATCAATATTTATTTTTAAACAAATTCCCCTTTTCTTTTATAAATTCCATAGTGAATTTATATTTCAAAATATTTATGAATAAACGATTTCAATTATTCATTTTCAATTTATCTTCAAAAAGATAAATTCTCAAAACGTTTCATTTTGCATTGGAAAAACATTTCCATAGTTAATTAATAAGTAATTCACAAATCTTTTTATTTTCTACACTTGGAAAATATTCAATATACTTAAATCGAAATTAAGTATATATTTCATTCTTTGAGGAAATCATTCTCTTAACATATTTATTTGGGTCAAAACGAATGTTGCGTAAGACATCGTTACGACAACCCAAAATCACTAGTATAGGGATTCAAAATTAAAATAGATATATAAATCCTAATACTATACAAAACATTTCCTTTCGGAAATCATTTACTATCACAACAGTGTTATAGTCCACCGTTTCCTTCTATTTCTCGAAAACGTCTATTTCAACAATGAATGTTGAAATCTATGGTTTCGAATCTTAACATATTTTTAAAACATCGTTAGATCGTTTTAATTCTACTTAAAACATCACATCCAATACATTTCCTTTAACATATTATTCACTATTCAAAAACGTGAATATGCTTGTTAACCAATTTCATCATTTCCATACATTTTATTTTAAAGGATTATTCACTGTCTAAAACGTGAATATAACTCCATTAATAAGTTATACAGTTTACTTATCAAAATAAGTCGTTGCGGATTTATAAAACAATGTTTATAATTTCCATTTCTATTTATTTTATAACAACTTCCTTTTATAAATCTCCTTTATTAACCTATTCGATTTATAACTCAATTATATACCGAAAGTCCATATTATAAGTTAAATACTTATAATTTATTTGTTTGCAAAATCGTTCCTTTTTAAACTTCCCAAATTATAAATCTTATAACTTATAAGATTCATTTATTTACCCAAATCTAGTCTTTTAATAACTTTACAAATTTTATAAACCTACTGCTTATAAAATTCCATTTATAACTTCACCATTTATAATTCTATAAACTTCATTCATTTATGAAATTCATTTACAATTCATTCTAACACTTATAAAAACTCATTTTATAATTCCAATATTTTAATTTATAAATATCAATTTATAAATCTCTTATATAAATCAATTTATACTATTATTTTAAAACGTCTTTAAACTCCTTTATAATTTCATCATTTTGATTAATAAAATAATCAAAATTCATAAATCCTATATTTTCAACTTTTTACAATAAATTCAAAAATCCCAATTTAAACTATTTTATAAAATCATTAACCCCATATTTTCAAAAATCAACTTTTAACTATATTTCTCAAAAATCATAATTTTTCTAACATTAAAAATCATAACGTTATTTATTTAAAATGGATCAATTCCAAAAATATTTTATAACGTATACTTTCAAAAATCAACTTTAAAATCCTTTTAAAATTCCAAAAATGGGTCCAATGATGCTACACACCAAATAGTCAATCACGACAACAACGACATCATATATCGATATGATCATCAACGAATATCAAAATATTCATAATCAAATAAATACTGTTGAGGAATCCAGTTGGATCCCTCCAACCTGTTTTCCTGCATCCAAAGATGTTAGCACAATACCAATTCCATTCCAGTACGAAATTATCGCGGTATATGGGATTTAAAATATTATCCACTTAATAGACGGCGCATGTAACAGCCCAAATTTTTAACAAGTATTTTTCACTTGTATTTTAAAAACTTTGGGGTTTATTATATAAAAATCTAAATTTTAAAGTGATTAAAAATAAAAATAAAAACAATTGACCAAATTTTTAATTAAATAATAAGATCTCTGAAATTTTGACATGGTTAAGAATTAACTTTAATTTGGAAATTTAGGTTTTTGTCGAAGATGGTAAATAACTTAATTTCTTGCAAAATCAAGTTTTAATTAAGAAAACATTAATAGCTTAGGTGGTTAAGACATCTGGGCTATTCACGACAGGTCACGAGTTCGAGTCTCAGCACGGTCAGAATTTCGAATTTAATTTTAGTGTATAAATGAACTGGGTAATTACGCGTTATAAAGGGCGCGTAAATTTAGGGAATAAATGCCGTATATATATATATGTATATATATAAGAAAACATATAGAATTTTAATCTGTTATTTCGGTATATTTTGGGCATAAAATATTATGGCTATGGTACACATTCTTAAAAATATGACCTTAGTGTAAAAGAGTAAATTTATCAATGGCATGTGTTTTAAAGGGAAGGAATATTCTAGCATTCAAATCAAATATGTTGCCTCTAAATTCAACGCATTACTTTAAAAATTTGATTTCCATAGATTTTTTTTCCATTCAACAAAATTTATTTTTTGCATTTTACAAAACACAATTTTCTCCTAAATCTCAGTCATGCGCAGTATCCATTCTCCTATCTGCTTGCCTATTTCATATACGTTTTTCTCTTTACTCATATCTCTTACGTTATTTTTCTCTTTCCAGTAAAATTTACTTCCCAATTTATATATATATATATATTAATTTGATTAAATCATTTCCTAAAAGTCTAAACATAAACTGAAAGTTTTGAAGTTTTTAAATTTTGTTAAAAGACAACTCAAATTTGCAATGTTAATAAAAAATGAATTTTGTATATTTAAAATACAAAAATTGTAAGCGAATTTAATTTAAGTAATAACTTTGTAAAATTCAGTGTTTTACAGACTGTTAAATTTCGCATTTAAAAGGGCATGCACTGTAATGATATAAGTAACGTAAAAATGTATAAATTAAAAATGTTATTTTTGCATAAATTTTGGGCGTAAGGTAATGCGTCAGTTTGGCGTATTTTAAAAATCATATTTATATCTATATGGATTAAAATATCAGCCAGTAGTTTTATAGTAAACGTTACCTTTTCCATAGCTTTCAATTGGGTTTTAATTTTTGTATATGACTTTTTCATTCCAAAATCTTTGCCAATTCTTGCCGTTTCATTTAATAAAGATCAAAATTTCATATAGCTGATCACGCAACTATTAAATAGTATAAAATGTTGAAATCAAATTTTCATAAATTGGCAGCAAAAATCACGCATATAAAATAACGTTCAAACTAAAGAAACTGGAAAGTAATCAACGCATGAATTCAAATCTGTCCTTGAAGTAGCATCCAAAGCAAATTAATACTTGCTGATTCTTTGTATATAAATCTTTCAGACTATAAAAGTAGCACGCAACTTTTAATTGGAAAAATATATATAACATTACAATCAATTTTCGTATAACTGGCAATAATAAATCACGCAACTTTCTGGTCTGCCTAAATGTTTATTATCACTTGCCATTCTTGCCTGCTTCTTTGGTCCCCTATATTTCGCAAGCCTTATCCATGAATACATAAGAAAGAATTTTATAAATTAAGAATTAATCTCATGCCTAAATTCACGCATCATTCTAGGAATTCATTAAATCAAAATTTTGTATAGCTGGGAGAATTTCAAATTTCATTCGAATTTGCCTATTCAGTTCAAAGCAAATTATATTTGATTACTGTTTTCCTATAATCACGCAAGCCTCCCATATATATTATTATGCAACTCGCATCTCAGAAGATCTCACGTGCCTTCATAACTCTCAACTTGTTTTCTTATATATATATATAAAGCCTCACACAAATACTTTATATTGCATCTAAAATTTGCCTTCGTTCTTCTTGAGAAATTGCACAGGTATGGCCACACCTTGCTTTTATTTATTTTGTTCTTCTTCTTGTTTCATTTGGTCCAATGTCCACACTACTCGGCTGCTCCACCACCTGTCCTTGCCACATCTCCTTTTTTCCTCTCTGATCTATTTTGACATACATGTCAGATTGTTGTAGGAAGACAAGCTTAGTATCCTTCTTTTGAATTCTATAGAAAATGCATGCATTCCTGTAGTTGTGGCCACTTGGACTTCTTGCGTGAGTCTTTATTTTTATATGAATTGCTAAAGTGTGTCATCTTTGAAAAAAAAATGGTAACAAACAAAACTAATATCCTTCATTTGCATACACTTACACGTGCAAAATCACGTTTGTTTCAGCAGATAGGTAGAACTTTTTATTACCTAAATTATTTCCAAATTATGCAGTGACTTGTATATTTTGAGTGCATGCTTACGGGGTTTAAAATAAGCAAGCAGACCGTGACATTTATTTAGTTTGTATCACCTTGTTTTGTGAATTCATGCATGAGTCATTTTAATAAAATGTTAAAAAAAAGTATATTTTCATTTTCATCTCCGGAAAAAAAAAAGAAAAAAAAAGAAAAAAAATGCATGTTTTAAAAGATGAGGTAGGAGTGGATGTGCTATGTTGCGTGTTTAAGTTTTGGAAACCAACATGCTTCACTTTTATTTAAGTGATTTTTTATGCAGAGAAAGAAAAAAAGAAAAAAAGAAGAAAAAAAGAATATATATATATATATATATATATATATATTAGTTGCAAATTTCACTGTTTTCAATTTCTGAAGAATTTTAGTGTACGCCGCCTGTTTGTAGAAAGGGAATAACGTATTGTGTCCACCTTTTTCTTTCCAGCTTTTGCCTAAAACTTTCCACTATAAATTTTCATGGGTACGTAAATAGTTAAGATTTCACTGCCTGGCCTTGAGAACGTGGGCAAGTCGAGTAGTGGGAGTGGTCGAGTCAAGTCAAATTCTATTCGTTCCAGTTGTTTCGAAAATTTTGCTTTGACCGTAATTTTAAAAGTCGCGTATTTGGTATTTGGATCTTATTTTAGATTTGAATCAAGGCGTGGCATCCGCAGAAACCTAATCGTGCCATTTGTACGATCCTTTATCAAGTGGTAAAATCGTTTGAATCTGATTATCTGCAGTTTAAGGTGAGTATTTCTCACCAGACAAACATACCAATATATCTGTGATTTATCACAAGTGTATTTGTAAATTATTTATTAAATTTTATCTGCCTGTGTTACTACGTATGATGTTAAACCCCATTTTAATTTGACACCTCATCACTTGTTTATCTATTGTAATATTTTTGCAGTTATACTATGTAATTCTTATTTACTGATTAAATCATCACTTCAAGTTCCCTGTAAATTTGAGATCGTTATAGGCTGAAATGATAGGCCTGAACGATAATCATTTGTTCATTTATTTAATTGTTTATTTATTTATTTTTTTACTTGGGATTGCGGGTTTGAAATGATAGAACCCGGGGTTTTGTAAATTGTGGATTGAAATGATATAAATCTGTATCACTTGACCTAGGCTAGAAAACTATATACAGACCCGTGGTTTATATAATGTTTTTCTGAAATATTTTAAATTTATTTTAAAATGGAAGTTTATAATATTCTGGTTTAAATATATTTAAATGATTTTATAAGATTTATAATGATTTTGAATGAGTTAAAAATGTTAAATAAATAAATAAATTCTTAAATAAATTTTGGAATAAAACTTATTTTGGGAATTTCTGAATTTTGTTAAAAATAAGGTTTCAGTTAAGTAAATAATTGATAAAAAGTTATATTTGGGAATTTAAAACTTGATGGTTAAGTTAATAGTCTATTACAGCACTTAAATGTTGTCTTTTATAAACGAACTGTTTGAACCTATAAACTTTAGGTAGCATTTCATAAGTGCTACAGAAACTGGGATTTTGATTATTTAAAAATAAATTTATGGAAATAATCTTTGGGGAAATGGGTTTAAATTTTGGAATTTAATATGTAATTAATAAAATAAGGAATTGACTTTGAATGGTTTTAAATGGAAGAATTTAATTTTAAAATAAAAGGGTGAGAAAAAGGCAATCAATTCCTAAAATAAATTGAATAGATTTAAATGGACCATTTTATAAAATGGCTAATGTTTAAAAACAATATTTTGATATTGAAGGTATTTGAAATTTATTTTGATTTCAAAATATAAATACCATTTTTAAAAAGTTGTAACCATGGGTTATGATAACGTTTGGTTGTTAAAGAGACCGTGATCAGATATCTGGCGTACTCTCTGTCGATACCGAAAACCACTTTGACAACCGTGTACGCGGTGGAGATTCCAGAATGAAGTAGGATGGTGGTGACGTTTTCTTTAAGGTAAATACGTGGACCCGACTCCCGTGAGTTGGCATAAGGTGGCTAAAACAGGAGCGATTGACGGATTAATGAGGTAGCACCTCCGATCGGACGCACTTCTTCGTATGCCATTCTATTACTTTTGTGATTGTTTTGGTGCGGACCTTTCATTTGGGAGTGTTGTTCGAGGTGGACGGTAGCTGCGGCTACGTGTTTCCATCGGTTCGGAAGCGTAATTGGTATATCTACCCTGGCATTGCCTAGTTGTGCCGTGTCACCTACCATAGCGAGCCATGTACGAGTTTGGTTTTCTCCCGTAGCCTGTGTGGTACCCTCTGGTGGCTTCCCGATCAGGAGGGACTATGATATTGGATGGACTACTGGGACTATTACGTGTTAAGGTGGAAAATGTAAAGCCTTAACGCTATTTAAAAGTAAGTTTATTTTACTAATAGACATTATTATAATAGCGAAATATTACTACATAGTAAATAGTTTAACGGATCCTTAGAGAATGGGCGGTCCCAAGCATTCTTTATTACTTGCTTTATATTACAGTACACTTGAATTAGCTTACACTATATAAGTATGTATGTCCTGACTCGAGTGCTTATGTTTTATTTTACGCTCGGGTCAGCCTGAGTTGCAGTTCAGTCATCATCCCGGAGCTAGGACTTCTGTAGATCCTTTCAAGTTGCTGGCTTCTTTCTGTCCGTTATCTTATTTATGAAATCAAGACTTTGGGATTTTTGGATTTTCTATTTGATGATTTAAACTATATTTGGGATGGAAGACTTTGTAAATTGTATTTGTTGAGACTATTTATAGTGGCTTCATGAACCACTAAGTATTTTTAAATTCCGCTGCGAGTATTCTGATTCTGTGTCTGTGATTCTGTGATTAATTATTTACTGTATATTTTGAGATTTGCCAAATTTTAAATTACAACGCGGTATTTTGAACAATTCAAGTCCGACATGAGCGGATGCGAATGGTTGAAAATATCGGGTCGTTACATTTGGTATCAGAGCTATGGCTCTAGGCAAAACTTAGAATGTATGGTAAAATTGATTTACAGAATCACTTTCATTTGAGCTTGAATCTCTTCCTTTTCGAATTTTGGAACATTCCCTGCGGTTCCGAAGTTCATTCGTGTCCCTCACTATTCATTTTCTTTCAATTTCTGGAGTATTCCATAACTCCATTTCGGATGATCTTTATAGTGAATTGGAGGTCTCGCCAATATTCTAATAAAGGGGTGAAACTCCTTTACAATTAGCATGGATTCACCAGAGATTTATATTTAACCTCGGTTTAGATGCTAGTATCTTTGGTTATTCCGAACTCTATCTCTTCGGATCGAATGGTAAATCTACATTCGATCTGACTCTTTAAGTCACGGTTGACCAGGTTAAGGTTGCCCGCGATTTATATAAACTTATCTAGTTCCTTGTTCTGTTATGTAATCATCCGATCTTCTGATTCCAATTTATCTTTAAATCAAAATTCTCTTTGATTTGAATCCATCAAATTTGAATCTCTATACTTGTTTTGAAAAAAATTTATTCTTATATTTGGGAAAAACCTAATATTATATATATAAGTATAATTTTCAGAATTTAACTAGTTGTTTAGAGATAATAGTGTTTGGTTTTATTTATGGTTCTGTAAACCATTGGTTTTGTCTTATATAAATAATTGAACTATAAAACATGGTTATAAATTTATTTGGAAACAGAAATGGATTTAAAACAAGAATTTAAGAATTTAATTTTTGATAGTTTCAAACCTTGTGTTTAAAGTCTTAAAAGGATATATTATTATTTAAATTATTTTCGAATATAAATTTGTTTCCAAAGAATTTTTAAAGTTTTAAAAATTAGTGCTCTTCTCTTTGTCGCTGGAAAATAATTTCGGTGATGACTACAACATCATCGATTCATTTTCGAGTATCGAAGTAAAGAGACCACGTTGTAGTTTTGCTTCAAAAATTTAATTGATTTGAATTTCTAAATATGACTTAATTTATAATATATATAGATATATGATTTAAATTTGATTTGACATATGCTATATGTATGTATTTATTTATCTCTAAAGGGTTTGAAGTTAATTGGAAATTTAATTCATAAATTTATGTTAAAAGGTGATTCTAATGATAAAATAAAGTCAAATTTTGAATGAATATTTAAACTTGAATAATAGAATTGGAAATTTTTTTTACTTGTATAATTGCGTGCCAATATAACTTACCTAAATCATTCAGAAATTAACTATGTAATTGGATAATATACAATATAAAAAGATTTATAAATAAAATTTGAGTGGTTATAATAAATGTTATACACTTAAACTCTAGTTATAAAAAGATTAACAGAGGAAAATAAAATTAAAGGGTAATGGAATAATTTTTAATATAAAATGATGTTAAGGAACTAAGAATAAATTTAAACAGTTGTAATAAGTGTAAACATATTTGACATAGATGAGAAAAATATTGAGAGAAATAAATTTAATTATAGTTTGGAATAAAGAAGAAACTAAATGGGGAATTTAGTTTATTTTGGGAAATGGTAAATTTACTTTAAAAATTAAGTTAAATTACCATTTCAAATTTGGACTAAAATTAAACATTTTAAATTAGAATGTTATAATACCTTGTGTAAAATTTGGATAAAAAAAATGAATGTTTTTTTTAAGTGTAGGGATATTATACAAGTAAATATGTAAATAAATAAATGTTAAAATTTTAAGTATAAATAGATGAAATCAATGATTAATTTAAAATTGAATTTTATTGTTTAGATTAATGATTCTAATTTAAGTGTCAATTTAGTTTTCTTTCAGATTATTTCTATTCCCCTACCTTCTTCCTTTTCGAGGACGAAACGTTCTGAGTGGGGGAGAGTGTAACAGCCCAAATTTTTAACAAGTATTTTTCACTTGTATTTTAAAAACTTTGGGGTTTATTATATAAAAATCTAAATTTTAAAGTGATTAAAAATAAAAATAAAAACAATTGACCAAATTTTTAATTAAATAATAAGATCTCTGAAATTTTGACATGGTTAAGAATTAACTTTAATTTGGAAATTTGGGTTTTTGTCGAAGATGGTAAATAACTTAATTTCTAGAAAAATCAAGTTTTAATTAAGAAAACATTAATAGCTTAGGTGGTTAAGACATCTGGGCTATTCACGACAGGTCACGAGTTCGAGTCTCAGCACGGTCAGAATTTCGAATTTTTTTTTAGTGTATAAATGAACTGGGTAATTACGCGTTATAAAGGGCCCCTAAATTTAGGGAATAAATACCGTATATATATATATACATACATACATACATATATATATATATATAAGAAAACGTATAGAATTTTAATCCGTTATTTCGGTATATTTTGGGCATAAAATATTATGGCTATGGTACACATTGTGGCATGTGTTTTAAAGGGAAGGAATATTCTAGCATTCAAATCAAATATGTTGCCTCTAAATTCAATGCATTACTTTAAAAATTTGATTTCCATAGATTTTTTTTCCATTCAACAAAATTTATTTCTTGCATTTTTCAAAACACAATTTTCTCCTAAATCTCAGTCATGCGCAGTATCCATTCTCCTATCTGCTTGCCTATTTCATATGCGTTTTTCTCTTTACTCATATCTCTTACGTTATTTTTCTCTTTCCAGTAAAATTTACTTCCCAATTTATATATATATATATATTAATTTGATTAAATCATTTCCTAAAAGTCTAAACATAAACTGAAAGTTTTGAAGTTTTTAAATTTTGTTAAAAGACAACTCAAATTCGCAATGTTAATAAAAAATGAATTTTGTATATTTAAAATACAAAAATTGTAAGCGAATTTAATTTAAGTAATAACTTTGTAAAATTCAGTGTTTTACAGACTGTTAAATTTTGCATTTAAAAAGGGCATGCATTGTAATGATATAAGTAACGTAAAAATGTATAAATTAAAAATGTTATTTTTGCACGAATTTTGGACGTAAGGTAATGTGTCAGTTTGGCGTATTTTGAAAATCATATTTATATCTATATGGATTAAAATATCAGCCAGTAGTTTTATAGTAAACGTTACCTTTTCCATAGCTTTCAATTGGGTTTTAATTTTTGTATACGACTTTTTCATTCCAAAATCTTTGCCAATTCTTGCCGTTTCATTTAATAAAGATCAAAATTTCATATAGCTGATGACGCAACTATTAAATGGTATAAAACGTTGAAATCAAATTTTCATAAATTGGCAGCATAAATCACGCATATAAAATAACGTTCAAACTAAAGAAACTGGAAAGTAATCAACGCATGCATTCAAATCTGTCCTTGAAGTAGCATCCAAAGCAAATTAATACTTGCTGATTCTTTGTATATAAATCTCTCAGACTATAAAAATAGCACGCAACTTTTAATTGGAAAAATATATATAACGTTACAATCAATTTTCGTATAACTAGCAATAATAAATCACGCAACTTTCTGGTCTGCCTAAATGTTTATTATCACTTGCCATTCTTGCCTGCTTGTTTGGTCCCCTATATTTCGCAAGCCTTATCCATGAATACATAAGAAAGAATTTTATAAATTAAGAATCAATATCTTGCCTAAATTCACGCATCATTCTAGGAATTCATTAAATCAAAATTTTGTATAGCTGGGAGAATTTCAAATTTCATTCGAATTTTCCTATTCAGTTCAAAGCAAATTATATTTGATTACTGTTTTCCTATAATCACGCAAGCCTCCCATATATATTATTGTGCAACTCGCATCTCAGTAGATCTCACGTGCCTTCATAACTCTCAACTTGTTTTCTTATATATATGTATATATATATATAAAGCCTCACACAAAAACTTTATATTGCATCTAAAATTTGCCTTCGTTCTTCTTGAGAAATTGCACAGGTATGGCCACACCTTGCTTTTATTTATTTTGTTCTTCTTCTTGTTTCATTTGGTCCAATGTCCACACTACTCTGCTGCTCCACCACCTGCCCTTGCCACATCTCCTTTTTCCCTCTCTGATCTATTTTGACATACATGTCAGATTGTTGTAGGAAGACAAGCTTAGTATCCTTCTTTTGAATTCTATAGAAAATGCATGCATTCCTGTAGTTGTGGCCACTTGAACTTCTTGCGTGAGTCTTTTTTTTATATGAATTGCTAAAGTGTGTCATCTTTGAAAAAAAAATGGTAACAAACAAAACTAATATCCTTCATTTGCATACACTTACACGTGCAAAATCACGTTTGTTTCAGTAGATAGGTAGAACTTTTTATTACCTAAATTATTTCCAAATTATGTAGTGACTTGTATATTTTGAGTGCATGCTTACGGGGTTTAAAATAGGCAAGCAGACCGTCACATTTATTTAGTTTGTATCACCTTGTTTTGTGAATTCATGCATGAGTCATTTTAATAAAATGTTTAAAAAAAAAGTATATTTTCATTTGCATCTCCGGAAAAAAAAAATGCTTGTTTTAAAAGATGAGGTAGGAGTGGCCGTGCTATGTTGCGTGTTCAAGTTTTGGGAACCAACATGCTTCACTTTTATTTAACGTGATTTTTTATATAGAGAAAGAAAAAAAGAAAAAAAAAGAAGAAAAGAAGAAAAAAAGAATATATATATATATATTAGTTGCAAATTTCACTGTTTTCAATTTCTGAAGAATTTTAGTGTACGCCACCTGTTTGTTGAAAGGGAATAACGTATTGTGTCCACCTTTTTCTTTCCAGCTTTTGCCTAAAACTTTCCACTATAAATTTTCATGGGTACGTAAATAGTTAAGATTTCACTGCCTGGCCTTGAGAATGTGGGCAAGTCGAGTAGTGGGAGTGGTCGAGTCAAGTCAAATTCTATTCGTTCCAGTTGTTTCGAAAATTTTGCTTTGACCGTAATTTTAAAAGTCGCGTATTTGGTATTTGGATCTTATTTTAGATTTGAATCAAGGCGTGGCATCCGCGGAAACCTAATCGTGCCATTTGTACGATCCTTTATCAAGTGGTAAAATCGTTTGAATCTGATTATCTGCAGTTTAAGGTGAGTATTTCTCACCAGACAAACATACCTATATATCCGTGATTTATCACAAGTGTATTTGTAAATTATTTATTAAATTTTATCTGCCTGTGATATAACGTATGATGTTAAACCCCATTTTAAATTGACACCTCATCAGTTGTTTATCTATTGTAATATTTTTGCAGTTATACTATGCAATTCTTATTTACTGATTAAATCATCACTGCAAGTTCCCTGTAAATTTGAGATCGTTATAGGCTGAAATGATAGGCCTGAACGATAATCATTTGTTCATTTATTTAATTGTTTATTTATTTATTTTTTCACTTGGGATTGCGGGTTTGAAATGATAGAACCCGGGGTTTTGTAAATTGCGGATTGAAATGATATAAGTCCGTATCACTTGACCTAGGCTAGAAAACTGTATACAGACCCGTGGTTTATATAATGTTTTTCTGAAATATTTTAAATTTATTTTAAAATGGAAGTTTATAATATTCTGGTTTAAATATATTTAAAGGATTTTATAAGATTTATAATGATTTTTAATGAGTTAAAAATGTTAAATAAATAAATAAATGTTTAAATAAATTTTGGAATATAACTTATTTTGAGAATTTCTGAATTTTGTTAAAAATAAGGTTTCAGTTAAGTAAATAATTGATAAAAAGTTATATTTGGGAATTTAAAACTTGATGGTTAAGTTAATAGTCTATTACAGCACTTAAATGCTGTCTTTTATAAACGAACCGTTTTAACCTATAGACTTTAGGTAGCATTTCATAAGTTCTACAGAAACTGGGATTTTGATTATTTAAAAATAAATTTATGGAAATAATCTTTGGGGAAATGGGTTTAAATTTTGGAAGTTAATATGTAATTAATAAAAATAAGGAATTGACTTTGAATGGCTTTAAATGGAAGAATTTAATTTAAAAAAAAAGGGTGAGAAAAAGGCAATCAATTCCTAAAATAAATTGAATAGATTTAAATGGACCATTTTATAAAATGACTAATGTTTAAAAACAATATTTTGATATTGAAGGTATTTGAAATTTATTTTGATTTCAAAATATAAATACCATTTTTAAAAAGTTGTAACCACGGGTTATAATAACGTTTGGTTGTTAAAGAGACCGGGATCGGATATCTGGCATACTCTCTGTCGATACCGAAAACCACTTTGACAACCGTGTACGCGGTGGAGATTCCAGAATGAAGTAGGATGGTGGTGACATTTTCTTTAAGGTAAATACGTGGACCCGACTCCCGTGAGTTGGCATAAGGTGGCTAAAACAGGAGCGATTGACGGATTAATGAGGTAGCACCTCTAATCGGACGCACTTCTTCGTATGCCATTCTATTACTTTTGTGATTGTTTTGGTGCGCACCTTTGATCTGGGAGTGTTGTTCGAGGTGGGCGGTAGCTGCGGCTACGCATTTCCATCGGTCCGGAAGCGTAATTGGTATATCTACCCTGGCATTGCCTAGTTGTGCCGTGTCACCTACCTTAGCGAGCCTTGTACGAGTTTGGTTTTCTCCCGTAAACCGTGTGGTACCCTCTAGTGGTATCCCGATCAGGAGGGACTATGATATTGGATGGACTACTGGGACTATTACGTGTTAAGGTGGAAAATGTAAAGCCTTAACGCTATTTAAAAGTAAGTTTATTTTACTAATAAACATTATTATAATAGCGAAATATTACTACATAGTAAATAGTTTAATGGATCCTTAGAGAATGGGCGGTCCCAAGCATTCTTTAAGTTACTTGCTTTATATTACAGTACACTTGAATTAGCTTACACTATATAAGTATGTATGTCCTGACTCGAGTGTTATGTTTTATTTTACGCTCGGGTCAGCCTGAGTTGCAGTTCAGTCATCATCCCGAAGCTAGGACTTCTGTAGATCCTTTCAAGTTGCTGGCTTCTTTCTGTCCGTTATCTTATTTATGAAATCAAGACTTTGAGATTTTTGGATTTTCTATTTGATGATTTAAACTATATTTGGGATGGAAGACTTTGTAAATTGTATTTGTTGAGACTATTTATAGTGGCGTCATGAACCACTAAGTATTTTTAAATTCCGCTGCGAGTATTCTGATTCTGTGTCTGCGATTCTATGATTAATTATTTACTGTATATTTTGAGATTTGCCAAATTTTAAATTACAACGCGGTATTTTGAACAATTCAAGTCTGACATGAGCGGATGCGAATGTTTGAAAATATCGGGTCGTTACAGCGCAATAGGGTCTCATCCGCTATATAATGCGGGAAATCAACAACTGCAATATATACATATGCCAATATATATATTGCTATTATATATAATACCAATTTCACTGTTTATGAAATATTCGCGGTATATGTTTTTAATAAATAACATCCGCTTACTAACGGCGTATAATGTCTATTTTAACAATCAATAGATAACAATCATCATTCAAACATGCATTCAAGAATTTTAAATCTAACTATTTAAAATAAAATCGAAACAGATTCGATTGAGTGAGAAGTTCTCACCTTGATTTAAATTCCGTTTTAGCGATTTATTTCGAATAAAATTAAACGGACGTTTAATTTTACCCGAAATTCTCACTAACTCCAAATGACTCCAATTCAATTTCATATCGTAGTGCTCGTCCATATGATTCCAACGCTTCTTTTTTCGCGCGTTTTCGACCTCGTATGAAAAAGATATGGATTTCACAAGTTTACACAAATTTTTACTCATAATTTTACAACAAAACTTTATATTTTTCAACCTTCATTAAATCACAGCCCCTAGATCCTAGCTCCCTCATCATGACCGTCCATCACCTTCTTCCATCTCACGCACGCCTACAGGAAGAAACCGTAACGTGAAACCCATTTGCATAAACTAGGGTTTAATAGTTCGGCCACCATGCTCGACTAAACTCCATCATACCACAGCCAAACGAACGCTCATTGCACCCCCTACCACCGTCCAGAGCAAAACCAAGCTCGATGGTCCCCTCAGCCCCAAAAAACGCACGAAGACGAGCACAAACGCGGCCATTTATCTCCTCCAAACGACGATGAAACTGGTCCGATAAATCCGATTGACACAAAATTTGAAACCACACAATAATATCACATTACGGATCCGATGAAACTGGTTTCGTCGAAATCCGAGACTTTTTTTGGAAAATGGCTATTTTAACTCGCCAAATTAATATTAAAAACAATTTCGATGCGTTTCGAGCTGCCACGATCAAACGATAACTCCAATTGCTACGAAAATTGAAATCCGGTAATAACAAACAATTACGGATCCAATGGAACTAGTTTCGTCCAATTCTGAGATTGTTCGAAAATTGACTAATTTCACTAGTCGATTAAATATTAAAATATTCAATTTTCACAAATTAACTTTTAATTCGATTTTAAAAGTTCTAAAACATCGTTCTAACTTCAATATGATATAATAAAATTTTACAAATCATTTTCAATCGTATTTAACTCAATTTTCAATTATTTCCATAATTTAACATATTAAATTATTGATTTAATTGTTCAATTAAATCCGATTATTCGAAATAAAATTTATTCGACTTATAAATTTCGCTTATTAATATTTAAAATTAATTAAATATACAAATTTTAATTAATAAAAATCCTGGGTCGTTACATACTTCCCCCCTTAAAAGAATTTCGTCCTCGAAATTATCAAGTAAAAAAAGTTACAGAATTCATTAACTTTCCCAAAATCCATAGTTAAACTTCTTACAACACTTTACTAAGTTTTCAAATCATACTTAGTTATCTTTTCAAAAACAACTACTATTGTTTAACTTTCAACTTCTAAATCAAAGTTATAGTTTTCAAAATTTTCCATTTTTCTCAAAAAATTTCTAACGTCTTAAATTTTCGAAAAAATTCACCAGAGTCTCCTTTGCGCGGCTCGATCCAAAAAAAAATGACATTATATATATCACAAATTACATCTCATCAAGTGATGAGGCATCCCGCAGGGAAAAAAGTGTAAAAGTACGGTATGTAATCCGAGATATGTACCTTATATTTTATTAGCAAGCATATACGGCTAATATAGCGCGAAAGCGAGCTCCAAATGCGAAGCAAACGCGATCCGCACCTACTAAACACTCAACAAACAACATGAGAACATGTATATATGAAAATAGTATCAATATACAACATATAGCAACATAATAACTATATATGCCAACATAGCAAATGCAGCAAAAGCAATATATTCAACCATCAACCAACTATCATCCAACTAATCCATATCAAATTAATATTCATTCACATTCTCATTAATATTCAATGAAATAGGTTTTCAATTTAATCATTTGGTTCATTAACAGTGGATTTTTTTACTAACATTCATTTTCAATTAGTTTATATTCACTAATTCATATTCAAGTTGGTTCACTTTCAAATCAAATTCAATTCTATTTAAGATTCACTTATCTTCCAATTGGATTTCAATTACTTTAGCTTTCAATTTCATTAATACTTAATGAATTATATACAATCAACTAACTATCATATAACAAATAATGTATATTAATTACAACCAAATTCCTTTGCTTATACAATTATTCTTTTATTTAGATTATTCATACAAATTACTCAACAACCAAACAATCAACTTACATACACTTTAATAATTCTGAAAAATTATTCCTTTATATATAAAAATATATCAAGGCAAAGTTTATTTCATTTACCCAATTTAAAACAATATCGTGTCGAATTGTTCTGTTCAAGTGTTTATAAACCCCTTCGGCATAGTTGTGCATACCGTGCTGACGAAGGTTCATATGCCACTCAATAAACCAATCATCACAATATAAAACAATTTTATATTCACTAACAAATACGCTCTCATAGCTATTATTACACTCAAACTCATTCTAGAGTACTACTGACTCTATCTCTAATGAGTAATACCCAACAGAGCCATGGTTGTCGCTTAACCATATGCTTTGATACCAAATGTAACGTACGCGATTTTTCGTTGTCGAAAAACCGAATAGTTAGGATTTTAAGAAAAATAAAAAGGTAGAAGAAGAGAGAAAAAGATAGAAAATAGAGAGAAAAGAACATAGAAAATAGAACGGAACAGAAGAAAACAGCAGAACAACATCAGAATCTCACAATTCGCAGCGGAACAACATATAATAATAAATGAATAATCTTTAAACAAAGAACTATATCAGTTATTACATTACATTACATTTCATTTCATTACATCAGAGTATACAACAACAAACAACAACAAACAGCGGAAAAGAAATACTATATACTAGTAATACGCCATGCCATCCAGCTTGCCTCCAGCAACTCCTGAATTCCAGAATATCCTGATATACCTTAACTCTTGACTGCCCGTGTGGAAATTGGTGGGCACCCAAAGTTTAGGAGGGAAAACAATAAACTCCGAGTCAGTCATGTGACTGGTGTGAGAACTCAAAACAGTTTATTTTTTTAAAACAAAGAATAGGATTATTTTAAAATAGATTCGCAATGCTTTTTAAAATGAGACTACCATAAGACCTCCCACCACACATAATGCAAACGCAGACCTGGAGGAGATTTCTTCTTATGTTAGTCAAAGATGCTTACTACGCAAAATCAAATCATTTTATTTTTATTATTATTAGTGCATAGTGTAGAAAAAATCATTTCGAAAGTAGAATATAAATCTTAGCCAGCATAGGTACCATTATATTATGCCTGCTATAGCTACCTCCTGAGGAAGCAGGTTTTACAACTAAAACCGTACAAGTTTCGTATGTTTCTTTGGATTTCCAACAAATGGTCAGGCCAAGGAACTTCCCATTGCCACATGAGAACGCCTCTGGAAGGATGTCCCCGAGAACCAAACCGGATCTCTGCCAACACAAGGTCGGGTTTCCCCTAACTGGGTAACTACTGACACGAGTATGCCATCCCCCGGTCCTTTGGGACCTTTAACCGAGCGCTCGTCACCAACATCACACAATCATAAATAAAGTGTTTCAACATGAGTAAGTATCTGGGCTCCATACCATAATACCACCCTTTTCCAGAAGGAAATGCACATACCCTAAAGGGAGCTACCCCTCATAACCTTGCTGCATCTTTCCTGTTTTGACCATTCCGGGGTGTGAGGCTCGACGAAGTCACGTCCACAAAGCCACGCTTTATACAAAAGCCATGCTTTGGGTCAAAAAATGATCATAGAAATGATCACAAAGATAAACGATCAAACAAATGATCCTATCACAAATGATCAACACAATGATCATTTCACAACAACACTCAGCATGTCACATTACCAAATTGGGAATATATCGCTGATAACCTTCAACTACATAACCTCTGAGCTCGTACGTCTCATAGAAGGGTGTTAAGCTAAGAGAATAAATTCTCCACCACCAACAGAAATATATTTGAAAGAAATCTGCTTTATATCTTAATTTGTAATGTGAGACACACAATCCATACAAGTCTGTTCCGGGATCGAACAGAACCGAAGGCACTTACAAAGAAGTCCTTGCAATCGGATATTCACTAATCACGATCGGACTTCCCATCACATATGGAGTCTCTATACCGGGGACCAGTCGATGCAAAGACATTCGACGAGTTGTCCTTTCGCTTTCAAAAATATCTGGTCTTCAACACAGGTCATCAATGCTATCCATTACGTCGTATCACTATTCGGAATGGGTAATCCGAATAACGAGCGCAATAATTTAAAAATAAGTGTGGCATTCAAATTCAAGCAATCACAACAAATACCTATTCAAAGGTAAATATTGATAGTTGGTTATTGAACTATCAATGGATATGCACAACATCACCAGATTCCAAATAATTTTCCAAATTATTTATTTCCCAAAGATATCTTTACAAGATATATAATCTTCACACTTCAAAAATAAATCAATATTTATTTTTAAACAAATTCCCCTTTTCTTTTATAAATTCCATAGTGAATTTATATTTCAAAATATTTATGAATAAACGATTTCAATTATTCATTTTCAATTTATCTTCAAAAAGATAAATTCTCAAAATGTTTCATTTTGCATTGGAAAACATTTCCATGGTTATTTAATAAGTAATTCACAAATCTTTTTATTTTCTACACTTGGAAAATATTCAATATACTTAAATCGAAATTAAGTATATATTTCATTCTTTAGGGAAATCATTCTCTTAACATATTTATTTGGGTCAAAACGAATGTTGCGTAAAACATCGTTACGACAACCCAAAATCACTAGTATAGGGATTCGAAATTAAATAGATATATAAATCCCAATACTATACAAAACATTTCCTTTCGGAAATCATTTACTATCACAACAGTGTTATAGTCCACTATTTCCTTCTATTTCTCGAAAACGTCTATTTCAACAATGAATGTTGAAATCTATGGTTTCGAATCTTAACATATTTTTAAAACATCGTTAGATCGTTTTAATTCTACTTAAAACATCACATCCAATACATTTCCTTTAACATATTATTCACTATTCAAAAACGTGAATATGCTTGTTAACCAATTTCATCATTTCTATACATTTTATTTTAAAGGATTATTCACTGTCTAAAACGTGAATATAACTCCATTAATAAGTTATACAATTTACTTATCAAAATAAGTCGTTGCAGATTTATAAAACAATATTTATAATTTCCATTTCTATTTATTTTATAACGACTTCCTTTTATAAATCTCCTTTATTAACCTATTCGATTTATAACTCAATTATATACTGAAAGTCCATATTATAAGTTAAATACTTATAACTTATTTGTTTGCAAAATCGTTCCTTTTTAAACTTCCCAAATTATATATATTATAACTTATAAGATTCATTTATTTACCCAAATCTAGTCTTTTAATAACTTTACAAATTTTATAAACCTACTGCTTATAAAATTCCATTTATAACTTCACCGTTTATAATTCTATAAATTTCATTCATTTATGAAGTTCATTTACAATTCATTCTAACACTTATAAAAACTCATTTTATAATTCCAATATTTTAATTTATAAATATCAATTTATAAATCTCTTATATAAATCAATTTATACTATTATTTTAAAACGTCTTTAAACTCCTTTATAATTTCATCATTTTGATTTATAAAATAATTAAATTTCATAAATCCTATATTTTCAACTTTTTACAATAAATTCAAAAATCCCAATTTAAACTATTTTATAAAATCATTAACCCCATATTTTCAAAAATCAACTTTTAACTATATTTCTCAAAAATCATAATTTTTATAACATTAAAAATCATAACGTTATTTATTTAAAATGGATCAATTCCAAAAATATTTTATAACGTATACTTTCAAAAATCAACTTTAAAATCCTTTTAAAATTCCAAAAATAGGTCCAATGATGCTACACACCAAATAGTCAATCACAACAACAACGACATCATATATCGATATGATCATCAACGAATATCAAAATACCCATAATCAAATAAATACTGTTGAGGAATCCAGTTGGATCCCTCCAACCTGTTTTCCTGCATCCAAAGATGTTAGCACAATACCAATTCCGTTCCAGTACGAAATTATCGTGGTATATGGGATATAAAATATTATCCGCTTAATAGACGACGCAATAGGGTCTCATCCGCTATATAATGCGGGAAATCAACAATTGCAATATATACATATGCCAATATATATATTGCTATTATATATAATACCAATTTCACTGTTTATGAAATATTCGCGGTATATGTTTTTAATAAATAACATCCGCTTACTAACGGCGTATAATGTCTATTTTAACAATCAATAGATAACAATCATCATTCAAACATGCATTCAAGAATTTTAAACCTAACTATTTAAAATAAAATCGAAACCGATTCGATTGAGTGAGAAGTTCTCACCTTGATTTAAATTCCGTTTTAGCGATTTATTTCGAATAAAATTAAACGGACGTTTAATTTTACTCGAAATTCTCACTAACTCCAATCGACTCCAATCTAATTTCATAGCGTAGTGCTCATCCATACGATTCCAGCGCTTCCTGTTTCGCGCGTTTTCGACCTCGTATGAAAAAGATATGGATTTTACAAGTTTACACGAATTTTTACTCATAATTTTACAACAAAACTTTATATTTTTCAACCTTCATTAAATCACAGCCCCTAGATCCAAGCTCCCTGCATCATGACCGTCCATCACCTTCTTCCATCTCACGCACGCCTACAGGAAGAAACCGTAACGTGAAACCCATTTGCATAAACTAGGGTTTAATAGTTCGGCCACCACGCTCGACTAAACTCCATCACACCAAAGCCAAACGAACGCTCATTGCACCCCCTACCACCGGCCAGAGCAAAGCCAAGCTCGGTGGTCCCCTCAGCCCCAAAAAACGCACGAAGACGAGCACAAACGCGGCCATTTATCTCCTCCAAATGACGATGATAGCTGAGATCCACCGTTAGATATCTAGATCATGTTGTGCTCTACAAGTTTCATGTTGGAAGATTCTTGAATCGAGTTGTGGATTGAGAGGAATTTGAGTGAGAAGATTGATAATTTTCGGCCATTGGTTCAGGGAGGTGGCAGCTCCAACCTGAAACCCTAGGCCTTTATTTTTTTTTTGTTGCAAATATGAAGAGTTAGGGGCTTTTATAGAAAATTCGTGCGACACTATTCATCCCGGATTTTCCGAACTCCGAACGAAGCGTGCCAGTTGGCGTTTCTAAGGTTTACGCCGCGTTTCGAACACAATGGAACGTGTTTCAAGAGCTAATTCGGTCATTTGTGCGAGTTATGGCAATAAACGTTCAATTTAAAATTAAACCGATTAAACGATTTTCTAGGCGTTTTAGCTTGCACCGGACAAACGATAAATCCGATTGACACGAAATTTGAAACCATACAATAATATCACATTACGGATCCGATGAAACTGGTTTCGTCGAAATCCGAGACTTTTTGAAAAATGGCTATTTTAACTCGCCAAATTAATATTAAAAACAATTTCGATGCGTTTCGAGCTGCCACGACCAAACGATAACTCCAATTGCTACGAAAATTGAAATCCGGTAATAACAAACTATTACGGATCTAATGGAACTAGTTTCGTCCAATACTGAGACTGTTTGAAAATTGACTAATTTCACTAGTCGATTAAATATTAAAATATTCAATTTTCACAAATTAACTTTTAATTCGATAGTTCTAAAACATCGTTCTAACTTCAATATGATATAATAAAATTTTACAAATCATTTTCAATCGTATTTAACTCAATTTTCAATTATTTCCATAATTTAACATATTAAATTATCGATTTAATTATTCAATTAAATCCGATTATTCGAAATAAAATTTATTCGACTTATAAATTTCACTTATTAATATTTAAAATTAATTAAATATACCAAATTTAATTAATAAAAATCCTGGGTCGTTACAGCGAGAGTTCTATGGAGATCCATATTTCATGCCTCAAGAATGTTTCCTTTGGTTAGACTATGTCCTTCGTGTCCATCTACTTCCAAGCTCTTCGTATCGATGCCTTACGTGTGGCTTCGTATTGATGCTTGGTCATTGATTTCGTATCGATCGATTGGCCGATCGATATGAAATAGGAAACTGTTGGGCAAATGAACTATGATCGATTCGAGGGATGCTATTTCTTGATGGACACGAAGGGGATGGATGCAGAGTTATGGATACGAAGTAGGATGGATACGAAGGGGATGGTTGCTGAGTGATCCATATGAAGGAGGATGGATACGAAGGGAATATGTTTCACATAAACCTTGATCGATCCATAACTTGAGCATACGAACTCCGATTGACCTAAAATCTGGAATGTTGTCTTTCTTATCTTTGTTCATCGTACCATGCTAATTGTAGCTCGATGGGGACTCAGACCAAGTTTTCCTGTGTCCATCGTGGACCTATATATAACCGATCTTCAAGACAGATTACCTTCAGTTTCTAGTCAAGTCCTTGGTGTCACGGTCTTGCCAAAATGTAAGATAACACTTGCCCCCCAAAGTACGTCCTGTGTGAACACGTGCTTTGAAAAGCTGAAACCTATATTTTGAAAGTTCTATCCAATTCATTGAACAGTTGTTGTCCTTTCAACAAGAGATGTAACCTTTGATTAATTTCCAGTAATATAAATGTCGAGTTGTAGGCTACCAATGATCATGCAGTTTTATGTTGTAACTAAAGGTCAAATGCTACCAACTTGTTGTTCACTGTCTTGATTCACACCAGGTAAGCATTCGATTCCTGTCAACTTTGAAAATCAAATGTTGAGTTGGCATACATGCACGTATGTTAACGTGACTCTATTCACTTTTGCATGTTCACGGGTCGTTGTCAAGTTTCTATGTTCTTGTTTGGATTAAGTATCGTATCTATCCTTCCCTGGATCGATGTGAAATTTGAGTTGTAACAACGATTGATGGTCTCTTTGATTCACTCTTTCATCTCAATCCTCTCTTGGACTGATCTAGGATGTGTGAGTGTAGGCTTTGTATCGATATGAGATAGATAGTCTCTAGGAGTGCTTCGTATCGATGGACACAAAGTTTTGGGTCTCGAATAGATCGATATGAAACTGATGTTTTGTATCGATGGAGTTGAATGGTCCAGACTTGATCTTGCAGTGACTTCGTATCGATGGATATGACATAGTGGTCTTTGGATCGATCCACATTGATGAAGACGAAGCGCCGATGGATACGAAGTGTTAAGTTCTGGACTACTGTGTGTTGATGGATATGAAGGCCAAACTCCGCATTGATGGACGTTGACCGATTCTCTCAGTTTAGCAACTAGGATACGAAACGCCTTCCCTTGGATACAAAGCCATATAAAAAGATTTTGGACTTAGAAATTTTTTCACTTGCATCTGCATCACTTCGTATCGATAAGAAAAAAGATAGGATTGTAGAAGCTCTCGTCTTCACACAACCAATTTTTAATCCCTAACCCAATTTGCTTAATCTAGGTAAATGATTAGTAGACCCATGTTTAAAGTGATAAGGATCGAGTTGATGCCATTCTATCCATGGCGATGGTGTCGTTGGTGGAAGAGCGTTGTTATGGCAAGGTTGAGGAAGTTAGTAATAGCGCCTTGGAGGCTTGGGGAAGAAGGACAGCAGTCGATGGAGATGACGGAGTCATTAACTTCCAATCTTTTTCTCGAACTCGTATCGAGACATGGATCGATCAGAATACTGTAAAGTAGTTTGCAGCAGAGTAGTTTGCCAATCGATTAAGGATAAAGTCGTTCGTATCGATGAAAGAGGCATGGTTATCGATCCAAAGCTAGGGTCTTTGGATCGATATGAAGAGTATCGATGTTCAGAGTGGTCGATACAAAGTCGAAGCCTTGGGATCGATACGAAGTGCAGTAATGTGTGGATTCATCAATTCAAAACCTAACTTCTCGGATCGATACGAACACAGGCTTTAGAGAATGATCCAAGTTGAACAAAGATGGATACGAAACATAGCTTTTTGCATACTTGAACACTTAACTCCGACGGGCTTTAGGCTTGCATATTTGGACTTAATTAAAAATAAACTGCATGTATGACTATCCTTCAAAGCTCGTTGATGAAACTGTAACTTGATAAATATAACCAATCTCAAATTGGATCGTTTTTCAAAGTCCGAATGGCACGATTGAGACGGTCAGTGATGACGGTCACTCAGTTGAATCTCGAAGTCTTGTCGCTTTACCATCTTTTAAAATTGTATAATTTAAAATTTTATGCAGCACTTCACTATACAACAAGGTCACTCATTTTACACCGGGGAACATGCGTTCCTTGCCATCTAATAAAGGATTTCATCGAGTTAGCTACCAATCCCGAAAGCTCCAAGCAGCGGGGATTTCAGAGTCCTCCACTTCCTAGAATTGAAGTTCCATACATCGCAACAGAGGTAGTAAGTCCTGCTCTAGATGAACTGCCGGGTGCAAAGTTGGTTCTAAATCCGGAGGACTCGGGCCGTTTCAAGATTTCTGAAGATATGCTGGGTTGAATTTGTCTCAGGCATGGTCTGTTATCCCACCTTTTGGTCAAAGCTGAAATATCAACAAATTGGCAAGGAAGGATGGATATCGAGATTGGAGATCGATTGGAAACAGGGCTGTAATCGATGTCCCTAAAATTTGGCCGAGCTCCGATCAGGAAGGAATCGATTGGAGACGATGATTAAAGCAAGAAGAAGCTATATTCAAATTTCAGGTTAATCGGAGTTCGTATGAAGGAGATATGATCGATGGAAGGTATAAAGAACACGTTGTTCGTATCCATCGGTAGGTTGCGCTGATGGTTTGTTCAAATCCATCACTCTCGTATCCATCAGGAAATCATGATACTGGCATGTTCGAATCGATCGGTTTCGTATCCATCGGAATGACACCGCCTCAATCCATTCGAATCCATCCGGCATTGGATTCCACGCATCGATCCAGGAGCATTAGCGTCGCATCGATGTAGCTCATATCCATCGCGGTTGAAAAACTTTGTATCAATCAAGGGTGGACCCTGTTCGAATCGATCAAAAAGGCTCAGTTCGTATCCATGTGGTTTGTGGTTATTCGAATCGATATAGTACAGGCCTTGTTCGTATCCATCGTACTCAAGCAAAGTCACTTCGTGTCGATGGCAGCTGCACCAATCGATACGCAGTACTCCAATAACCATCGACGCGAGCAAGGGCTATGGTGAATCGATAACCGATTCGAATAAGGGCTGAAACAAATGGATGCGAGCACACAAAGTGGATCGATCTAGGAAACTAGATTCACATCATTCCACGTCATTGCATGCTCACGTGCCTTGATCGATTCGAACGTATCGATGCAAATGGATCGATTCGAACCACACGGCCTGCCAAAACATTACAACTTGTATCAATCATATCTACTAAACCGCTGATCCAAATGTAACGAAATTTTCATAGAAACTTGCATACAAGGTAAAGAATGTTCCTGCCAAGTTTCATCCCGATTGGATCATTTTTTGATGGATACGAAATCAATTTGTATCGATCACAGACCGAGTCAAAACTTGGTAGGGTCAGTCGCGTAGGCCCACTCACGTGCCAGAAGAAGCCTCTCGAAGTTTGAGCGCGATCTCAGCCTCCTACGCCTATAAATAGCCCCCCTGAAGCCTACAGAAAAGGGATCTTTTGGCCATTCGACGTCCAGACTCTATCGGATTCAATTCTACACATTACTATCGCTATTGTACTCAAATTACTACATTGTAATTGCTGTAATCATCTGTAACCAACAAGGATAATCCATAAAAGATAAAACTTTGAAGTGGACGTAGGCCGGAGATAGCCAAACCACTATAAATCTCGTGTCTTTGCCTGTTATTACTGGATTGCTGTTTGTTATTCACTTAGATCTGAGATTTATGCTTGAATATTGCCGATTTGTATTCATACACTGGTGCTTTCACGGTACTTGGGGTTTGTGACCATTTTTGGTGCGAACACTTTAGTGCTTTCACTGAGAAGGACTAGCACCCGCTCCATCAGATTGAAGTTTGGATTTGAAAAGAGTGAAGAGTTTAGATTTGAAAGACAATGACTTGTCAGATAAGCAGGAGACAATGAGCAGAGAGAAGCCAACAGGAAGGAAGTCAAGAAGCACCCTCCGGAGCTGGGGAAGGACAAGCTTCGATCTACATAAGCAGGGATGAAATGGAGGCTATGGCCAATTCATTGAAGGAGAGATTGTTGAAAAGTCAACTGGAAATGATGCAGACTTTCTTCGAACAGATGAGAGCTGTAGGAATGCAAAACCTTGGACCGACTACAGTGACTGCAAATGTGGGACAAGGAACTAGGGTCCGGGAACCCAATGGAGGACAGAATGCAGAACTAGATGGCAACCGACAAAGGCTTGGGGGCAGGCCTGCAGGATCTGATACTGGAAGGCCCTTGGATGAAGCTCAACAGGTTAGAGCGAGCGCTAACATTAGTGAACCGCCTGAGGAGTATGTACCGGAATTCCCTCGGGGGCATGGGAGGCAACCTTTGACGGATAATGCTGGATTGGATGAGATTATTAGGAGAACTATGCGTGGAGGTCTGACCAATAGAGATTTGAAAGGGGTGAACAAGAGTCCGTTCACACGGGAAATCAAGATGGCTCGAAATCCGCCTGATTTCAAGCTACATAGTGTGGAAGTATACGATGGAAAGTCTGATCCGACAGATCATCTGATGAGATATACTAGACACATGGAAATACTGGGGGCATCGGAGGAAGTTATGGCCCGATGTTTTCCCCTATATTTGACAGATATAGCCGCAATGTGGTTTAGGCAGTTGGAAGAAGGGTCCATCAAAACGTGGACAGAGCTGGTGGATAGGTTTCTAAGGCAATTTCGGGTTCATCTTAAGAGGCCCAAGAACGTGATGACGCTAACGTCGGTGAAACAAAGAGCGGATGAATCACTTAGAGCTTTTCTAACTCGATTCAATGCGGCAGTTGCATCGGTGGATTGGCCGGATCCATTAATGGTTTTAATGGCAGTTGTGTCAGGAGTCAGGGAGGATTCGGATTTCAAGGCATCTTTAATACAAGACCCACCACTGGATCTTGGGGAATTCTTTCACGAAGCTGAGAGATTTCTTCGAAAAGAGGATGCATGTGCAGATTTAAAGTTGAAGGAGGTGAATGCGACTAAGGGTGGAGGACCATCCAGTAGAGGTTTGGATAAAGATAAAGGAAAAAGAAAATTGGACGATGATTCTAGAAAAGCTAGGAAGCGATGGAAGGATCCTAAGTTTTTCACATATAAAGGGTTGAATGAGACGTTGGAGCGGATATACTTAGATACCCGGAATTGCCTTCCCTATCGAAGGCCGGCTAGGAGAGAGCCTTCTGAGCGGAAGAGGGCATCAGGAAGGCACTGCCTCTTTCATGATTTGGATGGGCACAATACGAACAGCCCCAGGCACTTGAAGGATATAATCGTGGAGCATGTAAGGAATGGACAGTTGTGACAATATGTCGGAACTCGGAATGCAGTGGTGGAGCAGGAGAAACCACCGACTACCTCGAGCAACGATGGTGTGAGGTCCAGGGATGATGGTTGATTGATTATCCATTAACCATAATAATATGAAATAAGTAACAAGCTACTAGCAAACGACAAAAGTCATTTACACATGTATGGGGATGAAGATAGCCCCTAGGCATGCTCTGAATGATGATAAACCATGATGCTATGGTTTGTGAAATTTGTCTTTTGCTTTCGGATTGGACACTGATTTTTCTGGTTTGGTTTTGGAGTTTGGATTGAACTCCTGGTTTTGTTTGCTTTCTGATTTGGATTCTAGTTTGGATGATTGCTTTCTGTTTTGGATGTCGGTTTGGATTTCTTATTTTCTGATTTGATTAGGAATTTGGATTGGATTCTGATTGGATTATTATCTGGTTTTCGGTAAATGGTCATCAGGTATGGATTATATCTGGCAAGGGGTAAGTCTCTTCGTCCGCATGTGGCGAATTGGCTTATTCAGGTCATTGAGTATGGACTATGCTCAACAAGGGTCTGGAGTGACTAGGATTCGGCCCAGGACTTAGGCCCCATATTATCAATTATTGTTTCAGGTCGCTGAGTGTGGACTATGCTCGGTAAGGGTCCGAAGAGACCAGGATTCGGCTTAGGACTTAAGTCATGGCGTTGTACAACGTCCGAGGACATTAGACCACGGCCGTCAAGTGTGGATTGCGCTTGGCAAGAACCCGGAGAGGTTAGCTCAACGTCCAGGGACACTGGACCATGTCGTCAAGTGCGGATTGGGCTTGGCAAAAGCCCGGAGAGGTTATGGATTTGGATATCGACCCGAAGAGGTCCTAGATTCGGTTATTGGCTATTGGATAAGGATGGATTAGGACTCAGTTGTTGAGTTCAAATGGATATGGAATTGGCTAAGGCTTTGGTTGCTGGATTTGGAATTGGACATCGACTCGGAGCAGTCAAGGATGATGTATTCGAATGATGTGGCTATGGACTTCGGATATTGGATTAGAAGCTATTCAAAACACGCCTTATCATCACAAGGCATGTTTTGGGGCGCAAATGTTATCCCACCTTTTGGTCAAAGCTGTAATATCAACAAATTGGCAAGGAAGGATGGATATCGGGATTGGAGATCGATTGGAAACAGGGCTCCAATCGATGTTGCCAAAATTTGGCCGAGCTCCGATCAGGACGTTATCGATTGGAGAGGATGATCAAAGCAAGAATAAGCTATATTTCAAATTTCAGTTAATCGGAGTTCGTATGAAGGAGATATGATCGATGCAAGGTGTAAAGAACATGGTGTTCGTATCCATCGGTAGGTTGCGCTGATGGTTTGTTCGAATCCATCACTCTCGTATCCATCAGGAAATCATGATACTGGCCTACTCGAATCGATCGATTTTGTATCCATCGAAGTGACACCGCCTCAATCCATTCGAATCCATCCGGCATTGGACTCCTCGCATCGATCCGGTAGCGTTAGAGTCGCATCGATGTAGCTCGTATTCATCGCGGTTGAAACACTTCGTATCGATCAGGGGTGGACCCTATTCGAATTGATCAAAAAGGCTCAGTTCGTATCCATGTGGTTCGTGGTTATTCAAATCGATATAGTACAGGTGTTTGTTCGTATCCATCATACTCAAGCGAAGTCACTTCGTGTCGATGGCAGCTGCAACAATCGATATGCTGTACTCCAATAACCATCGATGCGAGCAAGGGCTATGGTGAATCAATAACCGATTCGAATAAGGGCCGAAACAAATGGATGCGATTGAATGGTTGGTACGAGCGAAACTTCAGCGTTACATGCGAATAACTCGATCAAACTCGGCACACAAAGTGTATCGATCCAGGAAACTCGCTCCACATCACTCCACATCACTGCATGCTCACGTGCTCTGATCGATTCGAACATATCGATGCAAATTGATTGATTCGAACCACACGGTCTGCCAAAACATTACACCTCGTATCGATCATATCTCCTAAACCGCTGATCAAAATGCAATTAAATTTTCACAGCAACTTGCAAACAAGGTAAAGAATTTTCGTGCCAAGTTTCATCTCGATTGGATCATTTTTTGATGGACACAAAATCAATTCGTATCGATCACAGTTCGAGTCGAAACTTGGTGGGGTCGGTCACATGGGCCCACTCACATGCCAGAAGAAGTCTCCCGAAGTTTGAGCGCGATCTCAGCCTCCTGCGCCTATAAATAGCCCCATGAAGCCTAAAGAAAAGGGATCTTTTGGCCATTCGACGTCTAGACTCTGTTGGATTCAATTCTACACATTACTATCGCTATTGTACTCAAATTACTTCATTGTAATTGCTGTAATCATCTTTAACCAGCAAGAATAATCAATAACAGATAAAACTTTGAAGTGGACGTAGGCCGGAGATAGCCGAACCATTATAAATCTAGTGTCTTTGTCTGTTATTACTGGATTGCTGTTTGTTATTCACTTAGATCTGAGATTTATGCTTGAATATTGCTGATTTGTGTTCATACACTGGTGCCTTCACGGTACTTGGGGTTTGTGACCATTTTTGGTGCGAACATGGTCTATCTTTGAAAGACATTCTATTGCGGAGCCCGAAAGACAGAGCACACAATCCACCGGAAGGGTTTACTACTTGCAACAGATTTATGTGCGTAGTTGGAACATTGCTCCCATTCAACCAATTTAATCGGGAGGTGTTGTTCTTCTTGAGGATTGCGCCTTCTCAACTGCATCCGAATGGATATGCACTTCTCAACAGCTTATATATCATCTTCATGGAGCATCTTCTCCGACCCAAACCGTTGATGAAATCAGATACGTATTCAATGCCAAGAATCACGGGGATAACCATCCGTTTACTTTCCTAGAAGCGATAAGGAACTGCCAAATCGTGGCAGGTGCTTGGAGTATGCTAAGCTACTTCAGGAAAGAATAGTTCTTTGTTAGGTGTCCATCAGGATTTGCAAGACGTGGTTAGTTAGACATATGTGCTTTAACTTCTTCATCAATTAACTGGGTAATATAAGTTGACGTTGAATCGACTACGGCATTTCTTTTTACAGCTACACTTCAACAGCCCGAAGGAGCACAGTTCAAGGAGATAGTGAGAATTATTCAGGCAGTGCCCGTTGAGCTTAAGGAAATAGATGAAGTCTTTACCGATGAAAACTTGATCGTCGTGGGGCTCATAGAGAGAGGTCAAAGAATTGAACTTACAGGATTTCCTACGGCAGCTCCGGTAAGGCAAGGAGGAAGAAGGGCTCCTATCGTGCTCCCAGTCAGGGGAGCTCATAGTGCGCTTAGAATTACTCTTACCGAAGTGCGTGAAAACGAGAGTGCGGTAGCTAGGCATGAGCCTGTGGTTGTGCCTCCGTAGGGCCTTCGATTATTAGAATAAAAAATAAAGGGCAAAACTCACACCCACAAAGCCAAGAGGCAAAAAATCGTTGTAATAACACATCTCCTGGCTACTTCTACAAGTCCGGAGACCTCTTCTACACAAACAGAAGGTTCATTGAGAGGATCGTTAGATGTTCCTATTCCAAATGGCATATTTTTGTTCCAGGATCTTGGATTAGAGGAGACCGCTTCCCCACCATGAACTGGCACAAGCCTAAATCCTTTAGTCATAGGGGAGCCAACTTCTATGTGCAAGGCTACCACAATCGGTCTGTTGGGGGGTTTGCACATGCATACACACACTTCACGACACCACATAACTTCTAATCACACGTTTCTTAATCTATGGAGAAAACTAATTCTACTCCGCTTTTCATTTTACAGATACCATGGAAAGACAAGGATTATGCTCAGCAATCTTCGCTCTTCATGCCATTTTTCCAGATCATACTCTAAATCTCATAGGCTGGAAAGTGATAGAGACTATGGCCGTGGCTATCACTCTATCCTAGAGCCCAAGCTTTATGATAAGAAGAAGGAAAGGTCACATAAAAAGTAGGCGCTGCCCTTAGTCGCGATCTCCACTATCTAAAGACCCTCGAAATCTTCAGCTTTGGAAGGCAATCTTCCTAAATTGAACACCAAATAGTGCCACCTCACACTTTGAAATTCGATGATTAACGCCGTAGAACTGAAACGGAAGCTCCTATTTTCATCGAACAAACTGCTATAGAGACCATAGGGGAAGGAGCCATCCGGATCGCCAAGTTAAAGAAAGATTTCCCAAATATTTGTTTTGATGGCTTCCACTTTCCTCCAACTTGAAATGATTCTCCAACAATATAGAAAAACTGATACAAGATTACATGCATGGTGCATACCACCGATACAGGGAATGGGGTAAGACAGCTTAAAGGGTGTCGGCGGTATCTTTCGTGCGGGCTAAAATGATTAAAAAATTGGATAGCAACCTTTCTCACAATGGCAGAGTAATAAGGAGCTCACCAACAAGCATGGATCTTCAAGAAAAACGGAGAAGAAAGCTGACCAGAGAGCCGAAGAGGCTAGGTAATCCATGGGAAAAATGAGAAAGACTCATATGGATTTATTGCAGGAGATGGGTCACCATAACACTGTCATTACTCAAGAAAGGGATTTGCATGGAAAGAGGTTGAGAAGCTAAGGGAAAAGATGGCCGAGGCCATCATGGAAAAAGATGAGGCCAACAAAGTCGCTCATGAGGCATGTCAACAGGCGATGGGACTAAAGGAGGAGAGGATGCAGCGAATCCAAAGGTCGAGGAAGCCGATGCCAGGATTGATAAGGAAATCAAGGCATGGAGGCTAGGATGGAGAGTGAATTTGAAGATCTCTTAGTCATGTACAATGCCAATGTATTGAGAAATCGCAACTTAAACTGACTCGGTGAAGATTATCCTTTCCAACTATACAGGGCCTGGATTTGCTTGGTAGAGGACGAAAAGGTGATCCGCAATGCTGCAACTATTGATGAGTTCAAACTTGAAGCTCAAGTGCTAGTCGGAGATGAACCCAAAGTCCTTCAGGAGACAACCATCGCTCTCAAGAAAGAAAAAATGCCGCCAAGTATCCAAAAGCTGGGGAATGATCCGAAATTGAACATCACGAAGTCGGCTCTGAAATGCCTGCAGCGTCCCAATCTAAGCTTGTTTCTTCTATTGCTCCTCCAACTATTTCGAAATATGAACCTGATAGGCAACATCATTCCCCAATAACAGAGTGTGGCTCGAAAGGCCCATCGGCCTAACCTAGGAACCAACTTGAGGAAGGTATTTTGGACACTTCCCCTATTCCTTAAAATGCAGGAGCACTGTCAGAAGATATTACTAATATTTTATCTTATTTTATTCAACCTTAGATTCTGTAGCCATTGATCCTCCTACAACTCAGGAAGTAAATCACGAGCAGGAGGTGCTAGTGATAGAGCTTACAACCATGATGACCACCACATCGGCTGGAGAGATGCATAATAGCAGCTGCTTGCTTGATGAACAATTGATGGAAGCACTCTTCCGCCATCAAAGTGATCTAAGTATCGAAGTGTCGTTCAATATAGATGAAGATATGGTCATCATTGGCTCCTCGCATCCGACCAGCAGCATTCCAATAAGCATACATGCAGACCTGGTGGAACAGATAATGGAGGAAATAAAAGTTGAAATCGAGCAAGCTGAGTAGGCTTTTAGAGCTGGTGGAGGCATAGCAGGTCCCAGTCCGATCCTTATACTTTTTGTTTCTCCGGGTGGCACCGTCATCGATACCAGCACGTCTCATTCTTCTAGCATTGAGGGTGCCACCATTCCTCCAATTCCACCCATAGAGGATATTCTGGTCCCTGTGGGTTCCAGGGAGGAGACACCTTCAATTCCCCCAACCGAAACAAGCTAGCTGGAGCAAGCCGGGGAGGCAAAGGCTCAAAGAGATATCTGAGCGGCAGTTCGAGCGGTTCTAGCCGAAGAAAAGCAAGAAGGATAAAAAACCGAAGGCGTAGATTCACATTTTTGTTTCCTTCTTTTTTGTAGGTTGCTAGAATAAGCTTTTCTTTTGCTTTTGTAGGCCATATGTAGATGCGGGCTTGACCCCCGCTTATATGAATTCTTTAAAAAGATTTTGTACATGCTTTCCCAAAGAATAGTGGAAATAAAATTTCTTTTTGTTTTCTGCATAACTCCATGTTCATTTGTCTAAGTATTTTAGCACTCGTGGTTCCATTAAATGAAATTGTGAGGCTTAAGTTTTCGAGTCGAACTTAAGTCCGACCGTTAAATCTCGGGGTCAGGGCTTCGGGTCACAATCAAATGTTGAGTCTAGTCCCACCGTTGCGCTGACTCGGTCAGCGGTTGTTACTTGAATTAGGCCCCCAGTCCTGGGAAGAATTTAAGTAGTCAGTTGGTAGTCGTCTTCCGCCTTCACTAACATTAATTTAACTTAGTCATAACAAAGTAAAAGTGAAGTGAGATTGAGTGGTCGGATCACAATTTCTTAATTGCTGATATTTACATCCACACTCTAGGGATTAAACTTGTATGCCGATGGTCGGTATTGCCTGCTTAACGTTTGGAATCATATCCGTGCTCTAGGGACATAAGTTAATTTACGTGTGGTCGGTCACACCTGTTTGGCATTTGTACTATAGTCCGTGCTCTCGGGACCAGAGTTAGTCGATGGGTGGTCAGTCACACCCATTTGGTATTTTATACTCTAGTCCGCACTCTCAGGACCAAAGTTGGTCGATGGGTGGTCGTCGATCACACCCGTTAACGTTTATACTCCAGTTCGCACTCTGAGAATCTAGAGTCGGTCGATAGACGGTCAATCACATCTATTTAAGTACTAGGATCTCGTTCACACTCCAGCACAAGAAGTTGGTCAAAGTTGATACGGTCGGCCATCTTGATTTGGAAAGTGAAGTCGTAGATAGATGGATCCATCCACTTTGAGCTTGGAAAAATGATGGCGAGGTCGTAGAGGAACCGATCCATCCTCCTCGAGCCTAGATTGAATGAAGGAAAAGTTGTTGGTGGACGGATCCACCCTCTTCGAGCCCTATTTTAGAGTTTGTACTCCTTCTTGCATTCCGTGTGTTGGAGTTCATTAGAGGATCGTCGTGTTTCAATCCTTTTTTACTTTATCGATGCTTGCCCCCAAGCTCGAGGTTTCACTTAGCGAGTGACTGGTTGGATCATGGTCACTCCCTATTTGAATAAGTCCCACCTGTAAGACAGAACTTAGCTGTTAGTACAACATGACAGTCGCAAGATGCATTCCAAGAATTGCCAATCTGGCTTGATGAGTCTGCATTTTATTGCTGAATAAGAAAGTATGACAAAGTCAGCTGCTTTATTACAAGTTAGAATTCAAAAAATGCACAAACAAATTTCAAAGGAAAAAAGAGGATAAATGAATAAAAGCAAATTATGTGTAATAGTGACGGAGACTCTCGATTTTCCATGCTCTCGTTGAAGTGAGACCATCAACAGTTGATAGTTTGAATGTGCCATCTCCAAATCTCCGATCGATGACATACGGTCCTTCTCATGTCGATTTCATGTGTGAAAGGATCAGATAAAATCGCTTAAGTACGAGATTGCCAACCTCAAAGGTTCTGGGTCGGACCTTAGCGTTGTATAATCGGGCAATTCGACTGCGATGTGCGGCTGCCCTCGGATCAATCTCTTTGCACTTCTCATCTAGTAAGTCTAGAGATTCTAAAAATAGGATGGCATTCGTCTTTGGATCATAATAGGTCACATGACGAGAAGGTACTTCTAGTTCAACCGAAATAACAGCTTCGGGGTCGTAGGAAAATACAAATGGAGCATGGTCGGTCATGGACTAATGGGTAGTTTGATACGCCCATAGGGCCATGGAAAGCTCATCGACCCACTTACCTCCAGCTTTCTCCAGTCGTTTCTTTAGAATGGACTTGATAACGTTGTTCACAGCTTCAACTTGCCTATTTACCTGAGGGTGGGCTATTGCCGAGAACCTCTTCTGGATGCGGTAGCATTGATAGAATTCTTTGAATTCGACACTATCGAATTGGGTCCTGTTATCAATTACAATAGTGTGTGGGAGGCCAAAGCGACAGATGATGTTATGCAAAATAAAGTTTATTACTTTCTTCGTCGTGATAGTGGCAAGAGTCTCAGCTTCCGCCTATTTAGTAAAGTAGTCAACTGCAATGATGGCGTACTTCACACCACCCTTGGCTAAGGGTAGAGACCCTGTTATATCCTTGTCCTATGTGGAAAATGGACATGGATTGACTATCTGATTGATTTTGGTATGCGGGGCTCTTGGAATCCTGGCATGCTTTTGGCAACTATCGCACTTCTTAGCGTAATCTGAAGTGTCTCGATTCACGGTTGGCCGGTAATATCCATAGCTGAGTGTTTTCTTCACAAGGGCTTGCCCCTAGTGTGATCGCCACACTCTCCTTCATGCACATCGTATAACATTCGTTTGATCTCATCATGGGCATTACATAAGAGTAAAGGAACATAATATCCCCTTCCATACAGGACTCCATTATGGATAATATATAGTGAAGCTTTTCAAAGAACCTGTCTTTTATCACTTCTCCACTCAGGTAAAGCTCCATGCTCAAGATAATTTCTGAATGGAGTCATCCACGACTCCTTCTCGGGCATTTCCGCGTACACCTAGTCTGTCTCTATTTGATCGCTACTCGGAGCAGTAAGTGTCTCGATGGGGATGAGTCCTATCTGTTGTGCTTCGCCGGTACTGACCAGTTTCACTAAAGAATCGGCTTTTTGATTGTGCTCTCGAGGTATACAATGAATAGCATAATAGTCGAACTGATTCAACACTTCTTGAACCCGAGCAAAGTAAGTAGCTAATCTCTGGTCTCTAGCTTGATACTCCTCTCAAACCCAGTGTACAACGAGTTCGAATCACAGAAAATCTCCACAGCAATAACTCCCAAGTCTCTGGCTAGTCTTAGTCCAGCAAGCAAAGTTTTGTACTCGGCTTCATTGTTAGTTTCACGAAAGTCAAATTTTAAAGCATATCATATGGATCGACCTTTTGGGGTTTCGAGTACCACTCCAGCGCCTGAGCAATGGTCGTTTGATGCACTATCAGTGTATAGCTTCCACATGCACTTGGGAGGTTCACTAGCTCCGGGAAAATCCTTCTGTATGGTGAATTCATCGATGAAGTCTGCCAGAACTTGTCCATGACTTGCTCACCTTGGTGTGTAAGTGATGTTAAATTGACTCAACTCAATATTTAACTTGAGAAATCTACCAGACATCTTAGGTCGTGTTAGGATCTGTCACAATGGCTGATCAGTGTAGATTGTGATCAGATGAGCTTAGAAATACGGACGGAGCTTCTCAAGGCTATGGCGAGACAATTAGCTAGCTTTTCCACCTTTGGGTAGTTTTTTCTGCCCATGTTAGCCTTTTGTTGATATAATAGACTGGCTGTTAAATCCGATCCTCTTCTCGAATTAATGCAGCACTGATTGCATTCGTCGAAACCGCTAGGTAGACATATAATCTCTCATGATCAATTGGTGTCCACAAAATAGAAGTTGTTGCCAAATGCTGAATTAGTGCCTGGAATGCGCCTTTGCACTCCTCTGTCCATTCAAAATTTTGCTTCCCCTTTCTGATCAGATTGAAGAAGGGAATGCACTTGCCCGTAGATCTGAAATGAATCTGCTTACGGCTGTCACCTTCCCGTTGAGGCTTTGCACCTGCTTTATGGTGCTGGGAGTTTCAAGATTCCAAATTACCAAAAAAAAATTCTGGATTGGCTTTAATTCCTTTGGCATTGACGATGAACCTAAGGAACTTTCTTGATGCAACTTCGAAATGACACTTCAACGAATTGAGCTTCATTCTATATTGTCGGAGTACGTTAAACATCGTTTCCAAATCACCGACTTGGTTGGTGGATAGTCTCGACTTCACTAGCATATCGTCCACGTACACGTCCATGGTTTTTCCGATCTGGTTAGCAAACATTCGGTTCACGAGCCTCTGATAAGTTACTTCAATGTTATGGAGTTTGAATGGCATCACCTTGTAGCAATAGAGTCCCAGATCAGTAACGAAGCTAATAAGCTCATGATCGGAAAGATGCATTGAGATTTGATTGTAGCCGAAATATGCATCCATAAAAGATAAGAGTTCGTGTCCGGTCGTTGAGTCCACTTGTTGGTCGATTCTTGAAAGCGGGAAGCTATATTTAGGGTAGGCTTTGTTAAAATTTGAGTAGTGCACACATGTCCACCATTTCCCGTTAGATTTTCTGACAAGCACTGGATTTGACACCCACTCCATGTAAAAGCATCATGGATAAACCCATTAGTCTTAAGTTTATCTACTTTTTCCTTCAGGGCGGCAGATCTCTCTAGATCCATACCACGCCTATTTGGTTTCACGGGACATGTCGTGGGTCGATGTTTAATGCTTGGCTCGCGATGTTCGGCAAAATCCAACACATGTCTGAATGAGTCCAGGAAAACATATCAAGGTTTTCACGGAGAAAATCGACCAATTACTGTCTTATCTGAGGGCCGAGTTGAGATCCGACATTCATTGTCTTGGAATTGTCATTGTCGTGGATTGGAATATCGATCGTTAACTCTGCCAAGGAAACTTGGTAACCTTTTACTTCCTCCTCATCATTATGTCTCGAGGATCAAGGTCTTTAAGGAACTGGTTGTGGCGCCCAGGCTGAGGCCCAAGCGTTGGCAGTTAATTTTTTTAAAAACAGATGCAAAGAGATTCTTCTACGCCCTTTCCTTTCTCCTTCCATTGTGCATCTTGTAGTGTGCAACATACTAGGCACGCCCAGCCACCTAATCACCACGTACTACTCCGACCCCGTTATCAGTGGGAAACTTAAGAGTTAAACACCATGGGGTAATCGCCGCCCTGAATTCCATAAGGGTCGGTCGACCCAAAAAAGCATTATAAGGGGAATGTATATTCAACACAACAAACTACAACATCCAGACTCTCCAGTGATCTCCATCACCCAACTCAATGGGCATTTCACCCATCCCAGCTGGTATAGTTGCGCTTTCATTAAAACCATAAATACGTGATTGACATGGTTTCAAGTCTTTCGCTTCCATCCTCATTTGGTCATAAGCACGCTTAAAAAGAATTTTCACAGAACTTCCGCTATCAACCGATATCCTCTTCATCCAAGCAGGACCTACCTAGGGTGAAATGACCAATGGATCAATAGTGGGGGCCTTGACTCTATCAGCATCACGATTCCTAAAAACGGTGTTGTCCATCATCGTCCTCTGTTGTTTTGCCGGGGAACCGTCATTAGAATTACTACAACGTTCGAAGTCCATATGCCTAATCGAACCAGCATATGACTCCATTTCCTTCCAGCTCCGATCAGCTGGATGAGGACCATCACTCACAGTATTAATTACCAACCCCCCACCAGCACGGGCGGGTTCTTCAGGCTTAGATTGGCCTTGACATTGATTTGGATTAGACGGACCCGCACCTCCATCCTCTGGAGCCCGGATGAACTGTTCTAACTTTATTTCTTTGATCAATCTCTTGATGATGTCTTGCAAATGACGACACTCATTAGTATTATGGTCGTAACAATCGTGGAACCTACCGAACTTCTCGGTATGAATTTGTTTCTCCGATGATGGTTTCGGAGCTGGCTTCTTATACTGTGTGGTATTACAAGTTTGAAGGTAAACATTTTCTAGCGATGTGTTTACGGGAGTGTATCGGTCGAACATGGGAGCTCTGGTCTTAGTCTGCGATGTGGGTCTCTCTTCGTTCCCTAACCTCCATTACCCTTCTATTGACCTTGCATGTTCTGTATGTTCAACTGTACTTTACCAGAATTCTCGCCGGTCTACTTTACTCCAACATTGCTTTGAATGCCTTCACCACTAGACCCTGCAAACGTCCTGCTTCCTTCTAGCGGGCTTCTCTCCTTAAAAAATGGGCTGCCTTAGCATAGAAATGATCCAACGAAGCGGGGGGTTTCCTAGCCAACCAATCACTAAATTTGGAATCAGGATCGATCCCTTTAGTCAATGGCATCGGAATAGAGTTGTCATTGGGGTTGCTGACCTTAGCACAAGCAGCATGAAACCTTTCCAGATAATGCCTAAGAGTTTCTCCTGGAGCTTGAGTAACACTAGACAAGATATTGACATCCTTTAGTCTTATAGCATGCATACAGAACCGTTCAAGAAACTTAGTAGCCAACTAATCGAAACATGAAATAGATCTATGTGGTAAACGAGTGAACCACATCATCGCAATGCCTTCCAAGGAGATAGGAAAGCTTCTACACTTAACCACATCGTTAGCTCGAGTGCCATTCATGAGCCATTTATATTTCAAGATATGTTGGTTAGGATCCAAATTTCCTTCGTACACCCGTTGAGTCAGTATCTTGAATCGACATGGTGGCTTTGCATAAAGAATGTCATTGGTGAATGAAGTGTGATTTTGAGAGATTCTCCAATCGTCGTTTGTAAGGCCTTGAATTTCTCTAATTATATGGTGTATCATGGTTGGAATGTCATACATCTGCATGTTCGGGCCAAGGCATGGTCGGGTTCCATGTTGTAGGGATGGTCTGGTCGCTGTCTACTGCCCGATCCTTGCCTCCTTGGCTCTGATCTTCAAGGAAGTGAGGAATCTGAGCATGAACGTGTTGGCGATGAGCTATATCTGGTTGGTTTTGGATCTCGACTTCCAGATCTATAGCAGCAGTAGCTGCATGGTCATGAGTAGCATGATAAGGAAGTGCTCCTCCTCGGGAGGAGGGTCCAGCTTGATGCCCTGTATAAGGACCAATCCTGGCTTGTCTAAGATTCACTACATGCTGATTCTCGAAGGCTTCAACGTAGTTTCCATCTAGTTGATGGTGTGTAGATCTATGATTGAAGTCAGATGAAGCCGAACTTTCGATCGATGAACTAGAGATATGATCCCTTCTAGATCTCCTTCGCCTTTCTTCGTTCGGTTGGTTTGCGAGCTCCGTGTTGGCACAGATGTGCTGAGTGAGCCCCTGACGTCTCTGAGTAAGCTCTTACATGAGGGTCTAGAACTCCTTCCTAGTTACGGGACCTTATAGATTTGGAGCTCCAGTTGACATTTGGCCTGCCGTGGCCAGTTGCGTAGGATTTTGCCGGTCCCTTCCTTCTGGATCTGCAGCATTTGAAGCAGTTCTAGTAGTGCGCACCATGATGAATGTAGCTCTTTCCTAGATTTGGAGTTATCTGAATAGAATGGAAGAACTATTGGAAGATAGATCCGGATCTCCGCCTTAGATTTTAGCAATCCAACAACAGCAGGGGATCCATTGAATCAGAGAAAAGCAGAGTTTTCCTAGTGAAAGCACCAAAGTGTTATACCAAAATTGGGCACAACACTCTTCGGATGTAATTAAAGAGATTAGAATGAAGAAATGAAATGCAAAACGAGGCTAATCTAACAATCACACCAATAAAATTATGCAGAAATATAAAGAGACAATAGTTTATAGCGACTCGGTGTTGTAGCCTACGTCCACTTTGAATAGTTTGCTCTTTGTCGATGATTCTCAACTGATTACAATAGTATAAATTACTAATACTCAGGTTACAATGGAGTTGTAGCAGAGTAACGGCGTAGAAGCTCCTAAAAGTGCTTTTTCTACAAGCGTAAGGGTGCTATTTATAGGAGTAGACCTAAAAATATCTCCCTTAAACCTCGAAGTACTTCTTCTCATACGTGGGTAGGCCCACTAGATCGATCAAGGGTTGTTTGGGATCGATCCTTGATCGATCCATGTGTATTTTGTATCGATCAAGGAATGGTCCAATGGAGATGCGATCGATCATGGTGGTTCTTCAGTGAATAAGCAAGCTTCTGTGATAATTTCTTGGCATTTGGACTTGAAGTTTTTGAGTTATGATCGATCCAAAATTAGATTTATAAGTAGTCTGATGGATTCGTATCGATACGTGCGTGTCGATGGGCTTCGTATCGATATGATGTGTATCGATCAACTGCATGTCGAGGACGTGGTGGGAGAGTTCTATGGAGATCCATATTTCACACCCAAAGACTTTTTCCTTTGGTTAGACTGTGTCCTTCGTGTCCATCTAGTGTCAAGCTCTTCATATCGATGCCTTACATGTGGCTTCGTATCGATGCTTGTTCATTGGTTTCATATCGATTGATTGGCCGATTCATATGAAATGGGAATATGAAATGGGAAAATGTTGGGCAAATGAACTTTGATCAATCCAGGGGATGCTATTTCTTGATGGATACGAAAGGGATGGATGCGGAGTGATGGATACGAAGGGGATGGCTGCAGAGTGATGGATACAAAGGAGGATGGATACGAAGGGAATATGTTTCACATAAACCTTGATCTCTCCAAAACTTGAGCATACAAACTTTGATTGGCCTAAAATTTGGAATGTTGTCTTTCTTAGCCTTGTTTGTCATACCATGCTAATTGTAGCTCGATCCAAACTCGGACCAAGTTCGCTTGTATCCATCGTGGACTTGTAGATAACCGATCTTCGGGACAGATTACCTTTAGTTTCTAGTCAAGTTCTTGGTGTCACGGCCTTTCCAAAAGGTGGGATAACACATTATATTTACACTTTCATATGTATTTACAATTTGAATCCACCAACATTATTTATTAATTAAAAGGAGTTAAATAAAATTACTAAATCCAATTTAATTAACATTTAATTCATAGTTCATATATTTAATTATCCCGTATATTTGAATTATAAGTTATTAAATACCAAAATTCAATTATTTAAATATTTAAAATTAATTAAACATTTAGATAAAATGATCAAAATTTTGGGTTGTTATACATTTCGCCGTTGAAGTACCATGATCCATGCGGATGAGGATGATTTAATTTAGGTCCAAAGTCATGCCCCTAAGGTCATACTTGATCCCCAACAAGGCAAGACCATATGCCTCTTTATATAATGATTGACAACACGATGGTTGAAATAAATTTTAGAAGGCCAATATGCAGACTTTACAAGTGATCGAGCTTATGATTGAAGTAAACAATATAGTTTTGTAGAAAATACAGTTTTTAAAATTCAGAAAAAGAGCCTGAAAATCCAGTGACATGCAATATACTAACATCTTATACTACTTTAAAGTAAAATATGATATAGATGGAACCATATGATGGCACAACCAATCATGTTGGTCATTTTATTAGATATAATAGACACGTGGAAGTTGTCCTCCTACTAAACGCAATAAAGTATAGAAGCTTCTCATTATTCTTAATTGGATCTTAGCCAACTAGTATGGATAACTTCCAACTGGATCTATTGACCCAGGGGTGACCCTAACGCTAAAATTCAATAAGTACTTCAAGATAGAGTTAGCGGTGTTTCATACAAACAGTTATATAATTTATTATATAACTTAACTCTCGTATGCAAATCTTGTTTGAAATAAAATATGCTTTTATTTTTGTTTTCTGTTAAATCTATTGTTATATTGTGATATAATATCAAGTACTGATCAAAAGAACACTAAATATATACAAGTAGAAAATCCATAGGATAACTATTTAATCAATTTCAGGTGTGAATGTGTTTGTAACCATGAACATTGAATCATGTGCTCAATTATTCAACCTTAAATGTTCATAGTTGAGATGTACTAAGAAAAGGATATCTATGCGTTTGTTGAAACTAGCGTGCGCAACATTCTTTATATGATGAATGGCGGATTACTCATGGCCATTGGAGGAAGACATAGTTGAATTTGGCGCTAGAGGCAATTATATAATTTGATTATATAACTTAAATCTTATAGCAAATCTTGTTTAGTATAAAGCAAGCTTTTTTTCTATTGTATATATTATTATATTGAGATATAGATAATGCATTAAATGTACTAAATACATACAAGTAGAAAATCCTTAGCAAAATTATTTAACTAGTTATAGTTACAATGTTTTTCGTAACCATGGGTATTAGGTCGTATAAAATAAATATTTATGATGTTCCTAGTTAAGATGTATCGAAAATAATGGGATATTGATATACCTATTGAGACCAGTGTACGCAATGCTCTCCATGCAATGGATGGTCAATTATTAATGACTGTTGATGGCACCAAGGTGTTAGGTACATTTAATTGTTTGTAATAATTATAGAATGACTCACTAGGAGTCTTCTATAGGTTAAAAGTCAATCTCACATGACGATGTGTAGTAGTATTTTCAGTTAAAAAACTATGAATCTTAAGTTTCTAAACTATACTTTGGTTATGGTCAATCACGCGACAACGATGGTCATGTTAAGGCCATAGTTGGGTATAAATTAAAGCAATCGAAGTGAAACACTATTTAAGAGATGATCAGTCTCCTTCGAATTGACGGTCAGTATCATCATAATTGGTAGCAACTAAAATTCAAAGTCTTTGGTCAATGAAAACCGATTAATCAATAAATGTTATCGGATTGAAAAATAGACTTTATTTTTGGACTTCATAATTAAGTACAAAAACTATTAGTGTTTTGACCATTGATCGAGCTCTAAGTATCTAAGTGATATAGTAGTGACAAAGAGAAAATGTGCATAATATATTGCTTCTAAGGGGTGCAACTTAATGATTAAAAGTAGGACTTTATTTGGATGATTTATAAGCATGTGAACTTTTGCCCACAACCGTGCTTCAGCAAAGTCCGTACTTGTTTTAATAGTTAACTTGTTTAAATAACTCTAAGGGCTGAGTTTACAATTGGAAGTCAAACAACCGTAACATTCAGAGTGCGTTTGAAATGAACTCAAATAAATAATTTATAAATGTCATAAATTATTATGGAAAAATTAATATATTTTTTAGACTAATTTAATAATTATTTTACTAGAATTATTAGAAAGATGAAATTTCGTTGAATATATAATTGCTATATATTTATTCAATTATTCATATTGGATAAATAATAAATATTGTAAGGAAGTTGAAATTATTAATATCGGTTGATGATTAGATGGCCAACCAAAAAGATAATGGACAAAATGGTTTACTATTTAATTAGGTTATTTACCTAATTAGTAAATAAAATCTGGCCTATGGAAATATATGAAGTAGATATTTTGATGTTATAAACAGACCATAACGCCTCGATTTAGAAATAGGGAATCATCCCATGATTGAGTATAATTCGATTATTGTTTTGACACTATTAATCGAATTGGAGAATAGATATCTAAGATGTTTTATTAAGAATTCAATGTGTAAAAGATCGGCATGATCTAATAGGTAATCTTTGATCTACAAATATCATACAAATAACAACATTGTCCAAAACATGAAAACATGGTACTAAAACGTTCATCTCAAAAGGATGATCGAGCGACAAGAAATAACAACATGATACGACAATTTGAGCACCAAAAAATGACTTGGTCAAAGTTGTTGGTCAGTCAACACAATCATTGTTCATCTCCTTCATTTGCCTATGGCACATAGATGCTACCTGTTTAATCATGATTAGACATGATGTGAAAATCATCAGCAAGACCAGCTTGGTGAGGGGAATATCTAGGTAACAACGATAAAGGCTCAAATGAACCAAGGTGGCAACGACCATAAGTAAGATCGGTGGTGAAATTAAGATTATAGGGTTTTGCGACCGAAGGAGTAGAGAGTATGGGAAAATTAGATCCTGATGAGGATGACATTATGATGGAAGTGGTAATGCTTCCAAACATCGAGGCGACGACGATAATTCACTAATGGAGACGACATTAGATGGCTATGGTTTTACATAGGTAAATTTAGATTAAGTCCGATATTTTGATGAGTAATACTTAAACTGATAATAAATATTCAAACAAACATATTTTTCATAAATGAACTTCATTTTACATGTAACATTGATTCGCACTGGAATCTTAACATCAATATTGTTTAACATTATTTTTTATTATTATCTCTAACACTATTAATTAAACATTATAATATTATTATTAATATATATATATATATATATATATATTACACATGCACACACATATATATTATTGTTATTAATTAGGAATTAATGTATCATTATATTATTCGTTATTTTCAATTATTTAATATTTTAACTTAAATGAATATATATATATATATATATATATATATCTATGGTATGTGTATATGTGTGCGTGTTGTTAGAATTAATTATAAAAGAAAAACTACCAAAATATATGTATTTCAGAATACATTAATAAACAATATATATTAAACAAAATTTTGATAAATTAAATCTAATATAATTATTTTAGTTTCATAATAAACCCTTTGATATCAAATCAAACATTTAATATGATTTACTGTAAATAAATTATTCATTATAGAGCTATAAAAGATCTAATGCATAATGAATTAAAAGGAAGTTATTTTTGAAATCTCGCCCTTTTACATGCCACTGCCTATTGCACCTGATCTAACAATGGTATTAGATCCTGCATTATGCTGTTTTGAATGGTTGGCTAACATATAGGGTAAACAATTAAAATTATAATTAGACGAGTGTCTAGGAAAGGACGTTTAACTAAGGAGAATGTTACGCGAATTAAGGAACGCCCTTTTGAATGGAAAAACTACTCCCTCTTGGTCCTTACCTGGCTGGTTGAAAAAGTCCATTTCGAGGGTACGCTCTTAGTGTAAGGCTCGATTGTGTCAAGCCTTAGGTTGATTAAAATGTGTTGTGTCTTGGGTTGATTCAAATAAGCATATTTAAATAATTTATAATACCTAAATTTAATTTTTTTAAATTAAAATTAAAACTTATTAAGTTTATATATAAGTTTAAAATTGTTTAAAATTTTTATTTATAAAGGTTATACAAAAATTTAAAATTATTTAAATATAATTTTTTTTACAAAACGTACAAAACAAATAAATTCAAAATAATTATAAACTATAATATGAATTAGAAATTTATGAAAGGATATCATAAAGTTGTAATATTAATTAATTGTGAATTAATAATAATACATACATGAATATTAGATTTAATAACATATAATAAATATTATAATTCAGTAAGAGAATTTTATATATTTTATATAAAATAATAATATGATTTCAAAGTTAAAATCAATTTAATACTTTAAAAGGATTAAATATACATGTATACAACTGTATATGCATAAAAATGGTAAATGATGTCATCGGGTATTGCGAATACTAATTATTCCTTATAGACGATAATACTTATATTATTATTTTGAGATTATGATTCTAATATAACATCGCCTTCTATCATTTACAATATGTATAGAGTAATATACATATTCAGGGTTGATGAGCACCCTCATATCGTAAGGTATTTATAATTATATTGTCCCTAAATTGCTAAAGATATTTTGTAACTTTCTTTAGCACAATCAAGTGGTACAAAAGTATCCTTAGGCAATCATGAAATGATGGGTTACGATTATCTAATGTACTTTATGATTTTTCAAGTACCCTCAGGCCCATAAATAAGACTATGAAAAAGGAATGTACATTTAGGAGTTATATATGACATATAATTAATAACATGTTATATACCATTTACTTGAGACTACAATTTGTTGTGCATCCTCAAGATTGTAGTAACATGATAAATGGATCCTAATACGCACTAAAGGAATTTATGAAATTTTATCATCATATAGGGTTATTCAAGAGATGTAAAATCTAGTGCGTGCCTTAATAGAAAAATATAATATACTGTTTTAATAAGTATAAAAGCACATGTAGTATTATAGTAATATGCTTTAAAATTTTTGCACTGGTAATCTACTTGATAAAAGTATTTCTTGATTAAAATATGCTAAACGAACCGAGTCAAAGATTAACATACAAACATAAAATTTACTTACCAGTTAGCTAACCTTTTGGAATAATGTCACTTAAGGCCCATGCAAAAGTTAGTAATGCAATAATTAAAGCTTTCAAGCTTTGGTAACTTAAATGTGAATTTGCCGAAGGTTCTGTATTGCCTTCGATAGCGACGAAAAAAATTTATTTTCATAACAATAGCCATGTGTTAGCTGTAGAAAATACAAAACCATCTAAAATATTTAGTAATTATTTTTAAAATCATGGACTAAGCTGTATCATTGACAAATTATTCTTTAATAATATGATTGCATATTACATGGCACTTGTGAATCATATATCAAATGATTATTGACAAAGCACCCATTCAATGAGAGCGATAAAAGAGTTAACAAACTCTTAAGAATGATGCACATAGATGTATGTAATCTAAGGACTAGTGATATGCAATGACCTGTAATTTTGATAATTAAAATATTAAATATAATAAGATTTTGGTGTTTAATATTAGAAGAATTTAAAATTTGTGATTTATTAATGAGAAAAATGAATAGAATGAAATTTAATAATATTAATTTAATGTACACGATGACTATTTTAATGTAATTCCAATCAATTAAAAATAATGGTAAAGTTGATTTGAATATAAACTATAAATAAGGAAATAAGTTAAATGTTGTATTTAATGGTGAATTGTATGTAATTGATGGAAATTGGTCAATATAGAATAAATAATCAGTATGTTAATTTATTTGTTTTGGTTGTTAACAATAAACATAGAAGTGTGTTTGAAATTGTAAATTGTAACAATTGTTTAATTACAATTTCACTATTTAATTGGTTGAAAATTAATTGGAAATCAATTGTAATTAATCTACTTGAATATTGCAGTTAATATGAATTAAGATGATAATTGTAGAATGTTAATGTAATAAAATGTAAACCAATATTAATTATGTCAATAAGGAGATAATTGATTAAATAATAAGATGTACACTGAAATAAATGAATTTATTTAAAGCTTAAATATAAACAATGAATTTACTACAATTGAAATCGAATGTTGTAATTTGTGCAATATTTAATATTGAATTTTACATGGGAAATTTGTTTTAAAAGATTATTTAATTTCTATGTAATTGAAATGAGAAAGATTTTTGGTTATAAAATTTAAATTTAAAAAGCGATTTAATTAATTTAATAATAATTTATTTGATTAACGTGAAATAGCCATTTTGGCCATTGTCTCAGATTTCGGCAAAACTAATTTCAACGAATCTGTAACGATGAATTATTGTAGGATTTCTAGTTTCGAAGCGATCGGACTTGTTGTTTGATCGTACGGGCTCGAAAAGCGTAGAAATCAATTTAATGAATTCAATTTAAAATAAGCCAACTTTAAAAGGTAACTTCTGTATACAATGGAATTTGGGTTTGAAACATGTTCCATTGAGTATAAAAATATCGGAAACATCTATGTTGATATATGGGATGACCTATTTTCGTCTCGGAAACGGAACGGGCTTTTCGGTTTGTTATTGTCGTTTCGAACTAATTCGATATGTTCATTCATTCTTATCGGGCCATGTCTATATAAATAGATTATTCTAATCCTAGCAGCCTTTCTATTTCTTATTCCTATACGTGCAAATTTTTCTATCTATTTCCATCTTCTCTCTCCAATGGTAGAAACCAATTTTCAACTCCAAAGAACCCTAATGCAATTACAAATTCAAAGTGAAAATCAAATTCCTCAAAACTGTATCGAATTATATATTGCTGGGAAGCACTCGACGAGCGTAATCCACTACAACAATTCGTTTTCCAATTGGATGCATCATTTGGGCAGCGGCGGAGGTGGATCTGGGAGAGGTAGCGCACCGCGCGAGCATGGGTTGGGCGACCTTGCATGGAGAGGAGCATGGCAATGTCTAATCAAGTGGTGGTTGAGCAAGGGCAACGTGGTTCGTGTTCAAAGTTCAGAAGCTGGGTATGAGATGGTCACTGGTGAGCTATGTTGAATATGCGCTTATATGTTTTTGTTTGATGATAATAAACATATATATTCATTTGAATGTATTTTGTAATGTACTATTTTGTTTTTAAAAGATTAAATAAATATTTGTTGAATAAAATAAATTACACAGAATTTGAATTCAAACAGAATAAGTTACACAGAATTTGAATTCAAACAGAAATTTTATTCAAACAAATATTTATTACAATCTTGAATAGTACAAGTTGAAGCTCTCACTATATATAAACAATTTTGATTCTAATTACATCACAATTCAGTTTACATAATTTCCTCACTACATATCACCCACACTCGTATTTTGTCTTCAACTGCATTCCAGTTTGAATCCAGCATCTGAGCAATCTGCAAAAATATTCACAAACGCAGTAAAATTGAGAAAGAAATATTTTTGCAATATAAAATAAAATATGGATTTTTGAAAATATTATTTGCCTCAGTTATTTGGGTTGTTCGTCATCGTTCACATTTGAATTCATCATACACGAACAATGTGACATGCACAGTGTATCACTGTACATGCCACAAGGCTATGCACACCGATATACACTTGATAATGCTACAGGGACAGGTGAGCACAAGGTCAAACCCAAATAAAAAGACGGGTTCAACTCAGGTGCAATATAAATAAAATCTCGACACGAGCACAAGGTCAAACCCGAGCGTTTAAGCTGGATTCAACTCAATGTACAAGCCCAAATACAACAATGCAGTAAAACCAAATACCCAATACACATGACAGCAAATGCTCAAACTCAGAGGCAATAAAGGTTAGGGACCAAGTGCAACAGATACGATGAACCAAATACCCATACTATATGAAATACATGGAGACAAAGCAACTACCACAAGACCACAATGCAGTGTACATGAATACAAGTACAGGTACAAGGCTAGAATGACCAATGAATGCAACAATCAAATGAAGACAGCAAACTACTACAACAAACATGCAAACTGCTCATGTATCAACAAGTGCTAGCCAGAAGAAGATGCATTAGAAGAGTCATGGCAAATTCGAGCTAATATAAATATACAGAGACACCATACAACATACACAATATGAAGACCACCAGTGAACCAGACTCAAATGAACAGGTAGCACAAAGAATGGCCAGAAACAACCACAAGGCAAATGCAAACTAACCAGCACATGAATACAGCAACTCAAATGACACAGTGTACAAGTGAAGCCAAATGAATATCAAGACATCATGTATATTCACAATGTCAACCAAAGTAGTGGAACTGCAACAACTCAACTGAACAGTTGAAGTCAATACACAATGATGAACAAGGTAACAGTGAAGTACAATATCAATTTCAATGAATTGAATGAACAAAACTCAATTATATACATGTACACTGAGCCAAACTGCAACAAGACCAATATCGCTGCACCAGTGATACACCAGGTATACCAGAGGGATGAACAAGACTCGGCAATCAAATAACAGTAAGAAGTGTACCAAGACCACATGCATGTAGACATCAAGCAAATAGAGGCAAAGGCACAATGCATCAACATAACAGCAAGTCATGTAAAAGAATAAGAGCAAAAGCATTTTATCTTGGTTGTTACAGAAAGGAATAATATTGCTAAAACAAAAGGTAAACAACAAACTACAGATACGAAGGTAAATGAAATCAAAGCCGTGTTTTTAACAAGTCAACAAAAAAGGAACAGAGTGGAAGCCGTGGTCATCACGAAAATGAATTCAAAACCGTGTCAACCAAGAAACGTGAAATATACGAATTTGACAAAGTCAGATTAATCATCAATCGTTCAAGCATCATCAAGCGGCAGAGAAAAGGAATTGACAAATTCAAATATATTTATACGAACGCAAATAAAGGAGATCGAATGCATATATAACCTAGAATCATCACTGGCAATCAATCATCGAGTTCAAGTACGAAAAATCAGAAGAAGCAAAAGCAAAAATTACATACCGAAGCAAGATCGAACTCGATCATCGAAGGAACCGTGAGCAAAGTCAAAAGACAATCGTTTGCCGACGCAAATCAGAAGATCAATTGCAAACGATCAACACATCAATCGGGTTCTTTAATAAACGAAGCCCTAATTTGCGCAAAGCCATAGCCAATCTCACAGGAGCGAACGCAAGGACAAAACCCTAATTTGGATAAAGAGGAACAAACGAAAATCGAAGAAGCCGCCATTTTCCAAAGGAACGAATAGAAAAGGATCGGGATAAATAATAAAAGGGGCCGGCCATTAAGTATTAGGGTTTTAGTGTTTTAAGTAAGGGCTTTAGTTTTTAAAATAAGGGCTTCATCTTATTTTATGTTTTAAATTTGTTTTTTAATTTTAAAACTCTTTTCAAACCATTGTATTTGCTAGTCGTGTGACCAGGGGACAAGCTACGTGGCGTAGCTTGAGAATTCGCAACTCAGTGGCTGAGTTGTGGCAGGGTTTTGAGCGTAGAGTTAGGTTAGTCAGTTGGGTGTCGCGAGTTTACGTGTGTAAGCGTGTGACTATCTAATTTATAGTAGAAACCTTGGGGGTAGCACGTAGGTAGGTTTTTGCCGAAGCTGGGTAAATTCTGTATCGTTCTATTTTTGCATTTATTATTCTGCTTTTATCTCTGCTGCTACTATTCTGTGATCTGTGTTGAAATTATTTTATAAGCTTCTGCAATAAATTTTTATAATTAATACTATCACCCTATTCACCCCCCCTCTAGGGTGAAATCGATCCTACAAGTGGTATCAGAGCTGGGAATAAAAGTCAATTTTTGTTTTAAAAGTTCATTTTTCAAAAATCAGTTTTTGTTTAAAAGTTTGAATTTTTAAAAATGGCTTCTTTTAATAATGCTTTTGCTGAGGGTCAGTCTATAGTTAGACCACCAATGTTCAATGGTGAATATGCTTATTGGAAAAATAGAATGAAAATTTTTCTGAAAACCATTGACGCTTGGAACATTGTTTAGACAGGTTATAGAGCACCAACTATAATTGTAGATAATCAGGAAATAGATAAACCGATGGATCAATGGACAGAACTAGAAAATAAATTACAAAATGTTATTGCTAGAGCTATGAATTCTATTATCTGTTCATTGGATCAATTTGAATTTAATCGTGTCTCACATTGTCTAACTGCACAGGAAACATGGCACACACTAGAAGTGACTCACGAAGGAACATCTCAAGTCAATGAATCTCACCTTGCCATGCTAAGCAGCGAATACGAGAATTTCACAATGGCAAAAGAAGAAAATGTCAAAGAGATGCATGGACGACTTTCCAATATCATATACAAATATAAAGCCTTTGGAAAACCATATACAGAGTTGGAGATAGTCCGAAAAATCCTCAGAGTCCTTCCACGAAGTTTTGAAGCCAAAGTGACTGCCATTCAAGAATCAAAAGATTTGAAACAAATGAAAGTCGAAGAACTCATCGGAAATCTCACCGCTTATGAGCTAGAAATGAAATTCAAGGAAGAACGTAAAGGAGGTGATACTCGAAAGAATTCAATCGCTCTTAAAGGAACAACAGAAAGTGATAGTGATGATAATGATGATGGAGCAGCAGAATTGGAGCTGGTAATAAAGAAAGTCAAAAGGTGGAATTACAAATACGGAAATTCAGCTCTAAATCGAAAATTGAAAAGCAGAATAAATAAAATATTGGACAATCCAGAAGAACCAAAGATCATCCGTCATAAGTGCAACCAACCCGGACACATAAAGCCCAATTGTCCTCAAACTCGACGCGACTTTGAAAAGAAATCAAAAAGGAGAAGTTTTGTTGCCACATGGAATACAAGTGATGAAGACAATCAAAGTGCTAACAGTGAGAATGAAAAAGAAGACTTGTGTCTTCATGGTGAAATAACTGACAGTGATGATGACGAGCCAAGTGAGGTATCAAAACTTTCTCATTCGGAATTACTTATATATTTCCACGAAGTAAATGGTTGTTTTGAACGACTTAGGGAGAAGTATGCCAAACTTGAATCACAAAAAGATACTTTGATAGATTTAAATAAACAACTTGACCAATTTGTTAAAACCTTTCAAAGTAGGATCCCTAAGTGTGATAAGTGTCCAACATTCGAAGAAGAAATTAAAAAATCAGAAATTAATATAAAATCGATTGAAAATGAATTGTGATTTTGAAAGAGAACGAAAATACTAGGAGAGAAAATTCTATTAAAAAGTGCACACAATTGTTAAACGAAAATGAATCTCTCAAAACACAAGTCCAACAATTGTCGACGACCTTAGATAAATTTTCAAAAGGTGAAAAATCATTGAATATGCTATTAGGAAAGCAAACTGGTAATACAATTAGACAAGGACTTGGATATAGTCAGTCTGAAAATGTTGAAAGCGTTATAAATCAAGAAAATTCCATGTGCACAATTTGTAGAAAATATGGACACGATCACAATAATTGTTGGTATAGACCCAAACATGTGAAATCCATACCAATTTGGGTTCCAAAAGGCACAAATATAAAATCTCTCAAAGTTAAACAAATTTGGGTGCCAAAAGGAACATATATAAACAGTTTTGGGTCTCCACAAAATTATTTTTCTAAATCTTCTGCCACTAACAACCATGGACCTATAAAAACAAATAGGTCACATAAAACTTTTCCCGTGTAGGTGTGGTGGCAGGCTAAGGAACAACAACAGTGTTTTCTGGATTTTTGGCTTTTCTAGAAAAACAACGGGCGACAAAGCAAAGTTTCTTAGCCTATTATAAAGGTGACAAAATCACAATGGATAAACAACGAAGAATATCGTAAAGGTAAAACAGGTAATGATATTTGAACGATATATTAAATGTGATGATCCGCACCATAGTTTGAATTAAAAACAACCAATTTTGAGATGGTGAAGTAACTTGTTCAACATAGTTGGCCGATTATATTTATGCCAAAAACACTATAAAATTCTTTAATTTTTTTGATTATATTAGGTTGGATCAAAAATAGTGTTTTGTTGGATATTAATACATTATAATTTGGCTAACTCTATATTCATGGTTTTTTGATTATTTACACGGCTTCATTTCAAATTCAAGAGAATGTCATTTGAAAAGCTGTTAAATTTGATTTTGAGATATTTTGTTGCATACTTCATGGTCTGGTCAATTAAATTCAATTAATGATAATTTTGAGTGAAAAAGAAATTCAGATGCAGATTACACTGGTAATCTAGTTGATAGAAAAATTACTAGTTGAACGTGATTTTTGAAATATTTAGTTACTGCATCGTTTTTCAAAGAAAAATATTTGCATATTTTTCATTTCAAATAATTTTCAAATAGCAGAAAATTTTCTCATATAACCCCTTCGAGAAAATCATTTTTAACCATATTTTCAGATTAGTTATTTTAATTTGATTTTAAATGACAAATTTTTGACTAATCCGACTCCCTACTAATTATCAAAAAGATAAATAGTGATTGAAAAGGTGATAAGTGTTGATATTTAACATGCATTACTCAAGAGAGTATATTTGGAAAATTTCTTTAGGAATTCAAACAAGAGTTATAAAACTTTTTTTTGGGTAAAGATTCCATGACCATTTCTATATCTATCATATTTCTATCGACCATGGTTTATCAAAACTTAAATATAGTTGGTCGATATGTGGTACTATAATCAGGGATCATTTGTTTTTCATTTCATATTTTTTTAAAAATAAATAAATATCCAAAGTATTCGCTCTCATTTAAAAGTCCTCACGGTTATGCATGGGTGAATTAATTGGATTTTTGATTATGTGCTTCCATGCTCATTTAAAAGTCCTTACGGTTATGCATGTATGGAACGCATATCAAAATTAATTGATTAAATAGACAAGTTGATTCTAATCCCATTTAAAAGTCCTCACGGTCATGCGTGGTTAGAAGATACTTGATTTCATTTTTTTTAAATTAAATTGGAATACTACTAATCTCATTTAAAAGTACTAACGGTTATGCATGATTAGTAGATATTCAAATTCCTGATATAAAGGTACCACAAGTTGATACAATTGCATGATTTTCCATTCTTTCTAAAAGTGGAATATGCGCCTAACAAGGGTAGTTATGATTTTTGTTTGATTTTTATTGAAGTTTAATATTTATATACAATTTGAGTTTAATGTTGGATTAATATTGATCACTTTATCTCTATTTTTCTCTAACACTATTATTCTTTTGCTGATAACAAAAGGGGGAGAGAAAAGTTAAGATTTTGTCAAATAGAATCAAGCAAAGGTCAAATAATTTTCCATTTGCATCTAGGCTCATTTGTATATTTCTATTTGTATGCATATATGTAGGGGGAGCATCATGTAGAGAGGAAGCATTTAAATAGGGGGAGCAATTAGTGTATATCATTGATCAAATACATTTAACACAGTCAAAATCTTAAATGTATATTTGTTATCATCAAAAGGGGGAGATTGTTGAATATGCGCTTATATGTTTTTGTTTGATGATAATAAACATATATATTCATTTAAATGTATTTGGTAATGTACTATTTTTTTTTCATAGATTAAATAAAAATTTGTTGAATAAAATAAATTACACAGAATTTGAATTCAAACAGAATAAATTACACAGAATTTGAATTCAAACAGAAATTTTATTCAAACAAATATTTATTACAATCTTGAATAGTACAAATTCAAGCTCTCACTATACATATACAATTTTGATTCTAATTACATCACAATTCAGTTTACATAATTTCCTCACTACATATCACCCACACTCGTATTTTGTCTTCAACTGCATTCCAGTTTGAATCCAGCATCTGAGCAATCTGCAAAAATATTCACTAACGCAGTAAAATTGAAAAAGAAATATTTCTGCAATATAAAACAAAATATAGATTTTTGAAAATATTATTTGCCTCCGTTATTTGGGTTGTTCGTCATCATTCACATTTGAATTCATCATACATGAACAATGTGACATGCACAGTGTATCACTGTACATGCCACAAGGCCTTGCACACCGATATACACTTGATAATGCTACAGGGACAGGTGAGCACAAGGTCAAACCCAAATAAAAAGACGGGTTCAACTCAGGTGCAATATAAATAAAATCTCGACATGAGCACAAGGTCAAACCCGAGCGTTTAAGCTGGATTCAACTCAATGTACAATCCCAAATACAACAATGCAGTAAAACCAAATACCCAATACACATGATAGCAAATGCTCAAACTCAGCGGCAACAATGGTCAGGGACCAAGTGCAACAGATACGATGAACCAAATGCCCATACTATATGAAATACATGGAGACAAAGCAACTGCCACAAGACCACAATGCAGTGTACATGAATACAACTACAGGTATAAGGCTAGAATGACCAATGAATGCAACAATCAAGTGAAGACAACAAACTACTACAACAAACAAGCAAACTGCTCTTATATCAACAAGTGCTAGCCAGAAGAAGATGCATCAGAAGAGTCATGGCAAATTCGAGCTAATATAAATATACAGAGACACCATACAACATACACAATATGAAGACCACCAGTGAACATAACTCAAATGAACAGGTAGCACAAAGAATGGCCAGAAACAACCACAAGGCAGATGCAAACTAACCAGCACATGAACACAACAACTCAAATGACACAGTGTACAAGTGAAGCCAAATGACTTGGTCAAAGTTGTTGGTCAGTCAACACAATCATTTTTCATCCCCTTCATTTGCCTATGGCACATAGATGCTAGCAGTTTAATCATGATTAGACATGATCTGAAAATCATCAGCAAGACCAGCTTGGTGAAGGGAATATCTTGGTAACAACGATAAAGGCTCAAATGAACCAAGGTGGCGACGACCGTAAGTAAGATCGGTGGTGAAATTAAGGTTATAGGGTTTTGCGACTGAAGGAGTAAAGAGTATGGGAAAATTAGATCCCGATGAGGATGACATTATGATGGAAGTGGTAATGCTTCCAAACATCGAGGCGACGATGATAATTCACTAATGGAGACGACATTCGTTGGCTATGGTTTTACATAGGTAAATTTAGATTAAGTCCGATATTTTGATGAGTAATACTTAAACTGATAATAAATATTCAAACAACATATCTTTTATAGATGAACTTCATTTTACATGTAACATCGATTCGCACTAGAATCTTAACATCAATATTGTTTAACATTATTTTTTATTATTATCTCTAACACTATTAATTAAACATTATAATATTAATATTATTATTGATATATATATATATATATTACACATGCACACACACATATATATATATTATTGTTATTAATTAGGAATTAGTGTATCATTATATTATCCGTTATTTTCAAATATTTAATATTTTAATTTAAATGAATATATATATATATCTATGGTATGTGTATATGCGTGTGTTGTTAGAATTAATTATAAAAGAAAAACTACCAAAATATATGTATTTCAGAATACATTAATAAATAATATATATTAAACAAAATTTTGATAAATTAAATCTAATATAATTATTTTAGTTTCATAATAAACCCTTTGATATCAAATCAAACATTTAATATGATTTACTGTAAATAAATTATTCAATATAGAGCTATAAAAGATCTAATGCATAATGAATTAAAAGGAAGTTATTTTTGAAATCTCACCCTTTTACATGCCACTTCCTATTGCACCTGATCTAACAATGGTATTAGATCCTGCATTATGCTGTTTTGAATGGTTGGCTAACATATAGGGTAAACAATTAAAATTATAATTAGACGAGTGTCTAGGAAAGGGCGTTTAACTAAGGAGAATGTTACGCGAATTAAGGAATGCCCTTTTGAATGGAAAAACTACTCCCTCTTGGTCCTTACCTGGCTGGTTGAAACAGTCTATTTCGAGGGGTATGCTCTTAGTGTAAGGCTCGATTGTGTCATGCCTTAGGTTGATTAAAATGTGTTATGTCTTGGGTTGATTCAAATAAGCATATTTAAATAATTTATAATACCTAAATTTAATTTTTTTAAATTAAAATTAAAATTTATTAAGTTTATATATAAGTTTAAAATTGTTTAAATTTTTTATTTATAAAGGTTATACAAAAATTAAAATTATTTAAATATAATTTTTTTTTTACTAAACGTACAAACAAATAAATTCAAAATAATTATAAATTATAATATGAATTAGAAATTTATGAAAGGATATCATAAAGTTGTAATATTAATTAATTGTGAATTAATAATAATACATACATGAATATTAGATTTAATAACATATAATAAATATTATAATTCAGTAAGAGAATTTTATATATTTTATATAAAATAATAATATGATTTCAAAGTTAAAATCAATTTAATACTTTAAAAGGATTAAATATACATGTATACAACTATATATGCATAAAAAATGGTAAATGATGTCATCGGGTATTGCGAATACTAATTATTCCTTATAGACGATAATACTTATATTATTATTTTGAGATTATGATTCTAATATAACATCACCTCCTCTCATTTACAATATGAATAGAGTACTATACATATTCAGGGTTGATGAGCACCCACATATCATAAGGTATTTATAATTATATTGTCCCTAAATTGCTAAAGATATTTTGTAACTTTCTTTAGCACAATCAAGTGGTACAAAAGTATCCTTAGGCAATCATGAAATGATGGGTTACAATTATCTAATGTACTTTATGATTTTTCAAGTACCCTCAGGCCCATAAATATGATTATGAAATAGGAATGTACACTTAGGAGTTATATTTGAGATATAACTAATAACATGTTATATACCATTTACTTGAGACTACAATTTGTTGTGCATCGTCAAGATTGTAGTAACATGATAAATGGATCCTAATACGCACTAAAGGAATCTATGAAATTTTATCATCATATAGGGTTATTCAAGAGATGTAAAATCTAGTGCGTGCCTTAATAGAAAAATATAATAAACTGTTCTAATAAGTATAAAAGCACATGTAGTATTATAGTAATATGCTTCAAAAATTTTGGAACTGGTAATCTACTTGATAAAAGTATTTCTTGATTAAAATATGCTAAACGAACCGAGTCAAAGATTAACATACAAACATAAAATTTACTTACCAGTTAGCTAACCTTTTAGAATAATGTCACTTAAGGCCCATGCAAAAGTTGGTAATGCAATAATTAAAGCTTTCAAGCTTTGGTAACTTAAATGTGAATTTGCCGAAGGTTGTGTATTGCCTTCGATAGCGACGAAAAATTTTATTTTCATAACAATAGCCATGTGTTAGCTGTAGAAAATACAAAACCATCTAAAATATTTAGTAATTATTTTTAAAATCATGGACTAAGCTGTATCATTGACAAATTATTCTTTAATAATATGATTGCATATTACATGGCACTTGTGAATCATATATCAAATGATTATCGACAAAGCACTCATTCAATGAGAGCGATAAAAGAGTTAACAAACTCTTCAGAATGATGCACATAGATGTATGTAATCTAAGGACTAGTGATATGCGACGACCTGTAATTTTGATAATTAAAATATTAAATATAATAAGATTTTGGTGTTTAATATTAGAAGAATTTAAAATTTGTGATTTATTAAGAGAAAAATAAATAGAATGAAATTTAATAATATTAATTTAATGTACACGATGACTATTTTACTGTAATTCCAATCAATTAAAAATAATGGTAAAGTTGATTTGAATATAAACTATAAATAAGGAAATAAGTTAAATGTTGTATTTAATGGTGAATTGTATGTAATTGATGGAAATTGGTCAATATAGAATAAATAATCAGTATGTTAATTTATTTGTTTTGGTTGTTAACAATAAACATAGAAGTGTGTTTGAAATTGTAAATTGTAACAATTGTTTAATTACCATTTCACTATTTAATTGGTTGAAAATTAATTAGAAATCAATTGCAATTAATCTACTTGAATATTGTAGTTAATATGAATTAAGATGATAATTGTAGAATGTTAATGTAATAAAATGTAAACCAATATTGATTATGTCAATAAGGGGATAATTGATTAAATAATAAGATGTACACTGAAATAAATGAATTTATTTAAAACTTAAATATAAACAATGAATTTACTACAATTGAAATCGAATGTTGTAATTTGTGCAATATTTAATATTGAATTTTACATGGGAAATTTGTTTTAAAAGATTATTTAATTTCTATGTAATTGAAATGAAAAAGATTTTTGGTTATAAAATTTAAATTTAAAAAGCGATTTAATTAATTTAATAATAATTTATTTGTTTAGCGTGAAATAATCATTTTGGCCACTGTCTCAGATTTCGACAAAACTAATTTCAACGAATCTGTAACAATGAATTATTGTAGTATTTCTAGTTTCGAAGAGATCGGACTTGTTGTTTGATCGTACGGGCTCGAAAAGCGTAGAAATCAATTTAATGAATTCAATTTAAAATAAGCCAACTTTAAAAGATAACTTCTGTATACAATGGAATTTGGGTTTGAAACATGTTCCACTGAGTATAAAAGTATCGGAAACATCTATGTTGATATATGGGATGACCTATTTTCGTCTCGGAAATGGTACGGGCTTTTCGGTTTGTTATTGTCGTTTCGAACTAGTTCGATATGTTCATTCATTCTTATCCGGCATTGTCTATATAAATAGATTTTTCTAATCCTAGCAGCCTTTCTATTTCTTATTCTTATACGTGCAAATTTTTCTATCTATTTCCATCTTCTCTCTCCATTGGTAGAAACCAATTTTCAACTCCAAAGAACCCTAATGCAATTACAAATTCAAATTGAAAATCGAATTCCTCAAAACTGTATCGAATTATATATTGCTGGGAAGCACTCGATGAGCGTAATCCACTACAACAATTCGTTTTCCAATTGGATGCATCATTTGACCAGAATTCGCCGAGGAACCTCGGAAGTTCATTTCTAGGGTTTATGATCCAACGGTGGATCGTCGACCATTTGACGATCGGAAGGTGGCATTGGGAAGAGGAGTTTGAGCGGGCCCTGGGGATGGTCTTTGTTTTTTGTGATAAAGCCAAGATTCGCCAAGATGGATGGATTGAAGGGGCAGCGGCAGAAGTGGTTCTGGGAGAGGTAGCGCACCGCGCCTGCACGGGTTGGGCGGCCTTGCATGGAGAGGGGCATGGCGATGTCTAATCAAGTGGCGGTTGAGCAAGGGCAACGTGGTTCGTGTTCAAAGTTCAGAAGCTGGGTATGAGATGGTCACTGGTGAGCTATGTTGAATATGCGCTTATATGTTTTTGTTTGATGATAATAAACATATATATTCATTTAAATGTATTTGTTAATGTACTATTTTGTTTTTCATAGATTAAATAAATATTTGTTGAATAAATAAATTACACAGAATTTGAATTCAAACAGAATAAGTTACACATAATTTGAATTTAAACAGAAATTTTATTCAAACAAATATTTATTACAATCTTGAATAGTACAAATTCAAGCTCTCACTATACATATACAATTTTGATTCTAATTACATCACAATTCAGTTTACATAATTTCCTCACTACATATCACCCACACTCGTATTTTTCCTTCAACTGCATTCCAGTTTGAATCTAGCATCTGAGCAATCTGCAAAAATATTCACTAACGTAGTAAAATTGAAAAAGAAATATTTTTGCAGTATAAAATAAAATATGGATTTTTGAAAATATTATTTGTCTCAGTTATTTGGGTTGTTCGTCATCATTCACATTTGAATTCATCATACACGAACAATGTGACATGCACAGTGTATCACTGTACATGCCACAAGGCCGTGCACCCCGATATACACTTGATAATGCTACAGGGACAGGTGAGCACAAGGTCAAACCCAAATAAAAAGACATGTTCAACTCAAGTGCAATATAAATAAAATCTCGACACGAGCACAAGGTCAAACCCGAGCGTTTAAGCTGGATTCAACTCAATGTACGAGCCCAAATACAACAATGCAGTAAAACCAATTACCCAATACACATGACAGCAAATGCTCAAACTCAGAGGCAATAAAGGTCAGGGACCAAGTGCAACAGATACGATGAACCAAATTCCCATACTATATGAAATACATGGAGACAAAGAAACTGCCACAAGACCACAATGCAGTGTACATGAATACAACTACAGGTACAAGGCTAGAATGACCAATGAATGCAACAATCAAATGAAGACAGCAAACTACTACAGCAAACATGCAAACTGCTCATGTATCAACAAGTGCTAGCCAGAAGAAGATGCATCATAAGAGTCATGGCAAATTCGAGCTAATATAAATATACAGAGACACCATACAACATACACAATATGAAGACCACCAGTGAACCAGACGCAAATGAACAGGTAGCACAAAGAATGGCCAGAAACAACCACAAGGCAGATGCAACCTAACCAGCACATGAACACAGCAACTCAAATGACACAGTGTACAAGTGAAGTCAAACGAATATCAAGACATCATGTATATTCACAATGTCAACCAAAGTAGTGGAACTGCAACAACTCAACTGAACAGTCGAAGTTAATACACAATGATGAACAAGGCAACAGTGAAGTACAATATCAATTTCAATGAATTGAATGAACAAAACTCAACTATATACATGTACACTGAGCCAAACTACAACAAGACCAATATCGCTGCACCAGTGATACACCAGGTATACCAGAGGGATGAACATGACTCGGCAATCAAATAAAAGTAAGAAGTGTACCAAGACCACATGCATGTAGACATCAAGCAAATAGAGGCAAAGGCACGATGCATCAATATAACAGCAAGTCGTGTAAAAGAATAAGAGCAAAAACATTTTATCTTGGTTGTTACAGAAAGGAATAATATTGCTAAAACAAAAGGTAAACAAAAAACTACAGATACGAAGGTAAATGATATCAAAGCCGTGTTTTTAACAAGTCAACAGAAAAAGGAACAGAGTGGAAGCCGTGGTCATCACGAAAATGAATTCAAAACCGTGTCAACCAAGAAACGTGAAATATACGAATTTGAAAAAGTCAGATTAATCATCAATCGTTCAAGCATCATCAAGCGGCAGAGAAAAGGAATTGACAAATTCAAATATATTTATACGAACGCAAATAAAGGAGATCGAACGCATATATACCCCAGAATCATCACTGGCAATCAATCATCGAGTTCAAGTACGAAAAATCAGAAGAAGCAAAAGAAAAAATTACATACCGAAGCAAGATCGAACTCGATCATCGAAGGAACCATGAGCAAAGTAAAAAGACAATCGTTTGCCGATGCAAATCAGAAGATCAATTGCAAACGATCAACAAATCAATCGGATTCTTCAATAAACGAAGCCCTAATTTGCGCAAAGCCATAGCCAATCTCACAGGGGCAAACGCAAGGACAAAACCCTAATTTGGATAAAGAGGAACAAACGAAAATCGAAGAAGCCGCCATTTTCCAAAGGAACGAATAGAAAAGGATCGGGTCTAAATAATAAATGGGGCCGGCCATTAAGTATTAGGGTTTTAGTGTTTTAAATAAGGGCTTTAGTTTTTAAAATAAGGGCTTCATCTTATTTTATGTTTTAAATTTTTTTTTTAATTTTAAAACTCTTTTCAAACCGGTGTATATGCTAGTCGTGTGACTAGGGGACAAGCTACGTGGCGTAGCTTGAGAATTCGCAACTCAGTGGCTGAGTTGTGGCAGGGTTTTGAGCGTAGAGTTAGGTTAGTCAGTAGCGGGTGTCACGAGTTTACGTGTGTAAGCGTGTGACTATCTAATTTCTAGTAGAAACCTTGGGGGCAGCACGTAGGCAGGTTTTTGCCGAAGCTGGGTAAATTCTGTGTCGTTCTATTTCTGCATTTATTATTCTGCTTTTATCTGTGCTGCTACTATTCTGTGATCTATGTTGAAATTATTTTATAAGCTTCCGCAATAAATTTTTATAATTAATACTATCACCCTATTCACCCTCCCTCTAGAGTGAAATCGATCCTACAAGTGGTATCGGAGCTAGGAATAGAAGTCAATTTTTGTTTTAAAAGTTCATTTTTCAAAAATCAGTTTTTGTTTAAAAGTTTGAATTTTTAAAAATGGCTTCTTTTAATAATGCTTTCGCTGAGGGTCAGTCTATAGTTAGACCACCAATGTTCAATGGTGAATATGATTATTGGAAAAACAGAATGAAATTTTTTCTGAAAACCATTGACGCTTGGAACATTGTTGAGACAGGTTATAGAGCACCAACTATAATTGTAGATAATCAGGAAATAGATAAACCGATGGGTCAATGGAAAGAACTAGAAAATAAATTACAAAATGCTAATGCTAGAGCTATGAATTCTATTATCTGTTCATTGGATCAATTTGAATTTAATTGTGTCTCACATTGTCTAACTGCACAGGAAACATGGAACACACTAGAAGTGACTCACGAAGGAACATCTCAAGTCAAAGAATCTCACCTTGCCATGCTAAGCAGCGAATACGAGAATTTCACAATGGCAAAAGAAGAAAAGGTCAAAGAGATGCATGGACGACTTTCCAATATCATATACAAATCAAAAGCCCTTGGAAAACCATAAACAGAGTTGGAGATAGTCAGAAAAATCCTCAGATTCCTTCCACGAATTTTGAAGCCAAAGTGACTGCCATTCAGGAATCAAAAGATTTGAAACAAATGAAAGTCGAAGAACTCATCGGAAATATCACTGCTTATGAGCTAGAAATGAAATTGTAACGTACGCGATTTTTCGTTGCCGAAAAACCGAATAGTTATGGGTTTAAGAAAAAGAAAAGAAGAAGAAAGAAGAAAGAAGAGAGGAAAGAAAAATAAAATAGAACATAGAGCGGAACAGAAACAGAAAATAGAACAACATCAGAATCTCACAATTCGCAGCGGAACAACATATAATAGATAAATGAATAATCTTTAAACAAAGAACTATATCAGTTATTACATTACATTTCATTACATCATATCATCAGAGTGTACAACATCAAACAAACAGCGGAAAAGAAAGTACTATATACAAGTAATACGCCAATGCCATCCAGCTTGCCTCCAGCAACTCCAGAATATCCAGAATATCCTGATAAACCTTAATCTTGACTGCCCGTGTGGAAATTGTTGGGCACCCAGAGTTTAGGAAGGAAAACAATAAACTCCGAGTCAGTCATGTGACTGGTGTGAGAACTTAAACAGTTTATTTTTCTTTAAAATCAAAAATAGAGGAATATTTTTAAAATCAATTCGCAATGCTTTTAAAAATGTAACTACCATAAGACCTCCTGCAACATACACAATGCAAACGCAGACTTGGAGAAGATTTCTCCTTATGATAGTCAAAGATGCTTGATACGTATTAAAAAGAACATTTGATATTATTATTAGTGCATAGTGTAGAGAAAATTCATTTCGAAAGTAGAATATAAATCTTAGCCAGCATAGGTACCATTATATTATGCCTACTATAGCTACCTCCTGAGGAAGCAGGTTTTACAACTAAAACCGTACAAGTCACGTATTGTTTCTTTGGATTTCCAACGAATGGTCAGGCCAAGGAACATCCCATTGCCACATGAGAATGCCTCTGGATGGACATCCCCGAGAACCAAACCGGATCTCTACCAACACAAGGCCGGGTTACCCCTAACTGAGTAACAACTGACCGAATATGCCATCCCCCGGTCCTTTGGGACCTTTCACCGAGCGCTCGCAATCAATTCACACAATAATAACAAAGTGTTTTCAACATGAGTAAGTATCTGGGCTCCATACCATGATACCACCCTTTTCCAGAAGGAAATGCACACATCCTAAAGGGCGCTACCCCTCATAACCTTGCTGCTTCTTTCCTGTTTTGACCATTCACGGGGTGTGAGGCTCGACGAATTCACGTCCACAAAAACATACTTTATACAAAAGCCATGCTTTGGGTCAACAAATGATCATAGAAATGATCACCAAGATAGACGATCAAATAAATGATCCTATCACAAATAATCAACTCAATGATCATTTACAGCAACACTCAGTATGCCACATTACCAAATTGGGAATATATCGCTGATAACCTTCAACTATTAACCTCTGAGCTCGTACGTCTCAGAGAAGGGTGTTAAGCTAAGAGAATAAATTCTCCGCCACCAACAGAAATATATTTGAAAGAAATCGGCTTTACATCTCAATTTGTAATGTCAGACACACAATCCATACAAGTCTGTTCCGGGTTCGAACAGAACCGAAGGCACTTACAAAGAAGTCCTTGCAATCCGAATAATCTCTAATCACGTTCGGATTTCTCATCACATATGGAGATCTCAATACCGGGGATCAGCCAGTGCAGAGACAATCAACAAGAAACCCTTTCGTTTTCGAAAATATCCGGTCTTCAACACCGATCTTCGAATGCAATTCATAACGACGTATCACGTATTCGGAATGGGTTATACGACCCCAAGGTCCTTTCTCGGTTAACCCGAATAGTGAGCGCTTATTTTAAAAAAAATAAGTGTGGCATCAAATTTCAAACAAATCACAACAAATACCTATTTAAAGGTAAATATTGATAGTCGGTTATTGAACTATCAATAGATATGCCAACATCACCAGATTCCAAATAATTTTCCAAATTATTTATTTTCCAAAAATATCTTTATAAGATATACATTCTCCATTCTTCAAAAATAAATCAATATTTATTTTTAAACTCATTTTCCAAATTTCATTTATAAATTCCATATTGAATTTACATTCCAAAATATTTATGAATATACGATTTCCATTCAATTTCTAATATTCATTTTCAATTTATCTTCAAAAAGATAAATTCCAAATATTCACTTAATATTGGAAAAGCATTTCTATACTTATTAAAAATAAGTAATTCACAGATCTTTTTATTTTCTATACTTAGAAAATATTTAATATACCCTAATCGAAATTAAGTATATATTTCATTCTTTAAGGAAACATTCACTTAACCTTATTTATTTGGGCCAAAACGAATGTTGCGTAAAACATCGTTACGACAACCCAAAATCACTAGTATAGGGATTCGAAATTTAAAATAGATATATAATCCCAATACTACACAAAACATTTCCTTTCGGAAAATCATTTACTATAACAACAGTGTTATAGTCTATCATTTCCTTTTATTTCTCGAAAACGTCTATTTCAACAATGAATGTTGAAATCTATGGTTTCGAATCTCAATACATTTTAAAACATCTTTAGATCGTTTTAATTCTATTTAAAACATCACATCCAAAATAATTTCTTTAACATAATATTCACTATTCAAAAACGTGAATATACTTGTTAATAAATTTCATCACTTCTATTCATTAATTTTTAAAGAATTATTCACTGTCTAAAACATGAATATAATTCCATAAATAAATTACAACAATTCACTTATCGAAATAAGTCGTTGCGGATTTATAAAACAATGTTTATAAATTCTATTTCTATTTATTTTACAACAATCCTTTTATAAATTTCCTTTATTAACCTATCTCAATTCATATCACAATGATATATTAAAATTCATATTATAAGTCAAATACTTATAATTCATTTGTTTATAAAATCGTTTCTTTAAACTTCATAAATTTTATAAATCTTATAACTTATAAGATTCATTTATTTATCCAAATCCATTCCTTTAATAACTTTACAAATTTTATAAACCTATTGTTTATAAAATTCCATTTATAACTTCACTGTTTATGATTCTATAAATTTCATACATTTATGAAATTCATTCACAATTCTTTCTAACACTTATAAAAGCTCGTTTTAAAATTCCAATATTTTTAATTTATAAATATCAATTTATAAATCTTTTAATATAAATCAATTTATATTATTACTTTAAACATCTTTAAACTCTTTTATAGTTTCATCATTCTGATTTTATAAAATATAAATTTTATAAATCCTATTTTTAAACTTCTTATAATAAATTCAGAAATCCCAGTTTTAACTATTTTATAAAATCATTAATCTCATATTTTTCAAAAATCAACTTTTAACTGAATTTCTCAAAAATCATAATTTTTATAATATTAAAATTATAACGTTTATTTATTTAAGATGAATCAATTTCAAAAATATTTTATAAACGTATACTTTCAAAAATCACTTTAGAAATTAAAATCGTTGTTTTAACTTCAAAAAAATTGGATTCGATGATGCAACACATCGATAGTCAATCGCGACTTTCAAATATCATATATCATCCATGATAAACAATCAAACATCACAATATCTAAAATCAATAAATACTTGTGAGGAATCCAGTTGGATCCCTCCAACCTGTTTCCCTGCATCCACAGACATTAGCACAATACCATTCCACTTCGAGGTGGAATATCGCGGTATATGGGATTTTATAAAATATATCCGCTTACTAACGGCGCAATAGGGTCTCATCCGATATACAAGGCGGGTAATCAATCAACTGCAATATATACATATGCCAATATATATATATTGCTATATATATAATATAATACCAATTCCACTTCCAGGTGGAATATCGCGGTATATGTGTGTAATAAATAACCTCCGCTTACTAACGGCGTATAGGGTGTATTCACATCCAATATATATATCAATCATCATTCAATCATTCAATCAACACAGTCAAGCAAATTTTAAATCTAACTATTTAAAATTTAAATAAACAATAAAATTCCTTTTGAGTGAGAAGTTCTCACCTTTGCTTTTATTAGCAATCCATTTCCCTTCTTGACTCGATTTTCTTGATTTATACCTTGTATAAATATTATACACAATTTATTAATATTCAAACAGATTGAATAATAAATTTTCATTACATTGTTTTAATTAATCAATAGTTTTATTTAAACCAATCTCTTCTGAATAAATTGTTTCAAACAATTTCTTTTTAATATTTTGATTTAACAAAAATTAAATTCAAAACTATTCTTTATAAATTCCCATCTTTATCGAACAAATTTAATTTCTATTTAAATAAATTTTATTAACTAACTATTTAATTTAAACAACATTTCTTTTATAAAATATCCTTTAGTCCTTAATTACCCATTTTTTTCAATAATAAATAATATTTTCTTTTGATAAATCATTTTATCAAATAAGTAAAATTTCTAACTAATTCCCTTTTACGAAATATTTTTCATTTGAAACTAAAATTTCTATTAATAATTTATTTCTAGTAATTCTTTTACTTTAAATTTATATCTTTAAATCGATTTCTTTTAATATTTATTTGTTTAACTAAAAATTTAAATTCCTTTTGATACACTTTATTAACTAACTATTTATTTGCATATATATATATCTACAGATTTATAGATAATTCAAAAATTTTGATTGTTTTAAACTTGCAGTGTATATATTCTTCAATATATATGTATATATCAATGTTTATTAAATTAAATCAATAATAAATATCAATTACCTTACTGCTCGCACGCGAATGCCTCCAGCAACTCGACATCGACCCCCCACTCCTCGAGCTAGCGAACGCCGTGCCCTTCGAATCGCGCGCCACTGCATCCACCTATCGCGTGCCGCCTCCCCCCTCATTCTCAATCGCCTTTGACGTCGCGGCCCCCCAAGCGCAACCTGAGATGTCGCGAAGCCCTAATGGGCACTGCCGCGCGCGCCGCCTCCAGATCCACGCCCAAGCCACGGCCTCTCATCGATTTGCATCACCGCCTCCTCCTTCATCGACGCCTCTAATCGCGCGCACGCGGTCGCGAGTCCACCGAGCTCGAGCCAAAATCGCCACCAACACGAGCTTCCTCCATCATCTTGAATCGAGAATCGCCCCAAAACGCCGCCTCGTGCCTGCGCCCTCCATCACGAACGCGACTTCCCCCATTTGTGCGCGCCATTTTTTTTTTCTTTTTAACTGCTGCGTTCGAATTTGAGAATTGAAGGAAGAAAGGCTTGGGTTATATAAAAAGAAATGGAGGCATGGGTTACACGATCTTCATCGTGATTCTCGGCATAGTTTTAGGAGCAATTGTAGGGAAGAAAACGTGTACATGTTGACTAATTAATAAATTTAAATTTAATTTGAATTTGATTTAATTGCAACGCGTTTACTCACCGTGTGCTCACATATCAACTCAGAAAAATACGAAATTTGAAATCCGGCAATAACTCAATATTACGGACCCAATGGAACTGGTTTCGTCAAATTCCGAGACTGTGCCTCGGACGGCTATTTTTGAATATCGATTCAAACGATTAAATTTCAAAACTGAACAATTCACTTTCAATTTAAATTCTGAAGCTCCTATAATCTTCAATATTATCAATATGAATTTTACAAGCCTTTGAAATATTTTTAATTGGCTTAGAATTGAAGTTTCAAATTATTATTCAACTTTCAATAGATTAAATTCTAAAATTTAATCGCCAAATTCAAAGTTATATTGAAAATTCAATCCAAACCATCATTCAAATATTTAAAATTAATTAAATATTCTCAAATTAAATTGTTAAAAATTCTGGGTCGTTACAATCTTCCCCCCTTAAAAGAATTTCGTCCCGAAATTGCAAGTTAAGAAGAATGTCCTTATCCCGTTTACTATTTTTCACAATCCAATAGTTTTATCAACTTACTAAAACAAATCTTTTTACTAGAGATTTACTATCATTTCAACTAGCTTTTCTACTTCAATTATAGGTTTCAAACCACATTGTTTTCCTAACAATTCAAATTTAAATTCAAATTCAAATTTCAAACTTTCAAATTTTTCTTAAAATTTTTTCTAACACCCTAAATTTTTGAAAAATTTCGCCAGCGTCTCCTTTGCGCGGCTAGCTCGGTACGACTACAAAATGGCACTATGGCCCCTCAGAATCAAAAAGAAAAGAGAAAGCCAAGTGGCTGGAGAAGAAAGTCATCAAATTTCATACTGAAATTCAAATACGTACCTTTTTGTCGAGCCATTCAATTTTAACTTTGAAATCAAAATCCAAATTCATTTATACACCTGTATAACCTGCTAGTAGTAGCATCCAAATCCAAATACAATATTCAAACCAATTTGTCAATTCTATTGCAAAATTTCGATATATGTTCTTATTAAATGTTCTTATTAAATTTTACATTTCAATTCATTTGAACTCAATTCTTAATTCCAAACATTGAATTCTAACGATTAACTTTCATTTGCTAATTCGTATTACTACTTTAAATTAGTTTCATTCACTAATTCATTTCATTTTCCAATTTCGATATTCAATTCATCTCGAATTTTACTTAATTACTAACAAAGGGAATTTCAATTTATTTCTTTTACTTACTTGAATTTATTATAAATTCAAATTTACCTTCAAATTTAGCTCACAACTAAACTTTAATTTAACTAATTCAAATTCCAATTCATTAGTTCATGAATTAATAATTTATCAAGTTAGTTTACTTGAATTCAATCCGTTTTATTTCTTATTTAATTCCATATACTAATGATGAAAATATTATTACTTCCTAACAATCATGCAACCATATACTATAATAATTCATAGAAAATCATTTCTTTTCTATACAAAATAGTTTTGGGCAAAATTATTTTATTTACCTGTTTCAAAACAATTTTATATTCACTAACAAATACGCGCTCATATCTATTATTACACTCAAACTCATTCTAGAGTACTGCTGACTCTATCTCTAACGAGTAATACCCAACAGAACCATGGTTGTCGCTTAATCATAAGCTCTGATACCAAATGTAACGTACGCGATTTTTCGTTGCCGAAAAACCGAATAGTTATGGGTTTAAGAAAAAGAAAAGAAGAAGAAAGAAGAAAGAAGAGAGGAAAGAAAAATAAAATAGAACATAGAGCGGAACAGAAACAGAAAATAGAACAACATCAGAATCTCACAATTCGCAGCGGAACAACATATAATAGATAAATGAATAATCTTTAAACAAAGAACTATATCAGTTATTACATTACATTTCATAACATCATATCATCAGAGTGTACAACATCAAACAAACAGCGGAAAAGAAAGTACTATATACAAGTAATACGCCAATGCCATCCAGCTTGCCTCCAGCAACTCTAGAATATCCAGAATATCCTGATAAACCTTAATCTTGACTGCCCGTGTGGAAATTGTTGGGCACCCAGAGTTTAGGAAGGAAAACAATAAACTCCGAGTCAGTCATGTGACTGGTGTGAGAACTTAAACAGTTTATTTTTCTTTAAAATCAAAAATAGAGGAATATTTTTAAAATCAATTCGCAATGCTTTTAAAAATGTAACTACCATAAGACCTCCTGCAACATACACAATGCAAACGCAGACTTGGAGGAGATTTCTCCTTATGATAGTCAAAGATGCTTGATACGTATTAAAAAGAACATTTGATATTATTATTAGTGCATAGTGTAGAGAAAATTCATTTCGAAAGTAGAATATAAATCTTAGCCAGCATAGGTACCATTATATTATGCCTACTATAGCTACCTCCTGAGGAAGCAGGTTTTACAACTAAAACCGTACAAGTCACGTATTGTTTCTTTGGATTTCCAACGAATGGTCAGGCCAAGGAACATCCCATTGCCACATGAGAATGCCTCTGGATGGACATCCCCGAGAACCAAACCGGATCTCTACCAACACAAGGCCGGGTTACCCCTAACTGAGTAACAACTGACCGAATATGCCATCCCCCGGTCCTTTGGGACCTTTCACCGAGCGCTCGCAATCAATTCACACAATAATAACAAAGTGTTTTCAACATGAGTAAGTATCTGGGCTCCATACCATGATACCACCCTTTTCCAGAAGGAAATGCACACATCCTAAAGGGCGCTACCCCTCATAACCTTGCTGCTTCTTTCCTGTTTTGACCATTCACGGGGTGTGAGGCTCGACGAATTCACGTCCACAAAAACATACTTTATACAAAAGCCATGCTTTGGGTCAACAAATGATCATAGAAATGATCACCAAGATAGACGATCAAATAAATGATCCTATCACAAATAATCAACTCAATGATCATTTACAGCAACACTCAGTATGCCACATTACCAAATTGGGAATATATCGCTGATAACCTTCACCTCTGAGCTCGTACGTCTCAGAGAAGGGTGTTAAGCTAAGAGAATAAATTCTCCGCCACCAACAGAAATATATTTGAAAGAAATCGGCTTTACATCTCAATTTGTAATGTCAGACACACAATCCATACAAGTCTGTTCCGGGTTCGAACAGAACCGAAGGCACTTACAAAGAAGTCCTTGCAATCCGAATAATCTCTAATCACGTTCGGATTTCTCATCACATATGGAGATCTCAATACCGGGGATCAGCCAGTGCAGAGACAATCAACAAGAAACCCTTTCGTTTTCAAAAATATCCGGTCTTCAACACCGATCTTCGAATGCAATTCATAACGACGTATCACGTATTCGGAATGGGTTATACGACCCCAAGGTCCTTTCCCGGTTAACCCGAATAGTGAGCGCTTATTTTAAAAGAAATAAGTGTGGCATCCAATTTCAAACAAATCACAAAAAATTCCTATTTAAAGGTAAATATTGATAGTCGGTTATTGAACTATCAATAGATATGCCAACATCACCAGATTCCAAATAATTTTCCAAATTATTTATTTTCCAAAAATATCTTTATAAGATATACATTCTCCATTCTTCAAAAATAAATCAATATTTATTTTTAAACTCATTTTCCAAATTTCATTTATAAATTCCATATTGAATTTACATTCCAAAATATTTATGAATATACGATTTCCATTCAATTTCTAATATTCATTTTCAATTTATCTTCAAAAAGATAAATTCCAAATATTCACTTAATATTGGAAAAGCATTTCTATACTTATTAAAAATAAGTAATTCACAGATCTTTTTATTTTCTATACTTAGAAAATATTTAATATACCCTAATCGAAATTAAGTATATATTTCATTCTTTAAGGAATCATTCACTTAACCATATTTATTTGGGCCAAAACGAATGTTGCGTAAAACATCGTTACGACAACCCAAAATCACTAGTATAGGGATTCGAAATTTAAAATAGATATATAATCCCAATACTACACAAAACATTTCCTTTCGGAAAATCATTTACTATAACAACAGTGTTATAGTCTATCATTTCCTTTTATATCTCGAAAACGTCTATTTCAACAATGAATGTTGAAATCTATGGTTTCGAATCTCAATACATTTTAAAACATCTTTAGATCGTTTTAATTCTATTTAAAACATCACATCCAAAATAATTTCTTTAACATAATATTCACTATTCAAAAACGTGAATATACTTGTTAATAAATTTCATCACTTCTATTCATTTTATTTTAAAGAATTATTCACTGTCTAAAACATGAATATAATTCCATAAATAAATTACAACAATTCACTTATCAAAATAAGTCGTTGCGGATTTATAAAACAATGTTTATAAATTCTATTTCTATTTATTTTATAACAACTTCCTTTTATAAATTTCCTTTATTAACCTATCTCAATTCATATCACAATGATATATTAAAATTCATATTATAAGTCAAATACTTATAATTCATTTGTTTATAAAATCGTTTCTTTAAACTTCATAAATTTTATAAATCTTATAACTTATAAGATTCATTTATTTATCCAAATCCATTCCTTTAATAACTTTACAAATTTTATAAACCTATTGTTTATAAAATTCCATTTATAACTTCACTGTTTATGATTCTATAAATTTCATACATTTATGAAATTCATTCACAATTCTTTCTAACACTTATAAAAGCTTGTTTTAAAATTCCAATATTTTTAATTTATAAATATCAATTTATAAATCTTTTAATATAAATCAATTTATATTATTACTTTAAACATCTTTAAACTCTTTTATAGTTTCATCATTCTGATTTTATAAAATATAAATTTTATAAATCCTATTTTTAAACTTCTTATAATAAATTCAGAAATCCCAGTTTTAACTATTTTATAAAATCATTAATCTCATATTTTTCAAAAATCAACTTTTAACTGAATTTCTCAAAAATCATAATTTTTATAATATTAAAATTATAACGTTTATTTATTTAAGATGAATCAATTTCAAAAATATTTTATAAACGTATACTTTCAAAAATCACTTTAGAAATTAAAATCATTGTTTTAACTTCAAAAAAATTGGATTCGATGATGCAACACATCGATAGTCAATCGCGACTTTCAAATATCATATATCATCCATGATAAACAATCAAACATCACAATATCTAAAATCAATAAATACTTGTGAGGAATCCAGTTGGATCCCTCCAACCTGTTTCCCTGCATCCACAGACATTAGCACAATACCATTCCACTTCGAGGTGGAATATCGCGGTATATGGGATTTTATAAAATATATCCACTTACTAACGGCGCAATAGGGTCTCATTCGCTATACAAGGCGGGAAATCAATCAACTGCAATATATACATATGCCAATATATATATATTGCTATATATATATAATATAATACCAATTCCACTTCCAGGTGGAATATCGCGGTATATGTGTGTAATAAATAACCTCCGCTTACTAACGGCGTATAGAGTCTATTCACATCCAATATATATATCAATCATCATTCAATCATTCAATCAACACAGTCAAGCAAATTTTAAATCTAACTATTTAAAATTTAAATAAATAATAAAATTCCTTTTGAGTGAGAAGTTCTCACCTTTGCTTTTATTAGCAATCCATTTCCCTTCTTGACTCGATTTTCTTGATTTATACCTTGTATAAATATTATACACAATTTATTAATATTCAAACAGATTGAATAATAAATTTTCATTACATTGTTTTAATTAATCAATAGTTTTATTTAAACCAATCTCTTCTGAATAAATTGTTTCAAACAATTTCTTTTTAATATTTTGATTTAACAAAAATTAAATTCAAAACTATTCTTTATAAATTCCCATCTTTATCGAACAAATTTAATTTCTATTTAAATAAATTTTATTAACTAACTATTTAATTTAAACAACATTTTCTTTTATAAAATATCCTTTAGTCCTTAATTACCCATTTTTTTCCAATAATAAATAATATTTTCTTTTGATAAATCATTTTATCAAATAAGTAAAATTTCTAACTAATTCCCTTTTACGAACTATTTTTCATTTGAAACTAAAATTTCTATTAATAATTTATTTCTAGTAATTCTTTTACTTTAAATTTATATCTTTAAATCGATTTCTTTTAATATTTATTTGTTTAACTAAAAATTTAAATTCCTTTTGATACACTTTATTAACTAACTATTTATTTGCATATATATATATATATATATATCTACAGATTTATAGATAATTCAAAAATTTAGATTGTTTTAAACTTGTAGTGTATATATTCTTCAATATATATGTATATATCAATGTTTATTAAATTAAATCAATAATAAATATCAATTACCTTACTGCTCGCACGCGAATGCCTCCAGCAACTCGACGTCGACCCCCCACTCCTCGAGCTAGCGAACGCCGTGCCCTTCGAATCGCGCGCCACTGCATCCACCTATCGCGTGCTGCCTCCCCCCTCATTCCCAATCGCCTTTGACGTCGTGGCCCCCCAAGCGCAACCTGAGATGTCGCGAAGCCCTAATAGGCACTGCCGCGCGCGCCGCCTCCAGATCCACGCCCAAGCCACGGCCTCTCATCGATTTGCATCACCGCCTCCTCCTTCATCGACGCCTCTAATCGCGTGCACGCGGTCGTGAGTCCACCGAGCTCGAGCCAAAATCGCCACCAACACGATCTTCCTCCATCATCTTGAATCGAGAATCGCCCTAGAACGCCGCCTCGTGCCTGCGCCCTCCATCACGAACGCGACTTCCCCCAATTGTGTACGCCATTTTTTTATTCTTTTTAACTGCTGCGTTCGAATTTGAGAATTGAAGGAAGAAAGGCTTGGGTTATATAAAAAGAAATGGAGGCATGGGTTACACGATCTTCATCGTGATTCTCGGCATAGTTTTAGGAGCAATTGTTAGGAAGAAAACGTGTACATGTTGACTAATTAATAAATTTAAATTTAAATTTAATTTGAACTTGATTTAATTGCAACGCGTTTACTCATCGTGTGCTCACATATCAACTCAGAAAAATACGAAATTTTAAATCCGGCAATAACTTAATATTACGGACCCAATGGAACTGGTTTCGTCAAATTCCGAGACTGTGCCTCGGACGGCTATTTTTGAATATCGATTCAAACGATTAAATTTCAAAACTGAACAATTCACTTTCAATTTAAATTCTGAAGCTCCTATAATCTTCAATATTATCAATATGAATTTTACAAGCCTTTGAAATATTTTTAATTGGCTTAGAATTGAAGTTTCAAATTATTATTCAACTTTCAATAGATTAAATTCTAAAATTTAATCGCCAAATTCAAAGTTATATTGAAAATTCAATCCAAACCATCATTCAAATATTTAAAATTAATTAAATATTCTCAAATTAAATTGTTAAAAATTCTGGGTCGTTACAGAAATTCAAGGAAGAACGTAAAGGAGGTGATACTCGAAAGAAATCAATAGCTCTTAAAGGAACAACAGAAAGTGATAGTGATGATAATGACGATGAAGCAGTAGAATTGGAGCTGATAATAAAGAAAGTCAAAAGGTGGAATTACAAATACGGAAATTCAGCTCTAAATCGAAAAGTGAAAAGAAAAATAAATAAAATATCGGACAATCCAGAAGAACCAAAGATCATCTGTCATAAGTGCAACCAACCCGGACACATAAAGCCCAATTGTCCTCAAACTAGACGTGACTTTGAAAAGAAATCAAAACGGAGAAGTTTTGTTGCCACATGGAATACAAGTGATGAAGACAATCAAAGTGCTAACAGTGAGAATGAAAAAGCAGACTTGTGTCTTCATGGTGAAATAACTGACAGTGATGATGACGAGCCAAGTGAGGTATCAAAACTTTCTCATTCGGAATTACTTATATATTTCCACGAAGTAAGTGGTTGTTTTGAACTACTTAGGGAGAAGTATGCCAAACTTGAATCACAAAAAGATACTTTGATAGATTCAAATAAACTACTTGACCAATTAGTTAAAACGTATCAAAGTAGGATCACTAAGTGTGATAAGTGTCCAACATTCGAAGAAGAAATTAAAAAATCAGAAATTAATATAAAATCACTTGAAAATGAAATTCTGATTTTGAAAGAGAACGAAAATACTAGGAGAGAAAATTCTATTAAAAAGTGCACACAATTGTTAAACGAAAATGAATCTCTCAAAACACAAGTCCAACAATTGTCGACGACCTTAGATAAAATTTCAAAAGGTGAAAAATCGTTGAATATGCTATTAGGCAAGCAAACTGGTAACACAATTAGACAAGGATTTGGATATAGTCAATCTGAAAATGTTGAAAGCGATATTAATCAAGAAAATTCCATGTGCACAATTTGTAGAAAATATAGACACGATCACAATAATTGTTGGTATAGACCCAAACATGTGAAAACCATACCAATTTGGGTTCCAAAAGGCACAAATATAAAATTTCTCAAAGTTAAACAAATTTGGATGTCAAAAGGAACATATATAAATAGTTTTGGGTCTCCACAAAATTATTTTTCTAAATCTTCTGCCACTAACAACCATGGATCTATAAAAACAAATAGGTCACATAAAACTTTTCCCGTGTAGGTGTGGTGGCAGGCTAAGGAAAACAACAGTGTTTTCTGGATTTTTGGCTGTTCTAGAAAAACGACGGGCGACAAAGCAAAGTTTCTTAGCCTATTATAAAGGTGACAAAATCACAATGGATAAACAACGAAGAATATCGTAAAGGTAAAACAGGTAATGATATTTGAACGATATATTAAATGTGATGATCCGCACCATAGTTTGAATTAAAAACAGCCAATTTTGAGATGGTGAAGAGATGATGATTTTGATTCTAACTTGTTCAACATAGTTGGCTGATTATATTTATGACAAAAGAACTATAAAATTCTCTAAATTTTTTAATTATATTAGGTTGGATCAAAAATAGTGTTTTGTTGGATATTAATACATATGGTTATAATTTGGCTAACTGTATATTCATGGTTTTTTAATTATTTACACGGCTTCATTTCAAATTCAAGAGAATGTCATTTGAAAAGCTGTTAAATTTGATTTTGAGATATTTTGTTGCATACTTCATGGTCTGGTCAATTAAATTCAATTAATGATAATTTTGAGTGAAAAAGAAATTCAGATGCAGATTACACTGGTAATCTAGTGGATAGAAAAATTACTAGTTGAACGTGATTTTTGAAATATTTAGTTACTACATCGTTTTTCAAAGAAAAACATTTGCATATTTTTCATTTCAAATAATTTTCAAATAGCAGAAAATTTTCTCATATAACCCATATAACCCCTTCAAGAAAATCATTTTTGACCATATTTTCATATTAGTTATTTTTATTTGATTTTAAATGACAAATTTTTGACTAATCCGACTCCCTACTAATTATCAAAAAGATAAATAGTGATTGAAAAGGTGATAAGTGTTGATATTTAACATGCATTACTCAAGAGAGTATATTTGGAAAATTTCTTTAGGAATTCAAACAAGAGTTATAAAACTTTTTGTTAGGTAAAGATTCCATGACCATTTCTATATCTATCATATTTCTATCGAACATGGTTTATCAAAACTTAAATATAGTTGGTCGATATGTGGTACTATAATCAGGGATCATTGTTTTTCATTTCATATTTTTTTAAAATAAATAAATATCCAAAGTATTCACTCTCATTTAAAAGTCCTCACGGTTATGCATGGGTGAATTACTTGGATTTTTGATTATGTGCTTCCATGCTCATTTAAAAGTCCTTATGGTTATGCATGTATGGATCGCATATCAAAATTAATTGATTAAATAGACAAGTTGATTCTAATCCCATTTAAAAGTCCTCACGGTCATGCGTGGTTAGAAGATACTTGATTTCATTTTTTTTTTAAATTAAATTGGAATACTAAAAATCTCATTTAAAAGTCCTAACGGCTATGCATGATTAGTAGATATTCAAATTCCTGATATAAAGGTACCACAAGTTGATACAATTGTATGATTTCCATTCTTTCTAAAAGTGGAATATGCGCCTAACAAGGGTAGTTATGATTTTTGTTTGATTTTTATTGAAGTTTAATATTTATATACAATTTGAGTTTAATGTTGGATTAATATTGATCACTTTATCTCTATTTTTCTCTAACACCATTATTCTTTTGCTGATAACAAAAGGGGGAGAGAAAAGTTAAGATTTTATCTAATAAAGGTCAAATAATTTTCCATTTGCATCTAGGCTCATTTGTATATTTCTATTTGTATGCATATATGTATGGGGAGCATCATGTAGAGAGGAAGCATTTAAATGGGGGAGCAATTAGTGTATATCATTGATCAAATACATTTAACACAGTCAAAATCTTAAATATATGTTTGTTATCATCAAAGGCGGAGATTGTTGAATATGCGCTTATATGTTTTTGTTTGATGATAATAAACATATATATTCATTTAAATGTATTTGGTAATGTACTATTTTGTTTTTCATAGATTAAATAAATATTTGTTGAATAAAATAAATTACACAGAATTTGAATTCAAACAGAATAAATTACACAGAATTTGAATTCAAACAGAAATTTTATTCAAACAAATATTTATTACAATCTTGAATAGTACAAATTCAAGCTCTCACTATACACATACAATTTTGATTCTAATTACATCACAATTCAGTTTACATAATTTCCTCACTACATATCACCCACACTCGTATTTTGTCTTCAGCCGCATTCCAGTTTGAATCCAGCATCTGAGCGATCTGCAAAAATATTCACTAACGCAGTAAAATTGAAAAAGAAATATTTTTGCAATATAAAATAAAATATGGATGTTTGAAAATATTATTTGCCTCAGTTATTTGGGTTGTTCGTCATCATTCACATTTGAATTCATCATACACGAACAACGTGACATGCATAGTGTATCACTGTACATGCCACAAGGCCGTGCACACCGATATACACTTGATAATGCTACAGGGATAGGTGAGCACAAGGTCAAACCCAAATAAAAAGATGGGTTCAACTCAGGTGCAATATAAATAAAATCTGGACACGAGCACAAGGTCAAACCCGAGCGTTTAAGCCGGATTCAACTCGATGTAGAAGCCCAAATACAACAATGCAGTAAAACCAAATACCCAATACACATGACAGCAAATGCTCAAACTCAGCGGCAACAATGGTCAGGGACCAAGTGCAACAGATACGATGAACCAAATGCCCATACTATATGAAATACATGGAGACAAAGCAATTGCCACAAGATCACAATGCAGTCTACATGAATACAACTACAGGTACAAGGCTAGAATGACCAATGAATGCAACAATCAAATGAAGACAGCAAACTATTACAACAAACATGCAAACTGCTCATGTATCAACAAATGCTAGCCAGAAGAAGATGCATTAGAAGAGTCATGGCAAATTCGAGCTAATATAAATATATAGAGACACCATACAACATACACAATATGAAGACCACCAGTGAACCAGACTCAAATGAACAGGTAGCACAAAGAATGGCCAGAAACAACCACAAGGCAGATGCAAGCTAACCAGCACATGAACACAACAACTCAAATGACACAGTGTACAAGTGAAGCCAAATGAATATCAAGACATCATGTATATTCACAATGTCAACCAAAGTAGTGGAACTGCAACAACTCAACTGAACAGTCGAAGTCAATACACAATGATGAACAAGGCAACAGTGAAGTACAATATCAATTTCAATGAAGTGAATGAACAAAACTCAACTATATACATGTACACTGAGCCAAACTGCAACAAGACCAATATCGCTTCACCAGTGATACACCAGGTATACCAGAGGGATGAACAAGACTCGGCAATCAAATAACAGTAAGAAGTGTACCAAGACCACATGCATGTAGACATCAAGCAAATAGAGGCAAAGGCATAATGCATCAACATAACACCAAGTCATTTAAAAGAATAAGAGCAAAAACATTTTATCTTGGTTGTTACAGAAAGGAATGATATTGATAAAACAAAAGGTAAACAACAAACTGCAGATACGAAGGTAAATGATATCAAAGCCGTGTTTTTAACAAGTCAACAGAAAAAAGAACGGAGTGGAAGCCGTGGTCATCACGAAAATGAATTCAAAACCATGTCAACCAAGAAACGTGAAATATACGAATTTGACAAAGTCAGATTGATCATCAATCGTTCAAGCATCATCAAGCGGCAGAGAAAAGGAATTGACAAATTCAAATATATTTATACGAACGCAAATAAAGGAGATCGAACGCATATATAACCCAAAATTATCACTGGCAATCAATCATCGAGTTCAAGTATAAAAATTAGAAGAAGCAAAAGCAAAAATTACATACCAAAGCAAGATCGAACTCGATCATCGAAGGAACCGTGAGAAAAGTAGAAAGACAATCGTTTGCCGACGCATATCAGAAGATCAATTGCAAACGATCAACAAATCAATCGGGTTCTTCAATAAACGAAGCCCTAATTTGCGCAAAGCCATAGCCAATCTCACAGGAGCGAACGCAAGGACAAAACCCTAATTTGGATAAAGAGGAACAAACGAAAATCGAAGAAGCCGCCATTTTCCAAAGGAACGAATAGAAAAGGATCGGGTCTAAATAATAAAAGGGGCCGACCATTAAGTATTATGGTTTTAGTGTTTTAAATAAGGGCTTTAGTTTTTAAAATAAGGGCTTCATCTTATTTTATGTTTTAAATTTGTTTTTTAATTTTAAAACTCTTTTCAAACCGTTGTATTTGCTAGTCGTGTGACAAGGGGACAAGCTACTGGCGTAGCTTGAGAATTCGTAACTCAGTGGCTGAGTTGTGGTAGGGTTTTGAGCGTAGAGTTAGGTTAGTCAGTAGCGGGTGTCGCGAGTTTACGTGTGTAAGCATGTGACTATCTAATTTCTAGTAGAAACCTTGGGGGCAGCACGTAGGCAGGTTTTTGCCGAAGCTGGGTAAATTCAGTGTCGTTCTATTTCTGCATTTATTATTCTGCTTTTATCTGTGCTGCTACTATTCTGTGATCTGTGTTGAAATTATTTTATAAGCTTCCGGAATTAATTTTTATAATTAATACTATCACCCTATTCACCCCCCCCTCTAGGGTGAAATCGATCCTACAAGCTAAGGTTTATGCATGAATTTGGTACGGCGTTCTTCTTTTAACTAATTAATTATTTTATATTAAAATTCAAATGTTCTAACGTGAATATATTTTTCATAATGGCTCGAATTTGGATGCGGTTTTGTCCTTGCGATCATATCAAAATTCTGGACATTATGGAACTAGTTTGATCGAATTATGAGAACGTTAGATTTTGGGCTATTTTTGGATTTTAAAATCGTCGATAAATCAAAAGATGAGTGTTTTAAACACTCACAACTACTAAACTGTCTTATGGTAGTTAAACTAAATTTATGATGTGATTAGAAATTGATTTATTGTTGTTTGGTAAATTTCAATTGTTATTCCAGTTAAATCTAAATTTTATTGAATTTTATTGCCATTTAATTAATATTTAATTTTAAATTGCCAGTTGAACACCTTTTAATGATAACCAGTTAATTATTGGTTGATTTGAGTGATGATTGTGATAGACGTTTAATTGTTGATATTGGATGACTGGATGTTATATATATACATACATACATATATATATATATATATATATATATGTATATATGTATATATAGTTATCACACTGCAAGTTTCTTTAATTATTTTTAGGAAAATCACCGTGGGTTAAAATGATACATGCCCGAACGATCTTATAGATAGGAAAAAATTGTTATGGGCTAAAATGATAGACTCGAGCAATTTTATGGATTTTGAATTTTAATTCGGGATTGCGAGTTGAAATGATATCTACCTGTGAATTTATATATATTGCGGGTTGAAATGATAGATTTCCATATCACTTGACCATAGGGTAGAAAATTGTATACAGACACCAGATTGGTTAAATCAAATGATTTTAAATTCTTAACTTTTGAATCCAGTAAAATGATATTTTGAAATAAAATTTGATTTATATAAACCGAGTTACTTTCCAAAATCCAAGCTTTAATTGTTGAAATTGAAATTGGTTAAATGAGTTGTTCACTGAATTTTAAACTGCAATTTTTAAGTTGAATTTTGAAATAGGAAGGAAATTTATCAAAAATTGAGTTATTGTAAACGTCTGAATATTTAAACTTGAAATTCTATTGAATTTGAAGTGGTTTAAATTGGTGGTATAAACATGAATTTGAAATTGATTTAAATTAAAATGGTTCAAATGAGAAATTGAATTGGAAGTTTAAAATTGAGTTTTGTTGATTTGAAATGTGGATATGGTCCCGATTTTGTTGAGATGGAAGAAACAGTTGATTCGAGATTATTTCCAAATTAATTATTTTAATATAAACGCTTTAATGATATATTATTTTAAATTAAGATTTATTTGGATTTCCAAAATGTTAACGATGTAAACCATTTACCGCCCTGTCAAGGCGGAAGCTGCGAGTTCGAGCCCAATAATCAAACCATTTTATATTAAACTATTAAAACTATATTTAATCTATTTTTAAACGATTTTAAAACCATTTTAATCTATTTTAGTCTATTTTGATCTACTTAATCTATTTTAATCTATTTAAATCTACTTTTAACCCATTTTGAACTATTTAATCTATTTTAAACTATTTTAAAGTGTTTTAAACTATATAAAAACTATTTTTAAACTATCTAAACTATTTATGACAATCTGAACTATTTTCAAAATTTTAAATGGTGCAAGGCTGAATTGTTTCTATTTAGTTCCTGTATTTAAAGGGAATATGATTAAATGATGTTATAACCTTAGTTGGGATATGAAATGATAGTTTCTAGTGAAATCACATATTTTGAGTAAATATGATGATTTTGAAATGAGGGTTTAACCTGTTTTGAAAATATGATTTTGGAAGTGAATATGATTTCAAAAGTGACATGAATTTGTGAGAAGATGATATTTTGGTATTAATATGAAATGGTTTTGAAATGTAAAAGAACTATCCAGTGTGTAATAAGCGTTTGGTTGTTAAAGAGACCGAGATCGGATAGTGTCATACTTTCTGCCAATACCGTAAACAAATTTAGCAACTGTGTACATGATGGTGATTCCAGAATAAAGTACAATGGTTTGGCGAACGACTATGTATGAGTTATTACGTAGCCCTGACTCCCTCCAGTCAGCTTGATGTGACTAAAACAAGAGCTATACCTGGGCCAAGTGAAGTCGCACCTCCAATAGGACATGCTTCTTCGATACCATATCTGTTGCTTTGTAACTGATTTGGTACCGCTTGATTTGATTATAAGAGTGTGTTCCAAGGTGGGGGGTAGTAGCTGTTATGCATTACCACTAGCCCGGTTCTATAAACGGTAGAATCCTACCCTAGCATTGCCTTGTATGCCTTGTCACATGCCTTATCGCGCCTATTACGAGTTTGGTTTGTAGTGTACCAATGAAGTGCTCTCTGATAGCCCTCTAGTTTACGGAGGAATTACGTTATTATATAGACTTCGGAAATGCATATAAAAATGTGTTAAGGGGGATATAGGTAATGCCTTAATGCTATTTTAATACTTTACTGTAGACACTATTATAATAGCGTATTGTACTGTGTATGTAAATGTTTAACAAATCCTTAGGAGATGGAAATCCCGAACATCTCTTAAGTTATTGCCTGCACATTAGACACCGGATAGGAGATGTAAAACCCCATAAACATCTCTGAAGCCGTTACACTCATATTTATTTATTGTTTACTTATCTTACGTAAGATCTTTTAGTTCTGACTTGAGTGTTTTGTCTTTTCATTATGCTCGGGTCAGCCTAAGCGTTTCATTGTATTGAAGACTTTATTTCTGGAGGACGAAGATGGAGATTTGCATACTATATTATTTCATATATGTTCCACTGCATCATATTTTTATGCTGCATTATATTTTTTTTGTTATATGTAACTCCAATCTGTATTGTAAAGGTGTAATCAAATGTTATTTGTAAAACAGCTTTATGAACTATTTATTTGATTATTATATTTTGTCATTCCGCTGTGAGATTCTATGTTTTGCTTTCTCTTTCTTTTCTCTTCTTTTTCTTATTTACCCATGAAAATCCTCCCCTTTGAATTGTTTGAGTTGGCATGTATGGTTTATTGTCGATTTAAACCATCCAAAAGGGTGGGTCATCATATTTGGTATCAGAGCTTTGGTTTAGCGATAACCTTAGCTTTGTGGATTCTGACTCATTGGATATAGGATTATTAATACCCTAGAATGAGTCTGTCTGAGTGTATATATGAGGGAGCATACATGTTAGTGTTATAAAAATGTTTTTGTTGAATATGCGATTATATGATTTTTGTTTGATGATAATAAACATATATATATTCATTTAAATGTATTTATTAATGCACTATTTTATTTTTCATAGATTAAATAAATATTTGCTGAATAAAATAAATAACACAAAATTTGAATTCAAACAGAAATTTTATTCAAACAAATATTTATTACAATTTTTGAATAGTACAAATTTCAAGCTCTCACTATATATATACACACAACTTCAATTACAATACAATTTTGATTACATCACAGTTTCTAATTTACATTTGACCTCACTACGTATCACTCATTCACTCAACTCGTATTTATCTTCAACTTCATTCCAACGTGAATCCAACATCTGAGCAATCTGCAAAAATATACATTGACGCTGTAAAATTGAAAATAAAATATTTTTGCAGTATAAAATAAAATGTGAATTTTGAAAATAATATTTGCCTCAGTTATTTGGGTTGTTCGTCATCATTTAAATTTTAGTTCATCATACACGAACAGATTGTGATATGCACAGTGTATCATTGTACATGCCACAAGACCATGCACACTAATATATACACTTTATAAAATTACAGGGATAGGTGAGCACAGTTCAAACCCAAAATGCCGGGTTCAACTCAAGTGCAATAAAAATAATGTCATAATATAAGCACAAGGTCAAACCCGAGCTCCAAGCTGGATTCAACGCAGGTGCAAGTTCATGAAAATGGTCAAGACAACTAAAACAAGCCTCGACCAAAATCCAAATGTACAAATGCAATATGAACCAAACAGTGCGCAAAGGCAGTGGTACAAACTACATGAAGACAATGCACATATATACACAGTGACAACAAATGCCAAAGTGAAGCCACCAGACTTCGAGTCAAGCAGTAGACAGGGATGTGCAGAACAATAGCTGTAAGAAAAGAAATGGCACATGTATGTGCAGGTGCATAGCATCATCAATGAAACCAAACTATCCAGGCTCAAAGACATATATATATGTTATGCACATAACAATCAAATAAATCAAAAGAGTACAAGTCCAAATACAACTACAACATCAAGTGGATACAAGTACAGCTAGCAAAACCAAAATGGACAGCAGATACAACTAAATGGAAGCCAACTTTACAGTATCACAAAATCATGGGCGATGGAGTACATATCTACATGGAACGACAAGTTAAATCGAACACGTCAAGTATGCAACAGAGATGAACACAAGCTTCAGACTAATGTACACATGAATGCCATCAAATGTACAAGTAAATGTACAAAGACTCCAAGCATGCAAGCATTTCAAATTTGAAGACAACATGAAACTGCACCAAAGGAATGGCAATATGTATGCAACAGTGAAACGAAGTAGACAATGCAACAATACTAAAGTAAAGCCACCAATAGAACCAGACATGAGTCAAGCACTGCACTGTGCAAAACTTGAACAAGACTCGAGTGCTACTAGAACTCAATGAACCAACACAAACATACATGCACACACATACATATGCATGTGTATACATGATGAAGCAACCAAGTCAAGTGGCCGAAATCAACAAATGACAGAGATTCAACTGTAACAGTTTGTTTTTCTTAAAACATCATCAAACATTAATCAAATCAAAGACAAAATCAAGTTTAAAAAATCAAGGACGATGCACAAAGTCAGCTGCAGTTCAAATCAAAATGTGCCAAAGTCACAGATATCAAATAAACATAGTCAAAGCCGTGGGTCATCAAGAAATCATCGTCACAGTAAAGTCAGAGCCTTGGCAATCAAGGAATCGAACCAAGTCAGAAATCAAAACTGTGTTATTCAAGTAATTTGAAGAAGTCAGAGATCATTCTCAAGCATCAATACAAAATCAACCGACCGAGATAAATTAAATGGCAAATTCGTTTAAACGAATGAGAAAATAGGGATTCGAACCCTATATAAACAGTATCACCATCGGCTTTCAAATCATCGAGTTCAAGAATATTAACATAAAGCAATAAGAAAAAATCACATACCAATTTGTAGTCGAACTCGATCAAATCTAAGAAGTCATGTTCAAATCGAAGAAACGGTCGATTGCCGAAGCAAATCAGAGGAACAACAATTGTAATCGACCAACAATCAGTCGACTTCATCGATTTCTCCAAAAGCCCTAATTTTCGAGCAAAGGGAAAGAGGAGAGAATGAACGAGGCCGCCATTTTTTAACAGAGCAAAGTAGAGGAACAACATAAAAAAAATAATGGGCCGGCTTTATTGTTTTAACAAAGGCTTTAGTTTATAAATTAGGGGTTTTTGTTTTTTAATTGTCTTTTAATTTTTATTTTGCTTTTAAACCGTTGTAATTTCTAGTCATGTGACTAGGACACAAACTACATGGCATAGTTTGAGAATTCACAACTCAGTGGTGGAGTTGTGGCAGGGTTTTGAGCGTAGAGTTAGGTTAGTCAGTAGCGGGTGTTGTGAGTTTACGTGTGTAAGCGTGTGACTACTTAAGTTCTAGTAGAAACCTTGGGGGCGGCACGTTGGCAGGGTTTTACCGAAGCTGGGTAAATTCTGTGTCGTTCTACTTCTGCATTTATTATTTTGCTATTATTTGTGCTGCTATTATTTTGATATATCTGTGTTGAAATAATTTTACAAGATTCCGCAATAATTTTTATAATTAACAGCATCACCCTATTCACCCCCTTCTAGGATGAAATCGACCCTACAAGTGGTATTAGAGCTTGGAATAGAAGTCAGCTTTTGTTTTTAAAAATTTGATTTTTTTTCAAAAATCAATTTTTGTTTAAAAAAAGGTTGAATTTTTAAAATGGCTTCTTTTAATAATGCTTTTGCTGAGAGTCAGTCCATAGTTAGACCACCAATGTTTAATGGTGAATACGCCTACTGAAAAAATAGAATGAATTTTTTTTTGAAAACCATTGATGCTTGGAATATTGTTGAGACAGGTTATAGAGCACCAACTATAATTGTAAATTATCAGGAAGTAAATAAACCAAAGGATCAATGGACCGAACTAGAAAATAAATTACAAAATGTTAACGCTAAAGCTATGAATTCTATTATCTGTTCGTTGGATCAATTTGAATTTAATAGTGTCTCACATTATCTAACTGCGCAGGAAATATGGCACACACTAGAAGTGACTCATGAAGGAACATCACAATTCAAAGAATCTCGCCTTGCCATGCTAAGCAGCGAATATGAGAACTTCACAATGGCGAAGGAAGAAAATGCCAAAGAGATGTATGGACGACTTTCCAACATCGTATACAAATCAAAAGCTCTCGGAAAATCATACACGGAATTGGAAATAGTCCGAAAAATCCTCAGAGTCCTTCCATGAAGTTTTGAAGCAAAAGTGACTGCCATTCAAGAATCAAAAGATTTAAAACAAATCAAAGCTGAAGAACTCATCGGAAATCTCACCACTTATGAGCTAGAAATGAAATTCAAGGAAGAGTGTGAAGGAGGTGACACTCGAAAGAAATCAATATCTCTTAAAGGACCAACAGAAAGTGATGATGATGATGATGGAGCAGCAGAATTGGGGATGATAATAAAGAAATTCAAAAGGTGGAATTACAAATACGGAAATCCAGTTCTAAATCGAAAATTGAAAAGCAGAATAGTCAAAGCACTAGACAACTCAGACGAACAGAAGATCATGTGTCACAAGTGCAACCAACCCGGACAAATCAAGCCAACTTGTGCTCAAAACCGACACGACTTTAAAAAGAAATCAAAAAGGAGAAGCTTTGCAGCCACATGGAATAAAAGTGATGAATATAATCAAAGTACTAGCACTGAGAGTGAGAAAACAGATATGTGCCTTCAAGGTAATATAACTTATAGAGACGATGGCGAGCCAAGCAAGGTATCAAAACTCACTCACTCAGAATTACTTATATATTTCCATGAAGTAAATGGCTGATTTGAATGACTTAGGGAAAAGTATGCTAAAATTGAATCGCAAAGAGATAGTTTGATAGAATTAAATAAACAACTTAACCAATTAGTTAAAACCTGTCAAAGTAGGATCTCTAAGTGTGATAAGTGTCCAACATTTGAAGAAGAAATTAAAAAATAAGAAATTAATATAAAATCACTTGAAAATGAAATTCTGCTTTTGAAAGAGAGTGAAAATACAAGGAGAGAGAACTCTACTAAAAAGTGCACACAATTATTGAACGAAAATTCATCTCTCAATACACAAGTCCAACAACTGTCGATGACTTTAGATAAATTTTCCAAAAGTGAAAAATCGTTGAATATGCTCTTAGGAAAACAAACTGTTAATACAGTCAGATAAGGACTTGGATATAATCAATCTAAACCTGTTAAAAGAAAATTTAATCAAGTCAATTCAATGTGCACAATTTGTAGAAAATTTGGACACAATCAAAATAATTGTTAGTATAGACCAAAAACATAAAAACCATTCCGGTTTGGGTTCCAAAAGGCACAAATATAAAATTTCTCAATGTTAAACAAATCTGGGTGCCAAAAGGAACATATATAAATAGTTTTGGGTCTCCACAAAATTATTTTTCAAAATATTCCGCCACTAACAATCATGAACCTATAAAAACAAATAGGTCATAAAAATCTTTTATCGTGTAGGAGTGGTGGCAGGCTAAGGAACAACAACAATGTTATCTGGATTCTAGCTGTTCTAGAAACACAATGGACGACAAAGAAAAGTTCCTTAGCCTAGTATAAAGGTAACATAATCATAATGGACATAGTGAAAAATTATCGTAAAGGTAAAACAGGTAATCGTATATTTTGAACGATACATTAAATGTGATAATCTACACCGTAGTCTAAATTAAATCAGCCAATAATGTGATGATAAAATAAATGATGATTTTGATTCTGACTTATTCAAAATTGTTGGCCAATTATATTCTTATGCCAAGAACACTATAAAAATTTCTAGAGTCTTTGAATTACTTCATATACATTAGTTTGATAATAGTGTTTTATTGGTTGATGATAATACATTTAGTTATTTTACGGCTGACTCTATATTCACGGTTTCTGATTATTTACATGATTTCGGTTCAAATTCAAGAGAATTACATTTTAAAAGCTGTTAAAATTGATTTTAAGATAGTTTGATGCAAACTTCATGGTCTGGTCTATCAAATTCAATTAATGACAATTTTGAGTGAAAGAAAAATTCAGATGCAGATTACACTGGTAATCTAGTTGATAGAACAATTACTAGTGGAACGCTATTTTTGTTGAGACATTTAGTAACTACATCGTTTTTTTTCAAAGAAAATATCTGCATATTTTTCATTTCAAATAATTTTCAAATAGCAGAAATTTTTCTCATAAAACCCCTTCTAGAAAATCATTTGTGATCATGTTTTTCAGATTGGTTAGTTTTAGAAAAAAATGCTTTTATAATTATTTTTGGATTTGATTTTAAAATATTACATTGGCTAATCTGACTCCCTAATAATTATCAAAAACATAAATAGTGATTGAAAAAGTGATGAGTGTTAATATTAATCACATGTTATAACTTGAGACGATATAATTTGTAAACTTCTTTAGAAATTTATACAAGAGTTATAAAACCTTGTGTTGGTAAAAATACCATGACCATCTCTATTTCTATCATATTTCTAACGACCATCACTCATCAAAATTCAATATACTTTGTCGATATATGGTACTTTAAACATGAATCATTCGTTTTTCATTTTTTTTAATAAAATGATAATAATAACAATAAATAATAAATAATAAAATAAAATAAAATCCAAAGTATTCACTCTCATTTAAAAGTCCTCACGGTTATGCATGGGCAAACTACTTGGAATTTGTTATGTGCTTCCATGCTCATTTGAAAGTCCTCACGGTTATATTTTTTACTTGCATCTAGGCTCATTTGCATATTTTTAATCCTATGCATATATGAAGGGGGAGCTTCATGTAGAGAGGAAGCATTTAAATAGGGGGAGCAATTAGAGTATATCAATGATCAAATACATTTAACATATTCAAAATCTTAAATGTATGTTTGTTATCATCAAAAGGGGGAGATTGTTGAATATGCGATTATATGATTTTTGTTTGACGATAATAAACATATATATATTCATTTAAATGTATTTGTTAATATACTATTTTATTTTTCATAGATTAAATAAATATTTGCTGAATAAATAAATAACACAGAATTTGAATTCAAACAGAAATTTTATTCCAACAAATATTTATTACAATTTTTGAGTAGTATAAATTTCAAGCTCTCACTATATATATACACACAACTTCAATTACAATACAATTTTGATTACATCATAATTTCTAATTTACATTTGACCTCACTACATATCACTCATTCACTCAGCTTGTATTTATCTTCAACTTCATTCCAATGTGTATCCAGCATCTGAGCAATCTGCAAAAATATACATTGATGCAGAAAAATTGAAAATAAAATATTTTTGCAGTATAAAAAAATGTGAATTTTGAAAATAATATTTGCCTCGGTTATTTGATTTATTCATCATCATTTAAATTTGAATTCATCATACACGAATAGCTTGTGACATGCACAATATATCACTATACATGCCACAAGGCCATGCACACCAATATATACACTTGATAAAATTACACGGATAGGTGAGCACAGGTCAAACCCAAAACGCCGGGATCAACTCAAGTGCAATAAAAATAATGTCACAATATCAGCACAAGGTCAAACCCAAGCTCCAAGCTGGATTTAACACAGGTGCAAGTTCATGAAAATGGTCAATACAATCAAAACAAGCCTCGACCAAAATCCAAATGTACAAATGCAATATGAACCAAACAGTGCACAAAGGAAGTGGTACAAACTACATGAAGACAATGCACATATATACACAGTGACAACAGATGCCAAAGTGAAGCCACCAGACTTCGAGTCAAGCAGTAGACAGGGATGTGCAGAACAATAGATGTAAGCAAAGAAATGGCACATGTATATGCAGGTGCATAGCATCATCAATGAAACCAAACTGTCCAGGCTCAAAGACATATATATATATATATATATATATATATATATATATATATATATATATATATGCACATAACAATCAAATAAATCAAAAGAGTACAAGTCCAAATACAACTGCAACATCAAGCGAATACAAGTACAGCTAGCAAAACCAAAATGGACAGCAGCTACAACTAAATGCAAGCCAACTTTACAGTATCACTAAATTATGGACAATGGAGTACATATCTACATGGAATGGCAAGTAAAATCGAACAAGTCAAGTATGCAACAGAGATGAACACAAGCTTTAGACTAATGTACATATGAATGCCATCAAATGTACAAGTAAATGTACAAAGACTCCAAGCCTGCAAGCATTTCAAATTTGAAGACAACATGAAACTGCACCAAAGGAATGGCCACATGTATGCAATAGTGAAACGAAGTGGACAATGCAACAATACAAATGTAAAGCCACCAATAGAACCATAAACGATTCAAGCAGTGCACAGTGCAAGACTTGAACAAGACTCGAGTGCTACCAGAACTTAATGAACCAACACAAACATACACACACACATATGCATGTGTATATTTGATGAAGCAACCAAGTCAAGTGGCCGAAATCAACAAATGAATGAGATTCAATTGTAACAATTTGTTTTTCTTAAAACATCAGTAAACATTATCACGTAATCAAAGCAAAGACAAAATCAAGTTTAAAAAGTCAAGGCCGATGCACAAAGTCAGCTGCAATACAAATCAAACTGTGCCAAAGTCACAGATATCAAATAAACAGTCAAAGCCGTGGGTCATCAAGAAATCATCGTCACAGTAAAGTCAGTGCCTTGGCAAGAAAGGAATCGAACCAAGTCAGGAATCAACACCATGTTATTCAAGTAATTTGAACAAGTTAGAGATCAATCTCAAGCATCAATACAAAATCGACCGGCGGAGATAAATTAAATGGCAAATTCGTTTAAACGAACGAGAAAATAGGGATTCGAACCCTATGTAAACAGCATCATCATCGGCTTTCAAATCATCAAGTTCAATAATATTAACATAAAGCGATAAGAAAAAATCACAAACTAATTTGTTGTAGAACTCGATCAAATCTAAGAAGTCGTGTTCAAATCGAAGAAACGGTCGATTGCCGAAGCAAATCAGAGGAACAACAATCGTAATCGACCAACAATCAGTTGACTTCATCGATTTCTCCAAAAGCCCTAATTTTCGAGCAAAGGGAAAGAGGAACGAGAGAATGAACGAGGCCGCCATTTTTTAACAGAGCAAAGTAGAGGTACAAAAAAAAGGCCGACCTTATTGTTTTAACAAAGGCTTTAGTTTATAAATTAGGGGTTTTGTTTTCTAATTGTCTTTTAATTTGTATTTTGCTTTTAAACCGTTGTAATTTCTAGTCGTGTGACTAGGGCACAAACTACATGGCGTAGTTTGTGAATTCACAACTTAGTGGCTGAGTTGGGGCACGGTTTTGAGTGTAGAATTAGGTTAGTCAGTTGCGGGTGTCGCGAGTTTACGTGTGAAAGCGTGTGACTACTTAAGTTCTAGTAGAAACCTTGGGGGCATCACGTAGGCAGGGTTTTGCCGAAGCTGGGTAAATTCTGTGTCGTTCTATTTCTGCATTTATTATTCTGCTATTATCTTTGCTGCTATTATTTTGATCTATCTGTGTTGAAATAATTTTATAAGGTTCCGCAATAATTTTTATAATTAACAGCATCACCCTATTTACCCACCCCCTAGGGTGAAATCAATCCTATAGTTTTATATTGTGTAAATTTGTTCTATTTAATATTTATAAATTCTGGTCGGTATATAAGACGTTATGACATCGATAGAAATTTCTAAACACTTAATAGGGCAGACCAACACAATATTGTTTTGAAATATAGGTAAATGAAATAATTTTACCTAGTATTATATTTTGTATATAAAATAATATTTTTTATAAATGATATAGTTGAATGTGATATGTTGTTTTGTTAGGTAGAGAAATTTTATAAGTATTGAATTGTAAAATAGGATTTACATGTAAAGTAAGTAAGAACTGAAATTTTGAGAATTTAAGTTCCGAGGTTTTGAAAATTTGTTTTCAAAAGATTTTTCAATATTGTATTAGTATTATTTAAAGTATTTTCAGATAGAAATATTTTCAGTGGGATTTGAAAGAAAGTTTTAAAAAGAAAACAAGTTTTGTACTCCTCTCTTATGTCATCGAAAAATAATTTCGGTAATGAGTGCACGCATCATTGACGTTCATTTTCGTGTTTCAAAGTGGGAAGACCACTGTAGTAGTTTTACTACACATTTGTTTTGATAATTAAATCTTAATTTTAAATTTCTAAATATGATTTGATATATAAAAGATATGAGTATGTATATTATTCCAAAGTGATTTAAATGAATCTGAAATTGAATTCTTAAGTTCTGTTAAATTAATGGTTTTTAGTTGTAGAAATAAATTAGGATTTAATTAATTGGAAACTTCTAAAATGGAGAAAAAAATAGAATTACATGCTAAGTAATTAATGAAATATATATGAAATTGGAAATTTGTAACTTGTAAACCAAAAGATATGAAAAATAAGGAAATTGTAATTTATTGAGCAATTGTTAACTAGAAGGAATAAAATAAACTTGTGTAACATTCACTTGCATTCTTAAACATATACACCTTACCAGAATTGTTAAAAGTTGAAATGTTAATTAGAATATGTAATAGAATATGTAATAGAATATTATAATAATAAGACTTAAGTAATGAAGTGATCAATTGAATTATGTTTATAAATGAAGAATTAAGATGCATAAGAATATTATAAACTTAAGTTAATAATGTGAAGCGCTACTAATTAAATTAAATAAAAAGGTGAATATTGTAAGTAAATGATTATAAACTTAAGTTAATGTTTGAAGCCATTTATAATTAAAGTGAATAGCAAAAATGAATGTTATATTAAGTAAATGATTATAACTTCAGAAAACGTTTAATTGATTTAGAAATAGATTTAACATTCAATAATGCAATATATGAAGGAAATAAACATTAAAAAAAGTTGAATATAATTATGAGTTGTTTCACAAATGAATATTTATATAAAAAGGAAATTAACGTAAATATTATGATGAATTAAATTTGCAAAGAGACGTATATAATATCTTAAAAATTGATTGTGGATGATCTAAATAATTGAATGGAAATAACTTATGTAAGTAAATGAATATAAGTGAATGGGAGAAGAAGATATAGTACGAATGAATGAAAATAAATAAAAAAAAGTAAACAATGATGTGAAAGGAAATTTATAAATAAACATAAATGATATTTGAAATTATTGGTTGTTTTGGCTGATGAGATGTTTGGGAATGAATACTTTTAAATATATAAGGATATATAAATAACCTATAAAGTAATTATCTAAGGCTGTTGAGCGTAGGGTACACTTGATATTTTATTTACCACCCTGTACGATTAAAAGTTTGTAAACCTGAACAAACCATTTGTTTTGGTCGCTATGGATGTATGATGAATTGGTTGTATTGTTGTTTGCAAATGGTTATTTCATATTTTTGTCTTGTTTTGCTGTAAATTGAAACAACTAATATGTTGTCATTTTACATAATTCTAACTCTATGGATTATATAAGTGAAATATGAGTTTATGAAAGCAATAGCTACTGCTTTTAGTTTCATAAATAAAGCATTCTTTGCCTGACAAATAAGTACGTTTTCAGAATACGGTTTTGTAGCGATATTTTACTGTTTTTCCCATGGTTTGAGATATTTTATTATTGAAATATGATATATATATATATATATATATATATATATATATACATGTGATATTATTCATATTATTATTTTTTCGAACCTCCCCGTATAAAGGAGACTCCGCAAAAATTTTCCATGAGTTTTGGACTTAGAAAATTTTCATGAAAGTGAAATATTTTTGAAATTTTATTGAGCTTTTATATGAAGATTTAATTGTTTGTAAATTGATATGTTTTATTTAAAATACTTAATTATGTAAATTAATTGTCTATAAATTGAATACTTTGAATAAAATATATTAATCCCTTAAATTCCTTCTTTACCCTTTTCGAGGATGAAAAGTTTTAAGTGGGGGAGAGTGTAACTACCCGTAATTTTCGATAATTAAAATATTATATTTAATAAGATTTTGGTGTTTAATATTGGAAGAAATTAAAATTTATGATTTATTAATGAGAAAAATAACTAGAATGAAGTTTAATAATATTAATTTAATGTAATTGATGACTATTTTAATGTAATTCCAATCAATTTAAAATAATTGTAAAGTTGATTTGGATATAAACTGTAAATAAGGAAATAAAATAAATGTTCTATTTAATGGTGAATTGTATGTAATTGATGGAAACTGGTTAATATAGAACAGTATGTGAATTTATTTGTTTTGGTTGTTGACAATAAACATAGAAGTGTGCTTGAAATTGTAAGTTAACAATTATTTAATTACCATTTCACTATTTAATCGGTTGAAAATTAAACTGGAAATCAATTACAATTAATCTACTTAAATATTGCAATTAATATGAATTAAGATGATAATTGTAGAATATTAATGTAATAAGATGTAAATTAAAGTTAGTTATATCCATAAGGTGATAATTGATTGAATAATAAGATGTAAATCAAAATAAATGAATTTATTTGAAATTTAAATTATAATTAATGAATTTACTGCAACTGAAATCGAAAGCTGTAATTTGTGCAATATTTAATATTGAATTTAACATGCGAAATTTGTTTTAAAAGATTATTTAATTTCTGTGTAATTAGAAATGATAAAGATTGTTGGTTATAAAATTTAAAATTGATTTAATGAATAAATAATAATTTATTTGATTAACGTAAAATAACCATTTTGGCCACTGCCTCGGATTTTGATGAAACCGGTTTCATCGTATCTGTAACGGTGAATTATTTTAGGATTTCAAGTTTCGTAGCGATTAGACTTGTCGTTTGATCATGCAGGCTCAAAACGCGTAGAAATCTATTTAATGAATTCAATTTAAAATAAGCTAACTTTAAAAGATAACTTTTGTATAGAATGGAATTCACGTTTGACATATTTTCCATTGAGTTTAAAAATATCGAAAACACCTATTATGATATATGGGATGACCTATTTTCGTCTCGGAAACGGAACGGGCTTTCCGAGTCGTTATTGTTGTTTCAAACTAATTCGATATGTTCATTCATTCTTATCGGGCCTTGTCAATATAAGTAGATTTTTCTAACCCTAACGACCTTTCTATTTCTTATTCCTGTACGTATAAATCTGTCTGTCTATCCTCATCTCCTCTCTCCAATGGCATAAACGTATTTTCAGTTCCAAAAATCTCTAATTTAATTTCAAATTCAAATCGAAAATCAAACTCCTCAAAACTTTATCGAATTATATATCGTTGGAAAACTCCCATTGAACGTAATCCATTGCAGCAATTCATTTTCCAATTGGATGCATCGTTTGACTAGAAATCATCGAAGAACCTCAAGCTGTTCATTTCTACGGTTTATGATACAACGGTGGATTGTCGCCCATTTGACGGTCGGAAGGTGGCGTTGGGAAAAGGAGGTTAGCAGGCCCTAGGGGTGATCTTCATTTGTCGTGATATGGCCAAGATTCACAGTGTTACATGGATTTAAGGGGCGGCGATGGAGGTGGATCCAAGGGGAGGTGGAGCGCCGTGCGAGCCTGGGGTAGGCGGCCTTGCATGGGGAGGAGCATGGCGACGTCTGATCAGGTGGTGGTTGAGCATGGGTGGTCTGGTTCGTGGCCGAAGTTCGACGGCTGGACGTGAGATGGTCGTGAGCGAGCGAGGTTTTACATGTGAATTTGGTACCGTGTTCTTCTTTTATATTAATTATTTATTTATTTTATACTAAAGATCAAATGTTCTAATGTGAGTAACTTTTTCATACGAGCTCAGATTTGGGCGTGCTTTTCTCCTTTGCGATCATATAGAAATTCCAAATAGTATGAAACTAATTTGGTTGAATTCTGAGACCATTAGATTTTGGGCTATTTTTGGATTTTAAAATGGTCGATAAATCGAAAGGTTAGCGTTTTAACCTAGTCACAACTACTAAACTGTCTTATGTTAGTTAAATTAAATTAGTGATGTCATTAGAAATTGATTTATTGTTGTTTGGTAAATTTAAATTGTCATTCTAGTTAAATGACTTTTATTGAATTTTATTGCCATTTAATTTATATTTAATTTTAAATTGCCAGTTAAATACACGTTAGCAATAATCAGTTAACTACTGTTATTTATTGGTTGATTTGAATAATGATTTTGATGGATGTTTAACTATTGATATTGGACGACTGGACGTTATATGTGTGTGTGTGTGTGCATATATATATAGTTATCACACTCGAGTTCCCAGTTTCCTTAGTGATTATTAGGAAAATCACCGTGGGTTGAAATGATACAACGATCTTATAGATAGGGAAAAATCATTATGGGCTGAAATGAAAGACTCGAGCGATTTTATGGATTTTGAATTTTAATTTGGGATTGCGAGTTAAAATGATATATACCCATGAATTTAAATTTATTACAAGTTGAAATGATAGATATCCGTATCACTTGACCATAGGGTAGAAAATTATATACGGATACCAAATTGGTTAAATTAAATGATTTTAAATCCTTAAATTTTGAATCTAGTTAAATGATATTTTGAAATAAAATTTGATTTATACAAACTGAATTACTTTTTGAAATCCAAGCTTTAAATGTTGAAATTGAAACTTGTATAAATGAGTTGTTTACTGAATTTTTGAACTGAAATTTTTAAGTTGAATTTTGAAATAGGAATGAAATTTATCATAACTTGAGTTATTATAAACGTTTGAATATCTAAATTTGGAAATCTATTGAATTGGAAGTGGTTTAAATAGGTAGTACAAACATGGATTTGAAATTGATACAAATTGAAATGGTTCAAATGAGGATTTGAACTAGAAGTTTGAAATTGAGTTTTGTTGATTTGAAATGTGGACATGGTCCAGATTTTGTTGAAATGGAAGAAACAGTTGATTTGATATTATTTCCAAATCAATTATTTTAATATAAACTGTTTAAAGATATATTATTTTTAAATTCATATTTATTCAGATTTCCAAAATGTTTACTATGTAAACCATTTTAATAATCAAACCATTTTATATTAAACTATTAAAACTATATGTATTCTATTTTTAAAGTATTTTAAAACCATTTTAATCTATTTCAATCTATTTTAATCTATTTTTAGCACATTGTAATCTATTTAATCCATTTTTATATGTATTTTAAACTATTTTAAAGTATTTTAAACTATTTAAAAACTATTTAAACTACTTATGACTATTTAAACTACTTGTGACTATCCAAACTATTTTCAAAAATCCAAACATTGCAAGGCTGGATTGTTTCTATTTAAATCCTGTATTTAAAAGCGAATATGATTAAATGATGTTATAACCTAGTAGGATTTGAAATGATATTTTCTAGTGAAATGACATATTTTGAGTAAATATGATGATTTTGAAACGAGGGTTTAACCTATTTTGAAAATATGATTTCGAAAGTGAATATGATTTCGAAAGTGATATGATGTTTTGAGAATATGATATTTTGATATTAATATGAAATGGTTTTGGAAATGTTAAAGAACCATCCGGTGTCCAATAAGCGTTTGGTTGTTAAAGAGACCGTGACCGGATATTGTCATACTCTCTGCCAATACCAAAAACCACTTTAACAACTGTGCACGTAGTGGAGATTGCATAATGAAGTAGGATGGTTTGGCAAACAATTCTGTATGAGTTATTAACGTAGTCCTGACTCCCTCGAGTCAGCTTGATGTGACTAAAACAAGAGTTATACCTAGGCCAAGTAAGGTCGCACCTCCGATCGGACATGCTTCTTCAATACCATATCTATTGCTTTGTCGATTTGGTAGCCACCCCTCGATTTGACTATGGGAGTATGTTTCGAGGTGGGCAATAGTAGCTGCTATGCGTTACCACCAGCCCAGTCCTGCAAATGGTAGAATCCTACCCTAGCATTGCCTTTTCACATGCCCTATCATGCCCGTGACGAATTTGATTTGTACCGTACCTATAGAGTGCCCTTTGATAGCCCTTCAGTTTACAAAGGAATCATGGTACTGTATAGACTACGAGAATGTATATAAAAATGTGTGGGGGATATGGGTAACGCCTTAACGCTATTTTAATATTTTAGTCTACTATAGGCACTATTATAGTAGCGTATTATACTATGTATGTAAATAGTTTAATGGATCTATATGAGATGGAAATCCCGAACATCTCTTAAGTTATTTCCCGCATGTTAGATAATGGATGGGAGATGTAAAACCTCATAAACATCTCTGAAGCCGTTACAATCATATTTATTCATTGTTGATTTATCTTAAATGAGATCTTTTAGTTATGACTCGAGAGTTTTATCTCTTCATTATGCTCGGGTGAGCTTGAGCTTTTCAGTGTATTGAAGACTTTATTTCTGGAGGACGAAGACGGAAATTTGTATACTATATTATTTCATATATGTTCCACTGCATCATATTGTTCCGCTGCATAATTTATTTATTTCTGTTGTACGTAACTCTGATCTGTATTGTAAAGGTGTAATCAAAAGTTATTTGTAAAACAGCTTCATGAACTGTTTATTTGATTATTATGTTTTATCATTTCGTTGTAAAATTATGTGTTATTTTCTTTCTTTTCTCTTCTTTTTCTTATTTAGCCCATTACAATCCTGCCCTTTGAATGGTTTGAGTTAACATGTGTGGTTTGTTGTCAATTTAAACCGTCCAAAACGGTGGGTCGTTACATGATACTGAATGCGGATCCAATTACTTCATTAAATTCACTAATGAATTTTCTTATATCCAACTTGTGTAATTGATATAAAAGTAAGATATCTATTGTAATGGCTTATAGATTTGCAGGTATTTATTTCATTAGTAAATTGTTCATTACTGTAAGATAAATTAGTTGTGAGTGAAAATAAATTTTGAGCAGCATAATGATACGTGTAACATCCCGAAAATTATGAATTTAAATTTTAGCAATATATTTTAACTTTTTGAAATAAAAATTGAAAAGTTATAAAGGAATGAAATATGGATAAAGTTTAGTGTTTTTAGTTAAAAACTTTTAAAAGAAAAGAAAAAAAATTTGTTAATGTAAGTTATGATAAAATTTTAAAATTTAAATCGCATCATTATAATCTAACATATAAACAAATAAACCTATGAACAAATAAACAAATAATCTACCATTTAAGCAATGTAAACAAATAAACAAATAAAATAAGATAACAAAAGAAAATGCAAGAAAGTAAAACATTCAAACAAATAAACATGTTAATAAATCAAATCAGGTAAGTCTAAGAACCTAAAACAAAACAAAATATGCTGAAATTAGCAAAGTAACTACAAACCAGTCAATTAAAATATGTAAGCAAAAGAAAATAAAAGAAAATAAAACAAACTCTTACATTAGCAAAATAAACAAGACAGCATGCTGAAAATATACAAAGCATGAAACACTACATACTTTCATTAAATGCAAGCATCTACAAAGAACATACCTTCATTTAATGCCATTACTCTAGTAACAATCAAGTGTGACATTGACTGTAAAATACATGCTTGTATTAAATGTTACTCTTCAGCCTCCCTTGAAGAAAGGAGGAAAACATGCAAAGTACAAAAGCCTGTATAAGCCACTATGCAAATGAATGTTTCAGTACTTTGGTTAAAAACTTGCCTACCTCCCTTACTTTGTATACTTCTATATATATCAACCTATGCATCATCTCGTTTAAAAACTTCTTACTGAAAGAAAAAAAAAATTAGCAAAGAAAAATAGAAATTAAAAGGAAGAGAAGAATCAGAAAGAAAAAGAAAAACCTGCAGATTTCAGAACCATAGTGCTTTCTGTTTCAAAACAAACAAGTGAGTAAATTTACTGCTTTAGATATTTAAAAACATGTGTATTTGATCCATGAACAAGTCATGCTGGGCTATGTATGTTTTAAAAGATGACTCTGCATATCTTTGTTGTACCTATTCTTCCAATATTTGGTTTCAGAGAAAACAAAGTAGAAAAAAAAATCATATGTTTTCATACAAATGATTTTTAAAACTGGGATTTTAAAACGAAATGAGTGGCCTAAACTTAAGTTATGATTTAGCAAACTGTTTCAAGCTCGAAAAAGAAGAACCACTTATATCCAGGTTGAAAGACAAATTGCTGAAGAAACAAACATTTTTTTTTTAAAACTCAGAGCAACTCTCCGTTTCAAACTTGCTACCAAGTGAGTAGACATAAATTCCTAAAGTTATAAGTTAAATTTAAAAATCAGTAAAGATGATTCATTGTTATAAAAAGAATTGTATCTGTTTAATATTTGAATAAAACCCTGTGCATATATATGTTACTTTGTTCTTCTCTGTTGGTTGTACAGGTTACAAATTTGTTCAAACATTGTCAAACTTTAAACCTTTCTCAAACAAGATGTTTTAAACTTAAGTTAAGATTTTTTTTTTGGTTGATTTAAATCCTCTTTATCAAGAACATCACTGTAATATTGTTTTACAGGTTTTAAGTAAAATTTGATAAAAATAAAATGTTGAAAAATATTAATTCAAGATTATAATCTGAATCTATACTAAAATCTATGATTTTTAAAACAATAATGAGAATTTTTAATGAAGTGTTTCAAGAGCAGTTTGAAATTTTGATCAATTTGCATTTTTCTAAATTCCTAACAATTGATTCAATTATAAATGCTAAAATTTGGTTTATAGCAAGCTTGAACATCAGAGACTTCATGAAAATTATCAAAGAAATTTTCTATTGCATAGATTTGGAATACGAGTTCAAACTAGGGTTATGGTTGAGCTTTTGCGCAGGACTGTTGACATGACGATTTCATCACCTAGTGGTGATCGAGTTCATCGAGGTTGAGGGGGAGATTAGCATAGGTCGTTGACATGATGTGGCTAAGGTCGCGGCGTCTCTGGTGGTATGAGGAGCAGCGGCGAGGCGTTTTAGTTGGATGGGTCAACTGCAGTTTTTCGAGCGAATGGCTACATTTTGATTTCGAGCCGATGCCTTCAAATTGATGGTTGATTTCGAATATATGGGATGTTAGTGACTTGCCGGAGTCATTGGTGATCGCCAGAACGTTGGCGCGGTGGTGTGCACGTGCACGCAGTGGGTCTCGTATCAGGGAGTTCTGCAGTAGCTACTCGAGTTGATACTCGAGTAGAAGTGCGTGTGGCCTCGGTGAGGAACTCGAATTCGTGAGAGTCGTTTCTGTTATTTCAATTGAACTCGAACCGCAAATAATTTAAACTCTGAAGAACGAAAAAAAAAAGAGAAAAAAAGAAGAAACAGGGACGAGTAGAAGAAGAAACAGGGACGAGTAGAAGAAGAAAAAAAAAGAAAGAAAGTGAGGCGCGAGAATTTGACTCGAGTGAAACCCTGTTTTACTCGAGTTTTGAAAAATTGGGTTAGGCCCAATAAGATTTGTATAATCACAGTGTTAAGTAAATTTTTGTATTTCAAGGTAAACAATGCGATCTATGTTAAGTGAAAACTTATCATGAGTTTACATCATTTAATAATGTTTTTAAAATTTAATTAACCCTTTATTTAAATGATTAAATCTAAAGTAAGAGTTTGAATTAATTTACATTAGAACTTTTAAATACAACAATAAATTGATTCTTAAGATATAAAGAAGATTTTTTCAAATAATAATTAAGGTGAATAATTTTTATTAATTAATGATTTTGAAAAGAAATTAAGATGATATACCATTTGAAATTTAATTAAGTGTTCAAATTTAATTGTAATTGAGAATTTGTTATTCAAATTAATTTAAGTTGATTAATCAAGAAAATTAACAGTAATTTTAAATAACTAATTTTGAAACAATAAAACGAGTTAATCAAGGTTTAAATTATTTATTCAAATTCTTATCATTGATTTAAAATAATTTTGTGATAAATTTATTTAAACCAATTAGAAAATAAATTAACTGTTTCTATGCACCATATTGATATTTCTGTTCTGTTTGTGATTCTGTGTGATGTAATTGCCATGTTATTGCACTGTGATTATGATTTGTTCTGTATCGATGTGAAAACCCTGTGGCCCGTAAAACGGCATTTAAACTTCGATGCGACAGGGAATCGGATTTCAGTTTGTTATCCGAAACCCACATCGACTCTGTGAATATTTGTGAATGACATCCACATGTTTTGAAATTTGACACCCACTATTCGAATTAGCCGGGAAAGGATCTTTGTGTCATACAACCCATTTCGAATATGTGATTCGACGTTATGGATAGCAATCGAAGACCGGTGTTGAAGACCGGGTATTTGCGAGAGCGATAGGATGATCTGTCGATTGACTCTGCACCGAGTTGCTCCGGTATAGAGTTCTCCATATGTGATGGGGAATCCGATCAGGATTGTGGATATCCGGATTTCAAGGACTTCTTTGGAAGTACCTTCGGTTCTGTTCGAGCCCGGAACAGACTTGTATGGATAGTATGTCTGACATTACAAATTGAGATATAAAGCCGATTTCTTTCAAATATATTTCTGTTGGTGGCGGAGAATTTATTCTTTTAGCTTAACACCCTTCTCTGAGACGTACGAGCTCAGGGGTTATGTAGTTGAAGGTTATCAGCGATATATTCCCAATTTGGTAATGTGACATACTAAGTGTTGCTGTGAAATGATCATTGTGTTGATCATTTGGATAGGATCATTTATTTGATCGTCTATCTTGGTGATTATTTCTATGATCATTTGTTGACCCAAAGCACGGCTTTTGTATAAAGTGTGTTTTTGTGGACGTGACTTCGTCGGACCTCACACCCCGAAATGGTCGAAACAGGAAAGATGCAGCAAGGTTATTGGGGGTAGCACCCCTTAGGGTATGTACATTTCCTTCTGGATAGAAGGGGTATCATGGTATGGAGCCCAGATACTTAACTTATGTTGATATCGCAGATATATATATATGATTTTGTGATTTGTTGCTGGGGCCCCGGTTAAAGGTTGGTTACGACCGGGAGATGGCATACTCGTGTCAGTAGTTACCCAGTTAGGGGTAACACGGCCTTGTGTTGGCAGAGATCCGGTTTGGTTCTCGGGGACGTCCTTCCAGAGGCGTTCTCATGTGGCAATGGGAAGTTCCTTGGCCTGACCATTTGTTGGAAATCCAATTCCTAATACGAAACCCTGTACGGTTTTAGTTGTAGAACCTGCCATCTAATATGGTAGCTATAGTAGGCATAGTATAATGGTACCTATGTCGGCTAAGATTAATATTCTATTTTCGAAATGATTTACTTCACTATGCACTAGTAATAATATCAAAGAATTCTTTTCTCGTACCAAGCATATTTAACTATCATAAGAAGAAATCTCCTCCAATTCTGCGTTTGCATTGTGTGTGTGGCCGGAGGTCTTATGGTAGTTCCATTTTTAAAAGCATTCCGAAAATTCTTTTATAAATCTTGTTTTAAATTAAATGCAACTGTTTTTGTTTACTCATACCAGTTCCATGACTGATCCGGAGTTTATTGTTTTCTTTCCTAAACTCTGGGTGCCCATTATTTCCACACGGGCAGCCTAGTAGCAGGTTTCTATATTTTCGAGTAGCAGTATTTTGGAGCTCTTATCTTGGAGATATCTTAAGAGCTATTGGAGATTTCAGGTGTTAGCTTTTGGGAGTTCACTATCATCTCTCTCATTTGAGAACTTTTGGATATATGTTCACTGTTGTATTATCATGACGTTGTATTGGAGTTGTAGTGTATGTATTATGTACTCTGTTGCAGTATGGATATTATGTTGATGTTGTAACAGTGATGTTATTTATGATATTGATTCTGTTCCGCTGTTTTATATTCATCTAATTGTTGTTATAAGCTCCGGCGATGCGAATTTGATGTCGTTTATTTGACATCGAGTTTGGGTCGTCACAATACGGCTATTGTATTTATAACCATTGGAAAGACCTTTTAGGATTGGTTGATTTAGATTATAATAGTGGTTGATCTCTTTGATTACAAATTAAATATGTAATGACCCGCACTTCAATGTCACGTGTTTCTTAGGAGAACGTTCATCATGGGAAGGTGATTTCTCCGCAATGGAAGAATTCAATCAATTTATTATTAACTGCAATTTAATAGAGTTACCTCTATGTAATAGAGAATTTACTTAGTCTAACACTAGGAAAATCCCTTCTATGACATTATTAGATAGATTTTTTATTAGCAATGAAATTGAAGATAAATACCTCATTTGTAAAGTCATTAGATTATTTTATTTGTATTCGGATCATTGCCTTATTATTTTTACTTATGATAGAAGTGGCTATTAGAACCTAATTTTTCTAATTTAATTAATAATAAATGGAATTATACGAATTTCTATAATATTAGGCATTTTGGTAATCTAGGAATTTTTTTAGTTCTGGAGGTTATATGTCTTAGAAATTTTCTAAAGATTTGGAACAAAAATGTATTTGGTGGTGGTAAAATTAAAAAAAGAACTTACTTAATGAAATCTTTAAATTTAACAGGATAGAAGAGATAAGACACCTAAATTTAGTAGAAATAATATTCTCAATAACTTAGAAGAAGAATTTAACTTAATTTTGGAAAAAGAAAAGTTGATATGGAAACAGAGATCTTAAATTCAACGGATCAATGAAGGTGATAATAATATATTTTTTCTTCTGTAAAATGGCAAATGGTAGAAATTGCTGTAATACCATTAATTGCATTGTTGTTAATAATGTTGAGTTTGTTGAGCAAAGATATTTGAATAAGGATTTTACAAATTATTGTAAGGATATTTTTGGTAACAAGAATAAACATAGAATTAAAGCTAGGTGGAATGCACTTTATCCCAATATTCTATAACTGATCTTAATTATATTGATAATCCTTTTCTAAAAGAGGAAATTTTGAAGGCAATAAATGATATGCCTAGTGATAAAGCTCCAGGTCCTGATGGTTTTCCAATTTTATTTTGTCAATAATTTTGGAATGTATTAAAATTTTACTTAATTAATATGTTTAATTATTTTTATAATGGTCATTTACAACTAGGAAGATTTAACTTTGCAATTGTCATTCTATTATATAAAAAAGTTAGCTCTAATAATTTGAAAAATTTTAGACCAATTTTTATTTAATCTAACGTACTACCTAACAAGCTTAGTATGAAAATGAATGATTTAATTGATTGTTCCAAACAGCTTTTATTAATGGTAGAAACATCGACGATGGTGTTGCAACAGTTCAAATTTATTAATCACTGTTGTAAGATAACATTACATTTTCGCTATTAAAACTTGATTTTGTGAAAGCTTTTGATTCAATTAATTGGGATTTCCTTAGAGAGATGTTAATAGCTAGAGGTTCTAGTTTTAGATGGATTGTTTGGATTATGTCTCTACTAAAGACTGGTAATTCTAATATAATGGTTAATAGTGTTCTAGGAAATAAAATACAATCTAATTAGGGTCTTAGATTGGGGATCCATTATCACCTCTTTTGTTTGACCTAGCTGCCGATGTTTTCGCTAGGATAATTAAAAATGCTTTGGGTGATGGTACTTTAGGGAATATAGGGAGTGATATCTCTAGTAATGGACTTTCAATTCTTCAATTTACAGATGACACCATGTTATTTACTTCACATTTACCTAAGCATGTCATTGCTCTTAAATTTATTTTATATAATTCTGAATTACTATTAGGTCTCAAGATTAATTTTGATAAAAGCTTGGTTTTAATTTTAAATGATATCGATAAGATTTAGGGTTTAGTAGCTAATACGTTAAACTGTTCTATTATGAATTTCCCTATTGACTATTTAGGTATTTTGATCAGACTATCTAAACTTAAACATGAAGACTGGTTAATTATAATTGATGAAATTAAAAATGGAATTTCTAAATGGAATGATAGGTTTTTATAGAGAGCTGGTAGATTAATTCTTATTAATTCTGTTTTATCTGCACTTCTAATATATTAGATGTCTTTGCACCTTTTTCCTGAATGGGTGATTGATAAAATCGATAAAATAAGGAGGGATTTTTTATGGAGTGGTGATAATCCAAACAGCAATTTAAAATGTTTAGTTAATTGGGCACCGTTTGTAAATCAAAAAAGAAGGGAGGACAAGGGGTTATTAATTTACGTAATATAAATTTGTCACTACAAGGGAAATGTTGTGGAAATTTAAGGATTTTAATGATAATTCTGTTTGGAAAGAAATAATATCTAAACGTTATTATAATTGTAGTTATAATTTATATCAAATAAGAATATATGTTTGTCTAATTTTTGGAATCAATTCTAAAATTTCATGATATTTTTAACCTTGGTATAAATATGATTGTTCATTTCGATAATAATACAACCTTTTGGCATGATCGTTGGATATCTATCATTCCACTTAGAATTGAATTTAAAACACTTTTTGAGATTTGTGATTTTAAAAATGATTTAATTAAAGACTTTTTTCTCTGAATAATGATCCACCTTGGAACTTTAGCTTTAACAGAAATTTGAAAGGAACAACTCTTAGAGAATATGCTTTATTACATGTAAGATTGAATCTCTGTAATATTGATTTGGAAAATGATATCATTAATTAGGAATGAGATAAAAGTAAGAAATTCACTTCTAAGTCATTCGATAAATTTGTCAATTTCTCGGGCATAACTAATAACACTTTTAATTTTATTTAGAAAGTAAATGCACCCCAAAAAGCTAAACTAAATATGTGGTTGATCATACGTGGAAAACTAAATGTTGTAGAACTTTTAAAAAGAAAGAATTTTACAATTCATAATAAATGTATATTATATAACTTACTATTAGAAAATATTAATCATATATATTATGATTGTAAAGATACTAACTACACTCTTAGTAATACTCTTAAATTTTTTAATTTTAATATCATATTTAAAGTTAACTGGAATAATATAGGATTTAAATTTAAAAAGGATATAGATTTTTACTTGACACTTTATTTACTATAATTTGTTGGTTTATTTGGTTTGAGAGAAAATAGAGATTGCTTAATACTAATAATAGTCATATGAATAAATTAATAACGACAATCGCACTATTTTTTTAATTGAATCTCTAATCCAAAATATAAAATGATAATAAATAATCATTTTAAAGAATATCTTAATTTGGTTAGTAAAAATATTAAAGTATTTAAACATAAAAACAATATTTTTAATAGTAATAACTGTTGCATTAGCATTTATTTGAGTTCGAATGTTGATCTTATGAATCGCCCACATGTACTTATGGTTATAGGAGTATAGCGGTTATTCTATTTTTTGACTTTCATTTCAAACATTTAAGGATATAATTTCATATTTTAATTTTTATATACACTCGTTGATCTCATGAACACGGTCTCATAACATAGTAGAGACTTAGAGGTTGCTTAATGTGTTTGACTTTATTAGCAATCTATGTTAATTGCTTCCTTATAGTATAAAGTTTGGTATTATTAATTTTATTTTAATTAATGCATATATATGTATATAAATTTTTATATACATACATACATACATACATACATACATACATACATACATACATATGTATGTATGTATCATTCTTACATTTTTTGTATAGTTTTGTACAGGCATAAGTTTAGGCTGAGGATGTTGCAGGATTGATGTTTGCAGGGCTACAGGGTCGTTGATTTTAGGGATGCAGGGTAGCAGTTTGCATTTTTTTAGGGGAGTATTCATATTTTGGTTATAGATTTTCCGCGCTGGCTATGTGGCGTTCTTTCACTTCGGGAGTTGCTTATTCGTCTCATTTATGCATTTGGATGCACGAGGATTTATTTTGGTTATTTCTAACACTTAATTATCGAGCGGCGGCCTTGGCGGAGTTCAATTCTAAAATGTAATGGGTGGTGGCATTGCCAGAACTCATTTGTGAAGTTGCCATAAGTTCTAGAGTTTTTTTAATTTTGTTATTTTTTTGGTGATATATATATGTGTGTGTGTATATATATATTCATATGTATTCTCTCCTCAACCATAGAGGATCACACATTTCTCTCAAAAAATGTAACAACTCGCCTTTTTGACCATCGAAAGTCAACACCAAATGTTACTACAGAATTCCAATGTCGTGCATCCAATCGATAAAAGGTAATATTGTTAGGGTAAATAAAAAGAAAGGAATAGAGAACAAAGACAAATAGAATCTCACAGCGGAATCCACAACATATAATATAACAAAGGTGTTGAATATGCTAGTATATGATGTTTGTTTGATGATAATAAACATATATATATATATTCATTTAAATGTATTATCTAATGTACTATTTTATTTTTCACATGATTAAATAAATTTTGCTGAATAAATAAATAACATAGAATTTAATTTCTAACAGATATTTTATTCAAACAAATATTTATTACAAATTACGAATAGTAAAAATTTGAGCTCTCACTATATATATACAATTTCAATTAAAATAAAAATTCGATTACATCACAATTTATCATTTACATTAGCATATCAATACATTTCACTCATACAATCGTATTTGTTCCTCAACTCTATTCTAGACATCAACATCTAAGCAATCTGCAAAATAAACACTAACGCAGTAAATTGAAAAGAAAATATTTTACAGTGTAAATAAAATATGATTTTGAAAATATTATTTGCCTCTATTATTTGGGTTGTTCGTCATCATTTAAAATTGAATTCATCAAAGACTAACAGCTTGTGACATGCACAGTGCATCACTGTACATGCCATAAGGCCATGCACACTGAAATACACTTGATGAAACGGCAGGGATAGGTGAGCACAAAGTCAAACCCAAATAAAAAGTCGGGTTCAACTCAAGTGAAATAAAAATTAAGTCACGATACGAGCATAAGGTCAAACCCGGGCTATAAGATGGATTCAACGCACATGTATTACAAAACTGTCAAATATAAGTGAATATGCAACATGCACATACGAAGTGGTGCACTGCAAGTACAAGCACAATATGGACAAAGTCAGTGCAACAGTGGTGAACCTTGAAGAGAAAAAGACTGCATCAAGTAATCAAGTTAAGCAGACTGTACATGAAAAAAAATCAAGTAGAACAGATAAAACAAATGTGGTCGAGACAACCGAGCTGGATATGCTACAAGTTCAACAAGACATATGTATACATATACATGAACCAGACCAACAACAACCTAATTCAGACTAAATGAGGAGTCGAGAGCGACCACATTCACCAGAGAATAACATCCATGAAATCAAGCCACAACATGTACACATTGACAACCAAGCAGTAATGATAAGAAAATACAACACTAACACACATATGCAAGCAAAGACTGCATGGTGCAGCAGCTTCAAAAGCATATATGTACAACAATAAACAAAACCAAATGAGATTCAATCAAATAATCAAAGAACAAACACAACATTTCACAAATACTATAAGATGAACCAGACAAGGCACATACCACATTAAGGACTACATGAGTGAACATATACAAACATGTAGCAGTGAAACCAGAGACAAAAGCATATAAATGGAAAACTACAGACTTCAAATTATGAAACGGCAAGTGGTACAAGACCGATGTCAGATAACATGAATTAACAAGTCAAATTTTCATAAATCAAGTCACTGGCCGAATTTAATGTACCGAGGAATAATTCAAAGCAATGCTGAAGTCAAAAAACAAAAACAAGTTCAAAAGCAAATCAAGCTGTGGAAGCCAAGGAACCAAACAAAAATCAGAATCGAGTCGTGTTGATCAAGTAATCAGGAAAATATAAAAATTGAATAATTCTAAACAATCATATACGTCCAAGCATAATCGAACAGCGAGCTTAAAAATATCAGATGAATTCAAACATTATATTCAATCGAAAATTTAGGGTTTTTAATCATATAAAACCCGTAACATCATCGGCCGTAAAAAAGCATCGAGTTCAAGCATATCAACCAAAAAAGCAAAAGGAAAAACATGCCAGTAAAATCGAACTCAATCGAAGCAGCCGAAGCAAGTTACAAGGACACGGTCGATCGGCGAAGCAAGCAAAGCGAAATCACTTATTCAATCAACCAACAAAAGTCGGCAGCTTCAACAAAGCAAAACCTAAATCTGGAAAAGGAACGAACGAAGACATAGCAACCGGTACTCACAAAGAAGTCGGGCCGAAGGAATAAAAGAAAATGGGGAATAATTGTTTTTGGACTGGCTTTAAATTAACATTGTGCTTCTATTTTTAAAAATTAGGGTTTTTGTTTTTAATTTCTTTTTTAATTTATATTTTCCTTTTAAAACTATTTTTAATATCTAATCATGTGACTAAGGACAAACTACGGTGGTGTAGTTTGAGAATTCGCAACTCAGTGGCTAAGTTGTGGCAGGGTTCTGAGCGTAGAGTTAGGTTAGTCGATGGCGGGTATCGCGAGTTTACGTGTGTAAGCGTCTGACTACTTAATTTATAGTAGAAGCCTTAGGGGCAGCACGTAGGCAGGGTTTTGCTGAAGCTGGTAAATCCGTGTGTTCCATTTTCTGCATTTATTATTCTGCTATTATTTGTGCTGCTATAATTCTGCTTTATCTGTGTTACAATTATTTTATATAAACTTCCACAATAATTTTTATAATTAATAGTATCACCCTATTCACCCCCCTCTAGGGTGAAATCGATCCTACAAGTGGTATCAGAGCTAGGAATAAAAGCCATTTTTGATTTAAAAATTTGAATTTTCAAAGACCAATTTTGTTTTACAAATTTGAATTCCTAAAAATAGCTTCTTTTTATAATGCTTTTTCCGAGGGTCAGTTCAATATTATTCCTCCTATTTTTGATGGAGCATATTTTTTGAATTGGAAATTAAAAATGGAATTTTATTTAAAATCTGTTAATATTAAATGTTGGGATATTATTGAAAATGGATGTGATATAATAGATGAAAAAATTACTTGGATTAATGCTCTTGCTGTGCATTCAATATATTCTCATATTAATCAAGATAATTTTAACTTTATGTCTCATTGTGAAAGTTCATAGGAAATCTAGAAACTTTTGATGCAATATATGGTGCTAAAGTCAACAACCGTGGGAGATCCCCCATAATCAAATCAAAAATTAAAGAAACATGCTTAGCAGGATTGGTAAAAGGAAGTAGTTATGATAATGATGATGGAGCACCTGAGCTGGCATTACTAATGAAGAGATTCAAAAAGTGGAACCGCAAATACAAAAATCTAGCTCTAAATTAAAAATTGATAAGCAGAATGTTCAAAGCACTAAACAACCCAGAAGAGCGGGAGATCATCTGCCACAAGTGCAATAAAACGAGCCACATCAAGCCCAATTGTCCTTAGAATCGACACGTCCAAGACAAGAATTCAAAAAAGAGAAGTTTGGTAGCCACATGGAATAAAAGTGATGATGATTATAAAAGCAATAGCAGTGAGAGTGAAAGAGCATATCTGTGCCAACGAGGTAATATAACTGATAGCGGTGATGACAGGCCAAGCGAGGTATCAAATCCCACTCACTCGGAATTACTTATATATTTCCACGAAGTGAATGGATGTTTTGAAAGACTTAGGAAAAAATATGCCAAAATTGAATCATAAAAAGATAGTTTGATAAAATCAAATAAACAGCTTAATTAATTGCTTAAAAACTATCAAATTAAGAGCCCTAAGTGTGAAAAGTGTCCAACATTTGAAGACGAGATTAAAAAATCAAAAATTAAAATTAAATCACTTGAAAATGAAATTCTGATTTTGAAAGAAAGTGAAAATACTAGGAGAGAGAACCCTATTAAAAAGTGCACACAATTATTAAATTTAAACGAATCTCTTAAAATACAAGTCCGAAAATTATCAACAACTTTAGGGAACTTTTCCAAAAGTGAAATGTAACGTCCCGCCTTTTCGCACGCTTCAAATCGACACACATGCCGATTCAAACCATACGGAAGGGCGGATTGTTATGGGGTAAATAAGAAAAACAAGAAAGAAATAAAAGAAAACAAAATCTCACAGCGGAAGGATAAAATATAATAATAAAATATACAGTTTATAAATCTGTTTACAAAACATTTATATAATACATATCAGAGTTACACATACCAATAACAATGCAGCGGAACAGTGTGTAGTGTACTAGTATAAATAATAATAATATACATCTTCGTCTTCGTCCTCCAGAGCTAAATCTTCAAATCCTGAAACGCTCGGACTGAGCCGAGCGAATTTGAAAAGACAAAACACTCGAGTCAGAACTAAAAGATCTTATGTGAGTTAAATTAACAAAAATAAATATGAGTACAGTAACTCAAGAGGTGCTCGGGATTTACATCTCCTAAGGATCCGTTAAACTACTTACGATATAGTATATTGCGCTATTATAATAGTGTCTAATTGTAAAATAAACTTACTTTTAAATAACATTAAGGCTTTACATTTTCCACCTTAACACGTAATAGTCCCAGTAGTCCATCCAATATCATAGTCCCTCCTGATTGGGAAGCCACCAGAGGATACCACACGTGATAAGGGAGAAATCCAAACTCGTACAAGGCCCGATAGGGTAGGTGACACGGCACAACTGGGCAATGCCAGGGTAGATATACCAATTGCTATCCGGGCTGATGGAAACGCGTAGCTGCAGCTACCGCCCACCTCGAAACAAACTCCTCCAAAAAAATCAAAGTAAAAGTGGCCACTGAATCAATCCAAAGTCAAAGTATAATATCGAAGAGGAGTGTCCGATCAGAGGAATGACCTCATTGGCCCGAGAATCGCTCCTGTTTTAGCCACCTTATGCCAACTCACGGGAGTCGGGTCTACGTATTTACCTTGCAGGAAACGCCTCCACCAACCTACTTCATTCTGGAATCTCCACCGCGTACACGGTTGTTAAAGTGGTTTTTGGAGTTGGCAGAGAGTATGACAACTTCCGATCCCGGTCTCTTCAACAACCAAGCGTTATTATAACACCGCGGTCATTTAAAATAATTATTCTTTAAAACCAGAATAAAATATCCATTTTAAACCCATATAAATACGATATCATTTATATTTTTAAAAACCCCAAATCAATACGATATCATTTAGGCCCAAACCAATATAATGTCATTTTATTTTCCAATATATATTCTTTCCAAAATCATAGGGTTTTCAAAGTAAAATATTTAGATATCAAAACTCTGGAACATAATATTTCCAAATTATACTACCTTGAAAATCATAACTTTGAAACAAATTTCCATCTCTCAAATGGTTAAATATTAAATTTCTTTTATACAACAAAATAGCTTCTTTTCATTTCACAAATCAATTCCAAATATTGATTTAATCTTCCAAATACCATTTTTAATTCTTATGTTTCAAAGCTTTAAATATTTCACCATTTCAAAACAAACTCATTTGACAAACCCATATATATCAAATTCAATTACTTATTATGTAGACTTGAAATGTTTACTTAATGAATTAATATAATTTAAGTAAAACATTTAACTTCACATAATTGAAAAATCTTTCAATTTACTAAACTTGATATATTCATTTAAATCAACCTGATATTCATTTAAATCACTTTACACAAAAATCAAGTTATAAAAATCATATCCTTTAAAAAAATTAATTTTTATTAAATTTCAATATAACTTAATATTCATCTTCGAATCTTATTCTCATTTTAGTCATAAAAACTCCAGAATTTAAATTTTAAATAAATGCTTAATCTTATTTGGTCTTAAAATCAAACTTTATTTTAAACTTCAAATCAAATTTATACAAAGCTTAAAACCAGAAATTACTATATATATAATAACCTTTATCAATAACCAAATCAATATCCCATAAACCATATATATATAACTTTACAAAAACTATAGAAAATCATTTCAAAATATTTTTATATATATATATATATACCACGGTGCCTGTATAAAATTTTCTACCCTATGGTCAAGCGATACGGATGTTTATCATTTCAATCCGCAATTTAAAATAAAAATGCAGTTGTATATCATTTCAAACCGCAATCCCGAATAAAATGAATATGCATGATAACTTGCAGATTTTATAAGATAGAACACATCATCCATTCACCCAATATCAATCATTAACCAATTTAATTCAATCATCATTAATTTATTTCAATCATCAGCAATTTAAACAAACATCAATATATAGCATATACAATATAACAGGAAATAAATGACAGTTATTAACAAGCAGTTTATATTCAAAATAAATTTATTAACTATTCAACTATCAGTTTATATGCAAATAAGTAAATTTTTACTGTCAATTTATATGCAAAAAATCAAATTAATTAACAGTTATATTAAAAAAATGCGTTTAAACAGAAATAATGAATAAAACATGCCAAACAGTCATAAATAAATTTCTACTCATATCTAAAGTCAAATTAACAAACATAAGAAATTTTAGAAGTCGTGAGTGTGTTAAAACACTCACTTTTTGAATTTAAATTGGATTTAAATCCAATTTAAACTCAAAATTTCGATGGTCTCCAAATCTTTCCAAACTAGCGTCAACAGATCTGGAAATTTATTATAATCCTAGCAAAAAAAATTCGCGTAAATCGGAGGTCGTATGAGAAAGTTATACGCATTAATGGTGACTGAAATTTCAAAAAAAAAGAAAAAAAAAGAAATTATATATCACATCATATATTTTATTTAACTTGCAATGAAATTTTTAGTATTGCGTACCTTTTTGCTTAGCCAGATTTGGATCTGGAACTACTTTCTCATTTTGTTTTGTTTCCTTGCTATCTTAATATATTTTTTATTTTATTTTTATAGAAAGTTTTGAAGAGAAGATTATATAAATATGGATTTGAAGAAAAAGACATGGAAAGAAGATAAGGTTTAAAAGAGAAAAAAAAATTTAAAGAAGAAGAAAAACAACAACAAAAAAAAGAAAAGGAAACTTTGATAAAGAAGAAGATTTGAAGAATAAGAAGAAGAAAGAGAAAAAAAAACTTTGGAAAAAAAAAGAGAAAGGAGATTTGAAGAAGAAACATGAAAAAGGAAGGAAGGCGAAGAGTGACAAAAATGAAGCTATAGAAGATGAAATTTAAAAAAATATGAAATGAAGCAACAAGAATGAGGAATGAAACTAGTGAAAAGCTAAATATAAACAAAGTAGGAATTGAAATAAAGTAAAAATATGAACAACCCAATAAAAATGGTAGATATTGAAAGAGGTGAAAGAAAAATAAAAATATGAAAAGTATGTAACGTTCATGAAATGAAAAGGCTTTAGACCATGTAAATGGAAATGAGTAATGGAACAAATGAGGAAACAATTAAAAAAACGTATGACAATTGTTAATTAGAAAGGGAACGAATGGACCAACTCTAGTCTATAAACAAACTTTTAGAATTCAAATTTCAAAACATTTGTTCACCCAATTAATTTTTTTTTAACCCCAAACATACCAAATTTGACCCTCATTAAAGATTTAATTACCACAACATAACTAAATTTAAAAAGACCAATTTACATAACGGGGACAGCGGATACATAAATAAAATATGAACCATGATTTAAAAATTCAAATTTAAAAATAACATTTTTCTCGAAACGTAATTATGAACTCAATTATTTAGTTTATTTTAAATTTCAAGGTTAGTAATAAAATCACTTCCGTGCAACCTATGCCTGCTATTTAACTACCGAAAAATATTGTTTTTAAAAATTCAATTTTCTCTTTTTACAACGTTATATTTATATTCAGAATGGAAACGTTCACTTTATTTCCTCAACATTCTTTTATTTTCCTTAAAATGCTTATTCGTTACTTGCAATTCATAAATGTAAACATTCTTATATTCTAAAATGATCAACTTATACAATATTAAATCCATTCTTATATTTCCAAATAATGTACATTCATAATGAAAACATTCTTACATAAATTTTATTAATTGCACTTTGTTTCTTTTCCTTTTTCAATTGAAAGATTTTAATAAATTTATTTCCAATTAATTTAATCTTCCACTTCAAAACAGACCCTAATTGATGAAATCAATTAAATAAATACGTGAACATTGTAATCCTTATTTATAGTCAAGCAAACATGTTTATAAAATTACAGTTTCCAACAAGCATTAAATTACATACTAAATAAATCTTTCTCTATTCAATTAAATAATCAAATGTTTATTCCATCTAAATATTTTAAGTAGAAGGATTTCATGTTGGGTTCAAAATCTATTATTTTAATATCCTTGAATTTTAGTTTAATCTCTATAAACGAAATATTTAAACGTTAATTTCGTTTACTTTGCAATACTTTAATTAAACTAAAATATCGTTTTCTAAACTTAAATCTATGCTCCCATTGATTCATTTAATTTGCACTTATTATGTATTATTTTAACAACTCATTTATAACTTTGAATCTATTCCCCAAATTTCACATTTCTATTGTTATATACATTTGAATTCCATCCTATTTAATATTTCAAATATTACGTCATTATCATTAATGAAATAAATATATTTTTAATTATTGCAATTGATTTTCCGTTATAACTTAATATACTAAATAGGTGGTTAATCTTAAATACTTGTTCTCATTAACGATTTATTTCTACTTACAAACTAATGCAATTATTACCTATTTCCGTCTTTATCTCCAATTAACGTAAAATGTTATATTCAAATTCCATAAATTTCAATAGATTCAAATTATCATATCTATGAAGAACATTTACGTTATTCTCCATTTATTACCTTAACTTATTCAACGTAACATTTAATTTATGTTTATTGCAATGATTTCCAAATCAATTGAATTGAATTAAATATATATGTATCGCCCATAATAACTTGTGGTCACAACTCTTGATCACCATTAATAAGTTTATTATTTACAATCCAATAATCGCCATTATATATATATATATACGAATTAACTAATTCAATATTTCCATTTCATTTTCCGATCCTAAATTTATTACTAAGTGTACTTACTCCATTCCAACAAGTTGGAATTCCATTTTTACTATAACAATCATTTCCCTATTCACTTTTATTACTAACCCATCATCATTGCATTTATTGTATTTTATTGATTTAATCAATTTACCCCATATTCCCTTAAACTCATACTAACGAAACATTCAATTCTATTTATCGCATAAACTCCATTTCATAAATCTACCTGCAATTTCTACCTAGAAATAAGGTTACATTTCCGTTGAAAATACATTTACATCTTACGTTACTACATTAATAATTAGTAATGTTTATATCATCAACCATCACTTATGAATAATTAGCGTTTCCTATTTATTTTGTTACATTCACTTATATTCACTTTATGAATAAATTGGTATTCCCTTTAACCTATTAATTACTAACTTTAATTATTGCAATTCATTTATCTAACATAAATTTTGAATCTATTTCCAAATTTTCATATTTCAATTAATTAACACCTTACAATAGTTTACAAATAAAAGGGATTGTACTAATTACATTATTTATTTTCTTGCATTACTTTATTACCTCTGTTTATATTCAATTTCCGTAAATCAATATTTTATTCCATTGACAAATTCAATACTTGCAACAATTTCCACTATTACTATTAATTGCAATATATAATTTAATTTGTAAATTTTAATTACCCTTGATACAGCAAATTTTAATATTTGCTTATATAAATTAATAAGATTTTTATTTCTTTCTAAATTTAAAATAAAATCCTATTAATTTAATTCATTTTAAACACCGAATTTACATGGGTCGTTACATGAAAGATCACTAAATATGCTATTAACAAAACAAAGTGTTAATACTTATGGACAAGGAATTAGGTATACTCACTTTGAATATGTTAGAAGCAAAATTAATCAAGTTAAATCCGAGGGCACTATTTGTAGAAAAATTGGACACAATCAAAATATTTGTTGGTATAGACCCAAAAATGTGAAAACCACACCAATTTGGGTTCCAAAAGGCACAAATATAAGATCCCTTAAAGTTTAAAAAATAACAATAGATCTGTTTCAAAAATGGGGACCCTCCCTTTTCCTTCCCCCTTTCCCGCTAACCCTATCAGTCAACCATCCCCACTGCCGCAATGTCCTTCTTCACCCATACTTGTACCACCTTCAGCCATTGTCCCTATCCTGTCACCTCCCGTTCCTTCAACCATCCCTCTTGTCAGTACCCAAGCACATTCTCTTCCTACCACCAACCCTTCTTCCTCCCTTTCTCATAATCTTCCTTCCTCGCCGCTGCTTCCTCTTCCTCTTCCTCTTCCACAACTTGCCTGGAATTCTCTGTTCAAGGCCAAACCTATCAATGCTGGGAAATACGAACCTCGTGATTTTCAATTGAACTTTCATGGTGATGCTTTAGTCCCACCTGATGAAGTTGTTAATGCAGGTAACACGATGTGGAAGGAATACTTGGTGGGGTTTTTTCTTGATACCCCTCTGCCGTATTCGACTGTGTTGTATTACCTCAAGAGAGCTTGGAAACTTCGTGGTTCCATATCAGTAAAGTCAGATGGGTTCCTGTTCCTCTTTAAATTCTCTAATGCAGATGATAGAAATAGAATTTCTGAGGCAGATCCAGTTGTTATGAGGAATAAACTTTTTATTGTTAAACCATGGGACGAGAATGTTGGCAATAGTTGTAGCAGTATTAAATCAGTTCCAGTTTGGATAAAGTTATCTAACATCCCCTTGTTCGCGTGGTCATCATTGGGTATTAATTGGTTGGCTGCTAGAATTGGTAAACTTCTATGCATGGATGCCTCGACTGAAAAATTTGAAAGAATCACTTTTGCCAAATGCTTAGTTGAAGTTACTCCTTTTCATGTTCTGCCTGAAAGTTTTACTGTTCAATTGCTAGATGGGTCTGAACAGGAAGTATTAGTTGAGTATTTGTGGAAGCCAGAAATATGTACCTTTTGTAAAGAGTTTGGGCATTTGGATAGAACTTGCAAGAAGTCAGTTGTTGATGAGAACGTTAAGAAATGTGAAGAAAATGAACAATACAAGAGCGGAGAAGTGAAGCAATACAATGATAATAAAGGAAAAAACACAGGCAAGCAAGTTACAGTGAAGCAAGTGTGGCAAAAGATTAATAGGAACAAAGGAAAAAAATTATATGTAAGTAAGGAGATGGAAAATAAAACTTTCACAAGTTTAGTGGCAGAGGAAATAAATGAAGTTGATGGAGGTGAAGGAAACAATTCTAAATTGAAAGATATTAATGAATCAGGGGATGTGGACCAAGTATGTAATATTCAAACCCAAAACAAATTTAATGTGCTACAGGATGAAGAGACTGAGCAAAATATAAGTGATATTAATGAGGTTGAGGATGGTGATATCAACCCAGTTAACTTTTGTGCTGAAGTTAATGGAGAAAACTGCCAGTCCAAAGTTTTTTTGAATGACAGTACTGTTACTAGCAACACAACCCCTGATTTAGGTTCTGATATGCAACATACACAAGTTTAAGAAACTGATACCAGAAGCAATAACAGTGAGAAAGATAACTTTGTATCTGGCATGCATGCACAAGCAGATACTTATGCTGAACAAGATGTTGCTTGGTGCACTGCTATTGAAGCAAACATAAAACAACTAATTCTCACAAGGCATAAGCATGACTCAGTTGCTCATCCATCTGAACATTCACCATACAATTTCACAATTGACCTGCCTGGTTGGCCTTCAAACCAAACCCTTCTGCAACCAAATCCAAATCCAACCATTGTCCCTATCTCCAAACATCATCCCTCTCCTCTCAGGCAAATGGAAACAAGATCTCTGTCTGCACAGAGAAGAAACAAATCCACCCCCCAACTTTAATTTTTTATGTTTAAAAAAATAGCAGCTTGGAATCTCAGAGGAGCGCATAGCAACATTAAACTTGATCAAGTAAAGAATTACATTGCTGCTCACAATATTTGTCTTTTTGGTTTGCTTGAAACAAAACTAAACCTCATGTTAACATCCATAGCAGCTGCTTACATTGACCCTTCTTGGGAATTCCACCACAACCTTGATGCTGCTACATATGGTCGTATCCTTATCTTGTATGATCCAAAAGTGATTACTCTATCCCCAATTCTTTCAACTAGGCAGTTCATCCATTTTCATGTTTTTGAAACTCCTTCACAAACTTCCTTTTATGTCACCTTCGTCTATGCCGATAACTCTGTACTTTCACGTAACAAATTCTTTAACACCTTGCCACCATTACGTCAGTCATCACACCCTTGGTTAGTGCTTGGTGATTTCAACTCATGTTTTAACTTCTCTGACAAATGTGGTGGTAACCCTCTAACCCCAGCTGATATAGCTCATTTCAACTTATCAATTGAACATTCTGAGTTAGTCTTGGTCAATAAGTCTGGAGCTAAATACTCATGGAACAATAGAAGTCGTAGTGGTGTACGTACGTTCACGACAATTGATCATGTTTTCTGCAACATCCAAGCTCTCCACCTCTGGCCCACCTTAACTGTCTACCTCCCTCATCCCTTATTATCTGACCACTCTCCTCTAATACTTACCCTGGGTCCCCATTTGAGAAAAGAAAAAAGAAGTTTCAAATTTTTTGATGCTTGGCTCAAGCATGACCACTTTTCTGAATTAGTTTCACAAGTTAGCAATGATTTTACTTGCTACGGTAACCCCATGTATAAGTTTTGCAGGAAGTTGAGAAGAATGAAGCAGGAAATCAGAAAGTGGGCCTTTGCAACCTTTGGAGCTGGCAGCCTACTTTCCACAACTTTAAAGGAACAACTGAAGAAGCAACAAGATTACATGATGGAGCATCCCCTTGATGAGCAAGCGGCAGCTGATGAAAGCAAACTATTTTCTGATGTGAACAATGCCTTAAGCTTGGAAGCTAGCATGAAGAAGCAGCAATTGCATGCTAAGTGGATAGTTGATGGTGACAAGAACACCAAGTTCTTCCATGATTCTATTAAGGTCAAACACACAACTGAGAACATTTTTAATATCATTGATGAGCAGGGTATCTTTTGTGACACTGTTGAAACTGTTGACCATGCTTTTATTGTCTACTTCACCACCTTGCTTGGTAATGAAACTGGTTTCTCCCCTGACCTTGAACGAATCTCTTCACTTGCCTTGCCTAGAATTTCTTCTACAGCAGCTCTTGAATTAATTAAGCCTATAACCAATGAGGAAATAAAAAATACATTATTTTCAATGAACAAGCAATCTGCAGGAGGGCCTGATGGTTTTAATGTGTCATTCTTCATTGCTACTTGGGGTGTTCTTGGTCATGAATTTTGTCTAGCCATCCACAACTTCTTTTCAAAATGCAAACTGCTTGGAGAAGTTAATAGCACTAACATAGCCCTGATCCCTAAAGTTTACCCTCCAACTTGTGTGACATCATTCAGACCAATATCATGTTGTAATGTCTTATACAAGTGTATCACGAAAATACTTGCCACTCGTATGCTTAGTGTTTTGCCAACTGTTGTCTCTTTGAACCAGGCAGCCTTCATTCCTTCTAGAAATATACTTGACAATGTTCTGCTGACACAAGAATTGCTTAATGGTTATTCTAGAGGTAATGTGTCACCTGCTGCTACACTTAAAATTGACATAACTAAAGCCTATGATTCTATACATTGGTCTTCAATTGTGAGGATCATGGCTGTCATGGGTTTTCCCAAAATTTTTGTGTCATGGATATATGTGTGCATCTCCACCCCTAGTTTCTCTATTGTATTGAATGGTAGACCAGTTGGGTATTTCAAGAGTAGTAAAGGAATTCGCCAGGGAGATCCCATTTCTTCCTACTTGTTCTTGTTAGTCATGGAAGTATTCACTGTAGTGCTTAAAGAGAAATACTCTCAGAAACTAATCAGGTATCACCCCAAGTGCTCTGCTCTCCAAATCCAATCTTTGATGTTTGCTGATGATGTCTTAATTTTTTCAAAACCTGATTTTCCCTCTATGACTGAAATTGTTGATGCACTTCACACTTTTTACTGCATGACTGGTCTCACAATAAACAAAGCTAAATCTTCACTGTTACTTGCTGGTGTCAGTGATATCCAAGCTGATGCCCTTCATCTTCACACTGGGTTCACCAGAATGGACAATGACATGAGGTATCTTGGGCTACCCTTGCTTACCAAAAGAATTACTAATGCTGACTGCGTGCCTTTATATAACAAGATCACTTCTGCTATGGGTGCTTGGACCAATAGGCAACTGTCTCAAAGTGGTAGGCTAGTTCTTATTAAGTCAGTGGTTTTTGCATCTTTAGTCTATTGGGCTAGATGCATATTTCTTCCTTCCAACCTGCTGCACATGGTTCGATCTGCTTTGCTCAGATACTTCTGGACCGGTAGCATTCATAACCGGAAGTTGATACCATGCTCTTTCACTAAATTTGAAACTCCAATCAAACAGGGTGGGCTGGGAGTTATTAATGTTAGAAAGTGGAATAGTGCAGCCATTAGTTACCTTTTTGAGGACCTCATAAATAAAAGAAACACTGTTTGGGCTAAATGGGTGTGGCAATTTTACATTAAGTCTAAGTACTTTTGGTGCATGGAGATCCCACAATGCTGCAGTTGGATTTTCAGGAGCATTCTGAAACTTAGAAATGTCTACCTGCCTTTGATTCAATATCATGTCAATGTTAAATCTGATGTTAGTTTCTGGCATGATCCCTGGCCAGGCAGTGGTATTATCCTTTCCAAAGTTACTGCTTTCTTACATGTTCAACAGTCTGGAATACAAATTGATGCTAAAGTTAACAGTTATGTACACGATGGGTTGTTGCAATTGCCTAACAATAGTAACCAAACAATCAGGCAGTTATGGGATGAGGTTCAAAACAACTACAGAAACAATAATCAAATGCAAACTGTGACTTGGGACATGAGGCCACATACCATTAGAGATGTATATAAAATGATATCTGTGCATGACACTCTGCCTTCGTCAAAATGGTGCTCTGTGATATGGTCTGATGATTCTCCTCCTACAGATAACTTGATGCTGTGGAAGGTTTTAAATCATGCTCTTCTGACTAGAAGTAAGTTAAAGAATTTTGGAATGGCATGCACATCTTTATGTCTTTTCTGTGATATGCATGAAGAAACAACTGATCATATTTTTTTTGAATGCCCTGCGCTTCAATCTGTGTTGGTTAGTCTCAGTTCCTCAACTGGTTGTCTTTTAAATGCTGGGGGATCTGCTGTAATATGGAATATCATATACAAAGCAACAAGGTGGAGAAAGCTTGAGACTAGAATTATGGTTGTGTGTTTGAAAAAATATCTCACTGCGGTTTGGAAGGAAAGGAACTCAGCTGTGTTTGATAATATCAGAAGGAGGAATGAAGTTATATGGCAAGAAGTTAGGAGAAACACTTACTGCCAATTGAAGAATTGCAACACTAAATTTCCTGACTCGTTGATCCATGTTTGGGGTTGAAGTTTGTTGTTGTTTCTTCAATTGTTTTCTTTTCCTTTTTTTATTTTTTCCTTTTCTGCTCTCTTGTAGTTTCGCTTTTATTGTGTTTCAATAAAACTGGTAGGGGTCCAGTCAACCCCGCTGGCTATGCCAAAAAAAACAAAAAAAAAAAAATCTGGGCACCGAATGGAACATATATAAATTGTTTTAGGTCTCTACAAAATTATTTTTCAAAATCTGTTGCCACTAGTAACCATGGACCTATAAAACAAATAGGTCACAAAAATCTTTTCTCGTGTAGGTGTCGTGGTAGGCTAAGGAACAACAACAGTATTATCTAGATTCTGGCTGTTCCAAACACACAACGGGTGACAAATCAAAGTTTCTTAACCTAGTACAAAGGTGGTAGAATCACAATGGGAAACTATGAAAAATTATCGTAAAGGAAAAACAGGTAAAGGTATATTTATTTTGAACGATTTATTAAATGTGAAAATCTGAACCGAAATTTGATTTGAATCAGCCGGTTATGCGATAACAAATTAAATGATGAGTTTGAATCTGACTTATTCTTATTTGACTTGTTCTTATTTTTGATTCTGGTTTGTGCGAAAATGTTGACCAATCATCAACTATTTCATACAGATTTGCTTGGACTAATGATGTTTTATTAGTTGATGATTACTCTTGATACTTGTGGATATATTCATTTATTCTGTTGATTCTAGACTTATTATCCACTGTTTGTTTGCACCGTATCAACTTAATTTCATTTAAAAGCTAGTAAAAATGATTTTAAAGAAATTTGTTGCAACTTCACGGTCTGGTCTATAACTTTCATCTAGTGATAATTTTGAGTCAAAGGGAAATTCAGATGCAGATTACACTAGTAATCAAGTTGTTAGAAAAATTACTAGTGGAATGTGATTTATGTTGAGATATATAGTAGTTGCACCATTTTCAAAGAAAATATCTGCATATTTTTCATTTCAAACAGTTTTCAAATTAGCAGACATTTTTCTTTTGTAAAACCCCTTCAAGAAAATCGGTTTTTTACCTTGTTTCTGATTAGCCATTTTAGAAAAGTGATTTTATAATTATTTTTGGATTTGATCTTAAATGACTATATTGACTAATCTGACTCCCTATTGATTATTGAAAAGATAAATAGTGATTGAAAAGGTGATGAGTGTTGATATAATCATATATTATAGCTTGAGACGGTATGGTTAGTAAATTTCTTTATAAATTTAAACAAGAGTTATAAAAAAATTTTTTGGCAAATATTCCATGACCATTTCTATTCCTATCATATTTTTATTTATCACCACTCATCAAAATCCAATATAGTTTGTCAATATGTGGTATTTTAAATGGAAAATTATGCGCTTTCATTTTAATATATTTTTAGCAATAAAAAAACATCCAAAGTATCCACTCTCATTTAAAAGTCCTCACGGTTATGCATGGGTGAATTACTAGAAATTTTTGATTATGTGCTTCCATGCTCATTTACAAGTCCACACGGTTATGCATGTATGGAATGCATATCAAAATTGGTTGATTTAATAAGCAGGTTGGTTATAATCACATTTAAACGTCCTCACGGTTATGCTAATTAAAAGATACTTGAATTCATTTTTTAATGAAAAAATTGAATACTACTAACCTCATTTAAAAGTCCTAACGGTTATGCATGGTTAGTAGATATTTGTAACGACCCGTATTTTACGTGTCGATAAATCGTAAAATAGATGCCATCAAGTCGTTAGTATTATTGTTAAGTCGTTTAGAGTTTGAGTCGACCAAAGCTTATGTCGTACAATGGTTAACTCGTGTGGTGCTTAAGTCGTGGGTAGCTTGGGTCGTATGAGAGTTAGGTTGAGAGGAGCGACCTATAGATGTAACGGCCTAAGTATGTTGAGCGACTTAAGAGTTAGGTGGTGTAGGAGTTAAGTCGCATAGGATTTAGGTCGTGGGAGCGAGTTAAGGAGGCAGAGCGACTTAAAACAGTACGACCTAGTAGCTAGCGACTTAAGTGACCAGGCGAGTTAAGTACAGTGAGCGGGTTAGTGGAGCTAGCGAGTTAGCGGGTTAAGATTTGGTCGACCTAAGTAGGTTAACGACTTAAGGGTGAACGGCTTAAGGTAAGAAGGTCGTTCGTGCGACTTAGTATAGTTGGGTCGTATTGGGGCTTAGGTCGTATAAGGAATGGAGCGACCTAAGATTTAGCTGTGTTGTACTTAGGTCGTGAACGACCTAAGGCTTAAGTTGTTCTGGTATAAGTCGTAAGTCGTAAAGACTTGGGCTTAGGTATTAAGTCGGCCATAAGTAGGTCGTGTGTGTGTGGTAGGTCGTTGACTCAGGGTTGAGTTAGGTCGTGTGACCCTGTGTTTAGTTAAGTCGTATGGCCCGGGTTTGGTTAGGTCGCGTCTTAGTTAAGTCGTTGAGTCGCTGGGCCGTGTTAGTGTTAGGTCGTCTAAGTGACTCAGGAGGAGATGCGCATGAGTGTTAGGTCGTGAGTCGCATCTGGTTTAGTTGTTAGGTCGGCAAGGTCTGTTGAGTCGTGGACGACTCATGGGATAGGTCGGCGGCGACTTAAGGGGCGGCGACCTAAGGATTTCCAGCCTATAAATAGAGGGGTTTGGTTCACTTTTTGGCACCGGATTTTGAAGCGACGAAGTGCCGCCATTTTGAGAGCTCGACTATAACATTTCTTCACTTCTTTTCTCCACTCTAATCTAGTGCTTACACTCATCCAAGATTTAAGATCAAGGTTGAAGATCTAAGATCCAAAGTTGAAGATCTACATTCTTCAAAGAGAGATTTCATCGATTGAAGCGAGATTTTGCCGGATCAAGCTTAGTTCTTCGCTGTCCAGATCTGAAGTTGTTATCTTTTGAGGTGTTTAGGTGATTCGGTGAGTGGTGGTTATCTCTCACACGGACCCAAAGGAGTATATTGGATCGGTGGTTTGTTTATGTGTTAAAGAGAGTGATTTTGTGCATTTTTCTTAAGTCTGCATGTAGATCTATTGTTCATGATGATTTGACATCTATTTTACTACATGTTCACTTATGCAAGTTTATTCATCAAGTTGTAGAGATATTGTTCATAATTCATGCTTGTTAGAATGCATGTTAGATTTGGACTCTTTATTTACGAAATTGCCATTAATGTTGTAATTGTTTATTTAGATCTTGTTTGAATGATTGATTACTTGGATTAATGTTTGATTTGATGGATTAGTTGATTGATAACTTGATTTGGACAAGTTGGTCGAAGATGATTCAAAAGCTAAGTGGAAAGGCTCTTGAATAAGGAAAGCTGCTTGTGGCATATGAAGCGGATGTTGAAACTCATATGGATAGATTTGATGATGATGTTGAGATGGGACTTTGCCATGATGCGATGAGGCAAACCATAATGTTGAGATGGGACTTTGCTATGATGCGATGAAGCAAAGCATGATGTGTGAAAGCCTTGGTTTAATCCAGATGGGATCATCCCAAGCATGTTGATAACTCGGTGATGCGGTCCGAGTTTGTGGATAATGGTTAGCTTGAGAGGTGCTTGAGCTAGTATGGGAATAGTCGTCGAGGAGGATGAATAGAAGGCTGGGATTTCATCGTTGTTGAAGGTTCTAGCATGCTCAAAGCAAGAGTACGTTGGGATGGGTCACGATGACGTTCCAAGCACAGGTTGCGACGACGTGCTAGTACTCAGGGTAGTTGCGAAAATTCCTAGGCACGGGCTGCGATGACGTGCGGAGTTATGTCTAGAACCGGGGTTACCATTAGCCCTTGACAGGCGGTCATTCAACTAACGGTGAAATTAAGGCAATGATAACAGTGATAGCCAGAGTCATGGATGTTTGGATATTTGGTTGTATCGTCGCTTGGGTCAAGAGCGATGTTTTCAGGGTGCTTATCTGATCTTGGTTTAGGCCTTGGGGGTTTGTACTTGGAAAACACCGACCTTGACTCGAGTGATAATTACTTTGCTTTGAATGTCTGAATTGCTATGTTTACTTCTGTTTAGTGTGTCTGGGGGCTATCACTGTAGAAAGAGGTGGAGTTGGATGGTTGGGTTCCTATTCCTTTTACCCCTTTATGCTCTTTTGGTATGTTTGATAGTTGATTTACTGCTCACTAAGACTTTTGTCTGACTCAAGGTTTTATGTTTAACTCTTATTACCTTGGGCTGTTCATCCATGTTGGGATGGACAGACTAGGTAGCAGGTGACAGGTGTTGTTCTTAGTAATCAACGCTGTTGGTGACGAAGACGAGCTGGAGGCCTTTTGCATATTGTTTTCTTACTATATGTACTGGATGTTCCGCTGTTTGTTTGATACTCTGAGTGTTATGTAGTGAGGCTTGATGTATTGACTACTCAGATGTTTTATAAAACTATTATGAGTTTATATGATGAGTTTTCTGTTCTGTAGTGCTTCACTATGTATATTTTCTATTGTATTTTATCCATGCGCTGTGAGAAATACGATAGAGTCTGCTGTTTTATCTTACCCTGACTATTGTCCATGGCTGCCTGGCACTTTTCAGCGCACTATCTCCTTGCTTTGGTGTGGGAGTCATGGGCGGTCGTCACATTTGGTATGAGAGCTTTGGTTAATCGATTTTAGCCAACGCTCACTGACGTAACTACGTATGAGAGACGTAATTGTATTTTGATGGATGATTACTATATATAATATAGTAGCTTAGAAGGATTTGAACTCCTTATGTAGTTGTTTCTCAAGGTGTTCTAATCATTCCTTTTTATAGATATTAAGGATGAGTCGAAGAGGGAGACCAGCTGCTAGGGAAGGCTGTGCTGCTGAAGGGGCCGCTGATTATGCTACTATGTTTGAGGCCATGATGACTTCGATCATAAGGAGGATGCTAGCTCCAGGGCCATCAGTAGATGTTGGAGTTCAGGTTCAAGCCCCAAGACAAGTGGATTTTGCTAAGTTGTGTAAGGACTATACTGCTCTTGGAGGAAAGGTTTTCTTGGGGACAGAATCAACCATTGAAGTTCAAAGGTGGATAGATGCTTGTAGAAGGATCTTTGGTGATTTGGGAATTGAGGATGCAACTAAGAGGAAGCTTGCATCAAGACAGCTTCAAGGAAGAGCTTCTGATTGGTGGAACTCTATCACCATTGATACTCCAGAAGAAGAGATCACTTGGGAGCAATTCCAAGTCAGATTTGAAGCTAAGTTCATTTCCACAGCTCAGAAATCTGTTTTGTTCAAGAAGTTTATGGAACTCAAACAAGGTGGAAGATCAGTTCTTGAGTATATTTCTGAGTTTGAAGCTTTGTCCAAGTATGCCAGATCGTATATTGAATCTCCCTATCAGAAGAATGAGAAGTTTGTGACAGGCTTGGATAGTTACCTTGGGAGACAGTTGGTGGATCATTTGGACGATCCATTTGAGAAGCTTGTAGAGAAAGCTCTCAGGCATGAGAGTCTGTTTCCCAAAGAAGGATATGTTGTTGCTGTGACCAAGGAAGAGTCCAAACCACAACAGGGTGGAAACAAGAAGAGGAAGCAGCAGCAACAGAAGGGTAAGGATGGCCAGAAGAAGCCGAAGGGCGAAGTGACCTGCTACAATTGCCAGCAGAAGGGCCATCTCTCCAGGGATTGTAAGAATCAGAAGGCGCCGGCAAAGTGCCACAACTGTGACAAGCCGGGGCATTTCAGGAGGAATTGTCCAGAACCGAGAAAGGACAAGCAGATTGTGCAAGCTTATGCTTTGGGAGCTGTTCCATCATCTTTGAAAGCTCCTACTGCTGAAGAGAAGGGGAAGAGTGTGGTGGTTCAAGGTACTCTTTCCATTTGTGGTGTTCCAGTTCGAGTGTTATTTGATACTGGGGCGTCGCATTCCTTTGTTTGTAATGAACTTGTATGCCGGTTGGGTTTGGAACCGGATATTGTTGATAGGCCATTGGTTGTGACTAATCCAGTTGGGGGTTCGTCCTGTTTGTGTATGGTATGCCGTGGTCTAGTTGTATCAAGTCATGATTGCTCTTTTGTTTGTGATTGCTTTGTTCTGAACTTTGCGGGGTTTGGAATAATTTTGGGTATGGACTGGCTTAGGAAGTATGCGGCAAAGGTTGATTGTGAGAGGCTGGAGGTGACAGTCGAGAATGTGGAAGGGCGAAAGGTTGTGATACGATGTAAGCATGAGGAAAGCGTCTTCATGAGCTTCATGTATTCACTGGTTGTTCCACGGGACGGACTGTCATCGGTGCCGGTCGTGAATGTATTTGAGGACGTCTTTGATGAAGTCAAATGGTTGCCGCCGCATAGAGAGATCGAGTTTCGTATCGATCTAGTTGAAGGAGCCAGACCTGTTGTGATGCCTCTTAGGCGGATGGCGCCTAGGGAACAGCAAGAGTTGAAGGTGCAAGTTGATGACCTTTTGCAGAAAGGATTCATTCGGCGTAGTGTGTCCGAATGGGGTGCACCATTTGTGTTCGCAACCAAAGCAGATGGATCGTTGAGGTTGAGTGTCGATTATCGTGAGCTGAATAAAGTGACTAAGAAGAACAAGTATCCCTTGCCGAGAATAGATGACTTGTTTGATCAGCTTCACGAAGCTAAGGTGTCTTCTCAGATGGATTTGGCAACGGGATTTCACTAGTTAAGAGTGGCGAAGGATAGTGTGCAGAAGACTGCTTTCAGGACACCATCCGGTTTTTATGAATGGCTGGTAATGCCGTTTGGATTGACCAATGCACCAGCATATTTTGTGGATCTTATGAATAGAGTGTTCAGAGATCAGTTGGACAAGTTTGTACTTGTGTTCGTGGATGATATCTTGGTCTATTCCAGAACTGAAGAAGAGCACAAGACACACTTGAGGATTGTTTTGGAAATCTTGCGAAAACATCAGCTGAAGGCTAAGTTTTCGAAGTGTCACTTCTGGAAGAGTGAAGTGAGGTTCTTAGGCCATGTTATTTCTGGAAATGAAATAGCGGTTGATCCCGCGAAAGTGGCAGCAATCCAGGATTGGGTTAGACCTAAGAATGCATCTGATGTGAGAAGTTTTCTTGGATTAGCAGGATATTATCGTCGGTTTATCAAGGACTTTTCCAAGATAGCTGCACCATTGATAGGATTGACGAAAAAGAATCAGGTATTCAGATGGGATGATAAGTGTGAGCAAGCTTTCGGAATCCTCAAAGAGCGACTAACAAGTGCTCCTGCTTTGACTATTCCAAGTGGGAATGATGAGATGGTAGTTTACACTGATGCATGTGGTACTGGACTTGGAGCAGTGCTAACGCAGAAGGATAAAGTTGTTGCGTATGCAAGTCGACAACTGAAGCCGCATGAAAGGAATTATCCAACTCATGATTTGGAGTTAGCGGCGATAGTTTTTGCTCTGAAGATGTGGAGACATTATCTATTGGGTGTTCGATTCGAGTTGTTTACAAATCATAAGTCGTTGAAGTATCTTTTCTCCTAAAAGGATTTGAATCTTCGGCAGCAACGATGGCTAGAGTTTTTAGCATCATATGATATTGGTATAGCCTATACTCCGGGAAAAGATAACGCAGTGGCAGATGCGTTAAGTCGAAGACATGCAGGATTGGGAGCCATGTTTTCAGAATGGAAGAGCCTTGAGTTTTTAGCTGGATTTGATTTCAGGCCCAGATGTGAATTGGAACCTGAGATGTTGGAAAACTTATCAATAAGACCTACTCTTGTGGAAAGAATTGGCGAGAGCCAAAAGCGAGACGATAAGCTTGTCAAGATTATCTGCGATTTGGAATCTGGATTGAATCCAGAAAAGGATAAGGGATTTGAAGTCGATCGAGAGGGTTGGCTTCGGAAACAAGGACGACTGGTTGTTCCCGATATAGATGAATTGAGAGATGAAGTTCTTAAGGAAAGTCACCACTCGAAGTTGACAATTCATCCAGGTGGAAATAAGATGTATCGGGATATGAAGAGAACCTATTATTGGGAAGGTATGAAGAAGGATGTTGGAAATTTTATTTCCAAATGTATGAACTGCCAGTTGGTAAAAGCCGAGCAAAAGAAGCCAAGTGGATTGCTTCAGTCATTAGAAGTTCCTACGTGGAAGTGGGAGCAAATATCGATGGATTTTATCGATGGTCTACCTAGAACCAGGGCAGGAAATGAAGGGATTTGGGTCATTGTAGATCGTTTGACTAAGAGTGCAAGATTCATTCCTGTTCGATCAACTAGGACTGCACCGAAGTTGGCTGAGCTTTATGTTAAGTGGATATTTCGATTCCATGGTATTCCGAAGAGTATAGTGAGCGATCGAGATCCATTGTTCGCTAGTGGATTTTGGAAGAACTTCCAGGAAGTTTTGGAAACCAAGTTGTGTTTGAGTACAGCTTATCACCCTCAAACAGATGGTCAGACCGAGAGAGTCAACCGAGTTTCGGAAGATCTCCTCAGAGCATGTGTTTTGGATTTCGGAGGATCATGGGAAGATCACCTTCATTTGGTGGAATTTGCGTATAATAACAGTTACCAGACAAGTATTGGTATGGCACCATATGAGGCATTGTATGGAAGACCGTGTAACTCTCCGACATGTTGGTTGGAAACTGGAGAAAAGCTGATACTTGGGCCAGAGATGATTCGACAGACTTCGGATTGCATAGAGATCATTCGGCAACGAATGAAGGCAGCCCAAGATCTTCAGAAAAGTTATGCCGATAAGCGTCGAAAAGATTTAGAATTCGACGTAGGAGATATGGTTTTTGTGAAAATTTCTCCACTGAAGAATGTTATTCGATTCGGGAAGAAAGGGAAATTGACTCCGAGATTTGTTGGACCATTCCCGATCATCGAGCGAATTGGAAAGCTCGCTTATAAGTTGGAAATACCAGAGAAGATGTCGGGCGTGCACAACATTTTTCATGTATCGTATCTACGGAAGTATGTGCACGACTCGAATACAGTGGTTTCTGCTGATAGCTGTGAAGATTTAGAAGTTGATCCAGTTGTTACGAGACCTCGTAAGCCGCCTCGTGTTGTTGGAACCGACACGAAACAGCTTCGGAGGAAGATGATTACGTTGCTCAAGGTACAATGGAGTGATGATGTTAACGACTGTACATGGGAGGAGGAAGAGAGGATGAAGGCAACTCATCCTGAACTCTTCGAGGTATGGCCCTAAGGTGTCGTGACATCTCATGAATTTGTAGCTTGTTCTAGTCATAGAATTCTGCATGCTAGGCTAGTAAATGGATGCATGGTTTGTTGGATGATATGGATGGTAGGCATGCAGAATAGTTTTGATTGCTCTTGTTTGTTTGGAATTTCGGGGGCAAAATTCCTAAGGGGGAGAGGATGTAACGACCCGTATTTTACGTGTCGATAAATCGTAAAATAGATGCCATCAAGTCGTTAGTATTGTTGTTAAGTCGTTTAGAGTTTGAGTCGACCAAAGCTTATGTCGTATAAAGGTTAACTCGTGTGGTGCTTAAGTCGTGGGTAGCTTGGGTCGTATGAGAGTTAGGTTGAGAGGAGCGACCTATAGATGTAACGGCCTAAGTATGTTGAGCGACTTAAGAGTTAGGTGGTGTAGGAGTTAAGTCGCATAGGATTTAGGTCGTGGGAGCGAGTTAAGGAGGCAGAGCGACTTAAAACAGTACGACCTAGTAGCTAGCGACTTAAGTGACCAGGCGAGTTAAGTACAGTGAGCGGGTTAGTGGAGCTAGCGAGTTAGCGGGTTAAGATTTGGTCGACCTAAGTAGGTTAACGACTTAAGGGTGAACGGCTTAAGGTAAGAAGGTCGTTCGTGCGACTTAGTATAGTTGGGTCGTATTGGGGCTTAGGTCGTATAAGGAATGGAGCGACCTAAGATTTAGCTGTGTTGTACTTAGGTCGTGAACGACCTAAGGCTTAAGTTGTTCTGGTATAAGTCGTAAGTCGTAAAGACTTGGGCTTAGGTATTAAGTCGGCCATAAGTAGGTCGTGTGTGTGTGGTAGGTCGTTGACTCAGGGTTGAGTTAGGTCGTGTGACCCTGTGTTTAGTTAAGTCGTATGGCCCGGGTTTGGTTAGGTCGCGTCTTAGTTAAGTCGTTGAGTCGCTGGGCCGTGTTAGTGTTAGGTCGTCTAAGTGACTCAGGAGGAGATGCGCATGAGTGTTAGGTCGTGAGTCGCATCTGGTTTAGTTGTTAGGTCGGCAAGGTCTGTTGAGTCGTGGACGACTCATGGGATAGGTCGGCGGCGACTTAAGGGGCGGCGACCTAAGGATTTCCAGCCTATAAATAGAGGGGTTTGGTTCACTTTTTGGCACCGGATTTTGAAGCGACGAAGTGCCGCCATTTTGAGAGCTCGACTATAACATTTCTTCACTTCTTTTCTCCACTCTAATCTAGTGCTTACACTCATCCAAGATTTAAGATCAAGGTTGAAGATCTAAGACCCAAAGTTGAAGATCTACATTCTTCAAAGAGAGATTTCATCGATTGAAGCGAGATTTTGCCGGATCAAGCTTAGTTCTTCGCTGTCCAGATCTGAAGTTGTTATCTTTTGAGGTGTTTAGGTGATTCGGTGAGTGGTGGTTATCTCTCACACGGACCCAAAGGAGTATATTGGATCGGTGGTTTGTTTATGTGTTAAAGAGAGTGATTTTGTGCATTTTTCTTAAGTCTTCATGTAGATCTATTGTTCATGATGATTTGACATCTATTTTACTACATGTTCACTTATGCAAGTTTATTCATCAAGTTGTAGAGATATTGTTCATAATTCATGCTTGTTAGAATGCATGTTAGATTTGGACTCTTTATTTACGAAATTGCCATTAATGTTGTAATTGTTTATTTAGATCTTGTTTGAATGATTGATTACTTGGATTAATGTTTGATTTGATGGATTAGTTGATTGATAACTTGATTTGGACAAGTTGGTCAAAGATGATTCAAAAGCTAAGTGGAAAGGCTCTTGAATAAGGAAAGCTGCTTGTGGCATATGAAGCTGATGTTGAAGCTCATATGGATAGATTTGATGATGATGTTGAGATGGGACTTTGCCATGATGCGATGAGGCAAACCATGATGTTGAGATGGGACTTTGCTATGATGCGATGAAGCAAAGCATGATGTGTGAAAGCCTTGGTTTAATCCAGGCGGGATCATCCCAAGCATGTTGATAACTCGGTGATGCAGTCCGAGTTTGTGGATAATGGTTAGCTTGAGAAGCGCTTGAGCTAGTATGGGAATAGTCATCGAGGAGGATGACTAGAAGGCTGGGATTTCATCATTGTTGAAGGTTCTAGCATGCTCAAAGCAAGAGTACGTTGGGACGGGTCACGATGACGTTCCAAGCACGGGCTGCGACGACGTGCTAGTACTCTGGGTAGTTGCGAAAATTCCTAGGCACGGGCTGCGATGACGTGCGGAGTTATGTCTAGAACCGGGGTCACTATTAGCCCTTGACAGGCGGTCATTCAACTAACGGTGAAATCAAGGCAATGATAACAGTGATAGCCAGACTCATGGATGTTTGGATGTTTGGTTGTATCGTCGCTTGGGTCAAGAGCGATGTTTTCAGGGTGATTATCTGATCTTGGTTTAGGCCTTGGGGGTTTGTACTTGGAAAACACCGACCTTGACTCGAGTGATAATTACTTTGCTTTGAATGTCTGAATTGCTATGTTTACTTCTATTTAGTGTGTTTGGGGGCTATCACTGTAGAAAGAGGTGGAGTGGGATGGTTGGGTTCCTATTCCTTTTACCCCTTTATGCTCTTTTGGTATGTTTGATAGTTGATTTACTGCTCACTAAGACTTTTGTCTGACTCAAGGTTTTATGTTTAACTCTTATTACCTTGGGCTGTTCATCCATGTTGGGATGGACAGACTAGGTAGCAGGTGACAGGTGCTGTTCTTAATAATCAACGCTGTTGGTGACGAAGACGAGCTGGAGGCCTTTTGCATATTGTTTTCTTACTATATGTACCGGATGTTCCGCTGTTTGTTTGATACTCTGAGTGTTATGTAGTGAGGCTTGATGTATTGACTACTCAGATGTTGTATAAAACTATTATGGGTTTATATGATGAGTTTTCTGTTCTATAGAGCTTCACTATGTATATTTTCTATTATATTTTATCCATGCGCTGTGAGAAATACGATAGAGTCTGCTGTTTTATCTTACCCTGACTATTGTCCATGGCTGCCTGGCACTTTTCAGCGCACTATCTCCTTGCTTTGGTGCGGGAGTCATGGGCGGTCGTCACAATATTAATATTCCTGAAATAAATATACCACAAATAGACACAACTATATGGTTTTATGTGACGACATCATTCCTATCACTCTAAAGTGGATTATATGTCAAAAAGTGTATTTATGATTTTTGTTTGATTTTTTATTGAAATTTAATATTTATACCCGATTAAGTATTAATGTTTCATTAATGTCTATAACTTTATCTCTATTTCTATTACTCTTTTGCTTATAACAAAAGTGGAAGAGAAAAGTTAAGATTTTGGCAAATAAAGGTCAGATATTCTATTTCATATTTTCTATTTGCATCTAGGCGCATTTGCATATATGAAGTGGGAGCTTGGCGCAGAGAGGGAGCATTCAAATATGGGGAGCAAATAAGCAAATAGAATATATCAATAATCAAATACATTTAATAAATTCAAAATCTTAAATATATGTTTGTTATCATCAAAATGGGGAGATTGTTGAATATGCTAGTACATAATTTTTGTTTGATGATAATAAACATATATAAATATATATTCATTTAAATGTATTTATTAATGTACTAATTTATTTTTCACATGATTAAATAAATATTTGTTGAATAAAATAAATAACACAGAATTTAATTTCAAATAGATATTTTATTCAAACAAATATTTATTACAAATTTTGAATAGTGCAAATTTGAGCTCTCACTATATATATATATATATATACAATTTCAACTGAAATGCAAATTCGATCATATCACAATTTATCATTTACATTAGCACCTCTCTACATTTCAGTCATGCACTTGTATTTGTTCTTCAACTCTATTCCAGACTGAATCCAACATCTGAGCAATCTGCAAAATAAACACTAACGTAGTAAAATTGAGAAGAAAATATTTTGTAATGTAAAATAAAATGTGATTTTGAAAATATTATTTGCCTCAGTTATTGGGGTTGTTCGTCATCATTTAAATTTGAATTCATTATACACGAACAGCATGTGACATGCATAGTGTATCACTGTACATGCCACAAGGTCATGCACACCGAAATACACTTGATAAAGCTACAGGGACAGGAGAGCACAAGGTCAGACCCAAATCAAAAGCCGGGTTCAACTTAAGTGAAATAAAAATTAAGTCACGATATGAGCACAAGGTCAAACCAGAGCTATAAGCTGGATTCAACGCAGGTGCATTACAAAATTGTCAAGTAAAAGTGAATATGCAACATGCACATACGAAGTGGTGCACTACAAATACAAGCACAATAGGAACAAAGTCAATGCAATGGTGGTGAACCATAAAGAGAACAAGACTACATCAAGTAATCAAGTCATGCAGACTGTACATGAAACCAAACTCAAGTAGAACAGATAAAACAAATGTGGTCGAGACGACCGAGCTGGATATGCTACAAGTTCACCAAGACATATGTATACATATACATGAACGTGACCAACAGCAACCTAACTCAGACTACAATGAGGATCGAGAGAGACCACATTCATCAGAGAACAACATCCATGAAATCAAGCTATAACATGTACACATTGACAACCAAGTAGCAATGACAAGAAAATACAACACTGACACGTATATGCAAGCAAAGACTAAATGGTGCAGCAGCCTCAAAAGCATATATGTACAGCAATGAACACAACCAAATGAGATGCAACCAAACAATCAATGAACAGACACAACATTACACAAATACTACAAGATGACCCAAACAAGGCACAGACCACATTCAAGACTACATGAATGAATATATACATATATGTATGTAGTGAAACCAGAGACAACATCATATAAATGGAAAACTACAGACTTCAAATTATGAAACAGCAAGTGGTACAAGACCGAAGTCAGATAACATGGGAACATGAATTAACAAAGTCAAATTTTCATAAATCAAGTCACTGGCTAAATTCGACATACAGAGGAATAATTCAAAGCAATGCCGAAGTCACAAACGAAAACAAGTTCAAAAGCAAATCAAGCCATGGATGCTAAGGAATCAAACAAAAGTCAGAATCGAGCCATGTTGATCAAGCAATCAGGAAAAGATACGAATTGAATAATTCTAAACAAATCATATACATCCAAGCATAATCAAACGGCCAGCTTAAAAATAAAAGATGAATTCAAACATTATATTCGATCGATAATTTAGGGTTTTCAGTCATATAAAACCCATGACATCATCGGCCGTAAAAAATCATCGAGTTTAAGAATATCAACCAGAAAAACAAAAGGAATAACATACCAGTAAAATCGAACTCGATCGAAGCAGCCGAAGAAAGCTACAAGGAGATGGTCGATCGATAGTGCAAGAAAAGAGAAATCACATATTCGATCAACCAACTAAAGTCGGCAGCTTCAACAAAGAAAAACCCTAAATATGGAAAAGGAACGGACGAAGACAAAGCAACGATTACTCACAAAGAAGGTGGGCTGAAGGAACAAAAGAAAAAAGCGAATGATTGTTGTTGGACCGACTTTAAATTAACATTGGGCTTCTATTTTTAAAAATCAGGGTTTTTGCTTTTAAATTGTTTTTTAATTTGTATTTTCCTTTTAAAACTTTTTGTAATTTCCAGTCGTGTGACTAGGGGACGAACTACGGTAGTGTAGTTCGAGAATTCGCAACTAGTGGCTGAGTTGTGGTAGGTTTTTGAGCGTAGAGTTAGGTTAGTCAATAGCGGGTGTCGCGAGTTTACTTGTGTAAGTTTTTGACTACTTCATTTCTAGTAGAAACCTTGGGGGAAGCACGTAGACAGGGTTTTTTCGAAGCTGGGTAAAACTGTATGTTCTATTTTCTACATTTATTATTCTGTTATTATCTGTGCTGTTATAATTCTGCTTTATCTGTGTTGTAATTATTTTATATAAATTTCGCGATAATTTTTATAATTTTTAGCATCACCCTATTCACCCCCCTTTAGGGTGAAATCGATCCTACAAAGGGAAGTAGAAACTGTCACTCCAAACATACAGAGTATATTAAAGTTGAAAACAAATCTGATTGGCTGGACAATTAAAAAATTCCTGACGTTACAACTATGATAGGTATATTATGTAATAAAGAGGAAAATAAAATAGTGCGATAGGTACACTATGTAATAAAGCGGAAAATAAAATAATACGATAGGTGAATCTTTAGCTCCCCTCCATAATCTCCAAAACTTCAAAGACAACTTGGGAAAGTACTCGGTTTGAACCGAGCATTATAAAAAATAACACTCGGACCAGTCTGGATACCAGCTTGAGATAACTCAAATAATAGGGAACATATAAAGTTCTGTAAGACCATGCCACTGACTCAGAATAGGTTTTAACCTCACAAGAATAACATCTATATAGGCAAGAGTAGAAATAAATATCAAGAACAATTCCAAATATGAATGAGCATAAATAATATTAAACAAGACTTGAAAAAATGGAAATAAACTGAGTAAGATCCAAACTGGACAGAATGGATAGAACAAGGAAAACAGTCCAACTTGATAGAATTGACTAAATAAGGTAACGGTCTGACTTGATAGAATGGACTAAATCAATAGTTAAATGTTTTGGTGAGGAGTTGGCTCTACTCATGGAAATTTAAAGCTAAAACAGATTCAGGGTTTTGAATCAAATAAGAAAAGGAAATTTTCCAACAAATGACAAGGAAGGTGCACCCCTTTTGGAATATACCTTTAGTAATATACTACCGAGAAGCGGATATAGTCCATAACACTTCTCGAAAACCTCCAAGCCGGACCCTGCCAGACCTTACTGAGAATTCGAACATTTTTACATCTAAGTGCACAACTGAATCCAAACTAGATGAGATGTGAAAATACCCTAATCAGAGCAACCCCATATAGCTTGGCCCTTACTCATGCTTTTGGTTTAGACATTTTCCGACAAAGGATAGCAATGGCCAACGAAGCAATAAATCGTCTTAGAATGACGTTAATAAAGTAGCTGATGTAACTGATAGCTGAGATACCAACTATCGAGGATATAAAACGATTGTATATGGAAATTAAGTCTTGTATACTTATCACCACTCATTGAATTGAAACTTGTACCCGGACAAGTCAAGGCAGTGTTACCTCAAAGTATTGTCTCACAATTATTCTTAACTTTCGTAATAGTGACAAGTCTGCTTCTTTGATATTTAGTGCTAATTATACAAATAAATCGTTTCCATATAAGTGATTCTCTTTACGGAAATAATTCATTTCCATAAATGAATCAAACGTTTTCTTCTAAAAATAAACTGAACTTGTGCTTGATTTCCATATTAAAATTAGTTCCCGATTGTAAAACGTTAAGAGAATAATCTTTCCAAGCGCTCGATCTCGAAGGCTTAAACCAAAATCAAATCGACACCTAGTTGATTATCCTAAAAAAGTAAAACAATTTAACTACCTTTTATAACCTCAAAAACAATATTAATTGTCACGAAAGATAATTAATCACATTTTAAATATCTTTTAGATAAACTAATCCATTATCTTTAATAAAATAGATAATTATTTTCAAACACTTCTATAACATTAGTAAATTAACTTTAAAATCTTTATTAAATCAGTTTATTAAAGCAATATTATTATCCTAGTTAATTTACTTTAAACTAGTTCATTAAATCAATTAACTAACTTAAACGTCATAAGTTAAATGATTTATTATATTTAAATAATCATCAATTAAACATCATTTACATTAATTAAAACAATTAAATAATCAAAAATTAATTGGATTAATTAAATTCAATCCTCATTAGTTACACGATTAATTAAAACGTCACTTGTTAAAATGATTCATTTAACTATAAAACATCATTAATTAATGTGGTTTAACTAAATTCCAAATATCATTAGTTAAAATAATTAACTAATTTAAAACAATCATTAATTAAAATCATTAAATAAATTCAAATATCATTATTTAAAATGACTAATTACTTTTAAATAACATTAATTTAAATGATTATTAATTCCAATTATCATTAATTAAAATAATTAATTAAGTTCAATAAATTAATTAAAAGACATTATCATTAATTAAAAGAATTATTAAACTTAAAAAATAATTAGTTAAAATGATTAATTAAGTTTAGAAAATCATTAGAAAAAATGATTAATTAAATTTAAAAATAAAACAATTTTAATCGTCATTTTTTTTAATTAATCTCAAAAATCATTAGTTAAAATGATTAATTATTTTAAATTATCATTAATCCAAATGATTAATGAATTTTTAATATTCTATTTAGCGGAAACACAAGCTCAAGTTCATATAACAGAGTTTGGGGTTAAAATTTAATAAATGATGATATAGCGAAATCGCTATGACGACACTTAACAATTTAAATGGAATTTCCAGGATTTATTTCAATTAGCCATCAATATAACAACATAAGGATGTAAATAAATAATTCTTAGTGAGAAACCCCTTAGGGTCTCTCTATAGATTTTCCTTGCAAAGCAATGATGGTGGATAATACACACACACACACACATATAATCATATGAGTTCATAACGATCAAATTAATATGTCATCCAAACGGAAATTCAACCAAACAAGCAATCAAACAATTTAATTAATATCTATGCGATCAATAATCATTTTTAACATCATAGAATGATATAATAAAATTGAAAGTGTGTTAAACTGACATTGATTTTTCGTTTTCACCGAAATGTCCTGATTTTGTACTAAAACCGAACAGTCATTCGATTTTAGCATAAATTCCAACGAGCTCCAAATCCAACCAAACTAATTCCATCACGTAGATCTCGATCAGACGAGTGCAATGCAAAAAACGACATTCGAATCCGACCTCGTATGCAAATGTTATTCAAATTGTAAATTTTCAAAATTTTAATGATTATAATCAAACATTAATTACATTCTTAGATCAAATTACCTAATATAATCACCTTCTTTCCCAATGCTAACCAAACACATATGCACCGCGAAGCACCCACTATTGCCCTGCACATATATGCATGGATACGGAGCTACGAACCTCCGTTTTGTGAACCGTCGTCCTGTTGCGCTCCGCTTCGAAATCTCCACGCGAACATAACCTCAACGACAACAATGGAGCACCCTATGAAATGCGAACCACTCTTATTTGTCGCAAGCACCATCAAGTCGCGCGACCCTATCCATCGCCTAACCTCAAGAAATTTTGCGCCTAGGTGCTACTCTTTCCCGCGGTTCCGAATCCAATCTCTGTTCGTTAAATCGACACCACACTCTCCGAAAAATTCAGCCATTGCCAGCAATCATTGCAAATCGTCGACCTGGAATAACGCCGAATCTTCACCATAAATAATATGCTCCAATGTAAACGCAATGACACTAGCGGCTTCGAGCGATTCGATTCGGATCAAGCAATATGAATTTTGGAATTTCTAAGAACATTTTTCTCACTTGCTATAAATCGATGATAACTTGATCATTCCTTGATGAAATCGAGTGCCGTTAATTTCTAAAAATACTTAAGATGTATAAGAACAACTTTTGTGTTGGGCGATTGTAACGACCCGTGAATTTTAATGGTTTTAATAACGTAATTAAACTGAATTTTGTGAAATTTTTAAATGATTAAATTTGGAAATAAAAATTTGATATTTGGAACAGGTATATAAAACATAGAAAATGGTAAATTTTCAGTTGATAATATGGAAGTTATTTTATTGTGTAATTTTATTTAAATTTAAACCAGTTAATATTAGATGATAATAAAATATTTCTCAAACCTAAATATTTTTATATAATAAATTTGTAAATCATCTTCTGAATGAGACGTCATATTTTGTTTTTTCAAATTTGGACTGCTATTGCTCCATTCATCTTATTTTCGGCGTTTTAGCATCATTTTCGATATCGAATATCGACTTTTGATAGGATGATTATATCACTGATATCTGTATACCATTTTGATAGTCTCGTCATGTTGATCTCTTGGGTATATTCACCTCTGTGTTTCGGAGTCCGATACATGGTGAAGTCTACGTAATGATTAGCCATACTAGTTCTACATTCAAGCCTTTTGGTTTCCTACGTCCCTTCATTGCTCATCGTGTATATCAATGAACACTAGCTTTTCAAATTCTTAGAATTCATTTCTGACTTTTGCTATTCTATCGGTTCAAAAATATGTTTGCAATTTTTCTCGGGTTCGCTAATTTTTGTTCTCTCCTCTTCTCTAATGGATCGAAAATATATAATTATTTTAAACTGGTTTGTATACTTCATCTTCCTGCATCTTCTTTTATCTCTCATGCTTACCCTAGCGGCCGAACGCCAAGCAAACCGCCTTCCTCCCCTCCACGTCGCAGCAATCCATCTTCTTCCTCTGTCATTTAATAGCCATGCATACATTACCACCTTCACGCAACCCACCTTGGTGCAAGCTTCCACCTCTGCTTCCTTTCCCCACTTCCCCTCTCGGCCTCCATCCCGCAGTCTCATGCGCACCTCATCTTCCTCCATATTTCTCCAACACTTCCAGCCTTGCCAATGCTGGCCTCCGCCTCCTTGGACCAAAGCTCCGCCACTCGATCTCACCTCTAGCCTATCCACGTCAAGTGCCCTCACCATGCCCTTCACCTCTGGCACCGACCCATATCTCTTCGCCTCTTCTTCTTCCGTCCCCCGCACTTATGCAGTGGAGTTCCCTTCCTCCTCCAGCTTCGCAGCCTACTTATATATAGGTAATTTTTATTAAATATTGATTTGTAAATTATATATATAAGCTGTTATATGTTTCAAGGTATATATTTATGTTTAAATGCCGTATTTGAAATAATGGTATCTATTATTTAAATATAGTTTACAAAAGTATATATCTGTGTCAGTCTGCGTGTTTTTTTATATACCGAGATACATATACGTATGTCGTTAAAATGCAGTTTACATAAACTTCTATATATGTCAGTTATATATTGACAGTGCAATATTATATATATAAGTATGGTCCTTTGTTACGTACAGATATATATGTTTAGGCCTCTTCATATTTGTTTATATAGATATTTAAAATAAGTTTGTCATATAGTAGTATAAATATGTGGGTCATACAATACAGTAGATTAAATGGTAATATGTTTAAACTTAGTTATGTTGATCTGTTCATAAGGCATGCATATATATACTTATATTCATGTGTTTTGCTTATATATACTTATATACGTATATTTTTCGCATGCCTACTTTGGTTTGTGTTTCACCTACTTGTTTACATATATAACTATTATTTTGTTGAGTTGTACTTTGTAATAGATTTAGATCTTAAAGTTATAACAGAGGTATATATGTTTGGGTGTGTGTGTGTATATATATATATGTTTGGGTTTTTCAAGTATTATATATAATTGCAACTATATATACATTTAAATATGTTGGCTATATAAGTTTTATAAACTGCAATTTTATGGAAGCTGTTTGAATATATTTTAGTATATGTGTTAGTTTATATATACTTTAGTTTAGTATGGGTATATTTATATATGTCTACATATATATTGTTGCATATATGTAGTCATGTTTATGTTAGCTAATGCCTGATTTATATAAATGTTTGATTATATATATATATATTTGAATTTATACAAGCTATATAAATTATTATTTTGATCTTAAAATACATATGGTTCATACATATATTTACTCTATTGTTCCTTAGTCAGTATTGTAACTTAGTACACGATTTTATATTAGTTTATTTATATAAGTATATTTGGGTCTGGGTTTTGGATAAAGCATATCTAGAGATGTTATGTATAGGTGTTTAAATTTAGTATTTATTTAAATATATGTATATACATATTATTTTAAATATGAGTTTAAAATATTACTTCTAATATGAATTAATATTAGACTTTAAATTATATATATATATATATATATATATATATATATATATATATATATATATATATATTGTTCTCATCGACCCCTATTTATCAGCTTGTCCGTCGAATTTATGCCAATCTAGCTTTGCTTTGGAATTCATGCTTGGATTCGTAACTCATGTCATTTTCAAATCTCTCTAGCCTCGAAAGGTGAGCAATCGCTCACGATTAACGTTCTTATATTTATTAGATTTGATTTCACTTAAAACGACAATGAAATATGTTGCTGCCAATTATTTAATTGTTATATTTATGATATGTCATTATCTGTAACTGTTCACCTGTGACATCTGACACCATGATATGTTATTTATATTTTATCTATTATTGATGATATATGCTTGTTATTGATATGTTATATTATTATCCTTACTATTCTCACTCCACAAGTTCCCTGTTAGTATAGAATTCCCTATGGGTTGAAATGATACATACCCGAACAATCTGTAGAATAGGAGAAAATCGTTATGGGTTGAAATGATAAACCCAAGCGAATTTCATTGATATTGAATTTGGGATTGCGGGTTGAAAAGATATATGTCCGTAGATAATTAAATTGTGGATTAAAACGATAAGTATCTGTATCACTTGACCATAGGATAGAAAAATATATGCAAATACCGTTGGTATATATATATATATATTGAAATGATTTCTAAGGTTTTAAAAAGGGGATATATGGTTTTATATAAATATTGATTTTAAAATATTATATATAAATGTTATTTTACATATGTTTAAAATTCTTGATTTTTAAAACTATATGTCTGGGAAACTTAAATTTATAAGTTAGTTTTGAAATTATAAATTTTAAGATTTTGCTTATAAATTTTACTGTTTTTAAATATATATATATATATAAAAGAGTTTTAATATAAAAATAAATTTAATAATAGGTTTTAATTTAATAAAGTTTAATTATTATTATATATTATGTTTTAAATATTTATTTAAATTTATATTTTTAAAATGGATTTTATAATGATTTTTAATAAAATAGGATGGGAAGATAAATTTAAATTGATTTGAAATCATATCCTTTTAAGAATCATATTTAATTAAATCGATTTGAAACTTATTGAATTTGAGATTCTAAAGATGTGATTTTATAACTTGATTTTGATTTAAAGAGTTAAATGAGTATTTCAAGTTTAACTAAACTGAAGGGAATATTTAATTTATTTAAATTATAATTTAAGGTTTTATTTATATGATATTGAACTTGACTACGTGAATAATTTCAATATTAAATAGTGGTAAAGTTGAATTCGAAATATAAATAAATTTATCAAAATTAAGTTATTGTAAATGTTTGAATATTTAAAGCTTTGGAACCTATTAAAATCGAAATGTTCGATTTGTCGTTTATATCTATATATTGAAATCGATATGAATTAATAGTTTGTTGAGATGTTGAATTAAATTGAAATTTGTGAATTGAGATTGAATTAAATTTTAATTTTGGAATTTGAGTTGGTTTGAATTGATTTATGAATTTTAGGAAACTATTTTTATTATATAAAGTATTTTAAAATATAATTAAACTATTTTTGATATTTTACTTTATACATTATTTTAAAATAAACCATTTTAATTTTTAACTATTTTTAACATACTAATTATTTTAGTATGTAAACTATTTAATTTATAACTATTTAAAAAATTATTATTATATAAACTATTTTATTATAATTATTACTTTAGTATCTAAACTGTTTAAGTGGGAAAGGTTATGATTACAAAGTATTATGATTTCAAAGTGTTATAATTTCTAAAGTTTATGATTTCGAAAGAGTTATAAATTTTGAAGTGTTATGATTTTGGTAATGAATATTAATTTAATTAAGCTATGATCTCACATTCATTTGGTTTTGAATGGATATGATATTATGGTTTGAAATATAAACTATTTGAAATAAAATGACCGCGGTGTTATAATTACGTTTAGTTGTTAAAGAGACCGGGATTGGTTATTGTCATACTCTATACCGATACCAAAAACCACTTTAACAACCGTGTGCGCGGTGGAGATTCCAAAATGAAGTAGGATGGTTGGTGTCGATTCTATTTGAGGTAAATGCATGGACTTGACTCCCGTGAGTTAGCTTAATGTGGATAAAACAGGAGCAATTGACGGGCCAAGTGAGGTAGCTCCTTCGATCAGACACACTTCTTCGACACTGTTCTATTACTTTGTGATTGATTGGGTGCACCCTCGGATTTTGGGAGTGTGGATCGAGGTGGGCAGTAGCTGCGGCTCGCGTTACCATAAGCCCGAAAGTGTAATTGGTATATCTAGCCTAGTGTTGCCTAGTTCTGCCGTGCCACCAACCATATCGAGCCCACTATGAGTTTGTTTTGTACCATACTTATGGAGTGCCCATTGATTGCCTACCGGTTTGGTGGAGTTTACAGTACTTCATAGACTATGGGAATATATAAAAATGTGTTAAGGGAGATATGGGTAACGCCTTAATGCTATTTTAATACTTTTACTTTACTATAGACATATTATAATAGCGTATTGTACTACATGGTAGATAGTTCCATGGATCCTTGAAGGATGGTTATCCCAAACATCCTTTGAGTTACTTGTATTTCAGTTGATATTTCACATGAGTTGGATTTATTGATATAAAAATGTTAATCCTGACTCGAGTGTTTTTTGTTTTGCTCTATGCTCGGGTCAGACTGAGTGTTACAGCATTTGAGACTCACCTTTGAAGTTGAAACTTCGCTTAGAGATCCATCCATCTATTCAGCTTTCAGTTATTCAATTGACTTCAGTGATATATTCAGATTTTGTTATTTGACTATTGTATTGAGACTTCTGTGTATTCGAGACTTCTGTTGTATCTTGCTTTAACTCTGTTATATAGATATAGTAGCTTCATGAACTATTATTCATTTGTTTCCGCTGCTTATTGTTATATTACTCTATGTCTGTGATTTTATGATTTATTTATTTACTATATATGCTGAGTTTTTCCAAATATAAATTAACAATCTGATATTTTGATCAATTCAATTTTGACATGTGCGGATGCGAATGGCATGAAATATCGGGTCGTTACAGCGATATTTACAAAATTGAGCAGATAAAGGGGTATTGATTTTGAATTTTTGAAGCCTTTTGTATTTTCAAAGAGGAAGCACCATTTTTTGTTACGGGTAACAAGTATATAATGAGGAGGAGGTATGGTTTTGAGAACCTGGGGGTATGGCATGGCAATGAAGGGGTATGTGGCAAGTATGATGAATAAAGAAGTACATATACATATATTATTTTAAATTTTAAATTATTCAACCAAACATACCCAGAAATATCAAAATTCAAACGAGGCTTGCCGCCTGGTGTTCTATATGTTATACCCCTATTTTGAACACAATAGAACTAGTATCGAGCCCTAATTCGATCGTATGCAGAAGATAGTTTTTTAGATGCAGTTGTTATATTAAATTTCCAAAATAAATTACTACGCGTTTTGAACTCGCATGACAAAACGATTCGTTTGATCGCCATGAACTTCGACGGCATATTATAATTCACCATTACGGAACTAATGAAACTTGTTTTGTCAAAATCCGAGACCGTGCCTCGAAAGGCTAATTTCGCATATTTAAATTTCGTTTTATATTTAATTATCGATATTTATATTTATAAATAAATTTACAAATTTAATTCACCAATATTATTTATTAATTAAAATGAACTTAATAATATTATTGAATCCATTTTATTATTATTAAATTTCGTAATTTAAATATTTAGCCATTCCCTATATTTGAATTATAAGATATTAAATTTCAAAATCCAATTATTTATATATTTAAAATTAATTAAACATTTAAAATCCAATGACCAAAATTTTGGGTTGTTACATTCTCCCCCCTCCTTAAAAGAATTTCATCTTCGAAGTTCCTAAGGAAGAAAATGTTTTCAAACCCTTAAGTTTAAAACTATTAATTAAAATGAAGTATTAAACTCATTACCCTTTCAAAACTAATTAGCTAGAATAGATTCCAAAATTTCCAAGTCTTTTAAATTCATTCGCCTATACCAACTAATTTCCAACATTCATTCATTCCAAAGTATAACTTGAAAGTCATATTTTAGTTATAAATTTTTTTCCAAAATTCTCCAAAAAATTTCTAGTTCTTAAATTTACGGAAAATTTCGCCAGCGTCTCCTTTACGCGGGTCGATCAGAACAACTACAAATTGCCTCTGTGTGCTCCAAACCAATCAAAGAAATCAAAAGCCAAATGGCCTTCCATATCCAAGGCATGAAGTCATCAACCAGTTTAAATTTTCCAAATTTATTACGTACCTTTTAACATTTGATTTATATCTTGGCAAGAAATTTATTATCTCTTTTGCAAATGCAGGTGCATAAGAATCAAATGGCCCTCTTGCATTCCTATACTTACAAAATTTAAAAGAAAATTAAGCTGACAAAAGCAATGTGATGTAACTCTACTTGTAAAAACTAGTTTGATATAAATCTACGTGCAATCAACAACCATAACTCAATCATATGAGATAAAATACAGAGAATATTTGGTAATAAATGTTATGCATCCAATTATTTCAGATGATAATTTAGATCTAAATACCCTGGTTTTTCAATTCAAATATTTATTTTTATATTTCTCAAACGAGAAAAATCAAAGATTAGAAACCAAAGTGACAAGGAGGGGTTCCTCCAAATAAAGCATGGTGAAACTCTAGAGTCAAAAAAACATGGAGCATCCAGTGGTATTCCAGTTCCTCCAAAAAACATCAACTAGAGTGAATAAATATCGTTCCTTTCCTAATATATTTAAAAAATTCCTTTTTTAAAATCACCAGGATTTAGGTCCTAATAACAACAATTCAAAATCCTTTTCTATTAATATAAACTTTATAGACAATGGTACATGAAATCACATAACCAATCAATTCAAATCAGTCAAATCAAATCAATCAAATTCCATGAAGGAGTAAACTAACATTAATAGTCAATCAAATTCCATAAGGGAAAACTTATCACTTAACATTGTTTTGAAACTTCAAATACCTAACGGAAAAATTTTAACTTAGGTTCAAAATATTCTTAATTGTCCAAAATTATAGATAACTATCCAAGCGTACCATTTTGCTCATTAGTCTTCGGTTATTGCTTAGAAGATTATCCAAACCCACTCGGACAAAATGGAAAGATATACTCTATATTTTATTAGTTTCTTACTTATATTAACATTTTTTTTAAATCACTTATATGTTTACTTAATACTTTATTCAATACTAAAATTATTTATGAATTATTTCATAAATTCGTCCCCAAGTTCCAAAATATTTTATAATATAATTTTTTATAAAACATAATATTATAACTTTTCCACTTTATTAACTTGTATAATACTCTTATATATCATAAGAGTACATACAAATTTTATCTTAATTTCCACAAATTTAGGTGAAAATCAAATTAAAACATGGTTCTTTTAAAACTATTTCAACCCCTTTAACTTAATGGCCTAGTATTTGGTTGCTTCAACTAGGCAAATTTATATGTTTCATGTAGTCAATAAATGGATTTTTATTAATAAATAAACTCACTTTAATAACTTAGCAATGATGGTAAAATCAGTTTTCAATTTTTTTTTATCAAATTAAATAGTTCATATAAAAACAAAAAATGTGATCGAAGAACATTTTTCGTAAATTCGACCTTCGATACCGGAAAGTTGTGGTTAACGTTGATCGTTTTTGTGCACCATATGTACACATATATAGTTGATGATTAACAATGTAATAATACACTTAAGAGTAGATTATCTTATGTTAATTATGTTTAGAAAGTGATATGACAAGGCGTAGTTTTAAAATACATAATAGTTATATCAACATATATACTTATATATATATATATATATATATATGCTTACATAATTACAGTTTAAGCTCTTGTCATTTCATTAGTACTACCATCATTATCCGTCATTAAGCCTAAGATATGACTAAAGAGGGAAGAGGATGCGACAAGTAAGGGATGAAAGAAGTTGATGAGACCTTGGACATGAACACTTTGCTATAAATAGCTCTCGTTTTCCTCTCTTTTTCACTCTTTTTCTTTCAGCCATTGCTTCCTTATCCCTAACTTAAATAGATATTTTCATTTGTTTTTTGGAATCATCTAAAATTTCAGTGGCTTCAACTTTCCCTTAGATCACTTTTTCTGATTTTGACAATAGTCAGGCCTAAATTTCGATTCTTTACAGAGTGTTATTCAACCCTGAGTTTATACCCAAAAATGGTCCATCTTCTTTGGAAGACAACTTCCTCAAAATTTAACCTTTTAAGTGATTCTTTTTTTGAAATGGTACAAAAGGAATTTTTTAAACCTTTCCTTTAGATCACTTTTTAAAATCCAAGAGTAAGGGGTCCAAAAGTGCATGGGAAAGTGACCTATTTTGGAGCTCAAATTCTAGGGTTCGAGTGGAATTTTGTTGAGCTTCAAGGTGAGTAAACTCTATTATTTTTGGGAATTTATTATCTTATATTTTCTTTGTGATATGATAATATCATGGAATAAATGTTAGTTAAATATCATGTTAGTTGATATCGAATTGGATTGGTAGTTTAGTTATGGAATTGGTTGAATGTTGATGAGTTTTTACAAGAGGTTGAAATCGTACATATATTGGCATATGTATACGATCATTTATGGAAATGGAATGCACTTGTATGATGTTTCTATGGTTGGATGTTTGGAAACAACATTAACAACTTGTGTAGGTCGCCATGGATTTGAGATCCGAACGGAATTGATTTTGTTTCCAAAGGTTTAAAGTTTGAAATAGTTTTTTTTAAGTTTGTAAATTTAGCCTTAAAGTTTATGAAATAGTACAAAAGTGTTTTGAATCATGAAAAGAAAAGTCAAATGAAGAGTTTCACTTTAAATTATGCTAAAGCGAACTACATCCATAGCGATAGTCGCTATAAATGCAGTTCGATGAATTTTCTCAACTTTGAATTCAAATGTTTTGCTTTCGAAATTGTTTTATAAAAGTTTTTTTTCCAAACTTAATTAATAATATTTAAAAGTGATTAAGGTTTAGAAATTTAATAATTTAATTAATTAATTAATTAGTTAATAAAAAGGTAATTATCACGTAATTAGTGATTAGGAAGTAAGTATTGATAAAATCGCACTTAAGTTAAGTTAATAACTATTATTCAATTAATTAAGTTTTAATTTGGGTTTACTATGATTTAAAAAAGTAATTAAGTGGTTGATAATTACTAAATTAATACTAGTGATTAATTAATTATTAATTAATTAAGTGATCATTTAACTAATCGTGGTTTAACTAATAACGATTTGACTTCACCTTAACTAAGATTCATTAAGTAGTTTATAAGGACTTAATTGAGTTTATTAAATCTAATTAGAGTTTAATTATGATTTAATCTTGATTTAATCAGGGTTTATTAAGATTTAATTAGGATTTAAGTTGATTAAATCTATTTAAAAAATTTCAAAGGTGATTTTTAAAATAGAAATGATTATATTTTCCTTTAAAGTAAATCGATTCCATATCAAATGATCTCTTATCCAGGCCCTTAAGTAATCTATATGATTAGGAAGATCAAATGACAACCTTTAGCAGAATAAATCCTCATTCTACTATAGTATAAGTGATTTGAATTGTTTGGACATATGTTTAGCAGAATAAATTCCCCTGCTATGAACTGATTGATTTCTTTGGACACCTATTTTGTAGGACAAATCAGCAACTTGCTACGATTTAGACATGTATATTTTAGTTAGTTCATATTGACATGATAATTCCTCGACTGAATATGAGTTGTTTTTACATATATGTTGACCTATGTAAATAACCATGAAGTAAAATGGAACTGAAATTGAATGGTAACTCAAATTAGTAACATTGGGAGATCTAAGCCTCGTTACGAAATTATAAAGTATGATTTTGAATTTATTTTTATTCTTTAATCAATTTGAGGTTGAGGGTTTATAAATGATTTTGCAAGTTATATAATTATTTTATCAAGATGTTCATAAACGATAACTTGTCTATAGAAAGGAGTTTACCTAAACAAAAGTTTATTTAGAGAAGATTATAAATGATGTTTTATAAGGGATATTTTATAAAGGATTACCTTAAGAAGTTTTATAAGAAGCTTTTAAATAGGAAGAAAATTTAAAAATCATTTCAGAGGTTTGGAAAGAGGTCTTACAAATTAACATAAAGGTTTATAAAAGTAGGTTATAACTTTATTTTGGAAGTTATAAGTTAACTAAAATATGAGATGAGCTTTCAAATAGGAAACCTGTTTGGTTATTTAATATGGGATATGAAAAGAAGAAAACTTTATAAAATTTATAAATATACTTACACTGTTGAGATAAATATATGATTTGTTTTCAAGCATGAAAAGAACTTTTTTTTGATAATATACTCATGCCATTGAGATAAGTATATGAATGTTTCCAAGTATAAAGGAAATGCAAGGTGCTTGTAATAGCATTTTGAAAGGATCATTTGATAAGTTTTATGAAGCGATTTTATTAATTACAGTTTAATTAATAAAAGCTTAGAGAATGCAATATGGATTTGAATCAATGTTTGATTATTTGTTAATATAATAGTTAAATAACCGACTATCAAATCTGGACCAAACTTAACTTTGGAAATATTTAGAAGAAACGTGGGAATTATAGGGTACAATTACCGTCGTAGGTGCTATACTGTACGTATAAACTCGTTTCGTTCTTCTGGGGTGAATGATTAGGAAATCCATCCAATGATTGTTAGGAGGTGAACTCCGCTCTTATCATGGTCAGTTTATTTCCTAAAACCGGGGTTGAGTTTAACGGACACTATTGATGTTGTTTTGAAGAGACCGGGATCAGATATGTTATCCAAAAACCACTTCGATCCAACTCAATGTTTCGTGTTGAAGATATCTTAAAGAGCATGGAATTGAAGACGAAGTTTTGAAGTGCAAGGGCTATTTTCTAGTTTCCTTGGGAGGTATTCCCCGTAATGGATGTAATAGAAAATAGTGCCTTCGGTTTCATTCAGTCCCAGAATAAACTTGTATGGACGAATGCTAGCATTGGCATTGATGCCTAGAGAGCAGTGTTACCATTCCAACTGGGAAGTGCTAAGGAAAGGTAAAACGTAGCCTCAAGCCTCATCAACCAGGAATGACTAAAACAGGAGATGTAACAACCCAAAATTTAAGCTATAATAATTAATTAACGAATTAATTAATTAAATAATAAAATATGTTTGTGAAATTGTGACGACCCGACTTTCTCACCACAGAAAATCGCATCATCTTGAAGAAAGAAAGGGATAGAAAAGAGAAAAGAAAGAAGAGAAAGAAGAAACAACACTAGAATCTTAACAGCGGAATGAATAAATTATATTAATAACATAAGTATCACATAGTATATAACCATTATCAGAGTTACACAGCATAACCAACACATACTGGACAGTTATAAACACCTATCTAGTATTTACAATTCAATACAAACACAATACAGAGAACACTCAGCGGAATCCATATATCTACAACGCAGAAGCCTCCTGCTCCATTTCTCCTCCAATATTCGTCAAAGCCAACCTGAATCCCCTAACTACTCGTAAAAATTTGAGTACTCAAGTGTTTAAGAAAACAAAAGATAAACACTGGGTCAGACTTGGGTGTGGTGCGAGTAACAGGTTAAGGTTGCTTAATTTTAAAAAACCTTTGGAAAGAAAGGTATCACGTAAGACTTCCCACACATAAACATGGAAAAGTTTTTACCTTACGCTAACAAAAACATTTGATAGGAAATCCGATAATATTATAATAGTGTCTAAGGTTTTCAAATAAATAAGAAATAGTCGAAAATGTTACATGATTAAATTCCATCTACTAGCCACAAAAGTGGGTAATACAATCAAAACCGTTGGCATTTATTGGATTTTGGATTCCATACAATGGCAGGGCTACTGGGGTACTGTCCGTCACAGTACGTGGCCTAGATCACCGTACCAAGGAGTACGCCCGCTCCCCAGCAACACAAGGCCGGAACCATTCCTTATTGAACAGTCCCGAACAAGACAACCTCGGCAGTTGTTGCAATCAACCTCTCACACAGCCGGATAAAAAGGGACCTCTAGACAGGGGAAAATCTCGTCCTACTTGGGCATGACCTACTTAACCTTGTTGTACCTCCCCTGTTTTAGCCATTCCCGGTTGATGAGGCTTGATGCTTTGATTACCTTTAGAGAACACATCTCTTAGAATTTTCATCGTCCACCTGACGATGTTCTGAAAGCATTCAATCCATACAAGTTCGTTCCAGGTTCGAACGAAACCGAAGGCATTATCTTGTTACACTCATTTTGGAATCACCCTCAGAGTTAACGACGATAACCCTTGCACTCTGAATCTTCATCTTCACTTGAGATTCACGACCTATCGTTAATTTGGATCGATGTGGTTTTCGAATATCCAAATATGGAAACCCGTTCCCGGTCTCATCGAAATCCAAATCGCCATCTTTTAGGTCCAAGTTGTTATAATGTTTAAAATAATTCAATTCAATATTATCTATATACACACAGATAGATAACACACAATATCACAATAGATAATCAACATTATCATTACAACAGATAATCCATATTATCATCCCAAACAGATAATTCATATTATCAACTCAAATGCAACCATGGCATCCAAATCACACAACATCACTTATCTCATATCTGAGATCTCAACCAATCGGGGTAATCAGTATAAATCAACATTCATAAGCAATGACTTATTAATCACCATTCTATATTTAATTTAAAATGAATTAAATTAATTACTACTTCCCTAATTAATTTAAAATAAAATAAATTAATTACTCATCCATATAAATCTTGCTTACATATCCATTAATTAATTCCAAATCAATTAATTAATAACCCTAAAATAAATCACCTTAATTAATCACTCTTGATTAATTATCCTTTAATTACATTCAAGTAATTAACCTCTAATTAATTTCACAAATTAATTATTCTAAACCAAATTCAGTAATTAACCTGTAATTACTTCATTAATTAATTTATTATAATTAATTACGTTAATCCTTAATTAATTACATTAATTAATTCCTTCATTGATTAATTGTTCTTATTAATCAATCCTTAGTTACATCATTAATTATATAAATTAATGATCCCTAACTATATCTATTCATAATTACCCTATTTAAATTAAGTAACTAATTATCAATTATCTATATTGATTAATCACTCTTGATTAATCACATAAAGTAATTAACTATATTTAATTAATTACATCTCTTTATTTTCTACAAATAAATCAATTATCAAAGCCTAAATTAATTACACTAAGTAATTAATTATTAATTACTTACTTTAAGTAATTATTCTGTATACTAATTACATATTAATTACACAAAATAATTAGTTTGCCAAAACTCCTCCATTACCCAACTATTCTTCAATTAAATTACATAAAAGAATTTATCTTCTTAATCACTTCACTAAGTAATTATTCATTTTTAATTACATTGGGTAATTACTTCTCAAATTAATCGGTGATTAATTTAAATTAATTAAACTTAATTAATTAACTTAACTAATCAAAATAAAGTTAATTAATTACAATTAGTAAGTAATTCCTTAATTACTTTCATTAAGTAATTATATTTAAACAATTCAAATGAGTATCTTTAAATTAATTAATTCAATTAATCATTAAAATTATCAATTAATTATTAAATAATACTAAATTAATGACCTTCATTCACCAATAACAAATCTTTAATTACTTCTCTAATTTAATTATCTAAGACTAATCAATATTAATTATAAATTAATTTATCTATAAAACCCATTTAATTAATCTCTAATTATTTAATTAATCAAGTGATGATCTAAAACTTAATTAATTTTTAGTTACTTGATTAATAAATTGAATTCGTTAATTAAATTAAAATCAAATCTTATCTAATTAATTGATTTCTTGATTACAATTTAAATCAATCTTATAAATCCTTTAATTAATTAAATAAAACCCTTAATTATTTAATTAATTAACCACATTATTAATTAATTAAATTAATTAATTACAAACTTAATCACCTAAATCATTTAATGAATTATAAATTATTAAGTTCTTATTAACTTAATGATAATCATTAATCTTATTCATGATTTAATTATCATTATCAAAGTAATTTAAAGACAACTTGTTTTTAAATTTTCCTTTAGATTGCATTTTTAATTCAAGATTTAAAATGAAATCAAATTTTAACTTAAACAAGGTTTAAGTATTTAAAATCTTTTTAAAAAAATTACTTATCTCCTAAGGCAAATTTAAAAAATAGTTTTAATCCATAATCAATTTAAATAAATTAAATTATACTTTAAATATTCCAAGCGATTTTGAAACATTTAAATTCAAAAACTATTTTTTTATTTTCAATCTAGAATTCAAATCATCTTTGAATTCATATTCAAAAACTTAAAATTTAAAATCCTATTTAAAACCTATATTTCTAGATTTAAAAAAAAAACATGTTACAAAATACTTTATGATTCAAACATAATTACAACCTTTGAATTTATAAACTTATTTTCTTTTGAAAACTTTCAGATTCAAATTCCAATTTGAATTCAGGAATTCAATCCAGATTTTAACTTAAATTTAAAATCTAGTTTTAAATCTCATTTTTAAGATTTCTAACACTTTATAAAATACTATACATATCCTAGTTATTAAACATTTCATTTTTTATAAAATTTATTTATTTGAAACCTGGAATTCAAATTCATTTGAATTCATAATTTAAAATTGCTTCAACTTTTAGTTCAAATCTTGCTTTGCTTCCCTTTATTTAAATTTAGTTTAAAATTTAAAAACCTAAAACTGTCAGGTTTCTGAAAACAAAACCTAAAAAAACAACATACTCGAGCCAGTATTTAATTTGCTTCGAGTCTTCCATCTCCCATCTTCGAGTGAAAATTCGAAATACTCGAGTGAATTCCGAGAACTTACACCCATCCCAAAATCCTTCACCAACAAAAAAAGATGCACGGTGCATGTGCACCGTGACGTCGATCATCTCCGGCCTCTCACCATGGCCTCAACTCATCGACAACCACCCATGCTCCAAGCTACGACCACCGGAACTCATCACTCACGTGGAATAAAAAAAACAGTCCCAAACCAAAACATGGAACACAGGACAACTCAAAACCTAAACCCTGTCAACGGCAAAATCCCACTTCTCCGGCCATCGCAGAGTTGTAACTCCGGCCGCATCCTCCTCTACAACCCCTCATCAAATGCCCAAACTCTAGTGGAGCTCGATCCACTAGAGATGATGAACGAACTTATAAATTTCCTAACCCAAATAATAGGGTCAAAACCAAAAATTGGCTGCCGCAGTCACCATAACACCTTAAACCACCACCTGAAAATTTCCTCGGTCTCTCCATACGCCCCACTTCCTCAAGAAGAAACTCCAAACTTCCAACATCCCAAAATCATTAGAATTTCCCAAATTCATCTTTTAGTTCATCACAGAACCACTTCCAAATCCTCAATTAAAAATTGTGATGCTAGTTTCAAAAATCATGCTTTTACTTATGTACCTAGTTTACAATACTGAATTTAAAATTTAAACGGTTGGTGTTTTACTTAATTTTAAAAATATGCTGATCTCTTATTGTTGCAGAGACAAACAGGTTTTTATTTTTAACTTTCTCAAAATTTTAAACATGAATCCATTTTAAATCAAATTTTTGTTTGATCAACAAATCTTATCATAACAAGATTAAGTAAATAAGAGATTTAAATCAAATTCAAATCCTAGGAACAATACAAAATATAGTACATATATATACAGAGCATACATTTTGTAAATAACCATATTAGATTCACTTGTATATTCATGCATAACTATTTATTTCATATATATTAACAAGCAACCAAATTATGTTTTAAATTTTGAAAAGTTACTCACCTTATCTTCTTCAGAGAAACAGAGCCCCCTAGATTATGAAAGGCTTTTCAATCCTATCTAAAAATCATATGCATGCAGGCTTGAAAAAAATGCTTTAATTCCAGGTTGCTTACTGGTGATTATCCAGAGATGAAAATGCAGGTTGATTCCTTTGGTTTTGAAAAATGCAGATTTTTGTTCTACAGTTTGCGTGCTATTGACACTCTGACCAAAACTATATGCACGCGGGTTCAGGTTGAAAAAAGAAATGAATTAAAACCATATTTTACATTGTATTTTAAACTTGTATACAAAATTTTCAGATCACATTTATATCAAGTAATATTTAAAAAGAAATAAAACAACTTTTTATTTAAATTTAAAAATTAAGCTAAGCTAAATTTTAAACAATTTAACATTTATTTTAAGTATTTACAAATCATATAGTTATTAATTCAAATAACTTTGAGAAACTTAAAATTAATTTAAAACATAATTTCCCAATTACTAAATATATTATTAGAATTTGAACACAAAACTTTATTTATTTATTAAATTCCAAAACAAAGATTATTTATATTATATACACAAATATATATATACATTATAATTAAAAACATTTATTTAGCCTTTAAAAGATAATATCTCAAATTAAATATTTATTTAATCAGATTATTAAACCAATTCATATTTTATTGATCAATATTATCAAATCAATTTAATTTTATATAAAGATTATTAAATTGGTATTGTCAAAAATTCCGGAATATCACATTCCTTCCCCCTTAAAAGAATTTCGTCCCCGAAATTTAAAACAAAGGTAATTTAATAACCTATTTAAAAACATTTAAATTTTAAAATACAAGAATATATCAAACATATGCTAATAACCATAGCAATCAATTCACCCAATCAAACAAAATTAACTATCCAGACAAAATTCTGGATAGAGTTTCCTCGAGTTTCCTAAGTAAACACCGGGATACTCGCTCTATAAAATCCAAATAATCAACACTACTAAGCTACAGAGCTCATACTCATCTAGATCTACAACTGAACAAGATATCAAACTATAGACAAGTCTGACTCAACAAACAAATCTCCCAGAACAGCTGATTCCAAAACCAGAAATAGATCACACACGTACTCCCTCAGAGATGCGTGAAGCACATCGAATTCCAGTTGTCCAAACTGGCAATTCAATCCAGAAAACCAAACACTTATCCATAACAGAACACAGAAGAAATCCAAAACATCTCGAAGCTAGCTTACCCGATCTTACCAAAATTTATAGCTCCTAAAAACTGAGAAACTTATCCAAAACCAGATCTCCGACTTCAGATCCACAAAACTCTTCGGACGATCTCGGGCTGCCTACATCCTACTTGATCAGCTCAATCCTTTGCTGATGTCTCAAGAAACAAACTGGACAAACCCAATCCACCAGAATGATCCTCCACGATCAATCAAGATTAAGAACAAAATTCCACTCACAACCATCAGAAGAAAACAAACTTCTCCTATCCGAAAAAGAAAAGCAGATGCACTCCCAAACTGCTTCCGCTGCACAACTCTGATCTAGTGTAGAAAAGAATGCTGATGAAGAACACAAGCACATCTGGACAACATAACCATGAAGATCTCTGATAACCAAGAGAAAATTCAGAAGTTACTCAAATCCTGAGCTGCTTCATCAAACTCCATCTTAAGGAACCAACCTTCAACTAGTTGAACCACCGGAACCACAATTGGAATCCTAGTCGATAAGAAAACTAAATCTCTAGATGCGGACAACCTTTGACTTCCAGGAAATCTCCAACAATCCAAGAGATAACTCAATCATCGTAAGTCACTTTTGCGATCAATCCAAACTAGAATCCAAAGAAAACTGTTCTCTCTTTACAAATCAGAACAGCTTATGCTGGTCTAGCCAATCCATCGAAGAAACGGACACTCTACTGCTTCTGAACTTCACCTCCAGAAAACTACTAAGCCAGAAAATTCTGACGACACACAGAACACTCCGAGCTGCACTACTGACGCCAATGCCAAAGAATTCCCAATCCAAAACTCTTCGAGAAACTCGGCCTTCAAACCAAACAGAAACACCCTACTGAACTCAGCCACAACACCGAAGCAAACGTACTTCCTTAAATTCGTTCCAAAGAAATCAACTTCGAAAACATCCATAGTCACTGCATCCCATCATGCAGCTACTATTTCCTGAGATATCAAGATATCACCACTCGCTTCTGCCTAATAAACAGATCCAAACTCTACTCATCCAACTTCAAAGATAAACTCTAAACCTTAACAGTTTTCCTTCAATGATCAATGAAGTCCTTACACCACTGCAAATCTCACTCGAGATGGTACTAGGCCCACAGTATCGACAGATACACTTCCAACCTCAAACATTCAAACTCCAACCAATGGAAGTCACGTTATACACACCACTACCTTATCTACCTTTATTACTCATATTGGAAAACCCGAACAGGTAACCTGATAGATAGGTAGAAATAAATAAATATATATAAATATATTAAAAATTAAAAATACGCTCTCTCAAGATAGACAACACTACAGAGCCTAGGTATTCACTCAACCTAATGCTGTGATACCAAATATGATGACCCGATTTTCTCACTACAGAAAATCGCATCATCTTGAAGAAAGAAAGGGATAGAAATGAGAAAAGAAAGAAGAGAAAGAAGAAACAACACTAGAATCTTAAGAACGGAACGAATAAATTATATTAATAACATAAGTATTACATAGTATGCAACCATTATCAGAGTTACACAGCATAACCAACACATACTGGACAGTTATAAACACCTGTCTAGTATTTACAACTCAATACAAACACAATACAGAGAACATTCAACGGAATCTATATATATACAACGCAGAAGCCTCCTGCTTCATTTCTCCTCCAATCTTCGTCAAAGCCAACCTGAATCGCTTGACTACTCGTAAAAATTTGAGTACCCAAGAGTTTAAGAAAACAAAGGATAAACTCCGGGTCAGACATGGGTCTGGTGTGAGTAACAGGTTAAGGTTGCTTAATTTTAAAAAACCTTTGGAAAGAAAGGTATCACGTAAGACTTCCCACACATAAACATGGAAAAGTTTTTACCTTACGCTAACCAAAACATTTGATAGGAAATCCAATAATATTATAATAGTGTCTAGGGTTTTCAAATAAATAAGACATAGCCGAAATTGTTACATGATTAAATTCCATCTACTAGCCACAAAAGTGGGTAATACAATCAAAACTGTTGGCATTTATTGGATTTTGGATTCCATACAATGGCAGGGCTACTGGGGTACCGCCCGTCACAGTACGTGGCCTAGATCACCGTACCAAGGAGTACGCCCGCTCCCCTGCAACACAAGGCCGGAACCATTCCTTACTGAAAAGTCCCGAACAAGACAACCCCGGCAGTTGTTGCAATCAACCGCCCACACAGCCGAATAAAAAGGGACCTTTAGACAGGGGAAAATCTTGTCCTACTTGGGCATGACCCACTTAACCTTGCTGCATCTCCCCGGTTTTAGCCATTCCCGGTTGATGAGGCTTGATGATACGATTACCTTTAGAGAACGCATCTCTTAGAATGCTCATCGTCCACCTGATGATGTTCTGAAAGCATTCAATCCATACAAGTTCGTTCCGGGTTCGAACGAAACCGAAGGCATTATCTCGTTACACTCATTTTGGAATCACCCTCAGAGTTAACGACGATAACCCTTGCACTCTGAATCTTCATCTTCACTTGAGATTCACGACATATCGTTAATTTGGATCGATGTGGTTTTCGGATATCCAAATATGGAAACACGATCCTGGTCTCATCGAAATCCAAATCGCCATCTTTTAGGTCCAAGTTGTTTTAATGTTTAAAACAATTCAATTCAATATTATCTATATACACACAGATAGATAATACACAACATCACAATAGAAAATCAACATTATCATTACAACAGATAATCCATATTATCATCCCAAACATATAATTCATATTATCAACTCAAATGCAACCATAGCATCCAAATCACACAACATCACTTATCTCATATCTGAGATCTCAACCATTCGGGGTAATCAGTATAAATCAACATTCATAAGCAATGACTTATTAATCACCATTCTACAATTAATTTAAAATGAATTAAATTAATTACTACTTCCCTAATTAATTTAAAATAAATTAAATTAATTACTCATCCATATAAATCTTTCTTACATATCCATTAATTAATTCCAAATCAATTAATTAATAACCCTCAAATAAATCACCTTAATTAATCACTCTTGATTAATTATGCTTTAATTACATTCAAGTAATTAGCCTCCAATTAATTTCACAAATTAATTATTCTAAACCAAATTCAGTAATTAACTTGTAATTACTTCATTAATTAATTTATTATAATTAATTACATTAATCCTTAATTAATTACATTAATTAATTCCTTCATTGATTAATTGTTCTTATTAATCAATCCTTAATTACATCATTAGTTATATAAATTAATGATCCCTAACTATATCTATTCATAATTACCCTATTTAAATTAAGTAATTAATTATCAATTATCTATATTTATTAATCACTTTTGATTAATCACATTAATTAATTAACTATATTTAATTAATTACATCTCTTTATTATCTTCAAATAACTCAATTATCAAAGCCTAAATTAATTACACTAAGTAATTAATTATTAATTACTTACTTTAAGTAATTATTCTGCATACTAATTACATATTAATTACACAAAGTAATTAGTTTCCCGAAACTCCTCCATTACCCAACTATTCTCTAATTTAATTACATCAAATAATTTATCTTCTTAATTACTTCACTAAGTAATTATTCATTTTTAATTACATTGGGTAATTACTTCTCAAATTAATCAGTGATTAATTTAAATTAATTAAACTTAATTAATTAACTTAACTAATCAAAATAAAATTAATTAATTACAATTAGTAATTAATTCCTAAATTACTTTCATTAAGTAATTATACTTAAACAATTCAAATGAGTATCTTTAAATTAATGAATTCAATTAATCATTAAAATTATTAATTAATTATTAAATAATACTAAACTAATGACCTTCATTAACCAATAACAAATCTCTAATTACTTCTCTAAAGTAATTATCTAAGATTAATCAATATTAATTACAAATTAATTTATCTATAAAACCCATTTAATTAATCTCTAATTATTTAATTAATCTCTAATTATTTAATTAATCAAGTGATAATCTAAAACTTAATTAATTTTTAGTTACTTGATAATAAATTCAAATCATTAATTAAATTAAAATCAAATCTTATCTAATTAATTGATTTCTTGATTACAATTTAAATCAATCTTACTAATCCTTTAATTAATTAAATAAACCCTTAATTATTTAATTAATTGACCAAACTATTAATTAATTAAATTGATTAATTACAAACTTAATCACCTTAATCATTTAATTAATTATAAATTATTAAGTTCTTATTAACTTAATGACAATCATTAATCTTATTCATGATTTGATTGTCATTATCAAAGTAATTTAAAGACAACTTTTTTTTAAATTTTCCTATAGATTGCATTTTTAATTCAAGATTTAAAACGAAATCAAATTTTAACTTAAACAAGGTTTAAGTATTTAAAACTTTTTAAAAAAAAATTACTTATCTCCTAAGGCAAGTTTAAAAAATAGTTTTAATCCATAATCAATTTAAATAAATTTAAATTATACTTTAAATATTCCAAGTGATTTTGAAACATTTAAATTCAAAAACTATTTTTTTATTTTCAAACTAGAATTCAAATCATCTTTGAATTCATTTTCAAAAACTTAAAATTTAAAATCCTATTTAAAACCTATATTTCCAGATTTTAAAAAAACATGTTACAAAATACTTTATGATTCAAACTTAATTACAACCTTTGAATTTATAAACTTATTTTCTTTTGAAAACTTTCAGATTCAAATTCCAATTTGAATTCAGGAATTCAATCCAAATTTTAACTTAAATTTAAAATCTAGTTTTAAATCTCATTTTTATGATTTCCAACACTTTATAAAATACTGTACATATCTTAGTTGTTAAACATTTCATTTTTTATAAAATTTATTTATTTGAAACCCGGAATTCAAATTCATTTGAATTCATAATTTAAACTTGCTTCAACTTTTAGTTCAAACCTTTCTTTGCTTCCCTTTATTTAAATTTAGTTTAAAATTTAAAAACCTAAAACTGTCAGGTTTCTGAAAACAAAACCTAAAAAAACAACATACTGGAGCCAGTATCTGATTTGCTTCGAGTCTTCCATCTCCCATCTTCGAGTAAAAACTCGAAATACTCGAGTGAATTCCGAGAACTTACGCCCATCCCAAAATCCTTCACCAACAAAAAGAGATGCACGGTGCACGTGCACCATGACGTTGCATCTCCGGCCTCTCACCATGGCCTCAACTCATTAACAACCGCCCATGCTCCAACCTACGACCACCAGAACTCATCACTTACCTGGAATTAAAAAAACAGTCCCAAACCAAAACCTGGAACACAGGACAACTCAAAACCCAAACCCTGTCAACTGCAAAATCCCACTTCTCCAACCATCGTCAGAGTTGAAACTCCGGCCACATCCTCCTCTACAACCCCTCATCAAATGCCCAAACTCTGGTGGAGCTCGATCCACCAGAGATGATGAATGAACTTATAAATTTCCCAACCCAAAAACTAGGGTTAAAACCAAAAACTGGCCACCGCAGTCACCACAACACCTTAAACCACCACCGGAAAATTTCCTCGGTCTCTCCATACGCCCCACTTCCTCTAGAAGAAACTCCAAATTTCCAGAATCCCAAAATCATCAGAATTTCCCTAATTCATCTTTTAGTTCATCACAGAACCGCTTCCCAAATCCTCAATTAAAAATTATGATACTAGTTTCAAAAATCATGTTTTTACTTATGTATCTAGTTTACAATACTGAACTTAAAATTTAAATAGTTGGTGTTTTACTTAATTTTAAAAATATACTGATGTCTTATTGTTGTAGAGACAAGCAGGTTTTTGTTTTTGATTTTCTCAAAATTTTAAACATGAATCCATGTTAAATCAAATTTTTGTTTGATCAACAAATATTATTATAATAAGATTAAGTAAATAAGAGATTTAAATGAAATTCAAATCCTAGGAACAATACAGAATACATTACATATACATACAGAGCATACATTCTGTAAATAGTCATATTAGATTCACTTGTATATTCATGCATAACTATTTATTTCAGATATATTAACAAGCAACCAAATTATGTTTTAAATTTTGAAAAGTTACTCACCTTGTCTTCTTCAGAGAAACAGAGCCCCCTAAATTATAAAAGGCTTTTCAATCCTGTCTAAAAATCATATGTATACAGGATTGAAAAAAATGCTTTAATTCCAGGTTGCTTGCTGGTGATTATCCAGCGATGAAAATGCAGGTTGATTCCTTTGATTTTTGAAAATTGCAGATGTTTCTTCTACAGTTTGCTTGCTGTTGAAGCTCTGACCAAAACTATATGCATGCTGGTTCAGGTTGTAAAAAGAAATGCAGATTTTGAAAATCTTGTTACAGGATTTGGTTTGCAAATCAAAATTTTGAGAAGTGAAATTTTGGATTTGCTTTTGATGGAATTTTGAGTTTCAGATTTTTCTTCTTTGATTCAACTAGCTTTTGGTTTTCAAAAGAGAATGGAGGGGAAATGAAAATGTTTATAAGGCTGGAATTTATTTTAATCAAATTAAAGAAAAAGGTAAAATAAAACAATGACACTTCATGTTGTTTAGCTCACTACTTAACATATGTTGATTTAGATTACTTAATTGTTAACACTTGTCTTATACTTAATTTAGTTATATATTTAAATGTAAATAAAGAATTTTACTAAATTTATTTTATACTTATGTGAATTTCTTATTTAAAGAAAATTGTAAATAAAACAAATTATAAATTAAAATTTATCCAAATATTTTTAAGAATCTATAAATTTGAATTTCAAAATAAATTCCAATTTCAAATTAAACTTTTGAAATCAAAATTAAAATCAATATATTAAATTTAAAAATGGAACTTGTATTTTCTTATCTTAATTCTTTTTATATTTACGGAAAATAATGCATTATAAATATGGCTTGATAATAACAGATTTAACAAATTTTAATGATGTATAAAAGAGATTATAAATCACTTTTATTATCAAATTAATCAAAACCATATTTTACATTGTATTTTAAACTTGTATACAAATTTTCAAATCACATTTATATCAAGTAATATTTAAAAAGAAATAAAACAACTTTTTATTTAAATTTAATAATTAAGCTAAGCTAAATTTTAAATAATTTAACATTTATTTTAAGTATTTACAAATCATATAGTTATTAATTTAAATAACTTTGTAAAACTTAAAATTAATTAAAAACATTATTTCCCAATTACTAAATATATTATTAGAATTTGAAAACAAAACTTTATTTATTTATTAAATTCCAAAACATAGATTATCTATATTATATACACAAATATATATATATATATATATATATATATATATATATATTATAATTAAAAACATTTATTTAGCCTTTAAAAGATAAAATCTCAAATTAAATATTTATTTAATCAGATTATTAAACCAATTCATATTTTATTGATCAATATTATCAAATCAATTTAATTTTATATAAAGATTATAAAATTGATATTGTCAAAAATTCTGGGATATCACAGAAATTATCAAAGTTAAGCTAAGGGATTTGCATCATTGTGTCCGTGGTAATTTTCTGATCAATTTCCATATATAACTTTTCGAAATTCGAGTCAGTATGAAGAAGTTATTCAAGAAAGAAGAATCGACAAAAAATGAAAAAAGAAAATAAAAAAAATAACAAGGCATGGGGTCGACCCATGTCATAGCCGGGTCGACCTATAGGTCGACTTGCTTGGGTAAGGTCAACCTTAGGGTCGACCCTGAATGTATAAAGGTCGACCTACTATTGTTAAATGATGTAGATTCATCCAGTTTTGAGCGAACTCATCATATCTTGATTTTTCTCTAATCCTATGTGTTCGTGCTTCCATCTGATGGTTCTTAGTGAGCCCATGACATGGTTTCTCTAGATTTAATCTTCTAATCCAATGGCTTAAGATTGCTAAGCTACAATATAAATAAGACCCTGGACTTAGCTATTTGTCTCACTCAGATATCTCACAATTGGGTTCATTGTTTGAGTCTGGACCCCAAAAAGAAAAAAAAAATCTTAGGAGGAGTTCTTTTTAATAAAAATATTCTAGACCCTGAAAGTGGATCCAAGAAGGCCAAGAAATATAACTAAGGACCATAGGTGAGTGTTTTATAATTATTTTAGATTTTTAAGTAACTTAAAACAATAGCGTTCTTAATAGTTGTAGTTTTTCTGCAATTTTGAGATAGTTTTGATATAAGTTATTTACAATTAGTTTTTAAAGTTCTTTTCAGTCTATTTTATTCAGTTTATAGTTTTATTTACATTTGTTTTACATTAGAGTTTAACCTGTAAATGTTGGTTTCTTTTTATTCCTTTTTACACGAATAAAATTTAAGAATATTAAAAAGAGGAGAATTCGTTATATGGATTAAATAGAAATAAACATTGAATTTATAGAAATTAGATGTAAAATAAGAAATAACTGTAATAAAAAGAAGACAGACTGAAATAGGCAAATTTTAGACATTTGCAAGCATGTTTATAACTAGTGGTTATAAATAAAAGGATAGAATAGAAGAGTAACAATTATAATATAAGTTATAATTGAGCAGAAAGAACAGAAAATGCTTATTTTAAAACTTAGATTAAGTTAGTCAGAAAATATAGCAGAAATAACAGAAGAGGTTTATTTTAAAACTTACACTAAGTTGATAAGAAAAAGTAGAAGAAGGGCCTGTACCAACAACATTTCCTTTCAGTCAGGAACTGATGGTCTCATAATAGTTAGGTGAGGCTGTGACGCACTTATGCTTATTAGGGTAAATAAGTGGCCAATAGACAGAAGCTTAAATCTGAGGATTTGGGCAAGGGGTGAAAACCAGAATTTTTTTGCTAGGACCAGTACCAGCAGCATTCCCTTTCATACTAGAACTAATGGTCTCACAACACTTAGGTAAGGCTGGGCAGCATTCCCTTTTAGACTTGGACTGATGGTCTCACAATAGATTAGGTGAGGTTGGGCATGCTTATGCTGATTATGGTAAATAAGAGGTCAATCGAGGGAGCGACAGTTAGTGTGTACCAACGATGACTAAGCGTGCGACATCAATTAGGGTAAATAATTCGCTAATATGTTCAAAGCGCTAAACAGATGTCTTTTGCTGTGACCAACATGATTGGTTCACAGTGGCACAACAGATATAGAAGGCCGATCAATGGGTAGAATTAGGATTTCAGCTTAATTAAAATAGGATTAGGGTTTCAGTCTAATCACAGTTGTTTAAGGAAAGTGCAAACAATCACAATTAAATAGCCAAACAGAATCAAAAATAGTATTTTATCCCAGTTTTATCTTTTATGTATTTTCCTTTCAAACTAGAACTGTTTCTTAGTCTATTATCTTTATCTTGCTTAAGCGTGCTAGTAATTACTTTCACTCACCAGACTTATAGCTTGACCCACTCCTTTATTTCGTCTTTTTCCCCATAGGCCAGTAGAATCGAGGATAGCAGATTCAGACCTCTTGGAAATATATTCTTGGAGTTGTTCATGTATTCCTATTTTCGGTTTTCTTTTCCTTTGACTTTGGATGTACTAGTACTTTATGAGAGGGATGGTTTTTATTGTTTATATACTCTGATGATGTGATTGAGATTGTATTTTTAAAGAGACATGTGTATTTGGTTTTTAAGACGTATTCTGTTTTGAAATGAAGTTTAATTATGAGTGTCTAGTTATTATTTAAATATTTCCACTGTTTTTATTTATTTGTCTTGTGAATCTTAGTCCCTGTAATGCTTTAGCTATACCTATAACACACCACATCTTTTAGTGTGCCTTTTTAAGTATACTAAGGGGTGTAGGGTGTTTCACTTGGTATAAAAGCCTAAGGTTGCAGGATTCCTAAAAACTTGTTTAAAGTAAAGTATTTTTCAAAAGTAACATATCTTCAAACTAAAAGTTTTTTTAAAAAGAAACTCTTGTTATAGAAATGGTTTTTAAATATAAGAGTTTTTATAAAAAGACCACTTAAAGTCTAGTTCAACCGTCTTTTGATTCTTTCAAGCCTAAATTCTCCTTTCTTTGCATAGAATGGCGTACACCCCAAATCCTCTAGAGGGTATCCAAGACCCTAGCTGGTTTCGTAAATACCTTCAAGCAATGACACCAAAGGTGCAAGGGAAAGCGGCCAATGCAGCACCAGCGGGTGGAGATCCCGTTAATCCACCTACAGTAGCCAATTTTTCTAAGCTATGCAAGGACTTCGTTAGCCTAAGGGGCAAGATATTTTTCGGCACGGAGGATTTCATGGAGGCATGAGCTTGGTTGAGGAATACGAAGTGGATATTTGGAATGTTAGGATTGGAGGACCGATAGGGTGTTCAGCTTGCATCTTGGAAAATGAAGGAAGAAGCTTCTTTCTTAGGGGAGATCATAGAGATGGAAGGTAGAGACATTGGTTAGTTTGGATTTTGTGAAAGGTTTGAGTGAAAGTTCTTGTTGCAAGCCGAGGAAAGCATGCAGTTCGAGAAGTTCATTAGTCTGAAGCAAGGGAGTTTTTCAGTGAAGAAGTATATAAATCAGTTTAATGAGCTATCGCTGTTCTAAATGGAGCTTGTTTATACACCGCATAAGAAGGCCATCAAGTTTGCTAAAGGTTTGAACCAGCCCCTCCTAGGGTTGGCATTAACACATATGCTTATGAGAGCGACGTATGAGTCACTTGTGGAGATGGCTCTCATATCAGATGCTGTTAAAAAAGAAGAGGTTAAGGAGGTTCCTAAATCAGAAAACTCTAAGGAGCAATTATGGAAGAAAAAGAGGGATAAGGACATGAAGAAAGGAGGAGGACCTCAAAAGCAGATCAAGAAGGGTGAAAACTGTCAAAATTGTAGATTGGTTGGACATTTCACAAAGTAATATAAGAAGGACATGATGAAGAGGAGGCGTTACAATTATGGGCAGCATGTGCACCTTAGTAGTGCTTGTCTTCAGAGGGCAGGGCAGAGAGCCGGCGCATGTACATCGACATGCTTTGGATGTAGCACCTTCCAGTGGACCAGATCGAGGTAGGAAAGTCTCTGTAGAAGGTTTGATCTCTATTTCGGATTTTCCTATTCAAACTCTTTTTGACTCTAGAGCATCGAATTCTTTCATTTCTAGTTCCTTTGTTGATTGTTTGCACTTAGATATTTCTCTAGTAATTAACCCTATAGTTATTTCAAAACACATAGGAGGATTAACACATTTATCCATGATTTGTAGGGGTATTAAAAAATTTATACTAGGCATAGAGTTTGACTGTGATGCCAACGTACTAGGATTTTCGAGATATGGGATGGTTTTGAGGATGGACTAGTTATCTACTTATGGAGCGATATTGGATTGCGAGAGGATGGTCGTCAGACTAGGGACATGTAGCGGAAGGACTCTCGAGGTTTCTTGTGACCAACAAAGGTCAGTCATGTTAAGCTTCCTCTATTCCCTTGATTCATCACTAGGAGAGTTAGATCCCCTTCCAGTCATTAGACATTTCCCAGATGTTTTTAAAGAGGTTAACGGACTACCCCCTAAGAGAGAGATCGACTTTAGGATCTATCTGAATGACAATGCTAAGCCAGCGAAATTTCTCGTGAGACATATGGCTCTTGGGGAGAGGAAGGAGTTAAGTAAGCATATTGGTGAGCTATTGGAGAAAGGCTTCATTAGGCGGAGCATATCTGAGTGGGAAGCACCAGTCATCTTCGCTACAAAGGTGGATAGTTTCCTTCGACTTTGCGTAGACTATAGAGAGTTGAATAAGCTCATGAAGAAGAACCATTACCCACTTCCTAGGAGAGATGATCTTTTCAATCAGTTGGTTGGCTCTTCAGTATTTTCTCAGCTTGACTTAGCCATTGGATTTCATCAGCTTAGGGTCGCTTACGATATCATCGATAAGACAACATTTAGGATGCCCGATGGATTCTTTGAGTGGTTGGTTATGCCGTTTGGGCTGACCAACGCCCCAGCTTATTTTGTAGATTTGATGAGGCGTGTTTTTTGAGATGGCCTAAATAAGTTCTTTGTAGTGTTTGTGGATGAAATTATGGTGTTTTCCAAGTGTATGGTAGAGCAAGCTATTCATCTTGAGGAGGTTCTTTGTACACTTCATGTTCATCAGTTGAAAGCAAAATTCTCAAAGTGTCACTTTTGGCGTGAGGAGGTGCGTTTCTTGGGGCATGTAGTCTTAAGAGAGAGTTTAGATGTGCATCTCACTAATATTGTAGCAGTACAGGATTGGAACGCCCCCAAGAATGCTACCGAAGTTAGAAGCATGCTAGGTTTAGCTGGTTATTATAGGAAGTTTATTAGAGATTTTGCTAACATTTCAACACGCTTACTCGCCTCACTATGAAGAATAAGACATTTTTGTAGGACGTAGATTGTGAGGATTCCTTCACGATGCTGAAGAGGGGCCTTACTAGTGCACCAGTGTTAGTTTTACCGATGGAGTTGAGCCTTTTACGGCATACATCAATGCATGTGGGATGGGTCTTGGAGCAGTATTGATGCAAGAAGGGAGGGTAGTATGTTATTGAAGTAGACAGTTGAGAACTCATGAAAAGAACTACCCCACCCATTATTTGGAGTTGGCTGTTATTGTTTTCACTCTCAAGTCTTGGAGACATTACTTACTAGGAGAGATGTTCGAGCTTTTCGCTGACCATAAATCATTGAAGTACCTATTCTCACAAAGGAATTTAAACTTGAGGAAGCAGCATTGGATGGAGTTTCTAGCATCATATGAATTTGAGATAGCTTACACCCGAGGTAGAGGGAATGTAGTTGCGGATGCGTTAAGTAGGAAGAGAGCAACCCTTAGTCCAATGTTCATGGAATGCAAAAGCCTACACTCATAGATCAGATTGGCTCATGGCAGTAAGAGGATTCAGAGCTTATGCATATTTTTGATAGGATTGGAAGAGGAGAGGTCTCTAGACATCTCCAACGCTATTCCATTGATAGAAAAGGGTGGCTAAGGAGAGATGGAAGATGTTGTGTCTCCCGTACTAGTGATATGACGTGAGCAGTTCTAGAAGAAGCACACTATTCTCGAATGACTATTCATCCAGGTGGTGATAAGATGTATAGGAACATTAAGAGAGTGTTTTATTGGAGTGGCATAAAGAATGATGTGGTAGAGTTTGTAGCTAAGTGTCTTATGTGCAAAAGAGTTAAGGCGGAGCAACAGAAGGCCGGTTGATTGCTTTAACCATTGGATGTACCCGAATGGAAGTGGGATAGTGTTTCGATGGACTTCATAGATGGTTTACCCCGATCTAGGAAGGGGAATACTAGTATTTGGATGATTGTAAATCATTTGACTAAGAGCGTCCACTTCATTTCGGTCAAGAGTAAGAGAACAACACCTTATTTGGCATCCCTATATGTTCGTGAGATATTTGACTTCACAGAGAGACCCTATCTTTACTAGTGAGTTTTAGGGAAGATTGCAAGAGGCTTTAGGGACGCAGCTTAGATTGAGTACGGCCTATCACTCCTAGACAGATTGCCAAACGGAGGGAGTTAATAGAGTTCTTGAGGATTTGTTGAGGATGCGCATTCTTGATTTTGAAGGAACTTGGGAGGAGCTTCTTCCTTTAGTGGAGTTCGCATAAAATAATAGTTTCCAGGCTAGCATTGGGATGACACCTTTTGAAGCTCTTAATGGGAGGCAGTGCAATTCGCCTTCGTGTTGGTTGGAGTGTACAGAGAGATTGCTAATAGGTCCAGGCATGGTTAGAGAGACTTTGGAAAAAGATTGATTTGATTAGATGGAGAATGAAGATGACCTAAGATAGACAGAAATCTTATGCAGATAAGTGGAGAATGGATATTGTGTTTGAGGTAGGAGACTTGGTTTTCACTATGGTATCTCCTCTAGGAAAGGTAGTGAGGTTTGGATCAAGTGTAAAACTTGCTCTTAGATTCGTAGGACCGTTCCCCATTGTGGAAAGGGTAGGGAAGATGGCATATCAAATAAAGGTACCAGAGAGGCTCATGGTAGTTCACGATTATTTTCATGTTCCGCACTTGAGAAAGTGCTTACAAGATTCAGCAGAGGTAATGGAACCTAGCCAACTTGATGAAGTTGTAGTGGAGAGAGAAGAATTGGTTCATCGCAATCCTACCAAGATCGTTGGACGTGATATCAAGAAGCTTAGGAATAAGGAAGTACCTGTGGTTAAGATGTAGTAGGGAGACAGCATTAAGGAAACTACATGGGAGGCTGAGAAGAAAATACATACCTATTATCTGCATCTTTTCGACGATACGTCTTGAATGTCCTATTTCTATCTTTAGTTTTGAGTAGGTTCTTTGTTTTAGTATTCTTTGGGATGGTAGATCTTAAGATTTAACCTATTGATGGTAGGACTAAATGTAAACATGTTACTAGAACATGTTATGTATGTTGGACGCTAGTGGCTGTAAGTGTTTGCTAGTGGATGCTAATGGACGCATATATATACACTAGGCACTATTATCTCTTAGGGATCGACCTAACTAGGTCAATAAAACATATGCATATGAATGTGTGTGCATTTACATTTTTATTTCATTTCCATGTTTCTATAAATGGATGATTATCATATGATTGTTGCATTTGGACAATGATTATAGCACGCATATAGAACTATCAGTCAACATTAAGGAATTTGCATTTATTTGGACACATGGCACGGACATGATTGCCTTAAAGGAGGTCGACTGAATCAGTAGACCGCCTAATCTTTTGCATTAGTTAAGGACATTGACATTGCATTATTGCATGTAACATAAATTTCATTAGAAAGCTTTGGAAAATGGATGTAATAGATGATGATTGAATATACGGTTGTATAATTTTGATAAAAATATTTATTTCATTCTTCTATCCTTGGAGTTTTCGAGGACAAAATCCTTTAAGGAGGGGAGAATGTAACAACCCAAAATTTAAGCTACAATACTTAATTGACGAATTAATTAAATAATAAAACAAGTTTGTAAAATTGTTAGAATCAAGCTACGGGAGTTGCACCATTGTGTTTGTGGAGATTTTCTATTGAATTTCCATATATAACTTGTCGAAATCTGAGTCAATATGAAGAAATTACGCAGGATAGTAGAATCGAAAAAAAACAAAAAAAAAAACAAGGCATGGGGTTTACCCATGCCATAGCCGGATCGACCTATAGGTCAACCCAGGCTTGGGTAAGGTCAACCTTAGGGTCGACTCCCAATGTATAAAGGTTGACCCCCCCTTTTTAATTATGTAGATTCATCCAGTTTAGAGCGAACACGTCATATCTTGATTTTTCTCAAATCCTATGCGTTCGTGCTTCCTACCGACAGTTTGTAGTGAGCCTATGACATGGTTGCACTCGATTTAATCTTCAAATCTAACATCCTGATATCCCTAAGTTACATTATAAATAAGACCCTAGATCTTGTTATTTTTCTTATTTAGATTTTCTACCAATTGGTTTCATTGCCTGAGGCTGGACCCTAAAAAGAAATTTTTTCTTGAAAGGAGATTTTTTTAATAAAAATATTCTATGCCCTAAAAGTGGATTTAGAAAGGCCAAGGAATAGGGCTAAGCATCATAGGTGAGTGTTTTGTAATTATTTTAGTTTTTTAAGTAATTTAAAATAATAGGTTCTCAATAGTTGTAGTTTTTCTACAATTTTGAGATAGTTTTAATATAAGTTATTGACAGTTACTTTTAAACTTCTTTTCAGTCTATTTTATTCAGCTATTTTTATTCAGCTATGTTATTCAGTTATTTACAGTTATTTGTATTTATTTAAATGTTTTACGTTAGAATTTAGCCTGTGAATATTAGTTTCTTTTTATTCCTTTTACGCGAATAAAATATAAAAATACTAAAAAGGGGAAAATTAACTAATATGGATTAAATCGAAATAAATGTTGAATTTACAGAAATTAGATGTAAAATAAGAAAGAACTGTAATAAAAATAAGATAGACTGAAGTAGGCAAATTTTAGACGTTTGCAAGCATGTTTAAAAAAATAGAATAAAAGAGTAACAATTATAACATAGGTTATAAATGAGTAGAAAGAATAGAAAATGCTTATTTTAAAACTTGGATTAAGTTAATAAGCAAATATAGAAAAAGTTGGAGCGACGGTTAGTGTGTACTGGCAATGACCGAGCGTGTGGCATCTATTAGGGTAAATAATTCGCTACTGCGTTCCAAGCACTAAATATGTGTCTTTTTTCATGACCAATAGGATTGGATCCTAGTGGTACAATTGAGATAGCAGGTCGGTCAACGGGTAGAATTAGGATTTCAGCCTAATTTAAATAGGACTAGGGTTTCAGCCTAATCATAGCAGTTTGAGGCAAGTGCAAACAATCACAATTAAACAGCCAAACAGAATCAGAAACTGTATTTTATCCGAGTTTTATCGTTTCTATATTTTCCTTCATACTAGAACTGTTGCTTAGTCAACTACCTTTATCTTGCTTAAGAATGCTAGTAATTATTTTCACTCACTAGACATATAGTCTGACCCATTCTTCTATTTCCTCTTTTCCCCATAGGACAGTAGAATCGAGGATAGTAGATTCAGACCGCATGAAGATATATTCTTGGAGTTCATGTATTCTTCTTCTACTTTTCAGTTTTCTTTTCATTTGACTTTTGATGTACTAGGACTTTATGAGAGGGATGATTTTTATTATTTATGTACTCAGATGATATTATTGAGATTGTATTTTTCATAAGACATGTGTATTTAGCTTTTAAGACATATTCTGTTTTGAAATGAAGTTTAATTTTGAATGTTTAGTTATCATTTAAATGTTTCCACTGTTTTTATTTATTTGTCTTGTGAGTTTAGTCTCTGAGATGCTTTAGTTATACCTATAATGCACCACATCTTTTTGTGTCCCCGTTTGGTATACTAAGGAGTATGGGGTATTTAAGGGGAGATGCAGTGTAACGACCCAATTTTTCGACGCTCGAGAATCGACATCAATACATCCACTGTATCAAATGCCTAATAATCGAATGTCGGAAAACCAGACTGTTAGGGTTAAAGAAGAAGGAGGTAGAAGAAGAAATAGAAAACAATATCAGAATCTCATAATCGTAGCGGAACAATATATAATAGACAAATGACTAATCTTTAAAACAAAAGGAATTATATCTTTTTATACATTACATCACCAGAGTACAACAAAATTCATAACACACAACTGGACAGTTATCACAACCTGTCCCCATAAAACTGGCTATGCAGTTAATCAAACACAGCGGAGTATTCATCAAATACGTGTGATACGTCTTGCCATCGAGCTCATCTCCTTAGCTCTATAACATCATTTCCTGTATCTATAATACTCGGTCTGACCCGAGCATTATAGTGAAATAACACCCGAGTCGGTCTAGAAAACCAGAGTGAGAAAACTCACACGATAGGATTATTAAAGTTTCAAAAATCCTTCGAAAATCAAATGTATCTCGTAAGACCACGCCACAAATAAACATGTCGGGTTTGTACCTTACGATAACCAAAATATTTTTATCAAATCCGTCTGATATTATAATAGTCTCTATAGAAAGTAAAATAGAATCTAGCTGAAATGCTTGCATCTGACGTTTCAGCATAGTTGGGCACAATCAAAACCGTACAGGCGCTTATTGGAGATTGGGTTCCATACAATGGCAGGGCTACTGGGGTATCACCAATCACAGTACGTGGTCTAGATCACCGTACCGAGGATCCACCCTGATCCCCAGCTGCACAATACCGGAGCTACCCCTTACTAAATAGTCCGAATAAGATCATCCCGTGGTTGGGATCAGCAATCGCCCACACAGCCAAATAAAAGGGACTCCTAGACAGGGGTGACCTTACCCAAATTACTTGCTAGCCACTTAGCCTTGTGCACACCTCCGTTGTTTTAGCCATTCCCGGTTGATGAGGATCAAGGATTTGTATTACCTTTTTAGCACACATTCACTTAGAATGCTCATCGTCCTCCTGACGATGTTCTGAAAGCATTCATCCAAACAAGTCCGTTTCGGGTTCGAACGGAACCGAAGGAACTACTTTTACTACATCATTTTAGAATCACCCTCAGGTTAGTAGCGATTAGCCCTTGTATTTCACCGCTCCATCTTCGACTTCAATCTCTTGTCTTCCTCACGAAAACGTTCAAACCAGATCAAAGTGGTTTTCGGGAAATTAATCCCAATCCTGGTCTCTTCGAAACGATCGACGCATTGGCCAATATTGATAGCCGGTTTTAACTATCAAATAACATCCACAAACAATCATTAGACTTAAATAATTTTCCAAATTATTTATCAATCTCAAATATCTTTGCAAGATATACTTCCACTCTTCATCCTTTTGAAAAAACAGTTTTCAAGTCACTTTTCTCTCTCGGAAGAAAATTCCCACCTCGTTTGTTTTATTTCCACTAAAAATCGCCAAGCCTTAATATTTTAGACTTTTAAAATAATTTAAATCACTTTATGCAAAAATATATGTATTGTTTAAACATTTTAAAATAAAAACTATTTAAAACTCTTAAAAATAAAAACTATTTAAAACCCTTATAATAAAAACTATTTAAAACACTTATTTAAAAATATACTTTAAAACACTTGAAATAAAACTATTTAAAACACTTTATTAAAAATATATACTTATTTCTCATGCAAACCTAAGGCCAAAATCAAATTAAAAGTTATTCTATAAGGTATAAATATTAAATAGTTATCTTTTAAATCATAATACTAGCTAAAACCTTAAAATAATTACAACTATAATTAATTTAAATAATATTTACTTTATAATTCTATAACAATTTAAAATAATAAAATTTCTCTACAACATCCCCTTTAAAACTACTTTAAAACCTCTATCTTATACTTGGAAATCTGTTTTTGAAAATAGATTGGCTTTCCAAGGAAATACACTTTCCTTTCCACACCTTTAAATGTAAATCACTACTTTTTTTAAATCAAATTACCCATTCCTTTATAAATTCCCATTCTAAATTTATATTTCCAAATTATCCTCTAATAAATATTTCACTATATAAACCCAGTTTATAAATTCCATAGTCTTATCTCCTTTTTAACACAGTTTCAAACGTGCTATCAATTTCCAATTCGATTTCCAAATTTTTTCATTTTAAAAATAAATTCCTTTACTTATTCAATTTATTTCAAACCCACTAATTTCATATATAACTTCTTTATTATGATTTAAAATCTTCTTTAAACTGAAATATAAATTTCATACTTTTCCAAATTTCTTCTTTATCTTTCCCAAATTTAAACCTTGAATTTGAAAATAAATTCTTTATTTTTTTAAATAATATCACTTAATTTAAAAAAAATCATTTATTCCTATTTATTCAAAATCTCCTTTCCCATACTCGGAATTTGTTTATTAGAATTTAAAAATCAACTTTTATCCTTTTCTAGTTTATTTATCATCCAAACCTCTATAATTATTTACTTAAGAATTTTCCCTTTTATTTCCCTTCAAAAGTCCAATCTATATATTTTGACAACTCAGCATACCCAAATATATTCAATCAAACCATAGCATCCAGTATTTTCAATTACCAACGTAATTTATCATAGATTATCAAATAAACCATGTCATAGAATATTAAACAATCTAAATAATTTTGATGAATTCAGTTGGATCGCTCCAACCTGCTTCCCTGCATCCACAGATATTAGCAAAATATAAAAATACCTAACCCGCTTCAAGGCAGGATATCGCCGTATAAGGGGTCATCCGCTATTATGCGGGGCGCATAGAGTCTCATCAGCTATATAATGCGTCAATCACTCCAATATACATATACACACACACACACACACTATATATATATATATATAATATACCATCCAGACCATTCAAACAATCAACCAATAATTTAAATTTAACTGTTTAAATTTAAAAAGGGGTAATCCGATTGAGTGTGATTAACTCACCTTTGATTTTACTGTTTGCAATCCAATTCCATTCCGGCATGTCTCTCCACGATTTTAGACCTTGTATAAACATCGTTTAGTTTTATTAATATTTGAAATAAATTGAACAATCAATTACCGTTATTTAATTTAACTAATGATTTAATTAAACTAATTTTCCTCGAATAATCTTTAGTAACTAAAATAAGTTGATAAGCGAGTAAGTCGCTATAATCCATTATTTCTAAAATAAACCAGAACATCTAACATGCGTACATATATATATATATACATATATATACATTTATCTATACTATAAAGCAAAACCCTTGGTCAACCGGTCAAAGTGAAGCCTTTTTGACACTGACCAAACTACCCTTCATTTCTTCTTTTCGCCTGTGAAAGAAATACAGTTGTCGGGGTAAATTTGACTTTTGAACATCACTGCAATTTGTGTCCGTTTTCATCCCACGTTCCCAACCCATCTCAAAATACGTTCTTCCCTAACCCATCTTCTTCAACACATATGTTGCCTTCCACTTCTCTACCCTTTCTCATCATAATCGAACGAATCGATTTCTACTACATCTTCAAGCTATAAATTTTGAGATAAAATTTGAATACGAGATTGCAGCGTTGTAAAACCTCTCGGCATCCATGACGGTGACCAATTATGGTCAGCCTTATTTCACGAAACTGCCGGGTAATGGAGGGCGGAGTATTCCACTGCAACTACAATTTGCTTCAGCCATGCCTACATTTTGTAGTTTGTTGAGTGTAACGTTAGGATTATGTCTTTTGCTTATGAGTGGTATTTTTAGTTTTAGAATCACTAACTTTTCTAGATTTTCTAAATCAAGTTTTAGATTTCTGCGCTTAAACCGATTTCTACTTGCACTGATATTTTTATGTCTTTTGCCATGATCCTGGAACCCTCACCTCCTGAAAGCTCGGTCCAGGCTTCTACGGCAAATCAGGTAATTTCATCTTCTAGGCACTTTGATAGCTCAAATCTGGAAAACCTAAAGGCCTTGGCAAGACAGTGAATCTCCCTAAAGGTGGTACAAATAGTGTTTTGAGCAGAATTGGACGACTGTTTTTGCTAAATCTATTATTTATTTATGATAATATTAGTTCATGAAATTGAGTAAAGGGTTGTTTCCATACTTTAGAGTATCAATTTATATCCTAGAATATGGTTATTTTGGTTCTTATTGTTAAGTTCAAATGCATTTTCTTACTCATGTTTAGCTTGGTTTGAGCATTCCTTATTATTAGAACCAAGCTGAAGTTTATTGTTGCTCTGTCTCTCCTTTCTAGATTCGCTATGGCAACTGACTTTCTACTGTATTTTCTATACTTTTTACTGATTTTAGTTGCGCTTTATTTCTCATAATGGTAACCCCAGTATGCATAGCGAATATGAAATGGTGAAATAAATGGCAGTGCAGGCGTAGGATTGGGACGATTTCAATAGCTATTTTGAGATTGGTAGCTCAGTGATGTTAGGTTGATTCATAGGAATCGTCTAAGGTCTTTCTCTCTCTTTGGATTCGGTAAGGCAACTGACTTTCTATTTTATTTTCATATAACATCGATCAAAAGGTTATAATTTTTATTGATTTTTAATTTGTGCTTTATTTTTCTTAATGATAACCTCAGTATGCACAACAAATATAAAACAGTGAGAGAAATGGAAGTGCATGCAGTTCAATTTAAGGTAATCATGTGCAGTACTAAAAAATTAAAGTTGGATCTATGAACAAGCTTGGTAAAGGAATTCTAAGGTCAGTAATGAAGTTATGTTTATCATATTCTTAGGTTTGGGAATTTAAATTTCTTCCATCAGAGATAGTCTGTGGTATTGGTCTGTCTTAGGGTGCAAATTTACCAGCATATTCATGGACAATTTGTACTTGAGTCGACAAAAAATAAAAGAAGCAAGGAAAATTGTTTTGATTGTAGAATAAAATCGTATTAATACCTCTAATTAAACTATACTAATGAATTTGTGAAACTTAGCTATTTTCAAGAAGAAAATAGCCTAGAAGGAATTGGCTTTTACTTCTTTTAACTAAATGCAGATGGAGTTGGTCAAACGTTCACCAAAAAAGTGGTTAAGGCCAAAGCTGTCTACGGTTAATTCTTTTGTCCATACAAAATGTGGATACATATAAGTCAAAGCTCTTCAAACCTGACTTCTCATTCTAAAGCTTAGTTAATTTGAGGAATATATGGATGTTGACTTCCAACTTTATGAGATATGCCATATGTCATTTTTTGCTGTTTTAGATCTTGGTATGTATTTAAACGGACATGATACTAAAATATGAAAAATACCTTAACAGTATGCAGTGTTCTCAAACCCCATATGGCATTTATAGAATCTTCACTCTCAAATTTCCAAAGAATTTTAGATGCATTAATGGTACGACTGAGTTTTTAGGTGTTGTTGACTACGATAATAAAACCTACATACCCTTCTACCATAAGTTACATGGAAATAGCTTTTATTTCTTTTTTAAATCTAGCCATTGATTCTTAGATGTATAACACGAGAGTTCTTAAAATGTGAGTTCCAAAGTAAGCTGAGTTGGTAAAACGTTCGCCAAAAAAGTGGTTAAGGCCATAGCTGCCTTCGGTTAATTCTTTTGTCTACACAAAATGTGGATACATATAAGTCAAAGCTCTTTAAACCCGACTTCTCATGCTAAAGCTTAGTTAATTTGAGGAATATATAGATCTTGACTTCTAACTTTATGAGATATGCAATATGTTATTTTTTGCAGTTTCAGATCTTGGTTTGTATTTGAACGTACATAATACTGAAATATGAAAAATACCTTAACATTGTTATCTTTTAATTATAACAGACCCTTAAATCATTTTTTGTGTATAAAGTGTTCTCAAACCCCATATGACTTTTGTAGAATCTTCACTCTGAAATTTCCAAATAATTCTAGATGCATTAATGGTAAGATTGAGCTTTTAGGTGCTGCCGACTACAATAATAAAACCTAAATACATGTTCCACCATAGGTTACATGGAAATAGCTTTTTTTAATCTGCCTATTGATTCTTAGATGTATAACATGAGAGTTCTTAAAATGTGAGTTCCTAAGTAAGCTCTAAATGGTACTATTACTAAACAAAACTATATTTTATTTGCGGCTCTAGCACACACATGGAAGAGTATGAAATAATATTCTCTTTTTTTCTTAAGTACGATTGGTGGATATATGTAGTGTATGTGTTTCGAGTAATTTGGTTATTATAGAATGAGGATAGTTTTTGCAATTTGATTGTTTAAACAGGAGTTAAAGAATTTTATTTCTATAATTTGGTTTTGATCATGCAAAACGTTCAAACACTTATAGGCCTTTTATTTCAATTTACTACATGAAATCGCATTAATCTGTTATGGCATAGGTGGAAATTAGTGGCCTTAACATCATGTTTCATGTTCTCAATTGATGAAATGTTGATTCATTAACAAGTTACTTCGTTGTTCCACTATGTTATCGGTTTTCAAGTTGCCACTGGAGAGATTAGACTGTCCGTGGTTGCTGCATCATTGCAATGATTAACGAAAGTGTGCTTCTCTCATGATATGCTCCATATGCTCATGTAAAGTATCACCGTGAGTGCATTCTTTTAGGAGAACTTTATATTCTTATTCCTCCTTTATCATGTTAATGTGTTAATTAATAGATTGAGTGGCAATATTGATTGATAAAGTTGTAAGACTAAACATAAAGGACGGTTGCATCCTTTGTCTATTTTATGTTATCACAATGTTTTTTTGAATTTGCTTCAAACTATAAGATTTAATATTGATGAGATTATTGAGGCCTTTTAAGTTCAATATTTATGAAAGTAATGAATAAAGTGAGGGAACTCGGCGTATTATAATTATTGTTTTCCTTACATATGCTTGGTTTTTCTATAGTACTAAATTTAACAAATAATTTATCTGAAATAATTATTATCAATATTATATGCATAATTGACAGAACTAAAATTTATGACATGTTGTAGAGTCCAAAAATGAATCAACCTTTTATTGCATGTTTCACATGAAACATTGATTTCTTTTGGTGAATTTGGTTACCTTTCCTATATTCTTATATTTTTCCAATTGTGATTTCATTACCTTATAAATGTTATATATGCCAGCTCCTATTTTATTCCAAGCTGAAGAATATTCATGATTTACAGCTCAAAAATAAATGTTATGTTTATTCATGTTTATTTTACAAGACCTCCAGATTCCAAACCGTTAAAACTCTGTACACACAGATTTATTTTAGGACATAAAACTGTGTTTTTTCGTTAAAAAATAAAATTACAGCAATAAACTATAATGGTGTACTACAAAAATAAAGTAGTGATGCATTAATAACAGGTTACAGTAGTAATGCAGAGGATGCACGGAAGCATAGGAGCAGGAGCTGGAGCCTACTACATGGATAGGAATAAGCTGCAGTGTATGAATGCGTCTGAGGCAGGGCAAAGCTGAAAAGACATGTACTGGATGTGTGGTACAAGGTGCTGCATGGAAGTTACAGGGGTTAACGCCGCAGCCGAAGCTGCATTTTTCTGTTATGTGCATGGAATTTGCAGGCATTGGAGCAAGATATTGTAACAAACTGTAGTATATGTGAAAGTGTAGAAATTACTTTTTTATTTGTGGCTAACGCAAAAATTATTATTTATTATAGCAATATTTGACAAGTAAACTGAGTTTTTGATTATGTACTTACTACACAAAATAACCTAATCATTGTTTTTCCATTTCAAAATAGTGTGTACAGTTACAAACAACAAGAATTATTTTTATTAAGCATACATGGGCTTCATTATCAACCAGACTTGGTTTCTGGTTCTAAATATATAGAATGTAAAGCAACTAATAAGCCACCCTTGCAATGTTACATACAATTTACATTGTCGTTTCTCAAATTAACGTTGGATAATTACTGTACTACTGTATTTACTCAAACTTACGACTTTAACCGTAAAGCATATTTATATTTCTTAGACCAATAAATTCAAGCGTGGTTATAGGGTAAATTAGCTACACTAATTAAGCTAAACAGCATATGCAACTAATGTTGCAACAATTGCCTAATATTCTACAAAAATGTCATCGACCTTAAATGAATTTAACGATTATTAATTAGGAAAATTACAATAAAAAGGTTTCAAACAACTTATAAATTTGACTTCGTTCATGCTCTCCTTACATTTGATATGCATGCACAAACCATTTACAATAATACACATCAATAATTATGCTAATTTTCAACAAATAATTCGACTTTACAACTTTGAACATATGTAAAAAAAATAATAAAACTTTTCACCAAACGCGAAGCCCGTGTTACGTGTCTAATATTTTTTACTCAAGTTATAAGAAGCAACTTCTAGTCAGAGTTGTCTTTTTTTTTAAAAGACCGAAACTCATCACCATAGGCCATGATAGATATTGAATATTGTTAATACTATTCTCCATGAATATTGTTTAAAAAATGCATTGTTTGTGTGGCTTTGTTCTTTTTCAAATACTGCATCAACAAATGAATGTTCATTTTATTGCATTCCTTGCTCCATTAATCTACTTCCTACCTGCTTCAAACTTCTCATTCGGTGCTGTCCAACATATATAATTAGACCAAAATTAATATATAGCTCTACACTACTGTAAGTGCATTAAGAAAAGAAGGGAAAATATAAAACACACACACACACACAGATATATATATATACACACACACACATATGTACATATGTGTGTCTATGTGTATATATATCACCACCATAATGGTAGCACACACAAAATTTTCACACTTCCTTCTTGACACACGTCCAACGGACGTGCCACCATACTCGTACATATATATATATATATATATATATATATATATTTGAAACTTCATATATATACTTTAAAAATAATCTATATAGATTTTTATAAATCTAGTTTTATACAAAACCTCCCAAACATTTAAAATTCCCATTTTCAAAACTTCACCTGTACATACATATACACATACATACATACATACATATATATATATATATATATATATATATATCCCTTCTTATATATATATCTATTTCCCTCCTTATACATATATATAATTCTGTTTTCTCTACATGCATATATAAAATTTTAGATTTAAACTAAATTAAGGTTAACTGAAAATTTAAAAACTGCTTAAAACTTTATCTTACTGTAATAATGTCTTCCTTAATATATATACCTTTGTAAAAAATATGATTTTAAAGTATCTTTGTAAATATACATACATACATACATACATACATATATATATACATACATACATTATTAGAATTCAAATTGAAACGAAGATAAACCGGAAGTGCCTCACTGACTCCAAGCGCGTCCCCGCTATTCCTATCTGTAGCTATCGACCACCAAGTCGCGTTTCCCCTTCCTTTGGTTGCGATCCAACCCAGATTGAACGTAGTGGAGTTCGACCGGGTTCAGTTTCTAGGGTTAAGGTTCCATCTAAGAGAGAGGCGGTGTTCGCGTCGATGAATTCAGAAGCGAGGCGAGGTAGCGATTGCCTGTAGGATCGGCGTTTGAGATGTGGAAGCCATGACGATTAAAAATTTTGAGAATCGACGTTTGGCGGAGGAGGAGGAACCGCCATTGGAATTCTCTGATTTTGAGGTGACGGAGAGTAATGAACGATGTAATGCAAATCAGTGATGGGTTTTCGGCCATGATTTTCCTTTTTGAACGAAAAAGAAGAAAGGGGAAAATAAAAGAATGAAATCATATTGGCCGTTATATATTTTCTACGTTCGTTTGATTATTTTTATTTTTATTTTAATACGAAGGATAACACTTGTACGCAAATTAGGAAAGGTAAGGGACACGTGCTTTAGATTTCTCAATGTGTCTCTACTTGCTCAATATTTGAATTATACTATTTATATTCAAATTTAAATTCAAATTTAAATCGTCTCGATTATCGCAATTCACAATCTCGATCTCCTATCGAGGCGTACTGCCAAACGTTTATAATGTTAAACCCCTATTTCGAACGCAATGGAAAAGGTTTCGAGTCCTAATTCGATCGTATAGAGAAGATAGCTTTTTGGACCTAGTTATTATATTTAATTTTCGATATAAATTCTAGCGCGCTTATATATCGTACTACCACACGACCACTCCAAAAACAACGAAAATTGAAATCCGATAATAATACACTATTGCGGATCAAATGGAAATGGCTTTGTCTAATTCAAAGACTGTGCCTCGAAAGGCTATTTTAAATGTCAATTTAAACGATATATTTTCAAAACTGAACAAAACACTATTAAATTAAATTTTAGAAATTCTGCTATCTCCAGAATTATCAATATAAAATTTGTAAACCTTTAAAATATTTTTAAAAAGCTTCAAATTCCAGATTCAATAATTTTCCCAATTTCCAGTTATTAATTAAATATTTAAATTATCCAATAAATAGCGATATTTGAAATTCAAATTAGAAACTAACAATTAAATATTTAAAATCAATTAAATATCAAATTTCAAGTATCTAAAATTTTGGGTCGTCACATTCCTCCCCTTTAAAAGAAATTCATCCTCGAAATTACTAGTTAAGAGGAATGTCCCATAACCCATTAATTTTTTCTTTCCAAAATCAACAGTTTTAAAACACCCAAACAATCTTATAAAAGACACAATCGCACTTACTAACTTCCTAAACTCATCCATAAATTCCAAACAATATTATTTTCTCAACAATTCAAATTTAAATCTAAATCCAAATTTTAAATTATCTAAATTTCTCAAAAAATTTCTAACTCTCTAAATTTTCGAAAAATTTCGCCAGCGTCTCCTTTGCGTAGCTAGCTCGATACAACTACAAAATGCCTCTACGAGATCCCAAATTTCAAAAGAACACAAAATGTCGAGTGGAAAGATTAGAAGATCACTAAATTTCATACAGAAATTTAAATACATTTCTTTTTGTCGAGCAATTGAATTTATCTTCTGAAATCAAAAATCCCAATTTATCCTTCTGCTTGTTAAACACATGTATACCCTACTTTGCAATAATATCCAAGCATAGCTTCAAAATCATTTTATACATTTCTTTACAAAATTTTAAATATCTATTTTATTCAGGTCCATACGATGCACATATATCATCCGTATACAATACCAAATTCGATCGCTCACTCGATCACACAATGTCACTTATGAACTAGTATCGTCCCTCCGACTTGCTTGTGTAGACTCAGATATGGTTTCTTGATCAGAAACCGTCATTCTCCTTGCATAGCCCCAAATTATGATAGAGAATTTACAGAATCAATTAAAAATCCATATCCAGCGTTCGCCGTCGAGAGTCGAGTGAAAAATTCAAACTTGGACCGATATGATTATCTCAAAATTCTATGCTCGATTCTGATCGCATTGCTATGGGAATAAAATAATATACGTACATCCTACGTATTTATTCCAATTGATTATTAGTTAAATCAATTTTCTTGTTATTCATTATTACCTTGATTCCACCACTTATTCTCAATTTACTATTTCACACGCCTTTATAAATCTTCATTTCAAATTTTAACATAGTATCTTTCCTATACCAAATTTTACTTGAGAATTTCATTATTCATTTCTTAAGTCCAATATAAATATTTTATATACTTCTTATATTTATTCTCTACTTCACCACAGATGTTTATCATTATTATTATTTTAAATTAGTTCCATTTATTTCAAATTTCAATTCATTTTATCTCAAACCATTTTTTGTATTTAACCATCTCTTTATTTAGTTCCACTTACAAATTAATTTACAACTTCACTTTATTCAATTCAGTTTTCAATTTTAATATTCAGTTTTCAATTTCATTTAGTTACAACCAAATAAAGTTTCAAATCTCAATACTTTTATTCAAATTTTCATTTTCAATTCCACTTGATTTAAATTTTCTTTCCTTCCACCCATTTATTCCCAATAAAAATTAATACTTCATTTTATTCAACAAGATTCAAATCAAAATCTCATTCCAATTCATTTTCTTACTCACTTAAATCAATTTGTTTAGTTACAAATTTTATTTTATTTAGTCCAACCTGGCTAATTCTTCATTTTGCACAATTCAAATATTCAGTTTCAATCCTATTTACTTATAAATGCAAATTCATTTGTCTATCCGCACTTTTATTTCCAACTTATAACTTTTTATAAGTAACCATTTCACTAGTATTCTTGGACTTTTCTTTAAATGCATTTCTACTTAACTATATTTAATTACACTTGCGAACTTCTTTTAAATTTAATTCATTTAATTGGATTACATTCTAACTTATTTCGTTACCTTACTTACTTCAAAATTTTAACTCTTTTTCAAGTTAAATTTTCTATTCTAAACAACTTCATTTTATAAGTTCCCCAAACTTATTTATATTACATAAACATTTTAAATAAGATTCTAGAGTCTTTTAAACAATTCTCAACATTAGAAAATCATTTTTGAGATCAATTATATACACAAATCATTTTCGTATCAATTTATCCCTTGCATTTTTAAAACCAAACCCAGTTTTGCAACAACTCCAATTTAAAACAATTTGGCAGCAATTCCTCTCCTGGAAACTCGAAAATGAACATCGATGATGCTGCAGTCATCACCGAAATAATTTTATAGTGACCGAAAAAAGTTTAGTGCTTTTACTTTCCTTTTTCAAAAACATTTTCAAGTATTTTTAATTCCAAATCCCACCAGATTTTCTCAAAAACCTTTGAAAATCATTTTCAAACTCAAAGGAATTTAAATCTTTCCTAGAATTCCAAATCCCAAATCCTTTCAATACATATTCAAATATTACTCTAGAATTTTATTTCAAATTTTAAATCACATTTATAATTCACATTTACAATTTAATTGTGTAATATGAATTTACTTTCTTAACTTTTTGGTTATAACATTAATTTCTCACTTTAATTTCTACAAAAAAATGATAATTGCTTAATATTATCATTCCTTAACAACCAAGCAACCATATACAATAATAATTTACAAAAATTATTTCTTTTATATACAAAAATAATTTGGGTAAAATTATTTCACTTACCCTATTTTAAAACAATATTATGTCGGTTCATCTTGTTTGAGCGTTTAGAAACCCCTATCGATACGGTTGTACTTCCTGTACCGACCAGAATTCATAAACACTCAACCGATAAGTCAACACAATATAAAAACAATTTTTATATTCACTAATAAATACGCGCTCATATCTACTAATGCACTCAAACTCATTCTAGAGTACTACGGACTCTATTTCAATGAGTAATCCCCCACCAAAGCCAAGGTTCTCGCTTAACCTTCAACTCTGATACCAATCTATAACGACCCGATTTTTCGACGCACGAAAATCGACATCAATACGTCCACTGTGTCAAATGTCGAACAATTGAATGCCGGAAACCGAACCGTTAGGGTTAAAGAAGAAGGAGGTAGAAGAAAAAATAGAAAACAATATCAGAATCTCACAATCGCAGTTGAACAATATATAATAGATAAATGACTAATCTTTAAAACAAAACGAATTAAATCTATCTATACATTACATCACCAGAGCACCACAAAATTCATAACACGCAACTGGACAGTTATCATAACCTGTCCCCACAAAACTGACTTTGAAGTTAGTCAGACACAGCGGAGCATGTGGGACGTCTCGCCATCCAGCTCGTCTCTGGAGCTCCACATCATCCTTTCCTGTATCTATAATACTTAGTCTGACCCGAGCATTATAGCGAAATGAACCCGAGTCGGTCTAGAAAACTAGAGTGAGAAAACTCACACAACTGGACTATTAAAGTTATGCTTTGAAAATCAAAGGTATCACGTAAGACCACGCCATAAATAAACATGCCTGGTTTTTACCTAACGATAACCAATTTTTTTAATCAAATCTATCTGATATTATAATAGTGTCTATAGAAAGTAAAATAGAATCTAGCTGAAATGCTTGCATCTCATGTTTCAGCATAGTTGGGCACAATCAAAACCGTAAAGGCGCTTATTGGAGATTGGATTCCATATAATGGCAGGGCAATTGGGGTACCGCCCATCACAGTACGTGGTCTAGATCATCGTACCAAAGATCCACCTTAATCCCCTGCTACATAAGACCGGAGCTACCCCTTACTGGATAGTCTGAATAAGATCACCCCATGGTTGGGATCAGCAACCGCCCATACAGCCGAATAAAAGGGACCTCTAGATAGAGGTGACTTTACCCTAATTGGTTGCTAGCAACTTAGCCTTGTGCACACCTCCCCTGTTTTAGCCATTCCTGGTTGACGAGGCTCAAGGCTTTGCATTACCTTTTTAGCACACATTCACTTAGAATGCTCATTGTCCTCCTGATGATGTTTTGAAAGCATTCATCCATACTAGTCCGTTCCGGGTCGAACGGAACCGAAGGCACTACTCCTACTACATCCATTTTGGAATCACCCTCAGGATTATTAGCGATTAGCCCTTATACTTCGCTACCCCATCTTTGACTCCAAGCTCTTGTCTTCCTTACGAAAACGTTCAGACCGGATCGAAGTGGTTTTCGAGAAATTAATCCAAATCCCGGTCTCTTCGAAACGATCAGCGCATTGGCCAATATTGATAGTCGGTTATTTAAATATCAAATAACATCCACAAAAAATCATCATATTTAAATAATTTACCAAATTATTTATTAATCTCAAATATCTTCGCAGTATATACTTCCACTCTTCATCCCTTTGAAAAAATAGCTTTCAAATCACTTTTCTCTCTCGGAAGAAAATTCCCACCCTATTTGTTTTATTTCCACTGAAAATCGCCAAGCCTTGATATTTTAGACTTTTAAAATAATTTAAATCACTTTATCCGAAAAAATATATATATATACTTTAAACATTTTAAAAGAAAAACTATTTAAAACTCTTAAAAATAAATTTTTTTAAAACATTTATAATAAAAACTATTTAAAACACTTAATTAAAATATACTTTAAAACACTTGAAATAAAACTATTTAAAACACTTTATTAAAAATATGTACTTATTTCACATATAAAACTAAGGCCAAAACTAAAATAAAAATTATTCTATAAGGTACAAATATTAAATAATTATCTTTTAAATCATAATACTAGCTAAACCCTTAAAATAATTACAACTATAATTTATTCAAATAATATTTACTTTAAAATTCTAAATCTCTAAAACATCCCTTTTAAAACCACTTTAAAACCTCTATCTTATACTTGGAAATCTTTCTTCGAAAATATACTTGGCTTTCCAGGGAAATAACTTTCCTTTCCACACCTTTAAAAATAAATCACTATTTATTTTTAAATCAAATTACCCATTCCTTTATAAATTCCCATTTTGAATTTATATTTCCAAATTATCCTCTAATAAATATTTCACTTTATAAACCCAGTTTAAAAATTCCATAGTCTCGTCTCATTTTTAACACAGTTTCAAACATGTAATCGATTTCCAAATCGATTTCCAAATTTACTCCATTTTAAAAATAAATTCCATTACTTAATTTATTTCAGATCCATTAATTTCAGATTTAACTTCTTTACTATGATTTAAAATCTTATTTAAACTGAAATACAAATTTCATACTTTTTCAAGTTTCTTCTTTATCTTTTCCAAATTTAAACCTTAAATATGAAAATAAATTCTTTATTCCTTTAAATAATATCACTTAAGTTCAAAAAAATTAATTTATTCCAATTTATTCAAAATCTCCTTTTCCATGCTCGGAATTTATTTATTAGAATTTAAAAACCAACTTTTATACTTTTCCAATTTATTTATCCAAACCTCTATAATTATTTACTTAATCCCTTTTATTTCCCTTCAAAAATCCAATCTATATATTTTGATAACTCATTACACCCAAATTTATTCAATCAAACCATAGCATCCAATATTTTCAATTACTAATATAATTTATCACAGATTATCAAATAAACCATATCATAGAATATTAAACAAACTAAATAATTTTGAGGAATCCAGTTGGATCCCTGCATCCAAAGATGTTAGCACAATATAAAAATACCAATCCTACTTCAAGGCGGGATACCGCGGTGTAAAGGGTCATCTGCTTTTAAGCGGGACGCATAGGGTCTCATCCACTATATAATGCGGGAAATCAATCACTCCAATATATATACACACACTATATATATAATATACCATCTAGACCATTCAAACAATCAATCAATAATTTAAATTTACCGTTTAAATTTAAAAAAGGGTAATTGGAATGAGTTATATTAACTCACATTTGATTTTACTGTTTGCAACCCAATTCCATTCTGGCTTGTCTCTTCACAATTTTAGACCTTATATAAACATCGTATGGTTTTATTAATATTTGAAATAAATCAGACAATCAATTACCGTTATTTAATTTAACTAATGATTTAATTAAACTAATTTTCCTTGAATAATCTTAGTAACTAAAATAAGTTGATAAGCAAGTATGTCGCTATAATCCATTTTTTCTAAAATAAACCAGAACATCTAACATGCGTACATATATATATAAATTTATTTATTTATTTACTTTTTTGAAACTTCATATATACACTATAAAAATAATCTATATAGATTTTTATGAATCTAGTTTTATACAAAACCTCTCAAACATTTAAAATTCCCATTTTCAAAACCTTACCTATATATATATATATATATATTTATTTATTTCCCTCCTTACTATACATATATACATACATACATACATATATATATATATTTCTATTTTCTATACATGCATATATAAATTTCAGATATAAATTAAATTAAGGTTAACTAAAAATTTAAAAACTGCTTGAAACTTTACCTTACTGTAATAATGTCTTCTTTAATATATATACCTTTGTAAAAAAAATATGATTTTAAAGTTTCTTTGTAAATATACATATACATATACATACATTATTAAAATTCAAATTGAAACAAAGTTAAACCGAAAGTACCTCACTGACTCCAGGCGCGTCGCCGCCATTCCTATCTACAGCTATCGAGCACCAAGTCGTGTTTCCCCTTCCTTTTGTTGCGATCTAACCTAGACTAAATGTAGAGGAGCCCGAACGGATTCAGTTTCCAGGTTTAGGGTTCCATCTTAGAGAGAGGCGGTGTTCGCGTTGATGAATTCAAAAGCGAGGCGTGGTAACGATCGCCTGTAGGATCGGCCTTTAAGATGTGGAAGCCAAGACAATCACAAATTTTGAGAATCGGCATTTGGTGGAGGAGGAGGAACCTCCATTGGAATTCTCTGATTTTAAGGTGACGGAGAGTAACGAACGATGTAATGCAAAGCAATGATGGGTTTTCGGCCATGATTTTACTTTTTGAATGAAAAAGAAGAAAGGGGAAAATAAAAGAATGAATTCATATCGGCCCTTATATTTTTTCTACGTTCATTTGTTTATTATTATTTTTAAAAAAAATGAAGGGAAACAATTGTACACAAATTAGAAAAGGTAAGGGACACGTGCTTTAGATTTCTCAACGTGTCTCTGCTTGCAATAGTATTTTAATTATATTATTTAAATTCAAACTTAAATCGTCTCGATTATCGCAACTCACAATCTTTCTCTCCTATCGAGGCATGCCGCTAGGCGTTTATAATATTAAACCCCAATTCCGAATGCGATGGAAAAGGTTTCGAGTCCTAATTCGATCGTATGGAGAAGATAGCTTTTTGGACCCAATTATTATATTTAATTTTCGATATAAATTATAGCGCATTTATATATCATATGACCACATGACCACTCCAAAGACTACGGAAATTGAAATCCGATAATAATACACTATTATGGATCTAATGGAACTGGTTTCGTCGAATTCCAAGACTGTGCCTCGGAAGGCTATTTTAAATGTCGATTTAAACGATATATTTTCAAAACTGAACAAAACACTGTTAAATTAAATTTTAGAACTTCTGCTGTCTCTAATATTATCAATATAAAATTTTTAAACCTTCAAAATATTTTTAACAAGCTTGAAATTCCATATTCAACAATTTTCCCAATTTCCAGTTATTAATTAAATATTTAAATGATCCAATAAATAGCAATATTTGAAATTCAAGTTAGAAACTAATAATTAAATATTTAAAATCACCCGAATATCCAATTTCAAATATCTAAAATTCTGGGTCTTCACATGTAGCAAGGCTATGTGGGTCGCACTCATTAACGCATGTATATGTAACTAGAAAATTTAATACATGTAACTAGAAAGGTGATGACATATAAGGCTTTAGTAGTGTAGTCTCATTAGGGATAGGGTTAATAATACCTTAGAATGAGTTTGAGTGTCTTAAGAGCGTGTATTTTTTTAGTGATATAAAAATGTTTTATATTGTGTTAATTGATTTTTCAGTAGCTTATGGATTCTGGTCAATACGAGTAGTTAGCGTTATTGATGGGGATCTCGAAACACTTAAACAAGATCAACTGACGTAGTATTTTTTTTGAAATTGGTAAATGAAATAATTTTTACCAAATGTATATTTTATATACAAAAAGAATGATTTTAAAGTATAGTATAGTATTTTTAAAGTGTTGTTTGTTAGGATAATAATATTTTCTTATTATCAATTAGTTAGCCATGCTTGTCCAATTGAGCATCGACCATGGTTAGTGTGTATAGGTAGATTCCCTGTTAATATATTTGCTGGGTAAATAGCAATAGGAAATAAAACGAACATAATGTGAATTAAGTTTCACAATTTGACTATGAGGTGTTCGATGTTAATGCTGGGATAAAATAAAAGTTAGAACATTTTGGAATAAATATTTGAAAATGGATTAAATAAGATGTGTCTTTTAATTAGGCAGAATTTAGGCTGAAAACTTGAGAACCTAAATCCTGGTGCTTTTGAAAGAAAAAATATTTTAAAGGTTTTGGAAAGTAATAATGGCATCGTTCATAATTTTGGTTCAAGTATAAATTTTTTGGGAAATGGGTCTCGATTGTTTTGTGATGATCAAAATAATATTTAAGTCTGTAATAACCCAAAATTTGAGTTATAACAATTAATTAATGAACTAATTAAACAATAAAATAAGTTAGTGAAATTGTTAGAGTTGAGCCATAGAAGCTGCACTATTGGGTCTGTGGTAATTTTTTAATCAATTTCCATGTATAACTTGTTGAAATCCGAGCTAGTATGAAGTTACAAGAGAAATAAGAAATTAGAATTTAATAAACTAAAACGAAAAAAAATACGTATCCATAGGTCAACCCTTATTTGGGTCAGGTCGACCTATGTGTCAACCCCTAAAAGGGTCGGGTCGGCCCGCACTTTGACCTAGACGACATTTCATCTAGGTACAAGCCGAAGAGTGTAAAAGTTGATTTTTGTGAGATCTCGTGAGTTCGTAGCTGTATCCGACGGTTCCTAGTAAGCCTATGACGTGGTTGCACTAGATTTAATCTTCAAATCCGACGGCTTGAGATCCCTAAGCTGTACTATAAATAGAACCCTAGGCCTACCTATTTTTCTCATTCACTTTACTCCCAATTGGATTCGTTGCCTGAGGCTGAACCTTACATAGAAAATTTTTCTAGGAAGGAAATCTTTTTGATAAAAATATTCTACGCCCTATAAGTGGATCCAGGAAGACCAAGGACTAGAGCTAAGGACCAGAGGTGAGTGCTTTGTAATTATTTTATATTTGTAATCAATTTAAAGTAATAGGGTTCTTAATAGTTGTAGTTTTTCTACAATTTTGAGACAGTTTTTATATGAGTTTATTTATAGTCAGTTTTTAAATAAATTTCAAAAGATCTTTTCAGTCTATTTCTTTTAGCTATTTATATACAATTATTTACATATATTTTAAGTTGGAATTTAGCCCGTAAATGTTAGTTTCTTTTTATAAAGATTTAATCCATTTATACGTGAATAAAATATTAAAAAGAGAATAACTCGCTAATATGGATTAACATAAAAAACACTAAATTTACAGAAATCAGATGTAAAATAAGAAAAACTGAAATAAAAAGAGATAAATTGAAATAGGCAAATTTAATATATTTGCAAGCATGATTATAACTAAAAAAAGAAAATAGAAGAGTAAAAGTTGCAAGAACAATTATAACATAGATTATAATTAGAAAGAAAAAAAATAACATAAGAGGCTTATTTTAAAACTTTGATCTTTGATTAAGTTAATAAGCAAATATAAAAGAAGTAACAGAAGAGGTTTATTTTAAAACTTAGATCTTGGATTATTTTACTAAGCAATATAGAAGTAGGACCCGTACCGGCAGCATTCCTTTTCAGGTCTAGGACCGATGGTTCCACATGTAGGTGAGGATGGGACATGCTTATGCTGAATAGGGTAAATAAGTGGCCAATAAATAGAGGCTCAAAACTAGAGATTTGGGCAAGGGGCGCAAAAGTAGAAGATTTGTTTGTTAAGACTAGCACTGGCAGCATTCCATTTCAGGTTGAGGACTGATGGTCTCATAGGTAGGTGAGGCTGGCCACGCTCACGCTGATTAGGGTAAATAAAGGGTCAAATATGGGGAGACAGTTAGTGTGTAACGGCGATGACCGAGCGTGCAGCATCAGTTAAGGTAAATAATTCTCTACCACGTCCTAAGTGCTAAAGAGGTGTCTTTTACTATGACCAACATGATTGGTTCACAATGGCACAACATTGATAAGAAAGGTCGATCAGTGGGTAGGATTAGGATTTCAGCCTAATCAAGTTAGCAGTTGAGATAGGATTAGGATTTCAGCCTAATCATAGTAGTTTAAGGCAAGTGCAAACAATTAAACAATAAAAGCAAACAGTCAAACAAAATCAAAAATAATATTTTATCCGAGGTTTATCTTTTCTGTATTTTCCTTCCAAGCTAGAACTATTGGTTAGTCTCTTATCTTTATCTTGCTTAGAAATGCTAGTAATTACTTTCACTTACCAGGCTAATTGTCTGACACACTCCTCTATCTTTCCCCTTTTCTCCTAATAGGCCAGTAGAGTTAAGAATAGGTACTTCAAGTAGCTTGGAGATTCATCTCCGGAGTCTTCTCATTTCAGATGTATTCTTCTGCTTGTCGTTTTTTCATTTGTCTTATGATGGATTGGCACTTTTAGAGGGATTAAGATTATTACTGTTACTTTTGTACATGGATTTTATGAGACTGAGATGTATTTTCATGAGACACGAGACATTTTTACTTTCTAAGACATGTTATGTTTTTATGATTTATTTCAAAATGGAGTTTAATTCTTAATGATAAGTTATTATTTTAATGTTTTCCACTACTTTATCTTATTTGCCTTGTGAATCTTAGTCTCTATGATGCTTTAGCTATACTTATAAAGCACTACATCCTTTGGCATGCCCTTTTTGAGAATACTAAATGGTGTGGGGTGTTTCATTTGGCATCAGAAGCCAAGCTTATAGGATTGCTAAAAACTTGTTTTAAAAGTAAAGTATTTTTAAATGGTAACATATCTTCAAACTAAAAGTATTTTTTAGAAAGAAACTCTTATTATATATATAATTTTCAAGTATCAAAGAGTTTTTATAAAAATCCCCTCGAAGTCCAGTTCAACCTTCTTTCGAGCCTAAATTTTCTTTTCTTTGCATGGTATGGCGGACGCCCCAAATCTTCCAAAGGGTGTTCAAGTCCCTGGCTGGTTCCATAGATACCTCTAAACTACGGCACTAGACGTGCAAGGGCAAGCGCCAAATGCCGCATCGGCGGGTGGAGGTCCGGTTAATCCAACTGCAGCAGTCAATTTTTATAAGCTATGCAAGGACTTGCTAATCCAAGAGGCAAGACGTTTCCTGACATGGAGGATTTCGTAGAGGCACAAACTTGGTTGAAGAATACGTAGCGGATATTTGGGCTGTTAGGATTGAAGAGCCGATAGAGAGTTTAGCTTGCATCTTGGCGGTTGAAGGGAAAGGCTTCTTACTGGTGGAAGATTATAGAAATGGAGGGTAGAGACATCGGTTGATTTGGATTTTGGGAAAGGTTTAAGAGAAAGTTCATCTTGCAAATCGAGGAAAGCATGCAGTTTGAGAAGTTCATTAGTTTGAAGCAGGGGAGTCTTTTGGTGAAAGAGCATATAAATCGATTTAATGAGTTATCGTGGTTCAGGATGGAGCTTGTTAGTACACCACACAAGAAGTCCACCAAGTTTGCTAAGGGTTTGAACTAGCCCCTCCAAGGTTTGGATTGACACTTGTGCCAATGGAAGCGACCTATGAACCACTTGGGGAAATGGCTCTTATATCAGATGTTGCTAAGAAAGAAGAGGTTAAGTAGGTTCCTAAATTAGAAATTCTAAGCTGTGGTGGAAGAATAAGAAGGATAAGGACAAGAAGAAAGGAGGAGGACCTCAGAAGGGACAGATCAAGAAGGCCGAGAAATGTCATAGTCTTGTTGAGCATTTTAAAAAGGACTGTAAGAAGGACATAATGAAGGGGAGGTATTACGAATGTGGGTAGCCTGGAGACCTTAGTAGAGCTTGTCTTAGAAGACGGGGTAGAGAGTAGGCGCACCTAATGCACAAGTACAGGCTTTGGATGCAACACCTTCTAGTAGTGGACCGGATCAAGGTAGAAAAGTATCTGTAGAAGGTTTGATCTCTATTACGGATTTTCCTATTCAAACATTTTTTACTCCGTAGCATCGCATTCTTTCATTTGTAGTTCCTTGGTTGATTGTTTGCACTTAGATATTTCTCTAGTAGTAGACCCTATAGTTGTTTCAAATACCATAGGATGATCGGCACATTTATCCATGATTCGTAGGGGCTTGAAAATTTTTATACTAGGCATAGAGTTTGATTGCGATGCTTAAGTACTAGGATTTTTGGGATATGGGATGATTTTGAGGATGGACTGGATATCCACTTATGGTGCGATATTGCAGTGCGAAAGGAGAGTCGTTAGACTAGAGACATGTAGCAGACGGACTCTCTAGGTTTCTTGCGACCCACGTGGGCAGTCATGTTGAGCTTTCTTTGTTCCCTTGATTCATCACTTGGAGACTAAGATTCGGTTACAGTTGTTAGAGATTTCCCAAACGTTTTTGAGGAGGCTAAGGGCTACCCTCTAAGAGAGAGATCGACTTTAGGATGACAATGCTAAGCCAGTGGCATTGCCCGTTAGACGTATGGCTCCTAGAGAGAGGAAGGAGTTAAGTAAGCAGATCGGTGAGATACTAGAAAGAGGCTTCATCAGATGGAGCATATCTGAGTGGGGAGCGGCAGTCATCTTCACTACAAAGGCGGATGGTTCCCTTCGACTTTGCATAGACTATAGAGGGTTGAATAAGCTCACGAAGAAGAATCGTTACCCAATTCCAAGGATAGACAATCTTTTTGATCTGTTGGTTGGATCTTCAGTATTTTCTCAGCTTGATGCCACTAGATTTCATCTGCTTAGGGTCGCCGACGATAGCATTTATAGGACAACATTTAGAACACCCGATGGATTATTTGAGTGGTTGGTTATGCTGCTTGGGCTGAATAATGCCCCATTCTATTTTGTAGAACTGATGAGCCGTGTTTTTTGAGATGTCCTAAATAAATTCGTTATAGTGTTTGTGGACGATATTTTGGTGTTTTCCAAGAGTATGGAATAGCATGCTATTCATTTTGACGAGGTTCTTCATACACTTCGTACTCATACGTTGAAGGCAAAATTCTCGAAGTGTCGCTTTTGGCGTGAGGAGGAGCGTTTCTTAGGGCATGTAATCTCAAGAGAGGGTATAGCAGTGGATCCCGTTAAGGTAGCAGCGGTACAGGATTAGAAGGTGCCCAAGAATGCTACCGAAGTTAGAAGCTTCATAGGTTTAGCTGGTTGTTATATGAAGTTTATCAGAAATTTTGCTAAGATTTCAGCGCCGCTTACTAGCCTCACTAAGAAGAAGGCGATATTCGTGTGGGACGTGGACTTTGAGGATTCCTTCACGATGCTAAAGAGAGTACTTACTAGTGTACCAGTGCTAGTTTTACACAATGGATCTAAGCCTTTTACAGTATACACTGATGCATGTTGGATTGGCCTTGGGACAGTATTGATGTACGAAAGAAGGGTAGTATGTTATGGGAGTAGACAGTTGAGAACTCATGAGAAAAACTACCCCCACCCATGATTTGGGGTTGGCTGCTATTGTTTTCATGCTCATATCTGAGAGACATTACCTGCTACGAGAGAGGTTCGAGCTTTTCACTGACCATAAATCATTGAAGTACCTGTTCTCACAAAAGGATTTAAACTTAGGACAGCAGCATTGGATGGAGTTACCAGCATCATATTACTTTGAGATATCTTACACCGCTGGCAAGGGGAACGTGGTTGCGAATGTGTTAAGTAGAAAGAGAGAAACCCTTAGCGCAATGTTCATGGAGTGGAAAAGTCTAAAGTTTTTTTTCCATCTTTGATTTTAAAGCCTCTACAAAAATTACTCCTGGATTATTGGTAGCACTTGAGGTTAAGCCTACCCTCATAGATCGGGTTGGCTCATGGCAGCGAGAGGAATAAGAGCTTACGGATATTCTGGATAGGATTAGTGGAGGAGAGGTCCTAGACATCTCCAACGCTATTCCATAGATTGTTAAGGGTGGCTAAGGAGAGATGGAAGACTTTGTGTCCCCTGCACTAGTGATTTGATGAAAGAAGTTCTAGCAAAGGCACACCATTCTCGGATGACTATTCATCCGGGTGGTGATAAGATGTATAGGGACATAAAGAGAGTGTTTTATTGGAGTGTCATGAAGAAGGATGTAGTAGAGTTTGTGACTAAGTGTCTTGTGTGCTAAATAATTAAGGCGGAGCAACAGAAGTCTGGCGGATTGCTTCAACATTGGATGTACCCGAATGGAAGTGTTATAGTGTTTCGATGGACTTCATAGATGGTTTACCCCGATCTAGGATGGGGAATAATCGTATTTGGGTAGTTGTAGATCGTTTGATTGAGAGCTTCCACTTCATTCCAGTCAAGAGTAAGAGGACAACACCTTATTTGGCATCCCTTACGTTTATGAGATAGTCTGATTTCATGGAGTGCCATCTAGCATAGTGAGCGACAGAGACCCTATCTTTACTAGCGAGTTTTGGAGGAGCTTGCAAGAGCTTTAGGGACACAACTTATATTGAGTACGGCCGATCACCCTCAAACGGGTGGACAAAAGGAGAGAGTTAATAGAGTTCTTGAGGATTTGTTGAGGATGTGTAATTTTGATTTTGAAGGAACTTGAGAGGAGCACCTTCCTTTAGTGGAATTCGCTTATAACAATAGTTTTTAGGCAAGCATTGGGATGGCTCCTTTTGAAGCCATTTATGGAAGGCCTTCAAGTTGCCTTCGTGTTGGTTAGAGTCAACAAAAAGATTACTACTTGGTCCTGACATGGTTACAGAGAACTTTGGAAAAGATTGATTTGATTAGAAGAAGATTGAAGAGGACCGAAGACAGATATAAATCCAATGCAAATAAGTGGAGAAGGGATATTGAGTTCGAGGTAAAAGATTTAGTTTTCATTAAGATGTCCCCGCTAAGAAAGGTAGTGAGGTTTGGATCAATTGGGAAACTTACCCCCAGATTCGTAGGACCGTTCCCCATTGTAGAAAAGGTAGGGAAGATGGCGTATCGAATAAAGCTACCCGTGAGGATTATGGGAGTTCATGATGTTTTTCATGTTTCGCACTTGAGAAAGTGCTCACACGATTCGGCAGAGATAGTCGAACCTAGCTTACATGAGGAAGTTGAAGTGGAGAAAGAAGCATCGGTTCATCGCATTCCTACCAAGATCATTAGGCATGATATCAAGAAGATAAGGAACAAGGAAGTCCCTTTGGTTAAGGTGCAGTGGGGAGATGGTATTGAGGAACTACATGGAAGGCAGAGGAGAAAATATGTACCTTTATCTACATCTTTTTGATAGTAGGTTTTGAATTTCCTATTTCCATCTATAGCTTTGAATAGGTTCTTTCCTTTAGTATCCTTTGGGAGGGTAGATATTAGGATTTAACCTATGGATGGTAGGACTAAATGTAAACCTGTTACTGGAACATGTTATGTATGATGGACGCTAGTGATTGCAAGTGTTTGCGGGTGGATGCTAGTGGATACATATACATACACTAGGCACTATTATCTCTTAGAGATCGGCCTAACTAGGTCACTAAGCATATGCATATGGATGTGTGTGCACTTGCATTTTTATTTCATGGTTGCTATACTGAGTGATTATCATATGATTGTTGCATTTGGATGATGATTGTAGCATGCATGTAGAACTATCGGCTATCACTAGGGAACTTGCATTCATTTAAATACATGGCACGGACATGATTGCATAAAAAGGAGGTCGACTGAATCAGTAGACTGCCTAATCTTTTGCATTAGTCAGGGACATTGACGCTACACTATTGCATATATCATAAATTACATTAGAAAGCTTAAGGACAATGGATGTAATGGATGATGGTTGAATATGTAGTTGTAGAATTTGGATGAAAATACTTATTTCATTCTTTTGTCCTTGGAGATTTCGGGAACGAAATCCTTTAAGGAGGAGAGAATGTAACAACCCAAAATTTGAGCTATAATAATTTAATAATGAATTTATTAAACAATAAAATACTTTTACGAAATTGTCAGAATCATGCCGCGGAAGTTTCACCATTGGGTCCACCGTAATTTTCTGATCAATTTTCATATATAACTTGTTGAAATCCCAGCTAATATGAAGAAGTTATGAGAGAAATAAGAAATCATAATTTATTAACGAAAAAAAGTAATACGTATCAATACATTGACCGTCGTTTGGGTCAGTTCGACCCCCAAAGGGGTCGGGTCGACCCGCACTTTTACCTGGATGACATTTCGTCCAGGTACTAGCTGAAGAGTGTAAAAGTTGATTTTTTGGGATCCTATGTGTTCGTAGCTGCATCCGACGGTTCCTAGTGAGCCTATGACGTGGTTGCACTAGATTTAATCTTCAAATCCGACAGCCTGAGATCCATAAGCCACACTATAAATAGATCCCTAGGTCTAGCTATTTTTCTCATTCAAATTTTCTTCCAATTAGGTTCATTGCCTGAGGCTGAACCCTAAACAAAAAAAAATTCTAGGGAGGAAATCTTTTTGATAAAAATATTCTACGCCCTGGAAGTGGATCCAAGAAGGCCCAAGGCTAGAGCTAAGGACCAAAGGCGAGTGCTTTGTAATTATTTTAGATTTTCAAGCAATTTAAAATAATAGGGCTCTCAATAGTTGTAGTTTTTCTACAGTTTTGAGACAGTTTTTATGTAAGTTTATTTGCAGTCATTTTTTAAGTAAATTTCAGAAATCCTTTTAGTTTATTTTATTCAACTATTTGTTTACGGTTATTTACAAGTATTTAAAGTTATTACATCTGTTTTAAGTTGGAATTTAGCTCGTAAATTTTAGTTTCTTTTTATAAAGATTTAATCAATTTTTACGCGAATAAAATACTAAAAAGAGAAGAATTCGCTAATATGGATCAAAATAGAAACACATTAAATTTACAGAAATCTGATGTAAAATAAGAAAAACTGAAATAAAATAGAGATAGACTGAAATAGGCAAATTTAATATATTTGCAAGAATGATTATAACAAGTGGTTATAACTAAAAAGAGAAAATAGAAGAGTAACAGTTGCAAGAACAATTATAACATAGGTTATAATTAGAAAGAAAGAAAAACAAAAGAGGATTATTTTAAAATTTAGATCTTGGATTAAGTTAATAAGCAAATACAGAAGAAGTAACAGAAGAGACTTATTTTAAAACTTAAATCTTGGATTAAGTTAATAAGCAATATAAAAGTAGCGCCCATACCGGCAGCATTCCCTTTCAGGTTTAGGACTGATGGTTTCACACGTAGATGAGGCTGGGACGCGCTTATGCTGATTAGGGTACAATGGCCAATAGATAGAGGCTCGAATCTAGGAATTTGGGCAAGGGGCGCAAAGGTAGAATATTTTTTTGTTAGGACCAGTACTGGCAGCATTCCCTTTAAGGTCGAGGACCTATGGTCTCACATATGGGTGAGGCTGGGCACGCTTATGTTGATTAGGGTAAATAAAGGGTCAAATAGTGGGGCAATGGTTAGTGTGTACCAACGATGACCGAGCGTGCGACATCAATTAGGGTAAATAATTCGCTATTGCGCCCTAAGCGCTAAAGAGGTGTCTTTTGTTGTGACCAACAGGATTGGTTCACAGCAGCACAACAAAGATAGGAATGGCCAATCAATGGGTAGGATTAGGATTTCAGCCTAATCAAGTTAGAAGTGGAGATAGGATTAGGATTTCAGCCCAATCACAGTAGTTTAAGACAAGTGCAAACAATCAAAGAAAATAGTCAAACATAATCAGAAACAATATTATATCCGAGTTTTATCTTTTTTGTATTTTTCTTTCAAGCTAGAACTATTGCTTCGTCTATTTATCTTTATCTTGCTTAGAAATGCTAGTAATTACTTTCACTCACTGGACTTATTATCTGTCTAACTCTTATATCTTTCCCCTTTTCTCCCAATAGGCAACAGAGTTGTGGATAGTTGCTTCAGGTTGCTTGGAGATTCATTACCGAGTTTTCTCATTTCAGATGCATTCTTCTACTTTCCATCTTTTTCATTTGGCTTATGATGGATTGGCACTTGTGGGAGCGATCATGATTACTATTTTTACTTTTGTAATATGATTCTACGAGACTAAGAAAAATTTTCATGACACGTTAGACATTTTGAGTTTTTGAGACATGTTATGTTTTTATGACTTATTTCGAAATGAAGTTTAATTCTGAATGATAAGTTATTATTTTAATGTTTTCCATTGTTTTTACTTATTTTTCTTGTGAATCTTATTCTCTATGATGCTTTAGCTATACCTATAACGCATCACATCCTTTAATGTGCCCTTTTTGGGAATCCTAAAGGGTGTGGGGTGTTTCAAAGTGACGATCAGATTTTTGTCTAGACGAACGTTGTAATACACTTAGTAAGTTATTCTCTTTATCATTGTACATCGAAATAGTTCAATTAAACGAACTCAAAGTAAGTTGGTGATAAATGTTTTGCTGGAAAATGTGAAGTATTATCTCAAAAATGAGATTTTGAAATAGAAATATTTTAAGTTAACTAGTTTGAGTCGCTCGGAAATAACTTAAAATTAGGAAAAAGATGTGTTCGGGTGGTAAACACTTCTCTTGAGTATTACCCCTCTTGGTAAGGGAATGTATGATACTGTTTACTAGTATCCAATCCCTTAGTATCATTTTGGAGTTACTCGGGCTATTGATATATATTTTCTATTATTGAAATATAGAGTTTCATTTCAAAAAATTTTATAAATAAAAGCTGATTATTAAGATCTTGAGTTTCTTGGGAATATAAACGCAAAATGAAATAGTTGAATCTAATAATGGTATATACTCTCAGGATGTAGTGGAGTATTATGCAAATTGAACCTAAGTCAGTTTTCTGAAATGTTTTCATAAATAACTTCTGCGGAAATAGAATTGGTATTAGGGAGAACAAATTAAGTGCGAAGGTTGGACATAGATCATTTCTCTTTCTCATGTAATTTTGATCTAAGATTCGAGTATATGACTTTGAGTTGTTTTACACCATTCTAAATAAGGATCTATTACTCAATTTTTGACGGTAAGCATTTGATGATTAGTTTTGGTACGGGACCAAAGTTTTCTATCATAGTATAGGACTATGCAAGGAGAATGGAGATTTGAAATCAAGGAATCTGATCAGAGTCCGCACTAGAGAATCTGGTAAACGATACTAGTCTGGATGTGAAGTTATGCATTCGAATAGGGATCGAATCAGATTTTGTTATGAATGATCTATGTACATCATACAGGCTAAGGTATGGTGTTAAAGTGTTTTGGGTAGGTTGAGGTGTAATTTCGGGGATGAAATTCTTTTAAGGGGAGTACAATGTAACGACCCAGGATTTGGTTACTTTAACTGGGCAATTTTATATAATTCATATATTCAATAAATGGATTTTTATTAATAAATAAACTAATTTTAATAAATTAATAATGGAGGTTAAATCATTTTTCAAAAAAATTCAAATTAAATAGTTCATAGAAAAACAGAAAATGTGACTGAAGAACGTTTTTCGAAAATTCGACCTTTCGACACCGAAAAGTTGTCAGGAATGTTGTTTGTCTTTGTGCACCATATGCACATGTATACAATTGATAATTAACAAGGTAATAATACACTTCAAAATAGATCACCTTATGTTAATTATGTTTAGCAAGTGATGTGACAAGATATAGTTTTGAGATACATTATATTTATATATATATATATATATATCCATATATATATTTATGTATATATATACACACATAATTACACTTTAAGCTCTTGTCATTTCATTAGTACTACCATCAAGGACATGACTAAAGAGGGAAGAGGATGCATCAACTATGGAAAGAAAGAAGTTGATGTGACCTTGGACATGAACACTTTGCTATAAATAGCCCTCATTTTCCTCTCTTTTTCACTCTTTTTCATTCAGCCATTTCTTCCTCATCCAGAGCTCAAATCGAGATTTCATTGTTTTAAATCATCTAAAATTTCAGTGTCTTCAAATTTTCCTCAGAACATTTTTTGATTTTGACCACAGCTGGGCAAAATTTCGATTCTTTAAAGAGTGTTTTTCAACCCTAGTTTTATACCCGAAAATGGTTCATCTTCTTTGGACCATAACTTCCTAAAAATTTAACCTATTTAAGTAATTACTGTTTTGAAATAGTAGAGAAGGAAATTTTATAAAACTTTCCTTTAGTTCGCTTTTTAAATTCTAAGATGAAGGGGTGCAAAAATCCATGGGATAATGACCTATTTTCGAGCTTGGTTTTTAGGGTTCGAGTGGAATTTTGTCGAGCTTTAAGGTGAGTAAACTCTATTGTTTTTGGGAATTTATTAGCCTTATATTTTCATCATGATATGATAATATTATTGTATAAATTTTAGTTAAATATCATGTTAGTTAATATCGAATTAGATTGGTAGATTGATTATGGAATTGGTTGAATGTTGATGTGTTATTACAAGACGTTGAAATCATACATATATTGGCATATGTATATGATTATTTATGTGAATGGAATGCATTTGTAAGATGTTGATGTGGTTTGAAAACAAAATGGATAACTTGTGTATGTCGCGACCGATTTTGAGATCCGAATGGAATTGATTTTGTTTCCAAAGGTTTTAAGTTTGAAATAGTTTTTTTATAAGTTAGTAAATTTAGTCTTAAATTTAACAGAACTTTTTAAAAGTGTTTTGAATCATGAAAAGTCAAGTCAAGTGAAGAGTTTCGCTTTAAATTGCTCTGATGTATTATTTTGAAATGACTTTACAAAGAATTATGGTGATTAATATATGTTATTCCATTGCGTTGTGAGATGCTCTGTTTGTTTACTTTCTTCTATCTTCTACCTTCTTTCTTTCACTCAAACTATTTTCTTTTCCATTCAATTTGAGTTAGACACATGTGGTTCATTGTTAACTTAAATTGTATGGAAAAATTGGTTGTTACATTTAGGGTGTTAAGATGGAAGATATTTATGGGTTAACCCAATCAACAAGTAGTTTACACTACTTGGTTCTTCTTTTAAACACTTATGTGGTATGAAATAGAAATCACTGTTCATCACAACCTTCCTATTTAATTTAACCTATTTTACCTGTGTTAAATTATCCCATATCTTATCTAAGGGAAAAATTCCCATTTATCAAAACAATCTCTTGCTAAAATACTTTTCGTTTGTTAAACCGGTTCCCTTATAGGGAACTTAATAGTTGGATACCCGGTTTTAATTTCAAAAATTCATTCTTCTACAAGCATATTGAATATATTTTGATATATAATAACTTTAAAATATTTATTTATTAAAACTCACTTTGGGTTTATTCGGTCTTGAAGTCATTTTGAACGCACAATGATAATGAGAATAATTTACTAAGTACTTCACAACGTTCGCCCAAACAAACATTTGATCGTCACTTAGAAGATTATTCACATTACCACAAAACTAATCGAAATAATTTCCTCCTAATTATCCTAAACAGAATGCATCATTTAAAATTTTTCTTTCCAAAATTTTTTACTTTCAATTACATCTAGAAATACTTCTATTTCATTCCTCAAAATTCTTTCGAAATTATTTTCAAAAATTCCAGGATTTTGATTCAAAAATACTTTTTAAAACATATTTCATAAACTAAAATTTACATAAAATTTCCTTTATATAAAAATCATTTCATATTATAATAATCCTTCTTTATTATAATGGAATTATCTTGAATATTTATTTTCTAAATATCTTATCCCATTATTTATATTATATTAAAAACTTTTTTATTAAAGTTTAATCCTTAACCCACCATTCTTAAAAGGTAAATTTTCATGTTAACATTTTCCTCAAAACACCTTTATAGTCAAATTATGAAAATTAATTCAAAAGAGTTTGTCTTAAATCAAAGCGATAAATGCTTCTAAACAAACCGAGCACCATTTTTCAACTAACAAACAACAGTCAGTGCTTCTTATTTAAATTAAGCATAACCAAACAAACAATAGTGATAATAAATAAATATTATCACATTTAAACCAACATACTTTATAAGTATATAGAGTTTTGGAAATTATTCCTTTGTATATATAAAATATAATCCTAGGAAATTTTCAAAAATTCGATACCATGTCCGTTGGCATTGGTTGTGTAACGACCCGTAAATTTTAACTATTTTAAGAATGCAATTAACTCAAATTTTTGAAATTTCAAAAAATAAAATTTGGAAATAAAAATTGATATTCGAAATACGTCTATTTAAACATAGAAAATGGTAAATTTTCATCTGTTAATATGAAAGTTTATTTTGTTGTGTCATTTTATATAATTTCAATCAGTTAATACTTGATAATAAAATGTTTTCCAAACCTAAATATTTTTATACGATAAATTTGTAAATCATCTTCTGAGCGAGACGTTATATTTCGTTTCGTCAAATTTGGAATGCTATTGCTCCGTTTATCTTATTTTCAACGTTTTAGCAGCATTTTCGATACCGATTATCAACTTTTGATAGGATGGTCGTACCAATGATATCTGTATACCCTTTTGATCGTCTCGTTATGTTAATCTCCGCAGTATATTTGTTTGTGCATTTTGACGTTCAGTACAGGACAAAATCTACAAAACGATTGTCATATCGGTTCTGCGATTGGACCTTTTGCTTCCTTTGTCTTTTCAATTGCCAATAATACCAGCACAGTCATCCATTTTTGTTGACCCCAGAATTAAATGCTATGGCTGTCACTCTCCCCAGTCTCAACTTTTGACTTTCTGGTTTTCCAATGCTAAATTATATTTGTTGGTTCATACTTTTATAAACATAAAATAATATATATGTTTATATTTTGTTATCTGTGAATCCTACCTGCTTCTTATGCCATTCCATTTGCCGAAACCCTTCATTGTCATCTCCTTCCATCTTCCCCCCATTCGCCTGATCCTCTTCGGCCATGGCAGCCAATGCCCCTCCTACTTGACCAAACCGAGCCACAGCCACTTCCATCCTCCACCACACAACTACTCGCCCCTCAACATGGCCTCGCCCCTGTTCAACCACCTCAACTCCCCTCTGCTTTTGACCGCAAGCTACTGTTCCCATCATTCATTCTCTCCGCCTTATAGCTTTGGCCAATCAACACCACCACCACATCATTCTCTCTGCCTTGTAGCAGCCAAGCATACATGCCACCCTTCACTCTTTCTTTTGAACAAGGTATATATGTCAATGAATATATATATATATATATATATTAAGTTTATATAAATTTTGTTTGTAGATCTATTTTATAGATAGTATATACATATGTCAGTTATATTAATAATGTATGTTTATATATATATATATATATATATATATATATTTATAAATTAAGTTCTAAAATTTAGCTCGTGCTTTCCATTTCTACGTAACTAAGTTTATATATAAGCCGTTTTATATTTGCTGACTCATTCCCAATTGGCAGCCATGAGTTTATATATATAATATATATATATATATAATTAGTTTATTTATATACATACATACATATATATACACACTTTACAGTTTAATATATATGTTTATAATAGAAATTTGTGGTAATAATGACATGTAAGTTATATACATATGTTTCCATAGCATTGCTTGATAGCTGCAGTGTATGTATATAAATATATATGTAGTTTAGATCTGTTGTCCATATATAAACTTATATAAGTATATGTTTAGTTGTAAATATATATATAGTTACATAAGTTTCTATATGAGCTTTTGAATTTATTTATATATTATAATGAAGCATGTTTATATTGAATCAGTTTGAGTTTATATATGTAATAAAGTAAGTTGATATTGACTTTTATTATATATATATATATATATATATATTGTTTTAAAGTATAAAACTTGTATGTAAGTTTGTATGTACGTTTATGTGTATTAGTTTATATGTGGGTATATATGAATCTTATGTGTTAGGGATTTAATATTGATTTGAAAATAAAAATAATATATATATATTTAGTTCAATTTATAACAACTTATTCTAATTGTTTCATCGATTCTTTATTATCAGTTTGGTTCGTCTAATTCGTGCCAATCCTGCTTTGCTTTGGAATTCGTGCTTGGATTCATAATTCATTCCATTGTCAAATTTCTCTAGCCTCAAAAGGTGAGCAATCACTCACGATTAACATTCGTAAAATTATTAGATTTGATTTCATTTGAAACGACAATTGAAATATGCTGCTAAATTGAACTGTTAATTAGATAATTGTTATATATGATATGCCACTATCTATATCTGTTTACGTGTGAGATATGACACCATATCCTATTGTTTATATTTTATTTTATTTATCACTAATGATATATGCCTGTTATTCATATGTTATATTATTATCATATTTGTTCTCACTCTGCAAGTTCCCTGTTAGTTTAGAGTTCCCTATGGGTTGAAATGATACATACCCAAACGATCTTGTAGAATAGGAGAAAATCGTTATAGGTTGAAATGATAAACCCAAGCGATTTTCATTTACTCTGAATTGGGATTGCGGGTTAAAATGATATATACCAGTAGATATTTAAATTGCGGATTGAAATGATAAATATATTATCACTTGACTATAGGATATAAAATTATATATAAACACCGTCGGTCTATATATATTTTGAAAATGATCTCCCAGATTTTGAAATGAAATATTTGATTCTAATAAATATTGATTTTAAGATATTATATATATATATATATGTTATTTTATATAGGTTTAAATTTTAAAATTTTAAAATCCCTTATATTTGGGAAATTTGAATTTATAAGTTAGTTTTGAAATTATAAATTTTAAGATTTTACTTATAATTTCACTATTTTTAAAATATATAAAATGAGTTTTAATATAAAATAAATTTAATAAGAAGATTTAATAAAGTCTGATTTAATTAGTATGTGATATCTTTAAGTAATTATTTAAAATTATATTTTTTAAAAATAGATTTTATAATAATTTTTAATAAATTAAGGTTGGAAAGATAAATTGAAATTGATTTGAAATTTGCATTTATTTAAGAATTTTTCTTAAATAAAATTGATTTAAAACTTATTGAATTTGAGATTTTAAAGGTATGGTTTATAACTTGTTTTTGATTAAAGCTGATTTAAATGAACATTTCAAATTTAAATCAATTTAATTTGTGATATTTAGTCTTATTTAAATTTGTATTTTGAAATTTTATTTTAATGATTATTGGATTGGTTAAATATTGGTAAAGTTGAATTTGAAAAATAAATGAAATTTTCGAATTAAGTTATTGTAAAGATTTAAATATTTAAAATTTGATAATCTATTAAAATCAAAATGGTTTAAATTGTAGTTCAAAATTGAATTCGGAATCGATATAAATTGAATATGGTTTATTGAAACTTGAATTTAACTTAAATAGAGAATTGAGTTTGAATTAAATTGGATATTTGGAATTCGAGTTGATTTAAATCGATTTGTGAAAATTTAAGAGAAACTATTTTTATTATATAAAGTATTTTTAATATATTAAAAACTATTTTAATACTTTACTTTATAAATTATTTTAATATACACTATTTTTAATTTATAGCTATTTTTAATATACTAATTAATTTAATATACAAACTATTTTAAATTTTTAACTATTTTTAATATACTAATTATTTTATTATATAAACTACTTTAACTTATAACTATTTTATTATATATAATATTTTCTATACCTAAACTACTAAGTGGAAGTGTTATGATTTCAGAGTATTATGTTTTCAAAGTGTTATGATTTCCAAATTGTTATAATTTCAAGTTTTATAATTTCGGAAGTGTTATAATTTTGGAAACTGTTATGAATTTGGAAATGTATATTATTTAAAGTGAATATTGATCTCGTATTGATATGGTTTTAAAATGGATATGATATTTTTGATATGAAGTATAAACTATTTTGAAATAAAATGGTTGCTGTGTTATAATAACGTTTGGTTGTTAAGGGGACCGGGATTGGTTATTGTCATGCTCTCTGCCAATATCGAAAACTACTTTGACAACAGTGTATATGGTGGAGATTTGTAACAACCCGTAAATTTTCGATAATTTAATTTGTTAATTTAATGAATCTTGTTATTTAATATTGGAAGAAATAAAAGGTTGTAAGGTAATAATGAAACAATAACTAAGATGAAACGTAATAAGGTTAATTAAAGTTAACAATTAATGAACTTAAATGAAATTCCAATTAAACAAAATAATTTAAAAGTTATAACTTGGTTATAAAGTGAATATAAGAAAACAAGTGTAATATTGAATCAATTGGTGGATTAGTATTTAATTATTGATAATTGGATAAAAACAGTGTTATTTAAACAATTGTAACATTGGTTTGTTAATAATAACTTATAAGTGTAACCAAAAGCTAACGATAACATTATTGTATGTTACCCCTCTATTTGATCTGTTAATTTAAATTGGAAATAAATTTCAGTAAATGTAATTAAATATTATGTTAATGTAAATTATGTTAATATTTGGAAGTAATGTTAATTTTATTCATAATATGATAATTGGTTAAATAAAAAGAATGGAATCGAGATTTATTAAATTATTTGAATTTAAAAGATAGTAATTGGATTTATTGCAAATAAATGGAATTAAATATTTAAATACTATGATAATGGGAAATTAAGATGAAACTGAGAAACATTAATGTGCTAAGAGATAAATCAATGTTAGTTATACCCTTATTGTAATGAAAGACTTGAATAACAAGGTTTAAAATTTAATAAATGGATTTTGGAATTTTAATTTATAATTTCTGAAGTTAATGAAATTGAAATTAAACGCTGTGAATTTGTGAAATATACAGAAACGAATTGATGTAGATAATTATTTAAAGAGATTTATAGGTTACTAAGTAACCCAAAGTGATAGAAATTGGAAATAATGATAATTGAATGGAAAGTGATTTAATTTAATTTAATATTAATTTATTTAATTAATTGGAAAATAGCCATTTTGGCCACCGACTCGGATTTCGATGAAACTAGTTTCATCGGATTAGTAATGGTGAATTATTGAAGGATTTCAAGTTTCGTAACGATCAGACTAGTCATTTGATCATACGAACTCGAAACGCCTAGAAATCAATTCAATTGTAATCAATTTGAAATAACTTTATTTTAGCATAACTTCTTCATACGATGGAATTTGGACTTGAAACCTATTCCATTGCGTTTAGAATATTTAAAAACATCTATTTTGATATATGGTTTGACCCATTTTCATTCTGGAGTCGAAACGAGGTTTTCGGGTCATTATCGCTCAATTTTTCCAAACCAATCAAGCCCATTTGTTTCTACTTTGTTCTGCTTATATATATCGATATAAACCCTAGCAGCCTTTCTATTTCTCATTTCCGTACATGCAGAAATTTCTGTTGCTCCTCTTTCTCAATGGCAGACAAACCCTAAATTTCACAATCCTATTTCAATTCAAAACACAACATCAAAAATTGAACTCCACAAACTATATCGAATTATATATGGATTTGAAGCTCTCTATGAGTGCAAGTCAAATGTATGATTCATTTTTCAATCTGAGTTTCGGTATGGCCGAAAATCGATGAACTATTCACGGACGTTCATCGCGTCTCGACCAAACTTGTTCGATCTTTGAATCAAATTGTGGGTATTGTAGAGTGGACCGAGGGAACTTCATCTATGTGGCTTATGTGTCGAACCAACGGCTGGATTTGGCGATAAAATTCGAACTAGGGTTCGAATTATGGTGGCGGCGGCCGTGCTTTCTGGTGTCGAGCGACGTCGGCGTGGTAGGGAGGTCGTGCAGGGGTGTCGTAATGCCGAAGGTGAGTCGCAGCGTCGAAGTTATGGTGGCGGCTGCGTGCAGTTCTGGGCCGATAGGGTTTTTGAATGCGTAGGTTCCAGTTCACGCGTGCGATTTAGGTTTCTGCAGAGGATGGTGTTGTGGTGACGTGGCGCTGCAGGATAGGTCTTTGCTTGTTTTTTTTATTATTATCATTTTCAAATTTCAACTTGTTCTAACTCGAATAACATTCGTGCAAATTTTAAGTTTAAATTGGATTTAAATTCAATTCAAATTCAAAAAGTGAGTGCTTTAACCCACTCATAACTTCTAAAATTTATTATGTTTGTTAAATTGATTTATGACGTGATTAAAAATTTATTTATGACTGTTTGGCATATTTTGAATCATCATCTCAATTTATTTGAATTTATTTGGATAAAATAGTTATTTAATTTATTATTGAACATAAACTGCTAGTAAATACCTATTATTTATTATTCGTTCTATATTGATGTTATTGATTGAATTGGACGATGATTGTGATAAATATTTGATGATTAATATTGGATGAATGGATGTTGTATTTTATATTGTTATAAACTGCAAGTTGTTATGGATTTTTATTTCATTCGGGATTGCGGTTTGAAATGATATATAACCGTATTTATATGAATGGATGTTGTATTTTATATTGTTATAAACTGCAAGTTGTTATGGATTTTTATTTCATTCGGGATTGCGGTTTGAAATGATATATAACCGTATTTATATTTTCAAACACGGATTGAAATGATAAATATACGTATCACTTGACCATAGGATAGAAAATTATATACAGACACCATGGTCTAATATAAAAATATTTTGTAATGATTTCTATGGTTTTTTAAAGAAATATATGGTTCTGGATAAATATTGATTTCAGATATTATATAAATGTTACATTATCCTTGATTTTAAGCTATGTATAATTTGTTTTAATATAGAATAAGCTTAATAATAAGTTGATTTTTTTGAAGATAATATGGTTAAGTATTTAAATTATATTTTAATATAGAGTTTATAATGATTTAAATAAAATTAAGGTTGGAAGATAATTTTGAGATTTATTCGAAATTGAATTTATTTAAAAATTAAACTCAAATAAGCTTGATGTGAAATTTGTTAAATCTGAAATTTTAGAAGGTATGATTTTATAACTTGATTTTGGTTTAAGGTGAATTAAATGAATATTTCATGTATAGATAAATTGAAGGAAATATTCAGTTATTTGAAATTTATGTTTTATTTAAACGATAATGGATTTATTAAGTAAAATATTTCAAAACTAAATAATAGAAAATTGAATTTTTGAATCGTAATTACCAAACTTAGTTTTGAAATTGTTGAATAATTAAAGTTTGAAATATATTGAATTTGAAATGGTTTATTCCGTGGATCAAATCTGTTTTGAAATCGATTTAATTTGGAATAGTTTATTTAGAAACTAAATTGTATTGAAATTTATGATTTGGGATTTGGTTAAATTTAAAAATTTAGGAATTCGAGTTGTTTTGGAATTGATTTGTGAAATTGAAGAAGCTATTTTATTACATAAATTATTATAAACATTTAAACCATTTAAGTGGTGGAAGTTATGTTTCAAAGTTATGAGTTTCAAGGTATTATAATTTGAAAGAGTTATATTCAAGTGTTTTGATTTCGAAATGTTATAACTTTGGGAGTGTTATGATTTTAGGAAGGATATATTTGAACTGAAAAGGATATCATATTGATTTGCTTTTGAAGTGGCAATGATATTTGGTTTTAAAGTATAAACTATTTTGAAAATGATCGCGGTGTTATAATAACATTTGGTTGTTAAAGAGACCGGGGTCGGAAGTTGTCATAATCTCCACCAACTCCAAAAACCACTTTAACAACCGTGTACACGGTGGAGATTCCAGAATGAAGTAGGATGGTGGTGGTGTTCCTTTGAGGTATATACGTGGACCCGACTCCCGTGAGTTGGCATAATGTGGCTAAAACAGGAGCGATCGGCGGGCTAAGAAGGTAGCACCTTTTATCGGACACACTCCTTCGATACCATTCTATTACTTTATGATTGATTTGGGCCCTTTTGATTTTGGAGGTGTGGCTTGAGGTGGGCAGTAGTAGCTGATATGCGTTACCGCCGGTCCAGAAGCATAATTGGTATGTCTACCCTGGCATTGCCTAGTTGTATCGTGCCACCTACCCTAGCGCGCCTTATACGATTTTGTTTTGTACCATACCTATGGAGTACCCTTTAACGATGCCCAGTACGGGGGAGATTACGGTACTGTATAGACTATGGAAATATAAAAGTGTGTTAAGGTGGAAAATGTAAAGCCTTAATGCTAGTTTCAAGTATATTATACTTAACTTTAGACATTACTATAATAGCGTATATTACTACATAGTAAATAGTTTGACGGATCCTTAGGAGTTGTGAATCCCAAACATCTATTTAGTTATTGTACTCACGTTAGACACTGGATAGGCGATGTCAAATCCCATAAACATCTCTGACATCGTTCCACTCATATTATTTACTGTTGATTTAACTTACATAAGATCTTTTAGTTCTAACTCGAGTGTTTTGTTTTTTCAATTCGCTCGGGTCAGACTGAGCATTTCATGATTTGAAGACCCTATTGCTGGAGGACGAAGACGAAGATTGTATTATTATTGTTTATTACATTTCACTGCATCATGTATTTTCGCTGCATTATTTATTATTCTCTGGTATGTGTAACTCTGATCTGTGTTGAATAAGTATAATCAAATGTTTTGTAAAACAGCTTCATGAACTGTTAATTGATTATTATATTTTTGCCATTCTGATGTGAGATTCTGTTTTGTTTTATTTCTTTCTCTGCTTTTCTTATTCACCCCAATAACAATCCGCTCTTTTGTATGGTTTAAGTCTGACGTGTTTGGTTTATCTTCAATTTAAAGCGTACAAAAAGACGGGCTATTACATTTGGTATCAGAGCTTTGGTGTAGCGATAAACCTTAGCTTTGTGGGGTCTAACTCAAATAAAATAGGATAGTAATACCCTAGAATGAGTCGTTGAGAGTGTGTATGTGTGTGTGTGTGTGTATGAGAGAGCGTATTTGTTAGTGTTAAAAAAAGGTTTTGATATTGTGTTAATTTGTTCCGTTTTGTATTTATAAATTCTGTTTGGTACATAGGACGCTATGACATGAATAGGATTTCTAAACACTTAATAGGATAGACCGACACAATATTTGTTTTAAAATATAGGTAAATGAAATAATTTTGCCTATTATATTTTCTCTACATAAAATATTTTTTTACAAAGGTTATATTTAGTTGTAATATACTGGTTGTTAGGTAGTGAAATTTATATATATATATTGATTAGAAACAAAATTTGAAGAAAATAAAATAAATAAAAATTGGAAATTTTAGAACTTAAGTTCCGAGATTTTGGAAATTCTTTCAATGGATTTTGGAATGTATTAATATTTTATATAAGTATTTTCTGATATAAATATTTCAATATAAATTGAAAGAATTGTTTTAAAGAAACTTTGAAAAGAAATAAGTTTTGTCCTCCCCTCTATGTCACTGGGAAATAATTTCGGTGATGAGTGCACGCATCATCGACATTCATTTTCGAGTTTTGTAAGTGGAATGCCACTATAGTAGTTTTACTGCAGATTTTTTTCGTAAACAAATATAAATTTTAAATTGTTTCAAATATAATTAGATATATAAATTGTAAGTGTATACATCTATCTATTATTTTAAAATGATTTGAAATTTAACCGGGTATTTAGTTCTTAAGTTTCCGTTAATTAATAGCTTCAATTATTATAGTGAAATGGGATGTAACTAATTAATAAATGAGACCTCCAATTAAAATAAGAGATTAAATGCTAGGTTATAAATGAAAATTTCAAGGAAGTTGAAATTAGTAACCCATTAAACAAAAGATATGATTATTGAACGTTTAATCTGTTAAAGGAAGTAAGATAAACTTGTATAATTTTCAATTACAGTCTTAAAAGCATAGATATATAGTTTACCAAATATTAAAAGTTGTAATGTTTAATAAGAAAATGTAATAGAATATTATACAAGTAAAACTTAAAGTAATGAAAGCATTCAAGGAGTCCTTCATAAATAAGAAATTGATGTTATAGTGTTATAAACTTAAGTTATAATTGAAATGTTACTGTAATTACATATAATAGAAGGGTAAGTATTATAAATAAATGATTATAAACTTAAGTAAATAGATTGAAATGCTAAAAATTAAACGGAACAAGAATACTACTGATAAATGAATGTAAATAAATGAAATCAAGTAATGAATGAATGAATGAATTTATGTAAGTATACATGCAGATAAGTTACATGAACACTGAATCAATGGATGGAAATGAAAATTTGCAAGAAATAAATGTAAATAAAAAAGATAAATCATTATATGAATGAAAAGGAAATCAAACAAAAATGTATGAAATGAAATTAAATAAGAATGAACTTGATTTATTTTTTGAAATAGTTGTATTTTTGTTTATGGTTGTTTGGGCAAGGATACTTCAAGTTTGTTTGGATGTATGCATAATCTATTTAGTTTCATCTAAGACTGTTGAGTACATGGTGCACTTAGTAGTTTATTTTCCATTTTGTACAATTTAAAGTTTTAAAACAGAGCAACTATTTATTTTGTTTGATTTTATTTTGTGTTGGTTTTATATGATGATTGTATACTGGTTGCAAGTGATGGCTTTATGTTATGTTGATTTATTGGTTATAAATTGAAACAACTTAAACATTTCATTTTATATAATTATTAACTCCTTTTAGATTATATAAGTGAAATACAGGTTATGGAAGTAATTGCTACTGCTTTGGTTTCATAATTAAACGTTATTTGCCCGACAAATGGGTGCATTCTTGGATTACGGTTTTCTAGCGATATTATGTTTTTTTTTCGTATTGGTATATATTATTTTGGAAATACATGTTATATATTGTTATATTTGATATTATAATTTCTCCCGAGCCTCCCCGTACAAAGGAGACTCTGCCGAAATTTTTCGTAAATTTTGGACTTGGAAAAATTTTGGAAAACGTTTTCTAAACTTTATTAAATTGAGTATAAAAAGATTAATAGTTATAAATTGATATATTTTATTAAATTTATTAAATTTTCAAAATCTTTTTGTTTATAAAATTAATATTTTTGAATAAGATGTATTGACTACTTAATTCTTTCTTTTCCTTTCTTTTTCCTTTTTGGGGACGAAAAGTTTTGAGTGGGGGAGAGTGTAACAACCCGTAAATTTTCGATAATTCAATTTGTTAATTTAATGTATCTTATTATTTAATATTGGAAGAAACAAAAAGTTGTATGGTAATAATGAAATAATAACTAAGATGAAACGTAACAAGGTTACTTAAAGTTAACAATTAATGAACTTGAATGAAATTCCAATTAAACAAAATAATTTAAAAGTTATAACTTGGTTATAAAGTGAATATAAGAAAACAATGTAATATTGAATCAATTGGTGGATTAGAATATAATTATTGATAATTGGATAAAAATAGTGTTATGTAAACAATTGTAACATTGGTTTGTTAATAATAACTTATAAATGTAAGTAAAAGCTAACGGTAACAATTAATATATGTTACCCCTCTATTTGAACTGTTAATTTAAACTGGAAATAAATTTCAATAAATGTAATTAAATATTATGTTAATGTAAATTAATTTAATATTTGGAAGTAATTTTAATTTTATTCATAATAAATAATTGGTTAAATAAAATTAATGGAAATCGAGATTTATTAAATTATTTGAATTTAAAAATAGTAATTAGATTTATTGCAAATAAATGGAATTAAATATTTAAATATTATGATAATTGGAAATTAAGATGAAATTGAGAAACATTAATGTGCTAAGAGATAAACCAATGTTAGTTATACCCTTATTGTAATGAAACACTTGAATAAAAAGATTTAAAATTTAATAAACGGATTTTGGAATTTTAATTTATAATTTTTGATTTTAATGAAATTGAAATTAAAAAATGAGAATTTGTGAAATATTCAGAAATTAATTGATGTAGATATTTATTTAAAGAGATTTATAGGTTACTAAGTAACCCAAAGTGATAGAAATTTGAAATAATGATAATTGAATGGAAAGTGATTTAATTTAATTTAATATCAATTTATTTAATTAATTGGAAAATAGCCATTTTGCCCACCGACTCGGATTTCGACGAAACTAGTTTCATCGGATTCGTAACGGTGAATTATTGTAGGATTTCAAGTTTTATAACGATCAGACTTGTTGTTTGATCGTACGAACTCGAAACGCCTAGAATTCAATTCAATTGAAATCAATTTGAAATAAATTGACTTTAGCATAATTTCTTCATACGATGGAACTTGGACTTGAAACCAATTCCATTGCATTTAAAATATTTAAAAACATCTATTTTGATATATGGGTTGACCCATTTTCGTTCCAGAGTCCAAACGGGCTTTTCGGGTCATTATCGCTCAATTTTTCCAAACCAATCAAGCCCATTTGTTTCTATTTTATTATGCTTATATATATATATATCATTATAAACCATAGTAGCCTTTCCATTTCTCATTTCCGTACGTATAGAAATTTTTGTTGCTCCTATTTCTCAATGGTAAACAAACCCTAAATTTCACAATTATATTTCAATTCATAACACAACTTCAGAAAGTAAACTCCACAAACTATATCGAAGTATAAATGGATTTGAAGCTCTCGACGAGTGCAAGTCAGATATATAATTTTGTTTCAATCTGGGTTTAGGTGTGGCCGAAAAATGATTGACTGTTCACGGCCGTTCATCACGTCACGACCAAACTTGTCCGATCTTCGAATAAAATTGTGGGTATTGTAGAGTGGACTGAGGGGACTTCATCTATGTGGTTTATGTGACGAATCAATGACTGGATTTGGGGATAAAATTCGAATTAGGGTTCGAATTATGATAGCGGCGGCCGTGCTTTCTGGCATCGAGCAACGTCGGCGTGGTAGGGAGGTCGTGCAGGGGTGTAGCAAGGCCGGAGATGAGTCGCGGCGTCGAAGTTATGGTGGCGGCCGCGTGCAGTTCTAGGCCGATAGGGTTTTTGCGTGCGTGGGTTCCAGTTCACACGTGTAATTTAGGGTGTTTGGAGAGGATGTTGTTGCGGTGACGTGGCACTACAGGATAGGTCGGTGCTTTTTTTTCATTTTCAAATTTCAACTTGTTCTAACTCGAAAAACTTTCGTGTACGAGGTCTGTTTCACGCGCGGTTTTCTCCACTAGGATCGTTTTGAAATTCCAGACATTTTGGTGCTGGTTTGGAAAAATTACGAGACTGATTGAATTTTGGGTTTAAATTGGATTTAAATTCAATTTAAATTCAAAAGGTGGGTGTTTTAACCTACTCACAACTTCTAAAATTTCTTATATTTATTAAATTGATTTATGATGTGATTAGAAATTTATTTATGACTGTTTGGCATATTTTGAATCATCATCTTAGTTTATTTGAATTTATTTGGATAAAATAGTTATTTAATTTATTATTGTAAACTGCCAGTAAATACCTATCATTTATTATCCGTTCTATATTGATGTTATTGGTTGAATTGGTTGATGATTGTGACAAATATTTGATGATTGATATTAGATGAATGGATGTTGTATTTTATACTCTTAAAACTACAGGTTGTTATGAACTTTATTTCATTCGAGATTGCGGTTTGAAATGATATATAACCGTATTTATATTTTAAAATAGGATTGAAATGATAAATATCCGTATCACTTGACCATAGGATAGAAAATTATATACAGACATAATGGTCTATATATAAAAATGTTTGAAATGATTTCTATGGTTTTGCAAAGAAATATATGATTCTAGATAAATATTGATTTCAGATATTATATAAATGTTATTTTATCCTTGATTTTAAGTTATGTATAATTTGTTTTAATATAGAATAAGCTTAATAATAAGTTGATTTTTTTTAAGACAATATGGTTAAGTATTTAAATTATATTTTAATATAGAGTTTATAATGATTTAAATAAAATTAAGGTTGGAAGATAACTTTGAGATTTATTTGAAATTGAATTTATTTAAAAATTAAACTCAAATAAGCTTTATGTGAAATATATTAAATCTGAAATTTTAGAAGGTATGATTTTATAACTATATTTTGGTTTAAGCTGAATTAAATGAATATTTCGTTTATAAATAAATTGAAAGAAATATTTAGTTATTTGAAATTTTAGTTTTATTTAAATGAAAATGGATTTATTAAGTAAAATATTTCAAAACTAAATAATAGAAAATTAAATCGTTGAATCATAATTACCAAACTTAGTTTTGAAATTGTTGAATACTTAAAGTTTGAAATACATTGAATTTGAAATGGTTTATTTTGTGGATCAAATCTGTTTTGAAATCGATATAATTTGGAATAGTTTAATTGGAAACTAAATCATATTGAAATTTATGATTTGGGATTTGGTTAAATTTAAAAATTACGGAATTCAAGTTGTTTTGGAATTGATTTGTGAAACTGAAGAAGCTATTTTATTACATTAAGTATTTTAACCATTTAAACCATTTAAGTGGTGGAAGTTATGTTTCAAAGTTATGAGTTTCAAGGTATTATAATTTGAAAGTGTTACATTCAAGTGTTTTGATTTCGAAATGTTATAACTTTGAAAGTGTTATTGTTTTAGAATGGATATATTTGAAATGAAAAGGATATCGTATTGATTTGGTTTTGAAGAGGCAATGATATTTGGTTTTAAAATATAAACTATTTTGAAAATGACCACGGTGATATAATAACGTTTGGCTGTTAACGAGACCGGGATCGAAAGTTGTGATACTCTCTGCCAACTCCGAAAACCACTTTAACAACCTTGTACACGGTGGAGATTCCAAAATGAAGTAGGATGGTGGCAGCGTTCCTTTGAGGTATATACGTGGACCCGACTCCCGTTAGTTGGCATAAGGTGGCTAAAACAGGAGCGATCGACAGGATAAGAAGGTAGCACCTTTTATCGAACACACTCCTTCGATACCATTCTATTACTTTGCGATTGATTTGGGCCCTTTTGATTTTGGGGGTGTGGCTCGAGGTGGGCGGTAGTAGCTGCTATGCGTTACCAACGGTCCGGAAGCATAATTGGTATATCTACCCTGGCATTGCCTAGTTATTCCATGTAACCTACCCTAGCACGCCTTATACGATTTTCTTTTGTACCATACCTATGGAGTGCCCTCTGACGATGCCCAGTACGAGAGAGATTACGGTATTGTATAGACTATGGGAGTAAAAAAAGTGTGTTAAGGTGGCAAATGTAAATCCTTAACGGTATTTTCAAGTACATTATACTTTACTTTAAACATTATTATAATAGCGTATATTACTGCATAGTAAATAGTTTAATGGGTCCTTAAAAGTTGTGAATCTCAAACATCTCTTAAGTTACCACACTCACGTTAGACACTGGATAGCAGATGTCAAATCCCATAAACATCTCTGACGCTGTTCCACTCGTATTATTTATCATTGATTTAACTTACATAAGATCTTTTAGTTCTGACTCGAGTGTTTTGTCTTTTCAATTCGCTCGGGTTAGCCTGAGCATTTCAAGATTCGAAGACCCTATTGTTGGAGGACGAAGACAAAGATTGTATTATTATTTTTTATTACATTTTACTACATCATGTATTCCACTGCATTATTTATTATTCTTTGGTATGTGTAACTCTGATCTGTGTCGTATAAGTATAATCAAATGTTTTGTAAAACAGCTTCATGAACTGTTATTTGATTATTATATTTTTGTCATTCCGCTGTGAGATTCTATTTTGTTTTATTCCTTTCTCTACTTTTCTTATTCACCCCAATAACAATCCGCTCTTTTGTATCGTTTGAGTCCGACATGTGTGGTTTATCATCGATTTAAAGCATATAAAAAGGCGGGTTGTTACAAGATTCTAGAATGAAGTAGGATGGTTAGCGACGATTCTATGTGAGGTATATACGTGGACTAGACTCATGTGAGTTAGCTTAAGGTGGCTAAAACAGGAGTAATTGATGAGCTAAGTGAGGTAGCTCCTCCGATCGGACAAACTTCTTCGATACCATTCTATTACTTTATGATTGATTGGGTGCACCCTCGGGTTTTTGGGAGTGTGGATCGAGTTGGGCGGTAGCTGCGGCTATGCGTTACCAATAGCCCGAAAGTGTAATTGGTATATCTACCCTGGCATTTCCTAGTTGTGCCATGTCACCTATCACATCGAGTCCACTACGGTTTTGTACCATACCTATGGAGTGCCCTGTGATAGCCCACTAGTTTGGTGGAGTTTATGGTACTATATAGACTATGGGAACATATAAATTGTATTAAGGGGGATATGGGTAACACCTTAATGCTATTTTAATACTTTTCTTTACTACAGACATATTATAATAGCGTATTGTACTACATAGTAGATAGTTCCACGGATCCTTAGAGGATGGGCATTCCAAACATCCTTTATGTTACTTGTATTTCAGTTGATATTTTACTTGAGTTGGATTTATTAATATAAGAACGTTAATCCTGACTTGAGTGTTTTGTGTTTTGCTTTATGCTCGAGTCAGACTGAGTGTCATTGCATTTGAGATTCACCTTTGGAGTTGGAGCTTCGCTTGGAGATCCATCTATATCTATTCGGTTATTCAGTTGACTCCAGTGATAAATTCAGATTTTGTTATTTAACTATTGTATTGAGACTTCTATGTATTCGAGACTCATGCTGTATCTTGTTTTAACTCTATTATATATATAGTAGCTTCATGAACTACTATTCATTTGTTTCCGCTGCTTATTACTATATTACTCTATGTCTGTGATTCTATGATTGATTTATTTATTGTATATGCTGAGTTTTGCCAAATATAAATTAATAATATGATATTGTGAGCAATTCAAGTCCGACATGTGCGGATGCGAATGGCATGAAATACGGGGATGTTACATGTGGCATCAGAGCTCTGGTTTTAGGCAAAACATAGCATATGTAGTAAATTTAATTATAGAATCACCTTCGTTCAAGCTTGAGTTTCTTCTTCTTTGATTTGGATTTCCTTTGAATTTTGGAAACTTTTCCCTTCATTCTAAAATCCATGCTTGTCTTTCCCTATCGCATTCTTATTGATTCTGGATTATCCCATAGCTCACTTCGGTTGATCTCTATAATAAATCGATGATCCTGCGAATCTTAGAATGATTTGTAAAGGGGTGAAACTCCTTTACAACAGACATCGATTCACCGAAGATTTCTGTATCGTCGGTTTAGATGCTGCTATCTCTTGTTTTGCACGAATATTTCTCTAGTAAACGACCAGGGTAATTCTCTTGCGATCAATCTTATTATGCATTGATCTTATTCTTGAAGTCACGGTTGACCCGATTAAGGTTGTCTGAGATATATATAAGTCTATCCATCTCTTCTCTTTTGTTATTGAATTATCTTATCCGTTTCGAGCTTATCTTCTAGTTAGAATTCTATTTGAATAGAGTTCCTCTAAATTTGAATCTTTATCCTTGTTTAAATACCATTCTGAAATCATCGATTGAGGAAGTGTATTTGTAATTTATATAAAATGTTTTAAGTGTGTTGTTTGAGTTATTAAGGTTGATTGGGGGTTTCAGTTGATTCGTCTGATCAACGCTATTGATTGGAATTCCAAAACACTTAAATGAGAGCAAATCGACATAATATTGTTTTCAAATTTTGGTAAATGAAACAAATTTTGTATAATTATAATATACATATATATAAGTATAAGATTTTATAGAATTAAATAGTTAAACGAATTGGTTGTTAGAAATGATAATATTTTTATTTTCATTTATTGTTTTGTAAATCAGTGACTATTCCAACATATAAATAAATGAAATTATAAAACATGGTTTATAAATTGATTTAGACTTTGAAATGAATTTAAATTAAAAATTTGAGAATTCAATTTCCAGTATTTTAGGAAATTTGTTTTAAAATTTTTATAGTATATTATTTAAAAAGTATTTTAGAATAGAAATTTGTTTCCAAAGAATATTAATGGTTTAAATTAGTACTCTCCTCTTTTGTCGCTGCAAAATAATTCTAGTGATGACTGCAGCATCATCGACATTCATTTTTGAGTTTCAGAGTGGAGAGACCACTTAGTAGCTTTGCTACACTTTTGTTTTGGAAAATGAGTTTGATTTGAAATTCTTATGTATGACTTGATGTATAATATATATATAGGCATACGTTTATGGATTCATGATTTGATATATAGAATATATGTATGTATGTATGTATGTATGTATGTATGTATGTATGTATGTATGTATATGTATATGTATACATTTATCTAAATGGTTTGAAGTGAATTGGAATTTTAATTCTTAAATTTTGTTAAAGGATGCTTTCAATTGTTAAATGAAGCCTAAATTTTTGAATAAATATTTAAAATCGAAACAATTGATTTGGAAAATTTTACTTATATAATACTCAAATGCATTCCAACATATATAAGTTACCTAAATTATTCAGAAGTTAACTATGTAATTAAATAGTATACAATATAAAATGATGTTAGTGGAATTTGTAAGTAAATTTAAGTGGTTATAATAAATGTTTATACACCTAATTATGATTATAGGAAATATTCGTTTAGATAAATAGGATAATAAGACAACTAATAAATAAAAATGAATATAGAAATAGATAAGATTGAATTATAAGTGAAATTAACTTAAGTGAAATCAAATGGATTAAATCAAATTGTTGAATATTAATTTGTTTAAAACTGAAATTTATATGGTTTTAAATTAATTATTTTGTTTTGTTTTCAATCTATTCTTTTTTTCCTCCTACCTCCTTCCTTTTCGAGGACGAAAAGTTTTGAGTGGGGGAGAGTGTAACGATCCGTAAATTTTAATTATTTTAATAACGTAATTAACTGAAATTTGTGAAATTTTAAATAATAAAATTTGGAAATAAAAATTTGATATTTGGAATACATCTATTTAAACATAGCAAATGGTAAATTTTCATCTGTTAATATGAAAGTTTATTTTATTGCGTAATTTTATATAATTTAAATCAGTTAATACTTGATGATAATAAAATGTTTTCCAAACTTGAATATTTATATATAATAAATTTGTAAATCATCTTCTGAGTGAGATGTCATATTTCATCGTCAAATATGGAATGCTATTTCTCCGTTTATCTTATTTTCGGCGTTTTAGCAGCATTTTCGGTACAGATTATCGACTTTTGATAGCATGGTCATACCACTGATATCTGTGTACCTTTTGATCGTCTCGTCTTGCTGATCTCCGCAGTATATTCGTTTATGCAGTTCGGCGTCTAGTACGCTGTGAAATCTACAAAACGATTGTCATATCGGTTCCGTAATTGGACCTTTTGCTTCCTTTGTCTTTTCAATTGCTAGCCGTGTAATACCAGCACAGTCATCTGTATTTGTTAACCTTGGAATTAAATGCTATGGCTGTCACTCTCCCCAATCTCAACTTTTTCTTTCTGGTTTCCCAATGCTAAATTATATTTGTTAGTTCATACGTCTATAAACATAAAATAATATATATGTTTATATTTTGTTATCTGTGAATCCTATCTACTTCTTATGCCATTCCATTTACCCAAACCCTTCATTATCATCTCTTTCCATCTTCCCCTCCATTAGCCTGATCCTCTTCGGCCATGGCAGCCAATGCCCCTACTTCCTTACCAAACCGAGCCACAACCGCTTCCATCCTCCACCACACTGCTACTCGTCGCTTAACATGGCCTCACCCCTGTTCAACCACCTCAACTCCCCTCTGCCTTTGAATGTAAGCTACTGTTCCCTTATTCATTCTCTCCGCCTTGCAGTTTTGGCCAATCAACACCACCACATCATTCTCTCCGCCTTGCAATAGCCATGCATACATGCCCCCACCATATCGATTTCGCTACTTATTGCTATATTATTCTATATCTGTGATTCTGTGATTGATTTATTCACTGTATGTGATGAGTTTTACCAAATATAAATTAACAATCTGATATTTTGAGAAATTCAAGTCCGACATGTGCGGATGCGAATGGCATGAAATACCGGGATGTCATAGGTTGAGTGTTTAGAAATCCCTATCGATACCCTAGTGTCCCACGTCTTGACCAGAATTCATAAAAACTCAGTAGACTAATTAACATAACACATTTGTATAACATTAACAGATACGATATCGTATATATAATACTCTCAAACTCATTCTAGGGTGTCGATTATCCCATCTCTATTGAGCCAAACCTATCAAAGCCAAGGTTCTCGCTCAACCTTCAGCTCTGATACCATGTTGTAATGACCCGCCTTTTTTATCATCGAAAGTCGACAACAAACGCTATCGCTGTGTTCCAATGTCACACATCCAATCGCCAAAAGAACAGATTGTTTGGGTAAATAAAAAGAAAAGAATAGAGAATATAGAAAAATAGAATCTCGTAGCAGAATCGACAACATGTAATATAACAAGGAGAGTAGAAACTATCACTACAAACATATAGAGCATACTAGAGTTAAAAAAAACCTTATCAGCTAGAGAGATATAAAATCCCGACCTTAAAAATGCCAATAGTTATACTATATAATACAGCGGAAAATAAAATACTGTGATTGTAACGACCCATGGTTTTGGTCACTTAAACTAGGCAATTTTAGATTTTAGATAGTCAATAAATGAATTTTTATAGATAAATAAACTTGTTTTAATCAATTAATAATAATGGTAAAGTCGATTTTAAAATTTTGTTACCAAATTAAATAGTTCGTAGAAAAATAGAAAACGTGACAAAAGAACGTTTTCCGAAATTTCGACTTTTCGACATCGGAAAGTTGTCAGAAACGTTTTTCGTCTTTGTGCACTATATATATATGCATATATATAGGAGTTAATTAAATAGATAATAGTATACTTAAAAATATTATCTTATTATTAATTCTAACTTAACAAGTGATGTGGCAAGACATAATAATTATATATATATAAAGAGATTGATGTGACAAGACATAATAATTATAAATATATATAAATATATATTTATAAAGATGTTGATGTGACTAGACATAATAATTATAATTATATATATATAAAGAGACTGATGTAACAACATATGATAATTAGATATAAATATATATGTATAAAAGGAGTGATGTGACTAGACAAGATTATTATAAATTATTATGTATGTATGTATAAGCATTTCTCTTATTTCTTTCTTCCATCTTTCATTTCTTTTTCCAGTTTTATTCCTAAGTCTCTTCTTCTTAAAGCTTCAAAACTCTTTAATGGCTTCCCCGAATATTTTCAAGTTTTAAACTTCTTAAAACTTTTTAAACTTAGCTTCAAACTCCTTTTCCATTCAAATTCCTCTATTTTTACCCCAATTTCATTGGGAAATTACTTCTTTTATACTCCACCAGATTAAGATTTTATTTTCTTCAAACCCTGTATATTTCCAGTGGCTACAACTTTGTAGTTTACCATTTTTTCTGATTTTGAGCTTAGATCCTCCAAAAATTCATTTTTTGCAAGAGTGTTTTTGAACCTAGATTTTGATGTCCGAAAATACCACTCACTGTTTTGGACATAACTTCCTCAAAATTTAACATTTTGATTAATTATTTTATTTAAATAGCAGAGGAAATAATAATCTAAAACTTTCCTTTTGATCACTTTTTAAAAATACGAGAGTAAGGGGTCAAAAAATCCATGGGAAAGTGACCTATTTTCGAGCTCAGTTTCTAGGGTTTGAGTGGAATTTTGTTGAGCTTTAAGGTGGGTAAATTAATAATTTAAGTAGAAAGAACTTCATCTTATATGCTATGTTGATTTTAAAGCTATATGTATGTCACATATGATTGGGTTTTGGTACGTTTAAAATATGTTAATTAGTGCTAATGTATGGGTTAGCATTAGCACTCAAATGGATATGTTTAAATGATGATCGGTATAGGCTGGGATTTGTTTATGTTATTGAATCGGGTTGTTGTGTAATTGAATTTAGATATGTGATTTTTTGAATTTAGAAGGTAGTATCTCGAAAGTGAAGTGTACATGAGATCCGGCTGCAAATCAAATTGTTTACTTGTTTTAGTAAAGATTTGATTTTTTTCTTCTTAAATTTGTTTTAAACTTTAATAAAGTTTTAAAATTTCTTCCTTTAGTAAATATGAGCGAAAAGTTTGAGTTTCTAGGTAATAACTTAGAATGAATTCTAGGTTATAGCACCTACACCGATAGTCACTAAGGATGCAGTTAAGATTTTTCAAATTTTCAAGTTCTAAATTTTCTTTTAAAAATGTATTGGGAATCCTTTTCAAAATAAGTTAGCGATACTTAAGTTATTTTTAACTTAATTAAGAAGATTTATTAATTAAAATTAATTGGTTAATTAGGAATAATTATTTATTAATTAATTAAGTAATCAGGTTAAATAACTAGTAATAGTTAATATTAATTAAGCAAGTTAATCATTTATTAATTAAGAAGTTCTAATTAATGACTTACTTGGGTTAAAACGGGTAATTAATTTTATTTAATCAATTTTCATTACTTTAATTACTATTTAATTATAGTATAAATTATAGTATAAATTATTATTTAATTAAAGTTTAATTATTTAATAAACTATTACTTAATTAAGGATTAATTTCAAGTAAATGTTTATTTGGTTAAAGTTTAATTATTAATTAACTTTTAATTAATTAAGGTTTAATTTATTATTACAGTTGTAATTAAAAATTATTTTACTACTATTATTTTATTAAATAATTAAGATTGATTAATATTTAATTATTAATGAAGGTTAACTAATTATTTAATAGTTAGTAAATCGTTAATTAGGATTAATTAATAGTTAGTTAAGGTTAATTAATTATTTAAAGGTTTAATTATTAATTAATTTAAATTAAGATTTAATTAAGTTTAATTATGATTTAATAAAGAGTTTAACTTTAATTTAATTATTTTAAAAAGGGAGTTTTAAGTTTTAAATCTTGGTTTTCTACGAATCAAATCGTTTAAAGGGAACTTCTGTTCTAAGGATAGTTTTGAATACAAGAATTAAAGTGTTGATACCATGAAGTAAATAAATAGCTATGAATGGGTTATAGTGTTGACTGATTGTATTGTTTGGATATTTAATAGTAGAATAAATCACCGTTCTGCTTTAGGGTAAGTGTTTGATTGTTGTGGATATAGAATAACAAAATAAATTTTCATTCTGTTAAAAATTGATTGTTGATTGTATGGACATATGTTAGTAGAATAAATCACCATTCTACCATATGTAATGATTTTGTTTGGACATCTGATTAGCAGGATAAATCACCCTCTAGCTATTATTTTATTTGGACATATATATGATAGTTACTTCATAATGACATGTTATTCTCTGATTTGGACATGAGTTATATTTACATACTTGTTACATATGTCAATAACTGTTAAGTGAATTGAAATTGAAAGTGAATGGTAACTTAAATTAGTGCCATTGGAATTGCTAAGCCTCTTTTTGAATTTATACGTATGCTTTTGAATTTATAAAGTGTTTTTGAATTAACTTTAATTCTTAAATACATTTTAGATTTAAAGTTTGTAAATGATTTCCAAGTTGTGCTATTATGTTGTAAAGTCATTTATAAGTAATAACTTGTTTATAAATGGATTTTATTGAAGGTTTACTAAGTGTTTTACAAAAGATAGTTTGTAAATGATATTTTATAAAGGAAATTTTATAAAGGTTTTATAAAGAATGATTTGTTAGGAGTTTTAAATTAGAAAGAGATTTATAAATCATTTTAGAGATTTCAAAGGAAGTTTAAATCTAGTTTGGAAATTTATAAAGAGGTTTGGAATGTGATAAATGAGTTTAATTGTAGGCGATTTAAAAGGGAATTAGTCATTTAATATGGAATTTTGAAGAGGGAATTTTTCAAAAAGTTTTGGTAATTAATCTGAATTGTTTCCAAGTTTAAAGGGAACGTTAGGGGTTTAGAAATAGTGTTCGAAAACATGTTTTTATCATGTTTTGTAAAATATCTTTTTAATTAAAGAGATTAACATAGGCTTAATGGATCCCATATGGAAATTTAAACCATGATTGGATGTTTATTTATGATAGTTAAGTAACGACCATCACGTTTGGCCCAATTTGACTTAGGAAGTATGAATGTAAATTTGAGTTCCCCGATAAGGTCTCAAATACCTACTTCCAAAAGAACCAGGAGTGAGTCAACCGGAAATTGTCGGTTATTGGTATGGCAAGACCAGAATCGTATTTGTATATCCGAAAACCACTCTGAACCAGCGTGTACGTTTGAGTGGAAGACATCTTGATAATGATTGAAGATGGTGCTCTTTGAAGTGCAAGGGCTGTTGCTACTAATCCTAAGGGTGATTCCAAAATGAATGTAGTATGATTAGTGCCTTCGATTTCATTCAGACACAGAACGAACTTGTATGGATGAATGCTGGCATTGCATTGATGCCTGGAGGGTAGTGTTAGTATTCCAAGATGTATATCAATTCAGAAAGGTAAATCGTAGCCTCAAGCCTCATCAACTGGGATGACAAAAATCAGGCATGCAGCAGGGCCAAGTGGGTAGCTCCCAAGTAGGATATGGTCATTCCAAATCTAGATCGTTTATTATCTCTCAATTGTAAGCATCAGGGCCCATTAACGGAGGATAACCATATTCGGTACTACTAGTCAAGTGTTAGATCAGTCCTATGTGGCAGGGGTATAAGATGTTCTTGTCAGACCCCGGTGCATTTATTTAAAAATGTAACTTCGGAAGATAGTCCCTTACCTTGTCATAGTATAGAATCCAATTTCCAATACATGCCTTATGTTTTTGATTGTAGAACCTAGTATGTTGGAATGTGAGATACAAGCATTTCGGTTATTTTATCTACTTACTATAAACCTAGACACAGATAATATCACTGGATTTTGACATAAAATGTTTTAGTTATCGTAAGGTATGTCCATTTTTATGTGCGATGTGGTCTTATGAGATACCCTTTGTTCGAAAGGTTTTCAAATGTAGAGAAACAGTTTGGTTGTTATTTATTATTGAGTTCTACTCATGCTGGTTTACCAGACTGACCCGAGCGTTATTTTATGTAATGCTCGGGTTAGGCTGATTGTGTTTGCTAGGTTAGCTTTATATGCTTTAGAGCTATGGAGTTGAGTTGGAGGCCTAGGATATACTCTCGTATTTTGGATATCTTCTGTTGTGTATGTATTATTGTAGCTTGTCTATTGTTGTAAGGATAGGTGTTATAACTGTCCAAATTTAGGATAAGCCTATTGTACTCTAATGTTGTATATATATATATATGAATAAAGACGTTTCCTTTTCGTAAAGATCATTGTTGTATTATATATTATTCGCTGCGTTGTGAGATTCTGTGTTGTTTTTTTTTCTTCTACCTTCTTCTTTCACCCTAACAAATCAGTATTTCCGGCACTTGAATGTTCGACATGTGATACAGTGGACGTATTAGTGTCGATTTTCGAGGGTCGAAAATCTTATTTGTTACATTTGGTATCAAAGCTGAAGGTTAAGCGAGAACCTTGGCTTTGAGCTCTGATGGGATTAACTCATTAGAGATAGGGTAAGTGACACCCTAGAATGAGGTTGAGTGTGTGTGTGTGTGTGTGTGTGTGTGTGTGTATATATATGAGAGTTCGTATTTGTTAGTGATATAAAAATGTCTTATATTGTGTTGTTTTATATGTTGAGTGGCTTAAGAATTCTGCTCGATGTGTTTGGCCAACGTTGTCTACAGAAATTTCCTAAACACTTAAACAAGTTTAATTGACATAGTACTATTTTGAAATTGAGTAAATGAAATAAATTTATCTAGAAATTATTTTATATATAAAAACGAATGATTTTCACAAATAGTGCAGTATAGTTGGTTGGGTGTTAGGAGATAGTAATATGTTATTATCATCATTTAGGGCTTGTTTAGTCATGTTCGTTTAGTTTAGCATTGACTACTTTGAGTACGTTTCTTTTTTAAGATATAGGTTGTGTAAATAGGAATAGGAAAAAAATCAGAAACGAACATCTTGTGAATTAAGTTTCACAGTTTGACTATAAGGTGTTCGATGTTAATGTTCAGATAGAATTTGATTTAAAAGTTAGAGTATTTTGAGATAGATATTTAAAACAATTTGATAGAAGTGATTTATAAAATGAGTTATAAAAATGTATCATTTAAGTTGGAAGAATTTAGGTTGAAAACTTTAGATCCTAAATCCCCGTGCTTTAGGAAAAATGATTTTCAAGATTTTAGGGAAAATAATAATAATAGTATTTGAAAACAATTTTGGTTCATGTATGAAATTTTGGAATGAAAATGTTAAGGAGCGTTTTCTTTGGATTGGTATGGGGAACAAGTCTTAATTATTTTGTGATGATCAGAATAATCTTCTAAATGACGATCGGATGCTTGCCTAGACGAACATTGTGAGATACTTAATAAATTATCCTCTTTATTATTGTACAATCAAAACAAGTTCACCCGAATGAACCCAAAGCGATAAGTGAAATTAAGGTCCCTTATATTCCAAACAATCATATTCATTAGGAAATATCCGCAAGGTCGCTCCCTAATTTTAGGTGAGAAGAAGCGCTCACTTTTTTCACAGTTTGTTTCATTTTTTATCTTTCGATTTAAATTGGTAATGATGTTTTTCCATGCAGGATTGTCAGTCATATCCGCTAATTAGGTTGCAGTAAATGCAAATGGCTCCTCCTCCTACCATATTTTCCTTGGTTGCTTGGATCGAGTTCGTTGCCCGATGTTATCCGAGCCTGGGTTCATCCACAGAAGAACCGAAGTTTTATGTCTCGTCATGCCCCTCCACTGGAGTAGTTTCATTAGACGTTGTCTGTGCATTCTAGATTCATGTTTACAATGTTTGCATCTGCATCAGTTTGTTCATTGTGGTTAACACCGGCGCTATATTTTTGATTTTTAATTATATTTTGCTGTGTGATATGTGTATAATCAACTTCTGGAATTTCTTGTGACAAGGTAGCAGAAGTATCCTTGTTATCTGCACCCTCAACTACCACGTCTTGTTATTGTATTGTCATGTTTGTTTCTGAATTATTTTTCTAAAAATTAACTATATCACTATATTTAATCCCAATTTTTATGGGCTTACATGTTGATTATTTTATGGTTGTGTAAATTTGTCTTATGTTGATGAATCTCTTGTGATTAAACGTTGCTCGAAACGTTTTGTTGTGTATTCTCTAATATCTCTATGCATTATTAGTATATCAATTCTTTGGTTACCCACACCCTCTCAAACGGACAAAATTTAAGAGGATGACTAAAATAGTTACAATTTGTGCATATGGCTGGTCTCCACTCATTTCGACTGCTTGAGAACAATTTATTATTCTCATTTACAATGTATACTTCGTTTGGGGATTGAAAATCGTGATTTATCTCTACGAATACTATGGCATATGAAATTTTAATCATTCCCATAGTAAAAATGATCTATTTTTAATGGATTATCTAAAAGAAATGCAACTCTGTTAATTCATTCTTCTAACTAGAATCTAATTTTAATCCTGGAAAGCGAACCCACATCGGGATGGTTTGAAGCATTTCTTTTGACAAGTTGGGTTCCTACGACCATCTTTTCATCATCATTAGATTTTTGACATAAAAAATTCTCCTTTAGGTTGTCATGCCCTTCAGTGTAAGAGCTAAAATAATAGTAATACGGACGAGAACCTATGATATAGGTCACAATAAAATTTCCCCACTATCTCTTACCTGAATCCACTGCGGAGTTCGTTGTCTTGGCATGTGTACGTTGGCTAAAGTTCTATAGGATTGAAATTTTTTAGAGGGAGTGGATATAAGGACATACTTCTTTGTAATAACCACTTTCCATGTCCGAGAAAGACTATCTTGCCCAAAACTGTTTCACTGGACTTTGATGAATTTACTACAACTCCAGATCGGTTCTCTATATGTCTTGGAGAATTGGTTTGAAACCCTCCCATGCTGCTTGAAAATTTCTTACGACAGAGCTTTAGTTCTATGTATATCGTGGGAAATAAGCCATGAATGTTCATCATCATTAGAGGTACATAGCTCATGTCCACCTACATTATTCGCCGATTTTGGGAGTTATACAGACCGTATTACTGCGATTTCACTTGCTGTGCATGATTCAATTTTCAGTTACGCTTAGAAATAACATTTATGCAATTTTAAAGTAAACCAAATCAGATAAACATAATTAAATGATATTCGTTACTCTATCTACTAAACTATAAAATTTCAATTTATATACCATAATCATACTAACAAAAAATGAAAAAAATTACTTTTTTATTAAAGTGAATTAAATAATTACATAACTTACGATATATGCATAAACAATACATAACTTCGGTAAATATATATAGTTATCCCTTCTTAAAAACATATTTTAAAACACCTTTATTTTTAGTTTCATCCCGACTATAAATATATTTTAGTAAAGGCAGCAAATATTAACACTGTCATAAAAAAATTCAAATATTAGCGCTTATGCAAAATAAAATGAAAACAAATATATAGTTTTTATCCTTGGTTGGACAAAGACACGATTGAGTTTAAATTTGAATTTTGAATAAAATGGAAAAAATCATCAAAAATAATTTTAGAGGTGTATTCCAAAACATGCTTTTTATAAAGGGTTTTCATGCATTAAGTTTGAAATAAGGGACCGATCCAAATTTCCAATAAACAATAATAGTAAAATCAGTTTATAATCCAATTATCTCAATAAATTCATCACGTAGTTCAGTACAAGATTATGTTTTTGTATTTCAAATGCCTTCATTTAAAGATCTCTTTAACCGTAGACCCCCTAAGTTCTCATCTAACATTTTACATCTAACTTCATATACTAGAATTAGTCGCGCAACCTTAAAAAATTTAAATAAATTCAATAAACTACTAGTAATATAGTCCATTCAAAAAATAACATATCATTTTGACAAGATAGCTGGTTTCACCTATATCCCTTAGAAATGAATTCAAAGAACTCTTTGATATCAGTAATTTCAAAAATGCTTTAATTAACGTGGTTCACGGTCCTTCCAATGAATTTCCATGGAATTTGGATTTCAGTTGAGTCCTCAAAAGTGTTACCTTAACCCACTTGTTTTATTTTGTACTAAATAGAATATTATAACATGTATAATGAGTGTGATATTAAAACTTGGTGTTAGGGATGCAATAAAATATACTCCTTAAAATCGGTCTACAAATATTTTCTGAGGGACTAAAACAAATATTTTAAATTTGTTTGGAAAGCTAATGCTCCAGCTAAATTCAAATGCACATGTGGCTAATGCTACATAAGAAATTAAACACAATTGAATTTCTAATGAAAAAGAATTTACCAATAGATAAAAAATGTGTTTTTTGCAACTTAAAATATGAAAATATAATACACCTTTATTTCAATTTTAGTTGTCCATTATCTAATTCCATTATTGGTAATAAACTAAATATCTTCAACATTAACATGAAAAACTCTAATTCTAACCGTGATTACTACCAGAACATCTTTAGATCCAAATTTGCTAAAGGTTATAGAACTATTCTAGATACTATTTGCATTTTTACTTATTGGTATCTATGGATCAAAAGGAATCAAAGATTGTTCCACAACATTAAGGCTCCTACAGATAGTCTGATTTATGCTATTGCGCATTCATCTATATTTGGATTACAAATCCGAGCTATAAGCTAGTGAAAATATGTTTGCTTTAAGGAATTTCTTAAAAAGGTTAAAGTCGCATTGATATCTTAAAAGTTAAAAATGTTTGTAACACTAGTAGACATAGTTAGGCTTAAGCATCGATCGATAAATACCTTTAATGAGAATAATTCACCTAACACTCCACTTTTGATAGAAAACTAAGAACATTTTACTTTATTTGTACATTATTCTCTTATAGCATATGTATGTATATAAGCTCTTAATTATATACATGTATATGTGTTGGACGCATGTTTTTGTTAAGTTTTACAGTGCTAGGTGATGAGTGGACTAGTTTGCTTTTCCTATGAGGCGTACATAGATGGATTTTCAATGATGAGTCATGGCTTCTAGCCACCTAGGGCTTGCTAGTTTTTTAGGGACTCGTAGATTGTTGACGGTGAGTTGTGGCCATTCGCTACTTTTTTATGGGACTTATCGATTGTCGACAATGAGTGGACTTCATTTTTTCGTTAATACTATCTACCTATGGCTCGGTACTTTTATTGGGACTCATGGATTGCTAATGGTGAGTCGTGGTTACAGGTTACCTACGGGTCCATTTTTTGGGACTCATGGATTATCATTGATGATTGGGCTATTTTTTTGTCAATGTATAGGGTGGTTGGGGTTATGTTGCTACCTAACAGGCTTATTGGCATCTCCTTTTTTAATTCTAGACTATTATATGAGCGCTCTCCTCCTTGATGGGATCACTTATCTTCCAAAAAAAATAAACTATTATTCATTGATTTGTCTAATAAATCATAAAATTATGGAAAGTTGAATACTTGTACCGTATTCATCTAGATATATAAATGCATCATTCGCGTAACGTAATTACCTACAGTGGTTCTCAATATCATCTAATATTGTGCATTTAAAGAAACACTTTTTGATTAATTATGTATTCCTGAATTTAAACTATTCGAATAGGTTCTACCAACAAATATTCATTAACCCATCCAATAAACCCTAAAACGCAGCATTTCGATTTGTATATCATATTCATGTCAACATAAGTGGTAGAATTTTTTTTCATTCAACTATAAAGATATATAAGTTACGTAATATAAACAATACTAAAACACTAATCTATTATTCATTTATTTCAATAAATTTATCATATTTTAAATTATAAAGTGCTGTTTTTAGATTCAAATATGTACATTTTAAAATTTCGACAATTATTTACATTCCCCTCTAGTCAATTGTTTTCTAGTATTTTATACTTCAATTACTTATGAAATCTCAAAATTAAACTATTTAAATTATCTCAGTAAAAAGTTAGTCCATTATTCTAGTAAATCCTAAAAAATATATGTCAATTTTAACACATACATATAAAAAATTATGTAGAATTGTTTTTCCGATTCAACTATAAAATATATAGATTATTTACATTAAATTATATACATAAATAATAAGGACAAAGTTAATTTATAAATGAATCATAATCATTTATTTCTAAATTTATGATACGCTATATTACAAAATTCTATTTCTAACTGAAAATAATTCTACATTATGTTTTTTACGGTTTTTTACAAAATTATTCTCATTTCTTTTTTATTGTTACGTAATCTTAAATTTAACATATTCAAAAAAATCTTGTTAAATAACATTTGTTAATTTATCTATAATCATTAAATTCAGTTTCAATATGCATACGATATCCGTAACAAAAAATGATTAAATTATTGTTTTTACTCTAGTATAAAGATATATCACAACTAGAAAATAAACAATATACCTACCATATACGATTAATGTTGTTTTATCATTAGTAACATACAACGTTATTACTATCATATGCCATTAAATTTTATTTTATTATTAGTATTATAAAATAAAATTTTCTTTTGCTAAAATCATATACTACTATTTATTAATCGCCAGATTTTATAATATATTAATTAGTATATTATTTATAATACCATTAGTTGTTATCTAACTATTAATACCACACAATATTATTTTCTTTTAATTATTTCTAATATTATATCATATATGGTTAAATTTTATATCATTAACCATATGATAATATTAATATCATATACCGTTAAATTTTATTTATTATTTGCGGCATATATTAAAAAAAATTATTGATATCATATAGTATTATTTGCTAGTTGCTAATTTTACAATATATTAATTAAAATATTATTGATAATACCATTAATTTCTATCTGATTATTATTACCATACTATATTATTTTCTTTTAACAAAATCATATGCTATTATTTATTCATCATTAATTTTTTTCTATATTATTATGTCATGAATTCCACAACTAGAAAAATGATAATAACAAGAGTAAACCGTGATTTAACTGGTCGACTACCACACTTCCCATTACAAACACAAAGATATAAGCATAATTCATAAAACAATTCTTTATCATGAACGATTCACAAAATTCAAACATCATTTCCCCTTATTCTCTGTACCATACATTTACATTTTTGTGTCTATATCTTGTTCAATATTAGACCAAATTCGACGAATATATATCGAATGAATATCAATTTCCATTTTAGTAAAAATTAATATTTATATAACATATACAAAACTCATCAAATGGGACTAACAAATCTATAGGTTCTCGTCAACTGAGATAAAACTACGAAATCAATGTATAACATAATTCCAAATTCCTCCATAGACACATACATTTGTAACCAGTTAGTTACACAACACATGTTTCAATCTTAATCAATCCACTTCAACCAAACTATTCTTACCATAATCAACTAAAATTAGAGAATCATAAACGGATATTATGAATATGAAAGAACCATAATAAACTAAAATTATAATCAAGGCAGCAAAATATACCTACATTAAAAGTGAGGCGAGGTTTTTGTTCATCGATCGAAAGAAGCAACGATGGAGTTGGGAGCATCGATAGTGAAGGCCGGTTCGTCGAAGGTTATAGGGGTTGAAGGAGTAATAGTGATGGAGGAGAATTCATGGTTGCAGAACGGCGATGGAGGCAATGGAGGAGAATTTCGTAGGTGTACTGTTTATTTTCTAGTAATGTATCTAAAATTCAAACTTTAAACCAATGCATAATGACCTTAATTATAGCCCTGAATTGTAAAATATTGATGTTTATCTTAGTTTTAAAAGTTATTATAATTTGATTTGAATTTAAATTCAACTCTAAAAGTTATACATATTTTAATTTTCATTATAAATTTAAAAATATTATAATTCAGTTAATGAAAATTTAGTTAAATTTCTATAATCTAATATGCACTCGAATTTTAAAAGCTATTGTAGCTTAATTTTAATTTGAATAGATTTAAAATGTTATTTAATTTAATTTTGATTTCGTAAGTTAATTTATTTAATATTAATTTAAATTCAATTTTAAAATTTATAATTTAATTTTCATTTTAATAGTAATTATGAGTTAGTTATAATCAAAATTTGATTTTAAAAATTATTATGATTTAGCTTTAATATTTCTTCTAATCAAATTTAAGTAGTCGATGTTTGTTAAATTTTTATAAAAATCAGTTAGTTTATAAGATCGGTGATCAAACTAAGCCCGAATGACACGCAAAATATTTATATTTAAACTTTTGCCACAACAATAATGAATTTATACATCGAATTTAGAAAAATTGAAAAGGAAACATGTGACGCCTACCTGTATACCCATGCTAGCCAAGGACACTACGGGGTAATGCCGTCAACTAGCACGGAGGATAAGGCTGTTGAGGAGCGACCATCCGTGTAATTGCTTTGCGCGAGCACTGATATGTCAGATAGTACAACAAGCATCTGGTTTCAGGAGTAAATCCGACATACCGATACAAACTCAAAGCTACTACCCGGTGGCTATATATATTCTTCAAAAACAAATATAGAAATAAACATAACAAAAAACTGTCATAGACATCCATATCACAAAGGTGGAAATAGATATGAATATATAACACATGAAAGTGTACATCAGAGTAGTGGTCAAACAAGATCCACAATATCACAAAAGAATATCAACAAGTGCTAGACAAAAGAATATGGAAACATTTATGAGTCTATATCTCAAATGTATACAACAAAAACTACTAATCTAAGTAGTTAGCCAAAAGTCAAGGTGATAATCCAAGATGTGAAGTCAAGCAGAAGCACCTGTAACATCTCGGTCTGACCCGAGTATTATTTAATAAGAAAATAATAAATGGATCAGTCTAGCTATAAATATCAGATAAAATGATATAGAATAAGTGATATGACATATACATATGATAACCATAAAGCCATACTGTGACAAGTATGCAATTGAAAATCAACTAGGGATTAATCAATATCACAAGAATCTTCTCAAAGACCAAAAGGAATGTCATACTCTTTATTTATATTCACCGGACCATAAATATTGACAATAATATCAATGCCAATCACAAAAGTTAATGACACACAAATTCACCAATGCACAAATATTGATAAAACTTATCAATGTAAATCACGGAAATTGGTGAAAACACAAATTCCAGGAAACGTTAATGGAAATCCAAAAATCACAAAAAGGGGGAGGCCTATCACAAAATGGGAGCATGAAAACTCACCAACACGTGTATCGCAAAATGGAACGCTATTCCATGGTTGCTAACCATTAATTTTGAGCCGAAGCTCCACAAAACGGCCCGAAGGCCATGGGTCGCTATACCCACCAAATTGAGCAGAAGCTCCACAGAAATGGGGTTTAGTGTCCCTCGTAGACAAAGAGACATCGCACATTTGCTAGTCTAAATCACAAAAATGATCATCAACGATCATCAAGAAGTGTCAATTATAGTAAGCTAGTGAATATATAAGCTTGGCTTCATGTCCCATAACCACTAGCTTAACTTAAATATTTACGAACAAATTGTAGATCTTCACTCGAAAATTGTCACAAGAGATTCAATCGAACAAGTCCAAGAATTAATCGGCGAAGTAAACACAAGCGTTTCATACCATTTGTTTTACTGAGCCGTTTAATTAGATTTCTGGTACAAGCAAGATGAAGTGACAAATCACAAAAATGATTGTAGAAACAATAAATCACAAAAATTCACATTCGAAGACGTGAATAAAAATCCAAAGAATTCGATTCCAAATCCATCAAAGTGGAAATACCCTTGCAACATAACAGCCTCGGCTTACGACTTAACATAAGTCAACACAAGAAATCAACGGCTTAAGAAATAGCATGCGGCCTAACAGAGCAACACAACACGGCGCGACCTATAGCATGGCGCGACCTATATCATGTCGCGACCTAAGTTGGTGCGGCTTAAAGCATAAGGGAAGGCCGAGCGAGTTAAGAGGTAACGACCAAAGCATGGCGTGACCTAAGGCGTATGAGAAGGCCGAGCAACTTAAGTGGGGACGACCTAGCATGGCACGACCTAAGTGATGCGGCATAACAGGCTGAGCGACCTATGGGTTGCGACCTAAGGCAGGCCGGCCTAACTGCAAGGCGAGAAGAGCAACGACCTATGTGGTCAGCGACCTAAGAGTGTTGCGACTTAACTAGGTTGCGAGATAGCAGGTGTGACTTATCATGGCCGAGCGACCAAAGTTGGCGCGACCTAAGCGGCCGAGCGACTTAATGGCCGAGCGCGCGACCTAATCAGAGCAAGCAGGCCGAGCGACCTAGGGAGTTACGACCTAATAGGGAAAGCCGAGCGACCTAGCGAATAAACAAGGCCGAGCAATGACCTAAAGGTGGAGCGACCTATAGGGGCGCGACCTAAATGCAGGCCGAGAATCATTCATGTGCAGGCCGAGCAACCTAGGGGTTTGAAGTGCAAAACTCTCTCAATTTGCAACTGATCGAACACGGACGTTAGGGGATTATGCCCATAGGCTATCCGGTCTTATTGGCTCCTCGATGCATCACCAAAAACGTGTTCAAACATCAAAGTTAGGATTTTTAAAGATTTGAACCCAAAACACTAAAAATTGAGATTTTCACCAATTCAATCCAAACCAAAAGCATATGCACATGAATAAGTGTTAGGAATTCATTCCCAACAATCAAAGATAGTTATAGACAAAGATGTGAGATAAAAATCTCACATTTACACAAAATCAATGAGGAAGAAGCTTGAGAGCAAAGGAAGAATCAATAGCTTCTCTTTGAATTTGGAGTTAGATGTTAGATTTGCAAATGAACTTGAGTTTGGATTTTTAATTTCCCATTCCTTCCTCCATTTTTGATGAAGCTTGAGTGTTAGGAAATGAAAGTAAAGTTATGAAGGGAAGGGGGTTGAGCTAGAGTTAATAGTTCAGGCTAATGGGCTAAACCCAACCCAAAGCCCAAAGTGAAAAAGTGACAAAATTCCACTAACTCCAAACATATCAAAGTTTATACCCAAAAAGATCGCAAATGGTGTTTTGGACCCAATGGAAGTGGTTCCGAGTCCTAATTCGACCGTATGCAAAAAGTAACTTTTCGGACCAAAATTCGACTAACGATAAAATATTAAAATAAAATACTTAAATATTCAATCGTAAAATATGCAGGTTGTTACAGACTCCCCTCCTTAAAGAAATTGCGTCCTCGCAATATTTAAGAAGAAAATAAAAGGTAACAACCATGAAAGCATATCAACACAAAAGAAATTTTAAATAAGAAATTCACCTCATGGAGCACGAGAAAGTAAGTCCGGATGTGTTCGCTCGATGAACTCTCTAGATTCCAAAGAGCAATCCTTAGGATTTGAGGACCATTGGACTTTAACAAGCGGAACATCTTTATTTCGAAGGCGCTTGACCTCCGAAGCAATAATACGAACAAGATGTTGCTCATAAGTTAAATTAGGTGAAACTTCAATTTCTTCCACAACACCGGGCTCAAGAATAGAATCAGAATCTCGAAGGCATTTCTGCAATTGAGAAACGTGAAACACGTCGTGAATAGCAGAAAACTGAGTCGGTAATAAAAGGCGATAAGCCACGGAACCAATACGTTTGGTGATGGGAAATGGACTAATCTATTGAGGCGCTAATTTTCCCGATCGACTGAAACGTACAACACCCTTCATAGGTGAAACACGAAAAAAACACAAGATCTCCCGCAGAAAATTCTAATTTCCTTCTCCGGTTATCGGCATAGGATTTTTGTCTACTCTAGGATTCTTTCATCCTATGACGAATAAGGTCAATCGTCTCTGTGGAATCACGAATAAAATCTGGACCTAAAACCAGCTTCTCACGGCCTCAAGCCAACAAGAAGGAGATCGGCATGGTCTTCCATAGAGTGCCTCGAAAGGTACCATACCAATACTAGAATGGAAGCTATTATTATAGGAAAACTTAACAAGAGAAATATGATCTTCCCAACTTCCACCAAAATCAAGAACACATGCACGAAGAAGATCTTCAAGAGTTTGATTCACACGCTCAGTTTGCCCATCGGACTAGGGATGATAAGCGGTGCTAAAACTAAGCTTCGTTCCCAAAGCATTTTGAAGACTCTTCCAAAATCCACTAGTAAACAATGGATCATGATCACTAACAGTAGAAGTAGGAACTCCATGCAATTTAACAATTTCTTTGATAAAGAGTTTGGCCAAAAGGGGAACTGTTCGATTGGACCGAACGGGAATAAAATGGGCGGATTTAGTAAGTCTATCGACTATCACCATAAGCTATCATGACTCGAACGAGAACGGGGAAGGACGTCTATAAAATCCATGGAGATTTGGTCCCACTTCCAAATTGGAATTTCTAAAGGTTGCAATAACCCACCGGGCCTTTGGTGTTCGGCCTTAATGAGTTGGCAAGTCATGCAACACTTAACAAAGTTAGCAATATCAGACTTCATTCCCTCCCAATAGTAAAGTCGCTTCATGTCCGCGTACATTTTACTACTACTGGGATGAATGTTAAATTTAGAACGATGAGAATCTTCTAAAATGTCTTTACGAAGATTACTAACATTTGGTACGATAAGTCTACCAAATTTTCGAATACCGCAACGAGAATCAATATCAAAATCTTTCAAACCTTCAATATCAACTTTATCCCTAAGATTTTGGCCAAGAAAAGCCAACTCGGGATCTATCTTTTGAGCTTCAAGAATGTGGTCTAAAAGAGAAGGATGAGCCTAAAGGCTACATAAAACAAGAGATGAACATAAATCGGAAACACGATCTCGAATCTCACAAGTGGATAGAATTCCGAGATCATTCCATTCGGATATCATCATAGAAACAACTGCTTGTTGATTGCGACTAAGTGCGTCCGCAACACGATTTCCCTTTCCGAGAGTATAAAGAATATCAAGATCATAAGCTGCAAGAAATTAGAGTTAACGTTGTTGACGCAAATTAAGTTCCTTTTGAGAAAATAGATAATTCAAGGATTTATGATCAGTGTAAAGAATAAATTTTTCTCCCAAAATATAATGACGCCAAATACGAAGGGCGAAAACAATAGCCGCGAGCTCCAAATCATGAGTGGCATATCTAGTCTCGGCTGGCTTCAATTGCCTAGATGCATAAGCAATAACACATTCCCTTTGTATAAGAACGACACCCAAACCAACGCGACTAGCATCGGTATATACAATAAAATCTTGGTTTCCCTCGGGAATCACAAGAATAGGAGCACTAGAAAGGAGTTCTTTTTATTTCTGAAAAGAAGCTTCACATTTGTCCGACCAAATGTATTTAAATCCCTTCTTTGTCAAACTAGTAAGAGGCACAGAAATTTTGGAAAAGTCCTTTATGAAACGGCGGTAATAACCTGCCAATCCAAGGAAACTACGAATTTCCGTCACACTCTCCGATCTCTTCCAGTTTTGAATCGCTTCAACCTTTAAAGGATCCATGGAAATTCCGGATTCGGAAATAATGTGACCGAGAAACTTTACACAAGATTGCCAAAAGTGGAATTTAGAAAATTTTTCTTTCAATAGATTGCTCCTAAGATTTTCCAACACAATCTGAAGATGTTTTTCATGCTCCTCCTCGGTTTTAGAATACACAAGAATATCATCAATAAAGATGAGAACAAACCGATCGAGGAAGTCTTTGAAAACTCTATTCATAAAGTCAACGAAATAAGCCGAAGCATTCGTTAAACCAAATGGCATAACAAGCAATTCATAAGATCTATAATGAGTACGGAACAATGTCAAAGGAATGCTATCCTCTGCAATACGAAGCCGATGAAAACCGGTAGCTAAGTCTAATTGTGAAAAGACTCTAGTAGCACTAAGTTGATCGAATAGATCATCAATCCGAGGTAAAGGATATTTATTCTTAATAGTAAGATCACTAAGCTTGCGGTAGTCAACTCAAAGCCTAAGTGTACCATTGGATTTCCTCACAAAAATAATCGAAGCTCCCCAAGGCGAGGAACTAGAGCGAATAAATTGCTTCATCTCCAATTCAGATAATTGTTTGTGCATCTCCTCATTTTCTTTATTAGACATACGATAAGGAGGACGAGTGATAGGTTGAGCTCCAGGGATGAGATTAATTCTGAACTCAATTGATCGCTTAGGTGGTAATCCTAAAACAGGCTCAAATATGTCGGAAAATTTACGAACAACGTGAATAAGAGAAATAATATCCTCCTCATCATCATTATCGTCATCATGGGGATTTAAAGAATATAAAGATTCAACTAAGCGGGAATCCGAATCTTTAAGGTCAATAGAAATCTGCCTAACAGATTGAGGATGTCGAAGATGAATAGTCGCTCAGGACATAGGATTTGGGCTTCATAGAAGTTAAGCCAATCCATTCCCAAAATCATTCCAAAGCCTAAGTAGCGCATAACATGCAAATCGACTCGGAAAGAAAAATCACACAAAATAATCTCGACATCTTTACACAATAAACCGATTATTGCGGATCCACCAACCGGATTCGCAATTCTCAAAGAAGTCATTAAACACAAAACATCCAAAGAAAAGGTATCAACAAGTTATTTTGAAATAAAAGAATGGGACGCACCCGTATCAAAAAGAACTCGAATAGGATGATCACGAAATAAAATAATGCCATCAAGGATAGAATGAGAAATACCTTTACCACGAGATGTGTTGCCAAGGGCCTGAGCAACATTAAGCTTTCCCTCCCTTGAAGTTTGGGACAAGAAGATAAATAATGATCCGGGCTTTTGCATTAGCTACAAGCATGGGGATTTGAACACATGTTCACATAATGGTCCTTAAAACCACAGTTGGCATTGCCCACTACTAGAGGTAGAAGTCTTAGTTGCCGGAGAGGCTTGCTTCCCTTTCTTACTGTTGAGATAAGGACCCTTGAACTTATTAGGCCTTTTCTTGTTGTTGAAGTTTGGTTTGGCACTCATAACTTCAACATCACTCTCCCTATGTGCCTCTTCAAGACGAAGAGCGATATCAACGAGTTGATCAAAAGAAACTTCTAATTTTAGAAGTAATGGCTTCTTGAGATTTTTATTCAAGCCATAGACAAATCTTTGGTTTTTCTTCAATGGGGTGTTTATATATTCGAACCCGTATTTAGAAAGTGACTCGAAGGATGCGACATAGTCTGTCACGGAAGATTCACCTTGAACAAGGTGAATGAAACGACGAGCCAAAGTCACCTCCTCGGCTTCTGGCACAAATTTTAACTCGAAGCGTTCCTAGAATTTCTCCCAAGTAAGATCCACTTCATTTATTTCAGAAATTAGAAGCTCATACCAATCTATTGCTCTTTCTTGGAGCATACTAGAGGCCACCTGAGCACGATGAAGATCAATAAGATTCATGCGAGAAAAGATTCATCACACGTTCTAAGCCAAGCCTGGACTTCAATAATAGTTTCAGAACCTTTGAATGGCTTTCCATCCAAATTGGTATAATCGCTGCACAAACATGCAAATCCAGACCTAGGGTGAGTAGACTCCGGATTAGATCCGGCTGCTTGAGCATTCCTTACTAGATCAAGAAGCTGCTGTGCAGACATAAATACTCCATCTTGGGGAGTAGCACGAGATTGAATGGCACTGGGGCGGCCAGGTCTAACCATTTCTCTTCCTTTTTGAAAGAAAGAAAGAAGAAGGATATGATTATTCACCAAATGAATATCAAGCAATCTTGATAGATAAACAAGGAATCATAAAGAAAAAAGGATGAACCGGTACGAAGACTCGAATTAAATCCTAAAGCACGACTCCAAAGATGAACTTAGGACGATGATCCTTGCTAGATTATTCTACATTGTTCTGAAGTTTGGCTTTGGTACCAAGCTGTGACGCCCACCTCTATACCCACGCTAGCCAAGGAAACTACGGGGTAATGCCGTCAAATAGCACGGAGGATAAGGCTGTTGAGGAGCGACCATCCGTGTAATTGCTTTGTGCGAGCACCAATATGTCAGATAGTACAACAAGCATCTGGTTTCAGAAGGAAATCCGACATACCGATACAAACTCAAAGCTACTACCCGGTGGCTATATATATTCTTTGGAAACAAATATAGAAATAAACATAACACAAATCAATCACAGACATCCATATCACAAAGGCGGAAATAGATATGAATATATAACACATGAAAGTGTACATTAGAGTAGTGGTCAAACAAGATCCACAATATCACAAAAGAATAGCTATAAGTGCTAGACAAAAGAATATGGAAACATCTATGAGTCTATATCTCAAATGTATACAACAAAAACTACCAATCTAAGTAGTTAGCCAAAAGTCAGGGTGATAATCCCAGATGTGAAGTCAAGCAGAAGCACCTGTAACATCTCGGTCTGACCCGAGTATTATTAATAAGAAACTAATAAACGGATCAGTCTAGCTATAAATATCAGATAAAATGATATAGAATAAGCGATATGACATATACATATGATAACCATAAAGCCATACTGTGACAAGTATGCAATTGAAAATCAACTAGGGATTAATCAATATCACAAGGATCTTCTCAAAGATCAAAAGGAATGTCATACTCTTTATTTATATTCACCAGACCATAAATATTGACAAAAATATCAATGCCAATCACAAAAGTTAATGACACACAAATTCACCAATGCACAAATATTGATAAAACTTATCAATGTAAATCACGAAAATTGGTGAAAACACAAATTCCAGAAATCATTAATGGAAATCCAGAAATCACAAAAAGGAGGGAGGCCTATCACAAAATGGGTGCATGAAAACTCACCAACACGTGTATCGCAAAATGGAACGCTATTCCATGGTTGCTAACCATTAATTTTGAGCCGAAGCTCCACAAAACGGCCCGAAGACCATGGGTCACTACCCCACCAAATTGAGCCGAAGCTCCACAGAAACGGGGTTTAGTCTCCCTCGTAGACAAAGAGACATCGCACATTTGCTAGTCTAAATCACAAAAATGATAATCAACGATCATCAAGAAGTGTCAATTATAGTAAGCTAGTAAATATATAAGCTTAGCTTCATATCCTATAACCACTAGCTTAACTTAAATATTTACGAACAAATTGTAGATCTCCACTCGAAAATTGTCACAGGATATTCAATCAAACAAGTCCAAGAATTAACCGGCGAAGTAAACACAAGCGTTTCATACCATTTGTTTTACTAAACCGTTTAATTAGATTTCTCGTACGAGCGAGATGAAGTGACAAATCACGAAAATGATTGTAGAAATAATAAATCACAAAAATTCACATTCGAAGACGTGAATAAAAATCCAAAGAATTCGATTCCAAATCCATCAAAGTGGAAATACCCTTGTAACTTAACAGCCACGGCTTATGACTTAACATAAGTCAATACAAGAAATCGGTGGCTTAAGAAATAGCATGCGGCCTAACAGAGCAACACAACACGGCGCGACCTATAGCATGGCGCGACCTATATCATGTCGCGACCTAAGTTGGTGCGGCTTAAAGCACAATGGAAGGACGAGCGAATTAAGAGGCAACGACCAATGCATGGCACGACCTAAGTATCACGCGACCTAAGGCGTATGAGAAGGCCGAGCGACTTAAGTGGGGACGACCTAGCATGGCGCGACCTAAGTGATGCAAGCGGCATAACAGGCCGAGTGACCTATGGGTTGCGACCTAAGGCATGCCGGCCTAACTGCAAGGCGAGTAGAGAAATGACCTATGTGGTCAGCGACCTAAGAGTGTTGCAACTTAACTAGGTTGCGAGATAGCAGGTGCGACTTATCATGGCCGAGCGACCTAAGTTGGCGGGACCTAGGCGGCAGAGCGACTTAATGGCCGAGCGCGCGACCTAATAAGAGCTAGCAAGCCGAGCGATCTAGGGAGTTACGACCTAAGGGGGATAGCCGAGCGACCTAGCGACTAAAAAAGGCCGAGCAACGGCATAAGGGTGGAGCGACCGATAGGGGAGCGACCTAAATGCAGGCCGAGAATCATTCATGTGCAGGCCGAGCCACCTAGGGGTTTGAAGTGCCAAAACTCTCTCAATTTGCAACCGATCGAGCACGGATGCTAGGGGGATTATGCCCATAGGCTACCTGGTCCTATTGGCTCCTCGATGCATCACCAAAAACGTGTTCAAACATCAAAGTTAGGATTTTTAAAGATTTGAACCCAAAACACTAAAAATTGGAATTTTCACCAATTCAATCCAAACCAAAAGCCTATGCACATGAATAAGTGTTAGGAATTCATTCCTAACAATCAAAGATAGTTATAGACAAAGATGTGAGATAAAAATCTCACCTTTACACAAAATCAATGAGGAAGAAGCTTGAGAGGAAAGGAAGAATCGATGGCTTCTCTTTGAATTTGGAGTTAGATGTTGGATTTACTAATGAACTTGAGTTTGGAGTTTTAATTTCCCATTCCTTACTCCATTTTTGATGAAGCTTGAGTGTTAGGAAATGAAAGTAAAGTTATGAAGGGAAGGGGGTTGAGCTAGAGTTAATAGTTTAGGCTAATGGGCTAAACCCTACCCAATGCGCAAAGTGGAAAAGTGACAAAATTCCACTAACTCCAAACATATCAAAGTTTATACCCAAAAAGATCGCAAACGGTGTTTTGGACCCAATGAAAGTGGTTCTAAGTCCTAATTCGACCGTATGCAAAAAGTAACTTTTCGGACTAAAATCTGACTAATGATAAAATATTAAAATAAAATACTTAAATATTCAATCGTAAAATATGCGGGTTGTTACAAAACAACATTGTCATTTTGAACCGGTTGTCACCAAATTCATGTGTCCCATATCCCTATTAAATCAAACCTATCCATTTTAAAGATGGATCCCTAACTTTTTTTATAAATGATGAATACATCGGATTTAAGTAGGCATATGGGAATGTTGAAAATTTTCTTTAATAGCAAATAGATTTGATTTTATAAGTAGATAGTTGAGTGGTTGGAGAATAAAAAATGATTTTTTTAATAAGGAGAACTTTTTTATTATTAAACTTTATTACAAAAGTTCCTATTTTTTCTTACATCCAAAATGAGTGAATCAACATCTATTTATAGGAGTTCACATCTCAAATAAACGGTGGAGATTATCTTAATCTAATGGTTCTCCATATGTATCTTCTAAATACTCTTATATAATTTCAAATATATTGGTTCATAAATATCTCCTAAATATTCTAGATTCTAGATATTTCTTATATGAAAAATCTGGATTGAAAAATTAAGTTTATTTCCAACATCCCCCATAAACCTGATTTTGCCGCTCTAAGAAGACTCCTCAACTTAACAAAATCTTCGTGCTTGAGAGGCTTGGTGAAGATATCGGCTACTTCATCATGTGTCTTCACATACTTTAGTTGTACATCCTTTTTAGCGACACAATCTTTAGTGTAATGATAGCATGTGTCAGTCCTTGCTTCGATCAAGGATGGTCGGGTTCTTAGCCAAAGCAATTGCTGACTTTTTGTCCCTAAAAATCTTGGTCGGCTCCTCTTGTGGTAAATTCAACTCTTTTAATATGTTTGATAACCAAATTGCATGGCAAACAATGAAGTAGCATTTACATACTCTACTTCGCAAGTGGAAAGAATGACAATCGATTGTTTTTCGACATCCATGTGAAGGACGTGTATCACCCATATAGAACACGAAGCCGCTTGTGCTTTTTCGATCATCCATATCTCCACTCCAATCACTATCGCTATATCCAACAAGCCTGTAATTATCAGAAATAGATAGTAGTATAAGCAAAAGTTTGTTGTCCCTTTGACATAACGAAAAATCCTTTTTGCTGCCTTCAAATGAGTTGTTGGGTTCACCATATATCAACTGACAAATCCTACCGCATATAGGATGTCGAGTCCTGTGCATATTAAGTATCGCAAGCTTCTAAACAAGCTCTTAAAGAATGCCGGGTCCACCTTTTCTCCTTCCTCATGCTTTGACAACTTGATTCCACATTCCATTGGGGGTGCAGATCGGATTAGAGTCACCCATCTTGAACTTATTCAATACTTCCTTACATAGACTTCTTGAGCGACTAGAATGCCTTTGTCCTCTTATTTTACTTCAATGCCAAGATAGTAAGACATAAGCCCAATATCGATCATCTCAAACTCCTTTGTCATCTCTTTCTTAAACTCATTAAACATACTTAGATTGCTACCAGTGAAGATCAAGTCATCTATGTAAAAGCAAACAATCAATGTATCACCATTTTGGATTTTAATATAGAGGCATGCTCATATGTACACTTGATGAAGTTTCTTTCTTGGAAATACTTATCAATTCGATCATTCCAAGCTCTAAGGGCTTATTTCAACCCATAAAGTGCCTTCTTTAGCTTCAAGACCTTATCTTCTTCTCCCTTGATTTCGTAGCCTTATGGATGCTCGATGTAAACTTCTTCTTCAAGAACTCCATTTAGGAATGCAGATTTAACAACCACTCAATGTATTTTCTAATTGTTTGAGCTGCCAATGAAATAATTAGTCTAATAGTTTCTAGTCGAGCCACTGGAGCGAATGCATCATCGTATTCAATGCCGACTCTTTGATTGTAGCCTTTTGCAACCAATCTTGCCTTGTAGCTTTCAACTTCTCCTTTAGCGTTCTTCTTTACTTTGTATACCCACTTCACATCGATTTCCTTATGCCCTTATGGAAGTGAAGCTAACTCCCATGTGTCATTTTTCTTGATCGTCTTTATCTCTTCATCCATATCATTTCTCCAACTCTTCTTTGGCCAAGATTCTTGAAAATTCATCAGGTCACAATCCGCATATAGGCAAAAAAGACTTAAGATTGTCTTCGTTTTTGGTTACCTCAAATATTTCTTGAAGGCTTCTAAAGCGTGTAGCTCTTTCACTTGAGCTTTCTTATTCTTGACAAATCGTGTCTGGTGAAGCTGGTGGAGAGGTATGCTCTTCTCTTGATTGTTCCATCCTTGATTGTCGAATGTCGTCTTTTGTAAAATGTGGAAAGAAGTTGTAGTCTTCATTATGTGAACTCCAATCACCTTCTCCTTCTTCATCAAACATAGTATCTCCACTAATGATTATCTTCCCCTTATCAAGACTGTAGAGCATGTAGCCTTGGGTGTTGGTGTTGTAACCAATAAAGATGTACTTCTCACTTTTGTCATCTAACTTGCTTCGCTTCTCGTCTGGTACGTGCACGTGAGCTATGCTTCTGAACCATCTAAGATGGAAAATATCGGGCTTCCTTCCACTCCATGCTTCTTGTGGTGTTTTTTTGCCCATGCACTTTTTGTTGGAGATTGGTTTGATAGATAAACCGCATACGCAATTGCTTCCGTCCAAAACTCCTTTGGAAGCCTCTTGCTTTTGAGTATGCTCCTTGCTATCTCAAGAATTGTGCTACTCTTCCTTTCTGCTACTCCATACTTCTGGAACTCATTTGATGTGAACTCTTATCCATGGTCAGATCTCATAGCTTTAATCACAAGGTCACTTTCCTTTCCAACATGGGCCTTGAACTTATTGAAGTTCTCAAACACCTTTGATTTATCCTTTAATATTACACCCATGTTTTTCTTGAAAAATCATCAATAAAAAGAAGGAAATATTTATTCTTACCAAGTGAACTTGGCTTGATTGGACCACACACATCCATGTGTATGAGTTCAAGTGGTTTTCTAGCCCTTGAGTATGACTCCTTTAGAAAGCTCATTTTTAATTTCTTTCTAAGTAAACATCCTTCCCACACTTGATCGGGATGGTTGATGCAAGGTAATCCTATTACCATTTCCTTCCTTGAGGGAAACTCTAATCCATTGAGATGCCCAAATCGAAGTTGCCAAAGCCAAGAAGTATCTTCGTGGCACATCTTAAGGCATTATGCAACATCTTTTTGAATGTTGATAATGAACATTCTATTTTTTGTCATCGGCGCCTTAGCAAGGAAGTTACTTGAACCATCTCTTTTAAAGGTTATTATCTTTTAATCGAATATCATAACCTTTCTCTAAGAGTTGTCTTAGGCTCAAGATGTTGCTCTTCATATTTGGCATATAGTAAATGTAGGAAATGAATTGGTGGTCTCCGTTCTTCAATCGAATAAGATCATTTCCATCACCTTTCACCTCTACTTTGGATTCATCTCCAAATGTAATGTTTTCCTTCATTTATTCATCAAGTTCCACAAACATGCTCCTTCTTCCGCACATATGGTTGCTTGCACCATTATCTAGGTACCATTGATTATCCTCACATCTTTTATTTTCCTAGTAAGCCAGTAATAAAGTACCATCTTCTTGACTTCTTTCTTCAACGTACTTGGCCTTCTCTTCAATTTTGTTATTGTTTGGAGCTCTACATTCAGAAGCATAATGTTCTAATTTTTCACAACCGTAGCATTTGACGCGTGACTTGTCATGCCTTGACTTTGAGTTTCCTCGCCTACGACCTCTTGTTGATCTTTCTCCTCTTTGATTGTTATTGTCATTTTGTTGTCATTGTTGGGTCTCCAACCTCGTTCGTGCCTATATCAATGACCTCTTCCTCGTTCTTGCCCACAACCTCGCCTTTATTGGCTTTAATTGCCTTCTTTCTTTTTTGAATCAATTCATGTCTTGAATACTTGCTCCAAAATATCTTCCTCCTTCCTTTTCTTTTCTTTATGAGCTTACAATGAACTGAGAAGTTCTTCATTGCCATGACCTTCAAGTCTTTTGTTCCTTCGATGATGGCGACAATATGTCTGAACTTTGCATCTAATGATCTAAGAACCTTCTCCATAATTCTTACATCATTTAACTTCTCACCGTTTCTTTTTAGGTTATTAACAATCATTAAAACTCTTGAGAAGTAGTCAAAGACAAGTTCACCTTTTTTCATATGCAAAGTTTCGAACTCTCTTCTTAAAGTTTGAAGACGTACCTTTTTGACTTGATCGACTCCTTTGTAAGATGTTCGAAGTTTTTCTCATGCTTATTTGGCTGACTTTGACCTCGAAACTTTCTCAAAAGCACCGTCATCCCATGCTTGATAGATTAGACAGAGAACCTTCGTGTCTCCCATCCTTGAGTCTCCCAAACCATTCCTTTGAATTGGAGATAGACTATCTCCATTCTCTTGTTCATGTAGCATTTCTCAACTATCTCTCATACGTCGTGTGCTTTAAGGAGAGCCATCATCCTTAAACTCCAATTGTCATAATTGGTCTTAGTGAGCATTGAGACTTGTAAAGGAATGCCGCTATTCGCTATCTTTTTAGGAGGATCTTGATACTCCGATACCACTTTGTTGGAAGTTTTTTCAGTAGGTAAATAAATTTGATTTTAGAAGAAGAAGACGAGAGGTTGGACAAGAAAAAAAACAATTTTTTAATAAGGAGAAAAACTGTTATCATTAAACTTTATTACAAAAGTTCATTTTTTCTTACATCCAAAATGAGTGAATCCACCTCTATTTATAGGAGTTCACATCTCAAATAAATAGTGGAGATTATCTTGATCTAACGATTCTCCGTACATATCTCCTAAGTATTCTCTCATACAATTTCAAATATATTAGTCCATAAATATCTCTTAAATATTCTAGTTTCTAGATATTTATATGAAAAATCTAGAATGCAAAATTAATTTTATTTCCAACAGGGAACGCGTAAGAGAAGAACAAAGGAATTCATGTGCTTTATGTTTATGACAATATTAAGAGTAATTTGTTAAGAGATACTAGTTTCAATTTGATTTGAAAATAGTAGTAGTACATCATAAAGAGGATGAAAGTGCTAGAGAGTGAGCATGAATATGAGTTCAAATCTTCTGTCCCCAAACACCATGTCTTTATGTGTTCACTTTCTATCAGCCATTGATTTTTATATCATTCTCATCATATTTGATTCATTTGGTACCATGTATTAATCAGATCATTACAATCCAAGGTTGAGGTTTATTTGAGGACAAGGGAATAAAGGGCAGGGGAAAGGTGATTTCACCTGCATGGATATGAGATAATTAATAGGATGATTCAAATGAGGGAAGAATGCCCATATTTAGTAGTTGTGCTTTTTTGTGTTTAAGCCCTTCAATTATTTTATTTTGCATAAAATGTTATTTATGCCAAATTTCATATGAATTGCCAAGTGTTGTTATCATTTGTCACTTGCTATTTTCCTTGCGTAATTGAAAGCACTTTGAACTTTGATGAATGAGAGAATGATATGTTTCTCTATATATATATATATATAAGGAAATTATTTATATGGGTATTTTTTAGGATCCGATCACTGTACGTGACAACTAGTTTCATTTCACTGTTTATTAAAATAAAATTATGCATTTGCAAAACTCAAAGTATTGACTACAACTGTACACATTTTATTTAAATTTATTAACTTTTAAATTTTACGTTGTATGCGTCGAAAACGTCAAACTAAAACTACAATATCATAGTATATAAATATATCAATAAAATCAGATCCTAAAGTGTATATTTTCGGATAGGTTAACAAAAAACTCATTTCCAATTTCAAATATTTTTGTTGTAAGAAAGAATACATATCAATGTTTGCAATTTATCTTCTTGTTTTGTAGTAAGAAATATAATGTTAATATGTTCAATGGTTTGAAACATGTTATGCGGAATTTTTGTTTTTTAATTGTATTTGAACATAAACCAACACTATGTCACTCGTGAATATAAGCTTGACTACTGAATTAATGGATAGAATTTTGAAGATAGCAGTAGAATAATAAATGGATAGATGTAACGCCCCATCTCGAGACCCACTTTAGTAAAGAGAATTAACGAGTAATTCCATCTACTAAAGCGGAGAATAGGGCTAGTTAAGGGCGACCATCGATAACTTTGTCTTAAATATCTACTGAATACGTCGATAAATGCACTATGATTTTTCTTTTCTATCTCAAGTGGATCGGCATACCTAGTAAATGTTTAATCCAAAACTATATGTGGTTAACGGATCTATCAGAACAAAATACAATAACTAAATGTAAACACGTCATAGATCAGTAATCAACCTCATATATATATATATATATATATATATATATATGTTGGGTGTGTTTCGACCGGTCCTATACCACCGAACCAACCATCTCCCCCTACATAGCCGAACCAAGCTTCATCCACTCACCAACGGACCAAGTCCCACCGAATCAACCACCACCGGACCAAGCTACGTCCCCATCACCGAACCATCCTGCTCCATCCACCGCCGAACCATCCTGCTCCAAGTGTCTACCGAACCAAATCAAAGTATCACCACCGGATCAGAAGCAAGGGAGGCCACCACCGGACCAACCTCTACCGGACCAATCCACTTCCATGCATCACCAAACCAAGGCTTTGTCGAACCAAAGTTGCCAGGCCAGATAGCATCAGCCCAGGCCCACTAGCAGCTATATACATCTAAGACCCCAACCCCTAGCCTCACTCTATAAATAGAGGGGCAGGGGTACAACAATGACAGACAAGTTTGAGAGCTCAGGCACGGATAGAACTTTCAAACAACTTTCAGTTACTTGTAATCAAATATTTGTACTTATAATCTGAATAGAAAAGGAGAATAACATATAAAGTGGACGTAGGCACATTCTGGCCGAACCACTATAAATCTGTGTGTCTTTTACAGTTTAGTCCATCTATTTTATATATTTGCATAAATCACCCAAATCGCTAAGAACCCTATATAATCAACTTAATCATACGACTTGGAGGTGTTTGCCCATTTTTTGTGCCAACATTTTTGGTGCTTTCACTGAGAAAGGGAGCTCGAAGCTTCAGCTTCTCCCACTTAACCCTTTTCCTATCAGCATCGTTCATTGCTTGGAAAACATGCCTCCCGGATGGAAGAAAGATGCTATCAAAGGAAAGAACATCGCAACTAGCAGTATCCCAGATCCGGTGATCAGAAATCAAGACAATCGTCCGGTTCCAATAACAAATGGAAATCAGGCAAATCCGACAGCCCTTGCTACGGAACAACCAATTACAAGGGCGGATCTGGACAGGCTTGTGGCTGAAATAACTAACCGCTTCGCATCTCAACAAGAATCTTTGGTGGATCAACTCATGTCACGCTTAAGGGATGCTGAAGAATCCAACCGCAACACTGAATCATGGGGTGAGTCCCGGTCTGGAGGATCTGTGAGATGACAAAGGTCTTTCTTCTTCAAAGAGGCTAACAACAGAAACAGCCATGGTAGGGGCCGAGCCCGGACTTAGCCCGAATTCCGACCCAAGGAAACACTTGGAACCGAACCCAACGGGGGAGATACCAGGCAGGGGTCGGATGTAGCTGAGCCGGCCGTGCTACCTAACCATGGAAACACCAATGGACGGGGCCGAGCTGGAGTCCAGCCCGAAGTTGGACCCGAAGAAATACAGAGGACAGAACCCAGCAGGGGAAGATCAAGGCAAGGGCCAACTGTGGCTGACCCCAGCATGTCCCCGGTAAACCAGAGCAGCCATTAGAGAATGTTAGGAGTGATAGACGATACCATCCCTATAGGTCATCTGGACGGAATCAATCCCGCAGGGAAGAACCAAAATCATTTCTATCCGCTCCAAGTTCTGATGAAAGAATGGCACGATTGTTCAGAGAGTGCGTCCAACGGGAACAAAGGGATCAGGGGATAGGCGCTAGGGTAACCAGCCCCTTCACCCGCAATATCGAAACTGCCATCATCCCCCGGGAATGGAAAATGCCAACAATAGAACCTTACAAGGGAACCTCTGACCCCGTTGTACACTTGCAGAGATACACACAGCATATGCTCAAGAGCGGAGCAAAAGAGGGAGTGTTGTGTAAATGCTTTCCACTATTCTTGGCAGATCTAGCTACCTCCTGGTTCTGCCATCTACCCCAAGGATCCATCAGCTCATGGGAAATGTTGAAAGAAAAGTTCATCAGCCAGTTCCGCATTCATGTGGAACAACCCAAGGACGCTTATTCCCTATCTAATATCAAACAGAAGCCCGGAGAGACAGTGCCACAATATCTAACCCGATTCAACGCCGCAGCAGCCGCAGTCCAAGATGCCAACGAGAAACTTATCCTAATGGCCCTCTGCAGTGGTGTGCATCCGGATACTAAGTTTGCTAGGAGATTAACGAAAGAAAAGCCAGCTACCATACCCGATTTCTTCCACGAAGCCGGGAAATATATGAGACTTGAAGACGCTGCCATTGAAAGGCAGATAGGGCAACAAACCAAGGCAGCTCATGGCAACACATCCGCAGCAGCAAAGGACGTTCGAAGAAATGACTTCAGAGATAGTGCTGGGGGCAAGAAGGGGAAAAGCGCTTATATAGGCCAGGACCGAGATTTGACTCTTACACTCCTTTAAATGAAACAATCGAAAACATCTTCTTGGCCACCCAAAACGAAGTTAGATACAAGCGCCCCCCGCACAATAAGGAATCAGATAATGCAATTAAGTCTGGAAAGTTCTGCCGCTTCCACGAATCTCATGGGCATGACACCAATGAATGCCATCACCTCTGGGACTTGATTGAAGAACACATCAGAAGGAAGAGACTAGAGAGCTATGTGAAAGGTCAGAACAGGACTTCAACTCCTTCCAATGAGAACCCAGGGCTACCCCTTCCGGAAGTAGGCGGAGGAAATCGCAACACCAGCGGCTCGAGTCAAGAGAAGATAGTAGTCCTTACCATATCAGGAGGACCACACATCGCCGACGGAAGGTGGGAAGAGATGGAGAGATACGGTAAGTCACTTAGAAATAATGAAGGCTACGTTAATTCTGTTACAGAAGAGCGCCACCTGAAACGGAAAGAGAATGATGATATCACATTCAGTAGGCGTGATTTAGAGGGAAGGTAGTACCCTCACATGGATCCTATGGTCATCTCTGCCTGGTTCGGTCCGGCCAAGGTTTTCCGAATTCTAGTAGACACTGGAAGCTCAGTAAATATCCTATTCAAGCACGCTTTCGACAAAATGAAGCTGTCGATGAAGGATGTGTCTCCCTGCAGCAAACCGCTACATGGTTTCACCGGAGATGCGAAGATGCCCCTCGGGCAACTGGACCTCTTTGTCGAAATAGGAAGTCATCCCCGCTCCGTTGTGCGAAAACAAACATTTGTGCTAATAGAAAACCACTCGGCCTACAACGCCTTTTTGGGAAGACCAGCATTGTCTGACTTCCAAATTGTCCTAGCCCCGTGGTGCCTGAAGATGAAATTTCCAACAGATAACGGAATAGGAGAAATAGAGAGAGATCAAGGCGCCGTTCGAGATTGCTATGTGACTGAACTTTGCAATAACCGCAGGAAGGGTAAAGGGAAGGATGCAGAGACCTCTCTCTGCAAGAAAAACTTGGAAGCATAGCAATTAAAGAAAGCCCCTCCTCTTCGATATACTAGTGATCCCTTCAACGAATTAGACCCCAGGGACAAGGAGGAGGAGGCCACCACCGAGCCTGCAGAGGCTATGGAATTTGTATCTGTAGACAAACATGACCCAAGTAGACTGCTGAGAGTCGGGTCTCAGTTAAGAGCGGAATTGAAGGATCAACTCGTCGATTTTCTTCGCCACAACTTGGATGTATTTGCATGGACGCACGCTGACATGACTGGAATCTCCCCATACATAGTGTGCCACATACTAAATATCGATCCCACTAAGGTGCCGGTAAAGCAGAAAAAGAGGAGCATGGGAGCAGAGTGATCAGCAGCCCTCGAGGAAGAAGTAAAGAACCTACTTGCCAATGACTTCATACGAGAAGCCATCTACCCAAAATGGATTGCCAACCCGGTTCTGGTAAAGAAGGCTAATGGGAAGTGGCGAACATGCATCGACTTCTCCAACTTAAATGACGCTTGCCCGAAGGACTGCTTCCCACTCCTCTGAATCGATCAGCTCGTGGACAGCACAGCCGGACACGAACTCTTATCCTTTATGGACGCATACTCAAGACATAACCAGATCCCTATGCACGCCCCTGATCAAGACCACACTAGTTTCATCACTGGCCGGGGATTGTACTGCTACAGAGTAATGCCTTTTGGACTTAAAAACGCCGGAGCTACTTATCAGCGCCTCGTCAACAAGATGTTTGCGGAACTAATAGGACGAACCATGGAAGTTTATGTGGATGACATGCTGGTAAAATCGAGGAAAGCCAACGATCATATAAACCACCTGGACGAGATGTTTCAAGTACTTCGCCAATATGGAATGAAGCTGAATCCTCTAAAGTGCTCCTTCGGAGTATCGTCGGGAAGGTTCTTGGTATTCATCGTCCATGCCAAGGGGATTGAAGCAAGCCCCGAACAAGTCCGGGCTTTGCAAGATATCAAGATATCTTCCACTCGGAGAGAGATGCATAGCCTAAACAGGAAAGTGGCCGCCCTAAGCAGGTTCATCTCTAAAGCAACCGACAAATGCATCCCTTTCTTCGAAGCTCTAAAGAAGGACAAAGGAAAGTTCGAATGGACTAACGAATGCTCGACAGCCTTCCTTAACCTAATCGAACACCTTCAGAGACCACCAGTACTTTCAACTCCAAATGAAGGCGAAGAACTATAGCTATACCTTGCTGTATCATCCCATGCTTTAAGCGCCGCTTTGGTGAGAGGAGACAACCGCGCGCAGTGGCCCGTATACTTTGTAAGCAAGAGATTTACAGGGGCAGAAGCCAGATACCCCAAACTTGAAAAGCTAGCATACTGTTTGCTAATCACGTCACGAAAACTGCGACACTATTTCCAATCTCATTCCATCAGAGTTTTAACCGATCAACTGCTAAGGAAGGTACTCCACCGCCCCGACAATTCTGGGCGACTACTTAAATGGTGCATTGAACCGAGTCAGTATGATATCACCTACCATCCTCGCACCGCCATCAAGGGACAAGCCATGGCCGATTTCATTGCCGAATTCACTACCAACGAATGTAAAGATCGATCTGAAATAACAAAAGATATCAAGTGGAATCTCTTTGTAGATGGAGCATCAAACGAACAAGGCTCGGGGGCAGGTGTTGTGATAATCACCCCTAGGGGAAGGAAGCTGCACTATGCCCTAAGGTTGGAATTCGCTGCCACCAACAATGACGCATAGTACGAAGTAGTGATAGCCGGATTAGAACTTGCCCTAGAGATCGAAGTCGGTTCTTTATGTCTCCATAGTGATTCTCAACTTATTGTAAATCAAATACTGAGAGAATTCCAGACTCGAGGAGAACGACTCATAGCATATCTAAAGAAGACCAAGCTGTTGCTCAATCAATTGGATCACTATTTAATCAAACACATTCCTCAAGAAGAGAATCAGGAGGCCGACGAACTGGCAAAGCAAGCTAGCATGAAGGACGGCACCACTTCCGGAACAATAACCATCTCAAAGCAACTAGCCCCAAGTTTCGAACAAGAGGATCTGATAGCTACAATCGAAGAAGAAACTTGGGTGACTCCTATCCGGAAAGACTTGCAAGATGGCACTACCCAACGAGCGTAACGAAGTCAGGAAAATCTTGAGGAGTGCTTCCTGCTACACAATACAAGAAGGCATCCTCTGTCGGCATGGTTTCTCTAACCCCTTATTAAGATGTGTCGCTGGAAAGGAAGCCAAGGAAATCTTATACAACATCCATCGAGGAAGTTGCGGAGACCACACTGGAGGGCAGACTCTGGCAAAGAAGATACTCCGATATGGATATTTCTGGCCCACCTTAAACAAAGATGCCTTGGACTTCGTCAAAAAATGCGACAGATGTCAGAAATTTGCTAAAATCCCTCGACTACCAACCAATGAGATTACCCAGATGACCAGCCCTTGGCCCTTTGCAATATGGGGAATTGACTTGATTGGCGAACTGCCAATGGGCCGAAGCAGAGCCAAATATGCCATAGTGGCAGTTGACTATTTCACCAAATGGGTGGAAGCGGAGCCTCTAAATAAAATATCTTCGGCAAAAGTTATTAACTTCTTGATCAAAAATGTTTTATGCAGGTACGGGGTTCCACTCAAAATCATATCGGACAATGGACTTCAATTTGACAGCGAGGAATTCACTGACTGGTGCCGAGAGCACGGAATTCACAAAAGCTTCTCATCTGTAGCTTATCTCCAGGCAAACGGACAAGTCGAAGCTGTCAACAAAATTCTCAAAACTCTAATCAAGAAGAAACTTGAAAAGTCAAAAGGCGCTTGGGTGGATGAACTTCCTACGGCACTTTGGGCCTACCGCACATCTTACAGAACATCAACAGGACATACTCCTTTCTCTTTGGCATACGGATCGGAGGCCATGCTCTTAGTTGAAACTGTAGTGCCCTCCCATCGTAGGATCCACCACAACCCAGAAGAGAACGAAGAACTCCTCCACATGTCTTTGGATCTAATTGAAGAGAGCAGAAACGATGCAGCACTCAAAGCGGCAGCTCACAAGCAAAAAGTGGCAGCATAATACAACTCCAAAGTCAAGCACCGCAGCTTACGAGAAGGAGATCTTGTCCTCAAGCGAATCTTCCCGTGCCCCGGAGCGCTAGATCCAATCTGGGACGGACCCTATGTAATTCATAAAGACCTCCACAACGGAGCTTATATTTCGTCAACAGTGGACGGAGAGGTGTTCCAGAGGGCATGGAACATCCAACACCTTCGTCGATACTTTTCCTAACTTGTACTGCCCATATGAAGAGAATTAACAAAGAGAATCAGTGGGCGTAGGCATTTTCATGCCGAACCACTTTAAAAATCTTATCTCTTTTTTACTTGTTCCTTTATATCTTGGCTGCTTGTTAAGCTTTATCCTTTTCTGTTCAACAAAACCCTGTGTAACGGCATTTCCATTCTTGACGCCTCACGGCACAACCTCACCTGGACAAGACCCAACAGGTACTAAACGAATTTATGCCTTCGCCAATGAGACACTTTTGCTCCAGCATCCCTCTGCTGCGGGTTAACTCACTGCTCACGAGGGCCCTCAAAACCAACTGTAATGAGCCGATCATAAACCACCGAGAAGGCCGACTATAGCCGAGGCAGCTCATTACGACGTTCGGCTTGCCGGCGACTGTGAACCGATTATAAGCCCCAACATAAGGTGTGGCCAGCCAAGGGCAGTTCACAGTTGACGATCGGCACCAACGCTAGCCAGCCACGGTAAATCGAATAATACCCACGATTACGGGCCATAATAGCCGGGGTAGTTACTGTGCGCGATCTCGGCTCCGATGTGTCTTAAGTACGGCTGTGGTAAAAAATAAAACTCCCCGCGGAGGCATAAGATGGGTGACGAATGTCTCCAAGACCCACAGCTAGGGAAAGTGACTACAAAACCGTTTGCCACGAACTTAAGCACATCGAAGGCCTTCCGTGATTGGAAGTTTTACTATTTCTTATATTTCCATTTTATTTATAAAAACTTTCCTCCTATCCTCTATAACGATCACTAAAGTACAGGACACAAAATAGGAGACACTCGCTAATGGGAATAAGAACTCACAGCTGGATGGCAGGACATTCAACTGCATTCCATATTCGATTACACAAGGCATTCAAAGCTACCGTCTACAGCAAAAACTTGAAGGGCGGTACTCTCTTCCCTTGTGTACAAATAAGTAGCTCTGATATATTCACACATCACATTAACATTGCAAGACATGAAATTATATTTTAAGCGAGAACTTAACATTAAAACACAATTGAATCACTAGCACATGCACAGCTATATTTCTTATGCAACACATCAAAATAATGACATCATCCTAATATGACAGAATCAGCTTATGTTATAAAGTTGCATGTTAAAAATAAAGTCGTTCGTTGCAATGACATAATTACAACCTAAAAGTACATTAATGTTTTAGAACTAGTATATACGGGAATGTCAAGTAAAACCAAAAATGCCCGGATCAAGTCAAAATAGTCGGCAGCATCAGAACTTCATCTCTATCCTTCCAACCCCCCAAGATCTACTTGACAGCAGGATCAGAACTCCCAGCATGCTGACCAGAGATCTCACCTTTCCAATTCAGGAGAAGAATCTATTAGACAAACGATAAGCAATCAAGTTAAGAAAAGATTAAAAGGGAAGACTTACCAGCATCTGCTCCCTGATCATCATCCTCCAACTGCACACCCACTTCCTCGACGGTAAGCAGCCGCATGCCCTCCTTCACCGCCACCTTCTCCTCCTTGGTGAACTGAGCGGTAACCACATCCATTCTGAAGGCCACGCCACCCTCTTTATCCGCATCAACCTTGGCCTCCTCCAAAGCCCGGAGATATATCCTAGCCATGACCCGGGGGTAATCGTCCATCCAGGATAGGTTGCCCTGCTTCCAAGTACGAAAATACATATCCTGCAGCATATCATCCATCATTCCCTCGTTCTCCTCAAACTCCCTCATACGGGCCTCAGAAACCGACAAATTTGCAACGGCAGCATCCCTCTCCAATCGGTATCTCGAGCAGTCAGCTTGAAGGGATCTCCTCATCGCATCCATCTCCTGCTTTAGCTTGTCCTGAGCAAGCCCTACGGCTTCGAGCCTTCCAGATAACTCCTCTACCTGCTCGAGATCCGCTCTCCGAACCTCATCCACCGTTGCGATGGTCGTGTCAATTCGTTTCTTGCAAGCAGCCTCCATCTTTCGCAATTCTGCCTTGCTAGCTTCTTCCATGGTTTTCTTTAGTCGTCTGGAGGCCGCCTCATGCTGGGAGATTTGAAAGGCCTGATCGGCAAGCTGTTTGGCCTGATCGGAAACCATTAGCCGCAACCGAATGTTAGCACTTCTGTTTTCCTCTCCAGCCTTGACCAGTCGAGCGTGATGCCCCATCAACTTCTTGGTCTCCTCAGCCACCCGATCGATGTTTGCCTTGGCCTCATCCCCCATAGTCACAATCCGAGTGGTCAACAAGTCGAGATCTAAAGACTTAGCCTCATCAAGCACCCTTACCATAGGATTGCGGGGTAGGAGGTGCTCACTGGTAACCTCATCGAAGGAAATATCATGAGAACTCGGGTCCAGATCTGGATGACCCGCAAATGGGTTACGAGCCAAGCCGAGACGATCAACATGAGTAACGGTAGGATTCTCTGATGGATGCAGAGATGGTATGGACTCAGTATCCTCCCCCGTGATGTCATGAATAGGCTGGGTTGGGGGCTGAGGTCCAAGTGAAGGTTTGAACATGGAACGCCTCCTCTTTCTCTTTTGAATATCCTCTTCAATGACTCGGAGAAGAGGACGGTAGCCGACTACGCCTCCGGAACGGTCAGTCGTGGGCTTCGGTTTAGCAGAAGCTTTGAGGAGTTTGAATTGCTCGAGGCGGTGCCGAATGTCTGATGTCTTGGCTGCCTTACCCTTTCCTGGAATAAAAACCAAGTGTTACAAGCATGCATGAGACTATAATCCAAGAAACATGTGAAGTGAAAAGAGGAGTCAAAAATTCACCTTGAACCGCCGGAGTTGCCCTAGCTGAAATGCTCTCAGAAGATGGACTGGCACCAGTCCCGGCCTTATCTGATTTCTTCGGTTTCCCCACCAAGGCCGACCCTTCCTCCAACCCCTCAAAGGCTTGGCGGAAAGCATCATCAGTCCACTCTTGAATCTCACCTGCTTGCCCAGAGGTCAAGGCACCAACGCCACTACCACCCTGTCCTTTGCCACCATTACCACCATCGCCTTCTCCATCACCTCCGCTCTCCTCCTCGCCTCTTTCCTCCTCTCCACTTTCCTCCTTCGGAACATCTGGGCATGTGCTGGGAGAGGGTCCATCAGATTTCTTGAGCTTCTTCCTCCCGACGACTGGAGGTATCGAGAAGGGTTTCCTCTTGCTGCTCTTTGTCGTGGCCCCTCCTTTGGCTTTGGTAGCTCTTTCCTCAGCCGTATCCCTCTGATTGACCACAAACTGATGTGGTAGAATCAAGTTGTGTCCCAGGAGAGTGACATTCCTGATTAGGTAAGAAGCTGACCTATCCCTTCCCGAAATGGCCACTATCTCCGCGGCCATCTGAACCAGGTGATCATTCTCCACGACCGCAAAGCCACCTGTCGCTAGCAAGAAATAAAAGCGCATAAGGAGAAGCATCTCAGTCAGAACGGAAATTATAAATAAGCTTCAACTTACAGCCAAAGGTGAAGCGGTGGATCGAAATGGTGCCATCCTGGACGAAGAACCATTCCTTCTTAAACATGGTGAACTTTGAATACAAGTCCAAGACCGGCTTGAAGGACACGGCCGATTCCAAGCTGATGTATGGAAACCCCTTCTTGTAACCTCTCAAGTTATATAGATACCGAATCTCCCGGTTAAAAGGAGGCACCAGTACATTCTCTGGAAAATCACGAATAGGCACACCAAGATAGCGTAGGAGTTGGGCTGGAGCTGGAAAGGAGCCACCTTCAAATAGGTGACGAAGCTAACTATCCAAGCATTGATTGGAGGAATGGCCCAACACATGCAGTGGTACCTACTATAAGCGAAGTATCCTTCAGGGGGATTATATGGCATGACCCCCTTCCCTGGCAACAGCATGCGTGCTCTATCAATCCCAAAGGAGCCGGAGATAACATCAAGCTGCTCCTCTCTGAGAGAGCTAGGAAAGCAGTCAGGCGGAGAAATCAGAAGCCCTTGGGGACCATACCCATATACTAGCGATCTCGGGGTGGGTCCACGACGTTCCGGTCCTGGCTGAGCTGGAGGCACTAAAGCAGACTCTCCTTCGTCCTTGGATTTCCTCTTATCTGATCGAGTTTCCACTTTATGAGACATTTATCTACAACACAAGAAAGTATATCGTTAAAACAGAAGGTATAAACATGCAAGTATATGTAGTCCAAAATTTCACTCGTAAATTAAAACATAAAAGTTCAAGTATATAAGGTTCATTCGACGCTCAAACCCCCAAGTCTCGTTCGGCAATTCAAAAATGAAAAGTCATTCGGTATTCGAACCCCATGTTTCATTCGGTAGCCCATCATAAGAACTCATTCGGTAGAAGCAAACTCACCTGGTCCGGCAGTTAGGTTTGATTCGGCACTTGGTTGATTCGGTATTTGATTGATTCGGCACTTGGTTGATCCAGTACTCGATTGATTCGGCTATCTCAAAATGATAAAGGAATAATGAAGGCCTAACACCCTTATTTATAGACGAACGCAGGATGACCGGACCAGGTGATTCGGCACATATGACCGGATGGAAACATCCAAGTTAAAACAAAGTACGACATCTGCATGCACTAGCCCTACTTTGGGGGGCAAGTGTTGGGTGTGTTACGACCGGTCTTATACCACCGAACCAACCATCTCCCCCTACATAGCCGAACCAAGCTTCATCCACTCACCACCGGACCAAGTCCCACCAAATCAACCACCACCGGACCAAGCTACGTCCCCATCACCGAACCATCCTGCTCCATCCACCGTCGAACCATCCTGCTCCAAGTGTCTACCGAACCAAATCAAAGTATCACTACCGGACCAGAAGCAAGGGAGGCCACCACCGGACCAACCTCTACCGGACCAATCCACTTCCATGCATCATCGAACCAAGGCTTTGCCGAACCAACGTTGCCATGCTAGATAGCATCAGCCCAGGCCCACCAGCAGCTATATACATCCAAGACCCCTACCCCCAGCCTCACTCTACAAATAGAGGGGCAGGGGTACAACAATGGCAGACAAGTTTGAGAGCTTAGGCACGGATAGAACTTTCAAACAACTTTCAGTCACTTGTAATCAAAGCTTTATACTTGTAATCTGAATAGAAAAGGAGAATAACATATAAAGTGGACGTAGGCACATTCTGGCCGAACCACTATAAATCTGTGTGTCTTTTACAGTTTAGTCCATCTATTTTATATATTCGCATAAATCACCCAAATCGCTAAGAACCCTATATAATGAACTTAATCATACGACTTGGAGGTGTTTGCCTATTTTTTGTGCAAACAATATACATATACACTGATACATGTTTGATACAATACAATATGAATACAATAAATGTGGTACTCGACTACAATGTATACATCGAATCAAATATAAATACATTAGAGTATGCGGTAGAACAGAAATTACTCAAGAGAAAGAGGAGTTGTTATCCAACATCAACTTCAAGCTATGTCTAATAGATGGTATCTGAAATAACTCGGTCTGACCCGAGTATAAATACACGGGGTAGTCTAGCTAAATAAATCAGTCAATATCGATAATACGAAGCAGAATGGATATAGTGATACTTCTTCTCGAATGAGGAGAAGGATTAGATAACTCATAGATCAATACTTAAGTAACAAACGCTACCTAAGTGACTAAATACCTCGAAAGAGATAACTCAAACTCAATACTCAAATAAGTCACAAGTGCCTCATATCATCAGCGATAACCCATAATGAACTCAAATCAACTCATATAAAACTCAAGTAAAACTCAAATGGTTTGATGAACCATTACTCCAAAAAGTAGAAAACTTATCTCAGTCACAAATAGAAGTCATGAAAGTAACACAAGATAACTCCATAAGAATGTGAGATCTCAAACTCATAAGTAAGCCAAGATGGCTAAATCTCACACATATATCTCAATCTTAAAAGCTCATGGAACTTGATATAAATTCAAACTCATAAAATCTCGAACTCAATAAAGAATTCAATGCAAGTTCAAAACTCAGAAAATCTTAACTCCAATGCGCCAAAAACGGCGAACTCAAAACTCAGAAATCCCAGATTGGCTAGATGTCCGATTACAATTCCGAAGCAATGTTGCACGTGCTAAACTCAAACGGCCGTAGCCTTAGAAAAGGTCGCTAACACCTCCCAAAGTAGTTCGTCCACATGACAAGGTCGTTGACATCTTTCCAAGCCGTTTTGTCAGCCCTAACAAGGTTGCTAACACCTTCCAATGCAGTTTGTCCCCATGACAAGGTCGCTAACACCTCTCAAAGCAGTTCTTCTAGGTAAACATCATGAATGTGTCATAAATTCATGATAGGAACCCGTAAATTGTTACCATGTGTCCCATACCACACGTTCACACTTAGCGGTTTACTAGCTGCTAGTCGTGCCATACTAGGAACATCATAAAACTCAGAAAATCATATCTCGCCTCGTCTCATTGACAAGTGATAAAGAGACACCATACTCGTCTCATCTCATCTACAAGTATTAAATGGCATCATAATATGTCTCCTCTTCTCGACAAGTGAAAACATCGTGATGGTTCCTCATAAGCCATAAATCTTAAAATATGAAATCATATACTTAAGACTTGAACATCGTAATGGTTCTCATCGACCATACTCCTACATAGGAGATCTCAAACCATAATACTGACCAAATATTTCCATCTTAAATAATTCCAATAAATAGGACTTATAAAACTCAAAATACGCCATAAAATGGCAAAACATCTCAGAATCAATACTCTCAAATAGCTTTGATCGTACAAGTCTGGAATTAACCGGAATAGTAAACGCACAAGTTTCACATCATGTGTTCTGCTAAATCGTTTAATTCTCTTTCTCATACATTCGAATAGTGTAAAAGTGTCTTTTTTATACATAAAATAGTCTACTAGAGAAAACAAGCTTATAAAAAATTTTCCCGAGAAGATTAATAAAACCAATATTTGAAATTCCTTTATTATAGGAAATAAATAGATTATATATTAGAAAAATAATTTTAAAATACTATATAATAATAATTTGAAATTTCCATTTATTTCAAAAGTCACTTCAAAATGGTTTAGTGAAGACCGTGTTTGCACCAAAATTGGGCAACACCCTTCGGAAGTCTTTGAAGAGATAATAAGTGAAGAACTTAAATTGGAAATGAAAATTATCTAACAAAAACTCCAAGTTATAGAAAAGTAAATTGCATAGAAGACAAGAATTTAGAGTGGTTCGGCGATGCGCCTACGTCCACTATGAAGTTTGATCACTTTATTGCTTAATACTTGAAGGTTACAAGTGTTTTGAAGCAAATTACAGCAGACAACAGACTTAAATTCGAAATCAGCAGCCATGATGGTGGTATGGAGTGATTCTGGCAGCGTTTAGGCATACTCTTTCTCTCCAAATTCTCCGACCCCTTTTCTGAATGACTAGGGGCTCTATTTATAGGCGTGGAAGGCTGAAATCCCGCCTAAATCATGGAGAGGCTGCTTGGCACGTGACGGGGGGCCCACAGGCCCGCGTTCTTGAAGTGCGTGCCCAGTTTGGGATCGATTCGAAGTGAACTTCGAATCGATCAAAAAATTATCCAATTGCGATGAAACTTGGCGTGAACGTTCTTCATCATGTAGACAAACTTCTGTAAAAATTTCATGGGATTTGGATCAGTAGATTGGGAGTTATGATCGGTTCGAAATTGGGTGTTCGGCATGCTGTTTGGTTCGAATCGATGGAATCGATTCGTTCGAATCGATGCATGGCCGAAGCGAATACTTCAAATCGATTGGGGCGCGCCTGTCTTCGAGCCGATCCATGTTCGTGCTAGCTTAGCTGCTTTGTTGGATTCGAAGGTCGTCTTCGAATCGATGGAGTGGATTCGTTCGAATCGATCCAAATGCGCCCTGGATCGATTCGAAGTTGTCGAAGTCGATGGAGTCGAAGGTGAGTGATGGAGTCGAAGATGATGGATGGATTCGAAGGTGAGCGATGGAGTCGAGGCTGTGATGGGTTCGAAGCTATTAATGGATTCGAAGCTGTGGTGGATTCGAAGTAGGGAGTTACTTAGATGGATTCGAATGTCGCCTCTTCCTATGGGTTCGAATATGATGGGTTCGAAATAGATGGTTTCGAACACAATGGTTTCGAACACGATGGGTTCGAATATGATGGGTTCGAACATGATGGGTTCGAACCGAGCAATGTGCACCTTCTTAACTTGAATCCATCATAACTTGAGCATATGACCTCGGATTGACTTGAAATTTGAAACGCGGACTTCTATGATCTTTCTGGTCATGTCCTATCAATTGTAGCTCAATCTGGACTCAGACAAAATTCATCGATATCCATAGCGAAGAGAAGTGCAACCAATCTCTGAGACGAACTGTCCTTTGTTTTTGGCCAATCTTTTGGTATCACGGCTTTGCCAAAAAGCGGGATAACATTTTGCCCCCCAAAGTACGTCTTGTGGGAACATGACGTGCTTTGAATAGCTGCCATTTTTTCTGAAAAATCATTGCTCTCTTTTTGTTGAGACTCATATACCGTATTGCCGTAACTTTGCCTTGATATGATTGATTACTGTGCGACTGTGCTTAATCGTTGGCTGTCGTTGCTATAATAGGGTGAATATTTGATCCCTGTGAATGTTAAAAATTGAACGTTAGTTCGTTACGTGTGCACATACATTAGCTCCGCCCTTATTAACGTCGTGTGTCCATGAGTCATGTCGGTCTTTGTTTGCTGCCGAACTCCGTCTCGATTTTCTCCTGAATCGATTTTAGATTCAAGCCAAAGTGTTGTTAATCAGTGGTTTTTGATGGGTTCGAAGTTATGCTTGTATGAGTTGATGGCTTTCGAATCGATGGCCCGATGGGCCTCGCGCTTCGAATCGATCGGACCTTCGATCCATCCTTTGCCCATGTGCTTCTTCGAATCAATGTTGCCTCGTATCGATGCCGTTTTGCTGGATTCGAAGCTTAGAAGGGATTCGGAGCTGTGATGGATTCGATCGTGTAAAGGTAGGAAGGCAATGGATTCGAAGTGAAATTTGAGTTGTAACAACGTTCGATGGTTGTTTTAAGTCCTTCCTTTTGTACCGATCCTCTCCTGGATCGATTTGGGATGTTAGAATGTATGCTTCGTATCGATGGATATGTAATATTGGATCTTGGATTGATGGATACAAGTGTAATGTTTTGTGTTGATGGAGTTGAACGATCCAGACATAATCGTGCAGTGATTGTTTGCGGAGGATATGCCATCTCTCATTCGTCTATTCAAGAAGAATTCCCCACGGTAGATAGCCTTTGATAGGAGTCACCCATGACCCCATTCTTGGATCCATCTCTAAAATCTAGTCGATCTTCATCTTTCAGCGCTTGAAATAGTAAATATCTCTACTGGGATAAAGTCTGTTTGTTGCGCATCCCCAGAGTTGGCTAGCTCAGCCAATGATTCGGCCTTTTCGTTTTGTTCTCTAACAATTGGGATAGTGGCGTAATACTAGAAGTCGGCTAGTATCTCTAGGATACAATTGAGATAAGGAACAAGACGTTGCCCCCTAGTCAGATAGTCCTCCCTGACTTGGCACATTAAGAAGAAATCGTATAAGATATGTAAAGCTTCCATTCCTATTCTTTTTGTAAGTCTTAGCTTGGCGACTAAGGCTTCATACTTAGCTTTATTATTCCATTTGAGTAAACTTTCAGACATTTAAGGTTGCCATTGGTCCCATCGTAACGGTTGGTCGGTACAAACATTAACAGGGTAAGCTTGTCAATAGCCAGCTTTCATTGCGTATTAGTCTTTGGATTAGTTTATCTTCACATAGCATTGCGATGCTTATGGCGTGTGTTGACATGACCCAATTGAAGTGTAGATCTTCACGATCCAAGATCTTGGGCAAAATGGGAGGCCTCTCTGAGCGATCTATCAGAGCTGCTTGGTTTCCTCCATATACGGATTACTCTAATCTTCAGCATTTTCTGACATTAGCCTCAATCCCACGGGAATTGATGACGAAACCCGAGAATTCATTTTATACAACGCTGAAAGGAGCCTTTCAAAGGATTAAATTTCATTCTGCGGTTGTTGGATGGCACTGAATATCTTTGTCAAGTGATCGATGCGGTCGCTTGATGGTCGTGATCTCACAAGCATGTTAACTACATATACTCTCATTGATCGGCCGATCTGATTTTTGAATGATTTGTTAATCGTCCTTTGGTAAGTAGCATAAGCGTTCCAAAGTTTGAATCCAAGGAATGCAGCATAGCACTATAGGCTCGCATCAGTAATGAAACAGTTGTATTCCTAGTCTGGGATATGTTTCGGTATCTAATTGTATCTGGAGTTTGCGTCCATGGATGAAAGTAATTCATGTATGATGGTTGAGTCTATTAGTTGGTTGATCATTAGATGTGGAAAGCTATGCTTTGCCATGCCTTGTGCAAATCTGAGTAGTCGGCGTACGTTCACTACTCTCCTTTTGTTTCTCGCACAAGCAAAGGAATGAATACTCATTTTGGGTAGAGGACACCGCGGATAAACCTATTGGTTTTGAGTAGATTCGCCTCCTCCTTAAGTGCAGTAGATCTTCCTAGATCCACGTCGCTTCGTTTTTATTCACTAGAGCTATGCAGTTGACTCTTGCACAATTATGGCGTAGAGTTGTGATCTGATCTACAATTCTCATGATGGGTTGTATACACTCCATGTGCTTATCTGCAATGGTAAATGGTTAGCCTTATAGGTGTGTTAAACCAAAGGCTTAGTAAATTTTAGCCCCGTATTGTGTGCTGCTGCATAGCTGGCTCCAACTACGAGTTTAAATCTATATGTGTTTCCAAGCAATGCGTTTTCCACTCAATGTACTCACGATCCATTGCTCATTAGAAGGGTCGGAATGATGATCTACTGCACATAAGTCCAGGCATTAATCTGAGGATTCTATCTCTAAGCATCATTTCAGTTGTAACGTCAAGCTGTTATAAATACTAGGCACAAGCTATTGGGTTGAGTAGTTGTATCCAGCTCTTGGATGATCACATTCATGTCCCCAGTCTTGGGTTGATGGGTGTATTGCATGAATGATCGAGCCTAGCTTCTATTGTGTTTATACTGTAGTCCAAGTTGTAAGAGCTAGAGTTGTTTGATAAAAGATCAAATTATATTCATCTCATTTCTCGTGCATGCCCCCAAGTCTGGGGAATATCTCGATAAACAGCAAGGTAGATAGTGTTCGCTTCAATTTCACACTCTATCCCATTAAACCGTGATATCGAGTTAACCGATGGAAGGCCGAGCCGTGCCATATTCTGCATTCTGTCCTAGTTCTTTCCTCTAGGTAGAATACTTTGTTGCCTCATAGACATTCACTTTGTTGCTTATGTCGTCATTCTCTGGGCAGAAATTGAAGAGTGAATCGTCTAGTAAGATCCAATGTAGGATTGATACTTCCCTTATCGGACCGAGGGTAAGAATCGGTGCGTGGCCAGTTTTGTTGCACTCGTTGTGAAAAGCTCGCTTAGTCGGATTATAGTAAGAGTCGATGAATGAATGGTCACATTGCATTCTTTCGGAGTTGGGTGATCAACCATGTCAGTTTTGAATTACGTTCTCCCGTCAGATCTACGGACAAAATTAGCTCAAATGCAGTCAAGTCATGCTCATCCAGTCTCATGCCCTTCCTGGTGGATCGAAGGAAGGCGACGGAGGACGAATAGTCAAGTCACACTCATTCGTGGTTCTATCCATGCTCTGGTGGTCGTAGGTATTCGATGGGCGCTCGTGTCACATCGAATTGCAGTCGAAGAGGATCGATATTGGCCGTGGATTTAGCGACACAATGTAGAATGTACGGACCTCATAGCATATCGATACAGGGGTATGACATGAATGGTGCAGATCGATATTGCCCGTCGATCAGGCGGTACGGTGTAATTGGCTTCCTGTAACTTCGGGCATCGTTCTAATTGGTTAGCATTAAGGCCTCCTTCCAGTCGCTGCCTTAAGTTGTAAAGGAATCTGAATAGCTAGCAATGTAGCGAGTCTCATTTCTCTTCTTTCACTGATTTGTTCTTCTGCCCCCACTCTTGGGTTGGCAGAGTTAGTTTGTGGACGGTCTAATTGCATCTGTAGTGAGTTTATACTCCTCTCATTGACTTTAGGTCGAAGTTGGTAAATGGATGGTCGAATCACAATCTTCATCTGTCTATGGTCGCAGTCACACTCTGGGGACTAGAGGCAGTTGAAGGGCCATTAGTCACACCTAATTGATGTTCATACCCATGTCCCCACTCTGGGGACCAAGAATTTTAGCAGAAAATGGTCAACCGCATTTTCCTCGATTAATTCCTTTGGCACTTGTCAATGGCGAAAGTCGAAGGGTAGTCGGTCACATTGCGGCAACTTTAATTTGATGTCTCTCCTACTGAATTGGAGGAAGGAGTTGATTGGCAGATGGTTGGGTCACATCCGTCCACGTTGCGTGCACAACTCGCTAGATCGTTGGCTAGAGTTAGCGGATGAACGGTCGTGTCATGTTCATTTGCGGTAGGATGGGTAGTCACATCCATTTAGAATAAGGCATTCAGCTAGGTCCGTTTTGCGAATCTACATCTCCCTGTCGAATCAAGGAAGAAATCTTGTCTTGCTGGGTTGGAGTGCATCCCTAAAAGATTATGTTATAGGTCCCGTGCCGGGAATAAGTGTTGATGCATGAATGGTCATGTCGTGCCCGCTTAGTGCTAGATAGTCGGATCACAACCGATTTTTTATGATAAGTGTGCCCCCATGTCAGGGGAAGAGTTGGAAAGAAGAAAGTCTAACCACATCCGCTTTTTGTACTACAGAACTTGCTGCGGAATTAGAATTGATAGTTGGACAATAAAATCGCATCCCTTCTGGTATTTATATTCCAATCCATGCTTCGAGGATTGGAGTTGGTTGATGGGTGGTATGTCACGCCCACTAGGTCTGTTCACTTCAGTCTGTGCTTTCGGGACCAGAGTTAGTTGATGTTTACAATCCAGTTCACACTCTGGGAATCTGGAATTAGTTGATGGGTGGTTAGTCACACCCATTTGGCATTCGTGCTCCAGTCCGTGCTCTCAGGACTTGAGTGAGTCGTTGTTTTATATTCCAATTCATCCTCTGGGAATCCGGAGTTTATTGATGTTTATACTCCAGTTCGCACTCTGGGAATCTGGAGTTAATTGATGTGCGGTCGATCACACCCATTTTAGTGTTTATACTCCAGTCCGCAACTTTGACTTGGCATTCGCACTCTAATTCACACTCTGCGAATTTGGAGTTGACATTTTATTTTGGTCCGCGCTCCGGGAACCAGGAATTGATGTTTATACTCCACTTCACACTCTGGGGAATTGGAGTTAACATTTGTATTTTCCGGTTCGCCCTCCGGGAACCTGGAATTGATGCTTATACTCCACTTCACGCTCTGGGAATTTGGAGTTAGCATGTACGTTTTGGGTTCGCACTCCGGGAACCTGGAATTGATGTTTATCCTCCAATTCACGCTCTGAGAACTTGGAGCTAGCATTGGCGTTTCGGTTCACGCTCCGGGAACCTGGAATTGATGTTTGTACTCCGACTCGCGCTTTGGGAATTTGGAGTTAGCATGGGTGCTTCGGTTTGCGCTCCGGGAACTTGTAATTTATGTTTATACTCCAATTCATGCTTTGAGAACTTGGAGTTAGCACGGATGCTTAGGTTCACGCTCCGGGAACCTGTAATTTATGTTTATACTCCAATTCATGCTTTGGGAACTAGGAGTTAGCACGGATGCTTCGGTTCGCGCTCCGGGAACCTGTAATTTATGTTTATACTCCAAATCATGTTTTGGGAACTTGGAGTTCGCATTGATGGGTTGGTTCGCACTCCGGGAACCTGGAATAGATGTTTATACTCCAGTTCACACTCTGGGAAGTTGGAGTCAGCCGATAGATGGTCAGTCACACCTATTTGGGCTTTTTAGGAATTCGTTCACACTCTGGGAACGATGGATTTGATGTTTATACTCCAATTCGCACTCTGGGAATTTGGAGTCCGTTCACACTCTGGGAATGTTTTATTGGATGTTTATACTCCAATTCACACTCTGGGAAGTTGGAGTCCGTTCGCACTCTGGGAACGATTTATTGGATGTTTATACTCCAATTCACACTCTGGGAAGTTGGAGTCCGTTCGCACTCTGGGAACGATTTATTGGATGTTTATACTCCAATTCACGCTTTGGGAAGTTGGAGTCCGTTCACACTATGGGAACGATTTATTGGATGTTTATACTCCAATTCGCACTCTGGGAAGTTGGAGTCCGTTCGCACTCTGGGAACGATTTATTGGATGTTTATACTCCAATTCACGCTTTGGGAAGTTGGAGTCCGTTCGCACTCTGGGAACGATTTATTTGATGTTTATTCTCTAGTTCGCACTCTGGGAACCTAGAGTTGATTGCAGGACTGTCGTGTGTCGGTCCAGTTCGGTCATTGATGCGATGGCTTGCCCCCGAGATGTGGGTTTCGCTTAGCAAATGATCGGTGGGATCTCGGTTACTTTCCACTTATCTGCCATCAACGAAGGATGATACTTAGTTTATGGACGAATGAATCGCATCCGTGTCCATTTGGATCCCGCTTCTGCCAAGCCTAAGGAGTAAGATTTGTGTTCTGGAAAGCTTTGAGCTCGAGCAGAGGATAGGATGGTCGATCTACATTCACTTTGAGTTGTGTACTTTCCTTAATTCAAGGGTAAGAGTTGGATAGCAGACGGTCGATTCACGTCCACTTTTTGCTTTGCACTCTTCTAGTCGAGCTGAGGAAGAGAGTTGAAATGATGGCTTACGATGATTGGCGAGCAAGCAGTCGGTTGTCGATGACTATAAATTAAGGGTTGGCCCCTGAGGAAGTCGGTTTAAGGCATGATTGTTCTTGCGGAATCACAGACGCAAACTGGAGAGTGAATGGTCAAATCATATCCACTTTAAACATATGTCCTCAAATTACCCCAAGTTCTAATGTAGGATTGGATGCATAGATGGCCATGTCACGTCGACTCTCGGTGTGATTTAAATTTTATTGGGCATCCGAGGAAGCATAAGTATTTTGGTGAGCTTCAAGTAAGAGATGGAGAGTGCATGGTTAGGCTACATAACTCCAAGTCTTTCTCAAATCTTCTAACTAAATTGCATAGGCATGTGAGTGGATGGTCGGTTGCATCCACTTCGTACTGGAGCCCTAAACTTGTCTGTCTCTTCCACTTTGATGGCCTGCCCCAAGTCAGGTGCGTATAGCAACCGACGAGTGGTTGAATTATGCTCGCCATGATGATACCTAAATGACTTTATCATAGTCCATGGAGGTTGTTTTGCACCCGTCCTTAAGTACTCGGTTACCTGCATCATTTGCAAGTAGTTTAATTCAAGTCGATTATATCTTGCAACATAAACGAAATAGAAATAGAAATAATTCAAAAGAGATCGGATAAAATCTCATTGATAAGTGAAGCGGCGTCGTATGCTCGCTATTGCACTTCGGTCCAGCCTTTCACAGTTGGGAGTCTAACGCAAATGGTTCAGTTTGATCAAAGTTCCAATTGAGGTTGGGGGTTCCCGGCTCTTCATTTTATGGGGCTTGAACATATTGCCTGAGCTATCCTTTCTAGAGCAGCCTTATGGCGTTGGCATCCATGATAGTCATATAAAGAAAAGGAGCTTCCCGATTTAGAGTATGGAGCAGGTTCCCTTGTATGTCGCCGAGTTGATCCTTCGTCTGATTCATCAACGTAATGTTGGCCTGGACATGTTGGTGTAGTCGTCGGCGACTATCCACCAATTCTGTTATCAAACTCTGGAAATAAGCTTTTGTGCTGATTTCATTTATTAGTGTTGGCAGCAACGGGCTGTAGATTTTGATCAGTTCATTGGCTGCCAGCTTCTTTATTCCCTTTAGCAATATGAGAAGTAGAAATGATATGCCTAACTACGATTGACAGTCTTCTTTGAGAAATAGGGGATACAACACATTTGATGGTATTCATCACTTTTCGTGGACTCCATTCTCCATTCTCACTTCATGAGGTAGTGGTGGAGGTTGAATTTCCATAGTACACGGACATAGTCGGCATGCTGAATTTTAGTTAGAAATTCTACGTGTAGGATGGTCTCAATGAATTGGCCCTGACTGGGAACGATACTCGAATCAACATTATCAAGTCCATTTTATGGTTACGGGGTCTTGTGATACTGGTGAATGATGTATGCCCGACTGCCTAATGTTCGAGTGGTTGGTAATGTCGATCGGATGGTGAGTGGATTAATATGGGCTCATTGATTGGTGATTATTTCTAATTTTCACCATGAAGGAGGCTCGCATAAGATAGTTAGGAAGTCCTCTTAGAGTTGTATGTCATGCTTTTAGTCATATGGACATGGAATGATTAAGATACGGGCATATGAAGATGGTTCAGTGGTGAACAACTATGTTTTGAGTTGGCAGAGTAGACAAGGCAGGGTAGTCGTAACACTAGCCATCGCACCATAATTGTCAGTTTAGGAGTTCTAAAAGCTGGTTAATTGGAGGAAGTTGCTGTCCACTTTAGAAGCATGATACATTAATCAACCCTAGTTCGTGCCATATTAGCTAGGTTCTCCAGCCTCTGGGAGCACCATTTGAATAGTATTTCAATACCCATTCCTTGATTGCAACTCAAAAATTGCTATTGTAAGCTCCTACTTCCCGTCCAGTCATGGAACGACCTGAATGTTCCTTTATTTAAGTTGAGTTTTGAATTAACTATGCGGGCGCTCTGCGCTGCGGCTAGGGTTCGGGGGGAAACTTTTTAGCCTCTTTTTAGGAAATTTGGATCGTACCCGATTTTTTTTTTTTTTTTTTTTTTTTTGAAGATTCTGTATCCATCAAGCAACCTGAAAAAGTCCTTCTTCGTATCGTTCTTGTTCGAATCCATCAGATGTGCTCGTCTTCGTATCGATCAGATGGATGGATACGAACTGCATGTGCGTATCGATACGAAATGGAGGCAGATGGATGGGTACGAAGTACCTCTGAGTATCGATTCGAATTGGAGGCAGATGGATGGATACGAAGTAGCGCTCCCTGATGGATACGAAGTAGCGCTCCGTGATGGATACGAAGTTCACCGCATTTCTGGATTCGAAGCTATGGATACGAAATTCACCACACTTCCTGGATTCGAACCTATGGATACGAACTTCACCACATTTTATGGATTCGAACCTATGGATACGAACTTCACCACATTTTCTGGATTCGAACCTATGGATACGAACTTCACCACATTTTATGGATTCGAACCTATGGATACGAACTTCACCACATTTTCTGGATTCGAACCTATGGATACGAACTTCACCACATTTTATGGATTCGAAAATATGGGTTCGAAAATGATCATATTTTCATGGATTCGAACATATGGATACGAAATTCACCATATTTTCTGGGTTCGAAAATATGGATACGAAAACCATCATTTTTTCATGGATACGAAAATATGGGTACGAAATTCATCATATTTTCATGGATACGAAAATATGGGTACGAAAAACAGCATTTTTTCTGGATTCGAAAATAGGGGTACGGACTGCATGATGAATATTGTTCTTCTTAGATTTTAGAGCAATCTGAATAGAATAGAAGGAACCCATGAACGATAGATCTGGATCTCTCTCTTAGATTTATTCAATCCAGTATCGATGAAAGATCCAACGAGCAGGAGAAAATCTAGGTTTTCTCAGTGAAAGCACCAAAATGTTTGCACCAAAATTGGGCAACACCCTTCGGAAGTCTTTGAAGAGATAATAAGTGAAGAACTTAAATTGGAAATGAAAATTATCTAACAAAAACTCCAAGTTATAGAAAAGTAAATTGCATAGAAGACAAGAATTTAGAGTGGTTCGGCGATGCGCCTACGTCCACTATGAAGTTTGATCACTTTATTGCTTAATACTTGAAGGTTACAAGTGTTTTGAAGCAAATTACAGCAGACAACAGACTTAAATTCGAAATCAGCAGCCATGATGGTGGTATGGAGTGATTCTGGCAGCGTTTAGGCATACTCTTTCTCTCCAAATTCTCCGACCCCTTTTCTGAATGACTAGGGGCTCTATTTATAGGCGTGGAAGGCTGAAATCCCGCCTAAATCATGGAGAGGCTGCTTGGCACATGACGGGGGGCCCACAGGCCCGCGTTCTTGAAGTGCGTGCCCAGTTTGGGATCGATTCGAAGTGAACTTCGAATCGATCAAAAAATTGTCCAATTGCGATGAAACTTGGCGTGAACGTTCTTCATCATGTAGACAAACTTCTGTAAAAATTTCATGGGATTTGGATCAGTAGATTGGGAGTTATGATCGGTTCGAAATTGGGTGTTCGGCATGCTGTTTGGTTCGAATCGATGGAATCGATTCGTTCGAATCGATGCATGGCCGAAGCGAATACTTCGAATCGATTGGGGCGCGCCTGTCTTCGAGCCGATCCATGTTCGTGCTAGCTTAGCTGCTTTGTTGGATTCGAAGGTCGTCTTCGAATCGATGGAGTGGATTCGTTCGAATCGATCCAAATGCGCCCTGGATCGATTCGAAGTTGTCGAAGTCGATGGAGTCGAAGGTGAGTGATGGAGTCGAAGATGATGGATGGATTCGAAGGTGAGCGATGGAGTCGAGGCTGTGATGGGTTCGAAGCTATTAATGGATTCGAAGCTGTGGTGGATTCGAAGTAGGGAGTTACTTAGATGGATTCGAATGTCGCCTCTTCCTATGGGTTCGAATATGATGGGTTCGAAATAGATGGTTTCGAACACAATGGTTTCGAACACGATGGGTTCGAATATGATGGGTTCGAACATGATGGGTTCGAACCGAGCAATGTGCACTTTCTTAACTTGAATCCATCATAACTTGAGTATATGACCTCGGATTGACTTGAAATTTGAAACGCGGACTTCTATGATCTTTCTGGTCATGTCCTATCAATTGTAGCTCAATCTGGACTCGGACAAAATTCATCGATATCCATAGCGAAGAGAAGTGCAACCAATCTCTGAGACGAACTGTCCTTTGTTTTTGGCCAATCTTTTGGTATCACGGCTTTGCCAAAAAGCGGGATAACAGACCGTACTTGAAAACAATGAAAAACAAGGAAGATAACCCAAGACCGATAGCTTAAGTTCAATATGAATTCAATTCAGTTTTAACCCAAAACCAATTCAAATTCTTCAAGTATAGCTAGCTTATTGATATGCATCATAGCCCTTAAAACGTCTCAAAACAACATAAAAATCGAATAAGAATGAGAGCAAAAATAAGCTAATACAATTCTAAGTTCAATGAATGTTTGTTGTTGTCATCTTGCTCTCAGGACAGCAACATACAATCATAATTTCGACCAAGAGAACTTTAAAATTATAGAAAAAAAAAAATTGAAACTTGTGGCACATGATCTAAGCTTTCCGGAACATCCAAAATTATTAAATTCGGTTAAAAAATGAAGAAGTTATGGCTAAATTTGTTTTAGCTTCAAACACAGAGCAAATATAGATTTTGCTCTTAGGATAACTGAAAGAAAATTCAATTTTGACATAGCTAATCTCAAAATTATAGAAAACTCAATATATGAAAGTTGTAGATAAATGATTTAGCTTTTAAAAAAGAGATCATTTAATTTGGACAAATGGTTCAAAAGTTATGATTGAAACAATTTCTCAGATTTGAGTTTGTCAATTCTGTCTTTTAATCAAAAGGCTAGCGACAAAAAAGCAAGTTTTTGAATATTTTAAATTCAAAATTATGCAAAACATAAAACATAAAAGTTATTTCTTATAAAAATTCAATCAACTGAAAAAACCTCACTCAATTATGACTTACCAATCAAAAGTTATGATGATTTTTATTTCAGATTTCAACTTAGAAAATTGACACAATAGAGTATGTATCGGTTTCAAACCCAATTTTGATCCTTTAAATCATAGATTTTTCTAAAACATACAACAAGAAATTTTTAGAACATAGTCCAAGATTTCCAGAACATCAAGAATTATCAAATTCTGATGAAAATCGAAAAAGTTATGACGAAAACAATTTCAGATTCAAAATAAGAAACTTTTGACAAAGACAGAATTGTCCTTCTTTATTCAATTCTATTTCAGGTCAAGTAAATGGAAAATTTTGAAATAGTAATGAAAAGAGAAATTGTTTATCATTTAATATATTTTCTAACCTAAAAAGAATGAGCCATTTTGGATTATTTTGCACCAACATATCGCTGTTTTACTACAGCGATTTTCATATAAAATTTTCAGCAAACAATCATTGGATTTATTTAACACATATAATCAATTCACAATCAAATTAAAAGCAATTCAATCAACAACCATCTAATTCAATCCAAAGAAAAACTAACAATCACATACATGGTTAGACATAGTAAGTGTGAGTTGTAAATAACTCACCTTTTATTTTTCTTTAGCTTGCTAAATCCTCTTTTAAGCCTTGCTAACCTCTTAGCTTCTCCAAAATCACCTAAAAAACTACATTATTGGACAAAATCCCTTTGATTTGAGCTTCGAATTTGGAAATTAGGAACTAGGGTTTTAAAGCTTTGAGAATGAGGAGTTTAGTTTGGTTTTCTCTTTTCTGACTTTAGAATGAAGGTGAATACATACTAAGGAGAGATACTTTCTTTTATTTGCACTAATGGTTCAAGAGGGTTGAGATGGGGATCCACTATCAAGGTGTTGCTAATTCTCCTTAGTGTTACTAATATTTGTTTAGTTCTATCGCTAATAAACCAATTTTTTTCTTTTTTTTTTCTAACAATGTTTTAACAAAAAAAATTCACTAATTTCTCAAATTTGGCAAAACCAGTTAACCATTTAAAAATTTCATTTTAACAAAAATTCTCAATATTAACACTTTACTCTAAACACGAAATTCAAATAATTGATTTTATAATATTTCAAATTTTAAATTGAAATCCTATTGAAGAAATGAAACTCATTCCTTAATCAAATCTAATCAATTATTCTCAAAATATGTTTTAAGTACTCAATTAAATTTCACAAATCATAAATTAAAATTAATCATTCCTAATTAAATTTAATTAATTAGTGAATTTACACTAGGGTTGTTACAGATTCTCCCCTTACAAAAATTGCATCTCCGCAATTTTCAAGAAAAAGAGCCGTAGACCATACAAAAATTCAAATTTCTTTAAAACAATCTTCAGATTCTCTTGTTATACTCTTCCCTTGAAGCATCCAATGTATATAATATAGATTCTAAAATCTCAAAATATACTTTCAATAAAGCATATCTCAAAAATAATCTCAAATATTATTTTCAAAATCTCAATCTTTAAAACACAAATCATCGTGTCTGATTGCCTCATCATAGCATTTAGGAGATTTCTATCAATAACGTTGATCAGGCGTATCGACCAAAACTCTTAATTACTTGATGGATAACCTAACACTCTCAGATTATTTCTATAAAAGAATACTACTCATATAAATATATTCTCAAAAACTTCTTTGATTTTTAAAATATCTCAAAACTCCAATTTCCCCTTTTAAAACCCATACATATGTAGCTTCAAAACTCAAACCAAAGAACATTAAGAGAATGCATCAAGATATTCCTAGAATACTCGATTCACAAAATCAACATAAGGAGATGGAGTTTTCATCAACTCCAACAAGATGACGTGCCACACTCGAAAATCATTAAGACACAAGATAACCAAGATATTCTTCTCGAAGGAGAAGAAGCACATAAACAACAAATCATTACTTCAAACAAAGTAATGCTACAAAGGATAACACCGATTGAATATCCAAAAAGGATAACTCAAAGAAACTGAATGATAAAACTCAATCAAGCTCGAACCTAGAAACTCACCTCATTCTTTAGTGGATGTCCTCGTGGAAGGATAGCTGAAGGCTAAAAGCCAGGATTAAGGTAAATTCAACACTTGATTGCCCTATTTGATATTAAAAACAGACTCATCAATACTTAATAAAGTCACCTTGACTGGAATTCGAGATATATCATCAACATCTTGATACTCAAGAGTGAATCACAATATAAAATCATATACTCAAGACTTGCCTTATATCATTGGCAAGTAAATAAAACATCGTGATGGTTCTCATCGGCCATACTCCTACATAGGAGATCTCAAACCATAATACTTACCAAATATTGGCCATCTTAAATAATTCCAATAAATAGGAATTACAAAACTCAAAATACGCCATAAAATGGCAAAACATCTCAGAATCAATAATCTCAAATAGCTTCGATCGTACAAGTCCGGAATTAAACAAAATAGTAAACGCACATGTTCCATGCCACGTGTTTTACTAAATCATTTAATTCTCTTTCTCATACGTTCGAATAGTGTAAAAGTGTATGTTTTATTCATAAAATAGTTTACTGGAGAAAATCAAACTTCTAAAAAAATTTCTGGGAAGATTAATAAAACCAATATTTCAAATTCCTTTATTATAGAAAAAAATAGATTTTATATTAGAAAAATAATTTTAGAATACTATATAATAAAAATTTGAAATTTCCATTTATTTCAAAAATCACTTCAAAATGGTTTAGTGAAAACTGTGCTCGAAAACAATGGAAAAAAAGGAAGATAACCCAAGACCGATAACTTGAGTTCAATACGAATCCAATTCAGTTTTAACCTAAAATGAATTCAAATTCTCTAAATATAGCTAGCTTATTGATAGGCATCATAGATCTCAAAAAATCTCAAAACAACATCCAAATCGAATAAGAATGAGAGCAAAAATAAGCTAAAACAATTCTAAGTCCAATGAATGTTTGTCGATGTCATCTTGCTCTCAGGACAGCAACATACAACCATAATTTTGAACTAATAAACTTTAAAATTACATAAAACACAAATATTGAAACTTGTAGCACGTGATCTAAGCTTTTTGTAACATCCATAGTTATTAAATTCGGTTAAGAAACGAAGAAGTTATGACTAATTTTGTTTCAGCTTCAAACACAGGCCAAATATAGATTTTGCTCTCGGGATAACTGAATAAAATTCAATTTTGACATAGCTAGTCTCAAAACTACAGAAACTCAATACATTAAAGTTGTAGATAAATGATTTAGCTTTTAAAAAAAAGATCATTTAATTTGGACATATGTTTCAAAAGTTACGATTGAAATAATTTCTCAGATTTGAGTTTGTTAATTCTGTCTCTTAATCAACAGGCTAGCGAAAAAAAACAAGTTTATGAATATTTAAAATTCAAAATTATGCATAACACAAAACATAAAAGTTATTCCTTATAAAAATTCATTTCAAATAAAAAAACCTAACCCAGTTATGACTTACCAATCAAAAGTTATGATGATTTTTATTTCAGATTTCAACTTAGAAAATTGACACAACAAGCATGAATCAGTTTCAAACCCAATTTTGATCCTTTAAATCAAAGTGATTTCAAAATCATATAACATGAAAGTTTTAGAACATATTCCAGGCTTTCCAGAACATCAAGAATTATCAAATTCTGATGAAAATCGAAATAGTTATGTTGAAAACAATTTTAGATTCAAAATAAGAAAATTTTGACAAAGACGGAATTGTTCTTCTTTGTTCAATTCTATTTTAGGTCAAGTAAACGGAAAATTTAGAATAGTAATGAAAAGTTAAATTGTTTATCATTGAGTCTATTTTCTAACCTAAAAAGAATGAGCCATTTCGGATCATTTTCACCAATATTTCGTTGTTTTACTACAGCGATTTTCATACAAAATTTTCAGCAAATAATCATTGGATTTATTTAACACATACAATCAATTTGCAATGAAATTGAAAGCAATTCAATCAACAACCATCTAATTCAATCCAAAGAACAACTAACAATCATGAACAACTAACAATCACATGTATGGATTAGACATAATGAATGTGAGTTGTAAATAACTCACCTTTTATTTTCCTATAACCGGCTAAATCCTCTTTTAAGCCTTGCTAACCTCTTAGCTTCTCCAAAATCACCTAAAAATCTACATTATTGGACAAAATCCCTTTGATTTGGGCTTTGAATTTGGAAATTAGAAACTAGGTTTTAAAGCTTTGAGAATGAGGAGTTTAGTTTGGTTTTGTCTTTTTTGACTTTAGAATGAAGGTGAATACATACTAAGGGGAGATACTTTCTCTTATTTGCACTAATGGGACAAGAGAGTTGAGATGGGGATCCACTATCATGGTGTTGCTAATTCTCCTAAGTGTTACTAATATTTGTTTAGTTCTATCATTAATAAACCAATTTTTTTTCTCACAATGTTTTAGCAAAAAAATTTCACTAATTTCTCAATTTGACAAAACCAATTAGCCATTTAAAAATTTCATTTTAACAAAATTCTCAATATTAACACTTTACTCTAAATACGAAATTCAAATAATTAATTTTATATTATTTCAAAATTTTAAATTGTAATCCTATTTAAGAAATGAAACTAATTCCTTAATTAAATCTAATCAATTCGTCTCAAAATATGTTCTAATTACTCAATTAAATATCATAAATCATAAATTATAGTTAATCATTCCTAATTAAATTTAATTAATTAGTGAATCTACACCGGGGTATTTACAATTAATGCATGTTCTACAGGCGTACAGCATAAAGACTAGCCACCAACACATGATTAAATAGAGAAGGTCTCCAACCGTGCGAATCAATCTTTTCAATGCCTATATTATATATTATCTCTATTATGGGTGGGCGCGGGTCGGTTTTGTGTGGCTTGGTGTGACGCCCCACCTCTATACCCACGCTAGCCAAGAACACTACGGTGTAATGCTGTCAACTAGCACGGAGAATAAGGCTGTTGAGGAGCGACCATCCGTGTAATTGCTTTGCGCGAGCACCGATATGTCAGATAATATAACATGCATTCTATTTCAAGAGGAAATCCAACATCGACACAAACTCAAAGCTACTACACGGTGGCTATATAAAATCTTCAGAAACAAATATAGAAATGAACATAACATAAATCAGTCACAGATAATTCATATCACAAAGGCGGAAATAGATATGAATATTACACATGAAAGTATACATCAGAGTAGTGGTCAAGAAGATCCACAACATCACAAAAGAATAGATACAAGTGCAAGACAAAAATATGTATACATCAAGGAGTCTGTATCTCAAATGTATACAACAAAAAAAAACTACCAAACTAGAGTAGTTAGCCAAAAGTCAGATGATAGTCCGATAAGGAGTCAAGCAAAAGCACCTGTAAAATCTCAGTCTGACCCAAGTATTATTTAAGAAGAAAATAATAAACGGATCAGTCTAGCTATAAATATCAGATGAAGTGATATATAATAAGAGATATGACATAAACATATAATAATCACAACGCCAAGCTGTGATAAATAGGTAATTGAAAATCAACAAGAGATTAATCAATATCACAATAATCTACACAAGATAAAAAGGAATGTCATACTCCTAATTTCATTCATCAAGCCACAATAAATGACATATATATCAATGCCCATCGTAAAAGTTGGTGAAACATAAATTCCAGAAATCAACACACGAAATCTAGAAATCACAAGAAAAAGGAACAACGACGTCGTACAGCGGGACGTCCGATGAACCGAATCACAATAAAAAGGATGGCCAATCCCCAAAAAAAATGGACATCGACGCACTAGAAAGACACGCCCCATGTACAGTCGAACATCGACACACCTAGAAAGATATGCCCCATGCTCTAGCATCGACGCACCTAGAAAGATACTCCCCATGCATAAATAAACATCGATGCACCTAGAAAGATACACCCCATGTAATGTCTAACATCGATGCACCTAGAAAGATACACCCCATGCAAAGTCGAACATCGACGCACCTAGAAAGATACGCACCATGCATAGACGAACATCGACGCACCTAGAAAGATACGCCCCATGTCCCGACTTATTGAGCCGATTGCTCCACGAAGTAAATAAACATCGATGCACATAAAAAGGTACACCCCATGCATAAATAAACATCGACGCACCTAAAAAGGTACGACCCATGTATAAATAAACATCGATGCACCTAGAAAGGTACACCCCATGCATAATAAAACATTGACGCACCTAGAAAGGTACGACCCATGTGAGAAATGAGACGAAGCTCAATAAAAATGAGGAACAGTCCTCCACATAAACAAAGAGACATCGCACATTGCTAGTCTAAACCACAAAGATGATCGTCATGATCAACGAGAAGTGTCAATTACAATAAGCTAGTAAATATATGAGCTTAGCTTCATGTCCCATAACCACTAGCTTAACTTAAATATTTACGAACAAATTGTAGATCTCCACTAGAAAATTGTCACAAGAGATTCAATCGAACAAGTCCAAGATTTAACCGACGAAGTAAACGCAAGCGTTTCATACCACTTGTTTTACTAAGTCGTTTAATTAGATTTCTCATACGAGTGAGGTAAAGGTTTGTATATACTAATAGATTGGAAAATGGTTTTATAAACGAATTTGGTATAAAAATAGTATTGAAATTGTTTGAGGAAGGAGTTTTGATATTTACTACTAGTATAGAAAACCTTTATATTTTTAAAGTGACAAATCACAAAGAAGTTTGTAAGAACAATCAATCACTAAAATTCACATTCGAAGACGTGAATAAAATCCAAAGAAACCGATAAAGAATCCATCGAAATGGATATTCAAAAATCCCTAAATAGGAGTCATCAAAGGCATAATAAATGATAACAACAAATAGGATCATCACGAATCGATTTAAATTGGAATTCTCAAGCGAATGGGCAAATAGGCAAAACACTGCAATTTCAGACGTCTGAAACAAGTGGTTCAGACGTCTGAATCTGGAAATATAAAGATTTCCAATACACAATTCAGACGTCTGAATCAAGTGTTTCAGACGTCTGAAATAGGCATATTTTGGCCTATTTCCTTTCTGGTTCCAATTGAACCAATTCAGACGTCTGAAACCATATATTCAGACGTCTGAATCTGGGAATAGAAAACTTCCCAGAACAATATTCAGACGTCTGAATATCACGTTTCAGACGTCTGAATGAAGGGTTCAGGGCATTCCCTGAACCTAGGCCAAAAATGGCCAAACGAATATCGGAAACGATCGAACGAGCAAATGGCGATGACTAATGAATTACGTCGAATGACAACCTAGCCTAAACGGCTCTTCGATACGCCTCAAATATCGATGTCCAATTATCCATAATAGGATTTTCATAAATTAGACCAAAACACCAAAAATTTGAATATACACGAAATCAATCCAAACCAAAAATCAATTGCACACGAATAAACGTTAGGAATTCATACCTAACAATCGAAGATAATTATAGACAAAGATGTGAGATAAAAATCTCACCTTTGAACCCAAACGAATGAAGAAGATGCTATGAAGCAATGGCAAGAACAAGCACTCTTCAATTCCAACTCAACAAGCTTGAATCTAAGCTTAAAAGAGAAACATTCCCTAAATTAGGTTTAGGAAATTTCTGAAATCAAAGAGAGAATGAGTTGGAGAAGAAGAAGAGGAAGCTTACCAATGGGTTCTCTTGAACTTTGGAGCTAGGAGATGGATTTGCACAGGAAGCTAGGGCTTGGAGTTTTAATTTTCACTCTCCACCTCCATTTTCAGTTTTGCTAGAGAGTTAGGAGTTGGAATGAAGTAATGAAGAGGAGAGGGGGATTGGGACTGAGTTAGTAAGTGGTTAATTGGCTCAGCCCAAACCAAAGCCCTAAGCGAAAAAGTAGCAAAAATAAACTTTCTCCAAACATATCGAAGCTTATACTCAAAAAGGTCGCAAACGTCATTTTGAACTCAATGGGGGTGATCTCGAGTCCTAATTCGGTTGTTTGCAAAAAGTAGTTTTTCGGACTAAAATCCGACTAACGATAAAATATTTAAATAAAATATTTAAATATAAAATCAATAAATATGCGGGTTGTTACAGACTCCCCTCCTTAAAGAAATTGCGTCCTCACAATAATTAAGAAGGAAATATAAGAAGTAACAACCATAGCAGCATATTAACACAAAAGAAAATTTGAATCAAGAAGTTCACCATAAAGAGCACGAAGGAGTAAATCCGAAAGTTTTCGTTCGATGAATTCTCAAGATTTCACAAGAGAAATCCTTAGGATTTGAGAACCATTGAACCATTATCAAAAAGAATATCTTTATATCGAAGGCGCTCAACCTCCAAAGCAACGATGCGAATAGAATGTTGCTCAAAAGTCAAATTTGGTGAAACTTCAATCCCTCAATAACACCGGGCTCAAGAATAAAAACCGGAAACATAAAAGCATTTCCATAGTTAAAAGACGTGGAAAACGTCAAGAATAGCAGAAAGTTGAGCCGGTGCAACGGCGTAGTACAAATACGGTACGCCCGTGAAACTAGAAACTCGAATAATTTGGAACACCGACGTAGTACAAAGACGGTACGTCCAATGAACCAAAAAGCCAAGACATTGATGTAGTACAAACGGTACATCCAATGAATCAAATAGCAAAGACATTGATGTAGTACAAACGGTACATCCAATGAATCAAAAAGCGAAGACATTGATGTAGTACAAACGGTACATCCAATGAATCAAACAGCAAAGTCATTGATGTAGTACAAACGGTACATCCAATGAATCAAACAGCAAAGTCATTGATGTAGTACAAACGGTACATCTAATGAATCAAAGACACTGATGTAGTACAAATGGTACATCCAATGAATCAAAAGCAAAGACATTGATGTAGTACAAACGGTACATCCAATGAATCAAAAGCAAAGACATTGATGTAGTACAAACGGTATATCCAATGAATCAAATAGCAAAGACATTAATGTAGTACAAACGGTACATCCAATGAATCCAAAAAGCGAAGACATTGATGTAGTACAAACGGTACATCCAATGAATCAAAGACACTGATGTAGTACAAACGGTACATCGAATGAATCAAAAGCAAAGACATTGATGTAGTACAAACGGTACATCCAATGAATCAAAGACACTGATGTAGTACAAACGGTACATCCAATGAATCAAAAGCAAAGACATTGATGTAGTACAAACGGTACATCCAATGAATCAAAGACACTGATGTAGTACAAACGGTACATCCAATGAATTAAAAGCAAAGACATTGATGTAGTACAAACGGTACATCCAATGAATCAAAAGCAAAGACATTGATGTAGTACAAACGGTACATCCAATGAATCAAAGACACTGATGTAGTACAAACGGTACATCCAATGAATCAAAAGCAAAGACATTGATGTAGTACAAACGGTACATCCAATGAATCAAAGACACTGATGTAGTACAAACGGTACATCCAATGAATCAAAGACATTGATGTAGTGCAAACGGTACATCCAATGAATCAAAAGCAAAGACATTGATGTAGTACAAACGGTACATCCAATGAATCAAAGACACTGATGTAGTACAAACGGTACATCCAATGAATCAAAAGCAAAGACATTGATGTAGTACAAACGATACATCCAATGAATCAAATAGCAAACACATTGATGTAGTACAAACGGTACATCCAATGAATCCAAGCTCAAATAATTCGGAACACCGACGCAGTACAAAAACGGTACGTCCAATGAACCGAAGCCCGAATGATTTCGAAACACTGACGTAGTACAAAAATGGTACGTCCAATGAACCGAACACAATAAAAGGACATCGGACGCTAGTCCATAGAAGAAATGAGATGAAACTCAATAAAACGAAGTATACCAAAATGCCCGATGAACTTGGTAAAAAGATGATTCCATTCCGAGATCATCAAAGAATCAACACCTTATTGCCTACGACAAAACATATTGGCAACACGATTTCCCCTTCGGGAATAAAAAAGAATATCAAGATCATAAGATGCTAGGAACTCGAGTAAACATGAAGTTCCTTATAAGAAAATAAATATTCCAAAGATTTTATGATCGAGGTGGAGAACAAATTTCTCCCTCAAAGATGATGATGTCAAACTTTAAAAGCGAAAACAATAACCGCGAGCACTAGATCATGAGTGGCATACCTAGCCTCAATCGGCTTTTAATGGTTTAGAAGCACACGAGATAGCACGTTATCTTTTGCAAGAGAACGGCGTCCAAATCAACACGATTAGCATTGGTACAAATGATAAAGTCTTGGTTCCCAACGGGAATCACAAGAATAAGAGTATCGAAAAGAAAGAATTTCTTTTAAATAATCTTCTTTCTTGAAAAGTTAAAACTTTCAAAATTACATTTATCATTATGTAATAATCTTTCTAGAAAAATTTACATTTTTACAAGTCAATATATCGTGTCTGACTGTCTCATCAAAGCGTTTAGGAGATTTCTATCGATAACGTTGATCAAGCGTATCGACCAGAATTCGTAAAGCACTCAATGGGCAATACAATCACAAAATCATCTTCTATATGATAAACATGTTTCTTAAAATCCTTTAAGAATATTCTTTTCTTGTTTAAGAGCAAATCAAATTGTACTTATAAATAAATCTTATGAAAAAGATTTGCAAAATTTTAAATTTCCATCCAAAAATCAATAAATAAAAGAATGGTCTCATTGAAATATTCATAGAATATTTGATATATAAAATGGATGAAATAAGCTGGACAAATTGAATGACAAAATAAGTCATTCATTAGAATCATAACGAGTGCGGAGTGCGTAAGTGGAATGCTAACTCACGCGACTCGTAGCCAAATGAAAATCGGTGGTAAGGTCAAACTGAAAAGACCTTAGTACCACACAAAAGATTACTTTGGTGATAATCCTAAGCCAAGCTCAAAGATTTCGGAAAATTTCTCTAACTACATGAATGAGAGAAATAACACTTTCCTTATAAGTGGGCTTAAGGAATAAAATGATGCCATCAAGTTGGAATTAAAATCATAAAGGAAAAATAGAAATTTGCTTAACAGATTGAAAATGTCAAAGATGAATAGTCCACTCGAGAAAATAGGATATAGGCTTCGTTAATGATTAAGCCAATCCTATCGCACAAAACAATTCCGGAGCCTAAGTAAAAAAATATCGGCTCGGAAAGAAAAGTCTCATAAAATAATTTCGACATCAATAGAAAGCAAATTGAGTGTTGCGGATCTACCATCCGGATTCACAATCCTCAAAGAAGTCATCAAGCCCAAAAATGTTTAAAAAGAATCAACAAGTTCTTTTAATATAAATTAGTGAGATGGAACCCATATCAAAAAGAACTCGAATAAGAAGATCACGAAATAAAACAATGCCATCAAGGATTGAGTGAAAAAAACCTTGACCAAGAGAAGAGTTGCCAGGAGCTTGCAGCTTTCCTTCTCTCTTGCTTGGAAGCTTAGGGCACGAGGATAAAAGATGGCCCGAACCTTTGCAATACCGACAAAAGAGGGGTTTCGTGCACTCCCTTGCATAGTGGTCCGTGGAACCACAATTGTAGCATTGATCACGACTAGAGGTAGGAGTCTTTGCTACCAGAATTTGTTGCTTCCCTTTCTTATTAGAATTGGGGCCTTTGAATTTGATAGGCCTCTTCAAGTTATTGTCGAAGTTCTGTTGGGCACGCACAACTTCAACATCACCTTCATTATCGGCCTCTTCAAGACGAAGAGCGATATCAATAAGCTGATAAAATGAAACTTCAAGTTTCAGAAGTAATGGCTTCTTAAGATTCTTATTCAAGCCATAGACAAACCTCTGATTTTTCTTCAATGGGGTGTTGATGTATTCAACCCCGTATTTGGACAGAGATTCGAAAGATGCGACATAGTCTGTCACAGAAGATTCACCTTGAACAAGGTCTATGAAAGGCCGGGCTAAAGTTACTTTCTCAGCCTCCGGCACAAATTTCAATTCGAATCTCTCCCGGAATTGCTCCCAGGTGAGATCCGCTTCATCGATTTCAGAAATTAAAAGCTCATACCAATCCAATGCTCTTTCTTGGAGCATGCTAGAAGCTACTTGAACTCGATGAAGGTCAATAAGGTTCATGCGAGAAAAGATTCGATCGCATGATTTGAGCCAAGCCTGAATTTCTATAACACTCTCGGATCCTTTGAATGGCCTTCCACCCAAATCGGTGTAGTCTCTGCACAAGCGTGCAAAACCGGATCTAGGATGAGTAGGCTCTGGAATGGGTCCGGCTGCTTGAGCGTTCTTTGCTAGATCTAAAAGCTGCTGAGCAAACATGAATACTCCATCCTGAGGAGTAGCACTAGATTGACCGGCGCTGGGACGGCCTGGTCTAACCATTTCTCTTCCTTAAGAAAGAAAGAAGGAAGGAGAAGAAGGTTATTCACAAATGAATATCAAGCAAATCTTGATAGATGAAACAAGGAATCATAAAGGAAAACAGGATGAATCGGTACGAAGACTCGAATAAAATCCTAAAGCACAACTCCTAAGAAAGACTTAGGACATGATCCTTGCTAAATTATTCTATATTTTTCCGAAGTTTGGCTCTGATACCAAGCTGTGACGCCCCACCTCTATACCCACGCTAGCCAAGAACACTACGGTGTAATGCTGTCAACTAGCACGGAGAATAAGGCTGTTGAGGAGCGACCATCCGTGTAATTGCTTTGCGCGAGCACCGATATGTCAGATAATATAACATGCATTCTATTTCAAGAGGAAATCCGACATACCGACACAAACTCAAAGCTACTACACGGTGGCTATATAAAATCTTCGAAAACAAATATAGAAATAAACATAACATAAATAAGTCACAAATAATTCATATCACAAAGGCGGAAATATATGAATATTACACATGAAAGTGTACATCAGAGTAGTGGTCAAGAAGATCCACAACATCACAAAAGAATAGATACAAGTGCAAGACAAAAATATGTATACATCAAGGAGTCTGTATCTCAAATGTATACAACAAAAAAAACTACCAAACTAGAGTAGTTAGCCAAAAGTCAGATGATAGTCCGATAAGGAGTCAAGCAGAAGCACCTGTAAAATCTCAGTCTGACCCGAGTATTATTTAAGAAGAAAATAATAAACGGATCAGTCTAGCTATAAATATCAGATGAAGTGATATATAATAAGAGATATGACATAAACATATAATAATCACAACGCCAAGCTGTGATAAATAGGTAATTGAAAATCAACAAGAGATTAATCAATATCACAATAATCTACACAAGATAAAAAGGAATGTCATACTCCTAATTTCATTCACCAAGCCACAATAAATGACATATATATCAATGCCCATCGTAAAAGTTGGTGAAACATAAATTCCAGAAATTAACACACGAAATCCAGAAATCACAAGAAAAAGGAACAACGACGTCGTACAGCGGGACGTCCGATGAACTGAATCACAATAAAAAGGATGGCCAATCCCCAAAAAAACTGGACATCGACGCACCTAGAAAGACACGCCCCATGTACAGTTGAACATCGACACACCTAGAAAGATATGCCCCATGCTCTAGCGTCGACGCACCTAGAAAGATACGCCCCATGCATAAATAAACATCGATGAACCTAGAAAGATACACCCCATGTAATGTCTAACATCGATGCACCTAGAAAGATACACCCCATGCAAAGTCGAATATCGACGCACCTAGAAAGATACGCCCCATGCATAGACGAACATCGTCGCACCTAGAAAGATACGCCCCATGTCCCGACGTATTGAGCCGATTGCTCCACGAAGTAAATAAACATCGATGCACATAAAAAGGTACACCCCATGCATAAATAAACATCGACGCACCTAAAAAGGTACGACCCATGTATAAACAAACATCGATGCACCTAGAAAGGTACACCCCATGCATAATAAAACATTGACGCACCTAGAAAGGTACGACCCATGTGAGAAATGAGACGAAGCTCAATAAAAATGAGGAACAGTCCTCCACATAAACAAAGAGACATCGCACATTGCTAGTCTAAACCACAAAGATGATCGTCATGATCAACGAGAAGTGTCAATTACAATAAGCTAGTAAATATATGAGCTTAGCTTCATGTCGCATAACCACTAGCTTAACTTAAACATTTACGAACAAATTGTAGATCTCCACTAGAAAATTGTCACAAGAGATTCAATCGAACAAGTCCAAGAATTAACCGATGAAGTAAACGCAAGCGTTTCATACCACTTGTTTTACTAAGTCGTTTAATTAGATTTCTCATACGAGTGAGGTAAAGGTTTGTATATACTAATAGATTGGAAAACGGTTTTATAAACGAATTTGGTATAAAAATAGTATTGAAATTGTTTGAGGAAGGAGTTTTGATATTTACTACTAGTATAGAAAACCTTTATATTTTTAAAGTGACAAATCACAAAGAAGTTTGTAAGAACAATCAATCACTAAAATTCACATTCGAAGACGTGAATAAAATCCAAAGAAACCGATAAAGAATCCATCGAAATGGATATTCAAAAATCCCTAAATAGGAGTCATCAAAGGCATAATAAATGATAACAACAAATAGGATCATCACGAATCGATTTAAATTGGAATTCTCAAGCGAATAGGCAAATAGGCAAAACACTGCAATTTCAGACGTCTGAAACAAGTGGTCAGACGTCTGAATCTGGAAATATAAAGATTACCAGAGCACAATTCAGACGCCTGAATCAAGTGTTTCAGACGTCTGAAATAGGCATATTTTGGCCTATTTCCTTTCTGGTTCCAATTGAACCAATTCAGACGTCTGAAACCATATATTCAGACGTCTGAATCTGGGAATAGAAAATTTCCCAGAACAATATTCAGACGTCTGAATATCACGTTTCAGACGTCTGAATGAAGGGTTCAGGACATTCCCTGAACCTAGGCCAAAAATGGCCAAACGAATATCGGAAACGATCGAACGAGCAAATGGCGATGACTAAGGAATTACGTCGAACGACAACCTAGCCTAAACGGCTCTTCGATACGCCTCAAATATCGATGTCCAATTATCCATAATAGGATTTTCATAAATTAGACCAAAACACCAAAAATTTGAATATACACGAAACAATCCAAACCAAAAATCAATTGCACATGAATAAACGTTAGGAATTCATACCTAACAATCGAAGATAATTATAGACAAAGATGTGAGATAAAAATCTCACCTTTGAACTCAAACGAATGAAGAAGATGCTATGAAGCAATGGCAAGAACAAGCACTCTTCAATTCCAACTCAACAAGCTTGAATCTAAGCTTAAAAGAGAAACATTCCCTAAATTAGGTTTAGGAAATTTCTGAAATCAAAGAGAGAATGAGTTGGAGAAGAAGAAGAGGAAGCTTACCAATGAGTTCTCTTGAACTTTGGAGTTAGGAGATGGATTTGCAAAGGAAACTAGGGCTTGGAGTTTTAATTTCCACTCTCCACCTCCATTTTCAGTTTTGCTAGAGAGTTAGGAGTTGGAATGAAGTAATGAAGAGGAGAGGGGGATTGCGACTGAGTTAGTAAGTGGTTAATTGGCTCAGCACAAACCAAAGCCCTAAGCGAAAAAGTAGCAAAAATCAACTTTCTCCAAACATATCGAAGCTTATACTCAAAAAGGCCGCAAACGTCATTTTGAACTCAATGGGGGTGGTCTCAAGTCCTAATTCGGCTGTTTGCAAAAAGTAGCTTTTCAGACTAAAATCCGACTAACGATAAAATATTTAAATAAAATATTTAAATATAAAATCGATAAATATGCGGGTTGTTACACTTGGAGTCCAAACCGCTTCCACACCTCATCAAACGGTTAATCAAAAATGCAAACCATTATACTAATCTTTTAAACGGTTCGGTTTCAATTCGGTTTGAATGTAACACAGTTCGATTTTGGTCCGGTCCAATTTGAACCCATATTAAATATGAAATAAGAGAATTACTTACATTAACAATCAATATAAAAAAAACTATGTGAAGCTTTTAAACTTAAAGGTCAAAACACATAATGTTTTACTGAAATGAAAGATTTGTTCTTAACTGTATGAATATTTCAATTTGACATTTAGCTACAGGAGATTATTTTTTTTGGTATATTAACCAAACATCAACATTAATCAATGCATAATCATCAAGGAAAATGATTAGAATAAGATTATAATTAGTATTTATCCAAAAAAAGTTAGATGAAAAATATTATACCAAAACTATAACTTCTTTCTTTATGACAACGAATATTATTAATACAACAACATACTCTTAAAATAGAATATACATCTTTAGAATCTAAAATAAAATAGGAGTTGCTTATATTTTAATCATAAGATTACTAGCGTAAATATTCGGTTCGGTTCAGTTTAATATGGTTGGTTCAATCGTCCAAACCGTAACCGAACTGTATCGATGTGGATCGGTCCGATTTAAGGTATTTTCTTTGGTTAGAAGATTCGGTGCGGGCAGTTTCCGTATAGCGGTGCGGTTTATGCCCACCCCTAATCTCTATGATCCGTATTATGCTTGCATATTTACCTGTATGTGGCCCACGAGTCTATGATCGCATACATATACCCAATCCAACCAAACTATTTTGTGACTTGCGAGTCTATGATCGCTTCCACATACGCAGACACGGATCAGTTTCATCGCTTTTGCTACACCTTACATCCCCTTTATTTCAATTCAATGTTTTGTTTTAAATAGTATACTTTCTTTGTTGTCTCTTCACATAAGAGAAAGTGTCATTTAAAATGGAACATGTAGTAGTAATTTAAAATAAGTGGATTTAAAATGTAGCAAAAGTGAGATGCTACACCTAACTATATTTATACAGACACACATAGCATATGGATAACCCTTCTTTACATCTGTTGTACCTTAAATCTTACTTGATTTCAATTACATGTGCAACAAAAATGAGATGGAGCTGATCCTAGCTCATACACACACACACACACACACATCCATAAACACGTAGATAGTTTCTCTAGCACACACTCTGTAGGGTGAGTGATCTACCGCCAAATTCAAATCACAACGTTTCTTTTAATGTTGATTAGTAATAACATAGACTTAACCAAAAAGTGACTTGCACTTGGTGGAGTAGTGCTAGTTCACAGTTCAGACAATGAGTTCCAAGGACTCATCTCTATATATAACAGTATAGAATGAACAGCTTAACTGTTTTAAGACTTTTTTGAAAGTATACGGATATTGGTTTAAATTTATATAGTCTTAAGATAAATAGTACTTAGATAACAAACTTCTATCTTGCATTATTACAAAACTGAAGTTTTTGGTTGATTTATCATTGATGGTTACTCAAGTATGAATAAATTATTCTCCTAATTTAATTACATTTCAAAAGTATAATTAGGTCTAAATGCCCCTTCAAATTCAAGTTTAGTTAGTTATCATTAATTTGCCTTGGTGCCCAGTCTCATAACAAAATTGTCATTTGAAAAATCTTATTACGGCGCATAAGAACACAACTACTAATGACTTATTCAGTTGAAAATCTAATAACCATGCAACCAGATGTGTCTTATTCACTTCTCCGTGACTGATTCGAAGTGACTCATTGACAGGTCGAGTGAAAAGAAAACTGCTTTTTGTAATGGCAAAGTATTTGTCGTTATAGTATTATAATGGTAAACACTTTACAGTTATAATATTAACCGTTGTCTTTATAAAATTTAACTGCAAAGTCTTTGTCTTTATGATTAAAAATGATTATAATGGCGAAGCATTCCTGTTATATTCTAATGATTTTTTTAGATAACGGGTATATGGCTGGCACTACCAAACTTGTAGCTATTAAGGACACATGATTAATGGTAAATTACTAAACCGCCTCTAACAAGAAGCAATCAAGGACCAATATAACATTGGTCAGTAGTGTCATTAAATGCTGGCATATTAAAACGCCTTTAATATGTCAACAGAAAAGATGTATCTTGCTCATTTCATCAAGGGCAGAATAATTTATGTCCATTAATTACTAATTTATCTTTCCCCTCTTTTAAACCCTAAACGCACCTTTACTTCTCTTCAGATAGCAAAATTAATCAATATTTTTCAGTTGATTTTGATGTGAGAATAAGCTTCTCCTTTCGCCTTGTCTCCATCGACTCATTCGAATGGCCGGATTCCAACCAAAGTCTGCGACTTCTCCCATCCTTTGTCATAAGTTTTATATTTGCTGGTCAGATTAAAATCAAGATTGGTTTATGATAAAGTTTATTTTAGATTCATGAATGAATTTTTAAGGATCTATTTTTAATTAAGTTTGGTGTTTGTAATTGATTTCTCTATGTTACATTTGATATCGTTGGAATAATTCTCTCGATTTTTTATTTTGACCAATCCTTGTTGATAATTATCTTAATATCATTGGTTTGTCCAATTTTCATTAGTATGATCATTAATTTTTATATAATGAGTTGAATGAAAATTATTATTCTTTATTATGTACTCTTAAAGCGGTTATTAATTATTCCTCAACAAATGATATTATATTTTGCTTTGGTTTACAAAAGCTGTTACTAGTTGTTGACCCTTCAGTTTTCCTTGCATATTGAATATATTTTGACAATGATTACTGCAAGTTTATGTGTTACCAGTTGCCTAGGGCTATTGCAATGACCTTGTCATTTGATCACACTTTTATGTGCTTACTTTTCAAAGAATGGTAGATCTGTAAAAGTTCCATATATAAATTTATATTTCTTTTTTTTTTTGCTGAAATGCCTTTTAAATATCAATTATTCTACCTAATTACATAGTTTTTGAACTTTTCCAACTCTGGTTTACCTAATTCAGTTCTTAAAGGTGATGTATTTTTGCTTATTTGAGAGCCTTAATTCATTTAAATGAATGCTTTGGTAGACATGTCTCTTTGGTAGTTCTAATTTGGTTAACATATATTTTACTCTACTTATGAATGTTCTCTTACTTTTTTGAGATTCAATACTTTAACATTTTATTTTTTTCCCATTTACTTGCTTTCTTGTTCATGGATAGACGTCATTAATCTAGCTGTTTTTATGGCAAGTTCGTGTGTATGCAGGATCTTCCACTTCACTTGTTGGTACGCACCAATGGATACTATATCTTTGCAATCATTATATACGTTTATTTTTTTGTTATTACATGTACTTTTTTCATTAATTTACACATTAGTATGCTGGTTGATGAATCAATCGCCTTAAAAGTAGAAGGTGTTTGTAGTTAACTCCTAATTTTGATACTGCGGTTAACTCTTTTATAAAAAGTTGAATAAAAAAATTAATTCTATAATCTAAATGCCATAAATGAAATGTCCAATCAATCTTTGTGCATTTTATATCTACATAATATAAATTAACTTTCACTAAATTTTTGTACATTTTACCATAATTTATGTAACCTTTTGTGTTAAACACACCTCATATTATGCATAATTTAATATGTTACCTATGCTTAATAAGGACCATGTTAAGTGGATTCATGTATATATTTTTTCTTTTGCTTGCAAACTCTTCTGGAAAAGTTTTTTTTCTTGACCAACCAAATATACATAGACCCTAAATGTAGAGATGATGCATTAAAGCTTTCTTGATCACCTCATAGTGTGAATTATTTACATGTTCGAGTTGGTCATTCACATTATTGTTGTCATTGCTAATGCTATTTACAAATTCGTCTTTGGTTTTGATGGAAGCACAAAAACCCAAACTATTTGGAAAGTTTTCTTGAAAGTTGTTCACTAAAGAGTTGACTTACCTTCCTTGAAACATGCGGACTTTTGATATGTCATCAAGCATCAACCCATTCAAGGTAAATGATTTTTGAATTACTAACGAAACATTTCTACTAAAATTTAAGAAGAATCATGGTATAAAAATATTATATAAAATATTGACAAATAGGTTGCATGCATGTGGTATAGATGGAATAAGTGAGAGCTAATATTTATTTAGAAAAGCCCTTAGTTGAGTACAGCAAGATGCTACTGATGAGCAATGAATTAGGTATAAAATTGCCCTCTGCAAAAATATTAAGGACGTGAAGCTAAGATAATCTTCAACAATGATATATTCAGCAACAAGCACCATTTCCAAGTGGTTAAATGATTCGGCTTTGGTGTGAGAGGTCACAAGTTCAAAACTTGCATAGCGTGATTCGAACGTTTATTGTCATGTGATATGACGTCCTAGTGACATGTTATATATAAAGTACCATTTCAACAAAAAATGTTATATTCAGCTGAATATTAAGGCTTGCATTTGAAAACCAACTCCAACCGTGAATATTACCCTTACTATTAAGGGTAATATTTAGGGGCCAATTCTGTTTTTTGAATTGGTTCTGGGTGTAGATTAATTAGCATCCAACAGAGGGCGCTAATTAAATCAGCACCCAACAGAGAGCGCTGATTAAATCCCCTATAGGCGCCTAGTCCGAAAGGTTGATTAAATCAGCGCCCGATGCCTAGGTGCTGGTTAAATTAGTGCCCGCTTGTTGGACCCCCACTGTTCTACTAAGTTTTAACCTTAAATGCGCTATTACCAACAATATTCGAGGTTACTTTATCCTTTAGTCATAGTAGTGTTTATCAATTAAGTTTTATGTTTCATGCTACAATTGAACTGAATTTTGGGCAATTCATCCATTTTGTATCCCTTCTTTTAACTTAATTTCTTATCAAACCATGTATTATGCCAAAGATATACAAATATATTTGCAAAGGTTCATAAGAAACTGAATTTACTCTACCTAATTAGTTGCATGTAGTAAGGATGACATTGACTTGGAATATGGAAAGGTATTAAATTACACATCAATTTAATACGATATTCCGTACACTCATTTTCAATTCAAAGAAAATTATGGAATCCGCAATGTATTGTATGCCAACTTATTTACTAAGATGCGATTTCTGACTCCTATCAATAGTTCTTCTGAAGTTATTTTTATAATTAAATTTTCTTATCTTACAGTATTGAAAATGAGTTTTTGAAAATAATATACAACTTCATAACTACCACTGTTAAGAATGTAGTCAGGCAACACAAGAAGCAAGGTTGAAGCTTTTAAGACGATGGTCTACTACTATCCGGTTACACTTCTTTTTTCACTTCACCGTCGAAGCTTATACATCTCCTAGGTACTTATTTAGTGTTTTCATAAACTGACCATTTTTTTTCAAAATATATAGTCAGTAACATGAAGAAGATAATATATTATTGTTTGCACCAAAATTGGTCACAAACCCTAGAAGTAGTGAAAGCACTGACACACAAATCCTCAATATCCATGTTGTGCAGTGTCACCTGGAATCCTTCCATGAATTGGTCTATAATTGCATGGTGATGTGCCTCCGAGTTTAGATCCATCCAAGTTGATAGTTGTTTGCTAATTGGGGGCTGCCACTTGCTGGACAGCTCTATCTGGTTGCCTGTTGAGTCCATCCAATCTAGCTCCATGGATCTGTTCTCCAGCAACTCCTGCCGCTCCTGCCTGTCCAAACTTTCTGAGAAGGTTATGCATCATCTCCTTCTGCCTTTTCATCAATTGCTCATGCATAGAATCCATCATATGCTGCATCTCATCCCTAGTGATGTAGATGGATGCTTGATTTGATACAACTCCGAAGGAAGCCTATCGACTTCCCTCTTAATTACTCCTTTCTGTCACATGCCTCCTTGTCGATGGCCAAACCATGGTTCCTCCTAGATCCAATCCTTTAGCTTTTCAAATCTGAACTCCAAATCCAATGTAGCGGGTGCTTGTTTTCTCAATCAAAGCACCAAAGTGTTTCCGCCAAAATTGGTCACAAACCCCAGAAGCAGTAAAAGCACCAGTGTTTACACAAAATTCTCAATATCCAAATTACAGATCTCAGATCTAGATAATGTAGAGAATAAAAATGAAAAAGTAACGTAATTAAAATGAAAAATGAAAGAGAAGACACAAGATTTACAGTGGTTCGGCCATCTCCGACCTACGTCCATTTTGAATTGATCCTTTTATTTCTTTTATACTATGATTACAGTTACAATCCTTTGAATATCAATAACCAAAATGGCAGAATCTCACCAGAAAAGAAGAAGATCCACCCTTTATCTGCGATTGAGTTGTTATTTATAGGAGTAGATCTGCAAATATCTACCCTAAAACTCGAAATACCTCTTCTCACATGTGTGTGAGTCCACCAGATTGATCTGAGGTTGTCTAGGATCGATCCAAGTACAATTCATATCGATCTAAAATGGACCAATGAAGCTGATATCGATGATGGACGCTCCTGAGTGGATAAAAACTTATGTGAAAATTTCATAGCATTTGGATCTATGATTTTAGAGTTATGATCGATCCAAGTTTGTATATGCAAGTAGGCTGAAGGCTTTGTGTCCATGGATTTCGTATCCATCTATCATCCCTCCTTCGAACCAATCCACATCACGGTCGTATCGATCCCCTGCTTGCCTACTGCCTTTCATATTCATGTTGTTCGTATCGACCCGAGCTTTGTATTCCATCTTGACCGCTTCGTATTAATCGATACGAACATGACCGATACGAAGTGTGCCTCTATATCCAACAATGCTGCCACCCTTCGTATCCATCTTCCACTCTCTTCTTCGTATCGATCCCTAACATAAGACTTCGTATCGATCAGGAATTGGATTGATACGTACTGTGATCGGTCCAAAACAAGGTTTAAAGTGTATTTTCCATAACCATACCCATAACGATCGATACGATAACATCGATCCAAAGAAAATAGTCGAGTCCATTTTGATCGACATGAACTATATCGACACGAAAGTATCGACAGAACCATTTCTCTCCAACGTTGATCCATCCATATCTTGAGCATCGTTTGACCTAAAATTTGAAGTGTAGCCTCACCTTCCCTTGTTTATCATCCTCTATCGATCCCACCTTGAATTGAGCCTAGTCCAATTTTGACAATATCGATCATAGCCTTGTTTCCAATTGATATCCAATCCTGATATCCGTCCTTTTTAGCCAATTTGTTGATATCCCGGCCGTAATGATCCCGATTTTGAGTCAAATTTAAATTTATAATTAATATAAAATTTGGATTTAATTGTGAATTAATTTGAATTTTCTAAATAAAAATAAAATGTGTGTTTATATATATATAGAATGGGAATAGAATTGATTTGGAAATTCAATCAAAATAAATATTGGGAAATAAATTTGAATTTGAAATTTTCAAAAATAAATAATATATGTTGTTTATTTATATATATGTATACAAATTGATTTTTAAATTGAATTTCGACTTTGAAACTCAAAAATAAATATTTTAGAAGATAAATTGAATTTAAATGCTCTATATTTTCAGATTAATAAAAAAATATTCTAACTATGATATATATATGTAATATGTATTTTGGAAGTTATGATTTGAATTAAATATAACAAATTTTCAAAAGGATAATTTCTAATATATATTTATATGTGTTTATTTATTTATGTAATTAGTTTTAAAATCATTTCTTTAAGGTTTAATAAATATTTATAAAAAAATAAATGCATAAAGGTAAAATTTAAATGTCATATATAAACTTTTATAAAAATATATTTAAAACACATAAATACATGTGTTAGCATTATAAACAAAGAGATTTACAAACGTAACCATTTAATGACATGAAGATACAAGTGTAAACCATATGATAAGGAATTAAACAAGTGTCCCTAGTTTCATTTACTTTTAAAATAATAAATAAAAGGATATTATTCCTATATGTGTATCTTTAATCTCTTTCTCATTTTCTTTCACAAAATCAAAAAACAAACTTGAAAAACAAAACTCAAAAGAAATCAAAACCAGAAACTGAAAATCAGAAAAAGAAAATCAAAAGAAACTCAAAAACAAAAGCAATCAGTTTATTAAGCAAGTACAGTTCAAAATCAAAACATACAAAACTAAAATCAAAGCAAAGTAGAGCAGATCATCTCAGTTAATTAAGCCTAGTTCAAATTCAAATAAAACTTTTATATCATTTCCATATTTTCAAAACTTGGAAGCTATCAACCTGTTTTAAGTCTTCAACAAACCGAAAAGCTTAAAGCAAAATTCAAATCAAATTCAAGCCTGAAGTTAGAGATCAGATCATTTCAGAACTGAATCAACCTAAGTTCCAGTTTCAAGTATAGATCAGATCAAACAAAATCAAAAACAGTTCCAGGCCCAAACATTTTTTTCAGGCAAAGCTTGTTCTCTACTTTATCAATATCCAGGTGAGAAAACTAACCTATTGATGCTTGATTTTGTGTTATACAATGTTTCTGAAAAGTAAAGTGGTGGGAATTGTTTGTATGGATGTAAATTTGCCTACATGTATATGTATATATGTGATGCATGTCTGTGTACAGGCATGTACACCTGTTTTTTACTTACGGACTAGAAACAAAATCAAAAAATCAAAATCTCCTCACCTATTCTCTAATAGGCTTTAATGTTTTAAAAAAAGTGTTTGAATTAACATGATTTGAGCTTTAAAAATATTTTTAAGAACAGCTAGTTTAAGATTATCTGAAAAAATAAAATTTACAATGGAAACTTAAAAGCATGTCAAATTCAAGTGTCATGATTACAAGTTGCAGTTACATCATCTGGTTCGACTTCGAAAAACATGATTTTTAAAAATAAAATCAAGATTTTTAATGGTGTTTTCGGGGAGCATTTATGGGATGAACGGAAATTACATTTTAAGTAAATTCTGGTGATCAGCAAAATAATTGGTCTCGCGATCAAGGCTAAAGGAGGTTGGAGTCTTAGGGATCGATGGAAAAATGGTAACAGGATTTTTAGATCCCCGTGGGGGTGGCGCGACGTTGAACTAGGTTTATTCGAGCAGTTTTGGTCAATGAGGTTGTCGAGTCAATTGTGTGTTCATGGGGGAACTAGAAGTGATCGGACCAGGGGGATCGTCGCGTGGTGTCGCGATGCAGCTACGGGTGTGATGGCGAGATGTCTGGTGGTCGGGATCGCCGGCAAGGGGGAGGTTTTCTGGTGCTGGGTTGTTCCCGTGTGGGTCCCTATGTATTCAATTTCTTATTTGGGATCGACGCTTGGACCTGGGGGGTCTGAAGGCTTAGATAGGTCGCCGATGACCTGAAGGCAACGGTGATGTTGGTGAAGTTGCCTGGCTTCGTGTGCATGTGCACATGTACATCTGGGTGTCAGGTTTGGAAAGAAGGGGTTTATCTTGAAGAAGGTCTCGGGAATATGGTTTGTTGGCTCGAGATTGCTTCCTGGTTCATTTGCGTAAGTATAACAGTTTTATATTTTAATAAAACAAAGTTAAAGAGGAAGAGGGGAAATGACTCGGGTTCGAGCTCGAGATTTTGTATATCTGGCTTGGACTTAGACTCGAGCAAATCTGTCTTGGGCTCGGAGTTTTCTTAACTTAATGATTCAATAAGTTTTTAAATATAATGTTAATTAAGTTTTGAATTGAATAAGTTTTCAAAAGAATATAAATGAAGTTTTCCAAAAGTAAATTTATTTAAACAAGTTTTAAAAACAAAATTTTAAAGTTAATTGTTTTTAAAATCTGGTTGATTTAAATTATGATATTAGGTTAATTTTATTATTTCATCTCTAATTGTTTTCAAAATAAAATAAAATGAGGTAATTATTAAGGATTGTGTATTAAACTTTAATTAATTAATGTTCTCAAATGATTTTGTACAATTATTTTCAAGCATTTAATTTAATAAGATTCAAAATGATAATTAAAGTAAAGTAATTAAGATAAGGGTTTATCTTTACTTAAATAAAGTTTTAATCAATTAATGGATCATCGATAAGTAATTAAAGATAATTACTTAAAGAATAATTACTTAATGAGAGTAATTAAAGATCAATTAAGGGTAAATTAACCATGTAATTAACTTAAGGCTAATTTATTAATTAACTTGATTAATTAAAGGTTGATTAATTAATGTTAGCAATTAAAGAATTAATTACTTGATTACTTAAAGAATAATTAATTTATGTGATTAATTAAGTTATGATTAAAGGATAATTAATTTATGTGATTAATTAATTAAGGTATTTAATTTGAGAATAATTAATGTAATTAATTTAAGGATTTATTAATTAAGTTAATTAATTAAATGTTAATTTACTAATAAAAGTAATTAAGGGTAATTAGTTAATGATTAAAGTTGATTAATCAAGTGATTAAAAGATAATTACTCAATGTAATTAATTTGTGTGATTAGGGACAACCACTTATTATAATTAATTAAGGATAATTAATTAGATGGTAATTAATTAATTAGTATAATTAATTAAGGATAATTAATTAAAGAATAATTAAATAATTAAAGGTTAATTATTTAATAATTAAAGGTTGATTGATTATTAATTAAGGTTGATAATTTATAATTAAAGGTTAATTAATTTATTATTAAAGGTTGATTAATAAATGATTAAGGGATAATTAAAATGGTTTGTAATTAATCAATGTAAATTAACCAGGATTAGTAAATTATTCATAAGTAATTAATCTGGTTAAATTAATTATAATCAGGTGATTAATTGATCTATCTTATGGTTGTTTGGATTGTATTGAATGCATTGAATTTTTTGACATCTCTGTTGTGTGATGTTCTATAATGTGATTACTTTGAATTGAGCTGTGAACTGTGATTTATTTACTTGTGATAAATTTATTTGTTTATTTGTGAATGAAAGATAAGTATTATAGAAGTGTAATGCTTATCGATATTGTTGTGCTTGAATGGATGATGGTTGTGATATGTTATTGTTATGTGTAAAACCCCTGGACTACACCATACACAACAAATATGGATTTCATAGGAAATCGGCCAAGTCACAAATATTTTGAATTTAAATATTAGTTTATTTAAAAGTTGAATTTTGAATCCAAATGGTTTGGAAGTGAAATTGAGTTCAATTTGAAAAGCTTTTGGAAAGGAAGTTTGAAATTGAAATTTAGTTTGAATATACTATATCTTGTTAAAGTTTTGAAATTATTTTGGAACTTATGGTTTGAAAGGGTTATATAAGTTATACAATATATTGTTTAGGGAATTTGAATTTAACTCAAATAGAACTTGCCGATGATACAGCAGTTCGCTGATTTTCTGGGTTATACTTTTAAAGGCTATAACTTGTGTACATTTGATTGGATTTTCCCAAAACGAAAACACTTTGTTTTAAAAAGATAATTGCTTTCATATAAAGAAAGAACTTCCAGTGTTTGTTGAAAAGATTTCAAGTTTGAAATGGAATTGTTTTGAAAGCTATGAATGAATCTTTGTTAAAATTGGTGAACTTTGTTTTCAAACAAAAGAGCATCTCAAAGATAGATTTTTTTTTTGTTTAAATATTATGAATGAACCTTTGTGAAAGATTTAGTGAACCTTGTTTTTAAATTGAAAGATTAAAAGTGGAAATTTGTTTAAACCATTCAAAATGAAAGGTTTTGGGAAACAAGTGTTGAAAGTTGTGACTTAACTAGGATTCCAATATATCCATATGGTTTTTAAATTTTGCGCTCATTATTCGGTTAGCCGGGAGAGGACTTTATGTCATATAACCCATTCCGAATAGTCATACGACGTACTGGATAACATTTGAAGACGGTGGTGAAGACCGGGTATTTTCGAGAATGAAAGGATTACCTGTTGAATGTCTCTGCATTGAGTCGCGCCGGTATAGAGATCTCCATATGTGATGGGGTCCGATCGGGATTGTGAATACCCGGATTTGCAAGGGCTTCTATGTGAAGTGCCTTCGGTTCCATTCGAACCCGGAACGGACTTGTATGGATGTATGTTTGACGTTACACTTTGAGATGTAAAGTTTGTTTCTATCAAATACATTTCTGTTTGGTGGTGGATAATTTATTCCCTTAGCTTAACAACCTTCTCTGAGATGTACGAGCTCAGAGGTTATGTAGTTGATATTTACTAGCGATTTCTTCCCAATTTGGTGATGTGGCATGCTAAGTGTTGCTGATCATTTGTTGATCACAGCATGGATTTTGTGAAAAGCGTAGCTTTGTGGACGAGACCTCGTCGAACCTCATAACCCGAAAATGGTCAAAACATGAAGAAAGCAGCAAGGTTATGACGGTCGCACCCTTTAGCAAATGTCCATTTCCTTCTGGAAAAAGGCGGTGTCATGGTATGGAGCCTAGATATTTAACCTATGTGATTGTTGCTATTTGTTGGTGAATCCCGGGATAAAGGTCGGTAACGATCGGAGGATGGCATACTCGTGACAGTTAGTTGCCTAGTTACAGAGGTAACCCAGCCTTGTGTTGGCAGAGAGCTGGTTGGGGCGTCCCTCTAGTAGAGTACCTATGTGGTGTAGGAAGTTCCTTAGCCTGATCATTTGTCGGAAATCCAATCAACCAATACACGTCCTTTACGATTGCAGTTGTATAACCTACCACCTAAGGTGGTAGCTATAGTAGGCATAACATAATTGTACCTATGCTGGCTAAGATTGATATTATACTTTCAAAGGTTTTCTGCACTATGCACTAATAATAATATCAAAAGGTTTTTGCGTATCAACCATGTTTGACTATCATAAGGAGAAATCTCCTCCAATTGTGCGCTTGCATTGTGTGCATGCGTAGAGGCCTTATGGTAGTTTCATTTTCCAAAAACCATTGCAGATTTCTTTTTACTTCTTTTGTTGTTTCTTTTTGTTTTCAAACAACTTTTCTCGTTTTCTCACACCAGTCCCATGACTGACCTGGAGTTTATTGTTCCCTTTCTAAACTCTTGTCCATAATTTTCCACACTGGCAGCCCGCGGTCAGATTTTCAGATAATCAGCTAGTAGATGTAGCTTTTGGAAATCTTTGAAGTCTTTGGTCTTTGGAAGTCCGTGGATTCGAGATCGCATTTGTTTCATCTGCTCTGAGTTTGCTTAACCCAGCATGATGGTGGTTCGAGCTTTTGGAGTTTGTGAGCTTTGGCAATGAAGACATTGACTTTCCGCTGCTTTTGCTTTGTTCTTCTGCTATCTCTGATATATGTTGATCATTTCATTTGTATTATTGCTTTACCAAATGTTGTGTATCAATGAAGTTATTCATTTCTATTTTGGCTGTGTTGTTTACTTAATGTGTTATAAGCTCTAGCGCGAGTCGAATTTCAACGTTTGAATCTGCGGTATTCGAATACGGGTGTAGTATGGATGTCGATTTCAGACGCTGGATTTCGGATCATGATAATTTGGTATCAGAGCCGAAGTTGAGTAAGAACTTTAGCTTATGAGTATACCACATTAGGTGACTCATTAAATATAGGGATTGAAATGCCCTAGAATGAGTATCTCTAAGATATCTTGTCCGTATGCCTCCGTAAATTCTCTTACTATTCACTGATAGTGTGTATGAGTGCAAGAAGAGGATAAGGTAGGGGATAGGGGAGTACCACTACAAATGGTCAATACCCTGCAACGACGGAAACAACTTTTCCTATCAATCTCTTTTGATCATCATCTAATTTTGATTCTTTGATGGTTTTCTGGAAGCTACAAGAAGAAGCTTTAATGGTGGCCCTGCGAATCGTTGTAGAAAAGATTCTAATTTCCTATTCTAATCATCAGTTTTTATCAATCTCTTCGTTTTTAACTTAAATAAATTTGAAATTTTATTTGAAATAAATTGGTTAATATAATATGAAACCAAATTAAATTGTATCTGTTTGTCTGTTCTTTGGGGTCGAGATACATTCTACGAATGGTTAGTTATCCCTTTGGTCTAATCAATGCCCTACATATTTCATGGAACTGATGACCCGAGTATCTTGTGAAGTATTGAAAAAGTTGTTCTCGTATTTATTGATGATATTCTGATTTGGTAAGCCAAATATAGAATATTTGGTAAGCCAAATATAGAATAGTTATTTTAGCTTGATCTGATGAGTTGATTCTCTATCTTTGTGTGTCCATCTATTCTATGTTGTCTCCCTATCTAGCAAATTTCAGGGATGATATTTTCTTATGGGATGGAATCTGTAATGATCTCGATTTTGAGTCAAATTTAAATTGATAATTAATATAAAATTTGGATTTAATTGTGAATTAATTTGAATTTTTCTAAAGATAAATAAAACGTGTGTTTATATATATATATATATATATATATATATATATATAGATTGGGAATAGAATTGATTTGGAAATTCAATCAAAATAAATATTAGGAAATAAATTTGAATTTGAAATTTTCCAAAATAAATAATATATGTTGTTTATTTATATATATGTATACAAATTGATTTTTAAAACTGAATTTTGAATTTGAAACTCAAAAATAAATATATTAGAAGATAAATTGAATTTAAATACACAATATTTTAAGATTAATAAAATTTGTTTTCTAACTATAATATATATATATATAATATGTATTTTGGAAGTTATGATTTGAATTAAATATAATAAATTTTCAAAAGGATAATTTCTAATATATATAATATATATAATCTGTTTATTTATTATGTAATTAGTTTTAAAATCATTTCTTTAAGGTTTAATAAAAATTTATAAAAAAAGAAATGCATAAAGGTAAATTGTAAATATAATATATAAAATTTTATAAAAATATATTTAAAACACATAAACACTAGGGATGGGCATAAACTGCACCGCTATATGAAAACCGCCCGCACCAGACTGCAAAAGCGGTGCGGAAACCCGAGTCGAATTTTCTAACCAAAGCCGATACCCCAAACTGGACCGACTCGCATCGATACGGTTCGGTTGCGGTTTGGACGATTGAACCAAACATATTAAACCGGACCGAACCAAAAAATTATATTAGTAATCTTATGATAAAAATATAAGCACTCCTATCTTATTTTAGATTCTATCGATGTACATTCTATTTTTAGCATATGTTGTTGTTATATTAATAACAATCGCTGACATAAAGGAAGAAGTTATAGTTTGATATAAATCTCATTTTGTTTGTGAATAAATTTTAATTATAATCTTATTCTAGTCATTTTCCTTAATGATTATATATTGATTAATGTTGATGTTTGATTAATCTACCAAGAATAATCTCACTTGGAGGTAAATGTCAAATTGAAATATTCATACAATTAAGAACTAATCTTTCATTTCAGTATAACATTGTGTGTTTTAACCTTTAAATGTAAAAGTTTCACACAGTTGCCTTTGTAAATTGATTGCTGATGAAAGTAACTCTTTTATTTCATATTTAATATTGGTTCAAACCAGACCGGACCGAAACCGAACCGTTTTACATTCAAACCAGACCGAAACCGAATCGTTTAAAGGATTGGTATAATGGTTTATATTTTTGATTAACCGTTTGATGCGGTGCGGAAGCGGTTTGAACTCCAAACCGCACCAAACCGACCCACACCCACCCCTAATAAACACATGTGCTGGCATTGTAAACAAATAGATTTACAAATGTAACCATTTAATGTCATGAAGATACAAGTGTAAACCATGTGATAAGGAATTAAACAAGTGTTCCTAGTTTCATTTATTTTTAAAATAATAAATAAAAGGATTTTATTCCTATATGTATATCTCTAATCTCTTTCTCATTTTCTTTCACAAAATCAAAACACAAACTTGAAAAACAAAACTCAAAGAAATCAAAAACTAGAAACTGAAAACCAAAAAAAGAAAATCAAAAGCAACTGAAAAACAAAAGCAATCGGTTTATTAAGCAAGTAAGATGAAAATCAAAACATACAAAACTGAAATCAAAGCAAAGCAGAGAAGATTGTCTTAGTTAATCAAGCCTAGTTCAAATTAAAATAAAATTTCCAGACCATTTCCAGTTTTTCAAAACCTGGAAGCAATTGACCTGTTTTAAGTCTTCAACAAACCTGAAAGCTTGAAGTAAAATTCAAATCAAATTCAAGCCTGAAGTTAGAGGCAAATCATTTCAAAACTGAATCAACCCAAGTTCTAGTTTCAAGTATAGATCAGATCAAACAAAATCAAATACAGTTCCAGGCCTAAACATTTTTTAGGCAAAGCTTGTTCTCTGCTTTATCAATATCCAGGTGAGAAAACTAACCCATTGATGCTTGAATCTGTGTTATACTTTGTTTCTAAAAAGTAAAGTGGTGGAAATTGTTTGTATGGATGTAAATTTGTCTACATGTACATGTATATATATGATGCATGTCTGTGTACGGGCATGTGCACCTGTTTTTGTACTTACAGACTAGAAACAAAATCAAAATAATCAAAATCTCCTCACCTATTCTATAATAGGCTTTAATGTTTAAACAAAAAGTGTTTGAATTAATATGATTTGAGCTTTAAAAATATTTTTAAGAACAATTAGTTTAAGACTATCTAGAAAATTAAAATTTACAGTGGAAACTTAAAAGCATGTCAAATTCAACTTTCATGATTACAAGTTGCAATTACATCATCTGGTTCGACTTCGAAAAACATGATTTTTAAAAATAAAATCAAGATTTTTAATATTGTTTTCGGGGAGCATTTACGGGATGAACGGAAATTACATTTTAAGTAAATTCTGGTAATCGGCAAAACGTTTGGTCTCGCGATAAAGGCTAAAGGAGGCTGGAGGCTTAGGGATCGATGGAAAAAAGGTAACAAGATTTTTAAATCGCCGTGGGGGTGGCGCGACGTTCAATTAGGGTTTTTCGAGAAGTTTTGGTCGATGAGGTTTCGAGTCAATTGCGTGGTCGTGGGGGAACTAGAGGTGATCAGACTAGGGGGGATCGTCGCATGGTGTCGCGATGTAGCTATGGGTGTGATGGCGAGATGTCTGGTGGTCGGGATCACCGACAATGTGGGTTCCTATGTGTTCGATTTCATATTTGGGATCGACGCTTGGACCTGGGGTGTCGGGAGGCATAGATAGGTCGCCGATGACCTGAAGGCAACGGTGGTGTTGGTCGAAAGTGTCATGGCTTCGTGTGCACGTGCACATGTATATCTAAGTGTCAGGTTTGAGAAAAAGGGGTTTGTTTCGAAGAAGGTCTCAGGAATACGGTTTATTGGCACGAGATTGCTTTCGGGTTCATTTGCGTAAGTATAACAATTTTATATTTTAATAAAACAAAGTTAAAAATGAAGAGGGGAAATGACTCGCGTTTGAGCTCGAGATTTTGTATATTTAGCTCGGATTTGGACTCGAGCAAATCTGTCTTTGGCTCGAGGTTTTGTTAACTTCATGATTCAATAAGTTTTTAAATATAATGTTAATTAAGTTTTAAATTGAATAAGTTTCAAAAGAATATGAACGAAGTTTTCCAAAGTAAATTTATTTAAACAGGTTTTAAAAATAAAATTTTAGAGTTAAATGTTTTTAAAATCTGGTTGATTTAAATAATGATATTGGGTTAATTTTCTTATTTCATCTCTAATTGTTTTCAAAATAAAATAAAATGAGGTAATTAAAAAGTGATTAAGGATTGTGTATTAATCTTTAATTAATCAAAGTTCTCAAATGATTTTGTACAATTATTTTCAAGCATTTAATTTAATAAGATTCGAAATGATAATTAAATTAAAGTAATTAAGATAAGGGTTTATCTTTACTTAATTAAAGTTTACAGTAATTAAATGATCATCGATAAGTAATTAAAGATAATTACTTAAAGAATAATTATTTAATGAGGGTGATTAAAGATCAGTTAGGGTAAATTAATTATGTAATTAACTTAAGGCTAATTTACTAATTAATGTGATTAATTAAAGGTTGGTTAATTAATGTTAGTAATTAAAGGATTAATTACTTGATTACTAAAAGAATAATTAATTTATGTGATTAATTAATTTATGATTAAAGGATAATTAATTTATGTGATTAATTAAATAAGGTAATTAATTTGAGAATAACTAATGTAATTAATTTAAGGATTCATTAATTAAGTTAGTTAATTAAAGGTTGATTAATTAATGAAAGTAATTAAGAGTAATTAATTAATGATTAAAGTCGATAATCAAGTGATTAAAAGATAATTACTTAATGTAATTAATTTGTGTGATTAGGGACAATTACTTATTATAATTAATTAAGGATAATTAATTAAATGGTAATTAATTAATTAATATAATGAATTAAGGATAATTAATTAAACAATTAAAGTTTAATTATTTAATAATTAAAGGTTGATTGATTATTAATTAAGGTTGATAATTTATAATTAAAGGTTAATTAATTTATTATAAAAGGTTGATTAATAAATGATTAAAGGATAAACTAAATGGTTTGTAATTAATTAATGGTAAGTAACCAGGATTAGTAATTTATTCATAAGTAATTAATCTGGTTAAATTAATTATAATCAGGTGATTAATTGATCTTGCTTATGGTTGTTTGGATTGTATTGAATGCTTTGAATTGTTTGATATCTCTGTTGTGTGATGTTTTGTAATGTGGTTACGTTGAATTGAGCTGTGAACTATGATTTATTTATCTGTGATGAATTTGTTTGTTTATCTGTGAATGATGGATAAGCGTTATAGAAGTATACCGCTTATCGATATTGTTGTGCTAGAATTGATGATGGTTGTGATATGTTATTGTTGTTGTGTATAACCCATGGACTACACTACACACACAAATATGGATCTCACGGGAAATCGGTTAAGTCACAAATATTTTGAATTTAAATATTATTTTATTTAAAAGTTGAATTTTGAATCCAAATGGTTTGGAAGTGAAATTGAGTTAAATTTGAAAAGCTTTTGGAAAGGAAGTTTGAAATTGAAATTTATTTTGAATATACTATATCTTGTTAAAGTTTTGAAAATATTTTGGAACTTATGGTTTGAAAGGGTTATATAAGTTATACAATAAATTGTTTTGGGAATTTGAATTTAATTCAAATTGAACTTGCCGATGATACGGCAGTTCGCTGATTTTCTGGGTCATATTTTTAAAGCCTATAACTTGTGTATATTTGACCTAATTTTCTCGAAACGATAACTCTTTGTTTTCAAAAGATAATTGCTTTCATAAAAAGAAAGAACTTCCAGTTTTTGTTGAAAAGATTTCAAGTTTGAAATGAAATTGTTTTGAAAGCTATAAATGAATCTTTGTTAAAGATTGGTGAACATTGTTTTCAAACAAAAGAGGATCTCAAAGATAGATTTTTTTTTGTTTAAATATTATGAATAAACCGTTGTGAAAGATTTGGTGAACCTTGTTTTTAAATTGAGAGGATCTTAAAGGTGTGAGAAATGCGGATTACGGATCTTAAGGCTAAGATTAACACTATAAGGGGGGTGAATAGTGTTAATAAAGAATTACTAAATCTTTCAAATTTTGTGTTAATTTAGACACAAAAGTATGCAATATACAGACATAGATATGATCACAGAAACAATCACAGATGCAGAAATAAAATAAAAGCAGTAAAGGAAAGAACACACCAGATTTTATACTGGTTCGGAGTTACCCAACATCCAGTCTCGCAACACAAGTACGGATTTCCTTTTAAAAGAAATTATACAATTACACCCACGGTTTCAAGGCTACGAGGTGCACCCTCTAGAATTTCGATCCTCTGGGTAGAGATACTTGATTTCCGGGCCACAAGTTTACCTAATTGATTTACCAAGGCTGCAATCACACATTTTCCCTTTTGATTGATTTCCAAGGCTACAATCACATCTTTTCTCACTTAATAGATTACAAAAAAGTCTATAACTCTGAATAGCACTGAGAATCTTGTAGAGATAGTGATAGAGAATCAAACTAGAAGTAATTGAGTATGATTCAATGTTGATTTCAGCAAAGTAATGATAAGAATATGTATAAAGAAATGAGGAAGAAGAAGACGAGTGCAAACCAGAAAATTATCATTGAAAATTCGTTGAAACTGACCTCTATTTATAGAAGAACAACAGCCATGACCATTCATGAAGAGTTATGGCGAATAGACACTTCTTTTGAAATTTGAATTTTTGAATCAAACTGTCACTATGTCGACATGGTCATGCTAGGCATGTCGACATCCCAAAGGATTTTTTGGTGTTTTTTATTTTCTTTGAAAATAACCGTTATCTTATATAAAAACTAATTTAAACTTTATAAATATACTTGACTATAGTTAAGATTCATAAGTAAATATAAAGAATAATATATATAGATTTTAACAATAATTTTATATTTAAATCTAAGTATAAATATTTAAAAGTTAAATATATTATTCAAAAAGATAGTTTAAAAACAGGAGTAATTTAACTTTGAAAATAAAGATGTTTTTGAGGCTAAAATTATTTAAATTCAGGATCGAGGGTTTTGAATCTTTTAAAAGGAAAGTTTTGAAAACATTTTGAAAACAGGATATAATTTTGAAAAATCATTTTGAATAAAAGTTAGCGGATACAAAACAATGCTCAACTAGATTTTTCGTAGGTTCCATCCCTTTAACGGGCTCGAAGTGGATTCCATTCAACAAATAAATTGGATTTTAAGATGCCGGTGCTTTTCTACGAGTTTTAACAAAAATTCCTAAAAATAATAAAAAATACTTATCTTTGAAATCTTGAACTCTTGATAGTCTCGATACTCATGAGTCTTCTATCTTGATATTTTATCTTGATATCTTGAATCTCTATACTGTACAGTCTTCATTCTTAGTACCTGCATGGTTACATCCTGCATATACATATATATCTAAACTTATAATGTTAGTATTTATATTTTATAATCTATTCTAAGGTTGTTCTCATCAAAACCATCATCTCACGGACTAACAATCTCCCCTTTTTTGATGATGACAACCTTTTTGTAAAATATTATTTCTATTATAATAACTCCCCCTAAAACTAACAACCCCCCTTAATTTATACCTAACTATCCTATTTTATATTTCTCCCCCTTTGTCATCAACAAAAACTTACTCCCCCTCATTCTTGGACTTCAGTACCTACATTGATAAACTATACAACGGAATATATAGAGTAGGAAATAATTATACTTCTAAGCATGATAACTAATTTAAAGATTATATACATTTCAATGTATATATATGATTTACAAACCAATCTTCAAATCAATAAGAAATCAATCCACACAAAGTATCAATTCAAACAAATCAAACAAAGTAAATAAAAAATCAAACGTTACGTGGAACTTCCACCCATCCTTCTTCTCCAAAGATTGGGTCTGCCTTAATAGCATCCCAATTATCATTGTCATTAGTGAGAGAGACAGGAGGATGTGCTTCGTTATCATCCTTGTGCAGAGAGGAGATCATCCATCGTATTGCATCGAAGTTCCTTTCTTGTTCCTTTATCATCTGCATTTGACTTAATTCTAAATGACGCTGGTTTCGTAGAATAAATGAGAGAATATTCTTGAACGAATTAAGAGTTTCTTCAAGATATTTCGATAAATTGTGAATAGGATTAGCCATAGTTGAATTTGTGAAAAAAATGGTGGATACAGATGATAAGAAATAAATTTCAGTGAAGAATTCTGGAAGAAGCAGGTGTATATATAGGTGTAGAAATTTGTTTGAATTGAATAGACATGTGATAGTTATTCAAATTTCAAATTCAAAATCAATTTCCATTTCTGACCAGTACATGTCGACATGGTCACATAAGGGATGTCGACATGGGTTAGTGAAATGTTATGACTAATTTGATTTTGTGAATAATTCTCTGTGTGTGTGTGTGTGTTATATACTAACATTTATTCTAGAGATAAGATAAGGTAGATAACAGAAAGGAAATTTCATTTCATCGCATACTACGATAATACAATGATTAAGCACACAACAAACTACATGAACATTCAAAATAAAGCAAACTAAAACAAATACAACAAGATACGAAAAGATAAAATTAGTTAGAGGATGAAGATGATGAAGATAGTCCAAGTTTCTTGCTAAATTTGGCAAAGAACTTGTTCATCTTCGAAGAAATGTTATCCAACTTTTTACTAACGGATCGTTTTAGAATCCGTTGATTCTCCACAATTATCTTTTGTTTTTTGAGAAGGGTTTTGTTGGATGGATTGGAAGGATATTCAATGCTTTCCAAAGATGTTTCACCTTCTTCTTCTTCTTCTTCAATTTCCATTTCATCCCCTTCTTCTTCTTCCTCTTCAACTTCCTCTTCTTCCATTTCCTCATGAGCCAAACGCTCTTCTTTTTTGGTAAGTGTCTCATAAGGTTGAAAAACAAATGGAATTTTCATAAGCGAAATGTTGGAATGATTGAAAACTTTTCTAGAAACAAATTCTTCGCCTTTGAAATCCACTCCAAAATAGTTAAAAATCCGAGTGAGATAAATTCCATGGTATAAAGTATTCTCACCCATTTCAAGATTTTTAGGACGAAGTTCATCCAAAATAACTTGCGCCCAATTTATGTCATAGTTTCCGAAATTAGCAAAAAGAGCTTTGCAAACTTTTGAAGTAGGAATGTTAAATTTTCCCGATCTTGGGGTCAAAGTATGTTGCAAAAGAAGATTAACAATTCTTGCTTTTGGTCGAAAATTTCTATTTTTAAAATCAAAATCATCATCTCTTTCGAAAATGTGATGAAATGTCTCACGATCATGTTCATCGATTTTAAAGCTAGAAAGATCCATTCTCGAACTCTTGCAATTAAGAATGGTACCCAAAAGATCACAATTCAAAACCATTTGAGTGCCTTTGACGCTACTCCAAATTTCATCATCGTTTCCAACATAAAATCCGCGATTTAAATTCGTATAGAAAATTTTGACAAGATTAGGATAGCAAACAAAATCATTTTGAGAAGCATCAATAAGTCTAAGAATAACATTGTTTTCAAAAAGAGAATCAATTTCATAAGAAGAAAAATCTTGAAAAATAGCAAATTTTCCGGGATGGACTTTGGCATAGTTAGCATAATTGATGTATGCTTTAATTGCCTCCGGATCATTGAATAATTGCTCTTTGATTTTTCTGGAAATTCTCATGGTTGAGGGGTTGCTTGAAGAAGCCATTAGAGTAGAGAGTAGAGAGCTTGAAGTTATGAAGAGAGAGTTTGAATTTGAAAATGAAAGTGAAAAGATATGATAAAAGATAGTGAATAAATAGATTCTTAAAGGACATATTCTCTGGTCAGAAGGTATCTTTTTAGAGAATTGAATGAAGTGAAAAGGTGGAGGGAAATTCAAACATTTGAATTCAAATTTTGAAATTCAAATTCAGGTAGCCATGTCAACATCATGGTAGGGACCATGTCGACATGTGCTTTTGAATTTTCATGAATTGATTTTTCCTATGATCTCTAATATATATATTATTATTAATGTCTATTATATATTTATGAAATATTATTATACTTATAATATATTTCACAAAGTAAAAAAAAATAGAAAATAAATTTTAAAATTCAAACATCACACCAATTCAAAATCAATCAATCAAACAATCAAGCAACTAATCTTAAGCAAGCAATTTCAACCAATTTTATTGTAAACGTGTATCTTTTTCTGAGTCCGTTTCTCTGAATTCGTCGGAGTCGTGAACAGCTGTGTAACACAAATTCGAATTATCCGTCTTCTGATCATCATCACTTGAGGACGAGTCTGAATCATCTAGAGTAGCAGTAAATGCACGCTTCCGTTTCTTTGCTGGTTCATTGTTCATAGGAGGATTCTGCCTTTTTGGATACGGACAGTCTCTTTTGAAGTGGCCTAGTTTATCACAGTTGTAACACTTGTCATTATTTGGCATTATATTCTGATTTCCAGAATTCTCATAGTTGTTTCTCTTGAGATTATTCATCTTTATGTATTTCAGGAATCTCCTAAAATTTCTGGTCATAAAGGCTATCTCTTCATCATTATCGCTGTTTGAGTCTGATCCATCGGTCAATGCATTCAATGCCGTTGATTTCTTTTTAGATGCTTTACTTTCTCTTTTACCGATCATTTGAACTTCATACGACATTAGATTTTCAATTAATTCTTCTATCTTCAAAATACTGATGTCATTTGCCTCTTCGCTCGCAAGTGTCTTTTGATCCCATTATGGAGTTAGAGAATTTAAAAAATTTCTGACTTGATCTTCTTCAGAAAATTCCTTTCCCAAAGATATTAGAGAATGCACAATATCCTAAAATATACTGTACATATCTGAAATATACTCATTAGCATTCATTTTAAATAATTGAAACTGATTTGTGAGCACGGAAATTTTGGTCTGTTTAACTTTGCTTGTTCCTTCGTGAGTAACTTGCAAAGTTTTCTAGATTTCGTATGCAGACTTACAAACTGACACTCTATTGAATTCATTTCTATATAGTGAACAAAATAGAATATTCATTGCCTTAGAATTATTTTGTGCAACAGTCTTTTTCTCAACAGTCCACTGTGCAAAATCAATTGTAGGTTCAGAATATTCAGTTTGTGTGATATTCCAAGTGTCTAATCCTATAGATTGTAAATATATTTTCATCCTACATGCCCAATATGCATAGTTACTGCCATTAAAAAGTGGTGGTCTGACAGTAGACTGATCCTCTACAAATGAACTAGTGACATGGATACTAGTGTTAATAACAATACCAGTGTTGGTAGCCACTTTGAAAACTTTTCAAAAATAAGATTATGAAACTTTAAAAACCTTGCTCTGATACCAATTATGAGAAATGTGGATTACGGATCTTAAGGCTAAGATTAACACTAGAGGGGGGTGAATAGTGTTAACAAAGAATTACTAAATCTTTTTAATTTATGTTAATTTAGCACAAAAGTATTTAATATACAGACATAGATATGATCATAGAAACAATCACAGATGCAGAAATAAAATAAAAGCAGTAAAGGAAAGAACACACCGGATTTTATACTGTTTCGGAGTTACCCTACATCCAGTCCCACAACACAAGTATGGATTTCCTTTTAAAAGCAATTGTACAATTACACCCTCGGTTTCAAGGCTACGAGATACACCCTCCAGAATTTCGATCCTCTGGGTAGAGATACTTGATTTCCGGGCCACAAGTTTACCCAATTGATTTACCAAGGCTACAATCACACCTTTTCCCTTTTGATTGATTTCCAAGGCTACGATCACACCTTTTCACACTTAATAGATTACAAAGAAGTCTATAACTCTGAATAGCACTGAGAATCTTGTATAGATAGTGATAGAGAATCAAAAAGAAGTAATCGAATATGATTCAATGTTGATTTCGGCAGAGTAATGATAAGAATATTTATTAAGAAATGAGGAAGAGCAAGAGCAGTGAAAACCAGAAAATTATCATTGAAAATTCGTTGAAACTAACCCCTATTTATAAAAGAACAACGGCCATGACCATTCATGAAGAGTTATGGCGAATAGACACTTCTTTTGAAATTTGAATTTTTAAATCAAACTGTCACCATGTCAACATGGTCATGCTAGACATGTCGACATCTCAAAGGATTTTTTGGTGTTTTTATTTTCTTTGAAAATAACCTTTATCTTATATAAAAACTAATTTAAACTTTATAAATATACTTGACTATAGTTAAAATTCATAAGTAAATATAAAGAATAATATATAGAGATTTTAACTATAATTTTATATTTAAATCTAAGTATAAATATTTAAAAGTTAAATATATTATTCAAAAAGATAGGTTAAAATCAGGAGTAATTTCACTTTGAAAATAAAGATGTTTTTGAGGCTAAAATTATTTAAATTCAGGATCGAGGGTTTTGAATCTTTTAAAAGGAAAGTTTTGAAAACATTTTGAAAACTGGATATAATTTTGAATAAAAGTTAGCGGATACAAAATAATATTCCACTAGATTTTTCGTAGGTTCCATCCTACTTAGGGTTCTCTCCCTTTAATGGGCTCGAAGTGAATTCCATTCCACGAATAAATTGGATTTTAAGATGCCAGTGCTTTTCTACGATTTTTAACAAAAATTCCTAATAATAATAAAAAATACTTATCCTTGAAATCTTGAACTCTTGATAGTCTCGATACTCATGATTCTTTTATCTTGATATTTTATTTTGATATTTTGAATCTCTATACTGTACAGTCTTCGTTCGTAGTACCTGCATGGTTAAATCCTTCATATACATATATATTTAAACTTATAATGTTAGTATTTATATTATAATCTATTCTAAGGTTGTTGTCATCAAAACCATCATCTCACAGACTAACAAAAGGTGTATCTTTTATTTTAAAAGATTAAAAGTGAAAATTTGTTTAAACCATTCAAAATGAAAGGCTTTGGGAAACAAGTGTTGAAAGTTTTGACTTAACTAAGATCCCAATATATCCATACGATTTTAAATTTTGCTCTTATTATTCGATTTAGCCAGGAGAGGACTTTATGTCATATAACCCATTCCGAATAGTGATACGACATAATGGATAGCATTTGAAAACGACGGTGAAGACCGAGTATTTACGGAAAGGATTACATATCGAATGTCTCTGTACTGAGTTGCACCGATATAGAGACCTCCATAAATGATGGGGAGTCCGATCGAGATTGGGAATATCCTGATTTGCAAGGGCTTCTTTGTGAAGTGCCTTCGGTTCCGTTCAAACCCAAAACGGACTTGTGGGGATGTATGTTTGATGTCACACTTTGAGATGTAAAGCTGGTTTATATCAAATACATTTCCGTTTGGTGGCGGAGAATTTATTCTCTTAGCTTAACACCTTTCTCTGAGATGTACGGGCTCAGAGGTTATGTAGTTGATATTTACTAGCGATACATTCCCAATTTGGTAATGCGGCATGCTAAGTTATGCTGATCATTTGTTGATCAAAGCATGGGTTTTGTGAAAACGTAGATTTGTGGACGAGACCTCGTCGAGCCTCACAACCCAGAAATTGTCGAAACAGAAAGAATGCAGCAAGGTTATGAGGGTCGTGCCCTTTAGGGTATGTCCATTTCCTTCTGGAAAAAGTGGTTTCATGGTATGGAGCCCAGATATTTAACCTATGTGGTTGTTACTATTTGTTGGTGAATCCCGGGATAAAGGTCGGTAACGACCAAGGATGGCATACTCCTTATAGTTAGTTACCTAGTTACAAAGGTAACCCAGCCTTGTGTTGGTAGAGAGCTGGTTAAGTTCTCACGGCGTCCCTCCAAAGGCGTACCCATGTGGTGTAGGAAGTTCCTTAGTCTGACCATTTGTTAGAAATTTAATCAACCAAACGTGCCCTTTACAATTGCAGTTGTATAACCTGCCACCTCAGGTGGTAGCTGTAGCAGGCATAATAAAATGGTACATATGCTGGCTAAGATTAATATTATACTTTCGAAAGGTTTTCTACACTATGCATTAATAGTAATATCAAAAGGTTTTTGCATATCAACCATGTTTGACTATTATAAGGAGAAATCTCCTCCAATTATGCGCTTGCATTTTGTGTGTGCGGGGAGGCCTTATGGTAGTTTCATTTTCCAAAAAGCATTGCGGATTTCTTTTTATTTCTTTTGTTGTTTCTATTTGTTTTCAAACAACTGTTTTCGTTTGCTCACACCCGTCCCATGACTGACCTAGAGTTTATTGTTCCCTTTCTAAACTTTGGGTGCCCACAATTTCCACACGGACAGCCTAGAGTCAGATTTTCAGATAATTTGCTAATTGATGTAGCTTTTGGAAATCTTTGAAGTCTTTGGTCTTTCGAAGTCTGTGGATTCGGGATCGCATTTATTTCACCTGCACCGAGTTTGCTTAACCCAACATGATGTTGGTTCGAGCTTTTGTAGTTTGTGAGCTTTGGTATTGAAGACATTGACTTTCCGCTGCTGTTGCTTTGTTCTTCCGCTGTTGTCTTGTATCTCTGATATATGTTGATCATTTCGTTTGTATTATTGTTGTATCAAATGTTGTATATCAATAAAGTTATTCAATTCTGTTTCCACTGTATTGTTTACTTAATGTGTTATAAGCTCCAGCGCGAGTCGAATTTCAATGTTTGAATCTACGGCATTCGAATACGGGTGAAGTATGGATGTAGATTTTCAGACGCTGGATTTCGGGTCGTGACACCGGCCTTGTCCAAAAGGCAGGGTAACAATTATAGCCTGTAAATTGCATCATACACCATCTGCAACTCGTTGTTCTATACAATTAGGTGATGAAAAAACCGAAGAAAAATATATTTACACTCCTACATATAGTGAAGATGTGTTAAAAACCATAAAAAAGTCATTTATTTTCGTTCTATGAAAATTAATAGGAAATTAAACAGTTTCCGTCTTTCTTCGTCATGTCGCTGTATTTCCTTTTATAACAATCTAATTCTCCCTCACATCTTGCAAGTTTATTAAATCCACATGTAAATCAGTATGATGTACAAGTACCATTGCTCAATCAATTGAAATATGTTATATTTGTACTGTTGCATCTACCAAAGATGTTTTAAAATAACTTTTACTGTTACATTAATTTAATTAAATGCCAAATAGTAGACATGAAAGCATCTTTCCTCTTTCTTTCTCCTCTTAGTCTTACCATATAAATTGTTTCTCTTTTGAATGTAATGCTAAGTTAGATTGCAGTTTCTATTTATATTGTTCTTAGTGTTAACAGTAGCTAAAGTTAATATGGTATACCACTGCACCTGGTTTTGTTACAACTAATATGCAATATTATAAAAGGTGTTGTTGAATTGTATATTTACTGTCATGTTGTACACTTTGACAGGGTTCCCGTAAGGAAATCAACAAAGCACAATAGTTGTTGTACTTTATTTCATATTCAAAAGAAGTGCATATTCATTTGATATTGTTATGTAATTTTTGAAGCATGCTTATCATTTTTTCCTCACCTGAACACTAAACAGAAATTGACATTTCAAGTTGTATGTTTTTCATATCTGTATAGAGAAGACATTGGAGATGATGTCTAAAAGAAGGAAAATAGCAAAGCATAAGGGTCAAATCCTAATATTGAGCTTCAACTAGGTACAATTTTTTTTGGCCATATTTATATATTTCTATAAATTTTTAGTTATATATTATTTATTTCCAAGTGTAGGGAATCTTTTTAACAACAGTGTGTCATATTAGCTTTTGAGAAAAAAATTGTTTTCTTTTGCAGCTTATAATAAGTTTTTTTAAATGCATCAAGACCTACAAATTTTCTCTATTATGTAGGGTAAGCGTGGGTCGGTTTGGTGCGGTTTGGAGTTCAAACGCTTCCGCACCGCATCAAACGGTTAATCAAAAATATAAACCATTATGCCAATCCTTTAAACGGTTCGGTTTTGGTCTGGTTTGAATGTAAAACGGTTCGGTTTAGGTCCGGTCTGGTTTGAACCCGTATTAAATATGAAATAAAAGAATTACTTTCATCAGCAATCAATTTACAAAGGCAACTGTGTGAAACTTTTACATTTAAAGGTTAAAACACACAATGTTATATTGAAATGAAAGATTAGTTCTTAATTGTATGAATATTTCAATTTGACATTTACCTCCAAGTGAGATTATTTTTGGTAGATTAATCAAACATCAACATTAATCAATATATAATCATTAAGGAAAATGACTAGAATAAGATTATAATTAAAATTTATTCACACAAAAATGAGATGAAAAGTATTATATCAAACTATAACTTCTTCCTTTATGTCAGCGATTATTATTAATATAACAACAACATATGCTAAAAATAGAATTTACATCGATAGAATCTAAAATAAGATAGGAGTGCTTATATTTTTATCATAAGATTACTAATATAAATTTTCGGTTCGGTCCGGTTTAATATGGTTGGTTCAATCGTCCAAACCGCAACCGAACCGTATCAATGCGAGTCGGTCCGGTTTGGGGTATCAGCTTTGATTAGAAGATTCGGTGCGGGTTTCCACACCGCTTTTGCAGTCCGGTGCGGACGGTTTCCGTATAGCGGTGCGGTTTATGCCCACCCCTATTATTATGCGTAAACGTAGGTATTGCAAATCTATACATTGAGTATGTTACTAAAGGGTACGTCTTAGAAGAAAATGCAAGAAAAAGACTTGTTCAGTTATATGATTATATAACTAATAAAGAAAGGGAAAATGTTTTATGTCAATCGACATTATACAATTGATTGAGGGGCAACAAATGGTATCGTGATAGCTATTTGGCTGCTCTTTTTTAAGGTGAGCAAGTTTAACATAAGTTCTTTTCTGAATAATGGGTTTACTAGAAAAGTTATACTTGGTCTTATGAGATAGGTATGATTTAACCATGTGAGAAAATTATGAAATAACCTCAAGTTTTATCTTATGAAATAACTCTTTTCATGTATTAGCAAAATGTGTGTTTGTTGAGATTAGTCCCACATCGGACAATTTACAATATAAATCATGCATAAATACTAAGAGACCTCCCTTCACATCACCAATTGGTTTTGTGATAATATGTGGTTCTCTAACATGGTATCAGAGCGGGTTAAATTGTGTCACACGTCACCCTCAATTATTGTCCACGTGTTTGGCTAATGGTACGCCACACGTGCGGGGGCGTGTTGAGATTAGTCCCACATTGGACAGTTTATAATATAAATCATGCATAAATACTAAGAGACTTCCATTCACATCACCAATAGGTTTTGTGTTAAGCTGAGATTCTCTAACATTCTCTAACATGGTATCAGAACGAGTTTTAATTGTGTCACACGTCACCCTTAATGAATGTCCACGTGTTTGGCTGATGATATGCCACACGTGCGGGGGCTTGAGATTAGTCCCACATCGGACAATTTACAATATAAATCATGCATAAATACTAAGAGATCTCCCTTCACATCACCAATTGGTTTTGTGATAATATATGATTCTCTGACAGTGTTGCTCAACTACAGGTTGATATTATTCTTTAGTTGGATTGGCCGAGGTCCATGGAAGACAAGAAGTTATTTCTAAGCTGTGGAAGTCTTCACTTGAAATCGACTGCTCATATTACTAAAGGAGACCAAATCAAAATGAAAGCCATATGTTGACAATGTTCAGTTTTTATAATATGTTATGTCCAAGATAAATGTATTGTTACAAACTATTACGTACTAATATTTTACTGTGTTAAGGAATGTTGACTATCAAAGTCTTTGAAAATTTTGAACGCTACAATATTTGTCCCAGTTTTGCTTTTATATAGTCGTGTTGAATTAAAAGAGTGATTGTTTATTTGGTTAATATCGTAAATGAATGTCACTTGTATTCGAGCTGCATGTATTTACCTTTGTTTTGATATTAATTTTTGAAATTAATTAATGGTAGGGGCACTCGTTTGTGCCTTTATATCTTAGATTAATCCCACATGTCATGCATAGAAACAAAGGCAATTTTGGTGTATGATTTGCTCTTAATAATTATTAGGGGCTTGATTTTTAAGGGCCATTGCAAATTTGCCTTCCATACCATTAAAGGCAATTTAGCTTATTTTTGTGCCTCTATTTTAAATGGTAAAGGCATATTTAGTGGCCTCTAATATTTTGAATATCGGTAGTGTGGTTCCGTGATTACCTAGATACGTAATCCGTTCGCTCGGTCTGAAAGCAAGAGAGAGTACACAAGTGCACGGATCGGTTGTTGGTAATGGTCTAACCGCCACAGTTATTTTATATATGTGTATGTATGTGTGTGTCTACACACACGAAACGTGAATAAATCATATTCAAACATAAACACACATATTTACATATATAGAAAATAGACAACTGTACAATAGAAAAGAATACAAACAACTATCGGTCTAACAATCATGGACATATATATCTTAAACAATCACCACTAGTTCATCATCATCTTATAATATTTAACACTTGTTAAACTCGGAAATAAAATATTAGATTTGGTTATGAATTACCCAACCAACTACTTGTACTACTAAAAGTATCACTCTCCAAACTAGTTCCTTGTATCTTCTACAGATTTACACGAATAATTACTTTCGAGACATAAGTATCCACTTTTGAATCCCCGTGGAAATATCTAACAGGTTGGCTATAATTAGAAATTGGTAGATAAGTTCCAATAGAATATGACAAAAGTCAGCGGCAGTTACATTGACTAATTGCTTTTTCTTGACTTAACATTAAAACACGTAAACTGTTTTACTGGATTAGTTAATTACCATCTTTTTTCTTTATATAGTGAGTTTGAACAGTGTAGACTTCATCCTCAAGCTTACCGTATTTCGTACCAAACATAGATTGCTTGCTTTTTCAGTTGCTTAAGAAAAAGACGTAGATTGCCAAAGATGACAACGGTATGAGATTATACTAGTTTACTTTAATATACTCAAGTTTGCTTCACTTTGACATTGAAAACTAGGTTTACAAAGATGTATATATGTATGCAGATAGTGGAGATGTATGTGCATATGGATTGTACATGTATAGGCTGTGAAAAACAAATCAGGAAAGCATTACTGAAGGTCAAAGGTAGACCTACAAACAGCACAATATCTTTGTTAATTTCCTGAAATACATGTCGGGTTTCATTATGTAACACTATTTCAAAAGCTTACTGAGAATATACTGTTTAACTATACGTAATTAAACAAAAAACAAGCTATCCACCTGCGCCTAGAACCAATCTAAGAGCAAAATATACTTGTAGGAGTGGATTATGTGTACATAGACACGGTGACACAAACAGTGGCGGCTACAGGCAGATGGGTGGACCAGAAGAAAGCCCTAAAGGCCGTGAAGAAAACTGGCAGGACTGCAGTCCTCTGGCCGAGTACATACAACATAGAATCATACAACGGTTACAAAAATCAAGCATATAATGGTTATAACAGTCAACAATGCTACAATCATAACCGTCTGAAAAGTTGCACTGAAAACCGTTCTATGTATGCTGCCCAACAACATGGCTACGTAGCCTATGCCTCTTCCTCTTCGTATAACAATATTCAGCCGGCATATGTTTATCATGATTCTAACATGTACGGTGACAACCAAACGTCGCAGTACATGCATGAAGAGAATAAACTGAAGCTATTTAGTGATGATAATGCTAACTTCTGTGCTATAATGTGAAATAGTGCGGTATCCCTTTATGTATCTATATATTTGTTGATCATGCATGTTTGTACTTTTTTTTTTTTTTTTTGTTTCCATCTTAGATATTAAAAGAGTTGAGAATAGTACGGGTGTATGTATTTTCTATGTAACATAAATACAGTAAGCGGGTTGAAAGCATTCGGGTGCACCATCCAGGGCCTAGCCCAGTAAGTTATATTATTGTATTATGCCAGCATTCTCTATATAAGAAATTGCATCTCTTCAGTCTTGTATTATGAAAAACCAAAAATAATAAAAATACTTTAGCAATCTATCAATTCCATGGTTTTTCAATATGGTATAGAGCATTAGAAAGTCTAACGACAATCATTTGATGCTATTGTCTCTCCTCTCAGATTGGAGATCTGCTCTAATCTCATTTTCATCACAAAGGGAGTTACTTTTACTCCTTTATTTCGTGTTTTCTTTTAATCTTCTTGCTTGATACATTGAATACATCATTCAGCCATACCAAGAAAACCATCAAGTCTCTTTCATCACTTGGTTTTCCTGATTGCTATCAGTTTTCTATGTTTTTCTCATTTAACTGGTTGAACTTTGTTCATTAACCATCATCATCATCATCATGCCCGGTTTTAGGGCTAGGCTGCTCAGACGGCCGCCTAGGGCAACCCTTCAAATGGGGACAACGGAATGGGAAAGGCAGAATGTTAAAATAAAAAATAATTATAAACGGATTATTGTATTTCAAATGAGTAGATATATGTTGGTTCAGTGATTGTGTGCAAGCTTGTTTTCTGGGAGGTCCAGAGTGCAACTTCTTTGGTCATCACTACTTTTCTCAATATTCCACACCTAAATTTTAAGTTGCCTAGGACAACCCAATTACCCGAGCCGCCCCTGATCATCATTAAGCCTCGCAAAGAAAATTTAATTCCTGACTGCTTTCAGATTTTTATTGTTGAAATGCATCATTGAAGTTGCCGAGAAAACAGTCGATCATCCCATTTTCTTGGTCATTCTCTAAATTTCATTTCTGTCTTTTCTTTAATCAATTCATTGCTTAACTGTTTTTTGCAGAGCCTTGCCTAGAAATTATTTCTAGCTGCTCTCAGAATTCTTTTTCTTTCTATTTTTTCAAGATATTCAGAATCATACCTGGGTACCTTGATTATCTTTCTTGACTAAATTCAAGAACTGCTCACAGCTTATGTTTTTGGGACTCTTGCAATCTTGTTATCACCATGGCTGAAGGTGACATTGAAAATAACAACTCCTCTTTATCTTCAACTTCCTCCTCAACAGAACAGCAAGTCACTGAAAATCTATCAAAGATTTTGATAACTCCACAAAACTAGATAACATCCAGTCAATTGGATGATCCAACTTTCTCCTTTGGGAATTTCAAATCATCATGGCTGTGAGAGCGTATGGATTAGAATATTTTCTTGGTATCAAAGTCATACCAGCACAATTCACCGCAGTCAATGAAGGAAAAAATATTAATAACAGAGAGTTCATCATATATAATAGACAAGATAACTTGTTGAGTTCTTGGCTCTTATCTTCTATCAGTTCAAGCCTATTTCCTCAATTAATAGGGTGTAAGAATGCACATGAGATCTGGTCTACTGTTGAACAAATATTTAGTGCTCAATCAGCAGCTAAAATCATGTTCTACAAGCGACGGTTGCAAAATGTAAAGAAGGAAAATATGGAGATGAGAGAATATCTAACTAAAGTGGAGTCATTATGTTATCAACTTGCTGCTGCGGTCACACTGTATCAAACACAGAGCAAGTTCTGTCCATTTTAAATGGACTTGATGATGTGTACGAATCTGCTGTAGCAGTTATCTCATCAACAGACACCACTCCATCTCTCCACTATATTCATTCCATTATCCTTGCACATGAAGGAAGAATTGAACAAAAGAAGGCAGCGACTTCTGATTTTTCAATCAATTACATAGCAAATAACAACAAAGGAAAGAATTAAGACAGGCGAAATGGATTCAACAATCCTCAAAGGGGTGGTCTGAACAACAGGGGAAGAGGAAGGAGTGGCAGATGGAACAACAATGGTAATAGATTTAGATGTCAAACATGTGAGAGATATGGACATGCCGCTAAAAATGCTACTTAAACTTGACGTAAACTACATACTTGGCAACAAAATAGTTCTGGCAATCAACGAAACTTCAACCCAAATGTCAACCCAACTAGTATGCAACAGGAACAAAGAAATCAGTCAGAAAATGCAAGGAGTAACACTATTAGCACTAATGACAGTGCCAAGGTTGATGATATTCATGATGAAATTTGGTATCCAGATTCTGCAGCAATAAATCTGTCACAAATAATCTCAGCAACTTAAACCTTGGAAATAAAAAGTACATAGGTAAATGGTGTATTCACACGTGTAATGGTGTGTCAATTAGGATAACACGTACCGGTAATGCACTTATACAAGGTGAAAGGCAACTTTATCTCAACAACTTATCGAGGGTTCCTCAAATAAATAAAAACTTGATAAGTGTATCACAATTTGCTAGAGATAATAATATGTATTTTGACTTTTATCCCAATTACTGTCTTGTTAAAGATATACTAACAAAGAAAATTCTCTTGCAGGGTAATGCATTCAAGGGCCCTTACAAATTTGTTTTCATTGACTCCAAGAATTCTGATAATGTAGAAATTGTTGTAATCTTTTTGAATCTATTCAAAGTAAACCGAGTAAGAGTATTTTTGACCTATGGCAATGTAAACTAGGACATCGCAATATTGATATTGTAAAGAAAATATTGGCAAGAAATAAAATTACTTCTGATAATGTATCTATACCCTACATATGTACATATTGTCAGATGGATATGAGCTACATGCTCACTTTTGAAAATTCTGAAACTATATATTTAAAACCTCTTGAAATTGTGGCCACTGACCTATGGGTACCTGACACCATTGACACTGACTATGAATACAAATAATATATCTCTTTTATAGATGCACATTCTAGGTTTGTTTGGATCTATTTCTTAAAATCAAAATCTAAGACCCTCTATGAAGTTATGCAATTTATAGCTCATGCAGAAAAGTTGACAAATCATTAAGTCAAAGTTATACAAATAGATGGAGGGGTAGTTTTCAAACCACTCAAGGATTACTTTCAGAAAAGTGAATTATTCATAAAATCACTTGTCCCTACACATCTGAACAGAATGGATTAATTAAAAGAAAGCACTAACATTTTGTTGTAACATGACTTACACTACTAGCTCAAGCTTCATTACCTCTAAAATTCTAGCCAGATGGATTTGCCTCTGCTATACACTTAATCAACAAACTGCCTACCAAGATTCTACAAGACAAAAGTCCAATTAAAGTATTACTTGATAAGCTACCTGACTATCATAGTTTGAAAGTCTTTAGTTGCTTATGTTTTCCCTGCTAAAGGCAGTATAATTCTTATAAGTTAAGCTATAGATTTGCTCCATGTACCTTTCTTGGATACCCCATTAACACAAAAGGATACAATCACTTAGATAACAAGGGAAGGATATTCATATCTAGACATGTTACATTCAATGAGCATGTACTTCCTTTCAATGACTCAAGTATCATGACATCTTAGAAAATTTACAACATCAGATTTTCCATTCCACCTATACCTCTGAGCCAAGGGACAATCTATCCAGAACAAGAGGAGGCTCCTCAGAATCATACAGAATCTCAACACTTTATCACGGTTAGTATCAGATGATGATTTTGTCGATTCTTCTGAAAGCCTAACTCACTTGCCAAAATGACAATTAGACTCACAGCTTGAATTAACTCAAAGTCATAGGGAAAGAATCTCTACCAATACTCAACCTGAAAATGAAAACAACTCATCAAGTTAGCAAGCTACTAATGTTGATTATCATATGATTACCAGGTCAAAAAGTGGAATTTTCAAAAATAAAGTGTATATCACTAACATTGAAATAGAAGATCCATGTAACGACCCATCTTTCTGATTCTTGAGAACGACACTTAACATATCCATGGTATTCATGTGTCGTTACCCAAGTATCTGAAAGATGAGTTGTCATGGGGTAAAATATAAGAACAAACAATAACCTCACAACGTAATGGTTAAATATAACATAAAAATAAGACAGTACATAAGGTTATTCTCTAACATGAAGTTATCATAGTTATAACAAAAATACCACTATCAGTCTAGATAGTTATAACAAACTGCCTTTTGATATACATACATAGAGCCAATATCTCATAACAGTGGAAATAAATAGCTAGATAGATAATGAGCCTCCTGCTCATCCACCATCTTCTAAAGAGCCCAAAGAAACCTATCATTTCTCGACTACTCAAATATAAATGAGTACTCAAGAGTTTAGAGAAAACAAACAATTCGAGTCAGACAATAAGTCTGGTATGAGTAAACTCCAAATAAAAAAATAGAACACACAAAATAACCGGTGAAACCATGTCGCAAAATGCCGAACGGATTTCCCCTCACAAGGACAACATCTAAGCATAAAAGAATAGATATAAATAATTAAACATCGTGAAGAGCGCAAGACACTTCTCGATGCAATTAAGAAAGAATCAATCCAAAGATTTAAATCAAAAATGAGGAAAAGAAATTTTTCCAACAATGACTAGGAGGGTGTGTCCCCCATATCGAAAGTATACCTCTAGAAAATATACTTGAGAACTACGAGGGCTCTCGGAAACCTCTAAGCCGGACCCCGCCAACCTTGCCAAGTGTCCAAGAATTTCACATCTTCGTATGCATACAACCGAAACCATTCTAGAGTAGATGTGACAATACCCTAATGGAAGCAATCCCACATAGCTTGGCCTCCACTCGCTCTTTATTTAGTCATTTCTGATAAAGGATGTCAATGCTCTAAATAAGCAACAAATCGTCTTAGATTGACGAAACAAAAACAAAAGGAAGAAGGGTATCGAAATCGATAGTCAAGGCATCAACTATCGGGGATAACAAAACGATCGTATATGGAAATTAATTTTTTTTGCTCTTTCAATGCTTGGGAAATATCAATATACTTATCTCATCGATATAAGTATATTCACAAAACATTTGAGAGGATTTCAAATTTCAAAAGCATACTTAAATGGGTCAAAAACAATTGTCTACAAGAAAGGTGAACGTTTTCTATACCATCATAATTATAAAGATAATTTATGGAAATCAAATCTTCTACACTTGTCACATTTTCGATATTCTCGACTTACTCTATCCGTCGCCAAAAAACAAAGCCAGGTAAATCAAGGCACTGTTTGCTCCTAGCCTTGCCTAGACACTTCGGTTCTAGTTCTCACAAATAGAGGACCAATCTACTCATCGATTTTTAGTGCCAAGTGTAGGACTACTTACTTTACATAAATAACCCATTTAAATCATTATATAAATTTCAAAGCTCCTTTAAAATACTTTAAACCAAGATTTAAAACTTCCATTCAAATCATAACTTAAACCCATCATCTTTAAAGGTGAATAGGACTAAGTGGGGTGAAACTCCCTCTTAATCAAATGAGATAACTAAAAGGGGTGTTATTTTCTTTAAACCAAAAAGTCACTAAATGTTAATCCTAAGTTAAAAGGTGATGTAAGCTCCCTTTAACTAAACGTCAAGGTTATTACTCATAAACAGGCCGAGCACAAATCAAACGACCAAACAAGAATACTAATAAGAATAATAACAGACCCGTTATTATTAATAATTTACAATCAACAGTTAACACAATATTTATTGAAATGTAAATGAGTCAAAGGAAAGAGATTAAGATTAAACTCACTTTAAAATTATTAAATTATACTCATAGAATAAGTTATACCCACTAAACTATGAAAACAAGAAATATACTCACATCCTATTTGCTTTATTTGAGTCTTGGAATACTTCGCCATTCATAATGAAATTTAGTTCTTTCCTTTAGTTTGTGAATGAATTAAAATGAGATATGGACTTGGCTATTTATAGGAAAAGAGAATAGTACCTTAGTAATTTCTATAGCCTAACCTGATTCAACCAGATTTTAATCTAATAGAAACCAGCCTTATGGCCTAATTTGATTCGACCACATTTTGGTCCCGTGGAAAACATCCTTATTGTTTACTTTGATTCGACCACATTTTTTCCAATAGGGATCCTCCTTATCAACTATGGCCTAACCTGATTCGACAAGATTTCGGTCCAATGGCCACCATACGCAAGGCATAACCTGATTCGACAAGATTTTGGTCAATGGCGACCATCCGTGTGGAATATAATAATCATTATGCTATTTTATCTTATTAGGAAAGTAAGTATACTATTCTGTTTTGTTAGGCAAGGTTAATAATTCTTTCGTGTTTTATTAGTCAAGCAATTATTCTATTCTATTTTATTAAGCACCGTTAATAATTCTTTCTTGTTTTACAAGGCAAGTAATTATACTATTCTGTTTTATTAGGCAAGGTTAATAATTCTTTCTTGTTTTACTAGGAAAATTCTTTTCTTAAGTAATCGTTCTTATTTGGTTTATTAGAAAACTTATCCTTAAATAAATCGGTACCCCTAACCACCTTATAACTCAAACCATCTTTAAACTAACATTTTACATCAGTTTTAAAAATTCCATTCGAGTCGTTTTATCCAAAAATTTATTTAGATATAAAATCCATTATTTAATCATTTAAAAACATATTAACTAGTCAAAGTTCAAAGTGATTAGATTATGGTTCGTTACATCTCCTTAAAGGGAATTTCGTCCTCGAAATTAATTAAATAAACTCAAGATATTAAAGAAACCAAAATGATATATACCATACAAAGATACAAGGAAAGCGATCTCAAAACAACTAGCGAGTACACTAAAAAGAAACAACAAGATATAAACAACAACTACATCAAATTGGGATAAGAAGCCATAATATAGTCCTCAGTTTCCTAAGTACAATCTCTAACATCTCCCTCCACTGAACCTTAACAAGATTCACAACCTTCTTCTTAATTGCTTTATATCTCGAGCGACAATACGAGTAGTCCGTCTAAGAATGGCTAGGTTAGTTTGAACCTCCAAATCAACTTTTGTCTCGGTTCTACTATCATCGAAGGGTCGTGTACATACTTACATAAATGAGATACGTGAAATATGTTGTGCACATTTGATAGTCGATCCGGTAAATCCACTTTATATACAAGTTTACCAATCCGGTCCAGTATGGGAAAAGGGCCAATATATCAAGGGGCTAACTTCCCTTTCTTTCCAAACCTTGGCACTTCTTAGAGGAGAGACTTTTAAAAATACCAAGTCCTCGACTAAGAACTCTATATCCCTGCGCCTTTGATCTACATAACACTTTTATCAATCTTGCGCTTCCTTCATGTAACATTCCGGAATTTTTAACAATATCAATTTAATAATCGGTATTAAAATTAAATTGATATTGATAATTTTGTTAATAATAATTCTAATAGATTTAATAATCTTCTTTTAATAAATAATTAAATTGGTAGATTTTATCATTTTAAAGCTAATAAATTGTCTTCTGTTTATAATATATAATTATATATATATATTGTAAAATTGATAAACTTTGATTTTGAACTTAGTAAATAAATTAATTTTCTAATTTTAATTTATATTTGGTAAATTGAAAATTTGATTTAAAATTAACATTTAACTTTTCAAAACAATTTAATAGATAATTATATAGTTTATATTAAAGGAAAACCTTATTTGTTTAGATTTATATTTTAATTAACTTAAATATGAATTTAAATTAGATTAACATTAAAAGCTTGGTTTTATTTTATTTTTAAATATTGTTTGAATATATATATATATAAGAGTTTAAAATACAAATTATAAATGATCTTAAATTGTTTATAATCTCTTTTATAAATTATTTAATTTGTTTAATTTGTTATTTTCAAATGATATTGAGAATACTTAGTTTTTATAAACATAAATAAATTTTGTTAGAAATAGGATTTGCTATTTTAAAATTTAATAAGAGTTATACATGCACACATATATAACTTGATTTTTACTTTGAAGTTTATAATTTAATTTGAATTTGACTTTGATGTTTTGAAATGTAAAAGAAATAAATGTTTAAAATATTTGAATAAGCTTATATTCATAATTTGTTTGTCTCATTTCCTTTTTAATAAATTAAAAGGGGAGGAACTCATTTATTTATACATAAGAAATAACAAATTTAGAATCAAACTTCTTATAAAACAATTTATAAAGTAAAAATACTCTTAATACATATGTTAATTTATTTATACCTAATTGTCATGTGTAAGCATAGCATGAACTAAAGTGACAAATGTTAGAATTATAACAAGTGTCCCCTTTATTTTTAATTTTCTTTAATTGAATCAAAAACTTGTTTATGTAAACATTTCTCCTCTTTTCTCCAAAAACTTGAGAAAGTTTTTAGATTTAAAAATCTGAATTCATCTTCCACAAAACAGAAATTTCTGTTTAAATAAAAACTGTAAATTTCTCCTCCAAACAAATTTGATAACCTATAATCTCCTCAAACCTGAAAAGAAAAACATGTACAAACCTGTAACTCTTCAAATCATCAAACTGAAGTGCAAGTCATAAACCTGAACAAATTACAATACCTGGAAATCAATCTGCAACCACATAGCTCAATCAAGCCTGCAATTCTATTTTCTGGGAAGCATGTGGGTAGTGCATGCATGAAATTGTATATCTGGGAACATGCAGATGAGATCTGGAAGCTAGCATTTGCAGTTAAAACAAGATGAAGTTTTTTTAAAAAAGAAATCTAAAGCTTTCAAATGTAAAGCACAATTCAAATTCAGGATTCAAAGCATTTTCTATACATGGATACTCTGCTCAGGGAAATCAGTGAGTAACAATTTGTTTTCTCTAACTAAACTTAATTAATAATTAGATGCTTGCTATTTTTAAAACTATGTGTGTTTGCATGTCATATTTTAATGTTTATTACTGGTATAACATATGAGTTTGAAGTCATACATGTTGATATGAATTTATCTTTCTGTAACTCAAGATTTCAGATTTGGGAATTGCTTAAAAATATTTACTCCATTTAAATTGATGTATGTTAAGTTTTAACATTTAAATCAAAACATAATTGTTAACCTTGTTTACAGTTTAAATTTTACTTAATATGAAAATTTTCTGTAATGGTATTTGTGAATTCAGAGAGTACAGAACCAAACTTTTGAAAATAGGAATTCGACCTTCCAGATTCTTTGATTTGAGATTAAAAACCGATTTCATGATCAAATTTATGAACTTTAAAAAAAAAATTAGAAATTATAGTTTGAAAAGGGTTGAGTATTTCTGGTAACCTGTAACCATATTTTGGGTTTGAACTGATGACCTAGAGGATCGGGGTGGTCGGTATTGTTTATGGTGATGTAGTAGTGATAGTAGAATCAGGGAAAATGTAGGGGGTGGATTATAACAATGAGGCAGTGTTGATTTGGGATTAAGGGTTTTAGCCCTATTTGTCCGTTGCTCGAAATTACTGATCACCGCAACATCATATGTTGACCGAGCCTTCTCAGATTTGGGGGAATGATTGATGGGGTATGGGAGAAGTAGAGGCTGGAGGTGGAGTTCCTCTGGTGGTCGGAGTACGGTGGTTGAGGCAAGTTCTAGTTTCGACATTATTTCTGTTTGAGCTCGAAAGCTCGTTTTTGGAATTGGGGTCCGACATTTGATTTGAGGGTCGGAGTCGTGTTAGGAGGCGACCGTCGACGTGCGTGGATGGTCGCGAGTGGTCGAAGGTGATGGCGGCGCTGGTGCAGGTGCACGGTACTTGGTGTATCAGGTGATTGTTTGGGGAAGAAGTATTCTCGAGTGATGTCCGGGGTGTTGTGTGCTTTTGCTCGAAGCTGGGATGTGAAGGACTCGAAGTCACTGTTATGTGGGCTCGGGGGAAATGTTGTTACAGGTTTATGTTTTATTGTCAGTACCTTAAGGTTTAAATGCAACGAAATGTTACTCGAGTTATTTAGCGAGTTACTCGAGTTATGTTAATGATTTGTTCGAGCTAGATTAGGATTGGCTCGTATAATTAATTGTTGCTTGAGTTAGAATTTGTTCAGGTTAGAAAACATGTTATGTTTTCTAATTTAACTGAATTTAAAATATTAAGTAAAGACTTAAAATATGTTTTGAATCTAAAATTTAAACTATAGCTTCAAGTCTAATTTGAATATTAAGATGGAAAAGATTAAGTTTTTAAAAAAAAATTCAAATTTTGTTTAAATATTTTAAAGGGATTTATTGTTAAAAAAATGATTTTTAAATAAATTTGAATTTAAATTGGAATTTAAATATATAAAGAAAAGTTTTAAATAAAGTTTAAACTGATTCAAATCTGATTTTGAATTTTTGATTTAAAATAAATTCAAGTTTTATAGATTTAAGTATTTTAACAGTTTTGAATGATAATGTAAAATTTGAATGTTTGAATTTAAAAAGAATTTGTTTTAAATCTTGTTTAAATATCTTTTATAAGTAATATTTATCATATAATGTATAAGTTTTAAATTGGTTTTAAAACTTGTTGGAATTTAATTATAGTTAAATGATTTGTTATACATTTAATTATTAGGATAATTAAATGAGTAATTAATCTATTTTGATAAATTAATGAATGGATAATTACTTAAAGTAATTAAAGGTTTAATCTTAAAAGTTTAGGATTAATTATTCTTAGAATAATTAACTTGTAATTAAGAATAATTAATTAAAGAAGATTTGATTTTAATTAATGATTAATAATTAATTAATCAAGTAATAATGGATTAATTAAGTTTTAATTAACACTTAATTATTTAATTAATTAAGGGTTAATTTAGTGAGTTATTAATGATTAATTAAATTGAAATTAATAATGATTTAAAATAAGTTAATTAATTTAGAAAAATAATAATAATAATAATAATAATTAATGAGTTGTTTAATAGTTAATGAAGGTCATTAACTAAGGATTATTTAATAATTAATTAATGTGATTAATTTTTTTTATTATTAATTAATAAGATTAATTTTTAATTATTAATTAGATTAATTAATTTAAGGATAATCATTTGTGTAAATTGTTAAGTATAATTACTTATGGAAGTAATTAAGTAAATTAATTACTTATTATAATTAATTGAGTTTAAATTAGATTAGATTAAGTTAATTAATTCAGTTCAATTAATTTAAAATAATCATTTGATGATTTGTGAAGTATAATTACTTAATGTAATTAAATAAAGAGAAGTTACTTAGGGTAGTAATCAATGGTAATTGCTCGATGTAATTAATTGAAGATGATTTGATAATTGAAGTAATTTAAGTATAATTACTTTGTGAATTCATCAAGGAATTAATTTGAGATAATTAATTATGGAGTAGTTAATTTGTTTGGTAAAGTATTTAAGGGTAGTTAATTACTGAATAGGGTTAATCAAGAGTGATTAACAATTATGGTCTATATTAAGATTAATTACTTAATGTAATTAATTTAAATAAGATAATTAATTGAAATGTAAATAGAGATCATTAATTAATATAATTAATGATGTAATTAGATTGATTAATTAAGATTAGTTAATCAATAATAAGCGATTAAGGTAATTAATTAATATAATTAATTAAGGATTAATGTAATTAATTGTAGTTAATTAATTTGTGAAGTAATTAAGGTTAATTACTGTATTTGGATTAAGTATAATTAATTTGTGAAATTAATTAAAGTATAATTACATAAATGTAATTAAGGAGTAATTAATCAAAGGTGATTAATTAAAGTGATTAATTGGAAGATGATTAATTAATTAATTTGTAATTAATTAATAGTTATGAAAGCAAGATTTTTATTGATGGAGTAATTAATTTAATTCACTTTAAATTAATTAGAGAATGATGTAGTTAATTTAATTCATTTTAAATTAATTATAGGTGGTGTGATTATAAATCATTGCTTATATGGATGGATGATGTTGATTGCCTAAATGGATTGAATCTCAAATATCAGATAGATAATGTTGAGTGATTTGGATGTATTGGTTGCATTGTGATGATGATATAGATTATCTTTGATAATGATATTATGGATTATCCGTGTGATGATGATATTGATTACCTATTGTGAATCTATGATTTATCTATCTGTGTATATAGATAATTGAATTGTTTTAAACTTTAAAACAACTTGGCCTTAAAAGACACGCTTTGGATTTCGATGAGACCGGGATCGGGTTTCCATACTTGGATATCCGAAAACCACATCGATCCAAATTAACGTTAGGTCATGAATCCAAGTGGAGCGAATGAAGACTCGAGGTGTAAGGGCTATACGTCAGTATAACTCTGTGGGTGATTCCATAATGAGTTTGACGGAATAGTACTTATAGATTCGAGATGGAGATTCAGAGTGCAAGGGTTATCCTCGTTAACTCTGAGGGTGATTCCAATACGAGTGTAATGAGATAATGCCTTCGGTTTCGTTCGAACCCGGAACGAACTTGTATGGATTGAATGCTTTCAGAACATCGTTAGGTGGACGATGAGCATTCTAAGTGATGTGTCCTATAAAGGTAATCGTAGCCTCAAGCCTCATCAACCGGGAATGGCTAAAACAGGGGAGGTGCAGCAAGGCTTCGTGGGTAGCCCCCACTTGAGAGCAAGATTTTCCCCTGTCTAGAAGTCCCTTTTTATTCGGCTGTGTGGGCTGTTGGAACGTAGGCCAACTGCGGTGTTGTCTTGTTTGGGACTGTCCAGTAAGGGATGGCTCCGGTCTTGTGTTGTAGAGGATCGGGAGCGGTCCTCGGTACGTTGATCTAGGCCACGTACTATGACGGGCGGTACCCCAGTAGCCTGCCGTTGTATGAAATCCAAAATCCAATAAGAGCCAACGGTTTTGATTGTATTACCCACTTTTGTGGCTAGTAGCTGGAATTTAATAGATGTAACAATTTCGGCTATTTCATATTTACTTAAAAACCCTAGACACTATTATAATATCACTGGATTTCCTATCAAATGTTTTGGTTAGCGTAAGGTAAAAACTTTTCCATGTTTATGTGTGGGAAGTCTTACGTGATACCTTTTCTTTTAAAAGGTTTTTCAAAGTTAAGAAACTTTAACGTGTTACTCACACCAGACCCATGTCTGACCCGGAGTTTATTTTTGTTTTTCATAAACTCTTGGGTACTCAAATTTTTACGAGTAGCCGAGGGATTCAGGTTAGCTTTGACGAATATTGGAGGAGCAATGAAGCAGGAGGCTTCTACGTTAGATAAATAGTATTCCGCTGTGTGTTCTGTGTGGTCTCTGAATTGTATTGTGTTGTAAATACTAGACAGGTGTTTATAACTGTCTAGTATATGTTGTATTATCGGTGTAACTCTGATTAGTGTTGTATACTATGTAATACATATGTTATTAATATAATTTATTCATTCCGCTGTTAGATTCTGATGTGTTGTTTCTTTCTTCTTCTCTTTCTTTCTATTCTCTATCCCTTTCTTTCTTCTTAATGATGCGTCATTCTGTGGAGTCAGATGGCGGGTCATTACAGTGGTATCAGAGCATTAGGTTGAGTGAATACCTAGGCTCTGGAGTGGTGTCTATCCTGAGAGAGCGTATTTGTAATTTTTATATATATAGATATATTTATTTCTACCTATCTGTTGGGTTACCCATTCAGGTTTTCCAATATAAGTTATAAAGGTAGATAAGGTAGTGGGGTGTGTAACACGACTACTACCATTGGTGGTGTTTGAATGCTTGAGGTTGGAAGCGTATCTGTCGAGACTGTAGACCTAATACCATCTCGAGTGAGTTGAGCAAAGTGTAGAGATTTCATCGATCTCTGAAGGTAACCTGTAAAGATTCGGAGATCATCTTTGAAATTGAATGAGTAGAATTTGGATCTGTCGGTTGGGCAGAAGGAAATGATGGTATCTCGATACCTGAGGAATGAGTAGTTGTGTAATGAGACACAGTGACTATGGATGTGTCCAAAGATTTTCTTTGGAACAAGTTTAGGAAGTATGTCAGCTTCGATGTTGTGGCTGGGTTCAGCAGGACGTTTTTGTCCAGTTTGAGGTCCGAGTTTCTTGAAGAGCTTTGGATTAGGAAGTCCTTGGCGTCGGTGTCAACAGTGCAGCTCGGAGTGTTCTGTGCTGACAAGAAGGATTTTTGGTTAGCAGTTTTCTGAAGGAGTTCAGAAGCAGCAGAGTGGATCCATTTCTTCGATGGATTAGCTAGATAAGCATAAGCTGTTCTGATTGGTAAAGGGAAAACAGTTTTCTTTGGATATTTGACGGGTGGATCGCAAAAGTGACTTGCGATAGTTTGAATATTCTCTTGAGCTATGATAAGTTTGTCCATACCTGGAGGCTGAGTTTTCTTATCGACTGGATTCCAGAAGTGCTATTGGTGGTCCAGTTTAGTAGAAGGATCAGGTGGGATATCTGAGTTTTCTTTTATGGATCTGTTGGACCATATTTTCGAAATATGTGTCCAGTTTGTGCTCGAGTTTTTCTTCTTCGTCAGATCAGAGCTATGCAGCGTAAGCAGTTTGGGAATGTTTTTGTTTTATCTTTTCCGGATAAGAGAAGTAAGTTGGTCTTCTGATGTTTGTGGAGTAGAGTTGGTGTTCTTGGTTTGGAATTGATCTTGAGGAGATCATTCTGTTGAGAAATTTTGGTTCTGTTTGTTTCTAGAGAACATCAGCAAAGGTTGAGCTGATCAGGAGAGGTGAAGGCAGCCCAGGATTATCAGGAGTGTTTTGTGGATAAGAGATGAAGGAATTTGGATTCCGGAGTCGAAGATTTGATTTTGGGGAAGTTTTCTCCGATCTAAGGAGCTATAAGACTGAGTAAGACTGGGTTAGTCAACTCTGAGGTGTTTTGAATCTTTTCTGTATTCTTGTGAGGATTGGTGTCTGATTTTCAAGGTTGGATTGCCAGTTTGGATAACTGGGATTGGATGTGTTTCACGTATCTCTGCGGAAGTACGTGTATGGTCTATCTCTGGTTGTGGAACCAGCGGTTCAGAAGGATGTGGTTGTTGTGTCAGACTTTTCTGTAGTATGATATCCTATTTAGTTTTGTAGATCTAGTTGATAGAAGCTCTATAGCTTAGTAGTATAGATTGTTTGGTTTCTGAAGAGCGAGTATCCCGATATTTATATTTGGGAAACTCTAGGAAATCCTATCCAGAATTTTATCTGGATAATTAGATTTGTTTGAGTGAATTGGTTGTTATGGTTGTTTGCATATGATTGATAATATATGCTTGTATTTTTAAAATAAAATCTTAAGATGGATTATTAAATTACCTTTATTTTAAATTTCGGGGACGAAATTCTTCTAAGGGGGGAGGATTGTAACATCCCGGAATTTTTCACAATATCAATTTAATAATCGGTATTAAAATTAAATTGATATTGATAATTTTGTTAATAATAATTCTAATAGATTTAGTAATCTTCTTTTAATAAATATTTAAATTGGTAGATTTTATCATTTTAAAGCTAATAAATTGTCTTCTGTTTATAATATATAATTATATATATTGTAAAATTGATAAACTTTGATTTTGAACTTAGTAAATAAATTAATTTTCTAATTTTAATTTATATTTGGTAAATTGGAAATTTGATTTAAAATTAACATTTAACTTTTCAAAACAATTTAATAGATAATTATATAATTTATATTAAAGGAAAAACTTATTTGTTTAGATTTATATTTTAATTAACTTAAATATGAATTTAAATTAGATTAACATTAAAAGCTTGGTTTTATTTTATTTTTAAATATTGCTTGAACATATATATATATAAGAGTTTAAAATACAAATTATAAATGATCTTAAATTGTTTATAATCTCTTTTATAAATTATTTAATTTGCTAATTTGTTATTTTCAAATGATATTGAGAATATTTAGTTTTTATAAACATAAATAAATTTTGTTAGAAATAGGATTTGCTATTTTAAAATTTAATAAGAGTTATACATGCACACATATATAACTTGATTTTTATTTTGAAGTTTATAATTTAATTTGAATTTGACTTTGATGTTTTCAAATGTAAAAGAAATAAATGTTTAAAATATTTGAATAAGCTTATATTCATAATTTGTTTGTCTCATTTCCTTTTTAATAAATTAAAAGGGGAGGAACTCATTTATTTATACATAAGAAATAACAAATTTAGAATTAAACTTCTTATAAAACAATTTAAATTAAAGTAAAAATACTCTTAATACATATGTTAATTTATTTATACCTAATTGACATGTGTAAGCATAGCATGAACTAAAGTGACAAATGTTAGAATTACAACAAGTGTCCCCTTTAATTTTAATTTTCTTTAATTAAATCAAAAACTTGTTTATGTAAACATTTCTCCTCTTTTCTTCAAAAACTTGAGAAAGTTTTCAGATTTAAAAATCTGAATTCATCTTCCACAAAATAGAAATTTCTGTTCAAATAAAAACTGTAAATTTCTCCTCCAAACAAATTTGATAACCTATAATCTCCTCAAACCAGAAAAGAAAAACATGTATAAACCTGTAACTCTTCAAATCATCAAACTGAAGTGCAAGTCATAAACCTGAACAAATTACAATACCTGGAAATCAATCTGCAACCACATAGCTCAATCATTCCTGCAATTCTATTTTCTGGGAAGCATGTGGGTAGTGCATGCATGAAATTGTATATCTGGGAACATGCAGATGAGATCTGGAAGCTAGCATTTGAAGTTAAAACAAGATGAAGTTTTTTAAAAAAAGAAATCTGAAGCTTTCAAATGTAAAGCACAATTCAAATTCAGGATTCAAAGCATTTTCTGTACATGGATACTCTGCTAAGGGAAATCAGTGAGTAACAATTTGTTTTCTCTGACTAAACTTAATTAATAATTAGATGCTTGCTATTTTTAAAACTCTGTGTGTTTGCATGTCATATTTTAATGTTTATTACTGGTATAACATATGAGTTTGAAGTCATACATGTTGATATGAATTTATCTTTCTGTAACTCAAGATTTCAGATTTGGGAATTGCTTAAAAATATTTACTCCATTTAAATTGATGTATGTTAAGTTTTAACATTTAAATCAAAACATAATTGTTAACCTTGTTAACCTTGTTTACAGTTTAAATTTTACTTAATATGAAAATTTTCTGTAATGGTATTTGTAAATTCAGAGAGTACAGAACCAAACTTTTGAAAATAGGAATTCGACCATCCATATTCTTTGATTTCATGATCAAAGTTATGAATTTTAAAAAAATAAATTATAAATTATAGTTTGAAAAGGGTTGAGTATTTCTGGTAACCTGTAACCATAGTTTGGGTTTGAACTGATGACCTAGAGGATCGGGGTGGTCAGTATTGTTTATGGTGATGTAGTAGTGATAGTAGAATCAGGGAAAATGTAGGGGGTGGATTATAACAATGAGGCAATTTTGATTTGGGATTAAGGGTTTTAGCCCTATTTGTCTGTTGCTCGAAATTACTGATCACCGCAACATCATATGTTGACCAAGCCTTCTCAGATTTGGGGGAATGATTGATGGGGTGTGGGAGAAGTAGAGGCTGGAGGTGGAGTTCCTCTGGTGGTTGGAGTACGGTGGTTGAGGCAATTTCTGTTTTCGACATTATTTCTGTTTGAGCTCGAAAGCTCGTTTTTGGAATTGGGGTTCGGCATTTGATTTGAGGGTCGGAGTCGTGTTAGGAGGCGACCGTCGACGTGCGTGGATGGTCGCGAGTGGTCGAAGGTGATGGCGGCGCTGGTGCAGGTGCACGGTACTTGGTGTATCAGGTGATTGTTTGGGGAAGAAGTATTCTCGAGTGATGTCCGGGGTATTGTGTGCTTTTGCTCGAAGCTGGGATGTGAAGGACTCGAAGTCGCTGTTATGTGGGCTCGGGGGAAATGTTGTTACAGGTTTATGTTTTACGGTCAGTATCTTAAGGTTTAAATGCAATGAAATGTTACTCGAGTTATTTAGCGAGTTACTCGAGTTATGTTAATGATTTGTTCGAGCTAGATTAGGATTGGCTCGAATATTTAATTGTTGCTTGAGTTAGAATTTGTTCAGGTTAGAAAACATGTTATGTTTTCTAATTTTAACTGAATTTAAAATATTAAGTAAAGATTTAAAATATGTTTTGAATCTAAAATTTAAACTATAGTTTCAGGTCTAATTTGAATATTAAGATGGAAAAGATTAAGTTTTTAAAAAAAAATCAAATTTTGTTTAAATATTTTAAAGGAATTTATTGTTAAAAAAATGATTTTTAAAGAAATTTGAATTTAAATTGGAATTTGAATATATAAAGAAAAGTTTTAAATAAAGTTTAAACTGATTCAAATCTGATTTTGAATTTTTGATTTAAAATAAATTCAAGTTTTATAGATTTAAGTATTTTAACAGTTTTGAATGATAATGTAAAATTTGAATGTTTGAATTTAAAAAGAATTTGTTTTAAATCTTATTTAGATATCTTTTATAAGTAATATTTATCATATAATGTACAAGTTTTAAATTGGTTTTAAAACTTGTAGGAATTTAATTATAGTTAAATGATTTGTTATACATTTAATTATTAGGATAATTAAATGAGTAATTAATCTATTTTAATAAATTAATGAATGGATAATTAATTAAAGTAATTAAAGGTTTAATCTTAAAAGTTTAGGATTAATTATTCTTAGAATAATTAACTTGTAATTAAGAATAATTAATTAAAGATGATTTGATTTTAATTAATGATTAATAATTAATTAATCAAGTAATAATGGATTAATTAAGTTTTAATTAACACTTAATTATTTAATTAATTAATGGTTAATTTAGTGAGTTATTAATGATTAATTAAATTGAAATTAATAATGATTTAAAATAAGTTAATTAATTTAGAAAAATAATAATAATAATAATAATTAATGAGTTGTTTAATAGTTAATGAAGATCATTAACTAAGGATTATTTAATAATTAATTAATGTGATTAATTTCTTTTATTATTATTAATTAATAAGATTAATTTTTAATTATTAATTAGATTAATTAATTTAAGGATAATCATTTGTGTAAATTGTTAAGTATAATTACTTATGGAAGTAATTAAGTAAATTAATTACTTATTATAATTAATTGAGTTTAAATTTGATTAGATTAAGTTAATTAATTCAGTTTAATTAATTTAAAATAATCATTTGATGATTTGTGAAGTATAATTACTTAATGTAATTAAAGAAAGAGAAGTTACTTAGGGTAGTAATCAATGGTAATTGCTGGATGTAATTAATTGAAGATGATTTGATAATTGAAGTAATTTAAGTATAATTACTTTATGAATTCATCAAGGAATTAAGTTGAGATAATTAATTATGGAGTAGTTAATTTGTTTGGTAAAGTATTTAAGGTTAGTTAATTACTGAATAGGGTTAATCAAGAGTGATTAACAATTATGGTCTAAATTAAGGTTAATTACTTAATGTAATTAATTTAATTAAGGTAATTAATTGAAATGTAATTAGAGATCATTAATTAATATAATTAATGATGTAATTAAGATTGATTAATTAAGATTAGTTAATCAATAATAAGTGATTAAGGTAATTAATTAATATAATTAATTAAGGATTAATGTAATTAATTATAGTTAATTAATTTGTGAAGTAATTAAGGTTAATTACTGTATTTGGATTAAGTATAATTAATTTGTGAAATTAATTAAAGGATAATTACATAAATGTAATTAAGGAGTAATTAATCAAAGGTGATTAATTAAAGTGATTAATTGGAAGATGATTAATTAATTAATTTGTAATTAATTAATAGTTATGAAAGCAAGATTTTTATTGATGGAGTAATTAATTTAATTCACTTTAAATTAATTAGAGAATGATGTAGTTAATTTAGTTCATTTTAAATTAATGATAGGTGGTGTGATTATAAATCATTGCTTATATGGATGGATGATGTTGATTGCCTAAATGGATTGAATCTCAAATATGAGATAGATAATGTTGAGTGATTTGGATGCATTGGTTGCATTGTGATGATGATATAGATTATCTTTGATAATGATATTATGGATTATCCGTGTGATGATGATATTGATTACCTATTGTGAATCTATGATTTATCTATCTGTGTATATAGATAATTGAATTGTTTTAAACTTTAAAACAACTTGGCCTTAAAAGACACGCTTTGGATTTCGATGAGACCAGGATCGGGTTTCCATACTTGGATATCCGAAAACCACATCGATCCAAATTAACGTTAGGTCATGAATCCAAGTGGAGCGAGTGAAGACTCGAGGTGTAAGGGCTATACGTCAGTTTAACTCTGTGGGTGATTCCGTAATGAGTTTGACGGAATAGTACTTATAGATTCGAGATGGAGATTCAGAGTGCAAGGGTTATCCTTGTTAACTCTGAGGGTGATTCCAATACGAGTGTAACGAGATAATGCCTTCGGTTTCGTTCGAACCCAGAACGAACTTGTATGGATTGAATGCTTTCAGAACATCGTCAGGTGGACGATGAGCATTCTAAGTGATGTGTCCTATAAAGGTAATCGTAGCCTCAAGCCTCATCAACCGGGAATGGCTAAAACAGGGGAGGTGCAGCAAGGATTCGTGGGTAGCCCCCACTTGAGAGCAAGATTTTCCCCTATCTAGAAGTCCCGTTTTATTCGGTTGTGTGGGCTGTTGGAACGTAGGCACTCTGCGGGGTTGTCTTGTTCGGGATTGTCCAGTAAGGGATGGTTCCGGTCTTGTGTTGCAGGGGATCGGGAGTGGTCCTCGGTACGTTGATCTAGGCCACGTACTGTGATGGGCGGTACCCCAGTAGCCCTGCCATTGTATGGAATCCAAAATCCAATAAGAGCCAACGGTTTTGATTGTATTACCCACTTTTGTGGCTAGTAGCTGGAATTTAATAGATGTAACAATTTCGGCTATTTCATATTTACTTGAAAACCCTAGACACTATTATAATATCACTGGATTTCCTATCAAATGTTTTGGTTAGTGTAAGGTAAAAACTTTTCCATGTTTATGTGTGGGAAGCCTTACGTGATACCTTTTCTTTTAAACGGTTTTTCAAAGTTAAGCAACTTTAACCTGTTACTCACACCAGACCCATGTCTGACCCGGAGTTTATTTTTGTTTTTCATAAACTCTTGGGTACTCAAATTTTTACGAGTAGCCAAGGGATTTTGGTTAGCTTTGACAAATATTGGAGGAGCAATGGAGCAGGAGGCTTCTGCGTTAGATAAATAGTATTCTGCTGTGTGTTCTGTGTGGTCTCTGAATTGTATAATGTTGTAAATACTAGACAGGTGTTTATAACTGTCAAGTATATGTTGTATTATCGGTGTAACTCTGATTAGTGTTGTATACTATGTAATACATATGTTATTAATATAATTTATTCGTTCCGCTGTTAGATTCTGATGTGTTGTTTCTTTATTCTTCTCTTTCTTTCTATTCTCTATCCTTTTCTTTCTTCTTAATGATGCGTCATTCTGTGGAGTCGGATGGCGGGTCATTACACTTCATCTTTCTTCTAATATCAGCTACCTTCTCATTAGCTTCTAAGATTATGTCAGGTCAAAGAACAAGTCTATCACCAGATTCAACCCAACATAAAGAAGAATGACATTATGACCATTAGAAGCTTCGAAAGGGGACATACCAATGCTTACTTGATAGTTATTGTTGTAAGTGAATTCGACTAAGGGTAAATGATCTTCCTAAGAACCCCTGAAGTCTTGAATACATACTCGCAATAAATCTTCCAAGATCTGATTCACTTTCTCCATTTGCCCATCTGTTTAGGGATGGTAAGTTGTACTTAGACTTAGCTCAGTTCCTAAAGCAGTCTGCAGTCCCTCCTAGAACCTACTAGTGAATATCGGTTCTCGGCCACTTATAGTACTACGAGGAATCCCATGGAGTCTCACAATCTCCTTCACATACGAACTTGGAGGACTCATAGCAGTCCTAGTCTACTTAACAGGAATGAATTGCGCACTCTTGGTCGGTCAATCAACTATAAACCAAATTTTTTCGTTACCTCTTCTTGACCTAGGAAGCCCATCAATAAAGTCCATAGAGATCTACTCCCACTTCCACTTTGGGATCTCAAGTGGCTGAAGCAGTCCAGCTATCTTTTGCTGGTCGCTCTTAATCTACTGGAAGTTTACATAATGACTCACAAAGATTGAAACATTTCGCTTCAACCCCTTCCACCAGAATACCCTCTTCATATCTTTGAACATCTTGGTCAGACTTGGATGTAAAGATAACTTTAAATGGTGGCATTCGGCTAACACTTCTTTCTTAAGTTCATTAAAGTCTGGAACACAAATACGCCTGTTCATTTTCAATATGCCTCGGAAATCAATCTCAAAGCTAGAAACAACACCATCTTCAACATCCTTCTTAAGTTGAGCCAAAATAGGATCTGCCTCTTGACTAGATGCAATTCTCTCTAACAATACTAGCCTAACCTCTAGGTTTGCAACCATTGCCACATTCCTAATCAGTGCACTAGCAATGGCATTTGCTTTTCCAAGGGTATAAAGAATCTCTTTATCATAAGAAGCGAGAAACTTCAGCCATTTTTCCTGCCTCAAATTCAAATCTTTCTACGTAAAAAGTTATTTTAAAAATTTGTGGTCCGTGTATAACTCGAACCTTTCATCAAAAAGATAATGCCTCCACCTTTAGTGCGAAGACTACAGCCAAAAGCTCCAAATCATGCGTAGCATAATTTTTCTCTTGCGTCTTTAGCTATCGACGCGCATAGGAAATAACTTTTCTATGCTGTATCAAAACTTCTTCCAATCCAGTTCCACAAGCATCTATATACACGGTTAAACCTTCGCTCCCATTTGGAATGGTTAAAACAGGAGCACTAGTCAACTTCTCTTTCAATTCATTGAATGTTTGATCATATTTAGAAGTCCAAACGAACTTATCATCTTTTTTTGTTACCTTCGTCATATGAGAAGCAATCTTCCTTGATAAACCTACGGTGAAAACCAGCCAATCCTAAGAAACTTCTAACTTCCGTTGCACTTTTGGGCTTCTTCCAGTCTTGAATCGCAACAACTTTAGCTGGGTCCACCGATATGCCTTCTTCTGAAATAACATGCCCAAGAAACCTAACTTCGGATTTCCAAAAATGGCACTTGGAAAACTTAGCCTTCAACTCATGGCTTCTTAAGGTATCAAGTACGACACAGAGATGATATTTATGTTCCTCCTCTATCTTTGTATAGATAAGAATGTCAACAATAAAGGCGAGAACAAATTTATTAAGAATATCTTGAAATACTCGATTCATTAAGTTCATAAAAATAAGCAGGTGCATTAGTCAATCCATATGGCATAACTAACTATTCGTAGAAATTTTTCAAAGTCTGAAAAGCTGTTAAGAGAACACTCTCTGTTGCCCCTCTTAATTGGTACAAACTGGTGGCAAGATCTAATTAAGAAAATATCCAAGCACCATGGAGTTGGTCAAACCTATCGTCGATCCTTGGCAAAGGATATTTATTCTTGATAAACCTTTTGTTAAACTCTCGATAGTCTACGCATAACCTTAGAGAATCGTCCTCCTTTGTAACAAAGACAACTAGCGATCCCCAACTCGAGGTACTACGTCAGATCAAGCCCATATGCAACAGATCATAAGTCTACTTTTCTAACTCTCTCTTCTCTTTTGGAGCCATCCTTTGTAAGGATTGTACAATAGGTCTGGTTCCCGAAACCAAATCAATACGGAACTCGACTTCATGGTGAAGAAGTAAACCTTGCACCACATCAAAAATATCTGTGAAATCTCGAACAACCGGCACGTCTCCTAGCTTCGCTTTAGCCACTTCGAGTGAATAGAGAAAACTGCTCATTAACTTCTTAGGCTCTTCACAACTAATATCAACACTAAGATCTCCAGCATCACTTATTCTGACGAGACTTCTACCACAATCCAAGATAGTTTTAAACTTAGATAACCAATCCATTCTCAGTAACGCTCCAAAACCCATAAACCCAATAACAAAGAAGTCAAAAGGAAAGAGATGATTTTGACAAGAAATAGGTATTTAGACACATAGTGTCAAGATTTGTTGGGCCTCCAATTGGGTTTGACACTCAAAGAGGATTATTTACGATAACATATTTCCGGTTTAGTTTGTTCATTAGATCATAAGAAATAAAACTATGGAAAAATCATGTATCAATAACACCCTTACAGGAATATCATAGATGGATAATGTACCTTGCAATACTTGCTTCTCGTTTTGATCTGAAGAAGTGGATAGTATCTCTTCAATGGTAAAAGTTTGTCCTCGAGATCCCTTTTTAGGAGAAGGGTACTCATTCTTTATATGTCCTGGTTGGCCGCAATTAAAACATGTGGTAATTGGGCAATGATTTGCAAAGTGGCCCATCTTATTGCACTTGAAACAAAGAATGTTTGCCAAGTTGGTCTGCTTCTTCTATGCTAAAGTGCCATCTTCGGATTTCTTCCCTGCACCCTGCTTCTTTCCTTTAAACTTACGCTTGAAGTTTGGCTTTCCTTCAATTGATATAACTGATAAAGGCTTGGCACTTACTACTAGTACTACACCCTTCTAGTCTCCTTCCTTAATATCAAGAGCCTCAAACCTCAAAGCCATGCTAATAATGTTGGTGAACGTACCCATAAGATGATTGGTTATTTCACGATGGAACTTTGGTCGCATTCCATTCACAAAAATTTCATTTTTCTTGAGTGGTGTGTCTATCAATCCAAGTCCAAAACGGGATAAAGCATTGAACTTATGCTCATACTATGACACCGTCATATCACCTTGCTTTAAGTCAATGAAACTTCTAAAAACTGAGATCTTCCGGCTTCTGGAATAAACTGTGCTTCAAAAACTTCCTTGAACTGGACCCAATAAAACTCCTCCTCTAAAGTACTAGCTGTTTTCGATTCCCACCAATCCATCACCGACTTTTAAAGTTGTCGCAATGCCAACAACCGTTTCTCCGCATCCTCCGACCAAAGATCTCAAAATATTCTTTCACAAGTTCGAAGCCACATCTACAGTCCAAGAATATCTTCAGTCCCATAGAATGGTTTCCCGCCCAAAGTGGTAAAATTCTTAAACAAAGATGCAAAGTTCATAGGGGTCTGAACTTGCACTACCATTTCCTCTATCAGATCTATAGTTGACATAGTAGAATTTCTTGGTACCTTGCCATTACTAGTTCCATATCCTCTCCTTCCTCCTCTTCTTGTATTCATTTTCTATTATCTGAAAAAATAACATGTATCTTTAAAATATAAAAATATGATTGAAATGTTTTAAGGAAATAACAACAAAGGATCTAAAACGAGACTTTAGAGGATAACTATCATTATTAATAAAGTTACAAGTATGCTCTCTTAAGATTAACTCATTTTAGGGCATCAGTTACCCTATCTCCAATAAGTCATATCCCAATTAGACTAAGGTGTTCGCTCAACCGAAGCTCTGATACCAACTGTAACGATCCACCTTTCTGACCCCTGAGAACGGCACTTAATACATCCATGATATTCATGCGTCGTTACCAAAGTATTTGAAAGACAAGCTGTCATGGGCTAAAATAAGAACAAAACGACAATCTCACAACGGAATGGTTAAATATAACATAAAGGTAAGACAGTACATAAGGTTACTTCCCAACATGGAGTTATCGGAGTTACAACAAAAGTACTACTACCAGTCTAGGTAGTTAAAACAACCTGCCTTTAAATATACATACATAGAACCAAAATCTCATAATAATGGAAATAAATAGTTAGATAGATAAGGAGCCTCCTATTCGTCCACCATCTTCAATAGAGCCTAAAGAAACCTGTCATTTTCGGACTACTCAAATATAAATGAGTACTCGAGAGTTTAGGAAAAACAAATAATTCAGGTCAGACAATAAGTCCGGTATGAGTAAACTCCAAATAAAAAAATATGACACACAAAATAACCGGTGAAACCACATCGCAAAAATGCAGCATGAATTTCCCCTCACAAAGACAACATCTAAGTATAAAAGAATGGACAGAAATAATTAAACATCACAAGGAGCGCAAGGCGCTTCCTGATGCAATTAAGAAAGAATCAATCCAAAGATTTGAATCAAAAATAAGGAAAAGGAATTTTTCCAACAATGACTAGAAGGGTGCGCCCCCCTTATCGAAAGTATACCTCTTGAAAATATACTTGAGAACTACGATGGCTCTTGGAAACCTCCAAGACGAACCCCTCCAACCTTATCGAACATCTGAGTATTTCACATCTACGTGCACATACAACCGAAACCAATCTATAGTAGATGTGAAAATACCTTAATGGGAGCAACCCCACATAGCTTGGCCCCCGCTCACTCTTTATTTAGTCATTTCTGATAAAGGATGTCAATGCTTTAAATGAGCAACAAATCGTCATAGATCGACGAAATAAAAAAAGGAAGAAGTGTATCGAAACCGATAGTCAAGATATCAGCTATCGGGGATAACAAAACGATCGCATTTGGAAATTAATTTTTTTACTCTTTCAATGCTTGGAAAATATCAATATACTTATCTCATCGATATAAGTATATTCATAAAACATCTGAGAGGATTTCATATTTCAAAAGCATACTTAAATGGGTCAAAAATAATTGTCTATAAGAAAAGCGAACGTTTTCCATACCATCATAATTATAAAGATCATTTATGGAAATAAAATCTTCCATACCTGTTACGTTTTCGATATTCTCGACTTACTCTATCCATCGCCAAGAAACAAAGCCAGGTAAATAAGGGCACTGGTTGATCCTAGCCTTGCCTAGACACTTCGGTTCTAGTTCTCACAAATAGAGGATCAATCTACTCATCGACTTTTAGTGCCAAGTATAGGACTACTTATTTTCCATAAATAACCCATTTAAATCATTATATAAATTTCAAAGCTCCTTTAAAATACTTAAAACCTAGATTTAAAACTTCCATTTAAGTCATAACCTAAACCCATCATCTTTAAAGGGGAATACGATCAAGAGCATCGAAGCACCCTCTTAATCAAATGAGATAGCTAAAAGTGGTGTTATTTCCTTTAAACCAAAAATTCACTAAATGTCAATCCTAAGTTAAAAGGTGGTGTATGTTCCGTTTAACTAAACATCATGGTTATTGCTCATAAACTTGTCGAGCACAAATCAAACGACCAAACAAGAATAATAACCGACCCATTATTATTAACAATTTACAATCAATTGTTAACACAAAATTTATTAAAATGTGAATGAGTCAAAGGAAAGAGATTAAGATTAAACTCACTTTAAAATAATTAAATTATACTCACAGAATAAGTTATACGCACTAAACTATGAAAATAAGGAATATTCTCACATCCTATTTGCTTTGCCGGAGACTTGGAATACTTCGCCTTCAATAATGAAGTTTAGTTCTTTTCTTTAGTTTGTGAATGAATTAAAATGAGATATGGACTTAGCTCTTTATAGGTGAAGAGAATGGTACTTTAGTAATTTCCTATAGCCTAACCTGATTTGACTAGATTTTGGTCCAATAGAAACCAGCTCGGCTGCGACTCAGGGCTAAGTCGTTCACAACTTAACGGGATGCAATTGTCTTAGGCTAGAGGAAACAATTTGGCAAGTGTAAGATCGTTCAAGTGGTGATTCGTCTACGACTTAAAAGAAATTGACCACGACTTAAAAGGTTTCCTGCGAGTTGAGTCGTTGGCTCCTTAAATTGTCGGTCCTATAAGCCGCAAAGCGTGTTAAGGGGAGAAGGTTCCAGTTCAAAGTAATAAGAATTTCTTTAAGCCTTAGCTCGGCCACGACTCAAAACTTATGTCGTATCTAGTTAAGTCGAGAGGGATCATAGATCACCCAAAATTATTGAGTCTCGCCCAAGTCAGCACTTCGTTTTATGAACAAACCTCCCATCTAACCAATAACCCGTTATCTTCCTAACTCCTAACACGTTAACCCATGTAGGACAATATCGTCTCCTCCAAATTCGTGGGCCAACTAAATCGAAATATGGTAACCCCTCGTCTTCTCCTCGCGAGCCATCTAAAAACTCAATCAAACTGCTCCAAGCTTGTTAGCAATCAATCATAACGTGACTCAAGATGAAGCATGGTATGAGAATTTGGATCGGGGTTGGAAAATGGGAAGTCCATGTTCGAAAGGTAACAGTAATTGTGAAATTAGAGCGAGCGATGAATTTACTTACGAAGTGTGATGATGAAGGTGGCAGGAACTTGATTGGTGATGAGGTGAATTGATTGAATTTGTCTCCGAAAAGTTTCGAAGGTCGTTAATGGCGGAAATAGACACAGAAACAAGTAGGTGAATAAGAAGCAACCTAAGCCTTTTATATCTCGAGGCAGAGGAATTTGAACCGGCATACGAGTTAAGATAAGTCGAAGCACACAACCTACGACTTAGGCGTGTACTCCGAGGGGCAAATGTTAACTCATATGGTCAACGACTCAATGGAAATACGAATCAAGGTGGGCGGAGACTCAGTGGACAAAAAACTCAGTGAGTTATCAACCTAACGAGTTGAGAGATGCACGATTCAACAAGTCAAGAGGATGAACGACTTAAGGAAGCTACGACTTATCGGCTTAAAAGGATGCCGACCCAACAACTTGCCGACTTAACTGCCCTAAGAGAATAGAACGACTCAATACCTTAAGGAAGTTGCCGACTCAAAGTACGTCACGACCTAAGGCATCCACGACTTAAGGTTTCTACGACTTAAGGAAGTCCACGGCTCAAGGACAGGATGACTTAACAAGATGGCACGACTTAAGAAGGAAATGAGTTAACGACCTAAAGCTATCTACGACTTACGACCTAGCATGTGTCGTGAGCGACTTAAGCAAATGAGGCGCTGCTCCTTACTAAACGAAGTAACCTCTTAACTCGTATACGATTCAGGACTTCGGTCATTATCTGAAGGGAACAGGCTTATCAGTTAACTCGTATACGACTCATAACCTAGCTTGAGTCATCCACGACCTAAGGCTACAGGGTGAAAGTTCAACGCCGCATCAAGAGAACCAATTGACTGATTTGCGACTTAGATGATGACTCGTAGGCGACTTAGGACTTGCACAAATGAACTTTTGTGAGACCATGGATATGGGCTAGATAAGTCGGCCACGACCTACCATGAGTCAGTCACGACTCACGACCTAAGGGGGGGATTTCCCCTATATATACCAACCTACCTCAAGCATGGAGGGGACTTTTTGGCCGATCTCTTTAAGCGTCGATACTCTGCTGAATTCTCAACTCACTCGACACTTCAAGTACGAAAGGCATCTCAACTAACTTCGAGAGGAAATCTAACGCAATCTACATGGATTTAAAGAATTCTTCTGCATCAAAGTTCTAGTTGTTTGTCTCATCAAAATTGTAACTGAAGATTTTTGTAAAGTTGTAATTGATTCAGCAATAAAGAGAATTAAAGTGGACGTAGGCTTACCCTAAGCCGAACCACTATAAAAACTGTTGTCTTTTCTGCTTTCTCTGTGATTTTTCTACTTGTTTTAGTTCCCGTGTTCACGGGTGGTGCTTTCGCTCAACTTCAATTTACACCGGGGTGTTAGCGTCCGATTTTCACGTTAACAATATATATATATATATAACATAACATCCAACTGATAACAATTATCAATTCAAGTAACCAATTCAATAATTTAAATTTAACAATTTAAATCAAACTAGGTAAACCGATTGAGCGAGAAGATCTCATCTTTGCTTTTGTTTTGCAATCCATTTCCATTCCAGCTTGTTTTCACGGTTTTTGACCTTGTATAAACATTATACAGTTGATTAATATTTGAACTATTGGAAAAATCAATTTTCCATTTAATAAAATTTATTTTTATTTAATAATTTAATTTCAAACTAATTTTATTTTAAAAAAATATTTTTAGCAACTAAAATAATTAAAGAAGTTTATTAGACAAATTTATCTCCATAATACATTATTTAAAATCAAATAGTAGGTTTCATGAGTATACGTATATTTATTTTATTTTAGTTCCTTTGAACTGCATATAAAAAAATACCCTATATACATTTAAAAATCTAATTTTTTTTGAAAAAACCCCACAATATTATAAAATTCATACATACATACATATATATATATCTTCAAAATGTTTCCTATATAAAATTTTCCTGTTTATCTATGTAATCAAATTAAGATATGCATGCGTATATACACACACATTTATATTCATGTTATACTTTTTCTTTACTGTTTTATACAGCTTATAACAAATATATACTATTATTTTTCCTTTCAGAAAACAACCCAACCAGTAATTTATTTTACTGCAAAAATTCCAATAAATGGAATAATAAACAACAAATTAAATTAAAGTTTTTACTTGACTAAAACACTAAATTAAAAGTCGGACTCTTAATACCTTACTATCTTAATTTTTTTCTTTTTGTCATCGATTTCAGCTAAAAATATTTACATATATTTTCTAGTTTCCAACTAAAATGACGAATGACCTCACTGACATCAACAACCCGCCCAGCCTCGTTGAATTGGCAACCACCATCTCGTGCGTAGCCATCGCGACCTATCGATTTTTCCATCTCCACTTCCCGTTGCGACAGGCGACGCCATCCACCTTCGCGACCCTCTTCACGCGACGCACACCTTCCCTCGCACTGGGCTACACGAGTTCGCTGAACTCGATTTCGACTTGATTGAAGTATTCGACCATTAATTAACTAAGATGATTCGATTTGGGTATCCATTTCATTTTTTTATTGGAAAAGAAGGATTTCGCTTGAATTAAGAAGAGAGGGATTGACTGGGTCGGCCATTAATCATGATTTTGAATGAAAAAGGGTTTTCGTTCGTAAATGAAATTTTATTTGTATTTTTAAACGCTCGGCTATGATAAGAAAGAAGAAGACATGTTTAAAATAAATCAAAGAAAGGGGAAAACATGTTACAAGTTTTTTATGTGTTTAATTTGTCTAATGCATGTGAATATTTATTTTAAATTCAAATTCAAATTGTCTCAATTTTCGCAACTCACAATCTCAATCCCCCATCGATGCGTGCCGCTGGGCATTTATAATGTTATACCCCTTTTCCGAACGCAATGGAAAATGTTTCGAGTCCAAATTCGATTGTATGGATAAGATAGCTTTTTGGACCAGTTATTATATTAGATTTTGATACAAATTTCAGCGCGTTTATCTACAATCGACTAAACGATCACTCCAAATACTACGAAAATTGAAATTCGATAACAATACAATATTACGGATCCAATGGAACTGGTTTCGTCGAATTCCGAGATTGTGCCCCGGAAGTCTATTTTTAAATATCGATTTAAACAATATAATTTCAAAACTGAGCAAAGCATTTCTAAATTCAATTTTAAAAGTTCTATTATTCTCAGTATTATCCATATAAATTTGACAAGCCTTTAAATTATTTTTAACAAGCTTAAAATTTTAGATTCAACCGTTTATCCAATTTCCAATTATTTAATTCAATAATTTAATTACCTAATAAATAGTGATATTTTGATATTCAAGTTAAACTAACTTTCAAATATTTAAAATCAGTCAAATATTCTAATTTCAAATCTCCAGAAATTCCGGGTCGTCGGAAGAAAATTATATGCATACACCGGATTGGTTAAGTTAAATGATTTTAAATCCATAAAATTTGAATTCAGCTAACGATATTTTAACATAAAATTTGACTTGTATAAACTGAATTATTTTTGAAATCCAAGCTTCAAATGTTGAAATTGGAGTTGGCTTAATGAATTGTTTAAAGAAATAAAATGGAAATTTCAAAGTTGAATTTAGAATATAACTGGAATTTATCGAAATGGAGATACTAGAAATGTTTAAAGATTTAAACTTTGAAATCTATGAAATTTAAGTGGTTTAGAATTGTAGTTCAACCATGGACTTATAATCAATATAAATTGAGATGGTTTAATGAAAATTGAATTGAAAGTTAAAATTCGAGTTGGTGATTTGAAATCGGGATATGGTTCGGATTTGTTGAAAAGGCAGAAATAGGTTATTTTGTATCAATTACAAACTTAATTATTTTAATACATATACTGTTTAAAGATATATTATTTTAAAAATCTTGATTTTTAAGATTTTCAAACTATTAAACTAATTGAATCTATTTTCAGCTATTAAACTATTTTAATCAATTTAAAATAATTTAATTTATCTTAATCTATTTTTAGCTAATTAACCCATTTTAATTTTTTAAAATCTATTTAATTTATTTTAAATCTTTTTTAAATCAATTTAATCTATTTTGGATCTATTTAAACTATGTTAAATCCACCTAAACTATTTTAATCTATTTTAAACTATTTTAAAGTATTTCAAACTATTTTAACTATTTTAAACTATTTTAAAACTATCTAAACTATATTCTAAAAATAAGACGGTGCATGGTTGACTACTATATTAAAATCCTTGATTTAAAAGCGAATATGATTAAATGATGTTATAACCCAAGTTGGGATCTAAATGATATTTTCTGGTGAAATGACATATTTGATTGAATACGATGATTTGAAATGAGATTTAACCTATTTTATTGATATGATTTCAAAAGTGAATATGATTTCGAAAGTGATAGGTTTGGATAGAAAAAGATATTTTGATATCAATTATGATTGACTTTGAAATGTAAATGAACCATCTGGTGTGAAATAAGCGTTTGTTTGTTAAAGAGACTGAGATCGAATATTGTCATATTCTCTACCAATACCGAAAACCACTTTAACAACTGTGTACGTAGTGGAGATTCGAGAATGAAGTAGGATGGTTTGGCGAACGATTCTATATAAGGTATTAACGTAACCCCGACTCTTGCAAGTTCATCTTGATGTAACTAAAACAAGAGCAATACCTGGGCCAAGTGAGGTCGAACCTCCGATTGAACATGTTTCTTCGATACTATATTATGACTTTGTGATTGATTTGGTAGCCACACCTCGATTTTATTATGGAAGTTTGTTTCGAGGTGGGCGGTAGTAGCTGCTATGCGTTACTACCAACATGGTTCTGCAAACGTTCTACCCTGGTGTTGCCTCGTGTGCCTTGTCAAAAGCCTTATCGCACCCACTACAAGTTTGTTTTGTACCATACCTATGGAGGGCCCTCTGATAGCCCTCCAATTTACAAAAGAATTACGGTACTGTATAGACTAAACGGATATATAAAATGTGTTAAGGGGGATATGGGTAACACCTTAACGCTATTTTAATAATTTACATTACTGTAGACACTACTATAATATCCTATTTGTAACGACCCGCTATTTTGGACTATTCGCATCCGCACACGTCGGACTTGGATAATTCAAAATACCGAATTGTTAATTTAAAATTTGGAAAAACTCAGATATACAATAAATAAATAAATAATCACAGAATCACAGACAAAGAGTAATAATATGCAGCGGAAGTAAAAGAGATAGTAGTTCACGAAGCTACTATATAAATATATAAGATACATCAGAGTTTACAAAAAAAGAGAAATAAGATTCATCAAGTACAAATCAGAATACAACACTGGAATCATCGAATACTGAAAGCAGAATAGATGGCTGGATCTTCAAGTAAAGCTCCAACTCCAAAGGTGAGCCTCGAATACTGGTACACTCAGTCTGACCCGAGCGTAAAGCAAAACCAAAACACTCGAGTCAGGATTAATATTCTCATATCAATAAATCCAACTCAAGTGAAAAAGCAATCGAAATACAAGTAACTCAAAGGATGTTGGAAGCATCATCCTCTAAGGATCCGTTAAACTATCTACTATGTAGTAGTGTACGCTAAATAGATAATGTCTATCAGCAATATAAAGTATCAAAATAGTGTTAAGGCGTCACCATTATCCCTCTTAACACATTTTATATAGATGTCATAGTCTATACAGCACTGTAAACTCCACCGTAAACTAGTGGGATATCAGGGAGTACTCCATAGGTATAACACAAAACAAATTCGTAGTGGTCGCGTATATAGGGATACAAGTATGACAAGGCACATGATGCAATACCCAAGGTAGTGAAACTACCGTTCGCCTGATCTGGACTGGTGAGAATGCATCGCCGCAGCGATCGCAACACCGTGAAACAACACTCCTGAAATATAAGAGGGTGCACCAATCGATAACAAGTAATGAGTGGTAGTTACGAAGAAGTGTGTCCGCTCGAGGTGGCTAACCCCATTTGGCCCGGCACGGCTCCTGATTTTAGTCATTTCCAATTTGACACAAGTGTCAAGGATATCCATTATCGTTCTCTTTCTTCAGTCATCACGTACATCAATCCAACTACTTCATTCTGGATCACACTCCACGTATAGTTATTAAAGTGGTTTTCGGTTTAGATAGAGAGTATATCCATAACAAATTCTGGTCTCTTTGATAACTTCGTAATTATTACACCGATTGGTCGTTTAATAAATTTCAAAACCAAATCAATTTCAATTTCAATTAGAATTCGTAAATCAACATTTCGTTTGGCTTTTAATATCAATTCCCAAAATTTACGTTTCAAAACTTCCAAATTACCATTTCAAAGTCTTACAATTCAATTTCAAATTTTATTTAAACAATTCAAATATTGATTCAAGTTCGTGTATATGTTTCCTTCCGAAATCATTTAAAATGGTTTAATTTTCATTCAAATCAATTTAAATTCATTTATCGATTACCTTCAATATTCATTAAGTTACTTATCATTCAAACAATTTCTATTTAAATTCCAATTCATTTAAATCAATTACTTAAGTTCAATTCCATTATCTCAAAACCTACAAATTGAATTAAATTAAATTCGTCGAATCAAATTCTTTAAAATTACAAGTCTTACGTTAATTCCAATAAATCACGTTTTATTTCTTGTTGAAGAAATTCAATTTCACTTATTCATTAAATTAGTTACAAATTTCCAAACTCGATTAATAAAGAACTAAATTTTCATATTCAAGAAGTTCAATTTCACTTATTAATTTACTTAAATTTTCCAAAACTTTAATAAATAAAGGAACTCAATTTCATTTATTAACGAAGTTCAAATCCACTTATTCAAAAGTTCAATTTCTCTTTATCAAAGAGTTCAATTTTTATTCAATTATCGAATAATTAAATCTTATTCAATTATTAAATAATTTCAATCTTAATTATTAATAATTCCAAAACTTAATAATTACAATCTTGATCATAAATTCAAAATTAATTATTAAATCATTTCCACTTAATTATGAATTCAAACTTAATTATCAAATCATTTTAACTTAATTATAAATTCAACTTAATAATTTCAAACTTAATTATAATTTCAAATTTAATTAATAATTGATTTCAAACTTAATAATTCCAAAACTCAATTATTACTAATTCCAAATTATTTACTAATAATTCCAAATTTAATTATTAAATAATTAAATTTCAAACAACGTTCATTCATCAATTACTGCGTTAAAATTTGTTTCAGATTTCAATCTTTACATTTCTTTTTCATAAACATTCAAATTCGAACTTCATTTCAAAACTTATTCTTTACTCAAATAAAATCTTCATTTTTATTTTTAAATCAAATTATTGACCAATCGGGTTTTTATTTAATTCTCTATCGTAAGTCAAGTTCATTTGGGTACTTATCATTTCAACCTGATTCCAATTAAATTCAAAAATCAAAAGCATAACAAAGGGAACTTGTAGTGTGATAACTGGGATGGTGTCAAAGTAAGTAAACAAACAATAACAACAATCAATAACAATTCAATAATCAATTCAAATAATCCCGAAATAATCGTATTAATTCACATTGTTATTTGTGCAAATTAATATTATTATTTCTAGAATCTACACTATCATTTCATGCAGATTAAAGATTATTACGTTATTATTTATACGGTTCTCCACGATATTTATTATTCAATTTCAAACTACATCAATTTATACAGCATACATTTAATTGGTTCAAGGTGTCGTTAACACTATTTCTACGTGTCAATTTATTTAACATTCATGGGGTCATATTATACAAATTTAACTAATCAACTTCAACACATATCAATTGTAAATTGTTAACTATTCTACGTCAATTTCAATTTCAATTTATTTATCACTTACAACATTAACAATTTAACGTTCAATTAAAACATCAAACAATCAATCATTTATCAACCAAACTGTATTATCATCGCATAAATAACTAACAGATAATGGTGTCAGATGTCATAGGTGAACAGATACAGGTGATAGCATATATAACAGTATAATTAACTAACAACAGCATATTCAATTGTCGTTTCAATTGAAATCCATTTTAATAAATAAAGAATATTAATCGTGAGTGATTGCTCACCTTTCGAGGCTAGAGAATCGACGACGTAATCGAGTTACGAAATCCAGGCACAAATTCAAACAAGGTAGACGAACACGATTCGACGGAGAAAGCGGGCACGACGAATAAAAGCTGATAAAGGAAAATCGATGAGAACGACTCAGAATTAATTTGATAGAACGATAATATTATTATTATATTATATCTTTTCAATAATTTAATTTTTAGGGCAAATATTAAATATAAAATTTCGAAATCATGTTTAGTTACATACATATAAAATAAATAACTTATGAACTCATAACATTTTAAAACCAAGATTATATGCAAATAAAAGATGCAAATATTATATACACCACAACATATGCAGACCTATAAGTAATTACGACTAGTGTACTCTGCAAGTTAATATATAAATACACAGACAACTCTATATAAACAACTATATTTCTTTAAAATATACGTATTTTTTTCCTAGAAAAAACAAACAAATCACCACTAAATTATACAGCCGGACCCACACCTTTGTACATACACAGAACTATGATGATATGAATATACAACGAATATAACAAAACACCTAACACATATACATATGTTATTTTATTTTTGAAATTCTATGTACATACACACACACACACACACACACACACATGCGCAAGAACATAGATAACCAGAGAAGCGGCTTCACTCAAGTATAAAAAATATAAACGTATATAATATAATACTTAAACAATTCAAAATTTATATTATATATACACTTAAACATATATAAACACTGCCGTAAGTCATATACTTCAATATACAATACTAACAAATATATATATAACACTGGAAAGATGCAAAGTAAAGAACAGAACAACATTCAAGTTGAAAGAAAATATGCACCGACTCATATATAAAATATTATAGACAGCCTTGTATATAAATCTATATATGTATAAACATATATTTATATTCAACTGTGAATCTATGTATATAAAACTATGTTGTATGTAACAGTAGATTACTAAACTTGTATACTGTCAATATATATATAGCCATAATGTATATGATATAGCTTACATGATTCTAAGCAGTCCATGCACAACGCACGCCTACAAATCCTAGTGCAAATATAAAGGAAGTTTGGAAGAAACATTGCCAGGTGGAGGAGCGAGCTTGGTCACAGCTGAGACTAAGGTGGTGAGAGGTATAAGGGGAGAGAAGGCGCGGTGAATTTTTGGCACTAGGTGGATTCGGAGAACGGAAGATGGAACAGTGGCTGGGCTGTTAAAGGCGAGGCGGAGAAGCAGAGATCGGTTAAAGGTCGAGGCTGGTGGAAGTGCGCTTAATCACGGTTCTGAATGGGTAGAGCGGTTGTCAAGCATGTGGTGCTGTCGGATCCGTGGTGTTTGAAACTTGGGCAGAGAGCTTCAGCGAGGAGCGGTGGTCAGTGGTCGGCAAGGTGTAAGACCGAGGCTTGTGTGAAGGGAGGTGGATCTGATGGTGGGAAAACGGTTGCATGTGTAAAAGGAAAAGAAGTGGGCGGCTCTGTTCATTTAACAGTAGGAAAGAAGAGATGTTGATGGATTCATGCGAGTCTGGAATGGGTAGAACGAAAATGAGGAGGAGTTTCATTCATTTTTATTTTACAACTTACTTCTCCGAAGCAAAATAGAATGAGGACTGTCAGATAGGAATGAGAATGAATGGATACAAGCTGATACGTGTTGTTTCCAATATTACCTACAATTTTCGGTAATAATTATTATTTTGAACTCCGAAACGTCCTTTCTATTCCCAAGCTTCCAACTACTACATTTAATGCATCACAGCCATTTTTTCAAAATTTGAATGGATCTGGGGTGTTTGTTTTGGGCTGAGAATGGTCCTTCAGAAACGTTTTAAATTATCGCGACAATTTTCGTCGTACTCCGATTTGAACAAATAAATATACCGTTTTGATCAGCGCGACGAGACGATCAAAACGGCACACGGATATCAATGGTAGGATATGATTATAAAAATTCGAAATTTTATAATAGCGGAATATGCATGAAAAACGTAGAAAAATAAGATCGACGGAGCCAAAGATGTCCGAATTTGAAAAAACGACAAACTGACATCTTGCTCAGAAGATAGTTTAGAATTTTTCTATGTAAAAAAATTTTTGTTTTGAAAACGCTTTATTTTCATCGCTTTTTAACTGATTAAAACCGAAATAACGTGACTGAAATTTACTTTCATATTTTCTGACGAAATTTTACAGTTTCCAATGTTTAAATAGACGCATTTTAAATATCGAATTTTCGTTGCGAAATTTATTGTTTATTTTTATTTGACGAAAATTTTCATTTAACGCAAAACGCACGTTTCTTACGTTAAAATTATTAATTGGGTTTATGTTATTGGTTACGACTATTTCATATTATTACATTACGTTTTTTAATTTGTATTACATTATTGGTCTTATCGAAATTGGTCGTCTACGAATTTGGTTTTGGATTTGTGACATATATACAAAGAGATTTCCATTTTATAAATCGTTAAATTTTATTTCTATCGGATTTTTAATTAAAATTTTATTTAATTTGGTATTTTTAAAGTGTTAAAAATACGAGTCATTACAATCTCCCCCACTTAAAACTTTTCGTCCCCGAAAAGGAAGATAGTTGGAGAATAGAAACAACCAGAAGAAAATAGACTTGAATTTCATAATAAACAATTAATTTAAACCATAAAAATTTCAATTTAAATAAAGTTATATTCAATAATTTGTTTAAATCCATTTATACTAAGTTAATAAATAGTCATTCAATTTAAATTTTAGTTTAACTATTAATCCTAATCATATAAATTTTAATTTAAATCAACTAATATTCAATAATTGATTTTTGACTCAAGGTACGAAATTAAATTAATTAAATTGTTAATTTATTAATTCCATCAAAGCAGAAGTTGATTCAATTTATCTCATTTATCCATTATCTTATTATCCAATTATGTTAAATTAACAATTTCAAAGATCATAAATTTGAAAAGTCCATTATTATAATCATATTTTATTCGATAATTTAATTCCTCTTTATTCCAAATTATTATTAAATTTATTCTACTTAATATATCTTATCACCTATATATTAAGTATATTTACATTTATTATAACCACTAAAATTTATTTCAAAAAAAATTTCTTTGACATCAATTATGTTGTATAATATTTAATTACATAATTAACTTTTGAAAACTTTAGGTAGGTTATATATAATGCAATTGAGTATTATCCAAATAAAATTTTATAATTCAGTTATTTCAAGTTAAGTACTTATATAAAAGAATTTGGTTTCATTAATAATTGAAAATCATCCTTTACCCAAATTTAAGAATTTATTTCCGATTAACTTCAATAATTTAGAGGTAAAATAAAAATATATATACTTTCATACATAATATATCAAAACAAAATTAAAATTTTAATATATATTATAAGTCAAGTCAAGTTTAGAAATTCAAATCAGTTTATTTTCACAACAAACCGTAGCAAAGCTACAGGATAGTCTTTCCACTTCGAAACTCGAAAATGAATATCGATGATGAGGCCGTCATCACTGAAATTATTTTCCAGCGACGAAGAGAAGAGCACTGATTTAAACATTTAAATTCTTTGAAAATGGTTTCTATTTGAAACTACTTTAAATAATATACGTTTTAAATCTTTAAAACCAAAGTTCGAAACCACCGGAAATTAAATTCTCAAATTCTAATTTAAATACATTTCAAATTCCAAATCAAATTATAACCAAATTTTATAAATGTATTTATTTTTTTTATGAAATAGTCAATGATCTATAAACAATAAATGAAAATTAAAATTTTCACATTTCAGAACACAGATTCATTGACATTTTAATTTCAGAAAAATTTATGCTTATAATATAATTATACAAAACCATTTTACACCAAATTTGAAAATATTATTGTGTCAGCTTGCTCTGTTCAAGCATTTTGGGAATCCTATCGATAGCGTTGATCAGACGAATCGATCGAAAACCCAAATCAACATCAACAACTCAAACAACACAATATATATAAAACATTTTTAACATTAATTTACAAATACATTTCTCGCTCGACGCTACAATAATGGATTTCAAAATAAGTATAGCGATTCAAATTTGATGGAAATCAAATTAAAGAGAATTTTGATTTGATAATAAGTTCGATACAGAAGATAAGATAATTCAATTAACAAAACCGGGAGATGGACAACTTTTTTAATTCACGGGCAACCTTAACCTGGTCGATCGTAACTTAAAGAATAAGACCAATGCAGAATTCCGAGGCAAATCGACATTTGATCTTAAGAAATAGAGTTCAGGCACAGCAAGAGATAGGTAGCATCGTAAACCGAGGATACAGAAATCTTCGGTAAATCGATGTCTATTATAAAGGAATTTCACCCATTTACAGATAATTCGAAGATTGGCGAGACCGCCGATTCAATATAAAGATCATTCGAAGTGGAGTTATGGAATACTCTTAAATCGAAAGAAGACGAATAGTGAGGGACAAAAATGAATTTCGGAACAGAGGGAACGTTCCAAAATTCAAAGGAATTGAGTAAAAAGGAAGAGATTGAAACTCAAGTGGGAGTGATTCTGTAAATATATTTACCCTATATGCTAAGTTTTGCGTAGAGCTACCAAAGCTCTGATACCAACTGTAACGACCCGCTATTTTGGACTATTCGCATCCGCACACGTCGGAATTGGATAATTCAAAATACCGAATTGTTAATTTAAAATTTGGCAAAACTCAGATAGACAATAAATAAATAATCACAGAATCACATACAAAGAGTAATAATATGCAGCGGAAGTAAAAGAGATAGTAGTTCATGAAGGTACTATATAAATATATAAGATACATCAGAGTTTACAACGAAAGAGAAATACGATTCATCAAGTACAAATCAGAATACAACACTGGAATCATCGAATACTAAAAGCAGAATAAATGGCTGGATCTTCAAGTAAAGCTCCAACTCCAAAGGCGAGCCTCGAATACTGGTACACTCAGTCAGACCCGAGCGTAAAGCAAAACACAAAACACTCGAGTCAGGATTAATATTCTCATATCAATAAATCAAACTCAAGGGAAAAAGCAATCGAAATACAAGTAACTCAAAGGATGTTGAAATCATCATCCTCTAAGGATCCATTAAACTATCTACTATGTAGTAGTGTATGCTAAATAGATAATGTCTATCAGCAATATAAAGTATCAAAATAGTGTTAAGGCGTTACCATTATCCCCCTTAATACATTTTATATAGATGTCATAGCCTATACAGCACTATAAACTCCACCGTAAACAAATGGGATATCAGGGTGTACTCCATAGGTATAACACAAAACAAATTCGTAGTGGTCGCGTATATAGGGATACAAGTATGACAAGGCACATGAGGCAATACCCAAGGTAGTGAAACTACCGTTCACCTGATCCGGACTGGTGAGAACGCATCACCGAAGCAATCGCAACACCGCGAAACAACACTCCTGAAATATAAGAAGGTGCACCAATCGATAACAAGTAATGAGTGGTAGTTACGAAGAAGTGTCTCCGCTCGAGGTGGCTAACCCCATTTTGCCCGGCACGGCTCCTGATTTTAGTCATTTCCAATTTGACACAAGTGTCAAGGCTATCCATTATCGTTCTCTTTCTTCAGTCATCACGTACATCAATCCAACCACTTCATTCTGGATCACTCTCCACGTATAGTTATTAAAGTGGTTTTCGGTTTAAATAGAGAGTATATCTATAACCGATTCCGGTCTCTTTGATAACTTCGTAATTATTACACCGATTGGTCGTTTAATAAATTTCAAAACCAAATCAATTTCAGTTTCAATTAGAATTCGTAAATCAACATTTCGTTTGGCTTTTAATATCAATTCCCAAAATTTACGTTTCAAAACTTCCAAATTACCATTTCAAAGTCTTACAATTCAATTTCAAATTTTATTTAAACAATTCAAAAATTGATTCAAGTTCGTATATATGTTTCATTCCGAAATCATTTAAAATGGTTTAATTTTCATTCAAATCAATTTAAATTCATTTATCGATTGCCTTAAATATTCGTTAAGTTACTTATTATTCAAACAATTTCTATTTAAATTCCAATTCATTTAAATCAATTACATAAGTTCAATTCCATTATCTCAAAACCTACAAATTGAATTAAATTAAATTCGTCGAATCAAATTCTTTAAAATTACAAGTCTTACGTTAATTCCAATAAATCACGTTTTATTTCTTGTTGAAGAAATTCAATTTCACTTATTCATTAAATTAGTTACAAATTTCCAAACTCGATTAATAAAGAACTAAGTTTTCATATTCAAGAAGTTCAATTTCACTTATTAGTTTACTTAAATTTTCCAAAACTTTAATAATAAAGGAACTCAATTTCATTTATTAACGAATTCCAAATCCACTTATTCAAAAGTTCAATTTCTCTTATCAAAGAATTCAATTTTTATTCAATTATCGAATAATTAAATCTTATTCAATTATTAAATAATTTCAATCTTAATTATTAATAATTCCAAAACTTAATAATTACAATCTTGATCATAAATTCAAAATTAATTATTAAATCATTTCCACTTAATTATGAATTCAAACTTAATTATCAAATCATTTCAACTTAATTATAAATTCAACTTAATAATTTCAAACTTAATTATAATTTCAAATTTAATTAATAATTGATTTCAAACTTAATAATTCCAAAACTCAATTATTACTAATTCCAAATTATTTACTAATAATTCCAAATTTTGTTATTAAATAATTAGATAATGGAAAACGTTTTCAGGGGAATGGCGATTGGGAATGGCGTTTGGTGCCTTCTTCTCCGTTTGATTTAGTCTCCCCCCTTGTTTTCCTGTTTCGCCCTCCTCTCATCCCGTAGTTTCCCCCCATGCCTGCCTCGCCTTCCATTATCCCCCTCCCCTCTGCATCTTCGCCGTCCTTCTCGTCCCCTAGATCTGGCCGCGCTTTCCGTGTCTTGCCATCTCCGATCCAACGCCCCTTGCCGCAGTTACTTTCAGACGCTGAATTTCCAGCTTTGCCTATGTCTATTCCTCCTAAAGCCGGTGCCTCTTCTTCGTTCCCATTAGCTGCGAATGTTCCAGCGGCTGCTTCTGGGTGTGCGAATCTTGCTTCGCCTTCGTCTGACGCAATATCACGTCTAGTGAACGTAAATTTCCCTCCGAAAGCTACAGCTACTGCGCCCCATTCCCTCGAGTTCTATGAAGTATCGTCCATTCCTGTACCTTCGAATGGTGTCTTGGGCATTTCTTGTTCTGGAGTGATTGTGAATGGCACGTCTGATGTGCTACTTGACTCTACTTCCAACGTTTTGATGGATGGCCAGGTTGGTCGCGTAGATGCTGCTGGTTTGTCAAGTGCAGTTGGATGCCATAATGGTGCTTGTGTTAATGCCGATGATAAGTGTATTCCCTGTTCCTGTATTCCAGGTTGCTCTGGTAGTATTGCAAAGGGTGGTCTGTCCCCTGATTGTGTTCTTGCGTCTTCTAGACAATTCCCTGCTGCTCCTTTACTTACTGGTACCAAATCGTGGTCATCGCTTTTCTCCTCGCTGCCCCGTAATGCGAGGAACTATAAGCCGATTGACTTTGACATTATTGAGGAGAACGGAGTGATGGTCCCTCCACCAATTGTGATGCAGGCCGGTTTGGACTTTTGGTCTGATTATTTAGTTGGTTTCTTCTTGGACCCTAAACACCGCCTGTAAAATGCATCTACGGTTTGTCGTAGGACCTGGAAGCTTCACGGTGATCTACGAATTAAGCTGGTTGACTCCATGTATTTCCTTAAGTTCTCTTCTTCCGAAGAACGCCGTCTTGTGTTGGAGGCTGAGCCTGCTTTTTTCAATGGGCAGCCCTTTATTATTACTCCTTGGTCCCCTACAGTGGCTTGTGCCCGTGAGCAGGTTCTTTCGATCCCAGTTTGGGTTTTCTTTTCGCATATCCCCACTTCTCTTCAACCCCTGATTGGTTTAAATTGGTTAGCTTGTAATGTTGGAAAATTGAAATGTTTTGATTCAAATACTGTTGCACGTGATAAATTGGTGTATGCTAAGGCTATGATTTAGATTACCCCTGATAAGCCTCTCCCTACTTCTATTCCTGTCCAGCTAGCTGTTGGGCATGTAGTGGAGGTTCGTGTACGCTATGGTTGGACTCCAGATATTTGTTCCGCCTGTCACTCTTTTGGCCACCTTGCTATTGCTTGCTCGCGATCTGTTACCTCTGCCGCTGCGCCTAAGATTCCTCTGCCCCGCCCCGCGCTCAGGAAATGGGTTCCTAAGGTTTCTACATGTGTTTCTTCTATTGACGCCCCTTTGCCAGTTCCTTTGTCTGTCCCGGATCCTACCCTTGCTTTTGGTGCTAGCCCTTCCTCCCCTATTAATTCAGGTGATATTCCTGCTGTTGCCCCTGATCCTGGTCCGTCTCGACCTTCTGTTGTTTGGGATGATGCTGAGAGGTGTTGGGTTGATCACATTTCTGATATGCGATTTAACCCTTTATGTGATTCTTACTTCAGATTTGTGTCTGATGATCATCTGGACCTTAGGTGCCTTTATTACAGACCCTCCGGTGATTCTTTAGTTCTTGATACGGACGGCCGTTTTGCGAGAAAGAATTCTTTATTGCTTACCGATTCGTCCTGGGAACGATCTTTTATTTACTCTACTGATATTCCATCTTATGATCCTTGTCTTGCATCCCTGTTCCGCCCCTTTGCTCGTCTGCTGGGGAACATCCCTTTGGTATCTTCTCAAGTTTTAGTGGATGATGGTGATTCTTCCTCTTCGGAGGACTAGTTTCTTTGTTATGATATTCCTTTGTAGTTGTGATATGTCTATCACACTCCAGTACTGTATTTTCCTTTCTTTTATTAGTAGTTAGGTGCTTTTACCTTACTCCTGTACTTCAAGTTTTATTACGTTCCTAATAAAAGTGGACGGTCCACTATAAAACCGGCTTGCCTTGCAAAAAAATAATAATAATAATTAAATTTCAAACAACGTTCTTTCATCAATTACTGCGTTAAAATTTGTTTCAGATTTCAATCTTTAGATTTCTTTTTCATAAACATTCAAATTCGAACTTCATTTCAAAACTTATTCTTTACTCAAATAAAATCTTCATTTTTATTTTTAAATCAAATTATTGACCAATCGGGTTTTTATATAATTCTCTATCGTAAGTCAAGTTCATTTGGGTATTTATCATTTCAACCCGATTCCAATTAAATTCAAAAATCAGAGCATAACAAAGGGAACTTGCAGTGTGATAACTAGGATGGTGTCAAAGTAAGTAAACAAACAATAACAACAATCAATAACCATTCAATAATCAATTCAAATAATCCCGAAATAATCGTATTAATTCACATTGTTATTTGTGCAAATTAATATTATTATTTCTAGAATTTACACTATCATTTCAGGCAGATTAAAGATTATTACGTTATTATTTATACGGTTCTCCACGATATTTATTATTCAATTTCAAACTACATCAATTTATACAACATACATTTAATTGGTCCAAGGTGTCGTTAACACTATTTCTACGTGTCAATTTATTTAACATTCAAGGGGTCATATTATACAAATTTAACTAATCAACTTCAACACATATCAATCGTAAATTGTTAACTATTCTACGTCAATTTCAATTTCAATTTATTTATCACTTACAACATTAACAATTTAATGTCCAATTACACCATCAAACAATCAATCATTTATCAACCAAACTGTATTATCATCGCATAAATAACTAACAGATAATGGTGTCAGATGTCATAGGTGAACAGATACAGGTGATAGCATATATAACAATATAATTAACTAATAACAGCATATTCAATTGTCGTTTCAATTGAAATCCAATTTAATAAATAAAGAATATTAATTGTGAGTGATTACTCACCTTTCGAGGCTAGAGGATCAGCGACGAAATCGAGTTATGAAATCCAGTCACAAATTCAAACAAGCTAGACGAACATGATTCGACGGAGAAAGTGGGCACGACGAATAAAAGCTGATAAAGGAAAATCGATGAGAACGACTCAGAATTAATTTGATAGAACGTCAATATTATTATTATATTATATCTTTTCAATAATTTAATTTTTAAGACAAATATTAAATATAAAATTTCGAAATCATGTTTAGTTACATACATATAAAATAAATAACTTATGAACTCATAACATTTTAAAACCAAGATTATATGCAAATAAAAGATGCAAATATTACATACACCACAACATATGCAGACCCATAAGTAATTACGACTAGTGTACTATGCAAGTTAATATATACATACATAGACAACTCTATATAAACAAATATATTTCTTTAAAATATACGTACTTTTTTTCCTAAAAAAACAAACAAATCACCACTAATTTATACAGCCGGACCCACACCTTTGTACATACACATAACTATGATAATATGAATATACAACGCAAGAATATAACAAAACACCTAACACATATACATATGTTATTTTATTTTTGAAATTCTATGTACATATATATATACACACAAGAACATAGATAACCAGAGAAGCTGCTTCACTCAAGTATAAAAAATATAAACGTATATAATATAATACTTAAACAATTCAAAATTTATATTATATATACACTTAAACATATATAAACACTGCCGTAAGTCATATACTTCAATATGCAATACTAACAAATATATATATAACACTTGAAAGATGCAAAGTAAAGAACAGAACAACATTCAAGTTGAAAGAAAATATGCACCGGCTCATATTTAAAATATTATAGACAACCTTATATATAAATCTTTATATGTATGAACAGATATTTATATTCAACTATAAATCTATGTATACAAAACTATGTTGTATGTAACAGTAGATTACTAAACTTGTATACTGTCAATATATATAGCCATGATGTATATGATATAGCTTACATGATTCTAAGTAGTCCCTACACAACGCACGCCTACAAATCCTAGTGCAAATATAAAGGAAGTTTGGAAGAAACATTGCCGGGTGGAGGAGCGAGCTTGGTCACGGTTGAGACTAAGGTGGTGAGAGGTGTAAGGGGAGAGAAGGCGCGGTGAATTTTTGGCACTAGGTGGATTCGGTGAAGGGAAGATGGAACAGTGGCTGGGATGTTAAAGGCGAGGCGGAGAAGCAGAGATCGGTTAAAGGTCGAGGCTGGTGGAAGTGCGGTTAATGACGGGTCTGACTGGGTAGAGCGGGTGTCAAGCATGTGGTGCTGTCGGATCCGTGGTGTTTGAAACTTGGGCGGAGAGCTTCAGCGAGGAGCGGTGGTTAGTGGTCGGCAGGGTGTAAGACCGAGGCTTTTGTGAAGGGAGGTGGATCTGATGGTGGGAAAACGGTTGCACGTGTAAAAGGAAAAGAAGTGGGCGGATCTGGTCATTTGACAGTAGGAAAGAAGAGATGTTGATGGATTCATACGAGTCTGGAATGGGTAGAACGAAAATGAGGAGGAGTTTCATTCATTTTTATTTTACAACTTACTTCTCTGAAGCAAAATAGAATGAGGACAGTCAGATAGGAATGAGAATGAATGGATACAAGCTGATACGTGTTGTTTCCAATATTACCTACAATTTCCAGTAATAATTATTATTCTGAACTCCGAAACGTCCTTTCTATTCCCAATCTTCCAACTACTACATTTAATGCATCACAGCCATTTTTTCAAAATTTGAATGGATCTGGGGTGTTTGTTTTGGGCTGAGAATGGTCCTTCAGAAACGATTTAAATTGTCGCGACGTTTTTCATCGGACTCCGATTTGAACAAACAAATATACCATTTTGATCAGCACGACGAGACGATCAAAACAGCATACCGATATCAATGATAGAATATGATTATAAAAATTCGAAATTTTATAATAGCGGAAAATGCATGGAAAACGTAGAAAAATAAGATCGACAGAGCCAAAGTTGTCCGAATTTGGAAAAACGACAAACTGACATCATGCTCAGAAGATGGTTTAGAATTTTTCTATGTAAAAATATTTTGTTTTGAAAACGTTTATTTTCATCGCTTTTTAACCGATTTAAACCTAAATGACGTGACTGAAATTTTCTTTCATATTTTCTGACGAAATTTTGCAATTTCCAATGTTTAAATAGACGCATTTTAAATATCGAATTTTCGTTGCGAAATTTATTGTTTATTTTTATTTAACGAAAATTTTCATTTAACGCAAAACGCACGTTTCTTATGTTAAAATTATTAATTTGGTTTATGTTATTGGTTACGACTATTTCATATTATTACATTACGTTTTTTAGTATGTATTACATTATTGGTCTTATCGAAATTGGTCGTCTACGAATTTGGTTTTGGATTTGTAAGATATATACAAAGAGATTTCCGTTTTATAAATCGTAAAATTTTATTTCTATCGGATTTTTAATTAAAATTTTATTTAATTTAGTATTTTTAAAGTGTTAAAAATACGGGTCATTATAGTATTGTACTATGTATGTAGACAGTTTAACGGATCCTAAAGAGATGGAAATCCCAAACATCTGTTAAGTTATTACACTCACGTTAGGCACTAGATAAGAGATGTCAAACACCGTAAACATCTCTAACGCTGTTATATTCATGTTTATTTACTGCTGATTTAACTTACATAAGATCTTTTAGTTCTAACTCAAGTGTTTTGTCTTTTCAATTTGCTCGGGTCGGCCTAAGCTTTTCAGTATATCGAAGACTACTTTTCTGGAGAACGAAGAAGGAGATTTTTATGCTATATTATTTATTTTATTTATTCCATTACATCATGTTCTTCCACTGCATTATTATTATTTCTACTATATGTACTCTGATCTATATTGTAAAAGTGTAAGCAAATGTTATTTATAAAACAGCTTCATGAACTATTATTTGATTATTATATTTTGTCATTCCGCTGTGAGATTCTGTGTTTGTTTTATTTCTTTCTCTTCTTTTTCTTTTTTACCCCATAACAATCCTCCCTTTTGAATGGTTTAAGTCTGAATTGTGTGGTTTATCGACGATTTAAACCGTCCAAAAAGGTGGGTCATTACACGTATTGACCAGAATCCATAAGCCACTCAATAGATTAACTAAAATAATATAAAACAAATTTCACATCACAAACAAATACGCACTCATATATACACACTCAAACTTGTAACGACCCGTATTTTACGTGTCGATATATCGTAGAATTGACAGGTTGTTAGTGTTGTTGATGTTGTCTCTAGCCTGAGTCGTTTAGGAAGTTAATTCGTGTGCTTAAGTGTTGAGTCGTGACCGAGTCAGTGGAGCCATAGGCTTACGAGTTAACATGATATGAGTTGAGTCGTTAACGACTTATAGGTGTTAGCGAGTTATAGGTTAGACCGACTCATAGCTTGGACGAGTCAGTGGCCTTGAGTCGTTAGCGAGTTATAGTGTGCAGGGTAGCTAACGAGTTAGTGTTCTTTACGTGTTACCGGGTTAAAGAGTTACCGAGGTAAGGATTAACTCGTGTACGAGTTAGTAGATATGGCCGAGTTAACAGGTTAGAAAGTTAGGTCGTAAGTCGTCTGGAACGACCTAACGTGTTTGCGACCTAACGAGTTAGTAAGGCTTGTGTGTTAGCGAGTTACGAGTTAGCAGAGTGTTAGGTCGGCGGCGAGTTAAGGAGATAGGTTGTTAAGTCGTTTGAACAACTTAAGGGTTGAGTCGCTTTGGTGTTAGGTCGGCATATAGTTATCTCGTATCTCGTAGCTCGTCTCCGAGTTAGGGTATATGTCGTTAGGTCGTAAGCCTTTTAGTGTTGGGTCGTATCTTTGATAGGTCGTTGGGTTCTTGAGTCGGCAGGGTTGATGAGTCGTTAACGACTCATGGCTTAGGTCGTGACCGACTCATGGGCGTACGAGTTAGTGAAGTTTCAGCCTATAAATAGTGGACTTTGGCTCACTTTTTGGCACCGGTTTTTGAAGCGATGAAGTGCTGCCATTTTGGAGACTCGACTACAGCATTTTTCTTCACTTCTTTCTCCACTTCAATCAAGTGCTAACATCCGTTGAAGATCGAAGATCGAAGAGCCAAAGTTGAAGATCTTCATCCGACGAAGCTAGATTTCACCGTTTCAAGTGAAATTTCTCCGGATCAAGCTCAAGTCCTTGCTGTCCAGATCTGAAGTTGATTGATTTTTAGGTTGTTTTGGTGATTTGGTGAGTGGTAGTTATCTCTCACGCGGATCCAAAGGAGTATATTGGATTGGTGGCATGTTTGGGTGTTAAAGTTAGAGATTTCATGCATTTTTCTTAGATCGAAGTCTAGATCCATGGTTTTTGAAGATGTTTACTTATGCAAGTTAGTTTAACAAGTATTAGAGACAAAACCCATGTTTTATAATTGATAGATCTATGCTAAAAACCATGATTTCACATATGTTGGACTTTTGCTCACTTATTTACGAAATTGCCATTATAGTTGATATTGCTTATATTGCTTGTTAGATCTTGTTTGAATGATTGATATTTGAATATATGATTGATTTGATTGTTTCCAAGTTAGCTAGTAGTTGATTTGGAACAAGAGGATGGAAGAGGATTCAAAAGCTATGGAAGAAGGCTCTTGAATGGTGAAAGCTGCTTAAGGCATATGTAGCGGATGTTGAAGCTCATATGTATAGATTGGATGATGTTGAGATGGGACTTTGCCATGATTTGATGAGGCAAGCCATGTTGTTGAGTTGAGACTTTGCTTTGATGCGATGAAGCGAAGTATGATGTGAGTCTTGGCTTAATCCAAGCAGGGATCATTCCAAGCATGTTGATAACTTGAAGAGTAGTTCAAGTTGGTTGATAATGGATTGTTCAAGAGGTAGCTTGAGCTTGTATGAGGATAGTCGTCAAGAAGGATGACTAGGAGGCTTGGATCTCGTCGTTGTTGAAGGTTCTAGCATGCTCAAAAGCAAGAGTACATGGGGCGCCCATAACGACTACAGGTAGGTAGTCGGGACACCCAAAAGACTACAGGTAGGTAGTTGAGTACTCTGGGCAAAGTAGATAAGTCCTAGGCACAAGGCAGTGTGCGGAGTTATGGTTAGAACCGGGGTTACCATTAGCCCTTGACAGATGGTCATTCAACTAACGGTGAAATCGAGGCAAGGATAACAGTGATAGCCAGAGTCATGGATGTTTGGTTGTATTATCATTCGGCTTCAAGAGCGGTGTTTTCTGGGTGCTTATCTGATCTTGGTTTAGGCCTTGGGGGTTTGTATTTGGAAAACATCGTCCTTGACTCGAGTGGTATTCGCTTTACCTTAATTGTCTATGTTGTTATGCTTGCTTCTCCTTAGTGTATGTCTGGGGCTATCACTGTAGAAAGAGGTGGAGTGGGATGGTTTGGTTCCTATTCCTTTTATCCTTTATGCTCTTTTGGTATGTTTGATAGTTAATTTACTGCTCACTAAGACTTTGTCTGACTCAAGGTTTTATGTCTCCTCTTATTACCTTGGGCTGTTCATCCATGTTTGGGATGGGCAGACTAGGTAGCAGGTGACAGGTGCTGTGCTAGGAGTTCTACGCTGAAGATGACGAAGACGAGCAGGAGGCTTTGCATATTAGTTTTCTTACTATATGTACTGGGTATCCGCTGCTGTATTTGGTTGAGTGATTTGTAGTGAGGCTTTCATGTATGGATTTGTGTAGATGATTGTATAAAACTACTACGATGCTTATAGGATGATTTTTCTGTTATGGAGCTTCCCTATATATTTCTCTATTGTATTTTATCCATGCGCTGTGAGTTGTACGATAGAGATTCTTTTGTTTTATTTTACCCTGACTATCGTCCATGGCTACCTGGCACGCCTTTCAGCGCACTATTTCCTTGATTTGGTGCAGGAGTCATGGGCGGTCGTCACATTTGGTATCAGAGCTTTGGTTAATCGATTTCAGCCAACGCTCGCTGACGTAACTACGTATGAGAGACGTAATTGTATTTTGATGGATGATTACTATATATAATATAGTAGCCTAGAAGGATTTGAACTCCTTATGCAGTTGTTTCTTAAGGTGTTCTAATCATTCTTATTACAGATATTAAGGATGAGTCGAAGAGGGAGACCAGCTGCAAGGGAAAGCCGTGCTGATGAAGGAGCTGTTGATTATGGAACTATGTTCGAAGCGATGATGACTTCGATCATGAGAAGGATACCAGCTTCAGGATCATCAGTGGATGTGGGAGTTCAAGTTCAAGCTCCAAGACCGGTGGATTTTGCTAAGCTTTGCAAGGATTATACTTCTCTTGGAGGAAAAGCTTTCTTGGGGACGGAGTCGACTATTGAGGTGCAGAGATGGATTGATGCATGTCGAAGGATCTTTGGTGACTTAGGGATTGAGGATGCAACTAAGAGAAAGCTTGCATCGAGACAGCTTCAGGGAAGAGCTGCTGATTGGTGGAATTCTATCACCATCGATACTCCAGAAGAAGAGATTACTTGGGAGCAATTCCAAGTTAGATTTGAAGCTAAGTTCATCTCTACTTCCCAGAAATCTGTCTTGTTTAAGAGGTTTGTGGAGCTCAAGCAAGGGGGAAGGCCTGTTCTTGAGTACATTTCTGAGTTTGAAGCTTTGTCTAAATATGCCAGATCGTATATTGATTCTCCCTACCAGAAGAATGAAAAGTTTGTGACTGGTCTGGATGCTTATCTTGGGAGGCAGTTGGTGGATCATCTGGACGATCCGTTTGAGAAGCTTGTGGAAAAAGCTCTTAGGCACGAGAGTTTGTTCCCTAAGGAAGTATCTGTTGTTTCTGTAACCAGGGAAGGATCTAAACCACAGCAGAGTGGCAATAAGAAGAGGAAACAACAGCAACAGAGGGGTAGGGATGGCCAGAAGAAGCCGAAGAGTGAAGTGACTTGCTATAACTGCCAGCAGAAGGGCCATCTTTACAAAGATTGTAAGAATCCCAAAGTGCCGGGAAAGTGTTACAACTGTGATAAGCTGGGACATATCAAGAAGGACTGTCCAGAACCGAGGAAAGATAGGCAAGTTGTGCAAGCCTATGCTTTGGGGGCTGTTCCATCGTCTTCGAAAGCTCCTACTGCTGAGGAGAAGGGGAAGAGTGTGGTGGTTCAAGGTACTCTTTCTATTTGTGGTGTTCCAGTTAGAGTGTTGTTTGATACTGGAGCGTCGCATTCTTTTGTTTGTGATGAGTTGGTATGCCGGTTAGGTATGAAACCGGATATTGTAGATAGGCCATTGGTTGTGACTAATCCGGTCGGGGGTTCGTCATGTTTGTGTATGATATGCCGTGGTCTAGTTGTGTCGAGTCATGATTGCTCGTTTGTTTGTGATTGCTTTGTTCTGAACTTTGCGGGGTTCGGAATTATTTTGGGCATGGACTGGCTTAGGAAGTATGCGGCTAGGATTGATTGTGAGAGGCTTGAGGTGACAGTCGGAAATGTGGAAGGGCGAAAGGTTGTGATACGATGTAAGCATGAGGAAGGCGTCTTCATGAGCTTCATGTATTCGCTGGTTGTTCCACGGGATGGACTGTCATCAGTGCCTATTGTGAATAAGTTTGGTGATGTCTTTGAGGAAGTCAAAGGGTTACCGCCGCATAGGGAGATCGAGTTTCGTATCGATCTAGTTGAGGGAGCCAGACCTGTTGTGATGCCTCTTAGGCGGATGGCACCGAGGGAGCAGCAAGAGCTGAAGGTGCAAGTTGATGACCTTTTGCAGAAAGGATTCATTCGGAGAAGTGTGTCCGAATGGGGTGCGCCAGTTGTGTTCGCAACCAAAGCGGATGGATCGTTGAGGTTGTGTGTTGATTATCGTGAGCTGAATAAGGTGACTAAGAAGAACAAGTATCCATTGCCGAGAATAGATGACTTGTTTGATCAGCTTCACGAGGCTAAGGTGTTTTCTCAGATGGATTTGGCAACGGGATTTCACCAGTTGAGAGTGGCGAAGGATAGTGTGCCGAAGACTGCTTTCAGGACACCATCCGGGTTTTATGAGTGGCTGGTAATGCCGTTTGGATTGACTAACGCGCCAGCATATTTTGTGGATCTTATGAATAGGGTATTCAGAGATCAGTTGAATAAGTTCGTGCTTGTGTTCGTGGATGATATTTTGATTTATTCCAGAACTGAGGAAGAGCATAAGACACACTTGAGGATTGTGTTGGAAATCTTGCGGAAACATCAGCTGAAGGCTAAGTTTTCGAAGTGTCACTTCTGGAAGAGTGAAGTGAGATTCTTAGGTCATGTTATTTCTGGAAATGGAATAGCGGTTGATCCCGCTAAGGGGGCAGCGATCCAGGATTGGATTAGACCTAAGAATGCATCTGATGTGAGAAGTTTTCTTGGATTAGCAGGATATTATCGTCGGTTTATCAAAGACTTCTCTAAGATAGCTGCACCGTTGACAGGATTGACAAAGAAGAATCAGGTGTTCAGTTGGGATGCTAAGTGTGAGCAAGCCTTTGGAATCCTGAAAGAGCGACTGACCAGTGCTCCTGTTTTGACTATTCCAAGTGGGAATGAAGAGATGGTAGTTTACACCGATGCATGTGGTACTGGACTTGGAGCAGTGCTGATGCAGAAGGATAGAGTTGTAGCATATGCAAGTCGACAACTGAAGCCGCATGAAAGGAATTATCCGACTCATGATTTGGAGTTAGCGGCGATTGTGTTTGCTTTGAAGATGTGGAGACACTATCTATTGGGAGTTAGATTCGAGCTGTTTACAGATCATAAGTCGTTGAAGTATCTGTTTTCCCAAAAGGATTTGAATCTTCGACAGCAAAGGTGGCTAGAGTTCTTAGCATCGTATGATTTTGGTATAGCCTATACTCCAGGGAAAGGTAACGCAGTGGCTGATGCGTTAAGTCGAAGACATGCAGGTTTGGGAGCCATGTTTTCGGAATGGAAGAGTCTTGAGTATTTGGCTGGATTTGATTTCAGGCCTAGATGTGAATTGGAACCTGAGATGTTGGCAAACTTATCGATAAGGCCTACTCTTGTGGAAAGAATTGGCGAGAGGCAAAGGAGAGATGATAAGCTTATCAAGATTATCCGTGATTTGGAATCCGGATTGGATCCAGAAAAGGATAAAGGATTTGAAGTCGATCGAGAGGGTTGGCTTCGAAAGCAAGGGCGACTAGTTGTTCCCGATGTAGATGGATTGAGAGGTGAAGTTCTGAGGGAGAGTCATCACTCGAAGTTGACAATTCATCCAGGTGGAAATAAGATGTATCGGGACATGAAGAGAACCTACTACTGGGAAGGTATGAAGAAGGATGTTGGAAATTTTATTTCCAAGTGTATGAATTGCCAGTTGGTGAAAGCTGAGCAGAAGAAGCCCAGTGGATTGCTTCAGCCATTGGAGGTTCCTACATGGAAGTGGGAGCAAGTGTCGATGGATTTTATTGATGGTCTACCTAGGACAAGAGCAGGGAATGAAGGGATTTGGGTCATTGTAGATCGTTTGACCAAGAGTGCAAGGTTCATTCCTGTTCGATCGACTAGGACTGCATCGAAGTTGGCTGAATTATATGTGAAGTGGATAGTTCGTTTCCATGGTGTTCCGAAGAGTATAGTGAGCGATCGAGATCCATTGTTCACTAGTAGATTTTGGAAGAGCTTCCAGGAAGTTTTGGGAACTGAGTTGTGTTTGAGTACAGCTTATCACCCTCAAACAGATGGTCAGACTGAGAGAGTCAACCGAGTTTTGGAAGATCTTCTTAGAGCATGTGTTTTGGACTTCGGAGGATCATGGGAAGATCACCTTCATTTGGTGGAGTTTGCTTATAATAACAGTTATCAGTCGAGTATTGGTATGGCACCATATGAGGCATTATATGGAAGACCGTGTAACTCTCCGACATGTTGGTTGGAAGCTGGAGAAAAGCTGATGCTTGGGCCAGAGATGATTCGTCAAACTACGGATTGTATAGAGATCATTCGACAACGAATGAAGGCAGCCCAGGATCGTCAGAAAAGTTATGCAGATAAACGTCGAAAGGATTTGGAGTTCGATGTGGGTGATATGGTCTTTGTGAAGATTTCTCCTTTGAAGAATGTTATTCGATTTGGGAAGAAAGGGAAGTTAACTCCGAGATTTGTTGGACCATTCCCGATCATCGAGCGTATTGGAAAGCTTGCTTATAGATTGGAGTTACCGGAGAAGATGGCGGGTGTGCACAATGTTTTTCATGTATCATATCTACGGAAGTATGTGCACGATCCAAAGACAGTTGTTTCTGCTGATAGCTATGAAGATTTAGAGGTTGATCCAGTTGTTCGAAGGCCTCGTAAGCCGCTTCGTATTGTTGAAACTGATACGAAACAGCTTAGGAGAAAGACGATTACACTTCTCAAGATACAATGGAGTGAAGATGTTAACGACTGTACGTGGGAGGAGGAAGAGAGGATGAAGGCAGCTCATCCAGAACTCTTCGAGGTATGGCCCTAAGGTGTCGTGACATCTCATGAATTTGCATCTTGATTTCTATCTTAGAATTCTGCATGCTAGGCTAGAATTGGATGCATGGTTTGTTGTTTGCTATGGATGGTAGGCATGCGGAATATCTTTGATTGCTGTTGTTTGCTTGGAATTTCGGGGGCGAAATTCCTAAGGGGGAGAGAATGTAACGACCCGTATTTTACGTGTCGATATATCGTAGAATTGACAGGTTGTTAGTGTTGTTGATGTTGTCTCTAGCCTGAGTCGTTTAGGAAGTTAATTCGTGTGCTTAAGTGTTGAGTCGTGACCGAGTCAGTGGAGCCATAGGCTTACGAGTTAACATGATATGAGTTGAGTCGTTAACGACTTATAGGTGTTAGCGAGTTATAGGTTAGACCGACTCATAGCTTGGACGAGTCAGTGGCCTTGAGTCGTTAGCGAGTTATAGTGTGCAGGGTAGCTAACGAGTTAGTGTTCTTTACGTGTTACCGGGTTAAAGAGTTACCGAGGTAAGGATTAACTCGTGTACGAGTTAGTAGATATGGCCGAGTTAACAGGTTAGAAAGTTAGGTCGTAAGTCGTCTGGAACGACCTAACGTGTTTGCGACCTAACGAGTTAGTAAGGCTTGTGTGTTAGCGAGTTACGAGTTAGCAGAGTGTTAGGTCGGCGGCGAGTTAAGGAGATAGGTTGTTAAGTCGTTTGAACAACTTAAGGGTTGAGTCGCTTTGGTGTTAGGTCGGCATATAGTTATCTCGTATCTCGTAGCTCGTCTCCGAGTTAGGGTATATGTCGTTAGGTCGTAAGCCTTTTAGTGTTGGGTCGTATCTTTGATAGGTCGTTGGGTTCTTGAGTCGGCAGGGTTGATGAGTCGTTAACGACTCATGGCTTAGGTCGTGACCGACTCATGGGCGTACGAGTTAGTGAAGTTTCAGCCTATAAATAGTGGACTTTGGCTCACTTTTTGGCACCGGTTTTTGAAGCGATGAAGTGCTGCCATTTTGGAGACTCGACTACAGCATTTTTCTTCACTTCTTTCTCCACTTCAATCAAGTGCTAACATCCGTTGAAGATCGAAGATCGAAGAGCCAAAGTTGAAGATCTTCATCCGACGAAGCTAGATTTCACCGTTTCAAGTGAAATTTCTCCGGATCAAGCTCAAGTCCTTGCTGTCCAGATCTGAAGTTGATTGATTTTTAGGTTGTTTTGGTGATTTGGTGAGTGGTAGTTATCTCTCACGCGGATCCAAAGGAGTATATTGGATTGGTGGCATGTTTGGGTGTTAAAGTTAGAGATTTCATGCATTTTTCTTAGATCGAAGTCTAGATCCATGGTTTTTGAAGATGTTTACTTATGCAAGTTAGTTTAACAAGTATTAGAGACAAAACCCATGTTTTATAATTGATAGATCTATGCTAAAAACCATGATTTCACATATGTTGGACTTTTGCTCACTTATTTACGAAATTGCCATTATAGTTGATATTGCTTATATTGCTTGTTAGATCTTGTTTGAATGATTGATATTTGAATATATGATTGATTTGATTGTTTCCAAGTTAGCTAGTAGTTGATTTGGAACAAGAGGATGGAAGAGGATTCAAAAGCTATGGAAGAAGGCTCTTGAATGGTGAAAGCTGCTTAAGGCATATGTAGCGGATGTTGAAGCTCATATGTATAGATTGGATGATGTTGAGATGGGACTTTGCCATGATTTGATGAGGCAAGCCATGTTGTTGAGTTGAGACTTTGCTTTGATGCGATGAAGCGAAGTATGATGTGAGTCTTGGCTTAATCCAAGCAGGGATCATTCCAAGCATGTTGATAACTTGAAGAGTAGTTCAAGTTGGTTGATAATGGATTGTTCAAGAGGTAGCTTGAGCTTGTATGAGGATAGTCGTCAAGAAGGATGACTAGGAGGCTTGGATCTCGTCGTTGTTGAAGGTTCTAGCATGCTCAAAAGCAAGAGTACATGGGGCGCCCATAACGACTACAGGTAGGTAGTCGGGACACCCAAAAGACTACAGGTAGGTAGTTGAGTACTCTGGGCAAAGTAGATAAGTCCTAGGCACAAGGCAGTGTGCGGAGTTATGGTTAGAACCGGGGTTACCATTAGCCCTTGACAGATGGTCATTCAACTAACGGTGAAATCGAGGCAAGGATAACAGTGATAGCCAGAGTCATGGATGTTTGGTTGTATTATCATTCGGCTTCAAGAGCGGTGTTTTCTGGGTGCTTATCTGATCTTGGTTTAGGCCTTGGGGGTTTGTATTTGGAAAACATCGTCCTTGACTCGAGTGGTATTCGCTTTACCTTAATTGTCTATGTTGTTATGCTTGCTTCTCCTTAGTGTATGTCTGGGGCTATCACTGTAGAAAGAGGTGGAGTGGGATGGTTTGGTTCCTATTCCTTTTATCCTTTATGCTCTTTTGGTATGTTTGATAGTTAATTTACTTCTCACTAAGACTTTGTCTGACTCAAGGTTTTATGTCTCCTCTTATTACCTTGGGCTGTTCATCCATGTTTGGGATGGGCAGACTAGGTAGCAGGTGACAGGTGCTGTGCTAGGAGTTCTACGCTGAAGATGACGAAGACGAGCAGGAGGCTTTGCATATTAGTTTTCTTACTATATGTACTGGGTATCCGCTGCTGTATTTGGTTGAGTGATTTGTAGTGAGGCTTTCATGTATGGATTTGTGTAGATGATTGTATAAAACTACTACGATGCTTATAGGATGATTTTTCTGTTATGGAGCTTCCCTATATATTTCTCTATTGTATTTTATCCATGCGCTGTGAGTTGTACGATAGAGATTCTTTTGTTTTATTTTACCCTGACTATCGTCCATGGCTACCTGGCACGCCTTTCAGCGCACTATTTCCTTGATTTGGTGCAGGAGTCATGGGCGGTCGTCACATTCATTCTAGGTTGCCAGTGAACCTATCTCTAAAGAGTAATTCCCACCAAAGCCAAGGTTCTCGCTTAACCTTCAGCTCCGATACCAAACGTAATGAACCAGATTTTCGATCCTTGAAAATCAACACTAATACATCCACTGTATTACATGCCGAGCAATCAAATGTCAGAAAACCCAATTGTAGGGAAAAAGGAAGAAAATGATAAGAAGAAAACTAAACAACATAGAATCTCACATCGAAGCGAATAATCTATAATATACCATAAAACTTACACAAAACAAAACTGTAACATATGTATATACATACATCAATCAGATTATACTAACCTATTTCAGCCAGGACAGTTATAACAACTTGTCCTCACAATTGTTGATAACACAACCATGAATATAGCAGAAAATATAACCATCTATGTGGATAAGTCTCTAGGCCCCCAACTCGTCTCTTGAAGCTTCATGCATCCAAACTAATCTGTAATATACTCGGTCTGACCCGAGCATTATAATAAAATAACACCCGAGTCAGTTTGGAAAACCAACATAAGAAAAACACACCCAATTGAATTTAAAGTTATAATAAATCTTTGAAATCAAAATTATCTTGTAAGACCACACCTTATATAAGCATGGATGGGTTTTCACCTTACGATAACTAAAAACTTTTATAGAAAATCCAGTGATATTATAATAATGCCTATGCACAAATACTTATTAAAATAGCCAAAATTATTACATTACTTAAATTGCAGCATACAAAGCTCTACGATCAAAACCAAAAAGACACGTGTTGGAGATTGGATTCCACACTATGACAAGGTAAGGAACTACCTTCGATGGGTGCATCTCTAGAACAATGGAAACGACCCTGACTCGACCTTCGAAAATCGGCACCAAATATATCACCCGTATTCGAATGCCGCAGATTCAAACGTCGAATTTGTTTCGCCGGAGCTTATGACTCGTTAAGTACAACAACACAGCGGAAGAAAATGAATAAATTTTATTGTTATACAATCTTTGATACAACTTATTGGTACAAATGATATCAATACACATCAGAGATACAAAACAGCAGAAATATAATGGCACCAGAAGAAGAAGAGATAACAACAGTAGCAGGAAGATATCTCAATGCTAAAAACTTCAAAGACACCAATCCAAGAACCTCGATTCCCCATCAATGCTGAAGTGAAGCAAATCGATCCAAAATGCAGTTGCCAAAAGCTACATCTACTATCCGACTATCTGAAAACCTAACTCTAGACTGCCCGTGTGGAAAATTGTAGACACCCATAGTTTATAAGGGAACAATAAGCTCCAGATCAGTCATGGGACTGGTGTGAGCAAACGAAAACAGTTTTATTTGAAACAAACCAAACAAAAGAATTTAAAAAGAAATACGCAATGCTTTTTGGAAAATGAAACTAGCATAAGGCCTCCCGCCGCACACACACAATTCAAACGCACAATTAGAGGAGATTTCTCCTTATGATAGTCAAACATGCTTGATACGCGAAAACCTTTTGATATTATTATTAGTGCATAGTGTAGAAAACATTTCGAAAGTATAATATTAATCTTATCCAGCATAGACATTTCGTACTATACCTACTATAGCTACCATATTCAATAGAAGGTTACCACCACATTCCATGAAAGGCTATACAACTAAAAAACCGTACAAGGCGCATATTGTTTCTTTGGATTTTCAAAAAATGGTCAAGCTAAGAAACTTCCTGGGCCACATGGGTATGCCTCTGGAGGGACACCACGAGAACTTAACCAGCTCTTTACCAACACAAGGCCGGGTTGCCTCTGTAACTAGGTAACTACTACACGAATATGTCATCCCTCGATCATTACCGACCCTTATCTGAGCGCTCAACACTAGTAACCACAAAATAATAAATTTGCATCAACCACATAGGTTAAGTATCTGGGCTGCATACCATGACATCACCCTTTTCACGAAGGGAATGGACATACCTTAAAGGGCGGGACCCTCATAACCTTGCTGCATTCTTCCTGTTTCGACCATTTTCGGGTTGTGAGGTCTGACGAGGTCATGTCCACAAAGCTATGATTTTCACAAAAGCCATGCTTTGATCAACAAATTATCAGTAGCACTTGGTATGCCACATTACCAAATTGGTAATATATCACGAGTAACCATCAACTACATAAACTCTAAGCTCATATATCTCAGAGAAGGGTGTTAAGCTAAAAGAATAAATTCTCCGCCACCGAGTAGAAATGTATTTGATAGAAACTAGCTTTACATCTCAAAGTGTAATGTAAAACACAAATCCATACAAGTCTATTTCGGGGTCGAACAGAACAGAAGGCACTTCAAAAGAAGCCCTTGCAATCCGATTATTCACAATCCCGATTGGACTCCCCATCACATATGGAGATCTCTATACTGGCGCGACTCAGTGCATTGACATTCGACGGGTAATCCTTTCATTCTTGAAATTACTCGGTCTTCACCACTGATCTTCAAATGCTATCTATTTTATCGTATCAATATTTGGAATGGGTTATATGACACAAAGTCCTCTCCCTGCTGAACCGAATAATAAGCGCTTAATTTTAAAACCATGCGGATATTGGGATCTTAGTTAAGTCACAACTTATTACCCAAAACCTTTCTTTCAAATGGTTTAAACAAATTTCCACCTTTAATCTTTTAAACAAAAATATTCACTTCACTTTGAAAACAAAGTTCACCAATCTTTCACAAAGATTCATTCATAGTTTTCACAACTATTTACAATTCAAATCATACAGTTTGAAATCCTTTCAACAAAAACTAGATATCTTTCCGTATATGAAAGCCATTATTATTAGAAAGCAAATACTTTTCGTTTCGGAAAAATCCGATCAAATATACACAAGTTATAACCTTTAAAAGTATAAACCAGAAAATCAGCAAACTGCCGTATCAATTGGCAAGTTCTAATTTGAATTAAATTCAAACTCCTAAAAAAATTATTTAATACTCTTCAAAATGGTTTAAAACCTATATATACTTTGTATAACCTGTTTAACCCTTTCAAACCATACTTTCTAAAATGATTTCAAAACTTAAACAGGATACATTATATTTAAACTGAATTTCAAATTTCAAAACTTCCTTTTCAAAAGCTTTTCATATTCAATCCATTTCCATTTCCAAAACCCTTTGGATTCAAAATTCAATTTTTAAAGCCATTTCATAATAATAAATTCAAATATCTATGACTTAACCAATTTCCTCGTGTAATCCATATTTGTGTGTGTATTGTGTAGTCCAGGGGTTTTACACAATAGTGCAATATCATCCATTATTATAGATTCAAGCACAGCAATATCGATAAGCGGTATAACCCTATAACGCTTATCTTCATTCGCAGTTTCACAGATAAATAATATAAATTCAGATAAATAAATTACATTCATCATACCTCAAATCAAAATAATTCACATCACAGAGCATCACACATCAGGGATATCAAACAATTCAAGGCATTTAATACAATCCAAACAACCATAAGTAAGATCAATTAGTTAATTGATTAATTTAAACTAGATTAATCACTAATCTCGAGATTAATCACTATCCTAGTTAGTTAACATTATTTGATTACAATCCATTTTGATTAATTATCCTTTAATTATTTATTGGTTAGCCTTTTATAATAAATTAATTAACCTTTAATTATTAATTAATCAACCTTTAATCATTAGATAATAACCTTTAATTATTTAATAATCCTTTAATTAATTATCCTTAATTAATTTTATTAATTAATTAACCCATAATTAAATTCCATTAAATTAATTACCACAAGTGATTACCCTTAATCACTTGTATAAATAAATCACAAATTAATTACATCGAGTAATTATCCTTTAATCACTTGATTAATCAACTTTAATCATTAATTAATTACTTTTAATTAATTAATTGTCTTTAAGTAATTAATTAACTTTAATTACTTACATTAATTAAATAAAACTTTAAATTAATTAATTATTCCCAATTTAATAACCTTAATTAATTAATCATTAAATTAATTACCCTTTAATGTAATTACACAAGGTAATTACCCTTAATTATATTAAATAATTTATTTCATTATATAATCACCCATTAATTACTTATATTAATTAAATCAACCTTAAATTAATTGCAATATGTAATTGTTATTGGTAAGTCAATAATGATCCTTTAATTGAGGCCTTAATTAATCAAGATAAATTCTTTATCCTAATTGATCGCTTAATTATAACATTTAAATCTCATTAAAATAAATAAAATAAATTATCAATAATAAATAAATAAATTTTAAAATCTTTAAGTTAATTAATAATCAAAACATTTATTTAAGATAAACCATTTATCTTCTTAAAATCTTACTAACTGCTTAATTCCATTATTAGGTTTATTTAAAATAAACTTTAAAACAAAGGTTATATGTATCTTAAATACCTTTAAACTCATTTAATTTAAAATAATTTAATTTAAAACCTTTTAACGAATTTTAATTTGGATAATCACTTATTATTTGCAAAAGAACTAGTTTTAACAAAATTATTTCAAATCAACTTTTTTAAAGTTCAAAACTGATTTTTATATTAAATCCACAAACCCGAGCCAGTCAGCAAAAATCTCGAGACCATCCCCATGCAAACTTCACATCATCTCGACTTCAAGTCGTACCACCATTGAACTCGAGCAACGACCCGAACAACATATTTCTTCCACGATCCACAGCAACTTACAGACACACGGGTGATATCGTGTACATGCACAACCCAATGCCACAGTTACGACCACCATCACCATTGCCAACCTATCGACGACAACCCAAACAAACCTCCCGACCACCCAGTTTGATGTGTTCGACTTGGAAATTAAAAAAAAGGATGACCGAGCAACTCAACTACCACTTGCAACGAAACGAACATCCAAAAACCCTACGCATTTGCCACTACCGATGATCTGAAGCTTCGCCACTACGTCCAGAGTTTCATCACACATGTATGCTCCGATCCTCCCTAGTGCGATCACCACCGATCAACCATCGACGCCGCAAACACCATCTAAACTCAATCAACCAAACTAGGTTTCAAAACACTATATCACTGTTTCCCAGCCACCACGTTCATCAGGAAATTTATTTACCATTTTTCCCGAGCAACCCATCCTTCCATCCACTTCCAGTATCAACCACGTCACCTAGTTTGTTGATGATCACCGGAATTTGACAATATTGTGTTTTTCGTTCAATTCGATAATTCTATTTCGAATCAAGGATAAAAATCTTGATTCAACCATTAAAATTCAAGATTTTATAACTCGAATCGGATTTTAAATTCAAAACAAGAAATTTCGAGCATAGATTTTGTATGGTTTTGATTTAATTTTACTGTAATATATTATTCTTGCAAAATTTACTGAATATTTTCACTTGTAATTATTTTTTAAAATGAAATTATAGTGTTGTGATCATCTTCCTTTTTAAAATATTATCCTAATATCAATTGTACAATAAGAATTTTATTTTTCTTTAAGAAAATTTGAACCTGAAATATAACAGAGATATGTATTTAAACATAACCAGACATTCACACCCAAACCTGTTTATATATACACATACCAACATATTCACATTCATGCAAACATTTTTTTCATCACTTCACCTCAATTATCAATCACAGATATCAAGACTAAGTGTAACAACTCGCATATTTATCGAGTTTATATTTAAATATTTTATTTAAATATTAAATCGTTAATCGGATTTTGGTCCGAAAAGCTACTTTTTGCAAACGGTCAAATTAGGACTCGAGACCACTTCCATTGAGTTCGAAATGCCGTTTACAACTTTTTTAAGTATAGACATCGATAGGTTTGGAGTTAGTGAAATTTCACTAACTTTTCCCGCCTTGGACTTTGGGTTAGTTTAGCCTATTAAGCCCAAGTTCCAACCCCCTTCTCCTCACTCTTCATAAATTTCCTAACTAACCCAAGCTTTGGCATTAATGGTGAAGAGAATGGGAAATTAAACTCCAAGCTCAAATTCAATTGCGACTCCAACATTCAACACCAAATTCAAGTAGAAGATATTGGATTCAAGTTTTGGATTGCTTCTCCTTGCTTTCAAGCTTCATCTTTATAAATTTTAGTGCAAAGGTAAGATTTTTATCTCACAAATCTAGTCTATAACTATATTGGACTGTTGGGAATGATTCCCTATCACTTTTGCATGCACATTTGCCTTTGGTTTGGATTGGATTGGCGAAAAACTCCAATTTTTAGCATTTTTGGAAATTTCCTGCACTTAGCTCGTTCTGGCCACTTGACTCGTTCGGTGATAGGTCGCAAGGTTGCTGGGCCGTAGGTCGCAGGGCTTTAGGTCATTCTGGAAATATTGGCACTTCGGAGTTAGGTCGCTCGCGAGTTAAGCCTTAAGTCGTAGGTCGCTCGCGAGTTAAGCCTTAAGCCGTAGGTCGCTCGCGAGTTAAGCCTTAAGCCGTAGGTCGCTCGCGAGTTAAGCCTTAAGCCGTAGGTCGCTCGCGAGTTAAGCCTTAAGCAGTAGGACGTTCGCGAGTTAAGCCTTAAGCAGTAGGACGTTCGCGAGTTAAGCCTTAGGTCGTTTGGCCTTTATAACGTTAGGTCGCTCGCGTGTTAAAACTTTAGGTCGCGCTGGCCTTAGGTCGTAGGTCGTAAGTCGCCTAGGTCGTAGGTCGCTCGGTCCTGCTTCTGTCCCTAAGTCGCGAATACCTTAGGTTGTGAACCCTGTTAGGTCGTTAGGCCTATAACCCGTTAAGTCGCGAATACCTTAGGTCGTGAACCCTATTAGGTCGCGTTGTACTTTAGGTCGCATGACCTATAGGTCGCTTGCTCCAGTTAGGTCGCTCGGCCACTTTGTTAAGTCGCTCGTCCTGTTGCCCCCCGCACCCCCACCTTGGGGGGTTGCCACCCCCCCAGACTCCCCTTCCGTAGGGGATCTTATATGAAGTGCATTCAACAAAACCTGTTCGTTGAGATGCTGAGTTGACCACTCTTCGAGACAAACTATCTTTGGCTTCTCGGTCGATTTTATGGATTTTTGAATATCTATTTCCATGGATTCTTTATTGGTCTCTTTGGATTTTATTCACGTCTTCGTATGTGAGTTTTTATGATTGATTGTTTCTACAATCACTTCTATGATTTGTCACTTTAAAATATAAAGGTTTTCTATACTAGTAGTAAATATCAAAACTCTTTCTTCAAATGATTTCAACACTATTTTATAACAAAGCTCGTTTTCTCAAACCGATTTCCAATCTATTAGTATATACAAACCTTTAGCTCACTCGTATGAGAAATCTAATTAAACGACTTAGTAAAACAAGTGGTATGAAACGCTTGCATTTACTTCGTCGGTTAATTCTTGGACTTGTTCGATTGAATCTCTTGTGACAATTTTCTAGTGGAGATGTACAGTTTGTTAGTAAATATTTGAGTTAAGCAAGTGGTTATGGGACATGAAGCTAAACTTTTATATTTACTAACTTAGTGTAATTGACACTTCTTGATGATCATGACGATCATTTTTGTGTTTTAGACTAGCAACTGTGCGATGTCTCTTTGTCTGCGAAGGAGACTAGACCCCGCTCTTGTGATGTTTCGCCATCGCATTTGTGTGATGTTTCGCCATCACATATGTGGGGTAGTACTCCATGGTCTTCGGGCCATTCGTGTGTCAAAATTAATGGCTTGCAACCATGAGATAGCTTCTCGCTTTGTGTTACACGTGTAGGTGAGTTTTCATGCTCCCATTTTGTGAGCTTTCATGCTCCTATATTGTAATTTCTGGATTTCTTGTGTAGTCTTATGGAATTTGTGCTTCACCTATTATCTTGACTTTCTTTGTTATGATTTTCCAACTTTTATGTTTAGGTGAATTTGGATCTTTTAGAAGATTCTTTTGATATTGTTTAATCTCTTGATGATCTTCATTTACATGCTTATCATAGTATGTCTTTATGGATACTATATGTTCTTGCCATATCTATTGTTTATATCATGTTATCTGATATTTATAGCTAGACTGATCCGTTTATTATTTTCTTACAAATAATACTTGGGTCAGACCGAGATGTTACAGATGCTTCTGCTTGACTTCTCCCCCAGGGATTTACTACTATGACTTTTGGCTGACCTTTTAGATTAGCAGTTTTTGTCGTTTACACTTGAGATATAGAATCATAGATGTATTCTTTTGTATAGCACGTGTTGCTATTCTTTTGTATTATTGTGGATCTTTTTTACCACTACTCTGATGCACACTTTCATGTGTTAGTTATATATTCATATCTTCTTCCGCCTTTGTGATATGGATGTCTGCGACTGATTTGTGTTATGCTTATTTCTATGTTTGTTTCCGAAGATTATTATAGCCACCACGTGATAAGAAATCACATGGATGGTCGCTCCTCAACAGCCTTATTCTCCGTGCTAGTTGACAACTCTACACCGTAGTGTTCTTGGCTAGTGTGGGTATAGAGGTGGGGCGTCACACTAAGGATTTTAAGGTGAAGGTTTGCTCACCTGTTGATGTACAGTGAGCTTTTGAAGGAGTCTTGAAATTTGAAAACTTGAAAGGTCTCTTTGATTTTGAAACTGAATGCTATGATCTGGAAAGATACTTGAATGCTTGAAAACTGAGATGCATTTGCATGCCTCAGACCTAAATTATGTTGAAGAACTTTCTTTGATCTTGATGATCTGGATTTTTTGATTTTGTTGATCTTTTTTTGAGTTGCATCTTGCTTTTGTTTCTGCTGAATCTGATCTTTGCTTTGATTAAACTAGGTTAAATTTACATGCTTTCAAATTTGAATTTGAAACTTGCTTTTACGTTGAAGATTGAAGTTATGATTGTATTTTATTTTCAGGTTTTCATTTCTTTTTAGTTTACAGATTTGAAGATAAATGAAAGAGATGGGAAAGATTTTGAGAAACCGGATTACTTCTTCACAATACATGTTATCTATATTTTAAATTAAAAGAATATATGATATGCCACTTGTAAATTATGTTAACACTTGTTATATGCATATTAAAATTATTTTACAAATGTCATAATAGTACATTTTTATGTCTTAAATCTTTATTTATGTTTTTATTTTTAATATGTTGAAACCCTTATTTTGTTTTAATTTACATACCATGTTTTAAATCCTTTATGTTACTAAATTATGTTTTATGTTTTGTTTTTAATCTTTTTAATATATTTACACACTTAGTTTTAAGTGTATTTTAAAAGAGATAATTAAAGATTTATTCATTCTTGCCTTTACATTTGTATTCACACATTTTCTATTATTTACAATTTTGTAAGAAAATGATTTGAAATCTAATTATATTAAATAAATAATCACATATACACACATATATATATATTAGATAATACAAAATCTAGCTTTAAACAACTTTTGAATATAAACATTTAAAATATAACTTTCAAAATATGTATTATAGTTAGAAAACAAATTTATAAGTTTTATAATTTTTTTTAAATCCAACTTTATTTTCAATATATATATTTAAATTCCAAATTCCAAATTTATTTATATAAATAACAAGCACATATCTTGTTTAATTTAGGAAATATCAAATTTATTCACAATTTAATTCAAAATTTATATTAATTATCAAATTAAATTTGATTCAAAACCGGGATCATTACAGATTCCCCCTTAAGAAAATTCTATTTTCGAAATTTGCTAGACAGGTAGACAACAAAGACAGATGATCACATCTGAGATAGAGAATTGATTTACCAGATCAAACTGAATATCTAATCTATATTTGGCTTACCAAATCAGAATATCATCAATTAATATGAGAACGAACTCATTCAATATTTCACGAAGTACTCCGGTCGTCCAATATACGAGATATGCAGGGCACTGGTTAGTTCGAAGGGATAACTAACCATTCGTGGAATATATATAAACCCAAAAGAACGTAAAAATGGATACAATTTTTCACAATTTTCAAACACTAGGTATGGATTCCAAACTCAGGTCGGAATACCCCAAAGTATACACTAGCTTGTCCCTCTTCGGGCTTGGATCCTTACAATAAATCACAAAAAACTCTCAAATTTGGATTGGACCGAAACTGTTTTATCGATACAAATTAACTTAACTTCATATTTTATTAACCAATTTATTTCAAATAAAATTTTCAAATTCATTAAAGTTAAAACGAAAAGACTCATAAGAAATGTATTATTAGAATATGAAATAGGAATTAGAAATATTTCTACAACAATTCGCACGGCCACCTCCACATCGAAGCTTCTTCTTGTAGCTGCCACGAAGAAATCAAAGACTTTGAAATTGGACGATCAACAAAGGAGATTGATAGAGAAAGTTGCTTCCATTGTTGCAGGGTATTGACCATAGTGGTATTTCCTCGTCCCCTAGCTCGTCCTCTTCTTGCACTCATACTCACTATCAATGGATTATAAGAGAATTTACTAAGGTATACAAACGGATATCTTAGGGATATACTCATTCTACGGTAATTGTGACACTATCTCTAATGAGTCACCTAATGTGTTATACTCCTAAGCTAAAGTTCGTACTCAACATTTTGCTCTAATACCAAATGAAACGACCCTGACTCGACCTTCGAAAATCGGCACCAAATGCATCACCCGTATTCGAATGTCGCAAGTTCAAACGTCGAATCTGGTTCATCGAAGCTTATAACACATTAAGTACAACAACACAACGAAAGAAAATTAATTACTTTTATTGCTATACAATATTTAATACAACACATTGATACAAATGATATCAATATACATCATAGATATAAAACAACAGAAATATAATAGCACCAGAAGAAGAAGAGATAACATCAGTAACGGGAAGATATCTTAATGCCAAAAACTTCAAAGACTCCAATCCTAGAAGCTCGATTCACCATCAACGCTGAAGTGAAGCAAACTCGTTCCAAAATGTGATTGCCAAAAGCTACATCTACTATCCGACTATTTGAAAACCTAACTCTAGACTGCCCATGTGGAAAATTGTGGGCACCCAAAGTTTAGAAAGGGAACAATAAACTCCAGGTCAGTCATGGGACTAGTGTGAGCAAACGAAAATAGTTTTATTTGAAACAAACCAAACAAAAGAATTTAAAAAGAAATCCGCAATGCTTTGTGGAAAATGAAACTACCATAAGGCCTCCCACCAAACACATAATGCAAACGCACAATTGGAGGAGATTTCTCCTTATGATAGTCAAACATTCTTGATACGCGAAAACCTTTTGATATTATTATTAGTGCAGAAAACATTTCGAAAGTATAATATTAATCTTAGCCAGCATAGACATTTCACACTATGTTTCGCACTATGCCTACTATAGCTACCATGTTCAATAGCAGGTTACCACCACATTCCATGGTAGATTATACAACTAAAACCGTACAGGGCGCTTATTGTTTCTTTGGATTTCCAATAAATGGTCAGGCTAAGGAACTTCCTAGGCCACATGGGTATACCTCTGGAGGGACGCCTCGAGAACTTAACTAGCTCTCTGCCAACACAAGGCCAGGTTACCTCTGTAACTAGGTAAATACACGAATATGCCATCCCCCGGTCGCTACCGACCTTTATCCGAGCGCTCAACACCAACAAACACAAAGTAATAAATTTGCAGCAACCACATAGGTTAAGTATCTGGGCTCCATACCATGATACCACCATTTTCCAAAAGGGAATGGACATACCCTAAAGGGCATGACCCTTATAACCTTTCTGCATTCTTCCTGTCTCGACCATTTTCGTGTTGTGAGGTCGACAAGGTCACGTCCACGAAGCTACGCTTTTCACAAAAATAATTCTTTGATCAACAAATGATCAGCAGCACTTGGTATGCCACATTACCAAATTAGGAACATATTACTAGTAACCATCAACTACTTAAACTCTAAGCTCATACGTATCAGAGAATGATGTTAAGCTAAGAGAATAAATTCTCCGCCACCAAACAGAAATGTATTTGATAGAAACCAGCTTTACATCTCAAGGTGTAATGTCAGACACACATCCATACAAGTCAGTTCCGGGTTCGAACAGAACCGAAGGCACTTCAAAAGAAGCCCTTTGTAACATCCCGCCTTTTTGTACACTTTAAATCGACGATAAACTACACATGTCAGACTCAAACCATATAAAAGAGTGGATTGTTATTGGGGTGAATAAGAAGAAGCAGAGAAAGAAAAAAACAAAACAAAATCTTGCAGCAGAACGACGAAATATAGTAATCAAATAAAGAGTTCATGAAGTTGTTTTACAAAACATTTGATTTTACTTATACAACACATATCAGAGCTACTCATATCAGAGAATAATAAATAATGTAGTGGAACAGTATGAATGTAGTGGAATAATATAATAAATAATAGTAATACAATTTTCGTGTTCGTCCTCCAGAAATAAAGTCTTCGAATCCTGAAATGCTCAAACTGACCCGAGCGAATTAAAAAGACAAAGCACTCAAGTCAGAACTAAAAGATCTTATGTGAGTTAAATCAAATGAAATAAATATAAGTGTAACGGCGTTAGAGATGTTTACGGTATTTGACATCTCCTACCCAGTGTCAAACGTGAGTGCAGTAACTTAGGAGATGCTCTGGATTCACACCTCCTAAGGATCCGTTAAACTATCTACTATGTAGTAATATACGCTATTATAATAGTGTCTAATATAAGGTATAATATACTTGAAAATAGTGTTAAAGCTTTACATTTTCCACCTTAACACACATTTATATTCCCATAGTCTATACTGCACCGTAATGTCCCCCATACTGGACGTCGTTAGAGGGCACTCCATAGGTATGGTACAAAACAAAATCGTATAAGGCGCGCTAGGGTAGGTGACACGGCACAACTAGGTAATGCTAGGGTAGATATACCAATTACGCTTTCGGACCGATGGTAACGTGTAGCAGCTACTACCGCCCACCTCGAGCCACACAACCAAAATCAAAAGGGCACCAAATCAATCACAAAGTAATAGAATGGTATCGAAGGAGTGTGTCCGATATAAAGGTGCAACCTTCTTTGTAACATCCCGCCTTTTTGTACGCTTTAAATCGACGATAAACCACACACGTCAGACTTAAGCCATACAGAAGGGCGGAATGTTATGGGTAAATAAGAAAAGCAGAGAAAGAAAAATAGAACAAAATAGAATCTTGCAGCGGAACGATAAACAAATAAACAATTCATGAAGCTGTTTTACAAAATATTTGATTATACTTATATAATACACATCAGAGTTACACATACCAGAGAATAATCAGTAACAATGCAGCGGAACAATGCGATGTAGTGGAAAAATATAGTAAATAATAGTAGTATAATCTTCGTCTTCGTCCTCCAGAAATAAAGTCTTCAAATCCTAAAATGCTCAGACTTACACGAGCGAATTGAAAAGACAAAACACTCGAGTCAGAACTAAAAGATCTTATGTAAATTAAATCAACAGAAATAAATATGAGTGGAACGGCGTTAGAGTTGTTTACGGGATTTGATATCTCCTATCCAGTGTCTAACGTGAGTGCAGTAACTTAAGATATGCTCGGGATTCACATCTCCTAAGGATCCGTTAAAATATTTACCATGTAGTAATATACGCTATTATAATAATGTCTATTAGTAAAATAAACTTACTTTTAAATAGCGTTAAGGGGTTACCCATATAGCCCTTAACATGTAATAGTGCCAATAGTCTATACAATACCGTAATACCTCCTGATTGGCAGGCTACCAGAGGATACTCCATAGGTACGACACAAATCAAACTCGTACAAGGCGTGCTAGGGTAGGTGACACGGCACAACTAGGTAATGCCAAGGTAGATATACCAATTATGCTTCTGGACCGGTGGTAACGCGTAGCTGCTACTACTGCCCACCTTGACCCACACCCTTAAATCAAAAAGGGCCCAAATCAATCACAAAGTAATAGAATGGTATCGAAGGAGTGTGATCGGTAAAAGGTGCTACCGTCTTAGCCCGTCGATCACTCCTGTTTTAGCCACCTTATGCCAACTCACGGGAGTCGGGTCCACGTATTTACCTTAAAGGAAACGACACCACCATCCTACTTCATTCTGGAATCTCCATCGCGTACACGGTTGTTAAAGTGGTTTTTGGAGTTGGCAAAGAGTACAAAACTTCTGATTCCGGTCTCTTTAACAACCAAACGTTATTATAACACCACGTTCATTTCAAAATAATTATACTTCAAGACCAGTATATATTATTCATTCAAAGCCATATAAATACGATATAATTTCCACTTCAGAAAACAAATCAATATGATATCATTTTTATTAAAACCACATCAATATAATATTGTTTTTATTTCAACTATACCCCTTTTCCAAAATTATAGCACTTTCGAATTTATACACTTCGAAACCAAACATTTGAAATTTTACACTTTTAAAATATACTACTTTAAATTCATAACTTCGAAAAATTTCAGTTTCGATAAAACATTTCAATTTCGATATATTTCAAGGCTGTAAATATTCCAAAATTTCAAAACTAAATTTGATGATTTCAATTCAATAATTAAATTTTCTATTATTTAGTTTTGAAATATTTTACATAATAAATCCCTTATCATTTAAATAAAATTCAAATTACAAATAACTAAATATTTCCTTCAATTCCTTTATACTTGAAATAATCATTTAATTCACCTTGACCCCAAAACCAAGTTATAATAATTATACATTTTAAAATTTCCAATTAAGTAAATTTCGTATCAACCCTTTTTTTGAGTTTAATTCATAAATAAATTTAATTTCAAATAAATCTCTAATTTATCTCCCAACCTTAATTTATTTAAACCGTTATACACCCTATATTAAAATAAAATTTAAATACTTACTCACGTTTATTCTAAAAAAAATCAATTATTTGATTCAATTTTTATTTATAACTCTTATACATAGCTTAAATTCAAGCATTTAACTATATATAAAAAATATAATATTTATATAATATGAAAAATCAATATATTTTAAACAACATATTTCTTTTCAAAACCATAGAAATCATTTTCAAAATAATTTAGATATAGACCATGGTATTTGTATATAATTTTCTACCCTATGGTCAAGTGATACGGATATTTGTCATTTCTATCCATGATTTAAAATAAAAATACGATTATATTTCATTTCAAACCGCAATCCCGAACGAAATAAAATGCACAACATCTTGAAGTTTATAACAATATACAATACAACATCCATTCATCCAATATCAATCATCAACTATTTATCACAATCATCATCCAATTCAAACAATAACATCAATATAGAACAGATAATAAATAACAGGTATTTGATGGCAATTTATTTTCAAACATAAATTAAATAACAATTTAACTCAATAAAATTCAATTTAACTGGAATGATGATAAAAATATGTCAAACAGTCATAAATAAATTTCTAATCACATCAGTAATTAACACACATAAGAAATTTTACAAGTTGTGAGTGGGTTAAAACACTCAAAGTTTTAAATTCAAATTGAATTTAAATCCAATTTAAACCCAAAAATTGAACAGTCTCAGAATTCATCCAAACTAGTGTTAAAATGTCAGGAATTTTGATACGATCCTAGTTGAGGAAACTGAGTGTAAAACGGACCTCGTACGTGAAAGTTATTGTGATTAGAACATATAGATTCAAGTTTAAATAAAAAATAAAAATAAAAACAGAACACTCACGTTTCACACAGGGCCACATCAGCATCTCTCTTCACGCATGCAAAACTTAGATAATCGAAACCTAGCCTACCGTAGATCGCCTAAAGCAACCACTTACGAACACCGAACACATGCGATGGCCGACCGCTGCCTCCTCTAGGCCGAGTTGCCTCCTCCAGGTGTCGTTCCCAACTACGCCGCTCGATCGAGCAAAAATACCCATAGCCGCCGCCTATAATCATGACCTAATTGAATTTTTTCAGCTCGATCCCATCGTTATTTCGGCAAACAAACTGCACCGTTGAACTACGCACAAGAATCTCCACAAAACCCATAAATTGATTTGATGATCGGACAAGTTTAATTGCGGCGCGATGAACAACCGTGAATAGTTCATCGATTTCCAACCACACCGAAACCCAGATTGAAAAACGAATTATATATTTGATGTAACATCCCCCGATTTTAGCCAAGTCTAATTTGATAATTGAATTAATTTTAAAAATTAAAATTTTGAATTAAATAGAGTTTTTCTAAAATAAAAATAAAATATTAGTTGTTTATAGATATTAATTTTAAATTTAATTGAAAATTTATTCGAAGATTTGAGAATAAGATATAAATTGTGTGAATTTTCAAAATTAATAGAGGTATGTTTATTTATTTATATGAATGGGTTATCATTTGAAATTTGATTCGAAGTCAGAATATAAATGTATTGAAAATAAATTTGATTTGGAATTCAAGAATGAATATTTTAGAAATAAAATTAGATTTATTAATTTGATATTTCCAAGGAACTAATATATATGTGGATATATATATATATATATATAATTATTTATTAGTAATGAATAATTTGATTTTAAATCATTTTCCTTTAAAATTGTATAAGTACAAAATAAAATGTATGAATGCAAATGTAAGTAAAAATAATTGAAATGTATGTATAATGATTTGAAACAAGATTTAATAAAAGTTTTATAACATACATATTTTTTGGAAATATAAGTATAAAAAAGATATAACATTTTCTATAAATTGAAATAAAATATGGTTTGAAACACAAAATATAAATGATTCAAATAAGGGGTTTAAAACATGATTTGTAAATTAAAATGAAGCAGGGGTTTAAGCATAATATTTTTTCCATTTTGATATTTGTAAAACAATAAGAGAAGTTATTAACAAGTGTTAAATTAATATGAATTAATTTAGATAAGTGGCATTTATCTTTTTAATTTGAAGTAGACAAAGCATTAAGAAACTCAAGTTAGACCAGGTCAAATAAAGATCAAAGATTTGTTTCAACTTCAATACATCAGAGCTTTCGATCAAAACCTTTTCGATTTTAAAAAGCAAGCTAAATCTAGAAAAAAACCAAATATGATCAAAATAAAACAAAGTTCCAGGTTTAAATTCTGCTTCTCTGCACTGTGCAAACAGGTGAGCAAACCTCTAACCAATGTTGCTTATGAAATGGACCTTTATTCTGAATCTGTTATACTCTGGTTGCATGATGAAGTTTTGTTGTGGAAAATATCAAATGCTTACAGGTTATAGATGTGCATATATATGAACGAAGAGTGCATATCTATTGTGTTCTCAATAACAGGATTTAATGCCATAAATAAAAAAATAAACTTCTCTTTCTATGATCAATATTAGAGCAAGATCATTGAAGGTAAGATGATGATATGGATGTGAACTTATTTTTAAAAATAATTTCAAGCGAAAAAATTAAATAAATTTCGTTAAAAAGGTAATTTGTAGTAAGATCATAATATATCAGAAAATTCAAACATCTTAACTTTAAAATCTGATTATACAATCAAGTTTTCATCACAAAATGATGATTTTTGATACGAGTCTCATGATTTTAAAGTATGTAGGTATAGTGAAATCTCAAGATGAACGAAAAATGCATTTTTGTCAATTGCCGTCGATCGAGGTCGAACTAGGTGTTGAAATCCATAGTGAAGGAAGCTTATGCGTCGAAGAGTATAGGAAAAATGTTTGTATGTAAGTAAACTTTATTTAAAACCAGGTTAATTTTTTTTTTTGAATCTAAACTGTAATGCAAGTTTTGTTGTTGGCATAAATATTAGACTGGAATGCATGCTATATATTTGTATCTTTCTGTGTGTATATGTTCCTCTGTGTGTTTCAGGAATCATACTCTCATAACAAAACGAATTCATTTCTTTCTATTGGATTGATTTTAGACAAGAGGGTTTAAAAGAAAAGGTACTATAACATATTGATGTAAATTCTAAAAGTGATTTCAGGAATGTATATTAGATGTTTATTTCAAAAATTAATAAATGACAGTAAAATCTAAAACAGGAAATTATTGTCAAGGACAAAATTTCACAGCTTTTTAGCCTGAAGGACAGACATTCAATATTTTATCCTGAAGGACAACTTTCTGTAGGTATCAGTTTTTAGTTATTGATAGCAGTTTTTAGGTATCAGTTTGTAGTTATCGGTAGCAGTTTTTAGGTATCAGTTTTAGCTCGGTAGCAGTTTTGGTGTCCTTATGAATAATTTTGGAAAATGTTTGTCCTTATGAATAATATTTAGAAGAATGTTTGTCCTTGTGGTAAAAATATTGAGATCGTGTCCTTGAGGCAAAAAATATACAAATATTTGTCCTTTAAAATAATTCTCCCAATCTAAAATATGTTGAAAATAATTGTATTCAAATTCATTTTTGGATTTTGGAACCTGATGCATGCAATTGAATCATGAATTATAGTATAAATTTTGTGATTTTAAACTAGCATTTGATGAGAATTGGTGACTTGCTCGTTTTTGGGTTGTTAGTCAATTTCTATCGATCGACGGTGATGATCGTGGTTTTGGCATGGAGGTGACCGAGGTATCAGGGGACTTTGGAAAATGGAGGATGAGGCTATCTATGGCCATGATGATCGGGAAGGGGCGTAGTAGGGTTCGTGTCCAGATTTAGGTCTATGATGTTGTCGAGGTAATCGCGTCAATCTTGGTGAATCAGGTTGAATCGCGAGTGAGGGAACAGATGTAGGGGTTCGAGACGAAGCTAGGAGGTAGATGGAGAGGCTCATCGAGGTCTGGTTTGTCGTGGAAGGGGCGTTTTTCGATCATCTTTTGGGTTCAAGTTCTGATCGAATGGTCGATTTCTATATGGGCATTGATTTCGTATTTCTATTGGATTGTGATGATTGTTGGGGTCGATTGCGAGTGGATGTGGGCAGAGAGATGATCGGCGACGAATTTCCTAGTCGTACACGTGCATGGAGGTGGTGGGAAAATCTAGAATGTGAGGATAGAGAAGAAGGAGTAATGGCTCGGTTTGGTTCTCGCGTTTTTGGGTGTAGTCTGGAAGTTTTGAGTTGCTTAGTTTTCCTGTGTTTGGCTTGGGTTCTACTAGTGTTTTGCTCGAGCTTAGGGTTGTTGAGATTTCTAGATTTTAATTTTATAAGTACTTGAATGAAATTGTTAAGTTTTCCCTAGATTTAAATTTTAATAAAATTATGTGTGAAGTTTAAAATGAATAAATTGGGGAGCAGATTTGATTATGTAAGGAAGATTTTTAGAAAGCAAATTTCAGTAAAAGGCTGGAACAAGTTTTAAGTTAATAAGGTACTAAAAGTAATAACTTTAATTTAGTTTTATTTAATGAATTTTATCATCTTTAAACATATAAAACAATTTGAAATACCAAAATGTAATGAGATGTTGGAATAATTAAGTTTTCAAAATAATGAATTTGTCTAATTTTATTTAAACAGGTTAATTAAAGTTTTTCCAAAGTTTTAAAAAGTTAAATTAAAATGTTAATAGATTTTGACTTAAATAAATTATTTATCTTCAATCTTAAGAATTGATTTCAAATGTTACTAATAATGTTAAATGAGGTAATTAAGTTGATTTGATAGAAGAATTCATTTTTAATTAATTAGGATTATGAATGATTAAAGTTTAATAAATTTGGAAAATTAATTTAAAGGTTAATTAATTAATTTATGAGATTTATTAATTAAGGTAAATAATTTGAGAATAATTAATTTAATTAAAGGTTAATTAATTATAATTAAGAAAAGTAATTAAGGGACGATTAATTAATGAAGGCGATTAAGGTTTAATTAATTATAATTAATGACAATTAATCGTTGATTAAAGATAATTTATGAAAGTAATTATGTGGTTAATTAATTTAAAACACACGATTATTCATCTTAAATGAAGATGTTTGATTGTTATTGAGTGATGTGTATTGGATTGATATCTCTGTTATGTGATTGTGATGCTATGTGATATGAATTGCTTTGTGCTGAGCTGTGATATCTGTGATGAATATACCGTTGTGTGAACACGAAAACCCTTTGGCCTGTAAAACGGCATTTGAATTTCGATGCGACAGGGAGTTAGATTCCAGTTGGTTATTCGAAACCCACATCGAATCGTAATGGTGAATCTTTGTGATTGATAAATTTACTTTATCTATGAATCTGTGAATGAAGATAAGCGTTATGGGTTATACCGCTTATCGGTATTGATATGATTGAATCTACGAGGATTGATGTTGCACTATTGTGTAAAATGCCCTGGACTACACTATACACACACAAATATGGATTTCACGTGGAAATTGGTTAAGTCACAAATTTTTGAAATAATTTTAAAAATTAAATTTTTGAATCCAAATGGTTTTGGAAATGGATTGGGTTTAAAGTGAAAAGCTTTTGAAAAGCAGTTTCAAGGATAAAAGTTATTTTTGAATAACTTAATTTAGTTTTGAAATTTAATTTGAATTTAAATTCAAGATTTGAAATTGAATTCCAAATTTGGAAATTATGGTTTAAAGATGTTATACAAAGTTATAAACGTATTTATATGGATTTAAACCATTTTAAAGGTATGTATTTGAGAATTTGAATTTAGCCCAAGTTTTATACTTGAAAGGCTTTAACTTGGGCAAATGTAATCGAATTTTTCCGAAATGAAAACTATTTGTTTTCAATTAATATTAGCTTTCATATAAAGAAAGGATTTCCAATTTGTATTGAAGGATTTCAAGTTTGAAATGAAATTGAAATACTTTTGAAAGCTATGAATGAATCTCTGTGAAAGATTATTAAATCTTGTTTTGAAATCGAAGAGGATTTTAAATGGTGTATCTTTTATATAAAAGATTTGGAATGGAGTTGTTTTGTGGAAATGATTTTGAAAGCTGAATCTTTGATTCAAAGATTGGATGAGTTAATCCAATTTGAGAGGAAAATTGTTTTGAAAAGGGCTATGAATGAATCTTTATAAAAGATTGGTGGAGTTTGTTTTCAAGTTGGAAAGGGATCTGAAAAGCGTATCTTTTGTTCAAAAAGAACCTTTGTGAAAGATTGGTAAACTTTGTGAACTTTGTAAACTTTGTGAAGTGAACCTTTTGTTCAAAAAGATTTGTAAATGGTAATTTGTTTAATTATTTGAAAGTAAAGTTTGGGCAATAAGTTGTGACTCAACTGAGATCCCATATCCACATGTTTTTAAATATTACGCTCACTATTCGGTTTAGCCGGGAGAGGACTTTGTATCATACAACCCATTCCGAAAAGTGATACGGCGTTATGGATAGCAATTGAACACCAGTGGCAAAGACCGGATATTTTCGAAAGCGAAAGGATAACCCGTCGAATGTCTCTGCACCGAATGGCCCCCGGTATAGAGATTTGAGCACTCTTTGTGATGGGGAGTCTGGACGTGATTAGGGATTATCCGATTTTGCAAGGGCTTCTTTGTGAAGTGCTTTCGGTTCTGTTCGAACCCGGAACAGACTTGTATGGATGTGTGTCTGACGTTAAACTTTGAGATGTAAAGTTGGTTTCTATCAAATACATTTCTGTTGGTGGCGGAGATTTATTCTCTTAGCTTAACACCCTTCTCTGAGATGTACGAGCTCAGAGGTTATGTAGTTGATGGTTACTAGTGATGCATTTCCAATTTGGTAATGTGGCATACGAAGTGCTGCTGATCATTTGTTGATCGAAGCATGGCTTTTGTGGAAAACGTAGCTTTGTGGACGAGATTTCGTCGAGCCTCACAACCTGGAAATGGTCGAAGAATGTTGCGGCATGGTTTTTTTAGGGGTCACGCCCCTAGGGCATGTCCATTTCCTTCTGGATAAGAGGTGGTATCATGGTATGGAGCCCATGTATTTAATCTATATGGTTACTGCAAATTTATTACTTTGTGGTTGTTGGTTGTCGGGATCCTGGAATAAAAGTCGGTAACGACCGGGGATGACATAGCTCATGTGTTAGTTACCTTTTTACATCTTGGTTAAAGCGTGAGGTAGCGTCGGCCTTGTTTAGCAAAGATCCGGTTAGGTTCTCGGGGCGTCCTTCCAGAGTTATTCCATTTCGGTGTGGGAAATTCCTTTGCCTGACCATTTGTTGGAAACCCAATCATCCAATATGCGCCCTTTACGATTTCAAATGCATAACCTGCCATTCTTAAATGGTAGCTATAGCAGGCATACGACGAAATGTAGTACGCTGGCTAAAATTGATATTATACCTTCGAAATGTTTTCTGCACTGTGCACTAATAATAATATCAAAATGGTTTTCGCGTATCAAGCATTTTTGACTGTCATAAGGAAAAATCTCCTCCAAGTGTGCGCTTGCATTATGTATGTGGTGGGAGGCCTTACGGCAGTTTCATTTTCCAAAAAGCATTGCGGATTTCAATTTTAAATTCTTTGTTGTTGTTTAATGTTTTGTTTGCTCATACCAGTCCCATGACTGACCTGGAGTTTATTGTTCCCTTCCTAAACTCTGGGTGCCCACAATTTTTCCACACGGGTAGTCTAGAGTTGGGTTTTTTCAGATAGTAGATATCGATTCAGTAGCCTTCAACTTTCTTTTCGAAATTCTTTGGAGACTTTGGATATTGAAGTTTTTGGTCAAGACAACTGACCTAGCTTAGCTTGGTGCAACTTGATGGGGGTTCGAGCTATCTATGGAGATTGTTGATATTGGTATTTCTTCTGGAGTTTCAAGTTTGAGTTGTTTCCGCTGCTAGTTCATTGGTGTTTCCACTGTAGCAATTCATTGTATCTCTAATATTGATCATTGTTGTATATTTGGATATTGTATCATTGTAGTTGTATATGGTATTCATTCTTTTTCTTCCGCTGTGTTGTTATACTTGATGTGTTATAAGCTCCGACGAGCCAGATTCAACGTTTGAATCTGCGGTATTCGAGCACAATAAAGTATGGGTGCCGATTTTCGAACTTAGAGTCCGAACCTTACATTTGAATTTCCATCGTCGAGAGCTTCAAATCCATATATAATTCGATGTAGTTTGTGGAGTTTGAAATTTTGATTTGATTTTGAATTGCAATTGTATTTGGAAGTGAGAATTTGTTTGTCTGCCATCGAAGAGGAGAGACAACTGAATTGTACGTACAAAAATGAGGAATAAGAAATAGGCTAGGGTTTATAATAAGGCATATATAGGTAGGTCAGAAATAGAGATGAATGGACATGATTGTTTGGACCGTGGAACGATAAATGGCCCAAAAAGCCCGTTCTGACTCTAGAACGAAATCGGGTCAACCCACATATCGTAATAGATGTTTTTGAATATTTTAAACGCAATGGAACAAGTATCAAGTCCAAATTCCAACGTATGGAGAAGTTATGCTTAAATCAAGTTATTTCAAATTGATTTCAGTTGATTTCAATTAAATAGATTTGTAGGCGTTTCGCATTCGTACGATCAAATGACAAGTCTGATCGCTACGAAACTTGAAAACCTATAATAATTCACCGTTACGAATCCGATGAAACTAGTTTTGTCAAAATCCAAGTCAGTGGCCAAAATGGCTATTTTTACATTAATTAAATAAATGAATAATAATTAATTAAATCAAAATTTCAATTTCAATTCGATAATTGACAAATTTCATCATTTTTGATTTCTTAATCATTTACAATGATTTAAACAAATTTAAATGTTAATTTATAGTTGATTAATTTATCAATTTCAGTGTTAACCTCAACTCATTAAATTCAGAAATTATAAATATAATTCCCAATAATCCCATTTAATTAGATAAATTAATGATTATTCCATTCATTATTGTCAAATAGATGGATTTAACATTGGATTCAAAACAATTACATTAATATTCTCACATTCCATCTTAATTTTAAATAATGTAATATTTAGATATTTTAATTTCATTTAATTGCAATTAATCCAATTATTATAGTTCAAATCCCAATAAATTGATAAATCTTTATTTCCATTCTTTTAAATTCTACAAATTGTCCTATTATAAATACCATTAACATTATTTTCGAATAATATTATAATTACTATTTATTATTATTAATTCATTAATTAATTCAATATCTACGTTTGTTTTCTTGTATTAAATTTATTACCAAGTATCCATTCACCTTTTTTCAACTAATTGGGATGTCATTCAAGTTCATAATAATTAACTATAAATAACACTGTTGCATTTCACTTCAGTTATTATTTCATTAACAAATTCCTAACTTTTATTTGTTCCAGATTTAATTACCAAAAATCTTATTAAATTAACAAATTTTAAACATCGAAAATTATGGGTCGTTACATTCTTAGCCCGTCGATCGCTCGTATTTTAGCCACCTTGTGCCAATTCACGAGAGTCGGGTCCACGTATATACCTCAAAGGAAACGCCGCCACTATCGTACTTCATTCTGGAATCTCCACCGCGTACACGGTTGTTAAAGTGGTTTTCGGAGTTGGTAGAAAGTATGACAACTTCCGATCCCGGTCTTTTTAACAACCAAACGTTATTATAACACCGCGGTCATTTCAATATAATTATACTTCAAAACCAGAATATACTATCTATTTCAAAACCATATAAATACGATATCATTTCACCTTTAAAAACCAAATCAATATGATATCATTTTTATTTCAAATATATCCTTTTCTAAAACCATAATAGTTTCAAAGTTATTATATTTCGAACCAAACGCTTGAAATATAACCTTTCAAAACATAATACTTTGAATTTCATAGCTTTGAAACATAACTGCACCACTTAAGTGGCTTAAATATTTAATCACTTTATATAATAAAATAGCTTCTTCAATTTCACAAATCAATTACAAGTACAGGTTTGAACCCCCAAATAAACCATTTCAATTTCCATATATTTCAAAACTTTAAATATTCTACCATTTCAAAATTAATTCTTTGATAATTCTATATATCTCAAATTCAATTACTATTATTTAGATTTGAAATGTTTACTTGATAAATCCAATATCATTTAAGTTAAACTTTTAAACTTCAAATAACTGGATATTCTATCAATTTATTTAACTTGATATATTCATTTAAATCAACTTGATATTCATTTAAATCACTCTAAACCAAAATCAAGTTATAAAAATCATACCCTTTAAATCTCCATTTTATTTAAATACAAATCAAATTTATTCATGTATAATTCACAAATAATTTAATTCAAATTAATTTCATATTTATCTTCCAACCTTAATTTTATTTAAGTCATTATAAACTCTATATACAATATAATTTAAGCAGATACTTAACCACATTATATAAAACAATCAAACTTTATTATTTGGCTTATGTTATATTTCAAAACAAATTTACACATAGCTAAAAATCAAAAATAAATGACATTTATATAACATCTGAAATCAATATTTATATAACCCATATATTTCTTTACAAAACCATAGAAATCATTTCAAAATACACACACACACACCCCCACACACACAAATATATATATATATATATATATATATATATATATATATATATAGACCGCGGCGTCCGTATATAATTTTCTATCCTATGGTCAAGTGATATGGATATTTATCATTTCAATCCATAATTTAAAATATAAATATGGTTATATATCATTTCAAGCCATAATCCCGACTGAAATAAAATTCATAACAAATTGCAGTTTATAATAATATAAAATACAACATCCATTCATCCAATATCAATCATCAAACATTAATCACAATCATCATCGAAGTCAAACAATAACATCAATATAGAACAGATAATAAATAACAGGTACTTATTGGCAGTTTATATTCAATAATAAATTAAATAAGTATTTAACTAGCAGTTTATATGCAATAATAAATTAAATAACAATTTAATTCAAATAAATTCAATTTAACTAAGATTATGATTAAACTATGCCAAACAGTCATAAATAAATTTCTAATCACATCATAGATTAATTTAACAAACATAATAAATTTTTAGAAGTTGTGAGTGGGTTAAAACACTCACCTTTGGAATTTAAATTGAATTTAAATCCAATTTAAATTCAAAATTCAAACGATCTCAGAATTTGTCCAAACTAGCGTCAAAATGTCCGGAATTTCAATAAGATCCTAGCGGAGTAAACCTGCATGAAGCGGACCTCGTATGTAAAAGTTATGTGTATTAGAATGATTGAAATTGAAATAAAAATAAAAATAAAAATAACAGACCAACAATTTCTGCCACGTCATTACCTTCTACATGCGATTCTCTCCAGGCCTTACCCTAAAACACGAAGCATGCAAGCCCATCATTGACCATGTCGCACGGCAGTTGCATGCGCCCACGCCTGCCAAGCGCCACCGTTCGATTGGCATGGCCTCACCCATGCTGGCCGCAGGCACGCCCCTCGTCACCGTGGACTCAGACTCGCCAGACCTCGAACGTCGATCGCAACCGCCCCTAGAACAAGTAGCCGCCGCCATATGAATTAAACCTTAATCGAATTATCGTACGCAATCCAACCGTTGAATCGACAGATGAATCACGCTGCTGCATTCCCCTCGGTCCCCTCTACAATACCGTATGGTCGACTCGACGATCTGTTCAAGTTGATCGTCGCATGATAAACGGCCGAGAATTGGTCATCAATTTCTGGACAATCAGAGCTTCCAATTGGAAAACGAATTTCAAATCTGAGATGTGCTCATCGAGAGCTTCAGATCGATATATAATTTGATATGTATTGAGGAGTTTTAATTTTGAAGTAGAAATTTTGGATTTGAAATTGACTGTGAAATTTAGAGTTTGTCTGCCATTGAGAAAGAGAGCAATTGGAATTGTACGAACATAAAAAATGAATATAATAAATAGGCTAGGGTTTATAACGAGGTATATATATGCAAAGCTGAAATTAGAATGGACCAGATTGATTTGGATCGAAAGTTGAACGTTAAATGGCCTGAAAAACCCGTTTCGACTCCGGAACGAAAATGGGTTAACCCGTATATCAAAATAGATGTTTTAAAATATTCTAAAATCAATGGAACGGGTTTCAAGTCTAAATTTCATCATATGAAGAATTACGGAAAAATCAAGTTATTTCAAATTGATTTCAATTGATTTCAATTAAATTGATTTCTGGGTGTTTCGAGTCCGTATGATCAAACGACATGTCCGATCGTTACAAAACTTGAAATCCCACAATAATTCACTGTTACGGATCCAGTGAAACTGGTTTTTTCAAAATCCGAGTCCGTAGCCAAAATGGCTATTTTAACATTAATTAAATAAATAAATATTAAATTAATCAAATCAAATTTTAAATTTCAATCTTATAATTGACAGTTCTTATCATTTTTATATTTCTTAATCATTTACACAAATTTAAATAAATTTAGATGCCAATTTAGAGTTGATTAATTTTTCAATTTCGGTGTTAACCTCAATTTCGTTAAATTCAGAAATTATAAATTTAATTTCCAATAATTCCATTTAATTTACTTTTCATTCTATTATTTAATTCATTGTTGTCAAATGAATGAAATTAACATTTTATACCTAATCTATTACACTAATATTCTCTGAATCCCATCTTAGTTTCGACTAACGTAATATTGAGATATTTAATTTCATTTGATTGCAATTAATCCAATTATTATAGTTTAAATCCCAATAAATTTATAAATCTTAATTTCCATCCTTACAATTCAAATATTGTTTCAATTAATTGGGATTGCACTAATTTAGCTATTATTAACCTGCATTAACATTATTACGTTAATTTACATTTAATTACTATTAAAAATGTGTTACTTCATTGGTTATTTAAATAATTACATTTGTTTTCCTATATCCACTTTGTAACCAAAGATAGCCTTTCAATCATCTTAATAAATTTGAATTCCATTAACTTATTAATAATCCACTTAAGTTAACTCTATTGCATTTCGTTTCAGTTACCATTTCATTCTCAAATTGCAAATTTTAATTTCTTCCAGACTTAATTACAAAAATCCTATTAAATTAACAAATCTTAAACACCGAAAATTAGGGGTCGTTACACTCTCCCCCACTCAAAACATTTCGTCCCCAAAAAGGAAAAGAAGGGACAAGAAGAATTAAGAAACCAATGTATCTTACTTAAAATATTAAATCTGTAAAAAAAAATATAAAAAATTAATTAATTTAGATAAAATATACCAATTTATAACCATTAAATCGTTTTATACTCAAATTAATAAAGTTTGGAAAATATTTTCAAAATTTTTCTACGTCCAAAATTTACGGAAAATTTCGGCAGAGTCTCTTTTGTACGAAGAGGCTCGGGAGGAAATATAATATCAAATATACAACATATATCCCAAAATCACAAAATAATATATCCCAACAACGGGAAAAAACGATATAATAACGCTACAAAACCATAATCCGAAAATGTACCAACTTATCGGGCAAACAACGCTTAATTATGAAACCAAAAGCAGTAGCAATTGCTTCCATAACCTGTAGTTTCACTTGTACAATCCAAAAGAGTTAATAATTAGATAAAATGAAATATTGAAGTTATTTCAACCCCTAACAAATAAATCAATATAACAACAATCAATTTCAACCAACAGCATACACATCAAATAGCCATATACTTATCCAACAGTATAAGTATATCTACGTATTTCCATTTTTAGAAATAGCCATATACTTATCCAACAATATAAGTATATCTATAAACTTAGAAAAGTTTCCTTTTTATTCGATTCTCAAATTGTTTATAATTCCCTGTACAATTCTCCAAGATCGTTTATAAAGCACATTATAAAATCTCCAAAAAACATTAATAATCACTTTACCAAGAATTCAACCACTTATAAACGTTTTGTACATTTCAAAATCATTTATATATCTTTATGAACCCATATACCATTTATAAACTTCTTTTATAAACCTATAAACCTGCTTCTAAAATTTGTTCATAAATATCCAACCATTTATAAACTCTTTCACCTTGCAAATAGCCCTTCCTTAGTCTTTTGAACCATTTTATAACTCCTTTATAAAATCTAAGTCATTTGATTCCATTTTCGGTATAGAAAACATTTATAAACAATTTTAATTATTTACCTCAAAACATGATAATTATTAACTATGAACATTATAATAAATGGAAATATTAACTTTAAATATCCTAAAACAATAACTAATTATTTCAAAATGATATTCAAAAATTATACTAATTGATCTTTTCTATCTTATAAATAATAATTTATTTATTTTAAAACCTTATTAATAATCCTTATTATTAATTTAAAACCGTAACTTTTCTTAAATAGAAAATCTTTCAATTTATTAACTTTTTATAAATTCTTTAAACATATTAACTATAAACAAATAACTTCTAAACAACAGTAAAATAATTAAATAACTTAAGAATAATATGTAACGACCCATATTTTTCAATAATTAAAATATTAATTAAATAAGATTTTAGAATTTTATATTGAAAGAAAACAAAAATTTGTGATGTTATAATGAGAGTAATAACTAGAAATGTTAGAATGTTAGTATAAGGTAATTGCTAACTATTTTAATGTAATTCCAGTTAGTTGAAGTGACTGTAAAGCTATAATTGGTTATAAATTATAAATAAGGAAATACATTGAATGTTGAAATTATATGTAATCGATTAGAATTGGCTAATATTGAATATGAAATCAGTGATGTTGTTTGAATGCTGTTGAAAACTATTTAATGTAATTTCAAATCATTTGAAATAAATTGTATGTTGCCTTGGTTATAATTGTAAAAAATGAAATAAATTAAATGATGTAGTTAATGGAGAACTTGTATGTAATTAATTGGAATAGGTTAATATTGAATATAAAACCTTTTTGGGTAAGAAAATTATAACCCTTGGTTCTAAAGAATAAGATAACGGGTATAAATTATTATTATTGTTATAAACGACTGTATCCACTATTTTCTCATTAATTTATCCGTTTGAATATTGAATGGGTGGTTAATGGAATTAAGGCAATTGAATGTTGGGTTTACTGTTGCAATTTTATGTTAGGAATTGAAAGAATTGTAAAGTTATTTGGTGATAAGTTGAAATAAGGAAATGGATTAAATGTATATAAAAATAGAAAATTATATGAAATTAATAGAAAATTGATTATAATCAGGGTGTGTAAGTAGTCATAACATTTGTTGTCGATAATAAACTTATAAATATGGTTAAGTAAGAAAAAGGTAACATTTTTCAATTGTCACCTATTTATTTAATCTATTGAAATTAAATTGAAAATCAATTGCAATTAATCTAATTACTTATTGCTGTTAATATGAATTAAAGTGATAACTATAGAAGATTGAGGTAATCAAATAGCAATCCAACGTTAAGAATATCCATAAGATGATAATTGATTGAATAATAAGACGAAAATCAAAATAAATATATATTGGAATTTAAATTAATCAATGAATTTATTATCGTTAATTTGACCTGGAATCTTTCAATAAATGGGAAAGAGAATTTATTTGAAATTAATGGCACTTAATGAAAGAAATGTACATTTGTTAGGATCCGTTTTAAAGTGTAATTTTGATATTAATTACAATTATGTCGATTTGGAACCTTCCAATTTAAAAGAGTAAAAAAAGATAAACATTAGTTTTAATTAATGGACTTAACGAAAGAAACATACAGTTTTGTTAAAATAAAAAGAATGTTTTAATGAAAATAAAATGAACATTTTCACTTTGAAGGTAAAAATAATTTTATAAAAAGAAAAATAATAATTTAAAAACAATATTTATAATCAGTAAATATCGATTTGAGGCTCTATATAAGTGATTTTAAAAATAATCTAGGAATTTAGATTAAATTAACTTTTTAGGGTTCGTGATTGCGCTCTGAGAAAAACTTTATTTCGAAAAAAAACTTAAATTTGAGTTTCAGATCATCTTTTATTTTGTGTAACGTTACATTGGTTGTTGTACTCAAATTTATTTATTGTATGTTAATTGTGTTTAACCGGGTGTAAAAAAAGTATATTTGGTGTTAATATATTTAATTGAATGGAGCATGTAATTAAATAGATCCTAAGTGGTCCCTTCATTTCCTTATTATTCAATACACCTGCCACTATTTCCACATATTGGTTTTATTGCAGTTCTCTGATGTAGTTGAAACATGATTCTCATCCTTTCTCATTCTTCCGTTTCATTTATTTTATTACCCAAAGCATTTACTTAGATCATATAGCTTCATTTTATTTGTCCCTTTCATACCTATTTAATTTGTTACTTCCCTTCCTTCTTTTGTTTCATATCATATCTCATTCTTTCCCTTAGAACTTCATTAGTTTTCAAACATCAGGGTCTCTATTTTTTTCTCAAAGTCTTAATTTCAACACAACTTTATACCTCCACTTAGTTACTGCCAATACATTTTTACTAAAGCTATATTAAAAAAAAAAGTGTGAGCATCTATTTCTTTCTCAATCATATCCACACCTTTCCTCATCACCCTACCTTCTTTTGCAAGAAGCCTTAAAAAATGAACAATGAGAATTAGCTTTCATGGTTTTGGCTTTCTACTTCTTGCTTTGTTTTGGGTACATCAAATTTGAAAACACGAGTTATTAAAGTTTCTTATTTTAATAATTAAACGTGTATGTATTTTTTTAATATATCCATATAACCTAAATATCTTCCACATATGATAGTTTCTTCCGTTGGACTCGTACTGGAATTCCTTACGACATGAAATATGTTTGGTTGAGTCTGGAGAATGTTGGAAAAGGCATCTTTGTTTGGATTTTTGCGTTCTAAATATCAAAGGTGAGTGTTTTGACCCACTCATGAATATTAAATTATCTTTTGTTTGTTAAATTAAATTTATAATGTGATTAGAAATTTATCGATTGTTGTTTGGTATTTTTAGATTGTCATTTAAGTTACATTTGAATTTATGTTGAACTGAATTGCCATTTAATTAATATTGAATATAAATTGCTAGTTAAACAACTGACAATGATAATCAATTGATTGTTGTGATTTATTGGCTGATTTGGATGTTGGATTATGATGGATGTTATTGGTTGAAATTTTGGATGATTGGTGTTTATTTATCTATATATCTCTGTTATCACTATGGATTGAAATGATAACCCGTGTGGTTTCCATTGATTTGGAATGTTTGATTTTGGATAATGTGAAATGACATATACCCATATAATTACTTGAATTTGGATTATTTATTGGAATTGAATTATTTAAAAGGTTTAGATTTTGAATTTAAATTTTGGATTTATTTTAATTAAAATGATTAAGATTGGTATTTCAAATTATTTGAAATCTTTTAAATATTTATATCCACGTTGTATACTTGATAGGAGATGAAAATCCCGTAACATCTCTGAAGCCATTATAGTAATATTTCTATTTTACTTATTTTGATTTGACTTACATAAGATCTTTTAATCCCGACTCGGATGTTTTATCTTTTCATTACGCTCCGGCAAATTTGAGCTTTTCAGTGTATTGAATACCATTTTATTTTGGAGGATGAAGACGGAGATGAGTTTACCATTTAATATTAATTATTCCATTACATCATGTGTTCCATTGCATTATTTATTTGTTTTGGCTGTATGTATAACACTGATTTGTGTTGTAAAAGTGTAATCAAATATCATTTGTAAACAGCTTCATGAACTGTTTATTTGATTATTGTATTTTATCATTCCACAGCGAGATTCTATGTTTTATTTTTCCTTATTTTCTATCATTTTCTTATATAGCCCAATATAATTCCTCCCTTTTGAATGGTTTGAGTTGACCTGTGTAGTTTGTTATGGATTTAAACTGTCTAAAAAGGTGGGTCGTTACAGTTGGTATCAGAGCTTTGGTTTAGACATACCTTAGTCTGTTGGGGTTAACTCATTAGACATAGGTAGTAATACCCTAGAATGAGTTGCTTGGGTGTATATACAAGAGTGTGTATTTATTAATGTTACAAAAATGTTTTATATAAGTTTTGAAATGAAATTATTTTTTCTAATATGATATGATATATATATATATATATAAAGAAATAGATTTTTATAACTAATATAGTTATTTGTAACATTTGAGTTATGAAATGGTAATATTTAGTTATTATCATTTATTGTTGATCGATTGAGTTTTTGTCAATTTATAAGCATTGGCTATTATTTTGAATGAATTTATAGACTGAACACTAGTTTAATAATGGTGAATTAAAGAGAATTAAGTGGATAATTAGGATATTTGATATGAAATTGAAATGTTGTTGTGAGTTTTGGTTGTTTTTGACTATTGAAATTAAATGGAATGTCTAGGTTTTTGGATAGTCGAAACTTCTGAATTAATATATAAGTTGAGATGTAGAAATTTTGTTGAATTATGCAGTTGAATTTTGCAACGACCTATCCTTTTTGGACATTTTAAGCAGACACACATGTCCAACTCAAACCATTCAAAGACGGCAGATCGTTATGGGGTAAATAAGAAAAAGAGAAAGAAATAAAACAAATACAAAATCTCATAGTGGAATGATAAAATATAATAATAATAGTTCATGAAGCTGTTTACAAATAAATTTGATTATACTAATACAATACAAAATCAGAGTTATAGACATCGAGAATAAATAAACGCAGCGGAATAATATGATGCGGTGAAATACATATTATAATTAATAAGAGTACAAATCTTCGTCTTCGTCCTCTAAAAGAAGGTCTTCAACCCTTAAATGCTCAGGCTGACCCGATCGATTTGAAATGAAAAAACACTCGAGTCAGAACTAAAAGATCTTATGTAAGTTAAATCAACGATAAATAAATACGAGTGGAATGGCGTCAGAGTTGTTTAGTTATTTGACTTCTCTTATCCAGTGTCGAACATGAGTGCAACAACTTAAGAGATGTTTGGGATTACCATCTCCTAAGTATCCATTAAACTATCTACTATGTACTACAATACACTATTATAATATATCTACAGTAAAGTAAAAGTACTAAAATAGCGTTAAACTTTACCCATATCTCCCATAACATATTTTATATATCTCCGTAGTCTATACAATGTCGTACGCTCCACAAAACCAATGGTTTACCTAGAGGACATCCTATAGGAACGGTTCAAAACAAACTCGTAGACGGCGCTCAAGGGCATGTGAACACGGCAATCGAGGCAATGCCATGATAGATTTACCAATTGCAGAACCGGACTGGTGGTAATGCATAGCAGCTACTACCACCTATCTCGGAACACACTCCCAAAACATAAATCAAGGGTTGGACAACAAATCATGTAACAACCCTCATATTCGAGGCAATGCCATGATAGATTTACCAATTGCAGAACCGGACTGGTGGTAATGCATAGCAGCTACTACCACCTATCTCGGAACACACTCCCAAAACATAAATCAAGGGTTGGACAACAAATCATGTAACAACCCTCATATTTAACGATTTTATATTTAAATGTTTAATTTAAATATGGCGTCGTTAGTCGGATTTAGGTTCGAAAAGCTACTTTTTGCAAACGGCGGAATTGAAGCTCGAAACCACTTCCATTGAGTCCAAAATGGCGTTTGCGATCTTTTTGAGTATAATCTTTGATATGTTTGGAGTTAGTGAAATTTTGCCCCTTTTTCTACTTGGGCTTGAGTTTGGCTTCAGCCCCAATCTCCTCTTAACCCTCTAGCTCACTAACCCTTCATCCATTCATCCTCATTTCATTCCTTTAGTTTAAGAAAACTGGAAATGGGGGAAAGAAAGAAGAATTAGAAACTCCAAGCCCTAGTTCCATTTGCAAACTCCAAATTCTTGCTTGAAATTCAAAGAGAAGGATAGGTAAGCCTCCTCTTCATCTTCTCCATCTCTTCTCCTCTTCAATTTCAGAAATTCCTAAGCTCTAATTTGGGAAATATATGTTTTGGTTCTTAGATTGAAAATTGTAGAGTTGAAGTGAAGAGTGGTTAACCTCCTTCTTGTGTTTGTGCTCTCATCTTTGTTTGTGTGCAAAAAGGTGAGATTTTTATCTCACGTCTATGACTATAAGTATCTTTGGTTGTTAGGTATGAATTCCTAACAATTATTCATGTGCAATTGCTTTTGATTTGGATTGGTTTTGTGAACATTGCAATTTTTGGTGTTTTGAAGTCAAAAGTTCTAAAAATCATAACTTTGATGTTGTAATCATGTTTTTGGAGGTGTATAAAAGAGCCAATAGTGCTGGGTTGTCGTATGGCATAAACCCATAGCATCCATCGCTCGTTCGTTTGCCATTCATTTGGATTTTTGCCTTTATGGGCTTGGCTGATTTTTGCCCACAGGGGGATTTCAGACGTCTGAACTCGAATTTTAGACGTCTGGTTTCAAATTCAGACGTCTGGTTTGGAAAAAACAGACGTCTGGAATTGGTCCCTGGAAGACGCAAAAAGGCAGAGACAAAATCCAAACGTCTGGAAATCCATTCAGACGTCTGGTAGTGGTTCAGACGTCTGGAAGGTAATTTCAGACGTCTGAAATGCGCAATTTTGCCTATTTTGGCTAATTTTGAGCTAATTTCCAACTTTTATCGATTCGTGTTGATTCCAATTTGTTGTTATTGCATATTTGACTTTGATGACTTGTTTTTGACTTCATTCACGGGTTTTATAAATAATCTCTCTAAATCGTATTAAAAACTCCCTTCTCCAAATTATAAATTCTATTTATAACGCACACACACAATTTCGCACTTCGAGCGAAGTCGAAGGAAGATTAAATGGTTAGGTAAAACACGGACCATGAATCCGTGCGTTTGTCTTCCCGATTAGTTCCCGACCAATTCGATTGATCGTTTTGACCTTCGGGTTTGGTTTATCGATGATATGAGGTAAACTTTGTACTGCTTTGAGTGTGAAAGTGACTGACGGACAGTAAACCGTTTAGTGCGAACGAGTGGTTATGGGACGCACGTTAACACTTTTCGGGTTCCTTTTCGAGAGTTGTAACACATTCCGCCAGTTAGTGGTGTCCAGTACTGGGCCTCCGGACCTTCACCACTACGGTTTGTTGCCTTCGGGTATGTTGCCTTCGGGTATGTTGCCTTCGGTTTTGTACCTTCGGGTTTGTGCCTTCGGGTTTGTTGCCCTTTAGTATCGCTTCCGATGTTGGTCGTTATGAGCCGCATGGGTGATATTGGGTTGCCCTTTAGTATCGCTTCCGATGTTGGTCGTTATGAGCCGCATGGGTGATATTGGGTTTGGAGTCTTCGGGCTCATGGATCCTTGTTTATACAGTACTGAGCTCGAGCAATTTTATGACGTTTCATTAATATGTATATTCCCTTGGTATCGCCCTTCGATGTTGGTCATTTTGAGCCGCATGAAGTATAGCGATTACCTTCTGGAACTTGTATACCTTATGGCTATTTGTTATTTGCCATTTGGCTTGATTTGGGATAATTGTATCCTTTGTTTATCTATGTCGCCGATGCTATGAGGCTTGTTCTATATGATTCATCTTGTGTTGATGATTATGTTATCTCTTTTAGAGATATTTGTTATACTTTGTAACCTTGCAGGTTTATTGTTGTTTAGTTTATCTAACTGATTTGTTTAGCTAGACTGACCCGTGTATTTTATACTTGGGTCAGACCGAGACGTTTCAGGTTAGGTACTTTGGACTTAGCCTATTTTGCTTCCGCATGGACTACTTCGCTAGCTTCTTTTTTTCATAGCTTTTGTGTAGTCCTATTATGTTGAAACTCTGATATTTATTCTTCTGGATTTGTCTGTATATTATGGTTGGCTATACCACTTGACATGTATTATTTTGTATACTCTGCTATGTATCGGTATATATGTATATGATGGTACTGTTCTATGATGTTTCCTACATTTGAGTTGTTATATTCTGTTCTGATAGATCCTCCAACCACCTATGGTTTTGTTTTAAATATTCATTGGATATGTCGATCGGTTTGGTGTGATTATTGTCGACGTATTTAATAGATAGTTAAAGCAAGACTGTAGATGGTCGCTCCTATCCAGCCTTATTCTCCGTGTTAGCAGACAGTATTATCTATTAATACTCTTTGCTAGCGTGGGTATAGAGGTGGGGCGCCACAAATCATCGTAAATTTCATAATATGTAATCGAAGAAGTTTGTCCGATCGGTGAATGACCTCACTTGGCCCAGATATAGCTCCTGTTTTAGTCACATCTAAGCCGACTCACGGGAGTCAGGGTCACGTCATACCTTATACAGAAATCGTTCGCCAAACCATCCTACTTCGTTTCTGGAATCTCCACCATGTACACAGTTGTTAAAGTGATTTTTGGTATTGGCAGAGAATATGATAATATACGATCCCGGTCTGTTTAACAACCAAACGCTTATTTCACACCAGATGGTTCTTTTACATTTCAAAAGTCATTCACAATTTATATCAAAGTATCATATTCTCAAAACCATATCTCTTTCGAAATCATATTCACTTTCAAAATTGTTGGTAAGATAAGTTAATTAAATCCTCATTCCAAAATCATAATATTTACTCAAATATTTCATTTCACAAAAAGGTATCAATTTCAAATCCCAACTTAGGTTATATCATCATTAAGGATTTAAATATAAATACTTCGACTTTACACAGTCTGAAATTTTAGAAAATAGTTTAGATAGTTTTAATAGTTAAAATAATAATTTATATAGGTTAAAATAGTTTAAATAGTAAAAATGGTTTTAAATATATTTAAATTTGATTTAATTAGATTTAAATTTATTTAAATAGATTTGAGATAGATATAATAGATTTTATTAGATTTAAAATGTTTTAAATAGATTAATTAGAGATTAAATCGATTTAAATTATATCGAGCAGATTTTATATAGATTAAATAAATTTAAAATAGATTAAATGTATTTAAATTATATTGAATAGATTTAAAATAGATTAAATAAATTTAATTAGTTTAAAAGGTAAGTAGATTAAATTGGATTAAATAGGTTATAATAGATTAAATAAATTAAAAATAGTTTTAAATTGGTCAAAGTAGTTTAGATTAAGTTAAAATTGATTTCGAAGTTATATCCAAACATTTCGGTAACTGAATTCCAATAAATTCATTCAATTTTGAAATTCAAATTTAAATCGTTTTAGCAATTCATTAAACCAATTCCAATTTAACATTTAACACTTGGATCATCAAAAATAATTTAGTTGACATAAATCAATTTCTATTTCAAACTATCAGTAACTGAATTCAAAATTTTAAAGATTCAAAATACATTAATTTAACCAATTCGGTGTCCGTGTATAAATTTCTACCTTAGGGTCAAGTGATACGGTTATTTATCATTTCAACCCGCAATTTAAAATTTTACGGTTGTATATCATTTCAAACCGCAATCCCGAGCTAAATAAAAATCCATAAAATCGCTCGAATCTATTAATTCAACTCATAACGATTTTTCCTTAATGTATAGATCATTTGGGTATGTATCATTTTAACCCATACGGAACTTGCAGTTATAACAATATAAAGTACAACTTCCAGTCATCCAATATCGACAATCAAACATCCATCATAATCATCATCCAAATTAGTCAATAAATATCAACAGATAACTGGTAATCAATAACAGGTATTAAATTAACAATTTAAATTCAATATTATACCAAACATCGATAAATAAATTTCTAATCACATCATAAATTTTATTTAACTAACATAAGAAATTTTAGAAGTTGTGAGTGGGTTAAAACACTCACCTTTGATTTCAAATTGATTTGAAATCCAAATAAAGAATTAAATTTTGACAGTCTTAAAATCTAACCAAACCTTCGTCAAAATGTCCAGAATGTTGATACGATCCCAACGGAACAGTCCTCGCACGAATTGGACCTCGTATGTGAAAGTTATGTATTTTAGAACATCGAACATCAAAATTTAAATTTAAAAAGAGTAAACAAACAAAAAGGCAAATCAACTCATGCCACATCAGCATTTCCTTCACCGTGCAATTCATGTTCACGCCCATGGTTTTTTCCGCACACCTCCACCACGTTTGACCAGCCACAGCCCTCACCAGAGTCACCATCGACCGAGCCTCCACCCTTTGCGTGCTCTCCATCCTCGCCTCCACCGGCCAGCCTAGCCGCACACCCACCAAAGCACCGCCGCCGTCGCCGAAACCTTAGGATTTTGAAACCCTAATCCTCAAATTCCGGCCATCACACTCCGATTCATACCGATCGACCACCATCGTACGACTCCACGCGATAATCTCTACCGAACCCATAAATCAATTTCGCCGATTGGTATCGGAATCGAAAACCCCCAATTTGGCGTTAGGGTTCCAAGATTTTGTGGCTTTATCCATGATTTATGGTTGACTCGGGCATTGTTTGCAGAAACAGACACCAGACGTAGATTCGTATCGTTGAGATCTTTGGTTTTATAGTTTGATTTTTTAATTTGATTTTGATTTGCAATTAAATTTGGAATTGGTTTTGGTTTGTATGCCATTGGAAAGAGAGGAGTAGAAAGAATTGTACGTACTATAAACAAGAATATGAGAAACAATTAGGGTTTATAACGGGCTATTTATTGGCAGATCAGAAATAGAAATTAACGGACAAGGTCGATTTACAAGTTGAACGATAAATGACACGAAAAGCCCGTTTTGCATCCGGGACGAAAATGGATTATCCCATATATCAAAACAGATGTTTTTGATAATTTTAAACTTAATGAAATATGTGTCAAGTCCTAATTCCATCGTATGAAGTAGTTATGTTAAAATCATCTTATTTCAAATTGATTTCATTTAAATTAATTTCTAGGCGTTTCGAGCCCGTACGATCAAACAACAAGTCCGATCACTACGAAACTTGAAACCCTACAACAATTCACCGTTACGGATGCAATGAAATTGGTTTCGTCAAAATCGAAGATAGTGGCCAAAATGGCTATTTTCACATTAGTTAAATAAATTAATATTAAATTAATTAAATAACTTTTAAATTCAATATTTATAAACTAACTATTATTATCATTTTTTATTACATGGATATTTACAATAGTTTAAAACAAATTTACATATCAATTCAGTGTTAAATATTACCAAATTACAGTATTCAATTTCAACTATAATTAAATCCAATATTTATAATTTAATTTAGATAAATTTATTTAATTTGGTTTCGATCTTGAATTCAACCCAATATTACTCTACATCCATAGTTAACATTGTTTTATATTTTATTACATTGATGTTCTCTAATTTCCACCTTTTATTTGTATTATTTACTGTATTTCTCTTATATTTAATTTTTTTTGTCAATTATATTATAATTTAGAATCTCAACAAATTAGTTTGTCTTTGTTTCACTCATTTACTTCCATTAAATTTTTTCTTTATAAATAAATTTAACATTTCTATTCATTGTATTGCATTAATTATTTTACCATTTTCATCTAATTTTCCATTAAAATAATCTTTAATTACATTTAATTGTAATAAATCCATTCATTATAATTTAAATTCCAATAAACCGAGCAAGCTTGATTCCAATTCTTTTTATTAAATCAATTATCATATTATGCATAAAATATTCATTGGTTACGTTCTTTTATTATTGAATCAATTTATTCTCTTATGAGTGCAATTTACATTTCTGTGCATTTTATTTCATTCCAAATTTGCAGTTATTGTCTTAATTCACATTAATGTAACATTTATTACATTTAGTTGCAATTAATTAAATATATTGGTAACTCACAACAATTTGTCACTATTCCTACATTTAATAACATTGGTAAGTTTATTATTTACAACAATTGTAATAAGAACTCTCATTACACTAATTTTTTTCAATTTCCATTTATTACACATTATTTATTAATAAATCAACATTTAAATTATCAATAGCTCTTTTAATCCAATTATCTAATAATACATACGTTATTACAACTAATTACGATCTATCGCCAATTTATAACCTTTTAACCATTTTAATTCTTGGAATTACATTTAAAGCAGTTATTAATTATCTTAAATTAATACTATTTCATTATTCCAGTTATATTATTATTATTAAATCATAAAACTTATTAAATCAACAAGATTTAATTATCAAAAATTATGAGTCGCTATAAATTTGGTAACCTTAAATTGAAAGTAAGTGAAACAAGGTTAAATTTTTTAAATCAATGTTTAGTAAATGAATAGAATTATTGTACACATTATTGGCACGTAATGTAATAATATATAAATGTGAACTTTAAATCTTAGGATGTTTAAATTGAAATTTTGATTATGGAAATGTTGTAAATGAGATTAAATTGGAAAAAATATGTGTATAAACTTAATTAAAAGTTGTGAATGTGTCATAAATAAATTTGAAAAGTAAAAGTGAAACTAATTGGATAAAATAATATAAACCAAAAGTGAAATGATTATAAATAAAGTCACGACTTGTAAACTTTTTATGAAATAAATGAATGTTGCAATAAATGGTTATAATATAAGTTGTGTTAACTTTAAACTCGAATAATGTCTTATATAAGGAATTAAGCTTTTATTAATTGGTTATGAACTTAAGGAAATTCCTTATGAAATGGTTGGAAAACAAATGTAGTATTAAATGAGAAATATTACATGTGAAATGAATGCAAATTAAATTGAAGAGAAATATAAGCAATATTTTGAGAATGAATATGTAACATTCCTGAATTTTGAACAAGATAATTTGACAATTTATTTAATTTTTGGAATTAAATTATGGAATTTTTGTAGTTAATTTTTAATTTTTTAGAATTAAAAGTTGAATCAATTGGAAGATTTACAAAATAAATAATAATATGCATTTTTAGATTGAATTTGGAATTTAAAAGATTTGAGATTTTATTGTGAATTTAATTATGAAAGTTTTAAAAAATAAGTGTTTGTTAATAAGTTGAACATCTTAAGTTTATAAATATAGATGTATTGAAAATAAAAGTTGTATTTACTAACTTATAAATATTTGCTAATAATGTATAATCTAATTTCAAACTATTTTACTTTAATTTGTGTAAGTATAACTACATAACATATATGTGTAAATATAAGATTGATAAGCATGTTTTATAAATTTAAAATCAAATAAGGTTTAAAAACAAAATGTATGAATTAAAATTAATTGAACTAAAGGACCAAAACAAAATTTATAAAATAAATTCAAGACAAGGTTAAAAACATAAATATACAAAATTTTACAAATGTAAACCATATGACATAAAAAAATAACAAGTGTAAACATAAGTAACAAGTGGCAATTGTTTTACTTATTTTTGTTTGAAAAATATTTTATTAAAAATTTATTAAGTAGAAATCTTAGCAATTCATAATTGTTCAAACATTATCTTCAAAAGAAAATCTGAAATCAGATTTAAAGTGAAATTCAAAACCAGATTTTCTCATCAATTACCTGTAACAAAATTTAAGCATAGCAAATCTGGAACAAGCAAATGCAGTTTTCCCTGGTGATAATTGAAGAACCTGTTTTCACAATTCAATTCATCAATGATTCAATACAAAGATTAAAAGGCAAACAAGATCAGAGAAGTAAAACAATCGAGTGAAGTTTTTAAAGCAAATAAGTTGCAATTCAAGTCTCAGATCAAACCTGGAATTAATAAGCAAGCTAATTTAACAATGAGAAGCAGATCAAAATCAAATATGGGAATAGGCTCTGCATGCAAACCTGAAATGGATTCAACTAAGGCAAGCCTGGAATCAAGCAGCATCTGTTTGCAAGCACTTCAGTTGCATATAGATTAGCAATTCAACTTTTAACACAAAGAAGCAAGAGAAAAAAAAATAAATCAAAACCTGAAGCCAAATGGAAATCAAAGACCTGTCTCTGCTTTCTGGAAAAAAAAAAAAAAAGAGATAAGTAAATTTTTCTTAAAGCTTTGAATTTCATATTGTTAATCAGTGATAAAGCATAAGTTAAAACAGTTGAAACAACAAAAAAAAATGCAGATTCAACTAGAAAGAAGATGCAAAGTGAAGTCTGCAGCCTGGAAAGAAAAAGAAACAGTTGAAGCTTTAAACAAATTTAAACCTGTAAGTAATTTATTTATTTTTCTTTTGTATTGAATAAATTAAGAGTAACAATGGGTAAATGAAAATATGTAACCAGAGATCAAGTAATTCCCAAACCAGAGCAAAAGCAAGCATCAAGAAACTGGAAAACAACAGTTTGCCTCAAATTAAAAAAAAAAAAACTGTAAGTAAATGGAATATTTTTTGTTATTGATGAGTTAAGTAAACAAATATAACTAAGAAATCTTCAATCTGGAAATTATAAATTCAGATTCAACTTGAAAAGCAAGATGTCAAAACAAATTCCAGTTTTGAAGAAAAAGAGACTGTATCTGTTCTTCATCTACAAACAGGTGAGCAAACTTGAAAATCTTCCCTTTGAATCTGATATCTATGAACTTGTGAATTGCTTTGTGATGCTTGCTTGTTGATATTGGGTTACATGCTTGTAAAATTTGAAATGAGTGTGTTTCTGCTGTATACATGTCCATTGTATGGTTTCTCTGTATACCTCTCAGTTGCAAGGTTAATTTAAATTCATAAACCCTTTGATTAGTTTAAGATTAAGATTCAAACAAAACTTGTTTGTTTAAATTAAAACTTCATTTTAAAATTTTATATAAGTCAAAATAATATATAAACATCTCTGGAATATATATAAACCAATGATCAATCAGTAATTAGTGAAATCCCAAGTATAATGATTTGGAGTTTCAGGGTTATAAATCTAATCTTCATACAAAATTATGATTTTTCAAAGCAAAATTACGATTTTTAATGCTATATTTCAAGAGCAATTCTGTTTTGACAGTATTATGTATTTTGGGGTATCTCGTTTGCCACAAATGGTTTGAGGTGTCGAATTTGTTTCTGGATGAAGGGGAGTTATCATAGATAAAGGGAAAATTTCCAGTTTGGGTTGCATTTCGTTTTTGAAGTTGTGATTTTGATTTGAATTCTAGAACCGTAGTTTTTGTGGGTTACAGTTTTGGGTAAATTTCGAACTCCTCAGTGAATCGAGTTCGAAGCTGTTTGGGGTATTGATGGATGGTGAGGTGAAGAAGCTATCACCGGAGTTTGGTCGATGATGTTGGTCGGAGCTGAGAGAAAATGGTGTTGACAGGTTGTCACTGCAGTGGGGTTGATTTGTGCAGGTTTGGGTTGTTGATGGTTGCAGAGAATTTTTTTTTTTTTTTTTAGCTCGAGTTAGTCTAGGGGAGAAATGGAGAAAACTCGAAGCAGTGAGGATTTTGACTCGAAGTAATTTTTATGGTGACTCGGGTTCATGAGTGTTTCAGGTAGAAGCAGAAACCTGTTTTTTTCCAGGTTTCCAAATTTTGAAGTTAAGGTCAATTTCAAACAAAAATCTGAAGAAACTAGGTTGAATCTGAAATTTTAAATATGAATGCAATTAATTTAGTTTTGGGCTTTGAAATAATTTGAGTTTTGAAGTTTTAATTAGTTTTAAGCAAAAGTTAGAAATCTGTTTCCAGGTTATTGAAATTTAGGTAAAAGAAATTGCAAACTTAAAATTGTTAACTTTGGATTTGAAACTGAATTTAAGAATGGTATCAAATAAGTTTGAATTCTGTTTTCTATGAAATAGTTTAAATTCAGGAATTTTAAAGTTTGGTTTTTTTAATAAAACAGAAACTGTTTCTGTTTAAATGTGAAGATAAGTTTAAGTTTTTTTTTAGGGTGGAGATTTAAACTGAGTTTTAGTTTGAATTTGAAAATGAATTCAAATTTTAATTGTCTGAAATTTGAAACCATATTGTGTTTTTAAATTTAAATTTGATTTGAAACTCTCAAGTATAAAATGCATTGTTGTTTTGCATTTGAAGTAAAAGGTTAAGTATTTAATTTAGGAATTCAAATGAATTCAAACTCTGAGTTTTTAAATCTATTTTTTTTAACTTCAGTTTTTAAATTAAAGATTTAAATTTAAATTGTTTTCAAATGGTTTGCATTTGAATTAAAGGTATAGATGATAGAAAGAATTTAAAGCTAAAATAAATTTGAAAGTTGAATTTCAAATGTTAAAGTAATTTTTAAATTGGTTTGAATTTAATTTGAATTGAAATTTAAATTCTTTTTAATCTTATTAACAAAGTATATGTTCTTGTAAACATATAAGATTAAGATTTGTATTGTTTTAGAATCTTATTTTAAATAAATTTGAATCTTTAAGTTTAAAAGAAATGCTAAATGGAATTTAATGTAAATTTAAAAACATTTTTGTGTTTAAATGCTTGATTTAATAAGAAATGTTTATCTAAAAGATAAATAAATGTTTAATGATTGGAATCATTTAATTACTAAGGTAATTTAGATAAATATTAATTATTTAATAAATTAATAATGTGGAAGTTTAATTAAAAAATTAATGATATTTAATTTGATTTGAGATTAATTAATTAAGTTTAATTAATCTATAATTAAGAACGGTTAACTAAATTTTAATTTATAATTAAGATTTATTTAATCAAGTGATTAATGATTAATTTAGATAATTAATTAAGAATAATTAATTGGGTTGAGTAATTAATGTATTTAATTACTGAATGGTTATTAATCAAGGGTGATTTATATATATATGTAGGGTTTAAGTAATTAACTTGTGTAATTATCTTATAAGCTAATTACTCATTGTAATTAGAGATAGTTAATTAGGACTAATAAATGAAAGTAATCATGTAGGGAATAAATTTAAAACCACCCAGTTTATTCATCTTAATTGTAGATGCTGATTGTTATTGAATGTTGTGTGATGGATTGATATATTTGATATGTGATGTGATGCTATGTGATACTTTGCGTTGATCTGCTATATTTGTGATGAATATACTGTTGTATGAATATGAAAACCCTTTGACCCGTAAAATGACATTTGAGTTTCGATGCGACAGGGAGTCGGATTCCAGTTGGTTATCCGAAACCCACATCGAATCATATTAGTGAATTTTTGTGATTGATAATTTACCTTATCTATGAATCTGTTAATATAGATAAGCGTTATGGGTTATCCCGCTTATCTTTATGATTGAATCTGTGATGATGATGTTGTGCACTATTGTGTAAAACCCCTGGACCACACTTATACACACACAAATATGGATTGCACGTGGAAATGGGTTAAGTCACTGATTTTGAAATTGTTTTAGAATTTGAATTTTTGAATCCAAAATAGTTTTGGAATTAGAATTGAAGCTTTTGAAAAAAATGAATTTCAAAAATAAAAGTTATTTTGAATAACTCGATTGAGTTTTGAAATTTTAAATAATTTGAGTTAAATTTGAATTCAATAATTGAATTGAATTCTATGATTTGGAAACTAGGGTTTTAAAAAGTTATTCAACTTATAAATGGGTTTATATGGGGTTTTTAAACCAATTTAAAAGTGATGTTTTGAAATTTAAAATTTAACCCAAGATTCCAACTTGTATAAATCGGACTTTTCTGAAACGAAAACTGTTGTTTTCAAATAATAGAAGCTTTCATATAAGAAATGGATTTCCAATGTATGTTAAAAGGAATTCAAGTTTTGAAATGAAAATGGTATTCCAAGTTATAAATAAATCTTTGGAACGTGTTTTGAAAGCTATAGATTAAATCTTAAATTTATCGAGTTAATCCAATTGGAATGGAAGTTGTTTTGAATCTATGAATAGATCTTTGTGAAACTAGGTGAAACTTGGTGAAATAAATCTTTTTGTTTAAAGATTTAAAATGGTAATTTGTTTAACCATTTGAAAGAAAAGTTTTGGATTTTATAAGTTGTGACTTAACTAAAATCCCATATCCATATGTTTTAAAATATGGCGCTCATTATTCGGTTTAGCCGGGAGAGAACCTAGTGTCATATAGCCCATTCCGAATAGTGATACGACGTTAGGGATAGCAATTGAAGACCGGTGGTGAAGACCGGATATTTCCGAAAACAAAAGGGTAACTCATCGATTGTCTCTGCACTGGCTGATCCCCGGTATAGAGATCTTCATATGTGATGGGAAGTCCGGACGTGATTAGGGATTATCCGGATTTGCAAGGGCTTCTTCGGAAGTGCCTTCGGTTCTGTTCGAACCCGGGACAGACTTGTATGGTTGTATGTCCGACATTACACTTTGAGATGTTAACTGATCTCTATCAAATACATTTCTGCCTGGTGGCGGAGAATTTATTCTCTTAGCTTAACACCCTTCTCTGAGACGTACGAGCTCAGAGGTTATGTAGTTGATATTTATCAGTGATATTCCCAATTTGGTAATGTGGCATGCTGAGTGCTGCTGTGTGATGATCATTGGTTGATCATTTGTGATATGATCATTTGTTTGATCATTTATCTTTGTGATCATTGCTTTGGTCATCTGATTGACCCAAAGCATGGCTTTGTTGCACAAAGCGTAGCTTTGTGGACGAGACTGCATCAGGACCTCACTCCCCGGAAATGGTCGAAACAGGAAAGATGCGGCAAGGTTATGAGGGTCGCTCCCTTTAGGGTGTGTCATTCCCTTCTGGTAAAGGGTGGTATCAGGTATGGAGCCCTGGTATTTAACCTATGTGGTTGCTCCAATCTCATTTACTGTGTGGTTGTTGCTTTGAGGCGCCTCGGATAAAGGTCCCAAAGGACCGGGGGATGACATATTCGTGTAGTAGTTACCTAGTTACAGAGGTAACCCGGCCTTGTGTTGGCAGAGATCTAACCGTAACGTTAGTTCTCGGGACGTCCCGCCAGAGGCGATCCCATGTGGCAGTAGGAAGTTCCTTAGCCTGACCATTTGTTGGAAATCCATTCATCCAATACGTGCCTTGTACGGTTTTAGTTGTAGGACCTGCCATTTAACATGGCAGCTATAGTAGGCATAGTATCATGGTACCTATGCTGGCTAGGATTTATATTATACTTTCGAAAGATTTTCCACTATGCACTAGTAATAATATCAAAGGATTTTTCTCGTAGTAAGCATGTTTGACTATCATAAGGAGAAATCTCCCCCATGTGTGCGTTTGCATTGTGTGTGTGCCGGGAGGCCTTATGGTAGTTTCATTTTTTAAAAAGCATTGCGGATTTCAAATTTAAATTCTGTTGTTTGTTTTAAAAGACCAAATGTTTTTGTTTGCTCATACCAGTCCCATGACTGACCTGGAGTTTATTGTTCCTTTCCTAAACTCTGGGTGCCCACTATTTTCCCACACGGGCAGTCTAGAGTTGGGGTTTTCAGATAATCAGTAGTAGGTGTAGATTCGATAGCTTTCAGCCTTAGGATTTGGCAATTACAATTGGATCGAGTCGCTTCTCTTCATCTTGATTTGGAAGTTCTCGCTATTTCTGGATTGATGCCTTGGAGATGGAGTTACAGCTGGAGTTCTTTCTTGAAGCTACATTGGAGATTTTGTTCCGCTGCTAGTGTTATCTTTTATTTCCGCTGCTATTCTTTGTAACTCTGATGTATATTGATGTTCATTGTATCATTCTGTTGTATCAGATATTGTATCAAATGCTGTATATGAAATATATTATTCATTTCTTCCGCTGTGTTATTTACTTAATGTGTTATAAGCTCCGGCGACTCGAATTTGAACGGTCGAATCTGCGGCATTCGAGTATAATGTAAAGTATGGATGTTGATTTTCGAACGCGAAAAATTCGAATCGTTACATTTGGTATCAGAGCTGAAGGTTAAAACTTTAGCTCAGGAGTATAACACATTAAGTAACTCATTAGAGATAGGGTGAAGTAAACCCTAGAATGAGTATATCCCTGAGATATCCGTTCGAATGCCTCAGTAAATTCTCTTACTATCCACTGATAGTGAGTATGAGTGCGAGAAGAGAATGAGATAGGGGACAGGGGAGTACCACTACAAATGGTCAATACCCTGCAACAGTGGGAATATCTTTTCTCTATCAATCTCCTTTGATTCGATTTCGAATTCTTTTGATTGCTTCGTGGCTGCTCCAGAAAGAAGTTTCGGTGTGATGATGGCCATACGTATCGATGTAGGAAATTCTTACTTCGTATCTTCATCGGTTTCTTATCAGCTTTTCGATCTAAACTCTAATGAATTTGAAATTGAAAATATTAAATAAATTGGAAATTTTAAATTAGTAAATTGGTTAACTAATATGAAGATTTGATCCATCTATCTATTCTCTGGGATCCGATATATTCTACGAACGATTAGTTATCTCTTCGAACTAGTCAATGCCCTTACATATTCATAGACCGATGGACCCAAATATCTTGTGTAATATTATATGAGATTGTTCTCATATCTATTGTTGATATTCTTATTTGGTAAGCCAAATGTAGAATAGTTAATCGGCCTGATTTATGAGTCGATTATCTATCCTTGTGTATCTATCCATCATTGGTTGTCTTCCTACTTTCAAATTTCGAGGACGAAATTTTCTTAAGGGGGGAAGTCTGTAACATTCCTGAATTTTGAACAAGATAATTTGACAATTTATTTAATTTTTGGAATTAAATTATGGAATTTTTGTAGTTAATTTTTAATTTTTTAGAATTAAAAGTTGAATCAATTGGAAGATTTACAAAATAAATAATAATATGCATTTTTAGATTGAATTTGGAATTTAAAAGATTTGAGATTTTATTGTGAATTTAATTATGAAAGTTTTAAAAAATAAGTGTTTGTTAATAAGTTGAACATCTTAAGTTTATAAATATAGATGTATTGAAAATAAAAGTTGTATTTACTAACTTATAAATATTTGCTAATAATGTATAATCTAATTTCAAACTATTTTACTTTAATTTGTGTAAGTATAACTACATAACATATATGTGTAAATATAAGATTGATAAGCATGTTTTATAAATTTAAAATCAAATAAGGTTTAAAAACAAAATGTATGAATTAAAATTAATTGAACTAAAGGACCAAAACAAAATTTATAAAATAAATTCAAGACAAGGTTAAAAACATAAATATACAAAATTTTACAAATGTAAACCATATGACATAAAAAAATAACAAGTGTAAACATAAGTAACAAGTGGCAATTGTTTTACTTATTTTTGTTTGAAAAATATTTTATTAAAAATTTATTAAGTAGAAATCTTAGCAATTCATAATTGTTCAAACATTATCTTCAAAAGAAAATCTGAAATCAGATTTAAAGTGAAATTCAAAACCAGATTTTCTCATCAATTACCTGTAACAAAATTTAAGCATAGCAAATCTGGAACAAGCAAATGCAGTTTTCCCTGGTGATAATTGAAGAACCTGTTTTCACAATTCAATTCATCAATGATTCAATACAAAGATTAAAAGGCAAACAAGATCAGAGAAGTAAAACAATCGAGTGAAGTTTTTAAAGCAAATAAGTTGCAATTCAAGTCTCAGATCAAACCTGGAATTAATAAGCAAGCTAATTTAACAATGAGAAGCAGATCAAAATCAAATATGGGAATAGGCTCTGCATGCAAACCTGAAATGGATTCAACTAAGGCAAGCCTGGAATCAAGCAGCATCTGTTTGCAAGCACTTCAGTTGCATATAGATTAGCAATTCAACTTTTAACACAAAGAAGCAAGAGAAAAAAAAATAAATCAAAACCTGAAGCCAAATGGAAATCAAAGACCTGTCTCTGCTTTCTGGAAAAAAAAAAAAAAGAGATAAGTAAATTTTTCTTAAAGCTTTGAATTTCATATTGTTAATCAGTGATAAAGCATAAGTTAAAACAGTTGAAACAACAAAAAAAAATGCAGATTCAACTAGAAAGAAGATGCAAAGTGAAGTCTGCAGCCTGGAAAGAAAAAGAAACAGTTGAAGCTTTAAACAAATTTAAACCTGTAAGTAATTTATTTATTTTTCTTTTGTATTGAATAAATTAAGAGTAACAATGGGTAAATGAAAATATGTAACCAGAGATCAAGTAATTCCCAAACCAGAGCAAAAGCAAGCATCAAGAAACTGGAAAACAACAGTTTGCCTCAAATTAAAAAAAAAAAACTGTAAGTAAATGGAATATTTTTTGTTATTGATGAGTTAAGTAAACAAATATAACTAAGAAATCTTCAATCTGGAAATTATAAATTCAGATTCAACTTGAAAAGCAAGATGTCAAAACAAATTCCAGTTTTGAAGAAAAAGAGACTGTATCTGTTCTTCATCTACAAACAGGTGAGCAAACTTGAAAATCTTCCCTTTGAATCTGATATCTATGAACTTGTGAATTGCTTTGTGATGCTTGCTTGTTGATATTGGGTTACATGCTTGTAAAATTTGAAATGAGTGTGTTTCTGCTGTATACATGTCCATTGTATGGTTTCTCTGTATACCTCTCAGTTGCAAGGTTAATTTAAATTCATAAACCCTTTGATTAGTTTAAGATTAAGATTCAAACAAAACTTGTTTGTTTAAATTAAAACTTCATTTTAAAATTTTATATAAGTCAAAATAATATATAAACATCTCTGGAATATATATAAACCAATGATCAATCAGTAATTAGTGAAATCCCAAGTATAATGATTTGGAGTTTCAGGGTTATAAATCTAATCTTCATACAAAATTATGATTTTTCAAAGCAAAATTACGATTTTTAATGCTATATTTCAAGAGCAATTCTGTTTTGACAGTATTATGTATTTTGGGGTATCTCGTTTGCCACAAATGGTTTGAGGTGTCGAATTTGTTTCTGGATGAAGGGGAGTTATCATAGATAAAGGGAAAATTTCCAGTTTGGGTTGCATTTCGTTTTTGAAGTTGTGATTTTGATTTGAATTCTAGAACCGTAGTTTTTGTGGGTTACAGTTTTGGGTAAATTTCGAACTCCTCAGTGAATCGAGTTCGAAGCTGTTTGGGGTATTGATGGATGGTGAGGTGAAGAAGCTATCACCGGAGTTTGGTCGATGATGTTGGTCGGAGCTGAGAGAAAATGGTGTTGACAGGTTGTCATTGCAGTGGGGTTGATTTGTGCAGGTTTGGGTTGTTGATGGTTGCAGAGAATTTTTTTTTTTTTTTTTAGCTCGAGTTAGTCTAGGGGAGAAATGGAGAAAACTCGAAGCAGTGAGGATTTTGACTCGAAGTAATTTTTATGGTGACTCGGGTTCATGAGTGTTTCAGGTAGAAGCAGAAACCTGTTTTTTTCCAGGTTTCCAAATTTTGAAGTTAAGGTCAATTTCAAACAAAAATCTGAAGAAACTAGGTTGAATCTGAAATTTTAAATATGAATGCAATTAATTTAGTTTTGGGCTTTGAAATAATTTGAGTTTTGAAGTTTTAATTAGTTTTAAGCAAAAGTTAGAAATCTGTTTCCAGGTTATTGAAATTTAGGTAAAAGAAATTGCAAACTTAAAATTGTTAACTTTGGATTTGAAACTGAATTTAAGAATGGTATCAAATAAGTTTGAATTCTGTTTTCTATGAAATAGTTTAAATTCAGGAATTTTAAAGTTTGGTTTTTTTAATAAAACAGAAACTGTTTCTGTTTAAATGTGAAGATAAGTTTAAGTTTTTTTTTAGGGTGGAGATTTAAACTGAGTTTTAGTTTGAATTTGAAAATGAATTCAAATTTTAATTGTCTGAAATTTGAAACCATATTGTGTTTTTAAATTTAAATTTGATTTGAAACTCTCAAGTATAAAATGCATTGTTGTTTTGCATTTGAAGTAAAAGGTTAAGTATTTAATTTAGGAATTCAAATGAATTCAAACTCTGAGTTTTTAAATCTATTTTTTTTAACTTCAGTTTTTAAATTAAAGATTTAAATTTAAATTGTTTTCAAATGGTTTGCATTTGAATTAAAGGTATAGATGATAGAAAGAATTTAAAGCTAAAATAAATTTGAAAGTTGAATTTCAAATGTTAAAGTAATTTTTAAATTGGTTTGAATTTAATTTGAATTGAAATTTAAATTCTTTTTAATCTTATTAACAAAGTATATGTTCTTGTAAACATATAAGATTAAGATTTGTATTGTTTTAGAATCTTATTTTAAATAAATTTGAATCTTTAAGTTTAAAAGAAATGCTAAATGGAATTTAATGTAAATTTAAAAACATTTTTGTGTTTAAATGCTTGATTTAATAAGAAATGTTTATCTAAAAGATAAATAAATGTTTAATGATTGGAATCATTTAATTACTAAGGTAATTTAGATAAATATTAATTATTTAATAAATTAATAATGTGGAAGTTTAATTAAAAAATTAATGATATTTAATTTGATTTGAGATTAATTAATTAAGTTTAATTAATCTATAATTAAGAACGGTTAACTAAATTTTAATTTATAATTAAGATTTATTTAATCAAGTGATTAATGATTAATTTAGATAATTAATTAAGAATAATTAATTGGGTTGAGTAATTAATGTATTTAATTACTGAATGGTTATTAATCAAGGGTGATTTATATATATATGTAGGGTTTAAGTAATTAACTTGTGTAATTATCTTATAAGCTAATTACTCATTGTAATTAGAGATAGTTAATTAGGACTAATAAATGAAAGTAATCATGTAGGGAATAAATTTAAAACCACCCAGTTTATTCATCTTAATTGTAGATGCTGATTGTTATTGAATGTTGTGTGATGGATTGATATATTTGATATGTGATGTGATGCTATGTGATACTTTGCGTTGATCTGCTATATTTGTGATGAATATACTGTTGTATGAATATGAAAACCCTTTGACCCGTAAAATGACATTTGAGTTTCGATGCGACAGGGAGTCGGATTCCAGTTGGTTATCCGAAACCCACATCGAATCATATTAGTGAATTTTTGTGATTGATAATTTACCTTATCTATGAATCTGTTAATATAGATAAGCGTTATGGGTTATCCCGCTTATCTTTATGATTGAATCTGTGATGATGATGTTGTGCACTATTGTGTAAAACCCCTGGACCACACTTATACACACACAAATATGGATTGCACGTGGAAATGGGTTAAGTCACTGATTTTGAAATTGTTTTAGAATTTGAATTTTTGAATCCAAAATAGTTTTGGAATTAGAATTGAAGCTTTTGAAAAAAATGAATTTCAAAAATAAAAGTTATTTTGAATAACTCGATTGAGTTTTGAAATTTTAAATAATTTGAGTTAAATTTGAATTCAATAATTGAATTGAATTCTATGATTTGGAAACTAGGGTTTTAAAAAGTTATTCAACTTATAAATGGGTTTATATGGGGTTTTTAAACCAATTTAAAAGTGATGTTTTGAAATTTAAAATTTAACCCAAGATTCCAACTTGTATAAATCGGACTTTTCTGAAACGAAAACTGTTGTTTTCAAATAATAGAAGCTTTCATATAAGAAATGGATTTCCAATGTATGTTAAAAGGAATTCAAGTTTTGAAATGAAAATGGTATTCCAAGTTATAAATAAATCTTTGGAACGTGTTTTGAAAGCTATAGATTAAATCTTAAATTTATCGAGTTAATCCAATTGGAATGGAAGTTGTTTTGAATCTATGAATAGATCTTTGTGAAACTAGGTGAAACTTGGTGAAATAAATCTTTTTGTTTAAAGATTTAAAATGGTAATTTGTTTAACCATTTGAAAGAAAAGTTTTGGATTTTATAAGTTGTGACTTAACTAAAATCCCATATCCATATGTTTTAAAATATGGCGCTCATTATTCGGTTTAGCCGGGAGAGAACCTAGTGTCATATAGCCCATTCCGAATAGTGATACGACGTTAGGGATAGCAATTGAAGACCGGTGGTGAAGACCGGATATTTCCGAAAACAAAAGGGTAACTCATCGATTGTCTCTGCACTGGCTGATCCCCGGTATAGAGATCTTCATATGTGATGGGAAGTCCGGACGTGATTAGGGATTATCCGGATTTGCAAGGGCTTCTTCGGAAGTGCCTTCGGTTCTGTTCGAACCCGGGACAGACTTGTATGGTTGTATGTCCGACATTACACTTTGAGATGTTAACTGATCTCTATCAAATACATTTCTGCCTGGTGGCGGAGAATTTATTCTCTTAGCTTAACACCCTTCTCTGAGACGTACGAGCTCAGAGGTTATGTAGTTGATATTTATCAGTGATATTCCCAATTTGGTAATGTGGCATGCTGAGTGCTGCTGTGTGATGATCATTGGTTGATCATTTGTGATATGATCATTTGTTTGATCATTTATCTTTGTGATCATTGCTTTGGTCATCTGATTGACCCAAAGCATGGCTTTGTTGCACAAAGCGTAGCTTTGTGGACGAGACTGCATCAGGACCTCACTCCCCGGAAATGGTCGAAACAGGAAAGATGCGGCAAGGTTATGAGGGTCGCTCCCTTTAGGGTGTGTCATTCCCTTCTGGTAAAGGGTGGTATCAGGTATGGAGCCCTGGTATTTAACCTATGTGGTTGCTCCAATCTCATTTACTGTGTGGTTGTTGCTTTGAGGCGCCTCGGATAAAGGTCCCAAAGGACCGGGGGATGACATATTCGTGTAGTAGTTACCTAGTTACAGAGGTAACCCGGCCTTGTGTTGGCAGAGATCTAACCGTAACGTTAGTTCTCGGGACGTCCCGCCAGAGGCGATCCCATGTGGCAGTAGGAAGTTCCTTAGCCTGACCATTTGTTGGAAATCCATTCATCCAATACGTGCCTTGTACGGTTTTAGTTGTAGGACCTGCCATTTAACATGGCAGCTATAGTAGGCATAGTATCATGGTACCTATGCTGGCTAGGATTTATATTATACTTTCGAAAGATTTTCCACTATGCACTAGTAATAATATCAAAGGATTTTTCTCGTAGTAAGCATGTTTGACTATCATAAGGAGAAATCTCCCCCATGTGTGCGTTTGCATTGTGTGTGTGCCGGGAGGCCTTATGGTAGTTTCATTTTTTAAAAAGCATTGCGGATTTCAAATTTAAATTCTGTTGTTTGTTTTAAAAGACCAAATGTTTTTGTTTGCTCATACCAGTCCCATGACTGACCTGGAGTTTATTGTTCCTTTCCTAAACTCTGGGTGCCCACTATTTTCCCACACGGGCAGTCTAGAGTTGGGGTTTTCAGATAATCAGTAGTAGGTGTAGATTCGATAGCTTTCAGCCTTAGGATTTGGCAATTACAATTGGATCGAGTCGCTTCTCTTCATCTTGATTTGGAAGTTCTCGCTATTTCTGGATTGATGCCTTGGAGATGGAGTTACAGCTGGAGTTCTTTCTTGAAGCTACATTGGAGATTTTGTTCCGCTGCTAGTGTTATCTTTTATTTCCGCTGCTATTCTTTGTAACTCTGATGTATATTGATGTTCATTGTATCATTCTGTTGTATCAGATATTGTATCAAATGCTGTATATGAAATATATTATTCATTTCTTCCGCTGTGTTATTTACTTAATGTGTTATAAGCTCCGGCGACTCGAATTTGAACGGTCGAATCTGCGGCATTCGAGTATAATGTAAAGTATGGATGTTGATTTTCGAACGCGAAAAATTCGAATCGTTACAGAATATATTAATGTTTTATATTAAATGGAGAAATTTTGTGAAACAAATATTAAAGTATGAAGTGATATTTGTGTTAATCAGCAAGATTAAAAATGAATTTAATTGAAATGTAAGTGTGATGAAACAAAATGGAATAATTATGTAAGTTCTATATATATTATTTTATTTGCAAAATTAATTTGATCCAGATTTGAGTACACAAGTTCTATGTGAAGTACACCACTTCATGTTAGGATTTTTCATTCGATTCTTGGTGGCGAATATTTGATATGGATTTTTGGTTTGATTCTTGAATTCTCTACCATAGTATATGGCTATGCAAGGAGAATGATGGATTCTAGTCAAGAAACCTTATCGAAGTCTGCACTAGGGAAGTCGAATGAAAAATACTAGTCCAAAAGGGAACTTGTGTAATAGAGCGAGCGATCGAATGTGATTTTGCGAAATGATGACATATTTACATCTTATGTTCTAGTATTATTAATATGCTTTGATGCCGAAATTTAAAATTGTTGGGTTAGATATCTTTTTAATTTAAATTGGAATTTTCCTTGTATGCTATACTACTATTAAATTAAAACCATTTTACAAACTATTTTCTTTTATTTTCTTATACAAACTATCTTATTCTATTTAATTTACAAAACTATTTTACAAACTATTTTCTTTTTTTTCTTATACAAACTATCTTATTCTATTTTATTTATAAAACTATTTTACAAACTATTTTATTCACAAACTATTTTATTTACACAACTATTTTACAAACTATTTTATATACCAAACTATTTTACAAACTATTTTACAACTACTTTATGTACAAAAATATTCTAAATTCGAAACCATTATAAAGCAAAGATGTTCAATTCCATATGGCTTTTTGTACAGTGAAAAAGATTTTGTAAAGATTTTGATTCTTGTATAAGACGAACTTTATATAAGTATAAGGTTATTTTGAAAACTATTGATTTTGGAAGGTATTCGATATGAAGATAGATCTTGTATATATATAATGGAATTATATAAGAATGATTTGATATATTCGAGATTATTGATTTTGGAAAGTACTTTATCTGAAAATGAAATCTTATATATAATGGAATTTATATAAGTGAGATATTTGAAGCTATGGTTTTGAAAGGGTACTATATATGGTATGTTATATTTTAAAGTAAGAAGTATGTTGAAGTACCCTCGGCGAAGAAGTATAGTATGATATGCTTCGACCCGGATGGACTTGGGGAATCCAAGAATGGATTCGACCGATAAACCCTAATATACTTGGGAGAATTTAGAAATGAGTTCGAACCGATATGGTTTTTCGAACTTAAACTCATGAGTTCTTCAATTTTTTTCCAGGCTAGATGGTTCTTTAGTTTACCCAATGGAGGTTCTTTCGATCCTGGGATCTGTTGTTTATGGATCTTTTGGGAAGGAAGCGCATCCATTGCATAAATCATTGAATCACTAATTACCACTGCAGCAAGGGTCGATGGTCCCTTGTTTATGAAATGGCTGCAATATTTTTTTGGAATCCGGAAGGTGGACGGATCTTTTGGAAAGTTTTGTGTCTCTTGCGTAAACACTGGATCAGCAGTGGGCCACTGCTATCGTAACAACATTATTTGACATCAGACTTTGAGCGGTACTCCTCATGCCGGTTTTTAGTATTTTTCTATAACAACCCGGATTTTTCGTTGTTGGTTTAAATATTTAAATGGTTTTAAATGTTGAATTTGGATTATTAATTGATTTTTGGATGTGGAAAATTTGAGTTTATTTATAGGATAAATTCAGAGTTTAAAAATTAACGATTTATTGGGTAATTTAATTATTGAATTTTAAAAAATCAAATATTGGGTAAAATATTGTATCTTTAGTTTTAAGCCCGATAAAAATAATTTAAAGGCTTGTAAAATTTATATTAACAACAAGAAAGGTAATAAAAGTTTAAAATTGAATTTAAAAGTGATCTGTTAAAATTAAAAAATAGTTTGTTCAAATTGACATTTAAAATAGCCTTCCGAGGCACAGTCTTGGATTTCAATAAAACCAGTTACATTGGAACCGTAATAGTGTATTATTATTGGATTTCAAATTTCGTAGCATTTGTAGTTATCGTTTGACCATAAGGGATATAAACGCCTTGAAATTTATATCGAAAATTCAATATAATAATTGGGTTCAAAAAGCTATCTTCTTCATACGATCGAATTAGGACTTGGAACCTTTTCCATTGTGTTTGGAATAGAGTTATAACATTATAAACGCCTAGACGCGTGCCTCGATAGGGGTCCGAGAATTTTATACGTAAATGAGACGTTTTGAAATTTAAATGATATATATATATATATATATATATATATATATATATATATATATATATATATATATATATAAAGTAGAAAAGAAGTTAAATCATGGCCGTCTTTCCCAACCTAATGTATATGTTTCCTTTACCGTGTCAAGCATGCATAAATCACATATCTTTCGATTATCCCTTCAGTCTAAATCAAATTGAAAATCACATATATCTTTTCCCCTTCCTCCCTCTGATTTTCAAATGAAAATCTCGTTCATGAAAAACGATTTCTAAACGAAAAAAGTGCGAATTCAATTCAAAATAAAATGCAAGCCTCTCTCCCTCATATCTATAGTTCTATTCATGAAGTTCAAATCTGTTCGTTCCTCATTTTAAAAAAATGGCAGAACAAAGTAGATTCAAACTAAATCGATTTTCGTTCGAAATGTCAGAAAAAATAAGGAAGGGCTCGCGATCGTACAGAATCGCATGTAGGGGTTCCTGCGATTGAATCACAAGAGGGTGAGCTCGGGCTCAAGATGCTTGGCCGAAGTCGATGCTGGAAGGGACGACGCCGTTAAGGTATGGGGTGAAGGGATCGTGGTTGCTAGGGCTCGCGATACGTACAAAGCGATGGAGGGAGAGGATTCACAGCGTGGGGTCCTCTTCGCTGATTGGTTGAGGTAGCAACTTGGTGTCGGCTCGAGCTGGGTGAAGACGTAGGTGCGTGGGACCTAGGGTTGAGGTGTGTGGCTGCAAAATTGGATTGGGAGGCAGGGGTAATCCGCAAAACGGTAGATGTTATCCTTGGAGCGATTCATTTAGTTTTAAGGTGAAGTTGCCTAATGGTGTTGAAGTGGATCTGAAATCTCTGAAGTCGTTATGTGGGTTAATCGGATTGAAGATTTTTTTCTTTGCTAAGCGAGGTATAAGTTAATTTTTTTAAGTTAGAAATTAAATTTTATTTATGCAAGCTCAAAATCTTTGAAAATCAAGTTGAGATTGAAGTGGATTGCAAACAAAAATAAAGGTTACTTAACCTCACTCAAATTTAGATTTTTGGTTGATATTGAAAAGTTAAAATTAATTATTGGTTGATTGATCGAATTGATAATTGTTATCAGTTGATGTGTTATTGTATATAGTATACAAACACACACACATATATATATTGGAGTGATCTGTATGCCTGCATTTATATAGCGGATGAGACCCTATGCGTCCCGCATAATAACGGATGACCCTATATACGGTGATATCCCCCTCGAAGTGGGATTGATATTTATTTTATGTGCATTAACATCTATGGATGTAGGGAAATAGGTTTGAGGGATCCAACTGGATTCCTCAAATATATTGTTTATTTTTCATATATAGTGATATATGAATTGTGTAGAATAAACTAGTATAGCTAATTGTGGTGATTGAAATTAATGGATGCTATTGTAGCACTAGCCTGTATTTCGACAAATTTCAAAACTATAAATATATTTTAAAATTTATGGAGTTGAAGAGAATTTGATTATATATATATATATATATATATATATATTAGAATTGGAGTTATTTTAAGGAAAATAAATTTGGAAAGAATATAATTGTTTTGGCTATACTTTACTATTTCGGATAAATAAATGGGGATTTTTTTTCAAAAATAAATTAGATTAGGGAATTGATAAATGATATTCTAGAAATATACGAAAAGGAGTCAGAATCAATATTGAGAATTATTTGGAAGATTATTGGAATTTATAACAAATAAATTTATATAATGGATTTCCATAAATAAGATTTGTTTTTATAAACAACTAAAAACAAAGGGGTTATAGAATTGATAATGTTATTTATAAATAAAGAAATTTGATATAAGGCGATAATTGGAATAAAAAATCATAGGTAGATTTATATTGGGATATGGCAAAAGGATTGAGAAAAATAGTAGATTCTATTTTTGAAGAAAAGAATGGTTAAGAAATCGACAATGAATCGATGTGTTATGAAATCAAGGGGAAGTTATAAATTAAAAATTGGTTATTGAAATTTTAAAAGTATATTTTAAATTTTAAGAATGAATTTCTTTTAAAGGAAAATTTTATTCTTCTTTAAAAACTATGGGATTTTAAAGTGATTAAGGTTTAAATACTGGTAAACAGATTTTGAATATGAAGTACTTATTTTACTAAATCCTAACTTTATAATTCGGCATTGAATATTATATATTTAACTAAAATGAGTTATTTATGTTATAAAAGTGTTTTCGATATTTTAAATAATTACTTGAACGTATTTCTAAAAATAAATTATTAATCTTTTAAATACTTATTATATATATATAGAGTTCTAAAGTAATTGAAAGAAAAATTATTTTACGAATTCTCTTGAGCTTCGAAAAAGGGCTTATAAAATAATATGATTTTTGAGGAGCGGAAATTAATTATGATTTCCGAGGATTTTGGATTAAGTTATGGAATAATCTCCTGGGAAGTAAATATTGAGAGATTTTGGAAAATAAGACTGGTTATATTTTCCTAAGTATAGAAAATAAAAATTTGAAAATATTTCTAAGTATTGAGAGGTTGAAAGTACTCTGTTATGGATTTGAGTATTTGAAAAATTGTTTTCAAATGTTGAAAGAGATTTATATGTCTTTAAAGATATTTTGAAAATTAATATTTTGAGAAAGATTATATTAAGGCCAGATGACTGTTTGTGGATGTTTAGTTTGATAGTTAAATAACCGACTATCAATATTGGCCAATTTTGAATGCTGTTTGGAAGAGTCCGGGATCGAAAAAGTTATCTGAAACCACCTCGAACCAACGAGTACGTTTTCGTGATGAAGACGAGCTCGGAGTCGAAGATGGATCAGTGAAGTGCAAGGGCTAATCGCTACAAATCCTGAGGGTGATTCCAAAATGGTTGTAGTAGGAGTAGTGCCTGCAGTTCTGTTTGGACCGGCAACAGACTTGTATGGATGAATGCTATCAGAACATTGTCATTGGAGGACAATGAACATTATAAGTGAATGTTCTAAAAAGGTAACGCTTATCCTCGAGTCTCATCAACCGGGAATGATTGAAAATTAGGGGATATGCAACGAGGCTAAGTGGGTAGCTCCCAAGTAGGGTAAGGTTATCCCTATCTAGAGTCCCTTTTATTTTGGCTGTATGGGCAGTTGCTGATCCCAACCGTGGGGTGATCTTATTCAGGCTATCCAGTAAGGGGTAGTCCGGTCTTATGTTGTAGAGGATCGGGAGTGATCCTCGGTACGCTGGTCTAGACAGGAACCATGACATGTGGTACCCAGTGCCTAGTCATTTAGCTGGAAATCCATTCTCCCTATGTGCCCTTTACGGTTTTGATTGTAGTGCCTAGTATGCTGGAATTAATTAATGTAACAATTTCAGCTATTTGATTTAAGTATTTATACGTAGATACTATTATAATATCAGAGGAATTTTCTATAAAATGTTTTGGTTATCGTAAGGCAAAAACCTGGCATGTTTATTTGTGGCGTGGTCTTATGAGATACCTTTATTTCCAAAGGATTTTGATAACTCTAATAATTCAAATTGAGTGTGTTTTCTCACATTGGTTTTCCAGAATGACTCAGACGTTATTTTGTTATAATTCTCAGGTCAGACCGAGCATTATAGATTAAGAATAGGATGCTATGGAGCTTAGGGAACGAGCCGGATGACAAGGCATACTTCCGTACTTGATTATTATTCCGCTGTGTAAGGACAAATTATTAAACTATCCATATTTGATGTATTGGATTATTGTACTCTGATAATGGTATGTATATTAACAGTACTAATTTTGTATTTAAAATCTGTTATCATATATTACATTTTGTTCCGCTGCAATTGTGAGATTCTATGTTGGTTATTTCTATTTCTTCTTCTACCTCTTTCCTCTTTAATCCTAACGATCGGGTATTTCTGGCATTCAATTGTTTGGCATGCAATATAATGGACATGTTGACGTTGAATTTTTAAGCGTCGAAAATCTGGACTGTTACATTTTCACTAGGTGTTGAAAGAGGTCTATTAAGTACTTGAAGATTTCTTGTCTTATGCCTGATCAACGTATGACCAGAGTCTACAAGAACGAGGATAAACTTGTTAAAACATCGAGTTATAAAAGTATTTTGATAAAGTATTATATAAAGAATATTTTGGTCATTTTTTTCATTTCTAATGACTTTAAAAATGCTTAAAATATTGTTATTTATGTACAACATGGTTTAATAGTAAATCAGTAGTGTTGTAGATATTATGAGAAGTTATTAATTAAATAAAAAATATTTAAAGTTAATGATTATTGATTTATTAATGATGTTTAAAAGAATTTTGAGATTCAAAACTAATAAAATTTATAAATAATGGATTTAAGGTTTTCAATAACTTCTTTTTAAATATAAGTATTGATGTAAATAATGTTTTCAAAAGTTTACATATATTTATAAAGATTTTATTTAAAAAAAGTTAAATGGTATTTACAAATGAAGCAAGAAATTTTTACAAATGAATTTTTCAATAAAGTATTAAAGATGATTGATTTGCAAATGAAGTTTTCAAATGAATATTTCAAGTAATTTTTTTTAATTTTCTTTGAATATAATTTAAAGATATTATATAAACGGAAAAAAATTATTTTGCGAAGTTTATAGTAATATACTTGAGAAATAAATTAAATCCCTATTTTGGAAGTATGGTTTGAAATATTTACTTGATTTCGAAGTACTAATAGTAAATTTATAGGTTTATTTACTATTTGAATTTTGTATTAAACCATAATAAATGTTTTTCCATTATTCGAATATTCATTTTTAAAAAAGTGTGTAAAATTAATTATAAAGATATAAAATTTCTATACTTTGATTTGGATATTTAATGTAAGATTTGAGTATACTATTAGTTTCGGTTTAATAATCTAGAGTTTATACTTCTTTTAAAATAACAAGTCTAATGAATTATCTAATTTAAGGAACTTTACTTTTTTTTTAAATCTTATCATAATGTTTTGATATAAACCTCTAACGTTGTTCAAACTTTTGGAAAATTCTTGCATAATGCTATGAAGATGTTTTAAATATATCTTATATTCTTGCTAAGTGAATGAGGTTAAATGTTTAATTAAATTTTTAGATATATTGAAATATTCCTTTATTCTTCAAGGGAGAATACCATAAACTTGAGTAACATTCAATTACATTCCTAATATATATATATACACACACACACATAATTTACCAAAAATGTTTAATAAGTTGAAATGTTAATAGAATATGTAATAGAATATTATACAAGTAAAACCTAAGTGATGGAAGTGTCTAATGAAATTATTTCTAAATAAGAATTTTGATATACAAGAAATGTTATGAACGTATGTTAATATTGTGAAATAATTTATGTAAGTATAGGAAAGAAAAAGGAAATGACATTATATGAAAAAAACTGAACAGTAACGATGTAAAAAGAAACCAATTGAATAAACTAAAAAATTGTGTTGAAATTATTAGTTGTTTGGCTTATGGGATGTTAGGAAAGGATACTTCTAATTGTATAACGATATATAGATAATTTATCAAGTAATTATTTAAGGCTGTTGAGCATAGGATACACTTAATAGTTTATTTATTATCTTGTATGACTAAAAATTTCTGAACCTGAACAAATCATTAGTATGGTTGCTACAGACATATGATTGATTCCATTGTTACATATGATAGTCACGTTGTTTGTTTGCATGTAACTATTATTATGTTGTGTTGATTTGTTTGTTATTAATTGAAACAACTTAAATATATCTCTTTTCACATACTTATTAACTTCTTTTGACTTTATAAGTGAAATATAGGTTTATGGAAGCAATAGCTACTGCTTTTGGTTTCATAAATTAAGCGTTATTTGCCCGACAGATAGGTACATCTTTGTATTAGGGGTTTCTAAGGATATTATATTGTTTTCCCATGGTTTGGGATGTTTATTTTTGATATATATATATATATATATATATGATAATTATTGATATTATTGTTTCTTCTGGATCTCTCCGTACAAAAAAGTCTCTGTCGAAATTTTCGATGAATTTTAAACTTAGAAATTTTGTGGAAAGTGAAATATTTTCAAACATTGGTAGACTTGAATATGAAGATTTTCTTCTTATTAATTGTATATTGTATTCAAAATAATTAATTATGAAAATTAATTATTTATAAATTGAATACTTTGAATAAAATATATTGATTCCTTATTTGCTCCTGTTCCCTTTTCAAGGACGAAAAGTTTAAAGTAGGGGCGTGTAACGACCCATATTTTTAGATAATTAAAATATTAATTAAATAAGATTTTATAATTTTATATTGAAAGAAAACTAAAATTTGTGATGTTATAATGTTACATCCTAAAATCCAGTGTTCGAAAATCGATATCAAATACCTCACTTGTATTTGACTGCCGAAGATTCAAACGTCGAACTCCAGTTCGGATGAAGCTTATAATAACATTAGATGAATATAAACAGCGGAAACAAAATTGGATTCCATTAATCACAACACAGATACAACATCATCACAATATTTGATTACAACAATTATCACCAACATCAGAGTGCTACACTTGATATAACAACAGAACAATAACAACTTCACAACGGAACGACAATAGAGTTCTCAAAAGGTTCCAACATACTCCTACTTCGATATTGTCTTAAAAATTCCAAACTTCTCAAAAGACATCCAAACCAAAGCTTTCCAAAATCTGATAGCTTCCAAACAAAAAGACTTCAGAAGGTTCTAAGCTAGCTCCAAAAAACGGATAACCTGTTTCTATGTTGCCCGTGTGGAAAATTATGGGCGTCCAGAGTTTAGGAAATGATCAATAAACTCAGGGTCAGACATGAGACTGGTATGAGTAAATAACAATGGTTGTTTGTATAAAAAAATAGTTTACAAAAGAAATCCAATATTCTTTTGGAAAATGAAACTACCATATGGCCTCCCTGCACGCACACAATGCAATCGCACAATTGGAGGAGATTTCTCCTTGTGATAGTCAAATATGCCTGATACGAGAAAACTCTTTTGATATTATTATTAGTGCATTGTGTGAAAACATTTCGAAAGTATAATATTAATCTTAGCCAGCATACGTACCATTATAGTATGCCTACTATAGCTACCATATTAGATGGCAGGTTCTACAACTAAAACTGTATTGGGCGTGTATTGGGGAATGGATTTCCAACAAATGGTCAGGCTAAGGAACTTCCTATGCCACATGGGTACGCCTCCAGAGGGACGTCCCTAGAACTTAACTAGCTCTTTGCCAACACAAGGACGGGTTACCTCTATAACTAAATAACTACTACACTAGTATGATATCCCCGGTCGTTTGCGACCTTTACCCATGGGCCCTCAACCATAAAGAAACAACACACAGCAGTGAATTTACGACAACCACATAGGTTAAGTATCTTGGCTTCATACCATGATACCACCTTTTTCCATAAGGAAATAGACATACCATAAAGGGCGCGACCCTCATAACCTTGCTGCATCTTTCCTGTTTCGACTATTTTCGAGGTGTGAGATTCGACCAGGTCTCGTCCACAAAGCTATGCTTTACACAAAAGCCTTGTTTTGATCAACAAATGATCAACAACACACAGCAGCACCCAACATGCCACACTACCAAATTGCGAGTATATCACTGATAACCATCAACTACCTAACCTCTGAGCTCGTACGTCTCAGAGAAGGGTGTTAAGCCAAGAGTATGAATTCTCCGCCACCAAACAGAAATGTATTTGATAGAGATCGGCATTATATTTCAAAGTGTAATGTCAGACATACAACCATACAAGTCTGCACCGGGTTCGAGCAGAACCGAAGACACTTCGTCCAATAGAGGAAGAAGCCCTTGCCATCCGGGTATCCACAATCCCGATCGAACTCCCCATCACACATGGAGATCTCTACACCGGAGCAACTCAGTGCAGAGTAATTCGATAGGTTATCTTATCGTTCTCGAAGACACCCGGTCTTCACCATCGTCTTCAAATGCTATCCATTTCGTCGTATCACTATCCGAAATGGGTTATATGACACAAAGTCCTCTCCCAGCTAAACCGAAATGTGAGCGCTAAATTTTTTTAAAACACGTGGAGGTATCATTCACAAAGATTCAATTTCAGGGTTCGATGTGGGTTTCAGATAACCAATTGGAATCCGACTCCCTGTCGCATCGAAATTCAAATGTCATTTTATAGCTAATGGGTTTTCACATTCACACAGAAACAAATCACAGATATCACACTCAGCACAAAGCAATTCACATTACATTGCATCACAATCACATATCAGAAATATCAATCCAATACACAAGATTCAATAATAATCAATCATCTTCCATTAAGATGAATTAATTGTGTAATTAGAATTAATTAACCACATAATTACTTTCATTAATTATCTTTAATCAATGATTAATTATCCTTAATTATTAATTAGTTAAATCTTAATCACCTTCATTTATTGATTATTTCTTAATTAATTACCTTAATTAATGATTAAATATTCCTAATTATACACTAATTAATCCTTAATTAAAAATTAATTAACCTTAATTATCATTATTTAATTTTTAATTTTTAATTACTAAATTAATCAATTATTCTTAATTATTTCTTATTTATTAATTATTTGATCTTAATTACTCCTATTAATTATGTATTCCTTAATTAATTACATTTATTAATTTTATTCCTAATTATAATTTAATTAATCTTTTGATTACATCATTTGTCTAAAATAAATTAGGAATTAATTAATGAAAATAATCTTAATTACTTTTAAAACATAACTTTCTTATCTTTAACTATCCAATTTTAAATCAAGATAATTTATTATTTTAAATCATAGGTTTAAAATATTTTAAAATTTTAAATTTGGTTTTTAAAATGAAACTGTTTTGTAAGTCAAACTGAGACCTACTTCTCCTCGAGTTAAAACGTCACCTGTTTCGAGTCATTTCTAAAAACCACCCGTATGCCCTTTTTTATCTTAATTTTTTTTTAAGCACAGACCCATTGCCATTCAAAAACCACTCGAACCTGCACTCGAGCCATCCATGCATTTCCCCGACCTATGCTTCGAGTTAAAACCCCATCCTGCTCAATCCTTATCCATTGACACAAACTAACTGTTGTGCATGTACACAAAGGCTCCGGCCACCTCTGGTCAGTGTCGTGACCATCGACAAATCGACAACTAATCGCCTAAGCCTCCGACCACCTAGAAATCAAAATCATCGATGAATTCAAAACTTCGACATTAAACCCAAGCTGGAACAAACATTGATCACCAGAAAACCCTTCGCCTCGCCACCTCAGGCCACCAGAGGCCACGTAACTTCAATCGAAGCTGCGTCTGACTTCAATGCTTCGATCGCCACCGGTGCGATTAGCTCCAGTGCGATGATAAAGCTGTAGTAACCATGACTCTTGGCTTCGTTCAAGTATGGGTTTAAACCCTAAATCCTTGTCGTGCCATCGCCACAGCGATGAATAAAATTTACGAACATTTTTCTGATGAACTACGACACCCCAGCAAGCCATGATTTCGCTCTCGAGAATCAAAGCTCCAGTGATCACCAGAATTTGGTGAAAACGACAATGCCGTTCATCCTTATTTGTCACAGAGGATATATTATTGAAAATTATGATTTTGCTTTTAAAAATCATGGATTTCAAAATCGTTACAAATCATATGCTTGAAATCAAGAATTATGATAGTTAAATTTTGAGCATGACTTGGGTTAACTGTATTTTTTAAAATTTTCCAGAGAAACTTAAGTTAAATTTTCTTACATTTATTTTTAAATCTTAAAACATGAAGATACAAACATATTCTATTTAGATTTCAAAGCTTAAAAGTAATTTGGGATAGAGCTTTTGAATTTGAAACAGGTTTTGGACCTGCAAACCTGGAACAGTATCCAAGTTTATGTGCACGGACATGCACACCTCATTTACATGTGCAAATATATACATGCAACCTCAGGTTACAATTCAAACTCTAATATTATGCATCACATTAGATTTTAGCTTAAATCACACAGGGTTTACTCACCTTGGAGTTTGAATAGAAATCTTCCTGGGTTTAAAAGTTTGAAAGTCGGGCAGTTATTTTTAACTTGATCTTGAATTTTTTTCTATAGATAATTGATATAAATTTTGCTTAGTTTTCTGATGATTAACTTACTTAATTTTCTAACAACGAATTCAAATTCAAATTCTTAAATAGATCTACTTACAGTTTGATTTTTTTGTGAAAACAGAGAAAAAACTCTGGTCTGCAAACTTGAAAACTGGGATTTGAAAATCTTGAGTTAATCCTGATTGTGTTGTTGAAATTGAATCTTAAAGGCTTGATTTTGAAACAGTGAGATGCTTGAACTTGCTTTGATGTTAAACTGCTTTTTGAGAGGGTTACAGGTTTTGATTTATTTGAAAATGTATGCAGGGTTTTTGAGTTTGAACTTGAGGTGTTTTGATTTTTTTGTTTAAGAATGTTTTCAGATTTAAGTTCTTGGATTTTCTAGTTTTGGTAGATTTGTACAAGGTTTTGGAATGAATAAAAGAGATAAGAGGGAGGAGATAAATTAGATTATATAGCTTTGTTTCCTTTTTTATGAATTTCTAAAAAAAATTGAAAATAATGTAATGACGCTAGTTAATTTCTTTCTACATGTTAAACACTTGTCACTATATTTATTACTTACTTAACATTTTGTAACAGCCCTAGATTTTCATATATTTTAATATTTGGATTTATTTTATTTTGAAATTATTTTAAACTTATTTTATTTCAAACATTTCATTTTTTAAATATAATTGTTGATTATTAAGTGAATTATAATTTCAAACCGGTATAAATTGGATATTTTACTAAAAGATGAATTTCTGTTCAAACTGGTCAAATCTTCACTTTTAAATTTCAAATTTAAATATTTAAATTCTTAAATTTTATCTTTTATTATGAAAATAGATTTAATAACTTGAATATTGCTTTTCGTTTCGTTGAAAACGGATTTAAATTGTAAAAGTTATGTACATTTCAATTTTGGGTATAATTTGTTTTATTTTGCAATTTTGTCTATTTTAAATTTTTTAAATAATATATTCTTTGCTATATTTTATTTTAATATGTGTTAATATGTTATTTTATATATATTTTGTCTTTTAATATTTTTTAAAGTGATAACAAATTTTTTTCAAAATTTACTGTATTTATGTCCTATTTTTAAAAGCTGTTTTCTATTTTTCTGCTATTTTTAAATTATATTTAATTAAAATTTATATATTTATTTTGTGAATGAATTTTTATTTTATGTTCTTATCTCTATTTATAAATATTTTTCATGTACATAAAAAATTTCCAAAGTCATTGCATTTATTTTCAAATTTTCTAAACTAGTTTTCATTTTCTGTGCTATTTTCCTAATTTAATCATATATAATTTATATTTATTTATTTATATTTTTTTTATTTGTGATATTTTCGTATTTTAACTGAATTTATATATATATTTCAGTTGTTAAAAATTATAAAAAGAAATAAGAAAAATTTGAAAGGTTTTGTGACTTTTTATTTCTTAAGGCTCTTTGTATTCTCACCTTTTCAACTTCAACCATTACTTTTCATTTAATTGGCTGCCTTAACTCATTTCTCCAGCTGACACCTCTATCATTTCACGTGATTTTTCTTTCTCAAACTCTGAAAAAGAGTATGGCCTCTCCTATGTGAAAAGCTTGGTAAAAAATTTCTTCTTTTCTATGCAACTTCTACTTGTTTTCTTATGATTTTGCACTTGTTTTCTCACCTTCTATGCTCAGCTCCTCCTTCCTCCTCCACCTTGGCCTCTTCCAATACCATCACATCTGATCATCACCTCCTCTAGCCCAGGCCCAAGCCATGGCCGTGCCCCTTGATGAAGAAGACCCACCTAAAAATGAACAAAACTCCACCTAAATGTTCATAGCCTAGCCTAACTTGTTCCACCACCTCTCTCCATCACTTTGGACGACCATACACCACCACCACCAGAAAATTCCTGACCTGAGCCCACTGCCACATCATCCTCCAGCCCACTACAGACCTGGCCGTGCTCTCCTTGGCCTTGGCCGAGCCCTCTAGTGCATAGGAATCCATGATATTTGCCTTGTAGTGTTAGTTCATGCTCATATATCTTTGCTCCATCATTTTGCCATGCTAGGCCGACCTTTAAGAACCAAAACCAGATCCAAACCATGCCTTTAGCCATGCCATTTCAGATCTGGAGTTGAAGCATAGGTGGTAGAAAGCAAGTGCAAACACTTCGGTGATGTTTTGTGTATTCATTTCTAGCTTTGTTTAATTGAATTTGGGTTGAAAACTTATGTTATATTTATTGTTTTGTCTCATGTATCCAAGGAGAATTAATCTTTGGCTCTTCCACACATCTTTTTGTTGTGTTATCGTGCTTATTTGGATCTCATTCGTGCATTCGTTGTTGTGTCTCAAGCTCAGAACAGTGAGTAAATCTCACCAGACTAATATGTACTTATGTAGTGATAAACTGACATCACCTGAACCTGTAAATGCATATCATCTTGTTATAACTGCTATAGCATATTCATATGATGTTCACACCTATATTTACACCTGTTATATCATCTGTTACTGTTATTTCATGCTATTCTGTTACTTTCATCAGTTTATCATACTGCAAGTTCCCTGTAGACTAGAATCACTATGGGTTGAAATGATACATACCCGAACGGACTTTAGAATAGGAGAAAATCGTTATGGGCTGAAATGATAGGCCTGAATGATTTTCAATCATTTTCTTTTACTTGGGATTGCGGGTTTGGAATTATCAAACCCGGGTTTTCTTTGTAAATTACGGGTTGAAATGATATACTACCCGTATCACTTTACCTAGGCTAGAAAATGAAATGCAGACCCGTTGTTAAAATACGTTTTTCTAAAAAAAATTAAAATATTTTAGAAATGTAAATATTATAATATTTTGATTATATTTGATTAAAAATGATTTTCTTAAAGCATTATTGATTTTCTGAAAATTTATAAGTGAAATAAATAAAGGGTAAAGTTAGAAATCTGAAATGTAAGTTATTTTGGAAATTATAATTTGGTGATAAATGGAATTTAAATTAAATATGAAAATATGATAAATTTAAGATATTTTGAATCAAATGAATTTAAAATGATTTTGTAATACATTAATGATTTTTGAATAAAGTTAAATGTGAAATGAATGAATATTTATGTTGAAATTTTGAAATATAACTAAAATTGGAAATTTGTGAATTTGGCTTAAAAGTGAATTTTAAGTTAAGTAAATAAAAATTAAATTAAGTTATATTTTAAAATTTTAAACTTAAGTGTTAATTTAAATTTAATTTAATGAATTTAAATTTAATGTTGGAATTTAATAAGTAAATTATTATTAAATTTTGATTTTTGAATGAAGATTTAACTTTATAAAATCATGAATATAAGGGTATTTGAATGATTGTTTTAAAAGTGAAATTATATGATTTTATAAGTTAAAAATGATTTAAATAAAAATATAATTATTTGTGAAATTATACTGAATATTTGAAGTTAATTAACTGCATTTCAGAATTGCTATTAATTCTAATGTAAATGATAACACAGCATTTGTAAATGCTGTAGTTGATAATAATGAACCAAACAGCTAAGTTTAATTAAAGGCTATTATAGCATTTTTGTAAATGATATAATTGTTGAATTTAACTAAGTTTTACTTGAAACTAATGTAACCCTATTACAACATTTTTAAATGCTATCTTTTGTTAAATTGAACTGTTTTGAATGTAACTTTCTGTAGCAATCTCTAAATGCTGCGAAAGTTGAATTTTCATTTTTTTAATAAATTTAAGTGAATGAATGAATTTGAAAGATTAAAATTTGGAAATTTAATAATTTAATTATTAAATTTAATAATTTCATTTTAATGATTTAAATTAAGTAATTTATTTCGAAATATAAACTATTTTGAAATGTGTTTTGTAATGGTATTTAAATTAAAAAAAATGAATGTGGTTTTGGAAAAAATATGATATTTGATAACTTGAAATGGATTTTTGAATGATATTAAATTTTGAAATGATATTTGATTTTGAAGTAAAATACCATTTTGAAATTTTAACCACGGGATGTATTTAATTTATAGTTTAACTGATTCTTAAAGGATGGGCGATCCCAAGCATCCTTTAAGTTATTGTGCACTTCTACTACAGTTCACTTGAGTTGGTTTACATTATATAAGTATATATTGTCCTGACTCGAGTGTTTTGTGTTTTACTTTACGCTCGGGTCAGCCTGAGTATTCACATCTTTGGATTCTCTTTTTGGAGCTGGTCTTTGTTGGAGTTTCTGCTTATCTACATTTATACCTACTTTCTGTTTCAGCTATTCTAGTTTATCTCATGTATTAGTGAACTTCTATGTATTTGGGATTTCTATTATGTTGTTTTCAGACTGTATTATGTATTTAGTTTGAGACTCTGCCATAGTAGCTTCATGAACTACTATGTATTTTATATTCCGCTGCGAGGTATTCTGTTTGTTCTGTGTCTGTGATTCTGTGATTTGTATTTCATTTGCTCCAAATTTATTTACAATGCGGTATTTTGAGCAATTCAAGTCCGACTTGTGCGGATGCGAGTGGCTGAAAATATCGGGTTGTTACACATTTGCAAATTTTTTTAGAATAATATTTCTACATTATTTAAATTGTATTTAAATTTACACTTTCCATTTTCTAAAGACATTTGCATTATTTTAATAAACACTATTTGAAAAAGTATTTTGATATTAAATGCACATTAAATAAATTGCACACACACACATTTGTGTGTATATATATATATATTTGTAAATGAAAATTATTTTACTAAAGCATTTATTTAAAATTTAAATTGAAATTCAAAGTAAAATTCAAATCTACTCATATATACACACACAAATATATATATATATATATATATATATATATATATTCATATATATATATATATATAATTTAAATTCAAATAATTTTTAAAACATTTATTATTTCTAGTTTTTAAACTCAAATGAAATTGAAATTTTATCCATACAAATTAATACTTATTTTATTTGCTTTGAAAATTTTCAAATTAAATTCAAATTAAATTCCAAAAATTCAAATAAATTACTAACTTTAAATTGATAAAATTTTTGGAATGTTATAGATTCCCCCCTTAGGAAAATTTCGTCCTCGAAATTTGAAAGAGAGAGAAAGACGAAAAAAGAACATAAGAATAAAGAAAAAGATAGAGAAACGGCTTACCAGATTAAGCCGGAATATCTACTCTACAATAGGAATAGGACTTTCGCATGCTATCCTCTGTTTCCTAAGTACAGTCAGTTGAATCACCACTCCACTGCACTTTAACAAGTTTCACAACTTTATTCCTCAATTGCTTTTCATCACGATCTATAATCTATATTGGTTCTCTTTTAACTGCTAAATTGGGAGTGATTTCAAGATCCTGCTGAGCAGCCTCTTCATTGATACCATCTGGATCGTGCATATATTTTCGGAGGTTAGAAATGTGAAACCCATCCTGCACGCCAGATGACCAGCCGGGCAGCTGTACTCGATATGACAGAGGACCGATCCTCTCCAGTATAGGAAATGGACCAATATATCATGGCACCAGCTTACCAGTCTTTCCAAACATTAACACCCACGCATTGGAGATACTTTTATGAAAATAGAATCTCTAATCTAGAATTCCAAATCTCTCCTTCTACGATCAGCATAACACTTTTGACGACTTTGAGCCGTTTTCAATTTCTTCCGTATAAAATCAACTTTTTCTATGGCTTCCTTAATCATATCTGGTCCAAGGACAAATCTATCACTTGACTCGATCCAGCATGCAGGTGATCAACATGGACGACCATATAAAGCTTCGAAAGGAGCCATCTCGATACTGGCCTGATAGCTATTATTGTATAAGAATTCGACCTGATGCAGTTGGTCCTCCCAAGAACCACCAAAGTCAAGTATACAAGCACACAGAAAGTCTTTTAAGATTCGGATTATCCTTTCAATTTGCCCATCAAACTACGGGTGATAAGCAGTGTTGAAGTTCAGCTTGGTTTCCAATGCGGCTTGAAATGCCTTCCAAAATCTTCTATGAAGATCGGGTCACGATCACTCACTATACTGTTGGGTATACCGTGGAGACGAACAATTCCTTTTATATACAAATTTTCAAAACTTGCTGCCGTTTGAGTAAACTTTATCGAGATGAAGTTGGCAGTCATGGTTAGACGAATCATGATAACCTAAATTGCCTAATTTCCTTTCTTAGTTCGCGGCAAACCGTCTATGAAATCCATAGACACTTGATCCCACTTCCATCTTGGTACTTCTAATGGCTGAAGTAAACCCGCCATCTTCTTCTGATCACTTTTAATTTGTTGACAGGTAACAAAACGACTAATATAAATAGATATGTCCCTCTTCATTGTCTTCCACCAGAAAGTTCTTTTGATATCTCTATACATCTTATTATCTCCTGGATGGATACTGAGTTTAGACTTGTGACACTCGTCTAAGACTTCACGTTTTAATTCTGGAATATCTGGGACACACAACCTGCCTTTCAATCTAATAATTCCACCATGATTGGTTTGAAAATTGGTATCTTCGCCTCAAAGGATCCTCCCATAAATATCTCGAAGAAACTTGTCTTCCTTTTGTCTACTAGCGACCTTCTCAAGAAGAGTAGGAGTGACAACAAGGTGAGCAAGAATAGCATGTTTCCTACTCAAGGCATCAGCCACCACGTTGGCTTTTCCAGGTGTATACAGAATATCTAGGTCATACGACGCTAGAAATTCCAACCAACGTTGTTGTCGTAAATTTAAATCTTTCTGGGTGAAGAGATATCTCAGAGATTTGTGGTCGGTGAATAATTCAAAATTTTCACCTAAAACAAAGAGAGTTCTTTAAGAACATGTATTAAGTTAAGTCAGACTTCTTAAATCGTTAGGAAAGCTGAAAGAGGTTCTTACCCAAAAGATAGTGTCGCCAGATTTTTAAAGAGAAAACAACAACCAAGAGTTCCAGATCATGGGTTGGGTAGTTTCTCTCATGCAGACACAATTGTCTACACGTGTAGGCAATTACCTTCCCATTTTGCATTAGCACCGTACCCTAACCATCACCATAAGCATCAGTATTGACAGATAAACCCTGGTTCCCATTGATAATAGTGGGAACAGAAGCAGTAGTCAATCTCCTTTTCAACTCCTGGAAAGCTTCATCACATTTCGAAGTCCAATTGAATTATAATTTTTCATCGTTAGCTTAGTCAATGGACTGGACAACTTGGAAAAATCTTGGATTAACTTTCTATAATATCCCGCTAAACCCAGAAAACTTCGAACTTCTTTAGGAGTTGTGGGTCGCTTCCAGTCAAGAATAGCGGAAGTCTTGCCTAGGTCAACAGATATTCCTTCTACATTAACAATGTGCTTGAGAAATTTAACTTCTTTGATCCAAAAATGGCATTTGGAAAATTTGGCGAACAGAATATTCTTCCTCAATATCTCCAAAACAATTCTCAAATGTTCATAGTGCTCCTCTTCGGTCTTGGAATGGACCAAAATATCGTCAATAAACACAAGAACAAATTTATTTAACACCTCTCGGAATACATGGGTAATCAAAACTACGAAGTATGCAAGAGCACTGGTTAATCCGAAAGGCATGACTAACCATTCGTAGAACATGTCAAGACCCTTGAAGGCAGTCAAGTGTATATAATCTTCCGCAATTCGTAGCTGATGGAATCCCTGAGCCAGGTCCATTTTAGAAAAGAATCGAGCGCCGTGAAGTTTATCAAACAGATCATCAATTCTAGGTAGAGGAAATTTGTTTTTGAGCGTTAGTTTGTTGAGATCGTGGTAGTCCACACACAATCTCAAGGATCCATTGGATTTAGCCACAAATACCATAGCTGAACCCCATTTGGAAACACTAGGACGTATCAACCCTTTTTCTAACAAATCACTAGTTTGCTTGACTAATTCAATTCTTTTCCTGGGTGCCATCCTGCGACTTGCATGAACGACAAGACGAGCATTAGGTACTAATTCAATTCTAAATTCTATTTCTCTGTGTGGAGGTAAGGATTTTACTTCTTTGAACATGTCTAGAAATTCCCGGACAATGGGTATGGACTCCAGACTAGGTATAGGATGTCCTAAGGTATACATCAACTCATCTCTTTTAGGACTCGGATCCTCACAAGAAATCTCAATGAAATCTCCAAATTTGGTTTTGATCGAAATCAATCGATTGTAACACTCTAATTTGGCTTCGTATTTTATTAGCCAATCCATTCAAAGTAAGATTTCAAATTCATTAAGATCAAGGACAAAGAGACCGATAAGGAATTGGTAACAAGCGTATGAGATAGGAACGTCTCTACATCATAGATAAAGGTTCACGGGGCCACCAACTGGATTCTTTATGGAAATGGGTTAGTCAACAAATTTAGGTTCAGGATCTAATTCATTTACGGCTTGTTGAGAGATAAAACTAAGTGTAGTGCCCGTGTCAGACAAAACTCTAACAATTTTATCATAAATAGTAAGGCTACCTTCCAGAACTCCTTTCCCTTTATTTTCTTTAGAGGATGCAGGTTTATCTTTAACCGTGTACACCTTTACTGTCTGAGCTTTCTTTATTGTTGGGCAGTCTTTAACTTCGTGTCTCGGTTTCTGACAATAATAGCATTTCCTAGGTTTTGCTTGTACAGATTGATTTACTTGTTTCTTAGGCTTCGTACATCTGCTCGAGTAACGGCCCTTTTCTAAACAACTAAAGCAAGTAACACCTTTTTCCTTATCCTCTTGATTGTTCTTCTTCTTCTCCTTTCCTTGCCATGGTTTCTTGCCTCTGAACTTTCTTTTTTTCCAATTTGGATCGCTTGTATTTCATTTTTCCTCCGGGGCTTCTTGCATATCCACGATAGCATATCTGTACCTCATATCGATTAGACCTGAAAAAGACTCTTTAACGTGGCCAGTCATCCTTTTGTGGAACTTCTTATTCATCCACAACTAAACCTTTCATTTTTCTTTAGAGGTGTATTTACCAACTCTGGACCGAAACGAGATAATTCGTTGAACTTGTTTAAGCACTCCTCAAATGATAAACTCCCATGCTTCAAGTCGATAAATTCCTTGTACACTCGGGAGATACCAGCCGATGGCATATAGCGTTTATCCAACACTTGTTTGAATCATTCCCACGTAAATTCTTCTTTCGGCTCATCTACCGTAACTGTCTACCACCATGCTAAGGCTTCTTCTTGGAGTTTCCAAGAAGCTATGAGTCACATTTGATCATCTTCCGACTTTAGCCCTTTAAAAATTGTTTCACATGATATGATCCAGGCTTGAGCTTCAACAATAGAATCCTTGCTGGTGAATGGCTTACCACCAAGTCTCGAGAAGCTTTTATATAGGTCAGCCAGATTCGGTTGATTTTGAGTAGATAAAGCTGCTTCTGCTCTTGCGGGGACTTGACCAGCTGTAGTGGTATTTCCCCGACCCCTAGCTCTTCCTCTTTGCCCGCTCATTCTTACTATCAGTAATTACTAAGAAAACTTGATTTAGGTATACGGACAAGATATTTTAGGGAAAGTCAATAACTAAAAGAAATAGATCAAGAAAATTTAGGGTTTTGGTCTCCGGTTATACTCATTCTATGGTATACTTCACCCTATCACTAATGAGCCACCTAACGTGTTATGCTCCGTAGCTAAAGTTCTTACTCCACCACGCTCCGATACCACTTGTCAGATTCTGAAATCCAGTATTCAAAAATCGACATCAAATACCTCACTTGTATTTGACTGCTCGAGATTCAAACGTCGAACTCCAGTTTGGATGGAGCTTATAACAACATTATATGAATATAAACAGGGGAAACAAAAGTTGATTCCATTAATCACAACACAGATACAACATCATCACAATATTTGATTACAAAAATTATCACCAACATCAGAGTGCAACACTTGATATAACAAAAGAATAGTAACAACTTCACAGCGGAACGACAATAGAGTTCTCAAAAGGTTCCAACATACTTCTACTTCGATAAGGTCTTCAAAATTCCAAACTTCTCAAAAGATATCCAAACCAAAGCTTTCCAAAATCCAATAGCTTCCAAACCAAAATACTTCAAAAGATTCCAAGCTAGCTCCAAAACATGGATAACCTGTTTCTAGGCTGCCCGTGTGGAAAATTATGGGAATCCAGAGTTTAGGAAAGGATCAATAAACTCTGGGGCAGTCATGGGACTGGTGTGAGTAAACAAAAACAGTTGTTTGTATAAAAAGCAGTTTATAAAAGAAATCTGATATGCTTTTGGAAAATGAAACTACCATAAGGCCTCCCCGCACACACACAATGCAATCGTACAATTGGAGGAGATTTCTCCTTATGATAGTCAAATATGCTTGATACGAGAAAACTCTTTTGATATTATTATTAGTGCATAGTATGAAAACATTTCAAAAGTATAATATTAATCTAAGCCAACATACGTATCATTATAGTATGCCTACTATAGCTGCCATATTAGATGGCAGGTTCTACAACGAAAATCGTACTGGGCGCGTATTGGTGAATGGTTTTCCAATAAATGGTCTGGCTAAGGAACTTCCTATGCCACATGGGTACGCCTCTGGAGGGACGTCCCGAGAACATAACCAGCTCTCTTTCAACACACGGTCGGGTTACCTCTATAATTAGGTAACTACTACACGAGTATGCTATCCCCCAGTCGTTTGCGACCTTTATTTGAGGGCCCTCAACCACAAAGCAACAATCACATAGTAGTGAATTTGCAGCAACCACTAGGTTAAGTATCTGGACTCCATACCATGATATCACCTTTTTCCAGAAGTAAATAGAGATACCTTAAAGGGCGCGACTCTCATAACCTTGCCGCATCTTTCATGTTTCGACCATTTCTAAGGTGTGAGGTTCGACAAGGTCTTAGCCACAAAGCTACGCTTTACATAAAAGCCTTACTTTGATCAACTAATGATCAACAACACACAGCAGCACTCAGCATGCCACACTACCAAATTAGGAGTATATCACTGATAACCATCAACTACATAACCTCTGAGCTCGTACGTCTTAGGGAAGGGTGTGAAGCTAAGAGAATAAATTCTCCACCACCAAAAATAAATGTATTTGATAGAGATCGGCTTTATATCTCAAAGTGTAATGTCAGACATACAACCATACAAGTCTGTTTCGGATTCGAACAGAAATGAAGGCACTTCCATTAAACAAAGAAGCCCTTGCCATCCGGGTATCCACAATACCGATCGGACTCCCCATCACATATGGAGATCTCTATACTAGAGCAACTCAGTGCGTAGTCATTCGATAGGTTATCCTATCATTCTCGAAGACACGCGGTCTTCACCACCGTCTTCAAATGCTATCCATTTCGTCGTATTACTATTCGGAATGGGTTATATGACACAAAGTCCTCTCCCTGCTAAACTGGATAGTGAGCGCTTAATTTTTTTTAAACGCGTGGATGTATATTCACAAGATTCAACTTCAGGGTTCGATGTGGGTTTCGGATAACAAGTTGGAATCCGACTCCCTATCGCATTAAAATTCAAATGTCGTTTTACGGCTAATGGATTTTCACATTCACACAGAAACAAATCACAGATATCACAGCTCAGCACCAAGCAATTCACATTATATAGCATCACAATCACATATCAGAAATATCAATCCAATACACAACATTCAATAATAATCAATCATCTTCCATCAAGATGAATTAATTTTGTAATTAGAATTAATTAACCACATAATTACTTTCATTAATTATCTTTAATCAATGATTAATTATCCTTAATTATAAATTAGTTAAATCTTAATCACCTTCATTTATTGATTATTTCTTAACTAATTACCTTAATTAATGATTAAATATTCTTAATTACGCACTAATTAATCCTTAATTAAAAATTAATTAACCTTAATCATCATTTAATTAACTTTTAATTTTTAATTCCTAATTTATTAATTATTATTAATTATTGCTTATTTATTAATTATTTAATCTTAGTTACTCCTGTTAATTAAGAATTCCTTAATTAATTACATTAACTAATTTTATTCCTAATTATAATTTAATCAACCTTTTAATTACATTATTTGTCTAAAATAAATTAGGAATTAATTAATGAAAATAAACTTAATTACTTTTAAAAAATAACTTTCTTACCTTTAACTATCAAATTTTAAATCAGGACAATTTATTGTTTTAAATCATAGGTTAAAATATTTTGAAATTTTAAATCTGGTTTTTAAAATGAAACTGTTTTGTAAGTCAAACCGAGACCTACTTCGAGAGTTCCTCGAGTTAAAATGTCACATGCTTCGAGTCGTTTCTAAAACCCACCCTTATGTCATTTTTTATCTTAAAATTTTGTTTAAGTATAAACCCGGGGCCATTCGAAAACCGCTCGAACCTGTACTCGAGCCGTCCATGCATTTCCCCGACCACTGCTTCGTGTCAAAACCCCTTCCTCCACAATCTTTATCTACTGACACAAACTAACTGCTGTGCGCGTACACAAAGACTCCGGCCACCTCCGGTCGGTGTTATGGTCATCGACAAATTGGCAACCAACTCCCCTAAGCCTCCGACCACCCAAAAACCAAAATCATCGACGAATTCGAAACTTCGACATTGAACCCAAACTGGAACAAACATTGATCACCATAAAACCCTTCGCCTCGCCACCACAAGCCACCAGAGGCCACGTAACTTCAACCGAAGCTACGTTTGACTTCAATGCTTCGATCGCCACCAGTGCGATCAGCTCCGGTGTGACGATGAAGCTTGAGTAACCATGACTCCCAGCTTCGTTCCACTATGGGTTTAAACCCTAAATCCTTGTCGTGCCATCGCCACAGCGATGGATAAAATTTATAAACATTTTTCTGATGAACTATGTCCCCCCAGCAACCCATGATTTTGATCTCGAGAATCAAAGCTCCAGCGATCACCAGAATTTGGTGAAAATGACAATGTCGTTCATCCTCATTTTTCACAGAGGATACATAATTAAGAATTATGATTTTTCTTTTAAAAATCATGGATTTCAAAATCATTTCAAATCATATACTTGAAATCAAGAATTATGATAGTTAAATTTTTAGCATGATTTGGGTTGACTATATTTTTTAAAATTTTCCAAAGAAACATAAGTTAACTTTTCTTACATTTATTTTTAAATCTTAAACCATGATCATACAAACATATTCTATTTAGATTTCAAAGCTTAAAAATAATTTAGGATAGAGCTTTTGAATTTGAAATAGGTTTTGGACCTACAAACCTAGAACAGAATCTAGGTTTATGTGCACAGACACGCTCACCTCATACATATTTAAATATATACATGCAACCTCAGATTAAAATTCGAACTCAAATATTATGCATCACAATAGATTTTAGCTTTAATCACACAGGGTTTACTCCCCTTGGAATTTGAACAGAAAACTTCCTGGGTTTAAAAGTTTGAAAGTCTGGCAGCTGTTTTTAACTTAATCTTGAATTCTTTTCTACGGCAAATTGATGTAAATTTTTCTTAGTTTTATGAAGGATTAACTTACTTAATTTCTTTACAAAAAATTCATATTCAAATTATTGAAAAGATCTACTTACAGTTTGATTTTTTTATGAAAATGGAGAAAAAACTCTGGTCTGCAAACTTGAAAACTGAGATTTGAAAATCAAGAGTTGATCTGATTGTGTTGTTGAAGTTGAATCTTAAAGGCTTGATTTAAAATATTGAGATGCTCGAACTTGCTTTGAAGTTGGACTGCTTGTTTCAGAGGGTTACAGGTTTTGATTTATTTGAATATTATGTAAGGTTTTTGAGTTTGAACTTGAGGTGTTTTTTTTTTAGAATATTTTTAGATTAAGTTCTTGGATTTTCTGGTTTTGATAGATTTGTACAAGTTTTTAGAATGAATAAAAGAGATAATAGGGAGGGGATAAATTAGCTTATACAGCTTTATTTCGTTATTAATGAATTTCTAAAAAAATGAAAATAATGTAATGACACTAGTTAATTTCTTTCTACATGTTAAATACTTGTCTTTATATTTATTACTTACTTAACATTTGTAAATTTTTATTAGAATATTTTTTTTACATTATTTAAACTGTACTTAAATTTACACTTTCCATTTTCTAAAGACATTTGCCTTATTTTAATAAATACTATTTAAAAGAGAATTTTGAAATAAAATACACATTAAATAAATTGCCTATATATATATGTATATATTTGTAAATCCAAATTATTTTACTAAAGAATTTATTTAAAATTAAAATTCAAATTCAAAGTAAAAATCAAATCTACTCATATACACACACAAATATATATAATTTAAATTCAAATGATTTTTAAAACATTTGTTATTTCTAATTTTTTAACTTAAATGAAATTGAAATCTTATCCATACAAATTAACACTTATTTTATTTGAAAATTTTCAAATTAAATTCCTAAAATTCAAATAAATTACTAATTCTAAATTGATAAAATTTTAGGGATGTTACATATAATGAGAGTAATAACTAGAATGTAATGTTAGTAATGTTAATATAAGATAATTGCTAACTATTTTAATGTAATTCCAATTAATTGAAGTGACTATAAAGTTATAATTGGTTATAAACTATAAATAAGGAAATACATTGAATGTTGAAATTATATGCAATCAATTAGAATTGGCTAATATTGAATATGAAAGTAGTGATGCTGTTTGAATGCTGTTGATAACTATTTAATGTAATTTCAACTCAATTGAAATAAATTATAGGTTGATTTTGTTATAACTGTAAATAATAAAATAAATTAAATGACGAAGTTAATGGAGAACTTGTATGTAATTAAATATTGAATACAAAACCTTTTTGGGTAAGCAAATTATAACCATTGGTTGTAAAGAATAAGATAATGGGTATGAATTATTATTATAAACAATTGTATCAACTATTTTCTCATTAATTTATCAGTTTGAATATTGAATGGGTAGTTAATGGAATTAACACAATTGGATGTTGGGTTTAATGTTCGAATTGTATGTTAGTAACTGAAATAATTGTAAAGTTATTTGGTGATAAGTTTAAATAAGGAAATGAACTAAATGTTATATAAAAAGGGAAAATTATATGAAATTAATGGAAAATTGATTATAATCAGGGCGTGTAACTAGTCATAACATTTGTTGTTGATATTAAACTTATAAATGTGATTAAGTAAGTAAAGGGTAATATTTGTCATTTATCACCTATTTATTTAATCCATTGAAATTAAATTGAAAATCAGTTGCAATTAATCTAATTGCTTAATGTAGTTAATACGAATTAAAGTGATAACTATATAAGAGTGAGGTAATGAAATGGTAAAACAATGTTAAGTATATCCACAAGATGATAATTGATTAAATAATAAAATGAAAATCAAAATAAATATATATTATAATTTAAAATAATCAATGAATTTATTGTCATTAATTTGACTTGGGATCTTTCAACAAAAGGGAAAGAGAATTTATTTTAAATTAATGGCGTTTAACGAAAGAAATGTACATTTTGTTAGGATCCGTTTTAAAGTGTGATTTTGAAATTAATTACAATTATATTGATTTGGAATCTTTCAATTTAAAAGAGCAGAAAAAGAGAATCACTAACTTTAATAAATGGATTTAACGAAAGAAACATACATTATCGTAAGTAAAAAGAATGTTTTAATGAAAATAAAACGAACTTTTTCATTTTGAAGGTAAAAATATTTTTATAAAAAGAAAAAATGAATTTTAAAACAACATTTTACAATCTGTAAATATCAATTCGAGGATGTGTATAAGTTGTTTTAATACTAATCTTGGAATTTACATTAAAATAACATTTTGGGTTTCGTGATTGCGCTCTGAGAAAAACTTTATTTTGAAAAAAAAACATAAATTTGAGTTCCGGATCATCTTTTATTTTGTGTAACGTTGCATTGGTTGTTGTACTCAAATTTACTTATTGTATGTTAATTATGTTAAATCGGGTGTAAAAAAGTATATTTTGCGTTAATATATTTAATTGAGTGGAACATGCAATTAATTAGATCCTAAGTGGCCCCTTCATTTCCTTATTATTCAATACACCCGCCACTATTTCCACAAATTGGTTTTGTTGCAATTCTCTGAGTAGTTGAAACGTGAATTCTCATCCTTTCTCATTCTTCCGTTTCATTTATTTTATTACCTAAAGTATTTACGTAGACATATAGCTTCATTTTATTTGTCCCTTCCATACCTATTTCGTTTGTTTCTTCCCTTTCTTCTATTGTTTTATATCATATCTCATTCCTTCCCCTAGAACTTCATTATTTTTCAAACATAAGGGCCTCTATTTTTTTCCTCAAAGTCTTAATTTCAATATAGCTTTATACCTCCACTTAGTTACTGCCAATTCATTTTTACTAAGGCTATGTTCAAAAAAAATTATGAGCATCTATTTCTTCCTCAACCACATCCGCACCTTTCCTCATCACCCTGCCTTCTTTTGCAAGAAGCCTTACAAAATGAATAGTATGAATTAGCTTTCATGGTTTTGGGTTTCTATTTCTTGCCTTTGTTTTGGGTACATCAAATTTGAAAACGTGAGTTATTAAAGTTTATTATTTTAATAATTAAATATGTACGTATTTTTCTAAGATATCCATATAACCTGAATTCTTCCACATACGAGCTCTGATACATGCGTAGTTTCTTCCGTTGGACCCGTATTGGAATTCCTGACGATAAGAAATATGTTTGGCTGAGTTTGGAGACTGTTGGAAAAGGCATCTTTGTTTGGATTTTTGCATTCTAAATATCGAAGGTGAGTGCTTTAACCTACTCACGAATACTAAATTATCTTATATTAGTTAAATTAAATTTATGATGTGATTAGAAATTTATCGATTGCTGTTTGATATTTTTAGATTTTCATTTAAGTTATATTTGAATTTGTATTAAATTAAATTGCTATTTAATTAATATTGAAAATAAATTGCTAGTTAAACAACTGATAATGATAATCAATTGAGTGTTGTGATTTATTGGCTGATTTGGATGTTGGATTGTGATGGATGTTATTGGTTGACATTCTGGATGATTGGATGTTTATTTATATATATATATCTCTGTTATCACTATGGATTGAAATGATAACATGTACGGCTTCCATTGATTTGGAAATTTTGATTTTGGATACTATGAAATGACATATACCCATATAGTTTCTTGTATTTGTATTATTTATTGGAATTGAATTATTCGAAAGGTTTAAGTTTTAAATTCAAAGTTTGAATTTATTTTAATTAAAATGATCAAGATCGGTGTTTCGAATTATTTAAAATCTTTTAAATAATTATATCCACGTTGTATACTTGATAGGAGATGAAAATCCCGTAACATCTCTGAAGCCATTACTGTAATATTTGATTTGACTTACATAAGATCTTTTAGTCCTTACTCGAATGTTTTGCCTTTTAATTATGCTCGGGTCAGTCTGAGCTTTTCATTGTATTGAAGACCATTTTATTTTAGATGACGACGACGGAGATGAGTCTACTATTTATTATTAATTATTCCATAACATCATGTGTTCCGCTGCATTATTTATTTATTTCGGCTATATGTATAACTCTGATTTGTATTGTAAAAGTGTAATCAAATGTCATCTGCATAACAGCTTCACGAACTGTTTATTTGATTATTATATTTTATCATTCCGCTGTATGATTCTGTGTTTTGTTTTTCCTTCTTTTCTATTATTTTCTAATTTAGCCCATTACAATCCTCCCTTTTGAATGGTTTGAGTTGACATGTGTGGTTAATTGTCGATTTAAACCGTCCAAAAATGTAGGTCGTTACATAATATTAGTATGATTATATAATTTTAAAACAATTTTAATATAATTTATAAAATTAAAACAATATTAATATATTTAATTAGATAATCCTTAGAATATTTTCAAAATCCAATTTGGAATCTTTTTTTTCTCAAACCCCAATTTTGACTTAATCGGCAATTTATAGTATTTTCAAAATACTAATTTAAGGCCAATAACCATCCAACACTTAACCAATATAGATATTGATTTTCTATAACTATTGGGTTTTAATTTCAAACATATAATAATGTTATAACCACAACATCCACAGTACTATTTATTATTCAATAATCCTCATAAAGGAAATATCATTGGAAATAGTATAATTCAATAATAGCGAGGAATCCTGTTGGATTCCTCCAACCTGTTTTTTCATACATAACAAATGTTAGATAATCATAAAATATAAACCAATCCCTTCAAGGCGGAATTCGTATACAAATGTTCATCTGCTCGTACAAGGGAACGTAATAGGGTCTCATCCGCTTTAATAGGCGAGAATGTGTCCAAACTAACTAATAAATATAATAATTTATCCAATCAATCATTCAAATTTTAATCAACTAGGAATCATACTAGTGATCCAAAAAGGTGATTTTAACTCACATTTATTTTCAGTTGTCAACAAGGCGTTCCGATTCGTAACAAAAAACAGACGGCATCCATTTTAGATCAAATTTCCAGTCTCTAAATTCGTTCAAACTAGTTCCATCGTGAAGCTTTCATCGTCGTGATCATAACAAAAAAAGCTTCATCTCGATCGGACCTCGTATAAAGGAGTTATAAATTTCATAAGTTATCGATTTAATTATCTATTTCAGTATACCTAATTTTCAAATAAATTACTAGATAACCCTTCTTCCCCTCAAACAATAGTTTCCCTCCTCTACCCAGGGCGCGCATTTGAAAACATCGTCATTGCCTCCATAGCCCATCAACGACCACCACACCCTCGTCGATGAAACCTCAAACCCTACCGGACCCAACCCCGCCGTCCCTGATGCCCACGATGCCACCACAACCGCGAAATCTCCAAAAACACGATTCCGTTCATCATTAAACTACACCACCACCATGCAACAAAAAGCCACCAAAGTCAAACCACGGTGTAGCTCTTATATCTCTCGACACTCTTCCTTTAGACCTCGAAGCCAGAAGGTCCATGGTGCCGTCGGAAACCCCCAAAAACTGAACCATCCATTGCCAATGAATGGAGAGAAAAATCGTCCACCATGCCATGACATAACATGAATCCACCGGTCATCTGCCTCGTCTCCCTTGCTCTATACTTTCCTAATTGACGACATTGCCTAAAAATGCTACTAATGGCTCCAATTATTATGAGTCAGTGGACAGAGCACTTGAAATTTTATGGGAATGAATGCGAATAATTTCTTAGGGGATACGTGATGTATAAGTGAAATAGGAGTAGGCTCGTATAGGATAGTTCGGTTGATAGGAAAGCTTAAGGCATTGAGAAGGTAAATCGAAAAAAAATTTTATTAAAAATTCAAAATATCTTGCTGAATAATTACGGACCCAATCAAGACGTGCCACCTTGCATTCCGAATGTTATACCCCTATTTTGAATGCAATGGAACAAGTTCCAAGACCTAATTCGATCGTATGCAAAAGATAGCTTTTTGAACCCAGTTAATATATTAAATCTTCAATATTAATTTCAACGCGTTTCTATCCCGTACGACCAAATGATATGTCCGATCGCTATGAAATTTGATAGTGTATTATAATTTATTATTACGGACTCAATGCCGCTAGTTTCGTCGAAATCCGAGATAATGCCCCTGAGGGCTATTTTTATATGTTATTTAAAATGAGATATTTCGAAAATCAGTTAAATACTTTTAAATCCAATTTAAAAGTTTTATTACATTCATTATTGTTAAATACTGATTAAATAAGCTTTTAAATTATTTTCATCCAAATAAAAATCTAAGATTCAGTTATTTAAACGATTTCAATCATTAAATTCAATAATTAAACTGTCCAATAAATGCTATATTTGAAATTCTAGTTATTAACCTATAAAATTAAATTTTTAACATTTAAAATTAATTAAATATTCCAAAGTGAAATAACAAAAATTCTGGGTCGTTACATCGATAGCCCTTCAATAATCAATATGCAATAGCAAATAGTCACTAAATAATCTACAACAGCTATAAAAGACCATTTCTGAATGAGATTATTTCAATTTTACTAAAGCCAAGCTTATGTATCAAAATAAGTCAGTTTTTCAAATAATATACTAGCTTTTAGGCAAAAATCTATGTGAATTTTATAAAGATACCATAATTGATGCATAATTATGGTACTTCATAAAGAAAATCAAACATTGATATATTCTTATAAGAAAAGTAGGATTTAATATGGTTACTTACTGGCCTATTAGTTTACCATTCATCCTATGATGTAAGATCAAACTTTTCTACAAAATAGTTTTTTTCAATGCATATCTTACTTTTATTGTTCATTAACCCATATTTCAATTCTTAATTTTCTTAAATTCACATTAGTGTCATCCATTGCTATTTTCTTGCTTGTTTTATCATATAAAATTGCTAAGTTAAATGCTTGAACATATGGTAGAGTTTCTTAGGAAGATGTATGTGATCCCTTGGTTGTGCATGAGAGGAGAAACGACAAGCTAAGGCAGCCCAAAAAACTGCTAAAGTGTATGCATAAGATCATACAAAAGAGCCCGAAATTTTTTACATGTTTGCTTTTAGGATTTTATTTATATCTCCCCTATTTATGGCCCAACACATAAACGTATATTGTGGTGTTGCTATATAATTTTGTATTATTTCATTGTACATAGCTGTGTGCTATTCTTATCACTATGTAGCCATCTATTTTTCTGTACATAGCCAATGATAATAGATGAAGAAAATATTAAAAAGTATACTTTGGGCTTAGACATTCTAAAAGCTTACTAGAAAATGCCAATTATATGTTCTAATACCATTTTTCAGTATGCTGATTGTATGCTTTGTATACCGATTTGGTTATACTTTCTCCTCATATATTAATTAAGTAATTTTCAAATCTAAATTTGTATTTCTTTTTTAATTTAAGCATGCAACTCTCAGTTGAAAATTATATTGAGATAGAACATGTTTTTGAGCTTGGTTATATTTCCAATAAATGTTAGGTTTAACTATATGCTAGTTAATGGGGACGCAAAATCAGAGTCATCTTCAGATGTTAATAAACTGGTATATGAAAATGTAAGTTCATTAAGTAGAGGAAGTTTTGGAAAATATGGTTCTACCGCAACAATCACCTCTCCTACTCATTAGTTAGCTTCATTTCTCATTAGTAGTGAAAGAAACATCTCGGCTTCTTTGTTCAAGTACTATGTTTTTATGTTAAATTAACAATGACAAACATGTCTACCTATATATGAGTACTGTATTTCTAAATTATATGTTGTTTTGCAATTTATATGTTTGACATTTCTCAAATTTAGAATATTCGAACTACTATGCTGACGAACCCATTAACTACAACTTGTGTAAATAATCTTACATCGTGATTTTGGATTGTACTATTATTGTTTTTTTATTGTTGAACTATTGTGAATTTTAACACTTAGATTTGGCTTTGAATCTAGGAAATGTACTACTATTTGATCAATTGATCTCACATGTATAAATACTTTACTGCCCAGATTTGTTGGATGATACATGTTATGGATTGTGACGCCCCACCTCTATACCCACGCTAGCCAAGAACACTCCGGAGTAGTGCTGTCAACTAGCACGGAGAATAAGGCTGTTGAGGAGCGACCATCCATGTAATTGCTTATCACACGGTGGCTATAAATAATCTTTGGAAACAAACATAGAAATAATCATATCACAAATCAGTCACAGATATCCATATCACAAAGGCGGAAGAAGATATGAATATATAACTAACACATGAAAGTGTACATCAGAGTAGTGGTCAGTAAGATCCACGATAATACAAAAGAATAGCAACACGTGCTATACAAAAGAATACAACTATGAGTCTATATCTCAAGTGTATACAACAAAAACTGCTAATCTAAACAGTTAGCCAAAAGTCAGAGTGATGAATCCCTGGGAAGAAGTCAAGCAGAAGCACCTGTAACATCTCGGTCTGACCCGAGTATTATTTAAGAAAATAATAAACGGATCAGTCTAGCTATAAATATCAGATGACATGATATAACATAAAAGATATGGCATAAACATAAACATCCATAACGACATACCGCTATAAGTACGTAAATAATGATCAACAGAAGATCAATCAATAAGAGATAATCAATATCACAAGAATCTTCTCAAAGGTTCGAAGAGGGCATCATACCCTAAACTTGTACTCATAACAAGTCAATGACATAAATTCCAGAAATCAACACGAGAAATCCAAAAATCATAAAAAGGGAAAGAGGCCTGTCACATGACGGCCCGAAGACCAAGGGGAGCTACCCCGCATGTGTGAATGGAATCACACAGATTGAGGTCAAGACTAACCAAAAAGCAGAAAGGTATGTGTGAATGGAATCACACAAGTGGTGTCTAGTCTAACCTTGCAATGAAAGAGACATCGCGCAATTGCTAGTCTAATTCATAAAGCGATCATCAAGATCAACGAGAAGTGTCAATTACACTAAGCTAGTAAATATAGAAGTTTAGCTTCATGTCCCATAACCACTTGCTTAACTTAAATATTTACGAACAAACTGTAAATCTTCACTAATAAAATTGTCACAAGAGGTTCAATCGAACAAGTCCAAGAATTAACCGACGAAGTGAACGCAAGCGTTTCATACCACTTGTTTTACTAAGTCGTTTAATTAGATTTCTCATCCGAGTGAGGTAAAGGCTTGTATATACTAATAGATTGGAAAACGGTTTAAGAAAAGAGCTTTGTTATTAAAAATAGAGTTGAAATTGTTTGTTAAAAGAGTTTTGATATTTACTACTAGTATTGAAACCTTTATATTATAAAGTGACAAAACACATAAGCAAGTGTAGAAACAATCAGTCACAAAGATCGCATACGGAGATGCGAATAAAATCCCAGGAAATCAGCTCAATGTTTTTCAGATAAGATCCCCTACGGAGGGGGGGTCCGGGGGGGGTGGCAACCCCCCTAGGTGGGGGTGCGGGGGCAACGCCACCGCTTACGGGGTTCGACCTGCCCGGTCAGGTCGCGGGGGTCCAGGGGGCAGCGCCCCCGGCGGGGTGCGGGGCAGCGCCCCTACCAAAACGGTACGACCTAGTGAAGATAAAATGAGGTCTAGCGACCTAAGGGGAATAGGGTCGAGCGACCTAAGGGTTGCGACCTAGGGGTCTAAGGGGCACGACCTGGTGGTCCAGCGACCTAAAGGGTATAGGTCATGCAACCTAAAATGGGTTCGCGATCTAACACTCAAACGACCTAAAGAAATTAAGGAGCCGAGCGACCTATAAGAAGCAGCGACCTAAGAAGAAACGAGGACCAACGACCTAGGGGTTAGGTCATGCGAGTTAAGAAGGTCAGCGACCTAACCAAGACACGCGACCTAATAAAGAAACGCGACCTAAAGGCTACAACGACCTAAGTTTAAAAAGGTGGGCGACTTAACAAAGTGGCCGAGCGACCTAACTGGAGCAAGTGGCCATAGGTCATGCGACCTAAAGGTAAGCGACCTATCACGGTCATGCGACTTAAGGGATAGGACCGACCGACCTAACGACCTAGGCAAGGTCGACCGACTTAATGGTTGCGAACTAAAAATACAACAGGGTCGAGCGACCTAGTGGGATGCACGACCTAAGAAGGTACGCGAGCTAAGGGTGAGCGACCTAACAAGGTCGTGCGACCTAAGTGGTCACATTGCCAAGCGACCTAAGGACTTAAATACTCGCGACCTAGTGCGTGCATCGGCCGAGCGACCTAAGGGTTTAACACGCGAGCGACCTAAAGTGATGCGCGACCTACGACCTAGCAGGATCGAGCGACCTAGAGCCGCCTTGTGATATAAGGTCGAAAACGACCTAATTCCGAAGTGAAGATTCAAGGCAGTGCGACCTAGCGCGATAACAGCGAGCGACCTAAGGGTTAGGTCGCGAGCGACCTAACTCCGAACACCAAAAATGGCCAGAACGACCTAGTAGCAGTTTTTTCACCAAAACGCTAAAAATTGGAGTTTTTCGCCAATCCAATCCAAACCAAATGCTAATATGCATGCAAAAGTGATAGGGAATCATTCCCAACAGTACAATATGGTTATAGACTAGAATTGTGAGATAAAAATCTCACCTTTGCTCCAAAACCCAATGAAAATGAAGAACAAAGCTTGAAGGCAAATGGAGAAGCAACCACAAGCTTGAATCCGATGTCTTCTTCTTGAATTTGGAGTTGAATGTTGGAGTTGCAATAAAACAAAGACTTTGGAGTTTTAATTTCTCATTCCATTCACCATTTTTGTTGAAGCTTTAGTGTTAGGAAATGAAATGAAGCAATGAAGAAGAAGGGGGGTGGAACTTGGGCCTAATGGGCTAAAAGTCCAAACCAAAGGCTCGAGTGAAAAAGTGGTGAAATTCCACTAACCCCAAACATATCAATGTTTATACTTAGAAGATTGCAAACGACGTTTCGAACTCAATGGAAGTGGTCTCGAGTCCTAATTTGACCGTTTGCAAAAAGTAGCTTCGGACCAAAATCCGATTAACGATAAAATATTTAAATAAAATATTTAAATATAAAAATCGATAAATATGCGGGTTGTTACAGTTAATGAAGGTCATTAACCATGATTATTTAACAATTAATTAATGTAGTTAATTTTTATAATTAATTAGATTAATTAATTTAATAATAATCAATTAATGGTTAGAGAGTAATTACTTGATAATGTATTAAGAAATTAATTACTCAATGTAATTAATTCAGTTTAGTGAGATTGTTTAATTTAATTAATTAAGTACTTGAGATTTAAAGATAATTACTTTATGTAATTAAAGCTTTGGAAATTACTTAGTTAAGTAATTAATTAATAATTACATGACTGTAATTAAGTGGAGATGTTTAAGTGTGAGGTAATTTGGTTTAATTTATTTAATAATTAATCAAAGGAATTAATTAAGAAATTAATTAAGGATAATTAATTTGGTTTAAATATAGTAATTAAGCTAGATAATTACTAAATGTAATTAATCTGTGAAGATGATTAATAATTATAAGTTAATTACTAAAGGTAATTAATAATTAAAGATCATTAATTATTTTAATTAATGATGTAATTAAAGATGATTAATTATGATTAATTAATCAATAATAGATAATTAAGGTAATTAATTAATTAAGGATTAATTATGATTAATTAATTAGTTGAGTGATTAAAGGTTAATTACTGTTTAGTTGAGGGTAGTTAATTTGTGAAATTAATTTAGGATAATTACATGAATGTAATTAAGGGTAATTAATCAAGAGTGATTAATTAAAGTGATTTATGATTGATTAATTGATTGTAATCAATTAAATAGTTGGGTAAGCAAGTTATAATTTGGTGAAGCAATTAATTTAATTTATTTTAAATTAATTAAAGATGAAGGAATTAATTTAATTCATTTTAAATTAATTAGTGATAGAGATAGTTAATTTAATTCATTTTAAATTAATTATATTGATGATGAATAAATCATTGCTTATATATATATATATGGATGACATTGATTGTCTTGGATGCTTTAAGATCTCAGTAATGAGATAAATAATATTGTGTGGTATGGATGTTTGATTGTATTGTGATGATAACATAGGTTATCTATTGTGATGATGATATATGGTATATCTATTTGATATTAATAATGTGGGTTACCTGTTATGTGATAATGTTGATTATCAGTTATGATTTATGAATTATCTATCTGTGTGTATATAGATACTATAATTGAATTGTTTTAAACCTTTAAAACAACTTGGGCCTAAAAGACACGCTTTTGTTTTCGATGAGACCGGGATCGGGTTTCCATATTTGGATATCCGAAAACCACATCGATTCCAAATAACGTTAGGTCGTGAATCAAAATGGAGCTTTGTAAAGACTCGAGGTACAAGGACTATGAGACAGTATAACTCTGTGGTGATTCCGTAATGAGTTGACGGAATTAGTTCTTATAGATTCGAGATGATGAATAAGAGTGCAATGGTTATTGTCGTTAACTCTGAGGGTGATTCCAATATGAGTGTAATGAGATAATGCCTTCGGTTCGTTCGAACCCGGAACGAAATTGTATGGATTGAATGCTTTCAGAACATCGTCAAGTGGACGATGAGCATTCTAAGTGATGTGTCCTACGAAGGTAATCGTAGCCTCAAGCCTCATCAACCGGGAATGGCTAAAACAGGGGAGGTGCAGCAAGGCTTCGTGGGTCGCACCCACTGGAGAGCAAGATTTACCTCTGTCTAGAAGTCCCTTTATATTCGGCTGTGTGGGTGGTTGCGAGCTACAACCACGGGGTTGTCTTGTTCGGAACTGTTCAGTAAGGAATGGGTCCGACTTTGTGTTGCGGGGGGTCGGGAGTGATCCTCGGTACGTTGATCTAGGCCACGTACTGTGACGGGCGGTACCCCGGTAGCCCTGCCATTGATGGAAAACCATTATCCAATAAGCGCCCTCGGATTTGATTGTATACCTATGTATGCTGTAATTTAATAAATGTAACAATATCGGCTATTTATTATTTATTTGAAAACCCTAGACACTATTATAACATCATCAGATTTCCTATCAAATGTTTTGGTTAGCGTAAGGTAAAAACTTTTCCATGTTTATGTGTGGGAAGTCTTACGTGATACCTTTCATTTCAAAGGTTTTTGAAAGTTAAGCAACTTTAACTTGTTACTCACACCAGACCAATGTCTGACCCGAAGTTTATTTTTGTTTTTCATAAACTCTTGGTTACTCAAATTTTTACGAGTAGCCAAGGGAATTCAGGTTTGCTTTGACGAATTGTGGAGGAGCAATGGAGCAGGAGGCTTCCGTGTGTAGATATATATAGTATTCCGCTGTGTGTTCTCTGAGTTGTTGTCTTTGAGTTGTTATATTGAGATTGTATAACTAGACAGGTGTTTATAACTGTCTAGTATGTGTTGTATATCTGTGTACTCTGATACGGTTATAAACTATGTAATATTTATGTTATTAATATAATTTATTCGTTCCGCTGTTAGATTCTGATGTGTTGTTTCTTTCTTCTCTTCTTTCTATTCTCTTTTCTATCCCTTTCTTTCTTAAAAGATGATGCGATTTTCCGAGAGTGGAAAGTCGGGTCGTCTCAGTTGGTATCAGAGCATTAAGCTGAGTGAATACCTAGGCTCTGTAGAGGTGTCTTTCTTGAGAGGACGTACTTGTAATTTTTATATATAACTATATAACTATATATATATATATATATATATATATATATATATTTCTACCTATCTATTGGGTTACCTATTCAGGTTTTCCAATATAAGTTATAAAGGTAGTTGGGGTAGTAGTGTGTGTAACACAACTACCATGTGTTGGAGTTTGAATATTTGAGGTGGGAAGTGTATTTGCCGAGACTGTAGACCTAATATAGTCTCGAGTGAGTTCTGTAGTGATGAAGGACTTCATTAATCTCTGAAGGAAACCTATAAAGGTTCGGAGTTCATTTCTGAAGTTGGATGAGTAGTGTTTGGATCTGTCGATTGGGCAGAAGCGAGTGATGGTATTTTGGATACCTCAGGAAGTAGTAGCTGCGTGATGAGATGCAGTGACTATGAATGTTCCCGAAGTTGTTTCCTTTGGAACAAGTTAAGGAGGTGAGTCTGCTTCGATATTGTGGCTATGTTCAGCCGGAGTTTCTGTTTTCTTTAAGGTCCGAGTTTCTCGGAGAGTTTTGTTTTGGAATTCTTTGGCATCTGTGGCAGCAGTGCAGTTTGGAATGTTCTCAGTGTTGGCAAGAGATCTTCTGGCTTAGCAGCTTTTCTGAAGTAGAGTTCAGAAGCAATTGAGTGAACCCGTTTCTTCGATGGGTTGGCTAGTTAAGTTAAGCTGTTCTGTTTGGTAAAGGGAGAACAGTTTTCCTTGGATTTGGTTTGGTAGATCGCAAAAGTGACTTGCGATTGTTTGAGTGTTCTCTTGGGTTATCTGAGTTTTTCTGGATGTCTTCAGGAAGTCAGAGTTTTGTTCGCATCTGAGATTGAGTGGGTGTAGAAGCTCGGAGTTTTGGAGGAACTTCTGAATGATTCTTATGGATTTGCTGAATCATATCTCTAGGGTATGTTGTTGAGTTGTGCTTGTGTTCTTCTTCAGCATTCTCTTCTTCGAATCAGAGTTGAGCAGCGGAAGCAATTTGGAAGTGTATCTGCTTTTCTTTTCCCGGACAGGAGAAGTGAGTCTTCTGATGTTGAGGAGTAGAGTTTGAGATCTTGGTTTTGGTTGATCTTGAGGAGATCATTTTTTTGTGTTGATTGATCTAGTTTGTTTCTAGAGGTATCAGCGAAGGTTGAGCTGATTAGTAAGGTTGTAGGCAGCCCAGGATCATCTGAAGAGATTTTGTGGATAAGAGTCGGAAGGAATTTTGGATTCTGAAATCGGAGATTTAATTTTGGATAAGTTTTCTCTGATCAAAAGTGAGCTATAAGTTTGGGTAAGTCTGAGAAGCTAGCTCTGAAGTGTTTTGGATCATTTCTGTGATCTAGGAGATTAAGTGATTGATCTACATGATTGAATTGCCAGTTTGGATAACTGGGATTCGATGAGTTTCACGTATCTCTGAGGGAGTACGTATATGATCTATCTCTGGTTGTGGAACCAGCAGTTCTGGAGTTTTGGTTGTTGAGTCAGACTCGTTTGTAGTCTGATATCTTGTCTAGTGTTATAGATATAGTTGTATAGGAGCTTTGTAGCTTCATAATATTGTTTGTTTGGATTCTCTAGAGCGAGTATCCCGGTATATATATACCTGGGAAAACTCGATGAAATTCTATCCGGAATTTGTCTGGATAATTAGATTTGTTTGATTGGTTGTTTTTGGTTGTTAGCATATGTTTGATATATGCTTGTGTTTTTAATTTAAAATTTAATAAGATTATTAAATTACCTTTGTTTCAAATTTCGAGGACGAAATTCCTTTAAGGGGGAAGGATTGAAATATCCCGAAATTTTTAACAATATTAATTTAATAATCTGTAGTTAAAATTAAATTGATATTGATATTCTGTTAATAATAATTCAAATAAATTTTTATAATCTTCTTCAGTAAATATTTAAATGGGTTATTTTATCTTTTAAAAATAATAAATTGTTTTCTATTTATAAATAAATATATGGTTTATATTTTTAAATAGATTGGTATTGTTTTAATTTTAATAAATAAAGCATATTTTCAAGATTTAAATATTAGTAGTAATTTGGAAATTTGTTTTATTTAATATTTAAGCTTTTCAAAGTTAAATAAATGATTTTGGTTTAAATTTAGTGATTGAATCATTTTTTAAATTCTAATATATATACATTTCAATTGGGAAATTTGTTCTAAATTAGTATTGAGTTTTAAATTTAGAATAAATTTAACAATATGATTTCATAACTTAATAAAATGGATTATTTATTTAATAAAAATATAATTTCTTGTAAAATGACTTTTGTAAAACAATATTAATATTGTATTGACTTTATAAATAAGTTTTGAAAAAGATATGTAATTTTTATTTCAAATTGAATTTATATTTACAACTTGATTTGAAAATAATTTATTCTTGAATTTAGTTTGAATTTTAATTCACAAGTTTAAATTTTAAATTGTTTTAATTTTTATTAGTGTAAGTTTTGTAAACATGGTTTGTTTTCATTTATAAATTTATACACGTGTTTAAATAAACACTAACAACTTAATTTAAGCTAACACACACTTTTCTTTGTAAATTTAAATGCTAATTACCTTTAAAAGAAAACAAGTGTTTCATTCTTTAACATTTTTTTACATGTGTTTAAAAATTAGCATAACAAATCAACAAGTGTTCAAAAACTAATTTACAATTTGACAAGTGTAAGATTTAGTTTTTATTTTTCTTTTCTTTTAATTAAACCTGAAATATACATTATTTAGCTTACATCTTCATACATATTGCATTTTTCATTCTCCTAAATCAAAAGAGAAAAGATCAAACTCATCTTCAGATTTTATAAATCAGTAACACTCTTCAAAGGCCTGGATATTCAAATTTTACATCTGCATACACAAATCTGCATATTCCAAAACCATATTCAAATCTGCAACCCCTCAAATCAAGTAAATCTGCATTTCCTAAAAGAATCCACAAATTTGCATTTCCAAAATTCAGAAACCTGTACAAAATTCAAGCAAATCTGCATATTCACTTCCTAAAAATAAAATCTACACTTCATCTCAAAATCAAAATGAGGCCTGCACTATTTTCTGTTCTCTGCATTCTGTGTAAACCTGGGAGTAGTGAAAGCATTAGCATGCATTTAGAAATTAACAACTGCATCATCTACATCTACATGCAAGTAACTAGGAAGGGATCATGAGCATTTCATCAAAGTTCAACTCAGATTAAAAAATCAGAGAAATCACACCTGCATTTTTATAAAGCCTGCATTTTTGGTGTTTTCTGCAAAACTCAACTGAGCTCTGCATTCTAATGGTGAGTAACAATTTATTTTAAAAACTAATTTAAATTTATATAGATGCTTGAATTGTTTGTTGATGAGTATGAAGAAAATGTCTGCATATATGATGAGTTAAACGCCTGCTTGCTATTGATGATTTATTTTCCTGATCTAGATTCCGGACTAAAGATACAATTCAAAATTTATGAACTCAAGATCTAAACCATGTTTAGATGCAAATTTTCAAACAAACATGTAGTATATCCTAATTAAAGTGTTAGATTTTATTTAAGATAATAAACTAATTTTTTTTGAACTCTGGAAACTACAGAATCATCATGTATGTTTAAATTTTTCCAAACCCAGTCAAATTAATATGGTAAATTAGTAATACAAATCAAAATATAAATTGAAACTTGATTTTTAAATCAAGTATTGGAATTTTTAGGGGTATGTTTCATTTATAAGTTGTTCTTGAACAAGAATATGAATTTGTGCAAATTCTTACAATATGTGATGTGTGGAAACTCAAAATTCTTTTGAGTTATTAGGTAAGGATCATAGATCCTTGGAAAAATCAGAGAAGTATATAATGATTACTAGATTGGTTGCAGTTGAAATTTTTGGTTTGAACCCTAGTTTTGAACAAGGGTTAAGATTGGGTCAGTGTGTAGTGTTGGGGTGATCAAGTGTTCTGGTTTTTGGTGGAGGTGTGGTAGATGTATGGGTTATTTCATGGCCGGAGACGTGGACTTCCTGATGGTCGGAACGATAAGAACTTGCCGTTGACAGGTAGGGGTAAAAACCTAGAAAATGTTTTCGGGTTTGGGTTATTTGAGCTTATTTTTGAATGCTTGTTTATTGTTCGATCTAGTGATTGTGGTAGGGCATGGGTGAGTTATTGGTTGAGATTTGATCGTCACTGATGTTCAGAGACGGCGATGAGATCCTGGCGATGAAATTCTGGTGATCTGTTATGGGGATTGGGGTGTTGCAGGGTAGGTCAGTGATTGGCCCGAAGTCAGTAGGAAGAAATGTCGAAGTAGAGTAGCATGTAACTCGAAGCAAAAAAGTGTTTTCTCGGGTTGATCTGTAGTTTACAGGTTTCACAGTAAAACTGTGTTTGTTTTTAAAAATATGGGTTTTAAACTTTTAAAATCTGTAGTTTCTGTTTAAAGTAAGGCTTAAGTGTAAATTCAAATATGCAAGTTTGAATTTCAGATTCAAATTTAAATCCCAGTTTTTAAAATAAAATAAAAAAAAGTTTTCAAAAGTTTAACTTAATTAACTATTTGTTTTGGTAAAATAGTTTAAACTTTTTAATAATGAGATTTTTTTTAAAAATATAAGTAGAATTGAAGCTTATTTAAAATCTGGAAATTCAAAAGTTAAATTTGAATTTCAGTTTTAAATTTTAAAGAAGGTTTAGTTTGAAGTTTTAAATTAAAATGGAATTTAAATTAGTAAAAGTTTTGAAATGAATTTAACTTTAAAGATTTTCATAGCATTTGTTTGATTTGCAATTTAAAACGTTTTAAATTATTTAAAACTTTGATAAGTTTAAAATTATTCTATTTAAACTTAAATTTAAATTGGAATTTAAAGGTAATTTCATAAGTACTTTGTTTTGAATTAAGTTGTTTTAAACATCATTAAGTTATGTTTATGAAATTAAATTAAGATTAATATTTCAAAATTAATTTAATTAATAAGGTAATTATGATTAATCAATTAATTTAATTAATTAATTGATTTTGGAATTAATAATTGATTAATGATTAATCAATCTATAATTATGATCATTAATTAGATTGGTAATTAATGGTGCATATTAATTGTGTAATAAATTTTTAGTTTAAGGTTAATTAATTTAATAATTAATTATAATTAATGAATAATTAAGGATAATTTATATGGTAATTAATTTAAGTTAATTACCTTATAAAATAATTTGAGGATGGTTAATGAAGGTCATTAACCATGATTATTTAACAATTAATTAATGTAGTTAATTTTTATAATTAATTAGATTAATTAATTTAATAATAATCAATTAATGGTTAGAGAGTAATTACTTGATAAAGTAATTAAGAAATTAATTACTCAATGTAATTAATTCAGTTTAGTGAGATTGTTTAATTTAATTAATTAAGTTTAATTAATTTTAAAACACTTGAGATTTAAAGATAATTACTTTATGTAATTAAAGTTTTGGAAATTACTTAGTTAAGTAATTAATTAACAATTACATGATTGTAATTAAGTGGAGATGTTTAAGTGTGAGGTAATTTGGTTTAATTTATCTAATAATTAATCAAAGGAATTAATTAGGAAATTAATTAAGGATAATTAATTAGGTTTAAATATAGTAATTAAGCTAGATAATTACTAAATGTAATTAATCTGTGAAGATGATTAATAATTATAAGTTAATTACTTAAGGTAATTAATAATTAAAGATCATTAATTATTCTAATTAATGATGTAATTAAAGATGATTAATTATGATTAATTAATCAATAATAGATAATTAAGGTAATTAATTAATTAATTAAGGATTAATTATGATTAATTAATTAGTTAAGTAATTAAAGGTTAATTACTGTTTAGTTGAGGGTACTTAATTTGTGAAATTAATTTAGGATAACTACATGAATGTAATTAAGGGTAATTAATCAAGAGTGATTAATTAAAGTAATTTATGATTGATTAATTGATTGTAATCAATTAAATAATTTGGTAAGCAAGTTATAATTTGGTGAAGTAATTAATTTAATTTATTTTAAATTAATTAAAGATGAAGGAATTAATTTAATTCATTTTAAATTAATTAGTGATAGAGATAGTTAATTTAATTCATTTTAAATTAATTATATTGATGATGAATAAATCATTGCTTATATATATATATATAGATGACATTGATTGTCTTGGATGCTTTAAGATCTCAGTAATGAGATAAATAATATTGTGTGGTATGGATGTTTGATTGTATTGTGATGATAACATAAGTTATCTATTGTGATGATGATATATGGTATATCTATTTGATATTAATAATGTGGGTTACCTGTTATGTGATAATGTTGATTATCAGGTATGATTTATGAATTATCTATCTGTGTGTATATAGATACTGTAATTGAATTGTTTTAAACCTTTAAAACAACTTGGACCTAAAAGACACGCTTTGGTTTTCGATGAGACCGAGATCGGGTTTCCATATTTGGATATCCGAAAACCACATCGATTTCAAATAACGTTAGGTCGTGAATCAAAATGGAGCTTTGTGAAGACTCGAGGTATAAGGACTACGAGTCAGTATAACTCTGTGGGTGATTCCGTAATGAGTTGACGGAATTAGTTCTTATAGATTCGAGATGATAAATTAGAGTGCAAGGGTTATTGTCGTTAACTCTGAGGGTGATTCCAATATGAGTGTAACGAGATAATGCCTTCGGTTTCGTTCAAACCCGGAAAGAACTTGTATGGATTGAATGATTTCAGAACATCGTCAGGTGGACGATGAGCATTCTAAGTGATGTGTCCTATAAAGGTAATCGTAGCCTCAAGCCTCATCAACCGGGAATGGCTAAAACAGGGGAGGTGCAGCAAGGCTTCGTGGGTCGCACCCACTGGAGAGCAAGATTTACCTCTGTCTAGAAGTCCCTTTATATTCGGCTGTGTGGGTGGTTGCTAGCACAACCACGGGGTTGTCTTGTTCGGAACTGTACAGTAAGGAATGGGTCCAGCTTTGTGTTGCAGGGGGTCGGGGGTGATCCTCGGTACGTTGATCTAGGCCACGTACTGTGACGGGCGGTACCCCATTATCCTTGCCATTGATGGAAAAACATTATCCAATAAGCACCCTCGGATTTGATTGTATACCTATGTATGCTGGAATTTAATAAATGTAACAATTTCGGCTATTTCTTATTTATTTGAAAACCCTAGACACTATTATAACATCATCGGATTTCCTATCAAATGTTTTGGTTAGTGTAAGGTAAAAACTTTTCCATGTTTATATGTGGGAAGTCTTACGTGATACCTTTCTTTTCAAAGGTTTTTGAAAGTTAAGCAACTTTAACTTGTTACTCACACCAGACCCATGTCTGACCCGGAGTTTATTTTTGTTTTTCATAAACTCTTGGGTACTTAAATTTTTACGAGTAGCCAAGGGAATTCAGGCTTGCTTTGACAAATTGTGGTGGAGCAATGGAGCAGGAGGCTTCCGCGTGTAGATATATATAGTATTCCGCTGTGTGTTCTCTGAGTTGTTGTCTTTGAGTTGTTATATTGAGATTGTATAACTAGACAGGTGTTTATAACTGTCTAGTATGTGTTGTATATCTGTGTACTCTGATACGGTTGTAAACTATGTAATATTTATGTTATTAATATAATTTATTCGTTCCGCTATTAGATTCTGATGTGTTGTTTCTTTCTTCTCTTCTTTCTATTCTCTTTTCTATCCCTTTCTATCTTAAAAGATGATGCAATTTTTCGGGAGTGGAAAGTCGGGTCGTCTCATTGTGCATTTTCATTTCATTCGGGATTGCAGTTTGAAATGATATATAACCGTAATTTTTATTTTAAATTACGGATTGAAACGATAAATATCCGTATCACTTGACCATAGGATAGAAAGTTTTATACAAACACCGTCGGTCTATATATATAAATATTTTGAAATGATTTCTATGGTTTGGATAGGATACGGTTTAATAAATATTTAGTTTGATATTATATAAATATTATTTTATGTATACCTATATGGTTAAATTATTGAATTTATGTTATGAATAAGTTTATTAAATAAAAACAAATAAGTTGAATAATGGAGTTTGATTATTTATATTATATGGTTAAATATGTGTTTAAGATGTTGTATATATAGAGAGTTTAATGGTTTAAATCAAATAAGATTGGAAGGCAAATTAGAAATTTAATTGGAATTGAGCGTATTTAAGAATTTAACTCCATACGTTGATGTAGAACTTATAGCTTGAAATTTTTAAAAGTATGATATTTATAACTGAAATTTATTTCAAGAAGAATTAAATGAATATTTCTATTATAACTGAATTAAAGGAAATATTTAGTCATAGGTAATTTGAGTTTATTTAAATGATTATGGATTTAGTGTGTGATATTTAAAAACTAAATAATAGGACATTTAATTATTGAATAATAAATTCCAACCTTAATTTTGTAAGTGTTTAATACTTAAAGTTTGAAATATATTAAAATTGAAGTGGTTTTGAAAACTGAAGTGAATTTAAATGTATGGATTTAGACTTAATTTAAATGAATAAATTTGTAAAGCCGTGAAAATTATTTACTTTATAAATTAATATAAAATCAACTATTTTACATGCCATTGAATATCCAAACCATTCAAGTTTTAGAAGTTATGGTTTTAAAGCTATGAATTCCGAAGTATTATGTCTGAAAATTATAATTCCAATGTTTGGTTTCCGGATATTATAAATTTTAAAGCAGTATGATTTTGGAAAAGAAATATATTTGAAATAAAAATGATATTATTGATTTGAGTTTTATAAAAATAATATCAAAATGAGTTGTTTTAGAAATGGAAATGATATCGTATTTATGGGTTTTGAAATGGATAATTATATTCTGGTTTAAAGTATAACTATTTTAAAGACCGCGGTGTTATAATAACGGTTGGTTGTTGAAGAGACCGTTATCGGAAGTTGTCATACTCTCTGCCAACTCCGAAAACCACTTTAACAACCGTGTACGTGGTGGAGATTCCAGAATGAAGTAGGATGGTGGCACGTCTCTTGTAAGGTAAATACGTGGACCCAACTCCTGTGAGTTGGCATAAGGTGGCTAAAACAGGAGCGATCGATGGGTCAAGGGGGTTAGCGCCCTTTATCGGATACTCCTCTTTGATACTATACTCTGACCTTGGATTGATTCGGTGGCCACTTTACTTTTGATTTTAGGGTGGAGTTTGTCCGAGGTGGGCCGTAGCTGCAGCTATGCGTTACCATCAGCCTGGAAGCGTAATTGGTATATATACCCTGGCATTGCCTAGTTGTGCCGTGTCACCTACCCTATCGTGCCTTGTACGAGTTTGGATTTCTCCCGTAGCCCGTGTGGTATCCTCTGGTGGCTTCCCGATCAGGAGGGACAATGATATTGGATGGACTACTGGGACTATTACGTGTTAAGGTGGAAAATGTAAAGCCTTAATGCTATTTAAAAGTAAGTTTATTTTACTATAGACACTATTATAATAGCGAAATATACTACATAGTAAATAGTTTAACGGATCCTTAAGAGATGTAAATCCCAAGCATCTTTTAAGTTACTGCGCTCATATTTATTCCTATTGATTTAACTTACATAAGATCTTTTAGTTCAGACTCGAGTGTTTTTTCTTTTCAATTCACTCGGGTCAGTACGAGCGTTTCAGGATCTGAAGATTAGCTCTGGAGGACGAAGACGAAGACGAAGATTTGTATTATTATTATTTATATTATTGCACTACGCTCATATTGTTCCGCTGCATTATTATTGGTATGTGTAACTCTGATATGTATTATATAAATATAATCAACTGTTTTATAAACGGCTTTATAAACTGTATATTTGATTATTATATTTTATCCTTCTATTGTGAGATTCTGTTTTGTTTTTATTTCTTTCTTGTTTTTCTGATTTATCGTATAACAATCCGCCCTTCCATATGCTTTGAATTGGCACGTGTGTCGATTTAAAGCGTATGAAATGCGGATGTTACAACGTGGTATTAGAGCTTTGGTTTAGCGATATACCTTAGCTTTGTGGGGTTTGACTCTTTATTAATAAGGTAGTAATACCCTATAGGAGCCACTGAGTGTATATATGAGGGAGCGTATTTGTTAGCGTTATAAAAAGGTTTTAATATTGTGTCAATCTGTTCCGTTTTGTGTTGATAAATTCTGGTTGGTGCCTGGGACGCTATGACATCAATAGGGATTTCTAAACACTTAATAGGACATATCGACATAATATTTGGTTTTAATATAGGTGAATGAAATTTTTTTGCCTATTATATTTTCTATATATAAAATCAATTTTTAAATGATATATATATATATATATATATATATATATACTTGGTTGCAATATATTGGTTGTTAGGTAATGAAATTTATAAATAACAGTGAAATAAGATTGAAAATAAAATGTAATAGATATTATACAAGAAATAAATTTGAGGTAATGAAAGAAAATTGGAAATTTAGAACTAAAGTTCCGGGATTTGGAAACTTTCTTTTGAATTGTTTGGAATATAGTAATAATATTTAAGAAGTATTTTCTGATACAAATATTTCAATATAATTTGAAAGTATGGTTTTAAATAAATTCTGGAAAGAAATAAGTTGTACTCCCCTCTCTGTCGCTGGAAAATAATTTCGGTGATGAGTGCACGCATCATCGATGTTCATTTTCGAGTTTCGAAGTGGGAAGGCCACTATAGTAGTTTTATTACAGATTTATTTTGATAAACAAAAGAGAATTTTTAATTTGTTTTAAATATACTTGGATATAGATAAGTTGTAAGTATATTTATCTATTATTTTAAAATAATTTAAAATTTAACCCGGTATTAAATTCTTAAATTTCCGTTAATTAATTATTTCAATTATTGAGTGAAATGAAAGATAATTAATTAATAATTGAAACCTCTAATTTAGGTAAGAGATTTAATGCTAGGTTATAAAGGAAATAAAAAGGAAGTTGAAATTGTAAGTTGAAATGGTAACTTATAAGACAAAAGGTAAAAATATATTGAACAATGAATTAATTAAAGAAATGAGAAAACTTATATAACTTTTAATTACATTGGAAAATTGTACAGTAAAGTATGTAATGAAAGGGTTCAATAAATTGCTTTTATTTATTTGAATTGGTGGTATAGAGTTATAAACTTAAGTTTAAATTGATAAATAAATGAAAAGTAGGTATTGTAATCAAGTAATCATAAACTTAAGTAAATAGATTGAAGTTGCTTCTGTATAAAATAAGAAAAAGAAAAGGAAAAAGAAAAAAAATGATGAGGATTAAAAACTTAAGTTAATAAATTTACCTACTACTTTGATTTTATATGATAATAAAAATAAATGAATGTAAGGCAATGAATGGAAATAAAATGGATAAACCATTATATAAATAAAAAGGAAATCAAATAATAAATGTTAAGAAATAGAATTGAAAAAATTGCTCGATTTATTATTTGAAATTGTTGTTTGTTTGGTTTATGCTTGTTTGGGTAAGGATACTTTAAAATATCTGGATGTAGGAATAATCTATTTAGTTTCATCTAATACTTTTGAGTAAATGATGCACTTAGTAGTTTATTCTTTATTCTGTACAATATAAAGTTTTGAACCCGAACAACTATTTGTTTTGTTTGATATGAATGAATGGTTGATTTATATTGAATTTGTATGATGTTGGTTACAAATATTGTTGTTTATATTTAATTGGTCGAAACAAGTTTAAACATTTCATTTATATAAATTTTAACCCTCTTTGGATTATATAAGTGAAATGCATGTTGTGGAAGCAATTGCTAGTGCTTTGGTTCCATAAATTAAGCGTAAATTGCGCGACAAATAGGTACGTTTTCGGATTACGGTTTATAGCGCTATTTTATATATATTTTTCCGTGTTGGGATATAATATTTTGGATATTATATGTGATATTTTGTTATATTTGATATTATATTTTCTCCCGAGCCTGTCCGTACAAAGGAGACTCGGCCAAATATTTTCGTAAATTTTGGACTTAGATAATATGTTTTTTGAAAATGTTTTCCAAACTTCAATAATTTAAGTATAAAAAGATATAATGATTGTAAATTTGTATATTTTATTTTGAAAATCTCATTGTTTATAAATTTAATGTTTTGAATAATAGATATTAATTTATAAGTTTTTCTTCTCCCTTCTTTTTTGCCTTTTCACGGGCGAAAAGTTTTGAGTGGGGAGAGTGTAACGACCCGTAAATTTCGATGATTTAATTGGTTAAATTATAAGATTTTTTGTAATTTAATGTAGAAAGAAATGAAAATCTTATAATTGAAAATGAAGTGAATGTTAGAATTTAAAAGAGCAATTGTAATAAAAATTAACAATAACATAAAAAAAAATGAAGAAAGGAAATGGCAATTAGTTGAAATAATGTAGCTTGTTATACTTGGTTAAAGTCTAATATAAGAAAGCAAATGGGAAGATTGTATTAACTAATGCAATGATGAAATTAGTGATAATTTAATGAATTCAATGTTATAATAACCGATGAAGTAATATGCAATTAATGGGAAACGTATACAATCAATGTAGGTAAGAAATTTTAATTAATGTTGTTTCGATAATAAACGTTACTTGGTGATTTTTAATATAGTAACGGAAGGGTGTACGTAAAGTAATTTATGAATATATATTTGGCGATTAAATCAAATCAATCTATAGAAATCAATTTTAAATTAATTGGAAGGAAACACGTAATAATTGCATTTATTTGTAAGTGGATGAAATTTATTTCTATGTTAATTGAATATTGGAATAAGATGATAATTGTTAATGTAATAAGAAGTAGGCCAATAATAATTCTTTCCATAAATTGATAATCGATCCAGTAATGAAATACTATCCGTAATAGGGCAATTAGATTTATGGTAGAAATTATTGTAATAAATTAAGTGGAAGTCAATTAGAACTAATAAACCTCAATGTGTATTAATGAAATTGTGGTAATAGTGCAAAACTTAAATCATTTACCCATTCATTAATGCATTGAATTAGGTCTCAATCAAATAGCAACATTTGGTTGGTTAATAATAGCTTTTAAGTGAAAATAAAACATTAATGACAACAAGTATTTTAAGATTAACCATCTATTTAGTATATTAAATTTTAACTGATAATTAATTGCAATAAATAAAAATAATTATTACATTTACGTTAATTGAAGTAACATTTGAAATTTTTGTCAATTCCATTTATAATATAACCATTGGTTGATGTAGCATTGTAAATCAAGATTGATTAATTTATATTGGATGTAAATTTTTGTGATTGGGTTTATTTCAAATAAATGAAATTTAATATTTAGATATTATGGAAATATAAATTTAGATGAAATTTGGAGATATTTACGTAATAAAGTATGAACCCAATGGTAGTCTCATCTATTGGATACTAATAGATTGAAAAACTGAATGAAAGTCAAATAAAAAGAAATTTTTGCAAATTTAATTTATAATGTGCGAATATAATGAAATTAAAATTTAACGCTGAAATGAATAAGTTGTTTAACTCTAAATTTACATCTATATTTGGTTTAAATTAATGTGAAGGATTAAGAAAGTAAAAGTGATAAAGATTGTCAATTTCAGAATTTAAATAGGAAATTTGATTTTATTTATTTATTTTAAATTTATTTAGTTAATATAAAAATAGCCATTTTGATTACGGACTCGGATTTCGACGAAACCAGTTTCATCTGATCCGTAACGGTGAATTACTGTAGGGTTTTAAGTTTCGTAGCGATCGGACTTGTCGTTTGATCGTACGAACGCGAAACGCCTTGAAATCAATTTAATTGAAATCAATTTAATTGAAATCAATTTGAAAATATTGTTTTTAGCATAACTTCTTCATACGATGGAATTTGGACTTCAAACCTTTTCCATCGCGTTTAAAATATTTTAAATATCTATTTTGATATATGGATTTACCCAATTTCGTTCCGGGCTCAGAACGGGCTTTTTGGGCCAATTATCGTTTAGCACGTTTATAATTCGGATCCAATCCATTCTTTTCCAACTTCATCTATAAATACTCTGCTAAACCCTAGCCTCCGCCTATACTCATTTGTCTACGCGAAAATTTCATCAGCTCCTTCTCTTGCTCAATGGATGCAAACCCTAGATCTAATTTCAAAATTCAAAAATCAAATCCAAAGCCTAAAATTCAAAGTCCTCGAAAAAAAATTGGAAAAAAATATATGTTGAAGCTCTTAATGAGCGTAATCTTCTGGTGCTGTTTTTTTTACGTTTCGCCGCACCGTTTGTCCAGAAATTTCGAATCAATTCAGACGATTGGGGGCACCATCGCGTGGAGATTGTCGAGTAGGGTTCATCCATGCCATTCGTTGTTGGTGTTGGTCCCTGGTTTCCCCGTGGTTGGACATAAAGAGGAGCGGCGGCGGCTACAAATTGGGGGGCCATGGGGGTTGCACGAGGTACCAGGGAGGTCGGCCGTTGATGGTGGTTGCATCGGTGAGGCTGGATCGGGGTGAAGGCGCACGTGTGGTCGGCAAATTTGGTTGATGCATTGGCGGTTGAGAAGTAGAGGGGCGGGTTCGAACAATTAGGGTTTGGTTTCAGCTCGTACGCATTTTCATGCTGGTGACGTGGCATTTTATGAAAGATGAGTTGATTTTTATTTATTTTTAGTTTTTATTTTATTTTTATCGTTCTAATACGTATAACTTTTGCGTACGAAATCCGTTTCACACGTGGTTTTCTCCGCTAGTTTCGTATTGGAATTCCGGATCTGTTGACGCGGGTTTGGATAAATTTGGAGACTGTTCAATTTTTTGGTTTGAATTGAATTTAAATTCAATTTAAATTCAAAAGGTGAGTGTTTTAACCCACTCACAACTTCTAAGATTTCTTATGTTGGTTAAATTGATTTATGATGTATTTAAAATTTTATTTATAGCTGTTTGGCATATATTTCATCATTTTTCTCAGTTAAATTGCATTCATTTAATTTACGCGTTATTTAATTTATTATTGCATTTAAAAATGCCAGTTAATTGTTAACTAATTTATTCATTGCATTTAAAACTGCCTGTTAAAGTTTTAGTTAAATTTATTATTTTATATAAACTATAGTTAAACAGTTATTTCATTACTGAAAATTAACTGTCAGTAATTAATTATTATTCATTGATGTGATTGTTTGAATTGGATGATAAGTTGATGAATGTTTGATGATTGATATGATGTATGAATGGATATTGTATTCATATTTTATAAACTGCAAGTTATTATGCATTTTCATTTCATTCGGGATTGCGGTTTGAAATGATATATAACCGTAATTTTTATTTTAAATTACGGATTGAAATGATAAATATCTGTATCACTTGACCATAGGATAGAAAATTTTATACAGACACCGTCGGCCTATATATATAAATATTTTGAAATGATTTCTATGGTTTGGATAGGATACGGTTTAATAAATATTTAGTTTGATATTATATAAATATTATTTTATATATACCTATATGGTTAAATTATTGAATTTATGTTATGAATTAGTTTGTTAAATAAAAACAAATTAGTTGAATGATGGAGTTTGACTATTTATATTATATGGTCAAATACGTGTTTAAGATATTGTATATATACAGAGTTTAATGGTTTAAATCAAATAAGATTGAAAGGTAAATTAGAAATTTAATTGGAATTGAGCGTATTTAAGAATTTAACTCCATAAGTTGATGTAGAACTTATAGCTTGAAATTTTAAAAGTATGATATTTAGAACTGAAATTTATTTCAAGATGAATTAAATGAATATTTCTATTATAACTGAATTAAAGGAAATATTTAGTCATAGGTAATTTGAGTTTATTTAAATGATTATGGATTTAGTATGCGATATTTCGAAACTAAATAATAGCACATTAATTTTTTGAATAATAAATTCCAACCTTAATTTTGGAAGTGTTTAATACTTAAAGTTTGAAATATATTAAAATTGAAGTGGTTTTGGAAACTGAAGTGAATTTAAATGTATGGATTTAGACTTAATTTAAACGAATAAATTTCTAAAGCCGTGAAAATTATTTACTTTATAAAATAATATAAAATCAACTATTTTACATACCGTTGAATATCCAAGCCATTCAAGTTTTAGAAGTTATGGTTTTAAAGCTATGAATTTCGAAGTATTATGTCTGAAAATTATAATTCCAATGTTTGGTTTCCGGATATTATAAATTTTAAAGCAGTATGATTTTGGAAAAGAAATATATTTGAAATAAAAATGGTATTATTGATTTGATTTTTATAAAAATAATATCAAAATGAGTTGTTTTGGAAATGGAAATGATATCGTATTTATGGGTTTTGAAATGGATAATTATATTCTGGTTTAAAGTATAACTATTTTAAAGACCGCGGTGTTATAATAACGGTTGGTTATTGAAGAGACCGGGATCGGAAGTTGTCATACTCTCTGCCAACTCCGAAAACCACTTTAACAACCGTTTACGCGGTGGAGATTCCAGAATGAAGTAGGATGGTGACAGCGTCTCCTGTAAGGTAAATACGTGGACCCAACTCCCGTGAGTTGGCGTAAGGTGGCTAAAACAGGAGCGATCGACGGGCCAAGGGGGTTAGCGCCCTTTATCGGATATTCCCCTTCGATACTATACTCTAACTTTGGATTGATTCGGTGGCCACTTTACTTTTGATTTTATGGGGGAGTTTGTCCGAGGTGGGCGGTAGCTGCGGCTACACGTTACCATCAGCCCGGAAGCGTAATTGGTATATATACCCTGGCATTGCATAGTTGTGCCGTGTCACCTACCCTATTGTGCCTTGTATGAGTTTGGATTTCTCCGGTAGCCCGTGTGGTATCCTCTGGTGGCTTCCCGATCAGGAGGGACTATGATATTGGATGGACTACCGGGACTATTATGTGTTAAGGTTGAAAATGTAAAGCCATAATCCTATTTTAAAGTAAGTTTATTTTACTGTAGACACTATTATAATAGCGAAATATACTACATAGTAAATAGTTTAACGAATCCTTAAGAGATGTAAATCCCGAGCATCTTTTAAGTTGCTGCACTCATATTTATTCCTGTTGATTTAACTTACATAAGATATTTTAGTTCTGACTCGAGTGTTTTGTCTTTTCAATTCGCTCGGGTCAGTCCGAGCGTTTCAGGATCTGAAGATTAGCTCTAGAGGACGAAGACAAAGATTTGTATTATTATTATTTATATTATTGCGCTACACTCATACTATTCTGCTTCATTATTATTGGTATGTGTAACTATGATATGTATTATATAAATATAATCAAATGTTTTATAAACAGCTTTACAAACTGTATATTCGATTATTATATATTATCCTTCCGCTGTGAGATTCTGTTTTGTTTTTATTTCTTTCTTGCTTTTCTGATTTATCCCATAACAATCCGCCCTTCCATATGCTTTGAATTGGCATGTGTGCCGATTTAAAGCGTGCGAAAATGCATATGTTACATACAGTGCAAACGATAACATCATAGCGAAACCATAACATAGTCTTCATAAGGAAGAAAGCGATAGTGAGATTCCAACATAAGCACCTTCAAAACCACATTTCAAGCTACCCAAAAGATTTCCAAACCAAAGTTTCCTAAATCCGACAGCTTTCAAAAGTGTTCTAAATCAATGCTTGCACCAAAACACGGATAACCTGCTTCTATGCTGTCCGTGTGGAAATTATGAGCACCCAGAGTTTAGGAATGAAACAATAAACTCCGGGTCAGTCATGGGACTGGTTTGAGTAAAAAAAACAGCTGTTTAAACAAAAACAATTTTATAAAAGAAATTCGATATGCTTTGGAAAATGAAACTACCATAAGACCTCCTACCACACACACAATGCAATCGTAGAATTGGAGGAGATTTCTACTTATGATTGTCAAACATGCTTGATACGAGAAAATTATTTGATATTATTACTAGTGCATAGCGTAGAAAAAACATTTCCAAAATATAATATTAATCTTAGACAGCATACCACCATTATGGTATACCTACTATAGCTACCATCTAAACGGCGGGTCACCACCATAAGTAAATGGCAGGTTATACAACTAAAACTGTACAGGGCTTGTCGGGCATGCCTTCGCCGAACCAGAATAACCCTCACCGCTCCAACCTATGCCGAACCAACCTCCACCGCTCCAACCTATGCCGGTCCACTCACCACCGAATCAACCTAGGCCGGACCAACCCACCGTCACCGGTCCAAAGCCTCTCCATCCAACACCGAACCGGTCCCACGACCGAACCAACCTACTGCCGGTCCAAACTCCAAGTCACGCTCCTACCACCGGACCAACCTACACCGGTCCAAATCCACTTCCCTGAGCTCAACTCCAAGTCCTAGCCGGACCAACCACCACCAAACCAAGCTCTACCGGACCACAATCCTACCGGACCAAGGCATTCCGGACCAACTTTACCGGGCCAGATTGCAACAACCCAGGCCCGTCAGCTGCTATATACATCCAGGACCCCTGCCTCCAGCCTCACTCTATAAATAAAGGGGCAGGGGTACAACAATAGCAGACAAGTTTGAGAGCTCAAGCACTGAACGAACTTTCAAACAACTTTCATATACTTGTATACAAAACTTTGAACTTGTAATCTGAAAGAAAAAGGAGAATAACATATAAAGTGGACGTAGGCACGTTCTGGCCGAACCACTATAAATCTGTGTGTCTTTTATAGTTTAGTCCATCTATTTCATATATTTGCATAAATCACGCCAACCATCCAGATCAACATATAATCAACTAAATCATACGACTAGGAGGTGTTTGCCCAATTTTTGTGCAAACATTTTTGGTGCTTTCACCGAGAACCAGGAGCTCGAAGCCTCAGCTTCTCCCACTCAACCCCTTTTTCTATCAGCATCGTTCATTGCTTGGAAAACATGCCTCACGGACGGAAGAAAGATGCTAACAAAGGAAAGAACATCTCATCTGGCAGTACCCCAGATCCAACGATCAGAGACCAAGACAATCGTCCGGTTCCAACAGCAAACGAAAATCTGGCAAATCCGACAGCCCCTGCTGTGGAACAACCAATTACAAGGACGGATCTAACAGGATTGTGGCTGAAGTAACTAACCGCTTCGCATCTCAACAAAAAGCCATGGTGGACCAACTCAAGTCACGCTTAAGGGATGCTGAAGAATCCAACCGCCACACTGAATCGTGGGGTGAGTCCCGATATGGAGGATCTGGGAGACGACAAAGGTCTTTCTTATTCAAAGAGGTTAACAACAGAACCCAGCAGGGGAAAGTCAAGGCAAGGGCCAACTGTGGCTGACCCCAGCATGCCCCCAGAAGACCAGAGGCAGCCATTGGAGAATGTCAGGAGTGATAAACGATACCATCCTTGTAGGTCGTCTGGACGGAATCAGTCCCGCGGAGAAGAACCAAACTCATTTCTATCCGCTCCAAGTTCTGATGAAAGGATGGCGCGATTGTTCAGACAGTGCATCCAACGGGAGCAAAGAGATCGGGGGATAGGTGCTAGGGTAACCAGCCCCTTCACCCGTAATATCGAAACTGCCATCACCCCCCGGGAATGGAAAATGCCAACAATGGAACCTTACAAGGGAACCTCTGACCCCATCGTACACTTACAGAGATACACCCAGCATATGCTCATGAGCAGAGCAACGGAGGGAGTATTATGTAAATGCTTCCCACTTTTCTTGGCAGATCTAGCTACCTCCTGGTTCTGTCACCTACCCCAAGGGTCCATCAGCTCATGGGAAATGTTGAAGGAAAAGTTCATCAGCCAGTTCCGCATCCATGTGGAACAACCCAAGGACGCTTATTCCTTATCTAATATCAAATAGAAACCCGGAGAGACAGTGCAACAATATCTAACCCGATTCAACGCCGTAGCGGCCGCAGTCCAAGATGCCGACGAGAAACTTATCCTAATGGCCCTCTGCAGTGGCGTGCATCCGGATACTAAATTTGCTAGAAGACTAACCAAGGAAAAACCAGCTACTTTACCTGATTTCTTCCGTGAAGCTGGAAAGTATATGAGACTTGATGACGCTACCACTCAGAGGCAGTCAGGACAATAGGCTAAGACAGTTCCAGACAAGGTTCCCACTGTAGCAAAGGATGTTCGGAGAAGTGACTCTAGAGACAATGCTGGGGGCAAGAAGGGAGAAAAGCGCTTATATCGGCCAGGACCAAGATTTGACTCCTACACTCCTTTTAATGAAACAATCGAAAACATCTTCCTAGCCACTCAAGACGAAGTTAGATACAAGCGCCCCCCCGCACAAGAAGGAGTCAGATAACACACTCGAGTCTGGAAAGTTCTGCCGCTTCCACGAATCCCATGGACATGACACCAATGAATGCCACCATCTTCGGGACTTGATTGAAGAACACATTAGAAGGAAGAGACTGGAACGCTATGTAAAAACCAGAATAGGACTCCAGCTCCCGCCAATGAAAACCCAGGGCCACCCCTCCCAGAAGTAGGCGGAGGAAATCGCAATACCAGCGATTCTAGTCAAGAGAAGATAGTGGTCCATACCATATCTGGAGGACCACACATCGCCGACAGGAGCTGGGCAGAGATGGAAAGATACGGTAAGTCACTTAGAAATGATGAAGTCTACGTTAATTCTGTTATGGAAGAACGCCACCCGAAACGGAAAGAGAATGACGACATCACATTCAGCAGGCGTGATCTAGAGGGAAGACAGTACCCACACATGGATCCTATGGTCATCTCTGCCTGGTTCGGTCCAGCCAAAGTTTTCCGAATTTTAGTAGACACTGGAAGCTCGTGAATATCCTATTCAAGCATGCTTTCGACAAAATGAAGCCGTCAATGAAGGATGTGTCTCCCTGCAACAAACCACTACATGGTTTCACTAGAGATGCGAAGATGCCCTTCGGGCAACTGGACATTTTTGTTGAAATAGGAAGTCATCCCCGCTCCGTTGTGCGAAAACAAACGTTTGTGCTAATAGAGAACCACTCGGCCTACGACGCCTTTTTGGGAAGACAAGCCTTGTCTGACTTCCAAATTGTTCTAGCTCCATGGTGCCTGAAGATGAAATTTCCAACAGATAACGGAATAGGAGAAATAGAGGGAGATCAAGACGCTGCTCGAGACTGCTATGTAACTGAACTTCGCAATAACCGCAGAAAAGATAAAGGGAAAAACGCAGAGACTACTCTCTGCATGAAAAGCTTGGAAGCATAGCAACTAAAGAAAGCCCCTCCTCTTTGATATACTAGTGATCCTTTCAATGAATTAGACCCCAGGGACAAAGAGGAGGAGGCCACCGCCGAGCCTGCAGAGGCTATGGAATTCGTAGCTGTAGACAAACAAGACTCAAGTAGACTATTGAAAATTGGGTCTCAACTAAAAGAAGAATTAAAGGATCAACTCATTGATTTTCTTCACCACAACATGGATATATTTGCATGGACGCACGCCGACATGACAGGAATCTCCCCAGACGTGGCATGCCACGTGCTGAACATCGATCCCACCATGGTGCTAGTAAAGCAGAAAAAGAGAAGCATGGGGGCAGAACGATCAGCAGCCCTCGAGGAAGAAGTAAAGAACCTACTTGCCAATAACTTCATACGAGAAGCCATCTACCCAGAATGGATCGCCAACCTGGTACTGGTAAAAAAGGCTAATGGGAAGTGGCGAACATGCATCGACTTCTCCAACTTAAATGACGCTTGTCCGAAGGACTGCTTCCCGCTCCCCCGAATCGATCAGCTCGTGGACAGCACAGCCGGACACGAAATCTTATCCTTTATGGACGCATACTCAGGATATAACCAGATCCCTTTGCACGCCCCCGATCAAGACCACACTAGTTTCATCACTGACCGAGAATTGTACTGCTATAGAGTAATGCCTTTTGGACTTAAAAACGCAGGAGCTACTTATCAGCGCCTCGTCAACAAGATGTTTGCAGAACTAATAGGACGAACCATGGAAGTTTATGTGGATGACATGCTGGTAAAATCGAGGAAAGCCAACGATCATATAAACCACCTGGACGAGATGTTTCAAGTACTTCGCCAATATGGAATGAAGCTGAACCCTCTAAAGTGCTCCATCGGAGTATCGTCGGGGAAGTTTTTGGGATTCATCGTCCATGCCAGAGGGATTGAAGCAAACCCTGAACAAGTTCGAGTTTTGCAAGATATCAAGATACCATCCACCCGAAGAGAGATGCAAAGCCTAAACGGAGAAGTGGCCGCCCTAAGTAGGTTCATCTCTAAAGCAACCGACAAATGCATCCCTTTCTTTGAAGCTCTAAAGAAAGACAAAGGAAAGTTCGAATGGACTGACGAATGCTCGACGGCCTTGCTTAACTTAATCGAACACCTCCAGAGATCACCGGTACTCTCAACTCCGAATAAAGGCGAGGAACTATACCTATACCTTGCGGTATCGTCCCATGCCTTAAGAGCCGCTTTGGTTAGAGAAGACGACCGCGCGCAGCGGCCCGTATACTTTGTAAGCAAGAGATTTACAGGGGCAGAAGCCAGATACCCTAAACTTGAAAAGCTAGCATACTATTTGCTAATCACGTCACAGAAACTGCGATACTATTTCCAATCTCATTCCATCAGAGTTTTAACCGATCAACCGTTAAGGCAAGTACTCCATCGCCCCAACACTTCTGGGCGACTACTTAAGTGGTGCATTGAATTGAGTCAATATGATATCACCTACCATCCTCGCACCACTATCAAGGGGCAAGCCATAGCTGATTTCATTACCGAATTCACTACTAATGAAGGTAAGGAGCAATCTGAAATAGCAGAAGATATCAAGTGGAATCTCTTCGTAGAAGGAGCACTACGCCCTAAGGCTGGAATTCGCTGCCACCAACAATGATGCAGAATACGAAGCAGTGATAGCCGGATTAGAACTTGCACTAGAGATTGGAGTCGGTTCTTTATGTCTCCATAGTGATTCTCAACTTATGGTAAATCAAATACTGGGAGAATTCCAGACTCGAGGAGAACGACTCACAACATATCTAAAGAAGACCAAGCTCCTGCTTAATCAATTGGATCACTATTTAATCAAACACATTCCTCGAGAAGAGAATCAGGAGGCCGACGAACTGGCAAAGCAAGCTAGCATGAAGGACGTCACTGCTTCCCGAACAATAACCATCTCAAAGCAACTGGCCCCGAGTTACGAGCCAATGAATATGATAGCTGCAATTGAAGAAGAATCTAGGATGACTCCCATCCGGAAGTACTTACAAAGTGGCACACTTCCTGACGGACGTAACGAAGCCAAGAAAATCTTAAGGAAAGCTTCCCGCTACACATTACAAGAAGGCATCCTCTATCGGCGCAGCTTCTCTAATCCCTTATTAAGGTGTATCGCTGGAAGGGAAGCCAGGGAAGTCTTGTCCAACATCCATCAAGGAAGTTGCGGAGATCACACCGGAGGACAGACTCTAGCAAAGAAAATACTCCGATACGGGTATTACTGGCCCACTTTAAACAAAAAAGCCTTAGACTTCGTCAAAAGTTGTGTCAGAAATTTGCTAAGATTCCTCGACTACCAACAAATGAAATTACTCAAATGACCAGCCCTTGGCCCTTTGCAATATGGGGAATTGACTTGATTGGCGAACGACCAATGGGCCGAGGCGAAGCCAAATATGCCATGGTGGCAGTCGACTATTTCACCAAATGGGTGGAAGCGGAACCTCTAAATAAAATATCTTCGGCAAAAGTTATTAACTTCTTGATCAAAAATGTTTTATGCAGGTACGGGGTTCCACTCAAAATCATATCGGACAACGGACTTCAATTTGACAGCGAAGAATTCACCGACTGGTGCCAAGAGCACGGAATTCATAAAAGCTTCTCATCTGTAGCTTACCCCCAGGCAAACGGACAAGTCGAAGCTGTCAACAAAATTCTCAAAACTCTAGTCAAAAAGAAACTTGAAAAGTCAAAAGGCGCTTGGGTGGATGAACTTCCTACGGCACTTTGGGCCTACCGCACATCTTACAGAACATCAACAGGGCATACTCCTTTCTCTTTGGCATACGGATCGGAGGCCACGCTCCCAGTTGAAAGTGTAGTGCCTTCCCACCGTAGGATCCACTACAACCCAGAAGAGAATGAAGAACTCCTACACATGTCTTTGGATCTAATTGAAGAAAGAAGAAATGATGCAGCACTTAAAGCGGCAGCACACAAGCAAAAAGTGGCAGCACAATACAACTCCAAAGTCAAGCACCGCAGCTTACGAGAAGGAGATCTTGTCCTCAAGCGGATCTTCCCGCGCCCCGGTGCGCTAGATCCAATCTGGGACGGACCATATGTAATTCATAAAGATCTCCACAACGGAGCTTATATTTTGTCAACAGTGGACGGAGAGGTGTTCCAGAGGGCATGGAACATCCAACATCTCCGTCGATACTTTTCCTAACTTGTACTGCCCATATGAAGTGAATTAACAAAGAGAATCAATGGACGTAGGTATTTTCATGCCGAACCACTTTAAAAATCTTGTCTCCCGTTAACTTGTTCCTTTATATCTTCGCTACTTGTTGAGCTTTATCCTTTTCTGTTGAACAAAATCTTGCATTTCCATTCAGGACGCATCACAGCGCGATTTCACCTGGACAGGACCTAACAGGTACTATACAATTCTATGCACTCGCCAATGAGACACTTTTGCTCCAGCATCCCTCTGCTGTGGGCTAACTCATTGCTCGCGACTGCCCTCAAAGCCAACTGTAATGAGCCGATTATAAGCCATCAAGAAGGCCGACTATAGCCGATGGCATCTCATTACGGCGTTCGGCTCGCCGGCAACTGTGAACCTACTTTAAGCCCCAACATAAGGTGTGGCCAGCCAGGGGTAGTTCACGGTTGACGATCGGCACCCACGCTAGCTGGCCACAGTAAATCGAATAATACCCACGATTACGGGCCATAATGGCTCGGGTAGTTACTGTGCGCGATCTCGGCTACGATATGTCTTAAGTGCGGCTGTGGTAAAAAGGATAAACTCCCCGCGGAGGCGTAAGATGGATGACAAATGTCTCCAAGACCCACAGCTAGGGAAAGTGACTACAAAACCCGTTTGCCACGAACTTAAGCATATCGACGGCCTTCCGTGATTGGAAGTTTTACTGTTTCTCACATTTCCATTTCATTCAAAAAAATTTCTCCTATCCTATATAACAATCCCTAAAGTACAGGTCACAAAATAGGGGAACTCTCACTTGTGGAAATATGAACTCACATCCGGATGACGGAACACTCAGCTACATTCCATACTCAGTCACGCAAGACATTCAAAGCAACCCTCTACAACTAAAACACGAAGGGCGGTACTATCTTCTCTTGTATACAAATATGTAGCTTTAATTTATTCACACATCATATTGGCATTGCAAGACATGAAACAATATTTTGAGCAGAAACTTAGGATCAAATACGATTAAATCACATGCATAAACACGCCGCTGTATTTCTTATGCAACATATCAAAATAACAACCACATTCGAACATAACGAAATCTGCTTATGTTATAAAGTTACATAAAGACATTCGTTGCAATGACATAATTACAGCCTGAAAATACAATAATGTTTTGGACTAGTATTAACAAGAATGTCAAACAGACCAAATAAAAGAGTCAACTACATCGCGGCTCCGCCTCTGTCATGCCCGCCATCCGGATCTACTTAACTACAGGGTCAGAACTCCCCGCATGTACTCCAGAGGTCCCGCCTGTCCAATTCAAAAGAGAATCCATCAATAATCATGAAAGATAAGCAATCAAATCATGAAAATATTAAAAGGGAAGACTTACCAGCGTCTGCTCCCTGGTCGTCATCCTCCAGTTGCACACCCACTTCCTCGGCGGCGAGCAGCCTCATGCCTTCCTTCACCGCTGCCTTCTCCTCCTTGGTGAACTGTGCCGTAACCACATCCATTCTGAAGGCCGCGCCACCCTCTTTATCTGCTTCAGCCTTGGCTTCCTCCAAAGCCCGGAGATATATCATAGCCATAACCTGGGGATAATCGTCCATCCAGGACAGGTTTCCCTGCCTCCAAGTACGGAAATACATGTCCTGGAGCATCTCGTCCATCATCCCCTCGTTCTCCTCAAACTCTTTCATCCGGGTCTCAGAAGCCGACAGTCGTGCGACAGCAGCATCTCTCTCCTATCGGTATCTCGAGCAGTCAGCTTGAAGGGACTTCCGCATCACTTCCATCTCCTCCTTCAGCTTGGCCTGAGCAAGCTCTGCGGCCTCAAGCCTCCCAGATAACTCCTCTACCTGCTCAAGATCCGCTCTCCGAACCTCGTCCACCGTTGTGATGGCCATGTCAATTCGCTCTTTGCAAACAGCCTCCATTTTTCGCAACTCAGCCTTGCTATCCTCTTCCATGGTTTTCTTCAGTCGTCTGGAGGCCGCTTCATGCTGGGATATCTGGATAGCCTGATCGGCAAGCTGTTTGGCCTGATCAAAAACCTTTAGCCGCAACCGAATGTTAGCACTTTCGATTTCCTCCCCAGCCTTGGCCAGTCGAGCGTGATGCTCCATTAGCCTCTTGGTCTCTTCAGCCACACGATCGATGTTTGCCTTGGCCTCATTCCCCATGGTCAGAATCCGAGTAGTAAGCAAATCGAGATCTAAGAACTTAGCCTCATCAAGCACCCGTACCATGGGGTTGCGGGGAAGAAGATGCTCACCCGTGGCCTCGTCAAAAGAGATGTCCTGAAAACTTGGGTCCAGATCTGGGTGGCCGGCAAATGGGTTGCGAGCCAAACCAGGATGGTCTATCGGGGTGACGGTTGGATTTTCGGACGGATGTGGGGAAGGCGTAAACTCAGTATCTTCCTTGGTAATGTCATGGATAGGCTAAAGTGGAGGCTGAGGGCCAGGTGAAGGTTCAAACAGAGAACGACCCCTCTTCCTCTTTTGCATATCTTCTTCAATAACTCCGAGAATAGGACGATAGCTAACCACATCTCCGGGACGGCTAGTTGACGGCTTTGGCTTGGCAGAAGCTTTGAGTAGCTTATACTGTTCAAGGCGGTGCCGAATATCTGATGTCTTGGCCACCTTACCCTTTCCTGGGATAAAAACCAAGTGTTACAAGCATGCATGAAACTATGATCCGGGAAATATGTTAAGTTAAAAGGAGTAGGAAAACGCGCTTATTTTACAAACCCTGAGGGGGAGTGGGATACTGCAATAAGTTCTGAATCTCATTCCAGGAGTTGGCCATAAAATATTACTAAGTCCTTATCATAAAAGGGAGTCTGTGAAAGTTAAGAATTCACCTTGAACCGCCGGAGTTGCCTTAGCCGAAATACCCTCAGAAGATAGACTGGCACCTGTCCCGGCCTTATCAGACTTCTTCGATTTCTCCACCAAGGTCGGCCCTTCCCCCAACCCCTCGAAGGCTTGACGGAAGGCATCATCAGTCCACTCTTGAATCTCACCCGCTTGCCCAGAAGTCAAGGCACCAGCGCCACTACCACTCTGCCTTTCGCCACCGTTACCACCGTCACCTTCTCCATCACCTCCGCTCTCCTCCTCGCCTCTTTCTTCCTCTCCACTTTCCTCCTCTGGAACATCTGGGCATGTGCTGGGAGAGGGTCCATCGGATTTCTTAAGCTTCTTCCCCCCGACAACTGGAGGTACCAAGAAAGGTCTCACAAACCACTATAAATCTGTGTGTCTTTTACAGTTTAGTCCATCTATTTTATATATTTGCATAAATCACCAAAACCATCCAGATCAACATATAATCAACTAAATAATACGACTAGGAGGTGTTTGCCCAATTTTTGTGCAAACATTTTTGGTGCTTTCACCGAGAACCAGGAGCTCGAAGCCTCAGCTTCTCCCACTCAACCCCTTTTTCTATTAGCATCGTTCATTGCTTGGAAAACATGCCTCCCGGACGGAAGAAAGATGCTAACAAAGGAAAGAACATCGCATCTGGCAGTACCCCAGATCCAACGATCAGAGACCAAGACAATCGTCCGGTTCCAACAGCAAACGAAAATCAGGCAAATCCGACAGCCCCTGCTATGGAACAACCAATTACAAGGACGGATCTAGACAGGATTGTGGCTGAAGTAACTAACCGCTTCGCATCTCAACAAGAAGCCATGTTGGACCAACTCAAGTCACGCTTAAGGGATGCTGAAGAATCCAACCGCCACACTGAATCGTAGGGTGAGTCCCGATCTGGAGGATCTGGGAGACGACAAAGGTCTTTCTTGTTCGAAGAGGTTAACAACAGAACCCAGCAGGGGAAAGTCAAGGCAAGGGCCAACTGTGGCTGACCCCAGCATGCCCCCAAAAGACCAGAGGCAGCCATTGGAGAATGTCAGGAGTGATAAACGATACCATCCTTACAGGTCTGTTCGAACGGATACCATTGGAGAATGTCATACATACTACTATATAAGTCTGTTCTGGGTTCGAACAGAACCAAAGGCACTTCCAAAGAAGTCCTTGCAATCTGGGCATCCACAATCCGAATCGGACTCCCCATCACATACAGAGATCTCTATACCAGAGCAACTCAGTGCAGAGTCATTCGATAGGTTATCCTATCGTTCTTGAGGATACTCGGCCTTCACCACCATCTTCAAATGCCATCAATTTCATCGTATCACTATTCAGAATCGGTTATATGACACAAAGTCCTCTTCCGGCTAGACTGAATAGCAAGCGCTTAATTTAAAAACACGTGGATATATCAATCACGAAGATTCATAATTAATACTCGATGTGGGTTTCGAATAACCCACTGGAATCCAACTCCCTATCACATCGAAATTCAAATTCCTTTTTACGGGCCAAGGGGTTTTCACATTCACACGGTAATATATTAACAAATATCACAGTTCAGCACACAGCAATTCATATCACATAGTATCACAATCACAAATCAGAGATATCAATCAATACAAAGCATTCAATAATAATCAATCATCTACAATTAAGATAAATTAATTATGTGATTATAACTAATTAACCACATAATTATTTTCATTAATTATCTTTAATTAATGATTATTTATTCTTAATTATAATTTAATTAGTCCTTAATGGTTAATTAGTTAATCTTAATTAATAATTAGTTAACCTTAATTATCATTTAATTAACCTTTAATTATTAATTAATAAATTAATTAATTATTCTTAATTAATGCTTAATTATTCATTAATTAATCTTAATTACTTTCATTAATTAATTATACTTTAATTAATTACATAAATAAATTTATCCTTAATTATAAATTAATTAACGTTTTACTAATAATTAATTAACCTTTAATTGATTATTATTTAATTAATGAACCTTATAATCAATCATTATTAATACATTAATTAATTCAAGATATTAAGGTTAATTAAAATTTCAAAACAACATTTCATCTTAATTAACTTTTTAATTACATTATTTATTTAAAATAAATTAAGAATTAATTTATAATTAATTATGACATAATTGTTAAATTAAACTTAATTACTATTAAAAATAACTTACTTAAAACCTTTATTAACACCAATTTAAACCAAAACAATTATCTTAAAAGCTGTGTAAAAATGTTTAAATTTTGAATTTATTTTAAAATTTTGACAAATGTTTTGCCACAATCCCGAGAACTACCCGAGTGCTCCCCGGGACAAATGCATGTTTGCTTTGTGTCGTCTCAGAGCTTACTCCAAATTTTCATCTTAAAACTTAGAATATTGTTTAAGTTTTTATCACCCGTTGTACACACAGAATCACTCGAACTAAAACTCGAGCTAGCACGCAAACACCCCGAGGATCACTTCGGGTTAACGCTTTGTTCCCAAACTACTGCCTTTTGACACAACCCAAGGCCGTATGCACGTACACAACTGCTTCGATCACCTCTGGTCGATGCTACGATAATCGACCAGTCGAAGATCATCAACACGACCCTTCAAAACGCCCAGCAAAATGAATCGACGACGAAACAAAAATTTGGCTACACGACCCAGACTAGAACAACAATGTTCGCCAAAGAGTTGACTCGCTCTGACGATCTAGATCGTCAAAAGCCATGCCACCGCAACCACAGCCTCTTGTTCAGCTATGCAACGTTCCCCCCAGCTCCAGTGATACTCGATCCACCCGAGACGCCACAACACTTTGATTTCCGACCTCGACCCAAACTAGGGCTTAAACCCCATTCTGATCAAACACCGCTGCCACGATGGAGGTTCAACCCATCTAACATTTTTTTCGAGATCCCCAATTCTTCCTCCACCTCCAAGCGAAACCCCGACCAACTCGAATGCCTTGATCGCCAGCAAAGCTTCGAAACCCACTTTCTGATCATCATCGAAATGCTCACTCTATACACATTTTAAAATCTTGATTTTAATTTTAAAAATCAATGTTTTCAAAGATGTTTCAATTATATATTTGAAATCATAGATCATGATGATTGAATTTTGAACCTATATTTGGGTTTGCCTGTATTTTCTAAATTTCCAAAGAGAACTTTATTTAAATTTACTTAAATTTATTTTTAAAACTTAAACCATGGTTAAACAAACAAAAATTATTTAGATCCTAAAGTCTAATAAGGATCAGAGGAAGAGAAATTGATTTTTTGAACAGGCTTGATGCCCTAAGCCAGGAACAAAATGCATATGTCTGTTTTCTAGACATGCATAGCCAATCCATACACATATAAACATAGATTTATGGACATGCAAGCAATTTTTCAATTTACATTCAACATGTTTTCAAACAACAGATTCAAATCTAGATTATAAAGAGTTTACTAACCTGGTCAGGAAGAACAGAGAGCTTGTAAAACCTAGAAGTTGATTTACTTTGAAAATCTGAAAGCTTGTTTGATTTTGAAAACTGGATTCTTGAATCTGGAATTTGCTTATTGTTGATATTTGATCTCCAAACTGTAATTTGTTGAAATGATAGCTTGCTTGAAATTTGTTTACTTTGATTGCTTTTCTTTTGCTTGTATCAGATCCTGTTTTTCTGGTTTGAAATGTTTGTTTGATTTGTTTTTAAATTTGCTTGATGATTTTTCTGGTTTGAGAAAGTTTACAGATTTTTTATTTCTGATTTTTCTCTAAAGTTTTGAAAAGTTAAAAGAAATGAGAAAGAGGATATTTGAGATGTTATATAGTTTTATTTTCTTTTTATTAATTTTATCAAAAACAAAAACAAAACGATGACACTTGTTCATTTTAATTACAAGATCATTTCACTTGTTAAACTACTTATTTCATGAATTACACTTGTTAATAATATGTGTTATAAATTTAACACTTGTATTTTGCATGAATTAAAGGTTTTAAATAAATTTTATATTACATTTTTCTCATTTCATAAATACATTTCTCCTTTATTTCAATGTATACAATTTAAAAGAAAATTGTTTTTAAAACAAATTACACATTAAATAAAACACGTATATATTATTTTAAATCCAAATTATTTCACTAAGACATTTATTTAAATTCAAATTAAAATTAAAATTCAAACCTATATATATATAAATATATTTAAATTTAAATAATTTTAAAACATTTATTATTTTTAATTTTAAACTCAAATGTAAATTACAATTTTACCCATATACACAAATCAATGATTACCTAATTTGCCTTGAAAATTTCAAATCAATTCCAAACTAGATTCCAAAAATTCATATTAATTGCTAACCTTAAATTTTATAAAAATTGGGATGTTACATTTACAGTCCGTAATAAAGGTAAATTCCTATGCTAAAATAAAGATAAATTCAACTAAGATGTAGTTCAACAGTAATGAAACAAGTCTCACTAATTTCTATTTGTGTTCTATCTTTAGCTTTTGTATATAGCTCAGCCATCCACGTTTTCTTTAAACTACACGGCATACCAATATATCATATATCCAACCAGTATACATAGCGAGGGTTCACACTAGGTTTATTTATTATAACTTGTAAATCCTTTAAATCAAACGTATCTTGTAAGACCACACTGCACCTAAACACGAATGGTTTTTTACGTTACAATAACTAAAAAACTTCTTATTATAAAATCTAGTGATATTATAATAATTTCTAAGGTTTAAAATACTAATAATCAAGTGGCTATGATGTGTGTACATCATATCAATAATAGGTATAAAATAGAAAACCAAAGGCGCTTATTGGAAAATGGATTCAAACAAATGGCAAGGTAAGGAACTACCTTCCAAAACAGTGTACCTCCGGATAAAATGTACCGCGGGCTGCAGTTACTTTCACAACTCGCATGAAAAGATCGGCCTACCCTGGACTGGATAGTACCAAATATGATCACTACTAGGTTGTGATCAACATCCAAACATAGGCCGTGAAGTATACATATAGATATCAACTCTAGATAAGGTGATGATCATACACAAATTGAAGTGACTCACAAAGCCTTGCGACATACCCTATTTTAGCCATTATCGCGATATGAGGTTTAAGAGGTCACGATTAGCTTTTTCTCATAGTAGACCATCTTGGAATGCCAACACTGCCCTCTAGGTAGAAATGCAATGCCATCATTCATCTGTACAAATTGTTCCAGGATCGAACAAACATTCAACATTTACTATCTTTCGTTTTGGAATCACCCTCAGGAAGAATAATATAGCACCATATCATACTTCGTAAAAATCCATCATAAACATTATTACTTTGGAGTGGTTTGGATAAATCATACTTATCCGAAACCGATGTCGCCCAACTAAGTGGTAGTTCCCGACGAACTCAATTCTGATTCTAGGTAAGTATGGAACAAGTATTCGAGTACTCATAGAGGAACTCGAATATACACAACATACTTCTTGAGTTAAAATAGGTCAAGATTTGATAGTCGGATATTTAACTATCAAGTAAGCGATCAAACAATAATCCAAAGATTTAATTTTCCCATAGCAACCACTAGCCTCAAAATAAGTTTTTTTAATTTAGATCTCTTTCGAGAATATTTATCCAATATTCATATACTTATCACACCGGAATAAAGTATATTCACAAAACATTATGAAGGTTTCTCATTTCAAAATCAAATTAAAAGAATCAAACAAATTTTATTAGATTAGAGATAAAGATAACCCTAAACACTATTCCTTCAGTGTTCAGCGTGGAAAAAATATCTACACCACATAATTAAGAAGGTCAGTTAAGGAAAATCCCATATCTAATCCTTTTATAAATTTTCTTCAATAAACCATTTTAATAAATTATTTCAAATTATGAAATTTCCTTAAAAACCATAAATTTATGAATTTGAAAGGAGGCTTAGTGACCGCAATGGCATGAAATCAAGTTACAATTTTAATTAAATTTGACTCCCAAATTAGAGAACAGTTATTTACATAAACCAACATATATGTATACAAAATTCATAACTAAGTAAGAGAATAATATATCAATATAAACCAACTGGCAGATACATGTCCAGTTAACATAATAGCAAGATGGTGATTTGTCTTACTAAATAGATGTCCAGACAATCTGTTGAGTTCAATTTTAGCAAAACAAAGATTTATTTTGCTAACAGATGTCCACATAATCAAATAATTAAGTTATAGCAGAATAAGGATTTATTCTACTAAACAGATGTCAAAATTAGTATAACCTAATCACATTTGTATGCTTACGTAATGGTATTGACATTCAAATCCCTTATGCTTAAACTATTCTGTGGAAAGAAAGTTGCATTTAAACAAATTTATCTTTGGAAAACAAATTGTTAAAAACTTAAAACCCTTTAAAAATCATAATTACAAGTTAAACCCTTTATTAAATCTTAATTAAATATTAATTAAGCCTTTACTTAACTTAATTATTAATTAAGAAATAGTTAACGTATATAAATAATTTATTTATAAATCATACCCCTTAATTAATTTATAATTCGAATAATTATACATTTATTTTGTAATTAATTAATTAATAATTAACCCCATACTTAATTAATAATTAATTAAAAATAAATCATACACTTAATTCATAAATTAATTAAAATTTATCTCATGTTTAAAAGATATTTAATTAGTAATTTATCTCCACTAAGTTATAATTAATAAACCATGTTCAATACTTAATATATTATTAATTACCAAACTTGATTAATAAATAATTAATTAATGGTTAATTAATAAATCCCTAACTTGATTAATAAATAATTAATTAATGGTTAATTAATAAATCCTTAATTAACTTCTTAATCATTATTAATTAAGTTTTATAAAATATTTCCAAAGTGTTTTAAGTATAAAAACTTAATTTGCAAAAAGTGGACTTTTTAGCGAAACTACATCCATAACAACTGTCGTTATGGATGCCATAACTGAAAAATGTTACTTAGCGTTTTGTTTTGAAAACTTAGCATTGGAAAGCTTACTAACTTTTCAAAAAATAAATAAGTGTTTGTAAAGGATAAAAACTTTTGACACTTCGAAAAATGATCTGATTTTTTAAACAAAAACCATGGATTTCACACAAAGATTCCAAATCGCCAATACCGTACAAAGGTGCTAGCTTTCCTCAACATATACACATATCCAAGTCCATATCATACGAAACATATTACAAGCCATATCATAAACAATGGTCACATCTTTACCATAATAACATCACTTCTAGACTTTATTTTCAAGTCTAAACTGCATATCACATTCTAACACATATAAAGACACTTATATTCATTTACAAAGCATGTGAATAACTAATAACTAAGAAATATCACATAATAACAGCAAACATAAACCAAAGATGTAATTGTTAAAAGGGATGTGAGATTATACTCACTAAGCTTTAGAAATCTTTTTAAAACTTGGAAAGAGCCTAGATCTTGGATTTTTCAAAACAAAACTCAAAATTTTGTACTTAAGCAACACAAAATGGGCTTGGTCATGGACAACATAGACTCAATCTAGTGAGCTTTAGGCTCGGCCAAAGGAAGGAAATGGGTTGTGGGGAATGATTTTTGAAGGAGGAGTGATTTAGAAGTGAAAAGGAGGTAATTTTAAGTGTTTTTAAGAATTAAAAGTAAGAAAGAAGTGATATTTAAAACTTTGAAACTATTTTGGTTGCCATTAATGTATTTTTCAAAGCTTAAAGAAGATGATAAGATTTTGGAGAAATAATAGAAAATGAAATGGAAGAAGAGAGAGAGAGAGATGGACTTTGATTCTACAAATAGGTTGAAGTGAAATTACCATTTTGCCCCCTTAGTACATTAACCTCCACTAAAATGTTGCCACATCACCACACCATCTTCTCCACTCCTATTTTACACTTTATCCAAGGGCAAAACCATTTTATCCATTATGTAATGCATTGCCTTGTACTATGGTGTAACAGATGCGAGTGATAAGTGACTTTTCATATTTTATTTTGATGTAAAACATGAAAATTATCACATCTTATCCTTAAACTTAAGTAAACATATTATTGACCTTTATCATGTCACTAATCCGTGCTTATATTACTTGTAAATGTGTGCATCTGTAAACTAAGGCGTTCATAGTATTTTAAACAACATTTTAATGGTGAAACATTGAAAATTTTGAAAAAGCTTTTCGATCACATTTTCCGGCTTCCTTTTACCTAATCAATTTTGTAAACCAAACTCAAAAATGAATTTTCTATAATTAGTTACAAATAAAAAGAGGGATATTTTAATTAATAAACCTAATAATTTAATAATTAAAATTAGCTAAATATTCACAGATTAAAGCAATAAAATTGCAGGTCGTTACAAAAACATTTTTGCCTATAATAAATGTAATTAATTTCATATTATGTATATCTAATATCAAAAGATTTTATTCAAATAGATGCTTGCCTTTAAAAAAACTTTCAATTAATCTTAATATTTACATATAATAATAATAATTTAAATATTACAATTCCATAGCACACTCATTCATCAACGTATACCTCAAGCAAACATCAAATTTTTAATTCATCTTAACATTTAGTTAGTCATACCAATGAACTAACATTTCATTTAAGATAAATTTAAATTTTCAATATCTCTTGCAGTAACCACATTATTAAAGACACGACAAGTTCTTCTTCTTCTTCTTATTATTATTAAACAGTTGTCAACTCTCAATAGTGATTCCTACTCAACATTAATTTTGCACAGTAACTTACAATTTTAAAACAACCAGGCATCATCAAACAATTAATTTTTATTATATCTTATTTTATTTATTAAGTATATTTTCTAATTCCAATTTTTAAGAAGATACATATTTTTTATCAATCTATATTTTATAACTATTAATTGCTTAGACAATTTTAATATTCCTCGGCGATTCTATTTTGTAGAAACCGCTGGCTTTCATTAATAATTGGGTTCGTCCAAATTCAAATGGGTTTATAATTTCTTTGAGTGATAACATCTTATTTAATTCCACATTTTAAACTAAGCGCAACCAAACAAATATTGATGCAAACAACATACATTTCAAACAAAAAAACAATCGCCTTCAGCAAAAAGCTATCTTTCAGCTTTTGTTGCGCAACTTTGGTCACTAATAGATCAGGACACAACTGTTAGTCCGTGAGATGATGGTTTTGATGGCAACAACCTTAGAATAGATTATAAAATATAAATACTAACATTATAAGTTTAGATATATATGTATATGCAGGATTTAACCATGCAGGTACCAAGAATAAAGACTGTACAGTATAGAGATTCAAGATATCAAGATTGAAGACTCATGAGTACCAAGATTATCAAGAGTTCAAGAATTAAAGTAATTTATTCTTCAATTAGAAATTTTGTTAAAACTCATAAAAAAGCACTGGCATCTTAAAATCCAATTTATTCATTGAGTGGAATCCATTCCGAGCCTGTTAAAGGGATGGAACCCTAAGTAGGATGGAACCTATGTAACGACCCATAAAATTTTATTAATTTTTAATTGGTTTTACAACGTATTTAATTTGGATTTTGAGAAATTTTAATAATAATATTTTGAAATACAGTTTTAATATTTGGTTTACATATAAGGAAACATAGCAAATGGTAAATTTTCAATTAATTATATGAAGGTTTATTTATTATATAATTCTATTAAATTCAAATCAGTTAATAATTGGTGAAAATAAATTTATTTTCAAGACATGAATATTTTTACATAGAAAAATTCTAAATCATCTTCTGACTGAGACTTCATTTTTCGTTTTCCTAAATTTGGACTTCTATAGCTCCGTCGATCTTATTTTCTGCGTTTTTACTACATTTTTTCTCCTAGTGAAAATTCAAATTTTTATAATTCAATCGTACCACCAATATCTATATACCATTTTGATCGTCTCGTTGTACTGATCACTACGATATATTTATTTTTGTATTTTGAGATTCGATACGCGACGGAAACAATAAAAACGTGCGTCATCGGTGCTGAAATTTGTGACCTGGATTTATCTACTTTTCAAATTTGAAACAGTACAACTCATACCATATTAAATTTCTTTTAAAGGATTTAGCTAAATCTATGGGTGAGCGTTGCCACACCTTTCCACCTTATATTTAATTCTCTGTCGTTTCAATTTGCATTCTATCCGTTCACATTTCATTTATTCCTTTTCTACCATATATTCCGTTATCTTTTTCTGCTATTTGCTAATTGCTATTTGCTCATTCACGCGATCATTTAATTGAAATCAAAATTTCAACCCTTACTTCTCTTTTCTTTTTAAATTTGAAACGTACTATTAAATTAAGCCATTGATTGCTTTTATTTTTTTCCTTAAATCAACGTACAGTTCACACAATTGTAAATTGCATTAAATTTTCTAATGAACCACACCATGACCGTTTATATTACATTCATTTGGAATATATTCCCCTTTCTCTCTCATCTTAGTTGGGAATAAAATAAATTTCAGCGGAAACCACGTTTCAATGCATTTAACTCTTTATAACTTTTGATAAAATTTTCTGTCCTTTTTGAAACTAAAACGTATAGGGATATACGTTTCTCATTTATTAATTTCTAAATCGTCCTGTTATCCTTTTCATGTATGTTATATTTATTTATATTTTAACATTTTCTATTTATTTCTCTCATCTCCCTACACGTTTCTATTTATTTGCTGATTTGTTGCATACGTTTCGTTTTGGAAAAATGCGTTTCATTCCTATTTATTTCATTTCTCACATTTATTTCATCTTTTACAGAAATTCGACCGTTGCCACGTCATACCATTTTGGAAGTATGAACATACAAAACATGCATACGTTATCTTTGCTTAAATTTCTCTGTCCATTCCTTTTCCCATTTTAATATCCTTGCCTTTCCAAACTCATTACGTACTGTCCAAACAAACAAAAATTTATTGCTTTAATTATTCAGCTCAATCTGAGGGACCGTTACTATTCAGATCACGTTATATTTATGGTATACGTTTCTTATCTTTATTTGGCAACGGTTCTTTTTTTATTGCCTTAAACACTTTGCTGAATCAATGGACAACCATTCCTATTAAAATTTTCTTTTGATCTGATCTGTGGCGTACGTTACTTTGAAATAAATTTTTAGATATCATAGCGTTAGTCACTTCCATTTTTCACTTTGAATCATTTATTTACCTATTCCTTTTCTGTACTTACACGTTGTCAAATAAATAGTATATATTTATAATCAAGCTTTCATCTTCCCAGATCCAATTCATGTTGTTGAAAACTTTTGCATCCTCTTCCCCTGTTCATCCCGAAGGACGTGCAAACCGTCATTCTTCCCTGATGCCATCTCCACCCTTTTGTTCCTCCTCCTCTTCTTCTAGTGCAGCAGGTGAGAAATATATAAGTTAGAACTATATTTTTTTTCAACTGTTTACAATTAATACAAGGCATATCTATATGAAAGTATTACATAATTTTCTATCTTCAAAGATATATTTTCTATGTTCAAAGATATATTTTCTTTGTATGTTTTAAACTGATTTTTGTCTGTATATATATATTTCATATGGGACAGAGAATATATATGTACATGTTTTGTATTATAACAGTATATAAGTTGATATTATATGTTGTTTTAAGTATTATATAGATTACTTTACTTCATTTGCAGTAATATATATAGGGATAAAGTACTGTTTATTTGAGATTCAATTGTTTATATCCTACTTACTTACAAATTTTAATAGTATACGCATGATTTTATATTATTCATTTATGCATAAGTTTACAACTGTGTATACGTGTAATTATATACTTTAGCCATAAAATTTCTAAGTATATATACATTGGTTTGTAGTGATTTATAGTATTGATTCTCATAAAATATATACGTACGTGGTTTACAAAGTCTTGGGATTTAACAATACTGTTACATTTGTTATATTGTTTTATATAAAATAATAAAACTGTTATGTTAGCATTTGTAGCTTTCTTTGTTACAGTAATATATAAAGTTATTTTGAAAAGTGGTCTCAACATTTTTCTTTAAACTTGTATATGTTTATGTATATTTCTATATAAAAGTTACACCATTTATTTCAAATTTTATTATATTTGATTTTAATACATGTGTTTATTACAAACCAATGATTTTTCTTACATACGTATTTTGTTTTGACATTTGACTTAAAAAGAAGTATTAATTTAATAAGAAAATAATAATGTTATATTTTCAGTTTATGTCAATCTGATTTGGATTTGTTCTCGTAAAATTCTATTGTCAGCTCTATCCATCGAATTCATGCCAATCCTGCTTTGCTTTGAAACTTGTGCTTGGATTCGTAATTTATCCCACTTTCGTTCATCTCTAGCCTCGAAAGGTGAGCAATCACTCACGATTAATGTTCTTTTATTTATTAAATTTGATTTCAATTGAAACAACAATTGAAATATGAGGCTGTAGTTATTAAAATTGTTATATATGCTATTACCTATAACTGTTCACTTATGGGATATGACACCATATCCTGTTGTTTATATTTGTTTTGATGATATATGCCTGTTGTTGTTATTATCTTCATATCTGTTATCACTCTGCAAGTTCCCTGTTAGTATAGAAATCTTTATGGGTTGAAATGATACATACCTGAACGGACTTTAGAATAGGAGAAAATCGTTATGGGTTGAAAAGGTAAACCCAAGCGATTATCATTTAATTGAATTTGGGATTACGGTTTGAAATGATATCCACCCGTATATATTTAGTGTAGGGGTTGAAATGATAAATATCCGTAGCACTTGACTATATGATAGGAAATATATACAGACACCGTTGGTCCATATAAATATTTTGAAAATAAATTTCTACAGTTGAAAAGAAATATATGGGATTTAATAAATATTAGTTCTTAAAATATTATATATATAAGTGGAAATTTTATATATAGATTAAATAATAATATTATTGAGATTGATTTCATCCATATAATATGTGAGTATTATTTAAGATTTATATTTCAAAATTTACCGTTGTAAAAAGTTGAATAATTAAGATTGGGAGATAAATTTGGGTTTATTAAAAATGGTATTTTAAATAAGGATTTATTTAATTAAATTGTTTTGAAATTATTGAATGGAAAATTTAAAGGTATGAATTTGTAATTGGATTTTTGATTTAAGTGATTTAATGAATATTTCACGTTTAATAAAATTAAAGAAAATATTAAATAAATGTAATTTAAGGTTACTTAAATGATATTGAATCTAATAAGGGAGTATTTCAAGACTAAATAATAATGAGGTTAAATCGAGATCTATATGAAACTGTTATATAGAACATTTAAATATTAAAGCCTTGAACTATATTGGAATTTAAATGGTTTATGTTGAGATTCGGATCTGTATTTGAAATCAACGTAGTTGAATATGTTATTTAGCAACTAAATTGAATTAAAGTGAAATTTAGGTTAAACCAAATTTGAATTTATTATTTAGAAAACTAAATTGAATAAAAATTTAGTTGAAACGTTGAATACTTAAAATTTTGAAATATATTGAAATATAAAGGGGTATTTTTGTGATTACAAATCCGAATTTGAGAACGATAAATTGAAGTGTTTATTTTAGGAATTGAGTTGAATTTAAATTGATAAATTGAGATTGAATTTAATTTAAATGGGAAGGTCGGGTTGATGTTGAAACTATTTGTTAAGTTGAGGGAATTGAAAATACTTTATTGTATAAATTATTTAATATATATAAATACTATTTTGGGAAATATAGAGATATTTTAAGTGAAAATGATATTTGGTTTTGAAGTATAAATTAAGCTGAAATGACCACGGTGTTATAATGTATATTTCTACCTTGTAGATAGTTCCATGGACCGTTAGAGTATGGTTATCCCAAACATCCTTTAAGTTATTTGTATTTCAGTTGATATTTCACTTGAGTTGGATTTATTGATATAAGAATGTTACTCCTGACTCGAGTGTTTTGTGTTTTGCTTTACGCTCCGGTCAGACTGAGTGATACAGCATTGGAGACTCACCTTTGGAGTTTAGAGTTTTATTTGGAGATCCAACTATCGATTCATATTCTAGCCTTTCCAGTTGATTGGTTCAGAGAAGTCATCTGTTGCATTGGAGACTTCACTGCATTTAAACTATTCGGTTGTATTTTATTTCTAACTCTGATATATATAGTAGCTTCACGAACTACTATTCTTTATCTATTCCGCTGCATTATATTACTCTGTGATTGATTTATTTATTGAATATTTTATGTTTTGCCAAATTTTAATTAACAATTCGGTATTTTGAATTATTCAAGTCGGATATATATGGTTTTATTGTCGATTTGAATGGTCCAAAATAGCGGGTCGTTACAACCTACGAAAAATCAAGTGGAACATTGTTTTGTATCCGCTAACCTTTTATTCAAAATTATTTTTCAAAATTATATCTTGTTTTCAAAATGATTTCAAAACCATCCTTTTGAAGCATCAAAAACATCTGTCCTGATTTAAATAATTTTAGCCTCAAAATCATCTATAATTTCAAAGTCCAATTACTCCTGATTTTAAATTATCTTTTAAATATAATATATTTAACTTTTCAATATTTATACTTAAAATTAAATATAATATTATAGTTAAATTCTATATATTATTCTCTATATTTACTTATGAATTTTAACTATAGGTAAGTATATTTATAAAGTTATAAATAGTTTTAATATAAGATAAATGTTATTTTCAAAGAAAATCAAATTATAAAAAAATGCTTTGGGATGTCGACATACTCATGGTGACCATGTCGACATGGTATCAGTTGAGTTTAAAATTTAAATTTCAAAAGAAGTGTCTATTCGTCATAACTCTTCACGAATGGACATGACTGTTGTTCTTCTATAAATAGGGGTCAGTTTCAACGAATTTTACATCAGATTTTTTGGTTTTTGACTCCTCTTCTTCTTCCACTTTTCTAAATACATATTATTACCATTACTCTGCCGAAATCAACATTGAATCGAACTCGATTATTCGTAGTTTGATTCTCTATCACTCTCTCAACAAGATCCTCTGTGCTATTCAGAGTTATAGGCTTTTTGTAATCAACTTAGCGAGAAAAGGTGTGATTGTAGCCTTGAAAAATCAATCAAGCGAGATAAGGTGCGATTATAGCCTTGGGAAATCAATTGGGTGAACTTGTTGCCCGTAAAATCAAGTGGGTTAACTTGTTGCCCGGAAAATCAAGTATCTCTACCTAGAGGATTGTGATTCCGGAGGGTGTACCTCATAGCCTTGAAATCAAGGGTGTAATTTTACAATTGGTTTTGAAAGGAAATCCGTACTTGTGTGTAGAACTGGATGTAAGGTAACTCTGAACCACTATAAAATCCTGTGTGTTCTTTCCTTTACTGCTTTTTATTTTTGCATCTGTGTTTGTTTCTATGATCATATCTATATCTGTATATTGCATACTTCTGTGTATAAATCAACATAAACTCAAAAAGATTTAGTAATTCTTTATAAACACTATTCACCCCCTTCTAGTGTTAACTCTAGCATTGAGATTCGTAATCCGCATTTCTCACAATTGGTATCAGAGCGAGGTTTTCAAAGTTTCATAATCTGTTTTTTGAATAGTTTTCAAAATGGCTACCAACACTGGTACTGTTACTAACACTAGTATTCCTGTCACTAGTTCATTTGTAGAAGGTCAGTCTACTATCAGACCACCACTTTTTAATGGCAGTAACTATGCGTATTGGGCATGTAGGATGAAAATATATTTACAATCTATAGGATTAGATACTTGGAATATTACGCAAAATGAATATTCTGAACCCACAACTGATTTTGCACAGTGGACTGCTGAGCAAAAGACTATTGCACAAAATAATTCTAAGGCAATGAATATTTTGTTTTGTTCACTAGATAGAAATGAATTCAATAGAGTGTCAGTTTGTAAGTCTGCATATGAAATATGGAAAACTTTGCAAGTTACTCACGAAGGAACAAGCAAAGTTAAACAGACCAAAATTTCCTTGCTCACAAATCAGTGTCAATCATTTAAAATGAATCCTATTGAGTCTATTTCAGATATGTATAGTAGATTTCAGGATATTATGCATTCTCTAATATCTTTGGGAAAGGAATTTTATGATGAAGATCAAGTCAGAAAGATTTTAAATTCTCTTACTCCAGAGTGGGATCAAAAGATACTTGCTATCGAAGAGGCAAATATATCAGTACTTTAAAGATAGAAGAATTAATTGGAAATCTAATGTCGTATGAAGTTCAAATGATCGGGAGAAGAGAAAGAAAAATATCTGAAAAGAAATCAATGGCATTCAATGCATTGACTGATGGATCAGATCCAAACAGCGATAATGATGAAGGGATAGCCTTGATGACCACAAATTTTAAGAAACTCCTGAAATACAAAAGATGAATAATCTCAAGAGAAACAACTATAAGAACTCTGGAAATCAGAATATAGTGCCAAACAATGTCAAATGTTTCAACTGTGATGAACCAGGCCACATCAAAAGAGACTGCCCGTATCCAGATAGGAAAAATCCTCATATGAACAATGGTCCAGCAAAGAAAGGGAAGTGTGCATTTATTGCTACTCTAGATGACTCAAACTCAACCTCAAGTGATGATGATCAAAAGACAGACAATTAAAATTTGTTTTTCACAGTAGTTCATGACGCAGACGAATTCAGAGAAACGAACTTAGAAAAAGGTACACGTTTACAATACAATTGGTTGAAATTGCTTGCTTAGAATTAGATTCTTGATTGCTTGCTTAGAATTCGCAAATTACCTCCTTGGAATCTACCACGTCTTCCTTTAAACCAGTTTAAACAATCTTAAATCCCAAAATTCACTGGTCCCCAAGCTCCCTCCACAATCTTCGGTAAGAATCCTCTGATCCCTTGCGATTTAGGAGACATTAGTTATTACTTAAACACATCGTGCATAGCCATAGAAAAGTAGGGAGACTGTGAATAAGGGTGACGAACTGTAGCTCGGTCGTGGTCTAGGGTTGTAACTTAGTATGAGTATGCTCTTAGGTGGTTTCGAGGTGGATGGACCGGAGAAGATAAGGGTGGAAGGTGTATTGTAGAGGCTTGGCATGATCTTTCGATGCCGAGTAGTCATATGGTGGCACGAGAGTGAACTTAGTGCTCGGGCCTATAGGTTGACCGGGCTGTGGTTCGGCATGATCTCCCCTTGCCGAACGAGATTGAAGTGGGTCAAATTTGAAAGGAAACAGGGAATGGAGGGGAGGCCAAAAGGCAGTTACTTCGAACAATATTTCGTTCAAACAATACCTGGGCCGATCGATGGTTTGGCCGGACAGACTTAGGCCGGACAATGATTTGGCCGAACGATAGTTTGGGCGCTCACTATTTAAGCCGAACGATAGTTTGGCCGGGCGACATTTAAGTCGAACGATAGTTTGGCCGGACTATAATTTGGCCAAACAACCTTTAGGCCGAGCCATGTTGAATGCCGAACCATCTTCTAGCTTAGGCCGAACACTTAAATTACCTTGCCTACTCATATAACACAACAAGGTCATGGACTCCAACATACCAACATATCGAACTGATCCGGACTGTTAACTTCCTCCCTTCAATAGACATAAACCTGGACTTAAATCGACATAACCAGATAACTTCTTCTAATACTTTCTGAATTCAAAACCGTAATCACCGTAAGACAGGCTTTTGGAGACGGTTAGCGATGACGGTCTTCGAAGTCGACGATTCGCAACTTAGTTATATATCAGTAACTGTGTGACTTTCAATTTTTCAATGCTTACACATGATTGATCGCACTGGTTCACACACTACTTAGGGGGAAATATTTGCGTTGTTGATTATAACGTCGAACATTTTTCAAGTATAGCTCACACAAGTGCTTAGCCATATTCACTATTTATCGAAGATCTCGTAAAAATCCAGCTCCGCCATTATTTCTGACTGACCAGGGCAATCCTCTCGACAGGAAGTCGTTGACATCTCAAATCCATCAACCTCCCCTGCACATAACTTAGCCCCCGATGCCCTGGAGGCATCGATCTTCTTGGACAACCCTGTCGATTCACAGGCTTCAAAAATCAATGAAGTTGCGCTCCAGCAAATATGCTCCATTCATGGAATACCTTTTGACGTCGTGCTGGTTCCGTCAGGGCACGACCGGCCACACTTGCCCCAAGTTGGATACATAGCGTGCAATAAATTCATGTTCTGGGTTGGAAGTGTGCCACCATTCAATTTATTTCTTCGGGATGTGCTGCAATACATCAACATCGCCCCATTGCAATTGCACCCAAACGGTCACGCCTTCATCTATGGCACTTACCTACTCTTCATGACCGTTTTCTCTAGGCCTCCCACTCCTGGCGACATCAGGTGTATTTATATGATCAAGAAGCGGAGAGATAGCCCCTCCTTTGTGTTCCTCGAACCGTATCACAAATGCAAAATTTTAACCGGGGCGTGGAGCATGTTTTCCCTGTACAAACAGGAGTGGTTCTATGTGCGTTGCCCTCTAGTTTCGTGAGGAGATGGGTCAATGGAAGTAAGTCTTTTTCTTGGAATAGTACTCATGTTTTGGCCGAAGCTATTCCTATCCTAACTCTTGTTTCATCTTCTCAGGTATCAATCCACGTCCCGACGGCCGCGGGTATTCTGAGGCTGTTTAAGCTATTAGAGCTCTTCCTGCCGAAGAACGAGACATCCGAACTCTTATCTCAAATGAGTCACTATTGAGGTTCGGGTTGTTAGCAGAAGGTCGCCGGGTAAGTCTTCCCGAAGGCATTACTGTACCCAGGCCGGTCTCCAACAAAGGGAAAAAATTAGCTAAGTCGTCAGCACGCCACGGCCCTAAGGTACAAGAAGAGGGGGAAATCAAGGAGGGTGAGACACCCGAAGCACAAGGTGAGAATTTGGGTCCATCCCAAGATCCTATAGTTGAAGTGCACGATATCGAAACTTCATCTTCTCCTTCACAGAGGAAAAAGGGATTGACGTACAAAACCAGAAAGGAGAAGGTTGGTGGAACTTCGAAGGTTACGCATATCCCAACGGAGAAAGAGGCTTCTTCGTCGCACGTAGAAAGTTCTTTAAAGGGCTTATCAAACTTCTCTATTCCGGATGATCTGCTCAATTATGACTTTGACGATCCGAAGGCATTCAAACTTCATTCGCCCAGCAGAGGCAACACGGGCACTCCGACCCAGAGTCAGGGAGAGAAAACTCCTATCAACAAAGCGACTGGTCTGTTGGGGGGAAACAATATGACACACACGAACACTTGCACTCCAATTTTCGCTTAGATTTTTGTCATCACACTGCTCTTGCTAATTCACTGTTATTTGAATTGTGTACAGGCGGTATGGGGCTTTCACATGGATTCGATCGCCTTTGTGGTTCGTTAGTTCTTCACCATTCCGGATGGGACTCAAGTTCCGGAAGGCGTCGAGATAGGGATGGTGACGGTGATAAAGACTATCATTCCCGGGACTCGTCGTCTCGGAGGAAAACTTATTATCAGCCAAAATACCATCAGGACACATCTTCTCGAGCGAAGCAAAGTAGAGACAAGTGTGGCCATAATAGGTCGCAACCTGATGCTCCTCGGGACCAACACTCTGATTCTTCTTCCACTCGTCAGTCCTGAGATTCCTACAGGAGGGGCGAATTTTCAAAGCCGTCTCCTCCCGCTCCTGCAACGGACCCGTCAGTTCCGGAGAGGCTGGCCGAGCTTAAAGATAAATTCCCGAAGATCTACTTCGATGGCCTGAAATTCCTCCCGGCTATTCATCCTATTCCTGGACATGCTAAGCAGTGCGCCCTTGCATGTACGAACGACGTCTATGTTCAACATGACGCGTTCGTTCACCTAGCCGAAAAACGTTCTGAAGTTTCCATGGAGCGCAAGCATGAAATCGACCGCCTGAAGCTTGAAGCTATCCACGACAAGGATATCATTAAAGCTCAGGACGAAGAAATGGCCACTTACAAGTCTGATCTCGAGGTCGCCCATCAGAGAGCTATGGACACTACTGAGGCCGTTACTCGTTTGGAGTCAACTCATAAGAAAGAACTTGACGAGGCAGTTCCATGGTGTGGGGCTTTGGCTCTAGAGAAGGACTCCGTTTAAAAGAAGAGGGACGTGCTCAGCCTTCGAGTCAAGGAGCTTGAGGAGCAGCTTCGTAGGGAAAGCGAAGAGAAAACGGCCACCCAAGTGGAGTCACAACGATACTGTGATGAGATCGTTGCCACTCGACTTTTGAAAGAAAAACTTGAGGGCGAGATTACCAGGGTTGAGGCGTTAAAGAGTGAAGCCCGAGATGAGGGCAAGAAGATAGCGTCCATAGATATCGATTCGCGTCTCGAGGCGGCTAGAGAAGAGGGCATGGAAGAGGTCAAGAGCATGTTTGGCCCACTAATTGCTGAATTCAACGCCCGCGTTCTCATGCATCGAGACTTGACTTTTTTGGGCAAGGGCTACCTTGAATCTTTAGCCGAGGCATGGGAGGCTCTAGTTGAAATCAGGAAGGACGAGCACGGCACTGAAGAGATTGATGAATGGGCGTTGATAAAAGAACACCTCAAGGGAAATGAGCCTTTGGACTTGTCGACGGCCAAAGCTATCTATTGCAAAGGCTCCCTCTCAAAGAAAGGAAAATAAATTATTATCGGTCCATCCGGGGCCGTGCCTCTAGTTCATGTGCCTACCCAGATGGCCAGTCAGCCGATATTTGATCCTTTTGAACGGCTCATTGGCTATGACCCGGAAGCTCCCGACCTGGGCGTTAATGTTTTGTCCCCGATCCCGAAGGGTGAGACCCCCGTGACGGCTGGAAACCTGCCGAAATCTGGTAGGCAATTATTTTGCTTTAACATCCCAAGTGTTCCCCTGAAAGCTGTCACATTCTAATACTTGCTTTTCGTGATTTTATGCAGGTCGTTCCGATCCTGAACCCACTCTGAGGAGCGATGTCGCCAAGGAGGCAGAAAAGGAAACTAGTGAGGCCCCTCAAGCTAGAGAGGCTCCCAGTCCAGACGCCCAAGTGATCGGAGCGCTTGATGAAGATAAATCTAAGGCTTCTTCTCCCATCGACGGGAGTTATGAAGTCGAGATTATGGCGTCTCCGAGCACACATCTGAGCTGAGCATGAAGGAGAGGCTTGAGAAAGAGAAGGAAGAGATGACCAAGATCAAGATCGAGCCTCAAACTGTGGATCCGGACGATCCATTGAGCAAACCGTTGAAGATCATTCTCCCTGGTGGGTCCAAGCCCGTGGATGTTCCCCCTACTTCTTCAGTTGTTACCCCTCCATCAAGGAAGGATTCCAAGGGTAAACTCTCTGGGGAGGAGCCGTCTGGGAAGAAGAAGAAGAAGCATAAGAAGTGATCACTATCCCCGTCCAACGAGAGTTAATCTAAGTCATGTAATAATTTTTTTGTAATTTTTGTATATAGACCGCCGACTCCGAAATTTGGAGTGTTTATAGCAGAAAACTTTTCCAGAATAAAGATTAGTTTCCTTTTCTGTCTTTTCAAAAGATTCTTATTATTCAGTTTTCTGTGTGATTGTGATTTGAATCTGAGCTGTTGTGAATAACATGGATTTCTTGATTCGTCTTCATATGGCTCGGAGATTCCTTGAGAGTTGTTCATTTCCCCTTTTCGCGCTTCAAGCACTTAGAGTATTTTTTTAGTTTGCACATTGGGGACCTAAAGTACTCCAGTCCACACTCTGGGGACTTGGAGGTTTTTAGTTGTTTTATGCTCGAGCCCGCACTCCGGGGACTTAGAGTACTCCCGTCCGCACTCCGGGGACTTGGAGATTTTTGAGTCGCTATACTCGAGTCCGCGCTCCGGGGACTTCGAGTACTCCAATCCGCACTCCATGGACTTGGAGATTTTTAAGTGGTTTATACTCGAGTCCGCGCTCCGGGGACTTAGAGTACTCCAGTCGGCACTTCGGGGACTTGGAGATTTTAAATCGTTTATACTTGAGTCCGCGCTTCGGGGACTTAGAGTAATCCAGTCTGCACTACGGGGACTTAGAGATTTTAAATCGTTTATACTCGAGTCCATGCTCCGGGGACTTTGAGTACTCCAGTCCGCACTCCAAGGACTTGGAGATTCTTAAGTCGTTTATACTCGAGTCCACGCTCCGGGGACTTAGAGTACTCCAGTCCGCGCTACGGGGACTTGGAAACTATAAATCGTTTATACTCGAGTACGCGCTCCGGGGACTTAGAGTACTCCAATCCGCATTCCGGGGACTTGGAGATTTTAAATCGTTTATACTCGAGTCTGCGCTCTAGGGACTTAGAGTACTCCAGTCCGCACTCCGGGGACTTGGAGATTTTTAAGTCGTTTATACTCGAGTCTGCGCTCTGGGGACTTAGAGCATTCCAGTCCGCAGTTCGGTGACTTGGAGATTTTAAATGTCCGTGTGCGTTCATACGTTAGCCAGAATAAAATAATTTTATTTTTCCATCATAGGATCATCATTTGTAGAGACATTAGTAATTCATGGAAAAGATGGCTTTAAGCCTTTATTAATGAGAGCAAGTTAAATTGCCTTATTACATGTCAAGAATTAGAATAAAAGCATACTGGAAATGAGTGCGACTAATACATGAAAGAAATAGACTAAGTATAATAATACCGCAAGTGCTCGCTGTTCCATGCTCGGGGGAGTGTCGCATCAACGACGGTCACTAGCTTGAAAGTTCCTTCTCCAAGCTTCCGTTCGATGACATATGGACCTACTCATGTGGGATTCATATGAGACGGGATCGGGAATACTCGTTTCAGAACGAGGTCTCCCACACTAAAAGTTCTTGGTCAGACCTTCTCATTATAATATTTAGCGACTCTATGTCTGTATGCGGCCACTCTCAAATTAGCTTCTTCGTGTTTTTCGTCAATGAGGTCCAACGATTCCAATAAGAGATTCTGGTTCGACTCGGGGTCGTAATAAGTTACCCGATGTGATGGGACCTCAAGTTCCACGGGTATGACAGCTTCCATGCCATATGCCAATGCGAATGGAGTGTGGCCAGTCGCGGTTTTGTGGGTGGTCCTGTAGGCCCAAAGTGTTGTTGGAAGTTCATCCACCGACCTGCCTCTAGCCTTTTCCAGACGTTTTTTCAATATGGACTTGATTATTTTGTTTACGGCTTCTACCTGTCCATTCGCCTTTGGTTGAGCAACTGCTGCAAATTTCTTCTCAATGCCATATTTCTGGCAAAATTCTTTGAACTCCTTGCTCTCGAATTGAGTTCCATTATCCGTGACGATGGTCTTGGACGGCCAAAACGACATATGATATTACGTATGACGAAATTAATAACCTTCTTGGCGGTTATCGTGGCCAGAGGCCCTCCTTCTGCCCATTTGGTAAAGTAGTCGACCGCAACTATTGCATATTTCGCTCCACCTTTGGCTAAGGGTAAAGAGCCTACTAGGTCGATCCCCCACATCGCAAATGGCAAGGGACTAACCATTTGTGTGAGTTTCGTTGGCGGAGCTCTCAGGATTTTTGCATATATCTGGCATTTGTCACATTTTCTCACATAGTCTGCAGCATCCCGATTGACAGTCGGCCAATAGTATCTGTAACGGAGGATTTTCTTTGCTAACGTTTGCCCTGCAGTGTGGTCACCGCACTCTCCCTCATGGACTTCCTTTAATACTTGTTTTATCTCATCATGGGCCATGCACCGGAGTAAGGGGGTTGAGAATCCCCTCCGATACAATATCCCGTCATGTATTACCTAACACGAAGCTTTACGAAGGACTTGGCGTCTTTCATTCCTCTTTTGAGGTAAATCCCCTTGTAGCAAGTACTGTTTGATCGGGGTCAACCATGATTCCTTCTCAGGTTCGGTTTCTAACATGAGATCTATCTCCATCATCTCTATACTCGGAGCATGGAGGGTCTCAACGGGGAATAATCCCATTTGCTGTGCATCGCCAGTGCTTGCGAATTTTTCCAATGAACCGGCTTCTTTACTTCGTTCGCGCAGGACACGCGAGATGTCGTAATATTCCAGATTCACCAGCAGCTCTTGAAAATGGGCAAGGTATGGAGCCAGTCTCTGTCCCTTCGCTTGATAGTCTCCCCGCAACTGATATACTACCAGTTGCGACTCACAGAAGTGTTCAATTGACTTCACTCCCAGTTCGTTGACAAGTCTCAGGCCAGCAATCAATGCTTCGTACTCGGCTTCTTTATTTGTCGCTGCAAACTCAAGCTTCAAAGCGTAGCAAATTGATCGGTCTTTCGGAGTCACAAGGACTACGCCAGACCCTACGCGACGGTCGTTAGATGCACCATCGGTGTACATCTTTCATCGAATGGGAGGTATGACACTGTGACTGCGCGGTTCATCTGACACAATGAATTCAGCAATGAAGTCAGCTAGTGCTTGTCCTTGTATAGCCCTTCATGGTAGATAGGTAATATCAAACTGACTTAACTCAATATTCCATTTTAGCATCCTTCCGGAAGTTTCTGGTCGTTGGAGTACCTGTCGCAAGGGTTGGTCAGTGTAGACATCGATTGAGGGTGCCTGAAAGTAGGGGCGAAGCTTGCGTGATGAAATCACCAAGCAATAGGCTAGTTTCTCAATCTTTGGATAATTTCTTTTCGCCCCTGTCAAGCGTTTACTGACATAGTAAACTGGCCGTTGAATCCGGTCTTCCTCATGAACCAAAGCTATATTGATAGCATGCTGGGATACCGCCAAGTATACATATAATATTTCATGGTCTATTGGCTTTGACAATACAGGGGGACTTTCCAAGTGCCTTACCAGATCCCAAAATGCTTCCTCACAGTCGGATGTCCATTCAAAGTTTCTCTTTCCTTTCTTTATAATATCAAAGAAGGGAATACACTTGTCTATAGCTCTAGATATGAATCGACTTAGCGCAGCTACTTTTCCATTCAGGCTTTGCACCTGCTTTATGGTCCTGGGTACTTGTATATCTTGGATAGCCAGGATCTTCTCTGGGTTAGCCTTAATTCCCCAGGCATTCACAATGAATCCTAAAAACTTTCCTGATGCTACGCCGAATGAACACTTCAACGGATTGATCTTCATTCCATAATGCCTGAGTATGTCAAACATCTCCACTAAGTTTCGGATGTGGTCGTTTGACTGCCGTGAATTCACGAGCAAGTCATCCACATAGATTTCCATTGTTTTACCAATCTGATCTTTGAACATTCGATTCACCAGGCGTTGATAAGTCACTCCTGTGTTCTTCAATCCAAATGGAATTACTACATAGAAATAAAATCCGATGTTCGTGAGAAAACTGGTGTGTTCTTGGTCTAGGAGGTGCATTGGGATTTGATTATATCCATAGTATGCATCCATAAATAATAATAACTCATGTCCGGCAGTTGAGTCGGCCAGCTGGTCAATCCTAGGCAATAGAAAACTATCCTTAGGGCATGCTTTGTTTAAATCAGAATAATCAACACAGTTCCTCCATTTTCCATTTTCTTTATTCACTAGCACCGGGTTAGATACCCATTAATACCCATTCAGGGTAGAGGGCATCGCGGACGAACCCATTGGCTTTGAGTTTGTCCACCTCCTATTTGAGAGCCGCAGACCTCTCCAGGACCATGCCTCTCCTTTTTTGTTTCACAGGAACATGTTACGGGTCTATGTTCAACATATGACTCGCGATCGCAGGAGAAATCCTGCACATATCAGAATGTGTCCAGGTGAAAACATCAAGATTCGCTCGGAGGAAATCAGTAAGGTTCTCAACGGCCAAAGGGTCGAGTTGTGACCCAATTTTAAGAACTCATGATGGGTCGCTCTGGCTAACTGGGATGTCAATTGTGAGTTCAACCGGTGCTGCATTGGTTTCCCTAGGTTCCCCATCATCGTCTCTCGGATCTATGTCCCTATAGATTCGAGAATGTTGCCCGAGTCAGGGCCCGGGCGCTACTTGTCAATCATCAGTATTTCAGCTGTGGTCGGAGCAGTCCAAAACCTTTCCTTTCTCTCTATGTTGAGCCTCTCTCAGCTCAGCCACATAACAGGCACGTCCGGTCACCTGATCGCCATGCACCACTCCAACACCGCTGTCGGGGGGAAATTTAATGTCAGATATCAAGGGGCAAATGCTGCCCTAAATTCTGCCAAGGCGGGACGTCCTAGAAATACGTTATATGGAGAGTCAACGTCCAACACTATGAATGGTAGGATTCGCACCCTCCTACGCTCACCTTGCCCCAGTTCAACTGGTAACTCCACATATCCCACTGCATCCGTTGTTGCGCCGTTAAAGCCATGGATTATGGCATTGGATAGCTTCAAATCCTTAGCTTCCAGTTTCAGTTGGTCATATGCCTTCTTGAAGATGATGTTAACGGAGCTTCCACAATCAGTTAGAATTCTCTTCACATACGCCGGCCCGATTGTCGCAGATATGACCATCGGGTCGATGGTAGGGGCCTCCACCTTTTCCGCATCTCGGCTTCTGAATAAGATATCATCATTCATCGTGCGCTGCTGCTTTGCAGGAGTCCCATCCTCCACATTCGAACAACACTCATACTCCGCATGTCTTAAAGATTTAGCATATCACTCCATCTCCTACCAATTCTTATCCACATGATGAGGTCCGCCAGCAATCGTGTTAATAACCAATCTGTCCACAGTTCGAGTAGGCTGTTCTGGTTGGTGTGGGGCTGGCCCACGTCCAGGGTCCGATGTTTCATGCCTCCCGTCCTGTGGGTCTTTGACAAATTTCCGCAGCTTTTTCTGTCTAATCAGCTTTTCTATAGCATCATGGAGGTGTCTGCACTCTTCCGTGTTGTGCCCATAAGACTCGTGAAAATGGCAATACTTCTCGGTCCGCTTATGTTCCTCCGTCGATTCCTTTCGACTTGGCTTTCTATATTGGAAAGTGTTGCAAGTCGATAAATAGATGTTTTCAAGAGATGCGTTCAACATGGTGTATTCATTGTAGGTTAGGATCCTTGATTTCCATCTCCTTGTTTCTTTTTTCTTTCCGGATTTCCACCTTCAGATCCTTTAGACTGCCCAGGCTTGTTTTGGATGTTAACTTGAGCTTTTCCAGAATTATCTTCGGTTTGTTTCATTACGATGTTACTTTTCACAGACTCCTGAACGGGCCCTGGTGCCTTGTCTCGCCTTGTCCATCGAGCTTCCTCCCTTCTTATGAACTGATGAGCTTTCGAATAAAAATGTTTCAGCGTAGCTGGGGGCTTCCCGCCAACCAATCTCCATACTCAGAATCCGGATCCACTCCACGCATTACTGCCATCAAAATTGCGTGGTCGTTAGGATTGCTCACCTTAGTAGCAGCAACATGAAACCTTTGCAAGTATGCTTTTAATGACTCTCCCGGAGCTTGGATTACATTTGATAAGGACATCACATCCTTTGGGCGAGTGGTGTGTATCCTGAATTGTTCTACGAATTTCATTTCTAATTCGTCAAAGCAGGATATAGATCGAGGTGGGAGTCGAGTAAACCACATGGTGGCAATACCATATAAAGTAATTGGGAAGCACCTACACTTGGTTGCATCATTGGCTCTTGCAGAATCCATCATCCATCCATACCTCATCACATGTTGCCTGGGATCAGTCTTCCCCTCATAGGCTAGGATAGTCGGCATATTGAACTTCTTAGGGTACTCAGCCTGCAGGATACCATCCGTAAAGGGGGTATGGCTTCTGGTCACTCCGCAATCTTCATTGGTCAAGCCTTGGTTTTCTTTCATCAACTGCCTGACCATAGATGTTAAGTACGGAGTTTGTATGGAGGATGGAAGGTTGGGTTCCGTTCCACGGGATCGTGCGGGTTGATGTCCCTCCTGATTTGGGTCTTGGATATTCGGGTGTCTAGTCTCTTCATGGGCTTGATTTCTAGTAGATCGATCAGTGGCACCCGCTTGTGCATCTTTATCCTTACGGCGTCTACGTCTAGGAGGTTCATCAGCTGAAGTCGAACTATCATCTTTAGAGTAAGGGACAGGGCCACCTCCAGCATTCTGATGTTGCTGATGAGTAAGCTGAGTTATGAAGTTAGCGTTGGCTTGCAATTGCTCAGCAAGTTGCCTTCTACTTTTCTTGATCTCTCTTATCAAGTCACTGAACTCTGCTCGGGAAACAACTTCCGCTGGGTTTTGGGTGGAGGGCCCCACGCCTCGAATCGCTTGCTGATTGCTAGTTCCCAGTTGTTGCACACTAGCGGTTTCGTGGGCATCTGCATTTTGAGAGGCTGATCTAGTTCGTGGTCTCCCCATGGTAGAGTTGTTGGTTATAACTTTGAGTAGAATCAACATATGCCTTATCAATGATTTTGGATCTCCTTCGGGGGATTTATGCAATCCAGTAGCTACAAAGCAGATCCTAACAGCCTGAGAATTCAATTCGCAATGGATGCACCAAAATGTTAGCACCAAAATTGGTCACTAACACCCTTAGAAAGATTGTGTAGAGAGATTAATGAAGAAAGTAAATTAAAACAGAGAACAGAATGTAAATTACAATGCAGAAAGTAAGAACACCAAATTTATAGTGGTTCGGCGTAATAACCTGTATCCACTTTGAAGTTGATCTTTATTCTTTTCATTGATACTTGATTACAGATACAATCCGCTTCTAAGTACTAGAATACGGTTGCAAGATACAAAGAAATAAGTTTGGAATGAGTCTTGAAAATGGCCGAGTCTCCCCAGTGTTCTCTCAAATCTCTCTCTTTTTCTGTGTCCCTGTCCCTCTATTTATAGACGAAGGTGGGTTGGACTTCCCTGGTGGGCCTGGTAGCTGAATATCCTGGCCCAAATGGAGTGGTTTCTGTGCGCCGAACTAGAGAGGCCGAACGACCAAATGTCGAGCCTCCCCCTTTCTGCCGAACGAGGTGAGGCCGTACACTCTGAATGCCGAACATCCATTTGAACCGAGTGACCTCCAATGACGAATGGCAGGTGATCGCCGGACAAGATTTGTGCCGGAAGGAATGACATGTCGAACAAGGTGTGGACGTGGAATGGTAGCTTGACCGAACGATAGCTTGACTGAACGATGCCTTTGGTCGAACGATATCTTTGGCCGAACGATGCCTTTGGCCGAACGATGCCTTTGGCCAAACGATATCTTTGGCCGAACGATGCCTTTGGCAGAACGACGTCTTTGGCCGAGCGCTGTCTAACGCCGAGCGCTCTTTAGATGTCGAACGTTCCTTTGTGCTTAATGCTTCTTGGATGCCGGTCGTAATGTGTTGCCAGCTTAGCCAAACGATGGGGAGGCCAAGTACTAGGTTGCCTGGTCAAATCTCCAGGAAACATATATATTTATTAGAGAACTTAGGAAAACTAATTCATGAAAATTCACTAGCACATGTCAACATGGTCCATACCATGATGTCGACATGGGTACCAGAATTTGAAATTCAAAATTTGAATTTCAAAATTTGAAATCAAATGTTTGAATTTCCCTCATCTTTTCACTTCATTCAATTCTCTAAAAAGCTATCTTTTGACCAGAGAATATGTCCTTTGAGAATCTATTTATTCACTATCCTTTATCATATCTTTCCACTCTCATTTTCAAATTCAAACTCTCTCTTCATAACTACAAGCTCTCTACTCTCTACTTTAGTGGCTTCTTCAAGCAACCCCTCCACCATGAGAATTTTCAGAAAAATAAAAGAGCAACTATTCAATGATCCAAAGGCAATAAAAGCATACATCAATTATGCTAATTATGCCAAAGTCCATCCCGAAAAGTTTGCTATTTTTCAAATTTCTCTTCTTATGAACTTGATTCTCTTTTTGCAAAAAATGGAGTTCTTAGTCTTATTGATGCTTCTCAAAATGATTTTTTTTGCTATCCAAATCTTGTCAAAATTTTCTATGTTAACTTAAATCGTGGATTTTATCATGGAAATGTTGATGAAATTTGGAGTAGTGTCAAAGGCACTAGAATTGTTTTGAATTGTGATCTTTTGGGTAACATTCTCAATTGCAAGTGTACGGGAATGGATCTTTCTAATTTTAAAATCGATGAAAATGATTGTGAGACATTTCATCACATTTTCGAAGGGAATGATAATTTTGAATTCAAAAATCGAAATTTTCGACCAAAGGTAAGAATTGTCAATCTTGTTTTGCAACATACTTTAACCCCAAGATCGAGGAATATTAACAATCCTACTTCAAAAGTTTGCAAAGCACTTTTTGCTATTTTTGGAAATTATGACATAAATTGGGCGCAAGTTATTTTGGATGAACTTCGTCCTAAGAATCTTGATATGGGTGAGAATAATTTGTATCATGGAATTTATCTCACTCGGATTTTTAACTATTTTGAAGTGGATTTTAAAGGTGAAAAATTTGTTTCTAGAAAAGTTTTCAATCATCCCAACATTTAACTTATGAAAATTCCATTTGTTTTTCAACCTTATGAGACCCTTACCGAAAGGGAAGAGCGTTTGGCTCATAAGGAAATGGAAGAAGAGGTAGAGGAAGAAGAAGAAGAAGGGGATGAAATGGAAATTGAAGAAGAAGAAGGTGAAACCTCTTTGGAATGCATCGATTATCCTCCGAATCCATCCATCAAAACCCTTCTCAAAAATCAAAAGACAATTGTTGAGAATCAACGGATTCTTAAACGATCCGTTAGTAAGAAGTTGGACAAAATTTCATCCAAGATGAACAAGTTCGTTTCCAAAGTCAGGTTGAAACTTGGACTTTCTTCATCATCATCCTCTAACTAGTTTTATCTTTTAGTATCATGTTGTATGTGTTTTAGCTTGTTTTAATTCGAAAGTTCATGTAGTTTCATATGTTTAATCATTGTATCATCTTATTATGCAATGAAATGAAATTTCCTTTCTGTTATCTAGTTTATCTTATCGCCAGAATAAATGTTAGTATATTTTATAAATATATATATATACACACAATTATTCATAAAATCTAACTAGTCATATTTTTTCACTAACCTATGTCGACATACCCCCTATGACCATGTCGATATGTACTGGCCAAAAATGACAATTCATTTTGAATTTGAAATTTGAATAACAACCATATGTCTATTCATTTCAAACGAATTTCTACACCTATATATATATCTGTTTCTTCTAGAATTCTTCACTGAAAATTATTTCCTATCTTCTAATTCTTCATTTCTTTCACAAATTCAACTATGGCTAATCCAATTCACAATTTATCCGAAAATCTTTAAGAAACTCTTAATTCGTTCAAGAGTATTCTCTCGTTTATTCTTCGTAACCAGCGACACTTAGAATTGAGTCAAATGCAGATGATCAAGGAGCAAGAAAGGCATTTCATGCAATATGATGGATTATTTCCTCCCTACACAAGGATGATAACGAAGCACATCCTCCAGTCTCTCTCACCAACGACAATGAAAATTGGGATTCTATTAAGGCACACCCAATCTCTGAAGAAGAAGGATGGGTGGAAGTTCCACGTAACGTTCAATTTTATTTGTTTTCTTTATTTGAATTGTTTGTTTGAATTAATTTGATTTGGTTTGGATTGATCTCGGTGTGGATTGAGTGGTTTGATGTTTGTTACATAAAACAAGTATACATATACATTGAAATGTATATAATCCTTGATTAGTTATCATGTTCATAAGGATACTTAATTCTTAATCTATCTATTATATATTCTATTGTATAGTTTATTAATGCAGGTACTCTAGTCCAAGAATGAGGGGAAGTTTGTTTTTGTTGATGACAAAGGGGGAGAAGTATAAAATAGGGTAGTTAGGCATAGATTACGGGGGAGTTATTAGGATAGAAGTAATATTTTATAAACAAAGGTTGTCCTCATCAAAAAGGGGGAGATTGTTAGTCCGTGAGATGATGGTTTTGATGACAACAACCTTAGAATATATTATAAAATATAAATACTAACATTATAAGTTTAGATATATGTGTATATGTAGGATTTAACCATGCAGGTACTAAGAAAGTATAAAATAGGGTAGTTAAGCATAGATTAAGCGGGAGTTATTAGGTTTAGGGGGAATTATTAGGATAGAAGTAATATTTTATAAACAAAGGTTGTCATCATCAAGAAGGGGGAGATTGTTAGTCCGTGAGATGATGGTTTTGATGACAACAATCTTAGAATAGATTATAAAATATAAATACTAACATTATAAGTTTATACATATATGTATATGAAGGATTTAACCATGTAGGTACTAAGAATGAAGACTGTACAGTATAGAGATTCAAGATATCAAGATTGAAGACTCATGAGTATCAAGATTATCAAGAGTTCAAGAATTCAAGTAATTTATTCTTTAATTAGAAATTTTGTTAAAACTCATAGAAAAGCACTGGCATCTTAAAATCCAATTTATTCGTGGAATGGAATCCACTTCGAGCATGTTAAAGGGATGGAACCCTAAGTAGGATGGAACCTATGAAAAATCTAGTGGAACATTGTTTTGTATCCGCTAACCTTTGTTATTCAAAATGATTTTTCAAAATTATATCTTGTTTTCAAAATGATTTCAAAACCTTCCTTTTAAAAGCATCAAAAACATCTATCCTGATTTTAAATAATTTTAGCCTCATAATCATCTTTAATTTCAATGTCAAATTACTCCTGATTTTAAACTATCTTTTAAATATAATATATTTAACTTATAAATATTTATACTTAAAATTAAATATAAAATTATAGTTAAATTCTATATATATTATTCTCTATATATACTTGTGAATTTTAACAACAGGCAAGTATATTTATAAAGTTTTAAAATAGTTTTAATATAAGATAAAGGTTATTTTCAAAGAAAATCAAATTATTAAAAAAAACTTTGGGATGTCAACATACTCATGGTAACCATGTCGACATGGTGTCAGTTGAGTTTAAAATTTAAATTTCAAAAGAAGTGTCTATTCGTCATAACTCTTCACGAATGGACATGACTGTTGTTCTTCTATAAATAGGGTCAGTTTCAACGAATTTTACATCAGATTTTCTAGTTTTTCACTTCTCTTCTTCTTCCACTTTTCTTAATACATATTCTTACTATTACTCTGTCGAAATCAACATTGAATCGAACTCGATCATTCGTAGTTTAATTTTCTCTATCACTCTCTCAACAAGATCCTCAGTGCTATTCCGAGTTATAAGCTTTTTGTAATCAACTTAGCGAGAAAAGGTGTAATTTTAGCCTTGAAAATCAATCAAGTGAGATAAGGTGTGATTATAGCCTGGGGAAATCAATTGGGTGAGCTTGTTACCCGTAAAATCAAGTGGGTGAACTTGTTGCCCGAAAAATCAATTATCTCTTCCCAGAGGATTGTGATTCGGGAGGGTGTACCTCGTACCCTTGAAATCGAAGGTGTAATTGTATAATTTCTTTTGAAAGGAAATCCGTACTTGTGTGCGGGACTGGATGTAGGGTAACTCCGAACCAGTATGAAATATGGTGTGTTCTTTCCTTTACTGCTTTTTATTTTTGCATCTGTGTTTGTTTCTACGATCATATCTATATCTGTATATTGCATACTTCTATGTATAAATCAACATAAACTCAAAAACATTTAGTAATTCTTTATAAACACTATCCACCCCCCTCTAGTGTTAACTCTAGCCTTAAGATCCGTAATCCGCATTTCTCACAACAACAATTCAATACTAAACCATCTAAGGTCTCAATAATGTTATATATTAAATCTCACTCTTTATAGAGGTAAGTTACAAATTTAAAATCATTTTCATAATATTATTATGTAAAGTACTTCAATTTTTTTTATAAGTACGTCCCGATGATTATTCCCAATAACAATTAATATTTTTTTACTAACTAGGAATAAATTATAAATTCTACCCTACACACTCAAGGGACATGACTCTAATTCTATCATGGTTTAGACTTGACACCGTGTCAATTATATTCTATAATGTTCTAAACACAACTCTGATACCAAGCTATAATAGTACTACCACTATACCCATATTATTAGAGAAACATTACAAGTAATGTCATCTAATAACACATAGAATATGGCTGATTAGAGATGATCGAATGTCAATATATCTTTGGACTAACACTGACACATCTTTATTACCATTATAAGTATCTGAATTGAAAATTTGACGTGTACAGTATTAATACAAAGTAATAAACACGCTGATTTAAAATATTCAGAACGGTATATAATATAAATAAATCAGAATTAAAGTCACAACTCACAATGGAATAATATACATCATGTACATAATAAAATGTGAGTCTACAAAATATCAGTGCGAGACCCGCAAAATATATACATCGTATCAAAAATACTGTATCAAGTACAAAGTGCTTACTAAATAATATATATGACATATCCTACTAAATGCCAGTAAATACAAGAATGAAGTAAACTGAAATAGTAAAAATATTATACTCCAGTGCTAGCACAAATCCAAAGGTGAAAAAGTCCCTATACCTATAAAGTCTTGGCGTGACCCGAGTATTATAAAATAAAAAAGGGGTCAGATATATCTAAATGAAAGGGTGAGATACTGATAACATGAATATATGACTTAACATAAAATAAATCATAATTAAATATGCCAGAACAAATAATCAAAACGAGGCATATCAATCCAAATCACCATTTCATTAATCTATATCAAGTCTCTGATCGATTATCGTTTAAAAATGATTATAATCAATTCAAAATTCTTCAAAGCCAAAAGGATACCAAAAAAACCATACCAAAATCTCTGAAGAAATAATCACCACTAATGAAATAATAATGATAGTCAACTATCAGTTTAAAATAGTGACACAGATATAACAAACAAATAGACCACCACATAGTAAAACGTAGTCTAACAAACAAATATATTGCTAGTCTAACAAAAAAATAGACAAGCCATGTGAATTTACCTAACAAACAAATAAGTAAACATTATATAACTATATACCATAATAAATTGATAGGGATGCACTATAACCTCTATCATAGAAACAAAAGACATAGAGTTATACCAGAACAGACCTAACCAACAAATAGGCCTGCTTACCCAAATCTAAAAATGTATCGACTCTCAGGTCAATGAAAATAATTTTTTTTTCTTCCAGGGATCTATCGGCCTAATAATGAAATCTGAGCACCTAAGATAACAACTGTAATGTGTTAATTACCATCACTTAAGTAATCACAAGAATTTAACTAACCGTCCCATACCAGATAGTAAAATCAAATATTTACTAAAAGCTAGTAAATTCTACTCAAAGTTTATTTAATAAATTATAATAATAAGTGAAATAATTGTACAAAATGTCTCTTACAAATCAAATAACTAATCATTTATTAAAATTCTTTGTTTCATAGAAAAACACAAAATCTCATTAAAATGTCAAATCCATAATAAATAAAATAAAATAAAAGAGTTTAAATTAATCTTATAAGTACAAAAATTTAATTTTTCAAAAAATCACTTTTAAATCCATAAACTCATTTTAAAGAAGAGTTGTTTAATTACAAAAGCTTTTGAACTTTTTCAAAATTATTTATACCTTTTTATACAAAATATCACTTGATATTAAAAAAATTACTTCCATAACTACTTGTATAAAATAATACTGTAGTTTATCTTTTGCCCCTAAAATATTTCCAAAAATTATATACTTAGACGGTAAATTTAAAAAGGTTTTATAATTAAATATTACTCATTTTTGAAAGATTTTAATAGAAATTTTAAAATAATAAATAAGTTTTAATATTCTATACACTAGATTCCAATAAGGAACAAAATAGATAAAATCTCATTTTGAGAATCTTTTAAAAACATTTACATAATTCAAACAATTTATCCATCTAAAATGCATCTTTTAGAGCCAGTAGCGATCTATAAAATATCAATTCATAATATAAAACTTCTTGGAGATTCCAGTTGCTTTCCAACAACTCATATCACATGACAATATACAAGTTCGACATACTATAAAATTTTAATTTACAAACAGAAAAAATTGCGTTTGTAAATTTATACTATCAAACCATTCAAGGAATCAACATTCCAAGCCAATCTAGTTTATTTAGACTATGTGCAAAACATAAAACAATTCATCACATGCATTCATACTTTAACTAATTCAATAACTAGAAATCAACAATTATCAACCAAACAATGATATCACGACATACATAAGGATATTCATTTAGGTGGATATAGAAGAATGAGTTAAAATAACTCACTTCGAGTATTTGCTCGCCATAGTTCCTTCATTAATCTCTGCTTCCATCAAATTCCAATTGCCGCAAACCCCAGTGGTAGTCTGCCATTAACGTCGCACCCACATCGGCCTCACCTGGCCAGCTACTGGTTGCCAACTCCATAACCACGACCACCCATCTCCAAACGCAACCACTAGGAAGCTAACCTCGTCATTTAGCGTCACGTGATGCTCTAGGTCACACCGATTGATCATGGTTCCCTCCACTGTCATGCGTCCCCCTACATCATGTCGTCGTCAATGAGCACTTAAGGTTGCCCCTCTTCTCAAGTGCGATTTATTTAGTGGTTTTTTTGTATGAAATCAGTTTACGGAGCTAGGGCAGAAGAGAGGTATGAGTTGGAATTTGAGGATGACAGGAAGTATGTTTTTAGGCTTTATAAGAGCAAGTAGACTTTCATTTTGTTAATAATTTTAATTCCACTTTTGCTTCTTTTTATTTTATCTTATCAAGTAACTCTTTTAACTTGTGTATAATTATATTTCTATTTAATATAAACTGATTTACACTTTCATTAAAAATAATTCAATTACTGCACAACCCTATTCAATTCAACATTATTTCGCTCTGTTTAATTATTCAATATATTAACAAAAGCGAATTTTTATTCCCAACTATTCATTGAATTGATGTAAGATATATTTATTTTTCTCCAACTATTTCAATTATATTATAACAAAATCCTTAAATAGACTTTAATTTAACAATAATTAACTTCCAAAAATAATAATTATCAAAGTCAAATTCATATACTTTTATTTTAAATAAATTAGTTTAAATATTATAGCTTCAAAATAGGATTGTTACAATTTTTTTCATTGGATCATTGCAGTGCATTCGCTTATCGCTTTAGCCATTGAGCTCTTTTTAATTAGCATGAAATTTTCTACTTTTATGTACAAATCTAATTCAGTTATTTCTCACTATACTTTCCTTATAAGGTAATACTTTTCTTATCTTCACATCGGGCATTCATACCCTTTTGTTTTCTTTATCACATTTAAATCAAGTACCATTTTCATTTATCCACCTCTTAAAAAGAATTTTTAAACACATAAACTTACAGAAATAGAAAAATCATGGAGCCAAACAAATGCTTTATTTTTCACTTAATTTAAGAAAGGAAAGGCTACTTTATCAAAAATCTTTAATTGGAATTTTTAGTCTAGCTAGTTTTAATTTCAAAGAATTCTAAATAGCTCTTTTAATTATTATTTTCAGAAATCTATATTTTAAAGGACATTTTATATAGCAAAAAAATTTAATATTTAACTTTCAACAATAATTGATTTTTAGTGATAGGATTTGTTTATTTTTAAATAAATTCTTTGAAAGCCATTTCAAATATTTTGAGAAAATTTTAAAATCATTTAAAAGATTCCTTTCACATGGGGTCAGAATTGGAAATGGATTTTATTTGCCATTTCTTTTCGACTTTTTTCTAACTTATCTACATCAAAAATATATTAAAATCATACTGTCATCTTATGGTGGTTAATGCACACCATCTTGGAGGAACTTGCTCGCTTCTATTTATACCTTACCCTTAGATATTTGTAATATAGGATCTTTCTTCCCATATGTCTAGATGAAATGTGCACCATCAATCAGCAATCCTGTGAAATCCATAATCATAAGGAGTCAACTGCCATCCAACTTCAGGGACCCTTCTACACGTCATGCTCATCCTCTTCTTAAGTCAATGCCTTATGTTACGGCCTACATCTCATTGGGTTATCGAGGTGGTGCATATGTTTAGCAAAATTTATTTCCCTAACTCATAGTTGCCCTATACGTCTTTTCAGAATATAGTCGCAATTACTTCTATTGCCATAATTTGTAGAGTTTGGCATTTAATATATAGATAATTACAGATGAAAGTACAAATCCATTCACTCAATGCATCATAATTCCTATATTGACTAACCTATGCTCCGATACCAAATATAATAACTTGCATCTAAATGGGCCTAATTTTTTGACTAAGTCAAATATTGTAACATCCCCTATCTAGAGGCCTGAAGCTAAGCACTACAAATGCTGCAATCATCCATAGTATTAACATTCGGTCATCAAATACGATAATGTTAATGGTATCCACAATATCAGAAGCACTTGAATATGAAATAAAATCATCATAGATTAAAACACTTTTCATATTACATTTCAAAACAACATTTCATATTCCAAGAACATAATCCCAAAAGTTTCCCAATTTTAGATCAATTATAATATTACATAAATACGCCAAGAGCGATATATGACGATGCCCTCTTGGATGACCAGAGTACTAAATAGTCATAACAAACTTAATACAACACAGCGGAAATAAAACATAACAACTCCTAAATAGCTAACTTCAGGTCCTGCTCGTCTTCGAAAGCTTTATTCATCCATATACTAAAACCTACAAATCCTCAACCCTCGGCCTATTCAAATCCATTTTTGAGCACTCGAGAGTTTAAGGGAAAATATAAACTTCGAGTTAGACATAAAGCCTAGTGTGAATAATACTGTACATCTTGGTTATTTGATATTAAGTGAGACCACGCCGCTTAGTGGAATGGGTTTCTCCTCACTAATATACTCTTAAAACATATCTTTTGCAAATCTTAATCCTGCAACCAAAACTGGTTAAAACAATAAAGAAATATCATGTGTACATACAAATCAGGTAACAAGTAGACTATCTGTCCAAACACTATAGTTTTTTTGGCTAACTACTAACCTTTGGTTAACTCAAGCCTACCACACACAAAAAAAATCTAACTTTTGCTACATACTCCTCTTCTGTACGGTCTACCCCTAACTTAGTTCTCTTAAGGTCAACTGATCCCATGGTTCTACAGGCTCACTAATAACCTATCCTCGCTCTGTATACTCCTTTCTGTGTGTAACATCATTTTAGTCTTACCTGTGACAAAGCCCTAAACACTAGAATTTTGGACTAAATTAGCTAGGGCTAATAGATTAACATCCCACCTTTTTGTATGTTTTAAATCGACGACGAACCACACACGTCAGACTTAAACCATACAGGGCGGATTGTTATGGGGTAAATAAGAAAAAGGAGAGAAAAAAATAGAATCTTGCGGCGGAACGATAAAGCATAATAATCAAATAAACAGCTCATGAAGCTGTTTACAAAACGTTTGACTTTACTTATAAATACATATCAGAATTACACATACCAAAGAATAATAAAATAATGCAGCGGAACAATGAAGTATTAAAGTAATAATACAATCTTCGTCTTCATCCTTCAGAAATATGGTCTTCAAATCCTGTAATGCTCAGATTGACTCGAGCGAATTGAAAATACAATACACTCGAGTCAGAACTAAAAGATCTTATGTGAGTTAAATCAACAGAAATGAATATGAGTGGAATGGCGTCAGAGATGTTTACGGGGTTTGACATCTCCTATCCGCTGTCTAATGTGAGTGCAGTAACTTAAGACATGCTAGGGATTCACATCTTTTAAGGATCCGTTAAACTATTTACTATGTAGTAATATTTCGCTATTATAATAGTGTCTAATAGTAAAATAAACTTACTTTAAAATAGCGTTAAGGAGTGACCCAGTATTCCCCTTAACACGTAATAGTGCCAATAGTGTATACAATACCTTCATATCTCCTGATTGGGAGACTATGAGAAGATACTCCGCAGGTACGACACAAATCAAACTCGTACAAGGCGGGCTAAGGTAGGTGACACGGCACACAAGGCAATGCCAGGGTAGATATACCAATTACGCACACGGACTGATGTTGACGCATAGCGCGCAGCTACCGCCCACCTCGAGCCACACCCTCGAAATTCAAAAGTCAAAAGTGGCCACCAAAACAATCCAAAAGTTAGAGTATAATATCGATGGAGTGTGTCCAATAAGAAGGGCTACCTCATTGGCCCGAGATTGCTCCTGTTTTAGCCACCTTAAGCCAACTCACGAGAGTCGGGTCCATGTTCATACCTCAAAGGAAACGCCGCCACCATCCTACTTCATTCTGGAATCTCCACTGCGCACACGGTTGTTAAAGTGGTTTTCGGAGTTGGTAGAGAGTATGACAACTTTGAATCCCAGTCTCTTTAACAACCAAACGTTATTATAACACCGCAGTCATTTTCAAAATAGTTTTACTTCAAAACCAGAGTATAGAATCCATTTCAAAACCATGCAAATACGATATTATTTCCACTTCAAAAACCCAAAGCAATATGATATCATTGTTATAAAATCCAAATCAATATGGTATCATTTTTATTTCAAATATATCCCTTTTTCCAAAATCATGGCACTTTCAAATTCATACACTTGGAAACTAAACATTTAAAATTATAACACTTTTAAAACATAATACTTTGAAAATCATAACTTTGAACACTTCAATTTCGATAAAACATTTCAATTTCGATATATTTCAAGGCTTTAACTATTCGAAAATTTCAAACTAAATCTGATAATTTTGATTCAACAATTAAATTTTCTATTATTTAGTTTTGAAATATTTTTCAACATTATCATTTAAATAAAACTCAAATTACAAATAACTACATATTTCCTTAAATCTATTTACTTAACATATTCATTTAATTCACCTTAAACGAAATCAAGTTCTAAGAATCATACCTTCTAAAATTTTTCAAATTTTATGAATTTCACGTCAACTTATTTGAGTTTAATTCTTAAATAAATTCAATTTCAAATAAATCTCCAATTTTATCTCCTAACCTTAATTTATTTAAATTATTACACACTTTATATTAAAATATAATTTAAATACTTACTCACATTATATTTTAAATAAAATCAAACTCTATTATCAAACTAAATTTTTATTTAGCAAACTCATACATATCTTAAATTCAAGAATTTAATTATATATAAAAATAATGTTTATATAATATCAAAAATCAATATTTATTAAACCAAATATTTCTTTCCAAAACAATAGAAATCCTTTCAAAATATTTTTATATATAGACCACGGTGTCTGTATATAATTTTCTACCCAATGGTCAAGTGATACAGATATTTATCATTTCAATCCGTAATTTAAAATATAAATATGGTTATATATCATATCAAACCGCAATCCCAAATGAAATAAAATCCATAACAACTTGCAGTTTATAATAATATAAAATACAACATCCATTCATCCAATACCAATCATCAACATTTATCACAATCATCATCCAATTTAATCAATAAAATTGATCTAGAATAGATAATAAATAACAGGTATTTACTGGCAGTTTATACTTCATAATAAATTAAATAACTATTTAATTCAATAAATTCAATTTAACTGAGATGATGATTAAAAATGTGCCAAATAGTCATAAATAACTTTCTAATCACATCAAAAATTAATTTAACACACATAAGAAATTTTAGAAGTTGTGAGTGGGTTAAAACACTCACCTTTTGAATTTAAATTGAATTTAATCCAATTTAAATCCAAAATTTGAGCAGTCTTAGAATTTGTCCAAGTTAGCGTCAAAATCTCTAGAATTCCAATACGAACCTAGCGGAGAAAACCACGCGTAAAATCGACCTCGTATGTGAAAGATACGTACGTTAGAATGATTGAAATCAAAAATTAAAATTAAATAAAAACAATTGAACCAGTAGGGGGAAGCCACGTCACCATCTTCGCATGCATCTCTCTCTCCAGGAAGCTCACGAGTTCTGCCCTAACACACGCGGCCGCCTTCGATTTCACCGCCGTCGCCCCCTACCGCCGTCGCGACCACATGGCGACCCCCCTCCCCGAAGCCTCCTTTACCACTGCCTCAACCTCCGACCACCCACGGCGAAGTACGAATACCCAAAAACCCCCGGCCGTCGCTCTTAAACTCAACCCTAATCAATGATTTCCCGACGCTAACCATTGATTCGAAGAACGAACACCACCGATGAAGTTCGCTTGACGATCTCCACGAAACCCACAAGTCAATTCGTCAATCAGACGACGTTCATCGACGCGCGATGAACGGCCGTGGATATTTCATTGATTTCGGCCACATCGAAACTCAAGTTGTAAAACGAATCATATATCTGACTTGCGCTTATCGAGAGCTTCAAATCCATATATAATTCGATATAGTTTGAAGGAGCTAATTTTTGAAGTTGTAATTTGAATTGGAGTTGAACTAAGGAGTTTTAGTGTTTCAGCCATTGGAAAGAGAAAGAATGGAAATTTTTGTACGTACAAAAATGAGAAATAGAAAGGCTGCTAGTGTGAAGCCCCACCTCTATACCCACGCTAGCCAAGAACACTATGATGTAGTGCTATCAACTAGCACGGAGAATAAGGCTGTTGAGGAGCGACCATCCATGTAACTTCTTTGTGCGAGCACCGTTATGTCAGATAATATAGCATGCATTTCATTTAAGGAGGAAGTCTGACATACCGATACAAACTCAAAGCTATCACATGGTGGCTATAAATAATCTTCGGAAATAAACATAGAAATAAGCATAACACAATCAGTCACAGACATCCATATCACAAAGGCGGAAGAAGATATGGATATATAACTAACACATGAAAGTGTACATCAGAGTAGTGGTAAAAAAGATCCACAATAATACAAAAGAATAGCAACACGTGCTATACAAAAGAATAGAACAATGAGTCTATATCTCAAGTGCATACAACAAAAACTGCTAATCTAAATAGTTAGCCAAAAGTCAGAGTAGCAAACCCCGGGGAGAAGTCAAGCAGAAGCACCTGTAACATCTCGGTCTGACCCGAGTATTATTTAAGAAAATAATAAACGGATCAGTCTAGCTATAAATATCAGATGACATGGTATAAAATAAAAGATATGGCATAACATAAAATATCCATACTGACATATTACTATAAGTATGAAAATGATGATCAACAGAAGATCAATCAATAAGAGATAAATCAATATCACAAGAATCTTCTCAAAGATCCAAAGAGAGCATCATACCCTAAACTTGTACTCGTAACAAGTCAATGACATAAATTCCAGAAATCAACACAGGAAATCCAGATATCACAGAAAAAGGGAAAGAGGCCTATCACATGACGGTCCGAAGACCATGGGGAGCTACCCCATATGGATGAGTCGGAATCACCCAGATGAGGTCTAGGCTAACCAAAAAGCAAAAAGGTATGTGTGAATGGAATCACACAAATCGTGTCTAGCCTGACCTCGCAACAAAAAGGTATGTGTGAGTGGAATCACACAAATGGTGTCTAGCCTAACCAGGAAGCAAACAAAGAGACATCGCACAATTGCTAGTCTAAATCACAAAATGATCGTCATGATCAACGAGAAGTGTCAGTTACACTGAGCTAGTAAATATAAAAGTTTAGCTTCATGTCCCATAACCACTTGCTTAACTCAAATATTTACAAATAAACTGTAGATCTTCACTAGAAAATTGTCACAAAAAGGTTCAAATAAACAAGTCCAAGAGTTAACCGACGAAGCAAACGTAAGCGTTTCATACCACTTGTTTTACTAAGCCGTTTAATTCAATTTCTCATACGAGTGAGGTAAAGGTTTGTATATACTAGTAGATTGGAAAATGGTTTAAGAAAAGAGCTTTGTTATTGAAAATAGATTTGAAATCATTTTGTTGAAAGAGTTTTGATATTTACTACTAGTATTGAAACCTTCATATTTTAAAGTGACAAATCATAGAAGTGATTGTAGAAACAATCAATCATAAAAATTCACATACGAAGACGTGAATAAAATCCAAAGAAACCGATAAAGAATCCATCGAAATAGATATTCAAAAATCCATAAAATCGACCGAGAATCCCAAGATAGTTTGTCTCGAAGAATGGTCAACTCGGCATCTCAACAAAGCAAGTTCTATTGAATGTTTTTCAGATAAGATCCCCTACGAAGGGGGGGTCCAGGGGGGTGGAAACCCCCCAAGGTGGGGGGTTTATTGGGCCGGTTATTTGCTTTGATAACCATCGACACACAATTAAAAGTATGGGCCACTATTTAATTCAAATCCCATCAATCTTTTAAACAATTTATAAAAGAATTTTAATTTTAATTTCAAAAAAAACTTCAATTGGCAATTAGCTAGGAAAAGTATTCGTCCAAAGACGATAATTAATCGGTACGAAATACCGGGTTGTTACAGCTAGGGTCTATAATAAGATATATATATATATAGGGAGTGCTGAGAAAAAGAGAAACGGATACGATTGGTTTGGACCGTTGAACGATAAATGGCCCAGAAGGTCCGTTCTGACTCCGGAACGAAATTGGGCCAACCCATATATCAAAATAGGTGTTTTAAGATATTTTAAAATCAATGGAATAGGTTTCAGGTCCAAATTCGATCATATGACGAAGTTATACTAAAATCAGTTTATTTCAAATCAATTTCAATTGATTTCAATTTCATAAATTTCAAGACCGTTTCAAGCCCGTACGATCAAATGACAAGCCCGATCGTTACGAAACTTGAAATCCTACAATAATTCACTATTACAGATCCGATAAAACTAGTTTCATCGAAATATGAGTCAGTGGCCAAAATGGCTATTTTTCAGTTAATTGAATAAATTAATATTAAATTAATTAAATCAAATTTTCAATTCAATTCTATAATTAGCAATCTTTATCATTTTTGATTTCTTAATCATTTATAATGATTTAAACAAATTTAAATGTCAACTGAGCGTTGATTCATTCATCAATTTCAATGTTAAATTTAAATTTCATTAAATTCAGAAATTATAAATTAAATTTTTCAATAATTCCACTTAATTTGACCTTTCATCCTATTATTTAATCTATCATTATCAGATGGAGGAAATTAATATTAGTCCATGATTTATTACATAATATTCTCAGTTTTTTCAACTTGATTTCCATTAACGTAATAATTAAATATTAAATTTAATTTAATTGCAATTAATTTCCAATTATTAAATTTAAATTCCAATAAATTAATAAATCTTGGTTTTCCATTTTTTTATCAACCAGTTGTCATATTATAAATGGAATTGACATTAATTTCAAATATCATCTTAATTTACCTTAACATAATATTTAACTATACTTATTGAAATTTATTACCCAATTTGCAAAATAAAAGCAATTATAACCTTACAATTGTTTCAATTAATTGGGATTGCACTAAATTAGTTATTTATTAACTTGCATAACATTATTACCTTTATTTTAGTGACTTCGTTACTAAATTACTGATTTTTATATTTCCTTTTCGATTTAAATTACCAAAACTTATTAAATTAACCAAATTTAATTAGCGAAAATTATGGGACGTTACAAATAGCTAATGTATAGGGCATGACCATATACCAGTCTCATCTAGTATTCTAATATTTGTGTCATTTTAGTTAGGGTCAACTACCCATAAATTTTCCTTGAAAACCTTTTCTTTCTAAATGATTTAATCCTTTTAAATCAGACTTAAACAAGGAATATATTCTATGCTTTACTCAAAACACTTTGCCATGTTATATATACACCTTTCCGAAGACATTGTTGATGAAAGGATCTAAACCTTGTTTAAACCTTTAAACAATATCTTTCGAAACCATTGAAAGTATCGCTTTCGAAATCCTTAGGTACCCCTTTCAATACAAGTAAAACCTTAGGTCGAAAGGCCAAAACATATATTTAAATACCATTTACATAGTCCTTTCAAAAACATTCAAAACCTCTCTTTCAAAAGCCTTTTAAAACCTTAAACTTCCTCTTTTCAAAACACTTTAAATATGCCTTTCGAAAACGTTTGGAAACCTTTCGTTTATAACCTTTCGAAAACATTAAGGAACCACCTTCTTTGAAACCTTTCTCTTTAAACTTTCGAAAGCACTAAATTGATAAAACTTTTCGAAAGCATTTGGGTCCAAGTAAAACATGATGAATAACCTTTCGAACCATTCAAAATTATACCTTTAGAAGCCTTTGGGTTTTTCATTCAAAATCTCAAAATGGTCTTAAATGTATAAAATCGAAAGTAACACTTTCGAAAGCTATTTCCTAAGTAAAAGTATTGGATGGTGTCAAAACCAATCCCTTCGGAAGTATTGGAGAAGCGGCTTGGGTTTAAAAAAAAAAAGAAACCCTTTCGAAGGCATTGCTTCGAAAGGTAAGATGCGATAGCAAAGGGTTTCAACCCTTTCAAATGCTTCTTTATAAAACAAAAAGCGCAACCTCTTTGGGAACCATTCCTTAAAGTCATTTAACCAAGTCGAAAGCATCCTTTTCAAAAGCAAAGCGGGCACATTTTCCTTTAAAAATAAAGCAAGGCTTCGATCCCTTTGGAACCCGTTGTTTGACTAGATACCTTTTGCCTCGGTCTAATTTGAAGTGTACCACTTGATACCATGCCCATTAGTTTCGGTAATGGAGACGGAAGAACTTAGTCAAAAGTTGGGTGCTGAAAGTGGCGAAACAGGTAAAGTAAGGTAAAACTGCATTTTTACTTTAAAAAGTTATTCTTTTCAACTAACCTGCTTTATTTGTCAACAAATGATTTGTTACTAATTTCTTTTCCAAATTATTTTCTAAAAGTACTGCCGAAATTCCAGAAGTAAAAATTTATAACATTTACAAAATACCCTTCTTCTTTTATAAATACATAAAACGTTTAAGTCCCATACCTTAAATAATTATATATATCTATTAAAACACTTAGAAAAATTTCCTTAAATCATTTTTAATATGTTTTCTAACGTAAATTAATTTCTGACCCAAAATCATCATAAAATAGCGGTAATTAATTTAAAACCAAAATAACTATTTTTTACTTGAAAATTCATAATAGATCAATATTAATTTAGAAAATATGAAATTTGAAACCCATTTTCAAAATATTATTTCCGATCTTATCTCAAAATTGCAAGGCATTTGAATGTCTTTAATTTGTTTTTCAATCTAAATCTCACAACAAAATCTATATGAATTAGCATAAATCATCAACAAGAATATATGTGCATCTGAACAATAAAAAAACATGGCAATATACTTAGCAAAATATTCGGATCTGATCTAGAAACCAAAAGCATCAAAAATATGAGACGTAACATATTATTCACCTAAGATTTGTTGCTAAGGGGTTGAGATTTGGTCTTGGATTAAGTTGATTAGCTTCTTTCCCTTGATTTTAGCTTTTCTTCTACTTGCTTTCTCGTAACGGTGACCGACCACTTTCTAATATGATTTTACTTATGAACATATGAAATGAGAATGCATGAGGGTTTAGGGTATAAGATTATTACTTATTCCTATGTTGCCCTTGTCATCTACCCTAACTAATTTTATTTCATTTCCCTTAGTTCGTTGATTTAATAAGCATGGCCAACTTCAAATTTCACAAACCTCAACCCCTCAACCATTTTACATTATCTCATTTAATTTTACTAATTAAATGTCCAAAATAATATTATTAAAAATTGGGATGTTACAAATACCCAAGTTTATTAGTGTAACTCTACTGACCTCACATCCTAACACATTCTAAATTAATTCATTTGTATTTTATCTAAATATTAAGCTAGAATTACTGGTTCACAACCATCGCAAAAGGCAGCACAATTTTAGCTATGTAAATTACTATACTTCTTACGTTTCTTATTTATTCATATTCATTTATTTACTAGCTATTACTTCTTTTTATTCTGTACGTTACTACATTTATTTCTCCCTTTCGTAAATGTTACCGATAACATTTTTTTGTCATACATGTTTAATTTTCCTTTACCCATGCCATATCTAGTCTTTGTAATTAAACTCGTTTACTAGTTTATTTCCTATATTGACTTGATTGCAGTAACTTCTCTTTTACTCCTTAACTTATTACCTTATTTATATTTAGCATTTTATTTATAATTAATATGATAACATAAAATTAATTACATGTTACCATACACACACATAGTGTGTGTTGTATGTTTGAACAGACGCTTATTTATTTATTTATTTATTTATTTATTTATTTGTTAAGCCTATACCTTATTCTTGTATATTTAATTTTAACTGGGTAAGCATGATTATTTATAGTTTTATCTATAACTTTTTAGATTTCTATATTTTGGGATTTCTGGATATATACTTATGTGTAATTTCCATAAAAATATTTATTTTCACATTTTAGTGCATTAGAATCGTATCTATTGTAAGAAGGAAATAATACCATTGAAATTTTCCTCAAACTATTAAAAAGTGGGGTTGTGCTACATTTGAAATTTCAAGGGATCATATTTTCTATTTTTATTCACATTGGCAATGCAAACAACGGAAAGAAATCCTACATTTTAGGCATATTGTTTGTTATTTCAAACGATGCACATTTTATATATAATTGTGAGATTAGACAATTTATGGAAATTTAAATAGAGATTTTACAATTCCAATAAATTAAAATATAGAAATATAAAATCCCGAATCAAATAAAAGCACCTCCAATTATAGGTTATCAAGTTTGACAGTTTATAATCCAAATAACAAAAATATGGAAATAATTACTCAATTCCATTAATATTATTTTTCATAAATTTTTAGGACCATTCTCCCTAGCATCCAAATCTTGGGTTGTACATATACTATTTCATCAAAATTTAAAAATTTCTAAATCTAGTAAGGATTTCAATTTAGATTTATTTATTTAGCCCATAATTCATTGTTTTTCATATAGGAGTAATAACAAAAATAGAATTTCAACAAAATAAAATTAGTATAATTTAAAGTAAAAAAAATTCCATCGCCTTTTGGCTTTCAAATCTCCAAATCCAAACTCATTCTTCTTACTTGACTCGTTTTCCTTTCAACCAAAATATGTATATAAAAGTGTATACATACATATCAAAATTACAAATTGGATAGGATATTTTAGATAATTGGAGTCTAAATTTATAAATCTAGAATTTACCTATTTTTGCAGAATTGATTCACTCTTTCTTTTCTTCTTTATTTTCTATCTTTCTCCAATACACACACACATATGGACACACACACACACACAAATATATATAATATTTTTATTATTTCTAGAAATAGTGGAGAAGGAATAATGGCAAAGCTTCACTGCTCAATTCAGAAAATATGAGAAGAAATATGAGGGTCTAGGCCTTTATTTGTAGGCGCTGGAATCAATTTTGTCCGTTAGATTATTATTTATCAAATCTGAGCCATTAGGTCAAGGTTCAAATAGCCGTTGGACTTAACCGACCTGACGCAGCGGATATTAGGGATGACAACGAAATGAAGATTTTGTGACAAACTAATCGATGAAACGATTAGGTGAAACAATATAAATCGATGGATTGAAAATACCCAAATGCCCAAATCCGTTGATCTCAAGGGATACCGGATTCTAGCTATCTATAACACGTTGATCGCGCACGATACCGTGTTAAAAGATCTACCATTCTTCTACGTTGATCTCGCGCATAAGATTCCGTGAATCGGCTTCAAATCCGTTGATTCGAGCACACTCGAATAACCGAAAATGGAGAAAGGAGACAACGCTCAACTTCCAATTTTAAAAGAGGCACAAAGCACTCAAACAAAAGTTTATTCAAAATCAACCAACCTTACAAGTGAAACGACACCGGTATTTATAGAAGTTTACAACTCACTCAACTCAACACAGTAAGTTGACCTAATATTCATGCAACCTATGACTTAAAATTCAAACGACCTAAAAAAATACAAGTTACAACACACGAGTTACAACAGTAATCAACAACGACATAACAACATAACAGTTTACAACGCATAACGACATAAGGCATCTGCGACCTAACTCGACACAACATCAGCAACATCTTCACGCGACATAATAGTCCAGCGACCTAAGGATCCATGGCATAACAACATACGAATCCAACGACCTAAGAATGATGCGGCTTAAAGAAAACATGGCAGCGACATAAAAGAGTAGCGACTTAAAGTGAGCATGCGACTTATAGCTTGAGCGACTTAAGAAACTGAAGAAAATGCGGCATAGTGAAACGACCTAAGGAGATGCGACCTAAAAATGATGCTACATAGGTAGTTAGGTCGCGTAGTTAGGTCACTGCCGACTTATGGCTCTGTTGGCATCCTTGTTAGGTCGCTCAGTTGACATAACTTGATTCCAGCATACTTGTTAGGTCGCGAGCGACTTAAGGCAATCGAGCTATCATCTAGCATACTCGTTAGGTCGTTGGAGCGACATAACTTGCTGTTGGCACACTCGTTAAGTTGCAAGCGACTTAAGGAAACCGAGTTATCATCCTGCGCTGCATCATCCTCCCTCTGTTGACAAGAACTTTTCCCCGAATTCACACTTTCCTCTTCTTCGACAAGCTTATGCTCATGATACAGAATCAAGTGTTTGACGTTAAAAACATCGGCTTTACGGACATGGTCCGGCAACCTTAACTGATAAGCATTATCATTGATCTTCTTTAAGATTTCTACTGGACCAATCTTTCAAGCTTTCAATTTGTCGTAAGTTCCAACTGGAAATCAACCTTTCGTCAAAACTGCATAAACAAAATCACCTTCTTTGAAGTCCACACTCCTTCGTTTCTTATCTGCAATTTGCTTATACTTCTCATTTGACTTAAGCAATCGTTCATGAACAATCCTGTGACATGCCTGCAGCTCATTCACGAAATCACAAGCTCATTTAACAATCCCTTTCTGGAATGGAACTATCGACAAATCCAACGGTCCCTTCGGCATTGCTGAATAATGGACTGTATCCAGTACTTTGATTTACAGCATGATTATGTGCGAATTCAGCCTGACACAATTTCACATCCCAGCTTTTCAAATTATCTTTCACAAGACATCTCAACAAGTTTCCCAAAGATCTGTTCACTACTTTCGTTTGCCCATCAGTTTGTGGATGATAAGCGCTACTAAAATTCAGCTTAGTTCTAACCATCTTCCACAGGCTCAACCAAAAATGACTTAGAAATCGAGTATCCTGGTCATAAACAATTGTCTCAGGTTGCCCATGTAGTCGATAAACTTCTTTAAAGAACAATTGAGCAACACGGACTGCATCAGCTGTCTTCTTAAAAGCTATGAAATGCGCCATCTTTGAAAATCTATCCACCATAACATATATAGAATCATTCCCTCGTTGTGTTCTTGGCAAACCCAAAACAAAGTCCATGCTAATATCAACCCATGGTCTAGTAGGAACGGGCAATGGCATATACAATCCTGCATTCGTAGTTGTCCCTTTGGAAACTTGACATATGTGATATCTCTCCATAAATCTTTCAACTTCTTTCCTTATTGAAGGCCAAAAATATGATTGAGAAATCAACTGCAAATTATGATCTCTTCCCATATGTCCTTCTTCATGCAATTCTTTCACAATCTTCATTCGCAAGCTGCACTCTGGTATACACAAACGATTTCCCTTAAATAGAAAACCATCCACCAACACATACTCATCCGTCTTTCCTTTCTCGACTTCATCTATAATCTTAGCAAAGTAAGGATCCTCAACAAACAATTCTGGCAAAACATCAAACCCCGTCACTTCAACTCTCATCGTCGTCAACAAATGATTCCTTCTACTCAATGCATCTGCCACACGTTTTGTAACTCCCGACTTATGCTTTACCACAAATGTAAATTGTTGCAAGTATGCGATCCACGAAGCATGCCTGGCTGCAACCTTATCCTGTCCCTGCAAATGTTTCAAGGCTTCATGATCACTATACAGAACAAATTCTTTATGGAACAAATAGTGTCCCCAATGCTTGATAGCTTGAACAATAGCATAGAATTCCACGTCATAAGTATTGTATCTCATCTTTGCTCCAGAAAGTTTCTCGCTAAAATAAGCAATTGGTCATCCCCTCTGACTCAACACTCCTCCAATTCCAACTTTAGATGAATCAGTATGTAATTCAAATAGCAACTGAAAATCCGGCAAAACTAGAATTGGTGTTGTCGTCAAAAGTTCCTTGATTCGTTCAAAAGCAAATCCTACTTCCTTCGACCATGAAAACTGCTTGCCCTTCATACAATCAGTAACAGGTGCCATCACGCTACTGAAATATGGAGTAAACCTTCGGTAGAATGATGCTAAACCATGAAAACTTCTAACTTCAGTTACAGTCCTGGGCTGTGGCCAATTTCTGATTGCTTCAACTTTACTTTGATCCACCTGGATATCTTCTTTAGACAATACATACTCCAAAAACAAAACACTATGCGTCATGAACACGCATTTCTTTGTTGCCGCATAAAATTGCTCCTGACGGAGTATCATCAACACTTCCCGCAAATGTAGTAAATGTTATTCGGTGCTCCCATTGTATATCAATATATCATCAAAGTATACCACTACAAACTTTCCAATAAAGGTCGAAAGATCTGATTCATCACTCGCATGAAAGTGCTCGGTGCATTCGAAAGACCAAATGGCATGACCATCCACTTATACAATCCTTCCCGTGTCTTGGATGTTGTCTTCCATTCATCACCTGGTCGAATTCGAATCTGATGATACCCACTCTTCAGATCAATCTTTGAAAAGATGGTAGCTCCATTCAACTGATCTAACAAATCATCCAATCTATGCATCGAAAATCTGTACCTCACTGTAATCTTGTTTAGTGCTCAATTATCTGTACACATTCTCCAAGTTCCATCCTTCTTTGCCATTAACAATGCTGGTACTGCACAAGGACTTAAAATTTCTTGTACACGCCTTTGTTCAAGTAACTCCTCCACTTGCCTTCTCAATTCTTCTTGCTCCTTTGGACTCATTCTATAATGTGGCCTATGTGGTAACACAACTCCCAGAACAAGATCTATCTGGTGTTGTATGTCTCTCAATGGTGGTAACTCTGTTGGCAATTCTTTAGGAAATACATCTTCAAACTCCATTAACACTGGCTTAACTTCTTCAAGAATTTCAACTGCTTCACTACTTTCACGTCCAATTAATAGAAATACTTAAGGCTCATCCTCCACTTCCTTAACAAACTCCTTCAAAGATAACAGAGTCTTTAGTTCTTCAATCTCCTCCAACTTGCTTTCACTTTGTTGTCGCTGTTTAGGAACTAAAGTGATTTTGGTGCCCTCGAACATGAAACTATAGCAGTTAGTCCTCTCATCATGTTGCACAACTCTATCGTATTGCCACGTCTCCCTAACAACAGATGACATACATCCATATCTACCACATCACACCAAATTTCATCCTTATACTTTTTTCCGGTGGAAAAATTCACATAAGCTCTTCAACTAACCTTCACTTCTCCACCTTTCCTCAACCAAGCTAATTTGTAGAATTTGGGATGCTTCTCTGTCTTTAACGCCATCTTCATTACAGCTTCTGTAGAGATGATATTATCGCAACTTCCTGCATCGATAACAAACTTGCAAACCCTTCCCAAAATAGTGTACGTTGACTGAAAGATGTTACTCCTCAACCAACTAGTCTCCTCTTCCTGCTTTGGCATCAAGCAAGATCTCCTCTTCATCAAATTACATCCTTCGTCTCCCGACAATTCTTCTTCCTCCTCAACTTGTGGTGAATTGGAACATTCTAATTCTACATTCTCAATCCTCCAACAAATCTAGTTGTCAATTGTTCCTCTGTCTCCATGATATCATTTCTGGCAATCAGTTGATGAAACTCATCTGCATAATCATTTACTGACTTTGTTCCTGTCTCAAATTCTGTAAGCGTTGATGCATAAGAGACTATTAATTATAAGGTAAGAAAGTAGCTTTCATCAACTTCTTCATCTTCTCCCATGAAACAATCTTCGATTTTCCAATCCTTTCCCGTGTAAGTTTAGTTTGTTGCCACCATGCCATAGCTCTTCCCCACAATCGTGTAGCAACCAAATTAACTCTACGATGCTCAGGTACTTCCTTGAAGTCAAAAAATTTCTTCAACATTCGATAACCAATCCAGAAACTCTTCCGCTATCATTCCCCCTTTGAATTCTGGAATCTCAGTTTTCATTCCTGACTCCCATTTACGATCATCTTCTACATCCCGATATGGGTTTCAAACTTGGTCTCGATCTCGATAATGAACACTACCTCTATCACTATCTTCATCATAATCAAATATACTTCGGTATCGATCTCGACCATCCACATCTCTTCGATCATGCATATCTATTCTACTATGTCTTTCAGCATCACGATATGGCTCATCTCTAAATCCATGATAAGTTCTTCTCTCTTCACCTCGATAATCATGGTGTTCTCTTCTCATGGAAACTGATGATTCTCTTCTTTCTCGACAAGATTGCGGTGACACCCTCCTCGTTTCTACAACCGATGGCGAAACTCTGTTTCCTCCATGGTTCGAGATTGGTGACCTTCTCCTTTGACTTTGATTCAAATCGTTCATCAATTTCTCTAACTTCCCAATACCTTCATCGAACTTTTCATTAATAAGTTGTTCCATTTGCTCAGCTTCTTGTCTACGATACACATCTTCAACATTTTGAAAACGGTTAGCACGTCTCGGCGGCATGATTATCAAACAACAATCTCCAAACACACACTTCAACCAAACTTTGACTCGAATTCAACTTAGCTCGGCTCAGCTGAAACTGTCACTCTCGGCCTTGATTCAAACTTCAACTCACGGCCTTGATCTACAAAAATGATGCACGCCTCTACTTATAGCTCGGATCTAACTTCAACACTTCAAATCTTCTCCTAATAGGCTCGGCTTAGCTATGATTGGCTAAGTCGAGCTCTGATACCAAACTGACGCAGCGGATATAACGAATGACAACGAAATGAAGATTTCGTGTCAATCTAATCGATGAAACGATTAGGTGAAACAATATAAATCGATGGATTGAAAATACCCAAATGCCCAAATCCGTTGATCTCAAGAGATACCGGATTCTAGTTATCTCTAACACATTGATCGCGCACGATACCGTGTTAAAAGATCTACAATTCTTCTACATGATCTCGCGCACGAGATTCCGTGAATCGGCTTCAAATCCATTGATTCGAGCGTACTCGAATAACTGAAAATGGAGAAAGGAGACAACGCTCAACTTCCAATTTTAAAAGAGGCACAAAGCACTCAAACAAAAGTTTATTCAAAATCAACCAACCTTACAAGTGACACGACACCGGTATTTATAGAAGTTTACAACTCACTCAACTCAACACAGCAGGCTGACCTAACATTCATGCGACCTACGACTTAAAATTCAAACGACCTAAAAAGAATACAAGTTACAACACACAAGTTACAACAGTAATCAACAACGACATAACAACATAACAGTTGACAACACATAACGACATAAGACATCTGCGACCTAACTCGACACAGCATCAGCAACATCTTCACGCGACATAACAGTCCAGCGACCTAAGGATCCATGGTATAACAACTTACGAATCCAGTGACCTAAGAATGATGCGGCTTAAAGAAAACATGGCAGCGACATAAGAGAGTAGCGACTTAAAGTGAGCAGGCGACTTATAGCTTGAGCGACTTAAGGAACTGAAGAAAACGCGGCATTGTGAAACGACTTAAGGAGATGCGACCTAAAAATGATGCTACATAGGTAGTTAGGTCACGTAGTTAAGTCGCTGCCTACTAAAGGCTCTGTTGGCATCCTCGTTAGGTCGCTCAGTTGACACAAATTGCTTCCGGCATACTTGTTAAGTCGCAAGCGACTTAAGGCAACCGAGCTATCATCTGGCATACTCGTTAGGTCGTTGGAGCAACATAACTTGCTGTTGGCACACTCGTTAAGTCGCAAGCGACTTAAGGACACCGAGTTATCATCCTACGCTGCATCACGACCGATCGACCACTAGTAGTTGATTGTCAGTCTTGTGCTATTTATTTTCTATTTAAACATTATTCTTAACATATTTTTTATCTATTAATATTTATTTTCTTATTTCTATTTCAAAATTATTCTTGATCTATAATCTTCAAATGTCGATTACTTCTCCATTTGAACTTCGATCGTAAAGCTTTACATACAAAGTTGCTTAGAAAATCACCACGAACATAATCGCGCAAGTTTTATGGCCAAATTTTGATATTTTCTCAAGTTCCATTTTTTTAGCTATATAAATTAATTATTAATTATTTTAATTAGGTGTTGTTTGTCTTACGGGCTATTATACCATCAATAAATAAATTGAGGAATATAAATATAATTTTTTTGGTTTAACATATTAATTTTCCAATCCTAATAATTATAAAAGTGTGAAAAATAAAAAAATATGACGACATAAATATTTTTGAGCAATTAATATGCATTAAGGCAAACTACTAACTTGATAAAAAATAAACATACGTCTTTCATTGTATTAAAACACATAAAATATAAGCTATAGTCTAAACAGAAAATGAATGGATAATTTCTTTATCCTCATCCGTATCCATTTCCAGATATGGGATATTTACCTACATTTTGAGTATAGATGCAGATGGATTTTTTATTTGTGGGTATCCATTGAAAGGCCTTGATAGAGAGGATTTTTTCTTGTATTAAAGAGGGTTTGGCTTAAAGAGAATAAATCCTATTTATATCTAAATAAGCTTTCTTATATTTGAATTATTGAACTAGATTTCTCTTCGGAATAGGCTGTTACTATCTACACACACATGAACTATCCCTAACACCACTTAAATATGTAGTAAACTTAATTAGGATAAAATACTGCAAATATCCACTTTGGTCGGTTTTGAAAACCTGAATGAAAACGTAGGCACATGTTTTTCCATATCCAAACAATGGAAATGTACCAAAAGAAAGCCCTAATTGTAAAATACAACAATAGCTTTCCCTATCAATAACTAATGGAAGAGCATGTTGAAATTAGTAATGTAGATAAGACTTACTTTATTGTTTTTGAATAAACCACTATATGAATTAATCGTCTTTTCTAATACTATTCAAACTATACATGGCATTTATGTGTATTGTAATCTCATTAAATTCAAGGTTGAATTTGTTATAGCTTACATTGATGCTTTTTTAAGATAGTATGTAATAAAAAAATTAATTTTTTTGAAACAATATCATATACAGTAATTTAATTTTTGAAAAATGGTTTCGGAATTGAATAGTTTTGCAAAACAATATTTTGTTCATTTTGTTAGAGTTTCAACCTATTTGAAAATTGACTTTTTTTTTTACAGCTACGGATACGAGCGTATTAGAAGGGGAGAGAAGAGAGGTGAATAGATTCCACTAGTTTGTTTTTTTGGGAAAAGAGGTGAATACATTAATACGTTTAATTTTTGTTGGGAAGAGTAAGCATATGAGGAAGGAATATAAATTAAATCGATAGGCATAACTAGGTGTATGGAATAATTTATGGGAGCGAAGAAAAATGGGTGAAAGATGTGTGTTTGCTGTGTGTAGATAGTAACATCATTGGAATAACGCTTAGATCCAATCCATATTTTGTTGCAACGACTATGCTATATATGAACATAAGAAAATTTCTATAATCAAAATTCTAAGCATTCCATATTCTTAATTATATTTTCAAATTGAACTATTTTCTTCCTTCAATATTGTTTTTTTTGTTCCAATTTTATATGATGCTCCTTAATGAACGAATAATATCTTCATATTTGTGGTCATAAGTGGTTTTATGGACAAAGTTTTTTTTAAATGCTTAAAAAGGTGGCTCGGGAAACAAAGTTTACAAAGCTCGGGTATCAACCTGATTTACTAGTTCAACTTATTACACAATAATAGGGTATAACAAACCCTAGCCATCATAATTATTCATCTTTTATCTTTTACTTAATAATGGCGACATTGTTAAAGGATAAATCATCATGATTTATATCATACTTTTGGTTCCTTCCGATGATGAGATTTTGCTTTTGTACCATTGCATTCTCCATGTTCCTAATATGATAAACAATCATCGTTTCTTCATCTCTTAATTACTTTGCTGAGAATATCACTTCTTATTGCACTTAAATTCACAAATCTGAGAATCGATGCAGTTTTGCTTAGATTCGCTTCACTGTTATTATAGTTGAACAATAACTTTGCAAGGTAGTTGTAACCCTATTTTCTTCTACTAGACTTGATACAGATGAATCTAGTGCACTATGCCCACTCGTACGAACATGAGTTCCGAATTGACTACTGCTTGATATTCTATTAGCTTGTGGTGCACCGATAGACATATACTTCTTCACTATCATCCACTTTTTTCCAAATCTCATATAAGATTCTTAGACCTTGTATGCTCTTTGGTTTCATTTTAGATATAGCTAGAATAATTGTAACGACCTCGAATTTCGTACACATTTTATATAAATATCCGAATAGTTCGAATATTTAAATTTTTGCTAAATATGAGTAAATGGATTTTAAAATCTTATTTACCGCCTTTATTTGATAACTAATGATAAAAAAAACTTTTTTATGAAATATATTTACAAGAATAAATACTTTGAAGAAATATCGATAATGTGACCAAAAATCGTTTCATCGACAAATAACTTTTTACTCGATATATGTTATTCAAACTTTTTAGGGCTTTCATAGAATATTAATGTGTATTAATTAGAAACTAAAAAGATTTAGTGGTTTAGGGCTAACTAAATCACTTGATGATGTCATGGATGATGCACATAAGATATTTAAAGGAGTTTAGTTTGGGAAGATATAGGGATGAAGTAATGAGGTGTAAAGAAAAGCACGGGGAAGGGGAATGGGCTTCTTTGGCTGGCTAAAAGAGGTAGGAGGTGAGTGGTTACCTCTTGACAAAGTCTTTTTAATCATCATATGTGTGCACAAGTTTATTTTCTAACTTATTAAACGTAGAACGTCGGTCTTCATCCTCTTCTCTGTTCATATAAACATTCTTAATTCTGCTTTAGTCTTCACCAAACTTTGGCTAGAAGTTCATAACAACACGGCAAGAAGGAATAGAAAATTAGACCTTGAAAAAAGGAGCAAAACATCCTGCCCCATCATATGGCCATGAGAAAACATGGCCATTCTAGACTTCGCCGTGATCATTTTGAAGCTTGGGTTGAAATTTGGCTTATTTTGGTTAAGGTAGGAAGTGATCTAGAGGTACAGGTTTTTTCTTATGTTGGCTTGGGTTTGGGTTAGTTAACTCACTACTTAATGGTATAGAAAGTGGTATAATATGCTTGATAAACAAAAGTAAATTCATTAACTAATTAAAGTTCTGTATTGGACCATATATGCTTTTTAAAGCAAATGACAACTCTATATTGCATATCATCATTTCTATTACCTTCTATACATGTGACGTGGCCTACACATTGTGTATTTATGGTTGGTTGGGTTGTATCTGGCTTTGAATTGAATGTCGAATGGTTTGTATAACAAAACATCGCTATAAAACACTTTGAAATCGCTTGTTTTAGTGAATTTTTAGTAATATTCTAAAAAGGCATCCATAGCGGTTTCTTTGAATGGTTTTATTTACTATATGTATACTCTAAATTGTAAAAAAATTATACCCTAAAACATTTATTACCTTAAAGAAAGTTGGTCAAACTTTCTAGCGTTTAAATCCGTTCTTGACTAGGTCTCTTTGACAGAAACTTTTAAAGCACTTGACAGTAGCATTTTGACCTACAATAGCAATTCTACACCTTTTCTACTTTCGTTTAATTTTAGCAATTTTTACGACTTTAAAATATTTGAAAATGATGATTAAATTAATTATATTTTTGGAATATTTTTAAAGATGTTTAATAACATGTACAAGAGTGTCTAAAAAGTGGTTTTAGGTATAAAAATATTTTTATTAAATAAATATGAATTTTTAAAGGTAAAGGCTTTTAAAAGTGGCTTCGTGGCAAAAACATGAAACTGCAATATTTTCTAGTTATAACACTATCTAGATGTTTCTAAACTTTTGAATGCAATTCTGTTAAATGCTGTTGTATATTGTTTGAGATTTTAACATGTTTGAAAATGACATTTAAATAAAGTATTTTAAAAGTAGTTTGAATTTTAATTATATTTTTAATAATTATTTATTAATTATTAAAGCAAAAAGTTTCTTATATGTAAAACATGCTTTTTTAAAAGTTTTAATAAATTATAAATTAATTATTTTTAACAATATTTTATATAGATATTTAACACCTATTTATAAGTATTTTTAAAGTATTTGTGTGTGTATATATATATAAGTCTAAAAATGTAAATTAAAAGGATAAATGGTTTTGTTACAACATTAACCTAAAATGAATAACTTTGAGAAGTTAACAAAAAGTATATTATTTGTCAAAAAAGTGTAGATATACTTAGGTCTTTAAAAATAAATTTTTAAAGATAATGACAAGTACAAAATAGTTTTGGTCTTATAGTATCGATGTTTGAGCAACATTTGTATTTGACCTACTTGACGATACTTTTGAAAATGTGAAATATTATTAAGAGATTTGTGAATATTCTTATTCCTTTGGGAAAAGAATATGAATACATTTCTATGAATATAAAGAGTAGAAATGAATAGTGAATTAGTAGTATACTGTATATATCTTTTGTAAAGGTATTTGTATATTGAAAGGAAGCATTATTCATTAAAAGAAGTTTTAATTTAATTAATAAAAAATTAATAAATTGAAAGGGGGATTAGAAGTCGCTTATCCGACTTAATCATGCTTCACGTGTTTACTCGTTTATCGAAAGTATTTAATCTTATACTTGGAACTAAAAGCCAACAAAGTAGGCTTGTCCTATCAGTGAGTGTTAACAATGATGTTTGAGTAGGGCTTGGAAGCAAACAGTGCTTTAAGCTACCGGCTTCACCATTGGCTGAGGGATAGTGTAAGTTGAGACGGTTGGAAATGTAACAAGTATAAAAGACTTGGTTTTTATACGCAATCTTTTCATTTCATATTCGTAGTCGATCAGTCGACTATTGAATTTGACCAATTAACTTAGGAGTATATAAAAGCTTCACTACTCCATATGATTTGGGATCCCCCGACGAGGACTCTTTGGTACGAAATGTCTCTTGCTATAAGAATGTATATATACAAGATCCCCTAGAGAGGACTCCTTTATATTGTTTACCCATTACGAAAAGAATCAAAATTGAGTTAACCAGAAATTCCCTAATTTCGTTTTGTAGAGTCTGGCATCAGATAAATATTCTTATGCATTACTTATCGAAAACCACTTCAAAACTGATATATGAATTCTATGTTTCAGAAGCGGATATGGAGTGAAATGTTATGTAACGAGCGGGCGATTTTCGACCACTGAAAATCGACACTAATATGTTCGTTGTATAGAGTGCCGAGCAATCGAATACTGAAAATACAAGGTTCTTAGGGTTTTAAGAAAAGGAGATAAAATAAGAAAACAGAAATAACAACACAGGATCGCACAATCGCAATAGAAAAAAATATAATATATAATAATCAGCATTTTATGCAAAGAAAAGCTGTAACTATTAATATACATATAAGATATCAGAGTACAACAAATCTGGACAGTTATAATAACTTGTCCTCAACTGTTGTCTATACAGCCTACAATACATAGCGGAATATAGTCAAAACGTGCAATACGTCTCTTCCATCTAGCTCGTCTCCTAAACACCAAAAGCATCCTATCCTGAAATTCTATAATACTCGGTCAGACCCGATCATTACAATAAAGTAACACCCAAGTTAGGCAAGAAACCAGCATTAGTAAACCCACGTAACTTGAAATATTTAAGTCCATAAAACTCTTTGAAGACAAAGGTAACTCGTGCAACACGAGTTTTTGCTGTAAGTGAAACTTCGTCATGTCTAATTCTTATACATACATGTATACCAGCAAAACATATAAACATTTAACCTAGTTCAACAATTTATTCACAAGCACAATCTGTATGTTTATATATAAGCAGTTGAAATGTAAGTGTTGTACTCACTGCCTTGAGAAGACGAACCACTGCTTTCTTTTTTTGTTTTTTCATTTTTAATCTTCCTTCCTTCAAACTTGAATACTTAAGTTGATTCTTCTCTTCATTGATTTCTTAATGGCGGATTCTTTTTTTTTTCTTGAATGTTTTAGTGGTATAAACCAAGTAGTGATATATAGAAGTGGAATGGAAAGGCTAGAATCGTTTAACATGCTTCACAACTCCAAGATTATTTTATTTTATTTTATTTATTATGGCTTGATCTGATTTTTCCTTTTTGTATGATTTGATGTTTTATGTGTGATTTGAAATTTTGTTATGATGATGTTCCCTTGTGTACATACATGCATACTTCTTATATATTTTCTTATACATTTTTGTCACCATATATATACGTATATATGTTTACATTTACTCATATACACTTTTACACATTTATTCACCCTAAACACTTATATACACACACACAAATACACACACACACACATATACAATACACATTTTTACTTTGTCATGTTTACCTTTTATTTTATATATTAAGATATACACATGCTTATACATATATGTATAGATATTTATTATTTCCATAAGCATTATTTTTATAACATATATACACATATTTACACATACAATACTTTTATGAACATATATATCTATTCATATATGTTGTTATCATCATACACACACACACACACACACACAGATATATATATATATTTGCACTTATCACCTTCACTATCCCATATACCATATATACATAAATGTATACATATACTTATGCATATTTTATCATTACATATATTTTCATATATATTCTCACATTATTTCCTATTTACATGTATACCACTTCATATGGGTATACATACACATATATATACATTTATATGTTTATATATATATATATATATATATAAATATTATCAACATCATAAAGCTTGTATATATTTATATATATATGGATATTTTATCTTAATTTAGACGGTGGAGTTTATGTACACATTTCTATAATACTTATCATATCCAGGAATTTAAAGCTTTAAAATTAAACATAGTTTTTAATCAATTTATATATATCCGATATTTTAAATATCGGAAAACTCATCTATTTGACTTGTAGAAATCAATATTTCAATAATTATAATCAATTACTTTTTTCGATATCTGATGGCAAAAGATCCGGATCGTCGCATTCGTTCCCCCTTAGAACTTTTCGTCCTCGAAAAGGAACGAACGAGAATTAGAATTTGATGTGTATTATTAATTTTAGTCATTTTTAAACAAGTATCTCCTTACTCTTTTATTATAGAACTTAAGCACTTTAAATTTCATAGTATTACCAAGCTAGTTTTATATAAAAGTACTTTTCATAACTCGATGTCTAAACAAGTCCATTCTTGTTCTCACAAAAATTTAGTTACACGTTGATCAGGCGTATGAATGAAAATCTATGAGTACGTAGTAGATCTATTTCCAAACCCAGTGAAAATACTTGAAAAATTCTTCTAAAAAATGCTATGGAAAGCATCGCCCCCCATGGATCGTAGTTAGCACGATTATTGCGTCACCATCCCGACGAAATCCATAAGAAAACTGTAGGCACCCGCACTTCTCGACTTTCTCCATGAGAACTACATAGATCGCAGCTACACCCAGGGTTGTGTTGCCATCATAGCAAAACTTGTGTAACTGTAGGCATCAACGCCACTCGAATTACGCTGCACAATGAAACTTTACTACATACATCGCAGACTACACAAAGGTTGCGTCACTATCTTAGTGAAACCCAATGTAGACTGTAGGCACTCACTGCCACACGAATTCCGATATGGAACCAAACCATATAGCAATCTACCGATGTTACATTGCTCTCCTAGCGAAATCAAACGTAGATTGTAGGCAATTACTGCCACTCGACTTAATTTTGGGAAACACAGTAGATCGCAGTTACAACAAATGTTACGTTGCCATCACAACAAAACCAATGTAAATGTAGGCATCGGCACCACTCGACTTACACTGCCCAATAATGATCAGTAGGAACTCGAATTTTTTCCAGACATCCTCTGGGATCGCAATCTCATTAAACCCACCCACAGGGTTCTAGACAGAACCACCTAGTGGATCTCTTACTACAAGTTTAGACTATCACAGGGGTGCCTTTTTTCCATAAATTTCTCAAAACATATCGTATTATATATATAGTACCTTTCAAATCATATTCTTTATAAGTATCACATATAAATTTCATCTATACAAAATTGATATCTTCAAAATCGATAATTCTCAAATTTGTTATACCAGATTTCCAAAATTGACTTTTTGCCAAAATCAAAAGCCTTTAGAAATCAGTGGCTTCCAAACCTTTTTAGTTTCATTCTCATATATATAAAAAATTATTCTTTCCCGCTCGAATAATTCTCGAATCAAAAATTACTGAGTCCACTTTATACTTATATATATCTTTCAAAAATGTTCACTTCTTTCTGGTTATAAATTCAATAAGGGGAGTTTGATTATACAATTAACATTTATATTCTCATTAACGCAAAATCAAGTTTTTCAAGTTCGATTTCCTTTACAAAGTTATTTGTAATATTACTTACTTCTTATAAAGTGAGTTTCATTTATAGTACTATCTAATCCTCATTTTAAAATAATCATATTATTCTCAAAATGTACTATTTTACTTCAAAATCATTTTTACCTTAATATTTTGATTTCAATTCCAATTCCAAATTGCTTCGGGTTTCCATTTAGGTTGTAACTTCAGTTTATCCGAATTAGTATTTAAATCCATGATTCAAATATAAAAAATTTCCACTTTGATCGGTCTGAATCTAGAAAATGGGTTGAATCCTTTTAAAATAGCTAAATAGTTAATATAAAATAGTTTGGATTTTAAAAAAGAACGGTTTGTGTAGTAAATAGCTTGAAAAATCAGAAATAATTTGAATATTTAAGAAGATAGATTTTAAACAGTTTATAAAAAAATAATTTATTTGAAAACCATTTCAAAGTCAAACTGATTCAATTTCCAATCTCGAATTCAAATCAATTTTCCATTTCCACTTCCATTTAAATTGATTCAATCCAGACTCCAGTTCGAACTAACTTTGATTCCTATTCCAATTCAAATCAACTCCCAATTTGAATTCGAACTAATTCAACTTCGATTACAATTCCAAATAATTCCATTCAATTCCTTTTTGAACTAATTTCAATTCTGTTCTCAATTTTCAACCATCTCGATTTATATAAGTTCAAGTTCGGTTTTCAATACTGATTAAATTACTTAAATCAAACTTACCCTTAATATATAATTTAGCAATCTAAATCTTTAATAATTCAATTCTAAGTCCAAAATTTCAAATACTCATTTAAATTATCTCCACTTAAACTTATTTCAAGGTTCGAGTGAGAGTTCAAATTTTTTTTAAATCAAATCAATTTTCAAAATTCAATTTATTTCCCAATTATAATTTCAAACTTTGAAACCCAATCCTTAAACAATTCCGATTGACAAATTCATTTTCAACATTTGAGTTTCAAGTTCAAAATGATTCTGTTTCCGTAAATTCATTTTATTTCTATTCAATTTTAGGTTTGGATATATATCATTTCAACCCACTTCTTAATTTATTCAAAATAATCAAATTTACAGTTTTATATGCTGTAAATAACAAATAGGATAATAGCAGGATATATTAAACAAATATACATCAAAATCATCTTAAACATCAAGCAATAGCATCCACCATAAATTTTCAGAATTAGAAACTTGTTTTATTTCAAAATTCATTTTGAAATCATACATAACTTCTTTCGCACATCTTATCAAATCTATACCATTTTCTTTTACAATTTAATTCATTTAACTTCCATAAGTTGAATTTTCAATTTTACCTCGAAATTCCCTATTTCAGATTATAAGTTCAAAACATATTTAACTTGGCCTTAGTTAAATTCCAAATTCGTTCAATCCATTTACCTTACTTAATATTGAATTTCTTATCAATATTACTTTCCACTTATAAGTCCAAAAACATACTTTTCCTTAGGTTATACTTCTCATTTCAAGGGGGTTCTAGAATTCAAACATCAATATTTATTTCAAATCAACTTTGAAATCACATATATCCACATATTATAACAACCCAAAATTTTTAATAAATATTTTTTAATTCATTTCATTTGAAACTTTGATTTTAATTATTTAAAGTTTGAAATTTTGGAATTTTCCAATGTACTTTCGGATTTTGTTTATAAATTATTTTCTAAATACAATCAAATAAATATTTTCAGAATTTTTTATATTTTGGTCAATTGAAAGTCAAAGTTTGGCCACATCTGAAAGTTTTAAATTTGAATTTTTAAATTCTACTCTTTTTCTTTGTGATTATATTTAATTCTGATGTTCGTGCTACTTTTCGTTTCGTAAAATACCGTTTTATACTTTTTAAATTTGATAACTTTCAACGTTTTACGCGCGATTATTTTCAACATTTTTCTGTTTATTTTCTATTCTATATTTTTCCACTTCATTTCAATTTTTTTATTTTTTTCTATTTTCTATATTTCTTGGACTTCTTATGTGATTTTTATTTGATTGTTTTTATTGGATTTTGCGTGGAAATTCAAAAAGTCTAATGTTTCTTTTCTTGGAAATCAAGTAAGGCCCTTCATTTGTCTAGTCTTTTCATTTCACTAGCCGTTCAAAACTCCTCTCCACTAACCCTAGCCACCACTCCTTGCTAATTCACATACAAAAAACATTTCTCACATCTCGTCTCATTTGCATTCTCCTGATAAGAAAAATACGGTAAGTCATGGCCTCCTCCTTCTTCTTTTTTCTTTTTTCTCTTTTTATTTTGTTTGTTCCTCCTTTAGCATGCTCGGCCACCATCCCTGGCCGACCATCATCTTCACCACCCACCACCATTTGACCGACCTCCATCACCACCTTACCTTCAAAAGCTTTGCCGCAAAACCCTAGACCCAATCCATCACAAAATTGCCTTGAAACCCTAGCCTATCTCGACCACGTCTTCTAAACATCTCCCCTTAGCCTCGTCTACCACGTTTTCCACCACGCCCCTTGCCTTGCTTCATATCCGTACCCTCTAGATGATGATCAGATCTGATCCAAGCAAAGCTAACCCATGGCCGAGCTACATAGCCATAGGCTGAGCCCAAAACTCCTCTTAATCCATGCCTTTAGCCTTCCTAATGCTTGTACCCTACCATTACTTCATGTTCTATGCCATAGCCATGCCCTTGCTTGCCTTGGACGAGCCTAGATGCCTCAATCCAATGATGGCCGAGCCTTGTGTGGTGATGGTTTAGCCTATGGTGGAAGTGGCCGAGCCCACTTATAGAGGTTAGGTCATATTTGCTTCAATTTGATTTATTTTTGTTCGTTGATATGATTTATAATATTGTGTTGAATTATATACTTTTGTGTGTTTATACTTATTTGTTTACAAGATTTAAATCTTGGCTCTCTATCCACTCAAATCTATTCGTGCCTTTTCGTGCTTTGTGGACTTTGGATTTGTATTTTGAATTTGATCTCTAGCTTTAGAAGGTGAGTTATTCACTCTAGACATTCCGTACTTATATAATTGTGAAACAATGGCAAGTGAATTGTAGTGATGATATGATAGTAATTTATATATGCATGTGATATGATTATATGATGTTAAAATCTGCTTATAAATCTGTTACGTCACCTGATATGTTATATTATGATATACTTTTTATTTTATTTACTTTTTCTCACACTACAAGTTTCCTGTAGAATAGAATCACTATGGGTTGAAATGATACATATCCGAACGGACTTTAGAATAAGGAAAAATCGTTATAAGCTGAAATGATAGGCTCAAGCAATTTTTACTTAATTTATTTGAATTGGGATTGGGGTTTGTAATGATAGAACCCAGATTTTTATTTTTAAATTACGGATTGAAATCATATATATTCGTATCACTTGACCTAGGTTAGAAAATTATATACAAACCCATGGTTAATTTTAAATAGTTTTTGCAAATTATTAAGTATCTTGAAATTTAAAAATATGTAATTTTAACATAAATTGGATTTAAATGATTTGAACAAATGTTATAGTGAATTTTTATATGTTAAAATGTATAAGCAAATTAATGATTAAAATGTAAATTATCATTTGACTTAATAATTGAAAATTTAAGGTTCAAATGGAATTTAAGCTTATCTTAGTAAAAAGAATATTTATTTATGAAATGGGTATTTTAGATAAAGTATTAGGTTATTTGTTGAAATAAAAGTTAAGCAATTTATAATGTATTTGACTTAACAAATGAATTTAAATTTAAATTGGATATTTATTAATAAAATGTTATTTTATTAAAATTATAAGTTAAGTAATATCCAAATAAATAATTTTGAAAGGTAAAATAAGTTTGATAAGTTAAAAAATGAGAAAAGTTGAAGATATATTGTGTTTTAAAAGGGTATAGTAAAACTTATAATAGAAATTGCACTGTTTTCAAAATGTTGTGGTTTTAAGGTAGCATTTGCTAAGTGCTACCATTTCTGAAATATAACTTTGTTTTGAATATACGAAATATACCTACAGTAGCATTTTTTCAGCGCTGCAATTTCTGAATTTGAACTGTTTTGAATATACTAAATATACCTACAGTGGCATTTTTAAAGTGTTGCAGTTTCTGAATTTAAACTGTTTTGAATATACTAAATATACCTACAGTAGCATTTTTAAAGTGCTACAGTTTCTGAAATTGAACTGTTTTGATTATAATAAATATACCTACAGTAGCATTTTTAAAGTGTCGCGGTTTCTTTTGAACTGTTTTGAATATACTAAATATACCTACAGTAGCATTTTTAAAGTGTTGCAGTTTCTGAAATTGAACTGTTTATGAAACTCTAACATATCTACTGTAGCACTTTGCATGTGCTGCTATTTTTGAAAAATACAAATTTTTGGAGTGTTGTAATTGAACGAATGAACTTAGAAAATGCTGAAATTATGGAAATTGAATATTTGATTTGAAAGGATAACAACTTCATATTTAAATGGTTTAAATGAATTATTTTGATTTGGAATATAAACGATTTTTGAAACTTATAACCACGGGTAATAATAACATTGGGTTGTTAAAGACACCCGGATTGGAAGTTTTCATACTCTCTGCCAACTTCGAAAACCACTTTAACAACCTTGTACGCGGTGGAGATTCTAGAATGAAGTAGGATGTTGGCGACGTTCTATTAAGGTATGTACGTGGACCCGACTCCCGTGAGTTGGCATAAGGTGGCTAAAACAGGAGCGATTGACGGGATAATGAGGTAGATCCTCTTATTGGACACACTTCTTCGTATTCCATTCTATTACTTTGTGATTGACTGGTGTGCACCTTTGATATTGGGAGTGTAGCTCGAGGTGGGTGGTAGTGGCTATTACGCGTTACCACCGGCCCGGAAGCGTAATTGGTATATCTACACTGGCATTGCCTCATTGTGCCGTGTCACCTACACTAGCGCGCCTTGTATGATTTTGGTTTTGTGTCGTATCTACGGAGTATCCTCTGGTAGCCTCCTGATCAAGAGGTATTACGGTACTGCATAGACTATTGGCACTATGTATGTGTTAAGGGGGATATTGGGTAACTCCTTAATGCCAATTTTAAATAAGTTTGCTTTACTAATAGACATCATTATAATAGCATATATTACTGCATAGTAAATAGTTTAACGGATCCTTAGAGGATGGACGGTCCCAAGCATCCTTTAACTTACTTGTGTATTTTATTACAGTCCACTTGAGTTGGTTTACATTGTATAAGTATGTATGTCCTGACTCGAGTGTTTTATGTTTTGCTTTATGCTTAGGTCAGCCTGAGTATCAGCTTTGGATTTCACCTTCTGGAGCTAGGATTTGCTGGAGATCACCTATCTATCCAGTTGTTATCTATTTCATTTCAGTATTTTCTATTCATTTGAGAACTAGTGGGCATTTATGTATCTGAGGTTTTGCTATATTTATTTTTCATATTTGGGTATTTGTACTTCTTTTAAGACTGTGTTTGAGACTGTGTTGTAGTAGCTTCATGAACTACTGTTGTTGTTTTTATTTCCACTGCGAGTTATTCTGATTTATCCATGTCTGTGATTCTGTGATTTGTTTTATTTTCTCTAAATTATGTTACAATCTACTGTTTTGAATTATTCAAGTCAGATATGTGTGTATTTATTATCGATTTGAATGGTCCAAAATAGTGGGTCGTTAGATTTGGTATTAGAGCTTTGGTTTTAGGCAAAACCATAGCCTGCGGAGGAAAAACTCATTAGAGATATGGTAGAAATACCCTAGAATGAGTGAAATTAATCTTACAATCCCTTCTTTTTGAGAGAACGTATTTCAAAGTATAAAATAATTTTCAAATGATTTCAAAGGATTTTCAAAGAGTATTTTGATATAAAAGCTTTTCTTGTTTTGAAATCAAGTTCTTCTTAATTCCTTCTTTTCCTTATTCATCTTGTAAGTTATCTCTTTGTTTAGGAATTTCCTTCTAGTTGAATCTTGTCTTATCTAATCTTGTTGTTGTTTCTAAATTACCTCTGTCCTAAAATTCATTCTTGATTTTTCAGGATGAGTCATAGGAATGCTAGAGGTAGGGGTCGTGATGTTGCCCCTGCCCCTTAGCCTGCTGCACCAGTTAGGTTCACCAAACTCTATAAGGAATACACTAAGCTTGGTGGCACCAAGTTCACCGGATCTGAGAGCATTATTGAGGCTCAGCAGTGGTTGAAAGATTTGGAGTGAATCTTCTCCAATCTTGAGATCACTAATGCCCAGCAGCGTTAGTTGGCAGCTTGGCAGTTGAAGGGAGCAGCTTTGGATTGGTGGGATTCTGTCACAGCTCATACCGTTGAGGCTGACATTTCTTAGGATCAGTTTAGGTATCATCTTCTGTTTGTCTTGAATTTGGTTCAATTTTCTCTTTTTGAAACCTTTATTATGTCTCTATCTTGCTTTAGGGATGCTTTTGTTGTGAAATCGTTGCCCGAGGCAGGAATGTCTCAGCTGTATTGGGAATTCATGGATCTGAAACAGGGTGATATGTCTTTTGCTGAATATAAGAGGAAGCTCAATGAACTTTCTAAGTTTGGCCCTAATAAGATTGACACTCCTCTTAAGAAGAATGAGAAGTTCATTGTGGGTGCTCATCCGGAGTATTATGATCGTCTCATCACTCATGCACATAGCCCTTTCACCACTCTAATGGATATGGCCATTAGATATGAGAATCCTACTTCTAAGGATCCTCTAGCTACTCGTTCTATTTCAGCTTAGTCTTTTTCTGGTAATCCTAAGAAGAGAAACCCCAATTTTCACCATCAGAAGAGGAATCAGAACTAGACTCCAGGCTTGGGATCTTCTTCATCTTAAAGGCAGTCTGTAGACCTATACTCCATTACTTTCTTCAGATGTAATCAGAAGGGACACTATGCTAATAGTTGTCCTACTCTTGTTGATGCTGCTATCCCTCCACCAGCTTAGTTGAGCAGGCGTGATCTCTGCCACATTTGTCTGCAGCCTGGCCATTTCAAGAAGGATTGTCCTACTCAGCAGAAGGGCAAGTCATTTGGTATTTTTACTATTACTTCTGCTTCTTCATCAGCTCCACCCCCTGCATCTTCACGTCCTTCTGCTCCTAGTGATAACCAAGGTACACTTTAGGGCACTTTTTCTCTGTTTTATTTTCCTATTCCTGTTCTGTTTGATACTGGAGCTTCCCATAGCTTTATCTCTGTGGATCTTTGTATTAAATTTGAGCATCTTCTTTCTTTCGAGTTTGCTCTTGTGCCTTTGTGTGTTTCAAATCCTATTGGTGGTCGTACGAACCTTCGTAGGATTTGTAGAAGCGTGAAACTCTTCCATTCTAGCTATCGGTTTTCTAGTGATTCCTATGTTCTGGGTTTTGTTGCTTTTGATCTATTGCTTGGAGGTGATTAGCTGAAGAAGCATAATGTCGTTATCTTTTGTAACTCCCAAACTGTTTCTCTTGTGGATGATTTTGGTAATTCTTTGGTGATTCAGTATAGTTTGCCCCAGGATTTTGTTGGCAGCTTTATTTATTCTCTTGGTGCTTCTCCTGGTGACATTAATTCGACTCTTGTAGTCAAACTCTCTCCCAATGTATTTAGTGGAGTCACTTCTTTACCTCCTAAGCAGGAGATTGATTTCCGTACAGATCTTATTCCTAGAGCTCGACCTGTAGTTCTTCCTCCTAGAAGGTGAGCAACCCGTGAGAAGGTTAGTTGAGAAAGCAAATTGAGGACTTGTTCTCCAAAGGTTTGATAAAACCTAGCCATTCAGAATGGAGAGCAACGATGGTTTTCGTCACCAAGTCCAATGGTTCTTTGAGGATATGTGTTGATTATAGGGAGCTGAAGAAGCTCACTATGAGGAACAGATATCCTATGCCTCGCATCAATGATATGTTTGATCAGCTCCATGGAGCTACTATTTTCTCTCACCTTGATCTTGCCATAGATTTTCACCAGCTCAGAGTTGCTGAGGAAAGTATTCCCAAGACTGCTTTCCGCACTTAGAATGGGTTTTATGAATGGTTAGTCATGCCTTTCGGTTTGACTAATGCTCCAGTTTTCTTTGTTGATTTGATGAATCATGTTTTTCGTGATGTGCTTAATAAATTTGTTTTAGCCTTTGTTGATGATATTCTTGTGTTCTCCAAGTCTGAGCCATTTGAAATTAGTTTTGGAGACTTTTAGAAATCATTAGCTGAAGGCTAAATTTTGGAAATGACATTTCGGGAGAGATGAAGTCCAATTTCTAGGGCATATTGTTTCTGGTAATGGATTTCTGTTGATCCAGTCAAGATCGCTGCGATCAATGTAAGTCTTTCTCTTTCCCTTTTTGAAATTTGATCATTCTATCTTTTCCGTGGTCCTTATTTCTCCCTATTCTGTTACAGGATTGGGAATCTCCTAGGACACCATCTGATATTTGCAGTTTTCTAGGTCTTGCGGTTACTATCGGAGATTCATTGAGAAATTTGCTCGGATTTTTGCACCTCTCACTGCTTTAACTCGAAAGAATGCTAAGTTTATATGGAGTGATAAGTGTAAAGCTTCATTCTTTGAGTTGACGCGTAAGCTTACTTTCGCACCAGTGCTTACCGTCCTGAATGGAAATGAGGGATTAACTGTATACACTAATGCTTGTCGTGAGGGTTTGGGAGTTGTTCTGATGCAAAATGGGAGGGTGATTGCCTATGCCAATCGCCACTTGAAGACCCATGAAGCTAATTATGCGGTTCATGATCTAGAATTGCTTGTTGTTGTCTTTGCTTTGAAGCTTTGGAGGCATCATCTTTTGGGTACTACGTTTGAGCTCTTTACTGATCATCAGTCTTTGAAGTATATCTTACCTAAAAGGATTTGAATCGACGGCAGGTTTGGTGGCTTGAGTTTCTTGCTTCTTATGATCTCAACATTAGCTATATCTTATGATCTTGGCATTAGCTATACCCCTGGGAAAGCTAATGTTGTGGCTGCTGCTTTGAGTCAGAAGAAGGCCATGTTTTGTCAGCTTGTTGTTTCTTCTCCTATTGTAAATCGTATCATTACTAGGTAGGATGAGGATCAGATGCTCAGGCGTATGAAGGAGAGTGTTCATAGCAAGGTTAGGGGTAGTAGTTCTGATGATAGTGGAGCTCAGATCGATGATAGAGTATTTTGAGGATTAATAATCGGATTTGTGTCCCGAATGTTGATGGATTAAGGCAAGAGTTACTTCAAGAACATCATCGATCCAGACTTTCTATTCATCCTGGTGTGTCGAAGATGCATCAGGACATAAAGAAGCTTTATTGGTGGAGAGATATGAGGCGAGATATCTCTATCTTTGTTAGTAGGTGTGCGACTTGTCAACAAGTCAAGGCCGATCATCAAAAGGCCTCTGGTTTGTTATAGCCCCTTGAGGTTCCCAATTGGAAGTGGGAACATGTTTCCATGTATATTATTAATGGTTTACCGAGGACTCGGAGGGGTAATGAGAGCATTTGGGTTATTATGGATAGACTGACCAAATCAGCTCATTTCATTCCAGTCAAATCTATCCGTTCTGCTTCCATTCTGGCTGAGATTTATATAAGGGAGATTGTTCGTCTTCATGATGTTCCTCTTAGCATTGTTTGTGATCAAGATCCTATATTCACCATTCAGTTTTTGAGAGCTTTTCAGGAATCTTTGGGTTCTGAATCTGAGCACTGCTATAACGACCCGTAAATGTCGATAATTAAACTAGTTAATTTAATAAGATTTTTGTAATTAAATTTATTGAAAAACTTTATAATTTATAATGAAGTAAGTGTTAAAAATGAAATGTAAATTAAAGGTTATAGTAACAATTGTAAGTTACTATTTAATTGGTCTATTAATGTAGTTGTAACTTTTACATTTGGGTATGAAATTGAATATAAGTAAATAAATGTATGATAATTGAATGAATTCAAAATTATATAAGCAATTCTGATAAGTAGTGGAAATAATAAACTTGAGCGTAATATAAAGTTAGTGATAACATTTATGCAAGTCACCTTTTTATTTACGCTGTTAAATTCAGAGTAGGAAATCAGTTACATTTAAATGTAGGCAAAGGTTCATTAATGTGAGATAGAACTGTACTGTAAAGTGTGAATGTAATCACATAAATGGAATTGTATATTTTATTCATAAGATGAAATAATGGAATGAATCCAAGTTGAATAAATTGATTGAGGTTTTAATTATAATAAATGTATATATTTGGCAAATTCAATATAATTGAAAATAACAGTTATTATAAAAGAAAGATGAAAATTTGAATATATATTTAAGTAATGAAAGATAAACAAATAACAATAGGTTTATAGAGTGATAATAGATTTAATAAAAAGAGTAGAGTAGAAGCAAGGCAGTTATTGGAAATTAGTTAATTGGAATTCAATCCGGAATAAATGGATTTATTATAGGTAAATGAAATTAAATACTATGTAAATTGAAATTTTTGATGAATAGGAAATTACTAATGTATTAGTATATAAAATTGTGATGGCGCGACTTTTCGACGCTCGAAAACCGACATCAATACGTCCACTGTATCAACTGCTGAGCAATCGAATACCGGAAAACCATACCGTTATGGTTAAAGAAGAGGTAGAAGATAGAAGAAGAGAGAAAGAAAAAGAAAACAACAGGAACATTAACAAAATCTCACAATCGCAGCGGAACAACATATAATAGATAAATGAATAATCTTTAAACAAAGAACTATATCAGTTATTACATTTCATCATATTACATTACATCATCAGAGTGTACAACAACAAACAACAACAAACAGCGGAAAAGAAATATTATATACTAGTGAATACGCCATGCCATCCAGCTTGCCTCCTGCAACTCCTGAATTCCAGAATATCCTGCTAACCTGACTCTAGACTTCCCGTGTGGAAATTGGTGGGTACCCAGAGTTTAGGAAGAAAACAATAAACTCCGAATCAGTCATGTGACTGGTGTGAGAACTAAAACAGTTTATTTTTAAAACAAAGTATAGGATAATTTTAAAATAGATTCGTAATGCTTTTTAGAAAATGAGACTACCATAAGGCCTCCTGCACACACACATAATGCAAACGCAGAATCGGAGGAGATTTCTCCTTATGATATTCAAGGATGCTTGATACGCATTAAAAAGAAACATTTGATATTATTACTAGTGCATAGTGTAGAAAACATTTCGAAAGTAAAGATATAAATCTTAGCCAGCATAGGCATTCCGCACTTATGCCTACTATAGCTACCATGTTCAATAGCAGGTTAACGCCACATTCCATGGCAGGTTATACAACTAAAACCGTACAGGGTTCGTATTGTTTCTTCGGATTTCCAACAAATGGTCAGGCCAAGGAACTTCCCATTGCCACATGGGTACGCCTCTGGAATGATGACCCTAGAACCTAACCGAATCTCTGCCAACACAAGGTCGGGTTACCCCGAACTAGGTAACTACTGACACGAATATGTCATTCCCCGATCGTAAACGATCTATATCTGAGGATCCTCGATTTCCAACAACCACAAAGCAATAAATTTTCAGCAACAACATAGGTTAAGTATCTGGGCTCCATACCATGATACCAGCTCTATCCAGAAGGAATGACATACACTAAAGGGGAGCTACCCGCTAATAACCTTGCCGCATCCTTCCTGTTTTGACCATTTCCGGGGTGTGAGGTCCGACGAAGTCTCGTGCACAAAGCCACGCTTTAAATAAAAGACGCTTTAAATAAAAGCTGTGCTTTGATTATGAAATGCTCGACAGCACTTCGTATGCCACATTACCAATTTGGGAATGTATCACTAGTAACCATCAACTACATAACCTCTAAGGGTGTTAAGCTTAGAGAATAAATTCTCCGCCACCAACAGAAATATATTTGATAGAAACCAGCTTTACATCTCAAATTGTAACGTCAGGCACACATCCATACAAGTCCGTTCCAGGATCGAACGGAACCGAAGGCACTTACAAAGAAGTCCTTGCAATCCGAATATTCACTAATCACGACCGGACTTCCCATCACAAAGGGTAATAAATTTCTATATCGGAGATCAGCCGATGTAGAAACAATCGACGGTAATCCTTCCGTTTTCACAAATATCCGGTCTTCAACACGGTCATCAAATGCAATTCATAACGACGTATCACATATTCGAAATGGGTTATACGACCCCAAGGTCCTTTCCCGGCTAACCCGAATAGTGAGCGCTTATTTTGAAATTAAGTGTAGCATTCAAATTCAAGCAAATCACAACAAATACCTATTTAAAGGTAAATATTGATAGTCGGATTATTTAACTATCAATAGGCATGCTCAACATCATCAGATTCCAAATAATTTTTCAATTTATTTTCCAAAAATATCTTTACTAGATATATAATTTCCACACTTCAACATTTGAAAACAAATTTTCAAATCACTTTTCACATTTACCACTTTTGAAAACAAATTTCAATCATTTTCCTTACGCGGAAATACTTTCATTTCAACATGGTTCATTTAAACCAATTAAATAAATCCTTAACGATTTACTTTATATTTACGTTCCAAATCCGTAAATTAATTCCCATACTTCAAAAATAAATCAACGTTTATTTTTAAACAAATTTCCCTTTCTTTTATAAATTCCATAGTGAATTTACAATTCCAAAATACTATGACTATACGATTTCCAAATCGATTTCTAATATTCATTTTCAATTTATCTTTAAAAGATAAAATCTCAAAATATTCACTTCATATTGGAAAACATTTCCATACTTATTTAATAAGTAATTCACAAATCTTTTTATTTTCTACACTTGGAAAATATTCAATATACTTAAATCGAAATTAAGTATATATTTCATTCTTTAAGGAAATCATTCTCTTAAACATATTTATTTGGGCCAAAACAAATGTTGCGTAAAACATCATTACGACAACCCAAAATCACTAGTATAGGGATTCAAAATTAAAATAGATATATAAATCCCAATACTATATAAAACATTTCCTTTCGGAAATCATTTACTATAACAACAGTGTTATAGTCCACCATTTCCTTATTTCTCGAAAACGTCTATTTCAATAATAAATGTTGAAATCTATGGTTTCGATTCATAATACATTTTAAAACATCTTTAAATCGTTTTAATTCTATCTAAAACATCATTTCCCAAAACATATCCATTTTATTTAATAATATATTCACTGTCCAAAATCGTGAATATACTTCACTAACCAAATTTCAATATTTCTACACATTTTATATAAAGAATAGTTCGCTATCCAAAATCGCGAATATACTTCTTTTAATAAATTTCTATATTCAATTTATCAAATTCCATTGATTTCGAATTTATAAACAATGTCTATAAATTCCATTTTTATTTATAAACTTCGATTTATAAATCTCCTTTATTAATCCAATTCAATTTATACAACTCAATTATATATCAAAAGTCTATATTATAAGTTAAATACTTATAATTCATCTATTTATAAAATCATTCTTTTTAAGACTTCTATTTCTTATAAGATTCTTTTATATTTTATAACAATTTCAACTTATAAAATCTCCTTTATTAAAAATTTCTATTAATATCCTATTTAAATGCCTAAAATCCAGTTTATAAGTTAATTACTTATAAATATTTTATTTTACAACATCTATTCATTTTATAATCTTCACAATTTATAAATCTATAATTTTTAATGAAATCCATTTTATACTTCATTTTAACACTTAATAAACTCATTTTATAATTCCAATATTTTTTATTTATAATATCAATTTTAAAAAATCTTTTATATTCATCCTTTATAATAATTCAAAAATCCAAATTTAAACTATTTTATAAATCTGTTTATTTCAAAAATTACCATTTGGTAATATTTCACAAAAATCTTAATTTTATAACATTAAATTTTGTAACGTTTTAATTATTTAAAATGAAACAATTCCAAAATTTAATAAAACGTATACTTTGAAAAATCATTTTAAAACCCTTTTTAGAAATCAAAATCGTTATTTTAAACTTCAAAAATGGATCCGATGATGCAACAGCACCCAATAGTCAATCATGACAATCAAACATCATATATCAATATGATAACAGAATATACAACAATATATGTAAATAAATCAATACAGTTGAGGAATCCAGTTGAATCCCTCAAACCTGTTTCCCTGCATCCACAAACATTAGCACAATACCAATTCCGTTCCCGTACGGAATTATCGCGGTATATGGGATTTATAAAAATAGTATCCGCTTAATAGACGGCGCAATAGGGTCTCATCCGCTATATAATGCAGGAAATCAACTCCAAGTACATAAATAATACCAACTCCAATCAAGATGGAATTATCGTGGTATATGTTTTTAATAAACAGCATCCGCTTACTAACGGCGTATAATGACTATTTTAGCAATCAATAACAATCTTCATTCAATCATACAATCAAGAAATTTTAAATTAACTATTCAAAATTTGAATCGAAACCGATTCGATTGAGTGAGAAGTTATCACCTTGATTTCAATTTAGTTTCCGCGTTTATTTCGAATAAAATTAAACGTGCGTTTAATTTTATCAGAAATTTTCACTAGCTCCAAACGACTCCAATCCAGCTCCATAGCGTAGTGTTAGTCCATACGAGCCCAACGCAACTTGTTTCGTAATCTTTCGACCTCGTATGAAAAAGTTATGAAGTTTTGAACATCGAACGAATTAAATATACTAATATTTACATTTTTTTTATAACCTAAGACAGTCACAGCTGCACGATCCAAACCAGAAAATCACGGCCACTCTTTCCTTTCTCCCCCTACACCATTAGAACCCACGGCCGCCACCCTATACTAATTTTTTCGAGCTTCCTCGTCAACTTCCACGTCGATCAACTACTATCACTCAACATCCCTTCGCGAGTGCCTCCCTCGCCGTGAGTATAGGCAAACTCGGTCGTGCCTCTATCGTGAAAACCATGCCCGAAAGTTGCAACTTCACGTTCAAATTTCCGGCAATCCGTGCTTCTAAATTCGATCATAACCGTTGAGATTATGGATCTCAACACCCCCTACAACTTTGTAGTTGATAAATCTTTGAATTGGTTAGCGAATTTGAAGAAAAAAAGAGGAGAACACAATTGTTTTTTGACCATTGGTTTATGAAAGCGGCGGCTGAAGGAAATATTAGGGTTTGGGTTTATTTTGTTTTGCAAATCGAAGTTATGAAGTCCTTATATAGAAAATTTCCAAAAACACTATTCACCCAGAATTTTCTGAACTCCAAACGAAGCTTGCCGGTTCGTTTCTAAGGTTTACCCTGCGTTCCGAACACAATGGAACATGTTTCGGAGGCTAATTCGATCATCTGTGCGAGTTACATCAATAAACGTTCGATTTTAAATTAAATCGATTAAACGAATTTTCTATGCGTTTTGGCTTGCCCCGGACAAACGTTAAATCCGATTGACACGAAATTTGAAACCTTACAATAATATGATATTACGGATCCGATGGAACTAGTTTCGTCCAATTCTGAAACTGTTCGAAAATTGGCTATTTTTCAGTCGATAATTAAATATTAAAATATTCAATTTTCACAAATAAACTTTAAATTCAATTTTAAAAGTTCTATAACATCTCTATAACTTCAATATGATTAAATAATATTTTACAAATCATTTTCAATCATATTAAACTCGATTTTCAATTATTTCTGAAATTTCAACTATTAAATTATCGATTTAATTATCCAATTAAATCTAATTATTCGAAATAAAAGTCATTCGACTTATAAATTTCACTTATTAATATTTAAAATCAATTAAATATTCAATTTTTAATTGATAGAAATTCTGGGTCGTTACATACTTCCCCCCTTAAAAGAATTTCGTCCTCGAAATTACAAAGTAAGAAAAATTTACAGAATCCATTAACTTTCCAAAACAAACCGTTCAAATTAGATTTTTCAAATCTCTTAAGTTTTTAACTTTTCCAAAATTCATAGTTAAACTTCTTAAAAAATCTTTACTAAGTTCCCAAACCTAAACTTAGTTTTCAAAAATTTCCTAATTTTCTCAAAAATATTCCAACGCCTTAAATTTTCGGAAAAATTCGCCAGAGTCTCCTTTGCGCGGCTCGATCTGAAAAAAAATGACAGTATATATATCACAAATATACATCTCATCAAGTGATGAGGCATCCCGCAGGAAAAAAAGTGTAAAAGTACGATATTTAATCCGAGATATGTACCTTATATTTTTATTAACGAGCATATACGGCTAATATAGCGCGAAAGCGAGCTCCAAATGCGAAGCAAGCGCAATTCGCACCTACTAAACACTCAACAAACAATGAGAAACATGTATATATGAAAATAATATCAATATACAACATATAGCAACATAACAATTGCATGTGCCAACATAGCAATGCAACAAAACAACCGATCCAACCATCATCCAACAAGCATTCAACAAATCCATAACCAAATCAATATAAATTCACTTCTCATTAATATTCAATGCATTGGTTTTCCAATTTAAAACACATTTGATTCATTAACATTGGATTTTTTAACATTCATTCATATTCAATTTCAATTAGTTTGCATTCACTAATTTACATTCAAGTTGGTTCACTTGCAAATCAAATTCAATCATATTTAAGACTCACTTAACTTCCAATTTGATTTCAATGATTTGTGGCTTTCAATTTCATCAATTCACTTTCATTAACACTTAATGAATTATATACAATCAACTAACAATCATATAACAACCAAATCATAACCAACGTAACCAAATTATTAAATTTACATTCAATTTGGTTTAACACTTTTAATTCAAACTGGTTGGCATTAAATGACTTCCATTCAATTATTCAATTAGCTTTAAATGAATTTATACTTACATCCATTATTTCATATCAATTATTTACATTCAATTGATTAACATTCCATCCATTCACATTAGATTGATTAGTATTCAATCCATTTATTAATTCAATTGCTAATTCCTTTAACAAAATAAAGTTGAATTTCATTTATATAACTTAAGTTCAAATTCTTAATGATCATTTCATTAATTCACTTATTAATTTACTTTGACACCAAAATCAACTTTATTCAACTTCACTTAAGTTATATTCCATTTCAAATATCATTTGTTTAACTTAACTTAAATTTCCACTTATAAATCCAATTCAGATTTCATTTCTAGTTAACTTTTACCAAAGTCAAATTTTCATCACTTATTCAAATTCAAATTTATTTTTCTTAACAAAATTGTTTAACCATTTTTAACAATTTGTTTCACTTACATTTTCTCATTTCATAAGTTATACAACTTATATTAAACAATTACCACTTGGATTTTATTGATTTACTTATACTTACTTTAATTTAACTCCATCCTTTAAGTTAAATTTATTCTATCAAAATTCAAATTTTCCCAACAACTTTCTTTTAAAATAATTTGGCAGCAATCCCTCTTTGGAAACCCGAAAATGAACACCGATGATGTTATGATCATCATCGAAATTATTTTCCAGCGACCGAAAAGAGTTTAGAGCTTTAATTTCTCCAAAACAATTTTCCAAAATATCAAATCCTTTCAAAACACTTCTCTGGAATTTTGTTTTTTAGATTATAAATCACATTTATAAATCTTTACTTATATAATTTCACTTCTTATATATAAGATTATTTCACAAGTGTAAATCATTTTAATTATAACTTCATACTTATAATTCAATTGCTTATACAATTATTCTTTTAATTAACTTATATTCATTCTTACATTTTTTTTAACGACCAAACAATCAATTCATATATACCTTAATAATTCTGAAAAATTATTCCTTTATATACAAAATATAATCGAGATAAAATTATTTCATTTACTCAATTTAAAATGATACTATGTCGACTTGCCTCGTTTAAGAGTTTAGAAACCCCTATCGATTACGTTGTACACCCCGCACCGATCAGAATTCATAAATAGCTCAACGGATAAGCAAACACAATATAAAATAATTTCATATTCACTAACAAATACGCGCTCGTATCTATCATTACATTCAAACTCATTCTAGAGTACTACTGACTCTATCTCTAATGAGTAACACCCAACAGAGCCATGGTTGTCGCTTAACCATAAGCTCCGATACCAAATGTAACGATACTCGATCGGTAGGCTTTGCAACCATTCCAGACCTACCGTGGCATACACTGGTACCCCAAACTTGCTTTTACGGCCAGCCTTTCGACTGTCACAGCTTACGCCTAACCAACCCCTTAGAGAGGACATGTGGGGGTAAGAGTCTCCCGCTCGCCACCAAACAAAAAGCGAGAATCCCCCATCATGTTTCACCTAGATAAGCAAGACTAGTGTGAGAACTAAAACAGTTTATTTTTAAAACAAAGTATAGGATAAATTTAAAATAGATTCGCAATGCTTTTTAGAAAATGAGACTACCATAAGGCCTCCCGCACATACACAATGCAAACACAGAATCGGAGGAGATTTCTCCTTATGAGAGTCAAGGATGCTTGATACGCATTAAAAAGAAACATTTGATATTATTACTAGTGCATAGTGTAGAAAACATTTCGAAAGTAAAGATATAAATCTTAGCCAGCATAGGCATTCCGCACTTATGCCTACTATAGCTACCATGTCCAATAGCAGGTTACCGCCACATTCCATGGCAGGTTATACAACTAAAACCGTACAGGGTTCGTATTGTTTCTTTGGATTTCCAACAAATGGTCAGGCCAAGGAACTTCCCATTGCCACATTGGTACGCCTCTGGAAAGACGACCCGAGAACCTAACCGGATCTCTACCAACACAAGGCCGGGTTACCCCTAACTGGTTAACTACTGACACGAATATGTCATTCCCCGATCGTAACCGATCTATATCCGAGGATCCTCGATTTCCAACAACCACAAAGCAATAAATTTGCAGCAACAACATAGGTTAAGTATCTGGGCTCCATACCATGATACCACCTCTATCCAGAAGGAATGACATACACTAAAGGGGCGCTACCCCCAAATAACCTTGCTGCATCCTTCCTGTTTTGACCATTTCCGGGGTGTGAAGTCCAACGAAGTCTCGTCCACAAAGCCACGCTTTAAAGAAAAGCTTTGCTTTGATCATCAAATGCTCAACAGCACTTCGTATGCCACATTACCAATTTGGGAATGTATCACTAGTAACCATCAACTACATAACCTCTAATGGTGTTAAGCTAAGAGAATAAATTCTCCGCCACCAACGGAAATATATTTGATAGAATCCAGCTTTACATCTCAAATTGTAACGTCAGACACACATTCATACAAGTCCGTTCCGGGATCGAACGGAACCGAAGGCACTTACAAAGATGTGATAACCCAGTTTTTGAATAACAGTTAATAGAATAATTAACTGGTTTTTAACTATTGAGATACAAATTTTATTTGAATTAAACAAATAAAATTTGATAATTTAGAACATCTGGATATATATAGGTGAATTTGAAATTATAGTGATAATTGAGTTAAAATGATGAATTTAATAATAAGTCATTAAATATAAATAGATAGGTGAAAAATCTATTATCTTTGAAACTTTAAATGTTTCCATATACATGTATATAAGTATGTATATATATATATGATAGGTAGGGAGCTATTGTTTGAGTTCAACATGATATTTTGCAAAAGATATATAAAGTAAAACTCTATATTTTTAAAATATAAAATGAATATTTATTTAAATATATGATAAGCTTAAAAAAATTTAATAAAAAGATTTACTTTGCTTTCTTTTAATTTTATATGGAATAAGTATAGTTTGGAATTTTATTCTTTCTTTTTAATATACACTTGAATTTTAGTGTACATATATATATGGAAAGAAAATCATGTACCATATTAATATAAAAGCATTTTTATAAAATAAAGAATTAAAACATATGTAAAACTTGAGAAATAAACAAGTGTCTACAATTTGGACAAGTGGCATCATGTATCCCTTTAAATTTGAAAGTAGATAAAAAAAAGTAACTTGTAAAGTTTTACATATCAAACATTTAAATCTATAAATATTTTCAAAACAAATTCAGATGCAACTTCAAATTAATCTAAAATTGAAGCTGGGCAAGGTCTGTAAGCAGAACTAATTAAGAAACTTCATATTCAAAGGCTATCTCAACATTTTTTTTAACTGAGCAAAGATTAGTCTCAAATCTAGAACCCGTAGCAACTCAAGCAAAGTTATCTCAAATTTACAAGCAAGCTTCAATCAGTAACAAATCAAGCGTTAGCTTACATGCATCAGGTTCCAGATTTCAATAACAAAACTGTTCTCTGTTCTATGCTAAATCAGGTGAGTAAACTGATCATAAACATCTTTGGATTTGATGCATGAGATAAATGTTGAAGTGAGCTTGTGATGTATGTTTTGAAATATATATATGCATGTTTGTTTCTAACCTAAATACAACTATATTAATGGTTGAAACCTGGGTGCATGATTGATTTCTTCTGTGTGTATCTCTGTTCATGTTATAGAGTGTAATTTGGTTTAAAAATTTCATATCTTCTTATCCATTATCTGTTAAGTTTTGGATCCCTAACAAAATAGTTAGAATTAACAAGATCTAAAGCATGCAATTTTATCAAACATCTGCTGTTTAAAACCCAAAAGCAGGTGAGTAATCTATTTATAAAACTTAGGCAATAACAGTTTGTTGCTTGTCAAAACTTCAGAAATAATTGATGCTTGCATGTATGAATATAAATGAATTATCTGTGTTTATGGGAGTGAATAATCTGTGCATGTATGTTTTGATGTTTTCTCTGTTTTAAACTACAAAGAATAAGAATAGAAAGAAAAAAAATTATTTTTCAAATCTTCTTATCTGTTCATTATTAGAATTTAAGATTCAAACATGATATGTTGTTTAAACATTAGTTTAAATTTTAAAATCTTATTCAAGCAAAATTAATATGGGAATCCTCTGGAATTAAGAAAAAACAGCAGAAATCATTTAAAACTTGTAAAAACAAATGTTGTATTTCACTATTTCAAATTTAATTCTTGAATTACTTATAGAAAACAAGATTTTTAAAACCAAAATCATAATTTTTAGAATTGAAATAAGAGTTCAATTCTTAGTTGGCCAAAATGGAGTTTTTGGATGATCTCGGGTGACTGGGGTGTTTATGGTGGTCGAGTTTCTTACTGAAGCTAGTTGGTTGATCAGAGGAGCAGGGAAAATTAACTGGAAAGTAGTTAATCCATTGTGGCATTGGAAATTGCTCGAATTTGATTCTAAACCTAGTTTTGAAGGGGGTCAGATGGGTGATCGTTTCTTCACCTCTGGATGATCGAGTGGGTCGTGGTTGAAGGCATGGGTTGCGTAGGTGTTCAGCAAGGTGTGGACGAGGTGGCTAAACCTCTGGTGGTCAAAGGGGATTGGGCGAGGCTATTTCCGGTAGTGGGTTGATTTCCAGTTTTCAACAGTAGGGTTCGATTTGGAATCTTGGCGTATGGGGATATTTTGATTCCCGTGATGAGTTGCTGGAGCGGCGATGGATGTGTGGGAGGTTCGGTTGATGATCAGAAGTTAACCGTGGGTGGTGCAGGTTGCACGGTGGCATGTCATGTCAACTTGTTTGGAAAGGGGAAGCAGACTCGAGTAAAACATTGTTTAACTCGAAGTGATGGAGTGGCTTCCTCGAAGAAGTTGGGTTGAGAACTCGAAGTAGTTTTTGGTGGGGTTCGGGTATTTATGTTTTACAGGTTCTAATAAACCTGTAGCATCTAGGTTTAAAATTTTGTAAACCCTGAAGCTTTTCAATCTTAAGAAAATAAATCAAGTTTAAATTCAAGTTTGAATTAGAGTCTCATTTTTTTTAAATAAAAATAAAAGTTTAAAATTTTGAACTTAATTAACTACTTTATTTAGTAAGTAGTTGGAACTTTTTTAGAAATGAAGTTTTTTTTTAAAAATAAAATAAAAATAAAATAAAATAATATAAGCAAGTTTAAACTTAGATTTAAATCTGGAAATAAAAGATAAATATAATAATAGGAGTGATTTTGAATCTAAGTTAAAATTTTGGAAATTAATTATATAATTAGAAATTAAATAAGTTTGTAATTAAGAATTAATAGATCAAGTAATTAAAAATGATTAATTACTTAGAAAAGTAATTAAAGGATTGGTTAATATAATTAAAGAAGGATCATTAATTAAGTATTATCAAATTATTAGTTAATGGAATTAATTAGAGACAATTAATTTTATTTATTAAGGATACTTAATAATGAATTTGGTAAGTATAATTACTCAATGTAATTTATAAAGTGTAATCACTTGGTAAAGTAATTAATAATTAATTACAAGATGTAATTAATAAAGGGATGATTTATAAAGTGGAAGTAATTTGAATTAAATTACTTTGTGAAATTAATAAGGGAATAATTAATTAGAGGAAATAATGAAAAGGTTAATTAATCAGGGGATTAATTAGAAATAATTAATTAGGAAATAATAAATTTATTTGATGAAGTAATTAAAGGAAGTTAATTACTGTTGTTATTAATCAAGGGTGATTAATAATTATGGTCAGTAATTAATTAATAAAGTAATTAAAGGTTAATTACTGTATTGGGTTAAGAATAATTAATTTGTGAAATTAAATTAAGGGTTAATCACTTAAGTGTAATTAAAGGATAAATAGAATGATATTGAATGCCCTTGATTAATTGTTATTCCTAATATGTGGTTTGTGATGCTATGTGATAAGATATGTTTGATTTAAACTATGAAGAAGTGGTTATCTATTGATGATGAATTACTGTGACATCCTGTATTAAAAGTAGAATTGTATTCCACTTGAATAATTTAAGTTAAGTTGACAATGGTTTCGAAGAGACCGGAGTCGGGTATTAGTAAATATCTGAAACCACTTCGATTCTTTATAAATTGATATGAGAAATTAATAGATTTGAATAAAATAATTTAAGTGGATTGAACCATTTGATCAAAGTTTTGGTATTCAGAAATTGATATGACGTATATGATGTCTATAACAACTTGTGAAGTGTAAATTAATATAAGTTACCCGGGTTTATTTAAATTGTATGCTTTTGTATTCCAAGTTAGATGGGTTTACTCACGCTGGTTTCCAGCCTGACCCGGGTGTTACTTTGATGTAATGCTCGGGTCAGACCGAGTGTTACAGATTTCCAGGTGAGGACGTTCTGGAGCTCAGGAGGCGAGCTGGATAGCAGGAAGATATGGAGCGTACCCGCTGTATTTATTATAGTTGTATATCTGGACATGTTGTTTTAAACTGTCCAGTGTTGTGAAATTTTGTAACTCTGATGCAAAATATAAATGTACTGATATAGTTCTTCTTTGTAACTGTTATTTTATTTGCTATTATATTTTATCCGCTGCGAATGTGAGATTCTGAGTTTGTGTTTTCTGTTTCTTCTTCTTTCCCTTTTCTTCTGTTCACTAACTATCTGGAAATTTTAGGATCGAAATTTTCGGGTCGTTACATTTGCTATCAGAGCTGAAGGTTAAGCGAGAACCTTGGCTCTGGTTGGGTGACTCATTAAGGATAGGGTAAGTGGCACCCTAGAATGAGTTGAGTGTGTATATATATGAGAGAGCGTACTTGTTACTTTCTTATATAAAGATTTTAAATATTTTTATACAATATTATATTTTGATATATAAAGCAATATATCTTTCTAACAAATAGTAAAGGAATTGGTTGTTAAATTATTGAATTAAATTAAGAAGTAATAAAATACAACCAAATTGAAATTTAAACTGAATAAAAATAAGTTTGAAATGGATTCAAACTAAAATTGAAATCTTGAATCGGAGAAGAGTTTTAAGAATAAGATAATTATAATTGGAAATGATAAATAAAGAGGGAGTTACTTAATGAAGTAATTCGGGATAAGTAATTTAAGGGACAATTACTTAATTAAGGTAATTAAGAAATAAGTTAATTACCGAATTTGATTAATTAATGATGTAATTAATTTAAAGAAATAATAAATAATATTATTTAAGGCATTTGAATGAATTGGTCCTATTTCAAACAAGAGTTGTTTGAAAATTTAAAGGGAAATTGTTTTGAATTAAAACCAAAGGTGGTTTAAAATCTTAAAGTATAACTTGGTAAGTAAAAGAAATTAATATGTATACATGTGGATATACATAATATCAAAGGTGATTGGAAATAAACTCTAAATGGTGAGTTTTGAATTTGGAATAAGAGGTGATACCCAAGGTGATAAATTTTTGAACTTATAAATGGAAAGATTATTAATGTGAAGTTTAGAATTTGAAATGGAAGTTCAAATTGGTTAAGGTTGACTGGATTAAGTAGATTAAGTTTGACTTGGGAAAAAGTTAAATAAGTTTGAATAATCAACCTGATCTGAAAATTTCAAGATGAAATTGGGATTTAACTTGGGAAGTTAAATGGTTAATCTGAAATTGGTAGTTTGTATGATCCCAAAATGGGTTTGAGATCTAGAAATTGAAAATGAATGGATGTTTTAAAATGAATTAGATGATATCATCCTATTGTTGTTAAAATCTTTAAGTTGTGAAGTGGATTTGTTTAAATGAAGGAGAAATGGAGTATGGTAATCCATTGTTGGGATAAAAAGGTAAATTGATTTAAAGGAATTAAATCAACAATTGAAGTATCAACTCGAATTTATGTAATTCGAGATGGTTCATAGTGAACTGGAATTTGAAGTTGGTTCAAATTGAATTTGATTTGAAGTAATTGAAATTGTGATTGAGGATGTATGAGTATAAGATTCAAATGGAAAATTTGAATTGAATTAATTTGAAACAACTTGAAATTGAAGTGGTTTAATTTGAAATTAGTCCATATTTATTGAATAGCTTGGAATTATAATTAATGTTTAATGGTTTTAAATTCAAGTGGAATTTGAATTAAATTTGGGAGGAAATCAAGAATAATTCAACTTGATTTGGAAATGGAATTTGAAATTGGAATTAATTCAAACTAGAGTTGAAATGGATAGGAATTGAAGTGGGTTCAATTGAATGGATATTAGTCCAAAGTGATTGGAATAACTTGGAATTGTAATTAAAGTTGAATATGTTTAAAATCAAATGGAATTTGATTTAAATTTGAAAAGAAATTGAGAATTAATTCAACTTGAATTGGGAACAAATCAAGTCCAATGGAAATTGGAGTGATTAAAATTGGTTTTGGGTCAATTTAAATGGAAGAGGAAATTTAAATTGAATTGATTGAGAATGAAGATTGGAAAATGAACAGTTTTGACTCTGGACTATTTTTAATATAAATTGTTTTAATATAAACCTATTTTTCCAAGCTATTTATCATATATACAACTTCTCTTTTAAAAGCCAAATTATTTTATATTTGTTTACAATTAATTTTGAACTGTTTAGCAATTTTCCAAATGTTTTATAAACTAATTACTATATTCCATCTATTTTACAAAACTAATTATTATCTTACTATTATTTTGCAATTATCTAAAATTTCTATAATTAGTTTAATTATTTTCTAACTATTTTACACCTATTTTACAAACTAGTAATTATTTTCCAACTACTTATCTATTTTTAAAAATTTTAAGCTATTTTCTAAATAAACTGGTCGGAGTTCAAACTGTTAATGGTTAAATACCCAATCGAGATAAGAATAGTGGTGATAATCCAAATAGATTGAAGCAATTGGGAGTTAGTGAATGAAAATCAAAGTGAATGTGAATAGAAAGAGATTAATTTGGCTAATAACCAATAAAGATAAAAACGAAGGGTGTGCTTATGTTATTCTATTCGCATAGTAATGTGATCCAGATTCGAGCACAGAATTTCGAGATTGTATGTCGATCCGAGTTGGAATTTTTCACTCGATTTTCGACGGCGAACCTGGATATGGATTATTGATTGATTCTAGATATTCTCTATCATAATTATGACTATGCAAGGAGAATGACGGTTTCTGGTCAAGAAATCAGATCTGAGTCCGCACTAGGAAGTCGGGTGGACGATACTAGTTCGAAAGTGAAATTGTGTGATCGAGTGAGCGATCAGATTGGTATAGCATACGGATAATATGTGTACATCGTACGGATTGGAATGAAAATGATATTGAAAAGAGTAATCAAATATGAATATTTGATTTTTGAGTAAACAAAGTTAAATATCTTTGTTTTATAAAATGAAATTTCCCTTTGTTGAATCTTTTGCCAGAAGAAAAGATTTTGAAAGTGTTTGAAGTATAAAAGGAGTTTTATACAAGTTTGAAATGATCCAAAGTTTTGAAAATTATATATATATATATATCTGTACATATATATGTACAAAGGATCTTATGAGGACTTTTGGAAAAAGGTTTTGGGAACCTATGGTTTGGAAAGCTTTTGATTTTTGGGTAAAATCAATATTGAATTTGGAAAGCCTAGTTTGAGAATTATCGATTTTGGAATAATCGATTTTGTGTAAAGGAGCTTTGTATGAGATCATACTAGGTGTATGATTTAAGGATACTATATTTATAGTATAAAATGTTTTGATGATGCTCTGTGGAAAAAGGCGCTCCCTTGGAATGGACTTCTCAGGAGTACCACCGGGTGGTGCTGCCTTGAGCCCCAAGGGGGGTTTCTAAAGTTGATCATGTGAGGAGTCCGGACAAAACTAGTTCCTGAGGATTATGAGTTGAGTATAACATAGCGAAAGCCGTGTGTGCCGCTGAGAGCCAACTGTCTGTGTTTGATTTTATATCGGCAGACTGCGACCTACGTAGGAGTGGAGAAGTTTCATTTTGACAGCGAAAATCAGAGGCCGTTGAGAGCCTGTAGTTACATGAACTTTTGCTGCAATGGCAACGTAACCCTGGATGTAAGTGTGATCTGTTGTGTGGGTTCCATGGCGTAATCGAGAGGCCGTGGAGAGCCTGCAGTTACATGGACTTTTGCTGCGACGGCAACGTAACCCTCGAATGTAACTGTGACCATGGATGGGGGTGATGATTTCCAGAGCATTCTCACTAAAGATAATCCTCTATTTTCAAAAACTTTTTTCTAAATTTTCAATAAAATTATTTTCCAAGTATTTTCACTGGATGTTGAAAACGGATCTGCCAAGTACTTATAGAATTTCAGTCGTACGCCTGATCAACATATGACCGAATTTCTATGAGAACAAAGATGGACTGGTTGAAACATCGAGTTATAAAAAGTGTTTTAAAAGTATCTTTATAAAAGCTATTTGATAATATTATTTATATTTTAAAAGTGTTTTAAAAGTGCTTTAAAGAATTATTTTTCTGATGAATAGTATTCTGGTTTCGTTCCTTTTCGAGGACGAAAAGATTCTTAGGGGGAAGGAATGTGATAACCCAATTTTTGAATAACAGTTAATAGAATAATTAACTGGTTTTTAACTATTGAGATACAAATTTTTATTTGAATTAAACAAATAAAATTTGATAATTTAGAACATCTGGATATATATAGTTGAATTTGAAATTATAATGATAATTGAGTTAAAAGGATGAATTTAATAATAAGTCATTAAATATAAATAGATAGGTGAAAAATCTATTATCTTTGAAACTTTAAATGTATCCATATACATGTATATAAGTATGTGTATATATATGATAGGTAGGGAGCAATTGTTTGAGTTCGACATGATATTTTGCAAAAGCTATATAAAGTAAAACTCTATATTTTTAAAATATAAAATGAATATTTATTTAAATATATGATAAGCTTAAAAAAAATTAATAAAAAGATTTACTTTGCTTTCTTTTAATTTTTAATGGAATAAGTATAGTTTGGAATTTTATTCTTTCTTTTTAATATACACTTGAATTTTAGTGTACATATATATATGGAAAGAAAATCATGTACCATATTAATATAAAAGCATTTTTATAAAATAAAGAATTAAAACATATGTAAAGCTTGAGAAATAAACAAGTGTCTACAATTTAGACAAGTGGCACCATGTATCCCTTTAAGTAGATAAAAAAAGTAACTTGTAAAGTTTTACATATCAAACATTTAAATCTATAAATATTTTCAAAACAAATTCAGATGCAACTTCAAATTAATCTAAAATTGAAGCTTGGCAAGGTCTGTAAGCAGATCTAATTAAGCAACTTAAGATTCAAAGGCTGTCTCAACATTTTTTTTACCTGAGCAAAGATTAGTCTCAAATCTAGAACTCGTAGCAACTCAAGCAAAGTTATCTCAAATTTACAAGCAAGCTTCAATCAGTAACAAATCAAGCGTTAGCTTACATGCCTCAGGTTCCAGATTTAAATAACAAAACTGTTCTCTGTTCTATGCAAAATCAGGTGAGTAAACTGATCATAAACGTCTTTGGATTTGATGCATGAGATAAATGTTGAAGTGAGCTTGTGATGTATGTTTTGAAATATATATGCATGTTTGTTTCTAACCTAAATACAACTATATTAATGGTTGAAACCTGGGTGCATGATTGATTTCTTCTGTGTATATCTCTGTTCATGTTATAGAGTGTAATTTGGTTTAAAAATTTCATATCTTCTTATCCATTCTCTGTTAAGTTTTGGATCCCTAACAAAATAGTTAGAATTAACAAGATCTAAAGCATGCAATTTTATCAAACATCTGCTGTTTAAAACCCAAAAGCAGGTGAGTAAACATCTATTTATAAAACTTAAGCAATAACAGTTTGTTGCTTGTCAATACTTCTGAAATAATTGATGCTTGCATGGGTGAATATAAATGAATTATCTGTGTTTATGGGAGTCAATAATCTGTGCATGTATGTTTTGATGTTTTCTCTGTTTTAAACTACAGAGAATAAGAATAGAAAAAAAAAATTATTTTTCAAATCTTCTTATCTGTTCATTATTAGAATTTAAGATTCAAACATGATATGTTGTTTAAACATTAGTTTAAATTTTAAAATCTTACTCAAGCAAAATTAATATAGAAATCCTCTGGAATTAAGAAAAAACAGCAGAAATCATTTAAAACTTGTAAAAACAAATGTTGTATTTCACTGTTTCAAATTTAATTCTTGAATTACTTATAGAAAACAAGATTTTTAAAACCAAAATCATAATTTTTAGAATTGAAATAGGATTTCAGTTCTTAGTTGGCCAAAATGGAGTTTTTGGATGATCTCGGGTGACTAGGGTGTTTATGGTGGTCGAGTTTCTTACTGAAGCTAGTTGGTTGATCAGAGGAGCAGGGAAAATTAACTGGAAAGTAGTTAATCCATTGTGGCATTAGAAATTGCTCGAATTTGATTCTAAACCTAGTTTTGAAGGGGGTCAGATGGGTGATCGTTTCTTCACCTCTGGATGATCGAGTGGGTCGTGGTTGAAGGCATGGGTTGCGTAGGTGTTTAGCAAGGTGTGGACGAGGTGGCTAAACCTCCGATGGTCAGAGGGGATTGGGCGAGGCTATTTCCGGTAGTGGGTTGATTTCAAGATTTCAACTGTAGGGTTCGATTTGGAATCTTGGCGTATGGGGATATTTTGATTTCCGTGATGAGTTGCTGGAGCGGCGATGGATGTGTGGGAGGTTCGGTTGATGATCAGAAGTTAACCGTGGGTGGTGCAGGTTGCACGGTGGCATGTCGTGTCAGCTTGTTTGGAAAGGGGAAGTAGACTCGGGTAAAACATTGTTTGACTCAAAGTGATGGAGTGGCTTCCTCGGAGAAGTTGGGTTGAGAACTCGAAGTAGTTTTTGGTGGGGTTCGGGTATTTATGTTTTACAGGTTTTAATAAACCTGTAGCATCTGGGTTTAAAATTTTGTAAACCCTGAGGCTTTTCAATCTTAAGAAAATAAATCAAGTTTAAATTCAAGTTTGAATTTTAGAATTCAAGTTTAATTTAGAATCTCGTTTTTTTTTAAAAAAAAAAAGTTTAAAATTTTGAACTTAATTAACTACTTTATTTTAGTAAGTAGTTTGAACTTTTTTTAGAAATGATGTTTTTTTAAAAAAAAATAATAAAATAAAATAATATAAGCAAGTTTAAACTTGGATTTAAATATAGAAATAAAAGATAAATATAATAATAGGAGTGATTTTGAATCTAAGTTAAAATATTGGAAATTAATTATACAATTAGAAATTAAATAAATTTGTAATTAAGAATTTATAGATCAAGTAATTAAAAATGATTAATTACTTAGAAAAGTAATCGAAGGATTGGTTAATACAATTAAAGAAGGATCATTAATTAAGTATTATCAAATTATTAATTAATGGAATTAATTAGAGACAATTAATTTTATTTATTAAGGATACTCAATAATGAATTTGGTAAGTATAATTACTCAATGTAATTTATAAAAGTGTAATCACTTGGTAAAGTAATTAATAATTAATTACAATATATAATTAATAAAGGGATGATTTATAAAGTGGAAGTAATTTGAATCAAATTACTTTGTGAAATTAATAAGGGAATAATTACTTAGAGGAAATAATGAAAAGGTTAATTAATCAAGGGATTAATTAGAAATAATTAATTAGGAAATAATAAATTTATTTGATGAAGTAATTAAAGGAAGTTAATTACTGTTGTTATTAATCAAGGGTGATTAATAATTATGGTCAGTAATTAATTAATAAAGTAATTAAAGGTTAATTACTGTATTGGGTTAAGAATAATTAATTTGTGAAATTAAATTAAGGGTTAATCACTTAAGTGTAATTAAAGGATAAATAGAATGATATTGAATGCCCTTGATTAATTATTATTCCTAATATGTGGTTTGTGATGCTATGTTATAAGATATGTTTGATTTAAACTATGAAGAAGTGGTTATCTATTGATGATGAATTACTGTGACATCCTGTATTAAAAGTAGAATTGTATTCCACTTGAATAATTTAAGTTAAGTTGACAATGGTTTCGAAGAGACCGGAGTCGGGTATTAGTAAATATCCGAAACCACTTCGATTCTTTATAAATTGATATGAGAAATTAATAGATTTGAATAAAATGATTTAAGTGGATTGAACCATTTGATATAAGTTTTGGTATTCAGAAATTGATATGACGTATATGATGTCTATAACAACTTGTGAAGTGTAAATTAATATAAGTTACCCGGGTTTATTTAAATTGTATGCTTTTGTATTCCAAGTCAGATGGGTTTACTCACGCTGGTTTCCAGCCTGACCCGGGTGTTACTTTGATGTAATGCTCGGGTCAGACCGAGTGTTACAGATTTCCAGGTGAGGACGTTCTGGAGCTCAGGAGGCGAGCTGGATAGCAGGAACATATGGAGCGTACCCGCTGTATTTATTATAGTTGTATATCTGGACATATTGTTTTAAACTGTCCAGTGTTGTGAAATTTTGTAACTCTGATGCAAAATATAAATGTACTGATATAGTTCTTCTTTGTAACTATTATTTTATTTGCTATTATATTTTATCCGCTGCGAATGTGAGATTCTGAGTTTGTGTTTTCTGTTTCTTCTTCTTTCTCTTTTCTTCTGTTCACTAACTTCTGGAAATTTTAGGATCGAAATTTTCGGGTCGTTACAAAAGAAGTCCTTGCAATCTGGATATTTACTAATCACGACCGGACTTTCCATCACAAAGGGTAATAAATTTCTATATCGGAGATCAGCCGATGCAGAAATATTCGACGGTAATCCTTCCATTTTCACAAATATCCGGTCTTCAACACCGGTCATCAAATGCAATTCATAACGACGTATCACATATTCGGAATGGGTTATACGACCCCAAGGTCCTTTCCCAGCTAACCCGAATAGTGAGCGTTATTTTTAAAATAAGTGTAGCATTCAAATTCAAGAAAATCACAACAAATACCTATTTAAAGGTAAATATTGATAGTCGGGTTATTTAATTATCAATAGGCATGCTCAACATCATCAGATTCCAAATAATTTTCCAAATTATTTATTTTCCAAAAATATCTTTACTAGATATATAATTTCCACACTTCAACATTTGAAAACAAATTTTCAAATCACTTTTCACATTTACCACTTTTGAAAACAAATTTCAATCATTTTCCTTACGCGGAAATACTTTCATTTCAACATGGTTCATTTAAACCAATTAAATAAATCCTTAACGATTTACTTTATATTTACGTTCCAAATCCGTAAATTAATTCCCACACTTCAAAAATAAATCAACGTTTATTTTTAAACAAATTTCCCTTTCTTTTATAAATTCCATAGTGAATTTACAATTCCAAAATTTCTATGACTATACGATTTCCAAATCGATTTCTAATATTCATTTTCAATTTATCTTTAAAAGATAAAATCTCAAAATATTCACTTCATATTGGAAAACATTTCCATACTTATTTAATAAGTAATTCACAAATCTTTTTATTTTCTACACTTGGAAAATATTCAATATACTTAAATCGAAATTAAGTATATATTTCATTCTTTAAGGAAATCATTCTCTTAAACATATTTATTTGGGCCAAAACAAATGTTGCGTAAAACATCGTTACGATAACCCAAAATCACTAGTATAGGGATTCAAAATTAAAATAGATATATAAATCCCAATACTATATAAAACATTTCCTTTCAGAAATCATTTACTTTAACAACAGTGTTATAGTCCACCATCTCCCTATTTCTCGAAAACGTCTATTTCAATAGTAAATGTTGAAATCTATGGTTTCGATTCATAATACATTTTAAAACGTCTTTAAATTGTTTTAATTCTATTTAAAACATCACTTCCCAAAAAATATCCATTTTATTTAATAATATATTCACTGTCCAAAATCGTGAATATACTTCACTAACCAAATTTCAATATTTCTACACATTTTATATAAAGAATAGTTCGCTATCCAAAATCGCGAATATACTTCTTTTAATAAATTTCTATATTCAATTTATCAAATTCCATTGATTTCGAATTTATAAACAATGTCTATAAATTCCATTTTTATTTATAAACTTCGATTTATAAATCTCCTTTATTAATCCAATTCAATTTATACAACTCAATTATATATCAAAAGTCCATATTATAAGTTAAATACTTATAATTCATTTATTTACAAAATCGTTCTTTTTAAGACTTCTATTTCTTATAAGATTCTTTTATATTTTATAACAATTTCAACTTATAAAATCTCCTTTATTAACAAATTCTATTAATATCCCATTTAAATGCCCAAAATCCAGTTTATAAGTTAATTACTTATAAATCTTTTATTTTACAACATCTATTCATTTTATAATCTTCACAATTTATAAATCTATAATTTTTAATGAAATCCATTTTATACTTCATTTTAACACTTAATAAACTCTTTTATAGTTCCAATATTTTTTATTTATAATATCAATTTTAAAAAATCTTTTATATTCAGCCTTTATAATAATTCAAAAATCCAAATTTAAACTATTTTATACATCTATTTATTTTAAAAATTACCTTTCCGTTATATTTCCCAAAAATCTTAATTTTATAATATTAAATTTTATAACGTTTTAATTATTTAAAATGAATCAATTACAAAATTTAATAAAACGTATACTTTGAAAAATCATTTTAAAACCCTTTTTAGAAATCAAAATCGTTATTTTAAACTTCAAAAATGGATCCGATGATGCAACAACACCCAATAGTCAATCACGACAATCAAACATCATATATCAATATGATAACAGAATATACAACAGTATCTGTAAATAAATCAATACAGTAGAGGAATCCAGTTAGATCCCTCCAACCTGTTTCCCTGCATCCACAAACATTAGCACAATACCAATTCCATTCTAGTACGGAATTATCGCTGTATATGGGATTTATAAAAATATTATCTGCTTAATAGACGGCGCAATAGGGTCTCATCCGCTATATAATGCGGGAAATCAACTCCAAGTACATAAATAATACCAATTCCAATCAAGATGGAATTATCGCGGTATATGTTTTTAATAAATAACATCCGCTTACTAACGGCGTATAATGTCTATTTTAGCAATCAATAACAATCTCCATTCAATCATACAATCAAGCAATTTTAAATTAACTATTCAAAATTTGAATCGAAACCCATTCGATTGAGTGAGAAGTTCTCACATGGATTTCAATTTAGTTTCCGCGTTTATTTCGAATAAAATTAAACGTGCATTTAAATTTACCCGAAATTTTCACTAGCTCCAAACGACTCCAATCCATCTCCATAGCGTAGTGTTTGTCCATACGAACCCAATGCAACTTGTTTCGTAATTTTTCTACCTCGTATGAAAAAGTTATGAAGTTTTGAACATCGAACGAATTAAATATACTAATCTTTACAAAAAAAAAAAAATTATAACCTAAGACAATCACAGCCGCATGACCCAAACCATAAAATCATGGGCGCTCTTTCCTTTCTCCCCATACATCAGTAAAACGTGCCATTAGAACCCACGGCCGCCACCCTATACGAATTTTTTCGAGCTTCCTTGTCAACTTCCACGTCGATCAACTACTATCACTCAACAGCCCTTCGTGAGTGCCTCCCTCGCCGTGAGTACAGGCAAACTCGGTCGTGCCTCTATCGTGAAAACCGTGCCCCAAAGTTGCAACTTCATGTTCAAATTGCCGGCAATCCGTGCTTCTAAATTCGATCATAACCGTTGAGATTATGGATCTCAGCACCCTCTACAACTTTGTAGTTGATAAATCTTTGAATTGGTTAACGAATTTGAAGAAAAAAAGAGGAGAACACAATTGTTTTTCGTCCATTGGTTTATGAAAGTGGCGGCTGAAGGCAATATTAGGGTTAGGGTTTATTTTGTTTTGCAAATTGAAGTTATGAAGTCATTATATAGAAAATTTCCAAAAACACTATTCACCCGGAATTTTCCCAACTCCAAACGAAGCGTGCCGGTTGGCGTTCTAAGGTTTGCCCTGCATTTCGAACACAATGGAACGTGGTTCGGAGGCTAATTCGATCATCTGTGCAAGTTACGACAATAAACGTTTGATTTTAAATTAAATCGATTAAATGAATTTTCTATGCATTTTGGCTTGCCCCGGACAAAAGTTAAATCCGATTGACACGAAATTTGAAACCTTACAATAATATGATATTATGGATTCGACGAAACTAGTTTCGTCCAATTCTGAGACTGTTCAAAAATTGGCTATTTTTCAGTCGATAATTAAACATTAAAATATTCAACTTTCACGAATAAACTTTTAATTCAATTTTAAAAGTTCTATAACATCTCTATAACTTCAATATGATTAAATAAAATTTTACAAATCATTTTCAATCATATTAAACTCCATTTTCAATTATTTCTGAAATTTCAACTATTAAATTATCGATTTAATTATCCAATTAAATCTAATTATTCGAAATAAAAATTATTCGACATATAAATTTCACTTATTAATATTGAAAATCAATTAAATATACAATTTTTAATGGACAGAAATTCTGGGTCGTTACAAAAACAATGTTAATATTGCCCATAAGAGGATAAGTTAATAGTTGATTCAATAACATGATTGAGAAATCAAATATATGGATTTATTGGGAATTTAAAACTTATACTTTTTAAACTATGATAAATTAACTTATTTATGAAATGGAAATGTTTGGAAATTGAATAATTATGATTTAAGTGGAAAAGTGTATTTCCTTTTTCCATTCACGTACAAAATTTATTTCCCATTATATTCTAATTTTTCATTTGCATTTAAGAATAAAATATATATAAGTTTTTTCTCGTTAATTCTTGCCTTTTTGTTTTCCTAGCATTTACTCCTTTTCTAGCCTGTTGCTCTACTCATAGCCGTGCATATCAAGTTGAAAATTCACGTACAAAAATTTACTTCCCATCTCTCATTTTTCATCTGCATTTAAAAATAAAAAAATTATTGTACGTTTCTTTCTCCAAAACTTATGCCTTTCCGTTTCCTTGGCATTCATAACTCCTTACTGTTTCTTTTTTCTTCTATTGTCGTGTATTTCCTTTTAAAAATCATGTACAAAATTGTTTCTCAATATCCTCATTTTCATTTGCATTTAAAAATAGAATATAGTGTTGCCTTTTTATTTTCCAAACCATTCAAACTCTTGCCTTTTATTTCCTAGCCTCTATATTTCTTACATTAGCTGTTCATTCCATTAACCTAGCCGCCACTCCCTCTTTTTATTTCACGTAAAAGTTTCTCATCTCCTCATCTTATTCATTTGCGTGAAAAAAATATAAGATCTAAAGTCATGGCTTCCTTCTTCTTTCTCCTCTTTTTTTCATTTTGTTTTCTTTGTCTTCCTTCAAGCTAGGGTCGGCCTTCATCTTCTCCTAGCACTCCTCTAACCATCATGACCAAGCAACACAAGATGATGGTTGAACCCATATGTGGTGTAGCCAAGCCATTGATTGATTAAGGCAAGTTATGCCACTTTGATTCGTTTATTTTTCCGTTGTTTTAACCTCTATTCTTTTGTATTGAATAATATTCTTATGTATGTAATATTTGTTTACATACAAGATTTGGATCTGACTATTCATCCACTCAAGTTTGCATTGTGCTTTATTGTGCTTTTTCGTGCTTTGAGGAGTTTGGGTTTTTATTCTGAATTTGTTAATTCTAGCTTTCAAAAGGTGAGTTATCATTCTAGACTTACATACCTGTATTGTTGGGAAATGATGACAAGTGAATTGTATAAATTAATATGCTATGTTCATACATGCCTGTGACATATTTATATGATGTTTAATGATACTTGTACAACTTTTACATCATGTTATATGATATGTTATATTGTACTGTTCATTTTATTTACTGTATCACTACATGTTCCCTATCACTATGGGTTGAAATGATACATTCCCGAACGGACTTTAGAATAAGGAAAATCACTATGGGCTAAAATGATAGGATTGAGTGTTTTTTTATTTTTGCTGCATTTATTTTACTTGGGATCGCAGGTTTGAAATGATAGAACCTGGATTTTTCTTTTTAAATTAGGGATTGAAACGATATATATCTGTATCACTCAACCTAGGTTAGAAAACATTATACACGCCCATGATTATATTTTTAAATAATATTTTCCTAAAAAATTATTAAGTATTTTTAAATAATATTTTCCTAAAAGATTATTTAAGCATTTTTGCATTTTATGAATATATGAAATTTTGACTTATAATTTGATTTAATGCTTTAATTATAAAGGTGTATGGGTTTTTCTATAAGTTAAATTTTTATAAGTTAATAATTAGTTTTAAGTTGAATTAAACATCTTTATTGATGATAAATAGCTTAATAATTGAATTTGACTTAATATGGAAGTTGTAAATCTAACTTAGAAATTGTTATGGATTTTTTACTTTATGAAATGGACATGTTTTGTGTAGTAAAAAATGAATTTGAAGTGATAAAATGAAATACAGTTTGGATTGGGCTTGTGTAATAAAATTAATTTAATTTGAAATCATAGTTATTCGATGTCTAAACAGATAGATTTATAAAGAGAATTGGATTGTTATGCTAACTATGATAAAATATTTTATTATGGTCATGTTTAAATAAATGATTATGACCCAATTAGAAACCGTAACTTAACGATGACTAACTGGTAAATTGGAAATTTAGTTTCAAATGGAAGTTTAGGTTAATTTAGTGATAGAAATATTTATTTCTGAGATGGATATTTTAAAATAAAGTGTAAAGTTATGTGTAAAATTAAAAGTTAAGTAAAATAGCGTAATTTTGACTTATAAGTGAATTATAGTTTATTTTGGATATTTATTGATATACATTATTTTATTAAATCATAAGTTAAATGATATCCAAATGAATATTTTCTTGAAGCGTGAAATATGATTTTTATAAGTAAAATTGGATAAAAATTGAAATTTTAATGTAGTTGAAATGTACAGTGTATTTGGAAAATTTATAATTCAATGAATAAACTTAGAAATGTTACAACCTTAAAATGAATATTATTTGGCATTGAATTTAAATGGTCTAGATGAATGTTGTTTTAAAGGTGTTATGATCTTCTAAGTATTATGATTTTCAAGGGATAACATTTCCAAATTGTTATGATTTCAAAGTATTACGGTTCCAAAGTATTTTGGTTTTAGAGTTGTATAACTTTGAAAGAACTATGCTTTTTGGATGAAATTATTTGAAATTGTATTTAATTATGAATTTTCTTTAAATGTCTAAAATTTGAAACTTATTAAAATCGAAGATTTAAGAATATGACTTTACAAAGTGGTTTGGGATAAGATGATTTAAAGGAATATTTCTAGTTCAACAAATTGAAGGAAATATTTAGTGATTTGGAAATGCGGGATTTATTTAAATGATATATTGATTTGGTTTTGGAATTTAAATGGTATACTATTACTTTGGTTTTGAAATGGAAATGGTATAGTATTTAGCTTTGAAAATGGATATTATTTTAGAAGTATACGGATTAGGAAATATTACCATTTTGAAATGGATATTATTTGGAAAGTAATGGTATTTGATTTTAAATAGTTTTGGAATAGAAATGATTTTGAAATAAATATCCATACGTAATAATAATGTTTGGTTGTTAAGAAGACCGAGATCGAAAGTTGTCATACTCTCTGCCAACGTCGAAAACCACTTTAACAACCGTGTACGCGGGGGAGATTCCAGAATGAAGTAGGATGGTGGCGACGTCCTTTGAGGTATGAATATGGACTCAACTCCCGTGAGTTAGCTTAAGGTGGCTAAAACAGGAGCGATCTCGGGCCAAGGAGGTTGCCCCTTTTATCGCACATACTCCTTCGATATTATATTCCGACTTTGAGATTGATTTGGTAGCCACCTTTGATTTTTGATTTGGGGTGTGGCTCGAGGTGGGCGGTAGTAGCTGCTATGCGTTAACCCCAGCCCGTGTGCTTAATTGGTATATCTACCCTGGCATTGCCTCGTTGTGCTGTGTCACCTAACCTAGCACGCCTTGTACGAGTTTGGTTTTATTCCGTAGCTCGTGGAGTATTTAGGGTAGTCTCCTGATCTGGAGATGCGCTGATACTGGATGGACTACTTGGACTATTACATGGTAAGGGGTATATGGGTAACCACTTGACACTATTTAAAAGTAAATTTATTTTACTATAGACATTATTATAATAGCGAAATATTACTACATAGTAAATAGTTTAACGGATCCTTAGAGGATAGGCGGTCCCAAACATCCTTTACGTTACTTGTATCTTATATTATAGTTCACTTGAGTTGGTTTACATTGTATAAGTATGTATGTCCTGACTCAAGTGTTTTGTGTTTTGCCTTACGCTCGGGTCAGGCTGAGTGATACAGCATTATAGACTCACCTTCGAAATTGGAGCTTTGCTTGAGGATCCAGCTATCTATTTCAATTTGAGCATTCAGTTGATTCCAGTGATGTATTCAGCTTTGTACTTGGCTATTGTATTGAACTTCTGTTGTATCTTGTTTAACTCTGATGTATTTATATCGTAGCTTCATTAACTACTATCTCTTGCTTCCGTTGCATTTTATTACTCTATGTCCGTGATCAATGATTTATTAATTGTATATTCTGAGATTTGCCAAATTTAAATTAACAATTCGGTATTTTGAGCTATTCAAGTCAGACATGTATGGTTGTATTATCGATTTGAATGGTTGAAAATAGCGGGTCATTACAACTGCATACCATCCGCAGACCGAAGATCAAACGGAAAGAGTGAATCAGATTCTCGAGGATCTTCTTCGTGCTTGTGTTCTTAATTATGGAGGATCTTGGGAAGATCATCTCTATCTTGTTGAATTCACCTATAACAACAGTTACGAGGTATATTTTCAGCCTTCTATTTTAATCTTAATCTTTATCTATCTCATTTCATCTTTGAATTCAAGCTAGTATTGAAAAGTCTCCATTTGCTGCTCTTTACGGACGACCTTGTAGATCTCCATCTTGCTGGATTGAATCCGGTAATCGTTTGGTTCTTGGTCCTGATGTGATTTTGGAGGCTTTTGAGAAGGTTGAGGAGATTAAGAGGAAGATGAGGATTGCCCAAGATAGGCAGAAGAAGTATGCTGATCTTCGTAGGAGGAGTTTGGAGTTTTCTGTTGGTGATTTGGTTTTCCTTAAGGTCTTCCCTTAAGGAATGTGATTCAGTTTGGTCGGAGAGGGAAGCTTGCTCCTAGGTTTGTTGGTCCTTTCCATATCTCAGAGAGGATTGGTTCTTTGGCTTATCGTTTGGATTTGCCTGAGAAGTTTTCTAGAGTGCATAATGTATTCTATGTTTTGCATCTTCATCAATATCTGCATGATCCATCTTTAATTGTCCATCCTTCCACTCTCAAGAGTTTGGATATTGAGCCTAATCTTACTGTCGAGAGGAAGCCACTTCATATTATCGAAAGAGGTACGAAGCAACTAAGTAGGAAATCTGTCAACATGGTCAAAGTGCAGTGGAGTACAGATGATCGGGATTATACCTCAGAGACGGAGGAGCGCATGCGTGTTTCTAATCTGGAATTGTTTGTTTCAGGTACTATTTTCTTTTCTATCATATCTTTCCTTTTTTTCGTGTCTCGCTCCTTTTCGAGGATGAAAAGTTTTAACTGGGGAAGAAGGTAGCAACCCAAATTTTTAATAAATAATTTTAAATTCATTTTATTTGTAACTTTGATTTTAATTATTTAAAATTTGAAATTTTCCAATGTAATTTTGGATTTTGTTTATAAATTATTTTCCAAATACAATAAAAAAAAAATTCAGAAAAATTTATATTTTGGTCAATTGAAAGTCAAAGTTTGACCACAGTTGAAAATTTTAAATTTTTTTTCTTTGTAATTATATTTGATTCTGATGTTTGTGCCGCTTTTCGTTACGCAAAATTTTGTTTTATGCTTTTTAAATTTGATAACTTTCAGCGTTTTACATGCAATTAGTTTCAGCATTTTTCTGTTTATTTTCTATTCTAATTTTTTCCACTTCATTTCTATTTTTTATTTTATTTTCTTTTATCTATATTGCTTGGACTTTTTAAGTGATTTTTATTTGATTTTTTTTATTGGATTTTGCTTGGAAATTCAAAAAGTCTCATGTTTCTTTTGTTGGAAATCAAGCAAGGCCCTTCATTTTTCTAGCCTTTTCATTTCATTAGCCGTTTAAAACTCCTCTCCACTAACCCTAGCTACCACTCCTTGCTAATTCACGTACAAAAAATATTTCTCACATCTCATCTCATTTGCGTTCTCCTGACAAGAAAAATACAGTAAGTTATGGCCTCCTCCTTCTTTTTTCCTTTTTCTCTTTTTATTTTGTTTGTTCTTCCTTTAGCACGCTCGGCCACAATCCCTAGCCGACCATCACCTTCACCACCCACCACCATATGACCGGCCTCCATCACTACCTCACCTCCACAAGCCTTGCCGCGAAACCCTAGACACAATCCATCACAAAATTGCCTTGAAACCCTACCCTGTAACGACCCCGGATTTTTATGAATTTAAATTGATAATTTAAAATGAATTTTTGAATTAAAAATTGTAAAAATTGATTTTGAAAGATGTGAGTTTCCCCGATCTCAAATAAAAATGTGTTAAATTACTTGAATTTAAATCTTATATTAGTGGTTTGAAAAATAAATATTAAAGTATATACATTGACACAAGTACGAAATGAATAAATAAGTGAATTGTTAATTTATTATTGATGGTTAATATATATATATATATATATAATAAATACAAGACAATAAATAAGAAGTAAATAAAATATAAGATATAACAATATAAAGTAAATATATATATATATATATATCTTAATCTCATATTAATAAATCAATACAAGATAATACAAATGGAGTAGGCTACAAAAGTAATAAGAGTAAAATAAAAATAGAAGTTCACTTATTTTGTAAAGTAAAATAAGTATTAGCAATAAATGTTTCAAATAAATTTATGGTTAGAAATAAATGTTAAAGTTAAATTAGAATTCAATACATAAGTAAAATGAACTACAAGCAAAGTATAAAATATAAATCTATGTATGCACACTTAAACAATACAAAGAAAATAAAAGAGATGTGTATGCAGGCAATGCAAATAAAGTTTTCAAACAAATAAATACGAGTACAAAATAAACATAAACCAAGTAAACAAAAATACATACAAGTATGTACACTTGTAAAAGAATACCAAAACAAAATATATATGCATTGGCTGGCAAAACAAGGCAGCAAGTATATATTCAAAACATAAAGGACCATTTCATTTAATGCAAACATCCACAGCATGCCTATTTTACAAACAAAAGTAATACAAGATCACAAAAGAAAAGAAAACTTTGAATATAAGACTTGGTACTTGCAAAGGAAATCAAACAGCATATCTATATAAGTGTATGCATAATGTAATTGTAAGAATTAAAATGAGATGGCTGTTACATTGAAGCATGAAGCATTTAATGCTCTCAAACCAGCCCATAACTATTGTACAAACAAACAATAATAACCCCTGTACACATCTCCTTTATATTAGCCTTCCCCTCTCATTGTAAGTCTGTTCCACAAACCAAAAGCCTGTAACCAGTTTTTCAAATCTGGAAGAAGAAAGGAAAAAAAAAACAAATACAAATTACAAACTGGAAAAAACTGAGAATTAAGCAAGTAAACAAGTGGGATTCCAGCTTGTATTCAAAGCCTGTTTCAAGTAGAAGACCTCTGTTCTTCTTCTCATGACAATGTGAGTAACTCAACCCAGTTTTCTATGTTTATTGGAATGCCTGTGAGTAACTTCATATATAATATTTTAAGGTTCAATTTAGTTGTATGGTAAAATCTGAGACTTTGTTGATAGGGTGAGATATATATATATATATATATATATATATATATGTATTGGTGAATAAACCTGTACATATAAAAACAGGAACCTCAGAATATAAATTGGAACTGGGAGTGCTCATATATGTTTACTCTTTGATACTTTGAAAACAAAGTTTGATTTCAAAAAAAATCATTTCTTCCCAAACTATTAAATATTTGGACTTGAGATCAAAATAGCTATTGTTTGTGTAACCCTGAACTAAATTTTAAAAATAAATTTAAATTAAAATCACTTGGTATCACCTCTGGAAAGAGATATTTTTGAGCACAACTTCAAATTGATCAAAATTTGAATCTAGAAATTTTCGAATTCAGATACTTAGCTTGAATCTTCACTGGAAGACGTGAATTTTAAAGTTCATATCATAATTTTTAGCGATCTAGTTTGTGAGTAGTTTGGGTTCGTTCGAATTTTGCATTTCGAGTCGCCGAGGTCGGTCTAGTTGATCAGAGGGGTCGGGGCTTGGGCTGGAGGTGGAGGAGCGAACAGGAAGTGTGGGAAAAATGGTGGATGGGGGTGCAGTGCCTTGTGGAAGCGGCGGTGAGTGGATTGTTTCCGATGACCTAGTTTTGGAGGGTCGAGTATTTTCATTTCGTTCAACCCCTATGTGTGATCGAGTGTTGAGATACTTTGGGAAGTTGAAGTTCAGGTGTTGTCGATGACGAGGCCGGAGGTGGAAGCTCTCAGATGGTCGGAGTTGGGAGGAGGCAGTGTTGACAGGTTTGGTTGTGGTGAGGTCTCTGTGTTGCCAGATTTTGGGTCAAGCTTCTCGAATTTGATTTCGAGGAGTCTGGGTAGTTCAGGCGATCGGGATGGGTTGCGAGTTTGGATTGCGACTTACGGAGATGGTCGTTGATGGTCGGCGTCGGTCGTTGGAGCTGTGTAGGTGCACAAAGATGAGGGGATGTCTGGGTTATTCAAATGTTTGGTGAGTTGTTTGGTTTCAGTATTGTCTCGAAGATGATAGGTGTTGGTCTCGAAGAAAAACAGGGGTGCTTAGGGACATATGTGTTTACAGTTGAAAACTGTACCTGTTGAAGTAAGACTAAATTTTAAATTAAAATCAGGTTTAAACTGAGTTTAAAAAGCAAAATTTAAAATGTGAACTCAAGTTCAGTTTGAAACTCAGTTTGTGAACAAATTAAGTTTTAAAAATTTAAACTTGTTTTTATTACTTTGAAGTATTTAAAGGGTTAAAAAGAATTTGCATTTAAACATGGCATTTGAAATTGTAAACAAAGATTTAGATCAAAGCTTAAATCAAAAAATTTCCACATGTACTAAAACCTGGAAGTTTCGAAATGAATTTGGATTTCAAAGTTAAAGGCAAATTTTAAAAATCAAAAGATTTAAATCAAAGTTTAAAGCCATGTTTAATCAAATAGCTTTTTAAACTGATTTGCTTTCAAATAAATATTTGAATTGGATTTGGATAAAGTTCTTGTATAAGCTGATAATTAAAATTGGTAAATGTTTAAATATATGATCATTTTGAATATTTGAATTCATGATGAAGTTTGAATCTAAGATTAGAAGGGTAATGTTTTTATACACCTAAATATTAACTAAGTCATCAATAAAGGATGATTTATCTTAGAGATAATTAAGGTAATTAAAATGATTTACTTAATAAGGTAATTAAATAATGATTATTTTATTTATAAATTAATAAATTAGAAATAACTAATAATGAACTAATCTAAGATAATTCTTTAAGAGAGTGATTAAGAAATGTTATTGGTTAATAAAGATAATTAACTGAGGATCATTAAGTATTGATTAAGGTGCTTAATTTTAATAATTTATTGTATTGATTAATTCAGATGATCAATTATAAATTGTGTAAATATAATTACTAAATGAAAGTAATTAAGGATTAATCACTTATAGTAATTAAATTAGATCTTTTGATTTATTAAAGTTAATTAATTATGTAATTGGTTTAAAGGGTTGATTTAATTGATATGATTAATCAAGAATGATTAAATTAATTAAGTTGATTAATTTATTCATTTTGAATGATTTGTAATAATGTAATTAGAATTGGATAATTTATTCATAAGCAATTAATTTACTTGGAAATAAATTGAATCAATTAGGATTAGACAACTAATTAATCCTGCTTATAAATGATTATTAAACGCTTGACCTTACCTATGAGGGTTTGTACTGTATGAGATGCCTTGAATTGATTATCCTATCTGATCTGTGATATTTTGTTCTGTAGATTGAGCTGTTTATATTTATTTGCATCTGTATATTATCTGTGAATCTGTGAATGGACGATGAGCGTTATAGTTTATATCGCTTATCAACTATATTTCTATGTTTTAAATCTGTGATGATTGAATGATGTGGCACTATTGTGTTAAAACCCTGGACCACACCATACACACACAAATATGGATTTCACGAGGAAATCGATTAAGTCGCAGATTTTTGAAAATAGTTAAATTTGAATTTTTAAATTCAAATGTTTTGGAAATGGAACCGGAATAAATGTGAAAAGCTTTTGGAATGGAAATTTATTTTAAATTACTTGATTAAGTTTGGAATTTAAATAATTTGATTTAAATTTGAATTCAAAAGTAGGAATTGAATTCTATAATTTGAAACTAAGGATTAATGATATTATACTAGTCATTATGAGTTAAACCATTTTAAAAGTATAATTTTGAGAATTTGAATTTAACCCAAGGATTTCAACTCGTACAAATGAATCAGATTTCCAAAATGAAAACTGTTGTTTTCAAATGATAAACACTTTTAGATAAGAACTGAGATTCCAGTTAATTAGGGGAATTTCAAGATTGAATAGAGAAATGATTTTCCTAAGTTATGAATGAATTCTTTTTGAAAGCTATGAATTAAATCTATTTATTTTTAATAGATTTAAATTGATGATTTGTTTAAATCAAATTGAAATGAAATTGTTTTGAAGGCTATAAGTTAAATCTTTGATTTAAAGATTTAACGAGTAAATCAAATTGAAATGAAAATTGATTAGGAAAAATCTGTGAATGAATCTTTTGTTTAAAAGATTAAAATGTGAAAATTGTTTAAACCGTTAAAGGTTGTGAAAATGAATCTTTTTGTTTTAAAGATTGAAAATGGTAATTTATTAAAACCATTTGAAAGAAAGTTTTGAATTATTAAGTTGTGACTTAATTGAAATCCCATATCCATATGTTTTAAATGTTTTCGCTCACTATTCGGTTTAGCCGGGAAAGGACCTTTGTGTCGTATAACCCATTCCGAATATGTGATTTGACGTTATGGATAGCATTTGAAGATCGGTGATGAAGACCGGGTATTTGCGAAAGCGATAGGATGACCTATCGATTGTTTCTGCACCGAGTCGCGCCGGTATAGAAACTCCCTAAGTGATGGGAAATCCGATCGGGATTGTGAATATCCAGATTGCAAGGACTTCTTTGTAAGTGCCTTCGGTTCTGTTCGAGCCCGGAACAGACTTGTATGGATTGTATGTCTGACATTACAAATTGAGATATAAAGCCGATTTCTTTCAAATATATTTCTGTTGGTGGCGGAGAATTTATTCTCTTAGCTTAACACCCTTCTCTGAGACGTACGAGCTCAGAGGTTATATAGTTGAAGGTTATCAGCGATATATTCCTAATTTGGTAATGTGACATGCTAAGTGTTGCTGTGAAATGATCATTGTGTTGATTATTTGTGATAGGATCATTTGTTTGATCGTCTATCCTGGTGATCATTTCTATGATCATTTGTTGACCCAAAGCATGGCTTTTTTATAAAGTATGTTTTTGTGGACGTGACTTCGTCGAGCCTCACACCTCGGGAATGGTCAAAACAGGAAAGAAGCAGCAAGGTTATGAGGGGTAGCGCCCTTTAGGATGTGTGCATTTCCTTCTGGAAAAGGGTGGTATCATGGTATGGAGCCCAGATGCTTACTCATGTTGAAAACACTTTATGATTGTGTGAATTGATTACAAGCGCTCGGTTGAAAGGTCCCAAAGGACCGGGGGATGGCATATTCGGTCAGTTGTTACTCAGTTAGGGGTAACCCGGCCTTGTGTTGGTAGAGATCCGGTTTGGTTCTCGGGGATGTCCATCCAGAGGCATTTTCATGTGGCAATGGGAAGTTCCTTGGCCTGATCATTCGTTGGAAATCCAATTCCCAATACGATCTTGTACGGTATTAGTTGTAGAACCTATCATTCACTTATGGTGGCGCCCCACTGTTTGGATGGTAGCTATAGTAGGCATAGTTCGAAATGTCTATGTTGGCTAAGATTTATATCTTTACTTTCGAAATGAATTTTTCCTACACTATGCACTAGTAATAATATCAAATGTTTCTTTTTAATGCGTATCAAGCATCTTTGACTATCATAAGGAGAAATCTCCTCCGATTCTGCGTTTGCATTGTGTGTGTGTGCGGGAGGCCTTATGGTAGTCTCATTTTTAAAAAGCATTGCGAATTGACTTTGAAAATCTTTTGTTGAATGTTTTAAAAGATAAACTGTTTTTGTTGCTCACACCAGTCCCACGACTGATCCAGAGTTTATCGTTTCTTTCCTAAACTATGGGTGCTCATTATTTTCTACACGAGCAGTCTAGAGTTGGGTTTTTTAGATAGTTAGATATAATGGATTATCTGGAGTTAGTTCAGTCTTTGGACCGGACCAGACTTGCTTATGCTAGGTGATATGTGATGGGGAGTTCGAGCTATTGCTGGATTAGTTCTTGGAAATGGAGTTGCAGTTATTTTTGGAATTCTTCCTTGAAGACTATTTTAGAGTTATTTGTTCCGCTGCTAGATGTTATCTATTTTCTTTCCGCTGCTGTTTTATTGTATCATATCTCTGATGTATATTGATATCTATTGGATCATCTGTTGTATCAGATATTGTATCAAAGCTGTATATCAATGTATTATTCTTTTATTCCGCTGTGTTGTTTACTTAATGATTGTTATAAGCTCCGGCGAATCAGATTTGAACGGTCAAATCTATGGCATTCGAATACGATATGAAGTATGGATGTCGATTTTCGAGCGGGCAAAATCCGAGTCGTTACATTTGGTATCAGAGCTAAGGGTTGAACTTTAGCTCAGGAGTATAACACATTAAGTAACTCATTAGAGATAGGGTGAAGTATCCCTAGAATGAGTAATCCTTAAGATATCCATTTGAATGCCTCAGTAAATTCTCTTACTATCTACTGATAGTAAGTATGAGTACAAGAAGAAAACGAGATAGAGGACAGGGAAATACGACTATAAATGGTCAATAATCTGCAACAGTTGAAATAACTTTCTTATCAATTTCTTTGATTCGTTTTCAAATTCTTTTGAAATTCTTCGTGACAGCTCCACAAAGAAGTTTCGGTGCGGTGATGCTCTACGAATCGTTGTAGAAAATTCTTACTTCGTATCTTCATCGATTTCTTATCAGTTTTTCGTTTTAAACTTTAATGAATTTGAAATTTAGAATTAAAATTTTGAATAAATTGGAAATTTTAATTGAATTAAATTGATTAATAGAATATGAAGAATGATTAGAATTGTATCGATAAAATGATTTTGTTTAAAACCAAAATTTGAAATTTTATTATAATTTCTTGTATCTATTATTGATATTCTGATTTGGTGAGCCAAATGCAGAATTGATATCCAGCTTGATTTGAAAAGATATTTCTCTATCTAGCTATCTCTGTGTTGTTTTCGTGCCTGCGAATTTCGAGGATGAAATCCTTTTAAGGGGGGAAGTTTGTAACGACCCCGGATTTTTATGAATTTAAATTGATAATTTAAATGAATTTTTGAATTAAAAATTGTAAAAATTGATTTTGAAAGATGTGAGTTTCCCCGATCTCAAATAAAAATGTGTTAAATTACTTGAATTTAAATCTTATATTAGTGGTTTGAAAAATAAATATTAAAGTATATACATTGACACAAGTACGAAATGAATAAATAAGTGAATTGTTAATTTATTATTGATGGTTAAAATATATATATATATAATAAATACAAGACAATAAATAAGAAGTAAATAAAATATAAGATATAACAATATAAAGTAAATATATATATATATATATCTTAATCTCATATTAATAAATCAATACAAGATAATACAAATGGAGTAGGCTACAAAAGTAATAAGAGTAAAATAAAAATAGAAGTTCACTTATTTTGTAAAGTAAAATAAGTATTAGCAATAAATGTTTCAAATAAATTTATGGTTAGAAATAAATGTTAAAGTTAAATTAGAATTCAATACATAAGTAAAATGAACTACAAGCAAAGTATAAAATATAAATCTATGTATGCACACTTAAACAATACAAAGAAAATAAAAGAGATGTGTATGCAGGCAATGCAAATAAAGTTTTCAAACAAATAAATACGAGTACAAAATAAACATAAACCAAGTAAACAAAAATACATACAAGTATGTACACTTGTAAAAGAATACCAAAACAAAATATATATGCATTGGCTGGCAAAACAAGGCAGCAAGTATATATTCAAAACATAAAGGACCATTTCATTTAATGCAAACATCCACAGCATGCCTATTTTACAAACAAAAGTAATACAAGATCACAAAAGAAAAGAAAACTTTGAATATAAGACTTGGTACTTGCAAAGGAAATCAAACAGCATATCTATATAAGTGTATGCATAATGTACTTGTAAGAATTAAAATGAGATGGTTGTTACATTGAAGCATGAAGCATTTAATGCTTTCAAACCAGCCCATGACTATTGTACTGTAACAACCCGTTAAATTAATAATATTAAATGAATTGAATTAATATAATTTCTAGTCTAATTTAGAATAAAATAAAAGCCTTAATATTTTATTTGAGAAAAACGTAGTAATTTGTTATAGTAATTGGAATTTAGTGTAACAATAAAATTTTATGATAATAGATTTGGATAATGTAATTTGTCACATTTTGTTAAAAGAATTAATTTTAAGAAACCAATATAATGCAATACAAAGGTGTTTGAAACGACTGTTGGGTTTTAAATGGAGTGTATATAAATAGTAAAAATCATTATAACCTCTTAATTTAATACGATTGTTTAATTAATACTAAAAGAATAAAATTTGAAATAGTATTAATGTAATAATAACTGAATTTAAGTGCAACCATATTTATGGAAGTGAATTGGACTTTTGTGGGTGTTAACATTGAATAAATTTATTTAGAGTAAAAAGGATTTAAAAGCATGTTTTGGATAGAATGTTAAATTCATGGATTTAGTGTAAGTAACTAGAATTTAATCTTATAAGATTTGGAACTGAATGTATGAAGATAATTTTGTAGAAATAGTTAATTAACAACTTAATTGTGCTACCTAATATAATATAAATAACAAAAGGACTAGAACTTGATTTGCCTAGGCATGTATATATATATATTGATAAACTATAACCAAGTGAGAAATTTGGTAGTAAATAGGGAATAAGTTGACTAAGGCAATTAGTAATTTAATAAATGAATGCATAGTAAGCAAGTGGAAATGTATGCATAAAAATATTTTCACATATGGGATAATTACAAAAGTTTACCCATGTATCTAATGTATATAATTGAATCTAAATTTAGGGCAACATTTTGTTATTGATGGTATAAGTGAATTTGAATAAAAGGGTAAAAATTATGTAGATTTAACATGTATTGAGTATATAGCTAAGAAGGGCATTCGATGTAAATGAATCTAAATTAATGTGTCTAGTCAATAAAGGAGAACTTTAAGGGAATAAATATAAATGAATGTATTTGGGGAATGGAGTCCTTTTATATGTTGAATAGTATAACGTTGTTATTAAGAATGAACGTTACTTTAGTAATTATTAATATGGTAACGGAAGAGTGTATAAATTTTATAGTAACGTAAAACGTATTGTAAGGTAATAATTATGTGTAGACTTATAAAAAAGATTTATGACAATAATTATTGTACGTATTTATTCTATTTGTTTGTTAAGTTTATTTTAATCAATTTCAATTTATGCACTAAATGATTTCAGTTAGTGTGGAATTTTTGTAAGTGGATAAATAAGATGTAACCAAGGGAAAATTTCATTTTTATAATATAATAATTAGTGGAATCTTAAGAATGAAACCGAAGTGGAATGAATTAATTGAGGTTTTAAGTTTTATTCAAGTGTTAAGTTAACAAAATTTCCAATAAGATTGAAATACAGTAATTTATGCAAATAAAAGATGGAAATTGGGTAAATATTAATGTATTGGAATATAAAAGAAACGTTAACTATGTAGGGAGTAATAATTGATTTATTTGTGAGTTGTAATCAAATAGAGTCAAATTTATTAGAATTTATTGCAATTAATGGGATTAATTGCAGTAACCTTTGAAGATTTATTCACTAAAATAATTGACGATGGAAATTATACGTAAATTTGCTTTTAGTTAATATTAAATATCCAGAGGGCTAGAAATGACACAAATCTACTAGTTTAGAAATTTACAATAAAAAGCGGTAAGTAATTTTTCTAAATATTTAGATAGTAGGAAGATGTAGATTTAGATGGAATTTATTATTTAACTATTTCATAAGTTGAGATCTAAGTTTAGAATTGAGATTTTTAATGTATAGATATTGAGCCAATGTTAGTTTCATTAAATTGACATCAATAACTTCGAATAATAGAAAGAAAGTGAATTTAATAAATTTAATCAAACGTATAATGTTGAATTTATTAAAAATTGGAATTTAACCTTTAAGTAAGGATTAACATCTAAATTGATGAATAGAACAACTATGTATTGACACTTGAATTGTTTAGAATTGGAGTAAATAATTAAGAAAATTTAAAGGGAGAAATTTGGTCAATTTTTGAATTTAGATGTAAAAATTGGATTTCTATAATTTATTTAATTTATTTAATGAATATTGAAAATAGCCATTTTGGTCACGGACTCGGATTTCGATGAAACCAGTTTCATCGGATCCGTATCGATGAATTATTATAGGGTTTCAAGTTTCGTATCGATCGGACCTGTCGTTTGATCGTACGGACGCGAAACGCCTTGAAAATCAATTTTATTAAAATCAATTTGAAATCAATTTGGAAATCTTGTTTTCAGCATAACTTCTTCATACGATCAAATTTGGACGTGAAACTTTTTCCATCGCGTTCAGAATATTTTAAAATACCTATCTGGATATATGGGTTTGACAAATTTCGTTCCGGGGTCAGAACGGGCTTTTTGGGCCTTAGTTTGTTTCGCACGTTCATCTATCTAGTCTATCTACTCTAACCCAACCCTACCTATAAATATACAGTTATAAACCCTAACTCCATTCTATTGTCTATTTGCTGTACGTTCATCTTCTTCAAGCTTCTTTTCTTCTTCAATGGGGGCTAACCCTAGATCCAGTCAGTTCAAAAAAAAAATTCAAATTTAAAAAAAAAAAAAAAAAAAATTCGGATCTGCAGCAGCTTCTGGTCGCGCTTCGGGTTTCAGGGAGAAAACCCTAGAGCAACTTCAGGTCAGGAAGAAAATGACTCTCGTTGATCCGGGTCGTTTTGGCGAAAATTCCAAGCAAGCACCGGGGAATTGAGGCAGCGCACCGAAGTCGAACCCGAAGTCGACCCAGGACCAGAATTTTCCATTTTTCAAATTTTCATAACTTCTGCATACGAGCTCGGATTCACGCGCGGTTTGTTTTGCTGGGATCGTATCGGAATTTATGACGTTTTGACGCTGGTTTGGACGAATTCCGAGAAGGGCGAATTTTTGGGTTTAAATCGAATTTAAATTCGATTTAAATTCAAAAGGTGAGTGTTTTAACCCACTCACAACTACTAGAAGCTTTTATGTTTGTTAAATTAATTTTAGAAATGAATATAAATTTATTTATGAGTATTTGGCATGTTTATTTTATTCATATCTGTTGAATTGCATTTATTAAATTTAACTGTTAATTTAATTAATTTATTGCGTATAAATTTACAGTCAAAATTTATTTGTTTGGATATGAACTGCTATTTAACAGTTATATAATTTATTACTGAATATAGACTGTAGATTAATAGCTGTTAAATTTAATTTGAATAAAATTGCCAGTATTACCTGTTATGTAGTACCAAAAATAATATTGTTATTGATTGATATTGATTGATGATTGCGATTTGGATGATGGATGATGTTGATGAATGGATGTTTATTGTATATCATTAAATTGCAAATTATCATGCATATTTCATTTCATTCGGGATTGTGGTTTGAAATGATATATAACCGCAAAATTTTATATATTTTTTTTTTAAATTGCGGATTGAAATGATAAATATCCGTATCACTTGACCATAGGATAGAAAATTATATACAGGCACCGCGGTATATATATATATATAACTATTTAAATGTGATTTCTATGGTTTGGATGGAATACGGTTTATAATAATCTTAAATTTTATATTGTATAAATATTTTTTCTTCCATATATATATACATATGAAGTTGAAAATTTTGAAATTAAAAGGTGTATAAAAATCTTTATTAAAAATGGAAGAAAATTAAGAAAATGGAGTTTAATAATTTATATCATATGTTTAAATGTTAAGTTTGGAAATTTTAAGATATGATATTTATAATTGGATATTTCCCAAAATAAATTGAAATGAATATTCTAGTACAATTTGAATTGGGAAAAATATATATATATTTTATTACTAGAAATTGAAGTCTTATTATTTATGGATTTTATATGAATATTCAAGACTAATTAATAGAACAATTGATCTGTTGAAAGAATAAAATCCAATTTTAGTTTGAAATATTGTTACTCAAAATGGATATACGTATATATAAATAAATTGAAGTGGTTTTGGAACTTGAGAGAGATAATATAAATTTTGGTTTAGACTTTAATAAAGAAATGTATTTGTAAAGCCATGAGAACTATTTTCTTTACAAAGTAACATTTAAGTTAAACCATTTAATTCATATACCGTTAATGTCCAAACCATTCAAGTTTTTTTTAGAAGTTATGCTTTTAAATTATGATTTTCAAAATATTATGCTTTGAAATATTTGATTTTCAGACGTTATGAAGTTAAAGCATTATGATTTTGGAAAAGAATTATATTTGGGATAAGTGATAAAATATGGTATTGGGTTTTGAAATGATATCGTATTCATGGTTATGAAATGGAATGTTTATTCTGATTTTTAAAGTATAACCTATTTTTAAATGACCGCAGTGTTATAATAACGATGGGTTGGCAAAGAGACCGGGATCGGATATGGACATACTCTCTATCGATACCGAAAACCACTTTGACTAACCGTGTACGCGGTGGAGATTCCAGAATGAAGTAGGTGGTGGCGACGTTTCCTGTAAGGTAAATACGTGGACCCGACTCCCTTGAGTTGGCATAAGGTGGCTAAAACAGGAGCGATTCTCAGGCCAATGAGGTCATTCCTCTGATCGGACCCTCCTCTTCGATATTATACTTTGATTTTGGATTGATTCAGTGGCCACTTCTATATTTTGATTTTGGGGAGTTAGTCCGAGGTGGGCGGTAACTACGGCTACGCGTTTCCACCAGCCTGGATAGCAATTGGTATATCTACCTTGGCATTGCCTAGTTGTGCCGTGTCACCTACCATACCGAGCCTTTACTACGAGTTTCTATTTGTGTCGTACCTATGGAGTATCCTCTGGTAGCTTCCCGATCAGGAGGTATTACGGTACTGTATAGACTATTGGCATTATTTGTGTTAAGGGCTACATGGGTAACCCCTTAACGCTATTAAAAAGTAAGTTTATTTTATAAATAGACACTATTATAATAGCGCAATATACTACATAGTAAATAGTTTAACGGATCCTTAGGAGATGTAAATCCCGAACATCTCTTGAGTTACTGTACTCATATTTATTTCTGTTAATTTAACTCACATAAGATCTTTTAGTCTGACTCTAGTGTTTTTGTCTTTTCAAATTCGCTCGGGTCAGTCCGAGCGTTTCAGGATCGAAGATTTTAGCTTTGGAGGACGAAGACGAAGAATCCGTATTATATTATTTATAGTATTGCACCACACTCTAAATTTCCGCTGCATTGATTGTATTGGTATGTGTAACTCTGATATTCATTGTATAAGTAAAATAAATATTTTGTAAATAGTTATCATGAACTATATATTGATTATTATATTTTATCCTTCCGCTATGAGATTCTATTTTGTTTTATTTCTTCTCTGTTTTTTTCTTATTTACCCCATAACAATCCGCCCTTGCGTATGCTTTGAATTGGCACGTGTGTCGGTTTAAAGTGTGCGAAAAGGCGGGATGTTACAGTTGGTATCAGAGCGAGGTTTAGCGATAAACCTTGGTTTTGTGGGGTTCGACTCTTTGTTAATAGGGTAGTAATACCCTATGGGAGTCGCTGAGTGTATATATATATGAGAGAGCGTATTTGTTAGTATTAATAAAGGATTTTGATATTGTGTTAATCTGTTCCGCTTTGTATTTATAAATTCTGGTTGATGCATGGGATGCTATGCCATCAATAGGGATTTCTAAACACTTAATAGGACAGACCGACATAATATTTGTTTTTAACATGGGTGAATGAAATAATTTTGCCTATTATATTTTCTGTATATAAAAATATTTTTATAAAGATATATATATATATATATATATATATATATATATATCTGGTTGCTATAGATTGGGTGTTAGGTAATATAAAAATATTTGTAATAAATTGAAGCTAAGTTGAAATTATAATAAATCAAATTGGAGGTTTTAGAACTTAAGTCCGGGATTTTTGAAAATCTTTTTTCAAAGGATTTGTGAAATATAATGATTTGGTTTATAGGTAATTTCTTATATAAATATTTAGTATAATTCGGAAGAATTGTTTTAAAAGAGGATTTTGGAGAAAATAAATTTTGTACTTTCCCCTCTGTCGCTGGAAAATAATTTCGGTGATGACGGCCGCATCATCGACTTTCATTTTCGAATTTCGAAGGGAAAGGCCACTGCAGTAAATTCTACTGCAGATTTGTTTTGAAATTATTTAAAATTTTATTTGTTTAAAGGTAATTAGAGATATAAAAGTTGTAAGAAATTAATTATCTATTATTTTAAAGTAATTTTGGAATTTGACCCGGTATTAATTCTTGAATTTCCATTAATTAGTTGTAAAAAAAAAAATTAGGTTAGTGAAATAAAAGAAGTAATCAATGAATTAAAAGAGTTGAGATTAAACTTGCATAAGTTCTTTTTCTTTTTCTTTAACATAAATAACTTACCAAGTATAAAAAGTTGAAATGTAAATTTAGAGTGGAATAGAATATTATGCAAGTAGAATTTTGAAAAAATGAAGTATTCAATAAATTACTGTTATAAATAAGAATTTAATGGTATTAACTTAAGTGATGATTGGAATTTTACTAAAATTAAAGGTTGTATTATTAATAGGTGATTTTAACCTTAAGAAAGTAAAAATGAAATTCCTTAATTTATAAAGTTTGATTGTAGGGTTATTAAATTAAGTACGCCTTAATTTCCCCTATTCTAATATAATGGAAAGTAGGAAAAATATAAATGACTACAATCCATAGTTAATGAATGAGTAAAATCTTTCACTTATAGGAATGCAAGTTATAAGGTTAATAAATTAAGTGTAAGTAGAGGGTTACTGTAATTAAATATAATGGAAATTCAACATTAAATAAATGAATGAGATTAAAGGTAAGTCGAAATTGTAATTTATAAAACAAATATATATTAATTAAAGGAATGGAGAAGAAACTTGTAAATTTTCACTTACATTCTTAAAACATACATAACTTACCATATAATAAAAGTTGCAATGTTATTAAGAAAATGAAAGGGAAATCTTACAAGTGAAGCTTGAGGTAATTAAGGTATTCAATAAATTTGCTGTTATTAATGAAAATTAATTGTATAAACTTAAGTTAAATTGGAAATTTTACTATATAAGAAAGGGTAAGTAGTATAAATAGATGATATAAACTTTAGTCTATAAATTGGAATACAAATATAATGAATTTTGTAATAAATGGAAAATGAAAAATTTTAAGAAATAAAGAAATCCCTCCATAAATGAAAGAAAGAAAATCAAACCAATGAAGCATGAGATAAATGTATAATAAATAAATTTGGGTGTTGGTTTGAATTGTGTTGTTTGATTTATGTTGTTGGGTAAGAAATTTGAAGTGGTTAAATGAATAAGTATCTATCTTTGTTCCATCTAAGACTGTTGAGTAAAGGATGCACTTGATAGTTAAATTTCATTTCATACAAATTTCAAGTTTGAACCCAAACAACTATTTGTTTGATGGATTAAATGGTTACTTTGTTTGTGTATGTATGTTGTTTGTAAGGTTGATGGTTGTTGAATTGTTTGGTTGATTAAGCATTGAATCCACTTGAATAGTTCACTTTAAAATAAATATTTAACCTTTTAGATTATATAAGTGAATACAGGTGATGGAAGCAACTGCTACTGCTTTTGGTTCCAAAATAATAAGCGTATATTGCCCGACAAATAGGTACGTTTTCGGATTACGTTTAAAGCGCTATTTTTCCCGTGTTGGGATATAATATTTTGATAATATATGTAATATATTTGTATATTTTGATATTATATTTTCTCCCGAGCCTCACCGTACAAAGGAGACTCTGCCAAAATTTTCCGTAAATTTTGAACTTAGAATTTTGTTGAATATTTTCCAAACTTTAATGATTTACGTATAAAAGGTTGTAATGATTATAAACGGGTATATTTCATTAAAGGAAATTAATCCAGTAAATTATTGTTTATAAGTTAATTTTGAAATAAGATGTACTGTTTATTCTTCCTTCTCCCTTCTTTTTCATTTTCGGGGACGAAAAGTTTTGAGTGGGGGAGATTGTAACGACCCGTTAAATTAATAATATTAAATGAATTGAATAATATAATTTCTAGTCTAATTTAGAATAAAATAAAAGCCTTAATATTTTATTTGAGAAAAACGTAGTAATTTGTTATAGTAATTGGAATTTAATGTAACAATAAAATTTTATGATAATAGATTTGGATAATGTAATTTGTCACATTTTATTAAAAGATTTAATTTTAAGAAACCAATATAATGCAATACAAAGGTGTTTGAAACGACTGTTGGGTTTTAAATGGAGTGTATATAAATAGTGAAAATCATTATAACCTCTTAATTTAATACGATTGTTTAATTAATACTAAAAGAATAAAATTTGAAATAGTATTAATGTAATAATAACTGAATTTAAGTGCAACCATATTTATGGAAGTGAATTGGACTTTTGTGGATGTTAACATTGAATAAATTTATTTAGAGTAAAAAGGATTTAAAAGCATGTTTTGGATAGAATGTTAAATTCATGGATTTAGTGTAAGTAACTAGAATTTAATCTTATAAGATTTGGAACTGAATGTATGAAGATAATTTTGTAGAAATAGTTAATTAACAACTTAATTGTGCATACCTAATATAATATAAATAACAAAAGGACTAGAACTTGATTTGCCTAGGTATGTATATATATATTGATAAACTATAACCAAGTGAGAAATTTGGTAGTAAATAGGGAATAAGTTGACTAAGGCAATTAGTAATTTAATAAATGAATGCATAGTAAGTAAGTGGAAATGTATGCATAAAAATATTTTCATATATGGGATAATTACAAAAGTTTCCCCATGTATCTAATGTATATAATTGAATCTAAATTTAGGGCAACATTTTGTTATTGATGGTATAAGTGAATTTGAATAAAAGGGTAAAAATTATGTAGATTTAACATGTATTGAGTATATAGCTAAGAAGGGCATTCGATGTAAATGAATCTAAATTAATGTGTCTAGTCAATAAAGGAGAACTTTAAGGGAATAAATATAAATGAATGTATTTGGGGAATGGAGTCCTTTTATATGTTGAATAGTATAACGTTGTTATTAAGAATGAACGTTACTTTCGTAATTATTAATATGGTAACGGAAGAGTGTATAAATTTTATAGTAACGTAAAACGTATTGTAAGGTAATAATTATGTGTAGACTTATAAAAAAGATTTATGACAATAATTATTGTACGTATTTATTCTATTTGTTTGTTAAGTTTATTTTAATCAATTTCAATTTATGCACTAAATGATTTCAGTTAGTGTGGAATTTTTGTAAGTGGATAAATAAGATGTAACCAAGGGAAAATTTCATTTTTATAATATAATAATTAGTGGAATCTTAAGAATGAAACCGAAGTGGAATGAATTAATTGAGGTTTTAAGTTTTATTCAAGTGTTAAGTTAACAAAATTTCCAATAAGATTGAAATACAGTAATTTATGCAAATAAAAGATGGAAATTGGGTAAATATTAATGTATTGGAATATAAAAGAAACGTTAACTATGTAGGGAGTAATATTTGATTTATTTGTGAGTTGTAATCAAATAGAGTCAAATTTATTAGAATTTATTGCAATTAATGGGATTAATTGCAGTAACCTTTGAAGATTTATTCACTAAAATAATTGACGATGGAAATTATACGTAAATTTGCTTTTAGTTAATATTAAATATCCAGAGGGCTAGAAATGACACAAATCTACTAGTTTAGAAATTTACAATAAAAAGTGGTAAGTAATTTTTCTAAATATTTAGATAGTAGGAAGATGTAGATTTAGATGGAATTTATTATTTAACTATTTCATAAGTTGAGATCTAAGTTTAGAATTGAGATTTTTAATGTATAGATATTGAGCCAATGTTAGTTTCATTAAATTGACATCAATAACTTTGAATAATAGAAAGAAAGTGAATTTAATAAATTTAATCAAACGTATAATGTTGAATTTATTAAAAATTGGAATTTAACCTTTAAGTAAGGATTAACATCTAAATTGATGAATAGAACAACTATGTATTGACACTTGAATTGTTTAGAATTGGAGTAAATAATTAAGAAAATTTAAAGGGAGAAATTTGGTCAATTTTTGAATTTAGATGTAAAAATTGGATTTTTATAATTTATTTAATTTATTTAATGAATATTGAAAATAGCCATTTTGGTCACGGACTTGGATTTCGATGAAACCAATTTCATCGGATCTGTATCGGTGAATTATTAAAGGGTTTCAAGTTTCGTATCGATCGGACCTGTCGTTTGATCGTACGGACGCGAAACGCCTTGAAATCAATTTTATTAAAATCAGTTTGAAATCAATTTGGAAATCTTGTTTTCAGCATAACTTCTTCATACGATCAAATTTGGACGTGAAACTTTTTCCATCGCGTTCAGAATATTTTAAAATACCTATCTGGATATATGGGTTTGACAAATTTCGTTCCGGGGTCAGAACGGGCTTTTTGGGCCTTAGTTTGTTTGGTACGTTCTTCTATCTAGTCTATCTACTCTAACCCAACCCTACCTATAAATATACAGTTATAAACCCTAGCTCTATTCTATTGTCTATTTGCTGTACGTTCATCGTCTTCAAGCTTCTCTTCTTCTTCAATGGGGGCTAACCCTAGATCCAGTCAGTTCAAAAAAAAAAATTCAAATTTAAAAAAAAAAAAAAAAAAATTCGGATCTGCAGCAGTTTCTGGTCGTGCTTCGGGTTTCAGGGGAGAAAACCCTAGAGCAACTTCGGGTCAGGAAGAAAATGACTCTGGTCGATCCGGGTCGTTTTGGCGAAAACTCCAAGCAAGCACCGGGGAATTGAGGCAGCGCACCGAAGTCGAACCCGAAGTCGACCCAGGACCAGAATTTTCCATTTTTCAAATTTTCATAACTTTAGCATACGAGCTCGGATTCACGCGCGGTTTGTTTTGCTGGGATCGTATCGGAATTTATGACGTTTTGACGCTGGTTTGGACGAATTCCGAGAAGGGCGAATTTTTGGGTTTAAATCGAATTTAAATTCGATTTAAATTCAAAAGGTGAGTGTTTTAACCCACTCACAACAACTAGAAGCTTTTATATTTGTTAAATTAATTTTAGAAATGAATAGAAACTTATTTATGAGTATTTGGCATGTTTATTTTATTCATATCTGTTGAATTGCATTTATTAAATTTAACTGTTAATTTAATTAATTTATTGCGTATAAATTTACAATTAAAATTTATTTGTTTGGATATGAACTGCTAGTTAACAGTTATATAATTTATTACTGAATATAGACTGCAGATTAATAGCTGTTAAATTTAATTTGAATAAAATTGCCAGTATTACCTGTTATGTAGTACCAAAAATAATATTGTTATTGATTGATATTGATTGATGATTGCGATTTGGATGATGGATGATGTTGATGAATGGATGTTTATTGTATATCATTAAATTGCAAATTATCATGCATATTTCATTTCATTCGGGATTGTGGTTTGAAATGATATATAACCGCAAAATTTTTTATTTTATTTTAAATTGCGGATTGAAATGATAAATATCCGTATCACTTGACCATAGGATAGAAAATTATATACAAGCACCGCGGTATATATATATAACTATTTAAATGTGATTTCTATGGTTTGGATGGAATACAGTTTATAATAATCTTAAATTTTATATTGTATAAATATTTTTTCTTCCATATATATATACATATGAAGTTGAAAATTTTGAAATTAAAAGGTGTATAAAAATCTTTATTAAAAATGGAAGAAAATTAAGAAAATGGAGTTTAATAATTTATATCATATGTTTAAATGTTAAGTTTGGAAATTTTAAGATATGATATTTATAATTGGATTTTTCCCAAAATAAATTGAAATGAATATTCTAGTACAATTTGAATTGGGAAAAATATATATATATATTTTATTACTAGAAATTGAAGTCTTATTATTTATGGATTTTATATGAATATTCAAGACTAATTAATAGAACAATTGATCTGTTGAAAGAATAAAATCCAATTTTAGTTTGAAATATTGTTACTCAAAATGGATATACGTATATATAAATAAATTGAAGTGGTTTTGGAACTTGAGAGAGATAATATAAATTTTGGTTTAGACTTTAATAAAGAAATGTATTTGTAAAGCCATGAGAACTATTTTCTTTACAAAGTAACATTTAAGTTAAACCATTTAATTCATATACCGTTGAATGTCCAAACCATTCAAGTTTTTTTTAGAAGTTATGGTTTTAAATTATGATTTTCAAAATATTATGCTTTGAAAATTTGATTTTCAGACGTTATGAAGTTAAAGCATTATGATTTTGGAAAAGAATTATATTTGGGATAAGTGATAAAATATGGTTTTGGGTTTTGAAATGATATCGTATTCATGGTTATGAAATGGAATGTTTATTCTGATTTTTAAAGTATAACCTATTTTTAAATGACCGCGGTGTTATAATAACGATGGGTTGGCAAAGAGACCGGGATCGGATATGGACATACTCTCTATCGATACCGAAAACCACTTTGACTAACCGTGTACGTGGTGGAGATTCCAGAATGAAGTAGGTGGTGGCGACGTTTCCTGTAAGGTAAATACGTGGACCCGACTCCCGTGAGTTGGCATAAGGTGGCTAAAACAGGAGCGATTCTCAGGCCAATGAGGTCATTCCTCTGATTGGACCCTCCTCTTCGATATTATACTTTGATTTTGGATTGATTCAGTGGCCACTTCTATATTTTGATTTTGGGGAGTTAGTCCGAGGTGGGCGGTAACTGCGGCTACGCGTTTCCACCAGCCTGGATAGCAATTGGTATATCTACCCTGGCATTGCCTAGTTGTGCCGTGTCACCTACCATACCGAGCCTTTACTACGAGTTTCTATTTGTGTCGTACCTATGGAGTATCCTCTGGTAGCTTCCCGATCAGGAGGTATTACGGTACTGTATAGACTATTGGCATTATTTGTGTTAAGGGCTATATGGGTAACCCCTTAACGCTATTAAAAAGTAAGTTTATTTTATAAATAGACACTATTATAATAGCGCAATATACTACATAGTAAATAGTTTAACGGATCCTTAGGAGATGTAAATCCCGAACATCTCTTGAGTTACTGTACTCATATTTATTTCTGTTAATTTAACTCACATAAGATCTTTTAGTCTGACTCGAGTGTTTTTGTCTTTTCAAATTCGCTCGGGTCAGTCCGAGCGTTTCAGGATCGAAGATTTTAGCTTTGGAGGACGAAGACGAAGAATCCGTATTATAATATTTATAGTATTGCACCACACTCTAAATTTCCGCTGCATTGATTGTATTGGTATGTGTAACTCTGATATTCATTGTATAAGTAAAATAAATATTTTGTAAACAGTTATCATGAACTGTATATTGATTATTATATTTTATCCTTCCGCTGTGAGATTCTATTTTGTTTTATTTCTTCTCTGTTTTTTTTTATTTACCCCATAATAATCCGCCCTTGCGTATGCTTTGAATTGGCACGTGTGTCGGTTTAAAGTGTGCGAAAAGGTGGGATGTTACATGTACAAACAAACAATAATAACCCCTGTACACATCTCATTTATATTAGCCTTCCCCTCTCATTGTAAGTCTGTTCCACAAACCAAAAGCCTGTAACCAGTTTTTCAAATCTGGAAGAAGAAAGGAAAAAAAAACAAATACAAATTACAAACTGGAAAAAACTGGGAATTAAGCAAGTAAACAAGTGGGATTCCAGCTTGTATTCAAAGCCTGTTTCAAGTAGAAGACCTCTGTTCTTCTTCTCATGACAATGTGAGTAACTCAACCAAGTTTTCTATGTTTATTGGAATGCCTGTGAGTAACTTCATATATAATATTTTAAGGTTCAATTTAGTTGTATGGTAAAATCTGAGACTTTGTTGATTGGGTGAGATATATATATATATATATATATATATATATATATATGTATTGGTGAATAAACCTGTACATATAAAAACAGGAACCTCAGAATATAAATTGGAACTGGGAGTGCTCATATATGTTTACTCTTTGATACTCTGAAAACAAAGTTTGATTTCAAAAAAAATCATTTCTTTCCAAACTATTAAATATTTGGACTTGAGATCAAAATAGCTATGGTTTGTGTAACCCTGAACTAAATTTTAAAAATAAATTTAAATTAAAATCACTTGGTATCACCTTTGGAAAGAGATATTTTTGAGCACAACTTCAAATTGATCAAAATTTGAATCTGGAAATTTTTGAATTCTGATACTTAGCTTGAATCTTCACTGGAAGACGTGAATTTTAAAGTTCATATCATAATTTTTAGCGATCTAGTTTGTGAGTAGTTTGGGTTCGTTCGAATTTTGCATTTCGAGTCGCCGAGGTCGGTCTAGTTGATCAGAGGGGTCGGGGCTTGGGCTGGAGGTGGAGGAGCGAACAGGAAGTGTGGGAAAAATGGTGGATGGGGGTGCAGTGCCTTGTGGAAGCGGCGGCGAGTGGATTGTTTCCGATGACCTAGTTTTGGAGGGTCGAGTATTTTCATTTCGTTCAACCCCTATGTGTGATCGAGTGTTGAGATACTTCGGGAAGTTGAAGTTCAGGTGTTGTCGATGACGAGGCCGGAGGTGGAAGCTCTCAGATGGTCGGAGTTGGGAGGAGGCAGTGTTGACAGGTTTGGTTGTGGTGAGGTCTCTGTGTTGCCAGATTTTGGGTCAAGCTTCTCGAATTTGATTTCGAGGAGTCTGGGTAGTTCAGGCGATCGGGATGGGTTGTGAGTTTGGATTGCGACTTACGGAGATGGTCGTTGATGGTCGGCGTCGGTCGTTGGAGCTGTGCAGGTGCACAAAGATGAGGGGATGTCTGGGTTGTTCAAATGTTTGGTGAGTTGTTTGGTTTCAGTATTGTCTCGAGTATTTCTCGAAGATGATAGGTGTTGGTCTCGAAGAAAAACAGGGGTGCTTCGGGACATATGTGTTTACAGTTGAAAACTGTACCTGTTGAAGTAAGACTAAATTTTAAATTAAAATCAGGTTTAAACTTAGTTTAAAAAGCAAAGTTTAAAATGTGAACTCAAGTTCAGTTTGAAACTCAGTTTGTGAACAAATTAAGTTTTAAAAATTTAAACTTGTTTTTATTACTTTGAAGTATTTAAAGGGTTAAAAAGAATTTGCATTTAAACATGGCATTTGAAATTGTAAACAAAGATTTAGATCAAAGCTTAAATCAAAAATTTTCCACATGTACTAAAATTTGGAAGTTTCGAAATGAATTTGGATTTCAAAGTTAAAGGCAAATTTTAAAAATCAAAAGATTTAAATCAAAGTTTAAAGCCATGTTTAATCAAACAGCTTTTTAAACTGATTTGCATTCAAATAAATATTTGAATTGGATTTGGATAAAGTTCTTGTATAAGCTGATAATTAAAATTGGTAAATGTTTAAATATATGATCATTTTGAATCTTTGAATTCATGATGAAGTTTGAATCTAAGATTAGAAGGGTAATGTTTTTATACACCTAAATATTAACTAAGTCATCAATAAAGGATGATTTATCTTAGAGATAATTAAGGTAATTAAAATGATTTACTTAATAAGGTAATTAAATAATGATTATTTTATTTATAAATTAATAAGTTAGAAATAATTAATAATGAACTAATCTAAGATAATTCTTTAAGAGAGTGATTAAGAAATGTTATTGGTTAAAAAAGATAATTAACTGAGGATCATTAAGTATTGATTAAGGTGATTAATTTTAATAATTTATTGTATTGATTAATTCAGATGATCAATTATAAATTGTGTAAATATAATTACTAAATGAAAGTAATTAAGGATTAATCACTTATAGTAATTAAATTAGATCTTTTGATTTATTAAAGTTAATTAATTATGTAATTGGTTTAAAGGGTTGATTTAATTGATATGATTAATCAAGAATGATTAAATTAATTAAGTTGATTAATTTATTCATTTTGAATGATTTGTAATAATGTAATTAGAATTGGATAATTTATTCATAAGCAATTAATTTACTTGGAAATAAATTGAATCAATTAGGATTAGACAACTAATTAATCCTGCTTATAAATGATTATTAAACGCTTGACCTTACCTATGAGGGTTTGTACTGTATGAGATGGCTTGAATTGATTATCCTATCTAATCTGTGATATTTTGTTCTGTAGATTGAGCTGTTTATATTTATTTGCATCTGTATATTATCTGTGAATCTGTGAATGGACGATGAGCGTTATAGTTTATATCGCTTATCAACTATATTTCTATGTTTTAAATCTGTGATGATTGAATGATGTTGCACTATTGTGTTAAAACCCTGGACCACACCATACACACACAAATATGGATTTCACGAGGAAATCGATTAAGTCACAGATTTTTGAAAATAGTTAAATTTGAATTTTTAAATTCAAATGTTTTGGAAATGGAATCGGAATAAATGTGAAAAGCTTTTGGAATGGAAATTTATTTTAAATTACTTGATTAAGTTTGGAATTTGATTTAAATTTGAATTCAAAAGTAGGAATTGAATTCTATAATTTGAAACTAAGGATTAATGATATTATACTAGTCATTATGAGTTAAACCATTTTAAAAGTATAATTTTGAGAATTTGAATTTAACCCAAGGATTTCAACTCGTATAAATGAATCAGATTTCCAAAATGAAAACTGTTGTTTTCAAATGATAAACACTTTTAGATAAGAACTGAGATTCCAGTTAATTAGGGGAATTTCAAGATTGAATAGAGAAATGATTTTCCTAAGTTATGAATGAATTCTTTTTGAAAGCTATGAATTAAATCTGTTTATTTTTAACAGATTTAAATTGATGATTTGTTTAAATCAAATTGAAATGAAATTGTTTTGAAGGCTATAAGTTAAATCTTTGATTTAAAGATTTAACGAGTAAATCAAATTGAAATGAAAATTGATTTGGAAAAACCTGTGAATGAATCTTTTGTTTAAAAGATTAAAATGTGAAAATTGTTTAAACCGTTAAAGGTTGTGAAAATGAATCTTTTTGTTTTAAAGATTAAAAATGGTAATTTATTAAAACCATTTGAAAGAAAGTTTTGAATTATTAAGTTGTGACTTAATTGAAATCCCATATCCATATGTTTTAAATGTTTTCGCTCACTATTCGGTTTAGCCGGGAAAGGACCTTTGTGTCGTATAACCCATTTCGAATATGTGATTTGACGTTATGGATAGCATTTGAAGACCGGGTATTTGCGAAAGCGATAGGATGACCTATCGATTGTTTCTGCACCGAGTCGCGCCGGTATAGAAACTCCCTAAGTGATGGGAAATCCGATCGGGATTGTGAATATCCGGATTGCAAGGACTTCTTTGTAAGTGCCTTCGGTTCTGTTCGAGCCCGGAACAGACTTGTATGGATTGTATGTCTGACATTACAAATTGATATATAAAGCCGATTTCTTTCAAATATATTTCTGTTGGTGGCGGAGAATTTATTCTCTTAGCTTAACACCCTTCTCTGAGACGTACGAGCTCAGAGGTTATATAGTTGAAGGCTATCAGCGATATATTCCCAATTTGGTAATGTGACATGCTAAGTGTTGCTGTGAAATGATCATTGTGTTGATTATTTGTGATAGGATCATTTGTTTGATCGTCTATCCTGGTGATCATTTCTATGATCATTTGTTGACCCAAAGCATGGCTTTTGTATAAAGTATGTTTTTGTGGACGTGACTTCGTCGAGCCTCACACCTCGGGAATGGTCAAAACAGGAAAGAAGCAGCAAGGTTATGAGGGGTAGCGCCCTTTAGGATGTGTGCATTTCCTTCTGGAAAAGGGTGGTATCATGGTATGGAGCCCAGATGCTTACTCATGTTGAAAACACTTTATGATTGTGTGAATTGATTACGAGCGCTCGGTTGAAAGGTCCCAAAGGACCGGGGGATGGCATATTCGGTCAGTTGTTACTCAGTTAGGGGTAACCCGGCCTTGTGTTGGTAGAGATCCGGTTTGGTTCTCGGGGATGTCCATCCAGAGGCATTTTCATGTGGCAGTGGGAAGTTCCTTGGCCTGATCATTCGTTGGAAATCCAATTCCCAATACGATCTTGTACGGTATTAGTTGTAGAACCTATCATTCACTCATGGTGGCGCCCCACTGTTTGGATGGTAGCTATAGTAGGCATAGTTCGAAATGTCTATGTTGGCTAAGATTTATATCTTTACTTTCGAAATGAATTTTTCCTACACTATGCACTAGTAATAATATCAAATGTTTCTTTTTAATGCGTATCAAGCATCTTTGACTATCATAAGGAGAAATCTCCTCCGATTCTGCGTTTGCATTGTGTGTGTGTGCGGGAGGCCTTATGGTAGTCTCATTTTTAAAAGGCATTGCGAATTGACTTTGAAAATCTTTTGTTGAATGTTTTATAAGATAAACTGTTTTTGTTGCTCACACCAGTCCCACGACTGATCCAGAGTTTATCGTTTCTTTCCTAAACTCTGGGTGCTCATTATTTTCTACACGAGCAGTCTAGAGTTGGGTTTTTCAGATAGTTAGATATAATGGATTATCTGGAGTTAGTTCAGTCTTTGGACCGGACCAGACTTGCTTATGCTTGGTGATATGTGATGGGGAGTTCGAGCTATTGCTGGATTAGTTCTTGGAAATGGAGTTGCAGTTATTTTTGGAATTCTTCCTTGAAGACTATTTTAGAGTTATTTGTTCCGCTGCTAGATGTTATCTATTTTCTTTCCGCTGCTGTTTTATTGTATCATATCTCTGATGTATATTGATATCTATTGGATCATCTGTTGTATCAGATATTGTATCAAAGCTGTATATCAATGTATTATTCTTTTATTCCGCTGTGTTGTTTACTTAATGATTGTTATAAGCTCCAGCGAAGCGGATTTGAACGGTCGAATCTATGGCATTCGAATACGATATGAAGTATGGATGTCGATTTTCGAGCGGGCAAAATCCGAGTCGTTACATTTCCTATCTCCACCACTTCTTCTAAATCTCTCCCCATAGCCTCGGCCACACTTTTGCCACCATACCCTTGCCTTGCTCCATAGCCGTACCCTTTAGATGATGACTAGATTTGATCCAAGCAAAGCTAAACCTTGGCCGAACCACATAGCCATAGGCCGAGCCCAAAACACCTCTTGATCCATGCCTTTAGCCTTCCTAATGCTTGTACCCTACCATTACTTCATGTTCTATACCATAGTCGTACCCTTACTTGCCTTGGACGAGCTTAGATGCCTCAATCCAATGATGGTCGAGCCTTGTGTGGTGATGGTTTTGCCTATGGTGGAAGTGGCCGAGCCCACTTATGGTGGTTATGTCATATTTGTTTCAATTTGATTTATTTTTGTTCATTGATTTGATTTATAATATTGTGTTGAATTATATACTTATGTATTTTTATACTTATTTGTTTACAAGATTTAAATCATGGCTCTTCATCCACTCGAATCTAGTCGTGCCTTTTCGTGCTTTACGAAGTTTGGATTTGTGTTTTGAATTTGATCCCTTGCTTTAGAAGGTGAGTTATTCACTCTAGACATTCCGTACTTATATAACTGTGAAACAATAGCAAGTGAATTGTAGTGATGATATGATAGTAATTTATTTATGCCCGTGATATGATTATATGATGTTAAAATCTACTTATAAACCTATAACATCATCGGATATGTTATATTATGCTATACTATTTATTTTATTTACTATTTCTCACACTACAAGTTCCCTATAGAATAGAATCACTATACGTTGAAATGATTGTACGCGAACGGACTTTAGAATAAGGAAAAATCGTTATGAGCAGAAATGATTAGCTCAAGAGATTTTTGATTATTTTATTTGACTTGGGATTGCGGGTTTGAAACGATAGAACCCGGATTTTTATTTTTAAAGCACGGATTGAAATGATACATATCTGTATCACTTGACCTAGGTTAGAAAATTATATACAGACCTATGGTTAATTTTAAATACTTTCTGGAAATTATTAAGTATTTTGAAATTTAGAAATATGAAATTTTAACTTAAATTGGATTTAAATGATTTGAATAAACGTTATAGTGATTTTCCATAAGTTAAAATGTATAAGCAAATCAATGATTAAAATGTAAATTTTGATTTGACTTAATAATTGGAAATTTATGGTTCAAATGGAATTTAAGCTTAACTTAGTAAAAAGAATATTTTATTTATGAAATGGGTATTTTAGATAAAGTATTAGGTTATTTGTTAAAAATAAAAGTTAAGCAATTTATAATGTATTTGACTTAACAAATGAATTTTAATTTAAATTGGATATTTATTAATAAAATGTTATTTTATTAAAATTATAAAGTAAGTAATATCCAAATAAATAATTTTGAAAGGTGAAATAAGTTTGATAAGTTAAACATGAGAAAAGTTGAAGATATATTGTGTTTCAAAAGGGTATAGTAAAACTTATAATAGAAATTGTAGCATTTTCAAAATGCTACGGTTTTAAGGTAGCATTTGCTAAGTGCTACCATTTTTGAAGTATAACTATGTTTTGAATATAGTAAATATACCTATAGTAGCATTTTTTAAGTGCTGCAATTTCTGAATTTGAACTGTTTTGAATATATTAAATATACCTACAGTAGAATTTTTAAAGTGCTATAGTTTCTGAATTTGAACTGTTTTGAATATACTAAATATACCTACAGTAGCATTTTTAAAGTGCTGCAGTTTTTGAATTTGAATTGTTTTGAATATAATAAATATACCCACGGTAGCATTTTTAAAGTGCTGTAGTTTCTGAATTTGAACTGTTTTGAGTATAATAAATATACCTACAGTAGCATTTTTAAAGTGCTGCAGTTTCTGAAATTTAACTGTTTTTGAAATACTAAATATCTACCGTAGCACTTTATAAATGTCGCTGTTTTTGAAAAATACAATGTTTTGGAGTGTTGTAATTGAACGAATGAATTTAGAAAATGCTGAAATTCTAGAAATTGATACTTGTTTTGAAAGGATGACGACTTCATATTTGAATGGTTTAAGTGAATTATTTTGATTTGGAATATAAAGCATTTTTGAAACTTATAACCATGGTTAATCATAATGTTGGGTTGTTAAAGAGATCAGGATCAGAAGTTGTCATACTCTCTGCCAACTTCGTAAACTACCTTAACAACCGTGTACATGGTGGAGATTCCAGAAAGAAGTAGGACAGTGGCGACGTTTTATTGATGTATGTACATGGACTCGACTCCCGTGAGTTGGCATAAGGTGGCTAAAACAAGAGCGATTAACAGGCTAATAAGGTAGCTCCTCTTATCAGACACACTTTTTCATATGTCATTCTATTACTTTGTGATTTATTGGTGTGCACCTTTGATTTTGGGAGTGTGGCCCGAGGTGGGCGGTAGTGGCTACTACACGATACCACCGGCCTGGAAGCGTAATTATTATATCTACCCTGGCATTGCCTCGTTTTTCCGTGCCACCTACCCTAGCGCACCTTGTACGATTTTGGTTTTGTGTCGTACCTATGGAGTATCCTCTGGTAGCCTCCCAATCTGGAGGTATTACGGTACTCCATAGACTATTGGCACTATGTATGCGTTAAGGGGGATATTGGGTAACTCCTTAATACCATTTTTAAGTATGTTTAGATTACTAATAGACATTATTATAATAGCATATATTACTACATAGTAAATAGTTTAACGGATCCTTAGAGGATGGGCGGTCCCAACCATCCTTTAAGTCACTTGTGCATTTTATTGTAGTTTACTTGAGTCGGTTTACATTGTATATGTATGTATGTCCGGACTCGAGTGTTTTGTGTTTTGCTTTACGCTCAGGTCAGCCTGAGTATCAACTTTGGATTTCACCTTATGGAGCTAGGATTTGCTGGAGATCACCTATCTATCCAGTTGTTATTGATTTCATTTTAGTATTTTCTATTCAACTAATGTACTAGTGGACATTTATGTATTTGGGATTTTGTTGTATTTACTTTTTAGACTTTGGTATTTGTACTTGTTTTGAGACTGTGTTATAGTAGCTTTATAAACTACGATTGTTATTTTTATTTTCGCTGCGAGTTATTCTGATTTATCTGTGTCTGTGATTCTATGATTGTTTTTATTTGCTCCAAATTATATTACAATCTACTATTTTGAATTATTCAAGTCGGACATGTGTGGATTTATTGTCGATTTGAATGGTCCAAAATAGTAGGTCGTTACGTATATATATACATATTTATCCATTACATATCAAATCACACTTTAAATTTTAAGCCATTCTTGGTTTTTAATCCAAAACAAATTCATCTTCAAACAACTCTTGTTTTAAAACAAAGATTTCTATATTCAAAAATATTCAAAATGATATTATTTATTATTGCCTTCAACACTTTGAATAGTTTGTAAAATTTTGGGACTATATCCAAAACTTCACACTTAAGATCCATTTTTAATTTATGAGTCATGCTTTATGATTTTACTTCCTTAAAACATTTCACTCTTTTACATCACTATTTGTTCTGTAATAAACATCCTTTTGTTAAGACACAATAATCAATTTAAGATAATAAAATTATCATATCTAGAAGTTAATAACATCATATATTCCATCATAATTTTTTGAAAAAAAATGAAATCAGGATAAACTCATTTGCATAATTTAATCTTACCCTAAATTTCCATTTGGTTATATATATTACCACCTAAATTTTATAATCTTATTTAATTTCAATAACAACCAACCAACTTAACGTACTATAATAACCTACAAAAATTATTTCTTTTATATCAATAATAATATTGATGTAAAAATTATTTAAAAATCATTATGTATGAAAATAAAATGTACGCCCTCATATAATACTCCCAACTCACTCTAGAGTACTACTGACTCTATCTCTAATGAGTAATCCCTACAGAGCCAAGGTTCTTGCTTAACCTTCTGCTCTAATACCATATGTAACAACCGGGCAATTTTCGACCCTTGAATATTGACATTAATGCGTCCACTATACAGAGTGCCAAACAATCGAGTTCTAGAAATACCAGGTTGTTAGGGTTTTAAGAAAAAGAGATAGAATAATAAAACAGAAATAACAGCACAGAATCTCTATCGCAGCGGAACAAAATATAATATATAATAATCAGCATTTTATACAAAGAATAGCTGTAACTGTTAGTACACATACAAGATATCATAGTACAACAAAACTAGACAGTTATAATAACTTGTCCTCAACTGCTGTCTATACAGCCTACAATACACAGTAGAATATAGTCAAAATGTGCAATACATCTTTGCAATCCAGATACAGAGATATTCGATTCCAGATATAGAGATATTCGATTCTGGTCTCTTCGAGTCCAAGTAAAAAGGTAAATTGTTTAAATAAACAATTTTATTATTCAAGGTGACGATATTTAAATATGGAAATTTATTACAGATTTTTATTCAAAAAACCGTAACATCATTTTGTTCTAACTATTTTGACCTGTCTGACCACTTGATGACACAGACAAGAATAATTTTAAATAACCATCAAATAAAAATAATCCCAAACCTAGCTTGTTACTAATTTAACGATTAATTGTTAAGACTAAATAATTTGCAACTCAAAATTTAATTAACTTCAATTTCTGAAACAATTTATATTATTAACCCAAACAATTATAAATTACACAAATTTTTAAACAATTTAATTCAGTTAATTTAGATTTTAATTAATTACTTTTCTATCATTCTTATAGATAAATAAATCTTACTTTTCATAAAATAAATTCAACCTAAACATTAGGAGGTAGGATTTACAAGGCAACGGTTTTCATGTTGATTGAATTTATAACGTAAGTCGAATTTGGGTTTTCAATAATTTAAAGTATATAACTCCATTTTCTTTCTTCTTGTTTTTTCTTTTATTTTTCATTTCTTCTTCTTTTCTTTTCTTTTTCCTTTCCTTTTTTTATTTCATTTTTCTTTCTTTTATCTTTTTCTATCAGGCCCACTATTCTTTCCGGCCCACCACTCTGCTTCCCTCTTCTTCCTTTTCTTTCCAGTTCCCACTATTCTTCTTCAATTCAAAATCTAGGCAATTGCACACAGTCATGCATGTACGCATGTACACTGCCTTCCACTGCCACCCTTCAACGCCGACCATCTCTACAAGTCACCATCGACCCTCCACTCCATGCTCCACTACTGAAAAAGACCACAAAACTCCTCGCTCAAAAATCTAACAGCCAATCCTAAACAATATAGAACCCACGACCACTCGATCGTCTCTCAGTGCCGCCGTGTACCACCATTAACCACCGAACCATGCCAGAACTATCGCTACACCCTTATCTTCCTTCTCCCTCTGGTGCGCAATCCTCCACCTCTCCATTTTCCTCGCTTTTGCTATGCGACCAATCACCAAAACACCACCTCAAACCCTACCTTTGCCTCGCCTCGACACCTCGCTTCCCCAAAAAGTGCCACTCTAATTTTCCCTTGCTCCCCCTCCTCCAAGCCACCTTCTAACTAAACCTCGACCTTCCTCATTGACCGCCTCGCTAAAAATTGACGAAAAACATCATTCCGTTCAACTTCAAAATTCCCACCCAAAACCCCACTAAAAATTTCGTAATCACCATAAAAAATCACCATTTTTGATGACGAACACAGTAGCAAAAACAAAGTACTAAATTATGATACTTGAAATTTTGACATTTTTAAGTTGTTTATTTATAAAATATACTTTTTTGCTCTACACTCGAAGGTACCAAACGAAACCAATTTTAAGGAAAATACATTCAAAATCAGTCGGTTTTGCTTTTGGAATCGATGCCTAAAAAAAATTGTATAAAGAGAGATTGGTTTTTATAGTGGAGGGTGAGTTGGTTTTAACTAAAATAACGAACAGAGTATGTATATTTTTCCTGTAAGTGAAACTTCATCATATCTAATTCTTATACTTACATATTTACCCAGCAAAACATATAAACATTTCACCCAGATCAACAGTTCATTCACATGCACAATCTGTATGTTTATATAAATATATAACCAGTTGAAATGTAAGTGTTGTACTCACTTCCTTTAGAAGATGAGCTACTTCTTGCTTTTTTTAATCTTCCTTCCTTCAAACTTGAACACTTAACTTGATTCTTCTCTTCATTCATTTCTTAATGGAAGATTCTCTTTTTTTGAATGTTTGAGTGGTATAAACCAGGCAGTGATTTCTATAGAAGTAGAATGGAAAGGCTAGATTCATTTTATAGGCTTCACAACTCAAAGATTTTTTATTTTATTTTATTTTATTTATTATGAATTGATCTGATTTTTCCTATTTGCATGATTTGAAGTTTTATGTGTGATTTGAGATTTTGCTATGATGATGTTCCCTTATGTACGTACATGCATACTTCATGTATATTTTCTTATATATATTTGTCACCATACACACACACACACACACACACACACACACACATATATATATATATGCTTACATTTATTCATATACACATTTACACATTTATTCACCCTAAACACTTATACACACACACATATACAATACACATTTCTACTTTATCATGTTTACCTTTTATTTTATATATTTAGATATACACATGCTATATGTATAGATATTTATTATTTCCATAAGCATTGTTTTTATAACATATATACAAATGATCACGCATATAATGCTTTTATGAACATATATATATATATATATATTCATATATGCTATGGTCATCATATATATATATATATATATATATATATATATATATATATATATATATTTGCGCTTGTCACCTTCAATATTCCACATACCATATATGCATACATGTATACATATACTTATGCATATTTTGCCATTACATATATTTTCATATATATTCTTACATTATTTCCTATTTACATGTATATAACTTCATATGGGTATACATAGACACACACACATATTATTTTTTAAATATATATATATATTATCAACATCATAAAGCTTGTATATATTTATATATTTTTGGATAATTTATCTTAATTTAAATGGTGGAGTTTATATACATTTCTATAATACTTATCATATCAAGGAATTTAAAGTTTTAAAATTAAACATAGTTTTTAATCAATTTATATATATCCAGATATTTTAAATATCAGAAAACTCATCTATTTGACTTGTAGAAATTAATATTTCAATAATTAATATCAATTAATTTTCCTGGTATTTGATGGCTAAAAATCCGAGTCATCACATGTTATAGAGTTGAACTGCCTATCCTAAGGTTAAGTATGAGGGAGAAGTCAGCGTTATCATTTCGGAAAAATCCTATAGAGTTGAACTGTCTATTCTAAGGTTAAGTTCAAAGGAGAGGTCAACATTAGCATTTGTCGAATGACATATGCTGGAATTCATTGAGAAGTTCGAGATATATTCTACCGCTGAAGACTTTTGTGATGAGATGCTAAATGGGACTTCACCATCGATAATGATAGGCAATTAAGTACGACCATAGACAAAGGGTTTGGCTAACCCAAGTGTACATCAATGCCAAATATATAAAGATGCTTTCGATTGACGTACATGAGATTTGATATTATTGTGTATCACTTGTTCAAGCATGGACCGGTTATGTTTACCTTTGCGCTACATTTTGTCTAGAGATATACGTGGTTTCCGAAGGTAGATTCTGACCCTTGTTGAGAGGTTCACCTCCGTATGAACCATCTTTTTGGACAGTTTAAATCGATAATTACCCTCACATGTCAAACTCAAACCATTAAAAAGGGAGAATTGTTATGGGGTAGTTAAGAAAAAGACAGAGAAAGAAAGAAAAACAAATACAAAATCTCGCGGCGGAATGAAAAAGTATAATAATCAAATAAATAGTTCATGAAGTTGTTTACAAATAACATTTATTATACTTTTACCATACAGATCTGAGTTATATACAACAAAAATAAATAAATAAATGCGGTGGAACAACATGATGCAGTGGAATAAATATAATAAATAATAATAGTAAAATATCTTTATCTTCATCCTCCTGAAAGCAGTCTTCGATAAAATGAAAAGCTCAGACTAACCCAAGTGAATTGAAAGGATAAAACCCTTGAGTTAGAACTAAAAGATCTTATGTAAGTTAAATCGAGAGTAAATAAATATGAGTGTGACGGCATCAGAGATGTTTACGAGGTTTACCATCTCATATCCAGTGTTTAACGTGAGTGCAATAACTTAAGAGACGTTCGGGATTACCATCTCCTAAGGATCCGCTAAAATGTCTACTATATAGTACAATACGCTATTATAATATGTATACGGTAAAGTAAAGTATTAAAATAGCGTTAAGGCGTTACCCATATCTCCCTTAACACATTTTATATAATGCCATAATTTATATAGTACTGTAAACTCCACCCGTAGGTGGGATATCAAGGAGCACTCTATAGGTACGACACAAAACATACTTGCAGAAGGCGCGAAAGGCATGTGAACTTGCACTCGAGGCAATGCCATGGTAGGATTTTGACAATTGTGGATCTGGACTGGTGGTTACGCATAGCAGATAATACCGCCCACCTCGGAATACAGTCCTATAATCAAAATCAAGGGGTGGCCACCAAATCATCACAAAGTCAAAATATGGTATCGAAGAAGCATGTCCGATAGGAGGAATGTCCTCACTTGGTCCGACATGGCTCCTGTTTTAGTCACATCAAAGCTGACTCATGGGAGTTAGGGTCATGCAAATACCTCATACAGAATCGTACACCAAACCGTCCTACTTTATTTCTGAAATCTCCACCACATACACAGTTGTAAAAGTGCTTTTCAATATTGGTAGAGTATGACAATATCTGATTCTGGTCTCTTTAACAACAAAACACTTATTTCATACCGAATGGTTCTATTACATTTCTAAAATTGATTCATAATTGATATCAAAATATCATAACCAATTTCAAACCATATCACTTTTGAAACCATATTTACTTTCAAAACCATATTCACTTTCGAAATCATCGAAAAGATGGGTTATTTAAATCCTCGTTTCAAAATAATCATATTTACTCAAAGATGTCCTTTCACCAGCAAATGTCATTTCAAATCTCAACTTGGGTTATTTCATCATTTAATCATATTTTCTCTTAAATCAAGGATTTAAATATAACCACTTCCACTTTACAATTTAGAATTTAGAAAATAGTATAGATAGTTACAAATAGTTTAAATAGTTAAGTATAGTTTTAAAATATAGTTTAAATGGTTTGAAATACTTTAAAATAATTTAAAAAGCCGATTAGAATAGTTTATATATATTTAAAACATTAGTAGAATTAAAATAGATTAAATAGATTGAAAATAAATTAAATAAAAAAGATTTAATAAATTTAAAATAGATTAAAATGGGTTAATTAGTTTAAAATAGATTAAATTGGATTAAATAGATTAAAATTGATTAAAATAAATTAAAATAGTTTAAATTGATTAAATGGTTTAAAATATTTTAAAATAGATTAACTTAGTTTAATAGTTTGAAATTTTTTCTAATTAAAATTTAAGGTAACATTTTAACAGTTTATATTGAAATAATAAATTTTAAATTAACATCAAATCTAACCATTTCTTCCATTTCAGCAAATCTAGACCATATTCAGATTTTCTAACGACCCGTAATTTTCGATAATTAAAATACTTAATTTAATAAGGTTTTTTGTGATTTAATATTAGGAGAAATAAAAATTTGTGATGTACTAACGAATTAATAACTAAAATAAAATGTAACAATGTTAACTAAGGTAATTGAGTTAATTATTAAAAATTTGAGTGAAATTCCAGTCAATTGAAATGATTTAAAGTTACACTTGGTTATAAAGTGAATATAGGAAAACAAATGTAAATATTATATTAATTAATGAAATAGAATATAACTGAAATAAAGTGAAATAGTATTAATTTAAGGTAACTAATAACTGCTTTAAATGTAATTCCAATTAACTAAAAGAATTAAAGAGTTATAATTCATATAGCATGTAAATAAATTATAGTGGTGTACGTATTAAGAAACCGATAATTTAACGGATCTATTAATTAATTACATAATGTGCAATAAATAGAATTGGTTAGAATTAGTATAGTGCAAGTGGTTATAACTTTTGTTGTAAATAATAAACTTACAAACATTATTAAATGTAGAGAGGGTGACAATCGTTATTTATTACCAATTTAAGTAATCAATTGCAATTATGTGTAAATAAATGTTACACTAAGGTAAGTTAATACGATAACTGCAAATTTTGAATATAATAAATTATATGGAAATTTTAATTATATTTACGTGACAATAATTGACGTAATAAAAAGAATAAAACCAAGATAAAATAATTATTTGGAATTATGAATTATAATTAAGGTTCAAAATTGACAAAAAATCAATATAATGGAAATATAGAACTAATACAAGTAAAAGATGGAAATTGTAGCATATTAGTGAAATAAGATATGAACAAATGTCAACTATGTTATTCGAGTAATAATTGATTGAATATAATGATAGAAATCAAAGTATAAATCAATTTATTGAAATTAAAGTTATAATTAATTGGATTTAATTACAGTGAAATTTAACACTGTAATTAGTGAAATATTAAACACTGAATTGGATACAAAAATTTGATTTAATTTATTTTAAATGTTTACGTAATCTAAAATGATGAAATCTGTTAATTATCAAATGGGAATTGAAAAGTGATTTAATTAATTTAATATTTATAATTAACATGAAAATAACCATTTTGGCCACTGACTCGGATTTCGACGAAACTAGTTTCATTTGGTCCGTAACAGTGAATTATTGTAAGATTTCCAGTTTCGTAGTGATCGAACTTGTCGTTTAATCGTATGGACTCGAAATGCGTAGATATCAATTTAATTAAATTCAACTGAAATCAATTTGAAATAAGCTGATTTTAAGTTAACTTCTTCGTATAATGGAATTAGGACTTGAAACCTGTTCCATCGAGTTTAAAATTATCAAAAACATCTATTTTGATATTTGGGATGAGCTATTTTTGTTCCGGAGACAGAATGGGCTTTTCGGGTCATTTATCGTTCAACATGTAGATCATTCTGGTCCATTCTTTCTGTTTTCAGCTATGCTTATAAATAGCCCGTTATAAACCCCAGCTACTTCTTATTTTCATTTGTCTGTATGTACAATTTTCTCTGGCTTCTTCTCAATGACAGAAAACCAAACAAATTTCAAATTCAATTACAAATCAAAATCAAATCAAAAATTGAAACTCCTCAAAATATATCGAATTATATATCGATTTGAAGCCCTCGACGAGTGCAGATCAAATTTACAGTTAGTTTTTCGATCTGTGTTGCTGTATGGACGAAATCGAGTGATTTATTCTCGGCCGTTTATCGTTCTGTGATAAACGTCGACCGATCGTCGAATCAAAGGTTCGGGGTTGTAGCGAGTCGCAAGGGGATCGCATCGACATGGGTTGTGCAGCAAGTTGACAGTCGGATCTACCGAAAAAATTCATTTAGGGTTGCAAATAGGTGGTGGCGGCGGCTCTGTTGAGCGTCGATCGATGTGAGAGTTGGCTCGCAAATGATCGTTGAGGGGTCAAGCAGGGCGCGGTCGTAGACTGGCCAGCGGCGGCGTGGCGCATGCGTTCGTGAGGTGGCGTGCGTATCTGGTTCGTGGCTAGGGTTCGGTGAGATGGGAACGTAGTAGTGACGTGTATGATACATACACACACACATACATATATATACACACATATATATATATATATGTATATATATAATTTTATTTTTACTTTAATTTCAATTGCCAATGTTATAACACCTGTAACTTTTACATACGAGTTGGCCTGAGGGGAGGATTGTTGACCGTGGGATGGTCGTGAGTTTGGCCGGTGATGGCCGGAGTTGATAGGCAGGTGCACAGTATGGTGATGATGATTAAAGTGGGTTACAGGGTTTTATACCTCGTGATGGTCTCGGGTAAATTGAAGGGTGACTCGAAGCAGGAAAGTCTTTTACTCGAAGTAAAAATATGAGGAGCTAAGGTTTATGAAGTGTTTTAGGTTTTAGAATTTGATCAGAAACCTGTTTTCCAGGTTTTATAAAATTTGAAGTAAAAGTAAAATGCAAACGAAAATCTGAAATAAGCTAGAACCTGAAATTGAATTTGAATTCAATAAGTTTAAATTTTGGATCTTTGAAATAAATTTGAAATTCTTTTAAACTCAAGTTGATTTTAAACCAAAACAGAAACTGTTTTCTGTTTTTAAGTTTTAAAAGTAAAGTTGAAAATGTAAGTTGAAGTTCCAACTGAGATTTTTAAACCTGAAATTTAAATATGAATTCAATAATTTAATCTTGGATTGTGAAATATTTTGAATTCAGGAAGTTTTAGATGTTTTAAACCAAAACAGAAAACTGTTTTTCTGTTTTTAAATTTGAAGTAAAATTTTAAAATGCAACTGAAAATTTAAAACAAAGTTTAAAATCTGGGAACAGAAATATGAAGCTCAGATAGATAAATCTAAGTTTGAATTTAATTTAAATCTGGAAAGTTAAATTTAGATTTTAAACCTTTACAATATAAAGGAACATTGGTTTTGAATTTAAACTATGAGTTTTAATTTATGAAACAAAATTTAAAATAAATCTAGTTTTAAAACCTGAAATTTGACTTTAATATCAGTTTTAAAATTAAAATGAATTTTTAAATTTAAATTTGTTTAAACTATTTTAGGAAGGTTAAATACTTGAACTTAAAATAAAGATGGAAATGTAAGTAAAGCTTTAAAGTTCAAAATTTAAATTTGGAATAAAGATTTAACTGTAATTCAGTTTGAAATTTAAAAAGAAATTTTTAAATTGAATTTATTTGAAATAAATTTGTTTTAATATCTTTTAAACTTTTAGTTTATAAAAGGTCAGTTTTTGAACATGTGAGATAGAATAAATTTTAAGTGAAGGTTAGAATAAATTTGGAATAAATTTGTTTTAAAATACTTTATATAAGAAGAATGTTTCTTAATTTATAACTTAAGAAATTGGTTTCATTTAAATTATTAAATTAATTTAAATGGAATATTAATTATTTAACTAATGAATAATGTGGATGTTTAATTAAGTAATTAATAATTTTTAAGTTAATTAATTAGACTTGAGATAAATTAATTAAGGTTAGTTAATCTATAATTAAGGATGGTTAATTAAATTTCAATTAATGATTAAGATTTATTTAATCAAGTGATTAAAGAAAATTAAGATTTTAATTAACACTTAATTATTTAATAATTAGAGATTAATCAAATTTGAATTAAATATTAATTAATTGATAATTAATAATGATTTGTATAAGTTAACTCTTAATTAAGTAATTAATAAATGTTAATGAAGGTCATTAATTTAAGATTATTTAACAATTAATTAATGTGATTGATTTTAATAATTAATTAGATTAATTAATAAATAATAATCAAATTTTTAAGTTTAATTACTTAATGAAAGTAATTAATTAATTAATTACTTGGTGTAATTAATTTGATTAATGTGATTAGTTTAGATTAATTAAGTTAAATTAATTTAAACATTTGTGGATTGTTGATAATTACTTTATGTAATTAATAAAATTGTAATTACTTAAGGAAGTAATTAATTAATAATTACTAGTTGTAATTAAAGATATTAATTATGGAAGTAATTTAAATTACTTTGAAATTAATCAATGGATTAATTTAGATAATGAATTAACAGTAATTAATTTATGGGATGAGTAATTAAAGTAGTTAATTACTGAATGGTTATTAATCATGGGTGATTAATACATATATATATATGGTTTAAATTGAAGATTAATTACTTACGTAATTAATTTATATAGAGATTGATTAAACGTAATCAGAAATCATTAATAAATTAATTAATGATGTAATTTAGAATTGATTAATTAAGAAATAATCAATAAATGAAGTAGTTAATTAATAATGGATTAATGTAATTAATTTTAGTTAATTAATTAATTAAGTAATTATAAGTTAATTATGTGTAAAGAGTTAAGTATAATTAACTTGTGGAATTAATATTAAAGGCTAATTACTTATTGTAATTAGGGAATTGTTAATCTGAAATGATTAGTTGGAAGAATAATGAGATGATGGTTTATAAATTGATTTGTAATCAATTGATGGTTAAGTTAAGCAGGATTTTAATGATGAAGTAATTAATTTAATTCATTTTTAAAATTAATTAGAAATTAAGTGATTAATTTAATTCATTTTAAATTAATTATAATTGTGTGATCATCAGATCATTGCTTATGTTTGATGATTGGTATTGGTTGCCTGGTATGGTTGTCATCTCAACTATGAGATGGAAAATGTATGGATGCATTGGTTGCTTTTGAATGATAATATGGATTATCTTATTATGATATGAATTATGTGTTGATGATAATGTTGATTATCTATTGTGTTGTGAATTATCTATCTGTGTGTATATTGATAATGAATTGAATTGTTTTAAACTCTAAAACAACTTGGCCTTAAAAGACACGTTTTGGATTTCGATGAGACCGGGATCGGGTTTCCATATTTGGATATCCGAAAACCACATCGATCCAAATTAACGTTAGGTCGTGAATCTAAAGTGAATATGAAGATTCAGAGTGCAAGGGTTATTGTCGTTAACTCTGAGGGTGATTCCAAAATGAGTGTAAGGAGATAATGCCTTCGGTTTTGATCGAACCCGGAACGAACTTGTATGGATTGGATGCTTTCAGAACATCGTCAGGAGGACGATGAGAATTCTAAGTGTTAAGTCCTATTAAGGTAATCGTAGCCTCAAGCCTCATCATCCGGGAATGGCTAAAACAGGGGAGGTGCAGCAAGGCTTTGTGGGTAGCTCCTACTTGAGAGCGAGATTTACCCCTGTCTAGATGTTCCTTTATTTCGGCTTAGTGGTACGGTTGCTGATCACAACTGCGGAGTGGTCTTGTTCGGAACTGTTCAGTAAGGAATGGTTCTGGCTTTGTGTTGCAGGGGAGCGGGCATACTCCTCGGTACGGTGATCTAGGCCACGTACTGTTACCGGCGGTACCCCAGTAGCCCAGCCATTGTATGGAATCCAAAATCCAATAAGTTCCAACGGTTTTGATTGTAATACCCACTTTTGTGGCTAGTAGCTGGAATTTAATCGTGTAACAATTTCGGCTATTTCTTATTAACTTGAAAAACCTAGACACTATTATAATATCATTGGATTTCCTATCAAATGTTTTGGTTAGCGTAAGGTAAAAACTTTTCCATGTTTATGTGTGGGAAGTCTTACGTGATACCTTTTCTTTCAAAGGTTTTTGAAAGTTAAGTAACTTTAACCTGTTACTCACACCAGACCCACGTCTAACCAGGAGTTATTTCTATTTTCTTTAACTCTTGGGTACTCAAATTTTTACGAGTACCCAAGGGAATTCAGGTTAGGATCCAGGTTAGCTTTGACGAATTGTGGAGGAGCAAATGGAGCAGGAGGCTTCTGCGTATAGTTATATAGTTCCGCTGTGTTGGTATCTCTGAGTGTTTTCTATAATGTATTGAGTTGTAATAACTAGACAGGTGTTTATAACTGTCTAGTATGTGTTGTATTGTCTATATACTCTGATATCTGTTGTATACCATGTAATACCTATGTTATCAATATAATTTATTCATTCCGCTGTTGAGGTCCTTGTGTTGTTTCTTCCTTCTCTTCTTTCTTTTCTCTTTTCTATCCCTTTCTTTCTTAAGGATGATACGACTTTTTGTGGATAAAAAGTCGGGTCGTCTCAGTTGGTATCAGAGTACTAGGTTGAGCGAATACCTAGTGTCTGGAGTGGGTCTATCTTGAGAGAGCGAATTTGTATTTTTAATATATATATATATATATATATATATTTATGGTTCTACCTATTTGTTGGTTTACCTGTTCAGGTTTTCCAATGTAAGTTATAAAGGTAGATGAGGTAGAAGTGTGTGTAACACGACCACCATTGGTTGGAGTTTGAATGGATGAGGTTGGAAGTGTATTTGTCGAGACTGTAGACCTAATACCGTCTCGAGTGAGTTCTGTAGTGATGAAGGACTTCATCGATCTCTGAAGGTAACCTGTGAAGGTTCGGAGTTCATCTTTGAAGTGCAGAGTTGGATGAGTTGAGTTTGGATCTGTCGATACGGCAGAAGCAAGTGAGTAATGATATTTTGATATCTCAGGAAGTTGTAGCTGCGTGATGAGATGCAGTGACTATGGATATTTCCGAAGATGTTTCTTTGGAACAAGAGTGAGGAAGTGAGTCTGCTTTGGTGATGTGGCTGAGTCCAGCAGGGTGTTTTTGTTTGCTTTGGAGTCCGAGTTTCTCGGAGAGCTTTGGATTGAGAATTCCTTGGTTTTGGTGTTAGCAGTGCAGCTCGGAGTGTTCTGAGTTAGCAGGAAGTTCTTCTGGCTGAGTAGTTTTTCTGAAGTGGGGTTCAGAAGCAGCAAAGTGGACTCGTTTCTCTGGGAAGTTGGCTAGGCCAGCATAAGCTATTCTGTTTGGTTGACAGAGAGCAGTTTCTTTGGATCTAGGCTGAGTTAATCGCAAAAGTGACTTGTGATAGTATGTTCTTTTGGATTGTTGGAGATTATCCAGATTTCTTCCAGGAAGTCAGAGGTGTGCCCACATCTGGAGATCGAGTTTTCTTCCCAGGAATGGAACTGGTGGTTCAGTTAGTAGATGGATGGTTCCTTGAGATAGAAGTTGGTGAAGTAGCTCAGGTTTCGGAGAAACTTCTGAGTTTTCTTTATGGATATGTGGAACCATATTTCTGTGCTGAGTTGTCTAGTCCGTGCTTGTGCTGTTGTTCAACATTTTCTTCTGTTTCGGATTAGAGTTGTGCAGCGGAAGCAGTTTGGGGTGCATCTGTTTTTCTTTTCCCAAATAAGGAGAAGTTTGTTCTGTCTTCTGTTGTTGAGAAGCAGGGTGCGTGTTCCTGGTTTTGGATCGATCTTGAGAAGATCATTGTGATGGATTGGATTGGTCTAGTCAGTTTCTAGGAGCATCAGCACGAGTGAGCTAATCAGGATGGATATTGATAGCCTTGGATCGTCCGAAGAGATTTTATGGATAAGAGACGGAGGAATTTGGATTCTGGAATCGGAGATTTGATTTGGGATAAGTTTTCTCTGATCCAAGAAGCTATAATTTTGGGAAGCTAGCTCCGTAGAGTTTTGGATTTCTTCTGTGTTTTGGTAAGATTAGTGTTTGGTTTTATAGAGTTGAATTGCCAGTTTGGATAACTGGGATTCAGGGTGTTTCACGTATCTCTAAGGGAGTACGTGTTTGATATTTCTGGTTGTAGAACCAGCAGTTTAGGTTGGATTGGTTGTTGAGTCAGACTCGTTTGTAGTCTGATATTCTATATAGAATTGTTGTTAGGAGCTCTATAGCTTAGTAGTATTGATTGATTGTATTTTATAGAGCGAGTATCCCGATATACATATATACAGGGAAAACTCGTGAAAGTTTTATCCAAAATTCTTTTGGATAATTAGATTTGTTCTGATTGTGTGAATTGGTTACTTTGGTTGTCAGCATATGATTAACATATGCTGTATTTTAAAATAAAATCTGTAAATAGATTATTAAATTACCTTTGTTTTAAATTTCGGGGACGAAATTCTTTTAAGGGGGAAGGATTGTAATATCCCGGAATTTTGGACAATATAAATTTAATAATCTGTGTTTAAATTTAAATCGAATTGAAAATTTTTGTTAATAAATTTGATTTGTTTTAATAATCTTCTTTATTTAAATATTTAATTTGTGAATTTATTTTTAATAAACTAATAAATCTATTTTCTATTTAATAATATATATGTATTTATATATATTTTAAATAGATAAGTTGTTTTTAATTTAATTAGTATAGCATAATTTTAATATTTTGAAATTTTGAATTGTGATTTATTTTTGATTTAAGCTATTCAAAAATATTTAATAAAATAACTAAATGATTTTAAATATAAGATAAATGTTTTATTGGTTTAAAATATTTCGACTTAAGTTTGAATATTAAAATAAGTTACTAAAATGTTTGTGTTATTCTTTTTAAAATATTGATTTACTAAAATGTGATTTGTAAATTTAATATGAAATTTAAAATACAATTTAAAATATGAAACATGTATTCAAGTAAGTTATAACCTCTTTTATAAATTTATTTTAATTGTTTAAAAGCATCTTTGTCAAATGATTTATTTGTATATTTTTTTATTTATAATAATACTTTGCTTTATTCTTTAGAAATTAATTATATACATAACTAGGTGTTAATGGAACTAATTAATTAAGTTTAATTTTCTTTAACAATTTAATTAAAATAACAAATCATTTAAAATGACATGTGTATGTAATTTAAGACATAAGTTAACATGTGTTAAGTATTTAAGCAAGGTAATTTACAAGTGTTAACATTTTAGCCATGTGTCAAAATTTTAGTTTTAATTTTCCTTTAATTTTAATTTAAATCAAAATACTGTTATTTAAACTTGCATGTTTTCTTTTCCCTTTCTTTTCTCATTTTTCATTTCATAAACTAAGAGAAAATTTCCAACTAAAAACCTAATCAAAACTCTTCATTCCTCAAATCTGAAAATCATGATAACCTATTCAATTTCCAGTAAAATCAATTGCATTCCTAAAGTCTGCAAATTTCACCTCCTCCAAACTTCAAAATCAAATACTTTGAAACCTGGGTAATTAGAATTTGTAGGACCTGCATGCAACTATGAAGCAAGCAAAGTCCGCATTCAAGAATTTTCAAATCTGGAAGCATTTTTAAAACAAGATTAAAAGCATCAAACAACTGAAGCTCAAGTTTAATGGCATTAAAACATTTGCAAAGTTCAAGCAGGATTTAAAAAGAGAATTTGGAAGCTTTCAAAAACAGAGCTCTGTCTACATTTTAGTACAGGTGAGTAACTCATTTTAAATTTATTTTATAGGTAAAGTTGTACATGCATTTTAAATTAGAAATGAAATTATATGAAATTGCTATAAATATTATACCTGTAAATATATGCATGTATACATAATGATGACTGTCGCATGTCTGTTCTTCAAAATCCCAAACTCCTGTTTGATCCCTGAATTCTTTTCTTTGACTTGTTTGATGTTATGACTTAAAATCTTGAATAAAACCTGTTTATTTTAGAATAAGGCAAGTTTAAATTTTATATAAATTAAATAGAATTGTCTATAACCTGGAAAATTAAATTACACAGAACAACAATTTATATAATGTGGAAATTCAAACTATAGAAATTCATGTTTCAGGTTTATGAATAAAAACATCAAACAAATTCATGAATTTTAAATCAAATATTACAATTTATAGTGTTTTAAACAAAGCACAGTTTTGAATTTACTGTATTTTACATCTTGGTTAAGCACAGTCGATGCTTGCATTTCATTTGGTTGAATTTGTTTCTGGCGGTAGTGTAGCTATCATAGATTATGAGAAAATTATTGAATTGGATTGCAATTCATTTTTGAGGTTGTAATTTGGGATTTTTAGTGGTGAACCCTACTTTTATTGGGTTACTATTTTTGTTCGAATGTGGTCTCCTCGGTTGATCGACTTCAACCATGATTTGCGTGTTGGTAGATGGTGGTTTGGGGAAGCCTTCGTCGGAGTATGGAAGGTGATAGTGGTCGGAGTTTTGTGGCGGAATGATGTTGACAGGTTAGGGATGTGTATGCTGTCTATAGTTTCAGGTTTTGGAATTTGGGTCTCGAACACGAATTCGAGCATATGTTGTAGAAGTTGGTGTTGAGTTGGCCTGAGGGGTGGATTGTTGACCGTGGGATGGTCGTGGGCTTGGCCGGTGACGGCCGGAGTCGATGGGCAGGTGCACAGTATGGTGATGATGATTAAAGTGGGTTACAGGGTTTTATAGCTCGTGATGGTCTCGGGTAAATTGAAGGGTGACTCGAAGCAGGAAAGTCTTTTACTCGAAGTAAAAATACGAGGAGCTCGGGTTTGTGAAGTGTTTCAGGTTTTAGAATTTGATCAGAAACCTGTTTTCCAGGTTTTATAAAATTTGAAGTAAAAGTAAAATGGAAACAAAAATCTGAAATAAGCTTGAACCTGAAATTGAATTTGAATTCAATAAGTTTAAATTTTGGATCTTTGAAATAAATTTGAAATTCTTTTAAACTCAAGTTGATTTTAAACCAAAACAGAAACTGTTTTCTGTTTTTAAATTTTAAAAGTAAAGTTGAAAATGTAAGTTGAAGTTCAAACTGAGATTTTTAAACTTGAAATTCAAATATGAATTCAATAATTTAATCTTGGATTTTGAAATATTTTGAATTCAGGAAGTTTAAGATGTGTGAAACCAAAACAGAAAACTATTTTTCTGTTTTTAAATTTGAAGTAAAATTTTAAAATGCAACTGAAAATTTAAAACAAAGTTTAAAATGTGGGAACAGAAATATGAAGCTTAGATAGATAAATCTCAGTTTGAATTTAATTTAAATCCGAAAATTTAAATTTAAATTTTAAACCTTTACAGTATAATGGAACATTGGTTTTGAATTTAAACTATGAGTTTTAACTTATGAAATAAAATTTAAAATAAATCCAGTTTTAAAACCTGAAATTTGACTTTAATATCAGTTTTAAAATTAAAATAAATTTTTAAATTTAAATTTGTTTAAACTATTTTAGGAAGGTTAAATACTTGAACTTAAAATAAAGATGGAAATGTAAGTAAAGCTTTAAAGTTCTAAGTTTAAATTTGGAATAAAGATTTAACTGTAATTCAGTTTGAAATTTAGAAAGAAAATTTGAAATTGAATTTGTTTGAAATAAATTTGTTTTATAATCTTTTAAACTTTTAGTTTATAATAGGTAAGTTATTGAACATGTGAGATAGAAAGGATTTTAAAATTGGTTTAAAAAGCTTGTTTAAATAAATTGTTTCATTTTATAATCTTAAAGTTTTAAAATGAAATTTTAAGTGAAGGTTAGAATAAATTTGGAATCAATTTGTTTTAAAATACTTTATATAAGAAGAATGTTTCTTAATTTAGAACTTAAGAAATTGGTTTCATTTAAATTATTAAATTAATTTAAATGGATTGTTAATTATTTAACTAAGGAATAATGTGGATGTTTAATTAAGTAATTATTAATTTTTAAGTTAATTAATTAGACTTGAGATAAATTAATTAAGGTTAGTTAATCTATAATTAAGGATGGTTAATTGACTTTTAATTAATGATTAAGATTTATTTAATCAAGTGATTAAAGAAAATTAAGATTTTAATTAACACTTAATTAATTAATAATTAGAGATTAACTAAATTTTAATTAAATTTTAATTAATTGATAATTAATAATGATTTGTATAAGTTAACTCTTAATTAAGTAATTAAGAAATGTTAATGAAGGTCATTAACTTAAGATTATTTAACAATTAATTAATGTGATTAATTTTAATAATTAATTAGATTAATTAATAAATAATAATCAAATTTTTAAGTTTAATTACTTAATGAAAGTAATTAATGAATTAATTACTTGGTGTAATTAATTTGATTAATGTGATTAGTTTAGATTAATTAAGTTAAATTAATTTAAACATTTGTAGATTGTTGATAATTACTTTATGTAATTAATAAAATTGTAATTAGTTAAGGAAGTAATTAATTAAAAATTACTGGATGTAATTAAAGATCTTAATTATGGAAGTAATTTAAATTACTTTGAAATTAATCAAGGGATTAATTTAGATAATGAATTAAGAGTAATTAATTTATGGGATGAGTAGTTAAAGTAGTTAATTACTGAATGGTTATTGATCATGGGTGATTAATATATATACATGGTTTAAATTGAAGATTAATTACTTATGTAATTAATTTATATAGAGATTGATTAAATGTAATCAGAAATCATTAATAAATTAATTAATGATGTAATTTAGAATTGATTAATTTAGAATTGATTAATTAAGAAATAATCAATAAATGAAGTAGTTAATTAATAATGGATTAATGTAATTAATTTTAGTTAATTAATTAATTAAGAAAATTATAAGTTAATTATGTGTAAAGAGTTAAGTGTAATTAACTTGTAGAATTAATATTAAAGGCTAATTACTTATTGTAATTAGGGAATTGTTAATCTGAAATGATTAGTTGGAAGAATAATGAGATGATGATTTATAAATTGATTTGTAATCAATTGATGGTTAATTTAAGCTGGATTTTAATGATGAAGTAATTAATTTAATTCATTTTAAAATTAATTAGAAATTAAGTAATTAATTTAATTCATTTAAAATTAATTATAATGGTGTGATCATTAGATCATTGCTTATGTTTGATGATTGGTATTGGTTGCCTGGTGTGGTTGTAATCTCAGCTATGGGATGGAAAATGTATGGATGCATTGGTTGCTTTTGAATGATAATATGGATTATCTGATTATGATATGAATTATCTGTTGATGATAATGTTGATTATCTATTGTGTTGTGAATTATCTATCTGTGTGTGTATAGATAATGAATTGAATTATTTTAAAATCTGAAACAACTTGGCCTTAAAAGACACATTTTGGATTTCGATGAGACCGGGATCGGGTTTCCATATTTAGATATCCGAAAACCACATTGATCCAAATTAACGTTAGGTCGTAAATCTGAAGTGAAGATGAAGATTCAGAGTGCAAGGGTTATTGTCGATAACTCTGAGGGTGGTTCCAAAATGATTGTAACGAGATAATGCCTTTGGTTTCATTCAAACCCGGAACGAACTTGTATGGATTGAATGCTTTCAGAACATCGTCAGGTGGACGATGATCATTCTAAGTGTTATGTCCTATTAAGGTAATCATAGTCTCAAGCCTCATCAACCGGGAATGGCTAAAACAGGGGAGGTGCAGCAAGGCTTCGTGGGTAGCTCCCACTTGAGAGCGAGATTTACCCCTGTCTAGATGTCCCTTTATTTCGGCTTAGTGGTGCGGTTGCTGATCACAACTGCGGGGTGGTCTTGTTCGGAACTGTTCAGTAAGGAATGGTTCCGGCTTTGTGTTGTAGGGGAGCGGGCATACTCCTCGGTACGGTGATGTAGGCCACGTACTGTGACGGGCGGTACCCCAGTAGCCCAACCATTGTATGGAATCCAAAATCCAATAAGTGCCAACGGTTTTGATTGTATTACCCACTTTTGTGGCTAGTAGCTGGAATTTAATCATGTAACAGTTTCGGCTATTTCTTATTTACTTGAAAACCCTAGACACTATTATAATATCATCGGATTTCCTATCAAATGTTTTGGTTAGCGTAAGGTAAAAACTTTTCCATGTTTATGTGTGGGAAGTCTTACGTAATACCTTTTCTTTCAAAGGTTTTTCAAAGTTAAGTAACTTTAACCTGTTACTCACACCAGACCCATGTCTGACCCGGAGTTATTTCTGTTTTCTTTAACTCTTGGGTACTCAAATTTCTACGAGTAGCCAAGGGAATTCAGGTTAGGATTTAGGTTAACTTTGACGAATTGTGGAGGAGCAAATGGAGCAGGAGGCTTCTGCGTATAGTTATATAGTTCCGCTGTGTTGGTATCTCTGAGTGTTTTCTGTAATGTATTGAGTTGTAGTAACTAGACAGGTGTTTATAACTGTCTAGTATGTATTGTATTGTCTATGTACTCTGATATCTGTTGTATACTATGTAATACTTATGTTATCAATATAATTTATTCATTCCGCTGTTGAGATTCTTGTGTTGTTTCTTATTTCTCTTCTTTCTTTTCTCTTTTCTATCCCTTTCTTTCTTAAGGATGATACGACTTTTTGTGGATAAAAAGTCGGGTCGTCTCAAACAACACTTATTTACGAAACCAAAAGTAGCAGCTATTGCATCCATAAATCTGTATTTCACTTAGATAATCAAAAGAAGTTAATAATCAAGAAATATTTAAGTTGTTTCAATCAATAACAAACAAATTAACACAACATACAATAGTCACAAGCAACAAAACCATACAATCATCACATGCAATCAAAGCAATCAAGCATCCATCCGTAGCAATCAAAACAAAGGGTTTGTTTGGGTTTAGAAACTTTTAATCATATAAATGATAAGTAAACTACTAAGTATACCATACACTCAACTGTCATAGATAAAACTCAATAGATCGTTTATACATCCTTACACAATAGAAGTATCCTTTCCCAACCAATCCATAAGCCAAACTAACTATAATTTCAAATAATATTCAAGTTTTATTCTTATTACTCTTTTTGTTCACACTATTTACAATTCATTTTCATTCGTTCATACAATTCTTGTTTAATTACTTTACATTGTTACATACAAAATTCATTTTCCATTCATTTATTGTAACGAACCGCATTTTTGGACAGTTTAAACCGACGATCAAATACACATGCCGATTCCAAACCATTCAAAAGGGCAGATGGTTATTGGGGTAAATAAGAAAAGAAAAGAAAGGGAAATAAAGGAAATGAAACAACACAGAATCTTGCAGCGGAACGATAAAATATAATTGTCAAATAAACAGTTCATGAAGCTGTTTACTGTACTTTGATCGTTGTTTATATAACATTTATCAGAGTTATACATATACACCTGAACAAATAAAATAATGCAGCAGACATCATGATGCAAAGATAATAATAGAATAGTATACTAAATCTTCGACTTCGTCCTCCAGAATAGATCTTCAATAAGCTGAAAAACTCAGGTCTGACCAGAGCGTAATGAAAAGACAAAACACTCGAGTTAGGACTAAAATATCCTCATGTAAGTTAAATCAATCGTAAATAAATATGAGTGTAATGACGTCAGAGATGTTTACGGGGTTTGACAAATCCTATCCAGTGTCAACTAAGTGTAATAACTTAAGAGATGTTACGAGATTTTCCATCTCTTAAGGATCCGTCAAAACTATCTACTATGTAGTACAATCGCTATTATAATATGTCTACAGTAAAGTAAAAGTATTAAAATAGCGTTAAGGCGTTACCATAACTCCCCTTAACACATTCTATAATGCCATAGTCTATACAGCGCTGTAAACCCCACCGTAAACTAGTGGTTATCAAAGGGTACCCCATAGGTATAACACAAAACAAATCGTAGTGGTCGCGAACAGGATAATCAGTATGACAAGGTACATGAGGCGATACCAACTAGGATACTAGTAGTTGCGTGATCCAGACTGATGTTGAGCATAGCCAACAGCTACCTCAATACCGCGAAACAACACTCCCAAATCGAGGGGTGCACCCAAATCGAATCATAAAAGCAATAGATATGGTATCGAAGAAGTGTGTCCGCTAGAGATGGCGAACCTCAATGGCCCGGCGCAGCTCCTGTTTTAGTCATGTCAGGGGTCATCCAATATCATTCTCTTTCTTCAGTCAACGCGTTCACCAAACCATCCACTTCATTCTGGATCAACACTCCGCGTATACTAGTTATTAAAGTGGTTTTTGGTATCGACGGAGAGTATCTCCATATCCGATCCCGGTCTCTTTAATAACTACGTATTATTACACCGATGGCACTTTTACATTTTAAAACAATTCATAATTGATATCAAAATATCATATTCGCTTCAAAAATCAAATCCATTTCAAATATCATCATATCTATTCGAAATGTAAGGTTCCGTTTCGAAATTCATTTTTCTTTCGCCTCGATATCTCATTTCGATTTCGAAATCAATCCGAATTTCAATTTAGGTTGCAGCTTCATTTAACCCAATTCGTATTTAAATTCAAGATTTAAATATAAACATTCACCCTATTGACCAGCTTGAAATTTTAGAAAATAGTTCTAAGTAGTTTAAAAGTAGTTTAAATAATTAAAATAGTTAAAATACTTAAAATATTTAAATGGATTTCAAATAGATAAATTAATTTAATATAGTTAAATGGATTTAAGATAGATTGAATATAATTAAACAGGTAAATAGCTTTAACTCAGATTAAATATAATTAAAATAAATTAAAATATGTTAATTAGTTTAAATTAAATTAAATTGGGTTAAGTAGATTTAAAATAGATTAAAATAAGTTAACATGGTTCAAGATAGGTTAAAATAATTTAATATAGTTAATGTAGGTTAAAATAGTTTAAGTACTTAAAAATGGTTTATATAACAGAGTAATTCGGAAAACAAAATGAAACAGATTCAAAACCAAACCATTTAAATTATAACTTCCCAATTCAAATCAATTTCAATTTCCATCCTACCGATTCAATTTCGATTTCAATTAAAATCAATGTCAATTTTGACTTCAAATTAATTCAATTCTACATTCACCTTCAATTAGTTCAATTTCAATTTATATCGATTTGGAGCTTGATTTTTCAAAATATCAATTTATAACACTTAACAAAATTATCCTTAAATATTCAAATTTAAATCCAAATTTCAAATATGATTCAATTCCAAGCTCAATTTCAAAATATCATTTTTATGTCACTTTTACTTAGTAATATAAAAAGCTCGAAATACTGTTCAGTCTTTAAAACAAATAAATTTTCGAAATTCAATCATATCCCGATTTTAATTTCAAAGTCTCAACTTAAATTATTTAACAATTTCTTTTAACCAAAAGTTATTTCAACATTCCAAACTCAATTTTTTGCGATAAATTCCATTTCTATAAATTGATTTTATTTATAACATTTAAATAAATTTCAAATCAACGATTATGAAATTTATTAATTTAACCAAACCGGTGTCCATATACAATTTTCTATCCTATGGCCAAGTGATTAGTTATTTCAACTAAATGTCAGGGATGAATGTCATTTAAATCAAATCACAGTGTCATATGTAAGCATAATAGGATATATATAAGCAAATAAACATCCAAACATTTAAATATCAACCAATAGCATCCATCGAAATACACCATCCAATAGACAATACAATTCACGGCAATTTCATAGTTATCGATATCAGGTAATTTAATCGCAATTAAATTTTTAATTTCAATTTGACTGTCAATTTTAATTTTCTAGCATTAAATTCGATGACAAATCTAGATGACAATTTTAGTTTATCGAACAACAACAAGTAAAAATTTATCACTTCATACTGTCAAATTTAGCTAGCATAAGATATTCTAATACGTTGTGAGCGTTAGAAAACACTCACCTTGAGTTTCGATTTTAAATCAAATCGAACAACGTTTGATTTTACCTAAAATTTTAATGAGCTCCAAACACTCCTGAATCTACACTGCAACATAGATCTCGTCTCTGTGATTTCCGGCGTCACCAGTTTCGTCTGATTCTGATCTCGTATGCTTGAGATATGAGTGTTTGAAGATTGAATATATAAAAAAAAAAAATTCTTTTTTCTCTTTTTTAGAACAAATCGTGGCCGTTCAATTTACCCCTGCAAATCAAGGCTGCATGTATCATCTCTATTGCATGCTCCAGGCAAACAAGCCGCTAGAACCCATCTCGTGCTCCTCATCACCCGGTCGCGCAACGCCAAAGCCCACCAGGCGTCGATCAAACTCCACTACCGCACGCTCCCTTTCCACCTCTAGCATCGGCCTAAGACTGCACCCTCATCCTCTCACCAATGGCGCGCAATTTGACCACAAACTTGTGACCTTCCAACACCATTTGCCGTCAATCCGAAGCCTTTAACTCGAGCACTACCGGTCAAAACGTAGATCCCATAGCCCTTTACAAGTTCATAGTTGGGAATTTTTTGAATCGCTGAGTGGATTTGATGGTAATCGAGGGAAAACAAAAGAGAATATTGGCCATTGGAAATCTTTGAGGCGGCTCGTTCGTTCTAGCTAGGGTTTACCGGAGGATGCATGTATATATAAGCGTATATATTAATATTTTCAATTTTAACTAGCCTTTCCCAAACGGATTCCAAACGAAACGTGCCGCCAGGCGTTTATAATGTTTTGCCCACATTCCGAATACAATGGAACATTTTTCAGGGCCTAATTCGATCGTATATGCAAGTTACGGTAATAAACGATCAATTTAAAATTAAATCGATTAAATTAATTTCTAAGCGTTTTGAGTTGCCACGGTCAAACGACAACTCCGATTGCTATGGAAATTTAAACCTGACAAAAATAAACTATTACGGATCTAATGAGACTAGTTTCGTCGAATTCCGAGACTGTGCCCCGGAAAGCTATTTTAACTCGTCGATTAAGTCGACAACTTTTCAAAATTTACAGAATTGCTAAAAATTCCAATTTTAAAATCTTATTAACTCTATTGTAATCCAAATATAACTTACATGCACTTTGGAAACCAATTAGAATCATATTAAATCAAATTTCAGTTATTCACTCTATTTTCATGTATTAACTTTCAATATCAAATTAATCATATCAAATTCGTAATTTAATTATTCAAGCATTTGTAATATTAAATTTATACAATTTCGATTATCCAGTAATTCATTATCTTTTGAAATATTGAAATTGAACTTATAAGATTCAACTTTTAAAACAAATTCACATTTTAGAACACTATTTCCATTTTACAGTTATTCAATAAGTTTTAAATATTTAATTTAAACAATTTACCTGTTCAATATTCAATTATTTGATTTCAAATATATTTTACTTATCAATCAATTACTCTATTATACCCAATGAATTCAACATTTATTATCATATCCAACTGTTGATTGCAAAGGCATTCACTAAGCAGCATTTATTTTTCAATACTTATTACTATTCAAATCTTTGAAACCAATCTATTAAAATTTGTATTTCTACCTAAATAATTCACAATTCTTATTCACTTATTTACATTTGCTTTTCCATATATTCCCTTATAACCAAGTTATAACATTCGAGTCAATTGAATTAGATTGGAACTCCATTCAATCTATTAATAATTACTTGGATAATTATTGTTGCAATTCATTCAAGTTATTATTATTCCAAATAAATTACAATTTTTTTCTAACATTAAATCATGAAATCTTATTAAATTAGCTATTTTAAATTATCGAAAATTTATGGGTCGTTACACTCTCCCACACTCAAAACTTTTCGTCCTCGAAAAGGAAAAAGAAGGGAAAAGGAACTAAGTATAGAATTCAACATTAGATATATTTTATTCAAAGTTACCAACTTATAAAACAATGAAATTCCATTTATAAAGTCATAACTACGCTTCCACTAAGTTATTCCGAACAGCTTTCTAAATTTAAAAGTTAGTTATTAAAACAAGTTATAAAATTTTAAAACTCGAAAATTTTCTAACACCCAAATTTACGAAAAAATTCGGCAGGGTCTCCTTTGCGCGGCTCGATCGGTACAACTACAAAATGCCTCTACGGGCTCCAAACCAACAAAAGAAAATCAAAAGCCAAGTGGCTCATCAAAAATCACCAAATCCAATGACAAAATAAACATGTACCTTTTGTCCGGCAATCCACATTTTCTTGATTTTAAATACCTGCATCTCATTTACTAATGATATCCAATTGTACAATTTAAAAGAATCATTTTATATTTGGCATTTCAATTTCCAATATTAGCTTTAATTAAGTCCGTAAGCCGTACATATATCATCCATGAGCAATATCAAATCTAATCGCTTATTCGATCACACAATTTCACTTCCAACCTAGTATCGTCCACACGACTCTGTAGTGCGGACTCAGATTTGGTTCCTTGATGGGAAACTGTTACTCTCCTTGCATAGCCATATACTATGATAGAGAATTCCAGAATTAAATCAAAAAAATCCATATCCAGGGTTCGCCATCGAGAATCGAGTGAAAAATCCTAACTTGGATCGATATAAATCATCTCAAAATTTTGTGCTCGAATTTGGATCGAACCGTTATGCAAATGAAATAATACTCATACAACTTACATATTACCTTTCAATATATTTCAATACAATGTATCTATATTATACTTCTTTTGCTTACCTTCATTTCATTTACAGTTAATGATTTACAATACAATATTCATATCCCTAATTTACTTGGTATCTATTTCTTTACCAAGTAATTCTTTAATACTATCATTTTTTAAACATTATTTGATAGAATTTGCTTACTCAAGTCCATTTTTAAACATTATAAATTTTAAATTTAAATTCAATTTCCTTTCCAATTGATTCTTATCCATACCAAATTCTTTTGTTTACATTTACTTCATATTCAGTTTCAGTCAATAACAAATTTATTTGTGGAACATTTTATTAATCATCACTTTAATTTATAGTCATTCTATAAAAGTCTAACTTCTTATATATGACTTTTCTTAGTTTATAGTTATCTCAAAAGGTACAAATTTATCTTCACATATTTTTCTTTTTATTGCAAATTTATATTTAATTCTACAACTAGTTTACAAAGACATTGCTTGACTCAATGGCCTTTTCTTAAGTTCACTTACTTGTTCCATTTATCCATTCATCATTTCATGCTATATTAAGTATATAACATTTTTATCACAACCAGATTACCATTTAAATACATTTTAATTCCTTTTGAGTTTTTCTTACTTGTATATTTCAATTATTTTCAGGTTCTGTTTATTTGTACACTATCTCATTACATATCCAAAACAACATTTAAACTTCTTAATATTTGGTAAGTCATATTATATGTTATTAGAATGCTAATTTGGTATTATACAAATTTATAGAATTTCATTTTACTTAATTAGAATGTTCATAAATTTAATTTATTTAAATCCTCTTTACCTTTCAACTTCAAAGGTACACTACAACTCTAAAGTTTTCCCAAAACATAAGCTTAGATATCTTAATCCTCTTATTTTATAAATTTTGGTTATTCACATTTCATTCAAATAATTTGAAAATTACTAATTAACATAAATTAGAAATTTAAATGCCCGGTTCTTTTCAAATCATTTGAAATAAACATATACACTTACATCTTTAATATATCAAATCATACATTTGGAGTTTAAACCAAAACCCATTTACCCAAAATAATTTTGAAGAAAAGCAAAGCTTCTTAGAAGTCTCCCCCACTTTGAGACTCGAAAATGAACGTCGATGATGCTGCACAGTCATCATCGAAATTATTTTCCAGCGACAGAAGAGAGGAGTGCTGAATTCATTCCTTCTTAAAAATCCTTTCAAAATGTTTTTCATAAATATTTTCCAACTAATATCACAATATATTTTCTTCAAAGCTTTAAGAACCATTGTCAAAACCTCCGGGTCTTCAATTCAATATTTTCCAATTTAAATATATTTTAATTTATAATTCACCTTTATAAAATATTCTTATAGGATTTTCTTTCTTAAAACATTCCATAAGCGTTTTATCATTGTTTATTTTGTAATTTACCTTATTTATTAAATTACAATATCCAATTAATGATAATAACCAATATTATCATTCCTAACAACCAGGTAAGCTAGATAAGTCACAATAATTTCTGAAATTTTTTTATATACAAAATATAATTAGAGAAAAATTATTTCATTTACCCAATTTCAAAACAATACTATGTCGAATTATTCTATTTAAGTGTTTTAGAGATCCCTATCAATGACGTTAATTACTCGTATTGACCAGAATCCATAAGCCACTCAACAAATCAATCGACACAATATAAAATATTTTGTATCACTAACAAATACGCTCTCTCAAATGTATGCACTCAGCGACTCGTCATAGGGTATTACTACCCTATTTATAAAGAGTTAGACCCCACAAAGCTAATGTTATCGCTAAACCAAAGCTCTGATACCAATTGTAACGACCCGCCTTTTTGGACAGTTTAAACCGACGATCAAATACACATGCCGATTCCAAACCATTCAAAAGGGCAGATGTTTATTGGGGTAAATAAGAAAAGAAAAGAAAGGGAAATAAAGAAAATGAAACAACACAGAATCTTGCAGCGGAATGATAAAATATAATAGTCAAATAGACAGTTCATGATGCTGTTTACTGTACTTTGATCATTATTTATATAACATTTATCAGAGTTATACATATACATCTGAACAAATAAAATAATGCAGCAGACAGAACGATGCAAAGATAATAATAGAATAGTATACCAAATCTTCGACTTCGTCCTCCAGAGTAGATCTTTAATAAGCTGAAAAACTCAGGTCTGACCCGAGCGTAATGAAAAGACAAAACACTCGAGTTAGGACTAAAATATCCTCATGTAAGTTAAATCAATCGTAAATAAATATGAGTGTAACGGCGTCAGAGATGTTTACGGGGTTTGACATCTCCTATCCAGTGTCAACATGAGTGCAATAACTTAAGAGATGTTACGGGATTTTTCATCTCTCATGGATCCGTCAAAACTATCTACTATGTAGTACAATACGCTATTATAATATGTCTACAGTAAAGTAAAAGTATTAAAATAGCGTTAAGGCGTTACCATAATTCCCCTTAACACATTCTATAATGCCATAGTCTATACAGCACCGTAAACCCCACCGTAAACTAGTGGTTATCAGAGGGTACCCCAGAGGTATAACACAAAACAAATCATAGTGGTCGCGAATAGGATAATCAGTATAACAAGGTACATGAGGCGATAACAACTAGGATACTAGTGGTTGCGTGATCCTGACTGATGTTGAGCACAGCCAGCAGCTACCTCAACACCGCAAAACAACACTCCCAAATCGAGGGGTGCACCCAAATCGAATCACAAAAGTAATAGATGTGGTATCAAAGAAGTGTTGATGCAGCTCAGGCCAGAGAAGAAAATATGCAACCCACAATTCTCCAAGGGATAAGTCGTCCACGACTTAAGAGAGAGAGTATAGGTCATTCCCGACCTAACTGGAGGCCAGAGGGGGACATTGTACCGAGTTCACGACTTAACTCCAACGGTTCACGAGTTAAAGAAGGTCGGCCACGACCTAACGGGTCACGACCTAAGGAAGAGGCGCTAAGTCATCCACGACCTAACAGGTCACATGGGAAGGAGTTACGACTTAGCAAAGGCTTAAGTCGTTCGTGCTTTCTAAGTCGTATACGACTTATAGCTATAGGAGCTAAGGAGTCATGTGAGGGGGAGATACGAGCTAACGACACAATTATAAGTCGACCATGACTTATCATGAAGCAGAGGAAAGTTCAAATAATTAAAGGCCTTAAGTTGGAAGCGGTCATGACCTAGTTAAGTCGTTTGAAGAGTTATGCCATAAGTCGTTTGAAGAATATGCCGCAAGAAACTTGAGTCGCTGTGTTGAACTTAAGTCGTGAGTCGTGTGGTCTGTAAGTGAGTGAGTCGTAGTATGTTTAAGTCGCATGAAGGTGCTTCCTGAAGATGTCTCGTAAGTCGTAAGTCGTGACGTGTGTTGTAATTTGTTTTTCTTTGAGTCGTAAGTCGTTAGGTCGAATACGACCTAGGTGTTGTATATTTGTGTGTTTCCTTAAGTCGTTCAAGTGTTGAGTCGGCCGAAGGCTGTTGTGATGTAATTTCTTTGATTCGTGTATGTATGTGATGTGTTAGGTCGCGTACGACCTAAGGATGATTCGTGAGTCATGGGAAACTAGGTCGGCAACGACTTAAGGGTCTGGGTCAAAAATGCTATAAATAGGGACTGTGTTGTAACTTTTAAGTGGTTGATTTTTGAATAAAATTCTTGTTGATTGTTGTGTGCTTTCATCTTAAATTGATAGTTGAGTGTAATCTCCTATCTCCACTTTCGGTTATTCGAGTGCACTCGAATTAACGATTGTTGAAGCCGATTCGCGGAAAGAAGTGCGCTTGATCAACGCTTGAAGAATTGAAGATCTTCTTTCACGGTATCGTGCACGATCAACGTGTCGAAGATAGCTAGAATTCGGTATCTTCGGATCAACGAATTTGGGCATTTCAGTATTCATCAATCCACCGATTGCTACTTTCATCGATCTATATCGTTTTGTCATTATCCGCTGCGTCAGTTTTGGTATCAGAGCTTGTTTTAGCCAATCATAGCTAAATCGAGTCTTGGGGCCAAGTATTTGAAGTTTGAAGTGTTTGAGCCGAGAGTTGAAACATCACTTTGGCATCATTTGTTGAAGGTAGGCCGTGTATACTTGTGAGAAGTAGCCGAGCCTTGGTGAGGTTTGTTTGAAGTTTGAAGCCGTGCTTGTTTGACTTGTGTTTAAGATTTTTGAAGTATTTGTTGAAGTGTTGTGAAGTTCAATCATGCCGCCAAGGAGAGCTAATCGTCATCAAAATGTTGAAGCGTTGTATAGAAGAGAAGAATCCGAGTAGATGGAGCAATGCATTAAAGAGAAATTTGATGAAGGTATTGGGAAGTTAGAGAAATTGATGAATGATTTGAATCAAAATCAAAGGAGGAGATCACCAATCTCGAACCATGGAGGAAACCGAGTTTCCCCATCGGTTACGGAAGCGAGAAGGGTATCACCGCAATCTTTTAGAGAGAGAAGAGAAACATCAATTTCATCGAGGAGAGATCACCATGACTATGGACATGAAGAGAGAAGAACTCCACGTGAGTTTGAAGATGAGCCATATAGAGATGAAGAGAGACATAGTAGAAGAGACATGGGTGATCGAAGGGATGTTGATGGTCGAGATCGATATAGACGAACATTTGATTTTAATGAAGAAGGTGATAGAGCTAGCATTCATTATCGAGATCGAGACCAAGTTCGAAATTTTTATAGGGATATAAATGATGATCGTCGATGGGAATCGGGTATGAAGATGGAAATTCCAGAATTCAAGGGTGGAATGGTAGCTGAAGAATTTCTTGATTGGTTGTCTAACGTTGAAGAGATTTTTGACTTTAAAGAAGTTCCTGAGCATAGAAGAGTGAAGTTAGTTGCTACTAGGTTGAGGGGTAGAGCTTTAGCATGGTGGCAGCAAACTAAACTTACACGGGAGAGAATGGGAAAGTCAAAGATTGAATCATGGGAGAAAATGAAGAAAATGATGAAGACTACATTTTTACCTTATAACTATCAATCACTCATGTACCAGAGGTTGCAGAATCTAAGGCAGGGGACGAAGACTGTTAATGATTATGCTGATGAATTTTATCAACTGATTGCTCAAAATGACATTATGGAGATAGAGGAACAGCTGACTGCTAGATTTGTTGGACGGTTGAGGATACAGATTCAAGATATGGTGAATATGTTTGATCCTTGATCTGTAGCAGAAGCACATCAGAAAGCGTTGGCTTGGGAGAAGCAAGGAAGGCATGGAGGTGGTGTGTTTACTAATTCCAACAATCAAGTGAAGGGTGTTAGTGGAAGCTCTAATGTTCCTAAATCTATCAGTAAACCAGTTGTGAATGAAGTTGCGAAGACGAAGGTCAACAATAGTTTCAAGTGTTACAATTGCCAGGAAGTGGGTCACAAGAGTAATGAATGTTCGAAGCCGAAGAAACGAACTATGATTGTTGAAGTTGAAGGTGAGGATGTTGATGAAGGTTATACTAGTCCAGTTGAGGAGAATGAACAAGATATCGCGTCAGGAGATGAAGGATGTAACCTAATGATGAGGAGTTCTTGTTTAATACCGAAGCAAGAAGAAGAGGCTAGTTGGTTGAGGAGTAACATCTTTCAGTCAACATGCACTATTCTGGGAAAGGTTTGTAAGTTTGTGATTGATGCAGGAAGTTGTGACAATATTCTTTCTACTGAAGCCGCGAGAAAGTTGAAGCTGAAAACGGAGAAGCATCCAAATCCTTACAAGTTAGCGTGGTTGAGAAAAGGAGGAGAGGTGAAGGTGGACAGACGAGTTCGAGTTCCATTTTCTATTGGGAAGAAGTATAAAGACGAGATTTGGTGTGATGTTGTGGAAATGGATGTTTGTCATTTACTTTTGGAAGACCATGGCAGTATGATCGAGTAGTGCAGCATGACGGTCGGACCAATAGCTACAGTTTTATGTTTGAAGGCGTTAAGATTAATTTAGGTCCAAAGAAGAGACAACAGGAAGAGAGTAAATCTGAAGAGATTGAGGAGCTGAAGACTTTATTAACTTTGAAGGAATTTATTGAAGAAGTAGAAGAGAGTCCAGAGGTGTTTTTGTTGATTGGACGTGAAGCTACTGAATCCGTTGAAGTTCCAGAGGAAGTAAAACCGATATTGGAAAAATTCGAAGATGTGTTTCCTGAAGAGTTGCCAACGGAATTACCACCGTTGCGGGATATTCAACATCAGATTGATCATGTACCAGGGGCAGTATTACCACACAGGCCACATTATAGGATGAGTCCTAAGGAGCATGAGGAACTGAGAAGGCAGGTGGAGGAGCTGTTAGAACAAGGGCGTGTTCAGGAGAGCTTGAGTCCTTGTGCAGTGCCATCTTTATTGGTGCGAAAGAAGGATGGTTCGTGGAGAATGTGTACGGATAGTCGAGCTCTAAACAAGATCACTGTGAGATACAGGTTTCCTATGCCAAGGTTTGATGATTTGATTGACCAGTTGAGTGGAACTGTTGTGTTTTCAAAGATTGATTTGAAGAGTGGATACCATCAAATTCGTATTAGACCAGGTGATGAGTGGAAGACTGCTTTCAAAACCAAGGAAGGTTGATACGAATGGTTGGTTATGCCGTTTGGTTTATCGAATGCACCGAGCACTTTTACGAGAGTGATGAACCGGATTTTCAGACCATACATTGGGAAGTTTGTGGTAGTTTACTTTGATGATATTTTGATCTACAGTGGAAGTATGGAAAAGCATGTCCAGCATTTGCGTGAAGTACTGTTGATTCTACGACAGGAGAAATTTTATGCTCCAACAAAGAAGTGTATGTTTATGACGGACAGTATTTTATTTCTGGGATATGTTCTATCGAAAGAAGGAATTCAAGTGGATGAAAGTAAAGTAGAAGCTGTCAGGAGTTGGCCACAGCCCAAGACGATTACTGAAGTGAGGAGTTTTCATTGATTGGTATCCTTCTATCGAAGATTCATTCCACATTTTAGTAGTGTGATGACACCTATAACCGATTGCATGAAGGGAAAGAAGTTTGAGTGGTCAGAGGAAGCAGGGGTTGCTTTTGAGAAGATCAAGACACTATTGACGACATCACCAATTCTGGTTTTACCGGATTTTCAGTTGTTGTTTGAGTTACATACTGATGCGTCGAAGGTTGGGGTTAGTGGAGTTTTGAGTCAGAAAGGAAGACCAGTTACTTATTTCAGTGAGAAGTTATCTGGATCTAAGTTGAGATATAGCACTTATGATGTTGAGTTTTACGCAATTGTTCAAGCAATGAAGCATTGGAGACATTATCTGTTTCAGAAGGAGTTTGTTCTCTATACTGGTCATGAAGCTTTGAAGCATTTGCAAGGGCAGGACAAAATTTCAGCTAGGCACGCTTCATGGGTCGCGTATCTACAACAGTTTACTTTTGTTGTAAAGCACAAATCAGGGGTGACGAATCGTGTAGCTGATGCATTGAGCAGGAGGAATCATTTGTTGACAACGATGAAGTGACAGGATTTGAGCTATTGCCAGAATTGGTTGAAGAAGAACCTTACTTTATGAAATTTGTTGAGAAAGTCAAGGATGGGAGTACTAATGAATTTGTGTTGATAGATGGATTCTTATTCAAAAAGAATCAATTATGTGTACCAGATTGCAGTTTGAGAATGAAAATTGTGAAAGAGTTGCAAGAAGAAGGCCATGTGGGTAGAGATCGTACTTTGCAGTTAATTTCTCAGTCTTATTATTGGCCGTCAATGAGAAGGGAAGTTGAAAGATTTGTGCGTAGATGTCATATTTGTCAGGTTCCGAAAGGGACAGCTACAAATGCGGGATTATATATACCATTACCTGTTCCTACAAAACCATGGGTAGACATTAGCATGGATTTTGTGTTGGGATTGCCGAGAACGCAAAGGGGGAATGACTCTATATATGTTGTGGTGGATCGTTTCTCGAAGATGGTACATTTTATTGCTTGTAAGAACACCGCGGATGCTATTCATGTTGCTCAGTTATTTTTCAAGGAGATCTATCGACTTCATGGATTGCTAGAATCTATTGTGTCGGATAGGGATACTCGTTTTCTGAGTCACTTTTGGTTAAGTTTGTGGAAGATGGTGGGAACGAAGTTGAACTTTAGCAGCGCTTATCATCCGCAAACAGATGGACAGACAGAAGTTGTTAACAGATCATTGGGGAATCTATTGCGATGTCTTGTGAAGGATAATTTGAAAAGTTGGGACATGAAGTTATGCCAAGCAGAGTTTGCACATAATCATGCGGTTAATAGAAGCACAGGTTACAGTCCTTTTCAGATTGTATATTCAAGTTTGCCAAGGGGACCGTTGGATTTGGCAGTAGTACCACAACCGAAGGGGACGGTTAAACGAGCTGTAGTTTTTGTTGATGGGTTGACCGAATGTTATAAGATCGTTCAGGAACGATTGGAGAAAGCAAATAAGAAGTATAAAAATTCCGCAGATCTGAAGCGAAGAAATGTTGAGTTTAATGAAGGAGATATGGTATATGCTGTGTTAACGAAGGATCGTTTTCCAGTTGGCGCTTATAACAAGTTGAAAGTTAGAAAAATTGGTCCTATAGAAGTTGTGAAACGGATTAATGAAAATGCTTATAAGTTGAAGCTGTCGAAGGATGTGTACACTTCTGACGTGTTCAATGTTAAGCATCTTATACCATATTATGGAGATGAACAATCTGATGTGGAAGAATTTGCAAATTCGAGGACGAATTTTTCTCAACCAGGGGAGGATGATGCAGCTCAGGCCAGAGAAGAAAATATGCAACCCACAATTCTCCAAGGGATAAGTCGTCCGCGACTTAAGAGAGAGAGTATAGGTCGTTCCCGACCTAACTGGAGGCCAGAGGGGGACATTGTACCGAGTTCATGACTTAACTCCAACGGTTCACGAGTTAAAGAAGGTCGGCCACGACCTAACAGGTCACGACCTAAGGAAGAGGCGCTAAGTCATCCACGACCTAACAGGTCACATGGGAAGGAGTTACGACTTAGCAAAGGATTAAGTCGTTCGTGCTTTCTAAGTCGTATACGACTTATAGCTATAGGAGCTAAGGAGTCATGTGAGGGGGAGATACGAGCTAACGACACAATTATAAGTCGACCACGACTTATCATGAAGCAGAGGAAAGTTCAAATAATTAAAGGCCTTAAGTCGGAAGCGGTCACGACCTAGTTAAGTCGTTTGAAGAGTTATGCCGTAAGTCGTTTGAAGAATATGCCGCAAGAAACTTGAGGCGCTGTGTTGAACTTAAGTCGTGAGTCGTGTGGTCTGTAAGTGAGTGAGTCGTTGTATGTTTAAGTCGCATGAAGGTGCTGCCTGAAGATGTCTCGTAAGTCGTAAGTCGTGACGTGTGTTATAATTTGTTTTTCTTTGAGTCGTAAGTCGTTAGGTCGAATACGACCTAGGTGTTGTATATTTGTGTGTTTCTTTAAGTCGTTCAAGTGTTGAGTCGGCCGACGGCTGTTGTGATGTAATTGCTTTGATTCGTGTATGTATGTGATGTGTTAGGTCACTTACGACCTAAGGACGAGTCGTGAGTCGTGGGAAACTAGGTCGGCAACGACTTAACGGTCTGGGTCAAAAATGCTATAAATAGGGAGTGTGTTGTAACTTTTAAGTGGTTGATTTTTGAATAAAATTCTTGTTGATTGCTGTGTGCTTTCATCTTAAATTGGTAGTTGAGTGTAATCTCCTATCTCCACTTTCGGTTATTCGAGTGCGCTCGAATCAACGATTGTTGAAGCCGATTCGCGGAATCAAGTGCGCTTGATCAACGCTTGAAGAATTGAAGATCTTCTTTCACGGTATCGTGCGCGATCAACATGTCGAAGATAGCTAGCATTCGGTATCTTCGGATCAACGAATTTGGGCATTTCAGTATTCATCAATCCACCGATTTCTACTTTCATCAATCTATATTGTTTTGTCATTATCCGCTGCGTCAAGTGTGTCCGCTAGAGATGGCGAACCTCAATGGCCCGGCGCGGCTCCTATTTTAGTCATGTCAGGGGTCATCCAATGTCGTTCTCTTTCTTCAGTCAACACGTTCACCAAACCATCCACTTCATTATGGATCAACACTCCGCGCATACTAGTTATTAAAGTGGTTTTCGGTATCGACAGAGAGTATGTCCATATCCGATCCCGGTCTCTTTAATAACTACGTATTATTGCACCGATGGCTCTTTTACATTTTAAATCAATTCATAATTGATATCAAAATATCATATTCGCTTCAAAAATCAAATCCATTTAAAATATCATCATATTTATTCAAAATGTAAGGTTCCATTTCGAAAATCATTTTTCTTTCGCCTCAATATCTCATTTCGATTTTGAAATCATTTCGAATTTCAATTTAGGTTGCAGCTTCATTTAACCCAATTCGAATTTAAATTCAAGATTTAAATATAAACATTTTTCCCTATTGACCAGCTTGAAAATTTAGAAAATAGTTCTAAGTAGTTTAATAGTAGTTTAAATAATTAAAATAGTTAAAATACTTAAAATATTTAAATGGAATTCAAATAGATAAATGAATTTAATATAATTAAATGGATTTTAGATAGATTAAATATAGTTAAACAGGTGAATAGCTTTAAATCAGATTAAATATAATTAAAATAAATTAAAATAAGTTAATTAGTTTAAAATAAATTAAATTGGGTTAAGTAGATTTAAAATCGATTAAAATAAGTTAACATGGTTCAAGATAGGTTAAAATAATTTAATATAGTTAATGTAGGTTAAAATAGTTTAAGTACTTAAAAATGGTTTATATAACAGAGTAATTTGGAAAACAAAATGAAACGGCTTCAAAACCAAACCATTTCAATTATAACTTCGCAATTCAAATCAATTTCAATTTCCATCCTACCGATTCAATTTCAATTCAAATCAATGTCAACTTTGACTTCATATTAATTCAATTCTACATTCACCTTCAATTAATTCAATTTCAATTTATATCGATTTGGAGCTTGATTTTTCAAAATATCAATTTATAACACTTAACAAAATTATCTTTAAATATTCAAATTTAAATCCAAATTTCAAACATGATTCAATTCCAAGCTCAATTTCAAAATAGCATTTTTATGTCACTTTTACTTAGTAATATTCAAAGCTCGAAATAGTGTTCAATCTTTAAAACAAATAAATTTTCGAAATTTAATCATATCCCAATTTTAATTTCAAAGTCTCAACTTAAATTATTTAACAATTTCTTTTGACCAAAAGTTATTTCAACATTCCAAACTCAATTTTTTGCGATAAATTTGATTTCTATAAATTGATTTTATTTATAACTTTTAAATCAAAACATTTAAATAAATTTCAAATCAACGATTTTGAAATTTATTAATTTAACCAAACCGATGTCTGTATATAATTTTCTATCCTATGGCCAAGTGATTAGTTATTTCAATTAAATGTCAGGGATGAATATCATTTAAATCAAATCACAGTGTCATATGTATGCGTAACAGGATATATATAAGCAAATAAACATCCAAACATTTAAATATCAACCAATAGCATCCATCGAAATACATCATCCAATAGACAATACAATTCACGGCAATTTCATAGTTATCGATATCAGGTAATTTAATCGCAATTAAATTTTTAATTTCAATTTGACTGTCAATTTTAATTTTCTAGCATTAAATTTGATGACAAATGTTGATGACGATTTTAGTTTATCAAACAACAAGTAAAAATGTATCACTTCATACTGTCAAATTTAACTAGCATAAAGATATTCTAGTACGTTGTGAGGGTTAGAAAACACTCACCTTGAGTTTCGATTTTAAATCAAATCGAACAACGTTCGATTTGACCTAAAATTTTAATGAGCTCCAAACACTCCTGAATCTACACTACAGCGTAGCTCTCATCTCTGCAATTTCTGGCGTCACCAGTTTCGTCTGATTCCGATCTCGTATGCCTGAGATATGAGTGTTTGAAGATTGAATATATATATATAAAAAAAAAATCTCTTTTCTCTTTCTTTTTTTTTTGAACAAATCATGGCCGTTCAATTTACCCCTGCAAATCAAGGCCGCATGTGTCATCTCCATTGCGTGCTCCAGGAACGTAGATCCCAGAGCCCTCTACAAGTTCATAGTTGGGAATTTTTTGAATCGTCGTGTAACGACCCGAAAATTTCGTTAACTAAATTTGTCATATTTTCCATAATTTTTAATAAAATGAATGGTAGGAATTTGGTGTTGCCATTTGTTCTTATTAAAAGTTAACAATTTAAAATGAAATTTCCATTTCAATAAAATAATGTAATTATTGTGGTTTAATTTGTGAATGGAATATGTGAAAACAAGAGTAATTATGGAATAATATGTTATTTATTTAGAGTATTGAATAAAAAAAAATTGTAAGCCAATTTTAATTAATGGTAATAATGCGATATAAGCTAATAAATTTGATCTCAATGCGATAACCATTTAATGAAGGTAATGAAACAGGATTTAGGAAAATGTATACTAGGTATAAATCAAATAGAAGGAAACAAACGTATATATCGAATTGATTTATGAATAAATACTTTGGATAGTAATTGAATGTACAGTAATGGTAATTTAAAACTTATTTATAGTAAGACTGCATAAGATTCAGTAAATTAAGCGGTGGAAAGATTTTTCCTAGATATACTTTGAAGATGTGAAATTAAAGGTGAATATTAAAATTGGTTAATGTAAAATAACATTGATTAACCGTAAATGGGAATAAATTTGAAAATAAAAATTTATGTTAATACAAGTGGATCAATTATAAACTTAAATGAAACATTCCAATTTAATAAGAGGTATTCGAATGTTATGTTTTATTTAAAGGTAATAATTGGATTTAATTGGAATTTGTGTATGTTGGATTACATAGGAAAGGAGTATACAAAAGAAACTGTGAATAGTAGAGTAGCAACTGAAAAGGAAGAAATTGAAATAAGGGCAATAAACATTGTATAAATTAATAGTAATAAATGCCAACATTGAATTGTAATAAATATAATTAATATTACAAGTGGGTGAACGTAAAGATAAGGGTCAAGAGTGTTGGAATAGGTATACTAGAATAACTATAAAGTGTAAATGTACGTATTTATAGCAACATGAATTATTGAAGGAAAATAATTGGTAAACGGGATTTGGGCTAAGAAAATGTTATTGATTGTTTTGAAACCTTATTTATTATGGGAAATAATTTAGCATAAGCAAAACCAATGCAAATATCAATTTATCAGTAAAGTAATAATAATAAATAGTAATCAATGCAAATTATGTAACAATAGAATGTGAAATTTGAGGAATAGACGCAAAGTATATATGAGTTGCTAAAAGTATGCATAATAAGTGCAAATTTAATAAATCAATGTCCTGTAGAGGTTGGAGTATGATTAGTAATAAAAGCTTTTAAAGGAAAAACCTTTAATTTATAAATGAAAATCGATGCATTAAATTAGGTGTAACTAAATGCATGTAAATAATTTTGTAAGAATAAGTTATAAACAATTTATTTGTGCATACCCGGTTTAATTGAAATAACAGAAAAGACAAGAACTTGATTTGCCTAGGTATATATATATTGATAAACTATAACTAAATAGAAAGATTGGTAGTAAATAGGATGTAAGAAGACAAAGGCAACTAGTAAATTAATAAATGAATTCACAATAATAAGTAGTAATTAATGCATATATATTTGGCATTAGTGATAATTACAAAACTTTACCCATTTATCTAATTTATTTAATTAAATCTAAATCTATGGCAACATTGTTGTAATGATGGTTGTAAGTGAATTTGAATGTAAAAGGGTAACAATTATTTAGGTTAACCATTTTGAGTATGTTAAGTTAAGAATGGCAATCGATTGAAATAAATCTAAATTAATTATTTTGTTTTGGTTAATGTGTTCTAGTTAATAAAGGGGAGTTTATAAGAAATGAAGCATGCACTAATGACATGTGTTATAATTCAAATGTTATTTATACCCATAAAATGTCTGTTTACTGAATAGAAAGATTTTAAATCAATAAGCGAATTTATTGAGGTTCCAATTTATAATTTATAACGTTTAATGTTGACTCAATTACAAAATTGACTTAAATCATGCAGTTAGCGTAGATTTGTTTTGTAATTGGAGTAGTTAATCCTATAAGATGAAGTTAATGCTAATTCTATTTATAATTGGACCATTTGTTGATATAGATTATAGAAAGCAAGATGTATAAATTTAATTAAAGTATCAACATTCAACAATTGTAATTATTGAAAATTAAAATAGAAGTTGAGGATAATAAGGTGAAACCATGAACAAATGTTAATGCATCCTTATTACTGGTAAAAGATGAGTATATAAAAGTTTGAAAATCAAAAATAGGTTTTTGAAAACTTAATTTATAATTTCTAAATATAAGGAAGTGGAGAAATTAACACTGCAATGGATAGACTTATCAGCTTTTAATTTACATCTAAATTTGTTTAGATCAATTTGGAAATTAATAAAATTGTGGATATATTTTGAAACGTAAACGAAACGTCTAGATTTACATTTGTATATACGTTAAAATAAAATGTAAATGATAAGGAATTTATTTATTTCCTAAATCCGTAACGTGTGTAATTAATATTATTTATCTTTTGGGACCACTTCCGTTTGCACGTTAAAATTCGTGCACACCTATTCTTTTGCGATCTATCTATAAATAGACGATCAAAAAAACCCTAGCCTCCATCTTCTATCATTTGTCTGTACGTTCTTTTCTTTAACTACTTCTCCTCCTCAAATGGATGCAAGCCTAGATCTATTTCTATTCAAATTTCAAATGAAAATTCAAACATCTCAGAAAAATTCCAAAAAAATATATGTTGTAGATTTCATCCATACGAATCTACGCGCAGTCTCTGTTTTCGAAATCGATACTCGAGTCAGCGGCAAATCGCGGTCAAAATCAGGAAATTCGAAACCTAAGTCAATTTGGGCGTTTTGATTTGGAGCGACTATTTGCAAATTGGTTTCTGGGTATTGGAGAGCTCGGCTAGGGAAGTCGTAATGGTGGAGGTGCGCCACCATCTGGTGGCCTGGGGCGGTCTAAAGGCACGGTCAAAGATGGGGAGGGCGTGCGTTGAAATGGGTTCATTCCCTGGACGAGCATACGTGAGTTGAGAAGAATCTTTATGACGTGGCAAGCTTTAATTAGGTTGTTGTTTAATTTTGTTTTATTTAATTTTTGTTTCAACTCATTAAAATTGAACAACTTTTTCATACGTTTCCCGTTTCGCACGAAACTTCTTTTGTTAGGAGCGTAATTAAATTCCGGATCTGATGACGCTGGTTTGGATAGATTTGGAGACCGTTGGATTTTTGAGTTTAAATTGAATTTAAATTCGATTTAAATTCAAAAGGTGAGTGTTTTAACCCACTCACAACTTCTAAAAGTTTTTATGTTTGTTAAATTTATTTTAGATATGAGTAGAAATTTATTTATGATTGTTTGGCATGTTTTATTCAGCATATCGGTTAATTCGCATTTATTTAATTAAACTGTCAATTTAATTCATTTATTGCATATTAATTGACAGTTAGAATTTATTTATTTTCATATAAACTACTAGTTAAACAGTTATAAATTTAATTGGATATAAAATGTTAGTTAATAACTATCAATTATTTCTTGTTATATTGTATATATATTGATGGTTGTTAAACTGATGATGTTTGAAATAATTTTGATTGATGATGGGTGAATGGATGTTTTATTGTATATAATTAAACTACAAGTTATCATGCATTTTTCATTTCATTCAGGATTGTGGTTTGAAATGATATACAACCGCAAATTTTATTTTTAAATTGCGGATTGAAATGATAAATATCCGTATCACTTGACCATAGGATAGAAAATTTTACACAGGCACCGTGGTCTATATATAAATTATTTTAAAGTGATTTCTATGGTTTGGATGGGATACGGTTTATAAAATTTTTTAATTTTGATATTTTATAAATGTTATTCTTCTATATATATACATATGAAGTTAAAATTTTTGAATTTAAGTTGTGTATAAATCTATTAAATAAAAATGGGAAAATTGAGAAATGGAATTTGATAATTCATATTATATGTTTAAGTTTGGAAAATTTTAAGGTATGATATTTATAACTGGTTTCCAAGATAAATTCAAAATGAATACTCTAGTATAATTTAACTGAAGAAAATATTTAATTGCTAGAAATTGGAGTTTTATTTATGGATTTTTATGTAAATATTCAAGACTAAATAATAGAACATTTAATTTGGTTGAAGGAATAAATTCCAACTTTAGTTTTGAAATATTAATACTCCAAATGGATATATATAAATATATATATATATATAGAAATTGAAGTGGTTTTGGAACTTGAAAGTGATATTTAAATTTTGGTTTAGACTTTAAATAAAGAAATATATTTGTAAGGCCATGGAAATTATTTTCTTTACAAAGTAACCTTAAAGTCAAACCATTTATTTTATATACCGTTGAATATCCAAACCATTCAAGTTTTAGAAGTTATGGTTTTAAAATATATGAATTTCGAAATATTATGCTTTGAAAGTATAAGTCAAATATTTGGTTTCCAGATATTTTAAATTTTAAAGCAGTATGATTTTGAAAAAGAAATATATTTGGATAAAATGATATCATATTGTTTTGGGTTTTAAGATGATATCGTATTCATAGTTTTGAAATGGAATTTTTATTCTGGTTTTAAAGTATAAACTAATTTAAATGACCACGGTGTTATAATAACGATTGGTTGGCAAAGAGACCGGGATCGGATATGGACATACTCTCTGTCGATACCGAAAACCACTTTGACTAACCGTGTACGCGGTGGAGATTCCAGAATGAAGTAGGTTGGTGGCGGCATTTCCTGTAAGGTAAATACGTGGACCCGACTCCCGTGAGTTGGCATAAGGTGGCTAAAACAGGAGCGATTCTCGGGCCAATGAGGCCATTCCTCTGATCGGACACTCCTCTTCGATATTATACTTTGACTTTGGATTAATTCAGTGGCCACTTTTATTTTTGATTTTGGGGGAGTTTGTTCGAGGTGGGCGGTAGCTGGGGCTGCGCGTTTCCACCAGCCCGGATAGCAATTGGTATATCTACCCTGGCATTGCCTAGTTGTGTCGTGTCACCTACCATACCGAGCCTTTACTACGAGTTTTGTTTTGTACCATACCTATGGAGTGCCCTCTGACGACGCCCATTACGGGGGAGATTACGGTACTGTATAGACTATGGGAATATATTCCGTGTTAAGGGCTATATGGGTAACCCCTTAACGCTATTAAAAAGTAAGTTTATTTTATAAATAGACATTATTATATTAGCGCAATATACTACCTAGTAAATAGTTTAACGGACCCTTAGGAGATGTAAATCCCGAGCATCTCTTGAGTTACTGTACTCATATTTATTTCTGTTAATTTTACTCACATAAGATCTTTTAGTTCTGACTCGAGTGTTTTTGTCTTTTCAAATTCGCTCGAGTCAGTCCGAGCGTTTCAGGATTTGAAGTTTTAGCTCTGGAGGACGAAGACGAAGATTTGTATTACTATTATCTACTATTATTCCACTACACTCATATTTTTCCGTAGCATTGTTATTGGTATGTGTAACTCTGATATGTATTATATAAATGTCTGTAAACAGTTTTATAAACTGTATATTTTATTATTATATTTTATCCTTCCGCTGTGAGATTCTATTTTGTTTTATTTCTTCTCTGTTTTTCTTATTTACCCCATAACAATCCGCCCTTCCGTATGGTTTGAATCGTCATGTGTGTCAGTTTAAAGTGTGCGAAAAGGCGGGATGTTACAGTTGGTATCAGAGCTTTGGTTTAGCGATAAACCTTGGCTTTGTGGGGTTTGACTCTTTATTAATAAGGTAGTAATACCCTATGGGAGTCGCTGAGTGTATATACGAGGGAACGTATTTGTTAGTGTTATAAAAAGATTTTGATATTGTGTTAATCTGTTCCGTTTTGTATTTATAAATTCTGGTTGGTGCATGGGACGCTATGACATCAATAGGGATTTCTAAACACTTAATAGGACAGACCGACATAATATTTGTTTTTAATATAGGTGAATGAAATAACTTCGCCTATTATATTTTCTATATATAATTTTTTTTATTAAGGTATATATATATATATATTGTTGGTTGCAATAGATTGGTTGTTAGGAATAAATTTTTAAATAATAGGTAAAATGAGATTGAAATTAAAATCAATGAAATTTGGAAATTTTAGAACTTAAGTCCGGGATTTTGGAAATTTGCTTTCAAAGGATTTATGAATTATAATAATTTTGTTTATAAGTATTTTCTTATATAAATATTTAGTATAATTTGGAAGAATTGTTTTAAAGAAGATTTTGGAGAAAATAAGTTTCGTACTTTCCTCTCTGTCCTGGAAAATAATTTCGGTGATGGCGGCCGCATCATCGACTTTCATTTTCGAGTTTCGAAGGGAAAGGCCACTGTAGTAATTCTACTGCAGATTTATTTTGAAATATCTAAATTTTAATTGTTTAAATATAATTAGAGATATAAAAGTTGTAAGAAATTATTTATCTATATTTTTTTTTAAATAATTTGAAATTTGACCTGGTATTTAATTCTTAAATTTCCATTAATTAATAGTTTAAATTATTTTAGTGAAATAAAAGGTAAGTAATTAATGAATTTAAACCTCTAATTTAGGTAAGAAAATTTATGCAAAGTTATAAAGGGAAATTTGAAATTTTTAACATATGAGACAAAAAGTAATATTGTTGAACATTAAATTTAATTAAAAGAAGAGATAAAACTTGTATAAGTTCTTTTGCATTTTCTTTAACATATATAACTTACCAAATATGAAAAGTTGAAATGTTAAATAAGTGATCGGAATAGAATATTATACAAGTAGAAATTTTGGAAATAATGAAGTATTCAATGAATTGCTGTTAAATGAGAATTTAATGTTATAAACTTAAGTTATAATTGAAATTTTACCATAATTAAAGGTAAGTATTATAAATAGGTGATTTTAAACTTAAGTAAATAAAACGAAACTCTTTAATAAATAAGGATTGATGTGTATGGTTATAAAATTTAGTACGATTTAAATGCTACTAGTTGAATAAAATGGAAAGCAGGTAATATAAATAAATGACTGTAAACCTTAGGTAAGAAATTAATAAAATCCTTTATTTATAAGAATGGAGGTTATAGGGTTAAGAATTTAAGTGTAATTAAAAAAAAGGTTACTGTAATATAATATAATAGCATGTAAGCATTTAATAAATGATTGAATTTGAGAAGTGCATTAAATGTAATACAAATAAAAGAGACTTACATAACCTAAATAAAATAAAAATAATGGTAAGTAATAAGTAGAAATAAGGAAACAACCATTGAATGAGAAATAAAATTTGAAGTTTGTTAGAAATAAATGTAAATTATAAAAAGGAAAATTTATGTGGGTTGAATAAAAGCAAGGAAATCAAACAATTAAATATGTAATGAATTTATATAAGTTGAATTGATTTGTTGGTTTAAATCGATATTGTTTACTTTATAGTTGGTTGGGTAAGGAAATTTAAAGTTGTTGGATGAATAAATAATCTATTTTGTCCCGTCTAAGACTGTTGAGTAAATGATGTACTGGATAGTTATTTTTCATTCCGTACCATTTCAAGTTTTTGAACCCGAACAACTATTTGCTTGTTTGATTGAATGGTTGTTTTGTTTTGTTGTGTATACTGTTTGTCGAAATTGATTGTTGTTAGTAGTTGAAACCATGAAATTTTTTCACTTTATATAAATAGTTAACCTTTTTAGATTATATAAGTGAAATGCAGGTATGGAAGCAATTGTTACTGCTTTTGTTTCCATAAATTAAGCGTAATTTGCCCAACAAATAGGTATGTTCCCGGTTTACGTTTTGTAGCGCTATTTTTATATATTTTCCCGTGTTAGGATATACTATTTTGAATATTCTATATGATACTTTGTTATATTTTGGTATTATATTTTCCCGAGCCTCTCCGTACAAAGGAGACTCTGCCAAAATTTTCCGTAAATTTTGGACTTAGAATTATGTTGAAAATGTTTTCCAAACTTTAATTATTTAAGTATAAAAGGATATAATGATTATAAAACGGGTATATTTTATTTAAGGTAATAAATTTAGTAAATTACTGTTTATAAGTTAAATATTTTGAATAAGATGCATTGTTATTTAATTCTTTCTTCTCCCTTCTTTTCCTTTTCGGGGACGAAAAGTTTTGAGTGGGGGAGAGTGTAACAACCCGAAAATTTCGTTAACTAAATTTGTCATATTTTCCATAATTTTTAATAAAATGAATCGTAGGAATTTGGTGTTGCCATTTGTTCTTATTAAAAGTTAACAATTTAAAATGAAATTTCCAATTCAATAAAATAATGTAATTATTGTGGTTTAATTTTTGAATGGAATATGTGAAAACAAGAGTAATTATGGAATAATATGTTATTTATTTAGAGTATTGAATTAAAAAAAAATTGTAAGCCAATTTTAATTAATGGTAATAATGCGATATAAGCTAATAAATTTGATCTCAATGCGATAATAATTTAATGAAGGTGATGAAACAGGATTTCGGAAAATGTATACTAGGTATAAATCAAATAGAAGGAAACAAACGTATATATCGAATTGATTTATGAATAAATACTTTGGATAGTAATTGAATGTACAGTAATGGTAATTTAAAACTTATTTATAGTAAGACTGCATAAGATTCAGTAAATTAAGCGGTGGAAAGATTTTTCCTAGATATACTTTGAAGATGTGAAATTAAAGGTGAATATTAAAATTGGTTAATGTAAAATAACATTGATTAACTGTAAATGGGAATAAATTTGAAAATAAAAATTTATGTTAATACAAGTGGATCAATTATAAACTGAAATGAAACATTCCAATTTAATAAGAGGTATTCGAATGTTATGTTTTATTTAAAGGTAATAATTGGATTTAATTGGAATTTGTGTATGTTGGATTATATAAGAAAGGAGTATACAAAAGAAACTGTGAATAGTAGAGTAGCAACTGAAAAGGAAGAAATTGAAATAAGGGCAATAAACATTGTATAAATTAATAGTAATAAATGCCAACATTGAATTGTAATAAATATAATTAATATTACAAGTGGGTGAACGTAAAGATAAGGGTTAAGAGTGTTGGAATAGGTATACTAGAATAACTATAAAGTGTAAATGTACGTATTTATAGAAACATGAATTATTGAAGGAAAATAATTGGTAAACGGGGTTTGGGCTAAGGAAATGTTATTGATTGTTTAGAAACCTTATTTATTATGGGAAATTAATTTAGCATAAGCAAAACCAATGCAAATATCTAATTTATCAGTAAAGTAATAATAATAAATAGTAATCAATGCAAATTATGTAACAATAGAATGTGAAATTTGGGGAATAGACGCAAAGTATATATGAGTTGCTAAAAGTATGCATAATAAGTGCAAATTTAATAAATCAATGTCCTGTAGAGGTTGTAGTATGATTAGTAATAAAAGCTTTTAAAGGAAAAACCTTTAATTTGTAAATGAAAATCAATGCATTAAATTAGGTGTAACTGAATGCATGTAAATAATTTTGTAAGAATAAGTTATAAACAATTTATTTGTGCATACCCGATTTAAATGAAATAACAGAAAAGACAAGAACTTGATTTGCCTAGGTATATATATATTGATAAACTATAACTAAATAGAAAGATTGGTAGTAAATAGGATATAAGAAGACAAAGGCAACTAGTAAATTAATAAATGAATTCATAATAATAAGTAGTAATTAATGCATATATATTTGGCATTAGTGATAATACAAAACTTTACCCATTTATCTAATTTATTTAATTAAATCTAAATCTATGGCAACATTGTTGTAATGATGGTTGTAAATGAATTTGAATGTAAAAGGGTAACAATTATTTAGGTTAACCATTTTGAGTATGTTAAGTTACGAATGGCAATCGATTGAAATAAACCTAAATTAATTATTTTGTTTGGTTAATGTGTTCTAGTTAATAAAGGGGAGTTTATAAGAAATGAAGCATGCACTAATGACATGTGTTATAATTCAAATGTTATTTATATACCCATAAAATGTCTATTTACTGAATAGAAAGATTTTAAATCAATAAGCGAATTATTGAGGTTCCAATTTATAATTTATAACCTTTAATGTAGACTCAATTACAAAATTGACTTAAATCATGCAGTTAGCATATATTTGTTTTGTAATTGGAGTAGTTAATCCTATAAGATGAAGTTAATGCTAATTCTATTTATAATTGGACCATTTGCTGATATAGATTATAGAAAGCAAGATGTATAAATTTAATTAAAGTATCAACATTCAACAATTGTAATTATTGAAAATTAAAATGGAAGTTGAGGATAATAAGGTGAAACCATGAACAAATGTTAATGCATCCTTATTACTGGTAAAAGATGAGTATATAAAAGTTTGGAAATCAAAAATAGGTTTTTGAAAACTTAATTTATAATTTCTAAATATAAGGAAGTGGAGAAATTAACATTGCAATGGATAGACTTATCAGCTTTTAATTTACATCTAAATTTGTTTAGGTCAATTTGGAAATCAATAAAATTGTGGATATATTTTGAAACGTAAACGAAATGTCTAGATTTACATTTGTATATACGTTAAAATAAAATGTAAATGATAAGGAATTTATTTATTTCCTAAATCCGTAACGTGTGTAATTAATATTATTTATCTTTTGGGACCACTTCCGTTTGCACGTTAAAATTCGTGCACACCTATTCTTTTGCGATCTGTCTATAAATAGACGATCAAAAAAACCCTAACCTCCATCTTCTATCATTTGTCTGTACGTTCTTTTCTTCAACTTCTTCTCCTCCTCAAATGGATGCAAGCCTAGACCTATTTCTATTCAAATTTCAAATGAAAATTCAAACATCTCAGAAAAATTCCAAAAAAAATATATGTTGTAGATTTCATCCATACGAATCTACGCGCAGTCTCTGTTTTCGAAATCGATACTCGAGTCAGCGGCAAATCGCGGTCAAAATCAGGAAATTCGAAACCTAAGTCAATTTGGGCGTTTTGATTTGGAGCGACTATTTGCAAATTGGTTTCTGGGTATTGGAGAGCTCGGCTAGGGAAGTCGTAATGGTGGAGGCGCGTCACCATCTGGTGGCCTGGGGCGGTCTAAAGGCACGGTCAAAGATGGGGAGGGCGTGCGTTGAAATGGGTTCATTCCCTGGACGAGCATACGTGAGTTGAGAAGAAGCTTTGTGACGTGGCAAGCTTTAATTAGGTTGTTGTTTAATTTTGTTTTATTTAATTTTTATTTCAACTCATTAAAATTGAACAACTTTTTCATACGTTACCCGTTTCGCGCGAAACTTCTTTTGTTAGGAGCGTAATTAAATTCCAGATCTGATGACGGTGGTTTGGACAGATTTGGAGACCGTTGGATTTTTGAGTTTAAATTGAATTTAAATTCGATTTAAATTCAAAATGTGAGTGTTTTAACCCACCCACAACTTCTAAAAGTTTTTATGTTTGTTAAATTTATTTTAGATATGAGTAGAAATTTATGTATGATTGTTTGGCATGTTTTATTCAGCATATCGGTTAATTCGCATTTATTTAATTAAACTGTCAATTTAATTCATTTATTGCATATTAATTGACAGTTAGAATTTATTTATTTGCATACAAACTACTAGTTAAACAGTTATAAATTTAATTGGATATAAAATGTTAGTTAATAACTGTCAATTATTTCTTGTTATATTGTATATATATTGATGGTTGTTAAACTGATGATGTTTGAAATAATTTTGATTGATGATGGGTGAATGGATGTTTTATTGTATATCATTAAACTACAAGTTATCATCCATTTTTCATTTCATTCGAGATTGTGGTTTGAAATGATATACAACCGCAAATTTTATTTTTAAATTGCGGATTGAAATGATAAATATCCGTATCACTTGACCATAGGATAGAAAATTTTATACAGGCACCGTGGTCTATATATAAATTATTTTAAAGTGATTTCTATGGTTTGGATGGGATGCGGTTTATAAATTTTTTTAATTTTGATATTTTATAAATGTTATTCTTCTATATATATTGTAACGACCCGTATGTTTAGCTATTTTAATTAGAAAATTTAAGGTGATTATTGAAGTAATGTAATTTGTTGAATAATTTAATATTTGAAATTATTTGAATAATTGGATAACGGGTTTAATATGATTAAAAATGATTTGTAAAATTCTATTTTATCATATTAAAGTTAGAATGATGTTGTAGAACTTTTAAAATCGAATTAAAAGTAAATTTGTGAAAATTGAATATTTTAATATTTAATTGACGAGTTAAAATAGCCATTTTTCAAACAGTCTCGGATTTCGACGAAACTTGTTTCATCGTATCCGTAATAGTAAATTATGGTAGGATTTCAATTTTCGTAGCAATTGGACTTGTCGTTTGGCCGTGCGAGCTTGAAACGCGTAGAAATTTAATTTCGAATTTAATTAAAATAATCGACTTCGAAAAGCTATCTTCCGGATATGATCGAATTAGGCCTTGAAACTAGTTCCATTGCGTCCGGAATGGGGGTAAAACCTTCGAAACGCCTGGCGGCACGTCTCGATTGGAATTCGGATGATTTTGGACCTACCTATATAAATACGCACGCAAACCGAGACAGTTTTATTATTATTTTAATCTAGAAACCCTAATTCTAAATCATGGCCGCCACCTATTCCATGGCCAGAAATTTCCGATCTTCTTTCCTTAATATCTCTCAATCCGTTCGACGAAATCGAAAAATTCCAAAAGCAAAAGTGTAAATCTCGACGGGCTCTTCAAATGCATACGGTTGATGTATGCTAATTTTTCATGGATTCGTCCAGATCTGACTTGGAAGTGTGTACGTATTTTCTTGGATTGCGTGCAAACGACGGCGAATGACGGGATGAAACTTGGCGCGTAGGTGGCTCTGGTGAAGGGCTTCGTGGTGGCGCTAGCTGATCGTTCTGGAAGTCGACGAGGTGGTCATGAAAATTGCTTGAAGATCGGCGGCTAATGGGTTTGCATACGTGAATTTCACGTTGGGGAAGAAGCGCCGGAATCACGGAGATGGGAGCTGCGCTGCAGTGCAGATCCGAAAGTGTTTGGAGCTCATTAAATTTTTATGTTAAATCGAACGTCGTTCGATTTGATTTAAAATCGTAAAATCAAGGTGAGTGTTTTATAACGCTCACAACGTACTGAATATCTTTATGCTAGTTAAATTTGACATTATGCATAGTTATGATTTTTATTTGTTGTTGTTTGATAAAATTTAATTATCATATTGATTGTCATTTGAATTCACCGTTAAAAAAAATTAAATTGACAGCTAAATTTAAATTAAAATTGAATTGCGATTAAATTACCTGACATTGATAAATATGAAATTGCCGTGAATTGTATTGCCTATTGGATGATGTATTTCAATGGATGTTATTGGTTGATATTTAAATATTTGGATGTTTATTTGTTTATATATATCCTGCTATGCATACATATGACACTGTGATTGATTTAAATGATATATTCATCCCTAACATTTAATCGTAATAACTAATCACTTGGCCATAGGTTAGAAAATTATATACGGACACCGAGTTGGATAAATTAAATGATTTTAAAAGTTGTTTTGAAATTATTTAAATGAATTGATTTTAAGAATAAAATCCAATTTATGGAAATTGAATTATTTTGAATTGGAGCTCGAAATGTTAGAATTTAAACTTGGTAAACGAAATTATTAAATAAAATCGAAGTTTAGATTTAAATTGAAAATTGAAATACGGTGTAAATTTTTGAAAGTTGATTTGTTTTAAAAGATAGGACTTTTAATCGAACTCTGAATATTTCTAAGAAAATTGATATGAAATGATATTTCAAGTTTGAGTTTGGAATTGAAAATTTATTTGAAATTTAGATTTAAATTAATTTGGAATTGAATTGAAATTTAAAGAAATTTGTGAATTGAAATCGAAATTTACGTGGAATAGAAATTTATTCAAGTTGAAACTGGAATAAATCGATTAAATCGAAATGGAATTTGGATTTGATTTGGATAGGAAATTTGGGAAGTTGACCGGTTTGACTTTGGAATTATTTATCAAATAATTTTTGATTTTTCCAAACTATTTTATATATAAACCATTTTATATTCAAATTATTTTCGATTAAACTATTTAAATATTTTCTATTAAACTATTTTGAATTATTTAACTATTTTAAACTATTTAAACTATTTTCTTAAATTCAAACTGGTTAAAGAGACGGAAATGTTTATATTTACACCTTTGGTTTAAATACGAACTAGGTTAAAGTAGAGATTATAACCTAAATTGAATTCGAATCAAATTTTGAAGTGAAATTGATTTATCGGACAAAATTGATAATTTTGAATATATGATGATTTTGAAATGGATTTTATTTTAAAGCGAATATGATATTTTGTTATCAATCATGAATCAATTTGAAATATAAAAGAGCCATCAGTGTAATAATACGTAGTTATTAAAGAGACCGGGATCGGATATGGACATACTCTCTGTCGATACCGAAAACCACTTTAATAACTATTATACGCGGAATGTTGATCCAGAATGAAGTGGATGGTTTGGTGAACGCGTTGACTGAAGAAAGAGAACGATATTGGATGACCCCTGACATGACTAAAACAGGAGCTGCGCCGGGCCATTGAGGTTCGCCACCTCTAGCGGACACACTTCTTCGATACCATATCTATTACATTTGTGATTTGATTTGGGTGCACCCCTTGATTTGGGAGTGTTGTTTCGCGGTGTTGAGGTAGTAGCTGCTATGCTTAACATCAGTCCGGATCACGCAACTACTAGTATCCTAGTTGGTAACGCCTCATGTACTTTGTCATACTGATTATCCTATTCGCGACCACTACGTTTTGTTTTGTACCTTGAGTATATGGATTGCCCTCTGGTGACTTCCGGTTTTGGAGAAACTACGGTCTTGTATATGCTTTTGGGAATATAAAATGTGTTAAGGGGGATTATGGTAACGCCTTAACGCTATTTTGATACTTTATATTACTGATAGACATTATCTACTTAGCGTACATTACTACCTAGTAGATAGTTTAACGGATCCTTGAAAGGTGAAAATCCCGTAACATCTCTTAAGTTATTACACGCACGTTGACACTGGATATGAGATGTCAAACCCCGTAAACATCTCTGACGCCGTCACACTCATATTTATTTACGATTGATTTAACTTTCATATGGATATTTTAGTCCTGACTCGAGTGTTTTGTCTTTTCATTACGCTTGGGTCAGTCCTGAGTTTTCAGATTTTTGAAGATCTATTCTGGAGGACGAAGACGAAGATTTGGTATACTATTACTATTATTATCTGTGCATCATGTTGTCTGCTGCATTATTTATTTGTTCTGTTGTATATGTATAACTCTGATAAATGTTGTATAAATAATTGTCTAAGTATAGTAAACAACTTCATGAACTGTTTATTTGACTATTATATTTTATCGTTCCGCTGCGAGATTCTGTGTTGTTTCATTTCCTTTATTTCTTTTCTTTTCTTAATTACCCCAATAACCATCTGCTTTTTTTTAATGGTTTGGAACCGGCATGTGTATTTGATCGTCGGTTTAAACTGTCCAAAAAGGCGGGTCGTTACAGTTGGTATCAGAGCTTTGGTTTAGCGATAAACCTTGGCTCTAGTGGGGAATAACTCATTGAAATAGAGGTAAACTATATGAATGAGTTGAGTGTATATGAGAAAGCGTACTTGTTATTTGATATAAAATGGTTTTATATTGTGTTAATTTGTTCCGTTGAGTATTTATGAATTCTGGTCGATACTTGGGACGCCAAGGCGTCGATAGGAATTTCTAAACACTCGAATAGGACAAACCAACACAATATCATTTTGGAATATATTTTATATAAAAGAATTATTTGAATATTTATTCATTTTGATTGAATTGATTGTTACGAGATGATAATATTAGATTATTATCGTTATTGTTTGATCAGTCAATATTTACAACAATTGATTAAATAACAATGGATTTAGGAAAATGAAATCTTGTAAACACAACTGATAATGAATATAAATGAATTTTAACTTGGATTTGGAAATTTAAATTCCGGTGTTTGAGATTGACTTACGAGAATTTGAAAAATATAATATGAGCATTATATGATAGTATAATTGAGTTGAAATAGTTTTCGAAGGATTTTTTTATGATAAGTGTTATATTCCCTTCTCTTGACGCTAGAAAATGATTTCGATGATGTGTGCACGCATCATTGGCGTTTATTTTCGAGAGTCCGAGTGGGGGAGACCACTTAATAGCTTGTCTAAACCTTGTTTTGACTCAAATTTTATTTTGTTTTGCATTCTCTATAGTATGATTTGATATATAAATTATACAAGTATATATTATTTCAAACCTTGATTTGAAATGAAACCTGGATTGGAATTCTTAAGTTCTTTAATAATTAATGATTTTTTTTTTATGATTGAAATGAATTTAGACTTGAATCATTAAGGAACTTCTGAATTGTGAAATGAGAAATGAACCTAAGAGCTAAGTGAAAATATCAATTGAAGTAGAAATCATTAGAATTAGGAAATTCTGAACTTAAAATAAAATTGAAACTGTAAAACTCGCATAGTATTAAATTTCATTCTATAGCTTAGATATAACTTACCAAAATACTTAAGAAGTTCAAAAATGTTATATGAATTGTTAATTGGATAATATACAAGTATAGGTTTGAATAATGAAATATGCATTTAATTAATGGTTTGCAAATATAAATAAAATTGTTAGTAAATAATTGGAATTTAAATTAACATTTAAAGGTGATTCACAATTATGTTAATATAAAATGAAAATACTATATGTGAATGTAAATGTGAAATTAAATTATAGTGAAATTTAAGTAATGACTTAAGAATTGATAAATTGAAAATTCAACTTTAAATGAAAAGAAGTTGTATGTTGTTTAACTACATTCTATTTGCATAACTATAACTTACCAAATACTTAAAGGGTTTAAAATGCTAATAAGGATAAGTAGAGAAATAATATACCAGTGTGAGAGTGAAAAATAAAATGTAAAGATCTATTGATAGTTGTAAATATAAAAGAAATTTAAGCTGTAAAATGAATGATACATGTATAAGTGAATGAATAAAATTTAAATTAATGAAATATAAAATTGGTAAATGGAAACTAATTAAATTTGAATATAACTAAATGTCAATAAACTTGGAAGTGTATGAAATTAAAATTGACTTGGAAATGTATAATTGATTTAGTGTATATTTTGGATGGATGTTAATGTTTGATATGCATTGGTTGTTAGATGGATGATAATTGATTAAGTAGAATTCATTAGTGTTAATGGAATTGGATAAACGGAATAAAATTTTAAATAATTAAATTCAAATTGGGAGCAAATTGACTTGAATTAAAAATGTGAATGAAACAAACTTGAATAAATCGAAAACAAATTCAATGTAAACCTATTGCATGGATGAATAAGAAAATAGATGACTTTGTGTTTATGATTGTTCTTTAAAAAATTTGAAGTTTTGATGTTTTGTACTTTGAAATAATAAAAGCAAAATTTTGAAAAAAAAAATCCAACATTGTCCAATATATGCCGAAACGAAAACAACCATAACTTTTAAATGGCTGAACGGAATTCGATGATTTTGGACTTTCGGAAAGCTTAAAAACTGTAGCACAACTTTTGTTTAGATAACTTGAGAAAATTCCTTCGTCTGCTTGGTTAAAAAACTTGAATGTTACTCGCTGTCCTGTGTAAAAATAAGTAAAATCAGTAGTATACACCCTTAGTATTTTCGCCATATCTTTTGACTGGTTTATCGTATTTTGATGATCTTGCACTTTATGGAAAGCTAAGAACTTAAGATAAAACTTTTGTTTTAAGTGTTTTGTGTTTTGATATCGTTTAGAAGGTCGAAAACGTGGGTGAACGTCGCTAACCTGCGCAATTCATTGCCTAGGCTGAGGCGTATCCTCTAAGTAAAACGGCCGTAACTTTTGAATGTATGGTCCGAATTCGATGATTTTGGACATTCCGGAAAGCTTGAAATGAATACAACAACTTTTGTTTAGATTCTGTTGCCAAATTTTATAGTTTAGGTGACCTAAAACTGAGATTTGTTTGCTGTCCTGAAATTGGAATCTCAGTTTTGAAGCTAAATAGGTTATATATATGTTGTGTAGGCTAAATATATCGATCTATCTTTATATGCATGGTTCTAATTTAGTTATTGAGCATTTTAGTAGGTAGCAAAGGGTTGCGCTTCGTTGTAGAGCTCGCTTCTGTGCTAAATACAAAATGTAAGTAAACTGCTAATAAATGCTAAATAAGAGGTACGCTTATGGTTTTATATGGTATTGGTGATATATATATGTTGTTTCCTCAGATATGGGATGCCTCATCATTGAGATGAAATGTATATTTGATATATATTGGTTATATTTGTGTTATATATTGAATTGTAAAAATTTTCGATCGAGCCGCGCAAAGGAGACCCTGCCGAAATTTTCCGTGAATCCGGGTGTTAGAAAATTTTTCAAGTTTTTAAATTTTATAACTTGTTTTGATAACTAACTTTTAAATTTAGAAAGCCGTTCGGAGTAACATTGTGGAAGCGTAGTTATGACTTTATAAATGGAATTTCATTGTTTTATAAGTTGGTAACTTTGAATAAAATATATCTAATGTTGAATTCTATACTTAGTTCCTTTTCCCTTCTTTTCCTTTTCGGGGACGAAAAGTTTTGAATGGGGGAGAGTGTAACGACCCGTATTTTTAGCTATTTTAATTAGAAAATTTAAGGCGATTATTGAAGGAAAATGATTATTAATGTAATTTGTTGAATAATTTAATATTTGAAATTATTTGAATAATTGGATAACGGGTTTAATATGATTAAAAATGATTTGTAAAATTCTATTTTATCATATTAAAGTTAGAATGATGTTGTAGAACTTTTAAAATCGAATTAAAAGTAAATTTGTGAAAATTGAATATTTTAATATTTAATTGACGAGTTAAAATAGCCATTTTTCAAACAGTCTCGGATTTCGACGAAACTTGTTTCATCGGATCCGTAATTGTAAATTATGGTAGGATTTCAATTTTCGTAGCAATTGGACTTGTCGTTTGGCCGTGCGAGCTTGAAACGCGTAGAAATTTAATTTCGAATTTAATTAAAATAATCGACTTCGAAAAGCTATCTTCCAGATATGATCGAATTAGGCCTTGAAACGAGTTCCATTGCGTCCGGAATGGGGGTAAAACCTTATAAACGCCTGGCGGCACGTCTCGATTGGAGTTCGGATGATTTTGGACCTACCTATATAAATACGCACGCAAACCGAGACAGTTTTATTATTATTTTAATCCAGAAACCCTAATTCTAAATCATGGCCGCCACCTATTCCATGGCCAGAAATTGCCGATCTTCTTTCCTTAATATCTCTCAATCCGTTCGACGAAATCGAAAAATTCCAAAAGAAAAAGTGTAAATCTCGACGAGCTCTTCAAATCCATACGGTTGATGTATGCTAATTTTTCATGGATTCGTCCAGATCTGACTTGGAAGTGTGTACGTATTTTCTTGGATTGCGTGCAAACGACGGCGAATGACGGGATGAAACTTGGCGCGTAGGTGGCTCTGGTGAAGGGCTTCGTGGTGGCGCTAGCTGATCGTTCTAGAAGTCGACGAGGTGGTCATGAAAATTGCTTGAAGATCGGCGGCTAATGGGTTTGCATACGTGAATTTCACGTTGGGGAAGAAGCGCCGGAATCACGGAGATGAGAGCTGCGCTGCAGTGCAGATCCGAAAGTGTTTGGAGCTCATTAAAATTTTATGTTAAATCGAACGTCGTTCGATTTGATTTAAAATCGTAAAATCAAGGTGAGTGTTTTATAACGCTCACAACGTACTGAATATCTTTATGCTAGTTAAATTTGACATTATGCATAGTTATGATTTTTATTTGTTGTTGTTTGATAAAATTTAATTATCATATTGATTGTCATTTGAATTCACCGTTAAAAAAAATTAAATTGACAGTTAAATTTAAATTAAAATTGAATTGCGATTAAATTACCTGACATTGATAAATATGAAATTGCCGTGAATTGTATTGCCTATTGGATGATGTATTTCAATGGATGTTATTGGTTGATATTTAAATGTTTGGATGTTTATTTGTTTATATATATCCTGCTATGCATACATATGACACTGTGATTGATTTAAATGATATATTCATCCCTGACATTTAATTGTAATAACCATTCACTTGGCCATAGGTTAGAAAATTATATACGGACACCGAGTTGGATAAATTAAATGATTTTAAAAGTTTTTTTGCAATTATTTAAGTGAATTGATTTTAAGAATAAAATCCAATTTATGGAAATTGAATTATTTTGAATTGGAGCTCGAAATGTTAGAATTTAAACTTGGTAAACGAAATTATTAAATAAAATCGAAGTTTATATTTAAATTGAAAATTGAAATACGGTGTAAATTTTTGAAAGTTGATTTGTTTTAAAAGATTGGACTTTTAATCGAACTCTGAATATTTCTAAGAAAATTGATATGAAATGATATTTCAAGTTTGAGTTTGGAATTGAAAATTTATTTAAAATTTAGATTTAAATTAATTTGGAATTGAATTGAAATTTAAAGAAATTTGTGAATTGAAATCGAAATTTACGTGGAATAGAAATTTATTCAAGTTGAAATTGGAATAAATCGATTAAATCGAAATGGAATTTGGATTTGATTTGGATAGGAAATTTGGGAAGTTGACCGGTTTGACTTTGGAATTATTTATCAAATAATTTTTGATTTTTCCAAACTATTTTATATATAAACCATTTTATATTCAAATTATTTTCGATTAAACTATTAAAATATTTTCTATTAAACTATTTTGAATTATTTAACTATTTTAAACTATTTAAACTATTTTCTTAAATTCAAACTGGTTAAAGAGACGGAAATGTTTATATTTAAACCTTTGGTTTAAATACGAACTAGGTTAAAGTAGAGATTATAACCTAAATTGAATTCGAATCAAATTTTGAAGTGAAATTGATTTATCGGACAAAATTGATAATTTTGAATATATGATGATTTTGAAATGGATTTGATTTTAAAGCGAATATGATATTTTGTTATCAATCATGAATCAATTTGAAATATAAAAGAGCCATCAGTGTAATAATACGTAGTTATTAAAGAGACCGGGATCGGATATGGACATACTCTCTGTCGATACCGAAAACCACTTTAATAACTATTATACGCGGAGTGTTGATCCAGAATGAAGTGGATGGTTTGGTGAACGCGTTGACTGAAGAAAGAGAACGATATTGGATGACCCCTGACATGACTAAAACAGGAGCCGCGCCGGGCCATTGAGGTTCGCCACCTCTAGTGGACACACTTCTTCGATACCATATCTATTACATTTGTGATTTGATTTGGGTGCACCCCTTGATTTGGGAGTGTTGTTTCGCAGTGTTGAGGTAGTAGCTGCTATGCTCAACATCAGTCCGGATCACGCAACTACTAGTATCCTAGTTGGTATCGCCTCATGTACCTTGTCATACTGATTATCCTATTCGCGACCACTACGTTTTGTTTTGTACCTTGAGTATATGGATTGCCCTCTGGAAACTTCCGGTTTTGGGGAAACTACGGTCTTGTATATGCTTTTGGGAATATAAAATGTGTTAAGGGGGATTATGGTAACGCCTTAACGCTATTTTGATACTTTATATTACTGATAGACATTATCTACTTAGCGTACATTACTACCTAGTAGATAGTTTAACGGATCCTTGAAAGGTGGAAAATCCCGTAACATCTCTTAAGTTATTGCACGCACGTTGACACTGGATATGAGATGTCAAACCCCGTAAACATCTCTGATGCCGTCACACTCATATTTATTTACGATTGATTTAACTTTCATATGGATATTTTAGTCCTGACTCGAGTGTTTTGTCTTTTCATTACGCTCGGGTCAGTCCTGAATTTTCAGATTTTTGAAGATCTATTCTGGAGGACGAAGACGAAGATTTGGTATACTATTACTATTATTATCTGTGCATCATGTTGTCTGCTGCATTATTTATTTGTTCTATTGTATATGTATAACTCTGATAAATGTTGTATATATAATTGTCTAAGTATAGTAAACAGCTTCATGAACTGTTTATTTGACTATTATATTTTATCGTTCAGCTGCGAGATTCTGTGTTGTTTCATTTCCTTTATTTCTTTTCTTTTCTTAATTACCCCAATAACCATCTGCTTTTTTTTTAATGGTTTGGAACCGGCATGTGTATTTGATCGTTGGTTTAAACTGTCCAAAAAGGCGGGTCGTTACATATATACATATGAAGTTAAATTTTTTGAATTTAAGCTGTGTATAAATCTATTAAATAAAATGGGAAAATTGAGAAATGGAATTTGATAATTCATATTATATGTTTAAGTTTGGAAAATTTTAAGGTATGATATTTATAACTGGATTTTTCCAAGATAATTTCAAAATGAATACTCTAGTATAATTTAATTGAAGAAAATATTTAATTGCTAGAAATTGGAGTTTTATTTATGAATTTTTATGTAAATATTCAAGACTAAATAATAGAACATTTAATTTGGTTGAAGGAATAAATTCCAACTTTAGTTTTGAAATATTAATACTCCAAATGGATATATATATATATATATATATATATAGAAATTGAAGTGGTTTTGGAACTTAAAAGTGATATTTAAATTTTGGTTTAGACTTTAAATAAAGAAATATATTTGTAAAGCCATGGAAATTATTTTCTTTACAAAGTAACCTTAAAGTCAAACCATTTATTTTATATACCGTTGAATATCCAAACCATTCAAGTTTTAGAAGTTATGGTTTTAAAATATACGAATTTCGAAATATTATGCTTTGAAAGTATAAGTCAAATATTTGGTTTCCAGATATTTTAAATTTTAAAGCGGTATGATTTTGGAAAAGAAATATATTTGGATAAAATGATATCATATTGTTTTGGGTTTTAAGATGATATCGTATTCATAGTTTTGAAATGGAATTTTTATTCTGGTTTTAAAGTATAAACTATTTTAAATGACCGCGGTGTTATAATAACGACTGGTTGGCAAAGAGACCGGGATCGGATATGGACATACTCTCTGTCGATACCGAAAACCACTTTGAGTAACCGTGTACGCGGTGGAGATTCCAGAATGAAGTAGGTTGGTGGCAGCGTTTCCCGTAAGGTAAATACGTGGACCCGACTCCCGTGAGTTGGCATAAGGTGGTTAAAACAGGAGCGATTCTCGGGCCAATGAGGTCATTCCTCTGATTGGACACTCCTCTTCGATATTATACTTTGACTTTGGATTGATTCAGTGGCCACTTTTATTTTTGATTTTGGGGGAGTTTGTTCGAGGTGGGCGGTAGCTGCGGCTGCGCGTTTCCACCAGCCCGGATAGCGATTAGTATATCTACCCTGGCATTGCCTAGTTGTGCCGTGTCACCTACCATACCGAGCCTTTACTACGAGTTTTGTTTTGTACCATACCTATGGAGTGCCCTCTGACGACGCCCATTACGGGGGAGGTTACGGTACTGTATAGACTATGGTAATATATTCCGTGTTAAGGGCTATATGGGTAACCCCTTAACGCTATTAAAAAGTAAGTTTATTTTATAAATACACATTATTATAATAGCGCAATATACTACCTAGTAAATAGTTTAACGGACCCTTAGGAGATGTAAATCCCAAGCATCTCTTGAGTTACTGTACTCATATTTATTTCTGTTAATTTTACTCACATAAGATCTTTTAGTTCTGACTCGAGTGTTTTTGTCTTTTCAAATTCGCTCGGGTCAGTCCGAGCATTTCAGGATTTGAAGTTTTAGCTCTGGAGGATGAAGACGAAGATTTGTATTACTATTATCTACTATTATTCCACTACACTCATATTTTTCCGCTGCATTGTTATTGGTATGTGTAACTCTGATATGTATTATATAAATGTTTGTAAACAGTTTTATAAACTGTATATTTTATTATTATATTTTATCCTTCCGCTGTGAGATTCTATTTTGTTTTATTTCTTCTCTGTTTTTCTTATTTACCCCATAACAATCCGCCCTTCCGTATGGTTTGAATCGTTATGTGTGTCGGTTTAAAGTGTGCGAAAAGGCGGGATGTTACACGTCGAGTGGATTTGATGATGATCGAGGGCGAACAAAAGAGAATATCGGCCATCGGAAATGTTTGAGGCGGCTTGTTCGTTCTGGCTAGGGTTTACTGGAGGATGCGTGTATATATAAGCGTATATATATATATATATATTAATATTTTCAATTTTAACGAGCCTTTCCCAAACGGATTCCAAAGGAAACGTGCCGCCAGGCGTATAAAATGTTTTACCCACATTCCGAACACAATGGAACATGTTTCTGGGCCTAATTAGATCGTATGTGCGAGTTATGGAAATAAACGATCAGTTTTAAATTAAATCGATTAAATTAATTTCTAAGCGTTTTGAGTTGCCACGGTCAAACGACAACTCCGATTGCTATGGAAATTTAAGCACGACAAAAATAAAATATTACGGATCTAATGGGACTAGTATTTTCGAATTCCGAGACTGTGCCCCGAAAAGCTATTTTCACTCGTCGATTAAGTCGACAACTTTTCAAAATTTACAGAATTGCTAAAAATTCCAATTTTAAAATCTTATTAACTCTATTATAATCCAAATATAACTTACATTCACTTTGGAAACCAATTAGAATCATATTAAATCAAATTTCAGTTATTCATTCTATTTTCATATATTAACTTTCAATATCAAATTAATCATATCAAATTCGGAATTTAATTATTCAAACATCTGTAATATTAAATTTAAACAATTTCGATAATCCAATAATTCATTATCTTTTGAAATATTGAAATTGAAATTATAAGATTCAACTTTTAAAACCAATTCACATTTTAGAACACTATTTCCATTTTACAGTTATTCAATTATTGAATAAGCTTTAAATATTTAATTTAAATAATTTACCTGTTCAATATTCAATTATTTGATTTTAAATAGATTTTACTTATCAATCAATTACTCTATTATATCTAATGAATTCAACATTTGTTATCCAATCCAACTATTGATTGCAAAGGCATTCACTAAGTAGCGTTTATTTTTCAATACTTATTACTATTCAAATCTTCGAAACTAATCTATTAAAATTTGTATTTCTACCTAAATAATTCACAATTCTTATTCATTTATTTACATTTGTTTTTCCATATATTCCCTTATAACCAAGTTACAACATTCGAGTCAATTCAATTAGATTGGAACTCCATGCAATCTATTAATAATTACTTGGATAATTATTGTTGCAATTCATTCCAGTTATTATTATTCAAAATAAATTACAATTTTTTTCTAACATTAAATCACAGAATCTTAACAAATTATCTATTTTAAATTATCGAAAATTTACGTGTCGTTACATTTGTACAGTACCATTTTTTTTCCTTCACTACTTTACATCCAATTTCTTACATGAGTTATTTTCATTTCAGTTATTTAGATTATCCATTATTAGTACGTCTCTTTACAATTTAATTCACCATTAATAGATTATTTCTTTTCCACATTCATTCTTCCATATATAGTATTATTGAATATTAAATCCATTTTTAAATCATTTCAATGTTTTCTGAAGTTATAATCATTCAATTAATATAGTACTCACTTTAATTATAAATGCTTCAACATTAACTGAAGTTTATAATCCATTACATATGGTATTCAACTTTACTATTCAATCTGATTATAGATAGCTTAAATATTTGCTTAAGCTTATAATCATTTTTCTTACATGATTCACTTCTGTTACATTTAATTAGTAGCATTTCAAACTATTAACTTTAGTTTATAACAATTTATAATGTCAGAATTCTTATTTACAGAATAAATTCCATTAAATACTTTCATTTTCTATGTTTTACTTGTATAATATTCTATCACATATTTCTATTTAACATTTCAACTTTCAACATTTTGGTAAGTTATATATGTGTCTTTTAGAATGTAATTGAATGTTACACAAGGTTATCTTATTTATTTTGATTAACAAATGTTCAATAATTCATCTTTTAAATTTTCATTATTCTTTAATTTCACAAGCTTTCAATTTCTTACATATACCATTAATCACTTAGTGTTTAATTACTTATATTTTTCTTCATTTTAGAAACTTCAAATATTAAAATAATTAAGATTTCATCATTACTGTAATTGAAAACTACTAATTATTAGAAAAGTTTAAGAAATAAACTTCGGGTTCATTTCCAAATCATTTTAAAATAATACATATATATTCATATCTTTTATAGATCAGATCATATTTAGAAATCAAAAGTTGAGATTTATTTATCAAAACAAAGGTGTAGCAAAACAACTACAGCGTCTTCCCACTTTGTAACTCAAAAATGAATATCGATGATGTGTGCACTCATCATCGAAATTATTTTCCAGCGATAGAAAAGAGAGTACAGAACTTATTTCCTTTAAAAATTTCTTTAAGCATTTCTCCCAAATCATGTTGAAATATTTATATCATAAAAAATATTTTATTCCAAAATAATACAAATATTATATTCCAAAATCCTTTGAAAACAAATTAAAAACCCAAAACTTAAGTTCTAAGTTTCCAACTTATATTCGTTTTATTCACTCTCCCATTTCGCAACCAGTATTTATAAATTTCACTTCCTAAAAACAGATGTATCACAACCAACTATATCATTATAAAATTTATTCTTTTAGATACAAATATATGTAAGGTAAAATTATTTTAGTTACCTGTATTTCAAAACCAAAATTGTGTCGGTCTGCCCTATTAAGTGTTTAGAAATCCCTACCAATGCCATAGCATCCTATGTACCGACTGGAATTTATAAATACTAAACAGCACAAATTAACATAATACAAAACCTTTTATAACAATAATAAATATGCTTTCTCATGTATATAAACTCGATGACTCATTTTAGGGTATTACTACCCAATCTTTAATGAGTCGGACCCTACAAAGCTAAGGTTATTGCTAAACCAAAGCTCTGATACCAAATACAATGACCCACCTGTTTAGACAGTTTAAATCGACAATTAACCACACATGTCAAACTCAAACCATTTGAAAGGGAGGATTATTATGCGGTAATTAAGAAAAGACAGAGAAAAAAAAACAAATACAGAATCTCGCAGCCGAATGACAAAAAATAATAATCAAATAAACAGTTCAAGAAGCTGTATACAAATAACATTGATTATACTTTTACAATACAAATCAAAGTTACATACAACAAGAATAAACAAATAAATACAGCAGAATAATATGATGCAGCAGAATAAATATAATAAACAATAATAGTACAAAATCTTCGTCTTTATCCTCGAGAAAGCAGTCTTCGATAAACTGAAAAGCTCAGACTAACCTGAGCGAATTGAAAGGACGAAACACTTGAGTCGGAACTAAAAGATCTTATGTAAGTTAAATCAACAGTAAATAAATATGAGTGTGATGGGATCGAAGATGTTTACGGGCTTTCCCATCTCCTATCCAGTGTTTAACGTGAGTGTAATAACTTAAGAGATGTTCGGGATTACCATCTCCTAAGGATCCATTAACCTATCTACTATGTAGTACAATATGCTATTATAATATGTATAAAGTAAAGTAAAGTATTAAAAAACATTAAGGCATTTCCCATATTCCCCTTAACATATTTTATATAATGTTGTAGTCTATATAGTATTGTAAACTCCTCCCGCAGGTGCGCTATCAGGGAGCACTCCACAGGTATGACACAAAACAAACTCGTAGAAGGCGCAATAGGGCATGTGAACAAGGCATTCGAGGCAATACCAGGGTAAGATTTTAACAATTGTGGATCCGGACTGGTGGTAACACATAGCAGCTACCACTGCCCACCTCGAAACACACTCCCATAATCAAAATCAAGGGGTGGCCACCAAATCATCATAAAGTCAAAATATGGTATCAAAGAAGCATGTCCGATAGAAGGAATGACATCACATGGCCGGACATGACACCTGTTTTTATCACATCTAAGCTGACTCACAAGAGTCAGGGTCACGTAAATATCTCACACATAATCGTACGCCAAATCATCCTACTTCATTTTTGGAATCTCTAACACGTACACAGTTGTTAAAGTGATTTTCGGTATTGGCAGAGAATATGACAATATCTGATCCCGGTCTCTTTAACAACCAAACGCTTATTTCACACCGGATGCTTCTTTTACATTTCCAAAATCGATTCATAATTGATATCAAAATATCATACTCAATTTCAAACCATGTCGCTTTTGAAACCATATTTACTTTCGAAATCATATTCACTTTCGAAATCATATCGATAAGATGGGTTAATTAAATCCTCATTTCGAAATCATCATATACACTCAAAGATGTCCTTTCACTAGCAAATATCATTTCAAATCCCAACTTATGTTATTTCATCTTCTAATCATATTTGTTGTTAAATCAAGGATTTAAATATAACCACTTCCACTTTATAATTTAGAATTTAGATAATAGTACAAATAGTTACAAATGATTTAAATAGTTTAGATATTTTGAAAATATAAACGGTTTGAATTACTTTAAAATAATTAAAAAGTGGATTAAAATAGTTTATATAGATTTAAAATAGTTTTAGTAGAATTAACATAGATTAAATAGATTAAATAAATTTAAAACAGATTAAATAGATTCAAAATAGATTAAATAAAAAATAGATTTAATAAATTTAAAATAGACCAAAATGGGTTTATTAGTTTAAAATAGATTAAATTTGATTAAACAAATTAAAATTTATTAAAATAAATTAAAATAGTTTAAATTGATTAAATGGTTTATAATATTGTAAAATAGATTAACTTATTTTAATAGATTGAAAATCTTTATAATTGGAATTTAAAATAATACTTTTAGCTGTTTATATAAAAATAATAAATTTGAAATTAACATCAAATTTAACTATTTCTTTCATTTCAACAAATCTAGACCATATCTAGATTTCAAATCAAAACCTAATTTCAAATCTTAAAATATCAATTTTAAGCTATTCCAATTTCAATAGATTTCAAAGTTACAAATTTCAAACATTTCAATTACTCAGTTTCGATAAGTTTCGTTTATACTTCAAGTTTAGCTTTGGAATTCCAATTTAAACCCTCTAAGCAATTTGCTTAATACAATTCCAAAATTTCAAATTTAATCTTTTAAACAATTCGGTTGAACATTTCAGTTTATATAACCATTTAGCTGAATTCAAAATTTAATGATTTAAAATCATTTAATTTGACCAATCCATTGTCCGTATATAAGTTTCTACCCTAGGGTCAGGTGATACAGATATTTATCATTTCAATCTGTAATTATTTAAATTTATGGTTATATATCATTTCAACCTGCAATCTCGAATTAAATAAAATCCATAAAATCACTCGAGTCTATCATTTCAACCCATAACGATTTTCCCTAATCTATAGCTCATTCGGGTATTTATTATTCCAAACCATAGGGAACTTGCAGTATTATAAAAATATAACATCCAGTCATCCAGTATCCACAATCAAACGTCCATCACAATCATCATTCAAATCAACCAATAAATAATAACAATTTACTAATTATCAATATCAGGTATTAACTAGAATTTTAAAATTCTATATTAAATTATATGACGATTATATGCAATAAAAGTCATATTTAACTAGAATGAAAATTTAAATATATTAAACATCAACCAATCAATTTTTGATCACATCATAAATATAATTTAACTAACATAAGACAATTTGGTAGTTGTGAGTGGGTTAAAACACCCACCTTCGATTTCAAATTGATTTGAAATTTAAAATAAGACCCGAAATTGAACAGTCTGAGAATTCGTCCAAACAAGCGCTAAAATGTCCGAAAGTTCGATACGATCCCAATAAAACAAACCATGTGCACATCCAACCTTGTACGTAAAAGTTATTGGCATCAAAAGATTGAAATTCAATTTAAATTAAAAACAACCCTACCATGTCATCTCGTACCAAGCGAAGAAACCCTAGCTCCATAGTGAATGCGACCGAACAACTGATAGGCCGCCACCTCCAATCGATCATCGCACCGCCCATAATCGCCTCTGACCAGATTGAACACCTCCATTCGAACGCCAAGTCCACGTCGACCCCACGCCAAGGTCGTGGACACTTCCGGTCGCCTCTGGCCACCGCGCCGCCGCCGATCTTCTAATGCGTTTCCAGGTGAATTCTGACCAAATTTTGACGAATGACGACCACTATACAACCTCCTCGACTCCCACTTCCCAACTCCACTCCGTGTTTGTCAATCGGTTAAAGATCCACCGTTGCATCGTGAAAAACCCATTATGGACGACTGAGGTTCATCCTCGATTTCTGGACAAACGATGCTTCGATTGCAAAAATGAATTGCATCAACGGATTATGCTTGTTGAGATCTTCAAATGGTATATAATATGCAAGGGTTTTGATGTAACAACCCCCATTTAGTACCATTCAAATCGACAATAATCCATACATGTCAGACTTGAATCATGCGAAATAACAGATTGTAAATAAATTTGGACAAAATAAAATCAAATACACAGAATCACAGACACAGAACAAAAAGAATAACTCACAGCGGAATAAAAAATACATAGTAGTTCATGAAGCTACTATGGCAGAGTCTCAAACCAAATACATAATACAGTTTGAAAACAACATAATAGAAATCCCAAATACATAAAAGTTCACTAATACATGAGATAAACTAGAACAGTTGAAACTAAAAGTAGATATAAATGTAGATACGCGGAAACTCCAGCAAAGACCAGCTCCAGAATAGAATCCAAAGCTGTGAATACTCAGGCTGACCCGAGCGTAAAGCAAAACACAAAACACTCGAGTCAGGACAATATATACATATATAATGTAAACTAACTCAAGTGAACTGTAAATAAGAACAAGTAACTTAAAGGATGCCTGGGACCGCCCATTTTATAAGGATCCGTCAAACTATTTACTATATAGTAATATTGCACTATTATAATAGCGTCTACAGTAAAATAAACATACTTTTAAATAGCATTCCGGGCTACCCATATCACCCTTCACACATAATAGTCCCAGTAGTCCATCCAGTATCAGCATATCTCCAATCGGGACACTACCCTAAATACTCCATGGGCAACGGGAGATAAATAAACTCGTAGTAAAGGCTCGGTATGGTAGCTACACGGCACACAAGGCAATGCCAGGGTAGATATACCAATTACACACACGGGCTGGTGGTAACGTAGCAGCCACATACGCCTACCCCGAACAACACTCTAAATCAAAGGTTGCACCCAATCGATCACAACAGTAATATAATGGTATCGAAGAAGTGTGTCCTGCCAGAGGTGCTACCTCCTTTGGCCCGAGATCACTCCTTTTTTAGCCACCTTAAGCTAACTCACGGGAGTTAGGTCCACGTAAAGTACCTTTGGAACGTCATCACCATCCTACCTCATTTTGTAATCTCCACCACGTACACAGTTGTTAAAGCGGTTTTCGGTATCGACAGAGAGTATGTCCGTGTCCGATCCCAGTCTCTTTAACAACCAATCGTTATTGTAACCCGTAGTTATAATTTTCAAATGGTATTTATTTCAAAAATCAAGTATCATTTAACAATTCAAAAATAATTTCAAATCATTTCAAAATATGAAACTTATCATTTCATTTCAAAACTATATTCATTTTATTCAATTTAAAATACCATTTCAATTAATATTTCAAAACAGTTTATATTTCAAATTTAATTACTTCATTGAAATCATAAAATGAAGTTATTACATTTAATAATTAAATTATTAAATTTAAAAAATTTAATCTTTTAAAAGTTCATTCATTCACTTAAGTTTATCAAAACAGTGCAAATTCACTTTTTGCAACATTAAAAAACGCTACGGAAAGTTACATTCAAAAAAGTTCAATTTAACCAATGACAGCGTTAAAAAAATGCCGTAATATAGTTACATTAGTTTCAAATAAAACATAGTTTAATTCAACAAATATAACACTTTACAAAATTCTATAATAGCCCTTTCATTAAATTTAGCCATTTTAGTTCATTATTATGAACTACAGCATTTACAAATGCTGTATTATCATTTACATTAGAATTAATAGCATTTCAAAAGTGCAACTAATTAACTTCAAATGTTCAATTTAATTTCACGAACAATTATATTTTATTTAGATCATTTTTAACTTATAAAAACATATAATTTCATATTTATATCCATTATTTAATTTTCCTTAAATTCAAGATTTTATAAAGTTAAATTTCCATTCAAAAATCAAGATTTAATAATAGTTCACTTATTAAATTTCAACATTCAAATTTAAACTCATTAAATTAAATTTCAACTTAAAACTTAATTTTTAAAATTCAAAGATAACTTAATTTCATTTTTTATTTACTTAACTTAAAATTCACTTTTAATCCAAATTCACAAATTTCCAATTTTAGTTATATTTCAAAATTTCATTTCACATTTTCACTTTATTCAAAAATCATTAATATATTATAAAATCATTTTAAATTCATTTAAATTCAAAATATCACAAATTTATCATATTTTCATATTTAATTTAATTTCCAATTATAATTAAATCAAAATTTCCAAAAATACTTACATTTAAATTTTTCTAACATTTCATTAATCTATTCCACTTATAAATATTCAGAAAATCAATAATATTTTACCAAAATAATTTTTAATTAAGTTTAAGTCAAAATATCATAATATTTACATTTCTAAAATATTTTAAATTTTTTCGAAAAACATATTTTGACTACAGGCCTATACATAATTTTCTACGCTAGGTAAAGTGATACGGGAAATATATCATTTCAACCCATAATTTACAAAGAAAACACGGGTTTTATCATTTCAAACCCACTGTCCCAAGTAAATGAAATAAATTGAAAATGCTCAAGCCTATCATTTCAGCCCATAACGATTTTCCCTTATTCTAAAGTCCGTTCGGGTATGATCATTTCAACCCATAGTGATTCTAATCTAAAGGTAACTTATAGTGTGATAAGCTGACAAAAATAATAGAAAAACATAATATAATAGTAACTTATGATATGACAGGTGTTTAAACATGGGTGAACATCATATAATCATAATATAGCAGGTGTAACATGGTTATGCATTTTATAGGTTCAAAAGGGATCAATTTACTAGTTATATATGTACATATTGTTAGGTGAGATTAACTCACTAGTTTGAGCTGGAGACACAACAATGAATGCACGAATGAGATCCAAACAAGTACGACAAAATGACACAGAGATGAGTGGAAGAGCCAAAGTATCAATTCCCTTGAATACAAGTCACACAAAACAATAGAATATACATAAGTTTTCAAATTCAAATACAATAAACTAAGATAGAGTTGACCGCACAAATCAAAGCAGAAATGCTTTGCACTTGCTTCCAACATAAATTGGGCTCGGCCATAAGTGTAAAGAAAGGCTAAGGCAAGGTTTTTGGATTAGGTTTGGGTAGCTAAGGGTCGGCCTATCATGGATTGAAGGTGATGCAAAGTGGTGGTGATGGAAACTACACTAACAAGGCAGCATACAGGGATTCAAGTCCAAACTAAGCTCGGCCAAGGCCACTAGGGTCACGACCATCACTGTAGCAGCCAAGAGGATGATGTGATAGAGTGTCCATGTGGTGATGGAGGTGGTGGAGGTGGTGTTGGCGGCGGCCATGGGTGGTGAAATGGAAGTAAGCGGATGTTGTGCTCGGCTATGCAAAATTGAAGGAGTTTTGTTGGAATTTAGGTGATGGATCATCCACTAAGAGGCACGACTTGGAGTTTGGCCAGAGAGGAGGTGATGGTGGTGGTGTTCTTAGGTGATGGTGGCGGTTGAAGGGCATGGTGATGGAGGTGGCCGAACCTATGATGAAGGAGATCAAGTGTAAACCATGAAATCAAGTAATAAAAAAAAGAAAAGAAATGATTTTTTTTACCAAATCCTTCTCAAGCAAGGGCCGAATTTTTTCCTTCAGGAAATGAGGAAAAGAGATGTACATGAATGATAAAGAAAGTATGCGGCTGAAAGGACTGAGAAGTAATGGCAATATGAATGAAAAGATAAGTTACATTTGAAAAGATGGAAGATAAAGAGCCATAGGAAAATCAAAAGTCATAACCTTTCAAATTTCCTTTAATTTTCTTTATATAAGCTTAAATTACTGAAAATAATAATAATTTCAGTTTAATTTCGAAAATACAACAAAAATATAAAATATAAATAAATAATTAATAATTATAGGTGATAAAAATAAGAAAATAGCTCAGAAATTGAAAACTAGTCTAGAAAAATTGAAAATAAACAGAAAAAATTTTGAAAAATTACATGAACTTGGAAAATATTCAAAAATAAATATAATAACATAAAATAAAATGCATTCACAAAATAAATAAATTTTTAATCAAATATAATTTAAATGTAGTAAATAGCAGAAAATTAGGAAATAACCTTTAAAAATAGGAAATAATTGCAGTAAATTTTGAAAAAATTCTATTATCATTTTAAAATATTAAGAATGATATCTCCTAAATAAAACAAATTTGAAATAATTTCAAATTGAAATAGGGTCAAATTTAAATTTAAATTCAAAATCTAGGGTTGTTACGCTCTCCCCCACTCAAATCTTTTCGTCCTCGAAAAGAACGGAAAGGAAAATAAAGAGAAACAAGATAGAAAAACAAAATAGTACCTAAAACGAACAATTTTGGATTTGTAGTATGAATGCTCTCCTTCGTTTCCAAGGTACAATCTCGATCGTCAGTACTCCACTGTACTCTGACCAGATTAATAGATTTCCTTCTGATCTGCTTCGTACCTCTGTCGACAATACGAAGTGGCTTCCTCCCAATAGTCAGATTATGCTCAATATCCAAACTATCAAGAACAGAAGGCTGGACAATAAGAGATGGATCATGAAGATGACGATGAAGATGTGAGACATGGAATACATCACGCACTCTAGAAAGCTTCTCGGGAAAATCCAGATGATAAGCCAAAGAACCAACTCTTTCTACAATGCGGAAAGGACCAATGAACCTAGGAGAAAGCTTCCCTCTACGACCAAAGTGAATGACATTCCTCAAGGGAGAAACCTTAAGGAACACCTGATCACCAACAGAAAATTCCAAATTCCGCCTACGCCTATCAGCATATTTCTTCTGCCTATCCTGAGTGGCTGTCAACCACTTCTTAATCTCCTCAACTTTCTCAGAAGCTTCCAAAATTACATCAGGACCAAGAACAAGGCAATCACCGGATTCAATCTAGCAACATGTGGATCTACAAGGTCATTTGTAGAGCAGCAAACGGAGACATTTTGAGACTGGCCAGAATGCAAATATGGAATGAGATAGGTAAAAAAATCAAGAATAGACTGAAAAATAGAAGATAAGATTATACCTGATAGCTATTATTGTAGGTAAATTTGGCAAGATGGAGATAATCTTCCTAAGATCCTCCATAATAAAGCACACAAGCACGAAGAGGACCCTCGACAACCTGATTCACTCTTTCTGTTTGACCATCGGTCTATGGATGGTAAGCAGTGCTCAGATTCAAACAAGTACCCAAAGATTCCTGAAAAGCCTTCCAGAATTGAGTGGTGAAGATAGAGTCACGATCACAAACAATACTAAGAAGAACACCATGGAGACGAACGATCTCTCTCATGCAGATCTCAGATAAGCTAGAAGCAGAACGAGTAGACTTGACCAGAATAAAATGAGCGGACTTGGTCAGTCTATCAACAATAACCTAGATACTCTCATTACCTCTCCGAGTCCTCGGTAAACCATCAATGAAATCCATGGAAACTTGTTCCCACTTCCAATTGGGAATCTCAAGGGGCTGCAACAAACCAGGGGTCTCCTGGTCATCGGCTTTGACTTGCTGACAAGTCGCACACCGACTAACAAAGATAGAAATATCCCTCTTCATCCCCTTCCACCAATAAAGCTTCTTCATATCCCGATACATCTTCGACACACTAGGATGAATAGAAAGCATGGATCGGTGATTCTCCTGAAGCAACTCCTGCCTCAAACCATCAACATTCGGGGCACAAATCATGCCATTAATCCTCAAAATCCCTCTATCGTAAATCTGAGCTCCACTACCACTACCACCAACTCTGCTACGAACACTTTCCTTCATCAATCTAAGCATCTCATCCTCATCCAACTTAGCCATAATATGATCCAGAAGAGGAGAAGAAGAAACAACAAGCTGGCACAACAAAGCCTTCTTCCGACTCAAAGCATCAGCCACAACATTAGCTTTACCAGCAGTATAGCTAATATCGAGGTCATAAGAAGCCAGAAACTCAAGCCAACAAACTTGCCTCTGATTTAAATCCTTTTGGGAAAAGATATATCTTAGAGACTGATGATCGGTGAAAAGCTCAAACTTGGTTCCAAGAAGATGATGCCTCCAAAGCTTTAAAGTAAATACAACAGCAGGCAACTCTAAATCATGATCAACATAATTTGCCTCGTGGTTTTCAACTAACGGCTGGCATAGGCCATGAACCTACCATCCTGCATGAAAACAACACCCAAACCCTCACGACTTGCATCAGTATAAACTGCAAATCCCTCACTTCCGTTCGGAATAGTAAGAACTGGTGCAAAAGTTAGCTTGCTCTTCAACTCACTGAATGCAGCCATACACTGATCACTCCAAACAAACTTGGCATTCTTACAAGTCAAAGCTGTGAGAGGTGCAACAATCCGAGCAAAATTCTCAATGAATCTCCGGTAATAACCGGCAAGGGCCAGAAAACTATGAATATTAGATGGAATATTTGGTGTTTCCCAATCCTGAAATAGAATAGGGAAAAAATAAGGACACAGAGAAGATAAAATTATTAACATGATAAAGAAAAGGAGAAAGAAAGAAAGACTAACATTGATCGCAGTGATCTTGGCTGGATCAACTGAAACTCCATTACTAGAAACAATATGCCCGAGATATTGGACTTCATCCTTCCAGAAAGGGCATTTGGAAAATTTAGCCTTCAACTGATGATTTCTAAGAGTCTCAAGAACATATTTCAAATGCGAATCATACTCTTCCTGGGTCTTAGAGAAGATAAGGATATCATCAACAAAGACTAGCACGATCAAGCTGAGAGAAAACTGTGGCACCATAAAGCTGATCAAACATGTCACTGATACGAGGCATTGGATATCTGTTTTTCATAATGAGCTTGTTCAGCTCCCTATAATCAACACACATCCGAAGAGAACCATCATACCTGGTGACAAAAACCACCGCAGCTCCCCATTCAGAGAAATTAGGCCTAATCAGACCTTTGGAAGATAAGTCTTCAATTTGCTTTCCCAACTCAACCTTCTCGCGTGGTGACATTCTTCTAGAAGGAAGAACAACAGGTCGAGCACCAGGAATAAGATCTATCCGAAAATCAATTTCCCGCTTCAAAGTTAAAGAAGTGACTTCACCAGATACATCGGGAAATAATCTAACCACAGGAGTTGAATCAAGATCACTAGGAGAAGAATCCAGAGAATAAATAAAGTTGCCAGCAAAATCCTGAGGCAAGCAGCACTGAATAATCAAGGAATTCCCTTGATCATCAACAAGACGAACAATCTGGGCTTTACAAGAGATATGTGCATCATGATGCACTAACCAATCCTGACCAAGCAATAGATCAAAAGCATCGAAGCCTAAAACATAAAAATCACCACAAAAGCGATGATCATAATGGAGAAGTTTCACTTCTCGACAAATCCGATTAAGGTTAGCAGGACCCCCAATAGGATTTGAAACACATAATGGAACAGAAGCATACACAGGAGATAGGAGATGCTCAAACTTATCACATAAAGCAACAGAGATAAAACCGTGTGAAGCACCAGTACCAAAAAACACACGAACAGAATGATGGAACAAAGTAAATGAACGCTGGAGAGTACCTTGGTCATCACTAGGAGTGGGAGCAGGTGGAGGAACTGGAGATGATGCAGAAGTGACAACAAATATATCATAAGGAGTACCCCTCTGCTGGGTAGGGTAGTCCTTCTTAAAATAACCATGCTGGAGGCAGATATGGCAAAGATCACTTCTAGCCAATTGAGCAGGTAGAGGAATAGCAGCACCAGATAGATTAGGACTGTTATTGTCATAGTGTCCTTTTTGATCGCACTTAAAGAAAGTGATGGAGGAGAGATCAACTGGTTGCCTCTGAGCAGGAGTTGGTGATGAAGATCCCAAACCAGAACGCTTCAGCCAATTCTTCTTCTACTGTTGGAAATTTGGCTTATGCTTCTTGGAATTAGCAGATGAAGACTGAGCACCAGAAACAACAGGACCTTTGGATGTGGGATTCTCATAGCGAATCGCCATATCCATAAGCTTGGTGAAAGAGCCATGAACATGAGAAATAACGCGACTATAATACTCTAGACGAGCACCATCAATAAATTTCTCATTCTTCTTGAGAGGTGTATCAATCATGCTAGGACCGAACTTGGAAAGTTCATTGAACTTCCTCTCATACTCAGCAAAAGACATGCTACCCTGCTTAAGACCCATAAATTCTCGATAAAGCTGAGATTTCCCGGCTTCTGGCATCCATTTTTCCACAAAAGCCTCGCTGGAAAAGAGATACAGAAACAAGCTAAAGATAGATTCAAGGGAAAAGGAAAAATAGGAACAAAATTCAGGATAATACAAAGGATGCCTAAACTGCTCCCAAGTAATATCAGCTTCGACGGTGTTAGCCGTAACAGACTCCCACCAATCTAAAGCAGAATCACACAACTTCCAAGCTTCTAATCGACGCTTTTGGGCATTAGGAATATCAAGACCATTAAATATCCTCTCGAGATTCCGCAACCACTGTTGAGCCTCAATGATGCTCTCTGAATCGGTGAATGGGGTACCACCAAGCTGAGAGAATTCCTTACAAAGAACAGTGAACTTGACTGGAGCAACAAGCTGAGGAACTGGGGCAATAATACGACCCCTACCTCTGGCATTTCCTCGATTCATCCTGAAAAATATCAAGAATGAATTTAGGATAAGATAAAGAAAAGCCAAAGCTAAATTAAGATAAGACAAGAGAATTCACTTGGATGAATATCCTAAAGAAACAAAAATCTAACAAGGTAGATACGAAAGGAAGAAGGTAGAAAACATTTGAAAATTCCTTTAAAATAAAAAAAATTTATATATCAAAATAATATTTGAAAACATTTTGAAAACATTTTGAAAAATCATTTTATACTTTAAAAATACATCTCTCACAAATATGATTTTGAGATTGATTTCACTCATTCTTGTATAAATACCCTATCTCTAATGAGTTTTTGCTCCTCAGAGGCAATGGTTGCCAAAAACCAAAGCTCCGATACCAACTGTAACAACCCTGCACCGTACCATTCAAATCGACAATAATCCACACACGTCAGACTTGAATGATGCGAAAAAACAGATTGTAAATAAATTTGGAGCAAATAAAATCAAATACACAGAATCACAGACACAGAACAAACAGAATAACTCGCAGCGGAATATAAAGTTACATAGTAGTTCATGAAGCTACTATGACAGAGTCTAAAACCGAATACATAATACAGTCTGAAAACAACATAATAGAAATCCCAAATATATAGAAGTTCATTAATACATGAGATAAACAAGAACAGTTGAAACAGAAAGTAGATATAAATGTAGATAAGCAGAAACTCCAGCAAAGACCAGCTCCAGAAGAGAATCCAAAGCTGTGAATACTCAGGCCGACCCGAGCGTAAAGCAAACACAAAACACTCGAGTCAGGACAATATATACATATATAATGTAAACTAACTCAAGTGAACTGTAAATAAGAACAAGTAACTTAAAGGATTCCTGAGACCGCCCATCCTCTAAGGACCCGTTAAACTATTTACTGTATAACAATATTGCGCTATTATAATAGTGTCTATAGTAAAATAAACATACTTTTAAATAGCGTTTAGGGCTACCCATATCACCCTTCACACATAATAGTCCCAGTAGTCCATCCAGTATCAGCATATCTCCAGATCGGGAGACTACCCTAAATACTACATGGGATACGGGAGAAAAACAAACTCGTAGTAAAGGCTCGGTATGGTAGGTGACACGACATACAAGGCAAGCCAGGGTAGATATACCAATTACACACACGGGCTGGTGGTAACGCAGCAGCCACGTATGCCCACCTCGAATAACACTACAAATCAAAGGTGCACCTAATCGATCACAACAATAATAGAATGGTATCGAAGAAGTGTGTCCAGCCAGAGGTGCTACCTCCTTTGGCCCGAGATCACTCTTGTTTTAGCCACCTTAAGCTAACTCACGGGAGTTAGGTCCACGTAAAGTACCTTAGGAACGTCGTCACTTCATTTTGGAATCCACCGCGTACACATTTGTTAAAGTGGTTTTCGGTCTCGATAGAGAGTATGTCCATATGCGATCTCGGTCTCTTTAACAACCAATTGTTATTATAACCCGTAGTTATAATTTTCAAATGGTATTTATTTCAAAAATCAAATATCATTTAACAATTCAAAAATCATTTCAAATCATTTCAAAATATCAAACTTATCATTTCGTTTCAAAATCATATTCATTTTATTCAATTTAAAATACCATTTCAGTTCACATTTCAAAACAGTTTATATTTCAAATTTAATTACTTCATTTAAATCATAAAATGTATTTATTGCATTTAACAATTAAATTATTAAATTTTCAAAATTTAAACTTTTCAAAGTTCATTCATTCACTTAAGTTTATCAAAAACAGGGAAAATTCACTTTTCGCAGCATTTAGAAAACGCTACGGAAAGTTACATTCAAAACAGTTCAATTTAACCAACGACAACATTAAAAAAAATGCCGTAATATAGCTACATTAGTTTCAAATAAAACTTAGTTTAATTAAACAAATATAACACTTTACAAAATGCTATAATAGCCCTTTCATTAAATTTAGCCATTTTAGTTCCTTATTATCAACTACAGCATTTACAAATGATGTATTATCATTTACATTAGATATAATAGCATTTCAAAAATGCAATTAATTAACTTCAAATGGTCAATTTAATTTCACAAACAATTATATTTTATTTAGATCATTTTTAACTTATAAAAACATATAATTTCATATTTGATTTAGCATTTCTCGTTTACTATATAAGGAGAAAGTGTAAGTCGATAAATATTAATGTAATCATTAAGAAAATGAAAACAAGTGTAGCAAGAGTGCATATCGGGGACCGAGAATATTCTAGTATTGTTTGGGAAACAAAATATTACAAAAAGAAATAAGGACTCTAATCCCGAGAAATGTTAATAAGGTCAGTCACAACCCCATCCTTAACAGAGTTGAAGTAATAGATGGAACACTACGGTCGATTCTTTGTTTTTTTGAATAGTAAATTAGAAGCAAAGGATGGAAGAAGTCCATTCTTCCAAATTGCATTCTTTGAACATAAAAACAAGGAATTAATGTAAAGGCAGGAGTAGGGATCCAATTGATTAGGAGATTCAAGAAGGCCAGGACCTTATGGATAATGGGGTTGAAGGATACGTAACATGAGTATTAGATGTGAAGAGGAGAAAAGGCAAAGTACCCTCTGAGATGAATTTTAATTTGATTATCCAGTTCTAGAATCGTCATTTCAATCCCTGAAATACTGAAAATGCGAAGAACAGAGTCGATATCGTCTTGCATTGGAAAATAGGACTACTGAGAAGTGCAAACCTTTTCTTTAAAAGAACCTATAAGTATGGGGGACTGAGGGGATTTTCATGCTCCTTTGGAAGTTGGTGCCTTGCTTTCAGCCACGAAGTATATAATAGAATGATTACATTAATTTAAATAAAATTCCCATAGCCAAAGAAAGAAACCTTCCTAAATTAAGAATGAAAAGTAAAACTATTAATAAAAAAGCTTGTAATAAGCTTCTAAATATATAAAAGACCACATATCATGTATCAAAGCAATTTCCATGTGATAGGGAATGTAAATGCGCTAGTTATTATATGGACTACTATATGACTTTCCATATGAATTACGCATGGATGTGTATATATGACCATGTCAAATTCACTAACTTCTGAAAAAACAACCGTAATTTTCTTATTATATATGGGATAAGATAATTATATAAGCATGTTTCTATCCCTGGTTTGCCCAAAACTCAGTGAGTTGGGAGAGTCATAGAGTACTTTTTTAATTTCTCTTTAGTAAGAAGCCTCGGTCGGCTCCTTGAAAATGTTATAGCATCCTTGAAGCTAGGGATTCTATCTAAAACTTCGATTTTTAGTATGTTAGTCGAGCAAGATAATTTCATGGCAACCTTTCATGATGGCTCTAATCTTTTGTTCAAGATCACACATGATGGCTCCATGGAACCCTTCACGATAGCTTAAATATCCCACTTTAGAATTACACTCGATCACATGTTGGAACTCCTCAAATTGCATGTGATGGCTTCATTGAAATCCTCGCGATAACCTTGATTAATCCTTCATCTGAATATTTCATGTGGTAACATGAGAAAACTTCTCACGATTACTTGGAGGATGGTATGCGAAGGCCTTGTAAAACTTCCTACGATGGCTCTTTTTATCTTGTCGAGCGATCACTTCAAGGTCTATCATGATGGCTCTATTCTTTCATGCATAAGTTATCACATATAAGCCTCTTTCAAATTGCTCCATGAACTCCTCACGGTAGCTTGTATGGGATTCTTTAGGATAGCTTTATGGAACTCTTCTCGACAGCTTTGTTTTAACACTTAAGATCATCATGGGATGGACTTATAAGAGTCCCCACGATGGCTGTGCTTTAATGCTTAAAAATAGCATGTAATGACCTTATGGGACTCCTCGCGATGTCTGTATTGCTTGAGAACATTATGTGATGGATTTATTCTTCTCAGTGGCTTTTCTTTAACACTTGAGAACATCACATGATGGCTATATTCTTCTCGACAGCTTTGTTTTAACAATTGAGAACATCATGCGATGGCTTTATTCTTCTCGATAGCTTTTCTTTTACCCTTGAGAACATCACACGATGGTTTTATTAACTCTCTTCAATAGCTCCCATGCTTTCCTCACTAAGGCTTCCCACCTTTAAATCCATGATGACCAGCATATTTAGGGTTTAACACTTACCATTATAATATTTCCTTATACTTTAGTATAACTAATCAATTCATATTTAAAAATACCCATCTTAATTGTTGATTCCCCTTCTCCTTTGATTTTACTGTTATTTTGCTTTCCTTTCCTTCCGATAAATAGAAATTTTATGTGTCCTTTTGTTTTTTTCCTGCTTCAATCAATATTTACTCATTTTCATTATATTTCCCAAAATCAAATCTTACTCTTTTCGATTCTCATCTTATAAGCATACCTGTTATTTATTTATTTATTTTCTCGTTATAGCGGTGTTTAATTTGTTTCGGTTAATCCAATTTTTTATAAGATCTCGATTAGTTTTAGTTATTATTTTGATTTTGGTGATTTCTTTACCTATTTTTCTGTAATTGATATTTTGTTCTAAATTTTATTGCTAAGCCCATCATCTTATTGTTTAAAGGTTTCGGGTTTCAGGGTCTATTTACCCATTTCTTAACGAATCTGAATCATTAGTGTGTGATAAGTTTCCATTCGAGGACTTTGTACTCGAAGGCTAAGCTTTCATGTGCATGCTTTATTTATGAAAATTATGTTCAAAATTTATTACAAAGAGATTTATTCACGAAGACCTTCCTTCAATACGACAATTTTCAAATTTATCGCAAAGTGATTTATAATTAAGGACTATGTCTCACGGTGACTACGTTTAAAACTTATTGCGAATAATTTATACTTGAGGGCCATGTCTTAGGATGACTATGTTTAAAACTCACCATGAAGAGTTATATACTTGAGGGCTATTCCTTATGATGACTCTGTTCAAACATATCGCAAAGACATTTATATTTGAGGATTATGTCTCACGATGGTTATATTTTGCATTTGACTCTGATGAACCCTCATTTCTTTTCGCATGAAAACTAATATTTTTAGATTTTACATTTGAGGACCTAGTCTTTACTTCTTTTTTGATGACCACTTTAAGGTTTAATGTATTCAAATTTTATCCATAAGGGCTATGATTTTGGACGTATCTTTAAAAAAATTCACGAGAACACTTTACATATGATGACTACCCATTGGCTATTGCTGCACGACAACTTGTAAAAATGCGATCGGTTAATAATTTTTCGTTTGACTTTGTTTCGGTTATTCCTGTACTATGGCTAGATAACGTAAGGTACATGTACGTATGGGTCATTTTAATTAACTTTAGCTATAATCATACAGTCCACATAATAATTACTTGAATGGAATAGGATTGACTGCTACAAAAAATGAATTAGTAAAAGAAATTAAAGTAAAAAAAACAAGTATAGCTTACGGAATTTGATTAAATGGGCTCGAAATTAGAAGAAGCCAAACCCAATGAATTTTTGCAATATAATGAACATGAAAATTTAGAACAAATATATGTATTTTTGGGCTATAAATACTTCCATAACTCTATTTCTTTTTCTCCAAAAATCTTGCCTCCACTTATAACCGTAATCCCTAAATCAATTCCAAATCCCACAAATCAAGCACAAATTAAACGAATTAATATATGGAACTAATCATCACAAAGAGAGCTATGCAAATAAATCACAGCTATCAAATTTTTTATTTGCATTTTTAAGGTGAGGAATTTCTGGTCAACAAAGATGGAGGATAATTCACCTTGGATTAGAGAGGACGCACAACTAATCGGCAATTGGGACAAATCCTATTTGTGTCTATGTTGATAAGACGTAATAATTCACCCCTTTTGATCCTACTTATGATCTTAAACCAAATAATAAATAATGTAATCGATAATTTAAAAGTAATCTTTTTATATACCAGATTAGCATGTAGTGCCAACCTATGCCATGTATGGATGATTAGAAAGTGAATTTTTGTCAATTGCAATTAACAAAGTTATTCTCTCCCTAATTAAAAAGTGTGAAATACAAAAAGTGTTCCAAATTAGACATTATATATCAAAATTTTAGTTCTTGATGATGTGAATCCATTGGTGGTATTCATTCATCTATTGGGTTAATAAATGGATCAAGAATGTATCATAAGAATCGATAAATGTGGGTCATCCATTCGGGTTCAATGGTGAAACAACGACAACAGAATGATCAAAGGATATAGATGTGTAGAGATAGTCGAGTAGGTCCCTTGGCAAGTCTCTAATCACCCTAGAACAAGGCGTGTTGGAACATATTTGAAAGAGAAGTCGACAATAGATGTTTTATGGAGGTGGTCAGAGATGAGGTGGTAGCATGGTCAGGTAGTGCTAATAATGAGGAGGTTAAGGGTGGTGTCTGGTTTTCATTTAGGATTCTTCACCGGAGGTGGAAGGCAGAGATAAGAATGTTGGTGATGGGTTAGGCGCAAATAGGGTGGCGTGATGAAGAAGAAACATAAGTAACAATTAACTAAATAAATATATAACTAAAATGGACAAATTAATTAAATAATGCCCCATCTTTAAACATTCATAACTTTCGCATACCAGCTTCATTTCACCTGTAGTTTGCAGCATCTAGATCGTGGCAAGATAAGGAATGCTTCGTTACATTGTTTTCTATGTGTTGAAATATTTCGGAAAAACCCCTTGAATTCTAGCCACATTTACTACCTTATGTATTAGGTTCGTTATATTTTTGCTTATGGGTCTATCTTGATCTAGTAGCTTCATAAACGGTGGAGTGATGATGTGCTTTGGGCTTGATTCCATTAGTAGCATAGACTATTAGGTGAATGACTAGAATGTACTTGACCTCAATATATGATAGTCTAAGAAGCTGAGTCCTCAATATATAATAGTCTAAGGAGCTGAGTACTTAATATATGATAGGTTGGGGAGTGGAGTCCTCAATATGCGATAGTCTGAGGAGCTAAGTCCCAATATGCGATAGTCCAAGAAGATAGGTCTTCAATAAAGGATAGTTTGGGAGTTGAGTCCTCGGTATAGAATAATCTAGGGAGTCGATTCCTCAATATACGATAGTCCAAGGAGCTTAGTCCTCAGTGTTCGATTTGATGTCATGACATGGGTTAAGAGGTAAGTCCTTATCATATGATTTGATGATAGAGGGTGGAGACTTTGGCATCAATCGTGGACTGTAATTAGGGTTGGAATATAATTTAGCAAGAGCTTGGCATATTGTAACAACCTAGAATTTTCGATCCCGAAAACTATAGAAAGTTAGGAAAAGAAGAAAAGAGATAGAAGAAAAGAAGCGGTCACACAAGAAAACTTGGAGGCAACCGAGTTAAAAGAATAACTAGGTACCAAGTCATTTGACTTCGAGTTATATCCTTAAATGTAAAGTTGGCTAACTCCTTTTCTCTGCTCTCGTATCCTTTAGTTGATGTGTTCGGTGCACTTTTCATTGATTATTAGTTGATTCTAGTGATTGTTCCATCATCACTTATGTTATTCTGCTTTCTTGGCTTTCCACTCTTTAACCATTGGAATTGGTTATCCACACATAGGGAAAATAACTTAACCACGTCTAGATAAAGTAAGGCAAGAGATATATGAAGATTGGAAGGTAATCTAAGAATGGAAAACGACTCATTACCAAGCCAAATGACTTCATGCCAAGTTATTTCCTTAGGTCCATTTTGAGTAAAACTTTCTCGAATTGTTTCTTTGCCCCCTCCAAGTATGCATCTAAGTTTTCATGTCGCTTTGTCTTCGTCTTGACGTTCTAATTTCCATCGACTTCTACTCGGTTAAAAACCCAACTAACAATACAAAATTTGAAAGAATTTTAATTTTACGTTTTATAATGTCAAGGATCACTAGCTTAAGTGGTAAGATTGCTAAGTTGTGGTTCTAGTGGCCTTAGACATCAAAATGAGTGCCTGCTTCAACTAAGTATCGCTCTTGTTTCCAAAAAATATTATACTTTATAACGCTTATAAAAAATTATTTAATTTCAAATCAATTTTATGTTTCAATCTATAATGTTGGGAGCCAACATATTACTTGCTCTTAGATCTTTCTATCTTCTTTTACTTCTATCATCATTCTGCTTCTTCAAAGAAGTTAAGAGTTTTCATTATTCACTAGAGTAAGTACCGATTCTTGTAACTTTGCCATTTCTTATGCACTCTTCACTTTTGAACAATCTGATGAGTACTCAACAGTTCATATCCATCAAGATATCACTTGGTTCAAGTGCAGGATAACATTTGTCCTCAAATTATACTTTGTGTTAATGGAGGACGCTTTGGATCGAGACAAACTATCGAGTTCAAACTCCATTTTGCAGAGATACCTCTATTTTTCTAAATCGTCTTCATGGAGTGATGCATCCTTTCTAAATTATCACGCCATTTCGAACAACTATGGAATCACATCTCTTTGGTAGATAAGATCTAAAGCGTCCCATTTGAATTCTTTATTCAGTTTTGAGATTCCTAAAAGCTTTTCCTTTCCTTTGGCAGGTAAGATTTCATCTCTTTCCATTGTATCCTTCACCATTGCCATTGTTTAATATTATAAAATTTCATATTTTTTCTTTAATCTTTTTAGTGATCGAATGAATGTGCACCGATCCTTAAGGATCGATATTTATCATTTTCCACTATGTTACTATTTAAAAAACAATCAAGATATTTTTTTCTTCCATCTTCCATGCCCATTATATAGGTTTACTTAGGCTCTTGGGACTCACTTACTTCCATGCCTATGTCAAAGTTGCCATCATCTCTCTGCCTAGACAATATACCAAACTTCACCAACAATCAACGCCGATCTAAGAAGGCTAATCTTACCAGGCAATTGAATTTATTGCTAACTCATACGAATATGAACTTCAATTTCAACCCCGACATCGTCTTTTTCTTTCAAATTTAAGTTGGGGTTGGTTGTTTTCGCCACCTTATAACCATCGATGTCAAACCACGGTTGCTGATCCACATTCAATTACGATTTCATGCCTCCCCTTCCTTTCCTATACTACCATAGCTGATTTCAACATTGAATCCAAGGTACTCATGTTTCTCGAAGTTTGCTCCAATTTTCATGGGTCCAACACCACGTTTATCTGCTTTTCAATTGCTTGGTGTCCCCTTTGGGTCCTTTAGGTTTTGGCCTCGATTTTTCCATGCAACCATTTCATTTGTCAATTTTTGACAAGTTTGTTATGCGAAAGGAAAGGGTGATCTAGTTTTCATCCAATTTCATTTGAACAAGGATCAGTGATTCAGTTTTGTTTGGATGGTTTTAAGAAATAATCACACTGAATGCACTTTGGTGTCCACAACATTAGGCACTTAGAAAAAGCTCCGTGTCACCCTAAACAACGGTTCTGCTATTGTATGTTCTACGAAATAGGTAAAATCCAACACAATGTCCCAAGCATGATTGAACTCGTTTGCTACCATATGCAGGCTATCTACAAAGTGTGTTCATGTACACCATGCCATGGACACAGGACATGTACCGCATAGATTGAATCATGCAACATTGCTCCTATTGACATATGGGACCCGATCGATTAACATGTGTCGACATCCGCTTGTTCTCATACATTTGCTGTTAGGGTGAATTAGGCTAGGCTATTAAATCAAGGTAAGTAAAAGTAAACCAAGTCAAAATCACAGTAGAATCCGTCATGGTATGCTAAGATATAGTCAGTAGAGACAACTATTCAAATTATGCCAAAATTAGGTCCTTTATTACGATTTGCCACAACGGCCATGAATCCTTAATTCAAAGCTCACTTTACAAAGTTGGAGGAAAATGAAGATAAAGAAGAAAGAGGACTTGCAAATTTTGACACCTTTTTATGAGGTTACCTTTACATTTATGGAAAACTTAGGCCACCTGATTCTTAACACGTAGTACTTCATTAGATGGTCGTGATTAGTTCACATGGCATATGATTGAATAGATATGTGCCACCAAATGAATAAGGAATGAAACAATCCGTCGACCCTTGGTGCTGATAAGCTGGGCGCGCTTTTCGCAAATTCTCCAATACAACATCCAACGAATGAAAGCTTTGGATACTCTCCCGGTTTTATTTCTTAATCTCCTTTTCCTTTTATGTAGTGAAACTTATCTCATAAATGCTTTTCATTTTTTAAAAAAGTCCATCCGGCATGCACCTTGTGAGCATAGATGCCTTATCACTTGATAAGGGTGCTTTTGAATTTCCTGTTTCGTCCAAGGAGATAAGGAAGGTAATGGCTTTAGAAGACGCTTCAATCTTAGTTGTTTCTACTGCCCAAGATGTTATAGAAAAGGCTAGGGAAGAGTTAAAAAGAAAAGGTTCCAAGGTTGCTCTCACTCCATCTAAGGTTCCTTTAAAGAAGCCCAAAGTCGTTGGATCCATTGTTCCCCCACTTCCTGCTCCTTCTCCTACTGTCGTTGCATTATGTGTACTCTCTCAGTACAAAATTCTACCACCAACGTTTCTAGTCATTCTCTTAAGGAGTCCATGGCCTCTTTGCACCAAATTTTAGGACTTAACACTTCACTTAAGGATGCTCCTCCCTCTCTCCCTGAAACATGATCTCCTTATACTACTAACTTTATTGTCTTTTTACAAAGGTCCTTAATTATTCTACATTTGCTTTCTTGAGCTCCTCATATACTACTCTTTCTTTTTCCTCGGAGTCATTAGAAAATCATTTAGAGCTTCTTAATCGGGTAAAGTTCTCTTGTCTAATTATGGTATAAGGGTTGAGCTTAGTCGTCCTTTAGTTCTGCCTTCTCATTACTCTTTCTTTTTAGATTAACCATCATTTACTTGACTTTCAATGGTCATGCACATCTTCTTCTCAAGACATGTCCTTTTGCAAGAATTGAATTTTTTATTATTTGAGAAAGTTTCTTCCCTTGAGATTCAATCGATAACCTTTGTTCCAATAACGAGTTGCTATCTTTTGACGACGAGACTATCACAGCCTTGCTAGAGTTAGAAAAGGAAAGGTCTCGAAAGTTGGAAGAGAAGGAAAATCATTGAAGGAAAATCGGTCGAACCATGCCAAACAAAATTTAATTTCTCCTTTCTAAAACACGATTGTGTTAAGGAGTATAAGGAGGTATTAATTTTTAAGAGAATCAATTTTGTTTTAGGAGCTCTTAGACTTTATATTCAACGTATTCACAGTCACGGTCAGATCGGAGTGTTTTGTTTTTCTTACTAGTCTAGTTTTTTACTTTATTCTACGAATTTATCATAAACCTTTGATTTGTGCTTTATGAAAAAACATATTCATATCTAGATACATTATGCCTTTGAACATGACCTAAAAGTACAAAATTATTAGGAATCAAATAATGGTAGAAACCCTTAGTTTCTGAACTGATAGAACTATTTCTTACAATATGACCTAGTCTAGAATGCCAAAGTAACTACTACTTTAGACATATTATTATTTTCAATACAAAACACATAATCATTATTAAGTATATTAATGCCATTATTTAAAGAACAAAAACCAATTGATTTATTTCCATAACAGATATTCACAATGCTATCATTACAAAAAATTATATTAGTTTCTTATCAAATGATAAATAAAAATTATTCCACTAATAAACATTCAGTACATAATAACAATTATACAAAATCAAATCATGCCCACTAGCAGGCTTTACTCTAATTGTTTTAGCACTTGTAGTAGCCATGTCAATGACTTAGAATTCTGTGCTTCCTCTTACTACAGACCTCTTTGTAACAATCCACCTCGAAACAGGCCTAAATTTCAATCCAGAAAAGGCCCATCGAAACATAGATCCATTCTAAGACAAGCTATTGGTAGCAAAAAGAAGTAACATTGTAGATCCATTAGTAAACTTTCAATACTCAGAGTGGATGGAACAAAATTTAATATTAAAGTGTACCCATTTTAAAACCATAAAAATTTCGTAACACAAAATCCTATAAGGACCATAGTATAATATCCATTTCAACAATTGTTTAGTCCATGGGTACATATGAAAGAAAATAATAATTAATACTACTACTAGCTAAGCTTCTCCATCTTTAAGCACCGTCACCGCCATCACTCTGTCCTTAACCTGTGTTGTAATGAGGAGGGAGCCAAAACAACAAGTGTATGGTGAATAAACCATGAGTCTTACCTTTTCGGTACTTGGGTTGTATATTTCAAAATAAGAACATGTCTATGAACATAAAACCATTAAAATCATTTAATACTTCTTTATAAGGAAAGGAGGTGGGTCTAACCACTTAATACCTTCCATTCCAAAAGTAGATCCTATATCCCAATCATACGTCACAAATAGCTAATGATGTGAGAGACGGTACCCAAGCCACTTAATACTCCGAGGGGAAAATAAGCAGACACCGTTATTTAAGACCTATTTCCAAAAACATGCTCCTCAATGGTACTATCTAGTTGACAGCATTTGGAATCTCATAGGCCACTTAATACTTCGAAGTGGAAAATTAGCAGACCCCGTCATTTAAGACCTATTTCCAAAAGAGGACACCTCTAGATATACTACCTAACATAACCCCTTAGCTATTTAATACTCCATCTGGGGAAAAGACAGATGCAACCACTAAATACCACATACCCCGAAGTAGGCCCTTCATCTTATGGCCTATGCCCATAATGACGTCTCGCATTAGTCCATTATTCATAGGAACTGGTAGCCAGATTTTCTAGGCAGATTTCCCCTAAAGAATTTTGAACTAACCTCGCATCATTACAAATATTTACCTATAGGATAACTCACATCAATAAAATTGTACAAAACTACCGGCAGCCTCAAAGAGAAGGGTAGACTTTCATCAAGTTAATCTATGGACCTCATGCCCCTATGACTTAGCCATTAATTAATTACTATATATATACACACTCCTCTCACTATTTCATAAATATGGCCTTATAAGGGATCTTCCTTATTAAGCCTTAAAACAATATTCAGGCTGTATAAGGATTTCCTCTTATTTTCGCTTCAAAATCAATTACCTTTCTAATGGGGGAAAATAAATGTAAATAAATGCCTAATTAACTATGCCATATACACAATCGTTATACACTAAATACGTAAATAGAAAGAAATAAATATTTGCACCAAAAAAATCTAAACGCATGGATTTTATGCTCTAAACTAGCATTAAATGTTAAATTATTATAACAAGTCCTTTTTCTTCAATTTCTCAAGATTTCATGGAATTCTAATGTCCAAAGCATGGAATAAATATTCATAACCAAGACAGACTTGTAAATAAAATAGAAACTCAATTTACTACACGAATCCAATGAAACATCTTAAACAATAGGAATTGCAATCTAAACCCCATATCCTACTCAACCCCTCTTTTTACAAAGAAATAGATAAGAATAAGTGGTGAAACCTGCAAATAGAATTTGTAATCTAAATCCATTTTTTTATTGAAGGATCATAATTTGACACAAAGAAGAAGTAGAAGTGGAATAAACTAAGAAATTATCAAAAATTCCATAAATGAAACAAATTCCACCAAATTAATATAAATAAATGTGAATCACAACATAGAATTGACATTTTGAAATAAAAAAGAATTTTAGGGGATTTTATCAATTATATTTTCGAAATCCCAAAATCCCTAAGACATATTCAAATCTAAAGGAAATACACTGAAATATTTATAGGAGTTGAAAAGTACCAGAAATATTCTATGGAGTGTTACATTCTTCCTCCTTAAAAAGGATTTCGTCCTAAAATATTCTAAGGGGCGAATAACGTAAATACATCCATGGTATACAACAAAGTTCTCTACACAACCATCTACTCAACCAATAGTGTAATGTGATTATGCACTGCAAACATGCTAAAATGAGCTCAATCCTAGTACGATTGTGTAAACGTGTCATGTAAGTATTTATGCAAATATTCTAAATATGCATAAAAAATGCATATGAGAGTAAAATGATTATGAAAAAGTGCAGCGATCATCTCCTACCACCCAAGCTAGCAACTGCGATGCAATCAAAATTGCAAATTTTGGATAGAAAAATTACTAGTGAATAGCTCTAAGAGAGTGTTTTTTATCTTCTCTCCAATCTCACATGTGCTTTCCGCCGGATTGTCCCCCATTATACTCAGTTCAACTTCATTATTTTGTTATGGAGTCTCCTAGTACCATGCTCTACAATGCATGCGGTGGCATGAGGCATTGTGAGCTCCATTTCAAAACCGCCCAACTGATTAGGCTCTATTCTGCTAGCGGTGTCATGAAGGTGTTTCCTAAAGTGAGAAATGTGGAAAACATTATGGACTCCTACCAATTTAACAAGAAGCTCCACACGATATGCCAATTTTCCTATTCTTCCAAGAATTTTGAATGGCCTAATAAATCTAGGCGCCAATTTTCCAGACTTACCAAACTAACAATTTTCCATAAGTGGAGATTTTAACGAATACCATAACTCCAACCTCAAATTCAAGTTCTTTCCTTCTTTTGTCTGCATAAGGTGTCAAACAAACTTGTGCTACCTCCATCCTTTGCTTGATCGACTCTACTTTTTCCATGATATCACGGATAAAATCGAGTCCGTGAAATACTTTGTCAATTGTTTCCCACCACCAGTTAGATGATATGCATGGCCTTCCATAAAGTGCTTCAAAAGGGACCATACCAATCATAGTTTGATATCTATTACTTTACACAAACTCAACCAAAGGTTGATTTCGTTTCCGATGTCTTCCAAAATCCAAGAAACAAGCTTCCAATAAGTCTTCCAAAACTCTATTCATCCTCTCTATTTGTCTGTCGGTTTGTGGGTCATATGTCGTGCTAAGGTCCAAAGAAGTTCCCAAAGTTGTTTGTAGCCTCCTCCAAAACTCGCTAGTGCACATGGGCTCCCTATCACTGACTATGCTTACAGGGATTACTTGTTGACAAACTATCTCCTTAATATAAATTTGGACGAGAGAGGTGCTAGTCCTATTTCTACTAATCAAAACAAAATGAACGTTCTTAGAGAGTCTATCTACAATAATCCAAATAGCCTTATTTCCCTTTTGACTTTTAGGCAATCCTTCCACAAAATCCATCAAAATAAACTCCCACTTCTAAGTCAAAATTTCCAAATGTAATAATAATCCACTAGACATCCCTTGCTCAGCTTTTTATCTTTTGACATGTCTAACACTTAGCGACAAGATCTGCTACGCTCCTCTTCATTCCATTCTAAAAAAAATTCTCTTCATGTCCTTCTACATCTTATCTCCTCCGAGATGATTGGTCATCCTTGAGTGGTGACACTCCATGAGCGCATCTCTTATCAAGTTATCAATCATTGGTATGCAACGACATCTATCTCTTCTCAAATATCCCTTCTCATCAACCGCGTACCTCCTAACATGGGGAAAATACTCTCATTTCCTTAATTTTTCCAAAATTTCTACTAACTCTTAGTTTTTACTTGCTCATGCCATATACGATCCATCAATAGTGGTCTAATCTCCATAACTGATAGAAAACCATGGATGGGTTCTGTTGACGGTTGGTGATTAAAATTCGAGAGAAACTCCAACTGTCTCTATTCATATATAGCACCTAGGGTAGCATGTCTTTTCCAAAGAACATCAGCAACTACGTTCCCTTTTCCAAAGGTATATAGAATACCAAAGTTAGAGGATGCTACATACTCCGTCCACCTCTCCTACCAAAGATTCAAATCATTTTGGGAAAATAGGTATTTGAGTGATTTATGATCAGTGAATAACTCAAATCTTTCCCCTAAGAGATAATGCCTCCACATATTTAAGGCAAATAAAAATGGCTGCCAATTCTAAATCTTCCACTGGATACCTCTTCTCATGGTCTTTTAGTTGTCTACAAGCATAGGCAACTACCATCCCTTCTTACATGAGAACTGCACCTAATCTTATGCTACATGCATCCGTGAAAACCGTAAACGACTTGGTTCCATCTAGAACAGGAACACAGGTGCACTAGTCAATGAATCCTTAAGCTTCTCAAATGCCTTGGTGCAATTATCTTCCCAAAAAAACTAGATTCTTCTTAATCAATTGGGTTAAAGGGGTTGCCATTTGTGCAAAGCTCTTGATGAACGTCATATAGTAGCCTGTTAACCCTAGAAAACTTCTAACCTACGATGCTTGCTAGGAATCTTCCATCCTTGGATGGCTTTCACTTCAATAGGGTCCAACAGCAATCCTTTCTCTAATTTGCTTACGGAACCTAAGTTCATTTTTCCAAAAGTGACATTTAGAACACTTGGCTTTGAGTTGGTTTCTCCTAAAGGCCTTTAATAGCTCCCTACGATGGTCCTCATGCTTCTTCTTACCTTCGAAGAAAACCAAGATATAATCAACAAACACCACGATAAATTTATTAAGTTTCCCTTTAGGTACTCTACTCGTCTAATCCATAAAGTATGCTGAGGCATTCGTCAGTCCAAAGGACATTACTTTCACTCATAGACTCCATCTAGCGTACAGAACGCGGTCTCGGGGTGGTTTCCTCTCCAATCCTCAATTGTTGGAATCTCATTGCTAAGTATAATTGGTAAAAGACTTTAGCTCCTACAAGTTGATCGAACAAGTCATATTCTAGGTAGAGGGTACCTATTTTTCCTTGTCAACTTGTTCAACTTCCTATGATCGACGTAGAGTCTCGAAGAATCATATTCCTTAGAAGCAAAAACAATAGGGGCTCTCCATTTAGAAGTACTTCTATGGATGAATCCTTTCTTCAATAGCTTTAAGATTTACTTATCCAACTCCCTTCTTTCTTTAGGGGACATATGTCTCAAAGGCAGAGTGATGGGTCTTGTGTCCTTCTCTAAATTGATTTGGAGCTCAATCTACCTGTAGGGTAGGAGTTCCAAGGCCGCCTCAAAGATATCAAGAAATTCACATACTATAGGAACATATAATGGTTCTCGAACAATAGATAGATTTAGTGAGTATAAATTGCTTAACTCAACTAAATCTTTGGGTGTATAAAGAACTTCTAGGTCATAACTACCAAGACTCCTTAATCATACCACTCTTTTATCATAGTCAAGAATGGTTCTATAATATGACAACCAATCCATACCCAAGATAAGCCCATATCCTTCAAAATTTAGAATGTACGTAGTACATATGAAATCAATGTTGCATATATCTAGCACAAGGTGTTTGCAAATAAGAGAAAGATGGGTCGAACACCTAATGGGATTGGAAACCTATATTGGGCTGCTGACCATCTGGGTTGTAAGGTTTAAGGAATTTACTACATCCCTAGCTATAAAGGAATACGTGCCCCTAAATCAAAAAGGGTACGAATAGTAACCCAAAAAAAATAAGAGTTATGCCTTTTAGAGCTACTTTTCCTTGGTCTCTTGGTGGCTTACTAGTAATAGAGGCAGGTTCAATAGCATAGGCATGTCCACTTAGTACTTCATTATCCATCTTGGGACATTGATTCTTATGATGCCCTTCCTTATAACAGTTAAAGCACCATCCTTTAAAGGCTTCCTTCATCAGACTCACCTTATAATTTGTAACATTCCCGGATTTTAGCCAGAATTAATTTGATGATAAATTCGATTTTTGGAATTAAATTATGAAATAAATGGTAATAAATTTAATTTTATTTGGTATTTTCCAAGATAAATACGTATTTGTTTGTTTATTAATATAAATGTGTATAAGAATGATTTCAAAAAGAATTTCTAATTGGAAATTCAGAAATAAATATTTTGAATAATATATGAATTTTAAATTTCATTGTGGATTCATTTGAAAATGGAATAAAAACATATATAAGATTTTAAATAAAGGATTTGTTTTGGAAATCTAAATATTTTATAAATAGATTATAGTTCGGAATTTGAATTTGAAATTCAAACACATATATGTTGAAAATAAATATTTGGAAAATATTTATAGATTAGGAATGAATAAAATATTTATATTTATAAAAGATATGTTTTATTTATAAATTTATTTTAAATTGAACCTTGGAATTGAAATTCAAAATTTAAAAATCTTATAAATGTATTGGGTTTAAAAACATTATATTTTCAATTAATAAAGATTTTTTTTTTCCAAATTACATTAAATAGACATTTTGATTTGAAAGTAATATTTTGAAATTAAATACAATTTTTTTTTGCTATTTAAAGGTTATAAAAGTATAAAATGTAAATAATAGAAAATGCATAAATATAATACATATGTTAAATTTTAAAAACATAAGAACCTAAGGGTTCAAAGCATAATTTATAAATTAATTTAAACAATGGACTAAACATAAAATTTTAAGTAATTTCTAAACAAAGGATTAAAACACAAAATTGTAAATTAATTTAGAGAAAAGGACTTAAACATATAATTGTTAGGTTTAACAAGTGTAACCATTTTTGGAACTATATTAGGACATTTGTGAAATGATTTTTTACAAGAAATTAACAAGTGTAGGCATAACAAAGACAAGTGTCACTATTTCTATTTTTTTTTAAAATGAAAACAAGTAGTATATATATAGTTTCTTCTCCTATTCCTTATTTCTTTCATACTTTTTCAAAATTTATCGAAAGAAAACCTCAAGCCTAGAAGCTAAAAGCTCAAACCAGAAACTAAAAGCAGAAAAATAAAATCAAACAATTTTCGAGTTTAAAAGCAAAGATTAATATATACTGAAATCTAAAGCATGCAAAGTGATCAAACAATTTCAAGCCTGGAAATCAAATCTTTAAAGCTGAGCAAGCAAGCTTCATGATCTAGAATAAAAAATCAAACAACATAATCAAAGTAATCAGCAACAATAAAGCTTCAACCTACATCAATCAAGTCTTAAAGCATTCCAAAGTTTTCAGTTTTTTCAAACATTCCAGTTTCAAGACTTCTCAAGTTTTCAAAATTAAAAATCCAATTTTCAGGCCCTTTGCACATCATAATTTGGTGAGCAAATCCTTAACCTTATATACATTCTGGTTTGCATACAATTAGTATTGATGTATGTTTGTGAATGAGTTTGCGTATGTTATGAAATGCGTTTGAATGTTGATATGAATGTGCTGTGCATATCTGGAAACAGACATAAGTATCTATGTTTCAATTATTTACAGGACGCAAACCTATTTAAAAATCAAATTCTCATCCCACAATCATTTATAGGCTTTGATGTCTAAATAAATTATCTTTGTAAGATCAGGATTTAAGTTTTAAAATTAGTTTCAAATTTAATTACTAATGGGTTTACTGGAAATAAAGAAAATCAATAAAACCAAATTCAAATAAAAAAATTAATCTTTAAGAATTCAAGTTTTGATCATATAAACCAATTCGTCTTGAAGAATAATGATTTTTAGTGTTGAAATCTCGATTTTTAAGTTGGCAGATCTTGTGAATTATTGAGAACAGAATAACACTTTTGTCAAATTTTGTCAAACGACGAGATGAAATTCATCGTGCTTTGTTCGGAAGATGGTTCGAGTATCAGGGATCTATGGAAAAATATGGGAGGAATTTTCTAGTGGCCGTGGTGGCGTATCGATGGTGAAATAGGGTTTCGCAACCCATTTTGGTCAGTGTGAAAATCAAGTCGAATTCGCCATCGGTGGTGAATCAGGATTGACCGGAGAAAAGAATATTGTTGCGTAAGGTCTGGTGCAGCTATGGTCGGAAGGACGTGAGCTCTGGTGGTGTTGTCCGTCGTCGCGGTGAGGTTCTGATAATCTGGTTGGCTCCAAATTTTCATTCGAGTGCTCAAAATCTATTTTGCTATCGAGTTCTTCCTTCTAGGAGGTCATGTGCGACAACGAGAGGTTGGTTGACTTGTGGGAGGGTGCAGGGTTGATCGAAGAAGCTACGATCGTCGTTGCATATGCACAAGTGTTATCGTGTATCAGGGATGGTTGGAAGAAGAGGAAGATTGTGGGAAGATCGAAGATGAACTCGAGAATTCTAGGGGGTTGCTCGAGTTTGCTGTTGTGCTATTTGCAAGTTTTTAGTATATACAGTAGTTTTAAAATTTCAAAGACAGAACCTGTTTCAGGTTTTAACTGCAATTGTTTTGAAAATAATATTGATTCCAGGTTTTATATATAGTGAACAAGTTTCCCAAATTTAAAGTATTGATCAAGTTTTAAAAGTAAGTTTTTAAAGCTAGTTTAAGGAACAAGTTTTCAAATTTAAAACTTAATCAAGTTCAAACAATTTATTAACCACTTCATTTAAAATAATTAAGGTTTGTTTAAATTGGAACTTATTAAAGGGTTGAGAGTATATATAATTATTTTGAGTTTAAAGTATTTCAATACATATAACATTTATTTAAAAAGTTATTTTAAATAAACTTGATAATGTAATTAAATGGTTGATTAAGGAAGATAAAATTGTTTAAAATTTTTTATAATTAAGTTTTGAAAAAAAATTCCAAAGATTTGAATTTACAGTTAAAATATGTTTAAAATTTGTTTTGGGTTTTGAATAATTATATTGGACTAATTATATTCTAAATTGTTTTCAAATAAATTGATAATGTGATTATATAAGTAATTAGGATAAGCGGGTTATCTCAAGTTAATCTAAGCCTTGAGTAATTAAGGGATCGTTATAAATGTAATTAATTAAAGGTTAATTAATTTAATGTAATTAAAAGTTGATTGATTAATTTGTTATCAAAGATAATTAATGATAAGTAAATTAAGGGTAATTAATTACTTAAAGATAATTACTTAATTAGAGTAATTGATTAACGATTAAAGCTGATTATTTAAATGATTAATTAAGGGATAATTAATTAATATGGTTAATTAATTAAAGTAATTAATTTAAAGATAATTAATTAAAGGTTAATTAATTAATGTAAGTAATTAGGGATAATCATTTTTTGTAATTTTATTCTTTAATGGTAATTAATTAAGGTTTACTTAATTATGTAATGAACTTAAGGTTAATTTAGTTAAGGTAATTAATCAAGGATAATTAATTAAATGGTAATTAATTAAAGATTAATTAATTTACTTACTAATTAATTAAGGATAATTAATTAAGGTTGATTAAATAATTAAGATTAATTCTTTAATGATTAAAGGTTGATTAATTCATTCATTGAGGTTAATTAATAAATAATTAAAGGATAATTAATTAACATAATTTGTAATTAGTTAATGTTAAATAACCTGGATTAGTGATTAATATGGTTTCAATTAATCAGGTGATCAATTTATCTTCCTTGTGGATGACTGTATTCTATTGAATGCTGTGAAATGTTTTCTCTATCGTGTGATGCTTTATGATATAATTTTTTTAATTTAAGCCATGATGAATGTAATTTATTCTATCTGTGATGAATGTATATTATTTATCTGTGAATCTATGTATGGAAGATAAGCGTTATAGGAATATACCTTTTATCGATATTGGTATACTTGAATCTGTGATGATTAATGATGTTGCACTATTGTGTGAAACCCCTGGACTACACTATGGACACACAAATATGGATTGCACGAGGAAATTAGCTAAGTCACAGATTTTTGAAATTTGTTTTAAAGTTGAATTTTAAATCCAAAATAGTTTTGGAAATGGAATTGGGTTAAATGTGAAAAGCTTTTGAAAAGATGTTTTGAAAAGTAAAAGTTATTTTGAGTAACCTGATAAAGTTTTGAAATTTAAATAATTTGATTTGAATTTGAATTCAAGATTTTAAATTGAATTTTATATTTGGAAATTATGGTTTAAAAAGATTATACGAATTATAAATATGTTATATGGGTTTTAAACCATTTTAAAAGTATTGTTTTCAAAATTTAAATTCAACACAAGTTATACTTAAAAAGGCGTTAACTCGTGCAAATGTAATCGGATTTTTTTTCGAAATAAAAACTATTTGTTTTCAAATAGCTTTCATATAAAGAAAGGGATTTCCAATTTGTGTTGAATAGATTTGAAGTTTGAAATGGAATTGAAATTATTTTGAAAGCTATGAATTAATCTTTGTGAAAACAGTTGTTGAACCTTGTTTTGAAATTGAAGAGGATTTTAAATGGTGTATCTTTTGTATAAAAGATTTGAATTGTGAATTGTTTTGAAGGCTTTAATTGAATCTTTGTGCAAGATTGTTATACTTTGTTTTGAAATTAGAAAGGGGCATCTTTTGTATAAAAGATTTGGGATTGAAATGGAATTGTTTTGAAGGGCTATAAATGGATCTTTGTGAAAGATTGGTGAAATTTGTGAAGTAAATCTTTTTTTTAAGGATTTAAAAATGGTAATTGATTTAAACCATTTAAAATAAAGGTTTTGGGTAATAAGTTGTGATTTAATTGAGATCTTATTATCCATATGGTTTTTAAATATTGCACTCATTATTCGGTTTAGCCGGGAGAGTACTTTGTGTCATATAACCCATTCCGAATAATGATACGACGTTATGGATAGCATTTAAAGACCGGTGGTGAAGACCAGATATTTCCGAAAGCGAAAGGATAACTCGTCGAATGTCTCTGCACCGGTTGATCCCTGGTATAGAGATTTGATCACCCTTTGGGATGGGAAGCCCGGACATGACTAGGAATTATCCGAATTTGCAAGGGCTTCTTTGGAAGTGCCTTCGGTTCTGTTCGAACCTGGAACATACTTGTATGGATGTGTGTCTGACATTACACTTTGAGATGTAAAGCTGGTTTCTATCAAATACATTTCTGTTTTGTGGCGGAGATTTGTTCTCTTAGCTTAACACCCTTCTCTGAGACGTACGAGCTCAGAGGTTATGTATTTGATGATTACTAGTGATACATTCCCAATTTGGTAGTGTGGCATGCTGAGTGTTGCCGATCATTTTTTGATTAAATCGTGGCTCTTTGAAAAGCGTAGCTTTGTGGACGAGACCTCGTCGGACCTCACTCCCCGGAAATGGTCGAAACAAGAAAGATGCGGCAAGGTTTCAGAGGTCCCTCCCTTAGGGTATGTCCATTCCTTCTGGAAAAGGGTGAATCATGGTATGGAGCCTAGATATTTAACCTATGTGGTTATTGCAAATACATTGCTTTGTGGTTGTTGGTGTTGAGGATCCTTGGATAAAGGTCGCAAACGACCGGGGATGGAATATCTTAGGTGTTACTCCTAGGAAGGGAGTAAACCGACCTTGTGTTGGCAGAGAGTCGGGTAGGTTCTCGGGGCATCACTCCAGATGCGTTCCCATGTGGTAATAGGAAGTTCCTTAGCCAGAACATTTATTGGAAAATCCAAAGAAACAATACGCGCCCTGTACGGTTTTAGTTGTATAACCTGCCATGGAATGTGGTGGTAACCTGTTATTGAACATGGTGGCTATAGTAGGCAAACGACGAAATGTTGTATGTTGGCTAAGATTAATATTATACTTTCGAAATGTTTTCCACTTTGCACTAATAATAATATAAAATGGTTTTTGCATATCGAGCATCTTTGGCTATCAAAAGGAGAAATCTCCTCCAATTCTGCGTTTTCATGGTATATGCGGTGGGAGGCCTTATGGTAGTTTCATTTTCGAAAAAGCATTGCAGATTTCAATTGTTTTAAATTCTTTTGTTGTTTGTTTTAAAGATAAAAATATTTTTGTTTTCTCATACCAGTCCCATGACTGACCAGGAGTTTATTGTTCCCTTCCTAAACTTTGGATGCCCATAATTTTCCACATGGGCAGTCTAGAGTTGGGTTTTTCAGATAATCAAATAGTAGGAGTAGATTCAATAGCATTCAGCCATTGGATTTCAGCTATCCCTTTGTACATCTCTTCAACATTCCGGACCGATCTTGCTTAGTACAACTTGATTGGGGATTCAAGCTGTTTCTGTATTGGTGCTTTGGAGATGGAGATTGCTGATATTGGGGTTCCTTTTTTGGAGTTCAAGTATATGTTATCTCTTTTCGCTATTGTATCTTGTCTTTGATATTTGTATCGATATCTCGATTGTATCATTATTGAATCGAATATTTTATATCAATAATATTCATTTTTCTTCCGCGGTGTTGTTATACTTAATGTGTTTTAAGCTTCGGCGAACCAAATTCGAAGTTATACGAGTGACATATTCATTGCCAATTTTCGAAGGTCGAGTCAGGGTCGTTATAATTGGTATCAAAACTGAAGGTTGAAACTTTAGCTCAGGAGTATAACACATTAGGTAACTCATTAGAGGTAGGGTTACAAATTCCCTAGATTGAGTATATCCCTAAGATAGCCGTCTGTATGCCTCTGTAAATTTTCTTACTATCCACAGATAGTGAGTTTGAGTGCAAGAAGAGGACGAGATAGGGGACAGGGAAATACCACTTCATATGGTCAATGCCCTATAACAACAACGGAAACAATCTTTTCCTATTAATCTCTTTTGATTACCCTTCAATTTCGATTCTTTGATTTCTTTGTGGCAGTCGAGGAAGAAGCTTTGGCGTGATGATGGCCTTACGAATCATTGTAGAAAACTACTATTTCATAATCTCTTCATCGGTTCGTAATCAGCGTTTTGTTTTTAACTTTAATGAAATTGAAATTTTATTGGAATAAATTACCAAATTAAATAAAAAGTTAAATTAATATGCATCGATAAAAGGATTTCGGTTAAAACCAAAATTTGAAAATTCTATTGTAATTTTTGGTAAGGATCAAAGTCCGAAGAGGGACTGGTTGGTGAATACATTGGGTTATTCCAACCAGAATTGGATTGTATCCATTAGTCTATTCTTTGAGATCCAGATTCATTCTACGAACGGTTTGTCATCTTCCGAACTAACCAATGCCCTTGTTTATTTCGTAGATCTGGTGACCCGAGTATCTTGTGAGATATTTAATGAGTTGTTCTCATAATTATTGGTGATATTCTGATCTGATAAGCCAAATGTAGAATAGATATTCAATTTGATCTGGAAAGATATTTCTCTATCTTTCATCCATTCTTTGTTGTCTTCCCGTTCGGCAAATTTCGAGGACGAAATTTTCTTAATGGGGGGTCCTGTAATATTCCCGGATTTTATCCAGAATTAATTTGACGATAAATTCAATTTTTAGAATTAAATTATGAAATAATTGTAAATTAATTTTATTTTATTTGGTATTTTCCAAGTTAAATACTTATTTGTTTGTTTATGAATATAAATGTGTATAAGAATGATTTCAAATAGAATTTCTAATTGGAAATTCAGAAATAAATATTTTGAATAATATATGAATTTTAAATTTAATTATAGATTCATTTGAAAATGGAATAAAAATATACAAAAGATTTTAAATAAAGGATTTGATTTGGAAATATAATATTTTATAAATAGATTATAATTTGTAATTTGAATTAGAAATTCAAATACATATATGTTGAAAATAAATATTTGGAAAATATTTATAGATTGGGAATGAATGAAATATTTACATTTATAAAAGATATGCTTTATTTATAAGTTTATTTTATGGATCTTGGAATTGAAATCCAAAATTTAAAAATCTTATAAATATATTGGGTTTAAAAACATTATATTTTCAATTAATAAAGATTTTTTTCCAAATTACATTAAATATACATTTTGATTTGAAAGTTATATTTTGAAATTAAATACAATTTTTTTTTGCTATTTAAAGATTATAAAAGTATAAAATGTAAATAATAGAAAATGCATAAATGTAGTACATATGTTAAATTTTAAAAACATAGGAACTTAAGGGTTGAAAGCATAATTTATAAATAAATTTAAACAATGGACTAAACATAAAATTTTAAGTAATTTCTAAACAAAGGTTTAAAACACAAAATTGTAAATAAATTAAGAGAAAAGGACTTAAACATAAAATTGTTTGTTTTAACAAGTTTAACCATTTTTGGAATTACATTAAGACATTTGTGAAATGATTTTTTACAAGAAATTAACAAGTGTAGGCTTAGCAAAGGAAACTGTCACTATTTCTATTTAAAAAAAATGAAAACAAGTTGTATATATACATTTTCTTCTCCTATTCCTCTTTTCTTTCATATATCTTCAAAATTTATCAAAAGAAAACCTCAAACCTGGAAGCTAAAAGCTCAAATCGGAAATTAAAAGCAGAAAAATAAAATCAAACAATCTTCAAGTTTAAAGCAAAGATTAATATCTACTCAAAGCTGAAGCATGCAAGGTGATCAAACAATTTTAAGCCTGGAAATCAAATCTTTAAACCTGAGCAAGAAAGCTTCAGGATCTAGAATTAAAAATCAAACAACACAGTCAAGTAATCAACAGCAATAAAGCTTCAACGCGCATCAATCAAGTCTTAAAGCAATCCAAAGTTTTCAGTTTTTTCAAACATTCCAGTTTCAAGACTTTTCAAGTTTTCAAAATTCAAAATCCAGTTTCAAGCCCTCTGCACATCGTAATCTGGTGAGTAAATCCTTAACCTTATATACATTCAGGTTTGCATATAGTTAGTATTGAAGTATGTTTGTGAATGAGTTTGCATATCTTATGAAATGTGTTTGAATGTTGATATGAATGTGCTGTGCATATCTGGAAACAGACATAAGTATCTCTGTTCAAAGATTTACAGGATGCAAACCCATTTAAAAATCAAATTCTCATCCCACAATAATTTATTGGCTTTGATGTCTAAATAAATTATCATTGTAAGATCAGGATTTTAGTTTTAAAATTAGTTTCAAATTAAGTTACTAAAGGGTTTACTAGAAATAAAGAAAATCAGTAAAATCAAATTCAAATCAAAAAACTTAATCTTTAAAAATTCAAGTTTTGTTCGTATAAACCAATTCTTGTTGAAGAATAATGATTTTTAATGTTGAAATCCTGATTTTTAAGTTGGAGAATCTTGTGAATTATTGAGTTGAATACAAATGAAACTTTTGTCAAATTCTGTCAAACGCCGAGATGAAATTCCTCGTGCTTTTGCCGGAAGATGGTTCGAGCATTAGGGATCTACAGAAAAATAGAGGAGGAATTTTCTGGTGGTCATGGTGGCGTATCGATGGTGAAATAGGTTTTAGCAACCCATTTCGGTCAGTTTGAAAATCATGTCGAATTCGCCATCGGTGGTAAATCGAGCTTGACCGGAGAAAGGAATATTGTTGCGTGAGGTCTGATGCAGCTATGGTCGAAAGGATGTGAGCTCTGGTGGTGTTGTTCGTCATCACAGTGAGGTTATGATAATCAGGTTGGCCGTGGATTTTCATTCGAGTGCTTAAATTCTATTTTGCTATCAAGTCCTTCCTTCTAGGAGGTCACGTGCGACGGCGAGAGGTTCGTTGACTTGCCGGAGGGTGCAGGGTTGATCGGATAAGCTTCGATCGTCGGTGCATATGCACAAGTGTTATCGTGTATCAGTGATGGTTGGAAGAAGAGGAAGAAGGTGGGAAGCTCGAAGATGAACTCGAGAATTCTAGGGTGTTGCTCGAGTTTGCTGTCGTGCCGTTTGCAAGTTTTTAGTATATATAGTAGTTTTAAATTTTTAAAAACAGAACCTGTTTCAGGTTTTAACTGCAACTAGTTTTGAAAATAATATTGACTCCAGGTTTATATATAGTGAATAAGTTTCCCAAATTTAAAGTATTGATCAAATTTTAAAAGTAAATTTTTAAAGCTAGTTTAAGGAACAAGTTTTGAAATTTAAAACTTAATCAAGCTCAAACAATTCATTAACTACTTCATTTAAAATAATTAAGGTTTGTTTAACTTGGAACTTATTAAAGGGTTGAGAATAAAATTATTTTGAGTTTAAAGCATTTCAATACATATAATATTTGCTTAAAAAGTTATTTTAAATAAATTTGATAACGTAATTAAATGGTTGATTAAGGAAGATAAAAATGTTTAAATTTTTTATATAAATGAGTTCCAAAAACAATTTCAAAAATTTGAATTTACAGTTAAAATATGTTTAAAAATTGTTTTGGGTTTTGAATAATTATATTGGACTGATTATATTCTTAATTATTTTCAAATAGAAATTGATATGTGATTAAATAAATAATAAGGATAAGCGGGTTATCTCAAATAAAGCTAGGCCTTACGTAACTAAAGGATCAATATTAATGTAATTAATTAAAGGTTAATTACTTTAATGTCCTTAAAAGTTGACTAATTAATTTGTTGTTAAAGATAATTAATGATAAGTAAATTAAGGGTAATTAATTACTTAATTAGAGTAATTGATTAATGATTAAAGCTGCTTCAAATGATTAATTCAAGGATAATTAATTAATATGGTTAATTAATTAAAGTAATTAATTTGAAGAGAATTAATTAAAGGTTAATTAATTAATGTAAGTGATTAGGGATAATCATTTTTTGTAATTTTGTTCTTTAATGGTAATTAATTAAGGTTTAATTAACTAGGTAATTAATTAAGGATAATTAATTAAATGGTAATTAATTAAAGGTTAATTAATTTATTGACTAATTATTTAAGGATAATTAATTAAGGGTAATTAAATAATTAAGATTAATTGTTTAATGATTAAAGCTTGATTAATTCATTCATTAAGGTTAATTAATAAATAATTAAAGCATAATTAATTAACATAATTTGTAATTAATTAATGTTAATTAACCTGGACTAGTGATCAATATGGTTTCAATTAATCAGGTGATCAATTTATCTTCCTTATGGATGACTGTATTCTATTGAATGCTGTGAATTGTTTTCTTTACTGTGTGATGCTTTATGATATGAATTTTTTTAATTCAAGCTGTGATGAATGTAATTTATTTTATCTGTGATAAATGTATATTATTTATCTGTGAATTTGTTTATGCAAGATAAGTGTTATAGGAATATACTACTTATCGATATTGATATGCTTGAATCTGTGATGATTGATGATGTTGCACTATTGTATGAAACCCCGGGCCTTCACTATACACACACAGATATGGATTGCACGAGAAAATTGGCTAATTCACAGATTTTTGAAATTGGTTTTAAAGTTGAATTTTGAATCCAAAATAGTTTTGGAAATGGAATTGGGTTAAATGTGAAAAGCTTTTGAAAAGATGTTTTGAAAATAAAAGTTATTTTGAATAACCTGATAAAGTTTTGAAATTTAAATAATTTGATTTGAATTTGAATTCAAGATTTGAAATTGAATTCTATATTTGGAAATTATGGTTTAAAAAGATTACACGAGTTATAAATATGTTTATATGGGTTTTTAAACCATTTTAAAAGAATTGTTTTGGAAATTTAAATTCAAACCCAAGTTAAACTTAAAAAGGCGTTAACTCGTGCAAATGTAATCGGATTTTTTTTTCGAAACAAAAACTATTTGTTTTCAAATATCTTTCATATAAAGAAAGTGATTTCCGATTTGTATTGAATAGATTTCAAGTATGAAATGGAATTGAAATTGTTTTGAAAGATATGAATTAATCTTTGTGAAAACAATTGTTGAACTTTGTTTTGAAATTGAAGAGGATTTTAAGTGGTGTATCTTTTGTACAAAAGATTTGAATTGCGAACTGTTTTGAAGGCTATAATTGAATCTTTGTAGAAGATTGTTAAAATTTGTTTTGAAATTAGAAAGGGGTATCTTTTGTATAAAAGATATGGGATTGAAGTGGAATTGTTTTGAAGGGCTATAAATGGATCTTTGTGAAAGATTGGTCAACTTCGTGAAGTAAATCTTTTTGTTTAAAGATTTAAAAATGGTAATTGATTTAAACCATTTAATAGAAAGGTTTTGGGCAATAAGATGTGACTTAACTGAGATCCTATTATCCATATGGTTTTTAAAGATTGCGCTCATTATCCGGTTTAGCCGGGAGTGGACATTATGTCATACAACCCATTCCGAATAATGATACGGCATTATGGATAGCATTTGAAGACCGGTGGTGAAGACCGGATATTTCCGAAAACGAAATAATAACTCGTCGAATGTCTCTGCATCGGTTGATCCCCAGTATAGAGATTTGATCACCCTTTGTGATAGGAAGTCTTGATGTGATTAGGGATTATCCGGATTTGCAAGGGCTTCTTTGGAAGTGCCTTTGGTTGTTTTCGAAGCCGGAATAGACTTGTATGGATGTATGTCTGACATTACACTTTGAGATGTAAAGCTGGTTTCTATCAAATACATTTCTGCTTGGTGGCGGAGATTTATTCTTTTAGCTTAACACCCTTCTTTGAGACGTACGAGCTCAGAGGTTATGTAGTTGATGATTACTAGTAATACATTCTCAATTTGGTAGTGTAGCATGCTGAGTGCTGCTAATCATTTTTTGATCAAAGCATGGCCTTGTGAAACGATCGGGGATGGCAAGGTTGAAGCAGGAAAGATGCGGCAAGGTTCGAAGGGTCGCACCCCTAGGGTATGTCCATTCCTTTTGGAAAAGGATGGTATCATGGTATGGAGCCCAGATATTTAACCTATGTGGTTACTGTAAATACATTGCTTTGTGGTTGTTGGTGTTAAGGATCCTCGGATAGAGGTCGTAAACGATCGGGGATGGCATATCTTAGGTGTTACTTCCGGGAAGGGAGTAAACCGGCCTTGTGTTGGCAGAGAGCCGGGTAGGTTCTCGGGGCGTCCCTCTAGAGGCGTTCCCATGTGGCAATAGGAAGTTCCTTAGCCTGACCATGTATCGAAAAATCCAAAGAAACAATACGCGCCCTGTACGGTTTTAGTTGTATAACCTGCCATGGAATATGGCGGTAACATGCTATTGAACATGGTAGCTATAGTAGGCACACGACGAAATGTTGTATGCTGGCTAAGATTAATATTATACTTTCGAAATGTTTTCCACTATGCACTAATAATAATATCAAATGGTTTTCACATATCAAGCATTTTTTACTATCATAAGGAGAAATCTCCTTAAATTCTGCGTTTGCATGGTGTGCACGGTGGGAGGCCTTATGGTAGTTTCATTTTTCAAAAAGCATTGCAGATTTCAATTGTTTTAAATTGTTTTATCGTCTGTTTTAAAGATAAAACTATTTTTCTTTGCTCATACCAGTCCCATGACTAACCCGGAGTTTATTATTCCCTTCCTAAACTCTGGGTGCCCATAATTTTCCACACGAGCAGCCTAGAGTTGGGTTTTTCAGATAATCAAATAGTAGGAGTAGATTCGGTAGCATTCAGCCGTTGGATTTCGGCGATCACTTTGTACTTCTCTTCGGAATCTAGACCGATCTTGATTAGTACAACTTGATTGGGAATTCGAGCTATATTTGGATTGGTGCTTTGGAGATGGAGATTGTTGATATTGGAGTTCCTTCTTTGGAGTTCAAGTTTATGTTATCTCTTTCCACTGCTGTATCTTGTCTTTGATATTTGTATTAATATCTCAATTGCATCTTTGTTTTATCGAATATCGTATATCAATAATATTCATTTTTCTTCCGCTATGTTGCTATACTTAATGTGTTATAACTTCGACGAACCAGATTTGACGTTTGGATCTGCGGCATTTGAATACGAGTGACGCATTCGGTGTCGATTTTCAAAGATCGAGTCAAGGTCGTTATATAATCTTTAGTTTCATGACCCTTCCTTTGGCATCTCTTACATACCTTTCTTCCTTCTTAAACTTTCCCTTTGACTTCTTGTTGGCTCAAAAGCTCCCCTTCTTAGACACTCCTTTCTATTGGGTCTGTGTAGACTTCTCTTTCTCTCTCTTATCTTCCTCGTTGCATACCTACAGCACCGCTGTTTCTACCAACATCTCATACGTGGCCCCTGTAGGTAATTGAGTTAACAATATTTCTCTTACCAAGGAATTTAATCCCTTCACGAACTTCATGGCCTTTTTCATAGTTTTGTGCATAAGGCTCATCCCAAATTTAGCCAATTTATAGACTTATCTATGTACTCCTTAAGGGTAGAATCTCCTTGTCTCATCTGAATGAACCTTTCCAATTACAAGCTAACCTCTGTTCTGGACTTTAATCTCATCTCAAATCGATCCTTGAATTCATTCCAAGGGAATATCCTGCCCGGGTGCTTATCGGTCGCAAAGTTCTACCAATTCAAAGCTTCTTCCCTGAGGTGCCAAGCTACCGTTCTTCTTCTTATCTGATTGTCCCAACCAAGCTTTTTAATATCTTCTTGCAGCTACCGTTCGATTTAGTTTTCGAATATCCTTCGGTTCTAAAGTATGTCTTCCCTCCCATATTGAGCAAGTCGTTACATAGCTTAGGAAAGTCTGCAGGATGGAGTGCTGCATCAACGGTCGGGGAAGTTGGTGCTACCGGTGCAATTAGAGGAATAGGAATCTGCCCGACGGTCCTAAATATTGTCCAAACCATTTAGGAATTCCAAGAATGAGAGGTCTTCCGCTGGTTGGGTTCCCTTGTTTGGATGGAGATTGATCATCAGCCACATCAACTATTTGTATGCTAAAACTTTAGTGACGATTTACTAAGATAGTATTTACATATTGAAATAAACTAAATTAATTCGTAGTGTATGTGCATATGTTCAAGAAGAGGGGTGTGTTTGTGTCTATGTATATATTTATAGACACACAAATATATATATAGTATGAATTTTTTAAAAATCTATTTGAGAAACCTTTTTCAAAATAACAAATACGTCACTCATACATATAGTTTTTCCCCGTTGATTGGGTAACCTAGGACTCTGATATCAAATGTAACAACCCACCCCGGAACAGGCCTAAATTTCGATCTAGAAAAGGCTCATCAAGAATTAGATCCATTCTAAGGCAAGCTATTGGTAGCAGAAAGAAATAACATTGCAGAGCCATAACTAAACTTCAAGAACTCATAGCGGATTGAACAAAATATAATAGTAAAGTGTATCCATTTATTTCAAAACCAAAAAAATGTCACAACACAAAGTCCTATAAAAACCATAATATAATATTCTTTACAACAATTTTTTAAATCTGTAGGTACACATAAAAGAAAATAATAATAAATACCACCACCAGCCAAGCTTCTTTATCTTTAAGCATAGTCACCACCATCAATCCATCCTTAACGTGTGTTGTAACAAGGAGGGAGTCAGAACAACAAGTGTTTAGTGAATAAAAAGCTCGAGACTTATCTTTTCAGTAGTTGGGCGGTATATTTCAAAAAAAGAATATGTCTATGAACATAAAAACATTAAAATCATTTAATAATTTTTTATAAGGAAAGGAGGCATGTAACAACCCGCAAATCCGTACCCCTTGAGTCCACACTATTCTACCTAAATCAACTCAAGTTGTACAGAAATACGAACCGTTTAGGTTAAAGAAGAAGAGGTAGAAGAAGAGAAAACAAACTCAACGTCAGAATCTAACCATCGCAGCGGAATAAAATATAATAGATAATAAATGATCTTTACTCAAAAGCCAAATATCTCTTTTTACATATATTACATCAATCGAGTACATCAATCACAGCTCACATCAATATCATACAAAGGATGCACAACAACTCAAGATATACAACAACTCAAACAGCGATATATATACATATATATAAACAAGTACGAGAATACGTATCGTCATCCAGCTCGTCCCCTGAGCTCCACAGCATCATGACCTGTATCCTATAATACTCGGTCTGACCCGAGCATTACAGTTAAATAATACCCGAGTCAGTCTGGAATACTAGCATGAGAAAATCACACCCAATTGATTATTAAAGTTTCAAAAATCCTTTGAAAACAAAAGCATCTCGTAAGACCATGCCACATAAACATGTCGGGTTTTTACCTTACGATAGCTAAAACAATTTTTATAGAAATCCTCTGATATTATAATAGTGTCTATAGAAAGTAAATAGAATCTAGCTGAAATGCTTGCATCTCACGTTTCAGCAATAGTTGGGCACAATCAAAACCGTACGGGCGCGTAGGGAAAATGGATTCCAACTAATGGCTAGGCACTGGGGTACCACCTGTCACAGTACCTGGTCTAGATCAGCGTACCGAGGAGCCACCCTAACTCCCCTGCAACACAAGATCGGAACCATCCCTTACTGGACAGTTCCGAGCAAGATCACCCCGTGGTTGGGATCAGCAACCGCCCACTAAGCCGAAATAAAGGGACATCTAGACAGGGATGACCTCACCCTCCAGTGGGGGCTACCCACGAAGCCTTGCTGCATATCCCCTGATTTTCAGCCATTCCCATTTGATGAGGCTTGAGGATAAGCGTTACCTTTAGAACGTTTTCACTTAGAATGCCCATCGTCCACCTGATGATGTTTCGCAAGCATTCATCCAAACAAGTCCGTCCCGGGTTCGAACGGAACCGAAGGCACTATTCCTACTACATCCATTTTGGAAATATCCTCAGGATTAGTAGCGACTAGTCCTTGCACTTCACTGCTCCATCTTCGAATCCACAATCGTTTACACGAAACGTACAAACCGGATCGAAGTGGTTTTCGAGAAATAAATCTCGATCCCAGTCTCTTCGAAACGATCAGCGCATTTGGCCAATATTGATAGTCGGTTATTTAACTATCAATTAATATTCACAAACATCCATCCAACAATAAATAATTTCCCAAATTATTTATTAACCTCAAAATATCTTCACAAGATATATTTCTATTTTCAATCCTTTGAAAACAGTTTCAAAACCATCTTTCCTTTCAGAATCAACTTCCCAAATTTTTCTATCTCCTTTGAAATTACCAAGCACAAAACTAGATTTTAAAAATAATTTAAAACACTTTACTTGAAATATATACCTTCAAAACATTTAAATTAAAACTATTTCAATAATTTGTTAAAAACACATATTAAATGAATAATTGAAAATAAGGTTACTTAATAAATATAAAACTAGATTTATACTTTTAAAAACATAATATTAAGATTTTTTTTTTAATAATTACTACTATAATAGATAAAGAGAAAATACTTACTTAAGAACTTAAATATTAGAAATAAGAAATTTTCCAACACTTGCTTCTAAACAACTTTTAATCTTTTAACTTATATTTAAAAATTTACATTGAAAACGTACTTGGTTATCCAGGGAGAATTCCAACTTCAATCAGATAAATCAATTTCCCAAATTGATTTCCAATTTATTTCCTTTTAATTCGAAATCTATTAATTTCAGATTTCATTTCTTGATTTTTAAAAATACTTTAACTAAAAATTCCAATTTTTAGATTTCTCAATTACTTCTTTATTCTTTTAAATAAAATTTAAATTTTGAATTTTTAAAATAATTCTTTATTTCTTTAATTGATATAACTTACGTTTACAATTCATCAATTTCATTCTATTCAAAATTCTATTTCTCTTCATACTCGAAGTTATTTATTATCATTTTCATATTACTTCTATTTCCTTTCAGTTCATTCTTAATTTATTCAAACTTTCTAGAATTGTTTCGCTCACAAAATTACTTCCCTTTAATTTCTTTTCAACAATCCAATTCATATATTTTGGTAATTCATTATACCCGAATATCCAATCAAACCATAACATTCAATATTCCAATATAACTCATCATAGGATATCAAATAATCAAAACAGAGAATATTGAATAATTTAAATAAATGTGAGGGGTCCAGTTGGATCCCTCCAACCTGTTTTCCCTGCATTCACAAATGTTAGCACAATATAATATGCCAATCCCAAAATATACCAGACTATAACACATCAATCAATTCAACCATTCAAACAATTATTTAAATTTACTCATTTAAATTTATTTACCTGAGTGAGATTAACTCACCTTAAATTTTTGTTTGGCAATCCATTTCCATCCGGCTTGCTGCTTTTCATATGTTGACCTTGAATAATAATTTATATGATTTATTAATATTCAAGATATAAATCGAAAAATTTATTTACTCTTTAGTAAACTTAATTAGCTAATAATTTAACTAACAATTTTAATTCTTTTAAACCAAATTTCTTTTAATAAATATTTTTAGTGACTAAATAATTACATCAACTTATTAAACAAATTAATCACCCTATACAATATTTTAAAACAAACTAGAAAACTAAAATGCATACTTATTTTATTTTTGAACTCCTTGTATATATTTATAAAAATAAGCTGCAGATTTTTTTTAATGATCTATCCTTTTTATAAATTCCTTTCTCTTCCAAAATTACATATATATATATATTACTATTTTTACCTATATATATTTCAAGTTAAATTAGGATTAACTTAAAAAAAATCCCTTTTTTTTAACTGCTAAGATGTATGCTTATAATTAATTTTAATTACCAAAATTTGAAATTTTACCTTACTGTGACATTTTTTTTAACATTATACTTTTAAATTGATAAAACAATTGATAATACCTCACCTTCAGATCGCGAGTCCCTCCCACTGCACCGCCCACCCTAAACGAGCCGCCGACCCTGATGAACCTGAAGAACCCCAAACACGAGCATGTTCAGATCGACATCCTGACGGCGCTTCAATAGGTACTCGCGACAAGCACCCTACTGTGAACAAATCCAGGCAGTCGCCCACGCGACTTCGATTCCCTTCGAGCTTGATTTGGTCGAAAAAGAAGGGGAGGACATAGCTTCTCTTCTTCGAACGGTTATATTATTATTTTTGAAGGAAGAGGATGTTGATTGAACTGAACGGCTTGAAGTAAGAAAGCATGTGATTTCGATTTTTATCCCCTTTTTGTCCGCCCCTTTTTTTTCTCTTTTAAAGCTAGGTTTCGGTTTTCGAAATTGAAGAGGGAAGGGAAATCAAACTGAAGGTCGAATGAAAGAGAGGAGAAGGGGAAAGAAAAGGCTCGGCTTCGATTTGCAAATGGATGAGAGCGGCCATTAGCTTGGATTCAAAACGAAGAAAGAAAAAGAGGCTTCGTTTTGTTTCCAGAATGAAGAAAAATATCTACCCCGTTTTTAATTATTAAACGAAGAAGCGTATTAGAGAAGCTTGACCATTTAAATTAAATATCATTAGATTATTTTCAATAAATTCTCAGCGCGTTTATATATCGTACACTTACACACTAACTTCGATCAACACGAAATTCAAAATCCGATAATAATTCAATATTACGGATCCAATGTAACTGGTTTCGTCGAATTCCGAGACTGTGCCTCGGGAGGCTATTTTTAAATTCAATTTAAACGATATAAATTTCAAAACTTAACAATCCATTTTTAAATTTGATTTCATCACTTCTATTCTCTTCAGTATTATGAATATAAATATTACAAGTCTTCAAATCATTTTTAACAGGCTTAAAATCTCAGGTTTCATATTTTATCCAATTCAAAATATTTAATTCAACAATCTAATTGTCAAATAAATTATGATATTCGTAATTTAAGTTGATAATTAACCTTTAAACAATTTAAAACCAATTAAATATTCCAATTTTTAATGCTCGAAAATTTTGGGTCGTCACATTCCCCCCCTTAAAAGAATTTCGTCCCCGAAATTACTAGTTAGGAAGAATGATCTATACCCCGTTAATTATTCCCTCGATCCAAATAGGTTTGAACAACTTACCAAACAAATCTTTTATCAAAAGACTCAGTAACCGTCTTCCCAACCTTTCCAACTTACCCATAAGCCTCAAACAAAATTACTTACTTATCCATTCAAATTTTTAACTTAAAACCAAATTTGAATTATCAAAATTTTCTCAAAATTTCTCTAACACCCTAAATTCCCGAAAAATTTCGCCAGCGTCTACTTTGCGCGGCTAGCTCGGTACAACTACAAAATGGCTCTACGGCCTCCCAAATCCAAAAAGAAAACAAAAGGCCAAGTGGCTCAATCCAAAATCCCAATCACATTTCATACCAACTTTAAATACATACCTTTTTGTCGAGCATTTCAAATTTATCTTTCTAAAATCAAACTCAATTCTCTTTTCCCTTTAGATTACCTGCATATCCTGCTTAGCACTAATATCCAATCATAACATCCCAAAACATTTTATCGACTTTTTCACAAAATTCAATATCTATTCATCCAAATATTAACTTGGAATATATTTATATTAACAATTTGCAATTAAGAAATTCACCATTCCTTACTCAAGTTAACATAAGTATTTGATATGTTTCTTACATTTATTTTCACTTTACCACTTTCATTTATATCCATTTCTATTCAAATCGATTCTTTCATTTCCATATGAATTCAATTTATCTTTAACTCTGAATATTTAAATTTTATTTTTCATTTATAACCAATTTATGTCATTACTTTAAATTGGGTTCATTTACTAACTTATTTTAGTTTCCAATTTGAATTTGTTTGTCGTTAACAAAAAATTTCCAAAAATGTTCTAACTCCCAAAATTTCTGAATTTTTTTGGCAAAGTCCCCTTTGTACGGAGGAGCTTTTGCAATTTGACAAAAGAGATAAATATATATACATCGACCCACACGGTCGGAAAAATCCAAAAACAGTTCATATTTCCTATTTTTATTGCGTAGGCGTACCTTATTTAGCATTTTAAGCAAGCGGCTTATTATTTTTAGCAAATAGCACAACCAAATCCAGCCACACGGCTTCCAGGTACCTGTACTTACTCAATTTAAACATGTAAGTACCAAATATATGAAGTTTAACAGCATATCACTTATTTATAATAGTTAAAACATATGAATTCTAAAAGATACTCATACCAAACATTTTTCTGTAATCAATTTATATAGTTTCCATGCTAATTCAACTGTTCCAATATATTTATAACCATTTTCACTCAATTCGGATGGTTTTCAATTCATTCGCATACAACTCCATCAATTTGAATGGTTTAAAACTCAATCGCTTACATTTAATTTATTTTTAAGCAACTGAACTCATATTTAATTCAATTGCTTTCAAAATCAATTTATTTTACTCCTATCAATACATAGAATTTCAATTACTTCCATTTCCATCAAATGACAATTTATTCTATGCAATTCAACGACATTTACGTTAACAAATAAGTATTTTTGTTTTATAACCATTTCAAATGGATTTCAACTCAATTTATACATAATTCTATTCCATTTAGGATTTATTCACAATCCGTATATTCTCATTTTCATTGCATTTAAAAATTTGAATCCATTCACTTGCATTACATTTAATTCACCAAACTAGTTTCATTATTCAAAACAATTAACAGCTTAGGTTCATCTTTATTACAACTTAAATTTTCTTTTCATTTTTATTTTTAATTCATTCACGACCATTTATTTAGCTCGACACATTACAAGCTTGCATATTATTAACCATTCCCAAATTAATTCAAACCAAGCTTTAATTTAATGGTCTTCCAATTTTACTCGTAGTCGAGCTTCTAATTCTCAACTTAAGTTAATTTACTCAATTTATTTCGCTTCAAACTTAAGTTCACTTCCATTTGATTCTTATTTATTTCATCCATTTATTTATTCAACAAAATTAGTTTATCTATATTTACTTTAACCATTCTAGTAAACTTGAAACATTCTATTTTCCTTATTGTCTCAAGTTTTTATTTTCCAATCCTTTAATAATTTAAATGGTTTACCATTATTTATTTAAGGATTTTCATTCCATTAAATATGATCGGCAACTCACCGAATTTTATTTCAATTAAAATCATTATTACTCGATTTAAATCCAATCCACTATTATTAAACTTTGTTTAAGTTGAATTCAATTCAACTCTCCTTCATTCATTTAGCTTAAGTCGATTTACTTCAATTTATTCAAATTTTATACTTAAGCTCATTCTCATTTTGCAAACCAAGTTCTCTTTTCAATTTAACTTGATTAATTATTATAAATTTCAAATTTCCAAGTTCGATTCGTTCTCAGTTTGCTTAATAAATTACAAGGTCATTTCAATTTATTTCTACGTATTTGGATTTTATTTGCAAACCATACCATTACTATTTTAATCCACTCTCATTTCTATTCCTTACTTTTCAAATTATATTTATTTTGTTAACACTTCAAGTCTAATTTTAATTAATAACTCAAGTTCTGATTTATTATTCACCTTTAATTTACCATCCAATTTATTAACTCACAATTCAGCTTCATTCTTAATTACTTTCATTCCATCAACAATTTGAATCAATTTTAATTTATAACTTGAGTTTATTTCCAACTTCATCATAAACTCACAATTCAATTTCATTAACTAATTTATTATCTAATTAGTTCTTCCCTTATTTATAGTTCAATACTTGATTTTTAAGTCCCAATATCACTTCATTTAATTTTCTTAGTTCAAATTATTTTATAATTCAAGTTTGGCTTTTCTGTTTATTTTCCAATTCACCAAAAATATTTATTTTTAGGTTTTCTATCTCACCTTCAAATTTAACAAGTCACAACTTATTCTTTACACAATCCCACTCATTCAAGGCTTAAATATATTCATCTTTTATTTTAACTCAAGCTTCATGCTTATTTATATCCCAAGCACATTTTATTTTTATGGATTTTTTTTTAATTCTCTTATAAGTTATTCTGATCTATTTATTTCAATTCCCATTTCTTATCCAATTTACTTTTATTTTATTTAGGTAAGAATTTAATTCAATTCATTAACTCAATTGAATTCTTATTCCAATTCAATTTTATTTTAAACTCGGATTTATTTAATCTCAACTTAGCCTCCACCTAATTCGGAAACAACTGGATATTATTTTTCAACCTATTTAATTGATTTCAATCCAGTAAAATTTCATTTCCCAATCCAAGTTAATTTCATTCTTAACTTTTCCCTTTTTAAATTTAAATTCTCAACATCCAAAGCTTATATTCCCTTCCTGATTTAAAAATCATCTCAATTTATAAGTTTACAACTATCTCATCAGGATTTTTAAACACCCGGCTTTGGTTCCAAATTATTTTGAAATTTCCAACATCTCAAATCACATTTCTCAAAAGTTAAACCAATCCTGGTTTTATCCCCCAACAAATTTCCTTTGAGATTTCAAAAACAAACAGGTTTTCCAGAACAAATCAATTTGGTAGCAATCTGTCACTCAGAAATTCGAAAATGAAAACTGATGATGCGGCCGTCATCATCAGAATTATTTTCCAATAATCCAAGTGATTTCAATGCTATTTCACTTTCAAAATCTATTTAAAACAGATTTCCATTCAAAAATATCTCCAAAACAATAATACTATTATTTATCTCCAAACACCTCGTTAAACATTTCCAAATCTCCAGGATTTTAAATTTCCAAGGCCTGCTTAAATAAATTTTAACTATAATTCATTTGTACAGCTTTACGTTATACAAATTTTCATCTGATTGTATTTCAATTTATAAATTTCATTTATAATTCATATTTATAAAATTTCATTTTATAATGAATTTATTCCCCTAAATTTTAGTTATATTTCAATTTCTAGTTAAATTTTCACTTAACAATGATAATACTTTAAATATCATCATTCCTAACAACCAATTAACATCCAAGCAACCATATATTAACTAAATAGTTTTCAAAAACTACTCTTTATATCAAAATATGTTTTTGGGTAAAATTATTTCATTTACCCACATTTTAAAACAATACTGTGTCGATTGTTCTATTCAAGTGTTTAGAAACCCTTTCAATACAGTTGCGCAGACTGTGTCGACGAAGGTTCCTATGCCACCCAATAAACCAATCAACACAATATTAAGACAATTTATATTCACTAACAAATACGCGCTCATATCTATTAATACGCTCAAACTCATTCTAGAGTACTACGGACTCTATTTTAAATGAGTAATCCCCACCAGAGCCAAGGTTGTCTCCAACCTCGCTCTGATACCATGTGTAACAACCCGCAAATCCGTACCCCTTGAGTCCACACTATTCTACCTAAATCAACTCAAGTTGTACAGAAATACGAACCGTTTGGGTTAAAGAAGAAGAGGTAGAAGAAGAGAAAACAAACTCAACGTCAGAATCTAACCATCGCAGCGGAATAAAATATAATAGATAATAAATGATCTTTACTCAAAAGCCAAATATCTCTTTTTACATATATTACATCAATCGAGTACATCAATAACAGCTCACATCAATATCATACAAAGGATGCACAACAACTCAAGATATACAACAACTCAAACAACGATATATATACATATATATAACAAGTACGAGAATTAGTATCGTCATCCAGCTCGTCCCCTGAGCTCCACAGCATCATGACCTGTATCCTATAATACTCGGTCTGACCGAGCATTACAGTTAAATAATACCTGAGTCAGTCTGGAATACCAGCGTGAGAAAATCACACCCAATTGATTATTAAAGTTTCAAAAATCCTTTGAAAACAAAAGCATCTCGTAAGACAACGCCACAAATAAACATGTCGGGTTTTTACCTTACAATAGCTAAAACAATTTTTATAGAAATCCTCTGATATTATAATAGTGTCTATAGAAAGTAAATAGAATCTAGCTGAAATGTTTTCATCTCACGTTTCAGCAATAGTTGGGCATAATCAAAACCATACGGGCGCGTAGGGAAAATGGATTCCAACTAATGGCTAGGCACTGGGGTACCACCTGTCACAGTACCTGGTCTTGATCAGCGTACCGAGGAGCCACCCTAACTCCCCTGCAACACAAGACCGGAACCATCCCTTACTGGACAGTTCCGAGCAAGATCACCCCGCGGTTGGGATCAGCAACCGCCCACTAAGCCGAAATAAAGGGACATCTAGACAGGGATGACCTCACCCTCCAGTGGGGGCTACCCACGAAGACTTGCTGCATATCCCCTGATTTTCAGCCATTCCCATTTGATGAGGCTTGAGGCTAAGCGTTACCTTTAGAACGTTTTCACTTAGAATGCCCACCGTCCACCTGACGATGTTTCGCAAGCATTCATCCATACAAGTCCGTCCCGGGTTCGAACGGAACCGAAGGCACTATTCCTACTACATCCATTTTGGAAATATCCTCAGGATTAGTAGCGACTAGCCCTTGCACTTCACTGCTCCATCTTCGAATCCACAATCGTTTACACGAAACGTACAAATTGGATCGAAGTGGTTTTCGAGAAATAAATCTCGATCCCGGTCTCTTCGAAACGATCAACGCATTTGGCCAATATTGATAGTCGGTTATTTAACTATCAATTAATATTCACAAACATCCATCCAACAATAAATAATTTCCCAAAGTATTTATTAACCTCAAAATATCTTCACAAGATATATTTCTATTTTCAATCCTTTGAAAACAGTTTCAAAACCATCTTTCCTTTCAGAATCAACTTCCCAAATTTTTCTATCTCCTCTGAAATTACCAAGCACAAAACTAGATTTTAAAAATAATTTAAAACACTTTACTTGAAATATATACCTTCAAAACATTTAAATTAAAACTATTTCAATAATTTGTTAAAAACACATATTAAATGAATAATTGAAAATAAGGTTACTTAATAAATATAAAACTAGATTTATAGTTTTAGAAACATAATATTAAGATATTTTTTTTAATAATTACTACTATAATAGATAAAGAGAAAATACTTACTTAAGAACTTAAATATTAGAAATAAGAAATTTACCAACACTTGCTTCTAAACAACTTTTAATCTTTTAACTTATATTTAAAAATTTACTTTGAAAACGTACTTGGTTATCCAGGGAGAATTCCAACTTCAATCACATAAATCAATTTCCCAAATTGATTTCCAATTTATTTCCTTTTAATTCGAAATCTATTAATTTCAGATTTCATTTCTTGATTTTTAAAAATACTTTAACTAAAAATTCCAATTTTTAGATTTCTCAATTACTTCTTTATTCTTTTAAATAAAATTTAAATTTTGAATTTTTAAAATAATTCTTTATTTCTTTAATTGATATAACTTACGTTTACAATTCATCAATTTCATTCTATTCAAAATTCTATTTCTCTTCATACTCGAAGTTATTTATTATCATTTTCATATTACTTCTATTTCCTTTCAGTACATTCTTAATTTATTCAAACTTTCTAGAATTATTTCGCTAACAAAATTACTTCCCTTTAATTTCTTTTCAACAATCCAATTCATATATTTTGGTAATTCATTATACCCGAATATCCAATCAAACTATAACATTCAATATTCCAATATAACTCATCATAGGATATCAAATAATCAAAACAGAGAATATTGAATAATTTAAATAAATTGAGGGGTCCAGTTGGATCCCTCCAACCTGTTTTCCCTGCATCCACAAATGTTAGCACAATATAATATGCCAATCCCAAAATATACCAGACTATAACACATCAATCAATTCAACCATTCAAACAATTATTTAAATTTACTCATTTAAATTTATTTACCTGAGTGAGATTAACTCACCTTAAATTTTTGTTTGGCAATCCATTTCCATCCGGCTTGCTGCTTTTTATATGTTGACCTTGAATAATAATTTATATGATTTATTAATATTCAAGATATAAATCGAACAATTTATTTACTCTTTAATAAACATAATTAGCTAATAATTTAACTAACAATTTTAATTCTTTTAAACCAAATTTCTTTTAATAAATATTTTTAGTGACTAAATAATTACATCAACTTATTAAACAAATTAATCACCCTATACAATATTTTAAAACAAACTAGAAAACTAAAATGCATACTTATTTTATTTTTGAACTCCTTGTATATATTTATAAAAATAAGCTGCAGATTTTTTTAATGATCTATCCTTTTTATAAATTCCTTTCTCTTCCAAAATTACATATATATATTACTATTTTTACCTATATATATTTCAAGTTAAATTAGGATTAACTTAAAAAAAATCCCCTTTTTTTTAACTGCTAAGATGTATGCATATAATTAATTTTAATTACCAAAATTTGAAATTTTACCTTACTGTGACATTTTTTTTAACATTATACTTTTAAATTGATAAAACAATTGATAATACCTCACCTTCAGATCGCGAGTCCCTCCCACTGCACCGCCCACCCTAAACGAGCCGCCGACCCAGATGAACCTGAAGAACCCCAAACACGAGCACATTCAGATCGACATCCTGACAGCGCTTCAATAGGTACTCGCGACAAGCACCCTACTGTGAACAAATCCAGGCAGTCGCCCACGCGACTTCGATTCCCTTCAAGCTTGATTTGGTCGACAAAGAAGGGGAGGACATAGCTTCTCTTCTTCGAACGGTTATATTATTATTTTTGAAGAAAGAGGATGTTGATTGAACTGAACGGCTTGAAGTAAGAAAGCATGTGATTTCGATTTTTATCCCCTTTGTGTCCGCCCTTTTTTTTTCTCTTTTAAAGCTAGGTTTCGGTTTTCGAAATTGAAGAGGGAAGGGAAATCAAACTGAAGGTCGAATGAAAGAGAGGAGAAGGGGAAAGAAAAGGCTCGGCTTCGATTTGCAAATGGATGAGAGCGGCCATTAGCTTGGATTCAAAACGAAGAAAGAAAAAGAGGTTTCGTTTTGTTTCCAGAACGAAGAAAAATATCTACCCCTTTTTTAATTATTAAACGAAGAAGCGTATTAGAGAAGCTTGACCATTTAAATTAAATATCATTAGATTATTTTCAATAAATTCTCAGCGTGTTTATATATCGTACACTTACACACTAACTCCGATCAACACGAAATTCAAAATCCGATAATAATTCAATATTACGGATCCAATGTAACTGTTTTCGTCGAATTCCGAGACTGTGCCTCGGGAGGCTATTTTTAAATTCAATTTAAACGATATAAATTTCAAAACTTAACAATCCATTTTTAAATTTGATTTCATCACTTCTATTCTCTTCAGTATTATGAATATAAATATTACAAGTCTTCAAATCATTTTTAACAGGCTTAAATCTCAGGTTTCATATTTTATCCAATTCAAAATATTTAATTCAACAATCTAATTGTCAAATAAATTATGATATTCGTAATTTAAGTTGATAATTAACCTTTAAACAATTTAAAACCAATTAAATATTCCGATTTTTAATGCTCGAAAATTTCGGGTCATCACAAGGCGGGTCCAACCACTTAATACCTTTCATTCCAGAAGTAGATCCATATCCCAATCATAAGTCATACATAGCTAATACTGTAAGAGACGGTACCCAAACCACTTAATACTTCCTAATGGAAAATAGGCAGTTAAGACCTATTTTCAAAAGCATGCTTCTTAATGGTACTATCTAGCTGCCATCATATGGAATCTTATAGGTCACTTAATACTTCCAAGTGGAAAATAGGCAAATCTCATTATTTAAGACCTATTTCTAGAAGCAGACCTCTATAGGGAAACCATCTAATGTAACCCCTTGGCTATTTAATACCACATGCGGGAACAAGAAAGGTCCAACCACTTAATACTTCAAACCACGAAGCAGATCCTTCGTCTTATGGCCCATACACCATAATGATGTCTCACATTAGTTCGCTATTTGTACGAACTGTAGCCAGATTTGCTGGACAGATTTCCACTATAAAATTTGGAACTAACCTCACATCATTACAAATATTTATTGTAAGGATATCTCACATCAATAAAAATGTACACAACTTCTGGTAGCCTCAAAGTGCAGGGCAGACTTCTGTCATTTAACTCTATTGACCTCACATCCCTATTAACCTTTTAACGTTAAGCGCTAATTAAACATTTACTTAGCCTCCAAGCTAATATTTGAAAATTAAAATTAAAATTTGATTTCTCATTTAAATTCAAACTAAATTAATTTAAATCCGACAACTTCTGTAACGACCCGCTATTTTTGACCATTCAAATCGACACTAAAACCATACATGTCCGACTTGAATAATTCAAAATACCGAATTGTTAATTTAATTTGGCAAACTTAAAATATACAGTAAATAAATCAAACACAGATCACAGACACAGAGTAATATAATGCAGCGGAATAGAAAAAATAGTAGTTCATGAAGCTACTATATACATCAGAGTTTAAAATGAATACATCCGAATCTCTTGAATACAGAAAAGTCTTCAGTACGAGCCGATGACTTCTCTGAACCAGTCAACTAGAAAACTGAAAGCTGAAACGATAGTTGGATCTCCAAATGAAGCTCCAATCTCCAAAGGTGAGTCTCTAATGCTGTATTACTCAGTCTGACCCGAGCGTAAAGCAAAACACAAAACACTCGAGTCAGGATTAACATTCTTATATCAATAAATTCAACTCAAATGAAATATCAACTGAAATACAATATAACTTAAAGGATGTTTGGGATGTCCATCCTCTAAGGGTCCATAGAACTATCTACAGGGTGGAAATATACACTATTACACCGTGGTCATTTACTTAATTTATACCTCAAACCCAAATATCAAATTCGCTTTAAATAATCATATTTCCCAAGATAGTATTTATATATTTTAATAATGTATACAGTAAATTACTTTCAATTTCCTTAACTTAACAAATCGTTTCACATCAACCCGACCTTCCCATTTAAATTAAATCCAATCTCATTTTATTAGTTTAAATCTTCCTAAAATAACCACTTAAATCTATAATTCCCAAATTTGGATTTGATATCCCAATTTCCCCGTTTATTTCAATATGTTTCCATATTTTAAGTATTCAACATTTCAACTAAAATTTTCCCAATCTAGTTTTCTAAATAAAATTTCCAATCTAGTTCAAACTCAAATTTCACTAAGTTCAGTTAGTTATCTACATAACCAATTCAACTATCTTGGTTCCAAATACATACCGAACCTCTACACCATTTAATTACACTATGGTTCATAGCTTATATATAACAATTCAAATTTAACAGTTTCATATAGATTCTCGATTTTTACATCGTTATTATCTAGCCTTGAACCCTCCCTTATTTGATTCAATATCATTTTAGTGACCTTAAATTACATTTTACTCAATATTTCTTAATTTATTTAAACGTGAAATATCTCCTTCGATAAATTTCAAATTGATTTAAATAAACAAATCCTTATCTGAATACCATTAAAATTAACCCAAATTTATCTCCCAATCTTAATTGTTCAATATTATTGCAAAATTTTTCCGAATAAAATTTACATAGATATTTATCATGATTTATGTATTAAATCAAATCTTTGATTAAACTAGACATAATTAACTCTATCTTTATCATTACCCTTTATACATGTATTTAAGAATTTACATTAAATAAGACCATATATTTCTTATCACATGGTCAAGTGTTACGGATTCAATCCGTACACTAAATGTATACGGGTGGATAGCATTTCAACCCGTAATTCCAAATTAAATTAAATGGAAACTACTTGGGTCTATCTTTTCAACCCATTTCAATTCAAAACAAACATAACAAAGGGAACTTGCAGTGATGACAGGGATGGTGTCAAAGTAAATAAACAGGCAGTAACAACAATCAATAACAATTCAATAAATAAATCAAATAACCCCGAAATAATCGTATTAATTCGCATTGCTATTTGTATGATTACTTCTAGAATCTACACTATCATTTCATGTAGATTAAAGATTATTACATTACAGTTTTTCACTTGTCGTTCCTTTTTAAATTTCAGTTTTAAACTACAACAATTAATCCAAACTACGTTCAAAAGATTTAAAGTATAAAATTTTCTATTTCTACGTCAATTAAAGGGTCAAATTTAACTAATCAAATTTACATATGTCGGGGTCAGGTTTTAATAAATTAAGGTCCATCATATATAATCCGTTTAATTTGTAAACTATACTACCCAAATTAAACTAGCAACTAGTTATCACTTAACAATAAAAATTAACATCCAATTTAAACAACAATCAATCAATTATCAACCAATCTGTATTATTATCACATACATAATTAACCGATAATGGTTTCGGGTGTCATAGGTGAACAGATACAGATAATAGCAGTCATAACAGTAAAACAACTAACAGCAGCATATTTCAATTGTCGTTTCAATTGAAATCAAATTTAATAAATAAAAGAATGTTAATCGTGAGTGATTGCTCACCTTTTGAGGCTAGAGAGGAGATAGACAACATAACAAGCTATGATTTGAATTGCGAAATGACTGATCCAATTGACGATTTTCAAAGCAAGTCAAAATTGGCACGAATTCGAATGGACAACCAAGCTGATCAAAAGGAATTGATAAAATGAATCAGAACTATCTTGATATAGTTTGAAACAAAATATATGTTATAAATTGCTCAAAAACCAAATTTTTAACCATATATTTAAAATAAGATATATATATATATTTTATTTCAAATTACTAATTTAACTTTAACACCATTAGAACAAAACATATGTTGTGTATATATATATATATATATATATATATATATATAAAATAACTTTCTCTAACCCCAATTTTTACAAACATATATTAAAGAATATTTGAAAAAAAAATTAAAAAAAAATTATTAATTAATAAACTTCGAAACCCAAATTGCACATTTTTGAGATTTATGTACATTTAAAACTTAATGCATATCCAAAGTTATTTCCTTGAAAGTTTACATAAACTAAACCATGTATATTTGAAACCATGTATATAAAAACTGTTCAAAATCATGCAACATACAAAAATGTATCTATGCGAGTTTTTTTTTTTTTTTTTTTAACAACATAAATGCAGACTGGAATTATAAACATATTATATATATTAGAACACACGACAGCAATATGTATATATATGAAATAAATAAATAAATAAGACTGGTTACTAGCTTTATAATATAATATATATAATACTTATTTATAATATAAACTTACATCTATACACATTATATATTTTAAAACAAATACTTAAATCAATACATATAACCAAAATCGCATACTCTTAAAAATATATAAAAACAAAAACAAAAAAACAAAACAACTTAAAAATTCTTTATTCTGTAACAATAACTGCAAACAAAAAACTATAAACAAAACAAACTTTGAAATATTAAAACTGTAAACACAAAACTATGAAAGAAAGAAAACAAAACTCATACTTATTAAAAATCTAAACTGTATATAACGTATAACTATACATATATATATACACGTACCCACGAGATCACCAACTATAGATATATGTGTGCCTCAATAAAAAGATTGCCAGAGACGCACAGGTGAGGACACGTGGTTGTGGAGGGGTTCGCTTGCACGGGGCTGCTGACGTGGGGGAAGGTTGCAGGCAGAGGCGGTAGTGTTTGAGAGGAAAGGCAGGAAAAAGAATAGTTTGTCTCAATTGAAGTCCAGATCCAAAAGAAAAGATGGGAGAAAAATAAAAGAGGAAAGGAGATGAAGTAGGAAATAAATAGGCTAGAAAAAGTAACGGCTACAGGGGAAAAATAAGAAAAAGGAAACGTAAAGGAAAATAAAAGAAATGAATGTATGCGTAAAGAACGTATAGAATTTTATACGTTTCAAAATCAACGGTGCAATTAAAGCAATTTTTATTATTTGTCAGGTTATATGTTTTATATTTATTTCTTTCCTAGATCTCAATTCATAGCATATTAAACTACGCGGATTAATTATTTTTATCAAAGTTCAAAACGTTATCACCCAAAATACAGCAATGACATAGCAAATGTCTAGAAGCATTAATTTGAAAACTTAATAAAGCAATTTATTGTTTACCTTGGGTAGCACTTTCAAATTTGAAACTGAAGGAAGAATGAATAAGAAACGGCTACAGATCAATTAAAGAAGGAGAGGAGTGTGGATTTGTTTGAAAAGAAGAAGGATATTGTCATTTTTTAATTTTATTTTTTTTGAAAACAATTTTTTTTTTTTTGGAAAAGCACAGTGTATATATATAATTTAGTGGATAGGAGAAATAGAAGGGGAAACATCTGTCAATAAAATAACGTATATACTTTGCCTTATATATAATATTAAACAAGTGGATAAAAGGAAAATTCAATGGTGAATATTGTAACTTATGGAATAAATGTTAAAACAAAAGCAAGTGAAACTAGGAAATCAATTAAAGCATAAAGGAAAGTTATAAAGTCAAAAGAGCCGTTAAAAATCCAATAAATGCAACGTATAAAATTTTCAAATTTCGAAACTGATAGATATAAAGACAGTCATAAATGCATTGTAACAGCTGGAAATAAACATTAGTGGCTGTTTTATTGGATCAAATTTGGAATAGAAGGCAGTTGGACGTGAATCAAGGAGTAACCAAGGTAAGCTACTGTTTTAATTAAAATCTTTCTTTTAACCGGTGGAAATAATATGATGGGTGGCTGTGACAGAGGGAAGAAGAAGCTTGATTTATATATACTTTTTTTCAGGATGGAGTGGGAGTAAAAACAGATCCGAGAGGAAAATGCGAGAGGATAATATAATGGAAGAATGAGAAGTTTAAGCAAATGAAACGTATAGAAATGAATGCGCAACAAATAAACCAAACAAGGTAATGGTCCATTCCCTTGATTTGGGGAAAATAAATGTTTTCTGCAGTTTCATTCGAAAGAAGGAAAAACGTAAACATGTTTCAAAAGGGAAAGATTGAAGAAAATGAAAATTTGGAGCAGGTCACAGCAAATATATATTATTTTTGTTGCTGAGAAGAAGAAAGGATTGAAACGTCTCAATAAATAAACACGCGAATTAATGGGAACAGTAACAATCAACCCCTAAATTATGGAATAATAGAGGCAACGGCTATAAAAGCAGTAATTAAAATATGGCAAGTTATATACAAAATAAAGGAGAAAATAAAACTTTCAGAGGAAAGTTTGAACAGTAATAAAGAATATGGACCACGTTATACATGTAAAATTAAATGAGATGATAATAGGCAGAAGTGAAGTTGGTTTTCGGAGAAAAATGTACAAATATATTTATTGCCTCAAACGTAAAACGCGAAATGACAATGGATAGAGAAAGAAAATGAATCACTGAATAATGAATTGAAATGATGGGTTTTGTAACAGCTTTGCATTGATTGAGAAGTTATTAACTGATTTGAATGAGGTAGAATTTCTAAATAAATAAACCTCCATAAAATAAATTGAAAATCTATCATCTGCTACGTACAATTGAATGTAATCCAAATATTAAATTTTTTTATATCAAAATATTATTTTTAAAGTTCTCAAAATTTTGATTAAATACGTAAAAACATTAAAAATTATTAAAATTTTACGGGTCGTTACACTCTCCCCCACTCAAAACTTTTCGTTCCGAAAAGGAAGGAGGTAGGAGGATTGTACAACCAGAAATAATAGTAGATTGGAAGTCAAAATTAAACCAATACTTTGAAACTAAATAAATTTTGCTTGAAATTTGAAAGCTTCATTTGGAATACGATTATCTTTGATACTTTAAAATTTTTCAAAACTCCTTTGATAACAATTATTTACACTATTACTTCTATTTACAAAGACTATTGAAAATATTAAATCCAAAATTTATGAAAATTTTAATTTATCTCAAGATACGTTTTAAATATTATCAATAAATTAATAATCATTTTCTTTAAAGATGTTTTATTTAATTTATAACTTCAAAAATATTTATAACACTAAAATTTTATATAAACAAATGTAGTATACAAATAAGCAATATTTAAAAGATTTATTCAAAAAGGAAAGGAAGGTAGATTCCGAAAACGGAATATAGGTGAAAAATAAAGCTGAGCAGATGAGGTAGATTCAAAAGAATAGAATCGGGCACGAATAATTTATTTCAAACCATAAGAATTTAAATTTCAAATATTAATACAAAATTTCTTTGTTGAAAATACTTTTATAATAAAATACCTTTATAAATAAATACTTTTATATTGAAACCAATTTTTCTTTCGAAAATACTTTTATAACTCAATGTTTTAACAAGTTTATCCTCGTTCTTGCAGACTCTGGCCATGCGTTGATCAGGCGCAAAGCAAGAATTCTTCAAGTACTTAGTAGACTTGTTTCAACACCCAGTGAAAATACTTGAAAACCTTTAAAAACAGATATGGAAAGTACAATCCAAACAAAACAACCAAACCAAAACCTTTGTCCGATCATGGTTCGCAGATACACAATGGTTACGCCTGGGTCCCCTAGGAAACAATCCATATCCGTAAGCTTTCTCAGCCCTGCGAGTTACGCCATGATGACTAGTAGAGTGCAGGATACACAATGGTTACGCCTGGTTCCCCCAGGAAACAATCCGTACCCTTAGGCAAGACTCAGCCAGGCACTTGCGCTACTATTCACGACCTACACAGATTGCAAGATACACAATGGTTACGCCTGGTTCCCTCAGGAAACAATCCGTACCCCTAGGCAAGACTCAGCCAGGCAATTTCGCTGTGCATTCATGAGAGAAAAAGAAACCATGGGTTACCCACGGTGGGAATACTCGAGTATTACATCCGGAAAACCGAAAATCAGAGAGAATAATATCGATAGAATGAATCCACGCTGTGGCCACAAAGCGGATATCAAGCAGAAGGCACTTTCCATATCTTTACTTGGAAAATATATATATATACAGTACCTTTTCAAATACTTCCAAATATCGTACTTATATAAAGTCCATATGTATAGGATTCCTTTCTAAATCGAATACTTTCCAAATCAATAGTATATCAAAACATACTTACATAGACTTTGATTATATAAATTTTCTTTCCAAATTGAGTACCTTTCAAATCAATTGATTCAAATCACTTTCATACTTATACAAATCCATTTTATATAAGTCCGACCACTTCCCAAATCAAGTGCTTAATTATACAAGGTTCTCAATTTCAAATCATTCAATATCAAATTTAGTTTCAAAATCATATATGATTTCACCAAATTTTCTTCCGAATTAAATATCTAATATTTCAAAGTTCCCAAAAAAATAGGTTTAGAAAATTATCCCATTTTCCAAATTAAAGTAAGTCAAACAGATTCATTTCCAAAAATCACCATATAAGTACTGGTTTTTGATTCCAATTTAATTTCAAAACCAAATATTTTCCCAAAATTAATTATACTCAAAATGGTTTCCAAATTTATAATTATCCTTTTTTTTTACTTTTAAACTATCTATTTCTATGTGAAATATCCAATTTACCTTTTTGAAAACCATTATACAACTTTTTTTTTTTCAAAACATTTCAAAACTAAATTTATATTCTTTATCAAACATCTTATACTCTTCGAAATTGCTTAGCTTTGAAAATTTTAATCTCGATTTGGAAGTGTTCGAACATTCAAAATAGTTAGGGAAATCAAATTTTAAATTCAAGAGTTGAAAATCAACAATAAATCAATTATTAAATCTGAAACTCGAGGACTGAACACCGGTCTCACTTTAAATTGTTTCGAATATATATATATATATATATATATATATATATATATATATATATATATATATATATATCTTTTGAAAATATCAAATTATACTTCGGAATTTGAAATCATAACGGTTTTACAAAATCACTCGCATAGCGAGCTATTAAAGTGGCCCCTCCCCCACTCTGAAACTCGAAAATCAATGTCGATGATGCGTGCACTCATCACCGAAATTATTTTCCAGCGACATAAGTGAGTTCTGGACTTCTATTTTCTTGAAAAATTCTTCGAAATTTCTTCAAAATTATTGGAATTCATTTGAACTCATTTGAAACCTTTCTGATTCGGAAAAATACTTTTAAATCGTATTATTTTTATATATTTTCCAAAATCTTAAAACCAATTTCAAAATTCAATTCTCGAATTTCAAATTTAACACTTCAGTTATAAATCGTTTTTATATAATCAATTTCTTATAATTTTTTCAAAATTTCAAAAATCCTTTCAAAACCTTTTTATATAGAATAACATTTCTTATTTGATTTATCCTTATCGAAAACATTTTCACTTTTATATAAAGAATAAAATCATAGTTATCAAAATAATAATTTCGATATATAAAACAATTTCAAAAATGCAAACATACCCGATTTTCAAAGGATAATTTTAAGAATGGATTTCAAACAAAGATGGAGATTTAAATTAGAGGAACTCTAATCAATAGAATCCTGATACGAAGATAGACTCAACAAAGTTGAGAAAATCAAAATACAAAATAGAAGATGGATATATTTCTACAAATCGCGGGCGACCTTAACCGGGTCAATCGTGATTTCAGGAATATGATCAATGCGGAATTCAAAGGCAAATCGACATTCGATCGCCCGATATTGAATTCAGCATAAATAGATATAGCAGCATTGTACACCGAGGATACATGAATCTTCGGTGAATCAATGCCAACTGAAAAGGAGTTTCACCCCTTTTACAAATCATTCAGTGGAGTTATGGAATACTCCAGAATCAAACGAATATAAATAGGGAGAGACAAGAATGAATTTCGAAACTGAGGGACATTCCAAAATTCAAAGGAAATCGAGTCAAAAAGGAAGAGGTCCAACTTGAATGAAAGTGATTCTGTAAATAAATTTACCATATATGCTAAGTTTTGCCTAGAGCCAAAGCTCTGATACCAACTGTAACGACCCGCTATTTTTGACCATTCAAATCGACACTAAAACCATACATGTCCGACTTGAATAATTCAAAATACCGAATTGTTAATTTAATTTGGCAAACTTAAAACATACAGTAAATAAATCAAACACAGATCACAGACACATAGTAATATAATGCAGCGGAATAGAGAAAATAGTAGTTCATGAAGCTACTATATACATCAGAGTTTAAAATGAATACATCCGAATCTCTTGAATACAGAAAAGTCTTCAGTACGAGCCGATGACTTCTCTGAACCAGTCAACTAGAAAACTGAAAGCTGAAACGATAGTTGGATCTCCAAATGAAGCTCCAATCTCCAAAGGTGAGTCTCTAATGCTGTATTACTCAGTCTGACCCGAGCGTAAAGCAAAACACAAAACACTCGAGTCAGGATTAACATTCTTATATCAATAAATTCAACTCAAATGAAATATCAACTGAAATACAATATAACTTAAAGGATGTTTGGGATGTCCATCCTCTAAGGGTCCATAGAACTATCTACAGGGTGGAAATATACACTATTACACCGTGGTCATTTACTTAATTTATACCTCAAACCCAAATATCAAATTCGCTTTAAATAATCATATTTCCCAAGATAGTATTTATATATTTTAATAATGTATACAGTAAAGTACTTTCAATTTCCTTAACTTAACAAATCGTTTCACATCAACCCGACCTTCCCATTTAAATTAAATCCAATCTCATTTTATTAGTTTAAATCTTCCTAAAATAACCACTTAAATCTATAATTCCCAAATTTGGATTTGATATCCCAATTTCCCCGTTTATTTCAATATGTTTCCATATTTTAAGTATTCAACATTTCAACTAAAATTTTCCCAATCTAGTTTTCTAAATAAAATTTCCAATCTAGTTCAAACTCAAATTTCACTAAGTTCAGTTAGTTATCTACATAACCAATTCAACTATCTTGGTTCCAAATACATACCGAACCTCTACACCATTTAATTACACTATTGTTCATAGCTTATATATAACAATTCAAATTTAACAGTTTCATATAGATTCTCGATTTTTACATCGTTATTATCTAGCCTTGAACCCTCCCTTATTTGATTCAATATCATTTTAGTGACCTTAAATTACATTTTACTCAATATTTCTTAATTTATTTAAACGTGAAATATCTCCTTCGATAAATTTCAAATTGATTTAAATAAACAAATCCTTATCTGAATACCATTAAAATTAACCCAAATTTATCTCCCAATCTTAATTGTTCAATATTATTGCAAAATTTTTCCGAATAAAATTTACATAGATATTTATCATGATTTATGTATTAAATCAAATCTTTGATTAAACTAGACATAATTAACTCTATCTTTATCATTACCCTTTATACATGTATTTAAGAATTTACATTAAATAAGACCATATATTTCTTATCACATGGTCAAGTGTTACGGATTCAATCCGTACACTAAATGTATACGGGTGGATAGCATTTCAACCCGTAATTCCAAATTAAATTAAATGGAAACTACTTGGGTCTATCTTTTCAACCCATTTCAATTCAAAACAAACATAACAAAGGGAACTTGCAGTGATGACAGGGATGGTGTCAAAGTAAATAAACAGGCAGTAACAACAATCAATAACAATTCAATAAATAAATCAAATAACCCCGAAATAATCGTATTAATTCGCATTGCTATTTGTATGATTACTTCTAGAATCTACACTATCATTTCATGTAGATTAAATATTATTACATTACAGTTTTTCACTTGTCGTTCCTTTTTAAATTTCAGTTTTAAACTACAACAATTAATCCAAACTACGTTCAAAAGATTTAAAGTATAAAATTTTCTATTTCTACGTCAATTAAAGGGTCAAATTTAACTAATCAAATTTACATATGTCGGGGTCAGGTTTTAATAAATTAAGGTCCATCATATATAATCCGTTTAATTTGTAAACTATACTACCCAAATTAAACTAGCAACTAGTTATCACTTAACAATAAAAATTAACATCCAATTTAAACAACAATCAATCAATCAATCAATTATCAACCAATCTGTATTATTGTCACATACATAATTAACCGATAATGGTTTCGGGTGTCATAGGTGAACAGATACAGATAATAGCAGTCATAACAGTAAAACAACTAACAGCAGCATATTTCAATTGTCATTTCAATTGAAATCAAATTTAATAAATAAAAGAATGTTAATCGTGAGTGATTGCTCACCTTTTGAGGCTAGAGAGGAGATAGACAACATAACAAGCTATGATTTGAATTGCGAAATGACTGATCCAATTGACGATTTTCAAAGCAAGTCAAAATTGGCACGAATTCGAATGGACAACCAAGCTGATCAAAAGGAATTGATAAAATGAATCAGAACTATCTTGATATAGTTTGAAACAAAATATATGTTATAAATTGCTCAAAAACCAAATTTTTAACAATATATTTAAAATAAGATATATATATATATTTTATTTCAAATTACTAATTTAACTTTAACACCATTAGAACAAAACATATGTTGTATATATATATATATATAAAATAACTTTCTCTAACCCTAATTTTTACAAACATATATTAAAGAATATTTGAAAAAAAAAATTATTAATTAATAAACTTCGAAACCCAAATTGCACATTTTAGAGATTTATGTACATTTAAAACTTAATGCATATCCAAAGTTATTTCCTTGAAAGTTTACATAAACTAAACCATGTATATTTGAAACCATGTATATAAAAACTGTTCAAAATCATGCAACATACAAAAATGTATCTATGCGAGTTTTTTTTTTTTAACAACATAAATGCAGACTGGAATTATAAACATATTATATATATTAGAACACACGACAGCAATATGTATATATATGAAATAAATAAATAAATAAGACTGGTTACTAGCTTTATAATATAATATATATAATACTTATTTATAATATAAACTTACATCTATACACATTATATATTTTAAAACAAATACTTAAATCAATACATATAACCAAAATCGCACACTCTTAAAAATATATAAAAACAAAAACAAAAAAACAAAACAACTTAAAAATTCTTTATTCTGTAACAATAACTGCAAACAAAAAACTATAAACAAAACAAACTTTGAAATATTAAAACTGTAAACACAAAACTATGAAAGAAAGAAAACAAAACTCATACTGATTAAAAATCTAAACTGTATATAACGTATAACTATACATATATATATATACACACGTACCCACGAGATCACCAACTATAGATATATGTGTGCCTCAATAAAAAGATTGCCAGAGACGCACAGGTGAGGACACGTGGTTGTGGAGGGGTTCGCTTGCACGGGGCTGCTGACGTGGGGGAAGGTTGCAGGCAGAGGCGGTAGTGTTTGAGAGGAAAGGCAGGAAAATGAATAGTTTGTCTCAATTGAAGTCCAGATCCAAAAGAAAAGATGGGAGAAAAATAAAAGAGGAAAGGAGATGAAGTAGGAAATAAATAGGCTAGAAAAAGTAACGGCTACAGGGGAAAAATAAGAAAAAGGAAACGTAAAGGAAAATAAAAGAAATGAATGTATGCATAAAGAACGTATAGAATTTTATACGTTTCAAAATCAACGGTGCAATTAAAGCAATTTTTATTATTTGTCAGGTTATATGTTTTATATTTATTTCTTTCCTAGATCTCAATTCATAGCATATTAAACTACGCAGATTAATTATTTTTATCAACGTTCAAAACGTTATCACCCAAAATACAACAATGACATAGCAAATGTCTAGAAGCATTAATTTGAAAACTTAATAAAGCAATTTATTGTTTACCTTGGGTAGCACTTTCAAATTTGAAACTGAAGGAAGAATGAATAAGAAACGGCTACAGATCAATTAAAGAAGGAGAGGAGTGTGGATTTGTTTGAAAAGAAGAAGGATATTGTCATTTTTTATTTTTATTTTTTTTGAAAACATTTTTTTTTTTTTTTTGGAAAAGCCCAGTGTATATATATAATTTAGTGGATAGGAGAAATAGAAGGGGAAACATCTGTCAATAAAATAACGTATATACTTTGCCTTATATATAATATTAAACAAGTGGATAAAAGGAAAATTCAATGGTGAATATTGTAACTTATGGAATAAATGTTAAAACAAAAGCAAGTGAAACTAGGAAATCAATTAAAGCATAAAGGAAAGTTATAAAGTCAAAAGAGCCGTTAAAAATCCAATAAATGCAACGTATAAAATTTTCAAATTTCGAAACTGATAGATATAAAGACAGTCATAAATGCATTGTAACAGCTGGAAATAAACATTAGTGGCTGTTTTATTGGATCAAATTTGGAATAGAAGGCAGTTGGACGTGAATCAAGGAGTAACCAAGGTAAGCTACTGTTTTAATTAAAATCTTTCTTTTAACCGGTGGAAATAATATGATGGGTGGCTGTGACAGAGGGAAGAAGAAGCTTGATTTATATATACTTTTTTTCAGGATGGAGTGGGAGTAAAAACAGATCCGAGAGGAAAATGCGAGAGGATAATATAATGGAAGAATGAGAAGTTTAAGCAAATGAAACGTATAGAAATGAATGCGCAACAAATAAACCAAACAAGGTAATGGTCCATTCCCTTGATTTGGGGAAAATAAATGTTTTTTGCAGTTTCATTCGAAAGAAGGAAAAACGTAAACATGTTTCAAAAGGGAAAGATTGAAGAAAATGAAAATTTGGAGCAGGTCACAGCAAATATATATTATTTTTGTTGCTGAGAAGAAGAAAGGATTGAAACGTCTCAATAAATAAACACGCGAATTAATGGGAACAGTAACAATCAACCCCTAAATTATGGAATAATAGAGGCAACGGCTATAAAAGCAGTAACTAAATTATGGCAAGTTATATACAAAATAAAGGAGAAAATAAAACTTTCAGAGGAAAGTTTGAACAGTAATAAAGAATATGGACCACGTTATACATGTAAAATTAAATGAGATGATAATAGGCAGAAGTGAAGTTGGTTTTCGGAGAAAAATGTACAAATATATTTATTGCCTCAAACGTAAAACGTGAAATGACAATGGATAGAGAAAGAAAATGAATCACTGAATAATGAATTGAAATGATGGGTTTTGTAATAGCTTTGCATTGATTGAGAAGTTATTAACTGATTTGAATGAGGTAGAATTTCTAAATAAATAAACCTCCATAAAATAAATTGAAAATCTATCATCTGCTACGTACAATTGAATGTAATCCAAATATTAAATTTTTTTTATATCAAAATATTATTTTTAAAGTTCTCAAAATTTTAATTAAATACGTAAAAACATTAAAAATTATTAAAATTTTACGGGTCGTTACAACTTCAGATGCATAATTCATTGCTTGAGCTTCGTTTTCAGCATATTACAATGGAAATAGATCAGAATTTCACCATAAATGCAATGGAATAACTTTCGTTGTTAAATTCCAAGTTTTATAAAATTTCCATATCCAACCCATATCATATTTAATTCAATTTACTTTATTTATTATGGTTGATTTTACGGGGTGATATGTTCTTCCGCTTCAGAAAGGATTTTGTCCTGAAATCTTCTAAGGGGAAAACAACATAAATACATCCATGTTATACAACCAAGTTCTCTACACAACCATCTACTCAACCAATAATGTAACGTGATTATTATAGGATCGATTTCTCCCTAGAGGGGGGTGGATAGGGTGATGCTATTAATTATAAAAATTTATTACGGAAGCTTATAAAATTATTTCAACCCAGATATATCAAAATAATAGCAGCACAGATAATAGCAGAATAATAAATGCAGAAATAGAACGACACAGAATTTACCCAGCTTCGGCAAAACCCTACCTACATGCAGCCCCTAAGGTTTCTACTAGAAATTAAGCAGTCAGACGCTTACACACGTAAACTTGTGACACCCGCTATCGACTAGCCTTAACTCTACGCTCAAAACCCTACCACAACTCAGCCACTGAGTTGTGATTTCTCAAACTACGCCACGTACTTTGTCCCCTAGTCACACGACTAGAAATTACAACGTTTAAAAAGAAAAATACAATTTAAAGCATTTAAATAAAAACAAAACCCTTATTTTAAATTACATAAGCCCTAAGAAATATGGCCAGCCCAAAATTAAATAAGAATTCCTCTTTGTTTTTCATTTATAATATGTCAGCCTGATTTGCTCCATAAACAATGACGGCCTCGTGTTTATTTTTCGTCGTTCCAAATTAGGGCTTTGTCGGAAATTTGAAGTCGCCGGTTAAATTAAGATTGTTTTCTTTGGTTGATTCGTTCGCGGCTTCAAGTTGTTGAGTGCCTTTACTTAAATGAAAGATTGGTACGTGAAATTCCTTTTTCGATTTATACTATATTTGACTTAATTCGAGTTCCTAATTGCTGTTGTGATCTGTGATATGCTTGAAGTCGAATTTTGATTTGCTGATGATGTTTATTATTGATATATAGTTCGAAACCCTATTTTCTCGTTCGTATATATTTGTTTGAATTTGTTAATTGATTTGCGTTGGCCATTGATCTTCGTTTGGATTCTTGAGATGATTACTGACTTTATCAATTTACTTGAATAACACGATGTTGATTTTGAAATGTTCATTTTTCTTGGTCATCACAGTTTGATTTCGTTTATGGCCACCACGATTTCGATTTCTGTTGACTTCGTCACTTGATTTGATTATGTTGATTTTGGCATTAACTTGTTCAACTTGCAACTGTTTTGGTTTCTGCCCCTTTGTTCATTAGTTGGTTCACTGCTTGGTTTTGAATTCTGGTAGTGCTCGAGTCTTCTTGTATCGAGCTCTGTCCACTGTTCTTCGAGACATGTAGTTTATGTGTACATCATTGACTTTTTCTTTACTTGAGTTCGAGTTGCTTTATAAGACTGCACTTGATTTCATTATGGCCTTGACTCTGCATATACTCTTTGATGTTGTCACTGCATACATGTTCATCATGTAGTTTACGGTATTGGTTTGTGTATATGTGTAGTTTCATACTTTGTATCATCTGGACTTGAGAGCAGGTTCAATTTGCTAGCTCGAGTTGCTTTGGGTTTCTGATATTTGACATTGTTTATGTTTTACTGCTCTTTGATCGTTTTTGGGATTTCTTGTTTCATTTCATTTTTAATTTTCACCTGTGTTGAATTGATCATGCCATTGCATTGTTGAGACTAGGTTATATTGTCCACTTCATTTCACTATTGCTTGAGACTAGGTTGTACTGGCCACTTCATTTCACTGTTGCATACATGTTGACTCCGTATATTTGTCACTCCAGGTTTGATATTATTCATGCATCCAGTTGTGCATTCGTACTTGAAGTACTTATCGACTTTGCTTGCTACCTGGTTGACATGTATGGACTGTCTAGTCTTTGTTGATATGAGTTTCACTGTATGGTCGTGTTCATTTATTCTTCTGTTTAGTATTAGTGCTTTTGTGCCATAGTTTGTATTCTCTGGTTTGAATACTTTGGTTTTGATTTAGCCTGATATTGTCACTTGTAGTTGTAATGTTGCAGTCTTTAACTTGTACTCTATACAGTTGTATTGTTGTGTTGCCATATAATCCCTCTGGCCTCTTATTGGTTTAGTGTGTCCATAAATGTGTGATCATACATAAATATATGTATGTTATTGCACCATTGTTGTTTCACTGTTTCATTTGTTGCCATTTACTTGGTGCAGTAGTTTGCACTGTGCATTCATGTGCACTACGTTCACTTGCTTTTGCTTCTCTCTGATCATGGTTGGTCTGGTGATGTATAAACTGTGTATTTTGTGTTACAATGATCATTTATGTAATCGCTCATTGGAGTTGTACATATAGATGTTGTTGTAGTTTAGTTGCTTTACCATACTTCTTTTGCTGTTTAATTTACTCCTTTGGTCATCTGCATTGTTGCTTGTTTCATTGACGGTGCTATGTTCTTGCTGCATTTCAACTTGAACTTCATCTTGATGTTTGGAATTGCACATGTGTTGAATCCACCTAGTAGCTTGGGTTTGACCTTGTGCTCGTATTGTGACATTATTTTTATTGCACTTGAGTTGAACCCGGCGTTTTGGGTTTGACCTGTGCTCACCTATTCCTATAATTTTATCAAGTGTATATATCGGTGTGCCTGGCCTTGTGGCATGTACAGTGATACACTGTACATGTCACATGTTATTCGTGTATGATGAATTCAAATTTAAATGACAACGAACAACCCAAATAACTGAGGAAAATATTATTTTCAAAATCCACATTTTATTTTATACTGCAAAAATATTTTACTTTTCAATTTTGCTGTGTCAATGTATATTTTTGCAGATTACTCAGATGCTGGATTCACATTGGAATGATGTTGAAGATAAATTCAAGTTTGAGTGATATGTAGTGAGGTGAAAATGTATATGTGAATTGTGATGTAATAAAATTTGTATGGTGATTAAAATTGTATATATATAGCGAGAGCTTGAAATTTGTACTATTCAAAAATTGTAATAAATATTTGTTTGAATAAATTATCCCTTTGAATTCTAATTCTGTGTTATTTATTTTATTCAGCAAATATATATTAATTATGTGAAAAATAAAATAGTACATTAACAAATACATTTACATAAATATATATATATATATATATATATATATATATATATATATATATATATGTTTATTATCATCAAATAAAAATCCATATAGTCGCATATTCAACAATCTCCCCATTTTGATGATAAAAACATATATTTAAGATTTTGAATTTATTAAATGTATTTGATCATTCAATTTGCTCCCCCTATTTGAATGCTTCCTCTCTACACAGAGCTCCCCCTTCATATATGCATACAATTAAAAATATGCAAATTAGCTTAGATGCAAATAGAAAATATATGACATTTACTTGATTTTATTTGAGAAAATCTTAACTTTTCTCTCCCTCTTTTGTTATCTGCAAAAGAGTAATAGTGTTAGAAAAATAGAGATAAAGTGATCGATATTAATACAACATTAGAACTCAATCGAATACAAATATTAAATTTCAATAAAAAAGCAAACAAAAATCATAAATACTCATTTAGGTGCATATTCCACTTTTAGAATGATGGGAATGATATCATCATGTAAAACCATACAGTTGTGTCTATTTGTGGTATATTTATATCAGGAATTTGAATATCTACCAACCATGCATAACCATTAGGACTTTTAAATGAGATTAGTAGTATTCCAATTTTATTTTTTTAAAAATGAATTCAAGTATCTTCTAACCATACGTAACCGTGAGGACTTTTAAACGGGATTAGAATCAACTTGTTTTAAAAAAAATCAATTTTGATATGCGTTCCATACATGCATAACTGTGAGGACTTTTAAATGAGCATGGAAGCACATTAACAAATTCCAAGTAATTCACCCATGCATAACGGTAAGGAATTTTAAATGAGAGTGAATACTTTGGATTTTATTTTATTATTATTATTATTATTTATTAAAAAATATAAAAAGAAAAATGGATGATCCCTGTTTAAAGTACCACATATCGACAAACTATATTGAATTTTGATGAGTGATGGTCGTTAGAAATATGATAGAAATAGAGACGGTCATGGAATTTTTACCAATAAAAAGTTTTATAACTCTTGTTTAAATTTCTAAAGAAATTTACCAATGTTACCATCTTGAGTTATAATATATGATAAATATCAACACTCATCACTTTTTTAATCACTATTTATCTTTTCGATAATCATTAGGGAGTCAGATTAGTCAATGTAGTCATTTAAAATCAAATTCAAAAATAATTATAAAATCAATTTTTTTCTAAAAATGACCGATCTGAAAACAAGGTCAAAAATGATTTTCTAGAAGGGGTTTTATGAGAATAATTTCTGCTATTTGAAAATTATTTGAAATGAAAAATATGCAAATATTTTCTTTGAAAAAAAATGATACAGTTACTAAATGTCTCATCATATATCACGTTCCACAAGTAATTTTTCTATCCACTAAATTACCAATGCAATCTCCATCTGAATTTCTTTTTCACTCAAGATTATCATTAATTGAATGTTATAGACCAGACCGTGAAATTTTCAACAATTTCTTGAAATCCTTTTTTCAACTTTTTAAATGAATATTCTTTTGAATTTTAATTGAAGCCGTGTAAATAATCTAAAACCGTGAATATAGAGTATGCCGTAAAATAACCAAATGTATTGTCATCCGATAAAACACTATCATTAATCCAAACTAATATATATGAAGTAGTTCAAAGATTCTAGAGATTTTTATAGTGTTCTTGGCATAAGAGTATAACTAGTGCGTGGCCCGTGCTACGCACACGGGCAACACCGTAATTATACTGAGACGGTCATATTATATTTGTAATATGTTGATGAGTTTGCTTACGTTGGTGTATGTGTATTGAACACTAATGCAGAATGAAAATAGGATGTTTTTTGCAAGTACTTCTACTGGGAGAAGATTTTATTCCTAAATATTCATATTCATATGTTGTCAAAGCGTAATCAGTACATGGTTTCACTTCCAAGTGCATGTCAAGTAGTACATAATTTCTCTTGGATTCATTATGTCCTCCCTTTTCCCTATTGTTCCAAAGGCTCGACCATCTAACAGCATCTCCTAATATTCACTGCTCCTCGTACTACAATGCTCCATGCTCATGATATGCATAATATAAAAAGCCAAATCCCTAATCCGTGCGCAATCTTGTGCGCAAGCTTCCCCAGTTTCGTTTACTCATGCCCTCTCAACACAAATTCCCATACCATTTATAAGCAACAATGTGATAATAAACAGTTTTCAGATCAGTGCATATAGATAGATTGAAAATGACAGAAAAGGCATCTGAGTTAAATCGAACCGAGGATCAAGGAACAGCAACAAAAACAAACATCTAAGTACACACGGTAATCATTATAGGAAAAAACAACATTAAAAATGAACTACTATCGCCATTTTCATGGTATTCACAAATTTTTCAGAGCAGACAGCCGTAGTCGACATCAAATTATGATTCATTGCAGCATATATCATACTAAGGATAACTAATTTTTTTCACATTTAGTTATTCCAAGAGGATGCTTTTTGAACTATTAAATAATATAAAAAATAAGAGAATTAATACACTGCAAAGTTGGCAACGCCTAGTGGTATCAAGGGTGTAGAAATGACATCACAGTAACATAGTTTCAAATTAAATTCCTTGATAATAATTATATATAAAAACATCATTATCCAGCTGAACCGCAGCCAACAACAACAACTAAAATAAGAACAGCATAATCACTTTATCCTTAAATGCATTTAACGAAATGAATTATGTATTTAAGTGGTTAAAAAAAGAAATATGGTAATGAAAATATCATATTTAATCCCATATAAATTTACAAAAACCTTTCGATGCTCATGGATTTTAAGTTCAAATTTAAAGGAGTAACTTTGCAAATGAAAATTACATGTGATTTAAGAATCAAAATAATGTTCAACTGTTTCGCTTGAACCAGTAATTGTTACTTTGTGCCAAATTCAAGTAAGATGAAAACTGGTAGCCTATCAAATTTACAAACAGATTTTCTCTCTCTTAAACTCGACCAATACGTTTTGCTTAAACTAAAAAGTGACTATCTAAACATACTAAACGGCACTGGAACTTGTACAAATAATGGAATAGAACATCATTATCATTTTCATATCAAACCTCCGATTTTTGGGGTTGTTCATCCGTTCTAATTTGCTTTGAGAAACAAACTTGTTTGACTATTTTTAATCGGTAGTTTACACATCCTAAAGAATGCAGGTAGTCAGTAAACAAATAATTTAAATGATTTTAAGAAAAAGAATACATCACTTTTTACTGCCTTTGTCACATTCTTTCGATAAATTGGACGGGAAATATAACTTCATCGGGATGCCGTGTTAATCTTCATTAAAGTTACATGCACTACATACTTCCTAGACTAAAAAGCAGAGAAGTGGAGAAAAATGTTAGTAAAATAATTAAGGTAGTATAGAAGAAGAAATAAATAATAAGTCATTACGTGGCAGTCATTTGCTCTTATATCGTCTAACATAATAGCTATGGTACTTTTATTTCATAATCATAAATTGTTGAAGTTGATGGTCGATGACGCTCAACTGTTGTAACCGTACTTCCTCCACTTACCATGATTCTAGAATGCATAACAGTCAAGGTTAGTATGTGCACATAAAGTAGGCAGTAGTTGTAGTTGATATAACCAAATAGGAGAGAAACCTGGAAATTAAATTAGGTAGTCAATGTTTGAGTACATTTGTGTAGCATTGGTTGATGAAAATGTATACTCTTCTAAAATAAGTAGTTTGTTTATAAGGTTGACAAAACAGAGTAAAATATGATTCAGTACTATAACGTTACCTTTAAAAAGTTTTACTAATATAGAAGTGAGTATTACGCTTTAGCTTCATGGAAATATTTCATTTTAGCCTTTCATGTACATATCACACTTTAGCTTCATTTCCAATTAATTCATTCACTTTGTTTGCTTCAGCATTGGTCACAATAGGCTAAGTTCATGTTCAAATCAAGGTGCAGCTCAGTCTCATGTCCAATTGCATCTCTTCCTCGCAAATAACAATTCCTCCCCATTTTTTTTGAAGTCTAAAATCACACAAGGATGCATCTATTTATGAACTAATGCATCCTTCATATAGAAAGGGATATCTGCAGTACATTTCATAGGTACTCAGAAACAATGAATCATAATATTCAACAGTTGCATCAGTGAATCATTGAGAAACACAACGAAAACACATTCATACAGTCTGTAAAATCTTAAAACAAATAGAATCCATTGTAGAATGAAGCTATTTTACAATACATAATCATATAGCTAATAAAAACAAAAGAATTATTTCATCATTAAGGTTTCATTCATCATCAGTTATGTTCTTCCGGCGAATAGTCTAAGATATAACATGCATCACTTGCCACCATTTCCAAAGAGGTATCCAAGCAAGGAACCTCCACCAGGAGCAGCATGCACCTTTGTTGATGGCCGATCAGTGATAAAATTTCCAGTGTTCTGCCCGTCAGCTCAGAAATAGTTGTTTCCAGCTATCCCTTGAATGCTTGTAGGAATTTCTCTGAGTTTCTTAACAGGGGGAGGAGCAGCAGGTTTCTCAGCTGCAGGTTTTGGAGCTTCATCAGAACCAAATAAGTAGCCTAAGGAACTCTGACCCCCTCCACTGCTTCCTCCTCTATTCATCTTGCTTTGTAGAATTGGTCGAAATGTGTATGATTACTGAACTTTTCTAGAAACCCTAAGCTTCGGGGAGCAAGATAATTGACAGAAAATACTAAGATTAGATTGGTCTTATTTTTATTTTCCCTCCCCATGGTTCACACATGCATCAGGTCGCATCTTGCTGTGGTTGTACCTCATTCTCACTCATCTCTCCTAGTCTGTAGTAGATTGTGTCTACACAATTCAGTCATGCATCATTTTCGTTTAAAACCTGTAGCCTAGTTTAGTACATAATGCCCACTTTAGCTATACGATTGTCTGTAAGAAGATTGCCCAATGCATTTTGCCTATTTCAATTCCAGTTTCCTCTCCTTAGTTTCTTTGACCAGATGTCTTCAGTTATGTTTCTGAGTATGCACAACCATTCATTCTAGCAAATTTCATTTTAGTTGACATTTAATCAATTTTGTTCGGCTCTTTTCGTTTGCTGCTTAATTAGTTTAGTGATAGGAAATTTTTTGCATTTATAATATATTCTCAGTTATGGGTCTGTATTTCTTACTCGATCATCTTTTCGGTGATCATTTGCTTTTATCGGGTCTTTAAACAGCATAAAAATTTAATTTGCATTATTACACTTGTTGATAGACTCCTACTTTAAATATTAATAAATTAGTATGAGTGCTCCCCTCATTTTGGGGATGCTTTTTCACTAAAAATAAGATTAATAAAAAAATATAGTAAAATTATATATGTAATCTTCCATTTATTTATTAGCCTTTTAAGCTCATTTCTTCTGTAAATCCTAACAATCAAAGCAACATCAAAATCTATATTGATTAAAAATACATATGCGACAAAGTAAGATACTAAAACAAAACAATCAGTGAAGAGACAGTGGAATTGATTTGATAAAAGGTCGAATAGGAAAATAAAATAACTAATACTTTGTACGTATCAAAGATTAAAAAACCCATGTTTACTTTATTCAGCAACATAATAGTGATAAACATAGAGGAACATAAAATAATTAATCACCCAATTTCACCATAACACCCACAAATAGAGATTGCAAGGTTTTAATGACAGATTTGAAGTGGGAGTTCAAACTAACAACAAATTATAATGATATATGATATTAGTTTTACTATGTGAGAAGAATTTTTTTTTTCAATCATATTGCTTTTAGAAACGATGACCTTAAAGACTCTAATCTATTTTCAAGTTGTAATCAATTCAAGTTATATACTCAAATCGCTCATTATTTCAAGGCTGTTGTAGTATAAAAATGCCAACTTTATAATCTTCTTCAAAAACTCCAATCTTCATAAAAATGCACTTCATTCTCAATTATTGAATTAAAAAATAAAAATATAAAAAAAGATGAAAAGGAACGAATTGACGCTTCGAACATGGTTTGTTAAATAGGTGTTTACCTACCATATGATAAAGTAGTGACCCTCATTCACAATATTCTGCAAACTTACCAAGTGTAATGTTAAACGACAACAAACAATGCAAACAAATATATAATGAGAGATCACAAATGACAATGAAGTGGAAAAGACCAATAATGTTCTTACTTGTTACTAAACACAATGAAAAGTAAAACATATGTAGTAAGGGCATATAATATACAGGAAGATATATTAGTTGCAATCTTCACACTTCCATTAAGTGATTAATAGGGAATAACAACTCCATATTTATAGTAACATGCTTGATTTGTCATTTTTATCATTCATTCATTGTCAATTGTTGGAAATCAAATAGCGTATTATCTTGAAATCATACACCAAATAAAGATAGGAAATTTTTTTACCAATCAGTGATCCACAAAATTACCATGGTAGGAAGAGTTCAGTTTGCTTGAGTCATTGAAGTTCTTATACAACACCATGTTGTCATTACAATAAACTGAAACAACAAATGTTTCTATCATACAGTATTTAGGCCTGGCAATTAAAATTATAGCACAAATAAAAATATGATAAGCACGTGTGTTAAAACAGAATGAAATATTTATATTTTGGTGGAGAAAGAAAATATTGACCTATGGAAGGATGTGCGTTCTTGGGCATAATTTGAATGAGTGTCGTATCTGTAAATGATGTAAGCAGACAGATCTTGGCACCATATTGTACATGCTTAAGTATAACTTAAGTATCTTGTTATTTCTTGCATACACATGGTAAAATATTATAATATCAAAGTAAATTATACGTGATTTGCAGCTGCCTGTAGTGTGTGGTAATCTCCCCATTCCCCGGATCTAAAATACAACCACAACATAAATCAAAAAAGAGAAGGAAGAAGTAGAAGAAAAGGTAGCTATTGAAATTTTATTTTATCTCCAAGAAACTAAAGTACACTTTCCAATTTGTGGTAGATAAACTTATTAAGTTGGTCTATATAATTTTTATTACTTTCTCCATATACGTCATCCTAATGCATGCTATTGATGCATGTAAATCTTCCTTATAAAATGTAATCATCTATCATATAAAAAGTAATTAGGATTTCTCTGAATAGTTGTTGGTTTTTGATTGCATAACTAATTTCATACTGGGAGGGATTCCAGTGTTACCATTTCAAATTATTGAGTACGATATTGACAGATTATAGAACCCTTTGAAGAACTCTGCAAAAAATATTTAAATAAGTTGAGATTGCTAACCTTTTCATGTTTTTCATGTAAGTTCTTTATTTCATTGGAACGTAGCTTTCATAAAAATGCTGGAACTGTTTAGGCTGAAAAGAAGGGGAAATAACATGGTATAATTTTCATGAACTGATAGTGGCATCAAATATTTGCCATCAGGCACTATATATTTGAAGAGTACTTCGCTTCAAATATTGTTACTGTATCACTGAATAGTTTAAACAATATACTTACCTGCTTAACCACCTTCGAACATGTCTATGGTAATCAGGATTGCGGAAGAGCTAATCTGCCAGAGTTTGAAACTTATATGTCGAAAGTAAAATTGATAAAAGTAATTAGTGCAAGAAATGGTCTAAAAATTTACACAATAGATAACATCATAAGTCAATGTTAAATTTTGCTTCAAAGACAAATTATTTCAAGAAACAAACCTGGCAATTCCCATCACCTTCCACTTGCAATTCAGCTAATCCAAATGTAGCAAGTCTGATTACATATATCAGTAGAAACTATACATATTAGAGAACAATGATAATAAATTGTAATAAAACATATTATGAAATAATCTCAAATGAGTATAATTCTTCCTAATTTACAAAGAGTTGTTGAGTATGGAATGTTAATTATTTAAAATTCAAGTTCTATTGGGTGAACAGCGATGGAAGTCTGAATGAGTACATTACAATTAGTGAATAAGTGTCCAGAATAGTAACCATTGCCGTCATTACTCCGTCAGCAGTGAAGTAACTACGGGGCATTGTAATTGCAGTACAGAAACCAACAATTTACAAAAAAAGGAGCATTGACACAATGAATTTACCATTACTGTCAAATAAATTGTAACTGAGATCTAGTTTTGTGCATACGTTTTAAAGTGCATAAATAGGTATACAAAACCAGATCGAAAGTACGAATGGAAATAAAAATCATAAATCGTGAGTGATTAGTGACTGATTGAAGATAAATGAGTCATACCATTAGGTCTTGTTGTTTCTGTGCTGCCAATCTCTCGCCTTCCCTAGTCTTACAGTCGTTGGTAGTACCACAAACCAACTGTAGTCATATAGTAAATAGAGGATAGAGGAGGATTCGACTCTGTTATGGATTGTGAGAGGTATGTTGGAAGGAGATCGAAGATGATTTGTTTTGAGGAACAATAAAGGGGTATGAAATATGTGATTTGGAAACTGCAAAGGACTGCGGTTAGGGAATTCGAAACGTGAGAAATGAACCGATTTGAGATGCCCATGTCCTACTGGACAGATGTCATGCGAAGAAACGACTGGTTTCTGTTTTCCTATATAAATAATAGATTGGGCAAAAATTTTGAATAAGTCAGAATCAACATCCTTATTTATTTCGTCATCACATTATTGGCTGATTTAATTTAGACTACGATGCAGATTATTACATTTAATATAAAATATACCATTACTTTATTTACCTTTACGATAATTTTTCGCTGTTGCCCATTGTGATTCTGTCACCTTTGTACTAGGCTAAGGAACTTTGCTTTGACGCTCGTTGAGTCCTTGGAACAGCCAGAATCCAAGTAACACTATTGTTGTTCCTTAGCCTGCCACCACACCTACACGATAAAAGGTTTTTGTGACCTATTTTTTTTATAGGTCCATTGTTGTTAGTGGAAGAATATTTTGAATAATTTTTGGAGACCCAAAACTATTTATATATGTTCCTTTTGGCACCCAGATTTGTTTAATTTTGAGAGATTATATATCTGTGCATTTTGGAACACAAATTGGAATGGTTTTTACGTGTTTAGGTCTATACCAATGATTATTTTGATTGTGTCCAAATTTTCTACAAATTGTGCACATTGAATCAACTTGATTAATTTCATTTCTAATATTTTAAGATTGATAATATCCAAATCCTTGTCTAACTGAAGTACCAATTTGTTTCCCTAATAGCATAATCAATGATTTTTCAGTTTTTGAAAATTTATGTAAAGTTGTTGACAGTTGTTCGACTTGCGTCTTGAGAGATTCATTTTCGTTCAATAATTGTGTGCACTTTTTAATAGAGTTCTCTCTCCCAGGATTTTCACTCTCTTTCAAAATCAGAATTTCATTTACAAGTGATTTTATACTAATTTCTAATTTTTAATTTCTTCTTCAAACAATGGACACTTGTCACACTTAGGGCACTTATTTTGATGATTTTTAACTAATTGTTCAAGCTGATTATTTACTTCAATCAAACTATCTCTTTCTGATTCAATTTTAGCATATTTCTCCCTAATTCATTCAAAACAGCCATTTACTTCGTGGAAATATATAAGTAATTCAGAGTGAGTAAGTTTTGATACCTCGCTTGGCTCGTCGTCGTCGCTATCAGTTCTATTACATTGAAGGCACATATCTGCTTTGTCACTCTTACTGCTAGTACTTTGATTATCTTCATCACTCTATTCCACGTGGCTGCAAAATTTCTCCTTTTTGATTTCTTTTCAAAGTCGTGTCGGTTTTGAGGACAGTTGGGCTTGATGTGTCCGGGTTGGTTGTACTTGTGACAGATGATCTTCTGTTCGTCTGATTTGTCTAGTTCTTTGACTATTCTGCTTTTCAATTTTTGATTTAGAGCTGGATTTCCGTATTTGTAATTCCATATTTTGAATTTCTTTATTATCAGCTCCAATTCTACTGCTCCATCGTCGTCGTCGTCACTTTCTGTTGTTCCTTTAAGAGCTGTTGATTTCTTTCGAGTGTCACCTCCTTCATGCTCTTCCTTGAATTTCATTTCTAGATCATAAGTTGTGAGATTTCCGATGAGTTCTTCAACTTTGAATTGTTTTAAATCTTTTGATTCTTGAATGGCAGTCACTTTTGCTTCAAAACTTCGTGGAAGGACTCTGAGGATTTTCGGACTATTTCCAATTCCGTGTATGATTTTCCGAGAGCTTTTGATTTGTATACAATGTTGGAAAGCCGTCCATACATCTCTTTAACATTTTATTCCTTGGCCATTTTAAAATTCTCGTACTCGCTACTCAGTATGGCAAGGCGAGATTCCTTGACTTGAGATGTTCCTTCGTGAGTCACTTCTAGTGTGTGCCATATTTCCTACGCAATTAGACAATGTGAGATACGATTAAATTCAAACTGGTCTAATGAACAAATAATCGAATTCATAGCTTTGGCATTAGTATTCTGTAAATTATTTTCTAGATCTGTCTATTGATCTTTTAGTTTATTTATATCCTGAATATTTACAATTATAGTTGGTGCTCTATACCCTATCCCAACAATATCCCAAGCGTCAATGGTTTTCAGAAAAATTTCGATCCTATTTTTCCAATAAGCATATTCACCATTGAACATTGGCGGCCTAACTATGGATTAACCCTCGGCAAAAGCAGTATTAAAAGAAGCCATTTTAAGAATTCACAATTTTAAAACAAAAATTAGTTTTTTGAAAAAAATCGAATTTTTTAAAAACAAAAGTTGACTTCTATTCCTAGTTATGATACCACTTGTAGGATCGATTTCACCTTAGAGGGGGGTGAATAGGGTGATGCTATTAATTATAAAAAATTATTGCGGAAGCTTATAAAATTATTTCAACACAGATATATCAAAATAATAGCAGCACAGATAATAGCAGCATAATAAATGCAGAAATAAAACGACAATGAATTTACCTAGCTTCGGCAAAACCCTGCCTACGTGCTGCCCCCGAGGTTTCTACTGGAAATTAAGCAGTTAGACGCTTACACACCTAAACTCGCAACACCAGCTATCGACTAGGCTTAACTCTACGCTCAAAACCCTGCCACAACTCAGGCACAGAGTTGCGAATTCTCAAACTACGCCACGTAGTTTGTCCCCTAGTCACACGACTAGAAATTAAAATGTTTAAAAAGAAAAATACAATTTAAAGCAATTTAAATAAAACCAAAACCCTAATTTTAAATTACACAAGCCCTAAGAAATATGGCCAGCCCAAAATTAAATAAGAATTCCTCTTTGTTTTTCTTTTATAATATGTCGGCCTGATTTGCTCCAAAAACAATGGCGGCCTCGTGTTTATTTTTCGTCGTTCCAAATTAGGGCTTTGTGGAAAATTAGAAGTCGCCGGTTAAATTGATATCTGATTCTTCGATTGCTTTCTTCGGTTGATTCGTTCGCGGCTTCAAGTTGTCGAGTGCCTTTGCTTAATTGAAAGGTTGGTACGTGAAATTCCTTTTTTGATTTATACTATACTCGACCTGATTCGAATTCCTAATTGCTGTTGTGATCTGTGATATGCTTGAACTCGAATTTTGATTTGCCGACGATGTTTATTATTTATATAGGGTTCGAATCCCAATTTTCTCGTTGGTATATATTTGTTTGAATTTTTCAATTGATTTACGTTGGCCATTGATCTTATTTTGGATGCTTGAGATGATTACTGACTTTTTTAATTTACTTGAATAACACGGTGTTGATTTTGAACTGTTCATTTTTTTTGGTCGTCACGGTTTCGATTCTTGTTCGACGATGTTGATTTCGTTTGTGGCCGCCACGATTTCGATTTCTGTTGACGTCGGTCACTTGATTTGATTATGTTGATTTTTGCGTTAACTTGTTCAACTTGCATCTGTTTTGATTTCTGGCCCAATGTTCATTAGCTGGTTCACTGCTTGGTTTTGAGTTCTGGTAGCACTCGAGTCTTCGTGCATCGAGCTGTCCACTGTTCTTCGAGGCATGTAGTTCATGTGTACATCACTGACTTTTGCTTTACTTGAGTTCGAGTTACTTTATAAGACTTCACTTGATTTCATTGCAGCCTTGACTCTGCATATACTCTTTGACGTTGTCACTGCATACATGTTCATCATGTAGTTTACCGTATTGGTTCGTGTATATGTGCAGTTTCATACTTTGTATCATCTTGACTTGAGAGCTGGTTCAATTAGCTAGCTCGAGTTGCTTTGGGTTTCTGGTATTTGACATTGTTTATGTTTTACTGCTCTTTGATCATTTTTTGAATTTCTTGTTTCATTTCATTTTTAATTTACACCTGTATTGAATTGACCATCGTCATTGCATTGTTGAGACTGGGTTGTACTGTCTACTTCATTTCACTGTTGCTTGAGACTGGGTTGTACTGTCCACTTCATTTCACCGTTTCATACATGTTGACTCCATATATTTTTCACTCCAAGTTTGAGTGTTATTCATGCATCCAGTTGTGCATTCGTACTTGAAGTACTTGTCGACTTTGCTTGCTGCCTGGTTGACATGTTTGGACTGTCTAGTCTTTGTTGATCTGAGTTTCACTATATGGTTGTGTTCATTTATTCTTCTGTTTAGTATTGGTGCTTTTGTTCCATAGTTTGTATTCTCTGGTTTGAATACTTTGGTTTTGATTTGTCCTGATATTGTCACTTGTAGTTGTAGTGTTGCAGTCTTTAACTTGTGCTCTATACAGTTGCATTATTGTGTCGCCATGTTAATCCCTTAGGCCTCTTGTTGGTTTAGTGTGTCCATACATGTGTGATCATACATAAATATATTTATGTTGTTGCACCGTTGTTGTTTCACTGTTTCACTTGTTTCTATTTACTTGGTGTAGTAGTTTGCACTGTGCATTCATGTGCACTTCGTTCACTTGCTTTTGCTTCTCTCTGATCATGGCTGGTCTGGTGATGTATACACTGTGTATCTTTGTGTCACGGTGATCATTTGTGCAGTCGCTCATTGGAGTTGTACATATAGATGTTATTGTAGTTTAGTTGCTTTACCATACATCTTTTGTTATTTAATTTACTCCTTTGGTCATCTGCACTGTTGCTTGTTTCATTGACGATGCTATGTGCTTGTTGCATTTCAACTTGAACTTCATCTTGATTTTTGGAATTGCACCTGTGTTGAATCCAGCTAGTAGCTCGGGTTTGACCTTGTGCTTGTATTGTGACATTATTTTTATTGCACTTGAGTTGAACCCAGCATTTTGGGTTTGACCTGTGCTCACCTGTCCCTGTAATTTTATCAAGTGTATATATTGGTGTGCACGGCCTTGTGGCATGTACAGTGATACACTATGCATGTCACAATGTAACGTCCTGCCATTCATCTCCACGAAATGACGCATCATTAACAAGAAAGAAAGGGATAGAAAAGAGAAAGATAGAGAAGAAAGAAGAGAAAACACATCAGAATCTAAATAGCGGAATGAATAAATTATATTAATAACATAAGTATTACATAGTATACAACAACTATCAGATTTACACAGATTATACATCACATACCAGACAGTTATAATCACCTGTCTAGTTATACAACTCAATACAAAATATAGATATCAACACGGCGGAATACTATATAAATACACGATGAAGCCTCCTGCTCCATTGCTCCTCCACAATTCGTCAAAGCTAACCAGAATCCCTTGGCTACTCATAAAAATTTGAGTGCCTAAGAGTTTAACAAAACAAAAGATAAACTCTGGGTCAGACATGGGTCTGGTGTGAGTAACAGATTAAGGTTGCTTAACTTTTAAAAACTTTTGAAAAGAAAAGGTATCACGTAAGACTTCCTACACATAAACATGGAAAAGTTTTTACCTTACGCTAAACAAAACATTTGATAGGAAATCCAGTGATATTATAATAGGTCTATGGTTTTCAAGTAAATATGAAACGAAATTGTTACATGATCAAATTCTAGCTACTAGCCCTAAAAGTGGGTAATACAATCAAAACCGTTGGCACTTATTGGATTTTGGATTCCATACAATGGCAGGGCTACTGGGGTACCGTCCGTCAAAGTACGTGGCCTAGATCACCGTACCGAGGATTACTCCCAATCTCCTGCAACACAAGGCCGGAACCATGCCTTACTTGACAGTCACGAACAAGACAACCCCGCAGTTGGTGCGCATATCCAACTGCCCACTAAGCCGAATAAAAAGGGACCTCTAGATAGGGGAAAATCTCGTCCTACTTGGGCATGACTCACTTAGCCTAGCTGCACCTCCCCTGTTTTAGCCATTCCCGGTTGATGAGTCTTGAGGTTACGATTACCTTTATAGAACACATCAATCTTAGAATTCTCATCGTCCACCTGACGATGTTCTCAAAGCATTCACTCCATACAAGTTCGTTCCGGATTCGAACGAAACAGAAGGCATTATCTCGTTACACTCATTTTGGAATCACCCTCAGAGTTAACGACAATAACCCTTGGACTCTGAATCTTCATCTCGAATCTGAATGTACTACCCCGTTAAAGTCGTATTGGAATCACCCTTAGAGTTTAACGACGAATAGTCCTTACACCTCGAGTCTTCACTCTTCACTTGAGATTCACGACCTATCGTTAATTTGGATCGATGTGGTTTTCGGATATCCAAATCTGGAAACCAAACCCTAGTCTCATCGAAATCCAAAGCGTATCTTTTAAGGCCAAGTTGTTTTAGAGTTTAAAACAATTCAATTTCATTATCTATATACATACAGATAGATAATTCACATACCACAATAGATAATCATCATTATCATCACAACAGGTAATCCATATTATCATTATCAAAAGATAATCCATATTATCATCACAATGCAACCAATGCATCCATATCACACAACATTACTTATCTCATTTTTGAGATTTCAAGCCATTCAAGGCAAATCAATATCATCCATTCATAAGCAATGATTAATAATCACACCAAATATAATTAATTTAAAATGAATTGAATTAATTACATCATTTCTAATTAATTTAAAGTGAATTAAATTAATTACTTCATCAATATAAATCTTGCTTATATAACCATTAATTAATTACAAATTAATTAATTAATTAATTATCCTTAAAGTAATCACCTTAATTAATCACCCTCGATTAATTATTCTTTAATTACATTCAAGTGATTATCCTTTAATTAATTTCAAAAAATTAATTACTCTTACCCAAAAACAGTAATTAACCTTTAATTACTTCATTAATTAATTAACTATAATTAATTACATTAATCCTTAATTGATTACATTAATTAATTATCCTTAATCACTTATCATTGATTAATTAATCTTAATTAATCCATCTTTATTACATCATTAATTATATTAATTAATGATCCTCAATTAAATTTAAATTAATTACTTATATAAATTAATTACATTATTTAGGTAATCTCAATTAAACCATAATTATTAATCACCTTTGATTAATCATATTCTATAATTAAATACCCTTAATTACATATCAAATTTATTACTCCTAAATTGATTATCTTTAATTAATCCTTTGATTAATTATAAAGTAATTTAATCCAAATTACTTCCATAATTAAACCATCTTCCACTAATTACATCCAGTAATTATCATTAATTACTTCACTAAGTAATTATACTTCATTAATTACATTAAGCAATTATTTATCAAATCATCAAGTGATTAAAATTAATTAAAGTAAATTAATTAATTTAAACCAGTCACATTAAACTCCATTAATTACATTAAGTAATTAATTCCTTAATTACTTTCATTAAGTAATTATACTTAAACAATTTCACAAATGATTATCTTTAATTAATTAACCTAATTAATTATTAAAATTAATCATATTTATTAATTGTTAAATAATCCTTAGTTAATGACCTTCATTAACTATAAACCATTCTTTAATTAATTTTCTTAAGTAATTAACTTTCATCAATCAATATTAATTATAAACTAATTAATCTTGAATAATCAATTAATTAACCTTTAATTGTTAAATTAATTAAGTGTTAACTGTAACTTAATTAATTCTAAATTACTTGATTAATTAATTCTAAATTATTAATTAAAATCTAATTAAAAATCCTTAATTACATTTTAATTATTCCTAATTAATTAATCTCAATCATTAATTAATTAATTTAAACCATTAATTACTTATTTAATTAATCCAAATCATGAATTTAAATAAATTAATTTTCCATTTAATTCCTTAAAAATTTAATGAATTACAAATTATTAAATTCTAATTTACTTTAAGATAAAACTTTTTTCTTATTAATGATCAAGTTATCATTTACAAAGTATTTTAAATCAATTTAGTTTAAATTTACTTTCAAATATCATTTTAAATTAACAATTTAAAATGGATACAAATTATTTTTAACAAAGTTTAGAACACATTTCTAAAACCTTTTCATTTCACAAGTTAAAGAAATACTCATTTTATAAAGATGTTTAAAAGGATTTAAAACCAAATTCGTATTTAAATTCAAATAAATTTGAATTACACTTAAACATTTCAAATTTGTTTAAATCATTTTAAATTTAAAAACTTTCCTTCATTTCAAAATTTGAATACATATTTAAATATGAATCCAGATTAATCTTTAGATTTTAAAACTCTACTTACATTTTAAAACTTCATTTTTAAATTCAAGCTACTTAAACATTTAAAGCAGTTTAACAATTCAAGTTCAAAAAATTTATTTATACACTTTTAAAAAAACTGAGAATTTAAACTTGAACTTGAATTCCTAATTTTAAACTTGGATTCAAAACTTAGTTTAAACCTTTGCTTTTTATCCTTAAAACTTCAGTTTAATAATTTTAAAACAAAACATTTTCAGGTTTCTGTTAAAACCTGTTACCATGACTAAACCCGAGCCACCTCATTCCTGCTTCGAGTCAACCAGCTAACAACTGCGAACAACCCATCTACAGACTTCGAGTAAAAACTCAAGAACAAACCAAAACCAAGACCATCAGAACAACAGTGCACCGTGCACATGCACGGTGCCGTTGATCATCTCTGTCCACCTCCGGTGGTCTTCCCACATCGTCCAACACTCAATCGTCACAACACGATCATCAGATCGAACTCCAACTCTCGAAATCGAGTTCGAGACTTCAACCCCAAACCTGGAACAACAGAACGACACTAACCCCAAAACCTGTCATCACCTCGTTCACGACCCTCCAACCACCAGTAACACAACAACTCCGGTCATGCTCTCATCTACGACCAAATTTCCAACTCCTAAAACCTAGTTGAACTCGATCACTCCTACAGACTGTGCCGACCAAATCAAATTGCCTTGTTAAAACTAGTGTTACATGAGATAATTCGCCACCGCTGCCTCCTCGTTGAAGTTCAACACCACTCACCATTTTTGCCTTCAACATTGATCAATCCTCCATCATCCCTGAAAATCCCAAAACTCCAAAACAATTAAATCACCAGAAAACACCATATTTCCATATCCAGTTCAAACAGAAACTACACTCTCAATTCCAAACTAAAAACTATGATTTTAGTGTTAAAAGTCATAATTTGGTTTATATATTCAATTCATAATACTGAATCTATAAATTTCACAGTTTGAATTTTCACATTGTTTAACATTCACTGATATTCTAAGTTTTTGTGACGACCCGGAATTTTCAAGCATTTAAAATCGGAATATTTGATTGATTTTAAATATTCAATAGAGCAATTTTAACTTGAATTAAGAATATCACAGTTTATTTGATAATTAAATTATTGAATTAAATAATTTGAAGTTGAGTAAAATGTTGAATCTTCAGTTTTAAGCCTATTAAAAATAATTTGAAGGCTTGTAAAATTTATATTGATAATACTGAGATAACAGAAGTTGTAAAATTGAAATTAACAGTGGTTTGTTCAGTTTTAAAATTTTATAGTTTAAATTGAATTTTAAAATAGCCTTCCGAGGCATAGTCTCGGATTTCGACGAAACCTGTTCCACTGGATCCGTAATATTGAATTATTATCGGATTTCCATTTTCGTAGTGATCGATGTTGTTGTGTGAGCGTATGATATATAAACGCACTGAAAATTTAATTGATAATGGTCGATTCAAAAGCTATCTTCTCCATACGATCGAGTTAGGACTCGAAACCTTTTCCATTGCGTTCGGAATAGGCGTATAACATTATAAACGCCTAGTGGCACGCCTCGATAGGAGTTCGAAATTTTGAGTCACGAACTGAAGACAATTTAAATTTAATTTGAATTCAAATACTTGTTTGTTGATTGGGTTAAATGATTTCCGACAACTTTTTCTTTCCAGCAGGCTTTTCAAAATCAACGTAGACAACGTCCTTCACAAAATGTCGTTTCTTGTCTCCTTTTGCTTGTTTAAACACGCTACCTTCCCATCAGGGACGTCTTTCCCTTTTATTAAAAAAACCTGAATACCTCCTTCAATTCAATCGAACGAAAAAAAATATTAATGGCGAATTCGGAGTCGAATTAATCATTAGTCTATGCGCTCAATCCCTCTCACTTCTAGGTCGACAAGTTTCATCAAGAGTCGAATTCGTTTCTGACGTTGGAATCGAGTTCAAAGTCGTTCACCTACGATTCGAGCCGAATTTGTCTTCATGCTCTTGCGATTGTAGGTCAAGTTCGAGCCGCTATAGGATTCGCGTGCAAACGCATGGATTTGGGAGGCGGCAGCGTAGGAGGGGGGCATCGCGAGGCAAAGATGGGCGGCGGTGTTGGGGAAGACTCCGTGAACTCGCGCGCGTGGTAGAAGGCTAGGGTTTTAGCAGTCAGGTAATTCTTCGTTTCAAATTTAAAAAAAGTATGTATTCACAGAGAAGGAAAAAGGGTAACATAAGTATGGGTATATGTTTCCGTTTAAAAATATAAACAAGAATATATTTTTATTAAAAATGATGTTGATTATTTTTGTAAACAGTTTGAAAACGTAAAATAAAGTAAATATACCTATTCATATTTCATTTATATATGGTGAAAATTTATTTGTTTAATTAAATCTAAATTATTTTAGTTACTTAGGACAATTTATTAAAAGAAAATTTGTTTAGATTTAAATTATTAGTTAATTAAATTTATTAAAATGAAAATTTACGGTTCAATTATTTCAAATATTTATAAATCATATAAATTGTTTATTCAAGGTCAAGTTGGGAATACCAAAGCCATATTGAAGTGGATTGCAAATGAAATGCAAAGGTGAGTTAATCTCACTTAGTTAAATTTAAATTTAAATTTAAATGATTAAATTTAAATAATTGGTTGAATGGTTGAATTGATTGATGTTCCATAGTATGGTATATTTCAGAATTGGTATTTTATATTATGCTAACGTCTGTGGATGCAGGGAAAACAGGTTGGAGGGATCCAACTGGACCCCTCAACTTTTATTTAAATTATTTAATATCCTCTGTTGTGATTATTGATATTCTATGATGAATTTTATTGGAATATTGAATGTTATGGTTTGATTGATTATACTTGGGTATAATAAGCTACCAAAAATATGTAAATTGGATTTTAGAAAGAACATAAAAGAAGTAAATTTGTAAGAGAAATAACTACAGAAAATATGAATAAATTAAGAATGAATTGAAAGAAATGGAAGTGATATTAAAATACTAATAAATAACTTCGAGTATGAAAAAGATTTTGAATAAACAGAAATTAATGAAGTGTAAAATTAATTGATATTATTTAAAGAAATAAAGAATTATTTTAAAATTCATAGTTTAAAATTTATTTAAAAGAATAAGAAAAAGGTAATTTGAGTAATCTAAATTGGTATTTCAGTTAAAAATATTTAAATCATAATTAAGGATTTAAAACTGGAGTTAATGGAATTTGGAATAAATGGGGTTAATTGGAAATCAATTTGGAAATTGATTCAAGTGTTTGGAATTGGAAATTTCAAGAAGAATGTGAAGGGAAGTATATTTCTCTGGATAGCCAAGTACATTTTCAAAGTAAGTTTTTAAATATAAGATAAAAGTTTAATGTTGTTTTAAAAAGCATGTTTTAGAAAATTTATTATCTCTAATTGTTTAAATTCTAAAGTAAATATTTTTCAAATCTATTATCGTGGTAATTATTTAAGGTAACTTGGTATTTTGTTTTAAAAAGAGAAATTTAGTTCTGTATTCTAAAAAGTAACTTTATTTTAATTATTTTTAAAGTATACATATATTTTTAATAAAGTATTAAAGTAGTTTTAATTTAAAATATTTAATAGTATATTTTATAATAAGGTGTTTTAAATAATTTTAAAATCTAAGTGTTGTACTTGGTGATTTCAGAAGAAATAGAAAATATTTGGGAAATTTATTCAGAAAAGGAAGATAGCTTGAAACTGTTTTCAAAAGGATTGAAAAGTGGAAATATATCTTGTGAAGATATTTTTGGGATTAATAAATAATTTGGGAGATTATTTATTGTTTGATGGATGTTGTAAATAATTATTGATAGTTAAATCACCGACTATCAATATTGGACAAATGCATTGATCGTTTCGAAGAGACCGGGATCGAGATTTATTTCTCGAAAAAAACTTCGATCCGGTTTGTACGTTTCGTGAAAACGAGTTTGGATTCGAAGATGGAGCAGTGAAGTGCAAGGGCTAGTCGCTATTAATCCTGAGGATATTTTCAAAATGGATGTAGTAGGAATAGTGCCTTCGGTTCTGTTCGAACCCAGGACGGACTTGTATAGATGAATTCTTTCGGAACATTGTCAGGTGGGCGATGGGCATTCTAAGGGATATATTCTAAAAAGGTAACGTTTGGCCTCAACCCTCATCAACCGAGAATGACTAAAAATCAGGGGTTATGCTGCAAGGCTGGGTGGGTAGCACCCAAGCAGGGTGAGGTCATCCCTGTCTAGATGTCCCTTTTTATTTCGGCTCAGTGGTGCGGTTGCTGATCCCAACCGTGGGGTGATCTCACTCGGGATCATCCAGTAAGGGTTAGTCCCGGTCCTGTGTTGCGGGGGAGTGGGCGTACTCCTCGGTACTGTGATCTAGGCCACGTACTATGACAGGTGGTACCCCAGTGCCTAGTCATTAGTTGGAAATCGATTCTCCCTACGAGCCTTGTACGAGTTTGTTTGTATTACCCACTCTGTGGCTAGTAGTTGGAATTTAATAGATGTAACAATTTCGACTATTTTATAAGTATTTGTACATAGACCCTACTATAATATCAGAGGATTTCTATAAAAATTGTTTTAGCTATCGTAAGGTAAAAACCCGACATTTTATTCGTGACGTGGTCTTACGAGATGCTTTTGTTTTCAAAGAATTTTTGAAACTTTAATAATCAATTGAGTGTGATTTTATCACACTGGTATTCCAGATTGACTCGGGTGTTATTTAACTGTAATGCTCGGGTCAGTCCGAGTATTATAGGATACATGATATGATGCTGTCAAGCTCAAGAGACGAGCTGGATGATGATACGTACTTTCGTACTTGTTTTATATATTCCGCTGTGTAGTGTAGCTGTGTATCCAGTTGTATGGTATTGATGTTGAGCTGTGATTGATGTACTCTGATAATGATGTATGTATAAAACATATATACATTTGTTTTTGTGTAAAGATCTGTTATTGTATATTATATTTTATTCCACTGCGATGGTTAGATTCTGATATTGTTTTCTATTTTGTTCTTCTACCTTTTCTTCTTTAATCCAAATGGTTCGTATTTCTGTACAACTTGAGTTTATTTAGGTAGAATAGTGTTGATTCAAGGGGCATGGATTTGCGAGCCATTACACTTGGTATCAGAGCTTAGGTTGGTTATAACCTTAGCTCTGGTGGGGATTACTCATTAAATAGTGTCCGTAGTACTCTAGGATGAGTTTGAGAGTATTAATACATATGAGCGCGTATTTGTTAGTGAATATAAAATTGTTTTTATATTGTGTTTAGTTATCGGTTGAGTGTTTATGGATTCTGGTCGACATATGGGACGTCATGTCATCGATAGGGATTTCTAAACTCTTGAACAAGATAAACCGACACAATATTGTTTTAAATAGGGTAAATGAAATAGTTTTACCCAAAATTATTTTCGTATATAAAGGAAATGATTTTTTGTGAATTATTATAGTTATATATGGATGCTTGATTGTTAGGGATAATAACATTAAATTATTATTGTTAATGTGTGAAATTGAATAAGAATTGAAATAATAACTAAAGATTAAGGAAGAAATTAATAAACAAATGGGATTTGTAAATTTGATTTATAATTGAATAAGAAATTGAAACCATAATTAAAAAACACTTGGAAACAAATTCATATACAAATGGAATTTGTAAATTTTACTATAAATGTGAATTATAGTGGGATTGGTAATTAAAATAAGATAAAATTCCAACGTAATGTTTGAATATAAATTTAAAGAGTTCGGAATTTGAAAATTTGGAAATTGAGATTCCTTTGAATTTGATAATGTTTCTCAAAAGTTGGGAGGATAATATATATTGAGACATATTATTGAATCGGATGTGAAATCTAGAGAAATTTGGAATTTAAAAATATTTGCAGGGTTTTAAAAGAGATAAAAGCATTGAACTCTTTCGGTCGCTGTAAAATAATTTCGGTGATGACTGCAACATTATCGATGTTTATTTTCGAGTTTCCAAGAGAGAAATGGCTAGCAAATTGTTTTAAATTGGAATTGTATGCAAAGGATGAATTTGATTTTTAGAAATGCAAGGAATATTGGATATAGAAGATTTCAAAGGGAATTTTGAAATGTTGAAAGATTGTTTAAACTTTGGAATTTTAACTAAGAATGTTTATGGCATATAAAAAGTTTGATAACTTGTAAAATGGGAATTTGTTAAAATAAAATTCAACTTTGTAAGTAAAGTGGAAACTGGATACTGGTAGGTAAAATTTAAATTGTGTTAAATTATATGAAATGAAAAAAAATTAGTCAAGTTGGGCTAAATAAAACAAAGTTTTGAGATTTAACATTTATAACTAACGGATAAATTAATATGGTATGCAAATGAAATGAAATTCAATATTGGATGATTCTTGATTTAATTATGTAAAAATAAGTGTAGAATTAGTTCAAATGAACTAAAAATAATTAATGTTGGAAACAAAATTTATTGGTTGAAAATGAATTTGTGAATGAATAAATTGATCAATTATTGAACTTATAAGGTAAAGTTGATTTAATAAGAAGAAATTGGAAATTTTCATCCGAGAATTAAAATTTAACTTAAGTGAATGAAAGTGAAGAAATATATTTGAATTTAATTTGAGATAAGTTAAATAAATATTGAAATTGAAATTGAATTAAATTGGATATAAAGTTGAAAGGTAAAATGATTATAATTGTGAAATGAAAATTTATACCTTACGCTAGTAAGTGATATATATAATTTGAAATTGTGGTTATAAGATGAAATGACTCAAATGAGCAATATAAGCTTTCGAATAAATAAATAAGTTTTGAACTCATATATTGGGAAAATAAAATTTAGTTGATTAATTGAATCAAAATTCAGTTTTTTCATGAATGATATTAAATGGAATTAAGTCCTTGCTTAATAAAACTTAAAAGGATGCTATGTAACTAGATTTAACTGAAGTTGAGTTGGAACAAAACTAAATTTAAATGAATTCAGTCGAATTATAGATAATATTGAATGGAATAAAATTCTACTCAAACAAATAAATGTAAACTAAGTAAATATTGAATTAAAATAAATAAACTTCAGAAGCTTATAAAAGAATTGAAAAGCGTTGGAAATATATATATATATATATAACCCCTAGTTAAAAGTAAAATGTGAATATAATTGGTTGTAAATAGATGGGGAAGAATGAATATTAAAAGTGAGAAGCTTATAAAATTTAAAAAGGGAATAAATAAGCCGGAATAAAAATATTGTATTTTGAAATAAAAATCCAAACTTGGGATATAAAATAAGATTAAACTCAACGAAGTCAAATAAAATGATTTACAAGATAAATGAAAAAGAAAATCAAGTACGGGATTATAATTGGCAGTGTTGTTGAATGAAAATTGGATTGTATTAAAATGGATATGGTGTGAAATATAAACAAATCCAATTCAAGCATAAATTGAATGGCCTTATTATTAGTAAATTCAACAATGAATTGTTAATGTTAATTAAAATTTAAAATGGATAAAAGAATAAACTAATCGAATAAATTAGTGAAATGGTTGAAATTTAATCAAAGGAAAATCAAATCAAAGATTGTGAATAGGTAATAGAGTTTGGAAATTAAGCTTAAATTGTATGGAATTGGATTAAAATAAATATGATTTGAGATGAAAATAAATCCAATTCGAGTTTGAATAAATTAAAATGAGAATGAACTTAAGTTATGAAATGGTGGTGAATTGAAGTAAATTAACTTAAGTTTAAAATTAACAGAAACATGTGATGATGTCGAGTGTAATAAAAATAGTTTGGAATCAAACTTTTTGGATATGAAAGAAATGCAATGAAAGTTTGTGAATAAATTAAAATGGGATAGGATTAAGTATAAATTGAGTTGGAATCAATTTAAATGGCTATAAGCTTAAGTAATTATTTATTCACATTAATGTTGTCGAATTGCATTAGTAAATTGGTCGTCCGACGTAAACGGAGGTAAACAAAATTATATGAACCAATAGAAGTTTGATAAATTGATTTTTGCATCAATTGGAATGAATATGAGTTTGTTTTGCTTAGAATGAATTAAATAAAAGCAAGTAAGTTGAAAATCACTTCAACTGAATAGAATGGTTTGAGAATTGATTATAAGCAATTGTAATAAGTGTCGGAACCTTATATACGCTTATGGAAATTATATAACATGCATTACTTATGAAATCTATGTGTTAGCTATTTGAATATAAGTGAAATGTCATTAAATTGCATATGTTTAGTACTTATATGTTTAAATTGAGTAAGCACGGGTACCGAGAAGCCGTTTGGCTGGATTGGATCGCACTAAATGTTAAATTAATAAGCCGCTTGCTTAAAATGCTAAATAAGGTACGCCTACGCAATAAAAATAGGAAATATGAACTGTTTTTGGTTTTTCTGACCGTGTGGGTCGATGTATATATATTTATATCTTTTGTCAAATTGCAAAAGCTTCTCCGTACAAAGAAGACTCTGCCAAAAATTTCAGAAATTTTGGGAGTTAGAAAAAATTTTATGAAAATTTTTGGGAAAAATTTTAGTTAACGACAAAATGACTTCAAACTGGAAATTGAAATAAATTTGTGAATGAAACTATTTTAAAATAATGACATAAATTAGTTATAAATGAAAAATGAAATATAAATATTCAGAGTTAAAGATAAATTGAATTTATATGAAAATGAAAGAATCAATTTGAATAGAAATAGATATCAACTAAAGTGGTAAGATGAAAATAAATATAAGAAACATATTAAATACTTATACTAAACATAAGAAGGGATGGTGAATTCTAAATTGGAAATTGATATTACAAATATATTCTAAGTTAATATTTGGGATGAATAAATATTGATATTTCGTAAGGAAGTCAATAAAATGTTTTGAATGTTGTGATTGGATATTATTGCTAAGTGGAATATACAGGTATTATGAAGGAAAAGAAAATTGGTTTTGATTTCAGAAGATAAATTTGAATTGCTCGACAAAAAGGTATGTGTTTAAATTTCAGTATGAAATTTGATTGGATTTTTAATCGAGCCTCTTGGCTTTTTGTTTTCTTTTGGAATTTGGGAGACCGTAGAGGCCTTTTGTAGTTGTACCAGCTAGCCACGCAAAGGAGATGCTAGCAAAAATTTTCGGAAATTTAGGGAGTTAGAAAATTTTTGAGAAAATTTTGATAATTCAAAATTTGGTTTTAAATTGAAACTTGAATGGGTAAACAAATAGTTTTGTTTGAAACTATGGGAGAGTTGAGAAGTTAATAAGAGTGATAATGGGACTTCTATAAAAAGATATATTGGTAGAATGTTAAATTGATAGAAACGGTTTGGTTTTGGGGATAAGTAAACGGGTAATGGATCATTCTTCCTAACTAGAAATTTCGAGGACGAAATTCTTTTAAGGGGGGAGGAATGTGACGACTCGGAATTTTCAAGCATTTAAAATCGAAATATTTAATTGATTTTAAATATTCAATAGAGAAATTTTAACTTGAATTAAGAATATCACAATTTATTTGATAATTAAATTAGTGAATTAAATAAATTAAAGTTGAGTAAAACGTCGAATCTTCGGTTTTAAGCCTATTAAAAATAATTTGAAGGCTTGTAAAATTTATATTGATAGTACTAAGATAATAGAAGTTATAAAATTGAAATTAATAGTGGCTTGTTCAGTTTTAAAATTTTATAGTTTAAATTGAATTTTAAAATAGCCTTCCGAGGCACAGTCATGGATTTCGACGAAACATGTTCCATTGGATCCGTAATATTGAATTATTATCGGATTTCCATTTTCGTAGTGATCGATGTTGTTGTATGAGCGTACGATATATAAACGCGCTGAAAAATTAATTGATAATGGTCGATTCAAAAGCTATCTTGTCCATACGATCGAGTTAGGACTCGAAACCTTTTCCATTGCGTTCGGAATAGGCGTATAATATTATAAACGCCTAGCGGCATGCCTCGATAGGAGTTCGAAATTTTGAGTCACGAACTGAACACAATTTAAATTTAATTTGAATTCAAATACTTGTTTGTTGATTGGGTTAAATCATTTCCGACAACTTTTTCTTTCCAACAGTCTTTTCAAAACCAACGTAGACAACATCCTTCACGAAAAGTCGTTTCTCGTCTCCTTTTGCTTGTTCAAACATGCTACCATCCCATCAGGGCCGTCTTTCCCTTTTATAAAAGAAAAGCCTGAATACCTCCTTCAATTCGGTCGAATGAAAAAAATATACTAATGGTGAATCCGGAGTCGAACTAATCATTAGTCGACGCACTCAATCCCTCTCACTTCTAGTTCGACAAGTTTCATCAAGAGTCGAATTCGTTTCTGACATTGGAATCTAGTTCGAAGTCGTTCTCCTCCGATTCGAGCCGAGTTTGTCTTCATCCTCTCACGATTGTAGGTCAAGTTCGAGCCTCTATAGGATTCATGTGCGAACGCATGGATTTGGGAGGCAGCAGCGTAGAAGGGGGGCGACGCGAGGCAAAGATAGGCGGCGGTGTTGGGGAAGACTCCCTGAACTCGTGCGCGTAGTGGAAGGCTAGGGTTTTAGCAGTGCGGTAATTATTCTTTTAAAATTTTAAAAAAAAGTATGTATTCACAGAGAAGGAAAAAGGGTAATATAAGTATGGGTATATGTTTCCGTTTAAAAATATAAACAAGAATATATTTTTATTAAAAAGGATATTGATTATTTTTGTAAATAGTTTGGAAAGGTAAAATAAAGTAAATATACCTATTCATATTTCATTTATATATGGTGAAAATTTATTTGTTTAATTAAATCTAAATTTATTTTAGTTATTTAGGACAATTTATTAAAAGAAAATTTGCATAGATTTAAATTACTAGTTAATTAAATTTATTAAATTGAAAATTTACGGTTCAATTATTTCAAATATTTATAAATCATATTATTTTTTTATTCAAGATCAAGTCGGGAAAACCAAAGCCGTATTGAAGTGGATTGCAAATGAAACACAAAGGTGAGTTAATATCACTCAGTTAAATTTAAATTTAAATTTAAATGATTAAATTTAAATAATTGGTTGAATGGTTGAATTGATTGATGTGCCATAGTATGGTATATTTCGGAATTGGTATTTTATATTGTGCTAACGTCTGTGGGTGCAGGGAAAACATGTTGGAGGGATCCAACTGGACCCCTCAACTTTTATTTAAATTATTTAATATCCTCTGTTGTGATTATTTGATATTATATGATGAATTTTATCGAAATATTGAATGCTATGGTTTGATTGATTATACTTAGGTATAATAAGCTACCAAAAATATGTAAATTGGATTTTAGAAAGAAAATAAAAGAAGTAAATTTGTAAGCCAAATAACTACAGAAAATGTGAATAAATTAAAAATGAATTGAAGGAAATGGAAGTTATATTAAAATACTAATAAATAACTTCGAGCTTGAAAAAGATTTTGAATAAACAGAAATTAGTGAAGTGTAAAATCAATTGATATTATTTAAAGAAATGAAGAATTATTTTAAAATTCACAGTTTAAAATTTATTTAATAGAACAAAAAAAGGTAATTTGAGTAATCTAAATTGGTATTTCAGTTAAAAATATTTTAAATCATAATTAAGGATTTAAAACTGGAGTTAATGGAATTTGGAATAAATGGGGTTAATTGGAAATCAATTTGGAAATTGATTCAAGTGTTTGGAATTGGAAATTTCAAGAAGAATGTGAAGGGAAGCATATTTCTCTGGATAGCCAAGTACATTTTCAAAGTAAGTTTTTAAATATAAGATAAAAGTTTAATGTTGTTTTAAAAAGCATGTTTTAGAAAATTTATTATCTCTAATTGTTTAAATTCCAAAGTAAATATTTTTTTTCAAATCTATTATTGTAGTAATTATTTAAGGTAACTTGGTATTTTGTTTTAAAAAGAGAAATTTAGTTCTATATTCTAAAAAGTAACTTTATTTTAATTATTTTTAAAGTATATATATATTTTTAATAAATTATTAAAGTAGTTTTAATTTAAAATATTTAAAAGTAGATTTTATAATAAGGTGTTTTAAATCATTTTAAAATCTAAGAGTTGTACTTGGTGATTTCAGAAGAAATAGAAAATATTGGGGAAATTTATTCAGAAAAGGAAGATAGCTTGAAACTGTTTTCAAAAGGATTGAAAAGTGGAAATATATCTTGTGAAGATATTTTTGGGATTAATAAATAATTTGGGAGATTATTTATTGTTTGATGGATGTTGTAAATAATAATTGATAGTTAAATCACAGACTATCAATATTGGACAAATGCGTTGATCGTTTCGAAGAGACCGGGATCGAGATTTATTTCTCAAAAACCACTTCGATCCGGTTTGTACGTTTCGTGAAAACGAGTTTGGATTCGAAGATGGAGCAGTGAAGTGCAAGGGCTAGTCGGTACTAATCCTGAGGATATTTCCAAAATGGATGTAGTAGGAATAGTGCCTTCGGTTCCGTTCGAACCCGGGACGGACTTGTATGGATGAATGCTTTCGGAATATCGTCAGGTGGGCGATGGGCATTCTAAGGGATATGTTCTAAAAAGGTAACGTTTAGCCTCAAGCCTCATCAACTGGGAATGACTGAAAATCAGGGGTTATGCAGCAAGGCTAGGTGGGTAGCACCCAAGCAAGGTGAGGTCATCCCTGTCTAGATGTCCCTTTTTATTTCTGCTTAGTTGTGCGGTTGTTGATCCCAACTGCAGGGTGATCTCACTTGAGATTATCCAGTAAGGGGTAGTCCCGGTCTTGTGTTTCAGGGGAGCGGGCGTACTCCTCGGTACTGTGATCTAGGCCACGTACTGTGACAGGTGGTACCCCAGTGCCTAATCATTAGTTGGAAATCCATTCTCCCTACGAGCCTTGTACGAGTTTTGTCTGTAGTACCCACTCTGTGGTTAGTAGCTGGAATTTAATAGATGTAACAATTTTGGCTATTTTATAAGTATTTGTATATAGACCCTATTATAATATCAGAGGATTTCTATAAAAATTGTTTTAGCTATCGTAAGGTAAAAACCAGACATGTTTATTTGTGGCATGGTCTTACGAGATGCTTTTGTTTTCAAAGGATTTTAAAACTTATTAATCAATTGAGTGTGATTTTCTCACGCTAGTATTCCAGACTGACTCGGGTGTTATTTAACTGTAATGCTCGGGTCAGACCGAGTATTATACATGATATAATGCTATGAAGCTAAGGAGACGAGCTGGATGATGATACGTACTTTCGTACTTGTTTTATATATTCCGCTGTGTAGTGTAGCTGTGTATCCAGTTGTATGGTATTTATGTTGAGTTGTGATTTATGTACTCTGATGATGATGTATGTATAAAACAGATATATATTTGTTTTTGTGTAAAGATCTGTTATTATATATTATATTTTATTCCCCTGCGATGGTTAGATTCTGATATTGTTTTCTATTTTCTTCTTCTACCTTTTTCTTCTTTAACCCAAATGGTTCGTATTTCTGTACAACTTGAGTTGATTTAGGTAGAATAGTGTTGATTCAAGAGGTACAGATTTGCGGGCCGTTATAGTTTTATAGTGATACCAAGATTTTAATTTAAGTATATTAAGTTTTTAAACCTTAATCTATATTAAATCAAACTTCTTTTGTTTGTAAATCAAGTCCTAACAGTAATTAGTTCCAGAGAAAATTGAACTCAAATCAAAAACAAGGAATTCTGGACTATAAACAGAGTATTCACAGATATACAAAAACATGCATACATCATACTTATATGTATACCACAAATTCACACAATCGGATTCATTTCAACATCACTAGAATGCAACCAGATTTTATACTAATTTTTTTTAAAATAAATTTACTTACCTGTTTGAATTGAAAAACAGAGCCTTCATTTAAAAAGCTTTTGACTCAGAAAACTTTGAATTGCTTTTAAAAACTGAGTGGCTTCTTAGTCTTTGATTTAAAACTACAATTGCTTTGAAAACATTGCACAGAATTGGTGGAATGCTTGCTACTTTGATTTAAAACTGCATGCATGCTTTTGACTTCCAGATTGAAGAAAAATGCAAGTATTTGAAAATCTCAGGTTTGCATATGATCTATATCTAGTTATAGGTTTACTTTAAAAGTTTGTTGACAAGCTTTGATTTCTTATATGAGTGAATTGATTACAATTTTTAATAATGAAGATGAAATTTTCAAGCTTTGCTCTTGTTTCCGGTTTTATGAAGTATTGATTCATATTTGCTTTTGAAAATGGAAATAGAAAAAGAGAAGAAGATAAGGGAACATATGTATTTTTAAAGGCTGAAATTTGATTTTATTAAAATAAAAGAAAAACTAAAATAAATGACACTTGTAAAAGAAATTAGCTGTGATGCCCCACCTCTATACCCACACTAGCCAAGAACACTACGGTGTAGTGCTGTCAACTAGCATGGAGAATAAGGCTGTTGATGAGCGACCATCCATGTAATTGCTTATCACACGGTGGCTATAAATAATCTTCGAAAACAAACATAGAAATAATCATAACACAAATCAGTCACAGATATCCATATCACAAAGGCGTAAGAAGATATGAATATATAATTAACACATGAAAGTGTACATCATAGTAGTGGTCCGTAAGATCCACGATAATACAAAAGAATAGCAACACGTGCTATACAAAAGAATACAACTATGAGTCTATATCTCAAGTGTATACAACAAAAACTGCTAATTTAAACAGTTAGCCAAAAGTCAGAGTGATGAATCCCTGGGAAGAAGTCAAGCAGAAGCACCTGTAACATCTCGGTCTGACCCGAGTATTATTTAAGAAAATATAATCGGGTCAGTCTAGCTATAAATATCAGATGACATGATATAACATAAAAGATATGGCATAAACATAAAATATCCATAATGACATACCACTATAAGTATGTAAATAATGATCAACAGAAGATCAATCAATAAGAGATAATCAATATCATAAGAATCTTCTCAAAGATTCGGAAAGGGCATCATACCCCAAACTTGTACTCATAACAAGTCAATGACATAAATTCTAGAAATCAATGCAAGAAGTCCAGAAATCATAGAAAAGAGAAAGAGGCCTATCACATGACGGTCCGAAGACCAAGGGGAGCTACCCCACATGTGTGAATGGAATCACACAGATTAAGGTGCAGACTAACCAAAAAGCAAAAAGGTATGTGTGAGTGGAATCACACAAGTGGTGTCTAGTCTAACCTCGCAACAAGAGACATCGCACAGTTGCTAATCTAAATCATCAGAATGATCGTCATGATCAACGAGAAGTGTCAATTACACTAAGCTAGTAAATATAGAAGTTTAGCTTCATGTCCCATAACCACTTGCTTAACTTAAATATTTACGAACAAATTGTAAATCTTCACTAATAAAATTGTCACAAGAGGTTCAATCGAACAAGTCCAAGAAGTAACCGACGAAGTGAACGCAAGCGTTTCATACCACTTGTTTTACTAAGTCGTTTAATTAGATTTCTCATCCGAGTGAGGTAAAGGTTTGTATATACTAATAGATTGGAAAACGGTTTAAGAAAAGAGCTTTGTTATTGAAAATAGAGTTGAAATTGTTTGTTAAAAGAGTTTTGATATTTACTACTAGTATTGAAACCTTTATATTATAAAGTGACAAAACACAGAAGCAATTTTAGAAACAATCAGTCACAAAAATCGGATACGGAGATGTGAATAAAATCCAAGGAAATTAGCTCAATGTTTTTCAGATAAGATCCCCTACAGAGGGGGGGTCCAGGGGGGGTGGCAACCCCCCAAGGTGGGGGTGCGGGGGCAACGCCACCGCTTACAGGGTTCGACCTAAGTGAAGACAAGCGGCCTACGACCTAAAGCAGAATGAGGTCTAACGACCTAAGGGTTCACGCGACCTAACACAACGGCCGAGCGACCTAACTGGAGTTAAGGGAGGCAAGCGACTTAAGGTCCAACGACCTACGACTCAAGCAAGCCGAGTGACCTAGTGTGGAGGGGTCGAGCGACTTAAGGAAGGCGAACGACCTAAGGTACAACGACCTACGACTTAACAGAGTCGAGCGACCTAAAAGCACACGACCAAACTAGCAGAGGAGATTTAAGGTCGGTAACGACTTACGACTTACGAAATAGAGGGTGAATGACTTAACAAGGTTCACGACCTAAAGGGGGTCAACCCAACGAGTTATAGGTCCAACGACCTATCGGTTTAAAGGTCATGCGACCTAAAAACCATGCGACCTATGACTTAACAGAAGCCTAGGTCGGAGACGACCTACGAGATAAACCAGGCCGACTTAGTGGACGAGCGACCTAAGGTAAATGGTCCAACGACCTAACTCGAACGACTTATCAGGAGCTTAGGTCGGAGACGACCTACGAGATAAACCAGGGCGAGCGACTTAACATTTGCCTAGAGATTATAGGTCGGAAACGACCTACGACTTAAGTCCAGGTGACTTTTCCACGCGCGCGTCACGAACACGAGCGACCTAAGGGTCCAGAATGACCTAAGGCTGGAAGTTCACCAAAAACGCTAAAAAGTGGAGTTTTTCGCCAATCCAATCCAAACCAAATGCAAATATACATGCAAACATGATAGGGGTTCATTCCCAACAGTCCAATATGGTTATAGGCTAGAATTGTGAGATAAAAATCTCACCTTTGCACTAAAATTTATGAAGATGAAGCTTGAAAGCAAGGAGAAGCAATCCAAAACTTGAATCCAATATCTTCTACTTGAATTTGGAGTTGAATGTTGGATTTGCAATTGAATTTGTGCTTGGAGTTTTAATTTCCCATTCTCTTCACCATTAATGCCAAAGCTTGAGTTAGTTAGGAAATTTATGAAGAGTGAGGAGAAGGGGGTTAGAACTTGGGCTTAATAGGCTAAACTAACCCAAAGTCCAAAGCGGGAAAAGTTAGTGAAATTCCACTAACTCCAAACCTATCAGTGTTTATACTTAAAAAGGTTGTGAATGGCATTTCGAACTCAATGGAAGTGGTCTCGAGTCCTAATTTGACCGTTTGCAAAAAGTAGCTTTTCGGACCAATATCCGATTAACGACAAAATATTTAAATAAAATATTTAAATATAAAATCGATAACTATGCGGGTTGTTACACTAACATTTGTCACTTACCTTGTTTATTATCTTAACACATGTTAAATTAATTTCTAAAATGTTTACATTTGTCTTTTAAGGTTAATTAGTTATAATTAAATGTTAATTAGTATTTAGTTAATATGTTAAATGTTAATGAAGGATGATGTTTAAGTAATTAGTTAATAAGTATTTATATATGTACAAATAATTTTAAAAGAAATGAAACAATTATATATATAAATAAAAGTTTATACAAAAAATTTAAAATCCAAAACAATTTAAAATATTTATACTTTGAAGTTCAAAAATTCTAAATTCAAATTCAAATTCTAAAATTCAATTTTAAACAACAAACTATTTTTTTATTGAAATCCATTTGTTAAAAACATGACATTATTAATATTGAAAATAACAAATTTGGTAACTTTAAATAATTTATAAAAGAAATTGTTTCTTTATTAATAAATTACTTATATTATCGCATTATATTTAAAAAGGAAATCAAAACAAACCTTATTGTTAGTTTATTTAAATTTAAACTCAAAATAAATTTAAACAAATTAAATTTTTATCTTAAGAATTTAAAACCATATATTATTTATTCAATAGCTTTTTAAACGTTTTTAACTTTAAATAAAATCGTAATTTCTAATTTACCAAAGATATATATATATACATATATTTAGAAAACAAGATTTATTTATTAAATTTGAAACAAGGCTTTTCTAGTTACAATATATACATATTCTATATACATTATAAATAGAAAACAATTTATTACCTTTTAAAAGATAAAATCTGTCAATTAAATATTTATTTAATTGGATTATTAAATTAATTCCAATCTTATTAACAAAGATTATCAAATCAACTTAATTTTTAATTCAGATTATTAAATTGATATTGCCTAAAATTCCGAGTCATCACATTCCTCCCCCCTTAAAAGAATTTCGTCCCCGAAATTTAAAATGAAGGTAATTTAATAATCATTTTAAATTTTAAAGCACAAGCATATATCAATGATATGCTAACAACCATAGCAACCAATTCATCCAATCAAACAATCTAACTATCCAGACAAAATTCTGGATAGAGTTTCCTTGAGTTTCCCAAGCATTAATATCGGGATACTCACTCTATAGAATCCGAACAATTAAAACTACTAAGCTACAGAGCTCCTACTCATCTAGATCTACAAAAATAGACAGCATATCAGACTACAGATGAGTCTAATTCAACAACCAAACCTCCTGAACTGTTAGTTCCAAAACCAGAGACATACCATACACGTACTCCCTCAGAGATACGTGAAACACACCGAATCCCAGTTATCCACACTGACAATTCAATCCTGAAAACCAAACACTTGTCCTAACAAGAACACAGAAAGATCCAAAACATCTCGAAGCTAGATTGCGGTACTTACCAAAACTTATAGCTCCTTTAGATCGGAGAAAACTTATCCAAAACCAAATCTCCGACTTCAGAATCCAAATTCCTCCGTCTCTTATCCACAAAAATTCTTCGGACGAACCCGGCTACCAACATCCTTCCTGATCAGCTCAACCCTACGTTGATGCCTCTCAAAACAAACTAGACAAAAACAACCCTTCAGAATGATTCTTCAAAGATCAACCAGCAACCAAGAACACAACTCTACTCCATAAACAGAAGAACACTGAATTTGCTTCTTCTTATCCGTAAAAGACAATCAGAAACACTCCCAAATTACTTCCGCTGCACAACTCTGATCTGAAGTAGATAAGAATGCTGATGATGAACATGAGCACAAACTGGACAACACATCCCAGAAATATGGTTCAACAGATTCATAAAGGAAACTCAGAAATTCCTCCAAATCCTGAGCTGCTTCACCAACCTCTATCTCTAGGAACCATCCTTCAAATAAGCTGAACCACCGGTTCCACTCCTAGAATCCTAGTCGATAAGAAAACTCAATCTCCAGATGCAGACAAACCCCTGACTTCCCCGAAGACATCCAGAAAAATCTTCAGTAACTCAATAGAACACTCAAATTATCGCAAGTCTCTTTTGCAATCAATCCAAACTAAATCCAAAGAAAACAGTTCTCTCTTTACCCAACAGAACAGCTTACGCTGGTCTTGCCAATCCATCAAAGAAATGGATCCACTCTGCTACTTCTGAAATCCTCCTCCAGAAAAATTACTCAGCCAGAAGACTTCCTGCCAACACAGAACACTCCGAGCCGCACTGCTGACACCGATGCCAAAAACTTACTAATTCAAAGTTCTTCGAGAAACTCGGACCTCAAAGCCAAACAGAAACATCCTGCTGAACTCAGCCACAATCCCCAAAGCAGACAAACTTCCTAAAACTTGTTCCAAAGAAACATCTTCGGAGACATCCATAGTCACTGCATCTCATCATGCAGCTACTACTTCCTGAGGTATCAAGATACCATCACTTGCTTCTGCCCAACCGACAGATCCAAACTTAACTCATCCAACTTCAAAGATGACTCCGAACCTCAACTAGTTTCCTTCAGAGATCGATGAAATCTTTACACCACTGCACAACTCACTCGAGACGGTATTAGGTCTACAGTCTCGACAGATACACTTCCAGCCTCAAACACTAAACTCCAACCAATGGTAGTTGTCGTGTTACACACACCACTGCCCTATCTACCTTTATAACTTATATTGGAAAACCCAAACAGGTAACCCAACAGATAGGTAGAAATAATTATATATATATATATATATCATAATTACAAATACGCTCTCTCAAGAAAGAAATGACTCCAAAGCCTAGGCATTCACTCAACCTAGCACACTGGTACCACTGTAAAGACCCGCCATTCATCTCCACAGAATGACGAATCATTAATAAGGAAGAAAGGGATAGAAAAGAGAACGATAGAGAAGAAAGAAGAGAAAACACGTCAGAATCTAAACAGCAGGATGAGTAAATTATATTAATAACATAAGTATTACATAGTATACAACAACTATCAGAGTTACACAGATTATACATCACATACTAGAAAGTCATAAACACCTGTCTAGCTATACAACTCAATACACAATACAGATATCAACACAGCAGAATACTATATGTCTACACGATGAAGCCTCCTGCTCCATTGCTCCTCTACAATTCATGAAAGCTAACTTGAATCCCTGGGCTACTCGTAAAAATTTGAGTACCCAAGAGTTTAAGAAAACAGAAGATAAACTTTGGGTCAGACATGGGTCTGGTGTGAGTAACAGGTTAAGGTTGCTTAACTTGTAAAAAAAGTTGAAAAGAAAAGGGATCACGTAAGACTTTCCACACATAAACATGGAAAAGTTTTTACCTTACGCTAACCAAAACATTTGATAGGAAATCCAGTGATATTATAATAGGTCTAGGGTTTTCAAGTAAATATGAAATAGCCAAAATTGTTACATGATTAAATTCCAGCTACTAGCCACAAAGGTGGGTAATACAATCAAAACCGTTAGCAGTTATTAGATTTGGATTCCATACAATGGCAGGGCTACCGGGGTACCGCCCATCACAGTACGTGGCCTAGATCACCGTACCAAGGATTACTCCCAATCCTCTACAACACAAGGCCGAAACCATCCCTTACTGGACAGTCCTGAACAAGACAACTCCGCAGTTGGTGTGCATATCCAACTGCCCACTAAGCCGAATAAAAAGGGACCTCTAGACAGGGGAAAATCTTGTCCTACTTAGGCATGACCCACTTAGCCTTGCTGCACCTCCTCTGTTTTAGTCATTCCTGGTTGATGAGGCTTGAGGCTACGATTACCTTTATAGAACACATCTATCTTAGAATGCTCATCCTCCGCCTGACGATTTTCTGAAAGCATTCAATCCATACAAGTTCATTTCGAGTTCGAACGAAACCAAAGGCATTATCTCGTTACATTCATTTTGGAATCACCCTCACAGTTAACGACAATAACCCTTGCACTCTAAATCTTCATTTCGGATCTGAAAGTACTACCTCGTTAAACTCATATTGGAATCACCCTCAGAGTTTTAACGACGAATAGTCCTTACATCTCGAGTCTTCACTCTTCACTTGAGATTCATGACCTATCGTTAATTTGGATCGATGTGGTTTTCGGATATCCAAATCTGGAAACCCGATCCCGATCTCATCGAAATCCAAAGCGTATCTTTTAAGGCCAAGTTGTTTTAGAGTTTAAAACTATTCAATTTCATTATCTATATACACACAGATATATAATTCACATACCATAATAGATAATCATCATTATCATCACAACAGGTAATCCATATTATCATTATCAAAAGATAATCCATATTATCATCACAATGCAATCAATGCATCCATATCACACAACATTACTTATCTCATTTCTAAGATTTCAAACCATTCAAGGCAAATCAATATCATCCATTCATAAGCAATGATTAATAATCACACCAAATATAATTAATTTTAAATAAATTAAATTAGTTACATCATTTCTAATTAATTTAAAGTGAATTAAATTAATTACTTCATCAACATAAATCTTGCTTACATAACCGTTTATTAATTACAAATTAATTAATTAATTATCCTCTAATTAATCACCTTAATTAATCACCCTTGATTAATTATTCTTTAATTACATTCAAGTAAGTAACCTTTAATTAATTTCTCAAATTAATTACTCTTACCCAAAAACAGTAATTAACCTTTCATTACTCATTAATTAATTAACTATAATTAATTACATTAATCCTTAATTAATTACATTAATTAATTATCCTTAATCACTTATCATTGATTAATTAATCTTAATTAATCCATCTATATTACATCATTAATTATATTAATTAATGATCCTAAATTAAATTTAAATTAATTACTTATTTAAATTAATTACATTAATTAACTAATCTCAATTAAACCATAATTATTAATCAATTGTGATTAATCATATTCTGTAATTAAATAGCTTTAGTTACTTATCAAATTAATTACTCCTAAATTGATTATCTTTAATTAATCCCTTGATTAATTGTAAAGTAATTTAATCCAAATTAATTCCATAATTAAACCATCTTCCACTAATTACTTCCAGTAATTATCATTAATTACTTCACTAAGTAATTATACTTCATTAATTACATTAAGCAATTATTTATCAAATCATCAAGTAACTAAAATTAATTAAACTTAATTAATTAATTTAAACCAATCACATTAAACTACATTAATTACATTAAGTAATTAATTTCTTAATTACTTCCATTAAGTAATTATACTTAAACAATTTCACAAATGATTATCTTTAATTAATTAACCTAATTAATTATTAAAATTAATCATATTAAATAATTATTAAATGATCCTTAGTTAATGACCTTCATTAACTGTTAACGATTCTTTAGTTACTTTTCTTAAGTAATTAACTTTCATCAATCAATATTTTTTTTGAAAATGGGTTCAAACTTTTCTATTACTAACTGTATAAAACGAACTACAAATGCCATAAGGCAAGGTCACTATGTACATAGCAAAGAACAATAACTAAACAGACCTTAATATAATTAAACAAATGCAGTACAGGGCCAAACGAACAAAGCCCATGCATGGAAGTTTCTCGAATGCTCACAAGTAAATAAGGCATGTTTTACTTCTAACTCCTTTATTAAACCAACTCCGAAATAATTCCATTAATGGCGACTAGAAGAAAATGGTAACATTCTCTTCAAACTAATCTGCCGCTGTAGTGAAAGCTTTACTCGACTACTTCAATTATCTCGACGAGGCACCATACTGACCAGATTTTGCAGCTTTGAAGTTAACAAATCTAGCAGCTATGAAGCTCTTTTTCTCGTATGTCCCAGATCTGAGGAAGATAAGTGATTTAAACCTCAAAGGTGAAATCTTTAAGCTTTATGTGAAATACAACCGGATCTGAGTAACTTTATGTCTTTTAACAGCAGATTCGGCAGCAATTAGGAGATCCATATTCATTTATAACCTTTTCGAGTAAATCAAGTCTAGATCTATATCAGATAAGATATTTGACTCAATTTTGTTTTGGGAGGAATGTAAGGGCCCGATTGGGAACCCATACAGTTCCTATCTTTCATCTCATGTCTAATATCTTGGTCTGATTTGATTTATACGCTCGAAGGCAGATACTTATTTGCTACAACCAGCATAGAAGAGGCCATATGACCGAGTCTTCTCCAACTGAACAACCAGATAAGTCACTGTAATACTGGACTGAGAACAATATTTTTGATTGTGTGGACTAATCATGTTGTTTGAATGTCGGTCAATCCAGGTAAGCATAGGGTGTCATCAGAATTCAAAGCTACCCAAGGAAAGATATTCTGCAACTTAACAAACTACATCAAAATGTATTATTAAATATTTATTAAAATGTAAATTAAAAGAGAGGAGGTGAGGTCAATGTAAGTAATACAGGTAAAAGTTGAGCTAAATCAGGGTTCAACGATTGAAGAATGAGAGCAGGAACTCGACATATTATATTGCAGAGAGTACCCCAATTCAGCATTGGGAGGTATATCCTCATTTCATAATTATTTTCTCATCCATGCCAGTGATGTTTTTAAAATGTTTGGATTTTGACATTCTGATGCTCATGGTTTGATGAATTCTATTACATATTTGTGTACTGTTTGAGAACCTATTTTGAAATATTCTATCGTTTCTTTCTTTCCATATGTGCCAAACACCAATAGATAAGGATAGTTGAAACAAATCTGAACTGAGATTATTTGTTTTAGAAATAGAAACAATTTTCTGCAAATCTTCCTTTAAAGAGAAGGACAGCACATTTTTTGGTGAATTGAAATTTTTTTTACAACTCCAGTACCAAATTTTTTCCGTATAATCACATTGAAAAAATAGATGATCTATAGTTTCAATGTGATTATTACATAAAGCACAATAGGGATCCACAACTATCTGTTTCTGAAGCAATCTATCTTTTGTTAATCTATCTTTCATCAATCAATATTAATTATAAACTAATTAATCTTGAATAATCAATTAATTAAGCTTTAATTATTAAATTAATTAAGTGTTAACTGTAACTTAATTAATTCTAAATTACTTGATTAATTAATTCTTAATTATTATTAAAATCTAATTAAAAATCCTTGATTACAATTTAATTATTCCTAATTAATTAATCTCAATCATTAATTAATTAATTTAAACCTTTAGTTACTTATTTAATTAATCCAAATCATGAATTTAAATAAATTAATTATCCATTTAATTCCTTAAAAATTTAATGAATTACAAATCATTAAATTCTAATTAAATTTAAGATAAAACTTTGTTCTTATTAATGATCAAGTTATCATTTACAAAGTATTTTAAATGAATTTATTTTAAATTTACTTTCAAATATCATTTTAAATTTTAAATTTAAAATGGATACAAATTATTTTTAACAAAGTTTAGAACACATTTCTAAAACCTTTTCATTTCACAAGTTAAAGAAATACTCATTTTATAAAGAAGTTTAAAAGGATTTAATACCAAATTCATATTTAAATTCAAATAAATTTGAACTACATCTAAACATTTCAAATTTGTTTAAATCATTTTAAATTTAAAAACTTTTCTTCATTTCAAAATTTGAATACATATTTAAATTTGAATCTAGATTAATCTTTAGATTTTAAAACTCTACTTACATTTTAAAACTTCATTTTTAAATTCAAACAACTTAAACATTTAAAGTAGTTTAACAATTCAAGTTCAAAAACTTGAATTATATATATATTTTTTTATAAAAACCGAGAATTTAAACTTGAACTTGAATTTCGGATTTTAAACTTGGATTTAAAACTTAGTTTAAACCTTTGCTTTTCATCTTTAAAACTTCAATTTAAAAATTTTAAAGCAAAACATTTTCAGGTTTCTTTTAAAACCTGTTACCATGACTAAACCCGAGCCACCCCATTCCTGCTCTGAGTCAACCAGCTAACAACTGCGAAAAATCCATCTACAGACTTCGAGTAAAAACTCAAGAACAAACCAAAACCAAGACCATCAGAACAACAGTGCACCGTGCACATGCACCGTGCCGTTGATCATCTATGGCCACCTCCGGTGGTCTTCCCATATCGTGCAACACTTAATCATCACACCATGATCATCGGATCGAACTCCAACTCTCGAAATCGAGTTCAAGACTTCAACCCAAACCAGGAACAACAGAACGACACTAACCCCAAAACATGTCATCACCTTGTTCACGACGCTCCGACCACCAGTAACACAGCAACTCCGCCATGCTCTCATCTACGGCCAAACTTCCAACTCCTAAAACCAAGATGAACTCGATCACTCCTACAGACCATGCCGACCAAATAAAATTGCCTAGTGAAAACTAGGGTTACAGGAGATAATTCACCGCCGATGCCTCCTCGATGAAGTTCAACACCACTCACCATTTTTGCCTTCAACACTGATCACTCCTCCATCATCCCTGAAAATCCTAGAACTCTAGATCAAATAGATCACCGAAAACCCCATATTTCCATATCCAGTTCAAACAGAAACTATAGTTTCAATTCCAAACTAAAAACTATGATTTTAGTGTTAAAAATCATGATTTGGTTTATATATTCAATTCATAATACTGAATCTATAAATTTCACTGTTTGAATTTTCGTATTATTTAACATTCACTAATATTCTTAGTTTTATAGTGATACCCAGATTTTAATTTAAGTATATTAAGTTTTTCAACCTTAATTTATATTAAATCAAACATCTTTTATTTGTAAAACAAGTCCTAACAATAATTAGTTCCAGAGAAAATTGAAGCCAAATCAAAAATAAGGAAATCCTGGGACTATAAAAAGAGTTTACAGATATACAAAAACATGCATACATCATACTTATGTGTATACCAGAGATTCACACAATCAGATTCATTTCAACATCACTAGGATGCAACCAGATTTTATACTAATTTTAAAAAAAATAAAGTTACTCACCTGTTTGAATTGAAAGACAGAGCCTTCATTTGAAAAGCTTTTGACTCAGAAAACTTTGAATTGCTTTTAGAAACTGAGTTACTTCTTAGTCTTTGATTTAAAACTGCACTTGCTTTGAAAACTTTGCACAAAAATGCTGGAATGCTTGCTACTTTGATTTAAAACTGCATGCATGCTTTTGACTTCCAGATTGAAGAAAAATGCAGGTATTTGAAAATCTCTGGTTTGCATATGATCTATATCTTGTTACAGGTTTATTTCGAAAGTTTGTTGATAGGCTTTGATTTCTAATATGAGTGAATTGATAACAGTTTTAAATAATGAAGATGAAATTTTCAAGCTTTGCTCTTGTTTCTGGTTTTATGAAGTGTAGATTCATATTTGCTTTTGAAAATGAAAATAGAAAAAGAGAAGAAGATAAGAGAACATATGTATTTATAAAGGCTGAGATTTGATTTTATTAAAATAAAAGAAAAACTAAAATAAATGACACTTGTAAAAGAAACTAACATTTATCACTTACCTTGTTTATTATCTTAACACATGTTAAATTAAGCTTTAAAATGTTTACATTTGTCTTTTAAGGTTAATTAGTTGTAATTAAATGTTAATTAGTATTTAGGTAATATGTTAAATGTTAATGAAGGATGATGTTTATGTAATTAGTTAATAAGTATTTATATATGTACAAATAATTTTAAAAGATATGAAACAACTATATATATAAATAAAAGTTTATACAAAAAATTTAAATCCAAAACAATTTAAAATATTTATACTTTGAAGTTCAAAAACTCTAAATTCAAATTCAAATCAAATTCTAAATTTCAATTTGAAACAACAAACTATTTTTTTTATTGAAATCCATTTGTTAAAGACATTACATTATTAATATTGAAAATAACAAATTTGATAAATTTAAATAATTTATAAAAGAAATTATTTCTTTATTAATAAATTACTTATTTTATCACACTATATCTAAAAAGGAAATCAAAATAAACCTTATTGTTAGTTCATTTAAATTTAAACTCAAAATCAATTTAAACAAATTAAATTTTTATCTTAACAATTTAAAACCATATATTATTTATTCAATAGCCTTTTAAAAGTTTTTAACTTTAAATAAAATCATAATTTCTAATTTACCAAAGATATACATATATATATATATATATATATATATATATATATTTAGAACACAAGATGTATTTATTAAATTTAAGCAAGGCTTATCTATTTACAATATATACGTATTCTATATACATTATAAATAGAAAACAATTTATTAGATTTTAAAAGATAAAATCTATCAATTAAATATTTATTTAATTGGATTATTAAATTAATTCCAATCTTATTAATAAAGATTATCAAATCAATTTAATTTTTAATTCAGATTATTAAATTGATATTACCTAAAATTCTAGGTCATCACTCACCAGCTGTTCGTGTATGATGAATTCAAATTTAAATGATGTCGAACAACCCAAATAACTGAGGCAAATATTATTTTCAAAATCCACATTTTATTTTATACTGTAAAAATATTTTATTTTTCAATTTTACTGCGTCAATGAATATTTTTGCTGATTGCTTAGATGCTGGATTCACATTGGAATGAAGTTGAAGATAAATACGAGTGTGAGCGATATGTAGTGAGGTGCAAATGTAAATGTGAATTGTGATGTAATCAAATTTGTATGATAATTGAAATTTTGTGTATATATATATATATAGTGAGAGCTTGAAATATGTACTATTCAAAAATTGTAATAAATATTTGTTTGAATAAAATATCCGTTCGAACTCAAATTCTGTGTTATTTATTTTATTCAGCAAATATATATTAGTTATGTGAAAAATAAAATAGTATATTAACAAATATATTTAAATGAATATATATGTTTATTATCATCAAACAAAAAACCATATAGTCGCATATTTAACAATTATGTACTACAAAGATGCTAAAATGAGCTCAATATCGAACGTTGTTCCCAACAAACCTTTCGTTGTACCCAAATGGTATTGGGTACATGATCGTGGACCGAGACATTTTTGCATGGAACAGTTTCCATGAGATCATATATAATGCGGTACAAAACTGCTCACCCACAGCTTTTGTTGGTGTTTTAATTTCATGAATATTCATATTCCTATGTTTTTTTTGAAAGTCAATGCTCATAGTGGATAGCACATAGTGACAGGCAAGTTAGTGGTCTTGTGAAAAGTTTTCATAAGCATTAATTTTTTCAAGCGTTTCTGCCTTTTAGGGTTTAGCTAGTGGCTCGCTAGCGAAAACATACCAGAGTTTTTCATAGGTGAGTGTGATCTTAATATTTCTTTAAAACTATTTGCAGTTTGCATTATTAAGTGTGTACTTTTTGAAATAGCTTTATAGACATCATTCGATCTACCCAAATTCATTACAGTAAAGTAGGTAACATTTCATATGTTTTCATACTTATTAGGTTAGTTGATTTTATTTATCTAATTTGGCTCCTATTAAATTCTATATCTCCGTAAAACCCTAAAAGAGGTTTGGGAATTTCGTAAATTCCTAAGGTAATTTCATAAATTTCTTCGGTGGGTGTTAAGATCATTTATCATGTTAATACAATCTTGTAGGTGCTCAACAAAATGTAGCCCTCATAAACAGTAAGTAACACTTTACTAGTTATATCTCTTATATAACTCCAACTTACTTTTAACTATGCTCCCAATTATCTTCTAACCTTGAGGATTCTCAATAATCATACGCTACAAAAGATATCCTAGATCCATTGTTTATTGATATTTTAACGGGAGTTGATGACCCTTGAGGGTGCTCAATAATGTTACATAACGTTCTTACTTATCCGAATATGATATAAATACCACCTTGGATATTCTATGGATTGAGGGTGCTCACAACCATAAGCATGTAAGGTGCTATATTTATATTAGAAATGATGGAGAACATTATTATTCAAATTCTTAATTCAAAATAATTTTGTAGAGTATTATCGACCAATTAATGGAGATGAGTATTACTCATGTACCATGTATACAGCCAATGTATATCCCTTAAGTCTTATGGTTTTTAATTTATTTAACCTTTAGCTTTAGTGATACAAATAATATTATTTTTAAATTATTATAAAATTTATAATTTATTTATGCATACTTAAATGAATTTTTCTTTAATTAAATAATTTAACTAATTATAAACATAACATTTACTTTGTTAAATTTAAAATAATTTTCAATTTTGCATTTTATAACTATTTATTAAATTGTATGCTTATTTGTCTAAATTAATTTTATAATATTCAAATACAATATTTGAATCAACATAGGGTAAAACTCACTTTTAAGCTTTCAATAAGGGCATTTTGTAATACCGTTGGAATAAACCATATTGACGAGCTAACAAAGACCAGGAGATCAGGAGTTTTCCATTTATAAGAACATTCCCTAATTAGAGAAACCAGAGCAACCTTCTCCTAATTAAGCACATTATCCATATACACTCATTTAAATGGTTTTTCCAAAAGACCGCCCTATATGTTGGTTAATTATTCAAATAAATACAATGTGAGCTCTGGTACCATTATTGGATCAGGTGTGTTGGCGATGCAGCTTAAACTGTGAACTCCAAAAAATCCTTCTATTTATTTGCATAAGATATTATTTTTGTGTATATATAATTAATAAATATATACTTAATCATATTTAATATTTATTAATAAAAGAGTCTGAGAAATATTTTCAATTTATTTAATTTTAATTATAATATTTGTTATTGTTTAATAATAATGTTTGCTAATTAATTTAATATAAATTTAGTTCAATTTTATGCTTTAATATTTTAATATGTTTGTATTCATAATACAAACGTCATATGAATACAAACGTCATAACTAATATTATGAATGATCTAAAACAGAGGTAATATAGGAACATGTGTATAATTAGCTTTTGTGCTTTATAGTAAACAAGTATATAGGTTAATGTCATATGTCAATGAAGATGTCGAAGGGATAAATGTATATATGCATCAAATGATTATATTTACACTAGTACAAACTATATATTTTCAGCCATTTGTTTAATTAGATATTTATATTCATAAATACATGTATATAACATAATATTACTTAAATATGTATAATATTATAAAACAATTTTGAGTTATATAATAATATATTTAACATAATTTATTTAGATTAAATAATTTTAAGTGTATATATATTTATACTAAATTCAAAAGAGGGTTCTCACATTTAAAATTAAAAATGCTGATTTTTACCTTTTCTATTAAATAAAAATCTAAATTAAAAAATATTTAAACTAGCTACCAAATATGACAATATTTTTTTTTTTGTAAAGTCCGGTTGGGTTTTTCAATTTTTCAAAGATTAAAAACTAAAAATATGTTTGACCTTTTAAAAAAATTAAATATATGTTTTTATAGTGAAAATTTTATGTTAAAAATTAATATTTATTTTATAGAAATTTCCATATGCAAATTTACACATGCTCATACATATATGTACGGTGTACGTATGTGCATCTAATTTTTTTTAATTTGAATACTAACATAGAATAAACTTTTATTTAAGTCCATTTTTGTATATTTAATAATTAATTGGATTTATATACACACACACACATAAATATATACATACATATTTCAAGATCTAAAAATAAATAATTATTTTTAAATCAAATTTTTTTAAATATATATATATGATATTTAAATTATTTTAATTTAGTGACCATTTATCAAAAATTTATTTTGAATAATCTATTTTATATTTAATTATGTCAGATATATGTGTGTGTGTGCGTGCGTGTATTGATTGGATGCATATATATGAATATATATTATATTTGAATATATAATTAAATGAAGATGTTGCCTACTCTTTTATAATCCAACCAATTGTCGATCACCTCAGTTCTTGGTTATTTCTTCTATTCCCTTAGTTATGGGTTGCGAGGCCATCTCTGTGGCTTCACCAAGAGGCTAGAGTTAGGTTGGTTGAGTAGAGAGATAATAATAAAGGGCTACCTATTATACCCAAACGGATATCAAATATCTACCCCATTTATCTAAAACCTTAGGAGACTAAGCCCCCCTGCTACCCTCTTAATAAGTCCGACTTGTATATGACCCTTTCTTGGTAAAATACCTAATTTACTTAATTTGAATTGATTTTAACTATATTGTCTAAGCTTATTCTTTAACTATACCAATATACAACTTTTAAACGTCTTTTTAATTTATGTTTAGCTTTAAATAAATAGTTAAAATGCCACAAAATTTTAATACAATATTTATAATAATTTTTCTATTAATTTACAATATTCAAAAATTAATTTTGTATTAATCGAATTTGGAAATAACTAACCACTTAGTTATATGTACTCTCTACTATAATTTTGTTCCTTAGTCAATATTTAAACAATTTAAATACTAAAGCACTAGACACTTGCTGAAATACAGTATCGGAAAAAAGTTTAATGTTTATAGATCATTTATACGAAATGAGATTATAATCTATATTAATCATACCTAGTAATGATATTTTGTACACATATTCTTTTCGTCATCTTTGTATCATTTGGATATCTAGAGTTTGGTCCAACATAAAAAATTCTACTAATCTTTTAATTTCATCAACTACTTTAAATTCCTTTTCAAATATAATAACATTATTCATTGATTGATTTAGTTCACTAGAGATTTTGACATTTAAGTTGACTATGAATTTTAGTGATACTAACCTTCTACAACAAAGGAGACAGGTCCACTTTCGGGTAGTGTTTCACTCCAAGTAATTCGACATATACTTAAATGTGGTCATAACATGATCACAATGCCATATGATTGACTATAATCAAAGTATAGTCTAGTTACTAAAGAGTGATAGTACAATCAATTTCAAAAAACTACTATACGTTATACCATGAGATCTTCTACTTTTGACTTATTGTATTAACCTGTTAAAGAATCTCATGGAGTCATCTTATTATAATTCCAAACAATAAAAAGTATGTAACCCTTCATTGAGCCAAGGTCATGAGTACTTCACCACCCATCACATAGAAAGCATTATGTATTCTAATATCAACGGATGAATCAATATCCTTTTTTTGGTACATCTTGACAATGAATGAGGTTAGTGCATATATCAATTCATTATTCATTATTACAAACACATTTGTAACTACAGTCAGTAAAACACTTCTCCTAAGGATTTTCTACATATACATATTCAATGTAATTAATTCGTTATACATCTTCAAATAACAACATGTATAAAAGAAAAGAAAACCAAAAGCATAGTTAAGTTTGTATATCTACATAGTTTACCCTAGGCTATACCCTTAACTCTATCAGAAACTATAATCTATTGAGCACCATCAACATCATAATAACATATAAATGAATCTTAACACCTATTTGAGGAATTTAAGAAATTCTTACATCTTTTTTAGGGTTTTCAAGAGAGGTAAAATCTAGTGATATACTTAGTGGATAAATATAATAAATCAATCTAATAAGTATAAGAAAATATATGCTGTTATCTAATTTACTGTAAATAATTTACACAAATAATATGGCAACAATGAAGCTATTTTTATATAAAACACACTGAATGATGTTAACTATAAAGATTGTTTAAGAAATATTAAAATCACACTCCCCTATAATAAAAATCTGGCTTCTTAGTGCTGATGACCCTAAGGCTATATCTTACGAGAAAGCTAGGCCCAAACAAAAATCATCCTATGAATAACAGTCATTAGACTATTAGCTAGCTCAAGAATGTGTACTATCTACTATAAGCATCAAGCTCCAACGTTTGCATAAGAATATTGAAGTTTTTTCCATTTTTAAGCGCCTAATAAAATTGTACAGTGAACAATCTCATTTTGTATTGTAGGAGATCTAATGGAAATTATTTCATGGGATGATTGATAAGAGAACTCCCTATCAAGGTCAATTGCTCACTATGATTAGGTAAATAGAGACATATGATGAATTAGGAATAACTTTTGATCAAGAGTTATTGATTAACTTGATTGTTGAATGATTAACTCCATAGTTTGTTTTATCCTTGTTGAACTTCAATATGAACTCATTAAAGTGTATTACTGCGGATCTCCTTAATATGTTAAGGGCTGCTAGAAGCATGTTTATGAATTAACCGATTGTTGTGCTCGCGATCAAGTTTGCATCTTCTTCGAATAGTTCACAAAAGATTAAACATTTGTCGAAGGGTAGAAAAGTTAGAGCTAAGTTTAAGGAAAAGAAGGGTGAATGTCAACGTTACTTTGATGACGGACATTAAAAGGAGAAACATCCAATTTTTTTGAAGAATCTCAAAGGGAAGAAATTCGGTTCTATTTCTAAATATATTTTCCTTATAGAAAGATGTTTATCTTTAAGTGCTTCTTAGATTTAGATACTAGATTTAAGAGTAAAAGGCCTGCAATAAGAGAGACCATGGAATTTCAAGTTACAAAAGAAGCTTCTCTAAATTCCATAACAATGGGATATTGCCATGTGAAGCTTGATAGTGGACATGATTTAGTCTAATTTAATTGCTATTTTGTACTAAAATTTACTTATGGAATAATCTTCATTTCCCGTTCGATGGAAGTTGTTATAGTTTTGTTTGTAGTGAAATGTAATGAATGTTTGTTATAAAAGCAAAACATTATGCTATGGTACTCTTAAAGATGGCATTTAGACACTTAGGTGTAAGCATATATTCGTCGTTGAAAATAAAAGTACATATTAAATAAATGATAGCTACCTATGGCACCATTGACCTGGCCATATATGTGAATAACAGTTGATTAAGTTAAAAAACTGCGGTAAAACAACCAAGAACGATTCAATAGGAGCAAAGAAAGAGTTACTGGGACTGGTACATGCAAATATATATGTTCTTTATTTATGATAAACAAAGGTGAATCCGTATACTTCTTTATATTCATCGAAAATTTGTTTACACTTGGATTATGTATCTTATGAAACACAAATCAAGAATCTACAATAAATCCATAGAGTATAAGACTTTAGTTAAAAACCAAAAATGCAAAAAATAATAATAATAACTTGTTCTAATCGAGGCATTTAGTACATTAGATATGAGCTTCAAGGCTACCTAAAAGAGAATAAAATTCTCTCTCAAGTCATTACTCCCGATACTCCTTGGCATAAAGGCGTTTCAGAAAGGAGAAGTTGAACTTTGCTTGATATAGTTTCATACATGATGGGTGATACTGAGTTACCTCTTACTTTTGAGGATATGTACTTCAAACCACGATACACATGTTGAATTTTGTACAATCTAAATATATGCCAAAGACATCATACAAGTTATGGACTGGTAATAAGCCCCCTAATTTATCTTAAGGTATAGGATTGTCCACCTTACATTAAGAATGTAAACCCCAGTAAGCTTGAGTCAAGATTAATTTTATATAAGTTCATAGGGTACCCTAGAAACTCTCACGAATACCTATGTTATCATATTGGGGAACAAAACATGTTTTCTTTCAAGATATGCCACGTTTTTGGAAAACGAATCTCTATCTTGAAAGTCACTAACAGTAAGATGACTTGGATGAAATCCAGTAAGCTTTTATAGAAATTGAATATTAGACAGTAATTTAACACGTGTAGAAGAGACAAAACCTTTTAGAAGGTCTAGCAGGAATCCAACCTATAAAAGAGATACTATGGTTTTCTCATTGACAACAAGAAAGATGATTGCATTATTCATGATGATGATCCCCACACATATCGAAGAGTATTAGTGAGTAAAGACTTACAACAAAATCCAAAATAGATTCCATGTGGAAGAACAAATTTTGGAATTTGGGCATACATAAAGGGGTAAAATCCATCAGCTACAAATGGATCTTTAAGAAAAATATTGGTGTATTATTCTTTCTAAGAAAGACTCTTCATCTAAAAATGTTGAGAGAAATCATATGAGCGTGATTTCTTATGCTTTGATAATAGGATCTATCTTGTACGTTATTCCGTGTACTATGCTAGATATTATCTTTGCATAGGACGCAATTAGTAAGTATCAATCAAATCTGGGAGAAAATCATTGGATAGAAGTTAAGATCATCCTAGAGTATTTTAGAAATATTAAGGATTTGTTTTTACAATCATCCACCTTTAATGTCATCCATAACTGTAATGATCCTGAATTTTAATTTATTTTAAATTGATAATTTAAATTATTTTTGATTTAAAATTGTAAAATTTATTGATAAGTTGATTTGAAAATTATCAAAATAAAGGTCTTTAAAATAAAAATATACTTTATAAATACTAAGCATAAGTAAATAAAATAAATACGTATAGCTAAAATTTAAAACAACACATTAACTAGAATATATAAAGTAATGAAATATATATATATATATATATATATGTAAAATGCAAGATAATAAATATACTACAAAAATAAATAAATATACAAGACAATTTGTAAGGAAGGCAATTTAAATACTTAAGCTAAAAATTCTTGAGAAATAAGTAAACAAAATAATTGAACAAAAGCAAATAAAACAAAAGAAAGAAACAAGATAAAATTTATTTAAGTATAGGTATGCAACCTGTAGGCAAGTAAAAGGACTTCACTTATATTCCTAAGTATGCAGGCATAAGCTGCCAGGTAAGTTAGAAAATAAATAAAGTAAAAAATATATGTATGAAAGTAAAGTAAAATATCTATGAACTGGAAAAACAAGCAAGTAAGGTGAGGGTGTAGACATAAAGTACTAAGGCATGTAATGCCATTATCTTTAGTACACAAGATATCAGCCACAGCCACCAAAGCAAGGAAAGTTTGTACCTGATATTGGAAAAAAAAATGATGATAACCCCTGTAACTCATTTCTTTCCTATATACATTTCAACACATCACAAAACAACTTCATTTCAGTTTTCATTCATTTTAAACTGAGCAAAAGAAAAAAAGAAAAGAAAAGAAAAGAAAAACCAAAGTAATATCATCATCGTTTATACAAACATCTCAGATTTAAAACATCAAACCCATTCATCAAAACCTGAGATCAAGTGAGGACTTCCAGCTAGCAAACTCAAACCAGATTTCAACTTTGTATATTCAAAAAAAAAAGAACTTCAACTTCAATCTGAAAGCTTCTGGAAAACAAGATGTTTAAGTGAGTAACACTTGCTTAAAATTTTAAAATATGAATCTCTTGCTTATATATGTGTGAATTAGTATGTGTATCTATATATATTTGAATTCTTTGTATATCTGAAGGATGGATGAACTGTGCTATGTTCATATAGGTTCTCTGTCTTAGATCCAAAACATATGATTTAATTCAAAAATCAGTTCCACTTGAACTACACACTGTTTGGATTTGGTGTTAAAAATAATATTGTTTGTTTGATTTTAAACTAAGGTTTAAAAATTTATTAGAGTTGAAACAACATGTGAATGTCTCTGAAAAATCAATTAACTGAGCAAAGCTCTTAATAAGTTAAAAATCAAGAGTTTTAATTGTCGAATTCAGATATGAAAATTGGATCCTCATACTGTAATATGGATTTTAAAGCAAGCATCATGATTATTAGGGATTTAAATCAAGAGCACATGAGGGTTGAACGGAAATTAAACACGAGGCAGATTCTGGTGATCTAGGGGAAAGTGAGTGTCGCGAGTGATACTGAAGGGAGCTCGTTAGGTGGGGATGTCGGAAAAAATACTCGTAGTAATTCTAGTTCACCGTGGCGTTAGGGAATAGTCGAACTAGGGTTTAATTTTCAGTTTTGTTCAACGAAGACGACGCGACAATCTCGTCGACTGTGGTGCATCGAGTTCGATCGCACCAGGGGGATGGGTTCGTGGTTGATCGGTGATGGTGTGGACGAAGATTCGTGATCTCTGGGAGTCGACATTAACAGGTCGAGGTGATTTAAGTTGGTTGAGTTTTGTTCCAGTTTTGATTGAATAGCTCAATCTCGATTTTGGGTTCGTGATGAACTTTGGGTGGTTAGGATCGAAGATGAGGATGATCAGTGACGTGCTGGAGGTAGCAACGTTGATCGGCGATGGTCATCGCGATTGTGCACGTATACGTGCATCTTTTCGTATCAGCGTTTTGAGTTGGTTGGGGAAGAAGTAAGGGTCTCGGGGATGGTCTCGAGAAAACGATGGTTGGACTCGAAGGAAGGTGGAGCGCGAGTAACTCGAAGTAGGGCTCGTGATTTTTGCAATTTGTCTCGGGTCTTAACTCGAGTTACCAAAGTTTTTGCTCAGGTATAGTTTTTGTTAAACTTGAAAATTTTAAAGTTATAACAGCTTTTGTTTAAATACAAAATTAAGTTTATTTATGGCAAAGTAATTAAGTGAAAGGGAATTTGAAACAGTGTTTCAAACATATTGTGAATAATACTTAAATTATAAATATAATTGAACTTTACTTTAAGTAGTGAAGTTAATAATTTCTATTTCATTAACGAATGAATTTTCTATAGTAAACCGATTTATAATTAATAATGGTTAATGTGAGAAATTTTCTTTAAAAAGGGAATTAAAGAAACTAAATAGTTAATGAAATCATTAACTAAGATTATCTGAACAATTAATTAATGTGATAAATTTTTTAACCATAAATTAGATTAATAAATTTAATGATAATAAATTGTGGAACTACTAAGTATAATTACTTAATGATAGAAATTATGGAATTGATTTATGTAGCATAATTAATTGAGTTAATTTGATTTATTCAAAAATCTAAATTTCTTAAGTTAATTAATTCAGAATAATCACTTGATAATTTTGAAAACATAATTACTTATAGAAGTAATTAATAGATAATTAATGAATGTAATCAATTAAATGATGATTTGAAATTTTAGTAAATTATTTGTTAATAAATTTAAAGGATTAATTAATAATGTGATTTATTAAAATTAACTTAATAATTTAAAGATTAATTGATTCATTAATTAAGAATGATAGTTAAAAAAATTAAGGGTTAACTAATAAATTGTGAAAGGGAATTTATTTCAAATAATTTGTAATTAAATTATGATAATTAACCCGGATTAATAATTGATACATCCGATTTAAATTAATTATTTGATTAATAAACTCATTTGTGAATGTCTGGATTAGGCTGAATAATTGTTTTGTTTGATACCCCTGATATGTGATACTTTGTTTTTGAGCTGTGTGACTTATTTATCCGTAATTTATTATCTGTGAGTCTGTGAATGGACGATAAGCGTTATAGTTTATATCGCTTATCAACTATATTTCTATGTTCTGATCTATGATGATTGAATGATGTTGCACTATTGTGTTAAACCCCTGGACCACACCATACACACACAAATATGGATTTCACGAGGAAATCGATTAAGTCGCAGATTTTTGAAAATGGTTTTGAATTTGAATTTTAAAATTCAAATGGTTTGAAATAGATTGGGTTTAAAGTGAAAAGCTTTTGATAAAGGAATTTCAAAGATGAAATTTAATTTGAATAACTTGATAAAGTTTCAAATTTAGATAATTTGATTTAAATTTAAATTCAAAATGTGAAGCTGAATTCTATAATTTGAAACTAGGGATTAAAGATGTTATACTAGTTATATATGGGTTAAACTATTTTTTTAAAGTTTTGATTTGGGGATGTGAATAGAATTCAAGGGCTTTAACTCGTGTAAATATAATTGGATTTTTCTGAAATGAAAACTGTTTGTTTTCAAATAATAAAAGCTTTCACATAAGAAATGAACGTCCAATTTGTGTTAAAAAGAATTTCAAGTTTGAAAATGAAGATAATTTCCAAGTTATGAAAATGATTTGAAAGCTATAAGTTGAATCTTGATTTAAAGATTCAACAAGCTTGTGATGCCCCACCTCTATACCCACGCTAGACAAGAACATTACAGTGAATGCTGTCAACTAGCACGGAGAATAAGGCTGTTGAGGAGCGACCATCTGTATAATTGCTTTGTGCGAGTACCGAAATACCGGATAAAAATATAACTTTTCATCTCAAGAGGAAATCCGACATATCGACACAAACTCAAAGCTACTACACAGTGGCTATAAAGGTCTTTGGAAACAAATATAGAAACAAACATAACACAAATCGGTCACTGACAATTCATATCATAAAGGCGGAAATAGATATGAATATTACACTAGGAAGTGTACATCAGAGTAGTGGTCTAAAAAGATCCACAATATCACAAAAGAATAGTTACATGAACTACACAAAAGAATAAGTATACATTATGGAGTCTATATCTCAAATGTATACAAAAAAAAAACTACTAATCTAAGTAGTTAACCAAAAGACAGAGGAATCAATCCCAAGAGAGAAGTCAAGCAGAAGCACCTGTAACATCTCGGTCTGACCCGAGTATTATTTAATAAGAAAATAATAAACGGATCAGTCTAGCTATAAATACCAGGTGAAACGATATAGAGTAAGAGATATGACTAAACACATAATAATCTCTATGCCAAGCTGTGATTGATTTATATAAGTAATTGAAAATCAAGAGATTAATCAATATCAACAAATCTACACAAGAATCAAAGAAATGTCATACTCCTTATTTCGTTCACCAAACCACAAATATTGACGATAATATCAACGTCAATCACCAAAGTCAATGACACACAAATTCACCAATGCACAAATATTGATAAAACTTATCAATGGAAATCACGAAAATTGGTGAAACACAAATTCTAGAAATCATCTCAAGAAATCCAGAAATCACAAAGGGGGGGGGGAGGCCTATCACAAACGGGAGCATAAAGCTCACCAACACGTGTATCACAAACGGAACGCTAATTCCATGGTTGCTAACCATCACAAATTGAGCCGAAGCTCCACAAACGGTCCGAAGACCATGGGTTGCTACCCCACCAAATTGAGTCGAAACTCCACAAAACGAGGTTTAGTCTCCCACGCAGACAAAGAGACATGGCACATTGCTAGTCTAAATCACAAAGATGATCGTCATGATCAACGAGCAGTGTCGATTACAGCAAGCTAGTAAATATATGAGCTTAGCATCATGTCCCATAACAACTAGCTTAACTTAAATATTTACGAACAAATTGTATATCTCCACTAGAAAATTGTCACAAGAGTTTCAATCGAACAAGTCCAAGAATTAACCAACAAAGTGAATGCAAGCGTTTCATACCACTTGTTTTACTAAGTCGTTTAATTAGATTTCTCATACGAGTGAGGTAAAGGTTTATATATATACTAATAGATTGGAAAACAGTTTTATAAGCGAATTTGGTATTAAAATAGTATTGAAATCGTTTGAGAAAAGAGTTTTGATATTTACTACTAGTATAGAAAACCTTTATATTTTTAAAGTGACAAAGCACAAGGGGGATTGTAGAAACAATCAATCACAAAGATCACATTCGAAGATGTGAATAAAAATCCAATGAAATCGATAAAGGATCCATCGAAGTGGATATACCTAAAATTCCCAAAGAAAATAAGTCATCAAAGAGGATAATAAATGATGACAATAAATAGGATCATCACGAATCGATTTAAATTGGAAATTCAGTCCAAAAAGGCAAATTGGACTAAAACAGCAGGTTCAGTCGACTGAACAGAGGATTCAGTCGACTAACCCTGTACATGGGAATTTTCTAGGTTCAGGAAACTTTCTATTTCCAGGTTCAGTTGACTGAACAGAGGATTCAGTCGACTGAATCATGCCTGGAAACTTTCGGATTGCAGGTTCAGTTGACTGAACAGAGTATTCAGTCGACTGAATCATGCCTGGGCTGTTTTTCAGCCTTATTCAAATGAAGAGCAAACTCTTCCAAAATGCAACCGGACGAACATTGGCTCTAAGGGTTTATGCCAATCGACAACCCGGCCCTATATGCTCCTCGATGCATCACCAGAAGCATGATCAAACATCCATAAAAGGATTTTCACACAAATTGACTTAAAAACTCAAAAATTGGAATATTCACAAAACCAATCCAAATCAAGAGCAAATGCACATGAAGAAGTGTTAGGAATTCATACCCAACAACCAAAGATAATTATAGTCATAGATGTGAGATAAAAAATCTCACCTTTTCTCAAAATCAAACATGAAGAAGCTTGAAAGCAAATGGAGAATCAACCTCTTCAACACAACCCAAATGAGCTTGAATCTATGCTCAAAAACAAGAACATTACCAAAATTAGGTTTAGGAATTTCTGAAATTGGTAAGAGAATAAGTTGGAGAAGAAGAAGAGAAGCTTACCAATGGGTTCTTCTTGAGTTTGGAGTTTGGAATTTGATTTTCAATAGAAACTAGGGTTTTGGAGTTTTTAATTTCCAATCTCTCCCACCATTAATGTTATAAAAACTGAAAAGAGAAGAGAATGAGGGTGAGTGGGGGAGAGTGGCTCAGATTTGAGCATAAGTTAACATAGGGCTGAGCCCAAAAACCAAACCCAAAGTGAAAAGTAGCTTTTCGGACTAAAATCCGATTAACGATAAAATATTTAAATAAAATATTTAAATATAAAATCGATAAATATGCGGGTTGTTACAGACTCCCCTCCTTAAAGAAATTGCGTCCTCGCAATATTAAAGAAGAGAACATAAAGTAACAACCATAAAAGCATATTCAACACAAAAGAAACTTGAAATAAGAAGTTCACCTCAAAGAGCACGAGAAAGTAAGTCCGGGTGTGCTCGCTCGATGTACTCTCTAGATTCCCAAGAACAATCCTTAGGATTTGAAGACCATTGAACTTTAACAAGCAGAACATCTTTATTTCGAAGTCGTTTGACTTCCGAAGCAATGATATGAATAGGATGTTGCTCATAAGTTAAATTAGGCGAAATTTCAATCTCTTCCACAACACCGGGCTCAAGAACAGAATCGGAATCTCGAAGACACTTCCGTAATTGAGAAACGTGAAACACGTCATGAATAGCAGAAAATTGAGCGGGTAATAAAAGGCGATAAGCCATGGAACCAATACGTTCGGTGATAGGAAATGGCCCAATATATCGAGGCGCTAACTTTCCCGAGCGACTGAAACGCACAACACCTTTCATTGGTGAAACACGAATAAAAACAGAATCTCCAACAGAAAATTCTAATTTCCTTCTTCGATTATCGGCATAGGATTTTTGTCTACTCTGGGCTTCTTTCAACCTATGACGAATAAGGTCAATCTTTTCTGTGGAATCACGAATAAAATCTGGACCTAAAACCAGCTTCTCACCGGTCTCAAGCCAACAAGAAGGAGATCGACATGGCCTTCCATAGAGTGCCTCAAAAGGTGCCATACCAATACTAGATTGGAAGCTATTATTATAGGAAAATTCAACAAGAGAAATATGATCTTCCCAACTTCCACCGAAATCAAGCACACAAGCACGAAGAAGATCTTCAAGAGTTTGATTCACACGCTCGGTTTGTCCATCGGACTGGGGGTGATAAGCGGTGCTAAAATTAAGCTTCGTTCCTAAAGTTTTTTGAAGACTCTTCCAAAATCCACTGGTAAACAATGGATCACGATCACTAACAATAGAAGTAGGAACTCCATGAAATTTAACAATTTCTTTGATAAAGAGTTTGGCCAAAAGAGGAACGGTTCGGTTAGACCGAACGGGAATAAAATGGGCGGATTTAGTAAGTCTATCAACGATCACCCATAAGCTATCATGACCCGAACGAGAACGGGGAAGGCCATCTATAAAATCCATGGAAATTTGGTCCCACTTCCAAATTGGAATTTCTAAAGGTTGCAATAACCCACCAGGCCTTTGATGTTCGGCCTTAACGAGTTGGCAAGTCATGCAACACTTAACGAAGTTAGCGATGTCAAGTTTCATTCCCTCCCAATAATAAAGTCGCTTCATATCCGCGTACATTTTACTACTACCGGGATGAATGGTGAATTTAGAACGATGAGAATCTTCTAAAATATCTTTGCGAAGATCACTAATATTTGGCACGATAAGTCTACCAAATCTTCGAATGCCGCCATGAGAATCGATATCAAAGTCTTTCAAACCTTCAATATCCATTTTATCCTTAATATTTTGGCTAAGAAGAGCCAATTCGGGATCCACCTTCAAGAATGCGGTCTAAAAGAGAAGGATGAGCCTCAAGGCTACATAAAACAAGAGATGAACATAAATTGGATACGCGGTCTCGAATCTCACAAGTGGATAAGATCTCGAGATCGTTCCATTCGGATATCATCATAGAAACAACAGCTTGTTGTTTACGGCTAAGAGCATCGGCAACACGATTACCCTTACCGGGTGTATAAAGAATATCAAGATCATAAGGAGCAAGGAACTCGAGCCAACGTTGTTGACGCAAATTTAGTTCCTTTTGAGAAAATAAATATTTCAAAGACTTATGATCCGTGCAAAGAACAAATTTCTCTCCTAAAATATAATGACGCCAAATCCGAAAAGCGAAAACAATAGCCGCGAGTTCTAAATCATGAGTGGCATATCTAGTCTCAGCAGGCTTCAATTGCCTAGAAGCATAAGCAATAACACGTTCTCTTTGCATAAGAACGGCACCCAAACCAACGCGACTAGCATCGGTATAAACAACGAAATCTTGATTCCCCTCGGGAGTAACAAGAATAGGAGCATCAGAAAGGAGGTCTTTTAATTTCTGAAAAGAAACTTCACATTTGTCCGACCAAATGTATTTAACACCTTTCTTCGTTAAGCCAGTGAGAGGCACGTCAATCTTAGAAAAGTCTTTGATAAAACGACGGTAATAACCCGCCAACCCAAGAAAGCTATGGATTTCCGTTACACTCTCCGGTCTCTTCCAATCTTGAATCGCTTCGATCTTTGAAGGATCCACGGAAATTCCGGATTCGTAAATAATATGACCAAGAAACTTTGCCCGAGATTGCCAAAAATGGCATTTAGAAAATTTTGCTTTTAATTGATTACTCCTAAGAGTTTCCAACACAACCCGAAGATGCTTTTCATGCTCCTCCTCGGTTTTAGAATACACAAGAATATCATCGATAAAGATGAGAACAAACCGGTCGAGAAAGTCTTTGAAAACTCTATTCATAAGGTCAACGAAATACGTCGGAGCATTCGTCAAACCAAATGGCATGACAAGCCATTCATAAGATCCATAACGAGTACGGAACGAGGTCAATGGAATACTATCCTCTGCAATACGAAGCTGATGAAATCCAGTAGCTAAGTCTAATTGTGAAAAGACTCTAGCACCACTAAGTTGATCGAATAGATCATCAATCCGAGGTAAAGGATATTTATTTTTGATAGTAAGATCATTGAGCTTGCGGTAGTCAATGCAAAGCCTAAGTGTTCTATCGGATTTCTTCACAAAAATAGCTGAAGCTCCCCAAGGCGAAGAACTAGAGCGAATAAATTGCTTCGTCTCCAATTCGGATATTTGCTTATGCATCTCCTCGTTTTCTTTATTGGACATACGATACGGAGGACGAGTGATAGGTTGAGCTTCAGGAATAAGATTAATTCTGAACTCAATTGCTCGCTTAGGTGGTAATCCTAAAACGGGCTCGAATATGTCGGAAAATTCACAAACGACGTGAATAAGAGAAATAATATCACCCTCATCATCATCATCGTCATCACGAGGGTTTAAAGAATATAAAGATGCGACCAAGCTGGAAACTGAATCTTGAAGATTAATAGAAATCTGCTTAACAGATTGAGGACGTTGAAGATGAATAGTCCGCTCAGGACATAGGATATGAGCTTCATAATGGTTAAGCCAATCCATTCCCAAAATCATTCCAAAGCCTAAATAGCGCATGACATGCAAATCGTCTCGGAAAGAAAAATTACACAAAATAATCTCGACAACTTTACACAATAAACTGATTGTTGCGGATCCACCAACCGGATTCGCAATTCTCAAAGAAGTCATTAAACACAAAACATCCAAAGAAAAGGCATCAACAAGTTCTTTCGATATAAAAGAATGGGACGCACCCGTATCAAAATGAACTCGAATAGGATGATCACGAAATAAAATAACTCCATCCAAAATAGAATGAGAAATACCTTGGCCACGAGATGTGTTGCTAGGGGCTTGAGCAACATTTAATTTTCCCTCCTTCCTGCTCTGAAGCTTGGGGCATGAAGATATAACATGACCGGGGACTTTGCAGTAGCGACAAGAGAGAGACTTTGGGCACTTGTTCGCATAATGGTCCTTCGAATCACAATTATAGCATTCCCCACGGTTAAGTGGTAGAAGCGTTTGCTGCCGAAGATGCTTGCTTCCCTTTCTTATTAGGATAGGGGCCTTTGAATTTGTTTGGCCTCTTCTTGTTGTTGAAGTTTGGTTTGGAATACACTACTTCAACATCATTCTCCCTATCTGCCTCTTCCAGACGAAGAGCGATATCAACGAGTTGGTCGGAAGAAACTTCTAACTTTAGAAGTAATGGCTTCTTGAGACTTCTGTTTAAGCCATAGACGAATCTCTGATTCTTCTTCAGAGGGGTGTTGATGTATTCAACCCCATATTTGGAAAGCGACTCGAAGGAGGCAACGTAATCAGTCACGGAGGACTCACCTTGAACAAGGTCTATAAATCGTCGAGCCAATGTCACTTTCTTAGCTTCTGGCACGAATTATAATTCGAAGCGTTCCTGGAATTGCTCCCATGTGAGATCCGCTTCATTAATCTCAGAAATGAGAAGTTCGTACCAGTCCAACGCTCTCTCTTGGAGCATACTGGAGGCCACCAGAACTCGGTGAAGATCGATAAGATTCATGCGCGAAAAGATGCGATCGCATGTTCTAAGCCAAGCTTGGACTTCAATAATAGTTTCGGAACCTTTGAAGGGCTTCCCACCCAAATTAGTGTAATCGTTGCACAAGCGTGCAAATCCCGACTTTGGGTGAGTAGGTTCCGGGTTAGTTCCAGCTGCTTGAGCATTTGTCACTAAATCAAGAAGCTACTGGGTGGTCATAAAAACTCCATCTTGGGGTGGAGCGCTAGATTGACCGGCGCTGGGGCGGCCAGGTCTAACCATTTCTCTTCCTTTTGAAAGAAAGAAAGAAAGAAGAATAAGGTTATTCACCAAAAGAATATCAAGAAATCTTGATATATAAAACAAGGAATCATAAAAGAAAATAGGATAGTACGGTACGAAGACACGAATTAAATCCTAAAGCACGACTCCTAAGATGGACTTAGGACGATGATCCTTGTTAAATTATTCTATTTTGTTCCGAAGTTTGGCTCTGATACCAAGCTGTGACGCCCCACCTCTATACCCACGCTAGACAAGAACATTACAGTGAATGCTGTCAACTAGCACGGAGAATAAGGCTGTTGAGGAGCGACCATCTGTATAATTGCTTTGTGCGAGTACCGATATACTGGATAAAAATATAACTTTTCATCTCAAGAGGAAATCCGACATATCGACACAAACTCAAAGCTACTACACAGTGGCTATAAAGGTCTTTGGAAACAAATATAGAAATAAACATAACACAAATCAGTCACAGACAATTCATATCACAAAGACGGAAATAAATATGAATATTACACTAGGAAGTGTACATCAGAGTAGTGGTCTAAAAAGATCCACAATATCACAAAAGAATAGTTACATGAACTACACAAAAAATAAGTATACATTATGGAGTCTATATCTCAAATGTATACAACAAAAAAAACTACTAATCTAAGTAGTTAACCAAAAGTCAGAGGAATCAATCCCAAGAGAGAAGTCAAGCAGAAGCACCTGTAACATCTCGGTCTGACCCGAGTATTATTTAATAAAAAAATAATAAACGGATCAGTCTAGCTATAAATACCAGGTGAAACGATATAGAGTAAGAGATATGACTAAACACATAATAATCTCTATGCCAAGCTGTGATTTATATAAGTAATTGAAAATCAAGAGATTAATCAATATCACCAAATCTACACAAGAATCAAAGAAATGTCATACTCCTTATTTCGTTCACCAAACCACAAATATTGACGATAATATCAACGTCAATCACAAAAGTCAATGACACACAAATTCACCAATGCACAAATTTTGATAAAACTTATCAATGGAAATCACGAAAATTGGTGAAACACAAATTCTAGAAATCATCTCAAGAAATCCAGAAATAACAAAGGGGGGGGGGGGAGGCCTATCACAAACGGGAGTATAAAGCTCACCAACACGTGTATCACAAACGGAACGCTAATTCCATGGTCGCTAACCATCACAAATTGAGCCGAAGCTCCACAAACGGTCCGAAGACCATGGGTTGCTACCCCACCAAATTGAGTCGAAACTCCACAAAACGAGGTTTAGTCTCCCACGCAGACAAAGAGACATCGCACATTGCTAGTCTAAATGTAACGACCCGCCTTTTTGGACAGTTTAAACCGACGATCAAATACACATGTCGATTCCAAACCATTCAAAAGGGCAGATAGTTATTGGGGTAAATAAGAAAAGAAAAGAAAGAGAAATAAAGAAAATGAAACAACATAGAATCTCGCAGCGGAACGATAAAATATAATAGTCAAATAAACAGTTCATGAAGCTGTCTACTATACTTTGACAATTATTTATACAACATCTATCAGAGTTTATACATATACAATAGAACAATTAAATAATGCAGCAGATAGCATGATGCAAGGGTAATAATAGTAATAGTATACCAAATCTTCGTCTTCGTCCTCCAGAATAGATCTTCAAAATCTGAAAACTCAGGACTGACCCGAGCGTAATGAAAAGACAAAACACTCGAGTCAGGACTAAATACCCCTATGAAAGTTAAATCAATCGTAAATAAATATGAGTGCAACGGCGTCGGAGATGTTTACGGGGTTTGACATCTCCTATCCAGTGTCAACGTGCGTGCAATAACTCAGGAGATGTTACGGGATTTTCCATCTCCTAAGGATCCGTTAAACTATCTACTATATAGTAATGTACGCTAAGTAGATAATGTCTATCAGTAATATAAAGTACCAAAATAGCGGTAAGGCGTTACCATAATCCCCCTTAACACATTTTTATATTCCCAAAAGCATATACAAGACCGTAGTTTCCCCAAAACCGGAAGTCACCAGAGGCAATCCATATACTCAAGGTACAAATCAAACGTAGTGGTCGCGAATAGGATAATCAGTATGACAAGGTACATGAGGCGATACCAACTAGGATACTAGTAGTTGCGTGATCCGGACTGATGTTGGGCATAGCCAGCAGCTACCCCAACACCGCGAAACAACACTCCGAAATCAAGGGGTGCACCCAAATCGCATCACAAATGTAATAGAAATGGTATCGAAGAAGTGTGTCCGCTAGAGGTGGCGAACCTCAATGGCCCGGCGCGGCTCCTGTTTTAGTCATGTCAGGGGTCATCCAATAATCGTTCTCTTTCTTCAGTCAACGCGTTCACCAAACCATCCACTTCATTCTGGATCAACACTCCGCGTATAATAGTTATTAAAGTAGTTTTCGGTATCGACAGAGAGTATGTCCATATCTGATCCCGGTCTCTTTAATAACTACGTATTATTACACCGTTGGCTCTTTTACATTTCAAATCGATTCATAATTGATATCAAAATATCATATTCATTTCAAAAATCAAATCCATTTCAAATATTACCGTATCTATCAAAATGTCAGATTCCGTTTCAAAAATAAATTTTCGCATCAATATCTCATTTCAATTTCAAAATAATTTCGAATTCCAATTTAGGTTGCAACTTCATTTAATCCAATTCGTATTCAATTTCAATATTTAAACATAAGCCTTTCACCTTATTAACCAGCTTAGAATTTTAGAAAATAGTTTAAAAGTAGTTTTAAATAATTAAAATAGTTAAAATACTTAAGATCTTAAAACGGATTTGAAATAGACAAATTAGTTTAAAATACTTTAAATTGGATTAAGTAGATTTAAAATAGATTAAAATAGTTTAAGTATTTAAACAGAGTAATTTGGAAAACAAAATAAATAGCTTCAAAACCAAACCATTTCAATTATAACTTCTCAATTCAACAAATTTCAATTTCCGTTTACCGATTCAATTTCGATTTCAATTCAAATCAATGTAACTTTGACCTCAAATTAATTCAATTTTACATTCACCTTCAATTTACTCAATTTCAATTTATATCGATTTTTAGCTTGATTTTTCCAAAATATCAATTTATAACACTTAACAAAATTATCTTTCAATATTCAAATTTAAAACCCAATTACAAATATGATTCAATTTCAAGCCCAATTTCAAATATCATTTTATATCGCTTTTACTTAATAATATTCACAGCTCGATTTAAGGTTCAATCCTTTAAACGAATAAATTTTCGAACTTCAATCATAACCAATTTTTAAACTTCAAAGTCTCAACTTAATTATTTAAAAAAATTCCTTTAACCAAATTTTATTTCAACATTCCAAACTCAATTTTTCGATGAATTCAATTTCTATAAATCGATTTCTATTTATAACTTTAAATCAAAACATTTAAATAAATTTCAAATCGACGATTTCCAAAAATTATTAATTTAGCCAATTCGGTGTCTGTATATAATTTTATATCCTATGGCCAAGTAATTATTTATTTCAATTAAATGTCAGGGATGAGTATATATTACTTAAATTAAATCACAGTATCATATGTATGCATAACAGGATCTATATAAGCAAATAAACATCCAAACATTCAATTATCAACCAATAGCATCCATCAAAATACATCATCCAATAAACAATACAATTCATGGCAGTTTCATAGTTATCAATGTCAGGTAATTTATGCGCAATTCAATTTTAATTTCAATTTAACTGTCAATTTAATTTTTCAACGGTTAATTCAAATAACAAGCTATATGACAATTAAATTTATACCAAACAACGACAAATAAAATTCATAACACTTCATGATGTCAAGTTAACTAGCATAAAGATATTTAGTACGTTGTGAGCGTTATAAAACACTCACCTTGATTTTTCGATTTTAAATCAAATCGAACAACGTTCAATTTAACTCAAAATTTTCTCTAGCTCCAAATGATTCCAATCCAGCTCCATAGCGTAGTGCTCGACAAAACGAATCCGTCGCAATTCGTTTCGTCCAAAAAGGACCTCGTATGAAAGAGATACAGCTTTTTAAAGTTATACACAAATTTATATAAATCAATTCTATATTTATTTATTTATAAACCCCCCCAACCATCATAGCCGTTAGATTACCCAGCCTTAGCATCAGGCCGTCCACCCAAGCTTCTTCCCCAACCCCATACGCACACGACCGAACCCATAACGCGACCCCAAATCAATTTTCGCACCCCCCTCCCACGAGCACCACCACATCGATTAGAGACCGCCGTTGCGTGCGCCTTCTTCCACCCCGCCTCCGTGCCAAGTGCGGCCCCACCCGGTTGCTCCTGCTTCCTCGAAAAACGTGATGAACGCGTGACCTTCACAAGCGATTTCTGGTCGATCCACTGCGAGATTTCCGATCATAGCCATTGGATGTGGAGTACACGATGCGCTCTACCACTTCCATGTTGAAGGTTCTTCGAATCGATGAACGAATTGGAAGGTTTTTGAGGAGAAAGATCGGAGCATTTTGGCCCTTGTTTCTTGTGGTGGCGGCCGGCCATTTTAGGGTTAGGTTTATTAAAAAAAAATAAAAAAGAAACCATTGACGTGCTTTTATAGAAAAACGACGAACACTATTCAACCCGGGTTTTCGGACTCCGATTTACGCGCGATGACCGGCACTCCTAGGGTTTATCCCACGTTCCGGGCACAATGGGATAGGTTTCGAAAGCTAATTCGATCGTATGTGAGAGTTACAGCGTTAAACGATCAATTTAAATTAAATCGATTTAAACTAATTTCTGCGCGTTTTTGCTTGCTCCGGACAAACGGTAACTCAGATTGACATGAAATTTGAAATCTTACAATAATATCACATTACGGATCCAATGAAACTAGTTTCGTCGAAATCCGAAACCGTTTGAAAAATGACTATTTTAACTCGCCAAATTAATATTAAAACAATTTCAACGCGTTTCGAGCTGCCACGGTCAAACGACAACTCCAATTGCTACGAAAATTGAAATCCGATAATAACAAATTATTACGGATCCAATGGAACTAGTTTCGTCCAATTCTGAGACTGTTCAAAATTTGACTATTTTCCAATCGATAATTAAATATTAAAATATTCAATTTTCACAAATAAATTTTAAATTCAGTTTTAACAGTTCTATAACATCACTATAACTCCAATATGATAAAATAAATTTTTTACAAATCATTTTTAAATCATATTAAACTCAAATTCAATTATCCAATAAATTCCAATTTTAAAATCTTATTAACTCTATTTTAATCCCAATATAACTTACATTCACTTTGGAAACCAATTTGAATCATATTAATCAAATTTCAAATATTCACTCTATTTTCATATATTAAATTTCAATATCAAATTAATCATATCAAATTTGAAATTTAAATTATTCAAACATTCGCAATATTAAATTTAACAAATTTGATTATTCTTAAATCACTATCTTTTGAAATATTCAAGCGAACTTATAAAATTTAACTTTTGAAACGAATTAAAATTATAAAACAACTCTTTACATTATACGGTTATTCAATTCCCATTATTAAATTATTCAATAAATTCCTAATATTTAATTTAAACGATTTACCTGTTCAATATTCAATATTTGATTTTAAATAGATTTTACTTATCAATCAATTACTCTATTATACCCAATGAGTTCAACAGTTATTATCCTATTCAACCTTTGATTGCAAAGGAATTCACTAAGTAACTTTTATTTTTCATTACTTGGATAATTATTGTTGCAATTCATTCCAGTTATTATTATTCCAAACGAATTACAAATTTTTTTTTTTAACATTAAATCACGAAATCTTTTAAATTAGCTATTTTAATTATCGAAAATTTACGGGTCGTTACACTCTCCCCCACTCAAAACTTTTCGTCCCCGAAAAGGAAAAAGGAGGGAAAATGAACTAAGTATAGAATTCAACACCAGATATATTTTATTCAAAATAATCCACTTATAAACAATGAAATTCCATTTATAAAGTCATTACTTCACTTTCACTAAGTTATTCCAAACGACTTTCTAACTTTAAGAGTTACTTATCATAACAAGTAAAAAAAAATTAAAAAAAATTTTGAAAATTTTTCTAACACTCGGATTTACGAAAAATTTCGGTAGAGTCTCCTTTGCGCGGCTCGATCGGTACAACTACAAAACGCCTCTACGGGCCCCAAACCAACAAAAGAAAAATCCAAAAGCCGAGCGGCTCATCAAAAATAACCAAATCCAATGAAAAAATAAACATGTACCTTATACTTTTATTAGCGAGCATATACGAATAATATAGCGCGAAAGCGAGCTCCAAATGCGAAGCAAGCGCAATCCGCACCTACTAAACACTCAACAAACTATGAGAAACATGCATATACGAAAATAATATCAATATACATCATATAGCAACATAACAACTACATGTGCCAACATAGCAAATGCAGCAAAACAACAAATGCAACCATCCATCAACTATCATCCTACTATCATCCAACAAATCCATAACCAACCAATATAAATTCACTTCTCGTTAATATTTATTGACTTGGTTTCAATTTTAATCATAGTTGATTCATTAACGTTGGATTTTACTAACATTCATTCTCAATTCAATTAGTTAACATTCACTAATTTATATTTACATTAGTTCACTTCCAATTTAAATCAAATTAAATTCTATTTAAATTCATTTAACTTTCAATTTGATTTCAGTGATTTATAGCTTTCAATTTCATTAACACTTAATGAATTATATAAAATCAACTAACAAACATATAACAACCAAATCATCCCCAACATAACCTAATTATTAATTTTACATTCAATTTGGTTTATCTCTTTTATATATATCTTGTTATATAATTTTAAAAGAATCATTTTATATTTGGCATCTTAAATTTCCAATATTAACTTTTAATTAAGTCTGTAAGCCGTACATATATCATCCGTGAGCAATATCAATCTAATCGCTTATTCGATCACACAATTTCACTTCCAAACTAGTATCGTTCACCCGACTCTCTAGTGCGGACTTAGATTTGGTTTCTTGATTGGAAACTGTTACTCTCCTTGCATAGCCATATACTATGATAGAGAATTTCAGAATCAAATTAAAAATCCATATCCAGGGTTCGCCGTCGAAAATCGAGTGAAAAATCTTAACTTGGATCGATATAAATCATCTCGAAATTTTGTGCTCGAATTTGGATCAAATCGTTATGCGTATAAAATAACATACGTACAATCTCACGTATTACCTTCCAATAGATTTCTATCCAATTTATCTATATTAATTATTTTATTGACTTTCATTGTATTTGCAATTAATTATTCACAATCCATTATTTAGTTAATATATCTATTTCTTTACATAGCATACTCTTCAACATTATCTTTTCTTAAACATCATATCAAAGAATTTGTTTTCTCAAGTTCATTTTAAACATTCTATATCATTTAATTAAATCCAATTTCATTTTCCACTTGATTCTTAGCTATAAGAAATTCCTTTGTTTTCATTCATTGCATTTTCATAATTTCAGTAAATAACAAATTTATTTGTGGAATATTTATTAACGCGGAACATTTTATTAATCATCACTTTAATTTATAGTCATTCCATAAAAGCCTAACTTCTTATATATGACTTTTCTTAGTTTATAGTTATCTTAAAGGTTACAAATTTAATTTTCTTACAATCCTTTGCAATTTATATTTATTTCTATAACCAATTTATAAAGATATAATACGATTCATTTCTTAAGTTCACTTACTTGTTCCATTTATCCATTCATCATTTCATGCTATATTTTAGTATATAACATTTTTTTCACAACCAAAATTTTTATTTGTATACATTTTAATTCATTTTGAGTTTTCCTTACTTGTATACTTCAATTACTTTCAGGTTCTGTTTATTTGTACAACATCTCATTACATATCCAAAACATCATTTTAACTTTTAACATTTGGTAAATCTTGTTATATTTATCAGAATGCAATTTTGGTATTATACAAATTTTATAGAATTTCATTTTACTTAATTAGAATGTTCACAAATTTAATTTGTTTAAATCCTCTTTACCTTTCAACTTTAAAATTTTCCCAATCAATAGCTTAGATATCTTAATCCTCTTATTTTATAAATTCTGTTATTCACATTTCATTCAAATAATTTGAAAATTACTAATTAACATAACTTAGAAATTTAAATGCCCGGTTCTTTCAAATCATTTGAAATAAATATATACACTTATATCTTTAATATATTAAATCATACCTTTGGAGTTCAAACCAAAGCCCATTTACCCAAAATAATTTCGAAGAAAACAAAGCTTCTTAGAAGTCTCCCCCACTTAGAGACTCGAAAATGAACGTCGATGATGCTGCGTAGTCATCACCGAAATTATTTTCCATCGACATAAGAGAGGAGTACTAAATTCATTCTTTCCTTTAAAATCCTTTCAAAATATTTCCATAAACAATTTCCAACCAATATTACTATATATTTCTTCAAAACTTTGAAAACCATTTTCCAAAATCTCCGGGTCTTAAATTCAATATTGCCCAATTTAAATCTACTTTAATTTATAAGTCACCTTTATAAAACATTCTTATAGGATTTTCTTTCTTAGAACATTCTACAAGTGTTTTATCATTGTTCATTTTGTAATTCACCTTATTTATTTAAATTACAATATCCGATTAAGGTTAATAGCCAATATTTCATTTCCAACAACCAAATAAGCTAGATTGATCACCATAAATTTTGAAGTAAATTCTTTATATACAAAATATAATTAGGGCAAAATTATTTCATTTACCTAATTTCAAAACAATACTATGTCGAGTTGTTCCGTTTAAGTGTTTAGACATCCCTATCAATGACGTTAATTACTCGTATTGACCAGAATCCATAAGCCACTCAACAAATCAACCGACACAATATAAAACATTTTATATCACTAACAAATACGCTCTCTCATATACACTCAACTCATTCATATAGTTTACCTCTATTTCAATGAGTTATTCCCCACTAGAGCCAAGGTTTATCGCTAAACCAAAGCTCTGATACCAACTGTAACGACCCGCCTTTTTGGACAGTTTAAACCGACGATCAAATACACATGTCGATTCCAAACCATTCAAAAGGGCAGATAGTTATTGGGGTAAATAAGAAAATAAAGAAAGAGAAATAAAGGAAATGAAACAACACAGAATCTCGCAGCGGAACGATAAAATATAATAGTCAAATAAACAGTTCATGAAGCTGTCTACTATACTTTGACAATTATTTATACAACATCTATCAGATTTTATACATATACAATAGAACAATTAAATAATGCAGCAGATAGCATGATGCAAGGGTAATAATAGTAATAGTATACCAAATCTTCGTCTTCGTTCTCCAGAATAGATCTTCAAAATCTGAAAACTCAGGACTGACCCAAGCGTAATGAAAAGACAAAACACTCGAGTCAGGACTAAATACCCTTATGAAAGTTAAATCAATCGTAAATAAATATGAGTGCAACGGCGTCGGAGATGTTTACGGGGTTTGACATCTCCTATCCAGTGTCAACGTGCGTGCAATAACTCAGGAGATGTTACGGGATTTTCCATCTCCTAAGGATCCGTTAAACTATCTACTATATAGTAATGTACGCTAAGTAGATAATGTCTATCAGTAATATAAAGTACCAAAATAGCGTTAAGGCGTTACCATAATCCCCCTTAACACATTTTTATATTCCCAAAAGCATATACAAGACCGTAGTTTCCCCAAAACCGGAAGTCACCAGAGGGCAATCCATATACTCAAGGTACAAATCAAAACGTAGTGGTCGCGAATAGGATAATCAGTATGACAAGGTACATGAGGCGATACCAACTAGGATACTAGTAGTTGCGTGATCCGGACTGATGTTGGGCATAGCCAGCAGCTACCCCAACACCGCGAAACAACACTCCGAAATCAAGGGGTGCACCCAAATCGCATCACAAATGTAATAGAAATGGTATCGAAGAAGTGTGTCCGCTAGAGGTGGCGAACCTCAATGGCCCGACGCGGCTCCTGTTTTAGTCATGTCAGAGGTCATCCAATAATCGTTCTCTTTCTTCAGTCAACGCGTTCACCAAACCATCCACTTCATTCTGGATCAACACTCCGCGTATAATAGTTATTAAAGTGGTTTTCGGTATCGACAGAGAGTATGTCCATATCCGATGCCGGTCTCTTTAATAACTACGTATTATTACACCGTTGGCTCTTTTATATTTCAAATCGATTCATAATTGATATCGAAATATCATATTCGTTTCAAAAATCAAATCCATTTCAAATATTACCGTATCTATCAAAATGTCAGATTCCGTTTCAAAAATAAATTTTCGCATCAATATCTCATTTCAATTTCAAAATAATTTCGAATTCCAATTTAGGTTGCAACTTCATTTAATCCAATTCGTATTCAATTTCAATATTTAAACATAAGCCTTTCACCTTATTAACCAGCTTAGAATTTTAGAAAATAGTTTAAAAGTAGTTTTAAATAATTAAAATAGTTAAAATACTTAAGATCTTAAAACGGATTTGAAATAGACAAATTAGTTTAAAATAATTTAAATTGGATTAAGTAGATTTAAAATAGATTAAAATAGTTTAAGTATTTAAACAGAGTAATTTGGAAAACAAAATAAATAGCTTCAAAACCAAACCATTTCAATTATAACTTCTCAATTCAACAAATTTCAATTTCCGTTTACCGATTCAATTTCAATTTCAATTCAAATAAATGTAACTTTGACCTCAAATTAATTCAATTTTACATTCACCTTCAATTTACTCAATTTCAATTTATATCGATTTTTAGCTTGATTTTTCCAAAATATCAATTTATAACCCTTAACAAAATTGTCTTTCAATATTCAAATTTAAAACCCAATTACAAATATGATTTAATTTCAAGCTCAATTTCAAATATCATTTTATATCGCTTTTACTTAATAATATTCACAGCTCGATTTAAGGTTCAATCCTTTAAACGAATAAATTTTCGAACTTCAATCATAACCAATTTTTAAACTTCAAAGTCTCAACTTAATTATTTAACAAAATTCCTTTAACCAAATTTTATTTCAACATTCCAAACTCAATTTTTCGATGAATTCAATTTCTATAAATCGATTTCTATTTATAACTTTAAATCAAAACATTTAAATAAATTTCAAATCGACGATTTCCAAAAATTATTAATTTAGCCAATTCGGTGTCCGTATATAATTTTCTATCCTATGGCCAAGTAATTATTTATTTCAATTAAATGTCAGGGATGAGTATATATTACTTAAATTAAATCACAGTATCATATGTATGTCTAACAGGATCTATATAAGCAAATAAACATCCAAACATTCAATTATCAACCAATAGCATCCATCAAAATACATCATCCAATAAACAATACAATTCATGGCAGTTTCATAGTTATCAATGTCAGGTAATTTATTTGCAATTCAATTTTAATTTCAATTTAGCTGTCAATTTAATTTTTCAACGGTTAATTCAAATAACAAGCTATATGACAATTAAATTTATATCAAACAACGACAAATAAAATTCATAACACTTCATGATGTCAAGTTAACTGGCATAAAGATATTTAGTACGTTGTGAGCGTTATAAAACACTCACCTTGATTTTTCGATTTTAAATCAAATCGAACGACGTTCGATTTAATTCAAAATTTTATCTAGCTCCAAATGATTCCAATCCAGCTCCATAGCGTAGTGCTCGACAAAACGAATCCGTCGCAATTCGTTTCGTCCAAAAAGGACCTCGTATGAAAGAGATACAGCTTTTTAAAGTTATACACAAATTTATATAAATCAATTCTATTTTTATTTATTTATAAACCCCCCCCCCCCCTTACAATCATAGCCGTTAGATTACCCAGCCTTAGCATCAGGCCGTCCACCCAAGCTTCTTCCCCAACCCCATACGCACACGACCGAACCCATAACGCGACCCAAAATCAATTTTGGCACCCCCCCACGAGCACCACCACATCGATCAGAGACCGCCGTTGCATGCGCCTTCCTCCACCCCGCCTCCGTGCCAAGTGCGGCCCCACCCAGTTGCTCCTGCTTCCTCGAAAAACGTGATGAACGCGTGACCTTCACAAGCGATTTCTGGTCGATCCACTGCGAGATTTTCGATCATAGCCGTTGGATGTGGAGTAGATGATGCGCTCTACCACTTCCATGTTGAAGGTTCTTCGAATCGATGAACGAATTGGAAGGTTTTTGAGGAGAAAGATCGGAGCATTTTGGCCCTTGTTTCTTGTGGTGGCGGCCGGCCATTTTAGGGTTAGGTTTATTAAAAATAAATAAAAAAGAAACCATTGACGTGCTTTTATAAAAAAACGACGAACACTATTCAACCCGGGTTTTCGGACTCCGATTTACGCGCGATGACCGGCACTCCTAGGGTTTATCCCACGTTCCGGACACAATGGGATAGGTTTCGAAAGCTAATTCGATCGTATGTGAGAGTTACAGCGTTAAACGATCAATTTAAATTAAATCGATTTAAACTAATTTCTGCGCGTTTTTGCTTGCCCCGGACAAACGGTAACTCCGATTGACATGAAATTTGAAATCTTACAATAATATCACATTACGGATCCAATGAAACTAGTTTCGTCGAAATCCGAGACCGTTTGAAAAATGACTATTTTAACTCGCCAAATTAATATTAAAACAATTTCAACGCGTTTCGAGCTGCCACAGTCAAACGACAACTCCAATTGCTACGAAAATTGAAATCCGATAATAACAAATTATCACGGATCCAATGGAACTAGTTTCGTCCAATTCTGAGACTGTTTAAAATTTGACTATTTTCCAATCGATAATTAAATATTAAAATATTCAATTTTCACAAATAAATTTTAAATTCAGTTTTAACAGTTCTATAACATCACTATAACTCCAATATGATAAAATAAATTTTTTACAAATCATTTTTAAATCATATTAAACTCAAATTCAATTATCCAATAAATTCCAATTTTAAAATCTTATTAACTCTATTTTAATCCCAATATAACTTACATTCACTTTGGAAACCAATTTGAATCATATTAATCAAATTTCAAATATTCACTCTATTTTCATATATTAAATTTCAATATCAAATTAATCATATCAAATTTGAAATTTAATTTATTCAAACATTTGCAATATTAAATTTAACAAATTTGATTATTCTTAAATCACTATCTTTTGAAATATTCAAGCGAACTTATAAAATTTAACTTTTGAAACGAATTAAAATTATAAAACAACTCTTTACATTATACGGTTATTCAATTCCCATTATTAAATTATTCAATAAATTCCTAATATTTAATTTAAACGATTTACCTGTTCAATATTCAATATTTGATTTTAAATAGATTTTACTTATCAATCAATTACGCTATTATACCCAATGAATTCAACATTTATTATCCTATTCAACCTTTGATTGCAAAGGAATTCACTAAGTAACTTTTATTTTTCATTACTTGGATAATTATTGTTGCAATTCATTCCAGTTATTATTATTCCAAACGAATTACAATTTTTTTTTAACATTAAATCACGAAATCTTTTAAATTAGCTATTTTAATTATCGAAAATTTACGGGTCGTTACACTAAATCACAAAGATGATCGTCATGATCAACGAGCAGTGTCGATTACAGTAAGCTAGTAAATATATGAGCTTAGCATCATGTCCCATAGCCACTAGCTTAACTTAAATATTTACGAACAAATTGTATATCTCCACTAGAAAATTGTCCCAAGAGTTTCAATCGAACAAGTCCAAGAATTAACCAACAAAGTGAACGCAAGCGTTTCATACCACTTGTTTTACTAAGTCGTTTAATTAGATTTCTCATACGAGTGAGGTAAAGGTTTATATATATACTAATAGATTGGAAAACGGTTTTATAAACGAATTTGGTATAGTATTGAAATCGTTTGAGGAAAGAGTTTTGATATTTGCTACTAGTATAGAAAACCTTTATATTTTTAAAGTGACAAAGCACAAGGGGGATTGTAGAAACAATCAATCACAAAGATTACATTCGAAGATGTGAATAAAAATCCAATGAAATCGATAAAGGATCCATCGAAGTGGATATACCTAAAATTCCCAAAGAAAATAAGTCATCAAAGAGGATAATAAATGATGACAATAAATAGGATCATCACGAATCGATTTAAATTGGAAATTCAATCCAAAAAGGCAAATTGGACTAAAACAGCAGGTTCAGTCGACTGAACAGAGGATTCAGTCGACTGACCCTGTACCTGGAAATTTTCCAGGTTCAGGAAACTTTCTGTTTCCAGGTTCAGTCGACTGAACAGAGGATTCAATCGACTGAATCATGCTTGGAAACTTTCGGGTTCCACGTTCAGTCGACTGAACAGAGTATTCAGTCAACTGAATCATGCCTGGGCTGTTTTTCAGCCTTATTCAAATGAAGAGCAAACTCTTCCAAAATGCAACCGGACGAACATTGGCTCTAAGGGTTTATGCCAATTGACAACCCGGCCCTATATGCTCCTCGATGCATCACCAAAAGCATGATCAAACATCCATGAAAGGATTTTCACACAAATTGACTTAAAAACTCAAAAATTGGAATATTCACAAAACCAATCCAAATCAAGAGCAAATGCACATGAAGAAGTGTTAGGAATTCATACCCAACAACCAAAGATAATTATAGTCATAGATGTGAGATAAAAAAATCTCACCTTTTCTCAAAATCAAACAAGAAGAAGCTTGAAAGCAAATGGAGAATCAACCTCTCTTCAACACAACCCAAATGAGCTTGAATCTATGCTCAAAAACAAGAACATTCCCAAAATTAGGTTTAGGAATTTCTGAAATTGGTAAGAGAATAAGTGGGAGAAGAAGAAGAGAAGCTTACCAATGGGTTCTTCTTGAGTTTGGAGCTTGGAATTTGATTTGCAAGAGAAACTAGGGTTTTGGAGTTTTTAATTTCCAATCTCTCCCACCATTAATGTTATAAAAACTGAAAAGAGAAGAGAATGAGGGTGAGTGGGGGAGAGTGGCTCAGATTTGAGCATAAGTTAACATAGGGCTGAGGCCAAAAACCAAACCCAAAGTGAAAAGTAGCTTTTCGGACTAAAATCCGACTAACGTTAAAATATTTAAATATAAAATCGATAAATATGCGGGTTGTTACAAAGTTAATCGAATTTTGAAAGCTATGAGTTAAATCTTTGATTTAAAGATTTAATGAGTTAATCCAATTGGAATGGAAATTGTTTCGAAATCTACGAATTGATCTTTGTGAAATAAATCTTTTCGTAACATAAAGATTTGAAATGGTAATTGGTTTAATCCATTTGAAAAGGAAAGTTTTTGGATTTTAAGTTGTGACTTAATTGAAATCCCAATATCCATATGTTTTTGAAATACTGCGCTAACTGTTCGGTTTAGCCGGGAGAGGACCTTTGTGTCATGTATCCCATTGCGAATATGTGATATGTCGTTATGAATTGTATATGAAGACCGGTGTTGAAGACCGGATATTTTCGAAAACGAAAGGACAACTCGTCGACTGTCTATGCATCGACTGGTCCCCAGTATAGAGACTCCATATGTGAAAGGAAGTCCGAACGTGATTAGTGAATATCCGGATTGTAAGGACTTCTTTGTAAGTGCCTTCGGTTCTGTTCGAACCCGGAACAGACTTGTATGGATTGTATGTCTGACATTACAAATTGAGATATAAAGCTGATTTCTTTCAAATATATTTCTGTTGGTGTCGGAGAATTTATTCTCTTAGCTTAACACCCTTCTCTGAGACGTACGAGCTCAGAGGTTATGTAGTTGATGGTTATCGGCGATATATTCCCAACTTGGTAATGTGACATGTTGAGTGTTGCTGTGAAATGATCATTGTTTGATCATTTGTGATATGATCATTTGTTTGATCATTTATCTTTGTGATCATTACTTTGATCATTTTTTGACCCAAAGCATGGCTTTGTACCAAAGCGTGGCTTTGTGGACGAGACTTCGTCGGACCTCACACCCCGAAATGGTCGAAATAGTTAAGATGCGGCATGGTTATTGGGGGTAGCACCCCTTAGGGTATGTGCATTTCCTTCTGGATAGAAGTTGTATCATGGTATGGAGCCCAGATACTTAACTTATGTTGATATCGCTGATATATATATATATATATATATATATATATATATATATATATATTACTTTGTGATTTGTTGCTGGGGCGCCGATTAAAGGTTGTTTACAACCGAGAGATGGCATACTCGTGTCAGTTGTTACCCAGTTAGGGGTAACCCGGCCTTGTGTTGGCAGAGATCCGGTTAGGTTCTCGGGGACGTCCTTCCAGAGGCGTTCTCACGTGGCAATGGGAAGTTCCTTGGCCTGACCATTTGTTGGAAATCCAAAGAAACAATACGATCTTGTACGGTTTTAGCTGTAGAACCTTCCATTTACTTATGATGGCGCCCCACTGTTTAGATGGTAGCTATAGTAGGCATACGATAATGGTCGTATGTTGGCTAAGATTTATCCTCTACTTTCGAAATGTTTTCTGCACTTTGCACTTATAGTAATAATATCAAGGAAATTGCGTATCAAACATGTTTGACTATCATAAGAAGAAATCTCCTCCAATTCTGCGTTTGCATTGTGTGTGTGGCGGGAGGTCTTATGGTAGTTTCATTTCTAAAAGCACTGCGAGTTGACTTTAAAATCTTTAGTACATTGTTTAAAAGACAACTATTTTCTTTTTTTTGCTCACACCAGTCCCATGACTGATCCGGAGTTTATTGTTTCTTTCCTAAACTTTGGGTGCTCAAAATTTCCTACACAAGCAGTCTATTGTTGGGTTTTTCAGATAGTTATGTTCAGTAAATTATCTGGAGCTAGTTCAGTCTTTGGATGTGGACGAGACTTGCTTGTCTTTGCGTATCGTGGTGTTGGATCGAGCTGCTGTTGCTGGAGTTCTCTTTTGAAGACTATCTTAGAGTCATATTGTTCCGCTGCTAGATGTTATCTATTTTTCTTTTCCGCTGCTATTTTATTGTATCATATCTCTGATGTATATTGATATCTATTGGATCATCTGTTGTATCAGATATTGTATCAAAGCTGTATATAAATGTATTATTCTTTTATTCCGCTGTATTATTTACTTAATGTTGTTATAAGCTCCGGCGAATCGGATTTGAACGGTCGAATCTACAGCATTCGAGTACGAAGTAAAGTATGGATGTCGATGACCAGAGCGGGCAAAATCCGTCTCGTTACATTTGGTATCAGAGCTAAGGTTGAACTTTAGCTCAGGAGTGTAACACGTTAAGTAGCTCATTAGAGATAGGGTGAAGTATACCCTAGAATGAGTATATCCCTAAGATATCCGTTCGAATGTCTCAGTGGATTCTCTTACTATCCAGTGATAGTGAGTATGAGTGCAAGAAGAGAACGAGATAGGGGACAGGGAAGTACGACTATAAATGGTCAATACCCTACAACGGTGGAAATGACTTTCTTATCAATTTTCTTTGATTTGTCTTTTCAAATTCTTTTGATTGTTTCGTACCAGCTTCAAAAAGAAGTTCGGTGCGTTGATACTCTACGAATCGTTGTAGAAGATTCTTACTTCGTATTTCATCGGTTTCTTATCAGTTTTGGATTTAAACCTTAATGAATATGAATATGAATTTGAAATTGGAAATTTTGAATAAATTAGAAATTTTAATTGAGTTAAATTGGTTAATAGAATATGAAGGATAATTTGAATTGTATTGATAAAATGATTTCGTTTAAAACAAAATTTGAATTTTTGAAATTCTATTGAAATTTCTTGTGAATATCAAAGTCCAAAGAGGGACAAATTGGTATATATTTTGAGATATTCTGACTTGAATTTGGAATCCATATCTTGTGTTTGAGGAATTATAGAAGATCGAATCTATCTATCTTTGTTGTTTTCGTGCCTACGAATTTCGAGGACGAAATTCTTTTAAGGGGGGAAGTCTGTAATGATCCTGAATTTTAATTTATTTTAAATTGATAATTAAATTATTTTTGATTTAAAATTGTGAAATTTATTGATAAGTTGATTTGAAAATTATCAAAATAAAGGTCTTTAAAATAAAAATATACTTTATAAATACTAAGCATAAGTAAATAAAATAAATACGTATAGCTAAAATTTAAAACAACACATCAACTAGAATATATAAAGTAATAATATATATATATATACACACATATATATATGTAAAATGAAAGATAATAAATATACTACAAAAATAAATAAATATACAAGACAATTTGTAAGGAAGGCAATTTAAATACTTAAGCTAAAAATTCTTGAAAGCAACCAGACAAAAGAAGAAATAAGTAAACAAAATAATTGAACAAAAGCAAATAAAACAAAAGAAAGAAACAAGATAAAATTTGTTTAAGTATAGGTATGCGACCTGTAGGCAAGTAAAAGGACTTCACTTATATTCCTAAGTATACAGGCATAAGCTGCCAGGTAAGTTAGAAAATAAATAAAGTAAACAAAGATATGTTTGAAAGTAAAGTAAAATATCTATGAACTGGAAAAACAAGCAAGTAAGGTGAGGGTGTAGACATAAAGTACTAAGGCATGTAATGCAATTATCTTTACTACACAAGATATCAGCCACAACCACCAAAGCAAGGAAAGTTTGTACCTGATATTGGAAAAAAAATGATGATAACCCCTGTAACTCATTTCTTTCCTATATACATTTCAACACATCACAAAACAACTTCATTTCAGTTTTCATTCATTTTAAACTGAGCAAAATAAAAAAAGAAAAGAAAAAAAAACCAAAGTAATATCATCATCATTTAAACAAACATCTCAGATTTAAAACATCAAACCCATTCATCAAAACCTGAGATCAAGTGAGGACTTCCAGCTAGCAAACTCAAACCAGATTTCAACTTTGTAAATTCAAAAAAAAAAGAACTTCAACTTCAATCTGAAAGCTTCTGGAAAACAAGATGTTTAAGTGAGTAACACTTGCTTAAAATTTTAAAATATGAATCTCTTGCTTATATATGTGTGAATTAGTATGTGTATCTATATATATTTGAATTCTTTGTATATCTGATGGATGGATGAACTGTGTTATGTTCATATAGGTTCTCTGTCTTAGATCCAAAACATATGATTTAATTCAAAAATCAATTCCACTTGAACTACACACTGTTTGGATTTGGTGTTAAAAATATTATTGTTTGTTTGATTTTAAAGTAAGGTTTAAAAATTTATTAGAGTTGAAACAACATGTGAATGTCTCTGAAAAATCAATTAACTGAGCAAAGCTCTTAATAAGTTAAAATTCAAGAGTTTTAATTGTCGAATTCAGATATGAAGATTGGATCCTCATACTGTAATATGAATTTTAAAGCAAGCATCATGATTTTTAAGGCTTTAAATCAAGAGCACATGAGGGTTGAACGGAAATTGAAAACGAGGCAGATTCTGGTGATCTAGGGGAAAGTGAGCGTCGCGAGTGATACTAAAGGGAGCTCGTCAGGTGGGGATGTCGGAAAAAATACTCGTAGTAATTCTAGTTCACCGTGGCGTTAGGGAATAGTCGAACTAGGGTTTAAGCTTCAGTTTTGTTCAACGAAGATGACGCGGCAATCTCGTCGACTGTGGTGCATCGAGTGCGATCGCACCAAGGGGGATGGGTTCGTGGTTGATCGGTGAAGGTGTGGACGAAGATTCGCGATCTCTGGGAGTCGACATTGACAGGTCGAGGTGATTTAAGTTGGTTGAGTTCTGTTCCAGTTTTGATTGAATAGCTCAATCTCGATTTTGGGTTCATGATGACCTTTGGGTGGTTAGGATCGAAGATGAGGATGATTAGTGACGTGCTGGAGGTAGCAACGTTGATCGGCGATGGTCATCGCGAATGTGCACGTACACGTGCATCTTTTCGTATCAGCGTTTTGAGTTGGTTGGGGAAGAAGTAAGGGTCTCGGGGATGGTCTCGAGAAAACGATGGTTGGACTCGAAGGAAGGTGGAGCACGAGTAACTCGAGTAGGGCTCGTGATTTTTGCAGTTTGTCTCGGGTCTTAACTCGAGTTACCAAAGTTTTTTCCCTGGTATAGTTTTTGTTAAACTTGAAAATTTTAAAGTTATAACAGCTTTTGTTTAAATACAAAATTAAGTTTATTTATGGCAAAGTAATTAAGTGAAAGGGAATTTGAAGCAGTGTTTCAAACATATTGTGAATAGTACTTAAATTATAAATATGATTGAACTTTACTTTAAGTAGTGAAGTTAATAATTTCTATTTCATTAACGAATGAATTTTCTATGGTAAATCGATTTATAATTAATAATGGTTAATGTGAGAAATTTTCTTTAAAAATGGAATTAAAGAAACTAAATAGTTAATGAAATCATTAACTAAGATTATCTGAACAATTAATTAATGTGATAAAAATTTTAACCATAAATTAGATTAATAAATTTAATGATAATAAATTGTGGAACTACTAAGTATAATTACTTAATGATAGAAATTATGGAATTGGTTTATGTAGCATAATTAATTGAGTTAATTTGATTTATTCAAAAATCTAAATTTCTTAAGTTAATTAATTCAGAATAATCACTTGATAATTTTGAAAATATAATTACTTATAGAAGTAATTAATAGATAATTTATGAATGTAATCAATTAAACGATGATTTGAAATTTTAGTAAATTATTTGTTAATAAATTTAAAGGATTAATTAATAATGTGATTTATTAAGATTAACTTAATAATTTAAAGATTAATTGATTCATTAATTAAGAATGATAGTTAAAAAATTAAGGGTTAACTAATAAATTGTGAAAGGGAATTTATTTCAAATAATTTGTAATTAAATTATGATAATTAACCTGGATTAATAATTGATACATCCGATTTAAATTAATTATTTGATTAATAAATTCATTTGTGAATGTTTGGACTTGGCTGAATAATTGTTTTGTTTGATACCCCTGATATGTGATACTTTGTTTTTGAGCTGTGTGACTTATTTATCTGTAATTTATTATCTGTGAATCTGTGAATGGACGATAAGCGTTATAGTTTATATCACTTATCAACTATATTTCTATGTTCTGATCTATGATGATTGAATGATGTTGCACTATTGTGTTAAACCCCTGGACCACACCATGCACACACAAATATGGATTTCACGAGGAAATCGATTAAGTCACAGATTTTTGAAAAGGGTTTTGAATTTGAATTTTAAAATTCAAATGGTTTGAAATAGATTGGGTTTAAAGTGAAAAGCTTTTGATAAAGGAATTTCAAAGATGAAATTTAATTTGAATAACTTGATAAAGTTTGAAATTTAAATAATTTGATTTAAATTTAAATTCAAAATGTGAAACTGAATTCTATAATTTGAAACTAGGGATTAAAGATGTTATACCAATTATATATGGGTTAAACTATTTTTTTAAAGTATTGATTTGGGGATGTGAATAGAATTCAAGGGCTTTAACTCGTGTAAATATAATTGGATTTTTCTGAAACGAAAACTGTTTGTTTTCAAATAATAAAAGCTTTCACATAAGAAATGAACGTCCAATTTGTGTTAAAAAGAATTTCAAGTTTGAAAATGAAGATAATTTCCAAGTTATGAAAACGATTTGAAAGCTATAAGTTGAATCTTGATTTAAAGATTCAACAAGTTAATCGAATTTTGAAAGCTATGAGTTAAATCTTTGATTTAAAGATTTAATGAGTTAATCCAATTGGAATGGAAATTGTTTTGAAATCTACGAATTGATCTTTGTGAAATAAATCTTTTCATAATATAAAGAATTGAAATGGTAATTGGTTTAAACCATTTGAAAAAGAAATTTTTTGGATTTTAAGTTGTGACTTAATTGAAATCCCAATATCCATATGTTTTTGAAATACTGCGCTCACTGTTCGGTTTAGCCGGGAGAGGACCTTTGTGTCATATATCCCATTACGAATATGTGATATGTCGTTATGAATTGTATATGAAGACCGGTGTTGAAGACCGGATATTTTCGAAATCGAAAGGACAACTCGTCGAATGTCTTTGCATCGACTGGTCCCCGGTATAGAGACTCCATATGTGATGGGAAGTCCGAACGTGATTAGTGTATATCCGGATTGCAAGGACTTCTTTGTAAGTGCCTTCGGTTCTGTTCGAACCCGGAACAGACTTGTTTGGATTGTATGTCTGACATTACAAATTGAGATATAAAGCTGATTTCTTTCAAATATATTTCTGTTGGTGGCGTAGAATTTATTCTCTTAGCTTAACACCCTTCTCTGAGACGTACGAGCTCAGAGGTTATGTAGTTGATGGTTATCGGTGATATATTCTCAACTTGGTAATGTGACAAGCTGAGTGCTGCTGTGAAATGATCATTGTTTGATCATTTGTGATATGATCATTTGTTTGATCATTTATCTTTGTGATCATTACTTTGATCATTTTTTTACCCAAAGCATGCCTTTGTACCAAAGCGTGGCTTTGTGGACGAGACTTCGTCGGACCTCACACCCCGAAATGGTCGAAACAGGAAAGATGCGGCAAGGTTATTGGGGGTAGCACCCCTTAGGGTATGTGCATTTCCTTCTGGATAGAAGTGGTATCATGGTATGGAGCCCAGATACTTAACTTAAGTTGATATCGCATATATATATATATATATATATATATATATATATATATATATATATTACTTTGTGATTTGTTGTTGGGGCCCTGGTTAAAGGTTGTTTACAACCGAGAGATGGCATACTCGTGTCAGTTGTTACCCAGTTAGGGGTAACCCGGCCTTGTGTTGGCAGAGATCCGGTTAGGTTCTCGGGGACGTCCTTCCAGAGGCGTTTTCATGTGGCAATGGGAAGTTCCTTGGCCTGACCATTTGTTGGTAATCCAAAGAAACAATATGATCTTGTACGGTTTTAGCTGTAGAACCTGCCATTTACTTATGGTGGCACCCCACTGTTTAGATGGTAGCTATAGTAGGCATACGATAATGGTCGTATGTTGGCTAAGATTTATATTCTACTTTCGAAATGTTTTCTGCACTTTGCACTTATAGTAATAATATCAAGGAAATTGCGTATCAAACATGTTTGACTATCATAAGAAGAAATCTCCTCCAATTCTGCGTTTGCATTGTGTGTGTGACGGGAGGTCTTATGGTAGTTTCATTTCTAAAAGCACTGCGAATTGACTTTAAAATCTTTAGTTGATTGTTTAAAAGACAACTCTTTTCTTTTTGTTGCTCACACCAGTCCCATGACTGATCTGGAGTTTATTATTTCTTTCCTAAACTCCGGGTGCTCAAAATTTCCTACACGAGCAGTCTAGAGTTGGGTTTTTTCAGATAGTTAGGTTCAGTGAATTATCTGGAGCTAGTTCAGTCTTTGGATGTGGACGAGACTTGCTTGTCTTTGCATATCGTGGTGTTGGATCGAGCTGCTACTGCTGGAGTTCTCTTTTGAAGACTATCTTAGAGTTATATTGTTCCGCTGCTAGATGTTATCTATTTTTCTTTTCCACTGCTATTTTATTGTATCATATCTCTGATGTATATTGATATCTATTGGATCATCTGTTGTATCAGATATTGTATCAAAGCTGTATATCAATGTATTATTCTTTTATTCTGCTGTGTTATTTACTTAATGTTGTTATAAGCTCCGGCGAATCGGATTTGAACGGTCGAATCTACGGCATTCGAGTACGAAGTAAAGTATGGATGTCGATTTTCGAGCGCGAAAAACCGCGGTCGTCACAATAACCCATGCTTAAGAGGCAGTCGAATCCCATAAGTATCATAGATGATAGTCCGTAGGATAGTATTTAAAACAAATATAGCATATCTATCAAAATTCATACATAAATATATGTGTGTGTGCATACACTAACATCTCACAGTAGGAGAAATAAATATAATATCAATAAAAACATGTATGGGACTGCATGCATATCAAATAATAAGGCATAAGATCCAACGTCATAACATATCATATTCCAAACAGATGGGGTGTAAAAAGTACATCAAATCCATATACAAAATGTCTTGTAACACATGTAGTCTAACATGTCCACAACCCAAAAATATTGGATAGATATAATATTAGAGATAATTGCTATGACTGTAAAACTTTCCGCTGAAGAATCCCTCCTCTAAGTCAACATATTCAAGGAATAGGTAACAAAAGAGACAACATAGAAAGAGTTAGATATAAAGTTTAGTGAAAAGGAAATATTTCATAATTGCATGATTACCGATACAATAATAGATATATACACATACACACACATACACATACATACATATACACACATACCTACCTCGACCTTCATTTACACCCACTTCTAATAAGCTAGTGCATTTCTACTATAGTGCTACCTAACACACAATAAGTGTATGAACTATTAATGACCATTGCAAAGGATCGCTACATAACCCCTACATACTAGGTTAAAGGGCCTCAGACTCTAGGTAAGCCTAAATTCATCAAGTATGATCATCAGTATAACATTAGTACCACAATGCTCCAATGCATCATCCACCATGTTCAATCAAGTGCATTAAGCGTGTGGTAAATGAGGCAAATTTAAGAATTTTTTTAGTAATTACTATAATAGATCTTTAATTTGTGTTATCATCAATAATTATGTAAAATTAAGTCATATTCAATACTTAATGGGGATTTTAGAAGAAGTGTGTTTATGATTTGTTTCAAATTTTAGTTAAATTATCATTTACCTTAAAATATAATTTAATTTTAGAACATATCATTGTCAAAAAATATAAAGTCAAGAACATCATATGTTCTATGACTAAGAAAGAAGATATGTGTATGTTTATTATTCTTTTATTCAACAACACATACCCAAGAATTATAGAAAATATCTACTTAAATTTAACATTTAACTAAATAGTTTTACTCGTTTAAAAAATTAATTTGTTTTAATAAAATTATCACATATTTGAATTAATACATACATATATGTATATACATATGTATTTATGTATGTGCGTATCAAACAAGTTTGTTTTTTTTATGAAGTAATGTAAAATTCATTTGAATTTCATATAAATAATATCCTAAGGTAATAGTTTTTATCACAATGTGTGTGTGTACACGTTTAAGAATATCAATGCTTTTACATTTTTATTACTATATCAATCTAAGGTATGTGATTACTGCTAAAATAAAATCACCGTGTCCATAATTTCGATAGAAAGTCAAGTAATGAAGTCGTGCATAAAAAAAATTTGTATGTAAGAGTTATATATGTTTAAACATGTAAGGGTCAAAAGGTAAACTTAAAATTTGTTGGGTTCATATTAGATTTTACCTTCTTTCATCTTGAAATCCTAGACACTTGTAACCCGTTATTTTACCTAATTATCGTCACTAAAAAGACAACCTAAGGCACAACAGATGTCTCCTTCATGCTTCTCATGCCAAGCTCCGTCCAACCATACCAACAAGTCAATATCTGATGCTTATCCCTGGGAATCTTGATGCAATGTCGATTGTCACCTGGCTGGGTTGGAGTCAATGCTTCCATCTTCAATAAAGAACTAGTATAACGGCGAATTGATAAAATCGAATAATAAATACTCGTTGAGCGCATCTATCTATGAAGGCAATCGCCGAAGGCTTGATGTGCATAGTTCATGCCCATGAAGGTGCATAATTTTTATAAACATAGATTCTTAAAAAAAGAGAAACTATTTCATAATATATATACAAATTTTTGTAAAATTAAAATTCAATTTGGTATTTCCTTTTTTGATCCCGTCGACCGATTACCACTTGAACCTTCAGCTTTGCCTCAAAAATAATTTTTCTCAAACTCAATAGTGGAGTTGGAAAGTCCACAATCGAGATATATTTTTTATGGAGAGGGATTGAATTTCTCTATCAATAGGATGAGGCATCTATGTATATTTGTAGTAGCAATAATAGGCTATGTAAAATACCTTAATCCGATCCACTATATAGGAATGATCCATTATAAGTGAGGTTTTATCAAACTTCGTTAATTAAACTCATTTAAATAATTTATGCCCACATATGTTTTGGCCCACCTAATTATAAAAAAATTTAAAAAATTTAGCTAATAGGTTATATATATTATATTTAAATTATTATATTGGCCAAAAAATAATTGAATAAATATATAATAATTATGTATTTTATTAATTAATTTTAGGCCCCCTAATAATAACTAAAAATATATTAATTTGTATAACCATTATATTTATTTCTACATAATAATAATTTGTCACTCTTATAAATTATTTCAACAATCGAAAACTAGGAGTTGTGTAAATCTTAAGTGTGAATTCAGCCCTTAGTAATATTCAGATAATTTAAATATTAAATCCTGTACGGACTTTGATGAAACACGGTAGTGGACACATGTTCAATTTCCTGCAGATTATCTAAGTGAAATCTTGTATCTTATCGTTTAGAGTGTCATCCTTATGCAATGATATATTATGCATATTTTATTTGTCATTACTTGGTCAATGTTCAAAACTCTATTAATATCTGTAGCTAATTATGAAGTCCAACATCGAAGTCCACAGTTTAATTTGATAGCAAATTTAGACTCATGGATTTGCTTTGGCCAAAGACTTTAATTTTATGCTGACTATCAATTACAATGATACTAACCTTATATTGGAAGGAGATGAATCCTTTCATGAATAATTGTTCACTTCAGGTGGTTCAACTCATACCTAACTATGACCTTAACACGATTCATGTTGTCGCGTGATTAACCACAGTTAAAGTATAATTTAGGCAATTAAGTATTCTCAAGTCCAAAGACCACTTCACATTGTTATGTGAGATCTTCTATTTGACATTTAGGCTATAGAAGACTTTTGATTACTCATTCTGGTAATTGTCCCAAACAAATACGCGTAATTAACCTCTTGGTTCCCCCTAAAGGTCATAAGTAATTCATTGTCCATCATACCGACAACATTATGTATTGTCTCAATGGATATATCGATATTAAATTCTTGATACATTTTAACTAAAAATATTTAAGGATAAGTACTTTATTTTATATAGTTTAATACTCATGGTTACAAGCTCATTCGTAAATGCGACTGTTAGTATAATTTTCCAATGGATTTTCCACTTGTGAAAATTATTAAATACAAATATAATAGTATATACAACAGAAAATAAAACCAAAAACTTATTTTATCTTGAACCAGATTTTCTATAAGAGTTAAAGTTATATAATCAAATTACATAATTGCCCCTACCATACACTCTTAAGTCTATCAATCTTCCACGTGCACTTGAGGCCAATCATGGTGACTCACAACCTTTCTCCCGATTACTTTTTCCTAAATAAAACTGAGAAAGGGCCTTAGTGAGTGAATTTATAATATTATCGTTATTTCGTATCCATTTTTCGATACACTTCCTCGTAGCTAATAATGTAATAACCCGGATTCTGGACACCTATTAATTGGATAATTAACTAATTTTGTTTGGATAAATAGATATCTGAATATATATAAGTAGATTTGAAACTATAATAATTAAATCAGCATGATGAATCTTATAGTAAATTAATAAATATATTTAAGTTTAAATACATAATAGTCCAAATTTGAATAAAATTGGATAAAAAGATTTAATGTACATTTGTAAACATAATACTTTTTCTTTATATATATAAAGTATAAAAAAAAAATTAAATAAATTTAAGTAAAGGTAGTTTGTAAACATATAGGGATTTAAAACATACATGTAAAAAGATATTACATAGATTAAGTAATTAACAAAATACTTTAGACATGAATAAGAATAAAATTTAATAAAGGATATTATATAAAAATACATAAACATATTAGGTACATTATAATTACAAATGTAAACAAAATTCACTTTGCTTTTTAAACAAGTGTAAATCAAATATTACATGCAAATGACATTTGTAAGTAAAATTAACAAGTGTCTTTATAAAAATTAAAATGAAAGATAAAATCAAAGAGGTACTTTCCTAATCCCTTCTCATTTACACTTTTACTTTCATTATCAAAAAAACAAGGAAATCAAAAAAAAAAACGCAGTAAACATTTCTCAAGTTCGAACTAAAACAGGTAATCATCTTCCAAAAATCTAAGCCAAGCCTGTAAGTATTTTTCAAGAAGCTTGTAACCTTCTCAAATCACCAAGCAAGGCAAACCGGAAGTATAGTGAAGCTCAGCAATTCAAGCTTATCAGTTTTCAAATTAAAGCAGTAAATTCTTCAAGATTCAACCAGTTTTCAAGCTTCTCTACATCTTCAATTAATAGGTGAGTAAACTTTAAAACCCATATTTGTGGCATGTGGTTTTACTGGGTTAATATTGCTTTGAATATCTGTATATAAGCAAAACCTAAATGTGTCTGATGAGTTTACATCTTTGATCTGAGTTTATGCCTCTAACTTTAAAATAAGATAAAAAAACTGTAGACATGAATTACCTACAGATAGATGCATGTGTCATATGCTTAGTGTAAACTTGTAATGTGATTTGCATGATGGTTTTATGATTCCGAAAGCATGTTTATTGATGCTGTGTGAATATCTGGGAATGATATTCTTTTCTGCTTTAAGTTCCAGGAATTTAAACATCGATTAAAAATTTAAGCTTTCACACACTCTAATCTCTTTAGGCTTGAGTATTTTTCTTTTTATTTAAAAAAGGTGAGTAACATTCTATATTAAACTAATTTAAGCTAATATAGTTACTTGATTTGTGTACGAGATAGTCATGATTTGTGAAGAATATGATAAAATTTCATGTATAGAGATATGGTAGAATGCAATGCTTACTGTGATTTTATTTTTGCTGTTCTAGAAATTCAGTTTTTATTCCTGATCAAATTCCATGATTTCATATTCAAACCCTTGTTATAGTTTAAGATTTACACAAAGTATGGTATGTATCAAAAGTTAAAGTTTTATTTTTATTAAACGTTTAAGATAAAATGAAAATTTCACTGTCTCTGGTAAACACTAAGTAAACAGAGTAATCTTTTGAAAATAAGAATTTAATCATTTAAATTCTTTGATTTAAGATTGTCAACAGGTTACATTATCAAAGTCATGAATTTTAAAACTAAAACTAGAATTAATAGTTTGAAAAAGATTGAGTATTTCTGGTTCAACTAGAAATTCTATTTTGGGTTAGAACTATAAATCTAGGGGGTTGGATTTGGCCGGGATTGTTTCTGGTGATAGAGTGATTAACAAAGATACGGGGAAAATTACTGGAAATTGGATTATTACAATTAGGCGGTTGTGATTTAGGATTAAAGAGTTTGAACTTAGTTTTCGCTGTTGATCAGAGAATCGATAGTCTCGTCATCTATGAGTGATCGAGTGCTCCCAGATTTGTGTGGATGATGGATGGAGTATGGAGGAGTTCGTGTCCAAAGTGGTTCTTCTCTAATGAACAGAATTTGAGTTTGAGGCGAATTTTAATTCGACCCTTTGTTCCAGTGTTTGAGCTCGAATGCTCAATTTCAACTTAGGGTTTCTGCAGTTTGATTGAGGGTCGGGAATTAGTTGGAATGTGGTCGCTGACTTGCGCATGAGGTCGCAAGAGGTCGGAGGTGACGGCAGTGACGGTGCAGGTGCACAGCGTTCTTGTGGTGTCAGTTGATTTGGGAAAGATGGGTTGCTCGTGTTTTGTATCGGGTAAATTTGTGCTTGCCTCGAAGTCAGGGTGTGTTGGACTCGGAGTAGATGTTGAGTGGGCTGGGATATTGATGGTTTCAAGTTTTGTAACTGACAGTACTTAAGTTTATATATATTCAAATGAATGTGTTACTCGAGTAACTCGAGTTATTTTTTTAAGTTTTTCTCTAGTTTATTTTGGTGTTGTTCGAGCTAGATTAGGTTAGACCTGAAGATATTGTAGCTCGAGTTAGTTCGGTACAGGTTAGAAAACCTATCTTGTTTTCAAAATACAAACAAATTTTTTAAAGTGTTAAGCAAAGATTTAAAATATGTTTAAATCTAATTTAAATTATGAATTCAAGTATAATTTAAATATTAAGATGGAAATGCATGAGTTTTTAAATTCAAATTTGTTTAAAATACTTTAAAGGGTTTTATTGTTTAAAAATGTTTTTAGAGAAATTTGAATTGGAAATTGAAATGTAAAGAAAAGTTTTAGACAAAGTTTAAACCGATTCAAATCTGAATTTGAATCTTTGGTTTAAATAAATTCAAGTTTTATAAATTTATGTGTTTAAACAATTTTGAATGATAAAGTAAAATTTAAATGTTTTTGAAATTTAAAAAAAAAAGAATTTGTTGTTAACTCTTGTAAAATTTCTTTTATAACGAAAGTATTATTTATTATTTAAAGTTTTAAATTAATTTTTAATACTTGTTAAAGATAAATTAGAAGTTAATGATTTGTTATACATTTAATTATTAGGGTAATTAAATGAATAATTAATTTATGTAATAAATTAATAAAATAAATAATTACTTAAAGTAATTAAGGGTTTAATCTTAAGGGTTTAAGATTAATTATTCTTAGAATAATTAACTTGTAATTAAGAATAATTAAATAAATAAGATTAGATTTTATTTTAATGATTAATAATTAATTAATCAAGTAATAAAGGATTAATTAAATTATAGTTAACTTGTTTGTAATTAATTAATGTTAGGTAAGCTGAAATTAAATTTGTTTAAATTAATTAGAAGTGGTATAACTAATTTATCTTGTTTATGAGTGATTGGAAAATATTATATGCCTTAGATTTGATTGATATCTCGGTTATGTGATACTATATATATTGGATTTAAAACGAGATAATATGATTGTCTATAGATGATGAATAATTGCGAATAGGAGACACCCTGTATTTGGAGATTGAATTGTGTTTCACTTGAATAACGTAGGGTAAAATGGTATTCAATTCGAAGAGACCGCGATCGGGAATTAGTAAATATCCGAAACTACTTCGAACAGTAAGACATGTGGAATCAATAGGCTGATATGGAATAATTCAAGTAAATTGACCATTTAATCTAAGTTTGGCACTTAGAAACTGATGTATGAAATAAGTAAGGTCTATAACAGTTTGTGAAATTGTAAATTGATAAGTCACCCTGGGTTTATATTAGTTGTATACTTTTGTACTCCATGTTAGATGGCTTTACTCACGCTGGTTTCCAGCCTGACCCGGGTGTTACTTTGATGTAATGCTCGGGTCAGACCGAGTATTACAGACTTGCAGATAAGGACGTTTTGGAGCTCAGGAGGAGAGCTGAAGGATAGGAACGTATAGAGTGTCATCCGTTGTGATATATATTGTTATTTATATGGGACAAGTTATTTTAAACCGTCCAGTATTGTGAAATTGTTGTAACTCTGATGTAAAATGTAAATATACTGATACAGTTCTACTTTGTAAACCGTTATTTATTTGCCATTATATTTTATCCGCTGTGAATGTGAGATTGTGTGTTTCATTCCTATTCTTCTTCTTCTTTCTTTTTCTTCTTTTCACTAACTATCTGGAAATTTCGGGATCGAAATTTCCGGGACGTTACATTTGGTATCAGAGCAGAAGGTTAAGTGAGAACCTTGGCTCTGGTGGGATTACTCATTAAGGATAGGGTAAGTGGTACCCTAGAATGAGTTGAGTATATATATATATGAGAGAGAGTACTTGTTATTTTCTTATATAAAGATTTTTAAATAATTTCAAAAGTAAATGAATCTTAATAAGAAATAGATTATCTATTATATTAAGGAAATTGGTTGTAGTATTAGTTAAATTAAAAGTAATAGTAAGAATTAAGTGGTAATAGAATTACAACCAAATTGAAATTAAATTAAAGACAAGTTTGAAATGGATTTAAACTAAAATTGAAATCTTGAATTGAAGAAGTATTTCAGAATAAGATGAATTAGAATTGGTTTCAAACCAGAAATTAGATTGGATATTGTGTTTAATAATGGGATGATTGTTTTTCAATAAACAATAAAATGTTTTAAGGAAAGAAACCAGTTAAAGAGAGCAACTTGTAAATTTGAAAGGATGTAAATTAAAGTGGGTTTCAAATTGTGAAGTCCTGAATTCTAAGTTTAAATTTTTTGAATTGGTTTCAAAATGTTAAAGGAAATAATATTATTCAAACTACTTTGAATATGATCTTATTTTAAAATAAAAAAAATGTATGAAATTTTTAAAGAGAATTTGTTTTGAATTGAAACCAAAGGTGGTTTAAATTTTAAAACTTGGCTTGGTAAGCCAAGAAGTAAATATGTATATGAGTGGATATGCTTAAATATCAAAGATGGTTTGAGATAAACTCTAAGTGTTGAGTTTTAAATTCGGAATGAGATGTGAAAACCCAAAGTGATAAGTTTTTGAACTTATAAATGGAGAAAAAAATTGAAATTTGAATAGGAATTCAAATTGTGTGAATTTGACTGAATTAAGTGAATTAAATTTAACTTAGAGAAAGTTAAATAAGTTTGGAAGGACTACCTGGTTTGGGAATTTCAATATGAAATTGAGATTTAACTTGGAAAGTTAAGTGGTTAATCTGAATGGGGAATTTGTGTGATCTCAAAATGGGTATTGAGATCTGAAAACTGGAAATATTTAAATTGTGAAATTGGATTGTTTAAATGAATAAGAAATGAAGTATGGTGATATATCCATTATTGAGATAAAAGAAAATCTAACTTTAATTTGAAATTAAATTGTTTAAAAGTTTTTATTAAAGGTTAATTTGGTTTAAAGGGCTAAACCAACCTTAGTGAATTTAACTCGAATTTATATAATTCGAGGTGGTTTAAATTTGAAATTTGAATTAGTTCAAATTGAATTTGATTTGAATTAATTGAAATGGTGATTGACGGTGTATGAGTATAAGATTCAAATGAAAATTTTGAGTTGGATTAATTGAAAACGATTTGAAATTGAAGTGGGTTCAATTTCAAATTAGTCCAAATTGATTTGAATAATTTGGAATTGTAATTAAAGGTGAATAGTTTTAAATTCAAATAGAATTTGAATGAAATTTGGGATGAAATCAAGAATAATTCAACTTGGTTTGGAAAATGGAGTTTGAAATTGGGATTAATTCAATCTGGAGTTGAAATGAATTGAAATTGGAACTAGTTCAATTGAAATTTATTTGAATTAGTAAAATTTGAGATGAAGGTTGAATAAAGTTAAATTTGGAAAGAACTGAGGAATTCAACTTGAATTGGGTTAAATAGATTTCAATGGAAATTGAAGTTATTTAAACTGGAATTGGGTCAATTTAAATGGTAAAGGGAATTTAAATTGAACTGATGAGAATGGGGATTGGGAAGTGAGCAGTTTGACTCTGGACTATTTTTAATATAAATTATTTTAATATAAACCTATTTTTCCAAGCTATTCATTATATAAACAACCTTTCTTTTAAAAGCCAAACTATCTTATGCTTGTTTTACAATTATTTTTGAAACTGTTTAACAATTTTCTAACTATTTTGTAAACTAATTACTATTTTCAACTGCTAATTACTATTTTATAGTTATCTTGCAATTATTTAAAATTTCTATGAATATTTAACTGTTTTCCAATTATTTTACAATTACAGAACTATTTTACAGCTATTTTACAAACTAGTAATTATTTTCCAACTACTTATCTATTTTAAAATTTTCAAGCTATTTTCTAAATAAACTGGTCAGAGATCAAACTGTTAATGGTTAAATACCTAATCGAAATAAGAATAGAGGTGATAATCAAAATGGATTGAAGCAATTGAGAGTAAGAGAATGAAAATTGAAGTGAATGTGAATAGAAATGGAATTGATTTGGCTAATAACTAATAAAGATAAATACGTAGGGTGTACGTATGTTATTCTATTCGCATAGTGATTTGATCCAGATTCGAGCATAGAATTTTGAGATAGTTATATCGATCCGAGTGGGATTATTCACTCGATTTTCGACGGCGAACCTGGATATGGATTGTTGATTGGTTCTGGATATTCTCTATCATAGTTACGACTATGCGAGGAGAATGACGGTTTCTAATCAAGAAACCAGATCTGTGTCCGCACTAGAAAGTCGGGTGGACGATACTAGTTCGGAAGTGAAATTGTGTGATCGAATAAGCGATCATATTGGTATAGCGTACGGATGATATGTGTACATCGTACGGATTTGAATGAAAATGATATTGAAAGGAGTAATCAAATTTGAATATTTTATTTTGAGTAAACAAAGTTAAATATCTTTGTTTTATAAAATAAAACTCCCCTTGTTGAACCTCTTGCCAGAAGAAAAGGATTTGGAAGGTGTTTTGGAGTATAAAAGGAGTTTTATACAAGTTTGAAATGATCCAAAGTTTTAAAGATTTTATATATTTGAATATATATACATATATATATTTACAAAGTATCTTATGAGGATTTTGGAAAAAGGTTTTGGGAACCTATGGATTTGGAAAGGCTTTTGATTTTTGGGTAAAATCAATATTGAATTTGGAAAGCCTAGTTTGAGAATTATCGATTTTGGGATAATCTATTTTGTGTAAAGGAGCTTTGAATGAGATCATACTAGGTGTATGATTTAAAGATACTATATATATAGTATAAAATGTTTTGACAATGACTCTGGGGAAAAAGGCGCTCCCTTGGAATGGACTTTTCGGGAGTACCACCGGGTGGTGTTGCCTTGAGCCCCAAGGGGGGTTCTGAAGTTGATCCTGTGAGGAGTCCAGACAAACTAGTTCCTGAGGATTATTGGATAGCGAAAGTCGAGGGCGCTGATGCCTACAGGGGCATTTGGGTTATGCTGTGACGACAGTGTAACTCGATGTCACTGAGATCTACTGTAGGGACCATAGCGAAAATCGTGTGGAGGATGAGTGTCAATGGTCTACACTTGATTTTGCTGGGAAGGCAACGCAACATCGGTAGACTGCGATCTATGGTCAAATGGTGTGGAGAAGTTTCATTCTTTTGGCAGCGAAATTCGAGGGCGCTGATGCCTACAGTTATATGGGTTTTTGCTGTGATAGCTACGTAACCCCAGTTGTAGCTGCGATCTGTAGCGGATTCCATGGTGTAATCGAGGGGCGCGGAGTCCTACAGTTATCTGTGGATTTTGTCGGGATGGCAACGTAACCATCGGGTTAACTGCGACCATGGATGGGGGTGATGATTCCCAGAGCATTCTCACCAAAAATTTATCCTCTATTTTCAAAAACTGTTTTCTATATTTTCAATAAAATTAGTTTCCAAGTATTTTCACTTGGTGTTGAAACGGGTTTACCGAGTACTTATAGATTTTCAGTCTTACGCCTGATCAACGTATGACCGAATTTCTGTGAGAACAAAGATGGACTTGTGAAAACATCAAGTTATAAAAAGTAATTTTATAAAACTGTTTTGTAATATTATACAAATTTTGAAAGTGTTTTAAAATGACCAAAGAATATTTTGACTGGTTTTAAAATATTTAGTAAATTTGGTTTCGTTCCTTTTCGAGGACGAAAAGATTCAAAGGGGGAAGGAATGCAATAACCCGGATTCTGGACACCTGTTAATTGGATAATTAACTAATTTTATTTGGATAAATAGATATCTGAATATATATAAGTAGATTTGAAACTATAATAATTAAATCAGCATGATGAATCTTATAGTAAATTAATAAATATATTTAGGTTTAAATACATAATAGTCCAAATTTGAATAAAATTGGATAAAAAGATTTAATGTACATTTGTAAACATAATACATTTTCTTTATATATATAAAGTATAAAAAAATTAAATAAATTTAAGTAAAGGTAGTTTGTAAACATATAGGGATTTAAAACATACATGTAAAAAGATATTACATGGATTAAGTAATTAACAAAATACTTTAGACATGAATAAGAATAAAATTTAATAAAGGATATTATATAAAAATACATAAACATATTAGGTACATTATAATTACAAATGTAAAACAAAATTCACTTTGCTTTTTAAACAAGTGTAAATCAAATATTACATGCAAATGACATTTATAAGTAAAATTAACAAGTGTCTTTATAAAAATTAAAATGAAAGATAAATCAAAGTGGTACTTTCCTAATCCCTTCTCATTTACACTTTTACTTTCATTATCAAAGAAACAAGGAAATCAAAAATAAAAACGCAGCAAACATTTCTCAAGTTCGAACTAAAACATGTAATCATCTTCCAAAAATCTAAGCCAAGCCTGTAAGTATTTTTCAAGAAGCTTGTAACCTTCTCAAATCACCAAGCAAGGCAAACCTGAAGTATAGTGAAGCTCAGCAATTCAAGCTTATCAGTTTTCAAATTAAAGCAGTAAAGTCTTCAAGATTCAACCAGTTTTTAAGCTTCTCTACATCTTCAATTAATAGGTGAGTAAACTTTAAAACCCATATTTGTGGCATGTGGTTTTACTAGGTTAATATTGCTTTGAATATCTGTATATATGCAAAATCCAAATGTGTCTGATGAGTTTACATCTCTGATCTGAGTTTATGCCACTGACTTTAAAATAAATAAATAAAACTGTAGACATGAATTACCTACAGATAGATGCATGTGTCATATGCTTAGTGTAAACTTGTAATGTGATTTGCATGATGGTTTTATGATTCCGAAAGCATTTTCATTGATGCTGTGTGAATATCTGGGAATGATATTCTTTTCTGCTTTAAGTTCCAGGAATTTAAACATTGATAAAAAATTTAATCTTTCACCCACTCTAATCTCTTTACGCTTGAGTATTTTTCATTTTTTAAAAAAAAAGGTGAGTAACATTCTATATTAAACTAATTTAAGCTAATATAGTTACTTGATTTGTGTCTGAGATAGTCATGATTTGTGAAAGAATATGATAAAATTTCCTGTATAGAGATATGGTAGAATGCAATGCTTACTGTGATTTTATTTTTGTTGTTCTAGAAATTCAGTTTTTTTTCCTGATCAAATTCCATGATTTCATATTAAAACCCTTGTTATAGTTTAAGATTTACACAAAGTATGGTATGTATCAAAAGTTAAAGTTTTATTTTTATTAAATGTTTAAGATAAAATGAAAATTTCACTGTCTCTGGTAAACACTAAGTAAACAGAGTAATCTTTTGAAAATAAGAATTTAATCATTTAAATTCTTTAATTTAAGATTGTCAACAGGTTACATTATCAAAGTCATGAATTTTAAAACTAAAACTAGAATTAATAGTTTGAAAAAGATTGAGTATTTCTGGTTCAACTAGAAATTCTATTTTGGGTTAGAACTGTAAATCTAGGGGGTTGGATTTGGCCGGGATTGTTTCTGGTAATAGAGTGATTAACGAAGATACGGGGAAAATTACTGGAAATTGGATTATTACAATTAGGCGGTTGTGATTTAGGATTAAAGAGTTTGAACCTAGTTTTCGCTGTTGATTAGAGAATCGATAGTCTCGTCATCTATGAGTGATCGAGTGCTCCCAGATTTTTGTGGATGATGGATGGAGTATGAAGGAGTTCGTGTCCAGAGTGGTTCTTCTCTGATGATCAAAATTTGAGTTTGAGGCGAATTATAATTCGACCCTTTGTTCCAGTTTTTGAACTCGTATGCTCAATTTCGACTTAGGCTTTCTGCAGTTTGATTGAGGGTCGGGAATTAGTTGGAAGGTGGTCGTTGACTTGCGCATGAGGTCGCAAGAAGTCGGAGGTGACGGCGGTGACGGTGCAGGTGCACGGCGTTCTTGTGGTGTCAGTTGATTTGGGAAAGATGGGTTGCTCGTGTTTTGTATCGGGTAAATTTGTTCTTGGCTCGAAGTCAGGGTGTGTTGGACTTGGAGTAGATGTTGAGTGGGCTGGGATATTGATGGTTTCAAGTTTTGTAACTGATAGTACTTAAGTTTATATATATTCAAATGAATGTGTTACTCGAGTAACTCGAGTTATTTTTTTAAGTTTTGCTGTAGTTTATTTTGGTGTTGTTCGAGCTAGATTAGGTTAGACATGAAGATATTGTGGCTCGAGTTAGTTTGGTACAGGTTAGAAAACCTATCTTGTTTTCAAAATACAAACAAAAATTTTAAAGTGTTAAGAAAAGATTTAAAATATGTTTAAATCTAATTTAAATTATGAATTCAAGTTTAATTTAAATATTAAGATGGAAATGCATGAGTTTTTAAATTCAAATTTGTTTAAAATACTTTAAAGTGTTTTACTGTTTAAAAATGTTTTTAAAGAAATTTGAATTGGAAATTGAAATGTAAAGAAAAGTTTTAAACAAAGTTTAAACTGATTCAAATCTAAATTTGAATCTTTGGTTTAAATAAATTCAAGTTTTATAAATTTAAGTGTTTAAACAATTTTGAATGATAAAGTAAAATTTAAATGTTTTTGAAATTTTAAAAAAAAGAATTTGTTTTTAACTCTTGTAAAATTTCTTTTATAAGGAAAGTATTATTTATTATTTAAAGTTTTAAATTAATTTTTAAAACTTGTTAAAGATAAATTAGAAGTTAATGATTTGTTATACATTTAATTATTAGGGTAATTAAATGAATAATTAATTTATGTAATAAATTAATGAAATAAATAATTACTTAAAGTAATTAAGGGTTTAATCTTAAGGGTTTAAGATTAATTATTCTTAGAATAATTAACTTGTAATTAAGAATAATTAATTAAATAAGATTATATTTTTTTTAATGATTAATAATTAATTAATCAAGCAATAAAGGGTTAATTAAGTTATAGTTAACTTGTTTGTAATTAATTAATGTTAGGTAAGCGTGATTAAGGGTGATTGAAGTAATTAATTAAATTTGTTTAAGTTAATTAGAAGTGGTATAACTATTTATCTTGCTTATGAGTGATTGGAAAATATTATATGCCTTAGATTTGATTGATATCTCGGTTATGTTATACTATATACATTGGATTTAAAACGAGATAATATGATTGTCTATAGATGATGAATAATTGTGAATAGGAGACACCCTGTATTTGGAGATTGAATTGTGTTTCACTTGAATAACGTAGGGTAAAATGGTATTGAATTCGAAGAGACTGGGATCCGGTATTAGTAAATATCCGAAACTACTTCGAACGGTAAGACATGTGGAATCAATAGACTGATATGGAATAATTCAAGTAAATTGACCATTTAATCTAAGTTTGGCACTTAGAAACTGATGTATGAAATTAGTAAGGTCTATAACAGTTTGTGAAATTGTAAATTGATAAGTTACCCCGGGTTTATATTAGTTGTATACTTTTGTACTCCATGTTAGATGGCTTTACTCACGCTGGTTTCCAGCCTGACCCGGGTGTTACTTTGATGTAATGCTCGGGTCAGACCGAGTATTACAGACTTGCAGATAAGGACGTTCTGGAGCTCAGGAGGAGAGCTGAAGGATAGGAACGTATAGAGTGTCATCCGTTGTGATATATATTGTTATTTATATGGGACAAGTTATTTTAAACCGTCCAGTATTGTGAAATTGTTGTAACTCTGATGTAAAATGTAAATATACTGATACAGTTCTGCTTTGTAAACTGTTATTTATTTGCTATTATATTTTATCCGCTGCGAATGTGAGATTGTGTGTTTCTTTCCTATTCTTCTTCTTCTTTCTTTTTCTTCTTTTTACTAACTATCTGGAAATTTCGGGATCGAAAATTCCGGGACGTTACAAATAAACTCTTATATCCTATGCTAATTACAAAGAACATATCTTATTAAGATGCTAGATCTTGTTACAACCTACAATGCATCATTGCTATCACATTATGTTATTGGATTCTCAATGAACCATTCCTACCTTTCTTGTAAATTTGCACACATATACAACTTTCTTTATGATATTATTCAAGAAAATGTATTTGCCTTTATAGTTGTATCTAGCAAAACCACTCATTTGGAACATTTCAACTTAAAACCCGTTTATCAAGGGTAAATATAAATTTAAGATAGAATTATACATTCTGTCACTTATGAAATTCGAGTCAGACTGCTCCTTCATAAGGAGTTCGTTGTTTCCATAAATAATTCTAAAATATCTTGTAAATACTCAAGAGTACGCTTAATTTCCATTTTGTGACTTTAACTTGAATTTGTTATTCACTTAATGCACTAAATGCATAAGCAAATTTTGATATAGTACATAGAATAACATATACGATGATTCATACTATCATTGCATAGGGAATTCATATCTCATGCACTATATTAAATATTTTAATATGGGGAATATGTATATAGATTGGGCCAATCCTAAATCGATGCATTTTTCAAATCCTGCAACGAGAATTGAAAAATTAAACTTTAGTTAATTGTAACATTGGTATAGCATTACTAATCTATGGGATGTTGTTTACTTATAGTTGTAGAAATGTCTTAGTACCTTAAATTTACTTTCTTATAGACATACACTTCCTCTACATTTTAACTGAAATCGAACTATTAGATTTCTTTGTCAAAAAATGCTTACTACACCTCTAGAAGATTATTGAAGATCGTATCTGAAAAAATTCCACAAGCTTTGTTATCATGCCCACAAACTTTGAGACACTTTGGCTATTGTGTAAATAGTCTCCTCTAAATCATTATTTAGAAGTTTTGTTTCAATGCCATTGTGACAAAACTCATAGTCGTGTTGTGCAATAATTTGAATGTATATTTTGAATGGACTTAGATATGTTGATCGGTAAAATTGCACCACTAAATTCAATATTTAAAATCGACAAGGTCATCTCACATCAACCTTTATGCATTTCCAACCACATTGATATTCTTCTCGAAGACTTACTTGCTTACGGCTGAAGGACCATTCCCTTTTGGGTACAATTACCAAAATAAATTTAGTAGGTGTACTTGGAATTCACTTCAGATTTAAAGCATCATGCCATATAGTAGAATCTGCACTCTCTATGACTTGTCAATAACTGAAAAGATTGTCACTACCAATAATCTGTTTTCTCGATACCATAAAAAAACCCATAGTTTCTTATGTGTGAGATTTCCTATTGGACATGGATTTAAATCATCGTGCCATGTGGTAGAGTCTAATATCCATCGTATTACCACTACTTTATCAAGAAATAAAATCGTTCGATAAGAAGTGGTATTGACATGAAACATTAGTTTGTTTGCCAATCCAATAGAATAGGAGTTCAAACAAATTTATGAACTTCCAATGGACTTACATATAAAAGAATTAGCTTTAAATTCACAAAAAATTCATTCAAAAAGTAGATCTGACGACTACATATCTAAAACTTTTTAAGATAAGGTTTCTTCCAAATTTGTATCTTATATGGAATCATAATCTTAGCTTTAAATGAAACTAAATTCAAAATATATCTTGAACTTAAGCGCATATCCCATAAAGAAAGAGGTAAATAAGATTCACTCATTACCAATAGTCCTTTGTCCAACATAGTCTGATTTCTCCTTATCGATACATCATTATAAAGCATAGAGAGATGTGATGTTGAGAGTGAACCTTATTTTCATTTAAGTATTCTTGTGTATTCTTATTACTTTTATCTAAGATAATCAATCATCCGATCAAATCGAATTTTTTCAATTCTTTTGCTGTTATACTTTGTAATTTTGTTTTATATTCTATGAATTTATTATAGATATCTAGCTTATATATCAAATACTCATGTTCATATTCAAAAAAAAAATCATCACTGAACTTAACGAAGTGGATCCACTTTCGGTATCATTAGACCTTAGGATACATGCATCCATATGTACCAACCTGAAATATCCATTCACTCTTTTTCCACTGCCACAGGGTTCTTTGCCATTAGTCATTTAAGATACAATTTACAGGTACCATATGGTTCGCAGTCATATAATTAAAGAATAGTTTCTCAAAGATATAGCTTAGTCCATGATTCCAAAAATAATTATTAAATATTTTAGATGCTTTTATATTTTTTATAACTAACATATCACTATTTTTATGAAAGTAAATACCATCATCGATATATAAAAACATAATTATTTTATGATGAATATTTATAATATTCATACTTAAGAAAGATGCATCTAATTTTGGTCCAGACCAAGAACTGAGATTTTTTATAAATAATACTTAATATACAGATATAAAATTTTCAAAATTTGGTGCGACCATTAGCAATTGTTATACGTTATGCTCCTACTATTCCTGTTAATATAATAATACAAAGCTCCATTTAATGACTAGCTATGTGCTATTAACAAAAAGATCTTTTAGCATTGTGCTTAATGTGGTGTTGCATTACGGGACGATGGAGGTTTGAATCCTACAGTCATCACATTTGGTGTCTGAGGTAGTACCCAGTCGAAACTGTGTGTTATAATATTGCGAATGTCAATTAGTGTTGTGCTGATGTAAGTTACACACACAATGGCTGGTTGGTATTTCGTAACGACGTATGCTCTTTAAGGGGCTAGTTTGTAATATCCCTTTTAGAAGGTTAATACAAAGATTTTTTAGCACAGTGGTTAGTGCGTGGTATTTCTTTCTGAAACGAAAGGGGTTTGAATCCCATGATCGTCATAGTTTATCTCTTCTACTGTAACTAACTTACCCACGATAGTTTTAGACCAAACATCTCGTACTCAAGACGGACCTTATAGAGAATAATTTTCTATAAGAAAAATATGTTTAGTATAGAAATCCTATTTCTTATTCCTTATTAAGCATCTATAGATATTTCGAACAATTCCATTTTCGATGTCTCTTTATGAAGTAGAGATGACCAGTCACCCTCACTTCATCCCAACCATGAAAATTACTTCCATTCTTAAACTTTCGCTTTTTATTTTAAATGCTCAAACATTTCAAAGAAAAATCCTTTACTACAATAATGCACTGGATTTCTTTACAAAAAATGTGTCCAATCATCCTTAACTCATTAAGGAGGTCTAATAGTTGAACTTAAGTAAGCAAACAGAAAAAAACATCTCAGTGATCAAATTCTTAGGTCTGTCCATAGTCATTTTGTTCTAGTGTTCTTCCCAACACAACAATATCCCTATCGTGTTATTGAACACATATTCTCGCACCAAGGTACAGTTGATCATTTTAGACAAAACAATTTCGTCGAAATTTCATATGTTATAAACATGTCTATTCATCGTACATCTTTTGTACTCCTGTACTATTTTCGAGTTCAAAACTTATTTAAGTCAACACATGTCTAGGGAAAATTCACATTTATTCGACCAAGAAAAGAAATTTTTAGTTCTCATATTATTCAACTCTAGCATCAGTTTTTAAGTTACAATAGGCCAAAAGATTAATTTAGCAGTAAATAAATTTTACATTCTTCATTAATCTTTAATTTAGTTCGATTAGTATATTTTGATCGAATTGTTTTATCAATTATATTGCCTGTGCAAATTTACTAAAGTATATTATTAAAATATTACATAAGCTCATATATTTATTAGAATGGTTTTTTATTTTTTTAATAAGGCTCCTACTATATTTTACGTCTATTAAAACTCTAAAAGAGATGTGGGAATTTTGTAAATTTCTTTAGTGAGTGTTAGGATCCATTTATCATGTTACCACAACCTTCAAGGTGTGTAACGGATTATTGTTCCCATAAATGGTAAATAAAACATTATTAGTTATATCTTATATATAACTCCTAACCATATACTCGTTTGCTCCTAATTGACTTTATTGCCTCGAGGATGCTTAGCAAGTCATAAAGCACATTAAATATCCATAACCTATTATTTCGTAATTTCTTAAGGAAAATTTTGCAACCCTTGAGGGTGCTGATCAAAGTTACAAAATTTCTTACCATTCTAAAGACAATATAAACATCACTATAAATATTTTATTGCTTGAGGGTGCTCAACAACCATAAATATGTATGGCATACTATATTTATATTGTTGATGGTAGAGAGCAACATTATTTTAGATTTGTAATCTCAAAATATTAATAATAATAATAATAATAATAATAACAACAAGCATTATCGCTATAAGTAATCATGAGTATTCAGAGCACTTAGTGACATCATTTGCCATTATATACACATAGATATGAGTATTATTCCCTATAATTAAAAAAATTAACATTTAAAATCCTATTTTTATTAACATATATTATATAAGACTGTCTTATCTAATCATAAAATTTGTTAAAATAGGCGAGCAAATATCGAAGAGCGACTACAAATTGGCTTCCTCCTTCGTTATTCTCTTCCTCTTCATAATCTTATTTCTTTACTATTTCCTATTCCTCACCCGGTCTTTCTTTTCACCGATGTATTTAGAACCAGATCTGGAATAAGTAAGGCTTCAGGCTAGGCTCCTTCGAAAACCAACATTTCTGCACCTGCTTCATCATCGCCCTCATCACTTAGTTATGGAAAAGCCTTTATGCCAACTGTGAAAATTCCTATCTAGATAGCTAATTTGGATCCATCCAACTTTCCTGTATTATCCCTCTTTATTTGACGTAACTTCGGATATGTGAGTGGCTTTGCAAGGTGTTGCATGCGATAAGGAGTCTTTGGCTTTTTGGATTGGTTTTGTTGAGATCCTGATCATTATTTTATATATGCCAGTGATGGTATTTATGCTTTGGACCTACCCAACTCAAAAAAAATTGCTAATAAGTTATTACCTAATGCGCTTAATGGTAGTTTATTTGCGATCAATTATGAAGTTAATTTAGTCGTTGGTTTGACTATTGGTGAGAATGTTGTTTCAAATGAGGAAATTTGTGTGCTCAAATCCCTTAACATCTTGGTCCTCTCTTGTCAAGAGAAAGCTGGAAATAGCGGTCCTTACTTCCCCAAGTAATATGTTGTGAACTACAAGATAAAATTTTAGCACCTCCTAGTGAAGTAGTTCAAGCTGACATTTCTTTTTGGAAGTGGCGACCGACCTTTTCGATCCCTAAGAACGACACTTAGTACATCATCGGTATTCATGTGTCGTTGCCCAAGCATTTGAAAGATAAGTTGTCTTAAGGTAAAATAAATAATAGAACAAGACAAAATAGATAAATCTCATAGCAGAATGGTTACATATAATATAAAATGATATAGTACAAAGGGTTACTCCTTATAAGGAGTTATCAGATTTATAAAAAATACTACATCTAACAGATTGATAGCTATATATTCTGACTTTTCATTTTTAAGATATAAAATACACCCACATAATCATACAACAAAAATAAATAACTAGATAACTAATGAGCGGCCAGCTCGATCACCGTCTTCAAAGAGCTCCAAAGAAAACCTTCTATTCTCGGACTACCCAAATATAAATGAGTACCCAAGAGTTTAGAAAAAATTAAAAACTCGGGTCAGACAAAATGTCTGGTATTAGTAAAACTATGAAAAAAGGGGGTGTATTTAAACAATAATATGTAGAACCACACCACTAATGTGGAATGGGTTTTCTCACACATAAACAATAACCAAACATAAGAAAATGAAAATAAACAATATGGAACAAATTCAAACATAGATGATGGGTACAATTAGTATAATACTCAGACTTGAAGAATGGAAATAGTCTGAATAAAAATCCAGACTGGATAGAATGGATAAAACAAGACAATAATCCAAACTCGATAGAATGGACTAAACTAGATAACTATCCAAACTCGCTAGAAAGGACAAAACCAATAATTGAACACCATGAAGAGTGGTTGACTCTTCCCGATGTAATTAAAGAAAACAAATTCAAAGCTCCGAGTCAAATAAGAAAACGGTATTTTCCAACAAGCACTAGGATGGTGCACCTCCTTACCGAAAGTATACTTCTAGAAATATACTTGAGAACTCCAATGGCTCTCGGCCATATCCAAATTGGACCCCACCAATGGTTATCGAGTATCAGAGTATTTCACATCTCAATGCGCAACACTGAATCCAATCTAGAGTGGATGTGAAAATATACTAATGGGAGCAAACCCACATAGCCTGGCTTCCACTCGCTTTTTGGGTTTATTCATTTCCGACAAAGGATAACAGAGCTCCAGTGAGCAACACATCGTCTTAGAACGATGAAATACAAAGAAGGCTGAGGTAACTAATAGTTGGGAAACCAACTATCGAGGATATAAAACGATCGCATATGGAAATTAAGTCTTGTGTACTTATCACCACTAATCGAATTCCAAATGGTACTATTTCTTGGTTAACAATAACACTGGGCAAATCAAGATAGTGTTATCTCAAAGTCATGTCTCGTGATTATTCTTAACTTTCAAAATAGCGACGAGTCTGGTAACGACCCATATTTTTCGGTAATTAAAATATTAAGTTTACTAAGATTTTGAAGTATTAATATTATAAGAACATAAAATTTATGATTTGTAATGATAAAACAATTAGAATGTGATATAGTAATGTTGATTTAATGTAATTGACAACCATTTTAATCCAAATTCAATCAATGGATATAATTATAAGGTTATATGTTTATAATTGTAAATAATGAAATAAATTAAATGATGCATTTAATGATGATATTATATGTAATTGATTGGAATAGGTTAATATAGAATATAAAATCATTTTTTATAACCCTTGGTTGTAAATGATAAGATAGTGGACATGAACTATTATTATAAACTATGGTTATAATTTTCTTCTCATTAATTTGTCTGTTTGAATATTAAATGGGTAATTAATGGAATTAAGGCAATTGAATGTTGGAATTATATGTTGTTAATTGAAGTTGAATATAATCAGTGATGTATAAGTAGTCGTAAAATTTGTTGTAGATAATAAACTTATAAATATAATTAAATTACTTAAAGGTAACAATTGTTCATTTATCATCTTATTATTTAATATGTTTGGAATTAATTTGGAAATCAATGAAAATTTGTGTAATTAATTATTGCAGTTAATGTGATAAACGATGTTAATGGTAAAGTAATGAATGTGATAAAATGTAAACTTATGTTAATATAATTCGTAGGGTATCGTTGATTGAATAATAAGAATAATAACATAGGTTTGAATGTAATTGGATGAGAATTGGATGCATGGTTAATGGCATTTAACCTTTTAAATATGTTAGGGGGAAACAAATTAATATTGAATTAATTGATATTACATCTTTTAATTGAGATAAAATGTAAGGATCCATAACTTTTAACAACTTCAAAATGGCAGTATTCTGAATTTAAATAAAAATTAAATAAATAAAAAATTTGAATTTGTGATGGTGAATTGACCAAATCTTATAGGATAAAATTTGTGTGAAATTTCAAAATTTGTTCAAACTTAGTCAATGACTGAATTTTGGTTGCAAAATCTAAATTTAAATTTCAAAATTTTATTCTTTTTATGTGATAGTAGACTGAATTTTGATCTTCCCTCTACTTTTCGCTTCGTCAAAATCAAATTCGTATAGCTTTAAAAATTTGAATTATGTGAAAAATTAACATTAATTTGTAGTGTTTAGTTGTGTTTTATTTGGCTAAGCATATTGGGTTTGTTTGGCCTAATAGGCCATGATTAACCAAGAGACTCAAGTCAGTCATGTGACCCTTCCCTTGCCTATGACCTTATGTTTCTTATCTGATAACATCAACGTACCTAATTTTTTTCCTGAGAAACTTTCTCAACACAGTTCTTCTTTCTTCTCAAAATCTACAGAAAACTCTAGATCTAAAACTCCAAAAATCGCACAAATCAAAACTCATTTCCTCCTCTCCTTCAACCCTTCCTCCTCCCCTATAGCCGCCGCCCACCTAGCATCTCCATGGCCATCTCCTTCCACCTTCCCTCTCCTCTTCTTTCTCCTTTTTCCCTTTGTTTCCCCTTCCCTATTTTCCCTCTTTCTTCCCCTTATTTCCATGGCTTCTATATTCCACTATACTACTCCAAATCAAATATATTTTTTCAAACCGTGTATAATTTAACGGAAACAACTTTGTTATTGAATCCTTCTTCCCATTCCGAATATTTCTATATCACAAACTCCAGTTTTCAAGTACTTTCTCGGGTCCAGTTTTGGTCGAAAATACCCCATATTGTATTAATCATATCCCCATCAGGAATGAACTAAATTATATGAATTTTTTTTCAAACCATTTATTTTTCCACTAGCTTCAACTTACCTTTAGACTAGTTGTTCAAATTTCTCAATTTTCTATGCCCAAAAATCAAAACTTTTCAAAGTATTTTTTAATTCAGATTTTCAACTTAGAAAATACCTCTGTTTGTTTTGACCATAACTTCCTCAAGACAGAAGCTTTTTGGGTGATTCCTTTTTTTAAAGTAGTGAAAAATAATTTTTAACAACTTTCTAATTAGTCATTTTTATAGATTCAGTAATATTCTGGTTCAAATATTTTCTTAAAGATGACCTAGTTTTAGGTTCGTCCGTAGTTTGGATCTTGGGTTGTTTGGAAGTTGGAAGTGGTTGAAGCTTGTTTATTGATTCGTTTTCAAGTCTAAGCTTTGTTGAATTTTCTTTACATTTGGATCTTTACTAGGAATCCCCATAGTGATCCATTTTTATCGTCACCTTCGTAGCCACGAAAGGTGAGTAAACATTCACAACTACTAGATTATTTTTATGTTAGTTAAATTGAATTTATGATGTGCAGAAATTGATTGGTTACTGTGTAGTATATTTTAAATTGTCATTCCAGCTAAATATGATTTCTATTGAATTTAATTTCCATTTAATTTTATATTGAAATTTAAGTTTCCAATTAAATACCTATTAATGATAACTTGTAAATTGTTAGTAGTCATTGGTTGATTTCAATGATGATTGTGTTGTATGTTCAATTATAGATATTTGGGTGATTGGATGGACGTTATTTGTTGACATTTTGGATGACTGGATGTTATTTATGTTTAAATCTCTATTACCCCATGGGTTGTAATGATATATACCTAAATGATCTTGTAGATTATGGAAAAATCTTTATGCGTTGAAAAGATAAACTCGAGCGGTTTTCATTGATTTGGAAATGTTGATTTTCGGTACTGGTCGAAATGACATATACCCATACAATTTATTGAATTTGGATTTTATTTGGAATTTAATTATTTTAAGGGTTTGAGTTAATTCAAACTTTGGGTTTATTTTAATTAGATGATGAAGATTGATATTTTGAATTATTTGAAACCCTTTCGATAATTATATTCACATTGTACACTTGACAGGAGATGAAAATCATGTAACATTTATGAAACCATTGCACTAATATTTATATTTTACTTATTTTGATCTGACTTACATATGATCATTTAGTTTTAACTCGAATGTTTTGTCTTTTCATTATGCTCAAGTCAGACTAAACTTTTTCTGTGTTTTGAAGACTATTTTTTGGAGGATGAAGATGAAGATTCATTATATTATTACTATTTATTATTCCACTGCATTTTGTCGTTCTACTGCGAGATTTGGTGTTTTGTTTTCCTTTTCTTTCTTATTTACCCCATAAACAATCCAACTTTTTGAATGGTTTGATACCGACATGTATGGTTTATTGTCGATTTGAACCATCCAAAAAGGTGGGTAGTTATAGTTGTATTGGAAACAGGTTAAGACATACCTTAGCCTATTGGTGTTAACTCATTAGAGATAGGGTAGTAATATCCTAGAATGAATTGTCTGAGTGTATATACGAAAGCGCGCATTTGTCAGTGTTATAAAATGTTTATATAAGTTTTGAAATGAAACAATTTTTCCTATTATTATATGTTATATATAAAGGAATAAATTTTTTACAACTATTATAGTTATTTTAGTGTGTTTGATTTGTAAAATGGTAACATTTAATTATTATCATTTATTCTTGATTTATTGTATTTAGTCCGTTTATAAGCATTGGCTAGTTATCTTTGATTTAGTTTATGGACTAAACACTAGTTTAGTAATGGTGTATTAAAGAGAATAAAATGAATAATTAAGATATTTGGTTATGAAATTGAAATGTTTGGTTGTGAATATTACTGTTTGTTGATTGGCAGTTTCAACTATTGAAAAAAAATGGAATATTTGGATATTTAGGATAGTCGAAACTTCTGAATTAATATATGAGTTGAAATGTAGAAATTTTGTTGAATAGTTCAGTTGAATTTGGTAACCTTAAATTGAAAGCAAGTAAAACAAGGTTAAATTTGTTATTTCTATGTTAGTAAATGAATAAAATTGCTGTATACATTATTGGCATGTAATGTAATGATATACAAGTGTGAACTTTAAGCCTTGGCATGCTTAAATCGAAGTTGTGATTAAGGAAAAGCTATAAATGAGATAGAAAAAGGTGTTATGAACTTAATTAAATATATGGAATGTGGCATAAACAAATTTGAAAAGTAAGTGAAAACTAATTGGATAAATAAATATGAATTAAAAGTGAAACGATTTTAAATAAAGTGACGACTTGCAACTTGTTTATGAAATAAATGGATATTGCAATGAATGCAGTATTAAATGAGAAATATTACATGTGAAATTGAATTAAATTTAAAAATGAAGAGAAATACAAGAAATGTTATGAGAATGAATATATTAATGTTTTATATTAAGTGAAGAAATTCTATGAAACAAATATTAAAGTATGAAGTGATATTTGTGATAATCAATGAGATTAATAAAGAATTTTAATAAAAATGTAAGGGTGATGAAACAAATTGGAATAAGTACATAAGTTGGACGTAAATTGTTTTATTCACATAATTAATTTGATCCAGATTTGAGTACACAAGTTCGAGGTGAATTACACTATTTCGTATTAGGATTTTTCATTCAATTCTTGATGGTGAATATTTGATATGGATTTTTGATTTGATTCTACAATTCTCTATATAGTGTATGGCTATGCGAGAAGAATGATGGTTTTTAGTCAAGAAACCTTATTGTAGTCCGGATTAGGAAAGTCGAATGAACAATAATAGTTCGAGAGTGAACGTGTGTGATCGAGCGAACGATTGAACGTGATTTTGCAAAGTGATAACATATGTTTTTCTTATGTTCTAGTATTATTAACAGGCTTTGACATTGAAATTGAAAGTTGTTGGGTTAGATATTCTTTGTCATTTAAATTAGAAATTTTCTTTTATGCAAAACTACTATTGATTTAAAACCATTTTACAAAACTATATTCTTTTATTTTTCTTATACAAACCAGTTTATTCTATTTTATTTACAAACTATTTTATTTTCAAACTATTTTACAAACTATTTTATTTACAAACAATTTACAAACTATTCTATATATATAGAACTATACTAAATTCAAATCCTTTTATAAAGCAAAGATGTTCAATCCCACATAGCTCTTCATACAGCGAATTTGATTTTGGCAAAATTTGATTCTTATATAAGATGGACTTTATATAAATATATGGTGATTTAGAAGATTATTGATTCGGGAGGGTATTCGATCTAAAGAGATAAATCTTACATATAATGAAATTTATATAGGAATGATTTGATATATTCTAAACTATTGTCTTTTGAAAGTACTCTATCTGAAAATGAAATCTTATATATAATGGAATTTACACAAGTGTGATAGTTGAAGTTATGATTTGGAAAGAGTACTATATATGGTGCGTTATTATTTTGAAGTAAAAGGAATGGGGAAGTACCCTCCACGTAGAAGTATAGTATGATATGCCTTGACCCATATGGACATGGGGAATCCACGAATGGATTCGACCGATAAACCCTAATATACTTTGGTGCATCAAAAAATGGATTCGAACCGATATGGTTGTCTGGAATTAAACTCTTGACTTCCTCAATTTTTTTTCCAATGTAGATGGTTCTTTAGTTTACAAAATGGAGGTGCTTTCAATCTTGGGATCAGTTGTTTATGGATCTTCCAAGAAGGAAGTGCATCCATTGCGTAAATCATTGAATCAACAGTTACCACTGCAGCAGGGGTCGTGTAACAACCCAAAATTTAACCCATAATAATTAATTCGTTAATTAATTATAAAACAAAATAACTTTGTGAAATTATAAGCATTAATCCACGGAAGTTGCAGCATTGTGTCCATGGTAATTTTCTAGTCGATTTCCATATATAGAACGTCAAAAACAGAGCTAATATGACCAAGTTATAAAATAAACAGAATAAGTAAGAATACATACATACATACATGCATGTATATAAGCAGATCGATAGCTTAGTTGACCCACCTGCTATTTGAAGGGAGAATGAATGATTGTTCGTTTGTTCGAATGATGGTGCGATTTTCTTTAATCGAATGATGTGTTTTGCATTCTTTATTTTAATCTGGTCCTTCCATTCTTGCATCTGATGGCTCCTATTCATCCTATGACATGGTTGCATCCTATTCAATCTCTAAATCCAACGGTCCGAGATCCACTTCTACCCCTATAAATAGACACCTAGACCTAACCCTTTTTCTCATTCTAGATTTTCTCCAATTGAGTTCGCCTTTCCAAGAAGGACCCTAAACGGAATAATTTTTCCAAAGGAGAAAATCATTATAAATTAAATTATTTTACAACACCAAGTGGATCCACAAATACCAAAGGAAGAGCTTATGACTGGAGATGAGTGGTTGTAATTATTTCAACATTTCTCTAAGTAATTTAAAATAATGGGATTTTCAATGGTTGTAGTTTTACTATGATTTTTGGAATAGCCTATTTAGTAGTTTATTTACAGTTTTTAGAATTATTTTCAGTCTATTTCCTTTCAACTATTCCTTTTAGTAATTTTAGTTTATTTCCGTTAATTATAGCTTTTCCATTTATTTACGGTTTATTTACAGTACTTTAGTTTATTTACTCTTATTTATACATTATTTACATCTTCTTTCAATGCTTTGGATTTTCTTCTACTTTTTTTCACGTATGGATTAGAATAGGATTAATGCGAATATGGATTAAATTGTAAGAAAACTGAAATAATGGAATATAAGATGTAAATTTCAAAGACTGTAATATAAATAAAATTGGACTGAAATTACACCTAATTATGACATTAATTGGACTGAATTAAAAAGATTGGCCTAGTTGTAACTTAGAATTATAAATAAAAAGAGTAACAGACGAAAGAAGCTTATTTTCACACTTTGACCTTGGGTTAAGTAATAAGCATGATTATAACATAGGTTATGATAAGAACAGGAACATAATAAGGTTTATTTTAAGAGTTAAGGGAACTTAATAAGCACAAATAGTAGAGAAAAATGTAAAGGCTTATTTAAATAATTTATCTAAGTTAATAAGCAAAGATGAAAGTAGGACTTATACAAAATAGCAATCCCTGTTAGACAAAATGGCGGTCCACATTATCCTGAAGTGAGATGAGGGCACACTTATGCTAAGAATGGTAGTATTTTGTCGAATTAAAGTCCAAATAATAGGGGATTTGGATAAAAGGTGCGACTAGATATTGTTTGGATGATGGGCCAGTACCAACAGCATTTCTCCTATAGATTCAATGGACACACGGTGATCTCACGTTATCCTAACGTAGGATGAGGGGCATGCTTATTCTGGAGTTTGAGGTAATAGTAGGCCAAAGAGGTGGAGCAAAAGGTAGCATGGGCATGGTGGTAGTTACGCGTGCGACTTTCATTCGGTTGCTCAGTAATAGCTATGAGTTCCAGGCGCTTAGTATGGGTGCCTTTCGTAGACATCATTGCCTTCTATGTAGGGAGCTATATATGTCGTCTAGATCCACAGTGTTTGCTATGTACATCTTTCTTAGATACCATTAGCTGATGTGTAGGGAGTTATATAGTATGTGGTCCACGGTATGGTCTATGGAGTAGCAGGCCGATCAAAAAGTGTAGAATTAGGGTTACATCCTAATTACAGGATTAGGAATTCAGCCTAATCGAAGCAGAACTCAAGGACAAGTGCAAGAAATCAAAGTTAACCTATCTTATAAATTGAGCAATATTTAATCATGCATATTTCCAGTTTATTTCTTTCCAACTTCCTTTGTTATCCTTATTTATGCTAGAATTGTTGTAGAATCAATAACGCTTATCTTGCTTAAAGGCTCTAGTAATAACTATTATTCACTAGACTTTTACTCAGATCCACTCCTCTATTTTCCCCATTTTCCCCCATAGAAAATCGAGGGAAGTCTATAGATTGTTGTTGCTTGGAGTTTTCGTAGAGGAGATTTCTACTATGTACTTCTTTTGTTTTCAACTTTTGTTCTTTCTATGTACCATCTTATTATGAGGAATATTATGTACTTTGATTTTTAAGACTATGAGTTTTTGATTCATGAGACATATTGGATTTTCAAACATGTATGTGGTATTTGGTATTTGACTAATTATGAAGCAATCATAAAGTTTTGGTTTAATTTAATTATTATTATTTTAAATTACCACTATTTTTATCTATATTTGTCTTGTGAATCTTTGTCTCCATTAGCTTTAGAAATACCTATAACGCACCACGACTTTTGATATGTCCTTTTGGGTATATTAAGGAATGTGGGGTGCTTCACTTAGTATCAGAGCCAGAGGTTACAGGGTTAAAAAAATTATTATTTTTCAAAATAACTTGTTTTAAAAGTATTTTTCAGAAAATAACTTTTAGAAATGATTTTTAGGTATAAAAGAATTTTTCTAAAAATCCCCTCATAAGTCTAGTTCAATCTCCCTTTGATTCTTTCCTAAACTATCTTTTTATTTTCATATAATGGCCGATGCACCGATCCTTCCCGAGGGCATTTCAATCCCAGAATCCTGTCAACCCACCTGCCACCATCAATTTATCTAAGCTTTGTACAGATTTTGCGAATTTGGATGGGAAAAGTTTTTCTAGCAAGGAGACTTTGGTAGAGGCTAGAGCTTGGCTTAGGGAAACAGAGGGGATTTTCGATCTTTTGGGATTGGATGTTTAGCAGCAAGTTCAGCTAGCCGCTTGGCAACCAAAAGAAGGAGGCAGCCTATTGGTAGGAGATGATCGAGTTGGAGGTAGAAATGTTACTTGGGATGGATAACGGGAGCGATTCGATAGTAAGTTTCTATCTCAAAGAGAAGAGAGCGTTCGGCTTGAGAGGTTCATTAATTTGAAACAAGAGAGTTTGTCTGTTAAAGAACACATCAATCAATTCAATGAGTTGTTGCAGTTTTGTATGGATTTGGTGTACATGCCACACAAGAAAGCTATGAAGTTTGCAAAGGGATTGAATCAAACCCTTCAGGGATTATCACTGACTCACTTACCGATGGGAGCTACATATGAGTCTTTGGTCGAGATGGCACTTATGTCGATACAGTCAAGGAGGGAGAGTCTAAATAGAAGGTTAAATCAGAAAGTTTAAAGAAGAAGTGTTGGGAAAAGAATAAGAAGAAGAAGAAAGGTGATAGTCCTCAGAAGTAGAATAAGAAAGGAATAAAATGCCATAGTTGTGGGAAGGTTGGACATATGGCCAAGGATTGCTGGAAGGAGAAGATGAAGGGTAAGTGCTATACTTGCGGGTAGTCCTGTCATATAAGTAAGAGTTGTCCCCAGGGAGAGAGTTCCCCAATTGCACAGACTCAAGCGTTAGACACAACACCTTCCACTAGCATTCCAAACAGAGGTAGGAACATCGCAGTTGAAGTTTTGATTTTTATATCTGATTTTCCCATTCGAACTTTATTAGACTTTAGAGCATCACATTCTTTTATCTCTAGTTCTCTAGTATATTGTATGGACTTGGACATATCATTAGTAGTAGACCCCATTATTGTTTCAAACCCCATAGGAGGATCAGCACAATTATCTATGGTTTGTAGGGGTTTGAAAATCTTTATCTTAGGCATAGAATTATACTTTGATGCCTATGTTTTAGGATTCTCGGGTTATGGGATGATCTTATGGATGGATTGGCTATGCACATACGAAGCTGTATTAGATAGCAAAAGAAGAGTCGTTAGACTTGAGACTTGTAGTGGTAGGACTCCTGAGGTATCATATGACACGTAAGGGTCGGTCATGTTGATTTTTCTTTATTCCCTTGATTCATAATCATCAAAGTTGCATTAGGTTCTTGTCGTAAGAGATTTTGCAGATGTCTTTGAGGAGGTTAAGGGACTGCCTCCTAAGAGAAAGGTTTATTTCAAGATTTATTTGACCGAGAATGCCAAGCTAGTAGCATTACCTGTGAGGCACATGGCACTTAGGGAGAGGAAAGAATTGAGCAAGAAGATCGTGAGATTTTGGAAAAGAGATTCATTAGAAAGAGCATATCGAAGAGGGGAGCGCCAATCATCCTCGCCACTAAGGCGGATGGTTTTCTCCAACTTTGTGTGGACTATAGGACCAAGAAGAACCGATATCCACTCCCTAAGATTAATGATTTTTTGACCAGATGGTAGGTTCTTCGGTTCTCTCTTAGCTTGATTGAGCCATGTGATTCCATCAGCTTAGAGTCGCTAATGGTAGTATCGATAAGACTGCCTTTTGGACATTGGACGGATTCTTCGAGTTGTTGGTTATGCCTTTTGGGCTAGCCAGTGCTCCAGCCGATTTCACATATTTGATGAGCCACGTCTTTAGGGATGTCCTAAATAAGTTTGTGGTAGTATTCATCGATAATATCTTGGTATTTTCCAAGAATTTGGAGGAGCATACTATTAATTTGGAAGTGGTTCTTAGCACACTTCGTAGTCATCATTTGAGAGCTATGTTTTTGAAGCGTCATTTTGGGAGAGAGGAAGTTAGCTTCTTAGGGCACGTAGTCTCGAAGGAAGGTTTGGTAGTTGATCCGGCTAAAATTATTACAATGCAAGATTGGAAGGCCCGTAAGAATGTTACCAAGGTGAGGAGCTTCTTAGGATTGGCTGGCGACTATAGGAAGTTCAGTAGGGACTTTACCAAGATTTTGGCACCACTCACACGCCTTACTAAGAAGAATAAAGATTTCGTGTGGGACATGGATTGTAAGATTCCATCACAAAGTGACACGACTCGGACTTTAGCATTCGAAAATCGACACCCGTACTTCACTTGTACTCGATTGCCACAAATTCAACCGTTGAAATTCGATTCGCGTCGGAGCTTATAACACATTAAGTACAACAACACAGCGAAAGAAAAAGAGTATATATCATTGGTATATAACAGATACAATGTATGTTCCAATATGATACAACAGATCCATAAATATCAGACTGCATTCCAATGCCAAATTTCCAAAACCAAATGGCTTAACCCCAAAAGCTTCAAAGACTCCAATCTGATAAGCTCAAACCACCAACACGTTGTACTAAACAAGGTCAGTCATCCAAAGACTGAAGAAGATTTCCAAAGGCTGAAGGCTACCGAATCAACAACACCTATTTGATTATCTGAAAATCCTAGCTCTAGACTTCCCGTGTGTAAAATTGTGGGCACCTAGAGTTTAGGAAGGGAACAATAAACTTCGGGTCAGTCATGGGACTGGTGTGAGCTAGCGAAAACAGTTTATCTGTAAATAAATATAAACAAAAGGATTTAAAAAGAAATCCACAATGCTTTTTGGAAAATGAAACTACCATAAGACCTCCCGCCGCACACACCATGCAAACACAGAATTGGAGGAGATTTCTCCTTATGATAGTCAAACATGCTTGATACGCGAAAACCATTTTGTTATTATTATTACTGTATAATTGAAAACATTTTGAAAGCATAATATTAATCTTAGCCAGCATACAACCATTATTGTATGCCTACTATAGCTACCATGTTCAATGGTAGGTTACCACCACATTCCATGGAAGGTTATACAATTAAAACTGTACATGACGCGTATTATTTCTTTGGATTTCCAACAAATGGTCAGGCTAAGTGATGCTGCTCAGAACAGAGTTGGAGTAGAGCCAGGCCCAAACCTTCAAGACTTGAGTTGTCCACGACCTAAGGAAAAGGTCTTAAGTCGTCTGCGACTTAACAAAGCTCGGGGGGGAGAGCTACGACTTAACAAGAATGATGAAAAGAAGTTACGACTTAATGGGGGCTTAAGCCGTTCAGGTTTGATAAGTAGTATACGACCTAACGACACAACTATAAGTTGTCCACGACTTATCAAGAAGAAGAGAGAAGTTCCAGTAGTTGAAGGCCTTAAGTCGGAAGCGAGTTACGACTTAGTGAGTCATGGGAAGATACCGTTCCTTCAAGATGCCACGAGTTACGACTCCTGATAAGTCGTTGAAGTCTTAAGTCGACCATGATTTAAGTCGTATGAAGGTGCTGTTTGAAGATGTTTCTTAAACCACGACCAACCTAAGCTAAGTTGTAAGTCGCAAGCCGTGTCATGTTAAGGTGTAAGTCGTTGAGTTGTAGATTGGTGTGGTTCTTAAGTCGTTCGAGTGTTGAGTCGTTTGTAGCTGTTGAATCGTTGTTGTGATGTAATTTGCTTTAAGTCGTGATAAGTCGTAAATCAGCAAGGGGTTAAGTCGGTCATGTGTGTGTGGTGATGTAACTCGTTGAGTCATGTGGTTTTTAAGTCGTTTGAGTCGCGTTTGTTGATAGGTCGTTGCCGACCTAAGGGTGAGTCGTAAGTCGAAAACGACTTAAGGGTCTGGGTTGTAAAAAGTTATAAATAGGGCGTGAGTTGTACATTTTGAGTTAGTTGATTGTTGAATAAAATTTCGTTTTGATTGCTGTGTGCTTTCATCTAAATTGGTAGTTGAGTGTGATCTCCTATCTCCACTTTCGGTTATTCGAGTGCGCTCGAATCAACGATCGTTGTAGCCAATTCACGGTATCAAGTGCGCTTGATCAACGTTTGAAGAATTGTTGATCTTCTTTCACGGTATCGTGCGCGATCAACGTGTCGAAGATAGCTAGAATTCGGTATCTTTGTGATCAACGAATTTGGGCATTTCAGTATCTTCAATCCACCGTTTTCTACTTTCATCAATCTATATCGTTTTGTTATTATCCCCTGCATCAGTTTGGTATCGGAGCCAGACTTAGCCAATCATAGCTAAGCCGAGTCTTGGAGCCAAGGAGTTTGAAGTTGGTGTTCATCGTGTTCATCTTGAAGTTGCAACCAGTTAGAAGTTTTCGATCCATATTCTTTTGGATCAAAGTGTGGAAGTTGTTTGAATCTGGATTATGTTGAAGTGTTGAGGTCGAGCCAAGTTGAGTTGGAGCCGTGCTTGTGTGACTTGTGTTGAAGATTTTTGAAGTATTTGTTGAAGTGTTGTGAAGTTCAATCATGCCGCCAAGGAGAGCTAACCGCCATCAAAATGTTGAAGCGTTGTATAGAAGAGAAGAGGCCGAGCAAATGGAACAACGTATTAATGAGAAATTTGATGAAGTAATTGGAAAGTTAGAGATGCTGATGAATGATTTCAATCAAAATCAAAGGAGGAGATCACCAATCTCGAACCATGGAGGAAACCGAGTTTCACCCTCGGTTACGGAAGTGAGAAGGGTATCACCACAATCTTTTAGAGAGAGAAGAGAAACATCAATTTCATCAAGGAGAGATCACCATGACTATGGACATGAAGAGAGAAGAACTCCACGTGAGTTTGAAAATGAGCTATATAGAGATGAGGAGAGACATAGTAGAAGGGACATGCGTGATCGAAGGGATGAGAATGGTCGAGATCGATATAGACATACATTTGATTTTGATGAAGATGGTGATAGAGCTAGCATTTTATCGAGATCGAGACCAAGTACGAAATGTATATTGGGATGTTGAAGATGATCGTCGATGGGAATCGGGTATGAAGATGGAAATTCCAGTGTTCAAGGGAGGAATGGTAGCAGAAGAATTCCTTGATTGGTTGTCTAATGTTGAAGAGATCTTTGATTTCAAAGAGGTCCCGGAGAATCATCGAGTGAAGTTGGTTGCTACTAGGTTGAGGGAGAGAGCATTGGCGTGGTGGCAGCAAACTAAACTTACAAGGGAGAGAATGGGAAAGTAGAAGATTGAATCATGGGAGAAGATGAAGAAGTTAATGAAGGCTACATTTTTACCTTACAATTATCAATAACTTATGTATCAGAGGTTGCAGAACTTGAAGCAAGGAACGAAGACTGTTAATGATTATGCTGATGAATTTTATCAACTGATTGCTCGAAATGACATTATGGAGACAGAGGAACAGCTGACTGCTAGATTTGTTGGAAGGTTGAGGATGCAGATTCAAGATATGGTGAATATGTTTGATCCTAGATCTGTAGCAGAAGCACATCAGAAAGCGTTGGCTTGGGAGAAGCAGGGAAGTCGTGGAGGTGGTGTGTTTACTAATTCCAACAATCAAGTGAAGGGTGTTAGTGGAAGCTCTAATGTTCCTAAATCTATCTGTAAACCAGTTGTGAATGAAGTTGCGAAGACAAAGGTCAACAACAGTTTCAAGTGTTACAATTGCCAAGAAGTGGGTCACAAGAGTAATGAATGTCCGAAGCCGAAGAAACAAACTATGATTGCTGAAGTTGAAGGTGAGGATGTTGGGGAAGGTTATCTTAGTCCAGTTGAGGAGGATGAACAGGATGTTGCGTCAGGAGATGAAGGATGTAATCTAATGATGAGGAGGTCTTGTTTAATACCGAAGCATGAAGAAGAGGCTAGTTGGTTGAGGAGTAACATCTTTCAGTCAACATGCACTATTCTGGGAAAGGTTTGTAAATTTGTGATTGACGCTGGAAGTTGTGACAATATTATTTCTACCGAAGCTGTGAGAAAGTTGAAGCTGAAAACGGGGAAGCATCCAAATCCTTACAAGTTAGCGTGGTTGAGAAAAGGAGGAGAGGTGAAGGTGGACAGGCGAGTTCGAGTTCCATTTTCTATTGGGAAGAAATATAAAGACGAGATTTGGTGTGATGTGGTTGAGATGGATGTTTTTCACTTGCTTTTGGGAAGACCATGGCAGTATGATCGAGCAGTGCAGCATGACGGCCGGACCAATAGCTACAGATTTATGTTTGAAGGTGTTAAAATCATTTTGGTTCCAAAGAAGATACAACAAGAAGAAAGCAAGTCAGAGGTGATTGAGGAGTTGAAGACTCTGTTGACTTTGAAGGAATTTATTGAAGAAGTAGAGGAGAGTCCAGAAGTGTTTTTGTTGATTGGACATGAAACTACTGAATATGTTGAAGTCCCAGAGGAAGTAAAGCCGGTATTGGAAGAATTCAGAGATGTGTTTCCTGAAGAGTTGCCAACGGAGTTACCACCGTTGCGGGATATTCAACATCAGATTGATCTTGTGCCAGAGGCAGTATTACCACAAAGGCCACATTATAGGATGAGTCGTAAGGAGCATGAGGAACTGAGAAGGCAGGTGGAGAAGCTGTTAGAACAAGGGCGTGTTCAGGAGAGCTTGAGTCCTTGTGCAGTGCCAGCTTTATTAGTGCCAAAGAAGGATGGTTCGTGGAGGATGTGTACGGACAGTCGGGCTCTAAACAAGATCACTGTGAGATACAGATTTCCTATGCCAAGGTTTGATGATTTGATTGATCAGCTGAGTGGGGCTGTTGTGTTTTCAAAGATTGACTTGAAAAGTGGATACCATCAGATTCGTATTAGACCAGGCGATGAATGGAAGACTGCTTTCAAAACCAGGGAAGGTCTATACGAATGGTTGGTTATGCTGTTTGGTTTATCAAATGCGCCGAGTACTTTTATGAGATTGATGAACCAGATTTTCAGACCATTCATTGGGAAGTTCGTGGTTGTTTACTTTGATGATATTTTGATCTACAGTGGGAGTATGGAAAAGCATGTCCAGCATTTGCGTGAAGTACTGTTGATTCTACGACAGGAGAAATTTTATGCTGCAACAAAGAAGTGTGTGTTTATGACGGACAGTGTTTTATTTTTGGGATATGTTCTATCAAAGGAAGGAATTCGAGTGGATGAAAGTAAAGTAGAAGCTGCTAGGAGTTGGCCACAACCAAAGACAATTACTGAAGCAAGAAGTTTTCATGGGTTGGTATCTTTCTATCGAAGGTTCATTCCACATTTTAGCAGTGTAATGGCACCAGTAACCGATTGCATGAAAGGGAACAAGTTTGAGTGGTCAGAGGAAGCAAGGATTGCTTTTGAGAAGATCAAGACACTATTGACGACAACACCAATTCTAGTTTTACCGGATTTTCAGTTGTTGTTTGAATTATATACTGATGCATCGAAGGTTGGGGTTGGTGGAGTGTTGAGTCAAAAAGGAAGACCAGTTGCTTATTTCAGTGAGAAGTTGTCTGGAGATAAGTTGAGATATAGCACTTATGATATTGAGTTTTACGCAATTGTTCAAGCTGTGAAGTACTGGAGACATTATCTATTTCAGAAGGAGTTTGTTCGTTACACTGATCATGAAGCGTTGAAGCACTTACAACGGCAGGATAAGATTTCAGCAAGGCATGCATCATGGATTGCTTATCTGCAGCAATTTACGTTTGTTGTGAAACATAAATCGGGAATTACGAATCGTGTGGCTGATGCATTGAGCAGGAGGAATCATTTGTTGACGACAATGAAAGTTGAAGCGACGGGGTTTGAACTATTGCCAGAGTTGCTTGAAGAAGATCCTTACTTTATGAAATTTGTTGAGAAAGTCAAGGACGGGCGTACTGATGAATTCGTGATGGTAGAAGGGTTCTTGTTCAAAGGGAATCAATTGTGCGTACCAGAAGGTAGTTTGAGAATGAAGATTATAAAGGAGCTACATGAAGAAGGACATGTGGGTAAGAGATCCTACTTTGCAGTTAATTTCTCAATCTTATTTTTGGCCGTCAATGAGGAAAGAGGTTGAAAGGTTTATGCGTAGATGTCATGTTTGTCAGGTTTCGAAAGGGACAGCTACAAATGCGGGATTGTATATGCCCTTACCTGTTCCTATAAAACCATGGGTAGACATTAGTATGGATTTCGTGTTGTGTTTGCCGAGAACTCAAAGGGGGAATGACTCTATATATGTGGTGGTGGATCGTTTCTCGAAGATGGTACATTTTATTGCTTGTAAGAAGACGTCGGATGCTGTTCATGTCGCTCAGTTATTTTTCAAGGAGATCTATCGACTTCATGGATTGCCAGAGTCTATTGTGTCGGATAGGGATACTCATTTTCTGAGTCACTTTGGGTTAAGTTTGTGGATGATGGTGGGAACGAAGTTAAACTTTAGTAGCGCTTACCATCCGCAAACCGATGGGCAAATGGAGGTGGTTAATAGATCATTGGGGAATTTGTTACGATGTTTGGTGAAAGTTAATCTAAGAAGTTGAGACATGAAGTTATGCCAAGCAGAGTTTTCACATAATCATGCGGTTAATAGAAGCACAGGTTACAGTCCTTTTCAGATTGTATATTCAAGTTTGCCAAGGGGACTGTTGGATCTAACAGTAGTACCACAACCGAAGGGAATGGTTAAACGAGCTGTAGACTTTGTTGATGGGTTGACTGAATGTCATAAAATCGTTCAGGAACGATTGGAAAAGGCAAATGAGAAGTATAAAAGATCCGTAGATCTGAAGCGAAGAAATGTTGAGTTTAATAAAAGGGATTTAGTTTACGCAGTGTTAACGAAGGATCGTTTTCCAGTGGGCGCTTATAACAAGTTAAAAGCCAGAAAAATTGGTCCTGTAGAAGTTGTGAAACGGATTAATGAAAATGCTTATAAGTTGAAGCTGCCGGAGGATGTGTACACTTCTGACGTGTTCAATGTTAAGCATCTTGTACCATATTATGGGGATGAACAATCCGATGTGGAAGAATTTAAAAATTCGAGGACGAATTTTTCTCAACCTGTGGAGGATGATGCAGCTCAGAACAGAGTTGGAGTAGTGTCAGGCCCAAACCTTCAAGACTTGAGTCATCCATGACCTATGGAAGCGGTCTTAAGTCATCTGCGACTTAACAAAGCTCGGGGGGGGAGAGCTACGACTTAAAAAGAATGATGAAAAGAAGTTACGACTTAACGGGAGTTTAAGCCGTTCAGGTTTGATAAGTAGTATACGACCTAACGACACAGCTATAAGTCGTCCACGACTTATCAAGAAGAAGAGAGAAGTTCCAGTAGTTGAAGGCCTTAAGTCGGAAGCGAGTTACGACTTAGTGAGTCATGGGAAGATACCGTTCCTTCAAGATGCCACGAGTTACGACTCCTGATAAGTCGTTGAAGTCGTAAGTCGACCATGATTTAAGTCGTATGAAGGTGCTGTTTGAAGATGTTTCTTAAGCCACTGCCAACCTAAGCTAAGTCGTAAGTCGCAAGCCGTGTCATGTTAAGGCGTAAGTCGTTGAGTTGTAGATTGGTGTGTTTCTTAAGTCGTTCAAGTGTTTAGCTGTTGAATCGTTGTTGTGATGTAATTGCTTTAAGTCGTGATAAGTCGTAAATCGGCAAGGGGTTAAGTCGGTCATGTGTGTGTTGTGATGTAACTCGTTGAGTCGTGTGGTTTTTAAGTCGTTTGAGTCGCGTTTATTGATAGGTCGTTGCCGACCTAAGGGTGAGTCGTAAGTCGGAAATGGCTTAAGGGTCTGGGTTGTAAAAAGGTTATAAATAAGGCATGAGTTGTACATTTTGAGTTAGTTGATTGTTGAATAAAATTTCGTTTTGATTGCTGTGTGCTTTCATCTAAATTGGTAGTTGAGTGTGATCTCCTATCTCCACTTTCGGTTATTCGAGTGCGCTCGAATCAACGATCGTTGAAGCCAATTCACGGTATCAAGTGCGCTTGATCAACGTTTGAAGAATTGTAGATCTTCTTTCAAGATATCGTGCATCAACGTGTCGAAGGTAGCTAGAATTCGGTATCTTTGTGATCAACGAATTTGGGCATTTCAGTATGTTCAATCCACCATTTTCTACTTTCATCGATCTATATCGTTTTGTTATTATCCGCTGCATCAGTTTGGTATCGGAGCTAGACTTATCCAATCATAGCTAAGCCGAGTCTTGGAGCTAAGGAGTTTGAAGTCGTTGTATATCGTGTTCATCTTGAAGTTGCAACCAGTTAGAAGTTTTCGATCCATATTCTTTTGGATCAAAGTGTGGAAGTTGTTTGAATCTGGATTGTGTTGAAGTGTTGAGGCCGAGCCAAGTTGAGTTGGAGCCGTGCTTGTGTGACTTGTGTTGAAGATTTTTGAAGTATTTGTTGAAGTGTTGTGAAGTTCAATCATGCCGCCAAGGAGAGCTAACCGCCATCAAAATGTTGAAGCGTTGTATAGAAGAGAAGAGGCCGAGCAAATCGAACAACGTATTAATGAGAAATTTGATGAAGGCATTGGAAAGTTAGAGAAGTTGATGAATGATTTGAATCAAAATCAAAGGAGGAGATCACCAATCTCGAACCATGGAGGAAACCGAGTTTCTCCCTCGGTTACAGAAGCGAGAAGGGTATCATCACAATCTTTTAGAGAGAGAAGAGAAGCATCAATTTCATCAAGGAGAGATCACCATGACTATGGACATGAAGAGAGAAGAACTCCACGTGAGTTTGAAAATGAGCTATATAGAGATGAGGAGAGACATAGTAGAAGGGACATGCGTGATCGAAGGGATGAGAATGGTCGAGATCGATATAGACATACATTTGATTTTGATGAAGATGGTGATAGAGCTAGCATTCATTATCGAGATCGAGACCAAGTACGAAATGTATATCGGGATGTTGAAGATGATCGTCGATGGGAATCGGGTATGAAGATGGAAATTCCAGAGTTCAAGGGAGGAATGGTAGCAGAAGAATTCCTTTATTGGTTGTCTAATGTTGAAGAGATCTTTGATTTCAAAGAGGTCCCGGAGAATCGTCGAGTGAAGTTGGTTGCTACTAGGTTGAGGGGGAGAGCTTTGGCGTGGTGGCAGCAAACTAAACTTACAAGGGAGAGAATGGGAAAGTCGAAGATTGAATCATGGGAGAAGATGAAGAAGTTAATGAAGGCTACATTTTTACCTTACAATTATCAATCACTTATGTATCAGAGGTTGCAGAACTTGAGGCAAGGAACGAAGATTGTTAATGATTATGCTGATGAATTTTATCAACTGATTGCTCGAAATGACATTATGGAGACAGAGGAACAGCTGACTGCTAGATTTGTTGGAAGGTTGATGATGCAGATTCAAGATATGGTGAATATGTTTGATCCTAGATCTATAGCAGAAGCACATCAGAAAGCGTTGGATTGGGAGAAGTAGGGATGGCGTGGAGGTGGTGTGTTTACTAATTCCAACAATCAAGTGAAGGGTGTTAGTGGAAGCTCTAATGTTCCTAAATCTATCAGTAAACCAGTTGTGAATGAAGTGGCGAAGACGAAGGTCAACAACAGTTTCAAGTGTTACAATTGCCAAGAAGTGGGTCACAAGAGTAATGAATGTCCGAAGCCGAAGAAACGAACTATGATTGCTGAAGTTGAAGGTGAGGATGTTGGGGAAGGTTATCCTAGTCCAGTTGAGGAGGATGAACAGGATGTTGCGTCAGGAGATGAAGGATGTAATCTAATGATGAGGGGGTCATGTTTAATACCGAAGCATGAAGAAGAGGCTAGTTGGTTGAGGAGTAACATCTTTCAGTCAACATGCACTATTCTGGGAAAGGTTTGTAAATTTGTGATTGACGTTGGAAGTTGTGACAGTATTATTTCTACCGAAGCTGTGAGAAAGTTGAAGCTGAAAACGGAGAAGCATCTAAATTCTTACAAGTTAGCGTGGTTGAGAAAAAGAGGAGAGGTGAAGGTGGACAGGCGAGTTCGAGTTCCATTTTCTATTGGGAAGAAATATAAAGACGAGATTTGGTGTGATGTGGTTGAGATGGATGTTTTTCACTTGCTTTTGGGAAGACCATGGCAGTATGATCGAGCAGTGCAGCATGACGGTCGGACCAATAGCTACAGTTTTATGTTTGAAGGTGTTAAAATCATTTTGGTTCCAAAGAAGAGACAGCAAGAAGAAAGCAAGTCAGAGGAGATTGAGGAGTTGAAGACTCTGTTGACTTTGAAGGAATTTATTGAAGAAGTAGAGGAGAGTCCAGAAGTGTTTTTGTTGATTGGACATGAAACTACTGAATATGTTGAAGTCCCAGAGGAAGTAAAGCCGGTATTAGAAGAATTCAGAGATGTGTTTCCTGAAGAGTTGCCAACGGAGTTACCACCGTTGCGGGATATTCAACATCAGATTGATCTTGTGCCAGGGGCAGTATTACCACGCAGGCCACATTATAGGATGAGTCCTAAGGAGCATGAGGAACTGAGAAGGCAGGTGGAGGAGCTGTTAGAACAAGGGCGTGTTCAGGAGAGCTTGAGTCCTTGTGCAGTGCCAGCTTTATTAGTGCCAAAGAAGGATGGTTCGTGGAGGATGTGTACGGACAGTCGGGCTCTAAACAAGATCACTGTGAGATACAGATTTCCTATTCCAAGGTTTGATGATTTGATAGATCAGCTGAGTGGGGCTGTTGTGTTTTCAAAGATTGACTTGAAAAGTGGATACCATCAGATTCGTATTAGACCAGGCGATGAATGGAAGACTGCTTTCAAAACCAGGGAAGGTCTATACGAATGGTTGGTTATGTGAAACGACCCGCCTTTTTGGACAGTTTAAACCGACGATCAAATACACATGTCGATTCCAAACCGTTCAAAATGGCAGATAATTATTGGGGTAAATAAGAAAAGAAAAGAAAGAGAAATAAAAGGAATTAAACAACACAGAATCTCGCAGCGGAACGATAAAATATAATAGTCAAATAAACAGTTCATGAAGCTGTTTACTATACTTTGACAATTATTTATACAACATTTATCAGAGTTATACATATACAACAGAACAATTAAAATAATGCAGCAGATAGCATGATGCAAGGATAATAATAATAGTAATAATATACCAAATCTTCGTCTTCATCCTCCGAAATAGGTCTTCAAAAATCTGAAAAACTCAGGGCTGACCCGAGCGTAATGAAAAGACAAAACACTCGAGTCAGGACTAAATATCCTCATGTAAGTTAAATCAATCGTAAATAAATTTGAGTGTTACGGCGTCAGAGATGCTTACGGGGTTTGACATCTCATATCCAGTGTCAACATGCGTGCAATAACTTAAGAGATGTTACGGGATTTTCCATCTCTCAAGGATCCGTTAAACTATCTACTATGTAGTAATATACGCTAAGTAGATAATGCCTATCAGTAATATAAAGTATCAAAATAGCGTTAAGGTGTTACCATAATCCCCCTTAACACATTTTATATTCCCAAAAGCATATACAAGACCGTAGTTTCCCCAAAACCGGAAGTCACCAAAGGGCAATCCATATACTCAAGGTACAAATCAAAAACGTAGTGGTCGCGAATAGGATAATCAGTATGACAAGGTACATGAGGCGATACCAACTAGGATACTAGTAGTTGCGTGATCCGGACTGATGTTGGGCATAGCCAGCAGCTACCCGAACACAGCGAAACAACACTCCGACATCAAGGGGTGCACCCAAATCGAATCACAAATGTAATAGAAATGGTATCGAAGAAGCGTGTCCGCTAGAGGTGGCGAACCTCAATGGCCCGGCGCGGCTCCTGTTTTAGTCATGTCAGTGGTCATCCAATATCGTTCTCTTTCTTCAGTCAACGCGTTCACCAAACCATCCACTTCATTCTGGATCAACACTCCGCGTATAATAGTTATTAAAGTGGTTTCGGTATCGACAGAGAGTATGTCCATATCCGATCCCGGTCTCTTTAATAACTACGTATTATTACACCGTTGGCTCTTTTATATTTCAAATCGATTCATAATTGATATCAAAATATCATATTCGCTTCAAAAATCAAATTCATTTCAAATATCATCGTATCTTTTCAAATGTAGGATTTCGTTCCAGAATAAATCTCGCATCAATATCTCATTTCGATTCCAAAATCATTTCGAATTTCAATTTAGGATGCAACTTCGTTTAATCCAATTCGTATTCAAATTCAAGATTTAAACATAAACATTTCACCTTATTAACCAGTTTGGAATTTTAGAAAATAGTTTTAAGTGGTTTAAAAGTGGTTTTAAATAATTAAAATAGTAAAAATACTTAAAATCTTACAATGGATTGGAAATAGATAAATCAGTTTAAAATAATTGAAATTGGGTTAAGTAGATTAAAAATAGATTGAAATAGTTTAAGAATTCAAAGTGGTTTATATAACAGAGTAATTTGACAAACAAATTAAACAGCTTCAAAACCAATCCATTTCAATTATAACTTCCCAATTCAAATAAATTTCAATTTCCAATTTACCGATTCAATTTCGATTTCAATTCAAATCAACGTCATTTTTTACTTCAAAGTGATTCAATTTTACATTTACCTTTAATTTATTCAATTTCATTTTATATCGATTTTTAGCTTGATTTTTCAAAATATCAAATTTTAACACTTAACAAAATTTATCCTTTAATGTTCAAGTTTAAATCCAAATTTCAAATGTGATTAAGTTCCAAGCTCGATTTCAAAATATCATTTTATATCACCTTTACTTAGTAATACTCAAAGCTCGAATTAAGGTTAAATCTTTAAACAAATCAATTTTTCGAAATTCAATCGAATCCCAATTTTTAAATTTCAAAGTCTCGACTTATATTATTTAACAATTTCTTTTAACCAAAATTTATTTCAACATTCCAAACTCAATTTTTCGATGAATTCAATTTCTATAAATCGATTTCTATTTATAACTTTTAAATCAAAACATTTAAATAAATTTCAGATCGATGATTTCAAAATTTATTAATTTAGCCAATTCGGTGTTCGTATATAATTTTCTATCCTATGGCCAAGTAGTTATTTATTTCAATTGAATGTTAGGGATGAATATATATATATCACTTAAATCAATCCTAGTGTCATATGCATGCATAATAGTATATATAAGCAAATAAACATCCAAACATTCAAATATCAACCAATAGCATCCATCAAGATACATCATCCAATAAACAGTACAATTCATGGCAGTTTCATAGTTTTATCCATGTCAGGTAATTTAATCGCAATTCAATTTTAATTTCAATTTAACTCTCAATTTAATTTTTCAACGGTTAATTCAAATGACAAGCTATATGACAATTAAATTTTTATCAAACAACGACAAATAAAATCACAACACTTCATAATATCAAATTTAACTAGCATAAAGATATTTAGTACGGTGTGAGCGTTATAAACACTCACCTTGATTTTACGATTTCAAATCAAATTGAACGACGTTCGATTTAACCCAAAATTTTCTCTAGCTCCAAACGACTTCAATCCAATTCCATAGCGTAGAGCTCGACAAAACGATTGCAACGCAACTCGTTTCGTCCAAAACGGACCTCGTATGACAAAGATACAACATTTTAAACATTACATAATTTAAATATTATAATTTAACATTTTTATTTCTTATAAAACTTTGAAAACTACCCATGCCGCACGATTTGAAGATGGAAATCCAGGCCGTTGCTTGAGCTTCTCCTACTTCCTCCAGTTACGTTCGAAACAAGAAAACCCATTGCTCACGTTCGAACAACCCCAGGTCGCGACCACCTCAGGCCACACAAACTCGATCAGGCACTCTCAAATCGAAGGCCATACCTCCCATCACCACTGCTGTGAGCCGCTCGAAGCTCGGCTCCATCCATGGCATGCGAAATGATGCCGAACGCGCAACATTCACATGCGATTTTCCATCGAATCTCTGCTCCAAACACGATCATACCCGTTGGATATCTAGAACTCACTCCCCTCTACAATCTTCATGTTGGAAGTTTTTCGATTTGATTAGCGGATTTGAAGAAATCGAAGGAAGAAAAAGAGAAAATTTCGGCCATTGGAAATAAACATGGCGGCTGTAGCATTTTGAAACCCTAGCTATTATATATATTTTTTTATAAAGGGGCTATTTATAGAAATTTCTCGAACCACTATTTATCCCGGGTTTTCCGAACTCCGATTTACGCGCCGTGACCGGTGTTTCTAGGGTTTATCCCGCGTTCCGGACACAATGGAACAGGTTTCGGAAGCTAATTCGCTCATCTGTGCGAGATATGGAATTAAACGATCGATTTAAAATTAAACCGATTAAACGATTTTCCAGGCGTTTTAGCTTGCTCCGGACAAACGATATATCCAATTGACACGAAATTTGAAATCTTACAATAATATCACATTACGGATCCGATGAAACTGGTTTCGTCGAAATCCAAGAACGTTTGAAAAATAACTATTTTAACTCGCCATATTAATATTAAAACAATTTCGACGCGTTTCGAGCTGCCACGGTCAAACGACAACTCCGATTGCCACGAAAATTGAAATCCGATAATAACTAACTATTACGGATCAAATGGAACTAGTTTCGTCCAATTCTGAGACTGTTCGAAAATTGGCTATTTTTCAGTCGCTAATTAAATATTAAAATATTCAATTTTCACAAATAAATTTTAAATTCAGTTTTAAAACTTCTATAACATCACTATAACTCCAATATGATAAAATAAAATTTTACAAATCATTTTTAATCATATTAAACCCGTTATTCAATTTATCTCATAAATTCCAATTTTAAAATCTTATTAACTCTATTAAAATCCAAATATAACTTACATTCACTTTGGAAACCAATTTGGATCATATTAAATTAAATTTCAAATATTCACTCTAATTTCATATATTAAATTTCAATATTAAATTAATCATATCAAATTCGGAATTTAATTATTCAAACATTTATAATATTAAATTTAAACAAATTTGATTATTCTTAAATCACTATCTTTTGAAATATTCAAAACGAACTTATAAAATTTAACTTTTGAAACGAATTAAAATTAAAAAAAAACTATTTCCATTATACGGTTATTCAATTTTCATTATTAAATTATTCAATAAATTCCAAATATTAAATTTAAACAATTTCGCTTATCCAATAATTCATAATCTTTTAAAATATTGAAATCGAATTTATAAGATTCAACCTTTAAAACCAATTCACAATTTAGAACACTATTTCATTTTACAGTTATTCAATTATTCAGTAAGTTTTAAATATTTAATTTAAACAATTTACCTGTTCAATATTCAATATTTGATTTTAAATAGATTTTACTTATCAATCAATTACTCTATTATACCCAATGAATTCAACATTTATTATCCTATTCAACTATTGATTGCAAAGGCATTCACTAAGTAGCTTTTATTTTTCATTACTTAGATAGTTATTGCTGCAATTCATTCCAGTTATTATTATTTCAAACAAATTACAAATTTTTTTTCTAAACTTAAATCACGAAAACTTATTAAATTAGCTACTTTAATTATCGAAAATTTACGGGTCGTTACACTCTCCTCCACTCAAAACTTTTCGTCCCCGAAAAGGAAAAAGAAGGGAAAAGGAACTAAGTATAGAATTCAACCTTAGGTATATTTTATTCAAAATTATCCAGTTATAAACAATGAAATTCCATTTATAAATCGTTACTACACTTCCACTAACTTACTCTGAACAGCTTCCTAAATTTTAAAAGTTAGTTATCAAAACAGGTTATAAAATTTTTTTAAAACTTGAAAATTTTTCTAACACTCGGATTTTACGGAAAATTTCGGCAGAGTCTCCTTTGCGCGGCTCGATCGGTACAACTACAAAACTCCTCTACGGGCCCCAAACCAACAAAAGAAAATCCAAAAGCCAAGTGGCTCATCAGAAATCACCAAATCCAATGATAAAATAAACATGTACCTTATATTTTTTTTTATTAGCGAGCATATACGAATAATATAGCGCAAAAGCGAGCTCCAAATGCGAAGCAAGCACAATCCGCACCTACTAAACACTCAACAAACTATGAGAAACATGCATATATGAAAATAATATCAATATACATCATATAACAACATAACAACTACATGTGCCAACATAGCAAGTGCAACAAAACAACAAATGCAACCATCAATCAACTATCATCCAACTATCATCCAACAAATCCATAACCAATCAATATAAATTCACTTCTCATTAATATTTGTTGACTTGGATTTCAATTTTAATAACAGTTGATTCATTAACGTTGGATTTTACTAACATTCATTCTCAATTCAATTAGTTAACATTCACTAATTTATATTTACATTAGTTCACTTCAAATTTGAATCCAATTAATTTCTATTTAAATACATTTAACTTCCAATTTGATTTTAGTGATTTATAGCTTTCAATTTCATTAACACTTAATGAATTATATAAAATCAACTAACAATCATATAACAACCAAATCAGACCCAACATAACCAAGTTATAAATTTTACATTCCATTTGGTTTATCTCTTTTATATATATGTATATCCTGTTATATAATTTTAAAAGAATCATTTTTTTTATTTGGCATCTTAAATTTCCAATATTAACTTTAATTAAGTCCGTAAGCCGTACATATATCATCCGTGAGCAATATCAATATAATCGCTTATTCGATCACACAATTTCACTTCCAAACTAGTATCGTTCACCCGACTCTCTAGTCCGGATTCAGATTTGGTTCCTTGATTGCAAACGGTTACTCTCCTTGCATAGCCATATACTATGATAGAGAATTCCAGAGTCAAATTAAAAATCCATATCTAGGGTTCACCGTCGAAAATCGAGTGAAAAATCCTAACTTGGATCGATATAAATCATCTCGAAATTTTATGCTCAAATTTGGATCAAATCGTTATACGAATAAAATAATATACGTACAATCTCACGTATTTCCATCCAATGGGTTTCTATCCAATTTATCTATATTAAATTATTTTATTGACTTCTATTTTTTTTCACTTAATTACTCACAATCCATTATTCAGTTAGTATATTCATTTCTTTACATAGCATATTCTTTGACATTATCTTTTCTTAACATCATATCAAAGAATTTTCTTACTCAAGTTCATTTTAAACATTCCATGTGATTTAATTAAATTCAATTTCATTTCCAATTGATTCTTAGCTATAAGAAATTCATTTGTTTACATTTATTTCATTTTCATAATTTCAGTTAATACAAATTTATTTGTGGAACATTTATTAACGCAGAACATTTTATTAATCATCACTTTAATTTATAGTCATTCCATAAAAGCCTAACTTCTTATATATGACTTTTCTTAGTTTATAGTTATCTTAAAGGTTACAAATTTAATTTTCTTACAATCCTTTGCAATTTATATTTATTTCTATAACCAATTTATAAAGATATAATACGATTCATTTATCTTCTTACTTAAGTTCACTTACTTGTTCCATTTATCCGCTCATCATTTCATGCTATATTTAAGTATATATAATTTTTATCACAATCAAAATTTTCCATTTATATACATTTTAATTCCCTTTTTGAGTTTTCCTTACTTGTATACTTCAATTGCTTTCAGGTTCTGTTTAATTGTACAATATCTCATTACATATCCAAAACATCATTTTAACTTTTAACATTTGGTAAGTCTTGTTATATGTTATCAGAATGTAATTTTGGTATTATATAAACTTATAGAATTTCATTTCACTTAATTAGAATGTTCACCAATTTAATTTGTTTAAATTCTCTTTACCTTTCAACTTTAAAGTTCCCAAACAATAGCTCAAATATCTTAATCCTCTTATTTTATAAATTTTGGTTATTCACATTTCACTCAAATAATTTGAAAATTTCTAATTAACATAACTTAGAATTTTAAATGCCCGGTTCTTTTCAAATCGTTTGAAATAAACATGTATACTTATATCTTTAATATATCAAATCATACCTTTGGAGTTTAAACCAAAACCCATTTACCCAAAATAATTTCGAAGAAAAGCAAAGCTTCTTAGAAGTCTCCCCCACTTTGAGACTCGAAAATGAACGTCGATGATGCTGCGCAGTCATCACCGAAATTATTTTCCAGCGACATAAGAGAGGAGTACTATATTCATTCCTTTAAAATCCTTTCAAAATATTTCCATAACCAATTTCCAACTAATATTACCATATATTTCTTCAAAACTTTGAGAACCATTTTCAAAATCTCCGGGTCTTAAATTCAATTTTTTTTCCAATGTAATTCTATTTTAATTCATAAGTCACCTTTATAAAATATTCTTATAGGATTTTCTTTCTTAAAACATCCCACAAGTGTTTTATCATAGTTCATTTTGTAGTTCACCTTATTTATTTAAATTACAATATCCGATTAATGTTAATAGCCAATATTTCATTTCCAACAACCAAATAAGCTAGATTGATCACAATAAATTTTGAAATAAATTCTTTATATACAAAATATAATTAGGGCAAAATTATTTCATTTACCCAATTTCAAGACAATACTATGTCGAATTGTTCTGTTTAAGTGTTTAGAGATCCCTGTCAATGACGTTAATTACTCGTATTGACCAGAATCCATAAGCCACTCAACAAATCAACCGACACAATATAAAACATTTTATATCACTAACAAATACGCTCTCTCATATACACTCAACTCATTCATATAGTTTACCTCTATTTCAATGAGTTATTCCCCACTAGAGCCAAGGTTTATCGCTAAACCAAAGCTCTGAAACCAACTGAAACGACCCGCCTTTTTGGACAGTTTAAACCGACGATCAAATACACATGTCGATTCCAAACCGTTCAAAATGGCAGATAGTTATTGGGGTAAATAAGAAAAGAAAAGAAAGAGAAATAAAGGGAATTAAACAACACAAAATCTCGTAGCGGAACGATAAAATATAATAGTCAAATAAACAGTTCATGAAGCTGTTTACTATACTTTGACAATTATTTATACAACATTTATCAGAGTTATACATATACAACAGAACAATTAAAATAATGCAGCAGATAGCATGATGCAAGGATAATAATAATAATAGTAATAGTATACCAAATCTTCGTCTTCATCCTCCAAAATAGGTCTTCCAAAATCTGAAAAACTCAGGGCTGACCCGAGCGTAATGAAAAGACAAAACATTCGAGTCAGGACTAAATATCCTCATGTATGTTAAATCAATCGTAAATAAATATGAGTGTAACGGCGTCAGAGATGTTTACGGGGTTTGACATCTCATATCCAGTGTCAACATGCGTGCAATAACTTAAGAGATGTTACGGGATTTTCCATCTCTCAAGGATCCGTTAAACTATCTACTATGTAGTAATATATGCTAAGTTGATAATGCCTATCAGTAATACAAAGTATCAAAATAGCGTTAAGGCGTTACCATAATCCCCCTTAACACATTTTATATTCCCAAAAGCATATACAAGACCGTAGTTTCCCCAAAACCGGAAGTCACCAGAGGGCAATCCATATACTCAAGGTACAAATCAAAAACGTAGTGGTCGCGAATAGGATAATCAGTATGACAAGGTACATGAGGCGATACCAACTAGGATACTAATAGTTGCGTGATCCGAACTGATGTTGGGCATAGCCAGCAGCTACCCCAACACCGCGAAACAACACTCCGAAATCAAGGGGTGCACCCAAATCGAATCACAAATGTAATAGAAATGGTATCGAAGAAGCGTGTCCGCTAGAGGTGGCGAACCTCAATGGCCCGGCCCGGCTCCTGTTTTAGTCCTGTCAGGGGTCATTCAATATCGTTCTCTTTCTTCAGTCAACGCGTTCACCAAACCATCCACTTCATTCTGCGTCAACACTCCGCGTATAATAGTTATTAAAGTGGTTTCGGTATCGATAGAGAGTATGTCCATATCCGATCCCGGTCTCTTTAATAACTACGTATTATTACACCATTGGCTCTTTTATATTTCAAATCGATTCATAATTGATATCAAAATATCATATTCGCTTCAAAAATCAAATTCATTTCAAATACCATCGTATCTTTTCAAATGTAGGATTTCGTTCCAGAATAAATTTCGCATCAATATCTCATTTCGATTCCAAAATCATTTCGAATTTCAATTTAGGTTGCAACTTCGTTTAATCAAATTCGTATTCAAATTCATGATTTAAACATAAACATTTCACCTTATTTACCAGTTTGGAATTTTAGAAAATAGTTTTAAGTGGTTTAAAAGTGGTTTTAAATAATTAAAATAGTTAAAATACTTAAAATCTTACAATGGATTGGAAATAGATAAATCAGTTTAAAATAATTTAAATTGGGTTAAGTAGATTAAAAATAGATTGAAATAGTTTAAGAATTCAAACTGGTTTATATAACAGAGTAATTTGACAAACAAATTAAACAGCTTCAAAACCAATCCATTTCAATTATAACTTCCCAATTCAAATAAATTTCAATTTCCAATTTACCGATTCAATTTCGATTTCAATTCAAATCAATGTCAATTTTTACTTCAAATTAATTCAATTTTACATTCACCTGTAATTTATTCAATTTCAATTTATATCGATTTTTAGCTTGATTTTTCAAAATATCAAATTTTAACACTTAACAAAATTTATCCTTCAATGTTCAAGTTTAAATCCAAATTTCAAATGTGATTAAGTTCCAAGCTCGATTTCAAAATATCATTTTATATCACCTTTACTTAGTAATACTCAAAGCTCGAATTAAGGTTAAATCTTTAAACAAATCAATTTTTCGAAATTCAATCGAATCCCAATTTTTAAATTTCAAAGTCTCGACTTATATTATTTAACAATTTCTTTTAACCAAAATTTATTTCAACATTCCAAACTCAATTTTTCGATGAATTCAATTTCTATAAATCGATTTCTATTTATAACTTTTAAATCAAAACATTTAAATAAATTTCAAATCGACGATTTCAAAATTTATTAATTTAGCCAATTCGGTGTCCGTATATAATTTTCTATCCTATGGCCAAGTAGTTATTTATTTCAATTGAATGTCAGGGATATATATATCACTTAAATCAATCCTAGTGTCATATGCATGCATAACAGTATATACAAGCAAATAAACATCCAAACATTCAAATATCAACCAATAGCATCCATCAAGATACATCATCCAATAAATAATACAATTCATGGCAGTTTCATAGTTATCCATGTCAGGTAATTTAATCGCAATTCAATTTTAATTTCTATTTAACTCTCAATTTAAATTTTCAACGGTTAATACAAATGACAAGCTATATGACAATTAAATTTTTATCAAACAACGACAAATAAAATCATAACACTTCATAATATCAAATTTAACTAGCATAAAGATATTTAGTACGGTGTGAGCGTTATAAACACTCACCTTGATTTTACGATTTCAAATCAAATCGAACGACGTTCGATTTAACCCAAAATTTTCTCTAGCTCCAAACGACTTCAATCCAATTCCATAGCGTAGAGCTCGACAAAACGATTGCAACGCAACTCGTTTCGTCCAAAACGGACCTCGTATGACAAAGGTACAACATTTTAAACATTACACGATTTAAATATTATAATTTAACATTTTTATTCCTTATAAAACTTTGAAAACTACCAGTGCCGCACGATTTGAAGATGGAAATCCAGGCCGTTGCTTGAGATTCTCCTACTTCCTCCACTTACGTTCGAAACAAGAAAACCCATTGCTCACGTTCGAACAACCCCAGGTCGCGACCACCTCAGGCCACACGAACTCGATCAAGCAGTCTCAAATCGAAGGCCATACCTCCCATCACCACTGCCGTGAGCCGCTCGAAGCTCGGCTCCATCCATGGCATGCGAAACGATGCCAATGCGCAACATTCACATGCGATTTGCCGTCGAATCTCTGCTCCAAACATGATCATACCCGTTGGATATCTAGAACTCACTCCCCTCTACAATCTTCATGTTGGAAGTTTTTCGATTTGATTAGCGGATTTGAAGAAATCGAAGGAAGAAAAAGAGAAAATTTCGGCCATTGGAAATAAACATGGCGGCTGTAGCATTTTGAAACCCTAGCTATTATATTTTTTTTTTATAAAGGGGCTATTTATAGAAATTTCTCGAACCACTATTTATCCCGGGTTTTCCGAACTCCGATTTATGCGCCGTGACCGGCGTTTCTAGGGTTTATCCCGCGTTCCGGACACAATGGAACAGGTTTCGGAAGCTAATTCGGTCATCTGTGCGAGATATGGAATTAAACGATCGATTTAAAATTAAACCGATTAAACGATTTTCCAGGTGATTTAGCTTGCACCGGACAAACGATAAATCCAATTGACACGAAATTTGAAATCTTACAATAATATCACATTACGGATCCGATGAAACTAGTTTCATCAAAATCCGAGACCGTTTGAAAAATGACAATTTTAACTCGCCATATTAATATTAAAACAATTTCGACGCGTTTTGAGCTGCCACGGTCAAACGACAACTCCGATTGCCACGAAAATTGAAATCCGATAATAACTAACTATTACGGATCCAATGGAACTAGTTTCGTCCAATTCTAAGACTGTTCGAAAATTGGCTATTTTTCAGTCGCTAATTAAATATTAAAATATTCAATTTTCACAAATAAATTTTAAATTCAGTTTTAAAACTTCTATAACATCACTATAACTCCAATATGATAAAATAAAATTTTACAAATCATTTTTAATCATATTAAACCCGTTATTCAATTTATCTCATAAATTCCAATTTTAAAATCTTATTAACTCTATTAAAATCCAAATATAACTTACATTCACTTTGGAAACCAATTTGGATCATATTAAATTAAATTTCAAATATTCACTCTAATTTCATATATTAAATTTCAATATCAAATTAATCATATCAAATTCGGAATTTAATTATTCAAACATTTATAATATTAAATTTAAACAAATTTGATTATTCTTAAATCACTATCTTTTGAAATATTCAAAACGAACTTATAAAATTTAACTTTTGAAACGAATTAAAATTATAAAACAACTATTTCCATTATACGGTTATTCAATTTTCATTATTAAATTATTCAATAAATTCCAAATATTAAATTTAAACAATTTCGCTTATCCAATAATTCATAATCTTTTAAAATATTGAAATCGAATTTATAAGATTCAACCTTTAAAACCAATTCACAATTTAGAACACTATTTCATTTTACAGTTATTCAATTATTCAGTAAGTTTTAAATATTTAATTTAAACAATTTACCTGTTCAATATTCAATATTTGATTTTAAATAGATTTTACTTATCAATCAATTACTCTATTATACCCAATGAATTCAACATTTATTATCCTATTCAACTATTGATTGCAAAGGCATTCACTAAGTAGCTTTTATTTTTCATTACTTGGATAGTTATTGCTGCAATTCATTCCAGCTTTTATTATTTCAAACGAATTACAAATTTTTTTTCTAACCTTAAATCACGAAAACTTATTAAATTAGCTATTTTAATTATCGAAAATTTACGGGTCGTTACATTATGCCGTTTGGTTTATCAAATACGCCGAGCACTTTTATGGGAGTGATGAACCAGATTTTCAGACCATTCATTGGGAAGTTCGTGGTTGTTTACTTTGATGATATTTTGATCTAAAGTGGGAGTATGGAAAAGCATATCCAGCATTTGCGTGAAGTGCTGTTGATTCTACGACAGGAGAAATTTTATGCTGCAACAAAGAAGTGTGTGTTTATGACGGACAGTGTTTTACTTCTGGGATATGTTCTATCAAAGGAAGGAATTCGAGTGGATGAAAGTAAAGTAGAAGCTCTCAGGAGTTGGCCACAGCCAAAGACAATTACTGAAGTAAGAAGTTTTCATGGGTTGGTATCTTTCTATCGAAGGTTCTTTCCATATTTTAGCAGTGTAATGGCACCAGTAACCGATTGCATGAAAGGAAAGAAGTTTGAGTGGTCAGAGGAAGCAGGGATTGCTTTTGAGAAGATCAAGACACTATTGACGACAGCACCAATTCTAGTTTTACCGGATTTTCAGTTGTTGTTTGAATTACATACTGATGCATCGAAGGTTGGGGTTGGTGGAGTGTTGAGTCAGAAAGGAAGACCAGTTGCTTATTTCAGTGAGAAGTTGTCTGGAGCTAAGTTGAGATATAGCACTTATGATATTGAGTTTTACGCAATTGTTCAAGCTGTGAAGTACTGGAGACATTATCTGTTTCAAAAGGAGTTTGTTCTTTACACTGATCATGAAGCGTTGAAACACTTACAAGGGTAGGATAACATTTCAGCAAGGCATGCATCATGGATTGCTTATCTGCAGCAATTTATGTTTATTGTGAAACATAAATCAGGAATTACGAATCGTGTGGCTGATGCATTGAGCAGGAGGAATCATTTGTTGACGGCAATGAAAGTTGAAGCGACAGGGTTTGAACTATTGCCAGAGTTGCTTGAAGAAGATCCTTACTTTATGAAATTTGTTGAGAAAGTCAAGGACGGGAGTACTGATGAATTCGTGATGGTAGAAGGGTTCTTGTTCAAAGGGAATCAATTGTGCGTACTAGAAGGTAGTTTGAGAATGAAGATTATAAAGAAGCTACATGAAGAAGGACATGTGGGTAGAGATCCTACTTTGTAGTTAATTTCTCAATCTTATTTTTGGCCGTCAATGAGGAAAGAGGTTGAAAGGTTTATGCGTAGATGTCATGTTTGTCAGGTTTCGAAAGGGACAGCTACAAATGCGGGATTGTATATGCCCTTACCTGTTCCTACAAAACCATGGGTAGACATTAGCATGGATTTCGTGTTGGGTTTGCCGAGAACTCAAAGGGGGAATGACTCTATATATGTGGTGGTGGATCGTTTCTCGAAGATGGTACATTTTATTGCTTGTAAGAAGACAGCGGATGCTGTTCGTGTCGCTCAGTTATTTTTCAAGGAGATCTATCGACTTCATGGATTCCCAGGTGTAACGACCCGTAAATTTTCGATAAGTAAAATAGTTAATTTAATAAGATTTCGCGATTTAATGTTAGAAAAAATATGTAATTCATTTGAAATAATAATAACTGGAATGAATTGCAAAAAATAGCTATCCAAGTGATGAAAAATAAAAGCTATTTAGTGAATGCCTTTGCAATCAATAGTTGAATAGGATAATAAATGTCGAATTCATTAGGTATAATAGAGTAATTGATTGATAGTAAAATCTATTTAAAATCAAATATTGAATAATTGAACAGGTAAATTGTTTAACTTAAATATTTAAAACTTATTGAATGATTGAATAACTGTAAAATGAAAATAGTATTCTAAATTGTAAATTGGTTTTAAAAGTTGATTCTTATAAGTTCAATTTCAATATCTCAAAGATAGTGATTTAAGAATAATCAAAATTGTTTTAAATTTAATATTACAAATGTTTGAATAATTAAATTCCGAATTTGATTTGATCAATTTGATATTGAAATTAAATATATGAGAATAGGGTGAATAATTGAAATTTGATTTAATATGATTCAAATTGGTTTCCAAAGCGAATGTAAGTTATATTGGGATTTTAATAGAGTTAATAAGATTTAAAAATTGGAATTTATTGGATAATTGAGTAACGGGTTTAATATGACTAAAAATGATTTGTAAAATTTTATTTTATCACATTAGAGTTAGAATGATGTTGTAGAACTTTTAAAACCGAATTTAAAAATTTATTTGTGAAAATTGAATATTTTAATATTAATTTGTCGAGTTAAAATAGTCATTTTTCAAACGGTCTCGGATTTCGTCGAAACCAGTTTCATCGGATCCGTAATGTGATATTATTGTATGTTTTCAAATTTCAAGTCAATCGGATTTACCATTTGTCCGGGGCAAGCCAAAACGCCTAGAAATTCGTTAAATCGGTTTAATTTAAATTAGATCGTTTATTTCCGTAACTCGCGCATACGATCGAATTAGCTTCCGAAACCATCTCCATTGCGTCCGGAATAGGGGTATAACATTATAAATGCCTAGCGGCACGTCTTGATAGGGGTTCGAGATTTCGAGTTGCGTGGATCGAGGTATTTTGAAATTTAAATAAATTTTTTAATTAGTCAAATCTCCTTTTCAGCTGCTATCCCATCTTTTCACTGTACCTTTGACCCATTCATCATGCAAAAACTTCTCATTTCCTTTTAATATCTGCACGCGAGCTTTAGGCAGTGAGAAAATAAATCCAACTTCAAAAAAAAAAAATTCTTTCTCCTCGAATACTCGATTAAAAATCACGAAACCTTCTCTAAAAATCCTATTTCATCGTTTGCTTCGATCCTATATGCTTTTGGCCTGGTGCGACTGGGAGTTGGGGAGTTGGACAGTGAAGGCGTGAGGGGTTTGAAACTAGGGTTAGGATTTGTTGGGGATGCAGGCTTCGATTCGCGAAACGGAGCTTGGATTTGAGTTCGTCATCGAAAATAGCACCTAGGAGCCGAGTTTGGGAGCGAGCGGCGGCGTTTGGAGGGGTGCGACCTGCGCGTGGACGAGAGGGGGATGTGATTGTCGCGTTTTGATCTTGGAGGCCGAGCTCGAAGGGGATGGTTCGGGGAGGTGGAGATTCAGGAGAGAGAATCAATGGCGCTATCGGTTCGTTGAACGGAGTTGTCTAGCTCCGTATCCATGAAGGATGGTGCACGGCCATGGTGTTGTGCACAAGAAATGGCTACAGGCATTGCTTTAGGGAAGATGGAGTTAGTGGGCTGGGCCTCATTTGCTTGGGTATGAATTCGTTTAATTATAATATAAAGTGTTTATAAAATTCGGATGACGATTACTTATAAAATGTATAACTCTCACATACGAGGTCCGATTGAGACGAAACTTTTTGCGTTGCGATCGTAGTGACGAGGGCTTCGAAATGAAACTGGTTTGGAGTCGTTTCGAGCTAGTTTGAATTTTGGGTAAAATTAAACGTTCGTTTAATTTTATTCGAAATAAAACGCTGGAACTGCATTAAAATCAAGGTGAGTATTTTATAACGCTCACAACGTACTAAATATCTTTATGCTAGTTAAATTTGATATTATGAAGTATGATTTTATTTGTCGTTGTTTGACAAAATTTAATTGTCATATAGCTTGTCATTTGAATTAACCATTGAAAATTTAATTGACAGTTAAATCGAAGTTAAAATTGAATTGCGATTAAATTACCTGACATTGATAACTATGAAACCACCATGAATTGTATTGTTTATTGGATGATGTATTTTGATGAATGCAATTGGTTGATAATTGAATGTTTGGATGATTATTTGCTTATATATATCCTGTTATGCATACATATGATACTGAGATTTAAGTGATATATATTCATCTCTGACATTTAATTGAAATAACTAATCACTTGGCCATAGGATAGGAAATTATATACGGACACCGGATTGGCTAAATTAATAAATTTTAAGATCGTCGATTTGAAATTTATTTAAATGTTTAGATTTAAAAGTGATAAATAGAAATCAATTTATAGAAATCAAATTTATCGAAAAAATTGAGTTTGGAATGTTGAAATAAAATTTTGGTTAAAAGAAATGGTTGAATAAATTTAAGTGGAGACTTTGAGATTTAAAATTTGGATATGTGAATTTTGGAAATTTATTTGTTTTAAAGATTGAACATTAAATTTGAGTTTTGAATATTACTAAGTAAAGGTGACAAAAATGATATTTTGAATTGAGCCTGAAATTGAATCATATTTGTAATTGGGATTTAAATTTGAAACTGAAGGATAATTTTGTTAAGTGTTGTAAATTGATATTTTGAAAAATCAAGCTAAAATCGATATAAATTGAAATTGAACTAATTGGAAGTGAATATAAAATTGAATAAATTTGAAGTCAAAGTTGACGTTGAATTGAATTGAAATCGAAATTGGAATCGGTAGAACGTAAATTGAAATTGATTTGAATTGGGAAGATATAATTGAAATGGATTGGTTTTGAAGCTATTTTATTTTGTTTTACAAATTACTCGGTTATATAAGCTATTTTTGAATACTTAAACTATTTTAATCTATTTTAAATCTACTTAACCCAATTTAAATTACTTTAAACTAATTTATCTATTTCAAATCCATTTTAAGATTTTAAGTATTTTAACTATTTTAATTATGTAAAACTACTTTTAAACTACTAAAACTATTTTCTAAAATTCTAAGCTGGTCAATAAAGTGGAATGTTTATATTTAAATTTGAATTTAAAATACGAATTGAGTTAAGTGAAATTGCAACCTAAATTGAATTTCGAAATGATTTTGAAATCGAAATGAGATATTGATGCGAAATTTGATTTTTGAAACGGAATCTGACATTTCGATAGATACGGTGATATTTGAAATGGATTTGATTTTTGAACGAATATGATATTTTGATATCAATTATGAATCGATTTGAAATGTAAAAGAGCCAACGGTGTAATAATACATAGTTATTAATGAGACCGGGATCAGATATGGACATACTCTCTGTCGATACCGAACACCACTTTAATAACTATTATACGCGGAGTGTTGAACCAGAATGAAGTGGATGGTTTGGGAACGCGTTGACTGAAGAAAGAGAACGATATTGGATGACCCCTGACATGACTAAAATAGGAGCCGCGCCGGGCCATTGAGGTTCGCCACCTCTAGCGGACACACATCTTCGATACCATATCTATTACATTTGTGATGCGATTTGGGTGCGGCCCTTGATTTGGGAGTGTTGTTTCGCGGTGCTGGGGTAGCTGCTGGCTATGCCCAACATCAGTCCGGATCACGCAACTACTAGTATCCTAGTTGGTATCGCCTCATGTACCTTGTCATACTGATTATCCTATTCGCGACCACTACGTTTTTGATTTGTACCTTGAGTATATGGATTGCCCTCTGGTGACTTCCGGTTTTGGGGAAACTGCGGTCTTGTATGTGCTTTTGGGAATATAAAATGTGTTAAGGGGGATTATGGTGACGCCTTAACGCTATTTTGATACTTTATATTACTGATGGGCATTATCTACTTAGCGTATATTACTGCATAGTAGATAGTTTCACGGATCCTTGAGAGATGGAAAATCCCGTAACATCTCTTAAGTTATTGCACGCACGTTGACACTGGATAGGAGATGTCAAACCCCGTAAACATCTCCGACGCCGTTACACTCATATTTATTTACGATTGATTTAACTTTCATAAGGGTATTTAGTCCTGACTCGGGTGTTTTGTCTTTTCATTACGCTCGGGTCAGTCCTGAGTTTTCAGATTTTTGAAGATCTATTCTGGAGGACGAAGACGATGATTTGGTATACTATCACTATTATTACCCTTACATCATGTTATCTGCTGCAATATTTAATTGTTCTGTTGTATATGTATAAACTCTGATAAATGTTGTATAAATAATTGTCAAAGTATAGTAGACAGCTTCATGAACTGTTTATTTGACTATTATATTTTATCGTTCCACTGCGAGATTCTGTGTTGTTTCATTTCCTTTATTTCTCTTTCTTTTCTTTTCCTATTTACCCCAATAACTATCTGCCCTTTTGAATGGTTTGGAATCGACATGTGTATTTGATCGTCGATTTAAACTGTCCAAAAAGGCGGGTCGTTACAGTTGGTATCAGAGCTTTGGTTTAGCGATAAACCTTGGCTCTAGTGGGGAATAACTCATTGAAATAGAGGTCAACTATATGAATGAGTTGAGTGTATATGAGAGAGCGTATTTGTTAGTGATATAAAATGTTTTATATTGTGTCGGTTGATTTGTTGAGTGGCTTATGGATTCTGGTCAATACGAGTAATTAACGTCATTGATAGGGATCTCTAAACACTTAAACAGAACAATTCGACATAGTATTGTTTTGAAATTGGGTAAATGAAATAATTTTGCCCTAATTATATTTTGTATATAAAGAATTTATTTCAAAATTTATTGTGATCAATCTAGCTTATTTGGTTGTTGGAAATGAAATATTGGCTATTAACATTAATCGGATATTGTAATTTAAATAAATAAGGTGAATTACAAAATGAACAATGATAAAACACATGTGGGATGTTTTAAGAAAGAAAATCCTATAAGAATATTTTATAAATGTGACTTATGAATTAAAAATAGAATTAAATTGGAAAAAAAAATTTGAATTTAAGACCCAGAGATTTTGAAAATGGTTCTCAAAGTTTTGAAGAAATATATGGTAATATTAGTTGTAAATTGTTTATGGAAATATTTTGAAAGGATTTTAAGAAGGAATGAATATAGTACTCCTCTCTTATGTCGCTGGAAAATAATTTCGTTGATGACTGCGCAGCATAATCGACGTTCATTTTCGAGTCTCAAAGTGCGGGAGATTTCTAAGAAGCTTTGCTTTTCTTCAAAATTATTTTGGATAAATGGGTTTTGGTTTAAACTCCAATGGTATGATTTGATATATTAAAGATATAAGTGTATATATTTATTTCAAATGATTTGAAAGGAACCGGGCATTTAAATTTCTAAGTTATGTTAATTAGTAATTTTCAAATTATTTGAATGAAATGTGAATAACAGAATTTATAAATAAGAGGATTGAGATATCTAAGCTATTGTTTGGGAAAACTTTAAAGTTGAAAGGTAAAGAGGATTTAAATAAATCAAATTTGTGTACATTCTAATCAAGAAAAATGAAATTCTATAAATTTGTATAATACCAAATTTGCATTCTAATAACATATAATATGACTTACCAAATATTAAGAAGTTGAAATGATGTTTTGGATATGTAATGAGATATTGTACAAATAAACAGAACCTGAAAGTAATTGAAATATACAAATAAGGAAAACTCAAACGGAATTAAAATGTATATAAATAAAAATTTGGTTGTGATAAAAATTATATATACTTAAATATAAGGTGAAATGATGAATGGATAAATGGAACAAGTAAGTGAACTTAAGAAATGAATCATATTATATCTTTGTAAATTGGTTATAGAAAATAAATATAAATTGCGAAGGGATTGGAAAAAAATAATTGAATTTGTAACCTTTAAGATAACTGTAAATTAAGAAAAGTCATATATGAGAAGTTAGACTTTTATGAAATGACTATAAACTAAAATGTTGATTTATAAAATGTTCCACAAATGAATTCGTTATTAACTGAAATTATGAAAATGAAATAAATGTAAACAAAGAAATTTCTTATAGTTAAGAATCAATTGGAAAACGAAATTGAATTTAATTAAATTACATATAATGTTTAAAATGAATTTGAGTAAGTAAATTCTATGATATAATGTTTGAGAAAGGATAATGTCAAAGATTATGTTGTGTAAAGAAATGGATATATTAATTGAATAATGGATTGCGAATAATTAATTATAAATAAAATAGAAGTCAATAAAATAATTTAGTATAGATAAATTGGATAGAAATCTATTAGAAGGTAATATGTGAGATTGTACGTATATTATTTTATTCGCATAACGATTTGATCCAAATTCGAGCACAAAATTTCGAGATGATTTATATCGATCCAAGTTAGGATTTTTCACTCGATTTCCGATGGCGAACCCTGGATATGGATTTTTAATTTGATTCTGGAATTCTCTATCATAGCATATGGCTATGCAAGGAGAGTAACAGTTTCCAATCAAGGAACCAAATCTGAGTCCGTACTAGAGAGTCGGGTGAACGATACTAGTTGGAAGAGAAATTGTGTGATCGAATAAGCGATTATATTGGTATTGTTCACGGATGTTATGTGGATGGCTTACGGACTTAATTAAATTTAATATTGGAAATTTAAGATGCCAAATATAAAATGTTTTTAAATTATATAACAATATATATATTAAAAAGAGATAAACCAAATTGAATGTAAAATTAATAATTTGGTTATGTTGGGTATGGTTTGGTTGTTATATGATTGTTAGTTGATTGTATGTAATACATTAAGTGTTAATGAAATTGAAAACTATAAATCATTGAAATCAAATTGGAAGTTAAATGAATTTAAATAGAATTTAATTTGATTCAAATTGGAAGTGAAGTAATGTAAATATAAATTAGTGAATGTTAACTAATTGAATTAAGAATGAATGTTAGTAAAATCCAACGTTAATGAATCAACTATGATTAAAATTGAAATCCAAGTCAATAAATATTAATGAGAAGTAAATTTATATGGATTGGTTATGGATTTGTTGGATGATAATTGATTGATGGTTGCATTTGTTGTTTTGTTGCATTTGCTATGTTGGCACATGTAGTTGTATGTTTCTATATGATGTATATTGATAATATTTTCATATATGCATGATTCTCATTGTTTGTTGAGTGTTTAGTAGGTGCGGATTGCGCTTGCTTTGCATTTGGAGCTCGCTTCCGCGCTATATTATTCGTATATGCTCGCTAATAAAAATATAAGGTACATGTTTATTTTGTCATTGGATTTGGTGATTTTTGATGAGCCACTTGGCTTTTGGATTTTCTTTTGTTGATTTGGGGCCCGTAGAGGCGTTTTGTAGTTGTACCGATCGAGCCGCGCAAAGGAGACTCTGCCGAAATTTTCCGTAAAATCCGGGTGTTAGAAAAATTTTCAAGTTTTAAAATTTTTATAACTTGTTTTGATAACTAACTCTTAAAGTTAGGAAGGCGTTTGGAATAACTTAGTAAAAGTGTAGTAATGGCTTTATAAGTGGAATTACATTGTTTTATAAGTTTGTAACTTTGAGATAAATATACCTAATGTTGAATTCTATACTTAGTTCCTTTTCCCTTCTTTTTCCTTTTCGGGGACGAAAAGTTTTTGAGTGGGGGAGAGTGTAACGACCCGTAAATTTTCGATAATTAAAATAGTTAATTTAATAAGATTTTGTGATTTAATGTTAGAAAAAATTTGTAATTCGTTTGAAATAATAATAACTGGAATAAATTGCAAAAAATAACTATCCAAGTGATGAAAAATAAAAGCTATTTAGTGAATGCCTTTGCAATCAATAGTTGAATAGGATAATAAATGTCGAATTCGTTAGGTATAATAGAGTAATTGATTGATAGTAAAATCTATTTAAAATCAAATATTGAATAATTGAACAGGTAAATTGATTAAATTAAATATTTAAAACTTATTGAATGATTGAATAACTGTAAAATGAAAATAGTGTTCTAAATTGTAAATTGGTTTTAAAAGTTGATTCTTATAAGTTCAATTTCAATATCTCAAAGATAGTGATTTAAGAATAATCAAAATTGTTTTAAATTTAATATTACAAATGTTTGAATAATTAAATTCAGAATTTGATATGATCAATTTGATATTGAAATTTAATATACGAAAATAGGGTGAATAATTGAAATTTGATTTAATATGATTCAAATTGGTTTTCAAAGTGAATGTAAGTTATATTGGGATTTTAATAGAGTTAATAAGATTTTAAAATTGGAATTTATTGGATAATTGAATAACGGGTTTAATATGACTAAAAATGATTTGTAAAATTTTATTTTATCATATTAAAGTTAGTATGATGTTGTAGAACTTTTAAAACCGAATTTAAAAATTTATTTGTGAAAATTGAATATTTTAATATTAATTTGTCGAGTTAAAATAGTCATTTTTCAAACGGTCTCGGATTTCGACGAAACCAGTTTCATCAGATCCGTAATGTGATATTATTGTAAGGTTTCAAATTTCAAGTCAATCGGATATACCATTTGTCCGGGGCAAGCCAAAACGCCTAGAAATTCGTTAAATCGGTTTAATTTAAATTAGATCGTTTATTTCCGTAACTCGCGCATACGATCGAATTAGCTTCCGAAACCTTCTCCATTGCGTCCGGAATAGGGGTATAACATTATAAACACCTAGCGGCATGTCTTGATAGGGGTTCGAGATTTCGAGTTGCGTGGATCGAGGTATTTTGAAATTTAAATAAATATTTTAATTAATCAAATCTCCTTTTCAGCTGCTATCCCATCTTTTCACTGTACCTTTGACCCATTCAACACGCAAAAGCTTCTCATTTCCTTTTAATATCTGCACGCGAGCTTCAGGCAGTGAGAAAATAAATCCAACTTCAAAAAAAAAAATTCTTTCTCCTCGAATACTCGATTAAAAATCACGAAACCTTCTCTAAAAATCCTATTTCATCGTTTGCTTCGATCCTATATGCTTTTGGCCTGGTGCGACTGGGAGTTGGGGAGTGCGCAGTGTAGGCATGAGGGGTTTGAAACTAGGGTTAGGATTTGTTGGGGATGTAGGCTTCGATTCGCGAAACGGAGCTTGGATTTGAGTTCGTCATCGAAAATAGCACCTAGGAGCAGAGTTTGGGAGCGAGCGGCGGCGTTTGGAGGGGTGCGACCTGCGCGTGGACGAGAGGGGGAAGTGATTGTCGCGTTTTGATCTTGGAGGCCGAGCTCGAAGGGGATGGTTCGGGGAGGTGGAGATTCAGGAGAGAGGATCAATGGCGCTATCGGTTCGTTGAACGGAGTTGTTTAGCTCCGTATCCATGAAGGATGGTGCACGGCCATGGTGTTGTGAACAAGAAATGGCTACAGGCATTGCTTTGGGGAAGATGGAGTTAGTGGGCTGGGCCTCATTTGCTTGGGTATGAATTCGTTTAATTATAATATAAAGTGTTTATAAAATTCGGATGACGATAACTTATAAAATGTACAACTCTCACATACGAGGTCCGATTGAGACGAAACTTTTTGTGTTGCGATCGTAGTGACGAGGGCTTCGAAATGAAACTGGTTTGGAGTCGTTTGGAGCTAGTTTGAATTTCGGGTAAAATTAAACGTTCGTTTAATTTTATTCGAAATAAAACGCTAGAACTGCATTAAAATCAAGGTGAGTGTTTTATAACGCTCACAACGTACTAAATATCTTTATGCTAGTTAAATTTGATATTATGAAGTATTATGATTTTATTTGTTGTTGTTCGATAAAAATTTAATTGTCATATAGCTTGTCATTTGAATTAACCATTGAAAATTTAATTGACAGTTAAATCGAAGTTAAAATTGAATTGCGATTAAATTACCTGACATTGATAACTATGAAACCGCCATGAATTGTGTTGTTTATTGGATGATGTATTTTGATGGATGCTATTGGTTGATAATTGAATGTTTGGATGATTATTTGCTTATATATATCCTGTTATGCATACATATGATACTGAGATTTAAGTGATATATATTCATCCCTGACATTTAATTGAAATAACTAATCACTTGGCCACAGGATAGAAAATTATATACGGACACCGGATTGGCTAAATTAATAAATTTTGAGATCATCGATTTGAAATTTATTTAAATGTTTAGATTTAAAAGTGATAAATAGAAATCAATTTATAGAAATCGAATTTATCGAAAAAATCGAGTTTGGAATGTTGAAATAAAATTTTGGTTAAAAGAAATGGTTTAATAAATTAAAGTGGTGACTTTGAGATTTAAAATTTGGATATGATTGAATTTTGGAAATTTATTTGTTTTAAAGATTGAACATTAAATTTGAGTTTTGAATATTACTAAGTAAAGGTGACAAAAATGATATTTTGAATTGAGCCTGAAATTGAATCATATTTCTAATTGGGATTTAAATTTGAATATTGAAGGATAATTTTCTTAAGTGTTGTAAATTGATATTTTGAAAAATCAAGCTAAAATCGATATAAATTGAAATTGAACTAATTGGAAGTGAATATAAAGTTGAATAAATTTGAAGTCAAAGTTGACGTTGAATTGAATTGAAATCGAAATTGGAATCGGTAGAACGGAAATTGAAATTGATTTGAATTGGGAAGATATAATTGAAATGGATTGGTTTTGAAGCTATTTTATTTTGTTTTACAAATTACTCGGTTATATAAACTATTTTTGAATACTTAAACTATTTTAATCTATTTTAAATCTACTTAACCCAATTTTAATTACTTTAAACTAATTTATCTATTTCAAATCCATTTTAAGATTTTAAGTATTTTAACTATTTTAATTATGTAAAACTACTTTTAAACTACTTAAACTATTTTCTAAAATTCTAAGCTGGTCAATAAAGTGGAATGTTTATATTTAAATCTTGAATTTAAAATACGAATTGAGTTAAGTGAAATTGCAACCTAAATTGAAATTCGAAATGATTTTGAAATCGAAATGAGATATTGATGCAAAATTTGATTTTTGAAACGGAATCTGACATTTCGATAGATACGGTGATATTTGAAATGGATTTGATTTTTGAACGAATATGATATTTTGATATCAATTATGAATCGATTTGAAATGTAAAAGAGCCAACGGTGTAATAATACGTAGTTATTAATGAGACCGGGATTGGATATGGACATCCTCTCTGTCGATACCGAACACCACTTTAATAACTATTATACGCGGAGTGTTGATCCAGAATGAAGTGGATGGTTTGGGAACGCGTTGACTGAAGAAAGAGAACGATATTGGATGACCCCTGACATGACTAAAACAGGAGCCGCGCTGGGCCATTGAGGTTCGCCACCTCCAGCAGACACACTTCTTCGACGCCATATCTATTACATTTGTGATGCGATTTGGGTGCGCCCCTTGATTTGGGAGTGTTGTTTCGCGGTGCTGGGGTAGCTGCTGGCTATGCCCAACATCAGTCCGGATCACGCAACTACTAGTATCCTAGTTGGTATCACCTCATGTACCTTGTCATACTGATTATCCTATTCGCGACCACTACGTTTTTGATTTGTACCTTGAGTATATGGATTGCCCTCTGGTGACTTCCGGTTTTGGGGAAACTACGGTCTTGTATATGCTTTTGGGAATATAAAATGTGTTAAGGGGGATTATGGTAACGCCTTAACGCTATTTTGATACTTTATATTACTGATAGGCATTATCTACTTAGTGTATATTACTACATAGTAGATAGTTTCACGGATCCTTGAGAGATGGAAAATCCCGTAACATCTCTTAAGTTATTGCACGCACGTTGACACTGGATAGGAGATGTCAAACCCCGTAAACATCTCCGACGCCGTTACACTCATATTTATTTACGATTGATTTAACTTTCATAAGGGTATTTAGTCCTGACTCGAGTGTTTTGTCTTTTCATTACGCTCGGGTCAGTCCTGAGTTTTCAGATTTTTGAAGATCTATTCTGGAGGACGAAGACGAAAATTTGGTATACTATCACTATTATTACCCTTACATCATGTTATCTGCTGCATTATTTAATTGTTCTGTTGTATATGTATAAACTCTGATAAATGTTGTATAAATAATTGTCAAAGTATAGTAGACAGCTTCATGAACTGTTTATTTGACTATTATATTTTATCGTTCCGCTGCGAGATTCTGTGTTGTTTCATTTCCTTTATTTCCCTTTCTTTTCTTTTCTTATTTACCCCAATAACTATCTGCCGTTTTGAATGGTTTGGAATCGACATGTGTATTTGATCGTCGATTTAAACTGTCAAAAAAGGCGGTTCGTTACACCAGGGATACTCGTTTTATAAGTCACTTTTGGTTAAGTTTGTGGAAGATGGTGGGAACGAAGTTAAACTATAGTAGCGCTTACCATCCGCAAAACGACGGGCAAACGGAGGTGGTTAATAGATCATTGGGAAATTTGTTACGATGTTTGGTGAAAGATAATCTGAGATGTTGGGACATGAAGTTATGCCAAGCAGAGTTTTCACATAATCATGCGGTTAATAGAAGCACATGTTACAGTCCTTTTCAGATTGTATATTCAAGTTTGCCAAGGGGACCGTTGGATCTAACGGTAGTACCACAACCGAAGGGAACGGTTAAACGAGCTGTAGACTTTGTTGATGGGTTCACTGAATGTCATAAAATCGTTCAGGAACGATTGGAAAAGGAAAAAGAGAAGTATAAAAGATCCGCAGATCTGAAGCGAAGAAATGTTGAGTTTAATAAAAGGGATTTAGTTTACGCAGTGTTAACGAAGGATCGTTTTCCAGTGGGCGCTTATAACAAGTTAAAAGCCAGAAAAATTTGTCCTGTAGAAGTTGTGAAACGGACTAATGAAAATGCTTATATGTTGAAGCTGCCGGAGGATGTGTACACTTCTGACATGTTCAATGTTAAGCATCTTGTACCATATTATGGGGATGAACAATCCGATGTGGAAGAATTACAAATTCGAGGATGAATTTTTCTCAACCTGGGGAGGATGATGCAGCTCAGAACAGAGTTGGAGTAGTGCCAGGCCCAAACCTTCAAGACTTGAGTCGTCCACGACCTAAGGAAGCGGTCTTAAGTCGTCTACGACTTAACAAAGCTCGGGGGGAGAGTTACGACTTAACAAGAATGATGAAAAGAAGTTACGACTTAACGGGAGCTTAAGCCTTTCAGGTTTGATAAGTAGTATACGACCTAACGACACAGCTATTAGTCATCCACGACTTATCAAGAAGAAGAGAGAAGTTCCAGTAGTTGAAGGCCTTAAGTCGGAAGCGAGTTACGACTTAGTGAGTCACGGGAAGATACCGTTCCTTCAAGATGCCACGAGTTACGACTCCTGATAAGTCGTTGAAGTCTTAAGTCGACCATGATTTAAGTCGTATGAAGGTGCTATTTGAAGAAGTTTCTTAAGTCACTGCCAACCTAAGCTAAGTCGTAAGTCGCAAGCCGTGTCATGTTAAGGCGTAAGTCGTTGAGTTGTAGATTGGTGTGTTTCTTAAGTCGTTCGAGTGTTGAGTCGTTTGTAGCTGTTGAATCGCTGTTGTGATGTAATTGCTTTAAGTCGTGATAAGTTGTAAATCGGCAAGGGGTTAAGTTGGTCATGTGTGTGTAGTGATGTAACTCGTTGAGTCGTGTGGTTTTTAAGTCGTTTGAGTCGCGTTTGTTGATAGGTCGTTGCCGACCTAAGGGTGAGTCGTAAGTCGGAAACGACTTAAGGGTTTGGGTTGTAAAAAGGTTATAAATAAGGCGTGAGTTGTACATTTTGAGTTAGTTGATTGTTGAATAAAATTTCGTTTTGATTGCTGTGTGCTTTCATCTAAATTGGTAGTCGAGTGTGATCTCCTATCTCCAATTTCGGTTATTCGAGTGCGCTCGAATCAACGATCGTTGAAGCCAATTCACGGTATCAAGTGCGCTTGATCAACGTTTGAAGAATTGTAGATCTTCTTTCACGGTATCGTGCGCGATCAACGTGTCGAAGATAGCTAGAATTCGGTATCTTTGTGATCAACGAATTTGGGTATTTCAGTATCTTCAATCCACCGTTTGCTACTTTCATCGATCTATATCGTTTTGTTATTATCCGCTGCATCACTAAGGAACTTCCTATTGCCACATGAGTACGCCTCTAGAGGGACGCCCCGAGAACTTACCTAGCTCTCTGCCAACACAAGGCCGGGTTACCCCTGCCCAGAAGTAACACCTACAAGTATGCCATCCCCAGTCGTATGCGACCTTTATCCGAGGGCCTCAACTACAAAGCAACAACCATAAAGTAATAAATTTATGGTAACCACACGATTTAAGTATCTGGGCTCCATACCATGGTACTACCCTTTTCCAGTCTAAAACTTAGGTTACTTGGGTTAAATTCACATTTCCAAAATAATATTTTTAAAATGGTTTAAAGCCTATATAACTTGTATAATCCATTTTAACCATAATTCCCAAACATAGAATTCATAAAACTTAATTTCAAATCTTGGATTCCAATTCAAATCAAACTATTTAAATTTCAAAACTTTATCAAGTTATTCAAAATAACTTTCATCTTTAAAACTCCTTTTAAAAAGCTTTTCATATTTAACCCAATTCAATTTCCAAAACTATTTTGTATTCAAAATACAATTTTAAAACCAGTTTGCTAAATTCAAATATATGTGACTTAACCAATTTCCTCATGCAATCCATATTTTCATGTGTAAGGTGTAGTCCAGAGGTTTTACATAATAGTGCAACGTCATCAATCATCACAGATTCAATTATATCAATATCGATAAGCGGTATAATCCTATAACGCTTATCTTTATTCACAGATTCACAGATAAATAATATATATTTATCATAGATAAATAAATTACATCCATCATAGAAAAACAAATCGTAGCTCAAATCAAAACACTTTATATCACAAAGCATCACACATCAGGGATATCAAATAATTCAACATTCAATAGAATCCAAACATTCATAAGTACGATCTATTAATTATCTGATTAATTTAAATCAGATTAATTACTTATGAATAAACTACTATTCATGGTTAATTAATTACAAATCATCTTAATTAATTACCCTTTAATCACTTATAAATTAACCTTTAATGATGAATTAATTAACCTTTGATTATTTAATAATCCTTTAAATTACTTACCCTTAGTTAATTAATTAATTTACCCATAATTAATTACCATTTAATTAATTATCCTTAGTTAATCAACATTAACTAATCACATAATTTAAGTATTAATTAATTAATTAGCCCTTAATTATAAATTAATCTCCTTAATTAATTAACTCTTAATTATTAACAAATTAACTCATTAATTACTTACCTTAAGTAATCATCTTTTAATCATTTGATTAATTTACCTTTTATCATTAATTAATTCCCTTAATTACATTCATTAAGAAATTAACGATCTAATTACTTCATCAAGTAATTTCGCTTTAATTAATTTGATTCATTAGTTATCCATTAATTACTTCTCCAAGTAATTATACTTAATTAATTCATAATTAAGTGATTATCTTTAATTAGCCAAACTAATTAATTTCTTTAGTTAATTATTTTAACTAATCATTCAAAATTAATTAAATAATTACTGAACTCCTTATATTTAAAAGACCTTAAATAATTAAGAAAATCATTTATCTTAATTAAACTCTTACTTATCAATAAATCATTTATGTTAACTAACTATTCTTTAATCACTAACAGTAATTGATTAAACTTTAATATCTTCACAAATTAATTATCTTAAACTAATCAAAATCTTAATTAAAGATAAACTCTGTATTAGAATTTATTTACTTAATTATATCTTTATACTTTTTTAAAAATAAAACATTTAGAAATTAATTATAATTAAAAACAATTTAAACTTCTAATTTAACCTTTTAAATCTTTTAAATCTTCTCAAGTTATTTAATAAATTTTAACATATAGTTATTTTGAAAACTTAATTACCATATCTTTAAAAACTTATCTGCTTTAATTATATTTTAAAACTTGTTAAACATTTATCTTTGCAAACTAATTATTTTTATAACTTTTAAAACTTGTTTTTAATTTGCTTTTAAACATAGAAACATTACCTTTGAAAACAAAGATATTTTAAACTCTGAAACTTTCAAACTGTTCATGCTTAAATTTATTTTAAAACCTAGCAACACTTTCCTTTACAATTGAAACCTGTTGCAAAATCATAGATACCGAAGACAAACTCGATCGCTCCCTGAACAAAACACAATGCGCTCGCGTTCGACTACTGCTCCGAGTCAACCACGCAACCCTCTCGAGACCTACCCAAGAATCCTGCTTCTTCCCAAAGCTTCAACACAACCCTGATACACGAATACACTGTGTACCTACACGGCAGTTCGACGTCGCACTGACCAAATGTCTTATCGTCGACCAGTCACATATAGTCTCGCCATCCCTCACGCGAACCCAGATCGACGGAAAACTTCAAGAAACAAGATCGAGCATTTTGATCGAAACAGGAACAAACCCGATTGGCCAAAGATGCCATCAGGCACCACCTCCGACCACTAGATCACCCGCCAACCTCACCGTTGCTTTCTCACTCCTTCCAGCTCCGATTTCCCCCATCACGAACCACTCCGGTGCATCGCCGTCGCCATATGACCCAAATGAACAACCACGACCAAAACGACCACCCACACCCTAAATCAACCCAGCCCGGCCACCATGGCCATCAAAAAAATATAAAACTATTTTTCCCACTATCGGCTACCCTCCAGCCAGCTTCGACCGTGCTCTCGACTACATCTACCGTGTCGATCAATGGCAATCAACCCAAATGCTTAAAACATTCAACTCGAAAATTCCAATCGATAATCAAACTAAAAATCATGATACTTACATTAAAAATCATGATTTCCAACCACGAATACATTCATGCAATCCATATCTGAAATTGGATTTGTTGATTTTTAACATACATATGTATTCCACTATTGTTTTTATTTTTAAAATTATTTACTACATTATAATTCCAGAAACCATTTTTATAATTGATATTATAATGTAACAAATATCTTTCATTCAAAAATCAAAGGTAAATTTGGATTCAATTTGGAGATATGAATTTTTCTTTTGTTATTTTTGGGTCTAGAAACACATAGAAGCCTGTGTATGACTACACAGAGACTTGCACATCCCTACTCTCTATATATTCAAACATAAAAGCAAATTACACAAATATTTCCATAACATACTTTAACATCAATCATAATATCAAAAGATATAGGCAGATATGAGTGGGTTTGCTCACCTGACTTTCTTCTGAACAGAGGACTCAAGCCTGGAATTTTGAATTTGAAACTCTAGAATTTGAAATTTCCTTGAATTTGAGATGTTTTAGATTTGCATGTTTGTCTAGATTTGATTTGTTTTGATCTGTTCTTAGAAACTATTGCTCTTGCATTTTGATCTGAATGCTTGCTTGTTTCAATTTTTAAATTTCTTTGAAGCTTGTCTACTTTTTTCTTCAGATTTTCTTTTTTGATTTCTTTTTCTTTTGTTTGCCTTTGATTCAGGTTGATCTTTGATCAGGTTTGTAGTTTGATTTCTAACTTGCTTCTTTGATCTAATTTGTTGCTTGAACTTTGATCTGGAAGTGCTTATATTTTGTTTTGAGATTTTTTTTCATTTTGATTTCTAGTTTTTAGACAAGAAAATGGTGATGAAGAAAAATGTGGACTGGTTTCTTTTTTTTTGAAAACATGTTGTTTATATTTTTAAATTTTAGGAGAAAATGAATTTGCCACTTGTTTCATCCATGTTAACACTTGTAGTAACCTTGTATCCTTAAATTACACTTGTTATTTACTTGTGTTATCATTTTACAAATGTTAAAAATGTAAACAATTATGTTTAAATTCTTTATCTTTAATTAGTTTATAGAATTTGTTTTTAAACCCTTAACTTAAATTTATTTTTAAATTATGTTTTAAGTCCTTGTCTCTAATTTATTTAATTTTCATATTTAGCCCTTTTTCATATTTATATTTTTCTAAAATTAATTTATGCATTCCCTTATATATATTAAAAATAAAAAATTCAACTTTAAACGACTTTCAAATAGCTTTTGAAAATTTATTAGATTAAATTCAAATATAACTTTCAAGTCATAATTATAAAACAATTTTTTCATAAATTTAAAATATAGAGTTCTAAATCCAAATTTAAAATATCTATAATTGAAAAGATAATGTTTTCAAATTCAAATTTAAAGTCTATTTAAAATCAATTCATAAACATATATATAAAAACAAATGTTTTTACTTAATTTGGAAATTTCAAATTAATTCATAATTAAATTCTAAAAATTAAATAAATTACCAATTTAAATTTTGATTTAAAAACGGGGATGTTACAGATTCCCCTCTTAAGAAAATTTCATCCTTGAAATTTGAAAGCAGGGAGACCATATAGAATAGATGAACACATCTGAGATAGAAAATTGATTTACCAGATCAAACTGCACATCTATTCTACATTTAACTTACCAAATCAGAATATCACTAATAGATACGATAAAAACTCATTCAACACTTCACGAAATACTCGGTCCATCCAGTCTATGAAATATACAAGGATATTGGTTAGTCCGAAGGAATAACTAACCGTTCGTAGAATATATCTGGACCCAATAAAACAAACAATGGATACTCAATCCAGGTTGGAATATCCCAAAGTATATACTAGCTTGTCCATCTTCGGACTTGGATCTTTACAAGAAATTACAAGAAAAATTCAAATTTGGTTTTAATGAAATCATTTATCGATACAAATCTTCATATTTTGTTAACCAATTTATTTCAATTTAAAATTCCAACTTCATTTAAGTTAAAACGAAAAACTGATAAGGAGAATACGAGATAGGAATTAGAATCTTTTCTACAACGATTCGCATGGCCACGATCACACCAAAGTTTCCTCCTAGAGCTGCCGCGATGCAATCAAAGAATTGAAATTGGACGATGGTTAAAAGAGGTCGATAAAGAAAGTTGTTTCCTTGTTGTTGAAGGGTAACGACCAATTGCAGTGGTACACCCTTGTCCCCTACCTCGTCCTCTTCTTGCACTCACTATCAGTTGATAGTAAGAGAATTTACTGGGCATACAGAAGGATATCATAGGGATATACTCATTCTAGGGTATACTTCACCTTATCCCTAATGAGTCACCTAATGTGGTATACCCCTGAGCTAAAGTTTCAACCTTCATCTCCGATACCAAATTTTCTCGACCCGGACTTCAGCATTTGAAAATTGACACCCGTACTTCACTTGTACTCGAATGCCGCAGATTCAAGTGGTGAAATCCGATTCGCGTCGGAGCTTATAACACATTAAGTAAAACTACATAGCGGAAGAAAAAGAATACATATCATTGGTATATAACAGATACAATATCTGATACAATATGATACAATAGATCCATAAATATCAGAGTAGAATATAATAGCAGAATATGACACAGTGGAAAGAAATTTCCAACTTGACCTCCAAGAGAGAAAGGAAGAATCCAAACTGCATTCCAATGCCAAAGTTCCAAAACAAAATGGCTTAAGCCCAAAAGCTTCAAAGACTCTAATCCGATAAGCTCGAACCACCAACACGTCGTACTGAACAAGGTCAGTCGTCCAAAGACTGAAGAAGATTTCTAGAGGCTGAGACTATCGAATCAACACCTACTATTTGATTATCTGAAAATTCCAACTCTAGGCTGCCCATGTGGAAAATTGTAGGCACCCAGAGTTTTGGAATGGAACAATAAACTCCGGGTCAGTCATGGGACTGGTGTGAGCAAACGAAACAGATTATCTTTAAATAAAAACAGACAAAAGGATTTAAAAAGAAATCCACAATGATTTTTAGAAAACGAAACTACCAAATGGCCTCCCGCCTCACACACTGCGCAAACGCAAAATTGGAGGAGATTTCTCCTTATGATAGTCAAACATGCTTGATACGCGAAAACCATTTTGATATTATTATTAGTGCATAGTGGAAAACATTTCGAAAGTATAATATTAATCTTAGCCAGCATACAACCATTATTGTTTGCCTACTATAGCTATCATGTTCAATAGCAGGTTACCGCCACATTCTATAGTAAGTTATACAAATAAAACCGTACAGGGCGCATATTGTTTCTTTGGATTTCCAACAAATGGTCAGGCTAAGGAACTTCCTATTGCTACATGGGTATGCCTCTAGAGGGACGCCTCGAGAACTTACCCAGCTCTCTGCCATTACAAGGCGGGTTACCCGTATCCGAAAGTAACACCTACAAGTATGCATCCCCGGTCGTTTGCGACCTTTATCTGAGGGCTCTCGACTCCAAAGCAATAACCACAAAGTAATAAATTTACAGTGATCAAATGAGTTAAGTATCTGGGCTCCATACTATGATACCACCCTTTTCCAAAAGAAATGGACATACCCTAGGGGCACTACCCCTACCAACCTTGTCGCATCTTTTCCTGTTTCGATCATTTTCGAGTTGTGATGTCTGACGAGGTCTTATCCACAAAGCTACGCATTTCACAAAAGTCATTCTTCGATCAACAAATGATCGATAACACTCAGCAGCACTCAGCATGCCACACTACCAAATTGGGAATGTATCACTAGTAACCATCAACTACATAACCTCCGAGTTCGTACGTCTCAGAGAAGTGTGTTAAGCTAAGAGAATAAATCTCTGCCACCAAACAGAAATGTATTTGATAGAAACCAGCTTTACATCTCAAAGTGTAATGTTAGACATACATCCATACAAGTCTGTTCCAGGTTCGCACAGAACTGCAGGCACTTCAAAAAGAAGCCCTTACAAATCTGGATAATTCCTAATCACGTCCGGACTCCCAATCACAATGGGTGATCATATCCCTATATCGAGGATCAGCCGGTGTAGAGACATTCGACGAGTTATCCTTTTGCTTTCGAAAATATCTGGTCTTCACCACCAGTCTTCAAATGCTATCCATAATGTCGTATCATTATTAGAAATTGGTTATATGACACAAAGTCCTCTCCCAGCTAGACCGAATAATGAGCGCAATATTTAAAAACTTATGGATATTAGTATCTCAGTTAAGTCACAACTTATTATCCAAAACCTTTCTTCCAAATGGTTTAAACCAATTACCATTTTCAAATCTTTAAACAAAAAGATCTACTTCACAAAGTTCACCAATCTTTCACAAAAATTCATTCATAGCCTTTCTATACAATTTCCCTTTCAGACTTGATTAGCTCATCCAATCTTTAAATCAAATCATAGATTTCAAAACAATTTTATTTCAAACTTGAAATCCTTTCAACATAAATTGGAAATCCATTCTTCATATGAAAGCTATTATTATTTGAAAAACAAAGGTTTTCATTTCAGAAAAACCCGATTTCATTTGCACAAGTTAGAGCCCTTCAAGTCTAAAATTTGGGTTAAATTCAAATTTCCAAAATAATATTTTTAAAATGGTTTAAATTTGTATAATCTTTTTAAAACCATAATTCCCAAACGTAGAATTCATAGAAATTAATTTCAAATCTTGGATTCCAATTCAAATCAAACTACTTAAATTTCAGAACTTTATCAAGTTATTCAAAATAACTTTCATCTTTAAAACTCCTTTTCAAAAGCTTTTCATATTTAACCCAATTCCATTTTCAAAACTATTTTGGATTCAAAATTCAATTTTAAAACTATTTTATTAAATTCAAATATCTGTGACTTAACCAATTTCCTCATGTAATCCATATTTGTGTGTGTAAGGTGTTGTCCAGGGGTTTTACACAATAGTGCAACGGCATCAATCATCTCAGATTCAATCATATTAATATCGATAAGCGGTATAATCCTATAACACTTATCTTCATTCATAGATTCATAGACAAATAATATAAATTTATTACAGATAAATAAATTACATTCATCACAGAAAAACAAATCATGGCTCAAATCAAAACACTTTATATCACAAAGCATCAGACATCGAGGGTATCAAATAATTCAACATTCAATAGAACATCCATAAGTAAGATATATTAATTATATTATTAATTTAAATCAGATTAATTACTTATGAATAAACTACTATTCCTGGTTAATTAATTACAAATCATCTTAATTAATCATCCTTTAATCACTTACAAATTAACCTTTAATGATAAATTAATTAACCTTTGATTATTTAATAATCCTTTAAATTAATTACCCTTAATTAATAAATTAATTTAACCTTAATTAATTACCATTTAATTAATTATCCTTAATTAATCAACATTAATTAACCACATAATTTAATTATTAATTAATTAATTAGCCCTTAATTATAAATTAATCTCCTTAACTAATTAACTCTTAATTATTAACAAATTAACTCATTAATTACTTACCTTAAGTAATCATCTTTTAATCATTTGATTAATTTACCTTTTATCATTAATTAATTCCCTTAATTACTTCCATTAAGTAATTAACCATCTAATTACATCATTAAGTAATTTCTCTTTAATTAATACATTCAGTAATTATCCATTAATTACTTCTATGTAATTATACTTAACTAATTAATAATTAAGTGATTATCTTATATTAACAAAACTAATTAATGTCTTTAGTTAATTATTTTAACTAATCGTTCAAAATTAATTAAATAATTACTGAACTCCTTATATTTAAAAGACCTTAATTAATTAAGAAAATCATTTATCTTAATTAAACTCTTACTTATAAATAAATCATTTACGTTAACTAACTATTCTTTAATCATTAACAATAATTGATTAACCATTATTATCTTCACAAATTAATTATCTTAAATTAATCGAAATCTTAATTACTTAAAGATAAACTTTATATAAAAATTGATTTACTTAATTATATCATTAAACATTATTAAAAATAAAACATTTAGAAATCAGTTATAATTAAAAACAATTTAAACATCTAATTTAACCTTTTAAATCTTTGAAATCTTCTCAAAATTATTTAATAAATTTTAACATATAGTTATTTTGAAAATTTAATTATCATATATTTAAAAACTTATCTACTTTAATTATATTTTAAAACTAGTTAAACACTTATCTTTGCAAACTAAATATTTTTATAACTTTTAAAACTTGTTTTTACTTTGCTTTTAAACTTAGAAGCATTACCTTTGAAAACAAAGATATTTTAAACTTTGAAACTTTCAAACTATTCATGCTTAATTTCTTTTAAAACCTGGCAACACTTTCCTTTACAATTGAAGCCTGTTGCAAAATCGTAGATACCTGAGACAAACTCGATACCTCCCTGAACAAAACACGATGCGCTCGCATTCGATCACTGCTCCGAGTCAACCACGTAACCCTCTCGAGACCTACCCCGGAATCCTGCTTCTTCCCAAAGCTTCGACACAACCCTGATACACGAATACACCGTGTACCTGCACGGCTGGTCTGATCGTCGAACAGTCACTTATAGTCTCGCCATCCCTCACACGAACCCAAATCGACGAAAAACTTCACAAAGCAAGATCGAGCATTTCGATCGAAACAGGAACAAACCCGATCTGCCAAAGATGCCAATAGCCACCACCTCCGACCACTAGATCACCTACCGATCACACTATAGCTTCATCACTCCTTCCAGCTCTGATTTCCCCCATCGCCAACCATTTCGATGCATCGCCGTCGCCATACGACCCAAATTAACAACCGCGACCGAAACGACCACCCAAACCCTAAGTCAACCTAGCCCGGCCACCATGGCCATTAGAAAAATATAAAACTAATTTTCCTATTATCGACGACCCTCCAGCCAGCATCGACCATGCTCTCGACTCCATCCACCATGCCGATCAACGGCAATCAACCCAAATGCCTAGAATGTTCAACTCGAGAAGTCCAATCAATTATCAAACTAAAAATCGTGATACTTACATTAAAAATCATGATTTCCAACCATGAGTACATTCATACAATTCAAATCTGGAATTGGATTTGTTGATTTTTAACATACGTATGTATTCCATTGTTATTTTTATTTTTTAAAATTATTTACTACATTATAATTCCAGAAACTATTTTTATAATTCATATTTAACTGTAAAAAATATCTTTCATCCAAAAATCAAAGGTAAGTTTGGATTCAATTTGGAGATATGAATTTTTCTTTTGTTATTTTTGGGTCTGGTCACACAACAGAGGCCTATGTATGACTATACACAAACATGCACATCCCTACTCATCTATATATTCAAACATAAAAGCATATTACACAAATATTTCCATAATATACTTCAACATCAATCATAATATCAAAAGATATAGGCAGATATGAGTTGGTTTGCTCACTTGACTTTCTTTTGAACAGAGGACTCAAGCCTGGAAAATTGAATTTGAAACTCTAGAATTTGAAACTGGCTAAAATTTGAAATGCTTCAGATTTGCATGTTTGCCCAGATTTGATTTGTTTTGATCTGTGCTTAGATATTGTTGTTCTTGCATTTTGATCTGAATGCTTGCTTGTTTCAATTTTTAAATTTCATTGAAGCTTGTATGTTTTTTTAAATATTCTTTTCTGATTTTTTTTTCTTTTGTTTCCCTTTGATTCAGTTGATCTTTGATCAGGTTTGTAGTTTGATTTCTAACTTGCTTCTTTGATCTTATTTTTTACTTGAACTTTGATCTGGAAGTGCTTGTATTTTGTTTTGAGATTTTTTTTCTTTTGATTTCAGTCTTTTAGATAAGAAAATGGTGATGAAGAAAAATGTGGCCTATTTCCTTTCTTTTGAAAACATGTTGTTTATATTTTTTAAATTTTAAGAGAAAATAAATTTGCCACTAGTTTCATCCACGTTAACACTTGTAATAATCTTTTATCCTTATATTACACATGTTATTTACTTGAATTATCATTTTACAAATGTTAAAAATATAAACATTTATGTTTAAATCTTTATCTTTAATTAGTTTATTGAATTTTTTTAAAACCCTTAACTTAAATTTATTTATAAATTATGTTTTAAGACAAGAATTAATTTTTATATTTAGCCCTTTTTCATATTTGTATTTTTCTAAAATTAATTTATTCATTCCCTTATATATATTTAAAATATAAAATTCAACTTTAAACAACTATCAAATAGCTTTTGAAAATTTACTATATTAAATTTAAATATAACTTTCAAATCATAATTATAAAACAAAATTTTCACAAATTTAAAATATAGAGTTTTAAATCCAAATTTAAAACATCTACAATTGAAAATATAATGTTTTCAAATTCAATACAATTTTTGAATAAATATTATTTTATTTTCATATTTAATTCTACTTAAAATCAATTCATAAACATATATATATATATATATATATATATATATATATATGTATATGTATATGTATATATATATAAACAAACAAATGTTTTTACTTAATTTGGAAATTTCAAATAAATTCACAATTAAATTCTAAAATTTAAATAAATTACCAATTTGAATAAATTACCAATTTAAATTTTGATTTGAAAACATGGATGTTACACAAATCTTAATAGAGCCCTTACTAGTGCACCAATGTTAGTTTTACTCGACGGAGCTAAGTCTTTCATTGTGTACGCTGATGCATGCAGAACAGGTCTAGAACGGGTGCTGATGCAAGAAGGAGGGTATTGTGTTATGGTAGTAGGCAGTTGAGGAAACATGAGGAGAACTACCCTACCCACGATTTGGAGTTGGCTGTCATAGTTTTTGCACTTAAGACTTGGAGGCACTACTTGCTTGGAGAGAGGTTTGAGCTTTTTACTGACCTTAAGTCATTAAAGTACCTATTCTCGCAGAAGGACTTGAACTTGAGGCAACAAAGGTGGATGGAGTTTTTAGCCTCGTATGATTTTGGGATATTTTATACCCATGGCATGGGTAATGTGGTCGTGGATGCATTTAGTAGAAAGAAAGCAACACTTAGTCCTGTCTTCATAGAGTGAGGGAGCTTGGAGTTTATTTCTACCTTTGATTTTAATCCTTCTACAGACATTACTTTTGGATTATTGGCAACATTAGAGGTGAGGCCTACCCTTATGGATCAGATTGGCTTGAGGCAGCAGGAAGATTTGAGGCTCATGGACATTACGGATGCGATTAGCCGAGGAGAGGTCTCGAGACATCTCCAACGCTATTCCATAGATAGAAGGGGGTGGCTTAGGAAAGATGGGAGGCTTTGTATTTCATGCGCCGGCGACCTGTTGAGAGCAGTTTTGGAGGAGGCGCATCATTCTCATATGACTATTCATCCGTTGGTGACAAAATGTATTGGTGTATGAAGAGGATGTTCTTTTGGGATTGTATGAAGAAGGATGTGGTGGAATTCATAGTTAAGTGTCTCATATGCCAAATGATAAAAGCAGAGCAGTAGAAGCCCAGTGGATTACTTCGGCCCTTAGTTGTGCTAGAGTGGAAGTGAGATAGTATTTCTATGGATTTCATTGATGGTTTACCCCATTCTAGGAAGGGGAACACTAGCATTTGGGTGATTGCTAATAGATTGACAAGGAGAGCTCACTTCATCCCTGTTAAGATTAAGTGTATGGCTTCATATTTGACATCCTTGTATATTCGGGAGATGGTCCTTCTACATGGAGTTCCTTCTAGCGTTATTAGTAATAGAGATCCCATTTTCACTATTGAGTTTTAAAGAAGCTTACAGGAGGCGCTAGGGACGCAACTTAGGTTGAGTATGGCCTATCACCCCAGACAGATGGCCAAACGGAGAGGGTTGCTGCGGATGTACATTTTGGACTTTGGAGAACTTGGGAGGAGCATCTTCCGTTGGTTGAGTTTGCGTACGATAATAGTTACCAAACAAGTATAGGAATTGCACCATCTGAGGCTTTATATAGGAGACCTTGCAAGTCCCTATCATGTTGGGTAGGGTCGGGGGAGAAGTTATTTCTTGGACCCGATATGCGTAAGGAGACCTTTGAGAGGGTGGATATGATTCAGTGAAGGATGAAGATGGCTCAAGACAGACAAAAGTCTTATGCATACAAGCAGAGGAGAGACTTAGAGTTTGAGGTTGGGGACTTAGTTTTTACCAAAGTATGCCCTCTTAAGAAGGTGGTAAGACTCGGATCAAATGGAAAGTTAGCCCCTACATTTGTTGGACCATTTCCTATTACAGAGAGAGTTGGGAAGATGACTTACCGTGTAAGGTTACCTGATAGGCTCGCAGGAGTGCGTGGCGTTTTCCATGTTTAACACTTGCAAAAGTGCTTACGTGACTCGATGGTGGTTGTAGAGCCTAATCAGTTGGAGGAGGTGGAGGTAGAAATGGAGGCTTCTGTTCGACGTATCCCTACGAAGATTGTTGGAAGAGACACCAAGCGACTAAGGAATAAGAGGTTCCACTGGTGAAGTGCAATGGGAAGATGATATTGCTGATGCCACTTGGAAAGCAAAAAAGACGATTTATACTTTCTATCCTCATCTTTTTGATAGTAAGCTTTAGAATTCCTTTTTCCATCTTTAGATTTGAATAGTTTCTTTCCTTTATTATCCTTTAGGAGGGTAGAACTTAGGATTTAACCTATGGATGGTAGTATTTGATGTAAACATGTTAATATAACATGTTGTGAATGATGTATGTTAGTGGTTGCTAGTGTTTGCTCGTGGATGAGAATGGATGTAAATAGGTACACTAGGCACTATTATTCTTTAGGGATCAACCTAACTAGAACACTAGAGCATACACATATGAATGTGTGTGAATTTTGATTTTATTTCCATGGTTACTATAAATGAATGTTTATCACGTGATTGTTAGATTTGGATGATGCCTGTAGCATGCATATAGAATTATCAGTATCATTAGGAATTTTTTGCATTCATTTGGATACAAGGCACGGACATGATTGCGTAAAAGGAGGTCAGCTGAACCTGTGGACCACCTAATCTTTGCATATAAGGAGATTTACACTACACAAATTGCATTAGTATCATAAATTGCATTAGAAAATCTTATGGAAAATAGATGAATGGTTGATAATTGAGTAGTTGGTTGTAGAATTGGATGAAAACCTTTAGTACATTCTTTTATCCTTAGAGATTTCAACCATGAAATCCCTTAAGAAGGAGAGAATGTAACAACCCGAAATAAAACCCATAATAATTAATTCACTAATTAATTAGATAGTAAAATAACTTTGTGAAATTATCAGAATTAAACCATAGAAGTTCAGCCATTATGCCCGTGGTAATTTTCTGGTCAATTTTCATATATAGAACGTCAGAAACCGAGCTAATATGACCGAATTATGAAATAAACAAAATAAGCAGGAGCATATATATATATATATATATATATATATATATATATGGGCAGGTCGACCTGCCGGTCGATCTGGGCACTAGGCGGTCAACCCAACTGTTGTTTTGGGGGCGAACAAAGATTGTTCGTTCGATTGATGGTGCGATTTTCTTTAACCGACTGACAGGTTTTGCATTCTTTATTTTAATCTCGTCCCTCCATCCTTGCACCTGGTGGCTCTTATTCAGCCTATGACGCAGTTGCATCCTATTTAATCCCCATCCAACTGTTCAACATCCGCTTCTACCCCTATAAGTAGACCCTTAGACCTAACACTTTTTCTCAATATAGGTTTTCTCTAATTGGGTTCAATTTTCTAAGAAGGACCATAAACTGAATAATTTTTCCAAAGGAGAAAATCGTTATAAATTAAATTATTTTACTACACCAAGCGGAACCGGGAAGACCAAGGAAGAGCTTAGAACCGAAGGTGAGTAATTGTAATTACTTTTAGATTACTTTAAGTAAATTTGAAATAATAGGGTTTCCAATAGTTGTGTTTTTACTACGATTTTTGTAATAGCCTTTCAGTAATTTATTTGCTGTTTTTAGAATTATTTTTAGTCTATTTCCTTTCAGCTATTCTTTTCAGTAATTTTAGTTTATTTCTATTCAATTTAGCTTTTCAGTTTATTTACAGTATTTGGTTTATTTACCGTTATTTATACGTTATTTACATCTTCTTTCTATGCTTTTGATTTTCTCCTATTTTCAGTTTTTTTCATTCCTCCTTATTTTTCGCGTATGGATTTGTGACGACCCGAAATCCAGCGACTGAAAATCGACATCAAATACCTCACTTGTATTTGACTGCCGGAGATTCAAACGTTGAACTTCAATTCAAATGGAGCTTATAACAACATTAGATGAATATGAACAACGGAAAAAAATGAATATTATTAATCAACACCACAGATACAACACCACCACAATATTTGATTACAATCATCAGAGTTCATATACATGATATGACAACAAAGTGATAATAGATTATCATAACTTCAAGAGAGTTTCCAAAATACTTCGAATTTGAGAAGATCTTCCAAAAACTCCAAACACTTCAAAGGTTTCCGAGGCCAAAAGCTCCCACAATCCGATAGCTTCCAAAAGACTTCAAAAGATTCCAAAAGACTCCTAATCCGAGCTTGCTTCAAAACATGGATAACTTGCTTCTAGGCTGCCCGTGTGGAAATTGTGGGCACCTAGAGTTTAGAAAGGGAACAATAAACTCTGGGTCAGTCATGGGACTGGTATGAGTAAACAAAAACAATTGTTTGTACGAAAACAATTTATAAAAGAAATCCGTTCATGCTTTTGGAAAATGAAACTACCATAAGACCTTCCGCCACACACACAATGCAATCGCACAAATAGAGGAGATTTCTTCTTATGATAGTCAAACATGCTTTATATGAGAAAATTCATTGATATTATTACTAGTGTAGAGTGTAGAAAACATTTTCGAAAGTATAATATTAATCTTAGCCATCATAGACATTTCATACTATGCCCACTATAGCTACAATCTAGACAGTGGATCACCATCATAAGTAAATGGCAAGTTATACAACTAATACCGTACAGGGCTTGTATTGTTTCTTTGGATTTCCAACAAATGTTCAGGCTAAGGAACTTCCTTATCAAATGGGACGCCTCTGGAGGGACGCCCCCAAGAACCAAATCGGTTCCCTACCAACACAATGTCGGGTTACCTCTATGACTAGGTAACACCTACATGTATGCCATCCTCGGTCGTTACGACCTTTATCACGGGAATCACCAACAAACAGCAACAACCATATAGTTAAATATCTGGTCTCCATACCATGATACCACCTCTTATCCAGAAGAAAATGGACAGACCATAGGGGCGCGATCCCCAAAACCTTACCGCAACATTCCTGTTTCGACCATTACCGGGTTGTGAGGTTCGACGAAATCTCGTCCATAAAACTAAGCTTTTCACAAAAGCCATACTTCGATCAAAAAATTATCATCAGCACTAAGCATGCCACACTACCAAATTGGAAGTATATCATTAATAACCATCAACAACAAAATCTCTGAGCTCGTACATCTCAAAGAAGGGTGTTAAGCTAAGAGAATAAATTCTACGCGACCAACAAAATGTATTTGAAAGAAATCAGCTTAGTGTCTCAAAGGGTAATGTTAGACATACAGCCATACAAGTCCGTTCCGGCTTCGAACGGAACCGAATGCACTTCCAAAGAACACTTGCAATCCGGGCATCCACAATCCCGATCGGACTCCCCATCACATATGAAGATCTCTATATTGGAGCAACTCAGGGCAGTGTCATTCGACAGGTTATCCTATCGTTCTTGAAGACACCCGGTCTTCACACTATCTTCAAACGCTTTCCATTTCGTCGTATCACTATTCGGAATAGGCTATATGACACAAAGTTCCTCTCCCGCCTAAACCGAATAGTGAGCGTTCAATTTAAAAACACGTGGATATATCAATCACAAAGACTCACTTCCAAGGTTTGATGTGGGTTTCGGATAAACAACTGGAATCCGACTCCCTGTCGCATCGAAATTCATTTGCCGTTTTACGGGCCAATGGGTTTTCACATTCACATAGAAGCAAATCACAAATATCACAGTTCAGTTTAAAGCAATTCACATCACAAAGTATTACAATCACATATCAGGGGTATCAATTGGCTCAAAGCACTTCAATAATAATAATCATTCATCTAACAATGAGATGAACTAACAACGTGATTATAATCAATTAATCACGTAATTATTTTCATTAATTATCTTTAATTAATGATTGATTATCCTCAATTTTAAATTAATAAATCCTTAATTAATGATTGACTATTCTTAATTTTAAAATTAATTAGTCATTAATTATTAATTAGCCCTTAATTGTTAATTAATTAAATCTTTAATTATAAATTAATTAAATCTTCATTACCTTCTTTAATTAATTATTCCTCAATTTATTACCTTAATTAGTTAATCTTTAATTATAAATTAATTAGCTTAAATTAATAATTAATTACCCTTTAATTAATTATTCTTTAATTATTAAGTAATCATAAATCTTAATTAATCATTCAATTATTATTAAAATTATTTAGTTAATAAACGTTATAATTGATTATCATTAACATAAGGGATTAATGTTAATTAAGAATTAAAAATCAATATTTCATCTTAATTTACTTTTAATTATTTATTTAAAATAACTGACAAATAATGTCCCAATTAAATAAATTAAACTTGATTACTTATAAAGATATCTTTCTTAAAATTTTATTAATCCGGTACTTAAACTAAAACCATTGTTTAAAACATGGACTAAAAATGTTTAAAAATTTGAATTTTGATTTAAAGTAAAAATTGCTTTATAAGCCAAACCCGAGACCTGCTTCGGGTCCGCCCCGAGCCAGAACATTGTTTACTTCGTGCTTTTTCTCAAAATGACCCGTATGCTTTGCAAACTTAAAAATTTGTTTAAGTTTTTATACAACTCGATACACACTTGAAAATACCTGGACTCAAACTCGAGCCAGTGCACGAACACCCTGAAGATGTCTTCGAGTAGAACAACTTCTTCTTCCTTTCAAACAACTGACACAACCAAAGACGTGTGCATGTTACACACCCTCCCGATCGCCTCTCGTCGATTCTATGACCATCTTTTAGTCGACGATTACCCCCTCGATCCCTCAAAACCACCCAAAAACGTGAACCGACATTGAATTCGCGATCGAGCTTTCTGATCAATCTGAAACCAAAAATGATCATCTCAAAAGCGCATCATTCTTCCACCTCTGCCATCAAAGCTCACGTGGTCCAGGTCCGAGCAAACTCGAACCCCCACGCTTTGAATCACACCGGTGCGAACAGCTTCGGCCCATCGATGATGACGCAGCAAACCCAATTCCGACCATGACCAAATATGAATATTTGACCCTAAATCGATCTCGTCACTACTCTACGATGATTAATAAAATCGACTCATATTTTTCCGATGATTTCAAAACTTCAAGCTAGCCACGACTTCGATATCGAGGTCCACAAACCAACCGATCACTGGAATTTTATAAAAACCCATTTTCCATTCATCTGACATATGCTCGCCCTTTACTAAATTAAAAATCATGAATTTCTCATTAAAAATCAAAGTTTGCAAAGTCGAACATGATCAAGCAATTAAAACTCAAATCTTTATCAATCAATTTTTTTGACAAAATTTGACTTTGCTTTATTTTTCCTATTTTTCAGTAATCCTTTTTATTTTTAATATTCAAAATTATTTCTAGGATCAAGATCTTGCTAAACCCTACATACTTTCTTCAGACATCAAGTTAAATAGAGGATCGAAGAATGAGTTTTCAATTTTTTTAATCAGGTTTGAAACCTGAAAATGTTTAGAGCAGAGAAATATGTCTGTTCTCTGAGATGCACAAGCATACTTGCATATATCTACTTATATCTGTTTGCATGTGAACACATTACAATTTTATTTCAATCATCATCACAAACAACAAGTGAAAGTTCAATTTTTAAGGAGCTTACTCACATGTCAAACTGAAACAAAGAGGTTGTGCTTTTTCTTGAATTTGGAATGACTGGGACTTTTCTAGGTTTTGTTCTTTTTGAATTCACTATTACATTTTGATGATCCTTGCTTTAGTTTAATTCTTGAAGTTGAATCCTGCTTCCTTTGATTGCTAAAAAGCTTTGAATTTTGCTTAATTTCTTATTGGCTTTGCTGTGTTGAGCTGTTTGATATTTTTACCCAATTCAGTAACTTGAATTTGGTTCAGGTTTTAGTTTTTCTTTTGATTACTGGAATTTGTTTTGATAAATTTTCTGATTTTTTTTCTTTGAGAATTTTGTTTCCTGGCTTTAGAAGGTTTACAGACTTTTTTTTCCTTTTCTCTAGAGCTTTTGATGAAATTAAAAGAAACGAGAAGGAGGGGGTTTGATAGTTTATTTAATCTAATTTTTCAATTTTTATTAAATTTTGCTCAAAGATAAAACAAAATGACACTTGTCCAAAATTATTACATTTGTTAAAACACTCATTATATGAATAACACTTGTATTATTTCTTATTACATGCTTAACACTTGTATTGTTCATGACTTAAATACTTTTAAATAAATCTTATGTGACGACCCGGAATTTTGAGCAATATCAATTTAATAATCTTTGTTAATAATTAAATTGATTTGATCATTTTATATTATAAATTGACAAGTTAAATCTATTTTAAAGGTTAATGATAACAATTTGGTAATATCTATTAATATTTTTTTTTTTCTAACAATATGAATTGGCAAATTTAATTCTTTTGAAAGCTAATAATAATTTGATTTTGAAATATTTATTTTGATAAATAAGAAGTTTTAATGTAATAAAAACTTTAGATTCAAATTGTAATATATATGAATGTATATATTGTGATTTGAGATTTGTTTTAAAATTCAATTTGGAAATTAATAAATTTAATGTTAGAATGTTTCTATTTGAAATGTGTATATATATTTGTATATATATATTTGAAATAGGAAAATTATTAAATTGAATTTAATAAGAATTTTCAAACTTGAATAAATTTAGTTTGAATTTAAAATGATAATTTGATTTAAATGACTTTGAATTGATAATTGAGATTTAAATTTAAAATAACAAAGTTAATTCCTTATTTATGATAAATATGTACTTTAAGTTTTTAAATAAGATTTAAAATTAAAATAGATGTTTCAAAAAATATATAAACATGAATGAATTAAAAATGTAAGCTACTTGTTTCATATGAATATTACATAATAAATAAATAATTAAGCCTTAAAATACATTACATATATATTCACCTTTCATGTAAAATTTAAAATAAAAATAACATCTAAAAGAAAACATTAACTAAAAATAAAATAACACTTGTAAGCTTTTAATGTATATTAGAGACATGTGTAAGTTAAATAGAACATATAAAGTGACAAATGTCTTCTACATTAATAATTAAATTTAAGATTTAATTGTAAATTATATAATACAAGTTTTACTTCAGCTGAAAAATATTTTCCTAAAACTAAAACAAGAATACATGCAAATCAAAAATGCAAATCTGAAAGGCAAGATCAAAACAAAGTTCAAAAAACAGATCAAAGAAAAAAAAACTGCAAATCTGGAAATAAACTCAATCAAATGCAAGCTCTTCATCAATACAAACATGCAATCTGGAATTTAAATTCTTCAAAAAGCAAGATATGAATCATCAACATGCAAATTCATTTTCAATACAAAACTGTAAAGAATCTGGAAAATATAAAGAGAGGCAATGGAGCAGCAACAAGTAATCAAAGATCATCTTCAAATGTAACAACCAACTCAGAAATCAACTGCAAGAGGATTGATTTCATCATGCAAGCTGAAAATCAATCATCACTTCAACATGAAAAAGGGGATTGAAGGTCTGGAATCATGCAACCCTGTTTTCTGCAAAAATTTTCAGGTGAGTAAAACGAATTTTAAAAACAGTTTAACTTGAATTTCATCATGTTAATATGGTTGGGTATTTAATATTATTAAGTACTTAGTTTAGAATTGAGTGCATGTTTGAATTAAGATAGTTGAATGCCTGGGTAGTTAAAATTTATAATCTGTGTATGTTTAAAATTTACAGTTTCATCATTAAATTCAATAACTTAATTCTGGATTCATATGAGCCTTTGTTGTGTAAATAAAAGATGTTTGTAATCAACTAACATATCATCTAAAAATATATGCAAGTTTTAAATTTGAATAATTAGTTGTAAATTGCAAGTTTACAGTAAAATACAATATTTGGTCAAAATTTGATGAAATCAATTTCAAGTTTTGATTTCATGATTGGATTGTAAATAGTAAATGATGATTTTAGAAGCTGGAATCAAAATTTTTAGTGGAGTATGTTGTGAGAATTTTGGAATTAACGGTTTTGGGTATTTTTGCAAAATTACGGCAAATCACGATGAATTGGTTGTCGCCGTTGAACTCGAAGGTCGAGGGGGGTTTAGAGATCATGCGAAAAATGGTTCAAGAATTTTTAATTGATTGGGTTGGCCATGGATTGAGTATGTAGGGTTTTGTGTGCTGTTGAAGCCGATGTTGCTCTTGGAGTTGTCGCGACATAATGTTGTTACCGGAGGGTATCGCGAACATTGCAGAGGGTCGAGGGGGTAATGGTGGAGCTAAGGTAGCAACGGCGTGGTCTCTGGTGAGGGAATTGGTCGGCGGTGGTTGATTTTTGTTGGGGGTGGATTTCGAACAGTTTGGGTGAAGGTCGAAATCTCAATCTCGATTGAGTTTGGGTGTTCTGGGTGATGCAGTTGGATGTGGAGGACGAGAGTTACTTGGGGAGGGTCGGCATGGTGATCGCCGGCGTCCATCGGTGCCGTGCACGTTAACGTGCACGGTGACATGTTTTGGTGGTGGGTTCTGGAATTAGGAGTTGGAGAAGAAAGGGTAGACTCGAAGCAGGCATCGTGTTTTGTTTGATGGAACTCGAAGCAAGGGGTAGGCACGGAAGACTCGGGTCGTTTTGCTTGTTTACTCGGGTGTGGCACGGGTTGTTGCTGGTTACTCGAGTATTCAGAGGGTCAGGCTTTAGAACTTTATGTTTAAGTTGTTAATTCAAAGAAAATTTGATTTTAGGAATTAAGTTTTTAAAACAAGGGTTAAACAAGTTCAAATTGAATTGGTTTTTCACAGTTATGTTTTAAAACAAGTTGATATATTTTAAAATATGGAGTTTTAAAATAAAATGGGTGAATTTTAAAATAAAGATTGTATTTAAACTTTATTAAATAAATTTGGAAAGGTTGTAAAGATTTCAAAGTTCAATTTAAAATATGTTTAAATTTAATTGATTTCTAAATCATTATATTTTGTTTAAAATAAGTTTAATGATTTAGAATTTGATAATCAATTGTAATAAGAATTATCTTTAGTTATTTTGAATTTGATTTAATTAAAGATAATTAAATTTGTAAAGATAATTGAGATAATTAAATTAATTTTAATTATCAAGTTTTTATTGTTAATAAATGATTTAATTAAGATAATGGTTTCTTAATTAAGAATCTTTTAATATAATAAGATTAAGAATCATTTAATTAATTTTAAATGATTTAGTTAAATAGTTAATTAAGTAATTAACTTGTGATTAATTAAAATAATCACTTATGGATTAATATAATATAATTACTTGGGAAGTAATTAAAGTAATTAAGTGGTAATTACAGAAGGGTAATTAAGTAAAGAATAATTACTTATGAAAAGTAATTAGGTAAATGTGATTAAGAGTTAATCACTTTAGTTATTAATTAAAGACTTAATTAATAATTGATTAAAGGTTTAAATTATTTGGTTAGTGATTTATTAATTAAAGAATTAAGAGTAATTAATTAAGTAATTAATTACTTGTGAAAGTAATTAATTAAGAAGAAATTTAATTAATGATGTAATCATTAATTAATGAAAATAATTAATTAATTATTAATTAATAATTTAAAAATAATTAATTTGTAATTAAGTTTTAAATTACTAAATGTAATTAAAGTAATTAATCAAAGGTGATTAATTAAAAGTAATTAATTAAGTATGATTAATTAAGAGTAATTAATCAAATGTGATTAATTAAAAATGATTAATCAAGTGTAATTGATTAAAGATAATTAAGGAATAATTACCAGAATAATTAGAGAATAATTAATCAAGGTTGATTAATTTAGAAAGTAATTAAGGGGTAATTACTTAATATAATTTGGAGGTAATTAATCAGGATGATTAATTAATATGGTAATTAAGTAATAATTACTTAAAGTAATTAAGTGATAATTAATCAGGAAAGATTAATTGAGTTGGGTAATTAAGTGATGTTAGTTAATTAATTTGTAATTAATTAATGAATAGTATTGGATTGGAGATAATCCAAGTGTTTAATTAAGGATTAATTTAATTTAAGAATTAATTAAATTAATCAAGTTTGAATCAAACTTGTTTATGAATGATTAATGATTGGATGATATATCATTGGATGAGTTAATGATATTGGATGTTGTTGGATGGCATTGATTGATGGATGATGATATGTATATGCTATATCTGATTGTGATATATATGCTGCTTTGTGATATGTATAGATGCATGTGATAATAGATGCTTATCTATCTGTGTTGTGAATCATCCATTTATGTTAAGTGATATTTCTAAATATCTATTGTTTAAATCCCTTAAGTACAACTTGGACATTAAAATGGCGTTTGGTTTCGGTGAGACCGGGATCGGGTTTCCATATTTGGAATCCGAAAACCACATCGATTCCAATTAAACGTTAGGTCGTTAATCCAAATGGAGCAAGTGAAGACTCGAGGTGTAAGGGCTATACGTCAGTATAACTCTGTGGGTGATTCCGTAATGAGTTTGACGGAATAGTGCTTATAGATTCGAGATGGAGATTTAGAGTGCAAGGGCTATGGTCGTTGACTCTGAGGGTGATTCCAAATGAGTGCAACGAGATAGTGCCTTCGGTTTCGTTCGAACCCGGAACGAACTTGTATGGATTGAATGCTTTCAGCACATCGTCAGGCGGACGATGAGCATTCTAAGATAATTGGTCCTATAAAGGTAATCGCTGCCTCAAGCCTCATCAACCGGGAATGGCTAAAACAGGGGAGGTGCAGCAAGGCTTCGTGGGTCGCGCCCACTGGAGAGCAAGATACATCCCTGTCTAGAGGTCCCTTTATATTTCGGCTGTGTGGGCAGTTGGTCTGCAGCCAACTGCGGGGTGGTCTTGTTCGGGACTGTTCAGTAAGGAATGGTCCCGGTCTTGTGTTGCAGGGGATGAAGGGAGTAATCCTCGGTACGGTGATCTAGGCCACGTACTGTGACGGGCGGTACCCCAGTAGCCCTGCCATTGTTGGAAACCCATTTTCCCTACGAGACCCTACGGTTTTGTTTGTATTACCCACTTTTGTGGCTAGTAGCTGGAATTTAATCATGTAACAATTTCGGCTATTTCATATTTATTTGAAAACCCTAGACACTATTATAATATCACTGGATTTCCTATCAAATGTTTTGGTTAGCGTAAGGTAAAAACTTTTCCATGTTTATGTGTGGGAAGTCTTACGTGATACCTTTTCTTTCAAAGGTTTTTCTAAAGTTAAGCAATCTTAAACCGTTTACTCACACCAGACCCCTGTCTGACCCGAGTGTTTATTTTCTGTTTTATTAAACTCTTGGGTACTCATATTATATATGAGTAGTCAAGTGATTCAGGTTATCTCTTGACGAATTCTGGAGGAGCTTTGGAGCAGGAGGCTTCAGCGTGTAGATATGATTAGAGTTTCCGCTGTGTTGTTGTCTGTATGATGTCTGGTATTGTATTAGACAGAAATGATATAACTGTCTAAATTGAGATGTTTAGTTGTGTACTCTGATGTATATGATACTCTGTATATGTTCTATATTATATTTAAATCGTTCCGCTGTGAGATTCTGATGTGTTGTTTTCTCTTTCTTCTCTTTCTTTTCTTCTTCTATCCCTTTCTTTCTTAATTAGTGATGCGATTTTCCGGGAGTGGAAAGTCGGGTCGCTACAGTTGGTATCAGAGCGTTAGGTTGAGTGAATACCTAGGCTATGAAGTGGTGTCTATCTTGAGAGAGCGTACTTGTAATTTTTATATAAATATATATTTATATAACTACCTAATCTGTTGGGTTATCTGTTCGGATTTTCCAACATAGGCTATAAAGGTAGATAGGTAGAAGTGTGTGGAACACGACTTCCACTTTTGGTTGAGACTCATATGTTGTGGTTGGAGATGTGTCTGTCGGGATTGTAGATCTAATACTGTCTCGAATAAGATTTGGTGGATTGTAGAAAGGATTTCTTTGAGTCCAAAGGAAGTCTTTTTCAAGGATTGGAGTATATTCTTGAAGTGTGAGGTTGATTTGCTCTCAAGTGAGCGGGATTTCCAAGAGTTGAGTTGTCAGCTAAATAGAAGCAAGTGATGGTATCTTGATAGTTTCAGGAAGGAATAGCTGTGTGATGAGATGTAGTATCCATAGATGGTTCTGAAGATGTTTCTTTTAGAGCCGAGTTTCTTTGAGGAGATGTCTACTCGTCTCAAGGATGTTTTAGAGGAATTGGATGTTAATTTTGAGTTTCAAGAAGCTTTTGGTTAAGGAAGACCTTTGGTTTAGCTGTATCATTGAAGTGAAGTTTGGAAGCAGCAGTGTGGATCTGTTTCTTCGTTGATTCAGTAATCTGTGGGATTCTACTATCGGCAGACCAGGCAGATGGTGGAGCTTATTCTTTTCTTGGAGGCTCAGTAGAGCAAGATATTTGTTGGAAGTGATCTATCAGTTTCTGATAGTAAGCCATTCTGGAAAGATTGATCTTGATGGGAAAGGCTGTTCTAGTTAGGGAGACAGTTCTTTGAAATCAGAACTGAGTAGGATCGCAAAAGTGACTTGCGATTAGCTTGGGAAGCTTGGAGTATTCTTGGTTTGAGATTGAGATATCTCATATGAAGGTATAGACTGCTTTAGTAGTCAGGGGATTCTCTAGATATTTTTTTGAGGAATTCAGAAGTCTACCTGAATCGGAGATTGAGATTTCTTATCAACTTGGATTTCTAGGAGCAGTATTGATGGTCTAACCATATAGTGGGATGACTCTTGGAGCGAGGTGAGTTTGGTGAGGCAGCTCAGGATTCTTTGGATTGATCATCTTATTCTAAGTTGAGATTCTGTTGAGATGTTTTGACCAAGTGGAATGGTCGTTGAGATTTTTATGAGTCGGATGAACTGTGTTTGGTGGAAGATTTTTGCTTGTGTTCTTCGATAGCATTCTTATCTGCTCTAGATCAGAGTTGCGCAGCGGAAGCAAGTTGGGAATTATTCTGGAATGGGAACAACCGGATGTTGCAGTAGAGGATTTCTACAGGAAATTCAAGTATGAAGGAATTTTCTGGATTTGGTAGGTAGGTTGTCAAGTACAACTGTTGGCTATTCCAGACAGGAGAGGTATGTTTGAAGTCCATTGATGATTGTGGTATAGAATTGTGGATTGGATTTTGGCGAATTATTTTTGGGTAAGCCATTTTGTTGAGTAGGATCTGGAGATTTGATTTGAGTTGGTGCTGTTGTTTCATGGAGTAATCAGCAAGGGTTAGGCTGATCAGGTATACTGAAGGTGACTCAGAGCATCTGAAGAATTGTGCAGTTTAGAATTGAGAATTTTGGGATGTGTAATTAGAGTTTGGATATTGATTTGGTTTTATCCAATCAAAGGAGATATAAGAATGGGTAAAACTGGAGTGTTAGCTTTGAAGGTATTTGGAGTTTTATCTGTGATCTCTAGAGATTTGATTTTGATCAACAGGATTGAATTGCCAGTTTGAATAGCTGGGAATTCATTGTATTTCACATATCTCTGAGGAATATGTGTATGATTCTTTGAGTGATAGAATCAGCAGTTCAGAAGGAATCTGGTAGTTGAGTTGGTTTTGAGTTTAGTCTGATATCTTGTTCAGATTTGAAGAATCAGGTAAGGGAGTTCTTGGTTTTAGTAGAGTAGTTAGTTAAGATTCTGTAGAGTGAGTGTTCCAGTATAGGTATCTGGAAACTCTAGATATTAGGAAGTTCTATTCAGAATTTTTTCTGGAATAGATAAATTATTTGTTTGTTTGTTTGAATTGGTTGCTATGATTGATAATGTATGATTGATTGTTTGATTGCTGATAGGAATTTAAAATCTTTATCTGGGTTATTAAATTATCTTTGCTTTTTAAATTTCGGGGACGAAATTCTTTTTAAGGGGGGAGGAATGTGACGACCCGGAATTTTGAGCAATATCAATTTAATAATCTTTGTTAATAATTAAATTGATTTGATCATTTTATATTATAAATTGACAAGTTAAATCTATTTTAAAGGTTAATGATAACAATTTGGTAATATCTATTAATATTTTTTTTTTTCTAACAATATGAATTGGCAAATTTAATTCTTTTGAAAGCTAATAATAATTTGATTTTGAAATATTTATTTTGATAAATAAGAAGTTTTAATGTAATAAAAACTTTAGATTCAAATTGTAATATATATGAATGTATATATTGTGATTTGAGATTTGTTTTAAAATTCAATTTGGAAATTAATAAATTTAATGTTAGAATGTTTCTATTTGAAATGTGTATATATATTTGTATATATATATTTGAAATAGGAAAATTATTAAATTGAATTTAATAAGAATTTTCAAACTTGAATAAATTTAGTTTGAATTTAAAATGATAATTTGATTTAAATGACTCTGAATTGATAATTGAGATTTAAATTTAAAATAACAAAGTTAATTCCTTATTTATGATAAATATGTACTTTAAGTTTTTAAATAAGATTTAAAATTAAAATAGATGTTTCAAAAAATATATAAACATGAATGAATTAAAAATGTAAGCTACTTGTTTCATATGAATATTACATAATAAATAAATAATTAAGCCTTAAAATACATTACATATATATTCACCTTTCATGTAAAATTTAAAATAAAAATAACATCTAAAAGAAAACATTAACTAAAAATAAAATAACACTTGTAAGCTTTTAATGTATATTAGAGACATGTGTAAGTTAAATAGAACATATAAAGTGACAAATGTCTTCTACATTAATAATTAAATTTAAGATTTAATTGTAAATTATATAATACAAGTTTTACTTCAGCTGAAAAATATTTTCCTAAAACTAAAACAAGAATACATGCAAATCAAAAATGCAAATCTGAAAGGCAAGATCAAAACAAAGTTCAAAAAACAGATCAAAGAAAAAAAAACTGCAAATCTGGAAATAAACTCAATCAAATGCAAGCTCTTCATCAATACAAACATGCAATCTGGAATTTAAATTCTTCAAAAAGCAAGATATGAATCATCAACATGCAAATTCATTTTCAATACAAAACTGTAAAGAATCTGGAAAATATAAAGAGAGGCAATGGAGCAGCAACAAGTAATCAAAGATCATCTTCAAATGTAACAACCAACTCAGAAATCAACTGCAAGAGGATTGATTTCATCATGCAAGCTGAAAATCAATCATCACTTCAACATGAAAAAGGGGATTGAAGGTCTGGAATCATGCAACCCTGTTTTCTGCAAAAATTTTCAGGTGAGTAAAACGAATTTTAAAAACAGTTTAACTTGAATTTCATCATGTTAATATGGTTGGGTATTTAATATTATTGAGTACTTAGTTTAGAATTGAGTGCATGTTTGAATTAAGATAGTTGAATGCCTGGGTAGTTAAAATTTATAATCTGTGTATGTTTAAAATTTACAGTTTCATCATTAAATTCAATAACTTAATTCTGGATTCATATGAGCCTTTGTTGTGTAAATAAAAGATGTTTGTAATCAACTAACATATCATCTAAAAATATATGCAAGTTTTAAATTTGAATAATTAGTTGTAAATTGCAAGTTTACAGTAAAATACAATATTTGGTCAAAATTTGATGAAATCAATTTCAAGTTTTGATTTCATGATTGGATTGTAAATAGTAAATGATGATTTTAGAAGCTGGAATCAAAATTTTTAGTGGAGTATGTTGTGAGAATTTTGGAATTAACGGTTTTGGGTATTTTTGCAAAATTACGGCAAATCACGATGAATTGGTTGTCGCCGTTGAACTCGAAGGTCGAGGGGGGTTTAGAGATCATGCGAAAAATGGTTCAAGAATTTTTAATTGATTGGGTTGGCCATGGATTGAGTATGTAGGGTTTTGTGTGCTGTTGAAGCCGATGTTGCTCTTGGAGTTGTCGCGACATAATGTTGTTACCGGAGGGTGTCGCGAACATTGCAGAGGGTCGAGGGGGTAATGGTGGAGCTAAGGTAGCAACGGCGTGGTCTCTGGTGAGGGAATTGGTCGGCGGTGGTTGATTTTTGTTGGGGGTGGATTTCGAACAGTTTGGGTGAAGGTCGAAATCTCAATCTCGATTGAGTTTGGGTGTTCTGGGTGATGCAGTTGGATGTGGAGGACGAGAGTGACTTGGGGAGGGTCGGCATGGTGATCGCCGGCGTCCATCGGTGCCCTGCACGTTAACGTGCACGGTGACATGTTTTGGTGGTGGGTTCTGGAATTAGGAGTTGGAGAAGAAAGGGTAGACTCGAAGCAGGCATCGTGTTTTGTTTGATGGAACTCGAAGCAAGGGGTAGGCAGGGAAGACTCGGGTCGTTTTGCTTGTTTACTCGGGTGTGGCACGGGTTGTTGCTGGTTACTCGAGTATTCAGAGGGTCAGGCTTCAGAACTTTATGTTTAAGTTGTTAATTCAAAGAAAATTTGATTTTAGGAATTAAGTTTTTAAAACAAGGGTTAAACAAGTTCAAATTGAATTGGTTTTTCACAGTTATGTTTTAAAACAAGTTGATATATTTTAAAATATGGAGTTTTAAAATAAAATGGGTGAATTTTAAAATAAAGATTGTATTTAAACTTTATTAAATAAATTTGGAAAGGTTGTAAAGATTTCAAAGTTCAATTTAAAATATGTTTAAATTTAATTGATTTCTAAATCATTATATTTTGTTTAAAATAAGTTTAATGATTTAGAATTTGATAATCAATTGTAATAAGAATTATCTTTAGTTATTTTGAATTTGATTTAATTAAAGATAATTAAATTTGTAAAGATAATTGAGATAATTAAATTAATTTTAATTATCAAGTTTTTATTGTTAATAAATGATTTAATTAAGATAATGGTTTCTTAATTAAGAATCTTTTAATATAATAAGATTAAGAATCATTTAATTAATTTTAAATGATTTAGTTAAATAGTTAATTAAGTAATTAACTTGTGATTAATTAAAATAATCACTTATGGATTAATATAATATAATTACTTGGGAAGTAATTAAAGTAATTAAGTGGTAATTACAGAAGGGTAATTAAGTAAAGAATAATTACTTATGAAAAGTAATTAGGTAAATGTGATTAAGAGTTAATCACTTTAGTTATTAATTAAAGACTTAATTAATAATTGATTAAAGGTTTAAATTATTTGGTTAGTGATTTATTAATTAAAGAATTAAGAGTAATTAATTAAGTAATTAATTACTTGTGAAAGTAATTAATTAAGAAGAAATTTAATTAATGATGTAATCATTAATTAATGAAAATAATTAATTAATTATTAATTAATAATTTAAAAATAATTAATTTGTAATTAAGTTTTAAATTACTAAATGTAATTAAAGTAATTAATCAAAGGTGATTAATTAAAAGTAATTAATTAAGTATGATTAATTAAGAGTAATTAATCAAATGTGATTAATTAAAAATGATTAATCAAGTGTAATTGATTAAAGATAATTAAGGAATAATTACCAGAATAATTAGAGAATAATTAATCAAGGTTGATTAATTTAGAAAGTAATTAAGGGGTAATTACTTAATATAATTTGGAGGTAATTAATCAGGATGATTAATTAATATGGTAATTAAGTAATAATTACTTAAAGTAATTAAGTGATAATTAATCAGGAAAGATTAATTGAGTTGGGTAATTAAGTGATGTTAGTTAATTAATTTGTAATTAATTAATGAATAGTATTGGATTGGAGATAATCCAAGTGTTTAATTAAGGATTAATTTAATTTAAGAATTAATTAAATTAATCAAGTTTGAATCAAACTTGTTTATGAATGATTAATGATTGGATGATATATCATTGGATGAGTTAATGATATTGGATGTTGTTGGATGGCATTGATTGATGGATGATGATATGTATATGCTATATCTGATTGTGATATATATGCTGCTTTGTGATATGTATAGATGCATGTGATAATAGATGCTTATCTATCTGTGTTGTGAATCATCCATTTATGTTAAGTGATATTTCTAAATATCTATTGTTTAAATCCCTTAAGTACAACTTGGACATTAAAATGGCGTTTGGTTTCGGTGAGACCGGGATCGGGTTTCCATATTTGGAATCCGAAAACCACATCGATTCCAATTAAACGTTAGGTCGTTAATCCAAATGGAGCAAGTGAAGACTCGAGGTGTAAGGGCTATACGTCAGTATAACTCTGTGGGTGATTCCGTAATGAGTTTGACGGAATAGTGCTTATAGATTCGAGATGGAGATTTAGAGTGCAAGGGCTATGGTCGTTGACTCTGAGGGTGATTCCAAATGAGTGCAACGAGATAGTGCCTTCGGTTTCGTTCGAACCCGGAACGAACTTGTATGGATTGAATGCTTTCAGCACATCGTCAGGCGGACGATGAGCATTCTAAGATAATTGGTCCTATAAAGGTAATCGCAGCCTCAAGCCTCATCAACCGGGAATGGCTAAAACAGGGGAGGTGCAGCAAGGCTTCGTGGGTCGCGCCCACTGGAGAGCAAGATACATCCCTGTCTAGAGGTCCCTTTATATTTCGGCTGTGTGGGCAGTTGGTCTGCAGCCAACTGCGGGGTGGTCTTGTTCGGGACTGTTCAGTAAGGAATGGTCCCGGTCTTGTGTTGCAGGGGATGAAGGGAGTAATCCTCGGTACGGTGATCTAGGCCACGTACTGTGACGGGCGGTACCCCAGTAGCCCTGCCATTGTTGGAAACCCATTTTCCCTACGAGACCCTACGGTTTTGTTTGTATTACCCACTTTTGTGGCTAGTAGCTGGAATTTAATCATGTAACAATTTCGGCTATTTCATATTTATTTGAAAACCCTAGACACTATTATAATATCACTGGATTTCCTATCAAATGTTTTGGTTAGCGTAAGGTAAAAACTTTTCCATGTTTATGTGTGGGAAGTCTTACGTGATACCTTTTCTTTCAAAGGTTTTTCTAAAGTTAAGCAATCTTAAACCGTTTACTCACACCAGACCCCTGTCTGACCCGAGTGTTTATTTTCTGTTTTATTAAACTCTTGGGTACTCATATTATATATGAGTAGTCAAGTGATTCAGGTTATCTCTTGACGAATTCTGGAGGAGCTTTGGAGCAGGAGGCTTCAGCGTGTAGATATGATTAGAGTTTCCGCTGTGTTGTTGTCTGTATGATGTCTGGTATTGTATTAGACAGAAATGATATAACTGTCTAAATTGAGATGTTTAGTTGTGTACTCTGATGTATATGATACTCTGTATATGTTCTATATTATATTTAAATCGTTCCGCTGTGAGATTCTGATGTGTTGTTTTCTCTTTCTTCTCTTTCTTTTCTTCTTCTATCCCTTTCTTTCTTAATTAGTGATGCGATTTTCCGGGAGTGGAAAGTCGGGTCGCTACATCTTATATCATTTTTTCCTTATTTTATAAATATATTTCCTATTCATTATTATATACAATTTTAAGGAAGAAAAGTTTTAACAAATTTTACATTAAATAAATTACATATTTGATATCAAATACAAGTTAATTTTCTAAGACGTTTATTTAAATTTTAAATTCAATTTCAAATCTACCGACGTATATATATTAATATAATTTAAACTAAAATAGTTTTAAAATATTTATATTTTTGAATTATTAAATTGAAATGCAATTTTTCAATCTTATTTATACATATATAAATCAACACTTATTTTATTTATTTTGAAAAATTCAAATTAGTTCCATAATTTTTTCCAAAATTCACATTAATTACAAATTTTTAAATTGATAAAATTTTGCGGATGTTACAGATTCCCCTTAAGAAAATTTCGTCCTCGAAATTTGAAAGAGAGAAATACCAACAAAGAATATATGAATACGGAAAAAGATAGAAAATGGCTTACCAGATTAAGCCGAAATATCCACTCTGCAATTGGGATAGGACTTCTGCATACTATCCACTGTTTCCTAATCCATTGCACTTTGACTAGTTTCACAACTCCATTTCTCAACTGCTTTCCATCACGATCATAAATCTTTATCGGTTCTCTCTTTATTGCTAGATTTGGTGTGATATCCAATTCCTGCTGAGCAGCTTCTTCAATAATAAATTCTAGATCGTGCACATATTTTCGAAGATGTGAAACGTGATGTACATCATGTACGCTACATAACTAGTTGGGTAGCTGCACTCGATAAGCTAAAAGACCGATCCTCTCCAGTATAGAAAAAGGACCAATATAACGCGGTGCCAGCTTACCAGTTTTTCCAAATCTCAACACACCATGCATTGGAGACATTTTTAGGAATACAGAATCTCCAACCTGGAATTCCAAATCTCTTCTTCTGCGATCATAATAACTCTTCTGACAACTTTGAGGTGTTTTCAACTTCTTTCGAATAAATTCAACTTTTTCAGTGGCTTCCTTAATCATATCTGGTCCAAGACAAGTCTATCACCGGACTCGATCCAACATGCAGGTGATCGACATGGACGACCATATAAAGCCTCAAAAATAGCCATTTCAATACTGGCCAAATAGCTATTGTTATATGAGAATTCAACTAGATGTAAATAGTCCTCCCAAGAACCACCAAAGTCGAGAATTCAAGCGCACGAAAGGCCTTCTAATATTCGATTAATCCTTTCAGTCTGCCCATCAGGCTGCGGATGATAAATAGTGTAGAAGTTCAGTTTGGTTCCCAATGCGGATTGAAATGCCTCCCAAAATCTACTAGTGAAGATCAGATCACGATCACTCACTATACTACTGGGTATACTGTGGAGACGGACAATGCCTTTTGTATACAATTTGGCCAAACTTGCCGCTGTCCAGGAAGATTTCTCTGGTATAAAATGGGTTGTCTTAGTCAAACGGTCTACAATAACCCAAATTGCTTCATTCCCTTTCGATTTCGAGGAAACCCATTTATGATATCCATAAACATTAGATCCCACTTCCACTTTGGCACCTCCAATGGTTGGAGTAAACCTGCTACTTTCTTTTGATCAATTTTAATTTGCTGGCAGGTAGCGCAACCACTCACATATATAGATATATCCCTCTTCATTGTTTTCCACCAGAAAGTTCTTTTGACATCTCTATACATCTTATTAACTCCTAGATGGATACTAAATTTAGACTTGTGACATTCGACATTCGTTCAAAACTTCATGATTTAAATCGGGAATGTCTGGGACATGGATCTTGCCTTTCAGTCTTATAATTTCTCTATTATCAACTTCAAAACTAGTATCTTCACCGTGACATATTTTTTTATAGATTTCCTGAAGAAACTCGCCTTCTTTCTGCTTTCTTGCAATCTTCTTAAGAAAGTAGGAGCAACAACAAGAAATGCGAGAATAGCATGTCTTATGCTTAAAGCATCGACAACTACATTGGCTTTTCCAGGCGTACAAATTATATCTAAGTCATATGATGCTAAAAATTCTAGCCATCGTTGTTGCCTCAAGTTTAAATCCTTCTGGGTGAAGAGATATTTCATAGATTTGTGGTTGGTGAACGATTCGAATTTTTCACCTAAAATAAGAAGGATTTATTAAGTATATATTAGGTCAAGTTGAACTTTTTAAAAATTTCCTTCAAAAAAGTTGAAGGATATTCATACCCAGAAGATAATGTCATCAGATTTTTAAGGCAAAAATTAATGCTAAGAGTTCCAGATCGTGGGTTGGGTAGTTTTTCTCATACGGACGTAATTGTCTACTCGCATGGGCAATTACTTTCCCATTCTGCATTAACACCGCACCCAAAACGTCACCACAAGCGTCAGTATAGACAAATAAGCCTCGGTTTCCATTGATAATAGAGAAAATAGGAGCAGTAGTCAATCTTCTTTTTAACTCCTGGAAAGCTTCATCGCATTTCAGAGTCCAATCAAATTTTACATTCTTCATTGTTAGCTTGGTCAATGGACTAGCTATCTTAGAAAAGTCCTGAACAAACTTTTGGTAATATCCCGCTAAACCTAGAAAACTTCGAACTTCTTTCGGAGTTGTGGGTCGCTTCTAGTCTAGAATAGCAGAAATCTAGCTAGGATCAACAGAGATTATCTCTTCATTAACAATGTGCCCAAAAAATCTAACTTCCTAAACCCAAAAATGGCATTTAGAAAAATTTGCAAATAAAATGTTCCTCTTTAATATTTCCAAAACAATCCTTAGATGCTAAGCATGCTCCTCTTCGGTTTTGGAATAGATCAAGATATCATCAATAAATATACTTCTCGGAACACACGAGTCATTAAATCTACGAAGTATGCGGGAGCATTTGTTAGTCCGAAAGGCATGATTAACCATTCGTAGAAAATTTCTGGACCCCTGAAAGCAGTCAAGTGAGCACAGTCTTCGGCAATTTGTAGCTGATGGAATTCTTGAGCTAGATCGATCTTCGAAAAGAATCGAGCGCCAAGCAGTTGATCAAACAAATCATCAATTCTAGGTAAAGAGAATTTATTTTTGAGCATTAATTTGTTGAGATCGCGGTAATCCACACACAATCTCAAGGATCCGTCAGATTTAGCCGTAAACACCACAGCTGAACCCCATTCGAAAACACTAGGACATATCAATCCTTTCTCTAGTAATTCACGGGTTTGCTTGACTAATTCTATACTTTCCCTGGGTGCCATCCTGCGGCTTGCATGAATGACAGGACGAGCATTGGGTACTAAGTCAACTATGAATTCAATTTCTCTGTGTGGGGCCAAAGATTTAACCTTTTCGAACACATATGGAAATTCCCGGACAATAGGTATGGACTCTAGACTAGGTTCAGGATATCCTGAAGTATACATCAATTTATCTCTCTTAGGATTCGGATCATCACAAGAGATTTCATTGATATTCCCAAATTTGGTTCTGATCAAAATTGTTTAATTAGTACAATCTAATTTGGCTTCATACTTCATTAGCCAATCCATTCCGAGTAAGATTTCAAATTCATCAAAGTCGAGGATGAAAAGGTTGATAGGAAATTCATAACAAGAATACGAGATATGAACATCTCTACATCCTAGACAAAGATTTTTCGGACCACCAACTGGATTCTTTACGCAAATAGGCTCGTCAACAAATTCAGGTTTTAGTTTTAATTCATTAACGGTTTGTTGGGAGATAAAGCTATGTGTAGCTCCCGTGTCAAACAATAATCTAACAATTCTATCATAAATGATAAGGTTACCTTCTAAGATTCCTTTTTCTTTATTTTCCTTTGAAGTTAAGAGGCCATCTTTTATTGCATACATTTTCGCTACTTGTGCTTGCTTCCGTTTCAGGCAATGTTTACCTTCATGACCTAGCTTGTGACAATAAAAGCATCCCTTAGTTCTTCGACTTGTCTTCACAGGCTGATATTCCTTTACTCGTTTCTTTGGCTTCTTACAATCGTTTGAATAATGGCCTTTCTCCTGATTACTCCTCTTCTCCTTGCCTTGATCTGGTTCCTTCCCTTCGGACTTCCTTTTCTTCTAATTTGAATTGCTTGAACTTCCCTTCACTTCCGAAACTTCCTTCATATCCAGGGTAGCATATCAATAACCCATATCGATCAAGTCCGAAAAAGATTCTTTCACGTGTGCAGTCATCCTTTTATGGCACTTCTTATGCATTCCTCGAATGAATCTTTCATTCTTTTTCAAAGGTGTATTCACAAGCTCCAAACCAAAATGAGATAATTCATTGAATTTATTCAAATGCTCCATAAACGATATACTTCCCTGCTTCAAATCAATGAATTTCTGGTACATTCGAGAGATACCAGCAAATGGCATGTATCGCTGCTCAAACACCTCTTTAAATCGACTCCAAGTGAATTCATCTTCCGGCTCATCCACAGTAATAGTGTCCCACCAAGCTAGAGCGTCCTCTTGGAGTTGCCAAGAGGCAACTAGTCGCATTTGATCATCTTCCAACTTCAACCCTCTCAAAATTCTTTCACGTGATCGGATCCAGGCTTGGGCTTCGACAATAGATTCCTTGCCAGTGAACGGCTTTCCACCAAGTCTGGAAAAACTTCTATATAGATCAACCAGATTCGGCTGAGGTTGAGTAGGTATAGCTGCTGTTGTAAGGACTTGACCAGTTGTAGTGGTATTTCCTTGTCCCCTACCTTGTCCTCTTCTTCCACTCATTCCCACTATCTATAAGTAGTAAGAAAACTTGATTTAGGCATACAGACAAGATATCTTAAGGAATATCAATAGTTTAAAGAAAGACCACGAAATTTCAGGTTTCGGTCTTTCGGTTTATACTCATTCTAAGGTATACTTCACCCTATCTCTAATGACCGCCTAATGTGTTATACTCTATAGCTAAAGTTCTTACTCAACCTTTAGCTCTGATACCACTTGTCACGACCCAAAATCCAGCGATTGAAATCGACATCAAATACCTCACTTGTATTCGACTGCCGAAGATTCAAACGTTGAACTTCAGTTCGGATGGAGCTTATAAAACATTAGATGAATATAAATAGCAGAAACAAAATGAATATCATTAATCAACACCACAGATACAACAGTAGCACATTATTTGATTACAATCATCAGAGTTCATATACATGATATAACAACAAAGCGTAACAGATTTATCACAACTTCAAGAGAGTTTCCAACATGCTTCAATTTTGAGAAGATCTTCCAAAAACACCAAACACTTCAAAGGTTTCCGAGGCCAAAAGCTCCCACAATACGATAGCTTCCAAAATACTTCAAAAGATTCCAAAATACTCCTAATCCGAGATAGCTTCAAAACACGGACAACCTGCTTTTAGGCTGCCCGTGTGGAAATTGTAGGCACCTAAAGTTTAGGAAGGGAACAATAAACTCCAGGTCAGTCATGGGACTGGTATGAGTAAACAAAAACAGTTGTTTGTATGAAAACAATTTATAAAATAAATCTGTTCATGCTGTTGGAAAACGAAACTACCATAAGACCTCCCGCCACACGCACAATGCAATCGCACAATTGGTGGAGATTTCTTCTTATGATAGTCAAACATGCTTTATACAAGAAAATTCTTTGATATTATTACTAGTGCATAGTGTAGAAAACATTTTTGAAAGTATAATATTAATCTTATCCAGCATAGACATTTCGTACTATGCCTGTTATAGCTACCATCTAAATAGTGGGTCACAATCATAAGTAAATGGCAGGTTATACAACTAAAACCTTATAGGGCTCGTATTGTTTCTTTAGATTTCCAGCAAATGGTCAGGCTAAAGGACTTCCTTATCAAATGGGACGCCTCTAGAGGAACGTCCCTAAGAACCAAATCAGTTCCCTACCAACACAAGGCCGGATTACCTCTGTGACTAGGTAACACCTATAAGTATGCCATCCCCGGTCGTTACTGACCTTTGTCTCGGGATTCACCAACAAATAGAAACAACCACACAGTTAAATATCTGGGCTCCATACCAAGATACCACTTCTTATCCAGAAGAAAATGGACACACACTAGGGACGCAACCCCTAAAATCTTGCCGCAACATTCCTATTTTGACCATTACTGAGTTCTGAGGTTCGACGAAGTCTCGTACACAAAGCTATGCTTTTCACAAAAGCCGTGCTTCGATCAACAAATGATCAGTAGAACTCAACATGCCACACTACCAAATTGGGAGTATATCACTAATAACCATCAACTATAAAACCTCTGAGCTCGTACGTCTCAGAGAAGGGTGTTAAGCTAAGGGAATAAATTCTCCGCCACCAACAGAAATGTAATTGAAAGAAATCAGCTTTATATCTCAAAGTTTAATGTCAGACATATAACCATACAAGTCTGGGTTCGAATGGAACCTAAGGCACTTCCAAAGAAGCCTTTGCAATCCGGGCATCCACATTCCCGATCAGACTCCCCATCACATATGGAAATCTCTATATGGGAGCAACTTAGTGCAGAGTCATTCGACAAGTTATCCTATCGTTCTTGAAGACACCCAGTTTTCGCCATCATCTTCAAATGCTTTCCATTTCATTGTATCACTATTCGGAATGGGTTTTATGACACAAAGGTCCTATCCCGGCTAAACCGAATAGTGAGCATTCAATTTAAAAACACATGGATATATCAATCATAAAGATTCACTTCTAGGGTTCGATGTGGGTTTCGGATAACCAACTGGAATCCGACTCCCTGTCACATCGAAATTCAATTGCCGTTTTACAGGCCAATGGGTTTTCACATTCACACAGAAACAAATCACAAATATCACAGTTCAGTACAAAGCAATTCACATCGTAAAGTATTACAATCACATAACAGGGGTATCAATCAGCTCAAGGCACTTCAATAATAATAATCAATCATCTAACAATGAGATGAATTAACAGTGTGATTATAATCAATTAATCACATAATTATTTTCATTAATTATCTTTAATTAATGATTGATTATCCTTAATTTTAAATTAATAAATCCTTAATTAATGATTAACTATTCTTAATTTTAAATTACTTAGTCATTAATTATTAATTAATCCTCAATTGTTAATTAATTAAATATTTAATTATTAATTAATTAAATCCTTAATTATTAATTAACTAAATCTTAACCACCTTCATTAATTAATTATTCCTCAATTAATTATCTTAATTATCTAATCTTTATTTATAAATTAATTACCCTTTAATTAATTATTCATTAATTATTAAGTAATTACAAATCATAAATCTTAATTAATCATTCAATTATTATTTGAAATATTTAATTAATAAACTTTATAATTTATTATCATTTATATAAGGGATTAAAGTTAATTAAGAATTAAAAATCAAATTTCTTCTAAATTTACTTTTAATTATTTATTTAAAATAATTTATAAATAATTGCCCAATTAAATAAATTAAACTTGATTACTTATAAAGATATCTTTCTTAAACTTTTATTAATTCAGTACTTAAACTAAAACCGTTGTTTAAAACATGGACTAAAAATGTTTAAAAATTTGAATTTTGATTTAAAGTAAAAACTGCTTTATAAGGCAAACCCGAGACCTACTTTAGGTACGCCTCCGAGCCAGAACATCGTTTACTTCGAGTTTCTTCTCAAAATGACCTGTATGCTTTGCAAACTTAAAAATTTGTTGAAGTTTTTATACAACTCGATACACGCTTAAACATACCTGGACTTAAACTCGAGCCAGTGCACAAATGCCCCGAAAATGTCTTCGAGTCGAACACCTTCTTTTTCCTTCCAAATAACTAACACAACCAAAGACGTGTGCACATTGCACACCGTTTCGATCCCCTTTGGTCGATGCAACGACCATTGCTCAGTCGACGATTACACCCTCGATCCCTCAAACCACCTAGAAATGTGTGTGAGAAATGTGGATTGTAGATCTTAAGGCTAGGATAAACATTAGAGGGGGTGAATAGTGTTTTAAGGAATTATTAAATCTTTTTGAGTTTTTTTAATTTAAACACAAATGTATGCAATATTCAGACACAAATATGATCATAGAATCAAACGTAGATGCAGAAATAAAGTAAAAGCAGTAAAAAAAGAACACATCGAATTTTATACTAGTTCGGAGTTACCCTACATCCAGTCGCGCACACAATTACGGATTTCCTTTCAAAAACAATCTTTACAATTACATCCTCGATTTCAAGGCAACAAGTTACACCCTCCAGATTCACAATCCTCTGGATAGAGATACTTTATTTCTTGAGAAACAAGTTCACCCAATTGATTTCCTAGGCTACAATCACACCTTAACTCGGTTGATTGATTTTCAAGGCCACAATCGCACCTTTTCTAGTTTAATTGATTATAAAGATGCCTATAACTCTGAATAGCACTGAGGATCTTGTTGAGGTAGTGATAGAGAATCAAACCAGAAATGATCTAGTTAGATCCAATGTTGATTTCGGCAGAGTAATGGTAAGAATATGTACATAGAAACGTGGAAGAAGAAGAGGAGTGAAAAACCAGAAAATCTATATTGAAATTAGTTGAAAACATCCCCTATTTATAGAAGAACAATAGCCATGTCCATTCGTGAAGAGATGTGATGAATAGACACTTCTTTTGAAATTTAATTTTGAAACCAACTGACACTATGTCGACATGGGTAGGTTGAGCATGTCGACATCCCAAAGGAATTTTTGGTGATCTGTTTTTCTTTGAAAATAACTTCTATCTTATATTAAAACTATTTTAAATTTTATAAATATAATTGTCTATAGTTAAAATACATAAGTACATGTATAGAATAATATATACAAAATTTTACTATAATTTTATATTTACATCTAAGTATGAATATTATTATTAAAAATAATTTAAAACTAAGGATAATTTGATTTTGAAATTAAAGATTATTTTAAGGCTAAAATTATTTGAAATCAGGATAGATGTTTTTTATGATTTTAAAAGGAAGGTTTTGAAAACATTTTGAAAACAAGATTTAATTTTGTAAATATCATTGTGAATAAAAATTAGCGGATACAAAAAATGTTCCACTAGATTTTTCATAGGTTCCATCCTACTTAGGGTTCCATCCCTTTAACAGGCTCGAAATGGATTCCATTCCACGAATAAATTTGATTTCAAGATGCCAGTGCTTTTCTAGGAGTTTTAACAATTCTTAATTAAATTACTTATTCTTGAAATCTTGAACTCTTGATAATCTTGATATTCTTGATACTCATGAGTCTTCAATCTTGATATCTTGAATCTCTATATTGTACAGTCTTCATTCTTGGTACCTGCATGGTTAAATCTTGCATATACATATATTTCTAAACTATAATTTTGTATTTATATTTTATAATCTACTCCAAAGTTTTTGTCATCAAAACCATCATCTCATGGACTAACAATCTCCCCCTTTTTGATGATGACAACCTTTTTATAAAATATTACTTCTATCCTAATAACTCCCCTTTATTCTATGCCTAACTATCCTATTTTATATTTCTCCCCCTTTGTCATCAACAAAAGCTAACTCTAAACATATAACCAAACTATATAACTCCCCCTAAATCTAATACTCTATGACATGTGATTATAATGATAGTGTTATCATAAATAATCAACACTTAGATTTAAAACTAAAACTCGGTCCTAAACTACTAACTATCCTAACTAAGTATCCATATAAAGACACATATAAGAACACAAATTATTCATTAATTATATAGTTGTATTTACATTTTCGTAGGAAATGTAAGAAAGAACATACACCAAAAGGAAAAAGAGAAAAGAAACTAGTGAGTGTCTTTGAAAATGGAAGATCTATGGATCGAACAATTTGAATAGTGGAAACAGAAATTTCCGCGTTGTTCGACAAGATTTCCATCTTTATCAAAGCATACTTAACCAACGCAAACGACTTTGTCGTCATCTTCCGCATGCACTTCTTCCATGAGGACTTCTAATTCTTCTTCCTCACTAGCCTCTTATGTTTGATCTTCTGAAGAGTCTTCGTCAATCAAGATTGGGTTGGCATGATTGTCCATTAGAAATTTTTGAAAATTCCTAAGGATATTTCCTTGCCTCTCTTATTCCTTGGCCATTCGATTTTGCATCACTTGGATTTCAGTCATTAACTGAAGTGCATCCTTCAAAAAATCCTCCATTTTCTTCACACAAGCGAGAGAAGTACGTTGAAATGTACCCGAAGTGGGAGAAGGAAACGAAAAGGTAGAATTTTTATTTGATTTGGAAGAGGAGGCCATTGATTATTTGATTTCAAAAGATAGAACAGAGAAATAAAAGAAATAATGAATAAAATTTCGAAAATGAGAAGAATATATAACCAATTATTTGAATTTTGGTGGGAAAACTTTTTAAAAAATAAAAAACGTTATATGTCGACATTAGTATAGAGGGGATGTCGACATGGTGCTTTAAATTTTTGTTAATTGATTTATTTTGATTTAATTTTTAATTATACTTTTATATTTCAGTTATTGAACAAATACCTAATTCTCTTCTTAATTTAGTAAATATAGATTCATTTAATGGTTTTGTTAATATATCAGCAATTTGATTCTCGGAATTAATATAATGTAGAGTAATTACTTCCTTATTTATATTATCTCTAAGAAAATGATGTCTTATATCAATATGTTTAGTTCATGCATGTTGAGTAGTATTTTTGGATAAATTTATCGCACTAGTATTATCACAATAAATTGGTGATTTTGAGAAATTTAAACCATAATCTTTTAAATTTTTTGCATATATATTACTTGAGAACAAGCCAAGCAGCAGAAATATATTCTACTTCAGTTGTTGATAAAGAAACTGTGTTTTGCTTTTTACTAAACCATAAAATCAGAGAATGCCCCTAAAAAGTGACAATTCCACTTGTACTTTTTCGGTCTAATTTACAACCAGCATAATAAGCATCACAATAAGATATTAAGTCAAAAGAATCATTTTTATGGTAAAATAAGCCATAGTCAGAAGTGTGTTTAACATATCTTATGATACGTTTTACGGCTTTTAAGTGGGTCTCTTTAGGTTGGGATTGATATCTTGCACAGAGACAAACACTATGCATGATATTAGGTCTACTAGTAGTAATATAGAGTAGTGATCCAATCATTCCTCTATATAATTTTTGATCTACATCTTTCGAGAGATCTTCTTTACTAAGGTACTCATTGGTTGCCATGGGAGTGGATTTTCCACTCGCAGTAGTCAAACCAAATGTATTAATTAGGTCTTTAGCATATTATTCTTGACTGATAAAGATATCATTATCTAATTGTTTTATTTGTAATCCTAAAAAGTAGTTTAATTCACCCATATGACTCATCTCAAACTCTTTTGTCATTATTTCAGAAAATTCTTTATTCATTTCAAAATTAGTTGATCCAAAAATGATATCATCTACGTAAACTTGTGCTGGTTGAATATCAATTTTATTTCCTTTAACAAAAAGAGTATTACTACTTTACCAATTTCAAAATTTGATTGTAATAAGTAAGATCTTAGTCAATCATACCAGGCTCTGGGAGCTTGTTTTATACCATATAAAGCTTTTTAAGTTTGTAAACATAATTTGGTAATTTTTCATTTTCAAAAAGGGGTGGTTGTTCAACATATACTTCCTCTTTTACAAATCCATTTAAAAAGGAACTTTTAACATCCATTTGAAATAGATTGAAATTATTATGATTTGCGAAAGCAAGTAGAATCCTAATGGCTTCTAATCTTGCTACGGGAGAAAAGGTTTCATAAAATTCTATTCCTTCTTCTTGACAAAAACCTTGAGAGACTAATCGGCCTTTATTTCTAACTACCTCTCCTTGTTCATTCATTTTATTTTTATAATCCCATTTAGTTCAAATTATAGTTTTATTCTCAGGTCTAGGAACAAGTTCCCAAACATCATTTCTAGTTAATTGATTTAATTCTTCATGCATAGCCAAAATCCATGAATCATCAGTTGATGCTTCTTTTGGATTCTTGGGTTCAATAGTTGATATAAAAGATACATTATCCATTTGACTTAGTTGATTCCTAGTTTTAACAACAGATTGCATATCTTCTAGTACATTTTCAATAGGGTAATCTTTTAAAAGTTTAGTCCTTTTATTAGGATGACTAATTTCATTATAAGTTTCAGCTGACTCTTGATATTGAGTGATTAAATCCTCTTCATCATTTGTATCTTCAAAATTTTTGAGAATTTCATCGAATGAAACATGCATTGTTTCTTCAATGGTATTAGTTCTTAAATTAAGTACTCTGTATGGCTTACTTTTGTTAGAATATCCGATAAAGATATCTTTATCGGATTTAGGATCAAATTTATCTAAGTTATCTTTAGTATTTAAAATAAAAATTTTACTTCCAAAAATTCTAAAATAAGATACATTAGGTTTCTTTGAATAAAGAAGTTCATAAGACGTCTTATCAGTTAAAGGTCTAATTAAAATTCTATTTAAAATATAACATGCGGTAGCTGCTTCTGCCCAAAATGGTAATTTACTATCTGAAAGCATGGTTCTTGCACATTCTTGAATCGTCCTATTTTTACGTTCTACTACTCCGTTTTGTTGTGGAGTTCGTGGAAATGAAAAATTGTGAGTTATTCCCTTTTTGTTGCAGAATTCCTCAAACTTTTCAATTTCAAATTCACCACCGTGATCACTACGAATGGTTATAATTTTTAGAGAAAGTTGACTTTTAATCCTTTTTGTAAAGTTCTTAAAACATTCAAAAGTATCACTTTTATGTTTCAAAAATATTGTCCATGTAAATCTAGAATAATCATCTACAATTACAAAAACATATTTACTATGATTTTATAGATAGAATTTGAGATGGACCAAATAAATCATGGTAAAGTAACTCAAGTGGTTTTCATGTTGAAATCATATCTTTTCATTTAAAATAAATTTTTCTAAGTTTTCCTATTTGACATGCATCACATAGACTATCTACTTTAAAATTCATTTTAGGGAGACCTCTTACTAGATCATGCTTTGACAGTCAAGATAAGAGTTTGAAATTCAAATGCCCAAATCTCTTATGCCAAATCCAAGGGTCACTTGTATTTTCCAAAAGACACAGGTTATCAAAACTTCCATACTAAGAATATAAATATTCTTTTTCCAAATTCCCTCAAATATTATGGTTGAATTATTATCTTCAACGTGACACTTATCTTTTTCAAATTTAATTTTATATCCTTTATCGCAAAGTTGACTTATACTTAGAAGATTATGTTTCAGATTCTTAACTGGGAAAACATTAGTAATAATAGGAGTTTCCGAGTTACCGACTTTGCCGATGCCAATCACATATCCTTTTGAATTGTTTCCAAAGTTAACCAGTCCTCCGTATTTGCATATCATGTCATTCAACATATTTAGATTGCCAGTCATGTGTCTAGAACATCCGCTATCGAGTATCCATCTTGATCTGCACAATTTGTCCGTTGTGGATTGATTCCTTAATTCCCATAAAGCATGTTTCTTGCACATCAAACAATTTTGGTAGACAATTTGAATTTGAACATTGATTATATGCAGACTCATGAGACAATATGATCTGAATATTTCTAAACTAGTATTAACAATCATAGCCATTGTTTGAAAAAACTTTTTCAAAAATCAGATTATGAAACTTTGAAAACCTTGCTTTGATACCAAATGTGAGAAATGCGGATTGCGAATATTAAGGCTAGGATTAATACTAGCGAGGGGGGGTGAATAGTGTTTTAAGGAATTATTAAATCTTTTGGAGTTTTTGCTAATTTAAACAAAAATGTATGCAATATTCAAACACAGATATGATCACAGAATCAAACACATATGCATAAATAAAGTAAAAGCAGTAAAGGAAAAAACACACCGCATTTTATACTGGTTCATAGTTACCCTACATCCAGTCCCGCATATAGGTATAGATTTCCTTTCAAAAACAATCGTTACGATTACACCCTCGATTTCAAGGCAACGAGGTACACCCTCCAGATTCACAATCCTCTGGGTAGTGATACTTGATTTCCCGGGCAACAAGTTCACCCAGTTGATTTGCAAGGCTGCAATCACACCTTATCTCGCTTGGTTGATTTCCAAGGCCACAATCACACCTTTTCTCGTTTAATTGATTACAAAGAAGCCTATAACTCTGAATAGCACTGAGGATCAAACCAGAAATGATCTAGCTAGATTCAATGTTGATTTCGGCAGAGTAATGGTAAGAATATGTATATAGAAATGTTTGAAGAAGAGGAGGAGTGAAAAACCAGAAAATCTATATTAAAATTCGTTGAAAACATCCTCTATTTATAGAAGAACAACAACCATGTCCATTCTTGAAGAGATATGACGAATAAACACTTCTTTTGAAATTTAAATTTTGAAACCAACTGACACTATGTCGACGTGGGTAGATTGAGCATGTTGACATCCCAAAGGAATTTTCGGTGATTTGTTTTTCTTTGAAAATAACTTCTATCTTATATTAATTCTACTTTAAATTTTATAAATATGCTTGTCTATAGTTAAAATGCATAAGTAAATATATAGAATAATATATACAAAATTTTACTATAATTTTATATTTAAATCTAGGTATAAATATTATTATTAAAAATAATTTAAAACTAAGGACAATTTGATTTTGAAATTAAAGATTATTTTGAGGCTAAAAGTATTTGAAATCAGGATAGATGTTTTTGATGCTTTTAAAAGGAAGGTTTTGAAAGCATTTTAAAAACAAGATATAATTTTGTAAAAATCATTTTGAATAAAAAGTAGCGGATACAAAACAATGTTCCACCAGTGTTTTCGTAGGTTCCATCCTACTTAGGGTTTCATCCCTTTAACAGGCTCGAAGTGGATTCCATTCCACGAATTAATTGGATTTTATGATGCTAGTGCTTTTCTAGGAGTTTTAACAAAATTCCTAATTAAATTACTTATTCTTGATAATCTTGATAATCTTAATACTCATGAGTCTTCAATCGTGATATCTTGGGTCTCTATACTGTACATCCTTCATTCTTGGTACCTGCATGGTTAAACCCTGTATATACATATATTTCTAAACTATAATGTTAGTATTTATATTTTATAATCTATTATAAGGTTGTTGTCATCAAAATCATCATCTCACGGACTAACAACATGAACCGATGTCGAATTCGCGATCGAGCTTTCTGATCAATCTGAAACCAAAAATGATCATCACAAAAGCGCCTCGTTCTTCCACCTCTGGCCATCAGAGGTCACGTGGTCCTTGTCAAAGTAAAGTCGAACCCCATGCTTCGAATCCCACTGGTGCGAATAGCTCCGGCCCATTGACGATGATGCAGCAATCCTAATTTCGACCATGACCAAATATGAATATTTAACCCTAAATCAATCTCGTCACAACTCTACGATGATTAATAAGTTTGACTCACATTTTGTAACGAGTCGGATTTTTCACGCTCAAAAATCGACATCCATACTTTACATCGTACTCAAATGCCGTAGATTTGATCGTTCAAATCCGAGTCGCCGGAGCTTATAACACACTTAAGTACACCATAGCGGAAGAAAAAGAATAATAGATTGATATACAACACTGATACAATATCTGATATAAAAGAGTGATACAATGAATATCAATATACATTAGAGTTATGATACAAGAGAATAGCAGCGGAAAAGAAAAATAACAACGGAACAAATAACTCGAAGATAGTCTTCAAGGAAGAACTCCAAAACTGCAACTCCATCTCCAAGAACCAATCCAGCAGCGACTGGAACCAACATCACGATACACAAAGATAAGCAAGTCTCGTCCACATCCAAAGACGGAACTAGCTCCAAATAATCTACTGAACCTAACTATCTGAAAAAACCCAACTCTAGACTGCTCGTGTAGAAAAATTTTGAGCACCCAGAGTTTAGGAGAGAAACAATAAACTCCGGATCAGTCATGGGATTGGTATGAGTAACAAAAGCAATTTATCTTTAGAAACAAACAAGAGAATTTTAAAGTCAATTCGCAATGCTTTTTGGAAATGGAACTACCATAAGACCTCCCGCCACACACACAATGCAAACGCAGAATTGGAGGAGATTTCTTCTTATGATAGTCAAACATGCTTGATACGCAGATTCTTTTCAATATTATTTCTATAAGTGCAAAGTACAGAAAACAATTCGAAAATATAATATAAATCTTAGCCAGCATAGGTACCATTATAGTATGCCTGCTATAGCTACCATATTAGATGGTAGGTTTTACAACTAATACCGTACAAGGCTCGTATTGTTTCTTTGGATTACCAACAAATGGTCAGGCCAAGGAACTTCCCATTGCCACATGGAAACGCCTTTGGAAGGATGTCCCGAGAACCTAACCGGATCTCTGCCAACACAAGGCCGGGTTACCCCTAACTAGATAACTACTGACACGAGTATGCCATCCCCCGGTCGTAACCAACCTCTATCCGGGGCCCCAACAACAATCACAAAGTAAGATATATATATATATATATATATATATATATATATATATATATTTGCGATATCTATATAAGTTAAATATCTGGGCTCCATACCATGATACCACTTCTATCTAGAAGGGAATGCACATACCCTAAGTGGCGCTACCCCCAATAACCTTGCTGCATCTTTCCTGTTTCGACCATTACCGGGTTGTGAGGTTTGACGAAGTCTCTTCCAAAAAGCTACACTTTTCACAAAAGGCACGCTTTGATCAACAAAAGATCAGCAGCACTCAGCATGCCACATTACCAAATTGGGAGTATATCACTGATAACCATCAACAACATAACCTCTAAGCTCGTACGTCTCAAAGAAGGGTGCTAAGCTAAGAGAATAAATTCTTCGCCACCAACAGACATGTATTTGAAAGAAATCATCTTTATATCTCAATTTGTAATGTCAGACATACAATCCATTCAAGTCTGTTCTGGGTTCGAACAGAACCGAAGGCACTTCCAAAGAAGCCCTTGCAATTCGGATATTCACTAATCACGTCCGGACTTCCCATCACATATGGAGATCTCTATACCGGGGATCAGCCAGTGCAGAGACAATCGACAAGAAACCCTTTCTTTTTCGAAAATATCCAGTCTTCACCACCGGTCTTCAAATGCAATCCATACGTCGTATCACTATTCGGAATGGGTTATACGACACAAAGGTCCTTTCCTGGCTAACACGAATAGTGAGCACAATATTTACAAGAAACATATAGATATTGGGGTCTCGGTTAAATCACAGCTTAAAGCTTAAAAACCTTTCATTCGAATGGTTAAAATAATTTACCATTTCCAACCTTTTAAACAAAAAGATTCATTTTCAACAACCTTCAATGTTTTACACAATTTCCACACTTTTAATCTTTTAAACAAAAAGATTCATTTACAAAGTTCACCCCCTTCACAAAGATCCATTCATGGATTTCAAAATAATTTCATTTCAAGTTGGATTAACTCATCTGGTCTTTAAATCAAAGACTCTTTTCATAACTTTCAAAACATTTTAATTTTAATTTTAAACTTGAAATCCCTTTTTAACAAAATTTGGAAGTTCAATTCTTATATGAAAGCTTCTATTATTTAAAAACATATAGTTTGCATTTTAGAAAGATCCAATTATTATTTGCATGAGTTAAAGCCCTTAAACCATATTCACATTCCAAAACCAATACTTTAAAATAGTTTAACCCATATAAACTTATTTATAAGTTGAATACCCTTTTTAAACCCTAGTTTCCAAATCATAGAATTCAATTTCAAATATTGAATCTAAGTTTAAATTATTTAAATTCAAAAACTTAATCGAATTATTCAAATTAAATTTCATCTTCGAAATGCCATTTCAATAGCTTTTCACTTTAAACCCAATCCATTTCCAAAACATTTGAATTTAAAATTCAAATTCAAAAGTATTTCAAAAATCTGCGACTTAACCGATTTCCTCGTGAAATCCATATTTATGTGTGTATGGTGTAGTCCAGGGGTTTCACACACAATAGTGCAACATCATTCAATCACCACAGATTGAAATACAGAAATATAGTTGATAAGCGGTATAAACTATAATGCTTGTCTTCCATATACAGATCACAGATAAATATAGATCACAGATATTAAACTACATTACAGATAATCAATTACAACATGAATCAGGATATATCACAAAGCATCAACATCAGGGATATCAAACAATTTAACATCCAATAAAATTCAAACATCCATAAGTAGGAACAATTTGATTAATTACTCTTAAATTTCATTAAGATTTTCCTCATTACTTAATTCCATTAAGTTATTTGTGCTTACACAATTTTCATAAATGATTACCCTTACTTTTCATCAACGTATACTATAATAAGTTTCCTTTATTAATATTATATTTCAATAAATTTATTCCTTTCGAATAAACCGCTATTTGGATCAATAAATCATTAATTATTTAATTTCAAACTTCTAATTGATCACTTCTTAATTATATTTAAATTAATGAATTAATCTTAATTAATTACCAATTAATTTTATTTAGTTAATACTTAATTATCCATTTATTCATTCATTTATTACTTAATTTCTTTCGTAATCAATTAATTATTATTTCTAACTTAGAATTTAAATTAGTTAACTCTTATTCTTTAATCAACTCAAATTAATTAATTTACCTTTAAATTACAGCTTATTAATATTTAATTTTCAATGACATTTCTTAATTACAATTTCCATTAGGTCTTTCATTTCTAATTAAAATTACGTAACATATTTTTGATTAACTTGCCATTGATTTAAGTCAAAACATTTATCTTGCATTTATAAGAACCTATTTATATTTAATACTATTAAAATTTTGCATTAAAATGAACCCAGGTGAAATGCCTAATTTACCTGAGTTCCCTAGCCTATTTCCCCGGCTCCACTCCTGTATTTCATTCTGTCACTGATTAATTACAGCCTCTTCTTTTACCCAAGTATACACTTGAGGTCTCAAACCCACAGAACATCCAGTTGTGCACGAGATCACCGTGCACTTGCACGATCCATCCAAGCGACGGTGATCGTTGCCGTGACCTCCCACACATCAACGATGATCGACTCGACCAGATCCGACACCCAGATTCTCGAGCAAAAGCGAAAATCAAATTCGAGTCGTTCGACCCAAATACTGGTACCACCTTATACTACCTGGAAATCGCGTCGCTCGCCTAACCTCGACCACCAGCGTCACCCTGGCTCTGGCCTCACCTTGCTTGACCCTCACGCGACGCTTCCCCAGAGTCTCAAGCAACTCGGTCGATTAGAGGTGACGAAATCACCTTGTCTTCGACCTCAAATAAAAATGACAGCAAACCCTATAATCGTTTCGATACAACGCCACTTCCATTAGAAAAAAATTTATTTAACATTTTTCCCTATATTATCGATTAGTAGGCTTGCTTCGTGCAAAGATTCAACATCGAATAAATTTCTGATTGCTGAAAATTGGATGAAATCAAATTTCAGTTAATTTATAAATTGCTGATGATACGCTCAATGAAAAATCACGAATTTTGTTTTAAAAATTATGTTTTCAAATAACAATACCCATTATATACCTGAATCAATGATTCATCACATTCGAAATTATCATAAATTTGAGTTTCCCTGTAAAAAAACAAAATTTTAAATGTCGTGTATCACCATATAGCTTGAAACCATTTTTAAATCTTCATTTATGCAAAAACAAACTAGTTTTATTTTAAACTCGAAACCTAAGAATGATTAAATGAAGTGAAATTGAAGTTTGCTTATTAATTTACAACCTGTAACAAAAAAACAGAGAAGAAAGAGTGTACAACTCAAACATGTATATATATTATATACAGAGATATGGCTGTAAGATATATTCCAAGCAATGCATCATATTAACCATAGATCATGCACACCTATGTAATTCAACTCAGATCATGAAGTAAATTGTTTACTCACCTTCCAGATCATGATACAGAGCTTTCTAATGGAAGTTGAAGACTTTTTTAAACTTTGCAATGTTGAAAATCCTGTTTGAGTTTGCTAACTGGAAGCCTTCTTCTTGACTCAGGCTTGCATTGATTGTTTTGAAGTTTTACTGAGATGTTTGTTTAAGTTGAATGATATTCTTTTTCTTTTACTTCAGATGTTTCTTAGTTGTAGTTGAACGAGACAGAGATGAAGTAGATTGATAGATATAAGCAAGTCTACAGGTTATCATATTGTTGTACAAGTGTTGATATATATAAAAGAAGTGAGTTTACAAGATGTATATTATTTTATACAATACTAGGCATGGCTGATATGCTAGTATTATGGGCTGCTTTACCTTTTAAACAATTCGAATTTACCTATTTGTGCTGCTTAGATGATGGAAGTAAAGGCATGTTCCCCCCTTGCTTAGTTACAGCATATCCTATTTGTATGTACTTTAGATTTGATCTCTTGCATTCATGTTTTTTTCTTTTCCTTTCGGGCCTGCATATGGTATATTTCCATTTTTTTTTGCATTTCGACTCACAGGCTACATGAAATATTTATTTGTCTTGGTATTGTTTAAGTGTATATACATAAAGTTATTATGGTTATTATTATAAATTTTAAATTTAAGTATTAAATTCTATTTCTAACACAATTTCATATTTAAATTCCTCTTTTATTTTAAAACTTAAATTATCAAACATTAAATCTACTTATATTATTTTTTACACTTATTTTAAAAGAAAATGCTATTAATAAAAAAAAATATTTCGCATGACGATATTTTGTTTTAAAAGTTTTAACTATGAACATTTTGTAAGTCATTTATTTATTAAATACAAATTAAATATTCAAATTCACATTCTAAGGCCAAATTTAAATTAATTCGAAATTTATTCCAAAATTTTCGTTAATTATTAATTTAAATTTGATTCAAAATTCGAGATCGTTACACATTTTTCTGATGATTTCAAACCTTCAAGCTAGCTACAACTTCGATCTCGAGGTCCACAAGCCCACCGATCACCAAAATTTTATAAAAACCCATTTTCCGTTCATTTGACAAATGCTCACTCTTTACTAATTTAAAAATCATGAATTCCTCATTAAAAATCATAGTTTGCGAAGACCAACGTGATCAAGCAATTAAAACTCATATCTTTATCAAATAAATTTTTGACAAAATTTGACTTGGCTGTAGTTTTCCTATTTTGGAGTGATCCTTTTCATTTTAAATATTCAAAATTATTCCTAGGACGAAGATCTTGCTAAACCCTATATATTTTCTTCAGACATCAATTTAAATAAAGGATCAAAGAATGAGTTTTCAATTTTTTTAATCAAGTTTGAAACCTAAAAATGTTTAGAGCAGAGACTATGTTTGTTCTCTGACATGCCTAGGCATACTTGCATATATCTACATATATCTGTTTGCATGTGAACACATTACAATTTATTTCAATCATCATCATAAACAACAAGTGACAGTTTAATTTTTAAGAAGCTTACTTACCTGTCAAACTAAAATAGAGAGGTTGCACTTTTTCTTGAATTAGAAATGACTGGGACTTTTCCAGGTTTTGTTCTTTTTGAATTCACTGTTGCATTGTGAAGATCCTTACTTTAGTTTAATTGTTGAAGTTGAATCTTGCTTCCTTTGATTGCTGAAAAGCTTTGAATTTTTCTTAATTTCCTGTTGTCTTTGCTGTGTTGAGCTGTTTGATATTTTTCCCTAATTCAGTAACTTGAATTTGATATAGGTTTCAGTTTTTCTTATGTTTACTGGAATTTGTTTTGATAAATTTTCTGATTTGTTTTTCTTTGATAATATTGTTTCCTGGCTTCAGAAAGTTTACAGACTTTTCTCCTTTTCTCTAAAGCTATTGAAGAAATTAAAAGAAATGAGAAGGAGGGGATTTGATAGTTTATATAATCTCATTTTTCTATTTTTATTAAATTTTTCTCAAAGATAAAACAAAATGACACTTGTCCAAAATTATTACATTTGTTAAAACACTTATTATATGAATAACACTTATATTATTTCTTGTTACATGCTTAACACTTGTATTTTTCATGAGTTAAATACTTTTAAATAAATCTTATATCATATTTTCCTTATTTTATAAATACATTTCCTATTCATTATTATATACAATTTTAAAGAAGAAATGTTTTAAACAAATTTTACATTAAATAAATTACATATTTATGATTTCAAATGCAAATTATTTGTCTACAACATTAATTTAAATTTTAAATTCAATTTCAAATCTATCCATATATATACTTATATAATTTATATTCAAATAATTTAAAATATTTATATTTTTTGAATTCTTAAATTCAAATGCAATTTTACAATCTTATATATATATATAAATCAACTTTTATTTTATTTATTTTGAAAATTTCAAATTTATTCCACAATTTATCCCAAAATTCGCATTAATTACTAATTTTTAAATTGATAAAATTTGGGAATGTTACCGGATTAGAATAGGATTAACGCGAATATGGATTAAATTGTAAGAAAACTGAAATAATGGAATATAAAATGTAAATTTCAAAGACTGTAATATAAATGGAATTAGACAGAAATTATGCCTAATTATGACGTTAATTGGACTGAATTAAAAAGATTGGCCTAGTTATAATTTTGAATTATAATTAAAAAGTGTGAAAGATGAAAGAAGCTTATTTTCAAACTCAGACCTAGGGTTAAGTAATAAGCATGATTATAACATAGGTTATTATAAAAAAGAACAAAATAAGGCTTATTTTAAGACTTAGGAGAAATTAATAAGCACAGATAGTAGAGAAAAATATAAAGATTTACTTAAATAATTTACCTAAGTTAATAAGCAAAGATGAAAGTAGGACCTATACCAAATAGCATTCCCTATTAAATAAAACATAGTCCTGGATTAGCCTGAAGTGAGACGTGGGCACGTTTATGCTAAGAATGGTAGTAATTAGTCAAATAAAAGTACTAATTGCGGGGGATTTGGATAAAGGGCACGGCTAGATATTGTTTGGGTGACGGTCCAGTACCAACAATATTTCCCTTATAGATTCTACGGACAAACGATGACCTCATGTTAGCCTGTAGTGGGATGAGAGGCATGCTTATGCTGGAGTTTGAGGTAACAAGAACACTCAAAAGGTGGAGCAAAAGGTAGCATGGTGGCAGTTGCGCATGCGACTTCAATTCGAGTGCTCAGTAATAGCTATGAATTCCAAGTGTTTAGTATGGATGTCTTTCGTAGACACCATTGTCTTCTGTGTAGGGATCTATATATGTCGTCCAGATCCACGTGGTTACTCTTTGCATCTTTCGTAGATACCATTAGCTGTTGTGTAGGAGTTATATAACGTCCGGTCCGCAGTAAGGTCTATGGAGAAGCATGCCGATCAAAAAGTGTACAATTAGGGTTACATTCAAATTACAGGATAAGGAATTCAGCCTAATCAAAGCAAAACTCAAGGACAATGTTATCCCATTTTTGGTCAAAACTGGAATATCAACAAATTGGCAAGGAATGATGGAGATCAGTTGGAATCAAGGCTACGATCGATATCGCCAAAATTTGGTTGAGCTCCGATCGGGACGAAATTGATTGGAAATGATGATAAGGACTAGGAAAGGCTATGTTTCAAATTTCATGTTAATCGGAGTTCGTATGAAGGAGGTATAACCAAGCCAAATGAAAGGAAGCACTGCCGAACCATCCATCCTCCACCCCCAAGCACTGCCGGTCCAAACCAAACCCTGTTCCATTACCTGCCGAACCAACACACTTCCCACACCTTGGCCGGACCAGCCTCCACCGGCCCAACTCGATCCTCATGCACTGCCGGTCCACTCACCACTGAACCAACCTCCTGTCGAACCAAACCATCTACCACCTACCACCGAACCAAGGCGTACCGGACCGACACTACTAGGCCAGATTGCTTCAGCCCAGGCCCACCAGCAGCTATATACATCCAGGACCCCTACCCTCAGCCTCACTCTATAAATAGAGGGGCAGAGGTACAACAATGGCGGACAAGTTTGAGAGCTCAAGTACGGATAGAACTTTCAAACAACTTTCAGTTACTTGTAATCAAAGCTTTGTACTTATAATCTAAATAGAAAAGGAGAATAACATATAAAGTGGACGTAGGCACGTTCTGGCCGAACCACTATAAATCTGTGTATCTTTTACAGTTTAGTCCCTGCTTTTTTCATATTTGCATAAATCATCCAAATCACTAAAAACAACTTAAAATCGACTAAATCATATGACTCGGAGGTGTTTGCCCATTTTTTGTGCAAACAGACAAGTGCAAGCAATCAAAGTTAACCTATCTTATAAATTGAGCAATATTTAATCGTGCTTATTTGCAATTTATTTCTTTCCTACTTCCATTGTTAACCTTATTTATGCTAGAACTATTGTAAAGTTTATTACTTTTATCTTGCTTAAAGACTCTAGTAATTACTATCATTCACTAGACTTTTAGTGTGATCCACTCTTCCATTTTCCCCTTTCCCTCCATAGGCAATCAAGGGAAAAGTCAATAGATTGCTTCTGTTTGGTGTTTTCTTGGAAGAGATTTCTACTATGTACTTATTTTATTTTATGCTGCTATTCTTTCTATGCACTGGCTTATTATGAAGGATATTATATAATCTGATATTTAAGACTATGAGTTTTTGTTTCATGGGACATATTGGATTTTCAGACATGTATGTGGTATTTGGTATTTGACTTATTTATGAAGTAATTATGAAGTTTTGTTTTATTTAAGTTTTTATTTTAAGTTTCCAATGTTTTTATTTATATTTGTCTTGTGAATCTTAGTCTCTGTTAGCTTTAGTTATATCTACAATGCACCACGTCTTTTAATGTGTCCTTTTAGGTATATTAAGGGGTGTGGGGTGTTTCAAGTCGATGGTTCCTTGTTTACAAAATGGCTATGATATTTTTCTGGAATCTGGAAGGTGGAAAGATCTTCTGTAAAGTTTGGTGTCCATTGCATAAACACTAGATTAGCAGTGGGCCATAGCTATCGTAACATCATTATTTGACATCAGATTTTGAGTGGTACTTCTCATATCTGTTTTTAAGTATTTTAACAAAGTGTTGAAATAGGTCTACTAAGTACTTGGAGATTTCTAGTCTTACGCTTAATCAACATAGGATAAGAGTCTACAAGAACGAGGAAAAACTTGTTAAAACATTGAGTTATAAAAGCATTTTGATAAAGTGTTATATAAATATATTTTTGTAATTTTCCATTTCTAAATACTTTAAAACGTTTAAAATATTATTATTTATGTACAACATGGTTTAGTAGTAAATTATTAATGTTCTATTGTGAGAAGCTATTAATTAAATAAAACATATTTAAAGTTAATGATTATTGATTTATTAATGATGTTTATAAGTATTTTGAGATTAAAAACTAATAAAATTTATAAATATTGGATTTAAGGTTTTCAATAACTTATTTTTAAATATAACTACTGATGTAAATAATTGTTTTCAAATATTTTACATATATTTATAAGATGTTATTTAAAAATTTATTATGTGGTATTTATAAATGAAGCAAGAAATTTAACATATTAAATTTTTCCTTAAAGTATTCAAGTATCAAAGATGGTTGATTTGCAAATGAAGTTTTCAAATGAATATTTCAAGTAAAATTTATATAAGTTTCTTTGAATGTATAATTTAAAGATATTATATAAATGAAAAAATGATTTGCGAAGTTTTATTTATAGTAATATACTTGACCAATAAATTTATATCCGTATTTTGGATCTATGATTTGAAATATTTACTTGATTTTTAAGCACTAACAGTAAATTTATAGGTTTATTCACCATTTGAATTTTTGAATTTGACCATAATAAATGTTTTTCCATGATTTGAATATTCATTATAAGCAAATGTAGAAAATTAGTTATGAAGATATGAAATTTTATACTTTGATTGGGATAATTAATGTATGATTTGAGTATGCTATTAGTTTCAGTTTTATAATCTAGGGTTATACTTATTTTAAAATAACGAGTCTAATAAATTATCGAATTTAAGGAACTTTATTAAATAAAAGGGCTTATCCTAACATTTTGATATAACTTCTAACATTGTCCAAACTTTTTGGAAAATTCTTGCATAATGCTATGAAGATGTTTTAAATATATCTTATATTCTGACTAAGTGAATGAGGATAAATGTTTTAATTGAATTTTTAGATATATTGAAATATTTCTTTTCTCTTCAAAGGAAAATACCAAAACCTTATGTAACATTCAATTAAATTCCTAATATATATATATATATATATATATATATATAACTTACCAAAAAATGTTTAATAAGTTGAAATGTTAATAGAATATGTAATGGAATATTATACAAGTAAAACTTAAATAAAGGAAGTGTTCAATGAAATTATTTCTAAATACGAATTTCAATGCACAAGAAATGTTATGAATGTAAGTTAATATTGTGAAATAATTTATGTAAGTACATGAAAGAAAGAAAAACTCATTGTATGATGAATAAAAAGAAGAAAGAAAGATAAATAATGATTTGAAAAGAAACCAATTAAATAAACTTAAATAATTTATGGAAATTCTTGGTTGTTTTGGCTTATGAGATGTTTGGAAATGATACTTCTAATTATTTAAGGTTGTATGGATAGTCTATTGAGTAATTACCAAAGGCTGTTGAGCGTAGGATACACTTGATAGTTTATTCGTCACCCTTGTACGATTAAAAGTTTCTCAACTAAATAAACCGTTTATTTTGGTTACAATGAATGTATGATGGATTTTGTGGTTGCATATAATGGTTGTTTGTTTGTTTATACATGTTTTATAGAGATTTTCTTTTGTTGCAAATTGAACAACTTAAATATTTCTCTTATTCCATAATTATTAACCTATTTTGGATTATATAAGAGAAATACAAGTTTATGGAAGCAATACTACAGCTTTTTGTTTCATAAATAAGCGTTGTTTGCTCAACAAATAGGAACGTTTTCGGATTACGGTTTTCTAGCGATATTCGTTTTCCCGTGATTGAGATATTTTATTTTCAAATATGATATATATATGGTTATTATTGATACTATTATTATTTGCTGGACCTCTCAATACAAAGGAGATTCTGTCGAAATTTTTCATGAATTTTAGGCTTAAATTTTTTTGTGGAAGTGGAAATAATTTTTTCAAACTTTAATAAACTTGAATATGAAGATTTGATTGTTTATTAATTTTTATATTTTATTAAAAATACTCAATTATGTTAATTGTTTATAAATTAAATACTTTGAATAAAATAAATTAATCCCTTAATTCCTCCTTTTCCCTTTTCGAGGATAAAAAGTTTTGAGTGGGGGAGAGTGTATCGACCCATGTTTTCGATAATCAAAATATTAAATTTAATAAGATTTTGAAATATTAATATTGTAAGAAATTAAAATTTATGATTTGTAGTGATAAGACAATTAGAATGTAATATCGTAAAGGTTATTTAATGTAATTGATAACTATTTTAATCCAATTTCAATCAATGGATATAATTGTAAGGTTATTTGGTTATAATTGTAGATAATTCAATAAATTAAATGATGCATTTAATGATGAGATTATATGTAATTGATTGAAATAGGTTAGTATAGAATATAAAATCATTTTGTTACAACCCTTGGTTGTAAATGATAAGATACTAGATATGAACTATTATTATAAACGATGGTTGTACTTATCTTCTCATCAGTTTGTCCATTTCAATATTAAATGGGTAATTAATTGAATTAAGGCAATTGGATGTTGGAATTATATGTTGTTAATTGAAATTGAATATAATCAGTGACATGTAGGTAGTCATAATATTTGTTGTAGATAATAAACTTATAAATAGGATTAAATTACTTAAAGGTAACAATTGTTTATTTATCATCTCATTATTTAATATGCTTGGAATTAATTTGGAAATCAATGAAAATTAATATAATTAATTATTGCAGTTAATATGATAAAAGATGTTAACGGTAAAATAATGAATGTAATAAAATGTAAAGTTATGTTAATATAATTCATAGGGTATTGTTGATTGAATAATAAGGATGATAACATATGTTTGAATGTAATTGGATGAGAATTGGATGCGTAGTTAATGGCATTTAACCTTTCAAATATGATAAGTGAAAATAGATTAATATTTCATTAATTTATATTATATCTTTTAATTAAGATAAAGTGTAACGGTCCGTACCTTTTAACTACTTTAAAATGGCAGTATTTGAATTTAAATAAACATTAAATAACAAAAATTTGAATTTATGATGTTGAGTGTTTTATTTGACCAAATTTAATAGAATAAAATTTTTGTGAAATTTCATATTTTGGTCAAACTTGGTCAAAGATTGACTTTTGGTTGAAAATTTTAAATTTGAATTTTCAAATTTTATTCTTTTTATATGATACTCGACTTAATTTTGATCATCCTTCCACTTCTCGTTTCATCAAAATCGAATTCCTATTGCTCTAAAACTTTGAATTAATATGAAAAATTAACATGAATTTGTAGTTGTAACGACCCGAAATTTTCTAACCTGAAAATTCCAGGTAGTTATGAAAAAGAAGAATAGATAGAAGAAGAAGAAGAAGAAGAACAGAAACATCAACGTATCACATTCGCAGCGGATAAAATATAATAATATAATAAATAATAACAGATTACAAAAGCATTTTGTATCTGTCAATTACATTTAATACATCAGAGTTACACATTTATACAGACACTGGATGTACACAATTATCATGCCCCAGATTTACAATAATATAATACAGCGGAAATATTCTATACGTTCTTGCCATCCAGCCCGTCCCGCAAGCTCCAGAATGACCTTACCTGAAAATCTGTAATACTCGATCTGATCCGAGCATTACCCCAAAGTAACACCCGGGTCAGGTTGGAAACCAGCGTGAGTAACTCATCCAACATGGAATACAAAGCATACAACTTATATAGAACTCGGGGTAACTCGTATCAATTTACAAAGCCACAATTTATCATAGACATCACTTATTCCACACTTCCATTTTATAAGTACCAGAATTTAGATTTAAGTAGTCGAATTCCTTAAATCACTTCATTCCAGCCTATAGATTTCACATATCAATCTATAAAAATTCGAAGTGGTTTTGGGTATCTTCTAATACCCGACCCCGGTCTCTTCGAATCTCATGTCATCCTAACCCAAGTTATCCAAATGAAACACACAACATTTCATATCAAAGATATCAACTTATTCAAAGCATCCAATACCATTCAATAATTCATAAGTTAAAGCTCAATCGCATACAAATTTAATTTAATTAATCCTAATTGAATCATTAACCTCAATGGCTTTCATTTCTTCATTTAACATTAATTAATTTCAAATCAATTAATCAATCATCCCTTCATTACTCATCTTAATTAATCACCTTGGATTAATTATCCTTCAATTACATTCAAGTAATTAACTTTAATTAGTTTCACAATATTAATTATTCTTAACCAAAATTCAATAAGTAATCTTAATTACTTCATGAATTAATTAACTATTTTAATTACATTAATCCTTAATTACTTATATTAATTAACTCCTCATAAATCACTTATTATGGATTAATCAATCATAATTAATCAATCTTTAATTACATCGTTAATTATATAAATTTATCACTTCCAATTATATTTCAACTTATCCTAAGCTAAATTAATTACATAAATAATTAATCATTAATTAAACTGCAAATATTAACCATTCTTGATTTATCTCAACCTGTATTTATCTACCTTTTTATTTACCACATTAAATAAATTAATTACTCCTTAATTAACTATCTTAATTAATCTCTTGATTAATTTCACAAAATAATTATATTTTATTAATTACATTAAGTGATTACCTATCAAACCATCCATTGATTATTCTGAATTAATTAAACTTAATAAATTAACTTGAACCTTAATTACTTAATTTAAACCATTAATTACTGAATTAATTAACCTAAATCATTAATTAATTGAATTAATTAATTATCCATTTTAATTACCCTACTATTTAAATGAATCACAATTCATTAAACCCTTACTAACTTTAAAATGAAAAATTCTCTTATTCATAATTTAAGTTTAAAACAATTTAAAACCCGAATACTTCGAGTCAAACCACAATTAACACGAGAACCAACCAAAACCAAAGTCACCCGATCATCGATTTATAGTGCACATCAATCAATTTAATCATGCAACCAAATACTTAAATTTAGCCATTTAAATTTAGATAAAAATTCAAAGGAGTGAGATTTACTTACCTTTTCTCCTTAAATTTGCAATCCACTTCATTCTCGATTTGATTCCACGATTTTCGACCTTGTATAAACATTTATATGGTTTATTAATATTCGAAATAATTAAATTATCAATTACCGTTTACTAAAATTTAATTTACCAATTATTTTATTCGAACCAATTTTCCAAAAATAAGTAATTATTTCTCTTCTTTTGAAACCCATATAGTTCTCAAAATTCTAAATTTATATGAATATTCAACATTTTAAAAATTTCTTTCTAGTCTCTATATGCATACTGAATTTCAAAATAGAATTGTTTTGTATGCTATTGCAAATTTAAATCTCATCCATATATATTAAATAAATTAATCACTATAATACATTATTTTAAAGTTAAACAGTAGATTTAAAATGTGTATATGTATAATAATTTTTTTTTGAAACCACATATACTTATAAAATTGCCTATATATATTCCAAAATCTAATTTTATATAAACTCCTCAAACGTTTAAAATTTATATTTTCAAAATATTATATATATATATATATATTATATTTTTTCTATCTGTTCAATTATATATATTTGAATTAAATTAAAAACCAAAAACTGCCATGTACCTCATTGGCGAACTATCTAATACTGCCCTTCAAACCTCAACGTCGTTGCCATCTCCTTACACACGCGAAATCCAAAATGCACAGCCTCATGCTCCTTCGATTTGATTGCAGCTCGAGCTTCAACCTCTACCACGACCTGGCATAACCATCGCTCTACCAGAAATCACCACACCTAACGAACGCGGCCTCCCCCAGCCCTCCACCACGATGCCCCATCTCCTTGCCATCACGCGCGAACGCGACTTCGCTTTTCACTTCGAGAATCCCCAGATCGAAACCCCCCTACGTTGATCGTCGCCACAAGCTTAACCCCTCCATGAAACTGCAGCCACCGCACTCGAGCTCGGGTTTCGACCCCTCGACAACCGATTGCGACCCAACCCAAGATCGCGAACCACCCCCCGCATCGCCTCTTCCTTCGCCGTGCTCGAGTTCGAGCAGAAAAATATGGCTGTTACGAATTTTTTCTTCGATTCATTTTTTTTTTATTTGAGTTCTATTTTTGCTTTTAGATTAGAGAGGGAGATGGGGATAAAATATAGGTTTGGGGATGGCTTCTTGCGTACGATTGTTTATTTATAAAAATATCTATAGCTAGTTGACCTTCAAAAATTATTATTTTTATAAAACTTCCAAAATGCTCGTTAATTGCCACTTAAAATTTCGAACTCCTCTTAAGGAATGCCGCTGGGCGATTATAAGGTTTTACCCGCATTCCAAACACAATGGAACGTGTTTCGGCAGCTGATTCGATCATATGCACGAGTTACGGATGTAAACGATCAATTTTAAGTTAAATCGATTAAAATAGTTTCTATGCGTTTTGACCTGTCAGGGTCAAATGACAACTCTGATTGCTACGAAAATTGAAATCCGACAATGACTAACTATTTCGGATTCAATGGAACTGGTTTCGTCAAATTCCGAGACTGTGCCTCGGAAGGCTATTTTTAAATTCAATTTAAACGATATATTTTCAACACTGAACATATCGCCTTTCAATTAAATTCCAACAATTCTATTATCTTCAGTAACATCATTATAAATTTTACAAGCCTTCAAATTATTCTTAACAGGCTTAAAACTGAAGATTCAATAATTCACCCAATTTCAATTTATTAAATCCAATAACTTAATTGCTAAATAATAATAATAATTGAATTCAAGTTTAAAATTAACTTTAAATATTTAAAATTAATTAATTATTCCAATTTAAATTGTTAAAAATTCCATGTCGTCATATTCCTCCCCCTTAAAAGAATTTCGTCCCTGAAATTATTAGTTAGGAAGAATGGTCCAATACCCGTTTACTTTTCCTCCAAACCAACAGTTATATCAAATTGCCATTACATATTTTCATTAAAGACCCACTATACTTCAACCAATTTCCCAAAGCCTTCCATAGTTTCCAACAACATTATTTACTCCACATATACAAATTTAAATTTACAATTCAAATTTAAATTATCACAACTTTCTCAAAAAATTTCTAACTCTCTAAATTTCCAAATTTTTTTGCCAGCGTCTCCTTTGTGCGGCTAGCTCAGTACAACTACAAAATGCCTCTACGGGCTCCCAAATTCCAAAAAAAAACAAAAGCCAAGTGGCTAGATCAAAAACCCAATCCAATTTCATACAGAAATTTGAATACATACCTTTTAGTCGGGCAATTCAAATTTATCTTCTGAAATCAAAACCAATTTTCATTTCTCTTTATAATACCTGCATAACTTTCCTACCAATAATATCCAATCATAGCCGTTTAAAATCTTTTCATATATTTCCTTATAGAAGTTTTCGTATCTACTTTTATTCAAATTAGTTTTTTCCATTTCCATATGAATTTAATTCATCTTCAATTCTGAATATTGAATTTTATCTTCCATTTATAACTGATTCATAGCATTATTTAAATTAGTTTCATCCACTAATTAATTTCAATTTCCAATTTGAAATCGTTTGTCGCTAACCAAAATTTTTCCCAAAAATTTTCAAAATTTTCTAACTCCCTAAATTTTCAGAAAATTTTGGCATAGTCTACTTTGTACAGAGGAGCATTTACAATTTGACAAGAGATATAAATATATATACATCGACCCACACGGTCAAAAAAACAAACATAGTTCATATTTCCTATTTTTATTGCATAGGCATATCTTTATTTAACATTTTAAGCAAGCGGCTTATTATTTTAGCAATTAGCGCAATCCAAATCCAGCCAAACGGCCTTTAGGTACCCGTACTTACTCAATTTAAATATATAGTAAATTTATTTGCATTTCACTTACTTTCAATAGCTAAACACATGCATTACATAAGCAACAAGCACCAAACGTTTTCCATACGCGATTTATATGATTTAAAGTTAATTCAGTTGCTTCCAACTAATTCATATGCCATTTCATTCAATTTTAATGCTTACAACTCAATTTCTTACATTAAATTTATTTTTAATCCAAACAAGCTCATATTCAATTCATTCCAAAATCAAGTTATTTAACTTCTCTCAACCCAAAGAATTTTAATTACTTTCATTTACGTCAAACGACAATTCATTTTATGCAAATTCGTCAATATTCGCTTAATTGAGTATTTATTTTTAGTCTACAACTACTTCAAATTGGTTTCAACTCATTTTATATTTAATTCCATTTCATTTCTAATTTATTCACCAACCATTCATTGTATTTCATTTCATCTCCGCATTGGATTCATTTTAAAACTATTTCATTGAGCATGACAACATTCGATGCTTATATTAATATCCATTTTCTAAACAAATTTAACCTGAACTTTTATTTAATGGTCTTCCATTCTACTCGAAACCAAGCTCTTATTGACTCAAGAAATTTTACTTCCATTTAATACGCCTCATAACTTAAGTTCATTCTGATAACCCAATTCCAATTAAAACTTTGATTAATTTTTTTTATTCAATCAGACTTCATCCATTTATTATTTAATTCAATTAACCCATTTTAAATTTTTAATTCACTTAGTTAATTCATTTTCAAATTATTTTATTTATACAAAGCCATTCTCGGTTTATTTCTACTTACCTGGGTTTTGCTTGCAATTCAAACCATGTCTATTATAATTCAATTCCATTTTATCTTAACACATCTCTACTTATTTTAATTCCTCATCAAATCCAAGTCGAATCCTATTTATAATTCGAGTGCTTTACCAAACTCCGTTATTAACTTACAATCCATTTGTCTAACCGAGTTAAATTTTATTAACATGCTCTATCATATAATTATTTAGCTAATTAGTTTACTTCCAACTTTTAAATCAATATTCGATTTTTATTACAAAAATCACTTCATTAAATTTTCTGAATTCAATTTTTTTTATAATTCCAGTTTGGATATTCTTTCACCTCCCAAAATTCCATCACTTTTATTTTAAACTTTGAGAAATGCTTTTAAATTCACATAATACTATTAAAATAGCTCTTTATAAAATACTTCTTATAACTCTTTGTCTCAACCAGTCCATCATTGTTCTCACAGAAATTCAGTTATACGTTGATCAGGCATAGGACTGAAAATCTATAAGTACTTGGTAAACCCGTTTCAATACCTAGTGAAAATAATTTTATTGAAAATATAGAAAATAGTTTTTGAAAATAGAGGAAATATCTTTGGTGAGAATGCTCTGGAAATCATCATTCCCATCCATGGTCGCAGTTACATCCTGGGTTATGTTGCCATCGTAGCAAAAGTCTATGTAGCTGTAGGCACTCCGCGCCCCTCGATTACGCCATGGAACCCACAACAGATCGCAGTTACATTACAGGGTTACGTTGCAATCGCGGCAAAGTCCATGTAACTGTAGGCATCAGTGCCCCTTGATTTTCATTGTCAAAATGAAACTTCTCCACTCCTACATAGATCGCAGTCCACCAATGTAAAATCAAACGTAGACTGTTGGCTCTCAGCAGCATGCACGACTTTCACTATGTTACGATAGGTCGCAGTCTACCGATATAAAATCAAACGTAGACCGTTGGCTCTCAGCGACACACACGACTTTCGCTATAGTGCACACTACTCATAATCCTCCGGAACTAGTTTTGTCCGGACTCCTTACAGGATCAACTTTAGAACCCCTTTGGGGCTCAAGGCAGCACCACCCGGTGGCACTCCTGAGAAGTTCATTTCAAGGGAGCGCCATTTTCCCCAGAGCCATCATCAAGACACTTTATACTATACACATATAGTATCTTTCAAATCATACACCTAGTATGATCTCATACAAAGCTCCTTTACACAAAATCGATTATCCCAAAATCGATAATTCTCAAGCTAGGCTTTCCAAATTTCAATATTGATTTTACCCAAAAATCAAAAGCCTTTCCAAATCCGAAGGTTCCCAAAACCTTTTTCCAAAATCCTCATAAGATCCTTTATATATATATTCAGATATATATAATTTTTAAAACTTTGGATCATTTCAAACTTGTATAAAACTCCTTTTATACTTCAAACACTTTCAAAAATCTTTTTCTTCCGGCAATAGATCATTATGGGGAAATTTATCTTATATAACAAAGATATTTAACTTTGTTTATTCAAAATCAAATATTCAAATTTGATTACTCTTCTCAGTATCAATTTCATTCAAATCCGTACGATGTACATATATCATCCGTACACTATACCAATCTGATGGCTCACTCAATCACACATTTTCACTTCCGAACTAGTATCGTCCACCCGACTTCCTAGTGCGGACTCAGATCTGGTTTCTTGATCAGAAACTGTCATTCTCCTTACATAGCTATAACTATGATAGAGAATATCCAGAACTAATCAACAACCCACATCCGGCTTCGCCGTCGAAAATCGAGTGAAAAATCCCAACTCGGATCGATATAACCATCTCGAAATTCAATGCTCAAATCTGGATCAAATCACCATGAGAATCGAATAATATACGTACATCCTACATAACTATCTTCATTGATTATTAGCCAAATCAATTTCCTTTCTATTCATCCTCACTTTGAACTTTATTCACTTAATAACATTTTCCTTAATCCCCATTTGGATTATCACTTCAATTATTATCTCAGTTGGGTATTTAATCAATAACAGTTTGAACTCCGACCAGTATGTTTTTAGAAAAATAGCTTGAATTTTTTTTAAAATAGATAAGTAGTTGAAGAATAATTATTAGTTTGCAAAATAGCTGTAAAATAGTTAACTAATTGTAAAATAGTTTAAAAATAGTCAAATAGTTATAGAAATTTTAGATGATTGCAAAATAGTTGTAAAATAGTAATTAATTTGTGAAATAATTGAAAAATAGTAATTAGTTTATAAAACAGTTGAAAAATGGTTAATAGTTCCAAAAATAATTGTAAAACAAATATAAAATAATTTGGCTTTAAAAAGAAAGGTTGTATATATTAAGTAGCTTGGAAAAATAAGTTTATATTAAAACAATTTATATTGAAAATAGTCCAGAGTCAAAACTGTTCACTTCCCCAACAATTCAATTTAAATTTCCACTTCCATTTAATTGACTCAATTCCAATTTGAAGAACTTCAATTCCCATCGAAATTTATTTAACCCCAATTTAAGTTGAATCAATCTTGATTTCTTTCCCAATTTAAATCAAATTCCATTTGATTTTAATCCTGTTCAACTTTAATTATAATTTCAAATTATTCCAATTAATTTGGACTAATATCAATTGAACCCACTTCAATTTCAAATCATTTCCATTTAATCCAATTCAAATTTTCCATTTAAAAATTTAAACTTATCCATCTTCAATCACAAATCCAATTAATTTAAATCAAATTCAATTTTGAACTATTTCAATTTCAATCTCAATTTTAAACCATCTTGAATTATATAAATTCGAGTTAAATTCTCAAAGGTTGGTTTAACTTTTTAAACCAAATTAACCTTTATTTAAAGTTTCTAAACAATTTAATTTATGAGTTCTAATTCTAGAATTTCATTTCAATTAATTTAATTTTAATTTGGTTGTATTTCTGTTACCACTTAATTTAATTCCATCTCAAGATTTCAGTTTGGTTGCATTATATTACTTCTTAATTTAATTCCAATAATTTAACAACCAATCATCTTAATATTTATTAGAAGGAAATATTTCTTTATATATCAAAATATATTTTTATATAAAACCATTTAAAAAATTTATATATGAAAATAACAAGTACGCTCTCATATATATATATATATATATATATATATATATATATATATATATATATATATACTCAACTCATTCTAGAGTACTACAGATTCTATTTAATGAGTAACCCCCACCAGAGCCAAGGTTCTCGCTTAACCTTTCTGTTCTGATACCAACTGTAACAACCCAAAATTTTCTAAGCCGAAAATTCTAGATAGTTATGAAAAAGAGGAAGAGATAGAAAAAGAAGATCAGAACCATCAACATCTCATATTCGCAGCGGATAAAATATAATAATATAATAAATAATAACAGTTTACAAAAGCATTTTGTATTTTTCAATTACATTTAATACATCTGAGTTACACATTTATACAGACACTGGATGTACACAATTATCATGCCCCAGATTTACAATAATATAATACAGCGGAAATACTCTATACGTTCTTTCCATCCAGCCCGTCCCCCAAGCTCTAGAACGACCTTACCTGAAAATCTGTAATACTCGATCTGATCCGAGCATCAGACCAAAGTAACACCCGGGTCAGGCTGGAAACCAGCGTGAGTAACTCATCCAACATGGAATACAAAGCATACAACTTATATATAACTCGGGGTAACTCGTATCAATTTACAAATCCACAATTTATCATAGACATCACTTATTCCACACTTCCATTTTATAAGTACCATAATTTAGATTTAAGTAGTCGAATTCCTTAAAATCACTTCATTCCAGCCTATAGATTTCACATATCAATCTATAAAAATTCGAAATGGTTTCGGGTATCTTCTAATACCCGACCTCGGTCTCTTCGAGTCTCATGTCATCCTAACCCAAATTATCCAAATGAAATACACAACATTTCATATCAGAGATATCAACTTATTCAAAGCATCCAATACCATTCAATCATTCATAAGTTAAAGCTTAATCACATACAAAATTAATTTAATTAATCCAGATTGAATTATTAACCTCAACGACTTAGATTTCTTCATTTAACATTAATTAATTTCAAATCAATTAATCAATCATGCCTTCATTATTCATATTAATTAATCACCTTGGATTAATTATCCTTCAATTACATTCAAGTAATTAACTTTAATTAGTTTCGCAATATTAATTATTCTTAACCAAAAATCAATAAGTAATCTTAATTACTTCATGAATTAATTAACTATTTAAATTAAATTAATCCTTAATTACTTATATTAATTAGCTCCTCATAAGTCACTTATTATGGATTAATCAATCTAAATTAATCAATCTTTAATTACATCGTTAATTATATAAATTTATGATTTCCAATTATATTTCGATTTATCCTAAGCTAAATTAATTACATTAAATAATAATCATTTATTAAACCGCAAATATTAATCATTCTTGATTTATCTCAACCTATAATTATCTACCTTTTTATTTACCTCATTAGATAAGTTAATTACTCCTTAATTAAATATCTTAATTAATCTGTTGATTAATTTCACGAAGTAATTATATTTTATTAATTACATTAAGTAATTATCTATCAAGCCACACATTGATTATTCTGAATTAATTAAACTTAATAAATTAACTTAAACCTTAATTAATTAATTCAAACCCTTAACTGCTAAATTAATTAACCCAAAAAATTAATTAATTGAATTAATGAATTATCCATTTTAATTACCCTACTATTTAAATGAATCACAATTCATTAAGCCCTTATTATCTTTAAAATGAAAACATTGTCTTATTCATAATTTAAGTTTAAAACAAATTAAAACCCGAATACTTCGAGTCAAACCATAATTAACACGAGAGCCAACCAAAACCAAAGTCACCCGATCATTGATTCACAGTGCACATAAATCAATTTAATCGTGCAACCAAATACTTAAATTCAACCATTTAAATTTAGATAAAAATCCAAAGGAGTGAGATTTATTCACCTTTGCTCCTTAAATTTGCAATCCACTTCATTCTTGATTTGATTCCACGATTTTCAACCTTGTATAAACATTTATATGGTTTATTAATATTCGTAATAATTAAATTATCAATTACCGTTTACTAAAATTTGATTTACCAATTATTTTATTCGAACCAATTTTCCAAAAATAAGTAATTATTTCTCTTCTTCTGAAACCCATATACCAAAAATTAATTTATAGTTCTCAAAAGCCTAAATTTATATAAATATTCAACATTTTAAACTTTCCTTTCTAGTCTCTATATACATACAGATTTTCAAAAAGAATTGTTTTGTATCCTACTGCAAATTTAAATCTCATCCATATATATTAAATAAATTAATCACTATAATACATTATTTTAAAATTGAACAGTAGATTTAAAATGTGTACATGTATAATAATTTTTTTTTGAAACCATATATACTTATAAAATTGCCTATATAGATTCCAAAATCTAATTTTATATAAACTCCTCAAACATTTAAAATTTCTATTTTCAAAATATTATATATATATATATTATTTGTCTATCTGTTTAACTATATATATTTGAATTAAAATTAAAAACCAAAAACTGCCATATACCGCACTGGCGAACTATCCAATACTGCCCTTTAAACCTCACGTCGCTGCCATCTCCTTACACACGCGAAATCCAAACTACACAGCCTCATGCTCCTTCGATTTGATTGCATCTCGAGCTTCAACCTCCAAAATGACCTGACATAACCATCGCTCTACCAGAAATCGCCACACCTAACAAACGCGGCCTCCTCCTGCCCTCCACCATGATGCCTCATCTCCTTGCCATCACACGCGAACGCGACTTCTCTTTTCACTTTGAGAATCCCTAGATCGAAACCCCCCTACGTTGATCGCCTCGCCACGAGCTTAATCCCTCCATGAAACTACAGCCACCGCACTCGAGCTCTGGTTCCGAACCCTTCACAACCGATCGCGACCAAACCCTAGATCGCGAACCACCCCATGCATCGCCTCTTCCTTCGCCGTGCTCGAGTTCGAGCAGAAAAATGTGGCTGTCTCGAATTTTTTCTTCGATTCGTATTTTCTTTTTTCTTATTTGAGTTCGATTTCTACTTTTAGATTAGAGAGGGAGACGGGGATAAGATATAGGTTTGGGGATGGCTTCTTGCGTACGATTGTTTATTTATAAAAATATCTATAGCTAGTTGAACTTCAAAAATTTTTTTATATAAAACTTCCAAAATGCCTCGTTAATTGCTACTTAAAATTTCGATCTCCTCTTAAGGAATGCCGCTAGGTGATTTTAAGGTTTTACCCGCATTCCGAACACAATGGAACGTGTTTCGGAAGCTAATTCGATCATATGCCCGAGTTACGGAAGTAAATGATCAATTTTAAATTAAATCGATTAAAATAGTTTCTATGCTGTTTTGAGCTGTCTGGGTCAAATGACAACTCCGATTGCTACGAAAATTGAAATCTGATAATGACTAACTATTACGGATCCAATGGAACTGGTTTCGTCAAATTCCGAAACTGTGCCTCGGAAGGCTATTTTTAAATTCAATTTAAACGATATATTTTCAACACTGAACTATCGCCTTTAAATTAAATTTCAACCATTCTATTATCTTCTGTAACATCATTATAAATTTTACAAGCCTTCAAATTATTTTTAACAGGCTTAAAACTGAAGATTCAATAATTCACCCATTTTTAGTTTATTAAATCCAATAACTTAATTGCTAAATAATAATAATATTTGAATTCAAGTTTAAAATTAACTTTTAAATATTTAAAATCAATTAATTATTCCAATTTAAATTGTTAAAAATTCCGGGTCGTCAGTAGTGTTTAGTTATGTTTTATTTGGCTATGGCATATTGGATTTGTTTGGTCTAATGGACCTTAGTTAACCAAGAGACTCTAGTCAATCATACGTTCATTTGCCTACGACCTTTGTAACAACCAAGTATTTTCAACCATTCGCATCCGCACTTGTCGGACTTGAATTGCCCAAAATACCACGTTGTATATAAAATTTGAAAAATCTCAGAATATACAGTAAATAAAATCACAGATCACAGACACAGAGTAATAATAGTGCAGCGGAAGTAAAAGAAATAGTATTTCATGAAGCTACTATATAAATATATCAGAGTTAAATAAGATACAACAGAAGAAATAAAGTACAATAGAAGTCTAAGTATGATAGCTAAGTACAAATGATACAACACTGGGATCAACTGGATAACTGGAAGTGAAACAGACAAAACTAGACAAGTAGATAATCTCCAGCGATTCCAATCTCCAAAAAGTGAAAATCCAAATCTGTGAATACTCAGGCTGACCCGAGCGTAAATAAAAATACAAACACTCGAGTCAGGACATACATACTTATACAATGTAAACCAACTCAAGTGAACTGTAGTAAAAGTACAAGTAACTTAAAGGATGCTTGGGACCGTCCATCCTCTAAGGATCCGTCAAACTATTTACTATGTAGTAATATTGTGCTATTATAATAATGTCTAATAGTAAAATAAACTTACTTTTAAATAAAGTAAAGGAGTGATCCAATATTCCCCTTAACACAAATAATGCCAATAGTCTATACAGTACCTGCATATCTCCTGATCGGGAGACTACGAGAAGATACTGCATAGGTACCATACAAATAGAAACTCGTAGTAAAGGCTCGATATGGTAGGTGACACGGCACACAAGGCAATGCCAGGGTAGATATACCAATTACGACACTCGGGCTGATGGTAACGCAGTAGCCACATACGCCCACCGCGGAACACATTCCCAAAAAATCGGAGGGGCGCCCAAACAATCACAAGTAATAGTATGGTATCGAAGAAACGCGTCCACTACGAGGTGCGACCTCAACTGGCCCGAGACCGCTCCTGTTTTAGCCACCTTATGACAACTCACAGGAGTTGGGTCCACGTAGTATACCTCAAGAACGTTGCCACCATCCTACTTCATTCTTGAAACTCTACCGCGTACACGGTTGTCAAAGTGGTTTTCGGTATCGACAGAGGGTATGCCCATATCCGATCCTGGTCTCTTTGCCAACCAATCGTTATTATAACCCGTGGTTATAACTTAAAAATAATATTTTATACTTCAAAACAAAATATCATTTCAATCCAAATCTTTATCAAAATAAAGATTTAATCATTTCTGAACCATTTCAATATATCAACATACCATATCTTTTAAATTCAAATATTTACCAAAATGAATATCAAGTCATTTCAAATAATTTCAATATATTAAATTATCATATCCTTTCAAAACTTCCTTTCAAAGAATTTTTAATACAAAAATATCATATCTTTCGAACTTCATTTTCAAATCATTTTAATATCAAAATATCATATCTTTCAAACTTCATTTTTAAATTATTTAATATCAAAATATCATATCTTTCAAAACTTCATTTTTAAATTATTTTAATATCAAAATATCATATATTCCAAAACTTCATTCCAAAACATTTAATATATATTAAATACCATATCTTTCAAAACTTCATTTCAAAACATTTAATATATATCAAATATCATAACTTTCAAAACTTCATTTCCAAACATTTAATATATATCAAAATATCATATCTTTCCAACTACATTTCAAAACATTTTTAATATCAAAATATCATATCTTTAAAAAAACTTCATTTCAAAACATTTAATATATATATCAAAATATCATATCTTTCGAAAGCTTCAATTTCAAATCATCATATAAGTTCAAATCCCAATATTCAACTTTAAATACCTTTTAAATTCAAAGATATCATTCATTTATTATCATTCAAAATCACCTTCTAAATAGCTTATATTTGAATTAAAATAATTCATTTAAACCATTTAAAATTTAAGTTTATATACTTTCAAATCAAGTATTCAATTTCCAAAGTTTAAACCATTCTGAGTTCATTTACTAAGTTAAAACCATAAACATTGAAATTTCAGCCTTTCATAGCATTCAGAAAAACCTGTTGTAAGTTATACTTGAAAACATTTCAATTTAAACCATTTAAACATTATAAAAATCATATTTTAACATTCAACGATGTTCATTAAAATACACTTTAATTAATGGTTTTTATAAAGCAACATTTTATAGTTAAATCAAATTTCACAAATCACCTTAATAAATTCAAGTGTAAACTTTCCCATTTTTACATTTAACACTTTATTAACATTTACATTTTCAAATTATAATTTCACAAATTGAACTAAATTTCCAATTTATTTAATTAACTTAAACACTTAATTAAAACCAAATTCACAATTCCAGATCAAATTCATTTTAAAGTTACACTTTTAAGCATTCATTCATTTAACCATTTTAATACATAGAAAAATCAATAATATTTTAATACATCACCTAAATTCAAATTCAAATCAAATTATCATATTTACCATTTTTCAAATTAAATTAAATTTTCTTTTTATTTATATAACTTAAATATCATTTTTAACCAAAATTCTAAATTTCCATACTTAAGTTATATTTCAATAATTGTACTTAAACATTTGTTTATTTAACATTTTCCACTTACACAACAATCATAAATCCTTTATTTAAAACACTTTAAAAATCTATTTAAATCAAATTATCATAAATTTACATTTAAACCACTTAAAATTTTATTTATATAACTTAAATGTCATTTTAAAAGCCAAAGTCCAAATTTCGAAATTTAAGTTATATTTCAATGATCCAATTTAACCATTCATTAATTACATTTTTAACTCATAGAAAATTCAAAATTTCTTTATTTTAAAACATTTCAAAATCTATTTAAATCAAATTTCATAAATTTATAATTCTAAAATACTTAAAAATATCCAAAACACTTTATAAAATAACCACGAGCCTGTATATAGTTTTCTAACCTAGGTCAAGTGATACGGATATATATCATTTCAATCCGCGGTTTAAAAAGAAAAATCTGGGTTCTATCATTTCGAACCCGCAATTCCAAGTTGGAATAAAATAAATAAAAATCGTTTAGGCCTATCATTTCAACCCATAACGATTTTTCTCATTCTAAATTCCGTTCGGGTATGTATCATTTCAACCCATAGTGATTCTAATCTACAGGGAACTTGCAGTGTGATAAACAGATATAAATGAACAGTTAACAACATATATAAATAACAAATGATATGACATGAAATTTAACAGGTTTAACATCATATATAAATAATCATAGGCAGCTATAACATAATATATCATTCTACGCATTCAATTGTTGTCGCTTCACAATTGCATAAGTATAAATGTCAGGTGAGATTTACTCACCTCTTTGCGCTGGAGATATCAATTCAAATGACTCAACCAAAACACAATAGCACGATTTTTGATTTGAGTGGAGAGCAAATCCAAGCTACAACTCTTGTGTTACAACCCAAAACAAACATCAAAACAAACACAGTTTCAACACAACTAGATATGAAATAACTTTGAAATAAAAAGGGAATAAAAAGAGATATGAATGCAACGACTTTTTCCTTGCTTTCTCTATTCTTTTGCATGGACTAGGGGTGTTTTTAGTCAGGTTTTGGTGTGTCTTTGGCTCAGGTTTGGCTCCTATAATGTACGGCTATAATGGCTAAAGATGTGAAGGAGTTACAACATAGGAATGTGAAGGGTCTAGGCAACACAGAGGAGTTTTGGGTCAATTTTGGCTCGGTCTATGTCCCATCTTGGTTCGGCCATTTCATGTACAGGTCTGGACAAAGGTAGGAGGTGAGGGTTAGGGTTGTGTCAAGGTGGTGGTGGAGCAATAGGAGGTGGCCATGGTCATCTAAGGTGATGGTGATGAAGACTAGGTGGCCAGGCATGCTGTTTAAGAAGTTTTTGCATTGTTTTGTGGTGTTGTGTTCATGTGGAGGTCATGGAACTTTCAGGTCAGAGGAGTGGGATGGTTTGGCCATGGATGAGGAGGGGAGGGAGATGGTGGAGCTGATGGAGAAGGGCTAGGCCAAGCAAACTAGAAGAAGAGCAAGCAAAATCAATACAAAATAAGAAAGAAAAGATGAGATAAAGGAAGAGAGAAGCCATGGCTTACCATTCTCTTTTGGCCATGAATTTTTTTATGATGGAGAGAAATGTTTTCACGTGAATGATGTGAGAAAACACACATCTATGGATGAGAAGTGTATGGCTATCAATGAATGCAAGAGTTATAAAATGAAAAGGTGGGAAAACAAAGAGACTTAAGCAACTAAAGAGTCACAAGACCTTTCATATTTCTTTTATTCATTTTGAAAGTTATAAATACACATAAAACTGATAAATAAAGATAAAAACTCAGAAATGAAAATAAATATATAAAATAAATAATTAAATTTTTATTAAATAGGATTTAAATTAAGAAAATGGCTTAAAATGCAAACTAGTCCATAAAATTTGAAAATAAATTCAACAAACTTTGAAAAAAAATTATTATCTCTATAAAATATTATAAAACAAAATTTTGAAATAAAGTAATCTTTAAAACATATTCAAAGTGAAATAAATAATTGAATTTCGAGAAAATAGAAAAGAACTAAAGAAATTGTTTAAAATTCAAAACAGGGCCTAAAATTTACAAATAGAATATCACTAGCCTTATGAAATTTCTATTTAACTTTAAAATAAATAAAAGTTAAATAAATAAATAAATGAGAAACAAAATAAAGTAGGAATGAGAATAAATAAGTTCTTAATAAATTATAAAGATAAATAAAGAATTACTTTAATTATTTGGAAATAGGAATTAAAATTATAAACAGAATAAACTGACATTTGAAAATGTCAATAACACTTAAAAAAATGTTTAAAACCAAAATATATTCATAACATATTATTTTACCGATATAAATATAAATTCGAACATTACATGACCAAATAAAATATTATTTATATAATTTAAAGTAAACAATTTTGTTAAATACAACAAATTTCACACAATAGTTAAAAAGGCATAACTTTCACATAATAAATCAGATTTCAACGAAACGAAAAGCAGTGATCTTAAAATTTTATTTACTTTCATAATAAAAGATAAAATTCAAATTATCAAACTTTTAAATTTTTAAGTTAAAAGTCAAATTGGACCAAAATTCATTATTTTGGAAATTATTCTATCTAGTCATGTTTGGAATGATAATTCATATCAAAATCAAAGTTTGTATTTTAAAATTACTAAATTATCTAAATTAAATATAATAAAGTTAAATCAAAATTCAATTAAAATAATTACAAAATACAAGGTTGTTACACTCTCCCCCACTCAAAACTTTTCGTCCCCGAAAAGGAATGAGGTACGGGAAAGCACAGAAAACATAGAAATGAAATAAGATTAAGACAAGGTGACAAGAAAATTGAGATTATACCTGATAACTGTTGTTATAGGTAAGTTTAAAAAGGTGGAGATGATCTTTCCAAGATCCTCTAGAATCAAGAACACAAGCACGAAAAGGTGGATTCAAAATGAGCATCAAAGATTATAGAAAGAGTTCTAAATAGAAAGATTATAGAAAGATGTCTACACCAGTCTGTAGCAAGATAAGGATAATAGGGACAACCAAAAGATAGTTTGAAAAACAAAATAAGATAATAAGTTATAAACCATGGAAATTTCAACTTAAATTGATAATTAACTTTACACTAGTTAAATAAACCTTAACTATCTCCAATTTCAATATCTTATCATCTAATTTTCTTAAATTAACACTTTCTAAAATCATAGATTTGAATAAAAATCATTTATTATACTCAAAATGTACTTAATAAATTTAATTCTCTCTTATTCCTAATAAAAAATTAAATTTACTCCTCTCAATATTTTTTTCCTATGTTAAGTATGTTTACACTTATTATAACTGTTTTAACTTATTCTTAGTTCCTTTAACATTATTTTGTGTTGTAAATTATTCAATTCACCTTTTATTTTATTTACCTATGTTAATCATTTTATAACTAAAATTTAAGTGTATAACATTTATTTTAACCACTCAAATTTTCTTTATAAAATCTTTTATATTGTATATTATCCAATTACATTGTTAACTTCTGAAATTAAGGTAAGTTATACATGAATGCAATTGCATTATACAAATAAACTTTCCAATTAAATCATTTCATGCTTGAAATTAAATCATTTCATGCTTGAATTATTCATCCAAAATTTTGATTTTCTTTTTATAATTTAAATTATTCTTTAAAATAAAATTTTAGAATTAAATTTCCGATTTCTTCAAACCTTTTAGGGATAAATAAATGTATGTACATAATTTATCAAATCAAATTTAGATCATATATCTATATATATTATTAATCAAGTCATATTTTAGAAATTCAAATCAATTTGATTTTCCAAAACAAAGCTGTAGCAAGACTACAGAGCGGTCTCTTCACTTCGAAACTCGAAAATGAATGTCGATGATGCTGCAGTCATCACCGAAATTATTTCCCAGCGACAAAGAGAAGAGCACTGATTTTTAAACTTTAAAATTCTTTGGAAACATATCCTTATTCGAAAATGCTTTAAATAATATACTTCAAAACTTAAGCACGAGGTTTGAAACCATCGAAAACTAAATTCTCAAATTTCTTGTTTCTATACTCATTTCAGTTCCCAAATCAATTTATAACAGCTATTTATAAATTCATTTATAGAACAATAAATGATAAATCAAGTATTATCATTTCAAAAATCAATTTAAATCAATTTATTAAGTTCCATAAATTTACTTATATCAAAATTTATTTCACTAATCAAATTTCAAAATAATATTGTGTCAGTTTGTTCTGTCAAAGTGTTTTAGAAATCCTATCGATAGTTGATCAGACGAATCGATCGGAAACCCAAATCAACATCAAGAACTCAAACAACAAAATATATAAAATAAAACATAGATATACAAGTACAATTCAAAATGTTTGGAAGAATAGATTGGGAAAAAAGGACAAGATGATTGAATAACAAAATAGGGAGGTGGGTAAGCTTAAGTAAATCGTGGGCTATCTTAACCGGGTCAACCGTGACTTAAGAATAAGATCAATGTGGATTTTCTAGGGTAAATCTACATTCGATCTCAAGAGATAGAGTTTGGAATAACAAAAGTTATTAGCATCTAAACCAAGGATAGATATAAATCTATGGTGAATCGATGCTAATTATAAAGGAGTTTTCCCTCCTTTTGCAATTCAACATGAAATTGGCAAGACCACCGACTCACTAAAAAAATCATTCGAAGCAGAGTTATGGGATACTCCAGAATCAAAAGAAGATAAATAGTGAGGGACACGAATGGATTTTGGAACCGCAGGAAACGTTCCAAAATTCAAAGGAGTCGAGTCAAAAAGGAAGAGATTTAAACTCGAATGAAAGTGATTCTGTAAATACATTCACTCCATATGCTGAGTTTTGCCTAGAGCTACCAAAGCTCTGATACCAAATGTAACAACCAGGTATTTTCAACCATTCGCATCCGCACATGTCAGACTTGAATTGCCCAAAATACCACGTTTCATATAAAATTTGGCAAAATCTCAGAATATACAGTAAGTAAAATCACAGATCACAGACACAGAGTAATAATAGTGTAGCGGACGTAAAAGAAATAGTAGTTCATGAAGCTACCATATAAATATATCAGAGTTAAATAAGATACAATAGAAGAAATAAAGTACAACAGAAGTCTAAGTATGATAACCAAGTACAAATGAATACAACACTGGGATCAACAGGGTAACTGGAAGTGAAACAGATAAAACTAGACAAGTAGATAATCTCCTGCGATTCCAATCTCCAGAAAGTGGAAATACAAATCTGTGAATACTTAGGCTGACCCGAGCGTAAATAAAAAATACAAACACTCGAGTCAGGACATACATTGTGACGCCCCACCTCTATACCCACGCTAGCCAAGAACACTACGAAGTAATGCTGTCAACTTGCACGAAGAATAAGGCTGTTGAGGAGCGACCATCCGTGTAATTGCTTTGCGCGAGCATCGATATGTTAGATAGTATAACATGCATTTTTATTTCAAGCGGAAAATCCGACATACCGATACAAACACAAAGCTACTACATAGTGGCTATAACAATCTTCGAAAATAAATATAGAAATAAACATAACATAAATCAGTCATAGACAATTCATATCACAAAGGCGGAAATAGATATGAATATTACACTAGGAAGTGTACATCAGAGTAGTGGTCTAAAAAGATCCACAATATCACAAAAGAGTAGTTTCACCAACTACACAAAAGAATAAGTATACATTATGGAGTCTATATCTCAAATGTATACAACAAAATAAACTACTAATCTAAGTAGTTAGCCAAAAGTCAGAGTAATGATCCAGGATGAGAAGTCAAGCAGAAGCACCTGTAACATCTCGGTCTGACCCGAGTATTATTTAATAAGAAAATAATAAACGGATCAGTCTAGCTATAAATATCAGATGAAACGATATAGAATCAGAGCAATGACTAAACACATAATAATCACAATGCCAAACTGTGATATATAAGTAATTGAAAATCAACAAGAGATTAATCATATCACAAAATCTACACAAGAATCAAAGAAATGCCATACTCCTTATTTCGTTCATCAAACCACAAATATTGACAATTGTATCAATGTCAATCACAAAAGTCAATGACACACAAATTCACCAATGCACAAATATTGATAAAACTTATCAATGGAAATCACGAAAATTGGTGAAACACAAATTCTAGAAATCATCTCAAGAAATCCAGAAATCACAAAAAGGGGGGGAGGCCTATCACAAACGGGAGCATAAAGCTCGCCAACATGTGTATCACAAACGAAACGCTAATTCCATGGTTGCTAACCGTCACAAATTGAGCCGAAGCTCCACAAACGGCCCGAAGACCATGGGTTGCTACCCCACCAAATTGAGTCGAAACTCCACAAAACAGGGTTTAGTCACCCTCGCAGACAAAGAGACATCGCACATTGCTAGTCTAAATCACAAAGATGATCGTCATGATCAATGAGAAGTGTCAATTACACTAAGCTAGTAAATATATGAGTTTAGCTTCATGTCCCATAACCACTTGCTTAACTTAAATATTTACGAACAAACTGTAGATCTCCACTATAAAATTGTCACAAGGGATTCAATCGAACAAGTCCAAGAATTAACCGACAAAGTGAACGCAAGCGTTTCATACCACTTGTTTTACTAAGTCGTTTAATTAGATCTCTCATACGAGTGATGTAAAGGTTTATATATACTAATAGATTGGAAAACGGTTTTATAAACGAATTTGGTATTAAAATAGTACTGAAATCGTTTGAGGAAAGAGTTTTGATATTTACTACTAGTATAGAAAACCTTTATATTTTTAAAGTGACAAAACACAAAGAAGATTGTAGGAACAATCAATCACTAAAATTCACATACGAAGATGTGAATAAAAATCCAACGAAACCGATAAAGAATCCATCAAAATGGATATTCAAAAATCCCTAAAAAGGAGTCATCAAAGTCATAACAAATGATAACAACACATAGGAAACAACACGAATCGATTAAAGTTGGAAATTCAAACAACTAGGCGAAATAGGCAAAAATGCAGCAGGTCGGTCGGCCGGCTACAGAGCTTGGTCGACCGGACCCTATTCTAAAAATTCCTTGGGAAGTAGGTCGGTCGGCAGAAACCTGTACTAGGTCGACCGAACCTTAAACAGAGAGGTTCTTATGCACTTGGCAGCAGGTCGGTCGGCCGGCTACAGAGCTCAGTCGACCGGACCTGTTGCCAGTCCCTTCCCAGCGCATCCAAATGAGGTCCAACCTCGACCAAATTGCATTCGCTCGAGCAACGGCGCTAAGGGTTTATGCCTATCGACTACCCGGCCCTATATGCTCCTCGATGCATCACCAAAAACATGTTCAAACATCAAAGTTAGGATTTTTAACGAATTAAACTCAAAACACCAAAAATTGGAATATTCATCAAATCAATCCAAACCAAAAGCAAATGCACACGAATAAGTGTTAGGAATTCATACCTAACATTCGAAGATAAATATAAGCATAGATGTGAGATAAAAATCTCACCTTTGAACCCAAACGATCGAAAAAGAAGCTTAGAAGAAAAGGAGAATCAACCTCTCTTCAACACAACCCAAATGAGCTTGAATCTATGCTCAAAACAAGAACATTCCCAAAATTAGGTTTAGGAATTTCTGAAATTGGTAAGAGAATAAGTTGGAGAAGAAGAAGAGAAGCTTACCAATGGGTTCTTCTATTAGTTTGGAGCTAGAACTTGATTTGCAAAAGAAAACTAGGATTTTGGAGTTTTAATTTCCAATCTCTCCCACCATTATTGCCTTAGAACTGAAAAGAGGAAGAAAATGAGGGTGAATGGGGAAGAGTGGCTCATATTTGAGCATAAGTTAAACATAGGGCTGAGCCCAAACCCAAACCCAAAGTGAAAAGTAGCAAAAATCAACTTTCCCCAAACATATCGAAGCTTATACTCAAAAAGGTCGCAAACGGCATTTTAAACTCAATGGGAGTGGTCCCGTGTCCTAATTCGACCGTATGCAAAAAGTAGCTTTTCGGACTAAAATCCGACTAACGATAAAATATTTAAATAAAATATTTGAATATAAAAATCGACAAATATGCGGGTTGTTACAGACTCCCCTCCTTAAAGAAATTGCGTCCTCGCAATATTTAAGAAGAACATATATAGTAACAACCATAAAAGCATATTCAACACAAAAGAAATTTGAAATAAGAAGTTCACCTCAAAGAGCACGAGAAAGTAAGTCCGGATGTGTTCGCTCGATGTACTCTCTAGATTCCCAAGAACAATCCTTAGGATTTGAAGACCATTGTACTTTAACAAGCGGAACATCTTTATTTCGAAGTCGTTTGACCTCCGAAGCAATGATACGAATAGGATGTTGCTCATAAGTTAAATTAGGCGAAACTTCAATCTCTTCCACAAGACCGGGCTCAAGAATAGAATCGGAATCTCGAAGACATTTCCGAAGTTGAGAAACGTGAAACACGTCATGCATAGCAGAAAACTGAGCCGGTAATGATAGGCGATAAGCCATGGAACCAATACGTTCAGTGATAGGAAATGGCCCAATATATCGAGGCGCCAATTTTTCCGATCGACTGAAACGTACAACACCTTTCATAGGTGATACACGAATGAACATAAGATCTCCCATAGAAAATTCTAACTTCCTTCTTCGGTTATCGGCATAGGATTTTTGTCTACTCTGGGCTTGTTTCATCCTATGTCGAATAAGTTCAATCTTTTCTGTGGAATCACGAATAAAATCTGGACCTAAAACAAGCTTCTCACCGGCTTCAAGCCAACAAGAAGGAGATCGACATGGCCTTCCATAGAGTGCCTCGAAAGGTGCCATACCAATACTAGATTGGAAGCTATTATTATAGGAAAATTCAACAAGTGAAATATAATCTTCCCAACTTCCACCAAAATTAAGAACACAAGCACGAAGAAGATCAAGAGTTTGATTCACACGCTCGGTTTGTCCATCGGACTGAGGATGATAAGCGGTGCTAAAATTAAGCTTCGTTCACAAAAATTTTTGAAGACTCTTCCAAAATCCACTAGTAAACAATGGGTCATGATCACTAACAATAGAAGTAGGGACTCCATGCAATTTAACAATCTCTTTGATAAAGAGCTTGGCCAAAAGAGGAACGGTTCGGTTAGACCGAACGGGAATAAAATGGACGGATTTAGTAAGTCTATCAACGATCACCCATAAGCTATCATGACCCGAACGAGAAAGGGGAAGGCCATCTATAAAATCCGTGGAAATTAGGTCTCGCTTCAAAATTGGAATCTCTAAAGGTTGCAATAACCCACCGGGCCTTTGATGTTCGGCCTTAACGAGTTGGCAAGTCACGCAACACTCAACAAAGTTAGCAATATCGAATTTCATTCCCTCCCAATAATATAGTCGCTTCATATCCGCGTACATTTTACTACTACCGGGATGAATGGTAAACTTAGAACGATGTGAATCTTCTAAAATATCATTACGAAGATCACTAATATTTGGCAAGATAAGTCTACCAAATCTTCGAATGCCGCCACGAGAATCGATATCAAATTCTTTCAATCCTTCAATATCAATTTTATCCCTAATATTTTGGCCAAGAAGAGCCATTTCGGGATCTAGCCTTTGAGCTTCAAGAATGCGGTCTAAAAGAGAAGGATGAGCCTCAAGGCTACATAACACAAGTGATGAACATAAATCGGAGACACGTTCTCGAATCTCACAAGAGGATAATATCCCGAGATCATTCCATTCGGATATCATCATAGAAACAACAGCTTGTTATTTACGGCTAAGAGCATCGGCGACACGATTACCCTTACCAGGAGTATAAAGAATATCAAGATCATATGGTGCAAAATATTCGAGCCAACGCTGTTGACGCAAATTAAGTTCCTTTTGAGAGAATAAATACTTCAAAGATTTATGATCGGTATAAAGAACGAATTTCTCTCCCAAAAGATAATGACGCCAAATCCAAAGAGCAAAAACAATAGCCGCGAGCTCTAAATCATGAGTGGCATATCTAGTCTCAGCAGGCTTTAATTGCCTAGAAGCATAAGTAATAACACGTTCTTTTTGCATAAGAACGGCACCCAAACCAACGCGACTAGCATCAGTATAAACAACGAAATCTTGATTCCCCTCGGGGATAACAAGAATAGGAGCATTAGAAAGAAGTTCCTTTAGTTTCTGAAAAGACGTTTCACATTTGTCCGACCAAATGTATTTAACACCTTTCTTCGTTAAGCTAGTGAGAGGCACAACAATTTTAGAAAAGTCTTTGATAAAACGGCGGTAATAGCCCGCCAATCCGAGAAAACTACGAATCTCTGTCACACTCTCCGGTCTCTTCCAATCTTGAATCGCTTCAATCTTTGAAGGATCCACGGAAATTCCGGATTCGGAAATAATATGACCGAGGAACTTCACACGAGATTGCCAAAAATGGCATTTAGAATATTTTGCTTTTAATTGATTACTCCTAAGAGTTTCCAACACAATCCGAAGATGCTTTTCATGCTCCTCCTCGGTTTTTGAATACACAAGAATATCATCAATAAAGATGAGAACAAATCGATCGCGGAAGTCTTTGAAAACTCTATTCATAAGGTCAACGAAATAAGCCGGAGCATTCGTTAAACCAAATGGCATAACAAGCCATTCATAAGATCCATAACGAGTACAGAACGATGTCAAAGGAATGCTATCCTCTGCAATACGAAGCTGATGAAATCCAGTAGCTAAGTCTAATTGCGAAAAGACTCTAGCACCACTAAGTTGATCAAATAGGTCATCAATCCGAGGTAAAGGATATTTATTTTTGATAGTAAGTTCATTAAGCTTGCGTTAGTCAACGCAAAGCCTAAGTGTACCATCAGATTTCTTCACAAAAATAGCCGAAGCTCCCCAAGGCGAGGAACTAGAGCGAATAAATTGCTTCGTCTCCAATTCGGATAATTGTTTACGCATCTCCTCGTTTTCTTTATTGGACATACGATAAGGAGGGCGAGTGATAGGTTGAGCTCCAGGAATGAGATTAATTCTGAACTCAATTGCTCGCTTAGGTGGTAATCCTAAAATGGGCTCGAATATGTCAGAAAATTCACGAACGACGTGAATAAGAGAAATAATATCACCCTCATCATCATCATCGTCATCACGAGGATTTAAAGAATACAAAGATGCGACCAAGCTGGAAACTGAATCTTGAAGATTAATAGAAATCTGCTTAACAGATTGAGGATGTCGAAGATGAATAGTCCGCTCAGGACATAGGATATGAGCTTCATAACGGTTAAGCCAATCCATTACCAAAATCATTCCAAAGCCTGAATAACGCATGACATGCAAATCGGCTAGGAAAGGAAAATCACACAAAATAATCTCGACATCTTTACACAATAAACTGATTGTTGCGGATCCACCAACCGGATTCGCAATTCTCAAAGAAGTCATTAAACACAAAACATCCAAAGAAAAAGTATCAACAAGTTCTTTTGATACAAAAGAATGGGACGCACCCGTATAAAAAAGAACTCGAATAGGATGATCACGAAATAAAATAATTCCATCCAGAATAGAATGAGAAATACCTTAGCCACGAGATGTGTTGCCAGGGGCTTGAGCAACATTAAGGTTTCCCTCTTTCCTGCCCTGAAGCTTGGGGCATGAGGATATAACACGACCGGGACCTTTGCAGTAGCGACAAGAGATAGACTTGGGACACTTGTTCGCATAATGGTCCTTCAAACCACAATTATAGCATTCCCTACGACCAAAGGAAGAAGTCTTTTCCACGGAGGTTGCTTGCTTCCCTTTCTTATTAGGATAGGGGCCTTTTCTTGTTGTTGAAGTTTGGTTTGGAACCCACCACTTCAACATCATTCTCCTTATCCGCCTCTTCAAGACGAAGAGCGATATCAATTAGTTGGTCGAAAGAAATTTCTAATTTTAGAAGTAATGGCTTCTTGAGATTTTTTTTTAAGCCATAGACGAACCTCTGATTTTTCTTCAATGGGGTGTTGATGTATTCAACCCCATATTTGGAGAGAGATTCAAAAGACGCGACATAATCTACCACGGAAGATTCACCTTGAACAAGGTCTATAAAACGGCGAGCCAAAGTCACCTTCTCAGCTTCTGGTACGAATTTCAACTTGAAGCGTTCCCGGAATTGCTCCCAGGTGAGATCCGCTTCATTAATCTCAGAAATAAGAAGCTCGTACCAGTCCAATGCTCTTTCTTGGAGCATACTAGAGGCCACCTGAACTCGGTGAAGGTCAATAAGATTCATGCGAGAAAAGATTCGATCGCATGACCTTAGCCAAGCCTGTACTTCAATAATAGTTTCAGAACCTTCGAATGGCTCCCCACCCAAATTAGTATAATCGCTGCACAAGCGTGCAAATCTCGACTTTGGGTGAGTAGGTTCCGGGTTAGCTCCAGCTGCTTGAGCATTCGTCACTAAATCAAGAAGCTGTTGAGCAGTCATAAAAACTCCATCTTGGGGTGGAACACTAGATGGTCCAGCTATGGGACGGCCTGGTCTAGACAATCCTCTTCCTTAGAAAGAAAGAAGAGCAAGAAGAAGATTATTCACTAATGAATATCAAGCAATCTTGATAGACAAAACAAGGAATCATAAAAGAAAATAGGATAGAATGGTACGTAGATCTGAATAAAATCCTAAAGCACGACTCTTAAGAAAGACTTAGGACGATGATCCTTGTTATAATATTCCATATTGTTCCGAAGTTTGGCTCTGATACCAAGCTGTGACGCCCCACCTCTATACCCACGCTAGCCAAGAACACTACGGAGTAATGCCGTCAACTAGCACGGAGAATAAGACTGTTGAGGAGCGACCATCCGTGTAATTGCTTTGCGCGAGCACCGATATGTAAGATAGTATAACATGCATTTTTATTTCAAGGGGAAAATCCGACATACCGATACAAACACAAAGCTACTACACAGTGGCTATAGTAATCTTCGGAAATAAATATAGAAATAAACATAACATAAATCAGTCACAGACAATTCATATCACAAAGGCGGAAATAGATATGAATATTACACTAGGAAGTGTACATCAGAGTAGTGGTCTAAAAAGATCCACAATATCACAAAAGAATAGTTTCACGAACTACACAAAAGAATAAGTATACATTATGGAGTCTATATCTCAAATGTATACAACAAAATAAACTAATAATCTAAGTAGTTAGCCAAAAGTCAGAGTAATGATCCAGGATGAGAAGTCAAGCAGAAGCACCTGTAACATCTCGGTCTGACCCGAGTATTATTTAATAAGAAAATAATAAACGGATCGGTCTAGCTATAAATATCAGATGAAACGATATAGAATCAGAGCTATGACTAAACACATAATAATCACAATGCCAAGCTGTGATATATGAGTAATTGAAAATCAACAAGAGATTAATCAATATCACAAAATCTACACAACAATCAAAGAAATGTCATACTCCTTATTTCGTTCATCAAACCACAAATATTGACAATTGTATCAATGTCAATCACAAAAGTCAATGACACACAAATTCACCAATGCACAAATATTGATAAAACTTATCAATGGAAATCATGAAAATTGGTGAAACACAAATTCTAGAAATCATCTCAAGAAATCCAGAAATCACAAAAAGGGGTGGAGGCCTACCACAAACGGGAGCATAAAGCTCGCCAACACGTGTATCACAAACGGAACGCTAATTCCATGGTTGCTAACCGTCACAAATTGAGCCGAAGCTCCACAAACGGCCCAAAGACCATGGGTTGCTACCCTACCAAATTGAGTCGAAACTCCACAAAACGGGGTTTAGTCTCCCTCGCAGACAAAGAGACATCGCACATTGCTATTCTAAATCACAAAGATGATCGTCATGATCAACGAGAAGTGTCAATTACACTAAGCTAGTAAATATATGAGTTTAGCTTCATGTCCCATAACCACTTGCTTAACTTAAATATTTACGAACAAATTGTAGATCTCCACTATAAAATTGTCACAAGGGATTCAATCGAACAAGTCCAAGAATTAACCGACAAAGTGAACGCAAGCGTTTCATACCACTTGTTTTACTAAGTCGTTTAATTAGATTTCTCATACGAGTGAGGTAAAGGTTTATATATACTGATAGATTGGAAAACGGTTTTATAAACGAATTTGGTATTAAAATAGTATTGAAATCGTTTGAGGAAAGAGTTTTGATATTTACTACTAGTGTAGAAAACCTTTATATTTTTAAAGTGACAAAACACAAAGAAGATTGTAGGAACAATCAATCACTAAAATTCACATACGAAGATGTGAATAAAAATCCAACGAAACCGATAAAGAATCCATCAAAATGGATATTAAAAAATCCCTAAAAAGGAGTCATCAAAGTCATAACAAATGATAACAACACATAGGAAACAACACGAATCGATTAAAGTTGGAAATTCAAAAAACTAGGCGAAACAGGCAAAAATGCAGTAGGTCGGTCGGCCGGCTACAGAGCTCGGTCGACCGGCCCTATTCTAAAAATTCCTCGGGAAGTAGGTCGGTCGGCCGAACCCTGTACTCGGTCGACCTAACCTTAAACAGAGAGGTGCTTATGCACTTGGCAGCAGGTCGGTCGGTCGGCTACAGAGCTCGGTCGACCGGACCTGTTGCCAGTCCCTTCCCAGCCCATCCAAATGAGGTCCAACCTCGACCAAATTGCATTCGCTCGAGCAACGGCGCTAAGGGTTTATGCCTATCGACTACCCAGCCCTATATGCTCCTCGATGCATCACCAAAAACATGTTCAAACATCAAAGTTAGGATTTTTAACGAATTGAACTCAAAACACCAAAAATTGGAATATTCATCAAATCAATCCAAACCAAAAGCAAATGCACACGAATAAGTGTTAGGAATTCATACCTAACATTCGAAGATAAATATAAGCATAGATGTGAGATAAAAATCTCACCTTTGAACCCAAACGATCGAAAAAGAAGCTTAGAAGAAAAGGAGAATCAACCAGTCTTCAACACAACCCAAATGAGCTTGAATCTATGCTCAAAATAAGAACATTCCCAAAATTAGGTTTAGGAATTTCTGAAATTTGTAAGAGAATAAGTTGGAGAAGAAGAAGAGAAGCTTACCAATGGGTTCTTCTATTAGTTTGGAGCTAGAACTTGATTTGCAAAAGAAAACTAGGGTTTTGGAGTTTTAATTTCCAATCTCTCCCACCATTATTGCCTTAGAACTGAAAAGAGGAAGAAAATGAGGGTGAATGGGGAAGAGTGGCTCAGATTTGAGCATAAGTTAAACATAGGGCTGAGCCCAAACCCAAACCCAAAGTGAAAAGTAGCAAAAATCAACTTTCTCCAAACATATCGAAGCTTATACTCAAAAAGGTCGCAAACGGCATTTTAAACTCAATGGGAGTGGTCCCGAGTCCTAATTCGACCGTATGCAAAAAGTAGCTTTTCGGACTAAAATCCGACTAACGATAAAATATTTAAATAAAATATTTAAATATAAAAATCGACAAATATGCGGGTTGTTACATACATACTTATACAATGTAAACCAACTCAAGTGAACTGTAGTAAAAGTACAAGTAACTTGAAGGATGCTTGGGACCGCCCATCCTCTAAGGATCCGTCAAACTATTTACTATGTAGTAATATTGCACTATTATAATAATGTCTAATAGTAAAATAAACTTACTTTTAAATAGTGTTAAGGAGTAACCCAATATTCCCCTTAACACAAATAATGCCAATAGTCTATACAGTACCTGCATATCTCCTGATCGGGAGACAACGAGAAGATACTGCATAGGTACGACACAAATAGAAACTCGTAGTAAAGGCTCGATATGGTAGGTGACATGGCACACAAGGCAATGACAGGGTAGATATACCAATTACGACACTCGGGCTGGTGGTAACGCAGCAGCCACATACGCCCACGGTGGAACACATTCCCACAAAATCGGAGGGGCGCCCAAACAATCACAAGTAATAGTATGGTATCTAAGAAACGCGTCCGCTATGAGATGCGACCTCAACTGGCCCGAGACCGCTACTGTTTTAGCCACCTTATGCCAACTCACGGGAGTTGGGTCCACATAGTATAACTCAAGAACGTCGCCACCATCCAACTTCATTCTGGAATCTCCACCGCGTACACGGTTGTCAAAGTGATTTTCGGTATCGACCGAGAGTATGCCCATATCCGATCCCGGTCTCTTTGCCAACCAGTCATTATTATAACCCATGATTATAACTTAAAAATAATATTTTATACTTCAAAACAAAATATCATTTCTATCCAAATCTTTGTCAAAATAAAGATTTAATCATTTCTGAACCATTTCAATATATCAACATACCATATCTTTCAAATTCAAATATTTGCCAAAATAAATATCAAGTCATTTCAATATATTAAATTATCATATCCTTTCAAAACTTCCTTTAAAAGCCTTTTTAATACATAAATATCATATCTTTCGAACTTCATTTTCAAATCATTTTAATATCAAAATATCATGTCTTTCAAACTTCATTTTTAAATTATTTAATATCAAAATATCATATCTTTCAAAACTTCATTTTTAAATTATTTTAATATCAAAATATCATATCTTTCAAAACTTCATTTAAAAAAAATTAATATATATAAAATATCATATCCTTCAAAACTTTATTTCAAAACATTTAATATATATCAAATATCATATCTTTTAAAACTTCATTTCAAAACATTTAATATATATCAAAATATCATATCTTTCCAACTTCATTTCAAAACATTTTTATATAAAAATATCATATCTTTAAAAAAAACTTCATTTCAAAACACTTAATATATATCAAAATATCATATCTTTCGAAAGCTTCAATTTTAAATCATCATACAAGTTCAAATCCAAATATTCAACTTTGAATACCTTTTAAATTCAAAGATATCATTCATTTATTATCATTCCAAATCACCTTTTAAATAGCTTATATTTCAAAAAAAATAATTCATTTAAATCATTTAAAATTTAAGTTTATATACTTTCAAATCAAGTATTCAATTTCCAAAGTTTAAACCATTCTGAGTTCATTTACTAAGTTAAAACCATAAACATTGAAATTTAAGCCTTTCACAGCATTCAGAAAAACCTGCTGTAAGTTATACTTGAAAACATTTCAATTTAAACCATTTAAACATTATAAAAATCATATTTTAACATTTAATGATGTTCATTAAAATACTCTTTAATTAATGATTTTTATAAAGCAACATTTTATAATTAAATCAAATTTCACAAATCACCTTAATAAATTCAAGTGTAAACTTTCCCATTTTTACATTTAACACTTTATTAACATTTATATTTTCAAATTATCATTTCCTTCCAATTTATTTAATTAACTTAAACCCTTAATTAAAACCAAATTCACAATTCCAGGTCAAATTCATTTTAAAGTTACACTTTTAAGCATTCATTCATTTAACCATTTTAATACATAGAAAAATCAATAATATTTTAATACATCACCTAAATTCAAATTCAAATCAAATAATCATATTTACCATTTTCCAAATTAAATTAAATTTCCATTTTATTTATAAAACTTAAATATCATTTTTAACCAAAAGTCCAAATTTCCAAACTTAAGTTATATTTCAATAATTCAACTTAAACATTTATTCATTTAACATTTTCCACTCATACAAAAAACATAAATCCTTTATTTAAAACACTTTAAAAATCTATTTAAATCAAATTATCATAAATTTACATTTAAACCACCTAAAATTTTATTTATATAACTTATATGTCATTTTAAAAGCCAATATTCAAATTTCCAAATTTAAGTTATATTTCAATAATCCAATTTAACCATTCATTAATTACATTTTTAACTCATAGAAAATCAAAATTTCTTTATTTTAAAACATTTCAAAATCTATTTAAATCAAATTTCATAAATTTATATTTAAAATACTTAAAAATATCCAAAACACTTTATAAAATAGCCACGGGCCTGTATATAGTTTTCTAACCTAGGTCAAGTGATACAGATATATATCATTTCAATCCGCAGTTTAAAAAGAAAAATCCGAGTTCTATCATTTCAAATCCGCAATCCCAAGTTAGAATAAAATAAATAAAAACCGTTCAGGCCTATCATTTTAGCCCATAACGATTTTTCCCATTCTAAATTCCATTCGGGTATGTATCATTTCAACCCATAGTGATTCTAATCTACAGGGAACTTGTAGTGTGATAAACAGATATAAATGAATAGTTAACAACATATATAAATAACAGATGATATGACATGAAATTTAACAGGTTTAACATCATATATAAATAATCATAGGCAGTTATAACATAATATATCATTCTACGCATTCAATTGCTGTCGCTTCACAATTGCATAAGTATAAATGTCAGGTGAGATTTACTCACCTCTTTGCGTTGGAGATATCAATTCAAATGACTCAACGGATTCCAAAACACAATAGCACGATTTTTGATTTGAGTGGAGAGCGAATCCAAGCTACAACTCTTGTGTTACAACCCAAAACAAACATCAAAACAAACACAATTTCAATACAACTAGATATGAAATTACTTTGAAATAAAAAGGGAATAAAAAGAGATATGAATGCAACGACTTTTATCTTGCTTTCTCTATTCTTTTGCATGGCCTAGGGATGTTTTTGGCCAGGTTTTGGTGTGGCTTTGGCTCAGGTTTGGGTCCTATAATGTACGACTATCATGGCCAAAGATGTGAAGGAGTTACAATATAGGAATGTGCACTACAAGAAATTTGATTTTTAGTGGCGTTCAAAAAACGCTACAAAAAGTTTTGGTGGCGTTTTGATAAACGTCGCTAGAAAACATGCGACTTAAAATCCATGATTTTTTGTTGCATTTATTTTAACGCCACTATAAATGAATGTTTGACGGCGTTTTTTAAACGTTACTAAAGATCTTTTTTACAGCGTTTAAAAAACGCCACCGAAAAGGTGTCGTTTACTATCTTATTTTTTTTGTTGTACTTATTATTATTTTTTGCAGCGTTTTTTTAGCACCATGGAGATTATCTGAGTTACTATAATTGCTGATTCTGTAGCGCTTTTTAAACGCTACAAAAAAATATTTTTGGTGGCTTTTTTCTCCGCCCCCGTATGTTTCGATTTATTGCCAACTATTCCACGACTACATCTGATTTCGCCTCCAATTCAAGAACTTCAAAACTTATACAATAACGTAATATATAAACACATAAATACTCAAAAATAACACATTCAATGAACCACAATAACACAAACAAAAGCAATTACATAATCACCACTATATCATAACATTAGTGTCAAGACAAAAGGTTAACTATACGTTTACATAACCAAACTACCATAAACAGTTTCATAATAGTACATACAGTTAAAGTAGTGCTGCTACCATACATACTAGTTTCATAATAGTTTCATAATAGTTTTAATCAACCTAACTACATACATGTGCTGCTACCATACCAAAAACCAGTGTTGCTGCTTGAATTCTTCACAAACGTTTATCTACCTGTAACCTTGAATACAATAGTTATTAATACATGTATATGAACTCTGTAATGTAAACTCTGTAAATAATCACATTAACACTTAATAATGGAATAATCAAAACATATAATTTCTGTAAATGTATATTAATATGTTTTCTATGCTTGCATTTACAAATGAAGGCACCTAACATCTAATAAAAAAAAGCACAACACACTCAACAAAATTTGCAACCTCTCACAAACACAAAACATAGCAATGCTAACTCACACACAACTCACACAAGCACACAGTACATAACATATTCACAAACCCAACTCACCCTACAGACAGTCAGACAACCCTTACAAAAACAGTACACACAAACACATATGTAGACTAACTACCCACTTACCTTATCAGTCGCTATCCTCTGGTTATCACTCACTGTCTTTTGAGTTCCGATTCTTTAATACTATTTATCTGTTAATATGGAGCAAATACTTGGTACTTTAAGAAATACCATAATTATTAGACTAGAAAAAATATGCTAATGATTATGTAAAGAAAAAGAAAAAGGGAAGGAAATATTTACTTAAACTAAGAGAAACATGCAATACTTATAACCGAAAATGACGGTAATTAGAATTGGGGGCATGCATTCTGTAAATTAACCATGTAATTAGAATTTACAAGAGGTAGGAATTAATTTAACATAATACAATGTAGCAAACCACATGTGTTATATGTGAATGTCTTCAGCCAAATAATTACAATTAATGGTTTGAACTCTGGAGAAAATGACAAGGAGAAAACAATGGTGGCATATACCTTGTTCTAATAACTTGCAATGGGTATACACATGTAGCTCCCAGAGCACCTGAAAGCATTCCACCGCCCAATTGTATAAGCGGACCAGGTTCTGTAAAGAACACAAACTTTTAAGCATTAATAATGAAATGCAAAAGTGGATTTAGAAAAAGTGTATCTCTCTATGCTACTACGGGGTTTTGGCTCCCATTTTCAAACTAGCAAGACCACTCGAACTATTACCAAATACCATTTGCATTTTTATTTTTTAGCCTGGCAAGTTTTATATTTTATGATGAAAATGATGAGGATTACGAAAGTAAACATGCCAGATGCTAAACTGAGATGTTTTTTTCCTTCAAATATCGAAGAGTAAAGCAGTAATTAAGAAATTTTAGTGAACAAGTATAGAGTGAAATACTAAAAAAATCAAAGATGAAGCACTTATCGCTATCATTGATAATGTACTTTCTTGACATATCTTTCAACATTTCATAAGCACCAAGATCTATACTAGCATATGGATGATCATATCTCTTTATTAAAAAATAATAATAACACCTTCATCTTTTCAGGATCGTTGCTAAGTAGAAAATCATCGGCGCCTAAACGCTCTATAGCTCCTTTTTCTTTAAAAGGAGATGCGTAAATGATAGTAACATGAAGTCCAAATGCTTTTCAAACTTCCTATATTAAAATCTAACCATGTTGCAAACAGTCCTCATATGTGAATATGACATAATACAAAAGAATTAGACTCATTCTGCTTGGCGATTTTACAACTAGATATATATTCCTCCCATGATGGTTTTGTTTTTTCTAATTGTTGGACTGTGTCCTATAAACAGTCATGATAAAACTAACATTTCACAATATTATTATTATTATTTATTTAATGGAAACAGGATTCTGTACAGATGACGGATCATCTCAATTATTGTTGATAGCTTGGACCGATTATTACAACATCGAAATGTTTCTATTTGGTACAAGTTAAAACTAAAGACCCGAATGTAACAATTTTGCTATCAAGATTAAAGACTATAAATAATAATTTAACAAAAGAAGCTTAAGTTGCATTCTGAGAGATGAACTAAGGATATCGACCAAATTTATGCGTGCTCATATTATGTGTAATGACCATGTAAAGAGTTTATGCAAAAAGAAATGAAAACGAGGAAAGAAAAAAGGGGCTTCGTGGACCTTATTGGACTGCTCCACACAAGTTTTACTGGTTAAGCCCAATAGGAAATTTGAAGTCTGTTTTAAAATATTTAGGCCCGAATCCGGGTTTATTCATCGAAGTTGCCAATTCACAGACCAGAGCATTATTGAAAGCGATAATGTTTGTTGCCTTGTTGCAAGCCGTATGTGGTTAAATGATGAACCGATTCTGTTTCCAACGACTGTTACTAATTTTTACTCATCTATCCTCTGGAGAAAAGGAAGGAGATGAACTGAAAAGAAATTCAGACATAATACAGATTCTGAGAAGAACTAAATTTCCACCTATGTCTAAAACAGCAAGGGCAACACCTGTTACCATTCTTGAACATGACAAAACTATATGGCTTGGAGATTTAAACTACCGGCTTTCTCCTAATGGCAATAACATATGTGCTCTTATACAAGAAAATAACTGGAATGCTCTTTTAGAAAGAGATCATGTAATACCATTTATACAACCAGATATTAAAACCTTTATAAAGTTAAATTTATCTTATTTTTGAAATTTTTTTGTTGTAATTATTTGCCCATGCAGCTTAGAATAGAACAAAAGGCTGGCAATGTACTGAGAGATTGGCAAGAAGGGGAGATAAGTTTTCCTCCCACATACAAATACAAATCAAACTCAGAAGACTATGCTTTTATGACCACTGAGACTGAATGACATGTTTCTAAATGATGCAAAGGGCAATACCCTAGTTCCCAAACAGAATTTTGAACTTTTGGACAAGCAAAAAATTTATCTTACAAGATGCTCATGACATAGTTATATTTGCACAAACACGCACATGCACATGCACAAAAGTTGAAAAGAAGGTAGATAGATAAGCAGCCAGCTTCACCTGGCAATAAAGGAGACTTGTGTCTTTACCCAGCAATATTTTAGCTATAAACTTGCCACCCACTCTAAACTTGCCACCCACTCTAAGCACATGGGTAATAATAGTAAGTGCCTGCATGTAAGGAAATCACATTTATTTTGTGTTACAAATTAAGTTAATCAGTCCTATAATTTTAATAATAAATATGCACTCACAGCCAAAATAAGCTGAGACTGAACAAATTCATCCATATCGTGTAGTCCAGTAACTGTGTTTGGTTAATAACTATTAGTCCAAATATTACAAAAGCAAGTATAGAGAACTGACCATCTCTCTTAGCATCAGGGGCACCGTCGCAGACAACCAAGTCGGCTTTGCATCCATCGAAATGTCTAATTACTTGTTGCATAACATTGTTTAAAGTGTTGAACTGTTGATCATACTTCTTGTCTTGTAGCTAAAATAATTATTTATGTTAACTTGCAAGATAAAAACTGAATATCCCAAATTCATTGGCTAAAGCCTTGTAATTGACCATTTGTATATTATTTCTATACCACTTCAGCAGTACGAGCATTTGTGATACCACTCTGCACTTGTATAACACCATCTGTTGGAGCCATAGGTTGTTGCAATCAATTGCAAATATAAGTGGAAGCTGACCATCCCTTCAAAATAATAAATGATTTTAATATGATGATTATTTTAAGATTCACCGCAACATGGTTGTCTTTAAGAATTTAAAATTTAACGTAGTACTTTTGTGAGTAATATTCTCCTTTTAATTAAATCTAACCTTATAAAGAACTACACAATGGGCGGTTCAATCAATTAAAATTTGGATTACCACTTTGTTCACCTGTTTTTCTTATATAAATCCTATATTTTAGTGAAAATGAAGATAATTCCAAAGCTATAGCCATCGATAGGTCCAATATGGATAATCTCTGATATTAATTTATGATATAGACGGAGTTAACGTGTAGATTTCTGAAAGATTGGTTGTGTCGGTTGATGTTCCATAACTGACATATATAGCTCTGTGTACATAATATAATGCAGGTTGTATTCCTACTCTAATCTATAACTTATAAAGGCTTTGACAATGGAAGGAATTTCAAGAAAAAAAGTTGGGGTAAAAAAAGTTACCTTCTTTTGAAAATGTAAGGGATAACTTTCGCAGACGAGTCTATAACAGCACAACCCTTAACTGTCTCCTGGTAGTTCAATGTCCTTTACTCAATTCCTTGATATGTATTTACAATTATGTCTTCTCTCTTTCTTTTTTATTTGATAATAGAAATTTTCGTTGGTGTTTACAATTTAATATCTTGCTTGCTTTGTGAAAATTTATTATATCTTCTTGTTACCTATATATGTATTTGCCATACTGCGTTTATCAGTCCAATTCATCATCATGAGAAGTCATCTCATAAAAAATATGAGCACCCAATTCAAGAGACAACAATACAAATCAAAACTGCAAAAGAAGAAGAAAATATATAAACAATGAGCTTCATATAGTATCATGACCAAGCATATTAATTCCTGTTGCTTATACTAACTTGGGCATCATTAAGAGCAATGGGAGATTGGCCTTCTGAATGCACTTTAGAAACCTGCAAACACATAAATGCTAACATGAAAACAACATACCATAAATATATGCCAGATAAAGGATCTATGCATGCTAATGGACCTTGAATTAACCGTTCATTTGCCCAACAAACATTCAAAACGAGAATCAATGTAAGCACCAATCATTTTTATCACTCATTCAAAATATTTCACAAAGGTAAGCATTAATCATATTCCAAACTTTATTAAATATAAACACTTAATATTTACTTCCACATTGCAAGATGTTGATAATTAAAAAGTTTGGGATGTTTTTTTACAAGATTTTTTTTTTAAATATGTTAGATCTCAGTCCATCAACCATTCTATTGAAGACATGTTTTCGGCACTATGCACACAAATTGGCCTATTACAAGGTTCTTTTTCTCCTTCACCATTTTAAATTTTAGTACTTTTAGTTTATAATGTCTATAACTAATTACAAGATTCTCTAGCAATCAACTACACAAAATATCTGAATCTGTTGTTATGGTGATCATTTGTTGTTATAAATCTTCAAGTTAAACTTTAGGTGACAAATAATTTTATTAATGTTGAATTAGTAGATAGGCTGAATTGATTTTGTTGTAAGTGAATCAAGGGGCACAGGTAAGACTCTGTCCATACATTTGATTAATGTAAGGCCGGGTACTATTCAAAATTAGTTGATGAAGACAGGGACACTGGTATTAATCACAATGGATTTTTTATTTTACTTGGTTCACAATTCCCCAAAATAAAATTATAAACAGAAATAACTCTAAAGTATGTGAGAAGATGATAATACTGATGAATACAATTTTTTCCATATAACAGTATGCATACTGAAAGAAACAAACATAACACTATTCATAGTTAGAAATTACGAGGTGGTTCTTGTTTTGTTGTTTGGTTGCAGATAATTAAATTATTAATTGCAAGTAAAAAATAGATTAGATAATTATGATTAAAATATGTGGCAAAAGCAACCTGGTTGAGTTTCGGTCAGGTCCACATTCTTCCGCTGGAAACATTTCAGTTTCAACAAGCCTCTCTTTGCCGATTTCTATTTTAATTTCCATACCCGATACATGTTTCAATTTCAGACGTGTTGGCCATGGTATCTCCAACCATTGTTCCAACCTGGATCCTCCAACGTGGTCAGTTGCAGTTCTCTTGTCAGTCACAAGTCACAAATATTTATGTTTATCTTGGATGCAATGTGCATTAAACCTCATTTCTCAGTTCTCCGTTGCATTTCTTCAGTAGTCTCTACAGGACTCCATTATTCAGCAGTTGTCCATCTTTCAGCATCGTCCCTTCACAATACTCCATCATTCAGTAGCCTTTCTACAAGTTATTGCATGCGAAGCACAATTATTATGGCATTCGAATATTTATTCATGCTAACTTCATTCCTAAATATCAATATAATCCCAAATACCTCGTTTAAATCATCTACAACTTTATTTTTGGCTAGTCAAACTAATGTGGTTATCAAGAAAGCAGAACATAAACCCATAAAAGTTTCGATTTCTAGAAATATCTTGTCATTGATGATGACAATATTCAGTAAAGTTTCTTGTTAATGTGACAGGGTGTTCACTATTTCAAAATCACACAACGTCAAGGCAACTTACAAAAAATATTTTAATATCAAATGCCAAAATAAATTTGATGCTTTATCATTATTAGCAGATGAAAGCATTATTGGTAGAGACGGTAATTCAGATTTTGATTTGGGAATTTCTAATGATACGAGTTTGGTGGCTTATGATTATAGCAAGCCAATGCATTATATGGTTGCTGTTGTCCTTGCATTAATGAATGAAAATTTGTTCTGTATAAAAATGATCGAAAGAATCTTGATTTAATTGCACACACTAATACATATGATTTGCAATCCAGATTGATGTGTGATAAGATGAATATAAAGGAGAAAACATGGAGTTATAATATTTGTAGTTCTGGTTCAGGAGATTGCTCTACTAATGTTTTTGAAATGGCTGAAGCTGGACAAAGTAGTGAAGTAGTTGAAGATGATTTTCAGATGGCATATGAAGATGAAACATATACAATTCAAGATTACATAGCCCACCACATAATTCGGTTCAATTCTCTTATCTACAAGTTGCCACCACACCTTTTCAATTCTCTTTGTTAGAAACCATGCATTGAATACAGTTCTCAAAAATTAACATGAAAATAACTTCATGTAGGAAGCAACCTATCTCTTCTAAGGTATCGTTTGTTTAAAATGCTGAATGCTGAATACTGAAGGCTGAACACTGAATGCTGAATAACAATTGCTGAAGGCTGAACACTGAATGCTTAAAATATTGTTTGCTTAGAAATTTGTTTTGTGAACATAACTTAATACTTTGATAATATTACCCCTCAAAGATAAAATTAATTATTCATTCATGTAACTGCCATACAAAGCACACTAAATCAGCTTATTTTATACCTTATATTTTACATAAAAACAAATGCTCACATATATAGGTATTATCAAATCTACAGAACATATCGAAAATAGTAAATTTGATGACATAGATATATTTTATAAAAGTTTGGTCGAGAAGAAAATATTTTATTATAATAAATATAAAGCTTGTAGTGTGTTTGGATTATTAATTAATGTTTTCAGCATTATATATATATTTATGTATGTGTGTGTATGTATGTATATACGTGTGTGTGTGTATATATGTTAAACGTATCGAAATAAATTATTATAAAAACATCAAACGATTTTGTCCAACTTTTCATAATTATTGAAGTTTTCATATATCTTAATATAAATCGGTAATGTTCAGCTTGTCGAAATTATTTATTTATATTTTTTCACACTTGTATTACATATTTCATTTTTTTTCTTTTTCGTTCTTATTAAACAATTTATAAATTATCATATTTCAACTTCCAATTATATGCAAACGTTGCTAGGATGTCATTAATTTTTTTAATCACTGGTTTTTAGTATATTTCTACTGATCGAAAACTATATTATAAAATTAAAATTAAAACAAAATGAGAAAAAATTACCTCACCATAGAAGGGGATAGAACTAAATACAAAATTGATGTTATACGTGAACTTTTCTAACTGTTTGATATAATTAGAAATAACTTTATAAAATATTTACATGTTACGTCGCATATGGATATAATTGAAAATTGCAGTGCAATAAGTGATCAGCACTTGCAATAAGCATTAAAATTTTGCTTATTCAATTAAGTGAATAAAAGAGCTTAATGAAAGCACTTATTTAAAAACAAACAATCCAACAGGCTCTTATCACTTATTTAGTTAACATTAAGCCATTTTTTCCTAAAAACAAACGCAGCCTAAAAGTAATACTGTAAGTTGCAATAAAAAAATTAGCACATATAAAAAAATTACCTGAACCGCTTCTCCAAAAGTTTATAATCATTCTTCATACAATCAATTCAAAATTCAACTAATGTATCTATATCACATCCACTATCCAAAATCATATGAGTGGGGATGGGGCATTGGAAGCAAATCGAGATGCAAGCGGGGATGAGGTAAGCCGATTCTAGGGTTTTCGAGCTTTGAAAAAGAAGTCAAGGATCGATTGAGAGGAAGAGAGAATGAGATCGAAGTGGGTTAGACACGAGAGAGAGGTTGAGGAATGGTGGAGATTGGAGGGATCAGATAGGGTAGCGTGGAGAGGATAGTGGCGGTTGAATTCTAAGAATAGGTTTTTCTGAAATAAAAGTAAGAAATTTTTTTGTTAAGTTGAAGAAGAGAGATATGAGCGGGCTGTAAAAAAGTTTCACCAAAAATTTTGGCGGTTGAATTGGTAGCGATTGTATATTTAATTCTATTCTTATAAATAATTAGTAGTAGCACATAGTTTGAAACGCTGCTAATTAGTGCAACTAAAAATAACTTTTCTTGTAGTGGTGAAGGGTCTAGGCAACATAGAGGAGTTTTGGGTCACTTTTGGCTCGGTCTATGTCCCATCTTGGTTCGGCCATTTCATGTACCGGTCTGGACAGAGGTAGGAGGTGATAATTAGGGTTGTGTCAAGGTGGTGGTGGAGCAATAGGAGGTGGCCAAGGTCATCTAAGGTGATGGTGATGAAGACTAGGTGGTCGGGCATGCTTTTTAAGGAGTTTTTGCATTGTTTTGTGGTGTTGTGTTCATGCGGAGGTCATGGAACTTTCAGGTCAGAGGAGTGGGATGATTTGGCCATGGATGAGGAGGGGAGGGAGATGGTGGAGCTGATGGAGAAGGGCTAGTCCAAGCAAACTAGAAGAAGAGCAAACAAAAATCAATAGAAAATAAGAAAGAAAAGATGAGATAAAGGAAGAGAGAAGCCATGGCTTACCATTCTCTTTTGGCCATGAATTTTTTTATGATGGAGAGAAATGTTTTCACGTGAATGATGTGAAAAAACACACGGCTATGGATGAGAAGTGTATGGCTATCAATGAATGCAAGAGTTAGAAAATGAAAAGGTGGGAAAACAAATAGACTTAAGCAACTAAAGAGTCACACAACCTTTCATATTTCTTTTATTCATTTTGAAATTTATAAATAAATATAAAACTGATAAATAAAGATAAAAACTCAGAAATGAAAATAAATATATAAAATAAATAATTAAATTTTATTTAAATAGGATTTAAATTAAGAAAATGGCTTAAAATGCAAACTAGTCCATAAAATTTGAAAATAAATTCAACAAGCTTTGAAAAAAAATTATTATCGCTATAAAATATTCTAAATTTTTTTTTGAAATAATTAGTCTTTAAAACATATTCAAAATGAAATAAATAATTTAATTTATAGAAAATAGAAAAGAACTAAAGAAATTGTTTAAAATTCAAAACAAGGCGTAAAATTTACAAATAGAATATCATTAGCCTTATGAAATTTCTATTTAACTTTAAAATAAATAAAAAGTCAAATAAATAAATAAATGAGAAAAAAAATAAAGTAGGAACGAGAGTAAATAATTTCTTAAGAAATTATAAAGATAAGTAAAGAATTACTTTAATTATTTGAAACTAGGAATTAAAATTATAAACAGAATACAACTGACATTTGAAAATGTCAATAACACTTAAAAATGTTTAAAACCAAAATATATTCATAACATGTTATTTTACCCATATAAATATAAATTAGAACATTACATGACCAAATAAAATATTATTTATATAATTTAAAGTAAACAATTTTGTTAAATATAGCAAATTTCACACAATAGTTAAAAAGGCATAACTTTCACATAATAAGCAGTGATCTTAAAATTTTATTTACTTTCATAATAAAAGATAAAATTAAAATTCTGAAACTTTTAAATTTTTAAGTTAAAAGTCAAAGTTGACCAAAATTCATTATTTTGGAAATTATTCTATCTAGTCATGTTTGGAATGATAATTCATATCAAAATCAAAGTTTATATTTTAAAATAAAAAAATTATCTAAATTAAATATAATAAAGCTAAATCAAAATTCAATTAAAATAATTGCAAAATACAGGGTTGTTACAACCTTATGTTTCTTATCTGATAACATCTACGTACATAATTTTTATCCTAAGAAATTTTCCGTACACACGTCTTCTTTCTCCTTGAAATCTACAGAGAACTCTAGATATAAAACTCCAAAAACCTTACAAAATGAAACTCCTTTCCTCCTTTCCTTCAACTCTTCCTCCTCCCCTGTAGCCACTGCCCTCTCCACCATCTCCAATGCCATCTCCTTCCACCTTCGATCTCCTCTTCATTCTCTTTTTTTATTTCTTTTCCCATTCCCTATTTTTCCTCTTTCTTCCCCTTATTTCCATGGCTCTTACATTCCACTAAAATGCTCTAAATCAAATTATTATTTTTGAACCGTGTTTAATTTTAATGGCAACAACTTTTTTGTTGAACCCCTCTTCTCATTCCTAAAATTTCTACATCGAAAACTCTACTTTTCAAGTCCTTTCTCGGGTCCAGTTTTAACAAAAAATACCCCATATTGTATCAATCATATCTACTTCAGGAATGAACCAGATTATGTGATTCTTTTATTCAAACCATTTATTTTTCGAATGGTTTCAACTTTCCCTTACGTCAGTTCTTAAAGTTCCTTGATTTGCTATGCCGAAGACTCCAATCTTTTTGAAGAATTTTTGATCTCTGATTTCAAACTCAGAAAATACCTTGTTTGTTTTGACCGTAACTTCCTCCAGATAGAAGCTTTTTGAGTGATTCTTTTGCTGAAACTGGAGAGAAAATAATTTCTAACAACTTCTAGTTAGTCACTTTTACAAATTCAGTAATATTCTGGACCAAATATTTTCTTAAAATGACCAAGTTTCAGTTTTGTCCGTAGTTTGGATCTTGGGTTATTTGGAAGTTGGAAGTAGTTGAAACTTGTTTATAAATTCGTATTCCTGTCTAAGCTTTGTTAGATTCATTATTCATTTGGATCTTTGCTAGGAATATCCATATTGCTCCATTTTTATCATCACCTACGTAGCCACGAAAAGTGAGAAAACACTCACAACTACTAGATTTTCTTATGTTAGTTAAATTGAATTTACGATGTGATTAGAAATTGATTGTTTGTTGTTTAGTAAATTTTAAATTGTCATTCTAGTTAAACCTGACTTTTATTAAATTTAATTGCCATTTAACTTTATATTGAAATTGAAATTTCCAGTTAAATACCTATTAATGTTAACTAGTAAATTATTGGTATTTATTGGTTGATTTCAATGATGATTGTGTTGTATGTTCTACTGTTGATATTTGGGTGATCAGATGGATGTTATTTGTCGACATTTTGGATGATTGGATGTTAGTTATGTCTATATCTCAATTGTCCCTATGGGTTGAAATGATACATACTCGAACGATCTTATAGATTGGGGGAAAATCGTTATTGGTTGAAATGATAAACCCAAGCGGTTTTCATCGATTTGGAAATGTTGATTTTTGATACTGGTTGAAATGACATATACCCATATAATTTCCTAAATTTGGATTTTATTTGGAATTGAATTATTTTAATGGTTTAAGTTAATTCAAACTTTGGATTTGTCATAATTAGATGATTAAGATTAATATTTTGAATTATTTTAGAATTCAAGAAGTTATTAAAAAATGAGTCTGGAAAACCTATATTTTTCATTTTCTTTTGGAAATGAAGAAGTGAAGAGGAAATCTTTATTCCCTAATTATAAAGACATAGTACAAATATATTCATCATTTTGTCCCCAACTCAACTATTCATCTCGCTTTATCCCATTATCTAATTTTAATAAACTTTCTACGTTTTCCTATGTGAGCAGCTTTAGAATACAATCGAATAAGTCTAGAGTCCTAATTCATTTCTCTTTAAAAATTTACTTTTTAAGTCAATCATTATATTAAGTTATTTAATTTGATTAAGCTGGTTAATTACTAAGTATAAAATTATGGGTTGTTGTAGCTTAAATATATGAAAACAACAAGCTTTTTACGAGCAAGTACACACACTCAAGTCTTCAAAGTGATGTTGATGATAAGAAATTAGCCTCGAAATTATGTTTATCCTTGTTAAAGGGGCAAGAAGTTGAAAAAGTTCCAAGAAAGAAGTTATGATAGAATCAACCATGAAGGCTGAATACATCACCTTAAAAAGGTGGCAAAGGAAGCGGTGTGGACGTGCAAACTCAGTAAAGATCTAGGAATAGTCCCAAACACTAAAGGTCAGATGCAATTGTATTGTGGTAATAATGTGGCAATATAGACTGATAAGGAATCATAAGAGTTATAACTAAATTTTCTATAGTCTTCGAAAGGACTTAAAAGAGCAAGCTAGAAAAATCAAGGACAAGAGAATGACCTAAGGACTTTGGATACATCATAAAAATCAAGAAAAAGAAAATATAAAAAATAGACAAAAAAAGTTGAAAAACTAGAATGTTGAATTTTTGTTTAGGTCCTCAGGTCGGTACCGAGTTGAATTCGGATCGATCATAGAAAAGTCTACGGTCAGACTCCAAGTAATCGGTACCGAGTATAGTTCAGGTCGAACAGTCTAAAGTCTCAGGTAAGACTCTAAGCGATTGGTACATAGTAGAACTTGAGTCGAACGTATAAAACTCCTAGGTATAACTAGAAGAACTTCAATGGAAAACTTCAAGCAAGACCCAAGGCAAAGAAGTAGACCACTCGGATCAGACATCAACCTAGGCCAACCCGTGTTGAAGTTCTAATTCACTCCAACATGATTAAAATTATCTGGAATAATGATATGAAGTAACTCAAGAAATTGGAAAGTTATAGAAGCAAAGGAAACCACTCAGTACTAAGCACTTACGCTTGGTAGCGAGTACTTTTTTCTCCATGTGGGCCCTTTAAAACCCTTGTACAAGGAGAAGAGGCCCGAATGATAGTCCAGAAGTGCTTTTCCCGAGAAATGGAAGAACAATTCTTTGGATTTTTTAAGAAAAGTAGGAAAGTGCAAGCGCTATTAAAACTCTTAGAAACAACTCAATCTTAAGCAAAAGTGTTCAAAACACAATGGATCAGAGATAGAAGGTCAATGGCAAAAAGGAGGGGAGGTTTACCTCTAGAAAAATCGATCAGTACTGATCAAAACCACTCAGTATTGAGTGGTATTTATTATAGTTTGGGCCCGGTCACTTACCCCTTCATACTTAGACCTGGATCTAGACCTTATATTTCGCAGGCCTTTGGCTTTGGTAGGTGGTTTCCCTATAAATACAACAATTACAACTTTAGAAATATGACTTTTTCAACTTGATTTCTTTTATATCATCATCTTCCCCAAATACTCCAAACACTCCAAAATCTAAGGTCAATTAGTTTATGGTCGGATTTAAGTTATAAGAATTGTATTCCAAAGAGAGTCAATCAATAACAAAGATTAAAGTCGACATCGTTTGCGTCAAAATTGACCACAAACACCTAGTAGCATGAAAGCACCCGTTTATGATCGCAAACCAGCAACAATCAATTATAGAACTCAGATCTAAGCGGTAACAATCACAATAATTCACAAATAACAATCACAAACACAGGATTTATAGTGGTTCGGCGATCTTGCCTACGTCCACTTTGAAGTTTATGTCTTTATTGATGTTCGCTTGATGATTTCAAATGATTACAGAAGATTACAACTAATGATAGCTTTCAAATCTGATTACAACAGTAATGATGAAGTATGGAATTGAATACGGCAGAGCCTCGATGTTCAATGGCCGAAGACCCCCTTTTCTGAAGGCTTCAGGGTGCTATTTATAGGCATAGGAGGCCTAGATCTCGCTCAAACTTCGGGGGACTTTTTCTGGCATGTGAGTGGGACCACGCGACCGACCCCACCAAGTTTCGACTCGATCCGGGATCGATACGAAGTGATTTCGAATCCATCAAAAAATGATCCAATCTAGTTGAAACTTGGCAGGAACAATCTTTACCTTGTATGGAAGCTACTATGAAAATTTCGTTGCATTTGGATCAGTGGTTTAGGAGATATGATCGATTCGAATTGGAGTGTTTCGGTTGGCTGTTTGGTTCGAATCCATTGCTTCGAATCCACTCCCTTCGACTCCATCAGCTCACGTGGTCTTGTGATGAGGTGGCACGCGTCCTTCGAGTCGATCCGGTCTTCTCTCCGGGTTGAACGCTTCGTCTCCTTGGATCTTGCCGACTTCGCATCATGGAGTGACACGTCATCCAAGTTAGTTGACTTGGTGGATTCGAACGTGACCGATTCGAACTGAGGTACCCCAATGGGTTCGAACTCGATCGATACGAACAGGATCGGTTCGAAGTGACCAACTCTTGATGGGTTCGAACCTGGTGGGTTTGAATGAAGCGAGGTGTTGATGGATGCGGACTATATGGAGTCGAGTTGAGACATGTGGATGGGTACGAAGCTTGCCCACCTGATGGGTTCGAAGGTAGGCCATCGGGATGGATACGAAGGTGTCGACGCGAAGTCCATGGATTCGAAGTAGGAGGAACTCGATGGATTCGAAGGACTTCCAAGCTTGATGGGTTCGAAGTGGATGGAGTCGAACCGGTGGCTGCGAACATAACTTCTGGCCATCGATTCGAACTGTGGGGTATCCTATGGATTCGAACCGAACAAGGGCTACCTCTCTCAAACTGAATCCATCATATCTTGAGCATACGAACTCGGATTGACTTGAAACTTGAAACGTTGGCTCTCGTGGATTTCCTAGCCATGTCCTATCAATTGTAGCCTGATCTGTGTTCGGACAAAATTTCATCGATATCCATAATGAAGTGAAGTACAACTGATCTCTGAGACGAACTGTCTCTTGTTTTTGACTGATCTTTTGGTATCACGGCTTTGCCAAAAAGCAGGAAAACATTTGCCCCCCAAAATATGCCTTGCGGTAGGAAGGCGTATTTTGTAATGCCATGATCTGGATGTTCATATCCTGTTGATGTCCTGCAAAAGAATTTATAGTTCTATGCGACCTCAAATAACGACCGTTCGGGATCGGGATATTTGAGATGAAGTGCGACCGTGCGCGGTCAAGTGGCGGATCTCAAATGACGACCATTCGCGATCAAGCCATTTGAGGTGAGATGAGTTGTGCCGTTCGGGGCGAGTCGTGCCGTTCGAGGCGAATTGTGACCGTTCGCGATAGTGTGCCGTTCGAGGCGATTTGGTGACCGTTCGAGGTCGGGTGCCGTTCGTGGCGAGTTGTGACTGTTCGAAGTCGGGTGCCGTTCGTGGCGAGTTGTGATCGTTCGCGATCGCGTGCCGTTCGAGGCGAGAAAGTGTGCCCGGGAGAGCTTGGTATTATCGATACCAGGCTCACGCTCGCTTGGGTCCCTGGATCGTTTGTCAGGGCGGTTTATCGCCTTCTCAGAGCATGCCTAAGGACCGTTCGCGACCCCGTACATGTGTAAGTAGCTTAGCCATTTCAGAATTATCAGAATCAAATATCTATTCAACAGATGAATTTTAAAACAGAAATGTCCAAACAAACCAAGCTCAAATGTCCAAATCAAAATGAAACAAAAGCAAAGAAAGGATGTCAAAGTGTAAGTTCCCACTACTAAACGGTCAATGATCATTCAGAGCATGCCTGGGGATCGTTCGCGATCTCGTACATGTGTAAATGTGTTAATTATGTTAGTGGGAAGCTTACGACTTGTTCATCGTTATTTCAATCAATTGATAATCAAACGGTTCCTTGATTCAGGGTCGCCTCTAGCTGATGTAGACGGTGGTCTCTCTGGTTCCACCACTGGAGTTTGCCTCCTCACATATTGAAGGAGCATACCATTCGTGATATGTCCTTCTACGTCGTCCTTCAGATGTCTACAATCATTAGTGTTATGACTGTTTAATACATGAAATACACAAAACTTATCTGATCTTCTTTCGTTGGAAGTTGGATCCCTTCGCATTGGTGTACGATACGGGACCTGCTGCTTGGTATCCTGATAAATTCGTTCCAGACTCTCATTCATCTCGGTGTAAGTGGTGAATCACGGATCCCTCCGTTGCCGCTTTGACCTGTCGTCATAATCCTCAGCCTTTCGTTTTTCCTTTATCCTTGCCTGAGCCCTTTTCGAAAGGCTTTTTTTCTTTAAGCACATAAACTTCTATTCCCTCTCCTTCTTCTCTTTCTGCATTTGCATCCTCTAATCGCAAAAACTTTTCTGCCTCGTCGTAGAATTCCGCTAGATCCACAGGCGGATCTTTGGTCAAATAATTTTTGAACTCTGTGCCATCAGCTACTCCGGACACAGCTGCCATCACAACCATAGATGGGTCAGCTCGATCCACCGAAGCTGCTGCTGCGTTGAATCGCGTTATATAACTCCTCAAAGTCTCTCAGGCTTTCTGCTTTAGGGTTGCCAAAGTCATCACATTCTTGGGTCTTGTAATGTGAACTCTGAATTGCCTCATAAATCTCTCAATTAAATCATTCCATGTTCCGATGGATCCATTCTCCAATTGTCTAAACCACAATGCTGCAATATCCGCCAAATACAATGGAAAGCACCGGGCCATAACCTCCTCTGATGCCCCCAGCACTTCCATATGCCTCATATACTTTGTTAGATGAACCGTGGGGTCCGTTCTCCCGTCATACATGTCCAACGATGGTAACTTGAACTCTGGTGGGTTTCTAGCTCGCCTGATTGCTGGAGTAAAAGGACTCCTATTAACATCCTCTAAATCTTTATTTACCAAACCGCCTCTCATAGCTTTTCTAACCATCTCCGCCAATCTGTCATTGTCCCCGAGATGCAACCTTCGCTCATCACTTTCGACCTGCCCCCCGAGTCCACGAGGGAATTCTGGGATCTGCCCCCTTGACTGAGAGTTCACTTCTCTACTACTCCCGGGTTGTGCAGATGTTCCTATTTCTCTCTCTGAAATTGGGTCAACGTTCTCCATGGGTGTGCCTCCTAATCCAGGTGCTACGCCGGATGGTCCTGCTCCGTTCTGGATTCTATCTGCTTCTCTATTCTGTGCTCCAAGCTGTCCTATCTGTTGAAATAAACTCTGGATCAACTCCTCTTGTTTCTTCATCATTGTCTCCATCTCGTCCCTAGTGATGAAGACCGATGCTTGGTTCGCTCCTAGGAAGCCTCTTGACTTCCTTGATGTTCACTTCTCTCTGGCCTTGGCCTTCTGCTCGATTGTCTCGTCATAATTCCTCAAATCTGAACTCCTAAACTTTCTGAATCAACTTCTAATTGGTAGAACTCCTGAGTTAGCGTTCTCGGTGAAAGCACCAAAATGTTTGCGTCAAAATTGACCACAAACACCCAATATCATAAAAGCACCCGTTTATGATCGCAAACCAGCAATAATCAATTATAGAACTCAGATCTAAGCGATAACAATCATAATAATTCACAAATAACAATCACAAATACAGGATTTATTGTGGTTCGGCGATCTTGCCTACGTCCACTTTGAAGTTTATGTCTTTATTGATGTTCACTTGATGATTTCAAATGATTACAACAGATTACAACTGATGATAGCTTTCAAATCTGATTACAACAGTGATGATGAAGTATGGAATTGAATCCGGCAGAGCCTCGATGTTAAATGGCCGAAGATCCCCTTTTCTGAAGGCTTCAGGGTGCTATTTATAGGCGTAGGAGGCCCAGATCTCGCTCAAACTTCGAGAGACTTTTTCTGGCACTTGAGTGGGCCCACGCGACCGACCTCACCAAGTGTCGACTCGATCTGGGATCGATACGAATTGATTTCGAATCCATCAAAAAATGATCCAATCGAGTTGAAACTTGGCAGGAACAATCTTTACCTTGTATGGAAGATACTGTGAAAATTTCGTTGCATTTGGATACGCGGTTTAGGAGATATGATCGATTCGAATTGGAGTGTTTCGGTTGGTTGTTTGGTTCTAATCCATTGCTTCGAATCCACTCCCTTCGACTCCATCAGCTCACGTGGTCTTGTGATCAGGTGGCGCGCGTCCTTCGAGTCAATCCGGTCTTCTCTCCGGGTTGAACGCTTCGTCTCCTTGGATCTTGCCGACTTCGCATCGTGGAGTGACACGTCATCCAAGTTAGTTGACTTGGTGGATACGAGCAAGTGAGTTCTCGTGGAGTCGAACGTGACCGATTCGAACTGAGGTACCCCAATGGGCTCGAACTCGATCGATGCGAACAGGATCGGTTCGAAGTGACCAACTCTTGATGGGTTCGAACCTGGTGGGTTTGAATGGAGCGAGGTGTTGATGGATGCGGACTATATGGAGTCGAGTTGAGACATGTGGATGGGTACGAAGCTTGCCACCTGATGGGTTCGAAGTTAGCCATCGGGATGGATACGAAGGTGTCGACGTGAAGTCCATGGATTCGAAGTAGGAGGAACTCGATGGATTCGAAGGACTTCCAAGCTTGATGGGTTTGAAGTGGATGGAGTCGAACTGGTGGATGCGAACATGACTTCTGGCCATGGATTCGAACTATGGGGTATCCTATGGATTCGAACCGAACAAGGGCTATCTCTCTCAAACTGAATCCATCATATCTTGAGCATACAAACTCGGATTGACTTGAAACTTGAAACGTTGGCTCTCGTGGATTTGCTAGCCATGTCCTATCAATTGTAGCATGATCTGGGTTCGGACAAAATTTCATCGATATCCATAGCGAAGTGAAGTACAACCGATCTCTGAGACGAATTGTCTCTTGTTTTTGACCGATCTTTTGGTATCACGGCTTTGCCAAAAAGCGGGATAACAGACATAGGACGGAGTATTTTTCGAACCACTAGAAAAATAACGTCTTTTCTATTTCTTTTATTTCATTAGATCCTATGCTTTTAATTAGTTCTAGGGTGTTTATGTCATTTTTGGTGCTAACATTTTTGGTGCTTTCATTGAGAAAGAGCTAGATTTGACAACATAAAGCTTAGATCTGAAGTTTAGAAGAGTTAAGGAGGCTTAATGCTAGGTCTATAGTTGGAAGGGGTTAACCAGAGAATGAGGGATGTCAAGAAGTGTCCTCAAGTTCTAATCAATCCCTTTATGTAACTAGAGAGGAGTTGGGAAGAATGATGAAAGAGAAGCAATATTGAATAATGGCTCGACGGTAGGAGATGCTAGATGGATTTTTTAAAAGGATAAATCAACAAAGAATAGCCAAAGCATGAAGAATTTAGAACCAAAGATCAGAAACCCATGCGGGATCACTTGGAGTTGAAGCAAAGCAAACTGGAATAATGCCCCCATGACAATAACAACTTGGTACCGACCTGAATCTTATTGGTACCAAGATGAATTTGCTTAGGGCCATGGTCTATTTGGATCAAGAATGAGCTCTAATGCCTGTCACAGTTTATATTGGAGCAAGAGAGGTAGATCGAAATGTGAATGCATAACAATAGGAGTTGGAACTAGAAGCTCACCGCAGGAATGGAAGAGAGGAGGTGCAAAAAGAAGTTATGGATCGAAGAATTCAATTAGATGATAACCCCAAAATGGTATGGATTGGAGCCAGGTTTGAATCCCTTACATCGACTTCTGTTTTAAATAAATGATGCAATATTACTATCAGACCGCTTACATGTGTACGGGATCCAGATCGGTCCCTAAGCATACTCTGAATTAGAAGTTTGAAGGTGATCCTTGATAGGATTATATGTTTTGATGTTTGTTAGATGCTCCGACTTAGGCTTCATGAGTGATGTCTGACCCCGATTAGGAAATGCCAACGAAGATAATTGACCCCCTAAAATTGATTAGGATTTTATAAACCACTTAAATGTGATAGCTGATACTGATTGATCATGGTAGTCTTATCTCGGGAGATGGGGCGATGACCATAAGGTGTAGCCCCTTGCCGGAGAGAAAGTGGATTGAGTTTGTACGAGAATAAGTCCCCTTACCGGAGAGTGACTACATGGACTTGCTTGGACATTGAGTCCCCTTGCCAGAGAGCGAGCGGATTAGACTTAGCAAGGATATGGAGAGACTGAATGCTAGATTATATGTTAAACAATCCAGAGAGATTGAACCCTATATTGGATGTTAAATGATCCGAAGAATTTGAACCGTAAATTGGATGTTAATAAATCTGAAGAGGTTGAATCCTAGGTTGGATGTTAACTGATCCAGAGAGATCAAACCCTAGTTTGATGTTGAACGATCTAGAGAGGTTAAACCCTAGATTAGATGTTAAAAGATATAAAGAGATTAGACCCTAAAGTGGACGTTGACTTGACCTTAGGATTTTAATGCCTTGTGATTAGACTAAAATAGATAATTCTCGGATGAACATAGGATGATTTTTATTTATGATAAGATAATTGCACTTGAAAACGGTATGATTGTGATTTATGACTAACACTTATGCAAGGACTAGAGTCCTTAGCTATAATGGTCTAGGACGACATTTGGTTTGTAGGTAAATCTGAAAGTACCGAATAATTCACCATAACTTGGATCGATAGATAGCCGGAGAGCATGACAGTCAGTGATCGATCGCTACTACTTAAGCTTGTTATTGAGCAAAGCACACCTTACATTCATAAGGCATAATTTAAGGGGCATGTGTTATAGTCATATTTTCCGCAGTTTTTGAACGGACTTAAATGAGTGAATTTGACGACAAAGGATGAAAAAATAACCCAGTGACTATTGAAACATCATGAAAAGTCAAGAAAAAGTAAATGTAGAAAAATAGTCGAAACAAGCTGAAAAAATAGAAAGTCACATTATTGCTCGGCTTCCCCAGGGCAGTACAGAGCGTACTTGGATCGAAAACACAAAAGTTTGAGGTCAAACTCCAATCAATCGGTTTCGAGTAGAACATTGGTCACACACGAAATTCTCATGTCAGACTCTAAGTGATTGGTAGTGAGCAGGACTCCGGTCAGACACACAAAACTCCAAAGTAGGATTCGATGCACTCAAGCTTTGGACAACTTCAAGCAAGACTCGAAGCAAACACACAAAACTCTCCGGTTCGACATCAAGTCAGTAAATGTTGACTTGAAGCTTATGATTTTCATCGAGTTAATTTTCACCAACATGATTAAAGCTATCTAAAATGATGATATGAAGTAACTCAAGAAATTGCAAAAGAAGTGGAGCAAAGAAAATCATTCGGTAACGAGCACTTCCTCTCGATACCAAGCATTTATTTCTCCATGTGGGCCCCGAAAACAGTTGTAAATGGAGCACGGGCCCGGGTGATTTTAATGGAGTTCTTTTCTCAAGAAATAGAAAAAAACTCCAAGTATTTTCGAAAGAAAAGAAGATAAGTACAAGCGGTATTAGAAACTCTTAAAAACAACACAATCTCAGGGGAAAAATATTCAGAACACAAGGATCAGAGATAGAAGGTTAATGGAAAAAAGGAGGGGAGGTTTCCTCCTAGAAAATAGGTTGCTACTGATCAAAACCACTCGGTAATTAGGCCCGGTTACTTACTTCGGTATAGTCGGATCTAGATTTAGACCCTATATTTCATGGGCCTCCAGCTCCATTAGGCACTTTTCCAATAAATACAATACCTATAGGTTCAGAAAAAGGACACTTTGAACTTGATTTCTCTTCTATCATCTTCTTCCCCAAATGCTAGAAACACTCCTAAATCCGAAATATACTAGTTTTTGGTTGGATTTGATTTATAATCATCGTATTCCCAAGAGAATAAATTAATAATAAAGATTTAAGTGGATGTAGGCTGGAGTATTTACCGAACCACTATAAAAATTATGTCTTTTCTATTGTTTTTACATTTGTTTCATTAGATCCGCTTCTTTCAATTAATTCTAGATGTTTGTGCCTTTTTGGTGCTAACAACAAGCTTGTAAGAGGCTAAAATACGCTCTACGTGAATTCCATATGATAAGACAATTTATCAATAATGAAAATATAATGATCAAGAGAGTAGACACTAAATATAACATCGCAAATCCATTCATTGAGGCCCTTTCTCGATCTAATTTAGGAAGACTCGTCGAAAATATAGGCATATGCTCTACAATGGGTCCCAAGTGAAAGTGGAAGATTGATAAAGATAAAGGTGTGCCCATAGGAGCAATTATATAAATGGGGATTTTCACTTCAAGGGCTTATTTGTGTAGGGTAATAAGTTTTAAGGACACTACTTTTGAAAAATTAGTTTTAAGGACATTTTTCAGAAAAAAGATAAAAGAATTTATCATTTTCAGTTATATAGAAATAATGATATAACGATTTATCATTTTCCTGTATAACTTAAAAAGATAAATGAATTTATCATTATGCTGTAAATTGTCCTTAAAACTAATTATTCAGAAGTGCTGTCCTTAAAACTTATTACCCTGCAAATAGAAGCCCTTCAACCTAATTTCCACCATATAAATTATTATATAATATAACTCTTGTATGAGAATCTTGTTTGAAAAATGTACGCTTTTGGTTTTTTTTCCTATTGGATGTATTTTTATATTGCGGTATAAGTAATAACCTGAATACATGGATATATACCAATACAAAAACTTTAGAAAAAATATTTAATGGTTTGAAGTTGTGAATGTTTTCATAACCATGAGTGTTACATAAATTTTTAATATATTTGTCCTCAAAATGTTCTTAATCAAGATGTAACGAGAAAAAGGTACTCATACATCAATCGAGACTAGTGTATATAGTGCTTTCTGTAAGATAGATCATGAATTATTCATGACCATTAGGAACACCAAGGGATTACATACTTGTAGTTATTAGGAACAATCATTAAATGATCCAACGAGAGTCTTCTATAGATTAATACAATTAAGTCCAAATATAGGATCTCATGTAATGATGTTCAATCATCTTCAGACTTGAGAGTACTATTGTCTTAGGTGTCTAGAGTGTACTTTGATTATGGTTAATTGATGTGCATGTAAATGTGCATACTTTTACTGTGACGACCCGGAATTTTGAGCAATATCAATTTATTAATCTTTGATTATAATTAAATTAATTTGATCATTTTATATTATAAATTGACAAGTTAAATTCTTTTAAAAGGCGAATAATAATAATTTGACAATATCTATCAACATTTTTCATAATAGTATATAATAGGCAAGTTTAATTTCTTTCGGAATGCTGATAATATTTTAATTTGGAAATATTTATTTTAGCAATTTAAACTTTGATTAGATTTATTCTTCATAAGCTAATCAAAATATTTTCTATTTATGATATATATATATATATATATATATATATATATTGATATATCCCGTAAATAGGAAGTGTTTAATGTAATAAAGCTTTTTATTCAAATTTTAGTATATATGAATATATATATATATATATATATATATATATATATATATTGATTTGAAAATTGTGTTTTAAAATTTAATATAGTAATTATTAAATCTAATGTTAAAATTAGTTTCCATTTGAAATATATATATTTGTATATATTATAAATAGGGAAATATTGATTTGAATTTAATAAGTATTTTCAAACTTTAATAAATATATAGTTTGTAATTTGAAAAGTTAATTTGATTTAATGCTTTTGAAAATGATATTTTAGATTTAAATAACAAGAATAATTTCTGATTTATTTTTGATATATATTTTAAGCTTTTGTTTTAAATAAGATTTAAATTAAAAGTTCATTTTTTTTAATATTCTTTCATTTTAATTTTAACATAAGTCAAGCTTGTTTTAAAATTTTTACATAAAGAATTAATATAAGTTTCTCAAATTTATAAACATATGTTATATGATTTGATCAAATATTAGTTATTTGAATTCACATGAATATTTATTAATCAGATAAGTATACACATTTTATAATTAAATAAATATTACATAAATACATGTATATAGCTTAAATAAATTATTAAAAAGAAAATAACATTTAAAACATCAATAAAACATTAGAAAATAACTTTAGTAAATATGAATTTAATATTTTAACACTTGTAAGTATTTTGTCTTAATAAAAGACATTTGTAATTACATGTGCTTAGTGTAAGATAATGGGAACATAGGATAGACAAATGGCAATACTCTCTTGAAAATAATTTAAAATTTAATTGTAATTAAAAGGAGAGTTTTATTCTTCAGCTGAAAATCTTTTCTTCATTTTAACTCAAACATAATACAAAGATCAAAATGAATACAAATGCAAACCAAAGAAAAGGAAAAAAAATGAAATCTGTGAAACCTGGAAAATCCGAAGACCTAAAGACAGTAAAATCTGGAAACTCAAATCAATGCAAGAACAACAATCAAAGGGAAGAAAGCAACAAGATGTAAACTTCATCAAGCAATTCAGATTCATCAGCAATTCAGGAAAATCGACTGCAATAAGATTTTAATTCAACATGCAAATTAATTCTAGAACCTGGAAATGCAGTTCTATCTTCTGCTCTTCCCGTTGCACATAAAAGGTGAGTAAATGCAATTTAAAAACAGTTTTAAATCTTAAAATTTATCTCGTTCTTGTGTAATTATGATGATTTGTCTGGATTATTGGATTTAAATTAATACATGTAGATGTATGAGTGCTTGATGATTGTGAGTTGCCTGTATACATAAATATATGCTCAGTATGCTTATAAACAGGTTTTCAATTTCATAATAAATTCAACAACACAATGTTGAATTCGAATTTGCTTATGATTTATAGACAAAAGTTGTTTGTAATTATGTAGCTTTTTATCTAAAAATAATTGTAAGTTTTAAAATTGAATAATTGGCTTAAAATTTTCAAATTTACAGTTAAATGGTAAATTGGGTCAAAAATTTATTAAATCAATTTAAATTTTGATTTCATAATGAGATTACATATTGTAAATCATGATTTTTAATGCTTGTATCATGATTTTTAATTGGGTGATTAATGACATATCTGGGTTTTTCAGTTTTGGGCATAATGGTCGATCTACGGTGATCAGCAGCAAATTGCTCGACGTGGTTGAGCTCGGAGGTTGAGGGGGTGACGGTGATCTTGGGAAAATTGCTTTGATAATTTATTAATGAATGAGGTGGCCGATAATTGAGGAATTAGGGTTTTGTATGCTGCGAATGCCGATGTTGTTTCCATTAGGTTTTGTGTCGACGTGGGGCTACTGGGGTTGATCGCGTGTGTTGCCGTAGATTCTGGAAGTTGCGATGAGGCTTTGGGTAGAAGGGTGAGGCGTCTTGTGGCAAGGATCGTCGGTGACGTTGGATTTTTTGGCAATGGTGGTTCGAACTGTTGAGTTCGATAGTCATATTTCGATTTTCAATCGAAATGAGTTTTCTGGGTTTAAAGTGTTGACGTAGTAGTTGAAGTCGATGTGTTGGAGGTCGGTGTGGAGTTCGTCGTCGACCGACGGCAATGTGCATGTTGATGTGCGCGGTGTCATGTTTCTGTAGTGGATTGTGTTTTGGGAAGGATGATGGTAGGAGCTCGAAGATTACCTCGGGAGTTTGATGTTTTGGCTCGAAGCAGGGTTTAGAAAGGGGGGGACTCGAGGTAAGCGCGAGGAAGTGGAGTGGATTGCTCGAGCTTGATGAGCTGTTTTTGTTATTCTGGGTTTTTAACTAAACGGTAATGTTTTTAAAAGTTGAAACACAGAAACTTTGATATTAGTAAATGATTCAAGTTTAAAGCAAGTTTAACAAGTTTTTATTTATAAAATAAATAAATAAAATAAAATAATTTGTTTCAAGTTAAAGTTTTAAATAAGTTATATATATATTAAATTATGAAAGTTTTAATATAAAATAAGTGGATTTTTAAATAAAGTTTGTATTAAACTTTATTAAATTAACTTTGGAAAAAGTTTTAAAAGATTCAAAAGTTTAATTTAAAATGTATTCAAATTATAAATTGGTTTCTAAAATGTTATATTTTATTTTAAATAAAGTGTAATGATTTAGAATTTGGAAATCAATTATAATAAAGATTTTCTTAAGTAGTTTAGAGTTTTGATTTAATTTAAAGATAATCAAATATATGAAGATAATTGGAATACTTCAATTATGATTAATTATCAAAGTGTTTTGGTTAATATAAAAAATTTAATTTAGATAATAGGTTTCTTAATTAAGAATCTTTTTAATATAGTAAATTAAAGAATCATTTAATTAATTTAAATGATTAATATAATTAATTAAGTAATTAATTTGTGATTAATCGAAGATAATCACTCATGGATTAATTTAGTGTAATTACTTGGAAAGTAATTAAGTAATTAATTACTGGAGGTAATTAAGTAAAGGATAATTTCTTTACGGAAGTAATTAAGTGGATGTGATTAAGAGTTAATCACTTGTGTTATTAATTAATATAAGTAATTAAAGGTTTAAATTATTAATTAATGGTCAATTAATAAAAGGATTAAGAGTATTTAATAATGTGATTAATTACTTGTTAAAGTAAATAATTTAAAAAGAAATTTAATTAATGAAAGTAATCATTAATTAATGGAAATAATTAATTAATTATTAATTATTAATTAAAAGATAATTAATTTATACTTATGTTTTAATTACTCAATGTAATTAAAGTAATTAATTAAATATGATTAATTAAAAGCAATTAATCAAATATGATTAATTAAAAGTAATTAATTAAATGTGATTAATTAATCAAGAGTATTAAATTAAAAATAATTAATCAAGAGTAATTAATTAAAAGGTGACTAATCAGGTATGATTAATTAAGGGATAATTAAGGAATAATTATCAGAATAATTAAGGAATAGTTAATCTAGTGTGATTAATTTAAAAGGTTAATTAAGAGATAATTACTTGAATAATTAAGAAGTAATTAATCAGGATGATTAATTAGAAATTGTAATTAAGGAAATAATCACCTAAAGTAATTAAGTAATAATTAATCAAGGACGATTAATTTAAAGTGGATAATTAAGTGATGTTTATTAATTAATTTGTAATTAATTAGTGAATATGAAAGCTGGATTGATGATAATCCAAGTGATTAAGTAAGAATTAATTTAATTAAGAATCAATTAAATTAATTAAGTTGGATCAAACTTGTTATGGTTGATTAACGATTGGTTGATAAGTATCATTGGATGAGTTAATGATATTGGATGATATTGAATGTCATTGGTTGATATGTAATAATATGAATCTGATATATCTGAAATGTGATATATGTTGCTTTGTGACATGTATGGATGAATGTGATAATAGTGGATTATCTATCTGTGTTATGAATCATCCATTTATGTTAAGTGATATTCTGAATATTTACTGTTTAAAACCCTTAAGTACAACTTGGACATTAAAATGGCGTTTGGATTCGGTGAGACCGGGATCGGGTTTCCATATTTGGATATCCGAAAACCACACCGATCCAAAATAAACGTTAGGTCGTGAATCCAAGTGGATTGCAAGTGAAGACTCGAGGTGTAAGAACTAATCGTCAGTATAACTCTGGGGGTGATTCTGTTATGAGTTTGACGGAAATAGTACTTACATGCTCGAGATGGCGATTCAGAATGCAAGGGCTATGGTCGTTGACTCTGAGGGTGATTCCAAAATGAGTGCAACGAGATAGTGCATTCGGTTCCGTTCGAACCCGAAATGGACTTGTATGGATTGAATGCTTTCAGAACATCATCAGGTGGACGATGAGCATTCTAAGATAAATGTGTCCTATAAAGGTAATCACAGCCTCAAGCCTCATATACCGGGAATGTCTAAAACAAGGGAGGTGCGACAAGGTTAAGTGGATCATGCCCAAGTAGGACGAGATTTACCCCTGTCTAGATGTCCCTTTTTATTTCGGCTTTGTGGGTGGTTGGATCTCCAGCCAACTGCGGGGTGGTCTTGTTCGGGACTGTTCAGTAAGGAATGGTCATGGCCTTGTGTTGCAGGGGAGTTAGGGTGGCTCCTCAGTACGGTGATTTAGGCCACGTACTGTGACGGGCGGTACCCCAGTAGCCCTGCCATTGATGGAAACCCATTCTTCCTACGAGACCCTACGGTTTTGTTTGTATTACCCACTTTTGTGGCTAGTACTAGAATTTAATGAATGTAAAAATTTCGGCTATTTCATATTTACTTAAACCCTAGACACTATTGTAATATCGCTGGATTTCCTATCAAATGTTTTGGTTAGCGTAAGGTAAAAACTTTTCCATGCTTATGTGTGGGAAGTCTTACGTGATACCTTTCTTTTTCAAAGAATTTTCTAAAGCTAAGCAAATTTAAACCGTTTACTCACACCAGACCCCTGTCTGACCCGAGTGTTTATTTTCTGTTTTATTAAACTCTTGGGTACTCATATTATGTATGAGTAGTCAAGTGATTCAGGTTATCCTTGACGAATTTTGGAGGAGCTTTGGAGAAGGAGGCTTCAGCGTGTAGATATATAGTTAGAGTTTCCACTGTGTGTTATTCCGTATTATTGTTCTTGTACTGTATATTAGACAGAAATGCTATAACTGTCTAAATTGAGATGTATAATTGTGTACTCTGATGTATGTGATACTATGTATATGTTATATATTATATTTCATTAGTTCCGCTGTGAGATTCTGATGTCTTGTTGTTCTTTCTTCTCTTTCTTTTCTTCTTATATCCCTTTCTTTCTTAAATAGTGATGCGTCTTTCTGGTGGTAGAAAGTCGGGTCCCTATAGTTGGTATCAGAGCATTAGGTTGAGTGAATAGCTAGGCTATGGGTACTTGTAATTTTTATACATATATTTATATATCTACCTAATCTTTTGGGTTATCTGTTCGGGTTTTCCAACATAGGTTATAGAGGTAATTAAGGTTGGAGTGTGTGTGACACGACTACCACTAGTGGATGAGGCTCTTATGTTGTGGTTGGAGGTGTATCTATCGAGATTGTAGACCTAATACCGTCTCGAATAAGCTTTGTAGATTGGTGAAAGGATTTCATTGATCCCAGAGGAAGTCTTTTCAAGAATTGGAGTATATTTTTGAAGTGTGAGGTTGTTTTGCTCTCGAGTGAGCGTGATTTCCGAGAGTTGTATCTGTCAGCTGAGCAGAAGCGGGTGATGGTATCTTGGTGACTTCAGGAAGGAATAGCTGTGTGATGGGATGCAGTATCCATAGATGGTTCTGAAGATGTTCTTCTGAAGCAAGACTTAGTGGGTGTTGAAGGAACGTTGATGCCCACTGCAGGGAAGATTTTGATGTTTAGAGATTTTTCTAGATCTTAAGTAAGGGTATCTTATCTATATTTAAGTATGAGACTAAGGTCGATGAGTTACCTCATTTCGGACGTGGTCTCATTTGTTTTCCTTAAGAAGAACAATTGATTAGTGTTTGATTTGAAGTCGAGTTTCTTGAGGAAATGTCTACTCGTTTCAAAGATCTTTTAGTTGAATTGGGTGATAGTTTTGAGTTTCAAGAAGCTTGGGGTTAAGGATGATCTTTTGGCTTAGCTGTATCATTGAAGTGAAGCTTGGAAGCAGCAGCGTGGATCCGTTTATTCGATGATTCTGAAATCTTTAGGATTCTACTATCGGCAGACTAGGCAGATGGTGAAGGCTTATCCATTTCTTTGGGAGGCTCAGCAGAGCAGGATATTTCTTGGAAGTGATCTATCAGTTTTTCTGGTAGATAAGCCATTCTTGAAGATTGATCTCGATTAGGGAAGCTATTCTAGTTGGGGAGAACAGTTTCTTTGGAATTTGAACCGAGTACGATCGTGAAAGTGACTTGAGATTAGTTTGGGAAATCTTTGAGTATTCCTTGGTTTTGAAATTGAGGAATCTCATATGGAGGCAAAAGCTATTAAGGTAGTAAGAGATTTTCTAGATGTTTTGAGGAATTCAGAAGTTTACCCGAATCAGAGATTGAATTTTCTTATCGGCTTGAATTCCAGGAGTAATTTGATAGTTCAACCATGTAGAGGGACGACTCTTGGAGCGAGAAGAGTTAGTAAGACAGCTCAGGATTCTTTGGAGAAGGATTGACCATCTAGTTTCTAGTTAAGATTCTGCTGAGATGTTTTGACCAAGTGGAGTGGTCGCTAAGATTTTATGAGTCGGATGAATTATGTATGGAGAAAATTTACACTCGAGTTCTTCGATAGCATTCTCATCTACTACAGATCAGAGTTGTGCAGCGGAAGCGAGATAGCAGTTGTTCTAGTATGGGCAACCGGGAGTTGCAGTTTTCTTGGATTAAAAGATTTCTACAAGAAATTCAAGTATGAAGAAATTTTCTGGATTTGAAAGGTAAGGTTGTCAAGTGCAACTGTTTAGCTATTCTAGATAGGAGAGGTAGGTCTGAAGTCCACTAATGCTTGTGGAATAGAGTTGTGTTTTGGATTTCGTAAAATTTTTGGGAAAGCCATTTTTTGAGTAGGATCTGGAAATTGGATTACTTTTTGGTCCAGATTGTTTCATGAAGCAATCAGCAAGGGTTAAGCTGATCAGGAAAATTGAAGGTGACTCAGGAACATCGGAAGAGTTATGCAGTTAAGTATTGAGGAGATTTGAAATGAGAAGTTGGGTTTTGGATATTGTTTTAGTTTTATCCGATTAAAAGAGATATACGACTGGGTAAAACTGGAGAGCTAGCTCCGGAGGTATTTTGAATTTTTCTGTGTTCTATGGAGATTAGATTTTTATCTACAGGATTGAATTGCCAGTTCAGATAACTGGAATTCATTGTATTTCACATTTCTCTGAGGAATATGTGTATGATTCATCGAGTGATAGAATCAGCAGTTCAGAAGGTTTTGGCAGTTGAGTTGATCTTGAGTTTAGTCTGATTTCTTATCCAGATTTGTAGGATCAGATGAGGGAGTTATTGGTTATAGTAGTGTAGTTACTTAAGGTTCTGTAGAGCGAGTATTCCAGTATAGGTACCTGGAAAACTTTAGATAATATTAGGAAGTTCTATTTAGAATTCTGTCTGAATAGATAAAATTGTTTGTTTGAATTGGTTGCTATGATTGATAGTGTTTGATTTCTGATTGAAATTTAAATTTTTTGCTGGATTATTGAATTATCTTTGCTTTTAAATTTCGGGGACGAAATTCTTTTAAGGGGGGAGGAATGTGATGACCCGGAATTTTGAGCAATATCAATTTAATAATCTTTGATAATAATTAAATTAATTTGATCATTTTATATTATAAATTGACAAGTTAAATTCTTTTAAAAGGCTAATAATAATAATTTGATAATATCTATTAACATTTTTCATAACAGTATATAATAGGCAAGTTTAATTTCTTTTGGAAAGCTAACAATATTTTAATTTGGAAATATTTATTTTAGCAATTTAAAATTTGATAAGATTTATTCTTCATAAGCTAATCAAAATATTTTCTATTTATGATATATATATTCCTGTAAATAGGAAGTTATTAATGTAGTAAAGCTTTTTATTCAAATTTTAATATATATGAATATATATATATATATATATATATATATATATGAAAATTGTATTTTAAAATTTAATATAGTAATTATTAAATCTAATGTTAAAATCATTTTCCATTTGAAATATATATATTTGTATATATTATAAATAGGGAAATATTGATTTGAATTTAATAAGTATTTTCAAACTTTAATAAATATATAGTTTGTAATTTGAAAAGTTAATTTGATTTAATACTTTTGAAAATGATATTTGAGATTTAAATAACAAGAATAATTTCTGATTTATTTTAAATATATATTTTAAGCTTTTGTTTTAAATAAGATTTAAATTAAAAGTTCATTTGTTTTAATATTCTTTCATTTTAATTTTAACATAAGTCAAGCTTGTTTTAAAATTTTTACACAAAGAATTAATATAAGTTTCTCAAATTTATAAACATATGTTATACGATTTGATCAAATGTTAGTTATTTGAATTCACATGAATATTTATTAAAGAGATAAGTACACACATTTTATAATTATATAAATATTAGATAAATACATGTATATAGCTTAAATAAATTATTAAAAAGAAAATAACATTTAAAACATCAATAAAACATTAGAAAATAACTTTTGTAAATATTAATTTAACATTTTAACACTTGTAAGTATTTTTTCTTATTAAAAGACATTTGTAATTACATGTGCTTAGGTGTAAGATAATGGGAACATAGGATAGACAAATCGCAATACTCTCTTGAAAATAATTTAAAATTTAATTGTAAATCAAAAGGAGAGTTTTATTCTTCATCTGAAAATGTTTTATTCATTTTAACCCAAACATAATACAACGATCAAAATTAATGCAAATGCAAACCAAAGAACAGGAAAAAAAATGAAATCTGTGAAACCTGGAAAATCTGAAGGCATAAAGACAGTAAAATCTGGAAATTCAAATCAATGCAAGATCAACAATCAGAGGGAAGAAAGCAATAAGATGTAAACTTCATCAAGCAATTCAGATTCATCAGCAATTCAGGAAAATCAACTGCAATAAGATTTTAATTCAACATGCAAATAAATTATAGAACCTGGAAATGCAGTTCTATCTTCTGCTCTGCCCTATGCACATAAAAGGTGAGTAAATGCAATTTTGAAAACAGTTTTAAATCTTAAAATTTATCTTGTTCTTGTGTAATTATGATGATTTGTCTAGATTATTGGATTTAAACTAATGCATGTAGATGTATGAGTGTTTGATGATTGTGAGTTGCCTGTATACATAAATATATGCTCAGTATGCTTATAAACAGTTTTTCAATTTCATAATAAATTCAACAACACAATGTTGAATTCGATTTTGCTTATGATTGGTAGACAAAGGTTGTTTGTAATTATGTAACTTTTTATCTAAAAATAATTATTAGTTTTAAAATTGAATAATTGGCTTAAAAATTTCAAATTTACAGTTAAATGGTAAATTGGTCAAAAATTTATTAAATCAATTTTAAGTTTTGATTTCATAATGGGATTACATATTGAAAATCATGATTTTTAATGCTTGTATCAAGATTTTTAATTGGGTGATTAGTGAGATATCTGGGTTTTTCAGTTTTGGGCATAATGGTAGATTTACGGTGATCAGCGGAAAATTAGTCGACGTGATTGAGCACGAAAGTGGAGGGGGCGACGGTGATCTTGGGAAAATTGCTTTGATAATTTATTAATGAATGAGGTGGATGATAATTGAGGAAATAGGGTTTTGTATGCTGTAAATGTCGATGTTATTTCCGTTGGGTTTTGTGTCGACGTGGGGATACCGGGGTTAATCGCGTGTGTTGCCGTAGATTCTGGAAGTTCCGACGAGGCTTCGGGGAGAAGGGTGAGGCGTCTTGTGGCAAGGATGGTCGGCGACGTTGGATTTTCTGGCAATGGCGGTTCGAACTGTTGAGTTCGATAGTCATATTTCGATTTTCAATCGAATTGAGTTTTCTGGGTTTAAAGTGTTAACGTCGTAGTTGAAGTCAATGTGTTGGAGGTCGACTTGGAGTTCACCGTCGACCGGCGGGGATGTGCACGTTGATGTGCACGGTGTTGTGTTTCTGTAGTGGATTGTGTTTTGGGGAGGATGATGGTAGGAGCTCGAAGATTACCTCGGGAGTTTGATGTTTTGGCTCGAAGCAGGGTTTAGAAATGGGGTGACTCGGGGTAAACGCGAGGAAGTGGAGTGGATTGCTCGAGCTTGATGAGCTGTTTTTGTTGTTCAGGGTTTTGAAGTAAACGGTAATGTTTTTAAAAGTTGAAACAAAGAAACTTTTATATTTGTAAATGATTCAAGTTTAAAGTAAGTTTAACAAGTTTTTATTTAGAAAAATAAATAAATAAAATAAAATAATTTGTTTCAAGGTAATGTTTTAAACAAGTTATATATATTAAATTATGAAAGTTTTAAAATAAGATTAGTGAATTTTGAAATAAAGTTTGTATTAAGCTTTATTAAAATAACTTTGGAAAAAGTTTTAAAAGATTCAAAAGTTTAATTTAAAATGTGTTTAAATTGTAAATTGATTTCTAAAATGTTATATTTTATTTTAAATAAAGTGTAATGATTTAGAATTTGGAAATCAATTATAATAAAGACTTTCTTAAGTAATTTAGAGTTTTGATTTAACTTAAAGATAATCAAATATATGAAGATAATTGGAATACTTCAATTATGATCAATTATCAAAGTATTTTGGTTAATATAAATAATTTAATTTAGATAATAGGTTTCTTAATTAAGAATCTTTTTAATATAGTAAATTAAAGAATCATTTAATTTATTTAAATGATTAATAGATAATTAATTAAGTAATTAATTTGTGATTAATTGAAGATAATCACTCATGGATTAATTTAGTGTAATTACTTGGATAGTAATTAAGTAATTAATTAGTGGAGGTAATTAAGTAAAGGATAATTACTTTATGAAAGTAATTAAGTGGATGTGATTAAGAGTATTTAATAATGTGATTAATTACTTGTTAAAGTAAATAAATTAAAAAGAAATTTAATTAATGAAAGTAATTATTAATTGATGGAAATAATTCATTAATTGTTAATTAATAATTAAAAGATAATTAATTTATATTTAAGTTTTAATTACTCAATGTAATTAAAGTAATTTATTAAATATGATTAATTAAAAGTAATTAATCAAATATGATTAATTAAAAGTAATTAATTAAACGCGATTAATTAATCAAGAGTATTTAATTAAAAATAATTAATCAAGAGTAATTAATTAAAAGGTGATTAATCAGGTATGATTAATTAAGGGATAATTAAGGAATAATTATCAGAATAATGAAGGAATAGTTAATCAAGTGTGATTAATTTAAAAGGGTAATTAAGAGATAATTACTTGAATAATTAAGAAGTAATTAATCAGGATGATTAATTAGAAATTGTAATTAAGGAAATAATTACTTAATGTAATTAAGTAATAATTAATCAAGGACGATTAATTTAAAGTGGATAATGAAGTGATGTTTATTAATTAATTTGTAATTAATTAATGAATATGAAAGCTGGATTGATGATAATTCAAGTGATTAAGTAATAATTAATTTAATTAAGAATCAATTAAATAAATTAAGTTGGATCACACTTGTTATGGTTGATTAATGATTGGTTGATAAGTATCATTGGATGAGTTAATGATATTGGATGATATTGAATGTCATTGGTTGATATGTAATAATATGAATGTGATATCTGAAATGTGATATATGCTGCTTTCTGATATGTATGGATGAATGTGATAATAGTGGATTATCTATCTGTGTTATGAATCATCCATTTATGTTAAGTGATATTCTAAATATTTACTGTTTAAAACCCTTAAGTACAACATGGACATTAAAATGGCATTTGGATTCGGTGAGAACGGGATCGGGTTTCCATATTTGGATATCCGAAAACCACACCGATCCGAAATAAACGTTAGATCGTGAATCCAAGTGGAGTGAAAGCGAAGACTCGAGGTGTAAGAACTATTCGTCAGTATAACTCTAGGGTTGATTCTGTGATGAGTTTGATGGAAATAGTACTTACAGGCTCGAGATGGTGATTCAGAATGCAAGGGCTATGGTCGTTGACTCTGAGGGTGATTCCAAAATGAGTGCAACGAGATAGTGCCTTCGGTTCCGTTCGTACCCGGAACGAACTTGTATGGATTGAATGATTTTAGAACATCGTCACGTGGACGATGAGCATTCTAAGATAAATGTGTCCTATAAAGGTAATCGCAGCTTCAATCCTTATCAACCGGGAATGGCTAAAACAGGGGAGGTGCAACAAGGTTAAGTGGGTCATGCACAAATATGACGAGATTTACCCCTATCTAGATGTCCCTTCTTATTTCGGCTTTGTGGGCGGTTGGATCTGTAGCCAACTGTGGTGTAGTCTAGTTCGGGATTATTCAGTAAGAAATGGTTTTGGCCTTGTGTTGCAGGAGAGTTAGGGTGGCTCCTCGATACGGAGATCTAGGCCACGTACTGTGACGGGCAATACCCCAGTAGCCCTGCCATTGATGGAAATCCATTCTTCCTACGAGACCCTACGGTTTTGTTTGTATTACCCACTTTTGTGGCTAGTAGCTAGAATTTAATGAATGTAACAATTTCGGCTATTTCATATTTACTTGAAAACCCTAGACACTATTATAATATCACTGGATTTCCTATCAAATGTTTTGGTTAGCGTAAGGTAAAAACTTTTCCATGTTTATGTGTGAGAAGTCTTACGTGATACCTTTCTTTTTCAAAGAATTTTCTAAAGTTAAGAAACTTTAAACCATTTACTCACAACAGACCCCTGTCCGACCCGAGTGTTTATTTTCTGTTTTATTAAATTCTTGGGCACTCATATTATGTATAAGTAGTCAAGTGATTCAGGTTATCCCTGACGAATTCTGGAGGAGGTTGGGAGCAGGAGGCTTCAGCGTGTAGATACATAGTTAGAGTTTCCACTGTGTGTTATTCCGTATTGTTGTTCTGATACTGTATATTAGACAAAAATGCTATAACTGTCTAAAGTGAGATGTATAGTTGTGTACTCTGATGTATATGGTACTATATATATGTTATATATTATATTTCACTCGTTCCGCTGTGAGATTCTGATGTGTTGTTGTTCTTTCTTCTCTTTCTTTTCTTCTTCTATCCCTTTCTTTCTTAAATAGTGATGCGACTTTCTGGTGATAGAAAGTCGGGTCGCTACATTTACCACCATATTTATTCTATTTAAATTAAATAAATGATCATATTAGGCATTTTAACTTTTTTTTAACCAAAATTCATATTAATTCCAAATTGCCACATATTCATCTTCATCCAAGGGCAAAACGGTCATTTGTGTGCATATATTTCTTTGAGAAAAATTAATTGAAAATTTATATATTTTTTTATAGGAATTTTGTCTCAAATAGAAGTGGTTTCATGAAGGAATATGCATGCACAAAGAAGATACAAAAGAATGAAGATGTGAATAACTCAAAGTGAAGAACATGGAGGACACCACCTACCTACCACCTAATGTACAAATTAGAGGCTAATGCATATGCTTATGGTATTAATGGCTTCATGTACATTTAAATGGGGATTATGACATGCTAATGATTACTTGGTGGCCACACTACCTCATGGGCATTTTGGGCATTTTTCAAAAATATGAGTTAGGGTTTCATACATGTATAAATACCCATATGTTTCATGTAATCCCCCCCTCTTCACTTAGTCTCTCTTTAGTTTAGTTTAGGCTCAAAATAAAAGAAAGCTTATCCTTTCTTTTCATGGCTACTTAGCCACTTCTTTATGTAATTCTTTTTATGCATTTTAGTATATTTAGCTTTTCTTCTCTTGTTTATTTTCCTTTCATGTTGTAGTGTAGATTTCTTTTCTTTTATGGAAGTAGAATAGTTCTCTTTTCCATTAGGTTTAATTTTCATTTTCTTTTTATTTCATGTTGAAAGCTACATTTGTAATCAAATGACAAATATGAGAGGCTAAACCCCTTCAATTTAGGGGGTAATGAAGCTCTCTAATTCTGTAACGACCCGATATTTTCGACCATTCACATCCGTTATAAGTGTATAGGTAGACACTTATGCCGGAATTGAATTGCTCAAAATACCGCGTTGTAAATAAAAATTTGACAAATCTCAGAATATACAGTAAATAATAATCACAGATCACAGACACAGAGTATATAATAATGCAGCGGAAGTAAAAAGAGATAGTAGTTCATGAAGCTACTATATAAAAATAAGATACCTCAGAGTTAAATAAGATACAACAGAAGAGTAACAAGATACATCAGGTACATATCAGAATACATCATTGAAACACCGGATACTGAAACAAAATAGATGGCTGGATCTTCAAGGAAAGCTCCAACTCCGAAGGTGAATCTTGAATGCTAACTCAATCAATCTGACTCGAGCATAAAGCAAAATACAAAACACTCGAGTCTGGACATAAATACTTATGAACTGTAAATAAACTCAAGTGAACAGTAACAAAACTGCATCAGTAACTTAAAGGATGCTTGGGATCGCCCATCCTTTAAGGATCCGTTAAACTATTTACTATGTAGTAATATTGCACTACTATAATAATGTCTACAGTAAAATAAACAAACTTTTAAATAGCGTTAAGGCTTTATATTTTCCACCTTAACACAATTAATGCCAATAGTCTATACAGTACCTGCATATCTCCTGATCGGGAGACTATGAGAAGATATTGCATAGGTACGACACAAATAGAAACTCGTAGTAAAGGCTCGGTATGGTAGGTGACACGGTACACAAGGCAATGCCAGGGTAGATATACCAGTTACGCACAGGGGCTGGTGGTAACGCAGTAGCCACATACGCCCACCTCGGAACACACTCCCAATCAAAATCGGAGGATGGCCATCTAATCAATCACCAGTAAGAGTATAGCATCGAAGGAATGTGTCCGACCAGAGGTGCTACCTCCTTTGGCCCGAGATTGCTCCTGTTTTAGCCACCTTATGCCAACTCACGGGAGTTGGGTCCACGTAATATACCTCAAGAATGTCGCCACCATCTTACTTCATTCTGGAATCTCCACCGCGTACACGGTTGTTAAAGTGGTTTTCGGAGTTGGCTGGGAGTATGACAACTTCCGATCCCGGTCTCTTTAACAACCAAACGTTATTATAACGCCTGGTCATTTCAAAATAGTTTATACTTCAAAAGGATCAAATCATTTCATTTCAAAACTATATTCCTTTCAAAATAGTTTACACTTCAAAACCAAAATCATTTTTATTTCAAAACTATATTCAAATCAAATAGTTTATCATTTCCATTTCAAACATATATTCACCTTTAAAAAAATTCATAATACTTTCAAAGTATAACTTTTCCGAAACCAAAATACTTGAAATCATTACACTTTGAAAATCATAACATTCCAAAATCATTCATTTGAAATCAATCTTTTAATTCTTTATACTTTACAAATTTATTCCATGAGACCAAAATTTTCAATTTCCAACTTAATTCAATTCAAACCATCAGTTTCAATTAAATTTGCCAATAACTATTTCAAATCATATCAATTTCAAATATAGATTTGATCCATAAATTAAACTATTCAATTTTTAATATATTTCAAAGCTTTCATATCCCGCATTTCAAAATCTAATTTTTTTATAATTTCATATATCTCAAATCTAGTTTCATTATTACTTAGTTTTGAAATATTCATTTCATACATCCAATATTATTTAAATAAACTTACATTACAATTAAACCAAATATCTTTTCATACAAATATAAACTTCAATATTCCTTTATCAAATAAATCAAAATCAAATATCATTCCACATTCACATTCTTTGCTAAAATAAAGATCAAATCATTTCCAATCATTTCAAAATCATTAAAATATTACATCCTTTCAAAACTTCATAATCAAATCATTATTTGAATTCAAATCCAAATATCCAAATTCAAATATCATTAAAAAATCAAATATTTCATTCATTTATTATTTCAAACGTCATTACAAAATACATTTCAAAATTCCATTCAAAAATTCATTTATCCCATTACATCTCATTCCGTTTAACACATAACCAAGTAAACTTTATTTAAAATTCAAATTCAAATTTAAATTCCTTAAAAATTCAAATTTAAATATTAAAATATATTAAAAACTTCTTAAATTTCACAATTAATCAATTTTCAAAGTTAAATTGTTTAACACTTTAAAATATAACACAAACAGTGTTAAAATCTATAACATTTCAAACATTGTCAAATTATAGCAACGACAGCATTTATAAAGTGCTATCATAGCTTATAGCTCCCAAAAATGGTTTAGATCAAGAATAACGGCATTTATAATATGTCGTAATAGATATTTAGTTATTTCAAACATTGTTAGATTCAAAACAATAGCATTTAAAAATGCTGTCAAAAGACTACAACATTTTGAAAATGCTATAAAATTCCAGATTTCATTTCAGCTTCTCAAAAATAAAAATAAAACTCCAAATTTTTATTATAACTTAAAAATCATATTTCTAGACTTCAAAATTTCACATTAAAAATCATTTGAACATATGATTTAACACAATAAAATTTTTAGATCAAATATTCAATTTAAAAACTCCATTCATTTATTAAGTCAAAATTCACTGTTTATTAACATATAAATTAAATAAAACTTGAAATTTTACTTCAAATAAAATTTCAAAACTTTAAATTTAATTTCCATTATTTATTTACTTTTTAAAATAAAATTTAAAGTCTAAAATCACATTTACTCCAAGTTTACATACTTGAATTCACTTAAATTCACAATTTCAAGATTTAATATTTAACTTTCTTAAAACCATAATATATATATTTTTAAATCAAAATTTCATACTTTTGAAAAAATATATTTTTAATAAAAATCATTTAAAAATATACCACGGGGTCTGTATATAATTTTCTAACCTAGGTCAAGTGATACGGATATATATCATTTCAATCCGCAGTTTACAAAGAAAATCCGGGTTCTATCATTTCAAACCCGCAATCCCAAGTCAAATAAAATACAATAAAAATCGCTCAGTCCTATCATTTCAGTCCATAACGATTTTTTCCTATCCTAAAGTCCGTTCGGGTATGTATCATTTCAACCCATAGTGATTCTATTCTAACAGGGAACTTGCAGTGTGAATATATGCATAAACAATATAAACAATGTCAATGTCACAATATAAGGTCATATATCAGGTGTCAGGTGATAATTAACAGTTTTAACATGGTAATAACATGGTATAGCATATCATATGATCAACATTAACTTGCATAACATTTTATATTACTAAACACTTGTCATCAATTCACTATTTCATAAGTATAAATGTCAGAGTGAGAAAGACTCACTTTTTCAAGCTGAAGACCACTACGACACACATAATGATTCCAAAGGCTTGACAAGCGCGATACAGCACGACTAGTGATTCAAATGAGTGGAGAGAGCCAATACATCATCTTGTAAACAACCAAAAACAAGACAATATAAAATATGAATATTCAACACAAAATTATATAGAAACAAGTTGAAATACAAAGCAATAAAGACAAGACCTTATCTTTACCATTCAAATACTCGACCAAGGTGGATCATGAGCTCAGCCAATGATGTGTTAAGCTCAGGTTTGGTATCATAAAGGCAAGGTTTGTGTCAAGTATGGCATCCAAAACAAGTGGAGATGAAGGTGTAGTGGTGATAACATGAAGCATACCAAAGACAATGCAAAAGAGGCAAGTTGTTCAACTTTTTGGCTCGGCATGGGTCAATTGGAGCTCGAGCATAGGGGGTTTCAGATCTGGTCAGTGGGTAGGTGGATGGTCAGAGGTGGTATCGTGGAGGTGGTGGAGAAATAGGAGGTGGCCAAGGCAAGATATGAAGGAGATAGTGAAGTTTATGGCTAGGCTACGCAATTTCAAGGGGTTTGGTGCAAAGTTTGTGGTGCTAGCTTCAAGTAATGGTCAAGGACAGATCTGGACAGAGGGGAGAGGAGTGGTTGCTGCCATGTATGGTGGTGGTCGGTGGAGATGAGGGTGGTAGAGGCTAGGCCGAGCAAGACTAGAGAAGAAGAAGCAAATCAATGAAAATTGAAGAGGAGAAGAGATAAAGGAGGCCATTGCTCTTTTTTTTAATCAAATGAAATAGCCATGAATGGTGATGAGATGGGAAGGTTTTTCACGTGAATCAACAGGAAATACACGGCCAATGCAAAAGAAATGAATGGCTAAGTCAAAATGAAAAGTCAACAGAAGGTGTAAAGCCAAAGGTAGGTGAAAAGTCACATGCAAATGAAAGGTTTAAGTCTTTTTGTATTTCCATTTATTTTTAAAATTTAAGTACATGTAAAATATGTATAAATACAGATAAAACACGAAAATATAGTAAATGAAAAAAAAATATTAATTAAATATAATTAAATTAAGAAAATAACAAAGAAAATGTAAATTAGGCTTGAAAATTTGAAGATAAATGAAATGAACTTTGAGAGAATTGTATGTACATGAAAAATATTTATAAATAAAGATAAAAAAAATAAAAATAAAATGCATACATAAAAATGAATAAATAAATTTTAATTAAATATAATTTAAATGAAGAAAATATCAGAAAAATGGAAACTAACCTTTAAAAATAGAAAATAAATTCAATGAGCTTTAGAAAAATTCAAACATCACTTTAAAAATATTTAAAAGGTAAAAATATATGTAACATAGCATATAATAAAATTTAGAATAAGACATGACAATTAAAAAGATTATTTATATAATTTAAAATAAACAATTTTGTTAAATACAGCAAATTTCACACAATAGTTAAAAAGGCATAACTTTCACATTATAAATCAGATTTCAACGAAACGAAAAGCAGTGTTCTTAAAATTTTATTTACTTTCATAATAAAAAATAAAATTCAAATTTTCAAACTTTCAAATTTTAAATTTAAAAGTCAAAGTTTGACCATATTGACCAAAACTCACTTTTCTGGAAATATTCAATTTATGCATGATTGAAATTCTAATCCACATCAAAATCAACATTTATATTTCAATTAACAAAATATATTCATTTTAATAAGTAAATTAATTTTTTTTTAAATTAGGAATTTAAATTAAAATAATTAAAATATACAATTACAATAATCAGAAAATACAGGGTTGTTACAAATTCTGTAGCTTCAACTAATTGTTAATTCATGCTCTCTTTTTAAGCTTAATGATGATCAATGAAGTGTTTATTTGTTGTTCTTGCTTTGAATTTGACAGCCTATATTGTTGATACCAAATATGTTATGCTTAAACAATCAGTAACACAAATGCCTCTTCATCAAAATATGATTATGGCATAAAAAAGTGATTTGAAACTTAAATTTGATGGTCTATATTTCTAATAAATAGTTAATAGGTCATACTTAAAATAGATTTCATTTTCATTTTCTTTGTCAAGTTTCATGAAAGTTAGTAAGTGCTTTAAGGGATGTGTTATAGTTTGATGGCTTATGTTGGCTAATCAACAGCACGAATATGTCATACTTATGATAAGCACACCAACTAAAGCACTAATGACCATAAAAGAGAGATCATGATTTCATATATGTTAAACTACATAATCTAGAGAGTGAATTTATTCTCTAAATTGTCATTTAACTCTTATATTTGCATCTCTTTTCTTTTAGTTAGTTAGCTCATTTTACAATTCTATAGCTCAATTTTTACTCGACTTTGGTATAATTTGATTGAATAGAAATTTTAAAATCATCGATTCCCTACGATCGACTCGTATTTGCCATGTACTACAAGTGTACGCTGTGCGCTTGGGGTTATTTTAATTTTGAAATTTTTCGACGGTTTTCTAATTCCATAGAAATTCCATCGATTAACAAGTTTTTGGCGTCGTTGTCGGGGAATTGTTTTGATTTAATTCTCTATTCTTCGAATTATTTTTGTTGATTTTTTTGTGTGATTTTATTTTGTTTGTTTGCACTAAAAAAATTGTGTGTTTATTTGATTTTTGTGTGCTTGTTTTCTTTTTGATTCCATTTGCATTTGGTGATATATTAAAAAAAACACGTCACAATTTCCAAACAAAAAAAATATATTTTATTTCTTCTTCATTTACAATTTCAGTTTTTTTTACAATTTTCCTCTTCCTCTCAGCCTCACTGTTCATTGTGCACTGTGCACAGAGCCTGCACATATCCCTCTATACAACTGTTACCACATCAAATACCACAACTCAAACTCCCCCCGCCTTCTACAACTTGCTCTGTCTTCAACAAATTTCATACCACCAGACCGCTTTCCACTGTCTGCCCAAACCACTGCACAATGCTCAAACATCTCCACTCCTTCCCTTTACTGTCATAAATCAACCCTCTAAAGTCAACTGCCTCATATTTCATCCGCCCACTGTTCTACTTTCTGCAGTTCTACAACTCATTCCAACCTATCACTCACCTTCAGATACTCTCCTAACTTGCCTGAACTCCAATCATCACTCCCCCTTCACCACTACATTTCACCGACCAATACTGCACTTCTATAGCCAGCCTTACAACCTTCAACGCTTCCAACCCCTATCCCCTTCTCAACAGTTTCAACAACCATCCCCTTCTCCTCTTCATCCTCACCACCTCATTCAAAATCTGACCACTTCTCAAACCAACCTCATCACATACTTCATTACAATCTTCACTTCACACCATCTGCACGACATTTCACTCCTTACCTGTTCATTACTTCCCTGACACCTACTGCCCGCACTTACTCAGACCAATATCATACATACCCACCACAACAAACACTTCACTCTCAACAGACCCTTGCCATTCAACTACCCTCTGTCCACTAAACTCATTTCTGAACCATCAGTCTACTGCTACCATATCAACACGTACCATATTTCTTCACAAACTTCTCCTCTGTCTACTGCTACCATATCAACACATACCACCATACAATATTATCCTCAACCCACTGTTGATCAAACCCAAAAAAAACTGCACATGCCTCATCACCAACAACATCTCCAAATACAACATCACCACCAAACCATCTGCCTACTTTCAGATCCTCAAACGTCAACTACCACACTTACTTCAGCCACCAACCCCCTATGCGTCACGTGCGAACCCCAATTCAGCAACCTCATCCTCAGCCTGCAACGCGTCTCCTCCGCCTTATGCCAATAATCCACTTCCAGTCACCCAAACAATCTTCATTACACCTTACGCCTTACCGTCAGCCGGCATCCCCACTGCAGCCTCGCCATCATCGCACACAACTGACTACAACATCTCCTCCTCATCTAGCAACAACAGCAGCCGTGCACAAAAATGCTCAAACCCTGCCAAATCGAATCCCATATTGCCTCAATAAATTCCAGCGACCGCCGCCTCTCCTCGTTTCCCCAAACCCAATCGCAACATCCACTACTTCACCAGACAACAAGAACAACTCGAATCCCCCCGCCATCGAATTCCAGAGTCAAACCGCCTTCCATCGAATAAACAAGTTTTTGGTTTGCGAAATTTTAAGCTGCGGAATTGTTTTTGATCCTCGAAAATTGATTTACGAAGACTTGAGAATTTTCTGATCGTTTGGGAAGTTGCTTGATTAGAATGCTTTTGTGAAGAAGATATATAAAATAATTGGGCCGAGTGGAATTGTTTGGGTTGATTGTTCATTGGCTCTTTTGTAAATTTTCTTTTATTCTTTGTTTATAAAAAAATTATGAAAAAGAAAAAAATTACAAATTTTTGGTTTCAATTGTTTTGTCTTGTTCTGTTTTTCTCTAACTTTTCTTTCATTTGTTTTGTTTTGTTTCATTTAATTTCAACTATTTTCACTTTTCCTTTGAAAAAAATTCCAATAAATAATAATAAACTCTGTGTGTGTGTGTGTGTGTGTGTATATATATATCTTGTTCTTATTTCAGGTTGTCAAAGCAGATTTCAGAAGAAGAAGAACAGCTTGCCAAAAGAAAAACTGTTCGCTTGCTTAAAAAATTTTTTTGCTGCTTTCATCTCTAGTTTTATTTGAATTGCATTGTTGGCTATTTGCATTTATATATGTAAAAAAATTCAAAAAATAAAAATCAAAAACAAATTCCGTTCGTAGCTGCATTGTTAATACACGTTTAATTTCTGCTTTGCATTTCATCTTAGAATGTGATTAATAATAAACGGTTAGACATCAATAACACTTAGTTGTATATTGACAATTTGTCTTTTTTGAATAATTTAATTTGTTGGTGTCTAGGCTACGGCAGAGTAATAACATTTATAAATATTATGGTGATTCGTAAATATTATAGTGGTTGTTCCTCTGAAGGTACTTAAATCTTCGGCTGCATTACTACGGTGATTCGTGATGCACCGATAAATTATGTCAGTTACCTGGCTGAGAACTATCTTGTTGATTTAAGACAATTTGTCAATATACAATTTTGGGTTAACTTAGGATAAATCATTTGTAATTAACCTCTGCATTCATTTAGTTGCATTAGTTCATGCATATTTAAAAAAAAACATTCAAAAATCCAAAACCAAAATTTTTTTGTAAGTATTCATTTTTTGAAATTTTTAAATCATTTTCCTTTGAAATTTCAAAAACCCAAAAGATATCCAAAAAATTATTTAAAACCTTTTATAAAAAAAGAGCCAAAAAAATTTAAAAATCCAAAAATGAAAAAAAAAGTCAATTTTCCATTTTGAAAAATAAATTCTATTTGTAACTATTTTTCTTTATAAAAAAACCAAAAAAAAATTCTTGAAAATGTCCGAGTTTCCCCACTTACATGAATTTTACAATAGTTGTGAAAATCTATATAATCCATATAATTTCACTCCAAATTCGTATGGATATTTTATCAACAACTATTCTTTAAACGATTCAAATTTTGAACCACAAAATTCTCAAAATTATGAACAACCCTCGAATCTCAAAAATACAATTTCATCTCTACTTGAAATCTCTACATAACAAAATAATGATAAATGAGTTGTGTAATTCATATTTTTGCAATAGTTCAAGTCAAAATAATCAAAATTTGAATTCGCTTCAAAATTCAAATGATTTCAAATATAACCCATGCCAATTCAATTTCGAGCTTCAAAATGAATTTCAAAATCAAGAAGAAAATGTGAACCAATTTTCGAACAATTTTGGCAATGGGAATAGTTTTGATAACGATACGATTGAAAACTATGGTTATCAACAAATTCAAAATGAAAATGTTCATATTAATAATCATGAATTTGATTTTGTTTACCAAATGGAAAAAGATAACGGGGACTTATTACTTGAAAAATACAAAACCTTTCGTGAAAATCATAATCAAATCTCAACTTGCGAAGAATCAAATAACAATCTACTGTTTATCGAAATTGACAATTCTTGTTCTCAACGAGTCCAAATCGAAAATTTTCAAGTTAACTACTACAAATTTGACTTTGTTGAGAAAATGAATGAAATTTACGATGATCACACAAATTTGTTGTTCGAAACATATATGAAACAACGTGAAAAACAAAATCAAATTCCAACGTGTGATGAGTCAAATAATAAACCATCTTTTGCCCAGATCGACGATTTTCAAATAACAACTTTTGAAATTGAAAATAACAATCTTAATGAAGTTGTTGAAAACACGGTAATTGAGTTGGATTTCAATTCTTTTAAGGGTTTGGAACCAAAATTAAAATTCGATCTTCCTTTTCTCAATTTCAAAAATTTGAATACAACAACTTTGAATTTTGAACTTGAGACATGTAATAAAGTTGTTGATAATCCCACAAAGGAAGACGAATTTAATGAACACGAATTTTTTGGACTTTTGGATGTCGAGTTGTTAAATTCCAGCGGGAAAGATGAAAATCACCATTTTGATTTTGAAATCAATAACTTTGAAAATGTTTTCAATGATAGGCTTGAATTTCAAATTGGTGAAAATAAACTTGAACTTCAATCTATTGTTTTATCGACCCCAAAATTCATCGAAAACAAAACAGCTCGTACAATTTTCAATAAAACAACATTCGTTTTTCCAAATCAACGTTCAACTTCAAAATCTTTTATGGTTCGGTTTTCTACGCTTGAGCTGTGTCTCACATACTTGGTGATACAAATGAATCGGTACTTGGAAGACCGGTTCATTTACTCTTTAACGGCATACTTTCTGATGTCTTGTAAATAATCATCTTTTCATTTTTATTTAAATAAAGGTTACGTTTTTATTTTATTTTATTTTTTCTCCTTCCGCTTGGGTTGACTGTGGGGACACAGTCAAAATCAAGTGTGGGGGGAGGCTCATCTTCATTTTAGAATTTTCATGATTTATTTTTACTTTTTCTTTACAAAACAAAAACAAAAATTCTCAAAAACAAAAAAACATAATTTTATCTAAGCATTTTTTATTTATTCACTATAGGATAAATATACGGCTATGATTTATTAAATTGAAATTTTTGAAAGTTTGTTTATCTGAACAAAAATAAAAATTAAGTTTGATTAGAAATAACAATGGTTTAACTAGTATATAGGAAGATTCATACGTGTTAATTATGAAATACATCCTAATTGAAAATCTTTGTTTTAAAAAGTGGTTGATTTAAAGTAAAGATATAACATTTTTTTGTCTTCTAAGTTAAATGGTGTTAAGATGATTTTGCAAAACTCTCTCTTAAAAAAATTTAACATCCATAGTATTCACTCTAATTTAAAAGTCCTCATGGTTATGCATGGGTGAATTACTTGGAATCTTTGATTATGTGCTTTCATACTCATTTGAAGTCCTCACGGTTATGCATGTATGGGACACATGTAAAAAGAAGAAGAAAAAAAGAACAGACTTAATAAAAACCATCTACGGTCGATAGCTGTATGCACGAAAGTGTGTGCACTCGCCATGCTCTGTACTCCCCTCACATAAGCCCGAAAGGCCGTGCATGGGTGGTATATCTGGCCTCACTTTACCTGAGCTAGGTATGTAATTTTTCTTGCAAATAATGAGAGAGCAAGCAAATGAAATCCTAGCACTATTTTTACTTATTTGATTTGATTTGTTATTGAAAAGAAATGAAAATACCACTTGGATAAACTTTGATAATCAACTAAGGATCCATTTCATAGTTACACTGTGTTATTTACCAAAACAACGAGTTAAACTATAGTCTATTTGTTATGATAACTTGATTTTTGTTGGAAATTTTGACGAGTAAATGACTTAAATTTCAATATAATAACCAAAACCTATATTTAACTTATTTATGTCTTTTTAAAAGTAAACCTTTCGTTTGTAAATATTTCTAAAATTCGCATTCATCTCTTTGTAAATAAATCTTACATTTTATAAATATTTTCATCCTGCATTTGGATTTTGTGGGCAGTATCTGTTGAAAACCCTCACGAGACAACACTCGTCCTACTGGGGACACCCAGAGGTTTAACGGCTTGTTGCATACACTCAATGCAATCATGCTCGCTACGAAATCGGATTTATCTAAGTTTTTTCTTTATTCGAGAACGAATAAAAAGATAAGTGTGGGGGTATTTGATGTGCAGGTAAATGTGCATATTTTTACCACCATATTTATTCTATTTAAATTAAATAAACGATCATATTGGGTATTTAAACTTGTTTTAACCAAAATTCATATTAATTCCAAATTGCCAAATATTCATCTTCATCCAAGGGCAAAATGATCATTTGTGTGCATATATTTCTTTGAGAAAAATTGATTGAAAATTTATATATATTTTTATAGGAATTTGGTCTCAAATGGAAGTGGTTTCATGAAGGAATATGCATGCACAAAGAAGATACAGAAGAATGAAGATGTAAATAACTCAAAGTGAAGAACATGGAGGACACCACCTACCCACCACCTAATGTACAAATTAGAGGCTAATGCATATGCTTATGGAATTAATGGCTTCATGTACATTTAAATGGGGATTATGACATACTAATGATTACTTGGTGACCACAATACCTCATGGGCATTTTAGGCATTTCCCAAAAATATGAATTAGGGTTTTATACATGTATAAATACCCATATGTTTCATGTAATCCCCCCCTCTTCACTCAGTCTCTCTTTAGTTTGGTTTAGGCTCAAAATAAAAGAAAGCTTCTCATTTCTTTTCATGGCTACTTAGCCATTTCTTCTTTATGTAATTCTTTTTATGAATTTTAGTATATTTACCTTTTCTTCTCTTGTTTATTTACCTTTCATGTTGTAGTGTAGATTTATTTTCTTTTATGCAAGAAGAATTGTAACAACCAGCATATTTATCGATTTTATATTTAAATATTTTATTTAAATATTTTATCGATACTCGGAATTTAGTCCGGAAAGCTACTTTTTGCATATGGTCGAAGTAGGACTCGGGACCACTCCCATTGAGTTCAAAATGACGTTTGCGATCTTTTTAAGTGTAAACTTTTATATATTTAGAGATAGTAGATTTTTGCTACTTTTTCACTTATGGCTTTGGTTTGGGCTGAGCCCATTAACCCCACTTAACCCAGTTCCAACCCTCTCCTCTTCATTACTTCATTCCTAATTTCCTAATACTCAAGCTTTTATAACAATGGAGAGTGGAAGAGGATATTAAAACTCCAAGCCCTAGTCTTCATTAGCAAATCCAACTTCTAGCTCCAAATTCAAGAGAACCCATTGGTAAGCCTTCTCTTCTTCTTCTCCAACTCATTCTCTTATCAATTTCAGAAATTCCTAAACCTAACTTTGGAAATGTTCTTCTTTTAAAGCTTAGAATCAAGCTTCTTATGCTGGATTTAAAGAGTGGTTGATTCTCCTTTGCTTTCAAGCTTCTTCTTCATCTGTTTGGGTTCAAAGGTGAGATTTTTATCTCACATCTTAGTCTATAATTATCTTCGATTGTTAGGTATGAATTCCTAAAACTTATTCTTGTGCAATTGATTTTGGTTTGGATTGATTTGGTGTACATTCCAATTTTTGGTGTTTTGAAATCAAAATCTATGAAAATCCTTTTATGGATATTTGGACATTGATATTTGAGACGTATCGAAGAGCCGTTAAGGCTGGGTTGTCGCTTGGCGTAAATCCTTAGTCATTGTCGCTCGATCGATCGCTTCCGGTATTCTTTTGGCCATTTTTCGCCTAGGTTCAGGGAATGCCCTGAACCTTTGAATCAGACATCTGAAACGTAGTATTCAGACGTCTGAATATTATACTGGGAATTTTTATTCTCCAGTATTCAGACGTCTGAATCTATATTTCAGACGTCTGAATTGGTTCATCTGGAACCAGAAAGGAAATAGGCTAAAAAGTGCCTATTTCAGACGTCTGAAATCTACGATTTAGACGTCTGAATTCTATTTTGGAAAATATTTTATTTCCAGATTCAGACGTCTGAATCCTCGATTTCAGACGTCTGAATATGTACTCTTTTTCTATTTGCCTATTTGCTTGAGAATTCCAACTTTAATCGATTCGTGTGGATTCCCTTTTGTTATTATCACTTATTATCGACTTTGATGACATTTTCTTCGTGATTTTTGGGAATATCCATTTTGATGGATTCGGTATCGATTTCTTTGGATTTTATTCACGTCTTTGAATGTGAATTTTAGTGATTGATTGTTCCTACAATCTTTTTTGTGATTTGTCGCTTTAAAAATATAAGGTTTCAATACTAGTAGTAAATATCAAAACTCCTTCATCAAAAAAATTTTAACACTATTTTATTACAAAGCTCATTTCTTAAAACCGTTTTCCAATCTACTAGTATATACAAACCATTACCTCACTCGTATGAGAAATCTAATTAAACGACTTAGTAAAACGAGTGGTATGAAACGCGTGCGTTTACTTCGCCGGTTAATTCTTAGACTTATTCGATTGAATCTCTTGTGATAAATTTTTTAGTGGAGATCTACAATTTGTTCGTAAATATTTAAGTTAAGCTAGTGATTATGGGACATGAGGCTAAGCTCATATATTTACTAGCTTACTGTAATTGACACTTCTTGATGATCATGACGATCATTTTTGTGATTTAGACTAGCAATTGTGCGATGTCTCTTTGTCTGCGATTTAGACTAGACCCCATTTCTGTGTGATTTCGACTCACACATGTGGGGTAGCGCCCCATGGTCTTTGGGCCGTTCGTATGTCAAAAATTAATGGCTAGCTGCCATGAGATAGCGTCTCGTTCGTGTGATACATATGTTGGTGAGTTTTCATGCTCCCATTCGTGTGATAGGCCTTCCCCCCTTTTTCTGATTTTTGGATTTCGTATGTTGAATTCTGGAATTCACGCTTCACCAATTTTAGTGATTTTCATTGATATGATTTATCAATTTTTGGTGCATTGGTGAATTCGTGTGTCATTGACTTGTTGTGAATGCAAGTTTTGGGTATGAAACCTTATTTTTGGATCTTTGTGAAGATTCTTGTGGTATTGAACGATCTTTTGTTGATCATCATTTGCATGCTTATAGTAGTATGCCATTGTGGATATTATATGTTTATGCCATATCTTTTACTTATATTATGTCATCTGATACTTTTAGCTAGACTGATCCGTTTATTATTTTCTTATAAATAATACTCGGGCCAGACCGAGTTGTTACAGGTGCTTCTGTTTGACTCCTCTTCTGGTATTTGCTACTCTGACTTTTGGCTAACTATTTAGATTAGTAGTTTTTGTTGTATACACTTGAGATATAGACTCATAGTTGTATTCTTTTGTATAGCACGTTGTTATCCCGCCTTTTGGCAAGGCCGAGATACCAAGGAACTAACTAGAAAGAGACAGGATCATACGTCCTTAGCTTTGAATAATTGTTGGCCAACTACAAATATCGATGAATTTTGCTCGAGTCCGGAACGGGCTACGATTGATAAGACACGTCAAACGAAGCCGTGGGAACCAACGTTCCGAATTTCAAGGCAATCCGAATTCGTATGCTCAAGTTATCGCCAGTAGAATGTGGAAGGAATGACCATGGTTCGAATCCATCAGTAGTCAGCCATGGTTCAAATCCATCAAAACACACCTTGCTTCGACTCCATCGAGAAAGCTTTAAGGTCGTATCCGCCCCATAATGCCTTGGTTCGAATCCATCCATGTATGCCCTAGCTCGAATCCATCCGGGAAAGTTTCCTCGAATCCATGCATTGGTTCGAACCCATGAACTAAACCTTGCTTCGACTCCATCGAGCAAGCCTTAGTTCGGATCCGCCCAGACCACCTAGCTTCGAATTCATTCATCAGTGGAGTCTTCGTATCGGTTGGCTATGGAATACCCAGATCGATACAAAGGGAACTTGTGTTCAATCGATTCGAAGGAGCATACCTTCGAATCCATTACTACGAATCCATCGAGTCATAGCAGCTAAAACCAAGGTTTTAACCCAGAAAACTCGGAGAAAAAGGAGGATAGACCCGAAGCATGCGCACCACGTCATCACCTTCACGTGCAGAAGCATGGATTCGACCCTATGGATTCGAACCATATCGATTCGAACGAATCCATAGGGCGAAATGCACCATCTTGAATCGATCATAGATCGAGATCTACAAATCCAAATGCTATGAAATTTCCACAGGAGCTTGCATAAACATAGAAGAATGTCCACGCCAAGTTTCATCATGATTGGACACTTTTTTGATCGATTCGAACCACGGGTCGAATCAATTCCAAAGCGGGCCCGGATCTCCAGAATTCGGCCATGTGGGCCCCCCACACATGCCAGAAGCGGTCTCCCCGAATTTTAGGCGAAATATCAGCCTCCTACACCTATAAATAAAGCCTCTAGTCATTCAGAAAAGGGATCGGAGAACTTTCAGAGTAAGGGAACGCCCGGACGCTGCCAGAATTGCTTCAGAGCACCACCGCTGCCTTTGATTTCGAATTTTGGATTACTACTTGTTGTACTTTGACATAAAAAAGTTGTATTCTCCGAATATCAAGCAAAAAAGTAACAAAACTCCATAGTGGACGTAGGCAATACGCCGAACCACTCTAAATCGTTGTCTCTCGTGCAATTTACTTCCTGTTATTTGGAGTTTTTTGTTAGATAATCCACATTTTAATTTACTTTCTTCATTTATTATCTCTTCAAAAACTTTCGACGAGTGTTGTGCCCAATTTTGACACAAACACTTTGGTGCTTTCACTGAGAAAAACCCAGTTTTTCTCCTGCTCCTTGGATCTATCTTCGATACCGGATTGCATAAATCTAAGAGAGAGATCCAGACCTCATATTCAGATTCCTTCCGTTCTATTCAGATTGGTTCAAAGTCTAGGAAAGGATTCAACGCTTCAAGATGGTGAGTACAAGAACCACTTCTAACATTGTTGATCAAGAAGGTCGGGATAGGAAAAATCTCACACAACTACAGTTTACCAATCTAGATGCTGCTGGGCATACGGATCAGTCAGGTCCGGTCACAAGACAAGAGTTCCAGGCACTACTCCCGGAACTAACCCAAAGCCAACAACAGCTAACTGAGCAGTTGCGCGCTAACGCTGAGTTGACCAATCAACTAAATCGCCAAAAGCGAAGAAGATCCAGAAGGGATCAAGCTCCTCATTCTTCCACCGAAAGCTCTGCTTTATCTGACTACAATAACAGATCTACCCGTCCCAGGCTAGACGAAAACCATGCGCAAGCTGCTGACTATCAACAGGCATTAACCGTTGGGCAAGTAAGAGTTGGCCCATCTACCAGCTTCCATACTGGACCCTCCTCTCGAGGAGGCACTATTCCATAATACACTGCAGATGATCGTGCTGCCACAGCTGCTGCAGTTGACATAAGAGTAGATACCCGAGATCACTCTAATCAAAATTATCATCAGCAGGGACATGCTCCAGAGCCATATGTCCCAGAAGACATCGAGCCAAGGAGGCGAGACACGGATCGTTGACAGCGCCCGATCCCACCTCACACTGTGGAACCCGACCACACTTTGGCTCACCACACACAGAATGTTCCGATGCCAGACCTCTTAGCCATGGTACGGCAAATGATTCGCGAGAGTCAAGGCCTAACAAATGATGATTGGGAAATCTTCCGAAGTCATACCCCGTTCACTGATGACATATTGTATGCTGAACCTCCTCGGCGATTCAGAATGCCAACCCTGCCCATGTATGAAGGGAGTTCCGACCCAAATCAACATATTTTGAAATTCGAATGGTCGATGACAGCTGCGAGAGCTGATGACGCAGTAAAATGCCATAGTTTTCCCATTTCCTTAGGGGGAATTGTGACGAAGTGGTTTAAACGATTACCGCCACGATCTATCTCTTCATTTGATCAGTTAGCTACCAAATTTGTTGAGTAGTTTCGCATGCATATTGCCAGACCTAAAGATGTTAATACCTTATCAAGTGTCACTCAAGCTCCCGGAGAGACACTTAGACGATATTTGGAGAGATTCAATGCTGCATGCGCAGAGATCACCAACCCCAATGATAATTCTATTTTAATGGCTTTGACTAAAGGAATCGACCCTGATTCCGAGTTTGGAAATTGGTTAGTTGGAAAGCCTCCCGTGTCGTTGGACCGTTTCTATTCCAAAGCCGCTCAGTTCTTGAGGCGAGAGGATGCGAAATAGTCTAGGAAGCAGGACGATGCAAGGCCCAACAGTGGAGGAATTCAGAGTAATGTTGCGGTTAAACAGTCTGGCGAAAGTTCAGGAAAAGTCCAGTTGAATATTCAAAATAAGCAGACTCAACAACCGAGGAACGGTAATAACCGGAGCAAGAAGCAAGACTAGAATCGTAGTCCGAAGCATAGAATCGCAATGTTTGACAGCTATACACCACTTAACACGTCACTGGAAAATGTATACCTACAGACTTGTAATATTGTGCAATACAAAAAGCCTGCTCCGAAGCCATCGTCGGAGAGGCGGATTCAAATAGGAAAATTCTATAGATTTCATGAAAGTTATGGACATAACACCAATGAGTGTAGGCATTTGCAAGACCTCATTGAAAAAATGATCAGAGAAAGAAAGTTGGATCAGTTTGTTCGGGCACCGCAGTCCGGTGAGGCGGGCCCATCCAATCAAAATCGAACGCAGAATCAGGAAAGACAAGGTGAACCCGCTCGTATGGGCGGGAGGTTGGTTATCAATACAATAAGTGGCGGTCCCCATCCAGCAGACAGAAGCTGGAGAGAATTGGAGTCATATGCTAGCTCGATCAAGCATGTGGACTTTGAATGCTATAGTAACTCTGAAGACGGAACACTGGCTAAACAACAAAAGACGATGGCTGACAAAATCGTATTTAGAAATCGAGATGCCGATAAAGTCGAAGCCCCCACAATTGACCCATTGGTCATATCCGCTCAAGTTGGTCCTGCTTGGATGAAGAGGATCATGGTAGACAGTGGGAGTTCCCTGAACATACTGTTTAAAAGAGCATATGATTTAATGAAGATGGAAGCTAAGGACTTAAAACCTTGTCAATCACAAGTCCACGGCTTCAACGGAAGTGCGACAATACCAACCGGAATGGTTGAATTGCCGATGGAGTTGCGAGTGGGAGAATGTTGAAGAGTTCGGATGTTGCAATTTGTTGTCATGGATATTCCTTCTCCGTACAATGCCTTTTTGGGTCGACCGGCCCTTGCTGAATTTAGGGCTGCTATTGCCCCATGGTGTTTAACTCTGAAGTTCCCTACTGACCATGGGATAGGAGTTGTACAAGGAGATCAGGCTGCTGGAAGAGCCTGTTATGTTGTTGAGCTGCGGGAGGCGCAGCGAAAAGAAAAAGGAAAGGGCGTAGAGGAATCTCTCTGTGTCCGTGTAATTGACAATTGACAATTAGCGCCTGGGCCTCGGCTTGGGCACTACAACCAATTCCAAAAGGATCTTGACCCAAGGGATAATGATAATAAAGAAGAATCTACGGAAAGTCAAGCTTCTCCGGCTGAGCTAACCATCGATGTCCCGATTGACGATGTTAACAATAACTCGAGAATGTTGAAGATTGGGTCTTAGCTGAATCAAGAGACACAACAGGAATTGGTTGATTTTCTTCGGGCGAATCTCGACGTATTCGCCTGGACGCACTCCGATATGTGTGGAATCTTGCCGGACATCGCGAGCCACATTTTAAATATTGACCCGCGGTATATCCTGGTCAAACAGAAAAGACGTGGTATGGATCCAGAGAGATCTGCTGCCGAATGGGTTCATTAGAGACGCTTTATACCCAGAATGGGTGTCCAATCCCGTACTCGTCCGGAAACTAAACGGAAAATGGAGAACATGTATCGATTACTCTAACCTGAATAAAGCCTGCCCGAAAGGCAGCTTTCCACTTCCCCGAATCGAGCAACGGGTAGATTCAACCGCCGGACATGAATTATTATCCTTCATGGATGCTTACTCAGGTTACAATCAGATACCCATGCATGTACCCGACCAAGAGCACACAAGCTTCGTAACCAACTTAGGATTATACTGCTACAAGGTCATGCCTTTTGGATTAAAGAATGATGGCGCAACTTATCAACGCTTAGTCAACCGAATGTTTGCCGATCAGATTGGGAAGACTATGGAGGTCTATGTAGATGACATTTTGGTGAAATCACAATACTCCGCTGATCATGTCAAAGACTTGGAGTCAATGTTCAATATCCTCTGGAAATACGGGATGAAGCTCAATCCACTAAAGTGTCATTTCGGAGTCGCATCCGGAAAATTCCTTGGGTTCATTGTCAATGCCCGAGGAATAGAGGCCAACCCCGAGAAGATCTAGGCTATCAGAAATCTTTAGACTCCGAGAACCATAAGGCAAGTTCAAAGTCTTAATGGAAAAGTTGCAGCACTGAGCAGATTAATCTCAAAGTCGACCGACAAATGCATTCCCTTCTTCGATATGATTCGAAAAGGGAAACAAAACTTCGAATGGACTGCAGAATGTGAGGGTGCATTTCAATCGCAAGTCCAACATCTTTCCGTACCACTAATCCTTTCAAAGCCTGTAGATCATGAACAGTTATATCTCTACCTGGCGGTATCTGAAAATGCAATCAGTGCTGCATTAATTGGGGAGGAAGACTGAGTGCAAAAACTGGTCTACTACGTGAGTAAACGATTGACCGGAGCCGAGAGAAATTATCCAAAGCTTGAAAAGCTGGCATATTGCCTAGTCATTGCCTCGAGGAAGCTCCGTCCATATTTTCAGGCTCATCCTATTACTGTGTACACCGATCAGCCGTTACGACAGGTCCTCACGCGGCCTGAGACGTCTGGTAGATTACTAAAATGGAACATCGAACTGAGTCAATTCGACGTCACTTATACTCCAAGAAGGTCCATTCACGGCCAAGTCCTAGCAGATTTTATAGCCGAATTCACTGTTCCTGAAGACTTGCCCGAGACCAGCAAATCTCCCGAATACATCTGGAAGCTGTACACCGATGGTGCGTCAAACGATTGGTGCTCAGGAGCTGGGGTAGTGCTTGAAACCCCCGAGGGACAATCCATATGTTATGCTTTAAAGTTCGAGTTCCGCACAACCAACAATGAAGCCGAGTACGAAGCTCTACTTACCGGACTAAAGCTTGCCCGTGATCTGAAAATCATCGCTGTAGAGATCTACTGTGATTCCCAGTTGGTAGTATGTCAAGTTCGAGAAGAATATCAGGCCAAAGACCGAAGATTGGCCGCTTATCTAACTCGAGTTCTGGAGATGCTTAATCAGTTCGATTACTATGCCATTTTCTACATACCCCGAGAGCACAATCAGAAAGCTGATTCGTTGGCAAAGTTAGCAAGTACGGGTGAAGCTCAGCAGTTGGGGGTCGTTCCGGTTAAAACCCTATCCTCCCCGAGCATCGATCGAAAGGAGACCGATTTCACATTTGAAACTACCTCCAATAGGGAGTTGTGGATGACTCCTTCTCGAGATTATATCGAACGTGGTGTATTGCCCGAGCGTCGAAGCGAGAAAAGACAAGTTCTACGAAAGGCCTCACGATTTGTTATTCAAAATGGAGTCATGTACCGGAGAGGATACTCTGTTACTTTCCTGTGGTGTATCGCGCACGATGAAGTCAAACGAGTGTTACACGATGTACATGAAGGAGAATGCGGCGATCACACTGGGGGGCAAGCACTTGCAAAGAAAATACTCCGATATGGGTATTATTGGCCTACTATTAATCGCGATGCTGCAGACTATGCTAGAAAATGTGACAAATGCCAGAAACACGCTCGAATTCCTCGAGCCCCGCCTACCGAGATAACCCAAATGGTCAGTCCATGGCCATTTGCGGTATGGGGAATAGATATCATCGGCACATTGCCTCTGGCCAAAGGTAGCGTGAAGTACGCCATCGTCGCAGTTGATTATTTCACCAAATGGGCTGAAGCTGAACCTCTTGCAACAATTACGACAAAGAAAGTAATCAACTTTGTAGTACGTAACATCATCTGCCGGTTTGGTCTCCCACATACTATCATCACCGATAACGGAGCTCAATTCGACAGTGCTAAATTCAAGAATTTCTGTCAACGATTCCACATCCATAAGAAATTCTATGCAGTAGCGCACCCTCAAGCAAATGGTCAAGTTGAAGCTGTTAATAAAGTTATCAAATCCATTCTAAAGAAGCGACTAGAAAAAGCCGGGGGCAAATGGGTCGACGAACTCCCTATGGCGTTATGGGCCTATCGGACGGCTCATAAAACTACAACCGGTCATACCCCTTTTTCTCTATCCTACGGCTCTGAAGCCGTTATTCCAGTCGAAATGGAAGTGCACTCTCATCGTGTAACATATTATGATCCGAAAACAAATGACATACTACTTGCTGATTCTTTGGATTTACTCGATGAGAAGCGCGAAGAGGCTGACTTGAGGGCAGCCGCATATCGAAGTCAAGTCGTCCGACTGTGTAATGCCAAGGTCTGCCCGCGAACCTTCGAACTCGACGATCTCGTAGTAATTAATTTAATTCATTTTAAATTAATTATAGAAGTGTGATCATTTGATCATTTGCTTATGTTTGATGATTGGTATTGGTTGATTGGTTTGGTTTGTAATCTCAATTATGAGATGAGTAGTGGATAGTGAAGTGATGAAGCTACCACCGGAGTTTGGATGTTGATGGTGGTCGAGAGGTGGAGAGATTTGAGTTGACAGGTTTTAGAGGGAACTGGGTTTATCTGTTCCAGGTGGATGTTGGGTGCAGGAATTTTTACCTCGGGTTGATCTCGGGATTTTTGGAAAAAAACTCGAAGTAAGAAGGGAACTGACTCGAAGCAGAATATGGAGCAGGAGGCTTCTGCGTATAGTTATATAATTCCGCTGTGTTTGGTATCTCTGAGTGTTGTGTTTGATTTGAGTTGTATAACTAGACAGGTGTCTATAACTGTCTAGTATGTGTTGTATATGTCTGTGTAACTCTGATATTTGATGTATACTATGTAATACTTTGTTATTAATATAATTTATTCGTTCCGCTGTTGAGATTCTTGTGTTGTTTCTTCTTTCTCTTCTTTCTTTTCTTCTTCTATCCCTTTCTTTCTTTATTCATGACGCGATTTTCTGGGAGTGAAAGTCGGGTCGTGACATTTTGGTATCAGAGCCAAATTTGGAAGGGCCGTATGTGATTTCACAAAAGCTTGGAGATGGCACATTCAAATTATCGACCGTTGACGGTCTTACTTTGCCGAGGGCTTGGAATAGCGAAAGTCTTCGTCGCTACTACATATAAAAGACTTTACTTATTTATTTTCTGTCAATTTATCCCTTTGCATTTTATTCTAGCATTTCGAGATTTAAATTTGTAATAAGGCAACTGACTTTGCCATATTTTCTCGTTTCAGCAATAAAATGTCATTTCTTCGAGCCAGAGCTGTGATTTACTGAATATGACGTACAATATCACGATGCACGGAGAGCTAAGTTCCATCATGCGGTGGGATTTATTCAAATAGGGAGTGACTGTGATACGACCGGTCACTCGCTAAGTGAAACCCGAGCTCGGGGGCAGAACACTACATCAACATTCACAGGGATTGATACACGACAATCCCTCCTCCAACTCCAAATTCCCAGAGTGCGAATTGGAGTATAAACTTCAGCTCTCGGTTCCCAGAGTGCGAACCGGAGTATAAATCCATCGCTCCCAAAGTGTGAGCCAACTCCAAATTCCCAGAGTGTGAATTGGAGTGTAAACTTCAACTCTCGGTTCCCGGAGCACGAACCGGAGTATAAATCCATCGCTCCCAGAGTGTGAGCCAACTCCGAATTCCTAGAGTGTGAATTAGAGTATAAACTTCAACTCTCGGTTCCTGGAGCGCGAACCGGAGAATAAATCCATCGCTCCCAGAGTGTGAGCTAACTCCAAATTCCCAGAGTGCGAACTGGAGTATAAACTTCAGCTCTCGGTTCCCAGAGTGCGAACCGGAGTATAAATCCATCGCTCCCAAAGTGTGAGCCAACTCCAAATTCCCAGAGTGTGAATTGGAGTGTAAACTTCAACTCTCGGTTCCCGGAGCACGAACCGGAGTATAAATCCATCGCTCCCAGAGTGTGAGCCAACTCCGAATTCCTAGAGTGCGAATTAGAGTATAAACTTCAACTCTCGGTTCCTGGAGCGCGAACCGGAGTATAAATCCATCGCTCCCAGAGTGTGAGCTAACTCCAAATCCCAGAGTGCGAACTGGAGTATAAACTTCAGCTCTCGGTTCCCAGAGTGCGAACCGGAGTATAAATCCATCGCTCCCAAAGTGTGAGCCAAGTCCAAATTCCCAGAGTGCGAATTAGAGTGTAAACTTCAACTCTCGGTTCCCGGAGCGCGAACCGGAGTATAAATCCATCGCTTCTAGAGTGTGAGCCAACTCCAAATTCCTAGAGTGCGAATTGGAGTATAAACTTCAACTCTCGGTTCCCGGAGCGTGAACCGGAGTATAAATCCATCGCTCCCAGAGTGTGAGCTAACTCCAAATTCCCAGAGTGCGAAATGGAGTATAAACTTCAACTCTCGGTTCCTGGAGCGCGAACCGGAGTATAAATCCATCGCTCCCAGAGTGTGAGCTAACTCCAAATTCCCAGAGTGCGAATTGAAGTATAAACTTCAACTTTTGGTTCCCTGAGTGCGAGGCAGAATATAAAACTCTATCTCCAAATTCCCAGAGTGTGAATTGGAGCATAAACACCAACTCTTAGTTCCCAGAGCGCGAACCGGAGTATAAATCACTAACTCCAAATTCCCGGAGTATGAATTGGAGTATAAACATGAATTACAGGTTCCCGTAGAGCGAACTAAGTCATAAACATTGATAATTAATAAGTTCCCAGAGTATGGGCTGAACTGTTAACTGCAAATTGTGTTAAGTCCTCAGAGTGTGGACATGTATTCAAGGCTTATAACATATGTGAGCCCGAGCTAATCAACGCAATACTTAAGCACAAGAGAAAAGAGTTGTTTTCCATTTTATCAACAAACAAAAAATGAGTTTGATTACATAACAAAACAAAAAATAGTCCATAGAGTGGGTGTCGAATCCACACTTATACACGGCTCAAAAAAGGAGAAGTAAAAAGAATTGCGATTTCACAACTACATGATAAAACGAGAAGTTCACTCCTTCTTCTTCCAGGGTTTCTTCTTCGGAGTTGAGCCGCTAGACCCACTACCCGGCTTCCTGCGAGACTTTTTGTCCTTCTTTGGAACGTCCTCAGGATCTGGCATAATATCAACGTCTTCCTCAGAGCTGGAAGGGATAGAGATCCTTCTTTGAGGACGAACCGGAGGCAGAGGAGCCATAACAGGTAGTGGAGCTTCGGCACTAGAAGTCATAGCTGTGCCGACAGGAAAAGTAAACATTAAAGGAGTTAAGCTTGGTGGAGCAACATCACTTCCGGAACCACCAACCGTCGTCACCGCAGCCATTTCAGCGCTTATTTCGGCAAGGATTTCTTCTTCCCGGGAAGATCGAGCAGCGCTGGACACACTAATAGTCAGCATAAACGAGCTAAAAGTTGGTGTGACTCCACCCATTGCAAAAGAAGGATCGGTAAATGGTTCACAGGGCTGCTTGAGAAGTTCCTCAATCATCTGAGCATCAAGCAACATTGAACTCCCCTCTCCAGTCTTGCCAGTTACGGCGGTAGTCGTCATAGCCTCGGCAACGACAGCTCCTCGCATTGACTGCGAAATTTGTGGTACTGGAAGTGCTGGCACATCACTTTCAGTCACTGACCGAAAAGAAATGAGAATAATCAGTCAAATGATCTATTCCAAGTTCATCATTCTAAAACACTTAAGGAATATTTGAAATACCTTCTTTGTCTCGGCTCGGTGATGAGACAAGTTCGGAAACAACAGTTGTACTGACAGACAGTTCCGGTCGATCCGGGTTATAAGCAGGAACGATGTGTGGACCAACTGTAACAGTAACTCGAAACGAAGTCGGGGCAGCAACTGAAACATCCTCACTACAATGTGCAGCTTCAGAACCCTCGCCAGTCTCCACATGGTGGAAACCAAGTCTCTCTCTCTCAGCAGAAATCATCGCTTCATGGAGAAGTTTCCTTTCCTCCTCGCTCAACAAGCGAGACTCGAGTTCAAATTCATCCACGGCACCTTCGGGGAGAGATGCTTTCTTGCTCGCCACCAATTTTCTCCAAGCATTGAGTAAAAGCGTAGAATAATCTCCGAGCCACGAGAGATTCCTGTGCTCAAGCACATTAGCATTATAAGTGTCAAGGAGCTCATCAAACTCGGCTTCTACCTTGAACAGTTCTGCCTGGACTCTCCCCTCCACTTCTGTCTCCACCGCTTCAACTTTAGCAACCGCCGCGTCTCGTTCAGCCCGGAGAAACACAGCTTGCTCACACGCTTCTTGTGCGGCCATGTTAGCATCGTCTTTTTCCTTGGTTATGTCGGCAAACTTAGCCTTTAAATCCTCTAGTTCTTTGACCGCCGCATCCCGCTCGGCCTCAACATTTTTGTACCGATGGCCCAAGTCATCAACTAAAGTGCAATACGCCTGTTACATCTTCGCCATCTCAACTAATGTCTCATCGACCTTTTTCAGCGACTAAACTTCGACGTTACGAGAGGATTCCATTTTAGACTGAAGTACATCAACAATACGATTCTTATGAGCCAAGTCGGCTTCCAGTTTCTCAATAATTTTGGCTCGATCGAAGGCTACTTTCGAAGCTTTAACAGCCGCCTTGTGCCATTCTTTGTACTAAGCATAGAAATCGCGGGTATAGCTGAGGGCAGTGTTCACAGCCTCTTCGGGAATTCTTCTGAGATTGGGAGGAAAGATATAAGAGTCGAAGCATATTTCTGGAAAATCTTTCTTCAATTGAGCAATTCTTATAGCCCCTTCACCAGATGGTTCGTGAGGGGCCTCCTCCACAGTTATGGTCGTAGCCGTATCAGTCCTAGAACGGTGTGGACTAGGTTTTGAGATCTGTAAAGATGGCTGTTGTCGCAAATGTTCAAGTGCAGGTTCCTGGCTTCTGGGTGGCGGAGGAGAACGAGAGGGTGAACGGTACCTTCGGTCCCTATCAGAACGCTCCTGGCTAGAATAATGTCGGGAATGGTCCCTCTCGCGATGCTCTTGCTCATAATGCCTCCGTTCAGATCACGATCAGAATCCCTACAGCAAGATTCGTAATAAGATGAAGAATGATGCACTCGCCGAAGTCTATCAAGTGTAGAAGGACGATCCTACGTAGCACCTGTAGAGAAGAAACAATTCAATTAAGTACCAAGGAAAAGCACTGCAATGCATATGGAAGTCGTGAAGTGTTGTGAAAGTGTATAAATGCACAAACCCCCCGGCCAACCAGAAGCGTCGATTACACTAACGGGTAAAGATTCACTTATATCGAGCGCTCCCCGGAGCTCTTCCAACCCGGACCCGTGGTGGAGAGATACGTAGTCCGGAATGGGAATATCGTCCAGCCCCGTGAAAAAGTCTCCGGACTGGCGAGGAGCGGCGCCGGAGACAGTAACCCCAGGTTTGGAACGGGTTACGACTATAGACTTCCATCTCTTAAACATAGGTACAGCAGCCTTACCTTTCTGACCCTCTTCTATTCGGGAAAGGTCGGCTGCTATCTCAGTGTCCGTGGGCGTTCTTTCATCATCGCTTGCTTCTCTTATCACAATGCCAGGTTTTCTTTTTACCACTTTCTTCTTCTTCCTTGAGGCCGATTTTGCCAAACCTTCAATTACAATACTCTGGCTCATCTCAATCATACCCAGCGTCCTTAAGTTATCGTCGGTCAACAGCAAGTCGATGTGCCTTGAGTCGCTTGGGACCCTTTGCAAGCTTTGAATGATGCCTCTATAATGCCCATCGGTAGGTCTCGAAACGATGGCTATAAGAGTAACAGAGTATTAGTGCAAGTAGTAAGAGTGGCCATTCAAAGATGACTTACGATACTTACGTCTGGACAACCATCTCCTGGCAAACCTTGGGGAGCATCGAACAAAAAACCACTCATTCTTGAAATAGCTAAGCCTGGTCCGGGCCCAAGTCACAACCTAACAGTTTCAGACCGCTTCCAGAAAAGTGAAAGACGGGCTATCACCCCTACTCTTGAAATTGAATATGTGCCTGATCTCGTTTGGCCTTGGCGAGCGAAAAAGGCAGTCCATAAATATGACAAAGATGCTATTCAGCAATGCATGCCCGTTGGGATGGAGTTGTGAAGGAGCAATTCCTAAGTACGACATCATCTCTCCGATGTATTGGTTAAAAAGAGGGAGAGATCCAACCGCACAGGCATGGCGGTAAAAGGCAGTATATCCTTCAGGTAGGTTATGTGGTCTGTCATTGGCACTAGGTAATAAAACATCGTCCAGGGATATGTTATGTTTCAAACATATCCGGCCCAACAAAGACTCCGAGATATTGGACTGGACAGAATCGACAGGATCTTCGATAAATATGGCCTCCGGCAACTCGTCCGGAGCCGGATCTATAACTTCAGGGGGGATTTTCGGAATCTCAAGCACTGGAGGAGGCGAGCTTTGTACTTCTTGTTGTTGAGAACTCGAAGATTCCATAATTAACTAACTCACCAGAAAGCGGCGTTAAATACATAAAAAGCCCATGCATTCCCCCAGTGTAAAGTGTATGAATATGTCGTGCAGTACAAGTGCTATGCATAACTTAAGCAGATTTTACAAGTTTAAACAAGATGTCCGAACGACGAAACTTTGGAACTTGAGAATGAAAATGACCGTCGTCGCTGACCGTCACTTCCAGGCCACCCAAATGCTACTGACCAATTCAAGTACCATTCTTTTATAATAAGTCATAGTTCCATCGACGAGCTTCAAAAAGGAGGTCAAGTCAAATTCGATTATGCAAGGCCGAAGCTCGCCGGAGTCAAGCATGCTAAAGTTCAATGAGTTCGTTAAAGTTCAAACTTGAAATTGGTCGTTGTTCAGATGTTGGAGCAAATCATAAGAGTGGGAGTCCCAGAAGCAAGGACGTTCGAATCGATCGACTCGAATCGATACGAGTCGAATCGACGAACTTCGAATTGATCGACTCGAATCGATATGAGTCGAATCGATGAACTTCGAATCGGTACGCCCCAACTCAGTGTAGTTCGACTCGATGAGACCTTGGGATAGAGAAGCAATTCGAATCCATGAGCTCTGCATAACTTCTTATCGATCAATATTGAACACCTTCGAAACCATCAGAATATTGTTACTTCGAATCGATCGGCACGAGACCCTTCTTCTTTCACAACCATCGATTCGAAGCATTGCACTCAAGATCGATTCGAACTGTTCATTCCTGGATCGGTGCGAAGCAATGAAGGAAAATAGCGTCCATCAATATCTACGCTCCTCCAAGACAACATTCTACGATCGATACGAATTGAATGGTTTCGTTCCTCAGATCCATCGAGTCGACCCATACCAGATCTCACAACCCTTTATGATTTTCAGAAGAAAGGATTGAATCGATGCTGGAAACTCCAGTTTTATCATTCCCTACGCTCGAATCAATCCCTTAGTTACCTGATTGGATTCGATTAACAGAAGAAGACTTGGTGGAATTTTATCGTTTCGTGCAAAGACACGGTTGTTTCTAGCTCAGGAGGATCGATTCGAAGAAGCGGCGATGGTACTAGTAAAAAGTAAAAAGTGAAAGTGAGGCTTACCTCGCGTATTTATACAGGTTCGAGAAAACGCTTGAGGCTCTTCGTCTCTCGGTCATATTGACCTTCTACCACCGGTCACTCGCCATGCTCCGTCGATTCGAACGACCGCTCAATAACCCACTACGTTCGAATCCATCCCAGCGTAGAGCCGTTGCTTCGAATCCATCACACGGCTGAGTCCATACTTCACTTCGAGTCCATTGCCTTCCTATCCATTACACGTTCGAATCCATCCCTGCAGGATCGATGCGAGGCATTATCGATTCGAAGGAGCCATCGAACAAAGGTTGGATTGAAAATTGTATCGATTCGAAGCACGAAGACCATTGAACCGTTGATTCGAAAGCTGTCGCTTCGAACATAAATGACTTCGAATCCATCAAAATCCACCGATGAGAACGGACGAATCGCTTCAATTTGAAAAATTACTTGTCTACCTTTTATATTGATTTAGGAGAGGATCGATACAAGAGTACGATTATAGACAATCATAAAAACAGTGTCTCAAATCGAATCTCAAATCGGTTCAGGAGAGGACCGATGCAGAATTCGATAACAGACCGAACTGACAACAACGTGCAATCACGCAACGTTAGCCAAAGTTAAGGTGGTACATATATGCACATATGTCTGACTAATGTTTGATCTTTATTATTCACAGGGATCAAATGTCCATTTCGTCATGATGTAGACGACGAACAACCGATCGCGATCATACGACGATTGGCAACAACAATAAAGAATACAACTCTCAGCAAAGCATGTTCTAGTTGTCCAATGATAGACTGCAGCTTTTCAAAGCACGTCATGTTTACACAAGACGTACTTTAGGGGGAAAATGTTATCCCGCCTTTTGGCAAGGCCGAGATACCAAGGAACTAACTAGAAAGAGACAGGATCATACGTCCTTAGCTTTGAATAATTGTTGGGCAACTACAAATATCGATGAATTTTGCCCGAGTCCGGATCGGGCTACGATTGATAAAACACGTCAAGCGAAGCCGTGGGAACCAACGTTCCAAATTTCAAGGCAATCCGAGTTCGTATGCTCAAGTTATCGCCAGTAGAAAGTGGAAGGAATGACCATGGTTCGAATCCATCAGTAGTCAGCCATGGTTCGAATCCATTAAAACACACCTTGCTTCGACTCCATCGAGCAAGCTTTAAGGTCGTATCAGCCCCATAATGCCTTGGTTCGAATCCATCGGGGGAAAGTTTCCTCGAATCCATGCATTAGTTCGAACCCATGAACTAAACCTTGCTTCGACTCCATCGAGCAAGCCTTAGTTCGGATCCGCCCAGACCACCTAGGTTCGAATCCATTCATCAGTGGAGTCTTCGTATCGGTTGGCTATGGAATACCCTGATCGATACAAAGGGAACCTGTGTTCAATCAATTCGAAGGAGCATACCTTCGAATCCATTACTACGAATCCATCGAGTCATAGCAGCTAAAACCAAGGGTATGACCCAGAAAACTCGGAGAAAAAGGAGGATTGACCCGAAGCATGCGCACCACGTCATCACCTTCACGTGTAGAAGCATGGATTCGACCCTATGGATTCGAACCATATCGATTCGAACGAATCCATAGGGAGAAACGCACCATCTTGAATCGATCATAACTCGAGATCTACAAATCCAAATGCTATGAAATTTTCACAGGAGCTTGCATAAACATAGAAGAATGTCCATGCAAGTTCCATCACGATTGGACACTTTTTTGATCGATTCGAACCAAGGGTCGAATCGATCCCAAAGCGGGCCTGGATCTCCAGAATTCGGCCATGTGGGCCCCCCACACATGCCAGAAGCGGTCTCCCCGAATTTTAGGCGAAATATCAGCCTCCTACACCTATAAATAGAGCCCCTGGTCATTCAAAAAAGGGATCGGAGAACTTTCAGAGTAAGGGAACGCCCAGACGCTGCCAGAATTGCTTCAGAGGATCACCGCTGCCTTTGATTTCGAATTTTGGATTACTACTTGCTGTACTTTGACATCAAAAAGTTGTATTCCCCGAATATCAAGCAATAAAGTAACAAAACTTCATAGTGGACGTAGGCAATACGCCGAACCACTCTAAATCGTTGTCTCTCGTGCAATTTACTTCCTGTTATTTGGAGTTTTTTGTTAGATAATCCACATTTTAATTTAGTTTCTTCATTTATTATCTCTTCAAAAACTTCCGACGAGTGTTGTGGCCAATTTTGACACAAATACACGTGTTGTTATTCTTCTGTATTATTGTGGATCTTTTTGACCACTACTCTGATGTACACTCACATGTGTTAGTCATATATTCATATCTTCTTCCGTCTTTGTGATATGAATTATCTGTGACTGATTTATGTTATGTTTATTTCTATATTTGTTTCTGAAGATTTATCATAGCCACCGTGTGATAGCTTTGAGTTTGTATCGGTATGTCGGACTTCCTCCTTAGCATGCTATACTATCTGACATATCGGTGCTCGCACAAAGATGTTACACGGATGGTCGCTCCTCAACAGCCTTATTCTCCATGCTAGTTGACAGCATTACCCCGTAGTGTTCTTGGCTAGCGTGGTTATAGAGGTGGGGCGTCACAACATGGTATCAGAGCCAAACTTCGGAACAATGTAGAATAACTTAACAAGGATCATGTCCTAAGTCTTTCTTAGGAGTTGTGCCTTAGGATTTATTCGAGTCTTCGTACCATCTAATCCTTTCTTCTTTAATGATTCCTTGTTTTATCAATCAAGTTTGATTGAAATTCATTTTGTGAATAACCTTTTTTCTTCTTCTTTCCTTGTTTCTTAAGGGAGAGAAATGGTTAGACCTGGTCGTCCCAGAGCTGGATCATCTAGTGCTTCACCACAAGATGGAGTTTTTATGACTACCCAGCAACTTCTTGACCTTGTCACGAATGCTCAAGCAACTGGTTCTAATCCGGAACCTACTCACCCTAAATCTTGGTTTGCACGTTTGTGCAATGATTACACCAACCTGGGTGGGAAGCCATTTAAAGGTTCTGAAACTGTCATCGAGGTCCAGGCCTGGTTGAGGACCTGTGATCGAATCTTCATTCGCATGAATCTCGTCGATCTTCACCGTGTTCAGGTGGCTTCCAGTATGCTCCAAGAGAGAGCATTGGACTGGTACGAACTTATTATTTCTGAGATTAATGAAGCGGATCTCACCTGGGAGCAATTCCGGGAACGCTTCGAATTAAAATTCATGCCAGAAGCAGAGAAGGTGACATTGGCTCGACGTTTCATAGACCTTGTTTAGGGTGAAGCCTCCGTGACTGATTATGTTGCATTCTTCGAGTCACTTTCCAAATATGGGGTTGAATACATCAACACCCCATTGAAGAAGAACCAAAGATTTGTCTATGGCTTAAACAAAAATCTCAAGAAGCCATTACTTCTAAAATTAGAAGTTCCTTTCGACCAACTTATAGATGTCGCTCTTCGATTGGAAGAGGCAGATAAAGAAAGTGATGTTGAAGTAGTAGCTTCCAAATCCAACTTCAACAACAAAAAGAGGCCCAGTAAATTCAGAAGCCCTTATCCCAATAACAAGGGTAAACAGGCAATTCCTGCTGCGAAGACCTTTTCCTCTACTGAAGGGAAATGCTTTAATTGTGGTTCCAGAGACCATTTTGCGAACAAGTGTTCAAAGCCTCGTACTTGTCGCTATTGCAAAAGCCCGGATCATTATTTATCTTCTTGTCCCAAACTTCAAAATAGGAAGGAGGGAAAGTTAAATGTTGATCAAGCCCCTGGCAACACATCTCGTGGTCAAGATATATCTCATTCTATCCTTGATTGTATTATTATATTTCTTGATCAATTTATTCGAGTTCTCTTTGATATGGGTGCATCCCACTCTTTTATATCAAAGGAACTTGTCGATACCTTTTCTTTAAGTGTTGTTGCTTTAATCACTTCTTTGAGAATTTCGAATCCAGTTGGTGGATCCGCAACTCTTAGTTTGCTTTGTAAAAATGTGGGGATTATTTTGTGTGATTTTCCTTTCCAAGCTGATTTGCATGTCATGCGTTATTTAGGCTTTGGAATGATTTTGGGAATGGATTGGCTTAACCATTATGAAGCTCATATCCTATGTCCTGAGCGGACTATTCATCTTCGACATCCTCAATCTGTTAAGCAAATTTCTATTATTCTCAAAGATTCGGATTCCACTTTATCTGCATCTTTATATTCTTTAAATCCTCGTGATGACGATAATGATGTTGAGGAGGATGTCATTGCTCTTATTCACGTTGTTCGTGAATTTTCCGACATATTTGAGCCCGTTTTAGGATTGCCACCTAAGCGAGCAATTGAGTTCAAAATTAATCTTATCCCTGGAGCTCAACCTATTACTCGTCCTCCTTATCGTTTGTCCAATAAAGAAAATGAGGAGATACGCATACAATTATCCGATTTGGAAATGAAGCAATTTATTCACTCTAGTTCCTCGCCTTGGGGAGCTTCGGCTATTTTCATGAAGAAATCCGATGGTACACTTAGACTTTGCGTTGACTACCGCAAGCTTAATGATCTTACTATCAAAAATAAATATCCTTTACCTCGGATTGATGATCTATTTGACCAACTTAGCGGTGCTAGAGTCTTTTCACTATTGGACTTGGCTACCGGTTTCCATCAGCTTCGTATCGCAGAGGATAGCATTCCTTTGACATCATTCCGTACTCGATATGGATCTTATGAATGGCTTGTTATGCCATTTGGGTTAACGAATGCTCCAGCTTATTTTGTTGACCTCATGAATCGAGTTTTCAAAGATTTCCTCGATCGGTTTGTACTCATATTCATTGATGATATTCTTGTGTATTCAAAAACCGAGGAGGAACATGAGAAACATCTTCGGATTGTATTGGAAACTCTTGGGAGTAATCAATTAAAGGCAAAATTTTCTAAATGCCACTTTTGGCAATCTCGTGTCATGTTTCTCGGTCATATTATTTCCGAATCCGGAATTTCCGTGGATCCTTCAAAGATTGAAGCGATTCAAGATTGGAAGAGACCGGAGAGTGTGACAGAGATTCGTAGTTTTCTCGGATTGGCGGGCTATTACCGTCGTTTTATTAAAGACTTTTCTAAAATTGTCGTGCCTCTCACTAGCTTAATGAAGAAAGGTGTTAAATACATTTGGTCAGACAAATGTGAAGCCTCTTTTCAGAAATTGAAAGAACTCCTTTCTGATGCTCCTGTTCTTGTTATTCCCGAAGGAAACCAAGATTTTATTGTTTATGCCGATGCTAGTCGCGTTGGTTTGGGTGCCGTTCTTATGCAAAAAGAACGTGTTATTGCTTATGCTTCTAGGCAATTGAAGTCGTCCGAGACTAGATATGCCACACATGATTTAGAACTTGCGGCTATTGTTTTCGCCCTTCGAATTTGGCGTCATTATCTATTGGGAGAGAAATTTATTCTTTATACCGATCATAATTCTTTAGGTATTTATTCTCTCAAAAGGAACTTAATTTGCGTCAACAACATTGGCTTGAGTTCCTTGCTCCTTATGATCTTGATATTCTTTATACCCCCGGTAAGGGTAATCGTGTCGTCGATGCTCTTAGCCGTAAGCAACAAGCAGTTGTTTCTATGATGATATCTGAATGGAACGATCTCGAGATCTTATACACTTGTGAGATTCGAGAGCGCGTATCCGATTTATGTTCATCTTTTGTTTTATGTAGCCTTGAGGCTCATCCTTCTCTTTTAGACCGCATTCTTGAAGCTCAAGGGCTAGACCCTGAATTGGCTCTTATTGGCCAAAATGTTAAGGATAAAATTGATATTGAAGGTTTGAAAGACTTTGATATTGATTCTCGTGGCGGCATTCGAAAAATTTGGTAGACTTATCGTACCAAATATTGGTGATCTTCGTAAAGATATTTTAGAAGATTCCCATCGTTCTAAATTCACCATTTATCCCGGTAGTAGTAAAATGTACGCTGATATGAAGTGACTTTATTATTAGGAGGGAATGAAATCTGATATTGCTAACTTTGTTAAGTTTTGCATGACTTGCCAACTTGTCAAGGCCGAACATCAAAGGCCTGGTGGGTTATTGCAACCTTTAGAAATTCCAATTTGGAACTGGGACCAAATTTCCCTGGATTTTATTGACGGCATTCCTCGTTCTCGTTCGGGTCATGATAGCTTATGGGTGATCGTTTATAGACTTACTAAATCCGCCCATTTTATTCCCGTTCGGTCTAACCGAACCGTTCCTCTTTTGGCCAGGCTCTTTGTTAAAGAGATTATCAAATTACATAGAGTTCCTACTTCTATTGTTAGTGATCGTGATCCATTGTTTACTAGTGGATTTTGGAAGAGTCTTTAAAAAGCTTTAGGAACGAAGCTTAATTTTAGCACCGCTTATCATCCCCAATCCGATGGACAAACCGAGCGTGTGAATCAAACTCTTGAAGATCTTCTTCGTGCTTGTGTGCTTGATTTCGGTGGAAGCTGGGAAGATCATATTCCTCTTGTTGAATTTTCCTATAATAATAGCTTCCAATCTAGTATTGGTATGGCACCTTTCGAGGCACTCTATGGAAGGCCATGCCGATCTCCGTCTTGTTGGCTTGAGGCCGGTGAGAAACTGGTTTTAGGTCCAGATTTTGTTCAAGATTCCATAGAAAAGATTAAACTTATTCGACATAGGATGAAAGAAGCCCAGAGTAGACAAAAATCCTATGCCGATAATCGAAGAAGGAGATTAGAATTTTCTGTTGGAGATCTTGTTTTTATTCGTGTGTCACCTATGAAAGGTGTTGTACGTTTCAGTCGGTCGGGAAAGTTAGCACCCCGATATATTAGGCCATTTCCTATCACTGAACGTATTGGTTCCAATGCTTATCTCCTATCATTACCGGCTCAGTTTTCTGCCATGCATGACGTGTTTCACGTTTCTCAATTACGGAAGTGCCTTCGAGATTCCGATTCTATTCTTGAGCCCGGTGTTGTGGAAGAGATTGAAGTTTCGCCTAATCTAACTTATGAGCAACATCCTACTCGTATTATTGCTTCGGAGGTTAAGCACCTTCGAAATAAAGATGTTCCGCTTGTGAACGTCCAATGGTCCTCAAATCCTAAGGATTGCTCTTGGTAATCTAGAGAATTCAACGAGCTAACGCATCCTGACTTACTTTCTCATGCTCTTTAAGGTGAACTTCTTACTTCAAAATTCTTTTGTGTTGATATGCTTTTATGGTTGTTACTATATATCTTCTTCTTAAATATTGCGAGGATGCAATTTCTTTAAGGAGGGGAGTCTGTAACAACCCGCATATTTATCGATTTTATATTTAAATATTTTATCGATACTCGAAATTTAGTCCGAAAAGCTACTTTTTGCATACGGTCGAATTAGGACTTGGGACCACTCCCATTGAGTTCAAAATGACGTTTGCGATCTTTTTAAGTGTAAACTTTGATATGTTTGGAGATAGTAGAATTTTGCTACTTTTTCACTTAGGGCTTTGGTTTGGGCTGAGCCCATTAACCCCACTTAACTCAGTTCCAACCCTCTCCTCTTCATTACTTCATTCCTCATTTCCTAATACTCAAGCTTTTATAACAATGGAGAGTGGAAGAGGAAATTAAAACTCCAAGCCCTAGTCTTCATTAGCAAATCCAACTTCTAGCTCCAAATTCCAGAGAACCCATTGGTAAGCCATCTCTTCTTCTTCTCCAACTACTCTCTTATCAATTTCAGAAATTCCTAAACCTAACTTTGGGAATGTTCTTCTTTTAAAGCTTAGAATCAAGCTTCTTGTGTTGGATTTGAAGAGTGGTTGATTCTCCTTTGCTTTCAAGCTTCTTCTTCATTTGTTTGGGTTCAAAGGTGAGATTTTTATCTCACATCTTAGTCTATAATTATCTTTAATTGTTAGGTATGAATTCCTAACACTTATTCATGTGCAAATGATTTTGGTTTGGATTGATTTGGTGTATATTCCAATTTTTAGTGTTTTGAAATCAAAATCTATGAAAATCCTTTTATGGATATTTGGACATTGATATTTGAGGCGTATCGATGAGCCGTTAAGGCTGGGTTGTCGCTTGGCGTAAATCCTTAGTCATTGTCGCTCAATCGATCGCTTCCGGTATTCGTTTGCCATTTTTGGCCTAGGTTCAGGGAATGCAATGAAACCTTGAATCAAACGTCTGAAACGTAGTATTCAAACGTCTGAATATTATACTGGAAATTTTTATTCCCCAGTATTCAGACGTCTGAATCTATATTTCAGGCGTCTGAATTGGTTCATTTGGAACAAGAAAGGAAATAGGCTAAAAAGTGCCTATTTCAGACGTCTGAAATCTACGATTCAGACGTTTGAATTCTGTTTTGGAAAATATTCCAAATTCAGACGTCTGAATATGTACTCCTTTGCCTATTTGCCTATTTGCTTGAGAATTCCAACTTTAATCGATTCGTGTGGATCCCTTTTGTTAATATCACTTATTATCGACTTTGATGACATTTTCTTCGTGATTTTTGGGAATATCCATTTTCGTGGATTCGATATCGATTTCTTTGGATTTTATTCACGTCTTTGAATGTGAATTTTAGTGATTGATTGTTCCAACATTCTTTTTTGTGATTTGTCACTTTAAAAATATAAAGGTTTCAATACTAGTAGTAAATATCAAAACTCCTTCATCAAAACAATTTCAACACTATTTTATTACAAAGCTCGTTTCTTAAAACCGTTTTCCAATCTACTAGTATATACAAACCTTTACCTCACTCATATGAGAAATCTAATTAAACGACTTAGTAAAACGAGTGGTATGAAACGCTTGCGTTTACTTCGCCGGTTAATTCTTGGACTTATTCGATTGAATCTCTTGTGACAAATTTTCTAGTGGAGATCTACAATTTGTTTGTAAATATTTAAGTTAAGCTAGTGGTTATGGGATGTTTCCCAAGGGATTGGCCAGGCAACTTAGTACACGGCTTGACCACTGCTCGGCCTCCCAGGAAGGTTCGGCATCCAAAGGGTACTCGGCTACCCAAGAACGTTTGGCCAAAGTGAAAGTTCGGCCTCTAAGGAGTACTCGGTGTAAAGTGTGTTCAGCATTCGAAGGACACCCGGCATCCAGAACACGTCCGGCCAGAGTGAACGTTCAGCCGAAGTGGACGTTCGGCTGAAGTAAACGCTCGATCAAAGGGCGTTCGGCATACAAACGATCGTTCGGCATGGGATCGCGTTCGGCATCAAGAAGCGCTCGATATTGAATACCGTTCGGCCAAAGGAGGGCGCTCGACATGCGATCGTTCGGCATAAGATCGTTCGGCATCCATGAACTTTCGTCCTCCAAGGAACATTCTACATTCCCAAGTTGTTCGGCATCCCAGCCTCATTCAACCTACATCCCTCACTCAAAGGCATACCTCGTTCGGCACGAAAAGGATGGCTCGGCATACCTCGTTCGGCCTCTCTGGTTCGGCGCATAGTACTTACGCTACTTGGACCGAGCTATTCAGCCACCTGGCGCACCAGGGAAGTCCAACCCACTTTCGTCTATAAATAGAGAGGCAGGAGCACAAAAAACGGGATCAGATTTTTAGAGAGCACTGGGAAGACTCTTCCATTTTCAAGACTCATTCAAGACTTATTTCTTTTACTTTGCAATTGTATGCTAATACTGAAGGACGGATTGTATCTGTAATCAAGTATCTAGTGAAGAAATAAAGATCAACTTCAAAGTGGACGTAGGCTACAACGCCGAACCATTATAAATTCTGTGTTCTCGTCTCCCGCATTTTAATTTATATTATCTTCTCTATTTTAATTTATCTTCTTCATTAATCTCTCTACACAAACTCTCTATGGGTGTTAGTGACCAATTTTGGCGCTAACATTTTGGTGCTTTTACTGAGAATCGAATTCTCAGGTTGTGAGGATCTACTTTGTAGCTACTGGATTGCATAAATCCCCCGAAGAAGATCCGTAATTATTCATAAGGCATCTGTTGATTCTACTCATAGTTACAGCCAACAACTCTACCATGGAAAGACCACGAACAAGATCGACCTCCCAAAATGTAGATGCCCGCAAAACCGCTAGTGTTCAACAACTTGGACCTAACGATCAACAAACATTTCGAGGCACGGGGCCCTCCAGCCAAAACCAAGCGGAAGCTGTTTCACGAGCAGAATTGAATGACTTGATAAAAGAGCTTACGGAAAGCAGAAGGCAACTCGCTGAGCAAATGCAAGTTAATGCTGACCTCATGACCTGACTTGCTCAACAGCAGCATCAGAATGCTGGAGGTACCCCTGTCCCCTACTCCGAAGATGATAGCTCAACTTCAGCTGATGAACCTCCCAGGTGTAGACGCCGCAAGGATGAAGATGACCAAGCTGGTGCCACTGATCGCTCTACTAGAAATCAAGCCCGTGGAGCGGAACCCAACCTTCCTCCTACCATACAAACCCCGGATTTGACAGCTATGGTCAGACAGTTGATGAGAGAGAATCAAGGTTTGACTAATGAAGATTGGGGAATGTCTAATAGTCATACTCCCTTCACAGATACCATTCTACAGGATGAATACCCAAGGAAGTTTAACATGCCCACCATGCCCGCCTATGAAGGAAAAACTGACCCTAGACAACATGTAATGAGGTATGGATGGATGATGGATTCAGCAAGAGCCAACGACGCAACTAAGTGCAGGTGCTTTCCAATAACTCTGTCCGGAATCGCCACCATGTGGTTCACTCGACTTCCTCCACGGTCAATCTCAAACTTCGATGAATTAGCAAGGAAATTCATAGAACAATTCAGGATACATGCCACTCGACCCAAGGATGTGATGTCCTTATCAAGCGTGACCCAAGCTTCTGGGGAATCACTGAAAGTATACTTGCAGAGATTTCATGTTGGCGCTACTGAAGTGAGCAATCCAAACGACCACGCGATTTTGATGGCAGTAATGCTTGGATCCAGACTCTGAATTTGGGGATTGGTTGGCGGGAAAGCCACCAGCTACGTTGGAGCGTTTCTATTCGAAAGCCCACCAGTTCATAAGGAGGGAAGAAGCTCGGTGGATAAGGAAAGACAAGGCACCAGGGTCCGTTTAGGAGTCTGTAAAGGGCAACATCGCCATGAAAGCAACCGACGATAACCCTGGAAAGGCTCAGGCCAGCGTCCAAAATAAGCCCGGGCAGTCTAAGGGAACTGGAAATGGAAATCCTGGAAAGAAGAAGGAAACGGGGAGATGGAAGTCAAGGATCCCAACCTACAACGAATACACTCAACTGAATGCGTCTCTTGAAAACATCTACTTATCGACCTGCAACACTTTTCAATACAGAAAACCATGCCCTAAGGAATCAACAGAGGAGCAAAAGAGGACTGGAAAGTATTGCCGCTTTCACGAGTCTTATGGGCACAACACAGACGAATGCAGGCATCTCCATGACGCTATTGAGAAATTGACTAGGCAGAAGAAGCTGCAGGAATTCGTCAAAGATACGCCAGAAGGAAGACAAGAGACTTCAGACCCCGGACGTGGCCCAGCTCTACACCAACCAGAGCAACCTACTCGAACTGTGGGAAGATTGGTTATTAACACAATAGCCGGTGGACCACATCATGCGGATAAAAATTGGCAGGAAATGGAGCGATATGCTAATTCCTTGAGACATACAGAGCATGAGTGCTGTTCAAATATGGAGGATGGAACTCCCGCAAAGCAGCAACGCACGATGCACGACGATATTGTATTCAGGAATAGAGACGTGGATAAGGTGGAATCTCCCACCATCGATCCATTGGTCATATCCGCAACCATCGGACCGACATTCGTAAGGAGAATCCTAATTGATTGTGGAAGTTCCGTTAACATCATCTTCAAGAAAGCGTATGACCAAATGAAGCTGGAGACTAAGGATTTGAAACCATCTAAAGCCCGAATCCATGGCTTTAACGGCGCAGCCACAGACGCAGTAGGATATGTGGAGTTACCAGTTGAACTGGGACAAGGTGAACGCAGGAGAGTGCGAATCCTACCATTCATAGTGCTGGATGTTGATTCACCATACAACGTGTTTTTGGGACGACCAGCCCTCGCAGATTTCAGGGCAGTCTTGGCCCCGTGGTGTCTCACACTGAAATTCCCGATAGACAAAGGAGTTGGCGTAGTGCATGGCGACCAAGCAACCGGACGTGCATGTTACGTGGCTGAGCTGAGAGAGGCCCGGCGCAGAGAAAAGGGGAAGACTGCAGACAGCATCGTTCGCATCCCGAATTCTGATGATTGACAATTAGCGCCCGAGCCCTGGCTCGGGCGACATTCTCGGATCGTTGGAGACATAGATCCGAGAGATGACAAAGGGGAACCCAGGGAACCAGATGCAGCACAGGCCGAACTAACAATTGATATTCCAGTTAGCCACAGCGACCCGACACGAGTTCTTAAAATTGGGTCACAGCTCGATCCCCTAATGGCAGAGAATTTATCTGATTTCCTCCGAGCTAATCTTGATGTCTTCGTTTGGACACACTCTGATATGCGTGGGATTTCCCCTGCAATTGCGAGCCATATGTTGAATATAGACCCGAAACACGTACCTGTGAAGCAAAAAAGGAGAGGCATGGACCCGGAGAGGTCTACAGCTCTCAAAGAGGTGGATAAACTCAAAGCCAATGGGTTTGTCCGCGACGCCCTCCACCCGGAATGGGTGTCCAACCCTGTGTTGGTAAAGAAAGCAAACGGGAAATGGAGAACCTGCATTGACTATTCCGATTTAAACAAAGCATGCCCGAAGGATAGCTTCCCGCTACCACGAATTGATCAGCTGGTCGATTCGACTGCCGGGCATGAGCTACTATCTTTTGTGGATGCATACTCCGGGTACAATCAAATCCCAATGCACATCCCGGGCCAAGAACACACCAGCTTCGTCACAAACATCGGGCTGTATTGCTATGTAGTAATGCCTTTTGGGTTGAAGAATGCAGGAGCAACCTATCAACGCCTGGTGAACCGAATGTTCAAGGATCAGATTGGTAGAACAATGGAAGTCTATGTGGATGACATGCTCGTGAAGTCACGATAGTCAAACGACCACATCCGAGACTTGGCAGAGATGTTCGGTATACTAAGGCACTATGGGATGAAGATCAATCCTTCAAAGTGTTCATTCGGCGTGGCATCAGGGAAGTTCTTGGGATTCATTGTGAATGCACGAGGAATTGAAGCTAACCCGGAAAAGATCCAGGCCATCCGAGATATACAGGCACCTAGAACCATAAAACAGGTACAGAGCTTGAACGGAAAAGTAGCTGTGCTCAGTCGATTCATATCCAGAGCCACAGATAAGTGTGTTCCTTTCTTCGATGTCATAAAGAAAGGAAAGAGAAACTTCGAATGGACGACTGACTGCGAGGAAGCATTCCGAGCCCTGGTGAGACACTTGGAAAGTCCTCCAGTGTTGTCAAAACCAGTGGACCACGAGACGTTGTACGTATATTTGGCTGCGTCTCAACACGTTATCAGTACAGCCCTAGTTCGCGAAGAAGACAAAGTTCAAAGGCCGGTGTACTATGTTAGTAAACGACTGACGGGGGAAGAAAAGAATTATCCAAAGATCGAGAAACTTGCCTATTTCCTGGTGATTGCATCACGCAAGCTTCGTCCCTACTTTCAGGCGCACTCAATCAGTGTTTACACTGACCAACCCTTGCGACAGGTACTCCAACGACCGGAAACTTCCGGTAGGATGCTAAAGTGGAACATCGAGTTAAGCCAGTTTGATATCACCTACCTGCCGCGAAGGACCATCCAAGGGCAAGCATTAGCTGACTTCGTTGCTGAGTTCACCATTCCGGATGAACCGAGTGAAAATCACAAAGTAATCCCTCCTGTCCGATGGAAGATGTTCACTGACGGGGCATCTAACGACCGTTGCTCGGGAGCTGGGATAGTTCTGGTAACCCCCGAAAACCGATCGATTTGCTACGCTTTGAAGCTCGAATTTACAGCGACAAATAACGAAGCCGAATACGAAGCACTGATTGCTGGTTTAAGACTTGCCAATGAACTGAGGGTAAAGTCCATCGAAATCTTCTACGACTCACAGCTGGTGGTATATCAGGTACGGGGAGACTACCAAGTGAAAGGACAGAGACTGGCTCCTTACCTTGTTCGGGTCCGGGAGCTACTAGTAAACCTTGAATATTATGACATTTCGCATGTCCCGCGCGAACAGAACAGGGAGGCCGACTCGTTGGCTAAATTCGCGAGTACTGGCGATGCACAGCAGATGGGATTGTTCCCTGTCGAGACTCTGCTTGCTCCAAGTATAGACATGATGGAGATAGATCTCGTCTTGGAGACGAAACTCGAAAGGGGATCATGGCTGACCCCGATCAAACAATACTTGCTATACGGAGACTTACCTGAGAAAAGAAGCGAAAGACGCCAAGTCCTTCGTAAGGCTTCGCGTTATGTAATGCAAGACGGTATAATGTGTCGGAGGGGATTCTCGACCCCCTTACTCCGGTGCATGGCCCATGACGAGGTAAAACGGGTGTTGGAAGAAGTCCATGAGGGAGAATGTGGTGATCATACCGGGGGGCAAACTTTGGCGAGGAAAATCCTCCGCTATGGATATTATTGGCAGACTGTAAATCAGGATGCTGCAGACTATGCGAGAAGATGTGACAAATGCCAGATATATGCAAAGATTCCGAGAGCTCCGCCAACGGAACTCACACAAATGGTTAGTCCCTGGCCATTTGCAATGTGGGGAATCGACCTAATTGGATCTCTGCCCATAGCCAAAGGAGGCGGGAAATATGCTATAATGGCAGTCGATTATTTCACCAAGTGGGCGGAAGCAGAGCCAGTGGCCACAATCACCACCAAGAAAGTCATTAATTTCATTGTACGAAGTCGTTTTGGCCACCCACGGACCATCATAATGGACATCGGAACTCAATTCGAAAGCAAGGAATTCAAAGAGTTCTGTCAAAGGTATGGCATTGAGAAAAGGTTCGCAGCAGTTGCTCACCCAAAGGCGAATGGGCAGGTAGAAGCCGTCAAAAAAATCATCAAGTCCATATTGAAGAAGCGTTTTGAAAAGGCTAGAGGCAGGTGGGTGGATGAACTCCCAACAGCGCTTTGGGCCTACAGAATTACCCACAAGACCGCGACTGGCCACACACCATTCGCACTAGCGTACGGCACGGAAGCCGTCATACCCGTAGAACTTGAAGTTCCGTCACACCGGGTAACCTATTACGATCCTGCGTCAAACCAGGATCTCCTATTGGAATCATTAGACTTCATTGATGAGAAACGCGAAGAAGCTGATTTGAGAGCAGCCTCATACAGACACCGAGTCGCTAAATATTATAATGGAAAAGTCCAGCCAAGAACCTTTAGTGTGGGAGATCTCGTTTTGAAACGAGTCTTTCAACCCCTTCGCACATGAATCCCGCATGGGAAGGTCCATACGTCATCGAACGGAGGCTTGGAGAAGGAACTTTCAAGCTAACGACCGTCGATGGTGCGACACTCCCTCGAGCATGGAACAGCGAGCATTTGCGGCGTTATTACACTTAGTCTATTTCCCTTATGTGGTAGTTGCATTTATTTCCAGTATGCTTTCTTCTTGGCATGTAATAAGATAATATAGCTTGTTTTCATCAATAAAGGCTTGAAGCCATCTTTTCCATGAATGACCAATGTCTCTACGTATGATATTCCTATGACGCGCAATTAAAAATTATGATATCCTGGCTAGCGTACGAACGCTTATAATAAATAACAAAAAATCTCCAAGTCCCCGGAGTGCGGACTGGAGTACTCTAAGTCCCCGGAGTGCGGACTCGAGTATAAACGATTCAAAATCTCCAAGTCCCCGGAGTGCGGACTGGAGTACTCTAAGTCCCCGGAGTGCGGACTCGAGTATAAACGATTCAAAATCTCCAAGTCCCCGGATTGCGGACTGGAGTACTCTAAGTCCCCGGAGTGTGGACTCGAGTATAAACGACAAAAAATCTCCAAGTCCCCGGAGTGCGGACTGGAGTACTCTAAGTCCCCGGAGTGCGGACTCGAGTATAAACGACAAAAAATCTCCAAGTCCCCGGAGTGCGGACTGGAGTACTGTAAGTCCTCGGAGTGCGGACTCGAGTATAAACGACAAAAAATCTCCAAGTCCTCGGAGTGCGGACTGGAGTACTCTAAGTCCCCGGAGTGCTGACACGAGTATAAACGACGAAAAATCTCCATGTCCCCGGAGTGCGGACTGGAGTACACTAAGTCCCCGGAGTGCGGACTCGAGTATAAACGACGAAAAATCTCCATGTCCCCGGAGTGCGGACAGGACTACCCTAAGTCCCTGGAGTGCGGACTCGAGTATAAACGACAAAAAATCTCCAAGTCCCTGGAGTGCGGACTGGAGTACTCTAAGTCCTCGGAGTGCGGACTCGAGTATAAACGATCCGAAATCCCCAAGTCCCCAGAGCGCGGACTCGAATACAAATGACTCGAAATCTCCAAGTCCCCGGAGCACGGACTGGAGTACTCGAAGTCCGGTATATAGACTTAATTACAAGCAGTTCAGATCTCCGAGTTCCTTGAATAGGAACTACGACGCAAATGACTTGGATATGTCAAGTCCCCAACATACGGGCTATGAAATATTCTAAGTGCTTGAAGCACCAAGTGGAGATTGATCAAATCCAGGGAAGCTCCCAAGCCATGTAAAGACGAACCAAGAAGCCTAAGTTACCCATAACAATTCAGATTTCAATCACAAACATAAAAGAAACTGAATAATAAAAGTCTTTTGAGAAGACAAAAGTGAAGATCAAATTTTATTCGCAAAAAGCTTATTTACACAGTCTACAAAAATTAGTACATGACTTAAACTAGTTCTCGTTGAACGGGGACGACGGTCATTTCTTGTGTTTCTTTGACTTCTTCCCGGATGGTTCCTTCCCAGAGTGCTTACTCTTGGAATCCTTCCCTGACGGAGGGGTGACGACCGAAGACGTAGGAGGAACATCCATGGGCTGGGACTTGCCAGGAAGAATGACCTTCAATGGTTTGTTCAGAGGATCGTCCAGGTCCACTTCACGCGGCTCGACCTTGACTGAGGTCATATCTCTTTTCTCTTTCTCGAGCCGTTCCTTCATGCTCGAGTCGGATGTGTGCTCTGAGGCGCCTGTGGTTTCTACTTCGAAACTCTCCGAGGAAGAGTCAGATTTGCCTTCATCCAGCGCCCCGATTACTTGAGCATCTGGACCAGGATCTCCACCAACTTGAGTAGCCTCACTCGCCTTTATCTCCACCTCCTTGGCGGCATCGCTCCTCAGAGTGGGCTCGGGGTCAGAGCATCCTGCACAGAAGACACGAAAATAAACAAGTGTTAGAACACAACAACTTCTGAGGAAATGAGAAAGATCTTTGTGAAGCCCAGAGGTTACTCACCAGATGCCGGTGGGTTCTCAGTCGCCAGGGGTGTCCCGCCTCCGGGATGGGAGATAAAACATGAACGCCAAGCCCAGGGGCTTCCGGGTCATAACCAACGTGCTGCTCGAAGGGGTCAGTGTCGACCGACTGGCCGGTTGGGTAGGCACGTGAACTGGGGGCACAACGCCGGAAGGGTCCGTAGCCACCTCTTTCCCTTTCCTGGAGGGAGAACCTTTGTTGTAGAGGGCTTTAGCCGCCGATAAATCTGAAGGCTCTTTCCCCCTCAAGAATTCTTTTATCAATGCTTCTTCGTCGACCTCATCGGCGCCGCTCTCAACCTTCCTGATCTGAATCAGGGACTCCCATGCCTCGGCCAATGACTCAAGGTAGCGGTCTCCCAGAAAAGTAAGATCTCGATGCATGAGAACTCGGGCATTGAACTCAGCGATGAGCGGGTCGAATTCGGTTTTTATCTCCTCCCTGCCTTCTTCCCTGGCCGCCTCGAGGCGAGAGTCGATGTCGACAGTTGCTGCCCTTTTACCTTCCTCACGGGCCTCATTCCTCAGTGCCTCGATTTTGGAGAGATCGTCTTCAAGTTTCCCCTTTAAGAGCCGGGTGGCGACGATCTCATCACAATAGTGTTGTGCCTCAACCTGGGCGGCCACTTTCTCTTCCTTCTCCTTATTGAGTTGCTCCTCGAGCTCCTTAACTCGCCTATTAAGCACATCTCGCTCCTTCTGAACGGAGTCTTTCTCCAAAGCTAATGCCCCACACCGTTGAACCGCTTCATCGAGCTCTTTCTTATGAGTCAATTCAAGGCGGGAAACAGCCTCGGCGGTGTCCTTAGCGCTCTGACGGGTAGCTTCAAGCTCGGACTTATAGGCGGCAATTTCCTCATCCTGGGCCTTAATGATATCCCTGTCATGAATAGCTTCAAGCTTTAGGCGGTCAATTTCATGCTGGCGCTCCATAGAGACTTCAGAAAGTTTCTCGGCCAGATGGACGAACGCGTCATGTTGCACGTAGACGTCATTGGTACATGCGATAGCATTTTGTTTGACATCTCCGGGAATAGGATGAATCGTCGGAAGGAACTTTAACCCATCAAAACAAATCTTCGGAAACTTAGCCTTATGTTCGTTCAATCTCTCCGACACAATCGGGTCTGTTACGGGAGCGGGAGGAGACGGCTTTGCAAGTTCGCCCTTCCTATGAGAATCTCGGGAGTGCCGGGTAGAAGAAGATTCAGAGTGTTGGTCCCGGGGAGCATCAGAATGCGACCTCTTATGGCCACGTTTGTCTTTGCTTTGCTGCTGATAAGAAGAGGTCTCCTGGCGGTGCTCGGGCTGATAATAAGTTTTCTTCCGGGATGACGAGTCCCGGGCATGATAATCTCGATCGCTGTCACTGTCTCTGTCTTGGCGCTTCCCGAGGCCCGAGTCCCGACCAGACTGGCGTAAAGTCGACGAACCGCGAAGGCGGTCGTATCCGTGAGAGCGCCCCATGTCACCTACAATCAAACAATAGCGAATTAGCGAAAGATCAGAATGATGAAAGAAAAGTAGGTGCAAAGTGAAATGCATGTGTCTGTGTGTGTCCTAGTGCTACCCCCCGATGGACCAGTGACTTTGCTAACGGGAGTCTTTTACCCTTGGATCGGGTCCGGGACGCCCGCATCGCCCCTGATGGGCGAGCGAAACTTGAACAGCTCTGGGTCGTTGAAATCATAGTTGAGCAAGTCGTCGGGAATGGAGAGGTTCGATAAGCCCTTAAGAGAACTTTCAACGCGCTGTGAAGAAGCCTCTTTCTTTGGCTGAATAGGCGTAACTTTGGAAGTCCCACCAACTTTCTCCTTCCTCGACTTGCACGCCAGCTTCTTTTTCCCTTTCGAAGGGTAAGATGACGTTTCAATATCATGAACTTCGGCTGCAGAGCCTAAATCCTCACCTTGCTTTTCAGGTGGATCGCTTGGAATTTCCCCTTCTTCCGAGCTTCAAGAGAAGGGCGAACGGATGATTCAGGCAGTTGTTTCCCTCTGACGTGTACGGGCTTGGGATGCGAGGCGCCCTCTGGAAGACTAATCCGGCGGCCAGGGGCTAGCAATCCAAACTTTGATAATGACTCATTGGAAATGAGGGCTCGGATATCTCGCTCTTCAGTAGGAAGAGCTCTAATGGCGTCGACAGCATCGGAGTACCTCCGGCCCTCGGGACATGGGACGAGATTTGAAAAAATAGAACAATGAGTTAGGAGAAGTTCAACCTCAATCGGGAACAGACATCAACTCAGAGAAAGGACTTACTTCCTTCAACTCACCGTCTCGCAAAGCCTTGGGGGCAGCGCACGTAAAACCACTCCTGTTTGTACAGGGCGAATTTGCTACTCCACGCGCTAGTGAAAAGTTGGCACTTCCGATGTGGATCAAGAAACATGTAAGAGGGGCTTTCTCGCCGTTTCTTGGTCATATAGATGTACCTTATATCGCCGGGAGTTGGAGGCCTGGAGAAGACGGCCATGAAAAGAATGTACGTGCCATAAATGAAAGCGTGACCATTTGGATGAAGTTGAGACGGGGCGATGTCCAGATACTGCAGCACGTCGCGAAGGAATAGATTGAAAGGTGGCACGCTACCAACCCAGCACATGAACTTGCTACACGCTGTATATCCCACTGGGGGCAGATGTGGGCGGTCGTGCCCCGACGAAACGAGCACGTCAGCAAACAGAATGCCATGAATAGAACATATCCGCTTAAGAGCGGCCTCAGTGACTCTCGAAGCCTGTGAGTCAACTGGGTCATCCAGTAAAATCGACGATTCCAAAGTATCAGGAGCCCAGTCATGAGCGGGAGAAACTGACGGGTCAGATGTGTTGTGGGTCGTTCGCTTAGAAGACGGCCCAGGTTTGTCGGAAAGTGTAGCAGAACTGGATCTTTTGGACATCTTGAATAAATAGCAGACCCAACCAAGCACCTGTGTGAACTATACTCGAAAAATGATCGACGTTAGAATTAACAACGCAGATAACCCCCCGTGTGGTGTGTGAACTGGTGCAATCAATAGTGTATAAGCCTTGAATGTTTGGAATTATCAACATAAAACTAAGCTTAAAATCACCGCCTTCGAAGACCGTCATCACTGACCGTCTCCAAAAGCCTTTCTTTATGACGGTTACAACCCTAGATTTATAGAAGGTTATCTGGTTACGTCAAGCAAAGTTCAGTTAGGAAATTGGGCAAGACAAGTTGATTGATCGGCATGTAATCGTTCGGCATCTATGTTTTGGTTCGGCTGGGTATTGTTCGGCATGCCGTCGTTCGGCATTTATTTTATTGTTCGGCATGCCATCGTTCGGCATCTATGTTTTGGTTCGGCTGGGTATCGTTCGGCATGTTCTGTTCGGCCAAAATCCCATTTCAGCCGAAACAACGCTCGACGTCCCAACTACTTCCTGCCCCCATACTCTTTCTTCCACGACACCATTCGGCATGAAGAAACTGTGCCGAACCACCACACATCTAAACAACGAACTCCCACCTTTCTCCTCTCCGTTCCACCTGCTTTAGAATTACCCAAGGTCAAATCAAATCCCAGCCTCGGGGTACGAGAAAGAATTGTCTCTTCTTCCCTGTACCTCCTACCGATCCTATCATCAAACTACAGTTTGTGATTAAACAAACACATGCGAAAACACTTACCAAGAGGAGTGGTAGGAGCTTGGGAAGAGATTGTAGGAAGGACGTGATGGGTTCAAAGGGCGGAAAGGAAGATTGAAAATTTAAAGGGAATAGGTGTTCTTAGAAAGTCACGGTCAAGAAGTGAAAAAGAGAGAAAGGAATAGGGTACTGGGATTTATAGGAAAAGAGAAGAAGCCGAAACGACTCTGACCGGTAGAACCGGTCAAAGCAAAAAAAAAAACAATCGTTCGGCATAAAGGACGTTCGGCATGGGTCATCCTGTTCGGCATCCTTGGCATTCGGCAGCAATGCACTAATCCAGTAGTTCAAAGCACACCCTGTTCGAACACACGGTGTACTTTGGGGGGCAAGTGTTTCCCAAGGGATTGGCCAGGCAACTTAGTACTCGGCTTGACCACTGCTCGGCCTCCCAGGAAGGTTCGGCATCAAAAGGGTACTCGGCTACCCAAGAACGTTCGGCCACAGTGAACGTTCGGCCTCTAAGGAGTACTCGGTGTAAAGTGTGTTCAGCATTCGAAGGACACCCGGCATCCAGAACACGTCTGGCCGGAGTGAACGTTCGGCCGAAGTGGACGTTCGGCTGAAGTAAACGCTCGGTCAAAGGGCAATCGGCATATAAACGATCGTTCGGCATGGGATCGCGTTCGGCATCAAGAAGCGCTCGGTATTGAATACCGTTCGGCCAAAGGAGGACGCTAGACATGCGATCGTTCGGCATAAGATCGTTCGGCATCCATGAACTTTCGTCCTCCAAGGAACATTCGACATTCCCAAGTTGTTCGGCATCCCAGCCTCATTCAACCTACATCCCTCACTCAAAGGCATACCTCGTTCGGCACGAAAAGGAAGGCTCGGCATACCTCGTTCGGCCTCTCTGGTTCGGCGCATAGTACTTACGCTACTTGGACCGAGCTATTCAGCCACCTGGCCCACCAGGGAAGTCCAACCCACTTTCGTCTATAAATAGAGAGGCAGGGGCACAGAAAACGGGATCAGATTTTTAGAGAGCACTGGGAAGACTCTGCCATTTTCAAGACTCATTCAAGACTTATTTCTTTTACTTTGCAATTGTATGCTAATACTGAAGGATGGATTGTATCTGTAATCAAGTATCTAGTGAAAAAATAAAGATCAACTTCAAAGTGGACGTAGGCTACAACGCTGAACCACTATAAATTCTGTGTTCTCGTCTCCCGCATTTTAATTTATATTATCTTCTCTATTTTAATTTATCTTCTTCATTAATCTCTCTACACAAACTCTCTAAGGGTGTTAGTGACTAATTTTGGCGCTAACATGGGACATGAGGCTAAGCTCATATATTTACTAGCTTACTGTAATTGACACTTCTTGATGATCATGACGATCATTTTCGTGATTTAGACTAGCAACTGTGCGATGTCTCTTTGTCTGCGATTTAGACTAGACCCCATTTCTGTGTGATTTCGACTCACACATGTGGGATAGCGCCCCATGGTCTTCGGGCCATTCGTGTGTCAAAAATTAATGGCTAGCTACCATGAGATAGCGTCTCGTTCGTGTGATACATATATTGGTGAGTTTTCATGCTTCCGTTCGTGTGATAGGCCTTCCCTCCTTTTTTATGATTTCTGGATTTCGTGTGTTGAATTCTGGAATTTATGCTTCACCAATTTTAGTGATTTTCATTGATATGATTTATCAATTTTTGGTGCATTGGTTAATTCGTGTGTCATTGACTTGTTGTGAATACAAGTTTTGGGTATGAAACATTTTTTTGGATCTTTGTGAAGATTCTTGTGGTATTGAATGATCTTTTTTTTATCATCATTTTCATGCTTATAGTAGTATGCCATTATGGATATTATATGTTTATGCCATATCTTTTACTTTATATCATGTCATCTGATATTTATAGCTAGACTAATCCGTTTATTATTTTCTTGTAAATAATGCTCGGGTCAGACCGAGATGTTACATGTGCTTCTGTTTGACTCCTCTTCTGGGATTTGCTACTCTGACTTTTGGCTAACTATTTAGATTAGCAGTTTTTGTTGTATACACTTGAGATATAGACTCATAGTTGTATTCTTTTGTATAGCATGTGTTGCTATTTTTCTGTATTATTGTGGATCTTTTTGACCACTACTCTGATGTACACTCACATGTGTTAGTTATATATTCATATCTTCTTCCGCCTTTGTGATATGAATTATCTGTGATTGATTTATGTTATGTCTATTTCTATATTTGTTTCCGAAGATTTATCATAGCCACCGTGTGATAGCTTTGAGTTAGTATCGGTATGTCGGACTTCCACCTTAGCATGCTATACTATCTGACATATCGGTGCTCGCACAAAGATGATACACGGATGGTCGCTCCTCAACAGCCTTATTCTCCGTGCTAGTTGACAGCATTACCCCGTAGTGTTTTTGGCTAGCGTGGGTATAGAGGTGGGGCGTCATAAGAATAGTTCTCTTTTCCATTAGCTTTAATTTTCCTTTTCTTTTTCTTTCATGTTGCAAGCTACATTTGTTAATCAAATGACAAATATGAGAGGCTAAACCCCTTCAATTTAGGGGGTAATGAAGCTCTCTAATTATGTAGCTTCAACTAATTGTTAATTCATACTCTATTTTTTTGCTTAATGATGATCAATAAAGTGTTTTATTTGTTGTTCTTGCTTTTAATTTGATAGCCTATATTGTTGATACCAAAAAGTTTATGCTTAAACAATCACTAATACAAATGCCTCTTCATCAAAATATGATTATGACATAAGAAAGTGATTTGAAATTAAAATTTGATGGTCTATATTTCTAATCAATAGTTAATAGGCCATACTTAATATAGGTTTCATTTTCATTTTCTTTGTCAAGTTTCATGAAAGTTAGTAAGTGCTTTAAGGGATGTGTTATAGTTTGATTGCTTATGTTGGCTAATTAATAGCACAAACATGTCATACTTATGATAAGCACATTAATTAAAGCACTAATGAGCATAAAAGAGAGATCATGATTTCATATACGTTGAACTACATGATCTAGAGAGTGAATTTATTCTCTAAATTGTCATTTAACTCTTATATTTGCATCTCTTTTCTTTTAGTTAGTTGGCTCATTTTATAATTCTCTAGCTCTATTTTCAGTCGACTTTGGTATAATTTGATTGAGTAGGAATTTTAAAATCATCAATTCCCTGCTAATCGAACCGTATTCGCCATGTGCTACAAGTGTATGCCGTGCGCTTGCGGATATTTTAATTTTGCAATTTTTCAACGGTTTTCTAATTCCACAGAAATTCTGTCGATTGACATTAATCACATGAGATCACGATCATTTTACGATAATAATTGGATCCATATTGGACCACTTGAAGTGAAATACTGCTAAAGAGAGGATTTATCTTCTTCGTTGTAGAAGGTTAGTATAACTGTAATCAGTAGTCAACTTAAATTCAAAATCTCTAATCAAAGTAAATATGTTAATTGATAAATATTATGAAATTGAATCAGGAGCTTTAAAGTGGCACTATGCAATTAACTTATGATATTATTACAGTTTTTAACCATTGAACAAACTCTAGATATCTTAGTGATATGGTGACAACGAAAAGGAAATATGCATAACATATCACTACTTGTGGTGTAGCTTGATAAAGATTATGAATTGGATTTCTAAATGACCAGTAAGCGACTTAAGTAGTGTTTGATATTGTACAATAGTAAAGTCTATATAACCTTTAATATTTAAATTGTTTAAATATTTATTAGAATCGAGTTCACACTAGAGAGTCAACACAAAAGATTTGTTAGTAATTTGCTAACTTTAACTTAATTGTATTAATTTATAAATTTTTAATAAATTATTAAATAAAGCTAATATTAAATATTATACTAATATTATATGGTTTTATTTCTCAATGTCTTATAATTGTTTAAAATAGTATAAAATTTATATATTATGTGCTAAATGGGACTAAATTAATAAATACCATGTGATACTAATTAGCCTAAGATTTAAAGTAAATCTATCACAGGGGACCAGCTATAGATGGAGGGATTGGGGGAGGGGGTCTTTGACTATCTCTTAATGAAGAGAGTAGATCTAAATGAATATGAGAAACAAAATAAGGTAATATTTTGAATATCTCGTGGTTATAAATACCACAAATCTCTTCCATATTATTCAGATAGTCTTATCTCAAAGCTCCTACACTCCATAGCCATCAAATTGAATCCCATAGCTTGAATTTGCAAACCAAAATAGGAGGAAGAAGGAACCATAGTCCAAAGAGGAAAAGCTAGTAATACGACGTGTCCACAATCGGTCAGATCTAAAGGTAAACATCTTAATTTAAATTTGAATTGCCTAGTATGTGTATATATTTTATGTTCTTCCTTCATTTATAAAAAGTTATTATTTTCTAACTAAAATGTAATTTAAACATACATGTACACATTGATATTTGTGCATGTGTGTGTATGAATTTGCAAACCAAAATAGGTGAAAGAAGGAACCATAGTCCAATGAGGAAAAGCTTGCAGTACGATATGTCAACAATCGGTCAGATCAAAAGGTAAACATCATAATTTATATTTGAATTGCATAGTATGTGTATTTATTTTATGTTTGTCCTCCATTTAAAAGAAAGTTATTATTTTCTAATTAAACTATAATTTAAACATACATGGATATATATATATATACACATACGTACGTATGTATGTATGTATGTATGTGTGTATGTATGTATGTGTATATGTACATGTATATGTATGTATATGTATATGTATTTATGTACGTATGTTTAAAAAATAATTTTTTTACATACACTTTCGACCTACAATACATAAACATATATATTGTAATATCTAAATAATACATACATACTGTATATTATAATATTTTATATATAATTATCAGTAATGTTTAATATTGGAAAATTAGATTTTTTTTTCATTCTCCTAATAAAATCGGTTCAGATAACATGTGTATGTATTTTGTACACATTCATGATTTAATAATGTTATTAAGTTTTAGATTTGAAATTATATTGCGCAAATATGCGTATGTGTTAAACACATGCACGCGCGTGTACACACATATATATAAGCAGAATAAGAAGAACATTTAGCTATATGCTCGAAACTTATCTAAATACATACACACATACACGCATGCATGCATGCAACAACCCGGATTTTCCATCACTAGATTTTAAATATTTAAATTGTTTTAAATGCTGGATTTAAATTATTAATTGATTAGCAAAATGGAATTATTGATTGAATTTGAGAAATAGATTTAAATTTCAAATACAACGATTACCGTAATACGAAAATGGTGAATAATTGAAATTAAAGTTGAATATGAATCGAAATGATTTCTAATGCAAATGTAAGTTCTATTTGAATTAGAATTGAGTTAGTAAGTTTTTAAAGCTTAAATTTCTAGTGATTTCGTAAATTTTTAAAATCGACGTTTTAATCGGCGCGTTTAAATAGCAATCCAGGGCACAGTTTCAAAATTCGACGAAACCAGTTCCATTGGATCCGTAACTGTGTATTATTTCAAATTTTCATAGCGATTGGATTTACCTATCGTACAGGATAGAAACGCGTAGAAATTAATATTGAAAATTTAATATAATAATTGGATTCAAAAAGCTACTTCCACATGATCGAATTAGGTCCCGAAACATGTTCTATTGTGTTCGAAATAGGGGTATAATATTAGAAATTCCAGGCGGCATGCCTCGATGGGGGTTTGGGATTTTAAGTTACTATAAGCGAGATATTTTGAAAACTAAATAATTATACAAAAATTTAAAGTCAAATCCTATAATGTCTCTATCTGCTAACCTAACTGTTATAATCGTACCTTCCTTTTTTTATAAAAAAGCTTCTTCTCTCTTGTTAATCAACTGAACTTGAAAATAAAAGAAATTCAAAGGTGATTTTTGGTAAATAAAATTATTTATAAGGAAATGTGAAGCGTGGCTAAGGAGTGAAGCAAGGTTTGGTTTTGGGGATTAGAGATGGAATTAGGGAATTTCGTTTTTGTATTTGGATTTGGCGAGTTCGGTGCAAGAATGGGCATCGCGACCTAGAAGGAATCCCCACAGTCGCATTTTTCAGGTCGGGGTCGAGCGTGGTGAGTGGGTGAAGGCAAGGTGTTGTTCAAGTAGGGGAAGCGTTTGCCAAGAGTTAGGACATTGATTGTTAGCCATAGGATTAGGGAAGGCGGTTAAAGGTTAGTCAAGGGTTAAGGCATGGGTCACTTTTGGCTCTGATCGAACGGACCTCGTATTTTAGGCATCGTCGTGAAGCTGGCATGAAGGGAGTTTCGTTGGAGATCTTCGTTCGTCATTCAAGGATGGTTTTAGGCGTGTTAGCGATACAGGGAGGGAGGGTTGCATGTTGTATGAGCAGGAAACAGAAAGCTAAAGGGGGAAGAAGGTTTTACTTTTTATTATGGATAATTAAAATGTTAATTAAAGTAATCAGTAAATTAAAATCTTATTTAATAATCAAAAGCTTATACATTGTTTAACTCTCTTGTATGAAGTCGGATTCGGATGCGGTCTTTCACGATGGGCTCACGTCAATGTTAGCTTCGTAAAGAATCGGGACGAATTTGGAGTTTGTCAGAATTATGGGTTAAAAATTAATTACCCGTTCAATTTTAATTCAAAAACGAAATGTTTTGGCGACTAGTAAAATCAAGGTGAGTAAATATCACTCATTTGGATTTATTGGATTTTATTTACAATAATTATAATTAATTATTGGATGATTGGTTGAATTGATATATTATTACTAGTTGAATGTTATATTATATATATTAGTACATATATTAGTCGTTGAATATATTCCCCGCCGTTGGAGCGGATGAGACACTATGCTCCCCATATAATAGCGGATGACCATATATTATCGCCATATCCCACCTCGAAGCAGGATTGGTATTTTATGTTATACAACATCTGTGGATGCAGGGAAACAGGTTGGAGGGATCCAACTGGATTCCTCAAATATATTGATTTATTTTTCATATACGGTGATATATGATGTGGTTGAATAATCTGTAAGGATTGTTGTTGTGATTTGACTTATTGGATGTCATAGTAGCACTAGCCCAAGATATTGGAATTTTAAATACCATAAATAATATTATTTTTTGAATTTTGAAAAAAAAGAAATTGAAAGGTGATTTTTGGGATAAAAAATTATTTATACGAAATTGGAATATTGAATAAGGAATGGTTTGGATTAAATAAAAGATTTGATTTTGGTAATATACTTAACTATTTCGTACGGAGTTTTCAAAAAAAATATTTTGGAATTTTTATATATATATAAGGAAATTGAAAACAAAGGATAATAATATATCTTAAATTATAATTAGAAGTTGAAATAGAGTTTTTGAAGGGTTTTGGAATTATTTAAAAAGGAATCGGGTTGGATAACATAAATAATTTGATTTTGGTTATGTATTTCGCTATTTGATAAAATGGTTTCAAAAAGAGAATTTTAAATTGAGTATTTTTAAACAATGGATTTTAAATGAGATTTCTTAAAATATAACGGTAAGGCAAAAGCCAGATTTTGAATTAATTTGGAGTATAATTAGGATTTATTAAGAAATAGATTTCTCTATGGATTTTCAATAGAAATTGATTTATAAATGGATTTAGTAATATGAATCTGTTTTTTACAAAGCTAGAATAGGAAATGGGTTTTATAGATTTATAACGATGTTTACAAATATAGTGGAATAATTATCATTGAATAAATTGGGAATATAAATTCACTGTGTGAATTTATATCGAGATATAAAAATCGTTTTTCCAAAAATTGTGGATTCTAATTTGAAATATGAGAATGTTTATGAAATTGAAAGTGTAATCGATGTGTTATGAATCGAGATAGATTTATAAATTAGAAATAGTTATATTGGAAATTTAAAATAGATTTTCTACAAGAAGTTAAGTTTGTTTTAAAAAGGAATTTTTATGGATTAAACTATGTAGTTTAAACTGTTTTGGTACTGGAATATTTCGAAAAATTGGTTAAATCAAATATTTAATATGGATTGAAAGGAATTATAATTTTTATAATAAGCTTTGTAAATCGATTAGCATTATTTACAAATGATTTGAAAATTAGTTATTGGCAGTTATTTAAAAAGTGCTTTGATATTTTAATAGTTACTTAATCATGTTTTGAAATTAAATTATTACTCTTTGCAAATATTTATTTATATATAAATATGGTTTAAAGGTAAGTGATCGAAGTGATTTATAAATACTCTCGAGATTTGTAAATCAAGTTATTAAATGGAGATGGCTTGTAAGAGGAATTTTATAATGGATTTCTAGGAATTTGAAAATTTTCTGAAATGTTTTAGATACAGAAACTTCGAAAATGAATCTAAATTCATAAAAGAAATTATGAATTGTTAGATGGTATTATAAATAGGTATAATCGGTTTTGGAAATTGTAAAACAGAATTAATAAAATTCCTAAGATTTATTGTAACAACCCGAAAATTTCGATCCCGAAATTTGCAGATAGTTAGTGGAAAGAAGAAAGAGAAAGATAAAAAAATTAGAAGAAAAACAGAAAAGAAACACACAATCTCACATTCACAGCGGATAAAATATAATATCACATAAATAATGGTTTTACAAAAGGAACTATATCATTACACTTATATCTTTATACATCAGAGTTACATTATTACACAAATACCGGACAATTAAAACTAACTTGTCCTAGATAAATATAGCAAAACACCTCATACGTTCCTGCCATCCAGCTCGTCTCCTGAGCTCCAGAACGTCCTTACCTGAAAATCTGTAATACTCGGTCTGACCCGAGCATTACATCAAAGTAACACCCGGGTCAGGCTGGAAACCAGCGTGAGTAAACCCATCTAACATGGAATACAAAAGCATACAACTTATATAAACCCGGGGTAACTTATATCAATTTCAACTTCACAAGTTATTATAGACGTCATCTATTTCACACATTAATTTCTAAGTGCCAAAACTTAGATTGAATGGTCCAATTCACTTAATCATTCCATATTAGCCTATTGATTTCACATATCAAATCTATATAGAATCGAACTGGTTTCGGGTATTAACTAATACCCGACTCCGGTTTCTTCGAATTCAGTTCATCTTAACACTAGTCATTCTAGTGATTAAATTCATCTGCTAGATATCACTTTTACACAGCAATAATATAGATGAAAATCACTCATTTATCATTGATATAACCAATACCATACCAATAGAATGTCACAGCATATCATCCAATAGATATCATTCAATTTATTCAACCACAATCATCCATAAGCAAGTATTATCAATTCATATTATAATTAATCATCTAATCCTGCTTAGTCAACCATTAATTAATTTAAAATTATTTAATTAATTCATTTCTCCTTGATTTCCTTATCAATCAACTAATTAATCTATAATCATAGATTAATTATTCTTTAATTACCAATTTATAAACTCAATTATTAATTAATTGAACCAAGTAATTACTTTTAATTAATCCTTTATAATTAATTAACCAGATTAATTAATTATTCTTAATCCCTTTATTAAACTAATTAATCTCAAAACATTATCTCTTAAATCATCATTAAGATAAAACATTATCTTATAAAGACCTTAATTACCATTAACTTTTAATACATTTTAACATTCTAATTAACTAAACTTAATTAAATCATCTAATTAAGATTTGAAATAAAATAACCATTTAACTTGAAAATTGTAAAGATAACAAATCTTTAACTCCCTTAACTAACTTAAATATTATCAAGTAGAAGCTTTAAAACTAATTTAAATTTGTATTTCAAGACTTACTTTTATAAAATCTTAAACTTACATTTAAATTAATGTTTAAAATCACCTTAAATTTCATTTAACAAAATTTAATTTAAACAACTTTTTAAATTTCATAACCAATTGTTTTAAGAAATAATTATTATATAAAGTAAGTTTATATAAATGTTTTAATCTAAATTTTAAAACAATTGGATTTAAAATCATTTTTTAAAAAAAAAATTATAGTTTAAAACAGTTGCTTCGGGTTTTACCCGAAGGCCACTCGGACCTATACCCGTGTTTTTTTCCCACATTCTTCCTTTATTTTCAACAACTCTGGACTTTTACTCAAGTTTCTTTCGAAACTTACAATCCACACCAAAAACACAAGAGTTTGTACTCGAGCCACAACTCCCAAAACACCATCTCTTCTTCTAGTTCGCAACACTACTCCTCTCCAGATACCAAACCATCAACGTGCACCTGCACAGTCACTAGTGTCGACGGTGACGATTACCGTAACCTCCAACACAACGTCCATCATCCCAGCAACCATTTCCGAACATCCAAACTCAAGAACAAGACTTAAATAAAAAACGAGCAGGAGGGTTGAAACTGGATCTCACAATGTCACCAGAAAATGCTCCGATCACCTCCCTCTAACCACCAGAATCATTGCCATTCCGGCTCGCAACCATCTCCCATTCCTGAAGCAATTCCCTTGGTTCGGTGAAGCTCGATCCACCATAGAAGACGCACTGCCCTAAATTATCATCTCGACCAAAATTAGGTTTAGAATCTAAACCACTTCGCCGACGACGCCACGGCAAACTCTATGGCCTCTAGCCATTTTTCCTAACCTCACTATTCGTCCCTCCACTTCCAGATGCAGTCCCGACCACCCATCAACAGTAGGTCGTCACAAATTGCCTCAGAAGCCATTTCCAGACAAACCAAGATTTCTCATTCAATTTGATATTAAAATTTATGATTTTAATTTTAGAATTCATGATTTCCTAAACCAATTCGAAATATATACTTGAATCCACTTAATTCAACCCTTAATTTTATCATGCATTTACATTCCATCAGAACTATTTGATTTCAGAAGTACTTCAAACTTATCTGAGTAGAAATAAATTTTTAAACATTAACTAAGGATTTAACTGTAACGACCCGGAAAATTTTAACAATTTTAATTGATTCTATAACGTATTTAGTTAAATATTTGTGAAATCTTATAATAATTGAATCTTTAAATAAAATGTTTATATATTTAGAATACGTATATTTAAATATAGAAGATTGTAAATTTTCAAATAATTTTATGGAAGTTTATTTAATTGAGAAAACGTGCTGTCCAATTCAAGCTATTAATTGCTTTAATTGATTTCTGAATCAGTGCGTAACGGTTTCTTTTTACTACCGTTAAAGATTTCTATTGCTTAATCTTTTCCAATTCAGGTAGACTTTTCCATTCGTAACCATTAATAAATTTGAGATCATCGACCTTGCTTTTATTATTCCTTGTAGTTTCGTGCACTGACTTTACCTTTCCCACTACTCATAATTTTCTATATACGTTTCTTTTGCAATTGAAGCGTATATTTATATTTATGGTGGTGCGTTTATTCTGGTCTCTCTTTATTTTTGTTTTTAACGCTTGAAAGAATCTCAAATCATCGAGCTAGTAGCATCCGTTCCTTCCCTCGCTTTCATAAGCCTATAATATATAAACCACTTGCTTATAGATCTGAACACAACTTTGTCATCAAATTTAATGTGCCTTCCTCTCCCTATTATTTCGGTTCCAACCTTCCTAGTGAATGGCTTTAATAATTTTTGGCTAAACCATAGCTACGGACATTTCAAATTTCTTTCATTTTATATTTATTTCCAATTCCTTCATTGCTTCAAAATTTTTGAACGTGCCTAATCATCTCAGCATGTATATATAATGTAAGCCTACCTTTCCTTGGAAAGCTATTGCTCACAAAATTTCCTGATTTCTTTCCTTTTATCCATTTTTATATCCTTGACTTTCAAAACTCATTATGTGTTGTACAAACAAACAAAAATTTATTGCTTTAAGTGTATAGCTAAATCAACTATTGACCGTTACAATTACTTTTATTTTTATATTCATTTCAATTTATTACTTAAATAACGTTTTGATGAATTAATGGACAGCTTTACGTTTCTTTTGCTTTTGAAAACTTTATATTTATAGTGTACGTTTCTTTTGCATTTCAAAATTTTGAAACATGCTGCCCCATTTAAGCCATTAATTGTTTTAATTATTTTTCTTAATCAACATATAAACGTTGCTTTTTATTATTCCAGGATTTACATCCATACTTTAATCTCTGCTGTTCCATTTATTTCATTTGAAATCTAAATTTATTTACCATTCATTTATACGCCTCTTTCTCTTCCCTCTTTTGCCTCTTCGTTTCCGTGTTTCTAGGAATATATATATATATAGTATAGCATAGATTGCATCTTCTTTTCTCTCTGTAGGCTATTCGTTGCCCTCAAATTAATATTAAAAGAGGAGAGAGCTTTGTAAATATTATATAAAGTCATATAGCACGTTCACATATCAGATGCAGACCTACCTTTATATTTAAGAAACTAGCATTTTCTCTATTGCCTGAAGAATGCCCTTCGCCATGACATGTTGCTTGAATCACGCATGCATTCTTCCTTTAAAAATCGCCTGTTCTCATCTCCCCTCCATCTTTTCTTATTTCTTCCAAACCTGAGCATGAGCTCTCTCTTTTCCTTGGCCTGCCTCCTCCCCATGGCTGCATGCATTAGTTGGCAAAATATTTCCTCCCTGGTTTTTAAAAGTAAGTACGCATTTTATTTGATATAAGTCTATTTTATATATTAAGAACAGTATAGATTGTGCATAAGTTTTGTTTTATATGTTTACTGCAACTATGGGGATTTTGAATTCCCTAACAGTTGAACTTTAAAAATAATAATATATTTCATAATAGTATATATATGATAATTGTTATATTTATAAATGTGTTTATAAATATTTAACTTCTGTTCATATATAAAGGTTAGTATATATTTATACTGTATTATGTATATTATTTTAAGATTTTACGGTATATAGTTTTTGACTTTTGTTAGCATATAGTTATCGTACGGCTTTTAGATACGTATGTTTTACTAACTAGTTGATAAGTTAAATATATATATATATACGCGTTTTATTTTACTATTGATAGCTTACGGTATATATGGTATAAGTTTGGCAGCCTTCTATTAATATACGTATTTTTATATGTTTTATATATTTGGTTATAACAGTTTCAACTATAATAAAATATGTTATTTTATTAGCTTTCATATGTTAGATATATAAAATATAGTATTTCAATTTTCGTTACTGTTTTGGTATATATATTATATAAAATTGGTGGGTACAAGTTTGATAGGTCAATTTATAATATATATTTTTATGATTGTTTTAGTATTTTAGAGTCTACCGTACTATATTTTATTTTATTTTCAACAATTTACATAAGTTATATTTAAATGTAGGTATATATATAAATTTTCTATGGTAGTTTTATAGTATAAGTTATATCAATATTTTATAATTTCAACAGTATATGCTTTCAAAAGTTTATTTCATGTCAGCCTTAAGGTTGTTTGCACTGACTGATATACGTTGGATTTTTTTTTAGGGATGTGTATTTTGATTTCAAGTATAGTCATATGTATAGTCATATACAAATTGGTAGAGGAAATGTTATATGGTATATATATGGTTATATTAATATAGTCGGTCTGCACACCTATGTATATATATTAACCGAGGCATGCATATTTTGTTGCATATTTTATAAACTGTGTCTGCATATGTTGGCTAGTTGTATATAAGCTCACTTATCCTATTTATCTTCCTTGATCTAATTCTGATTCGAATTCGTCTATTCCTATTATCAGCTTTGATCATTGAACCGTGTCCATCTAGCTTTGTTTTGGAATTCGGATCTGGATTTCATAACTCACTTCTTTTTCTCTGGCCTCGAAAGGTGAGAAATCACTCACGATTAACATTCTTTTATTTACTAAATTTGATTTCAATTGAGACGACAATTGAAATATGAGGCTGTAGTTATTTAAATTGTTATATATGCTATTATCTGTAACTATTCACTTATGGGATATGACACCATATCCTATTGTTTATATATTTATTTTGATGATATATGCCTGTTGTTATTATTATTTACATATCTGTTATCACTCTGCAAGTTCCCTGTTAGTATAGAAATCACTATGGGTTGAAATGATACATATCCGAACAGACTTTAGAATAGGAGAAAATCGTTATGGGTTGAAATGATAAACCCAAGCGATTTTCATTTAATTGAATTGGGATTACGGGTTGAAATGCTATCCACCCGTATACATTTAGTGTACGGATTGAAATGATAAATATCCGTAACACTTGACCATATGATAAGAAATATATACAGACATCGTTGGTCCATATATATAAATATTTTGAAATTTAATTCATTGTTTTGGAAAGAAATATATGGTCTTATTAAATGTTAATCCTTAAATTTTTTTATATATAAAGGGTAATGATATATAGATTCAATAACATTTAATTTAGTCAAAATTTGATTTAATACATAAATTATGTTAAATATTTATGTAAATTTTATTCCAAAAAGTATTCTGCAATTTACTAAGATTGGGAGATAAATGTGGGTTTATCTAAATGGTATTTAAATAAGGATTTATTCAATTAAATCAATTTGAAATTATTGAATGGGAAATTTAAGGGTATGATTTTGTAACTGGATTTTTATTTCAGTGATTTAATGAATATTTCACGTTTAAATAAATTAAAGAAAATATTGAGTAAAATGTAATTTAAGGTTACTTAAATGATATTGTATCTAATGAGGGATTATTTTAAGACAAGATAATAATGAGGTTAAATCGAGATCTATATGGAACTATTAAATTGAACATTTAATTAAATATTAATGCTTTGAACTATATTGGGATTTAAATGGTTTATTTTGAGATTCAGATATGTATTTGAAATCAGTATAGTTGAATTTATTATTTAGAAACTAAATTGATTAAAAAGTTATTTTGAAATGTTGAATACTTAAATTTTTGAAATATATTGAATATAAAGGGTATTTTGTGATTTCAAATCCGAATTTGAGATCGATAAAATTGAAGTGGTTATTTTAGAAATTGAGTTGAATTTAAATTAATAAATTGAGATTGAAATAGATTTAAATGGGGTGGTCGGGTTGATGTTAAACGATTTGTTAAGTTGAGGGAATTGAAATTACTTTACTGTACAAATTATTTAATATATAAAAATACTATTTGGGAAGTATAGAGGTATTTGAAGTGAAAATGATATTTGGTTTTGAAGTATAAATTAAGTTGAAAAGACTACAGTGTTATAATGTATATTTCTATCTTTTAGATAGTTCCATGGACCCTTAGAGGATGGTTACCCCAAACATCCTCTAAGTTAATTATATTTCAGTTGATATTTCACTTGAGTTAGATTTATAGATATAAGAATGTTAATCTTGACTCGAGTGTTTTGTGTTTTGCTTTACGCTCGGGTCAGACTGAGAGATACAGCATTTGAGACTCACCTTCGAAGTTGGAGCTTTGCTTGAAGATCCAGCTATCTATCCCTTCAGTCATCCAGTTGATTGGTTCATAGAAGCCATTTGTTGCATTGGAGACTTCATGGCATTTGAACAATTCGGTTGTTGTAACGACCCGGTATTTTCAACCATTCGTATCCGCACATGTCGGACTTGAATTGCTCAAAATACCGCGTTGTAAATAAAATTTGGCAAATCTCAGAATATACAGTAAATACATAATCACAGATCACAGACATAGAGTATTTAATAATGCAGCAGAATTTAAAAGAAATAGTAGTTCATGAAGCTACAATATAAAAATAAGATACATCAGAGTTAAACAATATACAGTAGAAGAGTAACAAGATACATCAAGTACAAATCAAAATACATCACTGGAAACACTGGATACTGAAAACAAATAGATGGCTGGATCTTCAAGCAAAGCTCCAACTCCAAAGGTGAGTCTTGAATGTTGAATCACTCAATCTGACTCGAGCGTAAAGCAAAACACAAAACACTCGAGTCAGGACATAAATACTTATGAACTGTAAATCAACTCAAGTGAACAGTAACAAAAAATGCATCAGTAACTTAAAGAATGCTTGGGATCGCCCATCCTTTAAGGATCCGTTAAACTATTTACTATGTAGTAATATTGCGCTATTATAATAATGTCTACAGTAAAATAAACATACTTTTAAATAGCGTTCCGGGCTACCCATATCACCCTTCACACATAATAGTCCCAGTAGTCCATCCAATATCATGCCATCTCCACTCCGGGTGACTGTCAGAGGATACCACATGGGCTACGGGAGAAAAACAAACTCGTAGTAAAGGCTCGGTATGGTAGGTGACACGGCACACAAGGCAATGCCAGGGTAGATATACCAATTACGCACAGGGGCTGGTGGTAACGCAGCAGCCACATACGCCCACCTCGGAACACACTCCCAATCAAAATCGGAGGATGGCCATCTAATCAATCACCAGTAAGAGTATAGTATCGAAGGAATGTGTCCGACCAGAGATGCTACCTCCTTTGGCCCGAGATCGCTCCTGTTTTAGCCACCTTATGCCAACTCACGGGAGTTGGGTCCACGTAATATACCTCAAGAACGTCGCCACCATCCTACTTCATTCTGGAATCTCCACCGCGTACACGGTTGTTAAAGTGGTTTTCGGAGTTGGCAGAGAGTATGACAATTTCCGATCCCGGTCTCTTCAACAACCAAACGTTATTATAACGCCATGGTCATTTCAAAATAGTTTAAATTTCAAAAGGATCAAATCATTTCATTTCAAAACTATATTCCTTTCAAAATAGTTTACGCCTCGAAACCAAAATCGTTTTTATTTCAAAACTATTTATTCAATCAAAATAGTTTATACTTCGAAACCAAAATCATTTTTATTTCAAAACTATATTCAAATCAAAATAGTTTATACTTTATCATTTCCATCTCAAACCTATATTCACTTCCAAAATTCATAATACTTTCAAAGTTATAACTCTTTCGAAACCAAAATACTTGAAATCATTACACTTTGAAAATCATAGCACTTTGAAATCATACATGTGAAATCATGAAACATTCATTTAATTCTTTACATTTTAAAAATTTATTTCCAATTTAATTCAAAATTTCAAATTTCCAATTTAATTCAAATCAAACCATCAATTTCAATCCAATTCAGTTTTCTAACAAAACATTCAAATCTTATAAATTTCAAATATAGATTTGATCTACAAAATAAGCTATCCAATTTTAATATGTTTCCAAACTTTAATATCCCACATTTCAAAACTAAACTTTATAATTCCGTATATTCATATCTCAAATCTAATTTCATTATTATGTAGTTTTGAAATATTCATTTCATAAATCCAATATTATTAAAATAAACTTAAATTACAATTAAACCAAATATCTTTTCATACAAATATAAACTTCAAATATTCCTTATCAAATAAAGCAAAATCAAATATCATTCAACATTAACATTCTTTATTAAAATAAAGATCAAATCATTTCCAAACCATTTCGAAATCATTAAAATATTACATCCTTTCAAAACTTCATAATCAAATCATTATTTGAATCCAAATCCAAATATTCAAAGTTAAATATCATTTAAAAATCAAATATGTCATTCATTTATTATTTCAAACATCATTACCAAAAATACATTCCAAAATTCCATTCAAAAATTCATTTATTATATTACATTTCATTTCGTTTATCACATAACCAAGTAAACTTTTTTTAAATTCAAATTCAATTTAAATTCCTTAAAAATTCAAATTTAAATTTTCAGAACTTCTAAAATTTCACAGATAATCCATTTCAAAAGTTAAATTATTTAACACTTTAAAATATAGCCCAAACAGTGTTAAAATCTATAACATTTCAAAACATTGTCAAATTATAGCAACGACAGCATTTATAAAGTGCTATCGTAGCTTATGTTTTCCAAAATGGTTTATTTCAAGAATAGCGACATTTATAAAATGTCGTAATAGATATTTAGTTATTTCAAACATTGTTAGATTCAAAACAATAGCATTAAAATGCTGTCAAAGGACTAAAGCATTTTGAAAATGCTATAAAATTCCAGGTTTCATTTTAGCTTTTCAAAAATAATAATAAAACTCCAAATTTTTATTATTACAACTTAAAAATCATATTTCTAGACTTCAAAATTTCACATTTAAAATCATTTTAACATATGATTTAACACAATAAAATTTTATGATCAAATATTCAATTTTGCAAACTCCATTCATTTATTAAGTCAAAATTCACTATTTATTAATTTATTAATTTATAAATTTAATAAACTTAAAATTTTACTTCAAATATCATTTCAAAACTTTAAATTTAATTTCCATGATTTATTTACATCTTAAAATAAAATTAAAAGTCAAACGTCACATTTACTCCAAATTTACATACTTGAATTCACTTAAATTCACAATTTCAAGATTTAATATTTAACTTTCTTAAAACCATAATATATATATTTTAAATCAAAATTTCATACTTTTGAAAATACATATTTAAAAAAAATCATTTAAAAATATACCACGGGGTCTGTATATAATTTTTTAACCTAGGTCAAGTGATACGGATATATATCATTTCAATCCGAAATTTACAAAGAAAACCCGGGTTCTATCATTTCAAACCCGCAATCCCAAGTCAAATAAAATACAATAAAAATCGCTTAGGCCTATCATTTCAGCCCATAATGATTTTTACCTATTCTAAAGTCCGTTCGGGTATGTATCGTTTCAACCCATAGTGATTCTATTCTAACAGGGAACTTGCAGTGTGAATATATGCATAAACAATATAAACAATGTCAACGTCACAATATAATGTCATATATCAGATGTCAGGTGATAATTAACAATTTTAACATGGTAATAACATGGCATAGCATATCATATGATCAACCTTAACTTGCATAACACTTTATATTACTAATCACTTGTCATCAATTCACTATTTCATAAGTATAAATGTCAGAGTGAGAAAGACTCACCTTTATCAAAGCTAGAGACAAACAACACACACAAGAGCGATTCCAAAGGCACGAAAAGCACGATTTGATTTGAATAGATGGAGACCCTTGTAAACAACACAAAATATAACATACATAAGCACAAATATAGATATCGACATACAAATATAATCAACAACTTTAGTTTGCAGAACAGTTGCAAAACAAGATAGATGACCAAACCTTAGAAGCAAAAGACTTGCACACGACAATATAAGCTTGTCACATGATCAAATGGGCTTGCTCTCATCATACTAGGCTCAGCCTAGATGCCAACATGGCTCAGGTTTGGGTCAATATGGGTTCATATGGCTCGGCCTAACTTGGATATGAAGGAGTGGAAGTTGTGACATGAGAAATACAAAAGTCAAGGCAATTAAGTGGATTTTTGGTGCAACTATAGGTTCGGCCTACCATGGCTTGGGCTTGGTGGTGCAAGGGGATGGTCAGGTGGTGGACGGAGTGGCGGCCAGAGGTGGTGGAGGAACTGGTGGTGGTGGCCATGGAGGTGGTTTAGGTTAAAAATGAAGGCTATGGCCTTAAGGGTTTGGCTAGGCTAGTTTGGTGGAACTTTTGGGCAAATTTTGTGGTGCAACATCAACGGATGGTCATGGCTACTGTCTTGGTCAGAGGAGAGGCTTATGAGCTCCTGGAGATGATGGTGGAGAGGATGGTAGTGGTGGTGGTAGAGGCTAGGCCTAGCAAAACACAAGAAGGATCAATGCAAAAATCAATAGGAAAATCATAAAAACAAGAAGAAAGATGATAGAATTTACCAAATTTTTGTAAAACAAATGGCCATGAGTTTTTTTCTCAAGAAAGATGATAAAATTTTCGTGAGAAAGAGTGAGGAATGTGGCTGAAAGATGGAGTAGGGTACGGCCAAAGCATTGATGAATGGAGTTTGGAAAGTGAAAGGTCGGAATGCAAAAGGACTAAGCATACAAAAGATCTCAAACTCTTCATATATTCATTATTTCTTTTTAAATTTTTATGTAACTGAAAAACATATATAAATTCAGTTAAAATACGAAAATATAGTAAATAAACAAAAATAAATTAATTAATTATTAATAATATATAGTTTAATTAAATAAAACAACAAAATTTGCAACTAGTCTTGAAAATATGAAAAATAAGTGCAATGAACTTGGGAAAAATTTTTATGTACTTAAAAATATTTATAAATAAAGATAAGAACACAAAATAAAAAGGAAATCACAAAAATAAATAAATAAATTTTAATTTAAATATAGTTTAGATGAAGAAAATAGCAGAAAAAGGAAAACAGCCTTTTAAAAATAGGAAATCATCATAGTAAATTTTAGAAAAATTCTATTATCATTTCAAAAATATTTAAAAGTCAAAATATACATAATATAACATATTAAAACATATTAAAATAAAATATGACAAAGAAAAATAAAATTTATACAATTTAAAATAACAAAATTGCAAAATATACAATTTATACTCAAAATTGAAATGTACATATCTTTTGCAGTTTAACTCCGTTTTCCACGAAACAAAAAGCAATGTTCAAGTTATTAAATCTATTTTCATAATAAAAGATAAAATTTCAAACTTTTAAATTTTTAAGTTAAAAGTCAAAGTTTGACTATTTTGACCAAAATCAACATTTTCTGGAAATATTCAATTTATGCATGTTTGAAATTCTAATCCACATCAAAATCAACATTTGTATTTCAATTAACAAAATATATTAATTTTAATAAATAAAATAAAGTTTTTAAATTAGGAATTTAAATTAAAATAATTAAAATATATAATTACAATAATCAGAAAATACAGGGTTGTTACACTCTCCCCCACTCAAAACTTTTCGTCCCCGAAAAGGAATGAGGTACGGGAAAGCGCAGAAAAAGATTGAATGAAATAGTATTAAGACAAGATGACAAGAAGATTAAAATTATACCTGATAACTGTTGCTATAGGTAAGTTTAACAAGGTGGAGATGATCTTTCCAACATCCTCAAGAATCAAGAACACAAGCATGAAAAAAAATCTTTTAGAATCTGATTCACCCTTCCCGTTTAACCGACGGTCTGTGGATGGCAAGCAGTGCTTAGATTCAAAGATGAGTACCAAAGATTATTAAAGATTATAGAAAGATTTCTAAACAGACTGGTATATGCAATAGCCTCCCATTCTGTAGCAAGATAAGGGAAATTAGGACAACCAAAAGATAGTTTGAAAAACAAAATAAAATAATAAATTTAAAACCATAAAATTTCAACTTAAACTGAAAATTAATTTTACATAAGTCAAAAAAATCTTAAGCATCTCTAATTTCATTATCTTATCATCCAATTATCTTAAATTAACAAATCCCTAAAATCATGTATTTGAAAAATCTTTTATTATACTCAAAATGTGCCAAATAAAATTTAATTCTTCTTCACTACTAATTAAAATTAAATTTATTTCTCTCAATATATTTTATTACCTATGTTAAATATACTCACACTCATTGCAACTGCCTTAAATTTATTCTTAGTTCCTTTATCATCATTTTATATTGTAAATTATTCCATTACCCTTTTTCTTTATTTACCTCTGTTAATCCTTTTATAACTTAAATTTAAGTATATAAAATTTATAATAACCACTCAAATTTTATTTATAAAATCTTTTTTTTATTGTATATTATCCAATTACATATTCAACTTCTGAAAATTAAGGTAAGTTATATTGGAATGAAATTGTGTATTATACAAATAAAACTTTCTAATTCAATTATTTCAAGCTTGAATATTTATCCAAATCTTGAAATTATACTTAGAAATTATCTTTGAAGATAAAATTTATAAATTAAATTTCCAATAAATTCCAAATATTTAGAGATAAATAAATGCTCGTATACTATATATATCTCCATTCAAATTTAAATCATATATCAGCATATGTTTTAAATCCATTCTTATTTTAGAAATTAAAATCAATTAAATTTTCCCAAAACTAAACCGTAGCAAGACTACAGAATGGTCTCTTTACTTCGAAACTCGAAAATGAACGTCGATGATGCTGCAGTCATCACCGAAATTATTTTCCAGCGACAAAGAGAAGAGCAAAAAATTTTGAACTTTAAAATTATTTGGAAACAAATTTCTACTCGAAAATACATTAAATAGTACATTCTTTAAAACTTTAAACACAAGATTTGGAAGCATTGGAAATTAAATTCCCAAATTCTTGTTTAAATTCATTTTAAATTTCCAAATAAATTTATAACCATGTTCATAGTTCAATTAGATATATGAAACAATAGAAAATGATATATAAAATCAAATATTATTTCTTAACAACCAATTCAAATAAAATCCAGATAAAGATATATAATATAGGTACAAAATTTATTTCACAAAAATTTATCTCATTACTAAATTTTAAAAACATATTGTGTCAGTTTGCTCTGTTCAAGTGTTTTGGAAATCTTATCGATGGCGTTGATCAGACGAATCGATTAGAAACCCAAATCAACATCAACAACTCAAACAACACAATATATAAAACATTTTAAATATTAGTTTACAAATACACTTCAAGAATAATTTGAAGATAAGTTGGAAACAAAGATGAGATGATTAAATAACAGAATAGGGAGATGGATGAATTTATATAAATCGCGGGCAACCTTAACCGGGTCAACCGTGACTTAAAGAATAAGATCGATGTGGATTTCTTGGGTAAATCGACATTCGATCTCAAGATGTAGAGTTCGAAATTATAAGAGATACTAGCATCTAAACCGAGGATATAGAATCTCTGGAGAATCGATGTTGTTGTAAAGGAGTTTTCCCCTTTACAAATAAATTTGAGGTTGGCGAGACCGCCGACTCATTATGAAGATCTTTTGAAGTTGAGTTATGGGATACTCCAGAAACAAAAGAAGATAAATAGTGAGGGACACGAATGGATTTTGAAACCACAGGGAATGTTCCAAAATTCAAAGGAATAGAGTCAAAAAGGAAGAGGTTTAAACTCGAATGAAAGTGATTCTGTAAATACATTTACCCTATATACTGAGTTTTGCCTAGAGCTACCAAAGCTCTGATACCAACTGTAACGACCCGGTATTTTCAACCATTCGTATCCGCACATGTCGGACTTGAATTGCTCAAAATACCGCGTTGTAAATAAAATTTGGCAAATCTCAGAATATACGGTAAATACATAATCACAGATCACAGACACAGAGTATTTAATAATGCAGCGGAATTTAAAAGAAATAATAGTTCATGAAGCTACTATATAAAAATAAGATACATCAGAGTTAAACAATATACAGTAGAAGAGTAACAAGATACATCAAGTACATATCAAAATACATCACTGGAAACACTGGATACTGAAAACAAATAGATGGCTGGATCTTCAAGCAAAGCTCCAACTCCAAAGGTGAGTCTTGAATGCTGAATCACTCAATCTGACTTGAGCGTAAAGCAAAACACAAAACACTCGAGTCAGGACATAAATACTTATGAACTGTAAATCAACTCAAGTGAACAGTAACAAAAAATGCATCAATAACTTAAAAAATGCTTGGGATCGCCCATCCTTTAAGGATCCGTTAAACTATTTACTATGTAGTAATATTGCGCTATTATAATAATGTCTACAGTAAAATAAACATACTTTTAAATAGCGTTCCGGGCTACCCATATCACCCTTCACACATAATAGTCCCAGTAGTCCATCCAATATCATGCCATCTCCACTCCGGGTGACTGTCAGAGGATACCACATGGGCTACGGGAGAAAAACAAACTCGTAGTAAAGGCTCGGTATGGTAGGTGACACGGCACACAAGGCAATGCCAGGGTAGATATACCAATTACGCACAGGGGCTGGTGGTAACGCAGCAGCCACATACGCCCACCTCGGAACACACTCCCAATCAAAATCGGAGGATGGCCATCTAATCAATCACCAGTAAGAGTATAGTATCGAAGGAATGTGTCCGACCAGAGATGCTACCTCCTTTGGCCCGAGATCGCTCATGTTTTAGCCACCTTATGCCAACTCACGGGAGTTGGGTCCACGTAATATACCTCAAGAACGTCGCCACCATCCTACTTCATTCTGGAATCTCCACCGCGTACATGGTTGTTAAAGTGGTTTTCGAAGTTGGGAGAGAGTATGACAACTTCCGATCCCGGTCTCTTCAACAACCAAACGTTATTATAACGCCGTGGTCATTTCAAAATAGTTTATATTTCAAAAGGAACAAATCATTTCATTTCAAAACTATATTCCTTTCAAAATAGTTTACGCCTCGAAACCAAAATCGTTTTTATTTCAAAACTATTTATTCAATCAAAATAGTTTATACTTCGAAACCAAAATCATTTTTATTTCAAAACTATATTCAAATCAAAATAGTTTATACTTTATCATTTCCATCTCAAACCTATATTCACTTCCAAAATTCATAATACTTTCAAAGTTATAACTCTTTCGAAACCAAAATACTTGAAATCATTACACTTTGAAAATCATAACATTCTGAAATCATACATTTGAAATCATGAAACATTCATTTAATTCTTTACATTTTACAAATTTATTTCCAATTTAATTCAAAATTTCAAATTTCCAATTTAATTCAAATCAAACCATCAATTTCAATTCAATTCAGTTTTCTAACAAAACATTCAAATCTAATAAATTTCAAATATAGATTTGATTTACAAAATAAGCTATCCAATTTTAATATGTTTCCAAACTTTAATATCCCACATTTCAAAACTAAACTTTATAATTCCGTATATTCATATCTCAAATCTAATTTCATTATTATGTAGTTTTGAAATATTCATTTCATAAATCCAATATTATTAAAATAAACTTAAATTACAATTAAACCAAATATCTTTTCATACAAATATAAACTTCAAATATTCCTTATCAAATAAAGCAAAATCAAATATCATTCAACATTCACATTCTTTATTAAAATAAAGATCAAATCATTTCCAAACCATTTCGAAATCATTAAAATAATACATCCTTTCAAAACTTCATAATCAAATCATTATTTGAATCCAAATCCAAATATTCAAAGTTAAATATCATTTAAAAATCAAATATGTCATTCATTTATTATTTCAAACATCATTACCAAAAATACATTCTAAAATTCCATTCAAAAATTCATTTATTATATTACATTTCATTCCGTTTAACACATAACCAAGTAAACTTTTTTTAAATTCAAATTCAATTTAAATTCCTTAAAAATTCAAATTTAAATATTCAAAAATTCTAAAATTTCACAGATAATCCATTTCAAAAGTTAAATTATTTAACACTTTAAAATATAGCCCAAACAGCGTTAAAATCTATAACATTTCAAAACATTGTCAAATTATAGCAACGACAGCATTTATAAAGTGCTATCGTAGCTTATATTTTCCAAAATGGTTTATTTCAAGAATAGCGATATTTATAAAATGTCGTAATAGATATTTAGTTATTTCAAACATTGTTAGATTCAAAACAATAGCATTAAAATGCTGTCAAAAGACTAAAGCATTTTGAAAATGCTATAAAATTCCAGGTTTCATTTTAGCTTTTCAAAAATAATAATAAAACTCCAAATTTTTATTATTACAACTTAAAAATCATATTTCTAGACTTCAAAATTTCAAATTTAAAGTCATTTTAACATATGATTTAACACAATAAAATTTTAAGATCAAATATTCAATTTTGCAAACTCCATTCATTTATTAAGTCAAAATTCACTATTTATTAATTTATAAATTTAATAAACTTAAAATTTTACTTCAAATATCATTTCAAAACTTTAAATTTAATTTCCATTATTTATTTACATCTTAAAATAAAATTTAAAGTCAAACGTCACATTTACTCCAAATTTACATACTTGAATTCACTTAAATTCACAATTTCAAGATTTAATATTTAACTTTCTTAAAACCATAATATATATATTTTAAATCAAAATTTCATACTTTTGAAAATACATATTTATAAAAATCATTTAAAAATATACCACGGGGTCTGTATATAATTTTCTAACCTAGGTCAAGTGATACGGATATATATCATTTCAATCCGAAATTTACAAAGAAAACCCGGGTTCTATCATTTCAAACCCGCAATCCCAAGTCAAATAAAATACAATAAAAATCGCTCAGGCCTATCATTTCAGCCCATAATGATTTTTCCCTATTCTAAAGTCCGTTCGGGTATGTATCGTTTCAACCCATAGTGATTCTATTCTAACAGGGAACTTGCAGTGTGAATATATGCATAAACAATATAAATAATGTCAACGTCACAATATAATGTCATATATCAGATGTCAGGTGATAATTAACAGTTTTAACATGGTAATAACATGGCATAGCATATCATATGATCAACCTTAACTTGCATAACACTTTATATTACTAATCACTTGTCATCAATTCACAATTTCATAAGTATAAATGTCAGAGTGAGAAAGACTCACATTTATCAAAGCTAGAGACAAACAACACACACAAGAGCGATTCCAAAGGCACGAAAAGCACGATTTGATTTGAATAGATGGAGACCCTTGTAAACAACACAAAATATAACATACATAAGCACAAATATAGATATCGACATACAAATATAATCAACAACTTTAGTTTGCAGAACAGTTGCAAAACAAGATAGATGACCAAACCTTAGAAGCAAAAGACTTGCACACGACAACATAAGCTTGTCACATGATCAAATGGGCTTGATCTCATCATACTAGGCTCAGCCTAGATGCCAACATGGCTCAGGTTTGGGTCAATATGGGTTCATATGGCTCAGCCCAAATTGGATATGAAGGAGTGGAAGTTGTGACATGAGAAATACAAAAGTCAAGGCAATTAAGTGGATTTTTGGTGCAACTATAGGTTCGGCCTACCATGGCTTGGGCTTGGTGGTGCAAGGGGATGGTCAGGTGGTGGATGGAGTGGCGGCCAGAGGTGGTGGAGGGACTGGTGGCGGCGGCCATGGAGGTGGTTTAGGTTAAAAATGAAGGCTATGGCCTTAAGGGTTTGGCTAGGCTAGTTTGGTGGAACTTTTGTGCAAATTTTGTGGTGCAACATCAACGGATGGTCATGGCTACTGTCTTGGTCAGAGGAGAGGCTTATGAGCTGCTGGAGATGATGGTGGAGAGGATGGTAGTGGTGGTGGTAGAGGCTAGGCCTAGCAAAACACAAGAAGGATCAATGCAAAAATCAATAGGAAAATCATAAAAACAAGAAGAAAGATGATAGAATTTACCAAATTTTTTAAAACAAATGGCCATGAGTTTTTTTCTCAAGAAAGATGATAAAATTTTCGTGAGAAAGATTGAGGAATGTGGCTGAAAGATGGAGTAGGGTACGGCCAAAGCATTGATGAATGGAGTTTGGAAAGTGAAAGGTCGGAATGCAAAAGGACTAAGCATACAAAAGATCTCAAACTCTTCATATATTCATTATTTCTTTTTAAATTTTTATATAACTGAAAAACATATATAAATTCAGTTAAAATACGAAAATATAATAAATAAACAAAAATAAATTAATTAATTATTAATTATATATAGTTTAATTAAATAAAACAGCAAAATTTGCAACTAGTCATGAAAATATGAAAAATAAGTGCAATGAACTTGGAAAAAAAATTTATATACTTAAAAATAAAGATAAGAACAAAAAATAAAAAGGAAATCACAAAAATAAATAAATAAATTTTAATTTAAATATAGTTTAGATGAAGAAAATAGCAGAAAAAGGAAAACAGCCTTTTAAAAATAGGAAATCATCATAGTAAATTTTAGAAAAATTCTATTATCATTTAAAAAATATTTAAAAGTCAAAATATACATAATATAACATATTAAAACATATTAAAATAAAATATGACAAAGAAAAATAAAATTTATACAATTTAAAATAACAAAATTGCAAAATAAACAATTTATACTCAAAATTGAAATGTACATATCTTTTGCAGTTTAACTCCGTTTTCCACGAAACAAAAAGCAATGTTCAAGTTGTTAAATCTATTTTCATAATAAAAGATAAAATTTAAAATTTCAAACTTTTAAATTTTTAAGTTAAAAGTCAAAGTTTGACTATTTTGACCAAAATCAACATTTTCTGGAAATATTCAATTTATGCATGTTTGAAATTCTAATCCACATCAAAATCAACATTTATATTTCAATTAACAAAATATATTAATTTTAATAAATGAAATAAAGTTTTTAAATTAGGAATTTAAATTAAAATAATTAAAATATACAATTACAATAATCAGAAAATACAGGGTTGTTACAGTTGTATTTTATTTCTAACTCTGAGGTATATAGTAGCTTCATGAACTACTATTCTTTATCTATTCCTCTGCATTGTATTACTCTGTGTAAGTGATCTATGATTGATTTATTTACTGTATATTTTAAGTTTTGCCAAATTTTATTAACAATTCGATATTTTGAATTAGTCAAGTCGGACATGTACGGTTTTATTGTCGATTTGAATGGTCCAAAATAGCGGGCTGTTACAGTTGGTATCAGAGCTTCGGATCTAGGCAAAACTTAGCATATATGGTAAATTCATTTATAGAGTCAATTTCGTTCGAGTTGAATCCCTTCTTTTTGACTTGATTTTCTTTGAATTTTGGAATGTCCCTCGGTTCCGAAATTCATTCTTGTCTCTCCCTATTTATATTCGTTTGATTCTGGAGTATCCCACAACTCCACTAAATGTTTTGTAAAGGGGGTGAAAACTCCTTTACAATTGGCATTGGAGATTTCTGTATCTTCGGTTTACGATGCTGCTATATCTTGGTATGCCGAATTCTATCTCTGGCAATCGAATGTCGATTTGCTTTAGAATTCCGCATTAATTATATTCCTGAAGTCACGTTTGACCCGGTTACGGTCGCCCGAGATTTATAGAAGTATATCCATCTTCTATTTTGTAATTTGATTTTCTCAACTTTGTTTGAGCCTATCTTCGAATCAAGATTCTATTGATTAGAGTTCCTCTAAATTATATCTCTATCTTTGTTTTGAAATCCATTCTTGAATCATCCTTTGAAAATCGGGTTTGTTGTATTTTAAAATTGTTTTATACGAAATTTTTATTTTGATAACTATGATTTTATTCTATATATAAAAGTGAAAATGTTTTCGATAAGGATTATATACCTATATATAAAACGAATAAGAAATGTTATTCTATATATAAAAGTTTTGAAAGGATTGGAAATTTTGAAAATTTATAAGAAAGTGATTTATATAAAAAGGATTTATAACTGAAGGGTTAAATTTGAAATTCGAGAATTGAATTCCGATATTTTGAAATTGGTTTTAAGATTTTGGGAAAATATATAAAAATAATACGATTTAAAAGTATTTTTCCGAATAAGAATTGTTTCAAACGGGTTCAAATGAATTCGAATAATTTTAAAGAAATTTCAAAGAAGTTTTCAAGAAAATAGAAATCCAGAACTCACTTATGTCGCTAGAGAATAATTTCGATGATGAGTGCACACATCATCGACATTGATTTTCAAGTTTCAGAGTGGGGGAGATGCCACTTTAATAGCTTCGCTATGCGAGTGAATTTGTAAAACCGTTTTTGATTTCAAATTCCGAAGTATAATTTGATATTTTCGAAAGATATATGTATATATTTGAAACAATTTAAAGTGAGACCGGTGTTCAGTCCTCGAGTTTTCAATTTGACTAGTAATAGCTCTATTTATAAAAAAAATTGATTTCCATCTCTTAGATTTGAAATTTGATTTCATCGACTATTTTGAAGGTTCGAGCACTTCCAAATCAAGGTTTAAAAGTTTTAAACTAAGAAATTTCGAAAAGTATAAAATTATTGATAATGCATATAAGTTTAGTTTTGAAGAGTATGACTTAAGTAAGTTTGAAACCTTTTGTTAAGTAAGTGAATATGACTATTTTTAATTATACTAATATGGAATTTAGTTTTGAAATGTTTTGGAAAAAAAATTAATTTCAAATAATGGTTTTCAGAAAGGTAAATTGGATATTTCTAATAGAAATAGATAGTTTAAAAGTTTTAAAGGGATGATTATAAATTTGGGAAACCATTTTGAGTATAATTGATTTTGAGAAAATATTTGGTTTTGAAATTAAATTGAAATTGAAAACCAGTACTTATATGGTGATTTTGGAAATGAATTTGTTTGACTTGAATTATTTTAATTTGGAAACTGGGATAATTTTCTAAACCTATTATTTTGGGAACTTTGAAATTTAGATACTTAATTTGGAAGAAAATTTGGTGAAATCCTATATGATTTTGAAACTGAATTGATATTGAAATGATTTGAAATTGAGAACCTTATATTGTTAAGCACTTGATTTGGGAGTGGTCGAACTTATATAAAATGGATTTGTATAAGTACGAAGTGATTTGAAATCTATTGATTTGAAAGGTACTCAATTTGGAAAGAGAATTTTTTTTATAAATCGAAGTCTATATAAGTATGATTTGATATACTATTGATTTGGAAAGTATTCGATTTGAAAATGGAATCTTATATATATATATATATGGATTTTATATAAGTATGATATTTGAAAGTATTTGAAAAGGTACTATATGATATATATTTTCGAAGTAAAGATATGGAAAGTGCCTTCTGCTTGATATCCGCTTTGTGGCCACATCGTGGATTCATTCTATCGATATTATTCTCTTTTCGGTTTTCCGGATGTAATACTCGAGTGTTTCCCACCGTGGCGTAACCCATGGTTTTTTTTTCTCTCGTGACTGCATAGCGCAACTGCCTGGCTGAGTCTTGCCTAGGGGTACAGATTGTTTCCTGGGGGATCCAGGCGTAACCATTGTGATCCTGCAATCTGTGTAAGTCGCGAATAGTGGTGCAAGTGCCTGGCTGAGTCTTGCCTAGGGGTACAGATTGTTTCCTGGGGGATCCAGGCGTAACCATTGTGTATCCTGCACTCTACTAGTCATCATGGCGTAACTCGCAGGGCTGAGAAAGCTTACGGATATGGATTGTTTCCTGGGAGACCCAGGCGTAACCATTGTGTATCTACGAACCATGGTCGGACAAAGGTTTTGGTTTGGTTGTTTGTTTGGATTGTACTTTCCATATCTGTTTTTAAAAATGTTTTTTAAGTATTTTCACTGGTTGTTGAAACAGGTCTACTAAGTACTTGAAGAACTCTAGCTTTGCGCCTGATCAACGCATGGCCAGAGTCTGCAAGAACGAGGATAAACTTGTTAAAACATTGAGTTATAAAAGTATTTTCGAAAGAAAAATTGGTTTCGATATAAAAGTATTTTATTTATAAAGGTATTTTATTATAAAAGTATTTTCAACAAAGAAATTTTGCATTAATATTTGAAATTTAAACTCTTATGGTTTGAAATAAATTATTCGTGCCCGATTCTATTCTTTGAATCTACCTCATCTTCTCAGCTTTATTTTTCACCTATATTCCGTTTTCGGAATCTACCTTCCTTTCCTTTTTGAATAAATCTTTTAAATATTGCTTATTTGTATACTACATTGTTTTATATAAAATTTTAGTGTTATAAATATTTTTGAAGTTATAAATTAAATAAAACATCTTTAAAGAAAATGATTATAAATTTATTGATAATATTTGAAAGGTATCTTGAGAAAAATTAAAAATTTCATAAATTTTGGATTTAATATTTTCAATAGTCTTTGTAAATAGAAGTAATAATGAAAATAATTGTTTGCAAAGGAGTTTGAGAAGTATTAAATATTAAAGAAAATTTAATTTCAAATGAAATTTTCAAATAAATATTTTAAATAAAATTTATATTGTTTTAAAATTTATTGTTTATCTTGGCTTTCAATCTATTTTTTTTTCTGGTTGTTTATTTCTCCTACCTCCTTCCTTTTCGGGGACGAAAAGTTTTGAGTGGGGGAGAGTGTAACGATCCGGAAAATTTTAACAATTTTAATTGATTCTATAACGTATTTAATTAAATATTTGTGAAATCTTATAATAGTTGAATTTTTAAATAAAATGTTTATATATTTAGAATACGTATATTTAAATATAGCAGATTGTAAATTTTCAAATAATTTTATGGAAGTTTATTTAATTGAGAAAACGTGCTGTCCAATTCAAGCTATTAATTGCTTTAATTGATTTCTGAATCAGTGCGTAACGGTTTCTTTTTACTACCGTTAAAGATTTCTATTGCTTAATACTTTTCAAATTCAGGTAGACTTTTCCATCCGTAACCATTAATAAATTTGAGATCATCGACCTTGCTTTTATTATTCCTTGTAGTTTCGTCCACTGACTTTACCTTTCCCACTACCTATAATTTTCTCTATACGTTTCTTTTGCAATTGAAGCGTATATTTATATTTATGGTGGTGCGTTTATTCTGGTCTCTCTTTATTTTTGTTTTTAACGCTTGAAAGAATCTCAAATCATCGAGCTAGTAGCATCCGTTCCTTCCCTCGCTTTCATAAGGCCTATAATATATAAACCACTTGCTTATAGATCTGAACACAACTTTGTCATCAAATTTAATGTGCCTTCCTCTCCCTATTATTTCGGTTCCAACCTTCCTAGTGAATGGCTTTAATAATTTTCGGCTAAATCATAGCTACGGACTTTTCAAATTTCTTTCATTTTATATTTATTTCCAATTCCTTCATTGCTTCAAAATTTTTGAACGTGCCTAATCATCTCAGCATGTATATATAATGTAAGCCTACCTTTCCTTGGAAAGCTATTGCTCACAAAATTTCCTGATTTCTTTCCTTTTATCCATTTTTATATCCTTGACTTTCAAAACTCATTATGTGTTGTACAAACAAACAAAAATTTATTGCTTTAAGTGTATAGCTAAATCAACTATTGACCGTTACAATTACTTTTATTTTTATATTCATTTCAATTTATTACTTAAATAACGTTTTGATGAATTAATGGACAGCTTTATGTTTCTTTTGCTTTTGAAAACTTTATATTTATAGTGTACGTTTCTTTTGCATTTCAAAATTTTGAAACATGCTACCCCATTTAAGCCATTAATTGTTTTAATTATTTTTCTTAATCAACATATAAACGTTGCTTTATATTATTCCAGGATTTACATCCATACTTTAATCTCTGCTGTTCCATTTATTTCATTTGAAATCTAAATTTATTTACCATTCATTTATACGCCTCTTTCTCTTCCCTCTTTTACCTCTTCGTTTCCGTGTTTCTAGGAATATATATATATATATATATATATATATAGTATAGCATAGATTGCATCTTCTTTTCTCTCTGTAGGCTATTCGTTGCCCTCAAATTAATATTAAAAGAGGAGAGGGCTTTGTAAATATTATATAAAGTCATATAGCACGTTCACATATCAGATGCAGACCTACCTTTATATTTAAGAAACTAGCATTTTCTCTATTGCCTGAAGAATGCCCTTCGCCATGACATGTTGCTTGAATCACGCATGCATTCTTCCTTTAAAAATCGCCTGTTCTCATCTCCCCTCCATCTTTTCTTATTTCTTCCAAACCAGAGCATGAGCTCTCTCTTTTCCTTGGCCTGCCTCCTCCCCATGGCTGCATGCATTAGTTGGCAAAACATTTCCTCTCTGGTTTTTAAAAGTAAGTACGCATTTTATTTGATATAAGTCTATTTTATATATTAAGAACAGTATAGATTGTGCATAGGTTTTGTTTCATATGTTTACTGCAACTATGGGGATTTTGAATTCCCTAACAGTTGAACTTTAAAAATAATAATATATTTCATAATAGTATGTATATATATATGATAATTTTTATATTTATAAACGTGTATATAAATATTTAACTTCTGTTCATATATAAAGGTTAGTATATATTTATACCGTATTATGTATATTATTTTAAGATTTTACGGTATATAGTTTTTGACTTTTGTTAGCATATAGTTATCGTACGGCTTTTAGATATGTATGTTTTACTAACTAGTTGATAAGTTAAATATATATATATACGCGTTTTATTTTACTATTGATAGCTTACGGTATATATGGTATAAGTTTGGCAGCCTTCTATTAATATACGTATTTTTATATGTTTTATATATTTGGTTATAACAGTTTCAACTATAATAAAATGTGTTATTTTATAAGCTTTCATATGTTAGATATATAAAATATAGTATTTCAATTTTTGTTACTGTTTTGGTATATATATTATATAAAATTGGTGGGTACAAGTTTGATAGGTCAATTTATAATATATATTTTTATGATTGTTTTAGTATTTTAGAGTCTACCGTACTATATTTTATTTTATTTTCAACAATTTACATAAGTTATATTTAAATGTAGGTATATATATAAATTTTCTATGGTAGTTTTACAGTATAAGTTATATCAATATTTTATAATTTCAACAGTATATGCTTTCAAAGGTTTATTTCATGTCAGCCTTAAGGTTGTTTGCACTGACTGATATACGTTGGATTTTTTTTTAAGGGATGTGTATTTTGATTTCAAGTATAGTCATATGTATAGTCATATACAAATTGGTAGAGTAAATGTTATATAATATATATATGGTTATATTAATATAGTCGGTCTGCACACCTATGTATATATATTAACCGAGGCATGCATATTTTGTTGCATATTTTATACACTGTGTCTGCATATGTTGGCTAGTTGTATATAAGCTCACTTATCCTATTTATCTTCCTTGATCTAATTCTGATTTGAATTCGTCTATTCCTATTATCAACTTTGATCATTGAACCGTGTCCATCTAGCTTTTTTTTGGAATTCGGATCTGGATTTCATAACTCACTTCTTTTTCTCTGGCCTCGAAAGGTGAGAAATCACTCACGATTGACATTCTTTCATTTACTAAATTTGATTTCAATTGAGACGACAATTGAAATATGAGGCTGTAGTTATTTAAATTGTTATATATGCTATTATCTGTAACTATTCACTTATGGGATATGACACCATATCCTATTGTTTATATATTTATTTTGATGATATATGCCTGTTGTTATTATTATTTACATATCTGTTATCACTCTGCAAGTTCCCTGTTAGTATAGAAATCACTATGGGTTGAAATGATACATACCCGAACAGACTTTAGAATAGGAGAAAATAGTTATGGGTTGAAATGATAAACCCAAGCGATTTTCATTTAATTGAATTGGGATTACGGGTTGAAATGCTATCCACCCGTATACATTAGTGTACGGATTGAAATGATAAATATCCGTAACACTTGACCATATGATAAGAAATATATACAGACATCGTTGGTCCATATATATAAATATTTTGAAATTTAATTCATTGTTTTGGAAAGAAATATATGGTCTTATTAAATGTTAATCCTAATATTTTTTCATATATAAAGGGTAATGATATATAGATTTAATAATATTTAATTTAGTCAAAATTTGATTTAATACATAAATTATGTTAAATATTTATGTAAATTTTATTCCAAAAAGTATTCTGCAATTTACTAAGATTGGGAGATAAATGTGGGTTTATCTAAATGGTATTTAAATAAGGATTTATTCAATTAAATCAATTTGAAATTATTGAATAGGAAATTTAAGGGTATGATTTTGTAACTGGATTTTTATTTAAGTGATTTAATGAATATTTCACGTTTAAATAAATTAAAGAAAATATTGAGTAAAATGTAATTTAAGGTTACTTAAATGATATTGTATCTAATGAGGGATTATTTTAAGACTAGATAATAATGAGGTTAAATCGAGATCTATATGGAACTATTAAATTGAACATTTAATTAAATATTAAAGCTTTGAACTATATTGGGATTTAAATGGTTTATTTTGAGATTCGGATATGTATTTTAAATCAGTATAGTTGAATTTATTATTTAGAAACTAAATTGATTAAAAAGTTAGTTTGAAACGTTGAATACTTAAAGTTTTGAAATATATTGAATATAAAGGGTATTTTGTGATTTCAAATCCGAATTTGAGATCGATAAAATTGAAGTGGTTATTTTAGAAATTGAGTTGAATTTAAATTAATAAATTGAGATTGAAATAGATTTAAATGGGGTGGTCGGGTTGATGTTAAATGATTTGTTAAGTTGAGGGAATTGAAATTACTTTACTGTACAAATTATTTAATATATAAAAATACTATTTGGGAAGTATAGAGATATTTGAAGTGAAAATGATATTTGGTTTTGAAGTATAAATTAAGTTGAAAAGACTACAGTGTTATAGTGTATATTTCTATCTTTTAGATAGTTCCATGGACCATTAGAGGATGGTTATCCCAAACATCCTCTAAGTTAATTATATTTCAGTTGATATTTAACTTGAGTTAGATTTATAGATATAAGAATGTTAATCCTGACTCGAGTGTTTTGTGTTTTGCTTTACGCTCGGGTCAGACTGAGAGATACAACATTTGAGACTCACCTTCGAAGTTGGAGATTTGCTTGAAGATCCAGCTATCTATCCCTTCAGTCATCCAGTCGATTAGTTCAGAGAAGCCATCTGTTGCATTGGAGACTTCATGGCATTTGAACAATTCGGTTGTATTTTATTTCTAACTCTGAGGTATATAGTAGCATCATGAACTACTATTCTTTATCTATTCCGCTGCATTGTATTACTCTATGTAAGTGATCTATGATTGATTTATTTACTGTATATTTTAAGTCTTGCCAAATTTTATTAACAATTCGGTATTTTGAATTATTCAAGTCGGACATGTACGGTTTTATTGTCGATTTAAATGGTCCAAAATAGCGGGCTGTTACATTAACAAACACATTTTGCTTGAATCCTAAGTCGAGATAGTGATTTATTGAAAAGATATTAATTTTTATTTAAATTTTTAAATCTGGAACTCATAGAACAGAGAACCACTGATATGCATAGAACAACATAACAATCATACAGTACTTTTTATTTCATATGTAAACATCATTCCTCACAGATACTTCCATAAGCAATAGACTAAATTCACTTAACTTTTATTTTTTTTTAATTTTATTTTTATGTTTACTCATTGTTAAATTTTGATCAGAGAAGGTAAGACTACACCTTGTTCAGGCAACAACATCTCAGATCCAGGCATAAGTACTTTTACTTCCAGGAAAAACTAAAAAAATGTTGGTTACCTTTTTTTTTAAAAAAGAAAAACTTTTACTTATCTACAGATTTAATAAAGATTTTCGGATTTAAAAGATTTAGCCACTCACCTGTTGAACTATAGAGAGAGCCTCTGAATCAGTTTTGAACTTTGAAACTTGAATTTGCTTTGATCTTTCTTTATTTTATTTTATTTTTTTCTTTGAAATCAGAAAATACTTGATCCTTAAACTAAATAAGAACAAAACACTTAATCTTTGAATGTTACTTATGTCCCATGGTTAAAGAACAGAGCACCATACTTGAATTACAGGCATGCACACAGAGATAACCATAACAGATATACAAAAAAATCATTTAATCACACATGCAAACCATTTTTGCCTATTTACTTAAGTTTCTACATGCAACAGGAGTTTAACAGATTTAAAAAACTTTTTAAATCAGGTATGTTTACTCACCTCTTGAAGTCGAACAGAGTGTAAGCCTAGAAAAATTATTCATGCCTTAAGGTTCAAACTGTACTTTGAAATTTTTGATCTGCTATTGAGTTGAATCTTGCATTGCTTAACAACTTGCTGAAATTTTGAGTTGGATTCATATTGCATTTGCTTTGATCATTTGATTTGCTCCAGATTTGCATTTGTTTGCTTGATCTTTACTTGATTACTGACTTAATTTTCCAGGTTGAAGCCCTTATTTTTGTTTCCAAAGATGAAGAAGAAAAAGAGCAGCCTGCCCCCTTTTTTCTTGAATTCATTTTTGTACATAAAAACTAAATTTGAAAGGCAATAAGTATGCCACTTGTAAATGTAAACTTTCTCTTGGCTTACAAATGTACAAACATATCATTATTATAACAAGTGTATTTTTGCATGTTATAAGGGTTTTTCTAATGTTAAATACAAGAATTTATGTTTAACCCTTATTTAAAAATTACTTATCTTTATTTTATTTATATAACATGTTTATTCTTATTTATACATCTACAAGCTATTTTAATTTATAAATAAAAATCCTTTGAAAGAAATAATATAAAACAAATCATATTCATAAATAAAATCATATATTATGTAACTTAAATTCAAAATACATACATATATATATATAAACTAACATAAATTCAATCTGTAAATAATTATTTTAAAATGTATTTATACCTATATATATATATATATATATATATATATATATAAACACATGATTATTATTGTTTGAAATAACAATCTTGCCAATTTAAAATTAATTAAATTAGGAGATTATCAAATAAATACTTATCCAAATATTTATACTTGAATTTTATTACATTTCCAAATTTACTTACACATCCAGATCTTTTATTATCAAATTTTATCAGTTCAATTTATTAAAACAGTTAATTACCCATTTTCAGATGTCCAAAACCCGGGTTATCACATTTATGAGATTAGTTTTAATAGTCCTTAAGTGTCAATATTAGCAATGATTTATGATAATAGACTTGCACTATTTTCTTAAGTATTGAAATAGAAGGTTCTGGAAATAATTTAGCAACAAAATGATCTGTATAGAAATATTTTCCTAAGTAATGAATTATGAACGGGATTTTGAAATATTTCTAAGTGTTGAGATGGTTTGAAAATATCCTGTTATGGATTTAAGTATTCGAAATTGTTTTCAAATATTGAAATATTGAAAGAAATTTGAATGTGTGTGTGTGTATATATATATCTGTCTTTGTAAAGATATTTTAAAATGAATGTTTTGAAAGATTTATAATATGGGCCTAGCGATTGTTTATGTGTGCAATTTGATAGTTAAATAACCGACTATCAAATTTGGCCAAATTCGTTAAATCGTTTCAAAGAGATCGGGATCGGATCTGTTTCCATCGGTTGGATTAACATGATAGGGGGTTCTCGCTTTCTGTTTGGTGGCGAACAAGAGAATCTTACCCTTACACGTCCTAGGGAGGTAGTATAAGGCTTTGATAGGTTGGTTGCTAGGTGCTTACAGTCGTGAGGTTGGCCGTAAAAGCAGATTCGAAGTACCAGTGTATGCCATGGTGGGGGCTAGAATGGTTAAAAAGCCTACCCGTCATCACTGCCGGATGGCTGAAAAGCCTATGGTCATTACACTTGGTATCAGAGCTGAAGATTAAGCGAGAACCTTGGCTTTGATGGGGATTACTCATTAGAGATAGGGTCGGTAGTACCATAGAATGATTTGAGTGTATTAATAGATATGAGCGCATATATGTTAGTGATATAAAATGTTTTATATTATGTTTGCTAATTTATTGAGTGCTTATGAATTATGGTCGGTACCGTCCGTACAACGATATTGATAAGGGTTTCTAAACACTTGAACAGAGCAATTCGCTACAGTATTGTTTTGAAATGAGGTAAATGAAATAATTTTACCATAATTATATTTTTGATATGAAAGAAATAATTTTTTGAATTTATTATTGTAGGGTGTGTTTGGTTGTTATTATTATAATCCAAAAAAAATTAATAAATTTAAAATGGTTAATCTAATCAAACTAAGTTTGTATAGGTATGAAATTATGCTTATGAGTAAAAGTTAAAAATGGATTCAAACCAGGATTTGGAAATTTAAATCTCGGAGATTGTTCGAAATGTTTTCTAAGGCGTTTTGAAATAAATGATGGTGGCCTTATTTTTGGAATGGGAAATGCTTAAAATTGGAATAAAAATTGTTTTAGATTGGATTTTAAAATGGGTTTTTAAAGTAATAAAGCACTGAACTCACTATAGCCGCTGGAAATTAATCCTTGTGATGACTGTGCATCATCATCAATATTCATTTTCGAGATTCTTAGTGACAGATTGCTACCACAATGATTTGTTATTAGAGTCTTGTTTTTATAAAATGTTTGATTTTAATAATTTGTGACGCCCCTCCTCTATACTCACACTAGCCAAGTACACTACGGGATAATGTGGTCAACTGGCACGAAGAATAAGGCTGTTGAGAAGTGACCATATGTGTAATTTCTTTATGCGAGTATCGATATGTCAGATGGTATGTCATGCATTTCATTTCAATAGAAAGCTGACATATCAAATACAAACTCAAAGTTACTATATAGTGGCTACGTGGCCTTCGGAAACAAATATAAAATAAGCATAACATAAAATCAGTCACAGATATTCATATCACTAAGGCGGAAACAGATATGAATATAACACATAGAAGTGAACATCATAGTAGTGGTCATACAAGATCCACTACATCACAAAAGAATAGGTACAAGTACCAGACAAAAGAATATATATACATCAAGGAGTCTCTATCTCGAATGTATAAAAACAAAAACTACTAAGCTAAAGTAGTTAGCCAAAAGTGAGATGACGGTCCCTGCTAATAAGTCAAGTAGAAGATGCTGAAACACCTTGGTCTGACCCGAGTATTATTTAAGAAGAAAAATAATAAATGGATCGGTCTAGCTATAATTATCATGCAAGATGAGATAGGATAAGAGATATGAAAAATATATTTAATAATGAACAAAATCGTACTATATCTCAAATTTTCTCAAACACCAAAAAGAATGTCATATTCCTTATTTTATTCACCAAGTCATAAATATTGATAAAGCTTATCAATGCAAATCACAAATATTGATGAAACATAAATTCCAAAAATCATTAATTAGAAATCTAGAAATCACAAAAAGAGGGGAGGCCTATTATAAATGGAAGCATGAAAACTCACCAACACATGTATCATAAACGGGACGTTATCCCATGGGTCGCTAACCCATAGAGCTGGTGCAATGGCGTAGTTCATTGTTATACCTGAGGAACTTGAAACTCAAATAAGCCAGAACAACGACGTAGTACAATGATATGCCCAACGAACCGAACTCCATAAATGGTTAAAAAAACCATGGGTCCCTAGCCCATAAAAAATAGGAAGAAGCTCCACAGAATGACGCATAGTCCCCCGCGCAGACAAAGTAACATTGTTCATCGCAAGTCTAAATCATAAAATGATCATTATTGATCAAAAAGAAGTGTAAATTACACTAAGCTGGTAAATAAATGAGTTCAGCTTCATGTCCCATAAACACTAGCTTAACTTAAATATTTATGACTAATTAAAGATTTCCACTCAAAAATTGTCACAAGATATCAATCGAGCAAGTCCATGAATTAACCGATGAAGTATACGCAAGCGTTTCATACAACTATTTTTTCTATGTCGTTTAATTAGATTACTCATACGAATGAGGTAAAGGTTTGTATATAATAATAGATTGGAAAATGGTTTTAAAAATGAGCTTTGTGTTAAAACTAATGTTGAAATCATTTTTGTGAAAGAGTTTGAGTATTTACTACTAGTATAAAAACCTTTGTATTTTAAAGTGACAAATCATAGAAACGATTGTAAACAAACAATCTTACACAAAAAATCCATATTCGATAACGTGAATTAAAACCATGAAAATCGATATCAAATTCATAAAATGGATATTCCTAAAAATCCATAAATTAATTCATCAAAGTCGATAATAAATTACAACGACAAATTGGAGCGACAAAAATCGATAAGAAATGGAAATTCGCATAAAAAAAGGCAAATTGGCAAAATTTCAAAAGTACCAGACGTCTGGTTGGTTTGAGCAGATGTATGACCTTAGGCTCTACCATTTTTTCTATGTTCGTTATTTTTTTCCTCAAAAAGCCCCAACCAGATGTCCAGAAATTTCAACCAGACATCTGGTTGCCTGGGCTAGGCATAATTTGCCTAGGCTAATGATGGCCAATCAATTCGGAGGTGATCGGACGAGCAAAGGAGGCTAGGTATTTATGCCAAATTACAACTTAGCCCAATAGGCTCATTGATACACCCCAAACAACATGTCCAAACATTCACGATAGGAACTTTAAAGATTTTGACTTCAAAATACCAAAATTGAAAAATTCACCAAACCAATTCAAATCAAAAGCAATTGAACATAAAATAGATGCTAAGAATTCAAACTTAACAACAATGAAAGCTATAGACATAGATGTGAGTTTAAGAACACACCTTTAAACTAAAAACAAGGAATGAGAAGCTCTAAAGAAAGCAAGATCAATCTCTCTTCAACTTCACTTTAAGAACCTTCAATCTATCGTCACGCGCAATGAATTTCTTGATTTAGGTTATAATAAAAATCATGAATTGAAGACGAATTGAGATAGAGAAGATGAAGAACATTCTTATCTACGCTTCTTCTTGATTTTGGAACTCGAATTTGAATTTCCTAAGAGAACTAGGGCCTATGAATTTCTAATCTCCACTCTTTCCTCCATTTTTCATTTAGCTTGAGTGTTAGGAATTATTATGAGTAGAATGAATGAAGGGGAGAGGAGTTAGGGTATTTGGAAGAAGAGTTTGGACTGGCATATTGGGTTAATGGGCTAGAACCCAACCCAAAGCCCAAATGAAAATACCAAAATACTAATCAACTCCAAACATATCGATGTTTATACTTAATCAAGTTGTAAACGTCATTTTGAACTCAATGAAAGTGGTCTCGAGTCCGAATGCGACTGTTTAACAAAAGTCACATTTCGGTCTTTAATTCAACTAAAGATGCTATATTAAATAAAACATTCAAATATATAATCGTAAAATATGCGGGTTGTTATAGATTCCTCTCCTTAAACAAATTGCATCCTCGTAATACATAAGAAGAAAATAAAGAGTAACAAGCACTATAAGGCATAACAAACAAAAGAAAATTTTGAAGTGAGAAGTTCACCTTAAGCAGCTTGAGAGAGTAAGTTCGGATGTGTTCAGTCGATGAATTCTTTGGATTCATAAGAACAGTCCTTAGGATTTGCGGACCATATAACTTTTACAAGTGGAAAATCTTTATTACGAGGGCGTTTAACCTCCGTAGCAATGATATGAATAGGATGTTGCTCATAAGTCAAATTAGGCGAAACATCAATTTGTTTAATAACACCGGGCTCAAGAGCAGAATCAGAATCTCTAAGACATTTTCGTAGTTGAGAAACGTGGAATATGTCATGAATAGAAGAAAATTAAGCCGGTAATAAAATGCAATAAGCCACGGAACCAATGTGTTTAGTGATGGAAAATGAGCCAATTTATCGAGGTGCTAATTTTCCCAAACGACTAAAACGAAAATCACCCTTCATAGGTGAAACACGAATAAATATCAAATCTCCCACATAAAATTCTAATTTCCTTCTTCGGTTATCGATATTGGATTTTTGTCTACTTTGAGCTTCTCTCATCCTATAACGAATAAGGCCAATCTCTTCTGTTGAATCACGAATAAAATCTCGACCTAAAACAAGCTTCCCATTGGCTTTAAGCAAACACGAAGGAGATCGGCATGGCCTTCCATAGAGTGGCTCGAAAGGATCTATACCAATACTAGATGGAAGCTATTATTGTAAGCAAACTCGACAAGGCAAATATGATCTTCCCAACTTCCACCAAAATCAAGAAAATATGCATGAAGAAGATCTTCAAGAGTTTGATTCACACATTCTGTTGGTCCATCGGATTGGGGATAACAAGCAGTGCTAAAATTAAGCTTTGTTCCCAAATCTTTTTGAAGAACTTTCCAAAAGCCACTAGTAAACAATGGATCATGATCGCTAACAATAGAAGTAAGTGCTCCATGCAATTTGACAATTTCTTTGACATAAACTTTGGCTGAAAGAGATATGGTCTGATTGGACCGAATGGGAATAAAATGGGCAGATTTTGTAAGTCCATCTATAATCACCCATAAACTGTCACGACCCAAACAGGAATGGGGAATACCGTCAATAAAGTCCATGGAGACTTGATCCCACTTCCAAACTGGAATTTCAAAAGGTTGCAATAGCCAAATTTTCGAATGCCTCCACGAGCATCAATATCAAAATCTTTCAAACCATCAACCATATTTTTATCCCAACAACTTTGCCTAGGAAGAGACATTTCGAGATCTTGCTTTTGAGCTTCAAGGGTGCAATCTAAAAGAGAAGGATGAGACTTAAGGATACATAAAACAAGAGATGAACATTAATTGGGGTCATGATCTCGAGTCTCACAAGTAGACAAAGTCTCGAGATTACTCCATTCGGATATCATCATGGAAATAACCGCTTATTGCTTACGACTAAGGACATCGACAAAACAATTACCCTTTCCGAGAGTATAGAGATTATCAATTGTTGACGCAAATTAAGTTCCTTTTGAAATAAATACTTCAAAGATTAATGATTGTTGTAAATAAAAATTTTCTCTCCCACAACATAATGACGCCAAATTCTAAGGGCAAAAAAATGGCCACAAGTTCTAGATCATGAGTGGCATATCTAGTCATGGCAAGCTTTAATTATCTAGAAGCATAAGAGACAACACGTTCCCTATGCACAAGAACAACACCCAAACTAATAGGACTAGCATCAGTATAAATAATCAATTCTCGGTTTCCTTCGGGAATCACAAGAATAGGAGCATCGGAAAGGATTTCATTTAATTTCTAAAAAGCAGCTTCACATTTGTTTCACCAAATGTACTTAATTCCCTTTTTTCAAACTAGTAAGAGGCACGGAAATTTTATAAAAGTTGTTTATGAAACGACGGTAATAGCCTTCCAATCTAAGAAAACTATGAATTTTTGTCACTCTTCGGTCTCTTCCAATTTTGAATCGCTTCAATCTTTGAAGGATCCATGCAAATTCCGAATTCAGAAATAATATGCCCTAAAAATCTCTCACGAGATCACTAAAAATGGCACTTAGAAATTTTTTCTTTAAATTGATTGCTCCTAAGAGTTTCCAACACAATTCGAAGATGTTTTTCATGCTCTCCCTCAGTTTTAGAATAAACAAGAATATCATCAATAAAGATGAGAACAAATCGATCGAGGAAGTCTTTGAAAACTCAATTCATAAGGTCAACGAAATAAGATGAGCATTCGTTAAATAAAATGGCATAACAAGCCATTCATAAGATCCATAATGAGTACGGAACGATGTCAAAGGACTGCTATCCTCCATAATATGGAGCTGATGAAAACCAGTTGCTAAGTCTAACTGTGAAAAGTCTCTAGCACCGTTACGTTGATCGAATAGATCATTATTCCGAGGCAAGGGATATTTATTCTTAATAGTAAGATCATTAAGCTTGCGGTAGTCAACGCAAAGATTAAGTGTACCATCGGATATGTTTACAAAGATAACTGAAGCTCCTCGAGGAGAGGAACTAGAACAAATAAACTGTTTTGCTTCCAATTCAGATAATTGTTTACACGTCTACTTATTTTCCTTGTTGGATATACGATAAGGAGGAAGACTGATGGGTAGAGCTCTAGGGATTAGATTAATTCAGAACTTAATTGCTCGCTTAGGTGGTAATTCTAAAAGAGGCTCAAAGATGTCGAGAAATTCACAAACAACGTGAACAAGGGAAATGACATCTTCCTCATTGTAACAACCCACATATTTATCGATTATATATTTAAATATTTTATTTAAATATTTCACCGTTCATCGGTTTTGGTCCGAAAACCTACTTTTTGCAAACTGCCGAATTATGACTCGAGACCACTTCCATCGAGTTCAAAATGATGTTTGCGACCTTTTAGAGTATAAGCTTCGATATGTTTGGAGAAAGTTGATTTTTGCCGCTTTTTACTTAGGGCTTTGGTTTGGGCTGAGCCCATTAACCCCACTTAACTCAGTTCCAATCCTCTCCTCTTCATTCACTTCTCTTCTGTTTTCCTAATACTCAAGCTTTTATGTTAATGGAGGGTGGAAGAGGAAATTAAAACTCCAAGCCCTAGCTTCCTTTGCAAATGCATGTTCTTGCTCCAAAGTTCAAGAGAACCCATTGGTAAGCTTCCTCTTCTTCTTCTCCAACTCATTCTCTCTTTGATTTCATAAAATTCCTAAACCTAATTTTGGAAATGTTCTTGTTGTTGAGCATAGATTCAAGCTCATTTGGGTTGTGTTGAAGAGAGGTTGATTCTCCATTTGCTTTCAAGCTTCATCTTCATAAATTTAGTTCAAAGGTGAGATTTTTAATCTCACATCTATGCTTATAATTATCTTTGATTGTTAGGTATGAATTCCTAACACTTATTCATGTGCATTTGATTTTGATTTGGATTTCTTTTATGAATATTCCAATTTTTGGTGTTTTGTAGTCAAATCTTTAAGAATCATAACTTTGATGTTTGATCATGCTTTAAGAGGTGTTCCGGAGAGCCTATAAGACCGGGTTGTCGCTAGGCATAAATCCTTAGTCGTCGTTGCTCGTCCGATCGCTTCCGATACGTTTTGGCCACTTTAGCCTAGGCAAATTGTTGCCTAGACCAGGTGACCAGACGTCTGGTGACCAAGTCCAGACGTCTGGTTTGGACCTGGAAAGTAAAAATGTATACACGCATATTATAAAAAAAAAGCCAGAGACTATTTTCAGACGTCTGAACCATCAAACTAGACGTCTGGATAGGTCTCAGACATTTGACTTGAGGTTTCAGACGTCTGGGTGTTCTCTGGGTTATTTCCAGAGAACAAATCCAGACTTCTGGATTCCAAATCAAACGTCTGGAGATGTTATTTTTGCCTATTCTGGCTGTTTTGTGTGAATTTCCATTGTTTATCGATTTTAGCGATCCTATTAATCGTTATCACTTATTATCGACTTTGATGACTTCTTTTTATGGATCTTTTTGGAAATATCCATTTCTATAGATTTGGTATCGATTTCTTTGGATTTTATTCACATCTTCGAATGTGAATTTTGTAATTGGTTGTTCTTACAATCTTCTTTGTGATTTGTCACTTTAAAAATATAAAGGTTTTCTATACTAGTAGTAAATATCAAAACTCTTTCTTCAAATGATTTCAACTCTACTTTAATACCAAATTCGTTTATAAAACAGTTTTCCAATCTATTAGTATATACAGACCTTTACCTCACTCGTATGAGAAATCTAATTAAACGGCTTAGTAAAACAAGTGGTATGAAACGCTTGCGTTTGTTTGGTCGGTTAATTCTTGGACTTGTTCGATTGAATCTCTTGTGACAATTTTCTAGTGGAGATCTACAATTTGTTCGTAAATATTTAAGTTAAGCTAGTGGTTATGGGACATGAAGCTAAGCTCATATATTTACTAGCTTATTGTAATTGACACTTCTCATTGATCATGACGATCATCTTTGTGATTTAGACTAGCAATGTGCGATGTCTCTTTGTCCATGTCGAGGACGATACTTCATTTTTTTATGGAGCTTCGGCCCACCAGGAGGAGCTTCGGCTCAATGTCCGCAATGGGGGACTATACCCTATCATGAGGAACTTCGGTTCACCAGGAGGAGCTTCGGCTCAATGTCCGCAATGGGGGACTATACCCTGTCAGGAGGAGTTTCGACTCACCAGGAGGAGCTTCGGCTCAATGTCCGCAATGGGGGACTATACCCTGTCAGGAGGAGTTTTTGACTCACCACGAGGAGCTTCGGCTCAATGTCCGCAATGGGGGACTATACCCTGTCTGGAGGAGCTCCGGCTCATTTTTTTGGGATTGGCCATCGTTTTTATTGTGATTTCTGGATTTCGTGTGTTGATTTCTGGAATTTATGTTTCACCAACTTTTACGATGGGCATTGATATATATGTCATTTATTGTGGCTTGGTGAATGAAATTAGGAGTATGACATTCCTTTTTATCTTGAGTAGATTATTGTGATATTGATTAATCTCTTGTTGATTTTCAATTACTTATTTATCACAGCTTGGCATTGTGATTATTATATGTTTATGCCATATCTCTTATTATATATCACTTCGTCTGATATTTATAGCTAGACTGATCCGTTTATTATTTTCTTCTTAAATAATACTCGGGTCAGACCGAGGTGTTACAGGTGCTTCTGCTTGACTCCTTATCGGACTATCATCCCGACTTTTGGTTAACTACGTTAGTTTAGTAGTCTTTTGTTGTATACATTTGAGATACAGACTCTATGATGTATACTTATTCTTTTGTATAGCACGTGTTGCTATTCTTTTGTATTATTGTGGATCTTTTTGACCACTACTCTGATATACACTTTCATGTGTTAGTGTTATATTCATATCTATTTCCGCCTTTGTGATATGAATTGTCTGTGACTGATTTATGTTATGTTTATTTCTATATTTGTTTCCGAAGACCTTTATAGCCACTGTGTAGTAGCTTTGAGTTTGTGTCGGTATGTCGGATTTCCTCTTGAGATGAAAAGTTATATTTTATCTGGCATATCGGTACTCGCACAAAGCAATTATGCAGATGGTCGCTCCTCAACAGTCTTATTCTCCGTGCTAGTTGACAGCATCCACCGTAATGTTCTTGGCTAGCGTGGGTATAGAGGTGGGGCGTCACACTCATCATCATTATCGTTATCATGTGAGTTTAGAGAATACAAGTATGCAACCAAATTGGAACCTGAATCTTTAAGAACAGTAGAAATCTGCCTAACAGATTGAGGATGTCAAAGATGGATAGTCCTTCGGGACATAAGATGTGGGCTTCGTAACGCTTAAGCTAATCCATTCCTAAAATCATTCTGAAACCAACTCAAGTGAACTGTAGTAGTAATGCACAATAACTTAAAGGATGCTTGGGATCATCCATCCACTAAGGATCAGTTAAACCATAAATTAAATACATCCAAAATCAAAATGCATACATGGAAGTGTAAGCGTGGTTATTATTCCAAAAAGGTATTTTACACTTCAAAACTCAAATATCATCAATATCATTTCAAATTCATTTAAAATATCTAAATGTCATATCCTTCCAAAACCTCATTCATTTTTATTTAATTTGAATACCATGCCAAATCACCTTTCAAAATGGTTTATATTTCAAATCAAATATTCCATTTAAACCAATTAAAATAAAGTTATTGTACTTTAAAAAAAAATCAAATATTCAATTCCTAAAATTTAGCCTTTTTCAGAATTCATTTATTCACTTAAATTTATTAAAACGGTAAAATTTCATCTTTCGCAGCATTTACAAAATGCTACGGTAAGTTACATTTGAAAACAATTCAATTAAGTAAAGGCAACATTTAAACTGCAGTAATAGTGTTCAAGTTTAGTTTCTATAACTACAGTACTTACAAAGTGTTGTAAAGCTCTTAGTTCAATTTAGCCTTTTAGTTCATTTGTACCAACTACAGCACTTAGAATGATGTAATATCCTTTACTTCAGATCTGATGGCATTTTTTTGAAATGCTGTTAATTAAATTCCAAATTTTCAATATAATTTCATAAACAATTAAAATATAATTTAAACCATTTTAACTTGTAAATTTTAATAATTTCACTTTAAAAACAACCATTTAAATACCCTATAATTTATGATTTTATAAAGTGAAATTTTCACAAATAATTATCAAATCTTTTTTGTTTTTTATAATTCACTTATAAAAATTAGTGTACAATTTTATAACATTTCATTTACTTTACATTTTAATTAAATTTACAATTTCATAAATTAAATTTGATTTCCATTTTATTTTTCTTAACTTAACTTTTATTTTCAAAACACATTTCACATTTTCCAAGTCAAGTCATATTTCCAATTTCAATTTTAAACATTAATTTATTTAACTATTTTTAATTTATAGAAAAATCAATAACACTTTAAAAAATCATTTTAAATTCAAATTTAAATCAAATTATCATATTTTCTTACTTAACTTAAATTCCATTTATAAACAAAATCATAAATTTCAAAATTAACTTATATTTCAAATTCTACTTTACTATTTATTTATTTCACTTATTTGACTTGTAGAAAATCACTAATACTTAATAAATCATTTTTAATTAAATTTAAATCAAAATATCATAATATTTACATTTATAAAATACTTTATAAATTCTGGAAAAATATATATATATATTAACCATGGGTCTGTATATAAAATTTTCTAAACTAAGTCAGGTGATACGGATAATATATCATTTCAATCCGTAACTCACAAAGAAAATCCGGGTTCTATCATTTCAAACCCATAATTCAAAGTAAATAAAATAAATAAAAATCACTCAGGCCAATCATTTCAGCCCATAATTATTTTTCCCTATTCTAATGTCCGTTCGGGTATGTATCATTTCAACCCATAGTGATTCTATTCTACAGGAAACATGCAGTGTGATAAATTTATATAAATAAACAATATAGCATTATATAGCAGTAACAAATGATATGACACTTGTAACAACACTGTATTTGTGATTATTTCAATTGTATATTTTAATTATTTTAATTTGAATTTCAGGTTTATAAACTTTATTTTATTTATTAAAATGAATAATTTTGTTATTTTAAATATAAATTTTGATTTCTATGTGAATTATAATTTCAAACATGAATAAATAGAATATTTTCCAAAAAAAGAGATTTTGGTCAAAATGGTCAAACTTTGACTTTTAAATTTAAAATTTAAATATTTGAATTTTTGAATTTTATCTTTTATTATGATAATAAATTAAATTTCAATAATACTTCTTTTCGTTTCGTTGAAATCCGGTTTATATTGTGCAAGTTATGCTTTTTACAATATTGTATGTAAATTGATTTATTTAATAAAATTATTGGTTGTAATTTATATAAACAGTATTTTTATTTGTCATATCATGTTCTAATATCTGTTATATGACATATTAGGTATATATTTTTATTTTAGAACATTTTTAAAGTATTATAGTTATTTTTCCAAAACTAGTTATATTTTGTTTTTAATTTTCAATACTAGTTTACATATAATTAATTATTTTCTTGTATTTTTCTTTTTTTTCTAAAATTTATTTATGCATTTCTTTTTCAGTTTATTTTGTATTCATTTTTATTTTATTTACATGGTTTTTGTTTTAGTTTATTTGCTTAAAAGAAAATAGAAAGATGGTAAATTGAAGAGGCAAAAAACTCTTCGTTTCTTTTGAGTTTTCACCTACAGATCTCTACATATTTTCGGCTTTCTTTTCCCAAGCCAATAGCCATGACTTTCTTTTTTTATTCATGTAAAAATACTTCTCATTTCATAAAAATATTCAGCCATTTTAGATCTGAAGAAAACTTTGGTAATGTCGTCTTCATTTTCCACTTTTTCATCTTCTTTTATTGATTTTTCTATTGATTTTTGCCTTAGATCCTTCATGCTTTTGCTTGGCCATTGCCCTCCATCACCTCCTCCGACCAACTCCACCACCATCCAAAACTCCTCAAACCCTTCAACTGTTGCCTAGCCGACCTACATGTGCACCACCACTTCATTTTCCACCTTTTTCACCTCCTTAGCCGCCGCCGCCTGCTCCTCCACCACTTCTGGCCGCAACTCCAGACACCACCTGAACTTCACCTTGTATGCTTGAGCCCACATCATGAAAGGCCGAACCCAAAGTTTCACAAAATCTCGACTTATTTGCATTTAACCCTTTGTATTCCCTCCTTGTAACCTCCACCACTTCACACTTGCTAGCTATGCCTATTTGAACCTATATCCTAACCCAAATCACCACTATGGCCAAGCATGCATGAGCCCTGGGCCGAGCATGTGATGGTTGAGGCAATGGTCAACTGTTTATTTCTTTGTTGTTCCTTATTTTAAAGTTGTTTAATGTTATATTTGTGTTGTCAATTCATGTTTTCAATATATTGTTTGTTTGCTATGTACAAGATTATCACTTTTGCTCTCCCTTCACTTGAATTCGTATTTGTGCTTTCATGCATTTTTAGATCTTTGTTTGTGTGTTTGGTTGTGCTATCTCCAGCTTGTACAGGTGAGTATTTCACACAAGACATATGTACTTACATAATTAGTAAATTGATCCCATATGAATCTGTAGATTATATTATTATGTTATACATGCATATGATATGATCATATGATGTTCACCCTGTTTATACACCTGTCGTATCATTTGTTACTGCTATATAATTCTATATCGTTTATTTATATCAGTTTATCACACTACAAGTTTGTAACGACCCATAAAATTCGATGGTTTAAAATGAGTTAATTTAATAAGATTTTTAAATTAATTTGGAAAGAAATAAAGTCTTAAAACTTATATTGGAGCGAATGTAGAAATATGATGAAGCAATTGTAATTAAACGTTAAAAATATAATATTTATATGGCAATAAATTGAAATAATATAAATTGTCATACTTGGTTATAAGTTTAAAATAAGAAACCAATAAAAAGGTTGAATTTGTGAAATATTAATAAAAATATTAACTAGGATGGAATTCATTAATATAATAATGAATAGTGAAAATGGTTACATTTGGTTTTAAATTAGAAATGGGGTAAATAAAAGTAACTGTTGAATAAACCAATGAAATAGTTGTAGATAAGTAATTATAATGAGTGTTGTTAATAATAAACGTACTTAAATGGTAATAAATTGAATATAAGGAAACAAAGGCATTTATTGGATTAATTAATGAATTCATGAAAAAAACATCAATGTCCTGTAGATGATTTATAATATTGTTGGAAGTGAAAACTTATTAAGTATGAAACCAAGGAAGTAAATTAATTAAGAATATAATTATTAATTAATATACATACTTGGAAAATATAACTAAATAGTATGAAATAAAGCATGCATTTATGATATGAAATATAAGTCAATGTTAATCTCACCTATAAATGTCAATTTATTGAATATCAGGGTTTTAAATCAAGTAACGGATTTGTTAAAGTTTCAATTAATGATTTATAAATTTTAATGTGAAATTAATTGCAGTAAATTGACCTAATTGTGCAGTTAGGATAAATTGATTTGTCATAAAACATTGTTAATTCCAGAGGATGTAACCAATGTTAATTTCATTTATAATGTAACAAGTGGTGAATCTTAGGAGTGAAATTTTAGATTTTTTAATTTATTTGAAAGTAAAAAAATTTCAATAAGTGAATTAATTGCAAATAAGGGGGATTTAATATTAAATTTTACATTAATAGAGATGTGGATGAAATTTGTGGATATTAATGCAATAGCTACGAATCAATGAAAATTCATCCAATTGATAACAGGGTGAGAACGGTGTACGTAATCAGTTTCAACACTTGTCCGTTAGCGATAACTTAAAGGTAATTTAACGTTAATGGAGTCTAATAAATTAAAATGGGAAATCAATAGAAATTAATCTAATTAAAGGTTATATTAGTTTAAATTAAGGTAGAAATGGGTAATAATGTATCTCTAATGGCGTATGAATTAATATATGATTAAATTTGAGGGAATTTTATTAATTGGTTTTAAAACCTTAATTAATATGTGAAATAGACAAGATTTCACATTTTAACCATTTATACAAATCTAAGATGTATATAGAAGTATCAATGTAATGAAACGTAAACAAATGTTAAATGTAAGATAATGATTGTTTGAATAATAAGAATGGGAATCAACATTTATTTATTTAATTGAATTTAATTACGATAGTATGATTTATTGAAATTAAATGAAAATTTAATATTTAAAATATTGCCTAAAAGGTAATGTAGATGAAATCTAAGAAACTAAATGTAAACAATCATGAACCAATGTAAATTGCACCCTTTTGATAACAATGAATTAAATAATAAAATGAAAAGGGAATTTAATAGAATTATTGGAAAGTTTATTTATAATTTTGAATTTACTGAAATTGAGGATGTATATTGAAATTTATAAATTAATCTTCTCTAAATTGACATTTAAATTTGGTTTAAATCATTTTAAATGATTGGAAAATTTAAAATGATAAGAATTGGTATTTATCGAACTTAAATTGAAAAATTAATTAAATTGATTAAATTGACTAAATTTTATTTATTTAATTAATATAAAAATAGCCATTTTGGCCACTGACTTGGATTTTTATGAAACCGGTTTCATCGGATGCGTATTGGTGAATTATTGTAGGGTTTCAAGTTTTGTGGTGATCAGACTTGTCGTTTCGTACGAACGCGAAACGCCTTGAAATCGATTTGATTCGAATCAATTGAAATCAATTCGAAAATATTGATTTTAGCATAACTTCTTCATACTATGGAATTTGGACATGAAACCTTTTCCATTGCGTTTAAAATATTTTAAAACACCTATTTTGATATGTGGGTTACTCAATTTTGTTCCGGGCTCAGAATGGGCTTTTTGGGCCACTTTGTCGTTAGCGCTATATTCAACCTGATCCAGTTATTCTATTCCAACTTTCTCTATAAATATCCTGCTATAAACCTTAGCCTTCCTAAATTATCATTTGTTTGTATGTAAATTCATTCTATTCCTCCTCTTCCTCAATGGCAGACAAAATTCTATATTTCTAGATCCAATTGTAAATTCAATCCAAAGCATAAATTTCAATGTCCTTAGAAAAATCGGGAAAAAATATATATTGAAGCTCTCAATGAGCGTAATCTTCTAGTGGAATTCGTTTTTCAATCCTATTTATCGTTTGGCCATAAATCACGATTTAATTCTCGGCCGTTCGTAGTGCCATGATCCACTTCATCAGATCGTCAAATTGACTTAGGGGTTTTGTGGAGATCGTTGAGGGGAGCGCATCGGTGGTGTTTGTTTGAAGAATCGACGGTTGGATCGCCGTATAAAATTGCATTAGGGTTCGAAAAATATGGCGGTGTCTGGATGTGTTCGGCGTTCTGGTTGCTCATGTCGTAGCCACGGCAAACTCCTGGGGACTCGCGTCGTTGGCAGAGATGGGGGGAGGAAGCGGCGCCGCGTAGGGGGTCGATGTTGACCTGAGAGGGGGCGTCGTGCCGAGCGCGTATTCATGTATTTGGGGTATTGTTGCACGGTGACGCTCATGACGTGGCTACAGTTAGGGTAGAGATGTTTATTTTGTTTTATTTTTTTTCTATTTTATTTAATTTTGATTTCATTTGTTCTACCGCTAATAACTTTCACGTACGACATCAGTTTTACGCGCAGTTTTCCCCGTTAGGTTCGTATTGAAATTCCGGACTTAATGATGATGGTTTGGACGAATTTAGAGACTGTCAAATTTTTGGGTTTAAATTGAATTTTAATTCAATTTAAATTCAAGAGGTGAGTGTTTTAACCCACTCACAACTTCTAAAATGTCTTATGTCTGTTAAATTGATATGTGATGTGATTTTAAATTTATTTGTGGTTGTTTGGCATATTATTAATCATCATCTTAGTTAAATTGCTTTATTCAAATTAAATTGTTATCTAATTTTATTTTGCATATAAATTGACAGTTGAATTTATTTAGTATTGCATATAAATTGCTAGTTAAATTTATTTATTATTGCATATAAACTGTCAGTTAATCAATTATTAATTTATTTTTGAATATAAATTGTTCGTTGATACCCGTTATATTTTATATGCACTCTATTGAGGTTTGTTTAAATTGGATGATGATTTTAATAAATGGTTGGTGGTTGATATTGTATGTATGGATGCTGAATTTTTTTATGGTTATAAATTGCAAGTTATTATGCATTTTCATCTCATTCGGGTTTGTGGTTTGAAATGATATATAACCGTAAATTTTATTTTTAAATTGCGGATTGAAATGATAAATATCTGTATCACTTGACCATAGGATAGAAAATTATATACAGACACTGCGGTCTATATGTAAAATTATTTTTAAAATGATTTATGTGGTTTTGTAAAGAAATATATGAGTATATAGATATTAATTTTTAAATATTTTATAAATGCTATCTTATTATTGAAGTTAGCTATGTATAAATTTGTTTTGAATTATAAAATAAGCTAAATAATGAAGTTTGACTTCTTTTATAAAATATGGTTAAGTATCTGTTTAAAAAATTCTATTGTATATTGAGTTTATAATAACTCAAATAAAAGTAAGGTCGAAGATAAATGTGAATATGATTTGAATTAAAGTATTTAAGAATTATCTTCGAAAAGTTTGTTTTGAAATGTAAATAAATTAAGATTTAAAGGGTATGATTTTATAATTTGATTTTGATTTGATAATTTAAATGAATATCCAATTGATTTAAAGAATATTACCAAGTTAATTTAATTAAAAAGAATATCCTGTTATTGAAGTTTAAGGGTTTTACTTAAATAATATTGTTCTATTAAGTATACATTTCAAATTTTAAATAATAGGAATTGGATTTGATATTTATTATATTTTCAAAGAATCCATTTTGAAATAGCGGAATTTTTAAAGAGTGAAATATATGAACTATAAAAATTTAAGTTTTGAAATATAGAATATTTAAGCTGTTGAATATATAGGAATTAAAATGGTATATTTGAAGGTTCAAATTGATATTGGGATTTTATTGTGAAATTTAAAGAATCTATTTTATTATATAAAGTAATATAGTATTTAAACCATTAAGTATTAAAGTTATGTTTCAAAGCTATGGTTTCAAGGTATATTGATTTGAAAAGGCTATGATTTTTGAAAAAGATATATTTGGTATCATATGGATTTGGGTCTTTAAAATATAAATGATTTTTTATTTATGTATTTTTGAAATGAATATTTTATTCTGGTTTTTTAAAGGTATAAATTATTTTGAAATAACCGCGGTGTTATAATAACGTTTGGTTGTTGAAGAGACCGGGATCGGAAGTTGTCATACTCTCTGCCAACTCCGAAAACCACTTTAACAACCGTGTACGCGGTGGAGATTCCAGAATGAAGTAGGATGGTGGCGGCGTTTCCTTTAATGTAAATGTGTGGACCCAACTCCCGTGAGTTGGCATAAGGAGGCTAAAACAGGAGCGATCGACGGATTAATTGAGGTAGCACCTTTGATCGGACATATCCCTTCGATATTATACTTGACTTTTGGATTGATTCGTTGGCCACTTTTGATTTCTTTGATTTGGGGGTGTTGTTCGAGGTGGGCGGTAGTAGCAGCTACGCGCTACCACCGACCTGGAAGCGTAATTGGTATATCTACCCTGGCATTGCCTAGTTGTGCCTTGTCACCTACCCTAGCGCGTTGTACGAGTTTCTATTTGTGTCGTACCTATGGAGTATCCTCTGGTAGCCTCCCGATCATGAGGTATTACGGTACTGTATAGACTATTGGCATTATTTTGTGTTAAGGGGAATATTGGGTCACTCCTTAACGCTATTTAAAAGTAAGTTTATTTTACTATTGGACACTATTATAATAGCGAAATATTACTACATAGTAAATAGTTTAACAGATCATTAAGAGATGTGAATCCCAGGCATCTTCTGAGTTACTGCACTCATATTTATTTCTATTAATTTAACTTACATAAGATCTTTTAGTTTTGACTCGAGTGTTTCGTCTTTTCAATTCGCTCAGGTTAGTCCGAGCGTTTCAGGATTTCGAAGACCTTAGCTCTGGAGGACGAAGACGGAGATTATTATTATTATTATTATTATTATTATTATTATTATTATTATTAGTCCACTATACTCATACTGTTCCGCTGCATTGTTATTGGTATGTGTAACTCTGATAAATGTTGTAAGTACAATCGAATATTTTGTAAAACAGCTTTATAAACTGTATATTTGATTATTGTATTTCATCCTTCCGCTGTGAGATTCTATTTTGTTTTATTTCTTTCTTGTTTTTCTGATTTACCCCATAACAATCCGCCTTTCATATGGTTTGTGTTAACGCCAAAAATGTTCGCTAACACCCTAGTGTAAGTTGTGGTATAGTGAAAGCACCACCCGTTGGTACGAGAACTGAAAATAAGCAGAAAATAGCAGAGAAATAGTAAAGGGACAACAGTTTTTATAATGGTTCGGCTTAAAGTCATGCCTACGTCAACTTAATCTCTCTTATTGCTGATTTGATTACAACTTTTTCAATGATTCTTCAATTACAACACAATTAAGATGAGTAGCTAAAACTTCGATGTAGAAAAGGTCTTTGAATCCATGTTGAAAGAGTTAGATATTTTCCAAAGTTCGTCGAAGCGTCTTCGGTATTTGAAGTGTTGAAGGAGTCGAGAAAACAGCAAATTATTGGCGTTCCAGAAACGACCCAAAAGTCCCCCTCCAAATGAAGTAGGCGGGGTATTTATAGTGAAAACCTGGAAGTAGGTCATAGGTCGTGGGCGACATAAGGTTAGGTCGTAGGTCGCTGCTTCTGCTGGTAGGTTGTAGCGATCTATGGGAGTGGAAGGCGACTTATATGGAGCGACTTAGAAGAGGTAGCGACCTAAGGTTAGGAGCGACCTATATCAAGCGGTTTTACTCTGTTTTAACGCCGAGTCCTTTAGATCGTTGGGTCACTAATCCCTTTAGGTCGTTAGGTCGCTAATCCCTTTAGGTCGTTAGGTCCCTACAGTGTTCATTCCACTGTTATGTTATGTCGTTGATCTGCTTAGATCGTTAGGTCGTTAAGTAGCTAAGTCGTTGACCTGCTTGGATCGTTAAGTCGCTAGGTCGCTCTTCCCTTAGCAAGTTAGGTTGTTGCTTTTCATGAGTATTTGAGTCGCCGTTCAGAAAGGGATTAACAATTGCCCCTCGAAGTATACGCCTATGCTATAGGTCGTGTGCTTCGATTCAGCTTTGTTAGATCGTGGGCGACTCAAGAAGCTCGTTAACTCGTGCGCCTATTCGTCTTCTTCTCTTTCTCCTATATTAGCCATTAACTCTCTTTGTCCTCTTCACTTTATTGCTTACACTTTGCCGCTATTGCCGTGCTTGAGCTCAAGAACTTCAAAGAAAAATTCCCTTCCTTGTGGCTTCGATCAGCATTCCCAACAACAAACCTAGGTAAATCGATCATCTATCCATTGTTTCTACCATCGATTTCTCCATAACCAATTTCACACAGCTTTCGTTACCTGCTTTAAGATTACCTCCTGATTCGCCCTCCGATCACCATTGAATCGTTGGTAATTGCTTTAAAAATGAATCGGCCTAGGATTTCACAGAGTTGTTTGGTGAGGGTTTTGAATTTGTGGAGTTTAACGATGGTTTCTGGAGATTTGGAGGAGACGATGAGGCTTTAGGTGCTTGGGGGAGATGAAGGGATGTTTGGTTAATGGGTTAGAGGATTTTAGGTTAAGCTGTGGTGCTTCTGGTGATGCAAGGGCGGTGGACGCATGGCAAAGTGTGAGTGGAGAGCAGGCCTTAGGGTTTTTTTGATGGGAGAAAGCTCAGCATTTCCGAGTTTCTTTTAGAGCGATCTAATGAGTTGAATGACCTAGGAGCCTTGCGGCTTAATGGAATCCGAATGACTTATGAACTAGCGACTTGACTTTCTTAACATACTTCTTCAGACGGGATAACCCTCTTAACGACCTATCATTAGGTCGCACTGCGATCTGAGCGACTTAACTTGTTGCGTCATAACCTTTAGGTCGCTGGTGTATTCGAACGAGCTAACACTTAAACAAATATGCTTTGTCTTGACTTAAAGCCTCATGCCATAATACGAATCATAACTTTAACTCGCCGGAGCATGAATAATAAACTCCATAACTCGCATGGAGCGACTTAAGGAAGCTTCGACCTACGCTAAGTCGTTTGAACTTGATCACTTGTAAAACTTTACAGCACTTAATTGAATCTTCAACTTGAACTGCCAGGATAAACTGCTTGAACATGTTGCATTTTTCCACAGATTGAATTAACTTTTAAGCTAACAAATTGTCAAACACAACATTTGCAGAAAAATAGGGCGAATATACTGCCATTGACTTCCAACATCGAATGACAGATTAGTCGATAAAGAATAATCAACTTAATGGAATTACACGAATGAAGTGCTGCGAATTAACAAGTTCAAGTGAAGTTTTAAAGCAAAGCTAAATTAATCAACTAAAGCTGAACTGATTGCATCAATACTGCACTTGGACTTAAAATAACAAGCCCTGAAACTTTATAATCGAAAATGCCAATTAGTTTAATTCCAGTTATATTTGCTTTTCTTTTTATTAGTTTTGCACAACACTTCACACTTTTAGGAAACGTGCACCTCCATATTTGAATATCCAGTTTCTTGTGTAGAATGACTTCTCAACAAATACAAGAAGAGATGGTAGAGCGAACTGAAGGGGTCTTTCCGATAGCTGATCCTTTAGAGAACCCTCCGGAAAGAGTTACAACGTCATTGAGCCAACGGGCTTTCAACCAGTTATGTACTCAATTCGGCATTGCTGAAGCGGATGCTCTACTTCCAGGGGTGAATGACAATGCAGATAGGCCTCCTCCTGGATTTGTTGCAATTAAACGTCAAATGTGCCTAAACGGAGCTATTCCCCCCTTCAATGATTTTCTTCAAACGCTCCTTCTTCGATTAACTATCTCTTCTTTTCAGTTACACCCCAATGGCTACGCCATTTTGATGGGACTGTGCATGTTCTTTAGGAGGACGTTCGAACGTCTTCCGAGCTTTAAAGAGATTTGCTATTTGTGCACATTTGCGAAGAACAAAGATCATCCTTCTATTACACTTGTGAGGGGCGCAAGAAACCGTAAACTGATTACTGATCTTCCTGAAAGTGCCTACGGGTTTTTGAATTAGTTCTTCTTTGTTCGTTGTCCCCTGGGATTCTACGACATCTGGAGAGTAGGAGGTAAGTCTACTTATCTCCGTTCACTTGATTTGTGAGCCTTTCAAAATTCAAGTCGTCAAGTGCTAACTTCATTCTTTACTTTTGCAGCAATTCCTCTTCCCTCAAGAGATTTTAGCCATAAACTGACTTTTGATAAATTGAGTGTTGTAGCTGCTGAAGAGAGAAGTATTAAATTCCTATTGAAGGACGAGTTTTTGCACCAATTCGGACTTTTGCACCCTTCTCGATCTATCCAGCCCCGTGATGCCCCTAGTTCTCAGGCAGAAGTGTCAGATGCCCCAGCCTCCGTGAAGGAATCCGCACCGAAGGAATCTATTGTTGAGGCTTCATTAGTGAAATGCTCAAGTTCCGCTGACGATGCGGGATTATCTGGTAAATCTGAACTTCTCCCAGTTATTGAAGAAGAGGAAATTCCTCAACGTTCTGGGAAGGCCATTGGAGAGACTGCCGAGGGAGTTGGGAAAGAGAGTTCCATTAGGCACAATGGTGATGATGTCTTTGGGGGACTGAGGGACCTTATGGTGACTTCCCAAGAGCTTTTTAAAGATGACATCACCTCTAAGCTCTTTTCTCCATCAATTGAAGCGACGTATGTTTTGCGATCAACTTTATTAATCAAAGAATTGACTCCCAAGCCGAAGAGTGGTTTGTAGCTTAACGCGCGTAGTTCACATGACACACACACTTAGGATTTTGGCATTTATGTGCACTCAACTTCTTTACTTCGAAGATTTCTAAACTTGTCTCTTCTTCACTTCCAGATTCTCCAATAGGACGCGGTGGTTCGTACTACGACGACTTTGAACACTATGGGAGGCGCTATTCTTACGACCCCAGGCGTTATTTTCCTGCACCCAGAGAAACCGATGAGGAAAGAGCTGCCAGAAAATCTCGCGAGAGGCAGGCTTATGAGGAGCGGTATGGTAGAAGAGATGACTGCTATGACTCTCACCAAAGGGATGATGACTCTCATAAAAGAGTCTCACGACGAAAAAAGGAAGAGTTATGAAACTGAAGAGTCCAGCAAGCGGGCCAAGCCCTAGCGAAAGAACTTCAGCTGAAATCTCTAAAGTGCCCGCTACTTCTATTTCTTTGGACACCCCTTCTAGCTCCTTTGACCTCAAAAGAGCTGAGATTCAAACAATCATCAATAGGCCTACGTATCAAGTTGAGAATGCTCCGCCTGCACTCCAAAGCCGGTTTCCAAACTGGTGTTTAAAAGGAGTACGCTTTGATTTGGACTTGGTCCCCATTGACAAACAGGCTATGTTAAGAAATCTTGATGCTGTTAGGCTTGACATTGAAAGAATGTCCAGATGGCAGAAGCTAGTCGATGAGCTTCAAAGAGTGAATCGTTTAAATCTCGAAGCTATGCTAACCATGGAGAGTGACAAATCTGAATGGCAAAAATTTCTTGACCAGCACGACATGGAGATGAAGAACACCACTGCATATAATGAGAAACTCGAAGCTGAAGTCAAGCAACTTAAAGATGACCTTGCTACCTCTTCCACTTCTTATACTCAAAAGGAAGAGGTGCTTCAAAAGCAAGAGATGCCCATGCTAGTCAACGAGATGCTGAGGCTAGACTTGAGGCACAACAGAAAATTGTGGAAAGCTACCGCACTGATGTTGCTCAGTTGCGGGAAAAGACTACCACCCAAGACATGGAGATTGAAATGTTAAAAGCTCAGCTTTCTAAGGTTGAAAAAGAGCGCGACGAGGCCATTGCTGGAAAAACAGCAGCAGAACAGTCTCATGAGGAGACGAAGGCCAATGTCAGTTCTACTTTATTTGAGTTTTACATTCACAATGTCTTGGGGCATGGCAGTCTCTCATTTTTGGGCCCAAAGTATGAAATTACTCTAGCTGAAGTGTGGGAGGCGGCGGTTGAAATGCTTAAAGGTGCCGGCTACGCTGAGGAGGGTCGTTAGGCTCATTTTTTGGACGATGAAGGTCAAGCCGCCCTTGCCAGAGGAAAAGAACAACTCGCCAAAGAATGAGCCGAAGCGGCGGGAGGAGAGCATTTAGGGAAGGCACCTTTGACCAACCCGACTCATCCTCCGGCTTCGGTTGACGTCGATATTATTGGCTCTAGTTCTTACTCTCCGCCTCCTGCCAAAGCCGAGACCGAAATTACAACTTCCCACACCGAAGCCCAGGAAGACATCGAAGCCCACGATTTTGAAATCGACGTGATAAAGTCAACTCCTCCAGGTAACTTCAACACTGATCTAGCTCAAGTGGACTACTTGTTTGCTTCACATGAGTTTGATGAACTTCTTGATCATTACTTAAAGCTTGACGTGCCACTATCTCCTCTTCTTGCAGGAAATACTGACGCTTAATTCTTCTTCTTCTTCTGTGGTGAAAACAACAAGTACTGCACAAGCTTCGCCTCCTCTAGTTGTTGCTCCTTCATCTCTTCAAGTTACTCCTTCTCTTGCTTCTCAACCGGGGTCTCAAGAAGAACAGATAGAAGCTCTTCAAGGCTTGGATGACCCAGCCGCTTCGCAAGAGCAGAAAGCTGAAGGGCTTGAATAGGGTGAGAGGACCCCGGAGGAATTCACTGCCGACGATACAAAGTTGATTGATCTTATTGCTCTGGCAGTGAATCATCTTCAAAGAAGAGGGGCAAGCGTGGAGTTTCGAAGAAAAGGAAGGAGACTTCTGCTGGTGAAGAGAAAGTAGAAGAGGACCCAATTGCGCCTCTTTCTCCTCTTTCCCCAACCCGTTCAAGCCGACTTAAGAAGTTAACCATTAGGCTGGGCGAAGGCTCCAAAGGCAGAGGGAAGAAGAAGTAATGGGTCCGGCATTATCCTTCTTGTTTTGCTTTTTTGCTTGTATTGACCGGAGATTGTGCGGGTACCGGCCCCCGCTTTTTGAAACTTGCACATGTATACAGATTTTTTATAGTATGGAATAAAATGATTCTTTTTACTTGTACAAACTTTTGGCTGTATTTATAAATGTATTTATTCATTTTTATCACACAAGTTTCTTTATTTTCCTTGTATGATATTGCAGTGAGCTCGTGGTATGTTGCTTGAGCGTTGCTTTATTAATGTGGATATATTATATTGCCTCCATACCACGGCTTATTGCAATTTTCTCCATTTTGAGAAAACTTATATTTTTACTCTAGAGAACAATTTTTCCACTTTGAGAAGACTTGTACTCTTATTTTGGAGAATACTTCTTTCATTTTATGGAAATATTATTCTACTCTAGTAGAGTGTGCTTTGTATTGGAGAAGTTTTCTTTCTTTTTGGAAAAAGTTTTTTACACTTCAACTTTCGGAGATGGTCACTTTTACTTTTGAGAAGTGGATTCCCCTACGCGGTGAAGTGGGCCTCCGAAAAGGGCTTTGACTTGTTTGTTCCTCCGAAGAGGGCTTTTTGTTTGTGCCTATGGAGAGGGATTTTGTTTGTTTGGGCCTCCGAAGAGGGCTTTTTGTTTATGCCTCTAGAGAGGGCTTGTGTTTGTTTAGGCCTCCGAAGAGGGCGTTTTGTTTGTGCCTCGTGCCTCTGGAGAGGTCTTTTGCCTCCGAAGAGGGCTTTAGGCACTCCAACTTGGTGAAGTGTGCCTCCGAAGAGGGCTTTTGCCTCCGAAGAGGGCTTTGGCACTCCAACTTGGTGAAGTGTGCCTCCGAAGAGGGCTTTGGTGTTCGCCTGGAAGGTTGCATCTCACAGTTCAGTGGATCCACGGGGCAGACGCAAGCTACCTAATTGGATGTTTGTTTGCACAAACGATCGCGGTCAGTTAGCAAGGTCCTGGAGCCTTCACGTTGGGAAGGTGCCCCTCCGGTGGTTCCACCAACCTTTTTGGTTGAGGCATAAGATTCCATTCTGGCTATTCTTTGTCTGCTTGCCCACGTCTTTCCACCATCTGCCTCTCAGCGATTCCTTGTTATCGTTTCCAAGCACATGTTCCCTTCCTTTGCAAGTTGTTTGCTTTTTTCCAGAGAAGTGCATTTCATTGTTAAGTGAATCCATGGGGCAGACGTATGCTACTTGACCGGATGTCCGTTTGCACAAACGATAGCAATCAGTTAGCGAGGGCCTGGAACCTTCACATTTGGAAGGTGCCCCTCCGGTGGAATCACCAACAACTTGTGAGAAGCACTTCTAATGCAGGAATTGAATGTGGAATTTTTGTGGCTTGACATTTGCTTGTTGAGTGATTTATAGGAATCGCTTGGCCTTGTCATGTGTTGAATAGGTAAGCATTGCTTTGATAGCCTGCATTATTAAATCGACATTTTAGCAATATATTTCAGATACATGCACATCGAAATGAGACAGACATTTTATAGTAATAAAGAACACAAGATTTATAGTGGTTCGGGCAAGAATTGGGCCTACATCCACTTTATAGTTCTTATTATTGATTACACTGATTTTACAATGGTTTACAATACAAGAATGATACATCCATAATCATTTTACAAATTTAAGCATAGCTTCTAAGTAAAATATGGACGCAAGTGATTGCTGTTCCAGGCTCTCGAAATTGGATCTCCTTCGGCAGTTGTGAGCTTGAAAGTGCCATCGAGAAGTTTTTTGCCTATGACATATGGCCCTTCCCAGTTTGGCCCAAACACTCCTGTTGCTGTCATGACCTTTTTCAAGACTAGATCCCCAATTTCAAAGCTGCGTTGGCGAACTTTAGAATTGAAATGCCTGACTATTCTTTGCTGATGGGCTGCAATTCCGAGCTCAGCTTCTTTCCTTCTTTCATCAAGCAAGTCAAGTGCTTCAAGTTGTAGCTTTTCGTTTTCAGCTTGGTTGAAATGAATTCTCCTGTGTGAGGGGACCTCTATTTCCACCGGAATCATTGCTTCTGATCCATATGCTAATGAGAATGGAGTGTGCCCAGTCACAGTCTTGTGGGTAGTTCTGTATGCCCATAATGCTAGTGGAAGCTTATCGATCCTACCACCTTTTGCTTTTTCCAACTGTTTCTTGATGGTTGATTTGATAATCTTGTTCACTGCTTCCACTTGCCTGTTTGCCTGCGGATGAGCAACTGCTGAGAAGCTTTTTTGGATTTTGAATCGTCTACAAAAGTCCTGGAATTCTTCGCTTTCGAATTGGGTACCATTGTTGGTGATTATCTTCTGAGGCACACCATACCTGCAAATGATATTCTTAGTCACAAAGTTTATCATCTTTTTAGAGGTAATAGTAGCCAACGGTTCAGATTCAGCCCATTTAATGAAATAATCAACAGCATACTTGGCAACCGGCAAAGGCCCGACGAGATCTATCCCCCAAATGGCAAATGGCCATGGACTGACCATCTGTGTTAGCTCGGTGGAAGGTGCTCTTGGGATTTTTGCAAATCTATGGTGATGTGCACGTAAATGTGCATATTTTTACCACCATATTTATTCTATTTAAATTAAATAAATGATCATATTGGGTATTCTAACTTGTTTTAACCAAAATTCATATTAATTCCAAATTTTCACATATTCATCTTCATATAAGGGCAAAATGGCCATTTGTGCGCGTATATTAATTTGAGAGAATTTAATTGGAAATTTCTATAATATTTTGTAGGAATTTAGCTTCTACTATTAGTGGGTTCATGAAGAAACATGCATGCACAAAATGGATATAAAGGAATGAAGACGGAAATAATTCAAAGTGAAGATCATGGAGGACCCCATCTACCCACCTACCTTAAAGTACAAATTAAAGGCTAATGCACATGCTTATGCAGTTAATGGTTTCATGTACACTTAATGGGGGATTAAGACATGTTAATTATTACTTGGCCTCCACACTTCCTAAGGGGCATTTTGGGCATTTCCCAAAAAGTGAATTAGGGTTTTAAAACTTGTATATATACCCCTTATGTTTCATGTAATCCTATCTCTTCTCTTAGTCTCTCTTAGGCCTCCTCTCTTCCTCTTCCTCTTCATTAGTTTAGATCAAATAAAAGAAAGCACTCTTTCTCTTTTCATGGCTACTTAGCCATTTTTATTTTCATGTAATTTTTCTTTTTTTATGTTATTAATGCATGCTCTTTCCTTTTACATGCCTTTTTTTATGTTGTAGTGTAGATCTCTTTTCTTTTATGCAAGTTAATTAGCTTATCTTTTCATTTTGCTCTCTTTTTCCTCTTCATTTTCCTTTCATGTTGTTAGCTACATTTGTTAATAAAATGACAAATATGGAAAGCTAAACACCTTCAATTTAGGGGTAATGAAGCTCTCTAATTAATGTAGCTTCAACATTTTGTTAATTCATGCTCTCTTTTTGTGCTTAATGATGATGATAGAAGTAGTTTTATTTGTTATTTTTTCTTTGAATTTGATAGTCTATATTGTTGACACCAAATAGGCTATGCTTAAACAATTACTAACACAAATGTCTCTTCATCAATATATGATTATGGCATAAGAAAGTTATTTGAAATTAAAATTTGATGGTCTATGTTTCTAATCAATAGTTAATAGGCCATACTTAAAATAGATTTCATTTTCATTTTCTTTGTCAAGTTTCATGAAAGTTAGTAAGTGTATTAAGGGGCGTGTTATAGTTTGATGACTTATGTTGGTTAATTAATAGCTCAAATATGTCATACTTATGATAAACACATCAACTAAAACACTAATGACCATAAAAGAGAGACCATGATTTCAAGTGTTGAACTACATGATTTAGAGAGTGGATTTATTCTCTAAATTGTCATTTAACTCTCATATTTGCATTTCTTTTCTTTTTGTTAGTTTCTTAAATTTTTAGCTAATCACACTTTCAACTTTGGTTAGTTTGATTGAATAGAATTTTAAAATCATCAATTCCCTGCGGATCGACCCGTATTTGCTGCGTGCTACATTCGTACACCGTGCGCTTGCGGTTATTTTTAATTTAAATTCGTTCAACGGTTTTCTAAACCGATAGAACTTCCGTCGACGAACAAGTTTTTGGCGCCGTTGCCGGGGAATTGTTTTAATTTCAATTTTCTATTCGTCGAATTATTTTCGTTTGAATTTTTGTGTATTTGTTTGCAATTAAAAAAAATGAATTTTGTTGTGTGTTTTTAGCTTGCATTTGTTTGTGTGATTGTTTTTGTTTCTATTTGCATTGCATTTGCATATATTTTTTTTAAAAAAAGCCATACAATTTCAAAACAAAAAAATATATATTTCATTTTCATTTCTCATTTACAATTTCTGTCTTAGGTTACATTACATTTATATTTCTGTGCACATTACACTTCTTACTGCAACAGTGCAACAACAGCTTCCATCAAAACACACTGCCTACATTTCACTCTTCATCCACCCAATATACCTGACCCATTACTTCTCATAACAATATGTACCTCTTCACAACTTCTCTGATCAAAACCATTAACTTGCTACTGCTACAAGCAACATCTTCTTTCAACTACTGCTTCAACACATCCCATACTTTAAATACCACCACCAAATACTAGCAGTTCCTTCACAACCCACTGCTACAACACAAACATACAACTCCCTGACCATCATACCACTTTCCCATCAATCTTCAAACACTTTCCATAACCAATTTCAACTGCAAACAACCCTTTTCACATAATAAACTGTCAAACACCCATCACTTCTGCACCTCTGCACTCTTCTAGCCTCGACAGACTTCATCATCAAACTTACCACTTCCATCGACCAAATCGCAACAATCTCCAACCATACCCAGTCACCACAAACCCCTACATAACAACTTCATCCACTGCCTGCCTTCTTCCTTCACATCCCACTGCATAAACACATAGTGCACAGTACAAACTTCTGCTGCAATATACAATCATTCTCAATTGTGCACTACTGCCTGAATAGCAAGTCATCATCACCATTTCTGCCTTACCACACATACATCTCGTTACCACATAAATACAATTCATCACCAACCCATAGTTCAACTACTTCTCTGCAATACTGTCTTCAATTCCAAACCATCTCCTACATTTCCCAAACTTCTACAACATCCCTTGCCTCAGCAGCCTCCATACTACTGAAATACCAAAGGCCACTACAGAAGTCACTCCCCACTTCGAATTCCAACACCACCGACGCAACTCCACAACCTCAACTAGTTCAAATTGCAACTTTTTAACATCACTCCACTGACCATCACAACTGTAAAACCTCTCTGTCCACCACAGCCACCTCATTCATCTCATCACTTCAACTTCACCTTATTTCACAAACCGTCATCACAAAAAATGCACACATCAACTCCACCTTCATCACACCTGCTCAAAACAACATCATCCATAAAACCTCTTCCAATTAAAACTTCTGCAACCATAATCAACAGCACTGCCAATGAAATTCACTTCAGTTAAGTATTAAACCGCAACCACCAGTTCAACTTCCCTGAACCTCGCCTCGCCTCGCCTCGCCTCATTCTTCCAAAACCACCCGCCAAACACCTATTATTCAAACCAAATCACTCATCCACTCCTCCACCTCTACAGACACCCAAACCATCTCCACCACCAACATACTCCTACTGCCAAACTTCTCTCCATCATTTCACCTCCAATTCCCTTACACATCCTATCATAAATACCCACCATTCCCACTGTTGCGTCCACAATCCCCTGCCGATTCAAACTCAACACTACAAACTAAGCTCGCCTGCAGTACAATAACCCATCAACATACAAACTCACACTTCAAACTGTTTACTACTGTGTTGTTGCCACTCCACACTATGCACTATGTGCACATATCATTCCCTGTTCACAAAAAAAAACAGCCAATCCATCAAAACATCGACATGCCATCTGCTACCCCCAATACAACTTCCCTTCACTGTCCGCTACTCTTCCCCCAACAACTGCAACTTCCACTGTCCCACTTCGACCTTAATTCACACCCGACCCTCTGTTTATTAACACACAAGGCCTCGCCGACTACAACTTGCCTCTACTGCCAACCATCCTTTCCTTGCTACAACACTTCGACTCTTCCATTTACATCCATTACTCTTCCCTATAAACACTGTAATCACTTCACTCTTCTAAACACATCTGCAAATTACCACACTGCAAGTCTTCCCTATTTCCAAAACAAAAACAAGTCGTAACCACTCTGTGACTTCCTGCCGAACTTCCTTCCAACAGAGCAGTCCTTGCCGACCCACTTCAAATCACCGCGAACCACCAAAGCATCAGATTGAAATCCACAGCCTTCAATTGCTAATTCACCTTCTACAACCAAACCAGTCGCCGCCTCCAATCCCTCAATTCACAACAGCTCCAGTCGCCCTCGTCTCAATCATCCCAAAGTCGCGACACTCGTCTCGCCTCCGTCTTCAATCGCGACCTCCCCCTAGCAATCGATCACCGTAGCCAATTCGCAATTGCTTTGACTTGATTTTCGTTTGGCTGTATACAAGTTTTTATTTGATTCGATAACTTTTGTTTATTTGGCAATCCCGAATTCAATCTTTACTCAAGTTTGATTTAGGGGTGTAAGTTTGTTTCTGAAGTGTGAGTTTGATTGTGCTAATTTTTAGATTGGGCCGGGTTTTGTGGGTTTGATAGTTTTAGTTTGTGTAAAAAAAATAAAAAAAAATTATGTTAGTTTTGATTTGCATTAATTTGTTTTAGTTTCATTTTTTTTATTAGTTCTGCTTTCATTTGTTTTGTTTTTCACTTGTTTTATTTTCTTCTTTGACAAAAAAAAACAAAAAAACTAAACGAACAAGTTGTATATATCTTGCTTTATTTCAGGTTGCCAACGCAGACTACAGAAGGAGCAGAAGTGCTTCTTAAATAAATTGCTTGATTTGAAGTGCTTGCCAAAAAAAACTGCTTGCTTGCTTATAAATTTTTTTGTTTTAGCTGTCTTGCATTGTTGTTTGCTTACATTTTAAGAAAAATAATTAAAAAAATTCAAAATCAAAAGCAAAAACAAAATTTCATTCTGGTTGCATTGTTAATACACGTTTTATTTCAGCTTTGCATTTCATCTTAAAATTTGATTAAATTATAACTCACCTAATTGTATACTGACAGTTGTCTTCTTTGAACAATTTAATTTCTTGGTGTCCAGGCTACGGCAGAGTAATAACCATTTATAAATATTACGGTGGTTCGTAAATATTATAGTGGTTGTTCCTCTGAAGGTACTTAAACCTTCGGCTGCATTGCTACGGTGATTCGTGGTGCACCGATAAATCCTGTATGTTACCTGGCTGAGAACTATCTAGTTTATCTAAGACAATGTGTGAGTATAAAATTTTGGGTTAACTTAGGATAAATCATTTGTAATTAACCCTTGCATTCATTTAGTTGCATTAGTCCATGCATATTTAAAAAAAAATCAAAATCCAAAACTAAAACAATTGTAAATATTTCCTTTTCATTTCCTTTGAAATTTTTAAATCTTTTATCTTTGAAATTTCAAAAATCCAAAAAAAAAATATTTAAAAACCAAAATCCAAAAAAAAACATTAAAAACCAAAATCCAAAAAAAAAATGTAAAACCTTTTCAAAAACAAAGAAAAAATTTGAAAAACCAAAAAAAAATCAATTTCCCTTTTGAAAAATAAATTTTATTTGTAAATATTTTTCCTTTATACAAAAAAACAAAAAAAAATCTTTAAAATGTCCGAGTTTCCTCACACATACAATAGTCGTGAAAAACAATATAATCCATATGATTTCACTTCAAATTCACATGGATATTTTGACGACAATTATTCTTTAAACAATTCGAATTGTGAACAACAAAGTTTTCAAAATGAGGACCAACCCTCAAATCTTGAAAATAGCATTTTATCATTACTCGAAATCGCTACGCAACAAAATCAAATGATAAACAAGTTGTGTAATTCACATTTGTGCGATAACTCGAATCAAAGTTTTCAAAATAATCAAAATTTGGATTCACTTCAAATTCAAACGATTTCGAGTATAACCCATGCCAATTCAATTTTGAACTCCAAAATGAATTTCAAAATCAAAATGAAAATGTAATCCAATTTTTAAATAATTTTGGCAATGGGAATAGTTTCAATAATGATACGATTGAAAACCTTGGTTATCAACAAATTCAAAATGAAAGTTTTCAAATTAATAATCATGAATTTGATTTTGTTGACCAAATGGAAAAAGATGACGGGGATTTATTAGTTGAAAAATACAAAAAATTTCATGAAAATCATAATCAAATCTCAACTTGCGAAGAATCAAATAATAGTCTACCGGTTATCGAAATTGACAATTCTTGTTCTCAACAAGTCCAAATCGAAAATTTTCAAGTTAATAATTACAAATTTGTCTTTGTTGAGCAAATGAATGAAATTTACGATGATCACACGAATTTGTTGTTTAAAACATTGGAAAATTTTCGTGAGAAGCAAAATCAAATTTCAATGAGTGACAAGTCAAACGATAATCCATCTTCACCCAAATCGATGGTTTTCAAATAACAACTTTTGAAGTTGATAATGACGATCTTAATCAAGTTGTTGAAAATACGATAATTAAGTTGGATTTCAATTCTTTTGAGGGTGTGGAACCAAATTTAAAATTCAATCTTCCTTTTCTCGATTTCGAAAATTTGAATACAACAACTTTGGATTTTGAACTTGAGATACGCATTGAAGCTGTTGATAATCCAACAAAGGAAGACGAATTTAATGAACACGATTTCTTTGGACATTTTGAAGATGAGTTGTTGGATTCCAAAGGGGACGATTTACATCACCATTTTGAAATCAATAATTTTGAAGAATTTTTCAATGACAAATTTGACTTTCAATTTGGTGAAAATAAACTTGAATTTCAATCAATCGTTATATCTACCCCAATAATCATCGAAAATAAAACAACTCGTACGATTTTCAATAAAACGACATTCGTTTTGCCAAATCAACATTCAATTTTGAAATCTTTTACGATTTGGTTTTCTACGCTTAAGCTATGTCTCGCACACTTGGCGAGACAAATGAATCGGTTTTTGGAAGACCGTTTCATTTACTTTTTAACGACATACTTTCTGATGCCGTGTAAACACATTTGATTTTCATGTAAATAATAATAAACCTTCCTTTCACTTGGATTGACTGTGGGGACACGGTCAAAGTCAAGTGTGGGGGGAGACTTATCTCCATTTTTTTTATGGTTTATTTTTGTCGTTTTCTTTTAAAATCTAAAAAAAATCCCAAAAAAAAATTCTTTTGATTTATTTTTAAAGAAACACTATAAGATAAATATATGGTTTTGGTTTACTAAATGGAAATTTTTGAAAATTTATTCGTCTTAACAAAAATAAAAATGAAGTTTTATTACAAATAATAATGGTTTAACTGGTATATAGGAAGATTCATACGTGTTAATTATGAAGTACATCCTTATTGAAAATCTTTGTTTTAAAAAGTGGTTGATTTAAAGTAAAGGATATAACATTTTTTTTGTCTTCTAAGTTAAATGGTGCTAAGATGATTTTGCAAAACTCTCTCTCTCTTAAAAAAAATATAAAAAAATATAATAACATCCAAGTATTCACTCTCATTTAAAAGTCCTCATGGTTATGCATGGGTGAATTACTTGGAATCTTTGATTATGTGCTTTCATACTCATTTAAAAGTCCTCACGGTTGTTCATGTATGGAACACATGTAAAAAAAGACTTAATAAAAATCACCTACGGTCGATAGGTGTATGCACGAAAGTGTATGCACTCGCCATGCTCTGTACTCCCCTCACATAAGCCCGAAAGGCAGTGTATGGACGGTATATGTGGCCTCAGTTTACCTGAGCTAGGTGTGTAATTTTTCTTATAATGAGAGACCAAGCAATTGAAATTCTAGCACTATTTTTACTTAGTTGATTTAATTTGTTGTTGAAAAGAAATGAAAATACCACTTTGATAAACTTTGATAATCACCTAAGGATCCTTTTCATAATTACACTTTGTTATCAACTGAAATAACGAGTTAGACTATAGTCTATTTGTTACGATAACTTGATTTTTGTTGGAATTTTTGACGAAGTAAATGACTTAAATTTTCAAGATAATGACCAAAACCTATATTTAACTTATAAATGTCGATTTAAAAGTAAATCCTTCATTTGTAAATATTTTCAAAAGCTCGCATTCATCCCTTTTTAAATAAATCTTGCATTTTTGTAAATATTTTCACCTTACATTTTTTATTTTACATTTTGATTTTGTGGGTAGTATCCGCTGAAAACCCTCACAAGACTACACTCGTCCTACTGGGGACACCCAGAGGTTTAACGGCTTGTTGCATACACTCAATGCAATCGTGCTTCCTACGAAAATGGATTTATCTTAGTTTTAGTTTATTCGAGGACGAATAAAAAGATAAGTATGGGGGTATTTGATGTGCACATAAATGTGCATATTTTTACCACCATATTTATTCTATTTAAATTAAATAAATGATCATATTGGGTATTTTAACTTGTTTTAACCAAAATTCATATTAATTCCAAATTTTCACATATTCATCTTCATATAAGGGCAAAATGGCCATTTGTGCGCGTATATTAATTTGAGAGAATTTAATTGGAAATTCCTATAATATTTTGTAGGAATTTAGCTTCTCATATTAGTGGGTTCATGAAGAAACATGCATGCAAAAAATGGATATAAAGGAATGAAGATGGAAATAATTCAAAGTGAAGATCATGGAGGACCCCACCTACCCACCTACCTTAAAGTACAAATTAAAGGCTAATGCACATGCTTATGGAGTTAATGGTTTCATGTACACTTAATTGGGGATTAAGACATGCTAATGGTTACTTGGCCTCCACACTTCCTAAGGGACATTTTAGGCATTCCCTAAAAAGTGAATTAGGGTTTTAAAACTTGTATATATACCCCTTATGTTTCATGTAATCCTATCTCTTCTCTTAGTCTCTCTTAGGCCTCCTCTCTTCCTCTTCCTCTTGATTAGTTTAGATCAAATAAAAGAAAGCTCTGTTTCTCTTTTCATGGCTACTTAGCCATTTTTATTTTCATGTAATTTTCCTTTTTTTATGTTATTAATACATGCTCTTTCCTTTTACATGACTCTTTTTTATGTTGTAGTGTAGATCTCTTTTCTTTTATGCAAGTTAATTAGCTTATCTTTTCATTTTTCTCTCTTTTTCCTCTTCATTTTCCTTTCATGTTGTTAGCTACATTTGTTAATAAAATGACAAATATGGGAAGCTAAACCCCTTCAATTTAGGGGTAATGAAGCTCTCTAATTAATGTAGCTTCAACATTTTGTTAATTCATGCTCTCTTTTTGTGCTTAATGATGATGATAGAAGTGTTTTATTTGTTGTTTTTGCTTTGAATTTGATAGTCTATATTGTTGACACCAAATAGGCTATGCTTAAACAATCACTAACACAAATGTCTCTTCATCAATATATGATTATGGCATAAGAAAGTGATTTGAAATTAAAATTTGACGGTCTATGTTTCTAATCAATAGTTAATAGGCCATACTTAAAATAGATTTCATTTTCATTTTCTTTGTCAAGTTTCATGAAAGTTAATAAGTGTTTTAAGGAGTGTGTTATAGTTTGATGACTTATGTTGGCTAATTAATAGCTCAAATATGTCACACTTATGATAAACACATCAATTAAAACACTAATGACCATAAAAGAGAGATCATGATTTCAAGTGTTGAACTACATGATTTAGAGAGTGGATTTATTCTCTAAATTGTCATTTAACTCTCATATTTGCATTTCTTTTTTTTGTTAGTTTCTTACATTTTTAGCTAATCACACTTTCAACTTTGGTTAATTTGATTGAATAGAATTTTAAAATCATCAATTCCCTGTGGATCGACCCGTATTCGCCGTGTGCTACATTCGTAAACCGTGCGCTTGCGGTTATTTTTAATTTAAATTCGTTTGACGGTTTTCTAAACCGATAGAACTTCCGTCGACGAGCAAGTTTTTAGAGGTAATAGTAGCCAACGGTTCAGATTTCACAAAGTGTTTATCATCTTTTTAGAGGTAATAGTAGCCAACGGTTCAGATTCAGCACATTTAATGAAATAATCAACAGCAACAATAGCATATTTGATTCCGGACTTGGCAACCGGCAAAGGCCCGATGAGATCTATCCCCCAAATGGTAAATGGCCATGGATTGACCATTGTGTTAGCTCGGTGGAAGGTGCTCTTGGGATTTTTGCAAATCTTTGGCATCTGTCAACTTTCGGAAGTAGCAAGCAGCATCTCGATTAATGTTTGGCCAAAAATACCTATAGCGGAGAACTTTCTTTGCTATAGTTTGACCACCTCAATGATCTCCACACTCCCCTCCGTGCACCTCAGCTAAAATTATCTTAGCCTCTTCCTTGGTTACACATCGGAGTAATGGCATCGAGAATCCTCGTATATACAACCGGCCGTCTTGAATTACATACCTTGAGGCTTTTCTTAACAGTTTCTGACGCTCTTTTGAATTTTCTGGAAGGAAGCCATTAAGTAGATATTCCTTGATCGGGGTCATCCACGATTCCTGCTCTTGAGATATAGCCATAATCCAGTCAATATCCATCTCATCGATACTTGGAGCCGACAAGACTTCCACAGGTACCAATCTCAATAATTGAGCTTCGCCAGAGCTTGAATACTTTGCGAGAAAATCTGCCTTCATGTTCTCTTCCCGGGTTATATGGCTTATTGTATAATGATCAAAATCATTAAGAAGCTCCCAGGCCTTTGACAAGTAAGCAGGCAGATTTCCTCCTTTAGTTTGAAACTCTTTCTTGACTTGGCACACAATAAGCTGGGAATCACTGAAGATTTGCAATACTTTGATGTTCAGTTCTTTAGCAATCTTCAAACCGGCGATAAGAGCTTCATATTCTGCTTCATTATTTGTCGATGGAAATTCTAGTCTCAATGCATAGCACAATGATCGCCCTTCGGGGGTTTCAAGCACAACCCTAGCTTCGGAACAACAATCATTTCTTGCACCATCAACATATAATTTCCATTGGATTGGGATGTCACTAGTCACCTCTTCCTCAGTGTCACCTTTATCGGTTTATTCTGCAATGAAGTCCGCTAGAGCTTGTCCATTGATTGCTCTTCGGGGATGGTAGGTGATATCATAGTGGCTGAGTTCAATATTCCACTTCAGAAGGCGACCCGAAGTTTCAGGGCGAAATAGGACTTGCTTCAGAGGTTGATCAGTGAGGACTTTAATAGGATGAGCTTGGAAATATGGCCTCAACTTCCTGGATGCAATTAAAAGACAATAAGCGAGCTTTTCCAGCTTTGAATAATTCATCTCTGCCCCAGTGAATCTTTTGCTGATGTAATAAACCGGGCGCTGAACTTTTGCATCTTCCCGTACCAATGCTGCACTGAGAGCATGAGATGAAACCGCTAAATATATGAAAATATCTTCACATTGTTGGGCTTAGAAAGTATTGGAGGCGTTTCCATGTGACATATCAGTTCATCAAAATCTTTCTGACATTCAGGAGTCCATTCAAAGTTTTTCTTTCCTTTCTTCCAAACGTCAAAGAAGGAAATGCATTTATCAGTAGCCCTGGAAATAAACCGACTCAAAGCAACGAATTTCCCGTTGAGGCTTTGCAATTCCTTCTTTGTCCTAGGGGCTTTGACTTCTCTTAAGGCAGTAATCTGAGTAGGATTGGCTTCAATGCCCCTAGCACTCACAATGAAACCCAAAAATTTTCCGGACTCTACTCCGAATGAGAATTTCAGAGGATTTAGCTTCATCCCATACTTTCGGAGGACTGCGAACATTTCTGCCAAATGATCCATGTGGTCTACTGGCTTCTTCGATTTTACCAACATATCTTCAACATATACCTCCATAGTCTTGCCAAGTTGGGGCTTGAACATGGCATTGACAAGTCTTTGATAAGTTGCCCCTGCGTTCTTCAGTCCGAAAGGCATGACTTTATAGTAGTAAAGACCAACATCAGTGATGAATCTCGTGTCCTCCTCATCTGGCTCATGCATCATGATTTGGATATATCCTGAGTAAGCATCCATAAAAGACAATAGTTCATGCCCGACTGTTGCATCCACCAACTGATCAATCCTGGGTAATGGGAAACAGTCTTTGGGGCATGCTTTGTTCAAGTCTGAGAAGTCGATGCATACTCTCCACTTTCCATTTGCTTTTTTAACCAATACTGGATTAGAAACCCTATTTGGATAAGTGGATTCTCTGATAAAGCCATTTTCCATAAGTCGATCTACTTCTTCTTTTAATGCTGCCGACCTTTCAGGACCCTGGGTTCTTCTCTTCTACTTGACGGGTGTGAATATCGGATCAATATTCAAAGCATGCACCACGATTTCTAGAGATATTCCACACATGTTGGCATGACTCCAAGCGAATACATCTAGGTTTGCTTCCAAGAATGATATCAACGTATTCTGAACTGTCACACCGAGTTGTGAAACCACATTCAGCACCTTGTTTGGATCTTTCAGGTCAACAGATATTGGCACCGTCACTTCCACCAGCATCACTCTATTTTCCCTGCACTGGTTTTTCTGGGATCAATCTCTTTTCGCGCACTACTATGTTCACCAGTGCAAGGTCCACCCTGTAATTGCTACAAGGTGGGTTCTTTGATGCGGAGTGGAGCTGCCGCACCCTTACCCATCTCTCTTTTCTTCGCCTCCGTAGCTCTGTGAGATAGCAATCTCGCCCGGCATTTTGGTCCCCTTTCACAACACCAACTCCATTATCAGTAGAGAATTTCATAGTCAGGCACCAAGGGGCGAGAACGGCCTTAAATGCGGCAAGAGACGGTCAGCCCAAGAAGGCATTATAAGCAGAGAGTTCGTCAACAATCACAAAAGTTTGCTTTCGGACCACCTTCTTTTCCCTTTCTCCAAGTTCTACAAATAGGTCTATAGTCCCAACAGGTTGTTTTGGTTCTCCAGTGATCCCAACAATTTTTTGTGAAGAAGCTTGGACATCAGCCATGGGAATCTTCATTTGATCAAATGTCTTTTTGAAGAGGACATTGCAAGAAGCGCCACAGTCCACAAGCGCCCTTCTTACAATAGCTGGTCGGATGCCTGCAGAAATCACTAAGGGATCTATAGTGGGAGCCTCAACACCAACAGAATCCCTGGCTCGGAAAATGATGTCATCATTAAAAGTTCTCTGCTGTTTTAATGGTGTAGCATCTTCCAAAACAAAAACACTTTCTTCAGCTGGAGCATATCTCAAACCATCAGCATATCTTTCCATGTTACCCCAACTTCTGCCTGTATGGTGAGGACCCCCGTAATCACATTAATGATAGGCCTTTCAGATTCATGCGCTGCAGTCCTCTCACCTGAACCAGGTTGATGAGCAGGAACTTGTTGCCCCTGAGTAGATGAAATTGGGTCGTTTCTGTTTCTCTTCACATACTGTTGAAGTTTATTCTATCTCAATAGCTCCTCAATCAAATTCTTTAAATGGCGACATTCATTAGTGCCATGGCCAGGTTGATTGTGAAACCGACAGAATCTCCCATTATGAGCGGCATCTTTCCCAGGCTTTATCTTAGGCGGTTTGGGATATTCAACAGTATCCTTGGTTGCAAAGAAGATATTTTCTGGAGTATCAGTTAAGGAAGTGAAATCTGAAGGTCTAAAGTGGCGGGCTTTCTTCGCATCTTTCTTCTTTTTCCCACCATTATTATCCCTCTTCTGGCCATGAGATTCTTTCCTGTTAGAAGCAACAGTGTTATTCTCAATCTCAGTCACAACTACTTTTGCCAGCATAGGAAGGCTTTCTAGGTGCATGAATTCATCGGCCTTCTTGTAGAATTTCTCAAGTGAATTTGGCTCTTTTATCTTTAGCCATTTTCCAAATTCACTAGATTTGTCAACAGCTCGCATCAAGTAGGTCAGAATCATCCGAGGCTCTGCATTATCAACCTCGGCCAAGGCTATGTTGAAGCGGTTGAAGAAAGATCTGATCGACTCTCCGGGGCCTTGTTCAAGGCTAGATAGTGACATTATGTCCTTGGCCTTTGTAGCATATAACCTGAACTGGTCTTTGAACTTTCGAGTTATATCCGAAAACTGATCCACCAATGGAGCTGGCAATTTTGTGAACCATAACAGGGCCACTCCCTCCAAATATACCGGAAAGTATCTGCATTTGATCTCATCTGTTGCCCTGGCACCTATCATATGCCAGTCATACTTGTACAAGAACTGGTTGGGATCACTTGTTCCCCGATAAGCTGGAATAGTGGGGGGAACAAACTTCTTTGGAAATTCAGCTTTTAGGATCCTTTCAGTAAAGGGAGTCTTGCTTGGAACAAACCCCCAGTCCTTTTCATCTACTACCCTTTGCATACTTTCTTTCATAATTTGTCGAACCATTCCCGAGAGCTACTCCTCATCGTTTAGAGGCCCTGTGGGACAGACGTCAGCTACTTTTTCGGAAGTTTGCCTGGACAAATGTTCGCGAAGAGTTGGCTGTGGCCTTGAACCTCCGGCTTAGGGAGGTGCCCCCTCGGCGGTGCCAGCTGCCCTTTGAGGAAAGCTCTTTACTTGAGAATCATGAACATCTTCGGCAAAGGTTTCTTTGTTGTTTTTCGGTTGACGGTTAACTCCAAGCAAAGCATTTAACCTGTCTAACATTAAAGTGTTCTGGGCTTCCATTTGTTGATACAACCCAGACACTATGACATCCAACTCTGCCCTTGTGACTCCAACACTAGGAGCCGCTTCATTTGACACGGGAGAGATGGGGGTGTTATCACAAGTATCTCCAGGCCTAGCAGATCTACGTTTTCTTTCAGGAGCCATAATCTCAGATAAACTTCTGGTTCCTAACGAAAATCTTTCAACAAATCTTTGTGGAGAAATGATGAGAGTACCCTGAGTTCAACTCTCACTGAAAGCACCAAAAATGTTAACGCCAAAAATGTACGCTAACACCCCAGTATAAGTTGTAGTATAGTGAAAGCACCACCCGTTGGTACGGAAACTGAAAATAAGCAGAAAATAGCAGAGAAATAGTAAAGAGATAACAGTTTTTATAGTGGTTCAGCTTAAAGTCAAGCCTACATCCACTTAATCTCTTTTATTGCTGATTTGATTACAACTTTTTCAATGATTCTTCAATTACAACACAATTAAGACGAGTAGCTAGAAATTCGATACAGAAAAGCTCTTTGAATCCATGTTGAATGAGTTAGATCTTTTCCAAAGTTCGTTGAAGCGTCTTTGTTATTTGAAGTGTTGAAGGAGTCGAGAAAACAGTAAAGTATCAGTGTTCCAGAAATGATCCAAAAGTCCCCCTCCAGGAGAAGTAGGCAGGGTATTTATAGTGAAAACCTAGAAGTAGGTCGTAGGACGTGGGCGACAGAAGGTTAGGTCGTAGGTCGCTGCTTCTGCTGGTAGGTTGTAGCGATTTATGGGAGTGGAAGGCGACTTATATGGAGCGACTTAGAAGAGGTAGCGACCTAAGGTTGGGAGCGACCTATATCAAGCGGCTTTACTCTGTTTTAACGCTGAGTCCTTTAGGTCGTTAGGTTGCTAATCCCTTTAGGTCATTAGGTCACTAATCATTTTAGGTCGTTAGGTCGCTGAAGTGTTCATTCCACTGTTATGTTATGTCGTTGATCTGCTTAGGTCGTTAAGTTGCTAAGCCGTTGACCTGCTTGGATCATTAAGTCGCTAGGTCGCTCTTCCCTTAGCTCGTTAGGTCATTGCTTTTCATGAGTAATTGAGTCTCCTTTCAGAAAGGGATTAACAGTTTGAATTGGCACGTGTGTCGATTTAAAGCGTGTGAAAAGGCGGGATGTTACAAAGTTCCCTGTAGAATAGAATCACTATAGGTTAAAATGATACATACCCGAATGGACATTAGAATAGGGAAAAATCATTATAGGCTGAAATGACAAGCCTGAGTGATTTTCATTTATTTTATTTACTTAGGATTGTGGGTTTGAAATGATAGAACCCGGATTTTCTTTATAAATTATGGATTGAAATGATATATTATCTGTATCATCTGACTTAGGTTAGAAAATTTTATATACAGACCCGTGGTTAATATATATTTTTCTAAAATTTATAAAGTATTTTATAAACGTAAATATTATGATATTTTGATTTAAATTTAATTAAAAATGATTTTATAAAGTATTAGTGATTTTCTACAAGTTGAATAAGTGAAATAAATAAATGGTAAAGTAGAATTTGAAATACAGGTAAATTTTGGAATTTATGATTTTGTTTATAAATGGAATTTAAATTAAGTAAGAAAATATGATAATTTGATTTAAATTTGAATTCAAAATAATTTTTATAAAGTGTTATTGATTTTTCCATAAATTAAAAATAGTTAAATAAATAAATGTTTAAAATTGAAATTTAGAATATGACTTAACTTGGAAAATGTGAAATGTGTTTTAAAAATAAAAGTTAAGTTAAGAAAAATAAAATGGAATTTAAATTTAATTTATGAAATGGTAAATTTAACTAAAATGTAAAGTAAATGAAATGTTTTTAAAATTTACATTAATTTTTATAAGTGAGTTATAAAAAAAGATTTGATAATTATTTGTGAAAATTTCACTTTATAAAATCATAAATTAAAGGGTATTTAAATGATTTTTTTTAAAGTGAAATCATTAAATTTTATAAGTTAAAATGGTTTAAATTAAAATTTAATTGTTTATGAAATTATATTGAAAAATTGGAATATAATTAATAGCATTTCAAAAAAAAGGCCATCATTTTTGAAGTAAAGGATATTACAGCATTCTAAGTGCTGTTGTTGATACAAATGAACTAAATGGTTAAATTGAACTAAGAGCTATTACAACACTTTGTAAGTGTTGTAGTTGTAGGAACTAAACTCGAACACTATTACAGTAGTTGAAATGCTATCTTTACTTAATTAAATTGTTTTCAAATGTAACGTACCGTAGCATTTTCCAAATGCTACGAAAGATGAAATTTCACCGTTTTAATAAATTTTAGTGAATAAATGAATTATGAAAAAGACTAAATTTTGGGAATTGAATATTTGATTTTTTTTCAAAGTATAATAACTTTATTTTAATTGGTTTAAATGGAATATTTGATTTGAAATACAAACCATTTTGAAATGTGATTTGGAATGGTATTTAAATTAAATAGAAATGAATGAGGTTTTGGAAGGATATGACATTTTGATATTGTTAAGTGAATTTGAAATGATATTGAATTTTGAAATGATATTTGATTTTCGAAGTATAAAATACCATTTTGGAATAATAACCACGGGTACACTTTCCTGTTTGCATTGTGATTTTGGATGTATTTAATTTATGGTTTAACTGATCCTTAGAGGATGGACGATCCCAAGAATCCTTTAAGTTATGTTGCATTACTACTACAGTTCACTTGAGTTGGTTTACATTATATAAGTATGTCCTGACTCGAGTGTTTTGTGTTTTACTTTACGCTTGGGTCAGCCTGAGTATTTACAGCTTTACTTTGGATTTCTCTTTCTGGAGCTAGGAATCGCTGGAGATTTTGCTTATCCAGTTATCTATCCCTTTCAGTTTCAGTTGTCTATTTCATCTCTTGTATTTATAAACTTCTATGTATTTGGGATTTCTATCATATATGTTTCAGACTGATATTGTGTATTTTGTTTTTGAGATTTTGTTGTAGTAGATTCATGAAGTACTATGGCATTTTAATTTCCGCTATGAGTTATTCTGATATTACTGCGTCTATGATTCTGTATGATTGATTTTATTTGCTCCAAATTTATTTACAATGTGGTATTTTGAGCAACTCAAGTCCGGCATGTGTTGATGCGTATGGCTGAAAATATTGGGTTATTACAGAGCTTTGGTTTTAGGCAAACCATAGCCTATAGAGCAAAAACTCATTAGAGATAGGGTAGAAATACCCTAGAATGAGTGAAATCAATCCCAGAATAGTTTCTTTGTGAGAGAACATACTTTCGAAGCGTAAAATGATTTCCAAATGATTTTAAAGGATTTTCAAAGATTATATTAGTATAAATTATTTTCTTATTTTGAAATCAAGATTTTCTAAACTTCATCCCTACCATATCCAACTTGTTAGTAATCTCTTAGTTAGGATTCTTATCGATTAGGATTCCTTGAACTTTGGAACGCTCCCACTTGTTCTGAAATTCAGTCTTGTCTTCCCTATTTTATCCTTTTGATTTTGGGCATTCCATAACTTCACTTTAGAAGGACCTCTATAAAGATCGGTGATTCTGCAAATCTTTGAATGACTTGTAAAGGGGTGAAACTCATGTACTATTAGCGTTGATTCACCCGAGGTTTCTGTATCCTGAAATTTCGATGCTATCTATCTCCTGCTCTATCTGCATTCTATCTATAGCGATCGAATGTCGATCTGCCTTAGATTTGCACGTTATTATATTCCTAAAGTCACGGTTGACCTGATTAGGTTGCCCGCAATTTATAAAGGCTTATCCATCTTTTACTTGGTTATTAAATTATCTCATCTTCGTTCGAGCTTATCCTCGAACCAGAATTCTAGTTTATTAGAGTTCCTCTAAATTTGAATCTTTGTTTGTTTAAAACCCATCCTTGAATCATCCCTTGGAAATTTGTGTTCGGTTGTATTTTGAAATTTTGCATACATCGAAATTATTATTTTGATAAGGATGACCACACTTTATATATATATATAAGTGAAATGTTTTTGATAAGGATTATATACCTTTTAAAAATGAAAATTTGAAGTTTCGAAAGGATTTGAAATTTTGAAAATTATAAGAAATTTGATTTAGGTAAAAATGATTTATAACTGAAGGGTTTTGAATTTGAATTTCGGGGAATCGAACTCCGGTGTTTTGAAATAGGTTTTAAGATTTTGGAAATATAATAATAATATGATTTAAAAGATATTTTATGAATAACAAATGTTTCAAGTGTATTCGAATGAATTCCTATGATTTCAAAGAGATATCAAAGAAGTTTCAAGAAAATAGAAGTCCAGAACTCACATGTGTCGCTGGAAAATAATTTCAGCGATGAGCGCACGCATCATCGACATTGATTTTTGAGTTTCAGAGTGGGAGAGAGGCCACTTTATTAGTTTTGCATTGCGAATGATTTTGTGAAACAAATTTTGATTTCAGATTTCGAAGTATGGTTTGATATTTGGAAGATACATGTATGTATGTATATATATATATATATATATATATATATATATATTTGAAATGATTTAAAGTATGCCGGTGTTCAGTCCTCGTGATTCAGATTTGTTTTGGTATAACCTTATCTATTGGAATTGATCTACCGATTTTTTGGTGATTTCCAACTTCTGGATTTTAAATATGATTTCTACGACTATTTTAAAAGTTCGATCACTTCTAAATCAAGGTTTAATTTTCAAAGCTAAGTAATCCCGAAAAAATATAAATAATTCGATTAAGTAAATGAGTTTGAAACTGTTTTGTTAAGTAAATGAATAAGACTATTTTGAATTATACTGATATAGAATTTAGTTTTGGAATTTTTGAATAAAATTTAGTTTTAAATTGTTTGAAAAAGGTAAATTTATCTTTTGAATAAAAATAAATAGTTTAAGGGTTTTAAAGGGATAGTTATAAACTTGGAAATCATTTTGAGTATAATTGATTTTTGAGAAAATATTTGGTTTTGAAAATAGATATGATAGTAAAACCCAATATTTATATGATTTTTCACAAATGAATTTGTTTGAACTAAATTTGGTTGATTTGGAAATTGGGTTATTTTTTAAATCTATTGTTTAAAAAACTTTGAAACTGAATATATATAATTTGGAAGAAATGATTTGGCGAAATCATATATGATTTTGAAATTAAAACGTTATTGAAAGGAATTGAAATTGAGAGCCTGGTTTTATTAAATAGTTTGATCTGGGAGTTATCGGACTTATATAAAATTGATTTGTATAAGTATGAAGTTGATTTGAAAACTGTTGATTTGAAAAGGCACTCAATTTGGAAAGAGAAATCTTATGTAATTGAAGTCTATATAAGTGTGATCTGATATACTATTGATTTGGAAAGTATTTGATTTGAAAAAAAAATCTTATATATGATGGAGTTTTATATAAGTACGATATTTGAAAGTGGTTTAAAAGGTGATATATGATACATATTTTCGAACTAAAGATATGGAAAGTACCTTCTGCTTGATATCCGCTTTGTGGCCACATAGTGGATTCATTCTATCGATATTATTCTCTCTGATTTGGGTTTTCCAAATATGATACTCGAGTTTCCATCGAATTCCATTGCGACCTCAATGGTCTTATGAGCATGACTGCATAGCGTAATTCAATTGGCTGAGATGGCCTAGGGGTACAGATGTTTCCTGAGGGATCTAGGTGTAACCATTGTGTATCCTACTATCTATGTAGGTCGTATTAGTAGCGAAATCTGCTGGCTGAGATAGCTTAAGGGTACGGATGTTTCTTGGGGGATCTAGGTGTAACCATTGTGTATCTACGGTCTACTAGTCATCATGTCGTAATTCGCAGGGCTGTGATAGCTTACGCATACGGATGTTTCCTGGGGGATCCAGGCGTAACCATTGTGTATCTGCGATCCATGGTTAGACAAATGTTTTTGGTTTGGTTGTTTTGTTTGGATTTTACTTTCCATATCTGATTTTAAAAGTTTTCCAGTATTTTCACTGGGTGTTGAAACAAGTCTACTAAGTACCCGGAGAATTCTTGCTTTGCGCCTGATCAACACATGGTTAGAATCTACAGGAACGAGGATAAACTTGTTAAGACATCGAATTATAAATGTATTTTGATAACGTATTATATAAAGGATATTTTGATCATTTATTTTTCTTTTCTAAATAATTTAAAATGTTTTAAATATTGTTTACTTTGAACTAACGAATTTGAATCAAATGACTATTCATCATATTATAAAATGTTTAAATGTTATAAATAAAAAAATTTAATTGAAATTTATATGGTTTTAAAATAATGGTTCATCCCTCTCTTTCAACCTATTTTCCTTCTAGCTATTTCTATTCTCCTACCTTCTTCTACTTCGAGGGTCCTTTCCGCATTGCGAAAAGAGTTGGTTCTTTGGCTTATCAGTTGGATTTTCCCTAGAAGCTTTCTGGAGTGCATGATTTATTCCACGTCTCACATCTTTGTTGGTATCTTCATGACCCATCTCTTTTTTTCAGCCTTCTGCTCTTGATAGTTTGGATTTTGAACCTAATCTGACTATCGAGAGTAAGCCACTTTGTATTGTCGAAAGAGGTACGAAGCAGCTAAGATGGAAATCTGTTAGTCTGATCAAAGTACAATGGGGTACTGATGTTCGAGATTGTACTTAGGAAACGGTGAAGAGCATTCGTGCTTTGAATTCGGAATTATTTTTTTCAGGTACTATTTGCTTTTCTATCTTGCTTTTTCTTATTTTTCCTTGTTCACTACTTTCGAGGATGAAAAGATTTGAGTGGGGGAGAGTGTAACAACCCTATATTTGTGATTATTTCGATTGTATATTTTAATTATTTTAATTTGAATTTCTGATTTATAAACTTTATTTTATTTATTAAAATGAATAATTTTTTTGTTTTAAATGTAAATTTTGATTTTGATGTGAATTATAATTTCAAACATGAATAAATAGAATATTTTATAAAAAAATGGATTTGGTCAAAATGGTCGAACTTTGACTTTTAAAATTAAAATATTTGAATTTTTGAATTTTATCTTTTATTATGAAAATAAATTAAATTTCAAGAATACTGCTTTTCGTTTCATTGAAATCTGATTTATATTTTGAAAGTTATGCTTTTTACAACATTGTATGTAAATTGATTTATTTAATAAAATTATTAGTTATAATTTATATAAATAATATTATTATTTGTCATATCATGTTCTAATATGTTTTATATGTTATGTTAAATATATTTTTTTATTTTAAAGCATTTTTAAAGTATTGTAGTTATTTTTCCAAAACTAGTTATATTTTGTTTTTAATTTTCAATACTAGTTTACATATAACCAACTATTTTCTTATATTTTCCTATTTTTTTCTAAAATTTATTTATTCATTTCATTTTCATTTTATTTTGTATTCATTTTTATTTTATTTACATGGTTTTAATTTTAGTTTATTTGTGTAAAAGATAATAGAAAAATGGAATATTGAAGAGGCAAAAAACTCTTCATTTCTTTTGACTTTTCACCTACACATCTCTTCATATTTTGGGCTGTCTTTTCCCTAGCCTATAGCCATGATTTTCTTTTGTTATTCACATAAAATCACTTCTCATTTCATCAAAATATTTTTCCCTTTCAGATCTGAAGAAAACTTTGGTAATGTCCTCTTCTTTTTCCACTTTTTCGTCTTCTTTTATTGATTTTTCTATTGATTTTGGCCTTAGATCCTTCGTACCTTTGCTCAGCCATTGCCCTCCATCACCTCCTCCGACCAACTCCACCACCATCCATAGCAACTTCACCCTCCTCCCCATTTGTCTTGACCAGGCCGTGACATGCCTAAGGGGATTGCACCACAAAACTCCTCAAACCCTTCGACTATTGCCTAGCCGACCTACATGTGCACCACCCCTTCATTTTTCACCTTGTTCACCTCCTTAGCTGCCGCCACCTGCTCCTCCACCACCTTTGGCCGCAACTCCAAACACCACCTAACCTTCACCTTGTATGGTCGAGCCTACACCATGAAAGGCCGAACCCAAAGTGGCACAAAATCACTACTTATTTTCCTTAAACCCTTTGTATTCCCACCTTGTAACCTCCACCACTTCACACTTGCTAGCCATGCCTATTTGAACCAACATTGTAACAACCCAGTATTTTGCATCAATTGATTATAGTCGTTAGACGATTAATGTCGATAGCTAATGGCTATTTGAACTTTTAAATCAAGTTGAAATTCGTTTGAAAATTAGGTAGTGGCCCATGTTTTTATGAGGTAGTGAAAATTTACAAAGGGAAAATAGCCGTTCCCTTTTATTTCTATTCGACCCATCCCCTTTTATCATTTTCTCAGCCCTAACAAAATAAATCGAACGATAGAATAATGGCGGCTTTGTTCTCCTTCCTCTCCATTCGACCTTCAGTAATTAGGGCTTCGGCAATCGACTCTTCCTCAATTCGAACGGCTACTTCAAATTGGTCGAGTTCGTCTTCACTTCCGTGGCAAAGGTGAGTAATTTATATTACTCACTTCTAATTCGAAATTGGACGACTTCGTCTACTTATTTGTTTTTGTTGTTTCAACATCAACATGATTTTATCGATGTTGATAATTTCTGGCTTGTTTGTTTGGTTCGAATTCTTGTTTACTTGGTTTACACGGTTTTAATTTTTCTTCGACACTGTCTTCTTTGCTCTCGACTTCGCTTCACTGTGCATTGTTGGCTTCGGCTTGTGATGTTGTATATGTGGTGACTTTGGCTACTTCTTTGACATTGAACTGCACACTGCCATGTTTTATTGTGTTAGTCTTTACTGCATAGTATTTGTGACTTTGACTCGGTTCGAATTTGTTGCCACCCTCTTTGAACTTGTTTCACTGATGCATTGAACTCGTGTGGCCTTTGTTTATGTGCAGCCTGCATTTACAATTGTCGCTGACCTTTTTGGCACCCAGACCCCATTTCATTGTTGATGTGTATCACTGTATTGTGTGATATTGCATCACTAGTTGTTGCCTCTGCTCGCCCATTTGAATTCTGCTTGCTTCCCTATCATGCCTGGTTTGGGTTTTGATGTTACTACATGTATTCCTACGTGTGTATATACATGTTTATGCACTGTCTTCCTGTAGTTGTATTTGTTATCAATTGCTTAGACTTTGTTCATTTTGAGCTTTATACTGTGCATAATGTAGTGATGTGCTTGTATGTGGCCTTGTTAACATTGTCCACCTGTTCGATCATCCTGCTGTTTTATGGTCTTTTTGTGATTTAGGCTGTTGCACTTTTCATTTGGTTCACCACTGTTACTTTGAGTCATATTGAAATGTTTATATACAGTTTGATTTGGTTTGACTGCTTTGAGTTATAGCCTCAGGCTCGTTTGTGATTTGGTGTGCACTGTGCTTCGAGTATTTGTACTCAAGAGTGACCAGTGCATCTTGATGCAGCCTGGTTGCTTATTGTTGACCTTATCGTGACTGCAATCTTGTTGCAGTCTTGCCTTGTATTCGCGAGGTACCACCTCGAAGCCTGTACATTTCTAATTTGTAAGGATATCCATGCTTGCACTTGACTGGATATTAATTTTTTTTAGAATTAAACAGAGAAGTTGCTGTCCCTGTTTTCTGTTAGTCGATTTGAACTATGGTCGAGACTTAGTTGATCATTTTTGTTGTTGTTGCAGTTGTGTTGAGTCACTGACTTGACCTCTGCATTTCGTAAGTGACTTAGTTTTGAAGTTACGACTTGTTTCTCTGACATGTTCTTGTGTTTGTGCATGTCACTATTCAATTTTAATTGCACCTGAGTTTCATATTGATTTTGGAATTACACCTGTGTTGAATCCGGTATTTCGGGTTTGACCTTGTGCCCGTTTGAGCACATCATCACTGTAGTGGCAAGGCAGTGCACACAAGTATGAACTGCAGCCACACGGTATGGAGCTTTAGAGTACATCATCACGGTAGTGGCAAGGCAGTGCACGCAAGCATGAACTGCCGCCACACGGTATGGTTTTTATGATATTCTATTTTGTTTTGATTTATTGATCTTTTGCATATTCCATATGCTTTAGTGGCGAGGCAGTACACGCATGCATGTACTGCAGCCCTACCCGGATTCTCGTTTTAATTGATATTTCAATTGCTTGAATTGTTTTGTGTGTTCAATTCAATATTTTCAAATCGTATTTTGAATTGGTTTAATTTGATGAATTTGTTGGTATCTAATTATCGTTTTGATAATTAGAATATGAGTTTATAATTATTTATTTAATTTGATGATTTTGTTGTTAATTGCCGATTAGGCAATTTTGATGTTTTCCAAATTATCTTCATTGATATTCTTTTCACTTATCTTTGTTGATGATTTGAATCTGCTGATTTTGTTGTTTAACACTATTACGTGTTATATTCATCGTTATCTGATTTCTTTATTTAAGGATCGGATAGACGAGATTTATTGGGACTGTCGTCTATTTATTACTTAATTATTATTGCTTCTGTGCACTAATAACTGAGTTTGAATTAGACTGACCCGTGTATTATTTTCTTTTGAATTTAATACTCGGGTCAGACCGAGTATTTACAGGTTGTTGATATCTTACTTTGGATTGCTGCTAGAGCTATAAAGTCTTTTCATACTTTTTGGAGTAGTCGTTGTCTTAGTATAGGATGTTGTATATTCATGTACATTATTTACGATAATGTACTTGTATATGTAACTTCCAGAGTCGACAGTTGTAGTTGTATCATATGTATTGTATCGCATGTATTGTAACTGACATTAGTTATTGTATATATGAGACTTTCCGTTTTATCTGTGTTCCGCATTTATATTATCTGTGTTATTATTCTATATTATGTCCTAAACTAATATTGTCACTGTGTAATAGCTTTGAGTTTGTATCGGTATGTCGGATTTCCTCCTGAAATAAAATGCATGTTTTACTATCTGACATATCGGAGCTCGCACAAAGCAATTACACGGATGGTCGCTCCTCAATTGCCTTATTCCCCGCGCTAGTTGATAGCATTACACCGCAGTGTTCTTGGCTAGCGTGGGTATAGAGGTGGGGCGTCACAGCTTGGTATCAAAGACTAGGGTTTATGAACATAATATAAAATATAACTAGACGGAACATGTGTTACAACTAATTGTCGATTTTTTATCTCTCATCTTTGCCTATGATTATCTTTGATTGTTAGGTATGAATTCCTAACGTTTATTCATGTGCATTTGACTTTGTTTTCGTGAAATTGCTAGTTTCCTGATTTCCAAGACTCTGACTTTGTTTGCCGTTGAATTCTTTGATGAGGATGTTGATTCGTTTTGTACTCAACTGTGGCCAATAATTGTTGACTACGGCATTGACTTGATTTTTATTTTTGTTGAAGTCATTTATGCATTTATGCTCGTTTTGCTTTGTTTTTCCAATTGTAAATCGATTCTTCTTTTCCGATTATTTGTTATAACTTCTAATTCTGGAATTTTTGGGTATTTCTACTTTGATGGATTTGGAATCGAATTCTTTGGATTTTATTCACGTCTTCGAATGTGAATTTTAGTGAATTGATTTGGTTTCCAAATTTAATCGATACGTGTTAATTCCTCGATTTGTTGCTATCATTTATTTGCGACTTTAGTGACATTTTCTTTGGGATTTTCGTGAACATACCTTTTGAAGGATTCGGTATCGATTTCTTTGGATTCTATTCACATCTTCGTATGTGAATTCTTGTGATTTATTGTTTCTACAATCACTTTTATGCTTTGTCACTTTAAAAATATAAAGGTTTTCTATACAAGTAGTAAATATCAAAACTCTTTTCTCCAAACAATTTCAAAACTATTTTATTACAAAGCTCTTTACTTAAACCATTTTCCAATCTACTAGTATGTACAAGAATTTACTTCACTCGGGTGAGAAATCGAATTAAACGGCTTAGTAAAACAAGTGGTATGAAACGCTTGTGTTTGCTTCGTCGGTTAACTCTTGGACTTGTTCGATTGAAAACTCTTTTGACAATTTTCTAGTGAAGATCTACAGTTTGTTCGTAAATATTTGAGTTAAGCTAGTGGTTATGGGATATGAAGCTAAACTTTTATATTTACTAACTTAGTGTAATTGACACTTCTTGATGATCATGACGATCATTTTTGTGATTTAGACTAGCAACTGTGCGATGTCTCTTTGTTTGCGAGGGAGACTAGACTCGGCTCTTGTGATGTTTCGCCATCGCATTTGTGTGATGTTTCGCCATCACATATGTGGGGTAGCGCCCCACGGTCTTCGGACCATTCGTGTGTCAAAATTTAATGGTTGGCCACCATGAGATAGCGTCTCGTTTTGTGATACCGGTTGGTGAGTTTTCATGGTCCCATTTTGTGATAGACCTTCCCCTTTTTATGATTTAGACTAGCAATTATGCGACGTCTCTTTGTTTGCAAGGTTAGACTAGACCTCATGGGTGTGATTCCGACTCACACATATCTCTTTGTCCACAAGGTTAGTCTAGACACTATTTGTGTGATTCCACTCACACATACCTTTTTGTTGCGAGGTTAGGCTAGACACCATTTGTGTGATTCCACTCACACATACCTTTTTCCTTTTTGGTTATCCTAGACACCATTTGTGTGATTCCGCTCACACATACCTTTTTGTTTGCGAGGTTAGGCTAGACACCATTTGTGTGATTCCACTCACACATACCTTTTTGCTTTTTGGTTAGCCTAGACCTCATCTGGGTGATTCCGACTCACCCATATGGGGTAGCTCCCCATGGTCTTCGGACCGTCATGTGATAGGCCTCTTTCCCTCTTTATGTTTTCTGGATTTCTTGTGTAGATTTCTAGAATTTGTGTTTTCTGGATTTCTTGTGATGATTTCTAGAATTTGTGCTTCACCAATTTTCGTGATTTCTATTGATAGGTTTTATCAATTTTTGTGCATTGGTGAATTCGTGTGTCATTGACTTGTTATGAATACAAGTTTAGGGCATGATACCCCTTTTTATCTTTGAGAAGATTCTTGTGACATTTTTGATGAATGAAAATTCATTGGTATTATATTTTGATGCCAATTATTTTGATGAGATTTTGACATATTAACTTCAGTAACCGTCAATTTTAAAATGGATTTTCAAGCGGTTATCCCGCAATGCTGATTGTATTGTCCGTTTTTACGGTTTGCGCTTTCAAAAGAATGAGGAAGCGAATTAAACATTTCAGTAAAATCGAGGACTATGACCCCTTTCTTTTACTGATTCGCTTAATTCCGGACTTGTCCGTTTGAGAATGTGAAATGTTATTTTTAAAATACACAATTATGCATTTTCAAGAAAACGATGAAGTGAATTAAACAATTTGGTAAAACTCGTGGTTATGGGACATGTGCATTTGCTATTTCGGTTAATTCCGGACTCGTTAATTGAAATATTTGTGATTTCTGATTATCGTTTTTGATAATCGGATATTTGTGATATTTGATTATCGCTTTTGATAATCGGATATTTGTGATTTCTGATTTTTCGTTTTTGATAATTAGGTATTTGTTGTTTCTGATTATCGCTAGTGATAGTTAGATACTTGAGATTTAATTATCATTTTTGATAATTAAATATTTGTTGAATTGAGATTTGATTATCATTTGTGATAATTAAATATTTGTGATTTAAGATTTGATTATCGTTTTTGATAATTAAATATTTGTTGTTTCCGATTATCGTATTTAATAATTGGATATTTGTTGATTTGAGATTTTTAATTATCGTTATTGGTAATTTGATATTTGCAATTTTGTGACTGGTGATTTTTGCTTTCTAGTTATCTTTGTTGATAATCAGATTTTGCTGTCTTCTAATTATCGTATCGATAATTAGATATTGCTGTTTTGTGATTTCTGTATTTTGGTTATCTATTTGATAATTAAATTTTGTAGAGAATTTGTGAATTTCTTTTATGAAATTAAAAGATTTCTTTGGTATTTATATTGTACTACGCCGGTGTACCGACTCAATTTTCAGCTATTCATGACGTTTTCCACGTCTTCCAATTACGGAAATGCCTTAGGGATTTCCGATTTTTATTCTTAAGCCCAGTGTTATTGAAGAAATTGAAGTTTCACCAGATTCGACTTTGAGCAACATTCTATTCACATCATTGCTTTGGAGGTTGAGCACCTTCGAAATAAAGATGTTTCTCTTGTGGAGATTCTCAATGGTTCTCAAATTCTGGGGATTTCTCTTAGGAATCCAGAGAATTCATCGAGCAAACACGTTCAGGCTTACTCTTTCATGCTCTTTATAGTAAACTTCCTATTTCAAATTTCTTTATTTTGGGATGATATGCTTTGATGGTTGTTACCTTTTGTCCATTTATTCCTTGTGATTGCGGGGACGCAATTTCTTTAAGGAGGGGAGTCTGTAACAACCCAGTATTTTGCATCAATTGATTATCGTCGTTAGACGGTTAGTGTCGATAGCTAATGGCTATTTGAACTTTTAAATCAAGTTGAAATTCTTTTGAAAATTAGGTAGTAGCCCATGTTTTTATGAGGCAGTGAAAATTTACAAAGGGCAAATAGTCATTCCCTTTTATTTCTAATCGACCCGTCCCCTTTTATCGTTTTCTCAACCCTAACAAAATAAATCGAACGAAAGAATAATGGCGGCTTCGTTCTCCTTCCTCTCCGTTTGACCTTCAGTAATTAGGGCTTCGGCAATCGACTCTTCCTCAATTCGAACGGCTACTTCAAATTGGTCGAGTTCGTCTTCACTTCCATGGCAAAGGTGAGTAATTTATATTACTCACTTCTAATTCGAAATTGGACAACTTCGTCTTCTTATTTGTTTTTGTTGTTTCGACTTCAACTTGATTTTATCGATGTTGATAATTTCTGGCTTGTTTGATTTGGTTTGAATTCTTGTTTACTTGGTTTACACGGTAATAATTTTTCTTCGACACTGTCTTCTTTGCTCTCGACTTCGCTTCACTGTGCATTGTTGGCTTCGGCTTGTGATGTTGTATATGTGGTGACTTTGGCTACTTCTTTGACATTGAACTGCACACTGCCATGTTTTATTGTGTTAGTCTTTACTGCATAGTATTTGTGACTTTGAATCAGTTCGAATTTGTTGCCACCCCCTTTGAACTTGTTTCACTGATGCATTGAACTCGTGTGGCCTTTGTTTATGTGCAGCCTGCATTTACAATTGCCTCTGACCTTTTAGGCACCCATACCCCATTTCATTGTTGATGTGCATAACTTGTTGTTGCCTCTGTTCGCCCATTTGAATTTTGCTTACTTCTGTATCATGCCTGGTTTGGGTTTCGATGTTACTACACGTATTCCTACATGTGTATATACATGTTTATGCACTGTCTTCCTGTAGTTGTATTTGTTGTCAGTTGCTTAGACTCTGTTCACTTTGAGCTTTATACTGTGCACAATGTAGTGATGTTCTTGTATGTGGCCTTGTTAACATTGTCCACTTGTTCGATCATCTTGCTGTTCTATGGTCTTTTTGTGGTTTAGGCTTTGCACTTTTCATTTGGTTCACCACTGTTACTTTGAGTCATGTTGAAATGTTTATATACAGTTTGATTTGGTTTGACTGCTTTGAGTTATAGCCTCAGGCTCGTTTGTGATTTGGTGTGCACTGTGCTTCGAGTATTTGTACTCAAGAGTGACCAGTGCATCATGATGCAACCTGGTTGCTTGTTGTTGACTTTCTCATGACTGCAATCTTGTTGTAGTCTTGCCTTGTATTCGCGAGGTGCCACCTCGAAGCCTGTACATTACTAAGTTGTAAGGATATCCATGCTTGCACTTGACTGGATATTTTTTTTAGAATAAACAGAGAAGTTGTTGTCCTTGTTTTCTGTTAGTCGATTTGAACTATGGTCGAGACTTAGTTGATCATTTTTATTGTTGTTGCAGTTGTGTTGAGTCACTGACTTGACCTCTGCATTTCGTATGTGACTTAGTTTTGCAGTTACGACTTGTTTCTCTGACATGTTCTTGTGTTTGTGCATGTCACTATTCAATTTTAATTGCACCTGAGTTTCATATTGATTTTGGAATTATACCTGTGTTGAATCCGGTATTTCGGGTTTGACCTTGTGCCCATTTGAGCATATCATAACTGTAGTGGCAAGGCAGTGCACGCAAGCGTGAACTGCAGCCACACGGTATGGAGCTTTAGAGTACATCATCACGGTAGTGGCAAGGCAGTGCACGCAAGCGTGAACTACAGCCACATGGTATGGTTTTTATGATATTCTATTTTGTTTTGATTTATTGAACTTTTGCGTATTCCATATGCTGTAGTGGCGAGGCAGTACACGCGTACGTGTACTGCAACCCTACCCGGATTGTCGTTTTAATTGATACTTCAATTGCTTGAATTGTTTTTTGTGTTCAATTCAATATTTTGAAATCGTATTTTGAATTGGTTTAATTTGATGAATTTGTTGGTATCTAATTATCGTTTTGATAATTTGATTATGAGTTTATAATTAATTATTTAATTTGATGATTTTGTTGTTAATTGCTGATTAGGCAATTTTGATGTTTTCCAAATTATCTTCATTGATATTCTTTTCACTTATCTTTGTTGATGATTTGAATCTGCTGATTTATTATTTAACACTGTTACGTGTTATATTCATCGTTATCCGATTTCTTTATTTAAGGATCGGATAGACGAGATTTATTGGGACTGTCGTCTATTTATTACTTAATTATTATTGCTTCTGTGTACTAATAACTGAGTTTGAATTAGACTGACCCGTGTATTATTTTCTTTTGAATTTAATACTCGGATCAGACCGAGTATTTACAGGTTGTTGATATCTTAGTTTGGGTTGCTGCTAGAGCTATGAAGTCTTTTCATACTTTTTGGAGTAGTCGTTATCTTAGTATAGGATGTTGTATATTCATGTATATTATTTACGATAATGTACTTGTATATGTAACTTCCAGAGTCGACAGTTGTAGTTGTATCATATGAATTGTATCACATGTATTGTAACTAACATCAGTTATTGTATATATGAGACTTTCCATTTTATCTGTGTTCCGTATTTATATTCTCTGTGTTATTATTTTATATTAAGTCCTAAACTAATATAGCCACTGTGTAATAGCTTTGAATTTGTATTGGTATGTCGGATTTCCTCCTGAAATAAAATACATGTTTTACTATCTGACATATCGGTGCTCGCACAAAGCAATTACACAGATGGTCGCTCCTCAACAGCTTATTCTCCGCGCTAGTTGACAGCATTACACCGTAGTGTTCTTGGCTAGCGTGGGTATAGAGGTGGGGCGTCACATACATCCTAGCCCAAATCGCCAATATGGCCGAGCACACATAAGCCCTAGGACGGGCATGTGATGGTTGGTGCAATGTTCAAGTTGTTTAGTTCTTTGTTGTTCCTTATTTTCAAGTTGTTTAATGTTATATTTGTGTTGTCAATTCATGTTTTCAATATATTGTTTGTTTGCTATGTACAAGATTATCGCTTTGGCTCTCCCCTCACTTGAATCCATAATCGTGCTTTTGTGCTTTTTGTATCTTTGTTTGTGTGTTTGGTTGTGCTATCTCCAGCTTGTAGAGGTAAGTATTTCACACACGACATATGTACTCATATAATTAGTAAATTGATCCCATGTGAATCTGTAGATTATATTATTATACTATACCTTCCAATGATATGATCATACGATGTTCACCCTGTTTATACACTTGTCTTATCATTTTTTACTGCTATATAATGCTATATTGTTTATTTATATCAGTTTATCACACTGCAAGTTCCCTGTAGAATAGAATCACTATGGGTTGAATTGATACATACCCTAACGGACATTATATTAGGGAAAAATCATCATGGGCTGAAATGATAGGCCTGAGTGATTTCTATTTATTTTATTTACCTAGGATTGCGGGTTTGAAATGGTAGAACCTGGATTTTGTTTGTAAATTACGGATTGAAATGATATATTATCCTTATCACCTGACTGAGGTTAGAAAATTTTATATACAGACCCGTGGTTAATATATATATTTTCTAGAATTTATGAAGTATTTTATAAAAGTAAATATTATGATATTTTGATTTAAATTTAAATAAAAATGATTTTATAAAGTATTATTGATTTTCTACAAGTTAAATAAGTGAAGTAAATAAATGGTAAAGTAGAATTTGAATGCCATATGTTGATCAGGCACAAGACTAGAATTCTCCACATACTTAGTAGACCTGTTTTGACATCCAGTGAAAATATTTAAGAATAGATATGAAAAGTACCGCTCAAAATCTGATGTCAACTGATGATGTTACGATTGTTGTGGCTTGCTGCCGATCCATTATTTATGCATTGGACACAAAACCTTCCAGAAGATCCTTCCTACTTTCAGATTCTAGAAAAATATCATAGCCATTTCATAAACAAGGGACCATCGACCCTTACTGCAGTGGTACGCTGCTGATTCAATGATTTATGCAATGGATGTACTTCCTTCCCAGAAGATCCATAAACAACAGATCCCCGGATTGAAAGCGCCTCTATTTGGTAAACTAAAGAACCATTTACCCTGAAATATTGTGAGAAACTCATGAGTTTATGTCCGGACAACCATATCGATTCACCCAAGTATATAAGCGTTTTTTTCGGTCGAATCCGTTCCTAGATTCCACAAGTCCATCTGGATTCGATGCATATCATACTATACTTCTTCGTGGAGGATACTTCTCCATGCCTTTTACTTCAAATATATCATAATATATAGTACCCTTTCTAAATCATAACTTTAAATATACACTTATATAAATTCCATTATATATTAGATTTCATTTGCAAATTGAGCACTTTCTAAAATCAATAGTTTTAGAAATAATTTCATACTTGTACAAACCATTTTCATATAAGAGTCGAAAACTTTCAAATCAATATATTTATGGAGTCAAAGGTCATCGAAATCAATTAATTTCTAATACAAATTCATTTCAAATCCGTATATGATCTCAACTATCATTTTTTCCCTTTCAAATCGAATATCATTCAAATTTCAAATTTTCAAAATCAATTGTTTTGGAAAATTTTACTTCATTTCCTTATTTATATCCAATTTAGATAAAATCAAATTTCTTTCCAAATCAAATACTTTTCAAAATCTCTAGTTATAAAACATTTATTAGGTTCAAAGTGTTTCTCAAACAAATCTCATTATAAACCTTTCAAAACTATTTTCATATTTATACAATGGCAAAATTGCTTAAAAAAATATCAATGTGCCAATGATAAGTTTATATAAATATGTACTATGTTCGAAACATTTCTCAAAACTCGTTTCATTTAAAACATCTAAAACTAAATTTCATACTTGTATAATTAAAAATAATCTTATATAATTTACTAATCAAAATATTTAATATAAGACTTGTTTAACTTTTATTACTGTTTATTTTAAAATTTTAAAAACTAAACTTTATATACTTTCCAAAATAATTATCTTTGAAAATTTATTCTCAATTTGGAAGTATTTGACTATTCAGGATAGTCGAAAAAAATTAAATTCCAACTCAAAAATGGAAATCTACAATCAATTATCTCTACAAGATGCACAACCAATCGACCAATCAATCCTAGTGCATAGGATTCATGCGTTCATAATATTATTCAATATAAAACTCGAGAACTGAACACCAGGTTTTATTTCAAATCGTTTGAAATAAATATATACATATGTTTTGGATACCAAATTATACTTTTGGAATTTTAATCAAAATCAGTTTCATCAATTCAGTCATGTAGCAAAGCTACTATAATGGTCTTCCCCTCTTTTAAACTTGAAAATGAACGATGATGATGTCGCGATCATCACCGAAATTATCTTCCAGCGACAGAAATGAGTTATGCACTTTATTTCCTTCGAAATCATTTTGAAAACATTTTAGTACGAAAAATACTTTCAGAAAATACTACTATATTTTTTTTCAAAATCTTATAAGCCAATCTAAAAACCACAGAATTCAAGTTCTCAAAATTTCAATCTGAATAACATTTTAATTATAAATCATATCTTGCTAAATCGTATTTTATATCGCTTTCAGATATGGTATTAAATACTCTGTATAATAATACAGTGGGGAATTCAAATATGTATTTATCTCGAAATCTCATGTTGAAAAAATTTAATTTCTTATAAACCATTTAAAATTATTTCAAAAATTAATGACATTCAATGCTCAAATCAACAACCAATAGTCGATACTCATAAATTGGGCGAGCGCAACTAATTAATCAATACATGATAATAAGAACTAACATACCAATCAATCAATTAGTAAAGTGATAATAATCACTAATTGTGAATTAATCATAAAGGACTTATAATTTTATAAATTCATTTTTTCATATATATATACACAAAATATAATTCGAGTTAAAATCAGTTCATTTACCAATTTCAAAATATTTTATAACACTAACAAATACACTCTCTCGTGTATTTACTCTCAACTCGTAACAGGGCATTCCAGTACACTAACTATTTATGAGTTTACCCCCAACAGGCTAAGGTATCTCTAAACCTCGCTCTGGTACAAACTGCGATGACCAACTTATTTGGATGATTCAAGTCGACAATAAACCACACATGTCTAACTCAAACAATCCAAAAGAGCAGATTATCAATGGTTTTAATAAAGAAAATAAGAGAAAAGAAGAAAAGAAATATATAATATCTCGCTGCGGAATGACAAAATATTATAATCAAATAAAACAAGTCATGAAGCTATTTACAATATACATTTGATTACACATTTTTAAAACATCAATCAGAGTACAGTAAACAAACTACCAAATAATGCAATAGAAAAATATTAATAAATACGGTCTTCAAACTCCATCTTCATCTTCAAGAAATAATATCTTCGAAACACTAGAACACTCAGGCTGACCCGAGCGTAAAGGAAAATAATACATTCGAGTCTGGACTATTATTCTTATGTAAATTAAATGAAAATCAGATGAAATAAGAAATCCATGTAACTACATTTTTGAAGATTCAAATTTTTAGGAAAAGTTATTATTTCCACATTCAAAATAAAAAAAATTGACAATAGATCCATTCTAAATATAAATCTACAAAAAATTCGAAATTAAATTTTAGAGTTTAAGAGATTTGGTTTATGAAAATATTCCAAAGTTTCAACATTTAAATTATGAAAACTTCCTAAGGTTTCATAATTTAAATTTGAAAACTTTCAAATAAGGTAACAACAGTTTATTTCTCAAAAATCATTTTTAGTAAATTTGAACATTCTAATTTTTCACAGGTGAATATAAGAAATCCAAGGGTTTGTACCCTTATCCAGTGTTCAATTATCAATATGAAAATTTATATGATTACAATAGACAATAGGGAGATGACATGGATATATCAAAATAATTGAATAAACACTCATTCAATCACAAAGCATCCATCGCTACTTACAATTAACATTCAAATCAACCAATTCAACCAATCAACTAATTCGACAACGTGTCACAATAATTATTAATTATCACATATTGGTATTTAACTATCAAGGGTATTCAAACTAAATGTCAAATTAAAATTCTCAACCAACAATCAATAAATTTATCACTATAAGACTTAGTTTAACTTGCAATAAAATTTCAGTATTTCATGAGTGAGTATAAACACTCACCTCTTGGTTTTCCCTTTTCTAGTCAGATTTGGATCCGCTACAACTTAGTCCTTTTGTTTTATTTCCTTCCTATCTTAATCTTTTTTTTTAAATTTTGGAAGAGACAAAGAAGTTTGTAAAGATTTGAATTTGAAAAAAAAGATATGGAAAGAAGAGAAGGTTTGAAAAAAAAATTAAAAAAGAAGAAGAATTGAAAATGAAAAGGAAGCTTTGAAAAAGAAGAAGAAGATTTGAAGAATAAGAAGAATAAATGGAAGCTTTGGAAAAAAAAAAGAGAAAAAGGAGTTTTGAAGAAGAAATATGAAAAAAAAGGAGGAAGGCGAAGAGAGAGAAAAAAGGAAGCTAAAGATTTAAAAAAATGAAATGAGGCTACAGGGATTAAGATTAAGACAAGTGAAAAATTAATAAATTTAAAAATAAACAAACTAGGAATTAAAGTAAAATATGAATAACCCAAAAAAAGGGTAGGGATTAAAAGAGGAGAAGGAAAGAATTAAAAATATAAAATGTAGGCAAAGTTTGTGAAATTAAAAGATTCGAACAATGTAAATGGAAATGAGTAATGGAACAAATGAGGAAATAATGAAAAGAGCGTGGCAATTACTAATTAGAAAGGGAATGAACGGGCCAACGCTACACTGTAAACAAACTTTTGGAATTCAAATTTCAATACATTTGTTCGCTCAATTAATTTTGTTAACCGCAAACATACAAAAATTAACGTCGATTAGAGATTTAATTAACACAATATAACTAAATTTGAACACACCAATTTACATAACGGGGACCACCGCTACACAAAATAAAATATGAACCATGATTCGAAAATTCAAATTTAAAAACAATATTTTTCTCGGCACGTAATCATTAACTCAAATATTTCTATTTTAAATTTCAAGATTAGCATTAAATCACTTTCATGCAACTCGTGCCTGCTATTTAACTACCGTATAATATTGTTTTAAAACTGCAATTTCTTTTAAAACTGCAATTTCTCTTTTTACAATGTTATACTTATATTCAAAATGAAAACGTTCACTTTATTTTCCTCAAACACTCTTTTATTTTCTTTAACATGCATATTCATTACTTGCAATTTATAAATGTAAACATTCTTATATTCTAAAATAATCAACTTATACAATATTAATTTCATTCTTATGTTTCCAAATAATGTACATTCAAAATGAAAACTTTCTTAGATTAAATTCATTAATTGCACTTTTTTTCTTTTTCCTTTTTCAATTGAAAGATTTCAATAAATATATCTCCAATTAATTTTAATCTTTCACTTCAAAACAGACCCTAATTAATGAAACCAATTCAATAAATACGTAAACATTGTAATCCTTATTTATGGTGATGCAAACATATTTATAAAACTGCCGTATCCAACAAGCATTAAATTACATACAAAATAAACGTGTTTCTCTTTCAATCAATATTCACCTAACTCATCATTAAAACTAGCATTTACTATTCCAATTCTTATTATTATCATTACATTATCACTATCCTCAAATTTCTGCTATTAAATTATATTCTAATACAAGTTAGCACCTTCCATTTCATTGCTTCATTGTAGTTTGTTGTTTTAGAATTTTATTTATGGTCCAAATTTATGATCTAAAAAACTTCACATTAATAAATCATAAATTTCAATTTCTAACCATTTGATTCTTCTTTACAACGGTAATAAAACCCTAGTTCATTACATTTTATGTTTCATCAAATTCTTTTATTTGGTTTTAAATGTTCTTTATATTGAATCAACAAATAACTTATAAGTTAATAAAACATAATTTCCATTTTATTACACTCATCGCTCAGCAGTTAACGCCTTTGCTAATATTAATTGAAATATTTAATTACATTAAATTTCATTGATTACACAATAATTTTCGAATGGATTAATAATAAGACGACAAATAAAACAATTGTTAAATCTTACTAATTAAACACATTTCTAAATTTTTTATTTACAAACAAAGGTTAATAAATTTACGTATCAATGATAAAACAAATTTCAGTTAAATGACATATGATTTCTTCTTTAGTGTATTGCTTCTTTTATTCCTTATTATACTCTACAATTTTATCCAAATTAAACTTTGCATTTACATTCTAATTAGGAAAAAACCATTTCATTCTTTGTTAACATTTTATTATTTACAATTAATGAAGTTTACACTCAAACAGTTATTAATTATATTCAAATCCATAATGTTAAATTATATTCTAATTTTTGTTACAATCCTTACCTCAATTAACTTGTCATTTTTAGAATATTAAGATCAGGTTATATATTCTAACCCCTTTTTTCATTAATAAATCATAAACTTTAATTTCTAACAATATTAAATCCCTAAATCTTATTAAATTTAATATATTTAATTATCGAAAATACGGGTCGTTACATAAGCAGATTTACCAATAATTTTCTTGTCAATAACTTAAGAGACTTAGTTACAACTCATAAACATGCATACAATAAAAATATCAAAAAATATTCTATTAAATAAATTTTGTGGTACATCCGTGTGTGTAGCTCGGGTTCATACTAGTCTATTATATAAAAAAGAGTACTAAAATCTATATATTTTTCCTTCTAATTCATTCTCATTCACAATCACGTTCTCTCCTTGATTCAAGGAAAAATTTTGGTCTACCCCTCTATTAATTATCTACCTTTTCAAACCGTAAATTAATATCGTTATAATGTTATAACCATAAACACTTCACCTACTATTTATTCACTTCACCATTTTTCTTTCATTTTCTCATCTTCTCTATCTAAAAAAATAATATACCCTCATATATAATGATCTCTTAAGTTTTCTTACCTTCGATATTTGGTGGTAAGTTTCCTCCTTTTAGTGTTCATGTTTTCTTATAGCCTTGGCAGAAGTTGTAAAATTTATTTTTTCTTCATTTATTATATGTGTTAATAGGCTTTTCACCAAGCAAATTTTCAGTGAAAGTTAGAATGTTAAGACGAAGATGAAATAAGTTAGGAACTTGGAATCATGTTTGCAAGGACAAGGAGATAGCACCCAAGAAGTTCCAAAAAGAATGGAGCAAGTAGACATCTCGGAATTGAGAGTTTTGGTCTCTATTTTCCAAGTCCTGAACCTCTTATACTTTTAGCACTGCCTTAAGCAATCATTATGAAGAACTTTCCTCAAGGAAAAGACAAGCAACTCTAAGGATTATGAGAAGAGAGTAAAGCATGATAAGACAGGTAGTATCAAGGAAACCATCAAAAGATACTTAATCATGTAGGAAAAGTGATTAGAATGCAATAAAACAGAGATAGATAGGCAAAGTTAAAGAAGAAGGAAGCGGTTGCACCCCTAAAAACCACTCGTACTAAGAGGTTTGTATTCGATTTTGGGCCACGGAACACCCTCTTACACACCCAGGCTTGCATTTTTTGACCTTGGATTTGGTGGCCCCTTCGATTTATAGAGCAATTTCCTTTATAAATATCAACTATACGGTAACTAAAATGGGATCTTTCCTCATCCATTTCTTGACATTTCGCATTCTGTTTTCTTCATCCCTGTCCCTTCTCCATAGTCGCCAAGGTAGAAACTCTAGGCAGTTCTAGGCTCAAGAACCCGTCAATCTGTAACGACCCAGAATTTTCGTCATTTGAAATTCGTGTATTTAATTGATTTTAAAACATCAACAAGTAAAATTTGTAAGTAGAATAAATTTTATTTTGAATATCTAGATTTAATTGGATAATTAAATCGATAATTCAATATTTGAAATTACAGAAATAATTGAAAATTGGGTTTAATGTGAAAAAAATTGATTTCTAAAGTAGTATTAAATCATATTGGAGTCAGAATGATGTTATAGAACTTTTAAAATTGAATAAAAAGTTAATTTGTGGAAATTGAATATTTTAATATTTAATCGACGAGTAAAAATAGTCATTTTTCAAACATTCTCGGATTTTGATGAAACTAGTTTCATTGGATCCGTAATGTTAAATTATTGTATGATTTCAAATTTTGCGTCAATCGGATTTGCGGTTTGTCCGGGGCAAGCTAAAACGCACTGAATTCGGTTTAAGTAAATTTTAAATTTAAATAGTCGATTCGAAAACCTATCTTCCAAAAATGATCGAATTGGCTCCCAATATATATTCCATTGCGTTCGGAATGGGGGTAAAAAATTATAAACGCCAGGCGGCACGCTTCGTTTGGAGTTCGGGAAAAATTCGGGTGAATAGTGCGCGAATATTTTCTATATAAGGACCTCATTTATTTCATTTTGCATCAAAACCGAGCTAGGGTTTCAGGCCGCCACCCTCTAATTTCAATGGCAGAAAATGTCGATTCTTCTCTCCTTAATCTCTTCTAATCCACGCATTAATTTAAGAAACTTTCAACTAGAAAACGATAGTGCTTGTCAAGATCTTCAGATCCATACGGCTATGATCAAAAACGAGGTGGTGGATCAGTGGCTATTGGGGTTTGAACGTCTGTGTTCTTTCACGTTTTTCAAGGTGATGGAGGGGCCTAGTTAGGCGTGGCTTGGCTCGATGGTGCGCTAGAGCACAATCGACTTGACGGAGGGCGCTGGTCGACAACTAGTTCGACGTAGGTGGAGCATAATTCGAAGAACGATCGGCGGCCTATGGGTTTATACGTGCGTTCAAAAGGTGGGGTGGAGAAGATGCATTGATTGGCCCAGATCTCATTTGATCAAAATCGATGGCCACGATGAAGCAAGGGTTTGAAAATAAATAAAATAGTAAATTATTTTATATGATTCGTGAATGTTTAAAACAGTATAATTTTTTCATACCAGGTCTGTTTCCCACGAAACGAATTGCGCGGGTTCGTATTGACGAATAATACGCAGTGGAGCTAGATTGGAATCGATTGGAGCTAGTGATAATTTTGGGTAAAATTAAACGCGTGTTCAATTTTATTCGAAATAAAAACTACAACTATTATTTGAAGCAAGGTGAGAATTTCTCACTCAATCGAATGTTCATAAAACACTTCAACTGTTATTTGAAGCAACGTGATAATTTTGGGTAAAATTAAATGCGTGTTCATACATTCTGTTACCATATGATATATGATATTTTGGATGTCGTGGTTGATGTATTGGTGCTGTTGCAGCATTGGGCATATTTTTGGAGTTTTAAAAATGTTAAAGTAACGATTTCGAATTTAAAAGGATTTTCAAGTGATTTTTGAAAGTATACATTTTATTGAATTTTGGAATTGATTCATTTTAAATAAATAAACGTTATAATTTTATGTTATAAAAATTATGATTTTTGTGAAATATAACCGAAATGTGATTTTTGAATAGTTGATTAATATGTAAAATGGTTTAAATTGGGATTTTTGAATTTTTATAAACGGTTTATATAAAAGATTTATAAAATTGATATTTATAAATTAAAATATTGGAATTATAAAATGAGTTTTTATAAGTGTTAAAATGAAGTATAAATGAATTTCATAAGTGAATGAAATTTATAGATTTATACATTGTGAAGTTATAAAATGAATAAATTTTGTAAAATTAAATATTTATAAGTAATTAACTTATAAATTGGATTTTGGCATTTAAATGAGATATAAATAGAATATGTTAATTAAGGGATTTTATAAGCTGAAGTTTTTATAAAATAAATATAAATATATATGAATGTGAATTTATAAAAGTTGTTTTATAAATCCAAAACCAATTGAATTTGATAAGTAAATATGAAAGCTTATTAAAGGAGATATATCCACGATTTTGGACAATGGATAATCCTTTAAAATAAAATGTGTAGAAATGTTGAATTTGGTTAACGAAGTATATTCACGATTTTTGACAATGAATAATATATTAAAGAAATGTTTTGGGGAAGTGATATTTTAAATAGAATTAAAACGATTTAAAGGTGTTTTAAAATGTATTAAGTATCGAAACCATAGATTTCAACATTCATTGTTGAAATAGACGTTTTCGAGAAATAAGAGGGAATGGTGGACTATAACACTGTTGTTATAGTAAATGATTTTCGAAAGGAAATGTTTTATATATTATTGGGATTTATATATCTATCTTAATTTCGAATCCCTATACTAGTGATTTAGGGTTGTCATAACGATGCTTTACGCAAAATTCGTTTTTGACTCAAATGAACGTGTTTAAGAGAATGTTTTCCTTAAAGAATAAAATTTATACTTAACTGTGATTTAAGTATATTGAATATTTTCCAAATGTTGAAAGTAAATAGATTTGTGAATTACTTATTATTAAATAAGTATGGAAATGTTTTCCAATATGAAGTGAAATGTTTTGAGATTATATCTTTTAAAAATAAATTAAAAGTTAATATTTGAAATCGATTGAAAATCATATATCAGTGGATATTTGCAAATTTAAATTCACCATGGAATTTATAAAGAAAAGGGAAAATTGATTAAAAGTAAACATTGATTAATTTTTGAAGTGCGGAACTAAATTTACGGATTTGGAACGTAAATTTAAAGTAAATCGGTAAGGATTTATTTAATTGGTTTAAATGAACCATTTTGAAATGAAAGTGTATTCTCCCTGGAAATCCTAATAAATTTTTTGGAATAGCTTTGAAAGATATATATATAGACACACACACACATAATTCTAGAATTGGTTTTGAAAAGGATACCTTGGAGAAATTAACGTCTTAAATTGTTTTAAATCCTTTAAGTAAAGATTTATTAAGTTGATATACAAATGATTATTTCTAAGATTTAATCAATAATTGTTTTAGAAAATAGTTATTTAAAATAGTTATAATCTATCTACAAATTTTATTTCGAAAATTAGTTTGGACGTAGTTATATGTAATATTGGTATAATATTTTTTATAACTAATATTTTAAGTAAAGTGCTTAAAGAAAAATAGTTTTATTTCAAAGTGTTTTGCTGATATATTTTTGATAAGTGTTATAAATTATTTTACAGTATTTGAACTCGGTAGATTTCCAGTAAAAATGAATAAATATTTGAAAGTGTTTCCGCATAAGGAAAATGATTTGAAATTTGTTTTCAAATGGTTGAAGTATGGAAAATATATCTTGTAAAGATATTTTTGGAAAATAAATAATTTGGGAAATTATTTGAAATCTGGTGATGTTGTGCATATCTATTGATAGTTAAATAACCGACTATCAATATTTACCTTTAAATAGATATTTATTGTGATTTTCTTGAATTTCAATGCTACACTTATTTTAAAATAAGCGCTCGTTATTCGGTTTAGCCGGGAGAGGACCTTTGGGTCATGAATCCCATTCCGAATAGTGATACGTCATAATGGATAGCATTTGAAGACCGTTGTTGAAGACCGGATATTTTCGAAAACGGAAGGATTACCGTCGAATGTCTCTGCATCGGCTGATCTCCGATATAGAGATTTTATCACCCTTTTGTGATGGAAATTCCGGACGTGATTAGTGAATATCCGGATTGCAAGGGCTTCTTTGGAAGTGCCTTCGGTTCCGTTCGATCCCGGAACGGACTTGTATGGATGTGTTTCTGACATTACAATTTGAAATGTAAAGCTGGTTTCCATCAAATACATTTCTGTTGGTGGCGGAGAATTTATTCACTTAGTTTAACACCCTTCTTTGAGACGTACGAGCTTAGAGATTATGTGGTTGATGGTTTCTAGTGATACATTCCCAATTTGGTAACGTGGCATGCTGAGTGCTGCTGATCATTTGTTGATCAAAGCGTGGCATTTATGAAAAGCGTAGCTTTGTGGACGAGACTTCGTCGAACCTCACACCCCGGAAATGGTCAAAACAGGAAGAATGCAGCAAGGTTATTTGGGGATAGCGCCCTGATAGGGTATGTTCATTTCCTTCTGACTAGATGTGGTATTATGGTATGGAGCCCAGGTACTTAACCTATGCGTTGCTGCAAATTTATTTCTTTGTGGTTGGTGGTGAATCCCGGGATAAAGGTTGGTTATGAACAGGGGATGGCATACTCGTGTCAGTAGTTACCTAGCTAGATGTAACCCGGCCTTGTGTTGGCAGAGATCCGGTAAGGTTCTCGGGGCGTCTTTCCAAAGGCGTACCCATGTGGCAATGGAAAGTTCCTCGGCCTGACCATTTGTTGGAAAATCCAAAGAAACAATACGAGCCCGATATGGTTTTAGTTGTATAACCTGCCATGGAATGTGGCGTTAACCTGCTAATGAACATGGTAGATGTAAAGACCCGTAAGTCCGTACTCCTTGAATAGACACTAATCTCCTTTGTTTAATTCAAGATGAACGAAAATACGAACCCTTAGGGTTTTAAGAAGAATTTAAGAAAAGAAGAGAGAGAAGAGAAAAGAGATAGAAAATAGAGAGGAAAGAAGATAGACGATTTTTTTTTTAGAAAACAGAGAATTAGAAAAAACAGAAGATAGAAAATTTTAAAAATAGAAAGAAAAAGAGAATAGAGAAAAAGGAGAAAAACAGAAGAAAATAGGACGGGACAGAAAACAACAGAACAACATCAGAATCTCACAATTCGCAGCGGAACAACATATAATAATAAATGAATAATCTTTAAACAAAGAACTATATCAGTTATTACATTTCATTTCATTTCATTACATCATATCATCACATCAGAGTGTACAACATCATACAACAATAAACAATGCAGCGGAAAAAGAAATACTATATAAACTAGTAATACGCCATGCCATCCATCTTGCCTCCAGCAACTCCAGAATATCCAGAATATCCTGATAAACCTAACTCTTAACTGCCCGTGTGAAAATTGGTGGGCACCCAGAGTTTAGGAAGGAAAACAATAAACTCCAAGTCAGTCATGTGACTGGTGTGAGAACTCAAACAGTTTATTTAACTTTAAAATCAAAATAGAGGAATATTTTTAAATTCAATTCGAAATGCTTTTAAAAATGAGACTACCATAAGACCTCCCACCACACACACAATGCAAACGCAGACTTGGAGGAGATTTCTTCTTATGTTAGTCAAAGATGCTTGATACGCATTTAAAATAACATTTGATATTATTATTAGTGCATAGTGTAGAACAAATCACTTCGAAAGTAAAGATATAAATCTTAGCCAGCATAGGTACCATTATATTATGCCTACTATAGCTACCTCCTGAGGAAGTAGGTTCTACAACTAAAACCGTACAAGTTTCGTATTGTTTCTTTGGATTTCCAACAAATGGTCAGGCCAAGGAACTTCCCATTGCCACATGAGAATGCCTCTGGATGGACATCCCCGAGAACCAAACCGGATCTCTACCAACACAAGGCCGGGTTACTCCTAACTGAGTAACAACTGACCGAATATGCCATCCCCCGGTCCTTTGGGACCTTTATCACCGAGCGCTCGTAATCAATTCACACAATCATAAAGTGTTTTCAACATGAGTAAGTATCTGGGCTCCATACCATGATACCACCCTTTTCCAGAAGGAAATGGACACATCCTAAAGGGTGTTACCCCTCATAACCTTGCTGCTTCTTTCCTGTTTTGACCATTCACGGGGTGTGAGGCTCGACGAAGTCACGTCCACAAAAACATACTTTATACAAAAGCCATGCTTTGGGTCAACAAATGATCAACACAATGATCACAAGGATAGACGATCAAATAAATGATCCTATCACAAATAATCAACACAATGATCATTTCAGCATCACTCAGCATGTCACATTACCAAAATGGGATATATCGCTGATAACTTCAACTATATAACCTTTGAGCTCGTACGTCTCAAAGAAGGGTGTTAAGCAAAGAATAAATTCTCCGCCACCAACAGAAATATATTTGAAAGAAATCGGCTTTATATCTCAACTTGTAATGTCAGGCATACAATCCATACAAGTCTGTTCCGGGCTCGAACAAAACCGAAGGCACTTCTTACGAAGCCCTTGCAATACGGGTATTCACAATCCCGATCGAATTTCCCATCACTTAAGGAATCTCAATACCAGGAGCTACCCAGTGCAGAGACAATCGATAGGTCATCCTATCGCTTTCACAAATACTCGGTCTTCAACACCGATCTTCAAATGCAATTCATAACGACGTATCACATATTCGGAATGGGTTATACGACCCCATGGTCCTTTCCCGGTTAACCCGAATAGTGAGCGCTTATTCAAAAATAAGTGTGCATTCAAATTCAAACAATCATATCAAATACCCAATCAAAGGGAAATATTGATAGTCGGCTATTGAACTATCAATGGATATGCATACATCACCAGATTCCAAATAATTTTCCAAATTATTTATTTTCCAAAATATCTTTACAAGATATAAAATTTCAACACTTCAAAAATAAATCAATATTTATTTTTAAAACAATTCTCCTTTTCATTTATAAATTCCATAATGAATTTATATTTCAAAATATCCATGCATATGCGATTTCAATAATCCATTTCAATTTATCTTCAAAAAAGATAAATTCTAATTATTCACTTCATATTGGAAAACATTTCCATACTTATTTATTCATAAGTAATTCACAAATTCCTTTTATTTTCAACACTTAGAAAATATTCAATATACTTAAATCGAATTAAGTATATAATTCATTCTTTAAGGAAATCATTCTCTTAAACATATTTATTTGGGCCAAAACGAATGTTACGTAAAACATCGTTACGACAACCCAAAATCACTAGTATAGGGATTCGAATTTAAATTAGATATATAAATCCCAATACTATACAAAACATTTCCTTTCGGAAATCATTTACTATAACAACAGTGTTATAGTCCACATTTCCTTTTATTTCTCGAAAACGTCTATTTCAACAATAAATGTTGAAATCTATGGTTTCGAATCTCAACACATTTTAAAACATCGTTAGATAGTTTTAATTCAATTTAAACATCTCATTCAAAACAATTTCTTTAACATATCATTCACTATTCAAAACGTGAACATACTTCTTTAACAAATTCCATCCTTTTATTCATTTTAATTCAAAGGATTATTCACTATTCAAAAATGCGAATATAACTCCATTTATAAGTTATAACAATTAACTTATCAAAATAAGTCGTTTGTGAATTTATAAAACAACGTTTATAAATTCCATTTCGATTTATTTATAAAAACTTCCTTTTTATAAATTCCTTTATTAACATATTCCAGTTTATAACTAAATTATAAACTAAACGTTCATATTATAAGTTAAATACTTATAAAACGATTATTTTATAAAATCGTTCTTTTAAAGACCTTCCAATTTATAAATCTTATAACTTATAAGATCCATTTATTTAACCAATCTATTCTTCAATTAACTTCACAAAATTTATAAATCTTACTGTTTATAAATTTTATCCTATAACTTCACCATTTAAATTCTATAAATTTCATTCTTTAGTGAAATTCATTTTCACTTCATTCAAACACTTATAAAACTCGTTTTATAATGTCAGTATTTCAATTTATAAATATCCATTTATAAATCTCTTAATATAAATCAATTTATATTATTCTTTAAAACGTCTTTAAATTCCTTTATAATTTCACCATTTTTGATTTATAAAATAATCAAATTTTATAAATCTTAAATTCAAACTTTTAATAATAAACTCAAAAATCCAGTTTAAATCATTTTATAAAATCATTGATCCATATTTCTCAAAAATCAACTTTTAATCGTATTTCTAAAAATCAGCTTTTTTTTACTATATTTCACAAAATCATAATTTTTATAACTTTAAAAATTATAACGTTTATTTATTTATAATGGATCAATTCCAAAAATATAGTATAATTTCAAAAATCACTTTAAAACCATTTTAAAATCCCAAAATTTGGGTCCAATGATGCTACACACCAAATAGTCAATCACGACTACAACGATATCATATATCGATATGATAATCCATCAAATATCAAAATATCTGAAATAAAATAAATACTGTTGAGGAATCCAGTTGGATCCCTCCAACCTGTTTCCTGCATCCAAAAACATTAGCACAATACCAATTTCGCTCCAGTACGAAATTATCGCGGTATATGTTCTTATTAAATATTATCCGCTTAATAACGGCGTAATAGGGTCTCATCCGCTAAACAAAAATTGCGGGAAATCAACAACTGCAATATATACATATGCCAATATATATATATTGATATTATATATAATACCAATTTCACTGTTTATGAAATATTCGCGGTATATGTTTATATTAAATAACATCCGCTTACTAACGGCGCATAATGTCTATTTTAACAATCAATTATTTACAGTCATCATTCAAACATGCATTCAAATATTTTAAATCTAACTATTTAAAATAAAAATCGAAATCTATTCGATTGAGTGAGAAGTTCTCACCTTGGTTTTAATTTCCGTTTAAGCTTTTATTTCGAATAAAATTAAACGCGCGTTTAATTTTACCCGAAATTCTCACTAACTCCAAATGACTCCAAACCAACTCCATCGCGTAGTGCTCGTCCATACGATTCCAACGCAACTGAGTTTGCATTTTTTCGACCTCGTATGAAAAAGTTATGAATTTTACAAGATTGCTCGTATTTTTATAACTTAAATACAACATAACTTAAATATTTATAACCTACATCTATCATCCACCATCCACTCCAGATCCAACGGCCCCAGGTTCATCTTCCCCACTCACGCAAGTTACAGGAGATAGCCGCACCCCCTTGAACCCAAACACCAAATCTAGGGTTCAATTGTTCTCCTCCATCTCTCAACGAAATTCGATCACACCTCCGCCACGTCGAAGCTCCTCTCCCCCTCTAGGTTCGGCCCCAACCCCATGATGCTCGGCCTCATGTGCTGCCTAGGAAGTCGTGCGTGACCTGATGAGAACGCCCCCCCTTCGCTCCCTCTCCGTTGCTCCGTTTCCGATCACCACCGTTGAAACTCTAGCTCTCATCGCCCTCTACGTCTTTCATGTTGAAACCTTAGCCTAATTGTCGACGGATTGGAAGAAATCGAGGAGGGAAGTTGAGTGTTTTCTGGCCATTCATTTTTAGGGCCGGCTACATGAAGCAAATTAGGGTTTTGGAATATATTTTATCAAATTTTGTGAAGGGGTAGGGCTATTTATAAGGAACGAGCGACACTATTCATCCCGGATTTTCCGAACTCCGATTTAGGCGCCGTAACCAGCGTACCTAGGGTTTATCCCGCGTTCCGGACACAATGGAACAGGTTTCGGAAGCTAATTCGGAAGTATGTGCGAGTTATGGCTGAAAACGTTCAATTTGAATTAAACCGATTTAAGTCGATTTCTAGGCGTTTTAATTTGTACCGGACAAACGGTAAATCCAATTGACTTGAAATTTGAAACCTTACAATAATATCACATTACGGATCCGATGAAACTGGTTTCGTCGAATTCCGAGACTTTTTGAAAAATGGCTATTTTGACTCGTCAAATTTAAATTAAAAATAAATCGATGCGTTTCGAGCTGCCACGATCAAACGATAACTCCGATTGACACGAAATTTGAAATCCGGTAATAACTAACTATTACGGATCCAATGGGACTGGTTTCGTTCAATTCTGAGACTGTTCAAAAATTGGCTATTTTACAGTCGATTATTAAATATTAAAATATTCAATTTTCACAATTTAACTTTTAATTCGATTTTAAAAGTTCTAGAATGTTTCTATAACTCCAGTATGATTAAATAAAATTTTCCAAATTATTTTCAATCATATTTAACTCAATTTTTAATTATTTCCATAATTTAACACATTAAATTATCGATTTAATTATCCAATTAAATCCAATAATTCAAATAAAAATTTATTCGACTTATAAATTCACTTATTAATATTTAAAAATTAATTAAATATTCAAATTTTAAATTATTAAAAATTCTGGGTCGTTACAATCTTTCCCCCTTAAAAGAATTTCGTCCTCGAAATTACAATTAAGAAAGGTTACAGTATCTATTAACTTTCCAAAATTCATAATTAAATTCCTTACAATACTTTACTAAGTTTTCAAATCATACTTAGTTATCTTTTCAAAAACAAATTATATCATTTAACTTTCAATTCCAAATCAAAGTTAAAGTTTTCACAATTTTCCGAATTTACTCAAATTTTTTCTAACGCCTTAAATTTTCGGAAAAATTCGCCATAGTCTCCTTTGCGCGGCTCGATCCGAAAAAATAAAATGACAGTATATATATCACAAATATACATCTCATCAAGTAATGAGGCATCCCGAAGGGAAAAAAGTGTAAAAGTGCGATATTTAATCCGAGATATGTACCTTATATTTTATTAGCAAGCATATACGGCTAATATAGCGCAAAAGCGAACTCCAAATGCGAAGCAACGCGATCCGCACCTACTAAACTCAACAAACAACATGAGAACATGCACATATGCAAATAATCTCAATATACAACATATAGCAACATAACAACTACATATGTCACATAAGCAATGTATTCAAAACAACAAATGCAAACATCAACCAACTACCATTCATAATCAAATGAATTTTCATTCATATTCTCATTAATATTAAATGAAATAGGTTTTCACTCTAAATCATATTTGATTTATTAACATTGGATTTTATCAACATTCATTTTCAATTCAATTAGTTTACATTTACTAATTAAATCCAATTCACTTTCAATTCTATTCAAATTTATTTATCTTTAATTTGAATTCAATTTCATAGCTTTCAATTTCATTAATACTTAATGAATTACATACAATCAATCAACAATCATATAACAACCAATGTATATTAATTTCAACCAAATTCCTTTGTTTCACTTACATTCATTTTGGTTTAACATCTTTACTTTCCAATTGGTTTTATTAAATTGACTTTCATTCAAGTATTCAACTTCCAATAACATTAGATTTTAATGAATCAACACTTATATTCATTATTTTATATCAACTTAAATTTACATTTAATTGATTAACATTCAATTCATTCAATTTCTAAAGTTGAATTTCATTTATATAACTCAAGTTCACCTTTGTCACTTTTATTTACAACTCATATTCAACAACTCTTAAGTTATATTCCATTTAACAAACATCATTTGTTTTTCATAACTTAAATTCCCACTTGTAAATAAATTCAGATTCCAAATTCTAAAGTAAATTTTCCATTTAACTTTAAATTCACCCTTATTTACAACTCATATTCATAAATATATTCATATAGTTTCACTTCTCATATATATAAGTTTATTTCACAATTGTAATTCACATTAATTATAATTCAATTCTTATAATTCTTTTACTTATACAATTATTCTTTTATTTAGATTATTCAAACAACCTAACAATCACTTATATACAATTTAATAATTTTGAAAAAATTATTCCTTCATATATAAAATATACTTAAGGTAAAATTATTCCATTTACCCAATTTAAAACAATATTGTGCCGAATTGTTCTATTCAAGTGTTTAGAAACCCCTTCGGCATAGTCTTGCGGACCACGCTGACGAAAGTTCATATGCCACTCAATAAACCAATCATCACAATATAAAACAAATTTTATATTCACTAACAAATACGCTCTCATAGCTATTATTACACTCAAACTCATTCTAGAGTACTACTGACTCTATCTCTAATGAATTATACCCAACAGAACCATGGTTGTCGCTTAACCATAAGCTCTGATACCAAATGTAAAGACCCGTAAGTCCGTACTCCTTGAATAGACACTAATCTCCTTTGTTTAATTCAAGATGAACGAAAATACGAACCCTTAGGGTTTTAAGAAGAATTTAAGAAAAGAAGAGAGAGAAGAGAAAAGAGATAGAAAATAGAGAGGAAAGAAGATAGACGATTTTTTTTTTAGAAAACAGAGAATTAGAAAAAACAGAAGATAGAAAATTTTAAAAATAGAAAGAAAAAGAGAATAGAGAAAAAGGAGAAAAACAGAAGAAAATAGGACGGGACAGAAAACAACAGAACAACATCAGAATCTCACAATTCGCAGCGGAACAACATATAATAATAAATGAATAATCTTTAAACAAAGAACTATATCAGTTATTACATTTCATTTCATTTCATTACATCATATCATCACATCAGAGTGTACAACATCATACAACAATAAACAATGCAGCGGAAAAAGAAATACTATATAAACTAGTAATACGCCATGCCATCCATCTTGCCTCCAGCAACTCCAGAATATCCAGAATATCCTGATAAACCTAACTCTTAACTGCCCGTGTGAAAATTGGTGGGCACCCAGAGTTTAGGAAGGAAAACAATAAACTCCAAGTCAGTCATGTGACTGGTGTGAGAACTCAAACAGTTTATTTAACTTTAAAATCAAAATAGAGGAATATTTTTAAATTCAATTCGAAATGCTTTTAAAAATGAGACTACCATAAGACCTCCCACCACACACACAATGCAAACGCAGACTTGGAGGAGATTTCTTCTTATGTTAGTCAAAGATGCTTGATACGCATTTAAAATAACATTTGATATTATTATTAGTGCATAGTGTAGAACAAATCACTTCGAAAGTAAAGATATAAATCTTAGCCAGCATAGGTACCATTATATTATGCCTACTATAGCTACCTCCTGAGGAAGTAGGTTCTACAACTAAAACCGTACAAGTTTCGTATTGTTTCTTTGGATTTCCAACAAATGGTCAGGCCAAGGAACTTCCCATTGCCACATGAGAATGCCTCTGGATGGACATCCCCGAGAACCAAACCGGATCTCTACCAACACAAGGCCGGGTTACTCCTAACTGAGTAACAACTGACCGAATATGCCATCCCCCGGTCCTTTGGGACCTTTATCACCGAGCGCTCGTAATCAATTCACACAATCATAAAGTGTTTTCAACATGAGTAAGTATCTGGGCTCCATACCATGATACCACCCTTTTCCAGAAGGAAATGGACACATCCTAAAGGGTGCTACCCCTCATAACCTTGCTGCTTCTTTCCTGTTTTGACCATTCACGGGGTGTGAGGCTCGACGAAGTCACGTCCACAAAAACATACTTTATACAAAAGCCATGCTTTGGGTCAACAAATGATCAACACAATGATCACAAGGATAGACGATCAAATAAATGATCCTATCACAAATAATCAACACAATGATCATTTCAGCATCACTCAGCATGTCACATTACCAAAATGGGATATATCGCTGATAACTTCAACTATATAACCTTTGAGCTCGTACGTCTCAAAGAAGGGTGTTAAGCAAAGAATAAATTCTCCGCCACCAACAGAAATATATTTGAAAGAAATCGGCTTTATATCTCAACTTGTAATGTCAGGCATACAATCCATACAAGTCTGTTCCGGGCTCGAACAAAACCGAAGGCACTTCTTACGAAGCCCTTGCAATACGGGTATTCACAATCCCGATCGAATTTCCCATCACTTAAGGAATCTCAATACCAGGAGCTACCCAGTGCAGAGACAATCGATAGGTCATCCTATCGCTTTCACAAATACTCGGTCTTCAACACCGATCTTCAAATGCAATTCATAACGACGTATCACATATTCGGAATGGGTTATACGACCCCATGGTCCTTTCCCGGTTAACCCGAATAGTGAGCGCTTATTCAAAAATAAGTGTGCATTCAAATTCAAACAATCATATCAAATACCCAATCAAAGGGAAATATTGATAGTCGGCTATTGAACTATCAATGGATATGCATACATCACCAGATTCCAAATAATTTTCCAAATTATTTATTTTCCAAAATATCTTTACAAGATATAAAATTTCAACACTTCAAAAATAAATCAATATTTATTTTTAAAACAATTCTCCTTTTCATTTATAAATTCCATAATGAATTTATATTTCAAAATATCCATGCATATGCGATTTCAATAATCCATTTCAATTTATCTTCAAAAAAGATAAATTCTAATTATTCACTTCATATTGGAAAACATTTCCATACTTATTTATTCATAAGTAATTCACAAATTCCTTTTATTTTCAACACTTAGAAAATATTCAATATACTTAAATCGAATTAAGTATATAATTCATTCTTTAAGGAAATCATTCTCTTAAACATATTTATTTGGGCCAAAACGAATGTTACGTAAAACATCGTTACGACAACCCAAAATCACTAGTATAGGGATTCGAATTTAAATTAGATATATAAATCCCAATACTATACAAAACATTTCCTTTCGGAAATCATTTACTATAACAACAGTGTTATAGTCCACATTTCCTTTTATTTCTCGAAAACGTCTATTTCAACAATAAATGTTGAAATCTATGGTTTCGAATCTCAACACATTTTAAAACATCGTTAGATAGTTTTAATTCAATTTAAACATCTCATTCAAAACAATTTCTTTAACATATCATTCACTATTCAAAACGTGAACATACTTCTTTAACAAATTCCATCCTTTTATTCATTTTAATTCAAAGGATTATTCACTATTCAAAAATGCGAATATAACTCCATTTATAAGTTATAACAATTAACTTATCAAAATAAGTCGTTTGTGAATTTATAAAACAACGTTTATAAATTCCATTTCGATTTATTTATAAAAACTTCCTTTTTATAAATTCCTTTATTAACATATTCCAGTTTATAACTAAATTATAAACTAAACGTTCATATTATAAGTTAAATACTTATAAAACGATTATTTTATAAAATCGTTCTTTTAAAGACCTTCCAATTTATAAATCTTATAACTTATAAGATCCATTTATTTAACCAATCTATTCTTCAATTAACTTCACAAAATTTATAAATCTTACTGTTTATAAATTTTATCCTATAACTTCACCATTTAAATTCTATAAATTTCATTCTTTAGTGAAATTCATTTTCACTTCATTCAAACACTTATAAAACTCGTTTTATAATGTCAGTATTTCAATTTATAAATATCCATTTATAAATCTCTTAATATAAATCAATTTATATTATTCTTTAAAACGTCTTTAAATTCCTTTATAATTTCACCATTTTTGATTTATAAAATAATCAAATTTTATAAATCTTAAATTCAAACTTTTAATAATAAACTCAAAAATCCAGTTTAAATCATTTTATAAAATCATTGATCCATATTTCTCAAAAATCAACTTTTAATCGTATTTCTAAAAATCAGCTTTTTTTTACTATATTTCACAAAATCATAATTTTTATAACTTTAAAAATTATAACGTTTATTTATTTATAATGGATCAATTCCAAAAATATAGTATAATTTCAAAAATCACTTTAAAACCATTTTAAAATCCCAAAATTTGGGTCCAATGATGCTACACACCAAATAGTCAATCACGACTACAACGATATCATATATCGATATGATAATCCATCAAATATCAAAATATCTGAAATAAAATAAATACTGTTGAGGAATCCAGTTGGATCCCTCCAACCTGTTTCCTGCATCCAAAAACATTAGCACAATACCAATTTCGCTCCAGTACGAAATTATCGCGGTATATGTTCTTATTAAATATTATCCGCTTAATAACGGCGTAATAGGGTCTCATCCGCTAAACAAAAATTGCGGGAAATCAACAACTGCAATATATACATATGCCAATATATATATATTGATATTATATATAATACCAATTTCACTGTTTATGAAATATTCGCGGTATATGTTTATATTAAATAACATCCGCTTACTAACGGCGCATAATGTCTATTTTAACAATCAATTATTTACAGTCATCATTCAAACATGCATTCAAATATTTTAAATCTAACTATTTAAAATAAAAATCGAAATCTATTCGATTGAGTGAGAAGTTCTCACCTTGGTTTTAATTTCCGTTTAAGCTTTTATTTCGAATAAAATTAAACGCGCGTTTAATTTTACCCGAAATTCTCACTAACTCCAAATGACTCCAAACCAACTCCATCGCGTAGTGCTCGTCCATACGATTCCAACGCAACTGAGTTTGCATTTTTTCGACCTCGTATGAAAAAGTTATGAATTTTACAAGATTGCTCGTATTTTTATAACTTAAATACAACATAACTTAAATATTTATAACCTACATCTATCATCCACCATCCACTCCAGATCCAACGGCCCCAGGTTCATCTTCCCCACTCACGCAAGTTACAGGAGATAGCCGCACCCCCTTGAACCCAAACACCAAATCTAGGGTTCAATTGTTCTCCTCCATCTCTCAACGAAATTCGATCACACCTCCGCTACGTCGAAGCTCCTCTCCCCCTCTAGGTTCGGCCCCAACCCCATGATGCTCGGCCTCATGTGCTGCCTAGGAAGTCGTGCGTGACCTGATGAGAACGCCCCCCCTTCGCTCCCTCTCCGTTGCTCCGTTTCCGATCACCACCGTTGAAACTCTAGCTCTCATCGCCCTCTACGTCTTTCATGTTGAAACCTTAGCCTAATTGTCGACGGATTGGAAGAAATCGAGGAGGGAAGTTGAGTGTTTTCTGGCCATTCATTTTTAGGGCCGGCTACATGAAGCAAATTAGGGTTTTGGAATATATTTTATCAAATTTTGTGAAGGGGTAGGGCTATTTATAAGGAACGAGCGACACTATTCATCCCGGATTTTCCGAACTCCGATTTAGGCGCCGTAACCAGCGTACCTAGGGTTTATCCCGCGTTCCGGACACAATGGAACAGGTTTCGGAAGCTAATTCGGAAGTATGTGCGAGTTATGGCTGAAAACGTTCAATTTGAATTAAACCGATTTAAGTCGATTTCTAGGCGTTTTAATTTGTACCGGACAAACGGTAAATCCAATTGACTTGAAATTTGAAACCTTACAATAATATCACATTACGGATCCGATGAAACTGGTTTCGTCGAATTCCGAGACTTTTTGAAAAATGGCTATTTTGACTCGTCAAATTTAAATTAAAAATAAATCGATGCGTTTCGAGCTGCCACGATCAAACGATAACTCCGATTGACACGAAATTTGAAATCCGGTAATAACTAACTATTACGGATCCAATGGAACTGGTTTCGTTCAATTCTGAGACTGTTCAAAAATTGGCTATTTTACAGTCGATTATTAAATATTAAAATATTCAATTTTCACAATTTAACTTTTAATTCGATTTTAAAAGTTCTAGAATGTTTCTATAACTCCAGTATGATTAAATAAAATTTTCCAAATTATTTTCAATCATATTTAACTCAATTTTTAATTATTTCCATAATTTAACACATTAAATTATCGATTTAATTATCCAATTAAATCCAATAATTCAAATAAAAATTTATTCGACTTATAAATTCACTTATTAATATTTAAAAATTAATTAAATATTCAAATTTTAAATTATTAAAAATTCTGGGTCGTTACAGTAGCTATAGTAGGCATAAGTGTGGAATGTCTATGCTGGCTAAGATTTATGTTATACTTTCGAAATGTTTTCCTACACTTTGCACTTATAATAATAATATCAAAGAAATTTGCGTATCAAGCATATTTGACTATCATAAGGAGAAATCTCCTCTGATTCTGCGTTTGCATTGTGTGTGTGTGTGGGAAGCCTTATGGTAGTTTCATTTTCCAAAAGCATTGCGGATCTATTTTAAAATATTTCTTTGTTTGTTTTTAAAAGATAAACTATTTTAGTTCTCACACACCAGTCCCATGACTGACCTGGAGTTTATTGTTCCCTTCCTAAACTCTGGGTGCCCACCAATTTCCACACGGGCAGCCTAGAGTTAGGTTATCAGGTCAATCTGGAATTCAGGAGATGCTGTGGAGATCTGGAGGCATGCTGGATTGTATGGCGTATCAACTAGTGTATAGTATTTCTTTTCCGCTGTTTGTTGTTGTAAACTCTGATAATATAATATAATGTAATGTAATGTAATGTAATGTAATGTAATGTAATGTAATGTAATGTATAAAATGTACAGTTCTTTTGATTTAAAGATTATTCATTTATCTATTATATGTTTTTCCGCTGCGAATTGTGAGATTCTGATATTGTTTCTATTGCTTCTTCTTTCTTTCTTATCCTACCTCTTCTTCTTTAACCCTAAAAATTCGTTTTTTCGGCCTTCGATTGCTCGGCAGTTAGTACAGTGGATGTATTAATGTCGATTTTCGAATGTCGAAAAATCGCGTCCTTACATTTTGGTATCAGAGCATTTGGTTAAGCGACAACCTTGGCTCTGTTGGGTGTTACTCATTAGAGATAGAGTCAGCAGCACTCTAGAATGAGTGTGAGTGTAATAATAGATATGAGTGCGTATTTGTTAGTGAATATAAAATCATTTTATATTTTGTTGATTGGTTTGTTGAGTGGTATATGGATTCTGCTCAATACGAGTAATTAACATTATTGACAGGAATCTCTAAACACTTGTACAGAACAATTTCGACACGATATCATTTTAAATTAGGGTAAATGAAATAATTTTACCTAAATTATTTTCGTATATAAAAGAGAAAAAATTTCTGTGAATTATTATAATATATGATTGCTTGGTTGCTAGAAAGTGATGATATTAAATTATTATCATTAATGTTGAAAAAAGAAATTGAAATCGTAACTCCAAAGTTAAGAAATAAATTCACATACAAATAGAATTGGAGAATATAAATTGTAAATGTGATTTGTAATTTGATGTAAAATTCCAAAGGAATGTTTGGAAATGTTTTGAAAGGGTTTGCAATTTGGAAATGATTAAATTTCTTTTTGAGTTTGAAAATGGTTTCCAAAGGTTTGGAAAAAATGTTTTTGGAGGCATAAAAGCTTTAAACTTTTTCCGGTCGCTGGAAAATAACTTCAGTGTTGACTGTAGCATCATCAGTGTTCATTTTCGTGTTTCCAAAAGAGGGATTGCTGCCAAGTTGTTTTAAATGGAAGTTGTTTGGAAAATTTGGGTTTGGATTTTGAAATTCAAAGGATAATTTGAATTGGTTTCAAAAATGGTTCTGAAATGTTGGAAATACTCTAGAATCTGATAAAAAATAGTTATGGAATAAAATTTATTGAGTTGAAAAAAAATTTGGGGTAGGAACAAATAAATTGAAATTGAATTTGAATTATGGAAGTAAATTTATGAATGAATGAATTTACAATTGCGAGTAAATGAAATTGGAAACTAAATGTTGGAATTCATTTGGAAATTGCAAGTAAATTGAAAATTTGTCAAGTTGGATCAAATGAAGCTAAGTACTAAAATAAAATTAGTAATTAAAACTAATTGAAGAAATGACAAATTTAATATGGGTTGAAATGAATTGAATTCAACATTTATAAATAAAGGGTAGATTAAATTCATATGGAATTTGAAATCCGGTTTAAATATAAGTGGTTATAAACCGAAATAGTGAATTGAATTGTGTTTGGGAACGAGCAAAAGAATGAAAAATAATCGATAAAATTCAATATTCAGAAGGTAAATTGAATCCAAAGAGAATTTAAATTGGAAATTGAATTCAAATGAAATTGATAATGTGAGATTGAATGAAAATGGATATTATGGTTAGCAGGATATATAGGTGGATTAAAGGAAATTGGGATTTTGATTTCGAAGATAAAAAAATTGAATTGCTCGACAAAAGGTATGTATTTGAATTTCAGTATGAAATTTGATGATTTTCTTATCCAGCCACTTGCCTCTTTCTTTTCTTTTTGAAATCTGGTTGCCGTGGTGCCATTTTTGTAGTCGTACCGAGCTAGCCGCGCAAAGGAGACGCTGGTGAAATTTTTCGAAAATTTAAGGCATTAAAATATTTTCGAGAAAATTGAAATTTTTTGAAAACTATAACTTTTATTTTGTAGTGAAAAGTTAAACGATATAGTTGGTTTTGAAAAAGATAACTATGTATGATTTGAAAACTTAGTAAAGTTATTGTAAGAAGTTTAACTATGGATTTGGAAAAGTTAAAATGTTTAAAAGAATTTGAAATTTAATTTGAACAAATGGTTTTGAAAAGTTAATGGATTTCAAGACTATTTCTTACTTGGCAATTTCGAGGACGAAATTCTTTTAAGGGGGGAGTTTGTAACGACCCAGAATTTCCGTCGTTTGAAATTCTTATATTTAATTGATTTTAAAATATCAACTATACGATAACTAAAATGGGATCTTTCCTCATCATTTCTTGACATTTCGCATTCTGTTTTCTTCATCCCTGTCCCTTCTCCATAGTCACCAAGGTAGAAACTCTAGGCAGTGCTAGGCTCAAGAACCCGTCAATCTGTAACGACCCAGAATTTTCGTCATTTGAAATTCGTGTATTTAATTGATTTTAAAATATCAACAAGTAAAATTTGTAAATAGAATAAATTTTATTTCGAATATCTAGATTTAATTGGATAGCTAAATCAATAATTCAATATTTGAAATTACAGAAATAATTGGAAATTGGGTTTAATGTGAAAAAAATTGATTTGTAAAGTAGTATTAAATCATATTGGAGTTAGAATGATGTTATAGAACTTTTAAAATTGAATTAAAAGTTAATTTGTGGAAATTGAATATTTTAATATTTAATTGACGAGTAAAAATAGTCATTTTTCAAAAGTCTCGGATTTCGATGAAACCAGTTTCATTGGATCTGTAATGTTAAATTATTGTATGATTCCAAATTTCGTGTCAATCGAATTTACGGTTTGTCCGGGGCAAGCTAAAACGCACTGAAATCGGTTTAAGTGAATTTTAAATTTAAATAGTCGATTCGAAAACCTATCTTCCAAAAATGATCGAATTGGCTCCCGATATATATTCCATTGCGTTCGGAATAGGGATAAAACATTATAAACGTCAGGTGGCACGCTTCGTTTGGAGTTCGGGAAAAATTCGGGTGAATAGTGCTTGAATATTTTCTATATAAGGACCTCATTTATTTCATTTTGCATCAAAACTGAGCTAGGGTTTCAGGCTGCCGCCCTCTAATTTCAAAGGCCGAAAATTTCGATTCTTCTCTCCTTAATCTCTTCTAATCCACACATTAATTTAAGAAACTTTCAACTAGAAAACGATAGAGGTTGGCAAGATCTTTAGATCCATACGGCTATGATCAAAAACGAGGTGGTGGATCGGTGGCTATTGGGGTTTGAACGTGTGCATTCTTTCACGTTTTTCAAGGTGCCGGAGGGGCCGAGTTAGGCGAGGCTTGGCTCGATGGTGCGCTAGAGCATAGTCGACGTGACGGAGGTGGTTGATCGACAAATAGTTCGACGTAGGTGGAGCATAATTCGAAGAACGATCGGCAGCCTATGGGTTTATACGTGCGTTCTAAAGCTGGGGATGGAGAAGATGCAATGACTGGACCAGATCTCATTTGATCAAAATCGATGGCCATGTGGAAGCAAGGGTTTGAAAATAAATAAAATAGTAAATTAATTTAGATAATTCGTGATTGTTTAAAACACTATAACTTTTTCATACGAGGCCCGTTTCGCACGAAACGAATTGCGTCAGGTTCGTATTGACGAATACTACGTAATGGAGCTGGATTGGAATCAATTGGAGCTAGTGATAATTTTGGGTAAAATTAAACACGTGTTTAATTTTATTCAAAATAAAACACTGCAACTGTTATTTGAAGCAAGGTGAGAACTTCTCACTCAATCGAATTTGGTTCGATTTAAATTTTACATAGTTAGATTTAAAATTGCATGATTGTGTGATTGAATGATAAATTGCTATATGTTGTATTGAAATAGACCCTATACGCCGTATATTAAGCGGAGGTTATTACATTAAACACATATACCGCGATATTCCACCTTGAAGTAGAATTGGTATTATATATGTATTTGGAGTTGATTTCCCGCATTATAGAGCGGATGAGACCCTATTGCACCGCATAATAGCGGATAATATTTTATATAAACCCATGTACCGTGATATTCCGTCTTGAAACAGGATTGGTATTTGCTAACATCTGTGGATGCAGGGAAACAGGTTGGAGGGATCCAACTGGATTCCTCGCCTGTATTGATTTATTTACAGATATTGTGATATGTTCTGTTATCGTATGATATATGATGTTTTGGATGTCTTGGTTGATGTATTGGTGTTGTTGCAGCATTGGGCCTATTTTTGGAGTTTTTAAAAATGTTAAAGTAACGATTTCGAATTTAAAAGGATTTTCAAGTGATTTTTGAAAGCATACATTTTATTGAATTTTGGAATTGATTCATTTTAAATAAATAAACGTTATAATTTTTATGTTATAAAAATTATGATTTTTGTGAAATATAACCGAAATGTGATTTTTTAAATAAGTAGTTGATTAATTTGTAAAATGGTTTAAATTGGGATTTTTGAATTTTTATAAACGGTTTATATAAAAGATTTATAAAATTGATATTTATAAATTAAAATATTGGAATTATAAAACGAGTTCTTATAAGTGTTAAAATGAAGTATAAATGGATTTCATAAGTGAATGAAATTTATAGATTTATAAATTGTGAAGTTATAAAATGAATAGATTTTGTGAAATAAAAGATTTATAAGTAATTAACTTATAAATTGGATTTTTGCATTTAAACGAGATATAAATAGAATTTGTTAATTAAGGGATTTTATAAGTTGAAGTTTTTATAAAATATATATATATGTGTGTGTGTGTGTGTTCTTGGGGCGTCTTTCCAGAGGCGTTCCCATGTGGCAATGGGAAGTTCCTTGGCCTAACCTTTGTTGGAAAATCCAAATAAACAATACGAGCCCGGTACGGTTTTAGTTGTATAACTTGCCATGGAATGTGGCGGTAACCTGCTATTGAACATGGTAGCTATAGTAGGCATAAGTGCGGAATGTCTATGCTGGCTAAGATTTATATTATACTTTCGAAATGTTTTCCTACACTTTGCACTTATAATAATAATATCAAATAAATTTGCGTATCAAGCATGTTTGACTATCATAAGGAGAAATCTCCTCCGATTCTGTATTTGCATTGTGTGTGTGTGCGGGAGGCCTTATGGTTGTTTCATTTTCCGAAGGCATTGCGGATCTATTTTAAAATATTTCTTTGTTTGTTTTTAAAAGATAAACTATTTAAGTTCTCATACACCAGTCCCATGACTGACCTGGAGTTTATTGTCCCCTTCTTAAACTCTGGGTGCCCACCAATTTCCACACGGGCAGCCTAGAGTTAGGTTATCAGGTCATTCTGGAATTCAGGAGATGCTGTGGAGATCTGGAGGCAAGCTGGATGGCATGGCATATCAACTAGTATATAGTATTTCTTTTCAGGTGTTTGTTGTTGTAAACTCAGATAATGTAATGTAATGTGATGTAATGTATAAAATGTACAGTTCTTTAGATTTAAAGATTATTCATTTATCTATTATATGTTGTTCCGCTGCGAATTGTGAGATTCTGATATTGTTTCTGTTGCTTCTTCTTTCTTTCTTCTTCTACCTCTTCTTCTTAACCCTAACAATTCAGTTTTCTGGCATTCAATTGCTCGGCAGTTGATACAGTGGACGTATTAATGTTGATTTTCGAACGTCGAAAAATCGCGTCGTTACACAATCCTTTGTACTTGTGACTTCAATATCTCTGAAATCTCCTTAAATTCCTGCTATTAAATTATATTCTAATATGCATTAGCACCTTCCATTACATTGCTTCATTGTAGTTTATGGTTTTAGAATTTTATTTATTGTCAAAATTTATTATCTAAAAAAATTCACGTTAATAAATCATAAATTATAATTTCCAACCATTTTCATTCAAACATTTCATTACGATGGTAATAAAACCCTAGTTCTACATTTTATATTTCAACAAATTCTTTAATTTTGTTTTCAATGTGCTTTATTCTGAATCAACAAATACCTTATATGTTAATTAAACAAAATTTCCATTTTATTACACTCATCGCTCAATAGTTAGCGCCTTTGCTTATATTAATTGAAATATTTAGTTACATTGAATTTCATTCATTACACAATAAATTTCAAACGGATTAAATTAAGATGATAGGTAAAATAATTGTTAAATCTTAGTAATTCAACACATTACTAAATTTATTATTTACAAACAAAGGTTAATAAATTTACTTATCTATGCTAAAACCAATTTCAATTAAATGATATATGATTTCTCCTGTCATATATTGTTTTTTATTCCTTATTAAACTCTACAAATATATCCAAATTAAACTTTACATTTATATTCCAATTAGAAGAAAAAACCATTTCATTCTTTGTTTACATTTTATTATTTACAATTGATGAAGTTTATATTCAAGCAGTTATTAATTATATTCAAATCGATAAAATTAGATTATATTTTAATTTGTGTTACCAACCTTATCTCATTGAACTTGTCGTTTTTAGAATTCATTTATGACCATGTTATATATTCTAACCCCTTTTTTTCATTAACAAATCATAAACTTTAATATCTGACAATATTAAATCCCAAAATTTTATTAAGTTTATTATTTTTAATTATAAAAAATACGGGTCGTTATAATCTCCCTCACTCAATTCTTTTCTTCCTCGAAGAGGAATAAGAAAGAATCAAGAGAACTGATATATTTTATTCAAAATAATCAATTCATAATCTATTGACTTACATATTTAAGTTTAATTTGAAAAGAACTCAACTTCCACGAAAATTTAAGAAGCGTCTCCTTTGCGCAGATAGGTTCGGAAGTATAACAATATCAATAATTACATTGTATATATCATATTTTAATAATATATCACCCCAAACCATGGGAAAGTAATAAAATACAGTTACAAAAACAGTAATCCGAAACATACCGATTTTGTCAGGCAACAAAACTCTATTTATGAAACCCAAAGCAATAACTATTGCATCCGTAAAAATGTATCATAATTACATAACTCAAGAAAATTAAACATGATAAAAGGACAATATACTAACTATTCTGTCACAAATACTAGTAACACACAATATAGCAATCATATGCAACGAAGAAATATAACATAATTGATAAGTATGATGCCCTTGTACAATCAATTCTAATGAATGTAACAGTTACATGCAACCAAAATAGTATAACAAATAGAAGCAACGATCATAGCACAACACTTAATTATTAAAGTTTGTACGATGTATATATATCATTTGTACACAATGCCTATTCTAATCACTTACTTGAATACACAAATTTCACTTACGAACCAGGATTTTTAACTCGACTGCTCTAATGCGGACTCTAATCCAATTTCTTGATTGGAAATCTCCATTCTCCTTGCATAGCCATAGACTATGATAGAAAACTTCAAATTCATATCAAAATTCTGTATCAAATGTTCACCGTCAAGAATCGAACAAAAAATCCTAATTCGGACTGGTGTGAATTATTACAAATCACGAATTCAAATCTAGATCAAAACTGTCATATGAATAAATGATCTGCATACAAGTTACATATTTTATTCTTTGGTTTCTTAAAATCATTTACTTTTCATTCATTTTATAATACTCGTTTATTTACATAAAGATCAGTCACGTACAAGACTTACTTTCCATTAAATATTTAAGTCATTAATGAATCATTTCATAAAATATTACTTAAGCTTCTACTTCTTTTACTTAAGTTTATAACTTAATCCGATTATAGAATAAAAATTTAAGTATTTGGTATTCGTCTTTGAAGAAGAAAGAAATATTTCAATATATCTTAAAAATTCAACTAAAACATTTAACCATATTCACTTAATATAATTATAAGATATATTTAAAGCATCCTCATAACATTATGCAAAGATTTTCTAATTTTTTTTAGAATACTGTTAAAAATTTATGTCAAAACAATTTAACAAGCTTCAAAATAAAGTTCTTTAAATCCAATAACTTATTAGTCCAATTATTTTAAATAAGTACAAAACCAAAAATTATTAAACTAAAATAATAATATACTCAAATCTCACATTAAATTTTCAATCAAAGTATCATATCTTCATAATTAATTTTAAAATACTTGTTCTAAAAATGAATATTCAAATCATGGAAAAAGTTTATTTCGATTTAATACAAAATTCAAACAGTAAATAAACTTTAAAGTTTCATATTACTACTTTGAAAACCAAGTAAATATTTCAAGCCACGCTTTGAAAAATAAAGATTCAAATTTTTTTTCAAACATATTGCTATAAATAAAACTTCCCAAATCATTTATTCATAAAATTTAATGATAATTTTTTTTTACTATGTAGTTCATTTATACAATATCTTTTAATTATATATTCTAAGAAACTTATATAAATTCTATTTTAAACATTCATTTGCAAATCTATCAACTTTAGTACTTTAAAAAAATCCATCCGTGAAATTCTTGCTTCATTTATAAATACCATTTAAATATTTTAAACAACATCTTTATAAATATATGTAAACAGTTTGAAAATAATTATTTACATAATTATTTATATTCAATAGGAGTTGCTGAAAAACTTAAATCCATTATTTATAAATTTATTAGTTTTAATCTCAAAATACTTCTCAACATCATTAATAAATCAATACTCATTGACTTTAAATATGTTTTATTGAATTAATAAATTCTCAAAATATTTACATCATTGATAATTAACCTTTAAACCATATCGTACATAAATAAACAATCTTTTAAACATTTTGAAGTATTTAGAAAAGAAAGAAAAATAGTCAAAATATCGTTTATATAATACTTTATCAAAATACTTTTATAACTCGATGTCCTAACAAGTCTATCCTATCTCTTCATAAAAAGTCTTGTCTTTTCGAAAAGTAGCTATTGTAGAAATTCAGTCTGGGTTAGTCGACTGAATATTCAAAATAATTTTTAAATATATATCCGTATATCTGTGCACTTGTGCATGTTGCGCAAACTTTCCATTGTCAATCGACTGGACCTCTAGATCAGTCGACTGACCTGGTGAAATTTGTGCAATATGCGCAGTTTACACAAAAATAGAAATATATATATAACTTTAATTACTTTTATAATTTAATATATGCTTATATATTTATAAAATATTTAGGAAATAGAATGATTAAATATATAAGCTAATATATACGTAACAGAGGAGAGATTTTAACAACATTGACCTAAGGCTCAAAAACAAAATAATATAATTGATGCACTTGTTTTGAAATCTCGTCTCCTTGCGGTGTGTATTCTCCTTTTGTCATAGCTGTCGTCAAATCTGTATGTCGTAGTGATAGCTTCATGTCATGGGTCAAAACCAAGTCTCAACATTCTCCTCCTTTTTGATTAATGGCAACCTGTAAATAGATATAGATTTTGATTGTACATATATAACATAAATACTTTGTAACGACCCAGAATTTTATTTAATTAAAATTTGAATATTTAATTAATTTTAAATATTAATAAGTGAATTTATAAGTCGAATAAATTTTATTTCGAATAATTGGATTTAATCGGATAATTAAATCGATAATTTAATATGTTAAATTATGGAAATAATTGAAAATTGGGTTTAATATAATTGAAAATGATTTGTAAAATTTTTATTTTATCATATTAAAGTTAGAACGATATTTCAGAACTTTTAAAATCGAATTAAAAGTTAATTTGTGAAAATTGAATATTTTAATATTTAATCGACTAGTGAAAATAGTCAATTTTTGAACAGTCTCAGAATTGAACGAAACCAGTTCCATTGGATCCGTAATAGTTAGTTATTACCGGATTTCGATTTTCGTAGCAAACGGAGTTATCGTTTGATCGTGGCAGCTCGAAACGCATCGAAATTGTTTTTAATATTAATTTGGCGAGTTAAAATAGCCATTTCTCAAAAAGTCTCGGATTTCGACGGAACCAGTTTCATCGGATCCGTAATGTGATATTATTCTAAGGTTTCAAATTTCGTGTCAATTGGATTTACCGTATGTCCGGTGCAAGCTAAAACGCCTAGAAAATCGTTTAAATCGGTTTAATTTAAATTGAACGTTTATTGCCATAACTCGTACAGATATCCGAATTAGCTTTCGAAACCTGTTCCGTTGTGTTCGGAACGCGGGGTAAACCCTAGAAACGCTTGTTACGGCGCGTGAATCGGAGTTTGGAAAACCCGGATGAATAGTGTTTTCGTTTGAAAATCTATAAAAGGAACTAAAACCCCTCACTATCTTCAACAACACTAAACCCTAGCCATTTTTCAGAGCCGCCGCCCCCTCCTTTTCAACGGCCAGGAAGCAATGTTCTTCCTCCTCCATTTACTCCAAATCTACACGTTATTTTAAGAAAACTTCAACATAAAGGTTGTAGAGGGCAATGTGATTGATATATCCAACGGCTAAGATGTTGTTTGGTGGAGTGGATCGACGTAAAAATGGATTTGAATGGCCGGAAATCACACATGAATTACGAGATATAGGGACCACCGAGTTCGCCTATATTGTGGCCGTGGGTAGCATTCGTGTGGAGCTTCAAGGTGGTGCTGTTATGATGGGATTTCGTCGACGTTTGGGGGTTCGATGATGATGGAGTTGAACGCGTGGATGGGTTCAAGGCTCGCGTATGTTAACTGGAACGAAGGGGGAGATGCTCGTTTGGTCGGCCGTGATCTAGCGTAGGAAATGTGCGCCCCTGATGGAAGGTTAAAATTATAAAGGAGATTTTAAATAAAAAATTGTATATTTATAATTCGTGTAACTTTAAAACATGATATCTCTTTGCTGCGAGGTCCAAATCGGACGAGATTTTTTGCATTGGAATCGTAACGATGAGCACTACGCTATGGAATTGGATTGGAGTCGTTTGGAGTTAGTGAAAATTTCGGGTAAAATTAAACGTCCGTTTAATTTTATTCGAAATAAATCGCTAAAACGAAATTGAAATCAAGGTGAGAACTTCTCACTCAATCGAATCAGTTTCGATTTTATTTTAAATAGTTAGATTTAAAATATTTGAATGCATGTTTGAATGATGATTGTTATCTATTGATTGTTAAAATAGACATTATGCGCCATTAGTAAGCGGATGTTATTTATTAAAAACATATACCGCGAATATTTCATAAACAGTGAAATTGGTATTATATATATAATAGCAATATATATATATATATATTGGCATATGTATATATTGGAGTTATTGATTTCCCGCATTTGTTTAGCCGATGAGACCCTATTGCGCCGTCTATTAAGCGGATAATATTTTAAATCACATATACCGCGATAATTCCGTACCGGAGCGGAATTGGTATTGTGCTAATGTTTTTGGATGCAGGAAAACAGGTTGGAGGGATCCAACTGGATTCCTCAACAGTATTTATTTGAATTCAGATATTTTGATATTTGATGGATTATCATATCGATATATGATATCGTTGTTGTCGTGATTGGCTATTTGGTATGTAGCATCATTGGACCAAATTTTGGAATTTTAAATGGATTTTAAAGAGATTTTTGAAAGTATATGTTTATAAAATATTTTTGGAATTGATCCATTTTAAATAAATAAACGATATAATTTTCATGTTATAAAAATTATGATTTTTTAGAAATACAGTTAAAGTTTGATTTTTGAGAAAATATGGATTAATGATTTTATAAAATAGTTTAAATTGGATCTCTGAATTTATTGTAAAAAGTTTAAATATAGGATTTATAAAACTTGATTATTTTATAAATCAAAATGATAAAATTTATAAAGGAGTTTAAAGATGTTTTAAAAAAATAATATAAATTGATTTATATAAGAGATTTATAAATTGATAATTTGTAAATTAAAAATATTTGAGTTATAAAACGAGTTTTTATAAGTGTTAGAATGAATTGTGAATGAATTTCATAAATGAATGAAATTTATAGAATTATAAACGGTGAAGTTATAAATGGAATTTTATAAGCAGTAGGTTTATAAAATTCATAAAGTTATTAAAAGAATGGTTTTGGATAAATAATTGAATCTTATAAGTTATAAGATTTATAATTATGAAGTTCAAAGGAACGATTTTGCAAACAAATAAATTATAAGTATTTCACTTATGATAGGAACTTTTGTTTTATAATTGAGTTATAAATTGAATAGGTTAATAAAGGAATTTATAAAAAGGAGTTGTTATAAAATAAATAGAAATGGAATTTATAAACATTGTTTTATAAATTCGCAAATGACTTATTTTGATAAGTAAATTGTTGAAACCTATTAATGGAGTTATATTCACGTTTTTGAACTGTGAATAATCCTTTAAAACGAAATGTATAGAAAGGATGAAATTTGTTAACATAGAATATTCACGTTTTTGAATAGTGAATAATATGTTAAAGAAAATGTTTAGGATGTGATATTTTAAACGGAATTAAAATGATCTAACGATGTTTTAAAATGTGTTAAGATTCGAAACCATAGATTTCAACATCTATTGTTGAAATAGACGTTTTCGAGAAATAGAAGGAAATGGTGGACTATAACACTGTTGTTATAGTAAATGATTTCCGAAAGGAAATGTTTTGTATAGTATTGGGATTTATATATCTATTTTAATTTCGAATCCCTATACTAGTGATTTTGGGTTGTCGTAACGATGTTTTACGCAACATTCGTTTTGACCCAAATAAATATGGTTAAGAGAATGATTTCCTTAAAGAATGAAATATATACTTAATTTCGATTTAAGTATATTGAATATTTTCCAAGTGTTGAAAATAAATAAAATTTGTGAATTACTTATGAAAAATAAGTATGGAAATGTTTTCCAATATAAAGTGAATATTTTGAGAATTTATCTTTTTGAAGATAAATTGAAATGAATAATTGAAATCGTATATGCATGGATATTTTGGAATGTAAATTCACTATGGAATTTATAAAAGAAAGGGGAACTTGTTTAAAAATAAATATTGATTTATTTTTGAAGTGTGAAAATTATATATCTTGTAAAGATATTTTGGAAAATAAATAATTTGGAAAATTATTTGGAATCTGGTGATGTTGTGCATATCCATTGATAGTTCAATAACCGACTATCAATATTTACCTTTGAAAGGTATTTGTTGTGATTTGCTGAATTTGAATGCTACACTTATTTTTAAATTATTGCGCTCGTTATTCGGATTACCCATTCCGAATAGTGATACGACGTAATGGATAGCATTGATGACCGGTGTTGAAGACCGGGTATTTGCGAAAGCGATAGGATGACCTATCGATTGTCTCTGCACTGGGTAGCTCCTGGTATAGGGATTCCCTAAGTGATGGGAAATTCGATCGGGATTGTGAATACCCGGATTGCAAGGGCTTCGTAAGAAGTGCCTTCGGTTTTGTTCGAGCCCGGAACAGACTTGTATGGATTGTATGTCTGACGTTACAAATTGAGATATAAAGCAGATTTCTTTCAAATATATTTCTGTTGGTAGCGGAGAATTTATTCTTTTAGCTTAACACCCTTCTCTGAGACGTACGAGCTCAGAGGTTATGTAGTTGAAGGTTATCAGCGATATATTCCCAATTTGGTAATGTGACATGCTGAGTGTTGCTGTAAATGATCATTGTGTTGATTATTTGTGATAGGATCATTTATTTGATCGTCTATCTTGGTGATCATTTCTATGATCATTTGTTGACCCAAAGCATGGCTTTTGTATAAAGTATGTTTTTGTGGACGTGACTTCGTCGAGCCTCACACCCCGGGAATGGTCAAAACAGGAAAGATGCAGCAAGGTTATGAGGGGTAGCGCCCTTTAGGATATGTGCATTTCCTTCTGGAAAAGGGTGGTATCATGGTATGGAGCCCAGATACTTACTCATGTTGAAAACACTTTATGATTGTGTTAATTGATTGCGAGCGCTCGGTGAAAGGTCCCAAAGGACCGAGGGATGGCATATTCGGTCAGTTGTTACTCAGTTAGAGGTAACCCGGCCTTATGTTGGTAGAGATCCGGTTTGGTTCTCGGGGATGTCCATCCAAAGGCATTCTCATGTGGCAATGGGAAGTTCTTGGCCTGATCATTCGTTGGAAATCCAAAGAAACAATACGATCTTGTACGGTATTAGTTGTAGAACCTATCATTCACTTATGGTGGCGCCCCACTGTTTGGATGGTAGCTATAGTAGGCATAGTTCAGAATGTCTATGCTGGCTAAGATTTATATTCTACTTTCGAAATGAATTTTTCCTACACTATGCACTAGTAATAATATCAAATGTTCTTTTTAATGCGTATCAAGCATCTTTGACTATCATAAGGAGAAATCTCCTCCGATTCTGCGTTTGCATTGTGTGTGTGTATGGGAGGCCTTATGGTAGTCTCATTTTTAAAAGCATTGCGAATTGACTTTAAAAATATTCCTCTATTTTGATTTTAAAGATAAATAAACTGTTTTGAGTTCTCACACCAGTCACATGACTGACTCGGAGTTTATTGTGTCCTTCCTAAACTCTGGGTGCCCACCAATTTCCACACGGGCAGTAAAGAGTTAGGTTTATCAGGATATTTCTGGAGTTGCTGGAGGCAAGCTGGATAGCATGGCGTATTACTTGTATATAGTATTTCTTTTTCCGCTGCACTGTTTGTTGTTGTTGTTGTACACTCTGATGTAATGAAATGTAATGTGATGTAATAACTGATATAGTTCTTTGTTTAAAGATTATTCATTTATCTATTATATGTTGTTCCGCTGCGATTTTGAGATTCTGATGTTGTTCAGCTATTGTTCTGTTTTCTGTTCCGTTCTATTTCCTATTTTCTTTTCTCTCTATTTTCTATCTTTTTCCCTCTTCTTCTCTCTTCTTCTGTCTCTTTCTTTTTCTTAAAATCCTAAGTGTTCGGTTTTCCGTCATTCGATTGCTCGGCAGTCGATAAAGTGAGCATCGATGTTGAATTTTCGAAAGTCGAAGAATCGGGTCCTTACAGTTGGTATCAGAGCATATGGTTAAGCGACAACCATGGTTCTGTTGGGTATTACTCATTAAAGATAGAGTCAGTAGTACTCTAGAATGAGTTTGAGTGTAATAATAGCTATGAGAGCGTATTTATTAGTGAATATAAAATTGTTTTATATTGTGATGATTGGTTTATTGAGTGGCATATGAACCTTCGTCGGCACGGTCTGTACAACTATGCCGAAGGGGTTTATAAACACTTGAATAGAACAATTCGACACAATATTGTTTTAAGTTGGGTAAATGAAATAATTTTTACCTTGATTATATTTTTATATACAAAGGAATAATTTTTCAGAATTATTAAAGGATATATAAGTAGATTGTTTGATTGTTTAGTTGTTTGAATAATCTAAATAAAAGAGTAATTGTATAAGTAAAATGAATTATAAGAATTGAAATTATAATTAAAGTGATTTACAATTGTGAAATAAACTTATATATATGAGAAGTGAAACTATATGAATATAACTTAAGAGATGTTGAATGAAGTTGATTTTGATATCAAAGTAAATTAATAAAGTTAAGTGGTAGATATGAACTTAGATTATGTAAATGAAATTCAACTTTTGTAATTGAATTGAATTAATGAATTGAATGTTAATCAATTAAATGTGAATAATTGATATGAAATAATGAATATAAGTGTTAATTCATTAAAATCTAATGTTATTAGAAGTTGAATAATTGAATGAAAATCAATTAATTAAACCAACTGAAAGTAAGGATGTTAAACCAAATTGAATGAATATAAGCAAAGGAATTTGGTTGTAATTAATATACATTGGTTGTTATATGATTGTTAGTTGATTGTATATTATTCATTAAGTTAATGGAATTGGAAGCTAAAATAATTGAAATTCAATTGAAAGTTAAGTGAATCTTAAATAGAATTAAAGTTGATTTGGAAGTGAACCAACTTGAATATGAATTAGTGAATGCAAACTAATTAAAATTGAAAATGAATGTTAGTAAGAACATCCACTGTAAATGAATCAATGTGATTAAATTGAAAACCAATTCATTTAATATTAATGAGAATATGAATGAATATACATTGGTTATAAATTTGTTGGATGATAGTTGGTTGATGGTTGAATATATTGCTTTTACTGCATTTGCTATGTTGACATATATAGTTATTATGTTGCTATATGTTGTGTATTGATACTATTTTCATATATACATGTTCTCATGTTGTTTGTTGAGTGTTTAGTAGGTGCAGATTGCGTTTGCTTCGCATTTGGAGCTCGCTTTCGCGCTATATTAGCCGTATATGCTTGCTAATAAAATATAAGGTACATATCTCGGATTAAATATCGTACTTTTATACTTTTTTCCCTTCGGGATGCCTCATTACTTGATGAGATGTATATTTGTGATATATATACTGTCATTTTTTTTCGGATCAAGCCGCGCAAAGGAGACTATGGCGAATTTTTCCGGAAATTTAAGGCGTTAGAAAAAATTTGAGAAAATTGGAAAATTTTTGAAAACTTTAACTTTGATTTTGGAGTTGAAAGTTAAACAATAGTAATTGTTTTTGAAAAGATAACTAAGTATGATTTGAAACTTAGTAAGTTATTGTAAGAAAATTAACTATGGATTTTGTAAAGTTAATAGATTCTGTAACTTTTCTTACTTAATAATTTCGAGGACGACATTCTTTTAAGGGGGAAGATTGTAACGACCCAGAATTTTATTTAATTAAAATTTGAATATTTAATTAATTTTAAATATTAATAAGTGAATTTATAAGTCGAATAAATTTTATTTCGAATAATTGGATTTAATTGGATAATTAAATCGATAATTTAATATGTTAAATTATGGAAATAATTGAAAATTGGGTTTAATATGATTGAAAATGATTTGTAAAATTTTATTTTATCATATTAAAGTTAGAACGATATTTTAGAACTTTAAAATCGAATTAAAAGTTAATTTGTGAAAATTGAATATTTTAATATTTAATCGACTAGTGAAAATAGTCAATTTTTGAACAGTATCAGAATTGAACGAAACCAGTTCCATTGGATCCATAATAGTTAGTTATTACCGGATTTCGATTTTCGTAGCAAACGGAGTTATCGTTTGATCGTGGCAGCTCGAAACGCATCGAAATTGTTTTTAACATTAATTTGGCGAGTTAAAATAGCCATTTTTCAAAAAGTCTCGGATTTCGACGAAACCAGTTTCAGCGGATCCGTAATGTGATATTATTGTAAGGTTTCAAATTTTGTGTCAATTGGATTTACCGTTTGTCCGGTGCAAGCTAAAACGTCTAGAAAATCGTTTAAATCGGTTTAATTTAAATTGAACGTTTATTGCCATAACTCGCACAGATGTCCGAATTAGCTTTCGAAACCTGTTCCATTATGTCCGGAACGTGGGGTAAACCCTAGAAACGCTGGTTACGGCGCGTGAATCGGAGTTTGGAAAACCCGGATGTACAGTGTTTTCGTTTGAAAATCTATAAAAGGAACTAAAACCCCTCACTATCTTCAACAACACTAAACCCTAGCCATTTTTCAGAGCCGCCGCCCCCTCCTTTTCAATGGCCAGGAAGCAATGTTCTTCCTCCTCCATTTACACCACTCCAAATCTACACGTTATTTCAAGAAAACTTCAACATGAAGGTTGTATAGGGCAATGTGATTGATATATCCAACGGCTAAGATGTTGTTTGGTGGAGTGGATCGACGTAAAAATGGATTTGAATGGCCGGAAATCACGCATGAATTACGAGATGTAGGGACCACCGAGTTCGCCTATACTGTGGCCGTGGGTAGCATTCGTGTGGAGCTTCAAGGTGGTGCTGTTATGATGGGATTTCGTCGACGTTTGGGGGTTCGATGATGATGGAGTTGAACGCGTGGATGGGTTCAAGGCTCGCGTATGTTAACTAGAACGAAGGGGGAGATGCTCGTTTGGGCGGCTGTGATCTAGCGTAGGAAATGTGCGGCCCTGATGGAAGGTTAAAATTATAAAGGAGATTTTAAATAAAAAATTGTATATTTATAATTCGTGTAATTTTAAAACATGATATCTTTTTGCTGCGAGGTCCAAATCGGACGAGATTTTTTGCATTGGAATCGTAACGATGAGCACTACGCTATGGAATTGGATTGGAGTCGTTTGGAGTTAGTGAAAATTTTGGGTAAAATTAAACGTCTGTTTAATTTTATTCGAAATAAATCGCTAAAACGAAATTGAAATCAAGGTGAGAACTTCTCACTCAATCGAATCAGTTTCGATTTTATTTTAAATAGTTAGATTTAAAATATTTGAATGCATGTTTGAATGATGATTGTTATCTATTGATTGTTAAAATAGACATTATGCGCCGTTAGTAAGCGGATGTTATTTATTAAAAACATATACCGCGAATATTTCATAAACAGTGAAATTGGTATTATATATATAATAGCAATATATATATATATATATTGGCATATGTATATATTGGAGTTATTGATTTCCCGCATTTGTTTAGCGGATGAGACCCTATTGCGCCGTCTATTAAGCGGATAATATTTTAAATCGCATATACCGCGATAATTCCGTATTGGAGCGGAATTGGTATTGTGCTAATGTTTTTGGATGTAGGAAAGCAGGTTGGAGGGATCCAACTGGATTCCTCAACAGTATTTATTTGAATTCAGATATTTTGATATTTGATAGATTATCATATCGATATATGATATCGTTGTTGTCGTGATTGGCTATTTGGTATGTAGCATCATTGGACCAAATTTTGGAATTTTAAATGGATTTTAAAGAGATTTTTGAAAGTATATGTTTATAAAATATTTTTGGAATTGATCCATTTTAAATAAATAAACGATATAATTTTCATGTTATAAAAATTATGATTTTTTAGAAATACAGTTAAAGTTTGATTTTTGAGAAAATATGGATTAATGATTTTATAAAATAGTTTAAATTGGATCTCTGAATTTATTGTAAAAAGTTTAAATATAGGATTTATAAAACTTGATTATTTTATAAATCAAAATGATAAAATTTATAAAGGAGTTTAAAGATGTTTTAAAAGAATAATATAAATTGATTTATATAAGAGATTTATAAATTGATAATTTATAAATTAGAAATATTTGAGTTATAAAACGAGTTTTTATAAGTGTTAGAATGAATTGTGAATGAATTTCATAAATGAATGAAATTTATAGAATTATAAACGGTGAAGTTATAAATGGAATTTTATAAGCAGTAGGTTTATAAAATTCATAAAGTTATTAAAAGAATGGTTTTGGATAAATAATTGAATCTTATAAGTTATAAGATTTATAATTATGAAGTTCAAAGGAACGATTTTGCAAACAAATAAATTATAAGTATTTCACTTATGATAGGAACTTTTGTTTTATAATTGAGTTATAAATTGAATAGGTTAATAAAGGAATTTATAAAAAGGAGTTGTTATAAAATAAATAGAAATGGAATTTATAAACATTGTTTTATAAATTCGCAAACGACTTATTTTGATAAGTAAATTGTTGAAACCTATTAATGGAGTTATATTCACGTTTTTGAACTGTGAATAATCCTTTAAAACGAAATGTATAGAAAGGATCAAATTTGTTAGCATAAAATATTCACGTTTTTGAATAGTGAATAATATGTTAAAGAAAATATTTAGGATGTGATATTTTAAACGGAATTAAAATGATCTAACGATGTTTTAAAATGTGTTAAGATTCGAAACCATAGATTTCAACATCTATTGTTGAAATAGACGTTTTCGAGAAATAGAAGGAAATGGTGGACTATAACACTGTTGTTATAGTAAATGATTTCCGAAAGGAAATGTTTTGTATAGTATTGGGATTTATATATCTATTTTAATTTTGGATCCCTATACTAGTGATTTTGGGTTGTCGTAACGATGTTTTACGCAACATTCGTTTTGACCCAAATAAATATGGTTAAGAGAATGATTTCCTTAAAGAATGAAATATATACTTAATTTCGATTTAAGTATATTGAATATTTTCCAAGTGTTGAAAATAAATAAAATTTGTGAATTACTTATGAATAAATAAGTATGGAAATGTTTTCCAATATAAAGTGAATATTTTGAGAATTTATCTTTTTGAAAATAAATTGAAATGAATAATTGAAATCGTATATGCATGGATATTTTGGAATGTAAATTCACTATGGAATTTATAAAAGAAAGGGGAACTTGTTTAAAAATAAATATTGATTTATTTTTGAAGTGTGAAAATTATATATCTTGTAAAGATATTTTGGAAAATAAATAATTTGGAAAATTATTTGGAATCTGGTGATGTTGTGCATATCCATTGATAGTTCAATAACCGACTATCAATATTTACCTTTGAAAGGTATTTATTGTGATTTGCTGAATTTGAATGCTACACTTATTTTTAAATTATTGCGCTCGTTATTCGGATTACCCATTCCGAATAGTGATACGACGTAATGGATAGCATTGATGACCGGTGTTGAAGACCGGGTATTTGCGAAAGCGATAGGATGACCTATCGATTGTCTCTGCACTGGGTAGCTCCTGGTATAGAGATTCCCTAAGTGATGGGAAATTCGATCGGGATTGTGAATACCCGGATTGCAAGGGCTTCGTAAGAAGTGCCTTCGGTTTTGTTCGAGCCCAGAACAGACTTGTATGGATTGTATGTCTGACGTTACAAATTGAGATATAAAGCAGATTTCTTTCAAATATATTTCTGTTGGTGGCGGAGAATTTATTCTTTTAGCTTAACACCCTTCTCTGAGACGTACGAGCTCAGAGGTTATGTAGTTGAAGGTTATCAGCGATATATTCCCAATTTGGTAATGTGACATGCTGAGTGTTGCTGTAAATGATCATTGTGTTGATTATTTGTGATAGGATCATTTATTTGATCGTCTATCTTGGTGATCATTTCTATGATCATTTGTTGACCCAAAGCATGGCTTTTGTATAAAGTATGTTTTTGTGGACGTGACTTCGTCGAGCCTCACACCCCGGGAATGGTCAAAACAGGAAAGATGCAGCAAGGTTATGAGGGGTAGCGCCCTTTAGGATATGTGCATTTCCTTCTGGAAAAGGGTGGTGTCATGGTATGGAGCCCAGATACTTACTCATGTTGAAAACATTTTATGATTGTGTGAATTGATTGCGAGCGCTCGGTGAAAGGTCCCAAAGGACCGGGGGATGGCATATTCGGTCAGTTGTTACTCAGTTAGAGGTAACCCGGCCTTGTGTTGGTAGAGATCCGGTTTGGTTCTCAGGGATGTCCATCCAGAGGCATTCTCATGTGGCAATGGGAAGTTCCTTGGCCTAATCATTTGTTGGAAATCCAAAGAAACAATACGATCTTGTACAGTATTAGTTGTAGAACCTATCATTCACTTATGGTGGCGCCCCACTGTTTGGATGGTAGCTATAGTTGGCATAGTTCGGAATGTCTATGCTGGCTAAGATTTATATTCTACTTTCGAAATGAATTTTTCCTACACTATGCACTAGTAATAATATCAAATGTTCTTTTTAATGCGTATCAAGCATCTTTGACTATCATAAGGAGAAATCTCCTCCGATTCTGCGTTTGCATTGTGTGTGTGTGCGGGAGGCCTTATGGTAGTCTCATTTTTAAAAGCATTGCGAATTGACTTTAAAAATATTCCTCTATTTTGATTTTAAAGATAAATAAACTGTTTTGAGTTCTCACACCAGTCACATGACTGACTCGGAGTTTATTGTTTCCTTCCTAAACTCTGGGTGCCCACCAATTTCCACACGGGAGGTTAAGAGTTAGGTTTATCAGGATATTTCTGGAGTTGCTGGAGGCAAGCTGGATAGCATGGCGTATTACTTGTATATAGTATTTCTTTTTCCGCTGCACTGTTTGTTGTTGTTGTTGTTGTACACTCTGATGTAATGAAATGTAATGTGATGTAATAACTGATATAGTTCTTTGTTGAAAGATTATTCATTTATCTATTATATGTTGTTCCGCTGCGATTGTGAGATTCTGATGTTGTTCAGTTATTGTTCTGTTTTCTGTTCCGTTCTATTTCCTATTTTCTTTTCTCTCTATTTTCTATCTTTTTCCCTCTTCTTCTCTCTTCTTCTATATCTTTCTTTTTCTTAAAACCCTAAGTGTTCGGTTTTCCGTCGTTCGATTGCTCGGCAGTCGATAAAGTGAGTATCGATGTTGAATTTTCGAAAGTCGAAGAATCGGGTCCTTACATACTTACTCCCCCTAAATCTTTGACGCTCTATATCCTGCATTCTTAATGTTAGCAACAATAATTCTACCCCTTTGACATCGACAAAAAGGAATAAGGAATATAAAAGTATGAACTTATAATTTCATAGACATTACGTAGAAAACAATCATTCATACATTAAACTTCCATAAACAAGAGTTTTTGAAATAATAGGAAATAGAGTGGCCATTTAGTACAAGCCATAAGAAATGAATACTAATGTTTTAAAAGAAAAAACATCTTATGCCATTGGTTGCTTACCCCTACCACTATGTGATGTCTGACCACCACTATCCCCTTCATCTCCATTATCGCACTTCTACTTGGTTGATCGTCGAAAGAAGAAGACCATGTGAAAACGGGTTGTTTACCCAGATGGTCTAAACTAACCATGGACGTCTCGAAAGAACATGAAATAACATGCCATAACTTCGTAAAAAATCCTTTAACCTTAGCGTCTTTTCAAATTTGGTGATATTGGATTGAAGAATCCGTTGGTTACGACATATTATAGAAATTCACTCACATGGAGGAAGGCCTGGATTCAGAATCAAAATTTCGTCTTGTTGACGATGAGTTGATCTTTGACGAGATGGACCTTGAGATGCTTCGCCTTCTGGGTGTTGTGTTTGTCCTTGAGATAGTTGGCGTTGGGTCCATTCTTCCAAAGTGATGATTGGAGGTGGTCGAGCAACCGGAAGCTTCATTAATGCCAAGGTGCGAGAATTTAAACATCCAACAATAGAAATGGCGAGTCCGGTTCTGGAATCTCACAAACTTTTAGAAGTCGCATAATATATTCACCATAATAGATGACATTCATTCGACCGTTGTTGAAGCTTAAGAATTCGTCAAGAATCAAACATAGCTAGTTGACTTTAATGTTTTTGACAGCAGCGTACAAAGCTTTAAAGTTATATTCATAGACAAGTTCATAACTTCGGGTTCTCGGAGTTATGGTTTTCATTAAAGCGTGATGTATAATTCTTGTTTTTGGTCGTAGAGACGTGGATTTGAGTTGATGCATGTTGTCTTTTAAAAACAAGTGACTTATATGGTCACGTACAACCAAATCAATACTGGCCAATTCCATACCATCATTTTCGGTTCTAAATATGAGCCATTCGATCTAAGGAGAAAAGGACGGGTTTTCCACACACTAGACTCTATACACAATCTTGTTGATTTTGAACGGTTTGACGACCCAAGTTAAGATTTGCGTAGGATAATTTGACCATTATTTGATTGATTTTGTGCTTATTATCGTCAATGTTGAATGACGATTCCAAATTGCTCCTACGAGCTAATTCTTAGATACGGTATGGAGAGAAATCAGAAAACTTAACAAACGAACCTTTAAAGATAAATGAATCTTGCATTCGTCTCCACCTCCTAATTGCGGTATCATCGAATAGCCATCTTTGGATTTGCTCATTTGAAGGAGGTTGAGAGGATGAAGAAGCTTGTTCCTTTCTCGTAGGAGCCATTAATTTGAATTTTTGGAGAATAAAAATGGAGTTTTTGAAAGACTATGGTTTTGGAAAACTTTGAAATCTGAGATGAGAATAGTGAAAGAAGGTAAAGTAGAAGTTAAAAGGAGGAAAGTGGGTGGGTAAAAGCAATAAGTTACTCAGATTTATGATTTAGTCGACTGTCTCAGTGCTTTAGTCGATTGAAGCTGAAAATCAAAAAATTTCACCCTTCTGGTCCAGTCGACTGAGGCACTGAGGCAGTCAAATGGCCATGCGTTTTAAAAAAAAAATCACTTCTGTGTCAGTCGACTGACCACCTGGCTCAATGGACTGACCTAGATGAATTTTTTATAGTGAATTTTTTTTGGAGTAAAATTTTAATATATTATATATGTGAACGTTGTAAGTTTATTATTGAACATTATAATTAGTTTACATATTGATGAATGAAACAGAAATAAATTATTCGAAGAACAAAACATACATACTTAGTAGAATTTTTCGAAAATAAAACAAAAGATAATAACAACTATGCTTTACTTTGAAGGGCTAGGCATCTTGTAGCCCATTAGTTGCTTGCGACGAGCATTCGATTCTTCATTGCGATCCCATGAATTCGGTGAGAACGATGGTCGCAGTGGGGATGAAGTCGAAGGTATGTTCATCTATCGGATGTGAAGAGGCCTGCAAAACTTTGTAGCAATATGCTCGATAATTCCTAATCGTCTAGAGTTAATCTTTTGTTCGTAGTATATTTCACGTTGAAGCATTAGTTATTATCGTTGATAATAGTGCAAATCATCTATCTTTTGCTTCATGTTTGGAGATATGTCAATCATCTTCTTTTCTTTCGTTTTATCCGAAGTATATCCGGTATGATAAGCAGAAGATGATGAAGTTTTATGAACCGGAGTCTTTGGTGAATTGTTTAAGGAAAGAATTTCGATAGAATCAGTGGCTGAAGAGGTTGACATCGTGAAAAATAGTTTTTGAAAGGAAAAATGAAAGAAAGTTGTGTTTGTATTTCAGTTTGGTTGTATATAAAAATAATGAAGTATGCATATCTATTTATAGCATAAGTTTAGAGCAAAAGTAGGTAGAAATACGTGGCTTGTATTGAATTTAGCCAAGTAATAGGGTAGTTCATTGGTTTTACTGTTGTTTGTTTTATTTTATGTAATGTAATGTTTATAAAATAAGTAAATAATGTTTATAAAGTTAAATGTTACACAGAATTTTTAGTGTATACTGATGTCACCATATAATAAAATCCTCATACTAGACTATAATATAAATAATCAATAGCTCAGGTGGTTAAGACACATGAGCTACTCACAACAGGTTATGGGTTCAAGTCTCAGCATGGTCAGAATTATGAACTTTTTGTAAAAAAAATTATTTTTGAGTTTTTAGTTGAAAATTTTGTATTTTATTTATATATCTTTAGTTGACATTATACCGAGTTCATGACGTAATTTTATAAAAGTATTTTCTAACAATGGCTTAGTAAAAATATCGGCTAATTGATTTTCTGATGGTACATAGTCTAAGTTTATCACTTCTTTTTCTATTTGATCGTGTAAAAAATGATGTCCAATATCTATATGTTTAGTTGTTGAGTGGTTTACTAGATTTTTGGATAGATTTGTTGCACTAGAATTATCGAATTAAATTGTTGATTTTGATAGATTGACTCTGAAATCTTTAAGTGTCTGTTGCATATAAATTACTTGTGTGCAAGCTAGTACCGTAGAAATATATTCTGCTTCACAAGTTGATAGTGAGACACGGTTTTGTTTCTTGCTAAACCATGGTATTAAAGATTTACCAATGAAGTGACACGTACCGCTTGCACCTTTTCTTTTTGTTCGTGATCCTCCGTTATCAGCGTGGCTGTATGATACTAACTCGAACGAGCACTCTTTTGGATAGAAATGTCTGAAAATTTGTAGTTTTACTAAGATAGCGTAGTATTCGTTTTACGGCATGTAAATGTGATTCTTTCCAGTCAGCTTGAAATCATGCACATAGACATACACTCATCATAATATTTGGTCTGCTTGCTGTTAGATAAAGTAGTGATCCTATCATACTGCGATATAGTATTTGGTCTACACTTTTGTCATTTTCATCTTTATCAAGATGTGTTGTTGTGCTCAGAGGTGTTGGTTTGGCAGAAGTATTTTCCATTCCAAAACGTTTGATAAGATTATTACAGTATTTTTCTTGATTAATAAATATTCCATTTGAAACTTGTTTTATTTGAAGTCCTAGAAAATATAATAATTCTCCCATGGGACATTTCAAATTCTCTAGTCATTATTTCAGAAAATTCATTACATAATTCAATATTATTTGAGCCAAATTTGAGCCAAATATAATGTCGTCGACATATATTTGAACTATTAATATATCATTTTTAGAATGTTTAATAAATAAATTTTGATCTACTTTTCCTATTTCGAATCCTGAGTCAAATAGATAGCTTTTAAGGCGTTCATACCAAGCACGTGGTGCTTGTTTTAAACCATATAAAGCTTTCTTAAGTTTATAGACATGATCTGGGTATTTTTCATGAATAAATAAAGGATGTTATTCAACATAAACGTTTTCTTTAATATAACCATTCAAAAATGCATTTTTAACATCCATTTAATAGAGTTTAAAGTTATTAAAACATGCGTACGCTAATAAGATTCGTATTGCTTCTAGTCTTGCGACTGGAGCAAACCTTTCTTCGTAGTCTATTCCTTCTTCCTAGTTATATCCTTGTGCTACTAGTCACGCTTTGTTTCTAGTTATATTTCCTAATTCGCCTACTTTATTTTTATAAACCCATTTAGTTCCAATAATAGTCTGATCGGTCGGTCTGAGTACTAGTTTCCAAACATCATTTCATTCAAACTGATTTAGTTGTTCTTGCATAGCAATAATCCAATTTTCATCGGATGATGCTTCCATGGTATTTTTAGGTTCTATAGTAGAGAGAAAAGCTACATTCCCCATTAAATTTAGTTGATTTCTAGTTCGAACATTTGAATTTATTTCTCCAATTATATTTTCCGTAGGATGATTTCGTAAGACTCTTCGAGGAGATCTTATTGTATTAGTAGTATTTCTATTTTCTAAACTATTAACAATGTTTTCATCTTCTCTAGAATTATAAACGATATCGTCATCATCTCTTGAATTGTTTATTATTAGATTTGTTTTATTATTATTAAGTAAATCATCGTCATTAATTGTATTAGAAATAAGTTTAGAGTTCTCATCAAAAGATACATGAAGTGACTCTTCGATAGTATTAGTTCGTTTATTAAAAATTCGATAAGCTTTGCTTCGATTCGAATATCAAAGAAATATACCTTCGTCACATTTTGAATCAAATTTTCCAAGCTGATCTTTGGTATTCAATATAAAACACTTTGATTCAAATATTTTAAAATAAGATATATTCGGTTTTCTACCGTTAAAAAGTTCGTAAGGAGTATTCTTGGTGAGAGGTCTAATAGAAACATGATTCAAAATATAACAGGCAGTTGCAACAGCTTCAGCCCAAAAATGTTTTGGTAACATGCTTTCATTTAGTAAAGTTCTTGCACATTCTTGTTGAGTTTGATTCTTTCATTCTACAACTCCATTTTGTTGTGGAGTTCTAGGAAACGAAAAGTTGTGAAATATTCCTTTCTTTTTACAATAGTTATCAAACTGTATATTTACAAATTCACCTCGCTGATCACATCTAATATTTTTAATTCTAATACCTTTTAAATTTTGAATTTTTTTAACAAAAGTTTTGAAATTTTCAAAGGTATCACTTTTGGTTTTCATAAAGATAGTCCATGTATATCTCAAAAAGTCATCAACTATTACGAATACGTATTTATTGTGATTTATAGATTAAATTTGGGTAGGTTCAAATAAATCCATATGAAGTATTTCAAGCGGTTGTAATGTCGAAATAACTTTCTTATATTTAAACGAGGATTTAGTTAATTTACCTAATTGACATGAGTGAAATATCTTATTAACTTTCAAATTCATCTTTGGTAATCCTTTTACAAGATTATTTTTAGAAATTCTATTTATATTTTTGAAATTGATATGATAGAATCATTTGTGCCATATCCGGGGATCATTTTCTTTAGCTATTAAACATATGTCTGAGTTATGATTAACTTTCATATTCAAAACGTAAATGTTTTTATCTCTGTTTCCTTCGAAAATAAGATTTTGATTTTGATCAATACTACATCTGTTTTCAAAAACTGATATTTTAAAACTTTTATCACATAATTGACTTACACTTAATAGATTATGTTTTAGATTCTTAACTAATAAAACATTTGTAGTAAGAGGTAAATTAGATGTACCATAATTGCTCACATCGCCCTTGTCGATGATATATCCCTTGGAATTATCTCCAAAAGTGACAGAACCTCCATCTGAGTATATAATATTTATCAGCATATCTTTGTCTCTTGTCATGTGTTTTAAGCAACCATTGTCGATTATCCATTTTCCTCTTTTCTTGAGTGTGACCTGCAAAAAATATGAGATAATGTTGGTACCCACCTTTTTAACAGGGTCCGAAGACTTAGGTCTTAGGAAAACAAACCCAAGTGGGTTTAATATCGTTTTATTTATTATTATGAACATCATCTATAAATGAACTAATATACTTTTTCCTTATTAACTTGTTATTACTTTTAGGTACCCATATATTTATAGTTTTAGAAACTAGTCTTTTTAAAGATGTAGGTGTTTTATCATACGTAACTTTGTTATAATTACTAGATTGTGAATTCTTGATTTTCTTCTTACATCCTAAACCATTTTTATTATTAACAGATTGTGAATTCTCAATAATTCTTGATAAATTTTCTCTTCCTTTATTAAAATTTGAAACATTTTTACTGATTCCTTCTAGTTTGGTCTACAGACTTGAATTTTCTAGTTCTACCATTTTAATATTAGTTTTTAAAACATGATTTTCAGAAACAAGACCAACATTCGTTTCTTTTTTAGTTTCAATTTTTTAACTCAGTAATATAAGTTGAGAATTAATATTTGAAAAAGATTCTTGAGTTTTATCAAGTACTTCTTCCAATATTTTCTTCTCGTCTTTATGCATATCTCTTTCGAATTCTACTGGTTTTCTACAGCCTCTTTATATTTCCTTTTGAGACTCTTTAAAGTATCTAATAATTCAGAATTCATTTCTATCATATCATCAAAATTTAAATCGCTAACCTCATCATCTTTGCCATAAAGAATACGTTGGCTTGTTCATTATCGCTGTCACTTTCACTTCCAAAAGAAGACTAGGAATCTGAATCATCCCACGTGACTGAAAAGGCTTTTCTTTTGACTTTGTCCTTCCTTTTATTTTGATATTCTTTCTTCTGATATGGACAGTCATTCTGCATGTGCCCCTTTTTGTGATAGTTAAAACACTCCATAACTAATAAAGAAAGGGGTTTGCTGCTGTTTGAGATTTTCTTGCCATTATTTCTTTTTCTATATTTCAAGAATTTCTTGAAGTTTTTGACAATAAAAGCTAGGTCGTCTTTGTCTGAATCTAATTCTTCTTGTTCTGCATGGAATGCTATATTCTTTTTATCTTGAGCTAGTACTCATTTAGCCTACAAATTCACTTCATAAGACATTAGATTTCCTATTAAATCTTCCAGAGTTATTTGGAAATATCGTTCGCTTCTTCAATAGTGATAACTTTTCTTTCCCATTCTTTTGTTAAAGAGTTAAGGATTTTGGATACAATATCGAAGTCTGAATATTTTCCTCCTAGTCCTACTAATGAATGAAAGATATCCTAAAAACTTAATTATATGTCATTTATAGATTCATTTTATTTCATTCTAAAGTTTTGAAACTAACTTTTGAGCATGGATATTTTGCTTTGTTTGACGTTGTTGGTTCCTTCATTTGTAACTTTAAGTGTACGCCATATTTCATATGCAGTATTGGACATGCTAATACGGTTAAACTCATTTTTACCTAAGGCACAATACAACATATTCATGGCTTTTGCATTAGTTGTGGCATCTATTTCTGTGTATTTGACCAAGTAGAATATTCTTCGGTAGGAATAGTATATTCTATTTGAGTTATATTCCATGAATCAAAACCATTTTCTTGCATATATATTCTCATTATTATGTCCCGGTGGTTATAATTCATGCCATTAAATAGTGGTGGACGTGCAGTGGATTGTCCTTCAATGAAGCTAGTGTTAATGCTAGTGCTAGTGCTAGAGTTAGCGTCCATATTATTAGATTATTAGATAACTGCGTTATGGTTATATGATGACCTTGCTCTGATACCAAATGAAAGTGTGTTATGGATCGTGTAATATCGATATATGATATTACATAGTATAGTGATGATAGCAGTACTGTAAATAGTGTGGAATAAAAAATGAATTATAGTAAAATGACACCAGAGATTTTTATACTGGTTCGGAGCACCGTCCTACTCCAGTCCCAGATTCCTTTTGAAATTTCACTAAAACAACAACCATCACTTAACCCAGAGGAATAGGTCTATACAACCCTTGAGCAGTCGAACATGGACCTGAGCAGCAGATCAAGAATTTGGCCTCAACAGTCAAAGAGGACTTCACTCGCCTGAGCAGCAGAACGGGACTTCAAAAAATGCAGAAAATAGTTTTAACTTTTGTGTGTTCTAATAACACAGATCTGTCACTTATAGTACACCCTTCCTATAATCTTCTCCTGAAGTGTAAATATATATATTTGAAGTATATGAAGAATAGAAAGGTGTAGTATTACTTTAATGCAGAATAATTGAAAGTATAATAGCGAATAGATTCTAGAGAGTTAGATTAGAGAGATTAGAAAATTCAATTGTAATTTAGTGATTTGGTATCAAATTTGGGTATGTATTTATAATGGTTAGAAAGCATCGACTGTTGGTGAAGAGTTTCATTTGAAGTGTTGCATCCAAATCTTTTCATAGAGGTTCGTATCTCTTCACAAAAAGTCATGTCTTTTCGAAAAGTAGCTATTGTAGAAATTCAGTCAACTGAGCCTCTAGGTCAATCGACAAAATATTCAAAATATTTTTTAAATATATATCCGTATATCTGTGCACCTGTGCATGTTGCACAAATTTTCCAGTGTCAATCGACTGGACCTCTGGATCAGTCGACTGAACTGGTGAAATCTGTGCAATATGCACAGTTTACACAGGTAGAGAAATATATATAACTTTAATTACTTTCATAATTTAATATATTCTTATATATGTATAAAATATTTGTGAAATAGAATGATTAAATATATAAGCTAATATATACGTAACCAGGAGAAATTTTAAAAACATTGACCTAAGACTAAAAAACAAAATAATATAATTGATGCACCGGTTTCGAAGTCTCATCTTCTTGTAGTATATATTCTTTTTTTTCGTAGCAGTCATTAAATCTGTATGTCGTACTGATAGCTTCGTGTCATGAATCAAAACCAAGTCTCAACATTCCCCATCTCCCTACAAGTGACATCTTTGGTGTGATACCTCCAAGCTCCATGCCTCTAGTTTCCGCCAACCCTCCGATGGTTAAGGCTCTTCATAAGATGATTGCTGCTCTCTAGGATGAGCCCAACGATATGTTGCTGACACCTTTGACCTCTCCAAGGGTTTCGAAAAGGAGGCAGCTTTGGATAACAAAGCCTTAGTGAACTTTCCTACCAACGTAACCTTGTTAAAGCTCGAGGCCAGAAAAGTGATGGACTCCATAAGAAAGAAACAGGCTTAGCTCGATGCCGCTTCTGTTGGAAAAGAGGGGGAGCATAAAAGTTCCCCTGAGCAAAAAGGCTTCAAGCACCATCCAAAGCTAACGGTCTCCGAGTCCAGGCCAAAGTTCTAACCGTTTCTGCCTCTTACATGCACCTCATTTCTTATATTCTTACTAGGTTGTTGACTTGATGTGTTAAATATGGTTGACTTCTGTAATGAACATTCATACACACATTTGACTAATTTTTAATGTATTATTTATGGTCAATCATGTGGTGTTGACACTTTGTGACTTTCTGATCTTTATTACCTGCTATGTAAATGCTGTTAGTATTCTAGGGCTATTGTTACAGCGACATTGAATCTATTTATATATAGGCGATAGAGGAGGGGAAGACAACTAGGCGACCGCCATATCTCGGCGGCCAACAAGTTGGTTCCTCCTCGCCATTCAAGCCAATAGCCAATGGCAATCACCCATTAAGTAGTATTGTCCCGACCGTGAGTTGGTCTTGAACGCCATTGTTGGCTAAGGAATTTGAGGCTGTCATCTCATGTTCTAGGTAAGCCTCATTCACCGCTGTCGGTGAAGAGATACGGCTGATTTTGAACAATGGACTACATGTTCCTCAATCATGTCCTCACTACACCAAATACTGAGATTTCCAACTAGCCATCCGCGCATTTGGCAACGGTTATTAACCGTTGCCATTTAGCAACGGTTAATCACCGTCTTTGTTCAGTTAGCAACGGCTTTTTATCGTTGCTAATTGGGAACGGTTATTAACCGTAGCTTCTTTGGAGACAAATGATGGCGGTGAATTTCATCCTTTCGCGCCATAATTTTGGCGCGCTTCGTTCCAATTAGCAAGGCTTTTCAATCGTGGCTAATTAGCAACGTTTTGTAACCGTCGTAAATCTTTTAGGCAGGGCCGGCCCAGGGGCAAGCCCACCAAGCCCCTGGGATGGGGCAACCAACTGAGCCGGGCAACACCAAAAATCTGTTTTACTTCAAAGTTACAGCTCAATAGCAATCTCCATGTTGGCGATGCTCGAACCCAAAAAAACTAGGGTTTCAAAAATCAACGCTTTCTAAATAATCATCGCTGCATACTCGGCTATTCCATCAGCCATCGTCGGCTCATGCTTGCCTCCTACGCAATATTTTCTACCGCTGATTTGAAGTCCTGCTACAGTCTCTATACTGCCACTGCTAATTAAGTATGCGAATTTCTTGTTTTGAGTTGTCTAATTTTCTAAAATTGAGTCGCCCTTTTACTGCTTTAGATTTCATTAACCTTGAAAATGCCTGAAGCTAATAACTTATTAGTATTTAGTTATAAACAACTAGTTTTCTGTAAATAATCGTTTAGGAATTGAAATTTGAAAGATGAAGCTAAAAAACTAATAATTATTTAGGAACTGATACTTACATTGATGTACTATTTTTCCTGCAGTGTGTGTATGTCTACCCACAAACATTTAGGCAGAACCCAATATGATTTGCCTGTACACTTAACTAGATACACTAGTTTGTAAACTTGATACATTTCGTTAAAAATTAAATACACTGTTTTGTAAACTATTTGAGACTATAAGTATTGCAGCCCACTTAATGTGGCAACTTTTGTATAAAAAGTTGGTACTTTGTTATGTTATAGTTTTATATGTGATTTTATGCTTATATATGAAAAAGAAAAAAAAAAAAATTGACATGTTATATAGTAAGGGGCAAAAAAATTCACATTGGGCTTGGTCAACCGATTCTTTGGGCCGCCCTTGCTTTTAGGATTGATGTTTCGTTAAGGTTTTGGGGATTGATTATAGTCAATATCTACTACTCTTTAACCGTTTGCCAAAGTAGAGATGCACCTTCTAATCTGAACCATCAGAATACATATTTGATGTTTTAAGTGTACAGTGTTAGAGAACCAAGAAACAATTGGTTATGCAAGGGATGATCTTTTTACATTTACATATGATTTGTTTTACAAATTGTAATGTACTGTACTGCACTGCATGCCAGTTAGACATAGCTGCTTATAGTGACTGCTAGGGTATAAGTTGATGCAATGAATTTTGTTTTACTAAATATGAGACCATATTTAGTAAGTGGATAAAATTGTTGTTAATGGCGTAAGCCAAGTATCAGGAGAGGGGTAACGCATAGACATTACTCTGGTGCTACAAAATGGCGCCGTTGTAATGGCAAATTTTTTGGAAACAGTTTGATGCTAATGTTAAATTTCAAGTGAAATCAGAAGAATATACATCTGTTTAGTTAATACCATAGTTGAACTTGGTGGAAAGCTATAAGATATTGGTACCCATGATTTCTTATTAGCTCCTGTTATTTTCTTTCAGTGTGTCTTTTAGTATAGACAAACAATGGATGAATCAATCTAATCGAAGAAATACAGAATATGTGGAAGGTGTGAGAAATTTCGTTAAATTTGTTGCTGAAAACGGTGGCAATAAGGAAAAGTATTCGTGCCCTTGCAACTTGAACTTTACATTACTCTGCCACAGCTAAGGGCTAGCCGAGCAGTACTTGTGTACATGGCATGAAATGAATATGTACCCAAAACACTTCTCAGCACTCATTTCTTTGACTTAAGTAAAAAAAATAAAGATAACACTTCATCATCCTTTATTCCACTTCTTTCGGCATCTCAAGCGAAGCATTAATGGATGATATTGTTTAAACTTCTGCACACTTTTAAATTGAGTTGTTAGCTGTTGTAGAGCAAAGATAGGTGAGTTTGAAACTCACGCATTTAACATATATGTTGCCTGGTTGCCAAAACAAATCTCTGTAATTCACTTCTGGCATTAAACCTAAGTCATTATTAGGCAAATTTGGGTCTAGTTCATATGCTATGAAACTTGGGCCATCGCTGCATGTTTGTTAAATGGTTTTGGGTAGCATGAGTTTTGTTTTTTGTTTATATAAGTTTTCATCTTAAAAAAATCCGGTGCACTGTCCCTGATGCATGCGAGTAAATCCTTTTGTACCTGCGTATGCACTGCCCCTGAACCATGCAAGTTTATTTCTTTGTTACCTGCGTGTGTTATTTTTGCAAATTGCATGCTTTATACATGTGTTTTACTTTGATTTTTGTGTGGAAATTCTTGCAAGCGTGATATATATTGCATGTATAATTTTCTAAAGGCAAATGGTTCCAAGATTTAAAACTTTTATTCTTGCGTGTGTAATGTCCCTAAAGCATGCAAATATACCACCTCTAATATATGCGTATCCTTGCATTGTAATTATTTCATGCGCACACTTATGCTTTTGTGCCCATATATACCACCTCTTAAATGTTTGGGAGCTTGTTAGTTTTGTAAATGTGATTCCATATATTCACTCCAGAAATGCTTATATAACAGGTACTATATGTCGAGATTCCACAGCATTAGTAATTCATGGAAAACCAATACCACCCACATATGAAAAAGTGTTGTTGGACAAAATTTTATTGTCGGATGAGCTAACCGCCAAAATATGTCGACAATTTACCGAGACCTTTGGGGATGTTGGAGCCGGAGGTTATGTGAGCCATCAAAAGGGTTTGATACGATATCTTTAGTCGGAGGTATTGATATTTCTGACTTGTTCTTTGCATATATTGCTGATTTTCTTTTGTTTGCTGTATATGAAATTTGCATATGCAAATGCATGTGTATTTTGTCCTTGTCTGTCTTGTTTACAAGATAATCGACAATTTATCAAATACTAGGAAGTAAAGCTTTTACCTTCCCAAAAAAAAGGTTGAAGCCCATTATATTCTCCTTCAATGCCTCTCAAACTAAAAAACAACCGTGTTTAAAAATTATTATAACATTATATATTTGCAACTTGAAAGAAGTGTTGCCAACTCGTACAAAGCATAAAACATTATATTGACTTTGCATTTCAAAGTCTGAGCTAGAAAGATAATCAAACATTCACCAATTTTATTTTGATATTCGAAATAATAGAATAGAAATAGTTCAAAGTTGGATAATGAATTGCATTCAAAATTCAATGCAACTTCTATTAGTGGTAATTAATACTTATGTCACACGGACTGAGTCAGATTACATCTAGTGTCTATTCAAGACTGACCAAAAACAAGAGGGTTGATAATCTAATTTCTTTGTACAAATTTTCTTTTCTGCAAAATTTACATTTCCAATTTGCATTTACTGTTCACTGTTTCTGCCTTTCTAACAACAAACAGTCCATTCACATCTCCACATACCAAACTGCTTTGCTTTGCATTTAATCACCAAACAACATCTCCAATTCAAAATTGTCACAATACAACAGCCTCCCCCTATACATTCCTCCTTGCTGACCACCATTCACTACCCTTGCAATACCACTCCATCACCTCTACCATACAACATTCCTTCTCCACTGCTCACCCCACAAACTTCTTCCTTCATGAAATTCAACACAATGCACAACTGACACTGCCTCGACAATAATACAGCAATCTGCCTCGACAACAACCCTTCATAACATCATCTACACATATCCCCTGTTGCCACTGCATAGAGTAATGGCCTCCACATACTTCATCCACTCAGCCAAAATCATTTCTGCAGTCATCGACACAAAGCCTTCACTGACACTGGCCACCTCTGGCCTTTCACCGAACTTCTTCAAACCAAAACAAATTAAGATCTGCTCCTCCCCCTTGCAAATTGCTTACAGCAATCAAATTGCTCATCCAAACCATTTCCAATTACAACTAACTCTACTGCTCACCATCATTTCTTACATTCACCATCAACTCACTCTACTGCTCACCCAAACCACTTCCCAATACTGTCCTACCCAATACACTTCTACAAACCACCATACCTTTTTCCTGTTTGGTAGATTCCATTTCCACCTGTAAATCATACCTACCATTGATGCAATTAATTTGTTCTGTTTATCTGCAAGTGCATAACGTTTACCAACTCTTTAGTATATTAATTATTAATATAACATATGCATAAGGTTACCCTTGAACTTAGTATAATATATGCATATGTTTTCTGCCACTTTTACTTGTGCATTATTATTACTTACACAGGAATTCCGTTGCTCTATTAACTGAACTTGACCAAGCTTAAATTCACTGTATGCTTTGAGTTTAAAACCAGTTTTTACTTTTGCGCAGGAATTGGATAGAATACTGTATGCACCACAGCATGAGCCAAAGAAATATTAGCTTCGGCTAACCTGCTCAGCATCCTTTTAATGTGTTTATTTTATGTAGACTTCACTGCTTGCAAAACAATGTAGTGTAATTAATGAAATCTTTGTACTGTAGTGTAATAAACAATGCAGTGTAATAAGTATGATATTCCGGCGCGGTAGCTTTCTGTTTGCAAAACAATGAGTGTAATTATAAGTTTAATAATTTTATATGTATGGTATGTGTGCGATATGTTTATAGTGATTGTGTACCAATATTTTGATATTCTGGCATATTTTGATATATATTGATATTCTGGTATATATACTGAGATATGCGTGTAACGCAGTAGTGAGTTACAGATGAGATTTTGTAGGAGCAGGAGAAAGCACTATGTGCAACGGGTGTTAGCCGTTGCTTTATGTGTGACTTTGGGCATAAAGCAACGGTTTTTAACCGTTTTTTACTGGACATGAAGCAACGGTTAGTAACCATTGCCTTTTGTACATTAAGCAACGGTTTATACCCGTTGCCTATTGTCCATAAAGCTACGGTTTATACCCGTTGCCTTTGGCCCAGTTTGCGACGGTTTATAACCGTTGCCTTTGGCCTAGTTTGCAACGATTAATACCCGTTGCCTTTGGCCCAATTTGCAACGGTTTATACCTGTTGCCTTTGTCCCAATTTGCAACGGTTTATACCCGTTGCCTTTTGGACATAAAGCAACGGTTATCTCCCGTCGCTAAATTCAACCACTCCTGTTTTGAAGACGGTTTTTACCCGTTGCTTTTGGACTTAACAACGGTTTTTACCCGTGTTAATAGCTTATAATGGTGTAGTGCCTAATCAGGGTAAGTTTGATTTACCACTGCCAGACAAGAGATGGGTGGAGAGTGGAGTGAGAGCATGGCTCCGTTTTCAAGCCGAGGCATTAAGTCCTTGTAACAACCCTAGTTCAGTTGTTATTTTATTTAATTTATTTAATTTGTTTTTATTTTTAAATAATATATTTTATAAATTGGGTTTACCAATATAGTTAAATATTTAAATTTGAGATATATTTTGAAAATTTTTATATGACAATAAAATTAAATAATAACTGTAAAATTTTAAGCTAGGATTGAACCGTTAAATTTCGAGTTGAAAGACGCGTGATTTATCGGGTTAAAGTGACGTTATAAAACGTGTGTTTTCAAAATGTCATTTTTGTGAAAATTTTTGATATTTTAGACTGCGTCTGTTTAACGCAGTGTAAAAATAATATTTTCAAATTTTTCTGAAGAAAATTTTTGGTCAGTGATTTTAAGACGGACGTTGGTTCGGACCGTTGTTTTATATAATTTTTGACATACGTAAAATTTTAACTGACTACATAAAAAAAAAATGTAACGTTAACATTTAAAAATTATCAATCTAAAATCAAGGAAAGATTTAACTAAAATTAAATCACAACATTTTTCAAACCGTTCAAACTTTCCTTTTATTTCTCTTCTCTCGGCCATTTCAATTTCGCTTGTACACGTTCATTTTTCAAAACTGTAGTATGCACTTTCATTCATGGCCAGCTAGAAATCATAACTTATGCAAACAAATGAATCAGTACCACTGATTATGCTCAAAGTAAATATGCTCTGAACAAAAAATAAAACTGAAAAAAAAAAGAAACATATCAATTCCTTTGTTTCAGCAATCCAATATCAGAGCATAGACTACGCAAGTTTTATTTTAGTAACGTGTGTATTTAAACTTGCTTCATCTCTGCATCATCAATAAGTATAGCTTAGATCACGCATGCAAGAATTCATCTGGTCTTAGTATCAAGCCTGTTTCAAAGCATGCATCAACATATCAACCCATTCCTTATCTCTGCATTCAATATCATAGCCTATATCTCGCATGTTACTTTGATCAGTTTCTTAAAAATATAAACAGCCATTAATTGTTCCAGATCAAAGCAATCAGTTATACCTCAAATGTTGAAACCGATAAGCCTTAGTATGCTTTGGAATTTAGGAAATTGCAAAACATTGGCTCGGCCTTAAATCAAGCTCTGCCTTTACATCTCACCTTCAATCTCTGCCTTGATCACGCATCAGCTGTACATATTGTAACTGATAGCTTGATTTGCTCAAATTCTTCCAGAATTAATTCATATGTAACTGACTTTGTTTTCCTCTAATTTTTCTAAGTCTCTGCCTATATATTTGCATCTTTCCTCTACATCTTCTTCTGCAAATTCCAGTTCAACTCTTTTGATAAAAATCAGGTAATCACCTTTCTTTTCTTTCTTATCCTATGTCTCTTTATCTCTTGATTTGCTCGGCCATACCATTTTGGTATAAGTTCTCTGGGTGTATTGTCTGTAGCTTTACAGTGGACATATAGGATAGGCAATCTATAGTTGATAGCTAATCTGGTGAAAACATGATATCAGTTATAGATCTGGGGTGTGTGTGTTTTGATGAAGTCTACAGGTGTTGGAATAGGCTATGAAGTGGTGTAAGAGGGTGTCTTGTATCATGATAAGGTCTGTGACATGTTAATAGTCAGACTTGCATATGAAAATGATGTCAGTGCATATGAATATGATTTTTGTTCGCATCATGTAAGCATGTTATAAGTAATATAGGGACATGGTTTCAGTCTGCATATGGATAGGGTTCAGATCTACTTCATAAGTCAGTCTGCATATATACACTAGGTGAAGGCAGTGCTTATAGCATGAGAGATAGGAGCATGGGTGACTGAATGTAGTTGAAATAGGTGAAGAGGCAGACTTGGATTATAACAGACTTGGTTAGATCATGGCAGATCTGATGAGAGACAGGGGTGAAGTGATGTTTGGTGATGCAGTTAAGTTGTGAAGTTGGTTTGCAGGGGAAGCTTGGAAGGGGAGATAGGTGCCAAAGTTGCATATCCAAGTGTGCACGTGCACAAAGGTCTGTGCACACATCAGGGCACTCAAAAAAATCCAGGCACTGATGGGTCTGACACCATAGCTTGGTGTATAGGAGGTGGATGGACTAGAGAAGGCAGTGGTAGGAGGTAGCAGGGGCAGTGAAGGCCAGAGAAGGATGGGTGCCTGGAAATATATGTGATTCAACAATTCCAGATTTCAACTCGAAGCAGATACCAAATGACCCGAAGCAGAGTGATGGGTGACTCGAAGAAAACCCTGTTTTGACTCGAAGCAGAATGAGGGGAAAACTCGGGTTGTAATATTGTAGAGTCTGTTTAGCACAGTGTGATCTGAAATGATTTTTGATGGATATTGGAAACCATTTGTGAAAGAAAAAAAAAAGAAAAAAAAAATGAAATGATGTATGAATGAAGAAGTAGGATGTGCATAGGTATGGGTTAGGCAAGTTAGGGGAAGCATTTGTTCTCGCATTCATACATTTTGCAATCGTGTTTAGAAAAATATTGGTCGAGCAAGTCAAACTTCTTTTCCTATCTTTAATTCTTCGTTAACTAAAAACTAAGTCGCGTTCCTATATTTTGAAATTGTTCTAGATCTAAATCTAGGCGACGCCCGGGAAATTTGACCGTTACTCTCTGTTAGTCTGTACCGGTGAATTGTCATTTTTGAATTCAAATTTTCTGCAACATCCAAGTGAGTATTTCTCACCAGACATACGTATTTATATTTCGTAAATTATTGCAAGTGTATGTGTATGATTGCATTTCACTATTATCTGTCTGTAGTGTAATATAGAATGATGGACCCGTTTAAAATTGACATCTCATCAGTATTATCTGTTATATTATTTCTGCAGTTATGTTATTGTTTATTTACTGCTTAAATCACCACTGCAAGTTCCCTGTTATTATAGATGGTATGGGCTGAAATGATAGGCCTAATTGGTTATTATTGTTCACTTGTTCGGTTAACTGCTGTAAATTATCTTGGGATTGCGGGTTCGAAATGATAGAACCCGGAGTTGTGTAAATATCGGATTGAAATGATATAGATCCGTTTCACTTGACCTAGGCTAGAAAATCTTATACAGGCCCGTGGTTTATATATATTATTTTCTGGAAATATTTTAAATTATTTTTAAGAAATTGAGGATATTCTAGTAAAATTTTTATAATGTTTTAAATGTTAAAAATAAATAAATATAGAATAAAATTTTAGTATAACTTGTTCCAAAAATTCTGGAGTTTTGAAAGAATAAGATTTAAATTTAGAGAATTATATATATATAACAAGTTATATTTAGAAATAGATTTTAAATCTAAAAATCTACAACCGCATTTAAATGCTATCTTTTGAAATTTGACTAGGTTAAACTCATAACTTTAGACAGCATTTCCTGAATGCTGTAGAAATTAAGATGGATTTATTTGAAAATCTATGGAAGATTTTTGAGAATAAGTTAAACTTTGGAATTTAAATATGTAATAAATAAAAGAATCTAGAAATTGAGTTTGGATAGATTTTAAAGGAAAATATGATTTCTATTATAAAAGAAATAAATTCCAAATTTGATTGAATAAATTGAAATGGTATATTTTTAAAGAAAATGTTTAAATCAAGGATTTGAAAATTTAAGGTATTTGAAATATATATTGATTTGGAAAAATAAATACCATTTTTCAAAATATAACCACGGGTTATAATAACGTTTGGTTGGCAAAGAGACCGGGATCGGGTATGGACATACTCTCTGTCGATACCGAAAACCACTTTGACAACCGTGTACGCGGTGGAGATTCCAGAATGAAGTAGGTTGGTGGTGACGGTTTCTTAAAGGTATATACGTGGACCCGACTCCCGTGAGTTGGCTTAAGGTGGCTAAAACAGGAGCGATTCTCGGATTAATGAGGTAGCTCCTCTGATCGAACGCACTTCTTCGTATGCCATTCTATTACTCTTGTGATTGTTTTGGTGCGCACCTTTGATTTGGGAGTGTTGTTCGAGGTGGGCGGTTGCTGCGGCTTCGCGTTACCACCGGTCCGGATAGCAATTGGTATATCTACCCTGGCATTGCCTAGTTGTGCCGTGTCACCTACCATATCGAGCCTTGTACGAGTTTGGTTTTCTCCCGTAGCCCGTGTGGTATCCTCTAGTTGCTTCCCGATCAGGAGGAGCTATGATATTGGATGGACTACTGGGACTATTACGTGTTAAGGGCTATATGGGTAACCCCTTAACGCTATTAAAAAGTAAGTTTATTTTAGTATAGACACTATTATAATAGCGAAAATATACTACATAGTAAATAGTTTAACGGATCCTTAGAGGATGGGCGATCCCAAGCATCCTTTAAGTTACTTGCTCTTTACATTACAGTACACTTGATTTAGCTTACATTATATAAGTATGTATGTCCTGACTCGAGTGTTTTGTTTTATTGTACGCTCGGGTCAGCCTGAGTTGCAGATTCAGCTTTTCTTTCTGGAGCTAGGACTAGATCACTCTTGCTGGTTGGAAGCTTCTTCGTCTTTATCTATTTTGTAATTCAAGACATTTGGGAACTATTTTTGCTTATGGCTTAAAAATTGTACTAAAGATTTGTAAACAATGTATTTCTGTTGGTAATGGTTTTCAGTGGCTTCATGAACCACTGTATTATTTTATATTCCGCTGTGAGATTCTGATATCTATGTCTGTGATTCTGTGTATTTGGTTTCATTTGTTCCGTAGCTATATTTACAATCTATTATTTTGAACTATTCCAGCTTGACATGTTCTATTATTGTCGAATTCGAATGGTACAAAATAGTGGGTCGTTACAGTCCTTATCTAACGTCATATTTTTTTATACTGTTTAAATTAGTCTACCATGTCAAAGTGGTAGTTAAGAGCCGTGTTTCGAAACGATTACCTACTAAGACAAGATTGTAAGGAAAGAAGCACATTTTAGTACAACTCCATCTTATAATTAGCTCAATTACAAAGTTTCAATATAACAATAGATAAAAACTCGGGTAAAGTAATGATGGAGGTGTTGTGCATTCCAAGCTTTCCTAAATATGGCTCCATCTACGGTGCTGAGGAAGTAAGGCCCATTGCCAAAGTCTTTGTGAATGACATATGGCCCTTCCCAGACAGGATTGAGTGCCCCCAGACTGGGGATGATCCGCTTCAGTGCCAACTCCCCTTCCTTCATTGGTGGTATTTGACTTTGGATTCGTACTATACCACCATCCGTCTCTTGTGCACTTCGACCTTTAGGATGGCTTCCTTACGCCTCTCATCCACAAAGTCGAGTGACATACTAAGAAACTCCTCGTTCTTGTTTGGGTCATAATGAATTCTTTTGTAAGAAGGGACCATTGTTTCAACCATTAACATCACCTCTAACCCATAAGCCAATGAGAAAGGGGTATGTCCCGCTACCGTCTTGAACGAAGTGGGATAAGCCCGTAATGCCAACAGAAATTCATCCATCCATGCTCCTTTTGCGTTTTCCAGGTGCTTCTTTGTGAGTGTTTTCAAAACCTTGTTGTCTGCCTCTACCTGCCCATTAGCTTGTGGGTATGCTACTGCGGAGAAGTTCTTCTTTATGCAATGTTGTTGATAGAAATTGACGAATTTCGTGTTATCAAATTGCAACCTATTGTCTGAGATGATTTGAAGGGGAATTCTATACCTGCAAATTACATTTCTATGTAGAAAGTTTATGACATTGGCCATTGTCACTTTAGTAAGGGGCTCGGCCTGACCACCTTAGTAAAGTAACCAACCACTGCTATAGCATATTTTTCTCCTCCCCATGCTATTGGAAGTTCTACAATCAAGTCTACTTTCCATACCATAATGGGTAAAGGGCTGACCATGTGAGTTAACTCCATCGGGAGTAACCTAGGAATCTTCACGAACCATTGGCATTAGTCGCATCTCCTTGCATATTCCTTTGCATCACCGTTTAGTGCCGACAAGAAGTAGCCATATCGCAACACCTTTTTAGCCAAGATTTTCCCCAGTGTGGTCTCCATAGCTTCCTTCATGTATGTTCTCTAGCATTTCCTCGGCTTCCCAACCGGTGGTGCACCATAGTAGGGGTTAAAGAATCTCCTTAGGCACAACATCACATCTTAAATGACGAAGTAGGGAGCTTTTCGTAGGTTCTTCCTAGCTTCGATGTTGTTACTCGGCATAGATCCTTCGCTCAGGTACCTCATCGGTAGTGTCATCCAAGTTTCTTATCCATCAATAGCTGCAACCATCTTTACTTCCTCGATGTTGGGTTTGAGTAGGGTTGCCATGGGCACAGACCCCAATAAGAGCCCGACCTCCGAGCTTGCCAACTTCGCCAGATCATATGTATCCTAATTCTCTTCTCGAGGTACATGCCTAATGATGTAGTGTTCCATTTCGTTAAGCAAGACCATTACCTTCTTTAAGTAGGATTTCAGACGTTCCCCCTTCACCTGGAATTCACCGAGCACCAGGTTCACCATGAATTGAGAGTCGTTGTGAACGAACAATGATCTGCTTCCTAACTCTTTTTGAAATACCAATTTGGCTATCAAATCCTCCTATTCTACCTCGTTATTCGTTGCTTTAAACCTTAGCTTAATTGAATAATTCAACTTCCTTCTTCCACGGGTTAGGAATACTACCCGTGCACCAGAAGTGTGACCATTAGATGCTCTATCATCATACACTTGCCACTTGAGGACCTCCTATTCTTGGGGTTGCACTTCGAAGTCCCGAATGGTGAACTCAGCCAGAAAGTCCGCCAACGCCTATCCTTTTATTGCAGTTCACGGGTGATAGGTTATCTCATATTTACTTAGCTAGATACTCCGCTTGATGAGTCTTCACAAAGTGTCGGGCCTGTGCAGAACTGCTTTAAGGGATAACCGATGAGTACTCAAATAGCATGCGAAGGGAAGTAAGGTCTCAGCTTCCTAGATGCAATTAGCAAAAATAAGCCAACTTTTCCATCTTAGGGTATCTAGATACCGTCCCAGTGAAATGCTTGCTAATGTAATATACGGGGAATTGTATTTTTATCACCTCCCTTGCCAGAGCTACACTCAGAGCTTTATGTGATCGGCTAGATAAATGTAAGATCCTTCCCCTCCACTGGTATAAACAGAACCAGTGGTTTTTTTAGGTGCTCTAGTAGATTCAAGAATGCGGCCAATCAGTCGTCCGTCCAAATGATCATGCATTTCTCCTTCTTGAGCGCCTCCAAGAATGGGACACACTTGATATAAACTTGCTCAAGGCTTTTAATTTCTCTTTTAAACTTTGCATCTCCCTCTAAGTGTCGGGGATTTTTGTGTCTCACAACGCCCAAACCTACTCTGGGTTAGCCTCTATTCCTCTGTCATACACGATAAAGCGTAAAAACTTCCCAAAAGCCACTCCAAAAAAGCATTTCAATAGGTTCAGCTTCATTCTGTAGTTTTGCAAAATTTGAAACATTTCATCCAAGTAAGAGATGTGATCTCTGGCCTTCCTAGGTTTTACCAACATGTCATCAACATATAATTCCACAGTTTTGCCAATCCGCCCGACAAACATTCTATTCACCAGATGTTGGTAGGTGGCTCCTACGTTTATAAGTCCAAAAGGAATAACTTTGTAACAATAAACCCCTATGTCAGTAATGAAGCTGGCGTGTTCTTGGTCAAGGAAATGCATTGCAATTTGGTTGTACTCAGAGTACACATTCATGATGGACAAAAGCTCATGCCCTACGGTCCCATCCACTAATTGATCAATCCTTAGAAGAGGGAAGCAATCTTTAGGACATATGTCATTTAAGTTTGAAAAGTCAACACATGTCCTCCAATTGTCATTAGATTTCTTAATAAGGACTGGGTTTGCTAACCATTCTAGATAAAGAGATTCCCAAATGAAATCGTTTGCAAATAGGGTTTCCACTTCTTCATTTAACATCGCAGATCCCTTTGGGCTTATACACCTTTTCTTTTGCTTTACTGGAGGCTTCTTTGGATTGACGTTCAAGGCATGACAAGCAACCAAGGGAGAGATCCTACACATGTCTGTGTTAGACCATGCAAATACGTACTGGTTATCTCATAAAATCCGATTAGCTATACTTTAAGATCTTTTCCCATACCAGATCCAATATTCATAAGCTTCGTGGGGTCCTTCTCATTTACTTCCACAAATTCCAGAGCTTCTCCAAGCTCAGCTGCGGCCCCCTCTCCTATGTCTCTCGAGTCAAGCTCACTGTGAAGGTCACTTGTGAAGTCGAGAGGGGGGCTTTCTGCTAAATGCCATGCAAGGGAGTGTGAGAAAAACATATTACGGATTTTAAGGCTAGAATTAACGCTAGAGGGGAGGGGGTGAATAGTGTTTTAAGAAATTACTAAATCTTTTTGAGTTTATGTTAATTTGAACACAAATGTATGCAATATTCAGACATAGATATGATCACAGAATCAAACATAGATGCAGAAATAAAGTAAAAGCAACAAAGGAAAGAACACACTAGATTTTATACTGGTTCAGAGTTACCCTACATCCAGTTCCGCACACAAGTACGGATTTCCTTTCAAAATCAATTGTTACAATTACACCCTCAATTTCAAGGCAATGAGGTGCACCACTTCAGATTCACAATCCTTTGGGTAGAGATACTTGATTTTACAGGCAACAAGTTCACCTAATTGATTTCACAGGCTACAATCACATCTTTTCTCGCTTGATTGATTTCACAGGCTACAATCACACCTTTTCTCATTTAGTTTATTACAAATAAGCCTATAACTCTGAATAGCACTGAGATCTTATTGAGATAGTGATAGAGAATCAAATCAGAGATGATCTAGTTAATTCAATGGTGATTTCGGCAGAGTAATGGTAAAAAAGTATATAAAGAAATGTGGAAGAAGAAGAGGAGTGAAATCAGAGAAATAAGTATATAACTTCGTTTAAAACTGCCCCTATTTATAGTAGAACAACAGTCATGTCCATTCGTAAAAGGATATAACGAACAGACACTTCTTGTGAAATTTAAATTTTTGAATCAAACCGCCACCTTGTCGACAAGGGTATATTGGGATTGTCGACAAGCCTAAGCAATTTTTGGTGATTTTGTTTTTCTTTGAAAACAGCTTTCATCTTATATTAAAACTATTTTAAACTTTATAAATATATTTAACTATAGTTAAAATACATAAATTAATATAGAGAATAATATTTTGATATATATAAAATTTTACTATAATTTTATATTTAAATCTAAGTACAAATATTAAAAGTTAAATATATTATTATTAAAAGATAGTTTAAAACCAATGATAATTTGATTTTGAAAATAACGATTATTTTTTAGGCTAAAAGTATTTAAAATCAGGATAGATGTTTTGATTCTTTTTAAAAGGAAGGTTTTGAAATCATTTGGTAAACAAGATAAAATTTTGTAAAAACATTTGAATAAAAGTTAGTGGATACAAAACAATGTTCCACTAGATTTTTCATAGGTTCCATCCTACTTAGGGTTCCATCCCTTTAACATGCTCGAAGTGGATTCCATTCCACGAATAAATTGGATTTTAAGATGCCAGTGCTTTTCTAGGAGTTTTAACAAAATTCCTAATTAAATTACTTATTGTTGAAATCTTGAACTCTTAATAATCTTGATACTCATGAGTCTTCAATCTTGATATCTTGAATCTCTATACTGTACAGTCTTCATTCTTGGTACCTGCATGGTTAGATCCTGCATATACATATATATCTAAACTATAATGTTAGTATTTATATTTTATAATCTTATTCTAAGGTTGTTGTCATCAAAACCATCATCTCAAGGACTAACAATCTCCCCCTTTTTGATGATGACAACCTTTGCTTATAAAATATTACTTCTATCCTAATAATTCCCTCCAGAACTAATAACTCCCCTTAATCTGTGCCTAACTATCCCATTTTAAACTTCTCCTCCTTTGTCATCAAAAAAAACTATCTCCAAACTATATAACTCCCCCTTATTCTTGTACTAAAATACCGGCATTAATATAATATTCAATGGACTATATATAATAGATAGATTAAGAGATAATCATACTGATAGACATGATAACTAATCAAAGATCGTATAAATATCAATATGTTTTCATACATGTTTTTTACACCGAATATCAATCCACACCAAATATCAATCCATACCAAATCAAATCAAATCAATCCAAGCAATCAATTAAAATCAAACAAAGCAATCAAATAAAATCAAACATTACGAGGAACTTCCACCGATCCTTCTTCTCCAAATATAGGGTCTGCTTTATTGGCATCCCAATTTTCATTATCATTGGTGAGAGAGACTGGTGGATGTGCTTCGTTATCATCTTTGTGCAGGGAGGAAATCATCCATCGTATCACATCAAAATGCTTTTCTTGCTCCTTGATCATCTGCATTTGACCCAAGTCTAAGTGTCGCTGGTTACAGAGAATGGAAGAAAGAATATTCTTGAAAGAATTAAGGGTTTCTTCAAGATTCTCGGTCAAATTATGAATTGGATTGGCCATATTTGAGTTTGTGAGAAGAATTAGAGATAAAGTAGATAAGAAATAATTATGAGTGATGAATTCGGAAAGAAATAGGTTTATATAGGTGTAGAAATTCATTTGAAATGAATAGACATAGGTATTTATTCAAATTTCAAATTTAAAATGAAATGTCATTTCTGACCAGTACATGTCGACATGGTCTAGGTAGGGTTGTCGACCCCTGTTAGTGAAATTTGATGACTTATTTTGATTTTGTGAATAATTGTATGTGTGTATATATATTTATATAATATACTACCATTTATTCTGGAGATAGGAAAAGCTAAATAACAGAAAATTAATTCAATTTCATTTCATAATAGAATGATACAATGATTAAACATTAAGAACTACATGAACATTCAAACCAAAACAAACTAAAACTAATACAACAAGACATGAAAAGATAGTACTTGTAACGTCCCGAAAATTTTCGACTTTCGAAAATTCAACATCGATACTCACTTTATCGACTGCCGAGAAATCGAAGGCCGGAAACTCGAAATGTTATGGTCTAAGAAAAGGAAAGAGGAAGAAGAGAGAAGATAGTAGAAAATAGAGAGGAAAGAAAATAAGAAAATAGAACAGAATAGAAAAAACAACAAAACTACAACAGAATCTCACAATCGCAGCGGAACAACATAATAATAATAAATGAATAATCTTTAAACAAAAAACTATATCAGTTATTACATTTTATACATTACATTACATCATCATCAGAGTGTACAACATCATACAACAACAAACAACAGAAAAGAAATACTATATACTAGTAATACGCCATGCCATCCAGCTTGCCTCCAGCAACTCCTGAATATCCTGATAAACCTAACTCTTGACTGCCCGTGTAGAAATTGGTGGGCACCCAGAGTTTAGGAAGGAAAACAATAAACTCCGAGTCAGTCATGTGACTGGTGTGAGAACTCAAAACAGTTTATTTATCTTTGAAAACAAAATAGAGGAATATTTTTTTAAAGTCAATTCGCAATGCTTTTAAAAATGGGACTACCATAAGACCTCCCGCCACACACACAATGCAAATGCAGACTTGGAGGAGATTTCTTCTTATGTTAGTCAAAGATGCTTGATACGCATTAAAAAGAAACATTTGATATTATTATTAGTGCATAGTGTAGAAAACAATTTCGAAAGTAGAATATAAATCTTAGCCAGCATAGGTACCATTATAGTATGCTTACTATAGCTACCATATTAAATGGCAGGTTCTACAACTAAAACCGTACAAGTCTCGTATTGTTTCTTTGGATTTCCAACGAATGGTCAGGCCAAGGAACTTCCCATTGCCACATGAGAATGCCTCTGGATGGACATCCCCGAGAACCAAACCGGATCTCTACCAACACAAGGCCGGGTTACCCCTAACTGAGTAACAACTGATCGAATATGCCATCCCCCGGTCCTTTGGGACCTTTCACCGAGCGCTCGTAATCAATTCACACAATCATAAAGTGTTTTCAACATGAGTAAGTATCTGGGCTCCATACCATGATACCACCCTTTTCCATAAGGAAATGCACATATCCTAAAGGGCGCTACCCCTCATAATCATGTCGCATCTTTCCTGTTTTGACCATTCCCGGGGTGTGAGGCTCGATGAAGTCACGTCCACAAAAACATACTTTATGCAAAAGCCATGCTTTGGGTCAACAAATGATCATAGAAATGATCACCAGGATAGACGATCAAATAAATGATCATATCACAAATAATCAACACAATGATCATTTCACAGCAACACTCAGCATGTCATATTACCAAATTGGGAATATATTGATGATAACCTTCAACTACATAACCTCTGAGCTCGTACGTCTCAGAGAAGGGTGTTAAGCTAAAAGAATAAATTCTTCGCCACCAACAGAAATATATTTGAAAGAAATCTGCTTTATATCTCAATCTGTAACGTCAGACATACAATCCATACAAGTCTGTTCCGGGCTCGAACAGAACCGAAGGCACTTACAAAGAAGTCCTTGCAATCCGGATATCCACAATCCTGATCGGATTTCCCATCACATATGGAGAACTCTATACCGTAGCTACTCGGTGCAGAGTCAATCGACAGGTCATCCTATCGCTCTCGCAAATACCCGGTCTTCAACACCGGTCATCAATGCTATCCATTACGTCGTATCACTATTCGGAATAGGTGATCCGAATAACGAGCGCAATAATTTAAAAATAAGTGTAGCATTCAAATTCAGCAAATCACAGCAAATACCTTTCAAAGGTAAATATTGATAGTCGGTTATTGAACTATCCATGGATATGCACACATCACCAGATTCCAAATAATTTTCCAAATTATTTATTTCCCAAAAATATCTTTACAAGATATATAATTTTCACACTTCAAAAATAAATCAATATTTATTTTTAAACAAATTCCACTTTCTTTTATAAATTCCATAGTGAATTTATATTTCACAATACCTATGAATATACGATTTCAATTATTCATTTTAATTTATCTTCAAAAAGATAAATTCTCTAATATTCACTTTATATTGGAAAACATTTCCATACTTATTTAATAAGAAATTCACAAATCTTTTTATTTTCAACTCTTGGAAAATATTCAATATACTTAAATCGAAATTAAGTGTATATTTCATTCTTTAAGGTAAACATGCTCTTAAACATATTTATTTGGGTCAAAACGAATGTCGCGTAAAATATCGTTACGACAACCCAAAATCACTAGTATAGGGATTCAAAATTAAAATAGATATATAGATCCCAATACTATACAGAACATTTCCTTTCGAAAATCATTTACTATAACAACAGTGTTATAGTCCACCATTTCCTTCTATTTCTCGAAAACATCTATTTCAACAATAAATGTTGAAATCTATGGTTTTGAATCTCAACACATTTAAAACATCGTTAGATCGTTTTAATTCTGTTTAAAATATCACATTCTAAACATTTTCTTTAACATATTATTCACTATTCAAAAACGTGAATATACTTCGTTAACAATTTCATCATTTCTATACATTTCATTTTAAAGGATTATTCACAGTCAAAAACGTGAATATAACTCCATTAATAGGTTTCAACAATTTACTTATCAAAATAAGTCGTTTGCGAATTTATAAAACAACGTTTATAAATTCCATTTCTATTTATTTTATAACTTCCTCCTTTTATAAATTCCTTTATTAACCTATCTCAATTCATATCTCAATGATATACTAGAAATTCATATTATAAGTCAAATACTTATAATTTATTTGTTTGCCAGAAATCGTTCTTTTAAACTTCCCAATTTATAAATCTTATAACTTATAAGATTCCTTTATTTATCCAAACCTATTCTTCAAATAACTTTGCAAATTTTATAAACCTACTGTTTATAAAATTCTATTTCTAACTTCACCGTTTATAATTCTATAAATTTCATTCATTTATGAAATTCATTCTCACTTCATTCTAACACTTATAAAAACTCGTTTTATAATTCCAATATTTTAATTTACAAATATCCATTTTATAAATCTTTTATATAAATCAATTTATATTATTCTTTTAAAACGTCTTTAATCTCCTTTATAATTTCACCATTTTGATTTATAAAATGATCAAATTTTATAAATCCTATATTTAAACTTTTTACAATAAATCCAAAAATCCCAATTTAAACTCTTTTTATAAAGTTATTAACCCATATTTTCAAAAATCAACTTTTAACTATATTTCTCAAAAATCATAATTTTCATAACATTAAAATTATAACGTTTATTTATTTAAAATGGATCAATTCCAAACATATAGTATATTTTCAAAAATCACTTTAAAAATCATTTTAAAATTCGAAAACTTGGGCCAGTGATGCTACACACCAAATAGTCTATCACGACAACAACAACATCATATATCGATATGATAGTCCATCAAATATCAAAATATCTGAAATCAAATAAATACTGTTGAGGAATCCAGTTGGATCCCTCCAACCTGTTTTCCTGCATCCACAAACATTAGCACAATACCAATTCCGCTCCAGTACGGAATTATCGCGGTATATGGGATTTAAAATATTATCCGCTTAATAGACGGCGCAATAGGGTCTCATCCGCTATACAAATGCGGGAAATTAATAACTGCAATATATACATATGCCAATATATATATATTGCTATTATATATAATACCAATTTCACTGTTTATGAAATATTCGCGGTATATGTTTTTAATAAATAACATCCGCTTACTAACGGCGCATAATGTCTATTTTAACAATCAATAGATACAATCATCATTCAAACATGCATTCAAATATTTTAAATATAACTATTTAAAATAAAATCGAAACCGATTCGATTGAGTGAGAAGTTCTCACCTTGATTTCAATTTCGTTTTAGCGATTTATTTCGAATAAAATTAAACGGACGTTTAATTTTACCTGAAATTTTCACTAACTCCAAATGACTCCAATCCGATTCCATAGCGTAGTGCTCGTCCATACGATTCCAACGCAACTGGTTTCGCGCGTTTTCGACCTCGTATGAAAAAGTTATGCATTTTACAAATTTTAAACGATTTATATTCATAATATTTACAACATTTATATAATTTTAAACCTAAGCTCCTTCTGGCCGTTGGATTCATGAGAGTAAATCTGGGCTGCACCCCCTACCCCTTTCTTCTTCGTTCTCTTCTACAGGTAATAGCCGCATATGAACCCATCCATACCCATTTAGGGTTTAAATTTGCAACCACCACACTCGCTTCCAGCATGATCAGAGACCACCACTACGAAGGCCGACCCAACCTCCATGCTCGGCCAGAGCATCTCCAAACTCGGTCACCCCCTTATGCTCGAAATGCGTGCGCAACTGACCCCAAACGCGGCCATCTTATCGACGATGCTGGCAACGAAACTCGATCACAACCGTACAGATCGATAGAGCACGAGATGCTCTACAATGTTGTAGTTGACAACATTCGCTAATTGTTTGTAGATTGGGAGAGATTAAGGAAGAATGTTGGGTGATTTCTGGCCTTCGGTTTTGACTGAGGCGGCTAGGGTTATAATTTTTTTTTTTTTTTCTTGTGAATGGAGGCTATTTATAGAGAATCGAACGACACTATTCATCCCGGATTTTCCAAACTCCAAACGAAGCGTGCCGGTTGGCGTTTCTAAGGTTTACCCCGCGTTCCGGACACAATGGAACGTGTTTCGGGAGCTAATTCGGTCATCTGTGCGAGTTATGGCAATAAACGTTCAATTTAAATTAAACCGATTTAAACGATTTTCTAGGCGTTTTAATTTGTACCGGACAAACGGTAAATCCGATTGACACGAAATTTTAAACCATATAATAATATCACATTACGGATCCGATGAAACTTGTTTCGTCGAAATCCGAGACTTTTTGAAAAATGGCTATTTTAACTCGCTAAATTAATATTAAAAACAATTCGATGCGTTTCGAGCTGCCACGATCAAACGATAACTCAAATTGCTACGAAAATTGAAATCCGGTAATAAAAAACTATTACGGATCCAATGGAACTAGTTTCGTCCAATTCTGAGACCGTTTAAAAATTGGCTATTTCACTAGTCGATTAAATATTAAAATATTCAATTTTCACAAATTAACTCTTAATTCGATTTTAAAAGTTCTATAACATCATTCTAACTTCAACATGGTATAATAAAATTTTACAAATCGTTTTCAATCATATTTAACCCAATTTTCAATTATTTCCATAATTTAACATATTAAATTATCGATTTAATTATTCAATTAAATCCAATTATTCAAATAAAAATTTATTTGACTTATAAATTTCACTTATTAATATTTAAAATTAATTAAATATTCAAATTTTAATTACTAAAAATCCTGGGTCGTTACAATCTTCCCCCCTTAAAAGAATTTCGTCCTCGAAATTAACAAGTAAGAAAAGTTACAGAATCTATTAACTTTCCAAAATTCATAGTTAAATTTCTTACAATAACTTTACTAAGTTTTCAAATCATACTTAGTTATCTTTTTAAAAGCAACTACTATTGTTTAACTTTCAATTCCAAAATCAAAGTTAAAGTTTTCAAAATTTTCCAATTTTCTCAAAAATTTTCTAGCGCCTTAAATTTTCGGAAAAAATCGCCATAGTCTCCTTTGTGCGGCTCGATCCGAAAAAAAATGACAGTATATATATCACAAATATACATCTCATCAAGTAATGAGGCATCCCGAAGGGAAAAAAGTATAAAAGTACGGTATGTAATCCGAGATATGTACCTTATATTTTATTAGCAAGCATATACGGCTAATATAGCGCGAAAGCGAGCTCCAAATGTGAAGCAAACGCGATCTGCACCTACTAAACACTCAACAAACAACATGAGAACATGTATATAGACAATAGTATCAATATACAACATATAGCAACATTATAACTATATATGTCAACATAGCAATTGAAACAAAAGCAATATATTCAACCATCAACCAACTATCATCCATAACCAATAAATATTCATTCATATTCTCATTAATATTCAATGAAATGGTTTTCAATTTAATCACATTTGATTCATTAACAGTGGATGTTCTTACTAACATTCATTTTTTTAATTAGTTTATATTCACTAATCCATATTCAAGTTGGTTCACTTCCAAATCAAATTCAATTCTATTTAAGATTCACTTAACTTCTAATTGAATTTCAATTACTTTAGCTTCCAATTTCATTAACTCAATTTCATTAACACTTAATGAATTATATACAATCAATCAACAACCATATAACAACCAATGTATATTAATTACAACCAAATTCCTTTGCTTATCAATTGGTTAAATTAAATTGATTTTCATTCAATTATTCAACTTCCAACAACATTAGATTATAATGAATTACACTTACATTCATTATTTCATATCAACTTAATTCACATTCATTTGATTAACATTTAATCCATTCATTCAATTCAATCACAAAAGTTGAATTTCATTTATATAACTCAAGTTCACATTTATCACTTAACTTTATTAATTTACTTTGATACCAATATCAACTTCATTCTACATCTCTTAAGTTATATTCCATTTTATAAACATCACTTTGTTTTACTTAACTTAAATTCCCACTTATAAATAAATTCAGATTCCAATTCTACGTAAATTTCCATTTAACTTTAAATTCATCTTTATTTACAACTCATATTCATAAATATATTCATATAGTTTCACTTCTTATATATATAAGTTTATTTCACAATTGTAAATCACTTTAATTATAATTCAATTCTTATAATTCATTTGTTTATACAATTATTCTTTTACGTAGATTATTCAAACAAATAAACAATCAACTTATATACACTTTAATAATTCTGAAAAATTATTCCTTTATATATAAATATAATTAAGGTAAAATTATTTCATTTACCCAATTTAAAACAATACTGTGTCGAATTGTTCTATTCAAGTGTTTATAAAACCTCTTCGGCATAGTTATACAGACCGTGCTGACGAAAGTTCATATGCCACTCAATAAACCAATCATCACAATATAAAACAATTTTATATTCACTAACACATACGCTCTCATAGCTATTATTACACTCACACACATTCTAGAGTACTACTGACTCTATCTCTAATGAGTAATACCCAACAGAACCATGGTTGTCGCTTAACCATATGCTCTGATACCAAATGTAACGTCCCGAAAAATTTCGACTTTCGAAAATTCAACATCGATACTCGCTTTATCGACTGCCGAGAAATCGAAGGCCGGAAACTCGAAATGTTATGGTTTAAGAAAAGGAAAGAGGAAGAAGAGAGAAGATAGTAGAAAATAGAGAGGAAAGAAAATAAGAAAATAGAACAGAATAGAAAAAACAACAGAACTACAACAGAATCTCACAATCGCAGCGGAACAACATAATAATAATAAATGAATAATCTTTAAACAAAGAACTATATCAGTTATTACATTTTATACATTACATTACATCATCATCAGAGTGTACAACATCATACAACAACAAACAGCGGAAAAGAAATACTATATACTAGTAATACGCCATGCCATCCAGCTTGCCTCCAGCAACTCCTGAATATCCTGATAAACCTAACTCTTGACTGCCCGTGTAGAAATTGGTGGGCACCCAGAGTTTAGGAAGGAAAACAATAAACTCCGAGTCAGTCATGTGACTGGTGTGAGAACTCAAAACAGTTTATTTATCTTTGAAAACAAAATAGAGGAATATTTTTTTAAAGTCAATTCGCAATGCTTTTAAAAATTGGACTACCATAAGACCTCCTGCCACACACACAATGCAAACGCAGACTTGGAGGAGAATTCTTCTTATGTTAGTCAAAGATGCTTGATACGCATTAAAAAGAAACATTTGACATTATTATTAGTGCATAGTGTAGAAAACAATTTCGAAAGTAGAATATAAATCTTAGCCATCATAGGTACCATTATAGTATGCTTACTATAGCTACCATATTAAATGGCAGGTTCTACAACTAAAACCGTACAAGTCTCGTATTGTTTCTTTGGATTTCCAACGAATGGTCAGGCCAAGAAACTTCCCATTGCCACATGAGAATGCCTCTGGATGGACATCCCCGAGAACCAAACCGGATCTCTACCAACACAAGGCCGGGTTACCCCTAACTGAGTAAGTTAGAGGATGACGAAGATGAAGATAATCCAAGCTTCTTGCTGACTTTGGAGAAAAACTTGTTCATCTTGGATGACATTTATCCAATTTCTTACTAACGGACCGTTTAAGAATCTGTTGATTCTCGACAATGGTCTTTTGATTTTTGAGTAAGGTTTTGTTGGTTGGATTAGGAGGATAGTCAATGCTTTCCAAAGATGTTTCACCGTCTTCTTCTTCTTCTTGTATTTCCATTTCATCTCCCATCTTCTTCTTCTTCCTCCTCTTCCATCTCCTCATGAGCCAAACGCTCTTCCTTTCTGCAAGAGTCTCATATTGTTGAAAAACAAATGGAATTTTCATAGGAGAAATGTTTGAGTGATAAAAAATTTTCTTGAAACAAATTCTTCTCCTTTGAAATCTACTCCAAAATAGTTAAAAATCCGAGTGAGATAGATTCGATGATATAAAGTGTTTTCACTCATTTCAAGATTTTTGGGACGAAATTCATCCAAAATAACTTACGCCAATTAATATCATGATTTCCAAAAATAGAAAAAAGTGCTTTGCAAACTTTTGAAGCTGGATTGTTAAAACTCCCCGATCTTGGGGTCAAAGTATGTTGTAAAAGAAGATTAACAATTCTAGCTTTTGGTCGAAAATTTCGATTTTTGAATTCAAAGCTATCATTTCCTTCTAAAATGTGATGAAATGTCTCACGATCATTTTCATCGATATTAAAACTAGAAAGATCCTTACCCATGCTCTTGCATTGAGAATGGTACCCAAAAGATCATAATTTAAAATGATTCTAGTGCCTTTGACACTACTCCAAATTTCATCATCATCTCCATTATGAAACCCACGGTTGAAATTTGCATAGAAAATTTTAACAAGATTTGGATAACAAACAAAATCATTTTGAGACGCATTAATAAGACTAAGAACTTAGTTATATGAAAAAGTATAATCAATTTCATAAGTAGAGAAATCTTGAAATAAAGCAAACTTCCCAAGATGGACTTTTCCATAGTTAGCATAGTTGATATATGCTTTTATAGCCTCCAGATCATTGTAGGGTTGCTCTTTTATCTTTCTGGAAATTCTCATTATGGAAGGATTGCTTGAAGAAGCCATTAGAGTGGAGAGTAGAGAGCTTGAAATTTTGAGATAAGAGTTTGAATTGGAAAATGAGAGTGAAAAGTTGTGATATGAGATAGTGAATAAATAGATTCTCAAAGGACATGTTCTTTGGTCAAAAGGTGACTTTTTAGAGAATTGAATGAAGTGAAAAGATGAAGGGAAATTCAATATTTGAATTCAAATTTTGAATTTTGAATTTCTGTACGCTTGTCGACAACATGGTAGGGACCTTGTCGACAGGTGTCTGTGACTTTTCATGATTTATTTCTCCTAAGTATTCTAATATATATATATTTATTTATTATTTTTAACGTATATATATATCTAGAATATTACTAGAATTATAGTATATTCCATAAAATATTATGATACTATTAAAAAATAAAAAAATAAAAAATAATAACAATAAAATAATAGTAAAAAATAGTAAAAATTTTAAAATTCAAACAACACACCAATTCAAAATCAATCAATCAAGCATCCAATTCTAAGCATGCAATTTCAACTGATTGTATGGTAAATGTGTACCTTTTTCTGAGTCCGTTTCTCTGAATTCGTCGGAGTCGTGAACTGCCGTGAAACATATATTTGAATTATCTATCTTCTGATCATCATCGCTTGAGGACGAGTCTGAGTCATCTAGAGTAGTAGTAAATGCAGTTTTCGTTTCTTTATGGAATCATTGATTATAGGAAGATTTTGCCTATCTGGATGCGGAAAATCTCTGTTGATATGGCCTGGTTCGTCACAGTTGAAACATTTGATATTGTTTGGCACTACATTCTAATTTCTACAGTTATTATAGTTGTTTCTCTTGATATTATTCATCTTTCTGTATTTCAGGAATTTTCGAAAAATCTTGGTCATAAGGGCCATCTCTTCATCATTATCGCTGTTTGAATCTGATCCATCGGTCAATGCATTGAACGCCATTGATTTCTTTTCAGATGCTTTGCTTTCTCTTCTCTCAATCATTTGGACTTCAAACGACATTAGATTTCCAATTAATTCTTCTATCTTTAAGGTACTGATATCATTTGCCTCTTCGATCGCAAGTGTCTTTTAATCCCATTCTGGAGTAAGAGAATTTAAGATTTTTCTGACTTGATCTTCTTTCGAAAATTCCTTTCCCAAGGATATCAGAGAATACCCAATATTCTGAAATCTACTATACATATCTGAAATAGACTCATTAGAATTCATTTTAAATAATTGAAACTAATTTGTGAGCATGGAAATTTTGGTCTGTTTAACTTTGCATGTTCCTTCATGAGTAACTTGCAAAGTTTTTCAGATTTCATATGCAGACTTACAAACTGACATTCCATTAAATTCATTCCTATCAAGTGAAAAAAATAGAATATTCATAGCTTTAGAGTCATTTTATGCAACAGTCTTTTGCTCAGTAGTTCACTGTGCAAAATCAGTTGTGGGTTTAGAATATTCAGTCTATGTGACATTCCAAGTGTCTAGTCCTATAAATTGTAAATATATTTTCATTCTACACGCCCAATATGCATAGTTACTTCCATTAAAAAGTGTTGGTCTGATAGTAGATTGACCTTTTACAAATGGACTAGTGGCAGGGATAATAGAACCAGTGTTGGTTAGTACCAGTGTTGGTAGCCATTTTGAAATTTTTTCAAAATTCAGATTATGAAAACTTTGAAAACCTTGCTTTGATACCAAATGTGAGAAATGCGAATTATGTATCTTAAGGCTAGAATCAACACTAGAGGGGGGGTGAATAGTGTTTTAAGAAATTACTAAATCTTTTGAGTTTATGTTAATTTGAACACAAATGTATGTAATATTCAGACACAGATATGATCACAGAGTCAAACACAGGTGTAGAAATAAAGTAAAAGCAATAAAGGAAAGAACACACTGGATTTTATACTGGTTCGGAGTTACCCTACATCCAGTTTCGCACACAAGTACGGATTTCCTTTCAAAATCAATTGTTACAATTACACCTTCGATTTTAAGGCCACGAGGTGCACCACTCCAGATTCACAATCCTCTGGGTAGAGATACTTGATTTTACGGGCAACAAGTTCATCCAATTGATTTCACAGGCTACAATCACACCTTTTCTCGCTTGATTGATTTCACAGGCTACAATCACACCTTTTCTCATTTAGTTTATTAAAAAGAAGCCTATAACTCTGAATAGCACTAAGATCTTGTTGAGATAGTGATAGAGAATCAAACCAGAGATGATCTAGTCAGATTCAATGGTGATTTTGGCAGAGTAATGATAAAAATATATATAAAGAAATATGGAAGAAGAAGAGGAGTGAAATCAAAGAAAATATGTACATAAATTCGTTTAAAACTGCCCCTATTTATAGTAGAACAAAAGCCATGTCCATTCGTGAAAGAATAGGACGAATAGACACTTCTTTTGAAATTCAAATTTTTGAATCAAACTGCCACCTTGTCGACAAGGGTATATTGGGGTTGTCGACAGGCCTAAGCAATTTTTGGTGATCTTGTTTTTCTTTGAAAATAACTTTCATCTTATATTAAAACTATTTTAAACTTTATAAATATACTTAACTATAGTTAAAATACATAAATAAATATAGAGAATAATATTTTGATGTATATAAAATTTTACTATAATTTTTATATTTAAATCTAAGTATAAATATTAAAAGTTAAATATATTATTATTAAAAGATAGTTTAAAAACAAGGATAATTTGATTTTAGAAATAAAGATTATTTTAAGGTTAAAAGTATTCAAAACCAGGATAGATGTTTTTGATTCTTTTTAAAAGGAAGGTTTTGAAATCATTTTGAAAACAAGATATAATTTTGTAAAAACATTTGAATAAAAGTTAGTGGATACAAAACAATATTCCACTAGATTTTTCATAGGTTTCATCCTACTTAGGGTTCCATCCCTTTAACAGCTTGAAGTGTATTCCATTACACGAATAAATTGGATTTTAAGATGCCAGTGCTTTTCTGGGAATTTTAACAAAATTTCTAATTAAATTACTTATTATTGAAATCTTGATAATCTTAATACTCATGAGTCTTCAATCTTGATATCTTGAATCTCAATACTGTACAGTCTACATTCTCGGTACCTGCATGGTTAGATCCTGCATATACATATATATCTAAACTATAATGTTAGTACTTATATTTTATAATCTTAGTCTTAGGTGGTTGTCATCAAAACCATCATCTCAAGGACTAACAGGGAGTTCTTAGCGCAGAAGGCCACTTCCATGCCTTTTCCTTTTTCCATGCACCAGTTCTTTCTAAACTTTGCAACATAACATTCTCTGGACGTGTCCTGGTTTCCTTCTACCACTCATATTCCATTTGTGGTTGGAAATTTCATTGTCAAGCACCCAGGGGGCATTACTGCTCGAAAGTCGAATGAAGCTGGACGTCCAAAGAAAGCGTTGTAATCAGACAACCCATCCACCAGTATGAAGGCTTGTTTTCGTATGGCTGATCATGGACGGGTTCCTATTTCCACAAACAATTCCACTCTCCCCCTGTAAAACCATGCAACCACTGGTTGTAAGGCAAAATGTCTTCCATGAACAGACCCATTTTCGAACGTGTCTTTGAAAAGGATGTTGACGGAACTTCCATTATCTATTAGAATTCGGTGTATTTTCACTGGACCGAGCAGGGCCGTAATCACCATTTGATCTGTATGCGGGTACTGCTCTCCCCATAAGTCATTGTCATCCAAATCTATTACCTCCTGCTCCTGACAATGAGTTTTAGCTTTCTGCTCCTCACCTATCACACATACGCAGGCATTTCATTCTTTAAAGACTTTGCATATTTCTCCATCTCTCCCCAGTTCCCATCCGCTACATAAGGTCCACCAATTATAGTATTGATTACCAGCCTCCCATGTTCTCCGCGGTTGGTAGTGGACCCTACACCTCTGTTTCTAGGTAGAGGCTTTCTTCAGAGTTGGATCTCAGAAGTTGTGCGCATCCCACCCTTTAACATACCATTTCAACTATTGCCTTTTGATATGTTCTCAATCACGTCCCGTAGGCGGCGACATTCATTAATGTTGTGATCGTGGGAGTAATGTTATATACAAAACTTCCTAGTGTTCACTCGAGCCTCTGTTTGCTACTTTGGGGCTGGCTTGTTGCATTTTAGCTCGGCCTGAGTGGCCATGTGAATGTTTTCGATGGTATCTTCAAATTCATATAGGTTTCAAACTTGTAGATAAGTTTAAATTTCTTTCGATTGTTTCCCTACCCGTCGGAGATTGCGGGATTGCTGTTCTTCTTCTTCTTTGTTGTTCCTCCTTCGTCATTCTTGATCATTGCATTCACATTGTTGGAATTTTTTGATAGTTTGGCTGTCATTCCCATTTGCCTTCCTACCACAGCTTCCTTTAGCCGCATGTACTTCGCCGCCTAATGGAAGAAGTCTTGTATGGTGGTAGGTTTCTCTTTGGTCAACCTTCGAGCCATTTTGTGTCCAGGTAGACACCGCCACATAAAGCTATGAGGGTTATACATTCATCAGGATTCTGAACGCTGGCAGTGGCAACATTGAAACGAATTAAGTATTACAGCAGAGTCTCATCCTCTCTTTTCTTAACGCCCAATAAGGTGTATAGGTGTTTGGGTTGCTCCATATGAACCTGAAATTAACTAATGAATTTCTCTCTCAATATTTACCATGAGTGGATTGTGTCTTTAGCAAGATGAAAGAACCACATGGTTTCTACATTCGATAGGAAGAGGGGAAAACATTTGCACATAACCTCCTCCATTGCCTTGCTCATCAGCATATATTGAGTGTAGCACTGCAGATGCATTATAGGATCAGTTAAACTCGGTTAAGGATCCATAGTGGGCATCTTGAGACTCCTAGGGTTTTGAGCGATCTCTATTTCCATAGTGAATGGACTACCGACCCTAGCTCCTATTCTATGTTTTACTTGTTCAGGATGAAAGCTTTCCCTTATAAATCGCTCCAGGTGATCAGCTTCTCACTTAAGGGAGGAGCGAAGACGATTTGACCTTCCCATTGAGGTGAGGGGCTTTTTCCATTCCTTCTGTAGTTGCTAATTTCACGATCCTGATTTCGTTCTCTACTCCTAGACTGTTCACGACGATGGCCCCGCCTTCAATCATCACAGCTTCTGTTAAGGGTGGGGAGCGCTGCCTAGTCGGGGAGGTTCAGCTGCGACCTCCCTTGGTTCGTTGTCTCCCCTGTTCGGTTCAACATCGAACCGTTCCTCAGGTGTGATGTGTGACTGAGCTCCAGACCGTCTTGTATCCATGGCATGTCCTTGTCCAAATCCCCGGTTTTCTTAGTCTAAACTACCATGAGATTGTGATCCTCCGCCTCTTGAACCCTTATGAAAGGGACCTTCCTCTAGTTTCCACGTTATGCATGGTTGGCTGCACCTGCTCCAACCGTGTCATGATCTGATCTACAATAGCCAACTATTGGGCAGCGAGCGAGTATCGAGACCCGTTACAACACTGTCAAGATCACCCTTGGTGATAACATCCATTCGTGGCATGCTAGATGATTGATTGTCTGGGTTCTCCATAACCAAATTTACAGGGTTGGCTGTAATCGAATTGGCATTCCTACTAGTATCACCACCCCTGCTCTTGGACTTAGGAGGCGTACTTGAAAAGAGCTGAAAATTTCCTTTTTTAAAGACCGTTCTCAATGAAAGCACTAAAAATGTTTGCACAAAAAATGGGCAAACACCCCTCGATTCTTTGTAGTAGAGTGGATGAAAAGAAAAGCAGTAAAAAGACTAAGAACATCAGAATTTACAGTTGTTTGGCTATAATGAACCTACATCCACTGTTAGTTTTTGTTCTTTTCATTTATATTTATGATCTACAAGCAAATGCCAAGTCATACAATGATTTTATAAGAAAATACAATGATCGCGAGACTACGTGCAGCTAATATCGATACTTGGATTTTTTTGTAGATCTAAAAGAGTTCTCGATTTATGATGCCCGATGCCTTTTATTTATAGAGGTAGATTTGAGATGTGTTTAATGCGGTAATTTATGAAGTTTCCTTCGTATATCCTAGGCATAGGGAGTATTCCTTGAATATGCCTCCTGTAGTTATTTGTTTCTTGATATATGGTTCCTTTCCTTATTTAGGTTGCAGGGCCCACCAGAGAAGTCGGTTCGGTTAGGCAAAATAGATGTGGAGGAGTGAGCGGCCACGTTCATGAGCGTATTGATCCGGTTTGGTATGCTTGGTCCGGTAGGTGGCTTCCTTCCTTGCCTTGAGGGTGACATGAGCGACTGTTTGGAGTGGCCAACCACCAAAGCACAGAATCGATTCGGTGGGAGGCCAACCGGGTGTTCATCCACCAGATAGAGGCCTTTGCTTGGGTTGTGCCTTCCTCGGGTTCTTCATTCTTGCTTTGGCGTTGTCTTGGTCTTTCCTACCCCCCAGCTATGCTTCAACATTACATGGACTAAAATGCTCATAACATTGACAAATATAAGATACAATAAAGTAACGTACATTATTTTTTTCCATAAAAGAATATTGCTTGAAATACTTGAAAATGTTGGATAAATGTGTTTAAATGAATTGCTCATTTTCATTATATTCTTGTTACTTTTCAGAAGGTGTCATGAAGGATTAATGTTGATGGAGTTTAAAATCAACAAAGAAAAGGTACAAATGAGCTTTATAAGCGCACTCAAATGATCAAATCAACTAAAAGAAGTTCCATGCAAAATGATCTAAGACGAGGAAACATCTATAACTTTGACACGTTTGCCAATAAACTAAGCAGGATTCATATCTAGTACAAGTCGTAATTCTACATTCCATATCACTAAATAAATTTCCTTTTATCTATGTCGATTGAGCCCAATCCTACGGTACTGTCTCAGAAATCCACATTGACTGAATATTCCATTTCTATAAGTGTTTAAAATGACAATGCTATCCACGAATCGGCTAGACAATCACTACAAACATCCAAAAATATCAATTATGCTATTGGTGGAGCCGACTGAATGTTACACAATTCTGCGGAAAGCTACAAAACAGTTAATGTCACTACAATTCTACGGAATGCTATTGGTGGTAATTTTTTTCTTTTTAAATGTTAAGATGTTGGAATTCTTATTGAATGAAAATATACATAAGTCACACATCGGCAAAATTGCAAAGCTATTCTAGTATATTAATAGTTTTGCAATGAAGGGGTTGAGACCTAAAGACACCTAAATGTATGCTTCGTTGTGAGAAGGGAGATCATTATCATGCTTTGGGTTTGGGTTTGGATCTAAATGATCCTATTTTTAGTGCAAAACTGGGTCGGGGTTTCTACCAGTTGTAGGCTATACAAACAGACGTGACTGTTCAGATGCGGACGCGGTGCGAACCGTTAGACACGAGCGGGTGCGACCCAAGCAACGGATTTTTCTTGCTCTACGCAATATATCACAGAGTTTACATACACATTACAATCTCGTGCAGATTACGTCTGTTGTATATTGGAATGTTTAAATAAAGTCTTAAGGAAATTGTTACGACAAGCCTTACACGGAATTTTCTTCTTCAACCGGTTAGGTTTATAATTGATTTATATATATATATATATATATATATATATATATATATATCATTTTCGTTTTTACGTTGTGCTATTTCTTAAATAGTATCACGGTTGATCTATCGCTATAGTTATTATTACTATGGTTGTTAGTTTGTTATTGTAATTATTTACCACATATTTGCTGTCAAAATAACTGATACAGATTCCAGAGTAGTGGAAATCTGAGTTATAAACTTGTGAGACAAGTTTATTATTGATTAATCTCTGTTTTAGTATACTAAAAGTATAACATAAGATAACTCATAGAATCTACATACACAATCAAAATATACGATGATGATGATGGATAGTTGGACAAACCAAATGTTGTCAAATTTTATATTTATTTCAAATATCTAATTCATACTCCCAAATGATTCACATAGATTGCTTAGGGCTTTTACTTTTATTCCACCGATGCAGAACATTTCCATTGATATCAAAGAATGAAAGATCAGCTTTTGTATCTGTTAACTGCAGCGATATGAATCCTTGTCCATCGTAAAAAAATTGTAACTTCTCTTTTGTCGGCCTGTAAATGCCTGCCCATGCTTTCGATCCTCCCCCGCTTGTTATAAACTGTAAAGGACTGCGATAAAAGTAATTAAATTTATGTAATACAGGCATATTTTGTACAAACTGTTCTCTTGAGATTGATTGCAAAAACAAAACTATATTTTTACCCTTTATTACTACTAATGTGCTCCAAGCAATGATCATGACCGTTGAGGTATAAGTCGACCCCACGATTCTGCAATCACCAACAACTGATTAATAATTTTCATTAATGTAGCTAGACAAATAACATCTGGTTGAAAACTAAGCAAAAGATATAGCATTTTGTGGCAAAATTACCTTGAGAATGGGGAGTAGCAAGTCGACAAGTTCGGTAGTATCTCCATGCTCACTTACACTTCTTATGCCATGATGTCCAATGACTATCTTCCACCTTGCGGTCGACTTCTTCAACTCCGAGTCTAGGTCCTAATGAAAATTCATTACACTGAATAATTTACATACAAGGGTGCATGCATATTTCTACATTGGTGAAGAATCAGTAAGAAAATGGTAAATTTTTTGAATTGTGAATTTAAAGGTCCTTACTTCGAAAACTCTAGGTACCAATTACCAACATTAATAATTTAGGAAAATAAGGTAGCAAACAAACACAGTTCTAACTAGAATGTTTTTGGCCTACTAATTAATACAATAAAAACAAATATTGGTAGCATGATTGGAAAGTTTGCATACATTCAAGAGAGTGGATATGTACTTCTTAGCTGGAGCAACACCTCGCCAATCAAAATGTTTCTTCTTTGGATCTTCCCAGTACTTCTTTACAAAAGGAGTTGTGTCCACGAAGAACAATTGTGCAACATCTGCATATGATAAAATACGTGCAAAAGTTTATCAAGTCATTGCACAAAAGCAATAATAATGTGTACTTTATAATAGGATCAGTTAAACATGTCTATTCACCTGTATTGACAATAAATGACCTCATGCAAAACCATCTTTTATCGAGTTTTTGAAGGGCCGGGTCTAACTGTGCTAGTGCATTTCCTTTGTAATCATGATTTCCCAATACTACAGCATTGTAACACAATTGTTAAAGCGGAATGTATAACTAAGAATGTAACATAAATTGATTCTTAATGAAAAATATAATATGTGTTGCAGAAATAACAGAGAAGTTCAGATTGCCTGGTTACCAGAATACCATTGCCGTTGCAAACCCTTAGCAGTGTATACATTGGTGAATGACGCGTTGAATTGTGGGTCATTGATATCAGTTAGACCTTTCTCGTAAAAGTTATCGCCAACTGAGATTACAAAATCTATGTCAAGTTGCTCTCCTATTCTTCCCATCTGCTTTCATTTTTTAAAACCATTCAGTGGCAGGTGGATGGGGCCAAAAAAAAAAAAAAAAAAAAAAACACCGACCGATAATAAATAACTATGCTGCGTTTGGATACGTGCAAAAAAAGGAAAAAAAAAAAGCTCTATTCCTTCCAAAGTAGCTTTGCCATGATTTAACTTCGTTGTAGGAGTAGGACTTATTTTTAAAGCAAAATTTTTATTTATTTATTTCTTTGCTGTCGCTGTTGTTATTGCTGCCCGCTGCTATTGCTATTATTATTTTATACAACTTTTGTCCTCTTCAATTAGCTCAATACATGGCTAACCGTTTCCTAAAGCAAATTTTGGCGTGTCATCAATTTGCAGTTCATGTAAATTTATTATTCAGCTTAGCTGAACTATTATATTGTGCTAACCAAATCAAACTATATAATTTACTTTATTCAATTAGTTGATGCTAAACCAACTTCCACTTTACATTATATATACACCTTGATTGCTATGTCATTTTTTCTAATAAAAAATGGTACACAGTTGAATATGACATTTATTTGATTAAGTGATACCTAACTAAGAAATATGTAAAAGAACATTAGGATGGATTAAACTTTGATTACTTGTGTAATGGTTGATGGTATGTACTAACGTAACCAAGATTTCGTTATCAATATATATTGCTGTACACAATAATAAATTGCAAAACCAACTACTATATTGATAGAAACTATGAAGATTAGCTGCCTTGAAGGAATGCTAATTAACTACTATTTACTGCTAATGATAAGATAATTAAAGTAAAAAGGTGAACTTCTTCAAGGAAAATAATCTATCAGAATAAGTTTCTTGCAAGAAAGAAATAGCATTAAAAATCAATGAGGTATTCTCCAGGCACACTTAAGTATATTCTAGGATAGATCCGCATAACATTAATTGAATATAATGTTAAATTATAAGAAGGACAAGAATATGAATCTTCACCACATAAGTTACTGAGGGCCTAAGGCACACTGAATAATACACATGTTTTTTTTACTATTTAATGCCTTGAATTTACTTGTGATCAAATATCCACTTAGATCGCAGATGACAACATAATTTATTTTCTGTACGTTTAATTTTTGACCTTTGCCCAACTTTAATTAGCGATGACATATGTCCTGAATAATTAAGGCATTAAACTTTAGGTAGAAATCAGATATCCTACTACAGCTACATGCTATGTACTTGATTACAAAAGCAATACAAAAACTATTCAGAAGATTTTGAACTGCATATCTTAAATGTCAAACTAACTGTATTTTATAACTTTAGTTATTACAGGAACATAATGAGTTATTGAGATCAAAGGGTAAGTAATTAAAGCAAAGTGCGGAATAAAATTATTATTTAATTGTTTTCCTCAAATGTTTAACTTTATTTTTTTCTTTTCTATGCCTTGAATTAAAATTGGTCATAAAATATTTACTTGTATTTTTAACCCTAATACCTACCAGAGATATGAAGTATGGTAAAAATATACCAATTTTCACCCATGTATGAATATAAATTAAAAAATCAAAAAATTTCAAAAGAAGAGTAGTTATTTGATTATTATATTTTTGTTTTTATTACACATGGGCTTCAAAGTTATGAACATCCCATAATCATTTTTTTATCAATTATTTTAACCAAGATAGTATCAATCATATCATATTTTTTAGCTGCAAAAAGTTTTATCATTTTTTTTTGTATATATCACCCTTGATTATCTTAATTATATTTGTTCAATAAATTTTATTGGTCATTTTTTTATTTTTTATTCAAACTATTTATATTATTTTGTTTCATTGGTATGTTAAATTTTTTTGTTTTAATTTACTGTCATCATAATTTCATTTTATAATATAATAATACGTTAATTTTAAAATTTTCACTGCCTTAAAAAATACATAGTTTGTGTTTGATTTTTATTTACTCGAAATTTAAATTCTATGTTGTTAAAGGAAAACTTCACCAATGTTATTTTATACTCCAACCCAAACTGAAATTCCGGTCTTCAATCCTTATCATATCATCTATCTCTATGTACCTATACGATAGTTTGGATAAAATTTAATGTATTTAGGTAAAATGATATACAGAATAATACTTGATAGCTAGCATCATTATCTGCATTTAAAAAATTATAAAAGACTCCAAATTTGAATAATTCATGGCAGAAAATGCTATCTTCTAATTGCAAAAATAAACAAATAAACAGACTATTTGATAGCTTTCTAAGATAGGAAAACCATTTATGTTAGATAGTTACAAAAAAATAAAATAAAATAGAAAAAGTTTATTGTAACAGTTCTATGCAACAAACAGAAAGAGAACGAAGCAAACACCATAATATATTATTTTCAACCTGATAAGCAACTGCAGATTGATTATACGTTCCATTTCTTCCCCAATCTCCAACGGCTAACAAATTCAAGGAACCACTTTTCTTTGTATGATGCTTTATAATTTTCAAAGTAGCCGAAGATGATGCAAGAAGTAAACTTATAACTACAAAGGATAAGAAAACATTAATGGCCAAGGATCTCGACATAGCTATGAAACTTGTAATGAAAATTGGAGGAGGAAATAAATGTCACAGAGTACAACAGTGTTTTTGTATGGGAAGAAATGAAGCTTCAATTTGAAGGAAATAAGTTTAATACTTGCTGTTGTTAGGTGCACTCTGGGCAAATGTATATGACACAGATACACTTCTCAATGCACAGTACAGCTTGTACTAATTCATTAATTTTTTATAGCTATATTGCTAATGGGAAATCCCATTGGATAGAAAAATTAATGTGTAAATTTTTGGAAGAAGATTAAAATGTTAAGCAAAAGAGCAAGATACTTGAAAAATCTTATCTATTGTTGGGTTGAAAGTACAAACATTTAATCTGACCGTGAACTTTCCAAATTGCCATATATAGGAGATTTGGAAAAAATATACTTTAATGTATAATTAATTTAAAAAAATTGAATATATCTTGATTTATTGTATACCATATATAAATATTTATGAATTTCAAGGTGCATTAAGCTGTGAGTAAATAATACAAATATCAAAACGGAAATTGTTTTATAATATTGGAAATGATTTAATTCGATGATTTTTATTAATTAATTTAAAGAAATGAATATACATCTTGATTTATTGTATACTATATTTGAAGATTTATGAATTTCAAGATTTTGCATTAAACTGTGAATAAATGATACAAATATCAAAACGTATATGTATGAGAAACTTAATGAGTGCAAAAATAGATTGAAGGAAAGAGTAAGATGTTGGAAAGTGAAATGAATAAACATTAGTTTGCATTAATTCAATAATATTGTTATTATATGAATTTACTGCACCAATAAGTAAGTGACTGATATAACGTTATACAATTATGAGAATAAACGCATAACAAAATTAATGGCAACAAGCATACAACGTTATACAATTATGGGCAGCAACCATATAACGTTATACAATTCTGTTTATAAACCGAAAAATATCGTATGTAGTATGACAATAGAACCGCTTTATTAACTTTTCAATAAAAACATATTAAAGTATTTATGACCGTTAGATATCACTCGATAACATATATCGCGTATAACATTAATTACATAATATTTGACCATATCACCTAGTTAAGATTTCTCTAGACTGTAACTTTTTTCCACCCTGATCCAAAAAATTTCTAATCAATGAATGAGTGAAGATACTACAGATGAGTTAAAATAGACGTAACATGCATATTCATAACCCTTAATCGGTCTAGCATAGAATTATTCAAATTTCATAAAACAAATATAGCTTTCTAGAAATATCTATCAAATGATATAAACGCCGCCTACTCTATCAATCCATATTCACATATCTTTCTACCCCTATTTGTAAGAACCCAGAATTTCTGTCATTTGAAATTCATATATTTAATTGATTTTAAATATTACCAAGTAAAATTTATAAGTCGAATAAATTTTATTTCGAACATCTAGATTTAATTGGATAATTAAATCGATAATTTAATATTTGAAATTTCAGAAATAATTGGAAATTTGGTTTAAAGTGATTAAAATTGATTTGTAAAATTGTATTAAAACATACTGTAGTTAAAATGATGTTATAGAACTTTTAAAATTGAATTAAAAGTTAATTTGTGGAAATTGATATTTTAATATTTAATTGACGAGAAAAAATAGCCATTTTTCAAACAGTCTCGGATTTTGACGAAACCAGTTTCATCACATCTGTAATGTTATATTATTGTATGCTTTCAAATTACGTTTCAATCGGATTTACGGTTTGTCCGGGGCAAGCTAAAACCCACTGAAATCGGTTTGTGTGAATTTTAAATTTAAATAATTCGATTCGAAAACTTATCTTCCAAATATGATCGAATTGGCTCCCGATATATATTCCATTGCATTCGAAATAGGGGTAAAACGTTATGAATGCCAGGCGGCACGCTTCGTTTGGAGTTCGGAAAATATTTGGATGAATAGTGCGTTGCCGTTTTTCTATAAAAGGACCTCATTCTTTGTTCTTCGCACAAACCCTAGGGTTTTTGTTTCCAGCCGCCACCTAAGTTTTTAATGGCCAAAAAACTGCCATTTTCTTCCCTCAATTTTTTCAAATCCACACTCTAATCCAAGAAATTTTCAACTGCAACTTCGTAGAGCACGTCGCGAACTACGAGATCAATGGTCATGATCGAAAAATACGAACTGAATCAGTGACAATGTTCATTCAAAAAGTTGCACGTTTGAGCTTGAATTCCGAGGCGAAGGGAGTCCGAGCTTCAGGGTGCTCTGGCCGAGCATGGCGTAGGCGACGAGCTTTTTGTTGGTGGTGGAGTGATGATGTTTCGAGCAATGTGGTAGCCGCGATATCCAACCCTAGTTAGAGATAATGGGTGCGGCTTCAACCTGTAGATGAACGCGATGAGGAAGATAAAGAGTGCGACCGAGATTAGAGGGAGGAAATTAAACGGCCTAGATTTGAAAAGGTTTTAAAATAATAAAAAGAAATTGAAAATTAATTTATATAAATTCGTATAAACTTCTTAAAGCTATAACTTTTTCATACGAGGTCGAAAACTGACGAAACGAATTGCGTTGGGTTCGTATTATCGAATACTACGCGATGGAGCCGGATTGGAATTGATTGGAGCCGGATTGGAATTGATTGGAGCTAGTGAAATTTTTGCGTAAAATTAAACGCGCGTTTAATTTTATTCGAAATAAAACACTACAACTGTTATTGGAAGCAAGATGAGAACTTCTCACTCAATCGAAATTGTTTTGATTTAAATTTTAAATAGTTAGATTTAAAATTGCTTGATAGTGTGACTGAATGATAAATTGCTATCTGTTGTATCGAAATAGACCCTATGCGTCGTATATTAAACGGATGTTATTTATTAAACTCATGTACCGCGATATTCCATCTTGAAGTGGAATTGGTATTATATATGAACTTAGAGTTGATTTTCCCTAATTATATAGCGGATGAGACCCTATTGCGCTGCATAATAGCGGATAATATTTTATATAAACTCATGTACCGCGATATTCCGTATTGAAACGAGATTGGTATTGTGCTAACATCTGTGGATGCAGGGAAACAAGTTGGAGTGATCCAACTTGATTCCTCACCCTTATTGATTTATTTACAGATATTTGCGATATATTCTGTTATCATATTGATATATGAGGTTTGGATTGCGTGATTGTTATATTTAGTGTTGTTGTAGCATTGGGCCTATTTTTAAAAATTAAAAGTGCTAAAGTGATGATTTTCAAATTTAAAAGGATTTTAAAGTGATTTTTGAAAGTTTACGTTTTATTGAATTTTGGAATTGATTCATTTTAAATAAATAAACATTATAATTTTAATGTTATAAAAATTATGATTTTTGAGAAATAAAGATGAAAATTGATTTTTGAAATATGGAGTTAATGATTTTATAAAATAGTTTAAAATTTAGATTTTGAATTTATTATAAAAACTTTATATATATGATTTATAAAATTTGATTTTTATAAATCAAAGTGATGAAATTATAAAAGAGTTTTGAAAATGTTTTAAAATGATGTTAAAATGGGTTTTATAAAAGGATAGAATCTACGATTTTGAAGTTATAAAAAGAATGAATTTGTAAATAGAGAATTATAAGTAATTTGCTTATAATTTGGATTTTGACGTGTAAATGGGATATGGATAGAATCCGTTAATAAAGTACTTTTATAAGTTGAAGTTGTTATAAAATATAAATGGAATTTATAAACATTGTTTTATAAATCTGAAATCGACTTATTTTGATAAGTTAATTATTATATCTTATTAAAGAAGATATATCCACGATTTTGGATAGTGGTTAATCCTTTAAATAAAAAGTGTAGAAATGTTGAATTTAGTCAACGAAGTATATTCACGATTTTGGACAGTGAATAATATGTTAAAGAAATGTTTTCGAGATGTGATACTTTAAATAGAATTAAAACGATTTAAAGATGTTTTAAAATGTATTTAGTATCGAAACCATAGGTTTCAACATTCATTGTTGAAATAGGCATTTTCGAGAAATAAAAGGAAATGGTGGACTATAACACTGCTGTTATAGTAAATGATTTTCGAAATGAAATATTTTATATAGTATTGGGATTTATATATCTATCTTAATTTCGAATCCCTATACTAGTGATTTTGAGTTGTCGTAACGATGTTTTACGCAACATTCATTTTGACTCAAATAAATGTGTTTAAGGGAATGTTTTTCTTAAAGAATAAAATATATACTTAATTGTGATTTAAGTATATTGAATATTTTCCAAATGTTGAAAATAAATAGATTTGTGAATTACTTATTATTAAACAAGTATGGAAATGTTTTTCCAATATGAAGTGAAATGTGTTGAGATTATATCTTTTAAAGATAAATTGAAAAGTGATTTGAAATTGTTTTCAAATGGTTGAAGTGTGGAAAAATATATCTTGTAAAGATATTTTTGGAAAATAAATAATTTGGGAAATTATTTGGAATATGGTGATGTTGTACATATCTATTGATAGTTAAATAACCGACTATCAATATTTACCTTTAAATGGGTATTTGTTGTGATTGCTTGAATTTGAATGCTACACTTATTTTTAAAATAAGCGCTTGTTATTCGGTTTAGCCGGGAGAGGACCTTTGGGTCATAAATCCCATTCCGAATAGTGATATGTTGAAATGGATAACATTTGAAGACCGTTGTTGAAGACCGGATATTTTCGAAAACGGAAGGATTACCGTCGAATGAATGTGCATCGGCTGATCTCCGATAAAGAGATTTTATCACCCTTTGTGATGGGAATTCCGGACGTGATTACTGAATATCCGAATTTGAAGGGCTTCTTTGGAAGCGCCTTCAGTTCTGTTCGATCCCGGAAAGGACTTGTATGGATGTGTGTCTGACGTTACAATTTGAGATGTAAAGCTGATTTCTATCAAATACATTTCTGTTGGTGGCGGAGAATTTATTCTCTTAGCTTAACACCCTTCTCATAGACGTACGAGCTCAGAGGTTATGTAGTTGATGGTTACTAGTGATACATTCCCAATTTGGTAATGTGGCATACGAAGTGCTGCTGATCATTTGTTGATCAAAACATAGCTTTTGTATAAAGCGTAGCTTTGTGGATGAGACTTCGTCGGACCTCACAGCCCGGTAATGGTCAAAACAGGAAAGATGCAGCATGGTTATTAGGGGATAGCGCCCCTTAGTGTATGTCATTTCCTTCTGGATAGAGGGGGTATCATGGTATGGAGCCCAGTTACTTGACCTATGTTGTTGCTGCCAACTTATTATTTTATGGTTGTTGATGAACCCCGGGATAAAGGTCGGTTGCGACCAGGGGATGACATACTCATGTCAGTAGTTATCTAGCAAGGGGTAACCCGACCTTGTGTTGGCAGAGATCCGGTTAGTTTCTCGGGGCGTCTTTCCAGAGATGTACCCATGTGGCAATGGGAAGTTCCTTGGCCTGAGCATTTGTTGGAAAATCCAAAGAAACAATACGAACACTTTACGATTGCAAGTTGTATAACTTGCCTCCTCAGGAGGTAGTTATAGCAGACATAATATAATGGTACCTATGCTGGCTAAGATTAATATTGTACTTTCGAAATATTTTCCTCACTTTGCACTTATATTAATAATATCAAAGAAAATTTCTCGTATCAAACATGTTTGACTATCATAAGGAGAAATATCCTCCAATTCTGCGTTTGCATTGTGTGTGTGGCAGGAGGCCTTATGGTAGTTACATTTTCTAAAAACATTGCGGATCTATTTTAAAATATTTCTTTGTTTGTTTTTAAAAGATAAACTGCTTAAGTTCTCACACCAGTCCCATGACTGACCTGGAGTTTATTGTTCCCTTCCTAAACTTTGGGTTCCCACCAATTTTAACACGGGCAGTCTAGAGTCAGGTTATCAGGTCATTCTGAAATTCAGGAGTTGTTGTGGAGATCAGGAGCAAGCTGGATAGCATGGCGTATCAACTAGTATATAGTATTTCTTTTCCGCTGTTTTTTGTTGTAAACTCTGATAATGTAATGTATTGTGATGGAATGTATAAAATGCACAGTTCTTTTGATTTAAAGATTATTCATTTATCTATTATATGTTGTTTCGCTGCGATTGTGAGATTCTGATATTGTTTCTGTTGCTTTTTCTTTCTTCTTCTATCTTCTACCTCTTCTTTAACCCTAACGGTACAGTTTTCTGGCCTTCGATTGCTCGACAGTTGATACAGAGGACATATTAATGTCGACTTTCATGAGTCGAAAATCCCAGTCGTTACAGTTGGTATCATAGAATATGGTTAAGCGACAACCTTGGCTCAGTTGGGAATTACTCATTAGAGATAGGGTCAGCAGTACTCTAGAATGAGTTTGAGTGTAATAATAGATACGAGCGCGTATTTGTTAGTGAATATAAAAATTGTTTTGTATTGTATTGACTTATCGGTTGATTGTTTATAGATTTTGGTCGGTGCAGTATGGCCAACTGTTTCGATAGGGGTTTCTAAACTCTTGAATAAGATAAACTGACATAGTATCATTTTAAATTGGGTAAATAAAATAATTTTACCTTGATTATATTTTATATATAAATGGATAATTTTTCAGAAATTATTAAAGTGTATATATATTGATTGTTTGGTTGTTGAAAATGCAAATATATACAAGTTAATTAAAAGAAAAATTATATAAGCAAATGAATTATTAAGTATGGAATTATAATCAATGTGATTTACAATTGTGAAATAATCTTATATATAAGAAGTGAAACTATATGAATATATTTATAAATTTGAGTTGGCATAATAAAACATATGATTTGAAATTTAACTAAATGAAGGTTAAACAATTTTGTTAAGTAAAACGAGATATGAATTTGAATAAGTGACGAAATTTGACTTTGGTAAAAGTTAAATAGAATTTACTTTAGAATTGGAATCTGAATTGGATTTATAAGGGGAAATTTAAGTTAAGTTAAACAGATGATGTTTGAAATGGAATATAACTTAACTAATGTTGAATGAAGTTGATTTTGGTATCGAAGTAAATTAGTAAAGTGACATGATGAATATGAACTTGAGTTATGTCATGAAATTCAACTTTTGTGGTTAAATGAATTATCAATTGAATTAATAAATAGATTGAATATTAATCAATCGAATGTAAATGAATTGATATGGAATAATGAATGTAAGTGTTAATTCATTAGAAGCTAATGAAGTTGAAGAAAATATAATAAATGAATGGAAGTCAATTAGATATTAAACCAATTGGAAATTAAAAGTGTTAAACCAAATTGAAGTTAGACAAAGTGAATATGAATTGTTGAATGTAAATTTAATAAATATGGGTTGTAGTAAATATAAATTGATTGTTAGATTGTTGTTAGTTGATTGTATAGAAATTCATATGAAGTTGAATTGATAAAATTGAAAGCTATGTAATTTGATTTGAATGTGGAAGTGAACTAACATGAATGTAAATAAGTGAATATAAACTAATTGAAAATGAATGCTAGTAAATCCAATGTTAATGAAGCAAATGTGATTAAATGAAAAAAACCAATTCATTGAATATTAATGAGAAGTGAATGTATATGGATTTGATGATTGGAATTGTTGTTGGATGATAGTTTTTTCATAGTTGGATTTGTTTCTTTTTGTTGCATTTGCTATATTGGCATATGTAGTTGTTGTTCTGGTATATGTTGTATATTGATATTACTTTCATATATGCATGTTTCTCATTATTGTTGAGTGTTTAGTAGGTGTGGATTGCGCTTGCTTCGCATTTGGAGCTCGCTTTCGTGCTATATTAGCCGTATATGCTCGCTAATAATATATGAGGTACATATCTCGGATTACATATCGTACTTTTACACTTTTTTCCCTGCGGGATGCCTCATTACTTTGATGAGATATATGTTTGTGATATACATATATATATATATATATATATAATCATTTTTTTTGGGATCGAGCCACGCAAAGGAGGTTATAGCGAAATTTTTCGAAAATTTAAGGCGTTAGAAAAATTTAGGAATTTTAGGAAAATTTGTGAAAACTATAACTCTGATTTTGGAGTGAAAAGTTAAACGATATAGTTGGTTTTGAAAAGATAACTAAGTATGATTTGAAAACTTAGTAAAGTTTTATAAGAAGTTTAACTATGGATTTTGGGAAATTTAAACACTCAAATGAATTTGAAATCTAATTTGAATGGATGTTTGAAAAGTTAATGGATTTCAAGACTTTTTCTTACTTGGTAATTTCGAGGACGAAATTCTTTTAAGGGGGGAAGTTTGTAACGACTAAGAATTTCTGTAATTTGAAATTCATATATTTAATTGATTTTAAATATTACCAAGTAAAATTTGCAAGTCGAATAAATTTTATTTCGAATATCTAGATTTAATTGGATAATTAAATCGATAATTTAATATTTGAAATTTCAGAAATAATTGAAAATTTGGTTTAAAGTGATTAAAATTGATTTGTAAAATTATATTAAATCATATTGGAGTTAGAATGATGTTATAGAACTTTTAAAATTGAATTAAAAGTTAATTTTTGGAAATTGAATATTTTAATATTTAATTGACGAGTAAAAATAGCCATTTTTCAAACAGTCTCGGATTTCTACGAAACCATTTTCATTAGATCCACAATGTTATATTATTGTATGGTTTCAAGTTTCATGTCAACCGGATTTACGGTTTGTCCGGGGCAAGCTAAAACGCACTAAAATCGGTTTGAGTGAATTTTAAATTTAAATAATTCGATTCAAAAACTTATCTTCCAAATATGATCGAATTGGCTTCCGATGTATATTCCATTGCGTTCGGAATAGGGGTAAAACATTATAAACGCCAGGTGGCACGCTTCATTTGGAGTTCGGAAAATTTTTGGATGAATAGTGCGTTGCCATTTTTCTATAAAAGGACCTCATTCTTTGTTCTTTGCACAAACCCTAGGGTTTTGTTTCCAGCCGCCACCTAAGTTTTTAATGGCCGAAAAACTCCCATTTTCTTCCCTCAATTCTTTTCAATCCACACTCTAATCCAAGAAACTTTCAACTGCAACTTCGTAGAGCACGTCGCGAACGATGAGATCAACGGTCACGATCGAAAAATACGAACTGGATCAGTGGCAATGCTCGTTCAAACGTTGCACGTTTGAGCTTGAATTCCGAGAAAAAGGGGAGGCCGAGAGTTAGGGTGCTCAGGCCGAGCATGAAGTAGGCGATGAGCTTTCTGTTGGCGGTGGACTGAAGATGTTACGAGCAACGTGGTGGCCGCGATATCCAACCCTAGTTCGTGATAATGGGTGCAGCTTCAACCTGTAGATGAACGCGATGAGGAAGATAAAGAGTGCGGCCGAGATTAGAGGGAGGAAATCAAATGGCCTAGATTTGAAAAGGTTTTAAAATAATAAAAGGAAATTGAAAATTAATTTATATAAATTCGTATAAACTTCTTAAAGCTATAACTTTGTCATACGAGGTCAAAAACTGACGAAACGAATTGCGTTGGGTTCGTATTGTCGAATACTACACGATGGAGCTAGATTGGAATTGATTGGAGCTAGTGAAATTTTTGGGTAAAATTAAACGTGCATTTAATTTTATTCGAAATAAAACACTGCAATTGTTATTGGAAGCAAGGTGAGAACTACTCACTCAATCGAAATTGTTTCGATTTAAATTTTAAATAGTTAGATTTAAAATTGCTTGATTGTGCGACTGAATGATAAATTGCTATCTGTTGTATTGAAATAGACCCTATGCGTCGTATATTAAGCGGGTGTTATTTATTAAACCCATATACCGCGATACTCCATCTTGAAGTGGAATTGGTATTATATATGTACTTGGAGTTGATTTTCCCGTATTATATAGCGGATGAGACCCTATTGCGCCGCATAATAGCGGATAATATTTTATATGAACCCATGTACCGCGGTATTCCGTATTGAAACGGCATTGGTATTGTGCTAACATCTGTGGACGCAGGGAAACAGGTTGGAGGGATCCAACTGGATTCCTCACCCGTATTGATTTATTTACAGATATTTGCAATATATTCTGTTATCATATTGATATATGATGTTTGGATGCCGTGATTGTTATATTTAGTGCTGTTGCAACATTGGGCCTATTTTGGAAAATTAAAAGTTTTAAAGTGATGATTTTCAAATTTAAAAGGATTTTAAAGTGATTTCTGAAAGTATACGTTTTATTGAATTTTGGAATTGATTCATTTTAAATAAATAAATGTTATAATTTTAATGTTATAAAAATTATGATTTTTGAGAAATATAGTTGAAAATTGATTTTTGAAATATGGAGTTAATGATTTTATAAAATAGTTTAAAATTGAGATTTTGAATTTATTATAAAAACTTTATATATATGATTTATAAAATTTGATTTTTATAAATCAAAGTGATGAAATTATAAAAGAGTTTTGAAAATGTTTTAAAATGATGTTAAAATGGGTTTTATAAAAGAATAGAATCTACGATTTTGAAGTTATAAAAAGAATGAATTTGTAAATAGAGAATTATAAGTAATTTTCTTATAATTTGGATTTTAGCGTGTAAATGGGATATGGATAGAATCTGTTGATAAAGTACTTTTATAAGTTGAAGTTGTTATAAATATAAATGGAATTTATAAACATTGTTTTATAAATCCAAAATTGACTTATTTTGATAAGTTTATTATTATAGCTTATTAAAGGAGATACATCCAGGATTTTGGACAGTGGATAATCCTTTAAATAAAAAGTGTAGAAATGTTGAATTTGGTTAACGAAGTATATTCACGATTTTGGACAGAGAATATTATATTAAAGAAATGTTTTGGGGAAGTTATATTTTAAATAGAATTAAAACGATTTAAAAATGTTTTAAAATGTATTTAGTAACAAAACCATAGGTTTCAACATTCATTGTTGAAATAGAAATTTTCGAGAAATAAAAGGAAATGGTGGACTATAACACTGTTGTTATAGTGAATGATTTTCGAAAGGAAATGTTTTATATAGTATTGGGATTTATATATCTATCTTAATTTCGAATCCCTATACTAGTGATTTTGAGTTGACGTAACGATGTTTTACGCAACATTCGTTTTGACTCAAATAAATGTGTTTAAGGGAATGTTTTCCTTAAAGAATAAAATATATACTTAACTGTGATTTAAGTATATTGAATATTTTCCAAATGTTGAAAATAAATAGATTTGTGAATTACTTATTATTAAACAAGTATGGAAATGTTTTTCCAATATGAAGTGAAATGTTTTGAGATTATATCTTTTGAAGATAAATCGAAAAGTGATTTGAAATTGTTTTCAAATGGTTGAAGTGTGGAAAAATATATCTTGTAAAGATATTTTTGGAAAATAAATAATTTGGGAAATTATTTGGAATCTGGTGATGTTGTGCATATCTATTGATAGTTAAACAACGGACTATCAATATTTACCTTTAAATGGGTATTTGTTGTGATTGCTTGAATTTTAATGCTACACTTATTTTTTAAATAAGCGCTTGTTATTCGGTTTAGCCGGGAGAGGATCTTTAGGTCATAAATCCCATTCCGAATAGCGATATGTCGAAATGGATAGCATTTGATGACCGGTGTTGAAGACCGGATATTTTCGAAAACGGAAGGATTACCGTCGAATGACTGTGCATCGGTTGATCTTCGATATAGAGATTTTATCACCTTTTGTGATGGGAATTCCGGACGTGATTAGTGAATATCTGAATTTGAAGGGCTTCTTTGGAAGCGCCTTCGGTTCTGTTCGATCCCGGAAAGGACTTGTATGGATGTGTGTCTGACGTTACCATTTGAGATGTAAAGCTGGTTTCTATCAAATACATTTCTGTTGGTGGCGGAGAATTTATTCTCTTAGCTTAACACCCTTCTCATAGACGTACGAGCTCAGAGGTTATGTAGTTGATGGTTGTTAACCCCACTGAAACTTAGGCCGACTCAACAGATAAGGCAGTCAGCGACTCATAGGAATCAGCGACTCAACTGATGAAGCGACTCAGGGATTGCCGACTCAATGGGTCAACGACTCATTGATAGCAACGGCTCAGCGAGTTAGCGCCTTAAAGATACAGTATGGATCAACGACTCAGCGGTCTGCGACTCAAGGCCTAGACCGATCCAACGACTCATTCGAGTTCCGACTCATCAAAGACCGACTCATCTGATCACGACTCATCCACTCAAGGTCCTTAAGTATCTCATTGGGTTTACGACTCAAAGAGATGAACGACTCAAGAGGCCGCTACGACTTAAGGAGATTCTATGGGTTAAGGATGGCACGACTCAGGAAAGCCTACGACTCAAAGGATAGGTCGACGCACGATACAAGACTCAGAGGCAAGTTCAAAATCATGTTGCAAAGGGGTGACTCGCAGACGACTCATCATGAGTCTTGTATCATGAGTCGGTCACGACTCATCATGAGTCGGTCACGACTCATGACTTTGCAATTTCAGCCTAAACAGTTTGCCTATAAATACAAGGCCGCATTCAACATGAAAAGGACTTTTGGTTCATTCTCGAAGCGCCAATACTCTGCCATTTCCTCGACTCAAGCAACACTTCGAGCACTCCAAACATCGAAGACATTACATCAAATTCCAAGAGGGAGAATCTACATCATTCATCATGAGTTTGAAAGATAATTCTCCGTCAAAGTTTGTACTAACAGACTAGAGTGGATTGTAACTGAAGAAAGTTGTATAAGTTGTACTTGTTTCAGTAATAAAGAGATCAAAGTGGACGTAGGCTCGATTTTAGGCCGAACCACTATAAAACTGTTGTCTTTTACTGCTTTTCTACAATTTCTCTACTTGTATCTTGTTCCCGTACCAACGGGTGGTGCTTTCATAACTGTTATCTACACACTGGGGTGTTAGCGTTTAAATTTTAGCGTTAACAATGGTTGCTAGTGATACATCCCCAATTAATGTGGCATACGAAGTACTACTGATCATTTGTTGATCAAAGCATATCTTTTCTATAAAGCATAGCTTTGTGGACGAGACTTCGTCGGACCTCACACCCTAGTAATGGTCAAAACAGGAAAGATGCAACAACGTAATTAGGGGATAGCGACACCTTAGTGTATGTCATTTCCTTCTGGATAGAGGTGGTATCATGGTATGGAGCCCAGATACTTAACCTATGCTGTTGCTGCAAACTTATTATTTTGTGGTTGTTGGTGAATCCCGGGATAAAGGTCAGTTGCGACCGGGGGATGGCATACTCGTGTCAGTAGTTACCCAGCTAGGGATAACCCGGCCTTGTGTTGGAAGAGATCCGGATAGGTTCTCGGGGTGAATTTTCAGAGGCGTACCCATGTGGCCATGGGAAGTTCCTTGGCCTGACCATTTGTTGGAAAATCCATAGAAACATACGAACCCTTTACGATTGCAAATTATATAACCTGCCTCCTCAGGAGGTAGCTATAGAAGGCATAATATAATGGTACCTATGATGGCTAAGATTAATATTGTACTTTCGAAATGTTTTCCTACACTTTACACTTATAGTAATAATGTAAAGACCCGTAAGTCCGTACTCCTTGAATAGACACTAATCTCCTTTGTTTAATTCAAGATGAACGAAAATACGAACCCTTAGGGGTTTTAAGAAAAATTTAAGAAAAGAAAAAGTAGAAAAGAAGAGAGAAAAAGGTAGAAGATGGAGGGAAAAGAAAACAGAAAATTTTAGAATAGAAGAAAAAGAAAATAGAATAGAGAACATAGATAGAAAATAGAACGGAACAGAAAACAACAGAACAACATCAGAATCTCACAATTCACAGCGGAACAACATATAATAATAAATGAATAATCTTTAAACAAAGAACTATATAGTTATTACATTTTATACATTTCATTACATCATATCATCAGAGTATACAACAACAACAACAAATAGTGCAGCGGAAAAAGAAATACTATATAAACTAGTGAATACGCCATGCCATCCAGCTTGCCTCCAGCAATTCCAGAATATCCAGAATATCCTGATAAACCTAATTCTTGACTGCCCGTGTGGAAATTGGTGGGCACCCAGAGTTTAGGAAGGAAAACAATAAACTCCAAGTCAGTCATGTGACTGGTGTGAGAACTCAAAACAGTTTATTTATCTTTAAAATCAAAATAGAGGAATATTTTTAAAGTCAATTCGCAATGCTTTTAAAAATGAGACTACCATAAGGCCTTCCGCACACATACACATGCAAACGCAGAATCGGAGGAGATTTCTCCTTATGATAGTCAAAGATGCTTGATACGCATTTAAAATAACATTTGATATTATTACTAGTGCATAGTGTAGAAGAAATTCATTTCGAAAGTAGAATATAAATCTTAGCCAACATAGACATTTCGAACTATGCCTACTATAGCTACCATCCAAACAGTGGTGACCACCATAAGTGAATGGCAGGTTCTACAACTAATACCGTACAAGTTTCGTATTGGGAATTGGATTTCCAACAAATGGTCAGGCCAAGGAACTTCCCATTGCCACATGAGAATGCCTCTGGAAAGACATCCCCGAGAACCAAACCGGAACTCTGCCAACACAAGGCCGGGTTACCCCTAACTGGGTAACTACTGACACGAGCACGCCATTCCCCGATCGTAAACGACCTTTCTCACGGGATCCCGAAAACCAACAACCACAAAGTAATAAATTCGTAGTAACCACATAGGTTAAATATCTGGGCTCCATACCATGATACCACCTCTATCCAAAAGGAAATGTACATACCCTAAAGGGTGCTACCCCTCATAACCTTGCCGCATCTTTCCTGTTTTGACCATTTCCGGGGTGTGAGGTTCGACGAAGTCACGTCCACAAAAACATACTTTATACAAAAGCCATGCTTTGGGTCAACAAATGATCAACACAATGATCACTAAGATAGACGATCAAATAAACGATCCTATCACAATAATCAACACAATGATCATTTCAGCATCACTCAGCATATCACATTACCAAATTGGGAATATATCGCTGATAACATTCAACTACATAACCTCTGAGCTCGTACGTCTCAGAGAAGGGTGTTAAGCTAAAGAATAAATTCTTCGCCACCAACAGAAATATATTTGAAAGAAATCTGCTTTATATCTCAATTTGTAACGTCAGACATACAATCCATACAAGTCTGTTCCGGGATCGAACAAAACCGAAGGCACTTACAAAGAAGTCCTTGCAATCCGGATATTCACAATCCTGATCGGATTCACCATCACATATGGAGAACTCTATACCGGAGCAACTCGGTGCAGAGTAAATCGACAGGTCATCCTATCGCTCTCGCAAATACCGGGTCTTCAACACCGATCTTCAAATGCAATTCACATCGACGTATCACATATTCGGAATGGGTTATACGACCCCATGGTCCTTTCCCGGTTAACCCGAATAGTGAGCGCTTATTTAAAAATAAGTGTAGCATTCACATTCAAACAAATCACATCAATTACCCATTCAAAGGGAAATATTGATAGTCGGTTATTGAACTATCAATGGATATGCACACATCACCAGTTTCCAAATAATTTTCCAAATTATTTATTTTCCAAAAATGTCTTTACAAGATATATTATTTTCAATACTTCAAAAATAAATCAATATTTATTTTTAGACAAATTCCACTTCCTTTATAAATTCCTTAGTGAATTTATAATTCCAAAATATCAATGAATATTCGATTTCAATTATTCATTTTCAATTTATCTTCAAAAAGATAAATTCTAAATATCACTTCATATTGGAAAACAATTCCATACTTATTTATTCATAAGTAATTCACAAATTTTATTTATTTTCAACACTTAGAAAATATTCAATATACTTAAATCGAGATTAAGTATATATTTCATTCTTTAAGGAAATCATTCTCATAAACATATTTTTTTGGGCCAAAACGAATGTTACGTAAAACATCGTTACGGCGTCCCAAGATCACTAGTATAGGGATTCGAAATTAAAATAGATATATAAATCCCAATACTATACAAAACATTTCCTTTCGGAAACCATTTACTATAACAACAGTGTTATAGTCCACTATTTCCTTTTATTTCTCGAAAACGTCTATTTCAACAATAAATGTTGAAATCTATGGTTTCGAATCTCAACACATTTTAAAATATTGTTCGATCGTTTTAATTCTATTTAAAACATCACATTCTAAACATTTTCTTTAACATATTATTCACTATTCAAAAACGTGAAATATTTGGTTAACAAATTTCATCCTTTTATTCATTTTATTTCAAAGGATTATTCACTATTCAAAAATGTGAATATAACTCCATTTATAATTTATAACAATTTACTTATCAAAATAAGTCTTTTTCGAATTTATAAAACAACGTTTATAAATTCCTTTATTAACCTATTCCAGTTTATAACTCAATTATAACTAAAAGTCCATATTATAAGTTAAATGCTTATAAAACGATTATTTACAAAAATCGTTCCTTCAAAGACTTTCCAAATCATAAATCTTATAACTTATAAGATTCATTTATTTAACCAAATCTATTCTTCAATTATAACTTCACAAATTTATAAATCTTACTATTTATAAATTTCATTTATAACTTCACCGTATAAAATTCTATAAATTCCATTCAATTATGAAATTCATTTTCACTTCATTCAAACACTTATAAAAACTTGTTTTATAATGTCAACATTTTTAATTTATAAATATCCATTTATAAATCTCTTAATATAAATCAAATTTATATTACTCTTTTAAAACGACTTTAATTCCCTTTATAATTTCATCATTCTCTTGATTTATAAAATAATCAAATTTTATAAATCCTATATTTAAACTCTTTATAATAAATTCCAAAATCTCTATTTAAACTATTTTATAAAATCATTAGCATCATATTCTCAAAAATCAATTTTTTTAACTATTTTTCTCAAAAATCATAATTTTTATAACATTAAAAATTATAACGTTTATTTATTTAAAATAGATCAAATTCCAAACATATAGTATATTTTCAAAAATCACTTTATAAATCATTTTAAAATTCCAAAACTTGGTCCAATGATGTTACATACCAAATAGTCAATCACGACAACAACGATATCATATATCGATATGATAATCAATCAAATATCAAAATATCTGAAATTAAATAAAAACTGTTGAGGAATCCAGTTGGATCCCTCCAACCTGTTTTCCTGCATCCAAAAACATTAGCACAATACCAATTTCGCTCCAGTACGAAATTATCGCGGTATATGTTCTTATTAAATATTATCCGCTTAATAACGGCGCAATAGGGTCTCATCCGCTAAACAAATAAATGCGGGAAATCAATAACTCCAATATATACATATGCCAATATATATATATTGCTATTATATATAATACCAATTTCACTGTTTATGAAATATTCGCGGTATATGTTTTTAATAAATAACATCCGCTTACTAACGGCGCATAATGTCTATTTTAACAATCAATAGATATTAATCAACATTCAAACATGCATTCAAATATTTTAAATCTAACTATTTAAAATAAAATCGAAACTGATTCGATTGAGTGAGAAGTTCTCACCTTGATTTTATTTCCGTTTTAGCGATTTATTTCGAATAAAATTAAACGTGCGTTTAATTTTACCCAAAATTCTCACTAACTCCAAACGACTCCAAACCAACTCCATCACGTAGTGCTCGTCCATACGATTCCAACGCAACTGAGTTTGCATTTTTTCGACCTCGTATGAAAAAGTTATGAATTTTTAAAGATTGTACACGATTTTATAACTTAATTACAACAAAACCTTTATATTTTTAACCTCAACAATTACAGGCCGTTAGATCATGAACCCCTCAAATCTTGGCCGTCCCCCCCTTCTCTCCTCTTCACGTTCAAGCTACAGGTTGAGGCCGCAACTTAAACCCATGAAGCCATAGAACTAGGGTTTGATAATACACCCTCATTTCTCGACGAAATTCGATCAAACCACTTGCAAATCGAAGCTCTTCGCGAGAGCTACCACCGCCATCCCCCACCTGAAGCTCGGCCACCTGTAGAGCCTTGGAATGCGTGTGAAAATCTGCAGGTTCGGCCCCACATAGCTCCCTCCACGCGACTCCAAACACGATCTCAACCGTATGGATCGAAAGCTCTCGTCGTGCTCTCCAACCTTCGTGTTGAACACTTTGGCTAAATCTTTGTAGATTGAGAGAGATTGAGGGGGAAAGGAGAATGATTTCTGGCCATTCAATAGTTAGGGCCGGCTGCACTTTGAATTAGGGTTTGATTTTCTTTTTTTTTTTTTATTTGTGAGGGTTGTGGTGCTATTTATAGAAATTATCAAAACACTATTCATCCCGGAAATTCCGAACTCCGATTTACGTGCCGTAACCAGCGTTTCTAGGGTTTACCCCGCGTTCCGGACACAATGGAACAGGTTTCGGAAGCTATTTCGGATATCTGTGCGAGTTATGGCTATAAACGCTCAATTTAAATTAAACCGATTTAAGCGATTTTCTAGGCGTTTTAATTTGTAACGGACAAACGGTAAATCCAATTGACTTGAAATTTGAAACCTTACAATAATATCACATTACGGATCCGATGAAACTGGTTTCGTCGAAATCCGAGACTTTTTGAAAAATGACTATTTTCACTCGTCAAATTTAAATTAAAAATAAATCGATGCGTTTCGAGCTGCCACGATCAAACGATAACTCTGATTGACACGAAAATTGAAATCCGGTAATAACTAACTATTACAGATTCAATGGAACTGGTTTCGTTCAATTCTGAGACTGTTCAAAAATTGACTATTTTCACTAGTCGATTTAAATATTAAAATATTCAATTTTCACAAATTAACTTTTAATTCGATTTTAAAAGTTCTAAAATATCGTTCTAACTTCAATATGATAAAATAAAATTTTACAAATCATTTTCAATCATATTTAACTCAATTTTCGATTATTTTCATAATTTAACATATTAAATTATCGATTTAATTATCCAATTAAATCCAATAATTCAAATAAAAATTTATTTGACTTATAAATTCACTTATTAATATTTAAAATTAATTAAATATTCAAATTTTAATTTCTAAAAATTCTGGGTCGTTACAAATAATATCAAAGAAAATTTCTCATATCAAGCATGTTTGACTATCATAAGGAGAAATCTCCTCCAATTCTGCGTTTGCATTGTGTGTGTGGCATGAGGCCTTATGGTAGTTACATGTTCTAAAAACATTGCGGATCTATTTTAAAATATTTCTTTGTTTTTTTTTAAAACATAAACTGTTTAAGTTCTCACACTAGTCCCATGACTGACCTGGAGTTTATTGTTCCCTTCCTAAACTCTAGGTGCCCACCAATTTTAACACGGGCAGTCTAGAGTCATGTTATCAGATCATTCTAAAATTCAGGAGTTGCTGCGGTGATCAGGAGCAAGCTGGATGGCATGGCGTATCAACTAGTATATAGTATTTCTTTTCCGCTGTTTGTTGTTGTAAACTCTGATGATGTAATGTAATGTGATGGAATGTATAAAATGTAAAGTTCTTTTGATTTAAAGATTATTCATCTATCTATTATATGTCGTTCCGCTGCGATTGTGAGATTCTGATATTATTTCTGGTGCTTTTTCTTTCTTCTTCTATCTTCTACCTCTTCTTTAACCCTAACGGTACAGTTTTCCGGCCTTCGATTGCTCGGCAGTTGATATAGAGGATGTATTAATGTCGACTTTCGTGAGTCGAAAATTCCAGTCGTTACACTATTCCTTTTCCACTTCTCTCTCATATCACCTCTATTCAGATCTTTTACCACCATTGATTTTTTTTGGACATGCTTCATTAAGTAGCTCGTCATCGTTAACCTTTGATATCAATCTTCAAGATAGTATAATTCTACCACTAAAACTGTGCTTTATGCTATAGTAATCTTATTCCTTAGGAAAAAAATCATTTCTACAACTGCAACTTCTACACTTCTGTTTTATATTAAAAAGGTAATTTGCACTTTTAGAATGTGTTTGTATTGTTTATTTAAATGCATTTCTCTGTGTATTCTCAAACTAATATTATGATTACATATTATTTACGACATAAAATCAACCGATCGATTAAAATTTATTCTTTTTCATATTATTTTTTGTTTTTAAATACATTTCAATCTTATTTTACAAAAAAAATCATTTCAGCGACTACAACTTTTACACTTCTGTTTTATGTTAAAAAGGTAATTTGCACTTTTTAAAACTTGTTTGTATTGTTTTTTTAAATGTATTGCTATGTGTGTTCTCAAAATAATATCATGGTTATATGTGATTTACAAAAATAAAAATCAACCGATCGATGAAAATTTATACTTATTCATGTTACTTTTTATTTGTTAATATGCATAAAGATTATGCTTCTTATAAAATGTTCAAAAGTACATGTCAATCATCACGTTATTATTATTTTATTCTATATTTTAAAAAATAGTTTCAACATACAACACAATTTATCAACAACCAATGGATATAAAAAACTCTGTTAAACAAAGACCGACTCAAAAAGATGATATATCTTTGAAAGCATCTTCAACAGAAAATCAAGAAATGACGATAAAAAATCCCTCTCAAAAGATGATTGTGGCTGGGATGATAAATTTACTTCTAAAGTGGTAAGTGATATATCATTCAAATTTTTTGAAAAAACAATATAATTAAATTTTATTATCTTATCGGTTTTCTCTTTCTGTTTTTTCATCAGCGTAAACTTCCACAAACACATCTTTATAGATATTATCAAATGTTATTATCACTTAAAAATAAGATCTAGCAACTATATTTTTTTAAAAATTCAACACGCTCTCCTACATATATTACCAAACTTAGTATCACTTAAATATACGATCTAACAATTAAAATTCCTATATGTATTCGGTCTTTATTAAATGATAACAGAAACAAAAGTTCAATGTAACAAAAAATTAAATGTTCAAACTTAGAAGTGAAATTCAAATTGATTTCACATGATTCCAATGCAAAAACATAGCTACATATTTAAGAAACTTATTTCTGTTAAATATGTTAAACACATAATTTGTAAAAGAAAAATCAATTTACTCACTAAGCATGTACTATCTCCACGAGCGAAGCGCGCACCATAACACTTTTAAATAATTCATTTGTCATGGATGATGCTATTTACACACATCTGAACATTTCTCTCATCCATTTATCATTTCATCCAATTAATTACTTCACTCACCCACTCATAGCTACCTTCTTATAACTTTTTATTTCATAACCATAACTCAGCTTCTTCTATCTATCTTTTTTTCAAAGCATAAAAATAAATTTTCTCAAACCAATTTCTTCATAGCGGTCTTTTTCACTACAAGATTAAACGGCTATTCCAACGGCTCGTAGCCGTTGGAATATAACCAACGGCTATTTTCCAACGCTTTCCAACGGAGCCAACGGCTATTTTCCAACGGAATTTCCGACGGTTAATAGCCGTTGGAAACCGTTACAATCCGTTTGAATAAAAGGTCCAATAAGTCGTTGGAAACCGTTGGAAGCCGTTGGAAATCTGGGTTTATTTTGCTGTACAACAGCAAGTCTATTCACCTTCTAGCCACACCATTTCCAATCCATTCCACACATATACATCAATATCAATATAAACAACATGCGTAAATCAATTAAACAGCAATATAAACAAACCAAACCATTCAAACATCATAAACTGTACCATCAATGTAAATACCATCAAAACATGTCAACAAACCACGTACATACCATCAAAATATCGTTCTCACCCACTCCGTACCAATATATACAACATTAAAACAAATAATAACCATCTCCAAGTCAATATATACATCGTTCAAACACAAACATTAAAAAACATACCTCCTCAAGCATCTTCGTCGTCGCCTCCGAAAGCACCAGACGACGAAGGAAAGGTACCATGATTCTGCACATACTCCGCAAGCTTTTGATTCAGCTACTCCATATGTACAGCTCATAGACGATTCTCCTCTGTAGCTGCTCAATCATAGCTCTAAGCTCCTTAATTTCTTCTTTGTCTTGGGCCTTTTGAGCTTGTCGAGCCTGCAAATAGAAATAATAGCAAAAGGGTTGTCTCAGCATATAAAATATTATAACACTATATATCTAAATGCTAATTTGTTGTACATATGTAAAAAGATTAATTACCGTTACGTTCCCGAAGCCATAATGTCTACTCCGCTGCGTTGGATCCATAAAAGCGTCAAATATGTTATCTGGCTCCTCTTGTGTCAACTCATCACGACCAGACTGCTGAAGCGTATATGCCCATGCCTCCTGTAACCTTGACTATAATAAAAAAAAACAATTTCAGTTGAAAAATAGTAGAATGTAATTTTTATTTTACATATCTAGTAATTAATAAACTTATCGATGTAAGTATTAGAAATTAAAAAACACATACATATGCCTCGATCGCCCTATCCTGATCTCCCCACTAATATATGATTTTTCCAGACTCGTCTATTTGCCTAGATGCATGGGTGTGAGCAAATAAGTTCACTAAGCCAACAGGATGTCCATAAGCTCATTCCTGCAATTGATAATTTGGAACCACTTTAGATGGCTCCAACTCAAACCCACTGCGTTAAATACAAAATAGAACTTTGGACAATTATAGATATATCATGTACAAAAAATTAAAGTGCTATGCTGCTAATTATGATACTTATGCCAGATCTGCCTTTGGCTGCAAGTAAACGATTGGACGAGCTGGTGGCTCACCACTACTCTTTCCAATCCGCTGGGAAGAGCCATGTCACCGAGAGCCAGAACCAGAGCCAGACATAATATACATGCCATATACATACATATACAATTCATAATAATTATGATATGACGAACCATTAAAAAATGTAATACAATATGCTTCAAATGTGTCATGTTGTGTGTATGTGTTGAGTGTGTGAGTATACACTCTTTGTCATTAAAATTGTTTAACTTTGGATAAATGCTTTATTAATTAGAGATAAATGTAATGTGTATAATTGTAAAAATTACCGGATATTACTCAGTCGTCCTCGTCGTTTTCTGATTCAGACTCAGTTTCATGTTCTATGTCGTTTTCCTCTAAACTCTCAAATGCTTCGACTAATACATTTGTCTCATCATTTAAAGGTGCAAAATCAGTTTGATCGTCCGTAATTGCTATTTCAACATTTTCCTCTAGATCAGCTTGATAGGCTTGTTCGTCTGGAATGTTCTGTCCGTCGAACGTAAATCTTGTTTGGTTTTAAAAACCGCAGGCCAATTTGCTTTATCCCTTTTTAGAGATGGATAAGGGGCATAATAAGCTTGTAGGCTTGTTTGGCTAGTATAAAAGGGTCGTACTTTTGATAACGCAAGATATGTTTAATTTCTATAAGATTATAATGTGGATGCACGTTAATACCAGAACCTGGAACATTGCTGAACCAGTTGCATCTAAACAAATAAACATCCTCCGTGGGTCTTGTAAAATATGCCAACTGCAAAATCTGAGTTAACACGCCATAAAAATCATTTATACGATTATTAGGATCATCACTACCCTTAACAAATACACCAGTATTATTTGTTAATTTTTAAGCACCATATTCTTTGGTGTTGAATTTATATCCATTAACAAAAAATATTGGATACGTTTTAACTTTTCTTTTCGGTCCAAACGCCAAATGTTTCAGACCTTCATCGAGCACATTATTTGTGGGATCAGAAACGTATTTCGAAAACCAAGTACTGAAATCTTTGCTTAAATCGTCGCTTGGATTTTGTGATTCAAAAATACTGCAAACAAAAACATGATATATTACATTATTATTTATTTACATGTGTAGTATTAAATTGAACAAAACTTGGAAGGTGATAATTACCTAACAAATAGTGCAACTTCAGGACAATTAAGAAGAATATATGTGTCTGCTACATGGTAATCTTTATCATCTAGCCATACTTCCACACATTTTCCAGCATGTCGGCCATATTGTTTAAAAATAGATAATATTGATTCAGAAGAAGAATTTTGTTCAACGGCCTCATCATTACGCGGAACACTTACAAATGCTAAGTTCACATGATCATTAAAATAATGAGAGAGAAAAAAGAAGCTTCTTCTTCGATATATGATTTGCAAACAGAACCTTCCACTCGAGCTTTTTGTCTCACTTTTTTCTTTAAATGATTTAAGTACCTAATAAAAAATATTTCGGTTAAGTATTAACTTCTATTTAAAATTAAATTAACATTTACATACTTAGTATAGTGACATACCTTTCGAATGGATACATCCATCCATATTGTACAGGACCTCAAAGACGTGCTTCATATGGAAGATGAACAGGTAAATGCTCCATTACATTAAAGAAACCCGGAGGAAATATTTTCTCCAGTTTGCAGAGCAGTATAGGAATTTCTTCTTCAAGTTTAAGTAGACGGTCAACTTTTAACGTAGTTGAACAAAGCTCCTTATAAAATAAACTAAGTTCTGTTATTACCGTCCAAACTTTTACCGGTAACAATTCTTTGAAAGCGATGGGTAACAAATTTTCCATCATTACATGACAATCATGGCTTTTCATTCCACTCAGTCTTCCATTTTTATAGTCGACACATCTATGAAGATTAGAGGAAATTCCATCGGGAGATCGTAATCCTTCCACCCATTTTAACAGTACTTTAACTTGGTTGATGTCTAGTTCGTAGCATGCTTTGGGTTTTTTTACTGTCATTGGGCTTCATATAAAGCTCAGGATGATTGCATATTTCCTCTATATCACGTCTAGATTTCAAATCTTCCTTAGTCTTTCCCTTCACATTCAAAACTGTATAAAAGACATTATCAAATACGTTTTTTTCGTTATGCATCATGTCAATGTTATGACGGATTAAGAGATTTTTCCAATAAGGAAATTCCCAGAATATGCTTTGTTTGCACCAATTATGAAACGTCGATTTACCTTGAATTTCAATTTGTTGTCCGGTCTCGTGTATCTTTGGATAATCTTTTACAAGTTCATATATATATCCTCGCTTGACCAAACCGTTGGTGGTCGTAGAGTCTCATGCCTATTAGCTATGATGTTTTTTTGTCTCTTCTAAAAGGGTGATTAATATGAAGAAAACATCGATGACAATCAAACCATGAAATTTTGTTCCCATGCGGTAAAGAAATATCTTGTGTTTCTTCCATGTAATAAGGACAAGCAAAACGACCAGCCGTACTCCAACCCGAAAGCATTGCATATGCAGGAAAAGCACTAATAGTCCATCACAGAGAAGCGAACATCCGAAATTTTTTCTTTTTTTGATATGTCGTATGTTTCCAATCCTTCATACCGTAATATTTTCAACTCTTCGATTAACGGTTGTAAGTAAACATCAATACCTATGTCGGATCATCAGAGTCAGGGACGACAATTGTGAGAAACATGTATGGAATTTTCATACACATCCACGGGGGTAGATTGTAAGGTGTGATTTTTATAGGCCAAGATGAATATTTAGAACCAAACTGAGAAAACAGTGAGAAGCCATCTGAACATAAACCTAGTCTAACGTTGCGGCTCTCCGCTGCGAAATCGGGGTATTTTTTGTCAAAATATTTCCATGCTTCTCCATCGGATGGGTGTGTCAATGTACCTTCTTGAGGTGTTCTCACACTATGCCATCTAATATCATGCGCTGTTATTGATGATGTATGTAACCGTTGAAGTCTAGGGGGGATAGGTAAATAATGCATATGCTTGTACGAAACTTCTTTTCCCTTCTTTTTCCTCAGTTTGTATCTTTCTTGATTACATATTTTACAATTTTTAAGATTGATGTCTTCTTTCCAATACAACATGCAACCCTTTAAACATGTATTTATTTTTAGATATGGCAAACCGAAAGATGACATAAGTTTTTTCACTTTATAATAATTTTCGCATATTAAATTATCGGAAGGCATATGACGTTTAGCAGCTTGAACAACAGCCGTAAATCCAGCTTCTGTAAGGTTGTATTTTGATTTCATTGCAATGTATTTTGCAGTTACCGATAATTGAGAGCCGCTTAAACATCCATTCCAAAGGGTTTTTTTTAGCATGATCCAATAAATCATATATTTTTTTAGCTCCAACATTTGGTTCCTCTTCGACATCAACATCGTCGTTATCAATTTCAACGGTGGGGAACATTGATCGTGCTGCATCTTCGACCATAGGTTCTATGAGATTCGTACTAACTTCATCACTAATGACCACCACCGACTGTTCTTGATTATTAGGGGCTACAATTTCTTCATGACGATTCCACAGCAAATAATTGGGTATAAAACCTTATTGGCGCAAATGAACCTTAGCTATATTCGGTACTAAATAGTTCAACAATTTGCATCTACTACATGGACAACGAATTTCTTCATCGTTTGCAATATTACTTATAGCAAATTCGATGAACACTTGTACCCCTTTTAGAAAATGTTCACTTATTGCGCCGTTAATTTCCCTTCTTTGATACATCCAGCTCCGATCATTAAAGTAATTGACCAATTTTCCTACTTGAAAACCTATGATAAAGTAAAAAATTATAAATCATTCATTTTATATTTTGTTTAAATTTTATTTACTGATTTAGTAAACATGTACTAAATTTTATATTTTTTCTACAAACTTCATTTTAAATAAACAACTATTGATTCATTGCCACTTATGTGTCTTCTTTGATGGTCGGTCATCCTACTTCCCATTACAAACACAATAGTAATTATATTCCATAAATCATATCATTTTAAACGATTTCACAAAATTTCGACAGCATTTCCCCCGTGTTCCTTGTATCGTACACAAATGCGTGTACACAAGAAACGTAAAGGAAATGCCGTCGAAATTTTATGAACCATTTAAAGTGATATGATTGATGAAATATAATTACTTTATAGTGTTTGTAACTTGTCCAATATAGGAACAAATCCGACAAATGATGTATCAGATGAATAGAGTTGTCCGTTTTGTGGAAAAAATGAATATCCCTAAAACGATCATATACAACACTTGTCGGACGGGGCCAAATATATCTAAGGATTTAAATATTTGTTTATATTAAATTTAAATATATAACTCGTTTAATTAATGTTGGTTTTTATATTTTATCGTTTTATTACATAAGTACTAAATTCATTTATACATAAAATTTGTACACAAAATTCATTTATTACAAATTCATTTATACACTAAATCAATTCGCGTGTTCGCATAAATACAAAACTCGTGTTCGCACAAATGCAATATCCATTCTAACGGCTCTCGAATGCAATAAACTCTATCACACACATACGTTCAATACTAACCAAATCAACATAAACTATGCAATATCGTAAATTATAAAATTTTCAATCGTTAATAACTTGTTCATTATGGGATAATAGTTGCAATTAGGGGATAACATGATGTAATATGCATACACTAACAAGTAGGAATCAATCACAATTCAAATTAAACCCTAAATAAAAAAAACCTAAATATTAGGTTTAGCAAAATTACCGATTTGGAGAGCTAAAAGGGTGGAGATGGGCTGAAGCAGCTTCTAGATGGCATCGGAGGTGGTTGGGATGGTGTTTGGGGTGGCGGTAGTAGGCTAGGAGGTGGTGGAATGAGGGAGTTGGGTGAGAATATGGATTGGGAAGGAGATAAATGAGCTTCAGGCCGGCTCTCGGGAAAATACGTAGGAAATTTTCCAACAGCTTCCAACGGTCGCAAACGGCTTCATTCCAACAGTTTCCAACGGCTTCAGACGGTTATGACAAAATCCAATAAGCCGTTGGAAACCGTTAGAAATGTCGTTGGAGGCCGTTGGAACATGGCCATTGGAATAGTCGTTTAATCTTGTAGTGCTTTTGATTTAGCGCTTCATTGGTACATATAAATCAAACTAATTTTGTAACAATTAAGTTTTTATCGACTTTAATTATGAGTAGAGTTTCTACATTTTGCAAATTGTGTAACCCTAACTAAGATTAGTATAGTGAAAAAATTAATTTGCAGCTCAAATTAGGTGTTACGGTACAATATATTAAAGAAAATTCATTACTAATTCGATCAAAAATGTTCAATTATTATTCTATTGTTGTTGTTTGAACAAAGAAATGAAAAAATGGGCAAACAATGTGATATAATTAAATATAATTAATTATGATAATCCATTCCCTATAAACTTAACGGGTTACAAAAATATTGATTTACATACATATTGTAAATAGAATTAAATATCTTAACCAATCAACTTTTAATGAAAAATGAATAAAGGAAAAATTGCTTACTTTATTCATCTCCTTTTCTTTTATCATTAATGATTGATAGGATCGAAAATAATTGCGTTCGAGTATTAGATATTTCTGTGTTGTTCGATTATGCAAAACAGTCAGTGTTTATTTCCAGATCATCCTTTAAGTTTAACGTGGGTTTTGAAGTAGATTTTAAGACTTAATTATATTGATGTCTAAGTGGCATTAGTATGTGCTTAGGTGGGTGCAAATAGTAACATACTTTAGAAAATTGATATATGCATTTTTTTCCAAATGAAATTACTTAATACATTCTATTTAGTAACGAGATTATTTAATGAAAACTTTAGCTTGTTTTAAAACTTCAAAATCAATCAAAATTGCATTCAAAGTCCCAAGTTAAAATATACATCTTTGAAGACTCGTATTCAATTGTAATTGTGAAAAGTTTGAAGTTTCGAGATCCCATTTTTTTAATGATCTCGATAGCATCGATACCTACAAAATATTCTTTTGTTTCGAAAATATTTTGTTCCTGAAGGAGTGATGGATTTTATAAAATTTTAGATTAAAAAAATGCTTTCCCTAAAATATTGTTTAGGTATTGTATCCCTGAAACTCAGCATTTAAATAAAAAATTAAGAAGTTAAGCATTAGATTGTAATCCATTTTTCATGCGACCCAGTATTTGATAAGTTTGAAAATATAAAATTATTTTTATGAAAAGTTAGTTCATCAAATGGGGTGGGACAAATCGTATAAAGGCGACATTCATTTTTTTAAGGATAGCGGGATCGAGTGGTCCATTATCATCTTCTTAGTTTATAAGAGCTAATTACGTAGTGGAGTGGGCTTGCGCAACTCCATCTACTACGTATTACATAGACCAACTTAAATTAAAAGATGGTGACATGGTAGAACTTCCAACCCAAGTGCTGCAGAAATGTTTGTTTTTTTTTAAAAAAATATCTACAAAAAACATTTATGTAATCAAAATGGAAATGGTTTAACTAAACCTTAAGAAATAAGTCAATCCCAAAGTTGATCACCTTAATATATTTAAGCCCAAAAAATTTATTCGAAAAAAGCATAATTCAAGGTAAACTTTAAGATGAAAAAAAATAAGTGTCATAAATTTAGCGGGACTCTTCTTCCTACTTTTTTTTTCTCTTATAACTTCAAATTATTGGACCAGGCACATTAGTAGCGAGGCAAATGGCTAAATCTAAAAAAAAATATTTCTTTTGTTGATTTTGCACTAGATCTTAATTTTCCGCCATCATGAATAATTATAGTTACATTAAATCGTATAGAATGTATTTTTAGTAAAAGTAAGTTTTGTATTCTGAAATTAATTCTAATTTAATTTCAACTTTGATATTTTCTTCGTTATAATTAATTTTAGTTGTAAATGAAGTCAATTTAACTTACTAAATTTTATTGATTCAATTGAAGATTACACGTATAATCAATGTGATATGTTATACCAATAGAGTACATTCAAATCAAAAATAATTCATGAAGTAAATAGCATGGGGTGCATATGCGATCTTTGGGATTTATGATCACATCATATGTAATGTGTTTGTTGTATATTGTGTCACATAATTACAATTTATCATATGTGCAAATATGTGTGTATACACACACTAATATGTATATATTTATACAAATATATATTTACATTTTTTCATTTCGGCCTACATTTATTTATTTATATATTTGGGCGGCCATTTAGACACAAAATTAGACACAAATAGGGGATATAAAGCATCTCAGATGTTAGATATTTTTGTCCTTATATGCAAGGTGGAAATTTGAGGGCAACCTAATGGTGAGGATCAACTGTGTCACCAATTTTGTCCATATTTTCGGTCTAAATAGACTTTCCCTTTATATGTTTATATTTATGAAGCTCGCATCCTAAATAAAAATAATTTTTTATTTAATATATAAATACATACATATATATATATGTATGTATGTATGTATGCAATATATATGTATGTACATACATACATACATACATACATACATATACATAGATATATGTATGTATGTATGTATGTATACATATACATATACATATACATATACATATACATATACATATACATATACATATACATATACATATACATATACATATACATATACATATTCATATACATATATATATACATATACATATACATATATATGTGTATGTAAATGTATGTGTGTGTGATTCTGTATATATGCGAGTATGCATTGTAATGACCCGCCGTTCCGTACCCGGGGCAAACACTCTTGATTTACGGGCCACAAAATTACCCAATTGATGTCCAGGCACAACCACACCTTATAGAGAGACTCGATAAACTTTTGATTACAAGTTGATCCTATAACTCTGAATAGCACTTTGATCTTCGAGAGAGGGCACAGAATCCAATAAGAATGAGATTCTAATTTGATTCACTTGAGAATTCGGCAGAATTTCGACACGATCTTAAAAATATGAAAATTTTATAATATGGATTTGTGGAGAAGAAGAAGAAGTGAAGAAAATATGAAATTAGTTGGTTAAAAAATTCATCTGTGAAGGCTATTTATAAAGCACCAACGGTCATAACCATTCGTGAAGAGATTTAAACGAATAGACACTTCTTTTTAAAATTGAAACTTTTGAATTCAATGGCCACCATGTTGACATGGGGTATCCCATGATGTTGACATCCCTATGTTAAAAATAATGTAATTTTTTTTTGTAAATGGTATAGAAAGGAAAACAAAATAAAATGATTCTAGAGTAAAAACAGAGTTTGTTTAAAAACAAAAAAGAATATTTTAAGGCTAAAATATCTTTTTTAAAATCATTTGAAAACATAATTTTTAAGGCTAAAACATTTTGAAAAACAGTTTTGAAAATCATTTTGAAAAACCATTTTCAAGTAGTTTTGCAAGCTTCTTCCTGCAGAATATCTCATCACGTCAGGACTTGAGATCTTGTACAAAACCAGGATGTTCGTGGGTTTGTAAGCCACTTGTCATGGGTTTGTAAGCTACTTGTCGTGAGTTTGTAAGCCACTAAGATGGTAGAAATGGGTTCCATCCCAAATGAAATTCGGAATAAATATTTCCATGCTATTACGAAGTTTTAACAAAAACTAGACGCATATCTTGAAATCTTGATCTCGATACTCTAGGGTCTTTAATCTTGAGTCTTTATACTGATCAGTCTTCAGTAATCAGTACCTACCTATATATACATATATCTTGCATATACATACCTATCTAGACAACAATGTTAGTATATATTTTATAATAAGATAAGTTAAAAAGGTTGTTGTCATCAAAACCAACATCTCAGTTCCTAACAAGTACATCTTTAGAAAAATGTACCAATGACCTCGCCTGGATCCCCTACCAACATGAGACCGGTCTACCCCTGACCTAGATAGTACTGAATATGATCACTAGTAATAGGCGCCGAAATGCAACAAATGATAGATAGTGATGATGATAGATGTCCACTCTAGATAAGTGATGATCATACCCTAATGGGAGCGGCCCACTTAACCTTGCTGCATCTTCTATGTTTTAGTCATTCCCGGTTGATGAGGCTTGAGGCTACGTTTTACCTTAAGAATATCATTCGTACTTGGAATGCTAACACTGCCTTTCAGGCAAGCAATGCAATGATAACATTCATCCATACAAGTTGTTTTGATCTGAAAAAACCGCATCTCCAAGATCTTCATCTTCATTTTCTTCATGATATCATAATTCGTAACACTAAAACTGGATCGAAGTTGTTTTCGGTTAATTAAATCTGATCCCGGTCTCTTCGAAACGATTTAACGAAGTTGGCTAAATTTTATAGTTGATTATTTAATTATCAAATTACACACATAAGCAGTCACTAGGCCCATATTATAAATCTTTCAAAATATTCATTTTAAATATCTTTACAAATATATATATATATATATATATATATATATATATTCAAATTTCTTTCAATATTTCAATATTTGAAAACAATTTCAAATACTTAAATCCATAACAGGATATTTTCAAACCATCCCAGCACTTAGAAATATTTAAAAATCCCCTTTATAATTCATTACTTAGGAAAATATTTCTATATAAATCATTTCGTTGCAAAAATATTTCCAAAACCTTCTATTTCAATACTTAATAAAATATTGCAAGTCTATTTTCAAAAATCATTTCTAACATCGACACTTAAGAAATATTTTATAACTTATCTCATAAGTCTCAGGAATTTTATTAATTCCTTTTTACAATTCCTGAAACCGATTATACTTATTTATAATCCTATCTAACAATTCATATCTTCTTTTATGAATTCAGATGCATTTTCAAAGTTTCCGTATCAAAAATATTCTGGAAATTTCTCAAATTCCCAGAAATCCATTACAAAATTCCTCTTACAAAACCATTTCCATTTAATTGCTTGATTTACAAATCTCGAGAGTATTTATAAATCACTCAATCACTTACTTTTAAACCATATATATAAAAATAAATATTTTTAAAGAATAATAATTCAATTTCAAAACATGATTAAGTAACTATTAAAATATCAAAGCACTTTTTAAATAACCGTCAATAACTAATTTGTAAATCATTTGTAAATAATCCTAATAGATTTACAAAGCTTATTATAAAAAATATAATTCATTTCAATCCATATTAAATATTTGATTTAACCAATTTTCCAAAATAAACCAGTACCAAAATAGTTTAAACTACATAGTTTAATCTATAAAAATCCCTTCTTAAAACAAACTCAACTTCTCAAAAAAATCTATTTTTAAATTTTCATTATAATTTTTTCTCCAACGGTAAGAATTATATCCAACTACTAATATATACTAATAAATATAATATAACGCTCAACCGGTAATAATATATCAATTTAACTAATCATCCAATAATTAATTTTAATTATTGTAAATTAAATCCAGTAAATCTAAATGAGTGAGATTTACTCACCTTGATTTTAATAGTCGCCAAAATATTTCATTTTTGAATTAAAATTGAACTGGCATTCATTTTTTAACCCAAAATTCAAACAAACTCAAAATTCGTTCAAGTCAAATTCATTGCAAAGCTAACATTGATGTGAGCCCATCGTGACAAACCGCGTTTGAATCTGACTCCATACGAGAGAGTTACACAATGTATAAGTTTTCAATTATTAAATAGGATTTTAATTTACTAATTACTTTAATTAACATTTTAATTACCCATAATAGAAACTAAAACCTTCTTCCCCTTTTACCTTTTTGATTCCTGCTCCTACACCGTTCAACCCTCCCTCCCCATATCACTGACACGCCTAAAACCATCGCTAAAAGAAGAACGACGATCTCCAACGTAACCCCCTTTACGCGAGCTTCGCGACGAGGCCCAAAATACGAGGTCTGGTCGATCAGAGCAAAACGCGACCCATGCCTCAATCCTCAACTAAACATTGATCACCTTCCCTGATCGCATTGGCCAACAATCGACGTCCTAACTACCGACAAATGTTTCCCCTCCTCGAACTGCACCTTACCATCACCCTCTCACCACGTTCGACCCCTACTTGAAAAATGCGAGTATGGCGATTCCTTCCACGTCGCGATGCCCATTTCTATGCCATACTTCGTGAATTCATGGCCACTAACGATATGTAACTCGCCAAACACGAATACAAGAACAAGATACCCTAATTCCACCACTAATCCCCAAAACCAAACTCCTGCTTCACTCCATAGCCACGCCACACATTTCCATATAAATAATTTTATTTTCCAAAAATCAGCTTTGAATTTCTCTTTTTTTTTTTTTGGTTTGATCGATTAACAAGTGGGAAGAAGCTTCTTTTAAAGAAAGAAAGGTAGGTACGATTATAACAATTAGTGTGGCTGATAGAGACATTATAGGGTTTGACTTTAAATTTTAATAATATTATTTAATTTTTAAAGTATCTCGCTTATAGTAACTTAAGATCCTGAACCCATATCGAGGCATGCCGCCTAGCTTTTCTAATATTATACAACTATTCCGAACACAATGGAACAAGTTTCGGGACATAATTCGATGGTATGTGGAAAATAGCTTTTTTAATCCAATTATTATATTTAATTTTGAATATTGATTTCTAAGCATTTCTATCCCGTACAACCGAATGGTAAATCCAATCGCTAAGAAAATTTGAAATCCGATAACAATACACTATCATGGATCCGATAGAACTAGTTTGGTCAAATTGCGAGACTGTGATCCAGATCGCTATTTAAATACGTCGATTAAAACAACGATTTCAAAAATTAATAAAATCACTTGAAATTTCAATTTTAGAAACTTACTAACTCAATTCTAATTCAAATAGAACTTATATTTACATTAGAAATCATTTCAATTCACATTCATCTTAAATTTCAATTATTCACCATTTCCGTATTATGATATTCGCTATATTTGAAATTTAAATCTTTTTCTCAAATTCAATTAATAATTCCATTTCAAAAATCAATTAATAATTTAAATCCAATATTTAAACCATTTAAATATTCAAAATCAAATGATGAAAAATCACGGTCTTTACATTCCTTCCCCCTTAAAGGAATTTGGTCCCCGAAATTGCTGAAGTAGAAGAAATGCTCCGAATCCATTAACTTATCAAAACACACTTAATTGAAACTTGATATTTCGCTATTCTAAGTCCTTTAGGTCCATACAAAACATTTAGTTTCCATTTCTAAACCAAAATCCCTTATTTCTAATTAAAATTCGAAATTAAATTTTTGGCTAATAAAAATTTTCAAAATTTTTCTAAAGCTCTGAATTTTCGTAAATTTTTGACAGAGTCTCTCTTATACAAAGAGCCTTTTGCAACATAACAAAAATAATAAAAAGATATACGCTAGCTGTCATGGCCGGAAAGCACAATATATATCGCTATTTTTATACTTTTGCATGCTAAATCATAAGCTTACCTTATTTTAGCGTTACTAAGCAAGCCCGCTCAATTAATATGCAATCACGCAACCAAAATACAGCCAAATAGTCTTCCAGTACCTGTACTTGTTCAATTTAAACATGTAAGTCCACAAATATGAAATTTAATAACATTCCATTCATTTCACTAACTAAAAACACATATGTTTCATTACGCAACATGTCATGATATGTATATTTTGAATGCATAAAAAAATATAAGGTTCGAACTTTAAATTAGTCACTTCCAATCAATTTAAATACCCCTTCATTCAATTCGAATGATTCTCAAAAATTAATTAGCAATCAATTCATATTTGCACACAATATATTCAAATTCGACACAAATTAAATCCAATTCTATTTTTAACACCAAGTCATTGTAAATCAAATTCCATTCTATTAAGTAACTTAGTTTACTCCATTAATCCATTTTCGATTATCATCGATTGGGTTCCCGCAACCCAAGTCTATATTTATTCCATAGAGTTATTACAATTACAATTCAATTCCATTTGGCCCTAACTCCATTTCAATATTCAATTCACTAATTAATTTATCCAATTGGTTCATTTCCATTTTATAATTCAAAATCTAATTTTATCTCAAACATTACTTCATTTGGTTGTGATTTTGGTTTAATTCCAGTTTATAATTCAAATTCTGATTTCCATTCCTTTAACAAATCAATTAACCCATTTAATCGAGTTTTCTTTTCCATTTTCTCATAAGTTACTTAAACTTATTTATTAAAAATTCCATAATTTTTCACTTAAATTTTGTTCCATTCAAAATTTATAACTTATAATGATATAGCCACTTTACAATTCAAACCCTATATCCAATTCAATTTGATATCCAATCCAGTTTTATTTACTTAGCTTAAGTTAAAATTTTAGTTTCATATTAAAATTCACCTTTCCAGTTTTAAAAAGCTTATTTTCTTTCAGTTTCACAAACCTTCAAATGAATATCCCATTCATTTACGCCAAATTAATTTTCTTTAACTAATTCACACTCATTGCTTCACATTTATATCCATTTACACATTCCTTTATCACTTCCATTTATATTCTCCATATTCAATAAGTTACATTCAACTAATTTACAACCAATCCATTTAATTAATTCATTAATTCTTTCATCATCACAATCACTTCATTTATTTATTCCATTTATCTTTGCTTAAGTTAACTTCCATTTCATTAATGCACTTCATTAATTCAATTCAAATCCAAATCAATTTATTTTAAAAATTATTTATTTAACTTTAGTTGAATTCAATTTAATTTCATATCCCAACTTTTAGATTTTGCTTTCTTATCTATGTTATTTTTCAACTTTTAAGTTCAAAAACATATTCTCCTTATAATTGCTACCCAACACTTAAATAAAAATTTCAAAATTCAAATACTCGGTTTTGTTTCAAATTAATTTGTAATCATATATATACATATTTCATTTGTATATCAAATCCAAAATCTTGAATTATGTAACAACCCGCATATTTTACGATCATATATTTAAATATTTTATTTAAATATAGCATCGTTAGTTGAATTAAAGTCCGAAATGTGACTTTTTGCAAACAATCGAATTTAGACTCGAGACCACTTTCATTGAGTTCAAAACGACCTTTACAACTTGTTTAAGTATAAACATCGATATGTTTGAATTTGATTAGGATTTTGGTATTTTCTTTTAGGCTTTGTGTTGGGTTCTAGCCGATTAACTTAATAAGCTAACCCAAACTCTTCTACAAAATACCCTAACTCATCTCCCCTTCTTTCGTTCTACTCATAATAATTTCTAACACTCAACCTAAATGAAAAATGGGGGAAAGAGAGGAGATTAGAAATTCCTAAGTCCTAGTTCTTTTAGGAAATTCAAATTCAAATTCCAAAATCAAGGAGAAGCTTAGGTAAGCATGCTCTTTATCTTCTCCATCTCAATCCCCCTTCAATTATTGATTTTTCTTATAACCTAAATTTGGAAATTCATTGCGTATGATCATAGATTGAAGGTTCTTGAAGTGAATTTGAAGAGAGATTGATCTTGCTTTGTTTTAGAGCTTCTCATTCCTTGTTTTTGAGTTTAAAGGTGAGTTCTTGAACTCACATCTATGTCTATAGCTTTCATTGTTGTTAGGTATGGATTCCAAACATTTATTTCATATTCAATTTCTTTTGATTTGAAATGGTTTGGTGAATTTTCCAATTTTGGTATTTTGAAATCAAAATCTTTAAAGATTCTACCTTGAATGTTTGGACATGTCGTTTGGGGTGTATCAAAGAGCCATAGCTCTGGGTTGTCATTTGGCACAAATTCCTAGCCTCCATCGCTCGTCTGATTGCCTTTGAATTGATTTGGCCATCATTGGCTTAGGCAAATTCTGCCCAGGCCCAGTTAACCAGACGTCTAGCTGAAATTTTCAAATGTCTGGTTGGGGCTTCTGAGAAAAAAATAACGAATGTAGAAAAAAAGGCAGAGCCTAAGGTCAAACGTCTGGTCAAACCAACCAAATGTCCGATCATGTTGATTTTTGTCGGTTTGCTTATTTTTGTGCGGATTTTTGTTTCTTATCATTTTTGTTGATCAAGTTAGTTGTTGTCATTTATTATCGACTTTGATGACTTCTTTTCTGGTTTTTGAGAATATTCATTTGATGGATTTGATATCGATTTTCATAGTTTTAATTCACGTCGTTGAATGTGGATTTTGGGTGTTAGATTGTTTTTTTACAATCGTTTCCATGATTTGTCACTTTAAAATACAATGGTTTTATACTAGTAGTAAATACTCAAACACTTTCACAAAAATGGTTTCAACAGTACTTTTAATACAAAGCTTATTTTAAAAACCGTTTTCCAATTCTATTAGTATATACAAACCTTTATCTCATTCATATGAGAAATCCATTTAAACAAATTAGCAAAATAAGTGGTATGAAACGCTTGCTTTACTTCGTCGGTTAATTATTGGACTTATTCCATTGAAATCTTGTGACAATTTTTGAGTGGAAATCTACAATTTATTCGTAAACATTAAGTTAAGCCAGTGGTTATGGGACATGAAGCTAAACTCATTTATTTACTAGGTTAGTGCAATTTACACTTCTTTTTTATCAATGATGATCATTTTATGATTTAGACATGTGATGAACAATGCCTTTTTGTCCGCGTGGGGGACTATACCCCATCCTATGGAGCTTCGTCTCATTTTAATGGTCCAGCGACCCATGGTTTTTTAACCATTTTATGGACTTCGGTTCATCGGTCTCGTTGTACTACGACGTTGCTTTGGCTTATTTGAGTTTCAGGTTCCTCGGGCGTACCGTTTAACTACGTTGTTGTAACGGCTCTATTGGTTAGCAATGCATGTGATAGCGTCTCATTTGTGATACACGGTTAGGTGAGTTTCCATGCTCCTGCTTACGATTGGCCTCACCCTTTTGTGATTTCTGGATTTCTAACTGATGATTTCTGGAATTTATGTTTCACCAATATTTGTGATTTGCATTGATAAGCTTTATTATTATTTGTGACTTGGTGAATAAAATAATGAACATGACATTATTTTTGGTGTTTGAGAAAATTTGATTTATTATATGATTTTTCTTGTTATCCAATATATTTGTCATATCTCTTATCCTATCGCAACTTACATGATAATTATAGTTAGACTGATCCATTTATTATTTTTCTTCTAAAATAATACTCAGGTCAGACCGAGGTATTTCAGGTGCATCCATTTGACTTCTTAGCAGGGTCCGTCATCTGACTTTTGGTTAACTACTTTAGCTTAGTAGTTTTTGTTTTTATACATTCGAGATAGAGACTCCTTGATGTATACATATTCTTTTGTCTACTACTTGTACCTATTCTTTTATGATGTAGTAGATCTTGTATGACCACCACTATGATGTTCACTTCTATGTATTATATTCATATTTATTTCCGCCTTTGTCATATGAATATCTGTGACTGATTTTGTGTTATGCTTATTTCATATATTTTTTCCAAAAGCCACATAGCCACTGCGTAGTTGCTTGGAGTTTGTATTTGATATGTTAGATTTCCTCTTAAAATGAATGCATGATAGACTATCTGACATATCGGTACTCGCACAAAGCAATTACACAGATGATCGCTCCTCAATAGCATTATTCTTCGTGCTAGTCGATGACATTACTCCATAGTGTTCTTGGCTAGTGTAAGTATAGAGGTGGGGCATCACAGCTTTGTATCAGAGCCAAACATCGAAACAATATAGTATATTATGACAAGGATCATTATCCTAAGTCTCTCTTAGGAATTGTGCCTTAGGGTTTAATTCGAGAATGGTTAGAACTAGTCGTCCTAGTGCTGGTTGTTAGTCCTTAAGATGATGGTGTTGATGACAACAACCTTAGGACTTGTTATAAAATATAAGTACTAATATTATAGTTTAGATATATATGTATATGTAGGATAAAACCATACAGGAACCAAGAATGAAGACTATACAGTATAGAGATTCAAGACTAAAGATATCAGGATCGAAGACTGTAACAACCGTGTATTTTGGGATTACTTTTATTTGTATATTATAATTATTTTAAATTTAATTTCTGATTAAAAAATTTATTTTATTTATTAAAATGAATAAATTTTGTAATTTTAAATCTAAATTTTGATTTTTGTGTGAATTATAATTCCAAACATGAATAAATTGAATATTTTCCAAAAATGTGAATTTTGGTTAATATGGTCAAACTTGGACTTGTAAATTTAAAATTTGAATATTTGAATTTTATCTTTCAGTATGAAAATAAATTAAATTTCAATAATACTACTTTTCGTTTCGTTGGAATCCGATTTATATTGTGAAAGTTATGTTTTTTACAATATTGCATGTAAATTGATTTATTTAATAAAATTATTCCTTTTAATTTATATAAATAATATTTTTATTTGTCATATCATGTTCTAATATGTGTTATATGACATTTTAGGTATCTATTTTTATATTTAAAACATTTTTTAAAGTATAATTATAATTTTCAAATGCTGATTGTATATTGTTTTCAATTTTTAAATTCTAGTTTCAATGTATTAACTATTTTCTTATCTATTTTATATTCTTCCTTAAAGTTATGTATTTATTTTCTTTCATACTTTATTTTGTTTTGTCTATCTTGCGTTTCCTTATTTTCCTTGTTCATTCTTTTCGAGGGCGAAAAGATTTGAGTGGGGAAGAGTGTAACAACCTTGTATTTTATGATTATTTATATTTGTATATTTTAATTTTTTTAAATTGAACTTCTGATTTTAAAAAAACTTTATTTTATTTATTAATGAATAATTTTTTTAATTCTAAATCTAAATTTTGATTTTTGTGTGAATTATAATTCCAAACATGAATAAATAGAATATTTTCCAAAAATGTGAATTTTGGTCAATATGGTCAAACTTTGACTTTTAAATTTAAAATCTAAATATTTTAATTTTTTAATTTTATCTTTTAGTATGTAAGTAAATTAAATTTCAAGAATACTGCTTTTTGTTTCGTTGAAATCCGGTTTACATTGTGAAAGTTAAGCTTTTTACAATATTGTATGTAAATCGATTTATTTAATAAAACTGTTTGTTTTAATTTGTATAAATAATATTTTTATTTGTCTTATCATGTTCTAATATGTGTTATATGACATGTTAGGTATATATTTTTGTTGTTAAAACATTTGTTATAGTATAGTTATAAGTTTCAAATGCTGATTATATATTGTTTTTAATTTTCAAATTCTAGTTTCAATTTATTAATTATTTTCTTATCTATTTTATATTCTTCGTTAAAATTATATATTTGTGTTCTTTCCTACTTTATTTTTTTTGTTTTCTATTTTATTTGCTTACATTTTTATTTGTTTAAAATGAATAAAAGAAATAAGAAATATAAAGGGACAAAAACTTTTCATATGCCATTACTTTTCACTTACCTTTTGTACTTTCATTTTGCAATTGACTTTTCATTGGGTAGTCATTCATATTTCTTGTTTTAGCCATATATTCTTTCATTTTTTCATGTGAGAAATTTTCTATCATCTCAAAACTTTCGGCCATCAACAATTTCTGAAATTCTTTTGGTAAGTTCATGGCATCGTTTTTTCTATTTTCATATTTGTCTTCATTGTTTTTGTGCCTTTTTTCTCTCATCTTGCTCGGCCATAAGCCTCTTCACCACCATATTACCTTCACCTCCACCATACATGGCAGCTCCTCCTCTAACTCCTCTGACCATGATAGGCCGTGGCACCCCTATGATGAAAACTCCTCAAAAATAGCAAACATTCCCTTAAAACAAGTATAACCGACCCTATATGCCATCATACCTTCACATACTCCTCTCGACTATCCCTAGAGCCGCCACCACCAGCCACTACGTGACCTTTGGCCGCTTTTGCACCATCACTAGGCCTGAAAAAAGCAAGGCCGAGCCACCACTAGACATGGACGAGCAGGGAAATGTGACCAAAACCCCACTATGTTGCTTTGACCTAGTGTATGTTTCATGCTATCACCACTACCCTTCATTTCCTTACCAAGCCGAGCCATACTGACCTATACCTGACCCGAACACATAGCCATGTCCGAGCACTTGAACCCTATGTCCAAGCATTGATGTGGTAAAAGCAAGGCCATGCTGTTTATTTCTTTGTTGTGTTTTTATTTCTGGTTGTTCAATGATATATTGTGTTGTAAATTCATGTTTGCAATATCTTGTTTTGTTTGTTGTGTACAAGATAATCACTTTGGCTCTCCCCTCACTTGAATCAGTAGTCACGCTTTCTGGATCTTTGTTTGTGTGTCAGAATTTGTTAACTCCAGCGTTAAGAGGTGAGTATTCATACACGACATCTATACTTATATAATTAGTGAATTGACAACATGTGAACATATAGAATAATATTATCATGTTATACCTGCCTGTGATATAAATCATGTGATATTAACCCTGTTTATAACCTGTCATATCATCTGTTACTGCTCTATGATGCTATACTGTTTATTTATATATGTTTATTACACTGCAAGTTCCCTGTAGAATAGGATCAGTATGCGTTGAAAATGATACATACCTGAACGAACTTTAGAATAGGGAAAAATCGTTATGGACTGAAATGATAGGCCCGAGTGATTTTTATTATTTCATTTTATCTTGGGATTGCGGGTTTGAAATGACAGAACCCAGATTTTTCTTTGTAAATTATGGATTGAAATGATATATTATCCGTATCACTTGACCTAGGTTAGAAAATATTATACAGACCTATGGTTTATATATATATATATATATATATATATATATATATATATATATATGTATTCTGGAATTTTTAAAGTATTTTTAAAATGTAAATTTATGATATGTTGATTTAAATTGAATTAAAATGATTTTTATAAAGTGTTAATGATTTTCCACAAGTTAAAAAGGGAAACAAATTAATGGTAAAGTTGAAATTTGAAATATAACTTAAATTTGAAATTTGAGAATTTGGTTTAAAAGTGAAATTTTAAATTAAGTAAAAAAATGAAAACTAAGTTACATTTGGAAATAGAAATTGAAATTTAAGTGGTAAGTTATTTTTTTTAATATAAAGAATAAAAATTTGCAAGCTTGAATTTAATAAGTGAATTATTTAAAAATTAGATTTTTATGTATAAAATGTACTTTATAAAAATAATAAGTTAACGAGTATTTAAATGAGCAATTTTTGGGTGAGAAAATATGATTTTATAAGTTAAAATAATTAAAAATCAATGTATAAATTGTTTCTGGAATTGTATTGACAATCTTGAATTTAATTAACAACATTTCAGAAATGTTATCATTTCTGAAGTTAACATGAATTCATATGTAAAGGATATTACAGCATTTTAAAGTGCTGTAGTTGATACAAATGAACTATAACTAAAATTTAACTAAGTGATATTACAACACTTTGTAAGTGCTGTAGTTGTAGAAACTAAAACTTGAACATTATTACAGCAGTTTTAAATGCTGTCTTTGCTTAATTGAATTGTTTTTCAAATGTAACTTACCTTAGCATTTTCTAAATGCCGGGAAAGTTGAAATTTCACCGTTTTAACAAATTTAAGTGAATAAATGAATTTCGAAAAAACGAAATTTTTGGGAATTGAATATTTGAGTTTTTTTAGTATAATAATTTCATTTTTATTGGTTTGAATGGAGTATTTTGATTTGAAATATAAACCATTGTGAAATGTGATTTGGAATGGTATTTAAATTAAATAAAAATGAATGAGGTTTTGGAAGGATATGATATTTTGATATTTTAACATGGATTTGAAATGATATTGAATTTTGAAATGATATTTGATTTTGGAAGTATAAAATACCATATTGGAATTTTAACCACGGGTACACTCCTCTGTATGCCTTGTGATTTTGGATGTATACCTTCAATTTGAAAGTGTGACTAGAGGTGAGCGATTGTTGCAGCTTTACGCTACCCTAGCCACATTAACACTGTTATTTCCATAGTTTACTTTTATATAGGCATTTCTATGATAGCGTTTATTACTATTTAATTGATGGTTTAACGGATCCTTAGAGGATGGGCGATCCCAAGCATCCTTTAAGTTATTATGCATTATTACTACAGTTCACTTGAGTTGGTTTACATTGTATAAGTATGTATGTCCCGACTCGAGTGTTTTGTGTTTTACTTTACACTCGGGTCAACCTGAGTATTCACAGCTTAGCTTTGGATTTCGCTTTTGGACGTAGGAATCGCTCGAGATTCTGCTTATCCGGTTGTTCATCTATTCCTGTTTCAGTTCATCTATTTCATCTCTTTTATTAGTAGACTTCTATGTATTTGGGATTTCTATTATATTTGTTTTCAGACCGTTATTATATATTTTGTTTTTGAAACTTTGTTATGTTAGCTTCATAAACTACTATGGTGTATTTTTATTTCCGCTGCGAGTTATTCTGATATTTCGATGTCTGTGATTCTTATGATTGATTTTATTTGCTCCAAATTTAATTACAATGCGATATTTTAAGAAATTCAAGTCCGACATGTGTGTCTGAGAATGGGTGAAAATATCAGGTTGTTACAAAGACTCATGAGTATCAAGATATCAAGAGGTCAAGATTTCAATCGTACAAGAAAAGTATTGAGTCTAGAATTATGTTAAAACTTCTTGAAAGCACTTACATCTTTATTCAAAATTTATTAGTTGAATGGAATCCCGTTCGAGCCTGTTAAAGGGATTTCGACATTGTCCTTGTTTTTAAACTGTCTATTTTTTAAAATATTTAACACCTACATCATTTTTTATTTCAAAATTGTCCTTGTTTTTAATCCATCTCTTGTTTTAAATATTTAGCTTTGAAATATTTATATACTCAGATTTTAAATCATTTTATAGATTAAGATATATATATATATTAAAAATTACATTTATATGTTTAAACTATATTCAAATATATTTAAAAAGTTTAGAAATTGTTTTGACAAATTATAGAAACCAATTTTAATAAGAAAATCAAAATCATCAATTTTTCCTAGAGCATGTCGACATCCTTCAACCCCCCCATGTCGACATGCTGCCCTTAAATTCAAAATTCAAATTTTCAAAAGAAGTGTCTATTCGTCGTATCCTTCCATGAATAGATATGGCTATTGATCTCCTATAGATACCAGTAGTTCTAAATGAATTTTTACTCAGATTTCACTTGTTTTCTCTCCTCTTCATCTTCCTCGTTTATTCTAAAGAATCCAAAAATTTACTCTGCCAAAATACCAAGTGAATCAAACTTGATTATCTCTTGTTTGATTCTCTGCCACTCTCTCCATAAGATCGCAGTGCTATTCAGAGTTATAGGATCATTTGTAAATCAAACTGTTGAGTAAAAGGTGCGGTTGAGCCTTGAAATCAATTGGGTGTGATCGTTGCCCAGGAAGTCGATTAGGTGATCTTGTGGCCTGGTTAAATCAAAAGAGTTTGCCTCAGACTCGAATACAGGAGGGTGTACCTCGTAACCTTGAAACCGAGGGTGTAATCTAGGAGATTATTTTGAAAAGAAATCCGTACAATTGTTCGGGATTGGATGCGGGGTAACTTCGAACCAGTATAAAATTCTGGCGTGTTCTTTCCTTTACTACTTTTATTTAGTATTTGCATTTGTGTTTGATTCTGTGTTATATCTATGTTTGTGAATTGCATTTGTTGGTAAGTAAATTACATAAGATTCATAAAGATTTAGAAAATCCATATAACACTATTCACCCCCGCTATAGTGTTATTCCAGCCTTAGATCCGTAATCCGCATTTCTCACATTGGTATAAGAGCATGGTTTTCAAAATTTTCATAATCTGAATTTTGAAAAGTTTTTAGAATGGATACTTTTGGGGATTTTGTAAACACTAACTCACAACTATTAAGATCATCATTGTCTCATAAATCTGCATATAGTTATTATAGAAAATCAAGTTATCTACTGAGTTTGTATTCTGTGAAGAAAGAAAAATGTTATATGGCTTTTGAAGAATCAACACTCAAAGGATAAATTATGCAAATCAAGAAGAATAAGTGGATACTTGATAGTGGATGTTCAACACACATGACTGGAAATCCAGATATGCTGAACGATATTATCTATAAAGATGGAGGATTGGTTAATTTTGGAGACAAATCAAAAGGATAGATGATTGGCATCGGCAATGTCGGTAACTCTAAAACTCCTACTATTTCTAGTGTTATATTAGTTAAAAATCTGAAACACAATCTGCTTAGCATTAGTCAACTTTGCAAAAAAGGATACAAGATTAAATTTGAATAAGATAAATGTCACATCGAAGATAATTGTAACGACCCAGAATTTTTAAATTTGAATATTTAATTAATTTTAAATATTAATAAGTGAAATTTATAAGTCAAATAAATTTATTTTGGATTATTGGATTTAATTGGATAATTAAATCGATAATTTAATATGTTAAATTATGGAAATAATTGAAATTGAGTTAAATATGATTGAAAATGATTTGTAAAATTTTATTATATCATATGGGAGTTAGAATGATGTTGTAGAACTTTTAAAATCAATTTAAGAGTTAATTTGTGAAAATTGAATATTTTAATATTAAAATCGACTAGTGAAAATAGTCAATTTTTGAACAGTCTCAGAATTGAACGAAACCAGTTCCATTGGATCCGTAATAGTTAGTTATTATCGGATTTCAATTTTCGTGTCAATCGGAGTTACCGTTTGATCGTGGCAGCTCGAAACGCATCGAATTATTTTTAATTTTAATTTAGCGAGTTAAAATAGCCATTTTTCAAAAAGTCTCGGATTTCGACGAAACCAGTTTCATCGAATTCGTAATGTGATATTATTGTAAGGTTTCAAATTTCGTATCAATTGGATTTACCGTTTGTCCGGTACAAATTAAAACGCCTAAAAATCGATTTAAATCGGTTTAATTTAAATTGAGCGTTTATAGCCATAACTCGCACGGATGTCCGAATTAGCTTCCGAAACCTATTCCATTGTGTCCGGAACGCGGGATAAACCTTAGGAACGTCAGTTTCGGCGCGTAAATCGGAGTTCGGAATTCTCGGATGAATAGTGTTCGTTCGTTCTTCTATAAATAGACCAACACCCCCCTCTATCTCTAAAAAAAAAAAAAAAAAAAGAAAATAAACTGCAGCCGGCCCTAACAAATGAATGGCCAGTATTTCTTCTCCTTCCTCCCTCGATTACTCCAAATCCATCAAGAATTAGCAAGAATGTTCAACATCAAACTTGTAGAGCACAACATGTTCTACGTATTCAACGGTGATGATCGTGTTTGGAGCGACGTGGAGAGAGCAATTGGGGCCGAAACCTGCAGATTTCGCACGCATTTCGAGGAGTTTAGAGCAGGCCGAACTTCAAGTGGTTGCAGCCGAGCATAGCATAGGTGATGTGCTTCGAGATGGCGGTGGTTTGATGAAGTTTCGTCGAGTATAGATTGTGCAAAGCTTAACCCTAGTTTTCTATGTATGGGTTCCTTTACGTGTTGTGTTACTGGGCGCGTGAGAGGAAGGAGAAAGGGGAGAGGAAAGGCACGGCTATGATGGCTTGGGCTTGGATCCAGTGGCTAAGGATTTGTGTAGGTTTAAAATTGATTAAAGGTTGTAAATTTATATAAGTATAAAAGTCGTGAAACTTTAAAAATTGATATCTTTTTCATACGAGGTCGAAAACGCGCGAAACAAGTTGCGTTGGAATCGTATGGACGAGCACTACGCGATGAAATTAGATTGGAGTTGTTTGGAGTTAGTGAGAATTTTGGGTAAAATTAAACGTCCGTTTAATTTTAGTCGAAACAAATCGCTAAAACGGAAAATAAAATCAAGGTGAGAAATTCTCACTCAATCGAATCAGTTTCGATTTTATTTTAAATAGTTAGATTTAAAATATTTGAATGCATGTTTGAATGTTGATTAATATCTATTGATTGTTAAAATAGACATTATACGCCGTTGGTAAGCGGATGTTATTTATTAAAAACATATACCGCGAATATTTCATAAACAGTGAAATTGGTATTATATATATAATAGCAATATATATATATTGGCATATGTATATATTGGAGTTATTGATTTCCCGCATTTTTTTGTTTAGCGGATGAGACCCTATTGCGCCGTCTATTAAGCGGATAATATTTTAAATCCCATATACCGCGATAATTTCGTACTGGAGCGAAATTGGTATTGTGCTAATGTTTGTGGATGCAGGAAAACAGGTTGGAGGGATCCAACTGGATTCCTCAACAGTATTTATTTAATTTCAGATATTTTGATATTTGATTGATTATCATATCGATATATGATATGGTTGTTGTCGTGATTGACTATTTGGTATGTAGCATCATTGGACCAAATTTTGAAACTTTTAAATGATTTTTAAAGTGATTTTTGAGAAGTATACGTTTTATAAAATAATTTTGGAATTTGATCCATTTTAAATAAATAAACGTTATATTTTTAAAGTTATAAAAATTATGATTTTTGAGAAAAATAGTTGAAAACTGATTTTTGAGAATATGATGCTAATGATTTTATAAAATAGTTAATCGGGATTTTTGAATTTATTATGAAAAGTTAAATATAGGATTTATAAAATTTAATTATTTTATGAATCAAAATGGTGAAATAATAAAGGAGATTTAAAACGTTTTAAAAGAATAATATAAATTGAATTATATTTGGAGATTTATAAATGGATATTTATAAATTGAAATATTGAAATTATAAAACGAGTTTTTATAAGTGTTTGAATGAAGTGAAAATGAATTTCATAAATGAATGAAATTTATAGAATTTTAAACAGTGAAGTTATAAATGGAATTTTATAAACAGTAGGTTTATAAAATTTATAAAGTTATTGAAAGAATGAATTTTGGATAAATAATTGAATCTTATAAGTTATAAGATTTATAATTATGAAGTTAAAAGAACGATTTTTGTAAAGTAATTGTTTTATAAGTATTTGACTTATAATATGAACCGTTGTTTTATAATTGAGTTATAAATCGAATAGGTTAATAAAGAAAATTTATAAAAGGAAGTTGTTATAAAATGAATAGAAATGTAATTTATAAACGTTGTTTTATAAATTCGAAAACGACTTATTTTGATAAGTAAATTGTTATAAATTATAAATGGAGTTATATTCACGTTTTGAACTGTGAATAATCCTTTGAAATAAAATGAATAAAAGGATGAAATTTGTTAACGTAGTATATTCACGTTTTTGAATAGTGAATAAGATGTTAAAGAAATTGTTTTGAATGTGATGTTTTAAATAGAATTAAAACGATCTAACGATGTTTTAAATGTGTTGAGATTCGAAACCATAGATTTCAACATTTATTGTTGAAATAGATGTTTCGAGAAATAAAAGGAAATGGTGGACTATAACACTGTTGTTATAGTAAATGATTTCCGAAAGGAAATGTTTTGAATAGTATTGGGATTTATATATCTATTTTAATTTCGAATCCCTATACTAGTGATTTTGAGTTGTCGTAACGATGTTTTACGCAACATTCGTTTTGGCCCAAATAAATATGTTTAAGAGAATGATTTCCTTAAAGAATGAAATATATACTTAATTTCGATTTAAGTATATTGAATATTTTCCAAGTGTTGAAAATAAATAAAATTTGTGAATTACTTATGAATAAATAAGTATGGAAATGTTTTTCCCAATATAAAGTGAATATTAGAGAATTTATCTTTTTGAAGATAAATTGAAATGAATAATCGAAATTGAATATTCATAGATATTTTGGATTATAAATTCACTATGGAATTTATGAATGAAAAGGAGAATTTGTTTAAAAATAAATATTGATTTATTTTTGAAGTTTTGAATTTATATATCTAGTGAAGATATTTTGGAAAATAAATAATTTGGAAAATTATTTGGAAACTGGTGATGTTGTGCATATCCATTGATAGTTCAATAGCCGACTATCAATATTTCCCTTTGAATGGGTATTTGATGTGATTTGTTTGAATGTGAATGCCACACTTATTTTTGAATAAGTGCTCACTATTCGGGTTAACCGGGAAAGGACCATGGGGTCGTATAACCCATTCCGAATATGTGATACGTCGTTGTGAATTGCATTAAAGATCGGTGTTGAAGACCGAGTATTTGTGAAAGCGATAGGATGACCTATCGATTGTCTCTGCACTGGGTAGCTCCTGGTATAGAGATCTCCTAAGTGATGGGAAATTCGAACGGGATTGTGAATACCCGGATTGAAAGGGCTTCGTAAGAAGTGCCTTCGGTTTTGTTCGAGCCCGGAACAGACTTGTATGGATTGTATGTCTGACATTACAAATTGAGATATAAAGCAGATTTCTTTCAAATATATTTCTGTTGGTGGCGGAGAATTTATTCTTTTAGCTTAACACCCTTCTCTGAGACGTACGAGCTCAGAGGTTATATAGTTGAAGTTATCAGCGATATATTCCCAAATTGGTAATGTGACATGCTAAGTGATGCTGAAATGATCATTGTGTTGATTATTTGTGATAGGATCGTTTATTTGATCGTCTATCCTGGTGATCATTTCTATGATCATTTGTTGACCCAAAGCATGGCTTTTGTATAAAGTATGTTTTTGTGGACGTGACTTCGTCGAGCCTCACACCCCGTGAATGGTCAAAACAGGAAAGAAGCGGCAAGGTTATGAGGGGTAGCGCCCTTTAGGATATGTGCATTTCCTTCTGGAAAAGGGTGGTATCATGGTATGGAGCCCAGATACTTACTCATGTTGAAAACACTTTGTTATGATTGTGTGAATTGATTAGAGAGCTCTCGGATAAAGGTCCCAAAGGACCGGGGGATGGCATATTCGGTCAGTTGTTACTCAGTTAGGGGTAACCCGGCCTTGTGTTGGTAGAGATCCGGTTTGGTTCTCGGGGATGTCCATCCAGAGGCATTCTCATGTGGCAATGGAAAGTTCCTTGGCCTGATCATTCGTTGGAAATCCAATTCCCAATACGAAACTTGTACGGTATTAGTTGTAGGACCTGCCATTCACTTATGGTGGTCACCACTGTTTGGATGGTAGCTATAGTAGGCATACGATAATGGTCGTATGTTGGCTAAGATTTATATTCTACTTTCGAAATGAATTTTTCTACACTATGCACTAGTAATAATATCAAATGTTATTTTAAATGCGTATCAAGCATCTTTGACTATCATAAGGAGAAATCTCCTCCGATTCTGCGTTTGCATTGTGTGTGTGTGCGGGAGGCCTTATGGTAGTCTCATTTTTAAAAGCATTGCGAATTGATTTAAAAATATTCCTCTATTTTGATTTTAAAGATAAATAAACTGTTTTGAGTTCTCACACCAGTCACATGACTGACTTGGAGTTTATTGTTTTCCTTCCTAAACTCTGGGTGCCCACCAATTTCTACACAGGCAGTTAAGAGTTAGGTTTATCAGGATATTCTGGATATTCTGGAGTTGCTGGAGGCAGGCTGGATGGCATGGCGTATTACTAGCTATATAGTATTTCTTTTTCCGCTGCACTGTTTGATGTTGTTGTTGTTGTACACTCTGATGATGTAATGTAATGTATAAAATGTAATAACTGATATAGTTCTTTGTTTAAAGATTATTCATTTATTATTATATGTTGTTCCGCTGCGAATTGTGAGATTCTGATGTTGTTCTGTTTTGTTCCTTCTGTCCCGTTCTATTTTTCTGTTCTCCTTTTTCTTCTATTTTAAAAATTTCTATTTTCTGTTTTCTTTTCTCTCTCTCCATTTTCTACCTTCTTATCTCTTCTATGTCTTCTTCTTTCTTTTTCTTTTCTTAAATTCTTTTCTTAAAACCCTCAGTGTTCGGTTTTCCGTCGTTCGATTTCTCGGCAGTCGATAAAGTGAGTATCGATGTTGAATTTTCGGAAGACGAAGAATCGGGTCCTGACAATGTGGTATCAGAGCTTATGGTTAAGCGACAACCATGGTTCTGTTGGGTAGTATTCATTAGAGATAGAGTCAGTAGTGCTCTAGAATGAATTTGAGTGTAATAATAGCTATGGGAGCGTATTTGTTAGTGAATATAAAATTGTTTTATATTGTGATGATTGGTTTGTTGAGTGGTATATGGATTCTGGTTAATACGAGTAATTAACGTTGTTGATAGGGATCTCTAAACACTTGTACAGAACAATTCGACACAGTATTGTTTTAAAATTGGGTAAATGAAATAATTTTGCCTTGATTATATTTTTATATATAAAGGAATAATTTTTCAGAATTATTAAAGTGTATATAAGTGGATTGTTTAGTTGTTTGAATAATCTAAGTAAAAGAATAATTGTATAAGTAAAATGAATTATAAGAATTAAATTATAATTAAAGTGATTTACAATTGTGAAATAAACTTATATATATATAAGAAGTGAAACTATATGAATATATATTTATGAATATGAGTTGTAAATAAGGGTGAATTTAAAGTTAAATGGAAACTTACTTTAGAATTGAAATCTGAATTTATTTACAAGTAGGAATTTAAGTTATGTAAAACTAAGTGATGTTTAAATGGAATATAACTTAAGAGTTGTTGAATAAAGTTGATACGAAATAATGAATATAAGTGTTAATTCATTAAAATCTTATGTTATGGAAGTTGAATAGTTGAATAAAAATCAATTTAATTAAACCAATTGAATGTGATGGTGTTAAACCAAATAGAATGAATATAAGCAAAGAAATTTAGTTGTAATTGATATACATTGATTGTTATATGATTGTTAGTTGATTGTATATAGTTCATTAAGTGTAAATGAAAGTAAATTAGTGAAAATTGAAAGCTAAAGTAATTAGAATTCAATTGGAAGTTAAGTGAATCTTGAATAGAATTGAATTTGAATTAGAAGTAAACCAACTTGAATATGAATTAGTAAATATAAACTAATTGAAAATAAATGTTAGTAAAAACATCCACTGTGAATGAATCAAATGTGATTTAAATTGAAAACCATTTCATTAAATATTAATAAGAATATGAATGAATATATATTGGTTATGAATGCTTGTTGGATGATAGTTGGTTGATGTTTGCATTTGTTGTTTTACTACATTTGCTATGTTGACATATATAGTTATTATGTTGCTATATGATGTATATCGATACTATTATCTACATGCATGATTCTCATGTTGTTTGTTGAGTGATTAGTAGGTGCGGATCGCGTTTGCTTCGCATTTGGAGCTCGCTTTCGCGCTATATTAGCCGTATATGCTTGCTAATAAAATATAAGGTACATATCTCGGATTAAATATCGTACTTTTACATTTTTTCCCTTCGGGATGCCTCATTACTTGATGAGATGTATATTTGTGATATATATACTGTCATTTTTTTTTCGGATCGAGCCGCGCAAAGGAGACTATGGCGAATTTTTTCGGAAATTTAGGGCGTTAGGAAAATTTTTGAGAAAATTGGAAAATTTTGAAAACTTAAACTTTAATTTTGATTTGAAGTTTAAAGTTAAACAATGTGCTCTTGAAAAGATAACTAAGTATGATTTGGAAAACTTAGTAAGTATTGTAAGAAGTTTAACTATGAATTTTGGGAAAATTAATAGATTCTGTAACTTTTCTTAATAATTTCGAGGACGAAATTCTTTTAAGGGGGGAAGATTGTAACGACCCAGAATTTTTAGTAATTAAAATTTGAATATTTAATTAATTTTAAATATTAATAAGTGAAATTTATAAGTCAAATAAATTTATTTTGGATTATTGGATTTAATTGGATAATTAAATCGATAATTTAATATGTTAAATTATGGAAATAATTGAAATTGAGTTAAATATGATTGAAAATTATTTGTAAAATTTTATTATATCATATGGGAGTTAGAATGATGTTTTAGAACTTTTAAAATCAATTTAAGAGTTAATTTGTGAAAATTGAATATTTTAATATTAAAATCGACTAGTGAAAATAGTCAATTTTTGAACAGTCTCAGAATTGAACGAAACCAGTTCCATTGGATCCGTAATAGTTAGTTATTACCGGATTTCAATTTTCGTGTCAATCGGAGTTACCGTTTGATCGTGGCAGCTCGAAACGCATCGAATTATTTTTAATTTTAATTTAGCGAGTTAAAATAGCCATTTTTCAAAAAGTCTCGGATTTCTACAAAACTAGTTTCATCGGATCCGTAATGTGATATTATTGTAAGGTTTCAAATTTCGTATCAATTGGATTTACCGTTTGTCCGGTACAAATTAAAACGCCTAAAAATCGATTTAAATCGGTTTAATTTAAATTGAGCGTTTATAGCCATAACTCGCACGGATGTCCGAATTAGCTTCCGAAACCTGTTCCATTGTGTCCGGAACGCGGGATAAACCTTAAGAACGTCAGTTTCGGCGCGTAAATTGGAGTTCGGAATTCTCGGATGAATAGTGTTCGTTCGTTCTTCTATAAATAGACCAACACCCCCCTCTATCTCTAAAAATAAAAAAATAAAAAGAAAATAAACTGCAGCCGGCCCTAACAAATGAATGGCCAGTATTTCTTCTCCTTCCTCCCTCGATTACTCCAAATCCATCAAGAATTAGCAAGAATGTTCAACATCAAACTTGTAGAGCACAACATGTTCTACGTATTCAACGGTGATGATCGTGTTTGGAGCGACGTGGAGAGAGCAATTGGGGCCGAAACCTGCAGATTTCGCACGCATTTCGAGGAGTTTAGAGCAGGCCGAACTTCAAGTGGTTGCAGCCGAGCATAGCATAGGTGATGTGCTTCGAGATGGCGGTGGTTTGATGAAGTTTCGTCGAGTATTGAGTGTGCAAAGCTTAACCCTAGTTTTCTATGTATGGGTTCCTTTACGTGTTGTGTTACTGGGCGCGTGAGAGGAAGGAGAAAGGGGAGAGGAAAGGCACGGCTATGATGGCTTGGGCTTGGATCCAGTGGCTAAGGATTTGTGTAGGTTTAAAATTGATTAAAGGTTGTAAATTTATATAAGTATAAAAGTCGTGAAACTTTAAAAATTGATATCTTTTTCATACGAGGTCGAAAACGCGCGAAACCAGTTGCGTTGGAATCGTATGGACGAGCACTACGCGATGAAATTTGATTGGAGTCATTTGGAGTTAGTGAGAATTTTGGGTAAAATTAAACGTCCGTTTAATTTTATTCGAAATAAATCGCTAAAACGGAAAATAAAATCAAGGTGAGAACTTCTCACTCAATCGAATCAGTTTCGATTTTATTTTAAATAGTTAGATTTAAAATATTTGAATGCATGTTTGAATGTTGATTAATATCTATTGATTGTTAAAATAGACATTATACGCCGTTAGTAAGCGGATGTTATTTATTAAAAACATATACCGCGAATATTTCATAAACAGTGAAATTGGTATTATATATATAATAGCAATATATATATATTGGCATATGTATATATTGGAGTTATTGATTTCCCGCATTTTTTTGTTTAGCGGATGAGACCCTATTGCGCCGTCTATTAAGCGGATAATATTTTAAATCCCATATACCTCGATAATTTCGTACTGGAGCGAAATTGGTATTGTGCTAATGTTTGTGGATGCAGGAAAACAGGTTGGAGGGATCCAACTGGATTCCTCAACAGTATTTATTTAATTTCAGATATTTTGATATTTGATTGATTATCATATCGATATATGATATCGTTGTTGTCGTGATTGACTATATGGTATGTAGCATCATTGGACCAAATTTTGAAACTTTAAAATGATTTTTAAAGTGATTTTTGAGAAGTATACGTTTTATAAAATAATTTTGGAATTTGATCCATTTTAAATAAATAAACGTTATATTTTTAAAGTTATAAAAATTATGATTTTTGAGAAAAATAGTTGAAAACTGATTTTTGAGAATATGATGCTAATGATTTTATAAAATAGTTAATCGGGATTTTTGAATTTATTATGAAAAGTTAAATATAGGATTTATAAAATTTAATTATTTTATGAATCAAAATGGTGAAATAATAAAGGAGATTTAAAACGTTTTAAAAGAATAATATAAATTGAATTATATTTGGAGATTTATAAATGGATATTTATAAATTGAAATATTGAAATTATAAAACGAGTTTTTATAAGTGTTTGAATGAAGTGAAAATGAATTTCATAAATGAATGAAATTTATAGAATTTTAAACAGTGAAGTTATAAATGGAATTTTATAAACAGTAGGTTTATAAAATTTATAAAGTTATTGAAAGAATGAATTTTGGATAAATAATTGAATCTTATAAGTTATAAGATTTATAATTATGAAGTTAAAAGAACGATTTTTGTAAAGTAATTGTTTTATAAGTATTTGACTTATAATATGAACCGTTGTTTTATAATTGAGTTATAAATCGAATAGGTTAATAAAGAAAATTTATAAAAGGAAGTTGTTATAAAATGAATAGAAATGTAATTTATAAACGTTGTTTTATAAATTCGAAAACGACTTATTTTGATAAGTAAATTGTTATAAATTATAAATGGAGTTATATTCACGTTTTGAACTGTGAATAATCCTTTGAAATAAAATGAATAAAAGGATGAAATTTGTTAACGTAGTATATTCACGTTTTTGAATAGTGAATAAGATGTTAAAGAAATTGTTTTGAATGTGATGTTTTAAATAGAATTAAAACGATCTAACGATGTTTTAAATGTGTTGAGATTCGAAACCATAGATTTCAACATTTATTGTTGAAATAGATGTTTCGAGAAATAAAAGGAAATGGTGGACTATAACACTGTTGTTATAGTAAATGATTTCCAAAAGGAAATGTTTTGAATAGTATTGGGATTTATATATCTATTTTAATTTCGAATCCCTATACTAGTGATTTTGAGTTGTCGTAACGATGTTTTACGCAACATTCGTTTTGGCCCAAATAAATATGTTTAAGAGAATGATTTCCTTAAAGAATGAAATATATACTTAATTTCGATTTAAGTATATTGAATATTTTCCAAGTGTTGAAAATAAATAAAATTTGTCAATTACTTATGAATAAATAAGTATGGAAATGTTTTTCCCAATATAAAGTGAATATTAGAGAATTTATCTTTTTGAAGATAAATTGAAATGAATAATCGAAATTGAATATTCATAGATATTTTGGATTATAAATTCACTATGGAATTTATGAATGAAAAGGAGAATTTGTTTAAAAATAAATATTGATTTATTTTTGAAGTTTTGAATTTATATATCTAGTGAAGATATTTTGGAAAATAAATAATTTGGAAAATTATTTGGAAACTGGTGATGTTGTGCATATCCATTGATAGTTCAATAGCCGACTATCAATATTTCCCTTTGAATGGGTATTTGATGTGATTTGTTTGAATGTGAATGCCACACTTATTTTTGAATAAGTGCTCACTATTCGGGTTAACCGGGAAAGGACCATGGGGTCGTATAACCCATTCCGAATATGTGATACGTCGTTGTGAATTGCATTAAAGATCGGTGTTGAAGACCGAGTATTTGTGAAAGCGATAGGATGACCTATCGATTGTCTCTGCACTGGGTAGCTCCTGGTATAGAGATCTCCTAAGTGATGGGAAATTCGAACGGGATTGTGAATACCCGGATTGAAAGGGCTTCGTAAGAAGTGCCTTCGGTTTTGTTCGAGCCCGGAACAGACTTGTATGGATTGTATGTCTGACATTACAAATTGAGATATAAAGCAGATTTCTTTCAAATATATTTCTGTTGGTGGCGGAGAATTTATTCTTTTAGCTTAACACCCTTCTCTGAGACGTACGAGCTCAGAGGTTATATAGTTGAAGTTATCAGCGATATATTCCCAAATTGGTAATGTGACATGCTAAGTGATGCTGAAATGATCATTGTGTTGATTATTTGTGATAGGATCGTTTATTTGATCGTCTATCCTGGTGATCATTTCTATGATCATTTGTTGACCCAAAGCATGGCTTTTGTATAAAGTATGTTTTTGTGGACGTGACTTCGTCGAGCCTCACACCCCGTGAATGGTCAAAACAGGAAAGAAGCGGCAAGGTTATGAGGGGTAGCGCCCTTTAGGATATGTGCATTTCCTTCTGGAAAAGGGTGGTATCATGGTATGGAGCCCAGATACTTACTCATGTTGAAAACACTTTGTTATGATTGTGTGAATTGATTAGAGAGCTCTCGGATAAAGGTCCCAAAGGACCGGGGGATGGCATATTCGGTCAGTTGTTACTCAGTTAGGGGTAACCCGGCCTTGTGTTGGTAGAGATCCGGTTTGGTTCTCGGGGATGTCCATCCAGAGGCATTCTCATGTGGCAATGGGAAGTTCCTTGGCCTGATCATTCGTTGGAAATCCAATTCCCAATACGAAACTTGTACGGTATTAGTTGTAGGACCTGCCATTCACTTATGGTGGTCACCACTGTTTGGATGGTAGCTATAGTAGGCATACGATAATGGTCGTATGTTGGCTAAGATTTATATTCTACTTTCGAAATGAATTTTTCTACACTATGCACTAGTAATAATATCAAATGTTATTTTAAATGCGTATCAAGCATCTTTGACTATCATAAGGAGAAATCTCCTCCGATTCTGCGTTTGCATTGTGTGTGTGTGTGGGAGGCCTTATGGTAGTCTCATTTTTAAAAGCATTGCGAATTGATTGAAAAATATTCCTCTATTTTGATTTTAAAGATAAATAAACTGTTTTGAGTTCTCACACCAATCACATGACTGACTTGGAGTTTATTGTTTTCCTTCCTAAACTCTGGGTGCCCACCAATTTCTACACAGGCAGTTAAGAGTTAGGTTTATCAGGATATTCTGGATATTTTGGAGTTGCTGGAGGCAAGCTGGATGGCATGGCGTATTACTAGCTATATAGTATTTCTTTTTCCGCTGCACTGTTTGATGTTGTTGTTGTTGTACACTCTGATGATGTAATGTAATGTATAAAATGTAATAACTGATATAGTTCTTTGTTTAAAGATTATTCATTTATTATTATATGTTGTTCCGCTGCGAATTGTGAGATTCTGATGTTGTTCTGTTTTGTTCCTTCTGCCCCGTTTTATTTTTCTGTTCTCCTTTTTCTTCTATTTTAAAAATTTCTATTTTCTGTTTTCTTTTCTCTCTCTCCATTTTCTACCTTCTTATCTCTTCTATGTCTTCTTCTTTCTTTTTCTTTTCTTAAATTCTTTTCTTAAAACCCTCAGTGTTCGGTTTTCCGTCGTTCGATTTCTCGGCAGTCGATAAAGTGAGTATCGATGTTGAATTTTCGGAAGACGAAGAATCGGGTCCTGACAGAAGATAATAATTCAAATAATATATTTGAAGGAATTAGGTGGAAAAATATTTATATTCTTATTATGAAAATCTCAAATGATAATCTATGTCCTTTAGCGAATACAAGTGACCCTTGGATTTGGCATAAAAGATTTGGGCATTTGAATTTTAAATTTTTATCTTGACTTTCTAAACTTGATCTAGTAAGACGTCATCCTAGAATGAATTTTAAAATAGGTAGTATATGTGATGCTTGTCAATTAGGAAAACTTAGGAAGAGTTCTTTTAAATTAAAAGATTTGATTTCAACTTCAAAACCTCTTGAGTTACTTCATCTAGATTTGTTTGGTCCATCTCAAATTCAATGAATAAATCACAATAAATATGTCTTTGTAATTATAGATGATTATTCTAGGTTTATATGGACAATTTCTATGAAACATAAAAGTGATACTTTTGAGTTATTTAAACTTTTTACAAAAAGACTTCAAAACCAACTTTCTTTAAAAATTATAACTGTTCCAAGTGATCACGGTGGGGAATTTGAAAATGAAAATGAAAATGTTGAGAGATTCTACAACAAAAAAGGAATAACTCATAATTGCTCTTTTCCAAGAACTCCACAACAAAACGGAGTGGTAGAACGTAAAAATAGGACGACTCAAGAGTGTGCTAGAACAATGTTTTCAGATGGTAATTTACCAAAAAAATTTGGGCAGAAGTAGTCACTATAGCTTGCTACATTTTGAATAGAATATTAATTAGACCGTTAACTGATAAAACACCTTATGAACTTCTTTACAAGAAGAAACCAAAGGTATCTTAATTTAATTTTTTTGGAAGTAAATGTTTTATTCTAAATACAAAAGACAATTTGGATAAATTTGATCCTAAATCCAACAAAGGAATCTTTACCGGATATTCTAAAAGAAGTAAAACATACAGAGTTTTCAATTTAAGAACTAATACCATTGAAGAGACAATGCATGTTTCATTTGATGAAAATTTCAAAGATGTTGAACAAATTAATGATGAAGAAAATTTTGCTACTCTAAATAATGAATCAATTGAAACAAATAATAAACTTATTCATCCAAATAAAAAGGTTAAGCTTTTAAAAGATCATCCTATAGAAAATATAGAAGGAAATATTGTATCTGTTGTTAGAACTAGAAACTAACTAAATAACCCGAGTAACTTAGCTTTTATATCGTCTGTTGAACCTAAAAATCAAAAGGAAGCATTGTCTGATGATTCATGGATTCTGGCTATGCAAGAGAACTGAATCAATTCATAAGAAATGATGTTTGGGAACTGGTTCCTAGGCCCGAGGATAAAACTATAATAGAAACTAAATGGTTTTATAAAAATAAAATGAATGAACTAGGCGAGGTCATTAGAAATACAGCTCGATTAGTCGCATAAGGTTATTGTCAAGAAGAAAGAATAGATTTTGATGAAACTTTTGCACCCATAGCAAGATTAGAAGCCAATATAATACTTCTTGCTACTGCAAACTATAATAATTTCAAATTATTTCAAATGGATGTTAAAACTGCTTTTCTAAATGGATTTGTGAAAGAGGAAGTTTATGTTGAACAACCTCCACTCTATGAAGATGTAAAATTTCCAAACTATGTTTTCATTTTTAAGAAAGCTTTATATGGTCTGAAACAGGCTCCTAGAGCATGGTATGACCGACTAAGATTTTTTTTATTACAGTCAAATTTTGAAATTGGTAAAGTTGATAATACTTTTTTATTAAAAGAAATAAAAATGATATCCAACTAGTACAAATTTATGTAGATGATATTATTTTTAGTTCAACCAATCATGAAATGAATAAAGAATTTTCTAAAATAATGACAAAAGACTTTGAGATGAGCCATATGGGTGAATTACTTTCTTCTTAGGACTTCAAATAAAACAATTAGATAATGGTATTTTTATTAGTGAAGAAAATATGCTAGGGATCTAGTTAGTAAATTTGGTATGTCTATTGCAAGTGGAAAACCCACTCCCATGGCAACCGATGAAGATTTAAATAAAGAAGATCTTTCAAAAGTTTTAAATCAAAAACAGTATAGGGGAATGATTGGATCACTACTCTATATCATTGCGAGTAGACCTAATATCATGCATAGTGTTTGTCTCTGTGCAAGATACCAATCTCAACCCAAAGAGACTCACTTAAAAGCTGTGAAACATGTTATAAGATATGTTAAACGTATCATCGGATATGTTAAGCTGGTTGCAAATCTAACCGAAAAAGTACAAGTGGAACATATCACTTTTTGGGGCATTATCTGGTTTCATGGTTAGTAAAAAGTGAAACACCGTTTCTTCATCAACAACTGAAGCAGAATATATCTTTGCTGCTTTGGCTTGCTCTCAAGTCATTTATATGCAACAAACCCTAAAAGATTTTGGATTAACAGTTTCAAAATCACCAATTTATTATCATAATACCGGTGCAATAAATTTATCTAAAAATCCTACTCATCATGCTAGGACTAAACAATTGATATCAGACATCATTTTCTTAGAGATAATATAAGTAAAGAGATAATTTCTCTTAAATTTATCAACTCTATGAATCAAATTGCTGATATTTAACCAAAACCTTAAATTAACCTATATTCAATAAGTTAAGAAGAGAACTAGGCAATTGTTCAATAACTGAGATATAAAATATAGATATAGTAACATATGTTCTTAATAAATAGAGATATGTAAGAAAACCAAATTTTTCATAGGGATGTGGACATATCCCTACAACCCATGTCGACATACAACGGTAAAATTTGAAAATTTTGATTTTCCTTCTAAAACCAGTTTGGTAGTCATGTAAACCTATGTATTTCGAATTTTCCTATCTTCTCACTTCTCTTTCTCCGTAATAAACTTCAAATAATTAAAATTAATGGTCTCCTCTACTAAATCAAACCAAAATGACGCTATTTCTTTCCCTTCTCCTCATTCTGGTCCATTCCAACGCACTACACTGGCAAGTGTGATAAATATTGAAGAATCTATGAAGGATGCCATGCAAATGTTAACTGAACTTCAAGTTGTACAAATAAGGATGGCAAAATAACAAGTAAAGCAAGGAAAAATTCTTCGGAATGTGCAAAAATTCCTAATGAATAATCATGCTAATCCTATTGTGATTGAAGAAGATTCTCCCAACATTCAAGTGCATAACCACTTAGAGCACAAAGAAGAGGAAGATGATGAATAGGAAGAAGAAGAAGAGGAAGAAGTACCTATGGAATAAGACAACAACGTGGTCTACGTAGGCAAAGTCTCTTTTGACAAAAATGGGAATTAGATTGAACAATGTGGAAACTTTTGTTTTCATTACCCAAATTGTTTAATTCACAAATCTCCAATTGTCAAAAAGTCTTATTAGTAGTGTTATTCTATAAATTACGTACTTAAATATATTTGTGTATTTTCCATACATACATGTAAATATAACATCGTATACAGTAAAACATTTGTTTCACTTATTATAGTTCCTTATTAGTATTTAGCTTGGATAGTATTAGATTAAGGGGGATTTATATCAGTTTAGGATTAGTTTTTGTTGATGACAAAGGGGAGAAATATTAAATAGAGTAGTTAGAGTAGTTTGGCTTAGATTAAGGGGGAGTTATTAGTTTTAAGTGGAGTTATTGTGAAGGAGAAGTATATTTTATAAACATAGGTTGTCATCATCAAGAAAGAGGAGACTGTCAGTCCTTGAGATGATAGTTTCGATGACAATTGTAACGTCCCGCCTTTTCGCACACTTCAAATCGACACATATGTCGATTCAAACCATACGGAAGGGCGGATTGTTATGGGGTAAACAAGAAAAATAGAGAAGAAATAAAACAAAATAGAATCTCACAGCGGAAGGATAAAATATAATAATAAAATATACAGTTTATAAAACTGTTTAAAAAACATTTGATTCTTCTATATACAATTAAACATCAGAGTTCACATACCAAAAATATCAATGCAGCGGAATATAGTGCAGTGGAATAAAATAGATAATAGCAATACAAATCTTCGTCTTCGTCCTCCAGAGCTAAATCTCCAGATCCTGAAACGCTCGGACTGACCCGAGCGAATTTGAAAAGACAAAAACACTCGAGTCAGAACTAAAAGATCTTATGCGAGTCAAATTAACATAAATAAATATGAGTGCGGTAACTAAAGAGATGCTCGGGATTTACATCTCCTAAGGATCCGTTAAACTATTTACTATATAGTATATTGCGCTATTATAATAGTGTCTATTTGTAAAATAAATTTACTTTTTAATAGCGTTAAGGGGTTACCCATATAGCCCTTAACACAAATAATGCCAATAGTCTATACAGTACCGTAATACCTCCTGATCGGGAAGCTACCAGAGGATACTCCATAGGTACGACACAGATAGAAACTTGTAGAAGGCGCGCTAGGGTAGGTGACACGGCACAACTAGGCAATGCCAGGGTAGATATACCAATTGCTATCCGGGCTGATGGAAGCGCGCAGCGCGCAGCTACCGCCCACCTCGAACAAACACCCCCAAAATCAAAGAAATCAATAGTGGCCACCGAATCAATCCAAAGTCAGAGTATAGCATCGAAGGAGTGCGTTCCAACAGAGGAATGACCTCATTGGCCCGAGAATCGCTCCTGTTTTAGCCACCTTATGCCAACTCAAGGGAGTCGGGTCCACGTATTTACCTTGTAGGAAATGCCTCCACCAACCTACTTCATTCTGGAATCTCCACCACGTACACGGTTGTTAAAGTGGTTTTCGGAGTTGGCAGAGAGTATGACAACTTTCGATCCCGGTCTCTTCAACAACCAAACGTTATTATAACACCGCAGTCCTTTAAAATAATTTATACTTTCAAAACCAGAATAAAACATCTATTTCAAAATCATATAAATACGATATCATTTATATTTTTAAAACCCCAAATCAATACGACATCATTTAGACCCAAACCAATATAATGTCATTTTTATTTTCCAATATACATTCTTTTCCAAAATCATAGGGTTTTCAAAGTAAATTATTTAGAAATCAAACTCTTGAATATAATATTTTCAAATTATACTACCCTGAAAATCATAACCTTGAAACAAGTTTCCATCTCTTAAATGGTTAAATATTAAATTACTTTTATAAAACAACATAGCTTCTTTACATTTCACAAATTAATTCCAAATATCGATTTAAACTTCCAAATAACATTCTTAATTCTTATGTTTCAAAGCTTTAAATATTTCACCATTTCAAAAACAAACTCATTTGACAAACCTGTATATATCAAATTCAATTACTTATTATTTAGACTTGAAATGTTTACTTAATTAATTCAATATAATTTAAGAAAACCTTTAACTTCACATAACTGGAAAATCTTTCAATTTATTATATTTTCATTTAAATCAACCTGATATTCATTTAAATCACTCTACACAAAATAAAGTTATAAAAATCATATCCTTTAGAAATTCTAACTTTTTATGTAATTTCAATTTAACTTAATATTCATCTTCCAACCTTATTCTCATTTAAGTCAATAGAACTTCCAGAAAATAAATTTTAAATAAATGCTTAATCGTATTTGATCTAAAAAAAATCAAACTTTATTTTATACTTCAAATCAAATTTATACAAAGTTTAAAAACTGGAAATTAGTATATATATAAATAACCTTTATCAAGCACCAAATCAATATCCCATAAACCATATATATAGCTTTGCAAAACCATAGAAAATCATTTCAAAATATTTATATATATATATATATATATATATACCGCGGTGCCTGTATATAATTTTCTATCCTATGGTCAAGTGATACAGATATTTATCATTTTAATCCGCAATTCAAAATAAAATGCGGTTGTATATCATTTCAAACCGCAATCCCGAATGAAATGAAAGTGCATGATAACTTGTAGTTTACATAAGATAGAACACATCATCCATTCAACCAATATCAAACATCAACCAATTTATTTCAATCATCATCAATTTATTTCAATCATCATCAATTTAACAAACATCAATATATGACATATACAATATAACAGGAAATAAAAGACAGTTATTAACTAATAGTTTATATTCAAAATAAATTTATTAACTGTTTAACTATCAGTTTATATGCAAATAAATAAATTTTTACAGTCAATTTATATGCAATAATCAAATTAATTAACAGTTATATTAAATAAATGCATTTGAACAGAAATATTGAATAAAACATGCCAAACAGTCATAAATAAATTTCTACTCTTATCTAAAGTCAAATTAACAAACATAAGAAATTTTAGAAATTGTGAGTGGGTTAAAACACTCACCTTTTGAATTTAAATTGGATTTAAATCCAATTTAAACTCAAAAATTCGACGGTCTCCAAATCTTTCCAAACTAGCGTCAATATATCAGGAAATTTGTTACGATCCTAGCAAAAAAATTTCACGTAAATCGAAGGTCGTATGAGAAAGTTATACGCATTAATGGTGATTGAAATTTAAAAAAAAAAGAAAAAATAAATTATATATCACAACATATATTTTATTTAACTTGCAATGGAATTATTAGTATTGCGTACTTTTTGCTTAGCCAGATTTTGATCTGGAACTACTTTCTCATTTTGTTTTGTTTCCTTGCTATCTTAATATTTTTTTTATTTTATTTTTATAGAAAGTTTTGAAGAGAGGATTATATAAATATGGATTTGAAGAAAAAGACATGGGAAGAAGATAAGGTTTAAAAGAGATAAAAAAAATTAAAGAAGAAGAAGAACAACAACAAAAAAAGAAAAGGAAACTTTGATAAAGGAGAAGATTTGAAGAATAAGAAGAAGAAAGAGGAAAAAAAGCTTTGGAAAAAAAGAGAAAGGAGATTTGAAGAAGAAACATGAAAAAAGGAAGAAGGAAGGTGAAGAGTGACAAAAAATGAAGCTATAGAAGATGAAATTTAAAAAAAATGAAATGAAGCTACAAGAATGGGGAATGAAACTAGTGAAAAGCTAAATATAAACAAAGTAGGAATTGAAATAAAGTAAAAATATGAACAACCCAATAAAAATGGTAGATATTCAAAGAGGTGAAAGAAAGAAATAAAAATATGAAAAGTATGTAACGTTCATGAAGTGAAAAGGCTTTAGACCATGTAAATGGAAATGAGTAATGCAACAAATGAGGAAACAATTAAAAAACGTGCGACAATTATTAATTAGAAAGGGAATGAATGGACCAACTCTACTCTATAAACAAACTTTTAGAATTCAAATTTCAAAACATTTGTTCACCCAATTAATTTTTTTTAACCCCAAACATACCAAATTTGACACTCATTAAAGATTATTTACCACAACATAACTAAATTTAAAAAGACCAATTTACATAACGGGGACAGCGGATACATAAATAAAATATGAACCATGATTTAAAAATTCAAATTCAAAAATAACATTTTTCTCGGCACGTAATTATGAACTCAATTATTTAATTTATTTTAAATTTCAAGGTTAGTAATAAAATCACTTCCGTGCAAACTATGCCTGCTATTTAACTACCGAAAAATGTTGCTTTAAAAATTCAATTTTCTCTTTTTACAATGTTATATTTATTATTCAGAATGGAAACGTTCACTTTATTTCCTCAACATTCTTTTATTTTCCTTAAAATGCTTATTGGTTACTTGCAATTCATAAATGTAACCATTCTTATATTCTAAAATGATCAACTTGTACAATATTAAATTCATTCATATATTTCCAAATAATGTACGTTCATAATGAAAACATTCTTACATAAATTTTATTAATTGCACTTTGTTTCTTTTACTTTTTCAATTGAAAGATTTTAATAAATTTATTTCCAATTAATTTTAATCTTCCACTTCAAAACAGACCCTAATTGATGAAATCAATTAAATAAATACGTATGTCGAGTCAAATTATTTCCAAATAATGTACACATGTCGAGTCAAATTAACATAAATAAATATGAGTGCGGTAACTCAAGAGATGCTGGGGATTTACATCTCCTAAGGATCCGTTAAACTATTTACTATATAGTGTATTGCACTATTATAATAGTGTCTATTTGTAAAATAAACTTACTTTTTAATAGCGTTAAGGGGTTACCCATATAGCCCTTAACACAAATAATGCCAATAGTCTATACAGTATTGTAATACCTCCTGATCGGGAAGCTACCAGAGGATACTCCATAGGTACGACACAAATAGAAACTCGTAGAAGGCGCGCTAGGGTAGGTGACACGGCACAACTAGGCAATGCCAGGGTAGATATACCAATTGCTATCCGGGCTGATGGAAACGCGCAGCGCGCAGCTACCGCCCACCTCGAACAAACACCCCCAAAATCAAAGAAATCAATAGTGGCCATCGAATCAATCCAAAGTCAGAGTATAGTATCGAAGGAGTGCGTTCGATCGGAGGAACGACCTCATTGGCCCGAGAATCGCTCCTGTTTTAGCCACATTATGCCAACTCACGGGAGTCGGGTCCACGTATTTACCTCATAGGAAATGCCTCCACCAACCTAATTCATTTGGAATCTCCACCGCGTACACGGTTGTTAAAGTGGTTTTCGGAGTTGGCAGAGAGTATGACAACTTACGATCCCGGTCTCTTCAACAACCAAACGTTATTATAACACCGCGGTCCTTTAAAATAATTTATACTTTCAAAACCAGAATAAAACATCTATTTCAAAATCATATAAATACGATATCATTTATATTTTAAAACCCCAAACATTACGACATCATTTAGACCCAAACCAATATAATGTCATTTTTATTTTCCAATATACATTCTTTTCCAAAATCATAGGGTTTTCAAATTAAATTATTTAGAAATCAAACTTTTGAATATAATATTTTCAAATTATACTACCCTGAAAATCATAACCTTGAAACAAGTTTCCATCTCTTAAATGGTTAAATATTAAATTACTTTTATAAAACAAAATAGCTTCTTTACATTTCACAAATCAATTCCAAATATCGATTTAAACTTCCAAATACCATTCTTAATTCTTATGTTTCAAAGCTTTAAATATTTCACCATTTCAAAAACAAACTCGTTTGACAAACCCGTATATATCAAATTCAATTACTTATTATTTAGACTTAAAATGTTTACTTAATGAATTCAATATAATTTAAGAAAACCTTTAACTTCACATAAATGGAAAAACTTTCAATTTATTATATATTCATTTAAATCAACCTGATATTCATTTAAATCACTCTACACAAAATCAAGTTATAAAAATCATATCCTTTAGAAATTCTAACTTTTTATGTAATTCCAATTTAACTTAATATTCATCTTCCAACCTTATTCTCATTTAAGTCAATAGAACTTCCAGAAATTAAATTTTAAATAAATGCTTAATCGTATTTGATCTAAAAAAAAATCAAACTTTATTTTATACTCCAAATCAAATTTATACAAAGTTTAAAAACCGGAAATTACTATATATATAAATAACCATTATCAAGCACCAAATCAATATCCCATAAACCATATATATAGCTTTGCAAAACCATAGAAAATTATTTCAAAATATTTTTATATATATATACCGCAGTGCCTGTATATAATTTTCTATCCTATGGTCAAGTGCTACGGATATTTATCATTTCAATCCGCAATTTAAAATAAAATGCGGTTGTATATCATTTCAAACCGCAATCCCGAATGAAATGAAAATGCATGATAACTTGCAGTTTACATAAGATAGAACACATCATCCATTTAACCAATATCAAACATCAACCAATTTATTTCAATCATCATCAATTTATTTCAATCATCATCAATTTAACAAACATCAATATATGGCATATACAATATAACAGGAAATAAAAGACAGTTATTAACTAACAGTTTATATTCAAAATAAATTTATTAACTGTTTAACTATCATTTTATATGCAAATAAATAAATTTTTACTGTCAATTTATATGCAATAATCAAATTAATTAACAGTTATATTAAATAAATGCGTTTGAACAGAAATAATGAATAAAACATGCCAAATAGTCATAAATAAATTTCTACTCTTATCTAAAGTCAAATTAACAAACATAAGAAATTTTAGAAATAGTGAGTGGGTTAAAACACTCTCCTTTTGAATTTAAATTGGATTTAAATCCAATTTAAACTCAAAAATTCGACGGTCTCCAAATCTTTCCAAACTAACGTCAACAGATCTGGAAATTTATTATGATCCTAGCAAAAAAATTTCGCGTAAATCGGTGGTCGTACGAGAAAGTTATACGCATTAATGGTGATTGAAATTTCAAAAAAAAAAAGAAAAAAGAAATTATATATCACATCACATATTTTATTTAACTTGCAATGGAATTTTTAGTATTGCGTACCTTTTTGCTTAGCCAGATTTGGATCTGGAACTACTTTCTCATTTTGTTTTGTTTCCTTGCTATCTTAATATTTTTTTATTTTATTTTTGTAGAAAGTTTTGAAGAGAAGATTATATAAATATGGATTTGAAGAAAAAGACATGGAAAGAAGATAAGGTTAAAAAAGAAAAAAAATTTAAAGAAGAAGAAGAACAACAACAAAAAAAGAAAAGGAAACTTTGATAAAGGAGAAGATTTGATGAATAAGAAGAAGAAAGTAGGGAAAAAAAGCTTTGGAAAAAAAAGAGAAAGGAGATTTGAAGAAGAAACATGAAAAATGAAGAAGGAAGGTGAAGAGTGACAAAAAATTAAGCTATAGAAGATGAATTTTTTTTTAAAATGAAATGAAGCTACAAGAATGAGGAATGAAACAAGTGAAAAGCTAAATATAAACAAAGTAGGAATTGAAATAAAGTAAAAATATGAACAACCCAATAAAAATGGTAGATATTAAAAGAGAGTGAAAGAAAGAAATAAAAATATGAAAAGTATGTAACGTTCATGAAATGAAAAGGCTTTAGACCATGTAAATGGAAATGAGTAATGGAACAAATGAGGAAACAATTAAAAAAATGTGTGACAATAATTAATTAGAAAGGGAATGAATGGGCCAACTCTACTCTATAAACAAACTTTTAGAATTCAAATTTCAAAACATTTGTTCACCCAATTAATTTTTTTTAACCCCAAACATACCAAATTTGATACTCATTAAAGATTTAATTACCACAACATAACTAAATTTAAAAGACCAATTTACATAACGGGGACAGCGGATACATAAATAAAATATGAACCATGATTTAAAAATTTAAATTTAAAAATAACATTTTTCTCGACACGTAATTATGAACTCAATTATTTAATTTATTTGAAATTTCAAAGTTAGTAATAAAATCACTTCCGTGCAACCAATGGCTGCTATTTAACTACCGAAAAATGTTGTTTTAAAAATTCAATTTTCTCCTTTTACAACGTTACATTTGTTATTCATAATGGAAACGTTCACTTTATTTCCTCAACATTCTTTTACTTTCCTTAAAATTCTTATTCGTTACTTGCAATTCATAAATGTAACGATTCTTACATTCTAAAATGATCAACTTATACAATATTAAATCCATTCTTATATTTCCAAATAATGTACATTCATAATGAAAACATTCTTACATAAATTTTATTAATTGCACTTTGTTTCTTTTCCTTTTTCAATTGAAAGATTTTAATAAATTTATTTCCAATTAATTTTAATCTTCCACTTCAAAACAAACCCTAATTGATGAAATCAATTAAATAAATTTGTGAACATTGTTGTAACAACCCGCATATTTATCAATTGTATATTTAAATATTTTATCGTTTATCGGATTTTGGTCCGAAAAGCTACTTTTTACATACGGTCGAATTAGGACTCGGGACCCCTTCCATTGAGTTCAAAATGCCGTTTGCGACCTTTTTAAGTATAAGCTTTGATATGTTTGGAGAAAGTTGATTTTTGCCACTTTTTCACTTAGGGCTTTGGTTTGGGCTGAACCCATTAACCACTTACTAACTCAGTCCCAACCCCCTCTCCTCTTCATTCACTCCTCATTTCCTAACTCTCTCAAGTTCAAGAGAATAATGGGGGAAAAGATTGAAAATGGAAATTCCTAAGCCCTAGCTTTCTTTGCAAATCTAACTTCTAGCTCCAAATTCAAGAGAACCCATTGGTAAGCATCTCCTTCTTCTTCTCCAACTCATTCTCCTTCCAATTTCAGAAATTTCCTAAACCTAATTTGGGAAATATTTCTCTTTTTAAGCTTAGAATCAAGCTTCTTGAATTAGGATTAAAGAGTGGTTGATCCTCCTTTGCTTTCAAACTTCTTCTTCATTGATTTGGGTTCAAAGGTGATATTTTTATCTCACATCTTAGTCTATATTTATCTTCGATTGTTAGGTTTGAATTCTTAACACTTATTCATGTGCATTTGATTTTGATTTGGATTGCTTTTGTGAATATTCCAATTTTTGGTGTTTTGGGTTCAATTCTTTAAAAAATCATAACTTTGATGTTTTGATCATGTTTTTGGTGATGAACCAAAGAGCTTCTATGGCCGGGTAGTCGATTGGCGTAAACCCTTAGTGTCGTTGCTCGACGGTTTGCAAATTGAGGGAGTTTGCACCTCTTTTGAAATAGGGTAGGAAGTGCAAGTATACAGGTTTGGCCGACCGAGCTCAGGGTCCGGTCGACCGACCTGCTACCCAGGCACTTCCTGCCTCTGTTTTGGAAGTGCTGGTTACAGGCTTCGGCCGACCGAGCACCTGGGCCGGTCGACCGACCTGGTGCCCGAGCACTTCCAGCCTCTGGTTCGGTCAACCGACTCAGGGAGTCCGGTTGACCGACCTGCTCCTATCTGCCTACTATGCTTTTTTTGCCTAGTTGCTTGAATTTCCAACTTTAATCGATTTGTGTTGTTTCCTATTTGTTGCTATCATTTATTATCGACTTTGATGACATTTTCTTTGGGAATTTAGGATATATCCACTTTGATGGATTCGGTATCGATTTCTTTGGATTTTCATTCACGTCTTCGAATGTGAATTTTAATGATTGATTGTTCCTACAATTTTCTTTGTGATTTGTCACTTTAAAAATATAAAGGTTTTCTATACTAGTAGTAAATAATCAAAACTCTTTCTTCAAATGATTTCAACACTATTTTATTACAAAGCTCGTTTTTCTTAAACCATTTTCCAATCTATTAGTATATACAAGCCTTTACCTCACTCGTATGAGAAATCTAATTAAACGACTTAGTAAAACAAGTGGTATGAAACGCTTGCGTTTACTTCGTCGGTTAATTCTTGGACTTGTTCGATTGAAACTCTTGTGACAATTTTCTAGTGGAGATCTACAATTTGTTCGTAAATATTTAAGTTAAGCTAGTGGTTATGGGACATGAAGCTAAGCTCATATATTTACTAGCTTACTGTAATTGACACTTCTCGGTGACCATGACGATCATTTTATGGTTTAGACTAGCATTGTGCGATGCCTCTTTGTCCACGTAGAGGATTGTACGTCGTTTTTATTGAGCTTCGGCCCAATGTCCGCAATGGGGGACTATACCCTGTCATGAGGAACTTCGGTTCACCGGGAGGAGCTTCGGCTCAAAGTCCACAATGGGGGACTATACCCTGTCAGGAGGAGTTTTGACTCACCAGGAGGTGCTTCGGCTCAAAGTCCGCAATGGGGGACTATACCCTGTCTGGAGGAGCTCCGGCTTATTTTTCTGGGATTGGCCATCCTTTTTCTTGTGATTTCTGGATTTTGTGTGTTGAATTCTGGAATTTATGTTTCATCAACTTTTACGATTGGCATTGATATATATGTCATTTATTGTGTCTTGGTGAATGAAATTAGGAGTATGACATTCCTTTTTATCTTTGAGAAGATCTTTGCGATGTTGATTAATCTCTTGTTGATTTTCAATTACTTATTTATCACAGCTTGGTATTGTGATTATTATGCGTTTAGTCATATCTCTTATTTTATATCATTTCATCTGATATTTATAGCTAGACTGATCCGTTTATTATTTTCTTCTTAAATAATACTCGGGTCAGACTGAGATTTTACAGGTGCTTCTACTTGCCACCTTGTCGGACCATCATATGATCTTTTGGCTAACTACTTTAGTTTGGTAGTTTTTGTTGTATGCATTTAAGATATGGACTCATAGATGTATTCTTTTGTCTAGCACTTGTATCTATTCCTTTGTGATGTTGCAGATCTTTTTGACCACTACTCTGATATACACTTTCATGTGTTAGTTATATATTCATATCTTTTTCCGCCTTTGTGATATGAATTGTCTTGACTGATTTATGTTATGTTTACTTCTATATTTATTTCCGAAGATTATTATAGCCACTATGTAGTAGCTTTGTGCTTGTATCGGTATGTCGGATTTCCTCTTCAAATAAAATGCATGTTATACTATCTGACATATCGGTGCTCGCGCAAAGCAATTACACGGATGGTCGCTCCTCAACAGCCTTATTCTCCGTGCTAGTTGACAGCATTACAGCGTAGTGTTCTTGGCTAGCGTGGGTATAGAGGTGGGGCGTCAAATCTTGGTATCAGAGCCAAACTTCGGAACAATATGGAATATTATAACAAGGATCATCGTCCTAAGTCTTTCTTAGGAGTGCTGCTTTAGGATTTAATTCGAGTCTTCGTACCGATTCATCCTATTTTCTTTATGATTCCTTGTTTTATCTATCAAGAATTGCTTGATATTTATCTTGAGAATAACTTTTTCTTCTTCTTTTTTCTTTCTTAAAGAAGAGAAATGGTTAGACTTGGCCGTCCCAGTGCCGGTCAATCTAGTGCTACTCCCTAAGATTGAGTTTTTATGTCTGCCCAGCAACTTCTTGACCTTGTCACGAATGCTCAAGCAGTTGGTTCTAATCCGGAGCCTACTCATCCTAGATCAGGTTTTGCATGCTTGTGCAAGGACTATAACGATTTGGGTGGAAGGCCATTCAAAGGATCCGAGAGTGTTATAGAAATTCAAGCTTGGCTCAAATCATGCGATCGCATCTTTTCTCGCATGAACCTTATTGATCTACATCGAGTCCAGGTGGCTTCTAGCATGCTCCAAGAAAGAGCATTAGATTGGTATGAGCTTTTAATTTCTGAAATCGTTGAAGCGGATCTCACTTGGGAGCAATTCCGAGAAAGATTCGAATTGAAATTCATGCCGGAGGCTGAAAAAGTAACTTTAGCACGGCGTTTTATTGACCTTGTTTAAGGTGGATCTTCTGTGACAGACTATGTCGCATCTTTCGAATCTCTTTCCAAATACGGGGTTGAATACATTAACACCCCATTGAAGAAAAATCAGATATTTGTCCATGGCTTGAATAAGAATCTTAAGAAGCCATTACTCTTGAAACTTGAGGTTTCATTTGATGAGCTTATTGATATCGCTCTTCGTCTTGAAGAGGCCGATAGAGAAAGTGATGTCGAGGTTGGGAGTGCCAAACCGAACTCCAACAACAACAAGAAGAGGCATCCCTTTATTAGGTTCGTAAGTCCTAATACTAACAAGAGGGCGAAGCAAGAGACTTCTATAGCAAATACTCCTATCCCTTATCGCGGAGAATGCTACAATTGTGGCTCTAGGGACCACTATATAAATAGGTGTCCAAAGCCTATTTCTTGCCGCTATTGCAAAAGTGCGGATCATTATATATCTTCGTGTCCCAAGCGTCAAAGCAAGAGAGAAGGAAAGCTGCAAGCCCCTAGCAACTCTTCTCTTAGTCAAGGTATTTTACATTCAATCCTGATGGCGTTATTTTATTTCGTGATCTTCTTATTCGAGTTCTTTTTGATATGTGTTCCATCTCACTATTTTATATCAAAAGTACTTGTTGATTCTTTTTCTTTGAAAATATTTTGGGCTTCATGACTTCTTTGAGAGTTGCGAATCCGGTTGGTGGATCCGCAACACTCAATTTGCTTTTTATTGATGTCGAAATTATTTTATGAGATTTTTCTTTCCGAGCCGAACTTAGGCTTCGGAATTGATTTTTGTAAGGATTGGCTTAATCGTTGTGAAGCCCATATCCTATTTTTCCATGTGGACTATTCATCTTCGACATTTTCTATCTGTTAAGAAGATTTCTATTTTTCTTGTGATACCGATTTCAAATTTTTGAAGACATCATTTTATTCTTTAAGCCCTCAAGATGAGAAAAGTGTTATTTCCCTTATCTAAATAATTTGTGAAACTTTTCCGGTATTTTTGAGTTTGTCTTAGGACTGTCACCTAAGCAATCTTTTGAGTAGTGTTAATGTCTTTTTAGTTCGACCTTGCCACCGATTTTCATTTGCTACGAGTTGTGGGAGTTAGCATTCCACTTACCACATTCCGCACTCGTTATGATTCTATGAATGAATTATTATGTCATTCAGTTTGCTCATCTTGTTTCATCCATATTATAAATCGAGTATTCCACCAATATCTCGATGACTCCATCTTTGTATTTATTGATTTTGGATGAAAATTGAAATTTAAAATTTTGCAAATCTTTTTCATAAGATTTATTTATAAGTACAATTTGATTTTCTCTTAAACAAGCAAAGAATATTCTTAAAGGTTTTTAAGAAACATGTTTACTATATAGAAGATGATTTTGTGATTGTATTGCCCATTTAGTGTGTTAAGAATTCTGGTCGATGCGCTTGATCAACGTTATCGATAAGAATCTCCTAAACGCTTTGATGAGACAATCAGACACGATATATTGACTTGTAAAATGTAAATTTTTCTAAAAGTATTTTTACATTGAGATAATTGTGATTTTGAAAGTTTTAGCTTTTCGGGATAGAAAATTATTTAAAAGAAGTTCTTTCTTTTCGATACTCTTATTCTTGTGATTCCCGTGGGGAACCAAGACTTTATCTTTTGTACCAATGCTAATCGTATTGGTTTGGATGCCGTTCTCTTGCAAAGGAGAACGGTCTATCACTTGTGCTTCTAAATCATTATAGCTTATCGAGACTAGATATGCCACTCATGATCTAGTGCTCGCGGCTATTGTTTTCACTTTTAAAATTTGGCATCATCATTTTTGGATGAGAAATTTGTTCTCCACCTCGATCATAAATCTTGGGAATATTTATTTCTCATAAGGAACTTAATTTGCGGCAACGTCGTTGGCTCAAGATTCCTTGTATCTTATGATCGTTTTACCAAGTTCATTGGGCGTTTTGATGTACTTCGTTTTATTGAGTTTCATCTCATCTCTTTTATGGACTAGCGTCCGATCTTCTTTTATGGTGTTCGGTTCATCGGATGTATTGTTATTATACTACATCGATGTTCCGTCTTATCTGGATCAATGGATGTACCATTATTCTACTACATCGTTGTTCCGATTTATCGGTTCATTGGACGTACCATTTTTGTACTACACTGATGTTCCAAATTATTCGAGTTCCTAGTTCCTCGGGCGTACTGTTATTATACTACGTCGTTGCACCAGCTCAATTTTCTGCTATTCTTGACGTTCTCCACGTCTTTTATCTACGGAAATGCCTTAGGGATTCTGGTTTTATTCTTGAGCCCGGCGATATTGTAGAAATTGAAGTTTCACCAGATTTGATTTATGAGAAACATCCCATTCGTATCATTGCTTCGGGGGTTGAGCGCCTTCGGAATAAAGATGTTCTTCTTGTGAGGGTTCAATGGTTCTCAAATCCTAGGGATTACTCTTGGGAATCTAGAGAATTCATCGAGCGATCCCGTTCAGGCTTACTCTATCATGCTCCTTATGGTGAACTTCCTATTTCAAATTTTCTTTTGTGTTGATATGCTTCTATGGTTGTTACTTCTTATTTTCTTCTTAAGTATTGCGAGGACGCAATTTCTTTAAGGAGGGGAGTCTATAACAACCCGCATATTTATCAATTGTATATTTAAATATTTTATTTAAATATTTTATCGTTCGTCGGATTTTGGTCTGAAAAGCTACTTTTTGCATACGGTCGAATTAGGACTCGGGACCCCTTCCATTGAGTTCAAAAATGCCGTTTGCGACCTTTTTAAGTATAAGCTTCGATATGTTTGGAGAAAGTTGATTTTTGCCACTTTTTCACTTAGGACTTTGGTTTGGGCTGAGCCCATTAACCACTTACTAACTCAGTCCCAACCCCCTCTCCTCTTCATTCAATCGTCATTTCCTAACTCTCTCAAGTTCAAGAGAATAATGGGGGAAAAGATTGGAAATGGAAATTCCTAAGCCCTAGCTTTCTTTGCAAATCCAACTTCTAGCTCCAAATTCAAGAGAACTCATTGGTAAGCATCTCCTTCTTCTCCAACTCATTCTCCTTCCAATTTCAGAAATTTCCTAAACCTAATTTGGGAAATATTTCTCCTTTTAAGCTTAGAATCAAGCTTCTTGAGTTGGGATTGAAGAGTGGTTGATCCTCCTTTGCTTCCAAGCTTCTTCTTCATTGATTTGGGTTCAAAGGTGTTATGTTTATCTCACATCTTAGTCTATATTTATATTCGATTGTTAGGTATGAATTCCTAACACTTATTCATGTACATTTGATTTTGATTTGGATTGCTTTTGTGAATATTCCAATTTTTGGTGTTTTGGGTTCAATTCTTTAAAAAATCATAACTTTGATGTTTTGATCATGATTTTGGTGATGAACCAAAGAGCTTCTATGGCCGGGTAGTCGATTGGCGTAAACCATTAGTGCCGTTGCTCGACGGTTTGTAAATTGAGGGAGTTTGCACCTCTTTTGAAATAGGGTAGGAAGTGCAAGTATACAGGTTCGGCCGACCGAGCTCAAGGTCCGGTCGACCGACCTGCTACCCAGGCACTTCCTACCTCTGTTTTGGAAGTGCTGGTTACAGGCTTCGGCCGACCGAGCCCCTGGGCCGGTCGACCGACCTGGTGCCCGAGCACTTCCAACCTCTGGTTCGGTCAACCGACTCAGGGAGTCCGGTTGACCGACCTGCTCCATCTGCCTACTATGCCTTTTTTGCCTAGTTGCTTGAATTTCCAACTTTAATCGATTCGTGTTGTTTCCTATTTTTTGCTATCATTTATTATCGACTTTGATGACATTTTCTTTGGGAATTTAGGATATATCCACTTTGATGGATTCAGTATCGATTTCTTTGGATTTTCATTCACGTCTTCGAATGTTAATTTTAGTGATTGATTGTTCCTACAATTTTCTTTGTGATTTGTCACTTTAAAAATATAAAGGTTTTCTATACTAGTAGTAAATATCAAAACTCTTTCTTCAAATGATTTCAACACAATTTTATTACAAAGCTCGTTTTTCTTAAACCATTTTCCAATCTATTAGTATATACAAGCCTTTACCGCACTTGTATGAGAAATCTAATTAAACGACTTAGTAAAACAAGTGGTATGAAACGCTTTCGTTTACTTCGTCGGTTAATTCTTGGACTTGTTCGATTGAAACTCTTGTGACAATTTTCTAGTGGAGATCTACAATTTGTTCGTAAATATTTAAGTTAAGCTAGTGGTTATGGGACATGAAGCTAAGCTCATATATTTACTAGCTTACTGTAATTGACACTTCTCGGTGACCATGACGATCATTTTATGGTTTAGACTAGCATTGTGCGATGCCTCTTTGTCCACGTGGAGGATTGTACGTCGTTTTTATTGAGCTTCGGCTCAATGTCCGCAATGGGGGACTATACCCTGTCATGAGGAACTTCGGTTCACCAGGAGGAGCTTCGGCTCAAAGTCCACAATGGGGGACTATACCCTGTCAGGAGGAGTTTTGACTCACGAGGAGGAGCTTCGGCTCAAAGTCCGCAATGGGGGACTATACCCTGTCTGGAGGAGTTTTTGACTCACCAGGAGGTGCTTCGGCTCAAAGTCCGCAATGGGGGACTATACCCTGTCTGGAGGAGCTTCGGCTCATTTTTCTGGGATTGGCCATCCTTTTTCTTGTGATTTCTGGATTTTGTGTGTTGAATTCTGGAATTTATATTTCATCAACTTTTACGATTGGCATTGATATATATATGTCATTTATCGTGGCTTGGTGAATGAAATTAGGAGTATGACATTCCTTTTTATCTTTGAGAAGATCTTTGCGATATTGATTAATCTCTTGTTGATTTTCAATTACTCATTTATCACAGCTTGGTATTGTGATTATTATGCGTTTAGTCATATCTCTTATTTTATATAATTTCATCTGATATTTATAGCTAGACTGATCCGTTTATTATTTTCTTCTTAAATAATACTCGTGTTAGACTGAGATTTTACAGGTGCTTCTACTTGCCACCTTGTCGGACCATCATATGATCTTTTGGCTAACTACTTTAGTTTGGTAGTTTTTGTTGTATACATTTAAGATATGGACTCATAGATGTATTCTTTTATCTAGCATTTGTATCTATTCCTTTGTGATGTTGTGGATCTTTTTGACCACTACTCTGATATACACTTTCATGTGTTAGTTATATATTCATATCTTTTTCCGCCTTTGTGATATGAATTGTCTGTGACTGATTTTTGTTATGTTTACTTCTGTATTTGATTCAGAATATTTTTATAGCCACTGTGTAGTAGCTTTGTGTTTGTATCGGTATGTCGGATTTCCTTCTGAAATAAAATGCAAGTTATACTATCTGACATATCGGTGCTCGTGCAAAGCAATTACACGGATGGTCGCTCCTCAACAGCCTTATTCTCCCTGCTAGTTGACAGCATTACACCGTAGTGTTGTTGGCTAGCGTGGGTATAGAGGTGGGGCGTCAAAATTATAATCCTTATTTATAGTCAAGCAAACAAGTTTATAAAATTAGAGTTTCCAACAAGCATTAAATTACATACTGAATAAATCTTTTTCTCTATTCAATTAAATAATCAAATGTTTATTCCATCTAAAAATTTTAAGTAGAAGGATTCCATGTTGGGTTCAAAATCTATTATTTTAATATCCTTGAATTTTAGTTTAATCTCTATAAACGAAATATTTAAACGTTAATTTCATTTATTTTGCAATACTTTAATTAAACTAAAATATCGTTTTCTATACTTAAATCTATGCTCCCATTGATTCATTCAATTTGCACTTATAATGTATTATTTTAACAACACATTTATAACTTTGAATCTATTCCCCAAATTTCACATTTCTATCGTTATATACATTTGAATTCCATCATATTTAATATTTCAAATATTACGTCATTATCATTAATGTAATAAATATATTTTTAATTATTGCAATTGATTTCCGTTATAACTTAATATACTAAATAGGTGGTTAACCTTAAATACTTGTTCTCGTTAACGATTTATTTCTACTTACAAATTAATGCAATTATTACCTATTTCCATCTTTATCTCCAATTAACGTAAAATGTGATATTCAAATTCCATAAATTTCAATAGATTAAAATTGTCATATCTATGAAGAACATTTACGTTATTCTCCATTTATTACCTTCACTTATTCAACGTAACATTTAATTTATATTTATTGCAATGATTTCCAAATCAATTGAATTGAATTAAATATATATGTATCACTCATAATAACTTGTGGTCACAACTCTTGATCACCATTAATAAGTTTATTATTTACAATCCAATAATCGCCATTATATATATATATATATATATATATATATATATATATATATATATACATACACGAATTAACTAATTCAATATTTCCCTTTCGTTTTCCTATCCTAAATTTATTACTAAGTGTATTTACTCCATTCCAACAAGTTGGAATTCCATTTTTACTATACAATCATTTCCCTATTCACTTTTATTACTAACCCATCATCATTGCATTTATTGTCTTTTATTGATTTAATCAATTTACCCCATATTCCCTTAAATTCATACTAACGAAACATTCAATTCTATTTATCGCATAAACTCCATTTCATAAATCTACCTACAATTTCTACCTAGAAATAAGGTTACATTTCCGTTGAAAATACATTTACATCTTACGTTACTACATTAATAATTAGTAACGTTTATATCATCAACCATCACTTATGAATAATTAGTGTTTCCTATTTATTTTGTTACATTCACTTATATTCACTTTATGAATAAATTGGTATTCCCTTTAACCTATTAATTACTAACTTTATTTATTGCAATTCATTTATCTAACATAAATTTTGAATCTATTTCCAAATTTTCATATTTCAATTAATTAACACCTTACAATAGTTTACAAATAAAAGGGATTGTACTAATTACATTATTTATTTTCTTGCATTACTTTATTACCTCCGTTTATATTCAATTTCCGTAAATCAATATTTTATTCCATTGACAAATTCAATATTTGCAACAATTTCCACTATTACTATTAATTGCAATATATAATTTAATTTGTAAATTTTAATTACCCTTGATACATCAAATTTCAATATTTGCTTTCATATAAATTAATACGATTTTTATTTCTTTCTAAATTTAAAAAAATCCTATTAATTTAATTCATTTTAAACATCGAATTTACACGGGTCGTTACACTCTCCCCCACTCAAAACTTTTCGTCCCCGAAAAGGAAAAAAAAGGAAAAAGAAGAATTAAATAACAATACATCTTATTCAAAATATTTAACTTATAAATAATAATTTACTAAATTTATTACCTTAAATAAGCCGTAATCCGAAACGTACCTATTTGTCGGGAAATTTATGCTTAATTTATGGAACCAAAAGCAGTAGCAATTGCTTCCATAACCTGCATTACACCTATAAAATCTAAAAGGGTTACAATTTATATAAAGTAAAATATTTAAGTGGTTTCCATCACTAATACAAAACAATACAACAACCATCAATTTAACCAGCAGCATACACAACAAATTCAAAGCAACCATTCAACCAAACAAATAAATAGTCGTTCGGGTTCAAAACCTTTAAATCGTACGGAATGAAGAATAAACCATCAAGTGCATCATTTACTCAACAGTCTAAGATAAACTAAATAGATTATTCATTCACTCCAAATCCAATTTTCAAAGTATTTTACCCAAACAACCATAACCAAACAACAACAATTCAAACAACAATCAACTTAACCTTTTATTAATTTCATACCTTTTTTGTTTAATTTCTCTTTTTATTCATACCACATAAATTTTCCTTTTATAGTTTATATTTATTTCTAGCAAACTTTTAATTTCATTTACTCATTCAATGTTTGTTTCAGTATTTTTTTTTACTTATTACTTACAATTTTTCATTTCTATTATCTCAGGTCATGCAAGTTCTTTTTATTTCATTATAATTTTTCGTTCATTTATTGCATGCCCTCATTTTTCTACATTTGTTTATCAATAGTATTCATGTCCCATTTAATTTGTTAGCATTTCCATTTTATTTACTTAAGTTGATATTCATCCATTTGAATTACTTACCTTTAATTATATTCACTTATAGTAAAATTTCAATTGTAACTTAAGTTTATACATTAAATTCTCATTTATAATAGCAAATTCAATGAGTACTTCATTTCCTAATTTTACTTGTACAATTTTCATTACATTTCCTATTTAACATTTCAACTTTTTATATTGGTAAGTTATATATGTTAAAGAAAATGCAAATGAACTTATACAAGTTTTATCTCATCCTTTAATAAAATTTAATGTTCAACAATATTAATCTTTGTTTCATATGTTACAAATTACAAATTTTCTTTAAATCCATTAATAACTTAGCATTAAATCTCTCACCTAAATTAGAGGTTTCAATTATTAATTACTTACCTTTTATTTTACTACAATAATTGAAACAATTAATTAATGGAAATTTAAGAATTAAATACCGGGTTAAATTTCAAATTATTTTAAAATAATAGATAAATATATTCTTGCAACTTATATATCTCTAATTATATTTAAACAATTCAAAACTTATATATTTTTCAAAAATGAATCTGCAGTAAAACTACTACAGTGGCCTTTCCCCTTCGAAACTCGAAAATGAAAGTCGATGATGCGGCCGTCATCACCGAAATTATTTTCCAGCGACAAAGAGGAAAGTACAAAACTTATTTTCTCCAAAAATCTTCTTCAAAACAATTCTTCCGAATAATATTAAAATATTTATATCAGAAAATACTTATACACAATATTATTATATTCCAAAAAAAATTTCGAAAGAAATTTCAAATCCCCGGAACTTAAGCCCTAAATTTCCAGATTTCATTTATTTTACTTTCAACTTAGTTTCAACCATTATTTATATTTTCATTACCCAACACCCAATCTATAGCAACCAAATATATGTCATTATAAAATATTTTTATATATAGAAAATATAATAGGCAAAATTATTTCATTCACCTATATTAAAAACAAATATTATGTCGGTCTGTCCTATTAATTGTTTAGAAATCCCTATTGATGTCGCAGCGTCCCATGCACCAACTAGAATTTATAAATATGAAACGGAACAGATTAACCCAATATTAAAATCTTTTTATATCACTAACAAATACGCACTCTCATATATATACACTCAGCGACTCCCATAGGGTATTACTACCCTATTAGTAAAGAATCAAATCCTACAAAGCTAAGGTTTATCGCTAAACCAAAGCTCTGATACCAGATGTAACGTCCCGCCTTTTCGCACACTTCAAATCGACACACATGTTGATTCAAACCATACGGAAGGGCGGATTGTTATGGGTTAAACAAGAAAAACAGAGAAGAAATAAAACAAAATAGAATCTCACAGCGGAAGGATAAAATATAATAATAAAATATACAGTTTATAAAACTGTTTACAAAACATTTGATTCTTCTATATACAATTAAACATCAGAGTTCACATACCAAAAATATCAATGCAGCGGAATAGAGTGCAGTGGGATAAAATAGATAATAGCAATACAAATCTTCATCTTCGTCCTCCAGAGCTAAATCTCCAAATCTTGAAATGCTCGGACTGACCCGAGCGAATTTGAAAAGACAAAAACACTCGAGTCAGAATTAAAAGATCTTATGCGAGTCAAATTAACATAAATAAATATGAGTGCGGTAACTCAAGAGATGCTCGGGATTTACATCTCCTAAGGATCCGTTAAACTATTTACTATATAGTATATTGCGCTGTTATAATAGTGTCTATTTGTAAAATAAACTTACTTTTTAATAGCGTTAAGGGGTTACCCATATAGCCCTTAACACAAATAATGCCAATAGTCTATACAGTACCGTAATACCTCATGATCGGGAAGCTACCAGAGGATACTCCATAGGTACGACACAAATAGAAACTCGTAGAAGGCGCGCTAGGGTAGGTGACACGGCACAACTAGGCAATGCCAGGGTAGATATACCAATTGCTATCCGGGCTGACGGAAACGCGCAGCGTGCAGCTACCGCCAACCTCGAACAAACACTCCCAAAATCAAAGAAATCGATAGTGGCCACCGAATCAATCCAAAGTCAGAGCATAGTATCGAAGGAGTGCGTTCGATCAGAGGAATGACCTCATTGGCCCGAGAATCGCTCCTGTTTTAGCCACCTTATGCCAACTCACGGGAGTCGGGTCCACGTGTTTACCTTGTAGGAAACGCCTCCACCAACCTACTTCATTCTGCAATCTCCACCGCGTACACGGTTGTTAAAGTGGTTTTCGGAGTTGGCAGAGAGTATGACAACTTTCGATCCCGGTCTCTTCAACAACCAAACGTTATTATAACACCACGGTCCTTTAAAATAATTTATACTTTCAAAACCAGAATAAAACATCTATTTCAAAATCATATAAATACGATATCATTTATATTTTTAAAACCCCAAATTAATACGACATCATTTAGACCCAAACCAATATAATGTCATTTTTATTTTCCAATATACATTCTTTTCCAAAATCATAGGGTTTTCAAAGTAAATTATTTAGAAATCAAACTCTTGAATATAATATTTTCAAATTATACTACCTTGAAAATCATAACCTTGAAACAAGTTTCCATCTCTTAAATGGTTAAATATTAAATTACTTTTATAAAACAAAATAGCTTCTTTACATTTCACAAATCAATTCCAAATATCGATTTAAACTTCCAAATACCATTCTTAATTCTTATGTTTCAAAGATTTAAATATTTCACCATTTCAAAAACAAACTTATTTGACAAACCCGTATATATCGAATTCAATTACTTATTATTTAGACTTGAAATGTTTACTTAATGAATTCAATATAATTTAAGAAAACCTTTAACTTCACATAATTGGAAAATCTTTCAATTTATTATATATTCATTTAAATCAACCTGATATTCATTTAAATCACTATACACAAAATCAAGTTATAAAAATCATATCCTTTAGAAATTCTAACTTTTTATGTAATTCCAATTTAACTTAATATTCATCTTCCAACCTTATTCTCATTTAAGTCAATAGAACTTCCAGAAATTAAATTTTAAATAAACCCTTAATCGTATTTGATCTAAAGAAAATCAAACTTTATTTTATACTTCAAATCAAATTTATACAAAGTTTAAAAACCGAAAATTACTATATATATAAATAACCTTTATCAAGCACCAAATCAATATCCCATAAACCATATATATAGCTTTGCAAAGCCATAGAAAATCATTTCAAAATATTTATATATATATATACCGCGGCGTCTGTATATAATTTTCTATCCTATGGTCAAGTGATACGGATATTTATCATTTCAATCCGCAATTTAAAATAAAATGCGGTTGTATATCATTTCAAACCGCAATCCCGAATGAAATGAAAATGCATGATAACTTGCAGTTTACATAAGATAGAACACATCATGCATTCAAACAATATCAAACATCAGCCAATTTATTTCAATCATCATCAATTTATTTCAATCATCATCAATTTAACAAACATCAATATATGACATATACAATATAACTGGAAATAAAAGACAGTTATTAACTAATAGTTTATATTCAAAATAAATTTATTAACTGTTTAACTATCAGTTTATATGCAAATAAATAAATTTTTACTGTCAATTTATATGCAATAATCAAATTAATTAACAATTATATTAAATAAATGCGTTTAAACAGAAATAATGAATAAAACATGCCTAACAGTCATAAATAAATTTCTGCTCTTATCTAAAGTCAAATTAACAAACATAAGAAATTTTAGAAATTGTGAGTGGGTTAAAACACTCACCTTTTGAATTTAAATTGGATTTAAATCCAATTTAAACTCAAAAATTCGACGGTCTCCAAATCTTTCCAAACTAGCGTCAACAGATCTGAAAATTTATTACAATCCTAGCAAAAAAAATTCGCGTAAATCGGAGGTCGTATGAGAAAGTTATATGCATTAATGGCGATTGAAATTTCAAAAAAAAAAGAAAAAAGAAATTATATATTACATCATATGTTTTATTTAACTTGCAATGGAATTCTTAGTATTGCGTACCTTTTTGGTTAGCCAGATTTGGATCTGGAACTACTTTCTCATTTTGTTTTGTTTCCTTGCTATCTTAATATATTTTTTATTTTATTTTTATAGAAAGTTTTGAAGAGAGGATGATATAAATATGGATTTGAAGAAAAATACATCGAAAGAAGATAAGGTTTAAAAGAAAAAAAAAATTAAAGAAGAAGAAAAACAACAACAAAAAAAGGAAAGGAAACTTTGATAAAGGAGAAGATTTGATGAATAAGAAGAAGAAAGAGGGATAAAAAGCTTTGGAAAAAAAAGAGAAAGGAGATTTGAAGAAGAAACATGAAAAAAAGGAAGAAGGAAGGTGAAGAGTGACAAAAAATGAAGCTATAGAAGATGAATTTTTTTTAAAAATGAAATGAAGCTACAAGAATGAGGAATGAAACTAGTGAAAAGCTAAATATAAACAAAGTGGAAATTGAAATAAAGTAAAAATATGAACAACCCAATAAAAATGGTAGATATTAAAAGAGGTGAAAGAAAGAAATAAAAATATGAAAAGTATGTAACATTCATGAAATGAAAAGGCTTTAGACCATGTAAATGAAAATGAGTAATGGAACAAATGAGGAAACAATTAAAAAAACGTGTGACAATTATTAATTAGAAAGGGAATGAATGGACCAACTCTACTCTATAAACAAACTTTTAGAATTCAAATTTCAAAACATTTGTTCACCCAATTAATTTTTTTTTTAACCCCAAACATACCAAATTTGATACTCATTAAAGATTTAATTACCACAACATAACTAAATTTAAAAAGACCAATTTACATAACGGGGACAGCGGATACATAAATAAAGTATGAACCAAGATTTAAAAATTCAAATTTAAAAACAACATTTTTCTCGACACGTAATTATGAACTCAATTATTTAATTTATTTTAAATTTCAAGGTTAGTTAAAAATCACTTCCGTGCAACCTATGCCTGCTATTTAACTACCGAAAAATATTGTTTTAAAAATTCAATTTTCTCTTTTTACAACGTTATATTTATTATTCAGAACGGAAACGTTCGCTTTATTTCCTCAACATTCTTTTGTTTTCCTTAAAATGCTTATTCGTTACTTGCAATTCATAAATGTAACCATTCTTATATTCTAAAATGATCAACTTATACAATATTAAATCCATTCTTATATTTCCAAATAATGTACATTCATAATGAAAACATTCTTACATAAATTTTATTAATTGCACTTTGTTTCTTTTCCTTTTTCAATTGAAAGATTTTAATAAATTTATTTCCAATTAATTTTAATCTTCCACTTCAAAACAGACCCTAATTGATGAAATCAATTAAATAAATACGTGAACATTGTAATCCTTATTTATAGTCAAGCAAACATGTTTATAAAATTACAGTTTCCAACAAGCATTAAATTACATACTAAATAAATCTTTTTCTCTATTCAATTAAATAATCAAATGTTTATTCCGTCTAAAAATTTTAAGTAGAAGGATTCCATGTTGGGTTCAAAATCTATTATTTTAATATCCTTGAATTTTAGTTTAATCTCTATAAACGAAATATTTAAACGTTAATTTCATTTATTTTGCAATACTTTAATTAAACTAAAATATCGTTTGCTAAACTTAAATCTATGCTCCCATTGATTCATTCAATTTGCACTTATTATGTATTATTTTAACAACTCATTTATAACTTTGAATCTATTCCCCAAATTTCACATTTCTATCGTTATACACATTTGAATTCCATCCTATTTAATATTTCAAATATTACGTCATTACCATTAATGTAATAAATATATTTTTAATTATTGCAATTGATTTTCCGTTATAACTTAATATACTAAATAGGTGGTTAATCTTAAAAACTTGTTCTCGTTAACGATTTATTTCTACTTACAAATTAATTCAATTATTACCTATTTCCATCTTTATCTCCAATTAACGTAAAATGTGATATTCAAATTCTATAAATTTCAATAGATTCAAATTGTCATATTTATGAAGAACATTTACGTTATTCTCCATTTATTACCTTCACTTATTCAACGTAACATTTAATTTATATTTATTGCAATGATTTCCAAATCAATTGAATTGAATTAAATATACATGTATCACTCATAATAACTTATGGTCACAACTCTTGTCACCATTAATAAGTTTATTATTTACAATCCAATAACCGCCATTCTATATATATATACGAATTAACTAATTCAATATTTCCATTTCGTTTTCCTATCCTAAATTTATTACTAAGTGTATTTACTCCATTCCAATCAAGTTGGAATTCCATTTTTACTATACAATCATTTTCCTATTCACTTTTATTACTAACCCATCATCATTGCATTTATTGTCTTTTATTGATTTAATCAATTTACCCCATATTCCCTTAAATTCATACTAACGAAACATTCAATTCTATTTATCGCATAAACTAAATTTCATAAATCTACCTGCAATTTCTACCTAGAAATAAAGTTACATTTCCGTTGAAAATACATTTACATCTTACGTTAACACATTAATAATTAGTAACGTTTATATCATCAACCATCACTTATGAATAATTAATGTTTCCTATTTATTTTGTTACATTCACTTATATTCACTTTATGAATAAATTGGTATTCCCTTTAACCTATTAATTACTAACTTTAATTATTGCAATTCATTTATCTAACATAAATTTTGAATCTATTTCCAAATTGTCATATTTCACTTAATTAACACCTTACAATAGTTTACAAATAGAAGGGATTGTACTAATTACATTATTTATTTTCTTGCATTACTTTATTACCTCCGTTTATATTCAATTTCCGTTAATCAATATTTTATTCCATTGACAAATTCAATATTTGCAACAATTTCCACTATTACTATTAATTGCAATATATAATTTAATTTGTAAATTTTAATTACCCTTGATACATCAAATTTCAATATTTGCTTTCATATAAATTAATAAGATTTTTATTTCTTTCTAAATTTAAAATAAAATCCTATTAATTTAATTCATTTTAAACATCGAATTTACACAGGTCGTTACAACAACAACCTTAGGACTTATTATAAAATATCAATATTAACATCAAAGTTTAGATATATACGTATATGTAGGATATAACCTTGTAGGTACCAAAAATGAAGACTGTACAGTATAAAGATTCAAGACTGAAGATATCAAGACTGAAGACTCATGAGTATCAAGATATCAAGAGTTCAAGATTTCAATAGTACAAGCTAAGTATTGAGTCTAGAATTATGTTAAAACTTCTTGAAAGAACTTACATCTTTATTCGAAATTTATTTGTGGAATGAAATCCACTTCGATCATGTTAAAGGGATGGAACCCTTGTGGGATGGAACCCACGAGAATATCCAGCGGAACATATAGTAGTCCTATTTTGATATCCACTAATTTGATAAAAATGCTTTTAAAAAATATATATCTCTTTTTTCTTTAAATTTGTTTTCAAAACTTTCTTTTCAAAAAGACATCTCTCTTGGTTTTAAATATTTTAGCCTCAAAACTATTTTTATCATTTTTAATATTTTGATTTTAAAATTGTCCTTGTTTTTAAACCATTTCTTGTTTTAAGTATTTAGCTTAAAATATTTCCATACTCAAATTTTAAATCACTTTATAGATTAAGGTTATATATATCAAAAATTACTTTTACATGTTTAAACTTTATTCAAATATATTTACAAAGTTTCGAAATTCTTTTGAAAAATTATAGAAATCAATTTTAGTAAGAAAATCAAAATCACCAATTTAGCCTAAAGCATGTCGACATCCTTCAACCCTCCCCCCCCCCCCCAATGTCCACATGGTGCCCATTAAATTTAAAATTCAAATTTTCTAAAGAAGTGCCTATTCGTCATATCCTTTCATGAATAGATACGGATGTTGATCTCCTATAATTACCAATACTTTTAAAAAAAATTTTAATCAAATTTCACTTGTTTTCTCTCCTCTTCATCTTCCACATTTATTCTAAACAATCCAAAACTTTACTCTCCGAAATACCAAGTGAATCAAACTTGATTGTCTCTTGTTTGATTCTCTACCACTCTCTCTATATGATCTCAATGCGATTCAGAGTTATAGGATCATTTGTAAATCAAACTGTTGAGTAAAAGGTGCAGTTGAGCCTTGAAATCAATTAGATGTGATCGTTGCCCCGCAAATCAATTAGGTGATCATGTGGCCTAATTAAATCAAGAGAGTTTGTCGCGGACTTGAATATAGGAGGGTGTACCTCATAGCCTTGAAACCGAGGGTGTAATCTAGGAGATTATTTTGAAAAGAAATCCGTACAATTGTGCAGGACTGGATGTAGGGTAACTCCAAACCAGTATAAAATCTGTGTGTATTTCCTGGTGTATTCTTTCCTTTACCGCTTTTATTTAATATTTGCGTCTGTGTTTGATTCTTGATTATATCTGTGTTTGTGAATTGCATTTATTGGTGTGTAAATTACATAAGATTCAAAAAGATTTAGAAAATCCACATAACACTATTCACCCTCCCTCTAGTGTTATTCGGGCCTTAAGATCCGTAATCTACATTTCTCACACTGGTCAATCCAGTGCTACTCCTTAGGATGACGTATTCATGTCCGTCCAATAGATTTTGGATCTTGTAAAGAATGCCCAAGTTGTCAGACCCATTCCTGAGCCTACTCATCCTAAATTCGGGTTTGCACGCTTGTGTAGTGATTATACCAATTTGGGTGGAAGGCCATTCAAGGGTTCCAAAAAGCGTTGTAGAGTCCAAGCTTGGCTTAGAACATGCGATCGCATCTTTTATTGCATGAATCTTATGGATCTACATCGAGTCCAAGTGGCTTCTAGCATGCTCCAGGAGAGAGCATTAGATTGGTACGAGCTTTTGGTTTCAGAAATTGTTGAACCGGACTTAATTAGGAGCAATTCAAGGAAAAGTTCGAGTTAAAGTTTGTGTTGGAAGCTGAAAAAGTAACTTTAGCACGACGCTTTATTGACTTGTTCAAGGTGAATCTTTTATGATTGATTATGTCGCATCATTTGAATCCCTCCCGAAATATGGGGTCGAGTATATTAATAACCCATTGAAGAAAAATCATAGGTTTGTCCATGGGTTGAATAAGAATCTCAAAAAGTCTTTTCTTTTGAAACTAGAAATTGCTTTCAGTTAGCTTGTAGACATCGCTCTTCGATTTGAAGAGGCCGATAAAGAAAGTGATGTTGAAGTTGTGGGTGCCAAAAAAAACATCAACAACAAGAAGAGGCATCTCGATAGTAAGTTCAAAGGCCCTAATCCCAACAAGAAAAGGAAGCAAGAAACTTTGGTAGCAAAGACTCCTACCTCTAGTCTAGAAAATGCTACGATTGTGGTTCTAGGGACCATTATGCAAATAGGTGTCCGAAACCCCTTTATTGTCGCTGTTGCAAAAGTTCGGGTCATCTTATATTTTCATGTCCCAAACTTCAAAGTAAGAAAGCGAGAAAGCTGAATGTTGTGCAAGCCCCCAGTAACACTTCTCTTGGTCAAGGTATTTTTCATTTTGTCCTTGATGGAATTATTATGTTTCTTGATCATCCTATTTGAATTCTTTTTAATGAAGGTGCATCTCATTCTTTTATATTGTAATAACCTGATATTTTCACCCATTCGCATCCACACTCGTCGAACTTGAATTGCTCAAAATACGACATTGTAAATAAATTAGAGCAAATAAAATCAATCATACAGAATCACAGACACAGAAATATCAGAATATCTTGCAGAGGAAATTAAAATACCATAGTAGTTCATGAAGCTATTATAACAAAATCTCAAAAAAAAAATACATAATATCAGTCTGAAACATATATGATAGAAATCCCAAATACATAGAAGCTTATAGATACAAGAGCTGAAATAGACAACTGAAACTGAAAGGGATAGATAACTAGTTAAGCAAAATCTCCAGCGATTCCTAGCTCCAGAAAGAGAAATCCAAAGCTAAGCTGTAATTACTCAGGCTGACTCGAGCGTAAAGTAAAACAGAAAACACTCGAGACAGGACATACATACTTATATAATGTAAACCAACTCAAGCGAACTATAGTAGTAATGCACAATACTTAAAGGATGCTTGGGATCGCCCATCCTCTAAGGACCAGTTAAACCATAAATTAAATACATCCAATATCACAATGCATACAGGGAGAGTACCTGTGGTTATTATTCCAAAATGGTATTTTATACTTCGAAAATCAAATATCATTTCAAAATTCAGTATCATTTCAAATTCATTTAAAAATATCAAAATGTCATATCCTTCCAAAACCTCATTCATTTTTATTTTATTTAAATACCATTCCAAATCACATTTCAAAATGGTTTATATTTCAAATCAAATATTCCATTTAAACCAATGAAAATAAAGTCATTATACTTAAAAAAAAATAATCAAATATTCAATTCACAAAATTTAGTCTTTTCCAGAATTCATCTATTCACTTAAATTTATTAAAACAGTGTAATTTCATCTTTCGCAGTATTTAGAAAATGCAACAGTGAGTTACATTTGAAAACAATTCAATTAAGTAAAGACAGCATTTAAACTGCTGTAATAGTGTTCAAGTTTAATTTCTACAACTACAGCACTTACAAAGTGCTGTAATAGCTCTTAGTTCAATTTAGCCTTTTAGTTCATTTGTATCAACTACAGCACTTACAATGCTGTAATATCCTTTACTTCAGAAATGATGGCATTTTTTTTGAAATGCTGTTAATTAAATTCCAAATTTTCAATGTAATTTCATAAACAATTAAAATTTAATTTAACCATTTTAGCTTATAAAATTTAATAATTTCACTTTAAAAACAATCATTCAAATACACTTTAATTTATGATTATATAAAGTGAAATTTTCACAAATAATTATCAAATCTTTTTTTTGTAATTCACTTATAAAAATTAATGTACAATTTTATAACATTTCATTTACTTTACATTTTAATTAAATTTACCATTTCATAAATTAAATTTAAATTCCATTTTATTTTTCAACTTAACTTTTATTTTTAAAACACATTTCACATTTTCCAAGATAAGTCATATTTCAAATTTCAATTTTAAATACTTATTTATTTAACTATTTTTAATTTATAGAAAAATCAATAACACTTTTTTAAAATAATTTTAAATTCGAATTTAAATCAAATTATCATATTTTCTTACTTAACTTAAATTCCATTTATAAGCAAAATCATAAATTCCAAAATTTACTTGACGAATGATATTGAGTAGCCTCTTTCTTTTGTGGATATGCTCTAGAAACCATGGTGTATATGCTAAATAGTATACCATTCAAATATATGGCTAAGACTCCATATGAGTTATGGATTTGTAATATTGGGGTTGTTTGGCTTATGTTAAGAACGCAAACTAATGTAAGATTGAGGCATGATTTTTTATGTAAGCTTATAGGTTATTGAAGAAATTATCATAGATGTATATTCTATCATACCCAGGAACTAAATGTGTTTATTTTGTGACATGCCACCTTTTTGGAAAAGGAATTTGTCAAGAGAGAAATTAATGCTAGTAAGATAGACATGGATGAGATCCAAGAAACTTCTATAAAACCGACTATTTAGACAAAAAATCAACGCTTATTGGAAAAATCAACCTATCAAAGGTCATGTTGGAATCTCACATGCCACTAAGATACTATGGGCTTCTCATTGATAGCGAGAATGCAGAATGTGTCATCCATGATGATGATCCCCTCACATATTGATAAGCCTTGGAGATAAAAGAATCTACTTAAGGATTGTTGGTACGAAATTCGTACTATTTCCACGTTCAAAAACAAACTTTGGACTTTGGATTATGCACCCAAAAGGGTAAAATCCGTTGAGTGTAGGTGGTTCTGTAATAAAAAAATCGATGTAGATGGAAAGTTCTGGACCGATAGAGCATGGCTGGCGACGAAAGGTTTTCATCATATTCAAGGTGTTGATTATGATGAAATGTTTCCACCAGTCACCATGCTTAAATCCATTCGAATACTACTTGCAATCACCAACAACAAATTTACCTTTTAATGGCGCACAAAAAACGCTATAATAGATTTTCATAGCGTTAGTGACGACGCTATATAACGACATGTTATAATAGCCCTAACACATCTGATAGCACTATATTATACGCTATTGAATATAACATTTTATAGCACTTATTCACCACTATTGAATGCTTTTGATAACATTTTATCTATATCGACTTTCATAGCGTTTAATTCATGCAATTTTATTTGACTACTAAAAATCTCAAATTTTAATTTATAGCGTTAATAAATTTGTCATAGCTTGGAATCAACGCTATAAAAATTCTTTTCCATAGCGCTTACCATTATTATAGCTCTTTTCCTGCGCTATTATTTTATTTCCTATAGCGCCTTTGATATAATTAGTTTCTATAGTGTTTTACTTTCTGTTTCCATAGCACCTTTTTTGCGCTATTTATTTTAATATTATGATGTACTTTCTATAGTATCCTACAAACGCTATCTTTCATCCTATCTGAATTGCTCATTTCAATAGTAATCAAAATACAAAACTACATTTCTAAAAGCAAAAATCAAAAGCAAAAATGTAATAGCAAAAGCATCATATACTACCAAAGCATATTTGATTGCAAATGACAAAATATATATGGTCTTACATAGTTGATAATAGGTACATAAGTTTAGAGTTCATAATTTCAAAACAAAACATTACATGAAAAAACAAGATCCCTTTGTCTTCCGCTTGTCAGCTCATGCACATCAAACCTACAAAGAGTAATCACTAGTAATTTGAAGCACCAACGCAAAAAATTTGAAGCAGCTAGCATTCCCTGCATCAAACCACTTCCTGCAATGAAATGAAGAAAAAATAAAATAAACATTTGATGGTATTTTTCATATATACTTCTACTATCATGCTTCAAAAACTTATATGGAGGGAATTAAAATCTAGCAAACAATAACATTGAGACCAAAGTGCAAACTTATTCGTTGATTGTATTACAGCAAGTTAACTATTAGTAATAGAAAAGCCTTGGATGGAAGCATTAAAGAGCTTCGATGCTCCTGTTCATAAACCAGTCTATGGAACTTGAGCTATATGCAAAGGGGTGTTTATAGAAGATATTTAAATGTATCACCATTTAGTCTTGTAGTCTATACTTGACAAATTTATTTTCTATTTTTCAATAGAAGTGTCATGGATATGTAAAAAAGGTAGAAGTACAGTTTTGTTTTAAGCTGGTTTTGGTATTTGTATCAATGCATAGACTCTCTAATTTAAATGTGTTTTGATAACATTTTGATCTGGAAAAATTTTTTTTGAATCAAAACATCATTTTATTTCTTTTAACAGGGAAGAACTAATAAAAATAGTACAGGCAGAAAAAAAATAGACATTATCCGTTAAAACCACACAATCTTTTGCTAGGCATAATAAAAAATCCATAATATACGAGGCTCAGGAGAGGAAAGCAACTCCAGTGAAATCTTTCACCCGCTCACAGTTTAATGCCGACCGAGTGAAATTCATGAGAGAAATGTTACATATTTGTCTTCATTCATTGCATAATATGTAGTTCAGATTAGCTAGGAAGGTTGAAATGAAAGAGCCAAATTATAACAAAAGAAAACACCATGCATGCAAGCAAGCAAGAAATTCAAAAATCTATGCACAACACATACAAACTGAACTGTCTACTTTAAGGGCCCAGTTTATTTCTATCCCAAATGACACGTTAATGACTTGTGTGCCAATTTTGAAAAAGTCACTAGCAAATCTTGTCTCTAACACTGTTTGGTTCTAAATAAGAAATTATAATTTGTAATTGCATATAAAACCACAGTCAATGTATTGATGGACTGATCTTTGAGTTGGATTATTTGCAATCATACAAGTAAGAATCAGTATCCAAGAAGTAAATATGAATTTTGCGATGTGAAAAAATAAAACATAGTTGTATTCGCTATCTTTATTGGTATCCAGTAAGAATAGATGCTTGATAGCAATGCCATTAAGTGAGGATGATTTCTAAATTTTAACAGATGTCGGTATTGCTGTTTGTGTACTAAAATTTCATACGAACCATGAATTTGATAACCAAATATGCATTCATTTTCAACCTAATTAAACACCCTATGTATCAGCTAACCTCCATATTATTGGCACTTAATCAGTTCAGATTCAACTATCGGGATCAGACTAGTTTAATATATTGTGAACATACTCCTGTCTTCATTTCTTACGGTACAGAGTGTGATCTCTTTTGGTAAATAAACAGCTTATTTCCTAATAGAATGATTTAGAAAAGGACAATATGAAGGCTTCTAGAGATTTGGGTGGTCACAAACATTGGTTATTAGAACTTGTCAAAAATGGTATTGAACTGGTTAAACTTCAACTAAAGTACCTTATTATAGTTGATTCGCCTTCAACTGATCAACTACCTACATATAAGTTGGACGGCTGATTCACAAATTCAAAATTTTATATTTGAACAATTTTATTTAACAATAATAAAATATGCTTACTATAAGTTGATTCTGTTACAAGATTCGTCGTAGGCCAAGCTATTGTAGAGCCAACGGCATCTTCAATGCATTCAAACTCGGTAGTAGGTCTCCACAAACGTGCGGTTGGAACTTTTGCAACATCAGTCCAAACTCTAGCTGCACCCTCTCCTAATGGAACAAAATGTACCGTAATGTTTGGATCAGTTGAAGCTACACGTCCCTCTGCAACAATATTTCCCGTTCCAAAAACATCAATCAACTTACATTTATTCGATGCCGAATTTGCAACCTAACAAGTAACATAAATAATTGTTTTCAACTATAAATTATATGAATTATTTGAAACATATTGCCTCGCGAACAAACTTTAACTATTTATTTGAACAATAAATAATATATTACCATTGGAGTTGATACACGGTTTGTCAAAGGACTGAAAGATGCTTCGGTGTTTGCTTTATCAATGACTACTTTAGATTCTGGCCAAGCTACTTTGCTACCAACCGCTTCTTCGACATATCTCATATTAGCAGTTGGCTTCCATAAAAATGCCTTCACGTTTTTGGGATTGTCTATCAACACTAGCTTGGCGGATGGTCCAAGATGAATGCCATTAACAAGTTGTTTTGGATCACTATGACATATTCGTCCTTCCGCAACTAATTCTTCACTTCCCAACCAATCAAAAAGCTTGCATTTGTTATCTTCACTTCCACTCTACAAAAAAACATATTCATACTCATATATGCCATATCAAGCTCTACTCTATATTTCCAGTCTCATTTGCTAAGGTTCAGCTACCACTAAAACTAGCGAAAAATAAGAAGAAATTAAATTAAAATGTTACCACATTGTCTTCTTTCTCTAGTTCAATCGTGCGTACAACTACTCTATCAGCTGGCCATGCTACTATCATGTCCTTAGCTTCTCCAACACGTGTCATAGTAGCTGCAGTCCTTCACAAATAAGTGTCCGTCATCCTTGGAAATTGTATCAAAATTTTCATCGCATTTGGTCCTAAAGGAATTTGATGTACAAGCTCATTTAAATCACCTGATAAGACTCTTCCTTCAGCAACTATTTCATCACACCCTTTACAATCCAATAAATCACATTTTTCATGTATTTTCTCCGAAATACCCTACGATTAATTAAAAACCAAGTAATTATTGAACTATATATAAAAAACAAAATGTTGCAATGCAATTCAATGTTACCATTTTGGATGTGCCTGCATCAATTCGATTTTCTTTACCCTGGTAAACCAATAAATAAGTTAGCATTTTATCACTAAATTATAATAAAAACCATAATTCGGGGGCAAGCATGCTGCTTGGAGTTAAACACATATCATTGTTTTTTTGTTACTTGACAAAACTAACATGTACGTTGAAATCTCCATATGCTAAATTGTTCTCATTGTTGTTAGCGGTATATATATAAGTATAGATTCAAGTGCATATTTCTTAGTTGAAAAGATAACATGACTTACTGAAAAGATAACTCTCACCAAGTTAAAACAAATAAAAAGAATATACCTGATTCTTCACTAGCATGTGAATCATCTGCTTTAATTCCATAATTGTATTCTGGCATTCAGTTAGTTTCTTATAAGTAGCCCTTGATAAAATAAACTTGGTTAGAGTTATTCCTCTTCCCATTGCTCTTAGTCGCCCAGGTTTGTCTTGTCCTAACACTTGTGCAAGAGCATCATTACTTGGTGAGCTAGATTGTGATTCACATTTGCAACTTTTTATCTTCTCCTGTAATACGAGTGTCAATTTATACTAATAGCCTTGCTGACATATATAATGACTTCCTTTGTAAAAAGGTTTTTGAGGTTCGATAATGCTTTTTAAAATGCTAATAACCTATATTCTCAGTCAACTATTACTTGGTATTACTATACTAATTATACGTGAGGAATTTCATACCAGTTTATGTACTCTTTAGCAAAAATTGACGTTGCCAAGACAAACCAGTCATAGTGTATCAATTACTATTTTCAACATCTGGTAAAATGTGTCATGATTTGTCAGTATCAGTCTACTCAAAAGGTGCTAAGGCTAACCTAACATCAACTATCTAACCATTTATATTCTCAAAAATAGTAATCATTAGTAATTCGATTTCTGTTCTTCTTAGATTTTCTAGTCGAACAAGAAAACAATTAACTTCTATTTTAGTCCAAAAAATGTTTGGTGGAAAATACATGTGAAATAACTACAAAGTTCATTCCTGACATATGCAATTCTATATGGTTTTAATAAGAAAGAAGTTATTTGTAGGCTTTGTTGATTTTCTGTTATGTCTTCCTAGGCATATGATATGTTGATACCTTGCAAGAGTTAATAATTAGATTGTAAGCCTCCAGTAATTTACAAAAACAACTTATTTAGTTGTTAATCTGTGTGTTTGTAAGGTCTTGTGATGTTATGAATATAAGTTTTTAATATGATTTCACTAAAACATCATAATGCTCAAAAACATGGTATATGTATATTTGCATTTGGGCTACATATTTGTTTAGATTTTCTCCAAGTATTAGTTTGGTCGGTTTGCATGAAAAGAGAACCAGCTAGGTGATTTTTCAAGACTAACCAATATACAGTATAACAATTTAACTTCCTACGAACCCCTTAATAGTACATTTTGTGTACATATTTCATGTAGGTTTTAAAATATTCGTGTAGGTTCCAAATTTTTGGTGTAGGTTCCAAAATATATCAATAAGTATCAAAAGACCTTACAATAACATCTGCAACAGTCGTATTCACCGGTTCATCGTTTTTTCGAGTGCGAGACTTAATCCAAACTCGAGCTCTAGAGATGGAAGATGGATCTTCACTCTGCTCTTTCTGCATTAAAACGAAGACTAATTTATTAGTGAGATATCTTTAACATTGATAAAAAATGAAAGAACGAAGAAGTCTATGTCGTATAATTTTGAATCCAAAATAATTTCTCACCATTTCTTCAATTAGACGAGCCATTCCTTTGCGGCTACATGTGTGTGGGAATTGCTTCCGTCTTATGGCTTGTATTTCTCACTTTGTGTCTATAATAAAATGTGATTATTGCTAATCAATAATAAGGATCTGATTAATGATTAAATATATTTTTTTACCTTAAAGGCTGGACTTGTTTTCAACATAACAAAATCTCTCCACTCCTTCATACTGTCGATGTTGTCTAGTTTTAACTAAAGTATTTCTTCTTTGGTTTTTGCTTTTCCTAACTCCCTAACGAATCTGCTTTTCGAGGCCCTCCATATAGTTCCCATTTGATGAAATATAGACACTTTTTGCCAGTCGTCGTCTAATTTAAATCTAGCCTAATATCAATATGAAAAATGAAAGCAAGATTGTAAATATAATAAATTGTTTAAACTAATTATAAAGTTCCTACTGCTATGATTTATGAAAAATGAAAGCAAGATAGTTATGTACGTACAAATTGCAACTTTTTTGGTCATAGCAAAATAATTCAGGTAACACACAAACACATGGACATCGGCAAGACAATACATCGAAACATTAAAGATATTCAGCAAAATAATTTCTTCTTTGTCTATTTTAATTGTTCAAAGTACAAATATTCAGTATTCATGAATTATGATTCATGAATTCAAATGGTTTCGATTTAAATTTCCAACTGAGTTTATAGTCCAACAAATATAGTAGAACTTGTTACTGTTGACGGTATTAGAAGTCATATGGTATTCCCTTAAAACAATCAAGTGTACAAAAGATCAGTAAAAAAACAGTCAAGTGTAAGATAAAATTTAAAAAATCATTGTCTCATACCTTAATGGATTCCCACAAAACAATTTTTCTATCATCATCGAGTAGCCTCCAATCATCAAGTGTAAATGGAACAACCCCTCGGACCAGCGGTCCTAAATAAGAAGATAAACTAACTGATCCAGGTCTTATTGGCTCTGCCATCGAATTATATTCTACTTCAACTCTACTCATAACATCTGAAGGAAGCCTTTTCATTTTTGTTGGACCTCTAGTAGTTCTTTTCCCTCTTGGATTTGCATTTTCATGAACTGGTCCATCATCTTCCAATGAAACTTCATAATTTTCGCCAGTTTGCATTGCACTGTCTTCAGGTGCTTGCATGTTGTCCTCAAGTGCTTCAGCTACCATTATCTTCCATCACATTCGAATGGCTATGGTCGATAAGCTCTTCCCTGACTATAGACTGATTTAATGCAGCTTTTGGTACCTCAGTTTCTTTTTGTTTGACGTTTCCTCTCTTCCTCTTTGCCATTATTCTGCAAATAAAAATAAATAAAGAGTTAAGTTGATGTAATATATTAGAAGCAACATAATGTATACATAATATGTACAGAGAGTAATATGTCAAGCTTTCTGGTGATATGTTGACAATAGAGTTAATGATATTTTGATAGATAACCAATTTCAGTCGGATGATGTAGTAGGCAATTTGAAGCAGTTGCTAACTCTGCGGACATGAATAACACAAACACTTGCTATTATGCCTTGCTGAAAAACTTTCTAAGCCATTGAGCCTTGCATAAAAACTAGAATTTATAAAGTCTATAGTTTATCCCATCTATAGTGTTGTTTTAGTCACAGTGCTTTAAGCTTCCAGTTTAAATTGTACATAGAATAAACTAAATTTGTCTAAATTAATTAAGAAATGGTAAACATACAGTACAGTGTGCACTAAAAGATGGAGGAGGTTGTCTGAGCCAAAATTACTGACCAGAATCTGGTGGACTGAAATTGATTTGGAGAGGCTATTGACGGACAATTTCATATGGATTCAAAGGATGAGGTTCGCACATGCCCAAAACAAACAAGTGTGGAATGTTATACACAAGTCTATGTTTTGACCCTTAATGCAATGCAGATAAGAGGCTGCTTAGCCTGCTTACAATGCAGATATGTTCTTGACATGTAAATACATTGTCTATGTTTGAAAATAGTGCAAAATAAATATGGCAATCCCTATCAGATTGAACTCAATCGATTTATTTCAATCCAGCAAAATTACTCCGAACATAACAAAAGAACTATAAACCCAGTGAGAACGGTTTTGTCTACCTGTGTGTGATTTATCAATAATACAGAACGCATAACACCATATCATCAAATATGAGACATACAATACCTAAAAAAACAAGCACATACTAATATAACAGCAGAAAAAGAACTCAAAAAGGATTGGAAACCCATCACTAATCTCATTGCTGTGTGTGCTGGTTTTTGGGTTTGGAGATCACATTCAGACTCATCACAATGCACAACAAAGTGTCACTCATTTTCCGGTTTGGCTAAGAAAAGAATCATATGCACACTACTTACGCAATAATAGAATATATACTCTTTATCTTGAGCCAACAGCAATGAGACTTTTACCGTTTAAACCAACAGCTAATTATTACTGATCCTATAAATGAATTAACAAACCTTGTTTTAACTACTCAAATATGCCTTCGCAATCCTCTCTAACATAACTAACATCATTATTAGAATCATCAACATCCATATCGATTTCTCTGTAATCTTCCCCAACATAGTTAACTTAATCAACCGATTCATTTGTCTCTAACTCATGAAAGTCTCTTGGTGGTGTCTTCATTACCACATACCAATTAGCGTCATCATTGTCTTTTAAATAAACAACTTGTTTTGCTTGAGATGCAAGAATATATGGATCTTTTGAAAATGAAGCTTGATTTTGATGTAAATTTACAAGAATGAATCCATCTTCAACCTTTACACCATTTCCAACATTTGCCTAATGACATTTAAAAATGTGAACATAAAACACATGATAATCTAACAAAAATATATCAGTCAATATCCCATAGTATGTAACTACGTCAACCACTTGAAATATATCTTTTGCACTAGCTCTACACATGACGTCATTCTTTAGACCATATGCAATACATTTTAACATCTTATCATGATCTTCTGAGCTAATAGGTATCTGTAAAAAATATTTAATATATATGTCACAATGTTCTGAAACCAATGTTAGTTTATTATAAAATTTAACCAACCTTCTTTTTAATCCAATCGGCTAAGTTATCTGTATGTTTTTTCCAAAGTAAGGTTGCGCTTCTTCCTATACGTTTGTCTGAATCTTGCAACTCCTTCAAATGCAAACTGATAAAGAAAAAATTATGTCGACTTATACTTGCAATTAAGTACATCAAAATAATATAGACATACTATAAAATTCACTTACTCTAAAAATGGTTCAACCATTGCCATATTCATTAACACGGCTAAATGAGCATTTTTTTTCTCATTAGAAGATAATGTAACTGTCTTAGACGCAGAAATTGGACGTCCTTCAAGTATTACAGAATTTTCGTAGTCCTCATTTCGAACACCTTTCTCTTCTATGTGTCCTGTTTTTTTTCAAAAAATCACCAAAATATCTCATACATTCTTCAGCAAGATAGGATTCAGCAATACACCCCTCAGGTCGTGTGGGATTTCTTACATAATCTTTAAGTGTTTTCATATATCTTTCAAAAGGATACATCCAACGGAAATGAACCAGCCTACACAACCGTGCTTCTCTTCCAAGGTGAATTGTCAAATGTATCATTATATCAAAAAAAGAGGGAGGAAAATATCTTTCAAGTTAACATAATATTATAATAATCTCATCATCAAGTTACTGCAGATTTTCTCTATCAAACACGCGCTGACATGTTTTATTAAAGAATGAACATAAATGAACTATTGCTTCCCTTGGCTTCCTTGGCAATAGTCCTCTTATTGCAGCCGGCAACAACTGTTGTATTAGAACTGGTAATCGTGAGATTTTAAACCACTAACATTGTAATCCACCAATGAAACATAATTTTTCAAATTTGAACAATAACCATCAGGTCCCTTGAAATCATACAACCTATTGCAGAAGGTTTTTTTCTCATAATTTGATAATGTACAGGAGCCGGCGGAAGATATGTTTTTTTTTCCGCGAGGCTGTGCATAAAGTCCATGTCGAATTCCCAAATCCTCTAGATCTTTTCTTGAGTAAATTCCATCTTTTGACTTTTTATCATGCAGTATCGTGCCCAAAATGCTTTCACCGACATTTTTCTCTACGTGCATCACGTCTAAGTTATAACGTAAGGGAAGCTCCTAAAAAACCAAGAGTGTAATACTTCAACGATATAATATTTTATTGTTAATCAAGTGTAAAATAGTAAAAATTCACACTAACCTCCCATATGGAAAATCGAAGAATATTGATCTTTTTTTTCATCTTGATAGCTCCATTTTCATAGGATTATTAGCTTCATTTGTCTTTTTTTATTTTGCTTGCTTTTCTTCCCTTTTTTATTGTTTTTTTCATCTTTAATTTCTTTTCCAAAATTATTTGGAAAGTCTTTTAAAATATTAGAGACGTTCCTTCCAGTTAAAATTCTAGGCCTGCTTCCATTCTCTACAGTATTATCAAACCAAACCTTTTGTTTTCTCATTTGATTAGAAGGATGTAAGAATCTTCTATGATCCATATAAACAGTCTTTCGGCTTTGATTCAACCACCGATGGTGAGTATTCACGCCGCATGATGGACATACTTTTTTACCCTTTACGCAGAATCCGATGAGATTTCCATAAGCTGGAAAATCATTTATCGTCCATAACAAAATTGCTTTCAGATTAAAAACTATTTTAGTAAATGCATCAAAAAACATCAACTCCATTATTCCACAAATGATGCAAAATCTTCTACCAATGACGCCAAATAAACATCAATATCATTCCCCGGTTGCTTCGGACCTGGAATTAGCAATGTCAACATAATATTCTCCTTCTTCATACACAACAAAGGCGGGAGATTATATGTTACAAGCATTATTGGCCAACAACTATATTTAGAATTTAACATAGAAAATGGATTAAAACCATCAGTAGCAAGCCAAGTCTGAGATTACGTGGATCCATTGAAAATGATTCCCATTTCTCATCCACTACATTCCACGTTATATAATCCATCGGATGGCGCATTTTTCCATCGTTACTTTTGTTATTAAAATTCCATCTTAAATCTTTTGCCATTGTTTGCGATCTAAACATTCTTCTAAATCTTGAAACTATTGGAAAATATCGCAATACTTTTACCGGGATCCCTTGCATAACCTCTCTTGTAGTTGATTAGTCTTCCATCTCGAAAATCCACATTTTGGACAACTATCCAAATCTTTGTACTCTTTTCTGAAAAGACAACAATCATTCTCACAAGCATGAATTTTCTCAAAACCAATATCAATAATTTTAAGAAATTTCTTCACTTCAAATATGGTTTTAGGAAGTACATTATCCTTTGGTAACAACGAATGTTGCATGATTAGAAGCTTATCAAAACCATTATCAGATAACCCAGTCTCACATTTAAAGTTATATAAGGCAATAATGGTAGATAACTTTGTTTGATCTGGACAATCAGGATATAATGGGGTTTCCGCATCTTCAAAATTTTTTAATAAATCATCTTCTTGCCTCTGCACATTATCATCATCGTTATCATTAGCAAAAAAAGAATGATTGATGAAATCTTTATCTTCGTAGTGAATGCCTTTGAATAAGTCATATGCACCATCCAACTTAATTTTTTCCCTGTGTCTATTTGCTCACCGTGATTGTACCATTTACCACTTTTATATTTAGGATCCATTCCCCTTATAATCTAATGCTCGACAATGGTGACTCCAAATTAGTGAGTGGGGTTCCGACAATCCAAGCAAGGGCATAACATTTTTTCCATATTTCCTAAATTTTTCTTTGCAAAATTCACAAAATTTCATGCCCTTTGTTCGTGCTCACTACTAGTTCTGCAATTGCAAAATTAACAAAAAGTAAAAATATTTTTTCAAAATCAGAACATATCTTTGCTCGCAGTCACTGGTAGTTTACCTGTGTAGATGCACCCAATCCTTATCCATCTTGAGATGCGATACTACTTAAGCAAGCAAATTTCTAAAACATAAAACAATGTTTAGTTAGTTGTATTTTGATGGATACAATCATACTAGAAAGATGATTCAATGATATTGCCCTATGTTAATGTGAATGCTTCTATACTACAGGCAATGGTAACAAAGTGAAAGGTATTTTACTGTTCAGCTCTTTTCACAGAAGTATGTGTAATAAAAATGAACTGGCATTGTGGTAACTGGTCATATAACACCTCATATGTATGGACAGTCGTGACCCATGCGCATCCAGGTTTCATAAAGTCATTTTGTCAATGTACGTGGGCATAAATATGTCTTTTAAACGGTTGCGTCAATTTAAATCATAAAATTTTAGCTTATAGTTTTAATACGAGGAGTATTGAACATGAAAATTAAGATTGCCAGCCCAAAGAAGTAAGAAGTGTAATAGTGCATCTACTTACCAGGTTTTGTAGATAACAACTTATTTGTCCTGCTACATATCATACTAACGGACTGTTATACCAAAGTCAAGCTATTTACTTATACAAATGGATAATAATCGTATGACGAGTTATTATTAAACAACAACTATTACTTTTATGGGTTGTTACAGTATTACGTATGATACAAACAAATTTGTATCGCATCCAGTTGTCAAAACAACGAAATTGGGCTATAAAGAAAATGAGACTCTGTTATAGTATTCCTTTCACTCAAATTGTCAAGCTGCTTCTTTTCTTTATGCTAGGACCAGAAGATGAAGGCCCAAAGACAACCAAATTTTACAAGAACAAGAAACACATGGGATTTACCAATGCTAGTGACTGTTGTTCTAAACCAGAAAAATCTTAGGGGAGAACCTGTTAGCTTGAAGTATGTCAAATTTCAAAATGTTCGTGGTTTCACAATATTCATTGAAGATAGTAAGAACGGTGAAAAAAGTAGGTCGAATTCCCTTTTAGGGATCAACTGTACAGGATACCACAAATATGGAGGACTTAAAGAAGGTTGAAGAGTATTAAACCCTCAAATGAGAACCAATTGGAAAAGCTGGACCTGGATTTTTTTTCTTATATCAGTCAAGAATCTCTACTGCTCTGATTACTCGAAAGTTTCTTATATAACAAAAAGTTTAATGATGTAGTCGCTTTCAATCGGTCTTGAAGGAGGTGCAAAATGGCTGGCAAACAAAGTGAAAGGTATATAACACTTGTTACTAGAATGGGAGTAAATCTATATCTTTCAGAGACACGCCACTCAAGGACACTCAATGGCTCATCGGCTTCAAACAAAAATTAGTTTTGTTTTGTTATTCAGCTTTGAATCGATGTGTGCTGTGCATTATGATAGTTAATTTTGAGCTATATGCATGTGAATTCTGCTTTGTAACGCGTTCTTCTTTGTGCAGTTGTTTGTTGTTTTCCGTGTACAAATTAGCAAGAGTTGTTTCAAGATTTTATTAGCTTACTATCAGGAAATGAAAGGTGAACTTATGATTGATTATTAGATTGGTTAATCGATTTCCAAAAACTAAAAAAGTTAATAATTTGAAATTTAAAAACTTAAATGTCAATTGTTGATGTATCAACATCTGGTCAACATATATAACCATGTTGAGAACTTTAATTTAAACATGGTATGTGTGGTAAATCAAATATTGTTGTAGCAATTGTTTTCTTTTCTTACATTTCCAGTTTTGACAATGCACTCAATAGAACATATAGTATAAATGGTTGAGCAGTAAAAATTTTGAAATAATATTTTGATGTAACCAACAACATAAATCAAACTATTAAATTTAATAAATGTTTGTTCTTTTATTAGATTTTTTCTATGAAAACGAGTTGTTCTTTTACGAGGAAAGAACACTTATGTGATATTATCCTTTATAAGTCTGGTGAGTAAGTCCTCCTATACACCCTTAAAAAAAATTAAAAATAACCCTCCTACAAAAACCTAGTAACTACAGTTTATATAAATAAACAAAAAATAATAACACAAATCCTAAATAAACTAGAGACGTAGTAACTAGTAGCAACAACAATCAATAATGACATCTTAACCAACATAAGCAGGACCAACATAATAGCTAGCAAAACACAGTACAACGAAAAATAAGAGAAGATTACCTAAACCAAAGAAGCTAACAAGACCTCGAAAAAACAGCAAGCTAAGCTAGTGGATAACATAAGCAGGGCCAACCTAATAGTATTTAGAACTTATGATTGATTTATGTTGAACCAAGAAATTGACTACTTACTATGTACTGGGTTCTTTCAATAACAAAAACCATAAATATAAGAAAGATGATTTCTACAGCAAAAACAAAATGGATTATGCTTTCAATAACAAAAACCTTAAATAGATAATAGGAACGAAACAAGGAAGAAAATACTCACTGCGTCTGATGATATGGAGATTGCAAAGACCGTCGAAGATGCTGGTGTGAATCGGAGATGTCAAGTTTTGGGAATTTGTGGAGTTTGTGGAGTGAATCGAAATTCGATGGTTTGGGGATTTTAGACGAGATTGGGAAAGACGAGGGAAGTTTTAGTTTTGGCGGCCTTTGTTTTTATTTTATTCCGCGTTCCTTTTCATTCGCGCGCGTCTTTACTAGTTCGGGTAATATAGCGTAATGCGGTGATGTATAACAAAATGTTTGTGTTATTGATTTTACTTCATTTACATAGCACAATTTATACATTATTTTATTTTCTTTAATTATTTTATTATAGCACTTTAATATAATGCTATGACACAAAGCTATTTATATCATATTTTCTTGTAGTGATATATTATACGCACAAAATATGGTAGATGGCATCAGAAAAAAAATTCTAAATGGTTATTTAGATGAGACTGTTTATATGTCATAGCCAAAGGGTTTCAAGATCATTAGGAGCGGCGATACGGCATGTAGACTTTTATGCTCAATTTATGGTCTTAAGCAATAGTCGAGGAGTTGGAATAAATATTTTGATAAGGTAATTAAATAGTTTGGTTTTTGTCAAAACATAGCGGAAACCTGCATATATAAGAAAGAGAAAAATGGTGGTGTAATGTTTTTAGTATTATACATCGAGGACTTGCTACTACTTGGCAATGATGTGCCAATGTCACAATCATTGGAAGCTTGGTTATCTAATAATTCGTAGATGAAGGATTTAGGAGAGGCATCATATATACCTTGTATAAAGATCTATAGAGATATATCTTGGAACATATCGAGGATTGTCCCAATTAATAAAAATGGATAAAATATTTAGATGATTTAGTACAGAAAATTCCAAGCACAAAAACGTTCCACTATGGCATGGAATTGTCCTTTTAGCGGATTCTCTATCTATGGATAAGGAAAGGAAGTGCATGAGTTGGATTCCTTATGCTTTAGAAATAAGATCCATCTGTATTTTATGTTACGTACAAGGCCATATGTAACTTTTGCACTAGGTGCAGTTAATCTATATATATCAAATCTTAGGTGTAGTTTGTCTATATATATCAAATCCAAGGTAAAGTCGTTAAAAACATTTAAAGTCTTCCATATGTAAATATGGAATACTAAGGATTTTTTCTCAAATATAGAAACAGTTAAATCCTTATGAAGGGGTAGTAAGCCTCAAGATTTCATAGCGATATCAAAAACAGTAAATGAGTTTCAGGTTTTGTGTTTACCCACAATGAATGGTTCGTTAGGTAGAAAAGTTCCAAATAAGTTGTGGCTGACTCAACCGTGGAGTCTGAGTACATTGACTTGAATGATGCTGCAAAAGAAGCAATGTGGATGGGCAAACTCATTAAGGACTAATGTTATTGCATTGCCAAAATAATACGGCTATGCGGATTGCCAAGGTAACACGAGCTCACAAGAGGTCCAGATACAGAAAGCATAAGTACCACATGATACGACAGCTTAGCAATGATAGAGAGATCATAATCAAGAGCGTATATATCAAAAGTATCATAGAATATCCATTCACTAAGGCGCTTTATCGGTCTAATTTAGTTTGCCTGATAGAAGGCATGGGGATAAGGCTCCATCATTAAATTGAAGTGCAAGTGGTAGATTGGTAAAATTAAGGGTGTGCACTAAAGGGCAATTATGTAACTAGCTATATAAATTTAACTCTATAAACACTCTTCCTCGAAATGAAATGTGCTTTTGGTTTTATTTTCTTTTGTATGTGTTTTAATATAGGGATGTAAATAATGAATTAGGTACGTTAAACATGCATAAGTAAAAAATACTTAGGAGAAGCGTTTTATCGATTGAAGTTATGAATTTTTTCAAAACCATGAGTATTGAATCGATATATAAACACTAACTCCTTAAACGTTCTTAGTCAGGATGAATCGAGAAAAGGATATCGATGTGTCCATTGAGACTAGTGTACATAATGCCCTCCATATCACGGATAGGGAATTGCTCATGATCATTAGGAACATTGAGGGATTACATACTTAAGCTTGTTTGGAACAATCACAAAATAATTTGTTTAGAATCTTTGAAGGTTAATACAACTAAATCAAAATAGATGATCAAATGGCAAAGTTGTTTGATGATCTTCATACTTGAGGATACTATCAATTTTTGGTAAATATGCTATACTTTGATTACGGTCAATCATATGGCATTGCGACCATGTTACATCCAGGTTAGCTATATGTTTAATTAGTTGAGATAAAACACTAACCATGAGAGGATTTTACTTGTAACAACTGCTTCCACCTCTGATGCTCAAATACCAAAATAATGCACTCCTGGAGCATCCGGGTGATGTATGACGATGGTCGAAGGTAAGAAAAGAAGAAATAAAGAGGAATAGAAGAGAAGAGAATATAAGAGAAAAGTAAGAAAACATCACATAATCACATAACCTGTCGTATAACTAACAGTGCATCGAGTAAAATAAAAAAAATCATCGCATGTATAAAATAGGCGAGACAATAGCAACTACATAAACCATGGAATCAAAGTACACAGGCTCATACAGCTATAAAAATAGTAAAAGAGTTTATAAAACTTACTGATAAATCGTTTCTAATAATAGTGAGTAAAACATTGTTAAGGCTCCACAATGTCACATAATGGAATAATAAATAATAAGCCAAAAAATATAGATATGAGAAAGCATTACCTCCTGCTAGCCCATCAGGTGAACTCCATGTGTCGTTTACACCTACTATCTAGTCTACTCATTTAAGAGTACCCAAGTTAATAAGAAGCAAAGAATAAAACCTTGAGTCGACACAGTCTGATGTGAGTGACAAACAATCACAAAAAACCATGAAAGTCGATATAACATACGGAACAGAGGGTATGGAGAATCATGCCTGACCTGTCCCTACCTCCAAAGAGATAGCACATAACATAGGATATATGCTACTCTATATCATGATCATCATTGGTGTATTGTACATCAACGTACTAAGGGGTGTCCAAATATAGGCTAAGCGGAGCGAAAAGGGTTTTCCATGAGATGGGAAATGAAAACTATTAGCCCCACACGAGGTTTGTGAATAAGTGATTGTCTGATAATGAGCAAGGAATATCCGTCTTTCTGCTAAACAGAATCCTTTAGACCTTTTTGAAGAAGGTTCTGTTACTAACATGTTTACTTCCATTGTGGGTAATGTATTTGGTTTCAAAGCCCTGCGAGCTTGTGCTGAAGCTATTTATAAAGCGCAAGCTGAAACAGGTGAAATCAAAGGGCATTACTTGAATGCAACTGCAGGTAAGTAGGGTAGGATGGGTGGTACCGCTCAGATTGCGGCCAATCCTCCTAACTGCGCGCGGGCCGGGCTTAAAGCGCGTGAAACTCATCACTACCTCGTAAGGGCGTTGAGACCATAGCATGTTACACAAAAGCGCCGCTTTCTCTGGATGTCACACAGCTGCCGACTAGAAGAGCGACTCCCTCTGTAGTGTTGTCACACAAGATAAGCACGTCGCCCGCCTGCTGGCCGGGCGAATCGAAGTTCTCTTCCGGTCAACTGTCCACCCAGTAAAAAGTGCAAAAAACACAGTGGAATCACGCAACGCACGTTGCTGGTGTGCTTCCTGCCCACAAGGTGCGAAGAGCGACAAGGTTCAGATTTGACTGTTTGCAGCATGGGAGCTGATTACCCAATCAATCCCTGGGAAAAAAGAAAAGATATCTCGGTAACGAAAACCATAGGAGGCTGTATTGGCGAGATCCAACGGTGAACAGCTGCACAAAAGAAAAACCGCCAGGAAGTCCGAGGGCCTTTAGTACCGTACCCTACCCCCGAACCAGCAGCCTTCTCGCCAAGCGACGACCACCCTTGACCCTTTTTCCATTCAGCCTACTGATTAGCTTTGTTCTGAATGTTTATACTGGGCTAAGGCAAAGAAAAAATTCACCTACCTTACCCACTTGACGAATCCAAACTATTCGAGACTCTCGTTTCGTTTTCGGGTTTATGGATGTCTTCCTCACAATTAATATACTGGCTTTCAGTCGCGCCTTTTAAAGAATTCCGGCTCGGCTCGGCGTTGGCAACAACATAAAGGAAGGGGTCCATGTAGCTGCTGCGCCCGCCCCCTTTAGATGAGATTAGGCAACAGGTTCGACGTCTACTACAAAAAAAAGAGAGAATCCTAAGTAAATACTTGGCCTCTGCTAGGCAGCGTGTGGAATGGCCGAGAGCGGACCCTTTTGGATATATAATCCAAGCCAAGAGTGGAGTTACGTGAACAGCCGTCTGATGGAAAACCACTTTCACGTTCGGTTCAGAGTGCACTTTTTCGTTAAGAATTCCTCGTTCCCTTTTGTGTGAATTCCCCAGAATTCACAACTTGTGGGGCCCTATCTATTCAATCTCTCGAGCCCCAAACCCCCCTCTCCCTTGGACTCAATCTCTCTTTTGACTCAATATATGTGGGCACCTGATATCTACGAGGGTTCACCCACCCCGGTGACAGCATTCCTTTCTATTGCGCCTAAAATCTCTATTTCTGCAAATATGTCACGTCTTTCTATTGTTGGTTCCTATGGAGGTACATTGCAACAAATCTTCTTTTTCTGCAGCATTGCTTCTATGATCTTAGGAGCACTGGCCGCCATGGCCCAAACGAAAGTCAAAAGACCTCTATGTAAAGATGGTTTTCATTGCTGGTTATCCAGTTACATAAGCGACCCCATAGGCTTGTACTTTCGCGTATCTCTAAAATTGCAGTCATGGTAAAATCTTGGTTTATTCAATTTTCAAGGACTCCCAAGCACACGTACTAACTATAAATAAGATAGATAATAGAAGGCTTGTTATTTAACATGGCACTAACTCTTCGATATATCTCTTGCTGGAAGTATCCCTGATCCCACTGATAACGAGTGGGACCAAATAACTCGATTGGGATTGTTGCTGAACCATACCACATAGTTCCAGCAACAACAAAAGCTGCAAAAAAAAACAGCAGCGATGCTACTAGAAAGTACAGTTTCAATATTGCCCATACGTAATCCTTTGTAGAGACGTTGAGGCGGACGGACACTAAGATGGAATAGACCTGCCAATATGCCCAGTGTACCTGCTGCAATATGATGAGAGACGATTCCGCCGGGAACAAAAGGATCAAAACCTTCCGCGCCCCATGCTGGGCTTACAGATTGTACTTTTCCAGTTAGTCCATAAGGATCAGATACCCATATTCCAGGACCATATAAGCCTGTTACATGAAATGCGCCAAAGCCAAAGCAAGCCACTCCTGAAAGAAATAAATGAATTCCACAGATTTTGGGCAAATCCAAAGAAGGTTTTCATGTACGTTCATAACAGAATATTTCTAAGTCCCAATAGACCCAATGCCAGAGGAAGTCATTGCTAGTAGTAACGACTTGTCACGATCCATTGGTTCATATAGAATCCATGTCCTAGGTCTATCAAAAAACATTCTTTTCGCTAAGCGTATATAATAAAATAGAGTGAAAGGGTCCACCCCGAAACCAAGGGGGTACTAACAGCTGAGTCCTCTCCGAACCGCAGGAGATAGTTGCCAATCATACGGCTCACCAACTTCACTTGCCTCTAAGGGCTCCGGGCAGGTTCGGATCACTTACAATACACGGCTCTGGGGTGAGGATCGTTTTCAAGATGATTCTTTTTCGAGACCTTCGACTGGAAAATGTGAGTCTGTTTTGTCCACTTTATCCATCCCCCTCTATCAAAAGAAAAAGGAAGGCTTCGCCCAGTATATTAATTCCTTGATCTTTTTCAATCTCTGCCCCGCTTCCATGTGGGCAGAGACCAGACCCCTGTAGAGAATGAAGAGGGGCCAAGGCGCTTGTTATGCCCTCTCAAGAGTGCTTCTCGAGGCTCCACTCTCTCCCCTGAATAAGTAAGGCTCCTTTAGCCTGGGCTGAGATGGGGATAAAGAGTCAGGATTGAAGCCCCCAACGTTCTGCCAGATACTGGATAGGGGTTAGCTCTGTAAATGTGTAGAGCCAAGTGTAGTGTGGTGTAGTAGTAGGCACTTCTAGTCCCCTTCCCGGCTACTGGATCACTTCAGTGCTTCGGGTACTACGGACCTTCTGCCATCCATTGCAGCAGAGCCGTTTCATGAGAGGGGGGGGCGTACTTTGAATCGTTGAATGAAATCGATTCTTTTTTAGATATCCAGATAGATGGATGGATCTATCTTTCGATGAATATATAGCAAGAAGCCCCCAATCCTTGATTTGTCCAGGAAACAAACCACTGCTTTGGGCCCAGGAAGCGAAGGAAGGAGCGACTGATAGGCGACCAGTAGGCGACCTCTAGTATATTAATTGGGTCCAGTGTCACCCAGTATACTTATAGGCAACTAACATCCAGTATATTAATTGGGGACGGGAGACGGCGACCCCGATAAATTAGGGGAGGGAGGCTGTATATCGAGGGCTCGCCCGCCTCACCCAATTTGTTCTCCATGCCCATTCCGCATGCGCTTCGCGCGCCATTGGCGCTTTGCTCTCCTCTTATTTCTTCATTGTACGGTTCGAATGGACTTCACCGTTCTTTCCCAACGAAAATGGAAAGGGCTGTATCACATCGAGATATCGATTCGTTTTCCGCCCCAAATGAGATAGGGAATTAGTCACCGCTACGCACCTTCATCTTTCTGAATGAATTGAGGCCCGACCCAGCTCGCGTCGTTCCAACAACCGACAGCCTCAGTATACGATTGCGCGCAGTAACTGGGAGTCCTATTACACACCAACTTTCATTCACCAAACCCAGGTTCATCTCGTGTAGTGATTGTGGACTCGTACAAGGATGTGGAGTGGGTTGATGCATCAGACTCGACCCTGTCTTTCGTAGCATGCATTCCCATCCATGTCGCAACTGATTCGGTAAGCTACGTGTCCGGACGGCCTTCGGTCCCCCAACCTTACTCATGGCAACCTTCCAGCCGCCCAACGGCCTATAACGCTAGTCACTGCTCCCATTGGGGCTAGGAAGTAAGCCCAAAAACCCAAAGCGGCGAAGAACAAATAGAATTTGCTACAAAAGCCGGCTAACGGGGGTATTCCTGCGTATGAGAACATTGTAATGGAGAAGGTCATAGCCGAAATAGGATTCGTTTTGGCTAGAGCGCCCAAATCCACGATATATTTGACACGGGTTTGCCGTAATGCTGGAACTATGGCGAATGCATCTATCGTCATTGATGCATAAATAAATATACCAATTAGTAGTGATTGAATTCCTTCTATGGTTCCACATGAGAAACCAATACGAATATAACCTACATGTCCAATCGAACCATGATTCTTTTTCTTGTATGTGTTCCTAAGAAAAGGAATTTGTCCATAATAGTGCGAAAAGAAGGCCTGACTCCAAGTTGTTCAGGAATAGTGGCGTTGAGTTTCTCGACCGTTTGCCTTAAGATTAGTTAGTTCTCTTTCTCGATGGGGCCGAGAAGGGATATAACTCAGTGGTAGATTGTCACCTTGACGTGGTGGAAGTCATCAGTTCAAGCCTGATTATCCCTAAACCCAATAGGAGTTTTTCTATTTTGACTTGCTCCCTGCAGCGATCGAACGAGAATGGATAAGAGGCTTGTGGGATTGACGTGATAGGGTAGGGATGGCTATATTGCTGGGAGCGAACTCCAGGCTAATATGAAGCGCACGGATCCAAGTTATGCTTGGAATGAAAGAAATTCCGAATCAGCTTTGTCTACGAACAAGGAAGCTATAAGTAATGCAACTATGAATCTCATGGAGAGTTCGATCCTGGCTCAGGATGAACGCTAGCGGCATGCTTAACACATGCAAGTCGGACGGGAAGTGGTGTTTCCAGTGGCGGATGGGTGAGTAACGCGTAAGAACCTGCCCTTGGGAGGGGAACAACAACTGGAAACGGTTGCTAATACCCCGTAGGCTGAGGAGCAAAAGGAGGAATCCGCCCGAGGAGGGGCTCGCGTCTGATTAGCTAGTTGGTGAGGCAATAGCTTACCAAGGCGATGATCAGTAGCTGGTCCGAGAGGATGATCAGCCACACTGGGACTGAGACACGGCCCAGACTCCTAAGGGAGGCAGCAGTGGGGAATTTTCCGCAATGGGCAAAAGCCTGACGGAGCAATGCCGCGTGGAGGTAGAAGGCCCATGGGTCATGAACTTCTTTTCTCAGATAAGAAGCAATGACGGTATCTGAGGAATAAGCATCGGCTAACTCTGTGCCAGCAGCAGCGTGTTGTTGCTAGCAAATACCGCTGTTTTTAGTTTTGGATCTTCCAATTCATTTCCGAAGTGGATCCGGACCAATTTTTTTTTTTGATCCTTCGATAAAAAGATTCATTCTCCTCATAAAAAAGAGGAGGTAGAACCAATAATATCGGTATCATGTGACATCTCTATGATGGTAAATAATGAAACAAACATAACATCCATCATTCATCCTCGCATTCACTCATTTATTATGTTGGATACGTGATAACTTGAACGACTTGTTACAGTAAGGATTGCTCAACGTTCCAGTTCCTCGATACTCGAATCCATGCCACTTAATAGGCCAATAAGTAGACTCACCATCACGTTAGTTCGAGTATACACAACTCTCATCTAGAATAAAGAGCCACCATATCCTTGGAAACCATCATGTCCCTAGGAACCATCACATCCCCAGTGGACACCCCTCTCTGTAGGTACCTTTTGAACCCTCGAGTCTCTAAGATCCCTTTGCATATGCCATCTATAGCAGAGTACACCTAAAACTGATCTCATGACTCCCATCACATAGTCACCATGATTGGGACAAACCTTTACAGTCATCATCAATCATAGAATACAATCATGTGTCTTATAGCCATCATCTAACTGTTCCCACTACCCGACTCGTCCTCTATTCTATATCTTGAAGTACAACTATCCATCATCAAAGTCGTCACTTCCCATAATGATCAATTGCATTGAAGTGTCGCATCCTTGCTTCATCGCCCAAAACCGCTCATTGAAAGCTATAACATCAAAATCAAATGTCGAACAGTCACATCATGCTCCTCGAAGCCTCTCCATCGTCCACGCTGAAATTGGTCAAATCGGTTATCATTAATTATAGTAGATACCGATCACTCTAGGGTAGTAAATAAAAACCACTTTGGATGTGTACTTAACTAGAAATGGCTAAGTACAAACTAAATGAAAACATCCAGCATCTATTTTGAAATCCGAAGCGCACGCCTAAGTCCATAATATTTCATTGCATGCACGAACTCCATGGACGAAATTTTATCATAAGTGATATTTCCTAACACTATATCGCATATATATCCATGTTTGCAACAAAACAAGTATACGTGTAATCAAAAAGCATACGTACATCTGTCGTAACATACATCTAATGTATATAACGTGTTTATATCAACCAATATGGGGATTTATATCAGAGGTTGTCTAAAATAACGTATATAATATCTAATTTAAAACCATTTTAGAACACTTTAGAATTCTTTTATAAGATCATGTGTAGGTTTAAATATAATGGAAATCACGTTTTGAAATTGGAAATCATTTTAAAACGTCGTTTTTATACTATATTAACAATCATAGCACGGTGAGAGAAAATATCGCTCACCTCAACAAATACTGACTAATCCTACACTAAGTCGTAGAGCTCTCCATCACAAGCACAATATAAGAATCCATGTCCAAATCGGACCTCGTATGCAAAAAGTAGAAATCATAAGAAAAGGGATAGAGTAAACCATTAATTAGCTTAATTACTAATTACTTACCTTAATCCTTATCTAACTTTTTGTCTCCCCCAAATTCAGGAAATGCACATTGAAACACACCACGATCCATCTCTCCTTAATTTCTCCTTCTCTGCTTAACGAAATGAAGAACTAGAAGGTGCAATGCGTCGCACTACGCATCCTCTTCCTGATAGACCCACCGCTATCACGTCTGGCCTTCCTGAGAAATTCGCCACCCAGAGCCCTCCATTTCCATCCACCAATGTCACGATTCCAATGACAATTATAGGTTCTCTTTCTTCAATGCAAACATGAGCTTGTCGCTAAGAGAATTAGTACCTCCTTTCTGACGAACCCAAATCCTAAATGGACGGCTGAAATGGGTCATTTTCCAATCACTACCGCACACCAAATGACTCATATGGATTCGAAGCTCTCCTCGCTACGATCTCAACGGGCCCGACCTTGTAATTTATCATTGATTGAAACTCTCTATTTTGATTTTTGAATTCATTTAGAGGAAGGAAGGCCATTTTGTGTTTATGGAGATTGAAATAGTAAAATAAATATGTAGTGTAGATTAATATTAATATTATATATAATTTATTTGATTTCTCAAGTAGATTACCATACGTTTTATAGCTCACATGATCACATAGTGCATCCCACTGCGATGAAACTCGTCGGCATAGATCACCTTATTTTTTCGATCCTAAAGATATATGTTAACTTCAAAAATTGATCAACATGAAAGAATATGTTGTAGGTAACCTATAAAACCTAGATCTAGGAGATAGTATTAATAATAAAAGAAAAAATAGAAATAAGGGAGAGACATCAGATTTTAAAGTGGGTCGATAATCATTAGCCTACGTCCACTTTATAACTTTATTGCTTATAGATTTGATGGAGATTACAAATTATTTGATAGAGAATAAGTCACAAATACATGATCTAGACTGATTCTAAATCATAGAATAGCCCAGAGTAGCTGCCTTGGTGACTATAGTGTAGAGGAAAGTGTTGATAAAGAGACAGAGCTTCCACGTAGTGATAGCAGAAATTAGATCCCTTCTTGGTTGATATAAGGTTTGTATTTATAGGGATAGCAGTCATATTGGACCAGAAGCTTGCTATTAGAGAACTCCACCACTTCCCATTTAATTTCTTGACTAGTACAGGGTTTGATACGCATTCAGGATATATTATGTCATGGATAAAACCGTTGGCTAAACGCTTATCTGTTTCTTTCTTCAACGCAGTGGATTGCTTCAGACCCAGACTACGTCTCTTCTGCCTTACTGGTTTGAATTTATGGTCGATGTTAAATGTGCGGCATGCTACCTCTAGCGATATCCCGCACATATTGGAATGCATCTAAGAAAACAGATCCAGATTGGAACGAAATTTTTTTACCTGTTCGTTTTACATCTTTGGTCCATGCTATGAGCCTATCTTCAAGATCCAAGTTGGGTCATCCATGTCGACAGGGACATCAACCGTAAACTCTGTCTATGCTGCCCATTCTTCCCCTGCACTCTACTTCCTAAGGTCCATAGGCTTTTACAAGAAACTATGGTCCTCGAGCGACGGGCCATCCTGTAAGTGCTAAGCTTACAGGTCACAAGTGTGAAGAGTTTCCAACATTCTTCCCCTTCCCACATCGTTTGGCTTCGCGCAGTTTGTCAATGTAACATTCTCTTGCCGTGTTTTAGCTTCTCTTACCATTCTAACGCCATTTTTCGTTGGTAACTTCATTGTAAGGCATTGTGGAGCCAAAGCTATTCTGAAATCAATAAGGGTCGGTTGGCATTTTGGGAAGTTCATCGATTCTCACGAAGGTTTGAATAAGAACTACCATTTATTCTCCTTCTTCGAGTTTTACAGGTAAGTCAATCGTCCCAACTGGTTGCTTTGGCTTGCCCGTAAATCCCTGAATCTTTATCCTACAGCGGTTACATCATCCATGCTGATCTTTATTTGATCGAACGTTTGTCAAAAAAGATGTTAATCGAGCTTCCATTGTCAACCAGCACCCTACGCACAACTACCAGCCCAATTCCAATTATTATCACCGTTGCGTCGAGTGTTGGCACCTCTATACCTTCAGTATCCAATTCTAAAACACGATATGTTGTTTGACCGGGGCATCATCTTCAATGGCATAGTAAGTTTCCTTAGAAGCATGCTTCAAAGAACTAGTGTATCACTCCATCTCACCCTAACTCTTTGAGTTGGGTGAGGTCCTTTAGTGATGGTACTTATGATGAGTTTCTGATCATTCTGACGAGTTCATTCACCATTGAGTCCAGTCTGATTTCCTTGATTGCTTGGAAGTTGGGGTCCAGTAGCTCGATCAGAATTTTATGGTTTCTTTACATACCATTGGAGCCTATTGTTCCTAATTAGTTCCACGATTAAGTTCTTTAGATGCCAACATTCATTTGTATTATGCCCGTGGATCTTGTAAAAGCGACTAAGCTTCCCCAATTTTGTTAATGTTCATACGCCTCCCACTTGAGCAGTTTGTTTTAATGCTCAATTCCATGGGTGTGAAGGTAGATGTTCCGTAAGCTATTATTCAATGGCGTATAATCCTCAGGTTTGAGATTCCTTAGACATTTCTCATTCCCATCGTGCCTGCTAGTGTTTTGATTTGAATTATTGCCTACTACAGTTCAAGAATTGTTTTCATCCTGCTTAACTGTGACATTGCTTTGAACCATTTCCTTCGATTGCTCACCGCCAAATTGCCTTCGACTAAGCTTGCCTCTTCCAGTCTTAGAATCTGGTTTGCTTTTCGATGGATTCCTTTATAGCAGTGGGTTGTTTCATTATAATCCATCTACCAAAGTCCATATCTGGGTGAATGGCTTGAACCAAAGCCATTAAAATCAAATCCTCCTTTGGATTGCTTACCTTAGTAGCTACAATATTGAACCGGTTCATGGAAGCTTTTAGTGACACATTGGGTCACTAGAAGAAGCTAGATAAGGACATCACATCTTTTGATCATGTAGTATGGCGTCTAAACTGTTCTAGAAACTTTTTTCCTAATTCTTCGAAGGTAGAAATAGATCTCAGTGCAAGTCTAGTGAACCACATGGAAGCAACTCTTTCCAAGAAGATAGGGAAATATCTATAGCATATAACATCCGTTGACCAAGCTCCATCCATACAACGCTCAATTTGTACAAGTGCTATTTTGGGCTCTTCGTTCCGTTACATGACAACATAGTTGATATAGTGAATTCTTAGGATATTCTTCTATTAGAATGTTTTAAGTAAACAGAGATTGGCTTACTGTGGAACCCTAGTCTTCAATCTTTCTACCCCTACTCTCCTCCAATAGCCATTTTACCAGTCAGCGATGTAGTCCTCGCTAGCATGGTGGTCCACAATTCGGCTATTAAGGGCAACACCGAGTGTTTGACTCACAAATTGACTTTTTTGCTAGCTGAAGCCTAAGTTCTCCATTCTTCGGGAGAACCATTCCTATAGGGTCATGTTGGTGCACGGTTGGTCTTACTGGGGCAGTTTGAACCTTGTTTCCAGTGTTTTGCCTGTTTACATCACTGTTCAGCTCTAATCTATTATCATCAAGTTGCATGTCATCTTTAGAGTCACAAACAAGCATTGTGTTATTCACCTTACCACTGTTCATCCAAGATTTGGATTCGCAATAGGCTAGTTTTCAGTAGGAGGAGTACTTCCATTGCCTTCTATCATGATTCCTATAGCTCCATCACAACCTACTTCTGGTTTTGTTTATAGCTACTCTCGTACAAGCCCGAAACTAAAAAATTCTCTTGTTCCGTAGCAGTTGCGGTTTCTTGTCTAACTCTTGGTGCACTTGGTGGTTGCAGCACTAGCAAAGCATCGGTCTTATCCATGAGAGCCTTTTGACTATCGGCCATTTTTGGTTAAGTTTGTTAACTATTTGGTAAAGCTCTTCTTTAGTCACAACATCCAATTGAACGGAGGGACTCGGTGCTAGATTTCTAGTACTGTCCTTTGTTCGATGATTGTTAGCATTGTTTGCTTAACTTTGTAGGGGACTTATGTCATCACCATCGACTGTTGCTCCCATTAATCCTTCGGAACTGGTTCACTGTTTTCTAGGTGCCATTGATCTCTGAAGGTAGGTCTACAAGTTTTTGAAGCAAATTCCTTGGATTTAACCACTAGATCTCTTTTAACCTAAAAAGCAAGCTAGATCTAAGCCTTAGATTCATATTCTCTAATTGAAAGCACTAAAATATTTATGCCAAAAATGGATCAAAAGTTAAGAAAAGGTTGTATGGAACCTATGAGACCTAGATCTAGTAGATAGAAGGAACAATAAAAGAAAATAAACAGAAATTAGAGAGGGACAACAGATTTTATGGTGGTTTGAGAATCTTTGGCCATGTTCACTTTATATCTTTGTTACTCATAGATTTGATTAAGATTACAATGGACTTAAGCGAGAATAAGTCACAAGTATAGGGGTTGGACTGATTCTAAGTCCTAGAATTTCCTAGAGTAGCTGCTTTGGTGACTATAGTGTAGAGCAAAGTGCCGATGAAGAGATAAAGCTACCACATATTGATAGGAAAAAAGATCCTTTCTTGGTTTCTCTAAGGTTTGTATTTATAGGGGTAGCAGTCATATTGGACCATAAGCCTGCTACCAGAGAAGTCTAGACATCGACCAAAGATAGTATGAAAATTTGGGTAAGCACAGATTCAAGGTGATAACTCGGTACCGAGTTATCTCCTTAGGGGCAAACTCGATGCTTTTTCTTGGATTGAATTTCTTAGTTCATTTCGTAATATCCTTGTGTTTTCGTAGCTTGTTATCTTGTTTTGACGATCTTTCCTCCATAACCTGACTTATTATACAGTTCACCGGAGCTAACTCTTCACTTCTTAAGATAGGTCATCTAGAATTTTACAAAATCGCTTGGGCTTGCATACAATAGTTAGAGAATGGCTTGTGGAAAGTTGGAATTCCGCACTATGGAGCACCATACCTTGGTATCGAGTTATGGCCATAACTCGATACCGAGTTATGGACTTAGCACTATAGTGGCTCAAATTTGCTCAACCTATTTCCCTTGCCTATGTGAGCCTAACTTCTAACTTTTAAGTCGTTCTATCTTCATCTTGATGTTCTATCTTCTATAGGCTTTTGCTTAGTTAAAAATCAGTTAACTGTATAAATTTCATAGCTATTTGAGATAGCACTCTGTGATTGTAATTTCATGATTTGAAGATCGCTTTGGCCATCAAATCGTTCGATTTTAAAATATAGCGATATTTATACTCATTTTAATTTACAGCATTGATCCAAACTCAACGGAAGTGGTCTCGAGCCCTAATTTGACTGTATAAGAAAAATCATATTTTTGGACCTTTAATTAATTAACGATTCAATATTTAAATAAATTATTTAAATTTCCTATTGTTAAAATATAGATTGTTACATGAATCCTTTGTTTTAGAATGTTAGTCTCACCGTAAGAGTTAGTAAACTTAGATTTAACTAGGAACTTTAAGCTAGTCTACATAGTTAAATATGGATATTAGAATAATTTTGACCATTGGCCAGATTCTAGATATCTAAGCGATATAGGGATGATGAAAAGAATATGTGTATATGTTATTATTGGGTGAGCATATTATGGATTAGAAATTAGATTTTGTCTAGAAGATATCTCTGCATCAAACTTGTGCCCAATATTACTTCAGCAAAGTCTGTACAAGCTACAATATTTAAATTATTTAAATACTGATTGAGGATAGAGTTCATAGAAAAGTCAACACAACCAAGTTTTTACATATTTCCAAATTTGACTAATGTATAATTAATTTATAATTGTTATAAATTAATAATAATTTAATACAAATGTTAAATTAAAATTTTATCGAATTTTTAATTTACATTTGAAGCAAAGATTAATTAAAATGATGAATAAAAGTTTTATGTTTGTATAAGAAGAATATATTCAAATAATACTATAAATAATTGATTCAAACCGAGTCAGTTAGCTATGGCAAACCAAGGGTTACATAAGGGCATAACATAGCCAAAGCGACCAAATGACTTATTCTCCAGACTTTGAGATAAAGGAGGTAGATATTTGATATTTATTTGGTTATAAAAAGGTAGGCCCATCTCCTTATCTCTACAATCAATCAGCTTAACGCTAGCCTCTAGTAAACATGGTGAAGCCAATGAGAGCCTCGCAACCCGTAGCTAAGGCGATAAAGGTGATAACCAACAACTGAGATGATCGATAATAAGCTGGACCGTAAGGAGGAGGTAACATCTTTATTTGGTTATATATTTAAATATAAATTATATTCATATGTATGCTTCTAGTCCGCACATATATTTCGACCGTATTTAAATATTAAAAATTATTCGAAAATAATTTTTAACAATAAAATGACAGAGTAATACTATTTTAATATTATATATGTATGGGTTTAAAATGTCTTTGAATTCAATGTACAGATTTAAATATACACGTACATATATAAATAAAAGGTATTCTCTATTAGTTTTTAAATTAAATATGTGTGTGTGTGTGTTTGTAATTTCCATATGAAAATTCTATAAAATAATAGTAATAATAATTTTTAACTTACAATTCTAGAAAAAATTGTTTTCAATTTTGTACAAAATTTCAAACATATTCTAAGATTTTAATTTTAAAAAATTCAATTAGAAAAATTTAGTTGGATTTAATAGTAATAAATTATTACCCTTGTTGGCGACTTATTTAAAATAAAATAACTTTTTTCAATTTGGATTTCTTATTTATTTGAAATGGTCAAAATCATTTTAAAGTTTGAATTTTAGATATCTAACCTCCATTTGGCTTTAAAATAAATATATATGTAATTATATTTGCTTAATCCATATAATAAAATATGCACAAATATATATGCAATATATGACTTTATATAATAAGCTGAAATTATTTTATAAATATTATCTATATATATTAAAAATATAAATTAAATATTTTTTTTGAAAGCAAGTAAATTTTATCGGGGCATTTTCAGCTAAAAAGAGGATCGGCCCATATAATCAACACAAGTACATATATTTACCTTTATAGCTCATCCAAAATATTCACTAATTCACTACTTTCTAGATCTATCTTTTCTTCACCCACTCTACTACGCCTACAACCTTTCTCTTTCATGCTGGCTGATAGCTTCCATAGCTCATACTTGGGTTTTTTGCCATTTGTGTCCTCCGATCCCTTCCTTCTGACAACACTACTCCTTGTACCGTGCTCCTGGTAATTATATTCCCTCTTATCCTTATAGCAACCATTTGCATGTCTATCATAGCTAACTTGCTACCTTCTCTTGCATTTCTCTCCACATTCTGGAATATTCCTCTACTCCTCTCCTTCCACATACTCCAAACAGCAGCTGTTTGGGCGATTCAGCTCATTTTGGATTCCAAGCTTTTGGTTTGCCTTCTCTTAGCTAGGCAATTCACTATTTGGTTCAGAATTAAGTTTGAGCTTATGAAGTTAGCACAAGTGTGCATTTTTCCAAAATTGTTTAAGAAAATTTGCATTCAAAGAATATATAAAAGTGATTTTCTTTAGATCTTTTGCATAAAGTGCATATTTTTTCTTCAGTTATCCCCTATTTCTACAATCTCTCTTTAGTAGGAAGTTTCTGCAGCCATGCCTTGTAAGTCTTCAAGGTCATTCTTGGACTATTTACTCAGTCCCAAACAATTTCGCTCTAACTTACCTATTGGTCTCTTCTCCTTACTACTTCCTATGCAGATTTGTTGTAAATTCTTTTGTAGTGTGTTTCCATGTCCATATGTCATTCTCTCTACCCACGTATACAAATATGTTATACACACACATATATGAATATAAATATTTAATTATAGAAATGGAAAAAATAATATAACTTTTATTAGTGTACATACAATCATTTGATGAATATCTTATACCCCTTTAACGTCATCACTAACATATGATATTAACTAATATACTTATTAACGATAAGGAACAATGAACAATTATACATATGTTTCCATATTACCCTTAGGTTAGATCACTGCCCATAATATAGTTATTATGTTTTTGTTATTGTTAACCGAGTTTTAGACCAAGAAGAAGTCAGCGGAAGTTAGAACTTCATGACGAAGACAAAACGATTTGAAAACTTATAAGTGCCCTAAAATTAGTTAGATAAGAAACTTGGGAAAATTTCACAAGTGTTGGAGCAAGTACCTCAACTCGGTACCGAGTTAACCTTAGTTAACCGACTTGCCAACTTCCATCCAATCATCTCCAAAACTTCACAACACTCTAGTGCTACTCCAATGAGTCGGTATCATGTGCTTTATCTAGAGTTTACATGACCAATTCTAAGATTAATGAAATGACATCAAGGAGGCTATAATACCTCCAGTGCTATCAACATGATTGCAAGAGTCAACTCGAAGATGATAATGAAGGGGATCAAACATCAAAGAGGACGAAAGAAAGACAAAGTAAGTGAAGTGGTGCAATTTGCACCAAGGTCCATTGGTTGGTACCGATCTATAGAACTTAGTTCGGTATCGAGCTATGCATTTAGCTCCTACATGCTTGAGTTTTCCTATATGACTTTGAGCCGCCTCGTGAATTTCATTGCAAGCAGGCTTCAACCTCCATATGCATGTTCCTCTATAAATACAAACTACAGAGCAACCAAAATGGAATCTAATTTCTGTTATCATTACACGGAAGCTCTACCACCTATTCTTCTTCTTCGTCCACACAATAGTCACTAAGGCAACTACTCTAGGCAATTCTAGGACATAGAATCTATCTAATCCCTATACAGTGACTTATTATCTCTTCTAATGGCTCTAAGGAAAATAAAATATGGCTCTAGAAGATATGTAGGAGCAAAAGTTGGTGATGTTGAAGCAAAAACCCACCAAAGCGAAGTTAGTAATGAAATCCATTACCAAGATCTTCTACCTAGCAGTAAGTTATCATAAGAGAGAACTTAATTGGATGATCGATGAACCTAACCCAAAATTTACCGATAGTCAAAACGCCTTCATGGATAAGATGGATACGTTGCTAACTTTGTAATTGCCAACAATCATAAGAGTAAGAAGTGAAACTTCTCCTATGATAAAAGAAGAGAATTCCTCCATTTCTGGCCTAAATCGGAGAGAAGGAAAACAAAAACAAAAGGAAGTGATTGTTCAAGCTACGGGCAATGTTGTAGGACGGAGTAGGGCAGTTCACCCTTGCAAGGAGATAGCTCAGTACCGAGCCAAGACAGCTTAGTACCGACCCAAACCTTGGGGTGAAAAATCCTCCGAAAGGTGATGTAGTGCTTGTCGCTGATTCTAAAGATGATATGCAGCCAGATGGTGATGACTTGGAGTTGGATACTGGTGCTAATAGGCAAAAAATTAGAGCTGAAGCTTAAATTGCTATGGCAAACCTGACCGATCGCCAATGGAGTTCTACAGGATTTGTTCTCTAAGAGAATGGAGAACCTAGACATCAAATGACAAATTGAAATCGTTTGCAAAGTCAAACACTTAGTGCAGCCCCTGGCAGTCGACCTGCGGGTTGCCGTGCCAGTGAGGAGTATATTGCTGGCATTGTGAAACAGTTGGTGGAAGAGAGTAGGAGTAGGAAAAATGAAGTCTGAGGTTCCACACCAAGCCAAAATCCATTCACTGTAAATGTTCTAGGAGAGGAATATCATCGAAAATTCACCATGCCGACTATGCCATCATACAATGGAACGACGAACCCCAAACAGTAATTGTTTTAGCACGGGTGGCATATGAACAGAGCTAGAGCTATGGATGTTATTCATTGTAGGTGTTTCCTTATGTTCTTAGATGGAGTCGCTTTCGGGTGTTCTACAAGACTTGCACTAAAGTCTATTTTCGCTTTTGATGGATTGGCAAGGAAGTTTTTGGAACTGCTTAGACTCTACACTACCCGACCAAAGGACGCAATGTCCCTATCTATATTTTCTCTAGGACATAACGAGTCATTGAAAACTTTCTTGAACTGATTCAACATTTTAGCTGCTGAAGCAAGCAATCTAAAGGACGATATGGCGTTTATGGCTTTGGTTCGAGCTATTCGTCTAGATATGGATTTCAATAGATGAATTAGAATGAAATAACCAACCACCAAAGAGGAATTTCACCGAAAGCCAAACCAGTTTTTGAGGCTGGAAGATGCTTACACGATGGGGGGAAATCCCGCCGACGAGAAATCAAAGGATGTGATTTAGAATAACGTTGCAGTCAAAAGAATGTAAGTAATTTTAGAGCTACTATAGGAAATGTAAGGAAGACTATGAACAAGAAGAAGAGAAATCAGAATATTGGCAGACTTGACGGGAATGGAAAACGTCTAAGGAATCTAAGGCCTAAAGATTATACGCCATTGAATGATTGTTTTGAGATCATCTACCTTGCCACTCAGGGATCTGTGCAATAGAAGAAACTTCCTAGAGGGAAGCAACTGAGAAACAAAAGAGATTAGTGAATTATTATCACTTCCAAGAGACTCATAGGCATATCAAAAATGAGCATCGACATCTAAAGGACATAATTGAAGATTTGATAAGAAACAACATGCTTTAGCAGTTGGTGAAGTAGCCATAAAATCCAAAATAACAAGTTAGACCCCAAGCCCTGAATGCGTAAGGAAATCAGCCTAGACCCAATGGAGAAGGGTCCAGTGGAATAGACCAGAGACTGGTTATAACCACCATTGCTGAAGGTCCTCGTCCAGCATAGAATACTTGGGACGAAATGGAGCAATATGCTAATTCTTTAAAGCATTCCCCTTAAGAGAGAGTTGCTATGCCATCGAAGAAGGAATTCTGACTAAGCAACAAAGAATAATTATCGATGTTATTGTGTTTCGAAATCAGGATGCTGAAGGCATAGAAGCACTAACTCTCGACCCAATGGTGACAGCTATTTGGCTCGGCCCAGCGGTTGGGCATCGAGTTTTGGTTGATAGTGGAATTTTGGTCAATATTATAAACTAGAAGATTTTTTACCATATGAAAATTAGCACGAAGGATGTGAGCGCTTCCAAAACAAAGATCAAAGAATTTACAGGCAAACTTAAATAGCCACTTGGAACGATCGACTTACTTGTAGAGTTTAGAGAAGGAGAATAGAGAGTGGTTCTCATCCAGACATTCATATTTGTTAATGAGTATTCTCCTTATAATTCTTACTTAGACCGACCAACCCTTGCCGACTTTAAATCACTTTGGCTCCATAATTGTAACATCCCCCACTTGGAGGGCCAAAACTAATGGCTACGGATGCTGCGGTAATCCATAATTATTAATCCTCGACGACCAAATGCGGTAATTTTAGATACATTGGTACAAAAAAATGCATGGATATGGAAATTTTTTAAAAATAAACAAACAAATTTTTCATTCCATTTCAAAACATTTCAAATTCATTACATAATCCCAATACGAGAACCACGTGCAAAGAAAAATATATTTATTACAACAAAAACCAAGAAAGACTTATGAAGATGCTTCCTTGGATGAACATAGTATATATATGTAATTAAACAACTTTTCCTTTACAAGAACAACACCTCAGAATCAAAATAAAAGAGAACTCTGAGTGGCTATCATGCCTCCTGCAAGTCTTCGGAAGCTTATTCGTCTAAGGAGGTACCTGAAAACCTCAACTCTCAAATTCAGAATCAATTGAGCACCCGAGAGTTTAAGGGGAAAACATAAACTTCGAGTCACACATAAAGCCCGGTATGAATAATGATCTACCATCTCAAACCCTATAGATATATAGTGAGATCACGCCGCTTAGCGGAACGGGTTTTCCCCTCACAAGTATCCTAAAAACATTATAAAACCATATTTTGTGCTCCTACACCCACAATTGTTAAAACAAATCAAAATAATATAATACGATAATATGCAAACAAGTAAATTAATTCTTGATTTCCCATCCCTATTCAATTTGACTAACTGTCTCATTTACCATTTCTAGGATCACATTTAAATTATTAGTTTTCATAGGTTGACTAATAACCTATTTGATATTTATGGACTCCTTGTCCAGTTTCATAGCTTTCATGGGATTACTATTAACCTATTAAATTTAGGGATTCCCTATCCTATTTCATAGTTTTCATGGGGTCGCTAAGGACCTATTGGCCCTCGCCAATAACACCATTGTTTCATGGGTTCTTCCTGAATCTATTGGTAACTCCAATAACTTCCCTCTTATTCTAGTTTTTTCATGGGTTGACTGGGAACGTACTGACATCTGTCAATTACTTAATTTGGATATAGTTTCCATGGGTTCACTACAAATCTATTGGCACCAGCCAATACCTCAATCTAATCACAGTTTTCATGGGTTTACTATGAACCTATTGGAATTTGTCAATAAACTTTTCCTAAACATAGTTTTCATGGGTTTAATATAAACCTATCTATCTGACAACTTCATTATTTAGGCATCCTAAATTGTGTCTACTTGACCTCCTGGATGCAATTATACTCATTCATGAGTTAACTTAAATTATATCCACTATTAGGTCAACCTAGCTGCTTATTCTCCCCTTCCTAAAAATACAGTTATGGTTCCATTAGATGTGAATATATGTATATATGTATATATGTATGTATATGAAGAAGTAAACATAATAACATAATGACACCAGCACCTGTGGTTTATTATCCTTGAAATCCTTTTATATATATATCTTGGTTAATCCCTTTAACTTATTAATCAAGGAAAACTTCTACAAAAACTCCTTACTTAAAATTATTTTAAAACTCTTTTATTATTCAATGGTTTTCTTTTAAAATGAGATTAGGTTATTTTTTTTCGAAATTAAGGCTTTCCAAAACTTAAAACATCACTTTCAAAACTCCTGGATAACCTCCTTCGCAAGCATAGAAAACCTCTTTTCAAAACATTAAATATATACCTCTCTAAGGTCTTTAATCATCTCTTTCAAAAGCAAAATATACCTTTCGAAAGTACCAAGGCATTACTTAATAATCCTTAGAAACATTGCCTCGAAATCAATGAAAGAAACTCTTTCGAAATCATTGGGTTTGCTTTAAAAAAATTCTTTTGGGTCAAAGTGAATATAAACGAAAGTATCCCTTTTGAAACATTTAATATTCATATAAAATCGTTTAGAGAAAGTTTGATGGCATCGGCACCATCCTTTTCAAAGCTTCAAAACATTTAAGTAAACATTGAAGGTTAGCATCGAAACCCCCTTTCGAAGCCATTGCCTTTGAAACCCTTGAACCCTTTTGAAAGCATTTAGGAAGTGGCTTAGTATAAGTTTAAAGCAAAGGCTATCCTTTAAAATAATTGATGACTTTAGCAAACTCGAAAGGCAAATGAACGGCAGTTGGGTTTCGACTAGGTCAGAACCATCATTTTCGAAAGCATTGTTTTATAGTCAAAGGAATCATTCGAAAGCATCATACTTAGAAATGAAAGATGGAAACCCTCTTTGAAAGCTATTTAGAAAACCCCTTTCGAAAGCATACATTTCGAATACATCGAAAGCTTTCAGCGAAACAAAGCAGGCGCTTAACACTTGGTAACAAAGCAATAGTTTCGACCCAATCGGAGCTATGCTTTCGACACCATGCCTTTCCCCTTTCTCCAATCCACTACCAACATCGATACATTGTGTGTTGTTTTTGGCTTTGTGGGGTTTTGACTTGATTTCAGGCGGAAGATACAAGTCAAATGATGCTTCTAATAGAGGCAGAATCCAATTTTCTAGGTAAATCTGATTTAATGCCAATCAATTAAACACTTTCTAACTAACCTGCCTACTTGTAAGCATATGATTCGTTGCCTCAACCTTTCAAATCCGTTACAAAAATAACTGCCGCGTAAGTTTAGATCTAAACAAAGATTAATTTAACAAATGAGCCCTTCCAATATGCAAAACAATTAAATCATTTAGGTCCTTCTTTCAAAATAATTTAATTCTCATAGCAAATAACATAGAAAAAATCCTCAAAAATCACAGAAAATCACTTTTAATATGTTATCTAACATATCTAAATTTCAGATCCAAATTCTCATTATAATTTTTAAATAAATTTTTAAACCCAATTAATCGTATTTTCCTTTGAAAATTCATAATAAATTCTCCATAAATTGAAAAATTATGAAAATTAAAACCCAACTCTAAAATCATGTTTTTCATTACATAAAAATTCTCATGGCATTTAAAATCGATCATAATCGGTTTTACCCGTAAAACTATGTAAATCATATTTAGACAATCTTGTTTCAATCTGAATGTTATGATCCAAGCATATCATCATCCAAATTATCATGAAAATGAATTTAATCTTAAAGCCTTAAACAATGATCATAAAAACAAATAAGGATGATACGTATTATTACTCGCCTCGATTAAGATAAGGAATTTGAGATTTGATTGAGATTAATTAACCTTGCTTGAATTCTAAGCTTTACTTGAAACTTTGTTCTTCTAGCAATGGCCGGCTCTAAGCTCTTCTTTTCTTACATTTTATATTTTGTGAAAATGAGAAATGAACGTAAATGGTATAAGGAACGAGAATATATAATGGTTATGGTAATAAGGTGCGGCTATTTCCTAATATGCCCTTGTGTAACTTAGTTAGTCTATACGCCACTCTTAAGCCCGTGTAAATAATTAAGCATGGCCATTAATTATTTATTCAAATCTCAATTCCCTTATCATTCTAGTGTTTAAATTATTCTATTTAATTTATCTAATTAAATCTTCTGAATAATGTTATTAAAAAATAGAGGTTTTACAGGCTCCTCTCCTTAAAGAATTTCGTCCTCGAATTTCAGTAAGGACTAAATATTAAACATAGCAATCATCTGTAACAAATCCTAACACCCATATTATCCTATCTGACTAGTAACTGTCTATATAAATCTAATATAGACATACCCACAAAGCAGATCAAGATAAATATCTCTAATACCGTCTTCTGTCTCCCAAGTTCCTTCTCGTTGTCGTTCCACTGAACTTTCACCAACTTAACTATTTTGTTTCCCAATCTTTTCTCATCTCTTGCTACAACCTGAACTAGTTATCTAAAAAAAAAAAATCAAATTAGGCTCTAATATCAAATCATCCAACCCTGTTGGTGGAATAGTTGTCTCTGGATCATGCACATACTTGCGAAGATGAGATACGTGAAATACATTATGGACACTTGCCATACTGCTCGGCAAATCTACTCTATATGCAAGCTTTCCAATCCTCTCTGTAGTCTGGAATGGAACAACATATTTTTATACCAGTTTTTCTAACTTTTCAAACCGTACCATACCCTTCATCAGTGATATTTTAATAACATCCTTATCTCCAATTGAGAATTCTAGGTCTTTGCGCCTCTTGTTTGCGTAACTCTTCTGTTTGGATTGAGCTTCCTTCATCTTTTCTCGCATCAATTCAATCTACTCTGACGCCTCAATAACCAAATTCGGACCTATGACTAATATGTCTTCAGTCTCCAACCAACAAGCTAGTGCTTTGGATGGCCTTCCATACAAAGCTTCAAAAGGCGCCATTCCTATACTTGTTTGATAACTATTATTATAGGAAAACTCAAATAAATGTAGGTGATCTTCCCAAGATCCACCAAAGTCCAATACACAAGCTTTCAACAAACCCTCCAGTACCATATTGACTCTCTCTGCCTGTCCATCCGTCTGAGGGTGATATGCAGTGCTTATCTTGAGCTTAGTGCCTAATACATCCCGTAGACTCATCCATAATTCACTAGTAAACAATGCATCTCTATCGCTGATTATACTATTAGGAATCCCATATAGTCTAACTATGTTCTTTATGAACAACTTAGCTAAAATAGGCGCCATCCTGGTTGACTTATCTAGAATGGGCACTCTTGGTCAACTTGTCCACCATGACCCATACAATTTCATTTCCTCTATTTGACCTTGGTAACCCGTCTATAAAATACATGGATATCGAATCCCATTTCCAAACTGGAATCTCTAAAGGTTGAAGCAACCCACTCGGCTTCTAACGGCTTTCACTTGTATACAGTTTGCACACCGCCTAACCCACAAGCCAACATCACTCTTCATACCTTCCCAAAAGAAGCTCCTCTTCATATCTTGATTCATCATGGTCCCTCCGGGATGAATCGTAAACTTAGACCGATGACATTCTCTAAGAACTTCTTTCCTTAATTCCTCAACATTCGGAACACACAATCATCCGTTCTTTCTCAACCATTCACTCTGTTCAAGACTAAAATCTTTTAGTTCATCGGTCTCGGTTCCAATCTCAAGCTTTCAAATCCTCTTGGCTAACAAAGGATCCTCTTTCTTCTTAGAAGCAATCCTTTCGATCAACACTGGTCGAACTTCTAAATAGGACAACATGGCGGTGCTCTGACTAGAACTAGCAATCGACCTTAACTGCACACTACAAGTAGTCAAAACTTCTAAATCCTTCCATTCTGTCAACATAGCTAACAACACATTCTAATGTCTTTTGCTAAGTGCATCTGCTACTTTATTTCCTTTTCTAGGAGTATACTGTATACCAAAATCATAAAAAGCTAAAATCTCCAGCCACTTCTGTTGTCTCACATTCAGCACATTTTGAGAGAATATGCACATTAAAGACTTATGATCTGTATGTATCCTAAACCACTCCCCTAAGAGATAATGCCTCCAAATCTTTAATGTGAAGATCCCTACAGCCAACTCCAGATCATGAGTAGGATATCCCACTTCACGCGGTCTAAGCTGTCACGAAGCGTAGGCAATCACTTTACTATTCTGCACTAGCACAGCTCCTAATCCAGTCCTACATGCATCGGTATACACCACCGACCCTTAGTTTTCATCTGGAACTACTAACACATGTGCGTTGGTCAACAAATACGACAAACTTCACATCCTTCATGGTTAGCTTAGTCAAAGGTGGTGCTATCCATAAGAAATCCTTGATGAATATCTGGTAATAGCCAGCAAGTCCAAGAAAACTTCTAATCTCAATCACCGTCTCTGGTCTCTTCCAATTATTAACAGCTTCAATCTTATCTTGATTGACGGACAATCCTTTCTCTGAAACCACTTGACCAAGAAACTTAACCTCTTTCTTCCAAAAATGACACTTCAAAAACTTTGCCTTTCAGTTGATGTTGCCTCAACGTATCAAACAATACTCTAAGTTGATTCTCATGCTATCTTTCATCCTTAGAGTATACCAAAATATCATCTATAAACACCAACACGAACCTATCCAAATACTATCAGAAAACTCGATTCATCATATCCGCTAAGAAAGCAGGTGCATTCATTAATCTGAATGGTATTACTAACCACTCATACAAAACATACCTGGTCCGAAATGATGTCGGAGGAGTACTGTTCTCTTCCACTCTTAACTGATGGAAACCTATCGCAAAATCCAACTAGGAAAACACTCTTGCTGCAGACAACTGATCAAATAGATTATCTATTCCCGGCAAAGAATACTTAATAGTCCTTTCGTTCAACTTATGTTATTCGATACACAACCTTAACAACCTATTTGGTTTCTATATGAACACCATGGCTGCTCCCTAAGGTGAACTGCTTGGTCTAATAAAATTCCTTCCTTCTAGATCCACTAGCTGCATCTTCAATTCCTTCATCTCAGTGAAGATCATCCCGCTAGGTGGTCTACTCACAGGCTCAACTCCTGGCGCAAGATCTATCCGAAACTCAACAGCTCATTTCAATGGTAGTCTTGTGACCGGCCCAATAACATCTGCAAAATCTCTCGCTACTCGAACCTGACTTAACTCTTCTCCCACTTCCATAGCACTTAACAAAGCACAACTACGCCGGTCAGAATTCCCTACTGAGAATATTATTTAGTTATGAATATTAGGGTGTCTTAGTCATATCTCCCTATCTTGGAAAAATATCCTAGCCTCATACAAGCTCAACCAGTCAATGCCCAAAATGATTCCAAGATCTACGAAATCGAAAACATAAAGACTGCATGCAAACTTATGACTTAACAAGTCAAGTTCTAACTGGTCACATCTCATCCCTAGAGTTGCATGCCCTCCTATCGGATTCGCAACCCTTAAGGAAGTAACAAGGTATGTGGGTTGTAAACACAACCTATCAACCAAATTTTGACATATAAATGAATGTGATGCTTCGGTATCAAAGAGTATCCTAGCTGGTATACTCTAAATAAAAAATGTACCTTCCATCCTAGTCTTCCCTTTTTCAGCTGTAGTCGGCTTAGAAGATGATGGTATAATAGCAAAAACCTTTCCTTTGTCCGCCCTGCCTGGCTACGGACACTGGTTCTTGTAATGCCCAATCTAATTATAGTTAAGGCACTTCACATTCTTCTTTCTTGCGGCCTTCTTCCCCTTTCCTGACTGGCATTCATGAGCGTAATGACCCTTCTTGTCGCACTTGAAGCAAACAAAATTGGCCTTTGCCTTCTTGGCTGCCTCCCCATTCTGTGTTCCTTTCTTCTTAAAGAACTTTCTCTTCTTTCCCTGATAACCTTGGGTTTCAAATGGCTTCTCTCTAGCACAAATAGCAAGCATCCCTTCATGATGGATTGCCATCTCTACCACTACATTACTAGGATCATAAAGATGTGGCAGGGTTGCCTTAGTATTCTCGGGCCTCGGTCCCTTAATGAACCTCTCTTCCTCCTGATGACGGTGTCTATAGTATTATATCTATAATGAGACAACTCGTCAAACTTAGTGCCATACTCAACAAACGACATGTCTCCCTTCTCCAGATCCAAAACTTCCTCAGCTGCGCTCATTTAGAAACCTCACACATAAACCTCTTTTCAAATCTCCTTTGAAATCAACCCAAGTCAATTCCTCCTCCAGAACTCCAACAGTAACACTATTCCAACTATGAAGTGCTGACCCTTACAACTGCCCAGATGCGAACCTTCTCTTCTGCTTATCATCTAAACCCAGATCAACAAAGATACGCTCACAATGCAACAACCAATTCTCTACCTCTATGGCATTCTCCATCCTCATGAATGGCTTCCCACCAAGACTGGTGTAATCTATGCTCAGCATAGCATAATTATTCCCAACTGGAGCCACAGGATTAGCTCCTTCAATATTTCCAACAACTCCAGCAGCAACTCCTGCTTACATCATATTGACAAAGAACCGATCCATCGTCCCCATATCCACTGGTGGATTTCCAGCACTCATGTTGGCATCTACATTTTTTTGCATTAGCCTGTCGTCCTGGGTTCATCCTGGTGGGCGAACATTTCTATTGGTTGTGGTGCTTCCTCCACCGAGACTTCCTCTTCTGTTTTCTACCACCAAATCTTCTTTTTTGTAAATCTGCATAGAGCCTTAGTAAGATACAGAAGAACAGTGGAAGAGAATGAGGAATACGTACTCAAATAAACACACACACACACACACACATATATACATGTGTCTATATATATATATATATTTATATATTCAAACACAAGTATGTTAGTATAGTGTTAACCCAAGACCTTATTTTTTGATTCATTGGATTATGGTTTGAAAAATCTTTGAGGTTTAAATTTATTTTGATTTTCATAATCCTATGCTCTGATACCAAATTGTGACGTCCCTCACTTGGAGGTCCAAAACTAATAATTACGGATGCTGCAGTCATCTATAATTATTAATCCTCAACAAACAAATACGGTAGTGTTCGATAGAATGATATAACAGAAACACATGGATGTGGAAAATTATGAAAATCAACAAACAACTTTCTCATTCAATTTCAAAAAAATTCAAATTTATTACATAATCCCAATATGTAAACCACATTCAGAGAAAATATATTTATTATAAGATATGCCAAGAGCGACATATGATGATGCCCCCTTGGATGAACAGAGTATATATTGGCAATCAATCAACTTTTCCTTTACAACAACAACACAATGGAATCAAAATAAAAGAGAACTCTAAGTAGCTATCATGCCTACTACATGTCTCTAAAATCTTACTCGTCTAAGGTGGTACCTAAAAACCTGAACTCTCAAACTACTCAAAATCAATTGAGCATCGAGAGTTTAAGGGAAAAACATAAACTTCGAGTCAGACGTAAAGCCTGGTATGAATAATAATCTACCATCTCAAACCCTTTAGATTCTAGTGAGACCACACCGCTTCGCGGAATGGGTTTCCCCCTCACTAGTATCCTAAAAACTTTATAAAACCATATATTGTGCTCCTACATCCACAATGATTAAAATAAATCAAAATAATATAATATGATGATATGCAAACAAGTAAATTAATTCTAGATTTCCCATTCCTATTCAATTTGACAAACTTGCTCATTTATAGTTTCTAGGATCACCATTAACCTATTAGTTTCCATAGTCTAACAAATAACTTGTTTGATGTTTATGACTCCCTATCTAGTTTCAAAGATTTCATGGGCTTACTATTAACATATTTAAATGTATGGACTCGCTGTCATATTTCATAGTTTTCATGGGATCACTAAGAACCTATTGGCCCCTTCCAAAAACATCATTGTTTTATGGGTTCTTCCCGAAAATATTGGTAACTTATGTAAATTCCCTCTTGTCCTTGTTTTCATGGGTTGACTAAGAACCTATTGACATCTGTCAATAACTTAATCCGGATATAGTTTTCATGGGTTCACTACAAAGCTATTGGCCCCTGCCAGTAACTCAATTTATTCATAGTTTTAATGGGTTTACTATGAACCTATTGGCATCTGTCAAAAACTTTTTCTTAACATAGTTTTCATCGGTTTACTATGAATCTGTCTATCTAAGAACTTCATTATTTAGGCATCCAACATTCTGGTCAATCTGACCTTCTAGATGCAATTCTACTTATTCAGGAGTTAACTTAATTTATATTCACTACTAGGTGGCCCTCGCTGGTTATTTGGCACTTCTCCAAAATACAATTATGGGACCCTTAGAATGTGAATATATATATGTATATATATGAAGAAGTAAATATAATAACCTAATAATACCAGCACCTATGGATCAATATCCTTGAAATCCTGTTATATATATCGTGGTTAACTCTTTAACTTATTAATCAAGAAAAGCTTCTTCAAGAACTCCTTAATTAAAATCATTACAAAATTCTTTTATTGTGCCATGGTTTTCCTTTAAAATGAAACTGGGTTATTTGTTTTGAAAACTAAGGCTTTCGAAACCTTAAAACACTACTTTTGAAACCCCTGGATAACCTCCTTCGAAAGCATGGAAAACTTCTTTTCAAAAGAATAAATATATACCTTTCAAAGCTCATTAATCATCTCTTTCGAAACCTAAATATACCGTTCGAAAGTACCAAAGCATTACTTAATAATCCTTAGACAGATAACTTTGAAACCAATGAAAGCAAATCTTTCGAAACCATAAGGTTTTACTATAAAAATATCTTTTGGGTCCAAGTGAATATATACGAAGGCATCCCTTTCGAAACCTTTAATCCTCATATAAAATTTCTTAGGGAAAGTTTGGTGGCATCGGCACCATCCTTCGAAAGCTTCAAAACATTTAAGTAAAACATTGAAGGTTAGCATCGAAACCCCCTTTCGAAGCCATTGCCTTCGAAACCCTTGAACCCTTTTGAAAGCGTTTAGGAAGCCACTTAGTATAAGTTTAAAGCAAAGGCTATCCTTCAAAAGAATTGTTGACTTCAATACACTCGAAGGCAAAAGAACGACAGCAGGGTTTCGACTAAGTCGGAACCATCATTTTCGAAAGCATTATTTTATAGTCAAAGGGACTCATTCGAAAGCATCATACTTAAAAATGAAATATGGCAACCCACTTCGGAAGCTATTTAGAACACCTCTTTCGAAATCATACATTTTGAATACATCGAATGCTTTCAAAAAAACAAAGTAGACACTTAACATTTGAAAGCAAAGCAATGGTTTCGACCCTATCGACATATATGCTTTCGATACCATGCCTTTTGCATTTTTCCAACTCACTATGTACCAACATTGATACCTTGTGTATTGGTTTTGGCTTTGTGGGGTTCTGACTTGATTGTAAGCAGAAGCTACGATCGAAAGGTGCTTCTAATGGAGGCTGAACCCACTTTTCTTGGTAAATCTAACTTAATTCTAATTAAAGCAAACACTTTCTAACTAATCTGCCTACTTGTAAACATATGATCGGTTGCCTCAACTTTTCAAATCCTTTACAAAAATAACCGCCGCGTAATTTCAGATCTAAACCAAGATTAATTTAACAAATAAGCACTTCCGTTAAGCAAAACAATTAAATCATTTAGATCCTCCTTTCAAAATAGTTTAGTTCTCATAGCAAATAACTTAGAAAAAAACCCCTTAAAATAGCATAAATTCATTTTTAATATCTTATTTAACATAGCTAAATTTCAGACCTAAATTCTCAATATAATTTCTGAAATAAATTTATAAACCCAATCAATCATATTTTCCTTTTAAAATTCATAATAAATTCTCCTTGACTTGAAAAATTATGAAAATTAACACGCAACTCAAAAATCATGTTTTCCATGACATAAATTTTTATAATGGCATTCGAAGTCAATTATAATCGGTTTTACCTTAAAAGCCCTGTAAAATCATATTTAAACAATCTCATTTAAACCTAGCATGTTATGATCAAAGCGAAAATGATCATAAAAACATATAGAGATGATATAAATTATTATTTGCCTTGATTAAGATAGGGAATTTGAGATATGATTGAGATTAATTCCCCTTGCTTGAATTCTAAGATTTACCTAAATTTTTCTTCTCCTAGCAATGGCCGGCTCTAAGATATACTTTTCTTACGTTTTATGTTTTGTTAAAATGAGAAATGAAAGTGAATGGTATAAGGAATGAGAATATATATAAGGGTTATGATAATAAGGTGGGGCTATTACCCAATATGCACTTCTGTAAATGAACTAGCATATAAGCCATTCTTAAGCCCATTTAAATAATTAAGCATGACCTTTAATTATTTATTCAAATCTCAGTCCCCTTATCACTCTAATGTTTACATTATTTTATTTATATAATTAAATCTCTTGATTGATGGTATTAAAAATTAGAGGTGTTACAATGGTGTCTCACGATGAAATTCCTAAGGATGAATGAGATATAAGTAATAAGTGGAGACCAAAGCTCAGTAAGAGAATACTACGCTGCTGAATTACATGAATCAAAGTGTCATGAAAAGGAAATAATATGGGGAAGACTCTCCGCATTCTGGAACTAAAAGCATGGAAATTACATAACACCGCCTGGCTCATGGATCATAGTCATTTCGACAAGGCTATGGATTGCAGGAAGAAGAGTTCAGGGGAGATATGGATGGCACTAGCGTAGATTATGGTAATTGTCCCTATCGACATGGATAACCCAACTCAGGTCTTGAAAATAGGTTTGCAATTTGGAATCAGGATGCAAAAATGAATTGTTAAACTTCCTTCGTGCTAATCTAGACGTGATTGCTTGAACGCATTCCGATATGTATGGGATATCTTCAGAGATAGCATGTCGCAAAGTTAACAACGATCCCTAGTTCACATCAGTAAAGAAAAAGTGATGCAGTCTAGGTTTGGAACAATCCGCTTCACTAAAGGAAGAAGTGTATAAGCTGTTACCCAACAGATTTATCCACGATGAAACATATCCTGATTAGGTGTCAAACCCAGTGTTGATTCGAAAATAAAATGGCAAGTGATAGTCTTGTGTTGACTATTCGGATTAAAGAAAGCTTGCTCGAAGGATAGATTTTTGTTACCCGCATGAACCAGATCCAGAGAACACCAGCTTTATCACTGACTCGGGGCTATATTATTATCATGTAATGTCATTCGGTCTGAAGAACTCCGGAGCTACTTATCAGAGATTGATGAACACGATGTTCAAAACATAGATTGATCGAATGATGGAAGTGTATGTAGATGACATGCTCGTGAAGTCACGGGTATTTTGAAAATATCTAGATGATCTCTTATAGATGTTCGATATCGTCCAGAAGTATGAGATGAAATTGAACTCACTCAAATGTTCATTTGGAGTTGCTTCAAGAGAGTTTCTTTGTTTTATTGTGAGTGCAAGGGAAATTGAGGCCAATCCAGAGCAGATTGCTACCTTACAGAATGTTAGATCCCCAACGACGAAGAAGTTTCAAAGCTTGATCAAAAAATCGTAGCATTGAGCCAATTCATCTCCAGGGCGACGGATAAGCCTATACCATTCTTTGATACATTAAATTAGGAAAAAAGAACTTTGAGTGGAATAATGACTGCCAGACTACTTTCGAAGAACTAGTGCAACATATGGAGAGTCCACCGATTCTATCCAAACCGGCAATGGAGAAGACTTATTCATTTACCGAGCAGTGTCTGCACATGCATTAAGCACAGCGCTTGTGCATGAAGAAGCTAGGATCCAACGAATTATCTACTATATTAGCAAGCAATTCACCGAAGCTAAATGACACTATCCAAAGTTGGAAAAGCTGGCGTACTGCTTGCTAATAGCATGAAGGAAACTGTGACCATATTTTTAGGCTCACCGAATTAAGGTGCTGATAGATCAACCCCTAAAACAAGTGCTTGCCTGCCTTGAAAGATCGTGACGACATCTGAAGTTGAATGCGGAGCTAAGCCAATATGACGTGATTTATCTTCCTTGAAGAAAAATAAAAGAACAGGCACTGGCTGACTTCATCACCGAATTCACCACTTGAGATGGTGAGGAGGAGAACACTATGGTCGTGATTTCTTTGTGGAAATTTTTTGTTGATGGTGCACTGAATGAATTTTGCTTAGGAGCGGGAGTTTTCCTCGAAACTCTAAAAGGACGATCAATTTGCTATGTTCTCAAGCTGGAATTCCCAACTACTTACAATAAAGTAGAGTATGAGGTGTTAATAGATAGATTATATATTGCAAAGGAATTAGGAATAAAGAATTTGCATATCTACAAGGACTCTCAACTAGTCGTTTGCAAGGTCAGAAGGGAGTACAAGGTTAAAGGGCAAAACTTGCCCTGTACATGTCTAAGACTTGGGAGGTACTTAGTGAAATTAAACACTACGCGATATCTCACATCTCTAGAGAGGAGAATATGAAGGCTGATTCATTAGCTGAGCCTGCTAGTTCTGGAGAAGCACATCCAATGGGATTGGTTTCGATGGAAGTATTAACTACTCCATGCATAAATTCGATGGATGTCAATTAGGTTCTAGAGACTATAGAAGAAGAGTCATGGATGATGTGAATAAAGCACTATTTACTTAGGGTAATACTACCTACGGGCCATAATAAACCAAAGAAGCTCGCTCGAAAGGCACCACAATTCCCAACACAGGTCAGAGTGCTATATAGGAGAGGATTCTCCTAGCCCTTACTCGGATGTGTTATCAAAGATGAAGAAAGGAGGATCCATATGGAAATTTATGAATGAAGTAGTAGTGACCACACTAAGAGGTAGACATTGGCAAAAAAGACGCTTCACTATAGATATATCTGGCCAAAGATAAACCGAGATGCAGCAGAGTACACTAGACAGTGCAATTGATGCTCGAGATTCTCAAAGATTCCAAGAGCTCCATCTTCAAAGCTTATGCAAATGGTTAGTCCGTAGTTATTCGCGATCTGAGGAATTGATATAATCGGCGTACTACCAATAGAAAAAGGAGGAGCTAAATACACCATCGTTGTAGTTGATTACTTCACAAAATGGGCTGAAGTGGAACTGCTTGCAATAATTAATACTAAAAAGTTATTAACCTCATAACAAAAACTATTATTTGTAGGTTTGGTGTACCGTAGAGAATTATCACAAACAACGCGACTCAGTTCGAGAGCACGGAGTTCAAGGGCTTCTGAAAGTGTTATTGAATCGAGAAGTGCTTTTCCATAGTAGTGCATTCGCAGGAAGAGGGCAAGTGAAGGCGGTGAACAACATCTTTGTAACGACCCGCCGCCCTAACCGCCTCCAGCCGGTAATTAAACCAACTAGAAACGTTCAAGATGATGGATTGTTATTTAGTTTATAACATTTAAACAGAATCAGTCACAGAATCACAGAACAATAATTTTATTTCGTAAATGAACTTTTCTTTTACATACAAATATCATAGTTTATACAATGCATTTAATTTTTTTTTATACAGCGGAATATACATATATCTTTTTAAAGTACAAGAAATTTTTTCTGAAAAGCTTTAGTGAAGCGGTAATTCCCCTCTCTCTAACTTCGCTGCCTGAAAATCTTCAAGCTGTAAAAATACTCGGTCTGACCCGAGTATTACATTCAAAAGAAAATAATACACGGGTCAGTCTAATTCAAACTCAGTTATTAGTGCATGGAAGCAATAATAATTAAACAGCATTTAGACGACAGTCAAAATAAATTCACCTATCCGATCCTTTTAACAAAGAAATCGGATAACGGTAAATATAACACTTAACAGTGTTAAACAGTAAATCAGCAAATTCAAATTATCAATGAAGATAGATGCAGGAATTTTATTTTAAAAAAACATCAAAATTTGCCTAAACGGCATTTAACAACAAAATCATCATTTTAAATCAAATCAATTCAAATAATTGAAAAGTTCTTAAATCATCAAAATCGATTGGCTGCCATACACGCACGTGTGTACGGCCTGGCCAGTATGGCATATGAAATACGCAAAGAAATCAATGAATCAAAAGTAAAAGAAATATCAATTAAAATCAATACTGAGTGGCTACAGTACACGCACGCGTGTACGGCCTCGCCAACTCGAGTCACGAGGTCAAATCAAAATCAGATTCAACACAAGTGAAAATGGGCTCAACCGAAATTCAAGGTATCACTGCACAATAAAACTGTGCATGTACACAGGTACATGAAATAAAAACAGTTTCAAGCTCAAGAGGCAACAAGGTCAAGTTTTTTTTGAAACAGTTAAATAAAAAAACATGAACAACACTGATTCAAATGAATCAGTGATACAAAACAGTGCAACTGGACAACAAGCTGTAAAACCAAGACTAAAGGTTACAAAACAGTATGCATCAGATCTGGAAGATAGATGTATGCACATCAAATCACAAGCTACATGAATACTCCAAAACAACATGCACACATATGAAGACTACAGACACATAGTCAAGTGCACTAGTTCAAAAAGGCAAAAGAGAGTCAAAGTGCACGAGAGATACAAGTGCAGACACAACAATGCACCAGTACAACACTACAGGATCAAGTAAGCACATGCACATCAAACCAGAAAAGTGCATAAAGACTACAAGTTCAAGTGTCAGTGTAACTAAAAATGCTACAATGGATCAAAGATCAAAGAAAGTAAATGGTCCAGTCTCAACCTGAATACACAGTACAGAGGTGACAAACAAACAACATACAAGCATAGGTGAATATGCAGACTAGAGTATGCACTGGAATGCAACAAGCTAGTCTACAAGCACAAGACAGTGGTAACTACACAATGCAACTGGTCATAAGTGAACAAACAAGTTCAAATAACTTCAAGTACATGAATGCACAGGTTAAAGTGACTCAAAAACAGAATGAATACATGTACAAATGCAACAACAAGGAAGTAAAGTCAAGAGAATCAAGTACAACCAGACCACCCACATACAACAAGCTAGCATTCATATATACAAGCGTGCACACACATGTATACATAAATGCATGCAGTGAAAACTAGATAGAATCAACTTAAAACAGACTTCAAATGAAAGTATGTGGAACCAGACAATAATGACTAGGCAGTGCACCAGACATACTATAGTCGAACATGACATATATAAAGTGCAGACCAACCATGTGCAACCATACAACTCGACAATAGTGCACCTATTTTAAATAGGCAAATCAGGTGAAAATAGAGCATTCAATTTTTTTTTACATGAAGACAACAAACAAGTGCATATGCAAGATAAGTTTCAACATGTTCGAAGTAGTGCATCATATATATACATACCTATGCAACAGTGCAGACTCAAAGAAATTCAAAAACAGTGAAGCAACAGTGTGAACATCATTCTATAAAAATGAAGAAATTCAAAGTCATGGGTCATGAACAAAGTCAAGGGTATTTCAAAATTTAAAAGTCAAGTTTATCACAAATTTAAAGGCCAAATTATAGTTTTATAGCAGCAGTAAAATCTAACAAGGACAGAAGTACCACCAGAGGCAGTGGACAATATAGTCAAAATCGAACCAAATCAACACCATGTTCAAAGAATAGGCTGAACGAGTCAGAGACAAGATTGTCAAGAATCGAACAGCTTAAACCCCCGTGTATCAAGTATCAGGTTATACAAAATTGGAAAAATTGAAGAAATCATCATAGTAAAATCATCTCAAGCCTCTAAACAAAATCGAATGGCCGAAGCCCAATATAAACAAAATCATCAAAAATTCAAAGCACTGATAGCCCAGAATAAAGCAACGAAATTGACGAATTAGAACAAGCTAGAAACACTAGAAGCTCGAATTAGATGTGAGTAAAGAATATTACTCACCTTGCTTCGAAGCGAAGAGCACGAACTCGGGTCGAATCCGAGGCCATCAAGGACGAGCGCGCAACGAGGATGAGCAGCCACATATTCGTGAAGCCCTAGCTTCGGAGAGGAACGAAGATCGAAGCCCCAAAATTCTTCTTTTGAACGAAGGAACGAAGATGAGAATCGAAGCCGCCATTATTGTTCGTTTCTTTTTTTCTTTTTCTTAAATGATTTTTCTTAGGGTTCGAACGAATGAATAAACAAAACAAAGAGAGGTACCGTATCTATTTTTTTAATAAACGATATCTCGGCTGAGAAGATTTTAGGGTGGCTAATAGGTACGCGATTTTGCAGAGACGATAAAATATTGTGTACCAAAAGATCTTGCAATCTTTCTTTTTCTTTTATTCTATTTTATTATCATTTTAAATTCAATTTGTTTTGTATAATTATTTTAATCCTTTTTGTTTTAAGTTAAAGAAAAATGCCATTTAAAATTATCCATCAATTTATAAATTTACATAAATAATAATTCTTAAATCCAAATTATCTTTCTAAGTCATTAGTTCGAATCTTATATACAAATTTAATATTCAATTTCAAACTCCAAAGTCAAATTTAAATTTTTATTCAACATCCAATAGATTAAATTTTAAAAATTTAATCGCCAAAACATAGAAATGTTTTATGTAGCATTAGGAATTCAATTTAAATCATCATTCAAATATTTAAAATTAATTAAATATTTACAATTTAAATTGTTCGAATTTCAGGGCTGTTACAATCTCCCCTCCTTAAAAGAATTTCGTCCCGAAATTACAAGTAAGGAAAAATGATTGTTAAAATTTCACTAATATTTATACCCTACTCAATTTTATCAAGTTTGAAACTTATTAAAAATAAATAAATAAGTATAGAATTCATTCTATTTGTTTTATCTGATTAGCTTTGTTCATTAACTCCTTTGTTTATTGATTTCTACAACCAAGACACAAAAGTCTTTTACTTAAATTTTTGACCTACAAAACTCAAATTTAAACTTGAAATTCTTCATTTAAGAGATTTACATAGTATAACTTTTCCAAAGCTGTAGACTTTCAAAACATTTCAAAAATCCTCTTCCTTAATTTATTAAGTTGGAATTATGCAATTTTAGTTTCAAACAATTGATTTGCTATTTAAAGTTTTTGAAAATACTTGCTAACTCAAAGTTTAACAAGTCCATCGTCGTTCTTACAGACATTAGGCATACGCTGGCCAGGCGCAGGTCTAAAAATCTCCAAGTACTAAATATACTTGCTTCAACTCCTAGTGAAAATACTTTTAAAAATTCTTTTAAAAAAATGGATATGGAAAGCACGTTCCCCCATGGATCACAGTTTACCCGGCGGTTCCGCTACTATCCCAGTAGAATCGCTTGTAAACTATAGATTTCACATCTCTTGAATTTCGCCATGGTTGTTGCATAGATCGCAGTTTACTCGGCGGTTGCGCCACTATCCCAGTGGAATCGCTTGTAACTGTAGGCATCTCGCCCCACGAATTACGCTATACCATCAGATCGCGGTTTACACGGCGGTTACGCTACTATCCCAGTAGAGTCGCTTGTAAACCTAGGCAACTCGCCTCTTGAATTACGCTATTTCATATCATCTAGATCGTGGTATACCCGACGGTTACGCTACTATCCCAGTAGAGTCGCTTGTACCCATAGGCATCTCGCCCCTCGAATTCCGCTAGTTCCCGATCCCAAACACGATGATCGATCGTGGGGGATTTTAGTCCGAATGGACATTCCACATATGGAAATTCAACGTAGCTACAAATTTCAAATGGACACTCATATCGAGTTCCAATACCTTCTCCAATTTTAAATGGAAGGTACTTTTCCATATCCTCAGTTTGGAAAACATAATATCATGCATACATAGTACTTCATTTCATAGTTCGTACATATCATACTCATGTACTTACATAAGTTTTCCACAACAATTTCTTTCCAAACTAATGGTTTTTGAATTTATCGTATTCTCATATATACGTTCTGAAAACCACAATATTTCATATCCATAACAAATAGAGGATTCCAAAATTTTCCATTTCATTATCCATTTAAAATTTTCCTCTAAGTCGATATGAAAATTTAAGGTTATTTCAAACCCAATTCACATTCATAATCCAATTTATTATCGACTTCACACTCGATTTGGATTTCACGTTACATCGTCAATTCTCAACACATAATTGATGTCTATCGATATATAACCTCTAAGCTCGTACGTCTCAGAGAAGGGTGTTAAGCTAAGAGAATAAATTCTCCGCCACCAACAGATATATATTTAATAGAGATCAACTGCTATGTCGTCAATTCACAATGTTAGACATACAATCCAAATCGATCATTCAAAATTCAAAGTTCAACTTATATTGTTTTTGGGTGTCAAAGTTAAACTCAAATTATCTCAAGATTCAATCATTTCTGAAAATTTCCAAGTTGAACTAATTGTTCAAATTTCCCAAAAATAATATCTTTACAAGATATATTTTTCACACTTAAACATTTGAAACAAATTTCAAATATTCATTTTTCAATTTATCTTTAAAAGATAAAATTTCAAACCTTTCATTTCATATTGGAAAACATTTTCATACTTATTCAATAATAAGTAATTCACAAATCCATTTATTTTCAACACTTCGAAAATATTCGATATACTTAAACCAAAATCAAGTATATATTTCATTCTTAAAGGAAATCGTTCTTTAAACACATTTATTTGAGTCAAAACGAATGTTGCATAAAACATTGTCACGACAACTCAAAATCACTAGTATAGGGATTCGAATTTAAGATAGATATATAAATCCCAATACTAAATAAAACATTTCCTTTTGGAAATCATTTACTATAACAACAATGTTATAGTCCACCATTTCCTTTCATTTCTCTCGAAAACGTCTATTTCAACAATGAATCTTGAAATCTATGCTTTCGATTCTTAACACATTTTAAAACAACTTAAAAATGGATTAACTTCATTTCATAATATTATTTCCCCAAAAACATCCCTATTTAAGTTTTTCAACTTCAACTTAATTCATAGTTTGAATTCTGCATACATTTCACAATATTGGTTTTAAACCAACTTCAAATTTCCAATATTAGGTTTTCCACTTAACTTAATTCTCTGCCCGTTCAAATTCAAATTCATCACTGAATCAATTAAATCTATTGTGGATTTTCATAGTGACAAATTTTAATTTGAAATCTAAATCTCATTCAAACTTTGCATTTGCTTTCTATTTCCAAAATAGTCAACTAGTTCTTTAGTAAACCACTCATCGACTTGGTTCCATTAGATTTATATCTCCACATTCACTATTTTAGACATTAGTCTAAACTTGAAATATAGGCTTTACATCAAAACTGGTTTGATTCATACAGTTAAGTTGACAAATAGATTTCCTATCAAAATTTTACAATCCTTATTAGTGGAAGTTGTATTATTCAATCATTTTCCCAAGACATATCCGTTTGATTTAATAATATATTCACTGCCCAAAATTGTGAATAAAATTCCCAACCAACTTTTATTATCACAATATTTAACTTAAAGGATAATTCGCTGTCCAAAATCGCGAATAAATCTCCTTTAATTAATAACTTCTATGTTTCATTTATCAAATTCAATTGGTTTCGAATTTATAAACAATCTTTACAAATTCCACTTCTATTCATAAGACTTTGTTTCATAATCTCCTTTATTAATTCAATTCAATTTATACAACTCAGTTATATACCAAAAGTACATATTATAAGTTAAGTACTTATAATCCATTTATTTACTAAATCGTTCTTCAAAACATTTGAAATAAATTTTCAAAAGAATTCAAAATCAAATTCTCAAGTTATAATTCAATAATCCGCTTTGGCTATAATTAAATTGACATGTCGTTTTATTTCTCAATTATTACTTTGGAGATATTCAAACTATTCGATTTAAACCAATTCATTAATTCACTTAACTTATACTTCATTTTCCCTAAATCTCAATAATTCGATAATGAGTTTCCGAACGATCGAAACTCAAATCTAAGGAGACCTCACCGAAAAGAAACTATCGCAAACTCACTTTTAGAGAGGGGAATTTCCGGAAACGATTTGAATTTCAAAATAACCTTTTATTAAAAAAAAACAATTTTATACTTCTTTAGATTTGAAAACACTTTCTTTAAAGTGATTCTAGTAACTATTCATATTAAACGCCATAAACTAAGCTATGTGTAAACCATAGCTCTAATACCACTTTTGTAACGACCCGCCGCCCTGACCGCCTCCAGCCGGTAATTAAACCAACTAGAAACGTTCAAGATGACGGATTGTTATTTAGTTTATAACATTTAAACAGAATCAGTCACAGAATCACAAAACAATAATTTTATTTCATAAATGAACTTTTCTTTTACATACAAATATCAGAGTTTATACAATGCATTTAATTTTTTTTTTATACAGCGGAATATACATATATCTTTTTAAAGTACAAGATTTTTTTTTCTGAAAAGCTTTAGTGAAGCGGTAATTCCCCTCTCTCTAACTTCGTTGCCTGAAAATCTTCAAGCTGTAAAAATACTCGGTCTGACCCGAGTATTACATTCAAAAGAAAATAATACACGGGTCAGTCTAATTCAAACTCAGTTATTAGTGCATGGAAGCAATAATAATTAAACAACAATTAGACGACAGTCAAAACAAATTCACCTATCCGATCCTTTTAACAAAGAAATCGGATAACGGTAAATATAACACTTAACAGTGTTAAACAGTAAATCAGCAAATTCAAATTATCAATGAAGATAGATGCAGGAATTTTTTTTTAAAAAAACATCAAAATTTGCCTAAACGGCATTTAACAACAAAATCATCATTTTAAAACAAACCAATTCAAATAATTGAAAAGTTCTTAAATCATCAAAATCGATTGGCTGCCATACACGCACGTGTGTACGGCTTCGCCGGTATGGCATATGAAATACGCAAAGAAATCAATGAATCAAAAGTAAAAGAAATATCAATTAAAATCAATACTGAGTGGCTGCAGTACACGCACGCGTGTACGGCCTCGCCAACTCGAGTCACGAGGTCAAATCAAAATCAGATTCAACACAAGTGAAAATGGGCTCAACCGAAATTCAAGGTATCACTGCACAATAAAACTGTGCATGTACACAGGTACATGAAATAAAAAGAGTTTCAAGCTCAAGAGGCAATAAGGTCAAGTTTTTTTTGAAACAGTTAAATAAAAAAAACATGAACAACACTGATTCAAATGAATCAGTGATACAAAACAGTGCAACTGGACAACAAGCTGTAAAACCAAGACTAAAGGTTACAAAACAGTATGCATCAGATCTGGAAGATAGATGTATGCACATCAAATCACAAGCTACATGAATACTCCAAAACAACATGCACACATATGAAGACTACAGACACATAGCAAGTGCACTAGTTCAAAAAGGCAAAAGAGAGTCAAAGTGCACGAGAGATACAAGTGCAGACACAACAATGCACCAGTACAACACTACAGGATCAAGTAAGCACATGCACATCAAACCAGAAAAGTGCATAAAGACTACAAGTTCAAGTGTCAGTGTAACTAAAAATGCTACAATGGATCAAAGATCAAAGAAAGTAAATGGTCCAGTCTCAACCTGAATACACGGTACAGAGGTGACAAACAAACAACATACAAGCATAGGTGAATATGCAGACTAGAGTATGCACTGGAATGCAACAAGCTAGTCTACAAGCACAAGACAGTGGTAACTACACAATGCAACTGGTCATAAGTGAACAAACAAGTTCAAATAACTTCAAGTACATGAATACACAGGTTAAAGTGACTCAAAAACAAAATGAATACCTGTACAAATGCAACAACAAGGAAGTAAAGTCAAGAGACTCAAGTACAACCAGACCACCCACATACAACAAGCTAGCATTGATATATACAAGCGTGAACACACATGTATACATAAATGCATGCAGTGAAAACTAGATAGAATCAACTTAAAACGGACTTCAAATGAAAATATGTGGAACCAGACAATAATGATTAGGCCGTGCACCAGACATACTATAGTCGAACATGACATATATAAAGTGCAGACCAACCATGTGCAACCATACAACTCGACAACAGTGCACCTATTTTAAATAGGCAAATCAGGTGACAATAGAGCATTCAATTTTTTTTTGCATGAAGACAACAAACAAGTGCATATGCAAGGTAAGTTTCAACATGTTCAAAGTAGTGCATCATATATATACATACCTATGCAACAGTGCAGACTCAAAGAAATTCAAAAACAGTGAAGCAACAGTGTGGACATCATTCTATAAAAATGAAGAAATTCAAAGTCATGGGTCATGAACAAAGTCAAGGGTATTTCAAAATTTAAAAGTCAAGTTTATCACAAATTTAAAGGCCAAAGTATAGTTTTATAGCAGCAGTAAAATCGAACAAGGACAGAAGTACCACCAGAGGCAGTGGACAATATAGTCAAAATCGAACCAAATCAACACCATGTTCAAAGAATAGGCTGAACGAGTCAGAGACAAGATTGTCAAGAATCGAACAGCTCAAACCCGCGTGTATCAAGTATCAGGTTATACAAAATTGGAAAAATTAAAGAAATCATCACAGTAAAATCATCTCAAGCCTCTAAACAAAATCGAATGGCCGAAGCCCAATATAAACAAAATCATCAAAAATTCAAAGCACTGATAGCCCAGAATAAAGCAACGAAATTCACGAATTAGAACAAGCTAGGAAACACTAGAAGCTCGAATTAGATGTGAGTAAAGAATATTACTCACCTTGCTTCGAACCGAAGAGCACGAACTTGGGTCGAAGCCGAGGCCATCAAAGACGAGCACGCAACGAGGTCGAGCAGCCACATATTCGTGAAGCCCTAGCTTCGGAGAGGAACGAAGATCGAAGCCCCAAAATTCTTCTTTTGAACGAAGGAACGAAGATGAGAATCGAAGCCGTCATTATTGTTCGTTTCTTTTTTTCTTTTTCTTGAATGATTTTGCTTAGGGTTCGAACGAATGAATAAAAAAACAAAGAGAGGTACCGTATCTATTTTTTTAATAAACGATATCTCGGTTGAGAAGATTTTAGGGTGGCTAATAGGTACGCGATTTTGCAGAGACGATAAAATATTGTGTACCAAAAGATCTTGCAATCTTTCTTTTTCTTTTATTCTAATTTATTATCATTTTAAAGTCAATTTGTTTTGTATAATTATTTTATTCCTTTTTGTTTTAAGTTAAAGAAAAATGCCATTTAAAATTATCCATCAATTTAGAAATTTACATAAATAATAATTCTTAAATCCAAATTATCTTTCTAAGTCATTAGTTCGAATCTTATATACAAATTTATTATTCAATTTCAAACTCCAAAGTCAAATTTAATTTTTTATTCAACATCCAATAGATTAAATTTTAAAAATTTAATCGCCAAAACATAGAAATGTTATATATAGCATTGGGAATTCAATTTAAATCATCATTCAAATATTTAAAATTAATTAAATATTTGCAATTTAAACTGTTCGAATTTCAGGGCCGTTACAATCATCAAATCCACCATAAAGAAGTGGCTGACGAAAGCTAAAGGTAACTAGGTTGATGAGCTTCCACTAGCACTATTGGATTACCAAACAACACCTATATCTGCGAACGAGTATTCGTTGTTTTCTTTGTCATATGGCTCAAAAGCTATGATCCCCATGGAGAAAATCGATCCAAACCTTTTGAGTACCGGGATTGCTCCTATCGAAAAGTTTCAAGCCACCGAGTCAACGTGGAAAATTGACTCAAACCATAGGATTGATAGGAAAAATCAATCCAAACCTTCTGAGAACTAACACAGCGACAATAACGTCAGGAAGGTTCACGCCGCTGGATCGATGGGGTAAGTCGATCCAAGCCCTTTAAGTATCAGTGTTGCCCTAGTGAATTCGAGAAACTTATTTCACTTAATAAGTGCACGTGTTATCGACAAAGCACTGGGAAAGCTTTAATCCAATTAGGATTCACATATCGCTAAGAGATAGGTGATAGCATAAAAAATCCTATGCCTAGAGACAGGTGACGCCAACTAGAAGTTCACGGAGTTGAACCATTTGTATGCAAGTTTCCAGAGATAGAAACTAATACATGGGTGGAATCTCAAATCTGAACTCATAAGAATTGGTTATGATGTAAACTCATGATAAATTTTTTTCGATGCTTACATCTATGTCGGAATAAGTTAATGATGTGAACTTATAAGAACTTGATCATAGTCGAGGAGTGTTAGTCCTTGAGATGATGGTTTTGATGACAGCAAACTTAGAATAGGATTATAATATATAAATACTAACATCATAGTTTAGAAATATATGTATATGCAGGAATTAACCATGCAAGTACCAAGAATGAAGACTGTACAGTATAAAGATCGAAGGATATCAAGATTGAAGACTCATGAGTATCAAGAATATCAAGATTGCAAGACTTCAAGATTTCAAGAATAAGCAATTTTAATTAGAAATTTTTGTTAAAACTCCTATAAAAGCACTGGCATCTTAAAATCCAATTTATTCGTGGAATGGAATCCACGTCGAGCCCGTTTAGGGGATGGAACCCTGAGTAGGATGGAACCTACGAAAAATCTATTGGAACATTTTTTTGCATCCGCTAATTTTTATTCAAAATGATTTTACAAAATTATATCTTGTTTTCAAATTGTTTTTAAAACCTTCCTTTTAAAAGAATCAAAAACATCTATCCTGATTTCAAATACTTTTAGCCTCAAAATATTCTTTAATTTCGAAATCAAATTATTCTTAGTTTTAAAACTATCTTCAATAATAATATATTTAACTTTTAGTATTTATACTTAGATTTAAATATAAAATTATATATATATTATTCTCTATATTTACTTATGTATTTTAACTATAGTCAAGTATATTTATAAAGTTTAAAATAGTTTTTAATGTAAGAAAAAAGGTATTTTCAAAGAAAAACAAACAACCAAAAATTCCTTTGGGATGTGGTCATGCTCAATATACCCATGTCGACATAGTGTCAGTTAATTTCAAAATTTAAATTTTAGAAGAAGTGTCTGTTCGCCATATCTCTTCATGAATGGACATGGCTGTTGTTCTTCTATAAATAGAGGCTACTTTCAATGAATTATTGACCATTTTTTCTGGTTATCATTTCTCTTCTTCTTCCATATTTCTTTATACATATTCCTACCATTACTCTGTCGAAATCAACATTGAATCTAACTAGATTATCTCTGGTTTGATTTTCTATCACTATCTCAACAAGATCCTCAGTGATATTTAGAGTTATAGGCTTCTTTGTAATCATTTTTGTGGGAAAAGGTGTGGTCGTAGCCTTGGAAATCAATAAAGCGAGAAAAGGTGTGATTGTAGCCTAGGAAATCAATTGGGTTAACTTGTTGTCCGTGAAATCAGGTTTCTCTACCCAGAGGATTGTGAATCTGGAGAGTGTACCTCGTAGCCTTGAAATCGAGTGTGTAATTGCACAATTGCTTTTGAAAGGAAATCCGTACTTATGTGCGAGACTGGATGTAGGGTAGCTTCGAACCAATATAAAATCCGGTATGTTCCGTCCTTTACTGCTTTTACATTATTTCTGCATCTATGTTTGATTCTGTGATCATATCTTTGTCTGAATATTGCATACATTTGTGTTCAAATTAATAAAGACTCAAAAAGATTTAATAATTCCTTAAACACTATTCAACTCCCCCTCCTCCAGTGTATATCCTAGCCTTAAGATTCGTAATCCGCATTTCTCACATTTGGTATCAGAGCAAGGTTTTCAAATGTTTCATAACCTGAATTTTAAAAAGTTTTCAAAATGGCTACCAACACTGGGATCGTTACTAACACTAGTATTCTTATCACTAGTTCATTTGTAGAAGGTCAGTCTACTGTCAGACCACCACTTTTTAATGGCAGTAACTATGCATATTGGGCATGTAGGATGAAAATATATTGTATTTGTAGGATTAGACACTTGGGATATCACAAAAACTAAATATTATGAACCCACAACTGATTTTGCACAGTGGATCGTTGAACAAAAGACTGTTGCACAAAATAATTCTAAAGTAATGAATATTCTGTCTTGTTCGCTTGACAGGGATGAATTTAATAGAGTGTCAGTTTGTAAGTCTGCATATGAAATTTGGAACACTTTGCAAGTTACTCACGAAGGAACAAGCAAAGTTAAACTGACAAAAATTTCCATGCTCACAAATCAGTTTCAATTATTTAAGATGAATTCCAATGAGTCCATTTCAGATATGTATAGCAGATTTCAGGATATTTTGCATTCTCTAATATCCTTGGGAATGGAATTTTCGGAAGAAGATCAAGTCAGAAATTTTTTAAATTCTCTTATCCAGAATGGGATCAAAAGGCCCTTTCGATCGAAGAGGCAAATGACATCAGTAACTCAAAGATAGAAGAATTAATTGGAAATCTATTGTCGTTTGAAGTCCAAATGATCGCGAGAAGAGAAAGCTAAACATCTGAAAAGAAATCAATGGCATTTAATGCATTGACTGATGGATCAGACTCAAACAGTGATAGTGATGAAGAGATAGCCTTTATGAATAGGAATTTTCGGAAATTACTGAAATACAGAAAGATGAATAATATCAAGAGAAACAACTATAAGACCTCTGGAAATTAGAATGTAGTGCCAAACAATGTCAAATGTTCCAACTGTGATGAACCATGCCATATCAAAAGAGACTGTCCGTATCCAGAGTGGCAAAATCCTCCTATAAACAATGATTTAGTAAAGAAACGGAAGCGTGCATTTACTGCTACTCTAGATGACTCAGACTCCTCCTCAAGCGATGATGATTAGAAAACAGATAATTCAAATTTGTGTTTCATGGAAAATTACGACTCCGATGAATTCAGAGAAACGGACTCAGAAAAAGGTACACATTTACAATACAATTGGTTGAAATTGCATGCTTAGAATTAGATGCTTGATTGATTGATTTGAATTGGTGTGTTATTTGAATTTTAAAATTTTGTTTACTATTATTTTATTATTTTATTATAATTTATTATTATTTTTATTACTATTTTTATTATTATAATAATATATTATGGAATATACTATAATTCTAATAGTATTCCAGATATATATATAGACATTAAAAATAATATACACACACACACACACACTAAAGCACTTAGGAAAAATAAATCATAGAAATTCACAAGCACATATCGACATAGTCCCTACCATGATGTCGACGTGGGTACTGAGTTTGAAATTCAAAATTTGAATTCAAATGGTTTAATTTCCCTCTACCTTTTCACTTCATTCAATTCTCTGAAAAGGCATCTTTTGACCAGAGAACATGTCCTTTGAGAATCTATTTATTCACTATCATTTATTACATCTTTTCACGCACATTTTCAAATTCAAACTCTCTCTTCAAAACTTCAAGCTCTCTACTCTCTACTCTAATGGCTTCTTAAAGAAACCCCTCCACTATTAGAATTTTTAGAAAGATAAAAGAGCAACTCTTCAATGATCCAGAGGCTATAAAAGCATACGTCAATTATGCTGACTATGCAAAAGTCCATCCCGGAAAGTTTGCTATATTTCAAGATTTCTCTTCTTGTGAAATTGATTCTCTTTTTGCAAACAATCAAATTCTTAGTCTTGTTGATGCTTCTCAAAATGATTATGTTTGTTATCCAAATCTTTTTAAAATTTTCTATGCAAATTTAAACCGTAGATTTTATATTGGAAATGATGATGAAATTTGGAGTAGTGTCAAAGGCACTAGAATTGTTTTGAATTGTTATCTTTCAGGTACCATTCTCAATTGCAATAGTACAGGAATTGATATTTCTAATTTTAAAATCGATGAAAATGATCGTGAGACATTTCATCACATTTTCGAAGGAAATAATAATTTTGAATTCAAAAATTGAAACTTTCAACCAAAAGCTAGAATTGTCAATCTTCTTTTACAACATACCTTGACCCCAAGATTGAGAAATTTTAACAATCCTACTTCAAAAGTTTGCAAAGCACTTTTTGCTATTTTTGAAAATTATGATATTAATTGGACGCAAGTTATTTTGGATGAACTTCGTCCCAAAAATCTTGAAATGGGTGGGAATACTTTGTATCATGGAATTTATCTCACTCGGATTTTTAACTATTTTGGAGTGGATTTCAAAGGAGAAGAATTTGTTTCTATAAAGGTTTTCAATTATTCCAATATTTCTCTTATGAAAATTCCATTTGTTTTTCAACCTTATGAGACTCTTGGCGAAAAGGAGGAGCGTTTGGCTCATGAGTAGATGGAAGAGGAGGAAGAGGAAGAAGAAGAAGGGGATGAAATGGAAATTGAAGAAGAAGAAGAAGGTGAATCTTCTTTGGAAAGCATCGACTATCGTCCTAATCCATCCAACAAAACCCTTCTCAAAAACCAAAAGACAATTGTTAAGAATCAACGGATTCTTAAACGATCCGTTAGTAAGAAGTTGGACAAATTTTTATCTAAGATAAACAAGTTTATTTCCAAAGTCAGCAAGAAGCTTGGATTATCTTCATCGTCATCTTCCTCTAACTAGTTCCACCTTTACGTATCTCATTGTATTTGTTTCAATTTATTTTGATTTGAATGTTCATGTAGTTCTTTGTGTTTAATCGTTGTATCGTGTTATCATGAAATGAAATTGAACTCCTTTTTCTGTTATCTTGCTTATCTTATCTCCAGAATAAATGTTAGTATATTATATAAATATATATAGACACATACGCACACAATTATTCACAAAATCAAAATAAGCCATCAAAATTCACTACACCATGTCGACATCCCCCTTATGACCATGTCGACATATGCTGGTCAGAAATGACATTTCATTTTGTATTTGAAATTTGAATAACTACGTTATGTCTATTCATTTCAAACGAATTGCTACACCTATAAATACCTATTTCTTGTAGAATTCATCACTCAATATTATTTCTTATCCACTTTGTCTCTCATTCTTCTCACAAACTCGAATATGACCAATCCAATTCATAATTTATCCGAGAATCTTGAAGAAACTCTTAATTCTTTCAAGAATATTCTTTCGTTCATTCTTCGTAACCATCAACACTTCGAATTGAGTCAAATGCAGATGATTAAAGAGCAAGAAAGGCATTTCGATGCAATACGATGGATGATTTCCTCCCTCCACAAGGATGATAACCAAGCACATCCTCCAGTCTCTCTCTCTAATGATAATGAAAATTGGGATGCCATTAAAGCAGACCCTATATTTGGAGAAGAAGGATGGGTGGAAGTTCCTCGTAATGTTTGATTTGATATGGTTTGTTTGATTTGTATTGTTTGATTTGATTTGATTTGAATTGATTTGGATTGATATTTGGTGTGAAAAACATGTATAAATATGCATTAATATTTATATGATCTTCAATTAATTATTATGTCTATCAGTATAATTATCTCTTAATCTATCAATTATATATTCCATTTGTATAGTTTATTAATGCAGTACTTTAGTCCAAGAATGAGAGGGAGTTATATAGTTTGGAGTTAGTTTTTGTTGATGATAAAGGGGGAGAAGTATAAAATAGGATAGTTAGGCATAGATTAAGGTGGAGTTATTAGGACAGAAACAATATTTTATAAACAAAGGTTGTCATCATCAAAAGGGGGAGATTGTTAGTCCGTGATATGATGGTTTTGATGTCAACAACTATAACGCCCCACTCCGAGACCCACATTAGCAAAGAGTATTACAAGGCAATACCGTCAGCTAATACGGAGAATAAAGCTAGATATGAGCGACCATCTATAGCCTTGTCTTAACTATCTACTGAATACGTCAATAAATGTAGCATTTTTTTCCATGTGGATCGACATATCCAATAGAGACTTAATACAAAACTATAATGGCTATAAGATCTAACAGAACAAAATATAATAACCCAAATGTAAACCACATCACAGAACAGTAGATCATCACATACATATACATATATATAGATACATCGCAGAGTATACAAAATGATATATGTCAAGTGGTATAGCAACCACAATATACAAGCGAGTCAAAAGAGTATACATATCAGAGTTACAACCAAAAACGGCTACACAAAAAGCTATAACAAAAGGAGAAAGAAGAATAGTCCATACGGAAGCAGAATAGGCTAAGTCTGAATGTACCTAACCTGAAACATCTCGGTCTGACCCGAGTATAAAATACACGGGTCAGTGTAGCTAAACAAATCAGTTAGATAAGCTAAATGATAATGAACATGCAATATCATATAAGTACCCTAAATATTTCTAAAAGAGATTACTCGATCACCTAGCAAAAGATGAATCATAACAAGCCACATATCATCGGCATCTCAAATAAACAAAGGATATGAATATCCCAAATCAAGCCAAAAAGGAAAATAACAGATACCAATAAAGGTAACACAAGTTTCCACAAGGTAATCGCTATATATCGAGTGGTTCAAAAGACCTACTCCGAAAGGTGGTACTCTAGGGAAATATAAATATCAATGAAACAAAAGATGCACGTGCTCAGTACTGTATAAACAAGGATCCACAAGCCCGAAGGCGACAAACCCAAGTATCTCTCGAGCGGTGACGAAGGACCAACTCCAAAAGCGATACTATTGGGCAACAAACCCGAAGGCAACAAACCCAAGTATCTCTCGAGCGGTGACGAGGACCAACTCCAAAAGCGATACTATCGGCAACAAACCCGAAGGCAACAAACCCGAAGGCACAAACCCGAAGGCAACAAACCGTAGTGGCGAAGGTCCGGAGGCCTAGTACTGGACACTTTTAACTGGCAATATGTGTCACAAACTCTCGGAAAGGAACCCGAAAAGTGTTAACGTGTGTCCCATACCACACATTCTCACTAAACGGTTTACTAACCATTAGTAAATTCCACACTCAAAGCAGTACAAAGTTTACCTCATCTCATCGGTAAAACAGACCCAAAGGTCAAAACGATCAAACGAATAGATTAGGAATTAATTGAAAAGATAAACGCACGTGTTCATAGCACGCATTTTATCCAATCATTTAATTCTCCTCCCTATTCTCTCTAAGTGCAAAATTGTGTGTTTTATATAGAAATTAAGTTGAAGAAAACGAGTTTTAGGAACACTTCAAAATCACTTTAGAAATTGCATTTGAAATTCTCCTACTATGGAGTAATTAATTTAATACTTAAAAATAATATTAAATTATAATTTCAAAAGTCAATTTACTTGAAAAACACTTTGTAATGCTTTATAAAACCCGTGTATGGAATTTAGAGAAAAATCTCAAAGAAATCGGAAAATATCAGAAAAAGCCAGAAATTATTCCAAGTATAAAAACCGGTGATAACATGCTGCGAACCCAAGTTCGACAGCAGGTTTGGACCTGCAAACAGAGTCCAAATGTCATGGAATTTGGTAGGAATATAGTTCAACATTCCTGCTTGAATATGCAAAAAGAATCATACAAATCAGATTTGAAATGAAGAATTTGCGTCGTTTCAAAGTCGGACCAAAACAAGGTTTAAAACAATGAATTAACAAGCTGCGAGCACAAGTTCGACAGCAGTTTAGAAATAGCAAACCAACCCAGATTTTCATGAAACATTATAGGAATGTAAAACAACATACCTACTTCAATTTGCAAAAAAAATCACACAAATCGGATTTGAAACCTATGAGTTATGCTGTCACAAACATGAACTCAGACCATGTTTGCAACAGTTCAAAAACAAAATAAATGTGCAGGCCTAAAACCCTCCTGGACTCAACTTTCAGTCATAAAACAGGGAATCAAATTGCGTCATATTGAGATCAAAATTGGTACACATGTATTAGAAAACTTCGTCTCTTAAAAAAAAAGAATGACGCAGTTTTAATAAAATTTGAGAAAGTTACGATCTCTCAAAATTGAACCCAGACAGTGTTTCACTGTTGAACTCTGGGCAAAAACACGGTCCAGGTCCAAGTTTGACAGCGAATTTATATAAGCTATCTATATCATAATGACCTGCAATTTGGTATGAACAAAGTAGAGAACTTCATATTTCAGGAAAAAAAAGAATCATGCAATTTGAGAAAGAAACGAAAGAGATATGATGTCTCAAACATGGACACAGTCCATGTTTGCATCAACTCAGAAAACAAAATGTGCACATAATATTTGCAGGCTGTGTATTGATTTTGCAGTGACGATTTGAACACTCAAATGACCATATTATTCAACCAAACTTTGCAGAAATGAAGTTTAACATATAAACTTGACTCAGAAAAAGATCGATAGCATTTCGTTGCCGGGGATGAAAGTTATGGATAGCCAAAGATGGCACTTTAGGCCAGAAACGAAAATAGACTACATTATATAAACTTTTACATATGCAGCAAATTGAAGCAATTTCACAAGCAATTTAGCTAGCATTTGTGAGATATTATTCTCACCTTGTTGATTTGCCTACATACCCGGATTTAAGCAAAAAGATTAGAGCTTGAGCTAGATTTTGGCTTTCAAGAACCTATGGAAAGAAGAACAATACATGCACGCAAAAACATACAATAAATTAGAAAATCACTCTCACAAATCAGAAATTTTGATGAAATTGTGGTGTTTGGAGTTAGATTACCTTTGTATTAATAATCTAGGCCGAAAAAGATTGTAATTTGTTGAATTGATATGAAGAAATTTGGGATTTTTATTATGAAGAAGGAGGGTTTTGTTTACTGGTTGAAAGAAGAAGAAGTTGAGAGAAAAGAACGTACTTCTCTTTTTCTCATTTCTCAAACTAGGTTTAGCGCTAATGGGCCTATTGGGTTCCAAAAATTAAAAGAAAATAAATGGCCAAGTTTACTATTCACACCTATATTATAAATGCTTCATATTTACACTAATTACACAAAAAAATGTATTTTCTTTCGAACTTTCACACAACAAAGTATGTAATTTTACATACTTGAGAAATAACATATTTTATACTATATAAAAAGGTTAAAAAACATTTTTATTATTGAAATCCCTTATTTTACAATAATAAACAATTTTCACCAAATAAATGTAAAAGTCTACATTTTTAACTTCTAAAATTCAACAAAAATATTTTTCTCGCTTAGAAAAATATAACTAACCATTCTAAACTCAAATTTATAATTAAAACTCATTTTTAAATTAATTTCCACCTATTTATTTGATTAAGCAACCATTAAAGATCAAATACTTCTTTTAAAAATTATTAGAAGAAGTAATTGGCAATAATTAATACAATTATTGCGTTTTTTTCTAAACAAAAATTATGTTCCGTTTATTTACAAATATTCTTTACACTCAAAACTTATTTTTAATCACATTTTCTCCTTTACATTTCATTAAACACTTATTAAAAGAACTTACTTCTTCTTTTAAACATTATTAAAGGAAGCCACAAAGCAATAATTAACAAAATTATTGCATTTTGACTCAAATAAAATTATTCCCACATTTATTACCACCTAAACCATTAAAATAAAGCTTTATGCTTTATTTTCAACAATTATTTCCTGAAATCGTTGTTTATAATAGATAAACAATTTATTTTCACCAATTTATCTCTATTCAATTTACAATATTAAATCATAATTATCATTATAATTTAATATTGAAAGGTAAACTCCCAATCCGGGTTGTTACAGACTCCCCCTTAACAAAATTGCGTCCCCGCAATTTCTCTAATGCAAGTTATCTACAACCCTTTATTTCATCACAACAAAGATTCAAATCAAAAGATAGATCAAGAATGCTCATACTCAACCGGAAGAAGGAAAACCGAGATAAGATCGCTCGATGAATTCTTTAGTTTCCTAAGTACAATCCTTAGGATAAACGGCCATTGAATTTTCACAAGCGGAAACCCTTTGTTTCGAAGGCGCTTAACCTTCGAATCAAGCACAAGAATGGAATTCGGCACAATACACAAGTCGGTGAAAACTCGTGATCAAGCAACACAAGAGAATTAACAACTGAGATTAAATCTCAAAGATACATACGAAATTGGGATATATGAAACATGACATGAATACCCAAAACTAAATAGAAACGATGCCCGATAGCAATCGAACAAATGCATTCAGTAATAGTAGATGGTCCCATATAACTAGGAGCCAACCTTTTGATTTTACTGAAACGCACTTAAATCCTTTAAAGGAGTAACATAAGTAAAGCACGATCATCAAAAGAGGATGCAACAAAAGATGGGTGGTATTTCCAAGTACCACCATTTCATATGACTGCATAAATGCAAATCACCCAAAGATTTTTTTTAACTCAAATCCGTTTTCTTTTGTTACACAAGCCTCAAATTTCAACATTTGAAAATTTTTAAAGTTACTTACTTAAATTTCCAATTCAACCATCTTTTCTTTTTGATTTAAAGTAAATCAAATTAGAGTTCTACCATGCTCTAATTCTAAAATAAATGTACTACGATTTTGCAATATATATTTTTTTCCACTATATTTACCAAATCTTAAACCATTTCACTTTATGATTTAAAAGCATGCTTATTAGACTCTTCATCGATGGCTACTAAACTTTTCTAAATAATTTTGTCAAAAAAATTCTAAGTGTTTTAACTTTTTTGAAAAATTCGGCGGAGTCTCATTGCATGGAGAGCCATTTACGATTTCATAATATGAATTATAGTTATACATTGACCAAAATGTCGGAACACAATACAAATATATATATATATATATATATATATATATATATATATAATAATTCTAACCCTTAAAACACTTTGCAATTCATACCTTTCATTTTAGCGTTCAAAAAGCGAGCTTGCTTGCTTTTTATACTTACTATTGCTCTAATTAATCTTTCAATTATTCTCTTGCACCTGCATTTAAATTAAATGAAACATATTAGCATGCATTTATAAACATATGAAACACTGCATCCAACGTTTAAAGAAGACAACAACTCGAAACTTCATATTTTTCAAACTCAAACCTGCTGTAAAGACTCAGACTTTTGACATAGTAAAATTCAAAATGTGAGAATACTCTTAAAATAAAAGCTGTTCCACTCAGTCTAAGTTTTCCAGCGATATAAAGATCATCAATATCTGTGTTACGGTTTGAAAGTTATGCTTGGTTTACTTTCAGCCTTCATCTCATAATTTATAAAATAGGACAGAGATGTCCGTCTGTTTTCAAACTCATTTTTACATAACCAAACTGAAAAAAATTTCGAAAATGATACAAAGAATATTTCTAGCTTGCCGAAAGAACTTTCTTTTGCAAAAATAATGAACTCATTTGGATTTGTAAATCATAAGTTATCGTTGTTTTAGTACAGCTCATTTTCAAATAAACTTTCAGCACCAAGAAAATTTTGAAGTCAAAACTCCCAAACCGTTTTTAAATCTAAGTTACACTATTTCGAGATAAAAATCTTTATATTAGCTTATTTACTACATGATCCAATTCTCTGGAAAGCTACGAAATTCCAAATTAAAAAAAAAATTCATATGCAACAAGTTTCAAATCAATTTACTAAGTGAAACTTTTCACTAATTACACAAACCAAATTGTGATGAAGACTCATTTAATTTAAGATGATAAATTTCTTCTACTAATAAGAAATCATTATCCATCCAAATAATTTTGGAATTACATATTGATTTTCAAATTTATTTCACAATTAAAAGTTTATCCTGTTGACATATTCATTTATCATGTCTAGCCTTTCTCAATAATTCACATTTTATAATAAATGAATCATTTATACATATTTTTTTTTTCTCTTAACCACATAATTTAACTTTTCTCTTATTATCAAGTTAGACTAGCTAAGGTTGAGAATAACTTAAACATGTTTTCAATTGAATTTCACAAATTCATATCTAACAAATTTTTAATACTCTTTAAATTTAAAACCAAACTAACTCTAATGGTTTAGCTTCTTTATTCAATTTCATGCTAATTCAAAAGTACCAAATTAGAATTTCTTAAATTTTCTCAAAGATATACATCTTATTTCTATCACTTACTATTAATCAAAAGATTAAGTGCTTAAACTAATCTTCATAACTATCCTTTTTGCTTTTTACTAAAATATTATTCCAATCAATATTTTAGTTTTCTAACCAATTCATTTCATTAGTTTTAGTACACTACTTTACTAATCTATTATCACATGATAGTTTCATCTAATTAAGGTATTTTCTAAATTAAAATTATTTGCCATATAAATGAATTAACATAAGGTAATATTTTCCAAAATACTTTACCCAAAAGCTTACTTAAGCATTCTAAATTTTCCATGTATGTAAAATTTCACAAACATTTACTATAACCAATAATAAATATAATTTATTTAATTGAAACCATATTCAAATTTTCCAACTATCAGTTTTTAAAATGATAACATCTAACTAATACATATATAGTGAATGACATTATCAAGGACTACAAAGTTGACTGAGATCAACATTGCCTCTTCATTTCCCTTTATGTCACACTATTTTCGTAAGTCCATAAGTATGTATACACAATACTTATCTCAAATGGAAATTTAAAATTTTCAAAGTCTTTGCAATATCTATATATTTTTGTATTCAACATCCATACTAGTAAATATTGTTTATTGCCATTTCAAAAGCATGTGTCATATCGTCTCTCAAGTGTGTAGGAATCCCTATCGATAACGTAGATCAGACGGATCGACCAGAATTCTTAAAATACTTATTAGCCAATTGACACAAGAAATTATAAAACCTCTTTTTGATCCTTTAATGGATCTTATACTTGGTTTTACATATGTTTATTTTCAAAACAAAAAACATTTCCTAATTATTCAACCATGCAATCAATTCATAAAACAATCAAGTTATATACATATGTATATCTCTTGTTGGAAAAATTCTCAATTTATATGGATGCTTCATTTTCTAAATTTCTTTTAGTAATTTCGTTTCAAAAAAAATATGCATCCATACTAACCTCAAACATTAAATTTTAATTCATTTTAACCATTGGTTAATTAACACTTATGAATTAAATTTCATTTTCATAATTTAATCTTACTAATATTTCTTATGGTAGCTACAACTCGAAGACACCATAAGTTCTTATCATTTGCATCGAGTAGGTTTCTAACTCTCAATTGTATCGCCTACTCAATATCATTTTGACGATTATTATGTTACAAAACATCCGTGCAATATTATATATTCACCCAAACAATAATTTACTGAAATCAAGTATTAATTGTGCTTAGCGAAAACAGTCTCAACGCTTCTGCTACGCACTATGATCGTTAAAGGATCAGGGCACAATTTAAATCTAAGCCATCTGAGGCCTAATTATTATTATTTTTAAATAATGTTATTTAAAAATCTCATCATATTTTCAAGAACTTTTTATTTACTCAAAGGACACGAAGGAAGGGATTGGTAACACTTGTATTATACGAGGATGTACTGTAATATATGTTTCTATTATGCGTTTATTATATTTTGTTCTGAACTCAGCTCTGATACCAAGCTGTAACGCCCCACTCCGAGACCCACATTAGCAAAGAGTATTACAAGGCAATACCGTCTGCTAATACGAAAAATAGAGCTGGATAGGAGCGACCATCTATAGCCTTGTCTTAACTATCTACTGAATACGTCGATAAATGTAGCATTTTTTTCCATGTGGATCGACATATCCAATAGATACTTAATACAAAACTATAATGGCTATAAGATCTAACAGAACAAAATATAATAACCCAAATGTAAACCACATCACAGAACAGTAGATCATAACATACATATACATATATACAGATACATCACAGAGTATACAAAATGATACATGTCAAGTGGCATAGCAACCACAATATGCAGGCGAGTCAAAAGAGTATACATATCAGAGTTACAACCAAAAACAGCTATGCAAAAAGCTATAACAAAAGGAGATAGCAGAACCGTCCATACGGAAGCAGAATAGGCTAAGTCTGAATGTACCTAACCTGAAACATCTCGGTGTGACCCGAGTATAAAATACATAGGTCAGTCTAGCTAATCAAATCAGTAAGATAAGGTAAATGATAATGAACATGCAATATCATAAAGTACCCTAAATATCTCTAAAAGAGATTACTCGATCATCTAGCAAAAGATGAATCATAACAAGCCTCATATCATCGGCATCTCAAATAAACAAAGGATATGAATATCCCAAATCAAGCCAAAAAGGAAAATAACAGATACCAATAAAGGTAACACAAGTTTCCACAAGGTAACCGCTATGTATCGGGTGGTTCAAAAGACCTACTCCGAAAGGCGGTACTCTAGGGAAATATAAATATCAATGAAACAAAAGATGCACGTGCTCAGTACTGTATAAACAAGGATCCACAAGCCCGAAGGCGACAAACTCAAGTATCTCTCGAGTGGTGACGAAGGACCAACTCCAAAAGCGATACTATTGGGTAACAAACCCGAAGGCAACAAACCCAAGTATCTCTCGAGCGGCGATGAGGACCAACTCCAAAAGCGATACTATAGGCAACAAACCCGAAGGCAACAAACCCGAAGGCGCAAACCCGAAAGCAACAAACCTTAGTGGCGAAGGTCCGGAGGCCCAGTACTGGACACCACTAAGTGACAATATGTGTCACAAACTCTCGGAAAGGAACCCGAAAAGTGTTAACGTGTGTCCATACCACACATTCTCACTAAACGGGTCAATTCCACACTCAAAGCAGTACAAAGTTTACCTCATCTCATCAGTAAAGCAGACCCAAAGGTCAAAACGATCAAACGAATAGATTAGGAATTAACTGAAAAGATAAACGCACGTGTTCACAGCACGCGTTTTATCCAATCATTTAATTCTCCTCCCTCTTCGCTCGAAGTGCAAAATTGTGTGTCTTATATAGAAATTAAGTTGAAGAAAATGAGTTTTAGGAACGCTTCAAAATCGCTTTAGAAATTGCATTTGAAATTCTTCTATTATGGAGTAATTAATTTAATACTTAAAAATAATATTAAATTATAATTTCAAATGTCAATTTACTTGAAAAACACTTTGTAATACTTTATAAAACCGTGTACGGAATTTAGAGAAAAATCTCAAAGAAATCGGAAAATATCAGAAAAAGCCAGAAATTATTCTGTATAAAAACCGGTGATAACATCTGCGAACCCAAGTTCGACATCAGGTTTGGACCTGCAAACAGAGTCCAAATGACATGGAATTTGGTAGGAATATAGTTAAACATTCCTACTTCAAGAATCATTCAAATCCGATTTGAAACGAAGAATCTGCGTCGTCTCAAAGTCGGACCAAAACAAGGTTTAAAACACTGAATTAACAAGCTGCGAGTATAAGTTCGACAGTAGTTTAGAAATAGCAAACCAACCTAGATTTTCATGAAACATTATAGGAATGTAAAAAAACATTCCTACTTTAATTTGCAAAAAGAATCACACAAATCCGATTTGAAACCTATGACTTATGCTGTCACAAACATGGACTCAGGCCATGTTTGCAACAGTTCAAAAACCAAATAAATGTGCAGGCCTAAAACCCTCCTGGACTCAACTTTCAGTCATAAAACAGGGAATCAAATTGCGTCATATTGAGATCAAAATTGGTACACATGTAGTAGAAAACTTCATCTCTTGAAAAAAAAAGAATGATGCAGTTTTGATAAAATTTGAGAAAGTTACGATCTCTCAAAATTGAACCCAGACAGTGTTTCACTGTTGAACTCTGGGCAAAAACACGGTCCAGGTCCAAGTTTGACAGCGGATCTATATAAGATATCTATATCAAAATGAACTGTAATTTGGTATGAATGAAGTAGAGAACTTCATCTTTCAAGAAAAAAAAGAATCGTGCAATTTGAGAAAGAAACGAAAGAGATATGATGTCTCAAACATGAACTCAGTCCATGTTTGCATCAACTCAGAAAACAAAATGTGCACAATATTTGCAGGTTGTGCATTGATTTTGCAGTGACGATTTGAACACTCAAATGACCATATTATTCAACCAAACTTTGCAGAAATGAAGTTTAACATATAAACTTGACTCAGAAAAAGATCCGACAGCATTTCGTTGCCGTAGATGAAAGTTATGGATAGCCAAAGTTGGCACTTTAGGCCAAAAACGAAAATAGACTATACATTGAATAACTTTTACATATGCAGCAAATTCAAGCAATTTCACAAGCAATTTAGCTAGTATTTGTGAGATATTGTTCTCACCTTGCTGATTTGCCTAAATACCTGGATTTAAGCAAAAAGATTTGAGCTTGAGCTAGATTTTGGCTTTCAAGAACCTATGGAAAGAAGAACAATACATGCACCCAAAAATATACAATAAATTAGAAAATCACTCTCACAAATCAGAAATTTTGATGAAATTATGGTGTTTGGAGTTAGATTACCTTTGTATTAATAATCTATGCCGAAAAAGATTGTATTTTGTTGAATTGATATGAAGAAATTTGGGGTTTTTATTATGAAGAATGTGCGTTTTGTTTACTGGTTGAAAGAAGAAGAAGATGAGAGAAAAGAACGTACTTCTCTTTTTCTCATTTCTCAAAGCAGGTTTAGCACTAATGGGTCTAATGGGTTCCAAATATTAAAAGAAAATAAATGGCCAAGTTTATTATTCACACCTATATTATAAAGGCTTCATATTTACACTAATTACACAACAAAATTGCATTTTCTTTCAAACTTTCACGCAACAAAGTATGTAATTTTACATGCTTAAGAAATAACATATTTTATACTATATAAAAAGGTTATAAAACATTTTTATTATTGAAATCCCTTATTCTACAATAATAATCAATTTTCACCAAATAAATGTAAAATCTACATTTTTTACTTCTAAAATTCAACAAAAATATTTTTCTTGCTTAGAAAAATATAACTAACCATTCTAAACTCAAATTTATAATTAAAAATCATTTTTAAATTAATTTCCACCTTTTTATTTGATTAAAAAATCTTTAAAAATCAAATACTTCTTTCAAAAATTATTAGAAGAAGTAATTGGCAATAATTAATACAATTATTGCGTTTTTTTCTAAACAAAAACTATGTTCCGTTTATTTACAAATATTCTTTACACTCAAAACTTATTTTTAATCACATTTTCTCCTTTTTATTTCATTAAACACTTATTAAAAGAACTTACTTCTTTTTAAAAAAATTATTAAAGGAAGCGCCACAAAGCAATAATTAACAAAATTATTGCATTTTCACTCAAATAAAATTATTCCCACATATATTACCACCTAAACCATTAAAATAAAGCTTTATCTTTATTTTCAACAATTATTTCCCGAAATCGTTGTTTATAATAGACAAATAATTTATTTTCACCAATTTATCTCTATTCACTTTACAATATTAAATCATAATTATCATTATAATTTAATATTGAAAGGTAAACTCCCAATCCGGGTTGTTACAACAACCTTAGAATAGGATTATAAAATATAAATACTAACATTATAGTTTAGAAATATATATACATATGCAGGATTTAACCATGTAGGTACCAAGAATGAAGACTGTACAGTTTGAAGACTTAAGGATATCAAGATTGATGACTCATGAGTATCAAAAATATCAAGATTATCAAGAGTTCAAAATTTCAAGAATAAGTAATTTTAATTAGAAATTTTTGTTAAATCTCCTAGAAAACCACTGACATCTTAAAATCCAATTTATTCGTGGAATGGAATCTACTTCGAGCCCGTTAAAGGGATGGAACCCTGAGTAGGATGGAACTTACGAAAAATCTAGTGGAACATTGTTTTGTATCCGCTAATTTTTAAGCATTCCAAAAACTTGGAGATCCAACTACAAAGAGACAAGTAGTCAAATGATTTTACAAAATTATAACTTTTTTTCAAAATGTTTTCAAAACCATCCTTTTAAAAGAATCAAAAACATCTATCCTGATTTCAAATACTTTTAGCCTCAAAATAATCTTTAATTTCAAAATCAAATTATTCTTAGTTTTAAAACTATCTATATAATATATTTAACTTTTACTATTTATATTTAGATTTAAATATGAAATTTTATATATATCATTCTCTATGTTTACTTATGTATTTTAACTATAATCAAGTATATTTATAAATTTTAAAATAGTTTTTAATATAAGAAAAAAGTTATTTTCAAAGAAAAAAAACCACCAAAAATTCCTTCGGGATGTCGACATGCTCAATATACCCATGTCGACATAGTGTCAGTTAATTTCAAAATTTAAATTTCAAAAGAAGTGTCTATTCATCATATCTCTTCACAAATGGACATAGCTATTGTTCTTCTATAAATAGGGGCTGTTTTCAATGAATTTTTAATGATTTTTTCTCGTTTTAATTTCTCTTCTTCTTCCACATTTCCTTATACATATTCCTACCATTACTCTGCCGAAATCAACATTGAATCTAACTAGATTATCTCTGGTTTGATTCTCTATCATTATCACAACAAGATCCTCAGTTCTATTCAGAGTTATAGGCTTCTTTGTAATCATTTCCGTGAGAAAGGTGTGATTGTAGCCTTGGAAATAAATCAAGCGAGAAAAGGTGTGATTGTAGCCTAGGAAATCAATTGGGTGAACTTATTACCTGTGAAATCAAGTATCTCTACCCAGAGATTGTGAATCCGGAGGGTGTACCTCGTAGCCTTGAAATCGAGGGTGTAATTGTACAATTGCTTTTGAAAGGAAATTCTAGTTATGTGGGGGACTGGATGTAGGGTAACTCCGAACCAGTATATAATCAGGTATGTCCTTTTCTTTACTGTTTTTACTTTATTTCTACATCTATGTTTGATTCTGTGATCATATCTGTGTCTGAATATTGCATACATTTGTGTTCAAATTAATAAAGACTCAAAAATATTTAATAATTCCTTAAAGCACTATTCACCCCTTTCGTTGTTTATCCTAGCCTTAAGATTCGTAATCCGCATTTCTCACAAGGAGTTGACAACATTGAGACAGAAAATGCTTGGAATCAAGCAGTGGTATCGTTGGTTCCCAGAGATAGGAACTACTGAATGGTCTAGGCTAGGTGCAATAAAAAAAATTGCTTGGAGTACCGGATCACTCCGTAAATGCTCAGATTCAGCATTCGGAGCAATCGTGTCTATGGACTGGGGCACATGCACCGATTCATAGTTGAAACGAGCTCGACCAAGTTCGAATGGAAACAACCAGGGAGTCGGTTAAATCAAGTTATATCATAGTTTCATTAGGCCGAACATAGTATTTTATCAATTAAAACAGAGCTAGGTATCAAAACATGCTACAATAAATATAAGGGTCTTATTTACATTCACAGAGTTGTGATAAATAAACACATAACATAGAAACATAAGTATATAATATAGGAAATTGCAATGCAGACAACCATATTATATACACAAGTAGTTACACATAGACATGCAATAGTACAGAAAATGCAAGAATATGAAAGATAATAAAAGAAAAATGAATCTTTCAATTTCACTTTATGACTAAATTTGTCGCTTACTCAACTTCAGTAAAATCCAATTTAACTTTATAAAGAATTACCAGTTATGACAATTATTTACATCAATTCTCTTTGTCTGAACTATAACACTTTGGACTTATGGAATTTGGAAAATGGTCAAAATTCTAGTATTTTCCACATTCAACTTTATAGTCCAAACACTAAGTTCTTGGTTTAATAAAGACAATTATTATTAACCGAAATGCTATAGCCAGTGACTTTGAATTTGAGTTGACCATGATACTAAACCTATATAACCGAGGAGATGAATCCTCCCTTAAATAATGCTTCACTTCCATTACTTCCACCCGATCCAACTATAGTCACTCGATGGAATGTCATGCCATGATTTGGCTATAATCAAAGCATATCTTTTGTGTTGAAGATCTACAATATTCATAAGTTGAGAGAACCGTGCAAATCAGTCACATCGATATTTTCTGTTTGACCTTAGTTATATTAACCAACAGAAACTATCAAGTGTGACTTTCCATAGTCATCCTAAAACCATTAGTATGTAACACCTAAGTGCTTCTAGCAGTCTTGATTATTACAGTGCCCAGCATTTGGAGAGCGTTACGTATTATTGTCTCAATAGATACATCAATATACAGTCTCGATGCATCTTGACGAGAAACATTTAAAATGGTATTTTTTTTTCATTGTGATAAATTACTCACAGTTACAATACTTTGTAACTACAATCATAAAATGTACCATTTATGGATTTTCTATTGAATATAATTTTAATTAAATAAATTAATTAATACAATATACTATATAAAGTACATTATAGAAAGTAAACACCTTTTATTTCGAATAAGATTGGTCAACAAGTTAGATATATGTAACAAATTACATTATTTCCCTTAGGGCATACCCTAACTCTATCAATCTCCCACTTTCACTTAGGGTCAATTACGGAATCTCATTCCAACTTCTCTAGTCGATTTTCTTAAAACCAATTAGGTGAGTCCCATAGTGAACGGGTATACTAATATGTTTTTATCATCTACTCTGTCGCGTAACTCTCTCTGACGCTGATAAACTACCTTTATCATGTGGAATAATTCGAAGTATGTCTATTGACTTCTAGTGAGCACTATGTTTTGTTATGAACTCTATAGTGACATTATCATCATATAACAATGTTGTGGGTTTCTCAACATTTGGAATCACCCTCAACTCAGTTACAAATTTGTGCATTTATTATATATATATACATTAATTTTATTATGGCGTTATTCAAGTCAATGAATCAACCACAATATCTTCTATTTGGTATGTTTCCAACTTAAGATTCTTAACTTGAATTTATTATCGACATATTATACTTAATATTGTTTACGAAGTTTGAGTCTAAACACTTCATCATAAGGAGTTCATTGTTTTTGTAAACGATTCCCTAGTTTTTCACAAATACATGAGAACACTCCAAACCACCATTAGTGTTATCAATTTGGATTTGATATTTTTTCATGTATCAAGTACATAAACAAATCACGATATCGTAGACAATATAACATGTATGATAATTCATATTACAAATGCATAAGGAACTTATCTCAGATGTTCCGTGTTAAAAAATTTAATAAGGTGTCTTCGCATATTGATTTGAAACGTTCCTAATATCTTTTGTACTCACTATAAATGACATCAATTACAATACAAAGTTGAGTACTAAAATGACTAAGGTTGATTTTAACACAAATATATCGTTAAAATTAACAATTTATTGTTTACTTACAATTTAGAAATATACCTATTAACGTTCTTTCTTATGAACACATGCTTCCTCTACACTTTGATTGAAAATCAAACTATTTGATAATTCGGTCAAAATACTTATTCAATCTTGATGCCTATGATACATTCATATCATTTCTTAGAACATACCCAAAAACTCACAACCAATATATCTCTCCCACATACTTAGTGATACTTTGATTGTAATGTGCAAATAGTCTAGCCAGATCATTATTTAGAATTTTCTACTTTAGCACATATGTACCAAAACACTAATTCTTATCAAGCGATAATTTTGAAAGTAAATCTGAAATAACTAAAGTACGTTGAATAACAAATCCATTACACTAATTTTAACAATTGAAATTTATGAGGTTATTCTTATTAACGTTGCTCAGTAAATTCCAACCGCATTTGTCTTTTAGAGACACAATCACGACCAATGGATCACATCTTTCGGATATGCTATATAATCATATTTTGATAACGTACTTGGAATCCATTCAGATTGGTGCATCATACCATATCATAGGGTCAATACTCTTAATGGCTTAATTGACAACTGAGGTTTATCTATTCTGGACATTGATAAGAAATTCATAGGCTTTCTTCAATGTGCAGAATACTTATTAAACACTCTAATGCGATGTGTTCGTTTAGGGTAGCTAGTTTTATCTCAACTCATCTAACTAGTTCTATCTATAGATCGTATCCAATTCCATTTTACTACTAGTAATTCCTCAAAGAAATTCCTTCGTAGTGAATTTGTTATTTTTTGAAACAACAATTGTTTCTCAGTGCAACAGAATAGGCATTCATAACGTTTTATTGATTTTTTATTTATAAAGCTGATTTGGTTTTAGTTTACAAAACTTAGGTTCAAAACATAAATTTGTCATCCGGTGATAGTCTTTCCCAGAAACCTTTTGGGGAGATTCAAACAAGATCCTTCAGGAACAATTATTATGTGCAACCTTTCGACTTGCACCTACCAACTCTTGGCCCAGAATATTTTGGATATTTTTTAAAAAACCCTTATCTTGTATGATTTTGTAAACTGTTATTTAAATGAAATAATGTTGTCCTTGTGTACTACACTTAAGTACATCACCTTATGGAAAGAAACTAACTCAACCTCACTCACAAATAATCATACATTATAAAGTTCAATTACTCCTTCATAAATATTATTAACCCTGTGTATCAAATGGAGGAGTGACTTTTAAGACTGAATATTCATTTATTTTTAGGTATGCTTGGAACCTTTTCAAGTATGCACACTCATTCGATTAAATCGAATCATTGGTGTTGCATTTTATTTATATCTGTTTTATACTCTATGAGATACCATAGACATACTACTTGTGTGTCATATACACATGTCCATGTCGATGATAACTCATCATTGAATATGACAAAATATGTGGAACCCTTTTAGCATTAATAGACTTACGATTGCATACATCTATATATATATATATATATATATATATATATCAGACAAACACCATTGTCCAAGTGGTTAATTGATTTGGCATTGGTGCAAGAGGTCACAAGTTCGAAACTTGCTTTCGAACGTTTATTGACATGGGATATGTTGTCCCAATGATTTGTTGTATATAAAGTACCATTTCAAAATATATATATATATATATATATATATATATATATCAATTTGAAGAGTTCATTAACTCTTATGATGCTCTCAGTAATTGGGTGCATAACTCATCAATTGTTTTAGATATAATTAACCAATGTCATATGATTCATAATCATATTCTTAAAACTATAACTTATTCTATAATTCCAAAATAATTATAAATAATTTTTGGTACTTCTATACTTTCAATGCATCACTTCTGTTGTGAAAACAAATACCTCATTACAGTTTTACTTCATGATGAATATTTATAATATTCACAACGAAAGATAACTATGCCTATTTTTTCAATCGGCGCCAAAAAATAGTCATTATTTCATAAATAATGTTTGGTATGTTTTATGAAAACATTTTTCGTAATTTGATGCAATCAATAATTGTTATGTGACATGCTTCCACTATTTCTGCCATTGGTATAATAGCATACTAAAGTCGGAGGTCCATCATTCTCTTAATATAGTTTATTTATTTTGTATATCGTAACTAGTTTACAATGGAGAGTTTTTTGCTCAATTATCCTGAACTCAAAGAAATAAATCAAGTAGAAAACAATTTTCTATACGAAATTACATTCCAAAACAAAAATAACATTTAATATATCAATGTTAAGTATCATTTCATAATATTACAATTCAAATTTTTGACGTTTCTTTATAAAGCAGAAGCATCCATTCACTCTCTTCATCCCAACTGTACTTTAAGTCACATCTACTATTGTACATCCGTTATTCTTTCTAAATGGTCCAACCAGTCAAAAAAAAATAGTTCAATATCATAATGAACTCTCTACAAAAGTGCATTTGATTATCCTCAACTTTTAAGGACGTCAAATATATTACGGTTTAAGTAAACTTATCAAACCGACATTTCAACGAATGAGTTCTTAGATTTATATTGTAGTTTTGGTCAAGTGTTACATTTAGCATGATACGATCCTTTTGTAATCAATCGAATTGAATACTCGGTCTCGGATCAAGGTTTATTTGGTTCTTCGGAGGAACTAATTTCATTTTAATATTGTACATTACATACTTTGACTGTTCACCTAATAACATTTACATACGATTGTATATGGATCAAATATCTGTAGCCTTGTATTGCTTTTAGAGTTCAAAACTCATAGAATACAATACATGGTGTCGATAAATAAATGCATAAATAGTCAAACTACGAATGTATTTAGGGGTTATAAAATCAGACACTTGCATGGGTGTTGAAATGTTAACATTCAATAATATTTTATTGGTGAGTATATGTTATATTTCTATTTGTCAATCTTCAATTCTTTTGTATATCTCATAAATATTTTATTAATCTTATTAAATACACAAATTTATTGATGTAGATTATTATAGCTTTATATAGTTATGTTCTTACAATATTAGAAATGTTAAATGTTATCGTTTCATTTTTCTAATAAGGCTCCCAGTAGTGTTTTATATTTCACTGAACCCTAAGGGAAACATAGAAGCCTTTCGACTTCACTAATGGTTATTTAGACTTGTCCATCTTGGAATTCTGACCTTGAGTTTGCTCAACAAGTCATAGCTCCATGGACAATGGATGTGTCCTTATCAGTTGTCTCACATACAACTCCTAACCCATGGTTCCTTGTCTTAATCTCATTTCGACCTTGAGTTTGCTCAACAAACCGAAAGATACTATTCACTCGTAGCTACCATATCGCGATGACCTAAGTATAGTATATGTACCTTGAGTTTGTTCAACAAATACATATAGTTATCTTAGCTTTTCTATGCAATATATTGATAATACTACATATAACATCCCTAGCTTGAGCTTGCTCGACAACCAAGGAGTATGCAAGTAATTCATTAATATATATATATATATATATATATATATATATATGGTAGAAGACAACATTATATTGGATATTCGTAATCATTAATATGTTACATTGAGTTAAATCGACTTACAGAATAATGTATTACATAAGAAATACCCTCACGATTTACACAATAGAAATCACGGTACGTGCATTTACATATGTATTTATTCCTTAAGTCTATTTAGGTTTCTTTCACGTTCCACCTTTAGTTTATACATTCATATCATATAAGTTTTATTGCGATATAACTTTTATATTCATATCACTGATATAATAGTCTTATGCATAATATTATATTAATTAAATATTATTTTACTAATTTTAATTAATTAACTCTTTAATTAATTTAATATAATATTCCAATACAACTCTTATATTGGACATATCTATTATAACCTTTAGACTATATGATATAATCTTTATAGTATAACACATATACCATATATATGCATATTTTTATTTAACTAATTAACCGTTAACTAATCAATTTAACTAAACAATTTTAATTGAATTATATTAATTTTGAAAATTTATCTTATATACATAAGGTATACTTATGTTATCTTAAACACTTTAAAATAACATAACATAAATAAACATATAAAATACATGTATATAATTACTAATTAATTAAGCAACTCATTTAATTAATTTATTTCATTAATCTTATTAATAAATTGTAAATTTCAAAATTAATATTTAAATAGTTTTATACATTATGAACATTTCATTACCTTTATAAACACTTTGAAAATTCTTTTTGTAATATGTTATTTTATATTAAACATGTTTTTGTTATAAATTTAACTTTACATTAAAATATTGTATTAATTTTCAAAATTATTTTGAAAATCAACCCAAGGACCATTTCAAATTGGGCATATTCTATTAGAGGTAACCTTTGGTCTCGCTTAATCTTTCAAGCCATGCAAGTAACCAGGTAGGACAGGGTACTTGATTGCCCATTCCAATCCTAAACATTACATTTTTAGACACCATGCTAGGTCTGCAAGCGTAATTAGTTAGCCCTAATATGACCAATTTAGACCGCATAGACTATTAGGCGCTAATACTATTGTTGGAACTAAGCCAGCACGCAGTGGAAGAAATGGTCGAATTTCATACTTTTTTTTACCATTTTGGATCTTTAATGGGCCTATGAAATCTAAATTCATTTAGAACTTTTCTTAATTTAGTTTAAATAAAAACATATATTTTATTTAAATTTAAAAATTGTAGTTAGAGGTTTATTTAATTTTAGTTTTACTTATATAAATATACATACATGTATACATACACACATATAGATATGTGTGTGTAAGATAGCAATCCATACAGGGTATAGCATGCCCGTATATAGATGTTGGGATTTACATCGCAACGGACACGTTAGCTCTGTATATGCTCTCAAAAATGTGCATGAACATATAGTTACAAATTTCAAATGATTATTTACATATATTTATATTTGTGTATATATAAAATATTTTTTATCATTAAAATATTACAGAAAGCGTATATTTATTTATATAACTATATATTGTACCAAAAATAACAATAAAGATATATGTATATGGATATATATATAAAAAAATTAATTTTTTTTAACTTACTAGTTAGAAAATATATCAGATATGAAGTTACAATGATTTTAATATATACATATATATTATAATGAATTAAGAAGTTTGGCCGTAATAAATATATAAAATAATTATATGACAAAAATTCAAGTTTTATAATTTTAGAAAATCCAAATTCATATATTAGGGCTCAAAAGAATTTTTGGAATTTTCTCAATTAAACTAATATTTTTAGTTAAATAATTGATAATAGGCTGAAATTAAATTAATTTTAATAAACATAAAATTAAGTTGAAAAAATATGAAACTTTTTTAAAAGTCACATGGCATGATTAATTAACTTAACAAGTATAAAAATTAATTTTAGAAACCAAGATTAATTTATATGAATTTATTGAATCAGATTAGTCCTTAAAATTAATAAAAATTATGTAATAAAAATTATTTTCAGCACTCATAATTCATAATAAATATAAAAAAGTATTTGAAAATTTCCAGATTAATATTGTACATTAAATTTGAAAACAAATGTTATAATTCAAATTGTGTATGAATATTAAATCATAAATTAATACAAATATATGTATGAAGAGATAAATTTTAAACTAAAATTTATTTTAATATTTAATATCAGATTATGAAAATAAATCATGAACTAGAACTTTCATCTAACCAATGAAATAACAATAATCCAATTATATACATAAGTTTACATGATTAACAAATCTAAAAACATAATAATATGATCAACATATAAATATCATTACTTGATGCCTTAAAGACCACGTTGAAATAATGAATTCTCCTTCACTAAAATTCCTTGATTCGTTAGTTTGCTAGTCTTGCATCAATGACCTTTCACTATCAAATAGCTCCATGTTTTAACTTGCATTAGATTTGAGATTATAGGATTAATTTAAGGAAGAATTGTAGCCACGAAAGAAGAAGGAGATGATCGCTCAAAAGAATGAATTGGAATTTGATTAGGGTTTTAAATTTAGCATTTATAATGGTAGGATAAGAGAGGAAACTATGTAAGTTACTCATTAGATCTTAGCTACACATCTCCAATCCCTAATCCTACGTTGTAGCTGCGTCTACCCCTATCAAAACCAGCTGCATTTTTCTCTCATCATGGCTTATAAGCCCATTTAACCCAATTTAAATATATATAATTATATTTAACTTATTTTATGATTGATATTTCATATCGATCAATATATTCATAACTATTATTAATATATGCAACAATTTTATTACTCAAATCATATTCAAATTTCATAATTAATATTTCATAAATATCAATTAATTTATTTAATTTATAACAATTATAAACTAATTAAATCGTTTGGTCTAAAGAGAATTCATCATTTCGGTTGTGTGACTCTTGGGTGTAAATTTGGTCAGTGATTAACATCGAACTATTCGAACGTTAACATTCGAGCATCACTTAACAGGTGGTGTGACATTATGGCCAAATTTATTGCTTACTCGGCTTCAGTAAAATTCAATTTAACTTTATTAAGCGATATCCTATTGTGACAATTATTTATACCAATTCTCTTCGTCAAAACTATATCTCTTTGGACTTAATTCAATATCATCCACGTTCAACTCTATAGTCAAAACATAAAGTCTTGGTTTAATAATAAAAATTATTACTACATAATGCTTTGGGCAGGGACTTTGACTTTGAGTTGACATGACTTGACCGTGATACTAACCCCATATAACTGATGAGATGATTCCTTTCTTGAATAGTGCTTCACTTCCTATGCTTCCACTCAACCCAAATATAGGCATTAGATGGAATGCTATGATTTGATATTATCAAAACGAAGCTTTTATATTGAAGATCCACAGTATTCTCAAGTTGATAGAATGTGTAAATCAGCCACATCGATATTTTCAATTTGACTTTTATTATATTAGCCTATAGAAAACTATCAAATAAGTCATTCCATAACTATCCCATAACTATCAGTACATAACCCTTAGGTGCCCCTAGTAGTCTTGAGTAATGTACTGCTTAACATTTGAAAAGCATTACGTAATCTAGTTTCAACGGATACATTAATATCCAGTCTCGGTACATCTTGAATAATAACATTTAAAATGGTATATTTGTTTTCATTATGAGAAATCACTCACGGTTACAACACTTTGTAACTACTATCACAAAATGTACCATTCATGGATTTTCTATTAAATATTCTTTTAATTAAATAAGTTTATTAATACATCTCATTATATCAAGTATATAATAGAAAGAATACACCTTTTACTTCAAACAAGATTGGTCAAAGAATTAGATATAGGTAAAAAAGTTACATAGATGCCTCTAGGGCATACCCCTAACTTTATCGTCCTCATCTCGCCACAACGTTGATGCCATGAACACACATAAAACAAAGGACATATGCAAGATTATGAACATTTCGAGATAGGATATTATTTAATTAACTTTCCCATATTTACTTGTATATTTAAATAATTAATTATTACTTATATTTCTTCTTCTTCATCACGACCACCCTGCTCGCGCTTAACCCATTACTTTATTTCACTTACCACCTCCGATATAGAACTCCAAACGACAATTAGACACCACCTTAACCACATCATCACTAGAGTTACCCAACCATGCCTACTACGTCCCCTCCGCCCACCGCCATGAAAATCTTAACCAGCTTCCCTTTCAAATATGCGCTGCCATGTTAGGTTCTCCAGTGATTGGGGACCAACAAGGGGTCCTACTCGACTACCTCTACACTTCCATGTCATCTGATCATCCTCTTGTCGTTGTTTCACCATTTAAACCTAATGGACGATCTACATTTATCTTATCTTCCAATGTATTTTCTGATCAATTTGTTAACCCAGCCAATGAACGAATACCACTAGTGGATTCGCGTCATCCAGAACTACAGTTTTGATATATAATATGTCTAATTTGGAACACTTTTTTATTTCACACTTTCATCATAGTAGATTAATTTTTTTTGTTACAATTGATAAAAATCCAATTTTTAATTACCTAACCATGGCATACTATATTTTAATTAGGTATATACGAAGATCACTTTTAATTATCAATTACATTATTTAAAATTCGGTTTAAGATTATAAGAGTTGAATTAATACGTCTTAGCAATATAAAAAAATAGAACAAGTCTCCTTTACCGATTAGCCAAGGTGAACTATCCTCCTTTATTATCTAGGTACCTCAACCTAAAATGCAAACTATCTTGATGGTCTCGGTTTATTTGTATCGCTCTTTTTACGGTTATCTATTCCATGTATTAATTCATTTAATTTGGATTTGGTTTAGTGGATTTGTAATTAATTTAGGGATTAGATTTTTATAAGTAGATGGAAGATTTTTAGAGAAAAAAGAAATAGAGTTAAGATAGTACTTAATGGGTGAGACTAATAATTTTTGGGCAAATTTTCGTAATCAATGCATTATGAAAATATCACTAGGTTTGATTTCTTATAATTTCTTTCCCATTTAATCAAATTCCACAGGTTATATATGTTTTAACTATAAGAGGCATTACAGACGCGATGAAATAGGTTCTAAAGCCTATTTCCGACTCTTGTAAAAATTTGCTATTTTGTCCTTTCTGTAAAATTATATTTTACTGTTTTAATTTAATTATTTAATATGGGTTTTACATTAACCCCCTTTAAAGAATTTTATCTTCGAAATTCCAAGAGATGGACCATGCAACTTTCTTTATAGCGTACACACATACAAAACAAACATAGCTACATCCATCATACAATACAAGAAAAAACACAACCAAGAGTATAATATACATATAATTGATAAAAATAGAACGATTGATGTGAATTGAGTGAAAATGTAATTAAATCGGGTTCGTATATGAATGCACATGTAGTGACAATTAATATGTATGCAAAAATCGAAATATATGCAAATATATATTTCTATATGTATGCACGTCCACACATCAATATGCAACATCCATATCAAAGTGCAAGTAAATAAGTATGTCAACAAACACAATTAGTAAACGCGTATATATATAAACAATAAATAGCATATATATATATATATATATATATATATATATATATATATATATAATCATCAACCACAAACTGGAACACCTAAATATAGATGTCTATCGTAGGTTGGAATAAGTATACATCCATGTCAGCATGGTATAAGCTAAACTGGTATAACTCAATTAAAGCAACCATAGAAACTAAACACATCATAAGGACATGCATACAACCAATCCTAACATCAATTAATCCATGACTATGTTAACTAGCTAGCTAAAGCAACTTGCTAACATACAAACGGCATAATAAGCCAACTAGCCAACAAACTAACTAAAAGGCGAATTATTGGTTAAGAGCTCATAATGGGAAACTCATATTCTTTCCTCGAGTTTCCTTGTACTCCAATCGAAACTTTTTCCTCACCATACTTGCACCAAGTATATTTCTCCATTTCTATGTCATATCACGTTAAGCTTTAACATGTGAATACTTCTAAAGAGAATTCTAGACTCTGTCTCTACATTCACCTCATAAACTGACTTGGCTCTACCATAACTGTTGAATCATCAGCGTACGTTTGCAAATGAGATAAATAGAAAGTATGTGAACACACATTTTTTTTTGAGAATCCACTCAACTGTGCTGACATCCCTACTCTCTATACGATCGAAAAAGGTCCAACAATTGGTGGAGCTAGCTTTCCCACAAAACATATCGTAATAGCGGGTCCGTACTATATAATGCTGCCCACTGAAATCTCTTTATTCCTGCCTATTCCATGAGGTATCCGTTCCTTTTCATATTAATAAGGTATCTCTAATCATATCATATCCGAGTATAGCTTTAATTTTAATAGGTTGTGCTACTAGCATATCTCCATCATCACGTACCTTGCAACAAACTCTGCCACTGGCTTCTTTATTATTGTCTAATAGAAAACATTCTTTGTTTACTTTGACATGCCCTACTTGTAACGACCCATCTTTATGAACCCTAGAAGTCGACACTAATACATCCACGATATTAACACGCCGAACAACTAAGTGCCGTAAAGACATATTGTTAAGGGAAAAAAGGAGATAGAAGATAGAAGAACAAAGAAAAAACACATAATCGCACAACGTAACGGAATAATATATACTATAATCAAGTCTTTACAAAATCCAAGACCCTGTTTTTTTAGCACATATACGTATCAGAGTTAGACAGTTACAACACCCATCCTTACAATAGCAGGCAAACTACACATAACACATATGCAATGAAAGATATCCAAAATACGAGAGTACGTCATGGGCCTCCAACTAGACTCAATAACTCCAAAGCATCTAAAGCTAACCTAGAAAACATGGTCGGTCTGACCCGAGCATTACATGGAACAACGCCCGGGTTAGTCTTGTAAACCAACGTGAGTAAAACTTGATAACAAGTAAAAACCAAACTGTTTTCTACATTTGAAAACCTTCCAAACAAAGTATAGAGCCCCACCCTACGACCCACATTAACAAAGAGAATTACTTAATAATTTTTTTCTGCTAATGTAGAGAATAGGGATGGTTAAGGGCGACCATCATAGTCTTGCATTAGATAAGAGTTAAGTATGTTGGTATTTGTATTCTTTTTTCATTTCGTCTCAAGTATCCGACATACTTAACTCCTATCTAATACACTACTATGGTGGCTATGTTATCGATCCCGAAACAAAATATAATAAATAAAACGATCGTAAGTCACAGAACAATAATACGGATAATATATACATACACATACATCAAATATCATACAACATATCACAAGTGGTATTCGACCGCCATATATATACATACATCCCCTGTGATATCCCAGAAATTTGGGCAATATAAATTTAATAATCTTTGTTATAAATTTAATTTGATTTGATAATTTTAATAACAAATTTGGAATTTGATTTAATAATAATATTTTAAAGAATAAATATTTAAATTGAAAGACTTTATACTTTTGAACAAATAAATTGTTTCCTGTTTATAATATATATATTTGTATGTATTGTAAACTGATAAATTTTGATTTTGAATTTAGTGAATGAAATGATTTTCTAATTCTAGTTTATTTTTAGTAAATTAAAAATTTGCTTTTTAAAGCAATATAATAAATAATGTTATGGTTTATATTATGATAAATCTTATTTGTTTTAAAATTTTATTTAGCTTAAAAATATGAATTTAAAATTTGATAAATATAAAAGCTAAGTTTTATTTTATATCATTTGGAATTTTTGTATAAGAATTTACAATGTAAATTTCAAATACTCTTAATTGTTTTATAATTTCTTTTGTAAATTATTTAATATTGTTTAATTTGTATTTTTAAATAAATTTATAATACTTAAGTTCTTATAAACATAAATGGATTTTTATAGAAATAGGATTTGTTCTTTTAAATATTTTATAAGAGTTATATATGCATATATATAACTTGATTTTAAAATTGGAGTTTATAATTTAATTTAAATTGGAATTCAATGTTTTAAAAATTTAAAAGAATAAACACTTAAAATATATTTGAATAAGCTTTGTTTATAACTTGTTTTGTTTTGATTTCTAAAATTAGAAAAGAAGAGATAAAATTCATTTATATATACATATGGAATAAAACAAGTTAAACAATTTAAATTTAAATTTAAATACTTAATATATATGTGTAAATTTCTTAATACATGTGTTAGTCTCTTAACACACTCAAATGACACATGTTGAACCATAAAATAAACTATTATGACAAATGGTAAGAATAGAGACAAGTGTCTCATTTAAATTTCTTTTTCTTTTATTTTTAATTAAATCAAAAATTTTGTTTATATAAACATTTCTTCTTGCCTTATCTTTCTTTTTCCTATTCTTCACCAAACTTAAGAAAATTATTCAGATCTGTAATCTTCATTATTATTTTTCAAAGCAAAAATCTTTAAATCCCTTCAAAACACAGATCTGAACTCATCTACATTCTAAAACCCATGTTCCTTTAATCAAAATAAACCAAAAACCGTCTGAAATACACAATGCAAACCATTTAAACTTGTAGCTCTTCAATGCTAAGGCCTGAAATCATGTTTGCATCTTTACACCTGGAAACAAGCCTGCAGTCTTCATTCTGTTGTAAAAAGAATTCAAACCTGCATTTTTATTCTGGGAAGCATGCAAATGAAACATGGAAATGATCATGCAAATGTAAATCTGGAAAACAAAGTACTACATCATTTCAAGTTTAAAAGCAATATGAAGTTCAAAGTTTTATAAGCAAAAGCATCTGCAGTTTAAAGGAAATCTGAAGCTCATACGCTCTGCTCCTAAAAAACTGTGAGTAACATTTTTAACAAAAATGCTTTAAGTAATTATAGTTTCTTAGATTTTTCCTGTGGTAATCTTATTGAAGTGAATAAATTTGATGGTATACTCTGTTTATGTTGAATGCGTGTTGCTCAGTGAACTTGTTTTGCCTATTTTAGTTTCCAGATTGTTGTTATGTTCAAATCATGACTTCCTGAAAAGAAAAAGAAAAAAAATCATCAATGTTATAGTTTAAGTTTGTAAACCTGGTAAGTTATGTTATATAAGTTAGAGTTTAATCACTTATAAAAAAAAAGGGAAATAAGGTTAAAACTGTGATGTCCCTGTATAAACTAAATAAGCAACAGAGCAAAATGTCTGTAAACAAATATTTGAATGTTTCAGATTTATCTATTTAAGTTTATAAATAAATTTCTTGATTAATAACTTGATTTTTAAAAACTATAATCTGGATTTCTAAATTGCATTCAACTGAATATTTTTGGTGTAATCTGAAAACATAAATTGGGTTGGTACAATCAATCTAGGGGATTGGAGTTGATTGTGTTTTCATTTGTGGTGGAGTAATGAGTGTAGTTCATAGGAAAAATAATTGTTGATAGATTTAAGAAATAATGCAGAAGTGATTTGGGTTTGAACTTATGAACCCTAGTTTTTCTGTGCTTAAGAAATTGGGTCACTGTGATCAAGTTAAGAGACCGAGTTGTACCTAATTTGAGGTGAAGAAAGCTGGGGTGTGAGAGAGTCTATGGCCGGAGATGGCGTTCATTTTAGTGGTCGGAGGCGAGAGGATTCAGATGATCTTCAATATCGATTTTTTTTCCAGTATTGGTACTCGAGTGCTTGATTTTGATTTAGGGTTTTTGTAGATGGATTGAGGGTCGATTTAGGGTTTGGAGAGGCCCGTCGACTTGCGTAAGGGGTCGCGATAGGATGGAGGTGGTCACCATGGTGGTGCAGGTGCACAGTGAAGTGGCGTGTCAGTTGTTTACTTTGGAAAGAAGGGGGTTGTGTTTTACTCGGGATTACCTCATGTTTGCTCGAAGCAATTAGTTTGGGGACTCGAAGATTTTGATGTGAGGCTCGGGTTTTTAGTTTTGTTACAGGGTTTGGTAACCTGTAGCACAGGTTTGTATAAACCTGTTTTATACTTGAGATTTAAATAGATTTTAGGATGAAATTGTTATTCGAGTTACTCGAGTTGCTCGAGTCAGCTCGGGCTAATGATTGAAGTTTAGAAATTGTTATGTTTCAAATTTTAAATTGGAATTTTAAATATAAATCAAAGTTTTAAATTAAGTTTTAAATCTAATTTAAATTATAGATTCAAGTTGAATTGAATCTTAAAATTTGAAATGATTAAGTTTTAAATTCAAATTTTCTTTAAAATAACTTTAAAGAGTTTATAGTTTAAAATATTTTTTAAAAGAAATTGGAATTTAAATTTGAAATTTGAAATATCTAGTAATGATTAAATAAAGTCTAAATTTGATTCAAATCTAATTTTGAATCTTTGGTTTAAAATGTATTTTTGTTTTATAAATTTAAGTGTTTAAAACCAAATTTGAATAATAATGTGAAAATTTAAATGGTTTTAATTTTAAAAGAAATTTGTTTAACTTTTGAAAAATTTCTTTTATAATAAAAGTGTTATTTAGCAAATAAAGGTTTTAAATTGAATTTAACTTGCTAAAGTTAAGTAATAACTTAATGTTTTATATTTCATTTAATTATTAGAGTAATTAAATGAATAATTAATTTATTTAATAAATTAATGAAGTAAACAATTACTTAAAGTAATTAGGGGTTTAATCTTAAGGGTTTAGAATTAATTATTCTTTGAATAATTAACTTGTAATTAAGAATAATTAATTAAATAAAATTAGTTTTTAATTAATGATTAATAATTAATTAATCAAGCAATAATGGATTTAATTAAGTCTTAATTAACACTTAGTTATTTAATTAATTAGGGATTAATTAAGGGATTAATTAATGATTAATTAATTTGTAATTAATAATGATTAAAATAAGTTAATTATTTTATAAAATAATTAATGAGTTGTTAATAGTTAATGAAGATCATTAACTAAGGATTAATTAATAATTAATTAATGTGATTAATTTTAATTATTAATTAGATTAATTAATTTAAAGATAATCAATTGTGTAAGTTATTAAGTATAATTACTTATGGAAGTAATTAAGGAATTAATTACTTATTGTAATTAATTGAGTTTAATTTGATTAGATTAAGTTAGTTAATTCAGTTTAATTAATTTAAAATAATCATTTGATGATTTTGTGAAGTATAGTTACTTAATGTAATTAAATGAAGAGAAATTACTTAGGAAAGTAATTAATAAGTAATTACTCTATCTAATTAATTGAAGAAGATTTGTTGATAAAAGTAATTTGAGTATAATTACTTGTAAATTAATCAAGGGATTAATTATAATTAATTAAGGAGTAATTAATTTATTTGGTGAAGTAATTAAGGATAGTTGATTACTGAATGGGGTTAATCAAGGGTGATTAATAATTATGTTTTAAATTAAGATTAATTACTTAAAGTAATTAATTTAAATAAGGTAATTAACATGTAATTAGAGATCATTAATTATTATAATTAATGATGTAATTAATATTGATTAATTAAGATTAATTAATCAATAATAAGTGATTAAAGGTAATTAATTTTAGGTAATTAATTAAGAAAGTAATTAAAGATTAATTACTGTGTTTGGTTAAGTATAATTAATTTGAGAAATTAATTAGTAAATATTTACTTGAATGTAATTAAGAGTTAATTAATCAGGGATGATTAATTAAAATGAATAATTGGATGAAGGTTAACTCTTTGATTGATAAATTATCAATAGTAATATAAACAAGGGATATTGGAAAAGTAATTAATTTATTTACTTTAAATTAATGGATGATATAATTAATTTAATTCATTTTAAATTAATTATATTTGGTGTGGTTAATCATTGCTTATATGGTTGGATAGTGTTGTTCGCTTTGGATGGTTAGAATCTCAGATATGAGATAGATTATGTTGAATGATTTGGATGCATTGGTTGAATGGTGATGTTGATATAGATTATTCTTTTGAATAATGATAATATGGTTTACCTGATATGTTGATAATGTTGATTATCTGTTGTGAATATGTGATTTATCTATTTGGATATATAGATAATTGAATTGTTTTAAACCTTTAAAACAACTTGGCCTTAAAAGACACGCTTTGGATTTCGATGAGACCGGGATCGGGTTTCCATATTTGGATATTCGAAAACCACATCGATTCCAAATAACGATAGGTCGTGAATCTAAGTGGAGCAAGTGAAGACTCGAGGTGTAAGGGCTATACGTCAGTATAACTCTATGGGTGATTCCGTAATGAGTTGACGGGATAGTGCTTATAGATTCAAGATATAGGTTTAGAATGCAAGGGTTATCGTCGTTAACTCTGAGGGTGATTCCAAAATGAGTGTAACGAGATAATGCCTTCGGTTTCGTTCGAACCCGGAACGAACTTCTATGGATTGAATGCTTTCAGAACATCGTCAGGTGGACGTTGAGCATTCTAAGAGATGTGTCCTCTAAAGGTAATCGTAGCCTCAAGCCTCATCAACCGGGAATGGCTAAAACAGGGGAGGTGCAACAAGGCTTCGTGGGTCGCACCCACTGGAGAGCAAGATTGATCCCTGTCTAGAGGTCCCTTTTTATTCGGCTTAGTGGGCAGTTGTTAGTGTACACCAACTGCGGGGTTGTCTTGTTCGGAACTATTCAGTAAGGAATGGGTCCGGCTTTGTGTTGCAGGGGAGTGGGAGTACTCCTCGGTACAGTGATCTAGGCTACGTACTGTGATGGGCGGTACCCCAGTAGCCCTGCCATTGTATGGAATTCACAATCCAATAAGTGCCAACGGTTTTGATTGTATTACCCACTTTTGTGGCTAGTAGCTGGAATTTAATCATGTAACAATTTCGGCTATTTCTTATTTACTTGAAAACCCTAGACACTATTATAATATCACTGGATTTCCTATCAAATGTTTTGGATAGCGTAAGGTAAAAACTTTTCCATGTTTATGTGTGGGAAGTCTTACGTGATACCTTTTCTTTTAAAAGGATTTTTAAAAAGTTAAGCAACTTTAACCTGTTACTCACACCAGACCCATGTCTGACCCGGAGTTTATTTTTTTTGTTTTTCATAAACTCTTGGGTACTCAAATTTTTACGAGTAGCCAAGGGATTCAGGTTAGCTTTGACGAATATTGGAGGAGAAATGGAGCAGGTGGCTTCTACGTTAGATATATAGTATTCCGCTGTGCGTTCTGTGATTGTCTTTGGATTGTATTATGTTGTAAATACTAGACAGGTGTTTATAACTGTCTAGTATGTGTTGTATATCTGTGTACTCTAATAATGGTTGTAAACTATGTAATATTTTACGTTATTAATTTAATTTATTCGTTCCGCTGTTGAGATTCTAGTGTTGTTTCTTCTTTCTCTTCTTTCTTTTATTCTTCTATCCCTTTCTTTCTTAATTGATGATGCGATTTTCTGGGAGTGGAAAGTCGGGACGTCACAAGTGGTATCAGAGCCAGGTTGAGTGAATACCTAGGCTCTGGAGTGGTGTCTATCTTGAGAGAGCGTATTTGTATTTTTATTATATATATTTATATAATTTCTTCTACCTATTTGTTGGGTTACCTGTTCAGGTTTTCCAATTTAGGCTATAAAGGTAGATTAGGTAGTGGGTGTGTAACACAACTACTACCCTTGGTTGAAGTTTGGTGCTTGAGATTGGTAGTGTATTTGTCGAGACTATAGACCTAAAACCGTCTCGGGTGGGTTGTGCTGAGTATAGGATTTCATAGATCTCTGAAGGTAACCTGTAAAGGTTCGGAGTCTATCTTTGAATTGGATGAGTAGAGTTTGGATCTGTCGGTTGGGCAGAAGAGAATGATGGTATCTTGATATCTCAGGGAGTAGTAGCTGCGTGATGAGATGTAGTGACTATGGATGTTCTCGAAGATGTTTTCTTTGGAACAAGTTAAGGAGGTGAGTCTGCTTCGATGTTGTGGCTGGATTCAGCAGGATGTTTTTGTCCAGTTTGAAGCCTGAGTTTCTCGAAGAGCTTTGGATTAAGAAGTCTTTGGCGTCCGTGTCAGCAGCAAAGTTCGGGGTATTCTGGGTGCTGGCAAGAAGATCTTCTAGTTAGCAGTTTTTCTGAAGGAGTTCAGAAGTAGCAGATTGGATCCATTTCTTCGATGGATTGGCTAATTAAGCGTATGCTGTTCTGATTGGTGAAGAGAGAACAGTTTTCTTTGGATATTGGACTGGTTGATCGCAAAAGTGACTTGCGATAGTCTGAGTGTTCTCTTGAGCTATGGGAAGTGTGTCCATACCTAGAAGCTGAGTTTTCTTATCGACTGGATTCTAGAAGTGATACCGGAGGTTAAGTGAAGCAGCTTTGGTTCAGATAGGACATCTGAGTTTTCTTTTATGGATCTGTTGAACTATATTTCTGTGATATGTTACCCAGTTTGTGCTCGAGTTTTTCTACTGCTGATCAGAGTTGTGTAGCGGAAGCAGTTTGGAAGTACTTTTGTTTTATCTTTTCCGGATAAGAGAAGAAAGTTTATCTTCTGATATTTGTAGAATAGAGTTGGTATTCTCGGTTTGGAATTGATCCTGAGGAGATCATTTTGTTGGATTGTTTTGGTCCAGTTTGTTTCTAGGAACATCAGCAAAGGTTGAGCTGATCAAAAGAGTTGAAGGCAGCCCAGGATCGTTGTTTGTGTCAAAATTGGGCACAACACTCTTCGGGAGTCGTTGAAGAGATAATAGTCAAGAATGCAAGTTCAAAACAGATATTATCTAACAAAAACTCCAATCAACAGTAAAATAAATGCGTAGACAAGCGATTTATAGTGGTTCGACGTGTTGCCTACGTCCACTGTGAAGTTTTTTGATGTTTTATTGATTCTCTTTCAATGATTACAAGTTGTTACAGCGATCAACAGCAAGATACAACTGGAAATTCGAAATCAACAGTCAAGTTATGACATAGGATGATGGAGGTCTCGATCCGGCAGAGTCTGGGCGCTTCAGAGTCAGAAGATCCCCTTTCTGTTGGCCCTGGGGCTCTATTTATAGGCGTAGGCTGCTGATATTTCGCTGAAAACTCGGGAGACCACGTCTGGCACGTGAGGGGGCCCACATGCACGGTCTCAGGAAGTTTGGGCCCACTTTTGCATCGGTTCGAACTCCATTCAAACCGATCAAGAATTCATCCAATCGAGGTGAAATTTGGCGTGGACATTCCTCATCATGTACACAAGCTTCGGTGAAAATTTCATGGCATTTGGATCAGCAGGTTAGGAGATATGATGGATTCGAAATTGAGTTTATGGCAGGGCTGTTTAGTTCGAACCCATGCATTCGAAACGATGGTTTCGAATCCATCATGGCACGCGGCTTCGTGGTGACGTGGAGCGCAAAATTCGAATCGATCCGGACTTCACTCCGTGTTGACCGCTTCGACTCCGTGTATCTCGGTGATTTCGAACCGATGGAAGACACGTTGGTTGACCCAGTGGGTTCGAACAAGGCAACACAGGATGGGTTCGAACATGGCATCACGGATGGGTTCGAAGAAGGCCTTTGTGATGGGTTCGAAGCATGGCTCTGTGATGGGTTCGAACATGACTTCAGGGATGGGTTCGAACGAAGCTTATGGATGGTTTCGAAGCATGCATGTCCGGTGGATTCGAAATAAGGCAGCCGAGTATGGATGGATCCGATGGGTTCGAAAGTAATGGAGTCGAACCCGTGGGGGACTCGAAGGGTTCGAAGGAGATGGTTACGAACTGGGGCGTGACGATGGATTCGAAGACAACCATCATTATGGGTTCGAAACTAGTGTGTTCCCTCCAAGTCGCCTCGGTCATAACTTGAGCATACGAACTCGGATCGACTTGAAATTTTAAATGTTGACTCCCGTGGCCTTTCTTGCCGTGTCCTATCAATTGTAGCTCAATCTGGACTCGGATAAAATTCAGTGATATCCATGGCGAAAGGGAGTACGATCAACCTCTGAGGCGAACTGTCCTTCGTTTCTGATCGATCTTTTGGTATCGCGGCTTTGCCAAAAAGCGGGATAACATTTTCCCCCCTAAAGTACGTCTTGTGGGAACATGACGTGCTTTGAATAGCTGCCATTTCTATCTGAACAATCATGGCTCTCTGTTTTTTTTTTTCGAAACTCGTATGCTGTACTGCTGTGACCTTGCGTTGATGTGATTGATTGCTGTATAATAGTGCTTAGCCGTTGGCTGTCGCATTTGTAATAGGATGAGTGTTTGATCCCTGTGAATATTCAAAATCGAATGTTAGTCCGACATGTATGCACATATGTTGATTTGAACCTCGTTAACGTCGTGCGTCCACGAGTCGTTGTCAGTTTGGTTTGCGATAGAATTTCGTATCGATTCTCTCCTGAATCGATTTTGAAATTTGAATTGAGACAACGCTTGATGGTTGTTTTGAAAGGTTCCTTCGTATCAATCCTCTCCTGAACCGATGTAGAAGGTTAAAGGAATCGAATTTGCATTGCGCGAGTGTAATGTTTCGAACCGATGCGTTCGAGCATTGATGGGTTCGAAATCCAAGTTTGTATGGATGCAATATGCCCGTGCAATGATGGGTTGCGTGAATATGGGACTTCGAATCGATGCGTTGGAGCATTGATGGATTCGAAATCTACATTTGAACCGATGGAGTATACTCGTGCTATGGTGGATTCGAAGTTGACTTTCGAATCGGTCTGAAAGGATGGAGTATACTTGTGCTGTGATGGGTTCGAAACTGACATTCGAAACGATGATTTGGATGGTTTCGAACTAGTAGTTCGTTTCGTTGGTTCGAAACTGAGCTTGGAATCGATGATTTGGATGGGTACGAAACTTTTGTTCACGGCAGTGGTCAGCGCGCTTCAAACGATGGAGCCTCAAACTGTTTGGGTTCGAAAGTGGATTTCGAACTGGCTCTGCATTCTGACCTGTTGTAAACGGTCGAGTCCACCGGCACGCGAATCGATTCATTCATCCAACTCCCCATATAAATAGCAAAGACCACGGCATTTTTCACTTTTCACTTTTACTGTTGCCTGCTTTTTACTTTGCTCTTCTTCTGTGCAACGTATCGTTTCGAAGCATAAAAAGGGAAAACACTGTGTCGTATCATCGAATCAATCCAGGTTCAAGCCTTCAACCTCTCGAATCCATCGTTCAAACTAGGTAATTAGCCTCGGATTCAAACGGCGAAGTGATTTCGAACCCATTTCTGTTTATCGATTGCATGGCCTCGAGGTTGACAAAACCAGATCTGGTTTGGGAAGGATTCGAACCGATGTGTGGGCTTGAGTTCGAATCGATGACGGGGGCGTCTTTTTATTAGATTTCGAATCGATCCTTGGAAAGTCTTTGTTGGGATGCGCAGTTCGCACCGATTGGGGGATTCGAGGGATCCATTCGAATCGATGGATTCAAACCCATGGTCTATCGTTTCGAAGTCCTCAACTTCGTATCGATACGAAGCGGATCGGCTCGAAAGTGGATGATGTGGAGTTGAAGTTTCCTTATCGGTTCGAACTCGTCAAGCAGTGATCGGTTCGAACTTGCCGTCTGTCTATCGGTTCGAAGCGTGTTTAACTTCATGGTTTCGAAGCGGATTCAGGATGGGTTCGAACGCATGGGTTCGAAACTACGTCAGGATGGTTTCGAACGCATGGGTTCGAACAAAGAGGTGTTCGGTTGGGTTCGAACGAAGTCTTTGTGATGGTTTCGAACCCTATATGGTTGATTCCAAAATTCAAAATTTTTCAAGCATAACTCCGACGAGCTTCATTCCTGCATATTTGGACTTGAATATTGAACTGCATATTTGATTGCCTTTTGAAGCTCGTCGATGGAACTATAACAACTTCTATTCGAACCGACTTCCATCATATAAGTGATTTAGTGATGACGGTCAGCGATGACGGTCATTATAGCTGGACTCCGTAGCTTTGTCGTTTGCATATTTACTTTAACTCTGCAACATTTATTCAAGTAATGCATGGCACGGTACCACACTCATTCATACACGTTACACTGGGGAACACACGGGTTCTTTGTCGTCTAACGGTGGTTTCTCATGAGTTAGCTAGTTATGGAACCTTCAAGTTCACAGCAGCAGGAGATTCAAGGTACAGTCTCTCCGAGACTAGAGGTTCCGGATATAGATCCTGAGATCATTGGTCCAGCTCCGGACGAACTTCCCGATGCGTCGTTCATTGCCAATCCATCGGACTCCGTTCCATCGAATATCTCTGAAGACATGTTGGGGAGAATATGTTTGAGGAACGGCTTGTCATTGGATGATGTGTTACTGCCGGGGCCGAATGATAGACCGCATAATCCACCGGAGGGATATACGGCATTTAACCGCCATGCGTGCGCGGCCGGGACACTTCCGCCATTCAACGAGTACATAAGGGAAGTATTGTCGTTCTTGAGGATCGCCCCATCCCAGCTGCACCCGAACGGATATGCGTCGATCAATAGCGTGTTCATCGCATTTATGGAATATCTCCATCGACCACCGCTCCCAATTGAGATCAGATACTTGTTCAATTTCAAAACTCGGGGTGATTATCCCTCCTTCACATTCCTGGAAGCGGTGAGAAACTGCCAAGTGGTTACCGGGTCTTGGACCAGGTTGAGCTATTATAGGACAGAATGGTTTTATGTCAGATGTCCTCCTGGATTCGCCCGACGATGGCTATTCAGACGTGAGTATAGTTGAGTTCGTAAATAATTACTATGGCAATCGCAGCCGAAGTGGAATTTATGTTTTATCCTTTTTGCAGCGGTGATTCAGCGACCTGAAGGCGAGCACTTTAGGGAGATGGTGCGAGTGCTTCGAGAAGTCCCGGATGGAGATAGGGATATCGATGTGTTATTGACGGATAGGAATCTCCGGGCCTGTGGTTTGATCGAACATGGGCAGAGCATAAGTTTTGAAGTGGCACTAAGGGTCGTCTCGAAGAAACGAGTCAAGCACAAGAAACCCAGAGTTACCACAGCTGAGGAAGCGGACTCTGAAAGAACCCACACTGATGATGAGCCGCTGACCGGGCCTACTGACGTAGCTCCGGATGTCGCGGAGCAAAGAAAAGGCAAGGCTGCCATGGTTAAGTCAAGTAAGAAGGGGAGATGGAAATCGGTCGTCACGGCCCGTTCTGCTCCCGGAGTTAGAATCTCGGAGACGCCTCCTCCGAGAACTGAAAATCTTTTTGAAGGGCTTGCCGATCTTCCAATCCCGGACGATGTGTCTTTTCAACATGATGCCGGGTTGGAGGAATTCCATCGCACCTTAGAATTGAACGAGCCTCTTATAACTAGCGAGGTCGACACTTCTGGTTGGTCGGGGGGAATGCATATTCATACACATTTCACGACACTGCATAACCTTTGACTGAAAACTATTAGTTTTGAAAGGTGATTAATTCTATTTTACTTTGCTTCGCAGATATCATGTCTAAGCGAGGTTCGATGCTTGGGAGTCTTCGACACGCCCGCAAGCCTTCATATTACGATTCGCGTAGGCGCGAAGGGGATAGAGGTTATGATCAGGGGCGTCCTGGGTATTATGACCAGGGACGCTCTGGGTATTCTAGTCACGAGAGATATGACACGAACAGGGGCTATAAGCGTCGATCGCGGTCGCGTACTCCTCCTCCTTCCAGAGATCCCGTACAACCTCCTGCTCATGTCCCTCATCCTTCCGAGTCCTCTCGATATACGTCGGCTTCTCAAGCTTCCCGATCCGAGGCGATGACCCCGATAGTCGCAGAGCAGCCTCCTACAGAGATCTCGGGAGAAGGGGCAATTAGACTTGCGCAACTAAAAAGGGAGTTTCCGAATATCTGCTTCGACAACTACGTCTTTCCCCCGAACCTGAAAAGGGTCCCGCCGGAGGCTGAGCGGTTAGCGCTCGACTATGTTCATGACTTTTACTCCCAATACAAGGCATGGTATAGGGCGGCCGATAAGGCATCGGCGTTGGCCTTCGAACGAGCTGCTACCATTGAAAAATTGCAAGCCGAGTTAGCAAAAAGAGATCGCATCATTCAAGTGCTGAATACTGAGGCTGAATCATCTCGTAAATCTGAAATAGAGGCCACCAAGAGAGCCGATGAAGCCCAGGCAATCATGGATAGGATGAAACGCGAGCACTACGCAACGGTTGAGGATATGGGCCATCGAAACACCTTGGTTACTGCAGAGAGGGACGCAGCCCTGAAGGAGTTGAACGAGCTTAAGTCAAAATTCGCCGAAATCGCCAAGGAAAGGGATGATGCGAATAGCGCAGCCCAAGAGGCGTGTGAACAAGCTGTGATTCTCCGCACCGACAGGGATGCGGCGGTGGCGAGAGTTCAAGCAGTCGAGGCAGAGGTGGAGGAGAAAGTTCAACAAGCAGAGGCCAGGCTAGAGGCCGATATTGAAGATTTGCTTATAACTTATAATGCCAACGTGTTGAAACACAGGAACTTGGCATGGCTTCAAGATTATCCGGTTCACCTCCGCGGTGCTTGGGAACGATTGGTCGAGGAAGAGGGGGAAGCGCATCCGGGCGAATCGGTTGACCGATTCGAGCTTGAGAACCGGCTATTGACTGAGGATGAAAAGAAGGTCCTTCATGACGCTATCATTGCTCATGAGAAGGAGATGATGGGTGGTCATTCCCTGGAAGTCGGAGAGGGATCGGGTGTTGAGCACCATTCTGATGTTACTGAAGTCATCACATCGCCTTCGTCAGTGCCTGTATCTGCGGTCAGCTTGCCACCTGTTCCTGCTTACGACCCGGAGCAGCCGCGCTTATCTCCTATCCATTAGCACACTTCCGAGGCCGTTCATCCGTCTGCGAGTCAAACTGGGGAAGGTACTCTTAAGTTATCTCAAGCGTTTTCCAAATAGAGAGTTTGTTTTGAAGAAGTTACTGATAACTTATTGTTTTTGCCTAGTGACGGAGGTTGTGCCGACAGTCGCGGCTCAAGAATCAAGCCAAAGGGATAAGGCCATCGCTACCGAGGCTATTGCTGTAACTGCGGTATCGATCGAGGCGGCACAGGGGAGTGGGTTATCTCTCGAGGAACAGATGGTGAGCGAGCTGCTCGGTGAGCAGGGCGGTTTCTCTACGGACTTACAGTTTATCATCGTTAGTGATCCCCTGCCGACCTCAAGTTCTTCGATGCAAACTGCGGATGCCCCCCGCCAGACTCAAGCGGCTCGAGATGAGGAAATTTTGGCTGAAATCAATGCTGAAATAGAAGCTGCGGGGCACAGTGGTAGCGCCGGTGGCATCACGACGGCGCATAGTCCAGCATCTGCTAGGGTAGTGTCATCGGGTGGCACTATCCCATCTTCCGTCATAGATCCAGTCCCCCCTACTCCTCCGGCGGGAAGCCTCCCTGCTGATTCGGGCTCTGAGGAGGATATCGATATCATGCCCCCAGCCGAAGAGTCACCGCCGAAGAGGAGGCACTCAAAAAGAATTTTTGTCGCTAGTGATTCTGATGATGATGAACCACTAATAAGGAAGACGAAAAAGAAGAAGAAATAGACTGGCTTTTCAAGTAGATGTTTTGGTAGATAGGTACTTGTTTCTTGTTTTTTGTTAGCAAGCCGTGTATAGATGCAGGTTCGGCCCCTGCTAGTAGGGATTGTTTTTTGGAAGAACTTATTTGTATGTAAGTCCTTATTTTTAGTGAGTTGAAATAAACTTCAGTTTCTTCGTTTCAACTCTTGTTTTATTTGTGCTTAAGTACTTGCAGTGTCTTGTTTTCGGTCCGGTGTATTTGCGGTGTTTTTACCGTTTAAGTAGAGCTCGTTTCATTTGCCAAGTCTGAAAATCTTGGTCACAAGTTGTAATTGATGAATGAGTTGAACTTCGGACGTTGTATCACTTCGATTAGTGATTGACACTTAGCTTTCGTGCCCCCCAGTTTTGGGGAACAACATTTGTATTCATGATGGTTGATCGCACTTGTTGCAAGTCTTGAGCACACATCCGCCTTCCGGGGACTTAGAGTAATTTGAGATCGATAACCTGGTTTGCATTCCAGGAGTTCAAGTGTTATTGATGCTTGTAACATGGTTCGCGCTCCGGGAACTTGGGAATGGTGTTCACATTCCAACTTGCACTCTACTAACTCGGAGTTAGTATTAACGCTTTAGTTCGCACTACGGGAACTTTGACTTGGTGTTGGTGCTCCAATTCACACGCCGGGAGCTTGGATAAAACATGTATGTTTGGGTTCGTACTTCAGGAACCCGGAATCGACATTTATACTCCAACTCGCACTTCGGGAATATGGAGTTTGCACGGATGCTTCGATTCGCGCTCCGGGAACCCGTAACTTATGTTCATACCCCAATTCATGTCTTGGGGATCATGGAGTTGGTGTTGATGCTTCGGTTCGCACTCCGGGAACTTTGAATTGATGTTTATACTCCAATCCACATTCTGGGAATTTGGAGTCCGCATTGATGGGTTGGTTCGCGCAGTGGGAACGAATTATTAAATGTTTATACTCCAATTCGCGCTGCGGGAATTCGGAGCCCGTTCGCGCTCTGGGAACGAATTGTTAAGTGTTTATACTCCAATTCACGCTGTGGGAAGTTGGAGTCCGTTCGCACTCCGGGAACGAATTGTAAAGTGTTTATACTCCAATTCGCGCTGCGGGAATTCGGAGCCCGTTCGCGCTCTGGGAACGAATTGTTAAGTGTTTATACTCCAATTTGCGCTCTGGGAATTTGGAGTCCGTTCGCATTCCGGGAACGAGTTGTTAAATGTTTATACTCCAATTCACGCTGTGGGAAGTTGGAGTCCGTTCGCACTCCGGGAACGAGTTGTTAAATGTTTATACTCCAATTCACGCTGTGGGAAGTTGGAGCCCGTTCGTGCTCTGGGAACGAATTGTTAAGTGTTTATACTCCAATTCACGCTCTGGGAATTTGGAGTCTGTTCGCACTCCGGGAACGAATCGTTAAATGTTTATACTCCAATTCACGCTGTGGGAAGTTGGAGTCCGTTCGCACTCCGGGAACGAATTGTTAAGTGTTCATACTCCAATTCACGCTGTGGGAAGTTGGAGTCCGTTCGCACTCCGGGAACGAATTGTTAAATGTTTATACTCCAATTCGCACTGTGGGAAGTTGGAGTCCGTTCGCACTCCGGGAACGAATTGTTAAATGTTTATACTCCAATTCACGCTGTGGGAAGTTGGAGTCCGTTCACTCTCCGGGAACGAATTGTTAAATGTTTATACTCCAATTCGCGCTGTGGGAAGTTGGAGTCCGTTCGCACTCCGGGAACGAATTGTTAAATGTTTATACTCCAATTCGCGCTGTGGGAAGTTGGAGTCCGTTCGCACTCCGGGAACGAATTATGGAATGGACTGTCGTGTGTTGGTCCAGTTCAGCCTTCGATGTGTTGGCTTGCCCCCGAGCTGGGGTTTCACTTAGTGAGTGGCCGGTTGTAACGCAGTCACTCGCTATTTGAATAAATTCCATTGTTCGATGGAACTTAGCTCTTCGTGCGTCGTGATTGTTGAATGTTGTATTCGATGAATCACAGCTTTAGCTTGAAGAGATAATGTTTTATTGCTGAAATGAGAAAATATGGCAAAGTCAGTGCCTTATTACAAAATCAAATTTCAGAATGTAAATGAAATTGCAAAATATTCATAGATTGAAAGCCTGTCATGTGTGACAGTGACGAAGATCCTCGTCGTTCCAGGCTCCTGAGAAACTCGGTCCGCCACTGATGGCGTTTATCACCAATCTCCCGCGAGGACCATTGGAGTCCTCATGCCTCGGTCGATCGGGTTCATTGTTTGGATTGGATGGGCCCGCATCTCTGGGCTGCGGTGTCCGCACAAACTGTTCCAGTTTCCCTTCCCTGACCAGTTTTTCAATAAGATCCTGTAGGTGACGACACTCGTTCGTATCGTGCCCGTAGCCTTCATGGAACCTGCAAAATTTTCCCGTCTGCATTTGTCTCTCCGACGACGGTCTTGGAGCAGGTTTTTCATATTGAATCGCATTACGGGTCCGCAAATACAAGTCCTCCAATGAAGTATTCAAAGGAGTATAACTGTCGAACTTCGTATTTTTGCGTTGCGGACCGCGATTTTGATCTTGTTTTTTAATTTGATTCACGCTCTCTCTTCGCCGAGCTTGTTTATTTTTAATGTTCAACTGAACTTTTCCGGAGCTCTCACCAGATTGTTTTATTGCAACATTGCTTTGGGTTCCTCCCGCGTTTGATCCTGCGTCAGTTTGCTTCCTAGACTGTTTCGCGTCTTCCCGTCTCAGGAATTGAGCTGCTTTGGCATGGAAACGGTCCAATGATGCAGGTGGTTTTCCAGCTAGCCAATTGCCAAATTCAGAATCGGGGTCGATCCCCTTAGTTAACGCCATAAGGATGGAGTTATCATTTGGATTACTAATCTCCGCACATGCAGTATGGAATCTTTCTAAGTAGTGTCTGAGTGTCTCTCCGGGAGCTTGTGTGACACTAGATAGAGTGTTGACATCTTTCGGCCTCGCGACGTGCATGCGGAATTGCTCAACGAATTTTGTGGCCAGCTGGTCGAACGAGGAGATGGATCGAGGAGGCAAACGGGTGAACCACATGGTGGCGATGCCCCCCAGGGATATAGGGAAACTACGACATTTCACAGCGTCGTCGGCTCTGGCAGCTGTCATTGACCATTCATATTTTAGAATATGTTGATTGGGATCGGAGTTTCCCTCATACATGGGCAGAGTTGGCATTCGGAATCGCCGTGGGGGTTCAGCATTAAGAATGTCGTCCGTAAAGGGAGTGTGACTTCGGGACACTCCCCAATCGTCGTTTGTGAATCCCTGACTCTCACGAATCATCTGACGTACCATAGTTGAAAGATCCGGCATTTGCGCCGGAGTATGGTCACGTTCCATACTTCGAGTTTGAACCGGATATCGCTGACGGTTCACATCTTGCCTTCTCGGCTCATAGTCCTCTGGGACGTATGGTTCAGGAGTATGACCGCTTTGACGACGGTTCGGGTCCGACTGATCTCGAGCGTCGACCCCTGGTTCAGCCGCAACGCTAGCGGTGCGGTATTCAGCGGCATGGTGAGGAATGGCACCCCCTCGGGAGGAGGGTCCGGTTTAGAAACTGGCTGACGGACCAACTCTTATTTGTCTGACGGTCAATATCGGTTGGTTTCCAGCGGATGGCATACGACCCTCATCTAACCGGGGTCGTGGAGGTCGGTTATGATAATCAGAAGATGAAGAACTTTCGCTAGAAGAGCGATAAGCACGATCTCTCGTGGATCGTTTTCGTTTCTGGCGATCCAGCTGGTTGATTAGCTCAGCGTTAGCGCGTAGCTGTTCTTCTAGTTGCCGCCGACTCTAGGTCAGCTCTTGAAGTAACAACTGCAATTCTTGTCGGGTAACCGGACCCGACGGTTCTGAGTGCCCAGCGGCATCTTGATTAGGTGGAGGCAGAGGGGCAGGATTCTGTCTATCCTGTCCTTCTGGATTGACGGCGTTCGAGGTGGTTCTTGTGCTAACCATTTTTACAGTTGAGTTCCTTTCCTAGACTTTATGCAAATCTGAATAGAAGGGAAGGAAGTTGGATTTAACAATCTGGATCTCTCTCTTAGATTTATTCATTCCGGTATCGATGACAGATCCAACGAGCAGGAGAAAATCTGGGTTTTCTCAGTGAAAGCACCAAAGTGTTTGTGTCAAAATTGGTAACAACACTCTTCGGGAGTCGTTGAAGAGATAATAGTCAAGAATGCAATTTCAAAACAGATATTATCTAATAAAAACTCCAATCAACAGTAAAATAAATGCGTAGACAAGCGATTTATAGTGGTTCGACGTGTTACCTACGTCCACTGTGAAGTTTTTTGTTGTTTTATTGATTCTCTTTCAATGATTACAAGTTGTTACAGCGATCAACAGCAAGATACAACTGGAAATTCGAAATCAACAGTCAAGTTATGACATAGGATGATGGAGGTCTCGATCCGGCAGAGTCTGGGCGCTTCAGAGTCAGAAGATCCCCTTTCTGTTGGCCCTGGGGCTCTATTTATAGGCGTAGGCCGCTGATATTTCGCTGAAAACTCGGGAGATCACGTCTGGCACGTGAGGGGGCCCACATGCACGGTCTCAGGAAGTTTGGGCCCACTTTGGCATCGGTTCGAACTCCATTCGAACCGATCAAGAATTCATCCAATCGAGGTGAAATTTGGCGTGGACATTCCTCATAATGTACACAAGCTTCGGTGAAAATTTCATGGCATTTGGATCAGCAGGTTAGGAGATATGATGGATTCGAAATTGAGTTTATGGCAGGGCTGTTTGGTTCGAACCCATGCATTCGAAATGATGGTTTCGAATCCATCATGGCACGCGGCTTCGTGGTGATGTGGAGCGCAAAATTCGAATCGATCCGGACTTCACTCCGTGTTGACCGCTTCGACTCCGTGTATCTCGGTGATTTCGAACTGATGGAAGACACATTGGTTGACCCAGTGGGTTCGAACAAGGCAACACAGGATGGGTTCGAACATGGCATCACGGATGGGTTCGAAGAAGGCCTTTGTGATGGGTTCGAAGCATGGCTCTGTGATGGGTTCGAACCTGACTTCAGGGATGGGTTCGAACGAAGCTTATGGATGGTTTCGAAGCATGCATGTCCGGTGGATTCGAAATAAGGCAGCCGAATATGGATGGATCCGATGGGTTCGAAAGTAATGGAGTCGAACCCGTGGGGGACTCGAAGGGTTCGAAGGAGATGGTTTCGAACTGGGGCGTGACGATGGATTCGAAGACAACCATCATTATGGGTTCGAAACCAATGTGTTCCCTCCAAGTCGCCTCGATCATAACTTGAGCATACGAACTCGGATCGACTTGAAATTTGAAATGCTGACTCCCGTGGCCTTTCTTGCCGTGTCCTATCAATTGTAGCTCAATCTGGACTCGGATAAAATTCAGTGATATCCATGGCGAAAGGGAGTACGATCAACCTCTGAGGCGAACTGTCCTTCGTTTCTGATCGATCTTTTGGTATCGCGGCTTTGCCAAAAAGCGGGATAACAATCGTCAAGAGTGTTTGGTGGATAAGAGATAAAGGAATTTGGATTTCGGAGTCGGAGATTTGATCTTGAATAAGTTTTCTCTGATCTAAAGAGCTATAAGATTGAGTAAGACAGGGTAAGTCAGCTCCGAGATGTTTTGGACCTTTTCTGTATTCTTGAGAGGATTGGTGTTTGATTTTCAAAGTTGAATTGTCAATTTGGATAACTGGAATTCGATGTGTGTCACGTATCTCTGAGGGAGTACGTGTATGGTTTATCTCTGGTTGTGGAACCAGCGGTTCAGGAGGATGTGATTGTTGATTCGGACTCGTCTGTAGTCTGATATCCTGTTTGGTTTTGTAGATCTAGCTAGATAGGAGCTCTATAGTTTAATAGTATTGATTGTTTAGATTCTATAGAGCGAGTATCCCAATATTTATACCGAGGAAACTCGTGAAAATTGTATCCAGGATTTTCTGGATAATTAGGTTTGTTTTGTTTGAATTGGTTGCTATGGTTGTTAGCATATGTTTGATAATATATGCTTGTGTTTTAAAATAAAATCTTAAGATAATTATTAAATTATCTTTGCTTTTAAATTTCGGGGACTAAATTCTTTTAAGATGGGAGGAATGTGATATCCCGGAAATTTGGGCAATATAAATTTAATAATCTGTGTTATAAATTTAATTTGATTTGATAATTTTAATGACAAATTTGGAATTTGATTTAATAATAATATTTTAAAGAATAAATATTTAAATTGAAAGACTTTATCCTTTTGAACTAATAAATTGTTTTCTGTTCATAATATATATATTTGTATGTATTGTAAACTGATAAATTTTGATTTTGAATTTAGTGAATGAAATGACTTTCTAATTCTAGTTTATTTTTAGTAAATTAAAAATTTGCTTTTTAAAGCAATATAATAAATAATGTTATGGTTTATATTTGATAAATATAAAAGCTAAGTTTTATTAGTTAAAAGCTTAAAAATATGAATTTAAAATTTGATAAATATAAAAGCTAAGTTTTATTTTATATTATTTGGAATTTTTGTATAAGAATTTACAATGTAAATTTCAAATAATCTTAATTGGTTTATAATTTCTTTTGTAAATTATTTAATATCGTTTAATTTGTATTTTTAAATAAATTTATAATACTTAAGTTCTTATAAACATAAATGGATTTTTATAGAAATAGGATTTGTTCTTTTAAATATTTTATAAGAGTTATATATGCATATATATAACTTGATTTTAAAATTGGAGTTTATAATTTAATTTAAATTGGAATTCAATGTTTTAAAAATTTAAAAGAATAAAAACTTAAAATATATTTGAATAAGCTTTGTTTATAACTTGTTTTGTTTTGATTTCTAAAATTAGAAATGAAGAGATAAAATTCATTTATACATACATATGGAATAAAATAAGTTAAACAGTTTAAATTAAAATTTAAATACTTAATATATATGTGTAAATTTCTTAATACATGTGTTAGTCTCTTAACACACTCAAATGACACATGTTGAACCATTAAATAAACTATTATGACAAATGGTAAGAATAGAGACAAGTGTCTCATTTAAATTTATTTTTCTTTTATTTTTAATTAAATCAAAATTTTTGTTTATATAAACATTTCTTCTTGCCTTATCTTTCTTTTTCCTATTCTTCTCCAAACTTAAGAAAATTATTCAGATCTGTAATCTTCATTATTATTTTTCAAAGCAAAAATCTTTAAATCCCTTCAAAACACAGATCTGAACTCATCTACATTCTAAAACCCATGTTCCTTTAATCAAAATAAACCAAAAACCCTCTGAAATACATAATGCAAACCATTTAAACCTGTAGCTCTTCAATGCTAAGGCCTGAAATCATGTTTGCATCTTTACACCTGGAAACAAGCCTGCAGTCTTCATTCTGTTGTAAAAAGAATTCAAACCTGCATTTTTATTCTGGGAAGCATGCAAATGAAACATGGAAATGATCATGCAAATGTAAATCTGGAAAACAAAGTACTACATCATTTCAAGTTTAAAAGCAATATGAAGTTCAAAGTTTTATAAGCAAAAGCATCTGCAGTTTAAAGGAAATCTGAAGCTCAGATGCTCTGCTCCTAAAAAACTGTGAATAACTTTTTTAACAAAAATGTTTTAAGTAATTATAGTTGCTTAGATTTTTCCCGTGGTAATCTTATTGAAGTGAATAAATTTGATGGTATACTCTGTTTATGTTGAATGCATGTTGCTCAGTGAACTTGTTTTGCCAATTTTAGTTTCTAGATTGTTGTTATGTTCAAATCATGACTTCCTGAAAAGAAAAAAACGAAAAAAAAATCATCAATGTTATAGTTTAAGTTTGTAAACCTGGTAAGTTATGTTATATAAGTTAGAGTTTAATCTCTTATAAAAAAAAGGGGAAATAAGGTTAAAACTGTGATGTCCCTGTATAAACAAAATAAGCAACAGAGCAAAATGTCTGTAAACAAATATTTGAATGTTTCAGATTTATCTATTTAAGTTTATAAATAAATTTCTTGATTAATAACTTGATTTTTAAAACTATAATCTGGATTTCTAAATTGCATTCAACTGAATATTTTTGGTGTAATCTGAAAACATAAATTGGGTTGGTACAATCAATCTAGGGGATTGGAGTTGATTGTGTTTTCATTTGTGGATGGAGTAATGAGTGTAGTTCATAGGAAAAATAATTGTTGATAGATTTAAGAAATAATGCAGAAGTGATTTGGGTTTGAACTTATGAACCCTAGTTTTTCTGTGCTTAAGAAATTGGGTCACTGTGATCAAGTTAAGAGACCGAGCTGCACCTGATTTGTGGTGAAGAAAGCTGGGGTGTGGGAGAGTCTATGGCCGGAGGTGGCGTTCATTTTAGTGGTCGGAGGCGAGAGGATTCAGATGATCTTCAATATCGATTTTTTTTCTCCAGTATTGGTACTCGAGTGCTTGATTTTGATTTAGGGTTTTTGTAGTTGGATTGAGGGTCGATTTAGGGTTTGGAGAGGCCCGTCGACTTGCGTAAGGGGTCGCGATAGGATGGAGGTGGTCGCCGTGGTGGTGCAGGTGCACAGTGAAGTGGCGTGTCAGTTATTTACTTTGGAAAGAAGGGGGGTTGTGTTTTACTCGGGATTACCTGATGTTTGCTCGAAGGAATTAGTTTGGGGACTCGAAGATTTTGATGTGAGGCTCGGGTTTTTAGTTTTGTTACAGGGTTTGGTAACCTGTAGCACAGGTTTGTATAAACCTGTTTTATACTTGAGATTTAAATAGATTTTAGGATGAAATTGTTATTCGAGTTGCTCGAGTCAGCTCGGGCTAATGATTGAAGTTTAGAAATTGTTATGTTTCAAATTTTAAATTGGAATTTGAAATATAAAGCAAAGTTTTAAATTAAGTTTTAAATCTAATTTAAATTATAGATTCAAGTTGAATTGAATCTTAAAATTTGAAATGATTAAGTTTTAAATTCAAATTTGCTTTAAAATAACTTGAAAGAGTTTATAGTTTAAAATATTTTTTAAAAGAAATTGGAATTTAAATTTGAAATTTGAAATATGTAGTAATGATTAAATGAAGTCTAAATTTGATTCAAATCTAATTTTGAATCTTTGGTTTAAAATGTATTTTTGTTTTATAAATTTAAGAATTTAAAACCAAATTTGGATAATAATGTGAAAATTTAAATGGTTTCAATTTTAAAAGAAATTTGTTTAACTTTTGAAAATTTTCTTTCATAATAAAAGTGTTATTTAGCAAATAAAGGTTTTAAATTGAATTTAACTTGCTGAAGTTAAGTAATAATTTAATGTTTTATATTTCATTTAATTATTAGAGTAATTAAATGAATAATTAATTTATTTAATAAATTAATGAAGTAAACAATTACTTAAAGTAATTAGGGGTTTAATCTTAGGGGTTTAGAATTAATTATACTTTGAATAATTAACTTGTAATTAAGAATAATTAATTAAATGAAATTAGTTTTTAATTAATGATTAATAATTAATTAATCAAGTAATAATGGATTTAATTAAGTCTTAATTAACACTTAATTATTTAATTAATTAGGGATTAATTAAGGGATTAATTAATGATTAATTAATTTGTAATTAATAATGATTAAAATAATTTAATTATTTTAGAAAATAATTAATGAGTTTTTAATAGTTAATGAAGATCATTAACTAAGGATTAATTAATAATTAATTAATGTGATTAATTTTAATTATTAATTAGATTAATTAATTTAAATATAATCAATTGTGTAAGTTATTAAGTATAATTACTTATGGAAGTAATTAAGGAATTAATTACTTATTGTAATTAATTGAGTTTAATTTGATTAGATTAAGTTAGTTAATTCAGTTTAATTAATTTAAAATAATCATTTGATGATTTTGTGAAGTATAGTTACTTAATGTAATTAAATGAAGAGAAATTACTTAGGAAAGTAATTAATAAGTAATTACTCTATGTAATTAATTGAAGAAGATTTGTTGATAAAAGTAATTTGAGTATAACAACTTGTAAATTAATCAAGGGATTAATTAGAATTAATTAAGGAGTAATTAATTTATTTGGTGAAGTAATTAAGCATAGTTGATTACTGAATGGGGTTAATCAAGGGTGATTAATAATTAAGTTTTAAATTAAGATTAATTACTTAAAGTAATTAATTTAAATAAGGTAATTAAAATGTAATTAGAGATCATTAATTATTATAATTAATGATGTAATTAAGATTGATTAATTAAGATTAATTAATCAATAATAAGTGATTAAAGGTAATTAATTTTAGGTAATTAATTAAGAAAGTAATTAAAGATTAATTACTGTGTTTGGTTAAGTATAATTAATTTGAGAAATTAATTAGCAAATATTTACTTGAATGTAATTAAGAGTTCATTAATCAGGGATGATTAATTAAAATGAATAATTGGATGAAGGTTAACTTTTTGATTGATAAATTATCAATAGTAATATAAACAAGGGATATTGGTGAAGTAATTAATTTATTTACTTTAAATTAATGGATGATATAATTAATTTAATTCATTTTAAATTAATTATATTTGGTGTGGTTAATCATTGCTTATATGGTTGGATAGTGTTGTTCGCTTTGGATGGTTAGAATCTCAGATATGAGATAGATTATGTTGAATGATTTGGATGCATTGGTTGAATGGTGATGTTGATATAGATTATTCTTTTGAATAATGATAGTATGGTTTACCTGATATGTTGATAATGTTGATTATCTGTTGTGAATATGTGATTTATCTATTTGGATATATAGATAATTGAATTGTTTTAAACCTTTAAAACGACTTGTCCTTAAAAGTCATGCTTTGGATTTCGATAAGACCGGGATCGGGTTTTCATATTTGGATATCTTTAAACCACATCGATTCCAAATAACGATAGGTCGTGAATCTAAGTGGAGCAAGTGAAGACTCGAGGTGTAAGTGCTATACGTCAGTATAACTCTGTGGGTGATTCCGTAATGAGTTGACGGAATAGTGCTTATAGATTCGAGATATAGGTTTATAATGCAAGGGTTATCGTCGTTAAATCTGAGGGTGATTCCAAAATGAGTGTAATGAGATAATGCCTTCGGTTTCGTTCGAACCCGGAACGAACTTGTATGGATTGAATGCTTTCAGAACATCGTCAGGTTGACGATGAGCATTCTAAGAGATGTGTCCTCTAAAGGTAATCGTAGCCTCAAGCCTCATCAACCGGGAATGGCTAAAACAGGGGAGGTGCAGCAAGGCTTCGTGGGTCGCACCCACTGGAGAGCAAGATTGATCCCTGTCTAGAGGTCCCTTTTTATTCGGCCTAGTGGACAGTTGTCAGTGTACACCACTGCCAACTGCGGGGTTATCTTGTTCGGAACTATACAGTAAGGAATGGGTCCGGCTTTGTGTTGCAGGGGAGTGGGAGTACTCCTCAGTGCAGTGATCTAGGCCACGTACTGTGACGGGCGGTACCCCAGTAGCCCTGCCATTGTATGGAATCCACAATCCAATAAGTGCCAACGGTTTTGATTGTATTACCCACTTTTGTGGCTAGTAGCTGGAATTTAATCATGTAACAATTACGGCTATTTCTTATTTACTTGAAAACCCTAGACACTATCATAATATCGCTGGATTTCCTATCAAATGTTTTGGATAGCGTAAGGTAAAAACTTTTCCATGTTTATGTGTGGGAAGTCTTACGTGATACCTTTTCTTTTAAAAGGATTTTTAAAAAGTTAAGCAACTTTAACCTGTTACTCACACCAGACCCATGTCTGACCCGGAGTTTATTTTTTTTGTTTTTCATAAACTCTTGGGTATTCAAATTTTTACGAGTAGCCAAGGGATTCAGGTTAGCTTTGACGAACATTGGAGGAGAAATGGAGCAGGTGGCTTCTGCGTTAGATATACAGTATTCCGCTGTGTGTTCTATGATTGTCTTTGGATTGTATTATGTTGTAAATACTAGACAGGTGTTTATAACTGTCTAGTATGTGTTGTATATCTGTGTACTCTTATAATGGTTGTAAACTATGTAATATTTTGCGTTATTAATATAATTTATTCGTTCCGCTGTTGAGATTCTAGTGTTGTTTCTTCTTTCTCTTCTTTCTTTTCTTCTTCTATCCCTTTCTTTCTTAATTGATGATGCGATTTTCTGGGAGTGGAAAGTCGGGTCGTCACATCCCCCACAAAAGAATATACATCATAATGTTCCGAAACAAAAGTCTACTACACAAAAAATATGCCATATCCAATGTCGATGGTGGAGTACAAACGGTAAAGCAAGCTAAGAGTCCAAACACCTTACCTGCAACTCGGTCTAACCAATGTAAGAAATACATGGGTCAGGCTACCTAAAACTTGATATTATTAAATAATAAGTGGAATCAAGTTCATAAAGGAACTTTTCCTTTAGTTATAAAGGAATACTGTACAAGTATAACTCAAATTCAATGCCGTGGAATATATTCATTAAGGGTTGTCGCATGAATAGGTTTAGTTCATCATAAGAATTCTATACACATAGGCATTCAATATAAATGCAGGTGACTATTCAAAAGCTATATGGGTAACTCATCAAAATTTCCAATATGAATCACATGGAACTCAAAATAGAGTTGAAATCACATGAAAATGAAATCACCCTACATAACATCTCATGTAGCTCTAGGCTATCGGTGTAACAAAATCTCAAAATGGAGAAATCGTATAAAACTCGGAAAACCCGAATTGGCCAGATCCTCGATTGCAAAGCCGAAGTAATGCTGCACGTGCTAAACTCTTGTCCAATGATATTTATAATTTAGGTACCTAACTTGTGGATCCGAAGATCATACTCATGGTGACCGAAGTCACATAACTCATAGTGATCGAAGTCACATACTCAGATGACCCGAAGGTCTATAGCACTGGCATACTTGTGGATGTGTCACAAACTCTCAGAAAAGAACCAGAAAAGTGTTAACATGCATCCTATGCCACACATTTGCACTAAACGGTTTACTAGCCAATAGCTAACTCCACATCATAAAAATAAAATCTCAAATCTTAGAAGTCTTAGAATATTCATATATCTTGCCTCACATCATCGGCAAGTGTAAATAATCTCATAGTGGTTTCTCATAAACCATAATTCTCGAAAAGGGAAATCTCATCTCAAGACTCACCTCGTCTCATCGGCAAGTGAAACAATGTATGTATATGGTTCTCATTGATTATAATTCCTAAAATAGGAAATCTAAACCACCAAACTCACCAAATATTGGCTAACTCGAATAATTCCTATAGATAGGAATTATAATTCCCAAAACAAGCCATAAAATGGAAAATCTCAATTATCAACTCAAAACAATAGCGTCAAATTGTTTTGATCGTATAGTACGGAATTAACCGAAAAAGTAAACTCTTGTGTCCCATACCACATGTTTTACTAAATCAGTTAATTCTCTTTCTTGTACATCCATTTTTTTTAAAAGTAATATATTTTATTTATAAAATAATTTACTTAAGAAAACGCGATTTTAAAATAATTTTATGAAATCATTTTGAAGACATTTTATTGGGAATTCTCATGATTATAGGATATAAGTATATTTAAAATATTTTGAAATAATTTAATAACAATTTAAAAATAATTTGAAAATATATTATGATAGAGATTTCAAAAGGCAAATTATTTAGAAAAAATTTCAAATTTTATTTGGAAGAAATAGTACTTGAAATCGAGTAAAAACGTAGAAAATACTCTAAATCGATATTCAAATTCAAATCGAATTTATTTCAAAAAATTTAGTTCCAAATTTCTCAAAATCTAGGCTAGTCTAATGGTAGACATCATGGCCATTAGTCATAATTGAAAACATCTCAAAAATGGCATTGAAATAATGTTAAACCATAACACAAGGAAGAAGAAAGCTGCGGAAGGCTAAAATACAAGGCTACACCACACTAGAATGGGTTGACCAAGAGGTCTACCCCATGCCCCAGCAAGTCGACCCCAAGAGGACCAGGTCGACAGGTTGGTCGACCTGGTGAGAAGCTCGGTCGACCTCCCGATCGACCCAGGCTACATACCTGATTCGGAGTCGATTTTCAGCTTCATGTTGATTTTGCAGGCCAGTTTAACATATCAAACAATTGAATTTTTTGATGAAAATTGACATCCATAAAGTTTAACATCTGAACTACGCTCTAGAAAATATTGATAGCAATTCGAATGAAGATCAAAGAGTTTTGGCCATTCAAAATGGCAGCCAGAAACAAGAAACTCCATAAAACAACTAACAGAAAATATACGTAAACAAAAGCTTTTCTTGAGCGATTTTCTTACAACCACTCAAGATTTTAGTTAGCATTTGTGAGTGTTTTACTCACCTTAGCGATTTAGCAAATATTAAAATGATTTTGGAGTCGAAAAAGTGCATCCAGGACCAATAAAAGCTTAAACGGAAGCATGCAACAAGAAACATAAATATCACAGACAAATTCATATCTCATTTTAAGAATTTTGACGAAACTCTTCGGTATTGGATGGATATTACCTTGTATTATCTAGTTTTAGTGAGTATCTTCTTTGATTTTCAGCAATTTTAGTTGAAAATTGAATTTAGATGGAGGCTGCTATTTATTTTCTTTTGTTGTTTTAACTGTATGTTTTTACTTTTAGAAAGAAGAAGAATAACTACATACAACACAAATTCTCCCACAAGAAAACTCTAGAGGATGGGCTTTGGAACCCATTCGAAACCCTATAAGCCCAAGTGTAAAAATACTTAGTGAAAAATAACAAAGGAATGATACATTTTACCTATTTTATTACTATATTCACATATTTCAACATTTATACGCTAAATAAAATGTATACATCCAATTGTATTGAAATATTATAGTTATCATAAGTAACAAAATTTACTGATAAAAATAAAAAGACAACTCTAACAATAAAACCCCATTTTTAACAATATTTAACAATGTACAAATTTTACTGTAAATATATCATTTTTAACACAACAAGCTTAATAAAAATTATTTTCTTGTCAAATAAGTTGTAATAAATCATTTTAACTTTATTGAATTAAAAAAATAGTATTTTAAACCAATATTTCATCTTTTACTTTAATGAAATACATATTTCTCCTTTTATATATATATTAATAGGCTAATATTGGCAATAATTACCATTATTAATGCATTGATTCAACTAAAATCCAATAAGTAATTATTTTCACTCAAAATTCTAAAAATACGTTATTTAAAACTCTATTTTCGTCAATTTATATTTATTTCTACAATTAAGTGATGAAACACATCAATTGGTTAATTTATTAAATTTAATTTAACAAAGTACCATCATTTTCAATTTATTAAGAAAATCTCGCAAAAAAAAAATTCTAAACTCAATATTTAACTTCAAACACATTGTTTATTTGAAATAAACAATTTTTAAACAAATTATCTTCTTTATTTCATTTACTTTCAATATTAAATTATAACTATCGTTATAATTTAATATCATAGGTAATCACCAATACCAGGGTTGTTACAGACTCCTCCTTAAAAAAAATTAGGTCCTCACAATTTCTGAAGAAAATTTATATTCAACACACTTTGTTTCATCAAACAAAGGGAATTTAAATAGATTAAAATAGAAAATTCTTACCTTCAGAGTGAGAAGATAAAAAACCAAGGTACGATTGCTCAATGAATTCTCTGGTTTCCTAAGTGCAGTCATTGGGATTATCGGACCATTGATTCTTTACAAGTGGAACACTCTTGTTTCAAAGACGTCTAGTCTTTGAAGCAAGAACTCTTGTGGCATTATGCATATAAGATAGATCGGGAGAAACATCCAACTTCTCTAAAGCAAGCAAATCAAGTATATAATCTGAATTTCGTAGACACTTCCTTAACTGAGAGATGTGGAATACATCGTGAACTCCAAAAAACTACTTGGGAAGTGCTACATGATATGCTAGAGGACTAAAACGCTCTGCAATAAGAAGTGGCCTAACATAGCATGGTGCCAATTTCCCTATCTGGCTGAAGCGTACCGCTCCCTTCAGAGGAGAAGCTCGGATACAAACAATATCGCCCACTGAGAATTCAAGAAGCCTCCTATGGTTGTTCTCATAAGATTTCTGTCGCCTCTAAACCTCTTTCATTCTCTTGTGTATAAGACGGATCTTCTCAAATGATTCTCGAGTAGACTCGAGGCCATGAATGAGCTTTTCTCTTGACTCAAGCCAACGTGATGGAGAACGACACGACCTTTGTATAAGGCTTCGAAAAGAGCCATACGGATAGATGTTTGGTAGCTACTATTATAAGCAAACTCAACTAGAAGAAGATGATCCTCCCACCTACCACCAAAATCTAAGTTATAAGCACAAAGAAAATCTTCCAAGATACAATTCACTCGTTCAGTCCGTCCATCAAACCTTGGGTGATAAGTTGTGCTAAGGTTAAGCTTCATGCCCAAAGCCTACTGGTGACTCTGCCAGAGGTGACTCGTGAAAAGAAGATCACAATCACAAACAATAGATGAAGTAACACCATGCAATCGCACGGTCTCCTTAACATACCGCTTCGATAAAAGAGATGTTGTCCTAATAGATTTAATTAGAATGAAATGTTCGGACTTGGTGAGACGGTCCACAACAACCCCAAATACTGGTATGGCCTGACCTCAAACGAGATAAGCCATCGATAAAATCCATAGAAACTTGGTCCCATTTCCACAAAGGAACCTCTAAAGGCTAAAGAAGACCATTGGATCATTGATGCGTGATCTTAATTAGCTGACAATTCATGTAATTGCATACATAACTTGCTACGTCTTACGTCAAGCCTTCCCAATAATAAAGACGACATATATCAGTATATATCTTGTCGTTGCCTGGATGAATAGTATACATAGAACGGTGACATTTAGCTAGAATGTCCCACCTAATTTCTGGAATAGAAGCCATGACTAGACGGTTCTTCTTTCGAAGAAACCCATGAATATCGATGCTGAAATCCGTCATCTCAATGTCATCATGGGATTCAGACTTAAACTTCTGAATAAGAGCAGATATATTAGAGTCTTACCACTGAGCCTCGACAATCTAATCAAGAAGAGTAGGAGAAGCTTCCATGCTATATAATGGGATAAGAGAATCAGATATGGAAGCACGATCATGAAATCACACATGGAAAGAGTCTCAAGAACTTTCCATTTTGCTATCATTATGGAAATAATAGCTAAATTTTTGTAACTCAAAGCATCAGACATCCGATTTCCCTTGCCAGGGGTATATTGAATATCAAAATCATAAAAAGATAGACATTCGAGCCAACGCTGCTATCGCATGTTGAGCTCCTTCTGGGCGAATAAGCATTTGGGAGACTTGTTATTGGTGAAGAGAGTAAAGTGCTCTCCCAACAAATAATGGTGCCACATCTTTAAAGCAAAGATAATGGTGGCAAGCTCTAAATCATGGGTAGCGTAACGAACGTTGCTCGAACTTAATTGCCTTGAAGCATAGGCAACTACCTTATCCTTCTGCATAAGAATAGCATCAGGGCCACTATGACTGGCATCGGTATAGACAGTAAGATCTTGATTCCTTTTAAGAACCACAAGAATAGGAGCATTAGTGAGAAGCTCCTTCAATGACTAAAAGGAAGCCTCACACTTATCTGACTATATATAGTGAACACCTTTCTTTGTAAGGCTAGTCAATGGAAGCACAATACGGGAAAGTCTTTGATGAAGCAGCGGTAATAAACCGCCAAGTCCAGAAAGCTACGAATCTCATGAACATTCTTAGGCCTATCCTAAAAATGACACTCAGAAAGTTTTTCTTTGAGTTGATTCTATCGAAGAGCACTCAAAACAATTCTATGATGTCGAGCATGATCAATTTCGGACTTAGAATACACAAGAATGTCGTCGATGAAAACAAGAAAAAGATTATCGAGATATTCGTGGAATACTGGATTCATAAGGTCGATGAAGTAAGTAGCAACATTCATCAAACCGAATTGCATGACGAGCCACTCATATGATCCATAGCGAGTGCAAAAAGCTGTAAGTGGAATGCAATCTTCCATAACTCGGTGCTGATGAAATTCCGTGGCAAGGTCAAGCTGGAAGAAGAACTTAGCGCCACTTAACTGATCGAACATAACATTGATCCTAGGTAATGGATAACGATTCTTGATGGTTAATTCATTAAGCTTGCGATAATCGATGCATAACTTAAGAGCCCCATCAGACTTCCTCACGAATACTACTGTGGTTCCCCACGGTGAAGAACTGGATCGAATGAAATGCTTGGCTTCAAGCTCTTGTAGTTGCATCTTGATTTTCTTATTCTTTTTGTTAGTCGGCATCCTCGTGGGAGGACGACTAACAAGCTGTGCGCTTGGAATAAGGTCGATGCGGAGCTCGATAGCCCGCTTGGGTTGTAATCCCGAAATAGGATCAAATAAATTTGGAAAGTCATGAATAGCAAAAATCCATGACACATCGTCATCATCATCTCGAGACATAAAAGAAAATAGAGAAGCTACAGAATCACGATCGATATCTCATATAATAAGGGACAACTGAGCTGGACAGTCGGGATGTCGAAGATATAAAACTCTCTCTAACCATAAAATCCTAGCATTATATCGAAGTAGCCATTCCATAACCAATATCGTATCGGATCGAAGACAAGGAATTACATGCAGATTCATATGGAAAGAAAAGCCACAAATAAGAATCTCAACATATTTGCAAATCATACTAAGGGTTGCGGATCCCCTGATAGGATTTGCAATCCTTAAAGATGTAATCAAACAAGAAACATCAAACTGTAATGCATTAACAAGTACCTTTGACATGAATAAACACGTCGAGCCCGTATCGAAGAGCACTCTAATAGAACGATCGTGGAAGAATATAGTACCCTCAAGAAATGTAGGAGAGATACCTTAGGACTGGGACGCACTACCAGAGGCCTTTGCCACATTCTTGTTGCCAAAATGAGCATTCTTTTGCTTCTTAAGGCAAGTAGAAATCATGTGTCCTTCTTTCTTGCAATAGATACACTTGCAAGGATAAGGACACTCTCGATCTAGGTGATCTCGAGAAACACAGTTGAAGTAAGCCAAGACTTTGGCTGAAGGAGGTACTGGGAATGAACTAGAAGCAGAATTGCCTTGCTTCTTCTTCTTCTTAGAAGGAAAGTACTTGGACCCTTGAAAAGGGAATTTCTTCTTCTATGGGTTCTTTCGAACCCTAGCCTCGTCGCTACTGTCCTTTTCCTTTTTGACGGCTTCGAGGTAAAGCTCCGAATGCACAAGCTCCTCGAATGCAAGCTTAAGTTAAAGCATGAGCGACTTCTTCAAATACTTCTTAAGTCTAAATAAAAACTTAAAATTCTTCTTGTATGGTGTGCTAATGAACTCAAGCCCATACATTGATAGAGACTCAAAAGATGAAACATAATCTTATACTGATGACTTCCCCTGCTTCAACTCAAGGAAATGACGGGCAGGGAATGAACTCTTGGACTCTGGTATGAACGTAAGCTCAAATCTATCTCGGAAATGCTGTCATGAGAGGTTGGACTCATCCTTCTCTGTTATAAGAAGCTCATACCAATCTAAAGCTCATTCTTGTAGCATACACGATGCCACAAGAACTCGATGATATTAGATATCTCCATGAGAGTGAAGATGCGCTCGCAAGTATGGAGCCAAGCCTGAACCTGAAGATCTAACTCGGACCCTTTGAACGACTCGCCTCCAAGGTAAGTGAAGTCGCTACATATATGCGCAAATGCGGATTTGTGTGGAGTAGAAGAGTGAGCTGGGATAGGAGGCTGAGTGCTCCGAATAAGCTTGAGAATTTGGTCGGTCGACATATAAACCCCTTCGGGACGGGAACCACTGGACGGTCCCATCTCCGTAGTGCGACCTCTTCCTCTTCTAGCCATAGCTGAAAGTTAAGATAAGATAGGATTATTCACAGTGGTAGATATTAGCAATTCAAATGCATTAAATAAGGAATAATATGGAATTAAAATTAACATCCCTAAACATATTCCTTTCTACCTACACCTAAAGGAATTAAACGGTTAAGGACAAGGTCGGGATTGGTTATGATTTAGGGATGATGTTTCCGACTGTATTATACTTAATGTATGATAATCATGCATATTTTTATGTGTTTATTACATTTTTTTCTAAATCCTGCTCTAATACCAAGCTAAGACACCCCACCCCGAGACCCACATTAACAAAGAGAATCACTTAATAATTCTGTCTCCTAATGAGGAGAATATGGCTGGTTAAGGGCGACCATCATAGTCTTGCATTAGATAAGAGTTAAGTATGTCGTTATTTTTACTCTTTTTTTATTTCATCACAAGTGACATACTTAATTCCTATCTAATACACTAATATGGTGGCTACAGGATCGATTAAAAAACAAAACATAATAACTGCGACAATCGTAAGTCACAGAATAACAACATAGATAATAATACATACACACACATCAAATATCATACAACATATCACAAGTAGCATTCGACCACCATATATATATATACACACACACACATCCCCCACAAAAGAATATTCATCATAAGGTTCCCAAACAAAAGGCTTCTACAAAAAAACAATGCCATATCCAAAGTCGATGGTGGAGTCCAAAAGGTAAAGCAAGCTAAGAGTCAACTACCTAACCTGCAACTTGGTCTGACCTAAGTAATAAATACACGGGTCAGGCTAGCTATAACTTGATATTGGTAAATGATAAAAGGAAAAAAGCGCACAAGGGAACTCTTCCTTTAGTTATAAAGGAATAATATAAGAGTATAGCTCAAATGCAATGCCATGGAAAAGAATCACTAAGGGTTGTCGCATGAATAGGTTTAGTTCATCATAAGAATTCTATATACACAGGCATTCAATAAAATGCAAGTAACCATTCAAAAGCTATAAGGGAAGCTCATCAAAATTTCCAATATGAATCACATAGAACTCAAAGTAGACTTCAAATCTCATGAAAATGAAATCGCCCTATATAACATCTCATGTAGTTCTAGGCTCTCGATGCAACAAAATCTCAAAATGGTGAAATCCTATAAAACTCATAAAACTCATAAAACCCATATTGGCCAGATCCCTGATTACAAAGCCAAAGCAATACTGCGCATGCTAAAATTTTGTCCAATGCTATTTATAATTTTGGTACCTAACTTATGGGTCTGAAGGTCATACTCATGGTGACCTAAGTCACATAACTCGTGGTGAACAAAATCACTTAACTCGTGGTGACCGAAGTCACATACTTAGATGACCCGAAGGTCTATAGCACTGGCATACTCATAGATGTGTCACAAACTCTCGAAAAGGAACATGAAAAGTGTTAACGTGCGTCCCATACCACACATTCGTACTAAACGGTTTACTAACCGATAGCTAACTCTGCATCATAAAAATAAAATCCCAAAGCTTAGAAATCTCAGAATACTCATATATCTTGGCTCGTACCATCGGGGAGTGTAAATAAATCTCATAGTGGTTTTTTATAAACCATAATTCCCAAAAAGGAAAATCTCATCTCAAGACTCACCTTGTCTCATCGGTAAGTAAAAAAATATACGTATATGGTTCTCATTGATTATAATTCCTAAAATAGGAAATCTCAAACTAATAAACTCTCCAAATATTGTCAAATTCAAATAATTCCTATAGGAATTACAATTCCCAAAACAAGCCATAGAATGGCAAATCTCAATTATTAACTCAAAACAATATAATCGAATGGTTTCGATCATACAAGTCCGGAATTAATAAAAAAAGCAAACTCACGTGGCCCATACCATGTGTTTTACTAAATCGTTTAGTTCTCTTTCTCATACACCTAAAAAAATGTGAAAGTTATATATTTTATTTAGAAAATAATTTACTTGAGAAACGAGATTTCAAAATAATTTTCTTAAATCATTTTAAAGACATTTTATTGGTAATTCTCCCTATTATAGGGAATAAATATATTAAAAATACTCTGAAATAATTTAATAACAATTTAAAAATAATTTGTAAATATGTTATAATAATAATTTCAAAAGCCAAATTATTTAGAAATTTTCTCAAATTTTATTTGTAAGAAATAGTACTTGAAATGAGATAAAAATTTAGAAAATACTCTAAACTGGCATTCAAGTTCAAATCGAATTTAATTCAAATTTTTTAAGTTCTAAATTTCTCAAATCATCACTAGTCTAATGGTAGACATCATGGCCATACATCATAATTGCAAACATCTCAAAACTTGCATTGAAATATTGTTAAAACCATAGCATAAGGAAGAAGAAAGCAGTGGAAGGCTAAAATAAACAAGGCGACACCACACTAGAATGGGTTGACCAAGAGGTAGACCCTATGCCTTAGCAGGTTGACTGCTTAATCGATCCCCAAGGGGAGTAGGTCGACAGGGCAGTCGGCCTGGTGAGGAGCTTGGTTGACCTCCCGGTCGACCAAGGCTACGGACCTGATTCTGATTCGATTTTCAGCTTTGTGGTTATTTTGCAGGGTAATTTTAACATATCAAACAATTGAATTTTTGGATGAAAATTGATATGCACATAGAATAACATCTAACAACACCTTGGAAAAGATCCGGCAGCAATTCGTTTGAAAATCAAAGAGTTATGGCCACTCAAACTGACAAGCACAAACAAGAAACTCAGTAAAAAAACTAACAAAAAATATACGTAAACAAAAGCTTTTCCTCGGTGATTTTCTTACTACAACTAAAGAATTTAGTTAGCACTTGTGAGTTTTTTACTCATCTTAGAGATTTATCAAAGATTGGCATGATTTTGGAGTCAAGAAGCAAGCTATAGGGATGAAGAAATGCCTCCAGATCTTGTAAATGCTGAAACAGAAGCATGCAATAGGAATAAAAATATTACAGACAAATTCGTATCTCAGTTCAAGAATTTTCAATGCAATTATTTGGTATTGGATGGAGATTACCTTGTATTATCTAGTTTAAGTGATTATTTTCTTTCATTTTTAGCAATTTGAGTGGAAAATTGAATTTAGATGTAGGTTGCCATTTATTTTCTTTTTTCGTTTTACTGTATGCTTTTAGTTTTAGAAAGAAGAAGAACAACTACGTACAACACAAATTTTTTGACCAGAAACTCTAGAGGATGGGCTTTAGATCCCACTCCATATCCTATAAGCCCAAGTGTAAAAAATATTTAGTGAAAAATAACAAAGGAATGTATACATTTTACCTATTTTATTACTATATTTACATATTTCAACGTTTATATGCCAAATAAAATATATACATCCAATTGTATTGAAATAAAACAGTTATTGTGACTAAATAAAATTTATTTAAAAAATAAAAAGAAAATTTTAACAATAAAACCCCATTTTTTACAATATTTAATAATTTACACAATTTAGTGTAAATATATCATTTTAACACAACAAGCTTAATAAAAATTACTTTCTTGTCAAATAAGTTGCAATAAATCATTCTAACCTCATTGAATCATTAAAATATTATCTTCTACCAGTATTTCATCTTTTATTTTAATAAAATATATATTTTCTACATATTTCTCCTTTTATATTTAATAAAAGGCTAATATTAGCAATAACTACCAATATTAGTGCATTGATTCAACTAAAATCCAATAAGATTTTCACTCCAAATTCTCAAAATAAGGTTGTTAAAAATCCATTTGTGAATTTATATTTATTTCAACAATTAAATGTTAAAATACATCACTTCATTAATTTATTAACTCCAATTTAACAAAATCCCATTATTTTCAATTTATTAACCAAATCTCCACAAAATAAATCTAAACCCAATATTTAACTTCAAACACATTGTTTTTGAAATAAACAACTTTTAACCAAATTATCTTCTTCATTTCATTTTATTTTCAATATTAAATTATAATTATCGTTATAATATAATATCATAAGTAATCACCAATACGAAGATTGTTACGCAAAGGGTTTCTCGTAAGACCATACCGCACATAAAACCCGATAGGTTTTCACCTTACCACAACCAAAGAATTTTATATCAAAATCCAATGATATTATCATAATGTCTAGGTTTAGAGTAAATAGATAAAATAGCTGAAATGCTTGGATCTCACATTCCAAGATACTAGGTTCCATAACCGAAAACATAAGGCACATACATGAAAATATATTCCAACTAATGACCAGGCTATTTGGGTACTGTCCGTCATAGTACACCTATAGAAAATGTATAGTGGTCATACCTAATGACCCTTACCAACACAGAACTGGCATAGCCCTTGTTGGATTGTATCGAATATATCATCACCTCAGTTGCTTCCCAAACTTTAACCGAGTGCTCACACGCATATGGATCCATTGATGATTGTGTATATATCTAGAAGGGCGATGATATATCCAAATGGGTACGACCCACATATCCCTGCTGCATATCCTCTATTTTAGTCATTCTCAGTTGAAGAGTCTTGATGCTACGTTTTACCTTTTTGAATATCAGCCCCTCTTAAAATGCTAACACTACCCTCCTGGCAGTAATGTAGTGCCAACATTCATCCATACAAGTTGTCCAGGATAAGGACAAACTGAAGACACTATTTCTACTACATCCATTTTGGAATCACCCTAAGGATTAGTAGCAAGCAACCCTTGTACTACAATCGACCAATCTTCGATCCCATGCTTTAAGATGTCTTCATTACGAAACATTTGGGTTGGATCGAAGTGGTTTTCGGATAACATATCTGATCCTGGTCTCTTCGGAATAACATCCGATATTTTCCAGTAAACTCAATCTTGGTTCTTTAGGAAATAAATAGACAAATGACAAGAGCAGAATTCACCTTCTAACCATTCATGGATGGATTTCCTTACCATTTATCCTAGAAGAACGAATGAGTTTATATGTACAGTATAACACCTTTGACCGAACTGTACCATATAATTCTCATGTTTCTCGTAGACATTTCCAAATTTGCGTTTTGGGTCTACCTTTGATATTCGGTTATTTAAATATCAAATAAACAAACATACAATCATGGTTTAATTTTCTTATGGGATCCACTAAGCCTTTATAAATTCTCTTTAATTAGTAAAACTAGTCTATAAAATTTAATCAAACGATCTTTTCAATACACTATTCCTAAACCCCTTACATTTCCTTTGTACTTGGAAACTTTATATACTTATCTAAATGGCATACGTATATTACCAAAACATTTAACTTTTTCCGCCTTGAAACAAAATCATATACTTATCTTATCAGTATAAGTATATTTACAAACTTTTTAAAGTTTTCTTCTTCCCAAATCCAAACATTTCTTCCAAATAAAACATTATGCTTATCTCTTATCAGAAATTCCCTTTTTCATAGTTCATTTCGTATTTCAGTTAACTTATAACTTTCAAAATAAAGTTATAACCCACTTTTATAAACCTTAAAGTTAATTTATAAACTTCTTTCCAAATCTATGAAATGATTTACAGACCTTTTTCCTATGTTTAAAACACTTTATATAAACCTTTCTATACTCCTTTATAAAATGTCCTTTATAAAATATCATTTAAAAATATACTTTGTAAAATAGCGTAATAACCCTTTTCGTTTGAAAAACCCCGTTCTATCAACGAGCTAACATTTACAAATATCTTTATAAGATTTATATAACTTGCAAAATCATTTATAAACCCTTAGCCTCAAGTTTATTAACGAATTAAAGTAAATTCAAACAATACTTTGTAAATTCCTAATGAGGCTTAGTAGTCCCAATGATACTAATTTAAGTTACCATTTAATTTCAATTCAATTCTCAATCACATAACAATTATTTACATAAGCTAACATATATGTAAATACAGTTCATATCCAATTAGGGAATAACATGTCAATGTAACTAATTGGCATATACAAGTCAAAATATCATAACAGCGGAATGGTGGTTTATCCTACTAAATAGATGTCCAAACAATTCAATCAATTTATAGTAGAACGAGAATTTATTCTACTTAAGACATGTCCACACAATCAAATCACTTACACTATAGTAGAATGGTATTTTGTTCTGCTAACGGATGTCACTTGACCCTCCTAATCTTATGGGTTACTTAAGGATCTGGACAAGAGATCCTTCGATATGGAATCGGTTTACTTTGAAAAATAAAATTGATTAAAGCACATTATTTTAAGTTTAAAATCACCTCTGAAAAGTCAAAAGTATATTTAATTAGCTTAAACCCTAACGAAACCTTAATTAATTCAATCTAAATCATGTTTAACATAATTAAACTCTAATTAGGCATAATGTACATGATTAAGTACTAATTGACTTCCTAATGCAACATGGTTAAGGTTAAACCAAATTGTCTAAGAGTTAAACCCTAATTAACTAAATATTAATTAAATAACCTATTAATTAAATAATTTATTAATTTACTATTTATTTTAATTAAATAATTATCAATCACTTAATTACATCTTAACCATAAAAAACATTAATTAAAATTTTATTAATTAATTAACAGTCATTAACTTAACTTAAGTGATGGTTAACCTTTAATCCCCTTCTTAATTACCAATTTAATGCCGATTATCTTTTAAATAATTAATTAATAAATCATATTACAACTTAATTACTTTTTAACATTACTAATTACATTAAGGAACTTTGTAAAACTAATTTTAAAATAAAATAAATTTGAAATAGAAATTCAAACTTTTGCCGATCTGCATCCATAGCGACTTTCGCTAGGGGTGTATTTTTCTCTAATCCACCTTTAAGCGAAGCCACTTTACTAAAACCATACTATTTCATGGTAGAAACATACCTTAGTAAATTTTCACATTTCAAACCCAATTACGCAAATTTTAACCAAAAATCTAAATCTTAAAATCTTGAAACAAGTTTGATTTCAAATCCGATCTCAAATCCACCGCGACTACATACAAAGTTCCAAAATTGTTTTCAACCCATCATCACTACAGTCAAGTTCACCGTCTACCCTTTTTATTCACACGTCACATTTGTACAACAAATTATATGTATATATACCAATATATATACAAATACTACCTTTGCAATAACACATCAATTATAGTGCTAACACTTACCCATATATTAATACTTAACATCACACTTCAAACATGCCAAGATCCAGCATTTATATAACATACATATAGATAAGGATCAACACAACAATAACGGAAAGTTCTTTCCAAAAATTAGGAATTTACTCACCGAAAGCTACCCAAACTCTCGCTAAATTAGAGTGTGACAAAGCACATCCATTCCTAAGCAACAAGATGGAGTAATGATGTAACGACCCGATATTTTCAACCATTCACATCCATTATAAGTGTATAGGTAGACACTCATGCCGGAATTGAATTGTTCAAAATGCCGCGTTGTAAATAAAAATTTGGCAAATCTCAGAATATACAGTAAATAATAATCACAGATCACAGACACAGACTATTTAATAATGCAGCGGAAGTAAAAGAGATAGTAGTTCATGAAGCTACTATATAAATATATATCAGAGTTAAACAAGATACAACAGAAGAAATAAAGTACAACAGAAGTTTCAATATGATAACCAAGTATAAGCTGAATAGAACAACCGAACTGAAATAGATAAGACTACATAAGCAGATAATCTCCAGCGATTCCAATCTCTAGAAAGTGGAATCCAAATCTGTGAACACTCAGGCTGACCCGAGCGTAAATACAAATACAAACACTCGAGTCGGGACATACATACTTATACAATGAAACCAACTCAAGTGAACTATAGTAAAAGTACATGTAACTTAGAAGATGCTTGGGATTCCCCATCCTCTAAGGATCCGTTAAACTATTTGTTGTATAGTAATATACCCTATGTACAGTAGTGTGTAATCAGTAAAGTATAATCATATAGAAAATAGGATTAAAGGGATGGTGAACCTTAACGCGGTCGGATCTTTAAACCAAAATCATAGTAGGCTCGATATAAGGAACATATGACAAGGCACGCGAGGCAATGCGAGGGTGGATACACCGTTTGCACTCCCGGACCGGTGGTGACGGCAAGCCAGCAGCTTCCGTCCTTCTCGAGACATACCCTGAATCAAAGTGGCACCACCATATCGAATCACAAAAGTAATAGAATGGTTTTCGAAGAAGCATGCTCGATAAAAGGGTGCAATCCTTTGTGTAGCCCGGTATAGCTCCTGTTTTAGTCATAATTAGGCCATCCATCAGCATTCTCTTACTTCATTCCAGTATCGTTTTCCAACCAACCTACTTCGTTCTGGAATCTCCACTGCGTACACAGTTGTCAATGTGGTTTCGGTATCGACAGAGAGTATGCCAGATATCCGATCCCGGTTTCTTTGCCAACCAATCGTTTTCATAACCCATGGTTATAACTTTAAAATATATTTTACTTCAAATAGAACATCATTTCAAATTCAAATCTTTATCAAATAAAAATTATATCATTTCCAAATCATTTCAATATCAAAAATATCAATCTTTCAAACTTCCTTTTCAAATCATTATTTGAAATTCAAATCCAAATATCCAATTTAAGTATCTTTTAAAACGAAAGATAACATTCATTTATTAAAATTCGAACCTCCTTTTAAAATGAATCATTTCCAATTCAATTTATTCATTTAAATCATTTTAAAAGTGAATTTTTTATTCTTTCAATTCAAGTATTCAAATTTCAAAGTTTCAAGTCATTCTAAGCTCACTTACAAAGTCAAAAATCATATTTATTAAAATTTCAGCCTTTCGCAGCATTTAGAAAAAGCAATTATAAGTTATACTTGAAAACATTTTAATTTAGCAAAGACAGCACTTAAAAACTGCTGTTAAAACTCAATTTTAGTTAAATTTTAGTTTAAGACAGCAAAGACAGCATCTCCAGAAATGTTGCGGTAGCTCAGATTTCAAAACAAGGTTTTAAATTGATTTCAGCAAAGACTGCAGACCACTATAGCATTTCCAGAGAATGCTATAATAGACCTGAGTCCAATATTAGCCTATAAGTTCAATTACAGCAACTACAGCATTTCAGAAATGCTGTAATAGCTCTATTTACACAATTTTAGTTCAATTCAAAAACTATAGCATTTCTAAATGCTATTAAAAGTTAATTCCAAGTTTTAGTGTATTTCCAGCCAATAATAAACTTCATTTTAAATCCTTCAAACATTTTAAAAATCATAATTTAACATTAAAAATGTTCATTAACATATCATTAAACATATTGATTTTTATAAAACCAATTTCTTATAAATTTATTAGTTCAAGTGTATAATTTCCTTTCTTCACTTTTCAACAAATAAACTTAACACTTCAGATTTAAATTACCATTTCACAAATTTAACTAAATTTCCAGTTCATTTAATTAATTTAAATATTTAATTAAAACTCAAATTTCACATTTCCAAGTCAAGTTATATTTTTAAAATTTCACTTTTGAGCATTCATTTATTTAACCACTTAAATTCATAGAAAAATCAATAATACTTTACTAAATCACTTAAATTCAAATTTAAATCAATTTATCATATTTACCATTTCCAAATAAAAATTTAAATTTCCATTTTATTTGTATAACTTAAATATCATTTTTTTAACCAAAATTCCAAATTTCGAAACTTAAGTTATATTTCAATAATCCAATTTAACCATTCATTAATTACATTTTTAACTCATAAAAGAATCATAATTTCTTTATTTTAAAACATTTCAAAATCTATTTAAATCTAATTTCATAAATTTATATTTTTAAAATACTTAGAAATATCCAAAACACTTTATAAAATAACCACGGGTCTGTATATAGTTTTCTAACCTAGGTCAAGTGATACAGATATGTATCATTTCAATCCGCGGTTTAAAAAGAAAAATCCGGGTTTTATCATTTCAAACCCGCAGTCCCAAGATAAGTAAATTAAATAAAAACCATTTAGGCCTATCATTTCAGCCCATAACGATTTTCCTCTATTCTAAAGTCCGTTCGAGTATGTATCATTTCAACCCATAGTGATTTCTAATCTACAGAGAAATTGCAGTGTGCTAAACAAATATAAATGAACAGTAACAACATATATATAATAACAGATGATATGACATGAAATTTAATAGGTTTAACATCATATATAATTAATCACAGGTAGTTATACATCATATTATTTTCTACACATTCAATTGTTGTTGTTTCACAACTGCATCAGTATAAACGTCGTGTGAGTTTTACTCACCTTTATGGCTGGAGATTGCAATCCAAATGACATAATGGATTCCAGAAGGCATGATGCCACAAAAATAGGGTCAAGTGGGAAGAGATCCAAGCTTAGAACTTGTGTTACAACCCAAACCAAAACAAAGTAAAATTACAATTCAATACAACATTCAATTTGAAATAACATTGAAATGAAAAGAGATTTGAATGTCAAATCTTTTTCCTTGTTTTCTACAATGCTTTTCACGGCCTAGGGGTTTATTTAGGTCAGGTTTGATATGACTTTGGCTTGGGTTTGGTCATAGGAATGCATGGCATAAAGGCTAGAACATGTGAAGGAAGTTACAACATAAGAATATCAAGAGACTAGGCAACATAGTGGAGTTTGGTTCAACTTTTGGCTCGGTCTATGGGTCAAATGGCTCAGCCATCATCAGGTACAGGACTGGACAGAGGTTTAAGTGGTGAATAGTGGTGGTATCAAGGTGGTGGCGGCGGCTCAAGGTGGTGGTGGTGATGGAAAATGGAGTGGAGATCAACTAGGTGCTCGTGTATGCATTGTTTTGGACATTGTTTGCATTTTTGGTGAAGTTTGGCTTCAAGGAGGGTTCGGCCATGGCCTAAGCTAAAGTGGTGGGTGGTAATGATGCCAAGGAGGAGTGGTATGGGATGGTGGCCGTGGCTATGGTGAGGAGGCCATGCAAATAGAAGAGAGAAACAAGACAAAAGTACGAAAAAGAAAATGAAAGAAAAGTGCAAAAAGAGGAGGCCATTACCAAGGAAGTTTGAAGAAGTCATGAGAATGAGAAATGCAGAGTTGTTTTTCACGTGAAATGAAATATAATACACGACCAAAACTGAAGAAGTGGACAGCAAAATGAATTAAAATGAAGGTTATGGCATTCGAAAAGTTTTGAAGGTGAAAGGACTTATGTTTTGCATTTTTTAAAAACCTTTGGTATTTCCCTTTCTCTTTGATTTATAAAAACAAAATAACTAAGAAATATACTTTAAAAACCGAAACCAAGTAAAAATATAAGAAAATAAATAATTAATTTTAAAGAAAATATAAAAAGAATGAAAGAAATTACTTAAAAATACAAAATAGTGTCTAGAAATTACAAATAAATCACTACTAGTCTTGGAAAAATATCCACTTCATTTTAAAAATAATATGAAGTGAAAATTTGAAATAAAATAATTTATTTATCATTTTCAAAATAAAATAAGTAATTAAATTGGAGAAAAACAGAAAAAGGAAAAAAAGAAATTGTTTAAAAATAGCAAACAGGACATAAAAATTACAAGAAATTTACCAATGGCTTTGGAAAATTATTTACTTCATTTTAAAAATATTATAAGACAAAAATATACATACGATAACATATTAACATATATTAAAATCAAATATGACAAGGAAAATAAAAATTTTATAATTTAAAACAACCAAAATTGCTAAATAACTCAAATTGTACTCAATATTGAAATATACATAACTTTCACAATTTAAATCCGTTTCCAACGAAACGAAAAGCTGCATTCATGTTATTAAATCTATTTTCATAATAAAAGATAAAATTAAAAATTTAAGTATTTAAATTTGAAATTTAAAAGTCAAAGTTTGACTAATTTGACCAGAAATCCACTTTTCAGTAAAATACTCAATTTATACAAGTTTGAAACTATAATTCACATAAAAATCAACATTTATATTTAAAATAACATAACTTATTCATTTTAATAAATAAAATAAAATTTTTAAATCAAAATTTCAAATAAAATAATCAAAATAAATAATTAAAATAAATCGCAAAATTCAGGGTTGCTACGCTCTCGTCCACTCAAAACTTTTCGTCCTCGAAAAGGAATGAGGTACGGGAAAGCACAGAAAAAGATACAGTAAAATAGGATTAAGATAATATGACATGAAGATTGAAATTATACCTGATAACTGTTGTTATAGGTGAGTTTGACGAGGTAGGGATGATCAAATCAAAAACACAAGCATGAAAAGATCCTTTAGAATCTGATTCACCCTTTTCTGTTTGACCGTCGGTCTGTGGATGGTCAGTAGTGCTCAGATCCAAATGAGTACCAAAGATTTTCAAAGATTATGGAAAGATTTCTATATAGACTGGTATAAACAATAGCCTCCCCATTCTGTAGCAAGATAAGGAAAATAAGGACAACTAAAAGATAGTTCGAAAAACAAAATAAGATAATAAATTTGAAACCACGATGCTTTGAAATCATAATACTTCAGAGATGTTACTATTTGGAAATCATACTACTAAAAATCATAACACTTTTAAAATAATCTTCATTTAAACCATTTAAATTCAAGGTCAAATAATATTCATTTCAAAGTTGTAACATTTCTAAGTTTATTTATTCGATTATAAATTTTTCAAAACATTGTATTTTCAGAAACAATAGTACTTTTAAAGTACTACAGTAGATATATTAGTATTTCAATCAGTTCAATTTCAGAAATATTCATTTGGATATCCTTTACTTATGATTTATTAAAACAAACTTTTATGAATGGAATATCCAAATCAAACTATACTTCATTTATTAAGTCAAAAGTTCACTATTTTACTTAGCTCTTAATTTATCAAATAACCTAACATTTTATTTAAAATACTCATTTCATAAATAAGATATTCCTTCAATAAGTTACACTTAAAAAGTCCATTTGAAAACCAAATTCTCAATTATCTAATTTTAGTGATATTAAAAATTACATTTTTCTATTTAAGCCATAATTATTCATTTTTCAAGACATACCTATTACATAAATAAAATATTTATCATAGCAAATATAACAATCAATTTCTTTACACAATTATTCATTTAGACATCAATTAAACTATGATTCCAAGTTAAATAAACTTTATTACAAAATATCCCATTCAAATATTTTTATTTTTAATCTATTCAAAGATACATTATTTATTATACAAACATACTCATTTCAGGAAATAACTTTTATTAAAATTCCTAGGTTAGACTTAAGGTTCCATATTAAATCAAATTTCATTATTAAGTTATTTAAATAAAACTCTTTAAATTCCTTTTTCTTTATTTACCTCTATTAATCCTTTATAACTAAAATTTAAGTGTATAACATTTATTGTAACCACTCAAATTTTATTTATAAAATATTTTTATATTGTATATTATCAGATTACATATTCAACTTCTGAAAATTAAGGTAAGTTATATTGGAATGAAATTGTGTGTTATACAAATAAAACTTTCAAATTCAATTATCTCAAGTTTGAATCATTTATCCAAATTTTTGATTTTCTTTTTTTTTATAATTGAAATTATTCTTCAAGCTAAAATTTAAGAACTAAATTTTCGATTTCCTCCAAACCATTTGGAGATAAGTCTTATATATACATAATATGTCAAATCAATTTTAGATCATATATCTATGTATATTATAAATCATGTCATATTTTAGAAATTCAAATCAATTAAATTCCGAAAACAAACCTGTAGCAAGACTACAGAACAGTCTCTTCATTTCGAAACTCGAAAATGAACGTCGATGATGCTATAGTCATCGCCGTAGTTATTTTCGAATGACAAGGAGAAGAGCGCTAATTTTAAACTTTAAAATTCTTTTGAAACAAATTTCTATTTGAAAAAACTTCAAATAATATATCCCTTTTTAATACTTTAAACCAAAGTTCGAAATCATTGAATTTTGAATTCTCAAATTCTTGCTTTAAATTCATTTAAGTTCCCAAATAAATTTATAAACAACTATTTATAAATTCATTTGTAGAACAATAAATGATAAATCAAGTATTATCATTTCAAATTATCAACTTAAATCAATTTATTAAGTTCCATAAACTTATATATCAAAATTTATTTCATTAACCAAATTTTAAAATAATATTGTGTCAGTTTGTTCTGTCAAAGTGTTTTGGAAATCTTATCGATAGCGTTGATCAGACAAATCGATCAGAAACCCAATTCAACATCAAAAACTCAAGCAACAAAATATATAGAACATTTTAATTTTAAATATTAGTTTACAAACGCACATACAAGAAGAAATTTTTCAAAGAAGGATAGAGATTCAAATTTTGATAAACTCAAATCAAAGGAAATTCTTATTTAAAAATAAGTTGGAAACAAGGATGACATGATTAAATAACAGAATAGGAAGATGGATAAGCTTATATAAATTGCGGGCAACCTTAACCGGGTCAACTGTGACTTAAAGAATAAGATCAATGTGGATTTTCTAGGGTAAATCTACATTCGACCTCGGGAGATAGAGTTTGGGATAATAAGAGATACTTGCATCTAAACCGAGGATATACAATCTTTGGTGAATCGATGCTGTTGTTAAGGAGTTTCACCCCTTTGCAAATCAATTTGAGATTGGCGAGACCGCTGATTCATTATAAAGATCCTTTTGAAGTGGAGTTACGGGATACTCCGAAATCAAAAGAAGATCAATAGTGAGGAACATAAATGGATTTTGGAACCGCAGGGAACGTTCCATAGTTCAAAGGAAACCGTATTGAAGAGGAAGGAATTCAAGCTCGAACAAAAGTGATACTGAAATTAATTCTACCCTATATTACTGAGTTTGCCTAAAACCAGAGCTCTGATACCAACTGTAACGACCCAATATTTTCAACCATTCGCATCCATTATAAGTGTATAGGTAGACACTCATGCCGGAATTGAATTTCTCAAAATACCGCGTTGTAAGTAAAAATTTGGCAAATCTCAGAATATACAGTAAATAATAATCATAGACACAGAGTATTTAATAATGCAGCGGAAGTAAAAGAGATAGTAGTTCATGAAGCTACTATATAAATATATCAGAGTTAAACAAGATACAACAGAAGAAATAAAGTACAATAGAAGTTTCAATATGATAACCAAGTACAAGCTGAATAGAACAACCGAACTGAAATAGATAAGACTACATAAGCAGATAATCTCTAGCGATTTCAATCTCCAGAAAGTGGAATCCAAATCTGTGAATACTCAGGCTGACCCGAGCGTAAATAAAAATACAAACACTCGAGTCAGGACATACATACTTATACAATATAAACCAACTCAACTGAACTGTAGTAAAAGTACATGTAACTTAGAAGATGCTTGGGACCGCCCATCCTCTAAGGATACGTTAAACTATTTGTTATATAGCAATATACGCTATGTACAGTAGTGTCTAATCGGTAAAGTATAATCATATAGAAAATAGCGTTAAGGGGATGGTGAACCTTAACGCGGTCGGATCTTTAAACCAAAACCATAGTAGGCTCGATATAAGGAACATATGACAAGGCACGCGAGGCAATGCCAGGGTGGATACACCGTTTGCACTCCCGGACCGGTGGTGACAGCAAGCCAGCAGCTTCCGCCCACCTTGAGGTATACCCTGAATCAAAGTGGCGCCACCATATCGAATCACAAAAGTAATAGAATGGTTTCTGAAGAAGCATGCTCGATAAAAGGGTGCGACCCTTTGTGTAGCCCGGCATTGCTCCTGTTTTAGTCATAATTAGGCCATCCATCAGCGTTCTCTTACTTCATTCCAGTAGCGTTCGCCAACCAACCTACTTCGTTCTAGAATCTGCACTGCATACACAGTTGTCAAAGTGGTTTGGGTATCGACAGAGAGTATGCCAGATATCCGATCCCGGTCTCTTTGCCAACCAATCATTATTAGAACCCGTGGTTATAACTTTAAAATAATATTTTACTTCAAATAGAACATCATTTCAAATTAAAATCTTTATCAAATAAATATTATATAATTTCCAAATCATTTCAATATCAAAAATATCAATCTTTCAAACTTCCTTTTCAAATCATTATTTGAAATTCAAATCCAAATATCCAATTTAAGTATCTTTTAAAACCAAAGATAACATTCATTTATTAAAATTCGAACCCCCTTTTAAAATGATTCGTTTCCAATTTAATTTATTCATTTAAATCATTTTAAAAGTGGATTTTTTATTCTTTCAATTCAAGCATTCAAATTTCAATGTTTCAAGTCATTCTGAGCTCATTTACAAAGTCAAAAATCATACTTATTAATATTTCCGCCTTTCGCATCATATAGAAAAAGCTATTATAAGTTATACTTGAAAATATTTTAATTCAGCAAAGATGGCACTTAAAACTGCTGTTAAAACTCAATTTTAGTTAAATTTTTGTTTAAGACAGCAAAGACAACATTTCCAGAAATGCTGCGGTAGCTCATATTTCAAAACAATGTTTTAAATTGATTTCAGCAAAGACTGTAGACCACTATAGCATTTCCAGAGAATGCTATAATAGACGTGAGTCCAATATTAGCCTATAAGTTCAATTACAGCAACTACAACATTTCAGAAATGCGTAATAGCTCTTTTTACACAATTTTAGTTCAATTCAGAAACTATAGCATTTCTAAATGCTATTAAAAGTTAATTCCAGGTTTTAGTGTATTTCCAGCCAATAATAGACTTCATTTTAAATCCTTCAAACATTTTAAAAATCATAATTTAACATTAAAAATGTTCATTAACATGTCATTAAACATATTGATTTTTATAAAACCAATTTCTTATAAATAAATAAAAATTTCAATAATTCCACTTATTAGTTCAAGTGTTTAACTTCCTTTCTTCAATTTTCAACAAATAAACTTAACACTTCATATTTAAATTACCATTTCACAAATTTAACTAAATTTCCAGCTCATTTAATTAATTTAAATCTTTAATTAAAACTCAAATTTCACATTTCCAAGTCAAGTTATATTTTTAAAATTTCACTTTTGAGCATTCATTTATTTAACCACTTAAATTCATAGAAAAATCAATAATACTTTACTAAATCACTTAAATTCAAATTTAAATCAATTTATCTTATTTACCATTTCCAAATAAAAATTTAAATTTCCATTTTATTTGTATAACTTAAATATCATTTTTTTAACCAAAATTCCAAATTTCAAAACTTAAGTTATATTTCAATAATCCAATTTAACCATTCATTAATTAAATTTTTAACTCATAGAAGAATCATAATTTCTTTATTTTAAAAAATTTCAAAATCTATTTAAATCTAATTTCATAAATTTATATCTTTAAAATACTTAGAAATATCCAAAACACTTTATAAAATAACCACGGGTCTGTATATAGTTTTCTAACCTAGGTCAAGTGATACAGATATGTATCATTTCAATCCTCAGTTTAAAAAAAACCGGGTTTTATCATTTCAAACCCACAATTCCAAGTTAAATAAATTAAATAAAAACCATTCAGCCCTATCATTTCAGCCCATAACGATTTTTCCCTATTCTAAAGTCCGTTCGGGTTTGTATCATTTCAACCCATAGTGATTTCTAATCTACAGGGAACTTACAGTGTGATAAACAAATATAAATGAACAGTAACAACATATATATAATAACAGATGATATGACATGAAATTTAACAGGTTTAACATCATATATAATTAATCACAGGCAGTTATACATCATATGATTTTCTACACATTCAATTGTTGTTGTGAAACAACTGCATCAATATAAATGTCATGTGAGTTTTACTCACCTTTATGGCTGGATATTGCAATCCAAATGACATAACGGACTCCAGAAGGCACGATGACACAAAAATAGGCTCAAGTGGGAAGAGATCCAAGCTTATAACTTGTGTTACAACCCAAACCAAAACAAAATAAAGTTACAATTCAATACAACATTCAATTTGAAATAACTTTGAAATGAAAAGAGATTTGAATGTCAAATCTTTTGCCTTATTTTCTACAATGCTTTGCATGGCCTACGGGTTTATTTAGGTCAGTTTTGACATGAATTTGGCTGGGGTTTGATCATAGCAATGCATGGCATAAAGGCTAGAACATGTGGAGGAAGTTACAACATAAGAATATCAAGAGACTAGGTAACATAGTGGAGTTTGGTTCCACTTTTGGCTCGGTCTATGGGTCAAATGGCTCGGCCATCATCAGTTACAGGTCTGGACAAAGGTTTAAGTGGTGAATAGTGGTGGTAGCAAGGTGGTGGCGGCGGCTCAAGGTGGTGGTGGTGATGGAAAATGGAGTGGTGATCAACTAGGTGCTCCGCTATGCATTGTTTTGGACATTGTTTGCATTTTTGGTGAAGTTTGGCTTCAAGGAGGTTTTGTCCATGGCCTAACCTGAAGTGGTGGATGATGCCAAGGAGGAGTGGTATGGGATGGTGGCTGTGGCTATGGTGAGGAGGCCATGTAAATAGAAGAGAGAAACAAGACAAAAGTATGAAAACAAAATGGAAGAAAAGTGCAAAAAGAGGAGGCCATTACCAAGGAAGTTTGAAGAAGCCATGTGAATGAGAAGTGCTGAGTCGTTTTTCACGTGAAAAGAAATATAATACACGGCCAAAACTGAAGAAGTGGACAGCAAAATGAATAAAAGTGAAGGTTATGGTATTTGAAAAGTTTTGAAGCTGAAAGGACTTATGTTTTGCATTTTTTTAAAACCTTTGGTATTTTCCTTTCTCTTTGATTTATAAAAACCAAATAACTCAAAAATATACTTTACAAACCGAAACCAAGTAAAAAATATAATAAAATAAATAATTAATTTTAAAGAAAATATAAAAAGAATGAAATAAATTACTTAAAAATAGAAAACAGTGTCCAGGAATTTCAAATAAATCACTACTAGTCTTGGAAAAATATCCACTTCATTTTAAAAATATTGTGAAGTGAGAATTTTGAATAAAATAATTTATTTATCATTTTCAAAGTAAAATAAATAATTAAATTGGAGAAAAATAGAAAAAGGAAAAAAATTTGTTCAAAAATAGCAAACAGGACATAAAAATTACAAGAAATTTACCAATGGCTTTGGAAAATTATTTACTTCATTTCAAAAATATTATAAGACAAAAATATACATACGATAACATATTAACACATATTAAAATAAAATATGACAAGGAAAATAATTTTTTTATAATTTAAAACAACCAAAATTGCTAAATAACTCAAATTGTACTCAATATTGAAATATACATAACTTTCACAATTTAAATTCGTTTCCAACGAAACATTCATGTTATTAAATCTATTTTCATAATAAAAGATAAAGTTTAAGAATTAAACATTTAAATTTGAAATTTAAAAGTCAAAGTTTAACTAATTTGACCAGAAATCCACTTTTCAGTAAAATACTCAATTTATACAAGTTTGAAACTATAATTCACATAAAAGTCAACATTTATATTTAAAATAACATAACTTATTCATTTTAATAAATAAAACAAAATTTTTAAATCAAAATTTCAAATAAAATAATCAAAATAAACAATTAAAATAAATCATAAAATTCAGGGTTGTTACACTTGAACCCTGAATGCACTAGGTCGGCTTGGCCTTGAAGGGAAGAGGAAGCGAGACTTGTTTTGGTAAGGTGGAGCGACGTCGGATAAAAATATTATTCTTGATAATAAACCCGAAAATATGTCATTTTGCAACAGTTTTTTGAGCTACCTACTCATGGAATTTCAAATAGGACTCAAAGAGAAAGTTATTGGAATTTATTTTATCTGTCATTTCAAAGAAAAATTACTCATTTTCATTTGTTTTAAATAAATTATGATCAAAAGAAGAAGGGTAATTTTCGGACATGAAATTCAAGATGAAAAATTGCTTTGAAAAGATTGGATATTTTGACGTAGCTATACTAGAAATTTGAAAAAAATGGTCAACTAGAATGTTGTAGCCAATAAAATTTCACACGGTTTTAAAAAACAAAACTCCATTTGCGTTCGAAATGAGAAAGAAAAGATCGTGGAAAGATGAGGAAAAATGGAGAAACTATAGGCTATTTATAGGCAAGATTTAATACCTAATCACTTTGTCATGTCACATCACAAATATTTTATAATATATATGCACACACATATTTATAGTTATGTTCAGTCACATCACTCCTATATATATATATATATATTTATGTTTAGTCACATCACTTTCTTATATATATATAATTATTATGTTAAGTTACATAACTTTCTATTATATATATAATTGTCACGTTTTGTCACATCACTTTCTTTTATATATATACAAAAGTTTCATTATTAATTAACTAAGATGTGAAAAGAGATAATTATGGTTAATGATTACAAATCTAAAATGTGACAATACATAATACATATATTTATATAAAATGTTTATTATTTTTAAAACCATGTCTTGTCACATCACTTACTAATCCAAATTAATATAAGATAATTTACTTCTAAGTGTATTATTATCTAGTTAATTAACTCTTATATATATGTACAAATAGTGCACAAAGACAAACAATATTTCCAACAACCTTTCGGTGTCGAAAGGTCGAAATTTTGGAAAACGATTTTTGGTCAGTTTTTCTGTTTTTCTACGAACTATTTAATTTTGTTAACAAATTTTGGAAAAAAATTTACCATCATTGTTAATTAATTAAAATGATTTTATTTTCATTATAAAGCATATATATCGAATTCCTAAAATTAACTAAATATTCACTAATCAAAGCATTGAAATTCCGGGTCGTTGCATTCTTCCAACTTAAGAGAATTTCGTCCCCGTAATTACAACTCGACCTATCCCAGAAAACACTTAACACTATACATCAACTCATGTGATGTACATAGATCATTCTTATGCAAAATCTAATTTGATCTTAGACTGAATACAAACCTTTCCTTTCGAACTTGTATCGCTCGCTCAATTCTCTAGTGCAGACTTCAATCAGGCTCCTTTATTTGGAACTCTTTGCTCCTTACATAGTTGTAACTATGATCGAAAACTTTGGTCCTACACCAAGAACCCTCATCAATGACCGTAGTCAAATGTCGAGCAATAGATCCTTATTCTGAATGGTGCAAACACCTCAATGTCATGTACTCAAATCTTGGATCAAAACCATATGAAAAGGAGAAATGATCTACGTCCACCCTACACACTTACTAGTTAGTTCTCCCTAATATCAATCCAATTTCCACTAAATCATTGATGAAAACATTTCATAAACTACACCGATACAACTAGGATGCTATTCCACTACATTCTAAGATCATATATCCCTATGTGATTCCATTATTCCATTTTGAATTTATCTTTCGAAGAAAACTCAAGTCCAAATACCCGCCTTTTGTTCAAAACTTTTTCAAATAAAACTCTATATTTCAATCGTAGAAATATATATCTATAGCCCGAGTAACTCCAAAATGATACTAAGGAACTGGGTAATACCAAACAGTATCCTGCATTCCCTTACCAAGGAGGGCAATACTCAAAAGAAGTTTTTACCATCTGAATACATTCCTTCCTCAATTTTAAGTTATTTTCGAGCCACTCGAACTAGTTAACTTAAAAATATTCATTTTATTTTAAAATCTCATTTTTGGAAAAATACTTTACATTTTCCAACAAAATATCTATTTCCAACTTACTTTGGGTTCGTTTGGGTTGAGCTTGTTTTGACTGTACAATGATGAAGAAAATAACTTACTAAGTGCACTACAACATTCGCTTAGACAAACATCTGATCATTACTTAGAAGATTATTCCAATATCACAAAATAATCAAGACTTGTTCCCCATACCAATCCAAACATAACACTTCTTACTTACACTTTTATCCTCAAAAATTTATACTTAAACCAAATTGGTTTCAAATATTATTATTATTTTCCTAAAATCTTGAAATTCAATTTTCCAAAAGCATCGGGATTTAGGTTCTCAAGTTTTCAACCTAAATTCTTCCAACTTAAATGATACATTTTATAAATCCATTTAACAAATCACTTCTATTAAATCATTTTGAATATTTATCTCAAAATATTCTAACATTCAAATCATATTCTACCTCAACTTACCATCGAACTCCCTATAGTCAAACTGCGAAACTTAATTCACAACGTGTTCATTGCCTTATTTTTCTCAATCCGTATCTACCTAACCTATACCTTAAAAAGGAAACTTCCTATACACACTAACCATAGTCAATTCTCAATTATGTGATCATGACAAAACAAGCCTTAAATGATAATAATAACATATTATTATCTCCAAATATCTCAAACAACTATACTATTTTTGAAAATCATTATTTTTATATATAAAATAAATTCTAGTTAAATTTATTTCATTTACCCAACTTAAAAATAATACTATGTCAATTAAACTTGTTTAAGTGTTTAGGAAATCCCTATCGATAACGTTGGCCAAATGCATCGACCAGAATTCTTAAGCCACTCAACATATCAAACAACACATTATAATTTTTTTTTATTCACTAATAAATATGCACTCTCTCACACGCACACACACTCAAACTCATCCAAGGGACTCACTTACCCTATCTTTGATGACTCTAACCTCACCAAAGCCAAGGTTCTTGCTTAACCTTCAGCTTTTGATACCATGTTGTAACAACCCATCTTTTCGAACCCCAGAAGTCAACACTAATACATCCACGGTGCCAAATAAATAAGTCTCGAAAAGACAAATTGTTAGGGGAATAAAAGGAGGTAGAAGATGCAATAAAAAGGAATAATAATGTAATCTCATAATGCAACGGAATGCTATATAATATAATAAAGTCTTTGCAAAATCTTAGACCCTCTTTTTTTTATACATATGTATATCATAATTGGACAGTTATAACACATGTCCTTAAACAGTAGACAAACTACACATAATACAAACACAATGGAAGATATCTAAAATAAGCGAGTGCGTCTTGGGCCTCCAACTCGACTCCATTGCTCCAAAGCATCTAAAGCTAACCTGGCAAATATGCTCGATCTGACCCGAGCATTACATGGTATAATGCCCGGGTCAGTCTGGTAAACCAGCGTGAGTAAAACTTGATAACAAGTAACGATCAAACTGATTTCTACATTTGCAAACCTTTCAAACAAAGGGTATCGCATTAGCCCACACCACATACAAAACAGATGGATTTTTCGTTACGATAACCAAAACATTTTAAATAAAAATCTAGTGATATTATCATTGTGTGTAGGTTTAAAGTACATAGATAAAATAGCTGAAATGTTTGCATCTCACATTCCAACATACTATGCTCTACAATCGAAAACGTAAGAAACATATTGGAGAATGGATTCCAACTAATGACTGGGCTAATGGGGTATTACAAAAATATACCAAAGTCGTACCTATCGACCCCTCCCAACACAGAACTGGTCTACCGCTTGCTAGATAGTACCAAATATATCATCACCCAGGTTGCAAAGCAACCTTTAACCGAGCACTCCCAAGTACACGAATTCATTGACGATTGTGTATATATCTAGAAGGGTGTTGATATACACTAAAAGGTGTGACCCACATAGCCCTGCTGCATATCCTTTTTTTTAGTCATTCCCTGTTTATGAGGCTTGAGGCTACATTTTACCTTTTGGAATAGAGTCCCTCCTGGAATGCTAACATTGCCCTCCTAGCAGTAATGTAGTGCCAACATTCATCTATACAAGTTGTGCAGGATAAGAACAAACCGAAGGCACTACGTCTGCTACATCCATTTAGGAATCACCCTCAGGATTAGTATTAAGCATCCCTTGTACATCAATGGCCCCGTCTTCGATTCCATGCTTCAAGATGTCTTCATTACGAAACACTTGGGTTGGATCGAAGTGGTTTTAGGATAACAGATCTGATCCCAGTCTCTTCGAAACAACTTTCGATATTTTCCGTTGAATTTAACCCCGCTTCTTTAAGAACTATATAAACAAATGACAAGAGTGGATTTCTCCTTCAAACCGTTTGCTGAAGGATTTCCTTATAATTCATCCTAGAAGAGCGAATGAGTTTACACGTACAGTATAGCATGTTCGATGGTAACTGTACAATAAAATTTTCATGTTTCTACTAGACATTTCCAAAGTTATGTTTTGGCCCCAACTTTGATAGTCCGTTATTTACCTATAAAAACAAACATCCAATCGTGGTTTAATTTCCATATGGGATCCACTAAGCTTTTATTGATTTTCTTTAATTAATAAAACCACTCTATAAAACCTGATCAAAAGATCTTTTGAAAAAACTATCCCAAACCCCTTACATTTCCTTTATACTTGGAAACCTTTATATACTTATCTCAACAGTATAAGTATATTACCAAAACATTTTAGTTTTCACGCCTTCGAACAAAAACATATATTTATCTTATCATTATAAGTATATTTACAAACTTTTTAAAGTTTCCTTCTTCCCAAATCCAAATATTTCTTCCAAATGAAACATTTCGCTTATCCCTTATCAAAAATTCCCATTTTAACAGCTCATCTCATGTTTCACTTAACATACAACTTTCAAAATAAAGTTATAACCCACTTTTATAAACCTTTAAGTTAATTTATAAACCTCTTACCAAATTTCTAAAATGATTTGTAAACCTTTTTCCTATTTTTAGAACTCTTTATATAAAGCTTTCTGTACTTCTTTATAAAATATCCTTTATAAATATCATTTACAAAACATCATTTGCAAAACAGCGTAATAACCCTTTTCATTAGAAAAACCTCTTTCTATAAGCAGGCTATCCTTTATAAATACATTTATAAGAATTACACAACTTGAAAAACCATTTATAAACCCCTAGCCTCAAATTTATTAAAGAATAAAAGTAAATTCAAACCATACTTTATAAATTCCAAATGAGGCTTAGCAGTCCCAATGATACTAATTTAAGTTACCATTTAATTTTAATTTGATTCCTAAATCACTTAACAATTATTTACATAAGCTAAAATATATGTAAATATAGTTAATATCCAATCAGGGAATAACACGTCAATATAACTAATTAGCATATACAAGTCCAAATAACATAACAACACGATGGTCATTTATCCTGCTAAATAGATGTCCAGACAATTCAATCAATTTATAGTAGAATGAGAGCTTATTATGCTTAACTCATGTCCATACAATCAAATCACTTACACTAGCAGAATGATGTTTTGTTCTGTGAAAGGATTTCATTTAATTCTCCTAATCATATGGGTTACTTAAGGGTTTGGACAAGAGATCCTTTGATACAGAATCGATTACATTGAAAAGAAAAATTGATTAAAATACATTCTATTTAGTTTAACATCATCTTTGAAAAGTCAAAAGTATATTGAATTGGCTTAAACCCTAGTTAAACCTTAATTAATCCAATCTAAATCAAGATTAAATCATAGTTAAACTCTAATTAGGCTTCATGAACTTGATTAAGTACTAATTAACTTCCTAATGCAACTTGGTTAAGGTTAAACCAAACTTTTTAAGAGTTAAACCCTAATTAATTAAATAACCCATTAATTAAATAATTAATTAATTAACCATTAATCTTAATTAAATAATTATTTATCACTTAATTACTTTTTAACCATATAAAACTTTAATTAAAACATTATTAATTAATTAACAGTCATTAACTTAACTTAAGTGATGATTAACCTTTAATCGCCTTCTTAATTATCAATTTAGTGCTAATTATCTTTTAATTAATTAATTAATTAATCATATTACAACTTAATTACTTTTTAACATTACTAATTAAGTTTGAAAAACTTTGTAAACTAATTTCAAAATAAAACAAATTTGAAATAGAAATTCAAACCATTACTGAACTACATCCATATTGATTGTCGCTATGAGTGCAGTTTGCTCTAACCCACCTTTAAGCGAAGCCACTTAATTAAAACCATAGTATTTTATGATCGAAACATATTTTAGTAAATTTTCACACTTTAAAACCAATCACATAAACTTTAAACTCTTGAAATGAGTTTGTTTTCTATTTCGGCCTCAAATCCGTCGCGACTACATACAAAGTTTCAACTTTGTTTTCAACCTATCATGACTATAGTAAAGTTCATCATCAACCCTTTTATTCACACATCACATTCGTATAAATAAATTGTATACATATACCAATATATATACACAATTACTAACTTTGCAACATAACATCCATTCTAGTGCTAACACAAACACATATATTAGCACTTATCATCACATTTCAAACATGTCAAGATCCAACATATATATAGCAAATATAGAGCCAAGGATCAACACAACATATAAAGGAAAGTTCTTTCCAAATGATTAGGAATTTACTCACCTCAAGATATCCAAATTCTTGCTAAAATAGAGTATGACATAGCACTTCCATTCCTAAGTAACAAGATGTAGTCTTGAACCCAGAAGTCACTAGGTAGACTCGGCCTGGATGGGAAGAGGAAGTGAGACTTGTTTTGGTAAGGTGGAGTGACTTCGGATAAACATAGAATTTTCTATTATAAACTCGAAAAATAGATCATTTTACAACTGATTTTTGGGCTACCTGCTCAAGGAATATCAATAGGACTCAAAGAGAAAGTTATTGAAATTTCTTTTCTCTATCATTTAAAGAAAAGAACCACTCATTTTCTTTGGTTTTGAAGAAGTTATGGTTAAAAGAAGAAGGGTAATCTTCGGAATTGAAATTCTAGGTGAAAAATTAATTTGCAAAGATTTGGTATTTTGACATAGCTATGGTAGAAATTTGAAAAAATGGTCAACTAGAATGTTGTAGCCATTAAAATTTCACACGGTTTTAAAAAGAAAAACTCCATTTAAGTTTGAAATGAGGAAGAAAAGTGTAATAAACCGCATATTTATCGATTTTTATATTTAAATATTTTATTTAAATATTTTATCGATACTCGGAATTTAATCCGAAAAGTTACTTTTTGCATACGGTCGAATTAGGACTCGGGACCACTCCCATTGAGTTTAAAATGCCTTTTGCGACCTTTTTGAGTATAAGCTTCAATATGTTTGGAGTAGGTTGATTTTCCTACTTTTTCACTTAGGGCTTTGGTTTGGGCTGAGCCCAACAACTTATGTATTCAGTCCCAACCCCTTCTCCTCTTCATTACTTCATTCCTCATTTCCTTATACTCAAGCTTTTATATTAATGGAGAGTGGAAGAGGAAATTAAAACTCCAAGCCCTAGTTTTCTTTTACAAATCAAACTCTAGCTCTAAACTAATAGAAGAACCCATTGTTAAGCTTCTCTTCTTCTCCAACTCATTCTCTTATCAACTTCAGAAATTCCTAAACCTAACTTTGGGAATGTTCTTCTTTTAAAGCTTAGAATCAAGCTTCTTGAGTTGGATTTGAAGAGTGGTTGATTCTCCTTTGCTTTCAAGCTTCTTCTTCAATCGTTTGGGTTCAAAGGTGAGATTTTTATCACACATCTTAGTCTATAATTATCTTCGATTGTTAGGTACGAATTCCTAACACTTATTCTTGTGCAATTGATTTTGGTTTGGATTGATTTGGTGTATATTCCAATTTTTGGTGTTTTGAAATCAAAATCTATGAAAATCCTATTATGGATATTTGGACATTGACATTTGAGGTGTATCGAATAGCCGTTAAGGCTGGGTTGTCGCATGCGTAAATCCTTAGTCGTCATTTGCTCGTTCGATCGTTTTCGATATTCGTTTGGCCATTTTTGGCCTAGGTTCAGGGAATGCCCTGATCCCTTCATTCAGACGTCTGAAACGTAATATTCAGACGTCTGAATATTGTTTTGGGAAGATTTTTATTCCCTGATTCAGACATCTGAATATATGATTTCAGACGTCTGAATTGGTTCATTTGGAACCAGAAAGGAAATAGGCTAAAAAGTGCCTATTTCAGACGTCTGATTTCAAGGATTCAGACGTCTGAATTCGGTCTTTGGAAAATATTTATTTTCCAGATTTAGACGTCTGAATCCTTGATTTTAGACGTCTGAATCTGCACTCTTTTTTGCCTATTTGCCTGTTCGCTTGAGAATTCCGACTTTAATCGATTCGTGTTGATTCCCTTTTGTTATTATCACTTATTGATGACATTTTCTTCGTGATTTTGGGAATATCCATTTTAATGGATTCAGTATCGATTTCTTTGGATTTTATTCACGTCTTCGAATGTGAATTTTAGTGATTGATTGTTCCTACAATCTTCTTTATGATTTGTCACTTTAAAAATATAAAGGTTTTCTATACTGGTAGTAAATATCAAAATTCTTTCATCAAAACGATTTCAACACTATTTTATTACAAAACTCGTTTCTTAAAACGTTTTCCAATCTATTAGTATATACAAGCATTTACCTCACTCGTATGAGAAATCTAATTAAACGACCTAGTAAAACGAGTGGTATGAAACGCTTGCGTTTACTTCGTCGGTTAATTCTTGGACTTGTTCGATTGAATCTCTTGTGACAATTTTCTAGTGGAGATCTACAGTTTGTTCGTAAATATTTAAGTTAAGCAAGTGGTTATGGGACACGAAGCTAAACTCATATATTTACTAGCTTAGTGTAATTGACACTTCTTGATGATCATGACGATCATTTTTGTGATTTAGACTAGCATTTGTGCGATGTCTCTTTGTCCACGTGGAGGACTGTAACTCATTCTATTGAGCTTCATCTCATTTCTTTGTGGGGTAGCTCCCCATGGTCTTCGGGCCGTTCGTGTGTCAAAAATTAATGGCTAGCTACCATGAGATAGCTTCTCATTCGTGTGATACATATGTTGGTGAGCTTTAATGCTCTCGTTCGTGTGATAGGCCTTCCCCCCTTTCTTGTGATTTCGGGATTTCGTGTGTTGAATTATGGAATTTATGCTTCACCAATTTTAGTGATTTTCATTGATATGATTTGTCAATTTTTGTGCATTGGTGAATTCGTGTGTCACTAACTTGTTGTGAATGCAAGTTTTGGGTATGAAACCCTTTTTGGATCTTTGTGAAGATTTTTGTGATATTGATTAATCTCTTGTTGATTTTTCAATTACTTATTTATCACAGCTTGGCATTGTGATTATTATACGTTTAGTCATATCTCATATTCTATATCATTTCATCTGATATTTATAGCTAGACTGATCCGTTTATTATTTTCTTATAAATAATACTCGGGTCAGACCGAGATGTTACAGGTGATTCTGCTTGACCTCACTTCTGGGGTTATCATCCTGACTTTTGGTTAACTACTTAGATTAGTAGTTTTTGTTGTATACACTTGAGATATGGACTCATGGTTGTATTATTTTGTATAACACGTGTTGCTATTCCTTTGTACTACTGTGGATCTTTTTGGCCACTACTCTGATATACACTTTCATGTGTTAGTTATATATTCATATCTTCTTCTGCCTTTGTGATATGAATTATCTGTGACTGATTTGTGTTATGCTTACTTCTATAATTGTTTCCGAAGATTATTATGGCCACTGTGTAGTAGCTTTGTGTTTGTATCGGTATGTCGCATTTCCTCTTTAAATAAAATGCATGTTATACTATCTGACATATCGGTGCTCTCGCAAAGCAATTACACGGATGGTCGCTCCGCAACAGCCTTATTCTCCGTGCTAGTTGACAGCTTTACACCGTAGTGTTCTTGGCTAGCGTGGGTATAGAGGTGGGGCGTCACAGCTTGGTATCAGAGCCAAACTTCGGAACAATATAGAATAATTTAACAAGGATCATCGTCCTAAGTCCATTTTAGGAGTAGTGCTTTAGGTTTTTATTCGGGCCTTCGTACCGTCCTATCCTATTTTCTTTTATGATTTCTTGTTTTATCTATCAAGATTGCTTGATTTTTATTTTGAGAATAACTTTTTCCTCTTATTTCTTTCTTTCTTAAAGAAGAGAAATGGTTAGACCAGGTCGTCCCAGCGCCGGTCAATCTAGTACTACTCCTCAGGATGGAGTATTCATGTCTGCCCAACAACTTTTGGATCTTGTAAAGAATCAAGAGTTTATCTGTGCTTTGAGTAAGAACCCTGAAATGGTTCTATCTTTGAAACTTGAAGTTTCTTTCAATCAGCTTGTGGATGTTACTCTTCTTCATGGAGAGGTTGGTAAAGGAAGGGTTTGTGATATTGGGACTTCCAAGAAGAGGCATATTAAGTTCAAGAGCCTTAATCCCAATAAGAGAGTGAAGCAAACTACTCTTGTAGCAAAGACTCCAATCCCTAATTGTGGAGGATGTTTACAATTGTAATTCTAAGGACCACTATGCAAAGGAGTGTCCGGAGCCACTCTTTTGTCTCTATTGCAAAAAATACAGGTCATCATATTTCTGTCTGCCCCATACTTCAAAGCAAGAAGAAGGTGGAACAAGAAACTTCGGTAGCCAAAACTCCTACCCCAAGTCATAAACAATGCTACAATTGTGGTTCCACGGAGCATTATGTAATTAAGTGCCTGAAATCCCTGTATTGCTGCTATTGCAAAGGCTCGAGTCATTACTTATCTACATGTCCCAAACTCCCTAGCAAGAGGGAGGGAAAGTTGAAAGTCGTGCAAGCCCCTTGTGACACTTCTCTTGGTCAAGGTATTTCTCATTTAATCCTTGATTACATTCGTTTTGTGATCATCCTTTCGAGTTCTTGTTGATATGGGTTTCATCTCATTAGTTTTATATCTAAAAGAACTTGTGATTCTTTTTCTTTAAACATTTTGGGCTTGATGACTTCTTTGAGAATTGCGAATCCGGTTGGTGGATTCGCAACACTCAATTTGCTTTTTATTGAGGTCGAAATTATTTTATGTGATTTTTCTTTCCGAGCCGATTTTTTTACTTAGGCTTCGGAATTGATTTTGTAAGGATTTTCTTAATGTTGTGAAGCCCATATCCTATTTTCCGTTTGGACTATTCATCTTCGACATTTTATATCTGTTAAGTAGATTTCTATTTTTTTTTTGAAGGCATCATTTTATTCTTTAAGCCCTCAAGATGAGAAAAGTGTTATTTCTCTTATCTAAATAATTTGTGAAACTTTTCCGGTATTTTTGAGTTTGTCTTAGGATTATCACCTAAGAAATCTTTTGAGTAGTGTTTAGGTCTTTCTAGTTCGACCTTGCCACCGATTTTAATTTGGCTACGAGTTGCGGGAGTTAGCATTCCATTTGCCGCATTCCGCACTCATTACGATTCTTATGAATGACTTATTTTGTCATTCAGTTTGTCCAGCTTATTTCATTCATTTTATAAATCGAATATTCTATGAATATTTCGATGAGACCATTCTTGTATTTGTTGATTTTGGATGAAAATATAAATTCAAAATTTTTGCAAATCTTTTTCATAAGATTTTTTTATAAGTATAGTTGGATGTTGTTCTTAAAAGAGAAAAGAATATTCTTAAAACTTTTTAAGAGATATTTTTATCATATAGAAGATGATTTTGTGAATTGTATTGCCCGTTGAGTGCTTTAAGAATTTTGGTCGATGCGCCTGATTAACGTTATCAATAGGAATTTCCTAAACGCTTGGATGAGACAATCAGACACGATATATTGACTTGTAAAAATGTAAATTTTTCTAGAAAGATTATTACATAAAGATAAATGTAATTTTGAAAGTTTTAACTTTTTAGGAAAGAAGAATTATTTAAAAGAAATTCTTTCTTTTCGATACTCTTGTTCTTGTGATTCCCGAAGGGAACCAAGACTTTATCTTTTGTACCAATGCTTATCGTATTGGTTTGGATGCCGTTCTCTTGCATAAGATAACGTGCTATCTCGTGTGCTTCTAAATCATTAAAAGCCGATTGAGACTAGGTATGCCACTCATGATCTAGTGCTCGCACCTATTGTTTTCGCTTTTAGAATTTGGCGTCATTGTCTTTTGGGACAGAAATTTATTCTTTATACCGATCATAAGTCTTTGAAGTATTTATTCTCTCAAAAGGAACTTAATTTGTGTCAACAGCGTTGGCACGAATTTCTTGCACCATATGATCTTGATATCCTTTATACTGCCGAAAAGGGAAATCGCGTTGCGGATGCACTTAGTCAAAAGCAACAAGCGGTTGTTTCTATGATGATATCCGAATGGAACGATCTCGAGATTTTATCCACTTGCGAAATTCAAGACCGTGTTTCCGATTTATGTTCATCTCTTGTTTTATGTAGCATTGAGGCTCATCCTTCTCTTTTAGACCGCATTCTTGAAGCTCAAAGGCTAGATCCCGACTTGGCTCTTCTTGGCCAAAATATTAAGAATAGAGGTGATATTGAAGGTTTGAAAGACTTTGATATCGATTCTCGTGGCGGCATTTGGAGATTTGGTAGACTTATCGTGCCAAATATTAGTGATCTTCGTAAAGATATTTTAGAAGATTCCCATCGTTCTAAATTTACCATTCATCCCAGTAGTAGTAAAATGTACGCAGATATGAAGCGACTTTATTACTAGGAGGGAATGAAATTTGACATCGCTAACTTCGTTAAGTGTTGCACGACTTGCCAACTCGTTAAGGCCGAACATCAAAGGCCCGGTGGGTTATTGCAACCTTTAGAAATTCCAATTTGGAAGTGGGACCAAATTTCCATGGATTTTATAGACGGCCTTCCCCGTTCTCGTTCGGGTCATGATAGCTTATGGGTGATAGTGGATAGACTTACTAAATCCGTCTATTTTATTCCCGTTCGGTCTAACCGAACCGTTCCTGTTTTGGCCAAACTCTTTGTTAAAGAGATTGTTAAATTACATGGAGTTCCTACTTCTATTGTTAGTGATCGTGATCCATAGTTTACTAGTGGATTTTGGAAGAGTCTTCAAAAAGCTTTGGGAACGAAGCTTAATTTTAGCACCGCTTATCACCCCCAGTTCGATGGACAAACTGAGCGTGTGAATCAAACTCTTGAAGATCTTCTTCGTGCTTGTGTGCTTGATTTTGGTGGAAGTTGGGAAGATCATATTCCTCTTGTTGAATTTTTCTATAATAATAGCTTCCAATCTAGTATTGGTATGGCACCTTTCGAGGCACTCTATAGAAGGCAATGCCGATCTCCTTCTTGTTGGCTTGAGGCCGGTGAGAAGCTGGTTTTAGGTCCAGATTTTATTCGAGATTCCACAGAAAAGATTGAACTTATTCGACATAGGATGAAAGAAGCCCAGAGTAGACAAAAATCCTATGCCGATAACCGGAGAAGGAAGTTAGAATTTTCTGTGGGAGATCTTGTGTTTATTCGTATTTCACCTATGAAGGGTATTGTACGTTTCAGTCGATCGGGAAAATTAGCGCATCGATATGTTGGGCCATTTCCTATCACCGAACGTATTGGTTCTGTGGCTTATCTCCTTTTATTACCGGCTCAGTTTTCTGCTATTCATGACGTGTTTCATGTTTCTTAATTACGAAAATGTCTTCGAGATTCCGATTCTGTTCTTGTGCTCGGTGTTGTGGAAGAAATTGAAGTTTCACCTAATTTAACTTATGAGCAACATCCTTTTCGTATCATTGCTTCGGAAGTCAAACGACTTCGAAATAAAGATGTTCCGCTTGTGAAAGTTCAATGGTCTTCAAATCCTAAGGATTGTTCTTGGGAATCTAGAGAGTTCATCGAGCGATCACATCCGGACTTACTTTCCCGTGCTCTTTGAGGTGAATTACTTATTTCGAATTTCTTCTTTTGTGTTGAATATGCTTTTATTGTTGTTACTATATATCTTCTTCTTAAATATTACGAGGACGCAATTTCTTTAAGGAGGGGAGTCTGTAACAACCCGCATATTTATCGATTTTTATATTTAAATATTTTATTTAAATATTTTATCGATACTCAGAATTTAGTCCGAAAAGTTACTTTTTGCATACGGTCGAATTAGGACTCGGGACCACTCCCATTGAGTTTAAAATGCCGTTTGCGACCTTTTTGAGTATAAGCTTCGATATGTTTAGAGTAGGTTGATTTTTGCTACTTTTTCACTTAGGGCTTTGGTTTGGGCTGAGCCCAAACCACTTATGTATTCAGTCCCAACCCCTTCTCCTCTTCATTACTTCATTCCTCATTTCCTTATACTCAAGCTTTTATATTAACGGAGAGTGGAAGAGGAAATTAAAACCGCAAGCCCTAGTTTTCTTTTACAAATCAAACTCTAGCTCCAAACTAATAGAAGAACCCATTGGTAAGCTTCACTTCTTCTCCAACTCATTCTCTTATCAATTTCAGAAATTCCTAAACCTAACTTTGGGAATGTTCTTCTTTTAAAGCTTAGAATCAAGCTTCTTGAGTTGGATTTGAAGAGTGGTTGATTCTCCTTTGCTTTCAAGCTTCTTCTTCAATCGTTTGGGTTCAAAAGTGAGATTTTTATCTCACATCTTAGTCTATAATTATCTTCGATTGTTAGGTATGAATTCCTAACACTTATTCTTGTGCAATTGATTTTGGTTTGGATTGATTTGGTGTATATTCCAATTTTTGGTGTTATGAAATCAAAATCTATGAAAATCCTATTATGGATATTTGGACATTGACATTTGAGGCGTATCGAAGAGCCGTTAAGGCTGGGTTGTCGCGTGGCGTAAATCCTTAGTCGTCATTTGCTCGTTCGATCGTTTCCGATATTCGTTTGGCCATTTTTGGCCTAGGTTCAGGGAATGCCCTGAACCCTTCATTCAGACGTCTGAAACGTAATATTCAGACGTCTGAATATTGTTCTGGGAAGATTTCTATTCCCAGATTTAGACATTTGAATATATGATTTCAGACGTCTGAATTGGTTCATTTGGAACCAGAAAGGAAATAGGCTAAAAAGTGCCTATTTTAGACGTCTGATTTCAAGGATTCAGACGTCTGAATTTTGTCTTTGGAAAATATTTATTTTCCAGATTCAGACGTCTGAATCCTTGATTTCACACGTCTAAATCTGCACTCTTTTTGCCTATTCGCCTATTCGCTTGAGAATTCCAACTTTAATCGATTCGTGTTGATTCCCTTTTGTTATTATCACTTATTGATGACGTTTTCTTCGTGATTTTGGGAATATCCATTTTAATGGATTCAGTATCGATTTCTTTGGATTTTATTCACGTCTTCGAATGTGAATTTTAGTGATTGATTGTTCCTACAATCTTCTTTGTGATTTGTCACTTTAAAAATATAAAGGTTTTCTATACTAGTAGTAAATATCAAAACTCTTTCATCAAAACGATTTCAACACTATTTTATTACAAAGCTCGTTTCTTAAACCGTTTTCCAATCTATTAGTATATACAAGGCTTTACCTCACTCGTATGAGAAATCTAATTAAACGACCTAGTAAAACGAGTGGTATGAAACGCTTGCGTTTACTTCGTTGGTTAATTCTTGGACTTGTTCGATTGAATCTCTTGTGACAATTTTCTAGTAGAGATCTATAGTTTGTTCGTAAATATTTAAGTTAAGCAAGTGGTTATGGGACATGAAGCTAAACTCGTATATTTACTAGCTTAGTGTAATTGACACTTCTTGACGATCATGACGATCATTTTTGTGATTTAGACTAGCAATTGTGCGATGTCTCTTTGTCCACGTGGAGGACTGTAACTCATTCTATTGAGCTTCGTCTCATTTCTTTGTGGGGTAGCTCCCCATGGTCTTCGGGCCGTTCGTGTGTCAAAAATTAATGGCTAGCTACCATAAGATAGCTTCTCGTTCGTGTGATACATATGTTGGTGAGCTTTAATGCTCCCGTTCGTGTGATAGGCCTTCCCCCCTTTCTTGTGATTTCTGGATTTCGTGTGTTGAATTTTGGAATTTATGCTTCACCAATTTTAGTGATTTTCATTGATATGATTTGTCAATTTTTTTGCATTGGTGAATTCGTGTGTCACTGACTTGTTGTGAATGCAAGTTTTGGGTATGAAACCCTTTTTGGATCTTTGTGAAGATTTTTGTGATATTGATTAATCTCTTGTTGATTTTTCAATTACTTATTTATCACAGCTTGGCATTGTGATTATTATAAGTTTAGTCATATCTCTTATTCTATATCATTTCATCTGATATTTATAGCTAGACTGATCCGTTTATTATTTCCTTATAAATAATACTCGGGTCAGACCGAGATGTTACAGGTGCTTCTGCTTGACCTCTCTTCTGGGGTTATCATCCTGACTTTTGGTTAGCTACTTATATTAGTAGTTTTTGTTGTATACACTTGAGATATGGACTCATGGTTGTATTCTTTTGTATAGCACGTGTTGCTATTCCTTTGTACTATTGTGGATCTTTTTGACCACTACTCTGATATACACTTTCATGTGTTAGTTATATATTCATATCTTATTCCGCCTTTGTGATATGAATTATCTGTGACTGATTTATGTTATGCTTATTTCTATATTTGTTTCCGAAGATTATTATAGCCACTGTGTAGTAGCTTTGTGTTTGTATCGGTATGTCGTATTTCCTCTTGAAATAAAATGCATGTTATACTATCTGACATATCGGTGCTCGCGCAAAGCAATTACACGGATGGTCGCTCCTCAACAGCCTTATTCTCCATGCTAGTTGACAGCATTACACCGTAGTGTTCTTGGCTAGCGTGGGTATAGAGGTGGGGCGTCACAAAAAGGTTGGTGGAAAGATGAGGAAAAATGGAGAAACATATGGACTATTTATAGGCAAGATTTCACACCTAATCACTTTATCAAGTCACATCACAAATCTTGTATAATATTAATATACACACACAGACAGATATATATATGTATGTTACTTACGTCACTCTTTTATATATATATATATAATTATGTTTAGTCACATCACTTTCTTATATATATATATATATATTATGTTTAGTCGCATCACTTTCTTATATATATATATATGTGTGTGTGTGTGTGTGTGTGTGTGTGTGTGTGTGTTTAATTATTTATTAACTAAGATGTGACAAGAGATAATTATGGTTCATGATTACAAATATAAGATGTGACAATACTTAATATATATATTTATAGAAAATGTTTATTATTTTTAAAACTATAGCTTGTCATATAACTTACTAATCCAAATTAATATAAGATAATTTATTTCTAAGTGTATTACTACCTAGTATAATCATTTTCTAGATCCAATTAAATTTCAAACGAAAATATCAATAACTTTGCAATTCCATTTTTGAGTCAAATTCGTTGATAACAAATCTTATTCTTCACTAAACTTATAAGATTTGAAATCCGTATAATTCTTTGTTAACTTTAACCAATGTGTATTTTCGATCATCATAGATTTTTTCTCAAAATAAATTCATTAAAATCTACTTAAGTAAATTTTTAGAAAGTTGTACTCTAGTCATTCATATTAAATTATTTCATAGATAATCATAATCCTAATTTTATTGTAGTTTAATCATTCCATATCTCTTCATAAGTCTCCTTATAAAACAACTAAAGTAAATTTTAATTTCCAAAGAATTTTTGTTAACAACTTTTAAAATACCGATTCTTAAAAGTATTTGACTTGCAAAACTCAGTTCCTTGTACCATTGCACAATTAATATTAGTTACTTGAAATTCCATTAGATTCGAGGTAACTTCGATTATTTTCTAAAATACTCATACTTCATTTTTTCCAACATTTTTTAATTTGTGACCATTTTAAAATATATATACATGTTTATATATATATATATAGTATATTTAGCTAATTTCCATCACCATTAAACAACACCTAAATTATATGCATATAAATATAATTTTACTTCGTTTTTGGTAGTAAATATATTCATACTTAATTCTGAAAAAATTAAAAAGTTCAAATCATTTATCAATGCATACTTTCAAGAGTTTATGTCAAAAATCTTTTAATATCCATTCGAGAGTACCTCCACATTAAAATAAACATTCCACAACAACAATATTTTAATCCCCTTTTTTTAATTTAAATTCTATTGAAAATGATTTAATTTAACTTAGAAAAATAGGTTTGTAAAACATATCCTTTTAAATTATACTTTTAGGAATATGAAATTCTCACAAAAGTGTAAAGATAATGTAATATTTTAATTTTTTTTCAAATTATAATGCAAATATTTATGAAATAAAATAAATTCGAAAAGTTATGTTTTGATTATTATTATTTTCTTTCAAAAGTTTCTTTATCAAAAGAAAAGCACGCATCATAATAACAATGTGCCTGTAACAACCCTGTATTTTGTAATTATTTTATTGTATATTTTAATTATTTTTAATGTAAGATTTTGATTTAAAAACTTATTTTACTTATTTGAAATGATTAAATTTATTATTTAAATATAATCTTGATTTTTATATGAGTTATAATTCCAAACTTGTGTAAGTTGAATATTTGCCTGAAATGCTGATTTTGTTCAAAATAGTCAAACTGTGACTTTTAACTTAAAATTTTAAAAGTTTAAAAATTTAATTTTTTTTCTTTTATTATGAAAGTACATAAAATTCTAAGAACACCACTTTTCGTTTCATTGAATTTGGATGTAAATTGTGAAAGTTATACCCTTTACAATATTGTGCGTATATAGGGTTATTTAACAATGACTATTTTAAATTGTATAAATTACTTCTTCTTTGTTATATTTTATTTTAATATGTGATAATATGTTATATTATGTATATTTTGACTTTTAAGTATTTTTAAAATGATAATATAATTTTTCTAAAGTTCATTTGAATTTATTTCTAATTTTAAAACCCTAGTCCACAATTTTAAGCCATTTTCTTAATTTAATTATATATAATTAAAATTTATTTATTTATTTTATGCACTCACTTTTATTTGATGTGTTTTACTTTATTTTATTCATTTTACATGTATTTAAATTAAAGTAAATTTTTTCAAAGTGTATTGAAGTTATTTCTAATTCTTAAGCCAAGTTTTCACTTTCTGTGCTATTTTTCCTATTTTAATCATATCTAATTAATATTTAATTATTAATATTTTGTTTATATGTTATATTTTCGAATTCTAACTGAAATTTATAAGTGTTTTCAGTTATTTAAGATGTATATGAATATATATATAGGAAGTTTAAAAGGTTTGAAAGCAAAGAAACGTAAAACCGTTTTAACGTTTCTTCTTCCGTTTCTTTTCCAATTAATAGATTTAATTTCCTTTGACCGTCCTTTATTTTTTGTAGCTGTGCATTTCTTACCTCATTTTCACGTGAAAACATTCCTCTCCACTTCATTTTTCACGGCTAGAAAGGTTTGGTAATGGCTCCTCTTTTCCTCTTCTTTTTGCTCTTCTTTTTCCATTGTTTTCTTATATTTTGCCTTGTTTTCTCATGTGTATTGCTTGGCCTCTCCTCCATAGCCACGGCCACCACCTCCTACACCTCTTCCCTTCCATCATCACCAGCTACCCCTCTGGTTTTGACCAAGGCCAAGCCTACCATGGTGCCAAAACTCCAAAAAAATGCAACAATGCCCTTGAACAATGCTAGTTTGACCACCTTTGCCTCATCTCCTTCAACCACCACCTTAACCACCACCATAGCCACCTCCACCACCGATGACATGACCATCACCCTCTGCCACATCACCCAACACCCTCTGGAAATCAGACCATGACCAAGCCGTGCCCATCCATTGAAGCTAGCACCACAAAACTTCCACAAAACTCCTTAAAACATTGCCTAGACCACACATATCATCACCTACCCTCCATATCTTGCTTTGGCCACCCCTTAGCCACCACCACCAGCCACTCCACCATCTTTGGCCACCGCTCCAGCTACTGTCCAGACCTGTACAAGCATGGTCAAGCCACCACATGCCCATGGCCGATCCAAGAATGTCACAAAAACTCAACTTATTTAACCTTGACCCTATATATGCTTTATGTTGCACCACTACACCTTCATCTCCACTTGTTTCCTTGCCTATATGATGTTAAACCTGACCTATATGATGTCATACCTGAGACAAAGCATCATCATAGCTAAGCATAAGTGTCCCTTAGTCCAAGCATTGAAGTGGTTGAAGCAAGGTCCAATCTATCTTGTTCATTTTGCTTTGTATTTCAAAATTGTTTCAATGTTATTTTATGTTGAATGTTTATATATTGTCTTGTTTGTTTTGTTTTGGGTTGTTGATACAAAATCATATCTTGGCTATCTTTCAACTCAAATCAAAAGTCGTGCAATTGTGCTTGTCGTGCCTTTGGAGTCGTGCTTGTATGTTGTTTTGGTCTCTAGCTTTGAAAAATTTGAGTCTTTCTCACTCTGACATTTATACTTATGGAAAGTGAATTGATGACAAGTATTTAGTAATAAAAATATTTATGCAAGTTAATGAGAATCATATGATATGTTATGCCATGTTATTACCATGTTAAAACTGTTAATTTTCACCATCTCCTTAACGCTATATTCTATATGATTATACTTTACTGATTAGACACTACCGTATATAGCGTATATTACTACATAGTAAATAGTTTAACGGATCCTTAGAGGATGGGCGGTCCCAAGAATCCTTTAAGTTACTGATGCATTTTGTTACTGTTTACTTGAGTTGATTTACAGTTTATAAGTATTTATGTCCTGACTCGAGGGTTTTGTGTTTTGCTTTACGCTCGGGTCAGATTGAGTGAGTTAGCATTCCAGATTCACCTTCGGCGTTGGAGCTTTCCTTGAAGATCCAGCCATCTATTTTGTTTCAGTATCCAGTGGTTCAGTGATGTATCTGATTTGTGCCTGATGTATCCTGTTACTCTTCTGTTGTATCTTATTTAACTTTGATGTATCTCATATTTATATAGTAGCTTCATGAACTACTATCTCTTTTTCTTCCGCTGCATTTTTATATATTCTGTGTCTGTGATCTGTGATTTTTATTTACTGTATATTCTGAGATTTGCCAAATTTTTATTTACCACGCGGTATTTTGAGCAATTCAATTCCGGCATGAGTGTCTACCTATACACTTATAATAGATGCGAATGGTTGAAAATACCGGGTCGTTACAGTTGGTATCAGAGCTTTGGTACCTCTAGGCAAAACTCAACATATGGAGTGAATGTATTTACAGAATCGCTTTCATTCGAGTTTGAATCTCTCCCTTTTGACTCGATTCCTTTGAATTTTGGAACATTCCCTACGGTTCCGAAATCCATTCGTGTCCCTCACTATTCATCTTCTTTTGACTCTGGAGCATTCCATAACTCTGCTTCGAATGATCTTTCTAGTGAGTCGGCGGTCACGCCAATTTCAAATTTAATTGAAAAAGGGGGAAAACTCCTTTGCAGTTAGCATCGATTCACCAGAGATTCTTATTTATCCTTGGTTTAGATGCTAATATCTTTTGTTATTTCAAACTCTAACTCTTGAGATCGAATGTAGATTTACCCCAGAAAAATCAACATTGATCTTATTCTTTAAGTCACGGTTGACCCGGTTAAGGTTGCCCGTGATTTATATAAGCTTATCCATCTTCCTATTCTGTTATTTAATCATGTCATCCTTGTTTCTAACTTATTTTTAAATCATAATCTCCTTTGATTTGTGTTAATAAAAAATTTGAATCTCTATCCTTCTTTGAAAATATATTCATGTATAGTGTATTTGTAAACTCGTATTTAAAATTAAAATGTTTTATATATTGTGTTGTTTGAGTTGGGTTTCTAATCGATACGTCTGATCAGCGCCATCGATAAGATTTCCAAAACACTTTGACAGAACAAACGGACACAATATATTTTAAAAAAATAAATTGGCTAATGAAATAAATTTTGATATATAAGTAAATTTATGGAACTTAATGAAATGATTTAATTGATAATTTGAAATGATAATACTTGATTTATCATTTATTGTTCTACAAATAGATCTATAAATATTTGTTTATAAATTTATTTGGGAACTGAATTGAATTTAAAACAAGAATTTGAGGATTTAAAATTCCGATTATTTCGAACTTTGGTTTAAAGTTTTAAAAGTTTATATTATTTAAAGTATTTTGAATATAATTTGTTTTCAAAGAATTTTAAAGGTTTAAAATTAGTTCTCTTCTCTTTGTCGCTGGAAATTATCTTCGGTGACGATCGCGACATCGTCGACGTTCATTTTCGAGTTTCGAAGTTAGGAGACTGTTCTGTAGTCTTGCTACACCTTTGTTTTGGGAAATTAAATTGATTTGAATTTCTAAAATATGACTTGATTTATAATATATATATATATATATATATATGATTGAAATTTGATTTGACATATATTATTACTTATCTCTAAATGGTTTGAAGAAATTGGAAATTTAATCCTTAAATTTTATTTTAAAGAATAATTCAAAAAAAAAATCAAAACTTTGGATGAATATCAAGCATGAAATGATTGAATTGGAAATTTTATTTGTATAATACAATTGCATTAAAATATAACTTACCAAAATTTCAGAAGTTAAAAATGTAATTGGATAATATACGATATAAAAAGATTTTATAACTAAAATTTGAGTGGTTATAATTAATGTTATACACTTAAATTTTAATTATAAAATGATTAACAGAGGTAAATATAATAAAGGGTAATTGAATGACTTACAATAAAATGATGTTAAAAGAACTAAGAATAAAAGAAAGTAGTTATAAAAAAAAGTGTAAATATATTTAACATGAGTGATAAATATATTGAGAGGAATAAATTTAATTTTGATTAGGAATGAAGAAGAATAAAATTTATTAAGTACAATGTGAGTGTAATAAATGATTATTTTTCAAACCATTGGTTCTAAAAATTGTTAATTTAAGATGATTGGATAATAAGATAATGAAATTTGAGAGAGTTAAGATTTAGTTAACTTGTGTAAAGATTTATTCTCTGTTTAAGTTGAAATCTCCATGCTTTCAAATTCATTTCTTTATTTTGTTTTTCAAACTATCTTTTGGTTGTCCTTATCATCCTTATCTTGCTATAGACCGGTATAGGCATCTTTCTATAATCTTTCTGTTTAGAAATCTTTCTATAGTCTTTGATAGACCTTTGGTAATCATTTTGAATCCACCTTTTTCGTGCTTGTGTTCTTGATTCTGGAGGATCTTGGAAAGATCACCTCCATCTTGTTAAACTTACCTATAACAACAATTATCAGGTATAACTTCAATCTTCTTGTCATCTTATCTTAATCCTATTTCACCCTATCTTTTCTGTGCCCTTCCATACCTCATTCCTTTTCGGGGACGAAAAGTTTTGAGTGGGGGAGAGTGTAACAACCATGTATTTTGTAATTATTTTATTGTATATTTTAATTATTTTTAATGTAAGATTTTGATTTAAAAACTTATTTCACTTATTTGAAATGATTAAATTTATTATTTAATTATAATCTTGATTTTTATATGAGTTATAATTCCAAACTTGTGTAAGTTGAATATTTGCCCGAAATGCCGATTTTGGTCAAAATAGTCAAACTGTGACTTTTAACTTAAAATTTTAAAAGTTTAAAATTTTAATTTTTTTTCTTTTATTATGAAAGTACATAAAATTCTAAGAACACCACTTTTCGTTTCGTTGAATTTGGATGTAAATTGTGAAAGTTATACCCTTTACAATATTGTGCGTATATAGGGTTATTTAACAATGACTATTTTAAATTGTATAAATTACTTCTTCTTTGTTATATTTTATTTTAATATGTGATACTATGTTATATTATGTATATTTTGACTTTTAAGTACTTTTAAAATGATAATATAATTTTTCTAAAGTTCATTTGAATTTATTTCTAATTTTAAAAGCCTAGTCTACAATTTTAAGCCATTTTCTTAATTTAATTATATATAATTAAAATTTATTTATTTATTTTATGCACTCACTTTTATTTGCTGTGTTTTACTTTATTTTATTCGTTTTACATGTATTTAAATTAAAGTAAATTTTTCCAAAGTGTATTGAAGTTATTTCTAATTCTTAAGTCAAGTTTTCACTTTCTGTGCTATTTTTCTTATTTTAATCATATCTAATTAATATTTAATTATTGATATTTTGTTTATCTGTTATATTTTCGAATTCTAACTGAAATTTATAAGTTTTTTCAGTTATTTCAGATGTATATGAATATATATAGGAAGTTTAAAAGGTTTGAAAGCAAAGAAACGTAAAACCGTTTTAACGTTTCTTCTTCCGTTTCTTTTCCAATTAATAGATTTAATTTCCTTTGACCGTCCTTTCTTTTTTTGTAGCTGTGCATTTCTTACCTCATTTTCACGTGAAAACATTCCTCTCCACTTCATTTTTCACGGCTAGAAAGGTTTGGTAATGGCTCCTCTTTTCCTCTTCTTTTTGCTCTTCTTTTTCCATTGTTTTCTTATATTTTGCCTTGTTTTCTCATGTGTATTGCTTGGCCTCTCCTCCATAGCCACGGCCACCACCTCCTACACCTCTTCCCTTCCATCATCACCAGCTACCCCTCTGGTCTTGACCAAGGCCGAGCCTACCATGGTGCCAAAACTCCAAAAAAATGCAACAATGACCTTGAACAATGCTAGTTTGACCACCTTTGCCTCATCTCCTTCAACTACCACCTTAACCACCACCATAACCACCTCCACCACCTCTGACCTGACCTCCACCCTCTGCCACATCACCCAACACCCTCTGGAAATTAGACCATGACCAAGCTTTGCCCATCCATTGAAGCTAGCACCACAAAACTTCCACAAAACTCCTTAAAACATTGCCTAGACCACACATATCATCACCTACCCTCCATATCTTGCTTTGGCCACCCCTTAGCCACCACCACCAGCCACTCCACCATCTTTGGCCGCCGCTCCAGCTACTATCTAGACCTGTACAAGCATGGCCAAGCCACCACATGCCCATGGCCGATCCAAGAATGTCACAAAAACTCAACTTATTTAACCTTGACCCTATATATGCTTTATGTTGCACCACTACACCTTCATCTCCACTTGTTGCCTTGCCTATATGATGTTAAACCTGACCTATATGATGTCATACCTGAGCCAAAGCATCATCATAGCCAAGCATAAGTGTCCCTTAGTCCAAGCATTGAAGTGGTTGAAGCAACTTCCAATCTATCTTGTTCATTTTGCTTTGTATTTCAAAATTGTTTCAATGTTATTTTATGTTGAATGTTTATATATTGTCTTGTTTGTTTTGTTTTGAGTTGTTGATACAAAATCATATCTTGGCTATCTTTCAACTCAAATCAAAAGTCGTGCAAGTGTGCTTGTCGTGCCTTTGGAGTCGTGCTTGTATGTTGTTTTGGTCTCTAGCTTTGAAAAATGTGAGTCTTTCTCACTCGGACATTTATACTTATGGAAAGTGAATTGATGACAAGTATTTAGTAATAAAAATGTTTATGCAAGTTAATGAGAATCATATGATATGTTATGCCATGTTATTACCATGTTAAAACTGTTAATTTTCACCATCCCCTTAACGCTATTTTCTATATGATTATACTTTACTGATTAGACACTACCGTATATAGCGTATATTACTACATAGTAAATAGTTTAACGGATCCTTAGAGGATGGCCGGTCCCAAGCATCCTTTAGTTACTGATTCATTTTGTTACTGTTCACTTGAGTTGATTTACAGTTTATAAGTATTTATGTCCTGACTCGAGGGTTTTGTGTTTTGCTTTACGCTCGGGTCAGATTGAGTGAGTTAGCATTCCAGATTCACCTTCGGCGTTGGAGCTTTCCTTGAAGATCCAGCCATCTATTTTGTTTCAGTATCCAGTGGTTCAGTGATGTATCTGATTTGTACCTGATGTATCCTGTTACTCTTCTGTTGTATCTTATTTAACTCTGATGTATCTCATATTTATATAGTAGCTTCATGAACTACTATCTCTTTTTCTTCCACTGCATTTTTATATATTCTGTGTCTGTGATCTGTGATTTTTATTTACTGTATATTCTGAGATTTGCCAAATTTTTATTTACAACGCGGTATTTTGAGCAATTCAATTCCGGCATGAGTGTCTACCTATGCACTTATAATGGATGCGAATGGTTGAAAATACCAGGTCGTTACAGTTGGTATCAGAGCTTTGGTAGCTCTAGGCAAAACTCAGCATATGGAGTGAATGTATTTACAGAATCACTTTCATTCGAGTTTGAATCTCTCCCTTTTGACTCGATTCCTTTGAATTTTGGAACATTCCCTACGGTTCCAAAATCCATTCGTGTCCCTCACTATTCAACTTCTTTTGACTCTAGAGCATTCCATAACTCCGCTTCGAATGATCTTTCTAGTGAGTCGGCGGTCACGCCAATTTCAAATTTAATTGAAAAAGGGGGAAAACTCCTTTGCAGTTAGCATCGATTAACCAGAGATTCTTATCTATCCTTGGTTTAGATGCTAATATCTTTTGTTATTTCAAACACTAACTCTTGAGATCGAATGTAGATTTACCCTAGAAATATCAACATTAATCTTATTCTTTAAGTCACGGTTGACCCGGTTAAGGTTGCCCGTGATTTATATAAGCTTATCCATCTTCCTATTCTGTTATTTAATCATGTCATCCTTGTTTCCAACTTATTTTTAAATCATAATCTCCTTTGATTTGTGTTAATCAAAAATTTGAATCTCTATCCTTCTTTGAAAATCTATTCATATATAGTGTATTTGTAAACTAGTATTTAAAATTAAAATGTTTTATATATTGTGTTGTTTGAGTTGGGTTTCTGATCGATACGTCTGATCAGCGCTATCGATAAGATTTCCAAAACACTTTGACAGAACAAACGGACACAATATATTTTAAAAAAAAATTGGTTAATGAAATAAATTTTGATATATAAGTAAATTTATGGAACTTAATGAAATGATTTAAATTGATAATTTGAAATGATAATACTTGATTTATCATTTATTGTTCTACAAATAGATCTATAAATATTTGTTTATAAATTTATTTGGGAACTGAATTGAATTTAAAACAAGAATTTGAGGATTTAAAATTCCGATTATTTCGAACTTTGGTTTAAAGTTTTAAAAGGTTATATTATTTAAAGTATTTTGAATATAATTTGTTTTCAAAGAATTTTAAAGGTTTAAAATTAGTGTTCTTCTCTTTGTCGCTGGAAAATAACTTCGGTGATGATCGCGACATCGTCGACGTTCATTTTCGAGTTTCGAAGTTAAGAGACTGTTCTGTAGTCTTGCTACACCTTTGTTTTGGGAAATTAAATTGATTTGAATTTCTAAAATATGACTTGATTTATAATATATATATATATATATATGATTGAAATTTGATTTGACATATATTATTACTTATCTCTAAATGGTTTGAAGAAATCGGAAATTTAATTCTTAAATTTTATTTTAAAGAATAATTCCAAAAAAAAAATCAAATCTTTGGATCAATATCAAGCATGAAATGATTGAATTGGAAATTTTATTTGTATAATACAATTGCATTCAAATATAACTTACCAAAATTTCAGAAGTTAAAAATGTAATTGGATAATATACGATATAAAAAGATTTTATAACTAAAATTTGAGTGGTTATAATTAATGTTATACACTTAAATTTTAATTATAAAATGATTAACAGAGGTAAATATAATAAAGGGTAATTGAATGACTTACAATAAAATGATGTTAAAAGAACTAAGAATAAAAGAAAGTAGTTATAAAAAAAGTGTAAATATATTTAACATGAGTGATAAATATATTAAGAGGAATAAATTTAATTTTGATTAGGAATAAAGAAGAATAAAATTTATTAAGTACAATGTGAGTGTAATAAATGATTATTTTTCAAACCCATGGTTCTAAAAATTGTTAATTTAAGATGATTGGATAATAAGATAATGAAATTTGAGATAGTTAAGATTTAGTTAACTTGTGTAAAGATTTATTCTCTGTTTAAGTTGAAATCTCCATGCTTTCAAATTCATTTCCTTATTTTGTTTTTCAAACTATCTTTTGGTTGTCCTTATCATCCTTATCTTGCTATAGACCAGTATAGGCATCTTTCTATAATCTTTCTATTTAGAAATCTTTCTATAATCTTTGATAGACCTTTGGTAATCATTTTGAATCCACCTTTTTCGTGCTTGTGTTCTTGATTCTGGAGGATCTTGGAAAGATCACCTCCACCTTGTTAAACTTACCTATAACAACAGTTATCAGGTATAACTTCAATTTTCTTGTCATCTTATATTAATCCTATTTCACTCTATCTTTTCTGTGCCCTTCCATACCTCATTCTTTTTCGGGGACGAAAAGTTTTGAGTGGGGGAGAGTGTAACAACCCTGTATTTTGTAATTATTTTATTGTATATTTTAATTATTTTTAATGTAAGATTTTGATTTAAAAACTTATTTCACTTATTTGAAATGATTAAATTTATTATTTAAATATAATCTTGATTTTTATATGAGTTATAATTCCAAACTTGTGTAAGTTGAATATTTGCCTGAAATGCTGATTTTGGTCAAAATAGTCAAATTGTGACTTTTAACTTAAAATTTTAAAAGTTTAAAAATCTAATTTTTTTTCTTTTATTATGAAAGTACATAAAATTCTAAGAACACAACTTTTCGTTTCGTTGAATTTGGATGTAAATTGTGAAAGTTATACCCTTTACAATATTGTGCGTATATAGGGTTATTTAACAATGACTATTTTAAATTGTATAAATTACTTCTTCTTTGTTATATTTTATTTTAATATGTGATAATATGTTATATTATGTATATTTTGACTTTTAAGTATTTTTAAAATGATAATATAATTTTTCTAAAGTTCGTTTGAATTTATTTCTAATTTTAAAAGCCTAGTCTACAATTTTAAGCCATTTTCTTAATTTAATTATATATAATTAAAATTTATTTATTTATTTTATGCACTCACTTTTATTTGCTGTGTTTTACTTTATTTTATTCATTTTACACGTATTTAAATTAAAGTAAATTTTCCCAAAGTGTATTGAAGTTATTTCTAATTCTTAAGTCAAGTTTTCACTTTCTGTGCTATTTTTCTTATTTTAATCATATCTAATTAGTATTTAATTATTAATATTTTGTTTATCTGTTATATTTTCGAATTCTAACTGAAATTTATAAGTGTTTTCAGTTATTTAAGATGTATATGAATATATATAGGATGTTTAAAAGGTTTGAAAGCAAAGAAACGTAAAACCGTTTTAACGTTCCTTCTTCCGTTTCTTTTCCAATTAATAGATTTAATTTCCTTTGACCGTCCTTTCTTTTTTTGTAGCTGTGCATTTCTTACCTCATTTTCACGTGAAAACATTCCTCTCCACTTCATTTTTCACGGCTAGAAAGGTTTGGTAATGGCTTCTCTTTTCCTCTTCTTTTTGCTCTTCTTTTTCCATTGTTTTCTTATATTTTGCCTTATTTTCTCATGTGTATTGCTTGGCCTCTCCTCCATAGCCACTGCCACCACCTCCTACACCTCTTCCCTTCCATCATCACCAGCTACCCCTCTGGTCTTGACCAAGGCCGAGCCCACCATGGTGCCAAAACTCCAAAAAAATGCAACAATGCCCTTGAACAATGCTAGTTTAACCACCTTTGCCTCATCTCCTTCAACTACCACCTTAACCACCACCATAGCCACCTCCACCACATCTGACCTGACCTCCACCCTCTGCCACATCACCCAACACCCTCTGGAAATCAGACCATGACCAAGCCGTTCCCATCCATTGAAGCTAGCACCACAAAACTTCCACAAAACTCCTTAAAACATTGCCTAGACCACACATATCATCACCTACCCTCCATATCTTGCTTTGGCCACCCCTTAGCCACCACCACCAGCCACTCCACCATCTTTGGCCGCCGTTCCAGCTACTGTCCAGACCTGTACAAGCATGGCCAAGCCACCACGTGCCCATGGCCGATCCAAGAATGTCACAAAAACTCAACTTATTTAACCTTGACCATATATATGCTTTATGTTGCACCACTACACCTTCATCTCCACTTGCTGCCTTGCCTATATGATGTTAAACCTGACCTATATGATGTCATACCTGAGCCAAAGCATCATCATAGCCAAGCATAAGTGTCCCTTAGTCCAAGCATTGAAGTGGTTGAAGCAAGGTCCAATCTATCTTGTTCATTTTGCTTTGTATTTCAAAATTGTTTCAATGTTATTTTATGTTGAATGTTTATACATTGTCTTGTTTGTTTTGTTTTGGGTTGTTGATACAAAATCATATCTTGGCTATCTTTCAACTCAAATCAAAAGTCGTGCAATTGTGCTTGTCGTGCCTTTGGAGTCGTGCTTGTATGTTGTTTTGGTCTTTAGCGTTGAAAAATGTGAGTCTTTCTCACTCTGACATTTATACTTATGGAAAGTGAATTGATGACAAGTATTTAGTAATAAAAATGTTTATGCAAGTTAATGAGAATCATATGATATGTTATGCCATGTTATTAACATGTTAAAACTGTTAATTTTCACCATCCCCTTAACGCTATTTTCTATATGATTATACTTTACTGATTAAACACTACCGTATATAGCCTATATTACTACATAGTAAATAGTTTAACGGATCCTTAGAGGATGGGCGGTCCCAAGCATCTTTTAAGTTACTGATGCATTTTGTTACTGTTCACTTGAGTTGATTTACAGTTTATAAGTATTTATGTCCTGACTCGAGGGTTTTGTGTTTTGCTTTACGCTCGGGTCAGATTGAGTGAGTTAGCTTTCCAGATTCACCTTCGGCGTTGGAGCTTTCCTTGAAGATCCAGCCATCTATTTTTTTTCAGTATCCAGTGGTTCAGTGATGTATCTGATTTGTACCTGATGTATCCTGTTACTCTTCTGTTGTATCTTATTTAACTCTGATGTATCTCATATTTATATAGTAGCTTCATGAACTACTATCTCTTTTTCTTCCGCTGCATTTTTATATATTCTGTGTCTGTGATCTGTGATTTTTATTTACTGTATATTCTGAGATTTGCCAAATTTTTATTTACAATGGTGTATTTTGAGCAATTCAATTCCGGCATGAGTGTCTACCTATACACTTATAATGGATGCGAATGGTTGAAATACCAGGTCGTTACAGTGCCTTACACTAAGAAGAAAAATTAAACCTTCAAAAATAATTATGGAATATTATTTCTTATTAAATTTTCCCATTTTTGAATCTCATACTAAGGAGTTACTACTTTTAAAAACATTAAAAAAACTTCAAATTCTTTTTTTTCCCAAAAATATCAAAAAATAATATTTTCATTTGAGTGAAATTGTTTTAATTTATTTATCTACTTTAATTGGGGTAGAAAACTTAACTTACACAAGCCTAATTAGGTCATATAATCAAATAATGCCTTAGGTAGCTTCATTATGCCTTGTCAACGTTTTACTTATTTTATATAGACTTAAGGGAGCCACTCTTCTTCTTATTCCTCCTTAGTCCCACAATTTACTCTGCTACTGATTGGTTTAGATACCCTCTATTAACAATTCTTTATGAAGCAAATAATAAAAAATGTTGCGGATTTAATTTTCACCCTCATGTTTCCAATCTTAAGGTTTGTTTAACTTATAGTTGTTTACTTCTATAAGAGATAAGCCGACAACTATCTTTACGAAATCAAATATACAGGGTGGCATATAAATAAATAAATAATAGATAACTGCAATTAAACTCTCTTACAGGTCTGAATTAAGTAGGAATCGCGTAATCTAGCTCGGATACCACATGTAACAACCTTCCATCTACGGCATCCCGACCAATGCCTAAAAGTAGCACTGGCATCGTGGATGCCATCGACGATGGACAGTTTTTATGTAAAATATAAAACATACCATAGAGTTATCTACAGTATTCTCCACTTTTCAAAACTTACAATGGAAGAAATAAGATATAAGGGTAACCAATAGTACAATCCCAAAAAAATATAAAAATGTAGTATCAAATAAACTCCAACTGCAACATCTCTCTATATAGATAATAGAAAATAGCATAATGTTTAGGAATAACTGAAACAAAATAATAGATACCAAATAAATAATGTTCGGGCTATATCATCCCAGCATGCCTCCTTTTAATCACCAGCTCTCTCTATCAAACTATTAGAGTATAGCTAAAACGTAGAAAATGATAGAGGGGTTCACATATATGTTTAGTGAGTTGAATGCATCATATAAATGTATAAAACTAATAAGCCAGTAAAATAGCACGTTGCTTGAAAACTACACCTTCATCCATGTCAGCTACTCCCAAAAAATTAGCTAAACGTAATAAATACTTTAGTGCCACCATATGTGTGATATCGTGGAATTTCATGCAATTTAAAACGTGATAATCTCCTTTTTAAATTATTTAAAATTGGCAAGATTGCTATTTTTAAACAATAATAATAATGTGTTGTTTATATATATTATATAGATTTTAAATAGAATTATTACTTACAAATTGATTTTGTTATTGTTTAAAATATATATATTTGAGTTAATTTTGAATTGGATTTTAAAATTGAATTTGAATTTGGATTTAAATTTGAAATTTGAAGAATATATATATATATATATATATATATCTTAATTTTATTCTGGATTTGAAACTATGTTAAATAGGATTTAGAAGGTGGTTATTTTATATTATTTTATTTTCTACTAAGGGATTTCATTTATATAAATTTAGTTATGCATTTATTAATTTAGGAAATTAATTTGAAAAGCTTTTTAAATCATTTATAAAGTAATATATTCATGCAAAATTTACAAGTGTAAATATTAAGAATATGCATTAGACATTTGTAAGACAAAGATCATGCATTAGGCAAGTGGCTTAGTTTTTTTTAATTTGAAATAATATGTAAATAATAAAAAGTATATTCATTTTCACTTCTCAACCCTTTCTTGCATCATCTTCTAAAACCAAAACTAAAAGAAGATTTAAATCAAAATAACAACAGTTTTTTTTTCAAGTTTTCAATCTAAAGATCAAGCATAGAACAACTCCACTATATTCAATCTGAAACAAATTCAAGCCAGAAAGTTAAACAATGATCATCTCAGATCTAACCAAAATCATCTAAGCATTCAGTTTATAAGTTTCAAGCTACCCAAAATTCAAGCTCTGTTCAACATCAATTGTGAGTAAACTTTAAACTGTTTTAAGTTTAATTTTTCATTCTTTATTTGTTAATGTGATAATTAAAGATAGATATATTGTTTGCATGAATTTATAAATAGATTTTGCCTAGAAATTTTAGTGGAATTACTGATGATAAACTGCCTGTCTGTGTATCATGTATATGAAGCATCTGTTCTTGGCTTACAGACCTAAAATACAATTCAAAAATCAATTTCTTTTACTTCATTTTTTTCAGAGCATGATCATTAAAAGAAAAGTGATGGTATGGAAGTGATTTTATTTTTAAAAATAGTTTGAAGAAATTTAATCTAGCAAAATTTTTCAAAAATAGAATTTACTGAGGAATCAAATTTCAAATCGAAAATTTGATTGATAAATTTTCACGTTTCGATTGTAAATTCCGATTCGTGTTTAAAAAACATGATTTTTGATACAAGTATCTTGAATTTTAAGATTGTGGTTTAAGGGAATTGTCGAGCTGAACAGAATAAGGGTTTTCATTGATTTCAAGCGATCGGGGGTGCATTGGGCTTTAGGTTTTTGGTCGAAGGTAGCCATGGGGTTGACATGCTTATGAAAAATGGTGAATGGTCCTTTTGATCACCGAGGCAGCAGGAAATTGGCCAACTAGGGCTTCAACCTAGGTTTTGATCGCATTTGATTTCAGGGTCGTTGCGATGTTGACAGGACTTCGGGCTTAATCGCGAGTAGGGGGATAGGTGCGTGGGCATGTGAAGAAGAGATCATCGGATTATCGAGAGGTCTGGTGGCCGGAGGTTGTAGCATTAAGGGAAATCTTTGGTGATGGTTCATCCAGTCTGGGTTCATGCAAGCTCGATTTTGATAATGAGTTCGATTAGAAGCACGAGTGGTTGTTGTCGAGTATTTAGGTCAGGATTGACTGATCGGTGATGGTACCATTGGTCGGAGTGAACGAGTGCCACTGTGCACGTGCACAGTGTAGTTTCTTGTTTGGGGAGGTTGGTTCGTGAGCGACTCGGAGTAGTGATCGGGTGCGTGAGTGGTTTTCTCGAGTTCATACTCAGGTGTTTGGGGGCGTGTGTTGTATCTGGTGGCAGATTTCAACCAAACTAGATTTTTTTTTGAAAAAAAGAAGAAAAAAGGGAGCTCGAGTATGGTCTCGAGACAGGGAAGGGTTGAACCCGAAGTTGAGCTTTTAAACATGATTAAAGGGGTTTTATAAAAAAATGTTTTGAAAAAAAATGATGATTGTTTTAAAACCTTTCTTAAATAATTTCTTCCTATTATAAATGTTTCTTTAACCTTCAATTAAGCAAATGATATGGTTTTTTAATTTATTTTTGTTAAGTTAAACTTTAAGATAATTTAAAACTTAATTTTTTTATAAATAAATTAAGCGTTAATTAAAGGATAATGTTTTTTATGTGATTAGATAATTAACAAAGATGATGATTTATCTTAAAGGTAATTAAGATTTGATAATCAAATGAATTAATTAAAATATGATTTATTTTGATGATTAAGTGATTAATTAATTAATAGTTGAGGATTATAAATCTTTAATAATAGTTGTAATAACTTTGGTGTCACACTTTTTTGGTATCAACATGAACCACCAAAAATGCCCCTCTATATATTATCCAATCTTAATTACTTAAAAATAGGAACTAATACTAAAATTCTTTTACAGATTCAAATGCCCATGAAAGTAGGATCTGATAACTAAACACACTTTAAAATTCAAAACGCTTATAAAAATAGAATCTAAAATTAAACTTTCTTATAAATCAAAAATACCTCTTTACAAAATATCACTTGAAAATAAAAAATTATTTTTTTGACTGATTTAAACATATACAATTTATAAGAAAAAGAATCCACGCGCGAAGCGCGTGCCGTTAGACTCGTTAATTAATTAAGAGGCTAATTAGTTTGTAATTAAGAATTATTAATTAGATAATTAGAGATAAAGATTAATAATTAGTGGTTAATTAATTTAGTAATTAATTAATAATTAGTGATTAATTAGTTAAGTAATTAATTTGTAATTTTTGACTAAGTAATTACTTAATGGAAGTAATTAAAAATTGATTACTTAGTGCAATTAATTAAGGATTAATTGATAAAGGAAACTAATCAAGGATTGGTTAAATAATAAGTATGATTAATTAAGGGATAATTAATCAATGAAGTAATTATAAGATAATCAATTAAGGATCAATGTAATTAATATAGATGGGTAAAGGAATTAATTTGGGTAATTTAATTAAGAGTTAATTACTTATTGTAATTAAAGTATAATTAATCAAGGATGATTAATTAAGATGGATAGTTAAAAGATGATTAATTAATTTGTTGTAATTAGTTAATGATAAGTAATGATAGTCTAAGTGATTAAAGATTAGTGATTTATTTAACTAGAGATAAATTAAATTAATTTTGGAAGTGATCAATCTTTCTTATGAATGATTGAATGATGTAAATGCCTTGAATTGGTTGATATCTCTAATATGAAATGTTTTTTGATATGATATGATTAGGTGGAAAGTGATAATGTAGTTACTTATTGGTAATAAATTGCTGTGTATAAGTGACATCCTATTTAAAGTTGAATTGTATTTCACTTGAATAACTTGGGTTAAGATGACATTGGATTCGAAGAGACCAGAGTCGGGTATTAGTAAATACCCAAAACCACTTCGATTCTTTATAGATTGATATGTGGAATTAATAAGCTAGAATAAAATGATTTAAGTGATTTGGACCATTTAATCTAAGTTTTGGTACTTAGAAATTGGTGAGTGAAATGAGTGATGTCTATAACAACTTGTGAATTTGTAATTTATACAAGTTACCCGGGTTATATATAAGTTATATGCTTTTGTAATTGTAACGACCCGTAAATTTCCGATAATTAAAATAGCTAATTTAATAAGTTTTCGTGATTTTAGTGTTAGAAAAAAATTATAAGTCGTTTGGAATAATAATAAATGGAATGAATTTCGACAACAATTATCCAAGTAATGAAAAATAAATGCTACTTAGTGAATGCCTTTGAAATCAATAGTTGAATAGGATAATAAATGTTGAAATTCATTGGGTATAATAGAGTAATTGATTGATAAGTAAAATCTATTTAAAATCAAATATTGAATATTGAACCGGTAAAATATTTTAAATTAAATATTTGGAAATTATTCAATAATTTAATAATGGGAATTAAATAACCGTATAATGGAAATAGTTGTTCTATAATTTTAATTCGTTTCAAAAGTTAAATTTTATAAGTTCATTTTGAATATTTCAAAAGATAGTGATTTAAGAATAATCAAATTTGTTAAATTTAATATTACGAATGTTTGAATAAATTAAATTCCGAATTTGATATGATTAATTTGATATTGAAATTTAATATACGAAAATAGAGTGAATAATTGAAATTTGATTTAATATGATTCAAATTGGTTTACAAAGTGAATGTAAGTTATATTTGGATTTTAATAGAGTTAATAAGATTTTAAAATTGGAATTTATTGGATAAATTGAATAATGGGTTTACTATGATTAAAAATGATTTGTAAAATTTTATTTTATCATATGAAAGTTAGAATGATGTTGTAGAACTTTTAAAACTGAATTTAAAATTTGTTTGTGAAAATTGAATATTTTAATATTTAATTATCGACTGGAAAATAGCCAATTTTTGAACAGTCTCAGAATTGGACAAAACTAGTTCCATTGGATCCGTAATAGTTAGTTATTATCGGATTTCAATTTTCGTAGCAATCGGAGTTGTCGTTTGACCGTGGCAGCTCGAAACGCGTTGAAATTGTTTAATATTAATTTTGCGAGTTAAAAATAGTCATTTTTCAAACGGTCTCGGATTTCGATGAAACTAGTTTCATTGGATCCGTAATGTGATATTATTGTAAGTTTTCAAATTTCAAGTCAAACGGATTTACCGTTTGTCCGGGGCAAGCCAAAACGCATAGAAAATCGTTTAATCGGTTTAATTTAAAATTGGTCGTTTATTTCCGTAACTCTCACATATGATCGAATTAGCTTCCGAAACCTATTCCATTGTGTCCGGAACACGGGGTAAACCCTAGAAACGTCGGTCACCGCGTTTCGTTTGGAGATCGTTTGAAAGAGCATGTAAATTTTGGAACTAATAATAAAATAATATATAAAATCTTATATAAACGTTTGCACAGTGAAACCCTAAGGGGTTTCGTGGCCGCCTCTTTCTGATTAATGGCCGAAATTTTGCCGACCTTCTTCCGTTAATCTCTCACAATCCATACGATATTTCAAGAAACTTTCAACTGGAAGATGATAGAGCTTGGTAGGAGCTTCAGATCCATACGGCTACTTCGTTGAATCGTCGACCAGAGACGCCAGATTTTGGCCGCGTCCACCCACGTATCGCGCACGCATTCCATTGTCGGGGGGAGGCCGAGCTCCACCGCCTTCTGGCCGAGTGTAGCTCGCGTTACGAGCTTCGAGGTGCCGCTCTCCGATCGTCTCCAGCCAGCTCGAGTGGGTCGCGATAATTGGGAGTTAGATGGCGGCTATGGGTTTTGGTTTGGACGTGTTTTACTGGGGAAGAAGAAGAGAAAACTCACGGCCTGGATTTGAGATTGGTAAATGCACGGCCCTGATTGCATCTAGGTTAATAAAATAAAATAGAATTGAAAATTTTATTGTAATTAATTCGTACAAACTTCTAAAAATCATATCTGTTTCATACCAGGTCGAAAATGCACGAAACTTTTTGCGTTGGAATCGTATCGACGAGCACTACACTATGGAATTGGATTGAAGTCGTTTGGAGCTAGTAAAAATTTCGGGTAAAATTAAACGCTCGTTTAATTTTATTCGAAATAAAACGCTGGAACTACATTGAAATCAAGGTGAGTGTTTTATAACGCTCACACCGTACTAAATATTTTTATGCTAGTTAAATTTGATATTATGAAGTGTTATGATTTTATTTATGGTTGTTTGATAAAAATTTAATTGTCATATAGCTTGTCATTTGCATTAACTGTTGAAAAATTAAATTGACAGTTAAATTGAAATTAAAATTGAATTGCGAATAAATTACCTGACATTGATAACTATGAAACTGCCATGAATTGTATTGTTTATTGGATGATGTATTTTGATGGATGCTATTGGTTGATAATTGAATGTTTGGATGTTTATTTGCTTATATAGATCCTGTTATGCATACATATGATGCTGTGATTTAATTTAAATAATATATACTCATCCTTGACATCTAATTGAAATAAATAACTACTTGGCCATAGGATAGAAAATTATATATGGACACCGAATTGGTTAAATTAATAATTTTTGAAATCGTCGATTTGAATTTATTTAAATGTTTTGATTTAAAAGTTATAAACAGAAACCGATTTATAGAAATTGAATTCATCGAAAAATTGAGTTTGGAATGTTGAAATAAAATTTGGTTAAAGGAATTTTGTTAAAGAATTAAGTTGAGACTTTGAAATTTAAAATTTGGTTATGATTGAAGTTCGAAAATTTATTCGTTTAAGGGATTGAACCTTAAATCGAGCTTTGAATATTATTAAGTAAAAGTGATATAAAATGATATTTTGAAATCGAGTTTGGAATTGAATCATATTTGAAATTGGAATTTAGACTTGAATATTGATGGAAAATTTGTTAAGTGTTATAAATGGATATTTTGAAATCCAGCTCCAAATCGATAAAAAAATTGAAATTGAATAAATTGAAGGTGAATGTAGAATTGAATTGATTTGAAGTTAAAGTTGACGTTGTTTTGAATTGAAATCGAAATTGAATCGGTAAAATGGAAATTGAAATTGATTGGAATTGGGAAGTTGTAATTGAAATGGATTGGTTTTGAAGCTGTTTTAATTTGTTTTCCAAATTACTCTGTTATATAAACCATTTTGAATACTTAAACTATTTTAATCTATTTTTAATCTACTTAACCCAATTTAAATTATTTTAAACTAATTTATCTATTTTAAATCCATTTCAAGATTTTAATTATTTTTAACTATTTTAATTATTTAAACTACTTTTAAACTACTTAAAACTATTTTCTAAAAATTTCAAGCTGGTTAATAAGGTGGAATGTTTATGTTTAAATCTTGAATTTAAATACGAATTGGGTTAAATGAAGTTGCAACATAAAATTTAAATTCGGAATGATTTTGAAACCGAAATAAGATATTGAGACGCAAAATGATTTTTGAAAAGGAACCTTATATTTTGAATGGCTATGTCGATATTTGAAATGGATTTGATTTTGAAGTGAATATGACATTTGATATCAATCATGAATCGATTCGAAATGTAAAAGAGCCAACGGTGTAATAATACGTAGTTATTAAAGAGACCGGGATCGGATATGGACATACTCTCTGTCGATACCGAAAACCACTTTAATAACTATTATACGCGGAGTGTTGATCCAGAATGAAGTGGATGGTTTGGTGAACGCGTTGACTGAAGAAAGAGAACGATTAGTGGATGACCCCTGACATGACTAAAACAGGAGCCGCGCCGGGCCATTGAGGTTCGCCACCTCTAGCGGACACACTTCTTCGATACCATATCTATTACATTTGTGATGCGATTTGGGTGCACCCCTTGATTTGGGAGTGTTGTTTCGCGGTGTTGGGGTAGCTGCTGGCTATGCCCAACATCAGTCCGGATCACGCAACTACTAGTATCCTAGTTGGTATCGCCTCATGTACCTTGTCATACTGATTATCCTATTCGCGACCACTACGTTTTTGATTTGTACCTTGAGTATATGGATTGCCCTCTGGTGACTTCCGGTTTTGGGGAAACTACGGTCTTGTATATGCTTTTGGGAATATAAAATGTGTTAAGGGGGATTATGGTAACGCCTTAACGCTATTTTGATACTTTATATTACTGATAGACATTATCTACTTAGCGTATATTACTACATAGTAGATAGTTTCACGGATCCTTGAGAGATGGAAAATCCCGTAACATCTCTTGAGTTATTGCACGCACGTTGACACTGGATATGAGATGTCAAACCCCGTAAACATCTCTGACGCCGTTACACTCATATTTATTTACGATTGATTTAACTTTCATAAGGATATTTTAGTCCTGACTCGAGTGTTCTGTCTTTTCATTACGCTCGGGTCAGTCCTGAGTTTTCAGTTTAGGTTGAAGATCATTTCCTTGGAGGACGGAGACGAAGATTTGGTATATTATCTACTACTATTATATTCATTCCATTCCGCTGCATTGTTGTATGATATTTGTTGTGTATGTAACTCTGATAAATGTTGTATAATAATAATCAAATGTATTCATTTCAAATGTATTCATTTAATTAACAGCTTCATGAACTGTTATTTTATTATTATACTTTAGCCTTCCGCTGTGAGATTCTGTGTTGTTTCATTTCCTTTATTTCCCTTCCTTTTCTTTTCTTAATTACCCCAATAACTATCTGCCCTTTTAATGGTTTGGAATCGACATGGGTATTTGATCGTCGGTTTAAACTGTCCAAAAAGGCGGGTCGTTACAGTTGGTATCAGAGCTTTGGTTTAGCGATAAACCTTGGCTCTAGTGGGGAATAACTCATTGAAATAGAGGTAAACTATATGAATGAGTTGAGTGTATATGAGAGAGCGTACTTGTTATTTGATATAAAATGGTTTTATATTGTGTTAATTTGTTCCGTTGAGTATTTATGAATTATGGTTGATACTTGGGACGCCAAGGCGTCGATAGGAATTTCTAAACACTCGAATAGGACAAACCAACACAATATCGTTTTGGAATATATTTTATATAAAGAATTATTTGAATATTTATTCATTTTGATTGAATTGATTGTTAGGAGATGATAATATTAGATTATTATCGTTATTGTTTGATCAGTCAATATTTACAACAATTGATTAAATAACAATGGATTTAGGAAAATGAAATCTTGTAGACACAATTGATAATGAATATAAATGAATTTTAACTTGGATTTGGGAATTTAAATTTCGGTGTTTGAAATTGACTTACAAGAATTTGAAAAACATAATATGAGTATTATATGATAGTATAATTGAGTTGAAATTGTTTTCGAAGGATTTTTTTTTATGATAAGTGTTATATTCCCTTCTCTTGACGATGGAAAATGATTTCGGTGATGAGTGCACGCATCATCGGCGTTTATTTTCGAGAGTCCGAGTGGGGGAGACCACTTAATAGCTTGTCTAAACTTTGTTTTGATTCAAATTTTATTTTATTTTGTACTCTCTATAGTATGATTTGTTATATAAATTATATAGGTATATATTATTTCAAAACTTGATTTGAAATGAAACCGGGATTGGAATTCTTAAGTCCTTTAATAATTAATGATTTTTTTTTTAAAGGATTGAAATGAATTTAGACTTGAACCATTAAGGAACTTCTGAATTGTGAAATGAGAAATGAACCTAAGAGCTAAGTGAAAATATCAAGTGAGGTAGAAATCGTTAGAATTAGGAAATTATGAACTTAAAATAAAAGTGAAACTGTAAAACTCGCGTAGTATTAAAATTCATTCTATAGCATAGATATAACTTACCAAAATATTTCAGAAGTTCAAAAATGTTATATGAATTGTTAATTGGATAATATACAAGTATAGGTTTGAATAATGGAATATGCATTTAATCAATGGTTTGCAAATATAAATAAAATTGTTAGTAAATAATTGGAATTTAAATTAACCTTTAAAGGTGATTCACAATTATGTTAATATAAAATGGAAATACTATATATGAATGTAAATGTGAAAAAAAAATTATAGTGAAATTTAAGTAATGACTTAAGAATTAATAAATTGAAAATTCAACTTTAAATGGAAAGAAGTTGTATGTTGTTTAACTACATTCTATTTGCATAACTATAACTTACCAAATACTTAAAAGGTTTACAATGCTAATAAGGATAAGTAGAGAAATAATATACAAGTGTGAGAATGAATAATAAAATGTGAAGATCTATTGATAGTTGTAAATATAAAAGAAATTTAAGCTGTAAAATGAAGGATATATATAAGTGAATGAATAAAAATTTAAAATTAATGAAATATAGATTTGGTAAATGGAAACTAATTAAATTTGAATATAACTAAATGTCTATAAGCTTGGAAGTGTATGAAATTAAAATTGACATGGAAATGTATAATTGATTTAGTGTAGATTTTGGATGGATGTCAATGTTTGATATGCGTTGGTTGTTAGATGGATGATAATTGATTAAGTAGAATTCATTAGTGTTAATGGAATTGAATAAACGGAATAAAATTTTAAAATAATTAACTTCAAATTTGAAGCAAAGTGAAATTAAATATAATTGAATTCAATTTAAATTGAAGCAAATTGACTTGAATTAAAAATGTGAATGAAACAAACTTGAATAAATCGGAAACAAATTGATTGTAAACCTATTGTGTGGATGAATAAGAAAATAAATGACTTTGTGTTTATGATTGTTCTTTAGAAAATTTGAAGTTTGATGGTTTGTACTTTGAAATAATAGAAGCAAATTTTTGGAAAAAATCCAAAATTGTCCAATATATGCTGAAACGAAAACAACCATAACTTTTAAATGGCTGAACGGAATTCGACACTTTTGGACTTTTCGAAAAGCTTAGAAACTATAGCACAACTTTTATTTAGAGTGTCTTGAGAAATTCTTTCGTCTACTAGGTTAAAAACTTGAATGTTACTCGCTGGCCTGTGTAAAATAAGTAAAAATCTGTAGTACACACCCTTAGTATTTTCGTCATATCTTTTGGCTGGTTTATCGGATTTTGATGATCTTGCACTTTCTGGAAAGCTAATAACTTAAGCTAAAACTTTTGTTTGAAGTGTTTTGTGTTTTGATGTCGTATAGAAGGTCGAAAACGCGGGTGAATGTCTCTGACCTGCGCAATTCATTGCCCAGGCTGAAGCGTATCCCCTAAGTAAAACAGCCATAACTTTAGAACGGATGGTCTGAATTCGACGATCTTGGACATTCCGGAAAGCCTGAAATGAATGCAATAACTTTTGTTTAGATTCTGTTGTCAAATTTTACAGTTTAGGTGACCTAAAACTAAGATTTGTTTGCTGTCCAGAAATTGAAATCTCAGTTTTGAAGCTAAATATGTTATATATATGTTGTGTAGGCTAAGTATAGCGATCTATCTTTATATGCATGGTTCTAACTTAGTTATTGAGCATTTTAGTAGGTAGCAAAGGGGTTGCGCTTTGTTGCGAAGCTCGCTTCTACGCTAAACGCATAATGTAAGTAAATTGCTAATAAATGCTAAATAAAAGGTACGCTTACGGTTTTGTATGGTATTGGTGATAGATATATGTTGTTTCCCCAGATATGGGATGCCTCATCATTGAGATGAGATGTATATTTGTGATATATATGCTATTATATTTTTTCGATCGAGCCGCGCAAAGGAGACTCTGCCGAAATTTTCCGTAAATCCGGGTGTTAGAAAATTTTCAAGTTTTAAAAAATTTTATAACTTGTTTTGATAACTAACTTTTAAAGTTAAAAAGGCATTTGGAATAACTTAGTAAAAGTGTAGTAATGACTTTATAGATGGAATTTCATTGTTTTATAAGTAGGTAACTTTGGATAAAATGTATCTAATGTTGAATTCTATACTTAGTTCTTTTTCCCTTCTTTTTTCCTTTTCGGGGACGAAAAGTTTTGAGTGGGGGAGAATGTAACGACCCGTAAATTTCCGATAATTAAAATAGCTAATTTAATAAGTTTTCGTGATTTTAGTGTTAGAAAAAAATTATAAGTCGTTTGGAATAATAATAAATGGAATGAATTTCGACAACAATTATCCAAGTAATGAAAAATAAATGCTACTTAGTGAATGCCTTTGAAATCAATAGTTGAATAGGATAATAAATGTTGAAATTCATTGGGTATAATAGAGTAATTGATTGATAAGTAAAATCTATTTAAAATCAAATATTGAATATTGAACCGGTAAAATATTTTAAATTAAATATTTGGAAATTATTCAATAATTTAATAATGGGAATTAAATAACCGTATAATGGAAATAGTTGTTCTATAATTTTAATTCGTTTCAAAAGTTAAATTTTATAAGTTCATTTTGAATATTTCAAAAGATAGTGATTTAAGAATAATCAAATTTGTTAAATTTAATATTACGAATGTTTGAATAAATTAAATTCCGAATTTGATATGATTAATTTGATATTGAAATTTAATATACGAAAATAGAGTGAATAATTGAAATTTGATTTAATATGATTCAAATTGGTTTACAAAGTGAATGTAAGTTATATTTGGATTTTAATAGAGTTAATAAGATTTTAAAATTGGAATTTATTGGATAAATTGAATAATGGGTTTACTATGATTAAAAATGATTTGTAAAATTTTATTTTATCATATGAAAGTTAGAATGATGTTGTAGAACTTTTAAAACTGAATTTAAAATTTGTTTGTGAAAATTGAATATTTTAATATTTAATTATCGACTGGAAAATAGCCAATTTTTGAACAGTCTCAGAATTGGACAAAACTAGTTCCATTGGATCCGTAATAGTTAGTTATTATCGGATTTCAATTTTCGTAGCAATCGGAGTTGTCGTTTGACCGTGGCAGCTCGAAACGCGTTGAAATTGTTTAATATTAATTTTGCGAGTTAAAAATAGTCATTTTTCAAACGGTCTCGGATTTCGATGAAACTAGTTTCATTGGATCCGTAATGTGATATTATTGTAAGTTTTCAAATTTCAAGTCAAACGGATTTACCGTTTGTCCGGGGCAAGCCAAAACGCATAGAAAATCGTTTAATCGGTTTAATTTAAAATTGGTCGTTTATTTCCGTAACTCTCACATATGATCGAATTAGCTTCCGAAACCTATTCCATTGTGTCCGGAACACGGGGTAAACCCTAGAAACGTCGGTCACCGCGTTTCGTTTGGAGATCGTTTGAAAGAGCATGTAAATTTTGGAACTAATAATAAAATAATATATAAAATCTTATATAAACGTTTGCACAGTGAAACCCTAAGGGGTTTCGTGGCCGCCTCTTTCTGATTAATGGCCGAAATTTTGCCGACCTTCTTCCGTTAATCTCTCACAATCCATACGATATTTCAAGAAACTTTCAACTGGAAGATGATAGAGCTTGGTAGGAGCTTCAGATCCATACGGCTACTTCGTTGAATCGTCGACCAGAGACGCCAGATTTTGGCCGCGTCCACCCACGTATCGCGCACGCATTCCATTGTCGGGGGGAGGCCGAGCTCCACCGCCTTCTGGCCGAGTGTAGCTCGCGTTACGAGCTTCGAGGTGCCGCTCTCCGATCGTCTCCAGCCAGCTCGAGTGGGTCGCGATAATTGGGAGTTAGATGGCGGCTATGGGTTTTGGTTTGGACGTGTTTTACTGGGGAAGAAGAAGAGAAAACTCACGGCCTGGATTTGAGATTGGTAAATGCACGGCCCTGATTGCATCTAGGTTAATAAAATAAAATAGAATTGAAAATTTTATTGTAATTAATTCGTACAAACTTCTAAAAATCATATCTGTTTCATACCAGGTCGAAAATGCACGAAACTTTTTGCGTTGGAATCGTATCGACGAGCACTACACTATGGAATTGGATTGAAGTCGTTTGGAGCTAGTAAAAATTTCGGGTAAAATTAAACGCTCGTTTAATTTTATTCGAAATAAAACGCTGGAACTACATTGAAATCAAGGTGAGTGTTTTATAACGCTCACACCGTACTAAATATTTTTATGCTAGTTAAATTTGATATTATGAAGTGTTATGATTTTATTTATGGTTGTTTGATAAAAATTTAATTGTCATATAGCTTGTCATTTGCATTAACTGTTGAAAAATTAAATTGACAGTTAAATTGAAATTAAAATTGAATTGCGAATAAATTACCTGACATTGATAACTATGAAACTGCCATGAATTGTATTGTTTATTGGATGATGTATTTTGATGGATGCTATTGGTTGATAATTGAATGTTTGGATGTTTATTTGCTTATATAGATCCTGTTATGCATACATATGATGCTGTGATTTAATTTAAATAATATATACTCATCCTTGACATCTAATTGAAATAAATAACTACTTGGCCATAGGATAGAAAATTATATATGGACACCGAATTGGTTAAATTAATAATTTTTGAAATCGTCGATTTGAATTTATTTAAATGTTTTGATTTAAAAGTTATAAACAGAAACCGATTTATAGAAATTGAATTCATCGAAAAATTGAGTTTGGAATGTTGAAATAAAATTTGGTTAAAGGAATTTTGTTAAAGAATTAAGTTGAGACTTTGAAATTTAAAATTTGGTTATGATTGAAGTTCGAAAATTTATTCGTTTAAGGGATTGAACCTTAAATCGAGCTTTGAATATTATTAAGTAAAAGTGATATAAAATGATATTTTGAAATCGAGTTTGGAATTGAATCATATTTGAAATTGGAATTTAGACTTGAATATTGATGGAAAATTTGTTAAGTGTTATAAATGGATATTTTGAAATCCAGCTCCAAATCGATAAAAAAATTGAAATTGAATAAATTGAAGGTGAATGTAGAATTGAATTGATTTGAAGTTAAAGTTGACGTTGTTTTGAATTGAAATCGAAATTGAATCGGTAAAATGGAAATTGAAATTGATTGGAATTGGGAAGTTGTAATTGAAATGGATTGGTTTTGAAGCTGTTTTAATTTGTTTTCCAAATTACTCTGTTATATAAACCATTTTGAATACTTAAACTATTTTAATCTATTTTTAATCTACTTAACCCAATTTAAATTATTTTAAACTAATTTATCTATTTTAAATCCATTTCAAGATTTTAATTATTTTTAACTATTTTAATTATTTAAACTACTTTTAAACTACTTAAAACTATTTTCTAAAAATTTCAAGCTGGTTAATAAGGTGGAATGTTTATGTTTAAATCTTGAATTTAAATACGAATTGGGTTAAATGAAGTTGCAACATAAAATTTAAATTCGGAATGATTTTGAAACCGAAATAAGATATTGAGACGCAAAATGATTTTTGAAAAGGAACCTTATATTTTGAATGGCTATGTCGATATTTGAAATGGATTTGATTTTGAAGTGAATATGACATTTGATATCAATCATGAATCGATTCGAAATGTAAAAGAGCCAACGGTGTAATAATACGTAGTTATTAAAGAGACCGGGATCGGATATGGACATACTCTCTGTCGATACCGAAAACCACTTTAATAACTATTATACGCGGAGTGTTGATCCAGAATGAAGTGGATGGTTTGGTGAACGCGTTGACTGAAGAAAGAGAACGATTAGTGGATGACCCCTGACATGACTAAAACAGGAGCCGCGCCGGGCCATTGAGGTTCGCCACCTCTAGCGGACACACTTCTTCGATACCATATCTATTACATTTGTGATGCGATTTGGGTGCACCCCTTGATTTGGGAGTGTTGTTTCGCGGTGTTGGGGTAGCTGCTGGCTATGCCCAACATCAGTCCGGATCACGCAACTACTAGTATCCTAGTTGGTATCGCCTCATGTACCTTGTCATACTGATTATCCTATTCGCGACCACTACGTTTTGATTTGTACCTTGAGTATATGGATTGCCCTCTGGTGACTTCCGGTTTTGGGGAAACTACGGTCTTGTATATGCTTTTGGGAATATAAAATGTGTTAAGGGGGATTATGGTAACGCCTTAACGCTATTTTGATACTTTATATTACTGATAGACATTATCTACTTAGCGTATATTACTACATAGTAGATAGTTTCACGGATCCTTGAGAGATGGAAAATCCCGTAACATCTCTTGAGTTATTGCACGCACGTTGACACTGGATATGAGATGTCAAACCCCGTAAACATCTCTGACGCCGTTACACTCATATTTATTTACGATTGATTTAACTTTCATAAGGATATTTTAGTCCTGACTCGAGTGTTCTGTCTTTTCATTACGCTCGGGTCAGTCCTGAGTTTTCAGTTTAGGTTGAAGATCATTTCCTTGGAGGACGGAGACGAAGATTTGGTATATTATCTACTACTATTATATTCATTCCATTCCGCTGCATTGTTGTATGATATTTGTTGTGTATGTAACTCTGATAAATGTTGTATAATAATAATCAAATGTATTCATTTCAAATGTATTCATTTAATTAACAGCTTCATGAACTGTTATTTTATTATTATACTTTAGCCTTCCGCTGTGAGATTCTGTGTTGTTTCATTTCCTTTATTTCCCTTCCTTTTCTTTTCTTAATTACCCCAATAACTATCTGCCCTTTTAATGGTTTGGAATCGACATGGGTATTTGATCGTCGGTTTAAACTGTCCAAAAAGGCGGGTCGTTACAGTAATTCATGTTAGATTGGTTTACTCACGCTGGTTTCCAGCCTGACCCGAGTGTTACTTTGATGTAATGCTCGGGTTAGCCGAATATTATAGATTTTCAGGTAGGGATGTTCTGTAGCTCAAAAGGCGAGATGGATGGCAGGAACGTATGGAGTGTATTCTGCTGTGACATATTGTTTGTATTTCTAGGACAAGTTATTTTAATTGCCCAGTGATTGTGAAATATTGCGACTCTGATGTATTAAAATGTGGTTGACTGATGCAGCTTTCTTTGTGTAAAGTATATTATTTGATATTATATTTTATCCGCTGCGAATGTGAGATGTTGGTGTTTCTATTTCTTCTTTTCTTCTATCTCTTTTCTTCTTTTCCTAACTATCTGGAGTGTTCGGGAGCGAAAATTCCGAGTCAATACATTTGGTATCAAAGCCGAAGGTTAAGCGAGAACCGTTGCTCTGGTGGGATTACTCATTAAGGATAGTGTGAATGGTACCCTAGAATGGGTAGAGTGTGTATATATATGAGAGCGTACTTGTTATTTTATTATATAAAGATTTTAAACGATTTTATATAAGAGTATATTTTTACATATAAAGCAACATTTCTTTTTAATAAATATTAAGGTCATTTGTTGTTAAATTATTGGAATTAAATTAAGTGGTAGTAGAAATACAACCAAATTGAAATTAAATAAAAATAACTTTGAAATGGATTCAAACTAAAATTAAAATCTTGAATTTGGGGAAGGGCTTTAGAATAAAATAATAACGAATTGGTTTCCACATATGACAATCTTGGTTATTATCATAAATGGTTGTTGTATTTAGTAATGAAATGTTTTAAAGAAGTAAAACATTTAGGTAAGTATGAATTATAAATTAAACTGAAGATGATCTAAATTGTGAAATTTTAGGACCAGAAATTTGAAAATTGTTTCAAAGTGATAAAGAAATAATAAATAATATTATTTAATGTATTTGAACGAAAGGGTCCTATTTCAAACAAGAGTTGTTTGAAAATTTAAAGATTTGTTTTGAATTAAAAATCACAAGTGGTCTAAAATTTAAGGATAACTTAGTGTGTAAAGGAATAATATGTATATATAAGGAATATACATAATATCAAAGATAGTTTGAAATAAACTCTAAATATAGAGTTTTAAATTTGGAATGAGATGTCATACCCAAAGTGATAAGTTTTTGAACCTATAAATGGGAAGATTATTAATGTGAAGTTTAAAATTTGAAATGGGAATTCAAATTGGGTAAGGTTGGCTGGATTAAGTAAACTGAATTTAACTTTGGGAAAGTTAAATAAGTTAAGTTTAGAACAAACAACCTGAATTGGAAATTTCAAGATGAAATTGGGATTTAACTTGGGAAGTTAAATAGTTGATCTGAATGGGGAATTCGTGTGATCTCAAAATGGGTTCGAGATCTGGAAATTGAAAATGGATGGGTGTTTTAAGTAATTCGAATGATACCATCCTGTTGTTATTAATAATCTTTAAGCTGAAATTGGATTTGTTTAAATGAATGAAGAAATGGGGTGTGGTAAATATCTATTATTAGATAAATTGGAATCATTTTGGACTTAAGATTTGAATGTTTAAGATAACACTTCAAAGGTATGGCTTCAAAATTGAAATTTGGTGATAAATTGAATTTCAAAGATTTAGTTGTTTAAAAGGATTTGAATTATTATTTGAACTTTGAAATAGTTTAAAAATGGAAATTGGATTGAGAATTAAATGGTTTAAAGCTATAAGTTGATTTGATTTAAAGGATTAAATCAACATTTAAAAATTTAACTCGAATTTATATAATTCGAGATAATTTTAAAAGTGGAGATTGAAATTGGGATTAATTCAAACAAGAATTGAAATGATTTGAAATTGAAGTGGGTTCAATTTGAAATAGTCCAAATTTATTTGAATAATTTGGAGTTGTAATTAAAGACGAATAGGTTTAAAATTCAAATGGAATTTGATTTGAATTTAGAAAGAAATTGAGGATAATTCAACTTGAATTGGGATTAAATCAATTTCAATGGGAATTGAAGTAATTTAAATTGGAATTGAGTCAATTTAAATGGGAGTGGAAATTTAAATTTAAATGATTGGAAACAGAGGTTGGAAACTGAACAGTTTAACTCTGGACTATTGTTAAAATAAATTGTTTTAATACAAATATATTTTTCCAAGCTATTAATTATATATACAAACTTCCTTATTAAACCCAAAACTATCTTATACTTATTTTATAACCACTTTTGGAATTATTTAATTATTTTGCAACTTTTTTATAAACTAATTACTGTTTTCAACTACTTTATAACAAATTATTATTTTACAACTATTTTACAATTATTTAAAATTTCTATAACTATTTGACTATTTTGCAGCTATTTTACAAAGTAATAATTATTTTTGAACTACTTGTCTATTTTTAATTTTTCAAGCTATTTTCTAATTTTAAGATGGTCAGAGTGCAAACCGTTTATAATTAAATACCCATTGAGATAATAATTAAAATGATAATCCAAAGAGGATTGAGGCAAATATGAATAAGTAAATAGAAATTAAGTGAAGGTGAATAGAAAAGAAAACCGATTTGGCTAATAATCAATAAAGATAAATACGTAGGATGTACGTATATTATTCTATTCGCATAGTGATTTGATCCGGATTTGAGCACAGAATTTCGAGATAGTTTATCGATCCGAGTTGGGATTTTTCACTCGATTTTCGATGGCGAACCTGGATATGGATTATTGATTGGTTCTAGATATTCTCTATCATAGTTATGGCTATGTAAGGAGAATGAGGTTTTTGATCAAGAAACCAAATCTGAGCCGCATTACGGAGTCGGGTGGACAATAATAGTTTGGAAGTAAATTGTGTGATCGAGTAAGCGATCAGATTGATATAGCGTATGAATGATATGTGTGTATCGCATGGGTTTGAACGAAATTGATACTGGGAATTTGTGGATAAGAAATGTGAATTGGTTCTTGAAATGAATGGTATATTTTGTGAAATATATGATGACGGAATGTGGAAATTGGATATTTCTATGGTAGAAATTTACTTTATGGAAATAAGTAATTTGGTAAGTGACTTTATAGACTAACAAATTTGAATATTTGATTTGGAATAAATAAAGTTATATATCTTTGTTATATAAAATAAATCTCCCCTTGTTGAATCTACTGCCAGAAGAAAAGGGTTTTTGAAAGTATTTTGAAGTATAAAAAGGGAATTTATACAAGTTTGAAGTAATTCAAATATTTTTAAAGTTATATACATCTATATCTATAAAGGATCTTATGAGAAGGATTTTGAGAAAAGTTATTTGGAACATATGAATTTGGAAAGGCTTTTGATTTTTGGGAAAATCAATTTTGGAGATTTGGAAAGCCTAGTTGAGAATTATTGATTTTGGGATAACCGAGTTTATGAAACGGAGATTTATATGAGATTCATACTAGGTGTATGATTTGGAAGATACTATATGTGTATAGTATAATGAGTTTTGAAAATGGCTTGGGAGAAAAAGACGCTCCCTTTAAATGAACTTTATAGGAGTACCGCAGGGTGGTACTACCTTGAACCCTAAGGGGGGGTTCTAAAGTTGATCCTGTGAGGAATCCGGACAAACTAGTTCCTAAGGATTATTTGGAAGCGAAAGTCGAGGTCGTTGATTCCTACAGAGCCATTTGGGTTATGCTGTGACGATAGTGTAACTCGATGTCATGCGATCTACTGTAGACCATAGCGAAAGTCGTGTGCTGCTTAGAGCCAACGGTCTATGTTTGATTTTACATTGGTAGATTGCGACCTATGTGGGAGTGGTGAAGTTTTATTTGGCAGCAAAAATCGAGGGCGCTGATGCCTACAGTTACATGGACTTTTCCTGTGATAGCAACGTAACCCTGTAATGTAACTACGATAAGTGGCGGGTTCCTTGGCGTAATCGAGGGGCGCGGAGTGCCTACAATTACATGAACTTTTGCTGTGATGGCAATGTAAACAAGGATGTAACTATGACCATGGATGGGGGTAATGATTTCCAGAGCATTCTCACTAAAGATATTTCTTCTATTTTCAAAAATGTTTTCTGTATTTTCAATAAAATTATTTTCCAAGTATTTTCACTGAGTGTTGAAATGGGTCTACTAAGTACTGATAAATTTTTAGTCCTACGCCTTATCAACGTATGATCGAATTTCTATGAGAACGAGGATGGACGTGTTAAAACATCAAGTTATAAAAGTATCTTTATAAATACTATTTTATAATATTTTAAATTTTATCAAAGAGTAATTTTTTATAATAATAATCATTTTAATAAATTCTGGCTTCTTTCTATTTCGAGGACGAAAAGAATCTAAGGCGGGAGGAATGTGATATCCCGGAATTTCATGCAATTTAAAATGTGATAATCGCCTTTGTAAATTATTTAAAATTTGCAAGATTGTTATTTTTAAACAATAATAATAACGTGTTGTTTATATATTTTATATAGATTTTAAATAGAATTATTACTTAAAAATTGAATTTGTGCATGTCTAAAATATATATATTTGAGTTAATTTTAAATTGGATTTTAAAATTGAAATTGAAATTGAATTTGGATTTAAATTTTAAATTCAAAGAATAGATATATGTCTTAATTTTATTCTGGATTTAAAAATATGTTAAATATGATTTAGAAGGTGGTTATTTTATACCATTTTATTTTCTACTAAGGGATTTCATTTATATAAATTAAGTTATGCATTTATTAATGTAGCAAACTAATTTTAAAAGCTTTTTAAATCATTTAAAAAGTAAGATATTCATCCAAAATTTACAAGTGTAAATATTAAACATACACATTAGACATTTGCAAGACAAGGATCATGCATAAGACAAGTGGCTTAGTTTTTTTTAAATTGAAATAACAAAAAGTATATTCATTTTCACTTCTCAACCCTTTCTTGCATCATCTTCTAAAACCAAACTAAAAGAAGATTTAAATCAAAACAACAAAAGTTTTTTTTTTCAATTTTCAATCTGAAGATCAAGCATAGAACAACTCCACTATGTCCAATCTGAAACAAATTCAAGCCTGAAAGTTAAAGGAAGATTGTAACGACCCAGAATTTTTGATCCCGGAAATTCTAGATAGTCAGGAAAAAGGGAAAAGAAATAGAAGAAGAAACAGAAATGAAATACAAATCTCACATTCGCAGCGGATCAAAATATAATATCATATAATAACATTTATACAAAGAAGCTGCATCAGTTAAATTACATACAATACATCAGAGTTTTTAACCTTTACACAAACACTGGACAGTTAAAACAACTTGTCCTAGATAACTACAATATATCACAGCGGAATACACTCTATACGTTCCTGCCATCTAGCTCGTCCCCTGAGCTCCAGAACGTCCTTACCTGAAAAACTGTATTACTCGGTTTGAGCCGAGCATTATATCAAAATAACACCCAGGTCAGGCTGGAAACCAGCGTGAGTAAACTCATGAAAATTTGAAATACTATGCTGTAAACATAATTGAAATCCCGGGTAACTCATATCTTATTACGAGTTCATAACTGGTTATGGTCGACACTTATTTCACAAATCAATCCCTAAGTAACTTTACTTAGTTTCAAAGGTCCCTATTATTCCATTCCAGCCTATTTATCTTACATATCAAATCCATATAGAATTACTGTAGATCAAAAATCGAAGTGGTCTCGGGTATTTATTTATACCCGACCCCATTCTCTTCAAGTTTCATGTCATCTTAAAATCAAAGCAGTTTAAGTTTTAAACAATTCCATATATATATATATATATACATAGAATTACATATTTACATAGTCGTTCATCACAGATAGACAAACCATATTATTACAGTTTAACTCAACATATCATATCACAAAGCATCATAAATTACATGTCAGGGATATCAACTATCCTAATGCATACCATATTATTCAATCATTCCTAAGAAAGATCAATTTGTCACACCATTTCTAATTAATTTAATTAAACTAATTAATTATTTTAATCACTATTAATCCTGCTTACTTATCTTTAATTAATTAAAACCCAATAATCGTTCTTTAATCATCCATCTTAATTAATCATCCTTGATTAATTGTCCTTTAATTACATTAAGTAATTATCCTTTAATTTTCACCTAGATTAATTAGCCTTAACTATTCACATTAATTAACCTTTAATTAATATCCTTAATTAATTACTTACATTAATTAATGACCCTCAAATCACTTCCCTTAACTAGATATCCTTAAACTAATTGCACTAAGTAATTATGACTCTATAAATTTCGCTAAGTAATTATACTTCATCACTTTCTTTTAGTGCTTATCCTTAATTAATTACTCCTTAATTAATCACATGAATAAATTAACCTTTAATCATCAATTAATTATCCTTAATTTATTTCATTAAGTAATTAACCTTAAATTAGTAATTGATTAATCTTAATTGATCCTTACATTAAGTGATTATTCTTCGATGTACTTCCATTAAACAATTATTATTTAATTACTTTTATTAAACAATTATTATTATTTAATTACTTTATTAAGTAATTCAATCTTTCATTACATTATTCTTCAAAACGCTTTTTCTTCCTTAATTACCACTTAATTGATTCATTTAGTTTACTTAGGCTAACTTTAAAATACAGTTTTATATGTAATTTAACACTAAAGAAATAATTTTATTTAGGATAACTTTAAATTCCTTTGTCAATATAACTCCAAATAAATCTTTATATTTGTGGAAATCATTTTTAAAAAGTTTTACTTTAAATCACATGCTTGTTGTAAACATGGGAAGACAAATTCATTTTAAAAAGAAACTTACACAAGCATTTACTTATAACCTGTTTCTGTTAATTTTACAGCCCGCATTTCATTTTATATTTTTTGTTCAAGCAAAACTTTTGGGCCAAAACCCCAACCCCAAGCTAACCATATAGAATCCCATTATATCAACCACAAAAATCAATGGGCCGAAGCCCAAACCAAACAAACATCCGCCACACCTCTCCTCCCTCTTCCCAAACACCAGACCATCCAAACTTAGGAACGCCACTCACCTTCGAACGACAACAAAAAGCAAGAACACGATCAATCGAAAATCCAGGTGCCAAAGCCAACCCCAAACGCATGCATGCGCAACTCGACTAAAATCCGAAATTGAACCCAAATTTCCATACCCGATTCGAATCCGGTCTGACATTCTTCGTGCATGTTGTGCACGTGCACAGCCTCACCTTCCACCATCTCTCCGATGCGACACTCAAAACCCAGTCGCTTATCACTTCCCGACCCAAGTTTGATAATGCAAAAATGACCCTTGGTCGAAAATCGATCTCCTACCTTCCTAAAACTGAAACCAGAGAGACACATCTCCTCCAATCACCTCATCCAACATCCGGACGACCATTACTACACTCGCCACCCACCTCCAGCGGAAGCACACACATGCAGCTACCTCTCTTCCAAAAACCACGGGCTCCAGTCACACCATCGCTATAAACGAACATCGCGTTCGTCGGCCCTACCTTGCCACCCTTAACCCTAAACTCGAATGCTCCCCACCATCCAGGCATTAATCAAAAATTCCGCTATGGTCGAACTCTTACCTAGGACCACCAACCCCTCACTGACTTGACTACACCACCCCTCGACGACGAAGTCGCCTGAAATTCATTTTTGAACTAAAAGTGTTCATCTTTCAATTTCTCAAATCATAGTTCACTAAAAATTATAGTTCCTTCACTAAAATTCAAATTTTCATTCAACAATTACACCTACATGTTTGAAATTTGGAGTTAAAAATATTTATTTTTCACAAAAATTTGATTGTTTGCTGTAAATTTGAACGCTATCGAACTACGCAGCATAAATTTTCTCAAATTTATTTTTAACCCAAGCTATACTAGAAAACAAACAGATTTCTAGTTTATATCAACATGCAAAATGACCTAGGTAAAGAGATATTGTTTTTTGAATGCTAAACAACATAAGCATTCACAAAAAAAAGTGTTCCTGTTTTTAAATTTTAGTTTCTCACCTTACAGAGAACAGGTTGAACTGGACCTGATTTGAAACTGCCATGATTTGAATCATTGCTTTGGAAATTTGTTTTGATATGAAGCTTAAATCTTGCTTGATATTAGAGTTGAATCTGATTCAGGTTTGAATTCCCTTTAATTTTGATCTTCGGTTTGAAATTGAATAGAGGTTTTTGATTTGTTTTAGAGGCTGGTTTTAGTTTATAGGTTTTGTTTAGATATTCTTCTTTTTTAAAAAAAATAATGACACTTATAGTTAACATTTTAAGTTTCTTGCACCTGTTAAAATGCATGTTAAATTTTCCTTACAAGTGTTAAGTTCTATAATAAAATTAACTACTCATGTTAAAGTACATTACATAATTTATACATTAATATTTAAATATGTTAATAAAACTTCTATATTAATTTTCTTATGTTTAGTATTATTAAGTTAAAAAGAAAATATAATAAAACAAAAGAAATAATCCCTTAGTTAAATCTTATTTCAAATTTAAGCAAAAATATATTTTAAACAAATAAGAAATTATCTTTGTTGTTAAGAAATATAAACTTTAAATTTCAAATATATTTATCTTAAAAGAAGAAAATGATATTGTTTTCCAATTGTACACTTATAAACTATTTATAAGACATAGAATTTTCTAAATCCAATTTATTTCTAAGATATTTACAATTGAATTTCAAATCCAAATTTTTATGTACTACAATATTTATTTAGTAAGGCAATCATTCCTTATTTTTCTTTGAAACAGAAATTTATATTATCAAATTTTATTTTGTTCAACTTCATTTATATACATATTCAAATATATTCTAACTACCAAAGTTTTATTTGTTCAATTAAGCAAAGAAAATTAGCATTTCCATCAATTAACCCTGTTAATTATCAACGAACAGATATCCAAAATCTAGGTTATCACATTCCTCCCCCTTTAAAATCTTTTCAACCTCGAAAAGGAACGAAGCCAGAATTTATTCAATACTTAAAATCAGATAAATTATTCTTTGATCATTTTTAAAACACTTTGAAAATCTATATAATATTGCCAGAATAGCTTTATATAAAAATACTTTTTATAACTTGACGTTTCAACAAGTCCATCCTTGTTCTTATAGAAATTCGGTCATACGTTGATTAGGCGTAAGATTGAAAATCTATAAGTACTTGGTAAACACGTTTTCAACATCCAGTGAAAATAGTTGAAAAATAATTTTACTGAAAATATAGAAAACATTTTTGAAAATAGAGGAAACATCCTTGGTGAGAATGCTATGGAAATCATCACCTCCATCCATGGTCGTAGTTACATTTTGGATTACGTTGCCATCGCAGCAAAAGTCTATGTAACTGTAGGCACTCCGCACCTCTCGATTACGCCATGGAACCCGCCACAGATCGTAGTTACATCCTGGGTTACGTTGTCATCACAGCAAAAGTCCATGTAACTGTAGGCATTAGCGCCTTTGACTTTCGCTACACACTACATATCAGTTAAATCCTAATGTAGCCTTAGGCTCTCACGGCCTCTCGACTTTCGCTATGTCACCATAGGTCGCAGTCTATCGATGTAAAATCAAACGTAGATTGTTGGCTCTCAGCAGCACACACGACTTTCGCTATGGTCTACAGTAGGTCGCGGTGACATCGAGTTAAACTACCGTCACAGCATAACCCAAATGTCTCTCTAGGCATTAGCGCCCTCGACTTTCGCTACACACTACACATAATCCTCAGGAACTTCAGTTTGTCTGAACTTCCTCACAGGATCAACTTTAGAACCCCCCTAGGGCTCAAGGCAGTACCAACTGTAACAACCTGCATATTTTACGATTGAGTATTTAAAATATTTTATCTAAATATTTTATCGTTAGTCCGATTTTATCCGAAAAGTTAATTTTTTTTGCATACGGTCGAATTAGGACTCAGAACCACTTCCATTTAGTTGAAAACACCGTTTGCGATCTTTTTTATTATAAACTTTGATGTGTTTGGAGTTAGTGGAATTTTGCCACTTTTTCACTTTGGACTTTGGGTTTGGTTTAGCCCATTAGCCAAAACTATTAGTTCTAACTCAACCCCCTTCCCTTCATAACTTCACTTTCATTTACTAACACTCAAGCTTCATCAAAAATGGAGGAAGGAATGGGAAATTAAAACTCCAAGTTCAAGTTCATTTGCAAATCCAACATCCAACTCTAAATTCAAAGAGAAGCCATTGATTCTTCCTTGCTTTCAAGCTTCTCCTTCATTGATCTTTTGTAAAGGTGAGATTTTTATCTCAAATCTTTTCTATAACTATCTTTGATTGTTAGGTATGAATTCCTAACACTTATTCATGTGCATTTGCTATTGATTTGGATGGAATTGGTGAAAATCCTAATTTTTAGTGTTTTGGGTTCAAATCTTCAAAAATCCAATCTTTGATGTTTGAACACGTTTTTGGTGATGAATCGAGGAGCCAATAGGACCGGGTAGCCGATAGGCGTAATCCCTTAGCGTTCGTGCTCGATAGGTTGCAAATTGAGTGAGTTTTGAGCTACAAAACCCTTAGGTCGCTCGGCCTGCACAATGGTGATTCTCGGCCTGCAGTTAGGTCGCGCACAGTTAGGTCGCGTGCAGTTTGGTCGCTCGGCCTTCTTCTAACCCTTAGGTCGTTTGGTCGCTCAGACCGTTAAGTCGCGCTTGCACCTTAGGTCATTGATCGGCCTTCTTTTCCCTTAGGTCGATAGGTCGCTCGGCCTTGTTTAGTCGTTAGGTCGCACGTCCCACTAGGTCGCTCGGCCATGTTATGCTGCTAACCCCCTTTAGGTCGCACCCCTATAGGTCGCTCGCCTTGCTGTTGAGTCAGCCTGCCTTAGGTCGTAACTCCTTAGGTCGCGCACTCTTTAGGTTGCGTACCCTTGGGTCGCACCACCTGGGCCGCATGCTAGCTCACTAAGCCGCTTCTACCTTAGGTCGTTGGGCATGTGCACTGTTAGGTCGCGCCATGCTTTAGGTCGCGCTATACCTTTAGTCGCTCCATGTTAGTTGCCCTGTTAAGCCGTGTGCTATTTCTTGAGCCGCTGATTTCTCGTGTTGACTTATGTTAAGTCGTAGGTCGTGACTATTAAGTCGCAAGGGTATTTCCACTTTGATGAATTTGGAATCGAATTCTTTGGATTTTATTCACATCTTCGAATGTGAATTTTTGTGATTTATTGTGTCTACAATCATTTTTGTGATCTGTCATTTTATCTCACTCGCACAAGAAATCTAATTAAACGGCTTAGTAAAACAAATGGTATGAAACGCTTGCGTTACATCGTTGGTTAATTCTTGGACTTGTTCGACTGAATCTCTTGTGACAATTTTTGAGTCGAGATCTACAATTTGTTCGTAAATATTCAAGTTAATCTACTGGTTATGGGACATGAAGCTAAGCTTTTATATTTACTAGCTTACTGTAATTGACACTTCTTGATGATCGTTGATGATCATTTTTGTGATTTAGACTAGAAATTGTGCGATGTCTCTTTGTCTACGAGGGAGACTAAACCCCGTTTATGTGGAGCTTCGGCTCAATTTGGTGGGGTAGCGACCCATGGTCTTCGGTCCGTTTTGTGGAGCTTCGGCTCAAAGTTAATGGTTAGCAACCATGGAATAGCGTTCCATTTTGTGATACACGTGTTGGTGAGTTTTCGTGCTCCCGTTTTGTGATAGGCCTCCCCCTTTTTGTGATTTTTGGATTTTCATTGATGATTTCTAGAATTTGCGTTTCACCGATTTGCGTGATTTACATTGATATGTGTTATCAATATTTGTGCATTGGTGAATTTGCGTGTCATTAATTTTTGTGATTGGCATTGATATTATTGTCAATATTCATGGTTTTGGTGAATGAAAATATAGAGTATGACATTCCTTTTGATCTTTGAGAAGATTCTTGTGATATTGATTAATCCCTAGTTGATTTTCAATTGCATACTTTTCACAGTATGGCTTTATGGTTATCATATGCTTTTGTCATATCTCCTATTCTACATCGTTTCATCTGATATTTATAGCAAGACTGATCTGTTTATTATTTTCTTATTAAATAATACTCGGGTCAGACCGAGATGTTACAGGTGCTTCTGCTTGACTTCACATCTAGGTTTTTCATCCTGACTTTTGGTTAACTACTTAGATTAGTAGTTTTTTTGTATACATTTGAGATATAGACTCATTAATGTATCCATATTCTTTTGTCTAGCACTTGTAGCTATTCTTTTGAGATATTGTGTGTCTTGTTTGACCATTACTCTGATGTACACTTTCATGTGTTATATTCATATCTTTTTCTGCCTTTGTGTGATGTTTATTTCTATATTTGTTTCCGAAGAATATATTTAGCCACTGTGTAGTATCTTTGAGTTTGTATCGATGTGTCAGATTTCCTCCTGAAACCAAATGCATGTTGTACTATCTGACATATTGGTGCTCGCACAAAGCAATCACATGGATGGTCGCTCCTCAACAGCCTTATTCTCCGTGCTAGTTGACGGCATTACACCGTAGTGTCCTTGGCTAGCATGGGTATAGAGGTGGGGCGTCACACCAACCTACGGTACTCCTAAGAAGTTCATTTCAAGGGAGCGCCTTTTTATCTAAAGCCATTCTCAAAATGCTTTATACTACACACATATAGTATCTTCCAAATCGTACACCAATTTTGAATCTCATATAAATCTCCTTTCTAAAAATCGATTACCCCAAAATCGATAATTCTCAAACTAGGCTTTCAAAATTTCCAAGATTGATTTTACCCAAAAATCAAAAGCCTTTCCATATCCAAAGGTTCCATAAACCTTTTCCCAAAATCATTCTCATAAAATCTTTCATATATATATATATAGCTTTGAAAATCTTTGGATCACTTCATACTTGTATAAATTCCCTTTTTATACTTTAAAAACTTTTAAAAAACCTTTTCTTCTGGCGGTAGATTCAACAAAAGGAGTTTTATCATATATATAACAAAGATACATAACTTTGTTTATTCCAAATCAAATATTCAAACTTGATTGTTCTTTTATAAAGTAATTAACCATATTGCTTACTTATATAAAGTAAATTTCTATCATAGAAATATCAAATTCCCCATTTACTTTATCATATATTTCACAAAATATACTTTTCATTTCAAAAACCATTTTACAGTTCTTATCGACAAATTTCAATATCAATTTCATTCAAACCTGTACGATGTACCCATATCATTTGTATGTTATATCAATCTGATCGCTCACTCGATCACGCAATTTATTCTTCGAACTAGTGTCGTGCACCCGACTTCCTAGGCGGACTCAGATCTGGTTTCTTGACCAGAAACCATCATTCTCCTTGCATAGCCATAACTATGATAGAGAATATCCAGAACCAATCAACAATCCATATCCAGGTTCGTCGTCGAAAATCGAGTAAAAAATCCTAACTCGGATCGATATACTATCTCGAAATTTTGTGTTCGAATCTAGATCAAATCACTATGCGAATAGAATAATATACGTACATCCTACGTATTTATCTCCATTGATTACTAGCCAAATCAATCTTCTTTCTATTCACCTTTACTCTGATTCTATTACTTAATTCACAGCTGCTTCAATCCCACTTGGATTATCTCTTTAATACTTATCTCAACTGGTAATTAATCATAAACAATTTGCACTCTAACCAGCTTAAATTTGGAAAATAGCTTAAAAGGTTAAAATAGATAAGTATTTTCAAAAAATAATTATTAGTTTGTAAAATAGCTGTAAAATAGTTACGTAATTGTAAAATAGTTGGAAAGTATTTAAAATAGTTATAAAATGGTTAGATAATTGCAAAATAGTTGTAAAATAGAAATTAGTCGTAAAGTAGTTGAAAAATAGTGATTAGTCTATGAAACAATTGCAGAATAGTTAAATAATTCTAAAAGTTGTTATAAAATAAGTATAAGATAGTTTGGGGTTTAATAAGAAAGGTTGTATATATAGTAAATAGCTTGGAAAAATAGATTTATATTAAAATAATTTATTTAGAAAATAGTCCAGAGCCAAACTATTGAATTCCCTATATGCATTCACATCAATTCAATTTAAATTTCCACTCCAATTTTAACTTTATCCCACTTCGATTTCAATCTCAATTGATTCAAATAAATTCCAAATTGAACCAATTTCCAATTTCAAATCATTTCAATTCTAATTTGAATTAATCCCAGTTCAAGTTGAATTAACCTCTATTCTTTCCAAATTCAAATCAAATTCCACTTGAATTTGAAACTATTCAACTATAATCACAAATCTAATCTATTCAAATCAATTTGGACTAGTTTCAAATTGAACCCACTTCAATTTCAAATCATTACAACTCTTGTTTGAATTTGAACTCATTCAACTTCAATTTCATTTCAAATCATCCAATTCAAATTTTCTATTTGAATTTTTAAACTTATACATCTTCAATCAAAGTTCCAATTAATTCAAATCAAAATCAGTTTGAACTAATTCAATTCAAATTTAAATTTTAAATCATCCCGAAATATATAAATTTGAGTTAATTTTTTTTAAATATTGATTTAATCCTTTAAATCAAATCAACTTATATACTTATTTATTTAAACACATCCAATTCACATTTTAAAGATTATTAATAACAATAGGATGATATCATCCAATTTATTTTTAAACATCCATCCATTTCCAATTTCCAGACCACAAACCCATTTTGAGATCACAAAAACTCCCCATTTAAATCAACCATTTAACTTCCTAAGTTAAATCTCAATTTTCATCTTGAATTTCCAAATCAGGTTGTTCATTCAACTTATTTAACTTCTTCTAAGTTAAATTCAATTTAATCCCATTAATCCCACTCCAAATTTGAATTCTCCATTTCAAATTCCAAATTTCTATCACTTAAAAGTTCAAAAACTTATTTAACTTCACATTTCTGAAAGAAATCAAAACTCATCACTTTAGAGTTTATTTTCAAATCATCTTTGATATTATGTATATCCACACATATACATATTTACTTCTTGGCCCACCAGGCCAAATTTTAAAATTTAAATCACCTTTGGTTTTAATTCAAAACAAATTTCTTTTAAAGCTTTCAAACAACTTCTTATCTCAAAATAAGATTATATTCAAAATAGTCTGGATAATATTATTTATTATTTCCTTTATCACTTTGGAACAATTTTCAAATTTTGGAACCAGATTTAAAACTTCACAATTTAGATCATCTTCAATTCCAATTTATAAGTCATACTTCCTTAAATGTTTTACTTCCCTAAAGCATTTCATTTTTGCTTAACCATTAACAAACATTTCATCATTTTAGGATAATAACCAAGGTTATTACAACTGGAAACCAATTCACTATTATCTTATTCTGAAAACTCCTCTCCAAAGTTAAGATTTTAATTTCAGTTTGGTTGTATTTCTATTGCCACTTAATTCTCATTATTTAATTCCAATAATTTAACAACCAATTACCTTAATATTTATTAGGAATAAATATTTCTTTATATATTAAAATATAATCTTATATAAAATCATTTACCTTAAAAATCATATAAAAACCTTTATATAAGAAAATAACAAGTACGCACTCATATTTATATATAGACACACACACACACTTAACTCATTCTACGGTACCACTAACTCTATCCTTAATGAGTAAACCAACCAAAGCCAAGGTCCTCGCTTAACCTTCGCCTCTGATACCAAATGTTACGACCCAGAATTTTCGATCCCGAAAATTCTAGATTGTTAGGAAGAGGAAGAAAAGAGATAGAAGAAGAAACAGAAGTGAAACACAAAATCTCACATTCGCAGCGGATCAAAATATAATATCATATAATAACATTTATACAAAGAAGCAGTGTCAGTTAAATAACATACAATACATCATAGTTTTCAACATTTACACAAACACAGGACATTTAAAATAACTTGTCCCAGATAACTATAATATATCACAACGGAGTACACCCCTACGTTCCTGCCATCCAGCTCGTCTCCTGAGCTCCAAAACATCCTTACCTGTAAAACCGTAATACTCGGTAACACCTGGGTCAGACTGGAAACCAGCGTGAGTAAACTCATGCAAATTTGAAATACTATGTTGTAAACATAATTGAAATCCCGGGTAACTCGTATCTTATTACGAGTTCATAACTGGTTATGGTCAACACTTATTTCACAAATCAATCCCTTCGTAACTTTAGCTAGTTTCAAAGGTCCCTATTATTCCATTCCAGCCTATTTATCTTACATATCAAATCTATATAGAATTATTCTAGAACACAAATCAAAGTGGTCTCGGGTATTTATTGATACCAGACCCCGATCTCTTCGAGTTCCATGTCATCTTTAAATCAAAGCAGCTTAAGTTTTAAACAATTCCATACAATATCCAGAATTACATATTTACATAGCCATTCATCACATATAGACAAACCATATTATTGCAGTTTAACTCAACATATCATATCACAAAGCATCATAAATTACATGTCAGGGACATCAACTATCCTAAGGCATACCATATTATTCAATCATTCGTAAGCAAGATCTATTTGTCACACCATTTCAAATTAATTTAATTAAACAAAATTAATTACTTTAATCACTATTAATCCTGCTTACTTATCTTTAATTAATTACAACCCAATAATCCATTCTTTAATCGTTCATCTTAATTAATCATCCGTGATTATTTGTCGTTTGATTACATTAAGTAATTATCCTTTAATCATCACCAAGATTAATTAGCCTTAACTATTCACATTAATCAACCTTTAATTAATATCCTTAATTAATTACATTAATTAATAATCCTCTAATCACTTCCCTTAATTAAATATCCTTAAATTAATTACACTAAGTAATTATGACTCTATAAATTTCACTAAGTAATTATACTTAATCACTTTCTTTTAGTGATTATCCTTAATTAATTATTCCTTAATTAATCACATAAATAAATTAACCTTAAGTTAATTACATTATTAATCAATCCTTTAATCATCAATTAATTATCCTTAATTTCTTTCATTAAGTGATTAACCTTAAATTAGTAATTGATTAATTTTAATTAATCCTTACATTAAGTGATTATACTTTGATTTACTTCCATTAAACAATTATTATTTAATTACTTTTATTAAACAATTATTATTATTTAATTACTTTATTAAGTAATTCAACCTTTCATTAAATTATTCTTCAAAATCCTTTTTCTTCCTTAATTACCACTTAAGTACTTTATTTAGGATAACTTTAAAATAAAGTTTTATGTGTAGTCTAACATTAAAGAAATAATTTTATTTAGGACGACTTTTGTAACGACCCAATATTTTCAACCATTCGCATCCGCACATTGTCGGACTTGAATTGTTCAAAATACTGCGTTGTAGAATAAATTTGGCAAAACTCAGAATATACAATAAATAGATCACAGAATCACATACACAGATATCAGAATCTCGCAGCGGAAATTAAAAATTTAGTGGTTCATGAAGCCACTGATATAACTTCAACAAAACAGAACTTACATTGTCTATAATCCTCAATACAAATTTTAAGACATAAATAGAGATAGAGTCTTCAAAGTCTTGAATTCCAGAAAAGATAAAGGCTGAAACAACTTCCAGCAGCGCGAATGATCTACTGAGTGTCCTAGCTACGGAGAAGAAATTGAAGCTGCAACTCAGGCTGACCCGAGCGAAAAATAAAACATAACACTCGAGTCAGGACATACATACTTATATAATGTAAGCTAATTCAAGTGTACTGTAATATAGAGCAAGTAACTTAAAGGATGCTTGGGACCGCCCATCCTCTAAGGATCCGTCAAACTATTTACTATGTAGTATATTGCGCTATTATAATAGTGTCTATTTATAAAATAAACATACTTTTAAATAGCATTAAGGCTTTACATTTTCCACCTTAACACGTAATAGTCCCAGTAGTCCATCCAATATCATAGCTCCTCCTGATCGGGAAGCAACTAGAGGATACCACACGGGCTACGGGAGAAATCTAAACTCGTACAAGGCTCGGTATGGTAGATGACACGGCACAACTAGGCAATGCCAGGGTAGATATACCAATTGCTATCCAGGCTGGTGGAAACGCGTAGCCGCAGTTACCGCCCACCTCGGACTAACTCCCCAAAAATCAAAATATAGAGGTGGCCACCGAATCAATCCAAAATCATAGTATAATATCGAAGAGGAGCGTCCGATCAGAGGAATGACCTCATTGGCCTGGAATTGCTCCTGTTTTAGCCACCTTATGCCAACTCACGGGAGTCGGGTCCACGTATTTACCTTACAGGAAACGCCACCACCGACCTACTTCATTCTGGAATCTCCGCCGCGTACACGGTTGGTCAAAGTGGTTTTCGGTATCGACAGAGAGTATGTCCATATCCGATCCCGGTCTCTTTGCCAACCCATCGTTATTATAACCCGTGGTCATTTAAAACATTTTATACTTTAAAACCAAAATAAACATTTCCATTTCAAAACTATAAATACGATATCATTTTAAAACCCAAAACAATATGATATCGTTATATTCAAATATAATTCTTTCCAAAACCATACTGCTTAAAATTTATAATATCTGGAAGCCGAATATTTGAAATATATCTTCAAAACATAATATTTGGAATTTTTACTTTAAATCATAACTCCCAACACACAAATGGTTTGGATATTCAACGGTATATAGAATAAATGGTTTAACTTTATGGTTACTTTGTGAAGAAGATAATTTATATAGCTTTACAAATATATTTCTTTATTTAAAGTTTAAACCATAATTTAAATATCACTTTATGTCCCCAAATCCGTTACAATTCCTATATATATATATCCAATTGGAGTATTTCCTATTCAAAACTAAGTTTGGATTTTATTCTTTCAACAAATCAATGTTTTATTATTTAGTCTTGAATATTCCCATAAATTCCATAAATAAACTCCCAATGTTAGTCATTTAATATCTTCAAAATTCACTTAATACTAGAATATTCATCTTAAATTTATTAAGGAAAATCCAGTTATAAATATCATATCTTAAGATTTTCCAAAACTTAACATAAAATAAAATTTCTCAAATTCCATGAGTTTTAAAACAATCAATTCTAGATTCTGTAGCACTTAGGAAATGCTACCTAAAGTTACGGGTAAAACTAGTCCAATTTCAAAAAGACCGCATTTTTAAAATGCTGTAGCAGATTGATTAACTAAATAAATATTTCCAAATATAACTTATTTATCTATTTACTTATTAACATTTATAACTCATTCAAAAATTAAAATAAAATCCTTTAAAGATATTAAATCAAATATTTAACTTCCAAAATAATTTTTTAAATATTTCAGAAAATATTATAAGAACCACGGGCCTGTATATAGTTCTCTAGCCTAGGTCAAGTGATACGGATTTATATCATTTCAACCCGTAATTTACAAAACCCCGGGTTCTATCATTTCAAACCCGCAATCCCAAGTTATCAGTTAAGCAGTTAACAGACTAGTTTAACAATAATCATTATTTCAGCCCATAACAATCCAACTTTAACAGGGAACTTGCAGTGGTGATTTAAGCAGTAAATAACAATTAATAATATAACTGCAGAAATAATATAACAGATAAATAACTGATGAGATGTCAATTTAAATGGGTTCATCATTCTACATCATACTACAGACAGATAATATCTAAATAGAATGTTTACACATACACTTGCGATAATTTACACAATATATGTACATATGTCTGGTGAGAAAAACTCACCTGAAAGTTGCAGAAAATTTGAATACAAAACGACGATTCACCGATAAAGCACGACAGAGAATAACGATCAAATTCTTCTGACGTAGATTCAAATCTAGAACAAAATTTCAATTATGGAATACGTGACTTAAAAATTTACGATCAAAGAAAATGAGAATAGAACGGGGTTTGTTTGCTTTGCTCGACCACTCCACCGTGTACCGTGACCAAAACATACCCTAAACGAGAACCGGGTAACACTAAACTACGACAAAATTTCTAAAGGCTGACTGACAGAAGGTGAAGTTTTCCTACTCTATACTTTGTACATGTGCACACTCGTATCCCATGCAAACTCACGCCATGAATAGAACATAACACTTCCCTGTGTCCAAAATTTTTACCCTGAGAAAAACTCAACTGCTTCGGGCCAAGCAAGTCGTTGCTTCGAGTCAGCACCTATATTGCTTCGAGTTAAATATGTCAAATCTACGGGTCATATGCAAAACTGGTGAACACTTATCCCTATTTCTCTGTTATCCGAATACTTACAGATGCCCATGTTTGTGTTGCCCAACTATCTTCTAACTCATATTTACTTCTAGAATTCAGCTTCACCATCAGATTTTTTTTTTCTTTTATTTTTTTTTCTCTTTTTTTTTTTTCTTTTTTTTTTTTTTTAAACCTAGTTGTTCCCCATTTCTACCCAGGCTGATACTAACTAAATATGCAGGCATGTATTACTAAATATGCAGACATGCACAACAGGGATGAAGTACTAACAGTACATAAAATGGAGATGAAGACTTCAACACCCAGGAAAACAATGACCAGACCAAAGTGCAACATTATGGATGCAATATAGATATGAAACTGAAACATATTAGATAATGTAAACTGGAATGGATATGAAGACTGAACATATCAAAAATTTTGAAAATACAAAGTTTCAAAATGAACCCAATAGGCTACAGTTACAAAACTCAAGTGAAGCAAATAATGCAACAGTAGCAGGTATATATGAATACAACCTCAATGCAGACAAGCAGACACACTATCTACATACATATATAACATCAAGCTATGATTCAAACAACAAGATAACATATGGTTTCAAGGGTCTGTTCATATTGTAAGAGCAGAGATATGGGATGCAGACAACTAAAGCATGGTACGAAGCAACATGTAACATTTCACATTTTATCAAAGTAATATAAGACAGTAGTGTGCAACTTGACATGCAAACTGCCACAAGACCAATTCAAGTGAAAATACCCAACTCAAATAAACCAACTAATGCAGACTGTCAAAAAAAAAATGGATCAATAATGCAACCAGGTTATAAGGGACAAGCTATTAATACCTGTACAAGACTGCAACAATTCGAATGAGGGTGAACTCAAATGCATACAACAATTCAAAGTGCAAAGTGAGGATCATCATGCATGGACAGTGCAATGTGACTGAATACAAGTCAATGCCAAGAAAATGCAATACAAATAGGCAAACAAAATGGAAATGAAGACTGGAGCAACATGAGGCATGCAATACTCAGTACATATCTTTATTACAAGAACAATTATGCACTTCAACTACTTAGTTAAACAAAATATTTTAGTAGCATCTGCACTTACCAACTTATCAATTTAAAAACAAAAACTTGGTGCAGCTGTTCTTATCAGTTTAAATCAAAAATTGATATCATTTGTTCTTAACAGTTTAAACAAAAAAAAAAATCAAATAGTATCTGTTCTTATTAGAATTTAAAACAAAACCAGGTAGTATCTGTTCTTGACAATTTTAAAACAACCCAAATAGTATCTGTTATTATCAATTTAAAAAGAACAAAGTTATGAAAGTATTAGTGGTTATCAATTTAAAACAAATCGCAATTACTGTCTGTTCCTACCAGTTTAAAACTTAAAACTAATAACATCTATATCATAATCATATGCAGACTTGCCAAACTTCCTAGCCTAGACAACAAGTCACAGATCTACACACAATAATTATGGACATAACTCGTACAACATGGGGAGGCCGAGCAAGGTGATGAAGAAAATCAGAAAATGAAGAAGAAGCAAATCTGGACGAAAGGAAAAAATGCTATTACCTGATAGATCTCGGGCTCAAGAAGGAGGCAAGGCAGAGCGAATAGTGGAAGGGAAAAAGAGCTGGTGTAAATATAGATGATGTTTGTGAAGTTCCATGGGGATCATAAGTGTAGATAATGCATCAGTTTTTAAAGAGCTTTTTCATGTGTGATTGTACTTTTGATATGTATATAGGCTATGAATAGGTGCATAGTTCGAACGTTATATAGTAAAACTTAATTTTTGAGGCATCAGTTTCTTTTACTTACGTGATTTAAGGAATGGGATAGATATATAGTGGTTTGAATGTAACTGATGAGCTACATCAGTGGAGGAGATAAATCAATAGTTATAATTTATGCGAGATGCCAGAATTGCAAGCCTTGATTTGTTGATAAATAGTGGTTTAAATCTTTGTATGAAAATATGTGTGAATGCAAAAGTCAGTGAGTTACATGGCTGAAAGGAAGGAGTGCATCAGTTATTCTTTAAAAATAGGTAAGAGGTTCGAACGTTTCTAGTAGAAAACTTGATTTTTATACTGACAAATATTTGGACCATGCATTTGATTCGTCTCAGTTTTATTTGTTTTCTTAAGTATCAGTTTTATTTTTAACTGTGTAAATATGAATACGTGTGTGATGATTCATTTATTTTTAAATAAATTTTGATTTGTATTAAATATGTTTACAAATGTATTTGGACGTTGCAAAATTGGAAAAATATGATCTGTGGCAAGATCAGAGGAAGAGCAATCAGTGGTTTATGACATCAGTTACAAAAGGAATGAAATAAAGGGAGGGACCGAGAGTTACACCACATATAAAGTTTAAAAATATGTAAATATGAATGCGTGATTTCAGCATGCTTTAAATCCCTTATTTAGTTTGATTAAAATAAATGAAATGGCCAGACTTAAGAATTAATTTATGAAAGAAAACTGACATGCGGAGGCAAGTGTAAATGAGTATATTACGTGATTAAGGAAACCCCTGATTTAGCATGTCACATAAGAATGGTAAATGTTAACCGTTTCAAATAATTAACAATTTCTAACCTTGCACTTGAATGTTTTAAACTGTTGCACGGTCAAAGGGAGAGAGAGCTATTAGTTTATAGGAAGGTAAATGTGTTATATGCGTGATTTAAGGTAGAGCCATTTGCAAGCAGAAAATGGGAAAGGTTGGAATTTGCTTCCAATAATATGTCTTGGCTGTAACGCAAAAGCTTGGTCTAAGGCATACGTTGATTTATCTTTAGACATGCAAACTTTTAATATCCCATTTGTTGCAAACTAAACAGTGTGATATAAGATTTAGGCAGTTACACAACTGGATTTAATGTATGCGTGATTTAAGTTTGATGGCTGATATAAGTGCAAAGGAAAAATATCAGAGAGGGATTTGAACGTTACTTAAAAATCAAAACTGAAACGGAAATTTAAAAGAGGGAGAGTTGATTTTCTTAGATGTGAACGGTAACAAAAAGATTTGTACACAGGGGTTGATTTTGCACTGATGTAGGGATGAACGTATGTAATACAATTTATTTTATCAATCGGTCAGTTAACGAATAATAAAATAATGTTTGGTATAAAATCACTGACTGATGTTTCTCTCCAAAATATTTGGAAACACGATTTTTTTACACTACGTTAAACAGACGCAGTCAAAATATCAAAAATTTCTGTAAAATAACATTTTAAAAACACACGTTTTATTACGTTGCTTTATACCCTAAAATTTGACGCGTCTTTTAAACGCGAAATTTTACAGTTTAAACATAGCTTAAATTCTTTACAGTTAATATTAAATTTTATTGACATATACAATTTTATAAAATATATCTTCAAATTAAATAATTAACTATATTGTTAAACACAATTTATATAAATACATTTTTAAAATTAAATAATTAATAATAAAATAAATATCTAAAAACTAGGGCTGTTACACTCTCCCCCACTTAAGAACTTTTCGTCCTCGAAAAGGAACGAAAGAAGAGAAACAAAGAAGATAAGCTAGATAGACAAGAATCTTAAACAGATAGTTCCGGATTTGAAGCACGAAGAAGGTTCTCTAGAATTGGTTTTACCCATTCAGTTTGACTGTCAGTCTATGGGTGCTCAGCGGTGCTCAGGTCCCGATGAGTAACAAAGATCTCAAAGATTATAGAAAGATTTCTAAATAGACTGGTATAAGCGATAGCATCCCAATCCGTAGCAGATAAGGAAACCAAGGACATTTAAAGATAGTTCAAAACAAAATAAGATAATAAATTTGAGATCATAATATTTTGAAAATCATTACGATTTATAGATATTATCATTTGGAAATCATACTACTAAAATCATAACCCTTTTAAAATAATCTTCATTTATTCAATTATAAATTTTCAAACATTATATTTTTAGAATAGCAGCACTGATAATATGTTATAGTAGATATGATAGTATTCCTAATCAGTTTATTATTTTCTTAACTCTAAATTCTTAACAAATATCCTAACCACTTTATTTGAAATACCTATTTTAAAAAATAAGATATTCCTTCAATAAAAATTTTTATCCGAAACCCAAAATCTCAATTATCAAATTTAGCAATATTAGAATATGTCCTAACTATTCAAATCATAATTATTCACTTAGGGAATAACTTTAATTAGAATTTCTTAGTTAGATTTAAGGTTCCATGTTAAATCAACTTTGATTATTAGGTTCCTTTGAATAAATTTCTTAAATTCCTTTTTCTATATCTACCTCTATTTATCTTTTACAACTAAAATTTTAGTGTATAACATTTATTATAACCACCTAAATTTTAATTATAAAATCCCCTTTTTATAATGTATATTATCCAATTACATTGTTAACTTTTGAAACTCAAGGTAAGTTATATTGAATGGAATTGAGTATTATACAACTAAACTTTCAAATTCAATTATTTCCTGTTGGAATTTCTTATTCAAATTTATTTTTATTAAATTATTCCTCAAGATAAAACTTAAGAATTAAATTTCTGATTCTTCTTCAAACCATTTAGAGATAAATAAATATATATACATAATATGTCAAATCAAATATAAATTATATATATTAAGTCATACTTTAGAAATTCAAATCAAAAATCTCAAGGTACACTGTAGCCAGACTACAGGGTGGTCCCTTCACTTCGAAACTCGAAAATGAAAGTCGATGATGCTGCAGTCATCACCGAAATTATTTTCCAGCGACAAAGAGAAAAGCACTAGATTTTAAAAAATTTCGGAAACAAATTTCTATTCGAAAATACTTATTATATCCTTTTAAACTTTAAATACAAGGTTTGAAATCATCGGAAGTTTAATTCTCAAGTTCTAGTTTTAACTTCATTTCTATTTGTAACCATTGTTTTATAGTTCAATTATTTATATATGACAAAACACATGGCTTACAAACTCATATATAAAATCAAAACTATTATCTCTTGACAACTAGTCAAATTAATTATAGAGTTCTGAAAATTATACTTATATATATATTAGATTTTATTTTCAAATACAGAAATAAAACTTTCAAGTCAAGGATAGTGATTCAAATTTTTGATGAACTCAAATCAAATAGAATTCAAGATGAGTTGAAATCAGAAAATCCGGTGATTAAAAATCAGAATAAGGAAACTGGGTAAGTCTATATAATCGCGGACAACCTTGACCGGGTCAACCGTGACTTAAAGAATCGGATCGATGTGGTTGGGGTAAATCTACATTTGATCCGAAGAGGTAGAGTTCGGAATAACCAAAGATACTAGCATATAAACCAATGATAAATATAAATCTCCGGTGAATAAATGCTAATTGTAAAGGAGTTTCACCCCTTTATTAGAATGATGGCGAGACCGCAAATTTACTATGAAGATCATTCGAAGTGGAGTTATGGAATACTCCAGAATTTAAGGAAGATGAAAAGTGAGGGACACGAATGAACTTTGGAACCGTAGGGGACGTTCCAGAACTCGAAAAGAGAATGGTTCAATCTCTAATGAAGGTGATTCTGTAAATCCAATTTACCATATATTCTAAGTTTTGCCTAGAACCAAAGCTCTGATACCAAATGTAACGACCCAATATTTTCAACCATTCGCATCCGCACATTGTCGGACTTGAATTGTTCAAAATACTGCGTTGTAGAATAAATTTGGCAAAACTCAGAATATACAATAAATAGATCACAGAATCACATACACAGATATCAGAATCTCGCAGCGGAAATTAAAAATTTAGTGGTTCATGAAGCCACTGATATAACTTCAACAAAACAGAACTTACATTGTCTATAATCCTCAATACAAATTTTAAGACATAAATAGAGATAGAGTCTTCAAAGTCTTGAATTCCAGAAAAGATAAAGGCTGAAACAACTTCCAGCAGCGCGAATGATCTACTGAGTGTCCTAGCTACGGAGAAGAAATTGAAGCTGCAACTCAGGCTGACCCGAGCGAAAAATAAAACATAACACTCGAGTCAGGACATACATACTTATATAATGTAAGCTAATTCAAGTGTACTGTAATATAGAGCAAGTAACTTAAAGGATGCTTGGGACCGCCCATCCTCTAAGGATCCGTCAAACTATTTACTATGTAGTATATTGCGCTATTATAATAGTGTCTATTTATAAAATAAACATACTTTTAAATAGCATTAAGGCTTTACATTTTCCACCTTAACACGTAATAGTCCCAGTAGTCCATCCAATATCATAGCTCCTCCTGATCGGGAAGCAACTAGAGGATACCACACGGGCTACGGGAGAAATCTAAACTCGTACAAGGCTCGGTATGGTAGATGACACGGCACAACTAGGCAATGCCAGGGTAGATATACCAATTGCTATCCAGGCTGGTGGAAACGCGTAGCCGCAGTTACCGCCCACCTCGGACTAACTCCCCAAAAATCAAAATATAGAGGTGGCCACCGAATCAATCCAAAATCATAGTATAATATCGAAGAGGAGCGTCCGATCAGAGGAATGACCTCATTGGCCTGGAATTGCTCCTGTTTTAGCCACCTTATGCCAACTCACGGGAGTCGGGTCCACGTATTTACCTTACAGGAAACGCCACCACCGACCTACTTCATTCTGGAATCTCCGCCGCGTACACGGTTGGTCAAAGTGGTTTTCGGTATCGACAGAGAGTATGTCCATATCCGATCCCGGTCTCTTTGCCAACCCATCGTTATTATAACCCGTGGTCATTTAAAACATTTTATACTTTAAAACCAAAATAAACATTTCCATTTCAAAACTATAAATACGATATCATTTTAAAACCCAAAACAATATGATATCGTTATATTCAAATATAATTCTTTCCAAAACCATACTGCTTAAAATTTATAATATCTGGAAGCCGAATATTTGAAATATATCTTCAAAACATAATATTTGGAATTTTTACTTTAAATCATAACTCCCAACACACAAATGGTTTGGATATTCAACGGTATATAGAATAAATGGTTTAACTTTATGGTTACTTTGTGAAGAAGATAATTTATATAGCTTTACAAATATATTTCTTTATTTAAAGTTTAAACCATAATTTAAATATCACTTTATGTCCCCAAATCCGTTACAATTCCTATATATATATATCCAATTGGAGTATTTCCTATTCAAAACTAAGTTTGGATTTTATTCTTTCAACAAATCAATGTTTTATTATTTAGTCTTGAATATTCCCATAAATTCCATAAATAAACTCCCAATGTTAGTCATTTAATATCTTCAAAATTCACTTAATACTAGAATATTCATCTTAAATTTATTAAGGAAAATCCAGTTATAAATATCATATCTTAAGATTTTCCAAAACTTAACATAAAATAAAATTTCTCAAATTCCATGAGTTTTAAAACAATCAATTCTAGATTCTGTAGCACTTAGGAAATGCTACCTAAAGTTACGGGTAAAACTAGTCCAATTTCAAAAAGACCGCATTTTTAAAATGCTGTAGCAGATTGATTAACTAAATAAATATTTCCAAATATAACTTATTTATCTATTTACTTATTAACATTTATAACTCATTCAAAAATTAAAATAAAATCCTTTAAAGATATTAAATCAAATATTTAACTTCCAAAATAATTTTTTAAATATTTCAGAAAATATTATAAGAACCACGGGCCTGTATATAGTTCTCTAGCCTAGGTCAAGTGATACGGATTTATATCATTTCAACCCGTAATTTACAAAACCCCGGGTTCTATCATTTCAAACCCGCAATCCCAAGTTATCAGTTAAGCAGTTAACAGACTAGTTTAACAATAATCATTATTTCAGCCCATAACAATCCAACTTTAACAGGGAACTTGCAGTGGTGATTTAAGCAGTAAATAACAATTAATAATATAACTGCAGAAATAATATAACAGATAAATAACTGATGAGATGTCAATTTAAATGGGTTCATCATTCTACATCATACTACAGACAGATAATATCTAAATAGAATGTTTACACATACACTTGCGATAATTTACACAATATATGTACATATGTCTGGTGAGAAAAACTCACCTGAAAGTTGCAGAAAATTTGAATACAAAACGACGATTCACCGATAAAGCACGACAGAGAATAACGATCAAATTCTTCTGACGTAGATTCAAATCTAGAACAAAATTTCAATTATGGAATACGTGACTTAAAAATTTACGATCAAAGAAAATGAGAATAGAACGGGGTTTGTTTGCTTTGCTCGACCACTCCACCGTGTACCGTGACCAAAACATACCCTAAACGAGAACCGGGTAACACTAAACTACGACAAAATTTCTAAAGGCTGACTGACAGAAGGTGAAGTTTTCCTACTCTATACTTTGTACATGTGCACACTCGTATCCCATGCAAACTCACGCCATGAATAGAACATAACACTTCCCTGTGTCCAAAATTTTTACCCTGAGAAAAACTCAACTGCTTCGGGCCAAGCAAGTCGTTGCTTCGAGTCAGCACCTATATTGCTTCGAGTTAAATATGTCAAATCTACGGGTCATATGCAAAACTGGTGAACACTTATCCCTATTTCTCTGTTATCCGAATACTTACAGATGCCCATGTTTGTGTTGCCCAACTATCTTCTAACTCATATTTACTTCTAGAATTCAGCTTCACCATCAGATTTTTTTTTTCTTTTATTTTTTTTTCTCTTTTTTTTTTTTTTTTTTTTTTTTTTTAAACCTAGTTGTTCCCCATTTCTACCCAGGCTGATACTAACTAAATATGCAGGCATGTATTACTAAATATGCAGACATGCACAACAGGGATGAAGTACTAACAGTACATAAAATGGAGATGAAGACTTCAACACCCAGGAAAACAATGACCAGACCAAAGTGCAACATTATGGATGCAATATAGATATGAAACTGAAACATATTAGATAATGTAAACTGGAATGGATATGAAGACTGAACATATCAAAAATTTTGAAAATACAAAGTTTCAAAATGAACCCAATAGGCTACAGTTACAAAACTCAAGTGAAGCAAATAATGCAACAGTAGCAGGTATATATGAATACAACCTCAATGCAGACAAGCAGACACACTATCTACATACATATATAACATCAAGCTATGATTCAAACAACAAGATAACATATGGTTTCAAGGGTCTGTTCATATTGTAAGAGCAGAGATATGGGATGCAGACAACTAAAGCATGGTACGAAGCAACATGTAACATTTCACATTTTATCAAAGTAATATAAGACAGTAGTGTGCAACTTGACATGCAAACTGCCACAAGACCAATTCAAGTGAAAATACCCAACTCAAATAAACCAACTAATGCAGACTGTCAAAAAAAAAATGGATCAATAATGCAACCAGGTTATAAGGGACAAGCTATTAATACCTGTACAAGACTGCAACAATTCGAATGAGGGTGAACTCAAATGCATACAACAATTCAAAGTGCAAAGTGAGGATCATCATGCATGGACAGTGCAATGTGACTGAATACAAGTCAATGCCAAGAAAATGCAATACAAATAGGCAAACAAAATGGAAATGAAGACTGGAGCAACATGAGGCATGCAATACTCAGTACATATCTTTATTACAAGAACAATTATGCACTTCAACTACTTAGTTAAACAAAATATTTTAGTAGCATCTGCACTTACCAACTTATCAATTTAAAAACAAAAACTTGGTGCAGCTGTTCTTATCAGTTTAAATCAAAAATTGATATCATTTGTTCTTAACAGTTTAAACAAAAAAAAAAAATCAAATAGTATCTGTTCTTATTAGAATTTAAAACAAAACCAAGTAGTATCTGTTCTTGACAATTTTAAAACAACCCAAATAGTATCTGTTATTATCAATTTAAAAAGAACAAAGTTATGAAAGTATTAGTGGTTATCAATTTAAAACAAATCGCAATTACTGTCTGTTCCTACCAGTTTAAAACTTAAAACTAATAACATCTATATCATAATCATATGCAGACTTGCCAAACTTCCTAGCCTAGACAACAAGTCACAGATCTACACACAATAATTATGGACATAACTCGTACAACATGGGGAGGCCGAGCAAGGTGATGAAGAAAATCAGAAAATGAAGAAGAAGCAAATCTGGACGAAAGGAAAAAATGCTATTACCTGATAGATCTCGGGCTCAAGAAGGAGGCAAGGCAGAGCGAATAGTGGAAGGGAAAAAGAGCTGGTGTAAATATAGATGATGTTTGTGAAGTTCCATGGGGATCATAAGTGTAGATAATGCATCAGTTTTTAAAGAGCTTTTTCATGTGTGATTGTACTTTTGATATGTATATAGGCTATGAATAGGTGCATAGTTCGAACGTTATATAGTAAAACTTAATTTTTGAGGCATCAGTTTCTTTTACTTACGTGATTTAAGGAATGGGATAGATATATAGTGGTTTGAATGTAACTGATGAGCTACATCAGTGGAGGAGATAAATCAATAGTTATAATTTATGCGAGATGCCAGAATTGCAAGCCTTGATTTGTTGATAAATAGTGGTTTAAATCTTTGTATGAAAATATGTGTGAATGCAAAAGTCAGTGAGTTACATGGCTGAAAGGAAGGAGTGCATCAGTTATTCTTTAAAAATAGGTAAGAGGTTCGAACGTTTCTAGTAGAAAACTTGATTTTTATACTGACAAATATTTGGACCATGCATTTGATTCGTCTCAGTTTTATTTGTTTTCTTAAGTATCAGTTTTATTTTTAACTGTGTAAATATGAATACGTGTGTGATGATTCATTTATTTTTAAATAAATTTTGATTTGTATTAAATATGTTTACAAATGTATTTGGACGTTGCAAAATTGGAAAAATATGATCTGTGGCAAGATCAGAGGAAGAGCAATCAGTGGTTTATGACATCAGTTACAAAAGGAATGAAATAAAGGGAGGGACCGAGAGTTACACCACATATAAAGTTTAAAAATATGTAAATATGAATGCGTGATTTCAGCATGCTTTAAATCCCTTATTTAGTTTGATTAAAATAAATGAAATGGCCAGACTTAAGAATTAATTTATGAAAGAAAACTGACATGCGGAGGCAAGTGTAAATGAGTATATTACGTGATTAAGGAAACCCCTGATTTAGCATGTCACATAAGAATGGTAAATGTTAACCGTTTCAAATAATTAACAATTTCTAACCTTGCACTTGAATGTTTTAAACTGTTGCACGGTCAAAGGGAGAGAGAGCTATTAGTTTATAGGAAGGTAAATGTGTTATATGCGTGATTTAAGGTAGAGCCATTTGCAAGCAGAAAATGGGAAAGGTTGGAATTTGCTTCCAATAATATGTCTTGGCTGTAACGCAAAAGCTTGGTCTAAGGCATACGTTGATTTATCTTTAGACATGCAAACTTTTAATATCCCATTTGTTGCAAACTAAACAGTGTGATATAAGATTTAGGCAGTTACACAACTGGATTTAATGTATGCGTGATTTAAGTTTGATGGCTGATATAAGTGCAAAGGAAAAATATCAGAGAGGGATTTGAACGTTACTTAAAAATCAAAACTGAAACGGAAATTTAAAAGAGGGAGAGTTGATTTTCTTAGATGTGAACGGTAACAAAAAGATTTGTACACAGGGGTTGATTTTGCACTGATGTAGGGATGAACGTATGTAATACAATTTATTTTATCAATCGGTCAGTTAACGAATAATAAAATAATGTTTGGTATAAAATCACTGACTGATGTTTCTCTCCAAAATATTTGGAAACACGATTTTTTTACACTACGTTAAACAGACGCAGTCAAAATATCAAAAATTTCTGTAAAATAACATTTTAAAAACACACGTTTTATTACGTTGCTTTATACCCTAAAATTTGACGCGTCTTTTAAACGCGAAATTTTACAGTTTAAACATAGCTTAAATTCTTTACAGTTAATATTAAATTTTATTGACATATACAATTTTATAAAATATATCTTCAAATTAAATAATTAACTATATTGTTAAACACAATTTATATAAATACATTTTTAAAATTAAATAATTAATAATAAAATAAATATCTAAAAACTAGGGCTGTTACAACTTTAAATTCCTTTGTCAATATAACTCCAAATAAATCTTTATATTTATGGAAATCGATTTTAAAAAGTTTTACTTTAAATCGCATGCTTGTTATAAACCCGGGAAGACATATTCATTTTAAAAAGACACTTACACAAGCATTTACTTGTAACCTGTTTCTGTTAATTTTACAACCCGCATTTCATTTTATATTTTTTCTTCAGGCAAAACTTTTTGGCCGAAACCCCAAAACCCAAGACTAAACATATTGAATCCCATTACGTCAATTACAAAAATCAAAGGGCTGAAGCCCAAAGCAAACAAACATCCCCCACACCTCTGCTCCCGCTTCCCAAAAACCAGGCTATCTGAAGACCATCTAAACTCAGGAATGCCACTCACCTTCGAACGACAACAACAAAGCAAGAACACGATCAATCGAAAATCCAAGTGCCAAAGCCAACACCAAACGCACGCATGCGCAACTCAACTCAACTCCGGAATCGAACCCAAATTTCCACACACGATTCGAATCCAGTCTGACACTCTTCGTGCATGAACATCCACAGCCTCACCTTCGACCATCTCTCCGATGCGACACTCAAAACCAAGTCGCTTATCACTTCTCGACCCTGGTTTGCTACAACGACGATGCAAAAATGACCCCGGATTGAAAATTGATCTCCTACCTACCCAAAACCGAAACCAGAGAACCACATCTCCTCCAAATCGACTTATCCAACCTCCGGCCGACCATTACTGCGCTCTCCACCTTCCTCCGGCCGAAGCACACACATGCAGCTACCTCTCTGCCAAAAACCACGGGCTCCGATCACACCATCACCTTAAACGAACATCGCGTTCGTCGGCCCTACCTTGCCACCCTTAAACCCTAAAATCGAATGCTCCCCACCATCCAGGCATTAATCAAAAATTCCGCCACGGTCGAACTCTTGCCTAGGACCACCAGCCCCTTCCTGACCTGACCGCTCCACCCCTCGACGACGAAGTCGCCTGAAATTCATTTTGAATTGAAAATGTTCATCTTTCAATTTCTCAAATCATAGTTCGCTAAAAATTATAATCCCTTCACTAAAATTCAAATTTTCATTCAATAATCACAGCTGCATGTTTGAAATCTGGAATTAAAAATATTTTTTTCACAAAAATTTGATTTGTTTACTGTAAATTTGAACCCTATCAAACTAGCAGCATAAATTTTCACAAATCTATTTTTAACACAAGCTATACTAGAAAACAAACAGATTTCTAGTTTACATCGACATGCAAAATGACCTAGGTGATGAGATATTGATTTTTGAATGCTAAACAACATAAGCATTTATAGAAAACAGAGTTCCTGTTTTTAAATTTAGTTTCTCACCTTACAGAGAACAGGTTGAACAGGTCCTGATTTGAAACTGCCTTGATTTGAATCTTTGCTCTTGAAATTTGTTTTGATGTAAAGCTTAAATCTTGCTTGATGTTAGAGTAGAATCTGATTCAGGTTTGAATTCCCTTTGATTTTGATCTCTAGTTTGAGATTGAATAGAGGTTTTTGATTTGTTTTCTATGGCTGGTTTCAGTTTACAGCTTTCTTTTAGATTTTTTTTTCTTTTTAAAAAAATAATAATGACACTTGTAATTAACATTTTAAGTTGCTTACACACCTGTTAAAATGCATGTTAAATTTTCCTTACAAGTGTTAAGTTCTATGATAAAATTAACTACTCATGTTAAAGTACATTACATAATTTATACTTGTCTTTAATTTATACATTAATATTTAAATACGTTAATAAAACTTTTATATTAATTTTCTTACGTAACAACCCGCATATTTATCGAATGTATATTTAAATATTTTATTTAAATATTTCACCGTTCGTCGGATTTTGGTCCGTAAAGCTACTTTTTGCAAACAGTCGAATTGGGACTCGACACCACCCCATTGAGTTCAAAATGACGTTTGCGACCTTTTTGAGTATAAACTTCGATATGTTTGGAGATAGTGAAATTTTGCCACTTTTTCACTTAGGGCTTTGGTTTGGGGCGAACCCATTAATCACTTACTAACTCAGTCCCAACCCACTCCAACTCTTCATTACTTCATTTCATATTCCTAACACTCAAGCTTAAGCAAAAATGGTGGAAGAGAATGGGAATTAGAAACTCCAAGCCCTAGTTCCTCTTGCTAGCTCAAGTTCTTGCTCCAAAATCAAAGAGAACCCATTAGTAAGCATCTCCTTCTTCTTCTCCAACTCATTCTCTTATCAAATTCAGAAATTCCTAAACCTAACTTTGGGAATGTTCTTCTTTTATAGCTTAGAATCAAGGTTATTGAGTTGGATTTGAAGAGTGGTTGATTCTCCTTTGCTTTCGAGCTTCTTCTTCAATCGTTTGGGTTCAAAGTAGAGATTTTTATCTCACATCTATGTCTATAACTATCTTTGATTGTTGGGTATGAATTCCTAACACTTATTTATGTTCATTTGCTTTTGATTTGGATTGAATTGGTGAATATTCCAATTTTTGGTGTTTTGTAGTCAAATCTTTAAAAATCCAATCTTTGATGTTTGAACATGTTTTTGGTGATGCATCGACGAGCCTATAGTGTTGGGTTGTTGATTGGCATAAATCCTTAGCATCCATCGCTCGTTCGATCGTATTTCGGTTTGGATTTTCCATATTTGGTCTAGGCTGTTTTTTTTTGCCTAGTAGAAGATTTCAGACGTCTGAAATTAATTTCAGACGTCTGAAACCAAATCCAGACGTCAGGTTGAATAATCCAAACGTTTGGAAAGGGGTCTGGAAAAGGCAGAGACTAAATCCAGACGTCTGAAACAAAATCCAGACGACTGAAATCAAATTCAGACGTCTGGTTGAAAATTTCTGTGACGATCCTGACTCGACCTTCGAAAATCGGCACCGAGTACGACACTCGTAATCAAATGCCGCAGATCCAAACGTCAAATCTGGTTCGCCGGAGCCTATAACACATTAAGTAAAACACAGCGGAAGAAACAGAATAGCATATATCAATATACAACATTGATACAATATCAGATATAATATGATACAACAGATGATACAATGAATATCAATATACATCAGAGATATGATACAAGATAATAGCAGCGGAAAAGAAAAGATAACATCAGCAGCGGAAATATATCTCCAATATGGAGATAGTCTTCATAAAAGAACTCCAAATAGTAATAGCAACTCCATCATAAAAGCTCAATCCATAAGCTACTACCACCATCAAGTGTTTCATAAAGGTAAGCTAGTGCAGCCGTGGTCCAAAACTGAACCAACTCCAGAAATCTACTAAGAATCTGACAATCTGAAAAACCTAACTCTAGAACTGCCCATGTGGGGAAATAGTGGGCACCCAGAGTTTAGGAAAGGAACAATAAACTCCAGGTCAGTCGTGGGACTGGTGTGAGCAAACAAAAACATTTGGTCTTTAAAAAAACAAACAAAGGAATTTAAATTTGAAATTCTCAATGTTTTTTTTGAAAATGAAACTACCATAAGGCCTCCCGCCACACACACAATGCAAATGCAGACTTGGAGGAGATTTCTCCTTATGATAGTCAAATATGCTTAATACGAGAAATTTCTTTGATATTATTATTATAAGTGCAAAGTGTGGAAAACCATTCGAAAGTATAATATAAATCCTAGCCAACATACGACCAGTATCGTATGCCTACTATAGCTACCATCTAAACAGTGGGGCGCCACCATAAGTAAATGGCATGTTCTACAACTAAAACCGTACAAGGCACGTATTGGATGAATGGATTTCCAACAAATGGTCAGGCTAAGGAACTTCCTACTGCCATATGGGATCGCCTCTGGCAGGACGTCCCGAGAACCTAACCGGATCTCTGCCAACACAAGGCCGGGTTACCTCTGTAACTAGGTAACTACTACTCGAGCATGCCATCCCCCGGTCGTTTGGGACCTTTACCCGAGGTGCCTCAAAACCACAAAGCAATCACAAAGTAATAGATCTGCAGTATCCACATAAGTAGGTATCTAGGCTCCATACCATGATACCACCCTTTACCAGAAGGGAATGAACCACCCTAAAGGGCGCGACCCTCATAACCTTGCCGCATCTTTCCTGTTTTGACCATTTCCGGGGTGTGAGTCCTGATGCAGTCTCGCCGACAACGCTACGCTTTATACAAAAGCCATGCTTTGATCACAAATGATCAACAAATGATCATCAACACACAACAGCACTTAGCATGCCACACTACCAAATTGGGAATATATCACTGATAAATATCAATACATAACCTCTGAGCTCGTACGTCTCAGAGAAGGGTGTTAAGCTAAGAGAATAAATTCTCCGCCACCAAGCAGAAATGTATTTGATAGAGATTAGTTTAATATCTCAAAGTGTAATGTCGGACATACAACCATACAAGTCTGTTCCGGGTTCGAACAGAACTGAAGGCACTTCCGAAGAAGCCCTTGCAAATCCGGGTATCCACAATCCCGATCGGACTTCCCATCACTTAGGGAATCTCTATACCGTAGCTACTCGGTGCAGAGACAATCGATAGGTTATCCTAACGTTCTCGAAGACACCCGGTCTTCAACACCGGTCTTCATATGCAATCCATAATGTCGTATCACTATTTGGAATGGGCTATATGACACAAGGTCCTCTCCCAGCTACACCGAATAGTGGGCGCCATATTTAAAACATATGGATATGAGATTTTAGTTAAGTCACAACTTAAAAATCCAAAGCTTTGCTTCAAATGGTTAAACAAATTACCATTGCAAATCTTTTAAACAAAAAGATTTATCTCACAAAGTTCACCTAGTTTCACAAAGATCTATCCATAGATTTCAAAACAATTTTCATTACAATTTGGATTAACTCAATTAAATCTTTAAATTAAGATTTAATTTATAGCTTTCAAAACATGTTTCCAAAGAGTTATCTATAACTTGGGGAACTATTTCCATTTTAGACTCGAAATCCTTCTTACACAAATTAGAAGTTTATTTCTTATGTGGAAGCTTTTATTATTTGAAAACAAACAGTTTTTGTTTCGGAAAAAAACCAATTACATCTATACAAGTTAAAATCTTGGGTTAAATTTAAATTTCACAACATCACCTTTAAAATGGTTTAAAAACCCATATAAACCCATTTATATGTTGAATAACCCTTTTAAACCCTAGTTCCCAAATCATAGAATTCAATTTCAAGTATTGAATTCAAATTCAAATCAACTTATTTAAATTTCAAAACTCAATCAAGTTATTCAAAATAACTTTTTTTTTAAATTCATTTTCAAAAGCTTCAATTCTAATTCCAAAACTATTTTGGATTTAATTTTTAAAACAATTTCAAAAATCTATGACTTAACCCACTTCCACGTGCAATCCATATTTGTGTGTGTATAAGTGTGGCCCAGGGGTTCAACACAATAGTGCACAACACATCATCACAGATTCAATCATATCGATAAGCGATATAACCCATAACGCTTATCTATATTTACACAAAAGGAGATTATCAATCACAAAGATTCACTAATATGATTCGATGTGGGTTTCGGATAGCCAATTGAAATCCGACTCCCTGCAGCATGGAAATTTAAATGTCATCATATGGGTCAAGGGGTTGAATATACATATAACAATATATACATCACAGATATAACAGTTTAGCACAAAACATTACATAGCATTACATCACATAACAAATATGTCAATCCATCACATAGCATCTAATAACAATCAACATCTATAGGTAAGATCAGTTAATTGTTTGAGTAATTCAAATCAGTTTTAATTATTCACGAATAATTGCTAGTCCTGGTTAATTAATTAATGACATATCATTTTGATTAATTATCCTTAAATCATTAATTAACCATTTAATATACATTAATTAACCTTTTAATTGTAATTTACCAACCTTTAATAATTAAGTAGTTAACCTTAAATTATTTAGTTCACCATTTGATAAATTATCTTTAATAACTTAATCACCCTAAATTAATTAATTATCATTTAATTTATCATTCTTAATTAATTTATCCTTAACTATTAATTTTTTGACTCTTAATTAATTAACTTCTTTTATAAAATTTACATAATTTAAATTTTTTTTTATTTACTTTAAATCCTTAATTGATCAAAGATAAGTCATTTATCTTACTAAATTAACATTTAAACCTTATCAAATTTTATAAGACTTGAAATTGATTCATTACAAAATAAATTTGAGATCTTTTATAAAAATCAATATCTTTACCTTTAATCACTTAATCCAATTTTTCTTTTTCTTTTTAAATAATTCAAAGATATTCAACTCTAAACATTTTTAAATTTGGGACTTGTTTAAACTATCTTTCTTTCTTTTTTATTGAATTTGAAAACATTTTTTTATTTTAAAACTTGGAACTTGTTTTTCTTCAAAAATTTAAAGCCTGGTACAAATCGTATTTTCAAAATTTTGAAGCCTGTACATATCTTTTTGTTTTTAGAGTTTTAGAACCTGTTGTTTTTATCATACAGACCCGAGCAAATTTGAGTTAAACTCGAGCCTTACTTCGAGTTTCTTGCCTTCCTCTGCTGCTTCGAGTTTCAATTCTTTACATATATTTCAAAGTTTGGTTTAAAAAAAAATTAAAAAATAAAAATTGCGAAAACCTGGAAACAAAACTGTTTTCAGGGTAAAACCCACGCAGGCAACTCGAGTTTCAACTCAAGCCACAGGTTCAGAAACGCGTGCATCCCTTCGAGCTCGATCTTCTTCTTATCATTCCCAAACTATTCAAATTGATCATCAGATACGAGAGGTACACCGTGCACCTTGCACACCGACCGGAACGCCACTGATTGTCGCCGCAACCATGTACAAGTCACCATCAACCTTGTCGCCAACCCAGACCCCCAAAAACTTCGATCGACCCCCTCTATCGAAAACGAGGTAGTCAAGCTCCTGATTGGAACAACACTCGATCAATAAACCAACTCTGGCCATTTCTACCCTCCACCGATGAACTCACCACCGCGTCCTAAGCTGCCCTGTTGACCCCCAAACATTTTCCCCTAGGCCCGATCGCTTAAAATGTATCGACGGTGACACGATCTACTCGAGAATGCCAACAACACAAGCATGCCCGAAACCCTAAATTGGTGCCGCATCACCACTTCGATCATCGATAAATACTCTGAGTATTTTTCTGACGCTCCACAGATCTTCACCTTCCTCCAGTAACGAACACGATTTATCCATCATCGCCGATCAACGTGAATTGATGAGAATGCCTATCCCGGCGATCTCAAGATATCTCATCAATCATCATACTAAAAATCATGATATTACTTTTAAAAATCATCGTTTGCCAATACGAATTAGATCATAGAGTTACTTCATAAAATTAAAGCCATCGATTTTCTTTTTAAATTGAGGTGCCTGTAAATCCTTATTTTCCAAATATTTACTAATTTTTTTTACTTGGATTTATTTTCAAAAATGATGTTATACATATACAACCTTCCTAGTTCAGAGATCAAAGTCTATAATCAGTTTGGTGGAATTATTCGAATTTTTTTTTACAAGGTTTGAAGACCTATAAACTAAGAACAAGAGCATTCATTTCCTGCTCCCCGACATGCCAACCCATTTGTGTATATACCAAACATGCAAGCCTATATAACAACTCAAACAACATTTTTCATAACAAGCTAAAGCATCAATCACCAAGAACAAGGTATAGAGGGAGATTCACTGAGTTTGCTCGCCTGTATATCTGCAAACAGAGAAGCAGAAGGGAAGCCTGGAATTTTGCATTTTGAATTTGCTCCCCCCCCCCCCCCCCGACCTTTGCTTTGATCTGTTTGATTTGATTCTCTTTTCGTTTATGGCCTTTGATTTGCCTGAAACTTGCTGAGGTTAGTTATTAATTGATCTGAAGCTTTGATGTTGTATTACTTAGCTTGATCTTCATTGCTCTTGAACTTTTATTTTTGTTTTCTTAAATTCCTGGAGTTTAGATCTGCAAATTAATAAATACAGATCTTTGCTTAATTTCCTGTTGTATACTTTTGTTTATTTAATTCATCAATAACAAACAAAGATTTCAGGCCTTACTTACAGTTTGAATTCTTTTTGTTTTATTGAACAGAGAGCTTTCTTTTCTAGAACTTGAAACTGGAAATAGATTAAGGTCTTGATCTTGATTACTTTGCTGCAAATAATTGATGGATTCAATGGTTTAAATCCTGTTTTCATTTATGTTTAACAAATTTAACTTAAAATCTTAAAAAGAAAAATCCACTTGCCTTGAATTTGTTTTATAGATCACTGCACTGCTTTCTTGGCCAAAACCTAAAGCATTGTCTAACCTGCAGTTTTAAATTTATTTGTATCAAAACTTGAGTTTAAAATCATAATTTCAGTAAACAATAAAGTTTAAAACTACCTGAAAGATGGAATTTGTAGGCCATAGCTTGAGTTTTGTTTGTATGTTTTTTTTTTAAGATTTACAAACTTTGGATTGAAGAAGAGAGCATTCTTATTTTCTGTTTTTCTGGTTTGATGGTTTTTAAGATTTGCAAGATCTTCTTGGTTGTATTTTAGAGATTTGAGGCTTAAAATTTCGAAATCTTAGGAGCTGAACGGTTTTTAAATTTTTTTTATTTGAATTTTTTTATTTTTATTATAAAGACAATTCATGCCATTTGTTAGAATGAAATCATGAGCTTAGATTTTGTTAAGTACCCTACGCCGAACCATGTGCATGTATATTTCATTGTTTTACATTTAAATTTTTAAAGACAAAAGAATGTTTATTTTTATTTTTATATCATATTTATTTTATAAATGAATGTACCTTTTATTCATTAGCATATACATATATACAATGTTGAAAGAAAATTGTGTTTTAACCAATATTCATATGTATACACATTTTGTTTTATTAATTTTAAAGAAAGAAATGATTTTAACCAATTATGTTTTTAATAAATAAACACATATATAATAGTATTTAGTTCTAAAAAATTGTTCTAAAATCATTTGTATCCAATTCAAAATACAACTTTTAAATCCAACTAATTTGATAAAAATATTAATTATTGAATTTTAAATTAAAAGTTCCATTTTAAAATACATACTTTTTTTTATTGATCTCTAAGCCTTTAAATTCTATTTTCAATATATTTCAATCTTAGAATCTCCAAATTTCAAGTCAATTCAATTTTTATTTACTTGTAATCAAATTTCTATTTAAAATCTAAAATTTTAAGTTTATTATGAAAATCTCTAATTAATTCACAAATAATCCCACAATTTAATTTTAAAATTAAATTAATTATTGAATCATTTCGGCTAATATTCCAGGAAAGTTACAGATTCCCCCACTTAGGAAATTTCGTCCCCGAAATTTGCTAGGGTGGCAACAAAGAGTAGGATGAAAGATAGATAAATATCTTTTCAGATCAAACTGAATATTTATTCTGCATTTGGCTTACCAAATCAGAATATCAACAAATAGATACAAGAACGAATTCACTTTACAAGATGTTTGGGTTATCCAAATCTATGAAATATGCCGCGGCATTGGTTAGTTCGAAGGGATAACTAACCATTCGTAGAATATATATCCGGACCCCAAAGAATAGACAGATATAGGGATACGATCCAAACTTCTAGTTTAGAAACCAAAGTATACCTATCAACCATAGCAACCAAAGCAACCAATACATCTATACAAACAAACAAGCAGTTTTGGCCTATTTGGATTTTATGTCCCATATCAACTCATCTTTTGGTCTGACCAAAATGATGATCTCCTTCCAAAGCTTCTTTCTCGAACTGCCATGAAGTTGACAAAGAATTGAAATCGAATCAAAGGAAATTGAGAAGAAATGTTAAGCAAAAGAGATAGATAGAGATACGATTATTTCCTCGTTGTTACAGGTATTGACCATCTATAGTGGTACTTCCCTGTCCCCTATCTCGTCCTCTTCTCGCACTCATACTCACTATCAGTGGATAGTAAGAGAATTTACTGAGGCATTCGAACGGATATTTTAAGGATATACTCATTCTAGGGTATACTTCACCCTATCTCTAATGAGTTACTTAATGTGTCATACTCCTGAGCTAAAGTTTTAATCCTCAGCTCTGATACCAACTGTGATGATCCTGACTCGACCTTCGAAAATCGGCACCGAATACGACACTCGTAATCAAATGCCGCAGATCCAAACGTCAAATCTGGTTCGCCGGAGCCTATAACACAATAAGTACAACACAGCGGAAGAAACAGAATAGCATATATCAATATACAACATTGATACAATATCAGATACAATATGATACAACAGATGATACAATAAATATCAATATACATCATAGATATGATACAAGATAATAGCAGCGGAAAAGAAAAGATAACATCAGCAGCGGAACAATATCTCCAATATGGAGATAGTCTTCAGAAAAGAACTCCAAATAGTAATAGCAACTCCATCATAAAAGCTCAATCCATATACTACTACCACCATCAAGTGTTGCATGAAGGTAAGCAAGTGCAGTCGTGGTCCAAAACTGAACCAACTCCAGAAATCTACTAAGAATCTGACAATCTGAAAAACCTAACTCTAGAGCTGCCCGTGTGGGGAAATAGTGGGCACCCAGAGTTTAGGAAAGGAACAATAAACTCCAGGTCAGTCGTGGGACTGGTGTGAGTAAACAAAAACATTTGGTCTTTAAAAAACAAACAAAGGAATTTAAATTTGAAATTCACAATATTTTTTTTTGAAAATGAAACTACCATAAGGCCCCCCGCCACACACACAATGCAAACGCAGACTTGGAGGAGATTTATGCTTATGATAGTCAAATATGCTTAATACGAGAAATTTCTTTGATATTATTATTATAAGTGCAAAGTGTGGAAAACCATTCGAAAGTATAATATAAATCCTAGCCAACATACGACCAGTATCGTATGCCTACTATAGCTACCATCTAAACAGTGGGGCGCCACCATAAGTAAATGGCAGGTTCTACAACTAAAACCGTACAAGGAACGTATTGGATGAATGGATTTCCAACAAATGGTCAGGCTAAGGAACTTCCTACTGCCACATGGGATCACCTCTGGTGGGACGTCACGAGAACCTAACCGGATCTCTACCAACACAAGGCCGGGTTACCTCTGTAACTAGGTAACTACTACTCGAGCATGCCATCCCCTGGTCCTTTGGGACCTTTATCCGAGGCGCCTCAAAACCACAAAGTAATAGATCTGTAGTATCCACATGAGTAGGTATCTGGGCTCCATACCATAATACCACCCTTTACCAGAAGGGAATGACACACCCTAAAGGGCGCGACCCTCATAACCTTGCAGCATCTTTCCTGTTTTGACCATTTTCGGGATGTGAGGTCCTGATGCAGTCTCGTTCACAAAGCTACACTTTATACAAAAGCCATGCTTTGATCACAAATGATCAACATATGATCATCAACACACAACAGCACTTAGCATGCCACACTACCAAATTGGAAATATATCACTAATAAATATCAACTACATAACCTCTGAGCTCGTACGTCTCAGAGAAGGGTGTTAAGCTAACAGAATAAATTCTCCGCCACCAAGCAGAAATGTATTTGATAGAGATCAGTTTAATATCTCAAAGTGTAATGTCGGACATACAACCATACAAGTCTGTTCCGGGTTCGAACAGAACCGAAGGCACTTCCGAAGAAGCCCTTGCAAATCCGGGTATCCACAATCCCGATCGGACTTCCCATCACTTAGGGAATCTCTATACCGTAGCTACTCGGTGCAGAGACAATCAATAGGTTATCCTAACATTCTCGAAGACACCCGGTCTTCAACACCGGTCTTCATATGCAATCCATAATGTCGTATCACTATTCGGAATGGGCTATATGACACAAGGTCCTCTCCCAGCTACACCGAATAGTGGGCGCCATATTTAAAACATATGGATATGAGAGTTTAGTTAAGTCACAACTTAAAAATCCAAAGCTTTGCTTCAAATGGTTAAACAAATTACCATTGCAAATCTTTTAAACAAAAAGATTTATCTCACAAAGTTCACCTAGTTTCACAAAGATCTATCCATAGATTTCAAAACAGTTTTCATTACAATTTGGATTAACTCAATTAAATCTTTAAATTAAGATTTAATTTATAGTTTTCAAAACATGTTTCCAAAGAGTTATCTATAACTTGGGGAACTATTTCCATTTTAGACTCGAAATTCTTCTTACACAAATTAGAAGTATATTTCTTATGTGGAAGCTTTTATTATTTGAAAACAAACAGTTTTTGTTTCGGAAAAAAACCAATTACATCTATACAAGTTAAAATCTTGGGTTAAATTTAAATTTCACAACATCACCTTTAAAATGGTTTAAAAACCCATATAAACCCATTTATATGTTGAATAACCCTTTTAAACCCTAGTTCCCAAATCATAGAATTCAATTTCAAGTATTGAATTCAAATTTAAATCAACTTATTTAAATCTCAAAACTCAATCAAGTTATTCAAAATAACTTTTTTTTAAATTCATTTTCAAAAGCTTCAATTCTAATTCCAAAACTATTTTGTATTTAATTTTTAAAACAATTTCAAAAACCTGTGACTTAACCCACTTCCACGTGCAATCCATATTTGTGTGTGTATAAGTGTGGTCCAGGGGTTCAACACAATAGTGCACAACACATCATCACAGATTCAATCATATCGATAAGCGATATAACCCATAACGCTTATCTATATTTACACAAAAGTAGATTATCAATCACAAAGATTCACTAATATGATTCGATGTGGGTTTCAGATAGCCAATTGAAATCCGACTCCCTGTCGCATCGAAATTTAAATGTCGTTCTATGGGTCAAGGGGTTGAATATACATATAACAATATATACATCACAGATATAACAGTTTAGCACAAAACATTACGTAGCATTACATCACATAACAAATATGTCAATCCATCACATAGCATCTAATAACAATCAACATCTATAGGTAAGATCAGTTAATTGTTTGAGTAATTCAAATCAGTTTTAATTATTCACGAATAATTACTAGTCCTGGTTAATTAATTAATGACATCTCATTTTGATTAATTATCCTTAAATCATTAATTAACCATTTAATATACATTAATTAACCTTTTACTTGTAATATACCAACCTTTAATAATTAAGTAGTTAACCTTAAATTATTTAGTTCACCATTTGATAAATTATCTTTAATAACTTAATCACCCTAAATTAATTAATTATCATTTAATTTATCATTCTCAATTAATTTATCCTTAACTATTAATTTTTTGACTCTTAATTAATTAACTTCTTTTATAAAATTTACATAATTTAAATATTTTTTTTATTTACTTTAAATCCTTAATTGATCAAAGATAAGTCATTTATCTTACTAAATTAACATTTAAACCTTATCAAATTTTATAAGACTTGAAATTGATTCATTACAAAATAAATTTGAGATCTTTTATAAAAATCAATATCTTTACCTTTAATCACTTAATCCAATTTTTTTTTTTAAACAATTCAAAGATATTCAACCCTAAACATTTTTAAATTTGGGACTTGTTTAAACTTTCTTTCTTTTTTTTTATTGAATTTAAAAACATTTTTTTTATTTTAAAACCTGGAACTTGTTTTTCTTCAAAAATTTAAAGCCTGGTACAAATCGTATTTTCAAAATTTTGAAGCATGGACATATCTTTATTTTTTTAGAGTTTTAAAACCTGTTATTTTTATCATACAGACCTGAGAAAATTTGAGTTAAACTCGAGCCTTACTTCGAGTTTCTTGCCTTCCTTCGCTGCTTCGAGTTTCAATTCTTTACATATATTTCAAATTTGGTTTAAAAAAAAATTGCGAAAACCTGGAAACGAAACTGTTTTTAGGGTAAAACCCACGCAGGCAACTCGAGTTTCAACTCAAGCCACAGGTTCAGAAACACGTGCATCCCTTCGAGCTCGATCTTCTTCTTATCATTCCCAAACTATTCAAATTGATCATTAGATACGAGAGGTACACCGTGCACCCTGCACACCGACCGTAACGCAACTGATCATCGCCGTAACCATGTACAAGTCGCCATCAACCTTTCCGCCAACCCAGACCCCAAAAAACTTCGATGACCCCCTCTATCGAAAACGAGATAGTCAAGCTCCTGATTGGAACAACACTCGATCAATAAACCAACTCTGGCCATTGCTATCCTCCACCGATGAACTCACCACCACGTCCTAAGCTGCCCTGTTGACCCCCAAACATTTTCCCCTATGCCCGATCGCTTAAACGTATTGACGGTGACGCGATCTACTCGAGAACGCCCATAACACAAGCATGCCCGAAACCCTAAATTGGTGCCGCATCACCACTTCGATCATGGATAAATACTCTGAGTATTTTTCTGACGCTCCACAGGTCTTCACCTTCCTCCAGTAACGAAAACGATTTATCAATCATCGCTGATCAACGTGAATTGATGAGAATGCCTATACCGGTGATCTCAAGATATCTCATCAATCATCATACTAAAAATCATGATATTACTTTTAAAAATCATCGTTTGCCAATACGAATTAGATCATAGAGTTACATCATAAAATTAAAACCATTAATTTTCTTTTTAAATTGAGGTGCCTGTAAATCCTCATTTTCCAAATATTTACTAATTTTTTTACTTGGATTTATTTTCAAAAATGATGTTATACATATACAAACCTTCCTAGTTCAGAGATCAAAGTCTATAATCAGTTTGGTGGAATTATTCGAATTTTTTTTAACAAGGTTTGAAGACCTATAAACTAAGAACAAGAGCATTCATTTCCTTCTCCCCGACATGCCAACCCATTTGTGTATATACCAAACATGCAAGCCTATATAACAACTCAAACAACATTTTTCATAACAAGCTAAAGCATCAATCACAAAGAACAAGGTATAGAGGGAGATTCACTGAGTTTGCTCGCCTGTATATCTGCAAACAGAGAAGCAGAAGGGAAGCCTGGAATTTTGCATTTTGAATTTGCTCCCCCCCCGACCTTTGCTTTGATCTGTTTGATTTGATTCTCTTTTCGTTTATGGCCTTTGATTTGCCTGAAACTTGTTGAGGTTATTTATTAATTGATCTGAAGCTTTGATGTTGTATTACTTAGCTTGATCTTCATTGCTCTTGAACTTTTATTTTTGTTTTCTTAAATTCCTGGAGTTTAGATCTGCAAATTAATAAATACAGATCTTTGCTTAATTTCCTGTTGTATACTTTTGTTTATTTAATTCATCAATAACAAACAAAGATTTCAGGCCTTACTTACAGTTTGAATTCTTTTTGTTTTATTGAACAGAGAGCTTTCTTTTCCGGAACTTGAAACTGGAAGTAGATTAAGGTCTTGATCTTGATTACTTTGCTGCAAATAATTCATGGATTCAATGGTTTAAATCCTATTTTCATTTATGTTTAACAAATTTAACTTAAAATCTTAAAAAGAAAAATCCATTTGCCTTGAATTTGTTTTAGAGACCACTGCACTGCTTTCTTGGCCAAAACCTAAAGCATTGTCTAACCTGCAGTTTTAAATTTATTTGTATCAAAACTTGAGTTTAAAATCATAATTTCAGTAAACAATAAAGTTTAAAACTACCTGAAAGATGGAATTTGTAGGCCATAGCTTGAGTTTTGTTTGTTTGTATGTTTTTTTTTTTTTCAAGATTTACAAACTTTGGATTGAAGAAGAGAGCATTCTTATTTTCTGTTTTTCTGGTTTGATGGTTTTTAAGATTTGCAAGATCTTCTTGGTTGTATTTTAGAGATTTGAGGCTTAAAATTTCGAAATCTTAGGAGCTGAAAGGTTTTTAATTTTTTTTTATTTGAATATTTTATTTTTATTATAAAGACAATTCATGCCATTTGTTAGAATGAAATCATGAGCTTAGATTTTGTTAAGTACCCTACTCCAAACCATGTGCATGTATATTTCATTGTTTTACATTTAAATTTTTAAAGACAAAAGAATGTTTATTTTTATTTTTATATCATATTTATTTTATAAATGAATGTACCTTTTATTAATTAGCATATACATATATACAATGTTGAAAGAAAATTGTGTTTTAACCAATATTCATATATATACACATTTTGTTTTATTAATTTTAAAGAAAGAAATGATTTTAACCAATTATGTTTTAATAAATAAACACATATATAATTGTATTTAGTTCTAAACAATTGTTCTAAAATCATTTGTATCCAATTCAAAATACAACTTTTAAATCCAACTAATTTGATAAAAATATTAATTATTGAATTTTAAATTAAAAGTTCCATTTTAAAATACATACTTTTTTTTATTAATCTCTAAGCCTTTAAATTCTATTTACAATATATTTTAATCTTAGAATCTTCAAATTTCAAGTCAATTCAATTTTTATTTACTTGTAATCAAATTTCTATTTAAAATCTAAAATTTTAAGTTTATTCTGAAAATCTCTAATTAATTCACAAATAATCCCACAATTTAATTTTAAAATTAAATTAATTATTAAATCATTTCGGCTAATATTCCGGGAATGTTACAATTTCAGACGTCTGAAACGGCCCAGGAATTAAAAATAGAAGGGAGAATATACATATACTTCCAAAACCTAGGGCCAGATGTCTGGGAACACCCACCAGACGCCTGGAACTGTTTAATTTGCCTATTTTGGCTATTGTTGTGTAAATTTACAAGGTTTATCGATTTTTGTTGATCCGGTTAGTTGTTATCACTTATTATTGACCTTAATGACTTCTTTTTATGGATTTTTGGAAATATCCATTTGGATGGATTTGGTATCGATTTCTTTGGATTTGATTCACGTCTTCATATGTGAATTTCGATGATTGATTGTTTCTACAATCATTTTTAGTAATTTGTCACTTTAAAACATAAAGGTTTCAATAATAGTAATAAATATCAAAACTCTTTCTTCAAATGATTTCAACGCTATTTTATTAAAAAGCTTGTTTCTTAAACCATTTTCCAATCTATTAGTATATACAAACCTTTACCTCACTCGTATGAGAAATCTAATTAAACGGCTTAGTAAAACAAGTGGTATGAAACGCTTTCATTTACTTCATCGGTTAATTCTTGGACTTGTTCGATTGAATCTCTTGTGACAATTTTCTAGTGGAGATCTACAATTTGTTCGCAAATATTTAAGTTAAGCTAGTGGTTATGGGACATGAAGATAAACTCATATATTTACTAGCTTATTGTAATTGACACTTCTTGATGATCAATGACGATCATTTTTGTGATTTAGACTACAATGTGCGATGTCTCTTTGTCTGCGAGGGAGACTAAACCCCGCTTTGTGGAGTTTCGACTCAAATTGGTAGGGTAGCAACCCATGGTCTTCGGGCCGTTTGTGGAGGTTCGACTCAATTTGAGATGGTTAGCAACCATGGAATTAGCGTTCCGTTTGTGATACACATGTTGTTGAGCTTTATGCTCCCGTTTGTGATAGGACTTCCCCCTTTTTGTGATTTCTGGATTTTTATTGATGATTTCTAGAATTTGTGCTTCACCAATTTTCGTGATTTTCGTTGATAGGTTCTATCAATATTTGTGCATTGGTGAATTTGTGTGTCATTAACTTTTGTGATTGGCATTGATATAATTGTCAATATTTATGGTTTTTGTGAAGGAGATATAGAGTATGACATTCCTTTTTATCTTTGAGAAGATTCTTGTGATATTGATTAATCTCTTATTGATTATCAATTACATGCTTGCTATAGTATGTCATTATGGTTATTATATGTGCATGTCATATCTTTTAATTCCTTATCATGTCATCTGATATTTATAGCTAGACAGTTCCGTTTATTATTTTCTTATTGAATAATACTCGGGTCAGACCGAGATGTTACAGGTGCTTCTGCTTGACCTTACATCCGGGATTACCTTCTTCACTTTTGGTTAACTACTTAGATTAGTAGTTTTTGGATTGTATACAATTGAGATATAGACTCCATGATGTATACTTATTCTTTTGTGTAGTTCTTGTAACTATTCTTTTGTGATATTGTGGATCTTTTTAGACCGCTACTCTGATATACACTTCTAAGTGTAATATTCACATCTATTTCCGCCTTTATGATATGAATTGTCTGTGACTGATTTATGTTATGTTTATTACTATATTTGTTTCCGAAGATATTATAGCCACTGTGTAGTATCTTTGAGTTTGTGTCGGTATGCCGGATTTCCTCTTGATAAAGAAATGCATGTAATACTATCTGGCATATCGATGCTCGCACAAAGCAATTACACGGATGGTCGCTCCTCAATAGCCTTATTCTTCGCGCTAGTTGACAGAATTACACCGTAATGTCCTTGGATAGTGTGGGTATAGAGGTGGGGCGTCACAGCTTGGTATCAGAGCCAAACTTCGGAACAATGTAGAATAATTTAGCAAGGATCATGTCCTAAGTCTTTCTTAGGAGTTGTGCCTTAGGATTTATTCGAGTCTTCGTACCGTTCTATCCTACTTTCTTTTATGATTCCTTGTTTTATCTATCAAGATTGCTTGATATTCATTTTGAGCATAACCTTTTTCTTCTTCTTTCTTTCTTTCTTAAAGAAGAAGAGATGGTTAGTTCTGGCACTCCTAGCGCTAGTCAATCTAGTAGCCCTACTCTGGATGGCGTATTCATGTCTGCCCAACAACTTTTGTATCTTACAAAGAATCAAAGGTTTATCTGTGCTTTGTGTAAGAACCCTGAAATGGTTTTACCTCTGAAACTTGAAGTTCCTTTCAATCAGCTTGTGGATATCACTCTTCGACATGAAGAGTCTGATAAAGGAATTGATAGTGATATTGGGATTTCCAAGAAGAGGCATATTAAGTTCAAAAGCCCTTATCCCAATAAGAAGGTGAAGCAAACTACTTTCGTAGAAAAGACTCAAAACTCTAATTGTAGAGGATGCTACAATTGTAATTCTAAGGACCACTATGCAAAGGAGTGTCCGGAGTCAATCTTTTGTCGTTATTGCAAAAATTCAGGTCATCATATTTCTGTCTGCCCCATACTTCAAAGCAAGAAGAAAGTGGAACAAGAAACTTCGGTAGCCAAGACACCTACCCCAAGTCGTAAACAATGCTACAATTGTGGTTCCACGGACCATTATGTAATTAAGTGCTCGAAACCCCTTTATTGCCGCTATTGTAAAGGCTCGGGTCATTACTTATCTACATGTCCCAAGCTTCCAAGCAAGAGAGAAGGAAAGCTGCAAGCCCCTAGCAACTCTTCTCTTAGTCAAGGTATCCATTCTCTCCTTGATGACATTTATTTTGTGATTATCTTATTCGAGTTCTTTTTGATATGGGTTTCATCTCACTATTTTATATCAAAAGAACTTGTGATTCTTTTTCTTTAAACATTTCCGGGCTTGATGACTTCATTGAGGATTGCGAATCCGGATGGTGGATCCACAACACTCAATTTGCTTTCTATGGATGTCGAAATTATTTTATGTGATTTTTTCTTTCCGAGCCGACTTTTTTACTTATGCTTCGGAATTGACTTTTGTAAGGATTGGCTTAATTATTATGAAGCCATATCCTTGTCCCGTATGGACTATTCGTCTTCGACATTTTCGATCTGTTAAGCAAATTTCTGTTTTTCCTTTATGATTTTGATTCCCACTTGATGGCATCATTTTATTCCTTAAGACCACTTATAAGGAAAGTGTTATTTCTCTCATTCATGTAGTTTGAGAAATTTTCCGGTATTTTTGAATTTGTCTTAGGACTGTAACCTAAGCAATCTTTTGAGTAGTCTTAAGGTCTTTTCAGCTCAAAAACGATGATTGACAGCATTACACCGTAATGTCCTTGGCATATCGATGCTCGCAAAAAGCGATTACACGGATGGTCGCTCCTCAACAGCCTTATTCTTCGCGCTAGTTGACAGCATTACACCATAATGTCCTTGGCTAGCGTGGGTATAGAGGTGGGGCGTCACAGCTTGGTACCGGAGCCAAACTTCGGAACAATGTTGAATAATTTAGCAAGGATCATGTCTTAAGTCTTTCTTAGAAGTTGTGCATTAGGATTTATTCGAGTCTTCGTACCATTCTATCATACTTTCTTTTATGATTCCTTGTTTTATCTATCAAGATTGCTTGATATTCATTTTGAGCATAACCTTTTTCTTCTTCTTTCTTTCTTTCTTAAAGAAGAAGAGATGGTTAGTTCTGACAGTCCTAGCGCTAGTCAATCCAGTAGCCCTTCTCTTGATGGCGTATTCATGTCTGCCCAACAACTTTTGGATCTTGCAAAGAATCAAAGGTTTATCTGTGCTTTGTGTAAGAACCCCGAAATGGTTTTACCTCTGAAACTTGAAGTTCCTTTCAATCAGCTTGTGGATATCACTTTTCGACATGAAGAGTCTGATAAAGGAATTGATAGTGATATTGGGATTTCCAAGAAGAGGCATATTAAGTTCAAAAGCCCTTATCCCAATAAGAAGGTGAAGCCAACTACTTTCGTAGAAAAGATTCCAAACTCTAATTGTAGAGGATGCTACAATTGTAATTCTAAGGACCACTATGCAAAGGAGTGTCCGGAGCCACTCTTTTGTCGTTATTGCAAAAATTCAGATCATCATATTTCTGCATGCCCCATACTTCAAAGCAAGAAGAAAGTGGAACAAGAAACTTCGGTAGCCAAGACACCTACCCCAAGTCGTAAACAATGCTACAATTGTGGTTCCACGGGCCATTATGTAATTAAGTGCTCGAAACCCCTTTATTGCCGCTATTGTAATGGCTTGGGTCATTACTTATCTACATGTCCCAAGCTTCCAAGCAAGAGAGAAGGAAAGTTGCAAGCCCATAGCAACTCTTCTCTTAGTCAAGGTATCCATTCTCTCCTTGATGACATTTATTTTGTGATTATCTTATTCGAGTTCTTTTTGATATGGGTTTCATCTCACTATTTTATATCAAAAGAACTTGTGATTCTTTTTCTTTAAACATTTCCGGGCTTGATGACTTCAATGAGGATTGCGAATCCAGATGGTGGATCCGCAACACTCAATTTGCTTTCTATGGATGTCGAAATTATTTTTTGTGATTTTTTCTTTCCGAGCCAAATTTTTTACTTATGCTTCGGAATTGACTTTTGTAAGGATTGGCTTAATTATTATGAAGTCATATCCTTTGTCCCGTGTGGACTATTCATCTTCGATATTTTCAAAATGTTAAGCAGATTTCTGTTTTTCCTTTATGATTTTGATTCCAACTTGATGGCATCATTTTATTCCTTAAGCCCACTTATAAGGAAAGTGTTATTTCTCTCATTCATGTAGTTTGAGAAATTTTCCGGTATTTTTGAATTTGTCTTAGGACCGTAACCTAAGCAGTCTTTTGAGTAGTGTTATGGTCTTTTCAGCTCGACCTTGCCACCGGTTTTCATTAGCTACGGGTTGCGGAAGTTAGCATTACACTTACTGTATTCCGCACTCGTTATGATTCTTATGAATGACTTATTATGTCATTCGGTTTATCCAGCTTATTTCATCCATTTTATAAATCGAGTATTCTATGAATATTTCGATGAGATCATTTTTGTATATATTGATTTTGGACGAAAATAGCAATTTAAAATTTTTACAAATCTTTTTCATAAAGATTTGTTTATAAGTATAATTGAATTTTTGTTCTTAAAACAAGCAAAGAATATTTGCAAAACTTTTAAGAAACTTGTTTATTATAAAGAAGATGATTTTGTGATTGTACTGCCCATTGAGTGCTTTAAGAATTTTGGTCAATGTGCTTGATCAACGTTATCGATCGGAATTTCCTAAACGCTTTCATGAGACAATCAAACACGATGTATTGACTTGTAAAACGTAAATTTATCTAGAAGGATAATTACTTAAAGATGATTGTAATTTTGAAAGTTTTAGTTTTTCGAGAAAGAGGATTATTTAAAAAGAACTCTTCCTTTAGATACTCTTATTCTTGTGATTCCTGAAGGGGAACCAAGACTTTGCTATTTGTACCGATACTAGTCGTATTGGTTTGGATGTCGTTCTCTTACAAAGGAGAACGTGCTATCACTTGTGCTTCTAAATCATTATAGCTTATCGAGATTAGATATGCCACTCATGATCTAGTGCTCGCGGCTATTGTTTTTACTTTTGGAATTTGGCATCATCATATTTGGATGAGAAATTTGTTCTCTACCTCGATCATAAATCTTTGGAATATTTATTTTCTCATAAGGAACTTCATGTTGACTCGAGTTCCTAGCATCTTATGATCTGGATATTCTTTCTATTCCCGAAGGGGAAATCATGTTGCCAACGTGCTTTGTCGTAGGCAACAAGTTGTTGATTCTTTGATGTTGTCTGAATGGAATTATCTTTTTATCAAGTTCATCGAACGTTTTGATATACTTCGTTTTATTGAGCTTTATCTCATTTTTTTATGGACTAGCGTCCGATGTTCTTTTATGGTGTTCGGTTCATCGGATGTACTGTTATTATATTACATCGATGTTCCGTCTTATCTGGATCAATGGATGTACCATTATTATACTACATCGTTGTTCTGGTTTATCGGTTCATTAGACGTACCGTTTTTGTACTACGTTGGTGTCCCGAAATTATTCGAGCTTTGGATCATCTGGTGTACCGTTTTGTACTACGCCGTTGTCCCAAATTATTTGAGTTTCTCATTTTTCGGGCGTACTGTTATTATACTACGTCGTAGCACCAGCTCAATTTTCTGATATTCATGACGTTTTCTCACGTCTTTCTACTACGGAAATGCCTTAGGGATTCGATTTTTATTCTTGAGCCCGGTGTTATTGAGGGGATTTAAGTTTCACCAAATTTGATTTTTGAGCAACATTCTATTCGCATCATTGCTTCGGAGGTTGAGCACCTTCGATGTAAAGATATTCTTTTTGGTAAAAGTTCAATGGTTCTCAAATCCTAAGGATTGCTCTTGAGAAATCTTGAGAATTCATCGAACGAAAACTTTCGGATTTACTCCTTCGTGCTCTTTATGGTGGACTTCTTGATTCAAATTTTCTTTTGTATTGATATGCTTCCATGGTTGTTACTCCTTATTTTCATCTTAAGTATTGCGAGGACGCAATTTCTTTAAGGAGGGGACTCTGTAACAACCCACATATTTATCGATTGTATATTTAAATATTTTATTTAATTATTTCACCGTTCGTCGGATTTTGGTCCGAAAAGCTACTTTTTGCAAACAGTCGAATTCGGACTCGAGACCACCCCCATTGAGTTCAAAATGACGTTTGCGACCTTTTTGAGTATAAACTTCGATATGTTTGGAGATAGTAAAATTTTGCCACTTTTTCACTTAGGGCTTTAGTTTGGGCTGAACCCATTAATCACTTACTAACTCAGTCCCAACCCACTCCAACTCTTCATTACTTCATTTCATATTCCTAACACTCAAGCTTAAGCAAAAATGGTGGAAGAGAATGGGAATAAGAAACTCCAAGCCGTAGTTCCTCTTGCTAGCTCAAGTTCTTGCTCCAAAATCAAAGAGAACCCATTAGTAAGCATCTCCTTCTTTTTCTCCAACTCATTCTCTTAACAAATTCAGAAATCCCTAAACCTAACTTTGGGAATGTTCTTCTTTTATAGCTTAGAATCAAGGTTCTTGAGTTGGATTTGAAGAGTGGTTGATTCTCTTTTGCTTTCGAGCTTCTTCTTCAATCGTTTGGGTTCAAAGGTGAGATTTTTATCTCACGTCTATGTTTCTAACTATCTTTGATTGTTGGGTATGACTTCCTAACACTTATTTATGTTCATTTGCTTTTGATTTGGATTGAATTGGTGAATATTCCAATTTTTGGTGTTTTGTAGTCAAATCTTTAAAAATCCAATCTTTGATGTTTGAACATGTTTTTGGTGATGCATCGAAGAGCCTATAGTGCTAGGTTGTCGATTAGCATAAATCCTTAGCATCCATCGCTCGTTCGATCGCATTTCGATTTGGATTTGCCATTTTTGGTCTAGGCTGTTTTTTTGCCTAGCAGAAGATTTCAGACGTCTGAAATTAATTTCAGACGTCTGAAACCAAATCCAGACGTCTGGTTGAATAATCCAGACATCTGGAAAGGGGTCTGAAAAAGGCAGAGACTAAATCCAGACATCTGAAACAAAATCCAGACGTCTGAAATCAAATCCAGACGTCTGGTTGAAAATTTCAGACGTCTGAAATGGCCCAGGAATTAAAAATAGAAGGGAGAAAACACATATACTTCCAGAACCTAGGGCCAGAAGTTTGGGAACACCTACCAGACGTCTGGAACTGTTTAATTTGCCTATATTGGCTATTTTTGTGTAAATTTCCAAGGTTTATCGATTTTTGTTGATCCGTCTAGTTGTTATCACTTATTATCGACCTTGATGACTTCTTTTTAAGGATTTTTGGAAATATCCATTTGGATGGATTTGGTATCGATTCCTTTGGATTTGATTCACGTCTTCATATGTGAATTTCGATGATTGATTGTTTCTACAATCATTTTTAGTAATTTGTCACTTTAAAACATAAAGGTTTCAATACTAGTAATAAATATCAAAACTCTTTCTTCAAATGATTTCAACGCTATTTTATTAAAAAGCTCGTTCCTTAAACCGTTTTCCAATCTATTAGTATATACAAACCTTTACCTCACTCGTATGAGAAATCTAATTAAACAGCTTAGTAAAACAAGTGGTATGAAACGCTTGCGTTTACTTCATCGGTTAGTTCTTGGACTTGTTCGATTGAATCTCCTGTGACAATTTTCTAGTGGAGATCAACAATTTGTTCGCAAATATTTAAGTTAAGCTAGTGGTTATGGGACATGAAGCTAAACTCATATATTTACTAGCTTATTGTAATTGACACTTCTTGATGATCAATGACGATCATTTTTGTGATTTAGACTAGCAATGTGGGATGTCTCTTTGTCTGCGAGGGAGACTAAACCCCGCTTTGTGGAGTTTCGACTCAAATTGGTGGGGTAGCAACCCATGGTCTTCACGCCGTTTGTGGAGCTTCGGCTCAATTTGTGATGGTTAACAACCATGGAATTAGCGTTCCGTTTGTGATACACGTGTTGGTGAGCTTTATGCTCCCGTTTGTGGTAGGCCTTCCCTTTTTTGTGATTTCTGGATTTCTATTGATGATTTCTAGAATTTGTGCTTCACCAATTTTCGAGATTTTCATTGATAGGTTCTATCAATATTTGTGCATTGGTGAATTTGTGTGTCATTGACTTTTGTTATTGGCATTGATATAATTGTCAATATTTATGGTTTTTGTGAAGGAGATATAGAGTATAACATTCCTTTTTATCTTTGAGAAGATTCTTGTGATATTGATTAATCTCTTATTGATTATCAATTACAAGCTTGCTATAGTATGTTATTATGGTTATTATATGTGCATATCATATCTTTTAATTCTTTATCATGTCATCTGATATTTATAGCTAGACTGATCCGTTTATTATTTTCTTATTAAATAATACTCGGGTCAGACCGAGATGTTACAGGTGCTTCTGCTTGACCTTACATCCGGGATTACCTTCTTCACTTTTGGTTAACTACTTAGATTAGTAGTTTTTGGATTGTATACAATTGAGATATAGACTCCATGATGTATACTTATTCTTTTGTGTAGTTCTTGTAACCATTCTTTTGTGATATTGTGGATCTTTTTAGACCGCTACTCTGATATACACTTCTAAGTGTAATATTCATATCTATTTCCGCCTTTGTGATATGAATTGTCTGTGACTGATTTATGTTATGTTTATTTCTATATTTGTTTCCGAAGATATTATAGCCACTGTGTAGTAGCTTTGAGTTTGTGTCGGTATGCCAGATTTCCTCTTGATAAAGAAATGCATGTAATACTATCTGGTATATCGATGCTCGCACAAAGCAATTACACGGATGGTCGCTCCTCAACAGCCTTATTCTCCATGCTAGTTGATAGCATTACACCGTAATGTCCTTGGCTAGCGTGGGTACAGAGGTGGGGCGTCACATCTTATGTTTAGTATTATTTAGTTAAAAAGAAAATATATTAAAACAAAAGAAATAATCCCTTAGTTAAATCTTAATTTAAATTTAAGCAAAAATATATTTTAAATAAATAAGAAATTATCTTTGTTGTTAAGAAATATAAACTTTAAATTTCAAATATATCTAATTTAAAAGAAAAAATGATATTGTTTTACAATTGTACACTTATAAACTATTTGTAAGACATAGAATTTTTTAAATCCAATCATTCCTTATTTTGCTTTGAAATAGAAATTTATATTATCAGAATTTATTTTTTCAACTTCATTTATATATATATATATATATTTATATATATTCAAATATATTCTAACTACCCAAATTTTATTTGTTCAATTAAACAAAGAAAATCAGCATTTCTATCAATTAATAGATATCCAAAATCTGGGTTATCACAAGGACCATCTCAGATCTAAGCAAAATCATCTAAGCATTCAGTTTAAAAGTTTCTAGCTACCCAAAATTCAAGCTTTGTTCAACATCGACTGTGCGTAAACTTTAAACTGTTTTAAGTTTAATTCTTCATTCTTTATTTGTTAATGTATAATTAAAGATAGGTATATTGTTTGCATGAATTTATAGATAGATTTAGCCTAGAAATTTTAGTGGAATTACTGACGATAAACTGCATGTCTATGTATCATGTATATAAAGCATCTGCTCTTGGCTTACATGCCTAAAATACAATTGAAAAATCAATTTCTCTTGCTCCATTGTTTTTCAAAGCATGATCAATAAAAGAAAAGTGATGGTATGGAAGTGATTTTATTTTTAAAAATAGTTTGAAGAAATTTAATCCAGCTAAATTTTTCAAAATATAATTTATAGAGGAAACAAATTTCAAGTCGAAAATTAGTTTGATAATTTTCCACATTTCGATTGTAAATCCGATCTATGTTTAAAAAACATGATTTTTGATACAAGTATCTTGAATTTTAAGATTGTGGTTTAAGGAATTGTCGAGATGAACGGAATAAGGGGTTTCGTTGATTTCATGTGATCGGGGCAGTATTGGGCTTTATAGTTTTGGTCGAAGGTGGCCACGGGGTTGACGTGCTTGGGACAAATGGTGAATGGTCCTTCTGATCACCAAGGCGGTGGGAGATTAGAGAACTAGGGCTTTAACCTGGGTTTTGATCGCGTTTGATTTCAGGGTCGTTGCAACGTTGACAGACTTCGAGCTTAATCGCGAGTAGGGGGATAGTGCGTGGGCATGTGAGGAAGAGATGACCGAAGTATCGAGAGGTCTGGTGGCTGGATGTGGTAGCATTAAGGAAAAGCTTTGGTGATGGTTCTTCCAGTTTGAGTTCATGCAAGCTCAATTTTGATAACGAGTTCGATTGGAAGCACGAGTGGTTATTTTCGAGTATTTAGGTCAGGATTGACTGATCGGTAATGGCATCGATGGTCGAAGGGAATGAGTGCCTCTGTGCACGTGCACGGCATTGTTTCGTGTCTGGTGGGTTTGGTTCGCGAGCGACTCGTAGTAGTGATCGGGTGCGTGAGTGGTTTTCTCGAGTTCATGCTCGTGTGTTTGGGGCGTATGTTGTATCTGGTGGCAGATTTCAATTGAACTGGATTTTTTTTAAAAAAAGATAAAAGGGAGCTCGAGTATTGGTCTCGAGACAGGGAAGGGTCAAACTCGAAGTTGAGCTTTTAAACATGATTTAAATGGGGTTTTATAAAAAAACAAAAAAAAAATGTTTTGAAAAAAAAATGATGATTGTTTTAAAACCTTTGTTAAAAAATTTCTTCCTATCATAAATGTTTCTTTAACCTTTAATTAAGAAAATGATATGGTTGTTTAACTTATTTTTGTTAAGTTAAACTTTAAGATAATTTAAAACTTGATTTTTTTTATAAATAAATTTAGTGTTAATTAAAGGATAATGTTTTTTATGTGATTAGATAATTAATAAAGATGATGATTTATCTTAAAGGTAATTAAGATTTGATAATCAAATGAAGCAATTAAAATATGATTTATTTTATTGATTAAGTGATTAATTAATTAATAGTTAAGGATTATATATTAATTAATTAAGAGGCTGATTAATTTATAATTAAGAATTATTAATTAGATAACTAAAGATAATTAATTAATAATTAGTGGTTAATTAATTTAGTTATTGATTAATAATTAATGATTAGTTAATAAAGTAATTAAGTTGTAATCGGTGACTAATTAATTACTTAATGGAACTAATTAAAAATTGATTACTTAGTGTAATTAATTAAGGATTGATTGATTAAGGAAACTAACCAAGGATTAGTTAAATAATAAGTGCGATTAACTAAGGGATAATTAATCAATGAAGTGATTATAAGATAATTAATTTTAGTAATTAATTAAGGATCTATGTAATTAATATGGATGGGTAAGGGAACTAATTTGGGTAATTTAATTAAGAGTTAATTACTTATTGTAATTAAAGTATAATTAATCAAGGATGATTAATTAAGATGGTTAATTGAAAGATTATTAATTAATTTATTGTAATTAGTTAATGATAAGTAAGGATAGTCTAAGTGATTAAAGATTAGTAATTTATTTAATTAGAGATAAATTAAATTAATTTTGTAAGTGATCAATCTTGCTTATGAATGATTGAATGATGTAAATGCCTTGAATTGGTTGATATCTCTGATATGAAATGTTTCTTTATATGATATGATTAGGTGGACAATGATAATGTAGTTATTTATTGTGACGACCTGGATTTTCGTGCTAGAAAATCGAAACCCGTACTTCGCTTGTACTCGAATGCCGAAGATTCAAACGTTCAATTCGATTCGCTGGAGCTTATAAGTATAACAAAATAGCGAAAGAAAATGAATATATCATACCATTGATACATAACAGATACAATGTCTGATACAATATGATTCAATAGATCCATAATATCAGAGACAAGATACAACGGCGAAAAGAGATAACTTGAACTCCAAATAAGAAACTCTAGTATCAGCAATCTCCATCTCCAAAGCACCAATCCATAAATAGCTCGAACTCCCAATCAAGTTGTACTAAGCAAGGTCAGCCATCCAAAGACGGAAGAAGATTTCTAGAGACTGAAGGCTACTGAATCTACTCCTACAATTTGATTATCTGAAAAACCCAACTCTAGACTGCCCTTATGGAAAATTATCGGCATCCAAAGTTTAGGAAGGGAACAATAATCTCCGGGTCAGTTATGGGACTGGTATGAGCAAACAAAAACAGTTTATCTTTAAAACAAACAACAAAATAATTTAAGATTTGAAATCCGCAATGCTTTTTGGAAAATGAAACTGCCATAAGGCTTCCCGCCACACACACAATGCAAGTGCACACTTGGAGGAGATTTCTCCTTATGACAGTAAAAAATGCTTGATACGCAAAAACCATTTGATATTATTACTAGTGCATAGTAAGGAAAACCTTTTGAAAGTATAATAATAATCTTAGCCAGCATAGGCATTTCGAACTATGCCTACTATACCTACCGTCTAAACTGTGGGGCGCCACCATAAGTAGATGGCAAGTTGTACAACTAAAACCGTAAAAGGCTCATATTGGATGATTGGATTTCCAATAAATGGTCAGGCTAAGGAATTTCCTTAAAAATGGAACGCTTCTGAAGGGACACCCCCAGGAACCAAAATGGTTCCCTACCAACACAAGGCCGGTGTACTCCCTTCCAGGGAGTAAAACCTAAGATATGCCATCCCCGGTCGTTCGCGACTTTTATCCGAGGGGCCCCCAACCAACAACCACACAACAATAGGTATGCAGCAACCATATAGGTAAATATCTGGGCTATATACCATGATACCACCTTTAATCCAGAAGAAATGGACATCCCCTAGGGGTGCGACCCCTGCAACCTTGCCGCAAAATTCCTGTTTCGACCATTTCCGGGTTGTGAGGCTCGACGATGTCTCGTCCACAAAGCTACGCTTCTCACAAAGCCATGCTTTAATCAACAAATGATCAGTAGCACTTCGTATGCCACATTACCAAATTGGGAATGTATCACTAGTAACTATCAACTACATAACCTCTGAGCTCGTACGTCTTAGAGAAGGGTGTTAAGCTAAGAGAAAAAGCTCCGCCACCAAAAAAAATGTATTTGATAGAAGCCGGTTTTACATCTCAAAGTGTAATGTCCAACATACATCCACACAAGTCTGTTCCAGGTTAGAACAGAACCGAAGGTGCTTCACAAAGAAGCCCTTGCAAATGCAGATAATCCCAAATCACGTCCAGACTTCCCATCACAAAGGGTGATCAAATCTCTATACCAAGGATCAGTCGGTGCAGAGACATTCGACGAGCTATCCTTTCACTTTCGAAAATATTTGTTCTTCACCGTCGGTCTTCAAATGCAATCCATAACGTCGTATCATTATTCGGAATGGGTTATATGACACAAGGTCCTCTCCCGGCTAAACCGAATAATGAGCGCAATGTTTAAAAACCATATGGATAATGGGATCTCAATTAAGTTGCAACTAAAACCCAAAACTTTTCTTTCAAATGTTTTAAACAAATTAGCATTTTCAAATCTTAAAAAAAAACATTTACTTCACAAAGTTCACCCCTTTTTCACAAAGATTCATTTACAGATTTCAAAACAATTTTCACCTCAAATCGGATTTACTCATCCATTCTTTAAATCAAAGATTTAATTCATAGCTTTCGAAACAATTTCATTTCAAAACTTAAAATCCTTTCAATACAAATTGGAAATCCTTTCTTTATATGAAAGCTATTATTATTTGAAAAACAAAGGTTTTCATTTCTGAAAAACCCCGATCTTATTTATACATGTTAAAGTCCTTGAGTTAAATTCAAATTCCCAAAACAATACTTTTAAAACGGTTTAAAACTCATCTAAACACATTTATAACTTATACAACCTTTTTAAACCATAATTTCCAAACATGGAATTCAATTTCAAAACATGAATTCAAATTCAAATCAAATTATTTAAATTTCAAAACTTTATCTAGTTATTCAAAATAACTTTAATCTTTAAAACCCTTTTTAAAAGCTTTTCATATTTAATCTAATTTCATTTCCAAAACCATTTTGGATTCAAAATTCATTTTTAAAACCATTTCAAAAATCTAAGACTTAACCAATTTCCTCGTGCAATCCATATTTGTGTGTGTATGGTGTGGTCCAAGGGTTTTACATAATAGTGCAACTTCAACAATTATTCCAGATTCAAGCACAATAATATCGATAAGCGGTATAATACTATATCACTTATCTTCATTCACAAATTCACCGATAAATGTGTCACAGATAAATAAATAAATTACACACAGCTCAATTCACAGCACAGAATATTACAATCCAGAGATCACATTCAATTCAAGGCATTTCATACAATGCAAACATTCATAAGCAATCTAAACATTCAATAATCATTTATAAACATGATTAATTAATTGTTAAAATCCTAATAAGTTCAATTTAATTTCCAATTGAATAAATTACTTATGAATTAATCATCAAACCTTGATTAATTAATTACAAATCATTTAATATTAATGAAATTGATCATACTTAATTATTTAGTTTATTACATTTAATTAATCTCGTTAAATTAATTATCCTCTTATAAATTACTTTAATTAATAACCTTTAATTACAAAGTAATTATCCTTTAATTACTCGATTATCCTTTAATTAATTATTCTTAATTAACTATCTTAATTAATGAATAATTAATTAAAATTAATCTCCCTTAATTAATCATATTAATTAAATTAACCTTTAAGCTAATCACATAATTAATTAATCCTTAAGTAATTACCATTAAATTAATTATCTTCAATTAATAACCTTTAAATTATTAAGTAATTATCCTTTAATTCATTCCTTAATCAATTCCATTTATTAATTAGCCCTTCATAAATATCCCTTCAATTATCTTAATTAATTATCCTTAATTAAGGAATAAATTATCCTTCAATTACTTTAATTAATTATACTTTATTAATTACCTTAAGTAATTGTACTTTAGTTACTTACCACTTTAATAAAACACAGATAAACCATTTATCTTTCTTAATCACTTATACTTGAAATCCTTTTAATATTGAAAACAATTAGAGATCAAATAAGATATTTAGTCTAATAAATTTTTTTATAAACCAAGACAGTTTTTAAAAATTTGCCTTTAAAAATTAAAACTTGAACCTTGTTTACACCAATCTACTTTCGAAATTGGGCTTTGTATTCCTTTGAAAAAGTTATTTATTTTAAATAGACTTTGAAATATTGTTTAAATAGGTTGCTAAGAAAACTTAGTCATTTAAAATAACTTTAAGACTTGTTTATGCTTTATAATTAAAACCTGGTAACAAATTTTTCTTTCAACGTTTTAAAAGCTGGAACTCAAAACTTTTTTTTTAAAACTTAAAACTATTACACGTCTAAACCCACATGAGCTACTTCAAACACAACCACAAGCAAGACCCTAGGTTCACGAACATCACTTTTTTTTTCTTCGAGTCGAACCCTTTGTTCTCACACGCTTGAACCCGAGCACAACGCCTCTCCTCCGAAGCCAAGTCCAATGCTGACACGCCATTGACACCCTTCCACCATCGTCCACGTGTACATCCGATTGGATCGCCTCAGGCCATCACCGCGATCACCCCTACGTCTTCAATGACCCATACAAACATCAGGGCCTCCCGGTTTTCTTTGAAGTCGCATGAAATAAATTTTGAACCATCGACCTTCACCTGGAAATGAACTCGAACCACGAATCCACCTTGCCAACGTCAATCTCGACTACCTGGAACCACGCCGTCCCACCGATAGCTGCACCACAACCTGCTAAGTCGATTCCCCCTATACTGATCATCCATAGTCCTCCCGTGGCAACACAGCAACCATGAGAACCCATCCCTCACAACCGTGTCCTTAAACCCTATATTAACTTCGCATGGCCACCACGACGAGTTGGAATTTTACTGATCATTTTTCTGATGATCACATATGCTTAAGCTACCTACCCCAAGAATTTCGACCTTCGAATCACAACAGTTCTTCATAATTTAAGTAGAGTGGATTTTTCGTTCGTATTGCAATTTCTAATGATTTACCAAGCTAAAAATTTGGAAATGATTCTCAAAAATCCTTATTCTCAATATCAAATCGGGTTATGAAATCAAAATATGATTTCTAGTGATTTGAACTTTGACTTAAATTTACTTTTTACTATAATTTTCCTTCTACCTGTAATCCCATTGATACTTATGCTCATAATTTTTTTTTTGAAATTTAAATCAGGTGATTACAACTAGATTTCATTTAAATATCATTACCTTATTTAAATTTTGAGATATGAATTTTTTTAAGAAAATCATATGCCTGTAAAATAACTATATAATGTATATATATGTGTGTGTGTGTGTGTAAACTGACATGCACAGGCAATTTAAATTTATTCACATGCATTTGCATCCATTTCAAGTTTCCATCATCACAGTCATAAGCAACCTATAAATATATTGATGGTTTGAAGGTTTGCTCACCTAATCCCAGAGAACAGAGAACTAAAGCCTGGAAAAAGAATTCTGGAAGTGTTTTGAAAATTTGAATCTTATCTGCTATTTGATCCTGGTTTAGTTGCCTGTATATTGAGTTGAACCTTTAACTTGCTTTAATCTTTGATTCCTTTTTGCTTCAGAATTATCTTAGGCCTTTGAATCAGGTTGCTTGCTTTACTGTTCAAGCTGAGTTGTTGATTTTCAGTTTTTGAAAACTGTTTTAAATACTTCAGTTTGGTTCTTCTTTGCTTTGAAACTGATTTGTTTCATGATGTTTGAATTTGTTGCTTCAGGTTAATGTTTGAATCTAGTTGAAAGAGTTGTTCAGGTTGTAGCTTTGATTTTTTTTCTCTTTGATCTTTGCTTTGTTTTTGCTATGTTTTTTATCTTTGTTTCAGATTTTATGTTGAAGATGGATTTGAATTTTGGTTTTCTCAGATTTGAGAAGAAAAATGAAAATAGCCTGATTACTTTTTATATTTTTCTATGCATGTTTTCTAATTTCAAATAAAAAATGAAATTTATCTTTTGCCCATTGTTTATTAAACTAACACTTGTACCTTTGCATGCTAAAGTAAGCTTACATTTGTTATCATATGTATATGTAAAAATTCATTTTACAAATGTCAAGATGTATATAGTTTGCGTTTATATCCTTACTTCAATTTATTTTATCAATTTTGTTTTTAAACCTTTAACCATTTATATTTTCATATCCTAACATATGTTTATATTCACATGGGTGTATGTATTTTAAACTTTATACTTTCAAAATATAAATTCACATCAAAAGCTTTATATTTATTTATCAAATCTATTTATGAACTATGATTTTATAAATATTTATCTCATGTATATATACAAACATTTTCTTTTCAAAAGATACACACACACACACATACATATATGTAAGTTTAAAGCTTTTACTAATTCTTGCTTTACATTTGCATTCATACATTTTAATTACTTATATTTATATCAATTTAGAGAAAATTGATTTTAAAACTAATTATATTTTAATAAATAAACAATCATATTCATTATTAATACTTACATAACTTTATAAAAGAAATATTATTTAGAAATCAATTATACACAAATATATAATCTTAAACAATTTTTTTCAATCAATATATACATACATATGCACTAAAATTAGAAAAAAAAATGATTATTAGTTCTAAAATATAGAGTTTCCAAATTCAATTTATTTACAAAATATCTACATTTGAATTCCCAAATTAAATTCTTTATTTACTGTCTATTCAAACACATCTTTTTTATTTGTTTTGGAAATACTTACAAATAATTTCACAATTTTATCCAAAAATTGTATTAAATTACAAAATAAATTTTGGCTAAAATCTGGGAATGTTACAGATTCCCCGCTTAAGAAAATTTCGTCCTCGAAATTTGAAAGTAGGGAGACCGTAAAGAATAGATGAACACACAAGAAATTATTCACCAGATCAAATTGTATAGTTATTCAATATTTGTTTTACCAAATCAGAATATCAGAAATATGAGAACAAGCTCATTTAATATCTCATGAAGTACTAGGGTCATCCAATCTACGAAATATGCAGGGACATCGATTAGTTTGAAGGGTAGTTAACTATTCGTAGAATAAATCCGGACCAAAAAGAACAGACTATGGATACCTAATTTAGATTGGAATGTCCCACAGTATACACCAGCTTGTCCCACTTCGGACTTTGATCCTCACAAGAAATCACAATAAATTTGGTTTTAATCGAAATCACCTAACTTCATATTTAATTTACCAATAAAATTTCAATTTCATTAAAGTTGAAAACTATGATGACCCGGAATTTTAGGCAATATCAATTTAGTAATCTGAATTAAAAATTAAATTGATTTGATAATCTTTGTATAAGATTTGAATTAATTCAATAATCCAATTAGAATAAATATTTAATTGATAGATTTTATCTTTTAAGAGCTAATAAAAATTTTCTACTTATAATATATATAGAATATGTATATATTGTAAAAAGATAAACCTTGTTTAAATTTAATAAATAAATAAATAAATCCTGTTTTCTAAATATATATATCTTTGGTGAAATTGGGTATAATTTTAAAGTTAAACTTTTAAAAGTTATTGAATAAATAAAATATGGTTTTAAATTGTTAAGATAAAAATTTATTTTGTTTAAATTGATTTATTTGATATTAAGTTTTTTTAAAGTATGTAATGAAATACTATATGATTTTAATACATAAGGTAAATATTTAAATGGTTTAAAATATGTTTTAACTTAAGTTTAAATTTAAATAAAAATAACAATAAGGTTTATTTTGATATAGTGTGATAAAATAAGTAATTTGTTAATAAAGGAACAATTTCTTTTGTAAATTATTTAAAGTTATCAAATTTGTTATTTTCAGAATATAATAATATAGTGTTTTTGACAAATAGATTTTAATAAAAATAGTTGTTTTTCAAATTGAATTGTGTAGTTATATATTATACATATAACTTGATTTCAAAATTGAATTTTAGAATTAGATTTGGATTTGAATTTAAAGCTTTGAAAATTTAAAGTATAAATTTTTTTTAATTTGTTTTGGATTTTAAAATATTTGTATAAACCTATATTTTATAAATATAATTGGATTTATTCATTTCAAAATTATCTACATGTAAATAAGTAAATATTAACTAATTAATTAAACATAAATTTACAATTATCTTATATTAATCTATTAACTAAATAACTAATTAACATTTAATTATAACTAATTAACTTTAAAAGACAAATGGAAACATTTTGTAAATTAAAAGACATGTGTTAGTTAATAAAGTAAGGATAATGACAAATGTTAAAATTTGAGACAAGTGTCATTTTAAAAACTTTAATTTTCTTTATTTTTGATAAACCACATTTTTCATTTATATAAACCCCTTTATTTTCTTAACTCCATTTTCTTTTCTATTTCCTTATTCAAAGCCAAGAAGAAATTAAAACAAATTCCCTCAAAACTAAAATCTGAAAACACCTCCACTAAAACCAAATTCATGAAATCAAAACATGCAAATCGAAATCAACCTGCATATCTTCAAGCATGCAAACCATTTACATTTTCAAATCAAATTCCTATAATCTTTTCAAATCTGTAGCATGCGAACAAATCTGTTTTAAAACCTGCATATTCAATCAAGGCTTGCATCATTTAGAATCTGGAATTCAAGCAGTTGCATGCATGTAGTTCTTTTTAAAGATCAAAGTTTTAAAGCTTCAGTAACTCAAGTCTTTTGACGACCGCCCATGACTCCTGCACTAAACAAGGAAATGGTGCGTTGAAAGGTGTGCCAGTCAGCCATGGATGATCGTCAAGGTAAGGTAAAAACAGCGGAGTCTATCGTATTACTCACAACGCATGGATAAAATACAATAGAAAATATATACATATAGTGAAGCTCTACAAAACAGATTCTCATCAAATAACCTCATAGTAGTTTGATACAAAAATCTGAATAGTCAATACATCAAGCCTCACTACATATCACTCAGAGAATATACAAGCAGCGGAACATCGAGTACATATAGTAAGAAAATAATATGCAAGCCTCCAGCTCGTCTTCGTCATCAACATCGTTGGTCACTAAGAACAGCACCTGGCACCTGCTACCTAGTCTGCCAATCCCAAAATGGATGAACAGCCCAAGGTAATAAGAGTTGAACATAAAACCTTGAGTCAGACAACAGTCTTAGTGAGCGGTAAATTAACTAACAGCATACCAAAAGAGCATAAATGTAAAAGGAATAGGAACTCAACCCTCCCACTCCACTTCTTTCTACAGTGATAGCCTCCAGACACACTAAGCAGAAGTAAACATAGCAAATCAGACATTTAAAGTAAAGCAATTATCACTCGAGTCAAGGTCGGTGTTTTCCAAGTACAAACCCCCAAGGCCTAAACCAAGATCAGATAAGCACCCGGAAAACATCGCTCTTGAGACCGAATGACGATAAAACCAAAACATCCATGACTCTGGCTATCACTGTTATCAATGCTTCGATACCATCGTTAATTGAATGACCGACACATTCTATCAGCCGTCCGTCAAGGGATAATGGTAACCCCGGTTCTAGACAGAACTCCGCACGTCGTCGCAGCCCATGCTTAGGACTATCGAATCTGCCCAGAGTACTCGACCACCAACTGTAGTCTTTTGGGACTATCGAATCTGCCCAGCGTACTCTTGCTTTGAGTCTGCTAGAACCTTCAATAACGATGAAATGTCAGCCTTCTAGTCATCCTCCTCGACGACTATTCTCATACTAGCTCAAGCGCCTCTCGAGCCAACCATTATCCACAAACTCGAACCATCCCTTGAGTTGTCAACATGCTTGGAATGATCCCGTCTGGATTATACCAAGACTACTTAACATCATGCCTTGCTTTATCTCATCATAGCAAAGTCCCATCTCAGCACCATCATCAAATCCGTCCATATGAGCTTTACCATCCGCCACATATGCCGTGAGCAGCTTTTTCCTATTGAAGAGCCTTTCCCTTAGCTTTTGGATCATCTTCGACCAACTTGTCCAAATCCAACCTCTAATCAACTAATTTATAACAATCAATCAAATCAATCATTAATCCAAGTAATTAAGCATTCAAACATAATCTAAAAGCATTTGTAACTAAAATGGCAATCTTGTAAATAAAGATTCCAAATCTAACAGGCATGAATCATAAGTATTATCTGTACAACTTGATGTATGAACTTGCATAGGTTAACATGTATAACAATGGATGCCAAATCTTCATGAACAATGGATCTACACCTATGTTTAAGAAAATGCATGGAAATCACTATTTAAGACAAAATCAAACCACCAATCCAATATGCTCCTTTGGGTCCGTGTGAGAGATAACCACCACTCACCGAATCACCTAAACACCTCAAAAACAACACACTTCAGATCTGGACAGCGAAGGATCTAGCTTGATCCGTCAAAATTCCGCTTCAAACGACGAAATCTCTCTTTAATGGATGGAGATCTTCAATCTAAGCTCTTGGATCTTCGATTTGATCTTTGATTTGGATGGAAAGAAACACAAGATTAAAGAGGAGAAAAGAAGTGAAGAAGTGTAACACTCGAGCTCTCAAAATGGCAGGACTTCGTGGCTTCAAAATCCGGATCCCAAAAATGAAGCAAACCCCTTGTATTTATAGGCCGAACCTTAGGTCGCTCGCTCGCTATTAGTTCGCTCATGACCTAACTATGGCCGACCTACGACCTAGCAGTTCCCCCAACCTAACGACCCTGCAACTCAAGCTATCATGCGACTCAACGACCTAACACACCTGCACTCGACCTAAAACATGCACGGCTTAACGACTCAGCCCTTCACGCGACTCAACTACACACGCGACCTAACGCTCAACGATTTAGGCGATCTAACAACATCTCGACCTAGCGACTTAACAACAAACGCGACCTAACTACTAAGTCGCATTCCTGCCTAAGTCGCCTAGACGACTTAACGACCTAACAACGTAACCCTCTACGCGACTTAACGACTTATCCAAGGTCGCGACCTAACCACTACAGTGACCTAACTACACAAAGCAAACCAAACATAGGTCGCATACGACCTAACTATACACACAGGGTCTCACGTCTTAACTATAACGACTTAAACTATTATCATTAAGTCGCTCGAACGACCTATCTTCCTTAGGTCGTTAACTCACTCAACCTCCTAGGTAGCTACTCCTATGCCGTTAGTTTCTAGGCCGCTAACTACTAGGTCGTTAACTTCCTTTGCCAACTTCCTTAAGTCGTTAGTTCCCTTAGGTCGCTCCAATCTATGCCACTAAGTCGCTCCACGACCTATCTGCTATACGACCTAAGTTATCACACGACCTAAGCTATCATACGACCTAACTCCTTAAGTCGCCTAAACTCTTAAGTCGTCGACTTCCTTGGGTCGCTCTGCCTTACCTTTAGGTCGCTCAACACTCTTCTACGACCTAACTCTGGACGACTTAACTCTGGATGACTTGACAACACCAACGACCTAATAAAAACGGTTTTACGATCCTTCGATACGTAAAATACGGGTCGTTACATTCTCTCCCCCTTAGGAATTTCGCCCCCGAAATTCCAAATAAATAAGAGCAACCAAAAACTATTATGCATGCCTACCATCCATAGCAATCAACAAATCATACATCCAATTACTAGCCTACCATGCAGAATTCTAAGAGTAGAACAAGTTACAATGTCATGAGATGACACGACACCTTATGGTCATACCTCGAAGAGTTCAGGATAAGCTGCCTTTATCCTCTCTTCCACCTCCCATGTACAGTCGTTAACATCATCACTCCATTGTATCTTGAGCAACCTAACTACCTTCCTCCTAAGCTGTTTCGTGTCAGTTTCCACAACACGAAGCAGCTTACGAGGTCTCTCATCAACTGGATCAACCTCAAAATCTTCACAGCTATCATCAGAAACCACTGTATTCGAATCGTGCACATACTTCCGTAGATACGATACATGAAAAACATTGTGCACACCCGACATATTTTCTGGTAACTCCAATTTATAGGCTAGCTTTCCAATTCGCTCGATGATCGGGGATGGTCCAACAAATCTCGGAGTCAATTTTTCTTTCTTCCCGAATCGAATAACTTTCTTCAGTGGAGAAATCTTCACAAAAACCATATCACCTACGTCGAACTTCAAATCCTTACGACGTTATCGGCATAACTTTTCTGACGGTCTTGGGCTGCCTTCATTTGTTGCCGAATGATCTCTATGCAATCCGAAGTCTGTTGAATCATTTCTGGCCCAAGTATCAACTTTTCTCCTGTTTCTAACCAACATGTCGGGGAGTTACACGGTCTTCCATACAATGCTTCATACGGCACCATACCAATGCTTGACTGGTAACTGTTGTTATACGAAAATTCCACCAAATGAAGATGATCTTCCCATGATCCTCTGAAGTCCAAAACACATGCTCTGAGGAGATCTTCCAAAACTCGGTTGACTCTCTCGGTCTGACCATCTGTTTGGGGGTGATAAGCTGTACTCAAACACAACTAGGTTCCCAAAATTTCCTGGAAGCTCTTCCAAAATCCACTAGTGAACAATGGGTCTCGATCGCTCACTATACTTTTTGGAATACCATGGAATCAAACTATCCACTTAACATACAGCTCAGCCAACTTCGATGCAGTCCTAGTTGATCGAACAGGAATAAACCTTGCACTCTTAGTCAAACGATCTATGATGACCCAAATCCCTTCATTTCCCGTTCTTATTCTAGGTAACCCATCGATAAAATCCATCGATATTTTCTCCCACTTCCATGTAGGAACTTCTAATGGCTGAAGCAATCCACTTGGCTTCTTCTGCTCGGCTTTTACCAACTGGCAGTTCATACACATGGAAATAAAATTCCCAACATCCTTCTTCATACCTTCCCAGTAATAGGTTCTTTTCATATCCCGATACATCTTATTTCCACCTGGATGAATTGTCAGCTTCGACTGATGACTTTCCTTCAGAACTTCATCTCTCAATTCATCTATATCGGGAACAACTAGTCGTCCTTGCTTCCGAAGCCAACTCTCTCGATCGACCTCGAATCCTTTATCCTTCTGTGGGTCCAACCCAGATTCCAAATCACGGATAATCTTGACAAGCTTATCGTCTCGCTTTTGTCTCTCGCCAATCATTTCCACAAGAGTAGGTCTTATCGATAAGTTTGCCAACATCTCAGGTTCCAATTCACATCTGGGCCTGAAGTCAAATCTAGCCAAATACTCAAGATTCTTCCATTCTGAAAACATGGCCCCCAATCCTGCATGTCTTCGACTTAATGCATCTTCCACTGTGTTACCCTTTCCCAGAGTATAGGCTATACCAAAATCATATGATGCCAAAAACTCTAGCCATCGTTGCTGCCGAAGATTCAAATCCTTTTGGGAGAAAAGATACTTCAACGACTTATGATCTATAAACAACTCGAATCGAACTCCCAATAGGTAATGTATCCACATCTTCAGAGCAAATACAATCGCCACCAACTCCAAATCATGAGTCGGATAATTCCTTTCATGCGGCTTCAGTTGTCGACTTTCATACGCAACAACTTTACCCTTCTGCATCAGCACTACTCCAAGTCCAGTACCACATGCATCGGTGTAAACCACCATCTCATCATTTCCATTTGGAATAGTCAAAAGAGGAGCACTTGTTAGTCGCTCTTTCAGGACTCCGAAAGCTTGCTCACACATAGCATCCCATCTGAATACTTGGTTCTTTTTCGTCAATCCTGTTAATGGTGCAGCTACCTTGGAAAAGTCTTTGATAAATCGACGATAGTATCCTGATAATCCGAGAAAACTTCTCACATCAGATGTATTCTTAGGTCTAACCCAATCCTGGATTGCTGCCACCTTGGCGGGATCAACCGCTATTCCACTTCCACGGATAATATGGCATAAGAACCTCACTTCGCTCTTCCAGAAGTGACACTTCGAAAACATAGCCTTCAGCTGATGTTTCCGCAAGGTTTTCAAAATAATACGCAAGTGCGTCTTGTGCTCTTCTTCGTTACTGGAATAAATCTAAATATCATCCACGAATACTAGTACGAACTTGTTCAACTGATCCCTTAACACTCTATTCATAAGATCCACAAAATATGTTGGTGCATTGGTCAATCCAAACGGCATTACTAACCACTCAAAGAAACCAAATGGTGTCCTAAAAGCAGTCTTCGGCACACTATCCTTTGCCACTCTTAATTGGTGAAATCCTGTTTCCAAATCCATCTGGAAAAACACCTTGGCTTCGTGAAGTTGATCAAACAAGTCATCTATTCTCGGCAATGGATACTTGTTCTTCTTAGTCACTTTATTCAGCTCACGATAATCCACACACAACCTTAACGATCCATCCTCTTTGGTTGCAAACACAACTGGTGGACCCCATTCGGACACACTACGCCGAATGAATCCTTTCTGTAAAAGACCATCAACTTGCACCTTCAACTCTTGTTGTTCCCTAGGCGCCATCCGCCTAAGAGGGATCACAACAGGTCTGGCTCCTTCAACTAGATTGATGTGAAACTCGATCTCTCTATGCGGCGGTAACCCTTTGACCTCCTCAAAGACATCCTCATATCCATTTGCGATTGGCACCGATGACAGTCCATCCCGTGGAGCAACCATCGAATACATGAAGCTCATGAAGATGCCTTCCTCATGCTTACATCGTATCATAACCTTTCGCCCTTCCACATTCTCGACTGTCACCTCCAGCATTTCACAATCAACCTTTGCCGCATATTTCCTAAGCCAGTCCATACCCAAAATAATTCCAAACCCCACAAAGTTCAGAACAAAACAATCACAAACAAAAGAGCAATCATGACTCGATACAACCAGACCACGGCATATCATACACAAACAAGACGAACCCCCAACTGGATTAGTCACAACCAATGGTCTATCAACAATAACCGGTTCCAAACCCAACCGGCCTATAAGTTCATTACAAACAAAAGAATGCGACGCCCCAGTATCGAACAACACTCTAACTGGAACACCACAATTGGAAAGAGTACCTTGTACCACCACACTCTTTCCTTTCTCTTCCTTAGTAGAGGCTTTTGATGATGATGGCACAGCCCCCAAAGCATAAGCTTACACAATCTGTTTGTCCTCCCGCAGTTCTGGACAATTCCTCTTAATATGCCCCGGCTTGTCACAGTTGTAGCACTTCACAGGCACCTTTGGATTCTTACAATCTTTGGAGAAATGGCCCTTCTGCTGACAGTTGTAGCAGGTCACTTCGCCCTTCGGCTTCTTCTGGCCATCCTTACCCTTCTGCTGCTGCTGCTTCCTCTTCTTGTTTCCACCCTGCTGTGGTTTAGACTCCTCCTTGGTCACAACAAAAACAGATCCTTCTTTAGGAAACAGATTCTCGTGCCTGAGAACCTTCTCCACAAGCTTATCAAATGGATCATCCAGATGATCCACCAACTGCCTCCCTAGATAAATGTCCAAGCCTGTCACAAACTTCTCGTTCTTCTGATATGGAGATTCAATATAGGACCGAGCATACTTGGACAAGGCTTCAAACTCAAAAACATACTCAAAAACTGGTCTTCCACCTTACTTGAGCTCCACAAACTTCTTGAACAAAATAGATTTCTGAGCTGTAGAAATGAACTTAGCTTCAAATCTGGCTTGGAATTGCACCCAAGTAATTTCTTCCTCCGGAGTATCAATGGTGATAGAGTTCCACCAATAGAAGCTCTTCCCTGAAGTTGTCTTGATGCGAGCTTCCTTTTGGTTGCATCCTCGATTCCCAAGTCACCAAAGATTCTTCTACAAGCATCTATCCATTTCTGGACTTCAATGGTTGACTCTGTTCCCAGGAAAACTTTCCCTCCAAGAGTAGTATAGTCTTTACACAGCTTAGCAAAATCCATTGGTTTTGGAGCTTCAACTTGAACTCCAACATCTACCGCTGGCCCCGGAGCTGGCATCCTCCTTATGATCGAAGTCATCAAAGCCTCGAACATAGCAGCATAATCAGCAGCCCCCTCAGCAGCAGGGCCTTCCCAAGCAGCTGGTCTCCCCCTTCGACTCATTCTTAATATCTATAAAGAAAATGATTAATACACCTTGAGAAACAACTGCATAAGGAGTTCAAATCCTTCTAAGCTACTATATTATATATAGTAATCACCCATCAAAATAAAATTATGTCTCTCATACGTAGTTACGTCAGCGAGCGTTGGCTAAAATCGATTAACCAAAGCTCTGATATCAAATGTGACGACCGCCCATGACTCCTGCACTAAACAAGGAAATGGTGCGCTGAAAAGTGTGCCAGGCAGCCATGGATGATCGTCAGGGTAAGGTAAAAACAGCGGAGTCTATCGTATTACTCACAGCGCATGGATAAAATACAATAGAATATATATATATATAGTGAAGCTCTACAAAACAGATTCTCATCAAATAACCTCATAGTAGTTTGATATAAAAATCTGAATAGTCAATACATCAAGCCTCACTACATATCACTCAGAAAATATACAAGCAGCGGAACATCCAGTACATATTGTAAGAAAATAATATGCAAGCCTCCAGCTCGTCTTCGCCATAAGCATCGTTGGTCACTAAGAACAGCACCTGTCACCTGCTACCAAGTCTGCCCATCCCAAAATGGATGAACAGCCCAATTTAATAAGAGTTGAACATAAAACCTTGAGTCAGACAACATTCTTAGTGAGCGGTAAATTAACTAACAACATACCAAAAGAGCATAAAGGTAAAAGGAATAGGAACTCAACCCGCCCACTCCACCTCTTTCTACAGTGATAGCCCCCAGACACACTAAGCAGAAGTAAACATAGCAAATCAGACATTTAAAGTAAAGCAATTATCACTCGAGTCAAGGTCGGTGTTTTCCAAGTACAAAACCCCCAAGGCTTAAACCAAGATCAGGTAAGCACCCGGAAAACATCGCTCTTGAGACCGAATGACGATACAACCAAAACATCCAAACATCCATGAATCTGGCTATCACTGTTATCAATACTTCGATACCATCGTTAATTGAATGACCGGCACATTCTTTCAGCCATCCGTCAAGGGCTAATGGTAACCCCGGTTCTAGACAGAACTCCGCACGTCGTCACAGCCCATGCCTTGGACTATCGAATCTGCCAGAGTACTCGACCACCAACTGTAGTCTTTTGGGACTATCGAATCTGCCCAACGTACTCTTGCTTTGAGTCTGCTAGAACCTTCAATAACGATGAAATCTCAGCCTTCTAGTCATCCTTCTCGACGACTATTCTCATACTAGCTCAAGCGACTCTCGAGCCAACCATTATCCACAAACTCGAACAATCCCTCGAGTTATCAACATGCTTGGAATGTATAACGACCCGCCGCTCTGACCGCCTCTAGTCGGTAATTAAACCAACTAGAAACGTTCAAAATGACGGATTGTTATTTAGTTTATAACATTTAAACAGAATCAGTCACAGAATCACAGAAACAATAATATATTTCATAAATAATTTTTCTTTTATACATCAGAGTTTTATACAATGAATCAGATTTTAATACAGCGGAACAATTATCTATATATATATAAATCTTTTTAAGTACAAAAGAAATCCTAAAAAATAAAGTAAAGCTTTAATCCCCCTCTCTCTAACTTCGCTGCCTGAAAATATTCAAGTTGTAAAAATACTCGGTCTGACCCGAGTATTACATTCAAAAGAAAATAATACCCAGGTCAGTCTAATTCAAACTCAGTTTATTAGTGCATAGAGACAATAATAATCAAACAATCAATTAGATGACAGTCAAAGATAAATTCACCTATCCGACCCTTTAACAAGAAATCGGATAACGGTATATATAACACTTAATAGTGTTACAACAATAAATCAGCAGATTTAAATTTTCAACACAGATAGATAGGAGGATTATTAATGAATGAAAATTTAGAAAACAACAGAATTGCCAAAAACGGCAATTAACAACAAAATCATCAATTTTAAATCAAATCAATTCAAACAATTGATATATCATTTAAAACATCAATATCGATTGGCTGCAGTGCACGCACGCGTGCACTGCCTCGCCAATACAGTGAGGAAATACACAAAAGCTCTATGAAAGCTCATAGACGAACATAGGGTCAAACCCAAGAAGAAGTCGGGTTCAACACAAATGAAATTCCAATAAAAATCGCAACGCGAACACGAGGTAAAACCCGAGCGTTTGAGATGGATTCAACACAAGTACAAAATCAAACAGCAAACTACATGTTGAACAATATGCAGTAGTGACCAAAGTCAAAACAAAATCAGGTTGAATAGAGGCTACAAGTAGTGAACTGAACACGCATGAACAATGCAAGTGATAAATGGGGTGTTCAATGTAACATGGAGCAATCAGAACATGAATGCAGTAGTGCACCGGTCAGTGCAAACTACTCTGACAACAAGTATGACTGGGATGCATACATGAACAAGAGATCAAGTTATAGCATGGCAAGTGCAGACTCAAGTGATGAAGCACGGAAATGATGCAACATGGAACTGCACATGGCAGTGATGCACAAATGAAAATGCAACATGGAACTGCAGAAATACGGCCGGTATATCATTGTGAAACTGGACAGTAACGTCAAAATGCATGAACAAAACATGCACATGAAGGCACGCAACAGGCAATCTAATACAACAGGGCCAAAGTCGAGACTGCAACTACACCAAAATGAAGACTTAAATGGAACCTGACCAACCAACATACTATGCAGGTTCAACAAAATCATGGCACAAAGAAATCAAGTGAAGTGGCCGAGATTAAAAATTTACAAAGATTCAACTGTAAAGAGTTCAACTGTAACAGCTGAGTTTTTTTCTTTTCTTTTTCTTTTTAAACATCATCAAGCACTAGGCATTTTTCAAATCAAGGACCATAGCCTCAAACTAGACTAGAAATTAGTTCAACACTGAACATAGGCAGAGTGAAAAGACTGTTGGCATGAAATGCAACTCAAGCTAATATAAATGGCAACCATACTACAGGTACCAAACCAGGGGAGCAACAGAGGCAAGCTAAACAAAGTCAAATGGGCTGCCAATATACAACTCAGGTCAGTGACCACTTCAAATGGCCAGGCCACAAGGCAACAAAGGCAACACAACAAGATCAAGTAAATACCCAGCATATACAGTGACAACCAAGTAATATATGCATAAAGTGAAGTTGAAACAGAATCAATTAAATGGAACTGGAAATGCAAAGGTGGATCAAAAAAAAAAAATCTAAGTTCATATACAATTTAAACAATTGGCTACAGGTTAATAAAATGACCAATTTGCAAACATAAATTGCCAAACCAATATACAACTTCGTTTTCTAAACTTGATGTAGAAAATATGCATAAGCATGAATGCTTAGTTGTATCTGCATATTAAATATGCAAACAGAAGTTGCAGTGCAACTACAAAATGCTCACTTATCTCTAAAATTCAATGCAAACACTACATAGCCGTATGGACAGTAAATGCAACTTATTACAACGAGTTACAGTATGACACAAATGCTCAAAGTAACTTGAAACCATTGATATTAAGTCACACTGAGCACAGGTATGCATGAGTATAGAAAAATTATTTGGATATCCAAGTGCAGACCCAAGTGACACATGCTGCAGCCGAGACACAAGATATGCAAACAAAGTATGCGGTGACAACAAGATTCAAGCTTAAGTAAAATAATTGAATCAGGGGAGCACTTATATGCATATATCCGAGCAACTGAAGTGTAACTGCAAATAAGATATGCATAGGTACAAAGACAACATGATGCAATGCAACATCATACTAGATGAAACCAAACTGCACTAATTCAAGTACTACAAATCAAAGAAACAAACCCGACTAGCTCAGTGAATTAAGTGAGGCCACAAGTGTACAGTCCTCTAGAGAACTCATGTATATAAATACCACTTGCAACAGATCCATATCTTTGGATTTAAGAGAGAACAAAAATTACTTACAGTTTATTTTTTTTCTTTTATTTGGATCTTGCAATTCGAACAAAAATTGTTCAAACATCATACTAAGTCAAAACTCAAGTAAGCAACTCAATCATCAGGTAACAGTGGTTTCAAAGCAATTCAGACAAAAATAAAACTTTTTTTTCTTTCGAAAACGAAGATAATGTAGTCAGAGTAACATGGAGTGATACCCGACCACACAATCAAGCATGTTGAAAAATCAAAAATGGCCAAGATGAACAAGATCAGTGTGAAGGCCGAAGTTAAAGGAAATTGATGCCGTGAAAATCAGTAAGCAAGCATCACAAAATTTAGTCTGCAATATTTTTTTTTCTTTTAAACCAAATATATTAATCTCAAACATCAAGCCGCAAGAAGGATGCAAGTTCGAAACAAAGTCAAGCCAAAGCCAGAAATTCACGAAATTAAAAATGGCCGAGAATACTCAAGTGAAAATTTCAATTAAGTGAGTACAACAAAATTCAAGGGCTTCGAATTTTGATAAAAGCAGTAAAGTGAATTACCATTGAGTGAATAACACCACTTCAATCGAAACCAAAGCCGATGAGAACGAAATCAACATCAAAATCCAAACAATCAGAGGAAATCACTAAATCGCAAAAATTAACATAGCTAGACAGTTTAAATTTAGATGTGAGTAAATTTAATTACTCACCTTACGTCGACGAGGAGCACGCGAGCTTGAAGACGAACGAACAGGAGGACGCGAGCGAAGTTGACGAAGGAAGAATCGAACTCGAACGAAGTTGTCGCCGACGCCTTCAATTTTGAATAACCCTAATTTTCGAAGGGGGACGAAGAAACGAGGCCGCCATTTTTTTTTCGTTTTTTTTATCTGATTTGAAATGATCTGAACGAAATAAAAAAGGGGAGGGGGCGTTTTGCAGAGGAGGCCGTAACTTGTTTATACCGTAGGTGGCTGATAGGTACGAGATTTGCAGAGAGAAGATACATAGCAGTGTACTAGAGATTTTGCAATCTTTTACTTCGGCTGAGATGATAGAAATGTGAACCAAAGATTTTTGCAATCCATTTTTTTTATATTATTATTATTATTTTTCCCATTTTAAATTCAATTTGTTTTTTTCAACATCTAACTTTATTTTGTACACAAACACCTTGTTTTGTTTTTGTAGATATTTTCCTTTACTTTGTTTTGTTTAATTTTGTTGTTAATATTTTAACTAAGTGTATTTATTTATTTTATTTTGCATTGATTTTATTTTTATTTAAGCTAAAGAAAAAAAAATGTTATTAAAACTAACCATCCCTCTATTAATTTACATAAACAAAAAATTATTAAATCCAAATTTTCTTTCTTCCAAGTCATTAGTTCGAATTTCGATTACAAATTTAATATTCAATTTCAACTCCAAAGTTAAATTCAAATTTTTATTCAACTTTTAATAGATTAAATTCTAAAATTTAATCGCCAAATTCGTTGTTATATTGGGAATTCAATTTAAGTTATCATTCAAATATTTAAAATTAATTAAATATTTTCAATTTAAATCGTTCAAAATTTAGGATCGTTACAACCTTCCCCCCTTAAAAGAATTTCGTCCCAAAATTACAAGTTAGGAAAAATGATTGTTAAAATCTCACCGATATTTATAGCCTACACAATTTCACCAAGCTTGAAACTTATTACAAATAAATAAATATAGGATTCATTCCATTTGTTTTATTTCACTAGCTTTGTTTATTGATTTCTGCAATCAAGACACAAAAGTCTTTTACTAAAATTTTCGACTTACAAAACCCAAATTTTAAATTTGCAATTCTTCATTTAAGAAATTTACATAGTATAACCTTTCCAAAGCTGTGGACTTTCAAAACATTTCAAAAATCCTCTTCCTTAGTTCATTAGGTTGGAATTTATGTTACTTTAATTTCAGATAATTGATTTTCTATTTAAAGTTTGAAAATACTTGCTAACTCGTAATTTAACAAGTCTATTGTCGTTCTTACAGACATTAGGCATACGCTGGCCAGGCGCAGGACTAAAAATCTCTAAGTACTAAATATACTTGCTTCAATTCCCAGTGAAAATACTTTTAAAAATTCTTTTAAAAATGGATATGGAAAGCACGTTCCCCCATGGATCACAGCTTACCCGGCGGTTCCGCTACTATCCCAGTAGAATCGCTTGTAAACTATAGATTTCACATCTCTTGAATTTCGCCATGGTTGTTGCATAGATTGCAGTTTACTCGGCGATTGCGCCACTATCCCAGTGGAATCGCTTGTAACTGTAGGCATCTTGCCCCACGAATTACGCTATACCATCAGATCGCGGTTTACACGGCGGTTACGCTACTATCCCAGTAGAGTCGCTTGTAAACCTAGGCATCTCGCCTCTCGAATTACGCTATTTCATATCATCTAGATCGCGGTATACCCGGCGGTTACGCTACTATCCCAGTAGAATCGCTTGTACCCATAGGCATCTCGCCCCTCGAATTCCGCTAGTTCCCGATCCCAAACACGATGATCCATCGTGGGGGATTTTAGTCCGAATGGACATTCCACATATGGAAATTCAACGTAGCTACGAATTTCAAATGGACACTCATATCGAGTTCCAATACCTTCTCCAATTTTCAAATGGAAGGTACTTTTCCATATCCTCAGTTTGGAAAACATAATATCATACATACATAGTACTTCATTTCATAGTTCGCACATATCATACTCATGTACTTACATAAGTTTTCCATAACAATTACTTTCCAAACTAATGGTTTTCGAATTTATCGTATTCTCATATATACGTTCTGAAAACCACAATATTTCATATCCATTAGAGGATTCACAAATTTTCCATTTCATTATCCATTTAAAATTTTCCTCTAAGCCGATTTGGAATTTTAAGGTTATCTTAAACCCAATTCATATTCATAATCCAATTCATTATCGACTTCACATTCGATTTGGATTTCACGTTACATCGTCAATTCTCAACACATAATTGATGTCTACCGATATATAACCTCTAAGCTCGTACGTCTCAGAGAAGGGTGTTAAGCTAAAAGAATAAATTCTCCGCCACCAACAGATATATATTTAATAGAGATCAATTGATATGTCATCAATTCACAATGTTAGACATACAATCCCAATCGACCATTCAAAATTCAAAGTTCAACTTATATTGTTTTTGGGTGTCAAAGTTAAACTCAATTTAACTCAAAATTCAATCTTTTTGAAAAATTTCCAAGTTGAACTAATTGTTCATATTTTCCAAAAATAATATCTTTACAAGATATATATAATTTTCCACACTTAACTATTTGAAACAAATTTCAAATATTCATTTTTTTCAATTTTTCTTTAAAAGATTAAATTTCAAACCTTTCATTCATATTTGAAAAACATTTCCATACTTATTTAATAATAAGTAATTCACAAATCCATTTATTTTCAACAATTGGAAAATATTCAATATACTTAAACCATAGTTAAGTATATATTTCATTCTTAAAGGAAATCATTCTTTTAAACACATTTATTTGAGTCAAAACGAATGTTGCGTAAAACATCGTTACGACGACCCAAAATCACTAGTATAGGGATTCGAATTTAAGATAGATATATAAATCCCAATACTATAAACAACATTTCCTTTCGGAAACCTTTTACTATAACAACAATGTTATAGTCCACCATTTCCTTTCTTTCTCTCGAAAACGTCTATTTCAACAATGAATGTTGAAATCTATGCTTTCAATTCTTAACACATTTTAAAACAACTTCAAATGGATTTACTTCATTTTCTACACGTTCAAATTCAAATTCATCACTGAATCAATTAAATCTATTATGAATTTTCATGTTGACAAACATCAAATTTGAAATCTAAATTTCATTTGAACTTTGCATTTGCTTTCTATTTCAAAAATAATCAACTAATTCTTTAGTAAATTACTCATCGACTTGGTTCCATTAGATTTATATCTCCATATTAACTATTTTAGACATTAGCCTAAATTCGAAATATAAGCTTTACATCAAAACTGGTTTGATTCATACAGTTAAGTCGACAAATAAATTTCCTTCCCAAAAACATTCCTTTTATATCTTATTCACTGTTCAAATCATAGATATAACTCCATAAATAAGCTATAACAATTTACTTATCAAAATGAGTCGTTTGCGGAATTTATAAACATCTTTAGAAATTCCATTTCTATTCATAAGACTTTGTTTCATAACCTCCTTTATTAATTCAATTCAATTTATATAACTCAGTTATATACCAAAAGTTCATATTATAAGTTAAGTACTATAATCCATTTATTTACTAAATCGTTCTTCACAACATTAGAAATCGATTTTCAAAAGAATTCAGAATCAAATTTCCAAATTATAGTTCAATAATTCTCTTGGTTATAACCAAATCAACATGTCCTTTTATTTTCCAATTATTACTTTGGAGATATTCAAAATATTTGGTTTAAACCAATTTATCAATTCACTTAACTCATATTTCATTTTAAATAAATCTCAATAATTCGATAATGAGTTTTCAAATGATCGAGACTCAAATCTAAGGAGACCTCACCGAAGAGAACTATCGCAAACCTAAATTTAGATAGCTACAAAAGAGAGGGGAATTTCCGAAAAAGATTTGAATTTTCAAAATATCTTTTATTTTCCAAAGAAAACAATTTTAAACTTCTTTAGATTTGAAAACACTTTCTTTAAAGTGATTCTAGTAACTATTCATATTAAACGCCATAAACTAAGCTTTGTGTAAACCAAAGCTCTGATACCACTTTATAACGACCTGCCGCTCTGACCGCCTCTAGTCGGTAATTAAACCAACTAGAAACGTTCAAAATGACGGATTGTTATTTAGTTTATAACATTTATACAGAATCAGTCACAGAATCACAGAAACAACAATATATTTCATAAATAATTTTTCTTTTATACATCAGAGTTTTATACAATGAATCAGATTTTAATACAGCGGAACAATTATCTATATATATATATATATATATCTTTTTAAGTACAAAAGAAATCCTGAAAACTAAAGTAAAGCTTTAATCCCCCTCTCTCTAACTTCGCTGCCTGAAAATCTTCAAGCTGTAAAAATACTCGGTCTGACCCGAGTATTACATTCAAAAGAAAATAATACCCAGGTCAGTCTAATTCAAACTCAGTTTATTAGTCCATAGAGACAATAATAATCAAACAATCAATTAGATGACAGTCAAAGATAAATTCACCTATCCGACCCTTTAACAAGAAATCGGATAACGGTAAATATAACACTTAACAGTGTTACAACAATAAATCAGCTGATTTAAAATTTCAACACAGATAGATAGGAGGATTATTAATGAATGAAAATTTAGAAAACAACAGAATTGCCAAAAACGGCAATTAACAACAAAATCATCAATTTAAAATCAAATCAATTCAAACAATTGATATATCATTTAAAACATCAATATCGATTGGCTGCAGTGCACGCACGCGTGCACTGCCTCGCCAATACCGTGAGGAAATACACAAAAGCTCCATGAAAGCTCATAGACGAACATAGGGTCAAACCCAAGAAGAAGTCGGGTTCGACACAAATGAAATTCCAATAAAAATCGCAACGCGAACACGAGGTCAAATCCGAGCGTTTGAGCTGGATTCAACACAAGTACAAAATCAGACAGCAAACTACATGTTGAACAATATGCAGCAGTGACCAAAGTCAAAACAAAATCAGGTTGAATAGAGGCTACAAGTAGTGAACTGAACACACATGAACAATGCAAGTGATAAATGGGGTGTTCAATGTATCATGGAGCAATCAGGACATGAATGCAGTAGTGCACCGGTCAGTGAAAACTACTCTGACAACAAGTATGACTGGGATGCATACATGAACAAGAGATCAAGTTATAGCATGGCAAGTGCAGACTCATGTGATGAAGCACGGAAATGATGCAACATGGAACTGCACATGGCAGTGATGCACAAATGAAAATGCAACATGGAATTGCAGAAATACGACAGGTATATCATTGTGAAACTGGACAGTAACGTCAAAATGCATGAACAAAACATGCACATGAAGGCACGCAACAGGTAACCTAATACAACAGGGCCAAAGTCGAGACTGCAACTACACCAAAATGAAGACTTAAATGGAACCTGACCAACCAACATACTATGCAGGTTCAACAAAATCACGGCACAAAGAAATCAAGTGAAGTGGCCGAGATTAAAAATTTACAAAGATTCAACTGTAAAGAGTTCAACTGTAACAGCTGAGTGTTTTTTTTTCTTTTTAAACATCATCAAGCACTAGGCATTTTTCAAATCAAAGACCATAGCCTCAAACTAGACTAGAAATCAGTTCAACACTGAACATAGGCAGAGTGAAAAGACTGTTGGCATGAAATGCAACTCAAGCTAATATAAATGGCAACCATACTACAGGTACCAAACCAGGGGAGCAACAGAGGCAGGCTAAACAAAGTCAAATGGGCTGCCAATATACAACTCAGGTCAGTGACCACTTCAAATGGGCAGGCCACAAGGCAACAAAGGAAACACAACAAGATCAAGTAAATATCCAGCATATACAATGACAACCAAGTAATATATGCATAAAGTGAAGTTGAAACATAATCAATTAAATGGAACTGGAAATGCAAAGGTGGATCAAAAAAAAAAATCTAAGTTCATTTACAATTTAAACAGTTGCCTATAGGTTAATAAAATGACCAATTTGCAAACATAAATTGCAAACCAATATACAACTTCGTTTTCTAAACTTGATGTAGAAAATATGCATAAGCATGAATGCTTAGTTGTATCTGCATATTAAATATGCAAACAGAAGTTGCAGTGCAACTACAAAATGCTCACTTATCTCTAAAATTCAATGCAAACACTACATAGCCGTATGGACAGTAAATGCAACTTATTACAACGAGTTACAGTATGACACAAATGCTCAAAGTAACTTGAAACCATTGATATTAAGTCACATTGAGCACAGGTATGCATGAGTATAGAAAACTTATTTGGATATCCAAGTGCAGACCCAAGTGACACATGCTGCAGCCGAGACACAAGATATGCAAACAAAGTATGCGGTGACAACAAGATTCAAGCTTAAGTAAAATAATTGAATCAGGGGAGCACTTATATGCATATATCCGAGCAACTGAAGTGTAACTGCAAATAAGATATGCATAGGTACAAAGACAACATGACGCAATGCAACAACATACTAGATGAAACCAAACTGCACTAATTCAAGTACTACAAATCAAAGAAACAAACCCGACTAGCTCAGTGAATTAAGTGAGGCCACAAGTGTATAGTCCTCCAGAGAACTCATGTATATAAATACCACTTGCAACAGATCCATATCTTTGGATTTAAGAGAGAACAAAAATTACTCACAGTATATATTTTTTTCTTTTATTTGGATCTTGCAATTCGAACATAAATTGTTCAAACATCAAACTAAGTCAAAACTCAAGTAAGCAACTGAATCATCAGGTAACAGTGGTTTCAAAGCAATCCAGACAAAAATCAAACTTTTTTCCTTTCGAAAACGAAGATAATGTAGTCAGAGTAACATGGAGTGATACCCGACCACACAATCAAGCATGTTGAAAAATAAAAAATGGCCAAGATGAACAAGATCAGTGTGAAGGCCGAAGTTAAAGGAAATTGATGCCGTGAAAATCAGTAAGCAAGCATCACAAAATTTAGTCTGCAATAATTTTTTTTTCTTTTAAACCAAATATATCAATCTCAAACATCAAGCCGCAAGAAGGATGCAAGTTCGAGACAAAGTCAAGCCAAAGCCAGAAATTCACGAAATCAAAAATGGCCGAGAATACTCAAGTGAAAATTTTAATTAAGTGAGTACAAAAAAATTCAAGGGCTTCGAATTTTTATACAAGCAGTAAAGTGAATTACAAGTGAGTGAATAACACCACTTCAATCGAAACCAAAGCCGATGAGAACGAAATCAACATCAAAATCCAAACAATCAGGGGAAATCACTAAATCGCAAAAATTAACATAGCTAGACAGTTTAAATTTAGATGTGAGTACATTTAATTACTCACCTTATGTCGATGAGGAGCACGCGAGCTTGAAGACGAACGAACAGGAGGATGCGAGCGAAGTTGAGGAAGGAAGAATCGAACTCGAACGAAGTTGTCGCCGACGCCTTCAATTTTGAATAACCCTAATTTTGGAAGGGGGACGAAGAAACGAGGCCGCCAATTTTTTTTTTATCTGATTTGAAATGATCTGAACGAAATAAAAAAGGGGAGGGGGCGTTTTGCATAGGAGACCACGACTTGTTTATACCGTAGGTGGCTGATAGGTACGAGATTTGCAGAGAGAAGATACATAGCAGTGTACTAGAGATTTTGCAATCTTTTACTTCGGTTGAGATGATAGAAATGTGAACCAAAGATTTTTGCAATCCATTTTTTTAATATTATTATTTTTTTTCCCATTTTAAATTCAGTTTGTTTTTTTCAACATCTAACTTTATTTTGTACACAAACACCTTGTTTTGTTTTTGTAGATATTTTCCTTTACTTTGTTTTGTTTAACTTTGTTGTTAAAATTTTAACTAAGTGTATTTATTTATTTATTTTATTTTGCATTGATTTTATTTGTATTTAAGCTAAAGAAAAAAATGTTATTAAAACTAACCATCCCTCTATTAATTTACATAAACAAAAAATTTTTAAATCCAAATTATCTTTCTTCTAAGTCATTAGTTCGAATTTCGATTACAAATTTAATATTCAATTTCAACTCCAAAGTTAAATTCAAATTTTTATTCAACTTTTAATAGATTAAATTCTAAAATTTAATCGCCAAATTCGTTGTTATATTGGGAATTCAATTTAAGTTATCATTCAAATATTTAAAATTAATTAAATATTTTACATTTAAATCGTTCAAAATTTAGGATCGTTACAGAATGATCCCGTCTGGATTATACCAAGACTGCTTCACATCATGCCTTGCTTTATCTCATCATAGCAAAGTCCCGTCTCAACAACATCATCAAATCCGTCCATATGAGCTTTATCATCCGCCACAAATGCCGTGAGCAGCTTTTTCCTATTCAAGAGCCTTTCCCTTAGCTTTTGAATCATCTTCGACCAACTTGTCCAAATCCAACCTCTAATCAACTAATTTATAAAAATCAATCAAATCAATCATTAATCCAAGTAATTAAGCATTCAAACATAATCTAAAAGCAATTATAACTAAAATGGCAATCTTGTAAATAAAGAGTCCAAATCTAACAAGCATGAATCATAAGTATTATCTCTACAACTTTATGGATGAACTTGCATAGGTTAACATGTATAACAATGGATGCCAAATCTTCATGGATAATGGATCTACACTTATGTTTAAGAAAATGCATGGAAATCACTATTTAACACAAAATCAAACCACCAATCCAATATGCTCCTTTGGATCCATGTAAGAGATAACCACTACTCACCGAATCACCTAAACACCTCAAAAACAACACACTTCAGATCTGGATAGCGAAGGTTCAAGCTTGATCTGTCAAAATTCCGCTTCAAACGATGAAATCTCTCTTCAATGGATGGAGATCTTCAATCTAAGCTCTTGGATCTTCGATTTGATCTTCGATTTGGATGGAAAGAAACACAAGATTAAAGAGGAGAAAATAAGTGAAGAAGTGTAGCACTCGAGCTCTCAAAATGGCAGGACTTCGTCGCTTCAAAATCCGGATCCCAAAAATGAAGCAAACCCCTTGTACTTATAGGCCGAACCTTAGGTCGCTCGCTCGCTATTAGGTCGCTCACGACCTAACTACGGCCGACCTACGACCTAGCAGTTCCCCCGACCTAACGACCCTGCAACTCAAGCTATCATGTGACTCAGCGACCTAACACACCTGTACTCGACCTAAAACATGCACGGCTTAACGACTCAGCCCTTCACGTGACTCAACTACACAAGCGACCTAACGCTCAACGATTTAGGCGATCTAACAACATCTTGACCTAGCGACTTAACAACAAACGCGACCTAACTACTAGGTCGCATTCCTACCAAAGTCGCCTAGACGACTTAACGACCTAACAACGTAACCCTCTACGCGACTTAACAACTTATCCAAGGTCGCGACCTAACCACTACAGCGACCTAACTACACAAAGCAAACAAAACATAGGTCGCATACGACCTAACTATACACACAGTGTCTCACGTCCAAACTATAACGACTTAAACTATTATCCTTAAGTCGCTCGAACGACCTATCTTCCTTAGGTCGTTAACTCGCTCAACCTCCTAGGTCGCTACTCCTATGTCGTTAGTTTCTAGGCTGCTAACAACTAGGTCGTTAACTTCCTTTACCAACTTCCTTAAGTCGTTAGTTCCCTTAGGTTGCTCCAATCTATGCCGCTAAGTCGCTCCACGACCTATCTGCTATACGACCTAAGTTATCACACGACCTAAGCTATCATACGACCTAACTCCTTAGGTCGCCTAAACTCTTAAGTCGCCGACTTCCTTGGGTCGCTCTGCCTTACCTTTAGGTCGCTCAACACTCTTCTACGACCTAACTCTGGACGACTTAACAACACCAACGACCTAATAACAACGGTTTTACGATCCTTCGATACGTAAAATACGGGTCGTTACAAGTCTTCGTTTAAGCAACTACAGTTTCAATCAAAAACTATTTTCAAAAATCAGTGGCATCTCAACATTCAAGTTTCAACCAAAGCAAAAGAATTGGAGGCTTTGTCTTCTGATTTAAAAAGGTGAGTAACTTTATTTGTAAAAAAATTTAGTATAAAATTCTGTTTGCATGCTTGTGATGATGAGATTAATATGATTGTGTGAACCTGCTGTGTATATATATATATGTAAGATATATGCTTCTGTTTCAACAGAATTTTCTTTGTTTATTAGTTCCTGAATTTTGTTTTGATTTGAATTCAATTTTCTCTAGGAATAATTATTGTTAGGACCTGATTTACAAACAAAAGATGTTGATTTAACATAGACTAAGATTTAAAATCTTAATTTAGTTAAATTGAAAACCTGGGTACCTCTGTGTAACTTAAAATATCAGCGCAAATGGAATAATATGGAAACTTAAACTGGGTAGTTAAAATTCCAGAATTGTAAATTGAATACACAAAGTAAAACATGGATTTCAAGACTAAAATCATAATTTTTAATTATGTTTGAGTGTGTAAGTCTGGGTTGAATAGAAAATGAAAATTTGGGATTCTGGGGTGATCTATGCTATCTGGGTGGTTGGGATCTTTGACATGGATGGAGGGGTGAACAGAGAAAGGAGGAAAATATCTGAAGATGGTCAGTATCACTATGGAGGTGGCAGTAGTGAATTCTTGCTTAGAACCCTAGTTTTAGCTAGGCATTTTGTTTTGATCGGTACGACCTGTAGGAATGATCGAGTTCAACGAGGAGTTGACAGATGGAAGCTTGGTCGTAGATGAGAGCATGGCCGGAGTTGCTGGATTACTGGTGATCAGAGATGCGTGGATGAGGCGATGACAGGTTTGGGATGGAAGGTTTCTGTTGTTTCCAGGTTTCAGACGAAAACTCGAATTCGATTTCGAGCTGCGGAAGGGTGATCTGTTGGTCGTGGTTAGACATGAGGTTGGTCGTTGATGTGGGAAGACCACCGGAAGTGGCTGGAGTTGATCGAAGGCATGGTGCATGTGCACCGTGCACTTTTGATTCCTGATGAAGTTGGGTTTGAGTGGTTTTGTGAACTCGAGTTGTTTCACGAGAATTCAAGTGTTTCGCTCGAAGCACTTTAGATTTTGACTCGAAGAAATTTGGGGTGGCTCTAGTTTGGTATTTTGTGACAGGTTTTCAACTTAAACCTGTATTGATTTGTTTTGTAATTTTTAAAATTGAAATTTAAATGTAAAGCAAGGTTTTAAATAAGTTTTAAATCTAGTTTATAAAATCAGGAATTTCAAGTTTAAGTTTGAATCTCAATTTTCAAATAAGATGAAGTTTTTAAATTTGATTTAATTACTTTAGAAATGTTTAAGTAGTTTGAATTTTTAAAATAAAGTTTTAAAAACGTAAGTAGAGTTTTAAAATCTGAAGATTAATCTAAATTCAAATTTAAAATAAGTATTTCAGTTTTGAAACGTGGGAAAGTTTTAAAATTTAAAATGTTTTAAACAATTTGAAGTGTTTAAAGTATAATTCAAATTGATTTGAATTTAAATATGAATTTGGTTTTAAATCCTTTTAAGCTTCTTTATTAAATGAGTGTTTCTTTAACTTGTAAAATGAAAGATTTTTAGAAATGTGTTTTAAACTTTGTTAAAGATAATTTGTATTCATTTTAAATCTTTAAATTTAAAATGAAATTTTGAAGGTAAATTTAAAGTAAGTTGTTTTAAGTACTTTATAAATGATAACTTGATCATTAATAAGAACAAAGTTTTATCTCTAAGTAAATTAGAATTTAAAGATTTGTAATTCATTAAATTTATAAGGAAATTTAATGGATAATTAATTTATTTGATTAATTAATCATTTTGATTAATTAAATAAGTAATTAAAGTTTTAAATTAATTAATTAATGGTTAAGATTAATTAATTAGGAATAGTTAATTTGTAATTAAGGATTTTTAATTAGATTTTAATTAATAATTAATTAATCAAGTAATTAATTACAGTTAACACTTAATTAATTAAATAATTAAAGGTTAATTATTGGATATTAAAGATTAATCAATTTGAAATTTAATAATGATTAATGTAAGTTAATTAGAAAGTAATTAAAGAATTTTTAATTGTTAATGATGGTCATTAACTTAAGATTATTTAATAATTAATTAATGTGATTAATTTAAGTAATTAATTAGATTAATTAATGAAATGATAATCAATTGTGAAATTTATTTTAAGTTTAAATACTTAATGGAAGTAATTATGGAACTAATTACTTAATGTAATTAATTGAGTTTAATGTGATTAGTTTAGATTAAATAATTAAGTTTAATTAATTTTAAACACTGGATTTGATAATAGTTACTTAATGTAATTAATGAAGTACAATTACTTAGTGAAGTAATTAAGTGATAATTACCGGATGTAATTAATGGAAGATGGTTTAATAATGAAAGTAATTTGGATTAAATTACTTTGTATAATTAATCAAAGGATTAATTAAAGAAATTAATTAAGGAGTAATTAATTTGATAAGTAATTAAGAGAAGTAAGTTACAGAATGTGATTAATCAAAGATGATTAATAATTATGGTTTAATTGAGAATAATTACTTAACGTAATTAATTTAAATAAGTAATTAATTTAAATTTAATTGAGGATCATTAATTAATATAATTAATGATGTAATTAAGATTGATTAATTAAGATTAATTAATCAATGATAAATGATTAAGGGTAAATAATTAAATGTAATTAATTAAGGATCAATATAGTTAATTATAGTTAATTAATTAATGAAGTAATTAAAGGTTAATTACTGATTTTGGTTAAGAGTATTTAATTTGTGAAATTAATTAAAGGATAATTAATAGAATGTAATTAAAGAATAATTAATCAAGGGTGATTAATTAAGGTGGATAATTAGAGAATAATTAATTAATTAATATGTAATTAATTAATAGTTATGAAAGCAATATTTATATGATGGAAGTAATTAATTTAATTCACTTTAAATTAATTAGAGATGGAAGTAATTAATTTAATTCATTTTAAATTAATTATAAATGGTGATTATAAATCATTGCTTATGTTTGTATGGATGATATTGTTTGCCTTGAATGGTTTGGAATCTCAGCTATGAGATAAGTAATGTTGTGTGATATGGATGCAATGATTGCATTGTGATGATAATATGGATTATCTTTTGATAATGATAACATGGATTAACTGCTGTGATGATTATCTATTGTGAATCTATGAATTATCTATCTATGTGTATATAGATAATGAAATTGAATTGTTTTAAACTTTTAAACAACATGGCCTTAAAAGATACGCTTTGGATTTCGATGTGACCGGGATCGAGTTTCTAGATTTGGATATCCGAAAACCACATTGATCCAAATTAATGATAGGTCGTGAATCTCAAGTAAAGAGTGAAGACTCGAGGTGTAAGGACTATTCGTCGTTAAACTCTGAGGGTGATTCGAATACGAGTTAACGGGGTAGTACTTTCAGATTCAAGATGAAGATTCGGAGTGCAAGGGTTATTGTCGTTAACTATGAGGGTGATTCCAAAATGAGTGTAACAAGATAATGCCATCGGTTTCGTTCGAACCCGGAACGAACTTTTATGGATTGAATGCTTTCAGAACATCGTCAGGTGGACGATGAGCATTCTAAGATAAATGTGCCCTATAAAGGTTACCGTAGCCTCAAGCCTCATCAACCAGGAATGGCTAAAACAGGAGAGGTGCAGCAAGGCTAAGTGGGTCATGCCCAAGTAGGACGAGATTTTCCCCTGTCTAGAGGTCCCTTTTTATTCGGCTGTGTGGGGAGTTGGAATGCGCACCAACTGCGGGGTTGTCTTGTTTGGAACTGTTCAGCAAGGAATTGTTATGGCTTTGTGCTGTAGGGGATTGGGAGTGATCCTCGGTACGGTGATCTAGGCCACGTACTGTGATGGGCGGTACCCCAGTATCCCTGCCATTGTATGGAATCCAAAATCCAATAAGTGCCAACGGTTTTGATTGTATTACCCACTTTTGTGGCTAGTAGCAGGAATTTAACGAATGTAACAATTTCGGCTATTTCACATTTACTTGAAAACCCTAGACCTATTATAATACCACCGAATTTCCTATCAAACGTTTTGGTTAGCGTAAGGTAAAAACTTTTCCATGTTTATGTGTGGGAAGTCTTATGTGATACCTTTTCTTTCAAAGGTTTTTCAAAGTTAAGCAACCTTAACCTGTTACTCACACTAGACTCATGTCTGACCCGAAGTTTATTTCTATTTTTCTTAAACTCTTGGATACTCAAATTTTTACGAGTACCCAAGAGATTCAGGTTAGCTTTGATGATTTGAGGAGGAGCAATGTAGTAGGAGGCTTCAGCATTGTTGATATGTTTAGTGTTCCGCTGTGTTTGGTATCTCTGTGTTTTCTCTGAGTTGTATTGAGTTGTAATAACTAGGCAAGTGTTTATAACTGTCTAGTATGTGTTGTATTATCTGTGTAACTCCGATAGTTGTTGTATACTAGGCAATAGTTTATGTCATTAATATAATTTATTTGTTCCGCTGTTTAGATTCTGATGTGTTTTTTCTTGTTTCTTCTCTTTCTTTCTCTTTTCTATCCATTTCTTTCTTATTAATGATGTGTCATTCTGTGGAGATGAATGGCGGGTCGTTACAGTGGTATCATAGCACTAATATGAGTGAATACCTAGGCTTTGGAGTGATTTCTTTCTTTAGAGAGCGTATTTTTAATTTTAAATATATTTGTATATTTCTACCTATCTATTGGGTTACCTATTCGGGTTTTCGAATATAAGTTATAAAGGTAGATGGGGTAGTGATGTGGGTAACACGACTACTACCATTGGTTGGAGTTTTGAGTGTTTGAGGTTGGAAGTGTGTCTGTTGAGACTGTAAACCTAATACCGTCTCAAGTGAGTTATGCAGTTGTGTAAGGATTTCATCGATCACTGAAGGAAACCTTTAAAAAGTTCGGAGTCCATCTTTGAAGCTGGATGAGTTGAATATTGGATCTGTTGGCTGAGCAAAGGCGAGTAATGGTTTCTTGATACCTCAGGGAGTAGTAGCCGCGTGATAAGATGCAGTGACCATGGAAGTGTGCGAATGTGTTTTCTTTGGAACAAGTTTAGGGTGGTAGATCTGCTTTGGTGTTCTGGCTGAGTTCAGAAGGGCGTTTCTTTTTGGCTTTGAAGTCCGAGTTTCTCGAAGAGCTTTGGATTAGGAAGTTTTTGGTATCAGTGTCAGCGATGCAGTTCGGAGTGTTCTGTGTTGGCAGGAAGCATAAAAACCTGAAAATTTCGATCTCGAAATTTCCAGATAGTTAGTGAAAAGAAGAAAGAGAAAGAAGAAGAAACAGAAAACTCAAACTCAGAATCACACATTCGCAGCGGACAAAATATAATATCACATAAATAGTAGTTTTGCAAAAAAGATTTGTATCTTTACACTTATATTTTTATACATCAGAGTTACAACAATTACACAACACTGGACAGTTTAAAAGAACAAGTCCTAGATAAACTATAATATATCGCAGCGGAAATACCCCATACGTTCCTGCCATCCAGCTCGCCTCCTGAGCTCTAGAACGTCCTTAGCTGAAAATATGTAATACTAGGTCTGACTCGAGCATTACATCAAAGTAACACCTGGGTCAGGCTGGAAACCAGCGTGAGTAAACCCATCTAACATAAATTTCAAAAGCATACAACTTATATATAACCCGGGTAACTTGCATCAATTACAATTTCACAAATTGTTATCGACATCAATTATTTTATTCACCAATTTCTAAGTACTAAACTTAGATTAAATGATCTAATTCACTTAAATCATTCCATTCCATCTTATTGATTTCACCTAGCAATTTATAAAGAATCGAAGTGGTTTTGGGTATTTACTAATACCCGACTCCGGTCTCTTTGAAACCAATATCATCATAACATAAATTATTCAAGTGAAATACAATTCAATTTTAAATACAGGGTGTCACATAATTCATAATCAATAGATAACCACATCATCACAATTTAAATCAAACATATCTTATCACATAACATCACAAACCACATATTAGGAATAACAACTAATCAAAGGCTTCCAATATCATTCTATTTACCCGTTAATTACATTTATGTAATTAACCCTTAATTAATTTCACAAATTAATTATCCTTAACCCAATACGGTAATTAACATTTAATTACTTCATCAAATAAATGAATTACTACTTAATTAATTATCTCTAATTAATCCCTTGATTAATTATACAAGGTAATCTAATCCAAATTTCTCTCATTAATAAATCACTTATTCAATGAATTAGCACTTGGTTAATTAATCTTAATCATTAATTGAAATTAAATTAATAATCCCTAATTATAGGTTAATTAACCTTAATTAATTAATCTTAAGTCTTTAATTAATCAATTTTAAAATTCTTAATTATTTAGTTAATCATCCTGTCATTAATTAATTAAATAATTAACTAACCGTCTTAATTATCTTAATAATTTAATGAATCCAATCATTAAATTTTATTTATCTTTAAGATAAACATTTCTTACTTAATCAAAGTATTTAAACAATTTATTTTCAAATTTATTTTAAATTTCATTTAAAACTTCATTTTTAAACTTAAGATACAAATTTAACTTAAACAAGGTTTTAATTCAAAACCATTTTATCTCATATGTTAAAAGAATAACCATTTTATAAAATAAGTTTAAAAGAATATAAAGTTCAATCAATTTAGACATACATTTTAAACATTCCAAGTTATTTAAAAAAAATTCAATTTTTTTTTAAGTTTACTTTTAAATTTCAAAACTGAAATACAACTTAAATCTTGATCCAGATTTAAACTTAAATCTTTAAAGTTTTTCTTACATTCCAAAAACATTTTAAAGTTCAAATCATTTTAACCATATTTTTAAAGCAATTAAACAATTTAAAATGAAAACTTATTTTATTTAAAAAAACAGAAGTTTAAGCCCAATTCCAGATTTCAAAAACTCAGATTTAAACTTATTTTAAATTTCTAATTTACCAATTTAGAACTTACAGTTTAAACTAAAACCTCCAATACTTTTTTACTAAAAAGTTTTAAAACCAAATTTAAATTTAGAAATTTAAATTAATTCAAACTTAGGTTCAACTACTTTGAATTCAGATTCAAATTCAGTTTAAACTTAGTTTAAAATTTTCAGTTGCATTTAAACTTTATTTTTAATTTTCAAAAACATAAACAGGTTTTCTGCTTTGATTTGTAAAACCTGAAACAACTATAACTCGGGCTTCCCGTAAATTTACTTCGGGTCAAAACTATTACTGCTTCGAGCTAAATCTCAACTTACTTGAGACAATCCCGAGTGAACAAAACTCCTCAACCCAAACATTCACCAACATGTCCACCATCCCCTATGCTCCTGAACACTGGCTCCGGCCAACGCTGATCGACTACGCGACCACTCCACAGTCGACAATCAACAACTCAGTCAAACCAAACAACAACCCAATCAATTCTTGCACGAATTCAAAATCGCGACCAAAAATTCCCAAACCTGGAACAACAGTGCCCCCCTTCAACCCCAACCTGTCAACACCTCGTTCACGCGCCTCCAGCCACCGTTACATCAAAAACTCTGGCGAAGGCCTCGACAACTCATCATCTTCCAATGCCCAAAGAATAGTTGAACTCGATCAACAATACTTGCCGAAATGATCAATTCTTTCCTAACCCAGAAAACTAGGGTTCAAATCTTCAAATCCCAATCACAGCATTCAAAAAGAAATACACAACAATCTGAAAATTTTCTCAACATCCCTGATATCTCCTCCCCTAGAAACAAATTTAACTCAATCGAACACATAAATCAACAGTGCTAACCCAAAAAGTAAAATATAGTGAATATGGGACTGCTCTTTGGTTTTGACATTAGAAATTGAAATCTTGGTTTAAAATTCATGATTTTGCAGGATGTTTCGATTCATAATCCTGAAATTTCAAATCAATGTACTTGAAAATTTCACAAATTAAAGTTGTTCATATGTTTATAAACTTTAGAGCTGATACGGGATTGTTTAACTTAGGTAATATTTTTAACCCATAGTTTATGATGGAAATAAACATAATTTGTTTCTGCCTTATCTAAACCAAGATTAAATCAAGATAAAGAGGATTTAAAATCAAGCAGAAGCTTAAAATTTTAGGAAACAGACATGTATCAGAAAACCAGCATGCATTCATAAATATATTCATATATATATATATATATATATATATATATATATACACTCACAATAGATTCATAGTATAATTTCATCTCTAATTAAAAGTATGAAATCAACTTTTACCTATTTAAAATTTAAAAGTGGAGTTACTCACCTGATTTTAAACATGCAGAGCAGAGCACAGTTTCAGATTTGAAAAGCCCCAGGAGCTTAAAAACTGAATTTGCTTTGCCTTTAAAATTTTAGTGCTTTGAATCCTTTAATCTTGAATGTTTCCGATGTTTTAATTTGCTTTAAATCCAGGTTGGCATGCATGGAAAATTTTCCAAGTTGAAGAGAGAAATGCAGGTTTTCTTGAAAATGAAATGCAAGATTTCTTGTTTTCCAGATTTTGAAAAATGAATGCTTTTTAAAAACATTAGTGCTTTGATCTTTGAAACTTGAGTTACAGATGTTTTCAACTTGCTTTGTTTCCAGATTTTAGAAGAAGGAATGCAGGTTACAGATTTGTTTTTAGAGTGGGATGTTTTTCATTCTTATCTAAAAATTTCTTGGTTATGAAATGAAAATGAGAAAAGAAGGGAATGGGAAAAATGTAAGTTTATATAACTTATTTATGATTTATTTTAAAATCAAAGAAAAATTAAAATTATAGTTTGACACTTGGCTTGAATCTTACATTTGTCATTTTAAAATGATTATTAATTTACATTTGTTATATTAGATCCTAAGATGTTTACACATGTTCCTTTTAATTAATTAGTATTTATAATTGAAGTTAATGAAAGTTTTAAACTAAATTAATTAGTTTTTAATACTTAGTTATATATAGATAATAATTTTAAAGAAATAAAACCATTATAATTATAAATAAAAACAATACACATATCAATTATTTGAAAATAACATTTTTAATATCTTAAATAAATTTATAAAAGAGGTTGTAAATTAGTTGTTAAATTTTATTAACAAAAATTATCAAATCAATTTAATTTTTAACACAGATTATTAAATTTATATTACCAAAATTCTGGGATATCACATTCCTCCCCCCTTAGAATCTTTTCGTCCTCGAAAAGAAACGAAGCAAGAATTTATTAAATGCTTAAAATAGTATAGATTTTCTTTGATTATTTTTAAAACACTTTTAAAATCTATTTTATATTATAAAATAATTTTTATAAAAAGTACTTTTTTTATAACTCGATGTCTCAATAAGTCCATCCTCGTTCTCATTGAAATTCGGTCATATGTTGATCAGGCGCAAGACTGAAAATCTATAAATACTCAGCAGACTCATTTTCAACATCCAGTGAAAATACTTGGAAAATAATTTTATTGAAAATATAGAAAACAGTTTTTGAAAATAGAGGAAATATCTTTGGTGAGAATGCTCTGGAAATCATCACCCCCATCCATGGTCCCAGTTACATCCAGGGTTACGCTGCCATCGCAGAAAAAGTCCATGTAACTGCAAGCTCTCCACGGCCTCTCAATTACGCCATGGAACCCACGACAGATCGCAGTTACATTCCAGGGTTACATTGCCATCACAAGAAAAGTCCATGTAACAGCAGGCTCTCTGCGGCCTCTGATTTTCGCTGTCGAATTGAAACTTCTCCACTCCTACATAGGTCGCAGTCTACCGATATAATATCAAATGCAGACTGTTGGCTCTCAGCGGCACACACGACTTTCGCTATGTTACCATAGGTCGCAGTCTACCGATATAAAATCAAACGCGGACTGTTGGCTCTCAGCGGCACACATGACTTTCGCTATGGTATACTCTACTCATAATCCCCAGGAACTAGTTTTGTCCGGACTCCTCACAGGATCAACCCCTTGGGGCTCAAAGCAGCACCACCCGGTGGCACTCCAGAGAAGTTCATTTCAAGGAAGCACCTTTTTCCCCACAGTCATCATCAAAACATTTTATACTACATACATATAGTATCTTCAAATCATACACCTAGTATGATCTCATACAAAGCTACTTTACAAAAAATCGATTATTCCAAAATCTATAATTCTCAAACTAGCTTTCCAAATTCTCATATTGATTTTACCCAAAAATCAAGAGCCTTTCCAAATCCAAAAGTTCCTAAAACCTTTTCTAAAATACTCTAAAGACTCTTTATATATATATATATATATATATATGTATGTATATATATATATAGTCAGTGTAACATCCCGCCTTTTCGCACGATTTAAACAGACACGTATGCTGATTCAATCCATACGGAAGGGCGATTGTTATGGGGTAAATAAGAAAAATAAGAAAGAAATAAAAGAATACAGAATCTCGCAGCGGAAGGATAAAATATAATAATAAAATATACAGTTTATAAATCTGTTTACAAAACATTCATATAATACATATCAGAGTTACACATACCAACAACAATGCAGCGGAACAGTGTGTAGTGCACTAGTATAAATAATAATAATATACATCTTCGTCTTCATCCTCTAGAGCTAAATCTTCAAATCCTGAAACGCTCGGACTGACCCGAGCGAATTGAAAAGACAAAACACTCGAGTCAGAACTAAAAGATATTATGTAAGTTAAATTAACAGAAATAAATATGAGTGCAGTAACTCAAGAGATGCTCGGGATTTACATCTCCTAAGGATCCGTTAAACTATTTACTATATAGTATATTGCGCTATTATAATAGTGTCTATTTGTAAAATAAACATACTTTTTAATAGCGTTAAGGGGTTACCCATATAGCCCTTAACACAAATAATGCCAATAGTCTATACAGTATCGTAATACCTCCTGATCGGGAGGCTACCAGAGGATACTCCATAGGTACGACACAAATAGAAACTCGTAGTAAAGGAGCGGTAGGTTAGGTGACAAGGCACAACTAGGCAATGCCAGGGTAGATATACCAATTACGCTTCCGGGCCGATGGAAACGCGCAGCGCGCAGCTGCCGCCCACCTCGAACAAACTCCCCACATCAAAGAAATCAAAAATGAAGGTGGCCACCGAATCAATCCAAAATCAGAGTATAGTATCGAAGGGAAGTGTCTCATCAGAGGTGCTACCTCATTAACCCGTCAATCGCTCCTGTTTTAGCCACCTTATGCCAACTCACGGGAGTTGGGTCCACGTATTTACCTTACAGGAAACGTCGCCACCAACCTACTTCATTCTGGAATCTCCACCGCGTACATGGTTAGTCAAAGTGGTTTTCGGTATCGACAGAGAGTATGTCCATATCCGATCTCGGTCTCTTTGCCAACCAATCATTATTATAACACCGCGGTTATTAAAAAAAATTATACTTTTAAAACCATAATAAAATATCCATTTAAAACCCATATAAACTCGATATCATTTATTCTTAAAGCCCCAAATCAATACGATATCATTTATTTTCCAATATATATTCTTTCCAAAATCATAGGGTTTCCAAAGTAAAATATTTAGAAACCAAAACTCTTGAATATACTATTTCCAAATTATACTACCTTGAAAACATAGCTTTGAAACAAAATTTCCATCTCTTAAATGGTTAAATATTAAATTACTTTTATAAACAAAATAGCTTCTTTAGATTTCACAAATCAATTTCAAATATCGATTTAAACTTCCAAATACCATTTCAATTCTTATGTTTCAAGGCTTTAAATATTTCACCATTTCAAACAGACTCATTTGACAATTCCATATATATATCAAATTCAGTTACTTATTACTTAGACTTGAAATGTTTGCTTAATGAATTCAAAATAAATTTAAGAAAACCTTTAACTTCATATAACTGGATCATCTTTCAATTTATTATATATTCATTTAATCAACCTGATATTCATTAAAATCACTTTACACAAAAATCAAGTTATAAAAATCATATCCTTTAAAAATTCTAATTTTTATTAAAATTCAATTTAACTTAATATTCATCTTCCAAATCTATTCTCATTTAAGTCATAAAACTCCAGAAATTAAATTTTACATAAATGTTTAATCTTATTTGATCTTAAAATCAAACTTTATTTAAACTTCAAATCAAATTTATACAAAGCTTAAAAACCGAAAATTACTATATATATATATAATAGCCTTTATCAATAACCAAATCAATATCTCATAAACCATATATATATAACTTTACAAAACCATAGAAAAACATTTCAAAAATAATTTTATACATTTACCGCGGTGCCTGTATATAATTTTCTATCATATGGTCAAGTGATACAGATGTTTATCATTTCAATCCGCAATTTAAAATGAAAAAAAAATGCGGTTATATATCATTTCAAACCGCAATCCCGAATGAATGAAATGCATAGCAACTTGCAATTAATAAAATTAATCATCCATTCATCCATCAAATCATACATCCATTTATCACAGTCATCATCCAATTTCAAACAATCATCAATACATAACAGGTGATAAATAATGGTATCAATTATCAGTTTACACTCAAAATAAATTTAATAACGGTTAATTGACAGTTTATATGCAAAAATAACCGTAAATTTAACTGGGAGTTAATATGAAATAAAAATTTAACATAACTATGACTGGTAGTTAATATGCAATTAAATAAATTCTAACTGTCAAATTTATATGCAATAAATAAATAAATTTACAGTTATATTAAATAAATGCGTTTAGACAGAAATAGCGAATAAAACATGCCAAACAGTCATAAAAAAATTTCTACCCATATCTAAAATTAATTTAACAAACACAAGAAATTTTAGAAATTGTGAGTGGGTTAAAACACTCACCTTTTGAATTTAAATCGAATTAAAAATCCGATATAAATCCAAAAATTCGACGATCTCTAAATCTATCCAAACCAGTGTCAAAAGATCTGGAATTTTATTACGATCCTAACAAAAAAAATATTGCGTGAAACGGAGTTCGTAGGAGAAAGTTATACGCATTAATGGTGATTGAAATTTCAAAAAAAAAATAGAAATATAAGAACAACTTCAAGCGCCACGTCATCCCCCTTTCTTTCCCTCTCTCCCTCATGCGTTTTGCTTCCATATTTTTCTGAGAAGTTTGAATTTTAGCTTTTGATTTGGTTTGGAATTTTTATTTGGATCTAAGCTTTGTTTGTCTACTATTGAGGAGGAGAAGGAGCTGATTAAATTTTACGCGCAGAAAAATGAGAATAGGCGGAGGCTAGGGTTTAGCGGGGTATTTATAGATGAAGTTTGTTAACGCTAAAATTTGAACGCTAACACCCCGGTGTGTAAAGTGTAGTTGTGAAAGCACCACCTGATGATTCGGGAATAGAGTATAAGCAGAAAACTGCAGAAAAAACAGTAAACAACAGCGATTTTATAGTGGTTCGGCTTAATAGTTTGCCTACGTCCACTTTGAATATCTTTATTGATGAATTCGTTACAGATCAATACAATTCTTCCCAAGTACAATACACTTTGAATTACTAAACACTTTGAACGAATAGCTCAAACTTCAATGTGAGTGAAAGTCTTCAAATCCATGTCGGATGTATGAGATTTCTTCTTGAAGTTGTTGGTAGCGTTCTACGTGTCTTGAAAGCTTTGAGTGTCGAGTCGGTTTGGAATGCAGCAGAGTATCGGTGCCTGGAAAGAATGAGCCAAAAGTCCCTTGAATGTTGGAGGTGCCACTGTATTTATAGTCAGTTCCCATGCTCGGTCGTAGGTCGTGACTGACCTAAGATAGGTCGCAAGTCGTGGCCGACCTACAAGACATGGGCTGCGACTCAACAGGGGTGTGCTTGTTCGTTTGGACACAATGGCAAGCAAGTCCTAGGTTGTGAACGACCCAACTGGTGGCTGCAGTATTGAGATTTATCCTCGTAGTCTTAGGTCGTGAGCGACCTATCATAGGTCGTAGGTCGCAAGCTTTTTCCTAAAGATGGTTGGATAGAATTGCACTTAACTCTGGAACGAGCTAGTAAGCAGTAGGTCGTGGTCGACTTAACAGATCAGGGTATAAGTGAAGCGGCATAGGGATTTTATTTCATCTGCTTAGGTCGCAAGCGACCTACTATAGGTCGTTAAGTAGTTATCCTTTTTAAGTCGCTCCATACTTTAGATCGGTATATATCTTTAGGTCGTGTTGAACTTTCTGTAGTTAGGTCGTTCCACCTTTAGGTCGTAAGGTCGCTAAGACAATTATGTCATTAGGTCATTGAGGCTATTAGGTCGTCAAGTCCTCTTAGGTCGTTGGGCTGCTGAGTTATAGGTCGCGGAGTTTTAGGTCGCCAGGAATTCTTAGGTTGTTGGGCTGCTGAGTTATAGGTCGCGGAGTTTTAGGTCGTTATGTTTTAGGTCGCGGCAGAAGTTGGAGTTAACATTTGCCCCTCGAAGTGCAGGCCTATGCCATGGGTCGTGTGCTTCGACTTAATTTTGCTAGGTCGTGAGCGACCTAAAACATATACTAACTCGCACGTCTGCTTGTCTTCTTCTTTCAGCCCCATATAAATTCGTTAAGTCGCTACTCCCTCCTTACACACTTACTTCAATTTCCTGTGCCGCCATTAACAGAATTCTACGATTTTAAAGACAAATTCAAGTTAATCATTCAGCGATTCATCCTTGCTATCAAATTACGTAAGTATCTTCGATCTTTATCCATTCCATGATCACCATCGAACCACAAACTCTAACTTCCGAACCCCAGACCATTTTTGTGCGTCGTGCTTCACTTTGAGTCAGGTTGTGATCGATTTTTGATTGTATCTGGTTACTGTTGTTGTTGTGATTCACGAATGCACAATAGTGAGTTAGATTTATGATAGATCGAAGATATGTTGAATTGGTTTTCGAGTGATTTGGTGGTATGAGAAGAAGACGAACTTCATGAATAGGATGATGGATTTCGTGGTGTTGGCGTTAACGGGTTATCAGGTCTAATGAGTTTTTTGTGTGAATAGGAAGTCAGCGACTTAGTGGATCTGAGCGTTCTAAGATAACTCATGACCTAAGGGAAGCTGGATGACCTTCAAACTCGCGACTTAACTTTCTTGAATGACTGCATAGCGACTTAACATATCAACGACCTACTTTTTGCGGCAAGGCTCTAGGTCGCAACCGAGTTAGGACTTGATAAATTCGCGTTGCCTTGGAATTTTTAACTTGCACAGCGCGACTTAAGATGACTCCGACCTATGCTCGGTCGCTGGACGACCTAGGACTTGTGAAATTCTGCGACAACTTTGATTGAACTGTTTGAACTTTGGGTTATTTGGACTTGAATTTTGTTGTACTTCTTTGCAGATTATCTCCAATGCTAATAACCTGTTAAACATAGTATTTGCAGAAAAATGGGGCGAATATACTGCCATTGACTGCCCACATCAAATGACAGATTAGTCGACAAAGAATAATCAACTTAAATGAACTGTGTGAACGAAATGCGGAAAACTAAAGAATTCAAGTGAAGTATTAAAGCAAAACTAAAATATCCAGTTAAAGCCGATTCGTTTGCATTAACACTACGCTTGAATTTTGTATTAACAAATTCTGAAACCACATAGCCAACTAATTGTCAACTAGTTTAATTTTAGTTATGTTTGCTTTCTGTTTTCGTTAGTTCTGCACAACACTTCACACTTTTTAGGAAACGTGCACCTTCTTATTTGAATATCTAGTTCCTTGTATAGAATGTCTTCTCAACAAGGAGAAACAGAACCGGCAGAAGAGACTTTCCCAATTGCTACGCCATTGGTTGATCCTCCAGAGAGAGTTTCCACCACATTAACATACAAAGTTTTTCGGCAACTGTGCGCTCTGTTTGGCATTGCTGAAGCAGATGTCATTCTTCCTGAGAGAAACGATACTGCTGATATACCACCTTCTGGTTTTGTAGCGGTTAATCGTCAAATGTGCACGAGTGGAGCTATCCCTCCTTTTAACGACTTTCTTCAACAGCTTCTTCTCCGACTAACCATCTCCCCCTTCCAGCTGCACCCCAATGGCTATGCTATTCTGATGGGGTTGTGTGTGCTATTCGGAAGGACGCTGGATTGCCTTTCGAGTTTTGATGAAGTTTGCTATTTGTGCACATTTGCCAGAAATAAAGATCACCCTTCCATCATTCTTGTGAGAAGTGCTAGGAATCGTAAATTGATAATTGGCCTTCCCGAAAGCGCTCACTGTTTCCTAAGCCAATTTTTCTTCGTTCGCTGTCCTCCGGGATTCTATACTACCTGGAGAGTAGGAAGTAAGAGCATTTATCTTTGTTCCTGATGTTTTTCTCTGAGCTTTTCATAGCCTGAGTTATCAAATGTTAACTTCGGCTTTTACTTTTCAGCGCTTCCTCCTCCTTCTAGGGATTCTAGTCATAAAGTAACTTTCGAGAGGCTCAAGGCCGTGCCAGTTGAGGAGAGAGACATTCAATTTCTGTTGAAAGACGAATTTTTGCATCAGTACGGACTTTTGCATGCTTCTCGTTCTACACATCCTCATAAAATCCCAGACTCCCCGGCTAGAGCGTTGGATGCCCCAGTTTCTACTGACACATCCATACCAAAAGGACCTGCTTCCGAGGCTTCGCTAGTGAAGTGCTCCACCTCTGTTGATATTGCGGGGCCATCTAACAAACTTGCCCCGGTTATTGAGGAAGGAGAACCTCAGGGATCTCCCCAACATTCACAGAAATCTGGTGAAAAAGCCGAGAAAACCAGTCCTGTCAAGCAGAGCAGGGACGACACTTTCGAAGGACTGAGCGACCTCTTTGCCACCTTGCAAGAGATCTTTAAAGATGATCCTATAACTACCGGGGTTTCTTCTTCAGTAGTCGAGGCGACTTCTATTCTGCAACAGACTCCGTCAACTCAAGAGTTGATGTTAACTTCTACACCCATAACTACTCCACAATTAAAGAGTGGTTTGTAGTTTGATGCGCGTAGTTTGCACATTATACTCACTTAGAATCTTTCAGCACTTTTATGCTTCTGACTTTTTGTACTTTGAAGAATTCTAAAATTTAGCTTTTTTTTTATTCAGATCCTCCGATGGGACGCAGCGGATCCTACTATGATGATTTCCAGCGCTACGGGAGGCGTAGCCAATATGATTATAGGCGTTACCTCCCCTCTTACAGAGAATCCGATGAAGAAAGAGCCGCCCGAAAGGCTCAAGAGAAGAGGGCTCAAGAGGAGCGTTATGAAAGAAGAGAGAGGGAGGAGCGCCACGATTCTTCGCAGAGAGGCGACGATTCCCATAAAAGAAAATCCCATGATGACCGAGGAAAAAGTCATATGGTTGAAGATTCGAGCAAGCGAGCCCGACATGGTGAGAAGCACACCTCTACAACTCCTGAAAAGGTTACTGCCCCCGCCTCGCTTGACATTCCTTCTGGTTCTCCCGCTCTCGGGAAAGCAGATATTCAAACAATAATTAGCAGGCCCAAATTCCAAGTTGGACCGGGCCCGGCCACTCTACAAAGCCGGTTTCCATAGTGGTGCCTGAAGGGAGTGAGGTTCGACCTTGACTTGGTCCACATTGACAAGTCTGCCATGTTACGAAATCTCGATGCCGTCAAGCTTGATATTGAGAGGATGTCGAACTGGCAAAAACTTGTGACGAGCTTCAAAGGGTTAATCGTGCAAATATAGAGGCCATGCTCACTATGGAAAATGATAAAGCCGAATGGCAAAAGGTTCTCGAGCAACACGATACTGGAATGAGGAGCATCGCTTCTTACAATGAAGAGCTTGAAGCAAAAGTTGAGGAACTGAAACAAGAGCTTGCTACTTCCTCTACTTCCTATTCTAAAAAAGAAGAAGTGCTCTTAAAACAAGTGAGAGATGCTCATGCCAGCCAAAGGGATGCCGAAGACAGGCTTGAAGTGCAAAAAAGAATTAGTGAGGGCTATGTTGCTGATGTTGCAGAGCTTCGGAAGAAAACCAGCTCCCAAGAGGCGGAGATTCAAATGCTTAAGCTTCAACTTTCCAAAGCTGAAAGGGAGCGTGATGAGGCCGTCGCCGGCAAAATTGCAGCTGAAGAATCTCACGAGGCGACGAGGACCAACATCAACTCAACATTATTCGATTTCTACCTGCATAACATCTTGGGGCGTGGTAGCCTCGCCTTTCTAGGCCCCAAGTATGAAATTACTATGGCTGAAGTTTGGGAGGCTGCACTCGATATGCTTGGCGGTAAAGGCGCTGGCTATGCTGAGTCATCTCTTGAGGAGCATTATCTTGATGATGATGCTCGTGCCGCTCTCGCCAAGGGGAGAAAACAGCTTGCAAAATTAAGGGCCGAAACAGTGGCAGGAGAATATTCGGGAAAAACCATCTCAACTGTTCCAATTCAGCCTTCTCCTTCGGCTGAAATTGACATTATCGGTTCTAGTTCTCATTCTCTATCTCCTACCAAAGTTACCACCGAGATCACAAGCATACACGGTGGAGATGAAGGCGATGAGGGTGTAGAGGTACAGGCTTACGAGGTTGACGTCAGGAAACCGACTTCTCCGGGTAACTCTATTGTTAATCTTGCCCAAGTAGACTGCTCATCTGTTTCTTACGAGCTTGATGAGCTTTTTGACTACTTCTTGAATCTCGACGAGCCATTGTCTCCGCTTTTTACTGACTTGAACTTTTTACCTTCTGTAGAGAAAACGTCGAGCATCGTTCAAACTTCCCCACCTCCAATTATTCTTCCTCCATCTATTCAGGTGACTCCTCCTTCTGCCTCGCAACCGGGATCGCAAGAGGAGCAAATAGAAGCTCTACAAGACTTGGACGATCCCAATGCTTCACAAGAACACAAGGGAGAAGAAACTGAAGGGAGTGAGAAGACTCCAGAAGCAACTGGTTCCGATGATGAACCATTAACTAAACTTCTTTCTCCAGGGAGTGGGTCTTCCTCCAAGAAGAGAGGAAAGCAGGGAGTTTCCAAGCAGAAGACGAAGGGATCCTTAACTGGCGAAGAAAAAACGGAAGAAAGTCCGACTGAGCCCCTTTCTCCTTCATCCCCTACTCTTACAAGCCGGCCTAAGAAGTTGGTTATCCGGCCGGGTGTGGGCTCAAAAGGTGGACGGAAGAAGAAATGATGGCTCTGGTTCTGTGGCTTTCGTATCGCTCTTTGCTTTTTGTATATACTGACCGGAGATTGTGCGGATACCGGCCTCCATTTTTCTTTTTCTTTTTACCTTGAAACCTGTACCTGTATAAAATTCTAATAGTGTTGAATAAAATGTTTCTTTTTCTTTGTACAAACTTCTGTCTGTATCTGAGAATGCATTTATTATTCATTTTTGTACAAGTTTCTTTGCACGATATTGCAGTGAGCTTATGGTATACTGTTTGAGCGCAATTTTATCGATGTAGTTATACCATGTTGCCCCTATACCATAAGCTCGTTGCAATATTTTATATTTTGAGGGGACTTGTACTTTTATTTTCTAGAGAATAATTATTCCATACTCGGAGGAATATTATTTCGTTAGAAAACAGAATACAACTTCCTCCAAATAAGTTTTTATGCTTCATCCTTCGAAAATATCACTTTCTTCTTTTGTGCATATACACATTTTACCAAGTGAATTCTTCTATGTGGTAAAGCGGGCATCCGAAAGGTACTTTAACTTCTTTTTTGAGGAAGAGAATTTTCCAGAATAGGTGGATCATTCTTCCTATGAGAGTTAAAGTGTGCCTTTGAAGATGGCTTCTTTTTTTTTTTTTTACATGCCACAGTAAAGGGCTTTTTGATTTTTGCTTCTTTGAAAAGTTGCACCTCTGAGGAGGGCTTTTTCACGTTTCAACACTTGGAAGTTTTATTTCAATCTCGGTGAAACATGTGCCTTAGAGAAGCATTTTGCCTCCGAAGAGGACTTCGGTCTCTGAGGAGAAGCATTCGGTCTCCGTAGAGAAGCATTTTGCCTCCGAAGAGGGCTTCGGTCTCTGAGGAGAGGCATACGGTCTCCGTAAAGAAGCATTTTGCCTCCGAAGAGGGCTTCGGTCTCTGAGGAGAAGCATTCAGTCTCCGTAGAGAAGCATTTTGCCTCCGAAGAGAGAAGCATTCGGTCTCCGTAGAGAAGCATTTTGCCTCCGAAGAGCGCTTCGGTCTCTGAGGAGAGGCATTCGGTCTCCGTAGAGAAGCATTTTGCCTCCGAAAAGGGCTTCGGTCTCTGAGGAGAAGCATTCAGTCTCTGTAGAGAAGCATTTTGCCTCCGAAGAGGGCTTTTGTCTCTGAGGGTAACTCTGGGGAGAGGTTTTTTTGTTTGATTGTGCCTCTGGGAAGAGGTCTTTTTGTTTCTGCCCCTTGGGGGAGGTTTTTATTTTTCACTGTTCGTTGGGAAGCGGGCCTCCGAAGAGGGCTTTACTTTGTTTTGCATTTCAACTCTGGTGAAGTGGACCTCCGAAGAGCGGCTCTTACACTTCATCTCCTGGTGAAATGTGCCTCCGAAGAGGGCTTTATTTTGTTTGGCATTTCAACTCTGGTGAAGTGGGCCTCCGAAGAGGGGCTCCTACACTTCAACTCCTGGTGAAATGTGCCTCCGAAGAGGGCTTTAATTGCCTGGAAGTTACTCTCTCATTGTTAGAGGGTCATGACTCCTCCAATCTTTTTTGTTGAGTAGAGAACTTTCTTTTTTGCGGCATATGCCTCGTTAGAGGTCTTTATCCTCCGAAGAGTTGTGCCTCCGAAGAGGGCTTGTGCCTCTGAAGAGGTCTTTTGCTGATTGATGCTTGCTTGTGTCTCTTTGCCGTTGATTCATGTTGGCGATCCTCGTTGTTCTTTGCAAGTGTTATCACTTTTTAGCTGCCAATGATTTCCCTTATCCAAAGAAGTATATTTCATAGTTAAGCAAGTTGGTGGTGGCAGACACATGCTATTTAACTGGTTGTTTGTTTGCTCAAACATTTGCAGTTAGTTAGATATGGTCCACTTCTATCCACATCGCTCACTTTTGTTTGAAGGACTTCTTTTGTAGGATTTGAATATGGAATTTTTGAATGGCTCAGTGTTTGATTGTTGGATGATGTCAAGGATCGCTCAGTCTTGTGACGGGTAAGCTTTGTTTTTATGGCCTGCATTATTAAATCGACATTTTAGTAACACAGTTAACGTATTTTATATGTCGAAATAAAACAAAGCGGTTTATAATAGCAATGAACACAAGAGTTATAGTGGTTTAGCCAAAAACTGGGCCTATATCCACTTTATAACTCTTTGTTATTCGCTTGCTTTGTGATTGCTTTCAATAGAAGAATCATATATTTGTAATTCTTTTACAACATTTCAGCAAAGATTTCAAGTAAAGTATGAACGCAAATAGTTGCTGTTCCAAGTTCTTGGAATTGGTTCTTCTTTGACAGTTGTGAGTTTGATTGATTATATTAGCAACTTCTTGGTGCCATCTTTAAGCATGCATCATCTTCTTTTGCTGGCGGGTAGTTTTAACCAAAGAAATATACTCCAGCCAAATCACTATTTTGTTTGCTTAGAGTACTTCTTATTTAGGATTCGACCCTGGAATTTTGTTGTTTAAAACTTGCTTTTGAGTGCTACCAAGGGTTGTTTGAGGTATTGCCTGCAAATTTAGATCGACATTCTTAGTGATACTTTCAGAGTACTTTACATATCGAAATAAAATAAGCCACTTGTAATAATGGAGAAAACAAGACTTATAGTTTCTATTATTTATTTGCCCTGTTTTTACAATGGCTTTTGATACAAGAATGATACATTCAACACTTTTTTATAAATTTGTAACAAGGCGTTTAAGTAAAATATGCAAGCAATCACTGTCCCAGGCTTTTAGGAATCGAATCTTCGGCATGAGAGGACTAGATGACAGCATCTTTCAAAATTGAAATCTCCTTTCACTTTGAGGATTTCCTTGAGGCATGAGCATGTCTTCCTGTCTCATCCGATTTTTTCCTGCCGGGTGAAGGCTTGCCGTAATGACACTGATAATAGGCCCTTCGTCTCCCTGCGCTACAGTTCTTTTATATGAGCTGCATTGTTGAGCGTGAACTAGCTGTCCTGTAGAGGATGAGGAGAGGTCATTTATATCTTTCTTCACATATTGTTGCAGTTCATTCTGCTTCAGCAATTCTTCAATCTCTTTCTTTATCTGGCGACATTGGTTAGTATCATGGCCGGGCTGATTGTGAAATTGACAGAATTTTCCATTGCCTGGCGCACCCCTCCCTATCGGGGGTGGTTTGGGGTACATGACAACATCTTTTGTTGCCAGGAAGATATTCTCCGGAGTATCAGTCAAGGGAGTGAAGTCGGAGGATTTAAAGCGCCGAGCTTTTTTTGAGACTTTCTGCTTTCTCCTACCTTCATTCTCCTTTTTCTGTTCGATCATCTCCGGTATGTATTCCTCTTCATTGTGAGGACTCCAGGGATAGTCGTCGACTATTCTTTCAAAAGTTCGCCTTGACAAACGTTCGTGGATAGTTGGTCGTGGCCATGAACTTTCCGTTTGAGGGAATTTTCCAATGGTAATGCCAGTTACCCGTTGAGGAGTATTCCATCCCTTCGAAACATGAGCCTCTTCGGCGATGGTTTTTATATCACTTTCTAGTCGTTGAACCTCCTCTTGCAATGCATTCATCTTCTCGAGTATCCTATTGCTCGGGACGTCCATGTGTTGATATAATCCATACACCACGGCGTCTAGTTCAGCCCTTGTGACTCCAATACTAGAAGCTGTTTCACTTAGCGTGGGAAAAGCAATGGCATTGCTACAAGTACTTTCAAACCTCAAAAATTTACGTTTCCTTTCAGAAGTCATGATTTCTTGTTAGACTTTTGGTTCAGAGAAAAATCTTTTCCACAAGCTTTTGTTGAGCAATGGCAGAAGTTTTCCTGAGTTCAATTCTCAGTGAAAGCACCAAAAATGTTAACGCCAAAATTTGAAGGCTAACACCCCGATGTGTAAAGTGTAGTTGTGAAAGCACCACCCGATGATTCGGGAACAAAGTATAAGCAGAAAACTGCAGAAAAACCAGTAAACAACAGCGATTTTATAGTGGTTCGGCTTAATAGTTTGCCTACATCCACTTTGAATATCTTTATTGATGAATTCATTACAGATCGATACAATTCTTCCCAAGTACAATACACTTTGAATTACTAAACATTTTGAACGAATAGCTCAAACTTCAATGTGAGTGAAAGTCTTCAAATCCATGCCGGATGTATGAGATTTCTTCTTGAAGTTATTGGTAGCGTTCTACGTGTCTTGAAAGCTTTGAGTGTCGAGTCAGTTTGGAATGCAGCAGAGTATCGGTGACTGGAAAGAATGAGCCAAAAGTCCCTTGAATGTTGGAGGTGCCGCTGTATTTATAGTCAGTTCCCATGCTGGGTCGTAGGTCGTGACTGACCTAAGATAGGTCGCAAGTCGTGGCCGACCTACAAGACATGGGCTGCGACTCAACAGGGGTGTGCTTGTTCGTTTGGACACACTGGCAAGCAAGTCCTAGGTTGTGAACGACCCAACTGGTGGCTGCAGTATTGAGATTTATCCTCGTAGTCTTAGGTCGTGAGCGACCTATCATAGGTCGTAGGTCGCAAGCTTTTTCCTGAAGATGGTTGGATAGCATTGCACTTAACTCTGGAACGAGCTAGTAAGCAGTAGGTCGTGGTCGACTTAACAGATCAGGGTATAAGTGAAGCGACATAGGGATTTTATTTCATCTGCTTAGGTCGCAAGCGACCTACTATAGGTCGTTAAGTAGTTATCGTTTTTAAGTCGCTCCATACTTTAGATTGGTACATATCTTTAGGTCGTGTTGAACTTTCTGTAGTTAGGTCGTTCCACCTTTAGGTCGTAAGGTCGCTAAGACAATTATGTCATTAGGTCGTTGAGGCTATTAGGTCGTCAAGTCGTCTTAGGTCGTTGGGCTACTGAGTTATAGGTCACGGAGTTTTAGGTCGCCAGGAATTCTTAGGTTGTTGGGCTGCTGAGTTATAGGTCGCGGAGTTTTAGGTCGTTATGTTTTAGGTCGCGGCAGAAGTAGGAGTTAACAAAGTTGGAATAGACAGATGGATCCGAACTTAAATGAATTCACAATTTTTCGAATTTAAATTCCAATAATCCATTTATTTGATTTTTAGATCTTATTATGAATAAATGGTCAACTTACCATTCCTATCATTTCTGATTGCAATTAGCTTCAAATTTATTAACAAAACCTCCATATCAAATAAAGATTTGTTGCAAAAATTTTAGGGTTTACCTTTAATTAAAGTAAATTCAATAAATTGTAAAATCTTATTTCAAATGAAATTTTATACCATTCGTATTCAATTCTCTTTATTAAATCAATCATCATCTTATGTATATATTTAACATTAGTATATATCAATTTACCCCAATTAAATAAAATTTTATTCCCAAATTGATTTATAGCCTAATATAACATTTGAATTTTATTGCCAATTCATAAATTACTACCTTAACTAAATTTTACGTTTCCCTTTTAATTTATATTTTCACCTTACGTTACTACATTAATTATCCTTAAAGTAACGTCTATTATTAATAACAATATTATAATTACTTACCATTTTATTTCATAAATTAATCCATTTCATCTAAATTCTTATCTATGTAATATTTCAACATTTAATTTCATCAAACATAATTGTTTTCCAATACGTTAATAACTTTATTTCCAAGTCTTATATTACAACAAACTATCCAATACGAAAGTCTTAACATTATTACAAATACTACTTTAATTAACATTAACGCAATACTCAATTAAAAATTATTGTAACTGATTTCAAAATTGTAAATTAACCAGCTACTAAAATAGGCAACATACAATAATCGTACTCTAACCTTTAGTCACATTAATACGCTTTTATTTCTCAAAATCAAAGTTCCCATTTAACTAAATCTCCATAAATGAATTTGACGTTATCTTCAAAAAGTACTTTATATTAACATTAACGTAAAAATTTATTTATATCTATTGCAATTGATTTAGTACTATTTTCTCAATATTTAAAATGATTTAACAAATTTTAAATGTCAATTTATTCAAGATTAAATCAATATAAATATTCAATTCCATAAAATCCAAAACTGTTGATAAATTTTCAAAACATCCTTTTTTATTGAATCAACCTATATGTATTCCTTTCATTAATCTCAAATATAAGGGTTTACCCTTTGGATTAAAAATTATCACATAAATATCCTATTTCAACGTAATTCTTAATTTAACATAATAAATAAAATTTGATTTCATTTATCTCAATAAGTCCTACTATTATAAATTAACCAATTGACTCACTATTCAAATTCACCTTCTATAATTCAAAATTTTCCTATCACCTTGATTTACTTAACTTTATAATTCCTTAGACAAATCTCTATCTCAAATCTTAAATGTAAGTCATTCTACTAATTATAGTACTTAATATTTTCTTAAAATAATCTTTCTATAATCCAATTTATTAAATAAGTTTCCAATTAGATCCAATTTCAACCTTGCACATAAGTTTAGGTTATAATTAACTTATAACGTATACTTCCCTAGTTATTTCTTTATATACTCCCCATATTAATTCCACAATTAACCATTATTATTAGAATAACGTTTATAATAAATACAATCCTATAATTTACTCAACACTTAATTATTTCCTTTTCCATTAGGGTAACATTCCTTTATCTGATTATTTCTTATTACACATTCTAATTTCATTAACAAGGAAGCAGGTAAATTATGATATATGCTACAAATTTTCAATTTATTACTATTCATTATTATTAACCTAAATTCAGCATTACTTACCTCACGTTAACCTTATTACTTAAAATCCTTATCCAATTGAAATTAATACTCTAAATAAATACATTTACTTCTTTCGTTATTTTATTAGTTACAATTAAGGCACACCTAATTATCTTTATAGGTAAATGAGTGAATTTACTAGTATCCTACTATTACAACCTTTAATATATTTGTATATGGTTATTTTACCCTTTTATAATCCCTTTATAAATATATGCACATCTACAAATTAAGATTCTAAATCCAATTTCTTATTCCATCTAGGTTCCATTTCTTCACTTTATGAATAACTAGCATTTCCTATTCATTTGTTACATCTACTTATATTCACTTTATGAATAGTTTTGATATTCCATTTATTACTAACTTTAATTATTCCAATTTATTATCTACATACAATTTGAATCTATTTTCAAACTTTCACCTTTTTAATAATTAACACCTTCCAATAATAAATAAAAAGGATTGTACTAAATAAAATTTTATTTTCATTAATGAATTCAATCCTTGCGTTTATTTACTTATTTCTAACCTTATATCCAATTGCAACAATTTCCACTACTACACTTAATTGCAATAAACATTCAATTTGTAAATTTCAATTAACCTAGATACATCTAATTTCAACATTCTCTTTCATATAAATAAATAAGATTTCCGTTTCTTTCTAAAATAAAAAAAATCCTATTAATATAATTCATTTTAAGCATCGAATTTACACGGGTCGTTACACTCTCCCCCACTCAAAACCTTTCGTCCCCGAAAAGGAAAGGAAGGGAAAAGAAGAATTAAATAACAATACATCTTATTAAAAATATTAACTCATAAACAATAACTTACTAAATTTATTACCTTAAATAAAATATACCCATTTTATAATCATAATATCTTTTTATACTTAAATTACTAAAGTTTGGAAAACATTTTTAAAATATTCTAAGTCTAAAATTTTACGGAGAATTTTGGCAGAGTCTCCTTTGTACGGAGAGGCTCAGGAGAAAATATAATATCAAAGTATAACAATATACACAAATATTTTCCAAAACTAATATGTATCCCTACACGGGAAAATGTATAAAATAACGCTATAAACCGTAATTCTAAACGTACCTATTTGTCGTGCAATTTACGCTTAATTTATGGAACCAAAAGCAGTAACAGTTGCTTCCATAACCTGTATTTCACTTATAAAATCCAAAGAGTTAACAATTTATATAAAGTGAAATATTTAAGTGGTTTCAATCACTATCAACAAATAATACAACAACCAACAATTTCAACAAACAGCATATACAACAAGTACAAACAACGTTTCAATCAAACAAACAAATAGTTGTTCGGTTTCAAAACTTTTAAGTTATACGGAATGAAGAATAAACCATCAAGTGCATCATTTACTCAACAGTCTTAGATTAAACCCAATGGATTATTCATCCATCCTAACAAGATTAAAGTTCCCTTACCCAACAACTCCAAACCACGACAAACAACAATTAAAATCAACAAATCAAATTAACTTATTATAAATTTTATTTCATACATTAGTTGTTTGATTCTTTTCATTCATATAACAGTTTATCTTTTATTTTCATTTATTTCATTCAATTTTATTTCCATTTTATTTCTTTCAATTATATTCAGAAATAACTCTACCTATTTCTTAAATTTACAATTTCTCTTTATTGTATTACATTCGTTTATTTTCACTTTAATTACTTAAGTTTATAATCGTTTATTTACCATACTTACCTTTAATTATATTTACTTGGTAAAATTTCAATTATAACTTAAGTTTATAACATTAAATTCTCATTTAACAGCGATTTCATTGAATACTTCATTACCTACCTTTACTTGTACAATTTCCATTACATTTCCTATTAAACATTTCAACTTTTAATATTTGGTAAGTTATATATGTTATTTAAGAGTATAATTGAAGTTATACAAGTTTGTTCTATTTCCTTAAATTAAATTAAAGTTCAATAATAGTAATCTTTATTTCATAAGTTACAAATTTCCAATTTCATTTAATACCATTTTTATTTTACTTAAAGGTTCAAATTTGCTACACTTAATTGTCCTATTAATTAACTGGAACCTAAGGACCAAATACCGGGTTTAATTTTAAATCGTTTAAAATAATAGATAGATATCTACGCTTAACATATATATCCAATTATAATTAAAACGATAAAATTTCTTAACGATTCTGCAGTTAATTACTACAGTGGCCTTCCCACTTCGAAACTCGAAAATGAATGTCGATGATGCGTGCACTCATCAACGAAACTATTTTCTAGCGACAGAGAGGAAAGTACAAAACTTATTTTCTCAAAAAATCTTCTTTAAAACAATTTTTTTTAAATTATATTAAATATTTATATCAGAAAATACTTATAACAATATTATTATATTCCAAATCATTTGAAAGAAGTTTTCAAAAACCCCGGAACTTAAGTTCTAAATTCCCAAATTACATTTATTTATTTTTAATCTTATTTACCTATTATTTATAAATTTTATTCCTAACAACCAATATATTGCAATCAAATATAGATATCATTTGAAAATTTTATTTTATATATAGAAAATATAATAGGCAAAATTATTTCATTCATCTATATTAAAAACAAATATTATGTCGGTATGTCTTTTTAAGTGTTTAGAAATTCCTATTGATGTCACAGCGTCACATGCACCAACCAGAATTTATAAATACAAAATGGAACAGATCAACACAATATTAAAACCTTTTTATAACACTAACAAATACGCTCTCTCATATATAAACACTCAGCGACTCCCATAGGGTATTACTACCCTGTTAGCAAAGAGTCAAACCCTCACAAAGCTAAGGTTTATCGCTAAACCAAGCTCTGATACCAACTGTAACGTCCCGCCTTTTCGCACGATTTAAACAGACACACATGCCGATTCATTCCATACGGAAGGGCGGATTGTTATGGGGTAAATAAGAAAAATAAGAAAGAAATAAAAGAAAACAGTATCTCGCAGCGGAAGGATAAAATATAATAATAAAATATACAGTTTATAAATCTGTTTACAAAACATTCGTATAATACATATCAGAGTTACACATACCAACAACAATGCAGCGGAACAGTGTGTAGTGCACTAGTATAAATAATAATAATATACATCTTCGTCTTCGTCCTCTAGAGCTAAATCTTCAAATCCTGAAACGCTCGGACTGACCCGAGCGAATTGAAAAGACAAAACACTCGAGTCAGAACTAAAAGATCTTATGTAAGTTAAATTAACAGAAATAAATATGAGTGCAGTAACTCAAGAGATGCTCAGGATTTACATCTCCTAAGGATCCGTTAAACTATTTACTATATAGTATATTGCGCTATTATAATAGTGTCTATTTGTAAAATAAACTTACTTTTTAATAGCGTTAAGGGGTTACCCATATACCCCTTAACACAAATAATGCCAATAGTCTATACAGTACCGTAATACCTCCTGATCGGGAGGCTACCAGAGGATACTCCATAGGTACGACACAAATAGAAACTCGTAGTAAAGGCGCGGTAGGGTAGGTGACACGGCACAACTATGCAATGCCAGGGTAGATATACCAATTACGCTTCCGGGCCGATGGAAACGCGCAGCGCGCAACTGCCGCCCACCTCGAACAAACTCCCCATATCAAAGAAATCAAAAATCAAGGTGGCCACCGAATCAATCCAAAATCAGAGTATAGTATCGAAGGGAAGTGTCCGATCAAAGGTGCTACCACATTAACCCGTCAATCGCTTCAATTTTAGCCACCTTATGCCAACTCACGAGAGTTGGGTTGTAACAACCCGCATATTTATCGATTTTATATTTAAATATATTATTTAAATATTTTATAGTTCGTCGGATTTTGGTCCGAAAAGCTACTTTTTGCAAACAGTCGAATTGGGACTCGTGACCACCCCCATTGAGTTCAAAATGACGTTTGCGACCTTTTTGAGTATAAGCTTCGATATGTTTGGAGAAAGTTGATTTTTTCCACTTTTTACTTAGGGCTTTGGTTTGGGCTGAGCCCAATAACCCCACTTATGTATTCAGTCCCAACCCTTCTCCTCTTCATTACTTCATTCTTCATTTCCTAATACTCAAGCTTTTACAACAATGAAGAGTGGAAGAGGAAATTAAAACTCCAAGCCCTAGTTCCATAGCAAAATCCAAGTTCTTGCTCCAAAATCTATGAGAACCCATTGGTAAGCATCTCCTTCTTCTTCTCCAACTCATTCTCTCTTTGGTTTCTGAAATTTGCTAAACCTAAATTTAGGAATGTTCTTCTTTTGAGTTGAGAATCAAGCTTCTTGAGTTGGAATTGAAGAGTGCTTGTTCTTGCCATTGCTTCATAGCATCTTCTTCATTAATTTGGGTTCAAAGGTGAGATTTTTAATCTCACATCTATGCTTATAATTCTCTTCTATTGTTGGGTATGAATTCCTAACACTTATTCATGTGCATTTGATTTTGATTTGGATTGCTTTTGTGAATATTCCAATTTTTAGTGTTTTGAGTTCAATTCGTAAAAATCCTAGCTTTGATGTTTGAACATGTTTTTAGTGATGCATCGAGGAGCTTATAGGGCCCGGTAGTCGATTGGCATAAACCCTTAGCGTCGTTGCTCGTGCAATTGCAATTTGGTCGGGATTTGCACCTCCTTTGAAATAGGGTAGGAAGTGCAAGTATACAGGTTCGGCCGACCGAGCCCCCTGGGCCGGTCGACCGACCTGTATTCCAGGCACTTCCTGCCTCTACTTGGAAGTGCTGGTTACAGGCTTCGGCCGACCGAGCCCCCTGGGCCGGTCGACCAACCTGGTGCCCCGAGCACTTCCAACCTCTGGTTCGGTCGACCGACTCAGGGAGTCCGGTCGACCGACCTGCTACTATTTGCCAGATTAGCCTATATTGCTAATTCATTTGAATATCCAACTTTAATCGATTCGTGTTGTCTCCCTTTTGTTGTTGTCATTTATTATCAACTTTGATGACCTTTTCTTTGGGAATTTTAGATATATCCACTTTGATGGATTTGATATCGATTTCTTTGGATTTTATTCACGTTTTTGAATGTGAATCTTAGTGATTGATTGTTCCTACAATCTTCTTCGTGATTTGTCACTTTAAAAATATAAAGGTTTTCTATACTAGTAGTAAATATCAAAACTCTTTCTTCAAATGATTTCAATACTATTTTATAACAAAGCTCGTTTTCTCAAGCCGATTTCCAATCTATTAGTATATATAAACCTTTACCTCACTCGTATGAGAAATCCAATTAAACGACTTAGTAAAACGAGTGGTATGAAACGCTTGCGTTTACTTCGTCGTTTAATTCTTGGACTTGTTCGATTGAATCTCTTGTGACAATTTTCTAGTGAAGATCTACAATTTGTTCGTAAATATTTAAGTTAACCTAGTGGTTATGGGACATGAAGCTAAGCTGATATATTTATTAGCTTACTGTAATCGACACTTCTCGTTGATCATGACGATCATCTTTGTGATTTAGACTAGCAATGTGCGATGTCTCTTGTCTATGTGGAGGACTGTTCCTCAATTCATTGAGCTTCGTCTCAATTCTATGTAGGCTGGCATCCCATGTACTTTTAACGTGTTTTGATTCATTGGATGTACCGTTTACACTACATCAATGTCTTTGCATTTGATCCATTGGATGTACCATTTGAACTACATCAATGTCTTTGCTTTGGATTCATTGGATGTACCGTTTGTACTACATCGATGTCTTTGCTTTTGATTCATTGGATGTACCGTTTGCACTACATCAATGTCTTTGCTTTTGATTCATTGGATGTACCGTTTGTACTACATCGATGTCTTTGCTTTTGATTCATTGGATGTACCGTTTGCACTACATCAATGTCTTTGCTTTTGATTCATTGGATGTACCGTTTGCACTACATCGATGTCTTTGCTTTTGATTCATTGGATGTACCGTTTGCACTACATCCATGTCTTTGCTTTTGATTCATTGGATGTACCGTTTGGACTACATCAATGTCTTTGCTTTGGATTCATTGGATGTACCGTTTGTACTACATCGATGTCTTTGCTTTTGATTCATTGGATGTACCGTTTGCACTACATCAATGCCTTTGCTTTATGATTCATTGGATGTACCGTTTGCACTACATCAATGCCTTTGCGTTATGATTCATTGGATGTACCGTTTGCACTACATCAATGTCTTGGCCATCCTTTTATTGTGATTTTTGGATTTCTATTTGATGATTTCTAGAATTTATGTTTCACCAACTTTTACGATTGGCATTGATATATATGTCATTTATTGTGGCTTGGTGAATGAAATTAGGAGTATGACATTCCTTTTTATCTTTGAGAAGATCTTTGCGATATTGATTAATCTCTTGTTGATTTTTCAATTACTTATTTATCACAGCTTGGAATTGTGATTATTATACGTTTAGTCATATCTCTTATTCTATATCATTTCATCTGATATTTATAGCTAGACCGATCCGTTTATTATTTTCTTCTTAAATAATACTCGGGTCAGACTGAGATTTTACAGGTGCTTCTGCTTGACTCCTTATCGGACCATCTCCTGACTTTTGGCTAACTACTTTAGTTTAGTAGTTTTTGTTGCATACATTTGAGATACAGACTCTATGATGTATACTTATTCTTTTGTCTAGCACTTGTATCTATTCTTTTGTGATGCCGTGGATCTTATTTGACCACTACTCTGATGTACACTTTCATGTGTTATATTCATATCTATTTCCGCCTTTGTGATATGAATTGTCTGTGACTGATTTATGTTATGTTTATTTCTATATTTGTTTCCGAAGATATTATAGCCACTATGTAGTAGTTTTGAGTTTGTGTCGGCATGTCGGATTTCCACTTGAAAAGAATTTCATGTTATACTATCTGACATCTCGATGCTCGCACAAAGCAATTACACGGATGGTCGCTCCTCAACAGCCTTATTCTCCGTGCTAGTTGACAGCATTTACTCCGTAATGTTCTTGGCTAGCGTGGGTATAGAGGTGGGGCGTCATAGCTTGGTATCAGAGCCAAACTTCAGAACAATATGGAATATTATAACAAGGATCATCGTCCTAAGACTTTCTTAGGAGTCGTGCTTTAGGATTTAATTCGAGTCTTCGTACCGATTCATCCTATTTTCTTTATGATTCCTTGTTTTATCTATCAAGAATTGCTTGATATTTATCTTGAGAATAACTTTTTCCACTTCTTTCTTTCTTTCTTTCTTAAAGAAGAGAAACGGTTAGACCTGGCCGTCCCACCGCCGGTCAATCTAGGGCTACTCCCTAGGATGTAGTATTTATGTCTGCACAACAACTTCTTGATCTTGTCAAGAACGCTCAAGCAGCTGGACCCAATCTAGAGCCCACTCATCCTAGATCCTGTTTTGCACGCTTGTGCAGAGACTACACCGATTTGGGTGGAAGGCCATTCAAAGGATCCGAGAGTGTTATAGAAATTCAAGCTTGGCTCAAATCATGCGATCGCATCTTTTCTCGCATGAACCTTATTGATCTACATCTAGTCCAAGTGGCTTCTAGCATGCTCCAAGAAAGAGCGTTAGATTGGTATGAGCTTTTAATTTCTGAAATCGTTGAAGCGGATCTCACTTGGGAGCAATTCCGGGAAAGATTCGATTTGAAATTTGTGCCGGAGGCCGAAAAAGTAACTTTGGCCCGGCGTTTTATTGACCTTGTTCAAGGTGAGTCTTCTGTGACAGACTATGTCGCATCTTTCGAATCTCTGTCCAAATACGGGGTTGATTATATCAACACCCCATTGAAGAAAAATCAGAGATTTGTCTATGGCTTGAATAAGAATCTTAAGAAGCCATTACTTCTGAAACTCGAAGTTTCTTTTGATCAGCTTATTGATATCGCTCTTCGTCTTGAAGAGGCCGATAGAGAAAGCGATAATGAAGTTGTGCGTGCCAAACAGAACTTCAACAACAACATGAAGAGGCCTATTATATTCAAAGGCCCCAATCCCAACAAAAAGAGTAAGCAAGCAACTCCTGCTGCAAAGGCTCCTTCTCCTAGTAGTGGAAAATGCTTCAACTGTGGGTCTAGGGACCATTTTGCGAACAAGTGTTAAAAACCCCGTTGTTGTCGCTATTGTAAGAGCCCGGATCATTATATACATCAATGCCTCAAACTTGAAGGCAAGACGGAGGGAAAGTTAAATGTTGCCCAAGCCCCTGGCAACACATCTCTTGGTCAAGGTATCTTTCACTCAATCCTTGATGGCATTGTTTTATTTCGTGATCTTCTTATTTGAGTTCTTTTTGATATGGGTTCCATCTCACTAATTTATATCAAAAGAACTTGTTGATTCTCTTTAAACATTTTTGGGCTTGAAGATTTCTTTGAGGATTGTGAATCCGGATGGATCCGCAACAATTTGCTTTTGTTTAGATGTCGAAATTATTTTATGTGATTTTTCTTTCCGAGCCGATATTTTTGCTTAGGCTCCGGAATTGATTTGTGCAATAGGATTGGCTTAATCATTATGAAGCCTATATCCTATTTTCTAAGTGGACCCTTCATCTTCGACATTTTCTATCTGTTAAGCAGATTTCTGTTTTTCCTTTGTGATTTTGATTCTAATTTGATGGCATCATTTTATTCTTTAAGCCCTTATGGTGAGGAAAGTATTATTTCTCTTATCTAAATAATTTGTGAAACTTTTCCAGTATTTTTGAGTTTGTCTTAGGATTATAACCTAAGAAATCTTTTGTGTGGTGTTGAGGTCTTTTCAGTTCGACTTTACCATCGGTTTTCGTTTGCTACGAGTTACGGAAATTAGCATTCCACTTACCGCATTCCACACTCGTTATGATTCTTGTGAATGACTTATTATGTCATTCAAATTGTCCAGCTTATTTCATCCATTTTATAAATCGAATATTCTATGAATATTTCGATGGGACTATTCTTGTATTTACTGATTTTGGATGAAAATAGTAATTTAAAATTTTGCAAATCTTTTTCATAAGATTTATTTATAAGTAAAACTGGATTTTGTTCTTGAAACGAACAAAGAATATTCTTAAAACTTTTTAAGAGATTTATTTATCCTATAAAAGATGATTTTGTGATTGTATTGTCCGTTGAGTGCTTTAAGAATTTTGGTCGATGCGCTTGATCAACGTTATCGATAGGAATTTCCTAAACGCTTTGATGTGACAATCAGACACGATATATTGACTTACAAAATATAAATTTTTCTAGAAATATTTTTACGTTGAAATAATTGTGATTTTGAAAGTTTTAGCTTTTCGAGAAAGAAGATTATTTAAAAGAACTCTTCCTTTCGATACTCTTATTCTTGAAGGGGGACCAAGACTTTGCTATTTATACCGATACTTGTCGTATTGGTTTGGATGCCGTTCTCTTGCCTAAGAGAAAATGCTATCACTTGTGCTTCTAAATCATTGTAGCTTATCGAGACTAGATATGCCACTCATGATCTAGTGCTCACGGCTATTGTTTTTACTTTTGGAATTTGGCATCATCATATTTGGATGAGAAATTTGTTCTCTATCTCGATCATAAATCTTTGGAATATTTATGTTCTCTTAAGGAACTGCATGTTGACTTGAGTTCCTATCATCTTATGATCTTGATAATCTTTTTATTCCCGAAGGGGAAACCGTGTTGCCAATACGTTTTGTCGTAGGCAATAAGGTGTTGATTCTTTGATGATGTCCGAATGGAATCATCTTTTTACCAAGTGCATCGGGCGTTTTGGTGTACTTCGTTTTATTGAGTTTCATCTCATTTCTTTTATGGATTAGTGTCCGATGTCCTTTTATTGTGTTCGGTTCATTTGACGTACCGTTTTTGTACTACGTCGGTGTTCCGAAATCATTCGGGCTTCGGTTCATTGGACGTACCCTTTTTGTACTGCTCGGTGTTCCGAATTATTTGAGCTTGGATTCATTGGATGTACCGTTTGTACTACATCAATGTCTTTGTTGTTTGATTCATTGGATGTACATTTGTACTACATCGGTGTCTTTGATTCATTGGACGTACCGTTTGTACTACATCAATGACTTTGCTTTTGATTCATTGGATGTACCGTTTGTACTACATCAATGTCTTTGTTGTTTGATTCATTGGATGTACCGTTTGTACTACATCAGTGTCTTTGATTCATTGGATGTACCGTTTGTACTACATCAATGACTTTGCTGTTTGATTCATTGGATGTACCGTTTGTACTACATCAGTGTTTTTGATTCATTGGATGTACCGTTTGTACTACATCAATGTCTTTGCTTTTGATTCATTGGATGTACCATTTGTACTACATCAATGTCTTTGCTTTTGATTCATTAGATGTACCGTTTGTACTACATCAATGTCTTTGCTTTTGATTCATTGGATGTACCGTTTGTACTACATCAGTGCCTTTGATTCATTGGATGTACCATTTGTACTACATCAATGACTTTGCTGTTTGATTCATTGGATGTACCGTTTGTACTACATCAATGTCTTCGCTTTTTGATTCATTGGATGTACCGTTTGCACTACATCAATGGCTTGGCTTTTTGGTTCATTGGACGTACCTTCTTTGTACTACGTCGGTGTTCCAAATTATTCGAGTTTCTAGTTTCTCAGGCGTACCGTATTTGTACTACGCCGTTGCACCGGCTCAACTTTCTGCTATTCTTGACGTTTTCCACGTCTTTTAACTATGGAAATGCTTTTTTGTTTCCGGTTTTTATTCTTGAGCCCGGTGTTATTGAGGAATTGAAGTTTCACCAAATTTGACTTTTGAGCAACATTCCATCCGCATCATTGCTTCGGAGGTTGAGCACCTTCGATATAAAGATATTCTTTTTGGTAAAAGTTCAATGGTTCTCAAGTCCTAAGGATTGCTTTTGAGAAATCTTGAGAATTCATCGAACGAAAACTTTCGGATTTACTCCTTCGTTCTCTTTATGGCGGACTTCTTGATTCAAATTTTCTTTTGTGTTGATACGCTTCCATGGTTGTTACTTCTTATTTTCTTCTTAAGTATTGCGAGGACGCAATTTCTTTAAGGAGGGGAGTCTGTAACAACCCGCATATTTATCGATTTTATATTTAAATATTTTATTTAAATATTTTATCGTTCGTCGGATTTTGGTCCGAAAAGCTACTTTTTGCAAACAGTCGAATTGGGACTCGAGACCACCCCCATTAAGTTCAAAATGACGTTTGCGACCTTTTTGAGTATAAGCTTCGATATGTTTGGAGAAAGTTGATTTTTGCCACTTTTTACTTAGGGCTTTGGTTTGGGCTGAGCTCAATAACCCCACTTATGTATTCAGTCCCAACCCCTCTCCTCTTCATTACTTCATTCTTCATTTCCTAATACTCAAGCTTTTACAACAATGGAGAGTGGAAGAGGAAATTAAAACTCCAAGCCCTAGTTCCATAGCAAAATCCAAGTTCTTGCTCCAAAATCTATGAGAACCCATTGGTAAGCATCTCCTTCTTCTTCTCCAATTCATTCTCTCTTTGGTTTCTGAAATTTGCTAAACCTAAATTTAGGAATGTTCTTCTTTTGAGTTGAGAATCAAGCTTCTTGAGTTGGAATTGAAGAGTGCTTGTTCTTGCCATTGCTTCATAGCATCTTCTACATTAATTTGGGTTCAAAGGTGAGATTTTTAATCTCACATCTATGCTTATAATTTTCTTCTATTGTTAGGTATGAATTCCTAACACTTATTCATGTGCATTTGATTTTGATATGGATTGCTTTTGTGAATATTCCAATTTTTAGTGTTTTGAGCTCAATTCGTAAAAATCCTAGCTTTGATGTTTGAACATGTTTTCGGTGATGCATCGAGGAGCTTATAGGGCTGGGTAGTCGATTGGCATAAACCCTTAGCGCCGTTGCTCGTGCGATTGCAATTTGGTCGGGATTTGCACCTCCTTTGAAATAGGGTAGGAAGTGCAAGTACACAGGTTCAGCCGACCGAGCCCCCTGGGCCGGTCGACCGACCTGTATTCCAGGCACTTCCTGCCTCTGCTTGGAAGTGCTGGTTACAGGCTTCGCCCGACCGAGCCCCCTGGGCCGGTCGACCGACCTGGTGCCCCGAGCACTTCCAACCTCTGGTTCGGTCGACCGACTCAGGGAGTCCGGTCGACCGACCTGCTACTATTTGCCAGATTAGCCTATATTGCTAATTCATTTGAATATCCAACTTTAATCGATTCGTGTTGTCTCCCTTTTGTTGTTGTCATTTATTATCAACTTTGATGACCTTTTCTTTGGGAATTTTAGATATATCCACTTTGATGGATTTGATATCGATTTTTTTGGATTTTATTCACGTTTTCGAATGTGAATCTTAGTGATTGATTGTTCCTACAATCTTCTTCGTGATTTGTCACTTTAAAAATATAAAGGTTTTCTATACTAGCAGTAAATATCAAAACTCTTTCTTCAAATGATTTCAATACTATTTTATAACAAAGCTCGTTTTCTCAAACCGATTTCCAATCTATTAGTATATACAAACCTTTACCTCACTCGTATGAGAAATCCAATTAAACGACTTAGTAAAACGAGTGGTATGAAACGCTTGCGTTTACTTCGTCGGTTAATTCTTGGACTTGTTCGATTGAATCTCTTGTGACAATTTTCTAATGAAGATCTACAATTTGTTCGTAAATATTTAAGTTAAGCTAGTGGTTATGGGACACGAAGCTAAGCTCATATATTTACTAGCTTACTGTAATCGACACTTCTCGTTGATCATGACGATCATCTTTGTGATTTAGACTAGCAATGTGCGACGTCTCTTGTCTATGTGGAGGACTGTTCCTCAATTCATTGAGCTTCGTCTCAATTCTTTGTAGGCTGGCATCCCATGTACTTTTAACGTGTTTTAATTCATTGGATGTACCGTTTGCACTACATCAATGTCTTTGCTTTTGATTCATTGGATGTACCGTTTGTACTACATCAATGTCTTTGCTTTGGATTGATTCATTGGATGTACCGTTTGTACTACATCGATGTCTTTGCTTTTGATTCATTGGATGTACCGTTTGCACTACATCAATGTCTTTTCTTTTGATTCATTGGATGTATCGTTTGTACTACATCAATGTCTTTGCTTTAGATTCATTGGATGTACCGTTTGTACTACATCGATGTCTTTGCTTTTGATTCATTGGATGTACCGTTTGCACTACATCAATGCCTTTGCTTTATGATTCATCGGATGTACCATTTGCACTACATCAATGTCTTGGCCATCCTTTTATTGTGATTTCTGGATTTCTATTTGATGATTTCTGGAATTTATGTTTCACCAACTTTTACGATTGGCATTGATATATATGTCATTTATTGTGGCTTGGTGAATGAAATTAGGAGTATGACATTCCTTTTTATCTTTGAGAAGATCTTTGCGATATTGATTAATCTCTTGTTGATTTTTCAATTACTTATTTATCATAGCTTGGCATTGTGATGATTATACGTTTAGTTATATCTCTTATTCTATATCATTTCATCTGATATTTATAGCTAGACTGATCAGTTTATTATTTTCTTCTTAAATAATACTCGGGTCAGACTGAGATTTTGCAGGTGCTTCTGCTTGACTCCTTATCGGACCATCTTCTGACTTTTGGCTAACTACTTTAGTTTAGTAGTTTTTGTTGTATACATTTGAGATACAGACTCTATGATGTATACTTATTTTTTTGTCTAGCACTTGTATCTATTCTTTTGTGATGTCGTGGATCTTATTTGACCAATACTCTGATGTACACTTTCATATGTTATATTCATATCTATTTCCGCCTTTGTGATATGAATTGTCTGTGACTGATTTATGTTATGTTTATTTCTATATTTGTTTCCGAAGATGTTATAGCCACTTTGTAGTAGTTTTGAGTTTGTGTCGGAATGTCGGATTTCCACTTGAAAAGAATTGCATGTTATACTATCTGACATCTCGATGCTCGCACAAAGCAATTACACGGATGGTCGCTCCTCAACAGCCTTATTCTCCGTGCTAGTTGACAGCATTTACTCCGTAATGTTCTTGGCTAGCGTGGGCATAGAGGTGGGGCGTCACATGGGTCCACGTATTTACCTTACAGGAAACGTCGCCACCAACCTACTTCATTCTGGAATCTCCACCGCATACACGGTTAGTCAAAGTGGTTTTCGGTATCGACGGAGAGTATGTCCATATCCGATCCCGGTCTCTTTGCCAACCAATCGTTATTATAACACCGCGGTTATTAAAAAAAATTATACTTTTAAAACCATAATAAAATATCCATTTAAACCCATATAAACCCAATATCATTTATTCTTAAAACCCCAATTCAATACGATATCATTTATTTTCCAGTATATATTCTTTCCAAAATCATAGGGTTTCCAAAGTAAAATATTTAGAAATCAAAACTCTTGAATATACTATTTCCAAATTATACTACCTTGAAAACATAACTTTGAAACAAAATTTCCATCTCTTAAATGGTTAAATATTAAATTACTTTTATAAACAAAATAGCTTCTTTAGATTTCACAAATCAATTTCAAATATCGATTTAAACTTCCAAATACCATTTCAATTCTTATGTTTCAAGGCTTTAAATATTTCACCATTTCAAACAGACTCATTTGACAATTCCATATATATATCAAATTCAGTTACTTATTATTTAGACTTGAAATGTTTGCTTAATGAATTCAAAATAAATTTAAGAAAACCTTTAACTTCATATAACTGGATCATCTTTTAATTTATTATATATTCATTTAATCAACCTGATATTCATTAAAATCAATTTACACAAAAATCAAGTTATAAAAATCATATCTTTTAAAAATTCTAATTTTTATTAAAATTCAATTTAACTTAATATTCATCTTCCAAATCTATTCTCATTTAAGTCATAAAACTCAAGAAATTAAATTTTAAATAAATGTTTAATCTTATTTGATCTTAAAATCAAACTTTATTTAAACTTCAAATCAAATTTATACAAAGCTTAAGAACCGGAAATTACTATATATATATATAATAGCCTTTATCAATAACCAAATCAATATCTCATAAACCATATATATATAACTTTACAAAACCATAGAAAAACATTTCAAAAATAATTTTATATATTTACTGCGGTGCCTGTATATAATTTTCTATCATATGGTCAAGTGATACGGATGTTTACCATTTCAATCCGCAATTTAAAATGAAAAAAATGCGGTTATATATCATTTCAAACCGCACTCCCGAATGAATGAAATACATAGCAACTTGCAATTAATAAAATTAATCAACCATTCATCCATCAAATCAGACATCCATTTATCACAGTCATCATCGAATTTCAAACAATCATCAATACATAACAGGTGATAAATAATGGTATCAATTATCAGTTTATACTCAAAATAAATTTAATAACTGTTAATTGACAGTTTATATGCAAAAATAACCGTAAATTTAACTGGCAGTTAATATGAAATAAAAATTTAACATAACTATGACTGGCAGTTAATATGCAATTAAATAAATTCTAACTGTCAAATTTATATGCAATATATAAATAAATTTACAGTTATATTAAATAAATGCGTTTAAGCAGAAATAGTGAATAAAACATGCCAAACAGTCATAAACAAATTTCTACCCATATGTAAAATTAATTTAACAAACACAAGAAATTTTAGAAATTGTGAGTGGGTTAAAACACTCACCTTTTGAATTTAAATCGAATTAAAAATCCGATTTAAATCCAAAAATTCGACGATCTCCAAATCTGTCCAAACCAGTGTCAAAAGATCTTGAATTTTATTACGATCCTAACAAAAAAAATCTTGCGTGAAACGGAGTTCGTAGGAGAAAGTTATACGCATTAATGGTGATTGAAATTTCAAAAAAAAAAAAGAATAGAAATAAAAGAACACCTTCAAGCGCCACGTCATCCCCCTTTCTTTCCCTCTCTCCCTCATGCGTTTTGCTTCTAGATTTTTCTGAGAAGTTTGAATTTTAGCTTTTGATTTGGTTTGGAATTTTTATTTGGATCTAAGCTTTGTTTGTCTACCATTGAGGAGGAGAAGGAGCTGATGAAATTTTACGCGCAGACAAATGAGAATAGGCGGAGGCTATGGTTTAGCGGGGTATTTATAGATGAAGTTGGAATAGACAGATGGATCCGAACTTAAATGAATTCACAATTTGTCGAATTTAAATTCCAATAATCCATTTATTTGATTTTTAGATCTTATTATGAATAAATGGTCAACTTACCATTCCTATCATTTCTGATTGCAATTAGCTTCAAATTTATTAACCAAACCTCCATATCAAATAAAGATTTATTGCAAAAAATTTAGTGTTTACCATTAATTAAAGTAAATTCAATAAATTATAAAAACTTATTTCAAATGAAATTTTATACCATTCGTATTCAATTCTCTTTATTAAATCAATCATCATCTTATGTATATATTTAACATTAGTATATATCAATTTACCCCAATTAAATAAAAATTTATTCCCAAATTGATTTACAGCCTAATATAACATTTGAATTTTATTCCCAATTCATAAATTACTACCTTAACTAAATTTTACGTTTCCCTTTTAATTTACATTTTCACCTTACGTTACTACATTAATTATCCTTAAAGTAACGTCTATTATTAATAACAATATTATAATTACTTACCATATTATTTCATAAATTAATCCATTTCATCTAAATTCTTATCTATGTAATATTTCAACATTTAATTTCATCAAACGTAATTGTTTTCCAATACGTTAATAACATTATTTCCAAGTCAAATATTACAACAAACTATCCAATACGAAAGTCTTAACATTGTTACAAATACTACTTTAATTAACATTAACGCAATACTCAATTAAAAATTATTGTAACTGATTTCAAAATTGTAAATTAACAAGCTACCAAAATAGGCAACATACAATAATCGTACTCTAACCTTTAATCACATTAATACGCTTTTATTTCTCAAAATCAAAGTTCCCATTTAACTAAATCTCCATAAATGAATTTGACGTTATCTTCAAAAAGTACTTTATATTAACATTAACGTAAAAATTTATTTATATCTATTGCAATTGATTTAGTACTATTTTCTCAATATTTAAAATGATTTAACAAATTTTAAATGTCAATTTATTCAAGATTAAATCAATATAAATATTCAATTCGATAAAATCCAAAACTGTTGATAAATTTTCAAAACTTCCTTTTTTATTGAATCAACCAATATTTATTCCTTTCATTAATCTCAAATATAAGGGTTTACCCTTTGGATTAAAAATTATCACATAAATATCCTATTTCAACGTAATTCTTAATTTAACATAATAAATAAAATTTGATTTCATTTATCTCAATAAGTCCTACTATTATAAATTAACCAATTGACTCACTATTCAAATTCACCTTCTTTAATTCAAAATTTTCCTATCACCTTGATTTACTTAACTTTATAATTCCTTAGACAAATCTCTATCTCAAATCTTAAATGTAAGTCATTCTACTAATTATAGTACTTAATATTTTCTTAAAATAATCTTTCTATAATCCAATTTATTAAATAAGTTTCCAATTAGATCCAATTTCAACCTTGCACATAAGTTTAGGTTATAATTAACTTATAACGTATACTTCCCTAGTTATTTCTTTATATACTCCCCATATTAATTCCACAATTAACCGTTATTATTAGAATAACGTTTATAATAAATACAATCCTATAATTTACTCAACACTTAATTATTTCCTTTTCCATTAGGGTAACATTCCTTTATCTGATTATTTCTTATTACACATTCTAATTTCATTAACAAGGAAGCATGTAAATTATGATATATGCTACAAATTTTCAATTTATTACTATTCATTATTATTAACCTAAATTCAGCATTACTTACCTCGCATTAACCTTATTACTTAAAATCCTTATCCAATTGAAATTAATACTCTAAATAAATACATTTACTTCTTTCGTTATTTTATTAGTTACAATTAAGGCACACCTAATTATCTTTATAGGTAAATGAGTGAATTTACTAGTATCCTACTATTACAAACTTTAATATACTTGTATATGGTTATTTTACCCTTTTATAATCCCTTTATAAATATATGCACATCTACAAATTAAGATTCTAAATCCAATTTCTTATTCCATCTAGGTTCCATTTCTTCACTTTATGAATAACTAGCATTTCCTATTCATTTGTAACATCTACTTATATTCACTTTATGAATAGTTTTGATATTCCATTTATTACTAACTTTAATTATTCCAATTTATTATCTACATACAATTTGAATCTATTTTCAAATTTTCACCTTTTTAATAATTAACACCTTCCAATAATAAATAAAAAGGATTGTACTAAATAAAATTTTATTTTCATTAATGAATTCAATCCTTGCTTTTATTTACTTATTTCTAACCTTATATCCAATTGCAACAATTTCCACTATTACACTTAATTGCAATAAACATTCAATTTGTAAATTTCAATTAACCTAGATACATCTAATTTCAACATTCTCTTTCATATAAATAAATAAGATTTCCGTTTCTTTCTAAAAAAAAATTAAAAATCCTATTAATATAATTCATTTTAAGCATCGAATTTACACGGGTCGTTACATACAGATATATATAATTTTAAAAATTTGGATCATTTCAAACTTGTATAAAACTCCTTTTATACTTCAAACATTTTCAAAAACCCTTTTCTTCTGGCAAAAGATTCAACAAGGGGAGTTTCATTTTATAAATCAAAGATATTCAACTTTGTTTACTCAAAATCAAATATTCAAATTTGATTACTCCTTTCAATATCATTTTCATTGAAATCCGTACGATGTACACATATCATCTATACGCTATACCAATGTGATCGCTCACTCGACCACAAAATTTCACTTCCAAACTAGCATCGTCCCCCTGACTTCCTAGTGCGGATACAAATCTGGTTTCTTCATCAGAAACAGTCATTCTCCTTGCATAGTCACAACTATGATAGAGAATTTTCAGAACTAATCAACAATACATATCCAGGTTTGCCATCGAAAATTGAGTGAAAAATCCCATATCAGATCAACATACCATCTCGAAATTCTGTGCTCGAATCTGGATCAAATCATTATGTGAATAGAATAACATACGTACACCCTACGTATTTATCTTTATTGGTTATTAGCCAAATCAATTCCATTTCTGTTCACATTCACTTAGATTTTCATTCACTTACTCACAATTGCTTCAATCCTTTTGGATTATCACCTCTATTCTTATCCCGATTAGGTATTTAACCAATAATAGTTTGAGCTCCGACAAGTTTATTTAGAAAATAGCTTGAAAATTTTAAAAATAGATAAGTAGTTGGAAAATAGTTACTAGTTTGTAAAATAGGTGTAAAATAGTTAGAAAATAGTTAAAATAATTATAGAAATTTTAGATGATTGCAAAATAATAGTAAGATAATATTTATTTTTGTAAAATAGTTGGAAGATAGTTATTAGTTTATAACATAGTTGGAAAATCGTTAAATAGTTTCAAAAATAATTGTAAAACAAGTACAAGATAGTTTGGCTTTTAAAAAAAAGTTGTATATATAATGAATAGCTTGGAAAAAGTAGGTTTATATTAAAATAATTTATATTAAAAATAGTCCAGAGCCAAAACTGCTCACTTCCCCATTTCCATTCTCATCAATTCAATTTAAATTTCCACTTCCCCTTAAATTGACCCAATTCCAATTTTAAATAACTTCAATTTCCATTGAAATTGGTTCAACCCCAAGTCAAGTTGAGTGAACCTCAGTTTCTTTCCAAATTTAACTTTATTCAACCTTGATCTCAAATTCTACTTATTCAAATAAATTTCAATTGAACTAGTTCCAAGTTCAATTCATTTCAACTCCAGTTTGAATTAATCCCAACTTCAAACTCCATTTCCAAATCAAGTTGGACTATTCTTGATTTCCTCCCAAATTCAATTCAAATTCCATTTGAATTTAAAACTATTCATCTTCAATTACAATTCCAAATTATTTAAATCAATTCGGACTAATTTCAAATCGAACCCACTTCAATTTCAAATCATTTCAAATTAATCCAATTCAAATTTTCCATTTGAATTTTATACTTATACATCTTCAATCACAATTATAATTAATTCAAATCAAATTCTGTTTGAACTAATTTCAATTCAAATTCCAAATTTAAACCATTCGAATTACATAAATTCAAGTTAAATTTTCAAATGTTTTTTTTCATCTCAATAATAGATATATTAATACAGCCCATTTCTTCATTTATCAAATGCAATTTCAGCTTAAAGATTATTAATAACAACGGAATGGTATCATTCAAATTATTTTAAAACATCCATCCATTTCCAATTTTTGGATCTCAAACCCATTTTGAGATCACTCAAATTTCCTAATTCAAATCAACCATTCAACTTCCCAAGTTAAACCTTAATTTCATCTTGAAAATTTCAAATTAGGTTGATCATTCCAACTTATTTCACCTTTCCAAAGTTAAACTCAATTCACTTAATCTAGTCAACCTTACCCAGTTTGAACTTCCATCTTAAATTTTGAACTTTTCATAAATAATCTTCCCACTTATTAAGTTCAAAAACTTATCACTTTGGGTATCATATCTCACTCCAAATTTATATCTCAATATTTAGAGTTTATTTCAAATTGTCCTTGATATCATGTATATCCATACATATATACATATTTATTTCTTGGCCCTCCCAACTATGTTTTAAAATTTTAAACCACCTTTGGTTTTAAATTCAAGTCCAATCTTCAAACAACTCATTGTTTACAACAAGTCTCTTTTATTCAAATAATACTTATTTATTCTTTTAGCACTTTGAAACAACCTTTCAAATTTATGGACCTAGATTTAAAATTCCACAGTTTAGGTATTTTCAATTTCAATTTATAAGTTATACTTTACACAAATGTTTATTTCTTTAGAATATTTCATTTTGCTTACTCATTAATACACATCTTATTATCAAACATACAACTATCATTTAGGATAATAACCAAGATTATCATATCTAAAGCCATTCATTATCATCTTATTCTGAAACACTTCTCCAATTTAAGATTTCAATTTCGGTTTGAATCCATTTCAAACTTATCAATATTTAATTTCAGTTTGGTTGTATTTCTTATACCACTTAATTTAATCCCAATTCCAAAAATTTAACAACCAATTCCCTTAACATTTATTAGAAAGAAATATTGCTTTATATATTAAAATATATTCTTATATAAAATCATTTAAAATCTTTATATAAGAAAATAACAAGTACGCTCTCATATATATATATACTCAACTCATCCTAGGGTACCACTTACCCTATCCTTAATGAGTAATCCCACCAGAGCCAAGGTTCTCGCTTAACCTTCTGCTTTGATACCAAATCTAACGACCCGGAAATTTCGATCCCGAAAATTCCAGATAGTTAGTGAAAAGAAGAAAGAGAAAGAAGAAGAAACAGAAAACTCAAACTCAGAATCTCACATTTGTAGCGGATAAAATATAATATCACATAAATAATAGTTTTACAAAGAAGATCTGTATCTTTACACTTATATTTTTATACATCAGAGTTACAACCATTACGCAACACTGGACAGTTTAAAAGAACCTGCCCTAGATAAACTATAATATATCGCAGCGGAAATATCCCATACGTTCCTGCATCCAGCTCGTCTCCTGAGCTCCATAACGTCCTTACCTGAAAATATGTATACTCGGTCTGACCCGAGCATTACGTTAAAGTAACACCCAGGTCAGGCTAGAAACCAGCGTGAGTGAACCCATCTAACATAAATTTCAAAAGCATACAACTTATATATAAACCGGGTAACTTGTATCAATTACAGTTTCACAAATTGTTATCGACATCATTTATTTCACACACCAATTTCTAAGTACTAAACTTAGATTAAATGGTCTAATTCACTTAAATCATTCCATTCCAGCTTATTGATTTCACCTAGCAAATTATAAAGAATCGAAGTGGTTTTGGGTATTTACTAATAACCGACTCCGGTCTCTTTGAAACCAATATCATCTTACTTAAATTATTCAAGTGAAATACAATTCAATTTTAAATACAGGATGTCACATAATTCATAATCAATAGATAACCACATCATCACAATTTAAATCAAACATATCTTATCACATAACATCACAAACCACATATTAGGAATAACAACTAATCAAAGGCTTCCAATATCATTCTATTTATCCGTTAATTACATTTAAGTAATTAACCCTTAATTAATTTCACAAATTAATTATCCTTAACCTAATACGGTAATTAACCTTTAATTACTTCATCAAATAAATTAATTACTCCTTAATTAATTATCTCTAATTAATCCCTTGATTAATTATACAAGGTAATCTAATCCAAATTTCTCTCATTAATAAATCACTTATTCAATTAATTAGCACTTGATTAATTAATCTTAATCATTAATTAAAATTAAATTAATAAGCCCTAATTGAAGATTAATTAACCTTAATTAATTAATCTTAAGTCTTTAGTTAATCAATTTAAAAATTCTTAATTACTTAATTAATCATCATGTTATTAATTAATTAAATAATTAACTACCTATCTTAATTATCTTAATAATTTAATGAATCCAATCATTCAATTTTATTTATCTTTAAGAAAAACATTTCTTACTTAATCAAAGTATTTAAACAATTTGTTTTCAAATTTATTTTAAATTTGATTTAAAACTTCATTTTTAAACTTAAGATACAAATTTAACTTAAACAAGGTTTTAATTCAAAACCTTTTTATCTCATATGCTAAAAGAATAACCATTTTATAAAATAAGTTTAAAAGAATATAAAGTTCAAATCAATTTAAACATACACTTTAAACATTCCAAGTTATTTAAATACAAATTCAAATTTTTTTACTTTTAAATTTCAAAACTGAAATACAGCTTAAATCTTAATCCAGATTTAAACTTAAATCTTTAATGTTTTTCTTACATTCCAAAACCATTTTAAAGTTCAAATCATTTTAACCATATTTTTAAAGCAATTAAACAATTTAAATTGAAAACTTATTTTATGTAAAAAAAAACTGAAGTTTAAACCCAATTCCAGATTTCAAATACTCAGATTTAAACTTATTTTTAATTTCTAATTTACCAATCTAAAACTTACAGTTTATATTCAAACCCCATATACTTTTATACTAAAAAGTTTTAAAACCAAATTTAAATTTAGAAATTTAAATTAATTCAAACTCAGATTCGAATACTTTGAATTCAGATTCAAATTCAGTTTAAACTTAGTTTAAAATTTTCAGTTGCATTTAAACTATATTTTTAATTTTCAAAAACAGAAATAGGTTTTCTGTTTTGATTTTTAAAACCTGAAACAACTATAACTCGAGCCTCCCCAAAATTTACTTCGGGTCAAAACTATTACTGCTTCGAGCTAAATCTCAACTTACTCGAGACAATCCCGAGTGAACAAAACTCCTCAACCCAAACATTCACCAGCATGTCCACCATCCTCTATGCACCAGTACACTGCCTCCGGCCAACGCTGATCAACTACGCGACCACTCTACAGTTGACAATCAACAACTCAGTTAAACCAAACAACAACCCAATCAATTCTTGCACGAATTTAAAATCGCGACCAAAAATTCCTAAACTTGGAACAACAGTACCCCCTTTCAACCCCAACCTGTCAACACCTCGTTCACGCGCCTCCAGCCACCGTTACCCCTAAAACTCTGGTGAAGGCCTCGACAACCCATCATCTTCCAATGCCCAAAGAATAGTTGAACTCGATCAACAATACTTGATGAAATGATCTATTCTTTCCTAACCCAGAAAGCTACGGTTCAAATCTTCAAATCCCAATCACAACATTCAAAAATAAATACACAACAATCTGAAAATTTTCTCAACATCCCTGATAAATCCTCCTCCTTCAGAAACAAATTTAACTCAATCGAACACATAAATCAAGCTAAACCAAAATGTAAATTACAGTGAAAATGGGACTGCTCTTTGGTTTTGACATTAGAAATTGAAATCTTTGGTTTAAAATTCATGATTTTGTAGGATGTTTTGATTCATAATCCTGAAACTTCAAATCAATATACTTGAAAATTTCACAAATTAAAGTTGTTCATCTTTTATAAACTTTAGAGCTGATACAGGATTCTTTAACTTAAGTAATATTTTTAACCCATAGTTTATGATGGAAATAAACATAATTTGTTTCTGCCTTATCTAAACCAAGATTAAATCAAGATAAAGGGGATTTAAAATAAAGCAGAAGCTTAAAATTTGAGGAAACATACATGTATTAGAAAATAAGCATGCATTCATAAATATATGCGCGTGTGTGTGTGTGTGTGTGTGTGTGTGTGTGTGTGTATATTCACAACAGATTCATAGTATATTTTCATCTCTAATTAAAAGCATGAAATCAGCTTTTGCCTATTTAAAATTTAAAAGTGGAGTTACTCACCTGGTTTTAAACATGCAGAGCAGAGCACAGTTTCAGATTTGAAAAGCCCTTGGAACTTAAAAACTGAATTTGCTTTGCCTTTAAAATTTTAGTGCTTTGAATCCTTTAATCTTGAATGTTGTTGATGTTTTAATTTGCTTTAATTCCAGGTTGGCATGCATGGCAAATTTCCCAGATTGAAGAGAGAAATGCAGGTTTTCTTGAAAAGGAAATGCAGGATTTCTTGCTTTCCAGATTTTGAAAAATAAATGCTTTTTAAAAAATTTAGTGCTTTGATCTTTGAAACTTGAATTGCAGATTTTTTCAACTTGCTTTATTTCTAGATTTTAGAAGAAGGAATGCAGGTTACAGATTTGTTTTTAGAGTGGGACGTTTTTCATTCTTATCTAAAAATTTCTTGGTTATGAAATGAAAATGAGAAAAGAAGGGAATGGGAAAAATGTAAGTTTATATAACTTATTTATGATTTATTTTAAAATCAAAGAAAAATTAAAATTAAAATTTGACACTTGGCTTGAATCTTACATTTGTCATTTTAAAATGATTATTAATTTACATTTGTTATATTAGATCCCAAGATGTTTACACATGTACCTTTTAATTAATTAGTATTTATAATTAAAGTTAATGAAAGTTTTAAACTAAATTAATTAGTTTTTAATACTTAGTTATATATAGGCAATAATTTTTAAAGAAATAACACCATTATGATTATAAATAAAAACAATACACATATCAGTTATTTGAAAATAACATTTTTCATTATCTTAAATAAATTTATAAAAGAGGTTGTAAATTACTTGTTAAATTTTATTAACAACAATTATCAAATCAATTTAATTTTTAACACAGATTATAAAATTTATATTGCCAAAATTCCAGGATATCACAGGAAGTTTTCTGGTTGAGCAGTTTTTCTGGAGGTGGAGTTCAGAAGTAGCGGAGTGGATCCATTTCTTTGATGGATTGGCTAGGTAAGTGTAAGCTGTTCTGTTAGGTAAAGAGAGGATAATTATTCTTTGGAAATTTATCTGGGTTGATCGAAAAAGTGACTTGCAATAGTTGAATGTTCTCTTGGGTTGTTGGAGAATTTCTGGATGTCTTCTGAGAAGTCAGAGGTTTGTTCGCATCTAGAGTTTGAGTTTTCATATCGACTAGAATTCCAGGAGGGGAACCGATGGTTCAGCTTAGTCGAAAGATGGTTCTTAGAGTTTGAGTTGGTTTAGCAGCTTAATTTTTGGAGGAACTTCAGAGTTTTATTGTACATATCTGTTGAACCATATTTCTGGGATGTGTTGTCCAGTTTGTGCTCGTGTTCTTCATCAGCATTTTCTTCTACTTCGGATCAGAGTTGTGCAGTGGAAGCAGTTTGGGAGTGTTTCTGTTGTCTTTTCCGGATAAGGAGAAGTAAGTTCAGTCTTCTGCTGATTACGGAGTAGAGTTGTGTTCTTGGCTTTGGATTGATCTTGAGGAGATCATTGGGTTGGGTTGTTTTTGGTTCTGTTTGTTTCTAGAAGCATCAGCTAAGGTTGAGCTGATAAGTTTGGATGTTGGCAGCCGGGATTGTCCGAAGATTTTTATGGATAAGAGATGAAAAAATTTCGATTCTGGAATCGAAGATTCGGTTTTGGTTAAGTTTACTCTGTTCAAAGGAGCTATAAGTTTTGATAAGACTTGAAAGCTAGCTCCGAGGTGTTTTGGATCTTTTCTATGTTTTGGTTGGATAAGTGTTTGGTTTCAGGATTGAATTGCCAGATTGGATAACAGGGATTCAATGTGTTTCACGTATATCTGAGGGAGTACGTGTATGATCTATCTCTGGTTTTGGAACCAGCAGTTCAGGGAGGTCTGGTTGTTGAGTCAGACTCGTCTGTAGTCTGATATGCTGTCTAGTTCTGTAGATATAGATGAGTAGGAGCTCTGCAGCTTAGTAGTATTGATTGTTTGAATTCTATAGAGCGAGTATCCCACTATATATATACTTGGGAAACTCGAGGAAACTCTATCAAGATTTTTGTCTGGATAGTTAGATTTGTTCGATTGGATGAATTGATTGCTATGGTTGTTAACATATCATTGATATATGCTTGTGTTTTAAAATTTAATCTTTAAAATGATTATTAAATTACCTTTGTTTTAAATTTCGGGGACGAAATTCTTTTAAGGGGGGAGGAACGTGTTGACCCGAAATTTTAGGCAATATCAATTTAATAATCTGAATTAAAAATTAAATTGATTTGATAATCTTTGTAATAAGATTTGAATTAATTTAACAATCTAATTAGAATAAATATTTAATTGATAAATTTTATCTTTTAAAAGCTAATAAATTGTTTTCTATTTATAATATATATAGAATATGTATATATTGTAAATAGTTTAACCTTGTTTAAATTTGATAAATAAATAAATCATGTTTTCTAAATATATATATCTTTGGTAAAATTGGGTATAATTTTAAATTTAAACTTTTAAAAGCTATTGAATAAATAAAATATGGTTTTAAATTGTTAAGATAAAAATTTAATTTGTTTAAATTGATTTATTTGATATTAAGTTTTTCTAAAGTATATAATAAATAACTATATGATTTTAATACATAAGGTAAATATTTAAATGGTTTAAAATATGTTTTATCTTAAGTTTGAATTTAAATAAAAATAATAATAAGGTTTATTTTGATATAGTGTGATAAAATAAGTAATTTATTAATAAAGAAACAATTTCTTTTATAAATTATTTAAAGTTATCAAATTTTTTATTTTCAAAATATAATAATATTTTTTTTGACAAATAGATTTTAATAAAAATAGTTGTTTTTAAAATTGAATTGTGTAATATGTATATATAACTTGATTTCAAAATTGAATTTTAGAATTTAATTTGGATTTGAATTTAAAGCTTTGAAAATTTAAAGTATAAATATTTTTAATTTGTTTTCGATTTTAAAATATTTGTATAAACCTTTATTTTATAAATATAATTGGATTTATTCATTTCAAAATTATCTACATGTAAATAAATACATATTAACTAGTTAATCAAACATAAGTTTATATTTATCTTATATTAATCTATTAACTAAATAACTAATTAACATTTAATTATAACTAATTAAATTTAAAAGACAAATGTAAACAATTTATAAATTAAAAGACATGTGTTAGTTAATAAAGTAAGGATAATGACAAATGTTAAAATTTGAGCCAAGTGTCATTTTAAAAACTTTAATTTTTTTATTTTTAATCAACCACATTTTTCATTTATATAAACCCCTTTATTTTCTTAACTCCATTTTCTTTTCTATTTCCTTATTCAAAGCCAACAAGAAATTAAAACAAATTCCCTCAAAATTAAAATCTGAAAACACCTCCACTAAAACCAAATTCATGAAATCAAAATGTAACGACCCGCCTTTTTGGACAGTTTAAACCGACGATCAAATACCCATGTCGATTCCAAACCATTAAAAGGGCAGATAGTTATTGGGGTAATTAAGAAAAAAAAAGGAAGGGAAATAAAGGAAATGAAACAACACAGAATCTCACAGCGGAAGGCTAAAGTATAATAATAAAATAACAGTTCATGAAGCTGTTAATTAAATGAATACATTTGAAATGAATACATTTGATTATTATTATACAACATTTATCAGAGTTACATACACAGCAAATATCATACAACAATGCAGCGGAATGGAATGAATATAATAGTAGTACATAATATACCAAATCTTCGTCTTCATCCTCCAGAAATAGATCCTCAAAAATCTGAAAACTCAGGACTGACCCGAGCGTAATGAAAAGACAAACACTCGAGTCAGGACTAAATATCCTCATGTAAGTTAAGTCAATCGTAAATAAATATGAGTGTAACGGCGTCAGAGATGTTTACGGGGTTTGACATCTCCTATCCAGTGTCAACGTGCGTGCAATAACTCAAGAGATGTTACGGGATTTTCCATCTCTCAAGGATCCGTGAAACTATATACTATGTAGTAATATACGCTAAGTAGATAATGCCTATCAGTAATATAAAGTATCAAAATAGCGTTAAGGCGTTACCATAATCCCCCTTAACACATTTTTATATTTCCAAAAGCATATACAAGACCGTAGTTTCCCCAAAACCGGAAGTCACCAGAGGGCAATCCATATACTCAAGGTACAAATCAAAACGTAGTGGTCGCGAATAGGATAATCAGTATGACAAGGTACATGAGGCAATACCAACTAGGATACTAGTAGTTGCGTGATCCGGACTGATGTTGGGCATAGCCAGCAGCTACCCCAACACCGCGAAACAACACTCCCAAATCAAGGGGTGCACCCAAATCGCATCACAAATGTAATAGATATGGTATCGAAGAAGTGTGTCCGCTAGAGGTGGCGAACCTCAATGGCCCGGCGCGGCTCCTGTTTTAGTCATGTCAGGGGTCATCCAATAATCGTTCTCTTTCTTCAGTCAACGCGTTCACCAAACCATCCACTTCATTCTGGATCATCACTCCGCGTATAATAGTTATTAAAGTGGTTTCGGTATCGACAGAGAGTATGTCCATATCCGATCCCGGTCTCTTTAATAACTACGTATTATTACACCTTTGGCTCTTTATATTTCAAATCGATTCATAATTGATATCAAAATATCATATTCGCTTCAAAAATCAAATCCATTCAAATATCATCGTATCTTTCAAAATATCAGATTTCATATTTAAATTCAAGATTTAAATATAAACATTTCACCTTATTGACCAGCTTAGGATTTTAGAAAAATAGTTTTAAGTAGTTTAAAAGTAGTTTTAAATAATTAAAATAGTTAAAAACACTTAAAATCTTTAAAATGGATTTAAAATAGATAAATTCGTTTAAAATAATTTAAATTGGGTTAAGTAGATTTAAAATAGATTAAAATAGTTTAAGTATTCAAAATGGTTTATATAACAGAGTAATTTGGAAAACAAATTAAAACAGCTTCAAAATCAATCCATTTCAATTATAACTTCCCAATTCATATCAATTTCAATTTCCATTCTACCGATTCAATTTCGATTTCAATTCAAAACAATGTCAACTTTTACTTCAAATCAATTCAATTCTACATTCACCTTTAATTAATTCAATTTCAATTTATATCGATTTGGAGCTTGATTTCTCAAAATATCAATTTATAACACTTAACAAAATTTCCAACAATATTCAAGTTTAAATCCAAATTCCAAATATGATTCAATTCCAAACTCGATTTCAAAATATCATTTTCATATCACTTTTACTTAGTAATATTCAAAGCTCGAAATAATGTTCAATCTTTAAAATAAATAGATTTTTGAAATTCAATCATATCCAAATTATTATTTTTTTTTAAAGTCACAACTTAAATTATTTACCAATTTCTTTTAACCAAAATTTATTTCAACATTCCAACTCAATTTTTCGACAAATTCGATTTCTATAAATTGATTTCTATTTATAACTTTTAAATCAAAACATTTAAATAAATTTTAAATCGACGATTTCAAAAATTATTTATTTAGCCAATTCGGTGTCCGTATATAATTTTCTATCCTATGGCCAAGTAATTTTTTTTTCAATTAAATGTCAGGAATGAGTATACATTACTTAAATTAATCTCAGTATCATATGTATGCATAACAGGATCTATATAAGCAAATAAACATCCAAACATTCAATTATTAACCAATAGCATCCATCAAAATACATCATCCAATAAACAATACAATTCATGGCAGTTTCATAGTTATCAATGTCAGGTAATTTAATCGCAATTCAATTTTAATTTCAATTTAACTGTCAATTTAATTTTTCAACGGTTAATGCAAATGACAAGCTATATGACAATTAAATTTTTACCAAACAACGACAAATAAAATCATAACACTTCATAATATCAAATTTAACTAGCATAAAAATATTTAGTACGGTGTGAGCGTTATAAAACACTCACCTTGATTTTTCGATTTTAAATCAAATCGAACGACGTTCGATTTAACTCAAAATTTTCTCTAGCTCCAAATGATTCCAATCCAGTTCCATTGCGTAGTCCTCGTCGATACGATTCCAACGCAAAAAGTTTCGTCGAATTCCAACCTCGTATGACAAAGTTATGATGGTTTAAAGTTAACACGAAATTTTATGTAAATTAATTTCAGCTTAATTAAATTTTTAAAACCCACCCCATCATCACCGTTGATTTCCTGCATAGCAGATCTGGGCCGCACTCCCTCATCTCCTCACGTACGCATATCATCTTCTTCCCGGTGTTCGAACGCGCAACACAACCCATAGCCGCCATCTTCATCGATTTTTCACGACCAAACCGAGCAACTTGAAGACGATCAGGTTACACCACTTCGAAGCCACCGCCTTACTCCACCTTCACCCCAAATAGCTCCAAGCTCGGCCTCATCCTCTGCCTCGAATTGCGTGAAAAACGCAGCCCCTTCTTGCTCGATTTCCCGTTGATCCGTGGCTCCGTTTTCGATCATCTCCGTATGGATTTGAAGCTTTCATCGTGCTCTACAACTTTGTAGTTGAGAGTTTTTGCTAATTGTTGATGGATTGAGAGGAAAATGAGGAAGAAGTTTCGAATTTCGTGGCCATTAATTCAGGAAATGGCGGCTAGGGCTGAAGTCAATTAGGGTTTCTGGATTAAAAATAATAAAACTGCCTCGGTTTGCGTGCGTATATATATAGGTAGGTCCAAAATCATCCGAACTCCAATCGAGACGTGCCGCCAGGCGTTTATAAGGTTTTACCCCCATTCCGGACGCAATGGAACTAGTTTCAAGGCCTAATTCGATCATATGTGAGAGTTACGGAAATAAACGATCAATTTTAAATTAAACCGATTAAACGATTTTCTATGCGTTTTGGCTTGCCCCGGACAAACGGTAAATCCGTTTGACTTGAAATTTGAAATCTTACAATAATATCACATTACGGATCCAATGAAACTAGTTTCATCGAAATCCGAGGCCGTTTGAAAAATGACTATTTTAACTCGCCAAATTAATATTAAAACAATTTCAACGCGTTTCGAGCTGCCACGGTCAACGACAACTCCGATTGCTACGAAAATTGAAATCCGATAATAACTAACTATTACGGATCCAATGGAACTAGTTTCGTCCAATTCTGAGACTGTTCAAAATTTGGCTATTTTTCAGTCGATAATTAATTATTAAAATATTCAATTTTCACAAATAAATTTTAAATTCAGTTTTAAAAGTTCTATAACATCAATATAACTTCAATATGATAAAATAAAATTTTACAAATCATTTTTAATCATATTAAACCCGTTATTCAAATTATCCAATAAATTCCAGTTTTAAAAAAAATCTTATTAACTCTATTATAATCCCAATAGATTCAACATTTATTATTATTCCAAATGACTTACAATTTTTTTCTAACACTAAATCACGAAATCTTATTAAATTAGCTATTTTAATTATCGAAAATTTACGGGTCGTTACACTCTCCCCCACTCAAAACTTTTCGTCCCCGAAAAGGAAAAAAGGAAAAAGAAACTAAGTATAAAATTCAACATTAGCTATATTTTATTCAAAGTTACCAACTTATAAAACAATGAAATTCCATTTATAAAGTCATAACTACGCTTCCACTAACTTACTCCGAACGGCTTTCTAAACTTAAAAGTTAGTTACCAAAACAAGTTATATAATTTTAAAACTTGAAAAATTTTCTAACACTTGGATTTACGGAAAATTTCGGCAGAGTCTCCTTTGCGCGGCTCGATCAGAAAAATTTTACAATTCAATATATAACACAAATATAATCAATATATAACAAATATACATCTCATCTCAATGATGAGGCATCCCAATCATGGGGAAACAATATATAAATATCACCAATATCATATAAAACCGTAAGCGTACCTTTTATTTAGCATTTATTGGCATTTTACTTACATTATGCGTTTAGCGTAGAAGCGAGCTCCACAACGAAGCGCAACCCCTTTGCTACCTACTAAAATGCTCAATAACTAAGTTAGAACCATGCATATAAAGATAGATAGATATACTTAGCCTACACAACATATACATAACATATTTATCTTCAAAACTGAGATTTCAATTTCAGGACAGCAAACAAATCTTAGCTTTAGGTCACCTAAACTGTAAAATTTGACAACAGAATCTAAACAAAAGTTGTTGCATTCATTTCAGGTTTTCCGGAATGTCTAAAATCATCGAATTCGGATCATCCGTTCAAAAGTTATGGCCGTTTTACTTAGGGGATACGCTTCAGCCTGGGCAGTGTTTGCGCAGGTCCGCGACGTTCACCCACATTTCCGACCTTATAAACGACATCAAAACACAAAACACTTAAAACAAAAGTTTTAACTTAAGTTCTTAGCTTTCCATAAAGTGCAAGATCATCAAAATCCGATAAACCAGTCAAAAGATATGGCGAAAATACTAAGGGTGTATACTACTGATTTTACTTATTTTTACACAGGACAGCGAGTAATATTCAAGTTTTTAACCAAGCAGACGAAAGAATTTTCTCAAGTTATCTAAACAAAAGTTGTGCTATAGTTTCTAAGCTTTCCGAAAAGTCCAAGATCGTCGAATTTCGTTCAGCCATTTAAAAGTTATGGTTGTTTTCGTTTTAGCATATATTGAACAAAATTGGATTTTTCCCAAAAATTTGCTTTTATTATTTCAAGTGCAAACCATCAAACCTTCAAATTTTTCTAAAGAACAATCATAAACACAAAGTCGTTTATTTTTTTTATTCATCCATGCAATAGGTTTACATTCAATTTGTTTCCGATTTATTTAAGTTTGTTTCATTCACATTTTAAATTCAAGTCAATTTGCTTCAATTTAAATTGAATTCAATTACATTTAATTTCACTTTGCTTCAAATTTGAATTTAATTATTTTAAAATTTCATTCCGTTTATTCAATTCCATTAACACTAATGAATTCTACTTAATCAATTATCATCCATCTAACAACCAATGCATATCAAACATTAACATCCATCCAAAATCTACACTAAATCAATTATACATTTCCAAGTCAACTTTAATTTCATACACTTCCAAGTTTATTGACATTTAGTTATATTCAAATTTAATTAGTTTCCATTTACCAATTTTATATTTCATTAATTTTAAATTTTATTCATTCATTTATATATGTTATTCATTTTACAGCTTAAATTTCTTTTATATTTACAACTATCAATAGATCTTCACATTTTATTATTCACTCTCACACTGGTATATTATTTCTCTACTTATCCTTATTAGCATTTTAAACCTTTTAAGTATTTGGTAAGTTATAGTTATGCAAATAGAATGTAGTTAAACAACATACAACTTCTTTTCATTTAAAGTTGAATTTTCAATTAATTAATTCTTAAGTCATTACTTAAATTTCACTATAATTTAATTTCACATTTACATTCACATATAGTATTTCCATTTTATATTAACATAATTGTGAATCACCTTTAAATTTTAATTTAAATTCCAATTATTTACTAACAATTTTATTTATATTTGCAACCATTAATTAAATGCATATTTCATTATTCAAACCTATACTCGTATATTATCCAATTAACAATTCATATAACATTTTTTTGAACTTCTTACATATTTTGGTAAGTTATATCTATGCTATAGAATGAAATTTAATACTATGCGAGTTTTACAGTTTCAATTTTATTTTAAGTTCATAATTTCCTAATTCTAAGGATTTCTACTTCAATTGATATTTTCACTTAGCTCTTAGGTTCATTTCTCATTTCACAATTCAGAAGTTCCTTATTGATTCAAGTCTAAATTCATTTCAATCATAAAAAAAATCATTAATTATTAAAGAACTTAAGAATTCCAATCCCGGTTTCATTTCAAATCAAGGTTTGAAATAATATATACTTATATAATTTATATATCAAATCATACTATAGAGAATGGAAAACAAAATAAAATTTGAGTCAAAACAAGGTTTAGACAAGCTATTAAGTGGTCTCCCCCACTCGGACTCTCGAAAATAAACGCCAATGATGCGTGCACACATCATCGAAATCATTTTCTAGCATCAAGAGAAGGGAATATAACACTTATCATAAAAAAAATCCTTCGAAAATAATTTCAACTCAATTATACTATCATATAATGCTCATATTATGTTTTTCAAATTCTTGTAAGTCAATCTCAAACACCGGAATTTAAATTCCCAAATCCAAGTTAAAATTCATTTATATTCATTATCAATTGTGTTTACAAGATTTCATTTTCCTAAATCCATTGTTATTTAATCAATTATTGTAAATATTGACTGATCAAACAATAACGATAATAATCTAATATTATCATCTCCTAACAATCAATTCAATCAAAATGAATAAATATTCAAATAATTCTTTTATATAAAATATATTCCAAAATGATATTGTGTTGGTTTGTCCTATTCGAGTGTTTAGAAATTCCTATCGACGCCTTGGCGTCCCAAGTATCGACCAGAATTCATAAATACTCAACGGAACAAATTAACACAATATAAAACCATTTTATATCAAATAACAAGTACGCTCTCTCATATACACTCAACTCATTCATATAGTTTACCTCTATTTCAATGAGTTATTCCCCACTAGAGCCAAGGTTTATCGCTAAACCAAAGCTCTGATACCAACTGTAACGACCCGCCTTTTTGGACAGTTTAAACCGACGATCAAATACCCATGTCGATTCCAAACCATTAAAAGGGCAGATAGTTATTGGGGTAATTAAGAAAAAAAAAGGAAGGGAAATAAAGGAAATGAAACAACACAGAATCTCACAGCGGAAGGCTAAAGTATAATAATAAAATAACAGTTCATGAAGCTGTTAATTAAATGAATACATTTGAAATGAATACATTTGATTATTATTATACAACATTTATCAGAGTTACATACACAGCAAATATCATACAACAATGCAGCGGAATGGAATGAATATAATAGTAGTACATAATATACCAAATCTTCGTCTTCATCCTCCAGAAATAGATCCTCAAAAATCTGAAAACTCAGGACTGACCCGAGCGTAATGAAAAGACAAACACTCGAGTCAGGACTAAATATCCTCATGTAAGTTAAGTCAATCGTAAATAAATATGAGTGTAACGGCGTCAGAGATGTTTACGGGGTTTGACATCTCCTATCCAGTGTCAACGTGCGTGCAATAACTCAAGAGATGTTACGGGATTTTCCATCTCTCAAGGATCCGTGAAACTATATACTATGTAGTAATATACGCTAAGTAGATAATGCCTATCAGTAATATAAAGTATCAAAATAGCGTTAAGGCGTTACCATAATCCCCCTTAACACATTTTTATATTTCCAAAAGCATATACAAGACCGTAGTTTCCCCAAAACCGGAAGTCACCAGAGGGCAATCCATATACTCAAGGTACAAATCAAAACGTAGTGGTCGCGAATAGGATAATCAGTATGACAAGGTACATGAGGCAATACCAACTAGGATACTAGTAGTTGCGTGATCCGGACTGATGTTGGGCATAGCCAGCAGCTACCCCAACACCGCGAAACAACACTCCCAAATCAAGGGGTGCACCCAAATCGCATCACAAATGTAATAGATATGGTATCGAAGAAGTGTGTCCGCTAGAGGTGGCGAACCTCAATGGCCCGGCGCGGCTCCTGTTTTAGTCATGTCAGGGGTCATCCAATAATCGTTCTCTTTCTTCAGTCAACGCGTTCACCAAACCATCCACTTCATTCTGGATCATCACTCCGCGTATAATAGTTATTAAAGTGGTTTCGGTATCGACAGAGAGTATGTCCATATCCGATCCCGGTCTCTTTAATAACTACGTATTATTACACCTTTGGCTCTTTATATTTCAAATCGATTCATAATTGATATCAAAATATCATATTCGCTTCAAAAATCAAATCCATTCAAATATCATCGTATCTTTCAAAATATCAGATTTCATATTTAAATTCAAGATTTAAATATAAACATTTCACCTTATTGACCAGCTTAGGATTTTAGAAAAATAGTTTTAAGTAGTTTAAAAGTAGTTTTAAATAATTAAAATAGTTAAAAACACTTAAAATCTTTAAAATGGATTTAAAATAGATAAATTCGTTTAAAATAATTTAAATTGGGTTAAGTAGATTTAAAATAGATTAAAATAGTTTAAGTATTCAAAATGGTTTATATAACAGAGTAATTTGGAAAACAAATTAAAACAGCTTCAAAATCAATCCATTTCAATTATAACTTCCCAATTCATATCAATTTCAATTTCCATTCTACCGATTCAATTTCGATTTCAATTCAAAACAATGTCAACTTTTACTTCAAATCAATTCAATTCTACATTCACCTTTAATTAATTCAATTTCAATTTATATCGATTTGGAGCTTGATTTCTCAAAATATCAATTTATAACACTTAACAAAATTTCCAACAATATTCAAGTTTAAATCCAAATTCCAAATATGATTCAATTCCAAACTCGATTTCAAAATATCATTTTCATATCACTTTTACTTAGTAATATTCAAAGCTCGAAATAATGTTCAATCTTTAAAATAAATAGATTTTTGAAATTCAATCATATCCAAATTATTATTTTTTTTTAAAGTCACAACTTAAATTATTTACCAATTTCTTTTAACCAAAATTTATTTCAACATTCCAACTCAATTTTTCGACAAATTCGATTTCTATAAATTGATTTCTATTTATAACTTTTAAATCAAAACATTTAAATAAATTTTAAATCGACGATTTCAAAAATTATTTATTTAGCCAATTCGGTGTCCGTATATAATTTTCTATCCTATGGCCAAGTAATTTTTTTTTCAATTAAATGTCAGGAATGAGTATACATTACTTAAATTAATCTCAGTATCATATGTATGCATAACAGGATCTATATAAGCAAATAAACATCCAAACATTCAATTATTAACCAATAGCATCCATCAAAATACATCATCCAATAAACAATACAATTCATGGCAGTTTCATAGTTATCAATGTCAGGTAATTTAATCGCAATTCAATTTTAATTTCAATTTAACTGTCAATTTAATTTTTCAACGGTTAATGCAAATGACAAGCTATATGACAATTAAATTTTTACCAAACAACGACAAATAAAATCATAACACTTCATAATATCAAATTTAACTAGCATAAAAATATTTAGTACGGTGTGAGCGTTATAAAACACTCACCTTGATTTTTCGATTTTAAATCAAATCGAACGACGTTCGATTTAACTCAAAATTTTCTCTAGCTCCAAATGATTCCAATCCAGTTCCATTGCGTAGTCCTCGTCGATACGATTCCAACGCAAAAAGTTTCGTCGAATTCCAACCTCGTATGACAAAGTTATGATGGTTTAAAGTTAACACGAAATTTTATGTAAATTAATTTCAGCTTAATTAAATTTTTAAAACCCACCCCATCATCACCGTTGATTTCCTGCATAGCAGATCTGGGCCGCACTCCCTCATCTCCTCACGTACGCATATCATCTTCTTCCCGGTGTTCGAACGCGCAACACAACCCATAGCCGCCATCTTCATCGATTTTTCACGACCAAACCGAGCAACTTGAAGACGATCAGGTTACACCACTTCGAAGCCACCGCCTTACTCCACCTTCACCCCAAATAGCTCCAAGCTCGGCCTCATCCTCTGCCTCGAATTGCGTGAAAAACGCAGCCCCTTCTTGCTCGATTTCCCGTTGATCCGTGGCTCCGTTTTCGATCATCTCCGTATGGATTTGAAGCTTTCATCGTGCTCTACAACTTTGTAGTTGAGAGTTTTTGCTAATTGTTGATGGATTGAGAGGAAAATGAGGAAGAAGTTTCGAATTTCGTGGCCATTAATTCAGGAAATGGCGGCTAGGGCTGAAGTCAATTAGGGTTTCTGGATTAAAAATAATAAAACTGCCTCGGTTTGCGTGCGTATATATATAGGTAGGTCCAAAATCATCCGAACTCCAATCGAGACGTGCCGCCAGGCGTTTATAAGGTTTTACCCCCATTCCGGACGCAATGGAACTAGTTTCAAGGCCTAATTCGATCATATGTGAGAGTTACGGAAATAAACGATCAATTTTAAATTAAACCGATTAAACGATTTTCTATGCGTTTTGGCTTGCCCCGGACAAACGGTAAATCCGTTTGACTTGAAATTTGAAATCTTACAATAATATCACATTACGGATCCAATGAAACTAGTTTCATCGAAATCCGAGGCCGTTTGAAAAATGACTATTTTAACTCGCCAAATTAATATTAAAACAATTTCAACGCGTTTCGAGCTGCCACGGTCAACGACAACTCCGATTGCTACGAAAATTGAAATCCGATAATAACTAACTATTACGGATCCAATGGAACTAGTTTCGTCCAATTCTGAGACTGTTCAAAATTTGGCTATTTTTCAGTCGATAATTAATTATTAAAATATTCAATTTTCACAAATAAATTTTAAATTCAGTTTTAAAAGTTCTATAACATCAATATAACTTCAATATGATAAAATAAAATTTTACAAATCATTTTTAATCATATTAAACCCGTTATTCAAATTATCCAATAAATTCCAGTTTTAAAAAAAATCTTATTAACTCTATTATAATCCCAATAGATTCAACATTTATTATTATTCCAAATGACTTACAATTTTTTTCTAACACTAAATCACGAAATCTTATTAAATTAGCTATTTTAATTATCGAAAATTTACGGGTCGTTACACAAAACATGCTAATCGAAATCAACCTGCATATCTTCAAGCATGCAAACCATCTACATTTTCAAATCAAATTCCTATATTCTTTTCAAATCTATAGCATGCAAACAAATCTGTTTTAAAACCTGCATGTTCAATCAAGGCCTGCATCATTTAGAATATGGAATTCAAGCAGCTCCATGCATGTAGTTCTTTTTAAACATCAAAGTTTTAAAGCTTCAGTAACTCAAGTCTTTATTTTTAATTATTAATTAAACATTAAATTATTAATTAGACATTAAATATTTATTAAAGGGATTTAATTAATTACTGATTAATTAGTTTAGTCAAGATGTTAATTAGGACTTAAACAAATAAGGGTTTTAAAGAGATTTGTTTCTAAAATATCAGTTTTGTTTAAAACTGTTTTTCTTTTTAAAAAATGTTTTAAATCAAGGGATTTCTTTGTCAATTACCCTTAAGTAGCCTTTAAAAAAATATGTAACCAAAGTTAATGTGGTGACAGATTTATGGAAGGTATGTCTTCCCATCGTTTGCACTAAAAGTCGATGAGTAAACAGATCCTCTATCCGTGAGATTTCAAATTTACTTCTAGGTGAGTGATAGAGCAAGGTCGAAATATTGGAAGCGTGATGGATATAGAAGGGTTAATTCCTATCAACGTGTCATGTTTAAATTAAGCATATGGTTATCCATATGCGACTCTGTATAATTACCCAAAGTAGCAGATTGTCCATTATTTATAACTTGAACTGTTTTAACTCTTGTCAAGATTAGAGTTCTCCGATGAGGACTCTAATACTAGTTATATACTTCCAAAAGAGCCGAAATTGAGTTAGCCGGGAATTATCGGTTAGTTTGGAGATACCAGTTTCACATAAGTATAATTTATCCGAACCACTCCAAACAAATAACATTCGCGCTGGATCGTTGTGAATTATGCTATGGGGATGTACTATTCTTCCTGAAGGTGATTCAAAAATGGAAGATGGTGAATGTTGTATGTTTGTTCGTTCTTGGAAAAATGTATGGATGAATGCTAGCATTGCATTGGTTGCTTGGAGGGCAATGTTAGCATTCCAAGTTGGTCTACTAGAAGAAAAGGTAAAAGGCAACCTCAAGCCCATACCCCAGAATGACTAAAATCAGGGGATATGCTTCGAGGTTATGTGGTTTGCTACCGTTAGGGTATGGTCATCACCTAATCTAGATCGATACTAGAGATTACGTATACTAGGGTCTATTTAGGTTGTTTATCTGAATTAGGGTGATGTAACACCCCTAGTTTTTGATAAAATTATTCAAAAGATTTAACTAGATAGATTAAATAGAATAATTTAAATGTTAAGCGATAAGAAGGTTGAGATTTGAATAAATATAATAAGGCCACGCTCACTTAAATAACTAAATGGGCTTAAGAATTGGTTATAAGTTAATTAATTTATATAAGGTTATATTGGGAATTTGTTGAACACAACCCTTACCCTTATTTATTCTCATTCCTACCATTTCATTTCCCATTCACGTCATTTTGAAAACACAAAATAAAAATGTAAAAAGGAGTCGACCACTAATAGAAGAGAAATCAAAGTAAATCCAGGGATTCAAGCTTAGGGGAAATTAATCTCATTCCAATCTCCTTATCTTAATCAAGATGAATAATGATTCATTCCATCTCTATTTTGTTATATAATCATATATTTTCAGATTTAAGGGTAAATCCATTTTTATAGTGATTTGGATGATGATATGCTTGAATTAATTTGTTTAATTTAAACAAGAATGTTTAAATAAGATTATATGCAGTTTTAGGGAAAAACCGAATTATATTGATGTTTAAATGCCATGGAATTTTTTTATGCCGTAAAAAACATGAATTTGGAGTTGGATTTTAATTTTGATAATTTTTCAAACTATGGAATGATTATTATGAAATTTCAAAGGAAAATGTGATTAAATGGGTTTATAAATTTATTTCAGAAACTATTGAGGATTTGGGTCTAAAATTTTGATATGTTAGATAACTTGATTAAAGTGAATTTGTGAAATTTTTGGGCGTTTTTCCTATATGATTTTCCATGCAAATTAAAATTATTTTAGAAGAGGGACTTCTTTGCAATATTTATTTTGCTTAATGGAAGGACTTATTTTCTAACTTAACCATGGTTTGGATCTACAATTAGCGGTAGTTATTTTAGTAAAGAATTTGAAAAGTTAAGGCAATTAATGTTGTGTTTACACGTGGCAGGTTAGTAGAAAGTGTTTCCTTTAATTGGTATTAAATCAGGTTTACCTAGAAAAGTTGGTTCCGCCTTCTTTAGAAATACCTTTCGACTTAGAGCTTCCGCCTTTAATCAAGTAGAAACCCATTAATCCGAAACCAATACACAAGGTTTCACTCAGATGGTATGTAGTGGATTGAAAAAAGGTGGAAGGTTTGGTGTCGTAAGCATGGCTTCTGATGGGATTGATACCTTTTGTGTGTTTTAAAAAGAGAAATGCCTTCCTTTGTTTTATTTAAGCCTTCGAAGGAGTCGAAGCATGTGTTTTCGAAAGAAGTTTTCCAAATCCTTTCGAAGGGATTGCCATCAACTTAAGTTTGCTTTCGAATGGGTTCCTTTACTTATAAAATAAAGCTCTCAAAAGAAGGGGTTCTGACCTAGTCAAAATCATTTGGGTTATACTTCAACCATAGAAAAAGGGTCTTTAAAACATTCAAGTCGAAAGCATCTACTTCGAAACCATTTCCTAAGTAAAGAAGTGATGGTGTCGAAACCATCCCTTCAAAAGCGTTGGAGAAATAGAAAAATTTTATATAACAAAGTAAACTACCCTTTCAAAACCATCTAGGTCGAAAGGTAGAAAGCGGTAGCAAAAAGGTTTCGACTTAGTCAAAAGCAATCATTTAAAAAAGTGCAACCCAATCGAAACCATTTCTTTAAATCCATTAAATCCAGTCGAAAGCTAACTAAGTCGAAAGCCATTTAGTTGAAAGCAAGCAGGCGCATTTTTAATTTAAAAGCAAAGTGGTGCTTCGATCCCTTTGGAACCCATGGTTTCGACCTCATGCCTTTCGTTTTCTATCCAATTCACTACGTACCAATATAGTGATACCATGCACATTGGTTTCGATGGTGTTGAAGGCAGAGGGACTTGGTCGAAAGCCAACCAAGGCAGAAGCAGGTGCCAAAAGCAACAAAACAATAAAAAAACATGTAGCAAATAGTTTTTTCACCTAGCTTGCTTATAGTATGAAATTTTGATTGGTTGCCTCTTTTCTTTACCACTAAAAGGTGCTGCAATTTTCAAAACTAACTATTTGAATTATTTTTAAAAAGCCCTTTCTCCTTTTATAACCATATAAAACATTTAAGTCACATATCTTAAATAATTTTATATATTCATCAAAACTCTTTGATCAATTCTACAAAGTTCGAAAAAATCATTTTTAATATGTTTTCTAACATATATTAGTTTTTCAGACCCAAACCATTAATTATTTAGCCATAAATAATTTTTAATCCAAAATAACATTTTCTTCACTACAAAATTCATATGAAATCTACATAAATTTGGAAAATTCTAAAAATTGAAATCCATTTCCAAAACAATAATTCTAGCCTATATAAAAGTTCGCAAGGCATTTGGATGTCATTTATTAGGGTTTTCATCTTATAACATATCATATAATCAATATAAACATACTTAAATCATCAACATGTATATATATTAATTCCATTGTTCAAAAACATGGCAAATCACTGCAAATAGGTTCGGATTTCATCCTAAAAAAAAAGAAATATGAGATGTAAACATTATTCACCATAGCTTTAGAGATTAAAGAGACTGAGATGTGAATGGATATGATTTGATTTAGCTTCTTCCTTAGCTTTTCTTAGTCTTCTTCCTCTTTCTCTTGTTAATGGTGGCTGACCTCAAGTTAAAAATTTTGTAAAATGAAATGAACGTGTTAGGGATACACGGCCAAGGGTTTAGGGTATAAGAATGGCCTCTTTCCTATTTTACCCCTCCTCTATTTCATGTTAAGTCTTATTTTAATTCACTAGTTAAATGGCATGGCTACCCCTTAATAATAATCAAATCCCTATCCTCTAATCAACAAATTATTTTATTTTATTTAACTAATTAAATATCCTAAATAATGTTACAAAAAATATGAGGTGTTACTGTATTCTTTCCTTAAATAATTTCATCCCTGAATTTATGATAAGGTATATAACACGTCAATCCAAAAGGGTAAAACATACTATCAAACAAGTTAGTATAAGTATCTCCAATTCTGCTTTCAATCTTCCAAGTACAATCTTTGTCATCGTCACTCTATTGGACTTTGACTAATCTCACCGTCTTGGTTCTAAGCCTCTTCTCATCTCTCGCAATAATATGAATCGGCTTTCTCACTATAGTCAAGTCCGGTTCTACTACTAAGTCATCTAGCACAGTTTGTGCAATAGTAGTCTCCAAGTCTCTAACACACTTTCTGAGATGAGAAACATGGAAAACATCATCGACTCCTTCCAATATGCTCTCTAACTCAACTCTGCGAGTTTCTTTATCCTCTCAATAATACGAAAAGGTCCAAAACATCTCGTTGCTAACTTCCATGATCTTCCAAATCTGATCACACCCTTCATTGGTGACACCGTAATGAAAACTTGATCTCCAACTAAGAATTCTAGATCTTTCCTTCTTTTATCAGCATAACTCTTCTGCCTAGATTGAGCCTCCTTCATCCTAGCTTGAACTGAATCTTTTTTATAGCTTCTCTGACAAAATCTAGACCAAGTACCAACCAATTCTTGGTATCTAACCAATATACGGGAGATTTGCATGGCCTTCCATACAAAGCTTCAAACCGTGCCATCACAATACTAGTCTAATAACTACTATTATACGAAAACTCAACTAAGTGCATTTGTTCTTCCCATAACCACCACAAAATCTCGAACGCAAGCTCTTAACAAATCTACCAAGATTTTGTTACTCTTTCTGGTTTCCCATCGTTTTGCAGATGGTAAGCGGTACCCATCTTGAGCATGGCTCCCAAAACTTCCTGTAGACTCTTCCAAAATTTGCTAGTGAATAAGGTATCTCTATCACTTACTATGCTACTATAAATTCCATGTAGTCTTACCACATTCTTCATAAACAACTTCTCCAAAACAGGGGTCGCTCTGGTTGACTTAATTGGAATGAAATGAGTACTCTTGGTAAGTCTGTCCACTATGACCCATATACTATCATTTCCTCTGTTTGACCTTGGCAAACTGTCAATAAAATTCATAAAAATAGAATCTCATTTCCATACTGGAATATCCAATGGCTAAAGCAAGCCACTCAGTTTCTGATGTTCATCTTTTACCTACTTGTAGTTCAAAAACTGCTTCACCTGTAAGCCCACATCTCGCGTTATACCTTCCTAAAAGAAACTTCTCTTCAAATCCTGATACATCTTTGTTCCTCCGGGATGAATAGTGAACTTCGAACGATGGCATTCTTGTAACGACCCGTTATATTTGATAATATTAAATGGATTAACTTAATATAATTTTTAATCTGATTTATAATAAATGTAGGAGTTGGATATAGTAACTGAGATTAAAGATTTAACAATTGAAATGTTATATGGCAATAGGTAGAATAGCGAAGATTTGTGTTGTGGTTATAAGTCATAATTAGTTGATTAAAATGGTATTAATGAAATAATAACTGAATTGAATTGCAATATATAAACATCAGAAAATTTTAATTGGTGGATTAAATTTGTTAAAGTTCATAAGTTTTGTAATTTAGTTTAGTAGAACTTTAAATTATAAACGAAGATTGAAATAAACGATAAATTTAATTATGTAAATGGTGACTCAAGACCTAGGTTATAGGAATTGGAACATAATCCAATTTGAATTAAGTAGAAGAAGGATTTGGTTAATATGTAAGTTATTGTTCAAGGTATTGAATAAAAACTTGGAATCCAATCATAATTTAACGATAATAACGTTAGTATTAGAGAATAAATATATTTCAATGCAGTACCCGAATGAACGGAATAAAATGAATATATATTGAATAGAAATGAAATGTAAATTGGCACATTTGGTTGAAAGTTAATTTTAAGAAACATATAAATGTTGAATTTGTGAATATTAATATAAATATTAACTTGAATGGGATTCATTAATACAAAGATGTAATAAGTGTAGATAGTAAAAATTTAATGGCTGTAGTGGATAAAAAAATCTAGTAGTAACATAAAATTTATTTATATGGAAAAAGAGTATAGATTTGAACAAATTTATGAAAATTTGATAAGAACAGTGGTTGTAATCAGTTTGGTTATTTAATATTTGGAAGATAGAGATTTGTAAATCCGTTAATGAATTTATAATGGGAAGGAATGGTAAGAATGTAAAAATTATAAGCATTTGATTCAATTAAGGGAATTAAATTTTAAATAAATGGTCATTTAATAAATTCAACGTTCCGTGAGAAATCATAATAGTTGTGTAAAATGTGTACAAACTTCGATTTGGAAATTTATTGGATTTATAACGGTTTTGGTATTACATTTATGAGTTTAAAAGTTATTCCATTTTGTAAAGTAATAAAAGCTTATTTAGGTGACTAGAATTTAGCGTAACGACTATTGTGTGTTACCTATTCTTGTTGCTTGTTAATTTAAATTTTGGGAATCAAATTCAATTTATCCGCAAATTTACCGCAGTTAAAGTGAAATGAATTGGTGAATGAGTAGTGTTAAATACAAATAAGATGTAACCAAGAAAAATCCCATTTATAATAATTTATGTAGAATAAAGTAAAGAAACCAGGAAATGAAAATGTGAAAATGTGGATGCAATGAGATCTTAAGTAATAATAACTTTGTTAGGTAAGTGATAACGGATTTTTTTTGTATAACCAAATAAAGATCCAAATTTATTTGGAAATTAATTGCAATCAATTGAATTTATTGCAATTAAATGGATTTAATATTTAATAGTTATGTAATTATTATTTGGAAGAAATTGGAGTTATTTGTAATAAGTATGAACCTAATGTTAATTTTTCTTATAGGATTGACAATTGATATGGAATGAAAAGAAAAAAATTTGGGTCAGTAAAATTTGGAATTTATGCATAATAAAATGGATTCTAACGTTAAATACTACGTTATTGAGATTTAAATTAGACTTAAAGAATAATGATGTGAATCAGGAACTAATGTTTATGGCATCTTTATTTTAGGTGAAAGTTGAGAATATAAAGATTAAAAATCTAAAGTATGGGTTTTGAGAATATAATTTATAAAATTCTTAAATATAAGAAAGTGTAGAAATTAACATTGCAATTAATATACTGTCAACTTTTAATTCACAGCTAAACCTGTTAAATCTTTTCAATTGATTACGAATCATATAAGAAATAAAATTTGGCTAATTTTAGAATTTAATATAAAATTTGGATTTTTATAATTTATTTAATGAATATTAAAAATAGCCATTTTGGCCACGGACGCGGATTTCGACGAAACCAGTTTCATCGGATCTGTATCGGTGAATTATTAAAGGATTTCACGTTTCGTATCGATCGGACTTGTCGTTTGATCGTACGGGCGTGAAATGCCTTGAAATCAATTTTAATAAAATCAATTTGAAATCAATTTGAAAATTTTGTTTTCAGCATAACTTCTTCATACGATCAAATTTGGATGTGAAACTTTTTCGATCGCGTTCAGAATATTTTAAATTACCTATTTGGATATATAGATTTACGAAATTTCGTTCCGGAGACATAGAGGGCTTTTTGGGCCATAGTTTGTTCCGCACATTCATTCTACGGTCTATCTACGCTACCTCTAACCCTCTATATAAACCCAGCTATTCAGCCCTAGCCTCCGCCTAATTTCATTTATCTGCGCGTATTTTCTTCAAGCTTCTCTTCTTCTTCAATGGGGGTTAACCCTAGATCCAGTCAGTTCAAAAACAAAATGAAAATTCAAAATCTCCAGAAAAATTCCACAAAAATATATGTCGATCTTCTCGAAACACGTAATCCCATGGTGAAATTCGTTTTTCAGTTGGAGTTACCATTTACCCAGAATAAATTCAAACAGTTCGTGGCCGTTCATCATCGTCGCATCAAAGTTCGCTTGATCGAAATTCTGTTTCTGGGTATTGGAGAGGGGACTGAGGGGGTCAGATCTGTGTTGTTCGTTGTCGGAGTTGACGGTTGGATTTGCACGTAAATTTCGTTAGGGTTTAAAACCCTAGGGGCGGCCATGAAAAGTTTGGAGGCCGATGGGTTCGTGGTGGGTCCAGGAAGGTCGGCTGGACGAGGCAAGGCCGATGGTGGCAACCCCATGGCCAACGGCGGCCTGCAGGGCGAGGAAGAGGTGGTCAAAGCTTTGGTCAAGTGGGTTCGTGCATTCGAAATGTCACGGGGTTCATGGTTGCGGGCGTTCACATGTAGCTTGAAGGAGTTGGGTGACGTGGCATAAAGGTTAGGTGAAATGTGTGTCACTTTTGTCTATTTTTAATTTTGAATTCGAGTGCAATTTTCGACATAACTCTCGCATACGACCTCGGATTCACGCGAATTTTTTTTTGTTAGAATCGTAACTTAATTCCGGACTTGATGACGCTGGTTTGGACGAATTCCGAGACGGGCGAATTTTTGGGTTTAAATCGAATTTAAATTCGATTTAAATTCAAAATGTGAGTGTTTTAACCCACTCACAACTACTAGAAGCTTTTATGTTTGTTAAATTAATTTTAGAAATGAATAGAAATTTATTTATGAGTATTTGGCATGTTTATTTCACTCATATTTGTTGAATTGCATTTATTGAATTTAACTATTAATTTAATTTATTTATTGCGTATTAATTGATAGTTAGAATTTATTTGTTTGCCTATAAACTGCTAGTTAACAGTTATATAGATTATTACTGAATATAAACTGTTAGATTAATAGTTGTTAAATTTAATCTGAATAAAATTGCCAGTTATTACCTGTTATATATTATCAAATATAAATTGTTATTGATTGATATTGCTTGATGATTTTGATTGGATGATGGGTGTTGTTGATGGATGTTTTATTGTATATCATTAAATTGCAAATTATCATGCATATTTCCTTTCATTCGGGATTGTGGTTTGAAATGATATACAACCGCAAAATTTTATTTTAAATTGCGGATTGAAATGATAAATATCCGTATCACTTGACCATAGGATAGAAAATTATATACAGGCACCGCGGTCTATATATAACTATTTTAATGTGATTTCTATGGTTTGGATGGAATACGGTTTATAATAATCTTAAATTTTATATTGTATAAATATTTTTCTTCCATATATATATACATATGAAGTTGAAATTTTTGAAATTAAAAGGTGTGTAAATCTCTTTATTAAAATGAAATTTTTTTTAAGAAAATGGAGTTTGATAATTTATATCATATGTTTAAATGTTAAGTTTGGAAATTTTAAGATATGATATTTATAATTGAATTTTTCCCAAGATAAATTGAAATGAATATTCTAGTATAATTTGAATTGAAAAAAATATATATTTATTACAAAAAATTGGAGTTTTTATTTATTTATGGATTTTATGTGAATATTCAAGACTAATTAATAGAACATTCGATTTGTTGAAAGAATAAAATCCAACTTTAGTTGAAATATTAATACTCCAAATGGATATACGTATATATATATATATAAATTGAAGTGGTTTTAGAACTTGAGAGAGATAATATAAATTTTGGTTTAGACTTTAATAAAGAAATGTATTTGTAAAGCCATGAGAACTATTTTCTTTACAAAGTAACATTTAAGTTAAACCATTTAATTCATATACCGTTGAATGTCCAAACCATTCAAGTTTTAGAAGTTATGGTTTTAAATTATGATTTTCAAAATATTTTGCTTTGAAAATATTTGATTTTCAGACGTTATGAAGTTAAAGCATTATGATTTTGGCAAAGAATTATATTTGGGATAAGTGATAAAATAAGGTTTTGGGTTTTGAAATGATATCGTATTCATGGTTATGAAATGGAATGTTTATTCTGATTTTTAAGTATAACCTATTTTTAAATGACCGCGGTGTTATAATAACGATGGGTTGGCAAAGAGACCGTTATCGGATATGGACATACTCTCTGTCGATACCGAAACCACTTTGACTAACCGTGTACGCGGTGGAGATTCCAGAATGAAGTAGGTGGTGGCGACGTTTCCTGTAAGGTAAATACGTGGACCCGACTCCCGTGAGTTGGCATAAGGTGGCTAAAACAGGAGCGATTCTCAGGCCAATGAGGTCATTCCTCTGATCGGACCCTCCTCTTCGATATTATACTTTGATTTTGGATTGATTCAGTGGCCACTTCTATATTTTGATTTTGGGGAGTTAGTCCGAGGTGGGCGGTAACTGCGGCTACGCGTTTCCACCAGCCTGGATAGCAATTGGTATATCTACCCTGGCATTGCCTAGTTGTGCCGTGTCACCTACCATACCGAGCCTTTACTACGAGTTTCTATTTGTGTCGTACCTATGGAGTATCCTCTGGTAGCTTCCCGATCAGGAGGTATTACGGTACTGTATAGACTATTGGCATTATTTGTGTTAAGGGCTATATGGGTAACCCCTTAACGCTATTAAAAAGTAAGTTTACTTTACAAATAGACACTATTATAATAGCGCAATATACTACATAGTAAATAGTTTAACGGATCCTTAGGAGATGTAAATCCCGAGCATCTCTTGAGTTACTGCACTCATATTTATTTCTGTTAATTTAACTCACATAAGATCTTTTAGTTCTGACTCGAGTGTTTTTGTCTTTTCAAATTCGCTCGGGTCAGTCCGAGCATTTCAGGATCGAAGACTTTAGCTTTGAAGGACGAAGACGAAGGAGTCGTATTATTATTATATATAGTATTGCACCACACTCATACTGTTCCGCTGCATTGTTTGTATTGGTATGTGTAACTCTGATATTTATTGTATAAAGAAGAATTAACTGTTTTGTAACCGTTTATGAACTGTATATTATTATTATATTTTATCCTTCCGCTGTGAGATTCTATTTTGTTTTATTTCTTCTCTGTTTTTCTTATTTACCCCATAACAATCCGCCCTTGCGTATGCTTTTAATTGGCACGTGTGTCGGTTTAAAGTGTGCGAAAAGACGGGTTGTTACAGTTGGTATCAGAGCTTTGGTTTAGCGATAAAACCTTGTTTTTGTGGGGTTTGACTCTTTGTTAATAGGGTAGTAATACCCTATGGGAGTCGCTGAGTGTATATATATGAGAGAGCATATTTGTTAGTTTTATAAAAAGATTTTAATATTATGTTACTCTGTTCCGTTTTGTATTTATAAATTCTGGTTGATGCATGGGATGCTATGCCATCAATAGGGATTTCTAAATACTTAATAGGACAGACCGACATAATATTTGTTTTTAATATAGGTGAATGAAATAATTTTGCCTATTATATTTTCTATATATAAAAATATTTTTATAAAGATATATATATATATATATATATATATATATATATATTTGGTTGCTATAGATTGGGTGTTAGGAAATAAAAATATTTATAACAATTGAAGCTAAGTTGAAATTATAATAAATCAAATTGGAGATTTTAGAACTTAAGTCCGGGATTTTGAAAATCTGTTTTCAATGGATTTATGGGATATAGGGATTTGGTTTATAAGTATTTTCTTATATAAATATTTAGTATAATTCGGAAAAATTATTTTAAAGAAGATTTTGGAGAATATAAATTTTGTACTTTCCTCTCTGTCGCTGGAAAATAATTTCGGTGATGACGGCCGCATCATCGACTTTCATTTTCGAGTTTCGAAGGGGAAAGGCCACTGTAGTAAATTCTACTGCAGATTTGTTTTGAAATTATTTAAAATTTTAATTGTTTTAAAAGATAATTAGAGATATAAAAGTTGTAAGAAATTAATTATCTATTATTTTTAAAGTAATTTTGAAATTTGACCCGGTATTTAATTCTAAAATTTTCCACTAATTAATGGTTTAAATTATTTTGGTGAAATATAAAGTAAGTAATAAATGGATTGAAAACCTCTAATTTAAGTAAGAGAATTATTGCTAAGTATATAGGAAGTTAAATTTTTTACTAATTAGTAATGGTAAAGATTTATTGAATAATCAGTGAATTAAGAGAATTGAGATAAAACTTGTATAAGTTCAATTGCATTTTTCTTTAACATAAGTAACTTACCCAATATAAAAAGTTGAAATGTTAAATAAGAGATTGGAATTGAATATTTTACGAGTAGGAAATTTTGGAAAAAAAATGAAGTATTCAATGAATTGTTATATAAAATGAGAATTTAATGGTATAAACTTAAGCTATAATTGAAATCTCAAGTTAAAGATAAGTAATATAAATAGGTGATATGAACTTAAGTAGATAAAATGAAATTCTTTATTAAATAAGGATTGATGTGGAGGGTTATAAACTTCAGTACGGTATGAAAACTACTAGCTTAAAATTAATAAAATGGAATTTAGAAGAAACTTGTAAATTTTCACTTACATTCTTAAAACATACATAACTTACCATATAATAAAAGTTGCAATGTTATTAAGAAAATGAAAGGAGAAATCTTACAGGTGAAGCTTGAGGTACTAAAGGTATTCTATTAATTTGCTATTGTTAATGAGAATTAATTGTATAAGCTTAAGATAAATTGGAAATTTTACTATATAAGTAAAGGTAAGTAGTATAAATAGATGATATATACTTTAGTCAATAAATTGGAATACAAATATAATGAATTTTGTAATAAATGGAAAATAAAATTGTAAGAAACAAAGAAATCCCTCCATGAATGAAAGAAAGAAAATCAACCCACTGAAGCATGAAATAAATGTATAATAAATTAATTTGGTTGTTGGTTTGAATTGTTATTGTTGATTTATGTTTGTTGGGTAAGGAATTTGAAGTTGTTGGATGAATAAATAATCTATCCTTGTTCCATCTAAGACTGTTGAGTAAAGGATGCACTTGATAGTTAATTTCATTTCATACAAATTTCAAGTTTGAACCCAAACAACTATTTGTTTGATGGATTAAATGGTTGCTTTGTTTGTGCATGTATGTTGTTTGTAAGGTTGATGGTTGTTGAATTGTTTGGTTGATTAATGATTGAATCACTTGAATAGTTCACTTTAATATAAATATTTAACCTTTTAGATTATATAAGTGAATACAGGTGATGGAAGCAACTGCTACTGCTTTTGGTTCCAAAATAATAAGCGTATATCGCCTAACAAATAGGTACGTTTTCGGATTACGTTTAAAGCGCTATTTTTTCCCGTGTTGGGATATAATATTTTGATAATATATGTAATATATTTGTATATTTTGATATTATATTTTCTCCCGAGCCTCACCCTACAAAGGAGACTCTGCCAAAATTTTCCGAAAATTTTGGACTTAGAATTTTGTGAAAATATTTTCCCAACTTTAATAATTTAAGTACAAAAGAACATAATGATTATAAAACTGGTATATTTTATATAAGGGAATTAATTTAGTAATATTGTTAATAAGTTAATGTTTGAAATAAGATGTACTGTTTTACTCTTCCTTCTCCCTTCTTTTTCCTTTTCGGGGACGAAAAGTTTTGAGTGGGGGAGATTGTAACGACCCGTTATATTTGATAATATTAAATGGATTAACTTAATATAATTTTTAATCTAATTTATAATAAATGTAGGAGTTGGATATAGTAACTGAGATTAAAGATTTAACAATTGAAATGTTATATGGAAATAGGTAGAATAACGAAGATTTGTATTGTGGCTATAAGTCATAATTAGTTGATTAAAATGGTATTAATGAAATAATAACTGAATTGAATTGCAATATATAAACATCAGAAAAATTTAATTGGTGGATTAAATTTGTTAAAGTTCATAAGTTTTGTAATTTAGTTTAGTAGAACTTTAAATTATAAACGAAGATTGAAATAAACGATAAATTTAATTATGTAAATGGTGACTCAAGACCTAGGTTATAGGAATTGGAACATAATCCAATTTGAATTAAGTAGAAGAAGGATTTGGTTAATATGTAAGTTATTGTTCAAGGTATTGAATAAAAACATGGAATCCAATCATAATTTAATGATAATAACGTTAGTATTAGAGAATAAATATATTTCAATGCAGTACCCGAATGAACGGAATAAAATGAATATATATTGAATAGAAATGAAATGTATATTGGCACATTTGGTTGAAAGTTAATTTTAAGAAACATATAAATGTTGAATTTGTGAATATTAATATAAATATTAACTTGAATGGGATTCATTAATACAAAGATGTAATAAGTGTAGATAGTAAAAATTTAATGGCTGTAGTGGATAAAAAAATCTAGTAGTAACATAAAATTTATTTATAAGGAAAAAGAGTATAGATTTGAACAAATTTATGAAAATTTGATAAGAACAGTGGTTGTAATCAGTTTGGTTATTTAATATTTGGAAGATAGAGATTTTTAAATCCGTTAATGAATTTATAATGGGAAGGAATGGTAAGAGTGTAAAAATAATAAACATTTGATTCAATTAAGGGAATTAAATTTTAAATAAATGGTCATTTAATAAATTCAACGTTCTGTGAGAAATCATAATAGTTGTGTAAAATGTGTACAAACTTCGATTTGGAAATTTATTGGATTTATAACGGTTTTGGTATTACATTTATGAGTTTAAAAGTTATTCCATTTTGTAAAGTAATAAAAGCTTATTTAGGTGACTAGAATTTAGTGTAACGACTATTGTGTGTTACCTATTCTTGTTGCTTGTTAATTTAAATTTTAGGAATCAAATTCAATTTATCCGCCAATTTACCGCAGTTAAAGTGAAATGAATTGGTGAATGAGTAGTGTTAAATAAAAATAAGATGTAACCAAGAAAAATCCCATTTATAATAATTTATGTAGAATAAAGTAAAGAAACCAGGAAATGAAAATGTGAAAATGTGGATGCAATGAGATCTTAAGTAATAATAACTTTGTTAGGTAAGTGATAACGGATTTTTTTTGTATAACCAAATAAAGATCCAAATTTATTTGGAAACTAATTGCAATCAATTGAATTTATTGCAATTAAATGGATTTAATATTTAATAGTTATGTAATTATTATTTGGAAGAAATTGGAGTTATTTGTAATAAGTATGAACCTAATGTTAATTTTTCTTATAGGATTGACAATTGATATGGAATGAAAAGAAGAAAATTTGGGTCAGTAAAATTTGGAATTTATGCATAATAAAATGGATTCTAACGTTAAATACTACGTTATTGAGATTTAAATTAGACTTAAGAATAATGATGTGAATCAGGAACTAATGTTTATGGCATCTTTATTTTAGGTGAAAGTTGAGAATATAAAGATTAAAAATCTAAAGTATGGGTTTTGAGAATATAATTTATAAAATTCTTAAATATAAGAAAGTGTAGAAATTAACATTGCAATTAATATACTGTCAACTTTTAATTCACAGCTAAACCTGTTAAATCTTTTCAATTGATTACGAATCATATAAGAAATAAAATTTGGCTAATTTTAGAATTTAATATAAAATTTGGATTTTTATAATTTATTTAATGAATATTAAAAATAGCCATTTTGGCCACGGACTCGGATTTCGACGAAACCAGTTTCATCGGATCCGTGTCGGTGAATTATTAGAGGGTTTCAAGTTTCGTATCGATCGGACTTGTCGTTTGATCGTACGGGCGTGAAACGCCTTGAAATCAATTTTAATAAAATCAATTTGAAATCAATTTGGAAATTTTGTTTTCAGCATAACTTCTTCATACGATCAAATTTGGACGTGAAACTTTTTCCATCGCGTTCAGAATATTTTAAATTACCTATTTGGATATATAGATTTACGAAATTTCGTTCCGGAGACATAGCAGGCTTTTTGGGCCATAGTTTGTTCCGCACGTTCATTCTACGGTCTATCTACGCTACCTCTAACCCTCTATATAAACCCAGCTATTCAGCCCTGGCCTCCGCCTAATTTCATTTATCTGTGCGTATTTTCTTCAAGCTTCTCTTCTTCTTCAATGGGGGTTAACCCTAGATCCAGTCAGTTCAAAAACAAAATGAAAATTCAAAATCTCCCGAAAAATTCCACAAAAATATATGTCGATCTTCTCGAAACACGTAATCCCATGGTGAAATTCGTTTTTCAGTTGGAGTTACCATTTACCCAGAATAAATTCAAACAGTTCATGGCCGTTCATCAGCGTAGCATCAAAGTTCGCCTGATCGAAATTTTGTTTCTGGGTATTGGAGAGGGGACTGAGGGGGTCAGATTTGTGTTGTTCGTTGTTGGAGTTGACGGTTGGATTTGCACGTAAATTTCGTTAGGGTTTAAAACCCTAGGGGCGGCCATGAAAAGTTTGGAGGCCGATGGGTCCGTGGTGGGTCCAGGAAGGTCGGTTGGACGAGGCAAGGCCGATGGTGGCAACCCCATGGCCAACGGCGGCCTGCAGGGCGAGGAAGAGGTGGTCAAAGCATTAGTCAAGTGGGTTCGTGCGTTCGAAATGTCACGGGGTTCATGGTTGCGGGCGTTCACCTGTAGCTTGAAGGAGTTGGGTGACGTGGCATAATGGTTAGGTGAAATGTGTGTCACTTTTGTCTATTTTTAATTTTGAATTCGAGTGCAATTTTCGACATAACTCTCGCATACGACCTCGGATTCACGCGAAATTTTTTTTTTTTTGTTAGGATCGTAATTTAATTCCGGACTTGATGACGCTGGTTTGGACGAATTCCGAGAAGGGCGAATTTTTGGGTTTAAATCGAATTTAAATTCGATTTAAATTCAAAAGGTGAGTGTTTTAACCCACTCACAACTACTAGAAGCTTTTATGTTTGTTAAATTAATTTTAGAAATGAATAGAAATTCATTTATGAGTATTTGGCATGTTTATTTCACTCATATTTGTTGAATTGCATTTATTAAATTTAACTGTTAATTTAATTTATTTATTGCGTATTAATTGATAGTTAGAATTTATTTGTTTGCCTATAAACTGCTAGTTAACAGTTATATAGATTATTACTGAATATAAACTGTTAGATTAATAGTTGTTAAATTTAATCTGAATAAAATTGCCAGTTATTACCTGTTATATATTATCAAATATAAATTGTTATTGATTGATATTGCTTGATGATTTTGATTGGATGATGGGTGTTGTTGATGGATGTTTTATTGTATATCATTAAATTGCAAATTATCATGCATATTTCCTTTCATTCGGGATTGTGGTTTGAAATGATATACAACCGCAAAATTTTATTTTAAATTGCGGATTGAAATGATAAATATCCGTATCACTTGACCATAGGATAGAAAATTATATACAGGCACCGCGGTCTATATATAACTATTTTAATGTGATTTCTATGGTTTGGATGGAATACGGTTTATAATAATCTTAAATTTTATATTGTATAAATATTTTTCTTCCATATATATATACATATGAAGTTGAAATTTTTGAAATTAAAAGGTGTATAAATCTCTTTATTAAAATGAATTTTTTTTTTAAGAAAATGGAGTTTGATAATTTATATCATATGTTTAAATGTTAAGTTTGGAAATTTTAAGATATGATATTTATAATTGAATTTTTCCCAAGATAAATTGAAATGAATATTCTAGTATAATTTGAATTGAAAAAAATATATATTTATTACTAAAAATTGGAGTTTTTATTTATTTATGGATTTTATGTGAATATTCAAGACTAATTAATAGAACATTCGATTTGTTGAAAGAATAAAATCCAACTTTAGTTGAAATATTAATACTCCAAATGGATATACGTATATATATATATAAATTGAAGTGGTTTTAGAACTTGAGAGAGATAATATAAATTTTTGTTTAGACTTTAATAAAGAAATGTATTTGTAAAGCCATGAGAACTATTTTCTTTACAAAGTAACATTTAAGTTAAACCATTTAATTCATATACCGTTGAATGTCCAAACCATTCAAGTTTTAGAAGTTATGGTTTTAAATTATGATTTTCAAAATATTTTGCTTTGAAAATATTTGATTTTCAGACGTTATGAAGTTAAAGCATTATGATTTTGGAAAAGAATTATATTTGGGATAAGTGATAAAATAAGGTTTTGGGTTTTGAAATGATATCGTATTCATAGTTATGAAATGGAATGTTTATTCTGATTTTTAAGTATAACCTATTTTTAAATGACCGCGGTGTTATAATAACGATGGGTTGGCAAAGAGACCGGGATCGGATATGGACATACTCTCTGTCGATACCGAAACCACTTTGACTAACCGTGTACGCGGTGGAGATTCCAGAATGAAGTAGGTGGTGGCGACGTTTCCTGTAAGGTAAATACGTGGACCCGACTCCCGTGAGTTGGCATAAGGTGGCTAAAACAGGAGCGATTCTCAGGCCAATGAGGTTATTCCTCTGATCGGACCCTCCTCTTCGATATTATACTTTGATTTTGGATTGATTCAGTGGCCACTTCTATATTTTGATTTTGGGGAGTTAGTCCGAGGTGGGCGGTAACTGCGGCTACGCGTTTCCACCAGCCTGGATAGCAATTGGTATATCTACCCTGGCATTGCCTAGTTGTGCCGTGTCACCTACCATACCGAGCCTTTACTACGAGTTTCTATTTGTGTCGTACCTATGGAGTATCCTATGGTAGCTTCCCGATCAGGAGGTATTACGGTACTGTATAGACTATTGGCATTATTTGTGTTAAGGGCTATTTGGGTAACCCCTTAACGCTATTAAAAAGTAAGTTTACTTTACAAATAGACACTATTATAATAGCGCAATATAATACATAGTAAATAGTTTAACGGACCCTTAGGAGATGTAAATCCCGAGCATCTCTTGAGTTACTGCACTCATATTTATTTCTGTTAATTTAACTCACATAAGATCTTTTAGTTCTGACTCGAGTGTTTTTGTCTTTTCAAATTCGCTCGGGTCAGTACGAGCGTTTCAGGATCGAAGACTTTAGCTTTGAAGGACGATGACGAAGGAGTCGTATTGTTATTATATATAGTATTGCACCACACTCATACTGTTCCGCTGCATTGTTTGTATTGGTATGTGTAACTCTGATATTTATTGTATAAAGAAGAATTAACTGTTTTGTAACCGTTTATGAACTGTATATTATTATCATATTTTATCCTTCCGCTGTGAGATTCTATTTTGTTTTATTTCTTCTCTGTTTTTCTTATTTACCCCATAACAATCCGCCCTTGCGTATGCTTTTAATTGGCACGAGTGTCGGTTTAAAGTGTGTGAAAAGACGGGTTGTTACAATTCTCCCAAAACTTCATTCCTTATGTTTCCTACACTTGGAACACATAATCTCCCTTTCTTTCTCAACCACTCATTCTGGTCAAGACTGAAACCTTTTAAGTCATCACTCTTGGTTCCATCTCTTAACTTTTGGATCCGTTCAGCTAACATTGGAACCTCTTTCTGTTTAGAATCAAAACTTTTAATCATCACTCGTCGAACTTCCAAACAAGATAATACTACGGTACCTCCGCTAGACCTAGCCCCGGATTTCCAATGCACTCTAAAATATGCCAATGTTTCCAAATCCTTCCATTGAGCAATCATCGCCAACACTTAATTATGATGTTTCTTGCTAAGTGCATCTGCAACTTTATTGCCTTTCCCTAGTGTGTATTCAATCCCAAAATCATAAGTGCTAATAAATCCTAACCACCTGAAATGACCCTCCAATTTTCACCTACATTTATCTAGGATTTTTTTTACTTGCTCAATTGAACTTGTTTAAAATTCTCAGTGTCATTTTCTTTTCAAACAATTTGATCTGGATTTAAGTTTCTACTAATATAAATATATCAGTTCAATCATAGAAGTATACACATACATATGATGATATATGTGTTCCTCTTGTTTAAAATTAGAGTATATTATTTTTTTTTTGACATAGCCAGTCTATCTGATTTGAGTTTGAAATTGGCCTACTCATAATTTGAATCCCCATACTCTTTGATATTTACATAGTATAAGTGGATCTTGTTCACATTTATTTGTACTAGATTTGATCATGTTAACCATGATTTTTGTATTAATTTTTTTTAATCTTAGCAGATAATCTTAGATACATGAGATTATTTATTTATTTTTGCATAGTTCAAATGTTTGTTATTTACCCAAGAACCAGTAAATAATATCTACATTTATCACTTCCAATTTATGTATTTTCTTTGAAGCCTCTCTTATTCTTCACTTATACAATTTGACATGACATAATTAGGTCATATACGTTACTGGTTTCTAAGTTTTTTAGAATTAAAGTACTGGATTTTAAAAATGTTTAAAAAGTGAACAACCACTATGTTTTAAATGAACCAGATTTTGGATTCAAAATTCTTCCTGAAATGATAATACCAATCAGTTATAAATGCTTGTTTTCCATTAGCATTTGAAGGATATTTTAACATAACATTTAACAAAAGGATGTAAAATACTTTTTTTTTTAAATTGCAGGCCAACATGCTCAACCAAGACCCATTCTTTTGAAGATGGTTGAAGTATGTGGTTGTGCTAACCAAACACTTTGATCATGATAATTGAAATGTTATTCAGTTGCCAAGTGCTAAAAGCTTTCTTCAGGAAAAAAATTTCATTTCTTAAAGCAACACACAAATGAGCTTGAGTTCTTTTAGAAAATACTTTAATAAAACAACTAAATGCTTGAAATATACTTCAAATATGGAGTTAGGTTTTACTTCAAAGCTTACTGACTTTTAAATGATTCAAACCTGGCTAATTTATATTATAAATTTTGTATGAAGATTACTTAAATGTAAATACACTTCTTCCCTAGATTTTTAAATTCTACCACATAGCAAAAGACAACAGACAAACAACTGATTTAATCAAACAAAGGAAGTTCATTACATATCAGGAAATTCAAACATAACTCTCTCATGAATACATGCAGATAAAATCATCATAGGCTCTTATTAAAACTAGTTAGCATGTTCATTCACTCCTTCTCATTAGCCATAACTTCATTTTCCTAATTAGTTCCAGCATTACCTGAAAGAGCATTAGTGACTGCCTCATTTCAAAAATGAGACACCCCCATATGCCATGAGCAAACAAGGATCAGATCTAAGATCTGGTATGAATAACATCATTATATTCATGATATTAAGCAAATGAATGATGCATGAGTTCTAGCCAGTTACTTGGGTAACTTATTAAAGTAGCTATGTTCTATGTTCCAGGTTAAATTATTATGCAAGTGTAATAACTTCATAAATCATCAATTTGCACAATCATAATCATACATACATTCACATTAATCTGCAGCACTTAGATGCCCTGGAATAACCATGTTTCCATTTCAACATATCTAAGAAATACTCATGCCTTTTGTTTCCTGGTTTAAGAGTTGCCTACACACACACACACACACACACACACACACACACACACATATCAATTTATGTTCTAGCCTCATCTACTATTAAGTAATCACCGCGGCACACTGCAATAAATTAATTCACATTATTGCACAAAGATCTCAGGGCTTAAGCAAACCATGTGCCAACTTGCATACTTCAAATATAACAAGCATTCCAGCAGCCTTCTTGGCTCATCATCCGTAGTTTATCTACTAGAAGTATTTGTTTGATTTTATCATCAGATATTTAGATGAAAAAGCCACTGCATACATGAAAACATCATATGCATCTTGCAAGCATAATTTCCAGAAACAAATAAATAATCATTTTCAATGTTGTTGTCAAGAGATACCTGGGTCTTAGATCAATACAAGAATATTTACAACTATAAATAGAGATATGGCATGTTAGGTTAATTTTGATCTGCAAGTAACTAGGGTTGAACCAAATTCATAATCTAGCTTAACCATAATTTTAACTTGTGGGTTTATCATATTATTATTTTTTTGATCAGGGGTTCAGCATTCAAGTGCACCCTTAATACACTGTTCTAAGCCTCAGCACTTATACATAGTATAATGCAGCTCATATTGTTTTCTTCCACTAAAATTTCCATGCCATAGATCCACATTAGTTGTGAGTATTCATACCTTGATTTTAAGGTTTTATGCCTCAACATTTCTGGGTATAATAAAACAGTAAGTTGCACATCCAAAGATAAACATCACAATAGATCAAAGATTACTCAAAAACATCCATAATAAAATCATGACAAATCCAAAAACCTCCAAAAAGAATTGATAAAATCATATTTAATAAAAACTAGAAATAAGTAGATGGCAATATAAAAATTGGCTGCCTCATCTCAGGTCTTAATGCCATGAATTTAGTGAGGTTACTCACCTAAATATCCCCTTCTAGTTAATCCAGAAAATCCCTGAGTATTATTTTTCCTTCCTCTAAAATGTTTCCTTTCGTTTTCTTATTTTAAGTACCTCGAGTAAACTGATTCCCCTGGCAACAACTACTTATTTATAAGTATTTTTACCAGGGTTTTATCGAACAAAATTCCATTTTTGTCCTGACTATTATCATGTATTTTGTATTTATATTTTTACATTCCCATTCTTAATTACCCCGGCCATATTTCTTTTATTAAGGCAGCATTTTCTTTTCCTTACTTTTTTCAGAAAATGGCCAGTCTACCCAAATCATGTTAAAGGTGTGACTTAGCTGCCTTTGCACATTTGTTTATTTCTGGGAATCCCCATTTTCCTATTTCTGCCTATACATGACATACTTGCTTATTTTATATCTCATGCCATTTTAATGTTGTTATTATTTTCTTGCTTAGTTCCAATATATTTCTACTTATAGAAAATATATATGTATAGGTATATAAATATTTATTTTATTTAATTTCCCCTCGCTTCACTGAAAATACATTTAAGCATATATTTCATTTTTAACTTAGGTTATGCTTAAATTACAATCCAATGCTTTAAATAAAGAATTTACTCTTCTTATTTTAAACAGGATTTTTCTATCTTTTTTTTTCAGTATCTAAATATTATTCTAGTTTCAATATGTATACCTATTTTTTTTTCACAGAAAATCTTTAATTTTAATGTACATAGAAAAAATATTTAATTTGATCAATAATTCATATTTCAAAATCATATTTGAAATGCTTCCTTCCTTTGTTTATTTATTTTATCATCATCATCATTTTTTTCCAGAAATTTTAAATCCTTTCCTTGTGCCATTTCCAGTGTGCATGTGCATACATACTTTTGCACATCATTTCATCAAGAAATCCTTCAATATTTGATTTAAATATTTTAAAAATGAATTATTTTATTAAAATAATTTTCCTCAAAAAATTTTGAGGCATTACATTCACCCCTCCTTTTTAGGAATTGTGTCCTCACAATTTTCTAGCACTTGTAACAAGCATTCACTGACTTTAGAAAAATCTATTAAGCATGTGCATAAACAAACATATTCAATCATATCAACCATGCATACCAAATTTTCCAGAAATTCAAAAATTTACCTTTAATTGGTAAAAAGCTTAGGATAATCCATCCTAATCTTATCCTCTAACTCCCATGTGCAGTCATTAGGATCAATACTCCACTGGACCTTCACTAGTTTCAAAGTTTTACTCCTCGATTTCTTTTCTTCTTTAGCTAAAATCCCCACTGGTTCTTTCTCATAAACCATATTAGGATTTATTTGAATTTGGGTAGGTTTTTCCAGAATTTCTTCTTTATCATGTACCCATCTTCTAAGTTGTGACACATGAAAAACATTACGCATTGCTTTCATTTCCTCTGGTAATTCCAATTTGTATGCTAAAGAACCTATTCTTTCCAAAATTTTATAGGGTCCAACATACCTTGGTGTGAGTTTACCTTGCTTAACAAATATCAAGACCTTTTTCATAGGTGAAATCTTGATGAAAACAAAGTCTCCGACTTCATATTCTGCCTATTTTCTCTTCCTGTCTGCAAACTTCTTTTGCCTATCTTGAGCTGCTGCCATTCTTTTTCTTATTAACCCAATCTTCTCTGTAGTTTCTTTTACATACAGGTCCTAGAACAGCCCTTTCTCCTGTCTCTACCCAGCATATAGGTGACAAACATGGCTTGCCATATAAGGCTTCAAATGGAGCCATCCCTATAGTGCTTTGATAGATATTATTGTATGCAAACTCAGCTACATGGAGATAGTCTTCCCAGTTACCTCCAAAATCCAGTGCACATGCCCTTAACAACTCTTCTAGAATTTTGTTCACCACCTCAGTTTGTCCATCTGATTGTGGATGGTAGGCAGTGCTTAAACACAATTCACTTCCCATGGCCTCTTGAAAACTCTTCCAAAATCTTGAGGTGAAAATGGTATCTCTATCACTCACAATGGTTTTAGGAATGCCATGCAGTCTTACCACCTCTTTCATGAATACTTGAGCCAATTTTGGTGCATTCCTATCTGATTTGACTGGAATAAAATGTGCTACTTTGGTTAGCGTATCCACTATTACCCATATGCTTGTGTTTCCTCTTCTAGATTTAGGCAGGCCGTCTATGAAATCCATAGATATATCCTCCCATTTCCACTGTGGTATGCTTAAAGGTTGTAATAGTCCTGATGGCTTTTGTGTTTCTGCCTTCACTTGTTGGCAGGTCATTCACATTGCAACATGTTTGGCCACATTTGACTTCATTCCCTTCCACCAAAGATTTCTTTTCAAATTTTGATACATTTTTGTACTGCCTGGGTGTATGGAGTATTTACTCCTATAATATTCATTCAATATTTCCTCCTACAGTTCTACATTTTCTACAATACATATCCTATTTTTGTTCTTTATATAGCCATTTTATCAATATGATAATTTATTACTTCCTCTCCTTTTGATAAGAGCATTTTCTTCTCCAATAGGTTTTGATCTTGTTCTTCCATTCTACCTATTTTCAAGATTAATTCTGACTGTAAGGTCATTAAACTCAGTATCCCTTTAATCTCATCTGTTATCATGGGTGTCTCATCACTTACCTCAATTTCCAAATCAGTAAGTATAAATAAATCTTTAAATTCTTTTATCATCAACATGGCTACTTTAGCATGTTGTCTGCTCAAGGCATCTTCAACTTTGTTTGCCTTACCTGGTGTATAAAGTATATCTAGATCATAGGCAGCTAGGAACTCCACCCATCTATGCTGCCTCATGTTCAAATCTTTTTGTGAGAAAAGATATTTTAATTCCTTATGATCAGTGTACAAAATAAAATTTTCACCTAATAAATAATGTCTCCAAAGCTTTAAGGCATACACCACTGCTGCTAGTTCAAGGTCATGGGTCACATATCTATTTTCATGTGGCTTTAATTGCCTAGATGCATTGGCTATCACTTGGTCTTGTTTCACTAATACAGCCCCTAATCCAGAGCTACTTGCATCAGTATATACAATTAAATTTTCATTCCCTTCTGGCACTTTCATTACTGGTGCATTAACCAAAGCTTGTTTCATTTTGATAAAAGCTTGCTCACATTTTTCTGTCCATGTGAACACTTGATTCTTTTTAGTTAAATTGGTAAGTAGTGATGATATTTTTGAAAAATCTTTTATAAATCTCCTATAATATCCTGCCATCCCCATAAATGATCTTACTTCACTCACTGTGCTAGGCCTCTTCCATGCTTGAATTGCTACTACTTTATTGGGGTTCACTGAAATCACTTTAGCAGAAATGACATGACCAAGGAAATATACTTCCTCCTTCCAAAACACACATTTTGAAAATTTTGCCTTTAAATCTTTTTCCCTCAATCTAGACAAAACCAGATGCAAATGTTCTTTGTGCTCTTCTACTGTCTTGGAGTAAATTAAAATATCATCAATAAAAATCAGTACAAACTTGTCTAGATAATCTCTGAATATTCTATTCATTGAATCTACAAAATATGAGTGGTCATTTGTTAACCCAAATGGCATAACTACGAATTCATACAAACCATATCTGGTGTTAAATGCTGTGTACTTAACACTTGAGTCTTCAACCTTCATCTGATGGAATCCTGATGCCAAGTCTAATCTAGAAAATATCTTAGCTCCACTGAGTTGATCAAAGAGATCATCAATCCTAGGCAATAGGTATTTATTTTTGATGGTTACTTTATTTAATTCCCGGTAATCTATGCACATTCTCAAAGTATCATCATGTTTCTTTACAAATACTACTGGAGCACCCCAGCGTGAATTACTTGGCCTTATGAATCCTTTGCCTTCTAATTCTTCCAGCTGATTTTTCAACTCCTTCAATTCACTTCGCCCCATTCTGGTGGGTTTCTCGATTATTAGACTTTCTTTTGGAATGAGACTAATTTGAAACTCCACTGGTCTATGGTGTGGAACACCCTTAACTTCCCCAAACACATCCGAGTATTCATTGACTATGGGAGTTTCTTCAATAGATAGTTCACTGAAATCCTTTACCAAGTCAATTAAATGATACAATTTCCTTTTTTTGGCCACTTCACACAAAATTGTAATTCTCTGGCCCCTAAGACTTTGCAATGATATGGTGGATGAATCTAAATTAATTATGGCTTCAAATTGCCTTAACCAGTCTACTCCCAATATAACACCTATATTTGGGTAGTTTAAAACATATAAATTGGAAATAAAAATATTTCCCCTATGTTTAACTCCATATCCACACAAATCATGTTTAAAAGACTAAAACTCCCTAGTGGACTTTGTACAAGCAATGGGGTTTCAACTAATATGCAGTTTAATTTTAACATTTTAACTATTTCATAAGAAATTAAAGAGTGAGTTGTTCCAGTAACATAAACTACTGCTATGGGTATGGCACAAATAAGTAGTGTACCTTCTACTTGTCCATGATTTTCAGCATTAATTTTCACTGTAGATTTGCCTTTGGCTTCAAAATTTGCCAACTTTCCTTGCTGCTTATTCTCAGGACAGTTCCTCTTCATATGCCCCTCTTTCCCACATAGGTAACATTTGGAAGCTCCTCCCTTTAACTCTGGGCACCTTGGTTTAATGTGTCCTTCCTTTCCACAATGATGGCAGACCTATTTCTTTTTAGCATCATTAGCCTTGATGTCATTGACCTTCTTGCTATCTGTCTCCTATTTCTTTTTATCATAAGGGTGATGTCTCCCCTTATTCTTCTTGTTGTTGTTGCTCTTAAAATTTTTGTACTTCTCCCTTTCCTTATCATGTTGCTCAAGTTTCAAGGCCAAGTCTATCACTTGATCAAAAGTCCTGTTTACATATGGTAACATGGCTCTGCTAAGCCCTGGGTTCAAACCTTTAATATACCTATCATTTTTGGATGCTTCATCTGCCACTAGCATTGCTCTATACTTGGATATTCCCTCAAACTTTTGAGTGTACTCAGTGACATTCAAATTTCCTTGCCTGAGTCTAATAAATTCTTCAAGTAAAGTGGTCTTAGCTGATGCTGGTACAAATCTTGCCTCCAACATTTCCTTGAATTGATTCCAAGTGATATCATTTTCAATTCTCCCAGCAATGATCACCTCCCACCAGCTTAAAGCTACTCCTTTCAATTGTCTTGAAGCCACTTGCCTCTTCTTTGATCATCAAGCTGCATGTCATTGAAAATCCTGTCCACCGTCCTCAACTATGCTTGAATTTCTATCACATTCTCAGTCCCTTCAAAACTTTTGCCTCCCAAATTTGTATAAGCCTTTAATAGTTTTGAAAGTTCCTCATGTGGATTCTTAGGCCTATGCCCAATTCCATCCCTTAAAACCCTTACAAACTCTTGCATATCAAGCATTTGTGGTGCACCTGTTCCTACTTGATGCGATCCCCTTCCTACCAAGGTTTGCTAACTAAGTTATGGGCAAATGGAGTTAGTATGCTATGAATATTCTCTATAATTAATATTTTCCTATCTAAATTATTTCATCCAAAACAAATAGACATAATACATTTCTATGACACTTAGCAGTCAATGCAAACATTTGCTCTGATACCAAATGAAATGACCCTCCAATTTTTACCTACAGTTATCTAGGATTTTTTTTACTTGGTTAATTGAACTTGCTTAAACTTCTCAGAGTCATTTTCTTTTCAAACAATTTGATCTGGATTTTAAGTTTCTACTAATATAAATACATCAGTTCAATCATAGAAGTATACGCATACATATGATGATATATGTGTTCCTCTTGTTTAAAATCAGAGTATATTTTTTTTTTGACAAGAGCCAGTCTGTCTGATTTGAGTTTGAAATTGGCTTACTCATAATTTGAATCCCCATACTCTTTGATATTTACATAATATAAGTGGATCTTGTTCACATTTATTTGTACTGGATTTGATCATGTTAACCATGATTTTTCTATTAATTTTTTTATCTTAGCAGATAATCCTAGAATACTTGAGATTATTTATTTGTTTTTGCATAGTTCAAATGTTTGTTATATTCCCAAGAACCAGGAAATAATATCTACATTTATCACTTCCAATTTATGTATTTTCTTTGAAGCCTCTCTTAATATTGACCTATACAATTTGACATAACATAATTAGGTCATTTATGTTACTGGTTTCTAAGTTTTTTAGAATAAAAGTACTGGATTTTAAAAATGTTTAAAAAGTGAACAACCACTATGTTTTAAATGAACCAGAATTTGGATTCAAAATTCTTCCTGAAATGATAATACCAATCAGTTATAAATGCATGTTTGCCATTAGCATTTGAAGGAGATTTTAACATAACATTTAACAAAAGGACGTAAAATACTTTTTTTTCAAATTGCAGGCCAACATGCTCAACCAAGACCCTATTCTTTTGAAGATGGTTGAACCATGTGGCTGTGCTAACCAAACACTTTGATCATGATAATTGAAATGTTATTCAGTTGCCAAGTGCTAAAAGCTTTCTTCAGAAGAAAAAAATTCATTTACTAAAGCAAGATACAAATGAGCTTGAGTTCTTTTACAAAATACTTTAATAAAACAACTAAATGCTTGAAATATACTTCAAATATGGAGTCAGGTTTTACTTCAAAGCTTACTGACCTTTAAATGATTCAAACTTGGCTACTTCATATAATAAATTTTTTATGAAGATTACTTAAATTTAAATACACTTCTTCACCAGATTTTCAAATTCTACCACATAGCAAAAGTCAACAGACAAACAGCTGATTTAATCAAACAAAGGAAGTTCATTACATATCAGGAAATTCAAACATAACTCTCTCACGAATACATGCTGATAAAATCATCATAGGCTCTTATTAAAACTAGTTAGCATGTTCATTCACTCCTTCTCATTAGCCATAACTTCATTTTCCTACTTAGTTCTAGCATTACCTGAAAGGGCATTAGTGACTGCCTCATTTCAAAAATGAGAAACCCCTATATGCCATGAGCAAACAAGGGTCAGGTATAAGATCTGGTATGAATAACATCATTATATTCATGATATTAAACAAATGAATGATGCATGAGTTCTAGCCAGTTACTTGAGTAACTTATTAAAGTAGCTATGTTCTATGTTCCAGGTTAAATTGTTATGCAAGTGTAATAACTTCATAAATCATCTATTTGCACAATCATAATCATACATACATTCACATTAATCTGCAACACTTAGATGCGCTGGAATAACCATGTTTCCATTTTAACATCTCTAAGAAATACTCATGCCTTTTGTTTTCTGGTTTAAGAGTTGCCTATATATATATATATATATATCAATTTATGTTCTAGCCTCATCTCCTATTAAGGAATCACTGGGGCACACTGCAATAAATTAATTCACATTATTGCACAAAGATCTAAGGGCTTAAACAATCCATGTGCCAACTTGCATAATTCAAATATAACATGCATTCCAGCATCCTTCTTGGCTTATCATCCCTAGTTTATCTACTAGAAGTATTTGTTTGATTTTATCATCAGATATTTAGATGAAAATGCCACTGCATACATGAAAACATCCTATGCATCTTGCAAGCATAATTTCCAGAAACAAATATATAATCATTTTCAATGATGTTGTCAAGAGATACCTGGGTCTTAGATCAATACAAGAATATTTACAACTATAAATAGAGATATGGCATGTTAGGTTAATTTTGATCTGCAAGTAACTAGGCTTGAACCAAATTCATAATCTAGCTTAACCATAATTTTAATTTATGGGTTTATCATATTATTTTTTTGATCAGGGTTCAGCACTCAATTACACCCCTCGTACACTGTTCTAAGCCTCAGCAGTTATACATAGTATAATGCAGCTCATAATGTTTTCTTCCACTAAAATTTCAATGCCATAGATCCACATTAGTTGTGAGTATTCATACCTTGATTTTAAGGTTTTATGCCTCAATTTTTCTAGGTATAATAAAACAGTAAGTTGCACATCCAAAGACAAACATCACAATTGATCAAAGATTACTCAAAAACATCCATAATAAAATCATGACAGATCCAAAAACCTCTAAAAAGCATTGATAAAATCATATTTAATAAAAACCAGAAATAAGTAGATGGCAATATAAAAATTGGCTGCCTCATCTCAGGTCTTAATGCCATGAATTTAGTGAGGTTACTCACCTAAATATCCCCTTCTAGTTAATCCAGAAAATCCCTGAGTATTATTTTTCCTTCCTCTAAAATGTTTCCTTTCTTTTTCTTATTTTAAGTATCTCGGGTAAACTAATTCCCCTGGCTACAACTACTTATTTATAAGTATATTTACCAGGGTTTTATCAAACAAAATTCCATTTTTGTCCTGACTATTATCATGCATTTTTTATTTATATTTTAACATTCCCATTCTTAATTACCCTGGCCATACTTCTTTTATTAAGGCAGCATTTTATTTTCCTTACTTTTTCAGAAAACGGCCAGTCTACCCAAATCGTGTTAAAGGTGTGACTTAGCTGCCTTTGCACATTTGTTTATTTCTGGGAATCCCCATTTTCCTATTTTTGCCTATATATGACATACTTGCTTATTTTATATCTCATGCCATTTTAATGTTATTATTATTTTCTTGCTTAGTTCCAATATATTTCTACTCATAGAAAATATATATATGTATAGGTATATAAATATTTATTTTATTTAATTTCCCCCGCTTCACTGAAAATATATTTAAGCATATATTTCATTTTTAACTTAGGTTATGCTTAAGTTACAATCTAATGCTTTAAATAAAGAATTTACTCTTCTTATTTTAAATTGGATTTTTCTGTCTTTTTTTTCAGTATCTAAATATTATTCTAGTTTCAATATGTATACATATTTTTTTCACAGAAAATCTTTAATTTCAATGTACACAGAAAACATATTTAACTTGATCAATAATTCATGTTTCAAAGTCATATTTGAAATGCTTCGTTCCTTTGTTTATTTATTTTATTATCATCATCATTTTTTTCAGAAATTTTGAATCCTTTCCTTGTGCCATTTCCAGTGTGCATGTGCACACATACTTTTGCACATCATTTCATCAAGAAATCCTTCAATATTTGATCCAAATATTTTAAAACTGAATTGTTTTATTAAAATAATTTTGCCTCAAAAAAATTTGGGCCATTACACCACCTCTGTTGTCTCATGTTCATCTCCTTTTGAGAGAACAAATATTTCACCGACTTATGATCTGTATACAACTCAAACCACTCTCTTAAAAGGTTGTGTCTCCACACCTTCAAAGCAAAAATCACTACAACCAATTCCAAATAATGCGTCGGATATCTAATCTAATGCAGTCTAAGCTATCTATAAGCATAGGGAATCACTTTACCATTCTACATCATCACAGCTCCTAATCATGTTTTACATGCATAAGTATAAACCGTCAAATCTTGATTCCCTTCTAGAACAACCAACACAGTTGCTGGGTCAATAAGTGTTTTCAAGCTCCAGAATTCTTCCTCATACTTACCGGTCCATACGAATTTCACATCCTTTCTCGTTAGCTTGGTTATTGGTGCTGTTATCCTTGAAAAATCCTTAAGGAACCTCCGATAATGACCCACCAACCTAAAAAAACTCTTTATCTCAGTCACTGTCTCGGGTCTCTTTCAACAATTCATCGCATCAATCTTAGTCGGATTTATTGACAACCCTATCTTTGGGAGTACATGACTCAGAAACTTCACTTCCTTCTTCCAAAAATGATACTTCGAAAACTTTGGCTTTAGCTAATGCTACCTCAGCGTCTCAAGCACCACTCTGAAATGAACTTCATGCTCCTTCTCATCCTTAGAGTATATCAAGATATCATCCATAAAAACCAATACGAACCTATCCAAGTGCTCTCGTAAAACTCGATTCATTAAATCCACAAAGAAAATCGGTGCATTAGTAAGTCCGAACGGCATAACTAACCATTTGTACGACCTATATCTGATCCCAAACACCATCAAAGGTATACTATCCTCTACTACTCTGAGCTGATGGAAACCTGTTACCAAATCCAATTGTGATAATACCATGACTTTATTCAACTGGTCAACAAATCGTCAATCCTCGACAATGGATTTCGATGTTTTATCGTCCTCTCATTCAACTTACAGTAATCGATACATAGCCTAAACGATCCATCCGCCTTCTTAGAAAACACTACGACTTCTCGGCCTAATAAAGCTCTTACCCACCAAATGCACCTTCAACTGCCTCATCTTTGTAGGGGTCATCCTGCTTGGTGGTCTACTCACTGGTTTTGCTTCTGGAACCTAATCTATTCGAAATTCAATTGCTCGTTTCAGTGGAAATCCAACTATAGGCTCAAAAACATCCACAAATTCTCTAACCACAAAAACTTGATTCATCTCATCTTCCGACTCCATAACACCCAATAAAGCGTTCACCTTACCGTTAGAACCTTCTACGGTATAAACTATCCGATCTGTACAATTAGAGTGTCTAAGTGATATTTTTCTATCTTGGCAAAATATCCTAGTATCATACTCACTTAATCAATCCATCCCAAGAATAATCCCGAATCACACAAAATCAAACACCTGCAAACTTCAAACAAAGTTATGACCTAACAAGTCAAGCTCTAACTGGTCACATCTCAACCCTAGATTTGCATACCCTCCTATTGGATTTGCAATCTGTAAGGAAGTAACTAAATATGTGGGTCCTAGGTTAAGCTTATCTATCAAACCTTTAGAATAAAAGAATGCGACGCACCAGATCAAATAGAATGCTAACAGACATACCATGAATCTAAAGCGTACCTCCTAAAACTACCTTTCCCTTCTCCTAGGCTGTTGGCTTCGAAGTAGCAGGCTCCAATGCATACACTTTGCCCCTTCCAACCCTAGCGGGCTCCTTGCACTAGTTCTTATAGTAGCCAATCTGGTCGCAGTTGAAGCACCTGACATTCTTCTTCTCAAGTATTTCCTTTGCCTTTCCAGCACGACACTCATTAGCAAAGTGCCCCTTCTTGTCGCATTTGAAGAAAAAACTCAAACTTCCCTTTCTTAGCTGCTTCACCCTTCTGAGCACCCTTCTTGTGAAAGAACTTCCTCTTTTGATTCTGCCCAACTTGGACCTCCTTAGCCTTATTCTTCTTTAGATAATCAAGAAGCTCCTCATGCCTTAACGCCATCTCCACTAAAATCATAAGGATATCTAATATAAGGTAACGTAGACCTTGCAAACTCAGGCTTTAATCCCCCATTGATCTTCTCAATCCTCTTTATTACTATATCCATCGAAGCATACCCATATCTGGCCAACTCCTCAAACCTCCTAGCATCCTCTAGAATAGGCATCTCTCCCTGCTTTAACTCGACAAACTTTCTAATCAGAGCTGACTGTGCCATCACATACAAGAACCTCTCCTGAAACTTCCCCTTGAAATCTGCCCATGTCAAGGTTTCCTCATCCACGCCGGCCATCACACTGTTCCACCAAAGCAAAGCTCCTCTCTTGAGCAGTCTCGATGCAAGCCTCCTCTTTTTCTCATTATTGAGCCCCAAGTCTGCAAAGATTCTCTCACATTACAACAACTGATTATCTACCTCTACAGCATCCTCTGTCCCCAGAAATGGCTTCCCTCCAAGCTTAGCGTATTCTTTGCTCAACTTAGCATAATTGTTAAATACCGGAACTTTCGAAACTCTGCCCCTACATCATCTCCTCCTACCACTCCAGCAGTAATTTCAGCTTTCATCATTTTCACAAAATACTGATACGTAGCCCCCACGTCCACTTGCAGGACTCCAAAGTCTACATTCTCTGCTTGTGCCTGACCTTGAGTCCTCCTCGCATTAGGCCTAGCATTCCCATCAGTGCCTTCCTCCTGGATTAACTCTTCCTCTTCTACCAACCATATCCATATTCAAACCTCATGAGATATAGAAAAATAACCTAACAAAGTTAGGATACTAGAGATAAAGCATATACTCATATATAGAATATACAAGCACATTACTATAATGTTATCCCATACCTCGTTCTTACTTTAATTCCTTAGGATTATGTTTTAATAACCATTTTTAATTAATTTTTTGATAAACCTTCACTTGGATACCAAGTTGTAACATCCCGTATCAAGAGGCCAAAAGCTAAGCGCTATAGATGCTACAGTCATCTATAGTATATATTAACTTCTGGTGATAAAATACGGTAATGCTAATCGTATCCATAATATGAGAAACAGTTGAATAAGAAGAAATTCACATATTTCCAAAACCCATTTTATTTATTACATTTCAAAACAGATTCATATCCAAATTACCTAATCCCATATCGTTTTCCAAGTAAAGGTCAAATATAGTCAGTACAAAAATATGCTAAGAGCGACATATGATGATGCCCCTTTGGTTGATCAGAGTCAATATAGTCATATCTGACTTAATATAAACAGCGTAATCAAAACAAGATAAACTATAACTCCTAACTAGCTATCTGTTAGCCATGTGCTCATCTTCGAAAGCTTTATTTGCAAAAATTTCTAAAATTTTAACCCCCAGCCTAATCAAATCAATTTTGAGCACCCCAGAGTTTAAGGAAAAACAAAAAATTCGAATCAAACATAAAGTTTGGTGTGAGTAATATTGTTACATCTCGGTTGCTAATATTAAATGAGACCATGCCGCTTAGCGGAATGGGTTTGCCCTCACTAATATTCTCTTTAATTCATATATTTTGCAAATCTTTTCCTGCAACGAAACTTGTTAATCAAATTGATATCATAATGATAATAATAGCTAAGTTTGTTAATCTATAATTAGGAAAATAATGGACTATTTGTCCATAAGTACTAAATGGGCTATCTGTCCGAAAACTGGGCTGACTGCCTACAAGTTGGACAAATTGTCCGAATCAAAATGGACTATGTGTCCAAATCATTTTCTTAGGGTGAACTATCCTTCAGCTTTTTCCTTGAAAACATTTTCAAAATGATTTAACCTTTTAAATCATACTTATACGTGAAAAATATATTCTTAGCTTTACTCTAAGCTATTTTGCCATGTTATATATACTTCGCTCAAAATAATGTTGGTGAACTTTAATGAGGATTGGTTATCCTTCCAAACAAGTTAAAACTCTTTTTCACTTGAAAAAACTTAGGCTATGTTTCCTATTTAATACATTCGACACCTTTGTTTAAAACCATTAAACAACCCTTTCAAAACTCTTGAAGGCAAACCTTTTGAAACCATTGAAAGTAACCCTTTCGAAACCATTAAAAGCATTCCTTCGAAAGCTTCAAAACATTAGACTTCCTTCTTTAAATCCTTTAAATATTACCTTTCGAAAACATAAGAAAATCCTTTCCTTTCAACCTTTTGAAAGCCTTAGGAAATACCTTTTCAAAACCATTCGCTAAAAACCTTCTGAAAGCATTAAATACTGAACCTTTCGAAAGCCTTTAGGTTCAATTTAAAACATATTGAAACCTTTTGAAACCATTCAAAAATTTACCCATTCGAAACCCTTGAGAACTTTTTCGGTCAAAGCCCTTTGGATCTTGCCTTCAAGTAAAGTAAAAGGATTGAAAACCCATTAAAGTCGAAAGCACTTCTTTCAAAATCATTAAAACGGTCTCTTTCGAAACCATTTGGTTTATACTTCAATCGTAGAAAAAGAGTCTTTAAAAAATTTAAGTCGAAAGCTTCTATTTCGAAACCATTTCCTAAGTAAAGAAGTGATGGTGTCGAAACCATCCCTTCAAAAGCATTGGAGAAGTGGCCAGTTTTAGAAAACAAAGTAAACAACCTTTTCGAAACCATCTGTGTCGAAAGATAGAAAGCGGCATAAAAAAGGTTTCAGTTTTGTCGAAAGCAATCATTTAAAAAAAGCGTAACCCAATCAAAATCATTTCGTTAAATCCATTAATCCCAGTCGAAAGCTAACTGAGTTGGAAGCCATTTATTCGAAAGTGGTGCTTTGATCCCTTCGAAACCCATAGTTTCGACCTTAAGTCATTCGCTTTCTATCCAATTTGCTATGTACCAATATGTTGATACCATGCACATTGGTTTCGATAGTGTTGAAGGCAGATGGACTTGGTCGAAAGCAGAAGCAGGTGCCGAAAGAAACAAAACAGTAAAAAGCATATAGAAAATAGTTCTTTTCACCTTGCCTGCTTAAAGTGTCAGATTTTGATTGGTTACCTCTTTTCCTTACCACTAAAAAGTGCTGCAATTTTCAAAACTAACTATTTGAATTATTTGTAAAAGCCACTTCTTCTTTTATAACCATATAAAAAATTTAGGCCCCATACCTTAAATAATTTTATATAGTCATCAAAACTCTTTGCAAAATTCTACAAAAATTCCAAAAAATCATTTTTAATATGTTTTCTAACATATATTAGTTTCAAACCCAACACATTAAATATTTAGCCATAAATAATTTTTAATCCAAAATAAAATTTTCTTTACTAGAAAATTCATATGATATCCATCCAAATTTAGAAAATTCTGAAGAATGAAATCCATTTCCAAAATAATATTTTGGCCTATATAAAAGTTCGCACGACATTTGGATCTCATTTATTAGGGTTTTCACCTTAAGACATATCATAAAATCAATAAGAACATACTTAAATCATCACCATGAATATGTAATCATTCCATCATTCAAAAACATGGCAAATCATTGCAAATAGGTTTGGATTTCTTCCTAAAACCGAAAAAAGAAGTATGAGATGTAAACATTATTCACCTTAGCTTTAGAGATTAAGGAGATTGAGATGTGAATGGATTTGATTTGATTTAGCTTCTTCCTTAGCATTTCGTAATCGTTTTCCTCTTTTCTTATTAATGTTGGCCGACCTCAAGTTAAAATTTCACAAAAATGAAATGAACAAGTAGGGGATACATGACCAAGCGTTTAGGGTATAAGAATCGCTTTGTTAACCAAATTTATGGTCAACACCCAAATAGTATCTAAATAGGAACATGAAAGCTACGTTTAATACTGCCAAAAGGTTTTAGTGATTATCTACTTATTTTCTAGATAAAATATTCAATTCTTGAGTAGTATGTTGGAACTTTTGACCTTGTCGAAAGGTTTTATTACTTGTATGAAGTTGATTTCAACTTTGCCGAAAGGTATGTGTCAACTGAATTTATGGACAACACCCCAAAAAATATCCGAGTAGATGGAGCTATTGGCAATTGGTGGAAGGTAGGGTCTCTAAGGGAATCAGTAAATACCCTATTGATAACCCAGAATTGCTCCACGTAACGAGAATTGGCTGATTTATACCGAAGGGGTGGTGATCAATAGGATCTCCCATATATCTCTACTTGGGGTTGGACTTTGAACCTGATCTTTGATGTCGTTTGGGAGGTCTAGGTACAAGATTAAGAGAATACTTCTGGCCTTACCGAGTTATTGTACAACGATCTTCGATTTAGTTGAACCTCTATAAGATTCCTCCCGAAAGCTATTTCCATGACCAGAATAGAATTTCCTTAGTTTTCCTTATATAAGAAATAGACCAGTATCTTGCCGAAAGATTACGTGAATGGTTGTTTGGGGGCTCGAAGGGTTGTTAAGGTTGTTGGGATATGACAGGTTATGACTCTAGTCGAAAGGTTTGACTTACAGCTTTCCTGATTATAAAAGGTTTTATGGAAATTGATTCCAGTAACCTTCCTCTGCGATAGAAAGGTTTTGGTTGCAAGCTAAATGTGACGACACGGTATTTTGGTAATATTATTTAATAAGCATTTAATCTAATTAATTAGAATACAACTCATCATTTAAAAAAAATTAAGATTTTAGCCTCTACCATTAATCAACACATATATATATATATATATATATGCATTTTGAAAGAAAACTACGATTTAAAAAAATTCAAATAAAAGTATTTCAAAAATATTTACAATAAAATCCATCTTATTCAATTTAATTAAAAGCTCTCCTTTACATCTAATCTAAATATATATATGGATGTAATCTAGCTAATAATGGTTAAAATAAAATCAATCTTATTAATATAAAATATAAGTATAAAAAAATATGAATATAAGTAAAGTGTTTGATAGTTATGCTTAAGAAAAAAAAAAGCAAGGGTTTAAGCTAGAAAAAAATGAATTTGTGTGTATGCAAAATAAAATAAATTCATAAGATAATTCTAGAATACATATATATATTTGAATACAAGAAAGAATACAAAATATCTACATACAAACAATAGGACAACGCTGTATACTTGTAAGGAAGCATCAACATTAAATGATATCACTTCAAGCATAAACAAAAGTCATGTTAAAAATCATTTCAGCTCGAAAGAAAAAAATCTTATCTGAACAAAGAAGTAAAATCACTGATTAAATACAAGAACAAAAGAAGAAAGCTATACCAGTAAACACCTCCCCTTGTTCACAACTTTTCTTTTTATATATACATCTATTTTTACTTCTGTTCGTTCACAAAAAAAAATAAACTAAGCAAAACCAAAAAATGAGGAAGTATTTCATCTTCCAACGGAAGCTAAATTAACAACTCAACAACTAAGTAAAAGGAGATCAAAGAAAAATAAGCTTGTAGCTTTTCAAAAACAGAAAGCTGCTCTCTGATCAAACTTTTTTTTTCAAGTAAGTAAACTAACTTCTTATACCAATCTGTGAGTAGCTTTTCCTTTAAAACCGTTTATTGGTTAAAATAACCTGATGCATGAAAGGTTTGAAGTTTAATTGTGGAAAATATCGGTATGGATATGTATCATTTTTGTATGTATATAAAAATATACAAAAATAAATTGAGTATTCATGACAGGTATCAGGCAGATGCCTCTGCTGTTGATGTCAGGTTTCAAATTTTGTTCAAAATCCTAAAACTATCAATCTAATTCGTTTTAGGGTCTGATTCTCTAAATGGAATTTGATTATAAGATTATAACATCTATTGTTAAAATAGTTTCAAGAATTTTTATTAAGTAACCATTTCAAAAATGACAAGTTACAGTAGATTCCAAATATAAATGAAAATTCGATGATGTTAAATTAGAGATTGGATTTCATAATCAAGTTCGTTTAGGGAAATAGTGATTTTAGAAAGTGGTTTCGAAATTTTTTAGTCTTTATTTGGAAAGAATTTCAGAGTTGATCAATAATTGCAATTTCGTCGAACTTCGGCGATCATGTTGAAGGTTGGCCTCGGGTTTGGGGTCAGAAGGAGTTCGTGATTGGATGGCCTCGGCAAAAATAGCCTCTGGATTTATTGATTGTCGTGGGGTCGAGGCAGCAACGAAATAGGGTTTAAGGAGATCGATGGGTTAATGTTGAGTTCGGGGTGTTTTTGTCGCCTTGGTCGATCAATATGTGATCTGTGGTAGGGGAAATGGAACGGGGAGTCAAAGTGAAGGTCAGGGTTCAATAGCGAAGTTACTAATGGTCGAAGATGTTGGTTGTTGGCGAATCTTTGGGTCAGGATGGTTACAGGTTTGAGCAACGTGCTCGTTTTTCCAATTTCAGCTGATTGTGTCATTCTGGAAGGTTGGAAGCATCGTAGAATGGATCGTTGACAAAAGGTGGCCTGAGCGATGAACGGAGGGGTGGCGCTGTGTGCATGTGCACGGTGGCGGCCGTGTATCAGTTTTGTTGCAAGGGGAGAAGATGAAGCTCGCTTGAAGGAACACTCGGGAAAATGGGGAAGTTGCTCGAGTCATTTTGAGTTCGTATGGGTGTGCAGGTGGAGACGAATTTAAGTAAGATTAAAAGAAAAAAGAAGAAGAAGGACTCGGGTTAGGTGTGGGACTACACGATTTTTTCTCCTGTGAGAAATGGGATAGTCTCGGAGTTAACCTAACAGTTTTGAAATCCAAATATAAGCCGCTTTTTTTAAAAAATAAATCTAGGTTGAACTATTTCTTAAAACTTTTCCTTATATGACAAAATGTTATTAAATAGCGGATTTAAGAAAGTTATGATTTGTTAATTTGAAGTTGTTAAGTTTTAAATTTTTAAGTTATTTTAAACTTAATTTAAAATGTATTTTTGCGTAAATTAAAAAGGATAAAGTGTTTAAGATAAATGGTATATTTTATAGCAAATTAAGGTCTTGGATAATTAATGATTAATTAAATTAATTGTTAAGAATTGTTTAATTATAATTAAGGGTTAAAGAACTAATTGGAGATTAATTTATTGGGATTTAGGGATTAATTAATGTACGCAAGTAGAGGTTGATTACTTAAATGATAATTAATTAAATAAGTAATTAAAGAATTATTTTGTTGAAGGTTAATCAATTTAATTAATTATTTTAGGATAATTGATGAGTAATTTTATTTAATTAACTAAGGATAACGAACCAATGGGATAGTTACCTGATGAAAGTAATCAAAATTAAATTACTTAAGGTAAGTAATTAAGAATTAATTACTTAGTGTAATTAATTACAGGATTGATTGATCAAGGAAAGATTAATTAAAGGAATTAACGAAGAGTTGGTTAATTAATGAGTGGAGTTAGTTAAAGGATAATTAGTCAATGTAAGTGATTATAGGATAATTAATCTGAATAATTAATTAAGGGTAAATGTAATTAATGTGAATGGGTGAGGGTAAATTAAATTGTGTTATTAATCTAAAGGTTAATTACTTAATGTAATTAAAGAATGATTAATCAAGAATGATTAATTAAGATGAATAATCAAGGGATGTTTAATTAATTGAATATAATTAATTAATAAGTAATTTTTAAGTGATAAATTAATTAATTTAATCCATTGGCAATTAATTAAATTAATTAGAAATGGTATGGCTAATTTATCTTGGTTATGAATGTTCGAATGGTATTTGAATGCCTTGGATTATTGGATATCTGATATGTGATTGTGATGCGTTGTGATATGAAATGTTTTTGTAATATGTATGTTGGGTTGAACAGTGATAATGTGGTTATCTATGATGTATTGCGGTGTAATAGTGACATTCAGTATTTAAAATTTTAAATGAATAACTTGTTTAAGATGATAATGGATTCGAAGAGACCGGAGTCGGGTATTAGTAAATACCCGAAACAGCTTCGATTCTTTATAGATTGATTTGTGAAACCAATAGGCTGGGATGGAATTATTTAAGTGAATTGGACAATGTAATCTAAGTTTGGTACTTAGAAATTGATGTGTGAAATAAGTAATATCTATAACAACTTGTGAAGTTACAAATTGAAATAAGTTACCTCGGGTTTATATAAGTTGTATGCTTTTGTATTCAATGTTAGATGGGTTTACTCATGCTGGTTTCCAGTCTGACCCGGGTGTTACTTTGATGTAATGCTCGGGTCAGACCGAGTATTATAGATTTTCAGGTAAGGACGTTTCTGAAGCTCAGGAGTCGAGCTAGATGGCAGGAATGTATAGAGTATTTTTGTTGTATTATATTATTGTATATCTGAAGTATGGTAATTGTGTATATCCAGTGTCTGTATATGTGTAACTCTGATGTATTAAAAGTAATCAACAGATATAGTATTCTTTTGTAAACTGTTATTATTTATTATTATATTTTATCCGCTGTGAATGTGAGATGTTGATGTTTCTAATCTTCTTCTTATTCTTCTATCTCTTTCTTCTTTTCCTAACCATCTAGAATTTTCGGGATCAAAAATTTCGGGTCGTTACAGTTGGTATCAGAGAAGAAGGTTAAGCGAGAACCTTGGCTCTGGTGGGATACTCATTTAGGATAGGGTCAATAGTACCGTAGAATGAGTTAAGTGTATACAGATATGAGAGCGTACTTGTTATTTTCTTATATAGAGATTTTAAATGATTTTTATATAAGTATACACTTTGATATATATATATATATATATATATATATATATATATATATGTATGTATATGTATATATATATATGAAGCAATATTTCTTACTAATAAATGTTAAGGAAATTGGTTGTTAAATTATAGGAATTAAATTAAGAGGTAATAGAAATACAACCAAATTGAAATTAAATCTTGAATTTTGGGGAAAGTTTCTGTCACGACCCGAATTCGATATCCGACAACAACATCAAATTTGTATCGCGGGAGCTTGCAACACCATTAAATGATAAATAACATAGCGGAAATAAAAGATGATATCACTGATATAACATGAATACAATATCCGGTACATCAATTTGATACAATGATAATCATCAACATCAGAGAATATATAACACAAAATACAGCGGAACATGATACAATATGAAATAAGTCTTCGCAGAATATCCAATACTGCAACTCTGATCCAAAAAGCTCCAAAGACAAAGCTCCAAAACTCCAAGCTCGATCCACCATCAAGATAGCACTAAGCTAGTCTCGTCCATATCCGAAAAGTAAACTAGCTCCAGATAATCCACTGGTCCTAATTATCTGAAAAACCAAACTCTAGACCGCCCGTGTAGAAAAAATTTGAGCACCAAGAGTTTAGGAAATAAACAATAAAACTCTGGGTCAGTCGTGGGACTGGTGAGAGCAAACAAAAACAGTTTATCTTTAAAAAGAGACAACGAAATATTTTAAAATTAATTTGTAATGCTTTTTAGAAATGAGACTACCATAAGGCCTCCCGCACACACACAATGCAAACGCAGAATCGGAGGAGATTTCTCCTTATGATAGTCAAATGTGCTTGATACGCGAATTTCTTTGATATTATTTCTATAAGTGAAAAGTGCAGAAAAGCATTTCGAAAGTAGAATATAAATCTTAGCCAGCATAGACATTTCGAACTATGCCTACTATAGCTACCATCCAAACAGTGGGGCGCCACCATAAGTAGATGGAAGGTAATACAACTAATACCATACAAGGCTCGTATTGGATGAATGGATTTTTCCAACAAATGGTCAGGCCAAGGAACTTTCCATTGCCACATGGAAACGCTTCTGGAAGGACGCCCCGAGAACCCAACTGGATCTCTGCCAAACAAGGCCGGCTACCCCCCTTCCCGGGGAATATACAAAACCTCAGATATGCCACCCCCAGTCCTTTGGGACCTTTAAACGAGAGCACTCTATCCAAGAACATCACACAGTAAATAATATAGTGTGTCCACATGAGTAAGTATCTAAGCTCCATTCCATGATACTACCCTTTTCCAGAAGGAATGGTCATACCCTAGGGAAGCTATCCCTGAAAACCTTGCCGCACAATTCCTGTTTTGAACATTACCAGTTTGTGAGGCTCGACGAAGTCTCGTCCACAAAGCTACACTTTTTACAAAAGCCACGCTTTGATCAACAAATGATCAGCAACGCTCAGTATGCCACATTACCAAGTTGGGAATATATCGCTGATAACCTTTGTGACGCCCCACCTCTATACCCACGCTAGCCAAGAACACTACGGTGTAATGCTGTCAACTAGCACGGAGAATAAGACTGTTGAGGAGAGACCATCCGTGTAATTGCTTTGCGCGAGCATCGTTATGTCAGATGGTACGACATGCATTTGTTTATCAAGAGGGAAATCCGACATTCCGACGCAAACTCAAAGCTACTACACAGTGGCTATAATATCTTCGGAAACAAATATAGAAATAAACATAACATAAATCAGTCACAGATAATTCATATCACAAAGGCGGAATAAGATATGAATATTACACATAAAAGTGTACATCAGAGTAGTGGTCAGAAAGATCCACAATAACACAAAATAATAGCAACATGTGCTATACAAAAGAATACATCAATGAGTCAATATCTCAAGAGTATACAGCAAAAACTACTAATCTAAGTAGTAAGCAAAAAGTCAGAGTAATGGATCCCTGGAAAGAAGTCAAGTCGAAGCACCTGCAACATCTCGGTCTGACACGAGTATTATTTATAAGAAAATAATAAACGGATCAGTCTAGCTATAAATATCAGATAACATGATATAGAACGAAAGATATGGCATAGACGTATAATATCCATAATGGCATACTACTATAAGTACGTAAATGATAATCAACAAACGATTAATCAATATCAAAAATCTTCTCAAAGATCCAAAAAGGGTTTCATACCCAAAACTTATACTCACAACAAGTTAATGACACATAAATCCACCAATGCACAAATATTGATAAAACTTATCAATGGAAAACACGAAAATTGGTGAAGCACAAATTCTAGAAATCATCTCAAGAAATCCAGTCAATGACACACGAATTCATCTATGCACAAAAATTGATAAATCATATCAATAGAAATCACGAAAATAGGTGAAGAAGAAAATTCCAGAATTCGACACACGAAATCCAGAAATCACACAAAATAGGGGGGAGGCCTATCACATGAACGGGAGCATGAAAACTCACCAACAGCTGTAACACACGAACGAGAAGCTATCTCATGGTAGCTAGCCATTAATTTGACACACGAATGGTCCGAAGACCTGACACAGGAATGGTCCGAAGACCGTGGGTTGCTACCCCACCAATTTGAGTCGAAACTCCACAAAACGGGGTTTAGTCTCCCTCGCAGACAAAGAGACATCGCACGTTGCTAGTCTAAATCACAAAGATGATCGTCATGATCAACGAGAAGTGTCGATTACACTAAGCTAGTAAATATATGAGTTTAGCCTCATGTCCCATAACCACTTGCTTAACTTAAATATCTACGAACAAACTGTAGATCTCCACTATAAAATTGTCACAAGAGATTCAATCGAACAAGTCCAAGAATTAACCGACGAAGTAAACGCAAGCGTTTCATACCACTCGTTTTACTAAGTCGTTTAATTAGATTTCATACGAGTGAGGTAAAGGCTTGTATATACTAATAGATTGGAAAACGGTTTAAGAAACGAGCTTTGTAATAAAATAGTGTTGAAATCGTTTTGATGAAAGAATTTTGTTATTTACTACTAGTATAGAAAACCTTTATATTTTTAAAGTGACAAATCAGAAAGAAGATTGTAAGAACAATCAATCACTAAAATTCACATTCGAAGACGTGAATAAAATCCAAAGAAACCGATAAAGAATCCGTCGAAATGGATCTTCAAAAATCCTTAAAAAGGAGTCATCAAAGTCATGATAAATGATAACAACAAATAGGATAATCACAAATCGATTTAAATTGGAATTCTCAAGCGAATAGGCAAATAGGCAAAATACAGCAGTTTCAGACGTCTGAAACAAGTGGTTTAGACGTCTGAATCTGGAAATATAAAAATTTCCAGAACACAATTCAGACGTCTGAATCAAGTGTTTCAGACGTCTGAAATAGGCATATTTTAGCCTATTTCCTTTCTGGTTCCAATTGAACCAATTCAGACGTCTGAAACCATATATTCAGACGTCTGAATCTGGGAATAGAAAACTTCCCAAAACAATATTCAGATGTCTGAATATTACGTTTCAGACGTCTTAATCTGTGGTTCAGGGCATTCCCTGAACCTAGGCGAAAAATGGCCAAACGAATATCGAAAACGATCGAACGAGCAAATGGCGATGACTAAGGAATTACGTCGAACGACAACCCAGCCTAAACGGCTCTTCGATACGCCTCAAATATCAATGTCCAAATATCCATAATAGGATTTCCATAAATTGGACCGAATCACCAAAAATTGGAATACACACGAAATCGATCCAAACCAAAATCAATTGCACACGAATAAACGTTAGGAATTCATACCTAACAATCGAAGATAATTATAGACAAAGATGTGAGATAAAAATCTCACCTTTGAACCCAAATCAAATGAAGAAGAAGCTTGAAAGCAAATGGAAATCAACCACACTTCAATCTCAACACAAGAAGCTTAAATCTAAGCTAAAAGAGAAACATCTCCTAAATTAGGTTTAGGAATTTTCTGAAATTGGTAAGAGAATAAGTTGGAGAAGAAGAAAAGAAGCTTACCAATGGGTTCTTCTTGAGTTTGGAGCTAGGAATTTGATTTGCAAGAGGAACTAGGGTTTTGGAGTTTTTAATTTCCAATCTCTCCCACCACTAATACACTAAAAACTGAAATGATAAGAGAATGAGGGTGAGTGGGGAAGAGTGGCTCAGATTTGAGCATAAGTTAACATAGGGCTGAGCCCAAACCAAACCCAAAGTGAAAAGTAGCAAAAATCAACTTTCTCCAAACATATCGAAGCTTATACTCAAAAAGGTCGCAAACAGCATTTTAAACTCAATGGGAGTGGTCCCGAGTCCTAATTCGACCATATGCAAAAAGTAGCTTTTCGGACTAAAATCCGACCAACGATGAAATATTTAAATATAAAATCGGTAAATATGCAGGTTGTTACAGACTCCCCTCCTTAAAGAAATTGCGTCCTCCCAATATTACAAGAAGAAGATATATAGTAACAACCATAAAAGCATATTCAATACAAAAGAAGTTTGAAATAAGAAGTTCACCTCAAAGAGCATGAGAAAGTAAGTCCGGATTTGTTCGCTCGATGTGCTCTCTAGATTCCCAAGAACAATCCTTAGGATTTGAAGACCATTGAACTTTAACAAGCGGAACTTCTTTATTTCGAAGTCGTTTGACCTCCGAAGCAATGATACGAATAGGATGTTGCTCATAAGTTAAATTAGGCGAAACTTCAATCTCTTCCACAACACCGGGCTCAAGAACAGAATCAGAATCTCGAAGGCACTTCCGTAATTGAGAAACGTGAAACACGTCATGAATAGCAGAAAATTGAGCCGGTAATAAAAGGCGATAAGCCATGGAACCAATACGTTCGGTGATAGGAAATGGCCCAATATATCGAGGCGCCAATTTTCCTGATCGACTGAAACGTACAACACCCCTCATAGGTGAAACACGAATGAACACAAGATCTCCCACAGAAAATTCTAACTTCCTTCTCTGGTTATCGTCATAGGATTTTTGTCTACTCTGGGCTTCTTTCATCCTATGACGAATAAGATCAATCTTTTCTGTGGAATCGCGAATAAATTCTGGACCTAAAACCAGCTTCTCACCGGCCTCAAGCCAACAAGAAGGAGATCGGCATGGCCTTCCGTAGAGTGCCTCAAAAGGTGCCATACCAATACTAGATTGGAAGCTATTATTATAGGAAAATTCAACAAGTGAAATATGATCTTCCCTACTTCCACCAAAATCAAGAACACACGCACGAAGAAGATCTTCAAGAGTTTGATTCACACGCTCGGTTTGTCCATCGGACTGAGGATGATAAGCGGTGCTAAAATTAAGCTTCGTTCGCAAAGCTTTTTGAAGACTCTTCCAAAATCCACTAGTAAACAATGGATCACGATCACTAACAATAGAAGTAGGAACTCCATGCAATTTAACAATCTCTTTGATAAAGAGCTTGGCTAAAAGAGGAACGGTTCGGTTAGACCGAACGGGAATAAAATGGGCGGATTTAGTAAGTCTATCTACAATCACCCATAAGCTATCATGACCCGAACGAGAACGGGGAAGGCCATCTATAAAATCCATGGAAATTTGGTCCCACTTCCAAATTGGAATTTCTAAAGGTTGCAATAACCCACCGGGCCTTTGATGTTCGGCTTTAACAAGCTGGCAAGTCATGCAACGCTTAACGAAGTTAGCGATGTCAAGTTTCATTCCCTTCCAATAATAAAGTCGCTTCATATCTGCGTACATTTTACTACTACCGGGATGAATGGTGAATTTAGAACGATGAGAATCTTCTAAAATATCGTTACGAAGATCAATAATATTTGGTACGATAAGTCTACCAAATTTTCGAATGCCGCCACGAAAATCGATGTCAAAGTCTTTCAAACCTTCAATATCAATTTTATCCCTAATATTTTGGCCAAGAAGAGCCATTTCGGGATCTAGCCTTTGAGCTTCAAGTATGCGGTCTAAAAGAGAAGGATGAGCCTCAAGGCTACATAAAAAAAATGATGAGCATAAATCAGATATGCGCTCTCGAATCTCACAAGTGGATAAGATCTCGAGATCGTTCCATTCGGATATCATCATAGAAACAACAGCTTGTTGTTTACGGAAGCATCGACGGCACGATTACCCTTTCCGGGAGTATAAAGAATATCAAGATCATATGGTGCAAGAAATTCGAGCCAACGCTGTTGGCGCAAATTAAGTTCCTTTTGAGAGAATAAATACTTCAAGGATTTATGATCGGTATAAAGAACAAATTTCTCTCCTAAAAGATAATGACGCCAAATCCGAAGAGCAAAAACAATAGCCGCGAGCTCTAAATCATGAGTGGCATATCTAGTCTCAGCAGGCTTTAATTGCCTAGAAGCATAAGCAATAACACGTTCTTTTTGCATAATAACGGCACCCAAACCAACGCGGCTAGCATCAGTATAAGCAACGAAATCCTGATTCCCCTTGGGAATAACGAGAATAGGAGCATCAGAAAGAAGTTCTTTTAATTTCTGAAAAGAAGCTTCACATTTGTCCGACCAAATGTATTTAACACCTTTCTTCGTCAAGCTAGCGAGAGGCACGGCAATCTTAGAAAAGTCTTTAATAAAACGACGGTAATAGCCCGCCAATCCTAGAAAACTACGAATCTCTGTCACACTCTCCGGTCTCTTCCAATCTTGAATCGCTTCAATCTTTGAAGGATCCACGGAAATTCCGGATTCGGAAATAATATGACCGAGAAACTTCACACGATATTGCCAAAAGGGGCATTTAGAAAATTTTGCCTTTAATTGATTACTCCTAAGAGTTTCCAACACAATCCGAAGATGTTTTTCGTGCTCCTCCTCAGTTTTAGAATACACAAGAATATCATCAATAAAGATGCGAACAAATCGATCGAGGAAGTCTTTAAAAACTCGATTCATTAAGTCAACGAAATAAGCCGGGGCATTCGTTAACCCAAATGGCATAACAAGCCATTCATAAGATCCATACCGAGTATGGAACGATGTCAAAGGAATGCTATCCTCTGCAATACGAAGCTGATGAAAACCGGTAGCCAAGTCCAATTGTGAAAAGACTCTAGCACCACTAAGTTGGTCAAATAAATCATCAATCCGAGGTAAAGGATATTTATTTTTGACAGTAAGATCATTAAGCTTGCGGTAGTCAACGCAAAGCCTAAGTGTACCATCGGATTTCTTCACAAAAATAGCCGAAGCTCCCCAAGGCGAGGAACTAGAGTGAATAAATTGCTTCGTCTCCAATTCGGATAATTGTTTACGCATCTCCTCGTTTTCTTTATTGGACATACGATAAGGAGGACGAGTGATAGGTTGAGCTCCAGGAATAAGATTAATTCTGAACTCAATTGCTCGCTTAGGTGGTAATCCTAAAACGGGCTCGAATATGTCGGAAAATTCACGAACGACGTGAATAAGAGAAATAATATCACCCTCATCATCATCATCGTCATCACGAGGATTTAAAGAATATAAAGATGCGACCAAGCTGGAGACTGAATTTTGAAGATTAATAGAAATCTGCTTAACAGATTGAGGATGTTGAAGATGAATAGTCCGCTCAGGACATAGGATATGAGCTTCATAACGGTTAAGCCAATCCATTCCCAAAATCATTCCAAAGCCTAAATAACGCATGACATGCAAATCAGCTAGGAAAGGTAAATCACCCAAAATAATCTCGACATCTTTACACAATAAACTGATTGTTGTGGATCCACCAACCGGATTCAAAATTCTCAAAGAAGTCATTAAACACAAAACATCCAAAGAAAAGGTATCAACAAGTTCTTTTGATATAAAGGAATGGGACACACCCGTATCAAAAAGAACTCGAATAGGATGATCACGAAATAAAATAATTCCATCCAGAATAGAATGAGAAATACCTTGGCCACGAGATGTGTTGCCAAGGGCTTGAGCAACATTAAGCTTTCCCTCCTTTCTATTTTGAAGTTTGGGACATACATGCATAAAATGGTCCGGGCTTTTACAATAGCGACAAGTACGAGGCTTTGAACACTTGTTCGCAAAATGGTCTCTGGAACCATGGTTAAAGCATTTCCCTTCAGTAGAGGAAAAGGTCTTTGCAGCAGGAGTTGCTTGCCTCCCTTTCTTATTAGGATAGGGGCCTCTGAATTTGTTTGGCCTCTTCTTGTTGTTGTTGAAGCTTGGCTTGGAACCCACTACTTCAACATCATTCTCCCTATCCGCCTCTTCAAGACGAAGAGCGATATCAACGAGTTGGTCAAAAGAAACTTCTAATTTTAGAAGTAATGGCTTCTTGAGATTTTTGTTTAAGCCATAGACGAACCTATGGTTCTTCTTTAAAGGGGTGTTGATGTATTCAACCCCATATTTGGAAAGCGACTCGTAGGAGGCGACGTAATCAGTCACGGAAGAATCACCTTGAACAAGGTCTATAAACCGTCGAGCCAATGTCACTTTCTCTGCTTCTGGTACAAATTTCAACTCGAAGCGTTCTCGGAATTGCTCCCAGGTGAGATCCGCTTCATTAATCTCAGAAATAAGAAGTTCGTACCAGTCCAATGCTCTTTCTCGGAGCATACTAGAGGCCACCTGAACTCGGTGAAGGTCAATAAGATTCATGCGAGAAAAGATTCGATCGCATGACCTTAGCCAAGCCTGTACTTCAATAACAGTTTCGGAACCTCTGAATGGCTCCCTACCCAAATTAGTATAATCATTGCACAAGCGTGCAAATCCCGACTTTGGGTGAGTAGGTTCCGGGTTAGCTCCAGCTGCTTGAGCATTAGTTACCAAAACAAGAAGCTGTTGAGCAGTCATAAAAACTCCATATTGGGGTGGAGTGCTAGACGGTACGGCTCTGGGGCGGCCTGGTCTAGACATTTTTCTTCCTTTAGAAAGAAAGAAGAAGAAGAAAAAGGTTATTCACCAAATTGAATATCAAGCAATCTTGATAGATAAACAAGGGATCATAAAGAAAATAGGACAAGTCGGTACGAAGACTCGAATAAAATCCTAAAGCACGACACCTAAGATGGACTTAGGACGATGATCCTTGTTATAATATTCCATATTGTTTCGAAGTTTGGCTCTGATACCAAGCTGTGACGCCCCACCTCTATACCCACGCTAGCCAAGAACACTACGGTGTAATGCTGTCAACTAGCACGGAGAATAAGGCTGTTGAGAAGCGACCATCCGTGTAATTGCTTTGCACGAGCATCGTTATGTCACATGGTACGACATGCATTTGTTTATCAAGAGGGAAATCCGACATTCCGAAGCAAACTCAAAGCTACTACACAGTGGCTATAATATCTTCGGAAACAAATATAGAAATAAACATAACATAAATAGTCACAGATAATTCATATCACAAAGGCGGAATAAGATATGAATATTACACATAAAAGTGTACATCAGAGTAGTGGTCAGAAAGATCCACAATAACACAAAATAATAGCAACATGTGCTATACAAAGAATACATCAATGAGTCAATATCTCAAGAGTATACAACAAAAACTACTAATCTAAGTAGTAAGCAAAAGGTCAGAGTAATGGATCCCTGGAGAGAAGTCAAGTCGAAGCACCTGCAACATCTCGGTCTGACCCGAGTATTATTTATAAGAAAATAATAAACGGATCAATCTAGCTATAAATATCAGATAACATGATATAGAACGAAAGATATGGCATAGACGTATAATATCCATAATGGCATACTACTATAAGTACGTAAATGATAATCAACAAACGATTAATCGATATCAAAAATCTTCTCAAAGATCCAAAAAGGGTTTCATACCCAAAACTTGTACTCACAACAAGTTAATGACACACAAATCCACCAATGCACAAATATTGATAAAACTTATCAATGGAAATCACGAAAATTGGTGAAGCACAAATTCTAGAAATCATCTCAAGAAATCCAGTCAATGACACACGAATTCACCTATGCACAAAAATTGATAAATCATATCAATAGAAATCACAAAAATAGGTGAAGAAGAAAATTCCAGAATTCGACACACGAAATCCAGAAATCACACAAAATAGGGGGGGAGGCCTATCACATGAACGGGAGCATGAAAACTCACCAACAGCTGTAACACACGAACGAGAAGCTATCTCATGGTAGCTAGCCATTAATTTGACACACGAATGGTCCGAAGACCTGACACAGGAATGGTCCGAAGACCGTGGGTTGCTAACCCACCAATTTGAGTCGAAACTCCACAAAACGGGGTTTAGTCTCCCTCGCAGACAAAGAGACATCGCACATTGCTAGTCTAAATCACAAAGATGATCGTGATGATCAACAAGAAGTGTCGATTACACTAAGCTAGTAAATATATGAGTTTAGCATCATGTCCCATAACCACTTGCTTAACTTAAATATTTACGAACAAACTGTAGATCTCCACTATAAAATTGTCACAAGAGATTCAATCGAACAAGTCCAAGAATTAACCGACGAAGTAAACGCAAGCGTTTCATACCACTCGTTTTACTAAGTAGTTTAATTAGATTTCTCATACGAGTGAGGTAAAGGCTTGTATATACTAATAGATTGGAAAATGGTTTAAGAAACGAGCTTTGTAATAAAATAGTGTTGAAATCGTTTTGATGAAAGAATTTTGTTATTTACTACTAGTATAGAAAACCTTTATATTTTTAAAGTGACAAATCACAAAGAAGATTGTAAGAACAATCAATCACTAAAATTCACATTCGAAGACGTGAATAAAATCCAAAGAAACCGATAAAGAATCCATCGAAATGGATCTTCAAAAATCCCTAAAAAGGAGTCATCAAAGTCATAATAAATGATAACAACAAATAGGATCATCACGAATCGATTTAAATTGGAATTCTCAAGCGAATAGGCAAATAGGCAAAATACAGCAGTTTCAGACGTCTGAAACAAGTGGTTCAGACGTCTGAATCTGGAAATATAAAAATTTCCAGAACACAATTCAGACGTCTGAATCAAGTGTTTCAGACGTCTGAAATAGGCATATTTTTGCCTATTTCCTTTCTGGTTCCAATTGAACCAATTCAGACATCTGAAACCATATATTCAAACGTCTGAATCTGGGAATAGAAAACTTCCCAGAAATATATTCAGACGTCTGAATATTACGTTTCAGACGTCTGAATCTGGGGTTCAGGGCATTCCCTGAACCTAGGCCAAAAATGGCCAAACGAATATCGAAAACGATCGAACGAGCAAATGGCGATGACTAAGGAATCACGTCGAACGACAACCCAGCCTAAACGGCTCTTCGATACGCCTCAAATATCAATGTCCAAACATCCATAATAGGATTTCCATAAATTGGACCAAATCACCAAAAATTGGAATACGCACGAAATCGATCCAAACCAAAATCAATTGCACACGAATAAACGTTAGGAATTCATACCTAACAATCGAAGATAATTATAGACAAAGATGTGAGATAAAAATCTCACCTTTGAACCCAAATCAAATGAAGAAGAAGCTTGAAAGCAAATGGAAATCAACCACACTTCAATCTCAACACAAGAAGCTTGAATCTAAGCTAAAAGAGAAACATCTCCTAAATTAGGTTTAGGAATTTTCTTAAATTGGTAAGAGAATAAGTTGGAGGAGAAGAAAAGAAGCTTACCAATGGGTTCTTCTTGAGTTTGGAGCTAGGAATTTGATTTGCAAGAGGAACTAGGGTTTTGGAGTTTTTAATGTCCAATCTCCCCCACCATTAATACACTAAAAACTGAAATGAGAAGAGAATGAGGGTGAGTGGGGAAGAGTGGCTCAGATTTGAGCATAAGTTAACATAGGGCTGAGCCCAAACCAAACCCAAAGTGAAAAGTAGCAAAAATCAACTTTCTCCAAACATATCGAAGCTTATACTCAAAAAGGTCGCAAACCGCATTTTAAACTCAATGGGAGTGGTCCCGAGTCCTAATTCGACCGTATGCAAAAAGTAGCTTTTCGGACTAAAATCCTACCAACGATGAAATATTTAAATATAAAATCGATAAATATGCAGGTTGTTACAACCTTCAACTACATAACCTCTGAGCTCGTACGTCTCAGAGAAGGGTGTTAATGCTAAGAGAATAAATTCTCCGCCACCAACGGAAATGTATTTGAAAGAAATCTGCTTTATATCTCAAAATGTAATGTCAGACATACAATCCATTCAAGTCTGTTCTGGGTTCGAACAGAACCGAAGGCACTTCCAAAGAAGCCCTTGCAATCCGGGTATTCACAATCCCGATCAAACTTCCCATCACATAGGGAATCTCTATACCGTAGCTACTCGGTGCAGAGACAATCGATAGGTTATCCTATCGTTCTCGCAAATACCCGGTCTTCACCACCGGTCTTCAAATGCTATCAATAATGACTTATCACATATTCGAAATGGGTTATACGACCCAAAGGTCCTTTCCCGGCTAACCCGAATAGTGAGCGCAACATTTAAAACATATGGATATGGGATTTCAATTAAGTCACAACTTAATAATTCCAAACTTTCTTTCAAATGGTTTAAACCAATTACCATTTCAAATCTTTTAAACAAAAAGATTTATTTCACAAAGTTCACTCAGTTTCACAAAGATTCATTTACGGATTTCAAAACAATTTCCGTTTCAATTGGATTGACTCATTTAAATCTTTAAATCAAAGATTTATCTCATAGCTTTCAAAACTTGTTTCCAAAGATTCATTCATAACTTGGAAAATCATTTTCGATTCAAACTTGAAATCTCTTTAATATAAATTGGAAGTTCATTACTCATATGAAAGCTTTTTATCACTTAGATACAATAGTTTTATTTTGGAAAAACCCCGATTCCATTTATACAAGTTACAATCTTTGGTTTAATTCAAATTTCCAAATCAACGCTTAAAAACGGTTTAAACCCGTATAACTTGTAAAGTCCTTTTTAAATCATAAATACTGAATATAGAATTCAATTTCAGATTTTTGAATTTCAATTTAAATCCGATTATTCAAATTCCAAATCTTTATTAGTTATTCAAAAATAACTTTTATTCTTAAAACAGTTTTTCAAAAGCTTTTCATATTAAACTTAATTTATTTCCAAAAATATTTGAATTTAAAAATTCAATTTCAAAACTTATTTAAAAATCTATGACTTAACCGATTTCTACGTGAAATCCATATTTGTGTGTGTGTAAGTGTGGTCCAGGGGTTTAACACAATAGTGCAACATCATCAATCATGATAGATCAAATACAACAATATATCTGATAAGCGATATAAACTATAACGCTTGTCTTCATTCACGGATCACAGATACACATATCACAGGTAATGAATTACATCACAAATAATTAATTACATTACAGATGATAATACGAATCAGGATATAACACAAAGCATCACATGTCAGGGATATCAAACAATTCATCATCCAATATAATCCAAACATCCATAAATAGGGTCAATTTAATTATCTAATTAATTTAAATCAGATTAATTTCTATGAGTAAATTCGCTAGTCATAGTAAATTAATAATCAAAAAACATTTAATAATTATCTTTAATGAAATTATTAATTAGCTCTTCATTATTAATTAATCCTTAATTTATTATTTTTAAATAAATTTGCAATAACTAAGTAATTACTCCTTAATTAATAAATCTTTAAACCTTAATTAAGTAATTAAATCTTTAATTATGTATTTAATTAACCCAAATCATTAATTAATTTAAATCAAAATATTTATTTATTTCAAATTCACATGTTGAAGTAATATTTGGTTATGAAAGAAATTTAAAAGAGTTTAAAATCAAATTCCTTTTAAGTTCACATAATTAAAAGAGTGTCTTTAACATTTAAACTTATTTAAATATTTGATTTATAAAACTTTATTTAATTTCAAAAATCTCGACTTTAATTCCAGTTTTAAATTCAGATTTCTCTTTTGGTTTTACTTTGTTTAAATTCCTTTCTTTTATTCCATCTTCACTTTGAAATTCAAATTCTTTGTAAATCCACTTATATGCTTAACTAACTTTAAATTTCAAAACCGAACATGCATTTATTTTTAACTTTGATTAATTAATCCTTAATTTTAAATTAATTAACCTTTTAATTAAAAATTAATTAGTTTACTATTATTGACAATATAAATTAACTTAACCTTTAAGTTAATAATTAAAAATATTTGATTACTCCTTAATTACATCATTAAGTTTTATTTAATATAAACTCTTTTAAAATATAAGTTTAAAACAATTTAAACTTAACTAATTTTAAAATATTTCATTTTTTTTAACCTTAAACTTGATTTAAAAACTTGTTCAATTTTAAACAAGGAGCCATTGGGCCGAAGCCCACAACAAAAAGCAAACAACTCGCACCTGTTAAAACCTTAAATTTGATTCCTATTTACTCATAGGTTATCTCGGGTTAATAATTTACAAACTGGTTTCACTAAATTTTAAAACGTGGTTATCACAACCTGACCCGAGCCACAATTCAAACTCCTCTAACATCTTCTACTCGTCCTTTCTCCTCTTTTTTTTTTATATATATCTGTTGTACACCCTCTCGCCACCGTGCACGTGCACGGTGGTTCGCCACCACTCCGGCGACTCTCGTTGCCCCCAGCAAACCACCTCATGACTCCACACTCTAAATCGAAACCCAGTTCGACGAAATAAATACCAAATCAAAATATGCTCGTTCATATGAACTATAACTCGGACATGACGGAGGAAAAACGCCGCGACCCTCTAACGCCAGCTACCAGAGGCGACGCGATTCCGGCTACACCTCGCCGTTAACCTCCTCTACCACCTCCCAAAATTGCGTGTAACTCGATCGTCCCATGGCGACACAATCAACGAGTTTACAGAGCACTGTAAAACTCGATCTAAAACCCTAAATTCAATGCGTCCCAAAATTTCTTGCATTAAATAATTTTTCTAGCAATTTTCCTGGATTCGAAAATTACCAAGCTAGCTACAAAAAAAATTTCAACAATTAAATTTTGTTGAATCATCAGATATTGATAAAAATGCATTTTTGATTGATTTTCAAACTACCATTGAATACTTATATAAAAATCACAGATTTTGTTTTAAAAATCCTACTTATGTTAAACCAAGATATGAAATCAGGTCAACCATTTAAAACATTCGAATTTTAACATATTGATTTCCTTTACTGTAAACTTGAACACACAGAAGCTAGGCTCCACTGACATACTTTAAACCATTTCTAGATTATTGTTTTAAGAGTAAAAAAATTTATTTAGTTTAGAAATCTAAAGTTTAAAATGTTCTGCTAGAAAGAAAATGTTAAATTTCCTACCTTTCTTGCCCAGAGACTTAAACAGTGAGGAACATAAGCATAAAGCTTCCAGTATAACCAAAAATCATTACAGAACAACTTGTTTTCAATATATAGCAAACATACGATTTCATAAACAAATTATCAAAACTTAAACTTTAAAAATTGTATGTCTACTCACAGTCATTTTTCCAGGTTTAATTTTTTTTTACTGTAATCTCTTGTTTCCAGAATATTTACTAAATATTTTCTTTTAAAACTATTTTTAGAAATAACATTGTATTGTTGTAAATACTTTCCTTTCAAAGGTCATAGTCTAAAAGGTTTTGGGTAATGAGATTTTTGATTTTACTTTAAACAGGATTGAAACCTTTTGCCTGTAAACAAAAATATGTTACAAACATGCACACCATATCTACATATATATTTATATCTAAACATACAGACATATTTAACAGCTAAACAACGTTTCATAATGCATTCAAGTATCAACCACAATATCAAGATATAGAAGTAGATCATGGGTGAAAAGTTTGCTCACCTTGAAAACAAGATTTGAACAGAGGACCTCTGTTGTTTTGAAAACTGCAGAGTTGCTTTCTTCTTTGAATCTGTTTGCTTTGGGTTTCCATATTTTATTTTGCTCTTTTTTTAAAAAAAAACTTGCTTTGTTGTTTGATGAAGTTATTCTTCTTCTTTTTTTTTCTGACTTTGTTGCGTTTCTTTTGATGAACAAAATAACACAAAGGAGTGTGTATTAATATACAGAAGGACGTTGTTCAAGGTAGGGGAGGCATGTTGCATTAAATGCAATGGTATGTTGCATTTATTGTTTTGCAATTCAGTTTGTACTTGTTCAAGTTGTATTGTTGTTTTATTTTTATTTTTATTTTGTGTTTCAGCACTCTTGCATTGTTTAAATGTAATATTATTTTAGTTTACCTGCATTGTTTCTAATTTGTTTATAACTTATACTATTTATGTGATGTATGTATATGCACAGTTCTGCTTTGTTTTGTAAGCATATTCATATGTACTTTTGCCATGCACACAAATCTACTTTTTCAGGCTTTGAATTTCTTTGCTTCTTGTTTACATCTTGCTTCATACTTCAAATCTTTTCTTTAAATTCTTTTGTACATAGATAGTTTGCATATATTTTGAAGATTTCTATTCAAAGTTTAAACTGACTACGTTTCCATTTGTACATGTTTTTATTTTGTAATTTATCTTCTAATTATATTTCTAACTTAAGTATTAAATTTATAACTTATATTTTATTTTTACATTTTACACTTAATATTGATAAGTAGTTTTTATTTAAACAATTTATAAATTCTTAAAGAAAATGAATTGAGACACAATTTATACATTAAATAAATAATCATACTTTTCTTATTAAATTTGAAAAGTTCAAATAAATCCATAATTTAATCCAAAAATTCAATTAAATTATAAAATTAAATTCGTCATTAAGTCGGGATCGTTACAGTTTCAGAATAAGATAGAAATGAATTGGTTTTCAGATATGATAATCTTGGTTATTATCATAAATGATTGTTGTTTGTTTAATAATAAGGTGTGTATTAATGAGTAAGCAAAATAAAATGTTTTAAAGAAGTAAAACATTTAGGCAAAATATGACTTATAAATTGAAATTGAAAATACCTAAATTGTAAAATTTTAAATCTAGGTCCAGAATTTTGAAAATTGTTTCAAAGTGCTAAAAGAAATAATAAATAAGTATTTTTTGAATAAAAGGGACTTGTTGCAAACAATGGGTTTATTGAAAATTTGATTTGAATTAAAAACCAAAAGTGGTTTAAAATTTAAGGATGACCTCGTGTGTAAAGGAAATAATATGTATATATGAGGAATATACATAATATCAAAGATGGTTTGAAATAAACTCTAAATGTTGAGTTTTAAATTTGAAATGAGATGTGATACCCAAGGCGATAAGTCTTTGAACTTATAAAATTATTAATCTGAAGTTTAAAATTTGAATACGAATTCAAATTGTGTAAATTGATTGAATTAAGTAAATTGAATTTAACTTTAGGAAAGTTAGATAATTTAATAAGCAACCTGAATTAGAAATTTCAAGATGAATTTGGAATTTAACATGGAAAGTTAAATGGTTGATTTGAATTGGGAATTTGTGTGATCTCAAAACGGGTTTGAGATCTAGAAATTGAAAATGGATGGATGTTTTTAAATAAACTGGATGATATCATCCTATTGTTGTTAAAAATCTTTAAATTATGGATCAGATTTATTTAATGAATGAGAAATGAAGTGTGGTAATATATCCATTATTGAGATAAAGGGAAAATCTAACGTTAATTTGAAATTAAGGATAAGGGATTTCTTTGAACTGAAAAATTGAATAATGGCATTTGTAAATTAAATTTTTTAAAAGAACTGGTTTCAAATTGGAAGATAAAATTGAGTAATAAATTTAAAATTTTAAGATAAAATTTTTTTGAACTCTTATTTGAATTTGGAAAAGGTTAAGTATGGAATTTTGAGAATTTGACTCCAAATTAAATTGTTTAAAGATTTGGGTTATTGATGTAAAATAAAAGGTTAATTTGATTTAAGGGGTTGAACTGACATTTGGGATTTAACTCGAATTTATATAATTCGAGATGGGTTAAAATTGAGATTTAAATTTCATTAGTTCAAATTGAATTTTGTTTGAAAATTGAAGATGGATAAGTATAAAAATTCAAATGGAAAATTTGAATTGGATTAATTTGAAATAAAATCGAAGATTTAATGAGTTCAAATTCAAATAGAAATTGGGACAAATTCATAAAAATTGAAATGATTTGAAACTGAAGTAGATTCGATTTGAAATTTGAATAATTTGGGATTTGTAGTCAAAGTGAATATATTTAAATCAAATGGAATTTGATTTGAATTTGGAAAGAAATCAAGATTGATTCAACTTGATTTGGGGTTAAATCAATTTCAATGGAAATTGAAGTTATTTAAATTGGAATTGAGTCAATTTAAAATAGAAGTGGAAATTTAAATTGAATTGTGGGGAAAGGAGATTGGGAATTAAACAGTTTGGATCTAGACTATGTTCAAATAAATCGTTTTAATATAAAACTATTTTTCTAAACTATTTACTATACAAGCTTTCTTTTAAAACTAAACTATCTTATACTTATTTTACAATTATTTTTGGAACTATTTGACAATTTTTTAACTGTTTTATAAACTAATTACTATTTTTCAACTATTTCACAAATTAATTACTATTTTACAACTATTTTGCAATTATCTAAAAAAATTCTGAAAGTATTTAACTATTTTCAAACTATTTTACAATTAGTTAACTATTTTACAGCTATTTTGTGAACTAATAATTATTTTTCAATCACTTATCTATTTTTTTAAATTTTCAAGCTATTTTCTAAATATAAACTGGTCGGAGTTTAAACTGTTTCTGATTAAATACCCAACTAGGATAAGAATTGAAGTGATAATCCAAATGGGGATTAATGCAAAAGTGAATAAAAATCAAAGTAAGGATGAATAGAAGAGAAATTGATTTAGTTGATAATCAACGAAAATAAATATGTAGGGCGTACGTATATTATTCTATTCGCATAGTGATTTGATCTAGATTCGAGCATAGAATTTCAAGATAGTCATATCGATCCGAGTTGGGATTTTTCACTCAATTTTCGATGGCGAGCCTGGATATGGATTGTTGATTGGTTCGGAATGTTCTCTATCATAGTTATGGTTACGCAAGGAGTATGACGGTTTCTGATCAAGAAACCAGATATGAGTCCGCACTAGGAAATCGGGTGGACGATACTAGTTTGGAAGAGAAATTGTGTGATCGAGTGGGCGATCAGATTGGTATAGCATACGGATGATAAGTGTACACCGTACAGTTTTGAATGAAATTGATATTGAAAAGAGTAATCATATTTGAATATTTGATTTTGAATAAACAAAGTTATATATCTTTGTTATATAAGATAAATCTCCCGTTGTTGAATCTATTGCTAGAAGAAAAGGGTTTTGATAATGTTTGAAGTTTAAAAGGAGTTTTATACAAGATTGAAATGATCCAAAGTTTTTAAAGAATTTTTTTAATATATTTATATATATAAAGGATCTTATGAGGATTTTGGAAAAGGGTTTTAGGAACCTTTGGATTTGGAAAGGCTTTTCATTTTTGGGTAAAATCAATATTGGAATTTGGAAAGCCTAGTTTGAGAATTATCGATTTTGGAATAATCGATTTTGTGTAAAGGAGCTTTGTATGAGATAATACTAGGTGTATGGTTTGAAAGATACTATATGTGCATAGTATAAAGTGTTTTGATGATGGATCTGGGGAAAAAGGCGCTCCTTGGAATGAACTTCTTAGGAGTGCCACCGGGTGGTGCTGCCTTGAGCCCCAAGGGTGGTTCTAAAGTTGATCCTGTGAGGAGTCCGGACAAAACTAGTTCATGAGGACGATGAGTAGTGTGTAGCTAAAGTCGAGGGGCGCTGATGCCTACAGAGGCATTTGGGTTATGTTGTGACGATAGTGTAACTCGATGTCACGGCGATCTACTGCAGACCATAGCGAAAGTCGTGTGTGCCGTTGAGAGCCAACAGTCTATTTTTGATTTTATATCAGTAGACTACGACCTATGGTAACATAGCGAAAGTCGTGTGTGCTCCTGAGAGCCAGCAGTCTACGTTTGATTTTATATCGATAGACTGCGACCTATGGTAACATAACGAAAGTCGTGTGTGCTGCTGAGAGCCAACAGTCTACGTTTGATTTTATAATGGTAGACTACGACCTATGTGGGAGTGGAGAAGTTCATTTTGACAGCGAAAATCGAGGGCGCGGATGCCTACAGTTACATGTACTTTTGCTACGATGGCAACGTAACTCTGGAATGTAACTGCGATCTTTTGTGGGTTCCATGGCGGAATCGTGGGCCGCGGATTGCCTAAAGTTACATGGACTTTTGCTGCGATGGCAACGTTACCCAGGATGTAACTGCGACCATGGATGAGGGTGATGATTTCTAGAGCATTCTCACCAAGATATATCCTCTACTTTCAAAAACTGTTTTCTATATTTTCAATAAAATTATTTATCAAAATATCTTCAATGGATGTTGGAAACAGGTCCGCCAAGCACTTATAGATTTTGAGTCCTACGCCTGATCAACGTATGACCAAATTTCTGTGAGAACAAGGATGGACTTCTCGAAACATTGAGTTATAAAAGTTTTTTGTAACAACTATTTTAGTAACGTTATATTGATTTTTAAAGTATTTTAAAAATGATCAAAGAAAATTTATCTGATTTTAAGCATTTTAATAATTCTGGCCTGTTCTTTTCGAGAACGAAAGGATTTAAAGGGGGTGGAATGTGACGACCCGGTATTTTGGCAATATTATTTAATAAGCATTTAATCTAATTAATTAAAATGCAACTCATCATTTTAAAAACAAATAAATATTAAATAAGATTTACAATAAAAATCTTTCAAAAATATTTACAATAAAATCTATCTTATTCAATTTAATTAAAAGCTCTACTTTACATCTAATCTAAATATATACGGATGTAATCTAGCTAATACTGGTTAAAATAAAATCAATCTTATTAATATAAAATATAAGTATAAAAAATATGAATATAAATAAAGTGTTTGATAGTTAAGCTTAAGAAAAAAAAGCAAGGGTTCAAGCTAGAAAAAAATGAGTTTCTTTGTAAGAAAAAAATGAGTTTCTTTGTAAGAAAAAAATAAGTTTGGTTGTATGCAAAATAAAATAAATTAATAAGATAATTCTAGAATATATATATATATATATATATATATATATATATATATTTGAATACAAGAAAGAATACAAAATATCTACATATAAACAACAGGACAAGGCTGTATACTTGTAAGGAAGCATCAACATTAAATGATATCATTCCAAGCACAAACAAAAGTCATGTTAAAAATCGTTTCAGCTCAAAAGAAAAAAAAATTATCTGACCAAAGAAGTAATATCACTGATTAAATACAAAAACTAAAGAAGAAAGCTATACCAGTAAACACTTCCCCATGTTCACAACTTATATATATATATATATATATATATATATATATATATATATATATATATATATATATATATATTTACACACACACACACACACACATCTATTTTTACTCCTGTTCGTTCATAAAAAAATAAACTAAGCAAAACCAGAAAATGAGGAAGTATTTCATCTTCCAACTGAAGCCAAATTAACAATTCAACAACTAAGCAAAAGGAGATCAAAGAAAAATAAGCTTGCAGCTTTTCAAAAACAGAAAGCTGCTCTCTGATCAAACTTTGTTTTTCAAGTGAGTAAACTAACTTCTTATACCAATCTGTGAGTAGCTTTTCCTTTAAAACCTTGTATTGGTTAAAATAACCTGATGCATGTAAGGTTTGAAGTTTAATTGTGGAAAATAACAGTATGGATATGCATCATGTTTGTATGTTAAAAAATTATACAAAAAAATCGAGTACTCATGACAGGTATCTGGCAGATGCCTCTACTGTTGAAGTCAGGTTTCAAATTTTGTTCAAAATCCTAAAACTATCACTCTAATTCGTTAGAGGGTCTGATTCTCTAAATATAATTTGATTATAAGATTATAACATCTATTGTAAAAATAGTTTCAAGAATTTTTATTAAGTAACCATTTCAAAAATGACAAGTTACAGCAGAATCCAAATATAAATAAAAATTCGATGATGTTAAATTAGAGATTAGATTTCATAATCAAGTTCGTTTAGGGAAATAATGATTTTAGAAAGTGGTTTTGAAATTTTTAAGTCTTTATTTGGGAAGAATTTCAGAGTTGATCAATAATTGCAATTTCGTTGAACTTCGGCGATCACGTTGAAGGCTGGTCTCGGTTTAGGGTCAAAAGTAGTTCGTGAGTGGACGGTCTCGGTAAAAATAGCCTATGGATTTATTGATCGCCGTGGGGTCGAGGCAGTGATCAAATAGGGTTTAAGGAGCTTGACGGTTTGATGTTGAGTTCGGGGTGTTTTCGTCGCCTTGGTCGATCTATATGTGATCGGTGGTGGGGGAAATGGAAGGGGGAGTCAAAGTGAAGGTCAGGGTTCAAAAGCGAAGTTACTGATGGTCGAAGATGTTGGTCGTTGGCGAATCTTTAGGTCAGGATGGTTATAGGTTTGAGCAACGTGCTCATTTTTCCAATTTCAGCTGATTGTGTCATTCTGGAAGGTTTGAAGCATCGGAGAATGGATCGTCGACGAAAAGGTGGCCTGAGTGAATATCGGAGGGCAGTGGCGATGTGTGCATGTGCACGGTGGAGGCCGTGTATCAGTTTTGTTGCAAGGGAGAAGAGGAAGCTCTCTTGAAGGAACACTCGGGAAAATGGGGAATTGCTCGAGTCATTTTGAGTTCTTATGGGTGTGCAGGTGGAGACGAATTTAAGTAAGCTTGAAAAAATGAATAAGGACTCGGGTTGGGTGTGGGACTGCGTGAGTTTTTCTCGGTTGAGAATTGGGATGGTCTCGGAGTTAACCTAACAGTTTTGAGATCTAAATATAAGTAGAAATAAATCTAAGTTGAACTATTTCTTAAAACTTTTCCTTATATGACAATATGTTATTAAATAGCAGATTTAAGAAAGTTATGATTTGTTAATTTGAAGTTGTTAAGTTTAAAATATTTAAGTTATTGTAAACTTAATTTAAAATGTATTTGTGCATAATTTAAAAAGGATAAAGTGTTTAAGATGAATGGTTTATTTTATAGCAAATTAAGGTCTTGGATAATTAATGATTAATTAAATTAATGGTTAAGAATTGTTTAATTATAATTAAGGGTTATAGAACTAATTGGAGATTAATTTATTGGGATTTAGGGATTAATTAATGTAAGCAATTAGACGTTAATTACTTAAATGATAATTACTTAAAAAAGTAATTAAAGAATTATTTTGTTGAAGGTTAATCAATTTAATTAATTATTTGAGGATTATTGATGAGTAATTTTATTTAATTAACCAAGGATAATGAACCAATGGGATAATTACCTGATGAAAGTAATTAAAAGTAAATTACTTAAGGGAAGTAATTAAGAATTAATTACTTAGTGTAATTAATTATAGGGTTGATTAATCAAGGAAAGATTAATTAAAGGAATTAACTAAGAGTTGGTTAATTAAAGAGTGGAATTAATTAAAGGATAATTAGTCAATGTAAGCGATTATAGGATAACTAAACTGAGTAATTAATTAAGGGTAAATGTAATTAATGTAAATGGGTGAGGGTAAATTAAATTGTGTTATTAATCTAAAGGTTAATTACTTAATGTAATTAAAGAATGATTAATCAAGGATGATTAATCAAGATGAATAATTAAGGAATGGTTAATTAATTGAATATAATTAATTAATAAGCAAGGTTTTAAGTAATAAAGTAATTAACTTAATCCATTGGTAATTAATTAAATTAATCAGAAATGGTATGGCTAATTTATCTTGCTTATGAATGTTCGAATGGTATTTGAATGCCTTGGATTATTTGATATCCCTGATATGTGATTGTGATGCATTGTGATACGAAATATTTTTGTAATATGATATGTTGGGTTGAACAGTGATAATGTGGTTATCTATGATGTATTGTGGTGTAATAGTGACATTCAATATTTAAAATTTTAAATGAATAACTTGTTTAAGATGATATTGGATTCGAACAGACCGGAGTCGGGTATTAATAAATACCCGAAACCACTTCGATTCTTCATAGATTGATTTGTGAAACCAATAGGCTGGGATGGAATTATTTAAGTGAATTGGACTATTTAATCTAAGTTTGGTACCTAGAAATTGATGTGTGAAATAAGTAATATCTATAACAACTTGTGAAGTTGCAAATTGAAATAAGTTACCTCGGGTTTATATAAGTTGTATGCTTTTGTATTCCATGTTAGATGGGTTTACTCATGCTGGTTTCCAGCCTGACCCGGGTGTTACTTTGATGTAATGCTCGGGTCAGACCGAGCATTACAGATTATCAGGTAAGGACGTTTCTAGAGCTCAGGAGTCGAGCTGGATGGCAGGAACGTATAGAGTATTTCCGCTGTATTATATTATTGTATATCTGAAGTATGGTAATTGTGTATATCCAGTGTATGTATGTATGTGTAACTCTGATGTATTAAAAGTAATCGACAGATATAATATTCTTTTGTAAACTGTTATTATTTATTATTATATTTTATCCACTGCGAATGTGAGATGCTGATGTTTCTGATCTTCTTCTTCTTCTATCTCTTTCTTCTTTTCCTAACCCTCTGCAATTTTCGGGATGGAATATTTCGGGTCGTTACACTAGAGGTCCTCGGAAGAACGTTAAGGTTGTCCAAGAGGGAATATTGTTATCTCCTTTTGTTAAGGACCTTTTGGAGGGGCTGCACCTGAAAATTGGAATTTGGCCAGAAAAAATTATTATAAAATGTAAAGTAAACTTATAAGATTGAAGACTTCCCTTTAATCCATGAATAAATACCACTTTTTTTTTAAAATTCCCAAATCACTACACGATTAGTGCTACAGATCGATAATTTCAGAAGTTACAAGATTTAGAATGAGGAAAAATCCGCCCTGAAATAGCATCCCTTGGGTTATATTTATTAATGCCGATGGCCATGCTTCTGTCCCTATGCCTTCGATTGGGCCAAAAGGTTACATTCTTTTACACAGTTGCTAACCTTCTAACTTCGTCGAAAGGTTTTCTTTTTGCATGTTTATTGCGGATCTATGAGAACTTACAAAGGTACCTTTCTTCCATTTGCTTTTGGAAACCTATTGCCCTTGTTGGAAACTCTGTCAAATATACGGTAGGTGAACCCTTTCATGGCGTTGGATGGTTTTCGGCTATTGTGAACCCTTGACTCTATCAAAAGGTTGCTTTTTACTTGGATGTTGCTGAGAATTGAGATTTTATTGAACATTGTTAGAGGGTTGCTTTATGTTCTTTGATGACTTACGAATGTTGCCTTCATCATAGACCCCTGACACTGTTGAAAGGTGTTCAGTAGGTGTTCCGACCGGCCCAAAAGGCTTATTATTCTTTTAGAAAGGTTTTTATAGGGTTGCTTGTCCTTGTCCTAACTTTTTTACCTCCTTCGGAGGCAAGAGCTTTTTGGATGCTGTGGAACAATACCCTCCATCTTCTGCAAAAGGTCATGAGCTACTTTATATTGCTGATTGCATCCCTTCAACCTCTTCGGAATGTCTGATCCGTATTCTTTTCCTTCTGCCCTTTGTTTGAGATCTCCTGACTTTAGTAGAAGACGAATTTTTGGAGTAACATTTGCCGCCCCTTCCCATGCGAAGGGACGCTCTTGACTTTCCAAGTCATCCTCTCTAAGAACTATAGAGTTTCCAGCTTCAATTTCCTACAAACATAATTATCAAGTACAAGTAAAAGAGTTCTTTTAAACAATTTGACCTCCCTTAAAACAAAGAGGTCATTTTCTAAACCCAATTTAAAACCTTTTAGGCCATCTTTCCTACTCATCCATTTTTCCGAGTAAGATTTAAGACCGCATTCAATATTTAGCTAATAATATAACATGAGATCCTTTTAAGTAGCAATTTGGTAACCTTAAGCGTCCATTTTGACCTTCTGAAGAGAATTAAGGCTGTGGCAATGAATATGTCCTTTTTTTAACCTTCCGATAGGACTGGAAGGTATTCCAACGTTAATTTTTTTCTATAATCGGAAGGTTTAAATAGATTAATGGTTAGTCATTCCTATAATAAGCTTTAATTGAAGTCTAAAAATCCTAAACATTTTGATTCCTTTCTGTATATCAAAACATCATATAAAAAGGTAAAAAAATACATAAACACATTTTCAGCTGTACAACATAACTTCAGAAATTCAACGAAAATATCAAAATATTCAAATATATACTGCTTTGCGTTACAATTTCCAAAGTGATTTATCAGTATCTACATGTTCAAAATGACACTAACATCCTAGCATTAGACACCGAAAGCAATTGAAAGCCAAAAAATGGTCTTCCCCCCTCCTATAGATCATTCGTGTAACGACCCTGACTCGACCTTCGAAAATCGGCACCGAATACGACACTCGTATTCAAATGCCGCAGATCCAAACGTCGAATCTGGTTCGCCGGAGCTTATAACACATTAAGTAAAGAACACAGCGGAAAAAATGAATAACATATATCAATATACAATATTTGATACAATAACTGATACAACATGAATGATACAACAGGATGGTACAATAGATATCAACATTATCAGAGATACAAAGAATAGCAGCGGAAATAAAAGATAACACAGCAGCGGAACAAAAATCTCTAATATGGTCTTCAAGAAAGAACTCCAGAACTGGTAATCTTCATCACCAAGACATCAATCCAGCGATAGCTCGGACTCTCAATAACGATGCACAAAGCTAAGCAAGTGCAGTCCCGATCCAAAGATGGAACTAGCTCCAGATAATCTACTAAACCTGACTATCTGAAAAACCCAACTCTAGACTGCCCGTGTGGGGAAATAGTGGGCACCCAGAGTTTAGGAAAGGAACAATAAACTCCAGGTCAGTCATGGGACTGGTATGAGCAAACAAAAGCAATTGGTCTTTTAAAACAAGCAAAGAATTTTAAATTTGAAAATTCGCAATGCTTTTTAGAAAATGAAACTACCATAAGGCCTCCCGCCACACACACAATGCAAACGCAGACTTGGAGGAGATTTCTCCTTATGATAGTCAAATATGCTTAATACGAGAAAGTTTCTTTGATATTATTACTATAAGTGCAAAGTGTGGAAAACCATTTCGAAAGTATAATATAAATCCTAGCCAACATACGACATTTCGTCGTATGCTTACTATAGCTACCATGTTCAATAGCAGGTTACCGCCACATTCCATGGCAGGTTATACAACTAAAACCGTACAGGGCGCGTAGTGTTTTGATTGGATTTCCAACAAATGGTCAGGCTAAGGAACTTCCTACTGTCTATGGGATCGCCTCTGGCGGGACGTCCCGAGAAACTAACGTTACGGTTAGATCTCTGCCAACACAAGGCCGGGTTACCTCTGTAACTAGGTAACTACTACACGAATATGCCATCCCCCGGTCCTTTGGGACCTTTATCCGAGGCGCCTCAAAGCAACAACCACACAGTAAATGAGATTGGAGCAACCACATAGGTTAAATACCAGGGCTCCATACCTGATACCACCCTTTACCAGAAGGGAATGACATACCCTAAAGGGAGCGACCCTCATAACCTTGCCGCATCTTTCCTGTATCGACCATTTCCGGGGAGTGAGGTCCTGATGCAGTCTCGTCCACAAAGCTACGCTTTGTGCAACAAAGCCATGCTTTGGGTCAACAGATGACCAAAGCAATGATCACAAAGATAAATGATCAAACAAATGATCATATCACAAATGATCAACCAATGATCATCACACAGCAGCACTCAGCATACCACATTACCAAATTGGGAATATCACTGATAAATGTCAACTACATAACCTCTGAGCTCGTACGTCTCAGAGAAGGGTGTTAAGCTAAGAGAATAAATTCTCCGCCACCAAGCAGAAATGTATTTGATAGAAATCAGATAACATCTCAAAGTGTAATGTCGGACATACAACCATACAAGTCTGTTCCGGGTTCGAACAGAACCGAAGGCACTTCCGAAGAAGCCCTTGCAAATCCGGGTATCCACAATCCCGATCGGACTTCCCATCACTAAGGAGAACTCTATACCGGAGCAACTCAGTGCAGAGTCAATCGATAGGTTATCCTATCGTTCTCACAGATACCCGGTCTTCACCACCGGTCTTCAATGCTATCCATAACGACGTATCACATATTCGGAATGGGCTATATGACACAAAGGTCCTCTCCCGGCTAAACCGAATAGTGAGCGCAATATTTAAAAACATATGGATATGGGTTTTCGGTTAAGTCACAACTTAAAAATCCAAAGCTTTTCTTTCAAATGGTTAAACAAATTACCCTTTTAAATCTTTAAATAAAAAGATTAATTTCACAAAGTTTCACCAAATTTCACAAAGATCTATCTATAGATTCAAAACAACTTCCATTCCAATTGGATTAACTCGATAAATCTTTAAATTAAAGATTTAATTTATAGCTTTCAAAACACGTTCCAAAGATTTATTCATAACTTGGAAAACCATTTTCATTTTGAAACTTGAATTCCTTTTAACACATATTGGAAATCCATTTCTTATATGAAAGCTTCTATTATTTGGAAACAACAGTTTTCGTTTCAGAAAAAGTCCGATTTATACAAGTTGAAAATCTTGGGTTAAATTTAAATTCCAAACATCACTTTTTAAAATGGTTTAAAAACCCATATAAATCCATTTATAAGTTGGATAACTTTTTAAACCCTAGTTCCCAAATTATAGAATTCAAATTTAAATCAAATTATTTAAATTTCAAAACTTAATCAAGTTATTCAAATAACTTTTATTTTTTTGAAATTCATTTTATTCAAAAGCTTCAATTCTAATTCCAAAACTATTTTTGGATTCAAAAATTCAAATTTTTAAAACAATTTCAAAATCTGTGACTTAACCCATTTCCACGTGCAATCCATATTTGTGTGTGTATAAGTGTGGTCCAGGGGTTCAACACAATAGTGCACAACATCATCGTCACAGATTCAATCATATCGATAAGCGGTATAACCATAACGCTTATCTATATTCACAGATTCATAGATAAAGTAAAATATCATTCACAAAGATTAACTAATATGATTCGATGTGGGTTTCGGATAACCGACTGGAATCCGACTCCCTGTCGCATCGAAATCCAAACGTCGTTTTACGGGTCAAAAGGTTTCATATTCATATGACAGTATATTCATCATAAATATAGCAGATCAGCACAAAGTATCACATAGCATCAATCCATCACACAACATTCAATAACAACCAGCATCTACAATTAAGATGAATAAACTGGGTGGTTTTAGTTTTATTACCTACATGATTACTTTCATTTATTATCCCTAATTAATTAACTATCCATATTTATTCAATTAATAAATCTTCAATTATTAATTTAAAATCTAATATCATTCAATTAATGATTTCTTAATTACAAATTAATTATTCTAAGAAAAATTAATCTTAAACTTTAATTAATCAAATTAAAACCCTTAATTATTTTAATTACTTATCCATTTCATTAATTAATTAATTATATTAATTATCCATTTGTACTACCTTAACAATTAAATGAATTATAAATCATTAGACTTTTTCTTTATCTTTAGATAAACATTCCTTATTTAAATTATGCATTTTAAAAACAAAATGTTTTTAAATTTACATTAAATTCCATTTAGCATTCTCTTTAAACTCAAGACTCAAACTTGTCTTAAATAAGAGTTTAAAACAATACACAACTTAACCTTATATGTTTAAAAGAAACATATACTTTATTAATAAGTGTAAAACAATTTAGATTTCAATTCAACTTGAATTCAAATAAATTTTAAAAATTGCTTTAAAATCTCAAAACTGAAATATAACTTCCATTTCCAATTTAGTTTAACTTTTTAAACCTCTTCCTACAATTTCACCTTCAATTCAAATGTAAATCATTTGAAAGCAATTTAAATTAAATTCTTTACTTTAAAACTGAAGTTTAAAAATTTAAATCCAGATTAAAAAACTCAGTTTTCAATTCATTTTGAGTTTCTAATTTAAATATTTACCCATCCAATTCAAATGCAAATCACATATGCATTTATGCTTGAGAGTTTGAAAACAAATTTAAATTTAAAAAAAAAACATCAATGATTTCAAATTTCAGACAAATCAAATTTGAATTCATATTCAAATTTCATATTTTTTTTTTTTAAAACTCAGTATAAATTTCCACTTACAATTTTAAACTTTATCTTTGTATTTAAAACAGAAAACAGTTTTTTTTCTTCTTTTTTTTTTCTCTGTTTATTTAAAAACCAAACTTTGAAATTTTCTGAATTTCAATGATTTCAATGACCAGAATTCAAACTCATTTGAATTCATGTTTAAATCCAGTTTTTAAAATCCTAAGTCAACATTGTAGTTTGCAAATAATTTCAAATTTTATAAACTAGAAACAGGTTTCCTGTTCTTCTATTTTTATTTTATTTATTTATTTTTATTTTTATTTTTTTTTATTTTAAAAACATAAATGGTTTCAAATATCTGACAAATTAAATTTGAATTCATATTCAATTTCAACTAAAACTCCGTTTCAATCTCCACTTGAAATTTAATTTGTCTTCACATATAAAAACAGAAACAGTTTTCTGTTTTATAAAAAATCAAACTTTGAAATTATCTGAAATTATTTCAACAGAATTCACACTTATTTGAATTCATATTCAAATTCAGGTTCTTAAAGCCTAAGTCCAAACTAAGTTTACATTTTAAACTTTCACTTCAAATTTAAAAACTGCAAACAGTTTTCCTGTTCCTTTATTTTTTAACCAAACTTGAATTTCTGCATTTAAATTATTTAAATTTAGAATTCAAACTTTTTTAATTCATTTTTTTTTTTAGATTCTGTTTTACTCCTAAGTTCAATTTCCATATTCAAATTTAAACTTTATTTTTTTAAATTTCAAAACTGCAAAAACATGCTTCTGTTTTGCTAAAAACCTGAAACATAAACACTCTGACCTACCTATTTGACTTCGAGTCAAATCCCCTTCTACTTCGAGTTTTCCTTCAAAAATCTCGAGACCATCCCGAGTTAAAATCCTTGCAACCAACAACATCACAAACCTGCACAACATCATCACTGTGCACCCATCCTCTCTCTCCGGCCATCACTGACCACCCACTCTGGCCATCCTCCATCAAATAGTGACTACACTTCAACCTTAAACCCCCAGATCCCCTGAGTTCAATCTTGAATTTGAATTCAAGTTTTCAACCACAACCTGAAACAGCCTATACCCAAAACATTTTTTTTTCCTGAAGAAAGATTATGATTCTGGGACAAAAAAAAATATAACACAGAGGCCTGCACATCCCTCTACAGTTATACATATATATATACTGACAATTACATACTTGTATGTGTTCACACAAAAACACCTATTTCTAACATGTTTAAATTTTAAAACACTTGAACATATTTTTAAATCCTAGCTTAAATTAAACTCAGCTAATTTGTTTAAGCAAGGTTTAATAATGATCATATAAAAGAGAACTAGCATTTTGTTTTAAAATTTAAAACCTAGTATCAAAACAGGAAGTAGAAATCACACTTTCAGGCAAAGAAAAGCTCAAGCCTAGCAATTCATTTACAAGCAAAAGCCACTCACATTCATGCAGGAATTAAAACACAAGTAATAGGATAAAGCATGGTGTTTACTCACAAACAATAATAACAGGTTCAAAGTAGAAGGTTTTGCTCACAATTTTTTTTTTCTTTTTTTCCTTTTTCCCTACCAGAGGCCTTAATATCTATTTCCATATTTATGCATAAAGAAGATATATACACAGAGGCATAACCCAACATCATAATAATCAGATCATCACATGCAACAGATATTCAAACAAACCTAAGGCTTTAAGATTAAAGGGTTGCTCACCTGGATATTTGAAGAAAGACAGAGGCAAAGCAGAAATCTGGAAATGATGATTTTTTTTATCTCTTTTGCTCTTGAACTTTAATTTTTTTGTTCAGCTTGCCTAAAAACTTGAATCTGGAACTTTGTAAATAAAAATCTTTGCTTATTCATTATTGTATTAATTCACTCAATCCATTAAATACAAACAATTCTTAATTACTTACTGTCTGAAATTTTTTCATACTGCAGTTGAAAACAGAAATCAATCTTTTGCCTTGAACTTGACTTGTTCCTGCAACTTAGATTGATACTATTACTTAGATTCTTGCTCTACTTATTGATTAACAATATTAAATTCATATTTTTAAAAGAAGTTTCACTTGCCTTCATTGATTTTCCAGAGAACCTTGCATTGGCAAAAACTGTAGCTCTCCTCTTCCCCTTTTTTTTTTTTTTTTTTTTTTTTTTTTTTTTTCCAAAACAAATATGCAGGCTTGGCTTTTGTTCTTCCAAAGCTTGAAGATTGTTCCATGATTTCTAAGATGTTTTGAATTTCTTTTTTTTTTTTTTGCCTGAACTTTGATTTGCTCAGTTTGGTGGCTTTGAACCCAGATTTGCTTTTCCAGGTTGCTATTTCTTTTTCTTTTTTTTTTCTTTCTGATTTTCTTTTTTTACTACTTTTGTACTATAGATTTGAGAAGCTCAATCTTTGATACTGTTTGTTTTCAGATTTCTGAAAGATATTATAATTACATGTGGGGAAATGGAAAGGTTTTTTTTTTTATTTAATTATTTTATTTACTTAATGATGTCTTCATGCCATTTGTAAACAAAGATATCATAACTCTAGATTTTGCTAACTCCTTTACTCTATCCCCCATGTGATGTTTACTTCCTTATGTATGTGTTTGTTTATGCTTTGTAAATAAATGTATTTGTTTATTCATTTGTATGTAATATGTACATGTTCAATGTTAAAAGAATTAAATCAATATTTATGTATATTAATATATACACATATTATATCTTAACAAATTTTTAAATGCTACTCATTTTTTTTAAAACACTCATTTTAAACTTGAGACACTAACATATGTATTTATTTTACTTTTACAAAATTTTTTTAAAAAGAAATGAATTTAAAACAATTTGTACACTCACAAACAAATCACACATATATATACATTCCTTAGTTTATGAAGCTTTTGTAAACTTATTTATTAAATCAATTTTATAAAATTACTTTTTAAACCAATATTATTTATAAGCTTAGTTTATTTTTTTATTTTTGAATTAAAACTAGTATACCTTTTAAATAAATCATTATCTATATTTATATTATTTTTAAATTTTTATTTCTTGTTTTATATCCATTTACATAAATGACAAACAAATATCTACTTAAATTTGGAAAATATCCAGTTAATTCACAATTTAATTTCTAAAATTAATTAAATTTCCAATTTAAATTCGATTCAAAAACGGGAATGTTACAGGTTCCCCTCCTTAAGAAATTTCGTCCCCGAAATTTGCCAAGAAGACGAGAAAGAAAAGATAATAGATAAAGAAATGATTGATCAGATCAGAATCGAGATATTTATTCTGCATTCGGTTTACCAAATCAGAATATCAACAATATGAGAACAAACTCATATAATTATTTCACAAGATATTTGGGTCCACTGGTCTACGAATATGTAAGGGCATTGATTAGTTCGAAGGGATAGCTAATCGTTCGTAGAATATATCGGATCCCAGAGAATAGATAGATAGATCAAATCTTCATATTAGTTAACCAATTTACTCAATTTTAAATTTCCAATTTATTTAATATTTTCAATTTCAAATTCATTAGAGTTTAGATCGAAAAGCTGATAAGAAATCGATGAAGATACAAAGTAAGAATTTTCTACAACGATACGTATGGCCATCATCACACCGAAACTTCTTTTCAGAGCTGACTACGAAGATATCGAAAGAATTTAGAATCGAATCAAAGGAAATTGATAGAGAAAATTGTTTCCACTGTTGCAGGGCATTGACCACTTGTGGTCGTATTCCATGTCCCCTATCTCGTCCTCTTCTCGCACTCATACTCACTATCAGTGGATAGTAAGAGAATTTACTGAGGCGTTCGAACAGATATCTTAAGGATATACTCATTCTAGGGTTTACTTCACCCTATCTCTAATGAGTTACTTAATGTGTTATACTCCTGAGCTAAGGTTTTAACCATCAGCTCTGATACCAAATGTAACGACCCTGACTCGACCTTCGAAAATCGGCACCGAATACGACACTCGTATTCAAATGCCGCAGATCCAAACGTCGAATCTGGTTCGCCGGAGCTTATAACACATTAAGTAAAGAACACAGCGGAAAAAATGAATAACATATATCAATATACAATATTTGATACAATAACTGATACAACATGAATGATACAACAGGATGGTACAATAGATATCAACATTATCAGAGATACAAAGAATAGCAGCGGAAATAAAAGATAACACAGCAGCGGAACAAAAATCTCTAATATGGTCTTCAAGAAAGAACTCCAGAACTGGTAATCTTCATCACCAAGACATCAATCCAGCGATAGCTCGGACTCTCAATAACGATGCACAAAGCTAAGCAAGTGCAGTCCCGATCCAAAGATGGAACTAGCTCCAGATAATCTACTAAACCTGACTATCTGAAAAACCCAACTCTAGACTGCCCGTGTGGGGAAATAGTGGGCACCCAGAGTTTAGGAAAGGAACAATAAACTCCAGGTCAGTCATGGGACTGGTATGAGCAAACAAAAGCAATTGGTCTTTTAAAACAAGCAAAGAATTTTAAATTTGAAAATTCGCAATGCTTTTTAGAAAATGAAACTACCATAAGGCCTCCCGCCACACACACAATGCAAACGCAGACTTGGAGGAGATTTCTCCTTATGATAGTCAAATATGCTTAATACGAGAAAGTTTCTTTGATATTATTACTATAAGTGCAAAGTGTGGAAAACCATTTCGAAAGTATAATATAAATCCTAGCCAACATACGACATTTCGTCGTATGCTTACTATAGCTACCATGTTCAATAGCAGGTTACCGCCACATTCCATGGCAGGTTATACAACTAAAACCGTACAGGGCGCGTAGTGTTTTGATTGGATTTCCAACAAATGGTCAGGCTAAGGAACTTCCTACTGTCTATGGGATCGCCTCTGGCGGGACGTCCCGAGAAACTAACGTTACGGTTAGATCTCTGCCAACACAAGGCCGGGTTACCTCTGTAACTAGGTAACTACTACACGAATATGCCATCCCCCGGTCCTTTGGGACCTTTATCCGAGGCGCCTCAAAGCAACAACCACACAGTAAATGAGATTGGAGCAACCACATAGGTTAAATACCAGGGCTCCATACCTGATACCACCCTTTACCAGAAGGGAATGACATACCCTAAAGGGAGCGACCCTCATAACCTTGCCGCATCTTTCCTGTATCGACCATTTCCGGGGAGTGAGGTCCTGATGCAGTCTCGTCCACAAAGCTACGCTTTGTGCAACAAAGCCATGCTTTGGGTCAACAGATGACCAAAGCAATGATCACAAAGATAAATGATCAAACAAATGATCATATCACAAATGATCAACCAATGATCATCACACAGCAGCACTCAGCATGCCACATTACCAAATTGGGAATATCACTGATAAATGTCAACTACATAACCTCTGAGCTCGTACGTCTCAGAGAAGGGTGTTAAGCTAAGAGAATAAATTCTCCGCCACCAAGCAGAAATGTATTTGATAGAAATCAGATAACATCTCAAAGTGTAATGTCGGACATACAACCATACAAGTCTGTTCCGGGTTCGAACAGAACCGAAGGCACTTCCGAAGAAGCCCTTGCAAATCCGGGTATCCACAATCCCGATCGGACTTCCCATCACTAAGGAGAACTCTATACCGGAGCAACTCAGTGCAGAGTCAATCGATAGGTTATCCTATCGTTCTCACAGATACCCGGTCTTCACCACCGGTCTTCAATGCTATCCATAACGACGTATCACATATTCGGAATGGGCTATATGACACAAAGGTCCTCTCCCGGCTAAACCGAATAGTGAGCGCAATATTTAAAAACATATGGATATGGGTTTTCGGTTAAGTCACAACTTAAAAATCCAAAGCTTTTCTTTCAAATGGTTAAACAAATTACCCTTTTAAATCTTTAAATAAAAAGATTAATTTCACAAAGTTTCACCAAATTTCACAAAGATCTATCTATAGATTCAAAACAACTTCCATTCCAATTGGATTAACTCGATAAATCTTTAAATTAAAGATTTAATTTATAGCTTTCAAAACACGTTCCAAAGATTTATTCATAACTTGGAAAACCATTTTCATTTTGAAACTTGAATTCCTTTTAACACATATTGGAAATCCATTTCTTATATGAAAGCTTCTATTATTTGGAAACAACAGTTTTCGTTTCAGAAAAAGTCCGATTTATACAAGTTGAAAATCTTGGGTTAAATTTAAATTCCAAACATCACTTTTTAAAATGGTTTAAAAACCCATATAAATCCATTTATAAGTTGGATAACTTTTTAAACCCTAGTTCCCAAATTATAGAATTCAAATTTAAATCAAATTATTTAAATTTCAAAACTTAATCAAGTTATTCAAATAACTTTTATTTTTTTGAAATTCATTTTATTCAAAAGCTTCAATTCTAATTCCAAAACTATTTTTGGATTCAAAAATTCAAATTTTTAAAACAATTTCAAAATCTGTGACTTAACCCATTTCCACGTGCAATCCATATTTGTGTGTGTATAAGTGTGGTCCAGGGGTTCAACACAATAGTGCACAACATCATCGTCACAGATTCAATCATATCGATAAGCGGTATAACCATAACGCTTATCTATATTCACAGATTCATAGATAAAGTAAAATATCATTCACAAAGATTAACTAATATGATTCGATGTGGGTTTCGGATAACCGACTGGAATCCGACTCCCTGTCGCATCGAAATCCAAACGTCGTTTTACGGGTCAAAAGGTTTCATATTCATATGACAGTATATTCATCATAAATATAGCAGATCAGCACAAAGTATCACATAGCATCAATCCATCACACAACATTCAATAACAACCAGCATCTACAATTAAGATGAATAAACTGGGTGGTTTTAGTTTTATTACCTACATGATTACTTTCATTTATTATCCCTAATTAATTAACTATCCATATTTATTCAATTAATAAATCTTCAATTATTAATTTAAAATCTAATATCATTCAATTAATGATTTCTTAATTACAAATTAATTATTCTAAGAAAAATTAATCTTAAACTTTAATTAATCAAATTAAAACCCTTAATTATTTTAATTACTTATCCATTTCATTAATTAATTAATTATATTAATTATCCATTTGTACTACCTTAACAATTAAATGAATTATAAATCATTAGACTTTTTCTTTATCTTTAGATAAACATTCCTTATTTAAATTATGCATTTTAAAAACAAAATGTTTTTAAATTTACATTAAATTCCATTTAGCATTCTCTTTAAACTCAAGACTCAAACTTGTCTTAAATAAGAGTTTAAAACAATACACAACTTAACCTTATATGTTTAAAAGAAACATATACTTTATTAATAAGTGTAAAACAATTTAGATTTCAATTCAACTTGAATTCAAATAAATTTTAAAAATTGCTTTAAAATCTCAAAACTGAAATATAACTTCCATTTCCAATTTAGTTTAACTTTTTAAACCTCTTCCTACAATTTCACCTTCAATTCAAATGTAAATCATTTGAAAGCAATTTAAATTAAATTCTTTACTTTAAAACTGAAGTTTAAAAATTTAAATCCAGATTAAAAAACTCAGTTTTCAATTCATTTTGAGTTTCTAATTTAAATATTTACCCATCCAATTCAAATGCAAATCACATATGCATTTATGCTTGAGAGTTTGAAAACAAATTTAAATTTAAAAAAAAAAACATCAATGATTTCAAATTTCAGACAAATCAAATTTGAATTCATATTCAAATTTCATATTTTTTTTTTTTTAAAACTCAGTATAAATTTCCACTTACAATTTTAAACTTTATCTTTGCATTTAAAACAGAAAACAGTTTTTTTTCTTCTTTTTTTTTTCTCTGTTTATTTAAAAACCAAACTTTGAAATTTTCTGAATTTCAATGATTTCAATGACCAGAATTCAAACTCATTTGAATTCATGTTTAAATCCAGTTTTTAAAATCCTAAGTCAACATTGTAGTTTGCAAATAATTTCAAATTTTATAAACTAGAAACAGGTTTCCTGTTCTTCTATTTTTATTTTATTTATTTATTTTTATTTTTATTTTTTTTTTTATTTTAAAAACATAAATGGTTTCAAATATCTGACAAATTAAATTTGAATTCATATTCAATTTCAACTAAAACTCCGTTTCAATCTCCACTTGAAATTTAATTTGTCTTCACATATAAAAACAGAAACAGTTTTCTGTTTTATAAAAAATCAAACTTTGAAATTATCTGAAATTATTTCAACAGAATTCACACTTATTTGAATTCATATTCAAATTCAGGTTCTTAAAGCCTAAGTCCAAACTAAGTTTACATTTTAAACTTTCACTTCAAATTTAAAAACTGCAAACAGTTTTCCTGTTCCTTTATTTTTTAACCAAACTTGAATTTCTGCATTTAAATTATTTAAATTTAGAATTCAAACTTTTTGAATTCATTTTTTTTTTTTTAGATTCTGTTTTACTCCTAAGTTCAATTTCCATATTCAAATTTAAACTTTATTTTTTTAAATTTCAAAACTGCAAAAACATGCTTCTGTTTTGCTAAAAACCTGAAACATAAACACTCTGACCTACCTATTTGACTTCGAGTCAAATCCCCTTCTACTTCGAGTTTTCCTTCAAAAATCTCGAGACCATCCCGAGTTAAAATCCTTGCAACCAACAACATCACAAACCTGCACAACATCATCACTGTGCACCCATCCTCTCTCTCCGGCCATCACTGACCACCCACTCTGGCCATCCTCCATCAAATAGTGACTACACTTCAACCTTAAACCCCCAGATCCCCTGAGTTCAATCTTGAATTTGAATTCAAGTTTTCAACCACAACCTGAAACAGCCTATACCCAAAACATTTTTTTTTCCTGAAGAAAGATTATGATTCTGGGACAAAAAAAAATATAACACAGAGGCCTGCACATCCCTCTACAGTTATACATATATATATACTGACAATTACATACTTGTATGTGTTCACACAAAAACACCTATTTCTAACATGTTTAAATTTTAAAACACTTGAACATATTTTTAAATCCTAGCTTAAATTAAACTCAGCTAATTTGTTTAAGCAAGGTTTAATAATGATCATATAAAAGAGAACTAGCATTTTGTTTTAAAATTTAAAACCTAGTATCAAAACAGGAAGTAGAAATCACACTTTCAGGCAAAGAAAAGCTCAAGCCTAGCAATTCATTTACAAGCAAAAGCCACTCACATTCATGCAGGAATTAAAACACAAATAATAGGATAAAGCATGGTGTTTACTCACAAACAATAATAACAGGTTCAAAGTAGAAGGTTTTGCTCACAATTTTTTTTTTCTTTTTTTCCTTTTTCCCTACCAGAGGCCTTAATATCTATTTCCATATTTATGCATAAAGAAGATATATACACAGAGGCATAACCCAACATCATAATAATCAGATCATCACATGCAACAGATATTCAAACAAACCTAAGGCTTTAAGATTAAAGGGTTGCTCACCTGGATATTTGAAGAAAGACAGAGGCAAAGCAGAAATCTGGAAATGATGATTTTTTTTATCTCTTTTGCTCTTGAACTTTAATTTTTTTGTTCAGCTTGCCTAAAAACTTGAATCTGGAACTTTGTAAATAAAAATCTTTGCTTATTCATTATTGTATTAATTCACTCAATCCATTAAATACAAACAATTCTTAATTACTTACTGTCTGAAATTTTTTCATACTGCAGTTGAAAACAGAAATCAATCTTTTGCCTTGAACTTGACTTGTTCCTGCAACTTAGATTGATACTATTACTTAGATTCTTGCTCTACTTATTGATTAACAATATTAAATTCATATTTTTAAAAGAAGTTTCACTTGCCTTCATTGATTTTCCAGAGAACCTTGCATTGGCAAAAACTGTAGCTCTCCTCTTCCCCTTTTTTTTTTTTTTTTCCAAAACAAATATGCAGGCTTGGCTTTTGTTCTTCCAAAGCTTGAAGATTGTTCCATGATTTCTAAGATGTTTTGAATTTCTTTTTTTTTTTTTTGCCTGAACTTTGATTTGCTCAGTTTGGTGGCTTTGAACCCAGATTTGCTTTTCCAGGTTGCTATTTCTTTTTCTTTTTTTTTTCTTTCTGATTTTCTTTTTTTACTACTTTTGTACTATAGATTTGAGAAGCTCAATCTTTGATACTGTTTGTTTTCAGATTTCTGAAAGATATTATAATTACATGTGGGGAAATGGAAAGGTTTTTTTTTTTTTATTTAATTATTTTATTTACTTAATGATGTCTTCATGCCATTTGTAAACAAAGATATCATAACTCTAGATTTTGCTAACTCCTTTACTCTATCCCCCATGTGATGTTTACTTCCTTATGTATGTGTTTGTTTATGCTTTGTAAATAAATGTATTTGTTTATTCATTTGTATGTAATATGTACATGTTCAATGTTAAAAGAATTAAATCAATATTTATGTATATTAATATATACACATATTATATCTTAACAAATTTTTAAATGCTACTCATTTTTTTTAAAACACTCATTTTAAACTTGAGACACTAACATATGTATTTATTTTACTTTTACAAAATTTTTTTAAAAAGAAATGAATTTAAAACAATTTGTACACTCACAAACAAATCACACATATATATACATTCCTTAGTTTATGAAGCTTTTGTAAACTTATTTATTAAATCAATTTTATAAAATTACTTTTTAAACCAATATTATTTATAAGCTTAGTTTATTTTTTTATTTTTGAATTAAAACTAGTATACCTTTTAAATAAATCATTATCTATATTTATATTATTTTTAAATTTTTATTTCTTGTTTTATATCCATTTACATAAATGACAAACAAATATCTACTTAAATTTGGAAAATATCCAGTTAATTCACAATTTAATTTCTAAAATTAATTAAATTTCCAATTTAAATTCGATTCAAAAACGGGAATGTTACAATTCGAAAAAGGAGGAAGGTCAGGAGTGAAATCAACGGAGTTGATGACGATGGTTCTACCTAGATTGGCTGATAATGCGAGTAGGTTATCAACATAAGGTTTTCCCCAGAAGCATCCCAAATGGCTAAATCCATCTAGAATGTGTCCGTGGCCAGATCAAAAAGTAAGGAGTATGTTACTTTTATATATTGATTAAAAACATTAGGCTATAGGTGGTTCGTGTTGCTAGATTGCGCGCTATTGACTTCTTCCGCCTCTTGAGGTGGGTTTAATAAGCCTAGTGGAAAGCAAAAACAATAGTGTGGTGCTTCCGCGTTGATGAAATCGAGATGGATTGGGTGGAGATTGCAGGCGGCCCTATAAAAATTAAAAGAGATAGGGAGAAAGACGAATGGATCATGACAATGATTCTGGTGCAAAAAATGAGACATTCTCTTTTTTCTAGAAATCATAATTATTGGTTTTTGTCTTTTTGCATAATTACCACTCCATTTTGATTTAAAAACAAATGTTGGTTAGGAATTATCCGGCGAAATTCTAAAATTGATAGGCTTGGTATGACACTTATTTTTTGAAAAAGAGCGATGAATTCCTAGTCTTTCACTACGCATAGAGAGAGACATTTGGCTAATTCTGTGTAAAGTGGTTTTTTGGCACTCTGCCATTCAATTCTTATTATTTGTCGAAATTTCAATAGGGGTTTAATTGATTGTTTCTATTTTTATGTTGGTTAGGTCTTGGCCTAAATCTTGATGCGTGCTGCAATTTGCTTTGAATCAGACCATTTGTCAAAACGTTTCCTTAAGTTGTTTAGGTGTTATAAGTATAAGATTATTTTTGAATTTTCTTCTAACTTCATTTCGTGTAAATTGGGGGAGTGATTACAAAGAGGCGACAAACAATTATTCTATGAATATAAGTTTCTTACTATGTATTTTATGTTTCACTTGTCTCTGCTATGTTATTCCAAACTAACTGTTTCTTAAATCATGTCTATCTAATAAGACAACCTAGTCATCATGCTATATAGAGGAAGGTCTCCTTCAAAAATGGCCTATTATCGTTTACCTTAGGGTAGACGGTTTTTTTATGTAGAACACCCTCTCTCCTTACCCGGCTTCCTTCGATGGTAGAAGGAAAATTTCTTTTAACGAAAATTAGAGTATTTTATTCGATATTGATTGATGGTTACACTTTAATACCCTTCTAACCGAGAGATGAAATTAGCAAATACACACTAGTTACCATCCTAGACAGGGTTATTATATTTTATTATTCACAACAAGTTTCAACAATAAACATACTCTAGTATGTGTTCTTATTGCCGAAATAAGGAGATTTGATTTCTGTTTTGCTTATTGATATGGGAGATTTGAACAAGACTAGTTTTTCCTTCCGAAGCTCCTTCTTCGTAGTTCATAATGATCTTGGATAAGTTAAGAACGGAGCTCAAACAAATTTTCATTTCTACAAAGACTTCTTTAATTTCTAAGCTGCTATGTCGCACTATTCAAAAATTCTTTACGGAAATTGAGATTCTGAAATTAAATCTTCAAGAAAGAGGGAGGCTGGGATACTGAAATTTTAAAGCATTTTATTAGTGGAGATACTTGCGTAAATCTCTACTTGAAATGACTAAGCTTCATGAGAAGATAGATAGCTTGGAAATAAATTCGAAAGATAGTCGGATTCCATGCAAATCTTTAGAATCCATATTTGGTAACTCAGTTTCAAGTGTCAGTACTATAATATCCATGAGTTTTGCTAGCATGATTGATAAGGTCATGAGCATCTCAATTTATACATAAGATGTGTTTTTCATACCTTGGTAATGCTATACAACATAATGCAATACTTACAATATTGTAAATGCTAATTGTTTCATTATCTTTGTTTACACCTAGTTTATCTTTGATTTGGATATGCCTCTTGGAGATTGATGTGTCCCCAAGCTTTTCCTTTCAACCCATGACTCCTCTTTTGATTAAGTGAATCTAGATTCTTTGTTGCCCTATCTTTCTTGCAAAACATGTAGCACATAGTACTCTTTAATTATTAACTTGAAATTGACAATCTAATCTAGAAGGCCTCGGTTGCCTAGATTAGCAAATCATTATGGCAGTTGTATGAAAAGTTATTCATTAAAAATGTCAAAGTCTCATCTTTATCCATAATAAAGGATAAATACAGATTTAGCTCCTTCCACTTGTTTTGGCATTCCTAAAAACAGCCAATGTTAGGCTGTATATAATTACCAAAATCTAACATTTACTCAATGATGACCGTGATGGAACATTTATGACTAAGATCTTGATATAGTAGTTTTTTGAGTTCATTCCTCCTTATCATGGGAATTTGAGAACGAGAAGGTCAAAAGTTCCCATTAGGAGACTCTTCTGGCAGTAGTCATCTTCCAATAATATTCCTTGATTCAGGTTAAATTACTTGAGGTAAATAAAAACCCAAAGATTGTGTGCCCAGATTTGGACTTTCAATAATCAGTAGTCGTAGCGTCGTTAATGATGAAGTTTTACAAGATATCACCGGACCCAGATTCATGTATTAGAAAATATTGAAATAATTTAGCAGTCAGTTTATGGTATACTCTGATAATAGGCGATGGAGAGTTAGAATCTCGAAATGCCTATCCTTGATAATAAGCAATAGAACCCTACCGTATCATTTCTAATGATGGTCATCATAAGGATATGGATTAATATTTGCTAATAAGATACCAGGATCTTTAATCTAATGCGGCACTTGATAATTAGTAGAAGACCAAGAATTCGCCGTAATATTTAGTATCGGAAGACCAGGAAACCCATCTTGGAATTCGAGCAATAAAATTCTAGAATACCATATTTAGAAGTTAGCAATAAAGGATCATGAACTTAGCCCTGCAATGAGTAATAAAAGACCGAACTACCATTCTCAGTAATAAGTGATAGAATACTAGAACACTAGTTTCAGAATTTCATTTTTGGTAACAGAAGTCCAAGGTACCATTAATAATAGAAGGCTTGAATACCACTTCTGATAATAAGCAATAGAAAACCAGAATACCATTTCTGGTAATACGTAATAAAAGACCAGAATATCATTTCTGTTAATAAGCAATAGAAGACTAGAATACTATTCCTGGTAATTAATAATAGGAAAACAAAATACCATTTCTGGTAATAAGTAATAGAAGACCAGAATACCATTTCTGGTAATTAATAATAGATGACTAGAATACCATTTCTGGTAGAAGTTCGAGAACTTTTTTCGATTCTATCTATTGAATGTGTCATCTTTAGGCATTAAGGATGTCTTGCATTCTTTTGCTTTCTTAGGCCCAAGATTTTCTTTGTGAAATTGTCATTTAATTTTGGCCTATTTAAGGTGTGGACACTCTTTCCCAATTTTGTGCTTATCTAAGGAGAGCCGATTTCAGGCTGTTTGTCATCATTGACACTACCGACTTTTTTAATGGTTTTATTTTAAGAGATGCCAATTTCTGGCAGTTCTTATTTCAGGCATGGACTTTTCTTAGTCCTACAGACATTTCATCCAGGTTTCCGGTGTGCTCGGCTAGCTTATTCTAAAGTAGGGCCTGAAGACTTACCCCTCTCCCTCTAGAAGGTGCATTAACCTGGCCATAGCATGACGCGGTTAAGGGCTTGTTCAGTACCTCGGCCAAGTCATAGCATGGCGGGACCAAGGGATTATCCATCCTCCCTCCAGGAGGTGCCTTATCCTGGCCATAGCGTAACGCAAACAAGGGCTTGTGTTGGTTTAACCTGGCCATTTCTGGTTTTGGTGCAGATAAAGGTTTACTCCCTCCATTCATGTTGTCAATTGACTTGGCCATCTTGGTGCAAACCAAGGGCTTTCTACCATCATTGGTAGCCTACCTTTTTAGGTAGTCCAAGGAGAATTCCTCTCTGGATCATGTAGACTTTTCATATTATGAGAATAGAGCCTTTATTTAATGGCTTGATTAATCCTTTACAAATTGTTTCATCTTTCCTTGTTTTAGAAAGTGTAGAACCATTTTTCCAAGTACTTTAAAATAGCTAGTATCATGTCTGCTAATGAGATGGAAGTTGCAATATGCTCCTTTATACCTTCTCTCAAACCCTGGCTTTCTCTTTTGATAGGGCCAATAGTTCGGTTCCTCTTTGGTTCTAATATAAATGTCCTCGATTGACGTTGTAAGGTTGTATTCTCCAAGAAGTATTGATTTTTGACCCATCTTTAACTAGCATCTAACTCTTTTGTAGCCTGTTCAAATACTTCTTCTTAAGGAACAAGTTTACTTTTCATAGCCCATTGGTACTCTTTCAAAGGCTTTCCATTCAGTCTTAGGGTTTTGGTTGGAAACACCTTAGTAATTCTTATATTTCTACTAGGCAGTTCTTTTATCTGTCTTATTTCTTCAATCGTGGATTTTCCCAGATGCTCATATTTTTCCCATGGGTGGCGGGCCTCACTTATGATCTTACTCCATTCATTCGTGAAATTATCATAATCCTCTATCATCTCTTTTCCAATGATAGTTCCTTGGGAATATGACTGAATAGGTCTTCTCATTTGATTAAAAATGTTATCACTTTAATTTATTCTTTTTCCAAGTGCAAAAATCAAGGTTGGTCCCACATGAAAGGGGTTGAAGCTCCATTTTTCGAGATCATAAGATTCCGCCTTCTTTTTGTTTATAATGTTAATGGCTTCAAGCCTCAACCTTTGTTCCTTATCTTGATTAGAGTCTTTGATTCTTACATAGGAACACCTTACCAAGTGTGGTTTGGAAGACCCTTGCTCAAACCTCTTGAATCTTTTAGCCATGATCTAATCAGTAATAAGTGAATTTGATAAGAAACTGGTTCGATGAGAATCAGATAATTGTAATGCCAGGAAATTAACTACAAAGTCAAAGGTTGGGGGTCTCCTTCTAGTGCCAAAATGTTAACCAAATTAAGGGTCAACACCCCAAACAGTATTTGAATAGGAACAAGAAAGCTAGATTTAATACTGCCGAAAGGTTTTAGTGACTATCCATTTATCCACCAGATAAAATATTCAATTCTTGGGTAGTAAGTAGGAACTTTTGATCATGTCAAAAGGTTTTATTACTTACATGAAGTTAATTTCAATTTTGCCAAAAGATATGTGTTGACAGAATTTATGGGCAACACTCCAAAAAATAAATGTAAATGAAGCTATTGGTAATCAGTGGAAGGTAGAGTCTCTAAGAGGATCGGTAAATACCCTATTGGTAACCCAGAATTGCTCTAAGTAATGAGATTAGGCCAATCTATACCGTAGGGTTGGTGATGATCTCCTATATATCTCTACTTGGGTTGGACTTTGAACCCAACCTTTCGATGTGGTCCAGGAGGTCTACGTATAGGATTAAGACAATCTTTCCAACCATGCTAAGTTAATGTAGAATGATCATCGATTTAGTTAAACATCTATAAGATTCTTCCCAAAAGCTACTTCCTTGACCAGAATAGAATTTCCTTAGTTTTCCTTACATAAGAAATAGACCTGTATCCTACCAAAAGGATAGGTGGATGGCTATTTGGGCTCGGAGGGTTGTTAAGGTTGTTGAGATATGACTGGTTGTGACTCTTGTCAAAAGGTTTGACTTATAGATTTCCTGATTCCGAAAGGTTTTATGGAAGTTGATTACAATAATCTTCCTCTGCGATCGGAAGGTTTTAGCTGTAGGCTAGAGGTCTCCGGAAGGATGTTAAGGTTGTCCAAGAAGGAATATTGTTATCTCCGTTTGTTAAGGACCTTTCGGAGGGAGTGCACGTGAAAAATGGAATTAAGCCAGCAAAAATTACTATAAACTGTAAAGTAAACTTATAAGGTTGAAGACTTCCCTCTGATCCATGAATAAATTCCACTTTTTATTAATTTCCCAAATCACTATACGATTAGGGTTATAGAGCTATGATTTTAGAAGTTACAAGATTTAGAATGAGGAAAAATCCGCTCCAAAACAGGACCCCATGGGTCTTATTTATAGATGCCGGTGGCCATGCTTCCATCCTTGTGCCTTTAGCTGGGCTGAAAGGTTCTGTTCTTCTACACAATTGCTAAACTTCCGACTTCATCGAAATGTTTTCTTTTTGCATGCTATTACGAATCTTTGAGAACTGTCGAAGGATCCTTTCTTCCATTTTTTTAGAAACCTATTACCCTTGTTGGAAACTTTGTCACATGTATGGTAGGCGAACGCTTCGGTGGTGCTGGACGGTTTTCGACTATTGTGAACCCTTCAAATCTGTTGGAAGGTTGCTTTTTTACTTGGATGTTGCTGAGAGTAGAGCTTTTCTTGAACATTGTTAGAGGGTTGCCTTATATTCTTTGCTGACTTACTAATGTTGCCTTCATGATAGACCCTTCAACAATGTCGAAATGTGTTCAGTAAGTATTACAACCGGCCTGAAACGCTTATTATGCTTTCAAAAAGGTTGTTATAGGGTTGCTTGTCCTTGTCTTGACTTCGTTACCTCCTTCCAAGGGAAAAAGCTTCTTGGATGCTGTGGAATAATACCCTCCGTCTTCTGCGAAAGATCTCTATTCGCTTCTTATTGTTGACTGCATCCCTTCGACCTCTTCAGAAGGTCTGGTCCATATTCTTTTCCTTCTGCCCTTTGTTTGAGATCTCCTGACTTCAGCGGAAGGTGAATATGTGGAGTAATAAGCCTCTTTCCTTTGAACCCTCCTCTATTTCATTTTAACTCTTATTTTAATTAATTAGTTAAATAGAACGACTACCCCTTAATCAAAATCAAATCATAATCCCCTAATCAGCTTATTATTTTATTTGATTTAACTAATTAAATATCCTAAATAATGTTACAAAAATATGGGATGTTATAGGTATGGTTTGAAAAGTCAGGTATACTAGCACCAAGATATGTTAGTCCATTCCAGATTATAGAGAGGATTGGAAGGATCGCAAACAGAGTAGAATTGCCGAGCAATATGGCAGGTATTCATAATGTATTTCATGTATCTCATCTTTGCAAGTATGTGCATGATCCAGAGACTATTATTCCTCCGACAGGGTTGAAAGACTTAGTAGTAGAGCCTAATTTGACTTTTGTTAGACAACTAGTTCGGGGTGTATCAAGGGATGAGTGAAGGTGAGGAACAAGACAGTCAAGTTGGTGAAAGTTCAGCGGAGCGACAACGAGAAAGGCTGTACTTGGGAGGCAGAGGACATGATTTGAGATACTTATGCTGATCTTCTTTGAGGGTATGCCTATGTATAAATAATTCCTAGTTAGGTAGACTAGTATGGTTGTTAAGAGTCGTTACAGATGATTGGTATGTTTAGTATTTTGTCCTTACTAAATTTCAAGGATGAAATTCTTTGAGGAGGGGAGCCTGAAACACCCCTAATTTTTGATAACATTATTCAGGAGATTTAATTAGATAAATTAAATGTAATAATTTAAATGTTAAGTGATAAAGGGGTTGTGATTTGAATAAATATAATAAGGTCGCACTCGCTTAAAAACTAAATGGGCTTAAGAATAGGTTAGAAGTTAATTAATTTACATAAGGGTATATTGGGAATTTGCCGCACATAATCATTACCCATATATATTCTCGTTCCTGCCATTTCATTTCCCATTAATGCCATTTTGAAAATGCAAAGTAAAAACATGAAGAGGAGCCGACTATTATGAGAAGAGAAATCAAGTAAAGCTACGGATTCAAGCTTATGGGAAATTAATCTCAATCCAGCTACTTGTCTTAATAAAGTTGAAAAATAATCCATTCCATCTGTATTTTATTTTATAATCATATGTTTTCAGATCTAAGGGTAAATTCGTTTTTATGATGATTTGGATGATGATATGCTTGAATTACAATTTGTTTAATTTAAACAAGAATGCTTAAATAAGATTATATGCGGTTTTAGGGAAAAAGATGATTTATATTGATGGTTAAATGCCGTGGAAATTTTTTATGTTGTATAAAACATGATTTTGGAGTTGGATTTTAATTTTAATAATTTTCCAAGCTATGGTATGATTATTATGAAATTTCAAAGGAAAATATGATTAATTAGGTTTGTAAATTATTTTGAAAAGTATATTGAGGATTTAGATCTGTAATTTTCATATGTTAGATAACATGATTAAAGCAATTTTTTGAAATTTTTGGAGATTTTCCCTAATTGATTTTCTATGCAAATTAATATTATTTTAGAAGATGGACTTCTTCGCAGTATTGATTTTGTTTAATGGAAGAGCTTATTTGCTAACTTAACCATGGTTCGGATTTGCAATTAGTGACAGTTATTTTAGTAAAGAATTTGAGAAGTTAAGGCAACTAAGCTTGTGTTTACATGTGGCAGGTTAGTTAGAAAGTGTTTGCTTTAATTGGTATTAAATTAGGTTTACCTAGAAAAGTTGGTTCCGCCATCTTTAGAAGTAACTTTCGACTCAGAGCTTTGGCCTTCAATCAAGCAGAAACCCACTAAGTCGAAACCAATACACAAGCTGTCACTCAGATGGTATGTAGTGTATTGTAGAAAGGCGGAATGCTTGGTGTCGAAAGCATGGCTTCCAATGGAGTCGACCCTTTTGTTTGTTTTAAGAAGAGAAACTCCTACCTTTTTTGTATTTAAACCTCCAAAGGAGTTGAAGCATGTGTTTTTGAAAGAGGTTTTCCAAATGCTTTCGAAGGGGTTGCGATCAACCTATGTTTGCTTTCAAATGAGTTCCTTTACTTATAAAATAATTCTTTCAAAAGAAGGGGTTCCAACCTAGTCGAAGCTCTACTGCCGTTCTTTAGCCTTTCGAGTGTATTGAAGCCATTAATGCTTTCGAAAGGTATTGTTTGTTTTTAAAGATGTTTTAAGCCACTTCCTAAATGCTTTCAAAAAGGTCCAAGGGTTTTGAAGGCAATGGCTTCGAAAGGCGTTTCGACGCTATCCTTCAATGTTTTGATTAAATGATTTGAACCTTTCGAAAGGGATGATGCCGACGCCAACGTGTTTTCCCCAATATTTTTATATGATAAAGGATGGTTTCGAAAGAGATACTTTTGTTCATATTCACTTTGACCAAAATAATATTTTAAGTATGCACTCAATGGTTTTGAAAGAGGGACTTTCAATGGTTTCGAAAGGGTTGCTTCCAAAGATTTCGAAAGGGGTACTTTCAAAGGTTTCGAAGCTATGCTTCTAAAAGATGATAAGTAATACATTATTGCATTCGAAAGGTTTTGAAAGAGAAGCTTTTAAATGTTTCGAAGCTACGCTTGGAAAAGATAATAAGCAATACTTTATTACATTTGAAAGGTTTTGAAAGAGAAGTTTTAAAGTGTTTCGAAAGAAAGGGGCCTAATGTTTGAAAAGAGATTTATACGCTTTCGAAGAAGGTAATCCAGTGAATTCAAAAGCAAGGTTTTGAAGGTTTCGACAACCTTGTTTTTCAAAGAAAATAACCCAATCTCATTTTTGAAAGAAAACCACGGCATAAATGAATGAAGTGTTTTGAAGAGGGAGTTTTTAAAGAAGTTTTCTTTGATTAAACGGTTAAAGGGATTAAACAAATATTTGCATTTGTTTCTCTCTCTCTATATATATACATACATACATACATACATACATACATATATATATATATATATTCGTTGTGTAATGGACCCATAACCAAATTTTGGGGAAGGGCGGAATAACCAGCTAGGTTGACCTAGTAATGAATATAAATTAACTCTTGAGTGGGTAGAATTGCATATAGGAGATCAAGAGACTAGAATATAAGATGCTAAAATACTAAAAGAAGTATTGGAAAGGGTCAATAGGTTCTCCGTAAACCCATAAAAACTATGTATAGGAAATGATATTGGCTAAGGGCCAATTGGTTCATAGTTAGCCCATGAAAACTATGTATAAATGAAGATGTCAGAAAGACAGGTTAACAGTAAGCACATGAAACTATGATTTGATACTGGCATGGGCCAGTAGGTTTGTAGTTGGCCTATGAAAACTATATTTGGATTATGATATTGACATATGTCAATAGGTTTCTAGTCAACTCATGAGAACTAGGATAAGAAAAGAAGATATTGGGGTTACCAATAGGTTCTTGGACAACATATGAAAACTAGGATAAGTATAAAAATATTGGAGTTACCAATAGGTTCACAATAATCGCATGAAAACTACTTGTTTGGATAGGGAGTCCTTAATCATTTTATCGGTTATTAGTCAGCCCATGAAAACTATTAGCTTAATAGTAACCGCATAAATAATAATATAGACAAACAATCTAAATGAATCGGGATATGTAATCAAAAATTGATTCATTTGTTTTGCATATCTTAAAATTATATTATTTTGAGATGTTTTAACCATTGAGGATGCAGAATCACAATATATGGTTTTATAAAAGTTTTAAGATACTGGTGAGGGGAAAACCCATTCCGCTAAGCGGCATGGTCTCACTAGATATCTAAATATTTTGAGATGGTAGATTATTATTCTACCAGGTTTTATGTCTAACTCGAAGTTTGTGTTTTCCCCTTAAACTCTTGGGTACTCAATTGATTTTGAGTAGTTTGAGAGTTGAGGTTTTCAAGTACCTCATTAGACGAATAAAGCTTCCGAAGATGTGCAAGAGGCATGATAGCTAATTAAAGTTCTTTTATAATGACTCTGCTGTGTTATTTGTAATGGAAAAGTTGTTAAATTTCCTGTATATAGTGTAATCATCTAAGAGGGCATCTTCATATGTCGCTCTTGGCGTATGTTGTAATAAATATATTTTCTCTGAACGTGGTTAACGATTATGGGATTATGTAATGAACTGGAAATGTTTTGAAATCAAATGAGTTCTTGTTTGATGTTTAATTTTTTTCTCCATGTTTATGTGTTTCTCTATATCAATGTACATAACATCGCCATATTTGGTCGCTAGGGATTAATAACTATAATGACTGTAGTATCCATAGCCGTTAGTTTTAGGCCTCCAAATAGGGGGATGTTACAAATGATGACATATTCGACATTATCCAGTAAGGGTTAGGGATAATCTTCACTTACAGGGAGTTCATGGGAGGCTCTCAGTGTATTTTATCTGGAGATGCACTATGATAGGTGGTATCCCAGTGCCATGTCATTGATGGAATCCATTTTTCACTATGTGCCTTTATGGAATTAGTTGTTTACCTATTATGCTAGAATTTAATTAATGTAAGATTCTCAGCTATGATTCTATATTTATTTTAACCGTAGGAATTATGATAATATCATGGGATTTTATGTAGAAATGCTTTGGTTGTCATAAGGTAAAATCCCATTTGTGTTTATGTGCGGCATGGCCTTCTAAGATACGTTGTTTACGGAAGATTTTTATAGTTAAAATATATGCTTTACTCAAATCAGTCCTATTTTTGACTTGGAGTTTTATTTTTGTTCCTTAAACTCTTGGGTACTCATATTTTTATGAGTAGCCAAGTAGTCAGGTTCCTTTGGAGAATTTTAAGAAGCAATAAGAAGTAAAAGCTTTTATCATCATCATCTAGTAGTTATATTTATTTTCACTGTGACTGTATATTATGTATTAGTGGTTGGGCAGGCCGATATAACTATCTTTGATGGGAATAGTACTTGTTGTAACTTTAGTGTGATATTTTGGAGTAACCGTATATAGTATTATAAGATGATCTTTATGTAACTCTAATGTTTGTGAGAAAAATCTATGTTTATTTTCCTTGTCTTTTATTTTCTTTACCCCACGGCCTGTCTTTCAAACACTTAGATGATCGTCACATGAATACCAAGGATGTATTAAGTGTCGTCTTTAGGTTAAGAAAGGTAGATCATTACATTTGGTGCCAGAGCTTAGGTTGAGAAAACACCTAAGTATTAGTTGGGGTCAACTCATTAGAGAAGGCTCAGAAGTACCCTAGAATGAGTTCGTTCTTTGAGCGTGCGTTTTTGTATTATTCCGAACAACATTTCTATGTTTGATTTTATTCTCTTTTTCCTAAGATAGTATCGTCTATGTATTCTAAAAATATCCTAGTTTATTCTGGTAGAAAAAATGAGTATGAGAAGGGGATGAAGAAGGGGAAATAGTAGAACAACAACCACAAATGGAAGAACCCTAAATGTTAGAAGGGATGGAATAGCTATTGGGCCATAGCTCCAGTATGGACTCTTGTAAACTTCACAACTCTGTGCTAGGACATCATAAACCTAGAAGGAAAACCTTTTAAGGATATAGAATCCATCATTGAAGTACAAGCTTGGCTATAGCCGTGGGAGAAGATTTTTAAAGGTTTGGACACTCCTGATGACCAGAAATGACTATTGGCATAATGGCAATTGCAAGAGGGTGCAGCTGCATAGTGGGATTCTATCACCGCAAATGTTCCAAAAGATGATTTCTCAAGGGCTATATTCAAAGAAGTATTCGAAGACCAATTCATGCCAGCTACAAGCAAAACTCAATTGCATAGAAGTTTCATAGATCTCAAGCAGGGATACCCATCGGTGGCTGAATATGATATGAAGTTTAATGAGTTATCTCATTTAGGTCCTAGACTCATTGACACCCGCTAAATAAGAATGAGATGTTCGTATTGGGTATGAGAGATGAATTCCATGAAAAGACGACTGCTCATATAAAGGAATTGTTCGTGGATTTAGTAGACATGGCCTTGAGTTATGAAGTGCTTTTGAAGAAGAAGCCATTAGTAGCAGTGTCTAGTGGAAGTACCTTTAACCCAAATCAAAGGAAGTTTAACCTACAACTAGAATAAAAGTAGGGTAAGGGAAAACCAATAGGAGGAGATCAGGGAAACAAATATATAGATGTTGTTCATTACAAATATAATAAAAAGGTGCATATTTCAACACATTGTCAACAGGCAAAGGCTATCACTTCAATGGTCTAGAAGACGCTTTGCTATAATTGCACCAGCCTGGACACATGGTCAAGGACTTCTTACTATTGAAGAATGGTCAGCAGATGAAGGTGTACGCTGTCAAGGACGAACCCTCAAACTATGAAGATGTTAAAGGGAAGGGAGTCTTGGAGGGTACTTTACTTATTAATGGCATTTTTGTTAGAGTTTTATTTGATACTGGAGCATCGCATAGTTTCATCTTTAAAGAATTGTTAGATAGATTAGGGCTTACCCCATAATTTTTTGAAGCTCCTATATGTATGTCAAACCACATTCACGGTATGACTAGTTTATGTTTATTTTGTGAGAATGTAAAAATTTCCTACCTTATCCATCGTTTTTTATGGAACATGTTTGTGCTTGATTTTAAAGATTTTGATGTTTTCTTGGAATTGATTGGCCAACTAAGTATAATGCTATCCTTGACTGCATTAATCGCAATGTAGTGTTGAAATCCAAGAGCGAAAGGGCATTGGAAAGAATTTCATGTGAGCTCCTAGATAATCGTATGAGTTTTTTTCCTTAATTTGTAAGAGTCGTCCTAAGAAGAGCTAGAGTCTGTATTAGTAGTTAAATATTTCATGGACATTTTTGAGCTAGTTAGCAGTTTTCTTCCCCATCGGGAAATTGAATTTCATATTGATCTAGTTCTCATTGCGAATGCTATTATTCAACCCTTACATAGAATGACCCTAAGAGAGAAGCAGGAACTAATAAGTCAACCAATGATTTGTAAAGAAGAGGGCTAATTAGATCGAGTCATTCAAGTTGGGGATCAGCATTTGATTTGGTGGCTATGTCCGATGGTTCTTTAAGATTGTGTGTGGACTATATGGAGTTGAATAAGCAGACTACTAGGAATAATTATTCGTTACCCTGAATAAATGATATGTTTGACAAGCCATAGAGCAAGAGTATTTTCCAAAATGGATCTTGCCATGGGTTTCCGCCAATTAAGGGTAGTGAAGGATAGTATACCCTTAACCTCTTTTAGAGGGCCAGAACTTTTCTATGAGTGGTTGGTTATGCCTTTTACGCTAACCAATGCACCTTCATTTTTAATTGATCATATGAATCGAGTTTTTAGGGATGTTCTAAATAATTTCGTGTTGGTTTTCATTGAGGACATCCTTATTTATTCCAAGTCTGAAGAAGAGCATAAACACCATTCGAAAGTTGAGTTAGAAATGTTAAGGAAAAGCATTTTAAAGGCTAAGTTTTCTAAGTACCACTTTTGGCAGTCAAAAGTGAGATACCTAGGTCATGTTGTATCAGGAGATGCCATTTCAGCTGACCCGACTAAGGTAGCTAATGTGCAAGACTTCAAAAGACACCAAACTTCCATAGAAGTAAAAAGCTTTTTGTGGATGGTAGGTTATTATGGGAAGTTCATAAAGGATTACTCTAAGATTGCCTCTCATTTAACCAAGCTGATGAAAAAGGATGTTAAATTTGAGTGGACTCAAAAGTGTGAAGGAGCATTCCTTTAGTTAAAGGAAAGATTTACTAGTGCCCTGGTTTTAGCTATTATAGATGGAGGAGAGAGGTTGACTATTTATACCAATGCTAGTAGAGTTAGTTTTGGGTGTAGTGTTGATGCCAAATCGGAAGGTTATAGCCTATGCAAGTAGATATTAAAGCCTCATGGGAAGAATTATGGAATGTAGGACTTAGAACTGTTAGCCATAGTACTTGCGTTGAAGATGTGAAGGCGCTACTTGCTGGGTAAGATCATACTATTCCTATTTATTTTTATTACCAATCTTTAAGGAACCTACTAGTAATTTCCTTCTTTAAATAGATGAAATGTTTGAGCTCTTCACTGGATCACAGGTCCCTAAAGTACCTTTTCACTAAGAAGAACCTAAATTTCAGGTAGCAATGATAGTTGGAATTTCTATCGACTTATCGATTTAGATATCCTATACACACCAAGAAAAGCGAATATGGTGGCAGATGCTTTAAGCAAGAATGTTGTTTTGGCACTCTTGGAAGTTAAACCAACTCTTTTGGAAAGGATTGACGGTAAGCAAAGGGAGGACGAGCGTTTAAGGGTTATGCAGTTAATGTTCAAGTTTTGAGTTAGATAAGCATGTTATACTACGTACGAATGAAAGGATCTACGTCCCTAATGTCGATAGCCTCAGACAAGAATTTTTTTGGCATGTCAACGATCCATAGTAAGTGTCCTCCCAAGAGTTTCAAAGATGCATCGAGATATGAATTGGGTGTTTTGGTGGAAAGGGATGAAGAGGGAAGTTTCAATCTTTGTCAGCAGATGTTTGATTTGTTAGCAGATAAAAGGAGATCACCAGAAATGACCAGTTTATTTCAACCCTTGGAACTTCCAAATTGGAAATGGGAAATGGCATCAATGGATTATTTATGGTTTACCCTAGACCAAAAAAGGGAATGGTGGTATGTGGGTCATAGTAGATCGGTTAACGAAAGTGCTCACTTTATTCCTAGAAAGCCAACGTGAACTATAGCTTTTTTGGCTGAAATTTTAGTAAGAGAGATTGTTCGATTGCACAAAGTCCCAATGAGTATTGTAAGTGATCGAGATCCCATCTTCATTATTCTATTTTGGGAGGCGTTGTAAGCATCTTTAGGAACAAAACTAAGCTTGAGCACATCATATAAACCCCAAGCTGATGGACAAACAGAAAGGGTGAACCAGATTCTAGAAGATCTTTTGAGGCCACGTATTCTGTATTTTGGATGGTTGTGGGAAGATCATCTTCACTTAGTAGAATTCTACTACAATAATAGTTATCAAGCAAGCATCGTCATAGCATCCTACGAAGCTCTCTATGTACATCCATGCATGTCACCCGCATGTTGGATTGAGACTGGAGATAGGATAGTAGTTAGACTGGAGATAGGATAGTAGTTGGATTAGATATGATCCCAGAAGCTATTGAAAAGGCTGTGGTGATAAAGAAAAGGATGAAGGAATCCAAGGATCAATAGAACAATTATGTTAATAAAAGGAGAGGAGATTTGGAATTTGAAGTTGGAGACTCTGTATTTGTGAAAATTGCCCTCATCAGAGGAGCTTTTCGATTCGGAAAGGTTAAGAAGTTGATACCCAGGTATATTGGACCTTTCATGGTTATTAAAATGATTTAGCCACTCACTTACAAGGTTGAATTACTAGAAAGGTTGTTGAGGTCTATAATGTTTTCCATGTATCTTATTTGGGAAAAAAAATTATGACCCTACATTTATTTTAGAATCTTCATTTCAAGATGATTTGAAGATAAAACCGAAGCTGACGTTGATTAGACATCCAATTCATATTGTAGATTAGGATGAGAAAATGTTGTGCAATATGGTGGTGAATTTAGTAAAGATTTAATGTAGTGAGGATCCCCAAGATTGTACCTGGGTGACTATAGAATACATAAGCGAAGCCCATCCATAATTGATGTTTTGATAGTCATTTTTGCTTTAGGTATAGCGTATGCATTTTTTGGCTATGGATGCTTAGTGTAGGTTGTTGTATGGGTTTTATGATATATGATATATGCCATTTTTGTGTTATTTTGATTTATCTCCTTGTCTACTAATTTCGTGACAAAATCCTTTTATGGGGGAGAGTGTAACGATCTTCGAATTAATCACTTAAAATTTAGATATTTAAATATATTTTTTATAATTAATTAGTACATTTAACTCAAATAAACTCCTTTTAGATAATAACTAATGATGGTAAATAGTTTTTAAATTTAGTTTACAAAAATAATAAGTTCGAACAATAATAGAAAATGCGACCGAAAATCATTTTCCAAATTTTCAATTTTTTGACGTCAAAAAATTACTATTTAGTCAGGTTTTAATTTAATATTATTTAAAAAGGGTTTAATTTATAAGGGTTTTAAATCACTTTGTTTCTAAAATACCTATTTTGTTTAAAATTGTTTTTCTTTTTCAAAAATGTTTTAAATCAAGGGATTTCTTTGTTGATTACCCCTAAGTAACCTCAACAAAATATGAAACCAAAGTTAATGTGGTGAGACATTTATGAGAAGTAAGTCATCCCACAGTTAGCAGTAAAACCTATGAGTAGGCTAATCCTTTATCAGTGAGATCTAGTATTTATTTTTAGGCGATGGATAGAGTAAGGTTGAAATATTGGAAATGTGATAGATATGGAAGGATTAATTCTTACCAATGTATCATTTTAAGTTTAGTATATGGCTATCCGCATGCAAACTTTGTATAACTAAAAATATAAGTGACGTAAAATGTCAAGTCTTCAAAATCATTAAGTACACATGGTACAACGTCATGTTGGCTTAAGAAAAATGAAGGGGGACAAGGGGAAAATGGGAGGGATGAAGGAGGGAGGATGCATGGTGAGGTGGCAAGCTAAGAGATGAGGGTATGTACCTTAAGGTCATTTTCGTAATTTTTAATCTATCCTTGTGTATATATTCCCATTCCTAATTTTTTTTATATTGTTTTCTCATTTCATTTTCACTTTATAAAATTTCCTTAAAGCACTTAACACAATTCCTTGGCCTCCTATTAAGTCTAAATTCAAAAATCAACTCTTTTCCACCTTAAATTCTAGAAAACCTCTTTAAACACCTTATCCTCCATTTCTACTCCACTTCCCCTTTCCAAAAAAAGCTCCACTACCATCCACCATCTAGGTCGAGCATTATAACCTCCTAGGACAAATCATTTTGCATCCAAAACCCCACAAAGACTCTTGTTTTCCATGCTAGAAGCAAATGCCGAGGCTATGTTCGAGTTATAAAAAAAGTTAGCTTAGTTTCATGAAATTTTGTGTAGCAAAATTTTCACCTTTATTCAAAATGTTAACTTTATAAATGATGTATATTATCTAGTTTAATATGATGGTTATTTTAGTAATTACGTGTTTCATTGATTATTCCTAAATATGCTGGGAAATGATGTTGACTTTGTTGTATACAAGTATGTTATATGTGGTGTAGTTAAGCTTGGAAATCGACGATTAAGTGTAGTATATTAGTAATGTAAGATCTTTCTTATTTTTAAAATTATTTTGTTGTGATGTGGTTGTGATGTTTGTTATGGTCTTGGTATATGTTGTTCATCCTAATAAAATTAGCACTTTTGCTTACTTAAGCGACTTATGAAATCCCTTTTTAAAAGGTTTGGAATTTAAATATATATTTAAGTTTAAAAAAAATTTAGTATTCAATAACACATCTTTATTTTTAAAAATTAGTAATTTTTCTAAGGCGTAAAGTTTAAAGATTTGGAAATAAAAATTCAAATTTTGGAAATTTCGGGTCGTATAGCTGTAGTCACCATATGTGCGGTTCATGAAAACAAACTCTTTTCGAAATCTATATATGTTTTCACTCAGAAATATTTTGGAAAATGTTTTAAAACTTATATTATGTAATATAAAGGTAATTAATATTCATTTATTTATTTAATGAATGACTATTTAATTAATTAATTAAGTAATTAGTACTTAATCGTTGGTTAATTATGGTAATTAATACTTAAGTGTTAATACATTAAGTTAATTAATTAAAGTTAATTTTAATGAGTTAATTAATTAAAGTTAATTATTATTTCATTACTGCAAATGTAAATTATTTTATTTATCTATTAAAGATTAATTATTAATTACCTATTTATTAAAGAGATTGTAACGATCCTGAATTTTTGAACAATTTAAATTGAAAATATTTAATTAATTTTAAATATTTGAATGAGATTTAAATTAAATTCCCAATATAACCAGGATATTGGCGATTAAATATTAAACTTTAATCTATAAAATGTTGAATAAAAAATTAAATTTGACTTTAGAGTTGAAATTGAATATTGAATTTGTATTTTAAATTCAAACTAATGACTTAGAAAAATAATTTGGATTTAAGGATTATTACTTATGCAAATTAATAATTGAATTAAATTTTGATTTGAAAACTGTGAAGTTATTTGAATTTTCCAAGTTTAATATGAAGAACATATTTGAATTTAAAAATTTGAGCTAGGAGTTTGTAAATTGATTTAAATTCCGTTCAAAATTTTTGTTAAGGGCTAAGTGGGCTTTGAAAATAATACCGGTCCACGTTTGATATTGATGCTGTGATTAAATATACCCGTTTCCCCTTTACCCCATTCATTCGAAACCCTAGAAAACAAATAAACGAAAAGAAAAAAAACAATGGCGGCCTCGTTCTTTCGTTCGCTCTGAAATTAGGGCTCGTGAAAATCAAAGGCTCGGTCTTCTTCCTGCTCATCTTCAAAGCTAGGGCTCGTGAGAATCGATGATGATTTCACTTCCCTCGCAGCTGCTCAATCTCGCTGTCGTTCGTCTCTTCGAGTTGCTCCTACAGCCGCTTCTAATTGGTCAAGTTCGAAAACCAGGTGAGTGAATCCTTCACTCACATCCAATTCAAGCCTTTAGAGATTGCTAGCTTGTTCAAATTCATGTTTTGGTTGCTTGATTAACTCATTTTCGCAGCTTTAAAATTGTTGAATTTCCACTTTGATTCTGTAAAATTTCTTTGCTGTAATGATGATTTCCGGGTTCACTTGTTTCGAATTTCTGGCAATTGATTTATGTCGACTTTGATAATTATCATGAAACTTCTTTGACCCGATCTTTGAATTGATATGATGATTTATGTTTTTGAATGTTGATAAATTTGGAAATGATATGCATGCATGTATGTTTACAGAGGCATAGCTCTGTTCTTGATGAAAAAAAAAATTGCCTATACGTATTTATTTATTGCATACCTGTACACATTTCGGTCAGGTATCACTGACTGTGAGTTGCATTGAGCATTTTATAGTCTTCTTCGAACTGTTTGCGTTTCAGTGTACTTGTTGTTTTCATGTTATCACTAAGCACTTGTCATGTTGCATACTCTCTGTTGCACTGAGTCTTGATATCACTTGAACCTTAGTGTAGTTGTTGTTGCTTTTTGTTCACTATTTGCATCACTGGTCTTTGATGTTTAGCCAGACCTGGACTTTTATATTGTTATGGTTTCGTTGGTTAGTCGAGTTGCTTACATGTGCTCTTGTAGTCGAGTCTGCATATGTGTATTTTGTAGCAGCTTGGTGTAGCACTTGTATTTAATCTGGATTCTATTGGAGTCCCGTTCCATTCTGGTTTATGTTTTGATCGCTGAGACAGTTTTGACTTGTTTTAGTTTGAAGATTTGTCTGGTTAAAGAACTATATCTTGTTCCTGGTCTTGATGGTGCACTGTTACCCTATCATCTGGTTGCATTTGTCTTTGTTATGTTAATGCTAAAATTTGAACGCTAACACCCCGGTTTATGAAGTGAGATTGTGAAAGCACCACCCGATAGCTCGGGAACAGATTATAAGCAGATAATAGCGAAAAAGCAGTAAACAACAGCAATTTTATAGTGGTTCGGCTTAAGAGAGAGCCTACGTCCACTTTGAATATCTTTATTGACGATTTGATTACAATCCAATGCAATTACACTTCGATTACAACACACTTCGAGTTACAAGTGACTTAGAACAAGTAGCCTAAACTTCAATGTCGATCCAAATCTTTGAACTCATGTTCGACATGTATGATTTCTTCGTGAAGTTCCTTGAGGTGTTCTTTATATCTCAAAAGCTTTAAGTGTTGAAGTAGTTTGGAATGCAGCAGAGTAACGACGCTTGAAATGGATGAGCCAAAAAGTCCCCTTTCTGTTGGAGTTATGGGTGTATTTATAGGCATCTTCGGAGTTAGGTCGTAACTCATATACGACTCACGATGAGTCGTAACTCGTGTACGACTCATGATGAGTCGTAACTCGTGTACGACTCATGATGAGTCGTAACTCGTATACGACTCATGGTAGGTCACGGCTGATTTACTGGGTTCATGGATTGGCCCAGAGTTATGCACCCATCTGAATGAATGATACAAGTTCTAAGTCGTTCACGATTTAACCAAACGCAGTTTCCTTTATGCTAGCATGAGTCGTTCACGACTCATCATAGGTCGTAAGTCGTCAGCGATTCTTCTTACTACAGCATGGTGTTGAACTTGTCTCCAAGTCTTAGGTCGTGAACAACTTATCTTTTGAGCCGTAGACTTCCTGTCGTGCCATCTTCTAACTCGTAAGATTGTTATCTCGTAGACTCTTTAACTCGTGGAGGCCTTAAGCCGTAGATCCTTATCTCGTAGACCTTTTAACTCGTAGAGTCTTTAACTTGTAGATCCTTAACTCGTAGGCCGTTCAGCCCTTGAATTGTTAGGTCGTGAAGACCTTGAGTCGCACAGTTCTTGAGTCGTTGATCCACTGAGTCGGCCTGTCTCATGAACCGTTAACCCTCTTGAGTCGTTCCATTCCTCTAAGTTGCCTTGAACCTTAACTCGTTAAGTCGTGGCACTTCTTAGGTCGTCCAATCCTTGAGTCGTTAAGCTTATTAAGTCGGCAACCTTGTTAAGTCGGCAACCTTATTAAGTCGGTAAGTCGTGCCACTTGTTAGCTCGTTAACCCGCTTCATCAGTTAGGTCGTTGACTTCGAGTAGAAGATAGGTCGCTCCATTCTCTAAGTCGTATACCGTTTTGGACGGGGCGCTACCCCGCACCCCGCCGGGGGCGCTGCCCCCTGGACCCCTGCGACCTGACCGGGCAGGTCGATCACCGTAGCGGTGGTGTTGCCCCCGCACCCCCACCTTGGGGGGTTGGCACCCCCCCTGGACCCCCCCTCCGTAGGGGATCTTATCTGAAAAGCCATTCAACAGAACTTGCTTTGTTGGGATGCTGAGTTGACTACTCTTCGAGACGAACTATCATTGGTTTCTCGTTCGATTTTTGATATCACGGCCATGCTGAAAAAGTGGAGTTAACACTTGCCCCTCGAAGTACACGCCTAGGGACTAGGTCGTGTGCTTCGATTCTTCTTAACTCGTGCTTTACTGAGCTGCTGAGCTTGTACTTAGGCAATTTGCTTTGTTTTGACCTGAAGCCTTTGAAACTTGACCAATGCGATTCAATGGAACTTTGACCTGAACCTGTTGCATCTCTTTACAGATTATTTTAACAACCTGTTAAACGCACCATTTGCAGAAAAATAGGGCGAATATACTCATCACCGATTGCCCATATCGAGTGATGGATTAGATCAAAGAACTGGTATTTTACTGTAAGCAAATTAGTATAGTCTTGATGAAGTGTTGCGAATCAATTATCTTGAATGAAGTATCAACACAAAGTTTACACAGTTATAACTGCTATCTGCATTGACACCGCACTTACTTTCAAATAGCGAGCCTTGAATTCTACTGAATTGACATATGCCAACCAGTATTATTTCAAGTATTGCTTTATTTACTTGTTATTTTAGTAGCTTTGCACAACACTTCACACGCTTTTAGAAAACGTGCACCTTTACTTTTTAATATTCAGTTCTTCATATAGAATGTCTTTTCGATAAGAAGAGTAGTGGGGCAAACTGGATCTTCCCATTTCTGGGATTTTCAAAATCTGAGTTGTCCGGTACTAATTTCATTCTTTACTTTTGCAGCACTTCCTTCCTCTTTCCGAATATTCCAGTCAGAAGTCAATTTTTAAAAGACTAAGTGCTGTGACGGTTAAGGAGAGGAGCGTTAAATTTTTTGCTGAAAGATGGATTTTTGCACTAATTCGGACTTTTGCACTCTTTTTGGTTGACTTAGCTTCACGATGCCCCTGGTTTTCAAGAAGAAACTTCAGATGTCCTAGCTTTCGCAAAGGAACTTGCATCAATGGAACCTATTGCGGAAGCTTTATTGGTGTAATGTTTTACTCCATTTGACGGTGTGGGGTCATCCTTCTTGTTTTGCCTTTTGAAACCCGCACGTGCACAACAAATTTTATAGAAACTTTTGTCTGTATTTGAGAATGTATTTATTCCTCATTTTCATACAAGTTTCTTTATTCTCTTTGGATGATATTGCAGTGAGCTTGTGGTACGTTGTTTGGGTACTGCTTTTATTAATGTAGCAATATTATATTGCCCCCATACCACAACTCATTGTAATATTCTCCATTTTGAGGAGATTTTGGAGAACAATTCTTCTGTTTTTAGAAGACTTGTACTCTTACTTTAGAGAATAACTCTTCCATTTTGAGAAGGCATGCACTCTTTCTTTAGAGAATAATTTTCCATTTTTGAGGAAATATTATTCTTGCTTTAGTAGAGTGTGCCTTGTATTGGAGAAGCCTTTCTTCCTTTTTTTTTGGCCTCGCTGGAGGGCTTTGATTTGACATTTCAACTCTGGAGAAGTGGGCCTCCACAGAGATTGCACTTCATCTCCGGTGAAATGTGCCCCCGAAGAGGTCTTTATTTGGCATTTCAGTTCGGGAGAAGTGGGCCTCCGAAGAGTTTGCACTTCAGCTCTGGTGAAATGTGCCCCCGAAGAGGTCTTTGTTTGGCATTTCAGTTCTGGAGAAGTGGGCCTCCGAAGAGTTTGCACTTCAGCTCTGGTGAAATGTGCCCCGAAGAGGTCTTTATTTGGCATTTCAGCTCTGGAGAAGTGGGCCTCCGAAGAGTTTTCACTTCAGCTCTGGTGAAATGTGCCCCGAAGAGGTCTTTATTTGGCATTTCAACTCTAGAGAAGTGGGCCTCCGAAGAGTTTTCACTTCAGCCCTGGTGAAATGTGCCCCCCAAAGAGGTCTTTATTTGACATTTCAGCTCTGGAGAAGTGGGCCTCCGAAGAGTTTCACTGCAGCGGTGAAATGTGCCCCCCAAGAGCTCTTTATTTGGCATTTCAGCTCTGGAGAAGTGGGCCTCCGAAGAGTTTGAACTTCAGCTCTGGTGAAATGTGCCCCGAAGAGGTCTTTATTTGGCATTTTAGCTCTGGAGAAGTGGGCCTCCGAAGAGTTTTCACTTCAGCTCTTGTGAAATGTGCCCCGAAGAGGTCTTTAATTGGCATTTCAGCTCTGGAGAAGTGGGCCTCCGAAGAGTTTTCACTTCAGCCCTGGTGAAATGTGCCCCCCAAAGAGGTCTTTATTTGGCATTTCAGCTCTGGAGAAGTGGGCCCCCGAAGAATTTGCACTTCAGCGGTGAAATGTGCCCCCGAAGAGCTCTTTATTTGGCATTTCAGCTCTGGAGAAGTGGGCCTCCGAAGAGTTTGCACTTCAGCTCTGGTGAAATGTGCCCCCGAAGAGGTCTTTATTTGGCATTTCAGCCCTGGAGAAGTGGGCCTCCGAAGAGTTTGCACTTCAGCTCCGGTGAAATGTTCCCCCGAAGAGGTCTTTATTTGGCATTTCAGCTCTGGAGAAGTGGGCCTCCGAAGAGTTTGCAGTTCAGCTCCGGTGAAATGTTCCCCCGAAGAGGTCTCTATTTGGCATTTCAGCTCTGGAGAAGTGGGCCTCCGAAGAGTTTGCACTTCAGCTCCGGTGAAATGTTCCCCCGAAGAGGTCTTTATTTGGCATTTCAGCTCTGGAGAAGTGGGCCTCCGAAGAGTTTGCACTTCAGCTCCGGTGAAATGTTCCCCCGAAGAGGTCTTTATTTGGCATTTCATCTCTGGAGAAGTGGACCTCCGAAGAGTTTGCACTTCAGCTCCGGTGAAATGTGCCCCCGAAGAGGTCTTTATTTGTTTCCTTCCTGCTCGCCCATGTCTTTTCACCATTTGATCCTCAGTGATTCCCCGTTATCATTTCCAAACCCACATTTCCTTCTTTTGGAAGTAGTTTATTTTATCAAAAGAAGTGTACTTCATTGCTAAGTGAGCTTGGAGGGGCGGACACAAGCTACTTAATCGAATGTTCGTTTGCACAAACGATCTCAATTAGTTTGCAAGGGCCCACCTCCAGTTGAATCACTCACTGTTTGCTTGAAGCACTTCTTTTGTAGAATTTGGGTCTGGAATATTTGTGGCCTGATATTCGCCTATTGAGAGATTTGTAGGAATCGCTTGGCTTTGTGATGTGTTGACTAGGTGAGCTTTGCTTTGATTGCCTTCAACATTAAATCGACATTTTAGCAATATATTTTAAGATATTTGCATATCGAAATGAAACAAGCATTTTATCGTAATAGAAAGCTCAAGATTTATAGTTTCTATTATTTATTTGCACTGTTTTTACAACGGCATTTTATACAGGAATCATAAATCCAGTATTATTCTATGAATTTTAAGCAAAAGCCATTAAGTGAAATATGGCCATTAGGCATCATCTTCCAGAACAAGGATATTCTCTCCCACCGGGGCTTGTCTCAAAGCACGAGCATATCTTTCCATCTCGTCCCAACTTCTGTCCGCTGGGTGACGGCCCCCTATGATAGCATTAATGATAAGCCTCTCAGATCCCTACGTTGCAGTTCTTTCATTTGGGCCGTAATGATGAGTGAGAAGTATTTGCCCCTGAGTGGATGAGGATGGATCGTTCCTGTTTCTCCGGACATATTGCTGAAGTTTATTCTCTTTCAATAGCTTCTCAATCAGATCCTTCAAATGGCGACACTCGTCAGTGTCATGGCCAGGTTGATTGTGGAATTTACAGAATCTTTCACTTTGCGTGGCATTTTTCCTAAGTCTCAACTTTTGTGGTTTAGGATATTCAACAATATCCTTTGTTGCTAAGAAAATGTTCTCTGGAGTATCAGTTAAGGGAGTATAATCCGACGGTTCAAAGTGGCGGTTTTTCTTTGGATTTCCCTGCTTTTTCCCATCATCATTCTTCCTTTTCTGTCCTCCAGATTCTCCTTTATTAGAAGTAACATTGACATTCTGAATTTCGGTCACGACTGCTTTTGTTGGCACAGGAAAGCTTTCCAAGCGCATAAACTCGTCGGCCTTCTTATAGAATTTCTCAAGTGAGTTTGGCTCCTTCATTTTTAGCCATTTGCCAAATTCACTCGATTTATTGATAGCCCGCATCAGGTAAGTCAAAACTATCCGTGGCTCTGCGTTATCAACCTCGGCCAAGGCTATATTGAAGCGGTTTAAGGACGATCTGATAGACTCCCCGGGATTTTGTTCTAGACTAGAGAGTGACATTATATCCTTGGCCTTTGTAGCATATAGCCTGAACTGATCTTTGAACTTTCGTGTTAAGTCGGAAAATTGATCCACGGATCTAACTGGTAGCTTTGTGAACCAAAGTAAGGCCACTCCCTCTAAGTATATCGGAAAGTATCGGCACTTGATTTCATCTGTTGCTCTTGCCCCGGTCATATGCCAATCGTACTTGTACAGGAACTGATTAGGGTCACTTGTGCCTCGATAGGCCGGGATAGTAGGAGGTACAAATTTCCTTGGAAACTCTGCCTTCAAGATCTTTTCGGTGAACGGTGTCTTACTTGGAGAAAACCCCCAATCATTTTCATCCTCTTGCCTCTGCATGCTCTCTTTCATAATTGAGCGAATCATCCCTGATAGGTACTCCTTATCGTTCAGAGGCTTTGCCGGGCAGAAGTCAGCTGCTCTTTCAGAAGTTTGCCTAGGCAAATGTTCGTGAAAAATTGGCTGCGGCCTTGAACCTTCAGCTTGAGAAGGTGCCCCTGCGGCGGTGCCAACTGCTCTTCGAGGGATACCATTGTCTTGGGAATCATGGGCATCATCTGCAAAGGTCTCTTCATTATTTTCTGTTTGACGGTTGCCCCCAAGTAAAGCATTCATTCTTTCCAGCATTAGAGTGTTCTGGGCTTCCATTTGCTGATATAACCCAGAAACTGCAGCATCAAACACCTCTTGTGTAATTCCAACATTCAGAGCTGCTTCATTTGGAGCAAGAGAAGTGGTAGTATTCTCATGAGCATCACCGGATCTATCAGATCTGAGCTGTCTTCCAGTAGTCATTATCTCGGATAAACTTCTGGTCTTTAGAGAGATTCTTTCAACAAACTTTCGCGAAGCAATGGTGAAAGTATTCCTGAGTTGGCTTCTCAGTGAAAGCACCAAAAATGTTAACGCTAAAATTTGAACGCTAACACCCCGGTTTATGAAGGGAGATTGTGAAAGCACCACCCGATAGCTCGGGAACAGATTATAAGCAGATAATAGCGAAAAAGCAGTAAACAACAGCAATTTTATAGTGGTTCGGCTTAAGAGAGAGCCTACGTCCACTTTGAATATCTTTATTGACGATTTGATTACAAGCCAATGCAATTACACTTCGATTACAACACACTTCGAGTTACAAGTGACTTAGAACAAGTAGCCTAAACTTCAATGTCGATCCAAATCTTTGAACTCATGTTCGACATGTATGATTTCTTCGTGAAGTTCCTTGAGGTGTTCTTTATATCTCAAAAGCTTTAAGTGTTGAAGTAGTTCGGAATGCAGCAGAGTAACGGCGCTTGAAATGGATGATCCAAAAAGTCCCCTTTCTGTTGGAGTTATGGGTGTATTTATAGGCATCTTCGGAGTTAGGTCGTAACTCGTATACGACTCACGATGAATCGTAACTCGTGTACGACTCATGATGAGTCGTAACTCGTGTACGACTCATGATGAGTCGTAACTCGTATACGACTCATGGTAGGTCACGGCTGATTTACTGGGTTCATGGCCTGGCCTAGAGTTATGCACCCATCTGAATGAATGATACAAGTTCTAAGTCGTTCACGAGTTAACCAAACGCAGTTTCCTTTATGCTAGCATGAGTCGTACACGACTCATCATAGGTCGTAAGTCGTCAGCGATTCTTCTTACTACAGCGTGGTGTTGAACTTGTCTCCAAGTCTTAGGTCGTGAACAACTTATCTTTTGAGCCGTAGACTTCCTGTCGCGCCATCTTCTAACTCGTAAGATTGTTATCTCGTAGACTCTTTAACTCGTGGAGGCCTTAAGCCGTAGATCCTTATCTCGTAGACCCTTTAACTCGTAGAGTCTTTAACTCATAGATCCTTAACTCGTAGGTCGTTCAGCCCTTGAATTGTTAGGTCGTGAAGACCTTGAGTCGCACAGTTCTTGAGTCGTTGATCCACTGAGTCGGCCTGCCTCATGAACCGTTAACCCTCTTGAGTCGTTCCATTCCTCTAAGTTTCCTTGAACCTTAACTCGTTAAGTCGTGGCACTTCTTAGGTCGTCCAATCCTTGAGTCGTTAAGCTTATTAAGTCGACAACCTTGTTAATTCGGCAACCTTATTAAGTCGGTAAGTCGTGCCACTTGTTAGCTCGTTAACCCGCTTCATCAGTTAGGTCGTTGACTTCGAGTAGAAGATAGGTCGCTCCATTCTCTAAGTCGTATACCGTTTTGGACGGGGCGCTACCCCGCACCCCGCCGGGGGCGCTGCCCCCTGGACCCCTGCGACCTGACCGGGCATGTCGATCACCGTAGCGGTGGCGTTGCCCCCGCACCCCCACCTTGGGGGGTTGGCACCCCCCATGGAAACCCCCTCTGTAGGGGATCTTATCTGAAAAGCCATTCAACAGAACTTGCTTTGTTGGGATGCTGAGTTGACTACTCTTCGAGACGAACTATCATTGGTTTCTCGGTCGATTTTTGATATCACGGCCATGCTGAAAAAGTGGAGTTAACAGTTAGAATCTTGAAGTAGTCTTCATTGTTGCATTCTTTTGCTTCGAGCATGTTGTCTGCAGATGCTTGGTGCATTCATGTATATTGGTTCAGATTTGTACTGAACTTGTTTTTGTGTCTTTCTTCCAATTTTCATCTGTGAATATTGTCGAGTCTGATTGTATAGCAGTTGTACACGTGTCTTGTGATCTTCATATATGAATCCTTTGCATTCATGTACTTGAGTCATTTGAGATATTGGATCTTTGCATTCAATTTATTTAATTTGTTGAAGCTTTGCATCCATATACTTGAGTCGTTGCCTTTTGGTCTGCATCATTGCTTGACCTGTTGCACTGTTGTCGACACTGGGTTGCATACCTTATTGCATTCACTCCAAGTAAGTTGATTCTCTTTACCATATGCATCTGTAGTTGTTTCACCTGTTGTGCTTCATTGTGGTTTCATGTCTGTAGTTGTCCGCATTCACTCCAGATATTCTTCACTTTTGTCTATGTTGATACTGTATGCTTGCATATCCCTATTGCATATGTACTGATCTGGTCTATCTCCTTATGCAATTGCTGTTTGGACCTGTTTGTACCTATGTAATTCACTTGTATCACTTTCTATCACACTTCAGTTTGTGGTTGGCATTGATACAGTTTGTATTTGAGTTGAACTTGGTCCAGTCTCATGTAGTTGTCACTGGTTACTGCACACTTGTACACACATTCATTCATGTTGTGTGTCATTGAGGTTTTTGCATGCAGGCCATATTTCTCCTTATGCAGATATAATGCGTACCCATTTTTGTAAGTGCTCATATAAGTTACAGGTTGATATTTTCTTTTTTAGTGATTCATTCATGTGCCTAATTGTGAATATATTTTGTTCTGGTCCGGTCATCATGTAGTTCTATATATGTACATGTCTTGGTTCACTGTTGTACTTCACTGCACTTGATTGTGATGTTGTTACCAGACTTGAGTTGTACCTTTTTTCATGTTTTCTGGCCACTGTGTACTTTGAGTAGTATAGTTGGTTTATCATGCATGTTCACTGGTATCATTTGCTTTGTTGACTTGTGCATTTGAATGTGTATTTGGTTCTGGTGCTCTTGGACATACATTACTTGTTTCACTGTTGGTGTTGATATTGCATGTTGAATCCAGCTTGTCTTTTGACTCGACTGTGCACACGAGTTGGCGAGGCAGTGCACACGGGTACAAATGTACACGAGTGTACTACAGCCACTCATGATTACCTGTCCCAGGTAGAAATACTGATATGCACAGATATTACACAATCAAAAGTGATGACAATAACCCATATATCTGATTCAAACATTATTTTCAAAATGAAAAAAAAAACATTTTGTCATCTATCTTCTTTAAAATTTGAGTTTGCTGAATTGTTGTTTAACACTGTTAAGTGTTATATTTACCGCGATCCGATTTCTTTGTTAAAAGAATCGGATATGTGAATTTATCTTTAACTGTCGTCTAATTGCTATTTAATTATTATTGCTGCTATGCACTAATAACTGAGTTTGAATTAGACTGACCCGTGTATTATTTTCTTTTGAATGTAATACTCGGGTCAGACCGAGTATTTTTACAGCTTGAAGATTTTCAGGCAGCGAAGTTAGAGAGAGGGGAATTACCGCATCGTAAAGTTTTTGGGGAAATTTTTCTTGTACTTTAAAAAGATATATGTATATTCCGCTGTATAAAAAAAATTTAAATGCATTGTATAAACTCTGATATTTGTATGTAAAAAAAAGTTCATTTATGAGAAATATGATTATTATTCTGTGATTGATTCTGTTTAAATGTTATAAACTAAATAACAATCCGTCATTTTGAACGTTTCTAGTTGGTTTAATTACCGACTAGGGGCGGTCAGAGCGGCAGGTCGTTACAAAAGTGGTATCAGAGCTTTGGTTTACACAAAGCTTAGTTTATGGCGTTTAATATGAACAGTTACTAGAATCACTTTAAAGAAAGTGTTTACAAATCTAAAGAAGTTTAAAATTGTTTTCTTTAAAATAAAAAGTATTCTGAAAATTAGAATTATTTTTGAAAATTCCCCTCTCTAAATTTAGGGTTGCGATAGTTCTCTTCGGTAATGTCTCCTTAGATTTGAGTCCCGATCATTCGATAACCCATTATCGAATTGGTGAGATTTATGAAGAATAAAATATAAGTTAAGTGAATTAGTGAATTGGTTTAAATCAAATATTTTGAATATCTCCAAAGTAATAATTGGGAAATAAAATGACATGTGAATTTGGTTATAGCCAAGCGGATTATTGAACTATGACTCGGGAATTTGATTCTGAATTCTTTTGAAAATTGATTTCAAATGTTGTGAAGAACGATTTAGTAAATAAATGGATTATAAATATTTAACTTATAATATGGACTTTTGGTATATAACTGAGTTATATAAATTAAATTGAATTAATAAAGGAGATTTATAATCGAAGTTTTATAAATAGAAGTGGAATTTGTAAATATTGTTTATAAATTTGAAACCAATTGAATTTGATAAATGAAACATAAAAGTTGTTAAAGGAGATATATTCGTAATTTTGGACAGCGAATTATCCTTTAAGTTAAATATTGTGATAATAAAAGTTGGTTGGGAATTTTATTCACAATTTTGGACAGTGAATATATTATTAAATAAATCGGTTATGTCTTGGGAAAATGATTGAATGATCCGACCTTTGTTAATGAGGATTGCAAATTTTGATAGGAAATTTAATTGTCGACTTAACTGTATGAATAAAACAAGTTTTGATGTAAAGCTTATATTTCAAGTTTAGACTAATGTCAAAAATAGTTAATGTGGAAATATGAATCTAATGGAACCAAGTCGATGAGTGGCTTACTAAAGAACTAGTTGATTATTTTGGAAATGAAAAGCAAATGCAAAAATTCAAATGGGATTTAGATTTCGAATTTGATATTTGTTAATACGAAAATCCATAATAGATTTAATTGATTCAGTGATGAATTTGATTTTGAACATGCAGAAAATGAAGTTAATGGTTTTAAAGATGTTTTAAAATGCATTAAGAATCAAAAGCATAGATTTCAACACTCATTGTTGAAATAGACGTTTTCGAGAGAAATCAAAGGAAATGGTGGACTATAACACTGTTGTTATAGTAAATGATTTCCTAAAGGAAAAGTTTTATATAGTATTGGGATTTATATATCTATCTTAAATTCGAATTCCTATACTAATGATTTGGGTCGTCGTAACGATGTTTTACGCAACATTCGTTTTGACTCAAGTTAATGTGTTTAAAGGATGATTTTATTTAAGAATGAAATATATACTTGATTATGATTTAAGTATATTGAATGTTTTCCAAGTGTTGGAAATAAAAGGATTTGTGAATTACTTATTATTAAATAAGTATGGAAATATTTTCCAATATGAAATGAAAGGTTTGAAATTTTATCTTTTAAAGATAAATTGAAAATGAATATGTGAAATCGTTTTGAAAATCGTATATTCATAGATATTTTGGAAATGTAAATTCACTATGGAATTTATAAAAGAAAGTGAAATTTGTTAAAAATAAATATTGATTTATTTTTGAAGTGTGGAAATAAATTTACGGATTTGGAACGTAAGTTTAAAATAAATCGGTAAGGATTTATTTGATTGATTTAAATGAACCATTTTAAGTTTGAAATGGATAAATATTTGGAAATATTTCTGTTTAAGGAAATTGCTTTGAAATTTGTTTTCAAAGATTGAAAGGTGAAAAATGATTTGAAATTTGTTTTCAAATGGTTGAAGCGTGAAAAATATATCTTGTAAAGATATTATTTTTGGAAAAAATGAACAATTAGTTCAACTTGGAAATTTTCAAAGGATTGAATTTTGAGTTAAATTGAGTTTAACTTTGACACCCAAAAACAATATAAGTTGAACTTTGAATTTTGGATGGTTGATTTGGATTGTATGTCTAGCATTGTGAATTGACGACATATCAATTGATCTCTATTAAATATATATCTGTTGGTGGCGGAGAATTTATTCTCTTAGCTTAACACCCTTCTCTGAGACGTACGAGCTCAGAGGTTATATATCGATAGACATCAATTATGTGTTGAGAATTGACGATGTAACATGAAATCCAAATCGAGTGTGAAGTCGATAATAAATTGGATTATGAATGTGAATTAGGTTTGAGATAACCTTAAATTTCCAAATCGACTTAGAGGAAAATTTTAAATGGATAATGAAATCGAAAATTTGTGAATCCTCTATTTGCTATGGGTATGAGATATTGTGGTTTTCATAACGTATATATGAGAATACGATAAATTCGAAAACCATTAGTTTGGAAAGTAATTGTTATGGAAAACTTTTGTAAGTACATGGGTATGATATGTACGAAATGTGAAATGAAATATTATATATGTTTGTATGATATTATGTTTTCCAAACTGAGGATATGGAAAAGTACCTTCCATTTAAAATTTGTGAAGGTTGTTGGAACTCGAGATGAGTGTCCATTTGAAAATCGTAGCTACGTAGAATTCCATTAGTTGGATTGACCATTTGAATTCCATTAGTTGGATTGACCATTTGATTTCCATTAGTTGGATTGGCCATTTGTTTTCCATTAGTTGGATTGGCCATTTGTTTTCCATTAGTTGGAGTGACTAGCGTAATTTGAGGGGCGAGATGCCTACAGTTACAAGCGATTCCACTGGGATAGTAGCGTAACCGCCGTGTGGACTGCAATCTATGGCAACAACCATGGCGAAATTCAAGAGATGAGAAATCTACAGTTACAAGCGATTCTACTGGGATAGTAGCGTAACCGCCGGGTAACTGTGATCCATGGGGGAATGTGCTTTCCATATCCATTTTAAAAAAAAAGAATTTTTAAGTATTTTCACTGGGAATTGAAGCAAGTATATTTAGTACTTGGAGATTTTTAGACTTGCGCCTGGCCAGCGTATGCCTAATGTCTTTAAGAACGACAATAGACTTGTTAAATTTCGAGTTAGCAAGTATTTTCAAACTTTAAATAGCAAATCAATAGTCTGAAATTAAAAATTACATAATTCCAACCTAATAAACTAAGGAAGAGGATTTTTGAAATGTTTTGAAAGTCCACAGCTTTGGAAAAGTTATACTATGTAAATTTCTTAAATGAAAATTTTCAAATTTAAAATTTGGGTTTTGTACGTTGAAAACTTTAGTAAAAGACTTTTGCGTCTTGATTGTAGAAAATGATGAGCAAATGAGTTAATTAACAAAGCTAGTGAGATAAAACAAATAGAATGAATTCTATACTCATTTATTTTTAATAAGTTTTGAGCTTGGTAAAAAAAAAATTGTGTAGGGTATAAACATCAGTGAAATTTTAACAATCATTTTTCCTTACTTGTAATTTCGGGACGAAATTCTTTTAAGGAGGGGAGATTGTAATGATCCTGAATTTTTGAACAATTTAAATTGAAAATATTTAATTATTTTTAAATATTTGAATGAGATTTAAATTAAATTCCCAACATAACTAGGATATTGGCGATTAAATATTAAACTTTAATCTATAAAATGTTGAATAAAAATTTAAATTTGACTTTAGAGTTGAAATTGAATATTGAATTTGTATTTTAAATTCAAACTAATGACTTAGAAAATAATTTGGATTTAAGGATTATTACTTATGCAAATTAATAATTGAATTCAATTTTGATTTGAAAACTATGAAGTTATTTGAATTCTTCAAGTTTAATATGAAGAACATATTTGAATTTAAAATTTTGAGCTAGGAGTTTGTAAATTGATTTAAATTCCATTCAAAATTTTTGTTAAGGGCTAAGTGGGCTTTGAAAATAATACCGGTCCACGTTTGATATTGATGCTGTGATTAAATATACCCGTTTCCCCTTTACCCCATTCATTCGAAACCCTAGAAAACAAATAAACGAAAAGAAAAAAAACAATGGCGGCCTCGTTCTTTCGTTCGCTCTGAAATTAGGGCTCGTGAAAATCAAAGGCTCGGTCTTCTTCCTGCTCATCTTCAAAGCTAGGGCTCGTGAGAATCGATGATGATTTCACTTCCCTCGCAGCTGCTCAATCTCGCTATCGTTCGTCTCTTCGAGTTGCTCCTACAGCCGCTTCTAATTGGTCAAGTTCGAAAACCAGGTGAGTGAATCCTTCACTCACATCCAATTCAAGCCTTTAGAGATTGCTAGCTTGTTCAAATTCATGTTTTGGTTGCTTGATTAACTCATTTTCGCGGCTTTAAAATTGTTGAATTTCCACTTTGATTCTGTAAAATTTCTTTGCTGTAATGATGATTTCCGGGTTCACTTGTTTCGAATTTCTGGCAATTGATTTATGTTGACTTTGATAATTATCATGAAACTTCTTTGACCCGATCTTTGAATTGATATGATGATTTATGTTTTTGCATGTTGATAAATTTGGAAATGATATGCATGCATGCCTGTTTACAGAGGCATAGCTCTGTTCTTGATGAAAAAATAAAATAAAAATAAATAAAATAAAATAAAATTGCCTATATGTATTTATCTATTGCATACCTGTACACATTTCGGTCAGGTATCACTGACTGTGAGTTGCATTGAGCATTTTATAGTCTTCTTCGAACTGTTTGCGTTTCAATGTACTTGTTGTTTTCATGTTATCACTAAGCACTTGTCATGTTGCATACTCTCTGTTGCACTGAGTCTTGATATAACTTGAACCTTAGTGTAGTTGTTGTTGCTTTTGGTTCACTATTTGCATCACTGGTCTTTGATGTTTAGACGGACCTGGACTTTGATATTGTTATGGTTTCGTTGGTTAGTCGAGTTGCTTACATGTGCTCTTGTAGTCGAGTCTGCATATGTGTATTTTGTAGCAGCTTGGTGTAGCACTTGTATTTAATCTGGATTCTTTTGGAGTCCCGTTCCATTCTGGTTTATGTTTTGATCGCTGAGACAGTTTTGACTTGTTTCAGTTTGAATATTTGTCTGGTTACAGAACTATTTCTTGTTCCTGGTCTTGATGGTGCACTATTACCCTATCATCTGGTTGCATTTGTCTTTGTTAGAATCTTAAAGTAGTCTTCATTGTTGCATTCTTTTGCTTCGAGCATGTTGTCTGCAGATGCTTGGTGCATTCATGTATATTGGTTCAGATTTGTACTGAACTTGTTTTTGTGTCTTTCTTCCAATTTTCAGCTGTGAATATTGTCGAGTCTGATTGTATAGCAGTTGTACACGTGTCTTGTGATCTTCAAATATGAGTCCTTTGCATTCATGTACTTGAGTCATTTGAGACATTGTATCTTTGCATTCAGTTTATTTAATTTGTTGAAGCTTTGCATCCATATACTTGAGTCTTTGCCTTTTGGTCTACATCATTGCTTGACCTGTTGCACTGTTGTTGACACTGGGTTGCATACCTTATTGCATTCACTCCAAGTAAGTTGATTCTCTTTACCATATGCATCTGTAGTTGTTTCACCTGTTGTGCTTCGTTGTGGTTTCATGTCTGTAGTTGTCTGCATTCACTCCAGATATTCTTCACTTTTGTCTATGTTGATACTGTATGCTTGCATATCCCTATTGCATATGTACTGATCTGGTCTATCTCCTTATGCAATTGCTGTTTGGACCTGTTTGTACCTATGTAATTCACTTGTATCACTTTCTATCACACTTCAGTTTGTGGTTGGCATTGATACAGTTTGTATTTGAGTTGAACTTGGTCCAGTCTCATGTAGTTGTCACTGGTTACTGCACACTTGTACACACATTCATTCATGTTGTGTGTCATTGAGGTTTTTGCACTCAGGCCATATTTCTCCTTATGCAGATATAATGCGTACCCATTTTTGTAAGTGCTCATATAAGTTACAGGTTGATATTTTCTTTTTTAGTGATTCATTCATGTGCCTATTTGTGAATATATTTGGTCCTGGTCTGGTCATCATGTAGTTCTATATATGTACATGTCTTGGTTCACTGTTGTACTTCACTGCACTTGATTGTGATGTTGTTACCAGACTTGAGTTGTACCTTTTTTCATGTTTTCTGGCCAATGTGTACTTTGAGTAGTATAGTTGGTTTATCATGCATGTTCACTGGTATCATTTGCTTTGTTGACTTGTGTATTTGAATGTATTTGGTTCTGGTGCTCTTGGACACTTGAGACTTTGCACTTTGGTGCTGCAGTTGAGTTGAGACCATAGCATTCATGTGTACATTACTTGTTTCACTGTTGGTGTTGATATTGCATGTTGAATCCAGCTTGTCTTTTGACTCGACTGTGCACACGAGTTGGCGAGGCAGTGCACACGGGTACAAATGTACACGAGTGTACTGCAGCCACTCATGATTACCTGTCCCTGGTAGAAATACTGATATGCACAGATATTACACAATCAAAAGTGATGACAATAACCCATATATCTGAGTCAAACATTATTTTCAAAATGAAAAAAAAAAACATTCTGTCATCTATCTTCTTTAAAATTTGAGTTTGCTGAATTGTTGTTTAACACTGTTAAGTGTTATATTTACCGCGATCCGATTTCTTTGTTAAAAGAATCGGATAGGTGAATTTATCTTTAACTGTCGTCTAATTGCTATTTAATTATTATTGCTACTATGCACTAATAACTGAGTTTGAATTAGACTGACCCGTGTATTATTTTCTTTTGAATGTAATACACGGGTCAGACCGAGTATTTTTACAGCTTGAAGATTTTCAGGCAGCGAAGTTAGAGAGAGGGGAATTACCGCATCGTTAAAGTTTTTGGGGAAATTTTTCTTGTACTTTAAAAAGATATATGTATATTCCGCTGTACAAAAAATTTTTAAATGCATTGTATAAACTCTGATATTTGTATGTAAAAGAAAAGTTCATTTATGAGAAATATGATTATTATTCTATGATTCTGTGACTGATTCTGTTTAAATGTTATAAACTAAATAACAATCCGTCATTTTGAACGTTTCTAGTTGGCTTAATTACGACTAGGGGCGGTCAGAGCGGCGGGTCGTTACAGAGATTTAATTAATTATAAATTAATTACCGATTAGTTGAATTTCATTAAGATGTTAATTAGGACTTAATTAAGATTTAGATATTATTTTATAAGATTTTGATTTATTATTTAATTAATAAATAAGGGTTTCACATAGCTTTGTTTCGAAAATATAAGTTTTGTTTAAAACCATTTTTCTTTTTCAAAAACATATTAAATCAAGGGATTTCTTTGTCGATTGCCCTTAAGTAGCCTCAAACAAATATGAAAACAAAGTTAATGTGGTGACACATTTATGGAAGATAAGCCATCCCATCGTTAGCGCTAAAAGCTGATGAGTAGACTGATCCTCTATTTGTGAGTCTCAAATTTATTTCTAGGCAAGGGATAGACTAAGGTCGAAATATTAGAAGCGTGATAGATATAGGACGGTTAATTCCTGTCAATGCATCATGTTTAAATTAAGTATAAGGTTATCCATTTGAAAACTCTGTATAATTTCCCAAAGTAGCGGATTGTCCGTTATTTATACTTGACCTGTTTTAACTCAAGATGTTGTCAAGATTAGAGTTCTCCAATGAGGACTCTAATACTGGTTATATACTTCCAAAAGATACGGAATAGAGTTAGCCGGGAATTATTACTTAGTTAGGAGATACTAGTTTCAGATAAGTATAGTTTATCCGAACTACTCCAAACAAATAACTTTTGCGATGGATCGTTATAAAATTTGCTATGGAGATGTACTATTCTTCCTGAAGGTGGTTCCAAAATGGAAGATAATAAATGTTGAATGTTTTTTTGATCTTGGAAAAATGAATGGATGAATGCTAGCATTGCATTGGTTACTTGGAGGGCAGTGTTAGCATTCCAAGATGGTCTGCTAGAAGAAAAGGTGAACGTAACCTCAGGTCTCACACCCAAGGATGACTAAAATTAGAGGATATGCTTCAAGGCTATGTGGTATACTACCATTAAGGTATAGTCATCACCCAATCTAGATAGATATTATAGATTATGTATGCTTGGGGCCCATTTAGGCTGTTGATCTCAACCAGGGCGATGACATGTTCGGCACTGTCCAATAAAGGGTTAGGTCGGTCTTGACTCATAGTGAGTCAGTGTAAGGCTCTCGTGAATTTTATCTAGAGATACACTATAATAGGTAGTACCATAGTGTCCTATCGTTGATGGAATTCATTTTCCACTACATGCCTTTACGGACTTAGTTGTGTACCTATTATGCTAGAATTTAATTAATGTAACAATTTTAGCTTGGTTCCATATTTATTTTAACTCTAGACATTATGATAATACTAGAGGATTTTATTTAGAAATGTTTTGGTTATCGTAAAGTGAAATCTCATCTGTGTTTTTTTGCAACGTGGTCTTACAAGATACCTTATTTTCGAAAGAATTTTATAAAGTTAAAACATATGCTTTGCTCACACCAGACCCATGTCCGATCCGGAATTTTATTTCTTTCCCTTATACTCTCTTGTACTCAAATTTTTATGAGTAGCTAAGTATTTAAATTTCTTTGGAGCTTTTTAAGAAGCAGCATGGAGTAGGAGCTTTCATCATCATCTAATAGTTTTGTTTTGTAAATTTGATGTGACATTTTGGAGTAACCATATGTACTATTTTGAATTGATGTATATGTATCTTTGACGTTTTTTAAAAAAAAAATCTATGTTTATTTTCCTCGTCTTTTATTTTCCTTACCCCACAACCTATCTCGGACACTTAGATGATCGATACATGAATGTCGTGGATGTATTATGTGTCGCGTTTAGGTGTAAGAAAGGCGGATCATTACACTTGATATCGAAGCATTGGTTGAGCAAAAACTAAGGCCTTATTGGGGTCAACTCATTAGAGATAGGGTTAGTAGCACCCCAAAACGAGTTCAGTTTTTGAGCGTCTGTTTCCTTGCTGTTCTGATCATCATTTTATGTTTGGTTTTATGCTCTTTTTCCTAAGATAATCTCATCTACGTATTATAAAAATATCTTACTTTATTCTGGTTGTAAGAATGTGTATGATAAAGGGACGAGGAAAGGGAAATAGTAGAACAAAAACCACAATTGGAAGAACCCTGAATGCTAGAAGAGATGGAATAGTTGTTGAGGCCGTAGCTCTAGTACAGCCTTGAGTAAAATTTGCAACTCTGTGCAAGGACATCACAAAACTAGGAGGAAAACCTTTCTAGGATACTAAATCCATCATTGAAGTTCAAGCTTGGATACAATCATGTAAGAAGACTTTCAAAGTTTTGTACATTTCTAATGATCAAAAATGATTCTTGGCATCATAACAATTACAAGAGGGTGCAGTTTTATGGTGGGATTCTATCAGCGCAAATGTTCTATAAGATGAGTTCTTATAGGCTAGATTCAAAGAAGTATTCAAAGACCAATACATACCAGCTATGGGAAGTACTATATTTTATAGAAGTTTCATGGATCTCAAGCAGGGAGACCTTTCGGTGGCTGGATATGAGATGAAGTTTAATGAGTTATCTCATTTAGAACTTGAACTTATTAACATGCCCACTAAAAGCGAATGAGATCATATTGGATATGAGAGAAGAATTCCATGAAAAGATGACTGCTCATATAAAGGAATCGTTTTTGGATTTAGTAGACATGGCCTTGAGGTATGAAGTGCTTTTGAAGAAGAAGCCATCAGCAGCAACACCCAGTGGCGGTACCGTTAACCCAAATAAAAGGAAGTTTAACCAAAACTGGAATAAGAAGTAGAGTAAAGGAAAACCAGTAGAAGAAGATTATTGAAACAAGTACAAAGATGTTATTTGTTTCGATTGTAATAAAAAGGGGCATATTTCAATACATTGTCAACAAGCGAAGGCTATCTCTCCAATGACCTAGAAGACGCTTTTCTATAATTGCCACCAGCCTAGACATATGGTTAAGGACTGTGATGGCCGATCTCCTCAACCCTTAGAAATCGACAAAAATACATCATTGGTATTCACGTGATGTAAATCCAAGTGCTAGAGATACAGATTATTAGGGTTTTTAAAAGAAATAAAGATAAAAGACAGAACAAAATAGAATCTCACATCATATTTAAAACAACTTATAGCTATACATGTGGAAATTACATAAAATTACTTCTAAGTGATTAATCAAGGTTACGGTAGGTACTAACCGAGCTAGGAGTAGTTATAACTGCCTATCCATTATAGGGGCTGGAGGATATCCAATATATAATACAATGGAAACTAATAATAGATAATTATCATCTTAAGAACCTCCATGCTTTATGTTTCTCCCAAACTGCTCCCTGTTTCTCCCAAAATGCTCCATGCTACTAACCACTTGGCTGCTCAAAAAATAGAGCACCCAAAGTTTGAGGGAATAAGATAATAAACTCCGAATCTATCATGGAATTGGTGTGAGAAACTCAAAGTACAATTATTTGAAAACAAGGGTATCTCATAAGACCACGCTGCACAAATGTAAAATGGGTTTTTATCTTATGATAACAAAAAGATTTGCTATGCAAAATTAGAGATATTATCTTTAATGACATTCTTTGAAAATCCTTTCAATAACATATTAATCATAGTTGGATTTGTTACATTTATTAAATTCCATAGCATAATAGGTTTACAACTAAACCATAAAGGATCGTATTGGATAATGGATTCCATACAATAACAAGGTAATGAACTACCTTTCAACTGTACATCTTTAGAAAAATGTGCGAAGGCACAAATAGATGGTTATCTACCAACACAGTGCCGGCCTACCTTTACCGTAGATAATACTGATTATGGCATCACTCGGTCGTTACTGACCATTACTGGGATCCCAAAGCATACACAACATATTGACATATGGAAGGTAATATAGATAAGGTAATGACTATATCCTAATGGGTACAACCAACATAGCCTTGTTGCATCTACCATGTTTTTGTCATTCCAAGGTGCAAGGTTTAAGGTCATATTTTACCTTGCATAGAATCATCAAATCCTCCTTAGAATGCCACATTTTCATTTCCAAGATACATTATTAAATTCCATAAATGTACAACCTCTAAGCTCGTACGTCTCAAAGAAGGGTGTTAAGTGTAAGAGAGGATAACTCCTGCACTACCAAATAGATGTACGTTTATAGATATCAATGTACATGTATTTTAGAAATCTAATGTCTGACATTCATCTATACAAGTTGTCCAGGAATAAGACAAACAGAAGGAACTCTCCTACTACATCTTGTTTTGGGAATTAACCCTAGGATTAATATTCAAAATTAAGTTCAACTATCACCATATGTATATAATATGGAAATCGAGAGGCTAGTGGCAAGGAGCCTTTCATTATGAAGATCTCCATCTTCAAAATCATTGCCTTTAACATGTTTTCACTTTCAAACGTACACTAGTTCGAAGTGGTTTTCAAATAGGAATCACCAAAATCTGACCTTAGTCTCTCCGAATTAATTATCGATAAAACATCTTATTGAGATATATCATTTCTTTTTCAATACATACAAGATTATCAAGCCTCCCTTTAACTTTGGAAAACACCAAATCATTTCTTATAAATCATGTTGGAAAACATTTTTGTGTAAAAAGGATTCATAGAAATTATACCAATTTCACTCAATAAATTTCCTTGTTCAACAAGTACTATTTATCCGATGAAATCACCTTTTAAATTCACATGAATAGTAAAAGTCCCAACTCACAATTTGACATAATGTATAAGAAGATTATTTCTATATAACCCAAGTTAAGGAATTAGTTATGGAAAGTATATCTTTTATACATATCTCATTTCCAACATTTCGACCTTATCTAGTCCTTGCCCTGGAAGAGGCTTGTTAAGCCAAGGCATTGGTTGCTCATAATCATCTCCTTAGTTTAAGCACTCCACATCCGGATCTCACGAATAGAAGAATCAGGTGTACTCATCGGCTTTTGGAGCCAAGATTTAATCATTTATTTATAACAGCTTTTCTTTCAATCATTTATTTAGACTCTTTTTAAAATAGTTATAAAAATTCCAAATAATCATTAAAACATTTATTTATTTAGTTGAAAATGTTATAAAAGATCGGGAAAGAATAGTTAAGTTAAAACTGTAATTTGTATAAGTTATTAAACTGCTACAAAAAGTGCTGCAAATATTGTTTTCAAAGCTTAATTGATCAAGACAACTTTTGTACCAGTTGAAATTCCAGCTTTATAACTCAATTCCTTTTTAAAACATTTAGTATATTTATATATTTCATATTTTTAAAGATTTAAAAATATTATTTCAAAGAAATTTCTTTTTTGGATTCCAAATTGCCAAACCGCAACCATTATGGAAGCTTGTTTTCCTCGTATTTTAAAATCTACTAAATGAAATTTTGATCATTTTATTTTGTGTGAAAATTATGATCATATGAGTTATAAAAATTCTTATTCAAATAATTTCAACTTTGACTCCATCGTTTAAATGGATTTAAATTATTACGGTGCGAAATCGTGAACTGCCGTTACGCAACGCACCTATTTTGACTCCAATTTCAATTCTTTTCAAAACTTCGCCAAATTTAGTTTTGGTGATTATAAACCATTTATAAACTAATTTAAATAGGTTTAATCATCTAGTAGCACTTTTATAATTCATTTCAGAAAGTGATTTCCATTGTGTAACTTCGACGTACGTGAATTGTTTACACAGTAAGACAACCATATTTTAAAAATCAAAACATGATGTACAAAACACAACAACCAATCACTTTAAACATATCACATCATCATCCATATCATAGTACAAATAGATTTTTCTCACCATAGACTCAATCGAACTAATTTTAAAATGACTATAGCTTCACTATTCCGTAATTGAAGCTCAAGAAGCTTGCACTAATGCATCCTAGGGGGTCCGACCTTGGCCTTTGGTGCTTGGATGCTCTTGGCCTAGCTTGTAAGAGAGGAAAGGGTCGGCCTTAGGAGGTAGGAGGTGGTGGCAGTGGGTTTCAAGGGAAGAAAGGAGGATTTTTGCTTTGGTTTTGAGATGTTTGGATAACATATATTTACTGTATATATTTAATTAATTTTTGCAACATTTTTCTCCCTAAATTTCCTATGGTAAGAAGCCATTAATGAGGAGTACAAAGAGGTGAAGAAGCATAGAAAAATGAAGGAGGAAATGTTAATGGAAGTGAAGATGGATGGTGGGTATTTATAAGTAAATGGAAGCGATAAATATCATGATATTTAAGTGCAAACACATCATCATTTCATCACCACCACACTCTCCTCCTCCATCGCCATTTCAGCCAATGTAACCCCCTATATGGCTACTCAAGTGTGTGTGTGATGGTAAGTTGATGGTTGAATTTGGTTGGAAAATATCATAATATTTATAAATAATATCTCAATATTTTCTTTTATTATTATTTTTGTGTCTATGTGTGTATATGTGTGTGTGTGTGTGTGTTTTCTTGTGCATCTGTATATGTACATGTATGTGCACATGTATATGTTAATATGTATGTCACAAATGATCCACAACGTTGCACAACTTCTCAACTTTGAACTGTAATGAATTCCGATTTTGATTTCTGATCATATTTTCACTTCTTAGTCAATATTCATGTATTTGCAAACAAAGTTTGAAAATAATATTTCTATCATTGTATAATAATTAAAAGAGCTTCATTTAATATTTAAAAATAATTATTAAATTATTTAAGCTCCATTTAAATCCAAAGTTAATTATTCCTAATTAGCGACATCGCTAATGATGTCATAAAGACATTTTATTTTCAAAAAATAAAATAAATAATTTTATTACATATTCTCACTTATATAGATAAATCCATGTGGGTGTCCAGCTCCATGCACAATGTCGGAGGGTCTAAGAGCTTCTTATCAGTAGAACGATTTTCGTTCATTTTATCGATATTTTCCAAAGTGTATATTTTATAAATATTTATTCAAAATAAGATTACCAATATTATTTATTGTTCAAAAAACCATTATTAATGTTAAAAATCTTATATCTAAATATTTTATATTTAAACATTATTTTCCAAAATGATAAATATCCGGGTCATTAAAAGGACCGCCCATTATTTAAGAAGGGTTGGTGATTAAGGTCACCGCTATTACGGACGATCCCTCAAAGTATGAAGATGTTAAAAGGAAGGAAATCTTGGAAGGTACTTTAATTATTAATGGCATTTTTGTTAGATTTTTGTTCGATACACGAGCTTCGCATAGTTTCATCTCTAAAGAATTGATAGATAGATTAAGGCTTCCTCCAAAATATGTTGAAACTCCTATCTATGTGTCAAACCCCTTTGGTGGTATGACTAGTCTATGTTTAATTTATGAGAATGTACAAATTCCTATCTTATTCATCGTTTCCCATGGAATATGTTTGTGCTTGATTTTAAAGGTTTTGATGTCTTGCTTGGAATGGATTGGCTGGCTAAGTATAATGTTATCCTTGACTATGTTAATCATTGTGTAGTGTTGAAAGCCAAGACCGAAAGGGTATTTGAAAGAACATCTTGTGAGATCCCAGATAATCGTATGAGTAGTTTTCTTTATTCCTTAGGATCATCAAAGAAAGAGCTACAGTCTATATTAGTATTTAAAGATTTTCTAGATCTTTTTGCGCCGATTAGCAGTTTCCTTCCCCATCGAAAAATTGAATTTCGTCGTGATTAAGTTCCCAGTGCAAAACTTGTTATTCAAGCCATACGTAGAATGGCCCCGAGAGAAGCATATGCTAATAAGTCAAACCGCTGATTTGTTAAGAAGAGGACTGATTAGACCAAGTCATTCGAATTGAGGACCGGTAGTAGTATTTGTGGCTAAGTCCAATTGTTCTTTAAATTTGTGTGTGGAATACAGGGAGTTAAATAAGCAGACATTCAAAACAAGTATTGGTTACCTTGAATAGATAATATGTTTGCCCAACTTCATGGGGCTAGAGTATTTTTCCAAATCGACCTTACTACTGGTTTCCATCAATTAAAGGTAGTGGAGGATAGTATACCCTTAACTACTTTGAAAAGTCAGACCTTTTTGATGAGTGGTTGGTTATGCCTTTTAGGCTAACAATGCACCTACATTTTTCGTTAATCTTATGAATCGAGTTTTTAGGGATATTCTAAATAAATTCATGTTGGCTTTCACGAACGACAGCCTTATTATTTCCAAGACTGAAGAAGAGCATAAACACCATTTGGAAGTGGCGTTAGAAATGTTTAGGTAAAATGATTTAAAGGCAAAGTTCTCTAAGTGCCACTTTGGTAGTCAGAAGTGAGATACCTAGGTCATGTGGTATCGGGATACAACATTTCAGTTGACCTAACTAAGGTAGCTGCTGTGCAAGACTTCAAAAGACCCCAAACTCCCACAAAAGTAAGAAGCATTTTAGGGATGGCAGGTTGTTATAGGAAGTTCATAAAGGATTACTCTAAGATTTCCTCTCATCTAACCAAGCTAAAAAAAAGGATGTCAAATTTTAGTTGACTCCAAAGTGCGAAGCATCATTCCTTGAGTTAAAATAAAGGTTGACCACTGCCCCGGTTTTAGCTATTATAGATGGAGGAGAGGGGTTGACTATTTATACTGATGCTAGTAGAGTTGTGTAATGCATAGCGTTGATTCGACATGGAAAGGTTATAGCTTATGCATGTAGACAGTTAGAGCGTCACAAGAAGAATTCTGCAATGCATGACTTGAAATTGTTAGCCATAGTACTTGAGTTAAAGATGCGGAGGCACTACTTGCTATGAAGAACCCTTCTATTCCTCTTTAGTTTATTACGAATTTTTAAGCATCCGAACAGTAAGTTTCTTCTTTAAATAGGCGAAAAGTTAGAGCTGTTGATCGATCACAAGTCCCTGAAGTGCCTTTTCACTTAGAAGGACCTAAACTTGAGGCATCATAGATGATTGAAATTTCTGGCATCTTATGACATGGATATTCTATACACGCTAGGAAAGCGAATGTGACGGCAGATGCTTTAAGTAGGAATGAAGTTTTGGTGCTCTTGGAAGTTAAAACTACTCTTTAGGAAAGGATTGCTTATAAGGAAAGGGAGAATGAGCATTTAAGGATTATCATCCAGGATGTTGAGAGGGGTTGTATTCAAGTTTTGAGTTAGATAACCATGGTATATTGCATATGAATGCATGCATCTACGTCCCAAATGTCGATGGCCTTAGATAAGAAGTTATATCAGAATGTCATCGATCCAAATTAAGTGTCCACCGAGGTGTTTCAAAGATTCATCGAGATATGAAGCGGGTGTTTTGGTGGAAGGGGATGAAAAGGGATGTTTCATTCTTTGTCAATAGATGTTTGTTCTGTTAGTGGATAAAAGGAAATCATTAGAAGATGACTGGTTTACATCCAAATTTGGAAACTCCAAATTGGATGTGGGAGATGGTATTAATGGATTGCATTAATGTTTTAACTAGGACCAAAAAAGCAAATGAAGGTGTGTGGGTCATAGTAGATCGCCTAATAAAGAGTGCTCACTTTATTCCGATAAAGCCACAAAGAACAAGCAACTTCTTTAGCGGAAATTTTTGTGAGAGAAATTTTTCGATTGCACGAAGTCCTAATGAGTATTGTAAGTGATTAAAATCCCATCTTCAGTAGTCTATTTTGGGAGATGTTGTAAGTAGCTTTAGGAACAAAGCTAAGCTTGAGCACAGCATATCAAACCCAAACAGATGGACAAATAAAAAGTGTGATTCTATAAGATCTTCTGATCTTTGAAGGGCATGTATTCTGGATTTTAGAGGATAGTGGGAAGATCATCCACTTAGTAATAATTACCAAGCAAGCTTCAGTATGACACCCTAAGAAGATCTTTATGAATACCCATGCAAGTCACCAGCATGTTAGATTGAGATTGGAGATACGCTAGTAGTTCGATAAGATATGATCCAGGAAACTGCTAAAAATGTTGCGATGTTAAAGAAAAGAATGAAGGAAGCAGCGGATCAGCAGAAGAGTTATACTGATAAAAGGAGAAGAGATTTGGAATTTGAAGTCGAAAACACTGTATTTGTGAAAATTGCCCCAATCGGAGGTGTTGTTCGATTCGAAAGGGTTGGGAAGTTGACACCCTGGTATATTGGATCTTTTAATATCAATGAAAGGATTGGACCACTCGCCTACAAGGTTGAATTACCACAAAGGTTGTCAGGGGTCCATAATGTTTTCCTGATATTCCATTTAAGAAAAAGTTATGATCCTTCATTGATTTTATAATCGTCGGTTCAAGATTTGGAGATAGAACCGAACCTGACAGTGATTAGACACCAAATAAATACTGTAGATCAAGACGAGAAGAGGTTGGACAATAGGTGTTAAAATTAGTAAAGATTCAGTGGAGTGAGGATCACCAAGATTGTACATGGGAGATGGTGGATGACATAAGGAAAGCCTATCCAGAACTGATGTTATGATAGTCATTTTTGCAGTATGTATAATGTATGCGTTGTTTGGCTATGAATGCTTAGTGTATGTTTAATGTATAAGTTTTATGATATATAGTATATGCCATTTGGGTGTTATTTTAAGTTCTCTCCTTGCTTGCTAATTTCGGGACGAAATTCTTTCAAGGGGAAGAGTGTAACGACCTTGGATTTAATCACTTCAAATTTGGTTATTTAAATATATTTTATTATAATTGACTAATTGATTTTATAACTCAAATAAAATCGTTTTAAATAATGACTAATGATGGTAAAATAGTTTTTAAATCTGTTTACAAAAATAACGAGTTCAAAGAAAAATAGAAAATGTGACCGAAAATCGTTTTTCGAATTTTTTTATTTTTCGTTGTCTAAAAGTTACCGAAAGACATTATGCACATTTGTGTAACATATACACACGTTAATATCATGATAAGTGCATATAGTTAACTTAAAGATATATAATAAGGTGATATGACTTATTACTAAAATTTAAAACAAACTAAAAATATAAGCAACATAAAATGGAAAGTCTTCAAAGACATTAAGTACACATGGTACAAAGGCATGTTGGCTTGGAAAAAATGAAGAAGGAACAATGGAAAATGAGAAGAATGAGGAAGGGAGCATGCATGGTGAGGTGGCAAGCTAAGAGAGGAATGTACGTACCTTAAGATCATTTTGGTAATTTAATTTATCCATATGTGTATATACCCATTTCCTAATATTTTTATCATTTTTCTCATTTCACTTTTGCTTTATAAAACTTCCTCAAAGCACTTAAAATGTTTCGACGGCCTCTTCTTAAGTTTAAATTCAAAAAATTTAACTCTTTTCCACTTTAAATTCTAGGAAACTTATTTAAACACCTTCTCCTCCATTTCTACTCCACTTCTCCTTTCCAAAACAAGCTCCACTACCCTCCACCATCTAGGTCAAGCATTATAACCTCCTAGGTCAAATCATTTTCATCCAAAAGCCCATAAAGACTCCACATTTCCAAGCTAGAAGCAAAGACCTAGGCCATGTTTAAGTTATAGAAAAGTTAGCTTAGTTTTGTGAAATTTCAATGAGTAAAGTTATCAATTTTATTCAAATTATTAACTTTATAAATGATGTATATTGGCTAGTAAGCATGATGCTTATTTGTGTAGTTACGAATTTTAATTGGTTATGCCTATGTATGCTTAGAAATGATGTCGATTTGGTTGTATATAAGTATGTTATATATGGTGTAGTTAAACATGGAGATCGAAAGTTAGGTGTAGTAAATTAGCAAGGTATGATCTTGCCTATGTTTGGAACTATGTTGTTGTGATGTGGTTATGATGTTGGTTATGGTCTTGGCATATGTTGTTCACGCTAGTAAAGTTAGCCCTTTTCCTAACTTATGCAACTTATGAAATCCCTTTTTGAAACGTTTGAACTTTGGTTTTTAAATTTATAAATATATTTAAGTTAAAATTTGTTTAGTTTTAAAAAATAAATGTTTATGTTTACAATGTAGTAATTTTTTCAAGGATTAAAGCTAAAAGATTTAGAAAATAAAAATTCAAGTTTTAGAAATTTCAGGTCGCATAGCGATAGTCGCTATAAGTGTAGTTCATGGAAATGAACTCTTTTTAAAATCTAAAAATGTTTTCACTTAGAAATATTTTTGGAAAATATTTCAAAACTTATATTAAGTAATTGAAAAGGAAATTATTATGTAATTATTTATTTATTTAATTAATGATTATTTAATTAAATAATTAGTACTTAGTCATTGGTTAATTAATACTTAAATGTTAATCAATTAAGATAATTTTAATTAGTTAATTAATTAAATTAAATTATTATTTAATTAATAATTAAGGTTAATTTATTTATTTATTAAAGATTAATTATTGTTTTTTTATTGATAAGATTTAATTAATCATTAATTAATTACTAATTAATTAAATTTAATTAAGATGTTAATTTGTACTTAATTAAGATTTATTTATTATTTAATAAGTGTTTAATTTATTATATATTTAATAAATGAGGATTTTAAACTCTTATGCACTCAAATTTTTATGAGTAGCCAAGTAGTCAGCTTCTCTTGGAGCATTTTGGGAAGCAGCATGGATTATGAGCTCTCATGTAACAACCCGATATTTTCAGCCATTCGCATCCACACATGCCGGACTTGAATTACTCAAAATAATGCTTTGTAAATAAATTTGGAGCAAATGAAATACAATCACAGAACCACAAACATAGAAATATCAGAATAACTCGTAGCGGAAATTAAAATACCATAGTAGTTCATGAAGCTACTATAACAAACTCTTAAAACATAATACATAATATCAGTCTGAAAAACATATACAATGGAAATCTCAGATACATAGCAGTTTATAAATACCAGACCTGAAATAGAATAACTGAAACTGAAAGGGAACAGGTAACTAGACAAGCAGAATCTCCAGCGATTCCTAGCTCCAGAAAGAAATCCAAAGGTAAGCTGTAAATACTCAGGCCGACCCGAGCGTAAAGTAAAACACAAAACACTCGAGTCAGGACAATATATACTAATATAATGTAAACCAACTTAAGTGAACTGTAGTAGAAATGCATAATAACTTAAAGGATGCTTGAGATCGCCCATCCTTTAAGAATTAGTTAAACTATAAATTAAATACATCCCGTGGTTAAAATTTAAAAATGGTATATTTTATACTACGAAATCAAATATCATTTCAAAATTCAGTATCATTCAAAATCCATTTCAAAATATCATAATATCATATCTTCCAAACCATATTCATTTTTATTTAATTTAAATACCATTTCAAAACACATTTCAAAATAGTTTATATTTCGAAACAAATTACTTCATTTTTAAATCGTTAGAATGAAGTTATTAAATTGAATAATTAAATTTTAAATTTCCAAAATTTTAATCTTTCAAAGTTCATTCATTCACTTAAATTTATTAAAACAATGAAAATTCAACTTTCGCAGCATTTAAAAAATGCTATAGAAAGTCACAATCAAAACAATTCAATTTAACAAAAGACAGCATTTTAAAATGCTGTAATAAGGTTACATTAGTTTCAAATAAACTTAGTTAAACTCAACAATTATAACATTTACAAAATGCTATAATAGCCTTTAATTAAATTTAGGCATTTGGTTCATTTTTACCCACTACAGCATTTACAAATGCTGTATTATCATTTACATTAGAATTAATAGCATTTCAGATATGCAGTTAATTAACTTCAAATATTCAGTATAATTTCACAAACAATTATATTTTTATTTAAATCATTTTTAACTTATAAAATCATATAATTTCACTTTTAAAACAATCATTCAAATACCCTAATATTCATGATTTTATAAAGTTAAATCTCCATTCAAAAATCAAAATTTAATAATAATTCACTTATTAAACTCCAACATAAATGTTAAGTTCATTAAATTTAATTTAATTTAACACTTAAGTATAAATTTTCAAATATAACTTAATTTCATTTTTATTTACTTAACTTAAAATTCACTTTTAAGCCAAATTCAAAAAATTTCAATTTTAGTTATATTCCAAAATTTCAACTTAAATATTCATTCATTTTACATTTAAACTTAAATAATCATTAATATATTATAAAATCATTTAAATTCATTTAATTCAAAATATCATAAATTTATCATATTTTCATATTTAATTTAAATTCCATTTATCACCAAATTATAATTTCCAAAATAACTTACATTTTAGATTTTCTGACCTTACCATTAATTTATTTCCCTTATAAATTTTCATAAAATCAATAATGCTTTACAACAAAACATTTTTAATCAAATTTAAATCAAAATATTATAACATTTACTTTTCTAAAATATTTTAAATTTTTTAGAAAAACATATTTTAACTACAGGTCTGTATTTCATTTTCTAGCCTAGGTAAAGTGAATATGGGTAATATATCATTTCAACCCGTAATTTACAAAGAAAACCTGGATTTGATCATTTCAAACCCACAATCCCAAGTAAATGAAAATAATTGAAAATCATTTAGGCCTATTATTTCAGCCCATAACGATTTTCTCCTATTCTAAAGTCCGTTCGGGTATGTATCATTTCAATCCATAATGATTATAATCTAAAGGGAACTTGTAGTGTGATAAACTGATAAAAATAATAAAATAGCATAATATAACAGTAACATACGATATAACATGTGTTTAAGCGTGGGTGGACATCATATAATCATAACATAGTAGATATAATATGGTGATGCATTTTACAGATTCAAAAGTGGTCAATTTACTAGTTATATAGGTATACCCTGTCTGGTGAGAATAACTCACTTGTATATGCTGGAGATGACAACCAAAACACAAAACAAAGGATCTTCAAAGGCACGAAGGCATAAATATGATTTGAGAGTGGAGAGCTAAAGATTAATTGCCTTGAATATATTCAAACAAAACAAGTATAAACAACATAAGTTACATCACAAATTTATCGTCAAATAACATAAGAAATCTATACCCAAAGCAACAAATGACTTGCACTTGCTCTCTACCTCATGTACTTCAGTTATGCAGGTGTTTAGCTCGGCCTAGGGTGCTTTAGGTTTGGTTTGGGTGTGCAAGTGGTCGGCCAACATTTTTTTGCAAGGTGGTGAAGTCTAGGTGCATAAACTAGGTGTTTAAGGCTAAACAATGCAACATAACATCACATCTTTGGCACAAATAGTTTTGGCCATAGGTCATGGGTCATGGCCAGTGGCTCCTGGAGGTGGTGGGTGGTGTGAAAGAGGGTGGAGGTCAGGCCAGCGGTGGTGGTGGCGGCGGAGGTGGTGGCGGCTAGAGGTTGTGGAAGTAGGTGCTAACAAATCTGGGCTAGGCTTGTAGGTAGTGATGGGTTTTTGGTGGATTTTTGTGTAGATCATGGCCTTGGGTTGGTTCGGCCTGAAGTGAAGGGGTAGTAGGATGGGATGTGGTCAGAGGAAGGGGGTGGTGGTGGCCAGCCAAAGCCTGGTTGAGGAGGAGTGGAGCTAAATAGGAGAAGAAGCAAGTGCACAAAATGTAAACAAGAAGAAAATAACACGAAAAAGAAATGAATTTTTACCAAACTTTTTCTCAGATGTGGAGGCCGAACTTTTTTGTGATGAGAAGTATTTTCATACGTCATAAATGAGGAGAGAAGTGGCTGAAGCAATGGGAAAAGAATCGGCCAAAACAATTGAATACAAGAGGTTGGAAAATGAAGAGACGGGAAAACAAAGGGTCTTAAGCAACTAAAGAGACATAAACTTTTCAAATTTCCATTTATTTATTTATATAAGTTTAACTGAAAATAATAATCATCTAAGTTTAAATTTCGAAAATGCAACAAAATATAAAATAAAATTAAATAAATAATAATTATATACGATAAAAATAAGAAAATAGCTCAGAAAATTCACACTAGTCAAGAAAATTTGAAAATAAACGGTATAAATTTTGGAAAACTTATATGGACTTGGAAAATATTTAAAATAAGAATAGTAATAAAAATAAAAATGCATACACAAAAATAAATAAATATAATTTAAATGAAGAAAATAGCAAAAAAATAGAAACTACCCTTTACAAATAGGAAATAAATGCAGTAAATTTTGGAAAAATTATAACATCACTTAAAAAATTTTTAAAATAAAATATATATCTAACATGTCAAATAAAACATATTAGAACATGATTTGACAAATTAAAATATTATTTATACAAAATAAAATAGATAATTTTATTAAATAAATCAATTTACACCCTATATTGTAAAAAGCACAACTTTCACAATATAAATCGGATTTCAACGAAACGAAAAGCAGTGTTCTTGAAATTTAATATATTTTTATAATAAAAGATAAAATTTAAATTTTAAATTTACAAGTCAAAGTTTGATCAAATTGACCAAAATCCACACTTTTGGAAAATATACAACTTATTCAGGTTTGAAATTATCATTTACACAAAATTAAAATTTATATTAAAATAACAAATTTATTAATTTTAATAAATATAACAAAGTTTTCAAATAAAATAATCAAAATAAACAATTAAAATAAATCAAAAAATTCAGAGTTGTTACACTCTCCCGTATTCAAATCTTTTCGTCCTCAAAAAGAATGAACAAGGAATATATGGAAAAGTAAGATAGAAAAATCAAATAGTACCTAAAAAACCAATTCCTGATTCAAAGCATGAATGCCCTCCTCCGTCTCCCAGGTACGTTCTCGATCATCAATATCCCATCGTACTTTGATCAAACTAATAGATTTCCTTCTTAGCTGCTTCGCACCTCTGTCGACAATATGAAGTGGCTTACTCTCGACAATCAGATTTAGGCTAAATATCCAAACTATCAAGAGCAGAAGGCTGAACAATAAAAGATGAATCATGAAGATACCAGAGAAGATGTGAGACGTGGAATACATCATGCAATCCACACAGCTTCTCGGCAAATCCAGACAATAAGCCAAAGAACAAACTCTTTCATAATGCAGAAAGAACCCTCGAAGAGGAAAAAGGTAGGAATATCTAGGAGGAAAAGTAGGTCGGAACACAAGGATGGGCCATTATTTTTAAAACATATACATTTTAATTTAAATTTTTTTACATCATTTTAAATGTTTTATAATATGATGAATAGTCATTTGATTCAATTCTGATGGTTCAAACTAAACAATATTTAAAACATTTTAAAATCTGTAGAGGGAAAAATAACCGATCAAAATATTCTTTATGTAGTACTTTATCAAGATACTTTTATAAAAATACTTTTATAACTCGATGTCTTAACAAGTTTACTTTCGTTCTTGCAGAATCTGGCCATGCGTTGATCAGGCGCAAAGCTAGAATTCTCCAGGTACTTAGTAGACTTGTTTCAACACCCAGTGAAAATACTTGAAAAACCTTTAAAACAGATATGGAAAGTACAATCCAAAAAAAATCAACCAAACCAAAATAGTTGTCTAACCATGGATCGCAGATACACAATGGTTACGCTTGGATCCCCCAGGAAACAATCCGTATTCGTAGGCCATCTCAGCCAGGAAGTTTCGCTACTAATGTGACCTATATAGAGTGCAGGATACACAATGGTTACGCCTGGATCCCCCAGGAAACAATCCGTACCCCTAGGCGAGCTCAGCCTAGCAGTTGCGCTATGCAGTCGCGATCATAAGACCATGGAGATCGCCATGGAATTCGATGGACACTCGAGTATCATATCCGGAAAAACCAAATCAGAGAGATAATAATATGGATAGAATGAATCCACAGTGTGGCCACAAAGCGGATATCAAGGAGAAGGCACTTTCCATATCTTTACTTCGAAAATATGTATCATATAGTATCATTCAAATTACTTTCAAATATCATACTTATATAAAGTCCATTATATATAAGATTTCATTTTCAAATCAAATACTTTGCATAATCAATAGTATACCAAATCACACTTGTATAGACTTCGATTTATAGAAAATTTCAATTTACAAATTGAGTACCTTTTCAAATCAACAGTTTTCAAATCAATTTCATACTTATACAAATCCAATTTATATAAGTTCGATAACTCCGAAATCAAAGTATTTAAATAAACAAGGTTCTCAATTTCAAACCATTCAATATCAATTCAGCTTCAAAATCATATATGATTTCACCAAATCATTTCTTCCAAATTACATAAATTTAGTTTCAAAGTTTCTTAAACAATAGATTTAGAAAATAATCCTAATTTCCAAATCAAAAAAATTTAGGTCAAACAAATTCATTTCCATTTCAAACATATATTCACTTCAAAAATCATAATACTTTCAAAGTTATAAATCTTTTGAAACCAAATACTTGAAATCTTTTCACTTTGAAAATCATAACATTTTGAAATCATACATTTGAAATCATAAAACATTCCCTTAATTCTTTACATTTCACAAATTTATTCAATTAAACCAAAATCTAAAATTTTCAAATTTTAATTCCATTCAAACCATCAGTTTCAGTTCAATTTAGTTTTCCAACAAAACCATTTCAAATATTATCAAATTTCAAATATAGATTTGATTTACAAAATAAACTATTAAATCTTAAATATGTTTCAAGGCTTAAATATACCATATTTCAAAACTGAATTTTATAATTTCATATATTTCAAATTTTACTTCATTATTACTTAGTGTTGAAATATTTATTTCACAGATCCACTATTTTTAAATAAACTCAAATTACAGGTAAACCAAATATCCTTTCGTACTAATATAAGCTTCAATTATTCATTTATCAAAATCAATGGTTTTCAAAGTCATCTTATACTTACATAAAGTTTATCTTATATAAGGATCAAAACTTTCAAAACTAAATTTCGCTGCATGAAAAGCCATATGGGATTGAACATCTTTGCTTACAAAAAGATTTTTTAATTAAGAATAGTTTTGTATATAAAATAGTTTGTATGAAAAATAGAATAAAACAGTTAGTTTAAGAAGAACAAAAGTAAAATAGTTTTGAAAAATGGTTTTAAATTTGACAGTAGTTTTTCATAAAAGAAAATTTTCAATTAAATTACAAAGGTATCCAACTCAACAACTTTCAATTTCAGCGTCAAGTATACCAATGAAATTAGGATATAAGATGTACATAAGCAATCATTTTGCAACATTACATTCGATCGCTCGCTCGATCACACAAGTTCGCTTTCGAACTAGTATTGTCCGTTTGACTTCCCTAATGTGGACTTCGATATGGTTTCTCGACTAGAAGTCATCAGTCTCCTTGCATAGCCATATACTATGATAGAGAATTTTAGAATCAAGCCCAAAATCCATATCAAATATTCTCCATCAAGAATCAAATGAAAAATCCTAACACGAAATGGTGTAATTCACCTCAAACTTGTGTATTCAAACTTGGATCAAATTAATCATGCGAATAAAACAGCATACATACAACTTATGTATCCATTCCAACTTGTTATATAAATAGTTTCATAAAGATGTTACTAAGTTAAAACATTTAAAACTAAATTTTTCTCAAACAATTGAAGACTAATTTTTATCCAAAACATTTCAAAACTAAATTTCATATTAGTAAAATTCAAAATAGTCTTATTTATTTACTTAACAAAACAGTTTCAACTTATACAAATCATATTATTTCATACTTGAAACATACAAACTAAACTTATATTCTTTATCAAATACCTTACACCTTTCAAAATTTCTTAGCTTTGAAAAGTTAACCTTGATTTGGAAGTGCTCGAACCTTCAAAATAGTCGAAGAAATCATATTTTCAATCTAAGAGTTGGAAATCAACAACAAATCAGTAAATCAATTTCAAAAGATAGGCTTATACCAAAACAAATCTGAATCTCGAGGACTGAACACCGGCTTACTTTAATCATTTCAAACGTGTGTGTGTATATATATATCTTTCGAATATCAAACCATACTTCAAAATCTAAAATCAAAATTTGGTTTCACAAAATCACTCGCGTAGCAGTACTACTAGAGTGGCCTCTCCCCCACTCAGAAACTTGAAAATCAATGTTGATGATGCATGCATTCATCACCGAAATTATTTTCCAGCGACATAAGTGGGTTCTGGACTTTTATTTTCTTGAAACTTCTTCGAAATCACTTTGAAATCATTGGAATTCATTCGAATACATTTGAAACACTTCTTATTCGGAAAATATCTTAAAATCATATTATTATATTTTTCCAAATCTTAAAACCGATTTCAAAAGATCGGAGTTCGATTCCTCGAAATTCAAATTCAAAACCTTTCAGTTAAAAATCATTTTATATAAATTTAAATTTCTCATAAATTTTCAAAATTTCAAATCCTTTCAAAGCTTCAAATTTTCATTTTTAAAAGGTATAAAATATTTATAGAAAACATTTACTTTTATATACAAAATAACGTCATCCTTATCAAAATAATAATTTCGATGTACGCACAAATTCCAAAATACAAACAACCACGAATTCCCAAAGAATGATTCATGGATAGATTTTAAACAAACAGAGATTCGAATTTAGAGAAACTCTAATCAAATATAATTCTTGTTCGAAGAAAAGTTCGAACAAAGATGAGATAATTTTATTACCAAGTAGAAGATGGATAAGCCTATATAAATCGCAGGCGACCTTAACCGGTCAACCGTGACTTCAGTAATATAATCAATTCAGAAATCTAAGGCAAATCGACATTCGATCGCCAGAGATAGAATCCGGATAGAGCAGGAGATGGATAGCATTGTAAACCGAGGATATACAAATCTCTGGTGAGTCAATGCCAATTGTAAAGAAGTTTCACCCCTTTACAAATCATTTAAAGATTGGCGGAATCACCGATCTTTAGAGAGGTTATTCTAAAGTGAGGTTACGGAATGCCCCAATATCAAAAGGATAAAATAGGGAGAACAAGGCCGGATTTCAGAACAAGTGGGAGCGTTCCAAAGTTCAAGTAATCCTAATCGATAAGAATCCTAACCAAGAGATTTCTAACAAGGTGGATACAGAAGGAATGATGCTCAGAAAATCTTGATTCCAAAATAAGAATTTTTTTATACCAAAATAATCTTTGAAAATACTTTAAAAATCATTTGAAAATCATTTTATACTTCGAAAATACGTTCTCTCACAAAGAAAGGATTCTGAGATTGATTTCACTAATTTTAGGGTATTTCTACCCTATCCCTAATGAGTTTTTGCTCCTCAGGCTAAGGTTTTCCTAAAAACCAAAGCTTTGATACCAAATGTAACAACCCGATATTTTCAGCGATTCACATCCACACATGCCGGATTTGAATGCTCAAAATAACGCTTTGTAAATAAATTTGGAGCAAATGAAATACAATCACAGAATCACAGACACGGAAATATTAGAATAACTCGCAGCGGAAATTATAATACCATAGTAGTTCACGAAGCTACTATAACAAACTCTCAAAACACAATACATAATATCAGTTTGAAAAATATATACAATGGAAATCTCAGATAATAGCAGTTTATAAATACCAGAGCTGAAATAGAATAACTGAAACTGAAAGGGAACAGATAACTAGACAAGTAGAATCTCCAATGATTCCTAACTCCAGAAATAAATCCAAAGCTAAGCTGTAAATACTCAGGCTGACCCGAGCGTAATGTAAAACACAAAACACTCGAGTCAGGACAATATATATTTATATAATGTAAAGCAACCTAAGTGAACTGTAGTAGAAATGCACAATAACTTAAAGGATGCTTGGGATCGCCCATCCTTTAAGAATCGGTTAAACTTTAAATTAAATACATCCCGTGGTTAAAATTTAAAAACGGTATTTTATACATCGAAATCAAATATCATTTCAAAATTCAGTATCATTCAAAATCCATTTCAAAATATCAAAATATCATATCTTCCAAACCACATTCATTTTTATTTAATTTAAATACCATTTAAAAACACATTTCAAAATAGTTTATATTTCGAAACAAATTACTTCATTTTTAAATCCTTAGAATAAAGTTATTAAAATTAATAATTAAATATTAAATTTCCAAAATTTTAATCTTTCAAAGTTCATTAATTCGCTTAAATTTATTAAAACAATGAAAATTCAACTTTCGTAGCATTTAGGAAAATGCTACAGAAAGTCACAATCCAAACAGTTCAATTTAACAAAAGATAGCATTTTAAAATGCTGTAATAGGGTTACATTAGTTTCAAATAAACTTAGTTAAATTCAACAATTATAACATTTACAAAATGCTACAATAGCCTTTAATAAAATTTAGCCATTTGGTTCATTTTTATCAACTACAGCATTTACAAATGATGTATTATCATTTACATTAGAATTAATAGCATTTCAGATATGCAGTTAATTAACTTCAAATATTCAGTATAATTTCACAAACAATTATATTTTTATTTAAATCATTTTTAACTTATAAAATCATATAATTTCACTTTTAAAAACAATCATTCAAATACCCTTATATTCCTGATTTTATAAAGTTAAATCTCCATTCAAAAATCAAAATTTAATAATAATTCACTTATTAAACTCTAACATAAATTTTAAATTCATTAAATTAAATTTAACTTAACACTTAAGTTTGAATTTTCAAATATAACTTAATTTCATTTTTATTTACTTAACTTAAAATTCACTTTTAAGCCAAATTCACAAATTTCCAATTTTAGTTATATTTCAAAATTTCAACGTAAATATTCATTCATTTCACATTTTAACTTTATAAAAAAATGATTAATATGTTATAAAATCTGTGATGACCCGAAATTTTTAAGCAGTTGAAATTGGAATATTCAATTAATTTTGAATATTTAAATGTTAATTTTTAACTTGAATTCAAATATCACCAATGACTTGATAATTAAATTATTGAATTATATAGCTTAAACATGGAATCATATAATTTGAAATTGGATAAAACACTGAATCTAGAGTTTCAAGCTTGTTAAAAATAATTCGAAGGCTTATAAAATTTATATTCATAGCATCGAAGGTAGTGAAGGTGTTAAAATCGAATTTGTAAGTGTTTTGATCGGTTCTGAAATTTATATCGTTTAAATTTGAATTTAAAAATAGCCTTCCGAGGCACAGTCTCGGAATTTGATGAAACCAGTTCCATTGGGTCCGTAATATTGAATTATTATCGGATTTCAAATTTCGTTTTGATCGGAATCAGTGTGCGAGTGTACGAAATATAAACGTGCTAGGGATTAAATGGATAATAACCTAATAAAATTTAATTTATTTGGTTAAGCTTCTTGGATACGTCTCCTTTCTTTTTTTTATACAGCCGATCCTTCTAAAAATATCTCACACCTTTCTTCTTTCCATTGATTCAAAGCTATAAAGAAAAAAAAAATGGCCGAACTAATTTCAGAGATTCTTTTATTCGAAGCCGTTGTTCCTATTTCATTTCATCTTCATATCGTTCCTTTAAAAACAAATCAGGTTCCTCTTTCCATCTTCCTTCCAAAACGATCTCCCTCCCTTCTTCTCTCAGCATCCACGAAATCAGAAAAAAAATGGGCGAACGATATTCATGGCCGCGCGATACCATTTCTGGAAAAAAAAAAACAAAATCACGAATCAATTGCGATGGAGTCGATCGATCTCGTGAAAGTTAGGGCATCGGTCGCGAGTGCGCATGAGGGATGTAGCTTGAACTCGACAGTGAAGGGTCGAACACTGTTTGGAGCTAGGGTTGCGGTTTAAGCTCTTTGTAGGGATTGGTGTTTGAATCTGAAGCTGGATTCGAGTTCGTAGAGGTGAGAAGCATCTCAGGTGGAAGTTTGGAAGGCCGCGTCATCTTGGGGAGGAGTGCGACATAGTTGTACGGCCAAGCGAAAGCAGAGATGCCGCGTTAACGTCGGCATCCTAAAAGATGCTGGATTTTAGGCTTCTTCTTGCTGTGAGTATCCTCTGTCTCGATTAAATCTTCTATATAAATATATATACAGGTTTCAGTGTACATGTATATATGTATATTATAACTGAAGTTGAAGTTTTAAAATACAGTAAGATATTTACAGTGAGATATTTATTCATTTAATTTTTGAATTACTGAATATATATAAGTATATATATGTTTTAAAGAGAAGTTATCAGTTTAATTAAATAGTTAGTTTTTGAATGATAAAGTTTTTGTAGAATTAGACTTTTGAAGTCTATAAATTATTTAGGAAAATATGAAGGGATTTTGTATGTTGAAGTTAGTATAAAAATAGATTTTTAAATCTATGTAAATAATTTTTATAAGTAGATAAAATAATTTCAGGAAAATAAATAAATATAACAAGTACACATTTTGAAGTTACTAGTTTAACTTTAAAGTAATATATTTGTTTAGTTAACTTAATTAAAATCTATTTTAGTCACTAAAGGATTATTCAAAGGGAAATTAGTTCGAAATTTAATTATCCATTAAAAAATTGCAAATCATTGGTTAAAATTAAAAGAAATTGTAAAACGGAAATTTATTGTTCGATTAATGCAAAATATTAATAAATTGAATAATGTTTATCCAAGGTAAAAATTTGAAGAAGTAAGACGAATTGGGTCGGATTGCAAATGCAAAGGTGAGTTAATCTCACTCGGTTTAAATTTAAATTTAAATGATTAAATTTAAAAAATTGTTTGAATGGCTGAATTGATTGATGTGGTATAGTATGATCTTTTGAAGTCGGCCTATTATATTGTGCTAACATTTGTGGATGCAGGGAAAACAGGTTGGAGGGATCCAACTGGACCCCTCACATTTATTTAAACTATTCAATATTCTTTGTTTTGATTATTTGATATCCTATGATGAGTTATATTGGAATATTGAATGTATGGTTTGATTGGATATTCGGGTATCATGAATTACCAAAATGTATGAATTGGATTGTTGAAGGAAATTGAAAGGGAGTAAATTTGTAAGCGAAATAATTATAGAAAGTTTGAATAAATTAAGAATGAATTGAAAAGAAATAGAAGTAATATGAAAATAATAATAAATAACTTCGAGTATGAAGAGAAATGTAATTGTTAATAAAATGAAATTGATGAATTGTAAACTTAAGTTATATCAATTAAAGGAATAAAGGATTATTTTAAAATTTAAAGTTTAAATTTATTTAAAAGAATAAAGAAGGAATTGAGAAATCTAAAATTTGGAATTTTTGGTTAAAGTATTTTTAAATTATAATCAAGAAATGAAATCTGAAATTAATAGATTCCGAATTAAAAGAAAATAAATTGGAAATCAATTTGGGAAATTGATTTAAGTGATTGAAGTTGGAATTCTCCCTGGATAACCAAGTACGTTTTCAAGTAAATTTTTAAATATAAGTTAATAGTTTTAAAATTGTTTTAAAAGGTATATTTGAAAATTTTATTATTTCTAATATTTAAATTCTAAAGTAAGTATTGTCTTAAATCTATTATAGTAGTAATTATTTAAAAAGTGACTTAGTATATTGTTTAAAAAGTGGAAATCTAGTTTTATATTTTACTAAGTAACTTTATTTTCAAATATTCATACAAGATGTATTTTTAACAAATTATTAAAGTAGTTTAAGTTAAATGTTTTAAAGGTATATATTTCAAAGTACAGTGTTTTAAATTATTTTGAAATCTTGTTTTGTGCTTGGTAATTTCAGAGGAGATAGGAAATATTGGAAAAGTTTATTCTGAAAAGAAGAATGGTTTTGAAACTGTTTTCAAAGGATTGAAAGTTGAAATATATCTTGTGAAGATATCTTTGAGATAAATAAATAATTTGGGAAAAATTATTTATTGGTTGATGATTGTTTGTGAATATTAATTGATAGTTAAATAACCGACTATCAATATTGGACAATGCGTTGATCGTTTCGAAGAGTCCGGGATCGAGATTAATTTCTCGAAAACCACTTCGATCCGGTTTGTACGTTTCATGAAAACGATTTTGGATTCGAAGATGGAGCTGTGAAGTGCAAGGGCTAGTCGCTACTAATCCTGAGGATATTTCCAAAATGGATGTAGTAGGAATAGTGCCTTCGGTTCCGTTCGAACCCGGGACGGACTTGTATGGATGAATGCTTGCGAAACATCGTCAGGTGGACGATGGGCATTCTAAGTGAAAACGTTCTAAAGGTAACGCTTAGCCTCAAGCCTCATCAAATGGGAATGACTGAAAATCAGGGGATATGCAGCAAGGTTAGGTGGGTCATACCCAAGCAGGACAAGATAATTCCCCTGTCTAGATGTCCCTCATATATTTCGGCTTAGTGGGTGGTTGGTCGCGCCAACCACGGGGTTTATCTTGTTCGGGACCATTCAGTAAGGAATGGTTCCGGTCTTGTGTTGCAGGGGATGAAGGGAGTAGTCCTCGGTACGGTGATCTAGGCCCCGTACTGTGACAGGTGGTACCCCAGTGCCTAGTCATTGTTGGAAATCCATTCTCCCTACGAGCCTTGTACGAGTTTTGTTTGTATTACCCACTTCGGTGGCTAGTAGCTGGAATTTAATCATGTAACAATTTCGGCTATTTTATAAGTATTTGTAAATAGACCCTATTATAATATCAGAGGATTTCTATAAAATTGTTTTAGCTATCGTAAGGTAAAAACCCGACATGTTTATTTGTGGCGTGGTCTTACGAGATGCTTTTATTTTCAAAGGATTTTTGAAACTTTAAAAATCAATTGGGTGTGATTTTCTCACGCTGGTATTCCAGACTGACTCGGGTGTTATTTAACTGTAATGCTCGGGTCAGACCGAGTATTATAGAATACAGGATATGATGCTGTGGAGCTCAGGAGACGAGCTGGATGACGATACGTATTCTCGTACTTGTATATACATATATTTCCGCTGTTGAGTTGTTGTGTATTCATTGTATGATATTGATGTTGAGATGTGATTGATGTACTCTGATGATGTAATATATAAACAGAAATATTTGATGTTGAGTAAAGATTATATATTATCTATTATATTTTATCCCGCTGCGATAGTTAGATTCTGATGTTGATTTTGTTGTTCTCTTCTTCTACCTCTTCTTCTTTAACCCAAATGGTTCGTAATTCTATGCAACTTGAGTTGATGGTGTAGAATAGTGTTGACTCAAGGGGTACGGATTTGCGGGCTGTTACAGTTGGTATCAGAGCGTAGGTTGGTGATAACCTTGGCTCTGGTGGGAATTACTCATTTAAAATAGAGTCTATGGTACTCTATAATGAGATTGAGCGTATTAATAAATATGAGCGCGTATTTGTTAGTGAATATAAATTGTTTTAATATTGCGTTGATTGGTTTATTGAGTGGCATATGAACCTTCGTCGGCACAGTCCGTACAACTGTATCGAAGGGGTTTCTAAACACTTGAATAGAGCAATCGACACGATATTGTTTTAAATATGGGTGAATGAAATAATTTTAGCCAAAAACATATTTTGATATAAAGCATAGTTTTTGTAAACTGTTTGGCTAATATATGGTTGCTTGGATGTTAGAAATGATAATATTAAAGTATTATCTTTGTTAAGTGAAAATTTAATTAGAAATTGGAAATATAACCAAAGTTTGAAGGAATAAATTTATTATAAAAAGAAATTTATAAATATGAATTATAGATGTAAATTGTGAATTGAAATATAATCAAATGAGAATTTGTATGAACATAAGCTGTGCAAATGAATTATAGTTAAAATTTATTTAAGCAGAATTTGGAAATTCAAAATTTCAGAGATTTTGGGAATGTTATAGAAGTGTTTTGAAGATAAATGATAACATTATTGTTTTGGAAGTATTTCTGGACGGAAATTTGTTTTAAATGGGTTTTGAAAGTGATATAACATTGAATTCACTTTAGTCACTGGAAAATAACTTCGGTGATGACTGCAGCATCATCGATGTTCATTTTCGAGTTTCTAAGTGACGGATTTGCTGCCAAATTAATTTGTTCAGGAAAAACGAGTTGTTTTTGAAAATTTTAGAGGAAATTTGTTGGGAATAAAACCAGGATTGGTTTAAATTTCTGAGAAGTGTGATTTTGAAATGTTGGAGATTTCAAAATAATTTGAAACTAAAGCGGGTGTTTGAAAATCCTGATGAGATGAATTGTAAGCTTATAGATTGAGATTATTTTTAAAACAGAAAGGAAATATAAGCTTTGAATAATGGAATGTAAATTTAAAATGAAATGAAGTTAACTTGGATGGGAAATAAAAAAATAATAATAAACTTAACTGGATTGGAATAAATTGAATAGGCTAGAAATAATATCCAGCTGTATTTGAATTTAGTTGAAACTGAATTGGATTAAATAAATCCGAGTTAAGATAAAATTGAATTGGCATAAGAATTCAATTGAATTATTTAATGGAATTAGATTCTTACCTAAATAAATGGAATTAAGTGGGATAAGGATTGGAATTGGAATAAATAAATCAAAATCACTTATAAAAGAATTAAAATCCATAGAAATAAAATATGATTGGGCTATAAATAAATAACAGGCTTGAGTTAAAAATAAAAGATGAATATATTCAAGCCTATAATGGATGGAATTGTGTAAATAATAAGTTGTGGCTTATAAATTTTTGAAATGGAATACAAATCCAAATAAATATTTAGATGAATAGGGAAATGAGAGGAAAATCCAAACTTGAATTGTAAAGTATATTGAACTAAGGAAAATAAATAAAAGTGATATTTGGAATGAAAAAAAAAAAAATTCAAGTGTTGGATTATAAATAATGGGAGAACTAATTAGATAATAAATTAGTTAATAAAATTGAATTGTGAGTTTATGATGAAGTTTGGAATAAACTCAAGTTATAAATTAAAGCTGATTCAAATTGTTGATGAAAGGAAAGTAATTAAGAATGGAGTTGAATTGTGAGTTAATAAATTGGATGGTAAATTAAAAGTGGATAATAGAATCAGAACTTGAATTATTAATTAAAAATTAGACTTGAAGTGTTAACAAAGTAAATATAATATGAGATATGTAAAATAAAAATGTAAATGGATTAAAATAGTAATGGTTTGAATGTGCAAATGAAATCCAATAAGTGGAAATAAATTGGATATGGCCTTGAAATTAATTGAGTTAAGTTGAGTATCAAAGAGAACTTTGTTTGCAAAATGAGAATGAGCTTAAGTATAAAATTCGAATAAATTGAAGTAAATTGACTTAAGCTGAGTAGATGGAAGAGTGTTGAATTTAATTCAACTTAAACAAAGTTTAATAACATTGGATTGGTTTTAAATCAAGTAGAAATAAATTTTTATTGTAATAAAATTCGGCGAGTTACAGATAATATTTAATGGAATGAAAACGCTTAAAATAAATAATTGTAAACCATTTAAATTATTAAGGGATTGAAATAACTTGAGACAATAGGGAAGGTAGAATGTTTCGAGTTTATGGAAATGGTTTAAGTGAATGTGGATAAACTAATTATATTGGATAAATAAATGATGGAATAAATAAGTATCAAATGAAATGTGGTTTAAATAAAGTTGAAAAAAAATGATTATTAAATGAAATAACTTGGATTGTTTTTGAGCTAAATAAAATAGTTTGAAATAAACTAATATGGAATGAAATGTAAATAAATGAATTGTAAATAAAATTTAAATGGAATGTGTCGAGCTAAGCAAGTGATTGTGAATGGATTAAAATAAAAGGGAAGTTTAATTGGCAAATAAGATGAAGTGTAAGTGAATGTATTCAAATTTGATATGCAATGAAAATGAGAGTATATGGGTTGTGGATAAATTGGAAATGGAATAGAATTAAGTAATAATTGGGTTGAAATCAATTTAAAATTGATTATAAAACTCAAGTACTTATTCATTCACATAGATCTTGTCAAATTGCAAAAAAATAAATTATTATTTGATGTAAATTGAAGTAATTAAAAGTTCTATGGATTGATAAAGAGTAAAATAAATTGATTTTGAAAGTAATTGAATTAAATATGAGTTCAGTTTTTTTAAAATAAATTAAATGTAAGCAATTGAGTTTTAAACCATTCGAATTAATGTAGTGGTATACGAATGGATTGAAAACCATTCAAATTGAATGAAAATGGTTATAAATAAATTGAAATAGTTGAATTGACATGGAAACTATATAAATTGCTTACAGTAAAATGTTTGGTGTGAGTTTCTTTTAGAATTCATATGTTTTAACTATTATAAATAAGTGAAATGTAGTTAAACTGCGTATATTTGGCACTTACATGTTTAAATTGAGTAAGTACAGGTACTTGGAAGGCGTGTGGCTGGATTTGATTGTGCTATTTGCTAAAAGTAATAAGCCGCTTGCTTAAAATGCTAAATAAGGTACGCCTACGCAAATAAAATTAGGAAATATGAACTGTTTTTGGTTTTTCCGACCGTGTGGGTCGATGTATATATATTTATCTCTTTTGTCAAATTGCAAAAGCTCCTCCGTACAAAGGGGACTCTGCCAAAAATTTTCAGAAATTTTGGGAGTTAGAAAATTTTTGAAAATTTTGGAAAATTTTGTTAACGACAAAACTATTTAGAATTGGAAACTAAAATAAGTTAGTAAATGAAACTAATTAACGTAATGACTTAAATTAGTTATAAATGAAGGATAAAATTAAAAAAAAAATTCAAAGTTGAAAATAAATAAAATACATATGTAATGTGGAAATCGATTTGAATAGAAATAAGTATAAACTAAAAGAGGTAAAGAGAAATAAAGACATATAAAATGTTTATACTAACTTAAGAAAGGAATGGTAAATTAGAGATGGGAAATTGATAATACAAATAAAATCTAAGATAATATTGAAATGAATAGATATTGACATTTTGTAAGAAAGTCGATAAAATGTTTTGGAATATTGTGTTGGATATTAGTGCTAAGCAGGATATGCAGGTATTATAAAGGGGGAAAAGGAAATTGGATTTGATTTCAAGAGGTAAATTTAAATTGCCCGACAAAAGGTATGTATTTAAATTTGGTATGGAATTTGATTGGGATTTGGATTTGGATTGAGCCACTTGGCTTTTTATTTTCTTTTTGGATTTGGGAGGCCGTAGAGCCGTTTTGTAGTTGTACCGAGCTAGCCGCGCAAAGGAGACGCTGGCAAAAAATTTCGGGAATTTAGGGAGTTAGAAAATTTTTGAGAAATTTTGATAATTCAAAATTGGTTTTAAGAATAAAACTTGAATGATCGAGCAAATAAGATGGTTTGCAAACTAGGGAAAGGTTTGGAAAGTTAATAAGAATAATAATGGGCCTTTTGTAAAAAGATAGTTGGTAAGATGTTGAATGGTTAGAAACCGTTTGGTTTTAGGAAAAAGTAAACGGGTATTGGACCATTCTTCCTAACTAGTAATTTCGGGGACGAAATTCTTTTAAGGGGGAAGGAATGTGATGACCCGAAATTTTTAAGCAGTTGAAATTGGAATATTCAATTAATTTTGAATATTTAAATGTTAATTTTTAACTTGAATTCAAATATCACCAATGACTTGATAATTAAATTATTGAATTATATAGCTTAAACATGGAATCATATAATTTGAAATTGGATAAAACACTGAATCTGGAGTTTCAAGCTTGTTAAAAATAATTCGAAGGCTTATAAAATTTATATTCATAGCATCGAAGGTAGTGAAGGTGTTAAAATCGAATTTGTAAGTGTTTTGATCGGTTCTGAAATTTATATCGTTTAAATTTGAATTTAAAAATAGCCTTCCGAGGCACAGTCTCGGAATTTGATGAAACCAGTTCCATTGGGTCCGTAATATTGAATTATTATCGGATTTCAAATTTCGTTTTGATCGGAATCAGTGTGCGAGTGTACGAAATATAAACGTGCTAGGGATTAAATGGATAATAACCTAATAAAATTTAATTTATTTGGTTAAGCTTCTTGGATACGTCTCCTTTCTTTTTTTTATACAGCCGATCCTTCTAAAAATATCTCACACCTTTCTTCTTTCCATTGATTCAAAGCTATAAAGAAAAAAAAATGGCCGAACTAATTTCAGAGATTCTTTTATTCGAAGCCGTTGTTCCTATTTCATTTCATCTTCATATCGTTCCTTTAAAAACAAATCAGGTTCCTCTTTCCATCTTCCTTCCAAAACGATCTCCCTCCCTTCTTCTCTCAGCATCCACGAAATCAGAAAAAAAATGGGCGAACGATATTCATGGCCGCGCGATACCATTTCTGGAAAAAAAAAAAAACAAAATCACGAATCAATTGCGATGGAGTCGATCGATCTCGTGAAAGTTAGGGCATCGGTCGCGAGTGCGCATGAGGGATGTAGCTTGAACTCGACAGTGAAGGGTCGAACACTGTTTGGAGCTAGGGTTGCGGTTTAAGCTCTTTGTAGGGATTGGTGTTTGAATCTGAAGCTGGATTCGAGTTCGTAGAGGTGAGAAGCATCTCAGGTGGAAGTTTGGAAGGCCGCGTCATCTTGGGGAGGAGTGCGACATAGTTGTACGGCCAAGCGAAAGCAGAGATGCCGCGTTAACGTCGGCATCCTAAAAGATGCTGGATTTTAGGCTTCTTCTTGCTGTGAGTATCCTCTGTCTCGATTAAATCTTCTATATAAATATATATACAGGTTTCAGAGTACATGTATATATGTATATTATAACTGAAGTTGAAGTTTTAAAATACAGTAAGATATTTACAGTGAGATATTTATTCATTTAATTTTTGAATTACTGAATATATATAAGTATATATATGTTTTAAAGAGAAGTTATCAGTTTAATTAAATAGTTAGTTTTTGAATGATAAAGTTTTTGTAGAATTAGACTTTTGAAGTCTATAAATTATTTAGGAAAATATGAAGGGATTTTGTATGTTGAAGTTAGTATAAAAATAGATTTTTAAATCTATGTAAATAATTTTTATAAGTAGATAAAATAATTTCAGGAAAATAAATAAATATAACAAGTACACATTTTGAAGTTACTAGTTTAACTTTAAAGTAATATATTTGTTTAGTTAACTTAATTAAAATCTATTTTAGTCACTAAAGGATTATTCAAAGGGAAATTAGTTCGAAATTTAATTATCCATTAAAAAATTGCAAATCATTGGTTAAAATTAAATGAAATTGTAAAACGGAAATTTATTGTTCGATTAATGCAAAATATTAATAAATTGAATAATGTTTATCCAAGGTAAAAATTTGAAGAAGTAAGACGAATTGGGTCGGATTGCAAATGCAAAGGTGAGTTAATCTCACTCGGTTTAAATTTAAATTTAAATGATTAAATTTAAAAAATTGTTTGAATGGCTGAATTGATTGATGTGGTATAGTATGATCTTTTGAAGTCGGCCTATTATATTGTGCTAACATTTGTGGATGCAGGGAAAACAGGTTGGAGGGATCCAACTGGACCCCTCACATTTATTTAAACTATTCAATATTCTTTGTTTTGATTATTTGATATCCTATGATGAGTTATATTGGAATATTGAATGTATGGTTTGATTGGATATTCGGGTATCATGAATTACCAAAATGTATGAATTGGATTGTTGAAGGAAATTGAAAGGGAGTAAATTTGTAAGCGAAATAATTATAGAAAGTTTGAATAAATTAAGAATGAATTGAAAAGAAATAGAAGTAATATGAAAATAATAATAAATAACTTCGAGTATGAAGAGAAATGTAATTGTTAATAAAATGAAATTGATGAATTGTAAACTTAAGTTATATCAATTAAAGGAATAAAGGATTATTTTAAAATTTAAAGTTTAAATTTATTTAAAAGAATAAAGAAGGAATTGTGAAATCTAAAATTTGGAATTTTTGGTTAAAGTATTTTTAAATTATAATCAAGAAATGAAATCTGAAATTAATAGATTCCGAATTAAAAGAAAATAAATTGGAAATCAATTTGGGAAATTGATTTAAGTGATTGAAGTTGGAATTCTCCCTGGATAACCAAGTACGTTTTCAAGTAAATTTTTAAATATAAGTTAATAGTTTTAAAATTGTTTTAAAAGGTATATTTGAAAATTTTATTATTTCTAATATTTAAATTCTAAAGTAAGTATTGTCTTAAATCTATTATAGTAGTAATTATTTAAAAAGTGACTTAGTATATTGTTTAAAAAGTGGAAATCTAGTTTTATATTTTACTAAGTAACTTTATTTTCAAATATTCATACAAGATGTATTTTTAACAAATTATTAAAGTAGTTTAAGTTAAATGTTTTAAAGGTATATATTTCAAAGTACAGTGTTTTAAATTATTTTGAAATCTTGTTTTGTGCTTGGTAATTTCAGAGGAGATAGGAAATATTGGAAAAGTTTATTCTGAAAAGAAGAATGGTTTTGAAACTGTTTTCAAAGGATTGAAAGTTGAAATATATCTTGTGAAGATATCTTTGAGATAAATAAATAATTTGGGAAAAATTATTTATTGGTTGATGATTGTTTGTGAATATTAATTGATAGTTAAATAACCGACTATCAATATTGGACAATGCGTTGATCGTTTCGAAGAGTCCGGGATCGAGATTAATTTCTCGAAAACCACTTCGATCCGGTTTGTACGTTTCGTGAAAACGATTTTGGATTCGAAGATGGAGCTGTGAAGTGCAAGGGCTAGTCGCTACTAATCCTGAGGATATTTCCAAAATGGATGTAGTAGGAATAGTGCCTTCGGTTCCGTTCGAACCCGGGACGGACTTGTATGGATGAATGCTTGCGAAACATCGTCAGGTGGACGATGGGCATTCTAAGTGAAAACGTTCTAAAGGTAACGCTTAGCCTCAAGCCTCATCAAATGGGAATGACTGAAAATCAGGGGATATGCAGCAAGGTTAGGTGGGTCATACCCAAGCAGGACAAGATAATTCCCCTGTCTAGATGTCCCTCATATATTTCGGCTTAGTGGGTGGTTGGTCGCGCCAACCACGGGGTTTATCTTGTTCGGGACCGTTCAGTAAGGAATGGTTCCGGTCTTGTGTTGCAGGGGATGAAGGGAGTAGTCCTCGGTACGGTGATCTAGGCCCCGTACTGTGACAGGTGGTACCCCAGTGCCTAGTCATTGTTGGAAATCCATTCTCCCTACGAGCCTTGTACGAGTTTTGTTTGTATTACCCACTTCGGTGGCTAGTAGCTGGAATTTAATCATGTAACAATTTCGGCTATTTTATAAGTATTTGTAAATAGACCCTATTATAATATCAGAGGATTTCTATAAAAATTGTTTTAGCTATCGTAAGGTAAAAACCCGACATGTTTATTTGTGGCGTGGTCTTACGAGATGCTTTTATTTTCAAAGGATTTTTGAAACTTTAAAAATCAATTGGGTGTGATTTTCTCACGCTGGTATTCCAGACTGACTCGGGTGTTATTTAACTGTAATGCTCGGGTCAGACCGAGTATTATAGAATACATGATATGATGCTGTGGAGCTCAGGAGACGAGCTGGATGACGATACGTATTCTCGTACTTGTATATACATATATTTCCGCTGTTGAGTTGTTGTGTATTCATTGTATGATATTGATGTTGAGATGTGATTGATGTACTCTGATGATGTAATATATAAACAGAAATATTTGATGTTGAGTAAAGATTATATATTATCTATTATATTTTATCCCGCTGCGATAGTTAGATTCTGATGTTGATTTTGTTGTTCTCTTCTTCTACCTCTTCTTCTTTAACCCAAATGGTTCGTAATTCTATGCAACTTGAGTTGATGGTGTAGAATAGTGTTGACTCAAGGGGTACGGATTTGCGGGCTGTTACAAAATCATTTAAATTCATTTAATTCAAAATACCATAAATTTATCATATTTTCATATTTAATTCAAATTCCATTTATCACCAAATTATAATTTCCAAAATAACTTACATTTTAGATTTTCTGACTTTACCATTAATTTATTTCCCTTGTAAATTTTCAAAAAATCAATAATGCTTTACAAAAAAAACATTTTTAATCAAATTTAAATTAAAATATTGTAATATTTACATTTCTAAAATATTTTAAAATTTTTAGAAAACCATATTTTAGTTACGGGTCTGTATTTTATTTTCTAGCCTAGGTAAAGTGAATACGGGTAGTATATCGTTTCAACCCGCAATTTACAAAGAAAACCCGGGTTTGATCATTTCAAACCTGCAATCCCAAGTAAATGAAAATAATTTAAAATCATTTCGGCCTATCATTTCATCCCATAACGATTTTCTCCTATTCTAAAGTCCGTTCGGGTATGTATCATTTCAACCCATAGTGATTCTAATCTAAGGGAAACTTGCAGTGTGATAAACTGATAAAAATAACAAAACAACATAATATAATAGTAACATATAATATAACATGTGTTTAAGCATGGGTGAACATCATATAATCATAACATAGCAGATATAATATGGTGATGCATTTTGCAGATTCAAAAGTGGTCAATTTACTAGTTATATAAGTATACACTGTCTGGTGAGAATAACTCGCTTGTATATGCTGGAGACGACAACCAATACACAAAACAAAGGATCTTCAAAGGCATGAAGGCACGAATATGATTTGAGAGTGGAGAGCCAAAGATTAATTTCCTTGAATATATTCAAACAAAACAAGTATAAACAACATAAGTTACAACACAAATTTATCGTCAAATAACATAAGAATTCTATACCCAAAACAAAAAATGACTTGCACTTGCTCTCTACCTCATGTACTTCAGTTATGCAGGTGTTTAGCTCGGCCTAGGGTGCTATAGGCCTGGTTTGGGTGTGCAAGTGGTCGGCCAACATTTTTTTGCAAGGCGGTGAAGTCTAGGTGGATAAACTAGGTGTTCAAGGCTAAATAAAGCAACATAACATCAGATATTTGGCACAAATAATTTTGGACAGAGGTCATGGGTCATGGCCAGTGGCTCCTGGAGGTGGTCGGTGGTGTGGAAGAGGGTGGAGGTCAGGCCAGAGGTGGTGATGGTGGAGGTGGTGGCGGCTAGAGGTTGTGGAAGGAGGTGCTAACAAATCTAGGCTTGGTTTGTAGATAGTGATGGGTTTTTGGTGGATTTTTGTGTAGATCATGGCCTTGGGTTGGTTTGGCCTGAAGTGGAGGGGTAGTAGGATGGGTGATGGTCAGAGGAAGGGGGTGGTGGTGGTCGGCCAAAGCCTGGTTGAGGAGGAGTGGATCTATATATGAGAAGAAGCAAGTGCACAAAAATGTAAACAAGAAGAAAATAACATGAAAAAGAAATGAATTTTTACCTAACTTTTTCTCAAATGTGGATGCCAAACTTTTTGTGATGATAAGTATTTTCATACGTGAAAAATGAGGAGAGAAGTGGCTGAAGCAATGGGAAAAGAATCGGCCAAAACAATTGAATACAAGAGGTTGGAAAATGAAGAGACGGGAAAACAAAGGGTCTTAAGCAACTAAAGAGACATAAACTTTTCAAATTTCCTTTTATTTATTTATATAAGTTTAAATTACTGAAAATAATAATCATCTAAGTTTAAATTTCGAAAATGCAACAAAATATAAAATAAAATTAAATAAATAATAATTATATACGATAAAAATAAGAAAATAGCTTAGAAAATTCACACTAGTCGAGAAAATTTGAAAATAAACGGAATAAATTTTGGAAAACCTATATGGACTTGGAAAATATTTAAAATAAAGATAATAAAAAAATAAAAATGCCCACAGAAAAATAAATAAATAAAATTTAATTAATTATAATTTAAATGAATAAAATAGCAGAAAAATAGAAACTACCCTTTAAAAAATAGGAAATAAATGCAGTAAATTTTGAAAAAATTATAACATCACTTTAAAATGTTTAAAATAAAATATATATCTAACATGTGAAATAACACATATTATAACATGATTTGACAAATTAAAATATTATTTATACAAATTAAAATAGATAATTTTATTAAATAAATCAATTTACACCCTATATTGTAAAAAGCACAACTTTCACAATATAAATCGGATTTCAACGAAACGAAAAGCAGTATTCTTGAAATTTAATATATTTTCATAATAAAAGATAAAATTCAAAAATTCAAAAATTTAAATTTTAAATTTAAAAGTCAAAGTTTTACCAAATTGACTAAAATCCACACTTTTGGAAAATATACAATTTATTCATGTTTGAATTATCATTTACACAAAATTAAAATTTATATTAAAATAACAAATTTATTCATTTTAATAAATATAATGAAGTTTTCAAATAAAATAATCAAAATAAACAATTAAAATAAATCAAAAATTCAGGGTTGTTACATCTCATCATCATCTAGTTATTATGTTTATTTCCGCTTTGATTGTATATGATATATTAGTAGTTGGGCAGGCTGATATAGCTTTCTTTATTGGGAATGGTACCTATTGTAACTTTGTTGTAACATTTTGGAGTAATCCATATTTACTATTCTGAGATGATTTACATGTAACTCTGACGTTTATGAGAAAAATCTATATTTATTTTCCTTATCTAATATTTTATTTACCCCATGACCTAACTTTCAGACACCTAGATTATCGACACATGAATACTGAGGATGTACTAAGTGCTGTCTTTGGGGTGTAAGAAAGGCAGATCTTTACATTTTATTTAAAGGGTTAAATAACTAATGATTATGTACATGAAATGAAAAAGTTTATATATGTAGTGTATGTTTGTGTGTGTATATATGTAAAGAGAGAAATAATCATACCTAAAAACATATAAGTGTATGAAGTGGGCGATTTATAACATTATGAGAGAAAAGAAAAAAAATGAGGGAATTGGAAGTCAAGAGTCACAACTCACATTTCATTATAAATATACCCATTAAATCATGGTAAAATGAAAAAAATTAAAGGCTCTCATTAATTTTAGCATATTCTCTTGTCTTCTATATTCTCTCATGATATTTTACTTTATAATATCTTTATATAGTATGTGACTTTTAAAATTAATCACATTATTTTAATAATTATTACCAACCATTTTACATTCAAATACCTATATTTTTCTAATTTCTATAGCTAATAAGTTCTACTCTGTTTTTCTAGTTATTTTTAGTTATGTCCACATAGTTAAACAAATTAGTTTTCTTAAATTTAAGTTATTAAATAAATCATTATCCTACGCTTTTAAAATAATTAAATGTCTTAAACTTAAACTATTTAAATAAAATCAATCAGCCAATATTCATTTATTTATTTAACGAATCCTAAAAATAGCCATTTTAACATGAATACCGCATCTTTACTAATAAAAATGAAAAAAATTAATTCTTGATCCGAATAAAAATGTATTAATAACACAACAAAAATTATATACATAAATTTACGATTCATTTATCGTATAAATTATCTAATAAACAAGTAATGATAAGGTAGGGAAATTTTTCACACCCGTCATTAATTCCATAAGTTTTCACCCCCTCTTTATTTAATACATATGTAACGACCCGATATTTTCAACCATTCGCATCCGCACATGTCGGACTTGAATTGCTCAAAATACCGCGTTGTAAATAAAATTTAGCAAATCTCAGAATATACAGTAAATACATAATCACAGATCACAGACACAGAGTATTTAATAATGCAGCGGAATTTAAAAGAAATAGTAGTTCATGAAGCTACTATATAAAAATAAGATACATCAGAGTTAAACATGATACAACAAAAAGTAACAAGATACATCAGGTACAAATCAGAATACATCACTGAAATCACTGGATACAGAAAGCAAAATAGATGGTTGGATCTTCAAGGAAAGCTCCAACTCCGAAGGTGAATCTTGAACATTCACTCAATCTGACTCGAGCGTAAAGCAAAATACAAAACACTCGAGTCAGGACATAAATACTTATGAACTGTAAATAAACTCAAGTGAACAGTAACAAAAATGCATCAGTAACATAAAGGATGCTTGGGATCGCCCATCCTTTAAGGATCCGTTAAACTATTTACTATGTAGTAATATTGCGCTACTATAATAATGTCTACAGTAAAATAAACATACTTTTAAATAGTGTTCCGGGCTACCCATATCACCCTTCACACGTAATAGTCCCAGTAGTCCATCCAATATCATGCCATCTCCACTCTGGGTGACTGTCAGAGGATACCACACGGGCCACGGGAGAAAAACAAACTCGTAGTAAAGGCTCGGTATGGTAGGTGACACGGCACACAAGGCAATGCCATGGTAGATATACCAATTACGCACACGGGCTGGTGGTAACGCAGCAGCCACATACGCCCACCTCGGAACACACTCCCAATCAAAATCGGAGGATGGCCATCTAATCAATCACCAGTAAGAGTATAGTATCGAAGGAATGTGTCCGACCAGAGGTGCTACCTCCTTTGGCCCGAGATCGCTCCTGTTTTAGCCACCTTATGCCAACTCATGGGAGTTGGGTCCACGTAATATACCTCAAGAACGTCGCCACCATCCTACTTCATTCTGGAATCTCCACCGCGTACACGGTTGTTAAAGTGGTTTTCGGAGTTGGCAGAGAGTATGACAACTTTCGATCTCGGTCTCTTTAACAACCAAACGTTATTATAACGCCGTGGTCATTTCAAAATAGTTTATATTTCAAAAGGATCAAATCATTTCATTTCAAAACTATATTCCTTTCAAAATAGTTTACGCCTCGAAACCAAAACCATTTTTATTTCAAAACTATTTATTCAATCAAAATAGTTTATACTTCGAAACCAAAATCATTTTTATTTCAAAACTATATTCAAATCAAAATAGTTTATACTTAATCATTTCCATCTCAAACCTATATTCACTTCCAAAAATCATAATACTTTCAAAGTTATAACTCTTTCGAAACCAAAATACTTGAAATCATTACACTTTGAAAATCATAACATTCTGAAATCATACATTTGAAATCATGAAACATTCATTTAATTCTTTACATTTTACAAATTTATTTCCAATTTAATTCAAAATTTCAAATTTCCAATTTAATTCAAATCAAATCATCAATTCAATTCAGTTTTCTAACAAAATATTTCAAATCTTATAAATTTCAAATATAGATTTGATCTACAAAATAAGCTATCAAATTTTAATATTTTTCCAAACTTTAATATCCCACATTTCAAAACTAAACTTTATAATTCCATATATTCATATCTCAAATCTAATTTCATTATTATGTAGTTTTGAAATATTCATTTCATAAATCCAATGTTATTAAAATAACTTAAATTACAATTAAACCAAATATCTTTTCATACAAATATAAACTTCAAATATTCCTTTATCAAATAAAGCAAAATCAAATATCATTCAACATTCACATTATTTATTAAAATAAAGATCAAATCATTTCCAAACCATTTCAAAATCATTAAAATATTACATCCTTTCAAAACTTCATAATCAAATCATTATTTGAATTCAAATCCAAATATTCAAAGTTAAATATCATTTAAAAATCAAATATGTCATTCATTTATTATTTCAAACATCATTACCTAAAATACATTCCAAAATTCCATTCAAAAATTCATTTATTATATTACACTTCATTCCGTTTAACACATAACCAAGTAAACTTTATTTAAATTCAAATTCAATTTAATTTCCTTAAAAATTCAAATTTAAATATTCAAAACTTCTAAAATTTCACAGATAATCCATTTCAAAAGTTAAATTATTTAACACTTTAAAATATAGCCCAAACAGTGTTAAAATCTATAACATTTCAAAACATTGTCAAATTATAGCAATGACGACATTTATTATTTTCCAAAACGGTTTATTTCAAGAAAAGCGACATTTATAAAATGTCGTAATAGATATTTAGTTATTTCAAACATTGTTAGATTCAAAACAATAGCATTAAAATGCTGTCAAAAGACTAAAGCATTTTGAAAATGCTATAAAATTCCAGGTTTCATTTTAGCTTTTCAAAAATGATAATAAAACTACAAATTTTTATTATTACAACTTAAAAATCATATTTCTAGACTTTAAAATTTCACATTTAAAATCATTTTAACATATGATTTAACACAATAAAATTTTAAGATCAAATATTCAAGTTTGCAAACTCCATTCATTTATTAAGTCAAAATTCACTGTTTATTAATTTATAAATTTAATAAACTTAAAATTTTACTTCAAATATCATTTCAAAACTTTAAATTTAATTTCCATTATTTATTTACATCTTAAAATAAAATTTAAAGTCAAACGTCACATTTACTCCAAATTTACATACTTGAATTCACTTAAATTCACAATTTCAAGATTTAATATTTAACTTTCTTAAAACCATAATATATATATTTTAAATCAAAATTTCATACTTTTGAAAATACATATTTAAAAAAAATCATTTAAAAATATACCACGGGGTCTGTATATAATTTTCTAACCTAGGTCAAGTGATACGGATATATATCATTTCAATCCGTAATTTACAAACAAAACCGGGTTTTATCATTTCAAACCCGCAATCCCAAGCCAAATAAAATACAATAAAAATCGCTCAGGCCTATCATTTCAGCCCATAACTATTTTTTCCTATTCTAAAGTCCGTTCAGGTATGTATCGTTTCAACCCATAATGATTCTATTCTAACAGGGAACTTGCAGTGTGAATATATGCATAAACAATATAAACAATGTCGATGTCACAATATAATGTCACATATCAGATGTCAGGTTATAATTAACAGTTTTAACATGGTAACAACATGGCATAGCATATCATATGATCATCATTAACTTGCATAAACATTTTATATTACTAAACACTTGTCATCAATTCACTATTTCATAAGTATAAATGTCAGAGTGAGAAAGACTCACCTTTTCAAGCTGAAGACCACTACGACACACAAACGATTCCAAAGCCACGACAAGCACGACACAACATGAAACATCACGACATGATTCAAATGAGAGAGATAGCCAAGATATGATCTTGTAAACAACCAATAAACGAAGCAACATATATATAAATATATAACACAAAACAATATCGAAATGAATTGAAATAAAAGCAACGAACGACAAAATAGTTAAACCTTGCTTTAGCCACTCAAAAGCTTGACCAAAGGGACATTATACTCATCCATGATCATGGTTTTGCTCAGGTTTTGCCTCAAAATGCACGGCCTTGCAAGTGGTTGAAGAGGTAGGAGTTGCATATGAAGAAGACAAAAGGGATAAAGGCAAAATAGGAGTGGAGTTTTGGGCTCAACCAGGCACGGCCGTGGATTAAGTGGGGCTCGACCCTACATGCTTCAGGTCTGACCATAGCTGGAGTGATGTCCAAAGGTCAGGTCAGTAGGTGGTAGTGGAGCTAGGGGGTTGGCCAAGGCAACTATGAAGGTGATAGTGGAGTTATGCTCGGCTAGGCAAGGTTTCAAGGGTCTGGTGCAAAGTATTGTGGTGTTTGGTCCACTTGAAGGTCATTGTTTGAGGTGGTGGTCAGAGGAGAGGCTGGTGGTTGCTGTGGTTAGTGATGGTGGAGAGGATTTTGGTGATGATGGGTGGTAGGGCCGAGCAAAGTTAGGTAGAGGCAAGGCAAAAAAACAATGAAAAGAAGAAGGAAGAGTGGGAAGAAGAAAGCCATGAACTTGCCATTTTTTTTCCTCAAGTTGAAATGCCGTGAGAAATGAAGAGAGGATAAGTTTCTCACGTGAATTAGCAATGAGAATTCATGGCTAATGCAAGAAAAAGGTACGGCTAAAGCAAGGAGAGGAAAAGGCAAAAGAAAATGAAGAGGCGGAAAAACGAAGAGCCTTGAGCAACTAAAGAGACACAAACTCTTCAAATTTCCATTATTTTCTTTTTAAACCTTATATAACTGAAATATATATATAAAATCAGATAAAATACGAAAATTTAGTAAATAAAAAAAAATTAATAAATTAATTATTAATTATATATAGTTTAATTAAATAAAACAGCAAAATTTGCAACTAGTCTTGAAAATATGAAAAATAAGTGCAATGAACTTGGGAAAATTTTTATGTACTTAAAAGTATTTATAAACAAAAAATAAGAAAACGGAATAAAAAGAAAATCACAAAAATAAATAAATAAATTTTAATTTAAATATAGTTTAGATGAAGAAAATAGCAGAAAAAGGAAAACAACCTTTTAAAAATAGGAAATCATCATAGTAAATTTTAGAAAAATTCTATTATCATTTTAAAAATATTTAAAAGTCAAAATATACATAATATAACATATTAAAACATATTAAAATAAAATATGACAAAGAAAAAATAAAATTTATACAATTTAAAATAACAAAATTGCAAATAAACAATTTATACTCAAAATTGAAATGTACATATCTTTTGCAGTTTAACTCCGTTTTCCACGAAACAAAACGCAGTGTTCAAGTTATTAAATCTATTTTCATAATAAAAGATAAAATTTAAAATTTCAAACTTTTAAATTTTAAGTTAAAAGTCAAAGTTTGCCTATTTGACCAAAAATTCACTTTTTCTGGAAATATTCAACTTACACAAGTTTTGGAATTATAATTCATATAAAAATCAAGATTTATATTTAAATAATAAAATTTAATCATTTCAATAAGTAAAATAAGTTTTTTTATCAAAATTTAAATTAAAATAATTAAAATATACAATTAAAATAATTACAAAATACAGGATTGTTACACTCTCCCCCACTCAAAACTTTTCGTCCCCGAAAAGGAACGAGGTACGGGAAAGCACAGAAAAAAAATAGAATGAGACAAGATTTAGATAAGATGACAAGCATATTCGAATCATAGCTGATAACTATTGTTATAGGTAAGTTTAACAAGGTGGAGATGATCTTCCAAGATCCTCCAGAATAAAAAATACAAGCACAAAAAGATCCTCTAAAATCTGATTCACCCTTCCCGTTTGACTGATAATCTGTGGATGGTAAGCAGTGTTCAGATCCAGATGAGTACCAAAGATTTTCAAAGATTATAGAAAGATTTCTAAACAGACTGGTATAAGCAATAGCCTCCCCATTCTATAGAAAGATAAGGAAAATAAGGACAACTAAAAGATAGTTTGAAAAACAAAATAAGATAATAAATTTGAAATCATCATGCTTTGAAATCATAATACTTTGAAATCATAACACCTTTAAAATAATCTTCCTTTAAACCATTTAAATTCAGTGTCAAATAATACTCATTTCAAAGTTGTAACATTTCTAAGTTCATTTATTCAATTATAAAATTTCCAAAAAAAATTATTTTAGAAACAGCAGCACTTATAATATGTTACAGTAGACATATTAGTATTTCAAATCAGTTCAATTTTAGAAATATTCATTTGGATATCATTTACTTATATTTATTAAAAAAACTTTTATGAATGGAATATCCAAATTAAACTATACTTCATTTATTAAGTCAAAAGTTCATTATTTTATCTATTTCTTAATTTAACAAATAACCTAACACTTTATTTAAAATACTCATTTCATAAATAGGATATTCCTTCAATAAGTTACACTTTAAATTTCCATTTGAAAACCAAATTCTCAATAATCAAATTTTAGTGATATTAAAAATACATCTTAACTATTTAAATCAAAATTATTCATTTTACAAGACATATCTATTTAATAAATAAAATATTTTATTTATAAAATAGATATCATAGCAAATACAGCAATCAAATTTCTTTACACCTTTCTTCATTTATACATCAATTAAACTATGATTTCAAGTTAAGTAAACCTTATTACAAAATATCCCATTCAAATATATTTTATTTTCTATTCAAAGATACATTGTTTAGTATACAAACATATTCATTTCAGGAAATAACTTTTATTAAAATTTCTGGGTTAGACTTAAGGTTCCATATTAAATCAAATTTGATTATTAAGTTATTTAAATAAAATCTCTTTAAATTTTCTTTTTCTTTATTTACCTCTGTTAATCTTTTATAACCAAAATTTAAGTGTATAACATTTATTATAACCACTCAAATTTTATTTATAAAATCCTTTTATATTGTATATTATCTAATTACATTGTTAATTTTTAAAAAAAATTAAGGTAAGTTATATTGAAATGCAATTATGTGTTATACAAATAAAACTTTCAAATTCAATTATCTCAAGTTTGAATCATTTATCCAAATTTTTAAATAATTTTTTTCTTTCATAATTGAAATTATTCTTTAAGATAGAATTTAAGAATTAAATTTCCGATTCCATTCAAACCATTTAGAGATAACTAATAATATATACATAATATGTCAAATCAAATTTCAATCATATATCTATATATATTAAAATCAAGTCATATTTTAGAAATTCAAATCAATTAAATTCCCAAAAAAGCTATAGTAAGACTACAGAACTGTCTCTTCACTTCGAAACTCGAAAATGAATGTCGATGATGCTGCAGTCATCACCGAAGTTATTTTTCAGCGACCAAGAGAAGAGCACTAATTTTAAACTTTAAAATTCTTTGGAAACAAATTTCTACTTGAAAATACTTTAAATAATATATCCTTTTAAAATTTTAAACATAAGGTTTGAAATCCGTCGGAAATTAAATTCTCAAATTCTTGATTTAAATTAATGCCAGTTCCCAAATCAATTTATAAACAACTATTTATAAATTCATTTGTAGAACAATAAATGATAAATCAAGTATTATCATTTCAAATTATCAATTTAAATCAATTTATTAAGTTCCATAAATTTACTTATATACCAAAATTTATTTCATTTCCCAAATTTTTAAAATAATATTGTGTCAGTTTGTTCTGTCAAAGTGTTTTGGAAATCTTATCGATAGCGTTGATCAGACGAATCGATTAGAAACCCAATCCAACATCAACAACTCAAACAACACAATATATAAAACAAAATACAGATTTACAAGTACAATTCAAAATGTTTGGAAGAATAGATTGGAAACAAAGACAAGATGATAAAATACAGAGTAGGGAGGTGGATAAGCTGAAATAAATCGCGGGCAATCTTAACTGGGTCAACCGTGACTTAAAGAATAAGATCGATGTGGATTTTCTGGGTAAATCTACATTCGACCTCAAGAGATAAAGTTTGGGATAATAGGAGATACTAGCATCTAAACCGATGATAAATATAAATCTCTGGTGAATCGATGCTAATTGTAAAGGAGTTTCACCCCTTTTGCAAGAAAATTAGAATACTGGTGAGACCGCCAATTCACTATAAAGATCATTCAAAGTGGAGTTATGGGATACTCCGAAATCAAATGAAGATGAATAGTGGGGAATAAGAATGGATTTTGGAACCGTAGGGAACGTTCCAAAATTCCAAGGAATCGAGTCAAAAGAAAGATATTCAACTCGAATGAAAGTGATTCTGTAAATACATCTACTCTATATGCTGAGTTTTGCCTAGAGCTACCAGAGCTCTGATACCAACTGTAACGACCCGATATTTTCAACCATTCGCATCCGCACATGTCGGACTTGAATTGCTCAAAATACCGCGTTGTAAATAAAATTTAGCAAATCTCAGAATATACAGTAAATACATAATCACAGATCACAGACACAGAGTATTTAATAATGCAGCGGAATTTAAAAGAAATAGTAGTTCATGAAGCTACTATATAAAAATAAGATACATCAGAGTTAAACATGATACAACAAAAAGTAACAAGATACATCAGGTACAAATCAGAATACATCACTGAAATCACTGGATACAGAAAGCAAAATAGATGGTTGGATCTTCAAGGAAAGCTCCAACTCCGAAGGTGAATCTTGAACATTCACTCAATCTGACTCGAGCGTAAAGCAAAATACAAAACACTCCAGTCAGGACATAAATACTTATGAACTGTAAATAAACTCAAGTGAACAGTAACAAAAATGCATCAGTAACTTAAAGGATGCTTGGGATCGCCCATCCTTTAAGGATCCGTTAAACTATTTACTATTGCGCTACTATACTAATGTCTACAGTAAAATAAACATACTTTTAAATAGCGTTCCGGGCTACGCATATCACCCTTCACACATAATAGTCCCAGTAGTCCATCCAATATCATGCCATCTCCACTATGGGTGACTGTCAGAGGATACCACACGGGCTACGGAAGAAAAACAAACTCATAGTAAAGGCTCGGTACGGTAGGTGACACGGCACATAAGGCAATGCCAGGGTAGATATACCAATTACGCACACGGGTTGGTGGTAACGCAGCAGCCACATACGCCCACCTCGGAACACACTCCCAATCAAAATCGGAGGATGGCCATCTAATCAATCACCAGTAAGAGTATAGTATCGAAGGAATGTGTCCTACCAGAGGTGCTACCTCCTTTGGCCCGAGATCGCTCCTGTTTTAGCCACCTTATGCCAACTCACGGGAGTTGGGTCCACGTAATATACCTCAAGAACGTCGCCACCAACCTACTTCATTATGGAATCTCCACCGCGTACACGGTTGTTAAAGTGGTTTTCGGAGTTGGCAGAGAGTATGGCAACTTTCGATCCCGGTCTCTTTAACAACCAAACGTTATTATAACGCCGTGGTCATTTCAAAATAGTTTATATTTCAAAAGGATCAAATCATTTCATTTCAAAACTATATTCCTTTCAAAATAGTTTACGCCTCGAAACCAAAACCATTTTTATTTCAAAACTATTTATTCAATCAAAATAGTTTATACTTCGAAACCAAAATCATTTTTATTTCAAAACTATATTCAAATCAAAATAGTTTATACTTATCATTTCCATCTCAAACCTATATTCACTTCCAAAAATCATAATACTTTCAAAGTTATAACTCTTTCGAAACCAAAATACTTGAAATCATTACACTTTGAAAATCATAACATTCTGAAATCATACATTTGAAATCATGAAACGTTCATTTAATTCTTTACATTTTACAAATTTATTTCCAATTTAATTCAAAATTTCAAATTTCCAATTTAATTCAAATCAAACCATCAATTTCAATTCAATTCAGTTTTCTAACAAAATATTTCAAATCTTATAAATTTCAAATATAGATTTGATCTACAAAATAAGCTATCCAATTTTAATATGTTTCCAAACTTTAATATCCCACATTTCAAAACTAAACTTTATAATTCCATATATTCATATCTCAAATCTAATTTCATTATTATGTAGTTTTGAAATATTCATTTCATAAATCCAATATTATTAAAATAACTTAAATTACAATTAAACCAAATATCTTTTCATACAAATATAAACTTCAAATATTCCTTTATCAAATAAAGCAAAATCAAATATCATTCAACATTCACATTCTTTATTAAAATAAAGATCAAATCATTTCCAAACCATTTCAAAATCATTAAAATACTACATCCTTTCAAAACTTCATAATCAAATCATTATTTGAATTCAAATCCAAGTATTCAAAGTTAAATATCATTTAAAAATCAAATATGTCATTCATTTATTATTTAAAACATCATTACCAAAAATACATTCCAAAATTCCATTCAAAAATTCATTTATTATATTACACTTCATTCCGTTTAACACATAACCAAGTAAACTTTATTTAAATTCAATTTAAATTCCTTAAAAATTCAAATTTAAATATTCAAAACTTCTAAAATTTCACAGATTATCCATTTCAAAAGTTAAATTATTTAACACTTTAAAATATAGCCCAAACAGTGTTAAAATCTATAACATTTCAAAACATTGTCAAATTATAGCAACGACAGCATTTATTATTTTCCAAAATGGTTTATTTCAAGAAAAGCAACATTTATAAAATGTCGTAATAGATATTTAGTTATTTCAAACATTGTTAGATTCAAAACAATAGCATTAAAATGCTGTCAAAAGACTAAAGCATTTTGAAAATGCTATAAAATTCCAGGTTTCATTTTAGCTTTTCAAAAATAATAATAAAACTCCAAATTTTTATTATTACAACTTAAAAATCATATTTCTAGACTTCAAAATTTCACATTTAAAATCATTTTAACATATGATTTAACACAATAAAATTTTAAGATCAAATATTCAATTTTGCAAACTCCATTCATTTATTAACTCAAAATTCACTGTTTATTAATTTATAAATTTTATAAAATTAAAATTTTACTTCAAATATCATTTCAAAACTTTAAATTTAATTTCCATTATTTATTTACATCTTAAAATAAAATTTAAAGTCAAACGTCACATTTACTCCAAATTTACATACTTGAATTCACTTAAATTCACAATTTCAAGATTTAATATTTAACTTTCTTAAAACCATAATATATATATTTTAAATCAAAATTTCATACTTTTGAAAATACATATTTAAAAAAAATCATTTAAAAATATACCACGGGGTCTGTATATAATTTTCTAACCTAGGTCAAGTGATACGGATATATATCATTTCAATCCGTAATTTACAAAGAAAACCGGGTTTTATCATTTCAAACCTGCAATCCCAAGCCAAATAAAATACAATAAAAATCGCTCAGGCCTATCATTTCAGCCCATAACGATTTTTTCCTATTCTAAAGTCCGTTCGGGTATGTATCGTTTCAACCCATAATGATTCTATTCTAACAGGGAACTTGCAGTGTGAATATATGCATAAACAATATAAACAATGTCGATGTCACAATATAATGTCACATATCAGATGTCAGGTTATAATTAACAGTTTTAACATGGTAACAACATGGCATAGCATATCATATGATCATCATTAACTTGCATAAACATTTTATATTACTAAACACTTGTCATCAATTCACTATTTCATAAGTATAAATGTCAGAGTGAGAAAGACTCACCTTTTCAAGCTGAAGACCACTACGACACACAAACGATTCCAAAGCCACGACAAGCACGATACAGCACGTAACAACATGAAACATCACGACATGATTCAAATGAGAGAGATAGCCAAGATATGATCTTGTAAACAACCAATAAACTAAGCAACATATATATAAATATATAACACAAAACAATATCGAAATGAATTGAAATAAAAGCAACGAACGACAAAATAGTTAAACCTTGCTTTAGCCACTCAAAAGCTTGACCAAAGGGACATTATACTCAGCCATGATCATGGTTTTGCTCAGGTTTTGCCTGAAAATGCACGGCCTTGCAAGTGGTTGAAGAGGTAGGAGTTGCTTATGAAGAAGACAAAAGGGATAAAGGTAAAATAGGAGTGGAGTTTTGGGCTCAACCAGGCACGGCCTTGGATCAAGTGGGGCTCGACCCTACATGCTTCAGGTTTGACCATTGCTGGAGTGATGTCCAAAGGTCAGGTCAGTAGGTGGTAGTGGAGCTAGGGGGTTGGCCAAGGCAACTATGAAGGTGATAGTGGAGTTATGCTCGGCTAGGCAAGGTTTCAAGGGTCTGGTGCAAAGTATTGTGGTGTTTGGTCCACTTGAAGGTCATTGTTTGATGTGGTGGTCAGAGGAGAGGCTGGTGGTTGCTGTGGTTAGTGATGGTGGAGAGGATGGTGGTGATGATGGGTGGTAGGGCCGAGCAAAGTTAGGTAGAGGCAAGACAAAAAAACAATGAAAAGAAGAAGGAAAAGTGGGAAGAAGAAAGCCATGAACTTGCCATTTTTTTTCCTCAAGTTGAAATGCCGTGAGAAATGAAGAGAGGATAAGTTTCTCACGTGAATTAGCAATGAGAATTCATGGCTAATGCAAGAAAAAGGTACGGCTAAAGCAAGGGGAGGAAAAGGAAAAAGAAAATGAAGAGGAGGAAAAACGAAGAGCCTTGAGCAACTAAAGAGACACAAACTCTTCAAATTTCCATTATTTTCTTTTTAAACCTTATATAACTGAAATATATATATAAAATCAGATAAAATACGAAAATTTAGTAAATAAACAAAAATAAATAAATAAATTATTAATTATATATAGTTTAATTAAATAAAACAGCAAAATTTGCAACTAGTCTTGAAAATATGAAAAATAAGTGCAATGAACTTGGGAAAATTTTTATGTACTTAAAAGTATTTATAAATAAAGATAAGAAAACAAAATAAAAAGAAAATCACAAAAATAAATAAATAAATTTTAATTTAAATATTGTTTAGATGAAGAAAATAGCAGAAAAAGGAAAACAGCCTTTTAAAAATAGGAAATCATCATAGTAAATTTTAGAAAAATTCTATTATCATTTTAAAAATATTTAAAAGTCAAAATATACATAATATAACATATTAAAACATATTAAAATAAAATATGAAAAAGAAAAAATAAAATTTATAAAATTTAAAATAACAAAATTGCAAATAAACAATTTATACTCAAAATTGAAATGTACATATGTTTTGCAGTTTAACTCCATTTTCCACGAAACAAAAAGCAGTGTTCAAGTTATTAAATCTATTTTCATAATAAAAGATAAAATTTAAAATTTTAAACTTTTAAGTTAAAAGTCAAAGTTTGACTATTTGACCAAAAATTCACTTTTTCTGGAAATATTCAACCACACAAGTTTTGGAATTATAATTCATATAGAAATCAAGATTTATATTTAAATAATAAAATTTAATCATTTCAATAAGTAAAATAAGTTTTTTTAATCAAAATTTAAATTAAAATAATTAAAATATACAATTAAAATAATTACAAAATACAGTATTGTTACAACATATTTTTCCCTAAATGTTGTAAGTAGTCATTTTAACAATGATTCACAATTTTGTACTAGTTTATTTTTTATAGTCAAAATACCTACATTTTTCTAATATATGTTATTATTTACAAAGTTCTCATTAGTGAAACAATACTAATTTCATTAATTTATAATGAAATAAATCCAAGTAAATATACTGGTAGATTTCGGTATATAAAATATTTTCATATTAAAGAAGATTTAAGAGATATTATTGATTTCGATGATACTATATTTCCTAGTGAGGAATATTTGGAAAATATTTGAGATAATGGCTCAGATCTATTGCCTCTTTTATTGTAATAAAAAGGGCCATGAATTATCTTCATGAGAAGGAGAATGATTTGGATGATTGAAGTAACCAAACAATTCCCTAATCAGCCGAGTGAAAAAAGAATCATATCACGCACATGCAAATTAGAGAGAACTGGAAAGTCAAATGGATAAACGTTTCTTATATGAATAGGAGAATTGATGAGGTTTTGACATATAACCATAAATTTATTACTTCAACCTTAAGTAATAGTCTCTATATAAAGATAGTCATTCTGTATCCATTAGAATCATTCTCTCAAGTTGTATTTCTTCTTATTCTTCTTAGCCTCCATCTTGTAAAATTATCTTTTCTTAGAAAGTAATAAAATCTCCTCTCCATAACGTGGATGTATGTAACGACCCAGAATTTTTGATAATTTAAATTTGTATTAATTGATTTTAAATATTAATAAGTGAAGTTTATAAGTCGAATAAATTTTTTCGAATAATTGGATTTAATTGAATAATTAAATCGTAGTTGAAAATACAGAAACAATTGAAAATTGGGTTTAATATGATTGAAAATGATTTGAAAAATTTTATTATATCATATTGGAGTTGGAACGATATTTTAGAACTTTTAAAATTGAATTTAAAGTTAATTTGTGAAAATTGAATATTTTAATATTTAATCGACTAGTGAAAATAGCCAATTTTTGAACAGTCTCAGAATTGGACGAAACAAGTTCCATTGGATCCGTAATAGTTTGTTATTATCGGATTTCAATTTTCGTGTCAATCGGAGTTTTCGTTTGACCGTGGCAGCTCGAAACGCATCGAAATTGTTTTTAATATTTATTTGGCGAGTTAAAATAGTCATTTTTCAAACAGTCTTGGATTTTGACGAAACCAGTTTCATCGGATCCATAATGTGATATTATTGTATTGTTTCAAATGTCGTGTCAATTGGATTTACCGTTTGTCCGGTGCAAGCTAAAACGCCTAGAAAATCGTTTAATCGGTTTAATTTCAAATTGAACGTTTATTGCCATAACTCGCACAGATGACCGAATTAGCTCCCAAAACACGTTCCATTGTGTTCGGAACGTGGGGTAAACCTTAGGAACGCCAACCGGTACGCTTCGTTTGGAGTTCGAAAATTCCGGGATGAATAGTAATTGGTGAAATTTTCTATAAAAGCCCTTAAATTTTCTTATTTGCATCAAAAAATTAGCTAGGGTTTTGAAAAAAATGCCGGCCGCCTCCAATAAAACGTATGGCCGAAAATTGCTCCACTTCATCCTCTTTTTTCTCGCAATCCGTCAACCAATTCGAAGAATCTCCAACTAACAAAATGTAGAGCTCGGCGAGAGCTTCACTATGAACGGCTATGATCAAAAATTGATGAGTGGATAAATGGCAAATTAACGATGAACGTTCGCCGTTCAACCTCGTTTTTCGCGCCGAGATAGGGGCCGCGCGTGACCGGTCTTCAGCCGTGGGTAGCTGGGGACGGTGGCGTTCAAATGGTGGGGTTGTGATGGGATGTCGTCGATGATGGGAAGGTGCGGCTTCGAATTTTTTTTTTTTGGCGTGATGCGTTCGAATGCGTGCACTGTTACTGGAGGGAAGATGGAAGAGAATAGGGTGCGGCCCTGATTCTTTGCTAAGGAATGAACGGCTTGGATCTGTAGGTTTAGAAAATAATATAAAAAATTGTTGTAAATTGATATATAAATTCGTGTAATCTTTGTAACGCGATATCTTTTTCATACGAGGTTGAAAACGCGCGAAACCAGTTGCGTTGGAATCGTATGGACGAGCACTACGCTATGGAAATGGATTGGAGTCGATTGGAGTTAGTGAGAATTTCGGGTAAAATTGAATGTCCGTTTAATTTTATTCGAAATAAATCGCTAAAACGAAATTGAAATCAAGGTGAGAACTTTTCACTCAATCGAATCAGTTTCGATTTTAATTTTAAATAGTTAGATTTAAAATTCTTGAATGCATGTTTGAATGACGATTTTTATCAATTGATTGTTAAAATAGACATTATGCGCCTTTAGTAGGCGGATGTTATTTATTAAAAACTTATACCGTGAATATTTCATAAACAGTGAAATTGGTATTATTTATGTACTTGGAAATGATTTCCCGCATTGTATAGCGGATGAGACCCTATTGCGCCGCCTATTAAGCGGATAATATTTTGAATCCCATATACCGCGATAATTCCGTACTGGAGCGGAATTGGTATTGTGCTAATGTTTGTGGATGCAGGGAAACAGGTTGGAGGGATCCAACTAGATTCCTCAACTGTATTGATTTATTTACAGATATTTTGATATTTGTTGATTATCATATCGATATATGATATTTGGAATCGTGATTGACTATTTGGTGCTGCGGCATCATCGGATCCATTTCTGAAGTTTTAAAATAATGATTTTTGGTTTTAAAAGGAATTTTAAAGTGATTTTCGAAAGTATTCGTTTTATTAAATTTTGAATTGTTAAAAATAAATAAACGTTAAAATTTTATTTTCATAAAAGTTATGATGTTTGGAAAATAATGCTTAAGTATGATTTTGAAGTATATAAGCTTTAAATAACGATTTTTAAGTTATTAAAAGAATAAATTGGTTTAAATTGGGATTTTTGAATTATTAAAAACGATGTAGATAAAAGACTTATAAAATTGATATTTTATAAGTTAAAAATATTGGAATATTAAAATGAGTTTTTTTTTAGTGTTAAAAGATGAAATAAAAAAATGGATTTCATTGAAAATTATAGATTTATAAATTGTGAAGTTATAAAATGAAAAGATTTCGTAAAACAGAAGATTTATAAGTAATTATCTTATAAATCGGATTTTGGCGTTTAAATGAGATATAAATGAAATTTGTTAATAATGAGATTTATGAATCGAAGCATATAAATAGAAATGAAATTTATAAACATTGTTTATAAACTCGAAATCAACTGAATTTGATAAATTGAATATTGAAGTTTATTAAAGGAAATATATTCACGATTTTGGACAGTGAATACATTATTGAATGAAATAGTCATGTTTGGCAAAATGAATATTATAGAATGAAGTTAATTATTTTAAAGATGTTTTAAAATGTATTATGAATCGAAACCATAGATTTCAACATTTATTGTTGAAATAGACGTTTTCGAGAAAGAAGGAAATGGTGGACTATAACACTGTTGTTATAGTAAATGATTTCCGAAAGGAAATGTTTTATATAGTATTGCGATTTATATATCTATTTAAACTTTGAATCCCTATACTAGTGATTTTGGGTTGTAGTAACGAAGTTTTACGCAACATTCGTTTTAGCCCAAATAAATGTGTTAAGTGAATGTTTTCCTTAAAGAATGAAATATATACTTAATTTCGATATTAAGTATATGGAATATTTTCTAAGTATTGAAAATAAATGGATTTGTGAATTACTTATTAATAAATAAGTATGGAAATGTTTTTCCAATGTGAAATGAAATGTTTTGAGAATTTATCTTTTTGAAGATAAATTGAAAATGAATAATTGAAATCGTATATTCATAAATATTTTGGAATGTAAATTCACTATGGAATTTATAAATGAAAAGGGGAATTTGTTTAAAAATAAATGTTGATTTATTTTTGAAATGTGGGAATTAATTTACGGATTTGGAGCGTAAATATAAAGTAAATCGTTAAGGATTTATTTAATTGGTTTAAATGAACCATGTTGAAATGAAAGTATTTCGCGTGAGGAAAATGTTTGAAATTTGTTTTCAAAAAGTGGTAAAGGTGAAAAGTGATTTGAAAATTAGTGTTCAAATGTTGACGTGTGGGAAATTTTATATCTAGTAAAGATATTTTGGAAAGTAAATAATTTGGATAATTATTTGGAATTTGGTGATGCTGAGCATGCCTATTGATAGTTAAATAATCCGACTATCAATATTTACCTTTAAATAGGTATTTGTTGTGATTTGTTTGAATTTGAATGCCACACTTATTTTTGAATAGGCGCTCACTATTCGGGTTAGCCGGGAAAGGACCTTGGGGTCGTATAACCCATTCCGAATATGTGATACGTCGTAATGGATTGCATTCGATGACCGGTGTTGAAGATCGGATATTTGTGAAAATGGAAGGATTACCGTCGAGTTACTCTACATCGGCTGATCTCCGATACAGAGGTTTTATCACCCTTAGTGACGGGAAGTCCGGTCGTGATTAGTGAATATCTGGAATGCAAGGACTTCTTTGTAAGTGCCTTCGGTTCTGTTCGATCCCGGAACAGACTTGTATGGATTGTATGTCTGACATTACAAGTTGAGATATAAAGCTGATTTCTTTCAAATATATTTCTGTTGGTGGCGGAGAATTTATTCTCTTAGCTTAACACCCTTCTCTGAGACGTATGAGCTCAGAGGTTATATAGTTGAAGGTTATTAGTGATGTACTCCCAATTTGGTAGTGTGGCATGCTGAGTGTTGCTGTGAAATGATCATTGATTGATCATTTGTGATATGATCATTTGTTTGATCATTTATCTTTGTGATCATTTCTATGATCATTCGATTTACCCAAAGCACAGCTTTTGTATAAAGCGTGGCTTTGTGGACGAGACTTCGTCGGACCTCACACCCCGAAAATGGTCAAAACATGAAGGATGCATCAAGGATATTAGGGGGTAGCACCCCTTTAGTGTATGTCATTCCTTCTGGATAGAGGTGGTATCATGGTATGGAGCCCAAATGTTTAACCTATGTTGTTGCTGCAAATTTTGTGGTTGTTGGAAATCGAGGATCCTCGGATAGATCGGTTACGATCGGGGGATGACATATTCGTGTCAGTAGTTACCCAGTTAGGGGTAACCCGGCCTTGTGTTGGCAGAGATCCGGTTTGGTTCTCGGGTCGTCTTTCCAGAGGCGTACCTATGTGGCAATGGGAAGTTCCTTGGCCTGACCATTTGTTGGAAATCCAAAGAAACAATACAATCTTGTACGGGTTTTAGTTGTAGAACCTATCATTCACTTATGGTGGCATCCCACTGTTTGGATGGTTGCTATAGTAGGCATAAGTGCGGAATGCCTATGCTGGCTAAGATTTATATTCTACTTTCGAAATTGTTTTCTACACTATGCACTAATAATAATATCAAATGTTTCTTTTTAATGCGTATCAAGCATTTTTGACTATCATAAGGAGAAATCACCTCTGATTCTACGTTTGCATTGTGTGTGTGTGCGGGAGGCCTTAGGGTAGTCTCATTTTTAAAAAGCATTGCGAATTGACATTAAAAATATTCCTCTATTTTGATTTAAAGAAAAATAAACTGTTTTAGTTCTCACACCATTCACATGACTGACTCGGAGTTTATTGTTTTCCTTCCTAAACTCTGGGTGCCCACCAATTTCCACACGGGCAGTTAAGAGTAAGGTTTATCAGGATATTCTGGAATTCAGGAGTTGCTGGAGGCAAGCCGGATGGCATGGCTTATTACTAGTATATAGTATTGCTTTTCCGCTGTTGATGTTGTTTGTTGTTGTACACTATGATGATGTAATGAAATGTAATGTAATGTAATAACTGATATAGTTCTTTGTTTAAAGATTATTCATTTATGTATTATATGTTGTTCCGCTGCGAATTGTGAGATTCTGATATTCTGTTGTTCTTTTTTGTTCTTCTTCTATTTTTTCTCTCTTCTTCTACCTTTTCTTCTTCTTTAAACCTAACATTTCGGTTTTTCGGCAACGAAAAATCGCAAACGTTACATTTGGTATCAGAGCATATGGTTAAGCGACAACCTTAGCTCTGTTGGGTATTACTCATTAGAGATAGAGTCGGTAGTACTCTAGAATGAGCTTGAGTGTAATAATAGATACGAGCGCGTATTTGTTAGTGAATATAAATTGTTTTATATTGTGATGTTTGATTTGTTGAGTTGTATATGGATTTTGGTCAACACGAGTAATTAACGTTGTTGATAGGGATCTCTTGTAGCGACCCGACTTCCCATTCCCGAAAAATCGCATCACTAATTAAGAAAGAAAGGGATAGAAGAAGAAAAGAAAGAGAAGAAAAGGAAACAACACATCAGCATCTCACAGCGGAACGATTTAAATATAGTATAGAACATATACATAGTATCATATACATCAGAGTACACAACTAAACATCTCAAATTTAGACAGTTATAACATTTCTGTCTAATACAATACAAGATCATCATACAGAATATCAACACAGCGGAAACTCTAACTATATATCTACACGCTGAAGCCTCCTGCTCCAAAGCTCCTCCAAAATTCGTCAAGAGATAACCTGAATCACTTGACTACTCATATATGATATGAGTACCCAAGAGTTTAATAAAACAGAAAATAAACACTCGGGTCAGACAGGGGTCTGGTGTGAGTAAACAGTTTAAGATTGCTTAACTTTAGAAAATCCTTTGAAAACAAAAGGTATCACGTAAGACTTCCCACACATAAACATGGAAAAAAATTTACCTTACGCTGACCAAAACATTTGATAGGAAATCCAGTGATATTATAATAGTGTCTAGGGTTTTCAAGTAAATAAGAAAATAGCCGAAATTGTTACATGATTAAATTCCAGCTACTAGCCACAAAAGTGGGTAATACAAACAAAACCGTACGGTCTCGTAGGGAAAATGGGTTTCCATCAATGGCAGGGCAACTGGGGTACCGCCCGTCACAGTACGTGGCCTAGATCACCGTACCGAGGAGCCACCCTAACTCCCCTGCAACACAAGACCGGGACCATTCCTTACTGAACAGTCCCGAACAAGACCATCACGCAGTTGGCTGCAGACCAACTGCCCACACAACCGAAATATAAAGGGACTTCTAGACAGGGATGTATCTTGCTCTCCAGTGGGAGCGACCCACGAAGCCTTGCTGCACCTCCCATGTTTTAGCCATTCCCGGTTGATGAGGCTTGAGGCTACGATTACCTTTATAGGACCAATTATCTTAGAATGCTCATCGTCCGCCTAACGATGTGCTGAAAGCATTCAATCCATACAAGTTCGTTCCGGGTTCGAGCGAAACCGAAGGCACTATCTCGTTGCACTCATTTTGGAATCACCCTCAGAGTCAACGACCATAGCCCTTGCATTCTTATTCACCATCTCGAATCTATAAGCACTATTCCGTCAAACTCATTACGGAATCACCCACAGAGTTATACTGACGTATAGCCCTTACACCTCGAGTCTTCACTTGCTCCACTTGGATTAACGACCTAACGTTTAATTGGAATCGATGTGGTTTTCGGATATCCAAATATGGAAACCCGATCCCGGTCTCATCGAAACCAAACGCCATTTTAAATGTCCAAGTTATTCTTAAGGGATTTAAACAATAGATATTTAGAAATATCACTAAACATAAATGGGTGTATTCACAACACAGATAGATAAGCATCTATTATCACATGCATCTATACATATCACAAAGCAGCATATATATCACATTCAGATATAACATATTCACATCATCACATATCAATCAATGTCATCCAATAACATCCAATATCATTAATTCATCCAATGATATGTATCATCCAATCATTTATCATTCATAAACAAGTTTGATTCAAACTTGATTAATTTAATTAATCCTTAACTTAAATACTTGGATTATCGTCAATCCATTTTACTATTCATTAACTAATTACAATTAATTAACTAACATCACTTAATTACCTAACTCAATTAATCTTTCCTGATTAATTATCACTTAATTATTTTAAATAATTATTACTCAATTACCATATTAATTAATCATCCTGATTAATTACTTACAAATTATTCTAAGTAATTACCTCTTAATTACCTTTAAAAATTAATCAACCTTGATTAATTATTCTCTAATTATTTTGATAATTATTCTCTAATTATTTTGATACTTATTCCTTAATTATCCTTTAATCAATTACACTTGATTAATCACTTTTAATTAATCACATTGATTGATTACTTTTAATTAAATACTTGATTAATTATTTTTAATTAATCATACTTGATTAACTATTTTTAATTAATCATATTTAATTAATTACTTTTAATTAATCACCTATGATTAATTACTTTAATTACATTTAGTAATTAAAACTAAATTATAAATTAATTATTCATTAAATTAATAATTAATAATTAATTAATCGTTCTCATTAATTAATGATTACTTCATTAATTAAATTTCCTCAATAATAGATTACTTTAACAAGTAATTAATCACTTAATTAATTACTATTAATACTTTTATTAATTAATCATAAATCAAACAATTTAAACCTTTAATTAATTAACACTTTAATTAATAACTCAAGTGATTAATTCTTAATCACATTTACTTAATTAATTTTCATAAAGTAATTATGCTTTACTTAATTACCTTTAGTAATTAACCACTTAATTACTTTAATTACTTTTCCAAGTAATTATATTAAATTAACTCATAAGTGATTATCTTAATTAATCACAATTTAATTATTTAATTAATTATTTAAAATTAATTAGATGATTCTTAACTTCTATATTAAAAGATTCTTAATTAAGAAACCATTATCTTAATTAAATCATTTATTAACAAATAAACTCGATAATTAAAAATAATTTAACTATCTCAATTATCTTTACAAATGTATTTATCTTTAATTAAATCAAATTCAAAATAACTAAAGATAATCTTTATTACAATTGATTATCAAAATCTAAATCATTAAACTTCATTTAAATAAAATATAATATTTGGAAATCAATTACAAATTAAACATATTTTAAGATTTGAACTTTTAAATCTTTATAACCTTTCCAAATTTATTTAATAAAGTTTAAATACAAACTTTATTTTAAAATCCACTAATTTTATTTTAAAACTCCATATTTTAAAATATATAAATTTGTTTTTAAAACATAACTTTGAAACAAATTAAATTTTGAAACTTATTCAACCTTTGTTTTAAGGACTTTATTTCTAAAAACAAATATTCTTGGTAATAATCATATTTAACTTCTGTACTAAAACCTGAATATCTAAAACTCGAGTAAACCCTGCTAATAACCCGTACCTACGACGAGTAAAACTAGCAAACAACCCGAGATCCTCCCCTACCCAAGCCTGCTTCGAGTCAGCACGCCACAAACCCGATGCCATCTTCGAGTCCTACCCCTCCATCTACCCAGAACCCAAAAACAAAACACACGTTCGTGCACGTAAACGTGCACGACGCCGATGATCGCTGGCGAACTCCACGTCGGTCATCCCCAAGTCGCCCTCAACCCCAACATCTAGTTTCCAAACCCAGAAAACCCAAACTCGATCGAACACGCGATTTCGACCCTCAAGCCCAAAACTGCTCGAAAACCCATCATCAATTCCAACCACCGCCGACCATCCCCTTCATCGGAGACCATGCCACCACCTCCATAGCTTCCCCACAATCCCCTGGATCCTTGGCAACGCTCGCGATAACCTCCAGTAACAACATGATGACGCAGTAACCCAATGAACATCATCGGCATCTTCAGCAACCAAAACCCTACTTACTCAATTCATGGCCATCCCACTCAATTAAAAATTCATGAATCAATTTTCGCATGATCTCTAAACCCCCCTCGACCTTCGAGTTCAACGGCAATGTCCTCCTCGCCGTGGTTTGCCGTAATTTGGCAGAAAACCCCAAAACAGTAAATCCGAAAATACTCACAAATTAATTCATTAAAAATTTTGATTCAAGTACTAAAAATCATCATTTTCCATTTACAATTCAATTATGAATCCAAAATTAAAAATTGAATTCATGAATTTCTGGCCAAATTTGACATGCGTTGTAAATTTAACTTTTTATAATAAATTATTCAATTCAAAATTTTGTTATTATTTTTAGATGATAGCTTATGTGATTTCAATCAACATTAGTAAACAAAACATAAGCAGATTTGAATTCAAATCCAAGTTATTGAATTTCTTTGAAAACCTGCTATGGTTTTACAGAGCACATTCATGATTACAGACATCTCAATATTCTCAATTCTTCAAACTCAATCATGCAACAATTTAAATTCAAGAATCAAATCAATTCATCAAGATTCCATACAAAAGAACAAGAGAAAATTTAAAATTTAAAACTGTTTTTAAAATTACATTTACTCACCTGAAAATTTGCAGTAAACAGAGAGTAGATAAGAAAACTGTTTTCCAGGCTTTCAATCCACTTTTGCATGTTGAAGTGATGATTGATTTTCAGCTTGCATGATGAAATCAATCCTCTTGCAGTTGATTTCTGAGTTGGTTGTTAAATTTTAAGATGATCTTTGATTTGAATATCCATATTTACAGATTCTTTTTTTTTTCCTCTGAACTTTGTTTTTGATTTACATTTCTTTTCAGATTTGCATTCATCTTGTTTTTGATTCACAATTTAGTTGAGAAGAAGAAAATCTTTTGCTAAAGAATAAAACCATCTTTTATTTACAATTAGATTTTAAACTTTATTTTACAAAAGAAAGACATTTGTCAATCTTATGTTCTAATTAGCTTACACCTATACATATATGATTACAAGTGTTCTTAATGTACATTAATATTCTTACATGTGTTATATAAGTGTTATTTAAATGTTTTATTAATGTTTTACAAATGTTCTTTTATCTTTAATAATTTATTTAAGCCTTATATATATGTTTATGTAATGTTAGATAAAATGTTTTCATCATGTAAAAATAAACTTTAGGCTTCATTATCTTAAAAACAATTTCATATAGGCATTTTTAAATAACTTGTATTTTAATCAATTAAATTTTACTTTATCATTTGTTTATAACTTGAGAAACTTAGTTTAACTCCTTATTTAAATTTTTAAAACAATTTTATCTTATTAAAACAAAAGCTAAATTTATGTTTATAAAATAAGAAATTAACTTTATTATTAAAAATTTAAATTTCAAATATCATTTCAAAAACATTAAATCAAATTATCATTTCAAATTTCAAAACTAAATATATTCAAGTTTGAAAACTCTTATTAAATTCAAATTAATAAAATTCCTATTTAAAACATATATATACAAATATATATACACATTTCAAATAGAAAAATTCTAATATTAAATTTATTAATTTCCATATTAAATTTTGAAACAAATATCAAATCACAATATATACATTCATATATATTACAATTTGAATATAAAATTTTATTACATTAAAACTTCTTATTTATCAAAATAAATATTTCCAAATCAAATTATTATAAGCTTTCAAAAGAATTGAATCTTGCCTATTTATATTGCAAAGAAAATATTAATGATATTAACAAATTATTATTATCAATATTTAAAATAAATTTAACTTTTCAATTTATAATATAAAATGATCAAATCAATTTAATTATTATCAAAGATTATTAAATTGATATTGCTCAAAATTCCGGGTCGTTGCATTCCTCCCCCCTTAAAAGAATTTCGTCCCCGAAATTTAAAAGCAAAGTTAATTTAATGACCCAGCTTAAGAATTTAAATTAGCAATCAAACAATCAATCATAGCAACCAATTCAAACAAATAATTTCATCTATCCAGAAAAAAAATTCTGAATAGAACTTCCTAATATTATCTAGAGTTTTCCAGATACCTATACTGGAATACTCGCTCTACAGAATCTTAATTAACTACACTACTAAAACCAAGAACTCCCTCATCTGATTCTTCAAATCTGAACAAGATTCCAGACTACACTCAAAACCAGCCCAACTACCAAATCCTTCTTAACTACTGATTCTATCACTCGAAGAATCATACACATATTCCTTAGAGATATGTGAAATATAATGAATTCCAGCTATCCAAACTGGCAATTCAATCCTGTAGATCAAAATCAAACCTTCAGAGAACACAAGAAAACTCAAAATACCTCTAGAGCGAACCCTCCAGTTTTACCAATCTTATATCTCCTTTGATTGGATAAAACTAAAACAATATCCAAACTCTAACTGCACATTCCAAATCTCCTCAATTCTTAACTGCACAACTTTTCAGATGCTCTGAGTCACCTCAAATCTTCCTGATCAGCCTAACCCTTGCTGATTGCTCCATGAAACAACAGGACCAACTCAAACCAAATCTCCAGGTCCTACTCAACAAAATGGCTCTCCCAAAAAAAAAATAATTTGCTGAAATCCAAAAACACAACTCTACACAAGCATCAATGGACTTCAAACCTATCTCTCCTATCTAGAATAGCCAAACAGTTGCACTTGACAACCTTACCTACCAAATTCAGAAAATTCCTACATACTTGAATTTCCTGTAGAAATTTCTTTACTGCAACTCTTGGTTGCTCCCATACAAGAAAAACTGCGAATTCGCTTCCGCTGCACAACTCTGATCTAGAGTAGATAAGAATGCTATCGAATAACATAAGCAAAATCTTTCTCCATATACAGTTCATCCGACTCATAAAAATTTCAGTGACCATCCCACCTGGTCAAAACATCTCAACTGAATCTCAACTATAATAAGATGATCAGTCCTTTCTCCAAAGAATCTTGAGCTGCCTCACCAAACTCTTCTCGCTCCAAGAGTCATCCCACTACATGGTTGAATCATCAAAATTACTCCTGAATTCCAAGTCGATAAGAAAACTCAATCTCCGATTCAGGTCAACTTTTGATTTTCAAAAACAACTAGAGAATCTCCAACTACCTTCATAGCTTTCACCTCTACTTGAGATGCCTCGATTCCCAAGCTAAAGAATACTCAAAGATTCCTAACTAATCGCGAGTCACTTTTGCGATCCCACTCAGTTCTGATTCCAAATAATTGTCTCCTCAACTAGAACAGCAATTTCCTATCAAGACAAATCTTTCCAGAATGGCTCACCCATTAGAAAAACTGATAGATCACTTCCAACAGATATCTTGCTCTGCTGAGCCTCCAAAGAAATGGATAAGCTTTCACCATCTGCCTGGTCTGCTGATAGTAGAATCCCAAAATTACTGAATCATCGAAGAAATAGGTCCATGCTGCTGCTTCCAAACTTCACTTCAATGATACAGCTAAGCCAAAAGATCATTCTTAACCCACAAGCTTCTTGAAACTCAAAACTAACATCCAAATCCTCTAAAAGATCCTTGAGACGAGCAGACATTTTCTCAAGAAACTCAGCTCCAAACCAAAAACCAATCACCTATCTCTTAGGGAAACAAATGAGACCATGCCCAAAATGAGGTAACTCATCGACCTTAGTCTCCTACTTTAATATAGACAAGATACCCTTACTTGAGATCCAGAAAAATCTCTAAACATTCGAATCTTCCTTGCAGCAGACATCAGTGCTCTTCCAACATCATCTAAATCTGGCTCCAAAAGAAACATCTTCAGAACCATCAATGGATACTGCAGCTCATCTTATAGCTATTCCATCTTGAAGCTATTAAGATACCACCACTTGCTTCTCTTCAGCGGACAACTCAACTTTTGGAAATTCCTGCCCACTTGAGAGCAAATCAACTTCACACTTCAAGAATATACTCCAATTCTTGAAAATACTTCCTTTGGACTCAAAGAAGTCCTCTCACCAATCTACACAACTTATTCGAGACGGTATTAGGTCTACAATCTCGATAAACACATCTCCAACTACAACATATAAATCTCTTCTAATAGTGGTAGTTGTGTTCCACACACTTCTACCTTATCTACCTTTATAACCTATATTGGAAAATCCGAACAGATAACCCAACAGATTAGGTAGTTATATAAATATATATATATAGAAAAATTACAAGTACGCTCTCTCAAGATAGACACCACTCCAGAGCCTAGGTATTCACTCAACCTAATGCTCTGATACCAGCTGTAGCGACCCGACTTCCCATTCCCGGAAAATCGCATCACTAATTAAGAAAGAAAGGGATTAAAGAAGAAAAGAAAGGGATAAAAGAAGAAAAGAAAGAGAAGAAAAAGAAACAACACATCAGAATCTCACAGCGGAACGATTTAAATATAATATAGAACATATACATAGTATCATATACATCAGAGTACACAACTAAACATCTCAAATTTAGACAGTTATAACATTTCTATCCAATACAATACAAGATCATCATACATAATATCAACACAGCGGAAACTCTAACTATATATCTACACGCTGAAGCCTCCTGCTCCAAAGCTCCTCCAAAATTCGTCAAGAGATAACCTGAATCACTTGACTACTCATATATAATATGAGTACCCAAGAGTTTAATAAAACAGAAAATAAACACTCGGGTCAGACAAGTGTCTGGTGTGAGTAAACGGTTTATGATTGCTTAACTTTAGAAAATCCTTTGAAAACAAAAGGTATCACATAAGACTTCCCAGACATAAACATGGAAAAGTTTTTACCTTACGCTAACCAAAACATTTGATAGGAAATCCAGTGATATTATAATAGTGTCTAGGGTTTTCAAGTAAATAAGAAAATAGTCGAAATTGTTACATGATTAAATTCTAGCTACTAGCCACAAAAGTGGGCAATACAAACAAAACCGTAGGGTCTCGTAGGGAAAATGGGTTTCCATCAATGGCAGGGCTACTGGGGTACCGCCCGTCACAGTACGTGGCCTAGATCACCGTACCGAGGAGCCACCCTAACTCCCCTGCAACACAAGACCCGGACCATTCCTTACTGAACAGTCCCGAACAAGACCATCCCGCAGTTGGCTGCAGACCAACTGCCCACACAGCCGAAATATAAAGGGACTTCTAGACAGGGATGTATCTTGCTCTCCAGTGGGAGCGACCCACGAAGCCTTGCTGCACCTCCCATGTTTTAGCCATTCCCGGATGATGAGGCTTGAGGCTACGATTACCTTAATAGGACCAATTATCTTAGAATGCTCATCGTCCGCCTGACGATGTGCTGAAAGCATTCAATCCATACAAGTTCGTTCCGGGTTCGAACGAAACCGAAGGCACTATCTCGTTGCACTCAATTTGGAATCACCCTCAGAGTCAACGACCATAGCCCTTGCATTCTGAGCACCATCTCGAATCTATAAGCACTATTCCGTCAAAATCATTACGGAATCACCCATAGAGTTATACTAACGTATAGCCCTTACACCTCGAGTCTTCACTTGCTCCACTTGGATTAACGACCTAACGTTTAATTGGAATCGATGTGGTTTTCGGATATCCAAATATGGAAACCCGATCCCGGTCTCATCGAAACCAAACGCCATTTTAAATGTCCAAGTTATTCTTAAGGGATTTAAACAATAGATATTTAGAAATATCACTAAACATAAATGGGTGTATTCACAACACAGATAGATAAGCATCTATTATCACATGCATCTATACATATCACAAAGCAGCATATATATCACATTCAGATATAACATATTCACATCATCACATATCAATCAATGTCATCCAATAACATCCAATATCATTAATTTATCCAATGATATGTTTCATCCAATCATTTATCATTCATAAACAAGTTTGATTCAAACTTGATTAATTTAATTAATCCTTAAATTAAATACTTGGATTATCTTCAATCCATTTTACTATTCATTAACTAATTACAATTAATTAACTAACATCACTTAATTACCCAACTCAATTAATCTTTCCTGATTAATTATCACTTAATTATTTTAAATAATTATTACTCAATTACCATATTAATTAATCATCCTGATTAATTACTTACAAATTATTCTAAGTAATTACCTCTTAATTACCTTTAAAAATTAATCAACCTTGATTAATTATTCTCTAATTATTTTGATAATTATTCCTTAATTATCCTTTAATCAATTACACTTGATTAATCACTTTTAATTAATCACATTGATTAATTACTTTTAATTAAATACTTGATTAATTATTTTTAATTAATCATACTTGATTAACTATTTTTAATTAATCATATTTAATTAATTACTTTTAAATAATCACCTTTGATTAATTACTTTAATTACATTTAGTAATTAAAACTATATTATAAATTAATTATTCTTTAAATTAATAATTAATAATTAATTAATCGTTCTCATTAATTAATGATTACTTCATTAATTAAATTTCCTCATTAATAGATTACTTTAACAAGTAATTAATCGCTTAATTAATTACTCTTAATACTTTTATTAATTAATCATAAATCAAATAGTTTAAACCTTTAATTAATTAATACTTTAATTAATTACTCAAGTGATTAATTCTTAATCACATTTACTTAATTACTTTTCATAAAGTAATTATGCTTTACTTAATTACCTTTAGTAATTAACCACTTAATTACTTTAATTACTTTTCCAAGTAATTATATTAAATTAACTCATAAGTGATTATCTTAATTAATCACAATTTAATTACTTAATTAATTATTTAAAATTAATTAGATGATTCTTAACTTCTATATTAAAAGATTCTTAATTAAGAAACCATTATCTTAATTAAATCATTTATTAACAAATAAACTCGATAATTAAAAATAATTTAATTATCTCAATTATCTTTACAAATGTATTTATCTTTAGTTAAATCAAATTCAAAATAACAAAAGATAATCTTTATTACAATTGATTATCAAATTATAAATCATTAAACTTCATTTAAATAAAATATAATATTTGGAAATCAATTATAAATTAAACATATTTTAAGATTTGAACTTTTAAATCTTTATAACCTTTCCAAATTTATTTAATAAAGTTTAAATACAAACTTTATTTTAAAATCCACTCATTTTATTTTAAAACTCCATATTTTAAAATATATAAATTTGTTTTTAAAACATAACTTTGAAACAAATTAAATTTTGAAACTTGTTCAACCTTTGCTTTAAGGACTTTATTTCTAAAAACAAATATTCTTGGTAATAATCATATTTAACTTCTGTACTAAAACCTGAATACCTAAAACTCGAGTAAACCCTTCTAATAACCCGTACCTACGACGAGTAAAACTAGCAAACAACCCGAGATCCTCCCCTACCCAAGCCTGCTTCGAGTCAGCACGCTATAAATCCGATGCCATCTTCGAGTCCTACCCCTCCATCTACCTAGAACCCAAAAACAATACACACGTTCGTGCACGTAAACGTGCACGACGCCGTTGATCGCTGGCGAACTCCACGCCGGTCATCCCCAAGTCGCCCTCAACCCCAACATCTAGTTTCCAAACCCAGAAAACCCAAACTCGATCGAACACGCGATTTCGACCCTTAACCCAAAAACTGCTCGAAAACCCATCATCAATTCCAACCACCGCGGACCATCCCCTTCACCGGAGACCATGCCACCACCTCCATAGCTTCCCCACAATCCCCTGGATCCTTGGCAACGCTCGCGATAACCTCCAGTAACAACATGATGACACAATAACCCAATGAACATCATCGGCATCTTCAGCAACCAAAACCCTACTTACTCAATTCATGGCCATCCCACTCAATTAAAAATTCATGAATCAATTTTCGCATGATCTCTAAACCCCCCTCGACCTTCGATTTCAACGGCAATGTCCTTCTCGCCGTGGTTTGCCGTAATTTGGCAGAAAACCCCAAAACAGTAAATCCCAAAATACTCACAAATTAATTCATTAAAATTTTTGATTCAAGTACTAAAAATCATCATTTTCCATTTGCAATTCAATTATGAATCCAAAATTAAAAATTGAATTCATGAATTTCTGACCAAATTTGACATGCGCTGTAAATTTAACTTTATATAATAAATTATTCAATTCAAAATTTTGTTATTATTTTTAGATGATAGCTTATGTGATTTCAATCAACATTAGTAAACAAAACATAAGCAGATTTGAATTCAAATCCAAGTTATTGAATTTATTTGAAAACCTGCTATGGTTTTACAGAGCACATTCATGATTACAGACATCTCAATATTCTCAATTCTTCATACTCAATCATGCAACAATTTAAATTCAAGAATCAAATCAATTCATCAAGATTCCATACAAAAGAACAAGAGAAAATTTAAAATTTAAAACTGTTTTTAAAATTACATTTACTCACCTGAAAATTTGCAGTAAACAGAGAGTAGATAAGAAAACTGTTTTCCAGGCTTTCAATCCCCTTTTGCATGTTGAAGTGATGATTGATTTTCAGCTTGCATGATGAAATCAATCCTCTTGCAGTTGATTTCTGAGTTGGTTGTTAAATTTGAAGATGATCTTTGATTTGAATATCCAGATTTACAGATTCTTTTTTTTTTCTATGAACTTTGTTTTTGATTTACATTTCTTTTCAGATTTGCATTCCTCTTGTTTTTATTCACAATTTAGTTGAGAAGAAGAAAATCTTTTTGTAACGACCCGTAAATTTTCGATAATTAAAATAGCTAATTTAATAAGATTTCGTGATTTAATGTTAGAAAAAAATTTGTAATTCATTTGGAATAATAATAACTGGAATGAATTGCAACGATAATTATCCAAGTAATGAAAAATAAAGCTACATAGTGAATGCCTTTGCAATCAATAGTTGAATAGGATAATAAATGTTGAATTCATTGGGTATAATAGAGTAATTGATTGATAAGTAAAATCTATTTGGAATCAAATATTGAATATTGAACAGGTAAATTGTTTAAATTAAATATTTGGAAATTATTGAACAATTTAATAATGGGGATTTGAATAACCGTATAATGGAAATAGTTGTTCTAAAATTTTAACTCGTTTCAAAAGTTAAATTTTATAAGTTCGTTTTGAATATTTCAAAGGATAGTGATTTAAGAATAATCAAATTTGTTAAATTTAATATTACGAATGTTTGAATAAATTAAATTTCGAATTTGATATGATTAATTGGATATTGAAATTTAATATTTGAAAATAGAGTGAATATTTGAAATTTGATTTAATATGATTCAAATTGGTTTCCAAAATGAATGTAAGTTATATTTGGATTTTAATAGAGTTAATAAGATTTTAAAACTGGAATTTATTGGATAAATTGAATAACGGGTTTAATATGATTAAAAATGATTTGTAAAATTTTATTTTATCATATTGGAGTTATAGTGATGTTATAGAACTTTTAAAACTGAATTTAAAATTTATTTGTGAAAATCGAATATTTTAATATTTAATTATCGACTGGAAAATAGCCAATTTTTGAACAGTCTCAGAATTGGACAAAACTAGTTCCATTGGATCCGTAATAGTTAGTTATTATCGGATTTCAATTTTCGTAGCAATCGGAGTTGTCGTTTGACCGTGGCAGCTCGAAACGCGTTGAAATTGTTTTAATATTAATTTGGCGAGTTAAAATAGTCATTTTTCAAACGGTCTCGGATTTCGACGAAACTAGTTTCATTGGATCCGTAATGTGATATTATTGTAAGGTTTCAAATTTCGTGTCAATCGGATTTACCGTTTGTCCGGGGCAAGCCAAAACGCATAGAAAATCGTTTAATCGGTTTAATTTAAAATTGATCGTTTATTGCCGTAACTCACGCATACGATCGAATTAGCTTCCGAAACCTGTTCCATTGTGTTCGGAACGCGGGATAAACCCTAGAAACACCAGTCACCGTGCGAGGTTTGGAGTTCGGATTTTGGAGTGAATAGTGTTTTTCGTTTATTTTCTATATAAGGACCCCCTTTATTTTCATTGCTCAAAACCCTAGCCCCTTTACAGTAGCCGCCACTTATCTATTCAATGGCCAGAAAATCGCCATCTTCTTCCTCAATTATCTCTCGATCCATGAACAATTAAGAAAAACTTCCAACTGCAACATTGAAGAGGGCGATGAGATCTTTGTTTTCAACGGCTGTGATCGAAAACGGAGCTACGGATCGTTGTCAAAACAGCCGCGTTTGGGCTGCAGTCGTGCACGTTCTTTGAGGTAGGGGGAAGGCCGAGCTTCCTACTGCTCTGGCCGTGGATGGAGGCGAGTGTGAGCTTCGTAGTGGCGGAGTTGGATCGTTGTAGAAGCGAGCGTGTGGAGGTGCGTGATTTAGGGTTTAGGCCGGCTATGGGTTCGAATTATCGTTCGTGCCTGGAAGAAACGCAAGTGGGAAGGAAGCAGGGCACGGTTCAGATGCAAGGGTTTTGGAAGCAACGGCCTGGATGAATTTGGGGTGAAGTTTATAAAAGAAAATTTAAATTTATTTATATTTAAATCGTGTAATGTTAAAATACTGTAACTTTTTCATACGAGGTCGAAAAATTACGAAACGAATTGCGTTGCAATCGTTTTGTCGAGCGCTACGTTATGGAGCTGGATTGGAATCATTTGGGGATAGTGAAAATTTCGGGTAAAATTAAACGCTCGTTTAATTTTATTCGAAATAAAACGCTGGAACTACATTGAAATCAAGGTGAGTGTTTTATAATGCTCACAACGTACTAAATATCTTTATGCTAGTTAAATTGACATTATGAAGTGCTATGAATGTTATTTGTCGTTGTTTGATATGAATTTAATTGTCGTATAGCTTGTTATTTGAATTAACCGTTGAAAAATTAAATTGACAGTTAAATTGAAATTGAAATTTGAATGGCGATTAAATTACCTGACCTTGATAACTATGAAATTGCCATGGATTGTATTGTCTATTGGATGATTTATTTCGATGGATGTTATTGTTTGATATTTAAATGTTTGGATGTTTATTGCTTATATATATATCCTGTTATGCATACATATGATACTGTGATTTAATTTAAGTAATATATACTCATCCTTGACATTTAATTGAAATAAATAACTACTTGGCCATAGGATAGAAAATTATATACGGACACCGAATTGGCTAAATAAATAATTTTTGAAATCGTCGATTTAAAATTTATTTAAATGTTTTGATTTAAAAGTTATAAATAGAAATCAATTTATAGAAATCGAATTTGTCGAAAAATTGAGTTGGAATGTTGAAATAAATTTTGGTTAAAAGAAATTGGTAAATAATTTAAGTTGTGACTTTAAAATTTAAAATTTGGATATGATTGAATTTCGAAAATCTATTTATTTTAAAGATTGAACATTATTTCGAGCTTTGAATATTACTAAGTAAAAGTGATATGAAAATGATATTTTGAAATCGAGTTTGGAATTGAATCATAATTGGAATTTGGATTTAAACTTGAATATTGTTGGAAATTTTGTTAAGTGTTATAAGTTGATATTTTGAGAAATCAAGCTCCAAATCGATATAAATTGAAATTGAATTAATTAAAGGTGAGTGTAGAATTGAATTGATTGGAAGTAAAAGTTGACATTGTTTGAATTGAAATCGAAATTGAGTCGGTAGAATGGAAGTTGAAATTGATTTGAATTGGGAAGTTATGATTGAAATGGATTGATTTTGAAGCTGTTTTAATTTGTTTTCCAAATTACTCTGTTATATAAACCATTTTGAATACTTAAACTATTTTAATCTATTTTAAATCTACTTAACCCAATTTAAATTATTTTAAACTAATTTATCTATTTTAAAGATTTTAAGTGTTTTTAACTATTTTAATTATTTAAAACTACTTTTAAACTACTTAAAACTATTTTTCTAAAATCCTAAGCCGGTCAATAAGGTGAAATGTTTATATTTAAATCTTGAATTTAAATATAAAATCTGATATTTTGAAAGATACGATGATATTTGAATGGATTTGATTTTTGAAGCGAATACGATATTTTGATATCAATTATGAATCGATTTGAAATATAAAGAGCCAAAGGTGTAATAATACGTAGTTATTAAAGAGACCGGGATCGGATATGGACATACTCTCTGTCGATACCGAAAACCACTTTAATAACTATTATACGCGGAGTGATGATCCAGAATGAAGTGGATGGTTTGGTGAACGCGTTGACTGAAGAAAGAGAACGATTTTTGGATGACCCCTGACATGACTAAAACAGGAGCCGCGCCGGGCCATTGAGGTTCGCCACCTCTAGCGGACACACTTCTTCGATACCATATCTATTACATTTGTGATGCGATTTGGGTGCACCCCTTGATTTGGGAGTGTTGTTTCGCGGTGTTGGGGTAGCTGCTGGCTATGCCCAACATCAGTCCGGATCACGCAACTACTAGTATCCTAGTTGGTATTGCCTCATGTACCTTGTCATACTGATTATCCTATTCGCGACCACTACGTTTTGATTTGTACCTTGAGTATATGGATTGCCCTCTGGTGACTTCCGGTTTTGGGGAAACTACGGTCTTGTATATGCTTTTGGGAATATAAAATGTGTTAAGGGGGATTATGGTAACGCCTTAACGCTATTTTGATACTTTATATTACTGATAGACATTATCTACTTAGCGTATATTACTACATAGTAGATAGTTTCACGGATCCTTGAGAGATGGAAAATCCCGTAACATCTCTCGAGTTATTGCACGCACGTTGACACTGGATATGAGATGTCAAACCCCGTAAACATCTCTGACGCCGTTACACTCATATTTATTTACGATTGATTTAACTTTCATAAGGATATTTTAGTCCTGACTCGAGTGTTTTGTCTTTTCATTACGCTCGGGTCAGTCCTGAGTTTTCAGTTTAGGTTGAAGATCATTTCCTTGGAGGACGGAGACGAAGATTTGGTATATTATCTACTACTATTATATTCATTCCATTCCGCTGCATTGTTGTATGATATTTGTTGTGTATGTAACTCTGATAAATGTTGTATAATAATAATCAAATGTATTCATTTCAAATGTATTCATTTAATTAACAGCTTCATGAACTGTTATTTTATTATTATACTTTAGCCTTCCGCTGTGAGATTCTGTGTTGTTTCATTTCCTTTATTTCCCTTCCTTTTCTTTTCTTAATTACCCCAATAACTATCTGCCCTTTTAATGGTTTGGAATCGACATGGGTATTTGATCGTCGGTTTAAACTGTCCAAAAAGGCGGGTCGTTACAGTTGGTATCAGAGCTTTGGTTTAGCGATAAACCTTGGCTCTAGTGGGAAATAACTCATTGAAATAGAGGTAAACTATATGAATGAGTTGAGTGTATATGAGAGAGCGTACTTGTTATTTGATATAAAATGGTTTTATATTGTGTTAATTTGTTCCGTTGAGCATTTATGAATTCTGGTTGATACTTGGGACGCCAAGGCGTCGATAGGAATTTCTAAACACTCGAATAGGACAAACCAACACAATATCGTTTTGGAATATATTTTTATATAAAGAATTATTTGAATATTTATTCATTTTGATTGAATTGATTGTTAGGAGATGATAATATTAGATTATTATCGTTATTGTTTGATCAGTCAATATTTACAACAATTGATTAAATAACAATGGATTTAGGAAAATGAAATCTTGTAAACACAATTGATAATGAATACAAATGAATTTTAACTTGGATTTAGGAATTTAAATTCCGGTGTTTGAAATTGACTTACAAGAATTTGAAAAAATATAATATGAGTATTATATGATAGTACAATTGAGTTGAAATTGTTTTCGAAGGATTTTTTTTATTATGATAAGTGTTATATTCCCTTCTCTTGACGCTAGAAAATGATTTCGGTGATGAGTGCACGCATCATCGGCGTTTATTTTCGAGAGTCCGAGTGGGGGAGACCACTTAATAGCTTGTCTAAACTTTGTTTTGATTCAAATTTTATTTTATTTTGTACTCTCTATAGTATGATTTGTTATATAAATTATATAAGTATATATTATTTCAAACTTGATATGAAATGAAACCGGGATTGGAATTCTTAAGTCCTTTAATAATTAATGATTTTTTTAAAAATGATTGAAATGAATTTAGACTTCAATCATTAAGGAACTCATGAATTATGAAATGAGAAATGAACCTAAGAGCTAAGTGAAAATATCAATTGAAGTAGAAATCCTTAGAATTAGGAAATTATGAACTTAAAATAAAAGTGAAACTGTAAAACTCGCGTAGTATTAAAATTCATTCTATAGCATAGATATAACTTACCAAAATATTTAAGAAGTTCAAAAATGTTATATGAATTGTTAATTGGATAATATACAAGTATAGGTTTGAATAATGGAATATGCATTTAATTAAGGTTTTCAAATATAAATAAAATTGTTAGTAAATAATTGGAATTTAAATTAACATTTAAAGGTGATTCACAATTAGGTTAATATAAATGGAAATACTATATGTGAATGTAAATGGGAAATTAAATTATAGTGAAATTTAAGTAATGACTTAAGAATTAATTAATTGAAAATTCAACTTTAAATGGAAAGAAGTTGTATGTTGTTTAACTACATTCTATTTGCATAACTATAACTTACCAAATGCTTAAAAGGTTTAAAATGCTAATAAGGATAAGTAGAGAAATAATATACCAGCGAGAGAGTGAAAAATAAAATGTGAGGATCTAATTGATAGTTGTAAATATAAAAGAAATTTAAGCGGTAAAATGAATGATATATATAAGTGAATGAACAAAAATTTAAAAAAAAAAAAATGAAATATAAAATTGGTAAATGGAAACTAATTAAATTTGAATATAACTAAATGTCAATAAACTTGGAAGTGTATGAAATTAAAAATTGACTTGGAAATGTATAATTGATTTAGTGTAGATTTTGGATGGATGTCAATGTTTGATATGCGTTGGTTGTTAGATGGATGATAATTGATTAAGTAGAATTCATTGGTGTTAATGGAATTGAATAAACGGAATAAAATTTTAAAATAATAAAATTCAAATTGAAGCAAATTGACTTGAATTTAAAATGTGAATGAAACAAACTTGAATAAATCAGAAACAAACTGAATGTAAACCTATTGCATGGATGAATAAGAAAATAAATGACTTTGTGTTTATGATTGTTCTTTAGAAAATTTGAAGTTTTGATGGTTTGCACTTTGAAATAATAAAAGCAAATTTTTGGAAAAATCCAACATTGTCCAATATATGCTGAAACGAAAAAACCCATAACTTTTAAATGGCTGAACGGAATTCGACGATTTTGGACTTTTCAGAAAGCATAGAAACTATAGCACAACTTTTATTTAGAGTGTCTTGAGAAATTCCTTCGTCTACTAGGTTAAAAACTTGAATGTTACTCGCTGTTCTGTGTAAAAAATAAGAAAAATCTGAAGCATACAACCTTAGTATTGTCGCCATATCTTTTGACTGGTCTATCGGATTTTGATGATCTTGCCCTTTATGGAAAGCTAAGAACTTAACCTAAAACTTTTGTTTTAAGTGTTCTGTGTTTTGATGTCGTTTAGAAGGTCGGAAACGTGGGTGAACGTCGCTGGCCTGCACAATGCATTGCCCAGGCTGAAGCGTTTCCCCTAAGTAAAACGGCCATAACTTTTGAACGGATGATCCGAATTCGATGATTTTGGACATTCCGGAAAGCCTGAAATGAATTCAACAACTTTTGTTTAGATTCTATTGTCAAATTTTACCGTTTAGGTGACCTAAAGCTAAGATTTGTTTGCTGTCCAGAAATTGAAATCTCAGTTTTGAAGCTAAATATGTTATATATATGTTGTGTAGGCTAAGTATAGCGATCTATCTTTATATGCATGGTTCTAACTTAGTTATTGAGCATTTTAGTAGGTAGCAAAGGGGTTGCGCTTCGTTGTGGAGCTCGCTTCTACGCTAAACGCATAATGTAAGTAAAATGCTAATAAATGCTAAATAAAAGGTACGCTTACGGTTTTATATGATATTGGTGATATTTATATGTTGTTTCCCCACATATGGGATGCCTCATCATTGAGATGAGATGTATATTTGTGATATATATGCTATTATATTTTTCCGATCGAGCCGCGCAAAGTAGACTCTGCCGAAATTTTCCGAAAAATCCGGGTGTTAGAAAATTTTTCAAGTTTTAAAATTTTTTTATAACTTGTTTTGATTACTAACTTTTAATGTTAGGAAGCCGTTTGGAGTAACTTAGTGGAAGCGTAGTTATGACTTTATGAATGGAATTTCATTGTTTTATAAGTGGATAATTTTGAATAAAAATATATCAAATGTTGAATTCTATACTTAGTTCTTTTTCCCTTCTTTTTCCTTTTCGGGGACGAAAAGTTTTGAGTGGGGGAGAGTGTAACGACCCGTAAATTTTCGATAATTAAAATAGCTAATTTAATAAGATTTCGTGATTTAATGTTAGAAAAAAATTTGTAATTCATTTGGAATAATAATAACTGGAATGAATTGCAACGATAATTATCCAAGTAATGAAAAATAAAGCTACATAGTGAATGCCTTTGCAATCAATAGTTGAATAGGATAATAAATGTTGAATTCATTGGGTATAATAGAGTAATTGATTGATAAGTAAAATCTATTTGGAATCAAATATTGAATATTGAACAGGTAAATTGTTTAAATTAAATATTTGGAAATTATTGAACAATTTAATAATGGGGATTTGAATAACCGTATAATGGAAATAGTTGTTCTAAAATTTTAACTCGTTTCAAAAGTTAAATTTTATAAGTTCGTTTTGAATATTTCAAAGGATAGTGATTTAAGAATAATCAAATTTGTTAAATTTAATATTACGAATGTTTGAATAAATTAAATTTCGAATTTGATATGATTAATTGGATATTGAAATTTAATATTTGAAAATAGAGTGAATATTTGAAATTTGATTTAATATGATTCAAATTGGTTTCCAAAATGAATGTAAGTTATATTTGGATTTTAATAGAGTTAATAAGATTTTAAAACTGGAATTTATTGGATAAATTGAATAACGGGTTTAATATGATTAAAAATGATTTGTAAAATTTTATTTTATCATATTGGAGTTATAGTGATGTTATAGAACTTTTAAAACTGAATTTAAAATTTATTTGTGAAAATCGAATATTTTAATATTTAATTATCGACTGGAAAATAGCCAATTTTTGAACAGTCTCAGAATTGGACAAAACTAGTTCCATTGGATCCGTAATAGTTAGTTATTATCGGATTTCAATTTTCGTAGCAATCGGAGTTGTCGTTTGACCGTGGCAGCTCGAAACGCGTTGAAATTGTTTTAATATTAATTTGGCGAGTTAAAATAGTCATTTTTCAAACGGTCTCGGATTTCGACGAAACTAGTTTCATTGGATCCGTAATGTGATATTATTGTAAGGTTTCAAATTTCGTGTCAATCGGATTTACCGTTTGTCCGGGGCAAGCCAAAACGCATAGAAAATCGTTTAATCGGTTTAATTTAAAATTGATCGTTTATTGCCGTAACTCACGCATACGATCGAATTAGCTTCCGAAACCTGTTCCATTGTGTTCGGAACGCGGGATAAACCCTAGAAACACCAGTCACCGTGCGAGGTTTGGAGTTCGGATTTTGGAGTGAATAGTGTTTTTCGTTTATTTTCTATATAAGGACCCCCTTTATTTTCATTGCTCAAAACCCTAGCCCCTTTACAGTAGCCGCCACTTATCTATTCAATGGCCAGAAAATCGCCATCTTCTTCCTCAATTATCTCTCGATCCATGAACAATTAAGAAAAACTTCCAACTGCAACATTGAAGAGGGCGATGAGATCTTTGTTTTCAACGGCTGTGATCGAAAACGGAGCTACGGATCGTTGTCAAAACAGCCGCGTTTGGGCTGCAGTCGTGCACGTTCTTTGAGGTAGGGGGAAGGCCGAGCTTCCTACTGCTCTGGCCGTGGATGGAGGCGAGTGTGAGCTTCGTAGTGGCGGAGTTGGATCGTTGTAGAAGCGAGCGTGTGGAGGTGCGTGATTTAGGGTTTAGGCCGGCTATGGGTTCGAATTATCGTTCGTGCCTGGAAGAAACGCAAGTGGGAAGGAAGCAGGGCACGGTTCAGATGCAAGGGTTTTGGAAGCAACGGCCTGGATGAATTTGGGGTGAAGTTTATAAAAGAAAATTTAAATTTATTTATATTTAAATCGTGTAATGTTAAAATACTGTAACTTTTTCATACGAGGTCGAAAAATTACGAAACGAATTGCGTTGCAATCGTTTTGTCGAGCGCTACGTTATGGAGCTGGATTGGAATCATTTGGGGATAGTGAAAATTTCGGGTAAAATTAAACGCTCGTTTAATTTTATTCGAAATAAAACGCTGGAACTACATTGAAATCAAGGTGAGTGTTTTATAATGCTCACAACGTACTAAATATCTTTATGCTAGTTAAATTGACATTATGAAGTGCTATGAATGTTATTTGTCGTTGTTTGATATGAATTTAATTGTCGTATAGCTTGTTATTTGAATTAACCGTTGAAAAATTAAATTGACAGTTAAATTGAAATTGAAATTTGAATGGCGATTAAATTACCTGACCTTGATAACTATGAAATTGCCATGGATTGTATTGTCTATTGGATGATTTATTTCGATGGATGTTATTGTTTGATATTTAAATGTTTGGATGTTTATTGCTTATATATATATCCTGTTATGCATACATATGATACTGTGATTTAATTTAAGTAATATATACTCATCCTTGACATTTAATTGAAATAAATAACTACTTGGCCATAGGATAGAAAATTATATACGGACACCGAATTGGCTAAATAAATAATTTTTGAAATCGTCGATTTAAAATTTATTTAAATGTTTTGATTTAAAAGTTATAAATAGAAATCAATTTATAGAAATCGAATTTGTCGAAAAATTGAGTTGGAATGTTGAAATAAATTTTGGTTAAAAGAAATTGGTAAATAATTTAAGTTGTGACTTTAAAATTTAAAATTTGGATATGATTGAATTTCGAAAATCTATTTATTTTAAAGATTGAACATTATTTCGAGCTTTGAATATTACTAAGTAAAAGTGATATGAAAATGATATTTTGAAATCGAGTTTGGAATTGAATCATAATTGGAATTTGGATTTAAACTTGAATATTGTTGGAAATTTTGTTAAGTGTTATAAGTTGATATTTTGAGAAATCAAGCTCCAAATCGATATAAATTGAAATTGAATTAATTAAAGGTGAGTGTAGAATTGAATTGATTGGAAGTAAAAGTTGACATTGTTTGAATTGAAATCGAAATTGAGTCGGTAGAATGGAAGTTGAAATTGATTTGAATTGGGAAGTTATGATTGAAATGGATTGATTTTGAAGCTGTTTTAATTTGTTTTCCAAATTACTCTGTTATATAAACCATTTTGAATACTTAAACTATTTTAATCTATTTTAAATCTACTTAACCCAATTTAAATTATTTTAAACTAATTTATCTATTTTAAAGATTTTAAGTGTTTTTAACTATTTTAATTATTTAAAACTACTTTTAAACTACTTAAAACTATTTTTCTAAAATCCTAAGCCGGTCAATAAGGTGAAATGTTTATATTTAAATCTTGAATTTAAATATAAAATCTGATATTTTGAAAGATACGATGATATTTGAATGGATTTGATTTTTGAAGCGAATACGATATTTTGATATCAATTATGAATCGATTTGAAATATAAAGAGCCAAAGGTGTAATAATACGTAGTTATTAAAGAGACCGGGATCGGATATGGACATACTCTCTGTCGATACCGAAAACCACTTTAATAACTATTATACGCGGAGTGATGATCCAGAATGAAGTGGATGGTTTGGTGAACGCGTTGACTGAAGAAAGAGAACGATTTTTGGATGACCCCTGACATGACTAAAACAGGAGCCGCGCCGGGCCATTGAGGTTCGCCACCTCTAGCGGACACACTTCTTCGATACCATATCTATTACATTTGTGATGCGATTTGGGTGCACCCCTTGATTTGGGAGTGTTGTTTCGCGGTGTTGGGGTAGCTGCTGGCTATGCCCAACATCAGTCCGGATCACGCAACTACTAGTATCCTAGTTGGTATTGCCTCATGTACCTTGTCATACTGATTATCCTATTCGCGACCACTACGTTTTGATTTGTACCTTGAGTATATGGATTGCCCTCTGGTGACTTCCGGTTTTGGGGAAACTACGGTCTTGTATATGCTTTTGGGAATATAAAATGTGTTAAGGGGGATTATGGTAACGCCTTAACGCTATTTTGATACTTTATATTACTGATAGACATTATCTACTTAGCGTATATTACTACATAGTAGATAGTTTCACGGATCCTTGAGAGATGGAAAATCCCGTAACATCTCTCGAGTTATTGCACGCACGTTGACACTGGATATGAGATGTCAAACCCCGTAAACATCTCTGACGCCGTTACACTCATATTTATTTACGATTGATTTAACTTTCATAAGGATATTTTAGTCCTGACTCGAGTGTTTTGTCTTTTCATTACGCTCGGGTCAGTCCTGAGTTTTCAGTTTAGGTTGAAGATCATTTCCTTGGAGGACGGAGACGAAGATTTGGTATATTATCTACTACTATTATATTCATTCCATTCCGCTGCATTGTTGTATGATATTTGTTGTGTATGTAACTCTGATAAATGTTGTATAATAATAATCAAATGTATTCATTTCAAATGTATTCATTTAATTAACAGCTTCATGAACTGTTATTTTATTATTATACTTTAGCCTTCCGCTGTGAGATTCTGTGTTGTTTCATTTCCTTTATTTCCCTTCCTTTTCTTTTCTTAATTACCCCAATAACTATCTGCCCTTTTAATGGTTTGGAATCGACATGGGTATTTGATCGTCGGTTTAAACTGTCCAAAAAGGCGGGTCGTTACACTTTTGCTGAAGAATAAAGCCATCTTTTATTTACAATTAGATTTTAAATTTTATTTTACAAAAGAAAGACATTTGTCAATCTTATGTTCTAATTAGCTTACACCTATACATATATGATTACAAGTGTTCTTAATGTACATTAATATTCTTACATGTGTTATATAAGTGTTATTTAAATGTTTTATTAATGTTTTACAAATGTTCTTTTATCTTTAATAATTTATTTAAGCCTTATATATATGTTTATGTAATGTTAGATAAAATGTTTTCATCATGTAAAAATAAACTTTAGGCTACATTATCTTAAAAACAATTTCATATAGGCATTTTTAAATAACTTGTATTTTAATCAATTAAATTTTACTTTATCATTTGTTTATAACTTGAGAAACTTAGTTTAACTCCTTATATAAATTTTTAAAACAATTTTATCTTATTAAAACAAAAGCTAAAATATATGTTCATAAAATAAGAAATAAACTTTATTATTAAAAATTTAAATTTCAAATATCATTTCAAAAACATTAAATCAAATTATCATTTCAAATTTCAAAACTAAATATATTCAAGTTTGAAAACTCTTATTAAATTCAAATTAATAAAATTCCTATTTAAAACATATATATACAAATATATATACACATTTCAAATAGAAAAATTCTAATATTAAATTTATTAATTTCCATATTAAATTTTAAAAAAAATATCAAATCACAATATATACATTCATATATATTACAATTTGAATATAAAATTTTATTAAATTAAAACTTCTTATTTATCAAAATAAATATTTCCAAATCAAATTATTATAAGCTTTCAAAAGAATTGAATCTTGCCTATTTATATTGCAAAGAAAATATTAATAGATATTAACAAATTATTATTATCAATCTTTAAAATAAATTTAACTTGTCAATTTATAATATAAAATGATCAAATCAATTTAATTATTAACAAAGATTATTAAATTGATATTGCTCAAAATTCCGGGTCGTTACATCTCTAAACACTTGAATAGAACAATTTGACACGATATTGTTTTAAATTGGGTAAATGAAATAATTTTACCTTGATTATATTTTATATATAAGGGAATAATTTTTCAGAATTATTAAAGTGTATATGAATTGATTGTTTGGTTGTTGAATAAGTTAAATTAAAACAACACATTGTCAAAGAATAATTATATAAGCAAATGAATTATAAGTATGGAACTATAATTAATATGATTACAACTATGAAATAATCTTGTATATATATAAAGTGAAACTCTATAAGAAAAAGATTTATAAATGTCATTTATAAATGAAAGGAAAATTCTTGAAAGAATATTAAGCACTGAATTCACTATTGTTATTGGAAAATAATAAGGGTGATGACTGCAGCATCATCGGTATCATTTTCGAGTCTCCATGTGATAGATTTGCTACCATAGTAATTTGGGAATGATAAATGAGTTGATAACTTATACAATTTGAATTTTGATAGAATAAATTTAACTTAAAGGATGAAGTTAAATTAAAGGAAGTATAAGTAAATCAATAAAATCCAAGTAGTAATTGTTGAATATAAGTTGTATAACTTATAAGATGATGAATATAAATAAAATAAGTTTTGAACTTATGATAGGAGTTAACAAATTTAGCTTTGGTAAAAAGTTAAATAGGATTGGAATTTGAATTGGATTTATAAGTGAAAACTTAAGTTAAATTAAACAAAAGGTGTTTGGAATGAAATATAACTTAAGTGATGTTGAATGAAGTTGAATTTTGGTATCGAAGTAAATTAATAAGTGAATTAATGAAGTGAAGTCATTAAGAATTTGAACTTGAGTTATATAAATGAAATTCAACATTTTATTGTTAAAGGAATTAGCAATTGAATTAATAAATGGATTGAATGTTAATCAATCGAATGTAAAAGGATTTACATGGGATAATGAATGTAAGTGTTAATTCATTAAAAGTTAATGTTATTGAAAGTTGAATAAATTGAATGAAAGTCAATTGAATGTTGGACCAAATTGAATGTAAAGTGAATAAATTTGGTTGTATTGAATAAACATTGGTTGTTATTTGATTGTTGATTGATTGTATATAAATTCATTAAGTGTTAATGAAATTGAATTAGCAAAAATTAGAAGCTAAAGTAATTGAATCCAACTTGAATGAAAATTAGTGAATGTAAACTAATTGGAAAAGAATGAATGTTGATAAAATCCAATGTAAATGAATCGGATGTGATTTAAATAGAAAACCAATTCATTGAATATTAATGAGAATATGAATGAATATTGATTTGGTTATGCATGATAGTTGGTTGGTGGTTGCATTTGTTACTTTTGTTGCATTTGCTATGTTGGCACATGTAGTTATTATGTTGCTATATGATGTATATTGGTACTATTTTCATACATGCATGTTCTCATGTTGTTTGTCGAGTGTATAGTAGGTGCAGATTGCGCTTGCTTTGCATTTGGAGCTCGCTTTCGTGCTATATTAGCCGTATATGCTTGCTAATAATAAATAAAGTACATATCTCAGATTAAATATCGTACTTTTACACTTTTTTCCCTGCGGGATGCCTCATCACTTGATGCGATGTATATTTGTGATATATATACTGTCATTTTTTTTTCGGATCGAGCCGCGCAAAGGAGACTCTGGCGAATTTTTCCGAAAATTTAAGGCGTTAGAATTTTTTTGAGAAAATTGGGAAAATTTGTGAAAAACTATAACTTTGATTTGGAATTGAAAGTTAAGCAAGATAATTGGTTTTGAAAAGGATAACTAAGTATGATTAGAAAACTTAGTAAAGTATGGCAAGAAGTTTAAATTTGTTTGGGAAAGTTAATGAATTCTGTAACTTTTCTTGCCTGGTAATTTCGAGGACGAAATTCTTTTAAGGGGGGAAGTATGTAACGACCCAGAATTTTTGATAATTTAAATTTGTATATTTAATTGATTTTAAATATTAATAAGTGAAATTTATAAGTCGAATAAATTTTAGTTCGAATAATTGGATTTAATTGAATAATTAAATCGATAATTTAATAGTTGAAAATACAGAAACAATTAAAAATTGGGTTTAATATGATAGAAAATGATTTGGAAAATTTTATTATATCATATTGGAGTTGGAACGATATTTTAGAATTTGTGAAAATTGAATATTTTAATATTTAATCAACTAGTGAAAATAGCCAATTTTTTAACAGTCTCAGAATTGGACGAATCTAGTTCCATTAGATCCGTAATAGTTTGTTATTATCGGATTTCAATTTTCGTGTCAATCGGAGTTTTCGTTTGGCCGTGGCAGCTCGAAACGCATCGAAATTGTTTTTAATATTTATTTGGTGAGTTAAAATAGTCATTTTTCAAACAGTCTCGGATTTCTACGAAACCAGTTTCATCGGATCCGTAATGTGATATTATTGTATGGTTTCAAATTTCGTGTCAATTGGATTTACCGTTTGTCCGGGGCAAGCGAAAATGCCTAGAAAATCGTTTAATCGGTTTAATTTTAAATTGAACGTTTATTGCCATAACTCGCACAGATGACCGAATTAGCTCCCGAAACACGTTCCATTATGTTCGGAACGCTGGGTAAACCTTAGGAATGCCAACCGGCAAGCTTCGTTTGGAGTTCAGAAATTCCGGGATGAATAGTAGTTGGTGAAATTTTCTATAAAAGCCCTTAAATTTTCTTATTTGCATCAAAAAATTAGCTAGGGTTTTGAAAAAAATGCCGGCCGCCTCCAATAAAACGTATGGCCGAAAATTGCTCCACATCATCCCCTTTTTTCTCGCAATCCGTCAACCAATTCGAAGAATCTCCAACTAACAAAATGTAGAGCTCGACGAGAGCTTCACTATGAACGGCTATGATCGAAAATTGATGAGTGGATAAACGGTAAATTAACGATGAACGTTCGCCGTTCAACCTCGTTTTTCGCGCGGAGATAGGGGCCGCGCGTGGCGGGTCTTCAGCCATGGGTAGCTGGGGGCGGTGGCGTTCAAATGGTGGGGTTGTGATGGGATTTCGTCGATGATGGGAAGGTGCGGCTTCGAATTTTTTTTTGGCGTGATGGGTTCGAACGCGTACACGGTTACTGGAGGGAAGATGGAAGAGAATAGGGTGCGGCCCTGATTCTTTGCTTAGGAATGAACGGCTTGGATCTGTAGGTCTAGAAAATAATATAAAAAATTGTTGTAAATTGATATATAAATTCGTGTAATCTTTGTAACGCGATACCTTTTTCATACGAGGTCGAAAACGCGCGAAACTAGTTGCGTTGGAATCGTATAGACGAGCACTACGCTATGGAAATGGATTGGAGTCGATTAGAGTTAGTGAGAATTTCGGGTAAAATTAAACGTCCGTTTAATTTTATTCGAAATAAATCGCTAAAACGAAATTGAAATCAAGGTGAGAACTTCTCACTCAATCGAATCAGTTGCGATTTTAATTTTAAATAGTTAGATTTAAAATTCTTGAATGCATGTTTGAATGATGATTGTTATCTATTGATTTTTAAAATAGACATTATGCGCCGTTAGTAAGCAGATGTTATTTATTAAAAACATATACCGCGAATATTTCATAAACAGTGAAATTGGTATTATTTATGTACTTGGAATTGATTTCCCGCATTGTATAGTGGATGAGGCCCTATTGTGCCGCCTATTAAGCGGATAATATTTTAAATCCCATATACCGCGATAATTCCGTACTGGAGCGGAATTGGTATTTTGCTAATGTTTGTGGATGCAGGGAAACAGGTTGGAGGGATCCAACTGGATTTCTCAACTGTATTGATTTATTTACAGATATTTTGATATTTGTTGATTATCATATTGATATATGATATTTGGATGTCGTGATTGACTATTTGGTGCTGCTGCATCATCGGATCCATTTCTGAAGTTTTAAAATAATGATTTTTGGTTTAAAAGGAATTTTAAAGTGATTTTTGAAAGTATTCGTTTTATTAAATTTTGAATTGTTAAAAATAAATAAACGTTAAAATTTTATTTTCATAAAAGTTACGATTTTTGGAAAATAATGCTTAAGTATGATTTTGAAGTATATATGCTTTAAATAACGATTTTTAAGTTATTAAAAGAATAAATTGGTTTAAATTGGGATTTTGAATTATTAAAAACGATGTACATAAAAGACTTATAAAATTGATATTTTATAAATTAAAAATATTGGAATATTAAAACGAGTTTTTTTAAGTGTTAAAAGATGAAATAAATAAATGGATTTCATTGAAAATTATAGATTTATAAATTGTGAAGTTATAAAATGAATAGATTTCGTAAAATAGAAGATTTATAATTAACTATCTTATAAATCGGATTTTGGCATTTAAATGAGATATAAATGAAATTTGTTAATAATGAGATTTATGAATCGAAGCATATAAATAGAAATGAAATTTATAACATTGTTTATAAACTCGAAATCAATTGAATTTGATAAATTGAATATTGAAGTTTATTAAAGGAAATATATTCATGATTTTGGACAGTGAATACATTATTGAATAAAATAGTCATGTTTGGCAAAAGGAATATTATAGAATGAAGTTAATTATTTTAAAGATGTTTTAAAATGTATTATGAATCGAAGCCATAGATTTCAACATTTATTGTTGAAATAGACGTTTTCGATAAAGAAGGAAATGGTGGACTATAATACTGTTGTTATAGTAAATGTTTTCCGAAAGGAAATGTTTTATATAGTATTGGGATTTATATATCTATTTAAACTTTGAATCCCTATACTATTGATTTTGGGTTGTAGTAACGATGTTTTACGCAACATTCGTTTTAGCCCAAATAAATGTGTTAAGTGAATGTTTTCCTTAAAGAATGTAATATATACTTAATTTCGATATTAAGTATATGGCATATTTTCTAAGTATTGAAAATAAATGGATTTGTGAATTACTTATTAATAAATAAGTATGGAAATGTTTTTCAATGTGAAATGAAATGTTTTGAGAATTTATCTTTTTGAAGATAAATTGAAAATGAATAATTGAAATCGTATATTCATAAATATTTTGGAATGTAAATTCACTATGGAATTTATAAATGAAAAGGGGAATTTGTTTAAAAATAAATGTTGATTTATTTTTGAAGTGTGGGAATTAATTTACGGATTTGGAGCGTAAATATAAAATAAATCGTTAACGATTTATTTAATTGGTTTAAATGAAACATGTTGAAATGAAAGTATTTCGCGTGAGGAAAATGTTTGAAATTTGTTTTCAAAAAGTGGTAAAGGTGAAAAGTGATTTGAAAATTAGTTTTCAAATTTTGACGTGTGGGAAATTTTATATCTAGTAAAGATATTTTGGAAAGAAAATAATTTGGAAAATTATTTGGAATTTGGTGATGTTGAGCATGCCTATTGATAGTTAAATAATCCGACTATCAATATTTACCTTTAAATAGGTATTTGTTGTGATTTGTTTGAATTTGAATGCCACACTTATTTTTTAATAGGCCCTCACTATTCGGGTTAGCCGGGAAAGGACCTTGGGGTCGTATAACCCATTCTGAATATGTGATACGTCGTAATGGATTGCATTCGATGACCGATGTTGAAGACCGGATATTTGTGAAAGCGGAAGGATTACCGTCGAGTTACTCTACATCGGCTGATCTCCGATATAGAGGTATTATCACCCTTAGTGACGGGAAGTCCGGTCGTGATTAGTGAATATCTGGAATGCAAGGACTTCTTTGTAAGTGCCTTCGGTTCTGCTCGATCCCGAAACAGACTTGTATGGATTGTAAGTCTGACATTACAAGTTGAGATATAAAGCTAATTTCTTTCAAATATATTTCTGTTGGTGGCGGAGAAATTATTCTCTTAGCTTAACACCCTTCTCTAAGACGTATGAGCTCAGAGGTTATATAGCTGAAGGTTATTAGTGATATACTCCCAATTTGGTAGTGTGGCATGCTGAGTGTTGCTGTGAAATGATCATTGATTGATCATTTGTGATATGATCATTTGTTTGATCATTTATCTTTGTGATCATTTCTATGATCATTTGATTTACCCAAAGCACAGCTTTTGTATAAAGCGTGGCTTTGTGGACGAGACTTCGTCGGACCTCACAACCCGAAAATGGTCAAAACATGAAGGATGCAGCAAGGTTATTAGGGGGTAGCATCCCTTTAGTGTATGTCATTCCTTCTGGATAGAGGTGGTATCATGGTATGGAGTCCAAATATTTAACCTATGTTGTTGCTGCAAATTTTGTGATTGTTGGAAATCGAGGATCCTCGGATAGATCGGTTACGATCAGGGGATGACATATTCGTGTCAGTAGTTACCCAGTTAGGGGTAACCCGGCCTTGTGTTGGCAGAGATCCGGTTTGGTTCTCGGGTCGTCTTTCCAGAGGCGTACCCATGTGGCAATGGGAAGCTCCTTGGCCTGACCATTTGTTGGAAATCCAAAGAAACAATACGATCTTGTACGGTTTTAGTTGTAGAACCTATCATTCACTTATGGTGGCGCCCCACTGTTTGGATGGTAGCTATAGTAGGCATAAGTGCGGAATGCCTATGCTGGCTAAGATATATATTCTACTTTCGAAATTGTTTTCTACACTATGCACTAATAATAATATCAAATGTTTCTTTTTAATGCGTATCAAGCATTTTTGACTATCATAAGGAGAAATGTCCTCCGATTTTGCGTTTGCATTGTGTGTGTGTGCGGGAGGCCTTATGGTAGTCTCATTTTTAAAAAGCATTGCGAATTGATTTTAAAAATATTCCTCTATTTTATTTTAAAGAAAAATAAACTGTTTTAGTTCTCACACAAGTCATATGACTGACTAGGAGTTTATTGTTTTCCTTCCTAAACTCTGGGTGCCCACCAATTTCCAAACGGGCAGTCAAGAGTAAGGTTTATCAGGATATTCTGGAATTCAGGAGTTGCTGGAGGCAAGCTGGATGTCATGGCTTATTACTAGTATATAGTATTTCTTTTCCGATGTTGATGTTGTTTGTTGTTGTACACTCTGATGATGTAATGTAATGTAATGTAATGTAATAACTGATATAGTTCTTTGTTTAAAGATTATTCATTTATGTATTATATGTTGTTCCGCTGCGAATTGTGAGATTCTGATATTCTGTTGTTCTTTTCTGTTCTTCTTCTATTTTTTTCTCTCTTCTTCTACCTTTTCTTCTTCTTTAAACCTAACATTTCGGTTTTTCGGCAGCGAAAAATCGCAAATGTTACAATGTACACTATCTCATGATAGTGGAACCACTATAAATCCATGTATGGAACTCTCTATTTGCTTTCTTTTATGATTTGTTATTTTTTATTCTTCTGTTACTGATTATTTTATCGTACTACAACACAATCTTATTGATTCCACATTTATTTGGATTGATTTATTATCATTTGTGTAAAATTACCCCAATAGTCTGGAGTTGGAGCTTTAAATTTTGTTGTTGAAGCCTAGGGCTAGACGGTGATCGATAAGATGGCATGATTTAGAGATTGATGTCAAGTTAGATATATCTAGAAGTATGCCCCTTACATTAGGGGTTCATATGCAACATCCGATTTGTAGTTGGCAATAGAGAATTCGAACGAAGATAAAGATTTTGAGGAGTAGTACAAGATGAAGGCAGTATTGAGAAGAAATCATGTTCAACAGGTTGTGTTTGTTCAGAATCACTGACAATGGATATCTTAGAATTGGAAAGGAAGGAGATGGAAGAATGAGCTGTAACTACTTTCCAAGGCCATGGGTGAGAACGCCGCCATAGACATTAGTAGTTAAACTACCGCTAAAGGCTTGTGGAAAAAATTGGAGGATCTCTACATGAAGAAGTCGAACAAGAATTGGCTAATTTTGTTGAATACTTTTTTCACTTAAAAGATGCTGTAAGGTATGTCATTGAAAGCACATCTTAACTTCTTCAATGACTTGAGTGTGAAGATGAAAGTTGTTAATTTAAATGTGGACGAAGAGCAAAAGGCTGTAGGAGCGATCCATGGTATGAAGGAACCAAGCCAGCCCATAGTGAAATAAATGAGTAAGTTTCAAAAAAAATTACCATTTTGGATCATTAATGGGCCTAGAAGTCCAAATGCATTTATTTCTTATCTTGATTTCTTTTAAATAAAATCTATCTTTTATTTAATTATTAAATTGAAGATTTGAAAGTAATTTATAGTATTGTAATAGATGTATCAAATACATTCATTTGCATGAATATATAAATAGTTCTAATATGTAATAAAGCACCTAAAATGAATTTAGAGAAGGAAACCTTTCATTTCCTTCTCTTACCCAATGCATTAATTAAGGGAAGATATGCTAAAATATAGAGAGGGAGAAACCATTCATTCCTCTTCCTCTTTAATTGATAAATAACTATAATAAGGAAAAGTTTTTCTTTATCAATTTAGATCTAAATTAATTAAGTATGAGATACGAAAAGTGTTAACATATCAAATAGATTCATAATTTAATTTGTATGGCCAAAATGCTAGACATAAAGTAAAAAAGATTGATTGTTGACATAGACAAGAAAAAATAAGAATAAATTAAATGGAATCACATTAGGATCTAATAAGTATGAAATGAAAAGATGGAATCATTGATTTATTCACTTTCCTTTTAAAAATTCAATTATCCAACATTGTTTCACATGGAAGGAGTATTATGATCCAATGACATAAACATTAACTACTAATTAATGCAAATATGTAATTGCTTCACTTTTAAATTAAAAAGGATTAAATCAGACATTGGCAACTAAAGATACAAATATTTAAAGTTTATATGTACACACTCATATATTTACACAATCATACGTATGTAATTAAAAAACAGAACTTTATAATTAAAATTTCCATTTAACAATTTACATTTATTCAAAACTAACAACTTGAATCAAACTTTTAGTTTAGAAATGAAACAACAGTTTGGAAAATTTACAAAACTATAAATCTGGAAAAGATACATATGTAATTTAAAATTACATAAAAGGTTCATTCAAAATTTTAGATTAAAATCTTTCATGCTTGCATAAACAATATTCAAAGTGATTGTATATGATCATTAATCATGCAACAATAGAAATAAATTTTAAAATAAGAATTAAATTATAGCTCATTTGAAATTGTGTATATAAATATTATAAAATAAAATTCACTAGAAATTAATTATAATTATTGTAATGTAAAGATAATAAATTTAAAATTGAATGAAATAAATATAATAAACATACTTTTAATTGAGAAATGGGTTATCAATTTTCATGTTGCAACATAGTCAATATAAACATAAATAAATCACACAAAGCCGTGAAAATGAATATAGAGAATATGTTAATGAATTAATTAGAAATTACCTTGACAAGTTTCCATTAAATTACACCTAAAATGTGTAACAACCCTAATTTTAGTGATTTCCTGAGAATATTAAATTATAACGGCGGTTATAATTTAATAGTGTAAATTAATAACTAATGAGGATTTAAATTGTTTATTTGGAATAAACAATATATTTGAGGATAAAAATGAGAAAATAGAATTCTGAAAACTTTATTAACATGATTTGAGATAATAAAATGAGGAAAATGTGTTATATTTAGTGTTAATGCAATAATTTTGTTAATTATTGCTATTTACTTCTTTTAATGAATTTTAAAAGAAGTGATTAATTTTAAGATGAGATATATTCAAAATAATGATGGAATTGAGTTTAAAAATATAATTTAAGTGTAAAATTATATTTGAAAAGGGTTATAAAAAATTTATTACACAAAAATATTATTTTTGTGTAATTTATAATGTTAATTACAATGGAATTTGTAATTAAGGATGTAAATTTTTTTATTTATAAAAAGGAAAAGGAATATGATGATAAAAAGTTTTAAAAATATAAATAATCTTTTATTTTGAGTATATAACATTTTATCATCATGAATATGAAGTTTTATAAATTTTTGATATGAAATAAAGTTGAATAGATGATTGAATTTGAAGTTGTGCATTGTTAACATGTAACTAAGTGATTAATTTATAACCTAAGCTAATTTCCTTGAAAAATTGGACTCTAGCCCATTAACATACTTCACTTGGCCTGTTAGCAAAGAAATGAGAAACATATTTCTCTTTCTCAAACATCAGTACGTTCATTCTCCTTCTCAGCCTTCTCTTCCTAAACCCTAGTTCCTAATTTCAAAATTCAAAGCTCAAATCAAAGGGATTTTGTCCAATAATGTAGAGTAAGTGTTTTAAACTCTATCTCTATCCTTTAGAACTCTAAAAGAATGATTTTGATCCCCTTTTTGATCAAATTGCTTGCTGTCCAAATTTTGTTCTTGAGTTTTTTGGTGATTTTGGAGAAGCTAAGAGGTTAGCAAGGCTTAAAAGAGGATTTAGCAAGCTATAAGAAAGTAAAAGGTGAGTTAATCACTCACACTACTACCTCTAATCTATGAGAATAATTTTCAGTTGATAATTGAATTGAATTGGATGGTTTGATGATTGAATTGCTTTCAAATTAGTGGTGAATTGGTTGCTTGAATTTGAATGATCGCATGGTTGCAGTTTGCTGAAAATTGTTGGTAAAAATATCGCTGCAGTAAAACAGCGATATCTTAGAGCCAATTTATCCAAATTAGCTCAATCTTTTTGCAGTTGAAAGAACATTCTATTAGCTGTAAGTTTTCTTTTAATCACTTTAAGAAATTCCATGGTTTAGAGGGTCGAAATTGGGTTTGAAACTGATGTACACAGCTTTGCTCTGTGCAATATTTTTGTTGAAACCTGATACTGAAATCACCATAACTTTGAAATGGTAGATCGAAATTGAGTTAGGTTTTTTTCAGTTGGAAGATGCTTTTATAATAAACAACTTTTATGTTCATTACTTTTTGTGATTAAGCTGTTTACTAAGAGTAATTTGAGTTTGAAGTTGATGTAACCTTTCTGTCTTGTGTTTTAATCTTAGCTTTAAAACACAGAAATTCTTTTAGGTATATCTTTCTTGTTTCTTCTCCGATTTGGATTATTTTTGAAGTTCCGGAAAGCTTATTTAATATGTGACAACTTTACTGCTGTACACATTTGCATATTTTGAGCATAAGTTGATCAAAATGCTGTTACAAACTCTAAGCTCTGTCACTTTAGTAACTATGTTATCCAAACTAAACACAGTTAGTAAATTGATCATATCTTCCTTGTTTCTTGTCCGATATGGATGATTTTTGAAGTTTCGGAAAGCTTATTTTATATGTGACAACTATACTGTTGTACACATTTGCATATTATGAGCATAATTTGATCAAAATGCTGTTGCAAACTCTCAGCTCTGTCACTTTAGTAACTATGTTATCCAAACTGAACACAGTTAGTAAATTGATCATATCTTCCTTGTTTCTTGTCCGATTTGGATGTTGTTTTGAAATGGTTTGAGAGCTATGATTCCTATCAATAAGCTAGCTATATTTGGTGAATTTGAAATTCAAATTTAAATAGAATTTGAATTGATTTTGGGTTAAATTCGTATTGAATTCAAGTTATCGGTCTTGAGTTATCTTTCTTGTTTTTCATTGTTTTCGAGCGCGGTTTTCACTAAACTATTTTGAAGTGGTTTTTGAAATAAATGGACATTTCAAATTATTATTATATAGTTTTAAAATTATTTTTCTAATATAAAATCTATTTATTTCCTATAATAAAGGAATTTCAAATATTGGTTTTATTAATCTTTTCAAGAAATAGTTTTAAAAGCTTGTTTTCTCTAGTAAACTATTTTACATATAAAACATACACTTTTACACTATTCGAACGTATGAGAAAGAGAATTAAACGATTCAGTAAAACACGTGGTATGGGACATGTGCGTTTACTATTTCGGTTAATTCCGGAATTGTATGATCGAAGCTATTTGAGTTTAATAATTCTGAGATGTTTTGCCATTTTATGGCGTATTTTGAATTTTATAATTCCTATTTATTGGAACTATTTAAGATGGCCAATATTTGGAAAGTATTATGGTTTGAGATCTCCTATGTAGGAGTTTGATCGATGAGAACCATCACGATGTTTTATTTACTTGCCAGTGACATAAGGCAAGTCTTGAGTTTATGATTTCATATTTTGAGATTTATGGTTTATGAGAAACCATCATAATGTTTTTCACTTGTCGATGAGATGAGACAAGTTATGATGCCATTTAATACTTCTCGATGAGATGAGACAAGTATGATATCTCTTTATCACTCGCCAATGAGATTAGGCGAGATATAATTTTCTTAGTTTTATGATGTTTTTAGTGTGGCATCAACTAACGGCTAGTAAACCGCAAAGTGCAAATGTGTGGTATGGGACACACGTTAACACTTTTCGGGTTCCTATCCGTGAGTTTGTGACACATTCACGATGTTTACCAAACAAAACTGCTTTGAGAGGTATCAGCGACCTTGTCATGAGGACGAACTGCTTTGGAAAGGTGTCAACGACCTTGTCATGAGGACAAACTGCTTTGGAAAGGTGTCAGCGACCTTGTCATGAGGACGAACTGCTTTGGAAGGTGTCAGCGACCTTGTCTAAGGCTTTGGCCGTCTGTGTTTAGCACGTGCAGCATCGCTTCGGCATTGTATTCAGGGATATAGCCAATCCGGGTTTTCTAAGTTTTGAATTCGCCGTTTTTGGCGCATTAATGTTAAGATTTTTTGAGTTATGAAAATGCATCGAAATCTTTATTGAGTTTGAATTCGTATCAAGTTCCATGAGTTTTTATGATTGAGATGTATGTGTGAGATTTAGCCGTCTTGGCCTACTTATGAGTTTAAGATCTCACATTCTTATGGAGTTGTCTTGTGTTGCTTCCATGACTTCTATTTGTGATTGAGATGAGTTTTCTCCCTTTTGGAGTAATGGTTCATCGAACCATTTGAGTTTTGCTTGAGTTTTATATGAGTTGATTTGAGTTCATTATGGGTTATCGCTAATGATATGAGGCACTTGTGTTTTATTTGAGTATTGAGTTTGAGTTACCTCTTTCGAGGTATTTTGTCACTTAGGTAGCATTTGTTACTTAAGTATTGAGCTATGAGTTATATAATCCTTCTCCTCATTCGAGAAGAAGTATCACTATATCCATTCTGCTTCATATTATCGATATTGACTGATTTGTGTAGCTAGACTGACCCGTGTATTTATACTCGGGTCAGACTGAGTTGTTTCAGGTATCATCTATTGGACATAGCTTGAAGTTGATGTTGGATATCAGCTCTTCTTTCTCTTGAGTAGTTTTTGTTCCTTCGCATACTCTGATGTAGTTATATTTGATTCGATATTTATGGTGTGGTCGGGTACCACCTTTATTGTAGTCATATTGTATTGTACTAAACATGTATCAGTGAATATGTATATATATGATGTTGGTTACTGTTCTGTGATGTGATTTACATTTAGTTATTGTATTTTGTTCTGATAGATCCGTTAACCACCTATAGTTTTGGATTAAGCATTTACTGGGTATGTCGATCCACTTGAGTTGAAAAAAAGTTATACTGCATTTATCGACGTATTCAATAGATGTTTATGACAAAATTATAGATGGTCGCCCTTAACCAGCCCTATTCTCCGCTTTAGTAGACGGAATTACTTGTTAATTCTCTTTACTAAGGTGGGTCTCGGGGTGGGGCGTTATAGCTTGGTATCAGAGCTGTGGTCAGAACAAAGTAGAATAAACACAGAACAGTACGTATATCATGATACATCGAAGTACAATACGAGTGAATCATTGTTCTTTATTCGAGCTTGCTTTCAAATCGAGCCTTGATTCTTTTTTTTGAGTTTTGGGATTGTTGAGATGGAATATGTCTAGGAATATAGATATATTGTATTCCGTAGTATTCCATGATAGAGTTTGATGTCATCTTTTCTTATATAAAATCTTATTTGAGATTATTCTATTCTTATTTTTGTTGATACGAGTAAGTTCATATCGATGGAGCTAATTGATTTCTTTGAGTATTCTCGTTGCATTCCTTTGAGAGTTTGTAAATCCTATTGAAGGGATCCACAACGATTGGCTTGTTGTGAGCATTCTAAGATTTCTATTTGATGTTGCTTTTATGAGTAACTGTTTATTACTTGCTATCTTGAGATGTATTTGATTTGAGTTGGATTGGCTTATATGAGGCTAAGTCCAATCCTTTGTGTTATAGGATCCTATATTTATTTAGGCATCCTAATTTGATTGAGTTATTATTTCTATCACTTTGGAATGTTAATGATGATTCCGAAGTTTTTGTATCACTCTTTAGTATCGTGATGTTGATGATATATCTCGAATTCCTGTCAAGGTGACTTTGTTGAGTTTTGTGAGTCCGTTTGGATTTGACATCCAATCGGGCAATCGAGTGTTGAGGTAATCTTATTCCTGGCTCTTAGCTCTTCGGTTATCCTTCCACGAGGACATCCACTAAAGAATGTGGTGAGTTTCTAGATTGTTCAAGTTTGATTGAGTTTATCATTTAGTTTCTTTGAGTTATCCTTTTTGGATACTCAATCGGTGTTATCCTTTGTAGCATTACTTTGTTTAAAGTAATGACTTGTTGTTTGTGTGCTTCTTCTCCTTCGAGAAGAATATCTTGCCTATCTTTTGTCTTGATTATTTCCGAGAGTGGCTCGTCGTCTTGTAGGAGTTGACGAACACTCCATCTCCTTCTGTTGATTTTGTGAATCGCGTATTCTAGGAATATCTCGATGCATTCTCTCAATGTTCTTTGGTTTGAGATTTTGAAGCTATATATATGAGTTTTAAAAAGAGATATTGGAGTTTTGAGAATATATTTACATGAGTAGTATTTCTTTTATGGAAATAATTTGAGAGTGTTGGGTTGTCCATCGAGTAGTTAAGAGTTCTAGTCGATACGCCTGATCAACATTATCGATAGGAATCTCCTAAATGCTATGATAAGGCAATCAGACACAGTGGTTTGTGTTTTAAAAATTGAGATTTTGAAAATAATATTTGAGATTAAATATTAAATTTATTTTTGAATGGTAATTGCAGCCATTGATTTTAGAGATGAGCATTAGAGTGGCGAGGCAGTTTTGATCGACTCTGCAGCCAACGGACATATCAATTTATTAAAGATTCAATGGCGAGGCAATGCCATTTATTTATATATTTATTTGAAATTATAAAGATGAGAATACGTGAGAAAATTATTGAGCTATACTTTATTGAAAGTACATTTTGAGATTTTAGAATCTATATTATGTACATTGGACGTTTTAAGAGAAGAGTAAAGAGAATTTAAACCCTTAATTTATTTGAGGAATGTTATTATTGATTTACAAAATTCTTTTGGAAACTAATTTTGAAGTAAGAGATGAAATTTGGATTTTAACTTTGAGTTTTAAATTACTTACTAAGTAATATAGTAAAGAGTTTGAGAAATTTTTCAAATGTTGAAAATTGAGATTTTAAAATTTAAAAGATGTTGAGATTTAAAATTATAAATATCTTGGATTAAAAGATAATTTGAGCTTATATTCTTGTTCTTGAGTATATTCTTTCTTTGAGCTATTATTATCTACGTGCATTTTTCACGGTCATTCGAGTTTGGTGGCCTTTTGAGAAGCCATCTTGTGATTTATCTATCTTGTCTATCGTGTTTACCCTGTTGTGAGGATGTTCTTTCCGCATATTTATGCAGAAAATCTTATTGATGTTCTTCTCTATTGCTTAGGGTTCGGGTTTAAGTGAGTTTCATCCCGACTCTATTTGTAGATTTTTATGAAATCAATCATTTTCGATTGATTAATTGTTGAGCATCTTATTGAGTTTTGATCAAAGACGGGATATCTTCGAAATTATTTTGAGTTACTTGGAAAATTCGATGGTTTATTAATCATTATTTTAGCATTTGATGAGCCATTGGATTAACCAAGTGAGTTTTTGATTATTTCTTTCGACCATTCTATATTGAGAGTATGAATGATTTGGAATTCAAGCATGTCTTTATCCTTCGATGATTGTATCTTTTATGTTGTTTACAGCTCTTTTTCAAGAAAATTGCGGGGACGCAATTTTTGTAAGAGGGGGAGTCTGTAACAACCCTAATTTTAGTGATTTCCTGAGAATATTAAATTATAACGGCGGTTATAATTTAATAGTGTAAATTAATAACTAATGAGGATTTAAATTGTTTATTTGGAATAAACAATATATTTGAGGATAAAAATGAGAAAATAGAATTCTGAAAACTTTATTAACATGATTTGAGATAATAAAATGAGGAAAATGTGTTTTATTTAGAGTTAATGCAATAATTTTGTTAATTATTGCTATTTACTTCTTTTAATGAATTTTAAAAGAAGTGATTAATTTTAAGATGAGATATATTCAAAATAATGATGGAATTGAGTTTAAAAATATAATTTAAGTGTAAAATTATATTTGAAAAGGGTTATAAAAAATTTATTACACAAAAATATTATTTTTGTGTAATTTATAATGTTAATTACAATGGAATTTGTAATTAAGGATGTAAATTTTTTTATTTATAAAAAGGAAAAGGAATATGATGATAAAAAGTTTTAAAAATATAAATAATCTTTTATTTTGAGTATATAACATTTTATCATCATGAATATGAAGTTTTATAAATTTTTGATATGAAATAAAGTTGAATAGATGATTGAATTTGAAGTTGTGCATTGTTAACATGTAACTAAGTGATTAATTTATAACCTAAGCTAATTTCCTTGAAAAATTGGACTCTAGCCCATTAACATACTTCACTTGGCCTGTAACGCCCCACCCCGAGACCCACCTTAGTAAAGAGAATTAACAAGTAATTCCGTCTACTAAAGCGGAGAATAAGGCTGGTTAAGGGCGACCATCTATAATTTTGTCTTAAACATCTATTGAATACGTCGATAAATGCAATATAACTTTTTTACAACTCAAGTGGATCGACATACCCAGTAAATGCTTAATCCAAAACTATAGGTGGTTAACGGATCTATTAGAACAAAATACAATAACTGAATGTAAATCACATCACAGAACAGTAACCAACCTCATATGTATATACATATTCACTGATACATGTTTAGTACAATACAATATGAATACAATAAAGGTGGTACTCGACCACACCATAATCGAATCAAATATAACTACATCAGAGTATGCGAAAGAACAAAAACTACTCAAGAGAAAGAAGAGCTGATATCCAACATCAACTTCAAGCCATGTCCAATAGATGATACCTGAAACAACTCGGTCTGACCCGAGTATAAATACACGGGTCAGTCTAGCTACACAAATCAGTCAATATCGATAATATGAAGCAGAATGGATATAGTGATACTTCTTCTTGAATGAGGAGAAGGATTAGATAACTCATAGCTCAATACTTAAGTGACAAACGCTACCTAAGTGACAAAATACCTTGAAAGAGGTAACTCAAACTCAATACTCAAATAAAACACAAGTGCCTCATATCATTAGCGATAACTCATAATGAACTCAAATCAACTCATATAAAACTCAAGAAAAACTCAAATGGTTCGATGAACCATTACTCCAAAAGGGAGAAAACTCATCTCAATCACAAATAGAAGTCATGAAAGCAACACAAGACAACTCCATAAGAATTGGAGATCTTAAACTCATAAGTAGGTCAAGACGGCTAAATCTCACACATACATCTCAATCATAAAAACTCATGGAACTCGATACGAATTCAAACTCAATAAAGAATTCAATGCATGTTCAAAACTCAGAAAATCTTAACATTAATGCGCCAAAACGGCGAATTCAAAACTCAGAAAACCCGGATTGGCCATATCCCTGAATACAATACCGAAGCAATGCTGCACGTGCTAAACTCAGAAGGCCGAAGCCTTAGACAAGGTCGCTGACACCTTCCAAAGCAGTTCGTCCTCATGACAAGGTCGCTGACACCTTTCCAAAGCAGTTCGTCCTCATGACAAGGTCGCTGACACCTTTCCAAAGCAGTTCGTCCTCATGACAAGGTCGCTGACACCTTTCCAAAGCCATTTTGTCATCCCTAACAAGGTCGCTAACACCTCCAAAGCAGTTCGTCCTCATGACAAGGTCGCTGACACCTCTCAAAGCAGTTCTATTAGGTAAACATCGTGAATGTGTCACAAACTCACGGATAGGAACCCGAAAAGTGTTAACGTGTGTCCCATACCACACATTCGCACTTTACGGTTTACTAGCCGTTAGTTGATGCCACACTAAAAACATCATAAAACTCAGAAAATTATATCTCGCCTAATCTCATTGGCGAGTGATAAAGAGATACCATACTTGTCTCATCTCATCGACAAGTATTAAATGACATCATAACTTGTCTTATCTCATGGACAAGTGAAAAACATTATGATGGTTTCTCATAAACCATAAATCTCAAAATATGAAATCATAAACTCAAGACTTGCTTTATGTCTTTGGCAAGTAAATAAAACATCGTGATGGTTCTCATCGATCAAACTCCTACATAGGAGATCTCAAACCATAATACTTGCCAAATATTGGCCATCTTAAATAATTCCAATAAACAGGAATTATAAAACTCAAAATACGCCATAAAATGACAAAACATCTCAGAATTATTAAACTCAAATAGCTTCGATCGTACAAGTCCGGAATTAACCGAAATAGTAAACGCACATGTCCCATACCACGTGTTTTACTGAATCGTTTAATTCTCTTTCTCATACGTTCAAATAGTGTAAAAGTGTATGTTTTATATGTAAAATAGTTTACTAGAGAAAACAAGCTTTTAAAACTATTTCTTGAAAAGATTAATAAAACCAATATTTGAAATTCCTTTATTATAGGAAATTAATAGATTTTATATTAGAAAAATAATTTTAAAACTATATAATAATAATTTGAAATGTCCATTTATTTCAAAAATCACTTCAAAATAGTTTAATGAAAACCGCGCTCGAAAACAATGAAAAGCAAGAAAGATAACTCAAGACCGATAACTTGAATTCAATACGAATTCAATTCAAATTTAACTCAAATCAATTCAAATTCTATTTAAATTTGAATTTCAAATTCACCAAATATAGCCAGCTTATTGATAGGAATCATAGCTCTCAAACCATTTCAAAACAACATCCAAATCGGACAAGAAACAAGGAAGATATGATCAATTTTCTAACTGTGTTCAGTTTGGATAACATAGTTACTAAAGTGATAGAGCTGAGAGTTTGCAACAGCATTTTGATAAACTTATGCTCACAATATGCAAATGTGTACAACAGTAAAGTTGTCACATATAAAATAAGCTTTTCGTAACTTCGAAAATCATCCAAATCGGACAAGAAACAAGGAAGATATGATCAATTTACTAACTGTGTTCAGTTTGGATAACATAGTTACTAAAGTGACAGAGCTGAGAGTTTGCAACAGCATTTTGATCAACTTATGCTCAAAATATACAAATTTGTACAACAGTAAAGTTGTCACATATAAAATAAGCTTTCCGGAACTTCAAAAATCATCCAAATCGAACAAGAAACAAGGAAGATATGCTCAATTTACTAACTGTGTTCAGTTTGGATAACATAGTTAATAAAGTGACAGAGCTGAGAGTTTGCAACAGTGTTTTGATCAACTTATACTCAAAATATGAAAATGTGTACAACAGTAAAGTTGTCGCATTTAAAATAATCTTTCCGGAACTTCAAAAATCATCCAAATCGGACAAGAAACAAGGAAGATATGATCAATTTACTAACTGTGTTCAGTTTGGATAACATAGTTACTAAAGTGACAGAGCTGAGAGTTTGCAACGGCATTTTGATCAACTTATGCTCAAAATACGCAAATTTGTACAACAGTAAAGTTGTCACATATAAAATAAGCTTTCCGGAGCTTCAAAAATCATCCAAATCGGACAAGAAACTAGAAAGATATGCCTAAAAGAATTTCTGTGTTTTAAAGCTAAGATTAAAACACAAGACAGAAAGGTTACATCATCTTCAAACTCAAATTACTCTTAGTAAACAGCTTAATCACAAAAAGTAATGAACATAAAAGTTGTTTATTATACAAGCATCTTCCAACTGAAAAAAACCTAACTCAATTTCGATCTACCATTTCAAAGTTAGGGTGATTTCAATATCAGGTTTCAACAAAAATATTGCACAGAGCAAAGCTGTGTACATCAGTTTCAAACCCAATTTCGACCCTCTAAACCATGGAATTTCTTAAAGTGATTAAAAGAAAACTTATAGCTAATAGAATGTTCTTTCAACTGCAAAAAGATTGAGCTAATTTGGATAAACTGGTTCTAAGATATCGCTGTTTTACTGCAGTGATATTTTTACAAACAATTTTCAGCAAACTACAACCATGCGATCATTCAAATTCAAGCAACCAATTCACCACTAATTTGAAAGCAATTCAATCATCAAACCATCCAATTCAATTCAATTATCAACTAAAAATTATTCTCATAGATTAGAGGTAGTAGTGTGAGTGATTAACTCACCTTTTACTTTCCTATAGCTTGCTAAATCCTCTTTTAAGCCTTGCTAACATCTTAGCTTCTCCAAAATCACCAAAAAACTCAAGAACAAAATTTGGACAGCAAGCAATTTGATCAAAAAGGGGATCAAAATCATTCTTTTAGAGTTCTAAAGGATAGAGATAGAGTTTAAAACACTTACTCTACATTATTGGACAAAATCCCTTTGATTTGAGCTTTGAATTTTGAAATTAGGAACTAGGGTTTAGGAAGAGAAGGCTGAGAAGGAGAATGAACGTACTGATGTTTGAGGAAGAGAAATATGTTTCTCTTTTCTTTGCTAAAAGGCCAAGTCAAGTATATTAATGGGCTAGAGTCCAATTTTTCAAGGAAATTAGCTTAGGTTATAAATTAATCACTTAGTTACATGTTAACAATGCACACCTTCAAATTCAATCATCTATTCAACTTTATTTCATATCAAAAATTTATAAAACTTCATATTCATGATGATAAAATGTTATATACTCAAAATAGAAGATTATTTATATTTTTAAAACTTTTTATCATCATATTTCCTTTCCTTTTTATAAATAAAAAAAATCTACATCCTTAATTACAAATTCCATTGTAATTAACATTATAAATTACACAAAAATAATATTTTTGTGTAATAAAATTTTTATAACCCTTTTCAAATATAATTTTACACTTAAATTATATTTTTAAACTCAATTCCATCATTATTTTGAATATATCTCATCTTAAAATTAATCACTTCTTTTAAAATTCATTAAAAGAAGTAAATAGCGATAATTAACAAAATTATTGCATTAACTCTAACTAAAACACATTTTCCTCATTTTATTATCTCAAATCATGTTAATCAAGTTTTCAAAATTCTATTTTCTCATTTTTATCCTCAAATATATTGTTTATTCCAAATAAACAATTTAAATTCCTCATTAGTTATTAATTTACACTATTAAATTATAACCGCCGTTATAATTTAATATTCTCAGGTAATCACTAAAATTAGGGTTGTTACAGACTCCCCCTCTTACAAAAATTGCGTCCCCGCAATTTTCTTGAAAAAGAGCTGTAAACAACATAAAAGATACAACCATCGAAGGATAAAGACATGCTTGAATTCCAAATCATTCATACTCTCAATATAGAATGGTCGAAAGAAATAATCAAAAACTCCCTTGGTTAATCCAATGGCTCATCAAATGCTAAAATAATGATTAGTAAACCATCGAATTTTCCAAGTAAGTCGAAATAATTTCGAAGATATCCCGTCTTTGATCCAAACTCAATAAGATTCTCAACAATTAATCAATCGAAAATGATTGATTTCATAAAAATCTACAAATAGAGTCGGGATCAAACTCACTTAAACCCGAACCCTAAGCAATAGAGAAGAACATCAATAAGATTTTCTACATAAATATGCGGAAAGAACATCCTCACAACAGGGTAGACACGATAGACAAGATAGATAAATCACAAGATGGCTTCTCAAAAGGCCACCAAACTCGAATGACCGCGAAAAATGCACGTAGATAATAATAGCTCAAAGAAAGAATATACTCAAGAACAAGAATATAAGCTCAAATTATCTTTTAAATTTTAAAATCTCAATTTTCAACATTTGAAAAATTTATCAAACTCTTTACTATATTACTTAGTAAGTAATTTAAAACTCAAAGTTAAAATTCAAATTTCATCTCTTACTTCAAAATTAGTTTCCAAAAGAATTTTGTAAATCAATAATAATATTCCTCAAATAAATTAAGGGTTTAAATTCTCTTTACTCTTCTCTTAAAACGTCCAATGTACATAATATAGATTCTAAAATCTCAAAATGTACTTTCAATAAAGTATAGCTCAATAATTTTCTCACATATTCTCATCTTTATAATTTCAAATAAATATATATAAATAAATGGCATTGCCTCGCCATTGAATCTCTAATAAATTGATATGTCCGTTGGCTGCAGAGTCGATCAAAACTGCCTCGCCACTCTAATGCTCATCTCTAAAATCAATGGCTGCAATTACCATTCAAAAATAAATTTAATATTTAATCTCAAATATTATTTTCAAAATCTCAATTTTAAAACACAAACCACAGTATCTGATTGCCTTATCATAGCATTTAGGAGATTCCTATCGATAACGTTGATCAGGCGTATCGACTAGAACTCTTAACTACTCGAGGGACAACCCAACACTCTCAAATTATTTCCATAAAAGAAATACTACTCATGTAAATATATTCTCAAATAATATTTTATATAAGATAAGATGACATCAAACTCTATCATGGAATACTACGGAATACAATATATCTATATTCCTAGACATATTCCATCTCAACAATCCCAAAACTCAAAAAAGAATCATGGCTCGATTTGAAAGCAAGCTCGAATAAAGAACAATGATTCACTCGTATTGTACTTCGATGTATCATGATATACGTACTTTTCCGTGTTTATTCTACTTTGTTCTGACCACAGCTCTGATACCAAGCTGTAACGCCCCACCCCGAGACCCACCTTAGTAAAGAGAATTAACAAGTAATTCCATCTACTAAAGCGGAGAATAAGGCTGGTTAAGGGCGACCATCTATAATTTTGTCTTAAACATCTATTGAATACGTCGATAAATGCAATATAACTTTTTTACAACTCAAGTGGATCGACATACCCAGTAAATGCTTAATCCAAAACTATAGGTGGTTAACGGATCTATTAGAACAAAATACAATAACTGAATGTAAATCACATCACAGAACAATAACCAACCTCATATGTATATACATATTCACTGATACATGTTTAGTACAATACAATATGAATACAATAAAGGTGGTACTCGACCACACCATAAATATCGAATCAAATATAACTACATCAGAGTATGCGAAAGAACAAAAACTACTCAAGAGAAAGAAGAGCTGATATCCAACATCAACTTCAAGCCATGTCCAATAGATGATACCTGAAACAACTCGGTCTGACCCGAGTATAAATACACGGGTCAGTCTAGCTACACAAATCAGTCAATATCGATAATATGAAGCAGAATGGATATAGTGATACTTCTTCTTGAATGAGGAGAAGGATTAGATAACTCATAGCTCAATACTTAAGTGACAAACGCTACCTAAGTGACAAAATACCTTGAAAGAGGTAACTCAAACTCAATACTCAAATAAAACACAAGTGCCTCATATCATTAGCGATAACTCATAATGAACTCAAATCAACTCATATAAAACTCAAGAAAAACTCAAATGGTTCGATGAACCATTACTCCAAAAGGGAGAAAACTAATCTCAATCACAAATAGAAGTCATGAAAGCAACACAAGACAACTCCATAAGAATGTGAGATCTTAAACTCATAAGTAGGTCAAGACGGCTAAATCTCACACATACATCTCAATCATAAAAACTCATGGAACTCGATACGAATTCAAACTCAATAAAGAATTCAATGCATGTTCAAAACTCAGAAAATCTTAACATTAATGCGCCAAAACGGCGAATTCAAAACTCAAAAAACCCGGATTGGCCATATCCCTGAATACAATACCGAAGCAATGCTGCACGTGCTAAACTCAGACGGCCGAAGCCTTAGACAAGGTCGCTGACACCTTCCAAAGCAGTTCGTCCTCATGACAAGGTCGCTGACACCTTTCCAAAGCAGTTCGTCCTCATGACAAGGTCGCTGACACCTTTCCAAAGCAGTTCGTCCTCATGACAAAGTCGCTGACACCTTTCCAAAGCAGTTCGTCCTCATGACAAGGTCGCTGACACCTTTCCAAAGCCATTTTGTCGTCCCTAACAAGGTCGCTAACACCTCCAAAGCAGTTCGTCCTCATGACAAGGTCGCTGACACCTCTCAAAGCAGTTCTGTTAGGTAAACATCGTGAATGTGTCACAAACTCACGGATAGGAACCCGAAAAGTGTTAACGTGTGTCCCATACCACACATTCGCACTTTACGGTTTACTAGCCGTTAGTTGATGCCACACTAAAAACATCATAAAACTCAGAAAATTATATCTCGCCTAATCTCATTGGCGAGTGATAAAGAGATACCATACTTGTCTCATCTCATCGACAAGTATTAAATGACATCATAACTTGTCTTATCTCATCGACAAGTGAAAAACATTATGACGGTTTCTCATAAACCATAAATCTCAAAATATGAAATCATAAACTCAAGACTTGCTTTATGTCTTTGGCAAGTAAATAAAACATCGTGATGGTTCTCATCGATCAAACTCCTACATAGGAGATCTCAAACCATAATACTTGCCAAATATTGGCCATCTTAAATAATTCCAATAAATAGGAATTATAAAACTCAAAATACGCCATAAAATGACAAAACATCTCAGAATTATTAAACTCAAATAGCTTCGATCGTACAAGTCCGGAATTAACCGAAATAGTAAACGCACATGTCCCATACCACGTGTTTTACTGAATCGTTTAATTCTCTTTCTCATACGTTCGAATAGTGTAAAAGTGTATGTTTTATATGTAAAATAGTTTACTAGAGAAAACAAGCTTTTAAAACTATTTCTTGAAAAGATTAATAAAACCAATATTTGAAATTCCTTTATTATAGGAAATAAATAGATTTTATATTAGAAAAATAATTTTAAAACTATATAATAATAATTTGAAATGTCCATTTATTTCAAAAATCACTTCAAAATAGTTTAATGAAAACCGCGCTCGAAAACAATGAAAAGCAAGAAAGATAACTCAAGACCGATAACTTGAATTCAATACGAATTCAATTCAAATTTAACTCAAATCAATTCAAATTCTATTTAAATTTGAATTTCAAATTCACCAAATATAGCCAGCTTATTGATAGGAATCATAGCTCTCAAACCATTTCAAAACAACATCCAAATCGGACAAGAAACAAGGAAGATATGATCAATTTTCTAACTGTGTTCAGTTTGGATAACATAGTTACTAAAGTGATAGAGCTGAGAGTTTGCAACAGCATTTTGATAAACTTATGCTCACAATATGCAAATGTGTACAACAGTAAAGTTGTCACATATAAAATAAGCTTTTCGGAACTTCAAAAATCATCCAAATCGGACAAGAAACAAGGAAGATATGATCAATTTACTAACTGTGTTCAGTTTGGATAACATAGTTACTAAAGTGACAGAGCTGAGAGTTTGCAACAGCATTTTGATCAACTTATGCTCAAAATATACAAATTTGTACAACAGTAAAGTTGTCACATATGAAATAAGCTTTCCGGAACTTCAAAAATCATCCAAATCGGACAAGAAACAAGGAAGATATGCTCAATTTACTAACTGTGTTCAGTTTGGATAACATAGTTACTAAAGTGACAGAGCTGAGAGTTTGCAACAGTATTTTGATCAACCTATACTCAAAATATGAAAATGTGTACAACATTAAAGTTGTCGCATTTAAAATAATCTTTCCGGAACTTCAAAAATCATCCAAATCGGACAAGAAACAAGGAAGATATGATCAATTTACTAACTGTGTTCAGTTTGGATAACATAGTTACTAAAGTGACGGAGCTGAGAGTTTGCAACAGTATTTTGATCAACTTATACTCAAAATATGAAAATGTGTACAACAGTAAAGTTGTCGGATTTAAAATAAGCTTTCCGGAACTTCAAAAATCATCCAAATCGGACAAGAAACAAGGAAGATATGATCAATTTACTAACTGTGTTCAGTTTGGATAACATAGTTACTAAAGTGACAGAGCTGAGAGTTTGCAACAGTATTTTGATCAACTTATGCTCAAAATACGCAAATTTGTACAACAGTAAAGTTGTCACATATAAAATAAGCTTTCCGGAACTTCAAAAATCATCCAAATCGGACAAGAAACTAGAAAGATATGCCTAAAAGAATTTCTGTGTTTTAAAGCTAAGATTAAAACACAAGACAGAAAGGTTACATCATCTTCAAACTCAAATTACTCTTAGTAAACAGCTTAATCACAAAAAGTAATAAACATAAAAGTTGTTTATTATACAAGCATCTTCCAACTGAAAAAAACCTAACTCAATTTTGATCTACCATTTCAAAGTTAGGGTGATTTCAATATCAGGTTTCAACAAAAATATTGCACAGAGCAAAGCTGTGTACATCAGTTTCAAACCCAATTTCGACCCTCTAAACCATGGAATTTCTTAAAGTGATTAAAAGAAAACTTATAGCTAATAGAATGTTCTTTCAACTGCAAAAAGATTGAGCTAATTTGGATAAACTGGCTCTAAGATATCGCTGTTTTACTGCAATGATATTTTTACAAACAATTTTCAGCAAACTACAACCATGCGATCATTCAAATTCAAGCAACCAATTCACCACTAATTTGAAAGCAATTCAATCATCAAACCATCCAATTCAATTCAATTATCAACTGAAAATTATTCTCATAGATTAGAGGTAGTAGTGTGAGTGATTAACTCACCTTTTACTTTCCTATAGCTTGCTAAATCCTCTTTTAAGCCTTGCTGACCTCTTAGCTTCTCCAAAATCACCAAAAAACTCAAGAACAAAATTTGGACATCAAGCAATTTGATCAAAAAGGGGATCAAAATCATTCTTTTAGAGTTCTAAAGGATAGAGATAGAGTTTAAAACACTTACTCTACATTATTGGACAAAATCCCTTTGATTTGAGCTTTGAATTTTGAAATTAGGAACTAGGGTTTAGGAAGAGAAGGCTGAGAAGGAGAATGAACGTACTGATGTTTGAGGAAGAGAAATATGTTTCTCATTTCTTTGCTAAAAGGCCAAGTCAAGTATATTAATGGGCTAGAGTCCAATTTTTCAAGGAAATTAGCTTAGGTTATAAATTAATCACTCAGTTACATGTTAACAATGCACACCTTCAAATTCAATCATCTATTCAACTTTATTTCATATCAAAAATTTATAAAACTTCATATTCATGATGATAAAATGTTATATACTCAAAATAGAAGATTATTTATATTTTTAAAACTTTTTATCATCATATTTCCTTTCCTTTTTATAAATAAAAAAAAATCTACATCCTTAATTACAAATTCCATTGTAATTAACATTATAAATTACACAAAAATAATATTTTTGTGTAATAAAATTTTTATAACCCTTTTCAAATATAATTTTACACTTAAATTATATTTTTAAACTCAATTCCATCATTATTTTGAATATATCTCATCTTAAAATTAATCACTTCTTTTAAAATTCATTAAAAGAAGTAAATAGCAATAATTAACAAAATTATTGCATTAACTCTAAATAAAACACATTTTCCTCATTTTATTATCTCAAATCATGTTAATCAAGTTTTCAAAATTCTATTTTCTCATTTTTATCCTCAAATATATTGTTTATTCCAAATAAACAATTTAAATTCCTCATTAGTTATTAATTTACACTATTAAATTATAACCGCCGTTATAATTTAATATTCTCAGGTAATCACTAAAATTAGGGTTGTTACATGGCCTGTTCGCAAAGAAATGAGAAACATATTTCTCTTCCTCAAACATCAGTACGTTCATTCTCCTTCTCAGCCTTCTCTTCCTAAACCCTAGTTCCTAATTTCAAAATTCAAAGCTCAAATCAAAGGGATTTTGTCCAATAATGTAGAGTAAGTGTTTTAAACTCTATCTCTATCCTTTAGAACTCTAAAAGAATGATTTTGATCCCCTTTTTGATCAAATTGCTTGCTGTCCAAATTTTGTTCTTGAGTTTTTTGGTGATTTTGGAGAAGCTAAGAGGTTAGCAAGGCTTAAAAGAGGATTTAGCAAGCTATAGGAAAGTAAAAGGTGAGTTAATCACTCACACTACTACCTCTAATCTATGAGAATAATTTTCAGTTGATAATTGAATTGAATTGGATGGTTTGATGATTGAATTGCTTTCAAATTAGTGGTGAATTGGTTGCTTGAATTTGAATGATCGCATGGTTGCAGTTTGCTGAAAATTGTTGGTAAAAATATCGCTGCAGTAAAACAGCGATATCTTAGAGCCAATTTATCCAAATTAGCTCAATCTTTTTGCAGTTGAAAGAACATTCTATTAGCTGTAAGTTTTCTTTTAATCACTTTAAGAAATTCCATGGTTTAGAGGGTCGAAATTGGGTTTGAAACTGATGTACACAGCTTTGCTCTGTGCAATATTTTTGTTGAAACCTGATATTGAAATCACCATAACTTTGAAATGGTAGATCGAAATTGAGTTAGGTTTTTTTCAGTTGGAAGATGCTTTTATAATAAACAACTTTTATGTTCATTACTTTTTGTGATTAAGCTGTTTACTAAGAGTAATTTGAGTTTGAAGATGATGTAACCTTTCTGTCTTGTGTTTTAATCTTAGCTTTAAAACACAGAAATTCTTTTAGGTATATCTTTCTTGTTTCTTCTCCGATTTGGATGATTTTTGAAGTTCCGGAAAGCTTATTTTATATGTGACAACTTTACTGCTGTACACATTTGCATATTTTGAGCATAAGTTGATCAAAATGCTGTTACAAACTCTAAGCTCTGTCACTTTAGTAACTATGCTATCCAAACTAAACACAGTTAGTAAATTGATCATATCTTCCTTGTTTCTTGTCCGATTTGGATGATTTTTGAAGTTTCGTAAAGCTTATTTTATATGTGACAACTTTACTGTTGTACACATTTGCATATTTTGAGCATAATTTGAACAAAATGCTGTTGCAAACTCTCAGCTCTGTCACTTTAGTAACTATGTTATCCAAACTGAACACAGTTAGTAAATTGATCATATCTTCCTTGTTTCTTGTCCGATTTGGATGTTGTTTTGAAATGGTTTGAGAGCTATGATTCCTATCAATAAGCTAGCTATATTTGGTGAATTTGAAATTCAAATTTAAATAGAATTTGAATTGATTTTGGGTTAAATTCGTATTGAATTCAAGTTATCGGTCTTGAGTTATCTTTCTTGTTTTTCATTGTTTTCGAGCGCGGTTTTCACTAAACTATTTTGAATTGGTTTTTGAAATAAATGGACATTTCAAATTATTATTATATAGTTTTAAAATTATTTTTCTAATATAAAATCTATTTATTTCCTATAATAAAGGAATTTCAAATATTGGTTTTATTAATCTTTTCAAGAAATAGTTTTAAAAGCTTGTTTTCTCTAGTAAACTATTTTACATATAAAACATACACTTTTACACTATTCGAACGTATGAGAAAGAGAATTAAACGATTCAGTAAAACACGTGGTATGGGACATGTGCGTTTACTATTTCGGTTAATTCCGGAATTGTATGATCGAAGCTATTTGAGTTTAATAATTCTGAGATGTTTTGCCATTTTATGGCGTATTTTGAATTTTATAATTCCTATTTATTGGAACTATTTAAGATGGCCAATATTTGGAAAGTATTATGGTTTGAGATCTCCTATGTAGGAGTTTGATCGATGAGAACCATCACGATGTTTTATTTACTTGCCAGTGACATAAGGCAAGTCTTGAGTTTATGATTTCATATTTTTAGATTTATGGTTTATGAGAAACCATCATTATGTTTTTCACTTGTCGATGAGATGAGACAAGTTATGATGCCATTTAATACTTCTCGATGAGATGAGACAAGTATGATATCTCTTTATCACTCGCCAATGAGATTAGGCGAGATATAATTTTCTGAGTTTTATGATGTTTTTAGTGTGGCATCAACTAACGGCTAGTAAACCGCAAAGTGCAAATGTGTGGTATGGGACACACGTTAACACTTTTCGGGTTCCTATCCGTGAGTTTGTGACACATTCACGATGTTTACCTAACAAAACTGCTTTGAGAGGTATCAGCGACTTTGTCATGAGGACGAACTGCTTTGGAAAGGTGTCAGCGACCTTGTCATGAGGACAAACTGCATTGGAAAGGTGTCAGCGACCTTGTCATGAGGACAAACTGCTTTGGAAAGGTGTCAGCGACCTTGTCATGAGGACGAACTGCTTTGGAAAGGTGTCAGCGACCTTGTCTAAGGCTTCGGCCGTCTGAGTTTAGCACGTGCAGCATCGCTTCGGCATTGTATTCAGGGATATGGCCAATCCGGGTTTTCTAAGTTTTGAATTCGCCGTTTTTGGCGCATTAATGTTAAGATTTTTTGAGTTATGAAAATGCATCGAAATCTTTATTGAGTTTGAATTCGTATCAAGTTCCATGAGTTTTTATGATTGAGATGTATGTGTGAGATTTAGCCGTCTTGGCCTACTTATGAGTTTAAGATCTCACATTCTTATGGAGTTGTCTTGTGTTGCTTCCATGACTTCTATTTGTGATTGAGATGAGTTTTCTCCCTTTTGGAGTAATGGTTCATCGAACCATTTGAGTTTTGCTTGAGTTTTATATGAGTTGATTTGAGTTCATTATGGGTTATCGCTAATGATATGAGGCACTTGTGTTTTATTTGAGTATTGAGTTTGAGTTACCTCTTTCGAGGTATTTTGTCACTTAGGTAGCATTTGTTACTTAAGTATTGAGCTATGAGTTATATAATCCTTCTCCTCATTCGAGAAGAAGTATCACTATATCCATTCTGCTTCATATTATCGATATTGACTGATTTGTGTAGCTAGACTGACCCGTGTATTTATACTCGGGTCAGACTGAGTTGTTTCAGGTATCATCTATTGGACATAGCTTGAAGTTGATGTTGGATATCAGCTCTTCTTTCTCTTGAGTAGTTTTTGTTCCTTCGCATACTCTGATGTAGTTATATTTGATTCGATATTTATGGTGTGGTCGGGTACCACCTTTATTGTATTCATATTGTATTGTACTAAACATGTATCAGTGAATATGTATATATATGATGTTGGTTACTGTTCTGTGATGTGATTTACATTCAGTTATTGTATTTTGTTCTGATAGATCCGTTAACCACCTATTGTTTTGGATTAAGCATTTACTGGGTATGTCGATCCACTTGAGTTGAAAAAAAGTTATACTGCATTTATCGACGTATTCAATAGATGTTTAAGACAAAATTATAGATGGTCGCCCTTAACCAGCCCTATTCTCCGCTTTAGTAGACGGAATTACTTGTTAATTCTCTTTACTAAGGTGGGTCTCGGGGTGGGGCGTTATAAAATGATGAATCAAAAGCTCTTAGATACCATGAATCGATCTTATTACCCTAAACCTTGAAGCACACGTTAAAAATGAATTCCCCTTAGGATGTTGCCTAGAAGTCACACCTTGAATGATGATGTCCCCTTAGATCAAGATCCCTATTTATCCTTGTTGAAGATGGATGAACCACTTTTGTGTTTATTTTAGTCGATCTTTTTATTTTGAGATGAATTAGGAGAGAGAAAAAGATTGAATTGTACGTACGGAATGAACTAAAAAAAATTGTTTTTTTCAAAAAATGAAACTTTTCGTTCTTTAATTAAAAATTCTCTAATTGATTCCCTTGATTGTTTCTATCTCTCAAATTCTTTTTTCACATGATTTGTCATCATATGACATAAAATTTCCACAAACCATGTCATCAAGTGACAAAAATTTCAACAAATCATGTCAACAAATGGCATAAAATTTCCGCAAATCGTTTCATGTAATTATCTTTAAATTACATCGATATCGTATATAAATGTATGCAAATATAACTTCTATAAATGCATTATAATAATCACAACACAACTTCCAAACATCAGATGAATAATAATTAATATTTCTCAAATATTAATTAATTTAATCAATTTACAACATTTTATAAATTAATTAAATCATGTGGTTTTTCAAAGAATTCATCATTATGGTTGTGGAACTCAAAAGTATAAATTCAATATACGATTAATATCGAACTATTAAAAAATTAACATTTGCACATCACTTAGCAGGTGGCATGACATTTTGGCTGAATATATCGCTTACACATCTTTTGATGAAATCCAATTTTACTTATTATAAGCAGTACGCGATAGTGACAATTATTTACACCAATTCTTTTCATCAAAACTATCACATTATGACTTATGGAATTCGATAAAGGTCAAAATTCCACTATCGTCTTCATTCAACTTTACAGCCTTAATACAAAGTCCTTGATTCAAAAATAATAAAAATAATTAACCGAAATGTTTTGGCCAGAGACTTTGGCTTTGAGTTGACTTTAGTTGACCGTGATACCAACCTCATATAACATAGGAGACAAATCCTCTTTTGAATAGTGTTTCACTTCCAATGCTTCCACTCGACCTAACTATAGTCGTTCGATGGACGTCGTGCCACGATTTAACTATAATCAAAGTGAAGATTCCATATTGAAGATCAAAAATATTCTTAAGTCGAGGGAACTGTGTAAATTAGTCACATCAATATTCTCTGCTTGACCTTAATTATAATAACTAACAGAAAACCATCGAGTGAGTCGTTCCATGGTTATCGAATAACTATCAGTATGTGGCCCCTACATGCCTCCAATAGCCATGAGTAACACCCTGCCCAATATTTCCAGAGCTTTACATTCTCTGGTCTCAATGGATACATCAATATATAGTCTCGATGCATCTTAAACAGGAACATTTAAAATGATACATTTAATTTTGTTATGACGAATTACTCAAGATTACAACACTTTCTAACTACTATCACAAAACATACCATTTATGGATTATCTATTAAATTTACTTTTAATTAAATTAATTAATATAATCACATTATATCAAATATCTAATAAAAAGAAGACACATTTATTTCGAACAAGATTGGACAACGAGTTAGATATATGTAACAAATTACATAATTGTCCATAAAGCATACCCCTAACTCTATCAATCTCCCACTGGCACTTAGGGTCAATTATGTAATCTCATTCTAACTTTTCCAATCAGTTTTCTCGAAACCAATTCTGTGACAACCCGGAATTTTTAGGTATTTGAAATCAGAATATTTAATTGACTTTAAATATTCAAAAGTTAATTTTCAACTTGAATTTCAAATATCACTATTTTTTTGACAAATAAACTATTGAATTAAACAAGTGGAAATCAAGTAAAGTACGAATTCTGGATTTTTAGTCTGTCAAAAATAATTTGAAGGTTTATAAAATTTACATTGATAATATGGAAATAATAGAACCTTTAAAATTGAATTTAAAACTGTTTTGTTCAGTTTGAAAATATATTACTTAAATTGGTATTTAAAAATAGCCTTTTGAGGCACATTCTTGGAATTCAACGAAACCAGTTCCATTAGATCCGTAATAGTGTATTATTATCGGATTTCAATGTTCGTAGTGTTTGGAATTGTCGAATGATTGCACGGTAGATAAACGCACTGAAATTTTATATCAAAAATTTAATAAATAACTAGATCCAAAAAGCTATCTTCTCCATATGATTGAAGGTGGACTCAAAATATTTTCCACTGCGTTCGGAATAGGGGCATAACATTATAAATGCCTTGCAACATGCCTCTATAGGATGTCAAATTTTGATGCTTTGAGATCGAGATGATTTGAATTTGGATTTAAATTAATTATATATATTTGCATGCAATAGACAAATTAGACACGTTTCCTCCTTAAACAACACATGTCTCCTACCTTTTCCCCTCAAGCTCCAAATGTCCACCTCATTTCTTTTCAATTTAGCCGAGAATTTTGTTTAAAAGAAAAATAAAAAAGAAAAAGAAAAAAATGGCGATGCCTGTATTCCCTTCTTCTCAAACGAATTTTCATCCCTTCTTTTCAAATTAGTCGCGTAAGCCAAAATGCAAAATCAATAGAGATGGCTGCCTCTTTTCTTTTCCTAATCTATCCGCATAAAAAAAGGGGAAAGGCTGTTCAATCCAAATCAGAGCGCGCGTCGATGGTGACCGGCATCAGGGAATCGCGACGAGCAGTTGCTCGTTTTCGATCATGTCGAAGGTTGGATTTTGATTCGCGCCAGGGGTCCATGATGTGGCCAAGCAAGGAGGTGGTTCAACATCGCACGTACGCATGCACGAAGTGACCGGTGACTGAAGCTCCGGTGAAGCTAGGTTAAAATTTCTTTGGCGCTGATAATTGCCTAGGCGAAGCTAGGTCTGAAGAGTTGAGCTGTATAGTGAGGTATGGACGATCCATTCTTCGAATTAAATTTATAGTATATAGATGAGATTGTTTCTTTACAGTAGGATTTAAAAACAATTATATTTTAAAATTCAAAATAAATATATAAGTACAACCATATTTCAATATGTATAGTAAACAGAAGTTTTATATATATGTAAATAGGAAATTGTATAGAGATTAGTTTTAATTTATATAGATTATTTCTTAAAAGTATATATAAAAAAATTCAAAAACAAAATAAGTATACACTTACATATTTTAATTTTCTAGTTTGTTTTAAATTAATGTATTGGTGAATAAATTACAAAATTAACTTATTTATTTATTTTAGTTACCAAAATATTTTAAAGGGAAGTTAGCTTTAAAAATTCAATTATTTTGTTAAAATTAAACTATTAGTTTAAAAACCAAATTATTAGTTTTATTGATAAATAGTAATTAATTTTTCAATTAACTCAAATATTAATAAAACGTATAATATTTGTACAAGGTCCAAATCATGAAAAAGACAAGTCAAGACGGAAATGGGTTACAAACAAAACAAAGGTGAGTTAATCTCACTCACATATGGTTATCTGGTTAATTTAAATAGTAAAAATTTAAATTATTGGTTGATTGATTGCATTGAGAATTTTTTATTAATTGGATGTGATATTATATATAATAGTGCGTATATATATATATATATATATATATATATATTAGAGTGATTGATTTCCAGCATTATATAGCGGATGAGACCCTATGCTCCCTGCATAATACCGGGTGACCCCATATATCGCGATATTCCACCTCGAAGTGGGACTGGTATTTTATCTTGTGCTAACATTGTGGATGTAGGGAAACAGGTTGGAGGGATCCAACCGGATTCCTCAAAACATTGAATTTATTTGATATTTCAACGATGTGATTTATGTAATAATTTGTGATGATTTTATTGGGAACTGAAATTATTAAATGCTATGGCGTGATTGAATGTATGTTGATATTTAAGAGAATAAGAATATACAAGTTTGGATTATTTTTTAAATTCAATTAAATAAATCTGAGTATGGAAATAAAGATAGAGATTTTAAATAAATGGAAATAAAAGAGTTTTGGAGACTTAAGTAATATTATCTAAAAACTTAAAGGATTTTAGTTTCAAATTTAAGATTTAAATGTTTGGGAAGAAATTTAAGGGTAGAATCTTGAATGAGGTATGAAGTGGATATTTTAGTTCAAAAAAAGATTTTTGAATCATAAATATAGAAACAAATATGGAACTAATGGGTTTTGGAAATTGATTTAAAAACCGGCTAAGGGTTGAACTGTGGTTAAAGGAGAATGAGATTATGAAATTTATAAATAGGGTTTATAAATAAAGTGAAATATTTATCAAAGGATAACTCGGAAGTATAAATTCAGGATGGGAATTTATAAAGGAATGGGTGATTTGATTAAAAATAAACTGTGGTTTATTTTTAAAGGTGTGGAAAGAGAAGCGTATTTCCTTGAAACGCCGAGTATAATTTCAAAGAAAGATTTCCAAGCAGAAATTAGAGGTTTCAAAGTGGTTTTAAAAGAATGTTTTAGAGAAATTTTAATTGTTTTAAATTTTTTTAGAATTTTAAAGTAAATGTTTATTTAAATTAATTATATTAGCATTATTTTAAAAGGTTTAACTAGTATTATGTTTTAAAAGATGATTATTTAATATTCATACCTTAGAGAATAACTTTTATTTTAAATTAGTTCTTGCTTAGGTTTTAAATGAGAAATTAGTATAAGATTTCGTAACTAGTATTTTAAATAAAGTGTTTTAAATAGTTTTTATTTTTAAATATTTTAAAGTATATATTTAGGATAAAGTGATTCAAATTATTTTAAATCTGTGTATTAAGACTTGGTGAATTTCAGTAGAACTAAACAATATTTGGAAATCTATTCCGCGAGAGAAAAGTGATTTGAAAACTATTTTCAAAGAATTGAAGTATAGAAAAATAGTTTGTGAAGATATTTTGAAATAAATAATGCGGAAAGTTATTTAAATCTGATAGTTGTTTGTTGATGTTATTTGATAGTTGAATAATCGACTATCAATATTGGCCAATACGTTAATCATTTCGAAGAGACCGAGATCGGGACTAATTTCGCGAAAACCACTTCGATCCGTTTTAAACGTTTCGTGAGGAAGACAAGAGCTTGGAGTCAAAGATGGAGCAGTGAAGCGCAAGGGCTAATCGCTACTAATCCTGAGGGTGATTCCAAAATGGATGTAGTAAGAGTAGTGCTTTCAGTTCCGTTCGGACCCGGAACGAACTTGTATGGGTGAATGTTATCAGACCATCGTCAGGAGGACGGTGAGCATTCTAAGTGAATGTGTGCTGAAAAGGTAACGCATAGCCTCGAGCCTCATCAATCGGGAATGGATAAAACAGGGGAGGTCTGCACAAGGCTATGTGGCTATCAACGAATTAGGGTAAGGTCATCCCTGTCTAGAGGTCCCTTTTATTCGGCTGTGTGGGCGGTTATTGATCCCAACCGCATGGCGATCTTATTCGGACTATCCAGTAAGGGGTAGCTCTGGTCTTGTGTAGCAGGGAATCAGTGTGGATCCTCGTTACGGTGATCTAGATCGGATACTATGATGGGCGGTAACCCAATAGCCCTGCCATTGTATGGAATCCAATCTCTAATAAGCGCCTGTACTGTTTTTATTGTGCCCAACTATGCTGAAACGTGAGATGCAAGCATTTCAACTAGATTCTATTTTACTTTATATAGACACTATTATAATATTAGACGGATTTGATAAAAATGTTTTGGTTATCGCAAGGTAAAAACCCGACATTTTATTTATGGCGTGGTCTTAAGAGATAACTTTAATTTCAAAGGATTTTTGAAACTTTAATAATCATATTGAGTGCGTTTTCTCACTTTGGTTTTCCATACTGATTCGGGTGTTATTTCGCTATAATGCTCTGGTCAGACCGAGTATTATAGAATACAGGAAAGGAGGCTGTGGAGCTCAGAAGACGAGCTAGATGGCGAGACATATCACACGTATTGATGTATATTCTGCCGTGTTTAATTAACCGCATAGTCAGGTTTGTGAGGACAGGTTAATATAACTGTCCAGTTGTGTGCTAAAGATTTGGATATACTCTAATGATGTAATGGATATATATATTATCTCAATCTTAATCCATTTAAAACAATCCAATTCACAGTTTCGTAGATTATTAATAACAACAGGGTGATAGCAGGATAAGTCAAGGTAACTAAACATCCAAATTATCTAAAACATCTATCAATAGCATCCATTACCCATTTCCAGAACTCAAACATGTTTTGAGATCACACATAACTCCCCTTTTACTTCAACCCATTTAACTTCCCTAAGTTAAATCTCAATTTCATCTTGAAATTTCTAATTCAGGTTGTTCGTTCTAAACTTATTTAACTTCCCTTAATTTAAATTTAATTCATTTAATCCAGTCAACCTTACTCAATTTGGATTCTCAAATTTTAAAATCCTTATCAATATTCTTTCTCACTTATAAGTTCAAAAAATTATTTCTCTTTGTGTTTTTACATCACATTTCAGGGGGAAATTCAAAACTCAACACTTAATGTTTACTTTCAAACAACTTTGATATTATGTATATTCTACGTATATACATATCTATTTCATTTGCACACCAAGTTATACTTATCTAAATTGTTACTTCCTCAAAACATTCCAATTAGCTTTATCATTAATTATTATTAGAAAATAAACATTCATTATTAGACACAATAACCATTTTATGATAATAACCAAGATTATCATATTTGGAGACCAATTCACTACACATTATCTCATAATTTGTTGAAAAAAATAAAATCAGGGTAACTTAATTCAGCATTCTAAAAACACTTCTACAAATTTCAGGTTTTTATTTTCTTGGTTGAGTCCATTTCTAGCTTATCTTATTTGTATAATTCATATTATCCAATTCCTATTTGGATATATATATATATATATATATATATTACCACTCAAATTCTTATGATCATATTTAATTTCTATAGCCAACAACCAATTATCTTACTAAATATAATAATTAGAAAAATGATTGCTTTATGTACCAAAATATAAACTTATATAAAAATCATTTTTAAAACTATTTTTAAAATCATTATATAAGAAATTAACAAGTACACCCTCATATATAATACACTTAGCTCATTCTAGGGTACTACTGACCCTATCCTTAATGAGTAAACCCACTAGAGCCAAAGTTCTCGCTTAACCTTCAACTTTGATATCAACTGTAACGGCCTAAAATTTTCGACCCTGAAAATTCGACACTAATACGTTCACTGTCGAAGTGCTGAGTATCGAACGCCAAAAATTCCAGATTGTTAGGATAAATAAGAAAATAGATAGAAAAAGAAATAGAAAACAACAGCACAGAACCTTACATTCATAGTGGATCAAAATATAATATCAAATAACACCATTTATACTAAGAAAAGTTGTAATTGTCAGTTTACATTCAATATACCAGAGTACAATCATTCACAAATAAAACTGGACATTTAACAACTTAACCATGACTACTATCAATACAATCTCAAATACATAGGGGAATATACTCCATATGTTCCTGCCTTCCAGTTCGCCTCCTGAGCTTCAGAATGTCCTAACCTGAAAATCTGCAATACTTAGTCTGACCCGAGCATTACATTAAAGTAACACTCGAGTCAGGCTGGAAACCAGTGTGAGTAAACTAATATAACTTGAAATACTAAGTTATAAAACTTCTCTGAAAACCAGGGTAACTTGTACCTAAATGCGAGTTCTTATCTTGCTATAGCCAAACATTTATTCCACAAAATAATATCTAAGTACCGTTACTTAGTTTAAATGGCCAGGTTACTTTATTTATTCCATTCCATCCTATTAAATTCTAAAATCGAATCTATAAAGAATTATAGATTACAAATCGAAGTGGTTCCAGATATCACCGATATCCGACCCCGATCTCTTCAAATCTTTAAAGCCAAAACAATTCAATGTAACTTTATAACGTTATATTCACACAAAGATTCAATACAGATAACTATTCAAATAATTGTCTCACATTTATTAGTAGTTCAATCCAAAGCATTTAATATAACAGAACATCACAGATTAACATACCGGAGATATTAATCGACCCAAACATTTAATACAACTAATCATCCATAAGAAAGATTAATTAATCACACAATTTGTACTTAATTACTTAACCAGGTTAATTATCATTGATTAATTACAATCCATTTTAATATTATTTTAATTAATTATTGGAATGAATTAATTATCGTTCATGATTACCTAAGACCTTAATTAATTAAAGTATAAACCACTTATCTTAATCATTTACTTAATTATCATTTAAATTTATTTTGGAATTAATTTATTACTAAAATATAAATTAACTAAGATCCTTAATTTAATTAATAGTTAAAAATTTTTACTCCCTTTGCAACAACTACTTAATTACACCATTTAATTTCATTTCATAAACTTAAGGATTAATTTAAAATAATAGGTATATAATAAAATACCTTAACTTAATTAATTTTAAAATAATTAATTTTATAACTTTAAACTAACCTAAGACTTAAATAAACATTTATTATCTAAAAGAATTAGTTAAGAAAATTTGTTTTAAAAACCTGTTTTACTTTATCTTTTAAAAAGCTTGGTTAAAAACAAATTTTCTCCTTCCTACTAAAACACTCGGGTCAAGCTCAAGAAATCCCGATCCAACACTCGAGCCAATCTCCATCATTCCCAACCCCATCCTTTTTTCTTTTTTTCCTTTTAAACTTTATTTTGTTTTAAAATTTAAAAATATTGTACAGTTAAAACACTCATGAGCCCAAACCGAGACAACTCGGAGTTCCCACCCGAGCCAACCCTTCTTCTCCCTTCTCAATATCCTACAGCAACCAAACTTAAACACTGACACGCTTCTATCATACGTGCACGTGCATAGTTAATCGAATCATCACCGACCATTGTCGCGATAGCCAGCAAGTCGACGACGACCCCTTTGACCCCTCCGACCACACAATTCTCTTCGATTTCACTCGAATCAAAATCGAACACCTCTTCTATTCTAGAAAAAAGAACCCTTGACCCACATCCACCTCACTCCACCATCAAAGACCTCTAGAGTCCTCGCCATCGCCTCCAGACCTTCGCCACCCGTCCACCTCCCTATTCCCCTACCCCGGTCCCACTCGATGCCATTATGCCGACGAAATCGTCATGATAACAACGTCGACTCTCATGGGGTCTTAAACCCTAAATCCTATCGAACCACACTTGCCGACGAAACCCTCCTCTGGCCACAACCCGGAGGCTACTGAACCTCACGGCTACCAGAAATCGATGAAATGCCCAATTCAAATCAATTCGCAAATCCTACCCAAATAACAACTTAAAAATCATGATTTTATTTTTAAAAATCATAGCTCTTAAATGCGAATCAGATGATATAAGCAAAAACTAAGATTTAAACAATAAATTTTCTCACTTGTTTTGATTTATACTGTTCTTCTTCCTTCCAGTGAAACTTACTTTCTAATTATACTTAATAATATTTTTAATAATCAAATTTAGTAAATTAAAACATTTTCCTCAAAAGATCCTAACCTAAAAGAGACTAGGGAAGAGAATTTGAAATTTAGAACCTGTTTAGCCTGCTGGAATTTAAAAACAGACACATGCGTACTCACTTAGGCATGCAAACAGTATCACATACATTTTTACGTACCAGACAACACATTCATTCATTTATGCAAACATTTCTCAACATTCTACAAGAATTTATCACATGCATCAATAAATAAAACAGATTAAATTCTTGAAAGTGAGGTTTACTCATAGATTTTTGTTAAACAGAGAATAGGACTTGAAATTTGAAATATGCTCTTGATTAAGAACTCATAGTTGATTTACTTTGATCTAAAACTGGAAGCTTGAATCGTTGCTTGCTTCAGTTGAATTTGAAGTTCTTTGATTCCAGTTTCAAAGCTTATGATTTTCTTTTTAGTTTTAATTTTGAGAGATGAAAGAAAGGAGAGATTGAGAAATGAATATGAAAATGCTTTGAATTGATAACAGCCTTCTTTTTCCTTTTATTGTTTATATTCAATTTTAAAGAAAAAGAAATATGCCACTTGTTATTTGAATGTTATAATTAACTTCCACTTGTTAAATTGCATGCATTTATATTTTATATATATTTTTATATTATATTATATTATATTATGCACTAATTTTTATTTATATATGTTTTATATTTTTATATTTATACTTTTACTAATTATACTTTTATATATACAACTTATATTTATCTTAGGAAATTTTAAAAGAAAGTGTATTAAATCTTTTATTGAACTTATTTTAAGCTTAAACTATTGTACTATAAATTAATAAATATTTAGCTTTGGTATTTTAAAATATTATTACATTAAATTTAGATCAATGCTTCCTAATCACAATATATATTATAATTAGAAATATCTTATGTGAATTTTTGATATTATATATATTCACACTTATATGCTTGTATATGTATACACTTAAAATTTTAAATATCATAAAGTTTGCATATATCTATTTTTATATTTACTAATTTATTATAGGATTTATCATTTCCAAAGATTTATAATTCAACATTTATTATAGTTGCAAATCCATTTATATATGTCAACATGTTTTAATTATCAGAATTTATTTGTTCAACTACATAAATCAGTATTTCTAAAAATTAAATCTAGTTAATTACCAATTAACAGCTGTCGGTTATCATATTCCTCCCCCCTTAAAACTTTTCTTCCTCGAAAAGGAACGAAGCCAGAATTTTAATTATTTTATCAATTATTAGTTAAATTATTCTAAAGTTTTAAAATACTTTAAAAATCTAGATAATATTATCAAAATAGTTTTATAAAAATACTTTTTATAACTCGATGGTTCAACAAGTCCATCCTTATTCTCATACAAATTTGTTCATACGTTGATAAGGCGTAGGACTGAAAATCTATAAGTACTTAGTAAACCCGTTTTCAACACCCAATGAAAATTCATAGAATATTTTTTGTGAAAAATAGAAAAAGTTTTTTTGATGAGAATGCTATGGAAATCATCACTTCCTCCTTGGTCGTAGTTAGCCCTATGATTACGTCGCCATCTCGGCAAAACCATAGAAAACTCTATGCATCCGCGCCCTTCGATTACACCATGGAACCGCCACAGATCGCAACAACACCTAGGGTAACGTCGCCATCACGGCAAAAACCCATGTAACTATAGGAATCAACGCCCTCGAATTTTGCTGCCAAATGAAACTTCACCACTCCCACATAGATCGCAGACTACATCAGTCGAGTCCCAATGTAGCCTGTAGGCACTCACTACCACATGACTTTCGCTATGTCTTCATAAATCGCAGTTTACCGATGTTACGTTGCTCTCCTAGAGAAATCAAACGTAGACCTTAGGCAATCGCTGCCCCTCAAATTCCACTACGGTGCATAGTAGATCGTAGTTACACCGAGTTACACTATCGTGACAGCATAACCCAATGTCTCTGTAGGCATCAACACCCTCGACTTTTGCTACCCCAACCACAATCCTCAGAAACTTTAGTTTGTCAGGACATCCTCTTAGGATCAAATTTTGAACCCTCCTTATGGCTCAAGGCAGAACCACCCCGTGAATCTCCTACTAGAAGTTCATTTAAAATGGGAGCGCCTTTTTTCCCATAGCCATTCTCAAAACATTTTATACTATACATATATAGTATCTTTCAAACCATACTCTTTATATGTATCACATATAAATTTCCTTTACACAAAATCGATAATTCTCAAACTTTGATTTCCAAATTCCTAAGATTGATTTTTCCAAAAATCAAAAGCCTTACAAAATCAATGGGTTCCAAAAATCTTTTCCCCAAAATCATCCTCATAAAATCATTTATATATATATATATATGTGTGTGTGTGTGTGTGTGTATGTATGTAAATACACACACACACACATAAGTTCATTCTTTTAACTAGAACAAAATATTTTTCAAAGATCTTTTCTTCTGGTTATAGATTCAATAAGGGGAGTTTATTATATATAACAAATACACACACACACACACACGTACTTCATTTATGCCAATCAAATATCTATTTCATTCAAGCTCTTACAATGTACATATATCATCTGTACGCAATATCAAATCCGATCGCTCACTCGATCACACAATTCCACTTCCGAACTAGTATCGTCCACCCGACTTTCTAGTGCAGACTCAGATCTGGTTTTTAGATCAGAAACCATCATTCTCCTTGCATAGCAACAATTATGATAGAGAATTTCCAAAATCAATCAAAAATTCATATCCAGGGTTCACCGTCGAAAATTAAGTGAAAAATCCCAACTCGGATCGATATACTATCTCGAAATTCTATGCTCGAATCTAGATCAAATAGTTATGCGAATAATAGATGTACATCCTACGTATTTATCTTCATTGATTATTAACTAATTCAATTTTCTTTCTATTCACCTTCATTTTCGATTTCTATTCACTTATTCCAAATTGCTTCAAATTTTCATTTGGGTTATCACTTACATGCTTATCTCTCAGTATTTAAATCCAACAGTTTGCACACCAACCAACTTTTATTTAGAAAATAGCTTGAAAAAGTTTAAAATGGATAAGTAGTTGTAAAATAGTTATTAGTTGTGAATAGCAGTAGAATAGTTAAGTAATTATAAAATAGTTAAATAGTTGTAGAATAGTTAGATAGTTGCAAAATAGCTGTAAAATAGGTGTAAGATAGTTTGTGTTCAGAAAGAAAGGTTGTATAGTAAATAGCTAGGAAAATGGATTTAAAACAGTTTATATTAAAATAATTTATTCGAAAATAGCTTCAGAGTCAAACTGGTTCAATTTTCCAATTTCTCATTTCAATCACTTTTCAATTTGTACTTCCATTTTAATTGATTATATTTCAATTAAATTTGAATTAGCTTCAATTTCTTTCCCAAATTTAAATTATTTTCCATTTGAATTAAACTTATTTAACTCCAATCATAATTCCAAATAATTCAAATCAAATTCAATTTGAACAAAGTTCAATTCCAATCTCAACTTTAAACCATCTCGAATTATATAAATTCGAGTTAAATTTTTAAATGCTGATTTAATCCTTAAATCAAATTAACCTTTACTTTTAATTTAACAACCTAAGTCTTTAAACAATTTAATTATGAGTCCAAAATTTTAATATTCATTTTAAATTATTTTACTTTTACACAAACTTATTTCTAGGTTCAAATAATAGTTCAAATCCTTTTTAAACAATTTGATCTTCGGAATCCAATTTATTAGCGAGTTTTAACTTCTAACTTGAAACCAATTCTTAAACAATTTTTAGTTTGCAAGTTCATTCTTAACATTTAAATCTTAAGTTCAAAGTTACTACATTCCCATAATTTTCTATTTTATTTCCAAAAATCAAAATCATTTAAATAGTTTCAAATTAAAGTTTTATTTCCATTTAATTACAGCAATGGATATATATATTGTAACGATCCTGATTTTTAATTAAATTTAAATCCACAATTAAAATAAATTTTTGAAATAAAATTGTAAACTAATTTGAATTTTTCAAATTAAAATAGGATATTTGTTATTTGGACATTGATTTTTTTAAAAAAAAACTTAACTATGGATTTGAAGTTTATATATTTAATTGTCTTATAAAAAAAATAAGTAACATCCTAAAATTTGTCAATATAAATTAATAACATATTCTAAATTTTTGAAATTTAATTTGAAAATAAATAGAGAAGAATCTTAAATAGGTAAATATAAGTGATAAAAATATATAGATAAATTCCAATTTTATTTTGAATTCAAATCATTGAAATAAAGAATTTTTATAAAAGTCATTTTAATTTAAAATCTTGTATATGTGTATATTACATATATGAGTAAAATAGGATACACATTGAAATTTAAATTTAGAAAAAAGTGTTTTAAAAAAAAAATAGGTAGCATTTAAGACATAATATATGTAATGTAAATATTAGTTAAACTCTTTTAGCATTGTACATACATATATACAAATAAACAAAGAGTACGTTTAATTATAAGGTTCAAAAATTTTTCTTGTCTTGTAAAAGATCACAAATGTAAATAAACATTCACATGGAAGATAGGGTAGAATGATTAACAAAATCTAGAGATTTTGATACCTTTTAACAAATGGCATTAAACATCATTTCCTTAATAAAATAATTAAATAAAAAAATTGCAAAGAACTCTTCACTTCCCCATATGCCATTATTAAACATCTCACCAAATCTCTGATATACAGTAACAAGAGATTGTGCATCTCATACTTCAACACACAAAGAAAAAAAAATCAGAAAAAAAAAGAGAGGGATGTCATTCTCTTAAGAATCTGGAAACAAAATCCTTCTTTTTCAAAAAGAAAAAAAAACTTCAACCTGAAAATAAGTGAGAGCTTCAGATTGAAACTCAGTTTCAAAACCAAAAAGTAAAGTCAAAATTCAACCTGGAAGTTAAAAGAAAAAAAGGGAAAAAATCTGGATCAAGGCAAAGACCATAGTTTCTCAAATCTGGAAGTAAGCAAGCTTCAGGTTAAAAGTTTTCAAAGTTCAAGCCTGAAGCAAAGCAAAGGAATTCAAAGCAACCTGAAAAATAGAGTGAAAACAAAGTAAAGCATTTCAAAGATCAGGAAAACAAACTAGAGAGAGATTAAAATCTGGAAAACAATTCAAATAGCAATACAAATATCAACCTGGAAAAGCAAATCTGGGTTCAAAGCTCTCTGGAAATAATTGAAGGCAAGTAAATTTATTTTTCTTTAAAAAATTGAATTGATGTTGGTAATCAGAAAATGAAACAAAGATTTAAACAACTTTATCAATTGAAGTTGCAGGAAGAAACTAGGTTCAAAGATTAAATTCATTCCTGGATTTCAAGTGGCAGAGGAAAAAAAAAAGGAAGCTTCTTCTGTATAACAATATTTCAAACCTGAAACAAATCAAACAAATTCAAAGTTTTCAAAGCACTTGAACAAATCAAAAGGGAAATGCAAAGCAATCAAAGAAAGAAAGAAAGAAAGAAAAAATGCAGGCTTGTTTCCTCTCTGTTCTTCATCCATATTAAGGTGAGCAAACCTTCTATTTTGAACCTATTACTGTTGTTTGGAAGTAAACTAATCTCTTTTACCCTCTTATACTTGTTGTGATGATTGTGATGATTGAAACATGCCTGTACATTTGAAATAAGATATGCATGTTGGTTCCAGGCAAATGTGCCTCTGATTCTTTTCATCACAGGGTTGATAAACCTGTTTAGAAACTTATATTATCCAAATACAATTCAAGTTAGGTTTTGATCTCTAAAAACAAATTGTTTAGAACATTGTAAATTTAATTTTAAAAATATTTTAAGGTAAGATTATTTAACAAATAAACTGTAAATATTGGGATTACAGTAAAAAAAATAATCAAGTTTTGGTTAAAAAATCAATAACAACAATTTCATCTTTGAATCATATAGTCAGATTCATCCAAACGTGTCATGAATTTTAATGAGAATCTCGTGATTTTTAATATTGTTTTGATCGAGAATTGGTGAATTTCTCGGTTTTGGGTTTTTGGGGTATTGCCGTCGAATGGCAACGATTGAAGCTTCGAGTTTTGGTATGAGGGAGCCTAGAGTAAGGTAGAGTAATGGAAAAATATTGTTGGATTTTTCTTTTGACTGGAATAAGCAGAATTAGTCGAACTAGGGTTTAAGAGCTCGTGTTGGTCGTGGTTTTTGTGAGCTCTGTATGGCGTCGATCAATCACCGGAAGTGATCGCGTGGTGGGGGTTAGAAACGTGGTGGCGTGACGAACTTCTGATGGGGGCGACAAGGGTTTTCAAGATCTAGATCTTCGGCGATTGGAAGTTTGGTAGTTCGAACTTATTTTACTGGTGATGTTGTTGCACCTTTTTTTCGAATCAATGGTGTTTTCTCCAATTTTGGGTATCGAGGGGGTTGGTGGGGTCAGGAGTGGCTTGTGGAGCATTTCGGTGATGTTCGCCGTCGACCAAGTCCGGTGTGCATGTGCACGGTTTCGATCGCGTGCATCTGGAATTTTGGTTCGTGGAAGAAGAAGTTGGGCTGGGTGATTTCTCGTGTTTGTCTCGCATGTGACTCTAAGAAGATAGGTGGTTGTCTCGAAGTCGTGGAGCACATGGGTTTATACGTCTGGAAAAAAAAAATGTTATTGAGGAAGACGAAGTTTTCTTCGGGGTGAACCCGAAGTGACTCGTGAAAATTCCTGGGGAAAACATATATTGATTTGAATAAAAACCCGAAGCCACCTGGGGACAGTAAATAATGATTTTTAATGTTTTAGGATTTTAACATATCAAGTTTTAATTTGAATAAATTTTCTCAACCTATATCTTTTAAAATTAATAAATGTTTTATTCAAATTATGGGTTAGTTAATGTTTTTAAAATAAAATATTTTAAAATTAACTTAAGCTTAAAACATTAATCATGTATCCTTAATTTAGTTAAAGGTTATTTAAATAATTTTTGATAATGTGATTAAGTGATTTATAAAGATAAACGGTTTATCTTTTAAAAATTTATCAAAAGCCTTAAGTTAATGTATGGATTAATGAATAAATTTATTTCATGAGTTATCTTTAATTAATTCGAGTTTCGATGTAATTAAAAGATTGTTTATTAATTAATTTTATGGTAATTAATTAATTAATTGCAGTTAATTAAGGAAAAATTAATTGATTAAGAGCTAATTAATTAACACAATTAATTAGAGGTTAATTAAATGTAAGTAATTAAAGGTAATTAATCACTTAAAAATAATTACTTAATTTAAAGTAGTTAATTAATGACTAAAAATGAATTAATCAAGTGATTAAAATTAATTTGAGATTTATTAAGTGATTAAGGATAATCACTTATTGTAATTAACTAAGGTTAATTAATTAAATGGCAATTAATTAAAGGTTAATTAATTACGGAAATTAATTAAATAAATGTTTAATAAATTTAGGTAGTTAAAACTTAATCAATTATAGTTAATGATAATTAATCATTGATTTAAAATATTATTAATAGAAGTAATTACATGAATAATAAATTCATAACCGCACGGTCTATTTATCTTAATTAAAGATGTTTGATTGTTATTGGATGTTCTGTGATGGATTGATATATTTGATATGTGATGTAATGCTATGTGATGTTTTGTGCTAAACTGTTATATCTGTGATATATATATTGTTATGCAAACCCTTTGACCCGTAAAACGACATTTGAGTTTCGATGCGACAGGGAGTCGGATTCCAGTTGGTTATCCGAAACCCACATCGAATCATATTAGTGAATCTTTGTAATTGATGACCTACTTTATCTATGAATTTGTGAATAGAGATAAGCGTTATGGGTTATATCGCTTATCGATATGATTGAATCTGTGATGATGATGTTGTGCACTATTGTGTTGAATCCCTGGCCACACTTATACACACACAAATATGGATTGCACGTGGAAATGGGTTAAGTCACAGATTTTTGAAATAATCTTAAGATTGAATTTTTGAACCCAAAATAGTTTTGGAATTAGAATTGAAAAGCTTTTGAAAAAATGTATTTCAAAAATATAAGTTATTTTAAATAACTTGATTGAGTTTTGAAATTTAAATAATTGGATATAAATTTGAATTCAATATTTGAAATTGAATTCCATGATTTGGGAACTAGGGTTTAAAAAGGGTATTCAACTTCTAAATGGGTTTATATGGGTTTTTGAACCATTTTAAAGGTGATGTTTTGGGGTTTATAAATGGGTCATTCCCTTCTGGAAAAGGGTGGTATCAAGGTATGGAGCCCAGATACTTATTCATGTGGATACTGCAGATCTATTCCTTTGTGATACTTTGTGGTTGTTGTTGCGCGCGCTCGGATAAAGGTCCCAAAGGACCGGGGGATGGCATATTCGTGTAGTAGTTACCTAGTTACAGAGGTAACCCGGCCTTGTGTTGGCAGAGATCTAACCGTAACGTTAGTTCTCGGGACGTCCCGCCAGAGGCGATCCCATGTGGTAGTAGGAAGTTCCTTAGCCTGACCATTTGTTGGAAATCCAATCAAAACAATACGCGCCCTGTACGGTTTTAGTTGTATAACCTGCCATGGAATGTGGCGGTAACCTGCTATTGAACATGGTAGCTATAGTAGGCATACGACGAAATGTCATATGCTGGCTAGGATTTATATTTTACTTTCGAAAGGTTTTCCACTTTGCACTTATAGTAATAATATCAAAGAAATTTCTCGTATCAAGCATATTTGACTATCATAAGGAGAAATCTCCTCCAATTCTGCGTTTGCATTGTGTGTGTGGCGGGAGGCCTTATGGTAGTTTCATTTTCTAAAAAGCATTGCGGATTCCAAATTTAGATTCTGTTGTTTGTTTTAAAAAAAAAGAGACCAAATGTTTTTGTTTGTTCACACCAGTTCCATGACTGACCTGGAGTTTATTGTTCCTATCCTAAACTCTGGGTGCCCACTATTTTCCCACACGGGCAGTCTAGAGTTGGGATTTTCAGATAATCTATAGTAGGTGTAGATTCGATAGCTTTCAGCCTTAGGATTTGGCAATCGCATTTTGGATCGAGTTGCTTCTCTTCATCTTGATTTGGAGTTCGAGCTATTTCTGGATTGGTGCTTTGGAGATGGAGATTACTGATACTGGAGTTCTTTCTTGAAGACTATTTTGGAGATTTTTTCCGCTGCTAGTGTTATTATTATATATGCGCTGCTATTCTCTGTATCTCTGATAATGTTGATATCTATTGTACCATTCTGTTGTATCATTCATGTTGTACCAGTTATTGTATCAAATGTTGTATATTGATATATGCTATTCGTTTCTTCCGATGTATTGTACTTAATGTGTTATAAGCTCCGGCAAACCAGGTTCGACGTTTAGATCTGCGGCATTTGAATACGAGTGTCGTATTCGGTGCCGATTTTCGAAGGTCGAGTCAGGGCCGTTACAATTGGTATCAGAGCTGAAGGTTAAAACTTTAGCTCCGGAGTATAACACATTAAGTAGCTCATTAGAGATAGGGTGAAGTATACCTTAGAATGAGTATATCTCTAAGATATCCGTTCGAGTGCCTCAGTAAATTCTCTCACTATCCACTGATAGTGAGTATGAGTGCGAGAAGAGGACGAGATAGGGGACAGGGGAGTACCGCTACAAATGGTCAATACCCTACAACAGTGGAAATATCTTTTCTCTATCAATCTCCTTTGATTCGATTTCGTATTCTTTTGATTGCTTCATGACAGCTCTAGAAAGAAGTTCGGTGTGGTGGTGGCCCTACGAATCGTTGTAGAAAATCCTTACTTCGTATCTTCATCCGTTTCTTATCAGCTTTTCGCTCTAAACTCTAATGAATTTGAATTTGAAAATTTAAATTAAATAAATGGGAAATTTTTAAATTGAATAAATTGGTTAACTAATATGAAGCTAAATTTGAATTGTATTAATAAAACAATATCGGTTAAAAACCAAATTGAAATTCTATTGTAATTTCTTGTGTATATCAAGTCCGAAGAGGTACAAATTGGTATATACTTTGGGATATTCCGACCTGAATTGGAATCCCTATCTAGTGTTTAAGGAATTGTAGAAAATTAAGTCCATATATCTATTCTCTGGGATCCGATATATTCTACAAACGATTAATTATCCCTTCGAACTAATCAATGCCCTTACATATTCGTAGACTAGTGGACCCAACTATCTTGTGAAATAATTATATGAGTTTGTTCTCATATTGTTGATATTCTGATTTGGTAAACCGAATGCAGAATAAATATTCGATTCTGACCTGATCAATCATTTCTCTATCTATCACTTATTCTTTCTCGTCTTCCTTGCAATTTCGAGGACGAAATTCTTTTAAGGGGGGGGGGAATCTGTAACGATCCCGATTTTTTATTAAATTTAAATCCATAATTAAAATAAATTTTTGAAATAAAATTGTAAACTAATTTGAATTTTTCAAATTAAAATAGGATATTTGTTATTTGGACATTGATTTTTTTAAAAAAAACTTAACTATGGATTTGAAGTTTATATATTTAATTGTCTTATAAAAAAAAATAAGTAACATCCTAAAATTTGTCAATATAAATTAATAACATATTTTAAATTTTTGAAATTTAATTTGAAAATAAATAGAGAAGAATCTTAAACAGGTAAAAATAAGTGATAATAATATATAGATAAATTCCAATTTTATTTTGAATTCAAATCATTGAAATAAAGAATTTTTATAAAAGCCATTTTAATTTAAAATCTTGTATATGTGTATATTACATATATGAGTAAAATAGGATACACATTGAAATTTAAATTTAGAAAAAAGTGTTTTAAAAAAAAATATAGGTAGCATTTTAGACATAATATATGTAATGTAAATATTAGTTAAACTCTTTTAACATTGTACATAAATATATACAAATAAACAAAGAATACATTTAATTATAAGGTTCAAAAAATTTTCTTGTCTTGTAAAAGATCACAAATGTAAATAAACATTCACATGGAAGATAGGGTAGAATGATTAACAAAATCTAGAGATTTTGATATCTTTTAACAAATGGCATTAAACATCATTTCCTTAATAAAATAATTAAATAAAAAAAATGCAAAGAACTCTTCACTTCCCCATATGCCATTATTAAACATCTCACCAAATCTCTGATATACAGTAACAAGAGATTGTGCATCTCATACTTCAACACATAAAGAAAAAAAAAATCAGAAAAAAAAAGAGAGGGCTGTCATTCTCTTAAGAATCTGGAAACAAAATCCTTGTTTTTCAAAAAGAAAAAAAAAACTTCAACCTGAAAATAAGTGAGAGCTTCAGATTGAAACTCAGTTTCAAAACCAAAAAGTAAAGTCAAAATTCAACCTGGAAGTTAAAAGAAAAAAAGGGAAAAAATCTGGATCAAGGCAAAGACCAGAGTTTCTCAAATCTGGAAGTAAGCAAGCTTCAGGTTAAAAGTTTTCAAAGTTCAAGCCTGAAGCAAAGCAAAGGAATTCAAAGCAACCTGAAAAATAGAGTGAAAACAAAGTAAAGAATTTCAAAGATCAGGAAAACAAACTAGAGAGAGATTAAAATCTGGAAAACAATTCAAATAGCAATACAAATATCAACCTGGAAAAGCAAATCTGGGTTCAAAGCTCTCTGGAAATAATTGAAGGCAAGTAAATTTATTTTTCTTTAAAAAATTGAATTGATGTTGGTAATCAGAAAATGAAACAAAGATTTAAACAACTTTATCAATTGAAGTTGCAGGAAGAAACTAGGTTCAAAGATTAAATTCATTCCTGGATTTCAAGTGGCAGAGAAAAAAAAAAAGGAAGCTTCTTCTGTATAACAATATTTCAAACCTGAAACAAATCAAACAAATTCAAAGTTTTCAAAGCACTTGAACAAATCAAAAGGGAAATGCAAAGCAATCAAAGAAAGAAAGAAAGAAAGAAAAAATGCAGGCTTGTTTCCTCTCTGTTCTTCATCCATATTAAGGTAAGCAAACCTTCTATTTTGAACCTATTACTGTTGTTTGGAAGTAAACTAATCTCTTTTACCCTCTTATACTTGTTGTGATGATTGTGATGATTGAAACATGCCTGTACATTTGAAATAAGATATGCATGTTGGTTCCAGGCAAATGTGCCTCTGATTCTTTTCATCATAGGGTTGATAAACCTGTTTAGAAACTTATATTATCCAAATACAATTCAAGTTAGGTTTTGATCTCTAAAAACAAATTGTTTAGAACATTGTAAATTTAATTTTAAAAATATTTTAAGGTAAGATTATTTAACAAATAAACTGTAAATATTGGGATTACAGTAAAAAAAAAAATCAAGTTTTGGTTAAAAAAATCAATAACAACAATTTCATCTTTGAATCATATAGTCAGATTCATCCAAACGAGTCATGAATTTTAATGAGAATCTCGTGATTTTTAATATTGTTTTGATCGAGAATTGGTGAATTTCTCGGTTTTGGGTTTTTGGGGTATTGCCGTCGAATGGCAACGATTGAAGCTTCGAGTTTTGGTATGAGGGAGGCTAGAGTAAGGTAGAGTAATGGAAAAATATTGTTGGATTTTTCTTTTGACTGGAATAAGCAGAATTAGTCGAACTAGGGTTTAAGAGCTCGTGTTGGTCGTGGTTTTTGTGAGCTCTGTATGGCGTCGATCAATCATCGGAAGTGATCGCGTGGTGGGGGTTAGAAACGTGGCGGCGTGTAGAACTTCTGATGGGGGCGACAAGGGTTTTCAAGATCTAGATCTTCGGCGATTGGAAGTTTGGTAGTTCGAACTTATTTTACTGGTGAAGCTGTTGCACCTTTTTTTCGAATCAGTGGTGTTTTCGCCAATTTTGGGTATCGAGGTGGTCGGTGGGGTCAGGAGTGACTCGTGGAGCATTCCGGTGATGTTCGCTGTCGACCAAGTCCGGTGTGCATGTGCACGGTTTCGATCGCGTGCATCTGGAATTTTGGTTCGTGGAAGAAGAAGTTGGGCTGGGTGATTTCTCGTGTTTGTCTCGCATGTGACTCGAAGAAGATAGGTGGTTGTCTCGAAGTCGTGGAGCACATGGGTTTATACGTCTGGAAAAAAAAATGTTATTGAGGAAGACGAAGTTTTCTTCGGGGTGAACCCGAAGTGACTCGTGAAAATTCCTGGGGAAAACATATATTGATTTGAATAAAAACCCGAAGCCACCTGGGGACAGTAAATGATGATTTTTAATGTTTTAGGATTTTAACATATCAAGTTTTAATTTGAATAAATTTTCTCAACCTATATCTTTTAAAATTAATAAATGTTTTATTCAAATTATGGGTTAGTTAATGTTTTTAAAATAAAATATTTTAAAATTAACTTAAGCTTAAAACATTAATCATGTATCCTTAATTTATTTAAAGGTTATTTAAATAATTTTTGATAATGTGATTAAGTGATTTATAAAGATAAACGGTTTATCTTTTAAAAATTTATCAAAAGCCTTAAGTTAATGTATGGGTTAATGAATAAATTTATTTCATGAGTTATCTTTAATTAATTCGAGTTTCGATGTAATTAAAAGATTGTTTATTAATTAATTTTATGGTAATTAATTAATTAATTGCAGTTAATTAAGGAAAAATTAATTGATTAAGAGCTAATTAATTAACACAATTAATTAGAGGTTAATTAAATGTAAGTAATTAAAGGTAATTAATCACTTAAAAATAATTACTTAATTAAAAGTAGTTAATTAATGACTAAAAATGAATTAATCAAGTGATTAAAATTAATTTGAGATTTATTAAGTGATTAAGGATAATCACTTATTGTAATTAACTAAGGGTAATTAATTAAATGGCAATTAATTAAAGGTTAATTAATTACGGAAATTAATTAAATAAATGTTTAATAAATGTAGGTAGTTAAAACTTAATTGATTATAGTTAATGATAATTAATCATTGATTTAAAAGATTATTAATAGAAGAAATTACATGAATAATAAATTCATAACCGCACGGTCTATTTATCTTAATTAAAGATGTTTGATTGTTATTGGATGTTCTGTGATGGATTGATATATTTGATATGTGATGTGATGTTATGTGATGTTTTGTGCTAAGCTGTTTTATCTATGATATATATATATTGTTATGCAAACCCTTTGACCCGTAAAACGACATTTGAGTTTCGATGCGACAGGGAGTCGGATTCCAGTTGGTTATCCGAAACCCACATCGAATCATATTAGTGAATCTTTGTGATTGATGACCTACTTTATCTATGAATTTGTGAATAGAGATAAGCGTTATGGGTTATATCGCTTATCGATATGATTGAATCTGTGATGATGATGTTGTGCACTATTGTGTTGAATCCCTGGCCACACTTATACACACACAAATATGGATTGCACGTGGAAATGGGTTAAGTCACAGATTTTTGAAATAATCTTAAGATTGAATTTTTGAACCCAAAATAGTTTTGGAATTAGAATTGAAAAGCTTTTGAAAAAATGTATTTCAAAAATATAAGTTATTTTAAATAACTTGATTGAGTTTTGAAATTTAAATAATTGGATATAAATTTGAATTCAATATTTGAAATTGAATTCCATGATTTGGGAACTAGGGTTTAAAAAGGGTATTCAACTTATAAATGGGTTTATATGGGTTTTTGAACCATTTTAAAGGTGATGTTTTGGAATTTAAATTCAAGCCAAGATTTCAACTTGTATAAATTGGATTTTTCTAAAACGAAAACTATTTGTTTTCAAATAATAAAGCTTTCACATAAGAAATGAACTTTCAATTTGTGTTATAGGGCTTCGAGTCTAAAAATGAAAATAGTATTCCAAGTTTTAGATAAATTTTTGGAAACGTGTTTTGAAAGCTATAAATCTTTAATTTAAAGATTTTATTGGGGTAATCCAAATTGAATGGGGATTGTTTTGAAATCTATGAATAGATCTTTGTGAGATAAATCTTTTTGATTAAAGATTTAAAATGGTAATTTGATAACCATTTGAAAGAAAGACTTTGGATTTTTAAGTTGTGACTTAACTGAAATCCCATATCCATACGTTTTTAAATATTGCGCTTATTATTCGGTTTAGCCGGGAGAGGACCTTGTGTCATATAGCCCATTCCGAATAGTGATACGACGTTATGGATTGCATTTGAAGACCGGTGGTGAAGACCGGGTATTTGTGAGGACGATAGGATAACCTATCGATTAACTCTGCACCGAGTTGCTCCGGTATAGAGTTCTCCCTAAGTGATGGGAAGTCCGATCGGGATTGTGGATACCCGGATTTGCAAAGGCTTCTTCGGAAGTGCCTTCGGTTCTGTTCGAACCCGGAACAGACTTGTATGGTTGTATGTCCGACATTACACTTTGAGATATTAAACTGATCTCTATCAAATACATTTCTTCTTGGTGGCGGAGAATTTATTATCTTAGCTTAACACCCTTCTCTGATACGTACGAGCTCAAAGGTTATGTAGTTGATATTTATCAGTGATATATTCCTAATTTGGTAATGTGGCATGCTGAGTGCTGCTGTGTGATGATCATTGGTTGATCATTTGTGATATGATCATTTGTTTGATCATTTATCTTTGTGATCATTGCTTTGGTCATCTGTTGACCCAAAGCATGGCTTTGTACCAAAGCGTAGCTTTGTGGACGAGACTGCATCAGGACCTCACTCCCCGGAAATGGTCGAAACAGGAAAGATGCGGCAAGGTTATGAGGGTCGCGCCCTTTAGGGTTTGTCATTCCCTTCTGGAAAAGGGTGGTATCAAGGTATGGAGCCCAGATACTTATTCATGTGGATACTGCAGATCTATTCCTTTGTGATACTTTGTGGTTGTTGTTGCGCGCGCTCGGATAAAGGTCCCAAAGGACCGGGGGATGGCATATTCGTGTAGTAGTTACCTAGTTACAGAGGTAACCCGGCCTTGTGTTGGCAGAGATCTAACCGTAACGTTAGTTCTCGGGACGTCCCGCCAGAGGCGATCCCATGTGGTAGTAGGAAGTTCCTTAGCCTGACCATTTGTTGGAAATCCAATCAAAACAATACGCGCCCTGTACGGTTTTAGTTGTATAACCTGCCATGGAATGTGGCGGTAACCTGCTATTGAACATGGTAGCTATAGTAGGCATACGACGAAATGTCATATGCTGGCTAGGATTTATATTTTACTTTCGAAAGGTTTTCCACTTTGCACTTATAGTAATAATATCAAAGAAATTTCTCGTATCAAGCATATTTGACTATCATAAGGAGAAATCTCCTCCAATTCTGCGTTTGCATTGTGTGTGTGGCGGGAGGCCTTATGGTAGTTTCATTTTCTAAAAAGCATTGCGGATTCCAAATTTAGATTCTGTTGTTTGTTTTAAAAAAAAAGAGACCAAATGTTTTTGTTTGTTCACACCAGTTCCATGACTGACCTGGAGTTTATTGTTCCTATCCTAAACTCTGGGTGCCCACTATTTTCCCACACGGGCAGTCTAGAGTTGGGATTTTCAGATAATCTATAGTAGGTGTAGATTCGATAGCTTTCAGCCTTAGGATTTGGCAATCGCATTTTGGATCGAGTTGCTTCTCTTCATCTTGATTTGGAGTTCGAGCTATTTCTGGATTGGTGCTTTGGAGATGGAGATTACTGATACTGGAGTTCTTTCTTGAAGACTTTTTTGGAGATTTTTTCCGCTGCTAGTGTTATTATTATATATGCGCTGCTATTCTCTGTATCTCTGATAATGTTGATATCTATTGTACCATTCTGTTGTATCATTCATGTTGTACCAGTTATTGTATCAAATGTTGTATATTGGTATATGCTATTCGTTTCTTCCGATGTATTGTACTTAATGTGTTATAAGCTCCGGCGAACCAGGTTCGACGTTTGGATCTGCGGCATTTGAATACGAGTGTCGTATTCGGTGCCGATTTTCGAAGGTCGAGTCAGGGTCGTTACAATTGGTATCAGAGCTGAAGGTTAAAACTTTAGCTCCGGAGTATAACACATTAAGTAGCTCATTAGAGATAGGGTGAAGTATACCTTAGAATGAGTATATCTCTAAGATATCCGTTCGAGTGCCTCAGTAAATTCTCTCACTATCCACTGATAGTGAGTATGAGTGCGAGAAGAGGACGAGATAGGGGACCGGGGAGTACCGCTACAAATGGTCAATACCCTACAACAGTGGAAATATCTTTTCTCTATCAATCTCCTTTGATTCGATTTCGTATTCTTTTTATTGCTTCATGACAGCTCTAGAAAGAAGTTCGGTGTGGTGGTGGCCCTACGAATCGTTGTAGAAAATCCTTACTTCGTATCTTCATCCGTTTCTTATCAGCTTTTCGCTCTAAACTCTAATGAATTTGAATTTGAAAATTTAAATTAAATAAATGGGAAATTTTTAAATTGAATAAATTGGTTAACTAATATGAAGCTAAATTTGAATTGTATTAATAAAACAATATCGGTTAAAAACCAAATTGAAATTCTATTGTAATTTCTTGTGTATATCAAGTCCGAAGAGGTACAAATTGGTATATACTTTGGGATATTCCGACCTGAATTGGAATCCCTATCTAGTGTTTGAGGAATTGTAGAAAATTAAGTCCATATATCTATTCTCTGGGATCCGATATATTCTACAAACGATTAATTATCCCTTCGAACTAATCAATGCCCTTACATATTCGTAGACTAGTGGACCCAACTATCTTGTGAAATAATTATATGAGTTTGTTCTCATATTGTTGATATTCTGATTTGGTAAACCGAATGCAGAATAAATATTCGATTCTGACCTGATCAATCATTTCTCTATCTATCACTTATTCTTTCTCGTCTTCCTTGCAATTTCGAGGACGAAATTCTTTTAAGGGGGGGGGGGGAATCTGTAACGATCCCGATTTTTTATTAAATTTAAATCCATAATTAAAATAAAATTTTGAAATAAAATTGTAAACTAATTTGATTTTTTCAAATTAAAATAGGATATTTGTTATTTGGACATTGATTTTTTTAAAAAAAACTTAACTATGGATTTGAAGTTTATATATTTAATTGTCTTATAAAAAAAAATAAGTAACATCCTAAAATTTGTCAATATAAATTAATAACATATTTTAAATTTTTGAAATTTAATTTGAAAATAAATAGAGAAGAATCTTAAACAAGTAAAAATAAGTGATAATAATATATAGATAAATTCCAATTTTATTTTGAATTCAAATCATTGAAATAAAGAATTTTTATAAAAGCCATTTTAATTTAAAATCTTGTATATGTGTATATTACATATATGAGTAAAATAGGATACACATTGAAATTTAAATTTAGAAAAAAGTGTTTTAAAAAAAAATATAGGTAGCATTTTAGACATAATATATGTAATGTAAATATTAGTTAAACTCTTTTAACATTGTACATAAATATATACAAATAAACAAAGAATACATTTAATTATAAGGTTCAAAAAATTTTCTTGTCTTGTAAAAGATCACAAATGTAAATAAACATTCACATGGAAGATAGGGTAGAATGATTAACAAAATCTAGAGATTTTGATATCTTTTAACAAATGGCATTAAACATCATTTCCTTAATAAAATAATTAAATAAAAAAAATGCAAAGAACTCTTCACTTCCCCATATGCCATTATTAAACATCTCACCAAATCTCTGATATACAGTAACAAGAGATTGTGCATCTCATACTTCAACACATAAAGAAAAAAAAAATCAGAAAAAAAAGAGAGGGCTGTCATTCTCTTAAGAATCTGGAAACAAAATCCTTGTTTTTCAAAAAGAAAAAAAAACTTCAACCTGAAAATAAGTGAGAGCTTCAGATTGAAACTCAGTTTCAAAACCAAAAAGTAAAGTCAAAATTCAACCTGGAAGTTAAAAGAAAAAAAGGGAAAAAATCTGGATCAAGGCAAAGACCAGAGTTTCTCAAATCTGGAAGTAAGCAAGCTTCAGGTTAAAAGTTTTCAAAGTTCAAGCCTGAAGCAAAGCAAAGGAATTCAAAGCAACCTGAAAAATAGAGTGAAAACAAAGTAAAGCATTTCAAAGATCAGGAAAACAAACTAGAGAGAGATTAAAATCTGGAAAACAATTCAAATAGCAATACAAATATCAACCTGGAAAAGCAAATCTGGGTTCAAAGCTCTCTGGAAATAATTGAAGGCAAGTAAATTTATTTTTCTTTAAAAAATTGAATTGATGTTGGTAATCAGAAAATGAAACAAAGATTTAAACAACTTTATCAATTGAAGTTGCAGGAAGAAACTAGGTTCAAAGATTAAATTCATTCCTGGATTTCAAGTGGCAGAGAAAAAAAAAAAGGAAGCTTCTTCTGTATAACAATATTTCAAACCTGAAACAAATCAAACAAATTCAAAGTTTTCAAAGCACTTGAACAAATCAAAAGGGAAATGCAAAGCAATCAAAGAAAGAAAGAAAGAAAGAAAGAAAAAATGCAGGCTTGTTTCCTCTCTGTTCTTCATCCATATTAAGGTGAGCAAACCTTCTATTTTGAACCTATTACTGTTGTTTGGAAGTAAACTAATCTCTTTTACCCTCTTATACTTGTTGTGATGATTGTGATGATTGAAACATGCCTGTACATTTGAAATAAGATATGCATGTTGGTTCCAGGCAAATGTGCCTCTGATTCTTTTCATCACAGGGTTGATAAACCTGTTTAGAAACTTATATTATCCAAATACAATTCAAGTTAGGTTTTGATCTCTAAAAACAAATTGTTTAGAACATTGTAAATTTAATTTTAAAAATATTTTAAGGTAAGATTATTTAACAAATAAACTGTAAATATTGGGATTACAGTAAAAAAAATAATCAAGTTTTGGTTAAAAAATCAATAACAACAATTTCATCTTTGAATCATATAGTCAGATTCATCCAAACGTGTCATGAATTTTAATGAGAATCTCGTGATTTTTAATATTGTTTTGATCGAGAATTGGTGAATTTCTCGGTTTTGGGTTTTTGGGGTATTGCCGTCGAATGGCAACGATTGAAGCTTCGAGTTTTGGTATGAGGGAGCCTAGAGTAAGGTAGAGTAATGGAAAAATATTGTTGGATTTTTCTTTTGACTGGAATAAGCAGAATTAGTCGAACTAGGGTTTAAGAGCTCGTGTTGGTCGTGGTTTTTGTGAGCTCTGTATGGCGTCGATCAATCACCGGAAGTGATCGCGTGGTGGGGGTTAGAAACGTGGTGGCGTGACGAACTTCTGATGGGGGCGACAAGGGTTTTCAAGATCTAGATCTTCGGCGATTGGAAGTTTGGTAGTTCGAACTTATTTTACTGGTGATGTTGTTGCACCTTTTTTTCGAATCAATGGTGTTTTCGCCAATTTTGGGTATCGAGGGGGTTGGTGGGGTCAGGAGTGGCTTGTGGAGCATTTCGGTGATGTTCGCCGTCGACCAAGTCCGGTGTGCATGTGCACGGTTTCGATCGCGTGCATCTGGAATTTTGGTTCGTGGAAGAAGAAGTTGGGCTGGGTGATTTCTCGTGTTTGTCTCGCATGTGACTCTAAGAAGATAGGTGGTTGTCTCGAAGTCGTGGAGCACATGGGTTTATACGTCTGGAAAAAAAAAATGTTATTGAGGAAGACGAAGTTTTCTTCGGGGTGAACCCGAAGTGACTCGTGAAAATTCCTGGGGAAAACATATATTGATTTGAATAAAAACCCGAAGCCACCTGGGGACAGTAAATAATGATTTTTAATGTTTTAGGATTTTAACATATCAAGTTTTAATTTGAATAAATTTTCTCAACCTATATCTTTTAAAATTAATAAATGTTTTATTCAAATTATGGGTTAGTTAATGTTTTTAAAATAAAATATTTTAAAATTAACTTAAGCTTAAAACATTAATCATGTATCCTTAATTTAGTTAAAGGTTATTTAAATAATTTTTGATAATGTGATTAAGTGATTTATAAAGATAAACGGTTTATCTTTTAAAAATTTATCAAAAGCCTTAAGTTAATGTATGGGTTAATGAATAAATTTATTTCATGAGTTATCTTTAATTAATTCGAGTTTCGATGTAATTAAAAGATTGTTTATTAATTAATTTTATGGTAATTAATTAATTAATTGCAGTTAATTAAGGAAAAATTAATTGATTAAGAGCTAATTAATTAACACAATTAATTAGAGGTTAATTAAATGTAAGTAATTAAAGGTAATTAATCACTTAAAAATAATTACTTAATTTAAAGTAGTTAATTAATGACTAAAAATGAATTAATCAAGTGATTAAAATTAATTTGAGATTTATTAAGTGATTAAGGATAATCACTTATTGTAATTAACTAAGGTTAATTAATTAAATGGCAATTAATTAAAGGTTAATTAATTACGGAAATTAATTAAATAAATGTTTAATAAATTTAGGTAGTTAAAACTTAATCAATTATAGTTAATGATAATTAATCATTGATTTAAAATATTATTAATAGAAGTAATTACATGAATAATAAATTCATAACCGCACGGTCTATTTATCTTAATTAAAGATGTTTGATTGTTATTGGATGTTCTGTGATGGATTGATATATTTGATATGTGATGTGATGCTATGTGATGTTTTGTGCTAAACTGTTATATCTGTGATATATATATTGTTATGCAAACCCTTTGACCCGTAAAACGACATTTGAGTTTCGATGCGACAGGGAGTCGGATTCCAGTTGGTTATCCGAAACCCACATCGAATCATATTAGTGAATCTTTGTAATTGATGACCTACTTTATCTATGAATTTGTGAATAGAGATAAGCGTTATGGGTTATATCGCTTATCGATATGATTGAATCTGTGATGATGATGTTGTGCACTATTGTGTTGAATCCCTGGCCACACTTATACACACACAAATATGGATTGCACGTGGAAATGGGTTAAGTCACAGATTTTTGAAATAATCTTAAGATTGAATTTTTGAACCCAAAATAGTTTTGGAATTAGAATTGAAAAGCTTTTGAAAAAATGTATTTCAAAAATATAAGTTATTTTAAATAACTTGATTGAGTTTTGAAATTTAAATAATTGGATATAAATTTGAATTCAATATTTGAAATTGAATTCCATGATTTGGGAACTAGGGTTTAAAAAGGGTATTCAACTTATAAATGGGTTTATATGGGTTTTTGAACCATTTTAAAGGTGATGTTTTGGAATTTAAATTCAAGCCAAGATTTCAACTTGTATAAATTGGATTTTTCTAAAACGAAAACTATTTGTTTTCAAATAATAAAGCTTTCACATAAGAAATGAACTTTCAATTTGTGTTATAGGGCTTCGAGTCTAAAAATGAAAATAGTATTCCAAGTTTTAGATAAATTTTTGGAAACGTGTTTTGAAAGCTATAAATCTTTAATTTAAAGATTTAATTGGGGTAATCCAAATTGAATGGGGATTGTTTTGAAATCTATGAATAGATCTTTGTGAGATAAATCTTTTTGATTAAAGATTTAAAATGGTAATTTGATAACCATTTGAAAGAAAGGCTTTGAATTTTTAAGTTGTGACTTAACTGAAATCCTATATCCATATGTTTTTAAATATTGCGCTCATTATTCGGTTTAGCCGGGAGAGGACCTTGTGTCATATAGCCCATTCCGAATAGTGATACGACGTTATGGATAGCATTTGAAGACCGGTGGTGAAGACCGGGTATTTGTGAGGACGATAGGATAACCTATCGATTGACTCTGCACCGAGTTGCTCCGGTATAGAGTTCTCCCTAAGTGATGGGAAGTCCGATCGGGATTGTGGATACCCGGATTTGCAAGGGCTTCTTCGGAAGTGCCTTCGGTTCTGTTCGAACCCGGAACAAACTTGTATGGTTGTATGTCCGACATTACACTTTGAGATATTAAACTGATCCCTATCAAATACATTTCTGCTTGGTGGCGGAGAATTTATTCTCTTAGCTTAACACCCTTCTCTGAGAAGCTCAGAGTTTATGTAGTTGATATTTATCAGTGATATATTTCCAATTTGGTAATGTGGCATGCTGAGTGCTGCTGTGTGATGATCATTGGTTGATCATTTGTGATATGATCATTTGTTTGATCATTTATCTTTGTGATCATTGCTTTGGTCATCTGTTGACCCAAAGCATGGCTTTGTACCAAAGCGTAGCTTTGTGGATGAGACTGCATCAGGACCTCACTCCTCGGAAATGGTCGAAACAGGAAAGATGCGGCAAGGTTATGAGGGTCGCGCCCTTTAGGGTATGTCATTCCCTTTTGGAAAAGGGTGGTATCATGGTATGGAGCCCAGATACTTACTCATGTGGATACTGCAGATCTATTACTTTGTGATACTTTGTGGTTGTTGTTGCGCGCGCTCGGATAAAGGTCCCAAAGGACCGGGGGATGGCATATTCGTGTAGTAGTTACCTAGTTACAGAGGTAACCCGGCCTTGTGTTGGCAGAGATCTAACCGTAACGTTAGTTCTCAGGACGTCCCGCCAGAGGCGATCCCATGTGGCAGTAGGAAGTTCCTTAGCCTGACCATTTGTCGGAAATCCAATCAAAACAATACGCGCCCTGTACGGTTTTAGTTGTATAACCTGCCATGGAATGTGGCGGTAACCTGCTATTAAACATGGTAGCTATAGTAGGCATACGACCAAATGTCATATGCTGGCTAGGATTTATATTTTACTTTCGAAAGGTTTTCCACTTTGCACTTATAGTAATAATATCAAAGAAATTTCTCGTATCAAGCATATTTGACTATCATAAGGAGAAATCTCCTCCAATTCTGCGTTTGCATTATGTGTGTGGCGGGAGGCCTTATGGTAGTTTCATTTTCTAAAAAGCATTGCGGATTCCAAATTTAGATTCTGTTGTTTGTTTTAAAAAAAAAGACACCAAATGTTTTTGTTTGTTCACACCAGTTCCATGTCTGACCTGGAGTTTATTGTTCCTATCCTAAAATCGAGCCAATCTCCATCTTTCCCAACCCCTTCCTTTTTTTTTCTTTTAAACTTTATTTTGTTTTAAAATTTAAAACGGTTATACAGTTAAAATACTCGCGAGCCCAACCCGTGACAACCCCGAATTCCCGCCCCAGCCAACCCTTCTTCTCCCTAAATCCTTGCCACAATAGCCAGCAAGTCGACAACGGCCCCTCTGACCCCTTCGGCTACCCAATTCTCTTCGATTTCACTCGAATCAAAATCGAACACCTTTGCTATTTTAGAAAAAACCCTGACCTACATCCACCTCACTCCACCGCCACAGACCTCTAGAGTCCTCTCCATCGCCTCCCGACCACCTCCCTATTCCCGTACCCCTGTCCCACTCAATACCGTTATGCCGAGAAATCATCACGATAACACCGTCGACCCTCACGGGGTCTTTCACCCTAAATCCTATCGAACCGCACTCGCCGACGCCCAGTAAAATGCAAGACCATTTTTCACGAGACCACCGACCCACTACCCTCCTCTGGCCACAACCCCAAGGCTACTGAACCTCGCAGCTACCAGAAATCGACGAAATACCCAATTCAGATCAACTCGCAAATCCTACACAAATACCAACTTAAAAATCTTGATTATATTTTTAAAAATCATAGTTTTTAAATATGAATAAGATGATATAAGAAAAAACTAAGATTTAAACAATAAATTTTCTGACTGGTTTTGATTTATACTGTTCTTCTTCCTTCCAGCGAAACTTACTTTCTAATTATACTTAATAATATTTTTAAATATCAAATTTAGTTAATACAAACATTTTACTTAAAAGATCCTAACCTAAAAGGGACTAGGGAAGAGAATTTGAAATTTTGAACCTGTTTAGCCTACTGGAATTCAAAAACAGAGACATGCATACTCACTTGGGCATGCACACAGTATCACATAGATATGTACATACCCGACAACACATTCATTAATTTATGCAAACATTTCTCAACGTTCTACAAGAATTTATAACATGCATCAAAAAATAAAAAAGATTAAATTCTTAAAAGTGAGGTTTTCTTGCAGATTTTGGATAAACAGAGAACAGGACTTGAAAATTTGAAATCTACTCTTGATTAAGAATTGATAATTGATTAACTTTGATTTGAAATTGGAAGCTTGAATCTTTGCTTGCTTCAATTGTACTTGAAGTTGTTTGATTCCAATTTGAAAGCTTAAAGTTTGATTTTCTTTTTAGTTTTAATTTTGAAAGATGAAAGAAAGTAGAGATTGAGAAATGAATATGAAAATGCTTTCAATTGAAAACTGCCTTCTTTTTCCTTTTGTTATTCATATTCAATATTAAAGAAAAAGAAATATGCCACTTGTTATTTGCATGTTATAATTAACTTCCACTTGTTAAATTGCATGCATTTATATTATATATATATATATATTTATATTATATTATCTATTAGTTTATATTTATATATGTTTTATGTTTTTATATTTATACTTTTACTAATTATATTTTTATATATACAACTTATATTTATCCCATGAAATTTTAATAGAAAGTGTATTTAATCTTTTATTAAACTTATTTTAAGCTTAAATTATTATACTATAAATTAATAAATATTTGTCTTTAGTGTTTTACAATATAGAATTTAACTGGCTTTTGAAAGTTATTACATTAAATTTAGATCAATGCTTCCTAACAACAATATATATTATAATTAGAAATATCCTATGTGAATTTTTGATATTATATATGTTCACACTTATATGCTTGTGTATGTATACACTTAAAATTTTCAACATCATAAAGTTTGCACATATCTATTTATATATTTACTAATTTATTGTAAGATTTATCATTTCTAGAGATTTATAATTCAACATTTATTATAGTTGCTAATCCATTTATATATATCCAGGTATTTTAATTACCAGAATTTTATTTGTTCAACTAAATAAAATCAGTAGTTCTAAAAATTAAATCCGATTAATTACCAATTACCAACTATCCCAAAAACCCGGGTTGTCACACTGATGATGTAATGTATAAACATATATAGTTCTTTTTGTTTAAAGAATAGTCATTTATCTATTATATATTATTCCACTACGATCGTAAGATTCTGATATTGTTTCTATTTCATCTTCTACCTCCTTCTTCTTTAACCCTGATGGTTCGGTTTCTCGGCATTTGATTGTTCGGCATTTGATACAGTGGACGTATTGATGTCGATTTTCGAGCGTCGAAAAATCGAGTTGCCACATTTGGTATTAGAGCCGGTTAAGCGAGAACCTTGGCTCTGGTGGGGATTATTCATTAGAAATAGAGTCCGTAGTACTCTAGAATGAGTTTGACTGTATTAATAGATATGAACGCGTATTTGTTAGTGAATATAAAATTTGTTTTATATTCTATCGACTTATCGGTTGAGTGTTTATAAATTCTTATTGGTGCAGTCTGGCCAACTGTATCGATATAGATTTCTAAAAGCTTAAACCAGGCAAACCGACGCAGTATTGTTTGTAAAAGTGGGTAAATGAAATAATTTTACCCAGATTATTTTCGTTTGTAAAAAGAAATAATTTTTCGTAAATTATTATAGTTATATATTGCTTGTTTGTTAGGAAGTGAAAATATTAAATTATTATCATTGTTTTATGGAAATTGAATAAGAAATTAAGAGAATAATCAAAGGATAAGGAAATAAATTCATTAATAGAATGAAATATGAAATGTGAATTATAAATGAGTTTTAAACCTAAACTTCTAGAGAAATATTTAAGTAAAAATCAAAAGGTTTTGAAGTTTGAAAGTTTGGGAAATTTAATTTCCTTCGATTTGAAAAATGATTTTCAAATGTTTTTGAGAAATAATGGTGATATTATTTCGGAAATATTTTTGAATTGGATTTTGAATATGGTGAGATTTGGAATTTAAAAATATTTGAAGTGGATTCTAAAGAGATAAAAGCACTAAACTCTTCTCGTTCGGTGGAAAATAACTTCAATGATGGTCGCGACATCATCGGTGTTCATTTTCGAGTTTCCAAGAGAGCGATTGCTGCCAAAATGTTTTAGATTAGACTATTTGTAAAAGTTGGGTTTGATTTGGAAATGCAAAGGATTTTGGATATAACTGGTTTCAAGAATGATTTAGAAATATTGAATAATTGTTTGAAAGACTCTGGGATCTTATTAAAAATGTTTATGGAAATATAAATGGGTTCGATAACTTATAAAATTTGAAATTAGTTAGTGTAAAATTTGAAATTTTCTAGAATAGAGAATTTAACTTGAATAAGAGTTAAAAATTTGAAGTAGCTATGAAAAAAAAATGAACCAGTAAAGTAAATTAAAGAGATTTGTAAATGAAACATAAATAAGTTAGAAAACTTGTAGAAGTTTAAAATTTGAATTGAAACAGAATTTATCTTGGATTAATTTTAATAAAAATGAATTTGAGAAGTAAGTTGTAACAACCCTGTATTTTATGATTTTTTTTTTATATTTTAATTATTTTAATTAAATTTGGATTTAAAAACTTTTTTTATTTCTATTCCGAATGATTAATTTTGTTACTTTAAATATAAACTTTAGTTTTGATATGAATTATCATTCCAAAGCATGACTAAAAAGAATATTTTCCAAAAAGTAAATTTTGGTCAAATTAATCAAACTTTGACTTTTAATTTAAATCTTTAAAAGTTTGAAAATTTAAATTTTATCTTTTATTATGAAAGTACATAAAATTTTAAGAACACTGCTTTTCGTTTCGTTGAAAACAGATTTAAATTGCAAAAGTTATACTGTTTTCAATATTGTGTGTATATTGGGTTATTCAGCAATAGTCTTTATTTTAAATTTCATAAATGACATTTTATTTGATATATCTTATTCCAACTTGTATATTTATGTTATATTATGTATACTTTGACTTTTGGATATTTTTAAAATGATAATAGAATTTTTCAAAAATTTACTGTATTTATTTCCTATTTTTTAAGGCTGTTTTCTTATTTTCTGCTATTTTCTTCATTAAAATTATATTAAATTTTTTTTTATTTGTTTTGTTAACGTACTTTTATTTTATATTATTATTTATTTTTAAAAATATATTACAAGATCATATGAATTTTCTAAAATTTATTTCATGTAATTTCAAATTTTCTAGACTAGTTTACTATTTTAGCTATTTTCTTAATTTAACTTTATATATTTAATAAATATTATATATATATATATATTTATATTTTGATAAATTTTCGAAATCTTATCTGTTATTATTATTAATTCCAGAATATCAAGTTATGTAAACAAATTTAAGAAGTTTGAAAGGTTTAAAGGCTAAGAAACGTAATGTCGTTTCACGTTTCTTTTACAGTTTCTTTTGTCATCAATTCATCAGTTATTTTAGCCACTCCTTACTTTATTTATTTATTTTATACATTCACTTTTATTTTCTGTGTTTATACTTTATTAATATTAATTTTATGTGTATTTTGATTAAAAATAGAATTTTCCAAAGATTATTTGGGTTGTTTCAATTTATTTAGCCTAGTTTCACATATATTGATATTTTCTTTATATAAATTATATAATTTAAAATGTATTTATTTATTTTTCTTATTTACATTATTTCTGAGATTATTTATCTATTTTATCAGGTTTTTTATGTATTTACAAAATAGAAAAGAGAAATTTGAAAGGCCTTAAACTTTCTATCTTCCTATGGGCCTTTATAGTCCACCCTTTTACTTTTAACCTAACCTTTTACCAATTAACCCTAACTATTCCTCAATTTTTTTCCTCCAGCCGACTTCCTCCTATTATTCACGACTTTTCAAAGCTCTAAAACCCTAAAAATCATGGCCTCCATCTTGAAGAAATTTTTTTAGATAAATTCCTCTTTTCTTTCTACTTTTTCTCCTATTTCTATGCAAATTTGCCTTGCTTTCTCCCCTGATTGGAGCGGCTTTCCCCTATGCTCCACGGCCACCACCCCCTTCCATCTATTCCCGACCATCACCACCATCTAAGCCTACAGCCATGACCATGGCCGAACACCCCTTGATGGTCAAACTCTTCCAAATGCAACCAAAAGCCTAGATCTATGCTTGTTTGACCTTTTCTTGCTCATCCACCCTAACCACCACCCTAACCACCACCATAGCAGCAACCACCACCTCTGACCTGATCATCACACACCCCTCCAACCTCTATCCAGATCTGAAACATCAGGAGCCGAGCCAAACAATGCATGTAGACGAGCCTTGTGGTGCACCAAAACTACACTATGTTGCCTAGTCTCTTGATATTCTTATGTTGTAACTTCCTCCACATGTTCTAGCATTTATGCCATGCATTCCTATGATCAAACCTGAGCCAAAGTCATGTCAAACCTGACCTAAATAAACCCCTACGTCGTGCAAAAGAATAGAGAAAGCAAGGCAAAAGTCATTGCATTCATATCTCTTTTTATTCCTTTTTATTTCAAAGTTATTTCATATCTAGTTTCATTGAATTTGTGTTTGTTTGGATATTTTGTTTTGGGTTGTAACACAAGTTCTAATCTTGGATCTCTTCCCACTTAAGCCTATTATTGTGTCATCGTGCCTTCTGGAATCAGTTGTGTCATTGGTATTGAAATCTCCAGCCATAAAGGTGAGTAAAACTCACACGACGTTTATACTTATGCAGTTGTGAAACAACAACAATTGAATGTGTAAAATTTTATGTGATGTTATAACTGACTGTGATTATTTATATATGATGTTAAACCTGTTAAATTTCATGTCATATCATCTGTTATTATATATATGTTGTTACTGTTCATTCATATATGTTTATCACCATTGCAAGTTCCCTGTAGACTAGAATCACTATGGGTTGAAATTATACATACCCGAACGGACTTTAGAATAGAGAAAAATCGTTATGGGATGAAATGATAAGCCTGAATGATTTTCAAATTTGTTTCTTTTACTAGGGACTGCGGGTTTGAAATGATAAAACCCGGATTTTTCTTTGTAAATTGCGGGTTGAAATGATATATTACCCGTATCACTTTACCTAGCGTAGAAAATTATATACAGACCCGTAGTTAAAATATTGTAACATCCCACCTTTTTCGCACGCTTAAAACCGACACACATGTCGATTCAAACCATACGGAAGGGCAGATTGTTATTGGTAAATAAGAAAAACAAAGAAGAAATAAAACAAAATAGAATCTCACAGCAGAAGGATAAAATATAATAATAAAATATGCAGTTTATAAAACTGTTTACAAAACTTTTGATTCTTCTTTATACAATTTAATATCAGAGTTCACATACCAATAAATACCAATACAGCGGAACAATGTGAGTGTGGTGCAATAGTCTAAATAATAATAATACAAATCTTCGTCTTCATCCTCCAAAGCTAAATCTTCAAATCCTGACACGCTCGGACTGACCCGAGCGAATTTGAAAAGACAAAAACACTCGAGTCAGAACTAAAAGATCTTATGTAAGTTAAATTAACAGAAATAAATATGAGTGCAGTAACTCAAGAGATGCTCGGGATTTACATCTCCTAAGGATCCGTTAAACTATTTACTATGTAGTATACTGCGCTATTATAATAGTGTCTAATTATAAAATAAACATACTTTTAAATAGCATTAAGGCTTTACAATTTCCACCTTAACACGTAATAGTCCCAGTAGTCCATCCAATATCATAGTCCCTCCTGATCGGGAAGCCACCAGAGGATACCACACGGGCTACGGGAGAAATCCAAACTCGTACAAGGCTCAGTATGGTAGGTGACACGGCACAACTAGGCAATGCCAGGGTAGATATACCATTTACGCTTCCGGGCCGATGGAAACGCACAGCGCGCAGCTGCCGCCCACCTCGAGCCACATCCCCTAATCAATGAAATCCAAAGTGGCCACTGAATCAATCCAAAAGTCAAAGTACAATATCGAAGGGATGTGTCCGATCAAAGGTGCTACCTTATTAACCCGTCAATCGCTCCTATTTTAGCCACCTTATGCCAACTCACGGGAGTTGGGTCCACGTATTTACCTTACAGGAATCATCGCTACCAACCTACTTCATTCTGGAATCTCCACCGCGTACACGGTTATTCAAAGTGGTTTTCGGTATCGACAGAGAGTATGTCCATATCCGATCCCAGTCTCTTTGCCAACCAATCGTTATTATAACACCGCGGTCATTTTAAAAATAGTTTATACCTTAAAACCAGAATAAAAATTTCTATTTCAAAACTATAAATACGATATCATTTTAAAAACCCAAACAATATGATATCACTTTATCTCAAATATAATCCTTTTCCAAAATCATACTGCTTTAAAATTTATAATATCTGGAAACCAAACATTTGAATTATACTTTCAAACATAATATTTCTGAATTCATACTTTTTAAAAACCATAATTTCTAAATCTTGAATGGTTTGGATATTCAACGGTATATAAAATAAATGGTTTAACTTTAAGGTTACTTTGTAAAGAAAATAATTTCCATAGTTTTACAAATATGTTTCTTTATTTAAAGTCTGAACCAAAATTTAAATATCACTTTCAAGTTCCAAACCACTTCAATTTCTATACATATATATATATATATCCATTTGGAGTAATAATATTTCAAACTAAAGTTGGAATTTATTCTTTCAACAAATTAAATGCTCTATTATTTAGTCTTGAATATTCACATAAATCCATAAATAAAACTCTAATTTTTTTAGCAATTAAATATTTTCTTCAATTTAATTATACTAGAATATTCATTTTAAATTTATCTTGGAAAAAATCTAGTTATAAATATCATATCTTAAAATTTCCAAGTTAAACATTTAACATATAATATAAATCATCAAACTCCATTTCCTCAATTTTTCCATTTTTATTTAAAAGATTTATACACAGCTTAAATTCAAAATTTCTAACTTCATATGTATATATATAGAAGAAAAAATCAAAATTTACTTATTATAGACCGTATCATCCAAACCATAGAAATCACTTTAAAATATTTTATATATAGACCACGGTGCCTGTATAAAATTTTCTATCCTATGGTCAAGTGATACGAATATTTATCATTTCAATCCACAATTTAAAAGATATAAAATTTTGCGGTTGTATATCATTTCAAACCACAATCCCGAATGAAATGAAAAATACATGATAACTTGCAGTTTAATGATATGAAACAAAACATTCATTCATCCATCATCAATCATCAACCAAATTATCTAAAACATCATCAGTTTAAACAAACATCAATATATGGCATATACAATATAACAGGAAATAATTGGCAGTTATTAATTAACATTTCATATTCAATTAAATTTATAACTGTTTAACTAGCAGTTTATATGCACATAAATAAATTCTAACTGCCAATTTATATGCAATACATAAAAGAAATTAACAGTTAATTTAATAAATGCGATTTAACAGATATGCTGAATAAAACATGCCAACAGTCATAAATAAATTTCTACTCATATCTAAAATAAATTTAACAGACATAAAAACTTTTTAGAAGTTGTGAGTGGGTTAAAACACTCACCTTTTGAATTTAAATCGAATTCAAAACCGATTTAAACCCAAAAATTCGACGGTCTCCAAATCCATCCAAACCAGTGTCAACAGAACTGGAATTTAATTACGATCCTAACAAAAAAAATCCCGCGTAAATCGGAGTTCGAATGTGGAAGTTACAAGTTAAAACGTTTAAGAATTTAAATTAAAAATCAAAATAAAATAAAAGCAAACTACTCACCCTACACGTCACTACCTACACGCTACAGGGCCACGCACGCAACACGTCTTCGTTGCTCACGGTCATTCGAGCATCAGGAAAACGAACCCAAACAAACAAACGTTGACCGCCTTTTGACCTCGTTCTCTAGCCACCAACGGCCACCGTTGTCCATAGCACCACCACCATCGAACTCAGCTCGACGAGCCGCACCCATCCCCATAGGTCTGGTCGCCCCTAAGGCCTCTGTCGCCGCCACTTTACCCTAGGCCGAAACCCTAATTCGAATTATGCAAGAGATCCAACCGTTGATTCGATGCAATAACCATATAGATCGCCTCCCCTTGGTCCCCTCTACAAAACCCAGAAAGGGTTTTGCGATCCGATAAATTTTTTTTTTTGCGACGATGATATACGGTCGTGGATAAACTAGGGTTTTCTGGAAAAATTGAGACCCGAATCGAAAAACGAATCATACCAGCAAATTACATATCTCGAGAACTATGACATATATTTTTCTGGAATTTTTCTAGAGACTTTAAATTTTGACTTTTGATTTTTGAACTGTAGATAGATCTAGGTTTTGCAACCATTAAGGAAGAGAAAGAGATGAAGAAAATGAACGTGCAGACAAATGATAGAAGATGGAGGCTAGGGTTTATCACAGCATATATATAGACAAATTGTAGAAGGCTAGGTGGGCACGAGTTACGAACGTGCTAAACGGTAGTTGGCCCAAAAAGCCCGTTCTAACCCCGGAACGAAATTTATTAAACCCATATCCAAATAGGCATTTTAAAATATTCTGAACGTGGTGGAAAAAGTTTCACGTCCAAATTTGATCTTATGAAGAAGTTATGCTGAAAACAAAATTTCCAGATTGATTTCAAATTGATTTTTAATTAAATCGATTTTAAGGCGAGGCGTCCGTACGATCAAACGACAGGTCCGATCGATACAAAACTTGAAACCCTACAATAATTCACTGATACGGATCCGATGAAACTGGTTTCTTCGAAATCCGAGTCTATGGCCAAAATGGCTATTTTTATATTAATTAAATTAAATTAAATTAAATCAATTAAATCGAATTTTATATTTCAATTATAGAGTTGACAATTTATCACCTTAATATTTCTTCATCATTAGCAATTTTTTAACAAAATTTTATTATCAATTTAGAGAAGATAAATTTATCAATTGCAGTGTCCCATCTTCAATTCCATTTATATTCAAAGTTATAAATTAAGTTCCCAAAATCCCTATTAAATTAAATAAACATGGTTTATCCCTTCTATAAATTTTTAAGTAGATGGATTCCATGTCGGGTTCAAAGTCTATATTTTTAATATCCTTAAATTTTAGTTAAATCTCTATAAACGAAATATTTAAACGTTAATTTCATTTCTTTTGCAAAACTTTAAATTAAACTAAAAATATCGCTTTCTATACTTAAATCTATACTCCCATTGATTTATTAAATTTGCACTTATTATGCATACTTTTAGCAACTCACATATACTCTGCGTCTATTCCCCAAATTTCACATTCTATTGTTACATAAATTTGCATTGATTACTATTTATTATTATTTCTTTACTGATAAATTAGATATTTGCATTGGTTTTGCTTATGCTAAATTAATTTCCCATAATAAATAAGGTTTCAAAACAATCAATAACATTTCCTTAGCCCAAACCCCGTTTACCAATTATTTTCCTTCAATAATTCATGTTGCTATAAATACGTACATTTACACTTTATAGTTATTCTAATATACCTATTCCGACACTCTTAACCCTTATCTTTATGTTCACCCACTTGTAACATAAATTTTTATTTTCAAATTTATTCCCATTTACGGTTAATCAATGTTATTTTACATTAACCAATTTTAATATTCACCTTTAATTTTCACATCTTCAAAGTATATCTAGGAAAAATCTTTCCACCACTTAATTTACTGAATCTTATGCAATCTTACTATAAATAGGTTTTAAATTACCATTACTGTACATTCAATTACTATCCAAAGTATTTATTCATAAATCAATTCCATATATACGTTTGTTTCCTTCTATTTGATTTATACCTAGTATACATTTTCCTAAATCATGTTTAATTACCTTCATTAAATGGTTATCGCATTGAGATCAAATTTATTAGCTTATATCGCATTATTACCATTAATTAAAATTGGCTTACAAATTTTTTTTATTCAATACTCTAAATAAATAACATATTATTACATAATTACTCTTGTTTTCACATATTCCATTCAAAAATTAAACCACAATAATTACATTATTTTATTGAATTGGAAATCTCATTTTAAATTGTTTACTTTTAATAAGAACAAATGGCAACACCAAATTCCTAACATTCATTTTGTTAAAAATTATGGAAAATATGACAAATTTAGTTAACGAAATTTTCGGGTCGTTACACTCTCCCCCACTCAAAACTTTTCGTCCCCGAAAAGGAAAAGAAGGGAGAAGAAAGAATTAAATAACAATACATCTTATTCAAAATATTTAACTTATAAGCAGTAATTTACTAAATTTATTACCTTAAATAAAATATACCCGTTTTATAATCATTATATCCTTTTATACTTAAATAATTAAAGTTTGAAAAACATTTTCAACATAGTTCTAAGTCCAAAATTTACGGAAATTTTTGGCAGAGTCTCCTTTGTACGGAGAGGCTCGGGAAAATATAATACCAAAATATAACAAAGTATCATATAGAATATTCAAAATAGTATATCCCAACACGGGAAAATATATAAAAATAGCACTACAAAACGTAATCCGGAAACGTACCAATTTGTCGGGCAATTTATGCTTAATTTATGGAACCAAAAGCAGTAGCAATTGCTTCCATACTTGCCTTTCACTTATATAATCTAAAAAGGTTAACTATTTATAAAGTGAAATATTTTCATGGTTTCAACTACTAACAACAATAAATACGAAATCATCAATTTGACAAACAGCCTACACAACAAAACAAAACAACCATTAAATCTGTGACGCCCCACCTCAATACCCACGCTAGCCAAGAACACTACGGTGTAGTGCTGTCAACTAGCATGGAGAATAAGGCTATTGAGGAGCGACCATCCGTGTAATTGCATTGTGCGAGCACCGATATGCCAGATAGTAAAAAACGTGCATTTCATTTCAGGAGGAAATCCGACATGCCGATGCAAACTCAAAGCTACTACACAGTGGCTTTAATAGTCTAGGACAAAAATATAAAATAATAACATAGATAATATAAATGCGGAACACAGATGAAACAGAAAGTCTCATATATATATATATATATATATATATATATATAATAACTGATGTCAGTTACAATACATTTGACACGGTACATGTGATACAACTACAATAGTCGACTCAGGAAGTTATATATACAAGTAAATTATCGACTAATATACATGAATTCATATCAACCTATACTATGACTTGACAACTCCAAAAGATATGAAAAGTCTTCATAGCTCAAGCAGCATCCCAAAGCAGAATGTCTACAACCTGAAATAACTCGGGTCTGACCCGAGTATTACATTCAAAAGAAAATAATACCCGCGTCAGTCTAATTCAGACTCAGTTATTAGTGCACAGAAGCAATAATAATTAAATAATGAATAGACGACAGTCACAGAAATAAATTTACCTATCCGATTCTTAAATAAGAAATCGGATAACGGTAAATATAACGCGAACCAATTCAAATAAATTGAAACATCAATTAAAGGGTCAACACGAGTAGGGCTGCAGTATACGCACGCGTATACTACCTCGCCACTACAACATATGGAATACGAAATAGATCCATAAATCAAAAGCAAAAGAAATAACAATAAAAGCAGTACCGTGTGGCTGCAGTTCACGCTTGCGTGCACTGCCTTGCCACTACAGTGATGATGTACCCAATGAATACCGTGTGGCTGCAGTTCACACTTGCGTGCACTGCCTTGCCACCACAGTGATGATGTACCCAATAAAAATTCGCAAGCAAACACAAGATCAAACCCGAGTAACCGGATTCAACAGGTGTAATTCGAAAATCAATCCAAATGCCATCAAATAGTACAAGGCCACATATTAAAATATGTAGAAAATGACAATAACTAACTCAGGAATGCAGTACAGTGTACCACAAGCAAACCCATATGACATGCATACAGGGATTTCAAGTGAACTCAACAAGATTGTTAAATCCAAATGAACAAAATAATGCAAACCAACATCAGTGACTCAGGTACAAAATGAAATGGTTAAAATAACCATATAAGCACACTGCAGCAGCTCAAGTGAACAGAGAGAAGCAACTGGCAACAATGCACAGTGCCTCAATGAATTAAACAAGACTCAAGTGTAGCCTCAATATCAAAGAAGTAAAACCCAAATACATGAAGCAGTGAACTACATAATTATATGTAGTATAACCACACTTATTTATGTAAACAAGAGTGACACCACCAAATTGAAGAATGCCAAACACTGTCAATAGTGTAACAAAATAAACACAATGTCAAAATAGCACTGCAAATGCAAACAGGTAGGTATAGGCTAAAGAAGAAAGCACAAAAATAAGGCAATGCAATGTAAACATTGCCTAGCATACATATGAATCAATTTCATATGTACAACAAACACCCAAACAATGCAACAGTGACAAACACTAGTGAAAAGGGTCACAAAGCAATGGTTCCAAAATGAAATGAACCAGAAGAAGGCAACTGAATTTTGCATGAATGGCTAAAAGTATATGAAATGTACTTGTAAACATATGAATGCCAACAATATGGATATACAGTGATGCAAAATGAAGCATACTCAAGGTTAATGCACATATCAACGAGATGTTCAAGTCGACATAATTGGTGCAGTGCAAAAAGAAATCAAAACAGAGGTAGCAGGCTGGAATGCTCACAGTGATAAAGAAGAACAAGAAGGCATGGACTAGTGACAAATCAAGGCTCAAACATGCACAATATCAAAGAAATAAAGTAGCAGACCAATGCAAGACAGTGGTCTAAAAATATCAAAGTGTATAGGTCAGGGAAGAACCCAGACCACATGAATTAAGTGTGCAACTGACTTGAATGTCACAAATCGCAACCAACATAATGGATACAACTGATGAATGGTGCAAGGGACAACACACATAAAGTTCAAGTATAACAATAATGCTCAGTGGGTTTGAGTTCAAAACAAAGCATCAGTTCACATGACCACTGCAACAAATCTCCACCAAAAAAAATATAACAAGTTTTGAAGATAATGATATACAGGTCAGTGGAAACAAAACAATAATGCTCAAGTTCTCAACCAAAGACAGTAACGGCCGAAGTTATGGAAAAATTTATCAACATCGAGCAAAGATCAAATCGAAGCCGAAGACCACGAAATCAAACAAGCAAGCGAATTCGAATAGTTCGAATAAGATGTGAGTAACATAAATTACTCACCTATGCTTTGGAAGTGAAGGCGGCTCGACCTATTTTTGAAGTAGCCGTACGAATTGGGGGATCGATTGCCGAAGCCCTAGCTGCTGAAGACGTGTGAAGGATCCATGCTCCATCGAAGTTGAACTCGATCGAGTTGAAGACGACGATTGCTGATGCCCTAAATTTCGAAAGGGAGACGAACGGCAGCCATTATATCATTTTGTTTAGGGTTTAAAAAAAATGAAACTGAGAAAGGGGGTCGGGTCGAACGAAAATGAAGATGGAGGAAAGGGGGTTTATTGGGCCGGTGTGAATAATTATCACGGCACCAAAGAAAAGTGGGTCAAATAATTTTTTAAAGCCCTTTAATTTTACTAAAAATTTGTAAAAGAATTTGAAATTCAAATTTAAAAACTTCAAATGGCAATTTGTAACAATATTAATCGTCTAGATATCGATTATTAATTGATGCGAAAAAACCGAGTTGTTACAGACTCTCCTCCTTAAAGAAATTGCGTCCTCGCAATCTTAAGGAATAAATGGACAAAAAGTAACAACCATAAAAACATATCATCATAAAATGACGAAATTTGAAAATAAGAAGTTCACCATATAGAGCATGAAAGAGAAACCCTGAACGTGTTTGCTCGATGAATTCTCTGGATTCCAAAGTGAAATCCATAGGACTAGAGAACACCGAACTTTCACAAGAAGAGCATTTTTATTTCGAAGGTGCTGAACCCCCGAAACATTGATGTGAATAGAATGTTGCTCAAAGTCAAATCTGGTGAAACTTCAATTTCTTCAATAATACCGTGCTCAAGAATAAAAATCGGAATCCCTAAGGCATTTCCGTAGAAGGAAGAGGCGTGAAACACGTCATGAATAACAGAAAATTGAGCCGATAATAAGAGGCGATAAACCAAGAAACCAATACGTTCAGTGATAGGAAATGGCCCAATATATCGAGGCGCTAACTTTCCCGACCGACTGAAACGCACAACACCTTTCATAGGTGAGACACGGGTAATTTGGAACAACAGCGTAGTACAATAACGATACGCCAGATGAATCAAAGCTTCATTTATTCGGAACGCCGACGTAGTACAAAAACGGTACGTCCAATGAACCGATCAACATAAAAGAACATCAGGCGTAAGTCCATGAAAGGAGTGAGACGAAGCTCAATAAAACGAAGTACATCGAAACGTCAGATGAACTTGGTAAAAAGATGATTCCATTCGGACATCATCAAAGAAACAACCACTTGTTGCCTACGACTAAGTGCATCGGCAACATGATTTCCCATCCGGGAGTGGTAAAGAATATCAAGATCATGAGATATAAGAAACTCGAGTCAACGTGGTTGACGTAAATTAAGTTCCTTATGAGAAAATAAATATTCCCAAGATTCATGATCAGAGTAGAGAACATATTTCTCACCCAAAAATAATGATGCCAAATTTTTAAGAACGAAATCAATAGCCACGAGCACTAGATCATGAGTGGCATATCTAGTCTCAATAGGCACTAAAGATTTAGAAACACAGGAGATAGCACGTTCTCTTATGCAAGAGAATGGCATGCAAACCAATACGATTAGCATTGGTGCAAACGATGAAGTCTTGGTTCCCCTCGGGAATCGCAAGAATAGAAGTATCGGAAAAGAGTTGTTTTAAATAATATTCTTTCCCGAAAAGCTAAAACTTTCGAAATTTACGGTTTACTTTATGTAATTATCTTTTCATAAAAATTTACATTTTGAAATTCAATTTACTATGTCTGATTGTCTCATCAAATCGTCTAGGAGATTCCTATCGATAACGTTGATCAAGCGCATCGACCAGAATTCTTAAAGCACTCAATGGGTAATACAATCACAAAATATTCTTTTAATTTCATAAAAGGAATTCACAAATTTTCAATCTCAAACGGACAAGTCCGGAATTAAACGAGTCAGTAAAAGGAAGGGGTCATAGTCCTCGATTTTGCTGAAACGTTTAAATCTCTTCCTCATTCTTTTGAAAGCGTAAACTATAAAAATTTTGAAAACGATTTTATTTTGAAACAATTTTTAAAACACGTAATTAAAACAGCGATATCAGTAGAAACTTCGATAAGTGGATTTTCATTCATCAAAAATGTCAGAAGAATCCTCTCAAAGATAGAAAGGGATATCATACCCTAAACTTGTATTCATAACAAGTCAATGACACACGAATTCACCAATGCACAAAAATTGATAAAACTTATCAATAGAAATCACGAAAATTGGTGAAGCACAAATTCCAGAAGACTACACAAGAAATCCAGAAATCACAAGATAAGAGTATGGAAACTCGAACGGGAGTATGAAAACTCGAATGAGAGTATGAAAATTCGAACGGAGTATGAAAACTCGAAGGAGAGTATGAAAACTCGAACGGAGTATGAAAACTCGAAGGAGATTATGAAAACTCGAACGAAGTATGAAAACTCGAAGGAGAGTCTGAAAACTCGAACGGAGTATGAAAACTCAAATGGGAGTATGAAAACTCACCTACACGCGAGCATGAAAACTCATCAGCACATGTAACGCAAAGCGAGAACGGGAGCATGAAAACTCACCTACACGCGAGCATAAAAACTCATCAGCACATGTAATGCAAAGCGAGAATGGGAGCATGAAAACTCACCTACACGCGAGCATGAAAATTCATCAACACGTGCAACGCAAAGCGAGAACGGGAGCACGAAAACTCACCTACATGCGAGCATGAAAATTCATCAACACGTGCAATGCATAACGAGAACGGGAGCACGAAAACTCACCTACATGCGAGCATGAAAATCATCAGCACGTGCAATGCAAAGCGAGAACGGGAGCATGGAATCTCACCTACACGCGAGCATGAAAAATCATCAACACGTGCAACGCAAAGCGAGAACGAGAGCACGGAATCTCACCTACACGCGAGTATGAAAATCATCAACACGGGCAACGCAAAGCGAGAACGGGAGTACGGAATCTCACCTACACGCGAGCATGAAAATCATCAACACGTGCAACGCAAAGCGAGAACGGGAGCACGGAATCTCACCTACACGCGAGCATGAAAATCATCAACACGTGCAACGCATAACGAGACGCTATCTCATGGTTGCAAGCCATTAATTTTGACACACGAATGGCCCGAAGACCGTGGGGCGCTACCCCACATGTGTGAGTCCGAATCACACAGATTGAGGTCTAGACTAACCAAAAATCAAAAAGGTATGTGTGAGTGGAATCACACAAGTGGTGTCTAGGCTAACCAAAAAGAAAAAAGATATGTGTGAACGGAATCACACAAGTGGCGTCTAGCCTAACCAAAAGGAGACATCGCACAAATGCTAGTCTAAATCATAAGAATGATCGTCATGATCAACGAGAAGTGTCAACTACACTAAGTTAGTGAATATAAAAGTTTAGCTTCATGTCCCATAACCAATTGCTTAACTTAAATATTTACGAACAAACTGTAAATCTTCACTAATAAAATTGTCACAAGAGGTTCAATCGAATAAGTCCAAGAATTAACCGACGAAGCAAACGCAAGCGTTTCATACCACTTGTTTTACCAAGCCGTTTAATTAGATTTCTCATCCGAGTGAGGTAAAGGCTTGTATATACTAGTAGATTGAAAAACGGTTTAGGAAAAGAGTTTTATAGTAAAATAGTTTTGAAATCGTTTGGAGAAAAGGTTTTCGATATTTACTACTAGTATAGAAAACCTTTATATTTTTTAAAGTGACAAATCACAAAAATGATTGTAGAAATAATCAATCACAAGAATTCACATACAAAGATGTGAATAGAATCCAAAGAAATTGATACTGTACCCATGAAAGGTATGTTCACAAAAATCCCGAAGAAAAGGTCATCAAAGTTGCTAATAAATGATAGCAACAAATCGGGAAATAATCAAGAATCGTTTAAATTCGAAAACCAAATCAATTCACTAAGATTCACATTCGAAGACGTGAATAAAATCCGAAGAATTCGATTCCAATCCATCAAAGTAGGAATACCCAAAAATTCCTGAAATAGAAGTTATCAAAGTCGACAAAGGAGATAACAACTAATCGGAAAAGAAGAATCGATCAACAATTGGAAAGACAAAGCAAAACGAGCATAAATGCATGAATGACTTTAACAAAAGTAAAAGTCAAGTCAATGTCGATATCGACAAGGCAAAGTCTAAGACAATTTCTTTTATACCAAAGAAATTTTAAAACTATCAGAGAGAGGCACATGAAAACCAAAAACCATGGATAAGCAGACAGAGTCGACAATTGAAACTCAATTTGTCTCAAAGATTGATACCCAAAAACCAATTGCATGGAGACTGCATTAAGTACACGAATCAGAGATAAGAATGCATATATACAGCAGTTCGAATAAACAATGCGAGTTCAAATCGAAGTGGGTACGAGTTGCAGCAATATGCAACTTGGTAGAGCATATACACAATGATACTTAGAGCAAGCTGCGACAGAGAATAGCAGCAATGCTCATGAATAAGAGTTAGGAATTCATACCTAACAAATCAAAGATGATCTTAAGCAAAGATGAGAGAGAAAACATCGACAAATAGTTGTAACACATGTACTATCTAAGTTATGTTTTATATTTGTTCTAAACCCCAGGACCTGATACCAAGCTGTGACGCCTCACCTCAATACCCACGCTAGCCAAGAACACTACGGTGTAGTGCTGTCAACTAGCACGGAGAATAAGGCTGTTGAAGAGCGACCATCCGTGTAATTGCTTTGTGCGAGCACCGATATGCCAGATAGTAAAAAACGTGCATTTCATTTCAGGAGGAAATCCGACATGCCGATGCAAACTCAAATCTACTACACAGTGGCTTTAATAGTCTAGGACAAAAATATAAAATAATAACATAGATAATATAAATGCAGAACACAGATGAAACAGAAAGTCTCATATATATATATATATAATAACTGATGTCAGTTACAATACATTTGACACCGTACATGTGATACAACTACAACAGTCGAATCAGGAAGTTATATATACAAGTACATTATCGACTAATATACATGAATACATATCAACCTATACTATGACTTGACAACTCCAAAAGATATGAAAAGTCTTCATAGCTTAAGCAGCATCCCAAAGCAGAATGTTTATAACCTGAAATAACTCGGGTATGACCCGAGTATTACATTCAAAAGAAAATAATACCCACGTCAGTCTAATTCAAACTCAGTTATTAGTGCACAGAAGCAATAATAATTAAATAATGAATAGACGACAGTCACAGAAATAAATTTACCTATCCGATTCTTAAATAAGAAATCGGATAACGGTAAATATAACGCGAACCAATTCAAATCAATTGAAACATCAATTAAAGGGTCAACACGAGTAGGGCTGCAGTATACGCACGCGTATACTGCCTCGCCACTACAACATATGGAATAGGAAATAGATCCATAAATCAAAAGCAAAAGAAATAACAATAAAAGCAGTACCGTATGGCTGCAGTTCACACTTGCGTGCACTGCCTTGCCACTACAGTGATGATGTACCCAATGAATACCGTGTGGCTGCAGTTCACGCTTGCGTGCACTGCCTTGCCACCACAGTTATGATGTACCCAATAAAAATGCGCAAGCAAACACAAGATCAAACCCGAGTCACCGAATTCAACTCAGGTGTAATTCGGAAATCAATCCAAATGCCATCAAATAGTACAAGGCCACATATATAAATATGTAGAAAATGACAATAACTAACTCAGGAATGCAGCACAGTGCACCACAAGCAAACCCATATGACATGCATACAGGGATTTCAAGTGAACTCAACAAGATTGTTAAATCCAAATGAACAAAATAATGCAAACCAACATCAGTGACTCAGGTACAAAATGAAATGGTTAAAATAACCATGTGTGCACACTGCAGCAGCTCAAGTGAACAGAGAGAAGAAACTGGCAACAATGCACAGTGCCTCAATGAATTAAACAAGACTCAAGTGTAGCCTCAATATCAAAGAAGTAAACCCCAAATACATGAAGTAGTGAACTACATAATTATATGTAGTATAACCACACTTATTTATGTAAACAAGAGTGACACCACCAAACTGAAGAATGCCAAACACTGTCACTAGTGTAACAAAATAAAAAGAATGTCAAAATAGCACTGCAAATACAAACAGGTAGGTACAGGCTAAAGAAGAAAGCACAAAAATAAGGCAATCAATGTAAACATTGCCTAGCATACATATGAATCAATTTCATATGGACAACAAACACCCAAACAATGCAACAGTGAAAAACACTAGTGAAAAGGGTCACAAAGCAATGGTTCCGAAATGAAATGAACCAGAAGAAGGCAACTGAATTTTGCATGAATGGCCAAAAGTATATGAAATGTACTTGTAAATATATGAATGCCAACAATATGGATATACAGTGATGCAAGATGAAGCATACTCAGGGTTAATGCACATATCAACGAGATGTTCAAGTCGACATAATTGGTGCAGTGCAAAAAGAAATCAAAACAGAGGTAGCAGGTTGGAATGCTCACAGTTATAAAGAAGAACAAGAAGGCATGGACTAGTGACAAATCAAGGCTCAAACAAGCATAATATCAAAGAAATAAAGTAGCAGACCAATGCAAGACAGTGGTCTAAATATCAAAGTGTATAGGTCAGGCAAGAACCCAGACCACATGAATTAAGTGTGCAACTGACTTGAATGTCACAAATCGCAACCAACATAATGGATACAACTGATGAATGTTGCAAGGGACAGCACACATAAAGTTCAAGTATAACAATAATGCTCAGTGGGTTTGAGTTCAAAACAAAGCATCAGTTCACATGACCACTGCAACAAATCTCCACCAAAAAAACTATAGCAAGTTTTTAAGATAATGATATACAGGTCAGTGGAAACAAAACAATAATGCTTAAGTTCTCAACCAAAGACAGTAACGGCCAAAGTTATGGAAAATTTATCAACATCGAGCAAAGATCAAATCGAAGCCGAAGACCACGAAATCAAACAAGCAAACGAATTCGAATAGTTCGAATAAGATGTGAGTAACATAAATTACTCACCTATGCTTTGGAAGTGAAGGCGGCTCGACCTATTTTTGAAGTAGCCGTACGAATTGGGGGATCGATTGCCCAAGCCCTAGCTGCTGAAGACGTGTGAAGGCTCCATGCTCCATTGAAGTTGAACTCGATCGAGTTGAAGACGACGATTGTCGAAGCCCAAAATTTCGAAAGGGAGACGAACGGCAGCCATTATATCGTTTTTTTTAGTGTTTAAAAAAAATGAACATGAGAAAGGGGGTCGGGTTGAACGAAAATGAAGATGGAGGAAAGGGGGTTTATTGGGCCGGTGTGAGTAATTATCACGGCACCAAAGAAAAGTGGGTCAAATAATTTTTTAAAGCCCTTTAATTTTACAAAAAATTTGTAAAAGAAATTTAAATTCAAATTTAAAAACTTCAAATGGCAATTTGCAACAATATTAATCGTCTAAATATCGATTATTAATTGATGCGAAAAAACCGGGTTGTTACAAAATCAAACAAGCAAATAGTTGTTCGGGTTCAAAACTTGAAATGGTACGGAATGAAAAATAACTATGCAGCGCATGATTTACTCAACAGTCTTAGATGGGACAAGAATAGATTATTTATTCATCCAACAACTTCAAATTTCCTTACCCAACCAACCCTAAATCAAACAATTACAATTGGATCCAACAAATCAAATTAACTTATATAAATTCATTACATACTTTATTTGTTTGATTTCCTTTCTTATAATTTACATTTATTTCTAACAAACTTCAAAATTTGTCTTCTCATTCAGTGGTTGTTTCTTTCATTTCTACTTATTACTTACAATTATTCATTTTTGCTTATTTAGGTCATGTAAGTTTCTTTTATTTGTAATATATTTAATGCACTTCCCACTCTCAATCATTTATTTAATGCTTACATTTCTAATACATTTAATTATAGTAACCCTTTTTCTTATGTTTACAATTCATACCACATAAATTATCCTTTTAAAATTTACATTTATATCTAACGACTTCAAAATTTTATTTCTCATTCAATGGTTGTTTCCTTATTTCTACTTATTTCTTACCATTAAATTCTTATTTATAATAGCAATTCATTGAATACCTCATTACCTACCTTTATCTGTATAATTCCTATTACATTTTTTTTATTAAACATTTCAACTTTTATATTAGGTAAGTTATATATGTTAAAGAAAATGCAAATGAATTTATACAAGTTTTATCTCTTCTTTTAATTAAATTTAATGTTCAACAATATTACTTTTTGTCTCATATGTTAAAAATTTCAAATTTCCCTTTATAACTTTGCATTAATTTCTTGCCTAAATTAGAGATTTCAATTCATTAATTACTTACCTTTTATTCCACTAAAATAATTAATGGAAATTTAAGAATTATATACCGGGTCAAATTTCAAATTATTTTAAAAATAATAAATAAATAATTTCTTACAACCTTTATATCTCTAATTATATTTAAAACAATTAAAATTTTAGATAATTTCAAAATAAATCTGCAGTAGAATTACCACAGTGGCCTTTCCCCTTAGAAACTCGAAAATGAAAGTCGATCATGCGGCCGCCATCACCGAAATTATTTTCCAGCGACAGAGAGGAAAGTACAAAATTTATTTTCTCCAAGATCTTCTTTAAAACAATTCTTCCGAATTATACTAAATATTTATATCTGAAAATATTTATAAACAATATTATTATATTTCAAAATCCTTTGAAAGCAAATTTTCAAAAATCCCGGACTTAAGTCCTAAAATTTCCAACTTTCATTGATTTTAATTTCAATCTCATTTTACCTATTATTTAAAATTTTATTCCTAACAACCAATCTATTGCAACCAAAAATATATATATATATATATATATTTAAAAATTTTATTTTATATATAGAAAATATAATAGGCAAAATTATTTCATTCACCTATATTAAAAACAAATATTATGTCGGTCTGTCCTATTAAGTGTTTAGAAATCCCTATTGATGTCATAGCGTCCCATGCACCAACCAGAATTTATAAATACAAAACGGAACAAATTAACACAATATTTAAACCTTTTTATAACACTAACAAGTACGCTCTCTCATATATATACACTCAGTGACTCCCATAGGGTATTGCTACCCTATTAACTAGAGTCAAAACCCACAAAGCTAAGGTTTATCGCTAAACCAAAGTTCTGATACCAGATGTAACATCCCACCTTTTTCACACGCTTAAAACCAACACACATGTCGATTCAAACCGTACGGAAGGGCGGATTGTTATGGGTAAATAAGTAAAACAGAGAAGAAATAAAACAAAATAGAATCTCACAGCGGGAGGATAAAATATAATAATAAAATATACAGTTTATAAAACTGTTTACAAAACTTTTGATTCTTCTTTATACAATTTAATATCAGAGTTCACATACCAATAAATACCAATACAGCGGAACAATGTGAGTGTGGTGCAATAGTCTAAATAATAATAATACAAATCTTCGTCCTCCAAAGCTAAATCTTCAAATCCTGACACGCTCGGACTGACCCGAGCGAATTTGAAAAGACAAAAACACTCGAGTCAGAACTAAAAGATCTTATGTAAGTTAAATTAACAGAAATAAATATGAGTGCAATAACTCAAGAGATGCTTGGGATTTACATCTCCTAAGGATCCGTTAAACTATTTACTATGTAGTATACTGCGCTATTATAATAGTGTCTAATTATAAAATAAACATACTTTTAAATAGCATTAAGGCTTTACATTTTCCACCTTAACACGTAATAGTCCCAGTAGTCCATCCAATATCATAGTCCCTCCTGATCGGGAAGCCACCAGAGGATACCACACGGGCTACGGGAGAAATCCAAACTCGTACAAGGCTCGGTATGGTAGGTGACACGGCACAACTAGGCAATGCCAGGGTAGATATACCAATTACGCTTCCGGGCCGATGGAAACGCGCAGCGCGCAGCTGCCGCCCACCTCGAGCCACACCCCCAAATCAAAGAAATCAAAAGTGGCCACTGAATCAATCCAAAAGTCAAAGTATAATATCGAAGGGATGTGTCCGATCAAAGGTACTACCTTATTAACCCGTCAATCGCTCCTGTTTTAGCCAACTTATGCCAACTCACGGGAGTTGGGTCCACGTATTTACGTTACAGGAATCGTCGCCACCAACCTACTTCATTCTGGCATCTCCACCGCGTACACGGTTAGTCAAAGTGGTTTTCGGTATCGACAGAGAGTATGTCCATATCCGATCCCGATCTCTTTGCCAACCAATCGTTACTATAACACCGCGGTCATTTTTAAAATAGTTTATACCTTAAAACCAGAATAAAAATTTCTATTTCAAAACTATAAATACGATATCATTTTAAAAACCCAAACAATATGATATCACTTTATCTCAAATATAATCCTTTTCCAAAATCATACTGCTTTAAAATTTATAATATCTGGAAACCAAACATTTGAATTATACTTTCAGACATAATATTTCTGAATTCATACTTTTTAAAAACCATAACTTCTAAAACTTGAATGGTTTGGATATTCAACGGTATATAAAATAAATGGTTTAACTTTAAGGTTACTTTGTAAAGAAAATAATTTCCATAGTTTTACAAATATGTTTCTTTATTTAAAGTCTGAATCAAAATTTAAATATCACTTTCAGTTTCCAAACCACTTCAATTTCTATATATATATAAATATATCCATTTGGAGTAATAATATTTCAAACTAAAGTTGGAATTTATTCTTTCAACAAATTAAATGCTCTATTATTTAGTCTTGAATATTCACATAAATCCATAAATAAAACTCCAATTTTTTTAGCAATTAAATATTTTCTTCAGTTTAATTATACTAGAATATTCATTTTAAATTTATCTTGGAAAAAATCTAGTTATAAATATCATATCTTAAAATTTCCAACTTAAACATTTAACATATAATATAAATCATCAAACTCCATTTCCTCAATTTTTCCATTTTTATTTAAGAGATTTATACACAGCTTAAATTCAAAATTTCTAACTTCATATGTATATATATAGAAGAAAAAATAAAAATTTACTTATTATAAACCGTATCATCCAAACCATAGAAATCACTTTAAAATATTTTATATATAGACCACGGTGCCTGTATAAAATTTTCTATCCCATGGTCAAGTGATACGGATATGTATCATTTCAATCCGCAATTTAAAAGATATAAAATTTTGCGGTTGTATATCATTTCAAACCACAATCCCGAATGAAATGAAAAATACATGATAACTTGCAGTTTAATGATATGAAACAAAACATCCATTCATCCATCATCAATCATCAACCAAATTATCTCAAACATCATCAGTTTAAACAAACATCAATATATGGCATATACAATATAACAGGAAATAATTGGCAGTTATTAATTAACATTTCATATTCAATTAAATTTATAACTGTTTAACTAGCAGTTTATATGCACATAAATAAATTCTAACTGCCAATTTATATGCAATACATAAAAGAAATTAACAGTTAATTTAATAAATGCGATTTAACAGATATGCTGAATAAAACATGCCAACAGTCATAAATAAATTTCTACTCATATCTAAAAGAAATTTAACAGACATAAAAACTTTTAGAAGTTGTGAGTGGGTTAAAACACTCACCTTTTGAATTTAAATCGAATTCAAATCCGATTTAAACCTAAAAATTCGACGGTCACCAAATCCAGCCAAACCAGTGTCAACAGATCTGGAATTTAATTACGATCCTAACAAAAAAAATCTCGCGTAAATCGGAGTTCGAATGTGGAAGTTACAAGTTAAAACATTTAAGAATTTAAATTAAAAATAAAAATAAAATAAAAGCAAACTACTCACCCTACACGTCACTCCCTACACGCTACAGGGCCACGCACGCAACACGTCTTCGTTGCTCACGGTCATTCGAGCATCAGGAAAACGAACCCAAACAAATAAACGTTGACCGCCTTTTGACCTCGTTCCCTAGCCACCAACGGCCACCGTAGGCCATAGCACCACCACCATCGAACTCAGCTCGACGAGCCGCACCCATCCCCATAGGTCCGGTCGCCCCTAAGGCCTCTGCCGCCGCCACTTTACCCTAGGCCGAAACCCTAATTCGAATTATGCTAGAGATCCAACCGTTGATTCGATGCAATAACCACATAGATCGCCTCCCCTTGGTCCCCTCTGCAAAACCCAGAAAGGGTTTTGCGATCCGATAATTTTTTTTTTTGCGACGATGATAAACGACCGTGGATAAACTAGGGTTTTCTGGAAAAACTGAGACCTGAATCGAAAAACGAATCATACCAGCAAATTACGTATCTCGAGAACTATGACATATATTTTTCTGGAATTTTTCTAGAGACTTTAAATTTTGACTTTTGATTTTTGAACTGTAGATAGATCTAGGTTTTGCAACAATTAAGGAAGAGAAAGAGATGAAGAAAATAAACGTGCAGACAAATGATAGAAGATGGAGGCTAGGGTTTATCACAACATATATATAGACAAATTGTAGAAGGCTAGGTGGGCACGAGTTACGAACGTGCTAAACGGTAGTTGGCCCAAAAAGCCCGTTCTAACCCCGGAACGAAATTTATTAAACCCATATATCCAAATAGGTATTTTAAAATATTCTGAACGCGATGGAAAAAGTTTCACGTCCAAATTTGATCGTATGAAGAAGTTATGCTGAAAACAAAATTTCCAGATTGATTTCAAATTGATTTTTAATTAAATCGATTTCAAGGCGTTTCGCGTCCGTACGATCAAATGACAGGTCCGATCGATACGAAACTTGAAACCCTACAATAATTCACTGATACGGATCCGATGAAACTGGTTTCGTCGAAATCCGAGTCTGTGGCCAAAATGGCTATTTTTATATTAATTAAATAAAATTAAATTAAATTAATTAAATCGAATTTTATATTTCAATTATAGAGTTGACAATTTATCACCTTAATATTTCTTCATCATTAGCAATTTTTTAACAAAATTTTATTATCAATTTAGGGAAGATAAATTTATCAATTGCAGTGTCCCATCTTCAATTCCATTTATATTCAAATTTATAAATTAAGTTCCCAAAATCCCTATTAAATTAAATAATCAAGGTTTATCCCTTCTATAAATTTTTAAGTAGATGGATTCCATGTCGGGTTCAAAGTCTATATTTTTATTATCCTTAAATTTTAGTTAAATCTCTATAAACGAAATATTTAAACGTTAATTTCATTTCTTTTGCAAAACTTTAAATTAAACTAAAAATATCACTTTCTATACTTAAATCCATACTCCCATTTATTTATTAATTTTGCACTTATTATGCATACTTTTAGAAACTCATATATACTTTGCGTCTATTCCCCAAATTTCACATTCTATTGTTACATAAATTTGCATTGATTACTATTTATTATTATTTCTTTACTGATAAATTTGATATTTGCATTGGTTTTGCTTATGCTAAATTAATTTCCCATAATAAATAAGGTTTCAAAACAATCAATAACATTTCCTTAGCCCAAACCCCGTTTACCAATTATTTTCCTTCAATAATTCATGTTGCTATAAATACGTACATTTACACTTTATAGTTATTCTAACATACCTATTCCAACACTCTTAACCCTTATCTTTATGTTCACCCACTTGTAACATAAATTTTTATTTTCAAATTTATTCCCATTTACGGTTAATCAATGTTATTTTACATTAACCAATTTTAATATTCACCTTTAATTTTCACACCTTCAAAGTATATCTAGGAAAAATCTTTCCACCACTTAATTTACTGAATCTTATGCAGTCTTACTATAAATAGGTTTTAAATTACCATTACTGTACATTCAATTACTATCCATAGTATTTATTCATAAATCAATTCGATATATACGTTTGTTTCCTTCTATTTGATTTATACCTAGTATACATTTTCCTAAATCATGTTTCATTACCTTCATTAAATGGTTATCGCATTGAGATCAAATTTATTAGCTTATATCGCATTATTACCATTAATTAAAATTGGCTTACAAATTTTTTTTATTCAATACTCTAAATAAATAACATATTATTCCATAATTACTCTTGTTTTCACATATTCCATTCAAAAATTAAACCACAATAATTACATTATTTTATTGAATTGGAAATCTCATTTTAAATTGTTAACTTTTAATAAGAACAAATGGCAACACCAAATTCCTAACATTCAATTTATTAAAAATTATGGAAAATATGACAAATTTAGTTAACGAAATTTTCGGGTCGTTACAAATATGTTTTTCTAAAATGTTTAAATTATTTTAGAAATGTAATTATTATAATATTTTGATTTAAAATTTATTAAAAATAAATTTTGTAAAGTATTATTGATTTTCTGAACAATTGTAAGTGAAATGAATTAACGAAAAGTTAGAAAATTTTGAACGTGAGTTATTTTGGATAATTTGATTTAATTATAATTGGATATTAAATTCAATATGAAATTATGATAAATTTATGATAATTTGAATTTAAATGAATTAAAATTGATATTATATCATATTAATGATTTTTAACAAATTTGAAATGTGAAATGAAAGAATATTTTAAGTTGAAATTTTGAAATATAACTAAAATTGGAAATTTATGAAATTGACTTAAAAGTGAACTTTTAGTTAAGTAAATAAAAATAAAGTTAAGTTATATTTGAGAATTTGAACTTAAGTGTTAATTTGAAATTTAATGTAATGGATTTAAAATTGAACATTGCAATTGAATAAGTGAATTATTATTAAATCTTTATTTTTGAATGGAAATTTAACTTTATAAGATCATGAACTTGAGGAAAAATTAAATGATGTTATAAATGTGAAAATGTATGATTTTATAAGTTAAAAATGTTTTAAATAAAAATATAATTGGTTGAGAAATTATATTGAATATTTGAAGTTAATTGGCTGTATTTTTGAAATGCTATTATTTACAATGTAAATGATATTACAGCATTTGAAAATGCTATAGTTGATGATAATGAACTAAAAAGCTAAATTGAATTAAAAGCTGTTATAGCAATTTTTGTCAGTGCTATAAATTGTTGAATTTAACTAAGTTTATTCGAAATTTAAGTAAACCCTATTACAACATTTTAAAATGTTGTCTTTTGTTAAATTGAACTGTTTTGAATGTATTTTTCCGTAGCGTTTTCTAAATGCCATGAAAAGTGAATTTTCACTGCTTTGATAAACTTAAGTGAATAAATGAACTTTGGAAGTCGAAAATTTTGAAAATTTAATAGTTTAATTAATAAACATAATGACTTCATTTTAATGATTAAAAATGATTTTTGGAATATATACTGTTTTGAAATATGGATTGAAATGATATTTTAAATTGAATAAAACGAATAATGATTTGAAATGAATGTGGTTTCAAAAAGATATGATATTTTGATATATTAAATGATTGAAATGTTGTTTTGAAAACATAAGATATTTTGATATATTAAAATGGTTTGAAAATGGAGTTTTGAAAGATATGATATTTTGATATTAAAATGATTTGAAAAGAAGATCCGAAAGATATGATATTTTGGAATGGTTTAATCTTTATTTTGATAAAGATTTGGGTTGAAATAATATTTTATTTTGAAGTATAAATATTGTTTTAAAAGGTTATAACTACGGGTTATAATAACGATTGGTTGTTAAAGAGACCAGGATCGGATATTGTCTTATAGCCGGCCAATACCGAAAACCAATTTAACAACTGTGTACGCGGTGGAGATTCCAGAATGAAGTAGGATGGTGGCGACGTTCTCGAGGTATATTACGTGGACCCAACTCCCGTGAGTTGGCATATATGACTAAACCAGGAGCTATACCGGGCTACACAAAGGGTCGCACCCTTTCATCGAGCATGCTCCATCGGAAACCATTCTATTACTGTTGTGATTCGATTCGGTGGCGCCACTTTGATTCGGGGGTATTGTTCGAGGTGGGCGGAAGCTGCTGGCTTGCCGTCACCACCGGTCTGGGAGTGCAAACGGTGTATCCACCCTGGCATTGCCTCGCGTGCCGTGTCATATCCTTATATCGAGCCCACTACGATTTTGGTTTTAAAGATCCGACCGCGTTAAGGTTCACCATCCCCTTAACGTTATTTTCTATATGATTATACTTTACCGATTAGACACTACTATGTATAGCGCAATATACTACATAGTAAATAGTTTAACGGATCCTTAGAGGATGGGCGGTCCCAAGCATCTTCTAAGTTACTTGTACCTTTACTACAGTTCACTTGAGTTAGTTTACATTGTATAAGTATGTATGTCCTTACTCGAGTGTTTGTATTTTTATTTACGCTCGGGTCAGCCTGAGTTATTCACAGATTTGGATTTCCACTTTCTGGAGATTGGAATCGCTGGAGATTATCTACTTGTCAAGTTTATCTTTTGAAATATGTTGTTCCTTTCAGCTCTTGTATTAGTTGACATCTATGAAGTGAGACTTCTTTTGTACTTTATTTCCTCTGTTGTATTTTATGTAACTCTGATATTTTTATATAATAGCTTCATGAACTACTATCTCTTTTTACTTCCGCTGCATTATTATTACTCTGCGTCTGTGATCTGTGATTTTTATTCACTGTATATTCTGAGATTGGCCAAATTTTTATTTACAACACGGTATTTTGAGCAATTCAATTCTGGCATGAGTGTCTACCTATACACTTATAATGGATGCGAAAGGTTGAAAATACCGGGTCGTTACAGTTAGTATCAGAGCTTTGGTAGCTCTAGGCAAAACTCAGCATATGGAGTGAATGTATTTACAGAACCACTTACATTCGAGTTTAAATCTCTTCCTTTTTGACTCAATTCCTCTGAATTTTGCAACGTTCCCTACGATTCCAAAATCCATTCGTATCCTTCACTATTCATCTTCTTTTGACTCTGGAGTATTTCATAACTCCGCTTCGAATGATCTTTCTAGTAAGTCGGCAGTCACACTAATTTCAAATTGAATTGAAAAAAAGAAGGGGGAAAACTCCTTTACAAATTAGCATCGATTCACCAGAGATTTATATCTATCCTTGGTTTAGATGCTAATATCTTTTTTTATTCCAAACTCTAACTCTCGAGATCGAATGTAGATTTACCCTAGAAAATCCACATTGATCTTATTCTTTAAGTCAAGGTTGACCCGGTTAAGGTTGGCCGTGATTTATTTAAGTTAATCCACCTCCCTATTTTGTTATTTAATCATCTTGTCTTTTGTTTCCAATCTATTATTCTAAACATTTTGAATTGTACTTGTATATCTACGTTTTGTTTTATATATTGTGTTGTTTGGGTTGTTGATGTTGATTTGGGTTTCCGATCGATTCGTCTGATCAACGCTATCGATAGGATTTCTAAAACACTTTGACAGAACAAACTGACACAATATTATTTTAAAATTTGGTCAATGAAATAAAATTTTGATATATAAGTAAATTTATGGAACTTAATAAACTGATTTAAATTGATTATTTGAAGTAATAATATTTAATATATCATTTATTGTTCTTTAAATGAATTTACAAATAGTTGTTTATAAATTGATTTGGGAACTGAAATGAATTTAGAACAAGAAATTTGAGAATTTGATTTCCAATGGTTTCAAACCTTTTTGTTTAAAAAGTTTTAAAAGGGATATATTATTTAAAGTATTTTCAAATAGAAATTTGTTTCCAAAGAATTTTAAAGTTTAAAATTAGTGCTCTTCTCATTGTCGCTGGGAAATTACTTCGGTGATGATCGCGACATCATCGACGTTCATTTTCGAGTTTCGAAGTGAAGAGACTATTCTGCAGTCTTGCTACAGTTTTGTTTCGGGGGAATTTAATTGATTTGAATTTCTAAAATATGACTTGATTTATAATATATATAGATATATGATTGAAATTTGATTTGACATATTATATATATATTATTACTTATCTCTAAATGGTTTGGAGAAATCGGAAATACAATTCTTAAATTTTATTTTAAATAATAATTACAATTATAAAAAGAGAATCAAAAATTTGGATAAATGATTAAAACTTGAGAGAATTGAATTGGAAAGATTTATTTGTATAATATAATTGCATTCAAATATAACTTACCTTTATTTCAGAAGTTAACAATGTAATTGGATAATATACAATATAAAAAGATTTTATAAATGAAATTTGAGTGGTTATAATAAATGTTATACACTTAATTTTTAATTATAAAATGATTAACAGAGGTAAATAAAATAAAGGGTAACTGAATGACTTGCAATAAAATGATGTTAAAAGAACTAAGAATGAAAGAAAGCAGTTATAATAAGTGTAAGTATGTTTAACATAAGTGATAAATATAGTGAGAGGAATAAATTTAATTTTAATTAGGAATAAAGAAGAATTAAATTTATTAAGTACACTGTGTATGTAATAAATGATTATTTTTCAAACCTATGGTTTTAAAAATTACTAATTTAAGATGATTGGATAATAAGATAATGAAATTTGGGATAGTTAAGATTTATTTAACTTGTGTAAAGATTTATTCTCTATTTAAGTTGAAATTTCCATGCTCTCAAATTTATTTCCTTATTTTGTTTTTCAAACTATCTTTTGGTTGTCCTTATCATCCATATCTTGCTATAGACTGGTATAGGCATCTTTCTATAATCTTTGATAATCATTGGTACTCATTTGAATCTATTTTGCGTGCTTGAGTTCTTGATTTTGGAGAATCTTGGAAAGATCATCTCCACCTTGTTAAACATACCTGTAACAATAGTTATCAGGTATAATTTAAATCTCCTTGTCATCTTGTCCTAATCTTATTTCACTCTATTTTTTTCTGTGTTTTCCCGTACCTCATTCCTTTTCGGGGACGAAAAGTTTTGAGTGGGGGAGAGTGTAACAACCCTGTATTTTGTGATTTATTTTTTTGTATATTTTAATTATTTTAATTAAATTTTGATTTAAAAACTTTTTTTTTATTTTGAATGATTAATTTTGTTACTTTAAATATAAACTTTAGTTTTGATATGAATTATCATTCCAAAGCATGACTAAAAAGAATATTTTCCAAAAAGTGAATTTTGGTCAAATTAATCAAACTTTGACTTTTAATTTAAATTTTTAAAAGTTTGAAAATTTAAATTTAATCTTTTATTATGAAAGTACATAAAATTTTAAGAACACTGCTTTTTGTTTCGTTGAAAACAGATTTAAATTGCAAAAGTTATACTGTTTTCAATATTGTGTGTATATTGGGTTATTCAGCAATAGTCTTTATTTTAAATTTTATAAATGACATTTTATTTGATATATTTTATTCCAATTTGTATATTTATGTTACATTATGTATACTTTGACTTTTGGATATTTTTAAAATGATAATAGAATTTTTCAAAAATTTACTGTATTTATTTCCTATTTTTTAAGGCTGTTTTCTTATTTTCTGCTATTTTCTTCATTAAAATTATATTTAAATTTATTTATTTTTATTTGTTTTGTGAATGTACTTTTATTTTATATTATTATTTATGTTTAAAAATATATTACAAGCTCATATAATTTTCTAAAATTTATTTCATGTAATTTCAAATTTTCTAGACTAGTTTACTATTTTAGCTATTTTCTTTAATTTAACTTTATATATTTAATAAATATTATATATATATATATATTTATATTTTGATAAATTTTCGAAATCTTATCTGTTATTATTATTAATTCCAGAATATCAAGTTATGTAAACAAATTGAAGAAGTTTGAAAGGTTTAAAGGCTAAGAAACGTAATGTCGTTTCACGTTTCTTTTACAGTTTCTTTTGTCATCAATTCATCAGTTATTTTAGCCACTCCTTACTTTATTTATTTATTTTATACATTCACTTTTATTTGCTGTGTTTATACTTTATTAACATTTTATATGTATTTTGATTAAAAATAGAATTTTCCAAAGATTATTTGGGTTGTTTCAATTTATTTAGCCTAGTTTCACATATATTGATATTTTCTTTATATAAATTATATAATTTAAAATGTATTTATTTATTTTTCTTATTTACATTATTTCTGAGATTATTTATCTATTTTATTAGGTTTTTTTATGTATTTACAAAATAGAAAAGAGAAATTTAAAAGGCCTTAAACTTTCTATCTTCCTATGGGCCTTTATAGTCCACCCTTTTACTTTTAACCTAACCTTTCACCAATTAACCCTAACTATTCCTCATTTTTTTCTCCAGCCGACTTCCTCCTATTATTCACGAATTTTCAAAGCTCCAAAACCCTAAAAATCATGGCCTCCATCTTGAAGAAATTTATTTTGGGTAAATTCATCTTTTCTTTCTACTTTTTCTCCTATTTCTATGCAAATTTGCCTTGCTTTCTCCCCTGTTTGGAGCGGCTTTCCTCCTTTCTCCATGGCCACCAACCCCTTCCATCTATTTCCGACCATCACCACCATCTAAGCCTACAGCCATGACCATGGCCGAACACCCCTTGATGGTCAAACTCTTCTAAATGCAACCAAAAGCCTAGATCTATGCTTGTTTGGCCTTTTCTTGCTCATCCACCCTAACCACCACCCTAACCACCACCATAGCAGCAACCACCACCTCTAACCTGATCATCACACACCCCTCCAACCTCTATCCAGATCTGAAACATCAAGAGCCGAGCCAAACAATGCATGTAGACGAGCCTTGTGGTGCACCAAAACTACACTATGTTGCCTAGTCTCTTGATATTCTTATGTCGTAACTTCCTCCACATGTTCTAGCCTTTATGCCATGCATTCCTATGATCAAACCTGAGCCAAAGTCATGTCAAACCTGACCTAAATAAACCCCTAGGTCGTGCAAAAGAATAGAGAAAGAAAGGCAAAAGTCATTGCATTCATATCTCTTTTTATTCCTTTTTATTTCAAAGTTATTTCATATCTAGTTTTATTGAATTTGTGTTTGTTTGGATATTTTGTTTTGGGTTGTAACACAAGTTCTAAGCTTGGATCTCTTCCTACTTGAGCCTATTGTTGTGTCATCGTGCCTTCTGGAATCAGTTGTGTCATTGGTATTGAAATCTCCAGCCATAAAAGGTGAGTAAAACTCACACGACGTTTATACTTATGCAGTTGTGAAACAACAACAATTGAATGTGTAAAATTTTATGCGATGTTATAACTGACTGTGATTATTTATATATGATGTTAAACCTGTTAAATTTCATGTCATATCATCTGTTATTATATATATGTTGTGACTGTTCATTCATATATGTTTATCACCATTGCAAGTTCCCTGTAGACTAGAATCACTATGGGTTGAAATGATACATACCCGAACGGACTTTAGAATAGGGAAAAATCGTTATGGGCTGAAATGGTAGACCTGAATGATTTTCAAATTTATTTCTTTTACTTGTGACTGCGGGTTTGAAATGATAAAACTCGGATTTTTCTTTGTAAATTATGGGGTGAAATGATATATTACCCGTATCACTTTACCTAGCGTAGAAAATTATATACAGGCCCGTAGTTAAAATAAGTTTTTCTAAAATGTTTAAATTATTTTAGAAATGTAATTATTATAATATTTTGATTTAAAATTTATTAAAAATAAATTTTGTAAAGTATTATTGATTTTCTGAACAATTGTAAGTGAAATGAATTAATGAAAAGTTAGAAAATTTTGAACGTAAGTTATTTTGGAAAATTTGATTTAATTATAATTGGAAATTAAATTGAATATGAAATTATGATAAATTTATGATAATTTGAATTTAAATGAATTAAAAGTGATTTTATATCATATTAATGTTTTTTAACAAATTTGAAATATGAAATGAAAGAATATTTTAAGTTGAAATTTTGAAATATAACTAAAATTGTTAATTTATGAAATTGACTTAAAAGTGAACTTTTAGTTAAGTAAATAAAAATAAAGTTAAGTTATATTTGAGAATTTGAACTTAAGTGTTAAGTTGAAATTTAATGTAATGGATTTAAAATTGAACATTGCAATTTAATAAGTGAATTATTATTAAATCTTGATTTTTGAATGGAAATTTAACTTTATAAGATCATGAACTTGAGGAAAAGTTAAATGATGTTATAAATGTGAAAATGGATGATTTTATAAGTTAAAAATGTTTTAAATAAAAATATAATTGGTTGAGAAATTATATTGAATATTTGAAGTTAATTGACTGTATTTTTGAAATGCTATTAATTACAATGTAAATGATATTACAGCATTTGAAAATGTTGTAGTTGATGATAAGAACTAAAAAGCTAAATTGAATTAAAAGCTATTATAGCAATTTTTGTAAGTGCTATAACTTGTTGAATTTAACTAAGTTTATTCGAAATTTAAGTAAACCCTATTACAACATTTTAAAATGTTGTCTTTTGTTAAATTGAACTATTTTCAATGTATTTTTCCGTAGCGTTTTCTAAATGCCACGAAAAGTGAATTTTCACTTTTTGATAAAATTAAGTGAATAAATGAACTTTGGAAGTCGAAAATTTTGAAAATTTAACAATTTAATTATTAAACATAATAACTTCATTTTAATGATTAAAAATGATTTTTGGAATATATACTGTTTTGAAATATGGATTGAAATGATATTTTAAATTGAATAAAATGAATAATGATTTGAAATGAATGTGGTTTCAAAAAGATATGATATTTTGATATATTAAATGATTGAAATATGGTTTTGAAAACATATGATATTTTGATATATTAAAATGGTTTGAAAATGGAGTTTTGAAAGATATGATATTTTGATATTAAAGTGATTTGAAAAGAAATCCGAAAGATATGATATTTTGTGTGACGACCCGTAATTTTTAACAAATTAAATTGGAATAGTTAATTGATTTTTAATTATTTAAAGGTAAATTTTAACTAGAATTCCGAATATTAATATTTACTTGATAGTTAAATCATTGAATTATATTGTTTAGCTATTGAATTTAATATTTGAAATTGGGTAAAATATCGAATATGGAATTGTAAGCCTGTGTAAAATAATTTAAAGGCTTATAATTTTTTTAATGATAATACTAAAGATTATAGAATGGTGAAAATTTAATTTAAAGATGATTCGTTCAATTTTAATAATATATTGTTTAAATTGAATTTAAAAATAGCCTTTCGAGGCACAGTCTCGGAATTCGACGAAACCAGTCCCATTGGATCTGTAATAGTTAGTTATTATTTGATTTCAATTTTCGTAGCAATCGGAGTTGCCATTTGACCCTGGCAGCTTGAAACGCTTAGAATTATTTTAATCAGTTTAATTTAAAATTGATCGTTTACTTCTGTAACTCGCGCATAGGATCGAATTAGCTTTCGAAACATGTTCCATTGTGTTTGGAACGCGGGTAAACCTTATAAACGCCCGTCGGCACGTCTGATTCGGGTTCGGGATTTCGCGCAAGCTTAACGAGACGTTTTGAAAATTTTATAATGTAATAAATTTAAAATACCTATGTGTCAGAGATATTTTTGGAGCGTACTCGTGAAGCTTCCCATAATCGATATTTTATTCTCGTCTTCCTCTTTCACCTTCAAACAGAAGCCAAACCGAACAAATAAAATAAAAGGGGTCCATGCCGTTCGAAAAATGGAGTTCCTTCTTTCCCTCATTTCGATTTACAAAATAAAAATGGCCGAAGCCCTTCATTAAAAAAAAATCAAAATAATAGATGCGAACGAAGAGATCCCAGATCGAAATCAAATTGACTTGAACTCGATTCGATCAAAGGGTAAGGGGTGACGTAGCGCTCGTCTTACGAGCATTTGAAAGCGTCGACTTCGAGTAGTGTTTGCCGAAGTCCATCGTGACGATGTCGCATGACCAAGGAGGGCTCGATTTTGTTCGCGGTCGCGAGAAGACAGTGGTGGCATCGACTTCGATGTTGGGTCGAAGTACATATGGGCGATGATTGGACGATTTGGTTGTTGTTTTGGTTCGTCATCGAAGTTCACACCTGGGATAGGGTTTTCAGGAGGCTCGTTCGCAGCAGGGATTTGTCGCTACAGTGTTTTTGGATGTGGCTTGGTCGCAAATCGCTGGAGTTGGTCACCATGTTCATGTTCAGACGATGGAAGGGGAGACGATGATGCTATGTGGCCGGGCTTCTTTGGTCTGAGAATCATGGAACTGATCGAGAAGGAAGTGGGTGGTAATTAGAAAACTAAGGTGAGTAATCTTGACCTGTATACCCGAGTCGATATATGCATGTGTGAAAGCTTTAATATTTGGTTGTTGTTATCTATTCTGTTGTTTGAAAGAAAACAATTTTAAGTTTGAAAATGAATTCGAAAGAAACATTTAAATGGGATTGAAATGATCAGTTAATCAGAAAAATACATGATTGTTTTTGTCTTGAAGTTAATTAAAACTTAATGATTCGGAATTTAAATTGTGAAGAAAAATAAAGGGTTAAATAAATAAGTTAATTAATTAATGATATTGATTTATTAAGTACGTTAAAAAGGTTCCTAAATTAATGATTTGGATTGAGGTTGTTAATTTAGGGTCAAATTAAATGGAAATTAAATAATGTAATTAAGAATGAATTAACCAATTAATTTGTGATTAAGTGACTAATTAAAGTTAAGTATTTAGTGAAGCAATTTAAGGATTGGTTAATAAATATAGTTAATGAAAGATCATTTGTTAAGGTTATTAATGTGATTAATTTAAGATAATTAATTTTATTAATTAATTAAGGATAATCAATTGTGAAACTTGGTAGGTATAATTGCTTAATGTAATTTATTAAGTATTATTACTTGGTGAAGTAATTAGTGATAATGGTTGGATGTGATAAATTAATGAATGATTAATAAAAGAAAGAAATTTGGATTTAAACTACTTGGTGAAATTGATGAGAAAGATAATTACTTGAATGTAATTGTAAAAATAATTAATCCAGGTAGATTAATTAAAATGAATAATGAAGGAATAGTTGATTGATTGATTTGAAACTAATTAATGATTAAATGAAGAAATCTAAGTGGTTGAGGTTGGTAATTTAATCAAAATTAATTTGTATGAGATTAAGCTTTGCTTATAGATGATTGAATGGTATGAGATGTTTTGAAATTGTCGGTATCTTTGATATGAAATGTAGTGTATTTCATTTCGATAGATTGAGTTACGATGGTACGAGTTTCGAAGAGACCGGGGTCGGGTATTAGGAAAATACCCGAAACCACTTCGAATTTTTAATAAATTGATTTGTGAAATCAATAGGCTGAAATGAAGTGATTTAAGTAAATTGGATTATTTTATCTAAGTTTGGTATCTAGAAATTGATGTGTGGAATAAATGTTGTATATAGCAAATTGCGAATTTGTTAAACTGATATATGTTACCCCGGGTTTATGTAAGTTGATTTCTTTGGAATTCCATGTTAGTTGGGTTTACTCACGCTGGTTTCCAGCCTGACCCGGGTGTTACTTTGGTGTAATGCTCGGGTCAGACCGAGTATTACAGATTTTCAGGTAGGTACGTTCTGGAGCTCAGGAGACGAGCTGGAGGGCAAGTACGTATAGAGTATTTCCGATGCAGTATATTATTATATATGTCCGAGTCATGGTTTGTATATGATCAGTGACTGTATATAATGTGAAACTCTGATGTATATTAAATGTAATCGATAGATATAGTATTCTTTTGTAAACTGTTATTATTTATTATATTTTATCTGCCTCCAATGTGAGTTGTTGATGTTTCCGTTCTTCTTCTTCTATCTCTTTCTTCTTTTCCATAACTATCTGGAATTTTGGGTTTGAAAATTTCGGGTCGTTACATTTGGTATCAGAGCAGAAAGGTTAAGCGAGAACCTTGGCTCTGGTGGGGATCACTCATTTAAGTGAGTCTGTAGTACTCTAGAATGAGTTGAGTGTATATATATGAGCGCGTACTTGTTATTTTCTCATATAAAGATTTTAAATGATTTTATATAAAATATATTTTGATATATATAATGCAATATTTCCCTCTAATAAATATTAGGGTGATTGGTTGTTAATTATGGAAATTAAAATTTAGAAGTAATATAATACAACCAAACTGAAGTTTAGAATTGGAATTAAATTAAGTAAAAATAAAAATACAACCAAATTAAAAATTTAATGGGTTGAAAATGAAATTCTAAATCTGGTCCCAGAATTTGAAAATTTTGTTTCAAAGAAATGAAGAAGGAAAAAAAATAGTAAATAAAGTATTTATTGGATAATTGGGACTTGTTGCAAACAATGGGTTGTTTGAAAATTTATTTGAATTTAAAACCAAAGGTGGTTTAAAATTGTAAAACGTGGCTGGGAGGGCCAAGAAATAAATATGTATATATATGGATATACATGATATTAAAGATAATTTGAAATAAACTCTATGAGGTTGAATTTTTATTTTTCCCTGAAATGTGATATAAAAACCCAAAGTGATATAAGTTTTGAACTTGTAAAAAAAAAAGAATTTGAAGTTTGAAGTGGGAATTCAATGTGAGAATGAGGTTGACTGGATTAAGTAAATTGAATTTAACTTGGGAGAAGTTAAATAAGTTTGAATGAGCAACTTGGATTAAAGATTTTAAGATGAAATTGGAATTTAACTTGGAAAGTTAAATGGTTGATTTGAATTGAAATTTGTGTAATCTCAAAACGGGTTTGAGATTTAAAAATTGAAAATGGATGGATGTTTTAGAATAAAATAAATTTGAATAATTGAATTGTAAAATAAACTTGTTTAAGAACTGATTTCAATCTGGAAGGTAAAATTTAATAATTAAAATTTTGAAATAAAATTGTATTGAACTCTTATTTGAACCTTGAAATACATAAATAAAAAAAATAAAAAATGTAATTTTGAGAATTGAACTCAGAAATTAAATTAATTAAATTTTTTTAATAAAGGTTAATTTGGTTTAAATGGTTAAACCAACCTTTGAGGATTTAACTCGAATTTATATAGTTCGACATAGTTTAGATTCAAGATTGAAATTGAACCAGTTCAAAATTGAATTTGGTTAGAATTAATTGGATCAGTAATTGAAGATGTATAAGTTTGAAATTTAATTGGGAAATTGAATTGGATTGTATTAAAATGATCTGAATTTGAAATGGATTCAACTGATGATAATTTAAATTGATTTGAATAATATGAAATTAAAATTAAAATCGAACAGTATTTAAAATCAACTAGAATTTGATTTAAATTGGGAAGGAATCAAGATTGATTAAACTTGAATTGGGAATTAATCAAATCCAATGGAATTTGGAGTTATTTGAATTGGAATTGGGTCAATTTAAATGGAAATTTAAATTGAATTGTTGGGAAAGTGAACAGTTTGACTCTCGACTATTTTTAATATAAATTGTTTTTAATATAAACTTATTTTTCTAAGCTATTAAATGTATACAACCTTTCTTTCTTAAAGTCGAATTATTTTATATACTTGTTTTACGATTATTTTTGAAGCTATTTAACAATTTTTCAACTATGTTACAAATTAATTACTATTTTACAACTATTTTACAATTATCTAAAATTTCTGAAATTATTCAGCTATTTTCAACTATTCTACAATTAGTTAACTATTTTCTAACTATTTTACAAAACTAGTAATTATTTTCCAACTACTTATTTGTTTTTAAAATTTTCAAGCTATTTTCTAAATATAAACTGGTCGGGGTCCAAACTGAGATAAGAATTGAAGTATAAAAGGATTTTATACAAGTTTGAGAAGATCCAAAGTTTTAAAAATTTTATATACCTGAATATATATATATATAAAGGATCTTATGAGGATTTTGGAAAAGGTTTTGGGAACCTTTGGATTTGGAAAGGCTTTCGATTTTTGGATAAAATCAATATGAGAATTTGGAAAGCCTAGTTTGAGAATTATCTATTTTGGGATAATCGATTTTGTGTAAAGGAGCTTTCTATGATATCATACTAGGTGTATGATTTGAAGATACAATATGTGTATAGTATAAAATTATTTTGATGATGGCTCTGGGGAAAAAGGCGCTCCCTTAAAATGAACTTCTCAGGAGTGCCACTGGGTGGTGCTGCCTTGAGCCCCAAGGGGGGGTTCTAAAGTTGATCCTGTGAGGAGTCCGGACAAAACTAGTTCCTAAGGATTATTGGGTAGCGTAAGTCGATGACGTTGATGCGTACAGAGGCATTTGGGTTATGCTGTGACGACAGTGTAACTCGATGTCACTGCGATCTACTGTGGGTACTATAGCGAAAATCGTGTAGAGGATGAGTGTCAACGGTCTACACTTGATTTTGCCGAGAAGGCAACGCAAAATCGGTAGACTGCGATCTATGGTCAAGTGGAGTGGAGAAGTTTCATTTTTGGCAGCGAAATTCGATGGCGCTGATGCCTACAGTTATATGGGTTTTTGCTGTGATAGCTACGTAACCCCAGTTGTAGCTGCGATCTGTCGTGGGTTCCATGGTGTAATCGTGGGGCGTGGAGGCCTACAGTTATCTGTGGATTTTGTCGGGACGGCAACGTAACCATCGGGTTAACTGCGACCACGGATGGGGGTGATGATTTCAAGAGCATTCTCACCAAAGATATTTCCTCTATTTTCAAAAACTGTTTTTTCTATATTTTCAATAAAATTATTTTCCAAGTATTTTCACTAGGTGTTGAAAACGGGTTTACCAAGTACTTATAGATTTTCAGTCCTACGACTGATCAACGTATGATTGAATTTCTATGAGAACAAGGATGGACTGGTTGAGACATCGAGTTATAAAAGTATTTTTATAAAGAGCTATTTTATTAAGTATGTTGTGAATTTAAAAGCATTTCTAAAATTTTAAATAAAGGTGTTGGAATTTTGGGAAAATAAAAAGGAAATCCAAACTAGAATTTCAATGAAGTGATTTGTAATTAAAATCGAATATTGATTTCGAAATTGGAAATAAGATTATTGATTAAATAATTGTTTGATTGAGGATGTTAAGAAAATTTAACTTTGGTAAATAAATGGATTGTAAGTTAATAATGGAATTTGGAAGTGAATTCGAATTGTTAATAGAATTCGACTTGGATTTGATAATGAATTAAATAAGAAGAGATGTTGTAAAAATAAAAATAAAATAGAATGGGATCGAAGTAGTGATGGGATGAATTGTAAATAAAATCCAAGTGTGACTTGAATAATATTTAATGAAATTTCCAAGTAAATTGGATATAAGAGAAGTGTTGTCATATGAAATGGAAGTGAACAATAATAATAGAAATGGTTGGGTTGCAAACAAAACCCAGGTAAGTAGAAATAAATTAAGAATGGTTTGTATAAATAAAATAAATTCGCAAATAAATTAAGAAAGTGAAATATAAAACGAGTTAATCGCATTAAATAATAAATGAATGAAGTTTGATAGAATAAAAACTAAATCAAAGTTGTGATTGGAATTGGATTATCAGACTGAACATAAGTTCGGTGGCAGAATAATTTGAAGTATAAATGAGTTAAATATGTGTTGGATATTATTTTGATAAATTGAGAAGATAAATTAAAATTAAAATTAAAATTAAAGTAGATGGGCTAACTAAATTAATAAGATTTGATTAAATGAGAATCAAATCGAAGTGAACTTAAGTTTGATGTTGGAATTAATTAATTAATTTGGAAATGATTATTAATTTATAAGTTTGAATGTGCCAAGCTTAATAAATTGTTTGACATGAATGGCAATAAAATAAAATGCAATGAATGGTTGGTTAATAAATTAATAATGAAATTAAATTAAATTCAGAATGAGTTGAATTTAATTTAAAATAGTTATAAACTAAAATAGATACTTTATTAACCGAATATCGTCGAGATTGCATAACAATAATTGTTGTTTGGCGTAAACCAAAGTAATTAAATTCTATGAGTTAATAGAGATTAAATAAATTTAATTCTGAATCATTTGAAGTGAATATGAGCTTGTTTGGATTATAAATCAATGGAATGTCAGAAATTGAGTTGTGAACCATTAAAACTTAAATGAAACGGCATATGAATTAACTTTAAAGCATACAAATTGTTTATAAGAAGTATTTGGTGCTTGATGGTTAGTAATGTATATGTTTAGCTATTGAAAGTAAGTAGAATGCTAATGAATTCCCTATATATGGCACTTACATATTTAAATGGAGTAAGTACAGGTACCTGAAGGCCGTTTGGCTGGTTTGGATTGTGATAATTGCTTAAAATAATAAGCTGCTTGCTTAAAATGCTAAATAAGGTACGCCTACGCAATAAAAATAGGAAATATGAACTGTTTTTGCTTTTTTCGACCGTGTTGGTCGATGTATATATATTTATATCTTTTGTCAAATTGCAAAAGCTCCTCCGTACAAAGGAGACTCTGCCAAAAATTTTCCAAAATTTTGGGAGTTAGAAAATTTTTGAAAATTTTTGGGAAAATTTTGTTAACGACGAATAATTTCAAATTGAAAATTTAAAGTAAATTAGTAGATGGAACTAATCTGCATCAGTTATGAATGAAAGATAAAAAAAATTCAATATTCAAATTGAGTTCGTATGAAAATGGGAAAATTAATTTGAATAGAAGTATATGTGAAAACTTCTGTAAGAAAGGTATAAATGATTTGAAAAGTTATGATTGTATATTATTGCTAAATAAGATATGCAGGTATTAAAAAGGGAAAAGAAAATTTGATTTGATTCCAAAAGATAAATGTGAATCGCCCGACTAAAAGGTACGTATTTAAATTTCTAGATGAAATTGGATTGGGTTTTTGATGTAGCCACTTGGCTTTTGTTTTCTTTTGGACTTTAGAAGCCCGTAGAGGCCTTTTGTAGTTGTACCGAGCTAGCCACGCAAAGGAGACGCTGGCAAAAATTTTCGAGAATTTAGAGAGTTAGAAAATTTTTGATAATTCAAAATTTGATTTTAAATTAATTTGAATGATTGGGTAAAAAGGGATTGTTTGAAAACCGTGAGAGAGTTTGGGAAATTAGTAAGAAGGATAAGAAGCCTTTAATAAAAGATATTGTGGCAAATTGGTAAAACTGTTGGTTTTGGGGAAAAAGTAAACGGGTATTGGACCATTCTTCCTAACTAGTAATTTCAGGGACGAAATTCTTTTAGGGGGGAGGAATGTGACGACCCGTAATTTTTAACAAAATAAATTGGAATAGTTAATTGATTTTAAGTTATTTAAAGGTAAATTTTAACTTGAATTCCGAATATTAATATTTACTTGATAGTTAAATCATTGTATTATATAGTTTAGCTATTGAATTTAATATTTGAAATTGGGTAAAATATCGAATATGGAATTGTAAGCCTGTGTAAAATAATTTGAAGGCTTATAAAAATTTTAATGATCATACTGAAGATTATAGAATGGTGAAAATTTAATTTAAAGATGATTCGTTCAATTTTAATAATATATTGTTTAAATTGAATTTAAAAATAGCCATCCGAGGCACAGTCTCGGAATTCAACGAAACCAGTCCCATTGGATTCGTAATAGTTAGTTATTATTGGATTTCAATTTTCGTAACAATCGGAGTTGCCATTTGACCCTGGCAGCTCGAATCGCTTAGAACTATTTTAATCAGTTTAATTTAAAATTGATCGTTTACTTCTGTAACTCGCGCATAGGATCGAATTAGCTTTCGAAACATGTTCCATTATGTTCGGAACGCGGGTAAAACATTATAAACGCCCGTCAGTACGTCTGATTCGGGTTCGGGATTTCACGCAAGCTTAACGAGACGTTTTGAAAATTTTATAATGTGATAAAATTTAAAATACCTATGTGTCAGAGATATTTTTGGAGCGTACTCATGAAGCTTCCCATAATCGATATTTTATTCCCGTCTTCCTCTTTCACCTTCAAACAGAAGCCAAACCGAACAAATAAAATAAAAGGGGTCCATGCCGTTCGAAAAATGGAGTTCCTTCTCTCCCTTATTTCGATTTACAAAATAAAAATGGCCGAAGCCCTTCATTAAAATAAAAAAAAATCAAAATAATAGATGCGAATGAAGAGATCCCAGATCAAAATCAAATCGACTTGAACTCAATTCGATCGAAGGGTAAGGGGTGACGTAGCGCTCGTCTTACGAGCATTTGAAAGCATCGAGTTCGAGTAGGGTTTGCCGAAGTCCATCGTGACGATGTCGCATGACCAAGGAGGACTCGATTTTGTTCGACGTCGCGAGAAGACGGCGGTGGCATCGACTTCGATGTTGGGTCGAAGTACATCTGGGCGATGATTGGACGATTTGGGTGTTGTTTTGGTTCGTCATCGAAGTTCGCCCCTGGGATAGGGTTTTGAGGAGGCTCGTTCGCTGCAGGGATTTGTCGCTACAGTGTTTTTGGATGTGGCTCGGTTGCAAATCGCTGGAGTGGGTCACCATGTTCGTATTCAGACGATGGAAGGGTGGAAGATGATGCTATGTGGCCGGGCTTCTTTGGTCTGAGAATCATGGAACTGATTGAGAAGGAAGTGGGTGGTAATTAGAAAACTAAGGTGAGTAATCTTCGACCTGTATACCCGAGTCGATATATGCATGTGTGAAAGCTTTAATATTTGGTTGTTGTTATCTATTATGTTGTTTGAAAGAAAACAATTTTAAGTTTGAAAATGAATTCGAAAGAAACATTTAAATGGGATTGAAATGATCAGTTAATCAGAAAAATACATGATTGTTTTTATCTTGAAGTTAATTAAAACTTAATGATTCGGAATTTAAATTGTTAAGAAAAATAAAGGGTTAAATAAATAAGTTAATTAATTAATGATATTGATTTATTAAGTAAGTTAATAAGGTTCCTAAATTAATGATTTGGATTGAGGTTGTTAATTTTGGGTCAAATTAAATGGAAATTAAATAATGTAATTAAGAATGAATTAACCAATTAATTTGTGATTAAGTGACTAATTAGAGTTAAGTACTTAGTGAAGCAATTTAAGGATTGGTTAATAAATATAGCTAATGAAAGATCATTGGTTAAGGTTATTAATGTGATTAATTTAAGATAATTAATTTTATTAATTAATTAAGGATAATCAATTGTGAAACTTGGTAGGTATAATTGCTTAATGTAATTTATTAAGTATTATTACTTGGTGAAGTAATTAGTGATAATGGTTGAATGTGATAAATTAATGAATGATTAATAAAAGAAAGAAATTTGGATTTAAACTACTTGGTGAAATTGATGAGAAAGATAATTACTTGAATGTAATTGTAAAAATAATTAATCCAGGTAGATTAATTAAAATGAATAATGAAGGAATAGTTGATTGATTGATTTGAAACTAATTAATGATTAAATGAAGAAATCTAAGTGGTTGAGGTTGGTAATTTAATCAAAATTAATTATATTTAATTTGTATGAGATTAAGCTTTGCTTATGGATGATTGAATGGTATGAGATGTTTTGAAATAGTCGGTATCTTTGATATGAAATGGAGTGTATTTCATTTCGATAGATTAAGTTAGGATGGTACGAGTTTCGAAGAGACCGGGGTCGGGTATTAGGAAAATACCCAAAACCACTTCGAATTTTTAGTAAATTGATTTGTGAAATCAATAGGTTGAAATGAAGTGATTTAAGTAAATTGGATTATTTTATCTAAGTTTGGTATCTAAAAATTGATGTGTGGAATAAGTGTTGTCTATAGAAAATTGCGAATTTGTTAAACTGATATATGTTACCCCGGGTTTATGTAAGTTGATTGCTTTGGAATTCCATGTTAGTTGGGTTTACTCACGTTGGTTTCCAGCCTGACCCGGGTGTTACTTTGGTGTAATGCTCGGGTCAGACCGAGTATTACAGATTTTCAGGTAGGTACGTTCTGGAGCTCAGGAGACGAGCTGGAGGGCAAGTACGTATAGAGTATTTCCGATGCAGTATATTATTATATATATATCCGAGTCATGGTTTTTATATGATTAGTGACTGTGTATAATGTGAAACTCTGATGTATATTAAATATAATCGATAGTTATAGTATTCTTTTGTAAATTGTTATTATTTATTTTATTTTATCCGCTGCGAATGTGAGTTGTTGATGTTTCCGTTCTTCTTCTTCTGTCTCTTTCTTCTTTTCCATAACTATCTGGAATTTCGGGTTTGAAAATTTCGGGTCGTTACATTTTGGAATGATTTAATCTTTATTTTGATAAAGATTTAGGTTGAAATAATATTTTATTTTGAAGTATAAATATTGTTTTAAAAGGTTATAACTACGGGTTATAATAACGATTGGTTGTTAAAGAGACCGGGATCGGATATTGTCTTATAGCCGGCCAATACCGAAAACCACTTTAACAATTGTGTACGCGGTGGAGATTCCAGAATGTAGTAGGATGGTGGCGACGTTCTCGAGGTATATTACGTGGACCCAACTCCCGTGAGTTGGCATATATGACTAAAATAGGAGCTATACCGGGCTACACAAAGGGTCGCACCCTTTCATCGAGCATGCTCCATCGGAAACCATTCTATTACTGTTGTGATTCGATTCGATGGCGCCACTTTGATTCGGGGGTATTGTTCGAGGTGGGTGGAAGCTGCTGGCTTGCCGTCACCACCGGTCCGGGAGTGCAAACGGTGTATCCACCCTGGCATTACCTCGCGTGCCATGTCATATCCTTATATCGAGCCCACTACGATTTTGGTTTTAAAGATCCGACCGCGTTAAGGTTCACCATCCCCTTAACGCTATTTTCTATATGATTATACTTTACTGATTAGACACTACTGTATATAGCGCAATATACTACATAGTAAATAGTTTAACGGATCCTTAGAGGATGGGCGGTCCCAAGCATCTTCTAAGTTACTTGTACTTTTACTACAGTTCACTTGAGTTGGTTTACATTGTATAAGTATGTATTTCCTGACTCGAGTGTTTGTATTTTTATTTACGCTCGGGTCAGCCTGAATTATTCATAGATTTGGATTTCCACTTTTTGGAGATTGGAATCGCTGGAGATTATCTACTTGTCAAGTTTATCTTTTGAAATCTGTTGTTCCTTTCATCTCTTGTATTAGTTGACATCTATGAAGTGAGACTTCTTTTGTACTTTATTTCCTCTGTTGTGTTTTATGTAACTCTGATATTTTTATATAATAGCTTCATGAACTACTATCTCTTTTTACTTCCGCTGCATTATTATTACTCTGTGTTTGTGATCTGTGATTTTTATTCACTGTATATTCTGAGATTTGCCAAATTTTTATTTACAACGCTGTATTTTGAGCAATTCAATTCTGGCATGAGTGTCTACCTGTACACTTATAATGGATGCGAATGGTTGAAAATACCGGGTCGTTACATAAGTCTAGCAGACTAAATGGATTGGAATAAAATTTATTAAGGTGGAAATAAATTTGTGAATGAATAAATGAATTTACAGTTGCAAGTAAATGAAACTGAAACTCAATGTTGAAATTCATTTTGAATTTGTAAGTAAATGGAAACTAGTGAAGTGAACTAAACAATACAAAGGATTGAGAATAGAATTATAAAGTTTATTAAATTGTAAATAATATAGAGGAACAAATTAATTTAAATTTGTAAGCAAATGAATTAAAATTTAAATATTGGAATCAATTGGAATCAATTTGAATTATATTACGTAAAGAGGAATTGAAAATTTATTTTGAGTGGACTAAAAGAACAAAGTTATAAGAGTTAAAATTTATTGGAAACTGAAATAAATTAGTAAATGGATCTAATTTAAAATAATGATATAAATCGGTCATGAATGGAAGATAGTTGATAAAATTCAATATTCAGAGTTAGAAGATAAATTAAATTCAAATAGAATTGAAACTGAAGCATTGGAACTCATTTTGAATTGGGTTAAGTGAAGTTTAAGAATTAATTCAAAATGGTTTGACTACGATGAATAAATTTCAATATTTAATGTGACGACCTCGATATTATTAACATTTGAAATGGAATATTTAATTGATTTTAAATACTTGGAGGTTAGTTTAACCTGAATTTCGAATATAAGTATGAATTTGGCAATTAAATTATTGAATTTAATTTATTAATAGTGGGTAAAAATTTGAATTTTCAATTTTAAGCTTGTTCAAAAAAAAATTTGATGGCTTAGAAAATCTTTATTGATAATACTGAAGATAATGGAAGCTTCAAAATTGGATTTGGAAATGTTTTTTTTTCAGTTTTGAATTTATATCGTTTAATCGATATTTAAATATAGCCTTCCGAGGCACAGTCTTGGATTTCGACGAAACCTATTTCATTAGATCCGTAATATTGTATTATTTTCGGATTTCAATTATCGTAGCATTCAGAGTTGTCATTTGGCCGTATGATAAGCAAACGAGTTGTAATTTATATTAAAACTTAATTTAATAACTGGTTCGAAAAGCTATCTTCTCCATACAATCGAATTTGGACTCACAACCTTTTTCATTGTGTCCGGAATATGGGTTTAACATTATAAACACCAAGCGACACGTTTCGATCGGAGTTCAAGATCGTAAGTTGCGTAATTCAAGACTATTTGAATTTAAATTTAAAATTTCAAAACAAATGATAAGTAATATAATTCCATTCTAGCATGAAAACAATTTGAGAAATTAGCACGTGTCCCTTACGTTGAGAAATAATAACGAGCAAACAATCATCAAAGCCGGCCTCCTCAAAAATCACGAGTTCCCCTCTTCCTCTTCAATTCCAATTCGATCCAAATAAAAAAAATTAATTTAATTAACCGAAGTCGAGCAGGCGACTTGGACGGATGATACAATGGAGGGAATCAGCGTAGGATTGTTGTCGTCTTCGGCAGGCAGTGGCATCGCATTGTAGCAAGGGTTGCAGGCCGCGATGTTGAGGCGGAGTTCGCGACCATGTCACGATGGTTGCTTCCAGGCGGCGGCTCGTGTGGGGTATCGCGAAGGTCGCGAGTCGCTGTGGAGGCTCACATATGATGGGGCTGCATGCGAGTGCACGAGGCAGGAAGTGCCACTGATGGTCGTGAGCTAAGGTTTCGGTGGCGGCGGCATTCGCGATTAGATCGCGTTCGAGGGTGGGCAATTCGAAGGCAGGCTAGGGTTTGGAGTTAATGAGCATTTGATCGCGAAGGCAATGAGGTTTGACGTTGATCTAGGGCTCGACTTTCAAAACATCGCTGTCGAATTCGTGGGAAAGGTAATAACTTTAATTTTATTTTAAATTTACATATGCTGTATAAATTAACAAAAGAAAGAAAATAATGTTTTAATTTAGATTTAGGTTAGAAAACAATATGACCAGGATTTTATTTTTACAATAAAGTAATTTTTTTTACTGTGTTGTTTATATAAAATAAGAAAATAAGTACACAAATATGTATTTGTTCAAATTACTAATTATTTTAAATAATGTAATATGTGATTAATCTATTTTTAATCGATAAGGATATTTTATAAAATAAATGTTGGATTTGGTTAAGGTTTAAATTTAGTTTTAGTTAAATACATTAATTAAAAGAAATTAGTTCAAATATAATTATCAATTCAGAATTAATCACTAGTTAATTAATTATTAATTAATTTAAAGTAAATTGGTTATTCGACTTATTTTGAATATTAATAAAAATCATATAATTGTGTGTACAAGGTCTAAAACCGCGAAGAAAACAAGTCAAAATGGGAAGGGATTGCAAATTAAAATCTAAGGTGAGATCTTATCACTCAATCAGATTTTTTTCTGATTTTAAATTTTAAGAAGTAAGATTTAAAATTGTTAATTGTGTTGATTGTTTGCTAGAATGATAAAATTATTATCATTTGTATTGAAATAGACCGTATGCGCCGCATAATAGCGGAGGTTATTATATTAAAATCATATACCGCGATATTCCACCTCGAAGTGGAATTGGTATTATATATGTATTTGGAGTTGTTGATTTCCCGCATTATATAGCGGGTGAGACCCTATTGCGCCGCATAATAGCAGATAATATTTTATAAATCCCATATACCGCGATATTCCACCTTGAAGTGGAATGAGTATTTAATTATTGTGCTAGCGTCTGTCGATGCAGGGAAACATGTTGGAGGGATCCAACTGGATTCCTCAAATATTTAATTTTTTTCGTATGTTGTGTGTTGATTATTTTTAATTCGTGTGACTATGTGTGATTGAAACTGTTGAAGGCTATAATTTAGCCGAATATATTTTTGGTATCGTAGGATACCAGAAATAAATAAATAAATTTGATTTTGAAATTTGGGTAGAAAATTTATAGTAAATTAATTTAAAGGAATAGTGTGAATTTTAAAAGAAGAAAATTTAAATAGATAAAGTTTTATCTTTGAAAACTTAATAAATTTCAAAAAAAATATGGGAAAATATTTTAGTATAGGAATTTCAGGTAATATTGTTTAATGGTTGAAGAAATTATTCAAGATACGTATTTTATATAATTGAAAAATATAAAAGAAATTTATTTCAAAAGGAAATAAATTTAGAAATTAAATTTGGAATTTAATTTAGAGTTGAAATTAATTTTAGAAATTGATTTGGGAATTAATTTGGAGTTAAAATGAATCTTAGGAATCGATTTGGAAATTTGGTTAGGTGTTTTGGAAATAACCTGGGAAATCAATTTGAAATTGATTTGATATTGGAAAATTAATTTGGGAAATCAAATTGGAATTTGATTTTGTGTTTAAAATAAACCGAGAATCGGTTTGGGATTTAATTGGGCTTGAAGGTGATATTTGGGAATCGATTTAAAATTCGTATGTCAATTGATATTTGGAAATGTAAATTCACAAAGGGAATTTGTAATGAAAAGGGAAATTGTTTAAAAATAAATATTGGTTTATTTTTTTAAAGTGTGGAATGAAATTTACGAATTGGAATGTAAATTAAAAGAAATCAAGAAGATTTATTAATTTATTGGAATGGACCATTTTGTAATGGAAAAAGAATTCTTCCCTGGAAAGCCGAGTATATTTTTTTTGAAAATAGCTTTTGAATAAAATTTTGAAAGTTTTAGATTTGGTTTTAAAATAATATTGTTGAAGAAATTAGGTTGGAAATTGTTTACAGTAAAAATTTATTTAATTGATCATATAAGGGATTATTTTAAAGATTTAAATTAATATTTAATGTAGAAAATAGTTATTTAAATATTTATACTTTATTTACAAATTTTTATTTTAAAATTAGTTTTGGACCTGAATTTTTATATGAGATATTAGTATAATATTTTTCGTAACTAATATTAAGCAAATATTCTAAAATAGTTTATTTTAAATGTTTCCAACTATATTTTGAATAAGTATTTTTTTATTTGAAATCGGCAAATTTTCAGTGGAAATGAATAAATATTTGGAAATGTTTTCCGCGTAAGGAAGAAAATTGATTTGAAATTTATTTTCAAAGGATTAAAGTGTGAAAGTTTGATTTGAATTTGTTTTCAAAGTGTTGAAAAGTGAAATGTTATCTTGCGAAGATATTTGGAAAATAATAATAATTAGGAGAAAATTATTTGAAATCATATGATGGTTGTGAATGTTGATTGATTGTTAAATAACCGACTATCAATATTGGCCTTAATCGGCATTTGAATTTCGATGCGACCGGGAGTCGAATTCCAACTGGATATTCGAAACCCACATCGATCCTTTGTGATTGTGATGGATCTTTTGTTTAAAAGATAAAAGTGAAGTTGTTGTGATTCGTTTGAATCTAAATGAACACTTATTTTCAAAAATAAGCGCTCATTATTCGGATTAGCCGGGAGAGGACCTTGTGTCATAGAACTCATTTTGAATAATGATACAATGAAATGGGATGGCATTTGAAGATGGTGTTGAAGGCCGGGTATTTTCGAAAGCGAAAGGATACCCGTCGAATGTCTCTGCACCGGGTTGCTCCGGTATAGAGATTTTATCACCCTTTGTGATGGGGATTCCCGATGTGATTATTGAATATCCGAATTGCAAGGGCTTCTTTGGAAGTGCCTTCGGTTTCGTTCGATCCTGGAACGGACTTGTATGGATGTGTGTTTGACGTTACACTTTGAGATGTATAGCTGGTTTCTATCAAATACATTTCTGTTGGTGGCGGAGAATTTATTCTCTTAGGTTAACACCCTTCTCTGAGACGTACGAGCTCAGAGGTTATGTATTTGATGCTTACTAGTGATACATTCCCAATTTGGTAATGTGGCATACGAAGTGCTACTGATCAATTGTTGATTGAAGCATGGCTTTTGTGAAAGGCGTAGCTTTGTTGACGAGATTTCGTTGGACCTCACACCCCCGAATGGTCAAAACAGGAAGAATGCAGCAAGGTTATAGGGAGTAGCGCCCCTTAAGGCATGACATTTCCTTATGGATAGAAGTGGTATCATGGTATGGAGCCCAGATACTTAACTTATGTGGATATCGCAAATATATATTACTTTGTGATTGTTGTTGTTGAGGATCCTCGGATAAAGGTTGTTTACAACTGGGGGATGACATAATCGTGCCAGTAGTTACCTATTTTTGCAGAGGTAACCCGACCTTGTGTTGGCAGAGATCCGGTTAAGTTCTCAGGGTTGTCCCTCCAGAGGCGTACCCATGTTGCCTAGGAAGTTCCTTAGCCTGACCATTTGTTGGAAATCCAATTACCAGTACGCGCCTTGTACGGTTTTAATTGTATAACCTGTCATTTAATATGGTAGCTATAGTAGGCATACTATAATGGTAGGTATGCTGGCTAAGATTAATATTATACTTTCAAAAATGTTTTCACACTATGCACTAATAATAATATTTAAAGCGTTTTCTCGTATTAAGCTTTTTTGACTTTCACAAGGAGAAATCTCCTCCAAGTCTGCGTTTGCATCGTGTGTGTGGCGGGAGGCCCTATGGTAGTTTCATTTTCAAAAAGCATAGCGGATTTCTTTTAAATTCCTTTGTAAAAGAATAACTATTTTTAAGATCTCACACCAGTTCCATGACTGACGTGGAGTTTATTGTTCCCTTTCTAAACTCTGGGTGCCCATAATTTTCCACACGGGCAGCCTAGAGTCAGGTTGTCAGTTATTCGAGAGCGACGTCAGAAAAGAGATGCTGTGGAGAACTGGAGTTGAATCTGGATGGCGAGACAGATCTCTTTACTATGTAGTGTCCGTTACATGTGGTTAGTGCAAATCAGTTTTTATATGGTCAAGTTATAATAACTGTCAGTAATGTATGTTGTCGTTGTAAACTCTAGTGTTGTATTGTATTAACAGTGATGAGTCTTTGATTTAAAGATTATTCATTTATCTATTATATATTGTTCCGCTGCGATATGTGAGATTCTGTTATTGTTTTCTGTTCTTCTCCTACCTCTTCGTTCTTTAACCCTAACGGTTCAGTTTTTCGACGATCGACTTTGTGACATTTGATACAGTGGACGTATTAATGTCGACTTTCGGAAGTCGAAAAATCCGGTCATTAGAAAGTGGTATCAAAGCTTTTGGTTAAGCGACAACCTTGGCTCTGTTGGGTGTTACTCATTAGAGATAGAGTCAGTAGTACGCTAGAATGAGTTTGAGTGTAATAATAGATATGAGCGCATATTTGTTAGTGAATATAGAAATTGTTTTATATTGTGACGATTGGTTTTTTGAGTGGTATATGGATTCTGGTCGGCATAGTCTGTACAACTCTATCGATAGGAATTTCTAATCATTCGTACAGAACAATTCAACACGATATTGTTTTAAAAGTAGGGTAAGTAAAATAACTTTACCCAAAACTATTTTGTATATAAAAAGAATAATTTTCCGTAAATTATTATAGTATATGGATGCTTGTTTGTTAGGAAGTGATAATATTAAATTATTATCATTGAAGTTGAATAAGAAATTGAAATCATAATCAAAAGTTGAGAAACAAAAATCCATGTACAAATGAAATTTGAGAATGTAAATTATAAATGTGATTTATAATTTGAAATATAATTCCAAAGATGTTTTTGGAAATGTTTTTGGAAGGATTTGGAATTTTGGAAATTAAATTCCTATTAAGTTTGGAAATGATTTTCAAAGGTTTTTGAAAAAAATGTTTTGAGGGGATAAAAGCTCTAAACTCTTTTTGGCCGCTGGAAAATAACTTCGTGATGACTGCAGCATCATCGATGTTCATTTTCGGGTTTCCAAAAGACGGATTGCTTCCAAATGATTTTAAATGAAAGTTGTTTGCAAAATGGGTTTGGTTATGGTAATTCAAAAGGGATAATTTGAATTGATTTCAAAAAATGATTTTTGAAAGGTTGATAAGACTCTGGAGTGTTATATAAAATAGTTATGGAATATCATTAAGTTGATAGCTTGTAAAGTTGAAGTTGTTAAAATAAAAATCTAACTTAAATAGAAACTAGAAAAGGTAGATGTGGAAACAAAATAAGTTGGAAGGAAAAATTTAAATCAAATGGAATTAAAAATGAAAATTTAATAAAAGAATTGAGATTGAAAATTTAAGTCAAATAAAATGATGATATGGATAAAAAAATGAAATTGAAATTGAAATTTGATTTAATTTGTATGAAGGTAAATTTGAGAAGCCTTATAGACCAAATGTTGGAATTAAATTTTATAAGATGGAAAATTAGATTGTAAATGAATAAATAAATTTGCAATTGAAAATAAATGAAAGTGAATTGACTGTTGAAATTCATTTCGAATTTGTAAGCAAATAGAACTGGAATTGGAATTGTATTTGATTTGTAAAGCAGAGTATTGAAATAAAATTAGTAAGCGAAACTAATTGAGGAAAAGACCAAATAGATATGGTTTGGAACGAATTGAATTCAATAATTATAAATAAAAGGTAAATTTGAATTCATATAGAATTGGAAATCCAGTTTAAATATAAGTGGTTATAAACCAAAATAGTGAATGGAAAATAATTTTTGGGAACAAACAGAAGAATAAAATTGGAATTGGAGCTGAATATTGAAAACCAATTTGAATTGTGTGAAATAAAACGAAGTTGTTCGAAGTAAACTAAAGATAATAAAGGTTAAAAAATGGTTTGAGATAAAATGAATTAGAACTTGTAATGAAATAGTAAGATGAATTAGTTGTGAATGAAAGATAATTGATAATTCAATATTCCAGAAGTTAAACTAAATCCAAAATAAAATTGAAATTGTAAATTAAATTCAAATGAAATTGAAAATGTAAGATTTAATGAAATTGGATATATAAATTCAACAGTGAACTAAAGATGGTATAAGAAGTATATATTGAATTTTTTTTAAAGAAATGTGCAAAATGATATTTGAATGTTGTAATTGGATATTATGGTTAGCAGGATATACAGGTGTATTAAAGAAAAAGGAAATTGGGATTTTGATTTCGAGGATAAAAATTTGAATTGCTCGACAAAAGGTATGTGTTTGAATTTCAGTATGAAATTTGATGATTTTATTGCCCAGCCGCTTGGCTTTTTCTTTTCTTTTTGAAATCTGGAGGCTTGTGGTGCCATTTTGTAGTTGTACCAAGCTAGCCGTGCAAAGGAGACGCTGGTGAAATTTTTCGAAAATTTCGAGAGTTAGAAAAATTTTGAGAAAATTTTGAAAGTTTGAAATTTGAATTCAAATTTAAATTTGAATTACTAGGAAAACAATATTGTTTGGAACTTATAATTGAGCTTGGAAAGTTAGTTGAAATAAATCTTTAATAAAAAGATTTGGGTTGATAAGTTGATAAAACTGTTGGGTTTGGAAAATATCAAACGGGTTGAGGATCATTCTTCCTAACTAGAAATTTCGGGACGAAATTCTTTTAAGGGTGGAAGGATGTGACGACCTGGAAATTATTAACAATTGAAATGGAATATTTAATTGATTTTAAATACTTGGAGGTTAGTTTAACCTGAATTTCGAATATAAATTTGAATTTGGCAATTAGATTATTAAATTTAATTTACTAATAATGGGTAAAAATTTGAATTTTCAATGTTAAGCATGTTAACAAAATAATTTGATGGCTTAGAAAATCTATATTGATAATACTGAAGATAATGGAAGCTTAGGAATTGGATTTGGAAATGTTTTGTTCAGTTTTGAATTTATATCGTTTAATCGATATTTAAAAATAGCCTTCCGAGGCACAGTCTCGGATTTCGACGAAACCTGTTCCATTGGATCCGTAATATTGTATTATTTTCGGATTTCAATTTTCGTAGCATTCAGAGTTGTTGTTTGGCCGTTTGATAAGAAAACGCGCTGAAATTTATATCGAAATTTAATTTAACAGCTGGTTCGAAAGCTATCTTCTCCATACAATCGAATATGGACTCAGAACCTTTTCCACTGTGTCCGGAATAGGGTTTAACAATATAAACGCCTAGCGGCACATCTCGATCGGAGTTCGAGATTGTAAGTTGCGTAATTCGAGACTATTTGAATTTAAATTTAAAATTTAAAATTTAAAAACAAATGATAAGTAATATAATTTCATTCTAGCAAGCAAACACATTGAGAAATTTTTAGCACGTGTCCCTTACCTTTTCATATTGTGTACAAGTGTTTCCCTTTCGTTTAAAGAAAAAGGGAAAAAAATTAACGAGCAAACAATCATCAATGCCGGCCTCCTCAAAAATCATGAGTTCCCCTCTTTCTCTTCAATTCCAATTCGATCTAAATAAAAAGGAATTTTATTTCAATTAACCGAAGTCCAGTAGGCGACTTGGAGGGATGACGCGATGGAGGGAATCGGCATGGGATTGTTGTCGTCTTCGGTAGGCAGTGGCATCGCGTTGTCAGGCCTAGCAAGGGTTGCAGGCCGCAATGGTGAGGCGGAGTTCGCGACCTTGTCGCGATGATTGTTTCCAGGCGGTGGCTCGTGTTGGGTATCGCGAAGGTCGCGAGTCACTATGGAGGCTCGCATATGATGGAGCGGCGTGCGAGTGCAATCGAGGCAGGAAGTGCCACTGATGGTCGGGAGTTAGGGCTTCGGCGGCGGCGGCAGTCGCGAGCATATCGCGTTCGAGGGTGGGCAACTGAAAGGTAAGCCACGATTTTGAGTTGATGAGCATTTGATCGTGAAGGCAGTGAGGTTTGACGTTGATCTAGGGCTCGACTTTCAAAAGATCGCTGACGAATTCGTGGGAAAGGTAATAACTTTAATTTTATTTTAAATTTAAATATGCTGTATAAATTAACAAAAGAAAGAAAATAATTTTTAATTTACATTCAGGTTAGAAAACAATATGACCAGGATTTTATTTTTACAGTAAAGTAAATTTTTTTTACCGTGTTATTTATATAAAATAAGAAAATAAGTACACAAATATGTATTTGTTCAAATTACTAATTATTTTAAATAATTTAATATGTGATTAATCTGTTAATAAACTTATTAAATTATTTTTAATCGATAAGGATATTTTATAAAATAAATGTTGGATTTGATTTAGGTTTAAATTTAGTTTTAGTTAAATACATTTATTAAAAGAAATTAGTTAAAATATAATTATCAATTTAGAATTAATCACTAGTTAATTAATTATTAATTAATTAAAAGTAAATTGGTTATTCGACTTACTGCGAATATTAATAAAAATCATATAATTGTGTGTTCAAGGTCTAAAACTGTGAAGAAAACACGTCAGAATGGGAATGGATTGCAAATTAAAATCTAAGGTGCGATCTTATCACTCAATCAGAATTTTTTTCTGATTTTAAATTTTAAACAGTTAGATTTAAAATTGTTGATTGTGTTGATAGTGTGCTTGAATAATAAAATTATTATCAATGATATTGAAATAGACCCTATGCTCCGCATAATAGCGGAGGTTATTATATTAAACCCATATACCGTGATATTCCACCTCGAAGTGGAATTGGTATTATATATGTATTTGGAGTTGTTGATTTCCCACATTATATAGCGGATGAGACCCTATTGCGCCGCATAATAGCGGATAATATTTTATAAATCTCATATACCGTGATATTCCACCTTGAAGTGGAATGGGTATTTAATTGTTATGCTAACGTCTGTGGATGCAGGAAAACAGGTTGGAGGGATCCAACTGGATTCCTCAAATATTTAATTTGTTTCGTATATTGTGTGTTGATTATTTTTAACTCTTATGACTATGTGTGATTGAAACCGTTGAAGGCTGTAATTTAGCCGAATATATTTTTGGTATCGTGGGATACCAGAAATAAATAAATAAAATTTGATTTTGAAATTTGGGTAGAAAAATTATAATAAATTCATTCAAAGGAATCGGGTGAATTTTAAAAGAAGAAAATTTAAATAGATAAAGTTTTATCTTTGAAAACTTATTGAATAAATTTCAAAAAAAAAATGGGAAAACATTTTAATATAGGAATTTCAGGTAATATTGTTTAATGGTTAAAGAAATTATTCAAGATACGTATTTTAAATAATTGAAAGAGATAAAAGAAATTTATTTCAAAAGGAAATAAATTTAGAAACTAAATTTGGAATTTAATTTGGAGTTGAAATTAATTTTAGAAATTGATTTGGGAATTAACTTGGAGTTAAAATAAATCTTAGGAATCGATTTGGAAATTTGGTTAGGTGTTTTGGAAATAACCTGGGAAATCAATTTGAAATTGATTTGATATTGGAAAATTAATTTGGGAAATCAAATTGGAATATTATTTTGTGTTTGAAATAAAATGGAAATCAGTTTGGGATTTGATTGTGTTTGAATATGATATTTGGGGATCGATTTAAAATTTGTATATCAATTGATATTTGGAAATGTAAATTCACAAAGGGAATTTGTAATGAAAAGGGAAATTGTTTAAAAATAAATATTGGTTTATTTTTTTAAAGTGTGAAAGAAATTTACAAATTGGAATTTAAATTAAAATAAATCAAGAAGATTTATTAATTTATTGGAATGGACCATTTGGAAATGGATAAAGAATTCTTCCCTGGAAAGCCGAGTATATTTTTTTTGAAAATAGCTTTTGAAAAAAATTTAAAAGATTTAGATTTGGTTTTAAAATAATATTGTTGGACAAATTAGTTTGGAAATTATTTAAAGTAAAAATTTATTTAATTAATTTTATAACAGATTATTTTAAAGATTTAAATTGATATTTAATGTAGAAAATAGTTATTTAAATATTTATACTTTATTTACAAATTTTATTTTAAAATTAGTTTTGGACCTGAATTTTTATATGAAATATTAGTATAATATTTTTCATAACTAATATTAAGCAAATATTCTAAAATAGTTTATTTTAAATGATTCAAAGTATATTTTGAATAAGTATTTTTTATATTTGAAATCGGTAGATTTTCAGTGGAAATGAATAAATATTTGGAAATGTTTTCCGCGTGAGGAAGAAAATTGATTTGAAATTTATTTTCAAAGGATTGAAGTGTGAAAGATTGATTTGAATTTGTTTTCAAAGTGTTGAAAAGTGAAATTTTATCTTGCGAAGATATTTTGAATATAATAATAATTGGTAGAAAATTATTTGAAATCCAGTGATGGTTGTGAATGGTGATTGATAGTTAAATAACCGACTATCAATATTGGCCTTAATCGACATTTGAATTTCGATGCGACCGGGAGTCGAATTCCAACTAGATATTCGAAACCCACATCGAACCTTTGTGATTGTGATGGATAATTTTTTTAAATGATAAAAGTGAAATTGTTGTGATTTGTTTGAATCTGAATGAACACTTATTTTTAAAAATAAGTGCTTGTTATTCAGATTAGCCGGGAGAGGACCTTGTGTCATAAAACCCATTCCGAATAACGATACGACGAAGTGGGATGGCACTTGAAGATGGTGTTGAAGACCGGGTATTTTCGAAAGTGAAAGGATACCCGTCGAATGTCTCTGCATCGGGTTGCTCCGGTATAGAGATTGCAAGGGCTTCTTTGGAAGTGCCTTCGGTTTTTACGGACTTGTATGGATGTGTGTGACGTTACACTTTGAGATGTAAAGCTGGTTTCTATCAAATACATTTTTGTTGGTGGCGGAGAATTTATTCTCTTAGCTTAACACCCTTCTCTGAGACGTTCAAACTCAGAGGTTATGTAGTTGATGGTTACTAGTGATACATTCCCAATTTGTAATGTGGCATACGAAGTGCTGCTGATCATTTGTTGATCGAAGCATGGCTTTTGTGAAAAGCGTGGCTTTGTGGACGAGACTTCGTCGGACCTTACACCCCGGAATGGTCAAAACTGGAAGAATACAGCAAGGTTATTGGTAGTAGAGCCCTTTAGGGTATGCACATTTCCTTCTGGATAAAAGTGGTACCATGGTATGGGGCCCAGATACTTAACTTATGTGGATATCGCAAATATATATTACTTTGTGATTGTTGTTGTTGAGGATCCTCTGATAAAGGTTGTTTACAACCAGGGGATGGCATACTCCTGTAAGTAGTTACCTATTTTTACAGAGGTAACCCGGCCTCGTGTTGGCAGAGTTCCGGTTAGGCTCTCGCGGCGTCCATCCAGAGGCGTACCCATGTGGCCCAGGAAGTTCCTTAGCCTGACCATTTGTTGGAAATACAATTACCAATACGCGCCTTGTACGGTTTTAATTGTATGACCTGCCATTTAATATGGTAGCTATAGTAGGCATACTATAATGGTACGTATGCTGGCTAAGATTAATATTATACTTTCGAAAATGTTTCCACACTATGCACTAATAATAATATTTAAAGTGTTTTCTCGTATTAAGCATTTTTTATTGTCCTAAGGAGAAATCTCCTCCAAGTCTGCGTTTGCATTGTGTGTGTGGCGGGAGGCCTTATGGTAGTTTCATTTTCAAAAAGCATAGCGTATTTCTTTTAAATTCCTTTGTTTTTCTTTTGTAAAAGAATAACTATTTTTAAGATCTCACACCAGTTCCATGACTGACCTGGAGTTTATTGTTCCCTTTCTAAACTCTGGGTGCCCATAATTTCCACACGGGCAGCCTAGAGTCAGGTTATCAGTTATTCGGGTGCGAAGTCAGAAAAGAGTTGCTGTGGAGAACTGGAGTCAAAGATGGATGGCAAGACGTATCTCTTTACTATGTAGTTTCCGTTGCGTGTGGTTAGTGCAAATCAGTTTTTATATGGTCAAGTTATAATAACTGTCAGTGATGTATGATGTCGTTGTAAACTCTGATGTTGTATTGTATTAACAGTGATGAGTCTTTGATTTAAAGATTATTCATTTATCTATTATATATTGTTCTGCTACGATATGTGAGATTCTGTTATTGTTTTCTGTTCTTCTTCTACCTCTTTATTCTTTAACCCTAACGGTCCGGTTTTCCGACGATCGACTGTGTGACATTTGATACAGTGGACGTATTAATGTCGACTTTCGGAAGTCGAAAAATTGGGTCGTTACATCTAAAAATGAGAGTTAAACTGAATTCAGAATGGAATTAAAATTTGAGTTAAATGAAAATAGATACCAAAGCTTAAGTGGTGAAGTGAAATTATGTAACGACCCCGGTTTTGAGTTAAATTTGAATCGGTAATTTATTTAAATTTTTGGGGATAAATTTGAATTAAATTAGTAATCAATGTAATTTTTAGATTAAATTGTTATTTTTTTAATTTTTTCCAAATAAAAAAAGATATTTGTTTATTTATTATATATGTATATAAAGAATTTTTATATAGAATTTGGATTTGAGATTCAAAATATATATTGAAAATAAATTGAAATTTTGATTTGAAATTCAAATATAAATGTGTTGAAATATAAATTAGATTTAAAACTACATTTTAAAATTAGTATGAATTTGTCTTCTAATTTTAATATACATATAATTTGAGAGTTATATTTTGAATGAAATACAAATGATTTTCAAAACAACTGGTTAAAGCTAAATTCTATAATATACATATGTGTGTTGTTATATTTAAGTTGACTTTAAATTGGATTTTCAAATTTAATTTGAATTGGATTAAAACTTGGAATTCAGAAAGATAGATATTTTAAAATCATTTGGATTTTAAAATATATGAATAACATTTTATTTATATATATAATTGGTTTTATTTTCTTCAAAAGTAATTTATATATATATATATATATATATATTGATAAGAATTTATAAAGTAAATATAAAAGCTTTATTATTAACATTTAAAATAAATATAAATTACTTAAATGACAAGTGTTAATACATTAAGACACATTAATAACAAGGGATAACTAATTAACAATATTATATGACAAATGTTAAGATTTTGCAAAAGTGTCATTTTTAATTTTGTTTTCTTTTATTTTTAAATTAATCATTTACGCCTATTTAAACATGCCCTTTCTTCACTTCATTTCTTTTCTATCTCCATTTCTTTTCTATCTTCATTCTAATACAAGAAAAATTCAGCTGTAACAAATTTCTCAAAACAAAGTCTGATAACTAGAAACTTATTCAATATCGTGTAATTCATTTTCAATATCAAAACTCAAACTAAGTCTCTAAGCAATCTATGATCAATACCTCCACAAACCAAAGATTTATCAAAAATCATCAACCTGTAATTCATTTTCCAGATCAAACAGTAAAGCCTGTAACTTTCTTCAACTAGAAATTCAAAAGCAATCTTCTCAGTTTTGAAAACCAAGATCAATTCAGCAAGCAAGTTAAAACATCACTGCAACAAAAGATTTCCAGTTCCAAAGTATTCTTCAGCAATTTTAGCATTTAAGTTTTTAAAATCAAAATATCTCTCCAGCAATTCAAAGTTTTTAAATCAAGAGGCATTCAAGTTTTAAAGTGTTAAAATCTATTTCAAAAAAAAAGGAACATCAACTCAAGTTTTCAAATCAAAACTGTTGTGAAGGGATCTGCTCATTATCTTTCTCAGGTGAGTAACATTATTTTTTAAAACTTAAGTATGAATCTGTTGCCTGATTATTTATAGAAATAAGTATGTTTGTGCGTATATTTATAAGTGCATTCCTATTTGTGTATATATATATATGAATGTATGGATGTGTGGATGTTTACATGGCTGTCATATCTGTATCTTGACTGTTCTTAGTTTGAAAGCTAAGAATTCAAACAAAATTCAATATCTCTTGATCTACTTGTTGTTAGGACGTAAGCTTCAAACAAGATTTGTTTGTTTGATTAAAGGTTGAGTTTTAAAAATTTATTTAAGTTAAAATAAATTTAGAAACTCACAGGAAACCAAAAAGAACAGAGCATGCTTAATTCAAGTGAAATTTCAAACTTCGTAATTGTAACGACCCGACTTCCTAAAACTAGGAAGTCGCATTGCTAATAAGAAAGAAAGGGATAGGAAAGAGAAAGAAAGAGAAGAAATAAGAAACAACACATTAGAATCTAAACAACGGAACAAATAAATTATATTAATAACATAAAATATTACATAGTTTACAATCACTATCAGAGTACACAGATAATACAACACATACTAGACAGTAATAAACACCTGTCCAGTATTTACAACATAATACAACTCAGAGACAACACATAACACACAGCCGAAAACTATATATCTAACGAAGAAGCTTCCTGCTTCATTGCTCCTCCAATATTCGTCAAAGGTAACCTGAATCCCTTGGCTACTCGTAAAAATTTGAGTACCCAAGAGTTTATGAAAAACAAAAATAAACTCCGGCTCAGACATTGGTCAGGTGTGAGTAACAGGCTAAAATTGCTTAACTTTCAAAAACCTTTTGAAAAGAAAGGTATCACGTATGACTTCCCACACACAAACATGGAAAAGTTTTTACCTTACGCTAACCAAAACATTTGATAGGAAATCCAGCGATATTATAATAGGTCTAGGGTTTTCAAGTAAATATGAAATAGCCGAAATTGTTACATTATTAAATTCCAGCTACTAGCCACAAAAGTGGGTAATATAGTCAAAACCGTTGGCACTTATTGGATTTTGCATTCCATGCAGCGGCTAGGCTACTAGGGTACCGCCCGTCATAGTACGTGGCCTAGATCAACGTACCGAGGAGTACGCCTGCTCCCCTGCAACACAAGGTCGGACCCATTCCTTACTGAACAGTTCCGAACAAGACAACCCCGTAGTTGGTGCGCGATTCAAACTGCCCACACAGCCGAATAAAAAGGGACTTCTAGACAGGGGAAAATCTTGCTCTCCAGTGGGAGCTACCCACGAAGCCTTGCTGCACCTCCCCTGTTTTATCCATTCCTGGTTGATGAGGCTTGAGGTTATGACTATCTTTAGAGAACACATCTCTTAGAATTCTCATCGTCCACCTGACGATGTGCTGAAAGCATTCAGTCCATACAAGTTCGTTCCGGTTTCGAACAAAACCGAAGGCATTATCTCGTTACACTCGTTTTGGAATCACCCTCAGAGTTAACGACGATAACCCTTGCACTCTGAATCTCCATCTCAAGCCTATAAGTACTATTTCCGTCAACTCATCACGGAATCACCCCTAGAGTTATACTGACTAATAGTCCTTACACCTCGAGTCTTCACTCTTCACATAAGATTCACGACCCATCGTTAATTTGGATCGATGTGGTTTTCGGATATCCAAATATGGAAATCCGATCCCGGTCTCATCGAAATCCAAAGCGTGTCTTTTAGGTCCAAGTTGTTTTAGAGTTTAAACCAATTCAATTACATTATCTATATATACACAGATAGATAATTCACAAATTCACAACAGATAATTATCATTATCATAACCATAGATAATTCACATTATCACTATCAAAAGATAATCCATATCATCATCACAATGCAACCAATGCATCCATATCTGACAACATTACCAATCTCATAGTTGAGATTCCAAACCATTAAAAGCAACCAATAACAACCATTCATAAGCAATGATCTATAATCATACTATCTGTAATTAATTTAAATTGAATTAAATTAATTACATCATCTTTAATTAATTTAAAATGAATTAAATTAATTATTAACATAATATAAATCTTGCTTGCATCATCATTAATTCATTACAAATTAATTAATTAACTAACCTCTAATTTATCATCTTAATTAATCACCCTTGATTAATTATACTTCAATTAATTTCACAACATTAATTACTCTAAAGCAAATACAGTAATTAATCTTTAATTACTTCATTAATTAGTTAACTATAATTAATTATATTTAACCTTAATTAATTACAATTAATTAATTACCCATAATCACTTATTAATGATTAATTAATCTTAATTAATCAATCTTAATTACATCATTAATTATATTAATTAATGATTCTTAATTATATTTAATTAATTACTCAATTAAATTAATTACTTTCACTAATTAATCTCACTTGAACCAAATTATTAATCACCTTTGATTAATTTCAATCTGTAGTTAACTACCCTTAATTACTTATCAAATTAATTATTCCTTAATTAATTTTTTAATTAATCCCTTGATTAATTATACAAAATAATTTAATCCCAATTACTTCACAATTCCACCCTTATCCACTAATTACATATAGTAGTTATCTCTAATTACTTTACCGAGTAATTTTACTTCATTAATTACATAAAGTAATTATTATCAAATCCAATGTTTAAAATTAATTAAACTTAATTAATTAATTTATACCAAACTCAATAAACCCCATTAATTACATTAAGTAATTAATGTCTTAATTATTTTTATTTAAGTAATTAACTTAAACAAATTTCACAATTTATTATCGTTAATTAATCAATCTAATTAATTATTAAAAATTAATCATATTAATTAATTACTAAATAAACCTTAGTTAATGGCCATCATTAACTATTATTAATTCTTTTATTACTTTTCCTAAATTACTTCTTAATTAATCCCTAATTTAAATTAATCCAAATTATTAATTATAAATTAAATAAATAAGTCATTCCTTAATTATCCTATTTATTTAATTATTTTAATATCTTAATAATTTCTAAGATAACCCATTCCTTATTAATAATTTTTTTAATATTAAAGTGGACATAGAGCATTGCATTTTAAAATTTAAATTCAAATTTCATTTTGAATCTAAAATTCAGAATGGTATTTATTAAAGCATTATCCAATTTAAATTTCATTTATATTCTTTTTTTATAAATAGATGTGCATAACATTTATTACTTACCTTCTAAAACTTATATAAGATAAACCTTAACTTCTTAATTTAATTTAAAATTAAGTTTTAAGTACATTATTATTTTAAATTACAAATTCAAGTTAACAAATCATTTAACTTTTTTAATAAACCTTTTATAATGACTTCATTCAAAAATAAAATCAAATTTACCTTTAACAAAACAATTTAAATTTAAACTTGTTTGAAAGCATTCAAATTTTAAAACTTATTCAAATATCCAGTTTTTAAATTCAATACTCTTGAACCATTCCTTGTTTAAATCATTTGAATTAAACTTGAATTAAACTTTTGCTTTACACCTTGATTTTAAAACTCCTTATTTAAAATACAAATTCATTTTTTTTAAAAACCTGAAGATTTTAAGATCTTTAAGAAATCTGGACTTAAATTTAAATTCAAACTGCTAGTTTAAAATTAGCTTCAGATTTAAAATGAAATAAAATTTTCAGAAAACTGCCCGGTTTCCATCTTCTTTTTATTTTTATCTTTTTTAATCTAAAACTCCTTTTAAAATTTTAAAAACTCATAAGATTTCAAACTCTTTGAAACTATAATTCATCCAACAGATTTGAATTTTTTTAAATCTTATCAAAACAGCTTATTCATTTTAAATTTTGATTTAAATTTAAATCTTCAGACAGTTTTTTATCAGAAAACCGTAATATTGTGAATTACCCAAGCCAACATAATAATACTTCGGGTCATCAGGCCAAATTCTTCAAGCAAAACGTAGCAAACACTCGAGTTCAAAACACCGCAGTACCCAGAAAAGAAAACACAGACAAAAAATGCACGGTGCACGTGCACCGTGCCTCAAGCTATCACCATCCTTCTCCGGTGACCTCCAATCATCAACGACCAACCCCATAATCAACCTCTACCATCAGTTCTTCCCTTCGCAAACTAAAATCGAATTCGAGAAGCCTTCACAAAACCGGGAACTGTAGAATCAGGTTTCACCCCCAAACCTGTAACACCCTCATCCTCCACCTTCTGACCACTGGAATGGCAGCGACTCCGGCCGCGAGTTCATCCACCAACCTACTATCATCCCCCAAAATCTCAATCAACTCGATCACTTCTTCATGAAGAACTGACCAAAGCAACCTACCTATCTTAAACTAGGGCTACAGGTAACAAATTATCTCCACTGTCTCAATGTTGATTTGCATCAACAACCATAATTTTTCCAATCATCAGTGACTGCTTCTCCACCTACCAGAAGAAACACGACCATTACATCTGCCCAGATCCCCCAAAATTTCAAAATTTCCCTTTTCTGTTCTACAAAGAACTGCACCTCTCCCTTTAATATATAAATTATGATTTTCATATTGAATTTCATATTTTGCTTTATGTTTCCATTTTATATTACTAAATTCATAAATTCACAAAGTTTGATTTTTACTTTTTATATCAATCACTGTTGTTATTTATTTATTTAAAACTTGAATAAAATTTAAACTTTGATTCTTAATTCAACAAACGCATTTAAACACTAATAAAGATTATATTATGTGTTGATGGGGTTTGACAAATTTTTGAACCTGGAAATAAAATACAGAGGACAGCACGATCAAGTTATCAATTCATTTCTACAGAAAACAGCTGATATAAATGTATATATCATTCACACTGAAACATGAAATCAACAAGCAACATTCTAAAATACTTAAATTTCATTAAATAGGATGTTACTCACCTTAACCTGATGGGCAGAGCAATGCATTTGAAAAAAACTTAGGCTTTTTAAAACATTGAGTTGCTTGGATTGCTTGAGTAAAAAAAACTGGAAGGCTTATCACTGAATTGCTTCCTCAATTTTTGATTAAAACTTGAGTGCTTGCTACAGATCTCTTGCATGCATGCTATATGAAACTCCAGATAGAAGATGATGCAGATGCCTTATACTTGAAAAATATACAGGCTGTTTTGATGTAGGTGCTTGCACAGATCTCAGATTTTTTTGAAAAACAATGCAGGCAGGCTTGAATTCCAGAGATGCAAGTGCTTTTACATTTGAAAAAAATATGCAGGATTGCTTGCATATGAAATGCAAGCTTCAAAATTTGAAATTGCAGGTTTCGGATTTCAAAATGGTGACAGACATGCTTTGCAATTTTACAGGGATAATGATTTACCATGTGCAGGTTCGATTGCATGTTTGAACTGAGGCTTTTGAAGATGATTTTGTTTTGAACATGATTTACTTGATTACAAATTTTGAATTTGAAAAATGGTTTTCAAGTTTCCAGATTTTTTTTTGCATTTTGGGTTTGAAGATTTATGTTTGGCTTTTGATTTTGAAAAAGGGAAGAAAAGAAGAATGTGAAAGTGTTTTATATGGAATAAAATTTCTGTTTAATTAAAATTTAAAGAAAATAGATGACACTTGTGCTTTACATTAACATTTGTCACCTTAAATGTCTTATTTCCTAACACATGTTAATTTAAGTTTCTAAAAAGTTTACACTTGTTTTATAAAAGTAATTTGTATTTAATTAACAGTTAATCAGTATTTGTTTAGTATGTTATTGTAAGATGGATGTAAACCTATGTTTAATAAATTAGTTAATATGTATTTATTTACATGTATATAAATTTTAAAACGAATAAATCAAATTTAACTTATAAAATGAAACATATACAAATAATTCAAAATCAAAACAAATTAAAAACATTTACACTTTAGATTTCAAAGCTTTGAATTCAAGTTCAAATTAAATTTTGAAATCCAGTTTATTTACAAATATGACTACACAATTTAAATTTTTGAAAAAACAATTATTTTTATTAAAAATTTATTTTTTAAAATAATGTATTATTATATAAAAATAACAAAATTTGATAACCGTAAATAACTTATTAAAAGAAACTGTCTTCTTATTAATAAATTTTTTTTTTTATTACATCATATTTAAAAGAAATCAAAATAACCTTATTGCTATTTATTTAAAATTTTAACTCGAGTTGAACATATTTTAAATCAGTTCAATATTTATCTTATGTATTTAAAAACATATTTATTTATTAAATAACCTTTGAAAAGTATAACATTTAAATAAAAATCAAAATTCCCAATTTACTAAAGATATATAATTTTAAAGAAAACAGTATTCATTTATTAATTAAATTTAAAACAATACCTATTTACAATATATACAACATTCTATATATATTATAAATATAAAACAGTTATTAGATTTAAAAAGATATAATCTATCAATTAAATATTTATTTTATTAGATTGTTAAATTAATTCAAATATTATTACAAAGATTATTAGATTAATTTAATTTTTAATTTAGATTATTAAATTGATATTGCTTTAAAATTTCGGGTCATCACATTCCTCCCCCCTTAAAAGAATTTCATCCCCGAAATTTAAAACAAAGGTAATTTAATAATCTATTTAAAAATTTAATTTTAAAACACAAGCATATACTAATGATATGCTAACAAATGTAGCAATCAATTTATCCAATCAAACAAATCTAATTATCCACAAAAAATTCTGGATAGAACTTCCACGAGTTTCCCCGGTATAAATATCGGGATACTCGCTCTATAGATTCTAAACAATCAATATTATTAAGGTACAAAGCTCCTATTCATCTAGATCTATAGACTAGACAGCATATCAGACTACAAATGAGTCTGATTCAACAACCAACCTCTATAACTGCTGGTTCTAAAACCAGAGATAGACCATATACGTACTCCCTCAGAGATACATGAAACTCATCGAATCCCAATTATCCAAACTGGCAATTCAATCCTGAAAACCAAATACTGATCCAAACAAAACAGAGAAAAGATCCAAACAGCTCTGAGTCAGCTTTCCAGACTTATCAAAACTTATAACTCCTGAATCAGAGAAAACTCCAACAACAATGAAGTCCCCAACTTCGAATTCCAAATTTCTCCATCCCTTATCCACAAAAGTCTTCAGACAATCCTGGGTTGCCAACATTCCAAACCGATCAGCTTAACCCTTGTTGATTCCTCCAGAAACAATCAGAACCCAACACAATGATCTCCTCAAGATCAATCCAAAACCAAGTACACAACTCTACTCTATAATAAAAGAAGACAGAACAAACTTCTCCTAATCCAGAAAAAGACAATCAGAAACACTTCCAAACTGCTTCTGCTGCACAACTCTGATCCGAAATAGATAAGAAAATGTTGACGAAGAACACAAACACCAACTAGACATCACCTTCCAGAAATATTGTTCTACAGATCCACAAAGAAAACTTAGAAATTCCATCAAAACTGAGTTGCTTCATCAAACTCCATCTCTAAGAATCATTCTCCAACTAAACAGAACCACCAATTCCACTTTTGGAATTCTAGTCAATAAGAAAACTCAATCTCCAAGCGCAAACAAACCTCTGTCTTTCCAGAAGACATCCAGAAAAATTTCTGACAATCCAAGAGAACACTCAAACAATCGCAAGTCACTTTTGCGATCAACCCAGAACAATTTCCAAAGAAAACTGTTCTCTATTTACCAAACAGAACAACTTACACTGGTCTAGTCAATCCATTAAAGAAACAGATCCACACAGCTGCTTTTGAACTTCACCTTCCGAAAGACTTCTTAGCTAAGACTTCTCTGTCGGCTCACAGAACATTCCAAGCTGCACTGCTGACATCAAAGCCAAAACTTCCTGATCCAAAACTCTTCGAGAAACTCGGACTTCAAAGCAAACCGAAACACACAACATCCTGCTGAATCCAACCCCAACACCGAAGCAGAATACTTCCAAAACTTGTTCCAAAGGAATACCTTCGGACATAACCATAGTCATTGCATCTCATCACGCAGTTACAACTTCCTGAGTTATCAAAATACCATTACTTGCTTCTGCACAAATGACATATCCAAACTCAACTCACCAAACTCTGCACTTCAAAGATGTCTCCGAACCTTAACAGGTTTCGTCAGAGAACGATGAAATGCTTCATCACAACAAAGCTTACTTGAGATGGTAATAGGTCTACAATCTCGACAAATATACTTCCAACCTCAACATCAGACTCCAATCAATGGTAGTAATCGTGTTACACACACCACTAGCTCATTTACCTTTATAAACTATATTGGAAAACCTGAACAGGTAACCCAACAGATAGGTAGAAATAGATAAATATATATATAAATATATTTAAAATTACAAATACGCTCTCTGAAGATAGACACCACTCCAAAGCCAAGGTATTCACTCAACGTAATGCTTTGATACCACTGTAACGACCCGACTTCCTAAAACCAGGAAGTCGCATTGCTAATAAGAAAGAAAGGGATAGGAAAGAGAAAGAAAGAGAAGAAAGAAGAAACAACACATCAGAATCTAAACAGCGGAACGAATAAATTATATTGATAACATAAAATATTACATAGTTTACAATCACTATTAGAGTAAACAGATAATACAACGCATACTAGACAGTTATAAACACCTGTCCAGTATTTACAACATACTACAACTCAGAGACAACACAGAACACACAGCGGAAAACTATATATCTAACGCAGAAGCTTCCTGCTCCATTGCTCCTCCAATATTCATCAAAGCTAACCTGAATCCCTTGGCTACTCGTAAAAATTTGAGTACCCAAGAGTTTATGAAAAACAAAAATAAACTCTGGGTCAGACATGGGTCTGGTGTGAGTAAAAGGTTAAAGTTGCTTAACTTTCAAAAACCTATTGAAAAGAAAGGTATCACGTAAGACTTCCCACACATAAACATGGAAAAGTTTTTACCTTACGCTAACCAAAACATTTGATAGGAAATCCAGTGATATTATAATAGGTCTAGGATTTTCAAGTAAATATGAAGTAGCCGAAATTGTTACATTATTAAATTCCAGCTACTAGCCACAAAAGTGGGCAATACAGTCAAAACCGTTGGCACTTAATTGGATTTTGGATTCCATACAATGGCTGGGCTACTTGGGTACCGCCTGTCACAGTACGTGGCCTAGATCAACATACCGAGGAGTACGCCCGCTCCCCTGCAACACAAGGCCGGACCCATTCTTACTGAACAGTTCCGAACAAGACAACCCCGCAGTTGGCGCGCTGCCCACACAACCGAATAAAAAGGGACTTCTAGACAGGGTAAAATCATGCTCTCCAGTAGGAGCTACCCACGAAGCCTTGCTGCACCTTCCCTGTTTTAGCCATTCCCGGTTGATGAGGCTTGAGGCTACGATTACCTTTAGAGAACACATCTCTTAGAATGCTCATCGTCCACCTGAGGATGTGCTGAAAGCATTCAATCCATACAAGTTCGTTCCGGGTTCGAACGAAACAGAAGGCATTATCTCGTTACACTCGTTTTGGAATCACCGTCAGAGTTAACGACGATAACCCTTGCACTCTGAATCTCCATATCGAGCCTATAAGTACTATTTCTGTCAACTCATTACGGAATCACCCTTAGAGTTATACTGACTAATAGTCCTTACACCTCGAGTCTTCACTCTTCACATAAGATTCATGACCCACCGTTAATTTGGATCGATGTGGTTCTCAGATATCCAAATATGGAAATCCGATCCCGGTCTCATCGAAATCCAAAGCGTGTCTTTTAGGTCCAAGTTGTTTTAGAGTTTAAAACAATTCAATTACATTATCTATATACACACAAATAGATAATTCACAAATTCAAAACAGATAATTATCATTATCATAACCATAGATAATTCACAATATCACTATCAAAAGATAATCCATATCATCATCACAATGCAACCAATGCATCCATATCTCACATCATTACCAATCTCATAGTTGAGATTCCAAACCATTCATAGCAACCAATAACAACCATTCATAAGCAATGATCTATAATCATACTATCTATAATTAATTTAAATTGAATTAAATTAATTACATCATCTTTAATTAATTTAAAATGAATTAAATTAATTATTAACCTAATATAAATCTTGCTTGCATCATCATTAATTCATTACAAATTAATTAATTAACTAACCTCTAATTTATCATCTTAATTAATCACCCTTGATTAATTATACTTCAATTAATTTCACAACATTAATTACTCTAAACCAAAAACAGTAATTAATCTTTAATTACTCCATTAATTAGTTAACTATAATTAATTATATTTAACCTTAATTAATTAAAGTTAATTAATTACCCGTAATTAATGATTAATTAATCTTAATTAATCAATCTTAATTACTTCATTAATTATATTAATTAACGATTCTTAATTATATTTAATTACTTACTCAATTAAATTAATTACTTTCAGTAATTAATCTCACTTAACCAAATTATTAATCACCTTTGATTAATCTCAATCTATAATTAACTACCCTTAATTACTTATCAAATTAATTATTCCTTAATTAATTATTTAATTAATCCCTTGATTAATTATACAAAATAATTTAATCCCAATTACTTTACAATTCCAACCTTATCCACTAATTACATACAGTAATTATCTCTAATTACTTTACTGAGTAATTTTACTTCAGTAATTAGATAAAGTAATTATTACCAAATCCAATGTTTAAAATTAATTAAACTTAATTAATTAATTTATATCAAACTCAATAAACCCCATTAATTACATTAAGTAATTAACGTCTTAATTATTTTTATTTAAGTAATTAACTTAAAAAAATTCACAATTTATTATCATTAATTAATCAATCTAATTAATTATTAAAAATTAATTGTTAGCGCCAAAATTGGTCACTAACACCCTTAGAGAGTTTGTGTAGAGAGATTAATGAAGAAGATAAATTAAAATAGAGAAGATAATATAAATTAAAATGCGGGAGACGAGAACACAGAATTTATAGTGGTTCGGCGTTGTAGCCTACGTCCACTTTGAAGTTGATCCTTTATTTCTTCACTTTAAACTTGATTACAGATACAATCCGCTTTTAAGCATTCAAATACAATTGTGAAATAAAAGTAGAAGTCTTGGATGAGGTTTGGATGAGGCAGAGTCTCCCTTGTGTTCTCTGAAATCTGATCCCTCTTTTCTGTGCCCCTGCCCCTCTATTTATAGACGAATGTGGGTTGGACTTCCCTGGTGGGCCAGACGTCCAGACAGCTCGGTCCAGATAGGACGCACCCTGCATGCCGAGTGGAACAGGCCGAACAGTCGGCATGCCGAGCCGTCCTTTCTAAGTCGATGGATCTCTCTGTTGAATGGAGGAGACGGGCCGAACAATGCTAGAATGCCCAGTGAAGCGTGGGTGCCGAGTGAAAGGCTTGCCGTGTGAAGGGTTTTGCCGAGCACAGGACATGCTGAGCAAAGGTTATGCCGAGCAAAGGATATGCCGAGCACAGGACATGCCGAGCAAAGGTGATGCCGAGAAAAGGATATGCCGAGCAGATGGAATGCCAGATGAAGAACATGCCGTATGAAAAGCTTGCCGTGTGGGATGCTGGATGCCGAACCATCGCCTGGATGCCGGACGACCTTAAGCCGAGCAAGCTAACTCCCTTTAAGGAGCAATCGTGCCGAGCGAATTAAGTCGGACGACCCTATGCCACGTACAGTCTTGGTCTGCCGAACCCCCTTCGATGCCGAGCACAGCCTTGGAAGGCCGAGCGTACTTCAATGCCGTGTAAAGAGCTGAATGGCCTTATGCCGAGCATCCACTTATGCCGAGTACAACTCTTCATGCCGAAAGTCCATGGATGCCGAGTGTTCCAATTGCCTAGTCGATTCTCCAGGTAACATTTTGCCCCCCAAAGTACACCGTGTGTTCGAACAGGGTGTACTTTGAACTACTGGACCATTGCGTTGCCACCGAGTGATGAGGATGCCGAACGATTTTTGCCGAACGTCTCTTGTGCCGGACGATTGGGAGCCGAGTGAAACCGCTTAGTCCGGTAGAGCCGGTCAGAGTCTCTTCGTCTTCTTCTTTTTCCTTATAAAAGTTGCCCTCTTCTTCTTCCTTCTCGTTTCTCACTCCTTTCTTCTACAATTCCGAGCTCTCAAGCCAGTCGTGCGATCAGAATTCAAGAGTTCCTCATAACTTTCCTACGCTCGATTCACGTACTATACAGTCTTCTCACCCGAGTTCCTTTTCTGGCAATTTCCCATCGATTCGCATAGATTTAATGTTGGTGAGGACTCGAGTTCGATTTGGAGCGTTTCCAAGGTCGAGCGTCTAGAGGTAGGGAGAGAGAGAGCTAAATTCGAATGCCTTGTAGGATTTTTAGTGGGCGTTCGGTGGAGGAGAGGAAGGTATGGAGGATATCTCGATTGTTTGGACTCGGTCATGATCTTAGTTGGCACGGCGTAACGATGGCCGAAAAAAGGGGTTAGAAGGATGAAGTGTGAGCCAGCGGCAAGGCCGGGCGTTGATTTGGCCGAATTGTACTCTGGCCGAACGTCACATTCTCAGCGCGAACTGAGCTTTGGCCGAACAATGGATGTAGGCCGAACAATGGCCTTGCCGAGCCATCAGTTAACCGAGCAAACTGTCCTGCCGACCGTAGTTAGATGCCGAGAAAACCCTAATGCCGAACCATACACATGCCTGACATACCTAAATGCCGAACACTCTTAACATGCCGAACATAGCTAGGCGCCGAGTGTACCCTAGTGCCGAATATATACTAATGTCGATCATACCAAAATGCCGAACACTCTCAATTTGTCGAACATATATAACATGCCGAACATAATCAATCATTGCCCAACTTCATAACTAAACTTTACTTGGCATAAACAGTTAATTACTTCCAGTGTCTTGTTGTAGCCGTTATACAGAAGGCTTTCGGAGACGGTCAGCGATGACGGTTTTTGGAAGTGATGTTTTTAAGCTTGACATCATATTAAATGCCTATGCACGATTGATTGCACTAGTTCACACACCACGTGGGGGGTTATCTACGGTGTTAACTCTAACGTCGATCATTTTTCGAGTATAGTTCGCACAAGTGCTTGGCTTGGTCTGCTATTTATTCAAGATGTCCAAAAGATCTAGTTCTGCTACACTTTCCGACATACCTGGGCCGTCTTCTAAGCGAACGGCCCCCAACACATCTGACCTGTCAGTTTCTCCCGCTCATGACTGGGCTCCTGATACTTTGGAATCGTCGATTTTACTGGATGACCCAGCTGACTCGCAAGCTTCGCGAGTCACTGAAGCCGCTCTTAAGCGGACATGTTCTATTCATGGCATCCCGTTTGCTGATGTGCTCGTTCCATTAGGGCATGACCGCCCACATCTGCCCCCAATGGGATATACGGCATGTAGCAAATTCATGTGCTGGGTTGGTAGCGTGCAACCGTTCAACCTATTCCTTCGTGACGTGCTGCGTTACCTAGATGTCGCCCCGTCTCAGCTTCATCCAAACGATCACGCTTTCATTTATGGCACGTACATGCTTTTCATGGCTGTCTTCTCTAGGACTCCAACCCCTGGCGATATAAGGTACATATACATGACCAAGAAACGGGGAGACAGCCCCTCTTACATGTTCCTTGAGCCACATCGAAAGTGCCAACTTTTCATTAGCGCGTGGAGTAGCAAATTCGCCCTGTACAAACAGGAGTGGTTTTACGTGCGCTGCCCCCAGGGCTTTGCGAGGCGATGGATTGAAGGAAGTAAGTCTTTTCTCTGAGTTGATATCCGCTCCCGGTTGAGGTTGAGCTTCTCCTAACTCACTGTTCTATCTTTTCAGGTTCCATCCCACGTCCCGAGAGCCGAGGGTACTCCGTTGCTGTCGACGCCATGAGAGCTCTTCCTGCTGAAGAGCGAGATATTCGAGCCCTCATTTCCAATGAGTCATTATCAAAGTTCGGTTTGCTAGCCCCTGGCCGCCGGGTTAGTCTTCCAGAGGGCGCCTCGCTTCCCAAGCCCGTACACGTCAGAGGGAAAAAGCTGCCTGAATCATCCGTTCGCCCTTCTCTTGAAGCTCCGGAAGAATGGGAAATTCCAGGCGAGCCACCTGAAAAGCAAGGTGAGGATTTAGGCTCTGCAGCCGAAGTTCATGATAATGAAACGTCATCTTCCCCTTCGAAGCGGAAAAGAAGCTAGCGTGCAAGTCGAGGAAGGAGAAAGTTGGTGGGACTTCCAAAGTTACGCCTATTCAGCCAGAGAAAGAGGCTTCTTCACAGCGCGTTGAAAGTTCTCTGAAGGGCTTATCGAACCTCTCCATTCCCGACGACTTGCTCAACTATGATTTCAACGACCCGGAGCTGTTTAAGTTTCGCTCGCCCGTCAGGGGCGATGCGGGTGTCCCAGCGCCGATCCAAGGGGAAAATACTCCCGTTAGCAAAGCCACTGGTCCGTCGGGGGGCAGCACTAGGACACATACAGACACGTGCACTTCACTTTGCATCTACTTTTCTTTCACCATTCCGCTTTCTCGCTAATTCGCTATTGTCTGATTGCAGGTGACATGGGGCGCTCTCACGGTTACGACCGCCTTCGCGGTTCGTCGACTTTACGCCAGTCTGGTCGGGACTCGGGCCTCGGGAAGCGCCGAGATAGAGACAGCGACAGCGATCGAGATTATCATGCCCGGGACACGTCATCCCGGAAGAAAACTTATTATCAGCCCGAACACCGCCAAGAGACCTCTCCTTATCAGGAGCGAAGAAAAGAAAAACGTGGCCATAAGAGGTCGCATTCTGATGCTCCCCGGGACCAACACTCCGACTCTTCTTCTACCCGGCACTCCCGAGATTCTCATAGGAAGGGCGAACTTTCAAAGCCGTCTCCTCCCGCTCCCGTAACAGACCCGACAGTGTCGGAGAGATTGAACGAACTTAAGGCTAAGTTTCCGAAGATTTGTTTCGATGGGTTAAAGTTCCTCCCGGCGATTCATCCTATTCCCGGAGATGTCAAACAAAATGCTATCGCCTGTACCAATGACGTCTACGTGCAACATGACGCGTTCGTCCATCTGGCTGAGAAACTTTCTGAAGTCTCTATGGATCGCCAGCACAAAATCGATCGTCTAAAACTTGAGGCCATCCATGACAGGGATATCATTCAGGCCCAGGACGAAGAGCTGGCTACTTACAAGTCCAAGCTTGATGCTGCTCGTCTGAATGCTAGAGATACCACCGAGGCAGTCTCTCGGCTTGAATTGACTCATAAGAAAGAGCTTGACGAAGCGGTTCAACGGAGCGGAGCTCTGGCCTTGGAGAAGGATTCCATCCAAAAGGAGCGAGACGTGCTTAATAGGCGAGTTAAGGAGCTCGAGGAGCAACTCGATAAGGAGAAGAAAGAGAAAGTGGCCGCCCAGGTTGAGGCACGCACTATTGTGATGAGATCGTCGCCACCCGGCTCTTAAAGGGGAAACTTGAAGACGATCTCTCCAAAATCGAGGCACTGAGGAATGAGGTCCGTGAGGAAGGTAAAAGGGTAGCAACTGTCGACATCGACTCTCGCCTCGAGGCGGCCAGGGAAGAAGGCAGGGAGGAGATAAAGACCGAATTCGACCCGCTCATCGCTGAGTTCAATGCCCGAGTTCTCATGCATCGAGATCTAACTTTTCTGGGCGACGGCTACCTTGAGTCATTGGCCGAGGCATGGGAGACCCTGATTCAGATCAGGAAGGTTGAGAGCGGCGCCGATGAGGTTGACGAAGAAGCATTGATAAAAGAATTCCTGAGGGGGAAGGAGCCTTCAGATTTATCGGCGGCTAAAGCCCTCTACAGCAAAGGTTCTCCCTCCAGGAAAGGGAAAGAGTTGGCTACGGACCCTTCCGGCGTTGTGCCCCCAGTTCACGTGCCTACCCAATCGGCCAGTCGGTCAACACTTGACCCCTTCGAGCAGCACGTTGGTTATGACCCGGAAGCCCCCGGGCTTGGCATTCATGTTTTGTCTCCCATCCCGGAGGGCGGGACACCCCTGGCGACTGAGAACCCACCGGCATCTGGTGAGTAACCTCTGGGCTTCACAAAGATCTTTCTCGTTCCCTCAAAAGTTGTTGTGTTCTAACACCTGTTTATTTTCGTGTCTTCTGTGCAGGCTGTTCTGACCCCGAACCCACTCCGAGGAGCGATGCCGCCAAGGAGGTGGAGATAAAGGCGAGTGAGGCTACTCAAGTCGGCGGAGATCCTGGTCCAGATGCTCAAGTAATCGGGGCGCTGGATGAAGGCAAATTTGACTCTTCCTCGGAGAGTTTCGAAGTAGAAATCACAGGCGCCTCTGAGCACACATCCGACTTGAGCATGAAGGAACGGCCCGAGAAAGAGAAATGAGATACGACCTCAGTCAAGGTCGAGCCGCGTGAAGTGGACCTGGACGATCCTCTGAACAAACCATTGAAGGTCATTCTTCCTGGCAAGTCCCAGCCCATGGATGTTCCCCAACGTCTTCGGTCGTCACCCCTCCGTTAGGGAAGGATTCCAAGAGTAAGCGCTCTGGGAAGGAACCATTCGGGAAGACGTCAAAGAAACACAAGAAATGACCGTCGTCCCCGTTCAGCGAGAACTAGTTTAGGTCATGTACTAATTTTTGTAGACTGTGTAAATGGGCTGTTGGCTCTGGACTTCAGAGCGTTTTTGTAACGGGAAGCTTTTTGTGAATAAAATTTGATCTTCACTTTTGTCTTCTCAAAAGACTTTTATTATTCAGTTTCTTTTATGGTTGTGATTGAAATCTGAATTGTTATGGGTAACTTAGACTTCTTGGTTCGTCTTCACATGGCTTGGGAGCTTCCCTGGATTTGATCAATCTCCACTTGGTGCTTCAAGCACTTAGAATATTTCATAGCCCGTATGTTGGGGACTTGACATATCCAAGTCAATTGCGTCGTAGTTCCTATTCAAGGAACTCGGAGGTCTGCACTACTTGTAATCAAGTCTATACACCGGACTTCGAGTACTCCAGTCCGTGCTCCGGGGACTTGGAGATTTCGAGTCATTTGTATTCGAGTCCGCACTCTGGGGACTTGGAGATTTCGGATCGTTTATACTCTAGTTCGCATTCTGGGGACTTAGAGTACTCCAGTCCGCGCTCTGGGGATTTGGTGGTTTCAAATCGTTTATACTCGAGTCCGCACTCTGGGGACTTAGAGTACTCCAGTCCGCGCTCCGGGGACTTGGAGATTTTGAATCGTTTATACTAGAGTCCGCACTCTGGGGACTTAGAGTACTCCAGTCCGCACTCCGGGGACTTGGAGATTTTGAATCGTTTATACTCGAGTCCGCATTCTGGGGACTTAGAGTACTCCAGTCCGCGCTCTGGGGATTTGGAGGTTTCAAATCGTTTATACTCGAGTCCGCACTTCGGGGACTTAGAGTACTCTAGTCCGCACTCCGGGGACTTGGAGATTTTTAAATCGTTTATACTCGAGTCCGCACTCCGGGGACTTAGAGTACTCCAGTCCGCACACCGGGGACTTAGAGATTCTTTGTTGTTTATACTCGAGTCCGTACTCCGGGGACTTAGAGTACTCCAGTCCGCACTCCGGGGACTTGGAGATTCTGAATCGTTTATACTCAAGTCCGCACTCCGGGGACTTGGAGATTTTTTGTCGTTTATACTCGAGTCCACACTCCGGGGACTTAGAGTACTTCAGTCCGCACTCCGGGGACTTGGAGATTTTTTGTCGTTCATACTAGAGTCCGCACTCTGGGGACTTAGAGTACTCCAATCCGCACTCTGGGGACTTGGAGATTTTTTGTCATTTATTATAAGCGTTCGTACGCTAGCCAGGATATCATAATTTTTAATTGCGCGTCATAGGAATATCATACGAAGAGACATTGGTCATTCATGGAAAAGATGGCTTCAAGCCTTTATTGATGAAAACAAGCTAGATTATCTTATTACATTCCAAGAAGAAAGCATACTGGAAATAAATGCAACTACCGCATAAAGGAAATAGACTAAGTGTAATAACGCCGCAAATGCTCACTGTTCCATGCTCGAGGGAGTGTCGCACCATCGACGGTCGTTAGCTTGAAAGTTCCTCCTCCAAGCCTCCGTTCGATGACGTATGGACCTTCCCATGCGGGATTCATGTGCGAAGGGGTTGGAAAGACTCGTTTCAAAACGAGATCTCCCACACTAAAGGTTCTTGGCTGGACTTTTCCATTATAATATTTAGCGACACGGTGTCTGTATAAGGCTGCTCTCAAATAAGCTTCTTCGCGTTTCTCATCAATGAAGTCTAATGATTCCAATAGGAGATCCTGGTTTGACGCAGGATCGTAATACGTTACCCAGTGTGACGAAACTTCAAGTTCTACGGGTATGACGGCTTCCGTGCCGTACGCCAGTGCGAATGGTGTGTGGCCAGTCGCGGTTTTGTGGGTAGTTCTACAGGTCCAAAGCGCTGTTGGTAGTTCATCCACCCACTTGCCTCTAGCCTTTTCCAAACGCTTCTTCAATATGGACTTGATGATTTTATTGACGGCTTCTACCTGCCCATTTGCTTTCGGGTGAGAAACTGCTGCGAACCTTTTCTCGATGCCATACCTCTGACAGAACTCTTTGAATTCCTTGCTTTCGAATTGAGTTCCGTTGTCCGTTATGATGGTCTGTGGGAGGCCAAAACGACATATGATATTTTGTACAACGAAATTAATGACTTTCTTGGTGGTGATTGTGGCCATTGGCTCTGCTTTCGCCCACTTGGTGAAATAATCGACTGCCACTATTGCATATTTCGCGCCTCCTTTGGCTATAGGCAGAGATCCAATTAGGTCGATTCCCCACATTGCAAATGGCCAGGGACTAACCATTTGTGTGAGTTCCGTTGGTGGAGCTCTCGGAATCTTTGCATATATCTAGCATTTGTCGCATCTTCTCGCATAATCTGCAGCATCCCGATTTACAGTCGGCCAATAATATCCATAGCGGAGGATTTTCCTCGCCAAAGTTTGCCCCCCGGTATGATCACAACATTCTCCCTCATGGACTTCATCCAACACCCGTTTTACCTCGTCATGGGCCACGCACCGGAGTAAGGGGGTCGAGAATCCCCTCCGATACATTATCCCGTCTTGCATTACATAACGCGAAGCCTTACGAAGGACTTGGCGTCTTTCGCTTCTTTTCTCAGGTAAGTCCCCGTATAGCAAGTATTGTTTGATCGGGGTCAGCCATGATCCCCTTTCGAGTTCGGTCTCCAAGACGAGATCTATCTCCATCATGTCTATACTTGGAGCAAGCAGATTCTCGACAGGGAACAATCCCATCTGCTGTGCATCGCCAGTACTTGCGAATTTAGCCAACGAGTCGGCCTCCCTGTTCTGTTCGCGCGGGACATGCGAAATGTCATAATATTCCAGGTTTACTAGTAGCTCCCGGACTCGAGCAAGGTAAGGAGCTAGTCTCTGTCCTTTCGCTTGGTAGTCTCCCCGTACCTGACATACCACCAGCTGTGAGTCGCAGAAGATTTCGATGGACTTTACCCTCAGTTCATTGGCAAGTCTTAAGCCAGCAATCAGTGCTTCGTATTCGGCTTCGTTATTTGTCGCTGTAAATTCGAGCTTCAAAGCGTAGCAAATCGATCGGTTTTCGGGAGTTACCAGAACTATCCCAGCTCCTGACCAACGGTCGTTAGATGCCCCGTCAGTGAACATGTTCCATCGGACAGGAGGGATTACTTTGTGATTTTCACTCGGTTCATCCGGAATGGTGAACTCAGCAACGAAGTCAGCTAATGCTTGCCCTTGGATGGTCCTTCGCGGCAGGTAGGTGATATCAAACTGGCTTAACTCGATGTTCCACTTGAGCATCCTACTGGAAGTTTTCGGTCGTTGGAGTACCTGTCGCAAGGGTTGGTCAGTGTAAACACTGATTGAGTGCGCCTGAAAGTAGGGACGAAGCTTGCGTGATGCAATCACCAGGCAATAGGCAAGTTTCTCGATCTTTGGATAATTCTTTTCTGCCCCCGTCAGTCGTTTACTAACATAGTACACCGGCCTTTGAACCTTGTCTTCTTCGCGAACTAGGGCTGTACTGATAGCGTGTTGAGACACAGCCAAATATACGTACAACGTCTCGTGGTATACTTGTTTTGACAACACTGGAGGACTTTCCAAGTGTCTTACCAGGGCTCGGAATGCTTCCTCGCAGTCAGTCGTCCATTCGAAGTTTCTCTTTCCTTTCTTTATGACATCGAAGAAAGGAACACACTTATCTATGGCTCTGGATATGAATCGACTGAGCGCAGCTACTTTTCCGTTCAAGCTCTGTACCTGTTTTATGGTTCTAGTTTCCTGTATATCTCGAATGGCCTGGATCTTTTCTGGGTTAGCTTCAATTCCTCGTGCATTCACAATGAAACCCAAGAACTTTCCCGACGTTATGCCGAAAGAACACTTCAGGGGGTTGATTTTCATTTCGAAGAGCCTCAGTATCTCGAACATTTCCGCCAAGTCTCGAATGTGGTCGTTTGACTGCCGTGACTTCACAAGCATGTCATCCACATAGACTTCCATTGTTTTCCCAATCTGATCTTTGAACATTCGATTTACCAGACGCTGGTAAGTTGCTCCTGCGTTCTTCAGTCCGAAGGGCATCACTACATAGCAGTATAACCCAACATTTGTGACAAAGCTGGTGTGTTCTTGGTCTGGGATGTGCATCGGAATTTGGTTGTATCCAGAGTATGCATCCATAAATGACAATAACTCATGCCCTGCAGTTGAATCGACCAGTTGATCAATTCGTGGTAGCGGGAAGCTATCCTTCGGGCATGCTTTATTTAAATCAGAATAGTCAACGCAGGTTCTCCATTTCCCGTTTGCTTTCTTTACCAACACAGGGTTGCACACCGATTCCGGGTAGAGGGCGTCGCGGACAAACCCATTGGCTTTGAGTTTATCCAACTCCTCTTTGAGAGCTGTAGACCTCTCCGGGTCCATGCCTCTCCTTTTTTGCTTCACAGGTACGTGTTTCGGGTCTATATTCAATATATGGCTCGCACTTGCAGGGGAAATCCCACGCATATCAGAGTGTGTCCAGGCGAAGACATCAAGGTTCGCTCGGAGGAAATCAGATAAATTCTCTGCCATTAGGGGATCGAGCTGTGACCCAATTTTAAGAACTCGTGTCGGGTCGCTGTGGCTAACTAGAATATCAATTGTTAGTTAGGCCGGTGCCGCGTCTGGTTCCCTGGGTTCCCCTTTGTCATCTCTCGGATCTAAGTCTCCTACGATCCGAGAATGTCGCCTGAGCCAGGGCTCGGGCGCTAATTGTTAATCATCAGAATTCGGGATGCGGACGATGCTGTCCGCAGTCTTCCGCTTTTCTCTGTGCTGGGCCTCTCTCAGCTCAGCCACGTAACAAGCACGTCCGGTTGCTTGGTCGCCATGCACTACGCCAACTCCTTTGTCCGTCGGGAATTTCAGTGTGAGACACCACGGGGCCAAGGCTGCCTTGAAATCAGCGAGGGCTGGTCGTCCCAAAAACACGTTGTATGGTGAACCAACATCCAGCACTATGAATGGTAGGATTCGCACTCTCCTGCGTTCACCTTGTCCCAGTTCAACTGGTAACTCCACATATCCTACTGCGTCTGTGGCTGCGCCGTTAAAGCCATGGATTCGGGCTTTGGATGGCTTCAAATCCTTAGTCTCCAGCTTCATTTGGTCATACGCTTTCTTGAAGATGATGTTAACGGAACTTCCGCAATCAATTAGGATTCTCCTTACGGATGCCGGTCTGATGGTTGCGGATATGACCAATGGATCGATGGTGGGAGCTTCCACCTTATCCGCGTCTCTATTCCTGAATACAATATCGTCGTGCATCGTGCGCTGCTGCTTTGCGGGAGTTCCATCCTCCACATTTGAAAAGCACTCATGCTCTGTATGTCTCAAGGAATTAGCATATCGCTCCATTTCCTACCAATTTTTATCCGCAGGATGAGGTCCACCAGTAATTGTGTTAATAATCAATCTTCCCACAGTTCGAGTAGGTTGCTCTGGTTGGTGTAGAGCTGGGCCACGTCCGGGGTCTGAAGTCTCTTGTCTTCCTTCTGGCGTATCTTTGACGAATTCCTGCAGCTTCTTCTGCCTAATCAATTTCTCAATAGTGTCATGGAGATGCCTGCATTCGTCTGTGTTGTACCCATAAGACTCATGAAAGCGGCAATACTTTCCAGTCCGCTTTTGCTCCTCTATTGATTCCTTAGGGCGTGGTTTTCTGTATTGAAAAGTGTTGCAGGTCGATAAGTAGATGTTTTCAAGAGACGCATTCAGTGGAGTGTATTCGTTGTAGGTTGGGATCCTTGACTTCCATCTCCCCGTTTCCTTCTTCTTTCCAGGATTTCCGCTTCCAGTTCCCTTAGACTGCCCGGGCTTATTTTGGACGCTGGCCTGAGTCTTTCCAGGGTTATTGTCGGTTGCTTTCATGGCGATGTTTCCCTTTACAGACTCCTGAACGGACCCTGGTGCCTTGTCTTTCCTTATCCACCGAGCTTCTTCCCTCCTTATGAACTGGTGGGCTTTCGAATAGAAACGTTCCAATGTAGCTGGTGGCTTTCCCGCCAACCAGTCCCCAAATTCAGAGTCTAGATCCACTCCATGCATTACTGCTATCAAAATCGCGTGGTCGTTTGGATTGCTCACTTTAGTAGCGGCAACAAGAAATCTCTGCAAGTATACTTTCAGTGATTCTCCAGGAGCTTGGGTCATGCTTGATAAGGACATCACATCCTTGGGTCAAGTGGTGTGTATCCTGAATTGTTCTATGAATTTCCTTGCTAATCCGTCGAAGTTTGAGATTGACCGTGGAGGAAGTCGAGTGAACCACATGGTGGCAATTCCGGACAGAGTTATTGGAAAGCACCTACACTTAGTTGCGTTGTTGGCCCTTGCTGAATCCATCATCCATCCATACCTCATTACATGTTGTCTAGGGACATTTTTTCCTTCATAGGCGGGTATGGTGGGCATGTTAAACTTCCTTGGGTATTTATCCTGTAGAATGGTATCTGTGAAGGGAGTATGACACTTAGACATTCCCCAATCTTCATTAGTCAAACCTTGATTCTCTCTCATCAACTGCCTAACCATAGCTGTCAAATCCGGGGTTTGTATGGTAGGAGGAAGGTTGGGTTCCGCTCCACGGGCTTGATTTCTAGTAGAGCGATCAATGGCACCTGCTTGGTCATCTTCATCCTTGCGGCGTCTACGCCTGGGAGGTTCATCAGCTGAAGTTGAGCTATCATCTTCAAAGTAGGGGACAGGGCTACCTCCAGCATTTTGATGCTGCTGTTGAGCAAGTCGGGTCATGAGGTCAGCATTAACTTGCATTTTCTCAGCGAGTTGCCTTCTGCTTTCCGTAAGATCTTTTATCAAGTCATTCAATTCTGCTCGTGAAACAGCTTCCGCTTGGTTTTGGCTGGAGGGCCCCGTGCCTCGAATTGCTTGTTGATCGTTAGGTCCAAGTTGTTGAACACTAGCGGTTTCGTGGGCATCTACATTTTGGGAGGTCGATCTTATTCGTGGTCTTCCCATGGTAGAGTTGTTGGTCGTAACTCTGAGTAGAATCAACAGATGCCTTATGGATAATTACGGATCTTCTTCGGGGGATTTATGCAATCTAGTAGCTACAAAGTAGATCCTCACAACTTGAGAATTCGGTTCTCAGTGAAAGCACCAAAATGTTAGCGCCAAAATTGGTCACTAACACCCTTAGAGAGTTTGTGTAGAGAGATTAATGAAGAAGATAAATTAAAATAGAGAAGATAATATAAATTAAAATGCGGGAGACGAGAACACAGAATTTATAGTGGTTCGGCGTTGTAGCCTACGTCCACTTTGAAGTTGATCCTTTATTTCTTCACCTTAAACTTGATTACAGATACGATCCGCTTTTAAGTATTTGAATACAATTGTGAAATAAAAGTAGAAGTCTTGGATGAGGTTTGGATGAGGCAGAGTCTCCCCTGTGTTCTCTGAAATCAGATCCCTCTTTTCTGTGCCCCTGCCCCTCTATTTATAGACGAATGTGGGTTGGACTTCCCTGGTGGGCCAGACGGCCAGACGTCTCGGTCCAGATAGGACGCGCCCTGCATGCCGAGTGGAACAGGCCGAACAGTCGGCATGCCGAGCCCTCCTTTCCAAGTCGATGGATCTCTCTGTTGAATGGAGGAGACGGGCCGAACAATGCTAGAATGCCGAGTGAAGCATGGGTGCCGAGTGAAAGGCTTGCCGTTTGAAGGGTTTTGCCAAGCACAGGACATGCTGAGCAAAGGTTATGCCGAGCAAAGGATATGTCGAGCACAGGACATGCCGAGCAAAGGTGATGCCGAGCAAAGGATATGCCAAGCAGATGGAATGCCAGATGAAGAACAAGCCGGATGAAAAGCTTGCCGTGTGGGATGCTGGATGTCGAACCATCGCCTGGATGCCGGATGACCTTAAGCCGAGCAAGCTAACTCCCTTTAAGGAGCAATCGTGCCGAGCGAATTAAGCCGGACGACCCTATGCCATGTACAGTCTTGGTCTGCCGAACCCCCTTCGATGCCGAGCACAGCCTTGGAAGGCCGAGCGTACTTCAATGCCGTGTAAAGAGATGAATGGCCTTATGCCGAGCATCCACTTATGCCGAGTACAACTCTTCATGCCGAAAATCCATGGATGCCGAGTGTTCCAATTGCCTGGTCGATTCTCCAGGTAACATTAATCATATTAATTAATTACTAAATAAACCTTAGTTAATGACCATCATTAACTATTATTAATTCTTTAATTACTTTTCCTAATTTACTTCTTAATTAATCCCTAATTTAAATTAATCCAAATTATTAATTATAAATTAAATAAATAAGTCATTCCTTAATTATCCTATTTATTTAATTATTTTAATATCTTAATAATTTCTAAGTTAACCCATTACTTATTAATAATTTTATTAATATTAAAGTGGACTTAGAACATTGCATTTTAAAATTTAAATTCAAATTTCATTTTGAATCTAAAATTCAAAATGGTATTTATTAAAGCATTATCCAATTTAAATTTCATTTATATTCTGTTTTTAAAAATAGATGTGCATAACATTTATTACTTACCTTTTAAAACTTATATGAGATAAACCTTAATTTCTTAATTTAATTTAAAATTATATTTTAAGTACATTATTATTTTAAATTACAAATGCAAGTTAACAAATCATTTAACTTTCTTAATAAACCTTTTATAATGACTTCATTCAAAAAGAAAATAAAATTTAGACATTTGTTTGAAAACAAATTTACCTTTAACAAAACAATTTAAATTTAAACTTGTTTGAAAACATTCAAATTTTAAAACTTATTCAAATATCCAGTTTTTAAATTCAATACTCTCGAACCATTCCTTGTTTAAATCATTTGAATTAAACTTGAATTAAACTTTTGCTTTACACCTTGATTTTAAAACTCCTTGTTTAAAAGACAAATTCATTTTTTTAAAAACCTGAAGATTTAAAGATCTTTAAGAAATCTGGACTTAAATTTAAATTCATTCGGCTAGTTTAAAATTAGCTTCAGGTTTAAAATGAAATTAAATTTTCAAAAAACTGCCTGGTTTCCATCTCCTTCTTTTTTTAATCTGAAACTCCTTTTAAAATTTTGAAAACTCATAAGATTTCAAACTCTTTGAAACTATAATTCATCCTACAGATTTAAATTTGTTTAAGTCTTATCAAAATAGCTTATTCATTTTAAATTTTGATTTAAATTTAAATCTTCAAGCAGTTGTTTTCCAGAAAACTGTAATATTGCAAATTACCCGAGCCAACACAATAATACTTCGGGTCATCAGGCCAAATTCTTTGAGAAAAACATAGCAAACATTCAAGTGTAACTCGAGTTCAAAGCACTACAGTACCCAGAAAAGAAAACACAGACCAAAAATGCATGGTGCACGTGCACCGTGCCTCCGGCCATCACCATCTATCTTTGGTGACCTCCAATCATCAACGACCAACCCCACAATCAACCTCTACCATCAGTTCTTCCCTCCGCAACCTAAAATCGAATTAGAGAAGCCTTCACAAAACCTGGAACTACAGAATCAGGTTTCACCCCCAAACCTGTAACACCCTCATCCTCCACCTTCTGACCACCGGAATGGCAACGACTCCGGCCGTGAGTTCATCCACCAACCTACTATCATCCCCTAGAATCTCAATCAACTCGATCACTTCTTCATGAAGAACTGACCAAAGCAACCTACCTATCTTAAACTCGGGCTACAGGTAACAAATCATCACCACTGTCTCAATGTTGATTTGCATCAACAACCATTATTTTTCCAATCATCAGTGACTGCTTCTCCACCTACCAGAATAATCCCGACCATTACATTTGCCCAGATCCCCCAAAATTTAAAATTTCCCTTTTCTATTCTACACAGAACTACACCTCTCCCTTTAATCTATAAATTATGATTTTCATATTGAATTTCATATTTTGCTTTGTGTTTCCATTTTATATTACTAAATTCATAAATTCACAAAGTTTGATTTTTTACTTTTTATATCAATCACTACTGTTATTTATTTATTTAAAACTAGAACAAAATTGAAACTTTGATTCTTAATTCAACAAACACATTTAAACACTAAAAAAGACTATATTATGTGTTGATGGGGTTCGACAAATTTTTGAACCTGGAAATAAAATATAGAGGACAGCATGATCAAGTTATCACTTCATTTGTACAAAAAACAACTGATATAAATGTATATATCATTCACGCTGAAACATGAAATCAACAAGCAACATTCTAAAATACTTAAATTTCATTAAATAGGATGTTACTCACCTTAACCTGATGGGCAAAACAATGCATTTGAAAAAAACTTGTGCTTTTTAAAACTTTGAGTTGCTTGAGTAAAAAAAACTGGAAGGCTTATCACTGAATTGCTTCCTCAATTTTTGATTAAAACTTGAGTGCTTACTACAGACTCTTGCGTGCATGCTATATGAAACACCAGATAGAAGATGATGCAGATGCCTTATAATTGAAAAATATACAGGCTGTTTTGATGCAGGTGCTTGCACAGATCTCAGATTTTTTTGAAAAACAATGAAGGCAGGCTTGAAATCCAGAGATGCAGGTGCTTTTACATTTGAAAAAAAAAATGCAGGATTGCTTGCATATGAAATGCGGGCTTCAAAATTTGAAATTGCAGGTTTCAGATTTCAAAATGGTGACAGATATGCTTTGCAATTGTACACGGATAATGATTTACAATGTGCAAGTTTGATTGCATGTTTGAACTGAGGCTTTTGAAGATGATTTTGTTTTGAACATGATTTACTTGATTACAAATTTTGAATCCGAAAAATAGTTTTCAAGTTTCCAGATTTGTTTTTGCATTTTGGGTTTGAAGATTTATGTTTGGCTTTTGATTTTGAAAAAGGGAAGAAATGAAGAATGTGAAAGTGTTTTATATGGAATAAATTTTTTGTTTAATTAAAATTTAAAGAAAATAGAACAAGCATTGACACTTTTCCTTTACATTAACATTTGTCTACTTAAATGTCTTATTTCCTAACACATGTTAATTTAAGTTTCTAAAAAGTTTACACTTGTTTTATAAAAGTAATTTGTATTTCATTAAAAGTTAATTAGTATTTGTTTAGTATGTTATTATAAGATGGATGTAAACCTATGTTTAATAAATTAGTTAATATGTATTTATTTACGTGTATATAAATTTTAAAATGAATAAATCAAATTTAACTTATAGAATGAAACTTATACAAATAATTCAAAATCAAAACAAATTAAAAACATTTACACTTTAGATTTCAAAGCATTGAATTCAAGTTCAAATTAAATTTTGAAATCCAGTTTATTTACAAATATAACCACACAATTTAAATTTTTGAAAAACAATTATTTTCATTAAAAATTTAGTTGTTAAAACAATGTATTATTATATAAAAATAACAACATTTGATAACCGTAAATAACTTATTAAAAGAAACTGTCTTCTTATTAATAAATTATTTATTTTATTACATTATATTTAAAAGAAAATCAAAATAACCTTATTGATATTTATTTAAATTTTTAACTTGGGTTAAAATATTTTAAATCAGTTCAATATTTATCTTATGTATATAAAAACATATTTATTTATTAAATAACCTTTTAAAAGTTTAACTTTTAAATAAAAATCAAATACCCAATTTACTAAAGATATATAATTTTAAAGAAAACATGATTCATTTATTAATTAAATTTAAAACAATACCCATTTACAATATATACAATATTCTATATATATTATAAATATAAATCAATTATTAGATTTAAAAAGATAAAATCTATCAACTAAATATTTATTTTATTAGATTATTAAATTAATTCAAATCTTATTACGAAGATTATTAGATCAATTTAATTTTTAATTCAGATTATTAAATTGATATTGCTTTAAAATTCCGGGTCATCACAGTAATTCATCGATTCAGGTTTATAAACTGAAATCTTAATCAAAAACATGATTTATAGAAGAGAAATCATAATTTTTAGTTTAGATTTGAGTATGAATTTTTGGGTTGATTAGAATTTGAAATCTGGGAGATTTTTGATGAATTAAATGATCGGGAAAGTTACAGTCTTCTCTAGAGGTAGAGGAGTAAACAGAGATTGAGGGAAAATTGGGTGTAGGGTATTCCAGGCATTGTGGCGGCAGTAGATGATCAGAGAAGTTTGAAGCCCTATTTTTGGTGATTGATCGGAAAAATGTTCATAACGACGCCTCTGGTGGATCGAGTTCCACCAGACTTTGGGAAATGGAAGCAAGGGTGTCGACAAAGTCGTGGCTGGAGGTGCAGTAGCTCCGGTAATCGTCATCGCGAGTTCGTGGAGATTTTGATGAGGGATTTTCGGGTTCTAGGTCAATTGATCACCTCGAATTCGATTTTGAGTTTGTGTTAAGGTTTTTGTGATCGGGGTCTTAATATTTGTTGTTCGTCGTTAAGATGGAGCCATGGACGGAGATAGTTGTCATCGCGATGAACTGTGCAGGTGCATAGGTGACAGGGAACGTCGAAGTTATAGGCTGTGTTTTGTCTCGAAGGAGCATTCGGGATTCTGGAGAGGAGACTCGAGTTGGGACTCGAGATGAACGTGAGTGGTTTGGTTTCCAGATTTTAAAATTCAAATTTAAACAAAATTTTATAAAAAGGGTAGAAGATGGGTTTTCTCGGGTAAGAGCTCGAGTAGGCTTCGAGTTGAACCCGAAGCAGCATGCTAAAACAGCTTTTTGAAAGTTTTTAATAAAAACAAGATTTTGAAATTTAAATAATTTGGTTTTAAAAACTCTTATAAATTTATTTTATAAGATAAATGTTTTTAACGTTTGATTTAAAAGGTTTTTAAATTAATTAAAATTTTTTAAAGATAAATTTGTAATTATTTTAAATCTATAATTTAAAATGAATATAAAGGAAGATTTAAAAGTAAAATGTTTCAAAAGCTTTTGTTAATGATAATTAAGTAATTATAAGGGCTAATACTTTATCTTAAAGATTAATTAAGGTTTAATGATTTTGGATAAATTAAATTAACAAGTTAATTAAAGAGGGATTAATTACTTTAATTAATTAATAATTATGGATTTTTAAATAATAAGAGTTGTAAATTAATTAATTAAGGGTTAATTAATTTCAAATTAAGGACCGTTAATTGGATAAGTGAGATTTGTTAACTAATGATTAGAAATTTATTAATCAAATAACTAAATATTAATTAAGTTACGGATAAGCACTTGATTAATCAAGTAATTAGAAAGGAATTAATTGGTTATTAAAAAGTAAATTAATTTGTAATTAATAATGGTTACTTAGAGTTTAATTACTTAAGGAAGTAATTAAAGGATAGTTAATGCAAGATCATCAACTAGGGATTATCAAATGATTAATTAATGTGATTAATTTAAGATAATTAATTAGATTAATTAATTTAGGGTAATCATTTGTGGAATTGACTAAGTATGATTACTTAATGAAAGTAATTAAGGAGTTAATTACTAAATGCAATTGATTAAATTAATGTGATTAGTTTGAGATAACTAGTTATTTAATTAATTTAAGATAATCACTTGATGATCTGTTAAGGATGATTACTAAATGTAATTTATAAAGTGTAATTACTTAGTGAAGTAATTAGTGACGGTAATTAAGGATTAATTAGTTGTAATTATGCTTTATTAATTAATTAATTAATAATTAAAGGATAATTAATTTATTAATAAATGATTAATTAAAATTGGTCGTAATTAATATTAATTAACTAGGATTAGTGATTTATCTATAAGTAATTGATCTGATTTAAATTAAACGGGTAATTAATCAATCTTACTTATTGATGTTTGAATTCTTTTGATTGTTGAATTGGTTGATATCCCTGATATGTTATGCTTTGTGCTATAAATTGTTTTGGTGTGATTTGTGATGTAATCTATCTATGATAAATTTATATTATTTATCTATGAATCTGTGAATGGAGATAAGCGTTATTGGATTATACCGCTTATCGATATTGATGTGCTTGAATCTGTAATGATTGATGTTGTTCACTATTGTGTAAAACCCTGGACTACACCTTACACACACAAATATGAATTGCATGAGGAAATTGGTTTAGTCACAGATTTTTGAAATGGTTTTAAAGTTGAATTTTGAATCCAAATGGTTTTGGAAATGGAATTGGGTTAAATATGAAAAGTTTTGAAAAAGATATTTAAAGATAGAAGTAATTTTGAATAACTTGATAAAGTTTCAAAATTTAAATAATTCGATTTGAATTTGAATTCAAGATTTGAATTATGGTTTAACAAGTTATATAATGTATTTATATGGGTTTTAAATAATTTTAAGTATTCTTTTGGGAATTTTAATTTAACTCCAAGTTTATAATTGAAAGGCTTTAACTTATGCAAATGTAACCGGATTTTTCCGAAACGAAAACTATTTGTTTTCAAATAATAATAGCTTTTATATAAAGAAAGGATTGCCAATTTGTGTTGAAAGGATTTCTAGTTTGTAATAAAAATATTTTGAAAGCTATGAATCTTTGGAAATAGGTTTTGAAAGATATGAACTGAGTCTTTGATTTAATGATTTGATGAGTTAATCCAATTTGAAAAGAAAATTGTTTTGAAAGTTGTGAATGAATCTTTGCGGAAGATTGTTGAAGTTTGTGGAGTGAATCTTTCTGTTTAAAGATTTAAAATGATAATTAGTTTAAACCATTTGAAAGAAATGTTTTGGGTAATAAGTTGTGACTTAATTAAGATCCCAATATCCATATATTTTTAAATATTGCGCTCATTATTCCGTTTAGCCGGGAGAGGAACTTGTGTCATATAACCCATTCCGAATAATGATACGACATTATGGATAGCATTTGAAGACCGATGGTGAAGATTGGATATTTTCAAAAGCGAAAGGATAACTCGCGAATGTCTCTGCACCGGCTAATCCCCAGTATAGTGATTTGATCACTCTTTGTAATGGGAATCCAAACGTGATTAGGGATTATTCGCATTTTCAAAGGCTTCTTTGTGAAGTGCCTTTGGTTTTGTTCGAACCCGGAACAGGCTTGTATGGATGCATGTCTAACATTACACTTTAAGATGTAAAGCTGGTTTCTATCAAACACATTTCTGTTTGGTAGCGAAGAATTTATTCTCTTAGCTTAACCCCTTCTCTGAGACATGCGAGCTCAAAGGTTATGTAGTTGATGGTTACTAGTGATGCATTCCCAATTTGGTAGTGTGGCATGCTGAGTGCTGCTAATCATTTGATGATTGAAGCAAGGCTTTTGTGAAAAGCATAGATTTGTGGACGAGACCTCGTCGGACCTCACTCCCTGAAAATGGTCGATACAGGAAAGATGCAGCAAGGTTTAAGGGGTCTCGCCCGTAGGGTATGTCCATTCCTTCTGGAAAAAGGTGGTAACATGGTATGGACCCTAGATATTTAACCTATGTGGTCACTGCAAATACATTGCTTTGTGGTTGTTGGTTGAGAGGTACCTCGAAAAAAGGTCGCAAAGGACCGAGGATGGCATATTTGTAGGTGTTACTCCCGGGAAGGGAGGAAACCGACCTTGTGTTGGAAGGGAGCTGGGTAAGTTCTCGGGGTGTCCCTCCAAAGACATTCCCATGTGGCAATAGGAAGTTCCTTAACCTGACCATTTGTTGGAAATCCAAAGCAACAACACGCGTCTTGTGACGACCCGACTTTCAACGACCAGAAAGTCGCATCATCTTTTAGGAAAGAAAGGGATAGAAAAGAGAAAGGAAAGAAGAGAAAGAAGAAACAACATCAGAATCTCAACAACGAAACGAATAAATTATATTAATAACATAAGTATTTCATAGTATACAACAGCTATCAGAGTTACATAGAAAATACATCACATACTAGACAGCTATAAACACCTGTCTAGTTATTACAACTCAATACAATACAAAGAAACCACTCAGAGATACCAACACAGCGCAACACTAAACATACCTAAAACGATGAAGCCTCCTGCTCCATTGCTCCTCCACAATTCGTTAAAGTTAACCTGAATTCCTTGGCTACTCGTAAAAATTGAGTACCCAAGAGTTTAAGAAAACAGAAATAAACTCCGGGTCAGACATGGCTCTGGTGTGAGTAACAGGTTAAAGTTGCTTTACTTTGAAAAAAAAACTTTGAAAACAAAAGGTATAACGTAAGACTTCCCACATATAAAAATGGAAAAGTTTTTACCTTACGCTAACCAAAACATTTGATAGGAAATCCAGTGATATTATAATAGGTCTAGGGTTTTCAAGTAAAATACAGAAATAGCTGGAATGTTTACATCTCACGTTCCAACATAGTTGGGCACAACTAATACGTACGACACTTATTGGAGATTGGATTCCATACAATGGCAGGGCTACCAGGGTACCGCCTGTCACAGTATGTAGCCTAGATTAACGTACCGAGGATCACTTCCAATCCCCTGCAACACAAAGCCGGAACCATTCCTTACTGAACAGTTCCGAACAAGACCACCCCGCAGTTGTGATCAGCAACCGCACCACACAGCCGAAATAAAAGGGACATCTAACAGGGGTAAATCTCGTCCAACTTGGGCATGACCCACTTAGCCTTGCTGCAACTCCCCTTTTTTAGCCATTCCCGGTTGATGAGTCTCGAGGCTTCAATTACCTTTATGTAACACATCACTTGGAATGCTCATCGTCCACCTGACGATGTTCTGGAAGCATTCAATCCATACAAGTTCGTTTTGGGTTCGAACGAAACCGAAGGCATTATCTTGTTACACACATTTTGGAATCACTATAAGAGTTAACGACGATAACCCTTGCACTTTGAATCTTCAGCTTCACTTGAGATTCACGACCTATCTTTAATTTGGATCGATGTGGTTTTCGGATACCCTAATATGGAAACCCGATCCTGGTCTCACCGAATCCAAAACGTATCTTTTAAGGCCAAGTTGTTTTGAAGTTCAAAACAATTTCTGTAACGACCCGTATTTTTACGGATTGAAAGATCGTAGATCTGTCGATATTAAGTTGTTTAGAGTTTGAGTCTACCATAGATTAAGTCGTATGGAAGCTAGCTCGTGTGGAAGATAAGTCGTGAGCGACCTATAGATGTAACGGCTTAAGTATGTTGAGCGACTTAAGAGTTAGGTTGTGTAGGAGTTAAGTCGCATAGGATTTAGGTCGTGTGGAAGTTAGGCGACCTAAGGCAGAAGAGCGACTTAAGGTTTGAGCGACCTAAAGGTTACCAAGTTAAGGGTTAGCTCGTGAGAAGCTTAGGTCGTGTGAGAGTTAGGTCGAGTGGAGCGACTTATAGAAGATGTTGGGCGAGTTAGCGAGTTAGTAGGTTAGAAGGCCCACGGGTTAAAGGAGTTGGCGACTTAAGACAGTGAGCGAGTTAGTGGATAAGCGACCTTAGGGTTTGGTCGACCTAAGTAGGTTAATGACTTAAGGGTGAACGGCTTAAGGTAAGAAGGTCGTTCGTGCGACTTAGTATAGTTGGGTCGTATTGGGGCTTAGGTCGTATAGGGAATGGAACGACCTAAGATTTAACTGTGTTGTACTTAGGTCGTGAACGACCTAAGGCTTAAGTTGTTCTGGTATAAGTCGTAAGTCATAAGGATGGTTGGGTCGGCTGTGTAGTTGGGTCGTTAGGTCCGCTTGAAGAGGTAAGTCGTTGGGATCTTAGGTTGGTAGGTCGTGGAAGCGCATGAGTGTTAGGTCGCTTAATAGCCTAGGTCGCTGGGTAGTTATGTTAGTGCATTAGTAAGGCTTAAGTCGTGAGCGACTTAGTTTAGGTCACGACTATAGTTAGGTCGCGGCATGTGCTAAGTCGTTACGTTGCATACCAGTTAGGTCGTATAAGTGATGAGTCGTTGAGTTGGCATCAGGTTAAGTCGTATACCGCATGCTTTAGGTCTTAGGTCGCTGAGGTTATGGGTCGTGAGTCTTAGGTCGGGGGCGACTCATGGGATAGGTCGGCGGCGACTTAAGGGGCGGCGACTTAAGGGATTTTCAGCCTATAAATAGAGGGCTTTGGTTCACTTTTTGGCACCGGATTTTGAAGCGATGAAGTGCTGCCATTTTGAGAGCTCGACTACTGCATTTCTTCACTTCTTTTCTCCACTCTAATCTAGTGCTTACATCCATTCAAGATTGAAGATCAAATCGAAGATCCAAGAGCCAAAGTTGAAGACCTTCATCCAACAAAGAGAGATTTCATCATTTGAAGTGGAATCTCATCGGATCAAGCTTAGTTCTACGCTGTCCAGATCTGAAGTTGATATCTTTTAAGGTGTTTAGGTGATTCGGTGAGTGGTAGTTATCTCTCTCACGGACCCAAAGGAGTATATTGGATCGGTGGCTTGTTTATGTGTTAAAGAGAGTGATTTCATGCATTTTTCTTAAGTCTGCGTGTAGATCTATGGTTAATGATGATTCAACACCTATTTTACCATATGTTCACTTATGCAAGTTTGTTCATCAAGTTGTAGAGATATTGTTCATGATTCATGCTTGTTAGATTGCATGTTAGATTTGGACTATTTATTTACGAAATTGCCATTATTGTTGTAATTGTTTATTTAGATCTTGTTTGAATGATTGATTACTTGGATAAATGTTTGATTTGATAGATTGTTGCAAATTAGCTAATAGTTGATTTGGACAAGTTGGTCGAGGATGATTCAAAAGCTAAGTGGAAAGGCTCTTGAATAGTGAAAGCTGCTTGTGACATATGAAGCGGATGGTGAGGCTCATATGGATAGATTCGATGACGATGGACTTTGCTATGATGCGATGAAGCAAAGTTTGATGTGAGACAGCCTTGGTTTAATGCAGACAGGATCATCCCAAGTATGTTGATAACTCGAGGGATGGTTCGAGTTGGTTGATAATGGATTGCTTGAGAGGTAGCTTTGGCTAGTATGAGAATAGTCGTCGAGGAGGATGACTAGGAGGCTTGGATTTCATCGTTGTTGAAGGTTCTAGTAAACTCAAAACAAGAGTACATGGGGCGCCCAAAATGACTACAGGTAGGTGGTCGGGACATCCAAAAGACTACAGGCAGGTGGTCGAGTACTCTGGGCAAAGTAGGTAAGCCTAGGCATGGGTCACGATGACGTGCAGAGTTTGTCTAGAACCGGGGTTACCATTAGCCCTTGACTTACGGCTGAAAGAATGTGCCGGTCATTCAATTAACGGTGGTTTTGAGGCAATGATAACAGTGATAGCCAGAGTCATGGATGTTTGGTTGTATCGTCACTCGGTCTCAAGAGCGATGTTTTGTGGGTGCTTATCTGATCTTGGTTTAGGCCTTGGGGGTTTGTACTTGGAAAACATCGACCTTGACTCGAGTGATAATTGCTTTACTTTAATTTTCTGCTTTGCTATGTTTGTTTCTGCTTAGTGTGTCTGGGGGCTATCACTGTAGAAAGAGGTGGAGTGGGATGGTTGGGTTCCTATTCCTTTGTACCCTTTATGCTCTTTTGGTATGTTTGATAGTTGATTTACTGCTCACTAAGACTTTTGTCTGACTCAAGGTTTTATTTTTAACACTTATTACCTTGGGCTGTTCACCCATGTTGGAATGGGCAGACTAGGTAGCAGGTGACAGGAGTTGTTCATAGTGGCCAACGCTGTTGAGGACGAAGACGAGCTGGAGGCTTTTGCATATTGTTTCCTTACTATATGTACTGGATGTTCCGCTGCTTGTATATGTTTTGAGTGTTATGTAGTGAGGCTTGTTGTATGGATTGTTTAGATGTTTGTATCAAACTTCTATGATGCTTATATGACGACATTCTGTTCTATGGAGCTTCACTATATTTATATTTCTCTATTGTATTTTATCCATGCGCTGTGAGTTGTACGATAGAGTTTGCTGTTTTATCTTACCCTGACTATCATCCATGGCTACCCGGCACACCTTTCAGCGCACCATTTCCCTGTTTTAGTGCGGGAGTCGTGGGCGGTCGTCACATTTGGTATCAGTGTTGAATATGCGCTTATATGATTTTTGTTTGATGATAATAAACATATATACATTCGTTTAAATGTATTTGATAATATACTATTTTATTTTTTCACAGATTAAATAAATATTTGCAGAATAAAATAAATAACACGAAATTTGAATTCAAACGAATATTTTATTCAAACAAATATTTATTACATCTTTGAATAGTACAATTTCAAGCTCTCACTATAACTATACAACTTTGATTACAATTTCATCACATTTCATATTTACAATTCACCTCACTACATATCACTCACACTCGTATTTATCTTCAACTGCATTCCAATTTGAATCCAGCATCTGAAAAATCTGCAAAAATATTCACTAACGCAGTAAAATTGAAAATAAAATATTTTTGCAATTCAAAATAAAAGATGATTTTGAAAACATTGTTTGCCTCAGTTATTTGGGTTGTTCTTCATAATTTAAATTTGAATTCATCATACACGAACAACTTGTGACATACACAGTATATTACTGTATATGCCACAAGGCCGTGCACACCGATATATACACTTGATTGATTTACAGGGACAGGTGAGCACCGGTCAAACCCAAATAAAAATACAGGATTCAACTCAGGTGAAACATGCAATATATCACGACTTCAGCACAAGGTCAAATCCAAATAAAACTGGATTCAACACAGGTGCAGTTCGAATATACAACAGTGCAGATAAACAAATCAAGTTCAAGCAAGTGCCAACAAAGAATCAAAGCTCGACCAATATAATGCAACTATGTTCAAATATGACATGAATGCAATAAAGACCAACTGCCAGCAAATGCACCGAACAAGTTGCCAACATACACTCCAGACCACAACAAAGGCAATGTACAAATACAACTATGTTGAATAAATCCAGACAACTCACTGGAATGAACAAACATCCAATTCCAAGTCAAATGAACCATCATCTACAAGTTCAAGTGAAAGTGCAGACAAATGACCAAGCTGCAGCATCAATGATGAACAAGACCAACAGTGAATCATACACAAATGGCCATGCCACAACTATGCAAGCCTGTGCCAAGCATGATACAGGAGAATATAAGAATGCATTGAAGACCAAAATCATGTACAAGTTGCAATATGCAACAACCATCGAGCTAAATGCATGCAAGTGACAACAGTCAATTATGAACCAAATATAACAGATCAAGTGACAACATAAAACAGTGCAAACATATGCACATAAGTGACACAGTGAAGATGGCATCCAACAATATTCAAACAACAGCAGTATGCAAATGCATACATAATAGAGGCAGCAAAGAACAAAGTACATGATCAAGTGGAGCATCTTGTAAACTGAGCAACTATGGACAGAGCTCGAGCACAGTTGAAGCTCAAAACATGAAGTGAATGCATCAGTACAGGAATGCAAGAAAGGACTCGTATAAGCCGTGAACAAAATTTCAAATTGATCAATTTACAGTGAAGATGGTCATGCCATAGTCAACAAGAAAGGCAACACAAAAATCATTGACCAAGTTAAAATTCAAAGCCGAGAAAATTCAAACCAAGTCAAGAATTCCAAGCCGTGGTCATCACGTAATGATTCAATACCGTGAATGTTAAGCAACCAAAATATATACGTGAATTGAAGAAGTCAGCAATCATCTCAAACATCCAAGCTAAAATCAACGGCCGAACAAATTAATTGACAAATTCAAATCAATCTATACGAACGCAAAAATAGGAATTGGATTCCTATATAAAACCCTACATCATCATCGGCAATGATTCATTGAGTTCAAGCACGAAAAATCAAAAGAAGAAAAAGGCACAAATAACATACCGGAGAAATCGAACTCAATCATCAAAGAGCCGAAGTGAGCAACAACCAGGAATCGATCGAGCAAGGCAAATCTTGAACAATCACAGATTCGATCGAAGTAGTAACGGTTCTTCAAAGCCCTAATTTGAATCACGAACGAAAGCCCTAAAATTGAAAGAGGAACGGCCACCATTGTATACGCAACCAAACAAAGCAAAGAAAATAAAGAGACGGGTCGAATTGAAGAAAGGGCCGGCCTATTGTTTTAAAAGGGAGAACTATTTTTTTATAGGGGTTTTTAATTAGGGTTTATTTTTAATTTGTTTTTAATTTGTATTTTCCTCTTTAAACCGTTTAATTTTCTAGTCGTGTGACTAGGGTACAAGCTGCGGTGTGTAGCTTGAGAATTCGCAACTCGGTAGTTGAGTTGTGGCAGGGTTTTGAGCGTAGAGTTAGATTAGTCAATAGCGGTGTATAGCGAGTTTACGTGTGTAAGCGAGGGACTATCTAATTTCTAGTAGAAACCTTGGGGGCAGCACGTAGGCAGGGTTTTTGCCGAAGCTGGGTAAATTCTGTGTTGTTCTGTTTTATTCTGTTATGCGATATCTGTGCTGCTATTCTGTGATCTGAATTGAAATTAATTTATAAGCTTCCGCGATTAATTTTAATAATTAACACCATCACCCTATTCACCCCCCCCCTCTAGGGTGAAATCGATCCTACAAGTGGTATCGGAGCTAGGAATAGAAGTCAACATTTGTTTTAAAAATTCTATTTTTTTGAAAAAATCAGTTTTTTTGTTTAAAAATTCGAATTTTTAAAATGGCTTCTTTTAATAATGCTTTTGCAGAAGGTCAATCCATAGTTAGACCACCAATGTTCAATGGTGAATATGCTTTTTGGAAAAATAGGATGAAATTTTTTTTGAAAACCATTGACGCTTGGGATATTGTTGAAACAGGTTATAGGATACCAACTATAACTGTAGATAATCAGGAAATAGAGAAACCAAAGGAACAATGGACAGAATTAGAAAATAAATTACAGAATACTAATGCCAAAGCTATGAATTCTATTATCTGTTCATTAGATCAATTTGAATTTAATCGTGTCTCACATTGTCTAACTGCGCAGGAAATATGGCACATACTAGAAGTGACTCACGAAGGAACATCTCAAGTCAAAGAATCTCGCCTTGCCATGCTAAGCAGCGAATACGAGAACTTTACAATGGCAAAGGAAGAAAATGTCAAAGAGATGTACGGTCGACTTTCCAATATCGTATACAAATCAAAAGCTCTCGGAAAAACATACACCGAATTGGAAATAGTCCGAAAAATTCTCAGAGTTCTTCCACGAAGCTTTGAAGCAAAAGTAACTGCCATTCAAGAATCGAAAGATTTAAAAAAACTCAAAGTCGAAGAACTCATTGGAAATCTCACCACTTATGAGCTAGAAATGAAATTCAAGGAAGAGCGTGAAGGAGGAGATACTCGAAAGAAATCAATAGCGCTCAAAGGAACAACCGAAAGTGATGATGATAACGATGATGATGATGATGGAGAAGCAGAGCTGGCGCTACTAATAAAGAAATTCAAAAGGTGGAATCGCAAATACGGAAATCCAGCTCGAAATCATGAATTGAAAAGCAGAATAGGCAAAGCACTAGACAACCCAGAAGAACAGAAAATCATCTGTTACAAATGCAACAAACCCGGTCATATCAAGCCACAATGTCCTCAAAAACGATCAAATCAAGGAAAGAAACTAAAGAAGAAAAGCTTTGCGGCTACTTGGGATGAAACTGACGAAGATGAAAGTGATAACACCGAGAGTGAGAGTGAAAAAGCAAACATGTGCCTTCATGGTGAAGTTACAGACAGTGATGATGACGAGCCAAGCGAGGTATCAAAACTCACTCATTCTGAATTACTTATTTATTTCCATGAAGTAAATGGCTGTTATGAACGACTTAGGGAAAAATACGCCAAACTTGAATCTCAAAAGAATACTTTGATAGAATGCAATGAACAACTTGATCAATTAGTTAAGAACTATCAACGTAGGATCCCTAAGTGTGATAAGTGTCCAACATTTGAAGAAGAAATTAAAAAATCGGAAATCAATATAAAATCACTTGAAAATGAAATTCTGATTTTAAAAGAGAATGAAAATACTAGGAGAGAGAATTCTATTAAAAAGTGCACACAGTTGTTAAACGAAAATGAATCTCTCAAATCACAAGTCCAACAATTGTCAACGACTTTAGATAAATTTTCAAAAAGTGAAAAATCGTTGAATATGCTATTAGGAAAGCAAACTGTTAATACGGTTAGACAAGGACTTGGATATAATAATTCGAAAATTGTTGAAAACAAGATTAATCAAGTTAATTCTATGTGCACAATTTGTAGAAAATTTGGACACGGTCACAATAATTGTTGGTATAGACCCAAACATGTGAAAACTATACCGATTTGGGTTTCAAAAGGCACAAATATAAAATCTCTCAAAGTTAAACAAATTTGGGTGCCAAAGGGAACAATTATAAATAGTTTTGGGTCTACACAAAATCATTTTTCAAAATTTTCTGCCACTAACAACCATGGACCTATAAAAACAAATAGGTCACTAAACTCTCTTTTCATGTAGGTATGCTGGCAGGCTAAGGAACAACAGCAATGGTACTTGGATTCTGGCTGTTCCAGGCACATGACAGGCGATAAATCGAAGTTCCTTAGCCTAGAAAAATACAAAGGTGGCAGAGTCACAATGGGGAACAATGACAAGTGTAAAATTGTCGGTAAAGGTAAAGTAGGTAACAATACATTTACCTTAAATGACGTTTTATATGTTGAAAATCTGCACCACAATTTGATATCAATCAGCCAGCTATGTGATAAAGGTATGAATGTTATCTTTGATTCTGACATGTGCAAAATTGTTGACAAATCATCAAAAGAAATCTTATTTTCAGGAAAAAGGAAAGGTAATATATATTCTCTATCTTTTGATGATCTCATCCTCTCTAAATGCTTGGTAGCTAAGGATATAGAAGTGAATTTATGGCATAGACGTTTAGGGCATGCTAGTATGAACTTATTAAACAAATTAAAAAGGAAAAGTTTGGTAAGAGGGTTGCCATCACATGAGTTTGAAACTGAAAACATCTGTAAAGCATGTACTTTGGGAAAACTTAGAAAATCATCGTTTCATGCCAAAAACAATGTAAGCACTTCTAGAGTTCTTGAACTAATTCATATGGATCTATTTGGACCTAATGACATTGCTAGCTTAGGAGGCAAGAAATATTGCTTTGTGTTAGTTGATGATTACTCAAGATATACATGGGTATACTTCTTAGCTAAAAAATCAGAAACTTTTTCATACTTCACAAGATTCGCAAAATTCGTGCAAAATGAAAAAGAAGTCTCTATTGTTTCGTTAAGAAGTGATCATGGTGGAGAATTTGAAAATTATGAATTTGAAACTTTCTGTGATGAAAACGGAATCAAACATGAGTTCTCTACACCACGTACCCCACAACAAAATGGGGTAGTTGAGAGAAAGAATCGTACTTTACAAGAATTGGCTAGGTCTATGTTAAATGAATATGAACTACCTCTGAATCTCTGGGCAGAAGCTGTAAATACAGCATGTTATGTAATGAATAGAGTTATCATCAGACCGATTCTTAACAAAACCCCCTATGAGTTATGGTTCAACAAAAAACCAAACATCGCTTACTTCAAAGTGTTTGGATGTCCTTGCTATATTCTTAATACAGGTGATCAGTTAGGAAAATTTGAAGCAAAGGCTGATGATGGCATCTTCATGGGTTACTCTTCGAGAAGCAAAGCTTATAGAGTCTACAACAAAAAGACTAAAACAATCGTAGAGTCAATCAATGTGAAATTTGATGAAGGCATTGACGAACAGGATACATCCAAAAGTAACGTTGAAGAGGAGAAAGAAAAAGATGAATTTGAAAAACCAAAAGAAACTGCTAATGCTAGAGAAACTACCACAACTCAAGAAGTCAGAAGAAATCTGGATCCAGAAAAGCTGAAATACAAAACAGACCATCCACCAGAATTGGTAATTGGAAACCCTATAGCAGGTATACAAACTCGTTCATCCTTTAAAAATCTATGTGATCTGTGCTTGTATAGTGGATTTATTTCATAAATAGAACCAAATAGCATAGATTCAGCCCTTAATGATGAAAACTGGTTCATGGCCATGCAAGAAGAACTAAATCAGTTTGAACGAAATAATGTTTGGAGTCTAGCACCTAGACCTAAGGATTATCCAGTTATAGGAACAAAATGGATTTTTAAAAATAAATATGATGAATCTGGAAATATAATTAGAAATAAAGCTAGACTAGTTGCTAAAGGATACAATCAAATTGAAGGAGTTGACTTTGATGAAACCTTTGCGCCTGTAGCTAGACTAGAATCAATTAGAATATTGTTAGCTTTTGCTTGCTACAAAGGATTTAAACTAAGACAAATGGATATTAAGAGTGCTTTTCTTAACGGAGTTTTAAAAGAAGATGTGTTTGTTGAACAACCAGAAGGTTTTGAAAGTCATGAATATCCAAACCATGTATACAAACTAAAGAAGGCATTATATGGATTAAAACAAGCTCCCAGAGCTTGGTATGAATGTCTTACTTCTTATCTCCTTGAAAATGGGTTCAAAAAGGGATGTGTAGATTCCACACTATTTCTGTTGCATGAAAACAATGATATTTTGATTGTTCAAATATATGTTGATGACATCATTTATGGTGCTACTAACAAGTTATTGTATGAGAAATTTGAAAAAGTCATGCAGGAAAAGTTTGAAATGAGCTTGGTTGGAGAGTTAAAATTCTTTTTAGGATTTCAAATCCAACAAAGCAATAAAGGCACATTCATTTCTCAAACAAAATATATTAGGGAACTTGTCAACAAATTTGGATTGAAAGATGCTAAACCTGCAAGAACTCCCATGAGTACAACACTTAAACTTGACAAAGATGAAAAGGGTAAGACAGTTGATCAAAAGCTGTACAGAGGTATGATTGGATCACTCCTTTATCTTACCGCCTCTAGACCTGACATCATGTTTTCTGTCTGCTTATGTGCGCGTTTTCAATCTAACCCAAAAGAATCTCATTTAAAAGCTGTTAAAAGAATTATAAGATATTTATTGCACACCCCACGGTTTGGTCTTTGGTATCCATCAAATGATAATTTTGAATTGAAAGGTTTTTCAGATGCTGATTATGCTGGATTTGGTTGATAGAAAAAGTACTAGTGGAGCATGTTTTATGTTAGGACATTCATTAGTTGCATGGTCGAGTAGAAAACAAAATTGTATTGCATTATCCACAACAGAAGCAGAGTATATTGCTTTGAGCGGTTGCTCTGCTCAAATCTTATGGATGATACAAACTTTGCATGACTATGGCCTAAATTTTAAACGTGTACCACTAATGTGTGATAGCAAAAGCGCAATTGATCTCACAAATAATCCTGTACATCATTCGCGAACAAAACATATAGATGTAAGACATCATTTTATTAGAGATCATATTTCCAAAGAAAATATCTGCATAAATTTTATTTCAACTGATTCTCAATTGGCAGACATCTTTACAAAACCCCTACCAGAAAATAGTTTTTGTAAGCTACGACTCAGTCTAGGTGTTTTAGAAATTTGCTGAATGTTTAACATTTTTTTTTCTCCCTACAAATTATCGAAAAGAAAAATAGTGATTAAAAAAAAAAATGATGAGTGTTGATATTGATTATATATTATAACTCGAGAAAGTATAATTAGAAAATTTCTTTAGAAATGTAAACAAGAGTTATAAAACTTTTTGTTGGTAAAAATTCCATGACCATCTCTATACCTATCATATATCTATCAACCATCATTCATCAAAATTCTATATAGTTTGTCGATATGTGATATTTTAAACAGGAATCGTTCGTTTTTCATTTTCACATTTAAAAAAAAAAAAAAAAAATATATACCAAAGTATTCACTCTCATTTAAAAGTCCTCACGGTTATGCATGGGTGAATTACTTGGAATTTGTTATGTGCTTCCATGCTCATTTAAAAGTCCTCACGGTTATGCATGTATGGAACGCATATCAAAAGTTGATTTTCTTTCTTTCTTTTAAAATAAACAAGTTGATTCTAATCCCATTTAAAAGTCCTCACGGTTATGCGTGGTTAGAAGATACTTGAATTCATTTTTTTTTTAAAAATAAAATTGGAATACTACTAATCTCATTTAAAAGTCCTAACGGTTATGCATGATTAGTAGATATTCAAATTCCTGATATAAAAATACCACAAATAGACACAATTGTATGGTTTTATATGATGACATCATCTCCATCATTCTAAAAGTGGAATATGCGACTAACAATATTTTTATGATTTTTGTGTGATTTTCTATTGAAATTTAATATTTATATTCAATTGGGTTTTAATGTTGGATTAATATCGATTACTTTATCTCTATTTTTCTCTATTTCTATTATTCTTTTGCTGATAACAAAAGGGGGAGAGAAAAGTTAAGATTTTGTCAAATAGAATCAATCAAAAGTCAAACAATTTTTCATTTGCATCTAGGCTCATTTTTATTTGTATGCATATATGTAGGGGGAGTATTGTGTAGAGAGGAGCATTTAAATAGGGGGAGCAATTAGGATATAACTATGATCAAATACATTTAATATATTCAAAATCTTAAATATATGTTTGTTATCATCAAAAGGGGGAGATTGTTGAATATGCGCTTCTATGATTTTTGTTTGATGATAATAAACATATATACATTCGTTTAAATGTATTTGATAATATACTATTTTATTTTTTCACAGATTAAATAAATATTTGCAGAATAAAATAAATAACACGAAATTTGAATTCAAACGAATATTTTATTCAAACAAATATTTATTACATCTTTGAATAGTACAATTTCAAGCTCTCACTATAACTATACAACTTTGATTACAATTTCATCACATTTCATATTTACAATTCACCTCACTACATATCACTCACACTCGTATTTATCTTCAACTGCATTCCAATTTGAATCCAGCATCTGAAAAATCTGCAAAAATATTCACTAACGCAGTAAAATTGAAAATAAAATATTTTTGCAATTCAAAATAAAAGATGATTTTGAAAACATTGTTTGCCTCAGTTATTTGGGTTGTTCTTCATAATTTAAATTTGAATTCATCATACACGAACAACTTGTGACATACACAGTATATTACTGTATATGCCACAAGGCCGTGCACACCGATATATACACTTGATTGATTTACAGGGACAGGTGAGCACCGGTCAAACCCAAATAAAAATACAGGATTCAACTCAGGTGAAACATGCAATATATCACGACTTCAGCACAAGGTCAAATCCAAATAAAACTGGATTCAACACAGGTGCAGTTCGAATATACAACAGTGCAGATAAACAAATCAAGTTCAAGCAAGTGCCAACAAAGAATCAAAGCTCGACCAATATAATGCAACTATGTTCAAATATGACATGAATGCAATAAAGACCAACTGCCAGCAAATGCACCGAACAAGTTGCCAACATACACTCCAGACCACAACAAAGGCAATGTACAAATACAACTATGTTGAATAAATCCAGACAACTCACTGGAATGAACAAACATCCAATTCCAAGTCAAATGAACCATCATCTACAAGTTCAAGTGAAAGTGCAGACAAATGACCAAGCTGCAGCATCAATGATGAACAAGACCAACAGTGAATCATACACAAATGGCCATGCCACAACTATGCAAGCCTGTGCCAAGCATGATACAGGAGAATATAAGAATGCATTGAAGACCAAAATCATGTACAAGTTGCAATATGCAACAACCATCGAGCTAAATGCATGCAAGTGACAACAGTCAATTATGAACCAAATATAACAGATCAAGTGACAACATAAAACAGTGCAAACATATGCACATAAGTGACACAGTGAAGATGGCATCCAACAATATTCAAACAACAGCAGTATGCAAATGCATACATAATAGAGGCAGCAAAGAACAAAGTACATGATCAAGTGGAGCATCTTGTAAACTGAACAACTATGGACAGAGCTCGAGCACAGTTGAAGCTCAAAACATGAAGTGAATGCATCAGTACAGGAATGCAAGAAAGGACTCGTATAAGCCGTGAACAAAATTTCAAATTGATCAATTTACAGTGAAGATGGTCATGCCACAGTCAACAAGAAAGGCAACGCAAAAATCATTGACCAAGTTAAAATTCAAAGCCGAGAAAATTCAAACCAAGTCAAGAATTCCAAGCCGTGGTCATCACGTAATGATTCAATACCGTGAATGTTAAGCAACCAAAATATATACGTGAATTGAAGAAGTCAGCAATCATCTCAAACATCCAAGCTAAAATCAACGGCCGAACAAATTAATTGACAAATTCAAATCAATCTATACGAACGCAAAAATAGGAATTGGATTCCTATATAAAACCCTACATCATCATCGGCAATGATTCATTGAGTTCAAGCACGAAAAATCAAAAGAAGAAAAAGGCACAAATAACATACCGGAGAAATCGAACTCAATCATCAAAGAGCCGAAGTGAGCAACAACCAGGAATCGATCGAGCAAGGCAAATCTTGAACAATCACAGATTCGATCGAAGTAGTAACGGTTCTTCAAAGCCCTAATTTGAATCACGAACGAAAGCCCTAAAATTGAAAGAGGAACGGCCACCATTGTATACGCAACCAAACAAAGCAAAGAAAATAAAGAGACGGGTCGAATTGAAGAAAGGGCCGGCCTATTGTTTTAAAAGGGAGAACTATTTTTTTTATAGGGGTTTTTAATTAGGGTTTATTTTTAATTTGTTTTTAATTTGTATTTTCCTCTTTAAACCGTTTAATTTTCTAGTCGTGTGACTAGGGTACAAGCTGCGGTGTGTAGCTTGAGAATTCGCAACTCGGTAGTTGAGTTGTGGCAGGGTTTTGAGCGTAGAGTTAGATTAGTCAATAGCGGTGTATAGCGAGTTTACGTGTGTAAGCGAGGGACTATCTAATTTCTAGTAGAAACCTTGGGGGCAGCACGTAGGCAGGGTTTTTGCCGAAGCTGGGTAAATTCTGTGTTGTTCTGTTTTATTCTGTTATGCGATATCTGTGCTGCTATTCTGTGATCTGAATTGAAATTAATTTATAAGCTTCCGCGATTAATTTTAATAATTAACACCATCACCCTATTCACCCCCCCCTCTAGGGTGAAATCGATCCTACAATCAGAGCTTTGGTTAATCGATTTTAGCCAACGCTCGCTGACATAACTACGTATGAGAGATGTAATTGTAATTTTGATGGATGATTACTATATATAATATAGTAGTTAGAAGGATTTGAACTCCTTATGCAGTTGTTTCTCAAGGTGTTCTTAATCATTCCTTTTTGTAGATATTAAGGATGAGTCGAAGAGGGAGACCAGCTGCTAAGGAAGGTCGTGCTGTTGATGGGGCCGCTGATTACGCTGCTATGTTCGAGTCCATGATGACTTCGATCATGAGAAGGATACCAGCTTCAGGACCATCAGTAGATGTTGGAGTTCAAGTTCAAGCTCCAAAACCAATGGATTTTGCTAAGCTTTGCAAGGACTATACTGCTCTTGGAGGAAAGGTTTTCTTGGGAACAGAGTCAACCATTGAAGTCCAAAGATGGATAGATGCTTGTCGAAGGATCTTTGGTGACTTGGGAATTGAGGATGCGACTAAGAGGAAGCTTGCATCCAGGCAGCTTCAAGGGAGAGCTTCGGATTGGTGGAACTCTATCACCATTGATACTCCAGAGGAAGAGATTACTTGGGAGCAATTCCATGTCAGATTTGAAGCTAAGTTCATCTCTACAGCTCAGAAGTCTGTTTTTTCAAGAAGTTTGTGGAGATCTAGCAAGGAGGGAGATCAGTTCTTGAGTATGTTTCTGAGTTTGAAGCTTTGTCCAAGTATGCTAGATCGTATATTGAGTCTTCATATCAGAAGAATGAGAAGTTTGTGACAGTCTTGGATAGTTACCTTGGCAGGCAGTTGGTGGATCATTTGGACGATCCGTTTGAGAAGCTTGTGGAGAAGGCTTTCAGGCATAAGAGTTTGTTTCCTAAAGAAGGATCTGTTGTTGCTGTTACGAAGGATGAGTCCAAACCACAGCAAGGTGGGAACAAGAAGAGGAAGCAGCAGCAGCAAAGGGGTAAGAATGGCCAGAAGAAGCCGAGGAGCGAAGTGACCTGCTACAACTGCCAGCAGAAGGGCCATCTCTCCAGAGATTGCAAGAATCCCAAAGTGCCGGGAAAGTGCTATAACTGCGATAAGCTGGGACACATCAAGAAGGATTGCCCAGAACCAAGGAAAGACAGGCAGATTGTACAAGCTTATGCTTTGGGAGCTGTGCCGTCGTCTTCAAAAACTCCTACTGTTGAAGAGAAGGGGAAGAATGTAGTGGTTCAAGGTACTCTTTCCATATGTGGTGTTCCAGTTAGAGTATTGTTTGATACTGGGGCGTCGCATTCGTTTGTTTGTAATGATCTTGTAGGCCGGTTGGGTTTGGAACCGGATATTGTTGATAGGCCATTGGTTGTGACTAATCCAGTTGGGGGTTCGTCATGTTTGTGTATGATATGCCGTGGTCTAGTTGTATCGAGTCATGATTGCTCTTTTGTTTGTGATTGTTTTGTTCTGAACTTTGCGGGGTTCAGAATTATTTTGGGTATGGACTGGCTTAGGAAGTACGCGGCAAGGGTCGATTGTAAGAGGCTGGAGGTGACAGTCGAGAATGTGGAGGGGCGAAAGGTTGTGATACGATGTAAGCATGAAGAAGGCATCCTCATGAGCTTCATGTATTCGCTGGTTGTTCCACGGGATGGACTGTCAACGGTGCCTATTGTGAATGGATTTGGGGATGTCTTTGACGAGGTCAAAGGGTTACTGCCGCATAGAGAGATCGAGTTTCGTATCGATCTAGTTGAAGGAGCCAGACCTGTTGTGATGCCTCTTAGGCGAATGGCGCCTAGGGAGCAGCAAGAGTTGAAGGTGCAAGTTGATGACCTTTTACGGAAAGGATTCATTCGGCGTAGTGTGTCCGAATGGGGTGCACCAGTTGTGTTCGCAAACCAAAGCGGATGGATCGTTGAGGTTGTGTGTTGATTATCGTGAGCTGAATAAAGTGACTAAGAAGAATAAGTATCCATTGCCGAGGATAGATGACTTGTTTGATCAGCTTCACGAAGCTAGGGTGTTTTCTCAGATGGATTTGGCAACGGGATTTCACCAGTTAAGAGTGGCCAAGGATAGTGTGCCGAAGACTGCTTTCAGGACACCATCTGGTTTCTATGAGTGGATGGTAATGCCGTTTGGATTGACTAATGCACCAGCATATTTTATTGGATCCTATGAATAGAGTATTCAGGGATCAGTTGAACAAGTTCGTACTTGTGTTCGTGGATGATATTTTGGTTTACTCCAGAAATGAAGAGGAACACAAGACACACTTGTGGATTGTTTTGGAAATCTTGCGGAAACATCAGCTAAAGGCTAAGTTTTCGAAGTGTCACTTCTGGAAGAATGAAGTAAGGTTCTTAGGCCATGTTATTTCTGGAAAAGGAATAGCGGTTGATCCCGCTAAGGTGGCAGCAATCCAGGATTGGGTTAGACCTAAGAATGCATCTGATGTGAGAAGTTTTCTTGGATTAGCAGGATATTATCGTCGTTTTATCAAAGACTTTTCCAAGATTGCTGCACCGTTAACAGGATTGACGAAAAAGAACCAAGTGTTCAGTTGGGATGCTAAGTGTGAGCAAGCTTTCGGAATCCTGAAAGAGCGACTAACTAGTGCTCCTGTTTTGACTATTCCAAGTGGGAATGATGAGATGGTGGTTTACACCGATGCATGTGGTACTGGACTTGGGGCAGTGCTAATGCAGAAGGATAAAGTTGTTGCGTATGCAAGTCGACAACTAAAGCCGCATGAAAGGAATTATCCGACTCATGATTTGGAGTTAGCGGCGATTGTTTTTGCTCTGAAGATGTGTAGACATTATCTATTGGGAGTTCGATTCGAGTTGTTTACAGACCATAAGTCGTTGAGGTATCTTTTCTCCCAAAAGGATTTGAATCTTCGGCAGCAACGATGGCTAGAGTTTTTAGCATCATATGATTTTGGTATAGCCTATACTCCGGGAAAAGGTAACGCAGTGGCTGATGCGTTAAGTCGAAGACATGCAGGATTGGGAGCCATGTTTTCAGAACGGAAGAGTCTCGAGTATTTTGCTGGATTTGACTTCAGGCCCAGATGTGAATTGGAACCTGAGATGTAGGCAAACTTATCGATAAGACCTACTCTTATGGAGAGAATTAGCGAGAGCCAAAAGCGAGACGGTAAGCTTGTCAAGATTATCCGTGATTTGGAATCTGGATTGGACCCAGAAAAGGATAAAGGATTCGAGGTCGATCGAGAGGGTTGGCTTCGGAAACAAGGACGACTAGTTGTTCCCGATATAGATGAATTGAGAGATGAAGTTCTGAGGGAAAGTCATCACTCGAAGTTGACAATTCATCCAGGTGGAATTAAGATGTATCGGGATATGAAGAGAACCTATTACTGGGAAGGTATGAAGAAAGATGTTGGAAATTTTATTTCCAAGTGCATGAACTGCCAGATGGTGAAAGCCGAACAGAAGAAACCCAGTGGATTGCTTCAGCCGTTAGAAGTTCCTACATGGAAGTGGGAGCAAATATCGATGGATTTTATCGATGGTCTACCTAGAACCAGGGCAGGAAATGAAGGGATTTGGGTCATTGTAGATCGTCTGACTAAGAGTGCAAGATTCATTCCTGTTCGATCAACTAGGACTGCATCGAAGTTGGCGGAGTTGTATGTTAAGTGGATAGTTCGATTCCATGGTATTCCGAAAAGTATAGTGAGCGATCGAGACCCCTTGTTCACTAGTAGATTTTGGAAGAGCTTCCAGGAAGTTTTGGGAACTGAGTTGTGTTTGAGTACAGCTTATCATCCCCAAACAGATGGTCAGACCGAGAGAGTCAACAGAGTTTTGGAAGATCTTCTCAGGGCATGTGTTTTAGATTTCGGAGGATCATGGGAAGATCATCTTCATCTGGTGGAATTTTCATATAATAACAGTTACCAATCAAGTATTGGTATGGCACCGTATGAAGCATTGTATGGAAGACCGTGTAACTCTCCGACATGTTGGTTGGAAACTGGAGAAAGGTTGATGCTTGGGCCAGAGATGATTCGACAGACTTCGGAATGCATAGAGATCATTCAGCGACGAATGAACGCAGCCCAAGACCGTCAGAAAAGTTATGCTGATAAACGTCGTAAGGATTTGGAATTCGACGTAGGAGATATGGTTTTTGTGAAGATTTCTCCACTGAAGAATGTTATTCGATTCAGGAAGAAAGGAAAGTTGACTCCGAGATTTGTTGGACCATTCCCGATTATCGAGCGAATTGGAAAGCTCGCTTATAGATTGGAGTTACCAGAAAAGATGGCGAGTGTGCACAATGTTTTTCATGTATCGTATCTACGGAAGTATGTGCACAACTCGAATGCGGTGGTTTCTGCTGATAGCTGTGAAGATTTGGAGGTTGATCCAGTTGTTACGAGACCTCGTAAGCCGCTCCATGTTGTAGAAACCGACACGAAACAACTTAGGAGGAAGACGATTACGTTACTCAAGGTACAATGGAGTGATGATGTTAACGACTGTACGTGGGAGGAGGAAGAGAGGATGAAGGCAGCTCATCCTGAACTCTTCAAGGTATGGCCCTAAGGTGTCATGACATCTCATGAATTTGTAACTTGTTCCTATAATAGTATTCTGCGTGCTAGGCTAGTAATTGGATGCATGGGTTATTGATTGCTATGGATGGTAGGCATGCAGAATAGTGATGCTTGCTCTTGTTTGATTGGAATTTCGGGGGCGAAATTCCTAAAGGGGAGATAATGTAACGACCCGTATTTTTACGGATTGAAAGATCGTAGATCTGTCGATATTAAGTTGTTTAGAGTTTGAGTCGACCATAGCTTAAGTCGTGTGGAAGCTAGCTCGTGTGGAAGATAAGTCGTGAGCGACCTATAGATGTAACAGCTTAAGTATGTTGAGCGACTTAAGAGTTAGGTTGTGTAGGAGTTAAGTCGCATAGGATTTAGGTCGTGTGGAAGTTAGGCGACCTAAGGCAGAAGAGCGACTTAAGGTTTGAGCGACCTAAAGGTTACCAAGTTAAGGGTTAGCTCGTGAGAAGCTTAGGTCGTGTGAGAGTTAGGTCGAGTGGAGCGACTTATAGAAGTTACGACATAAGAATGTTGGGAGAGTTAGCGAGTTAGTAGGTTAGAAGGCCCACGGGTTAACGGAGTTGGCGACTTAAGACAGTGAGCGGGTTAGTGGATAAGCGACCTTAGGGTTTGGTCGACCTAAGTAGGTTAACGACTTAAGGGTGAACAACTAAAGGTAAGAAGGTCGTTCGTGCGACTTAGTATAGTTGGGTCGTATTGGGGCTTAGGTCGTATAGGGAATGGAACGACCTAAGATTTAACTGTGTTGTACTTAGGTCGTGAGCGACCTAAGGCTTAAGTTGTTCTGGTATAAGTCGTAAGTCGTAAGGATGGTTGGGTCGGTTGTGTAGTTGGGTCGTTAGGACGGCTTGAAGAGCTAAGTCGTTGGGATCTTAGGTCGGTAGGTCGTGGAAGCGCATGAGTGTTAGGTCGCGTAATAGCCTAGGTCGCTGGGTAGTTATGTTAGTGCATTAGTAAGGCTTAAGTCGTGAGCGACCTAGTTTAGGTCACGACCATAGTTAGGTCGCGGCATGTGCTAAGTCGTTACGTTGCATACCAGTTAGGTCGTATAAGTGATGAGTCGTTGAGTTGGCATCAGGTTAAGTCGTATACCGCATGCTTTAGGTCTTAGGTTGCTGAGGTTATGGGTCGTGAGTCTTAGGTCGGGGGCGACTCGTGGGATAGGTCGGCGGCGACTTAAGGGGCGGCGACTTAAGGGATTTTCAGCCTATAAATAGAGGGCTTTGGTTCACTTTTTGGCACCGGATTTTGAAGCGACGAAGTGCTGCCGTTTTGAGAGCTCGACTACTACATTTCTTCACTTCTTTTCTCCACTCTAATCTAGTGCTTACATCCGTCCAAGATTGAAGATCAAATCGAAGATCCAAGAGCCAAAGTTGAAGATCTTCATCCAACAAAGAGAGATTTCATCATTTGAAGTGGAATCTCGTCGGATCAAGCTTAGTTCTTCGCTGTCCAGATCTGAAGTTGATATCTTTTAAGGTGTTTAGATGATTCGGTGAGTGGTAGTTATCTCTCTCACGGACCCAAAGGAGTATATTGGATCGGTGGCTTGTTTATGTGTTAAAGAGAGTGATTTCATGCATTTTTCTTAAGTCTGCATGTAGATCTATGGTTAATGATGATTCAACACCTATTTTACCATATGTTCACTTATGCAAGTTTGTTCATCAAGTTGTAGAGATATTGTTCATGATTCATGCTTGTTAGATTGCATGTTAGATTTGGACTCTTTATTTACGAAATTGCCATTATTGTTGTAATTGTTTATTTAGATCTTGTTTGAATGATTGATTACTTGGATAAATGTTTGATTTGATAGATTATTGCAAATTAGCTAATAGTTGATTTGGACAAGTTGGTCGAGGATGATTCAAAAGCTAAGTGGAAAGGCTCTTGAATAGTGAAAGCTGCTTGTGACATATGAAGCAGATGGTGAGGCTCATATGGATAGATTCGATGACGATGGACTTTGCTATGATGCGATGAAGCAAAGTTTGATGTAAGACATCCTTGGTTTAATCCAGACGGGATCATCCCAAGTATGTTGATAACTCGAGGGATGGTTCGAGTTGGTTGATAATGGATTGCTTGAGAGGTAGCTTGGACTAGTATGAGAATAGTCGTCGAGGAGGATGACTAGGAGGCTTGGATTTCATCATTATTGAAGGTTCTAGTAAACTCAAAACAAGAGTACATGGGGCGCCCAAAACGACTACAGGTAGGTGGTCGGGACATCCAAAAGACTATAGGCAGGTGGTCGAGTACTCTGGGCAAAGTAGGTTAGTCCTAGGCACGGGTCACGATGACGTGCGGAGTTTGTCTAGAACCGGGGTTACCATTTGCCCTTGACTTACGGCTGAAAGAATGTGTCGGTCATTCAATTAACGGTGGTTTTGAGGCAATGATAACAGTGATAGCCAGAGTCATGGATGTTTGGTTGTATCGTCACTCGGTCTCAAGAGCAATGTTTTGTGGGTGCTTATCTGATCTTGGTTTAGGCCTTGGGGGTTTGTACTTGGAAAACATCGACCTTGACTCGAGTGAAAATTGCTTTACTTTAATTGTCTGCTTTGCTATGTTTGTTTCTGCTTAGTGTGTCTGGGGGCTATCACTGTAGAAAGAGGTGGAGTGGGATGGTTGGGTTCCTATTCCTTTGTACCCTTTATGCTCTTTTGGTATGTTTGATAGTTGATTTACTGCTCACTAAGACTTTTGTCTGACTCAAGGTTTTATTTTTAACACTTATTACCTTGGGCTGTTCACCCATGTTGGAATGGGCAGACTAGGTAGCAGGTGACAGGAGTTGTTCATAGTGGCCAACGCTGTTGAGGACGAAGACGAGCTGGAGGCTTTTGCATATTGTTTCCTTACTATATGTACTGGATGTTCCGCTGCTTGTATATGTTTTGAGTGTTGTATAGTGAGGCTTGATGTATGGATTGTTTAGATGTTTGTATCAAACTTCTATGATGCTTATATGACGACATTCTGTTCTATGGAGCTTCTCTATATTTATATTTCTCTATTGTATTTTATCCATGCGCTGTGAGTTGTACGATAGAGTTTTTTGTTTTATCTTACCCTGACTATCATCCATGGCTACCTGGCACACCTTTCAGCGCACCATTTCCCTGTTTTAGTGCGGGAGTCATGGGCGGTCATCACAATTTCTATTCATTATCTATATACACATAGATGGATAATTCACAACATAACAATAGATAATCAACATTATCATCACAACAGATAATCCGTATTATCATTACCAACTGATAATTCATATTATCATCCCAATGCAATCAAAGCATCCTTATCACACAGCATTACTCATGTAACAACCCACATATTTAACGATCATATATTTAAATGTTTTATTTAAATATAGTGTCGTTAGTCGAATTTTTGGTCCGAAATGTTACTTTTTGAAAATGGTCGAATTGGAACTCGAAACCATTTCCATTGTTTCCAATATGGCGTTTGCGATCTTTTTGAGTATAAGCTTTGATATGTTTGGAGTTTGTGAAATTTTGACTCTTTTTCTATTGGGCTTGAGTATGGGTTCAGCCCCAATCTCCTCTTAACCCTCTAGCTCATTACTCTTCATCCATTCACCTTATTTCATTTCTTAAGCTTAAGAAAAACTGAAAATGGTGGAAGGGAAAGGGAAATAAAAATTGCAAGCCCTAGTTTCAACTTCCAACTTGATTTCTTGCTCCAAAATCAAAGAGAATATATTGGTGAGCTCTTCTTCATCTTCTCTATCTCTTTCTCTCTTCAATCCCAGAAATTTCCTAAACCTAACTTAGGAAAATACTTGTTTTATTCGTAGATTGAAGCTAGTTGAGTAGAAGTTGAGATTTGTTGGTCTTCTCCTTGCAAATTGAACTCCTTCTTTTTTTTTGAATTAGAAGCTGAGTTTTGAACTCACATCTACTTCTTTTGATATCATTGATGTTAGGTATGAATTCCTAAAACTTGTTCATATGCTTTTGCTTTCGATTTGGTTTACTTTGGTGAAATTGCCAAATTATGATTTTTGAAGCCAAATCTATGTAAAACCTTATATGGTTGATATTTTATGTTGTTCGGAGTGTTCGGATGTGTCGTTAAGCCATAATCGACACGCATCCGATTGCTTTCGATTTGTTTGGCCATAATGTCCTAGGTTCAGGAAATGCCTGAACATTGAGTTTCAGACGTCTGAAACCCCAATTTCAGACGTCTGAATATTGTTCTGGGGAACATTTTCCTTCCCAGATTCAGACGTCTGAAATTATATTCCAGACGTCTGAATTGGCTACATTTTAACCAGAAAGGAAATAGGCCAAAATATGTCTATTTCAGAAGTCTGGAAGGTTGGATTCAATCGTCTGAATTCTGTTTTGAAAAACAAATTAATATTCCGATTCAGACATCTGAATCTCTTCTTTCAGACGTCTGAATATGCTGTTTTTTTGCGAACTTGCCTTGTTCGTTTAGTTTTCCAAATTTAATCGATACATATAGATTCCAATTAGTTGTTTATGCACATTTGACCTCGATGATTCCTTTTTGACTTTATTCACGGGTTTTTATAAATGATTTCTTTAAATCATATTAAAAGCTCGCTTCTCCAATTTATAAATTCTATTTAAAGCACACACAATTTCGTACTTCGAGCGAAGTGGAAGGGTGATTAAATGGTTGGGCAAAACACGGACCATGAATCTGTGCATTTATCTTTCCGATTAATCCCTGACCTATTCAATTGATCGTTTTAACCTTCGGGTTTGGTTTACCGATGATATGAGGTGAACTTTGTACTGCTTTGAGTGTGAAATTAACTAACGGATAGTAAACCGTTTAGTGCGAACGAGTGGTTATAGGACTCACGTTACCACTTTTCGGATTCCTTTTTGAGAGTTATGACACATTCCGCCAGTTAGTGGTGTCCAGTACTGAGTCTCTGACCTTCACCACTACGGTTTGTTGCCTTCGGGTATGTTGCCTTCGGGTTTGTACCTTCAGGTTTGTGCCTTCAGGTTTGTTGCCTATAGTATCACTTCCGATGTTGGTCGTTATGAGCCGCATGGGTGATATTGGGTTGCCCTATTGTATCGCTTCCGATGTTGGTCGTTATGAGCCGCATGGGTGATATTGGGTTTGGAGTCTTCAGGCTCATGGATCCTTGTTGTACAGTACTGAGCTCGAGCAATTTTCTGATGCTTCATTCATACGTATATTCCCTAGGTATCGCCCTTCGGTGTTGGTCATTTTGAGCCGCATGATGCGTACCGTTTACCTTGTGGAACTTGTATACCTTCATTGGTATTTGTCATTTGCCTTTTGGCTTGTTTTGGAGTATTCTTATCCTTTGTTTCTATGAGTTGCCGATGATACGAGGCTTGTTATTATATGATTCATCTTTTGATAGATGATTGTGTTATCTCCTTTAGAGATATTCGTTATGCCTTGTAACCTTGCAGGTTTATTGTTGTTCAGTTTATCTAACTGATTTGTTTAGCTAGACTGACCTGTGTATTTTATACTCGGGTCAGACCGAGATGTTTCAGGTTAGGTGATTTTGGACTTAGCCTATTTTGCTTCCGCATGGACTATTCAGCTTGTTCCTTTTTGTTAAAGCTTTTTGTGTAGTCCTTTTATTTGTAACTCTGATATATGTATTCTTTTGGCTCGTCTGTATATTGTGGTTTGCTATACCACTTGACATGTATTATTTTGTAAACTCTATTACGCATCTGTTTATGTGTATATGATAATCTACTGTTCTGTGATGTATATTACATTTGAGTTGTTATATTCTGTTCTGATAGATCCTTCAACCACCTATGGTTTTGTTTTAAGTATTCATTGGGTATGATGACTTGCTTGGTATGTTTATTGTCGATGTATTTAATAGATAGTTAGAGCAAGGCTATAGATGGTCGCTCCTAACCATCCTTATTCTCTGCGTTAGTTGACGGCATTACCCTGTAGTGTCCTTGGCTAGCGTGGGTGTAGAGGTGAGGCGTCACAGCGTGGTATCAGAGCTGAGTTCAGAACAAAATATGATAAACACAGAATAGACGCACATATTACGGTACATCAAAATGTATAAGTGATACAAATCTTTGAATCATCGTGCCCTTCTATTCCTTCTGCTATCAAAGGTTAGATAGAAATGGGGAATACGTCTAGGAATGCACTTTATTCCATAGTATTCCATATTGAATTATCTACCTTGTGAATAATCTTTTTCTTATCTTACTTTCAGCGTATGGCTGGAAGAGGCAGGGGACGACGTTCAGATGTTGGGCGATCTAGTGGCTCACATCCGGATGGCGTTTATATGTCTTCCGTTCAGTTTTTGGAATTGTTTAGGAGCACTCATCCTCCAGTTCCTCCTCGAGTGTCTCCACCTCGCAAGTCTGCCTTTGCACGCCAGTGCAGTGATTTTGCTCATCTTGGAGGAAAGCCGTTTAAGGGCTACGAGTCCGTTCTTGAAGTCCAAGCTTGGTTTCGCACGTGCGAGCGTATCTTCTCTCGTATGGATCTTTCTGACCATGATAGAGTTCTTGTAACTTCTAGCTTATTACAAGAGCGTGCTCTTGATTGGTATGAGCTTCTTGTAGCCGAAATTGATGAGTCCACTCTTTCTTGGACTCAGTTTCGGGAGCGATTTGAACTCAAGTTCGTTCCTGAATCTGAAAAAGTTTTATTGACCCGTCGCTTCCTTGAGTTGAAGCAAGGGAAATATTCTGTTTCTGAGTATGTTTCATCATTCGAGGCATTATCTAAGTATGGTCTTGAATTCATTAGTACTTCTTATAAGAAGAATTTGAAGTTTGTTTCTGGTCTTAAGAAATATCTTAAGAAGTCCTTGTTGCTCCAGCTTAAGCTTTCTTTTGAGGAGTTAGTTGATTCTGCGCTTCATCTCGAGACCGTCGAGAAGGAGTGTGATAGTGATATTGATGTTGAGGTTTCCAAGAACCCCAACAAGAGGTAGTTTCCATTTCAGAAGTCCAGGTCTTTACCTTCTAAGAAGAAGAAGACTGGTGGTTCTAGTTCTTAGACTCAGTCTGTTGGAACACCTTTCATTCGGAAGTGTTTCAATTGTGGTTCTCCTGATCATATTATTCGAGCTTGTCCTAAGCCTCTCTTCTACTGCTATTGCAAGAAGGAAGGTCACCATGTTTCAGCTTGTCCTATTGTTCCGGCTGGTGCCAAGTCTAGCAAGCTTTATGCTGCCAAGGCTTCTGAACGTCCTTCTCAGCCCAAAGGTATATCTCCATCTATTTTGGAAGGTTCCATTTTATTTCGTGATCATGGTATACGAGTTCTTTTCGATACGGTTGCTTCACATTCTTTCGTATCGAAAAAGCTCGTTGATGATTTATCTTTGGATGCTTCTTGTTTGGTTACTTCTTTAAGGATTGCAAATCCTATTGGGGGATCTGCGACCCTTAGCTTGCTTGTGATGATGTTGAGATTGTTTTATGTGGCTTTTCTTTTCGTGCGAGTCTGCATGTTATTTCTTGTCTGGGATTTGATTTGATTTTGGGTATGGACTGGCTAGTAAGATATGATGCCAGGATTGTTTGTTCGGAGAGAATTATATATCTTCGACATCCGGATTCGCCTACTCAGCTATCTCTTATTCTTCGGGATGTGGATAATTCCGAAAAGGCTTTATATTCTCTTGATTCGTGAGATGATGATGAAATATCTCGTATTCCTATTGCTTGTGACTTTTCTGATGTTTTTGAGCCCGTCTCGGGTTTGCCACCTAAGCGGGCAATTGAGTTCCGCATTGATCTCATTCCAGGCGCACGGCCAGTTAGTCGTCCTCCCATGAGAATGTCTACAAAGGAAAATGAGGAACTCAAGAAGCAGCTTTTAGAGCTTGAGTCCAAGCAGTTGATTCAATCCAATTTTTCTCCGTGGGGATCCGCGGCCGTCTTCGTGCAGAAGTCCGATGGAACTCTTAGGCTTTGCATTGACTATCGCAAGCTTAACGAGTTAACCATCATGAATAGGTATCCATTGCCTAGGATCGATGATATTTTCAATCTATTGAGTGGTATTAAGGTCTTTTCTAAGCTAGACCTTGCCACAGGTTTTCATCAGTTACGAGTCGCGGAGGATAGCATACCTCTTACCGCTTTCCGCACTCGTTATGGTTCTTTTGAGTGGCTCGTTATGCCGTTCGGTTTGACGAACGCTCCTGCTTTCTTTGTTGATCTCATGAATCGAGTATTCTGGGAATAACTCGATAAGTTCGTCCTTGTCTTCATTGATGATATCCTTATTTACTCTATGTCTGAAGCTGAGCATGCTAATCAATTGAGAATTGTCTTGAGTACTCTCCGTCATCATCATCTTAGAGCCAAATTCTCCAAGTGCCATTTTTAGGAGAATAAGGTTAAGTTTTTAGGCCATGTTGTATCTTCCGATGGCATTTCTGTCGATCCCTCAAAGATCGAGGCCATCCAGAATTGGAAGAGGCCTGAGAATGTGCATGAGATTCGTAGTTTCCTTGGATTGGCGGGTTATTACCGTCGGTTCATTAAGTGTTTTTCCCGTATTGTGCTTCCTCTCACCTGCCTTACTCGGAAAGGCATTCGTTTTGATTGGTCCGACAAGTGTGAAGTTTCCTTTCAGACATTGAAGGAACTTCTCACTAATGCTCCTATTCTTCTAGTTCCCGAGGGTAATCATGATCTAGTTGTCTACACCGATGCTTGTGGTAGTGGTCTCGGTGCTGTTCTTATGCAGAAGCATCGGGTAGTTGCTTATGCATCTAGGCAACTGCGTCCGAATGAAGTTCGATATGCCACTCATGATCTTGAGTTAGCCGCCATTGTCTTTGCCTTGAAGATTTGGCGACACTATTTATGGGGCGAGCGCTTCATTCTTTATACCGATCATAAATCCTTGAAGTATTTGTTCGCTCAGAAGGAACTCAATATGAGACAACAGCGTTGGCTCGAGTTTCTTGCCTCCTATGACTTTGATATCCAGTATACCCTTGGTAAGGGTAATCGTGTTGCTGATGCGCTTAGTCGCAAACATTCGGCTGTTATTTCTATGATGCTTGCCGAATGGAATATTCTTGAGACTCTATCTTTTTATGAAATTCGTGATCGAGGTTCATCTTCTGATACTCCTATTCTATTATTTAGTTTGGGAGCTCGACCTATTTTGTTGGATCGTATTGCCGATGCTAGCGGCGTGATCCTGATTTGTTACATCTTTTTCATCTTTGTGAGTCTGGATCCTGTGATGAGGCATTGCGGGATTTCAGCATTGATTCTCATGGGTGTCTTCACAAGAAGAACCGTCTTTTTGTGCCTTCTGATTTTGCACTTAGGCATGACATTCTTGATGATTGTCACCGTTCTAAGTAAACCATTCATCCTAGTAGTAGTAAGATGTATGCCGATATGCGTCGTTTTATTATTGGGAAGGCATGAAGCGCGATGTGGCGAGTTATGTGAGTAATTGCATAACTTGTCAGCGTTTTAAGGCCGAACATCAGCGTCCTTCGGGTCTTCTTCAGCCTCTAGAGATTCCATTGTGGAAATGGGATCAGATTTCTATGGATTTCATTGACGGCCTACCTCGTTCGAGATCGGGCCATTCTAGCATTTGGGTTATTGTTGATCGCCTCACCAAATCTGCTCATTTTGTCCCTATTAAGTCTAATAGGACTACTTCACATTTGGCTAAGTTGAATGTCAAGGAAATCACGAGACTTCACGGTGTTCCTAGTTCTATTGTGAGTGACCGTGATCCTTTATTCACGAGTCATTTTTGGAAGAGTCTTCAGCAAGCTTTGGGAACAAAGCATAATTTTAGTACAGCTTATCATCCGCAGCCCGACGGACAGACTGAACGGGGGAATCATATCTTGGAATATCTTCTCCGTATTTGTATTTTTGATTTCGGTGGTTGTTGGGAGGATCACCTACCGCTTGTAGAGTTCTCCTACAACAATAGTTTTCAGTCTAGTATCGGTATGGCTCCTTTCGAAGCCTTATATGGAAGGCCATGTCGATCAACTTCTTGTTGGTTGGAATCTGGAGAGAAGCTTATTCTTGGTCCAGATTTTGTTCGTGATTCTTCTGAGAAGATTGATCTCATCCGGTTGAGAATGAAAGAGGCACAAAGTCGGCAGAAATCCTACGCTGACAACCGTAGGAAGCCTCTCGAGTTCTCGATTGGTGATCTTGTTATTATTCGTGTTTCTCCTTTGAAAGGGGTTATGCGTTTCAGTACGATTGTGAAATTGGCTCCTCGCTATATAGGACCATTTTCTATTACTGAACGTATTGGCCCTGTGGCTTACAGAGTTTCACTTCCTGCTCATTTATCTGGCATTCATGACGTGTTTCACGACTCGCAACTTCGGAAGTGTCTTCGGGAATCGGATTCTGTTATTGATTCTCCTGATTTACTTGAGCTTGTGGTCTCACCGGACTTATCTATTGTACATCAACCTATTCGCGTACTTGACACGGAGGTGCGACACCTTCGGAACAAGTACGTGCCGCTCATTAAAGTTCAATGGTCCGCTAACCCCAATGACTGTACTTGGGAAACCAGATAGTTTATTAAGCGATCCTATCCGGGTTTTCTATCTTTGCTCGGCAACGGTGAGTTTATCTTTTCATCTCAAGCTTATTTCCTTTTCTTTTGAATGTTGTATGTATGTAGTTGTTACAAATATCGTCTCTAGGAATTGCGGGGATGCAACTTTGTAAGGAGGGGAGATATGTAACAACCCGCATATTTAACGATTATATATTTAAATGTTTTATTTAAATATAGTGTCTTTAGTCGGATTTTTGGTCCGAAATGTTAATTTTTGCAAATGGACGAATTGGAACTCGAAACCATTTCCATTGTTTCCAAAATGGCGGTTGCGATCTTTTTGAGTATAAGCTTTGATATGTTTGGAGTTTGTGACATTTTGACTCTTTTTCTATTGGGCTTGAGTTTGGGTTCAGCCCCAATCTCCTCTTAACCCTCTAGCTCATAACTCTTCATTCATTCACCTTATTTCATTTCTTAAGCTTAAGAAAAACTGAAAATGGTGGAAGGGAAAGGGAAATAGAAAGCAAGCCCTAGTTTCAACTTCCAACTTGATTTCTTGCTCCAAAATCATAGAGAATCCGTTGGTGAGCTCTTCTTCTTCTTCTCTATTTGTTTCTCTCTTCAATCCCAGAAATTTCGTAAACCTAACTTAGGAAAATACTTGTTTTATTCTTAGATTGACGCTAGTTGAGTAGAAGTGGAGATTTGTTGGTCTTCTCCTTGCAAATTGAACTCCTTCTTCTTTGTTTTTGAATTAGAAGGTGAGTTTTGAACTCACATCTACTTCTTTTGATATCATTGATGTTAGGTATGAATTCCTAACACTTGTTCATATGCTTTTGCTTTCGATTTGGTTTGCTTTGGTGAAATTGCCAAATTATGATTTTTGAAGCCAAATCTATGTAAAACCTTATATGGTTGATGTTTTATGTTGTTCGGAGTGTTCGGCTGTGTTTTTAAGGTTGGGTAGTCGTTTGACGTAAGCCCATAATCGACACGCATCCGATTGCTTTCGATTTGTTTGGCCATAATGGCCTAGGTTCAGGAAATGCCTAAACATTGAGTTTCAGACGTCTAAAACCCCAATTTCAGACGTCTGAATATTGTTCTGGGGAACATTTTCATCCCCAGATTAAGACGTCTGAAATTATATTCCAGACGTCTGAATTGGCTACATTTTAACCAGAAAGGAAATATGCCAAAATATGTCTATTTCAGACGTCTGGAAGGTTGGATTCAGACGTCTGAATTCTGTTTTGAAAAACAAATTAATTTTCCGATTCAGACGTCTGAATCTCTTCTTTCAGACGTCTGAATATGCTGCCAACTTGCCTTGTTCGTTTAGTTTTCCAAATTTAATCGATAGATATTGATTCCAATTAGTTGTTTATGCACATTTGACCTTAATGATTCCTTTTTGACTTTATTCACGGGTTTTTATAAATGATTTCTTTAAATCGTATTAAAAGCTCGCTTCTCCAATTTATAAATTTTATTTAAAGCACACACAATTTCGCACTTCGAGCGAAGTGGAAGGGTGATTAAACAGTTGGGCAAAAAACGGACCATGAATCTATGCGTTTATCTTTCCGATCAATCCCCGACCTATTCAATTGATCGTTTTAACCTTCAAGTTTGGTTTACCGATGATATGAGGTGAACTTTGTACTGCTTTGAATGTGAAATTAACTAACGGATAGTAAACCGTTTAGTGCGAACGAGTGGTTATGGGACTCACGTTACCACTTTTCAGATTCCTTTTTGAGAGTTATGACACATTCCGCTAGTTAGTGGTGTCCAGTACCGAGTCTCTGACCTTCGCCACTACGGTTTGTTGCCTTCGGGTATGTTGCCTTTGGGTTTGTACCTTCGGGTTTGTGCTTTCGGGTTTGTTGCCTATAGTATCGCTTCCGATGTTGGTCGTTATGAGCCACATGGGTGATATTGGGTTGCCCTATTGTATCGCTTCCGATGTTGGTCGTTATGAGCCGCATGGGTGAAATTGGGTTTGGAGCCTTCGGGCTCATGGATCCTTGTTCTACAGTACTGAGCTCGAGCAATTTTCTGATGTTTCATTCATATGTATATTCCCTAGGTATCGCCCTTCGGTGTTGGTCTTTTTGAGCCGCATGATGCGTAGCGTTTACCTTGTGGAACTTGTATACCTTCATTGGTATTTGTCATTTGCCTTTTGGCTTGTTTTGGGATATTCTTATCCTTTGTTTCTATGAGTTGACGATGATACGAGGCTTGTTATTATATGATTCATCTTTTGATAGATGATTGTGTTATCTCCTTTAGAGATATTCGTTATGCCTTGTAACCTTGCAGGTTTATTGTTGTTCAGTTTATCTAACTGATTTGTTTAGCTAGACTGACCCATGTATTTTATACTCGGGTCAGACCGAGATGTTTCAGGTTAGGTGCTTTTGGACTTAGCCTATTTTGCTTCCGCATGGATTATTCAGCTTGTTCCTTTTTGTTAAAGCTTTTTGTGTAGTCCTTTTATTTGTAACTCTGATATATGTATTCTTTTGGCTCGTCTGTATATTGTGGTTTGCTATACCACTTGACATGTATTATTTTGTAAACTCTGTTATGCATCTGTTTATTTGTATATGATAATCTACTGTTTTGTGATGTATATTACATTTGAGTTGTTATATTCTGTTCTGATAGATCCTTCAACCACCTATGGTTTTGTTTTAAGTATTCATTGGGTATGTTGACTTGCTTGGTATGTTTATTGTTGATGTATTCAATAGATAGTTAGAGCAAGGCTATAGATGGTCGCTCCTAACCAGCCTTATTCTCCATGTTAGCTGACGGCATTACCCTGTAGTGTCCTTGGCTAGCGTGGATATAGAGGTGGGGCGTCACAACTCATCTCATAGCTGAGATTACAAAACATTCAAGGCCACCAATATCATCCATTCGTACATAAGCAATGATTTAATGATCACCCTATCTATAATTAATTTAAAGTGAATTAAATTAATTACTTTATCTCTAATTAGTTTAAAATGAATCAAATTAATTACTTCATCATTATAATCCTGCATAACTTAACAATTAATTGATTGCAAACCAATTAATTAATCACCATATCATTATTCATTTCAATTAATCATTCCTGATTAACAATTTTCTAATTACAACAAGTAATTGGCCTTTAAAATTAATTACACAAGTTAATTATACTTTACCCTTTACAATAAGTAACTTTTAATTACTTAATCAATTAATCAACTAAAATTAATTACGTTAATCCTTTATTAATTAATTTCTTCATTTATTAATTAATTATTAATTAATCAATTCTAAATTTACATCATTAATTTTTATTAATTAATGATTTCTAATTACTTTTTTAATTAATCTCTCTATTTAAATTAATTACATTAAGTAATTAATCTTTAATTAAACCACATATATTAATCATCCTAGATTAATAACATCCAGTAATTAACTACCCTTAATTACTTCATTAATAAATTACTCCTTAGTTTATTCTCTAATTAATCCCTTGATTAATCCCATTCAGCAATTAATTACCGTTAATCACTTCATTTCATAAATTAATTACCTTTAATTAATTATCTCAATTAATCCCTTGATTAATTACATAGTAATTTAATCCAAATCACTTCCATTATTAAAACATCTTTAATTACATTCAGTAATTATCCATTAATTACTTCCTTAAGTAATTACAATTCCATTAATTAAATTAAGTAATTATTTAATCAAATCATCAAGTGTTTAAATTAATTAAACTTAATTAATTAATCTAAACTAATTATATTAACCCAATTAATTACATTAAGTAATTAATTCATTAATTACTTCTATTAAGTAATTAAACTTTAACAATTTCACAAATGATTATTACTAATTAATTAATCTAATTAATTATTAAAATTAATCACATTAATTAATTGTTAAATAATCTTAACTTAATGACCTTCATTAACAATTCTTTAATTACTTTTCTTAAGTAATAAACTTAGATTAACTATTATTAGTTACAAATTAATTAATATTTAATTACCAATTAATTAATCTCTAATTATTTAATTAATTAAGTGTTAACTATAACTTAATTAATTCTTAATTACTTGATTAATTAATCTTTAATCATTAGTTAAAATCTAATTAATAATCCTTAATTATAAGTTAGATAACCTTAATTAATTAATCTTAAGCGTTAATTGATTAATTTAAAAACTCTTAATTACTTAATTAATCATCCATATCATTAATTAATTAAATAATAAATTAACCATTTAATAATTTAATGAATCCAAATCATTAAATTCTAATTTAATTTAAGAAAACACTTCTTACTCAATCAAGCATTTAAAAACAAATTTGTTTCGAATTTACTTTAAATTTCATTTTAAACTTCATTCTAAAGTTAAGATTTTAAAATGAATATAAATTTATCTAAACAAGGTTTAAAAACAATTCAAAACCTTTTTATCTCACAAGTTGAAGAAATATTCATTTTATAAATAAGTTTAAATTTTTTTTTAAAACCCAATCCATTTTTAAATTCCAATCAATTTAAAAAAAAACACTTTAAACATTCCAAGTTATTTAAAACAATTCCAATTAAAAAATTTCCTTGAATTTCAAAACTGAAATACAGATTTAATCTTCATTCCAGATTTAACTTAAATCTTTAACGCTTATTCACATTTTAAACTCCATTTTAAAATTCTAACAACTTAACCATTTTTAAAGTAGTTAAATAATTTAAATTTTAAAACTTTATTTTGTATTAAAGACTGAAATTTAAATCCTATTCCAGATTTAAAACTAAATTTAAACTTATTTAAAATTTATATTTTACAAATTAAACTTTTAGTTCAAATTCAAAAACCAAATATACTTTTACACTTAAACGTTTTTTAAACCAAATTCAAATTTCAAAACTTAAATTATTGCAAATCTAAGATTCAAACTTTTGAATTCCGATTCCACTCGGGTTTAAAGACTTAGTTTAAAATTTTGATTTACCAATTTAAACGTTATTTTAAAAATTTACAACCAGAACAATTTCTGTTTTTATTTTTAAAACCTGTAAACAATTTTACTCGAGCCAACCCTAAAAATACTTCGAGTCAAAACCTTATATGCGTCGAGTAAAAACTCGAATCACCCGAAACAATCGCAAGACAATTAAATCCCAACCCAAATTTCAACAGAATATCAAACTGCATTGTGCACATGTACAGTGCCTCCGACCACCTTTGATCAACTTCGCAACCTCCCCACAATCGACGGTCATCCCCTCAGACCATCCATACACCAATTCCATTGATTTATGCTCGAAGTCAAAATCGAGACTAAAAATTCCAAACCTGGAACAAGAACAGGAACATGAAGTACCCACTTCATCTAAACCTGTCAACGCCTCCCCTTTGAAGCTCCGACCACTGTTGCCTTTGAAACTCCGGCGAAGTCCTCGTCAACCCATCAACTTCCCAATCCTAAAACCCCAAGCAACTCGATCATCTATAAATGCCGAAGTGATCGATTTTATCTAACCCAGTAAAACTAGGGTTCTAAACTTCAAATCACAACCATCATCACCAAAATGAAATGCACCAAAATCAAATAAATTTCCCATCATCCATGATAACTCCTCCACCTCCGGGAGCAAACTCGGCACCTCCAAACATTTGTGCAACAGAAATGCCTCAAAATACATAGTACATTCAAAAGAGAACTGCTCTTTGATTCTAGCATTAAAAAAATTAATTTTAGGTATAAAATTCATGATTTTGTATGATGTTTCAGATTATAACCCTGAATCTTCGAATCAATGTATTTGAATTTTCACTTATTTTCAAACTTGCTTTGTTATTTTAAATTTCCAAAGAGTATTCACTATTATTCAACTTAAGTAAAATTTTAATCTAAAGTTTGTGATGAAACAAACCAGTATGCTTTGAAACTTAAGTTTTAACAGAGTTAAAATAAGGAGGTTTTGAATTTAAATTAAACCAAGAAACTAAAAACTGTAAGTAGAGAGGACTTATAGATATCACAGGCATATATACAACATACATAAGAAAATTCAACAATATACATACACAAAAATATTTATTTCATACAATTAGCATGCAACCAGATTTTATACTAATTTTTTTTAAAATAAAGTTACTCACCTGAAATTTTGATGAGCAGAGCACCAGTTTTGAAAAACCCTCTTTTTTTTAATCTTTAAAACAGAATTTCCCATGCTTTTATTTTAAAAAAAAACTTGAGTGCTGTGATGCTTTTAACTGGCTTTAGTCCCCAGGTTTGCTTGAAGTGGCCAGGTTCAGATTGCACTTAAAAACTTCAAAAAAAATGATTACAAGCTTGCTTTCTTTTAAAAACTCGGATTGAATGATGAACATTCTTGCTTTTGCTCCTAGATTTACAAACTTATATGCATGCTTCAGATTGTTTTGCATGTGCTTCCAGATTTGAAGAATGCAGGAAACAATTCAGGTTGAATAAAAATGATATAGAGGCTTCAATTTGGAAATGTTTTTACAGATTCGAAGATAGTAGAAATGCAGATTTGCATGATATGTTTTGAAACTGCTTTGCATGTTGAAAATGTGTTACAGGGAATTGATTTGTGTTTGGATACGAGGATGATTACAGATTTTGGAGGAAAAAGAGTTTTGATTCTTCAAATTTGGTTTTGAAGATTGTTTAGAGTAAGTAGTTTCAACTGAAAATTTCTTGGTTTAGCATTGAAAATGAAAAAAAGAAAAGAATGGAAAAATGTATATGTTTATATACTAAATTTATGATTTATTAAAAATCAAAGAAAAATAAAAAAACAATTTGACACTTGTCTTAAATATTAACACTTGTTAATTCCCTTTCTAATTCACTTAGCACATGTTATATAAGGTTCTAGGATGTTTACACATGTCTTTTAAGTAATTTGTATTTATAATTAAGTGTTGATAAAAGCTTTTAACAAAATTAATTAGTTTTTAATGCTTAGTTATATATTGATAATTTTTAAAGAATAAAACCAAGTATAATTATAAATAAAAACAATACACATATCAATTGTTTGAAAATAATATTTTTGATCATTTAAAATAAAATTTATAAAAGAGGTTATAAATTACTTATTATTTAAATGAATAAATATTTCTTTAATTAGTTGTATTTTAAACTTCGTATCTAATTTACAAATCACATTTATTAATCAATGTTTTAAAAAGAATGTTAAACAAATCTTATTATTAAATTTATTTAAATTTAAACTTTAAGCTAAAATCCTTTTTAAATAATTAAACATTTATTTTATGTATTTTAAAACCGTATAGTTCTTTATTAACTAGCTTTGAAAATCTTAACATTAAATAAATCATAATTTCCTAATTACCAAAATATTGAATTAGAAAATATGCTTTATTAATTAAATTTATAACCAAACTCATCCATTTAAAATATATATAAATATATATATATATATATATACATTATAAATAGAAAACAATTTTTAGCTTATTAAAAGATAAATTCACTAATTAAATATTTAATAAAAGAAGATTATTAAATCAATTCAAATTTATTGACAAAAATTATCAAATCAATTCAATTTTTAAATACAGATTATTAAATTTATATTGCCAAAATTACAGGATATCACATTCCTCCCCCTTAAAAGAATTTCGTCCCTGAAATTTTAAAACAAAGGTAATTTAATAATCTCATTAAAGATTAAATTTTAAACCACAAGCATATATCTATCATATGCTAACAACTAAAGCAACCAATTCATCCAATCAAAACAAATCTAATTATCTAGAAAAAATTCTGGATAGAATTTCCTCGAGTTTCCCCAGTAAAAATATTGGGATACTCGTTCTATAGAATTCAATCAATCAATACTACTAAGCTATAGAGCTCCTATTCATTTATATCTACAACTCTAAACAGGATATCGGACTACAGATGAGTCTGACTGAACAACCAACCTTCCTGAACTGCTGGTTCTACAACCTGAAATATCAAACACGTACTCCCTCAGAGATACGTGAAACATACTGAATCCCAGTTATCCAAACTGGCAATTCGACTTTTGAAAACCAAAGCACTTATCATACTAAAACACAAAAGAGATCCAAAACACCTCGGAGCTAGCTTCCAAAACTTAGCAAAACTTATAGCTCCTTGGATCGGAGAAATCTTAACCATAACCAAATCTCTGACTCCAGAATCCAAATTCCTCCGCCTATTATCCACAATATTCTTCGGCCGATCCTGGGCTACCAACATTCTTCCTGATCAGCTCATCCCTACGTTGATGCCTCTCGAAACAAACTAGACCAAAACAACCCAACCCAATGATCTCCTCAAGATCAATCCAAAACCAGGAACACAAACTCTACTCCTCAACAATAGAAGACTGAACTTACTTCTCCTATCCGGAAAAGACAAACAGAAATACTCCCAAACTGCTTTCGCTGCACAACTCTGAGTCGAAGTAGAAGAAAATGCTGATGAAGAACACGACCACAAACTGGACAACATATCACAGAAATATGACTCAACAGATCCATAAAGAAAACTCAAAAATTCCTCTGAAACCTGAGTTGCTTCATCAACTTCTATTTCTAGGAACCATCCTTCTACTAGCTGAACCACAAGTTCCACTCCTGGAATCCAAATTGATAAGGAAAACTCGATCTCCAGTTGCAGACAAACCTCTGACTTCCTTGAAGACATCCGAAAAATTTCCAGCAACCCAAAAGAACACTCAACTATCGCAAGTCTCTTTTGCGATCAACCCAGCCTAATATCCAAATAAACTGCTCTCTCTTTACCAATAAGAACAGCTTACGCTGTCCTAGCCAATTCATCGAAGAAATGGATCCACACTGCTACTTTTGAACTCCCCTTCAGAAAAACTACTCAGCCAGAAGACTTCATGCCAACACCGAACACTCCGAGCTGCTGCTAACACTAATGCCAAAGAATTCCTCATCCAAAACTCTACGAGAAACTCGGACCTTAAAGCAAACAGAACATCTTGCTGAACTCAGCTATAACACCGAAACAGACACACTTCCTTACTCTTGTTCCAAAGAAATATCTTCGAAAACATCCATAGTCACTGCATCTCATCACGCAGCTACTACTTCCTGAGGTATCAAGATACCATCACTCACTTCTGCCAAACCGACAGATCCAAACTCTACTCATCCAACTCTGCACTTCAAAGACTGACTCCGAACCTTAACAGGTTTCCTTTAGAGATCAATGAAATCCTTCATCACTGCAAAACTCACTCGAGACAGTATTGGGTCTACGGCCTCGACAGATCCACTTCCAACCTCAAACATTCAAACTTCAACCAATGGTAGTTGTGTTTCACACCCCACTTCCTTATCTACCTCTATAATTTATATTAGAAAACCTGAATAGATAGCCCAACATATAGGTAGAAATAATTATATATATATATATATATATTTAAAATATAAATACGCTCTCTAAAGATAGACAGTACTCAAGAGCCGAGGTATTCGCTCAACCTAGCGCTCTGATACCGACTGTGACGACCCGACTTTCAACGACCAGAAAGTCGCATCATCTTTTAAGAAAGAAAGGGATAGAAAAGAGAAAGGAAAGTAGAGAAAGAAGAAACAACATCAGAATTCAACAGCAGAACGAATATATTATATTAATAACATAAGTATTTCATAGTATACAACAACTATCAGAGTTACACAGACAATACATCACATACTAGACAGTTATAAACACATGTCTAGTTATTACAACTCAATACAATACAAAGAAACCACTCCGAGATACCAACACAGTGGAACACTAAACATATCTAAAATGTTGAAGCCTCATGCTCCATTGCTCCTCCAGAATTCGTCAAAGCTAACCTGAATCCCTTGGCTAATCGTAAAAATTTGAGTACCCAAGAGTTTAAGAAAACAAAAATAAACTCCGGGTCAGACATGGGTCTGGTGTGAGTAACAGGTTAAAGTTGCTTAACTTTGAAAAAAAAACTTTGAAAACAATAGGTATCACGTAAGACTTCCCACACATAAACATGGAAAAGTTTTTACCTTACGCTAACCAAAACATTTGATAGGAAATCCAGTGATATTATAATAGGTCTAGGGTTTTCAAGAAAAATACATAAATAGCTTGAATGCTTACATCTCATGTTCCAACATAGTTGGGCACAACTAATACGTACGACACTTATCGGGGATTGGATTCCATACAATGGCAGGGCTACCGGGGTACCGCCCGTCATAGTACGTGGCCTACATCAGCGTAACGAGGATCACTCCCAATCCCTGCAACACAAAGCCAGAACCATTCCTTACTGAACAGTTCCGATCAAGACCACCCCGTAGTTGTGATCAGCAACCACACCACACAGCCGAAATAAAAGGGACATCTAGACAGGGGTAAATCTCGTCCTACTTGGGCATGACCCACTTAGCCTTGCTGCACCTCCCCTGCTTTAGCCATTCCCGGTTGATGAGGCTTGAGGCTTCGATTACCTTTATAGAACACATCACTTGGAATGCTCATCGTCCACTTGACGATGTTCTGGAAGCATTCAATCTATACAAGTTCATTTCGGGTTCGAACGAAACCGAAGGCATTATCTCATTACACTCATTTTGGAATCACCCTCAGAGTTAACGACGATAACCCTTGCATTCTGAATCTTTAGCTTCACTTGAGATTCACGACCTATCGTTAATTTAGATCGATGTGATCTTTAGATATCCAAATATGAAAACCCGATCCCGGTCTTACCGAATCCAAAACGTATCTTTTAAGGCCAAGTTGTTTTGAATTTTAAAATAATTTCAATTCATTATCTATATACACATAGATAGATAATTCACAACGTAACAATAGATAATCAACATTATCATCACAACAGATAATCTATATTATCATTACCAACAGATAATTTATATTATCATCCTAATGCAACCAAAGCATCCATATCACACAGCATTACTCATCTCATAGTTGAGATTACAAACCATTCAAGGCAACCAATATCATCTATTCATACATAAGCAATGATTTAATGATCACCCTATCTATAATTAATTTAAAGTGAATTAAATTAATTAGTTTATCTCTAATTAATTTAAAATGAATTAAATTAATTACTTCATCATTATAATCCTGCTTAACTTAACCATTAATTGATTACAAATCAATTAATTAATCACCATCTCATTATTCATTTCAATTAATCATTCCTGATTAACAATTTTCTAATTACAATAAGAAATTAGCCTTTAAATTCATTACACAAGTTAATTATACTTAACCCTTTACAATAATTAACTTTTAGTTACTTAATCAACTAATCAACTAAAATTAATTACATTAATCTTTTATTAATTAATTTCTTCATTTATTGATTAATTCTTAATTAATCAATTCTAAATTTACGTCATTAATTTTTATTAATTAATGATTTCTAATCACTTTTTTAATTAATCTCTCTATTTAAATTAATTACATTAGGTAATTAATATTTAATTAAACCACATATATTAATCACCCTTGATTAATAACATACATAATTAACTACCCTTAATTACTTCATTAATAAATTACTCCTTAATTTATTCTCTAGTTAATCCCTTGATTAATCACATTCAGTAATTAATTACCCTTAATTACTTCATTTCATAAATTAATTACCTTTAATTAATTATCTCAATTAATCCCTTGATTAATTACAAAGTAATTTAATCCAAATCACTTCCATTATTAAAACATCTTTAATTACGTTCAATAATTATCAATTTATTACTTCCCTAAGTAATTACAATTCCATTAATTACATTAAGTAATTATTTAATCAAATCATCAAGTGTTTAAATAATTAAACTTAATTAATTAATCTAAACTAATTATATTAACCCAATTAATTACATTAAGTAATTAATTCATTAATTACTTCTATTAAGTAATTAAACTTTAACAATTTCACAAATGATTATTTTTAATTAACTAATCTAATTAATTATTAAAATTAATCACATTAATTAATTATTAAATAATCTTAAGTTAATGACTTTCATTAACCATTTTTTAATTACTTTTCTTAAGTAATTAACTCATATTAACCATTATTAATTACAAATTAATTAATATTTAATTACCAATTAATTAATCTCTAATTATTTAATTAATTAAGTGTTAACTGTAACTTAATTAATTCTTAATTACTTGATTAATTAATCTTTAATCATTAACTAAAATCAAATTAATAATCCTTAATTATAAATTAATTAGCCTTAATTAATTAATCTTAAGCCTTAATTAATTAATTTAAAAACTCTTAATTACTTAATTAATCATCCATGTCATTAATTAGTTAAATAATTATTTACCCATTTAATAATTTAATGAATCCAAATCATTAAATTCTAATTTAATTTAAGAAAAACACTTCCTACTTAATCAAGCATTTAAAAACAAATTTGTTTCAAATTTACTTTAAATTTCATTTTAAACTTCATTTTAAACTTAAGATTTTAAAATGAATACCAATTTATCTAAACAAAGTTTAAAAACAATTCAACACCTTTTTATCTCATAAGTTAAAGAAATATTCATTTTATAAAGAGGTTTAAAAGAATTTTAAAACCCAATCCATTTTTAAATTCCAATCAGTTTAAAAAAACATTTTAAACATTCCAAGTTATTTAAAACAATTCCAATTAAAAAATTTCCTTGAATTTCAAAACTGAAATACAGATTAAATCTTTATTCTAGATTTAGCTTAAATCTTTAAACCTTATTTACATTTTAAACTCCATTTTAAAATTCTAACTATTCAACCATTTTTAAAGTAGTTAAACAATTTAAATTTTAAAACATTATTTTGTTTTAAAGGCTAAAATTCAAATCCAATTCCAGTTTAAAAACTAGATTTAAACTTATTTAAAATTTCTATTTTGCAAATTGAACTTTCAGTTCAAATTCAAAAACCAAATATACTTTTACACTTCAAATTTTTTAAAACCAAATTTAAATTTCAAAACTTAAATTATTTCAAATCAAAGATTCAAACTCTTGAATTCAGATTACACTCAGGTTTAAAGAATTAGTTCAAAGTTTTGATTTACCAATTTAAACTTTATTTTTAAAATTTACAACAGAACAGGTTCTGTTTTTATTTTTAAAACCTGTAAACAATTTTACTCGAGCCAACCCTAAAAAGACTTCGAGTCAAAACCTTATCTGCTTCAGTTAATACTCGAATCACCCAAGACAATCACGAGACAATTAAATCCCAACCCAAATTTCACCAGAATATCCACACTGCGCTATGCACATGTACAGTGCCTCCGCCCACCTTTGATCAACTTCGCGACCTCCCCAAAGTCGACGATCACCACCTCAGACCATCCATACACCAATTCCATCAATTTATGCTCGAAATCAAAATCGAGACTAAAAATTCCAAACCTGGAACAAGAACAGGAACAGCCAGTACCCACTTCATCCAAACCTGTCAACGCCTCCCCTTTGAAGCTCCGACCACCGTTGCCTTTGAAACTCTGACGAAGTCCTCGTCAACCCACCGACTTCCAAATCCTAAAACCCCAAGCAGCTCGATCCTCTACAAATGCCAAAGTGATTAATTTTATCTAACCCAGTAAAACTAGGGTTCTAAACATCAGATCACAACCATCATCACCAAAATGAAATGCACCAAAATTTGATAATTTTCCCATCATCCATGATAACTCCTCCACCTCCAGGAGCAAACTCGGCACCTCCAAACATTTATGCAACAGAAATGCCTCAAAATACATAATACAGTCAAAAGAGAATTGCTCTTAAATTCTAGCATTAAAAATTGTAATTTTAGGTTTAAAATTCATTATTATGTATGATGTTTCAGAATATAACCCTGAATCATCGAATCAATGTATTTGTATTTTCACTTATTTTCAAACTTGCTTGGTTATTTTAAATTTCCAGAGACTAATCACTATTATTCAACTTAAGTAAAATTTTAATCTAAAGTTTGTGATGAAACAAACAAGTATGCTTTGAATCTTAAGTTTTAACAGAGTTACAATAAGGAGGTTTTGAATTTAAATTAAACCAAGAAACTAAAAACTGTAAGTAGGGAGGACTTACAGATATCACAGGCATGTATACAACATACATAAGAAAATTCAACAATATACATACACAAAAATATTTATTTCATACAACTAGCATGCAACCAGATTTTATACTAAATTTTTTTTAAAATAAAACTACTCACCTGAAATTTTAATGAGCAGAGCACTAGTTTAGAAAAACCCTCTTTTTTTGAATCTTTAAAATAGAATTGCCATGCTTTTATATTTTCAAAAAAATTGAGTGCTGTGATGCTTTTAACTTGCTTTAGTCCCCAGGTTTGCATGCAGTGGCCAGGTTCAGATTGCACTTAAAAACTTCAAGAAAAATGATTACAAGCTTGCTTTCGTTTAAAAACTCAGGTTGAATGATGAACAAGCTTGCTTTTTCTACTATTTTTACAAACTTATATGCATGCTTCAGATTGTTTTGCATGTGCTTCCAGATTTGAAGAATGCAGGAAACAATTCAGGTTGAATAAAAATGATATAGAGGCTTCAATTTGGCAATGTGTTTACAGATTTGAAGAAAGTAAAAATGCTGACTTGCATGATATGTTTTGAAACTGCTTTGCATATTGAAAATGTGTTATAGGGAATTGATTTGTCTTTGGATATGAGGATGATTACAGATTTTGGAGGAAAAATAGTTTTGATTCTTCAAATTTGATTTTGAGGATTGTTTAAAGTAAGTAGTTTCAGCTGAAAATTTCATGGTTTAGCATTGAAAATGAGAAAAAGAAAAAAATGGAAAAATGCATATGTTTATATACTAAATTAATGATTTATTAAAAATCAAAGAAAAATAAAAAACAATTTGACACTTGTCTTAGATATTAACACTTGTTAATTCCCTTGTTTATTCACTTAACACATGTTATTACGTTCTTGGATGTTTACACATGTATTTTAAGTAATTTGTATTTATAATAAAGTGTTAATAAAATCTTTTAACAAAATTAATTAGTTTTTAATACTTATTTATATATGGATAATTTTGAAAGAATAAAACCAAGTATAATTATAAATAAAAACAATACACATATCAATTATTTGAAAATAATATTTTTGATCATTTAAAATAAAATTTATAAAAGAGGTTATAAATTACTTATTATTTAAATGAATATATGTTTCATTAATTTTTTGTATTTTAAACTTCATATCCAATTTACAAATCACATTTATTAATCAATATTTTAAAAAGAATGTTAAACAAATTTTATTATTAAATTTATTTAAATTTAAACTTTAAGCTAAAATCCCTTTTAAATAATTAAACATTTATTTTATGTATTTTAAAACCATATTGTTCTTTATTAAATAGCTTTTAAAAGCTTAACATTAAATAAATCATAATTTCCCAATTAACAAAATATTGAATTAGAAAATATGCTTTATTAATTAAATTTAAAACCAAACTCATCCATTTAAAATATATATAAATATATATATACACACACACAAGCGCACATTATAAATAGAAAACAATTTATTAGCTTATTAAAAGATAAATTCACTAATTAAATATTTAATAAATGTAGATTATTAAATCAATTGAAATTTATTTACAAAAATAATCAAATAAATTTAATTTTTAAATACAGATTATTAAATTTGTATTGCTAAAATTCCGGGATATCACACGTCCAGTACAGTTTTAGTTGTATAACCTGCCATGGAATGGGCGGTAACATGATATAGAACATGGTAGATATAGTAGGCATACAATAATGGTTGTATGCTAGCTAAGATTAATATTATACTTTCGAAAAGTTTTCTACACTATGCACTAATAATAATATTAAAATGGTGTTTGTGCCAAAATTGATCACAAACCCCAAATACCGTGAAAGAACCAGTGTATGAATACAGACTAACAATACTCAAACACAAATAACAGATCTCAGCAAATATTGAACAATAATCCCAAAGTAAAGAACAGAGACACAAATTTTATAGTGGTTCGGCTATCTCCGGCCTACGTCCACTCCAAAGTTTTTATCCTTTTATTGATTATCCTTGATGATTACAGATGATTACAGCAGTTACAAAGTCCAAAACTTGAAATAAATGGCGGTAATGGTGTTAAGGATTGATTCTGGCAGCGTCCGGGCGTGCTTTCCTTCTCCAAATTTTTCGACCCCTTTTCTGAATGACCAGGGGCTCTATTTATAAGCGTAGAAGGCAGATGTTTCTCCTAGAAACAAGGTAGACCGCTTCAGGCACGTGAGAGGGCCCACACGGCCGAAACCTTGAGATCCGGACCCACACTGGGATCGATTCGAACTCCATTCGAATCAATCTAGAAATTGTCCAATTGAGCTGAAAATTGGTGGGAACATTCTTCAACACGTAAGCAAAATTCTGTAAAAATTTCATTGCATTTGGATCAACGGTTTGGAAGATATGATCGGTTCGAATTTGGGGTTTCCTGGACTACGCCTCGTTCGAACCGATCGCTTCGAATCGATTGCTTCTAATCGATCCAAGCACGCGTTAGTAGTTCGACGTGGCGCGCATGCTTCGGGTTGATCCATCTTTGTCGCCGAGTTGAGCGCTTCCCTCCCTGAAGACGCGTTCGTATCCATTTTCAGTGAAATGTCCTTATCCACAACTCCACAGTCATGCTCGTATCCACTTGTCTGAGCTGCCCTAACTGTTTCCTTCGAATCGATCGGTTCGAACAAGATCGGTTCGAATACGATCGATTCGAATGTCCTCCCCGAGTCCTTCGTATCCCTGCACTTCTGTCCTTCCTTCGAATCCATCTCCTTCGAATCCCTCTTCTTCGAATCCATATCTAGTGCTTCGCATCCACCATCTTCGAATCCACTATCTTCGAGTCTCTCTCTTTCGAATCCATCTCTTCGAGCCACTGCGTACCCTTCTCGAACGCCCTCTTCGTATCGATACGAAGCAACCATGTTAGAGACAGTAGCTCGATCGATTCGAAGTCCTTCAAGTCGAAACGACATCCAATGCGAACCCTTCAGAGACGAATCCATATTGATCGATACGAAGTGTATCAATTCGAAGTGGCCGTTACCTTTGTTGGATTCGAACTATCCAGGCACGCCGTGTCTTCGATCGATTCGAACCCGATGGGTTCGAACCTGATGGATTCGAACAGCATGCCTCTCCTACCTTGAATCGATCATAACTCCTCCATATGAACTCCGATTATCCTGAAATTTGAAACATAGCCTTCCCTAATCCTTATCATCATCCCCAATCAATTTCGCCCCGATCGGAGTTCAACCAAATTTTGACGACATCGATCGTAGCCTTGATTCCAACTGATCTCTAGTCCTGATATCCATCATTCCTCGTCCATTTGTTCATATCCTAGTTTTGACCAAAAATGGGATAAGACTTTGCCCCCCAAAACATGCCTTGTGACAACAAGACGTGTTTTGAATAGTTCCGAATCCAATATCCGAAGTCCAAAGCCATATTGCCTGAGTATATAATCCTTGACTGCTTCGAGTCGATGTCCAATTCCAGATCCAATAGCCAATAACCGAATCCGGGACCTCTCCGGGTCTATATCCAAATCCATAACCTCTCCGGGTTCTTGCCAAGCGTAATCCACATTTGACGACCTTGGCCCAGTGTCCCTGGGTGCTAAACAATGCCATGGCTTACGTCCTAAGCCGAATCCTGATCTCTCCGGACCCTTGTTGAGCATAGTCCATACTCAACGACCTGAAAATAACAATTGATAATAGAGGGCCTAAGTCCTAGGCCGAATCCTGGTCACTCCGGACCCTTGCCGAGCATAATGCATACTCGACGACCTGAATGAGCCAATTTACCACGTTCGGGCAAAGTGACTCACCCCTTGCCAGGCATAATCATACCCGACGACCGTTTATCAAAAATCAAATAAAAAATCCAATCAAAATCCAATCCAAAATCCAAATCAAAACCAGAAAACCAAAAACCCAAACCAGCATCCAAAACTGAAAACAATCATCCGAAGGAAAATCCAAGTCAAAAAGCAAGCAAAACCGGGGGCTCAATCCAAGCTCCAAAACTAAAATCCAAACAGAAAAGTAATGTCCAATCAAAAAGCAAAAGATAGATTTCACAAACCATAGCGTTGCAGCTTTATCGTCATTCAGAGCATGTCTAGGGGCTATCTCCGTCCATGTACATGTGTAAATGACTTGGTTGCTTGCTAATAGTTTGTTACTTATTCCATATTATCCCGATTAGTGAATGATCAATCGACCACCATCCCTGGGTCTCTCATCATCACGGCGAGAGGTTGTAGGTGGTTGCTCCTGCTCCACCGTTGCATTCCGAGCTCCGACATACTGCTGTAACTGTCCATTCCTTACATGCTCCTCGATTATATCCTTCAAGTGCCTGCAGCTGTTGGTGTCATGTCCGTCTAAGTCATGGAAGAGACAATGCCTCCCTGATGCCTTCTCTCGTTCAGAAGGTTCTCTCCTGGCTGGCCTCCGGTAGGGAAGGCGATTCCGAGTATCCATGTATATCCGCTCCAGCGTCTCGTTCAATCCTGTGTATGTGGAAAACTTTGGATCCTTCCATCGCTTCCTAGCGTTTCCAGAATCATTGTCCAATTTCCTTTTTCCTCTGTCTTTATCCGAACCACCGCTGGATACTGCTCCAACCTCGATTGCACTGACCTTTTTCACCTTTAAATCCGTACTTGCATCTTCTTGTCGAAGGAACCTTTCTGCCTCGTGAAAGAATTCGTCGAGATCTTGTGGGGGATCTCGTATCAGAGATACCTTGAAATCAGAGTCCTCCCTGACCCCTGATACTGCTGCCATTAAAACCATCGATGGATCGGGCCGATCCACCGAAGCGACTGCCGCACTGAATCGAGTTAGAAAAGCTCTAAGCGATTTATCCATTCTTTGCTTCACCGATGTTAGTGTCATCACATTCTTCGACCTCTTGACGTGAACCCGAAACTGCCCCAAAAACCTTTCCACTAACTCCCTCCAAGTCCCGATAGATCCTTCTTCCAGCTGCCTAAACCACATCGCAGCTATGTCCGTCAAATACAAAGGGAAGCATCGGGCCATCACTTCCTCCGATGCCCCCATCACCTCCATGTGTCTGGTGTACCTCATCAAGTGATCTGTTGGATCTGTCTTGCCATCATATATCTCCACGCTAGGCAACTTAAACTTAGGTGGGTTCTGAGCCATCCTTATTTCCCGAGCAAACGGACTCCTGTTCACTCCTTCCAAGTCTCCTTTGGCCAAACCACCTCGTACTGTTTTCCTAATCATCTCTACCAATCCAGCGTTGTCTGTCGGGGGTTGCCCCCAAGGGAACTCCGGCACATACTCTTCATGTGGCTCGTTAGTAGCAACGTTGGTTCTAGCCTGTTGAACTCCATCCAGAGGTCCTCCTGTGTTGGATCCTGTGGGTCTGCCCCCAAGCCCTTGTTGATTGCTTTGTGGCTCCATATCTCGACCTCCATTGGGTTCCACAACCCTAGTCCCCTGTCCTGCATCCACAGCGGTTATTGCTGTCCCTAGGTTCTGCATCCCTGCAGCTCTCATTTGCTCAAAGAAAGTCTGCATTATTTCTTGTTGGTTCTTTAACAATCTCTCCAGCAATGAGTTTGCCATAGCCTTCATCTCATCTCGGGTTATGTAGATTGAGGCCTGTCCTTCCCCGGCTCCGGAGGATGCTTGTTGACTTCCTTCTTGTTGGCTTCGCTCAGCCCTCTGCCTTCTACTATTTTGCCTAGTCATTGTCCTTGAATCCAAACTCTTTAAAATCTTCAAATCCAACTTTCAAATCCGATGTAGCGGGTGCTAGTCGTTTCTCGGTGGAAGCACCAAAGTGTTTGTGCCAAAATTGGTCACAAACCCCAAATACCGTGAAAGCACAAGTGTATGAATACAGACTAACAATACTCAAACACAAATAACAGATCTCAGCAAACATTGAACAATAATCCCAAAGTAAAGAACAGAGACACAAATTTTATAGTGGTTCGGCTATCTCCGGCCTATGTCCACTCCAAAGGTTTTATCCTTTTATTGATTATCCTTGATGATTATAGATGATTACAGCAGTTACAAAGTCCAAAACTTGAAATAAATGGCGGTAATGGTGTTAAGGATTGATTCTGGCAGCGTCCGGGCGTGCTTTCCTTCTCCAAATTTTTCGACCCCTTTTCTGAATGACCAGGGGCTCTATTTATAAGCGTAGAAGGCAGATATTTCTCCTAGAAACAAGGTAGACCGCTTCAGGCACGTGAGAGGGCCCACACGGCCGAAACCTGGAGATCCGGGCCCACACTGGGATCGATTCGAACTCCATTCGAATCGATCTAGAAATTATCCAATTGAGCTGAAAATTGGTGGAAACATTCTTCAACACGTAAGCAAAATTCTGTAAAAATTTCATTGCATTTGGATCAACGGTTTGGAAGATATGATCGGTTCGAATTTGGGGTTTCCTGGACTACGCCTCGTTCGAACCGATCGCTTCGAATCGATTGCTTCGAATCGATCCAAGCACGCGTTAGTAGTTCGACGTGGCGCGCATGCTTCGGGTTGATCCATCTTTGTCGCCGAGTTGAGCGCTTCCCTCCCTGAAGACGCGTTCGTATCCATTTTCAGTGAAATGTCCTTATCCACAACTCCACAGTCATGCTCGTATCCACTTGTCTGAGCTGCCCTAACTGTTTCCTTCGAATCGATCGGTTCGAACAAGATCGGTTCGAATACGATCGATTCGAATGTCCTCCCCGAGTCCTTCGTATCCCTGCACTTCTGTCCTTCCTTCGAATCCATCTCCTTCGAATCCCTCTTCTTCGAATCCATATCTAGTGCTTCGCATCCACCATCTTCGAATCCACTATCTTCGAGTCCCTCTCTTTCGAATCCATCTCTTCAAGCCACTGCGTACCCTTCTCGAACGCCCTCTTCGTATCGATACGAAGCAACCATGTTAGAGATAGTAGCTCGATCGATTCGAAGTCCTTCAAGTCGAAACAACATCCAATGCGAACCCTTCAGAGCCGAATCCATATTGATCGATATGAAGTGTATCGATTCGAAGTGGCCGTTACCTTTGTTGGATTCGAACTATCCAGGCACGCCGTGTCTTCGATCGATTCGAACCCGATGGGTTCGAACCTGATGGATTCGAACAGCATGCCTCTCCTACCTTGAATCGATCATAACTCCTCCATATGAACTCTGATTATCCTGAAATTTGAAACATAGCCTTCCCTAATCCTTATCATCATCCCCAATCAATTTCGCCCCGATCGGAGTTCAACCAAATTTTGACGACATCGATCGTAGCCTTGATTCCAACTGATCTCCAGTCCTGATATCCATCATTCCTCGTCCATTTGTTGATATCCCAGTTTTGACCAAAAATGGGATAACAAATGGTTTTCGCGTACCAAGAATGTTTGACTATCATAAGGAGAAATCTCCTCCAATTCTTCGTTTGCATGGTGTGTGCGGCGGGAGGCCTTATGGTAGTTTCATTTTTCAAAAAAGCATTGTGGATTTCCTTTTTTATTTATTTTGTTGTTTAAAAGATAAAATTATTTTCGTTGCTCACACTAGTCCCATGACTGAACCGGAGTTTATTATTCCCTTCCTAAACTCTGGGTGCCTACAATTTTCCACACGGGCAGTCTTGAGTTGGGATTTTTGGATAATCACGTAGTGGATGTAGATTGGACAGTCTTTGGAGTCTTTGGTGACCTTCATCAGTCTTTCGATCACTAACCTTGCTTAGCAGAACTTGATTGGGAGTTTGAGCTATTTTTGGATTGGTTCTTTGGAGATGAAGATTTCTGATATTGGAGCTAAAAGTTTATGTTATTATTCCGCTGGTGGTATTGCGTATCTTACGCTGTGATTTGTAGTATCATATCTCTGATATGTGTTGGGTTATTGTATCATTTTTGAATATCATTGGATATTGTATTCATTAGAGTTATATGATATGTTAATTTTCTTCCGTTGTGTTGTTGTACTTAATGTGTTATAAGCTCCGGCAAACCAGATTCGATATTTGGATCTGCAGCATTTGAATACGGGTGATGTATTCAGTGTTGATTTTCGAAGGTCGAGTCAGGACTGTCACAAATTAAATATAAGGAGTATATAAAATATTTACATTAAACTTAGGTAATGATGAAATTTTTAAGTAAAAATTGGTATTGCAAATTTATTCTAAGTTAATGATTGAATAAAGATTTAACGGGAAATTGTGAAATGGGAAATTGTGAATAAGTGGATAGAAATCAAAAGGAATGTGAATAAGGAGAAAATTGATTTAGTTAATAATCAATTGTGATAAATATGTAGGATCCACATATATCATTTAATTCACATAACGATTTGATCCAGATTCGAGCACAAAATTTCGAGGTAGTTATACCGATCCGAGTTGGGATTTTTCACTCGATTTTCGACGACGAACTCTGGTTATGGTTTTTTGATTGATACTGGAAACTCTCTATTATAGTTGTGGCTATGCAAGGAGAATGATGGTTTTTTATCAAGAAACCAGATTTGAGTTCGTACTAGGGAGTTGAATGGACGATAATAGTTTGGAAGTGAAATTGTGTGATCGAGTGAGCGAACGGATTTGATATTGCGTCTGGATGATATATGTACATCATACGTGCTTGAATGAAATAGATATTGAAAATTTTGTAAAGAAATGTATAAAATGATTTTGAATATTGTGATAGGATATTTTGGCTAAGTAAGATATACAGGGGTTTTAAAGGAAACGAAAATTGGTTTTGATTTCAGAAGATAAAATTTTATGGCCCAACAAAAGGTACGTATTTAAATTGTCGTATGAAATTTGATAGTTTTCTGGTCTAGCCAATTAGCCTTTTGTTTTCTTTTGAAATCTGGGAGCCCGTAGATGCATTTTATAGTTGTATCGGTCTAGCTCGCAAAGGAGACGCTCGTGAATTTTTTTTAAAATTTAGCAAGTAAGAAAATTTTAAGAAAATTTTGATAACTTAAAATTTAGTTTTAAATTTAAATTTGAATGGTTGGGTAAGTGAAATTGGTTGGAACCTATGGAAAATGTTTGGAAAGTTAGTAATGGTGATAATGTCTTTATTAAAAATATGGTTTTGGGTATTGTTAAAAACTGTTTGGTTTTGGAGAGTTGTTAAAAACTAGTTGTTTGGGAAAAATAGTGAACGGGTATTGGACCATTCTTCTTAACAAGTAATTTCGGGGATGAAATTCTTTTAAAGGGGAGGAACGTGAAATCGGAATATTTAATTGATTTTAAATATTCAAAAGTTAATTTTCAACTTGGATTTCAAATATCGCTATTTGGTTGACAAATAAACTATTGAATTAAACAATTAGAAATCAGGTAAAATACGAATTCTGGATTTTAAGTCTCTTAAAATAATTTGAAGGTTTATAAAATTTATATTGATAATACTAGAGGTAATAGAACCTTTAAAATTAAATTTAAAACTGTTTTGTTCAGTTTGAAAATATATTGTTTAAATTGGTATTTAAAAATAGCCTTCTAAGGCACAGTCTTAGAATTCGACGAAACCAGTTCCATTGGATCCCTAATAGTGTATTATTATCGGATTTTAATTTTTGTAGTGTTTGGAATTGTCGAATGATCGTACGGTAGATAAACACGCTTAAATTATATATCTAAAATTTAATAAATTACTGGATCCAAAAAGCTATCTTCTCTATACAATCGAATGTGAACTCGAAATTTTTTTCCGTTGCGTTCGGAATAGGGGTATAACATTATAAACGCCTAGTGGCATGCCTCGATAGGGTGTCAAATTTTTAAGCTTTGAAATCGAGACGATTTGAATTTGAATTTAAACTAAATATGTATATTTGCATGCAATAGACAAATTAGACACGTTTCCTCCTTAAAAAACACTTGTCTTCTACCTTTTCTCCTCATGCACCAAATGTCAACCTCGTTTCTTTTTAATTTAGCCGAGCATTTTGTTTAAAAGAAAAATAAAAACAAAATGAAAAAACATAATAATAATGGTGATGCCTGTATTCCCTTCTTCTCAAACGAATTTTCGTCCCTACTTTTCAAATTAATCGCGTAAACCAAAATGCAAAATCAATAGAGAAGGACTCCTCTTTACTTTTCCTAATCGATCCATATAAAAAAAGGGAAGGGTGTTCAATCCAAATCAGAGTGTGCATCGATGGTGGGTGGCATCAGGGGAATCGCACGAGCAGTTGCTCGTTTTCAATCATGTCAAAGCGGTGGATTTTGATTCGCGCCAGGGGACCATGATGTTGCGGAAGGAAGGAGGTGGTTCAACATTGCTCGTATGCGTGCACGAAGTGACCTATGACTGAAGGTCAGGCAAAGCTAGGTTGAAATTTCTTTGGCGATGATGATGGCCTTGGCGAAGCTAGGTCAGAAAAGTTGAGCGACGTAGTGAGGTATAGACGATCAATTCTTCGAAATAAATTTATAGTATATAGATAAGATTAATTGTTTACAGTAAGATTTAAAAACAATTATATTTTAAAATTCAAAATAAATATATAAGTACACCCATATTTTAATATGTACGGTAAATAGAAATTTTATATATATAGGGCTTTGGAAAACATAGTAAATTGTATAGAGATTAGTTTTTAATTTATATAGATTATTTCTTATAAGTGTGTGTGTATATATATACATAATTTCAAAAATAAATAAGTATAAACTTACATATTTTAATTTTCTAGTTTGTTTTAAATTAATGTATTTGGTGAATAAATTTCTATATTAACTTATTTATTTATTCTACTTACCAAAAGATTTTAAAGGGAAGTTAGCTTTAAAAATTCAATTACTGTGTTTAAATTAAATTATTAGTTTCTATTGATAAATAGTAATTAATTGTTCAATCAACTCAAATATTAATAAAACGTATAATGTATGTACAAGGTCCAAATCATGAAGAAGACAAGTCAAGATGGAAATAGGTTACAAACAAAATAAAGGAGAGCATCTGGTTATCAGGTAAACTTAAATAGTAAAAATTTAAATTATTGGTTGATTGATTGCATTGAGAATTTTTTATCGGTTGGAGGCGATATTATATATATATGTATGTATATATATATTGGAGTGATTGATTTCCCGCATTATATAGCGGATGAGATTCTATGCGCACCGCATAATAGGGGATGACACCATATACCGCGATATTCCACCTAGAGGCGGGACTGGTATTTTATCTTGTGCTAGCATCTGTGGATGCAGGGAAATAGGATGGGGGGATCCAACTAGATTCCTCAAAATGTTGAATTTATTTTATATTTCAAGGATGTGATTTACGTAATAATCTATTATGATTATATTGATTTTATTAGGAACTGAAATTATTAAATGATATGGCGTGATTGAATATATATTGATATTTGAGAGAATAAAAATATATAAGTTTGGATTTTTTTTAAATTCAATTAAATAAATTTGAGTATGGAAATAAAGATAGAGATTTTAAGTAAATGGAAATAAAAGAGTTTTAGAGACTTAAGTAATATTGTCTAAAAATACAAAGGATTTTATTTTCAAATTTAAATTTTAAATGTTTGGGAAGAAATTTAAGGGTAGAATCTTGAATGAGGTATGAAGTGGATATTTCTGTTTAAAATAAGATTTTTGAATCATAAATATAGAAGCAAATATGGAATTAATGGGTTTTGGAAATCGATTGAAAAACCAACTAAGGGTTGAAGGGTGATTAAAGGAGAATGAGATTACGAGATTTATAAAAAGGGCTTATATATAAAGATCAGAGGATAACTCGAAAGTATAAATTCAGGTTGAGAATTTACAAAGGAATTGGTGATTTGTTTAAAAATAATAATGGTTTATTTTTAAAGGTGTGGAAAAGGAAGTGTATTTCCCTGAAAAGACGAGTATAATTTCCAAGAAAGATTTCCAAGCAGAAATTAGAGGTTTTAAAGTGGTTTTAAAAGAATATTTTAGAGAAATTTTAATTATTTTAAATTGTTTTAGTATTTCAAAGTAAATATTTATTTAAATTAATTATAGTAGTATTATTTTAAAAGGTTTAACTAGTATTATGTTTTAAAAGATAATTATTTAGTATTTATACCTCATAGAATAAATTTTATTTTAAATTAGTTCTAGCTTAAGTTTTACATGAGAAATTATTATAAGATTTCATAACTAGTATTTTAAATAAAGTATTTTAAGTAGTTTTTAGTTTTAAATATATTAAAGTACATATTTAGGATAAAGTGACTCAAATTATTTTAAATCTAAGTATTAAGACTTGGTGAATTTTAGTAGAAATAAACAATATTTGGAAATCTATTACGCGAGAGAAAAGTGATTTGAAAACTATCTTCAAAGAATCAAAGTGTAAAAAAATAGCTTGCGAAAATAATTTGAAATATATAATGTGCAAAGTTTTTTAAATCCGATGGTTGTTTGTGGATGTTATTTGATAGTTAAATAACCGACTATCAATATTGGCAATACGCTAATCGTTTTGAAGAGACTGGGATCGGGATTAATTTCTTGAAAACTACTTCGATCCGGTTTGAATGTTTCGTGAGGAAGACAAGAGCTTGGAGTCGAAGATGGAGCAATGAAGTGAAAGGGGTAATCGCTACTAATCCTAAGGGTGATTCCAAAATGGATGTAGTAGGAGAAGTGCTTTCAGTTCCGTTCGGACCCGAAACGGACTTGTATGGATGAATGCTATCAGACCATCGTCGGGAGGACGGTGAGCATTCTAAGTAAATGTGTGCTAAAAAGGTAACGCATAACCTCGAGCTTCATCAACCTGGAATGGCTAAAACATGGGAGGCCCGGACAAGGCTAAGTGGCTAGCAACCAATGAGGGTAAGGTCGTCCCTGTCCAGAGGTCCCTTTTATTCGGCTGTGTGGGCGGTTGCTGATCCCAACTGTGGGGTGATCTTATTCAGACTATCTAGTAAGGAGTAGCTCCGGTCTTGGGTAGCAAGGGATCAAGGTGGATCCTCGGTACGGTGACCTTGACAACGTACTATGATGGGCGGTACCCCAATAGCTTTGCCATTGTATGGAATCCAATCTCCAATAAGCGCCTGTACGGTTTTTATTGTGCCCAAATATGTTGAAACATGAGATGCAAACATTTTAGCTAGATTCTATTTTACTTTCTATAGACACTATTATAATATCAGATGGATTTGATAAAAAAAATTTGGTTATCGTAAGGTAAAAACCCGGCATGTTTATTTGTGGCATGGTCTTACGAGATACCTTTGATTTCAAAGGATTTTTGAAACTTCAATAATACAATCGAGTGTGTTTTCTCACTCTGGTTTTCCAGACTAACTTGGGTGTTATTTGCTATAATGCTCGAGTCAGACCGGGTATTATAGAATACAAGAAAGGATGTTGTGGAGCTCAGAAGACGAGCTGGATGGCGAGACGTATCACACGTATTGATGTATATTCCGCTATGTCATATTAACTGCATAGTCAGATTTGTGAGGATAGGTTAATATAACTGTCCAGTTGTGTGCTATAGATTTGAATGTACTCTGATGATGTAATGTATAAATAAATATAGTTCTTTTTGTTTAAAGATTAGTCATTTATCTATTATATATTGTTCCGCTGCGATTGTGAGATTCCAATATTGTTTCTACTTCTTCTTCTACCTCCTTCTTCTTTAACCCTAATGGTTCAGTTTTTGGGCATTCGATTGTTCGACATTTGATACAGTGGACGTATTGATGTTGATTTTCGGCTTCGAAAAATAGGGTCGTTGCAAATTGGGTCAGTCCCTCTGTAAACAAGTATGTAATTATGTTTCAATTATCTACTCTTTTAATCAACTCTCTCAGGCAGTGATATACTGTTTTATCATTTGGAATAATTCGGAGTATGTCTCTTAACTTCTATTGAGCTCTAAGTTATGTTATGAACTATATAGCGACATTGTTATCATATAACAATGTTTTATGATTCTTAGCATTTGGAATCAACTTAGTTATAAATCTGTGCATTTATATATTTATGTACATTACTTTTATTGTGGCGCTATTCAAGGCGATGTACTTAGCCTTTTTCATTGAATCAACCAAGGTTTTTCATTTGGAACATTTCCAACTTAAAGATTCTTAATTTGAATTTATTATTGACATATTATACTCAATGCCACTTATGAATTATAAGTCCGAACATTCCTTCATAAGGAGTTTTTGTTTATGCAAACAATTATCTAGTATTTCATAAATACATGAGAACATTTCAGACGACAATTTAGTGATATCAATTTGGATTTGATATTTGCTTCATGTATAAAATACATAAATAAATCGGGATATCATAGACAACATAACGTGTATGATAATTCTATTGCCAAAGCATAAGGAATCCATCTTACATATTTCTCATTAAACATTTTAATAAGGTACCCTTGCATATCGTTTGGGGCATTCCTAATATCTTTTATACTCACTATAAAATATATCATTTATAACCCATAGTTAAGTATTAAAACAACTAAGATTGATTTTAATACAACAACATCGTTAAAAGTAGCAATGTGTTGTTTACATACAGTTTTGAAATATCGATGTACCTATTAAGTTCTTTCTTATGAATACACACTTGCTCTTCACTTTGATTGAAAATCAAACTATTTGATATTTCTATCAAAATATTTTTCAATTTTGATGCTTATAAAATGATATTTTCTATCGTTTCTTAGATCATATCCAAAGGCGCAAAAACTCAATATCACTCCCACTGACTTCGAGATATTTTTTGTTATTACGTGTAAATAGTTTACTTTAAATCATTATTTAGAATCTTCTATTTCAATACATATATACCAAACATAAAGTCATACTAAGTGGTAATTTTGTGAGTAAATCCAAACTAACTGAGCAGTTGAATACTGAATCTTATTATGTTAATTTCAACAATTGAAACTTGCAATATTATTCTTAACAACATTGCTCATTTAATTCTAACTGCAGTATCTTACTCATAAAGACACAATCGTGGCTGATGGATCACATACCTTCGGTTGCGACTATGGAAATCATATTTTGATAGCATACTTGGAAGTTTTTCAAATTTGTGCATCATACTGTATCTTAAAGTCAACATTTTTAATGGTTTAATTAAACAACCGAGGATTATATGTTTTTAAGATTGGTAAGAAATTCATAGTTTCGGTTTAATGTGCGAAAATACTTATAAGGAACTCTAATGCGGTGTCTTCATTTAGGTTAGTCAATATCATCTCATCTAATCAGCTATATCCAATTCCATTTTACTACCAATAATTCCTTAAAGAAATTTCTTCACAATGTAGTTGTTATTCCTTGAAACAACAATTATTTCTCAATGCAATATAATAGGTATTCACAAATGTTTTATGAATTTATTTATTTATAAAACTGATTTGGTTTTAGTTTACAAAACTTAAGTTCGAAAAACGTAATCCAAGGACAGTCTTTCAAAAATTATTTTGGAGAGATTCATACAAGATCCTTTACGAACAATTATTACGTGCAATCTTTCGACTCGCACAACCTGCCAACTCCTTAGCCTATGATATGTTGGGATTTGTTATAACCCTCATCTTATGTGACATCGTAAATAGTTGTTTAGATGAAATAATATTAACCTTGTGTACTACTCTTAAGTGCATGATCTTATAGAAAGAAACGAACTCAACTTCACTCACAATTAATCATACATTGTCTAACAAAGTCTGATTGCTCCATATTGATATATTATAATGCATCACATGGAGGAATGACTTTTAAGATTGAATCTTTATTCATTTTTAAGTACGTTCGGAATTTTTTCCGATATACTCACTCATTCTATCAAATCGAATCATTTCTATCGCATGTTGTTTAATTTACTTCTGTTTTATACTCAATGAGTTTAAAATAGATATACTACCTATGTATCAAATGCACATGTCCATGTTGGTGACAACTCATCGATGAATATGATGAAGTATGTAGAACTGTTTTGGTATTAATGGACTTGTGATCGTATACAACAATGCATGTCAATCCGAAGAGTTCGTTAACACTAAACATACTTGTGACACCCCTAATTTTTGATCATTATTCAGAAGAATTAATTAGATAAACTAAATAGAATAGTGTAGATGTTGAGTGATAAGGGGATTGAGATATAAAAATAAAACAAGGTCGTGCTTAATTAATTAGATGGGTTTAAGAATGGCATATGGGCTAATTAACTTACACAAGGGCATATTAGGAATTGGCCGCACCTTAGTTCTAAAACCCTTATATATATCCATGGCTTGATATCCATTCACGCTTATTTCTCATTTTCACAAAAACATAAAACACTAACTAAAAGAGGAGTCGGCCATTGTTAGGAAGAAAAGAGAAGAGAAATCAAAGTAAAGCTAAGAATTAAAGTTAGTGAAAATTAATCTCAATCCAATCTCCCTATCTTAATCAAGGTGAGTAATAATTTATACCATCTCTATTTTTTTTATGAACATATGTTTTCGGAATTAACAATAAATTCGTTTCTATGATGTTATGGGATGATGACATGCTTGAATAATAATTTGTTTGATTTAAACAAGATTCTTTAAATGGTAATATATGTGGTTTTAGAGAAAAACCGATGGTAAATTCTCTTTGGATGCCATGGAAAAATTTTACGCCATATAAAACATAATTTTGGAGCTGGTTTTAATTTTGATAATTTTCCAAGTTATGGAAAGATCATTATGAATTCTCAAAGGCAATTATGATAAAATTGGGTTTAAATTTATTTTCGATTATATCATAAAGAAATTGGGTTTGGAATTTTTGTATGTTAGATAACACGATTAAAGTGAATTTATGTTATTTTTGGGGACATTTCCTAATTTATTTACCATGGAAATTAAATTATTTTCGAAGGAAGGACTTATTTGCATTCTTGTTTTTGGCTAGTGGAAGGCCTGATTTGTTAAATTAATTATGGTTTAGATCTAAAATTAAGTGGCAGTTGTAAGAACTTGAAAAGTTGAGGCAGCCAATCATATGTTTAAACTTACACAGGTTAGTTAGAAAGTATTTGCTTTAATTGGCATTAACCAACGTGTATCCAAAAACGTTGGTTTCGACTCCTTTAGATGTGCCTTTCGACTCCAATGCCTCCACTTCATCTCAGTCGAAACCAACCAAGCTGAAATCTAGTAAAGATGAAACCAATACACATGGTATCAATGAGATTGATATGAAGTGGATTGATAAAATGCGGAAGGCAGGGTGTCGAATGCATTACTTTTGATAAAGATGAAACCATTATTCACTTTTAAAAATATGCGGTTTCCCTATTTTTGAAAGGTGCTTTCAATAAAGTGGATACCAAGTTGCTTTCGAACTTTTTGCCACCTTTCTTTGTTTAAAAGTAGAGCCTTCGACTTGGGCCCTTATTTATAAAGGAATGCTTTTAAAAATGATGGTTCCAACCTAGTCGAAAATCTGTTGCCATTTCTATACCTTTCGAGTGTGCTAAAGTCATCAATGCATTCAAAGGGTAGATTTGTCTTAAACTTATACATAGCCACTTCCTAAATGCTTTTTGTGACACCCGAAAATTTGGCAATATTATTTTAATAAGCATTTAATCTGATAAATTTAAAAAATACAAACTTATTATTTTAAAAACAAGTATATATGTGTATTTGGAAGAAACCATAATTTGGAATTTAAAATAAAGTCTTTTAAAAATATTCAAAATAAAATCTAACTTATTCACATTAAATTAAATTAGGCTCTACCTTATTGATATTTGATCTAAATATATATAATTATGCTGTAATCTAGAGAATAATGGTTTAAAATAAAATAAATCTTATAAATATTAAACATAAGTATAAAACAAATATATGGTTACAAACATAAATCTATAAACATAAGAAAACTATGATATTAATATAAGTATAAAAATAAATAAGTAAATTAAGTATATGATAGTTTAAGTTTAAAATGAAAATAAATATATAAAATAAATTGATAGTTCTGTAACATATGAAATGAACATAAGATAATTCAAGGAATATAACAACTTTATAGAAGCATAAGGTAGAAACATGACCAGGCAAGTAATATATGTACTATAACAATATGTATATGCCAAGAAGTAAGATAAAAAAAGAATAGGATAAGTATAAAGATTGGAACAAGACAATTAAAATTAGTGCTAGCCCATCGAAATATATTTGAATCATTTCAGCCTCCAAAATAAAATAAAATAAAATATCTGATCGAATACAAGAAATCTTATACCAGTAAAACAAGCCTGTACACATCTTTTCTTTATATATATGTACATCTTCTTACTTCATTTCGTTCATCACAACTTTGCAAACAAAAAACTAATCCTACCATAAAAATTTAAAACAGCAACTAAATTAATCTTACAACTGACACTTGAATAAGATCCCAACTCAACAAACAAGAAGCTTGGAAATAAGATCAGCTAGCAGTTTCAAAGGCAAGAGTTATTCTATGTTCAAATTTTTTTACAAGCGAGTAAACAAATTTGTTTAAAATCCAAATTTATTTGAATCAGTACATATGTTGTTGCTTTGCATAAATTTTTTGATGTGGCTTTGTATATATATACAAATGATCTGCTCTGTGAATTTAAATTAAGCATGTCTTCTCTGTTTTGATTACAAGATGCAAACAATAGGGAAAATTTTCAATTCTCTTTAATCTAGCCATTTTTAGGCTCTGAGTTTAAAAGAAAACATGATTGCTCACACTTGAGTTAAAATCTAAAAATGGTTTCAAGCTAAATGGTGATATACAACATCTAAAATTTGATTTTTTTTAGGGAAACGCACACATAAGATAAATTCGAACATGACAAAACTTTGATTCAATTATACAATGTGAATTATCATCCGAAAATAGAATTTTTAAAGTAAGTATGATGATTTTTAGATGTGTATGCATAGAGTAGTTTCCAATTGATCGAAATATGGGTTTCGACTAATTCCAGGTGGTCAGAGGCTCCACCGTGGTCGGAGCTTGAGTCGAGGCTAGGTGAGTGAGCGTGGAAGTCAGGAAAAATGGTGGAAGGGTTGCACGATGACTGTGGCGTCGGCGATGGGTTGATTTGATTTTTAACCCTAATTTTGGCGATGGTCGGAAAAGTGGTCGTTGGGGCTTCGTGCGTGCATCGAGTTGCACGTGGCTTTCTGAGATGATAGTACGGAGGATGATGAGGTCGTTGCCGGAGTTGGAGCATCTCTGGTAGTCGGAGACGTGGGTGCGAGCCGAACTTGTCGCATTGTCTGGTTCCATTTTTCGACTGGAAAGGTCGATTTCCGTTCGTGCTTAGTGTGGTCAATTTGAAAGTGAGAATCGAGTATGGAGTCGATTGCCGATGCGTGGAGCAACTCGTCGGAGGTGGCGATGTCGCTGATGCTCTGTGCACGTGCACGGCCTTGTTTTGCTGTCAGAGTTTGTTGAGAGGAGAGTGACTCGAGTTGATACTCGAGATAGTGATAGTTTGTCTCGGGTTGAAATGCGAGATTCATGTGTTCGCTTTCCAGTTTTTACACTCTAAACCTAACTGTTTAAAAATAAAAAATAAAAATATAAGTGTAGGAGGAAGAAGAGGAGGGACTCAGGAAATGATGGGTTTACTCGAGTTTTCCTATGGGTTTTCTCGGGTTTGATTTCAAGATGTTAATCCTAATCAAATTTAGTTTGTAAATCATTTTGAAACTAGTTTAAGTATTTGTAAATTTAATTTATGTTAATCTCCTTAAACAGTTAAGTATTAGGCTTAATTAATATTTTATTTTGTTTAATTTTAATTAACATTTAGCTTTGAGTTAGTAACTAATTTATTTATAGTTATGGAGGAAGACTTTCAAAATGAAATATAAATGATTTTATTTAATTAATTATAATGCAAGGTAATTGAGAATGTCAATAAATTGATAATTGAAATTAACTAAGTGGATTGAGATTTATAAATTAGTAATTTAAGATTGAGTAATAAGTAAGTGTTTAATTAATTCATAATTAAGAATTTTAAAGAAACTAATTAAAGTTAATTAATATATGTTTAATAATTAACTAATTAGATAATTTGAATAAGAATAAATAATTGATTAACTTAGTAATTAAGGATTAATAAATAAATAAATAAGGATGAACTAAATTGAAACTAAAATTTATTAATTAATAATTAAGGTTATTAATTAATAATTAAGGAATAATTCATCAGGTAATTAAATTTTAAATTAATTATTTAAAAAGTTAATTAAGAAATGATTTATTAAATGATTTGGTTAATTAAGCAGGATTAGTGATTAATTCTTAAGTAATTAATTTAATTTAAGATAATTAAATTAAGTATGATATGGATTAATAATCCCTATTGGATGATTGTTTTTAGTAGAATATCTGGATTTGTGATATCTATTGGGTGATATTCTATGATACTCTGTGACATGCTTTGGATATATGTATGATGATTTACTATGATTTATCTGTGATCAATGCTATGTCAATTGAATGTTCTGAATTAAATTGTTTAAACTATTAAACAACTTGGCCTTTAAAACACGTTTGGATTTCGATGAGACCGGGATCTAGTACCAATTTGATATTCTGAAAACCACATCGATCAAAATTAAATGTTAGGTCGTAAATTCTCAAGTGAAGATCGAGATGGTGTTTCAGAGTGCAAGGGTTACCGTCGTTAACTCTGAGGGTGATTTCAAAATGAGTGTAACAAGATAATGCCTTCGGTTTCGTTCAAACCTGGAACGAACTTGCATGGATTGAATGCTTTCAGCATATCGTCTGGCGGGCGATGAGCATCCTAACAGATATGTTCTATAAAGGTAATCGCAGCCTCATGCCACATCAACCGGGGATGGCTAAAATAGGGGAGATGCAGTAAGGTTAGGTGGGTAGCACCCAAGTAGGACGAGATATACCGCTGTCTAGATGTCCCTTTACCTCGGCTGTGTGGGCAGTTTTGGCCACAACTGTGGGGTTATCTTGTTCGAAACTGTTCAGCAAGGAATTGTTCCGGGCTTATGTTGTAGAGGGTCAGGAGTGATCCTCGATGTAGTGATCTAGGCCCCGTATTGTGACCGGCGGTACCCCAGTAGCCCTGCCATTGATGGGAACCCATTTTCCATACGAGACCCCATGGTTTTGATTTGTATTAACAACTTTTGTGGCTAGTAGCTGGAATTTAATGAACGTAACAATTTCGGCTATTTTCTATTTACTTGAAAACCATAGACACTATTATAATATCACTGGATTTCCTACAAAATGTTTTGGTTAGCTTAAGGTAAAAACTTACCCGTGTTTATGTGTGGGAAGTCTTACGTGATACCTTTATTTTCAAATGGTTTTCAAAGTTAAACAACTTTAACCCGTTTAGTCACACCGGACCCATGTCTGACCCGGAGTTTATATTTCGTTTTTCATAAACTCTTGGGTACTCAAACTTTTATGAGTAGGCAAGTGATAGGTTTTTGGGATTGTTGAGTTCTGGAGGAGCTTTGAGCAGAAGCCCAAACGTATGTATCTATCTATGTAGTTCCGCTGTGTAGTTGATGTATGTTGTAATTTGGATGTACGTATTGACAGATAGGTATATGACTGTCTTGTTGTATAATGTTGTGTAACTCTGATATATGTAAAACTATAACATAGTTATGTGATGTATTATATTCTGTTCCGTTCCGCTGTAAGATTCTGATGTTATCATTCTTTCTTTCTATCTTTTCTATTTCTATCTCTTTCTTTTCTTATTGATGATACGTCTTTCTGTGGTTAGAAAGGCAGGTCGTCACAGTTGGTACCAGAGCACTGGTTGAGACAATACCTAGGCTCTGGAGTAATATCTATCTTGAGAGTGCGTATTTGTATTTTCATATAATTATATACCTATCTAAATTTGTTGAGTTACCTGTCCAGGTGGCCAACATGAGTTCTGGAAGGAGAGGCAGAGGTAGGGGCAGTAGCTCGACTGGTAATGGACGAAGTCAAACTGCTAGTGAGGCTGTAATTCCGGTACCGCCTCAGATTAGTTTTGCCGCTTTATGCAAAGACTTCATCAACCTTGGAGGCAAACTATTTAAAGGGTCAGAATCGATAGTTGAAGTTCAAGCTTGGCTACGCTCTTGTGAGCGCATCTTTAAGAGTATGAAGTTGTCTGATGAACGGAAAAGGGAAATGGCATCATGGTAATTGCAGGGAGGCGCAGCAGCCTGGTAGATGCAACGGTAGCAAACATTTCTAAGGAAGACATTTCTTAGGAAAGATTTCCATAGTTATTTAGGAGAAATTTATGCCAACGGCAGGGAAAACCTGTCTGTACCAGGATTTTCTGAATTTGAAGCAGGGAAGCATGTCTGTTTCTGAGTATGAGACCAAATTCAAAGAACTTTCTTGCTATGGACCAGGGATCATTGATACTCCCCTTAAAAAGAACGAAATGTTTGTGCAAGGATTGAGGCCAGTATCTCATGAAAAGATGACAGCGCACTTGAAAGGATCTTTTGTCGATTTAATTGACATGGCTTTGAGATATGAGAATTTGATGAACAACAAATTAGTGGCACTAGTGTCAGCATCGGGAGGGAATTTTGCTACTCCGAATAAGAGGAAGTTCAATCCAAATTGGAGGAAGCCGAACAAGAAGAAGACTTGAAGCAACAACGGACCTGGCAAATGCTATATATGTCAACAAGAAGGTCACTTGGCGAATAAGTGTCCTAGGACGGGATTTTGGCAATAGCAGCAACAACCGCATCATAATGGACCGGGTTAAGCTTTGGTTTAAAGATCTCTATGCTTCAATTGTCACCAACCAGGTCATATGATCAAGGATTGCCCGTTACTTCATAAAGCCCAGCAGAATAAGGTATTTGCTTTGGAAGGTGCACCATCTACTTCATCTAAAGGCAAGGGAGTATTGGAAGGTACTTTACTTTTAGATGGCAAGTATATTAAAGTTTGTTTGATTCGGATGCTTCTTTGAGTTTCATTTCTCTGGAATATATAGAGAAGTTCTTTCTTACCCCTAGTACTGTAGACTGTCCCATCTTCGTATCTAATCCTATAGGAGGGAAACCAAATTAGATACGATCTGTAAGGACTTGAAGATTTCCTATCTATCCCACAGTTTTTCTTGTAACACTTATGTGTTGAATTTTAAGGGATTTGACCTTATTTTAGGGATGGATTGGCTTGATAAGTATAGAACAGTCCTGAATTGTGATGAGAGAATAGTTTCTATGGAAACTGATTTGGGTAAAATTGTCAGAGTGACGTGTGATAATTTTGGAATTCACTTGAGTAGTCTTTTGAATGGAGTTGAGACTTCCCAAGAGAAGATTGAAGATATCAATGTGATCCAAGAATTTCCTGGTGTATTTGAGGAAGTTAAGTCTTTGCCTCCACATCGAGAGATAGAGTTTTGCATTGATTTGATTACAGGAGCAGTGCTGGTGATTCAACCTAGTAGGAGAATGGCTCCTATGGAGAGGGAAGAGTTAGTTAAGCAGACTTAGGATCTTTTGGAGAAGGGGTTGATTAGGCCTAATTTTTCTTGTTGGGGTTCTGCTGCGGTGTTTGTTACCAAATTGGATGGATCGCTAAGGTTCTGTGTGGGTTATAGAGAATCGAGTAAAGTGACTATCCGTAATAAATATCCTCTTCCTCGTATTGATGGTCTCTTTGACTAGTTGCATAGGGCTTCTGTCTTTTCTCCACTGGATTTAGCTTCAGGTTTCCATCAGTTAAGGGTAGCCGAGGACAGTATTCCCTTGACTGCATTTAGGGGACCAAATTATTTCTATGAGTGGTTGGTTATGCCTATCGGGTTAACCAACGCTCCTGCCTACTTTGTTGGCCTGATGAACCGAGTCTTTCGTGACGTATTGAATAAGTTCGTTATGGTGTTCACTGATGATATCCTGGTCTACTCTAAGTCTGAAGAGGAGCACAAGCAGCATTTGAGAATAGTGTTGGAGACACTGAGGAGGCATGTTTTGAAGGCAAAGTTCTCGAAGTGCATTTTTGGAAATCGGAAATCAAATATTTAGGGCACATTGTTTCTGGTGAAGGTATCTCTGTAGATCCAGCGAAGGTTGAGACTATTCTGGAGTGGAAGCAGCCGGAGACACCGATTGAAGTTCCCAGTTTCTAGAATTGGCTGGCTACTACAGAAAGTTTATCAAGGACTATTCCAAAATTTCTTCATATCTGACCAAGATGACAAGGAAAGGAGCTAAATTCAAATGGGCTGAGGAAGCTTTCCGGGAGTTAAAGACGAGGCTAACCAGTGCACCAGTGCTTGCTATTCCGGATGGGAAGAGAAAATTTGAAGTTTATACAGATGCTTATATAGTTGGTCTGGGAGCAGTTCTGATGTAGAAGGAAATTAAAGCCACATGAAAGGAACTACGCTACGCACGATCTAGAATTGTTAGCCATTGTTTTTGCTTTATAGATCTGGTATCTTTTGGGAGAGAAGTTCGATTTATTCACGGATCACAAACCATTGAAATATATTTTCTCTCAAAAGGATCTTAATCTGAGGCAGCAACGGTGGGTCGAGTTTCTGGCATCCTATGATTTGGATATTCTGTATACCCCGGGAAAGGCAAATGTTGTAGCTGATGCTCTTAGCAGGAATGCAGTTCTGTCTCTTTTGAAAGTGGTTCCATCTCTTTTGGAGAGGATAGCGAGCGATCAAGCATATGATAAAATGTTGAGAAGAATCATCAAAAGAGTTAGGAAGGGTCAGTGTCCCAGTTTTCAAATTGATGGCCAAGGAACATTGAGGATTAACAGGAGGATTTGTGTTTCAAATGATAGGGATCTGAGACATGAGGTGTTGTTAGAGAGTCATTGTTCCAAATTGAATATTCACCTGGGAATATCAAAGATGCATAAAGATATGAAGAGAGTCTTTTGGTGGAAGGGCATGAAGGAAGATGTAACTGCTTTCGTTAATAGTTGTGCCATCTGCCAACAAGTTAAAAGAGATCAGCAGAAGTCAGCCGGATTATTGCAGCCTTTGGAAATCTCGATGTGGAAGTGGGAGATGATCTCGATGGATTTCATCGACGGTTTTCCAATAACCAAGAAAGGAAATGAAGGAATATGGGTTATTGTGCACCCATTTTATACTGGTTAAGGCAACTCGCACTGCAGCTTCTCTGGCAGAGATTTTCTTGAGGAAGATTGTCGGATTGCATGGTGTTCTAGTCAGTATAGTAAGTGATCGAGATCCTATCTTCACCAGCAAATTCTGGGAGGCTGTGCAATCAGCAATGGGAACGAGTTTGAGTTTAAGTACAGCCTATCATCCTCAGACGGACGAACAAAGGGAGTGGCTTAATCAAATTCTAGAAGATATGCTGCAAGCATATGTTTTAAATTTTGGAGGATCGTGGGAAGACCATCTTCATTTAGTGGAATTCTCTTATAATAACAGTTACCAAGCGAGCATTAAGATGGCTTCTTATGAAGCTCTGTATGGAAGGCCATGTAGATCCCCATCCTGTTGGATAGAATCGAAAGATCGTCTTGTGCTCGGACCTGATCTACTTCGAGAAGCTTCTGCGAAAGTTAAGCTTACCAAGGAAAGGATGAAAGCTGCTCAGGACCGTCAGAAGAAATATGCTGATAAAAGGCGAAGAGCATTAGGATTTGAGATCGAAGATTCTGTCTTTATCAAAGTTTCCCCGATCAAAGGTGCTATTAGATTCGAAAAGACGGGAAAACATGCTCCAAGATATATAGGACCATTCCGAGTGCTGGAAAGAATTGTAGCTGTAGCTTATAGAATTGAATTGCCAGAACAGATGTCTGGAATTCAAAATGTATTTCATGTATCCCATTTAAGGAAGTTTGTTCATGACCCATCATTGGTTGTAGAACCAGTAGTCCAGGAAGATTTAGAAGTAGAACCAAACTTGACTGTGGTCAGAAATCCAGTTCGGATTGCAGATCAAGACGAGAGGCAACTCAGGAGCAAAGTAGTGAGGCTCGTCAAAGTGCAGTGGAGCGAGGATCCTAGAGATTGTACCTGGAAAACTCTGGATAGTTTTAGGAAAGCCTATCCGAATTTGTGTCCGGATAGCTAGTAATGTTTGTTAGGATAGACTGTTTGATTATTTGCTAATGTATGGATGATATGTATGTTTAGATTGTTAATATAAAAGCTTTTGAATTAACTTTTGTTTTAAATTTGGGGGATGAAATTCTTTTAAGGGGGACGGAATGTGACAACCCGCAAATTTGGCAATATTATTTTAATAAGCGTTTAATCAAATAAATTAAAAAAATACAAACTTATTATTTTAAAAACATGTATATATGTGTATTTGGAAGAAACCATGATTTGGAATTTTAAATAAAGTCTTTTAAAAATATTCAAAATAAAATCTAGCTTATTCATATTAAATTAAAGTAGGCTCTACCTTATTGATATTTGGTCTAAATATATATAATTATGATCTAATCTAGAGAATAATGGTTAAAATAAAATAAATCTTACAAATATTAAACATAAGTATAAAACAAATATATGGTTATAAACATAAATATATAAACATAAGAAAACTATGATATTAAAATAAGTATAAAAATAAATAAGTAAATGAAGTATTTGATAGTTTAATTATAAATAGAAATAAATATATAAAATAAATTGATAGTTCTGTAACATGTGAAATGAACATAAGATAATTCTAGGAATATAACAACTTTATAGAAGCATAGGGTAGAAAGCAGATCAGGCAAGTAATATATGTACTATAACAATATGTATATGCCAAGAATTAAGATAAAAAAGAAGAAGAATAGGATAAGTATGAAGATTGGAACATGACAATTATAATTAATGTCAGCCACAAGAAAGTCATTTTGAAATATATTTTAATCATTTCAGCCTCCAAAATAAATAAATAAAAAACTCTGATCGAATACAAGAAATCTTGCACCAGTAAGCCTGTACACGTCTTTTCTTTCTATATATGTAAATCTTCTTACTTCATTTCATTCATCACAACTTTGCAAACCAGAAACTAATCCTACCACAAAAACTTAAAAAAGCAACTAAATTAATCTTACGACTAACACTTGAATAAGACTCAACTCAACAAACAAGAAGCTTGGAAATAAGATCAGCTAGCAGTTTCAAAGGCAAGAGTTATTCTCTGTTCAAATTTTTTTACAGGTGAGTAAACAAATTTATTTAAAACCCAAGTTTATTTGAACCGGTAGATATGTTGTTGATTTACATAAATATTTTGAAGTGGCTCTGTATATATATATCCATATGATCTGCTCTGTGAATTTAAATTAAGCATGTTCTTCTCTGTTTTGACTACAGGGTGCAAACAACAGGGAAAAATTTCAATTCCCTTTAATCTAGCCATTTTTAGGCTTTGAGTTTGAAACAAAACATGATTGTTCACACTTGAGTTAAAATCTAAAAATGGTTTCAAGCTGAATGGTGATATACATCATCTAAAATTTGATTTTTTTTTTTAGGGAAACACAAACATAGGATAAATTCGAACATGACCAAACTTTGATTCAATTATACAATGTGAATTATCATTCGAAAATAGAATTTTTAAAACAAGTACGATGATTTTTAGATGTGTATGCATAGAGCAGTTTCTAGATGATCGAAATATGGGTTTCGACCAATTCTAGGTGGTCGGAGGCTCTACCGTGGTCGAGGCTTGGGCCGAGGCTAGGTAAGTAAGCGTGGAAGTCGGGAAAAATGGTAGAAGGGGTGCACGGTGACTGTGGCGTAGATTATGGGTTAATTTGATTTTGAACCCTAATTTGGGCGATGGTCGGAAAAGTGGTCGCTGGGGCTTCGTGCGTGCATCGAGTTGCACATGGCTTTGTGAGATGATAGTATGGAGGGCGACGAGGTCGTTGCCGGAGTTGGAGCATCTCTAGTGGTTAGAGACGTGGGTACGAGGCGATCTTTTCGCATTGTATGGTTCCTGTTTTCGACTGGAAAGGTCGATTTCTATTCGTGCTTAGTGAGGTCGATTTGAAAGTGAGAATCGAGTATGGAGTCGATTGCCGATGCATGGAGCAAGTCGCCGGAGGTAGCGATGCTGTCGATGCTCTGTGCACGTGCACAACATTGTTTTGGTGTTAGAGTTTATTGAGAGGAGAGTGAATCGAGTTGATACTCGAGATAGTGATAGTTTGTCTCGGGTTGAAACGCGAGATTCATGTGTTTTCTTTCCATTTTTTACAGTTTAAACTTAACTGTTTAAAAATAAAAGCCAAAAAAATATATAGGAGGAAGAAGAGGAGGGACTCGGTAAATGATGGGTTTACTCGAGTTTTCCCATGGGTTTTCTCGGGTTTGATTTCAAGATGTTAAGCCTAATCAAATTTAGTTTGTAAATCATTTTACAACTAGTTTAAGTATTTGTAAATTTAATTTACGTTAATATCCTTAAACAGTTAAGTATTAGGGTTAATTAATATTTTAATTTGTTTAACTTTAATTAACATTTAGCTTTAACTTAGCGACTAATTTATTTATAGTTAAGGAGGAAGACTTTCAAAATGAAAGATAAATGATTTTATTTAATTAATTATATTGCAAGGTAATTAAGAATGTCAATAAATTGATAATTGAAATTAACTAAGTGGATTGAGATTTATAAATTAGTAATTTAATATTGAGTAATAAATAAGTAAGTGTTTAATTAATTCATAATTAAAATTTTTAAAGAAACCAATTAATGTTTATTAATATATGATTAATAGTTAACTAATTAGATAATTTAAATAAGAATAAATAATTGATTAACTTAGTTATTAAGGATTAATAAATTAATAAATAAATAAATAAGGATTAATTAAATTGAAATTAAATTTTATTAATTAATAATTAAGGTTATTAATTAACAATTAAGGAATAATTCATCAAGTAATTAAAGTCTAAATTAATTGTTTAAAAAGTTAATTAAGAAGTGATTTATTAAATGATTTGGTTAATTAAGCAGGATTAGTGATTAAGTCTTAAGTAATTAATTTAATTTAAGATAATTAAATTAATTATGATATGGATTAACAATCCCTGTTGGATGATTGCTTTGAGTAGAATATCTGGATTTGTGATATTTATTGGGCGATATTCTATGATACTCTGTGACATGCTTTGGATATATGTATGATGATTTACTATGATTATCTGTGATCAATGCTATGTGAATTCAATGTTCGAAATTAAATTGTTTAAGCTATTAAAAAACTTGGCCTTTAAAACACGTTTGGATTTCGATGAGACCGGGATCGGGTATCAATTTGATATTCCACAAACACATCGATCCAAATTAAACGTTAGGTCGTAAATTCTCAAGTGAAGATCAAGATGGTGTTTCTGAGTGCAAGGGTTATCGTCGTTAACTCTGAGGGTGATTCCAAAATGAGTGTAACGAGATAATGCCTTCGGTTTCGTTCGAACCCGGAACGGACTTGTATGGATTGAATGCTTTCAGCACATCGTCAGGCGGACGATGAGCATTCTAAGAGATATGTTCTATAAAGGTAATCGCAGCCTCAAGCCTCATCAACCGGGAATGGCTAAAACAGGGGAGATGTAGCAAGTTTAGGTAGGTAGCACCCAAGCAGGACGATATATACCCTTGTCTAGATGTCCCTTTATTTCGGCTGTGTAGGCAGTTGTTGGCCACAACTGCGGGGTTATCTTGTTCGGAACTGTTCAGTAAGGAATGGTTCCGGCCTTGTGTTATAGAGGGTCAGGAGTGATCCTCGGTATGGTGATCTAGGTCCCATACTGTGACGAGCGGTACCCCAGTAGCCATGCCATTGCTGGAAACCCATTTTCCCTACGAGACCCTACGGTTTTGATTTGTATTACCCACTTTTGTGGCTAGTAGCTGGAATTTAATGAATGTAACAATTTCAACTATTTTCTATTTACTTGTAAACCCTAGATACTATTATAATATCACTGGATTTCCTATAAAAAAAATTGGCTAGCGTAAGGTAAAAACTTACCCGTGTTTATGTGTGGGAAGTCTTACGTGATACCTTTATTTTCAAATGGTTTTCAAAGTTAAACAACTTTAACCCGTTTAGTCACACCAGACCCATGTCTGACCCGGAGTTTATATTTTGTTTTTCATAAACTCTTGGGTACTCAAATTTTTATGAGTGGCCAAGTGATAGTTTTTTGGGATTGTTGAGTTCTGGAGGAGCTTGGAGCAAAAGCCCAGACGTATGTATCTATTTATCTAGTTCCGCTGTGTAGTTGATGTATGTTGTATTTTGGATGTATGTATTGACAGATAGGTATATGACTGTCTTGTTGTATAATGTTGTGTAACTCTGATATATGTAAAACTATGTAATAGTTATGTGATGTATTATATTTTGTTCCATTCCGCTGTGAGATTCTGATGCTCTCATTCTTTCTTTCTATCTTTTCTATTTCTATCCCTTTCTTATCTTATTGATGATATGTCTTTCTACGGTTAGAAAGGCTGGCCGTCACACTTTTGAAAGGGTTCAAGGGTTTCAAAAGTAATGGCTTCGAAAGTGGATTTCGATGCTATACTTCAGTATTTTACTTAAAGGTTTTGAAGCTTTTGAAAGGATGATGTCGACGCCATCAATTTTTCCCCAAACAAATTTATATTAAGACTAAAGGTTTCAAAATAGATACTTTTGTATGTATTCACTTTAACCCAAAAGAAGTTTTAAAGTAAAACACAATGGTTTCAAAAGGGATACTTTCATTGGTTTCAAAGCTTTGTTTCTTAGAATTACTAAGTAATGTTTTGATACTTTCGAAAGGAAATTGTGGTTTCGAAAGAGTTGATTTAAAGAGCTTCGAACGATATATATGTAATTTTTTGAAAAGTAGTTTTCTATGCTTTCGAAGGAGGTTATCCAGGGGTCTCAAAAATGATGTTTTAAGGTGTCGAAAGCCTTTGTTTTCAAAACAATAACCCAATCTCATTTTAAAAGAAAACCATGGCATTAATAAATAAAGTGTTTGGAAATGGTGTTTTGAAGAACTTTTCCTTGATTAATGGGTAAAAGGAATTAACCAAGTTTTATATAAAATGATTTCAAGGATATTAAACCTAGAAGTGTGGTACTGCTATATTATCATGTTTGCTTCTTCATATATGTATTTGAATATATTCACATTGTAATGAACCATAACGTTACTATAGGGAAGGGCAGAGTAACCAGCTAGGTTGACCCAAAGGTGAATATAAGTTAATTGAAGATATTGGCGTAGGCTAATAGTTTCACAGTAAGCCCATGAAAACTATGCATAGGAAAAGATATTGGCATGGGCCAATAGGTTCATAGTAAGCTGATGAGAACTATGTATAAATGAAGATGTCATGAAGATAGGTTCATAGTTAGCTCATGAAAACTAAGATTTGATATTGGAATGAGCCAATAGGTTTGTAGTTCGCACATGAAAACTATATCTAAATTAAGATATTGAAAGAAGTCAATAGGTTCCTATACGGCCCATGAAAACTATGATAAGAAGAAATATATTAGAGTTACCAAGAGGTTTAGGGAAAACCTATGAAATAGTAAAGATATTGGCAGGGGCCAACAGGTTCTTAGTGATCCCATGAAAACTATGTCACTGGACATGGAGTCTTTCAACATTAAATAGGTTAGTAGTAAGCCCATGAAACTAACAGGTTAGCAGTGTCCCTAGAAACAATAAATGAAATAGTTAGTCAGAATGAATGGGGATAGGAAATGCAGAATTGATTTAATTATTTGCATATCATCATATTGTTTTGAATTGTTTTAACCATTGTCGATGCAGGAGCACAGTATAAGGTTTTATAAAGGTTTTAGGATACTAGTAAGGGAAACCCATTCCGCTAAGTAGTGTGGTCTTACTAGATATCTAAATGATTTGAGATGGTAAATTATTATTCATATCAAGCTTTATGTCTGACTCGAAGTTTATGTTTTCCCCTTAAACACTCGGGTACTCCATTGATTTTGAGTAGTTTGAGAGTTGAGGTTTTCGTATACATCATAGAAGAATAATATTTTGAAGATGTTCAAGAGGAATGATAGCTACCTTGAGTTCTCTTTTTTATTCCTTTGTGTTGTTTTATAAAGGAAAAGTTGTTAAATTTCTTATATATAATCTGATCATCCAAGGGGACATCTTCTCATATCGCTCTTAGCATATGTTGTAATAAATATATTATCTCTGAACTTGTTTAACGATTGTGGGATTATGTAGTGAATTTGAAATGCTTTGAAATGGAATGTCAAACTTGTTTGATGCTTTAAATTTTTTTCCATATCCACGTGTTTCTATTTATTAATGTATCCAACATTACTGCATTTGGTCGCCGAGGATTAATAACTATGGATGACAGCAACATCCGTAGCCGTTAGTTTTGGGCCTCTAAGTAGGGGATGTTACAAGTTGGCATCAGAGCATAGGTTTATGAAACTTAAAAGGTATATAAACCTAAAATATTTTCGAACATATTCCAATGAATTTGAAAATAAGATCGGTGTTTGGGATAATGCTATAGTAACATACATGTATTTGATATATATGTGTCTATGTGTGTGTGTATAAGTATGTAATCCCCTCTCTCTTAAACCATTCTTTAATATCATACTAAGTCTCATATGGAGATTTACGAGAAAGAAAATATGAAAGCAGAAAGTGGAAGAGGAAATCTCGGTGGATGAAGCACCACAACCAACGAAATGCTCGACCCACCAGGAGGAACCCAGGTCAACAGGCTAATGTTAACCAAAATGCTGATGCCAATGTGGGTGCTGGAAATCTACCAGTAGATGCGAGGATGATGTATTAGTTTTTCGCCAATCTTATGTAGGTAGGAGTTACTACTGGAGTTGGTGGTAAAGTTGGAAGAGCTAATCATGTAGCTCCAGTTGGCAATAATTATGCTATGCTGAGCAGAGACTGCACCGGTCTGCATGGAAAGTCATTTTTAGGAATGGAAGATGCTATTGAGGTTGAGAATTAGCTGTTACATTATGAGAGAATCTTTTCTGATTTGGGTTTGGATGATATGTAGAAGAGGAGAATGGCCACTAGGCAGTTGCAAGGGCAGCACTTCATTGGTGGAATAGTGTGACTACTAGAGTGCCAAATGAAGAGTTAACATAGGCCGAGTTCAGAAGGAGATTTGAACTGAGGTTTTTATCTGAATTTTCTAAGTTGGCGTTGATGAGGAAGTTTATGGATTTGGTGCAGGGAGAGATGCTGGTAATCGAGTATGCTACTAAGTTTGATGTGCTATCTCGGTATAGGTACGCTACTACAAGCACCGACATAAGAAGGAATGTGAGGTTCATTCGAGGATTGAGGCCTGAGCTTGCTTGGGTGACCCTGACACATATCTGAGGTCCTTGTAATTTTGTTGTGGTGATGGCAATTCGCCATGAAGAAATGCTTGTTTTTTGTGCTAGAGAGAAGCCAGTTGAAACCCAGGTTTCTTAGGGAAAGAAGAGGAAGTTCTTTAAGAAGAAGAAAGCCCAGAAGGGAGATGCTACCACGAAGGCAAAGGCTGATTTAGTTTGCTATAAGTGTGAAAAGAAGGGTCATTATGAAAATGAGTTCCGTACAGACAAGGGGAAGAAGGCTGCAGATAAGATGAATGTGAAGTGCTTCAATTGTGACCAAGTTGGTAATTAATAAAATCCGTGTCCAGAACCGGTTAGGGCAGACAAGGGAAAGGTTTTTGCTGTTGAACCATCATCTGTTAGGCCAACTGCAGCTGAAAAAGGAAAGATTCTTTTGGAAGGTACGTTTTTGATTAAGAGTATACCAGTTAGGATACTATTTGATATTGGTGCATCACATTCATTTATATCCTAGTGTTTGGTTGATAGGTAATGCTTAGAACCCACATACCATGTTACTCCCTTAAGGGTTGCGAATCCAATAGGAGTTTATGCAACTCTAGGGATGAGATGTGACTAGTTAGAATTTGATTTGTTAGGTCATAAGTTTGCACGCAGTCTGTTTGTTTTCGATTTCTTAGTTTTTGGAATAATTTTGGGTATGGATTGGTTGAGCAAGTATCAAGCTAGGATATTTTCCAAGATGGGGAGATATCACTGAGGCACCTAAATAGTCATAACTGAATCATATTCTTAGTGGAGAATTCTAACCGGAGTAGCTGTGCTTTGTTAAGTGCAATGGAAGTGGAAGAAGAGCTAAGTCAGGTTCATGTAGCAAGAGAGTTTGCAGATGTCTTTGAGCCGGTCACAGGACTAACCTTGAAATAAGTTGTTAAGTTTTGGATAGATCTTGTGCCAAGATCTTAACCTGTGAGTAGACCACCTAGCAGAATGACACCTACTAAGATGAGGGAATTGAAGGTGCAGCTAGTGGATCTAGAAAGGAAGTATTTTTATTAGACCAAGCATTTCACCTTGGGGACCGGTCGCGGTTAACTAGATAGGTCATTAAGGATGCGCATCGACTATTGTAAGTTGAACGAGAAGACTGTAAAGAATAAGTATCCTTTATTGAGAATTGATGATCTATTTGACCAGTTGTGTGGAGCCAAAGTATTTTTCCAGTTGGATTTGGCGACAGGTTTCCATCTTTAAGAGGGAAGAGGACAATATTCCTTTAACAACATTTCGGACTAGTTATGTTTCGTACGAGTGATTACTAATGTCATTCGGGTTAACGAATGCATCTTCTTTATTTGTGGATCTTTTGAACCGATTCTTTTGAGAGTATTTGGATAGATTCATGTTGAAGTTTATAGATGGCATTTTGGCGTACTCTAAGGATGAAAGGGAGCATGAAGATCATCTTAGAGTGGCGCTTGGGATGCTGAGGCAACATCATATGAAGGAGAGGTTTCTCAAGGGTCATTTTTGGAAGAAAGAGGTTTAGTTTCTTGGTCACGTGGTTTCAGAGAAAGGGTTGTCAGTCAATCCAGATAAGATCGAAGCTGTTAGTAATTAAAAGAGATCAGAAATGGTGATTGAGATTAGAAGTTTTCTTGGACTTGCTGGTTATTACTGGAGATTCATCAAGGATTTCTCGCGGATAGCACTACCTTTGACTAAGCTAACCAGGAAGGATGCGAAGTTTGTCTGGTCCAACAAATATGAGAAAGCATTCCTTAAGTTAAAGCATTTGTTGACTAACGCACTTATGTTAATAGTTTCAAACAGATACCAAAGGTTGGTGGTGTATACCGATGCATGTGCAACTGGATTGGGAGCTGTGTTGATGTAGAAGGGTAAAGTGATTGCCTATGCTTCACGATAGCTTACGCTACATGAAGTGAGATATCCTAGTCATGATTTTGGAGTTGGCTTCAGTGATCTTCGCCTATAAGATTTGGTGGCATTATCTCTTAGGGGGAGAGGTTTGAGCTATACACAGATCATAAGTCTTTAAGGTACTTATTCTCTCAGAAGGAGCTAAACGTGAGACAACAGAGGTGGTTGGAGTTTGTGGCTAGTTATGATTTTGGTTTAGAGTATACTCCAAGGAAAGCAAATAAAGTAGCAGATGCTCTTAATAGAAGACATCAGAATGTTGTGTTAGCTATGTTGGTAGAATGGAAAGATTCAGAAGCTTTGACTACTTGTAGTGTGCAGTTAAGATTGACTACTAGTTCTAGTTAGAGTACAGCCAGGTTGTCCAGTTTAGAAGTTCGACCAGTGTTGATCGAGAGAATTGCTTCTAAGCAGAATTCGGATCTAGTATTAACTGAGTGAATCAAAAGGCTTGAGGTAGAAACTAAGATCGATGATCTGAAAGATTTTAGTCTATACCAGAAGTGATGGATGAGAAAGAAGGGATGGTTATGTGTTTCGAACATTGAGGACTTGAGGAAAGAATTTCTTGATGAATGTCGTCGATCCGAGTTCACAATTCACCTTGTAGGGATGAAGAAGTATCAAGATATGAAGAGGAGCTTCTTTTGGGAAGACGTGAAGAGAGATGTAGGCTTATAGTTTAGGCAATGTGCAAACTATCAACAAGTGAAAGCTGAACATCAGAAGCCGAGTCAGTTGCTTCAGTCTCTAGAGATTCCAGTTTGGAAATGAGACTTGATGTCTATGAATTTTATTGAAGGGTTGCCAAGGTCGAATAGGGGAAATGAAAGTATATGGGTTACAGTGGACATGTTGACCAAGAGTGCCCATTTCATTCCAGTCAAGTCAACCAGGACGACACCCTTTTTAGCTAAGTTGTTCATTAAGAACATAGTTCGACTACATGGAATTCCTAGTAGCATGATCAATGATAGAGATGCTTTGTTCACTAGCGAATTTTGGAAGAGTCTATAGGATGTGTGAGGTACAAAACTCAAGATGAGTATTGCATATCACCGTCAGGCAGATGGCCAGACAGAGAAAGTCAATAAATTAGTCGAGGATTTACTAAGAGCTTGTGTATTGGACTTTGGTGGATCTTGAGAAGATCATCTACATTTAGTTGAGTTTTGCTATAATAGTTATCAGACTAGTATGGGAATGGTGCCTTTTGAAGCTTTATATGGAAGACCATGAAAATCACCAGCATGTTGGTTGGAGACTAAAGACAGATTTGTCTTAGGTCCAGATTTGGTTAGAGAGACATCAGAGAAGATTGAGATGATCCAAGAGAGGATAAAAGAAGCTCAATCTAGACATAAAAGTTATGCAGATAAGAGGCTTAAAAGCCTAGAGTTCTCAATTAAAGATAAGGTTTTCATTAACGTATCACTGATGAAGGGTGTGGTATGGTTCGAGAAGTCAAGGAAGTTGGCACCGATATATGTTGTTCCATTCCAAATTACAGAGAGGATTGGAAAGCTCGCATACAAAGTAGAGTTGCCGAGCAGTGTGGGAGGTGTCCATAATTTATTTCATGTGTCTCATCTTCGCAAGTATATGCATGATCCAGATACCTCTATTCCTTCAACAGGGTTAGAAGAGTTTGTAGTAGAGCCTAATTTGACTTTTTGTAGACAACCAGTTCTGGTAGTAACAAGATATGAGAAAAGATTGAGGAACAAGACAGTCAAGTTGTTGAAAGTTAAGTGGAGCGACATTGAGAAGGACTGAATTGGAAGGCAAAAGACAGGATTTGAGATACTTATCCCAATCTACTTTGAGGGTGTGTTTGTATTATATTTATATAGATAATTGCTAGTCAAGTAGGCTAGTATGGTCTTTAGGAGCGGTTACGGATGATTGATATGTTTAGTATTTAGTCCTCACTAAATTTTGAGGATAAAATTTTTTAAGGAGGGAAGCCTTTAACAACCCAAATTTTTGATAACATTATTCAGGGGATTTAATTAGATAAATTAAATAGAATAATGTAAATGTTAAGTGATAAGGGGATTGAATTATGAAAATAAAATAAGGCCGTACTTAATTAATTAAATGGTCTTAAGAATGACATATAGGCTAATTAATTTACACAAGGGCATATTGCGAATTAGCCGCACCTTAATTCCACGGCCCTTTATATATACACACACACACACATCCATTCACGCTTATTTCTCATTTTCACAAAAGCGTGAAATGCCAACTAAAAGTGGGGAGCCGGCCATTGCTAGAAAGAAAAGAGAAGAGAAATCAAAGTAAAGCTAAGGATTAAAGCTAGGAGAAATCAATCCCAATCCAATCTCCTTATCTAAATCAAGGTGAATAATAATTTATATCATCTCTATTTTGTTTCACGAACATATGTTTTCGGATTTAAGAATAAATTCGTTTCTATGATGTTTTGGGATGATGATATGCTCGAATTATAATTTGTTTGATTCGAACAAAATTGTTTAGCTATGAGTATATGCGGTTTTAGGGAAAAACCGTCGGTAAATGATCTTTGAATGCTGTGGAAAATTTTTATATTATGTGAAACATGATTTTGGAGTTGGGTTTTAGTTTTGATAATTTTCCAAGCTATGGAAAGATTATTACGAATTTTCAAAGAAAACTATGATAAAATCGAATTTAAATTTAATTTTGATTATTTCATGATGAAATTGGGTCTGGAATTTTTTTACGTTAGATTACATAATTAAAGTGAATTCCTATGATTTTTTGGCGATTTTCCTAATTGATTTACTATGGAAATTAAGAATGAAGGAATTATTTGCATTCTTGTTTTTGGCTAATGGAAGGGCTTATTTGTTAAATTAATTATGATTTAGATCTGACATTAAGCGATAGTTATTTTTGTAAAGAATTTTAAAATTTGAGGTAGCGAATCATATGTTTACAGGTGGATAGGTTAGTTAAAAAGTATTTTCTTTAATGGGTATTAATCAGTTTTTACTCAGAAAAATTGGGTCCACTTTTTTTAGAAGTACCTTTCGACTCCAATGTCTCTGCTTCATATCAGTCGAAACAACCTAGCCAAAACCTACTAAAGCCAAAACCAATACACATGGTATCGATGAGAGGTACGAAGTGGATTGGTGAAGTGCGGAAGGTAGGGTGTCGAAAGCATTGCTTTCGATAGAGATGAAACCATTGCTTACTTTTAAAAGATATGCGCCTGCCCTGTTTTTGAAGGGTGCATTCGACCAAGTCGATACCCAGTTGCTTTTGAACTTGTTGCCGCCTTTCTTTTTTTAAAAGTAGAGCCTTCGACTTAGATCCTTGTTTATAAATGAATGCTTTTTAAAATGATGGTTCCAACCTAATCGAAACACTACTGTCGTTTCTATACCTTTCGAGTGTGTTAAAGTCGTCAATGCTTTTGAAGGGTATTTTTCATTTTAAACATATAATAACCACTTCCTAAATGATTTTGAATGGGTTAATAATTTCAGTGGCAATGGCTTCGAAAGGGGTTTTGCTGCTATCCTTCAATGTTTTACTTAAAGGCTTTGAAGCTTTCGAATGGATGGTGCTGACGCCGTCAAGCTTTCCCCAAGCAAGTTTATATGAAGAATAAAGTTTAAAAATTAATACTTTCCTCTACATTCACTTTGACTCTATAGAAGTTTTAAAGTAAAACCCAATGGTTTCGAAAGGGGCACTTTCATTGGTTTTGAAGCTATCTTCCTAATAATTACTAAGTAATGTTTTGATACTTTTGAAAGGCAATTTTAGTTTCGAAAGAGATGGTTTAAATAGATTCGAAAGGTATATATGTAATGTTTTGAAAAGAAGTTTTTTATGCTTTCGAAGGAGGTTATCCTGGGGTTTCAAAAGTGATGTTTTAAGATGTCGAAAGCCTTAGTTTTCAAAACAAATAACCCAATCTCATTTTAAAGGAAAACCATGGGAAAATAAATGAATTTTTTTGAAATGGAGTTCTGAAAAAGTTTTCCTTGATTAATGGGTTGAAGGGATAAATCAAGTTTTACATAAAATGATTTCAAGGATATTAAACCCACAGGAGTGGTATTGCTATATTATTATGTTTGCTTCTTCATATTTGTATTTGAATATATTCACACTATAATGAACTCATAACGATACTTTGATAAAGGGCAGAATAACCAACTAGGTTGACCCAGTAATGAATATAAATTAAATTAATTAAATATATTGACAGTGGACAATAAGTTCACAGTAAGCCAATGAAAACTGTGTATAGGAAATGATATTGGCAGGGGCCAATAGGTTCATAGTAAGCCCATGAAACTCTATATGAATAATGATGTCAGGAAGATAGGTTCATAGTTAGCCTATGAAAATTTTGATTTGATATTGGCAGGGGCCAGTACATTTGTAGTTAGCCCATGAAAACTATATCCGGATCAAGATATTGACAGAAGTCAATAGGTTCCTAGTCAACCAATGAAAACTAGAATAAGAGGAAAGATATTGGAGTTACCAATAGGTTCAGGGAGAACCCATGAAATAGAAAAGATATTGGCAGGGGCCAATAAGTTCGTAATGATCCCATGAAAACTATGTAACTGGACAGGGAGACCTTCAACATTAAATAGGTTATTAGTAAGCCCATGAAAACTAATAGGTTAATAGTGACCCTAGAAACTATAAATGCGACAATTAGTCAAAAGGAATGGGGATGAGAAATCCAGAATTGATTTATTAGTTTGCATATTACCGTATTGTTTTGAATTTTTTAAACCATTGTGGATGCTGGAGCACAATGTATGGTTTTACAAAGGTTTTAGGATACTGCTGAGGAGAAAACCCGTTTCGCTAAGCGACATTATCTCACTAGATATTTAAATGATTTGAGATGGTAGATTATTATTCATACCAGATTTTATGTCTGGCTCGAAGTTTATATTTTCCCTTTAAACTCTCAGGTACTCAATTGATTCTAAGTAGTTTGAGAGTTGAGGTTTTCAGGTACCATTTAGGCTAACAAGCTTCTGGAGATGTGCAGGAGGCATGATGGCTATCTAAAGTTCTCTATTATTTTGATTCCGCAATGTTGTTTTGTAAAGGAAAAGTTATTGGATTTCCTATATATACTCTGATCATTCAAAGGGGCATCTTCATATGTCATGTATGACCTATGTTGTAATAAATATATTTTCTCTGAACATCGTTAACGATTGTGGGATTATGTAATGAATTTGAAATGTTTTGAAGTGGAATGTGGAACTTGTTTGATGCTTTAATTTTTTTTCCATATTCATGTGTTTTCTGTGTAACATTACCGTATTTGGTCGCCAAGGTGAATAACTATGGATGAATGCAGCATCCGTAGCCGTTTATTTTGGACCTCCAACAAAGGATGTTACAATACTCCTACTAAATGGGTGCATAGCCCTTAATTGTTGAGATATAATAAACTAGTATCATATGATTCATAATCATATAACAATACTATCTCCCAAAACTATGGCTTAGTCAATAAATCCAAATATTAGATACTTATGTATTTACTAATGCATCACTTTTGTTATAATAACAAAAACCATATTATAGTTTTATTCCATAATAAATATTCATATTGAAATAAATTTATGTCTACTTTACAGTCGATATTGAAAAATAGTCATTATTACACTATGTGGTATGTTTTACGAAAACAAATTTTGTACTTTAGTGCAATTACAAAGTGCTATATGGCATGCTTTCACTATTTCTACCATTACTATAATAGCATACTTAATTTTGGAGGTCCATTATTCACTTAATATAAAGTATTTATTTCAGATGTTGTAACTAGTTTACAATGGAGAGTTCTTTGATCAACTATCTTGAACCCCTAGAAAAAAATCTCATAGAAAACAATTTTCAATACAAAAATACACTCCGGATTACAAGTCATATTTTTCTATTCCAATGTTAAGTATCTTTTATTTTTATTATTACACGTTTCGCCTCCAATGTTTCTTTATGAAGCAGAAGTGACAATTCACTTTCTTCATTCCAACTATACCTTATATCATATCTATTTTTGTATATTCGTTAGTCTTTCTGAATGGTAAAACCATTCAAAAGAAAAACTCTTACTACAATATCAAATACACTCTTTAGAAAAGTGCATTTGATTATTCTTAAGTTTTAAAGACATCATATATGTTGCTCTTTGCATAAACTGATCAAACTGACATTTCAATGATCGAGCTCTTAGATTTATATTGTAGTTTGGGTATAGTGTAACATTTTACATGATACGTTCCTTTTGTAATCAATCAAAGTGAATACTCGATCTCACATTAAGGTTTATTTGATTTATTGAATGAACTAATTTTATCGATACTTTATACATTACAAATTTCAACCGTTCACCATGTAACTTTTATGCACGACTGTTTGTGGATCATATATCCATAGTCTTGTATTGATTTTAGAGTTCAAAACTCGTAAAATGCAATATAGGTTCTCCGCCAAATAAATACGTATGCGATCAAATTATGAAAGTATTAAGTAGTTGTAAAACTAGGCACTTGCATGGGTATAGAAAAGTTTACATGCAATAATCAGTTATCAATAAGTATACGTCATATTTCTATTTTTCGATTTTCAATTCATTTGTATATATTAATTGATAAACGTTGTATTCATCATTCTTAGATGCACAGGTTTATCACTGTAGATTATTATAACATTATATAATATATATTCTTATAATATTAGAAAGGTTAAATGTTTTTTTTGAAATGGTACTTTATATACAACAAATCAATGGGACAACATATCTCATGTCAATAAACGTTGAAAAGCAAGTTTCGAACTTGTGACTTTCTTGTACCAAGCCGAATCAATTAACCACTTGGACAATGGTGCTTGCCAGAAAGAAAGGTTAAATGTTATCATTACATTTTTCCAATAAGGTTTCCACTAGTCTTTTATGTTTTACTAAACCTTAAGTGAAACATAGAAGTCTTTCACCTTCACTAGGGGGTGTTATGACTCATATGTCTTGGCTAATCTTGAGGAAAGCTCAACAAATCATGGGTCCGCATATGATGGATAACTCTTTACTGGTTGTATCAGATAAAACTCCCGACCTTTAGTTCATTGTCCTAATCCTACACTTATCTTGAGGAAAGCTCAATTAGTATAGTGGTACTGTTCACTCGGACCTATCATTTCACGATGGACTATGCACATACCTTGAGGAAAGCTCAACAAATACATGTAGTTATCTTACCTTTTCTATTCAACATATTAATATAGAACTACACATAACATCCCCAGAGGAAAGCTAACACCTAAGGAGTATGTAAGTAATTTATTAACATATAAATGATAGAAGACCAATTTATATTTAATATTTAATATATTATATCGAGTGAATCGACTCATGGAATGATGTAGTTCTTACAAAACATTCTCACGATTCAAGTGTCGGACATATCGAAAATCATGGTATATGTACATCTGCGTATGTATTTATTCCTTAAGTCTATTTAAGTTGTCTTTAATGTTCCACCTTTAGTATATACATTCGTATCACATAAGTTTTACTATTGTTTAACTTTTATATTTCGTATTACTTATATAATAGTCTTACGTATCATATTTTATTAATTAAATCTTAGTTAACTAATTTTAATTAATTAACTCTTTAATTAATTTTAAATTAGTATTCCAATACAACTTTTATATTGGACATATTACTGTAACCTTTATAGTGCATATTATAACCTTTATAGTATAACACATATATATTATATATGTGTATTTTTGTTATTTAATTAATTAACCATTAATTAATTTATTTAGTTAAACAGTGTTAATTAAATTACATCAATTTCAAAATTTATCTTACATACACGTGTACTTATGTTATCTTAAACATTTTAAAATAACATAACATATATCAACATATATAATACATGCATATAAGCATTAATTAATTAACTCATTTAATTTATTTATTTTATTAATCTTATTTTTAAAAATTAAAATTTGAAATTAATATTTAAACAATTTCAAACATTTTGAAAATTTATGTTATATTATAATCTTTTATAATAAACATGTTTTTATTTTAAATTTAACTTTTAAATTTACAATCTGGTCTTAGTTTTCCAAACAATTTGGAAAATTAGCCCAAAGCCCAATTCAAATTGGGCATTTCCTATTAGGGGCGACCTATGGGCTTACTTCACATTTCAGGCCAGCCAGGTAACCAGGTAAGACAGGGTACTTGATAACCCAATTCTAATCCTAAACATCACCTTTCTCGGCACCGTACTAAGTGCGCAAGCAGATAGTTAGCCCTTAAATGAATAATTTAGACTGCATTGGTTATTTGGTTTGATAATATTGAAGGAACATGACCAGCCCACAATAGAAGAAAATGATGAATTTCAAAAACGATTACCATTTTGGAACATTAATGGGCTTATGAAATCTAAATACATTTAGATCTTATCTAAATTTCTTTAAACAAAATCAATATTTTTAATTATTAAGTTGGGTATTTGAATGTAACTTAATTTATAGCATTATAATAGATGTATCAAATACATCCATTTGTATAAATACATAAATAGTGTTAATATATGTTATATAAACATGTAAAATGAATTTAAAGAAGGAACGCTTTCAATTCCTCCTCTTACCCTATGCAATAAATAGGGGAAGATACGTCAAAACATGAAGAGGGAGAAACCTTTCATTTCACTACCTCTTTAAGTGAATTAATTAATATATTAGATAACATTATTTAAGGGAAAGTTTTCTTTATTAATTTAGATCAAAATTAATTAAGTGTGAGAAATGAAAAGTGTGAATATATTAAATATATTCATACTTTAATTTGTATGACAAAATGTTAGACCTAAAGTAAGTATGATTGATTGTTGACATAGATAGGAATAAATAAGAATAAATTGAATGCAATAACATAATGATCTAATTCAGTAAGAAATTAAAAGGTGAAATCACCGATTTATTCACTTTCACTTTTAACAAATTCAATTAATACAACATTGTTTTACACGTAAGAGATATTATGATACAATGACATAAACATTAACTAGTAATTAATGTAAATATGTAATTGCCTCACTTTTAAACTAAGAAGGGTTAAGTTGGATATCGATAATTTTAGATACAAATATTTGAAGTTTATATGTATATGTTCATATATTTACACAAGCATATGTATGTAATATAAAACGAAAAATTTATAATTAAAATTTCAATTTGACAATTTCAATTTCATTCAAAAGTAACAACTTAAATTGAACTTGTAGTTTGGAAATGAAATAAGAGTTTGGGAATGTTACAAAGCTATAAATTTAGGAAAGATACATATATAATTTCAAATTACTTAAAAAGTTCACCCAAAATTTTAGATCAAAATCTTTCATGCTTGCATAAACAATATTCAAAGTGATTGTATCTAATCACTAATCAAGCAACAATAGAAATTAATTTCAAAATAAGAATTGAATTACAACTCATTTGAAATTGTTTATGTAAATATTATAAAATATAATTCACTAGAAATTAATTTATAATTATTGTAATGTTAAAGATAACAAATGTATATCTGAGTGAAATGAACTTAGTAGACATACTTTAATTGAGAAAGGAGTTACCAATTTTCATGTTACAACATAGTCAATATAAAAATAAATAAATCACACAAATCCAAGCATATGAATATAGAGAATACGTAAATGAATTAATTAGAAATTGCCATCAAATCACACCTTGAATGACGAATCAAAAGCTCTTAGACTCTGTGAATCGACCTTATTACCCAAAGCCTTAAAGAACACCTTGAAAACGAATTCCCTTAGGATGTTGCCGAGAAGTCACACCTTAGATGATGATATCTTCTCAGATCTTGAAGATCCCTATCCTATCCTTACAAGAGATGAATGAACCACTTAGTTTTTTATTTTATTTTATTTTTTTATTTAGAGTTGAAGGATTTTGAAAATTCGATTTTTATTTTATGCCATGGAAAGTTAGGAGAGAAAGAAAAAGAATGAATGGTACGTGCAGAATGAAATAGAGAATATGTTTTTTTGAAAGAATGAAACAATTTCTATTCTTTAATTAAAACATCTCTAATTAATTTTCTTGATTGTTTCTCTCTCTCCAATTCTTTCTTTACACATGATATGTCAACAAATGACATAAAATTTCCGTAGATCATGTCCTTAAATGACATAAAATTTTAATAAATCATGTTAACAAATGACATAAAATTTCCATTAATCATTTCATGTAATTATTTTTAAACTATATCGTATCGTATATCAATGCGCACAAGTTTAACTTTTATAAATTCATTAAGATAATTACAAACAATTTCCCAACATCAAATAAATAATAACTAACATTTCTAAAATATCGCTTAATTTAGTCAATTTACAACATTTTATAAGTAAATTAATTGTGGTTTTTCAGAGATTTCATCATCATGATTATGCGACTTAAATGTGTAAATTAAGTCATCGATTAATATTGAACTATTCGAATATTAACATTCACACATCACTTAGCAGGTCATGTGACATTTTGGCTGAATTAGTCGCTTACACATCATTTGGTAAAAGCTAACTTTACTTATTATAAGTAGTACCTGATAATTATAATTATTTACACAAATTGTCTTCTTCAAAACTATATCAAATTAGGGCTTATGGATTGTAACATTCTCGGATTTTAGCCAGAAATAAATTGATTATAAATTCAATTTTTGGAATCAAATTATGAAATTATTGGTAATTAATTTTTAATTTTGGATTTAATGATGAATTAATTGGAAAATTTCCGTAGTAAATAATGATATGTATTTTTAAATAGAAATTTTGAGTTTGGAATTCAATAACGAATATTCTGTAAGTAAATTGAAGTTAAAATATTTCTATTTTAAAGAACTAATAAATAGATATGTATGATTATCTATTAAGTATAGAATTTGTTTTCAAATCATTTTTCTTCAAAAAGTTGTACAAATGTAAGAAATATTAAATGTAAACAAGAATTAAAGAAAGCTTTAAATAAATGTGTATATTCTTTTGGAGAATTAAATTTGATAAAAAATTAATTATTTTTCTTTTATATATTTGAAAATATATACTTAGTATATATATATAATATATAGCTTTGATATATATATATATATATATATATATATATATCTTTTGAAATATAAGTTACATAACTTGTAAATTAAAACAATGCAAGGTTTAAAAACATAATTCTTAAATATATAAAAGTATAAATACATGTAAATGTAAAGTTAAATAAAATTTAACAAAGGATATAAATACAAAATATATACATCTTGACATTTGTAAAATGAATTTTTATATTTGTTAACAAGTGTAAGCCTTGTTGACAAATGGAAATTTGATTTTTCTTTTAAAAATTTAATATAATAACATATTATTAGAAGAAAACACAGCTATCATCAGTTTTCTCAAAACTGAAAACAAAATGCATGAGATCAAATCAAAACTCAAAAGCAAAGTAAAACCAGAAAAACGAAATCCAAAACCTGGCAATCAAAAGTTTAATCAAACTCAAAATCAATAACCTCTTGGATGTTCAAATCTGAAGCAATCTAAGTTTCAAGCAAACAACCTGAATCAAAGATCAGGTTTTAAAAAGAAAAACTGAAAATCAAACAAGTATAAAGGAGAGCAAGCCTGGGAAATCAAACAAAGCAGTTTAAAATCAAAATCTGTTCATAGTTTACAACCTGAAAGCTTATATCAAAACAAAAGTAATTCTGTTCATAGTTTACAACCTGGAAGCTTAGATCAAAACAAAAGTAATTCTGTTCAAAAGGAAATCTGAAAATAAAGCATCAGGTTCAAAACAATTCAAAGATCAGGATCAAAGAAAATCAACATCAAGGCAGATTTAATAATTCCAGTTTTCAAAAAAAAATTTAAGCAGTTTCAAGCCTATCTCTGTTCTTCATCATGACTGGTGAGCAAACCTCTTAACTCTGCTATATCTCTTAGTGTTTGGATTTGTATTTGATGTATGATATGAATTATGCTGGAATGATGGTGTGAATATGTTTGCATGTTTTTACATATGAATGACTGTGCGCATATTAGTGTACAGGCAAAAGCATGCCTCTGTTCATACTCTATATGTTTCAAAATCTGTTCATAAACTCATATCTCCTCATGCAATGAAATCTAGACTATGATCCCTAAATGTAAAATGACTGTAACAATGTAATACAAAAGTTAAAAATGGTTTAACGTTTTTATATTTGATAATTATTTCAAAATAAGGAATTTACAGTAATAATCAATATAAGTCAGAAAATCAAATGATTTCATTTCACATTTTGATTTCATAATTTGATTAGTATTTGGAAATGATGAATTTTAATAAAGGTTTCGTGATTTTTAAATTAGATAATGTTGTGCATTCACGAGATGAGCAAATTTGGGTTTTTTGTCGATTTTTGGTGATCAGGGTGGTGATGGTCGTCGTGATCGAGGTAGAAGGAAGCTAGAGGATAGGGTCTCGTTGGAAAAATACTTGAAAGGTTTTTTGTTCACTATGGTGGATGAACGACGTCGAACTAGGGTTCGATGTCAGGTTTGGGTCGAGGAGTTTTCCGAGGATATTGCGACGTTGATGGTTGACCGGAGTCGACCGGAGTGGTGAGGATCAATGTGTAGTCGTGTGGTGCGTCTCGGAGTGAAATGGCATGGGTTCTGGTGGACTGGTTCGTCGGAGCGAGGGCATTTTAGGTCGACAGGTTGGGTTCCAGGAAAATGGATTTGGTTCGATTTTGAGTTCTGGAGGAAATTGCCGATTTGGGTGCTCGTAAGGCTCGAGGGGTTCACCGTCAACTTGTCGGAGTTCGTGGTGATGGTTGGAATCGACCAAGTGGCTTGTGCACGTGCATGTGCACATTCTCGTATCTGGGTTGTGGAAGAAGGAGGAAGGTCGGGACGTTGCCCGAGTTCAATGGCAGTTTGACTCGAAGTCGATGTGGTGGGTGGAAACTCGAAGTAAGAAATGAGAGATATACGGGTTGAACCCGAAGCAGGAGAGAAGCAGAAGTTTTAATTATGATTTAAAAAGTTTTGAAGACTTAAAAATGGAATTTGTTTGAAAATTATTTCTTTAATAAATTCTTTTCCTTTATCAATTTTTCTTGAACCTTTAATTAAGAAATTATTTGTCTGTTTAACTTAAGTTTGTTTAAAATAAACTTTAAGATATTTAAAAATTAATTTTATAAATACAATTAAGTGATAATTAAAGGGTAAATGTTTTTTTATAATGTGATTAGACAATTAATAAAGATTTATCTTAAAGGAAATTAAGATTTTGATAATTAATGAAGCAATTAAAATATAATTAGCTAAATTAATTTTTGATTAAAAATTAATTGATTAATAGATAAGGATTATAAATTAATTAATCAAAAAGTTTAATTAATTTGTAATTAAGGATTTTTAATTAAATGATTAGAGATAATTAATTAATAATTAAAGGTTAATAAATTAATAATTAAAGGTTAATTGATTAAAGTAATTAATAAAGGATAAATTAATTAATTAAGATTAATTAATGTAAGTAATTAAAGTTTATTAATTACTTAAATATAATTACTTAATGGAAGTAATTAAGGATTATTAATTTATGATTAAAGTTAATTAATCAAGTGATTAAATGATAATTACTCAAGTAAATAGTTTGTGATTTATTAATATAAGTGATTAGATAATCACTTATTGTAATTAATCAGGATAATTAATTAACAGATAATTAATTAAAGAGTTAATTAATTGGTATGATAAATTGAGATTAATTTATTAATTAAAGATAATTTCTTAATGAAAGTAATTAAAGGTTAATTACTTAATAATTAAAGGTTATTAATTAAAGTAATTAATATGAGGATAATTAATTTAATGTGATTAATTAAGGAATAATTAATTAAGTAAAGGTAATTAATTAAAATAAATAATTAAGGTTGATTAATTTCATTAATTAATATCAAATGATTTGTAATTTTCAATCAAGATTTGATAATTAATTTATGAGTAATTAATTTAATTGTAAATTAAATTAATTAGGATTTGAATAATTAATTAATCCTGCTTATAAATGTTTATTGAATGCTTGGATTACTTATGAATGTTTGTATTGTATGAGATACCTTGAATTGATATTTTGTTCTGTGAATTGAGCTATGTATATTTTATTCATTTATCTGTGATACGTTTGTATACAATCTGCGAATCTGTGAATGAACGATAAGCATTATAGATTATACCGCTTGTCGATGTTGATATGCTTTAATCTATGATGATTGATGATGTTGAACTATTGTGTAAAACCCCTGGACTACACCATACACACACAAATATGGGTTGCACGATGAAATCGGTTAAGTCACAAATTTTTGAAATGATTTTAAAAGATGAATTTTGAATCTAACTGGTTTTGGAAGTGGAACTGGTTTAAATATGAAAAGTTTTTGAAAAGGAATTTTGAAGATAAAAGTTATTTTGAATAACTTGATTAAGTTTTTAAATTTAAATTTAAGATTTGAAATTGAATTCTTTGTTTGGGAACTATGGTTTAAAAATGTTATACAAGTTATAAATGTGTTTATATGGTTTTAAACCATTTTAAAGGTATTGTTTTACGAATTTGAATTTAACCCAAGGGCTTTAACTTGTGCAAATGTAATCGGATTTTCCCGAAAATGAAAACTATTTCTTTTCAAATAATAATAGATTTCACATAAAGAAAGGATTTCCAATTTATGATTGAAAAGCTTTCAAGTTTGAATTGTAAATTGTTTTGAAAGCTATTAATGAATCTGGGTTAAAGATTTATGAACTTTGTTTCCAAAATAAGTGGATATTAAGGATGTATCTTTTGTATAAAAGATTTGGGATTGAAATGGAATTGTTTTGAAGGGCTATAAGTGAATCTTTGTAAAAGATTGGTGAACTTTATGAAGTAAATCCTTTTGTTTAAAGATTGGAAAATGGTAATTTGTTTTAAATCATTTGAAAGAATAGTTTAGGTAAATAGGTTGAGACTTAACCGAGATCCCATTATACATGTGATTTTTAGATATTGTGCTCATCATTCGGTTTAGCCGGGAGAGAACCTTGTGTCATATAATCCATTCTGAATAATGATACGACGTTTTGGATAGCATTTGAAGACCAGGAGTGAAGACCAGATATTTTTGAAAATGAAAGGACAACCCGTCGAATGCCTCTGCACCGACTGGTCCCTGGTATAGGGATTTGATCAACCTTTGTGATGGGGAGTCTAGACGTGATTAGGAACTATCCGAATTGCAAGGGCTTCCATAGAAGTGCCTTCGGTTCCGTTCGAACCCGGAATAGACTTGTATGGATGTGTGTCTGACGTTACACTTTGAGATGTAAAGCTGGTTTCTACCAACTGCATTTCTGTTTGGTGGTGGGGAATTTATTCTCTTAGCTTAACACCCTTCTTTGAGACGTACGAGCTTAGAGGTTATGTAGTTGATGGTTACCCATGATGCATTCCCAATTTGGTAATGTGGCATACGAAGTGCTGCTGATCATTGTTGATCGAAGCATGGCTTTGTGGAAAAGTCTAGCTTTGTGGACGAGACTGCATTAGGACCTCACACGCTGAAAATGGTCGAAACAGGAAGGATTCACCAAGGTTATCAAGGGTCGCGCCCCTACGATATGTCCATTTCTTCTGGAAAAAGGTAGTATCATGGTATGGAGCCCAGATACTTAACTCATGTGGACACTAAAAATTTATTACTTTGTGGTTACTTCATGGTTGAGAGTTCTCGGATAAAGGTCGCAAACGACCGGGGATGGCATATTCGTAGGTGTTACTTCTAGGAAGGAAGTAAACTGGCATTATGTTGGCAGAGAGCCAAGTAGGTTCTCGGGGCGTCCCTCTAGAGGCGTTCCCATGTGGCAATGGGAAGTTCCTTAGCCTAACCATTTGTTGGAAATCCAAAGAAACAATACGCGCCTTGTATGGTTTTAGTTGTATAAGGTGCTATGGAATATGGTGGTAACCTGCTATTGAACATGGTAGCTATAGTAGGCAAAAAATAATGGTTATATGCTGGCTAAGATTAATGTAATACTTTTGAAATATTTTCCACTATACCCTAATAATAATATCAAAATGGTTTTCGCGTAGTAAGCATGTTTGACTATCATAAGGAGAAATCTCCTCCAATTCTGCGTTTGCATGGTGTGTGCGTCGGGAGGCATTATGGTAGTTTCATTTTTCAAAAAGCATTGCAGATTTCAATTTTAATATCTTTTGTTGTTTGTTTTAAAGATAAACTGTTTTTGTTTTATCATACCAGTCACACAACTGACCCGGAGTTTATTATTCCCTTCCTATAGTCTGGGTGCCTATAATTTTCCACACGGGCAGTCTAGAGTTGGGTTTTTCAGATAATCAAATTATAGGTGTAGATTCAATAGCCTTCGAAGTCTTTGGTTCGGTAGCATTTGAAAATCTTTTTCAGTCTTTGGATGACTGTCCTTGCTTAAGTACAAATTGATTGGGAGTTCGAGCTATTTCTGGATTTGAGCTTTGGAGTTGGCTTTGGAGATGTTGTGTTCTGCTGCTACTGCCGATGTTATCTCTCTTTTATTGAAGTTAATGTTGGTGTTCCTTGTCGAAGACTTTATTTCCGCTGTTGTGTCTTGTATCTCTGATAAATATCGATATCATTTGTATAATTATTGTATCAACTATTGTATACCAATGATATTGTACATTTTTCGTTCGCTGTGTTGTTGAAATTAATGTGTTATAAGCTCCGACACAATCGCATTTTGACGTTTGAATCTATGGCATTCGAGTACAAGCGAAGTACGGATGTCGATTTTCGAACGTTGAAATTCGGACCGTGACAAGTGGTATCAAAGCTGAAGGTTGAACCTTAGCTTAGGAGTATAACACAATAGGTAATTCATTAGAGACAGGGTTACAAATGCCCTGGAATGAGAATGTCGCTAAGATATTTATCCGAATGCCTTAGTAAATTCTCTTACTATCCACTAATAGTAAAATCTTTGATTGCTTCGTGGTTGCTCGAGGAAGAAGATTTGGTGCGATGGTGGCGCTACGAATCGTGTAAATAAGTTCCTAATTTGTATTCTCTTCATCGATTTCTTATCAGTCTTCTCGTTTTTAACTTCAATGAATTTGAGATATGATTTGAAATAAAATTGTTAATATATGAATATAGATTAATTTGTATCGATAAAACAGTTTCGATTAAAATCAGATTTGGAAATTTTGCTATAATTTCTTGTGTGGATCCAAGTCCGAAGAGGGACAAGTTAATGTAAATTTTGGGGTATTCCGACCTAAGTTTGGAAACCATACCTTGTATTTAAGAGTTATGGAAGATTAAATCCATCTATCTATTGTTCGGGTCTCGATATATTCTACGAGTGGTTAGTTATTCCTTCGAACTAACCGATGCCCCTACATATTCATAGATTTGGTGACCCAAGCATCTTGTGAAGTATTGAATGAGTTCTTTCTCATAATTATTGTTGATATTATGATTTGGTAAGCCAAGTGCAGAATAGATATCTCAGTTTGATCTGAAAACTGTTTCTCCATCTTCGTATATCCGTCTTTTTTCTCCTTATCTTGCAAATTTCGAGGATGAAATTTTCTTAAGAGGGGAATCCGTAACATTCCCTGATTTTAGCCAGAATTAAATTGATAATAAATTCAATTTTTGGAATCAAATTATGAAATTATTGGTAATTAATTTTGAATTTTGGATTTAATGATGAATTAATTGGCAAATTTCCAGAGTAAATAATGATATGTATTTAAATAGAAATTTTGAGTTTGGAATTTAATAATAAATATCTTATAAGTAAATTGAAGTTAAAAATAATTCTATTTTAAAGAACTAATAAATAGGTATGTATGATTATCTATTAAGTGTACAATTTGTTTTCAAATCATTTTTCCTTAAAAAGTTGTATAAATGTAAGCAAGAATTAAAGAAAGCTTCAAATAAATTTATATATTCTTTTGGAGAATTAAATTTGATAAAAATTTAATTTATTGTTCTTTTATATATTTGAAAATATATAGCTAGTATATTTATATAAATAAGAGGCATTTCGCTACAAGGACAAACTTTGCAGTCCAATTAGTTTCTAGGACACACATCCATGGAAATTAATTTCAAGGCCAATGTCAGCAGAATAATTACTTTTAAGGACAAAGTCAGTAGTCCAATTACTTTCAAGGACCTAATTTCATAGGTTTTTAGACCTTAGAAACTAATTATTTTGCATTTTATCCTTGAAAGTAATTATTTCAGTTATGTGTTCTAGAAACTAACTGCACTTGCTAAAGAGGCCCTTGTAGCTAATTTCCACTATAAATAATATATAGTTTTGATATATATATATATATATATATATATCTTTTGTAGTATACGTATAATATTAAAATACATAACTCATAAATTAAAACGATGCAAGGTTTAAAAACATAATTCTTAAATACATAAAAGTATAAGCATATGTAAATATAAAGTTAAATAAAATTTAACAAAGGATGTAAATACAAAATATATACATCTTGACAATTGTAAAATGAATTTTTATATATGTTAACAAGTGTAAGCCTTGTTGACAAATGGCAATTTGATTTTTCTTTTAAAAATTTAATATAATAACAAATTATTAGAAGAAAACCAGCGATCATCAGTTTTCTCAAAACTGAAAACAAAATGAATGAGAACAAATCAAAACTCAAAAGCAAAGTAAAACCAGAAAAATGAAATTCAAAACCGGGCAATCAAAATTTGAATCAAACTCAACATCAACAACCTCTTGCATGTTCAAATCTGAAGCAAGCTAAGTTTCAAACAAACAAGCTGAATCAAAGATCGGGTTTTAAAAAGAAAATCTAAAAATCAAACAACTATAAAGGAGAGCAAGCATGGGAAATCAAACAAAGCAGTTTAAAATCAAAATATGTTCATAGTTTACAACTTGGAAGCCTAGATCAAAACAAAAGTAATTCTGCTCAAAAGGAAATATGAAAGCAAAGCATCAAGTTCAAAACAATTCAAAGATCAGGATCAAAGCAAATCAACATCAAGGCAGATTTAATAATTCCAGTTTTCAAAAAAAAATTAAAACATTTTCAAGCCTATCTTTGTTCTTCTTCATGACTGGTGAGCAAACCCCTTAACCCTGCTATATCTCTTAGTGTTTGAATTTGTATTTGATGTATGATATAATTATGCTGCAATGATGATGCAAATATGCTTGCATGTTTTTATATATATGAATGACTGTGTGCATATTTGTGTACAGGCAAAAACACAGTACACCAGAAATGCCATTTTGCAACGGCTTAGAGCCGTTGCAAACGAGTTTCGCAACGGCTTAGAGCCGTTGCAAAATTGGCAGTGGTAAAAATTTAGCAACGGCCCATAGCCGTTGCGAAATTAAATTTAGCAACGGCACAAAGCCGTTGAAAAAATAAATTTTACAACGGCTAAGAGCCGTTGCTAAATTTAATTTCGCAGCAGCTAAAAGCCGTTGCAAAACCTTGTTGTACATGGTCTGTTAATTTGGTTTTGCAACGGCTCAAAACCATTGCTAATTTTAATTTTTTTATAAATATACATTGCTTTTCTGCCCTCTTACAGTAGGAGTTAATATATCATCATACTCAATACAAATATTTGAAAATTTAACATAATATCATAAAAGAAAGATCAGTAAACCAAATATTTTTCATAGATTCAACACAAAGACCAAACATAACAAATCTTTTAATTACAATGTTCAACAACAATACATTACACTACATAGTTAAGCGACAACAACAGCAATATTACGGTATACAGTACATAGTTTGACAACAACAACAAAATGATCAGAACAACAATACTACATTGCCAACTATACTACATTATCATACTCAATATTTTAGTATACAGCACTCAATACAACGGAGGTATCCTTTAGGACCGAAGAGCTTACCGCAGTAATCAAACCTGAAAAACCTTCCATATATATCTTTGAAACTTAGGAACCGAGACTCTTCAACTAAGATACATATAAAAAAGCGAATTGTTACTTGTAAAAAGTAGCGAGAACAAAAAAATAAGATGACTGAGTTGGATAAAAAGTTTACGAACAAGCACAAGAAACATACCTAATTCTGTAATTTTCAGACCACAAAATTTAGAACTTCCGTTTTGTCTAATTCACAAATCGGTTAACATCTTATTTTCTTCCATTTCAATATGAAGGCAAAATGCATTCATATCGACTGAAATTGTGAAAAGCCAATCATATAACAACAAACGACGTACATAAATTTAACAGGTTGTATTATTGTTTGATGGTTTATATTGGGCTAATTAATAGCACTAATATTCTTACACGACTAGCAAGTTATTTTATAATATTTGATGAAGTTCATCGAGATCATTATAATACTAATATCTGAATAGTTGTAAATCCACCATATATGAAAATTTATAAAAACTGTACGTGTAAGAGGACTGTGATAGAAATTTGTGTGGGACAGATGCCATTGCACTAGGCTGGATGTTTAAACAAAGCCATAGTAAACTATTTTCCTACTGAATATGCATTAAAATAAACTGGTTGGAAGTGCATTTGAACCATGTGTTTAGTAAGCAGTCTGCAAAAGAAAACATAAAGCATTTATAACTTGAGTATGCAGACCATACATTTGGAGACGTGCAGAATTTGGTTAAATACTCCATCTACTGCAGAACTAAACTTGACGAATGAAATAACAAACATATGAAGCATATTAGGACTAAAACCTGCTCAGAGATCTAGTGTATGTATTGTAGTCTACAATTGTTGCGTGGAAAGGAAAAAACCTGCAATTTTTCAAGCAAAACAAACTGATAAGAGAAGGGTATGCAATAGTATATTGGGTTAATTAATAGCATCCCCTATTAAATCTACCAAAAAACAATATATCGAAGAAATCCTCTGAAATCATATGGAACAAGAATAAAGATAGCTGAATAGCCTATACTTGTATTTTAGCAATAGCAGTTGGTCAAATGAAAGTAGCCTGCATCTATAACATACCAACTCCAAGAGCATCAACCGTGAATAAATTTTTATTTTGAAACACTACAAAATAAATTTTCAAAAAAGAATAAACTTTATATCTTTTTCCCAGTTTCTCTTCAAGTATATGTTATGATGCTTTGGCTATCCAATAACATATATTAACAAGTATCAGCGTTTTCATACTAGATTCAAATAAGTTTTATGAAATATGATAATAGTAACAAGTCTAACATTTTTTTTAATCATGTTCAAATAAACATCACAACATTAGTGTTTTATTCTGCACAAATATATGTCAACTTGGAGGGAGAATACTTACAGGCAAGTGGCAAATCTCATGCTCTATTTTCAAAAATGATGTTTCTAAAGCTTCAGTACGTCCTGTAGCATGACAACGTATGCATGGTTCACTAATTGTGAAAGTAATACTTGCTCAACCTATTAAAGAACAAATAGAAGAATCAAATGACAATACATTATGTATTCCAACGATATATACAATTCGCAACGACTAAAATATCACACAAAAAAGTACGAAAGGTTCCTTTTTCAAATGTGCTTTATGTTCGCTCTTTACAAGTACTTCACTGAGTAAGGCACGGTTCGGGTGAAAATAAAACAAGTTTGTTAGTTGACTCATAAAGTCTTACCCTCTTCCTTATTATTTCCATCAGCCCATGTTTAGATAACTCATATTCTTCAGCCACTGAGTAATCCCTTGCAACAACCTTCTTCATTTCTTTATAGACTAGCCTTTTATTAGCTAGCAATGAAATTTTAGTGAATATATAAGGTGTTGTTAAAAAAATCGCTATAAAAATAAAATGAGCCTTCTACAGAAAAAATAGTTCGAATATTGTGAAATAAATAACGTTGGGAAAAACCAACCCATCCATTAATCAAATTTCTAGACTGAAATGAAACTAAAAATGCAGTGAGTCCCAATATCAAGCTTCAGATTAATTTCTTAATTACTACAGTGTTGAAGAAAATAATATACAGCCGACGTCTTTAAAAAGCATAAGTAAAATGAACTGAATATTAGACCATAATTAATTGATATAGAGGAAATAACCATCAATTAAACAGGAGAATACAAGTTATATGCTTATGTCTTTATAAAGGTATAAATGGAAGAAAAAGAACTTACACAAAAGAAGAAGAGTGAGCAGCCCTGACGATTTCAACAAAATTAGTAGTTTGCATACAAACAGGATTGGTGAAGAAATAACAGCAATTGAAAGCTTCTAAAACAAACATGATAATTTTTCTTCCTCCTTCAACCTGAGGACAAATTAATAATGGAATGAAAACAAGAGCAGGAAGAAACATGAAATGAAAACGGAAATAAAAAAAACAAGGCCAAGCAAATGGAAACTTTAATTCAGGACCATAAAAATGAAAAACAACGGGACATTTAAGAATAAAGTATAATATAAACAACGGGACATTTTGCTCTGACATAGAAGCATTTGTAAACTGTGATAATAAAAGTTAATTATATTTTGATATTACTTGGTTTATAAAGATGGTTTTTTTTTCTACCATCTATGACAAGCATCTATGAGAATACATTGTATCTGGTTACATAATACTTGCTTTTGCAGCAATTCGAAACTCTGTAACTTCTTTTTTACTTAAGACATGGCATCTACCAAATTTCTCATGAATTGAGTGATCATAAAAATGAATGCACCCAAGCAGCCTTTTTTTACGTCACCATTTGACCATATAATAGAAGAGATTTTAAGAAGACATTTGTGAAGTTAGTTTTAATACTATTATCTTTAATGCTTCTGTCCATATAAAATTTTCATCTTATACTCTCTGTATGATCGTAAGCAAGCTAAAGCACCAACAACTGAAGTTTTTTGAATACAGTACAAAAAATTGCTATAAAACATGAGGCCCAAGCCAAGATAGAAAGAAGTAGCAACTGAGATGCATGAAGTTATATAATGCATTCACCTACCATGCACTAGCAACACACACAACTAACATTATAAAATGAACCTATAAGGTAATTAACTCCCTAGTCATACATATATAATCAATTACGCAAGATATTTTGTAAACATATATTTACATTCATTAATATATATAGTATCCATTAAATATTTATTAAAGTATGTGTATTTTAATTTTATCCTTCAGAAAAATAACAGAGAACAATTATTAAAATTGCATGATCATTACAATTTTAAACTGAACTGGAAATTAAGAACATGTGATGTATACAATTTATAATGTGCAGCTAAATTATGCATTGAGATAATTAGCTTACAATAACAGATAAAAGCAATTAAGAACATAATCATCCGGTAATTGAGACTGAAAGAAACATGTTCGTTTTCAAACTGAATTCATGACCCTTTTTTCGTTACTTTTTTACCAAAATCAGTTGCATCAAAATTTTAAAATCTAAAAAGGGAAAAAAGGGTTCATCATAAAGCAGTTCTAATATCAATCCTCCACCCAAAATTAGACAAAAAAAAGGGAAAAGTGCTCCAACTTTTTTGATACAAATTATAGCAAGTGTTCCAAAAATGGATGGAAAATTTTGTATGTAGTTTCCCACATATTGGCATTCATATCAAAAAGGGATTTCAATATCCACAAAACCGAAATCAGGACCGAGCCCGAAACCGAGTTCTCGAATCTTGTCGGGTACCAAAGCAAAATAAACTAGCATCTATCAACTATATGCTTGATTAGAACAGAAGTCATAAGTAATCGATGATTACCTTCAGCCACAAAAATATAAAACAGAAATTAAAACAAGATTTGAAATCTCATAGTAAACCTTTGAAAACATAGTCACACATTTTGTCTTCTCCATGCTGCATGAAAAGGAAAATTCTAAAGTAATTTATGCACACTTGAGCATTTGTAAATACATAACTCCCTCAACTTTTCCAGTCTTTCTAAGATTGGGTGCAACTTCTAACACAATGAAGATACATCACTAGAATCAAGATTCCTGCAATGGAATTTTGTTTAAAGCTCATAAATTATACCATACAAACAAAAATAAATACGAGAAGAATGTGAAATTATCAAAGAAGCAAAGAATACTATGATCCTTAAGTCTTGAGAGTAGAGCATTTCCCTTAATAAATAATAAAGATTCAAAGGAGAAAAAGAAAAAAGGGGAAGAAGGAACATACTCTTCCTGAAAATGGATCAAAAGGATGTTAAAAGCACGCTCTGCAATCTGAAGCAGCAAAGTAATAAGCCAGAACTTTCATACTCGTTCCCATATTTGCAACAATCTGTGGCTAGCTTTGTCACTGTAGATCCAAGAGTTCGTGACTTTTTTTAATAATAGGAACGCGTTTGAATTTTTCATCAGTAGCAAGAGTTTTGGTTTACCTATTTCTTTCTGTTTGGAACTAATCGATATAAAACCTTCAATGCACTCCACAATATCCTTTTGGAAATGTTATACACAATGAACTGAAATAAATCCAGCTATTTTCAAACATTCATCTAAATAATGATTTTATCAAAACGACAAGAATGGAATACCCACCTTTCCAGCCCTAGTTGAATTGTATAGCATCTAAAGCATTTGGTGACACTCGGTTTCTTCGTCATCGGCAAAAGCGGAATCATGATCATGCCTTCATACATCATACATGGAAATCACGATTACCTGAATTGAAAATCAAGACTTTTTCACGAATTACTATTTCTTCAGATCTGATATTACATGTGATGATGGACGAAATCTTGATCTGGATATCTGGAGTCAGATGAAAATATTATCGCTTTTTTCCTTTTTTGATCGAAGAGGAAAATGAAAGTAAAGGGCGTAGCTAGTTGGGAATGAGGGTATGGAAGGCTGTACTAAAATGTAGTTCGGGTAAGAGCCGTTCCAAAATTTAGAACGGCTATGAGCCGTATTATAAGGTTTTACAATGGACTTTAACTGTTGCTTAATAGCAATGGCTTAGAGCCGCCGCAAATTTTCCGCCTTCGGGGGTTGCGAAACGGCTGGTATGGTGTAGTGACATGCCTCTGTTCATACTCTACAGGTTTTAAAATCTGTTTATAAACTCATATCTCCTCATGCAATGAAATTTAGACTATGATCCCTAAAAGTAAAATGACTGTAACTATGTAATACAAAATTAAAAAATGGTTTCAGGTTTTTATATTTGATAATTATTTCAAAATAAGGAATTTACAGCAATAATCAATATAAGTCAGAAAATCAAATGATTTAATTTCACGTCTTGATTCATAATTTGGTTAGTATTTGGAAATGATGAATTTTAATAAAGGTTGCATGATTTTTAAATTAGAGAATGTTGCCTATTCGCGAGATGAACAAATTAGGGTTTTTTGTTGATTTTCGGTGATTAGGGGGAGGGGGTGATGGTCGTTGTGATCGAGGTGGAAGGTGGCTGGCGGATAAGGGTTCGTTGTAAAAATACTTGCAATGTTTTTCGTTCACTGTGGTTGGTGAACGACGTCGAACTAGGGTTCGATGTCGGGTTTGGGTCGAGGAGTTTTCCGAGGCTATTGAGACGTTGATGGTTGACCGGAGATAACCGGAGTGGTGAGGACCAAAGCATAGTCGTGTGGTGCGTCCCGGAGTGAAATGCATTGGGTTCTGGTAGACTGGTTCGTCGGAGTGAGGGATTTTAGGTTGACAGGTTGGGTTCTAGGAAAATCGATTTGGTTCGATTTTGAGTTCTGGAGGAAATCGCCGATTTGGGTGCTCGTGAGGCTTAAAGGGTTCGCCGGCGACTCATCAGAGTTTGTAGTGATGGTCGAAATCGACCAGGCTGCGTGTGCATGTGCACATTCTTGTATCTGGGTTGTTTTTTGGGTTGGGGAAGAAGGAGGAAGCTTGGGACGTTGCTCGAGTTAAATGGCAGTACGACTCGAAGTCGATGTGGTGGGTGGAAACTCGAAGTAAGAAACGAGAGCGATAGGGGTTAAACCCGAAGAAGAAGAGAAGAAAAGTTCTAATCGTGATTGAAAAAGTTTTGAAAACTTAAAAATGGAATTTGTTTTAAAATCATTTCTTAAATAAATTCTTTTCCTTTATCAATGTTTCTTGAACCTTTAATTAAGAAATTATTTGTTTGTTTAAGTTTGTTTAAAATAAACTTTAAGATATTTAAAACCTAATTTTATAAATATAATTAAGTTATAATTAAAGGGTAAATTTTTTTTTATAATGCGATTAGACAATTAATAAAGTTGTATCTTAAAGGAAATTAAGATGTTGATAATTAATGAAGCAATTAAAGTATAATTAACTAAATTAATTTTAATTAAGAATTAATTTATTAATAGTTAAGGATTATAAATTAATTAATTAAGAGGTTAATTAATTTGTAATTAAGGATTGTTAATTAAATGATTAGAGATAATAAATTAATAATTAAAGGTTAATAAATTAATAATTAAAGGTTGATTCATTAAAGTAATTAATTAAATGATAAATTAATTAATTAAGATTAATGATTGTAAGTAATTTAAAATTGATTAATTACTTAAAGATAATTACTTAGTGAAAGTAATTAAGGATGATTAATTTATGGTTAAAGTTAATTAATCAAGTGATTAAAGGATAATTACCCAAGTAATTAGTTTGTGATTTATTAATATAAGTGGTTAGGATAATCACTTATCGTAATTAATCAGGATAATTAATTAACAGATAATTAATTAAAGAGTTAATTAATTGGTATGATAAATTATGATTAATTTATTAATTAATGATAATTGCTTAATGAAAGTAATTAAAGGTTAATTACTTAATAATTAAAGGATATTAATTAAAGTAATTAATAAGAGGATAATTAATTTAATATGATTAATTAAGGAATAATTAATTAAGTAAAGGTAATTAATTAAGATAAATAATTAAGGCTGATTAATTTCATAAATTAATATCAACTGATTTGTAATTTATTAATCAAGATTTGATAATTAATTCATAAGCAATTAATTTAATTGTAAATTAAATTGAATTAATTAGGATTTGAATAATTAATTAATCCTGCTTATTAATGATTATTGAATGATTGGATTGCTTATGAATGTTTATATTGTATGAGATGCCTTGAATTTATATTCTGCTCTATGAATTGATCTATGTATAATTTATTCATTTATTTGTGATACGTTTGTATACTATTTGTGAATCTATGAATGAATGATAAGCGTTATAGATTATACCGCTTATCGATGTTGATATGCTTGAATCTGTGATGATTGATGATATCGCACTATTGTGTAAAACCCCTAGACTACACCATACATACACAAACATGAATTGGACGAGGAAATCGATTAAGTCACAGATTGTTGAAACGATTTTAAAGATGAATTTTGAATCCAACTGGTTTTGGAAATGGAATTGGGTTAAATATGAAAAGCTTTTGAAAAGGAATGTTGAAGATAAAAGTTATTTTGAATAACTTGATTAAGTTTTGAAATTTAAATTTCAGATTTGAAATTGAATTCTATGTTTTGAAATTATGGTTTAAAAATGTTATACAAGTTATAAATGTGTTTGTATGGGTTTAAACCATTTTAAAGGTATTGTTTTGGGAATTTGAATTTAACCCAAGGGCTTTAACTTGTGCAAATGTAATCGGATTTTCCCAGAAACGAAAACTATTTGTTTTTAAATAATAATAGCTTTCATACAAAGAAAGGATTTCCAATTTGTGATTGAAAAGATTTCAAGTTTGAATTGTAAATTGTTTTGAAAGCTATTAATAAATCTGGGTTAAATATTTATGAACTTTGTTTCCAAAATAAGAGGATCTAAAGGTGTATCTTTTGTATAAAAAATTTGTGATTGAAATGGTATTGTTTTGAAGGGCTATAAATGAATCTTTGTCAAAGATTGGTGAACTTTATGAAGTATATCTTTTTTTTAATGATTCGAAAATGGTAATTTGTTTTAAACCATTTGAAAGAAAAGTTTTGGATAATAAGTTGTGACTTAACTGAGATCTCATTATCCATATGGTTTTTAAATATTGCGCTCATTATTCGATTTAGCCGGGAGAGGACCTTGTGTCATGTAACCCATTTCGAATAATGATACGACGTTTTGGATAGCATTTGAAGACCAGTGGTGAACAATGGATATTTTCCAAAAAAAGGATAACCCATCGAATGTCTTTGCGCCAACTGGCCCTCGGTATAGAGATTTGATCACCCTTTATGTCGGGGAGTTTGGACATGATTAGGTATTATCCGGATTGCAAGGGCTTCTTTGGAAGTTCCTTCAGTTCTGTCGAACCCGGAACAGACTTGTTTAGATGTGTGTCTGACGTTACACTTTGAGTTGTAAAGCAGGTTTCTATCAAATACATTTCTGTTTGGTAGTGGAGAATTTATTCTCTTAGCTTAACGCCCTTTTTTGAGACGCACGAGCACAGAGGTTATGTTGTTGATGGTTACCAGTGATGCATTCCTAATTTGGTAATGTGGCATACAAAGTGTTGCTGATCATTGTTGATCGAAGCATGACTTTTTGGAAAAGTATAGCTTTGTGGACGAGACTGCATCTGGGCTTCACACCCCAGAAATGGTGGAGATAGGAAGGATGCAACAAGGTTATCAGGGGTCGCGCCCCTAGGGTATGTCCATTTCTTTTGGAAAAGGGTGGTACCATGGTATGGAACCCAAATACTTAACTCATGCGGGCACTGCAAATTTATCACTTTGTGGTTGAAAGCTCTCGGATAAAGGTCGCAAACGACCGGGGATGGCATATCTGTAGGTGTTACTCCCGAGAAAGGAGTAAACCAGCTTTGTGTTGGCAGAGAGACGGGAAAGTTCTCGGGGTGTCCCTCTATACGTGTTCCCATGTGGCAATAGGAAGTTCCTTAGCCTAACCATTTGTTGGAAATCCATAGAAACAATGCACGCCCTTTTTAGTTGTATAACCTGCCATGGAATGTGGCGGTTACCTGCTATTGAACATGGTAGCTATAGTAGGCATACAATAATGGTTTTATGCTGGTTAGCCTTTAATGTTATACTTTCGAAATATTTTCCACTATGCACTAATTATAATATCAAAATGGTTTTCGCGTAGTAAACATGTTTGGCTATCATAAGGAGAAATCTCCTTCAATTCTGCGTTTGCATAGTATGTGCGGCGGGAGGCCTTATGGTAGTTTCATTTTCCAAAAAGCATTTCGGATTACAATTTTAAAATATTTTGTTGTTTTTTAAAGATAAACTATTTTTGTTTGCTCATAGCGGTCCCATGACTGACTCGGAGTTTATTGTTCCCTTCCTAAACTCTAGGTGCCCATAATTTTCCACACGGGCGGTCTAGAGTTGGGTTTTTCAGATAATCTAATAGTAGGTGTAGATTCAATAGCCTTCAAAGTCTTTGGTTTGGTAGCATTTGGAAATCTTCTTCAGTCTTTGGATGACTGACCTTGCTTAAGTACAACTTGATTGGGAGTTCGAGCTATTTCTGGATTGGATCTTTGGAGATTGGCTTTGGAGATGTTGTGTTCCGCTGCTACTGCTGATGTTATCTCTCTTCTACTGAACTTAATGTTAGGGTTCCTTTTTCGAAGACTTTATTCCACTGCTGTGTCTTGTATCTCTGATAGATATCGATATCATTTGTATCATTATTGTATCATCTATTGTATATCAATGATATTGTTCATTTTTCTACCATTGTGTTGTTGTACTTAATGTGTTATAAGCTCCGACAAGGATCGGATTTCGACGTAAGAATCTATGGCATTTGAGTAGATGCGTAGTACGGATGTCGATTTTTGAACGCTGAAATTCGAAACCGTGACAAGTGGTATCAGAGCTGAAGGTTGAACCTTATCTCAGGAGTACAACATATTAGGTAACTCATTAGAGATAGGGTTACAAATGCCCTAAAATGAGTATATCCCTAAGATATCCATCTGAATGCCTCAGTATATTCTCTTATTATCCACTAATAGTAAGTATGAGTGCAAGAAGAGGACGAGATAGCGACGGGGAAGTATCACTATGGTCGATACCTTGCAACAATGAAAATAACTTTTCTCTGTCAATCTCCTTTGATTCAATTTCAAATTATTTGATTACTTCATGGCAGCTCCAGGAGGAAGCTTTTATGCGATGGTGGCACTGCGAATCGTGTAAATAAGTTCCTAATTTCTATTCTCTTCATCGGTTTCTTATCAATCTTCCCGTTTTTAACTTCAATGAATTTGAGATATTATTTGAAATAAACTGGTTAATATATGAAGATAGATTAATGTGTATCGATGAAACAATTTCAATTAAAACTAGATTTGGAATTTTTGTTGTTATTTCTTGTGTGGATCCGAGTCTGAAGAGGGACAAGTTGATGTAAACTTTGGGTTATTCCGACCTGAGTTTGGAATCCATACCTAGTATTTAAGAGTTGTGGAAGATTAAATCCATTTATCTATTGTTTGGGCCTCGATATATTCTACGAGTGGTTAGTTATTCCTTCGAACTAACCGATACCCCTACATATTCATAGATCTAGTGACCCAAGCAGCTTGTGAAGCATTGAATGATTTCATTCTCATAATTATTGTTGATATTCTGATTTGGTAAGCCAAGTGCGGAATTGATATCTCAGTTTGATCTGAAAACTGTTTCTCCATCTTCGTATATCCATCTTTGTTTTTCTCCCTGTCTTGCAAATATCGGGGACGAAATTTTCTTAAGGAGGAATCCAAGTGCGAATTTTCTGATTTGGTAAGCCAAGTGCGAAATTTTCTTAAGGACAAAATTTTCTAAAGGAGCAAATTTCGGGGACGAAATTATTGGTAATTAATTTTGAATTTTGGATTTAATGATGAATTAATTGGAAAATTTCCAGAGTGAATAATGATATGTATTTTTAAATAGAAATTTGAGTTTGGAATTCAATAATAAATATTTTATAAGTAAATTGAAGTTAAAAATATTTCTATTTTAAAGAACTAATAAATAGGTATGTATGATTATCTATTAATTATACAATTTGTTTTCAAATCATTTTTCTTTGAAAAGTTGTATAAATGTAAGTTATATTAAATGTAAACAAGAATTAAAGAAAGCTTTAAATAAATGTACATATTCTTTTGGAGAATTAAATTTGATAAAAATTTAATTTATTTTTCTTTTATATATTTGAAAATATATAATTAGTATATATATATACATAATATATAGCTCTGATATATATATATATATATATATATATATATATATATATATATATATCTTTTGGAATATAAGTATAAGATTTAAAGTACATAACTCATAAACTAAAACAACGCAAGGTTTAAAAACATAATTCTTAAATATATAAAAGTATAAATATTTGTAAATGTAAAGTTAAATAAAATTTAACAAAGGATATAAATACAAAATATATACATCTTGACATTTGTAAAATGAATTTTTATACATGTTAACAAGTGTAAGCCTTGGTGTCAAATGGCAATTTGATTTTCTTTTAAAAATTTAGTATAATAACATATTATTAGAAGAAAACCCAGCTATCATCAGTTTTCTCAAAACTAAAAACAAAATGCATAAGATCAAATCAAAACTCAAAAGCAAAGTAAAACCAGAAAAATGAAATCCAAAACCTAGCAATCAAAATTTTAATCTAACTCAACGTGAATAACTTCTTGCATGTTCAAATCTGAAGCAAGCTAAGTTTCAAGCAAACAACCTAAATTAAAGATCGGGTTTTAAAAAGAAAATCTAAAAATCAAACCAGTATAAAGGAGAGCAAGCCTAGGAAATCAAACAAAGTAGTTTAAAATCAAAATCTGTTCATAATTTACAACCCGAAATCTTGGATCAAAAAAAAAGTAATTCTGTTCAAAAGGAAATATAAAAAAAAGCATCGGGTTCAAAACAATTCAAAGATCAGGATCAAAGCAAATCAACATCAAGGCCAGATTTAATAATTCCAGTTTTCAAAAAAAAAACTAAAGCAGTTTCAAGCCTGTCACTTTCTTGATCATGACTGGTAAGCAAACCCCTTAACTCTGCCATATCTCTTAGTGTTTGGATTCGTATTTGATGTATGACATGAATTACGCTGGAATGATGGTGTGAATATGTTTGCATGTTTTTATATATATATGAATGATTGTGTGCATATTAGTGTACAGGCAAAAACATGCCTCTATTCATACACTACAGGTTTTAAAATCTATTTATAAACTTATATCTCCTCATGCAATGAAATTTGGACTATGATCCCTAAAAGTAAAATGACTGTAACAATGTAATACAAAATTTAAAAATGGTTTCAGGCTTTTATATTTCATAATTATTTCAAAATAAGGAATTTAAAGTAAGAATCAATATAAGTCAGAAAATCAAATAAATTTGATTAGTGTTTGGAAATGATGAATTTTAATAAAGGTTCATGATTTTTAAATTAGAGAATGTTGCGTATCCGCGAGACGAACAAATTTGGGTTTTTTGTTGATTTCTGGTGCTCAGGGGGTGATGGTCGTCGTGATCAAGGTGGAAGGTGGCTGGAGGATAGGGGTCCGTTGGAAAAATACTTGCAAGGTTTTTCAATCACTGTGGTGGATGAACGACGTCGAACTAAGGTTCGATGTCGAGTTTGGGTCGAGGAGTTTTCAGCGCTATTGCGGTGCTGATGGTCGACCAGAGTCGACCGGAGTGGTGAGGATCAAAGCGCAACCGTGTGGTGCGTTGCGGTGTGAAATGGCGCGGGTTCTAGTGGACTGGTTCGTCGGAGCGAGGGCATTTTAGATCGACAGGTTGGGTTCTAGGAAAATCGATTTGGTTCAATTTTGGGTTTTGGAGGAAATCACCGATTTGGGTGCTCGTGAGGATCGAGGGGTTCGTCGGCAACTCGTCGGAGTTGGTGGTGATGGTCGGAATCGACCAGATGGGGTGTGCATGTGCATATGCACATTCCCGTATCTGTGTTGTTTTATTGGGTTGGGAACGAAGGAGGAAGCTCTGGTCATCGCACAAGTTCAATGGCAGTACGACTCAAAGTCGATGTGGGGGGTGGAAACTCAAAGTAAGAAACGATTACGGGCTGAACCCGAAGCAGAAGAGATGCAGAAGTTTTAATCATGATTTAAAGTTTTGAAAACTTAAAAATGGAATTTGTTTTAAAGTCTTTTCTTAAATAAATTATTTTCCTTTATCAATGTTTCTTGAACCTTTAATTAAGAAATTATTTGTTTGTTTAACTTAAGTTTGTTTAAAATAAACTTTAAGATATTTAAAACTTAATTTTATAAATACAATTAATTTAAGATTAAAGGGTAAATGTTTTTTTTATAATGTGATAAGACAATTAATAAAAATTTATCTTAATGGAAATTAAGATTTTGATAATTAATGAAGCTATTAAAGTATAATTAATTAAATTAATTTTTGATTAAGAGTTAATTGATTAATAGTTAAGGATTAGAAATTAATTAATTAAAAGGTTATTTAATTTGTAATTAAGGATTGTTAATTAAATTATTAGAGATAATTAATTAATAGTTAAAGGATAGTGAATTAATAATTAAAGGTTATTTCATTAAAGTAATTAATTAAATGATAAATTAATTAATTAAGATGGATTAATGTAAGTAATCAAAGTTGATTAACTACATAAAGATAATTACTTAATGAAAGTAATTAAGGATGATTAATTTATGATTAAAGTTAATTAATCAAGTGATTAAAGGATAATTACTCAAGTAATTAGTTTGTGATTTATTAATATAAGTGATTAGGATAATCACTTATCGTAATTAATCAGGATAATTAATTAACAGTTAATTAATTAAAGAGTTAATTAATTGGTATTATAAATTAAGATTAACTAGTGTGTGGCCCATGCTACGCACACGGGCAGTCGAGCTATAAAGATAGTTTAAGTTTTGAAGTTACCGTTTGGTGATTGTGACTGTATATATTTTTACTTTTTTTATAGCGTTGAACTGTGCTACCTTTCATACGACTTTGTGAGACCCGTAAGGATGGGTATATCATGATTTATGTTATAATACCTCAAAATTGTAGATGCTCATGACGATTTCATTCTTTTTTTAAAATGCACTTAGCATTATTCTCAGTCGAGGAAACCAACCCATTATAAAATACTCTTTTTTAGGACATCTAAACGCAAAATGTACATTAAAATTTTCCTATTACTCCTTTATTTTATTGACAGTGTGTATGCATTATAACTGTATATGTAACGACCCGTATAATTCGTGGATTTAACTAGGTTGGATTTATGAGCTTTGTAATTTAATTTAGTGGAAAAATTTTCACTTTATAAACAAATATTGAAATAAAGGCTAAAATAAATTATATGAATGATGCCTTAAAAACCTATTTATATAGAAATTTGCATAATATTCAAATGAAGTAAGTAGGAAAATGATTCTTACCTGGATATATGATCTAATAAGAGAAATTTAAGAAAGTATTAATTCGATTTAGTGCAATAAAGTTGTAAATGGAAATTTAAATAAATTAAGGTATCATATTTGTGCAGGTTAATAATTTATGACTTGAATAAAATATCGATCCAATAAAATAAGTTAAATGCTATAATTTGATTTTTAAATACGAGAGAAACAAAAGTAAGAACATGATTGATATTTATGTTATTTATTCAGGGTATTGAATAAAATTAGGAATCCAATTGTAATAAATGGTAATAATGGCTAAAAAATTTAATTTCAATGCAATACCCATAAATGAATGTATGTAAAGGTATGCTGGATTTTTTATCAAATAGAAGGATAGAAAGTAAATATCGGATTTGATTGATGAATAAATATACATTGGACAGTAATTTCGCGTAAAGTTATAATAATAAATAAAAATTTGATGACAATAATCTAAGGTAATGAATTGCAGATTTGGGTTTACAATAAAGAGTCAATGGAAATTTGTGGATTAATTTATGAATTCATGAAATCAGTGTATTGACTTAGTTGTAACTATATGTAAATGTACGCAATAAGGTTGTGCAATACCAATGATTTGGATTCAAATTTATATTAAATATAATGTTGGTAGCAATTGGAATTTACCGATTTGCAGAATAAATGAGAAATCAAGTCAAATGTAAATTATACCGTAAAGGATAAATTCATTTAAACAATAAGATTTTTAAATAAATAAACGTTTCACTTAGGTTTCATTTGGATAATTTATGTAGTTTCAATTAAATTATGACGATTGGGTATTTAAGAAGTGATAAACCAAAATTTATTGATTTATTTGAAATTAAATTGTGGATTTATTTCAAATAAGTGAAATTTATGTTTAACTATTACATCAATAGAAATTAATCTAATTTAAGGATATGTTAATATAAATTGGTCAAAAGGGTGTTTGGACTAGGGAAATAATATTAATCGGTTTTAGAAACCTTAAATATAAAATGGGGAGTAGACAAGATTTAACGTTACAACCATTTACACAAAATCCAGGATGTGTGTAGAAGTATTAATGGAATAAAACGTAAACAATTGTTGGATAAAAAGAGTAGGAATCAACATTTATTTAGTTAATTGGATATAACTACGATAGTATGATTTATTGCATTTAAATGAAATCTAATATATAGAACATTGCCTAAAAAGGAAGAACAGATAAAATTTATGATAAATCTATATACTATATGAAGATTTATTGATTTAAAGAGAAAAGGGGCAAGACGTATAAATTGGATTAAGTGCAACCTTCAGTAAATAAAATTTGATGGAATAAGAACATTTGGGTAATGAAGGAAAGACAAATATTAGCTATGATTCTAGAAAGGTTAAATAGATAAATAAGAGAATTTAAATCAGGTTTAAAGGAATGATTATTAAATAACTGGATTATTGAATTTAATGTTAAATACTATAAATTGTGAATTTATTTACTTTACCTTTGTATTAGAATTTGGTTTAAAGGATTTTTGATTTATTTGGTAATACAAGGTGACAAATTTATGAATTGTAGAATTTGAAATTCAAATAACGAATTAATTTATTTAATTATTAATTTATTTAATTTATGTAAAAATAGCCTTTTGGCCACGGACTCGGATTTCGACGAAACCAGTTTCATCGGATCCGTATCGGTGAATTAATATATGGTTTCAAATTTCGTATCGATCGGACATGTCGTTTGATCGTACGGACGCGAAACGCCTTGAAATCGATTTAATTAAAAATCAATTTGAAATCGATTTGAAAATTTTGTTTTCAGCATAACTTCTTCATACGATCGAATTTGGACATGAAACTTTTTCCATCGCGTTTAGAATATTTTAAAATACCTATTTGGATATATGGGTTTAATAAATTTCGTTCCGGGGTCAGAACGGGCTTTTTGGGCCAACTACCGTTTAGCACGTTCGTAATTCGTGCCCACCTAGCCTACTACGATTTGTCTATTTATATGCTGTGATAAACCCTAGCCTCCATCTTCTATCATTTGTCTGTACGTTCATTTTCTTCATCTCTTTCTCTTCCTCAATGGTTTCAAAACCTAGATCTATCTAAAGTTCAAAATTTCAATGAAAATTCAAACTATCCAGAAAAATTCCATAAAAATATATGTCATAGATCTCAGTGTTCGTAATCTGCTGGTATGATTTGTTTTTCGATTGGAGCTATCCTTCGTCCAGTAAAATTCAAACCATTTTCGGCCACTCATCATCGTCGGAACAAAACTCGCCCGATCAGAAAACTGTTTCTGGGTATTGTGGAGATAACCGAGGGGTTTGCATCAGTATAGTTTTTGGGTTGAATCAACGGTGGGATTTGCGGCAAAAATTGAATTAGGGTTTCGGCACTAGGCTTAGAGGCGGCGGCGGCGGCCACCAGGGGCGGGCGCACGTGGCCAGTGGGGGGCGGCTCGGCAGGGGCTTCGTGATGGCGGGGGTCCCTAGGTCGGCGGCGGCTTGTAGGTGGTGATGTCTTCAGTCAAAGTAGTGGTCAACGGGTAGGGGAATGGGTTCGAACGCGCCTTCTCCCTGTAGGTGTGCGTGCGCTGGGAATTAAGGAAGGTGACGTGGACGAGTTGTGCGAGAAAGGTTATCCTTTGTTTAATTATTTATTTTCAATTTCAATCGTTTTATCGCTATAACTCCTACATACGAATTCCGATTTTCGTGAGATTTTTTTTGTTAGGATCGTAATTTAATTCCGGATCTGTTGACGCTGGTTTGGATGGATTTGGAGACCGTCGAATTTTTGGGTTTAAATCGGATTTAAATTCGATTTAAATTCAAAAGGTGAGTGTTTTAACCCACTCACAACTTCTAAAAATTTTTATGTTTGTTGAATTTATTTTAGATATGAGTAGAAATTTATTTATGAATGTTTGGCATGTTTTATTCAGCATATCTGTTAATTCGCATTTATTTAATTTAACTGTTAATTTAGTTCATTTATTGCATATTAATTGATAGTTAGAATTTATTTATTTGCCTATAAACTGCTAGTTAACAGTAATAAAATTTATTACTGAATATAAACTGTTAGTTTAATAGTTGTTAAATTATTTTGAACATAACTGCCAGTTATTACCTATTATATATTATCAGATATATATTGATATTGATTTGTTATTGGATGATGATTGTGATTTGGATGATTGATGATTTTGATGAATGGATGTTTTATTGTATATCATTAAACTGCAAGTTATCATGCATTTTTCATTTCATTCGGGATTGTGGTTTGAAATGATATACAACCGCAAAATTTTATTTTTAAATTGCGGATTGAAATGATAAATATCCGTATCACTTGACCATAGGATAGAAAATTATATACAGGCACCGTGGTCTATATATAAAATATTTTAAAGTGATTTCTATGGTTTGTATGGAATACGGTTTATAATTTTTAATTTTGATATTTTCTTCTATATATATACATATGAAGTTAGAGATTTTGAATTTAAGCCGTGTATAAATCTCTTAAATAAAAATGGAAAAATTGAGAAAAATGGAGTTTGATAATTATATATGTTTAATGTTTAAGTTTGGAAATTTTAAGATATGATATTTATAACTGGACTTTTCCAAGATAATAAAAAAAGAACATGTTAGTACAAATTTAATTGAAGAAAATATTTAATTGTTAGAAATTGGAGTTTTATTTATGGATTTTATGTAAGTATTCAAGACTAAATAATAGTACGTTTAATTTGCTGAAAGAAAATTTCCAACTTTAGTTTTGAAATATTAATACTCCAAATGGATATATATATATATATATATATATATATATATATATATATATAAATTGAAGTAGTTTTGGAACTTGAAAGTGATATTTAAATGTTGGTTTAGACTTTAAATAAAGAAACATATTTGTAAAGCCATGGAAATTTTTTTCTTTACAATGTTACCTTAAAGTTAAACCATTTATTTTATATACCGTTGAATATCCAAACCATTCAAGTTTTAGAAGTTATGGTTTTAAAACTATGAATTTCGAAATATTATGTTTTGAAAAGTATAACTCAAATGTTGGTTTCAAGGTATTATAAATTTTGAAGTAGTATAATTTTGGAAAGGAAATATATTTGAAATAAAATGATATCATATTGATTTGGGTTTTAAAATATAAATGATATCGTATTTATATGGTTTTGAAATAGATGTTTTATTCTGGTTTTGAAAGTATAACTATTTTTAAATGACCGCGGTGTTATAATAACGATGGGTTGGCAAAGAGACTGGGATCGGATATGGACATACTCTCTGTCGATACCGAAAACCACTTTGACTAACCGTGTACGCGGTGGAGATTCCAGAATGAAGTAGGTTGGTGGCGACGTTTCCTGTAAGGTAAATACGTGGACCCAACTCCCGTGAGTGGGCATAAGGTGGCTAAAACAGGAGCGATTCTCGGGCCAATGAGGTCATTCCTTTGATTGAACGCACTCTTTCGATACTATACTCTGACTTTGGATTGATTCGGTGGCCACTATTGATTTCTTTGATTTAGGGTGTTTGTTCGAGGTGGCGGTAGCTGCGCGCTGCGCGTTTCCACCAGCCCGGATAGCAATTGGTATATCTACCCTGGCATTGCCTAGTTGTGCCGTGTCACCTACCATAGCGAGCCTTCTACGAGTTTCTATTTGTGTCGTACCTATGGAGTATCCTCTGGTAGCTTCCCGATTAGGAGGTATTACGGTACTGTATAGACTATTGGCATTATTCTGTGTTAAGGGCAATATGGGTAACCCCTTAACGCTATTAAAAAGTAAGTTTATTTTATAAATAGACACTATTATAATAGCGTAATATACTACATAGTAAATAGTTTAATGGATCCTTAGGAGATGTAAATCCCGAGCATCTCTTGAGTTACTGCACTCATATTTATTTCTGTAAATTTAACTTACATAAGATCTTTTAGTTCTGACTCGAGTGTTTTTGTCTTTTCAAATTCGCTCGGGTCAGTCCGACCGTTTCAGGATTTGAAGTTTTAGCTCTGGAGGACAAAGACGAAGATTTGTATTACTATTATCTACTATTATTCCACTACACTATATTCCGCTGCATTGATATTATTGGTATGTAAACTCTGATATTTAAATGTATAAAGCAGAATCGAATGTTTTGTAAACAGTTTTATAAACTGTATATTTCTTCTCTGTTTTCTTATTTACCCCATAATAATCCGCCCTTCCGTATGGTTTGAATTGGCACGTGTGCTGGTTGAAATCGTGCAAAAAGGCGGAATGTTACAGCTGGTATCAGAGCTTTGGTTTAGCGATAAACCTTAGCTTTGTGGGGTTTGACTCTTTGTTAATAGGGTAGTAATACCCTATGGGAGTCGCTGAGTGTATATATATGAGAGAGCGTATTTGTTAGTGTTATAAAAAGATTTTGATATTGTGTTAATCTGTTCCGTTTTGTATTTATAAATTCTGGTTGATGCACGGGACGCTGTGACATCAATAGGGATTTCTAAAACACTTAATAGGACAGACCGACATAATATTTGTTTTTAATATAGGTGAATGAAATAATTTTGCCTATTATATTTTCTATATATAAAATAAAAAAAATTCAAATGATATCTATATTTGGTTGCGATAGATTGGTTGTTAGGAATAAAATTTATAAATAATAAGAAAAATAAGAATGAAATAAACATCAATGGAATTTGGAGATTTTAGAACTTAAGTTCCGGGGTTTTTGAAAACTTCTTTCAAATGATTTGGAATACAATAATATTGTTTTAAGTATTTTCTGATATAAATATTTAATAAAATTGTTTTAAAGAAGATTTTGGAGAAAAGGGGGTTTTGTACTTTCCTCTCCGTCGCTGGAAAATAATTTCGGTGATGGCGGCCGCATCATCGACTTTCGTTTTCGAGTTTCGAAGGGGAAAGGCCACTGTAGTAAATTCTACTGCAGATTTATTTTGAAATTATCTAAAATTTTAATTGTTTTAAATATAATTGGAGATATATAAGTTGTAAGAAATTATTTATCTATTATTCATAAAATATTTGAAATTTGACCCGGTATTTAATTCTTAAATTTCCATTAATTAATTGTTTAAAATTATTTTAGTGAAATAAAACGTAAGTAATTAATGGATTGAAACCTCTAATTTAGGTAAGAGAATTAATGCAAAGTTATAAAAAGAAATTTGAAAATTTTAACATAAATAACTTACCAAATATGAAAAGTTGAAATGTTAAATAAGAAATTTGAATAAAATATTATACAAGTAGAAATTTTGGAAATAATGAAGTACTCAATGAAATGCTTTTATAAATAAGAATTTAATGGTATAAACTTAAGTTATAATTGAAATTTTACTATAATTAAAGGTAAGTATTATAAATAGGTGATCTTAAACTTATGTAAATAAAACGAAATTCTTTAATAAATAAGGATTGATGTGTATGGTTATAAAATTTAGCATGATTTAAATGCTACTAGTTGAATAAAATGGAAAGTAGGTAATATAAATAAATGACTGTAAACCCAAGGTAATAAATTAATAAAATCCTTTATTTAAAAGAATGGAGTTATAAGGTTAAGAATTAAAGTGAAATTAAAAAGGGATTTCTATAATTAAATAAAATAGAAATGTAAGAATCAACTAAATGATTGAAATTTAAGCAGTGCATTAGATGCAATACAAATAAAAGGGAAACTTACATAACCTGAATAAATGAAAATGAATAATTGTAAGTAATAAGTAGGAATAAGGAAACAACCATTGAATGAGAAATAAAATTTAAAGTTTGTTAGAAATAAGTGTAAATTATAAAAGGAAGATTCATGTGGCTTGAATAAAGGAAAGGAAATCAAACAACTAAAGTATGTAATAATTTATATAAGTTAATTTGATTTGTTGGATTGAATTGTTATTGTTTGATTTAGGGTTGGTTGGGTAAGGAAATTTGAAGTTGTTGGATGAATAAATAATCTATTTTATCCCATCTAAGACTGTTGAGTAAATGATGCACTGGATAGTTATTGTTCATTCCATACAATTTAAAAAGTTTTGAACCCAACCAACTATTTGGTTGTTTGATTGTATGGTTGCTTTGTAATTGTTGGGTATGCTGTTTGTTGAAATGGATGGTTGTTGGATTGATTTGATTGTTAGTGATTGAAACCACTTAGAGATTATTTGAAAATGCTTTCCAAACTTTATTTACCTAAGTATAAAAAGATATAATGATTATAAAACGGGTATATTTTATTTAAGGTAATAAATTTAGTAAATTATTGTTTGTAAATTTAATATTTTGAATAAGATATGTTGTTATTTAATTCTTTCTTCTCCCTTCTTTTTCCTTTTCGGGGACGAAAAGTTTTGAGTGGGGGAGAGTGTAACGACCCGTTTAATTCGTGGATTTAACTAGGTTGGATTTATGAGCTTTGTAATTTAATTTAGTGGAAAAATTTTCACTTTATAAACAAATGTTGAAATAAAGGCTAAAATAAATTATATGAATGATGCCTTAAAAACCTATTTATATAGAAATTTGCATAATATTCAAATGAAGTAAGTAGGAAAATGATTCTTACCTGGATATAAGATCTAATAAGAGAAATTTAAGAAAGTATTAATTTGATTTAGTGCAATAAAGTTGTAAATGGAAATTTAAATAAATTAAGGTATCATATTTGTGCAGGTTAATAATTTATGACTTGAATAAAATATCGATCCAATAAAATAAGTTAAATGCTATAATTTGATTTTTAAATATGAGAGAAACAAAAGTAAGAACATGATTGATATTTATGTTATTTATTCAGGGTATTGAATAAAATTAGGAATCCAATTGTAATAAATGGTAATAATGTTGTATTGGCTAAAAATTTTAATTTCAATGCAATACCCATAAATGAATGTATGTAAAGGTATACTGGATTTTTTATCAAATAGAAGGATAGAAAGTAAATATCGGATTTGATTGATGAATAAATATACATTGGATAGTAATTTAACGTAAAGTTATAATAATAAATAAAAATTTGATGACATTAATATAAGTTTATGAATTGTAGATTTGGGTTTATAATAAAGAGTCAATGGAAATTTGTGGATTAATTTATGAATTCATGAAATCAGTGTATTGACTTAGTTGTAACTATATGTAAATGTACACAATAAGGTTGTGCAATACCAATGATTTGGATTCAAATTTATATTAAATATAATGTTGGCAGCAATTGGAATTTACCGTTTTGCAGAATAAATGAGAAATCAAGTCAAATGTAAATTATACCGTAAAGGATAAATTCATTTAAATAGTAAGATTTTTAAATAAATAAACGTTTCACTTAGGTTTCATTTGGATAATTTATGTAGTTTTAATTAAATTATGACGATTGGGTATTTAAGAAGTGATAAACCAAAATTTATTGATTTATTTGAAATTAAATTGTGGATTTATTTCAAATAAGTGAAATTTATGTTTAACTATTACATCAATAGGAATTAATCTAATTTAAGGATATGTTAATATAAATTGGGCAAAAGGGTGTTTGGACTAGGGAAATAATATTAATCGGTTTTAGAAACCTTAAATATAAAATGGGGAGTAGACAAGATTTAATGTTACAACCATTTACACAAAATCCAGGATGTGTGTAGAAGTATTAATGGAATAAAACGTAAAAAATTGTTGGATAAAAAGAGTAGGAATCAACATTTATTTATTTAATTGGATATAACTACGATAGTATGATTTATTGCATTTAAATGAAATCTAATATATAGAACATTGCCTAAAAAGGAAGAATAGATAAAATTTATGATAAATCTATATACTATATGAAGATTTATTGATTTAAAGAGAAAAGGGGCAAGATGTATCAATTGGATTAAGTGCAACCTTCAGTAAATAAAATTTGATGGAATAAGAACATTTGGGTAATGAAGGAAAGACAAATATTAGCTATGATTCTAGAAAGGGTTAAATAGATAAATAGGAGAATTTAAATCAGGTTTAAAGGAATGATTATTAAATAACTGGATTATTGAATTTAATGTTAAATACTATAAATTGCGAATTTATTTACTTTACCTTTGTATTTGAATTTGGTTTAAAGGATTTTTGATTTATTTGGTAATACAAGGTGACAAATTTATGAATTGTAGAATTTGAAATTCAAATAACGAATTAATTTATTTAATTATTAATTTATTTAATTTATGTAAAAATAGCCACTTTGGCCACGGACTCGGATTTCGACGAAACCAGTATCATCGGATCCATATCGGTGAATTAGTATAGGGTTTCAAATTTCGTATCGATCGGACCTGTCGTATTATCGTACGGACGCGAAACGCCTTGAAATCGATTTAATTAAAAATCAATTTGAAATCGATTTGAAAATTTTGTTTTCAGCATAACTTCTTCATACGATCGAATTTGGACGTGAAACATTTTCCATCGCGTTTAGAATATTTTAAAATACCTATTTGGATATATGGGTTTAATAAATTTCGTTCCGGGATCAGAACAGGCTTTTTGGGCCAACTACCGTTTGGCACGTTCGTAATTCGTGCCCACCTAGCCAACTACGATTTGTCTATTTATATGCTGTGATAAACCCTAGCCTCCATCTTCTATCATTTGTCTGTACGTTCATTTTCTTCATCTCTTTCTCTTGCTCAATGGTTTCAAAACCAAGATCTATCTACAGTTCAAAATTTCAATGAAAATTCAAACTCTCCAGAAAAATTCCATAAAAATATATGTCATAGATCTTAGTGTTCGTAATCTGCTGGTGTGATTTGTTTTTCGATCGGAGCTATCGTTCGTCCAGTAAAATTCAAACCATTTTCGGCCACTCATCATCGTCGCAACAAAACTTGCCCGATCGGAAAACTGTTTCTGGTATTGTGGAGATAACCGAGGGGTTTGCATCAGTATAGTTTTTGGGTCGAATCAACGGTGGGATTTGCAGCAAAATTTGAATTAGGGTTTCGGCCCTAGGCTTAGAGGCGGCGGCCACCAGGGGCGTGCGCACGTGGCCAGTGGGGGGCGGCTCGGCAGGAGCTTCGTGATGGCGGGGGTCCCTAGGTCGGCGGCGGCTTGTAGGTGGTGATGTCTTCAGTCAAAGTAGTGGTCAACGGGTAGGGGAATGGGTTCGAACGCGCCTTCTCCCTGTAGGTGTGCGTGCGCTGAGAATTAAGGAAGGTGACGTGGACGAGTTGTGGGAGAAAGGTTATCCTTTGTTTAATTATTTATTTTCAATTTCAATCGTTTTATCGCTATAACTCCTACATACGAATTCCGATTTTCGTGAGATTTTTTTTGTTAGGATCATAATTTAATTCTGGATCCGTTGACGCTGGTTTGGATGGATTTGGAGACCGTCGAATTTTTGGGTTTAAATCGGATTTAAATTCGATTTAAATTCAAAAGGTGAGTGTTTTAACCCACTCACAACTTCTAAAAGTTTTTATGTTTGTTGAATTTATTTTAGATATGAGTAGAAATTTATTTATGAATTTTTGGCATGTTTTATTCAGCATATCTGTTAATTCGCATTTATTTAATTTAACTGTTAATTTAGTTTATTTATTGCATATTAATTGACAGTTAGAATTTATTTATTTGCCTATAAACTGCTAGTTAACAGTTATAAAATTTATTACTGAATATAAACTGTTAGTTTAATAGTTGTTAAATTATTTTGAACATAACTGCCAGTTATTACCTATTATATATTATCAGATATATATTGATATTGATTTATTATTGGATGATGATTGTGATTTGGATGATTGATGATTTTGATGAATGGATGTTTTATTGTATATCATTAAACTGCAAGTTATCATGCATTTTTCATTTCATTCAGGATTGTTGTTTGAAATGATATACAACCGCAAAATTTTATTTTTAAATTGCGGATTGAAATGATAAATATCTGTATCACTTGACCATAGGATAGAAAATTATATACAGGCACCGTGGTCTATATATAAAATATTTTAAAGTGATTTCTATGGTTTGTATGGAATACGGTTTATAATTTTTAATTTCGATATTTTCTTCTATATATATACATATGAAGTCAGAGATTTTGAATTTAAGCTGTGTATAAATCTCTTAAATAAAAATGGAAAAATTGAGAAAAATGGAGTTTGATAATTATATCATATGTTTAATGTTTAAGTTTGGAAATTTTAAGATATGATATTTATAACTGGACTTTTCCAAGATAATAAAAAAAGAACATGTTAGTATAAATTTAATTGAAGAAAATATTTAATTGTTAGAAATTGGAGTTTTATTTATGGATTTTATGTAAGTATTCAAGACTAAATAATAGTACGTTTAATTTGCTGAAAGAAAATTTCCAACTTTAGTTTTGAAATATTAATACTCCAAATGGATATATATATATATATATATATAGAAATTGAAGTAGTTTTGGAATTTGAAAGTGATATTTAAATGCTGGTTTAGACTTTAAATAAAGAAACATATTTGTAAATCCATGGAAATTTTTTTCTTTACAAAGTTACCTTAAAGTTAAACCATTTATTTTATATACCGTTGAATATCCAAACCATTCAAGTTTTAGAAGTTATGGTTTTAAAACTATGAATTTCGAAATATTATGTTTTGAAAAGTATAACTCAAATGTTGGTTTCAAGGTATTATAATTTTTGAAGTAGTATGATTTTGGAAATGAAATATATTTGAAATAAAATGATATCATATTGATTTGGGTTTTAAAATATAAATGATATCGTATTTATATGGTTTTGAAATAGATGTTTTATTCTGGTTTTGAAAGTATAACTATTTTTAAATGACCGTGGTGTTATAATAACGATGGGTTGGCAAAGAGACCGAGATCAGATATGGACATACTCTCTGTCGATACCGAAAACCACTTTGACTAACCGTGTACGCGGTGGAGATTCCAGAATGAAGTAGGTTGGTGGCGACGTTTCCTGTAAGGTAAATACGTGGACCCAACTCCCGTGAGTTGGCATAAGGTGGCTAAAACAGGAGCGATTCTCGGGCCAATGAGGTCATTCCTCTGATCGAACGCACTCCTTCGATACTATACTCTGACTTTGGATTGATTCGGTGGCCGCTACTGATGTTAACGCTAAAATTTGAACGCTAACACCCCGGTGTATGAAGTGAGATTGTGAAAGCACCACCCGATAGCTCGGGAGCAGATTATAAGCAGATAATAGTGAAAAAACATTAAACAACAGCAATTTTATAGTGGTTCGGCTTAAGAGAGAGCCTACGTCCACTTGGAATATCTTTATTGACGATTTGATTACAAGTCAATGCAGTTACACTTTGATTACAACACACTTTGAGTTTCAAGTGACTTAGAACAAGTAGCCTAAACTTCAATGTCGATCCAAATCTTTGAACACATGTTAGACATGTTTGATTTCTTCGTAAAGTTCCTTGAAGGTGTTGAAGTAGTTCAGAATGCAGCAGAGTAACGGCGCTTGAAAATGAATGAGCCCCCAAAAGTCCTTTTAAAGTTGGAAGTGGTCGTCTATTTATAGGCGTGATTCTGGGCATGATTCACCTTCCAAGTCTTAGGTCGTGGATGACCTAAGTTAGGTCGTAGGTCATAAGTTGGTAACGACCTAACGGACCTATCATATCTGTTGCATTTCGTCTTCGCCTTCTTAAGTCGTGAGCGACCTATCATAGGGCGTAGGTCGCGAGCAATGTCAGAATTACAGTAGCACGAGGTTGCACTCTAGTCTGGAACGGGTTAGCGGGTCATAGGTCGGTGACGGTCTATGGTAAGACGTAGGTCGCGAGCGACCTACGTGGTATGGTTTGTGGCTTGATAGGATGCATCGAGTTTGACTGAGTAAGATGACAAGTGGTAGGTCGTGTGCGACCTAAGAAGAGAGGCAACCTAAGTATGTTGAATGGTCTGGTGTTGCGACCTAAGTTAACATGACCTATAGCTTAGCTCGTTAAACCATTAGGTCGCTAGGTTGTCTCCTTCTCTATCTGTTAAGTCGCCGAATGCTCGAACCGTTAGGTCGCTCGTCTTGTTGACTCGTTGGGTCGCCCTGGCCTTTAGGTCGCTGGAGCACTAGGTCGTTAGATCCCCTTAGGTCGTTGATACCATTAGGTCGTTATCTTTGTGAGTCGTTAAATCACGGCTCCCTATAGGTCGTAGGTCGCTGCTGTAGTTAGGTCGCTAACGAAGAGGAGTTAACATTTTGCCCCTCGAAGTATACGCCTAGGTCGTAGGTCGTGTGCTTCGATCTTCTTAACTCGTGCTCTGATGAGTTGTTAGGTCGCAAGCGACCTATCGAGGAAACTAGGTCGTGTGTGCCGATTCGCATTTCACTCCTCCAGGGTATAAATAGCTTGGGTCGTTCCTCCTTCACCTCGTCTATTTTAATATTCCATTCAGCCATTAACAGAACTTTGTGATTTCAAAAGCAAATTTGAGTTTAATCATCCACCGATTCATCCCTGCTATCATATTGTGTAAGTGCACTTAATCTCTATCCATCCCATGATTACCATCAAACCACGAATTTCCATCCCAGAACAATTTTTTATGTCGTACTTCATCATTTTTTTCAAGTTATGGTCGATTTTATCGCCATTAGTTGTGATTTTCGAAAGTACAACAATGAGTTGAATCCATGATGGATCAGAGATGCTTCGAATTGATTCCTGGATGATTCGGTGGTATGTAGGAATGATGAATTTCACGAAGAGGATGATGGATCTCTATGTGTAGTTAATAACAGGTTACTGGGTTAGTGGAGAAGAAGGTGATTGGTGAGGGAAGCGAGGTTTTTAGCTTGAGCAGGAGCTTGCTCAAGATCCTATTAGAACCGCCCCATGAACCTGCGCGACCTATAGAACCTCGCGACCTAGGACTCTCGCGACCTAGGACTTAGGTGAAAGCACGTTGCTTTGAACTGCTGGGTTAGTTAGGTTGCGGCCGACCTACGTCTTAACAAATTTGCACATGAATTCCAAGCAGAACGACTTAACAGATCAACGACCTAACTTCTTTGCGGCATAGGCTTTAGGTCGCGGCCGAGCTAAGACTTGAACAAATCTGCATTGCTTTGAACCTCTTAACTTGCACAATGCGACCTAAAGAAGCTCTGACCTATACTAGGTCGTTGGACGACCTAGGCCTATACTAGGTCGTTGGACGACCTAGGACTTGTAAAAAAATTTCTTAAAAAAAAATGACTGAGTCGTTTGGACATGAATTTCGTTGTACTTCTTTGCAGATTATTTTAGCTTTTAAACCTGTCAACCTGTTAAATACAACATTTGCAGAAAAATGGGACGAATATACTGTCACTGACCGCCCACATCGAATGACAGATTAGTCGATAAAGAATAATCAACTTAAATGAACTGTGTGAGTGAAATGCTGTGAATCAACCGACTCAAATGAAGTGTTAAAGCAAAGCTTAAATTTTGTTTGAATTAACACTGCACTCGAGTTTTAAATTAACAAGTCCTGAAATCTCACAATCAATCAGTTGCCAATTAGTTTAATTTCAGTTATTTTGCTTGTTATTTTTATTAGTTTTGCACAACACTTCACACTTTTAGGAAACGTGCACCTTCACATCTGAACATCCAGTTGCTTGTATAGAATGACGTCTCAACAAGAAGAGATGATAGAACACGTCGAAGGGGCTCCGCCGATTGCTATTCCACTAGAGAACCCTCCGGAAAGAACTCCTACCCTTCTGAAACAGAGTGCTTAATCAATTATGCGTTCAATTTGGTATTGCCGAGGCAGAAGTTTTACTCCCTGGACCAAATGATTTTGTTGATAGACCACCTTCCGGTTTTGTTGCCATTAATCGCCATATGTGCTTAAGTGGAGTAATTCCTCCCTTTAATGAATTTCTTCAAAAAATCCTTCTTCGACTGAAGATCTCTCCTTTCCAACTGCATCCCAATGGCTATGCCATTTTGATGGGATTGTGCGTTCTGTTCAGGAGAACTCTTGACCGTCTTCCGAGTTTTGAGGAAATCTGTTACCTGTGCACTTTTGCGAAGAACAAGGACCACCCTTCGATTGTACTTGTAAGAGGTGCGAGGAACCGTAAACTAATTTTCGATTTGCCGGAGAGTGCACATGGTTTTTTGAATCAATTCTTCTATATTCGTTGCCCTGCAGGATTTTACACAGACTGGAGAATAGGAAGTGAGATCTTTTTTCCCTTCTCTCTTCAATTTCATTTTAAGTTTTTCATGGTTCGTATTGCTAGATGCTGATTCCATTCCTTATTTTTACAGCACTTCCTCCTCCTTCTGGAGATTCCAGTCATAAACCAGTCTTTGAGAGGCTAAGCATTGTGGCTGCTGAAGAGAGGAGCGCAAAATTTCTATTGACAGATGAACTTCTTCATCGGTTTGAGCTTTTACATTCTTCCCGTTCTACTCAACTTCATGAAGTTCCGACTGAAGTTCTCGATTCTCCGATGAAAACTCCTGATGCCCCGGTCTCTATTAAAGAGCACATGCGGGGAGGAACCTCTATAGAAACTTCACTAGTAAAATGTTCCACTACAAGGGATGATGCGGAGCCGTCTGAAAAGCCTGCACTTGCCCCCATAACTGAAGAGGAGGAGTCCCTTCCTCATACTGATAAGAACGTTGATCTTGGAGTTGATATTTTTGGGAGTTTAAGTGACATAATGGTCACTTCTCAAGAACTTTTTAGGGATGATGTTTCCAAAACTATCTCTTCTGTAATTGAGGCGACATCTTCTCTACAACAAATGTCAACCCCTTCTACTCAAGTTATCACTACCTCTACTCCACAGAGTGGCCTGTAACTTGATGCATGTAGCTTACACGTTACACAACACTTAGGATTTTTCAGCACTTCTACGCATTCATCTTCTTATACTTTAAAGATTTCTAAAGCTTATTATTTTTATTCCAGATTCTCCAATAGGGCGCAGCAGCTCATACTATGATGATTTCCAGCGCTACGGGAGGTGTAGCCAATATGATTATAGGCGTCACCTCCCCTCTTACAGAGAATCCGATGAAGAGAGGGCCATCAGGAAAGCAGACGAGAGACGAGCATATGAAGAACGTCATCGAAGAGAACAAGAAAGACATGACCCTCCCCACAGAGATGATGATACCCAAAAAAGAAAGACTCGCGATGAGAGAGGTAAAGGTCACATGGACGATTCTTCTAGCAAGCGGGCTAAACTTACTGAAGAAACAATGCCGACAGCTTCTAAAATGTTCCTGCTCAATCTCCTGCCCCCGTTCGCTCCGATATTCAAACAATCATCAACCGGCCCGCATACCAAGTTGGGCAAGGTCCTCCCACTCTTCAAAGTCGATTCCCTCAGTGGTGCCTGAGAGGGGTTCGATTTGATCTCGACTTGGTTCCTCTTGACAAATCGGCTATGCTGCGAAATCTTGATACTGTCAGGACCGATATTGAAAGAATGTCGAACTGGCAAAAATTTGTCGACGAGCTTCAGAGGGTTAACCGAGCCAATCTCGAGGCCATGCTCACAATGGAGAACGATAAGGCTGAGTGGCAGAAGACTCTCGAACAGCATGACGCCGAAATGAGAAGTATTGCTTCCTATAATGAAAAGCTGGAAGCGGAAGTAGAAAAGCTTAAGGAAGAATTAGCTACTTCATCTACTTTATATTCTCAAAAGGAGAGCATGCTTCAGCAACAAGTACGAGATGCGCATGCCAGTCAAAGGGCAGTCGAAGATAAGCTTACACATAAGGAGAAGGTCATAGAAGAATATCGCGCTGAAACTTTACAGCTGCGAGAACAGACCGGCTCTCAAAGCTTGGAGATAGAGATGTTAAAAGCTCGACTTGTTATGGCCGAAAAGGAGCGTGACGAGGCTGTTGCTGGTAAACTTGCGGCCGAAGAGGCCCATCAAGCAACCAAAGCTGACATTGGCTCCACATTATTTAATTTTTATCTGCACAGCATTTTGGGGCGCGGCAGCCTTGCCTTTCTAGGCCCTAAGTATGAAATTACACTAGCTGAAGTTTGGGAGGCAGCACTCGATATGCTCGGTGGTAAAGGTGCTGGCTACGCTGAGTCAGCTCTTGAAGAGCATTATCTTGATGATGATGCCCGCGCCGCTCTTGCCAAGGGAAAAGAGCAACTCGCCAGAGTGCGGGCCGGAATGGTGGAAGGGGAACGTTCTGAAAAAGAAATACCACCTACCACTTCTGAACGTCCTTTAGTTTCTTCTGAAGTTGACATCACAGGTTCCAGTGTTCATTCGCTGCCTCCGACAAGAACCGGGGCAATTACCCCTACTGATGATGAGGCTTTGGAGGATATTGGGGCTCAAAATTATGAGATTGAACTAACGAAGAAAACATCTTCAGGTAATTTTGACATTGGTCCGATTTAGGTGGATCGCCTTCTTGCTCCTCAAAAGTTTGATGAGCTTCTCGATTATTTCTTGAATCTCGACGAACCCATATCTCCCTTCTTTTGGGGAGATACTAATATTTTTAATTTCTCTTCTTCTGCAGTTGAAACACCAAGTGCTGTGCAGACTTCGCCTCCTCCGGTTATCCCTCCTCCGTCTCTTCAGGTGACTCCTCCTTCTGCTTCACAGCCCGGGTCACAAGAGGAGCAAATTGAGGCTCTTCATGGCTTGGATGACCCTATCGCTTCGCAAGAGCAGAAAGACGAGGGACTTGAAGGAGGCGAGATCTCTCCGGAACGGACCCCTTCTGATGACGTAGTTTTGTCCACTCTTGTTACTCCAGAGAGTGAGTCTTCTTCGAAGAGAAGAAAGAAGCACGGAACATCGAAGAGGATGGGGAAGAAAATCATTGTTACTGAAGAGGAACCGGAAGTTGCACCGGTTGCACCTCCCTCTCCTTCTTCCCTTATGCCTATAGATAGACCTGAAAAACTAATCATTCGGCTGGGCAAAGGGTCCAAAGGTGGTAAGAAGAAGTGAAGAGTCGGGTTTCGGGCTTTTTGATTCCTTTTTTGTGTAATGGTCGGATGTTGTGCAGGCACCGGCCCCTGCTTTTTTATTTTGAAACCTGTATCTGCAATTGAATAAAATGATCCTTTATTTGTACAGACTTTTGTTTGAATTTGAGAATGCATTTATTATTCATTTTTGCACAAGTTTATTTATATGATATTGCGGTGAGCTTGTGGTATGTTGTTTGAGCGTACTTTACCGATGTAGCTATACCATTTTGTATGTAACTATACCATGTTGCCCCCATACCATAAGCTTGCTGCAATATTGTATACTTTGAGGGGACTTGCACTCTTATTTTCTGAAGAATAATTACTTCATTCTTGAAGAAAATTTTCGTAGAGTACAACTTCCCTCATATAAGTTTTTACGCTTCGTCCTTCGAAGAAATCACTCTTTTTTTTTTTTTGCTTATGTACGCATTTTGCCAAGTGATTTCTTCTATGTGGTGAAGCGGGCCTCTGAAGGGTATTTTAACTTTCTTCCTTTTTTTTTTTTTGAGGGAGGTTATTTTCTAGAATAGGTAAATCACCCTTCCTTTGAAAGTTAAAGTATGCCCTTGATGAGGATTTTTTTTTTTAAATTGAAATTTGTGCCTCTGAGGAGGGATTTTTCACGTTTCAACACTTGGAAGTTTTATTTCAATCTTGGTGAAACGTGTTCCTCCAAAGAGTTGTACCTTTGAAGAAAGCCTTTTCACGTTTCAACACTTGGAAGTTTTATTTCAATCTCGGTGAAACGTGGGCTTCTGAAGAGGTCTTTCTTTTTAGTTGTGTCCCCGGGAGGGGGTTGTACCTCTGAGGAGGGATTTTTCACGTTTCAACACTTGGAAGTTTTATTTCAATCTTGGTGAAACGTGTACCTCCAAAGAGTTGTGCCTTCGAAGAAAGCCTTTTCACGTTTCAACACTTGGAAGTTTTATTTCAATCTCGGTGAAACGTGGACTTCCAGAAAGGTCTTTATTTTGTTGTGTCCCTAGGAGGGGGTTGTACCTCTGAGGAGGGATTTTTCACGTTTCAACACTCGGAAGTTTTATTTCAATCTTGGTGAAACGTGTACCTCCAAAGAGTTGTGCCTTCGAAGAAAGCCTTTTCACGTTTCAACACTTGGAAGTTTTATTTCAATCTCGGTGAAACGTGGACTTCCAGAAAGGTCTTTATTTTGTTGTGCATTTCAACTTTGGTGAAGTGAAATTCCGAAGAGCGGCTGTTACACTTCAACTCCTGGTGAAATGTGCCTCCGAAGAGGTCTTTATTTTGTTTGCATTTCAACTCTGGTGAAGTGAAATTCCGAAGAGCGGTCGTAACACTTCAACTCCTGGTGAAATGGGCCTCCGAAGAGGGCTTTTATTTTGTTTGCATTTCAACTCTGGTGAAGTGAAACTCCGAAGAGCGGTCGTTACACTTCAACTCCTGGTGAAATGTGCCTCAGAGAGGGTTTTCATCGCCTGGAAGTTACTCTCTCATGGTTGGAGGGTCATGACTCCTCCAATCTTTTTCGTTGAGTAGAGAACTTTCTTTTTTGTGGCGTATGACCCATTAGAGGTCTTTATCCTCCGAAGAGTTGCGTCTCCGAAGAGGACTTGTGCTGCCGATGATGGCTTTGGTTGTTCCCTTGTCCACTTGCTTATGCCTTTTCAGCGATCCTCTTTTTTTTTTTTAAATAACTTGTTTAATCCAAGGAAGTGTACTTCATCGTCAGGCAAGTTCGTGAGAACGAGCATCAGCTTCTTAATTGGATGTTTGTTTGTTCAAACGATCTCAATTTATTAGCAAAGGCCCGTTTCTGTCGAAATCATAGGCCGTTCAATTGAAGTACTTCCTATCTAGGATTTGAATTCGGAGTTTTTGTGACTTGAAATTTGGCGAGAATCACTTGGTCTTATTATGTGCAAGTTTCACTTCCATTGTCTGCAAAAATTTAAATCGACATTTCAGCAATACATTCTATGTACTTTTTATATCGAAAATAAAGCAAACATGTAATAATAATAAGGAACACAAGATTTATAGTGGTTCGGCCAGGAAATTGGGCCTACATCCACTTTATATTTTTTCATTATTTACTTGCATCAGTTTTACAATTGCCTTCAATTACAAGAATCATACATTCATAATTCTTTTTACAATATTTCAACAAAATTTTCAAGTAAAGTATGGACGCAAATGATTGTTGTTCCATGCCCTTGGAATTTGATCTCCTTCAACAGTAGTGAGTTCGAATGTGCCGTCAAGAATCTTCTGACCTATGACATATGGTCCTTCCCAATTTGGCCCTAACACACCTGTCGCTGTCATAATTCTCTTCAGGACTAGGTCTCCAATCTCAAAGCTGCGTTGGCGAACTGTGGAATTGAAATGTCTGGCTATCCTTTGCTGATGAGCTGCAATTCTGCGATTAGCCTCATCTCTTTTTTCATCAAGGAGATCTAGCGCTTCAAGCTGTAGCTTTTTGTTTTCTGCTTGATTGAAATGGATTCTTCTATGTGAAGGGACCTCTATTTCTACCGAAATCATTGCCTCTGACCCGTATGCTAATGAAAACGGGGTGTGCCCAGTCGCAGTTTTGTGAGTGGTTCTGTATGCCCATAGTGCCAGTGGTAGCTTATCGACCCAACCACCTTTTGCTCTTTCAAGTTGCTTTTTGATGGTTGACTTAATAATTTTATTCACGGCTTCCACTTGCCCGTTTGCCTGCGGATGAGCCACTGCTGAGAAGCTTTTTCGGATTTTGAGTCGCTTGCAAAAATCTTGGAATTCTTCACTTTCAAACTGAGTACCATTGTCTGTAATTATTTTTTGAGGCACACCGTATCTGCAAATGATGTTTTTAGTCACAAAACTTATCATCTTCTTTGAGGTGATAGTAGCCAGTGGTTCAACTTCTGCCCACTTAGTAAAATAATCTACAGCAACAATGGCATATTTAATTCCAGATTTGGCAGTTGGTAATGGTCCTACAAGGTCTATCCCCCATATTGCAAACGGCCATGGACTGACCATCTGTGTGAGTTCAGTGGAAGGTGTCTAGGAATTTTGGCGAATCTTTGGCATCTGTCACATTTTCGGGAATACTCTACTGCATCTCGATTAATTTCTGGCCAAAAATATCCGTATCGGAGAATTTTCTTTGCTAATGTTTGGCCACCTGAATGATCACCACACTCTCCTCCGTGTACCTCTGCTAGGATTGCTTTGGACTCTTCCCTGGATACACATCGAAGTAATGGCATTGAGAATCCCCGTCTGTATAATCGGCCATCCTGGATTATGTATCGAGAGGCTTTTCTCAGTAACTTTTGTTGTTCTTTTGAGTTCCCTGGTAAGGATCCATTGAGCAGATATTCTGTTATCGGAGTCATCCATGATTCTTGCTCTTGAGACATGCTCATGATCCAATCAATGTCCATCTCATCAATGCTAGGAGTCGACAGGACCTCCACTGGAGTTAACCCTAGAAATTGAGCTTCGCCTGTGCTAGAATACATTGCGAGAGAATCTGCTTTCATGTTTTCTTCTCGATGAATGTGACTTATCATGTAATGATCGAAATCACCCAGGAGTTCCCAAGCCTTTGACAAGTAGGCGGGCAGATTCCCCCCTTTTGCTTGGAATTCCTTTTTGACTTGGCATACAATAAGCTGAGAATCACTGAATATCTGTAACGCTCGGATGTTTAATTCTTTAGCAATCCTTAAGCCAGCGATAAGGGCTTCGTATTCTGCTTCATTGTTTGTTTAAGGAAATTCCAATCTTAGCGCATAGCATAATGATCGGCCTTCAGGGGTCTCAAGTACAACTCCGGCTCCAGAACAGTAGTCGTTTCTCGCACCATCAACATATAACTTCCATTGGATTGGGGAATCGCTGACCATCTTTTCCTCACTGTTACCCTTATCTATGAATTCTGCGATGAAATCCGCTAAAGCTTGTCCATTGATTGCTTTTCGGGGATGATAAGTGATGTCATACTGACTGAGTTCAATATTCCACTTTAGAAGGCGACCCGAAGTCTCAGGGCGAAACATGACTTGCTTTAAAGGTTGATCAGTGAGGACTCTGATAGGATGAGCTTGAAAATATTGCCTCAACTTCCTAGATGCAATTAGTAGGCAATAGGCGAGTTTTTCCAACTTAGAGTAATTCATCTCTGCCCCAGTGAGTCTTTTGCTGATATAGTAAACTGGATGTTGAATCCTCTTGTCTTCTCGTATCAGCGCTGCACTTAAAGCATGAGATGATACTGCCAAGTATATAAGAAGATCCTCGCCATCGCCAGGCCTAGAAAGTATTGGAGGCGTTTCCATATGGCAGATCAATTCATCAAAGGCTTTTTGGCATTCGGGACTCCAATCGAAGTTTTTCTTTCCTTTCTTTAGGGCGTCAAAGAATGGGATGCATTTATCTGTTGCTTTGGAAATGAACCGACTCAAGGCGGCGACCTTTCCATTGAGACTTTGCAATTCCTTCTTTGTTCTAGGAGCTTTGACTTCCTTTAATGCAGTAATTTGAGCTGGACTAGCCTCAATGCCCCTAGCGCTCACGATGAAACCTAAAAACTTGCCGGATTCCACTCCAAATGAACACTTTAAAGGATTGAGCTTCATTCTGTATTTTCGGAGGACTGCGAACATGTCTGCTAAGTGTTCTATGTGATCCACTGCTTTCTTAGACTTTACCAACATGTCATCGACGTAGACTTCCATAGTCTTGCCCAGTTGCGGTTTGAACATAGCATTAACAAGTCTTTGGTATGTTGCCCCCGCATTCTTCAGCCCGAAGGGCATAACTCTGTAGCAGTAAAGACCAACGTCGGTGATAAAGCTCGTGTCCTCCTGATCTGGCTCATGCACCATGATCTGGTTATATCCGGAGTAAGCATCCATAAAAGATAACAATTCGTGTCCCGCTGTTCCGTCTACCAGTTGGTCGATTCTGGGTAATGGGAAGCAGTCTTTGGGGCAGGCCTTGTTTAGATCTGAAAAATCGATGCATACTCTCCATTTTCCGTTGGCTTTCTTAACCAGCACGGGATTTGAAACCCAATTCGGATAGGTAGATTCTTTGATAAAATTATTCTCCATGAGCCGATCAACTTCTTCTTTTAATGCCGCCGACCTTTCTGGACCTTGAGTTCTCCTTTTCTGTTTCATAGGTGTAAATTTTGGATCAATATTTAGAGCACGCACTGCAACTTCTGGGGATATTCCGCACATATCAGCATGAGTCCAAGCAAAAACATACAGATTTGCCTTTAAAAAAGATATTAAGATATTCTGAATTGACGCATTAAGTTGTGAACCCACATTCAACACCTTATTTGGGTCCTTTGGGTCAACAGGTATTGGTATTGTCGTTTCCACCGGTACCACTCTATTTTCCCCTGCACTGACTTTTCTAGGGTCCATCTCTTTCCTTGCTCCGCTGTGCTCGCCAGTGTAGGGTCCGCCCTGTAATTGCTACAAGGCTGGTTCTTTGATGCGGACTGGGGCTGCCGCATTCTTTCCCATTTCTCTTTTTCTGGTTTCTCGTAGCTCTGTTAGATAACATTCTCGCCCCGCATTTTGATCCCCTTTTATAACTCCCACTCCATTATTTGTGGGGAATTTAATGGTGAGGCACCACGGGGCCAAAACAATTTTGAATGTTGCGAGAGTTGGACGGCCAAGGAAAGCATTGTAAGCAGAAAATTCATTGACAATCACAAAAGTTTGCTTGCGGACCACTTTTCTCTCTCCTTCTCCAAGTTCCACAAACAAATCAATGGTTCCTACCGGCTGCTTTGGCTCCCCAGTGAAACCAGCAATTTTCTGCGATGAGGCTTGCACATCAGCCATAGGGATCTTCATTTGGTCGAATGTTTTCTTGAAGAGGATATTGCAGGATGCGCCACAATCAATGAGAACTCTTCTGACAATAGCTGGCCCGATACCAGCCGAGATGACTAGGGGATCCAAGGTAGGGGCTTCAATACCTGCGGAATCCCTAGCTTTGAACACAATATCATCATCAAAAGTTCTTTGTTGCTTCAAGGGCGTAGCACCTTCCAAAATGAATACATCTTCCTCGGTCGGTACATAATTTAAAGCTCGGGTATACCTTTCCATCTCACCCCAGCTTCTGCCTGCTGGGTGAGGTCCTCCTGTAATGACATTGATAATGGGCCTTCCAGATTCATGCTCTGCAGCCTTCTCACTCGTCCTAGGCTGATGAGTAGGAGTCTGTTGCCCCCGACTAGATGAAGCAGGATTGTTGCTATTCTTTTTCACAAATTGCTGCAGTTTGTTTTCCCTTAGCAACTCTTCAATCAGATTTTTCAACTGGCGGCATTCGTCGGTCTCGTGACCGGGTTGATTATGGAAGCGGCAGAACTTCCCACTCTATATAGCCTTTTTCCCGGTCCTTAGAGGAGGAGGTTTAGGAAAGTCAATAAAATCTTTAGTGGCAAGGTAGATACGCTCCGGCGTATCTGATAAAGGAGTATATTCTGATGGCTTGAAGGATCGGGGCTTCTTCAGATTACTCTGCTTCTTCCCATTGTTATTTTCCCTTTTTTGCCCTACAGATTCATTCTTGCGTGGAGCAACAGTGTTATCTTCATCTTTTTCCAACACTGCCTTTACCGGTACGGGACGGCTTTCTAAGCGTATGAATTCATCTGCTTTTTTATAGAATTTTTCAAGGGAATTTGGTTCCTTCACGTTTAGCCATTTCCCAAATTCGCTCGACTTGTCAATACCCTTCATCAGATAAGTCAATATCATTCGCGGTTCTGCATTGTCCACCTCAGCTAGCGCTATATTAAAGCGGTTTAAGAAAGATCTGATAGTCTCTCCTGAATTCTACTCCAAACTTGACAGTGACATGATATCCTTGGCTTTTGAGGCGTATAGTCTGAACTGCTCCTTGAATTTTCGGGTTAAGTCAGAAAACTGATCTATAGATCGGACTGGAAGTTTGGTGAACCAAAACAGAGCTACACCTTCGAGATACATAGGAAAATGTCGGCACTTTATTTCATCAGAGGCTCTGGCACCTGTCATGTGCCAATCATACTTGTATAAGAATTCGTTCGGATCACTTGTCCCCTTGTAAGCTGGAGTGGTTGGAGGGACAAACTTCCTTGGGAATTCAGCCTTTAAGATTTTCTCAGTAAACGGAGTTTTACTTGGGGCGAAACCCCATTCTTTCTCGTCTTCAACCCTCTGCATACTCTCTTTCATAATTTGTCGGACCATTCCAGAAAGATACTCCTCATCATGTCGAGTTCTAGATCCACCAACCTCTGGAAGTGTTTGTTCAAAGGGGCTAGCAGCCCTTTCAGGAGCATTTCTTTCTTCAGCATCATGAATGTTTCCAGCAAAATTCCTTTCATTACCTGCCGGTTGACGGTTTGCCCCAAGCAAATCGTTCAACCTATTCAGAATTAGGGCATTCTGGGCATTCTGAGCCTCGAATTGTGCATTTTGGGCATTTATCTGTTGGTTCAGCCCTAAGATTGCAGCATCCAGCTCTGCCTTTGTAACTCCGACAGCTGGAGTGGCTTGATTCGATATAGGGGAAGCGGAGGTTCCCTCTTGAATATTCCCAGATCTGACAGATCTACTTTTCCTTCCAGGAGCTATAATCTCGGATAGACTTCTGGTTTTCAAGGAAATTCTCTCTACAAACCTCTGTGAAGCAATGATGATAATTCGCCTGAGTTCGACTCGCTCAATGAAAGCACCAAAAATGTTAACGCTAAAATTTGAACGCTAACACCCCGGTGTATGAAGTGAGATTGTGAAAGCACCACCCGATAGCTCGGGAACAGATTATAAGCAGATAATAGTGAAAAAATAGTAAACAACAGCAATTTTATAGTGGTTCGGCTTAAGAGAGAGCCTACATCCACTTTGAATATCTTTATTGACGATTTGATTACAAGTCAATGCAGTTACACTTTGATTACAACACACTTTGAGTTTCAAGTGACTTAGAACAAGTAGCCTAAACTTCAATGTCGATCCAAATCTTTGAACACATGTTAGACATGTTTGATTTCTTCGTAAAGTTCCTTGAAGGTGTTGAAGTAGTTCAGAATGCAGCAGAGTAACGGCGCTTGAAAATGAATGAGCCCCCAAAAGTCCTTTTAAAGTTGGAAGTGGTCGTCTATTTATAGGCGTGATTCTGGGCATGATTCACCTTCCAAGTCTTAGGTCGTGGATGACCTAAGTTAGGTCGTAGGTCATAATTTGGTAACGACCTAACGGACCTATCATATCTGTTGCATTTCGTCTTCGCCTTCTTAAGTCGTGAGCGACCTATCATAGGGCGTAGGTCGCGAGCAATGTCAGAATTACAGTAGCACGAGGTTGCACTCTAGTCTGGAACGGGTTAGCGGGTTATAGGTCGGTGACGGTCTATGGTAAGACGTAGGTCGCGAGCGACCTACGTGGTATGGTTTGTGGCTTGATAGGATGCATCGAGTTTGACTGAGTAAGATGACAAGTGGTAGGTCGTGTGCGACCTAAGAAGAGAGGCAACCTAAGTATGTTGAATGGTCTGGTGTTGCGACCTAAGTTAACACGACCTATAGCTTAGCTCGTTAAACCATTAGGTCGCTAGGTTGTCTCCTTCTCTATCTGTTAAGTCGCCGAATGCTCGAACCGTTAGGTCGCTCGTCTTGTTGACTCGTTAGGTCGCTCTGGCCTTTAGGTCGCTGGAGCACTAGGTCGTTAGATCCCCTTAGGTCGTTGATACCATTAGGTCGTTATCTTTGTGAGTCGTTAAATCACGGCTCCCTATAGGTCGTAGGTCGCTGCTGTAGTTAGGTCGCTAACGAAGAGGAGTTAACAACTGATTTCTTTGATTTGGGGTGTTTGTTCGAGGTGGGCGGTAGCTGCGCGCTGCGCGTTTCCACCTGCCCGGATAGCAATTGGTATATCTACCCTGGCATTGCCTAGTTGTGCCGTGTCACCTACCATAGCAAGCCTTCTACGAGTTTCTATTTGTGTCGTACCTACGGAGTATCCTCTGGTAGCTTCCCGATGAGGAGGTATTATGGTACTGTATAGACTATTGGCATTATTCTGTGTTAAGGGCTATATGGGTAACCCCTTAACGCTATTAAAAAGTAAGTTTATTTTATAAATAGACACTATTATAATAGCGCAATATACTACATAGTAAATAGTTTAACGGATCCTTAGGAGATGTAAATCCCGAGCATCTCTTGAGTTACTGCACTCATATTTATTTCTGTAAATTTAACTTACATAAGATCTTTTAGTTCTGACTCGAGTGTTTTTGTCTTTTCAAATTCGCTCGGGTCAGTCCGAGCGTTTCAGGATTTGAAGTTTTAGCTCTGGAGGACGAAGACGAAGATTTGTATTACTATTATCTACTATTATTCCACTACACTATATTCCGCTGCGTTGACATTATTGGCATGTAAACTTTGATATTTAAATGTATAAAGAAGAATCGAATGTTTTGTAAACAGTTTTATAAACTGTATATTTTATTATTATATTTTATCCTTCCGCTGTGAGATTCTATTTTGTTTTATTTCTTCTCTGTTTTCTTATTTACCCCATAACAATCCGCCCTTCCGTATGGTTTGAATTGGCACGTGTGCTGGTTGAAATCGTGCGAAAAGGCGGGATGTTACAGTATATTTATATCATTATAGTACTATAGCATTATTTTGCTTATTCTAGCATCGAGATGAGTCTGCAATTATATGGTATATTTGCACTATTCTACGATTTATTGGAATAATTGCACGTTTTTTGACAATTATTCGATATAATTGCAGAAAGTACACAATTATGTGGAATAATTGCAAAAGAGTCTGTTTATTCTACTTAATTGCATAAAAGTGCAAGTATACAATTCTGTCATGTATTTCAAATTTTAATTACCTATGATAAATGACTTATATAATTGCTGATAAGAATGCAATTATTTTGAATATTTGTAGAATTAAACGCGATTATTCAGAATAATTGATGATAACTGTGCAATTATTATGAATAATTGCAAAGAAAGTATGCAATTATATGGTATAGTTACACTTTTCTGCATTTGTAAGTAATAATTGCATACATTTTAAGAAAAATTGATATTTTTCTTAAATTGCATAATTTTCTACGGATATATGGAATAATTGCAAATGTACTGCAAATATTATTTCTTGGTATCATAATGGATCTCATTTTAAAGACTGTAAAATTTATGATTGTTTGATGAAAACTGTATGCTGAACTGATATTTCTATAGAAATTTATACGCGTTTGAAATGTTAAAAATGTAAAAAGTATTTGGATCTTGTGGCACAAATGGATTTGAAAATAGGGACCAGAATGTAAGTTTATTTCGAAAGGATGTTTTATCCTTTTTGAAACTTATTAGGGATGTGAGCCAAACTTTCTCTTAATTAACCAGCTGAAGAAATTGGTCAAACAAATAAAATATAGAAAAATCAAATAGGGGAGTTAGTCATCACCAATTAAAGGAATATAATGACTAGATTTTCCATTAATGCTATAAGTAAATATAAACCAATAAAGCATTTTCGTATAAAATATGTAAAAAAAAGAAATAGAGAGTTGAATTATTACCAACTAAAAGACGCAGGTGTTGGAATCTGAGAACATGTGATGGGTAGAAAGTATCCATGTAAAAAGGGATTGGAATTGGCCGTAAAAGCCGTGTAATCTAAAAATACAAAATTATCAGGGACATGATATTCGTCTTCCATGTCAGTACTGTTGAGTAAAATAAGTAACATCATGTTTTCCATGTCAGTACTGTTGAGTAAAATGAGTAATAGATAAAACATGCATTGATTTAGTTTGGTTCCAATTATGCAAATACCTGTTCAAAACTATTATTGCTCTTAAAAGAAACGAAATAAATATATTCTATTGTTAAAACAGAGAATCACACAGTTCATAACAAATAATAAGAATGAGTGAAAACAATTTATGAACAACAATATAAAGTTAAACAAATTGAGACATGATGAGGATTAATTACATATTTAAAATTGAAATCTTTTAGTCTAACATGGTGAGGTAGCAATATCATATGCTAACTCGTTGTATCTTCTGTCCCTTGGAAGCCATGCTAATCTCTGTAACGGTACCTCAAATTCTAATCAATAATTACCACCTGAAATCAAAACATGAGCTTCATTGGTAATCTCAAACCGACTCAAAGTTGCATATCTCTTCACTCTTATTTCCATCATCATCCTAACTTTTTTCCATCTATCCATTTTCTATGCATTTTATGCAAATTTCATAATTAGACATATGATGCACAATCTATAGGCATTCAAAAACTTGTTTTTAACTGCAGTATTTCCAAACTCAAAATTTCTATGAAATCCATAATAAATTAAGATATTGATATACATTAAGGGGATATGAATGCACTATACAAATAAAATCACCATTCAAATAATCTCCTAAATTAAATTATTTATTCCTAGTCCAAGTAGGATGTATTACCGAAGAAGGTGCAAGAATTGTGTCTTTGTAAACATACTTCATGGATAACATAAATATACACTCTTCAATCATGTTATCATCATTCAATTAAGTACCCTCATAAAAGATTTTAATAACTCTAAGTTCTGTAATTAAAATTTTAAGAAACAATTTACTACTCTTTTGTAAAACTATAAACATTTCATGATATCCTATATAATATATACCACTACAATAACAATAAAGGTTATTGCCACTAAATTAGGACATTCAACTATAATCACTTGTGTGCACATATTTCTATGGTCTTAAGTTGATTAAATGTGTCTTATCTTGCATGACCAAGCAACTTATATATGTATTATTTTAACTCTTTTATATTTTTTCGCATAATGGATAAACGTACTATAACATATAAAAATGTAACTAATTAATCTAAATTTGTAGGACATATACCATTGTGGTTAGTTACAGTTGATAAAATCATTCATCTTTTTTACTATAATCAACTTTATTTGACAATTGAAATATGCATTGATTGGTCGCAACTAATAAAATTGACTGTAACTGAACCATTTTGCATGACACATAGCTAGAGCACAACCATAAGCGTGTGAATATGACTATTAACTAAATAGAATAAATCTCATGCATAATACATGAAATAAAAAGAAAATTCAACAACACAATACTTGATGTCGGTTTGATGTATTTGCTGTCACAATTAGTTGCATTTGAAGAATTGAAACACATTTAACCATCGACCTCTTAAGAATCAATACTTTGTCAATACCAAGCGCTAGTATGTCATCGTTAATAAAATCAAAACATATATTTTAAAATATAGCATACAGTACTTGAAAGCCTTTTCACTTCAGTATCTTGACACATAATTATCATTGTGTCTTCATTGATAGCACTGTGATTCAGTTAGAGAAGGTTGGTTTTTATGGAAAAATACGTTATGCTCCGACATGCACCACTTATTACACTGTACATTTATTTTCATGGATAGAGTTGGTTATATAAATTTGTTGTACAGGATACAGTCATAAATTATACCATGTATAATTACAGTAGCCAACTTAAGTAATGAAGTGTTAAAATACAGAGCATAATAACATACAACCAATTGGTCATTTAAACATATACAATTAATATAGCAATTCAAAATCCAATAGTAGTGGAAAATAAACGTGTTAAGCATTCATCATATAATCAGTAGTTCTCACCTATTTTAATTCTTTAACGACTCAAATCATTCAAGTAGATGAAATCAATTTTCTGCTTTATTGTTTAGGTATTACAGGGTCTTATACTAATCCCCCAAGATAGAATACCAGCGCATTTACATAATTTGTATTGTAAAGATTTTGAAATTACACATGTAATGTGTAATTTAATCTAAAATGTAAGATACATTTACAAATTGAGGTTAGCCGATATAAGTTTGAATCGTTATTTCTTTAGCTACTTCTTTGTAATATGTTAACTTAATGGCCATTTCCTCATCTAAAACCCAAAAAATATAGAGGTGTTATAATAATGTAGGAGATAAAATATAGTATGAATGCACACAACACACATACTTTCTCTTTCTTTTTGGCAATAATCCTTAAAAAATTTCTTCTTCAGATATTCACGTTCACATTGGATCTTGATATTCATTGTTCGACATGGTTGATTCATTAGCTAATTTTATTTTTCATTTTAATGCAACCTAAGAATGATTACTGAACAATATAATTGCACTGTATCAAAATCAGACCATTTTAATTAATTTTTAAGAAAATCAAATATTGGTTTTGATAATAATGACACATAAATTGATATAGCTTATATATTCTTCACTACTAAACTTGGAATGAACTGTACTTTGCAAGTAGCAGGTCTCTTCCCTCCGTTGTTGATAACTTTATTGGTGGGATTGATGTTACTTCGTTGCTTTAATATCATGAGCTTATTGAAATTCTTCCACACTATTTATCCACTGAACTGTCGTGCGAAGAACAAATGATGTGACTAATTTTGTTTTCATTTTATGTTTTTATATTCATTATCAAATAAACGACATATAACATCATTAAAAATTTATGATATTGTGCCAATAAACATTTCTAAGCTCATAAAATTTATCATAAGTAGTTTATTTTAATAGCAAAATCACCTTCATTTGACCATTTTCATTATTGATTTGAAATCTCAAGCATTAAAAACCAAAAAAGGAAAAACGCTTATCCAAAAAGAAAGTAAGAGATGGAGATAAGTTATTTCTATTTGAGATGATATTGTATTTTATATTTGTAATGTGTTTAATTTTCCTTAGTATTTGGCTTGAAGTTAAAAAACTCTACTTTGCTTAATAACATGCATTAAACGAAGAAAAATATATAAAGGAAAAGTCATATGGAATGAAACTGGAGATCAAGATTATCTTCTTCCTGCCCTTTTTTGCAGGGAGATGTCTATAGTTTGTCTATAGTACTGTTTTCCCATTAGCTGGCTCACTCCTAAGATTGAGTCACAATAAATATTGAATTTTAACTACAATATACTATTGAAATATAGTGTTTATAATCCAGAGATGCTTACTACAAGAAAGCAAAAAGTAATCATCATATTAGATAATATAGATAATGTATTTAAACATCATATTAGTTCATACATACATGGTTAAAATTATATTACATTCAGCATTGAGCATATTGCACTGAAAATGTAGTTTTTTATACCAATACTAAATTCATGTCCTTAAACAAAGAGAAGTTAGAATAATCTCATCTTTTAGAACTTATATAAAAATAAATTAATTTGTTAAAATAATCATCTAATTAACACCAACTTTTATCTAATTTTTCATCATGAATATAACAAAAAAATTGTGTGTTTTTATTTTGTGCTCCATGTAAGCTTTGTATGCTATGTGTGTCGTACCATGGAACCAAAAGGCATAATCACTGCCCCTTTTCTATAACACGTTTCATGATGCACCTTTCATAACTGTGAATGTCTTCTTTTACTGTTATATTATTACATATATGTATTGCCATATTGGCAATAAAAATTGTGTTAATTTCTCATCTATATATGTTTTCAAATTAAGTACTTGTACCACCGATTCTTTTATTTTACTATGTATATGAAATTTGCATAAGCCAAGAACATAAGTTTCTTTGAGTAAAAGAGTACGCATCAAATTGCAGATATTAGGTTTAAAACCATATATTTTACTTCTAGCATCTCAATAATGTTTAGCTGTCGATGAATAATAAGGCAAATTAATATTTTATCTTTTGTATGGAATTTGAATTTTCATAAGGTACAGAACAACGTATACTCTTGGCTAGAGAAGTATTACAACTTATGCATAAAATACACTATAAGCTGTTTTATAAAATCAAGTTTCAACTTTAGTTGGTCTTTCAACTCATGTTAATAACTATCCTAATTGACCACCCAACTTTTCATATTGCATATTTTTGCACAACAAAAAACTATGCAGACTCAAGGACTTGAATTTAAAATGAAGCAAGATATTTGTTATATGTTTAAATGGTAAAGAAGTACAAAACTTGATGATGTTATGACTAAATTTATACCAACCCTAAACCCTCTTGAACTCAGAAACTGATGTCAATATAATACAATCCAAAGCGGTTGAAATACCGTGACTAATATTTCATAATTCAAAAGGAAAGTTGTATGAAAACAGTAAAAAAAATGTTGTATTACTGAGGGGGCAAGCATATAATGTATGGTGCACGCTTTGGAACAACTAAATACTACACATGTAATTATGCTCTCTCACCACTACACTTTTTTATTACATTAACTGAACTTTTAAATGTTTAGCACACAAATTTTTTGAGATATCTTGCAAATGCACAATGTGTAGTTCGATTTATTCAGCATTGATCATCATCAAAGAACTATGATGTAGCAACGTCAAATCAATTTATCAAATATATTCAACAAAACTCACGTGTCGTAAAGAAAACCGCAAATAATTCTTCATCCAGTGAATCCAATATCTCTTCCTCAATATACATTCTGCGTTCGAATGCCTCAGTGTCATAAAACTAAAATATCCACAGTCCATTTACTATTGCTCTAGTACTCCGTAACGTTAATGTAAGTGTATATCATGTATGTCCTATTAATTGAATAAGCATCATTTACAAAAGAATATTAATATGTAAGCTATCATTCAAACAACTGAACAAACATAATGTAAGTATAACTAATATTGTGGTGTAAGAAGTAGTAAAAAATAAAATTAGTATATGGATGGTTGGGAAGAACTGAGAAGGAGCATACATTTAAGATCAGTCATCATCACATCCATGGGATAGTTCAAAAAAATTAGTTAGAAATGGTATATATTAAGACTTAAATAATAAAGAAAGAAACACTAACCCGAGGATAAAGAGAAAAATGTAAGGTGATGGGGTAAAAAATTATTGCCAGATACTAAGTACATTTTGCGGCTATGACGGAATGGAAGGATGTAGAAAAACATCTGAATCTGAAGAAACTGTGTCTCAGAAGCATGACAAAACATCAACCATTAAATGAATGATTTCAGTGAATCATTAACAACCAACTACTGGATAGAGAAGGTTTATTAAAACAGGAGTGAGGTATCATTAGAAGGTTATTCACATAATTTAAATACCAATACACGTCCTCATCAAACTAAATGAATTGGATACCTTACATGTTATTATTGATGTCAAGGTAAACTATTCGTTCATTTATGCGAATTTTTTTAATATGGATTCTGTTGTAAACCATACCATGAACAATAGTGCACAATCATATTTATGCTACCATCCTGTTAATTTTAGCCACACGACAAACGTTAATTTGAACCCACAAACAACTCACGAAATATAACAAACATATTTAGAGCATCAGTATTTGATTAATGAAAAGAAGAAGTGAGAAAATTATGGGTAGCTGTAATAAAATAGCAATACCCACAATAATTCATCCACATGAAATTGTTGCATAAAACAAAAATGAATACAACTTTCTTAAACATTGAAATGGGAAAGGGCTTACATGGAAAATGTTGATAATCCCTAAATTATTCATTCCTATGGGAAGTAGACCACTGAATATCGTCAATTTCCATGATTAGGCACAGAGTGAAAAGGAAAAAATTTATATTCAAAAGCACATAGACTATTTCTTCAGTCGTCGACAAACTTGAGTATTATTCACAAACTAGTTAGACGAAATCAAAGAGTGATGAATTCGTACTGATGAACAAATTCATTAATGCGTAGTGGAAATTTTTAGCGATGTAATTCAATTTGCATTTGATAAGAATCCTGAAATTTAAGGATGAGAAGATGAGAAATAAAACCGATCATTTCCACATTGAGATATCTGCGATAGTTGATGGGAATATGCATCAATTTGTCCATCGCTTCAATTGTTTGGTTTCTCCTTTCCAGTTTAAATAATAGTTTTAGAGTAGTTGAAGAAGATGGTACATGGCAGGGGTAGAAGAAATAGAGATAAAGGTAACCGTCGTTAATGGTGCGAAGGATTTTTCAAAAAATTATGTATTGCCACGTGTTGATTAGAGAAGCGGGTGGATTCTCCTTTCCATTATAAGTAATAGATTTATTAATTAAAAATAACTGTTTAATGAAAGTAATTAAAGGTTAATTACATAATAATTAAAGGTTATTAATTAAAGTAACTAATAAGAGGATAATTAATTTAATGTGATTGATTAAAGAATAACTAATTAAGTAAAGGTAATTAATTAAGATAAATAATTAAGGTTGATTAATTTCATTAAATAATACCAAATAATTTGTAATTTATTAATCAAGATTGGATAATTAATTCATAAGTAATTAATTTAATTGTAAATTAAATTGAATTAATTAGGATTTGAATAATTAATTAATCCTGCTTATAAATGATTATTGAATGCTTGGATTGGTTATGAATGTTTTTATTGTATGAGATGCCTTGAATTGGTATTCTGTTATGTGAATTGAGCTATTTATAATTTATTCATTTATCTCTGATACATTTGTATGCTATCTATGAATCTGTGAATGAACGATAAGCGTTATAGATTATACCGCTTATTGATGTTGATATGCTTGAATCTGTGATGATTGATGATGTTGCACTATTGCGTAAAACCCTTGGACTACACAATACACACACAAATATGGATTGTACGAGGAAATCGGTTAAGGCATAGATTTTTGAAATGATTTTAAAAGATGAATTTTGAATCCAACTGGTTTTGGAAATGGAATTGGGTTAAATATGAAAAGCTTTTGAAAAGTAATTTTGAAGATAAAAGTTATTTTGAATAACTTGATTAAGTTTTGAAATTTAAATTTAAGATTTGAAATTGAATACTATGTTTGGAAATTACGGTTTGAAAACGTTATACAAGTTATAAATGTGTTTATATGGGTTTAAACCATTTTAAAGGTATTGTTTTGGGAATTTAAATTTAACCCAAGGGCTTTAACTTCTGCAAATGTAATTGGTTTTTCCCGAAAACTACAACTATTTGTTTCAAATAATAATAGATTTCATATAAAGAAAGGATTTCCAATTTGTGATTGAAAAGATTTCAAGTTTGAATTGCAAATTGTTTTGAAAGCTATTAATGAATCTCGGTTAAAGATTTATGAACTTCGTTTCCAAAATAAGTGTATTTTAAGGGTGTATCTTTTGTATAAAAGATTTGGGATTGAAATGGAATTGTTTTGAAGGGCTATAAATGAATCTTTGTAAAAGATTGGTGAACTTTATGAAGTAAATATTTTTTTAAAGATTTGAAAATTGTAATTTGTTTTAAACCATTTGAAAGAAAATTTTGGGTAATATGTTGTGACTTAACTGAGATCCCATTATCCATATGGTTTTCAAATATTGTGCTCATTATTCGGTTTAGCCGGGAGAGGACCTTGTGTCATATAATCCATTTTGAATAATACGACGTTTTGGATAGTATTTGAAGACCAGTGGTGAAGACCGGATATTTTCAAAAAAGAAAAGATAACCCATCGAATGTCTCTGCACCTATTAGTCCCGGGTACAGAGATTTGATCACCCTTTGTGATGGGGAGTCTGGACGTGATTAGGGGTTATCCGGGTTGCAAGGGCATCTTTGAATGTGCCTTCAGTTCTGTTCGAACCCAGAACATACTTGTATGGATGCGTCTCTAACGTTACACTTTGAGATGTAAAGCTGGTTTCTATCAAATACATTTCTGTTTAGTGGCGGAGAATTTATTCTCTTTGTTTTACACCTTTCTCTGAGACGTACGATCTCAGAGGTTCTATAGTTGATGGTTACCAGTGATACATTCCCAATTTTCTAATGTGGCATACGAAGTGCTGCTGATCATTGTTGATCAAAGCATGGCTTTGTGGAAAAGTGTAGCTTTATGGACGAGACTACATCAGAACCTCACACACCGGGAATGGTCGAAGCAAGAAGGATGCAGCAAGGTTATCAGGGGTCGTGCCCCGAGGGTACGTCCATTTTTTATGGAAAAGGGTGGTTTCATGGTATGGAGCCCGGATACCTAACTCATGTGGACACTACAAATTTATTACTTTGTGGTTGCTTTGTGGTTGAGAGCTCTCGGATAAAGGTCACAAACGACCGAGGATGGCATATCTGTAGGTGTTACTCCCGGGAAGGGAGTAAACCGGCCTTGTGTTGGCAGAGAGCCGGGTAGGTTCTCGGTGCGTCCCTCCAGAGGCAATCCCATGTGGCAATAGGAAATTCCTTAGCCTTACCATTTGTTGGAAATCCAAAGAAACAATACGCGCCCTGTATGGTTTTAGTTGTATAACCTGCCATGGAATGTGGCGGTAACCTACTATTGAACATAGTAGCTATAGTAGGCATACAATAATGGTTTTATGCTGGCTAAGTATAATATTATACTTTCAAAATATTTTCCACTATGCACTAATAATAATATCAAAATGGCTTTCACGTAGTAAGCATGTTTGACTATCATAAGGAGAAATCTCCTTCAATTCTGCATTTGCATGGTATGTGCAGCGGGAGGCCTTATGGTAGTTTCATTTTCCAAAAAGCATTGCGGATTTCTATTTTAAAATCTTTTGCTGTTTTTTTAAAAATAAACTGTTTTTGTTTGCTCATACCAGTCCCATGAATGACCCAAGTTTATTGTTCCCTTCCTAAACTTTGGGTGCACACAATTTTCCACATTGGCAGTCTAGAGTGGCGCGTTTCAGATAATCAAATCGTAGGTGTAGATTCAATAGCCTTCAAAGTCTTCAGTTTGGTAGCATTTAGAAATCTTCTTTAGTCTTTGGATGACTGACCTTGCTTAAGTACAACTTGATAGGGAGTTTGAGCTATTTCTGGATTGGAGCTTTGAAGATTGGCTTTGGAGATGTTTTGTTGCGCTGCTACTGCTGATGTTATCTCTCTTCTATTGAAGTTAATGTTGGTGTTCCTTTGTCGAAGACTTTATTCCGCTGCTGTGTCTTGTATCTCTGATAGATATCGATATCATTTGTATCATTATTGTATCAACTATTTGTAATGACCCGCCTTTCATACCGTAGAAAGGCGCATTATTAAGAAGAAAGAAAGGGATAGAAAAGAGAAAAGATAGAGAAGAATAAACCAAACAACATCAGAATCTCACAGTGTAACAAACAAATTATATTAATCAAATAAAATATTACATAAAATCATGTACATCAGAGTTATACGGCTCCAACAACTCAAACTAGATAGTTATAACACCTGTCTAGATATTACAACTCAAGTACAACACAAAGATGTAGATACAACTCTAATACACAGAACACTATATATATATATATATATATATATATATATATATATATATATATATATATATAGACACACACACACGCTGAAGCCACCCGCTCCATATCTCGTCCAGAACTCGTCAAAGCAAACCTGAATCCCTCGACTACTCATATATAATATGAGTACCCAAGAGTTTAATAAAGCAGAAAATAAACACTTGGGTCAGACATGGGACTAGTGTGAGTAAACTGTTCAAAATTGCTTAACTTTAGAAAATCCTTTGAAAAACAAAAGTATCACGTAAGACTCCCCACAAATAAACGTGGATAAGTTTTTACCGTACGCTAACCAAAACATTTGATAGGAAATCCAGTGATATTATATTAGGGTCTAGGGTTTTCAAAATAAAATACAGAAATAGCTGGATTGGTTACATCTCACGTTCCAACATAGTTGGGCACAATCAAAACCGTACAGGCACTTATTGGAGTTTGGATTCCATATAATGGCAGGCTACTAGGGTACCGCCGGTCACAGTGTGTAACGAACGGTGTAAATTCAGTTTAAAATGAATTAAATTATAGGATTTCTAATTTAAATTTAGGGAGAAACAGAAATCTTATTTGTTTACATGAAAGAGAATGTTGAAATTTGATGGATCAAGGGTAATTAAAATTTTACAAATTTAATTTTACATTTCAACTAATTGGAATAGTGAAAATTTGGAAATAGTTTCAAATTTATGTAAGACAATGAATTGCAGTAATTAAAGTTTATAAATCAATGGATTAAATGGAATAATTAATTTGAGTTAAGATCTAAATTTGTATGTGAGCATTCATTGATATTGGAATATAAAAGGGTAAATTTATAGTATAAAATGTTGACATCACCTTTAAGATGATGAGTTTATAATTGATGCATAATAGGGAAATCAAATGAATTGGTTTAATTGAATAACAATTAGCAATTAATGAATGAAGAGAAATTTTAAGGGCGTAATTGTTTTCGTTAGATTAATTTTGGTAATAAATTGTATTGAATATAGACTTAACGTTGGGTGATGTATTTAAGTAATAATTGGAGAACAATGTAAATTATATCCGTGAATGGTCAATTCAATTAAACAACAAGATTTTTAAATAAATAAACGTTTTATTTAGGTTTCAGTTTGTTAATTTATGAAGTTTAATGGGAAATCAATTGCAATAAATTGCCCTAATTTATGCAGCTAGAGGAGATTTGGATTTGCATTATAGATGGAAGTATAATCTAAATTGATAGGTCACAAACTTAAGAATAAAATTTAGAGCTAATAGGTGGCAAATTTATATAGTTGTTTATTTACGTAATGTGTACGTAAGCTTTGGTAAACCGATTTCTATCGATCCAAATCTAACGATTTGTTAATATAGATTTAAGTATAGGAGCAGTATTTATTAATTAAATTGAAGTATTATCGGTTGATATAAAATGACGAATAAATTCGAAGTAATGTGTAACGACCCAGAATTTTTAATAATTTAAATTTGAATATTTAATTAATTTTAAATATTTATATGTGAATTTATAAGTCAAATAAATTTTTATTTGAATTTTTGGATTTAATTGGATAATTAAATCGATAATTTAATATGTTAAATTATGGAAATAATTGAAAATTGAGTTAAAAATGATTGAAAATAATTTGGAAAATTTTATTTAATCATACTGGAGTTATAGAAATATTTTAGAACTTTTAAAATCGAATTAAAAGTTAATCTGTGAAAATTGAATATTTTAATATTTAATAATCGACTGTAAAATAGCCAATTTTTGGACAGTCTCAGAATTGAACGAAACCAGTTTCATTGGATCCGTAATAGTTAGTTATTACCGGATTTCAAATTTCGTGTCAATCGGAGCTATCGTTTGATCGTGGCAGCTCGAAACGCATCGATTTATTTTTAATTTAAATTTGGCGAGTCAAAATAGCCATTTTTCAAAAAGTCTCGGATTTCGACGAAACAAGTTTCATCGGATCCGTAATGTGATATTATTGTAAGGTTTCAAATTTCAAGTCAATTGGATTTACCGTTTGTCCGGTACAAATTAAAACGCCTAGAAATCGGTTTAAATCGGTTTAATTTAAATTGAACGTTTTCAGCCATAACTCGCACATACTTCCGAATTAGCTTCCGAAACCTGTTCCATTGTGTCCGGAACGCGGGATAAACCCTAGGTACGCTGGTTACGGCGTCTAAATCGGAGTTCGGAATTCCCGGGATGAATAGTGTTTACGCTTGCTTTTTCTATAAATAGAGACACCCCCTTCATAAATTAGAAAATAACACAAAACCCTAATCTAACAAACCCTAGCCGCCACTTATTAACCAATGGCCAGAAAACACCCACCTTCCTCCCTCCGAATCTCCAAATCCGCCGACTATTAGACGAAACTCCCAACATGAAAGATGAAGAGCACGTCGAGATCTCAAGATCCAACGGCTGTGATGTAAAACGGAGCGATGTGGTGGCGTCTAGGGGGGGCCGTTCGTGGTCAGGTGCGCACGCCCTACAGGGTGGAATAGGGGGCCGAGCTCAGGGGGATGGGGGCCGAGTGCAGTGGAGGTGTAGGGCTACGAATTGGCGCGTCTTGATCGAAGAATCATCGAGTGGTGGAGGTTGGATTTCAAACCCTAGTTGCTATGTTAATGGGTTCGGCCTCGTTTGTGGTTCCTGGAGATGATAACGTGAGGGATGGAAGAAGCAAGGGTGCGGTGGTGATGAGTTGGAGCATGATCCTAAGGCCCAGGATGCTTTGGGTATAAAATAAATTAGTTAATGTTGTAAATGTAAGTATATAAACTCGTGTAACTTCAGAAATTAGTAACTTTTTCATACGAGGTCGAAAAAATGCAAACTCAGTTGCGTTGGAATCGTATGGACGAGCACTACGCGATGGAGTTGGTTTGGAGTCGTTTGGAGTTAGTGAGAATTTCGGGTAAAATTAAACGCGCGTTTAATTTTATTCGAAATTAAAGCTAAAACGGAATTTAAAACCAAGGTGAGAACTTCTCACTCAATCGAATAGATTTCGATTTTATTTTAAATAGTTAGATTTAAAATATTTGAATGCATGTTTGAATGATGACTGTAAATTATTGATTGTTAAAATAGACATTATGCGCCGTTAGTAAGCGGATGTTATTTAGTAAAAACATATACCGCGAATATTTCATAAACAGTGAAATTGGTATTATATATAATATCAATATATATATATTGGCATATGTATATATTGCAGTTGATTGATTTCCCGTATTTTTTTGCGGATGAGACCCTATTACGCCGTTATTAAGCGGATAATATTTAGTAAAAACATATACCGCGAATATTTCATAAACAGTGAAATTGGTATTATATATAATATCAATATATATATATTGGCATATGTATATATTGCAGTTGATTGATTTCCCGTATTTTTTTGCGGATGAGACCCTATTACGCCGTTATTAAGCGGATAATATTTAATAAGAACATGTACCGCGATAATTTCGTACTGGAGCGAAATTGGTATTGTGCTAATGTTTTTGGATGCAGGAAACAGGTTGGAGGGATCCAACTGGATTCCTCAACAGTATTTATTTTATTTCAGATATTTTGATATTTGATGGATTATCATATCGATATATGATATCGTTGTTAGTCGTGATTGACTATTTGGTGTGTAGCATCATCGGACCCAGATTTTGGGATTTTAAAATGGTTTTAAAGTGATTTTTGAAAATATATTATATTTTTAGAATTAATCCATTTTAAATAAATAAACGTTATAATTTTTAAAGTTATAAAAATTATGATTTTGTGAAATATAGTTAAAAGCTGATTTTTGAGAAATATGAACTAATGGTTTTATAAAATAGTTTAAACTGGATTTTTGAGTTTATTATTAAAAGTTTGAGTATAAGATTTATAAAATTTGATTATTTTATAAATCGAAATGGTGAAACTATAAAGGAGTTAAGACGTTTAAAAGAATAATATAAATTAATTTATATTAAGAGATTTATAAATGGATATTTATAAATTGAATTATGGACATTATAAAACGAGTTTTTATAAGTGTTTGAATGTAGTGAAAATGAATTTCCTAAATGAATGAAATTTATGAAATTATAAACTGTGAAGTTATAAATGAAATTTTATAAGCAATAGGTTTATAAAATTTATAAAGTTATCGAAAGAATGAATTTTGGATAAATAAACAATCTTATAAGTTAAGATTAATAATTTGGGAAGTTAAATGAACGATTTTGTAAAATAATCGTTTTATAAGTAATTAACTTATAATATGAACTTGTAGTTTATAATTGAGTTATAAACTGGAATAGGTTAATAAAGGAATTTATAAAAAGGAAGTTTTTATAAATAAATAGAAATGGAATTTATGAACGTTGTTTTATAAATTCGCAAACGACTTATTTTGATGAGTTAATTGTTATAACTTAGAAATGGAGTTATATTCACATTTTTGAATAGTGAATAATCCTTTGAATTAAAATGAATAAAAGGAAGAAATTTGTTAACGTAGTATATTCACGTTTTTAAATGGTGAATAACACGTTAAAAGAAATGTGTAGAATGTGATGTTTTAAATAAAATTAAAACGATCTAACGATGTTTTAAAAGGTGTTGAGATTCGAAACCATAGATTTCAACATTCATTGTTGAAATAGATGTTTCGAGAAATAAAAGGAAATAGTGGACTATAACACTGTTGTTATAGTAAATGACTTCCGAAAGGAAATGTTTTGAATAGTATTGGGATTTATATATCTATTTTAATTTCGAATCCCTATACTAGTGATTTTGGGTTGTCGTAACGATGTTTTACGTAACATTCGTTTTGGCCCAAGTAAATATGTTTAAGAAAGGATTTTCTTAATAGAATAAAATATATACTTAATTCGATTTAGGTATATTGAATATTTTCTAAGTGTTGAAAATAAAAAGATTTGTGAATTACTTATTTTTAATAAGTATGGAAATGTTTTTCCAATGTGAAGTGAATATTTAGAAATTATCTTTTTGAAGATAAATTGAAATGAATTATTGAAATCGTATATGCACAGATTTTTTTTGAAATATAAATTCATTATGGAATTTATATGTGAAAAGTGAAATTGGTTAAAAATAAATATTGATTTATTTTTTGAAGTGTTGAAACTATATATCTAGTAAAGATATTTTGGAAAATAAATAATTTGGAAAATTATTTGGAATCTGGTGATGTATGCATATGCAGTGATAGTTCAATAACCGACTATCAGTATTTCCCTTTGAATGGGTATTTGATGTGAATTGATTGAATTTGAATGCACACTTATTTTTGAATAAGCGCTCACTATTCGGGTTAACCGGGAAAGGACCATGGGGTCGTATAACCCACTCCGAATATGTGATACGTCGTTGTGAATTGCATTTGAAGATCGGTGTTGAAGACCGGGTATTTGCAAGAGTGATAGGATGAACTATCGATTGACTCTGCACCGAGTAGCTACGGTATTGAGTTCTCCATATGTGATGGTGAATCTGATCAGGATTGTGAATATCCGGATTGCAAGGACTTCTTTGTAAGTGCCTTCGGTTCTGTTCGATCCCGGAACAGACTTGTATGGATTGTATGCCTGACATTACAATTTGAGATATAAAGCCGATTTCTTTCAAATATATTTCTGTTGGTGGCGGAGAATTTATTCTTTGCTTAACACCCTTCTTTGAGACGTACGAGCTCAAAGGTTATATAGTTGAAGTTATCAGCAATATATCCCATTTTGGTAATGTGACATGCTGAGTGATGCTGAAATGATCATTGTGTTGATTATTGTGATAGGATCATTTATTTGATCGTCTATCTTAGTGATCATTGTGTTGACCCAAAGCATGGCTTTTGTATAAAGTATGTTTTTGTGGACGTGAATTCGTCGAGCCTCACATCCCGGTAATGGTCAAAACAGGAATGATGCGGCAAGGTTATGAGGGGTAGCTCCCTTTAGGGTATGTGCATTTCCTTCTGGAAAGGGTGGTATCATGGTATGGAGCCCAGATACTTACTCATGTTGATACACTATATCTTTTTCTGTGTGGTGTTGTTGGTGACGAGCGCTCGGTTAAAGGTCCGATGGGACCGGGGGATGCCATATTCGTGTAGTAGTTACCTAGTGATAAAGGTAACCCAGCCTTGTGTTGGCAGAGAGCTGGTTAAGTTCTCGGGACGTCCAGCCAGAGGCGATCCCATGTGGCAGTAGGAAGTTCCTTAGCCTGACCATTTGTTGGAAATCCAAAGAAACAATACGAGACTTGTACGGTTTTAGTTGTAGAACCTGCCATCTAATATGGTAGCTATTAGTAGGCATAATATAATGGTACCTATGCTGGCTAAGATTTATATCTTTACTTTCGAAAGAATTTGTTCTACACTATGCACTAGTAATAATATCAAATGTTATTTTAAATGCGTATCAAGCATCTTTGACTAACATAAGAAGCAATCTCCTCCAAGTCTGCGTTTGCATTGTGTGTGTGGTGGGAGGTCTTATGGTAGTCTCATTTTTAAAAGCATTGCGAATTGAATTTAAAAATATTCCTCTATTTGATTTTTAAAGATAAATAAACTGTTTTGAGTTCTCACACCAGTCACATGACTGACTCGGAGTTTATTGTTTTCCTTCCTAAACTCTGGGTGCCCACCAATTTTCACACGGGCAGTCAAGAGTAAGGTTTATCAGGATATTCTGGATATTCTGGAGTTGCTGGAGGCAAGCTGGATGGCATGGCGTATTACTAGTTTATATAGTATTTCTTTTTCCGCTGCACTGTTAATTGTTGTATGTTGTTGTACACTCTGATGATATGATGTAATGAAATGTAATGTAATAACTGATAGTTCTTTGTTTAAAGATTATTCATTTATTATTATATGTTGTTCCGCTGCGAATTGTGAGATTCTGTTGTTGTTCTGTTGTTTTCTATTCCGTCCTATTTTCTTCTGTTTTTCTTTTTCCTCTATATTCTATTTTCTTCTATTTCAAAATTTTCTGTTCTCTTTTCTATTTTCTTTTCTCTCTATTTTCTATCTTCTCTCTTCTTCTCTTTTCTTTTCTTTTCTTTTTAAAAACCCATAACATCTCGGTTTTTCGGCAACGAAAATCCTCAGACGTTACATTTGGTATCAGAGCTCTGATGGTTAAGCGAGAACCATGGTTCTGTTGGGTATTATTCATTAGAGATAGAGTCAGCAGTACTCTAGAATGAGTTTGAGTGTAATAATAGCTATGAGAGCGTATTTGTTAGTGAATATGAAATTGTTTTATATTGTGATGATTGGTTTATTGGGTGGTATATGGATTCTGGTTAATACGAGTAATTAACGTTATTGATAGGGATCTATAAACACTTGAATAGAACAATTCGGCACAGTATTGTTTTAAATTGAGTAAATGAAATAATTTTACTTGATTATATTTTATATATAAAGGAATAATTTTCAGAATTATTAAAGGGTATATAAGTTGATTGTTAGGTTGTTTGAATAATCTAAATAAAAGAATAATTGTATAAGAAGAAGGATTATAAGAATAAAATTATAATTAAAGTGATTTACAATTGTGAAATAAACTTATATATACAAGAAGTAAAATTATATGAATATGAGTTGTAAATAAAAATGAATATAAGGTTAAATGAAATATAACTTAAGTGTTGTTGAATGGAATTGATTTTGGTATCGAAGTAAATAATCAAGTGGATTAAATGAATGTGAACTTAAGTTATGTGAATGAAATTCAACTTTAGAATTGAATTGAATTGAATGAATGGATTGAATGTTAATCAATTGAATGTAATTAAAATTGATATGAAATAATGAATGAAAGTAGAAGTTCATTGAAATCAAATGTTATTAGAAGTTGAATAAATTGAATGAGAATGAATATAAGCAAAGGAATTTGGTTGTAACTAATATACATTGGTTGTTATATGGTTGTTAGTTGATTGTTTATAATTCATTAAGATTTAATGAAATTGAAAGCTATGTAATTGAATTCAAATGGAAAGTAAATAAATTTGAATAGAATCGAAGGTGAATTGGATTTAAATTAGTGAATGTTAACAAATTGAAACTAATTAGAATTGAGAATGAATGTTAGTAAATCCAATGTAAACAAATCAAATGTGATTTAAAGTGAAAACCAATTCATTGTATATGAATGAAAATATGAATGAATATATTGGTTATGAATTTGTTGAATGGTAATTGGATGATGGTTGAATATATATTGCTATTGTTGCATTTGCTATGTGATATATATAGTTGATATGTTACTATATGTTGTATATTGAGATTATTTGCATATGTGCATATTCTCATGTTGTTTGTTGAGTTTAGTAGGTGCGGATCGCGTTTGCTTCGCATTTGGAGCTCGCTTTAGCGCTATATTAGCCGTATATGCTTGCTAATAAAATATAAGGTACATATCTCGGATTAAATACAGTACTTTTACACTTTTTTCCCTTCGGGATGCCTCATTACTTGATGAGATGTATATTTGTGATATATATACTGTCATTTTTTTTTTTCGGATCGAGCCGCGCAAAGGAGACATGGCGAATTTTTCCAGAAATTTAAGGCGTTAGAAAAATTTTGAGAAAATTTAGAAAGTTTTGAAAACTTTAACTTTGTTTTGGAGTTGAAAGTTAAATGATAATAATTGTTTTTGAAAAGATAACTAAGTATGATTTGGAAAACTTAGTAAAGATTGGTAAAAAGTTTAACTATGGATTTTGGGAAAATTAATAGATTTTGTAACCTTTCTTACTTGTAATTTCGGGGACGAAATTCTTTTAAGGGGGAAAGATTGTAACGACCCAGAATTTTTAATAATTTAAATTTGAATATTTAATTAATTTTAAATATTTATATGTGAATTTATAAGTCAAATAAATTTTTATTTGAATTTTTGGATTTAATTGGATAATTAAATCGATAATTTAATATGTTAAATTATGGAAATAATTGAAAATTGAGTTAAAAATGATTGAAAATAATTTGGAAAATTTTATTTAATCATACTGGAGTTATAGAAATATTTTAGAACTTTTAAAATCGAATTAAAAGTTAATCTGTGAAAATTGAATATTTTAATATTTAATAATCGACTGTAAAATAGCCAATTTTTGGACAGTCTCAGAATTGAACGAAACCAGTTTCATTGGATCCGTAATAGTTAGTTATTACCGGATTTCAAATTTCGTGTCAATCGGAGCTATCGTTTGATCGTGGCAGCTCGAAACGCATCGATTTATTTTTAATTTAAATTTGGCGAGTCAAAATAGCCATTTTTCAAAAAGTCTCGGATTTCGACGAAACCAGTTTCATCGGATCCGTAATGTGATATTATTGTAAGGTTTCAAATTTCAAGTCAATTGGATTTACCGTTTGTCCGGTACAAATTAAAACGCCTAGAAATCGGTTTAAATCGGTTTAATTTAAATTGAACGTTTTCAGCCATAACTCGCACATACTTCCGAATTAGCTTCCGAAACCTGTTCCATTGTGTCCGGAACGCGGTATAAACCCTAGGTACGCTGGTTACGGCGTCTAAATCGGAGTTCGGAATTCCCGGGATGAATAGTGTTTACGCTTGCTTTTTCTATAAATAGAGACACCCCCTTCATAAATTAGAAAATAACACAAAACCCTAATCTAACAAACCCTAGCCGCCACTTATTAACCAATGGCCAGAAAACACCCACCTTCCTCCCTCCAAATCTCCAAATCCGCCGACTATTAGACGAAACTCCCAACATGAAAGATGAAGAGCACGTCGAGATCTCAAGATCCAACGGCTGTGATGTAAAACGGAGCGATGTGGTGGCGTCTAGGGGGGGCCGTTCGTGGTCAGGTGCGCACGCCCTACAGGGTGGAATAGGGGGCCGAGCTCAGGGGGATGGGGGCCGAGTGCAGTGGAGGTGTAGGGCTACGAATTGGCGCGTCTTGATCGAAGAATCATCGAGTGGTGGAGGTTGGATTTCAAACCCTAGTTGCTATGTTAATGGGTTCGGCCTCGTTTGTGGTTCCTGGAGATGATAACGTGAGGGATGGAAGAAGCAAGGGTGCGGTGGTGATGAGTTGGAGCATGATCCTAAGGCCCAGGATGCTTTGGGTATAAAATAAATTAGTTAATGTTGTAAATGTAAGTATATAAACTCGTGTAACTTCAGAAATTCGTAACTTTTTCATACGAGGTCGAAAAAATGCAAACTCAGTTGCGTTGGAATCGTATGGACGAGCACTACGCGATGGAGTTGGTTTGGAGTCGTTTGGAGTTAGTGAGAATTTCGGGTAAAATTAAACGCGCGTTTAATTTTATTCGAAATTAAAGCTAAAACGGAATTTAAAACCAAGGTGAGAACTTCTCACTCAATCGAATAGATTTCGATTTTATTTTAAATAGTTAGATTTAAAATATTTGAATGCATGTTTGAATGATGACTGTAAATTATTGATTGTTAAAATAGACATTATGCGCCGTTAGTAAGCGGATGTTATTTAGTAAAAACATATACCGCGAATATTTCATAAACAGTGAAATTGGTATTATATATAATATCAATATATATATATTGGCATATGTATATATTGCAGTTGATTGATTTCCCGTATTTTTTTGCGGATGAGACCCTATTACGCCGTTATTAAGCGGATAATATTTAGTAAAAACATATACCGCGAATATTTCATAAACAGTGAAATTGGTATTATATATAATATCAATATATATATATTGGCATATGTATATATTGCAGTTGATTGATTTCCCGTATTTTTTTGCGGATGAGACCCTATTACGCCGTTATTAAGCGGATAATATTTAATAAGAACATGTACCGCGATAATTTCGTACTGGAGCGAAATTGGTATTGTGCTAATGTTTTTGGATGCAGGAAACAGGTTGGAGGGATCCAACTGGATTCCTCAACAGTATTTATTTTATTTCAGATATTTTGATATTTGATGGATTATCATATCGATATATGATATCGTTGTTAGTCGTGATTGACTATTTGGTGTGTAGCATCATCGGACCCAGATTTTGGGATTTTAAAATGGTTTTAAAGTGATTTTTGAAAATATATTATATTTTTAGAATTAATCCATTTTAAATAAATAAACGTTATAATTTTTAAAGTTATAAAAATTATGATTTTGTGAAATATAGTTAAAAGCTGATTTTTGAGAAATATGAACTAATGGTTTTATAAAATAGTTTAAACTGGATTTTTGAGTTTATTATTAAAAGTTTGAGTATAAGATTTATAAAATTTGATTATTTTATAAATCAAAATGGTGAAACTATAAAGGAGTTAAGACGTTTAAAAGAATAATATAAATTAATTTATATTAAGAGATTTATAAATGGATATTTATAAATTGAATTATGGACATTATAAAACGAGTTTTTATAAGTGTTTGAATGTAGTGAAAATGAATTTCCTAAATGAATGAAATTTATGAAATTATAAACTGTGAAGTTATAAATGAAATTTTATAAGCAATAGGTTTATAAAATTTATAAAGTTATCGAAAGAATGAATTTTGGATAAATAAACAATCTTATAAGTTAAGATTAATAATTTGGGAAGTTAAATGAACGATTTTGTAAAATAATCGTTTTATAAGTAATTAACTTATAATATGAACTTGTAGTTTATAATTGAGTTATAAACTGGAATAGGTTAATAAAGGAATTTATAAAAAGGAAGTTTTTATAAATAAATAGAAATGGAATTTATGAACGTTGTTTTATAAATTCGCAAACGACTTATTTTGATGAGTTAATTGTTATAACTTAGAAATGGAGTTATATTCACATTTTTGAATAGTGAATAATCCTTTGAATTAAAATGAATAAAAGGAAGAAATTTGTTAACGTAGTATATTCACGTTTTTAAATGGTGAATAACACGTTAAAAGAAATGTGTAGAATGTGATGTTTTAAATAAAATTAAAACGATCTAACGATGTTTTAAAAGGTGTTGAGATTCGAAACCATAGATTTCAACATTCATTGTTGAAATAGATGTTTCGAGAAATAAAAGGAAATAGTGGACTATAACACTGTTGTTATAGTAAATGACTTCCGAAAGGAAATGTTTTGAATAGTATTGGGATTTATATATCTATTTTAATTTCGAATCCCTATACTAGTGATTTTGGGTTGTCGTAACGATGTTTTACGTAACATTCGTTTTGGCCCAAGTAAATATGTTTAAGAAAGGATTTTCTTAATAGAATAAAATATATACTTAATTCGATTTAGGTATATTGAATATTTTCTAAGTGTTGAAAATAAAAAGATTTGTGAATTACTTATTTTTAATAAGTATGGAAATGTTTTTCCAATGTGAAGTGAATATTTAGAAATTATCTTTTTGAAGATAAATTGAAATGAATTATTGAAATCGTATATGCACAGATTTTTTTTGAAATATAAATTCATTATGGAATTTATATGTGAAAAGTGAAATTGGTTAAAAATAAATATTGATTTATTTTTTGAAGTGTTGAAACTATATATCTAGTAAAGATATTTTGGAAAATAAATAATTTGGAAAATTATTTGGAATCTGGTGATGTATGCATATGCAGTGATAGTTCAATAACCGACTATCAGTATTTCCCTTTGAATGGGTATTTGATGTGAATTGATTGAATTTGAATGCACACTTATTTTTAAATAAGCGCTCACTATTCGGGTTAACCGGGAAAGGACCATGGGGTCGTATAACCCACTCCGAATATGTGATACGTCGTTGTGAATTGCATTTGAAGATCGGTGTTGAAGACCGGGTATTTGCAAGAGTGATAGGATGAACTATCGATTGACTCTGCACCGAGTAGCTACGGTATTGAGTTCTCCATATGTGATGGTGAATCTGATCAGGATTGTGAATATCCGGATTGCAAGGACTTCTTTGTAAGTGCCTTCGGTTCTGTTCGATCCCGGAACAGACTTGTATGGATTGTATGCCTGACATTACAATTTGAGATATAAAGCCGATTTCTTTCAAATATATTTCTGTTGGTGGCGGAGAATTTATTCTTTGCTTAACACCCTTCTTTGAGACGTACGAGCTCAAAGGTTATATAGTTGAAGTTATCAGCAATATATCCCATTTTGGTAATGTGACATGCTGAGTGATGCTGAAATGATCATTGTGTTGATTATTGTGATAGGATCATTTATTTGATCGTCTATCTTAGTGATCATTGTGTTGATCATTTGTTGACCCAAAGCATGGCTTTTGTATAAAGTATGTTTTTGTGGACGTGAATTCGTCGAGCCTCACATCCCGGTAATGGTCAAAACAGGAATGATGCGGCAAGGTTATGAGGGGTAGCTCCCTTTAGGGTATGTGCATTTCCTTCTGGAAAGGGTGGTATCATGGTATGGAGCCCAGATACTTACTCATGTTGATACACTATATCTTTTTCTGTGTGGTGTTGTTGGTGACGAGCGCTCGGTTAAAGGTCCGATGGGACCGGGGGATGCCATATTCGTGTAGTAGTTACCTAGTGATAAAGGTAACCCGGCCTTGTGTTGGCAGAGAGCTGGTTAAGTTCTCGGGACGTCCAGCCAGAGGCGATCCCATGTGGCAGTAGGAAGTTCCTTAGCCTGACCATTTGTTGGAAATCCAAAGAAACAATACGAGACTTGTACGGTTTTAGTTGTAGAACCTGCCATCTAATATGGTAGCTATTAGTAGGCATAATATAATGGTACCTATGCTGGCTAAGATTTATATCTTTACTTTCGAAAGAATTTGTTCTACACTATGCACTAGTAATAATATCAAATGTTATTTTAAATGCGTATCAAGCATCTTTGACTAACATAAGAAGCAATCTCCTCCAAGTCTGCGTTTGCATTGTGTGTGTGGTGGGAGGTCTTATGGTAGTCTCATTTTTAAAAGCATTGCGAATTGAATTTAAAAATATTCCTCTATTTGATTTTTAAAGATAAATAAACTGTTTTGAGTTCTCACACCAGTCACATGACTGACTCGGAGTTTATTGTTTTCCTTCCTAAACTCTGGGTGCCCACCAATTTTCACACGGGCAGTCAAGAGTAAGGTTTATCAGGATATTCTGGATATTCTGGAGTTGCTGGAGGCAAGCTGGATGGCATGGCGTATTACTAGTTTATATAGTATTTCTTTTTCCGCTGCACTGTTAATTGTTGTATGTTGTTGTACACTCTGATGATATGATGTAATGAAATGTAATGTAATAACTGATAGTTCTTTGTTTAAAGATTATTCATTTATTATTATATGTTGTTCCGCTGCGAATTGTGAGATTCTGTTGTTGTTCTGTTGTTTTCTATTCCGTCCTATTTTCTTCTGTTTTTCTTTTTCCTCTATATTCTATTTTCTTCTATTTCAAAATTTTCTGTTCTCTTTTCTATTTTCTTTTCTCTCTATTTTCTATCTTCTCTCTTCTTCTCTTTTCTTTTCTTTTCTTTTTAAAAACCCATAACATCTCGGTTTTTCGGCAACGAAAATCCTCAGACGTTACATAATGTAAATGGTTATACTAGGATAAGAAGAGAATATAGGGAAACAAGGGTAAGTTGTGAATTTATTTAAATGAATTAATATTATTAGATAGTAAATTGAATTAGATCAATGTCCTGTATAGTTTAGTAAAGAAAGCTTTTAAAGGAAAATCTTTAATTTATAAATGAAAATCAATGCATTAAATTAGGTGTGACTGAATGTATGCAAATAATTTTGTAAGAATAAGTTAATAAACAATTTATTTGCGCATATCCGATTTAAATTGGAATAACAGAAAGGACAAGAACTTGATTTGCCTGGGCATTTATATATTTATAAACTATAACTAAATAGAAAGTTTGGTAGTAAATAGGATATAAGAAGACAAAGGCAACTAGTAAATTTATAAACGAATTCATAATAATGAAGTAGTAATTAATGCATATATTTTTCGGCATTTGTGATAATTACAAAATTTTTACCCATTCATCTAATTTATTTAATTAAATCAAAATCTATGGCAACATTTTTGTTAATGATGGTTGTAAGTGAATTTGAATGTAAAAGGGTAACAATTATTTAGGTTAACCATTTTGAGTATGTTAAGTTAAGAATGGCAATCGTTTGAAATAAATCTAAATTAATTATTTTGTTTTGGTTAATGTGTTCTAGTTAATAAAGGGGAGTTTATAAGAAATGAAGCATGCACTAATGACATGTGGTATAATTCAAATGTTATTTATACCCATAAAATGTCTATTTACTGAATAGAAAGATTTTTAAATCAATAAGCGAATTTATTGAGGTTCCAATTTATAATTTATAACATTTAATGTTGACTCAATTACAATTAATTGATTTAAATCATGCAGTTAGCGTAGATTTGTTTTGTAATTGGAGTAGTTAATTCTATAAGATGAAGTAGATGCTAATTCTATTTATAATTGAACCATTTGTTGATATAGATTATAGAAAACAAGATTTATAATTTAATTAAAGTATCAACATTCAACAATTGTAATTATTGAAAATTAAAATGGAATTTGAGGATAATAAGGTGAAACCATGAACAAATGTTAATGCATCCTTATTACTGGTAAAAGATGAGTATATAAAAGTTTGAAAATCAAAAATAGGTTTTTGAAAACTTAATTTATAATTTCTAAATATAAGGAAGTGGGAAAATTAACACTGCAATGGATAGACTTATCAGCTTTTAATTTACATCTAAATTTGTTTAGATCAATTTGGAAATTAATAAAATTGTGGATATATTTTGAAATGTAAACGAAACGTCTAGATTTACATTTGTAAATATGTTTAAAATAAAATGTAAATGATAAGGAATTTATTTATTTCCTAAATCCGTAACGTGTGTAATTAATATTATTTATCTTTAGGGAGCACTTCCGTTTGCACGTTAAAATTCGTACACACCTATTCTTTTGCGATCTATCTAAATAGACGATTATAAACCCTAGCCTCCATTCTATTCTCTTTTGCTGTACGTTCATCTCTTCAACTCTTTCTCTACCTCAATGGATGCAATTCTAGATCCAAATTCAAAATGCAAATCAGATCCAAAACTAAAAATTAAAAGTCCTCAGAAAATTTCCGAAAAAATATATGTCGAAGATATCATAGATATGAATCAGCGTCTGCTATCTGTTTTTCGAGATTGCGCTTCGATTAGCGAGAAATTACGGTCAAAGGTCTAAAATTCGAAACCCTAAAGGCCGATTTGGGGCTTTTTGATTCTTCATCAAATCAGCGAAATCAAAATGTGGGTTTGGTGGAGATTTTCGTGGGGAGTTCAACGATGGTGGTCTCGTGGCAAAGCTCGACCTGAGGAGGCGTATTTTGGCGATTTAGGGTTCGAAGCCCTAGGGTTTTAGGTGGCGGAGGTCTTCGTCGTGGGCCGTGCGCGCTGGGCAGGGGGTGCGGCCGATGGTGAGGGACGCGGTGATGATGGTAGCATGTTGGATAATGGCGCGGTGATGGCTTGAGGGTCGGTCAAAGGGGGGAGTCCGAACGTGAATTTTGGTTTCGGCTGTAGCAATTTGCGTGTTGGGGGAAAGAGAGGTGACGTGGACAAAGGGTGAGTGTTTTCTTTATTTAATTATTATTTCGTTTTATTTTGAAATTCAAATGTTCAAATCGATATAACTTCCGCATACGAACTCCGTTTCACGAACGATTTTTTTTGTTAGGATCGTAATAAAATTCCGGACGATTTGACGCTGGTTTGGACAGATTTGGAGACCGTCGGAGTGTTTTAACCCACTCACAATTTCTAAAATTTCTTGTGTTTGTTAAATTAATTTTAGATATGAGTAGAAATTTATTTATGACTGTTTGGCATGTCTTATTCATTATCTTTGATAAATCGCATTCATTTAATATAACTGTTAATTTATTTTATTTATTGCATAAATTTGACAGTTAGAATTTATTTAATTGCATATTAACTGCCAGGCATAGTTATGTTAAATTTTTATTTCATATTAACTGCCAGTTATTACCTGTTATATATTATCAGATATATATTGTGTAACATCCCGCTTTTTCGCACACTTTAAATCGACACACGTGCCAATTCAAACCATACGGAAGGGCAGATTGTTATGGGGTAAATAAGAAAAAAAACAGAGAAGAAAAAAAACTAAACAGAATCTCACGGCGGAAGGATAAAATATAATAATCAAATATACAGTTTATAAATCTGTTTACAAAACCATTTATATAATACATATCAGAGTTACACATACCAATAACAATGCAGCGGAACAGTGTGTAGTGCACTAGTATAAATAATAATAATATAAATCTTCGTCTTCGTCCTCCAGAGCTAAATCTTGCAATCCTGAAATGCTCGGACTGACCCGAGCGAATTTGAAAAGACAAAAACACTCGAGTCAGAACTAAAAGATCTTATGCGAGTCAAATTAACATAAATAAATATGAGTGCGGTAACTAAAGAGATGCTCGGGATTTACATCTCCTAAGGATCCGTTAAACTATTTACTATGTAGTATATTGCGCTATTATAATAGTGTCTATTTGTCAAATAAACTTACTTTTTAATAGCGTTAAGGGGTTACCCATATAGCCCTTAATACAGAATATATTCCCATAGTCTATACAGTACCGTAATCTCCCCCGTACTGGGCGTCGTCAGAGGGCACTCCATAGGTATGGTACAAAACCAAAATCGTATAAGGCGCACTAGGGTAGGTGACACGGCACAACTAGGCAATGCCACGGTAGATATACCAATTGCTATCCGGGCTGGTGGTAACGCATAGCCGCAGCTACCGCCCACCTCGAACTAATACCCCAAATGAAAGAAATAAATAGTGGCCACCGAACAATCCAAAGTTAGAGTATAGTATCGAAGGAGTGCGTTCGATCAGAGGAATGACCTCATTGGCCCGTGAATCGCTCCTGTTTTAGCCACCTTATGCCAACTCATGGGAGTTGGGTCCACGTATTTACCTTATAGGAAACGTCGCCACCAACCTACTTCATTCTGGAATCTCCACCGCGTACACGGTTAGTCAAAGTGGTTTTCGGTATCGACAGAGAGTATGTCCATATCCGATCCCGGTCTCTTTGCCAACCAATCGTTATTATAACACCGTGGTCATTTAAATAATTATACTTTAAAACCAGAATAAAATATCCATTTCAAAACCATATAAATATGATATCATTTCCATTTAAAACCCGAATTAATACGATATCATTTTTTCCAATATATATTCCTTCCAAAATCATAGGGTTTCCAAAGTAAAATATTTAGAAATCAACTCTTGAACATAATATTTCCAAATTATACTACCTTGAAAAACATAGCTTTGAAACAAATTTCCACCTCTTAAATGGTTAAATATTAAACTACTTTTATAAAACAAAATAGCTTCTTTAGATTTCACAAATCAATTTCAAATATCGATTTACACTTCCAAATACCATTTCACTTGTTATGTTTCAAGGCTTTAAATATTTCGCCATTTCAAAAAAACAACTCATTTGACAAATCCATATGTATCAAATTCAATTACTTCTTATTTAGACTTGAAATGTTTGCTTAATGAATTCAATATAATTTAAGAAAACCTTTAACTTCATATAACTGGATCATCTTTCAATTTATTATATATTCATTTAATCAACCTGATATTCATTAAAATCACTTTACACAAAAATCAAGTTATAAAAATCATACCCTTTAAAATTTCTAATTTTTATTAAATTTCAATTTAACATAATAATCATCTTCCAAATCTATTCTCATTTAAGTCATAAAACTCCAGAAATTAAATTTTAAATAAATGTTTAATCTTATTTGATCTTAAAATCAAACTTTATTTAAACTTCAAATCAAATTTATACAAAGCTTAAAAACCGGAAATTACTATATATATATATATATATAATAGCCTTTATCAATAACCAAATCAATACCTCATAAACCATATATATATATATATATATATATATATATATATATATATATATATATATATATATATATAACTTTACAAAACCATAGAAAAACATTTCCAAAAATAATTATATATATTTACCGCGGTGCCTGTATAAAATTTTCTATCCTATGGTCAAGTGATACGGATGTTTATCATTTCAATCCGCAATCTAAAATAAAAATTTTGCGGTTGTATATCATTTCAAACCACAATCCCGAATGAAATGAAAAATGCATGATAACTTGCAGTTTAATGATATAAAATAAAACATCCATTAATCATCCATCATCCATCATCCATCATCCATATCACAATCATCATCCAATAATAAATCAATATCAATATACATCTGATAATATATAACAGGTAATAACTGGCAGTTATATTCAAAAATGAATTTAACAGCTATTAAACTAATAGTTTATATGCAAATAAATAACTATAACTGTCAATTTATACGCAGTAATAAAATTTATGAACAGTTAAATTAAATAAATGCGATTTAACAGAGATAAGGAATAAAACATGTCAAATAGTCATAAATAAATTTCTACTTATATCTAAAATCAATTTAACAAACATAAGAAATTTTAGAAATTGTGAGTGGGTTAAAACACTCACCTTTTGAATTTAAATCGAATTTAAATTCGATTTAAACCCAAAAATTCGACGGTCTCCAAATCTGTTCAAACCAGTGTCAAAAGATCTGGAATTTTATTATGATCCTAACAAAAAAAATCTCACGTGAAACGGAGTTCGTAGGAGAAAGTTATACGCATTAATGGTGATTGAAATTTCAAAAAAAAAAAGAAAAAAGAATAGAAATAAAAGAACACCTTCAAGCGCCACGTCATCCCCTTTTCTTTCCCCCTCTCCCTCATGCGTTTTGCTTCCAGATTTTTCTGAGAAGTTTGAATTTTAGCTTTTGATTTGGTTTGGAATTTTTATTTGGATCTAGGATTTGTTTGTCTGCCATTGAGGAGGAGAATGAGCTGATGAAATTTTACGCGCAGACAAATGAGAATAGGCGGAGGCTAGGGTTTAGCGGGGTATTTATAGATGAAGTTGGAATAGACAAATGGATCCGAATTTAAATGAATTCACAATTTGTCAAATTTAAATTCCAATAATCCATTTATTTGATTTTTAGATCTTATTATGAATAAATAGTCAACTTACCATTCCTATCATTTCTGATTGCAATTAGCTTCAAATTTATTAACCAAACCTCCATATCAAATAAAGATTTATTGCAAAAATTTTAGTGTTTACCTTTAATTAAAGTAAATTCAATAAATTAAAAAATCTTATTTCAAATGAAATTTTATACCATTCGTATTCAATTCTCTTTAATAAATCAATCATCATCTTATGTATATATTTAACATTAGTGTATATCAATTTACCCCAATTAAATAAAATTTTATTCCCAAATTGATTTACTGCCTAATATAACATTTGAATTTTATTCCCAATTCATAAATTACTACCTTAACTAAATTTTACGTTTCCCTTTTAATTTACATTTTCACCTTACGTTACTACATTAATTATCCTTAAAGTAACGTCTATTATTAATAACAATATTATAATTACTTACCATTTTATTTCATAAATTAATCCATTTATAAATATATGCACATCTACAAATTAAGATTCTAAATCCAATTTCTTATTCCATTTAGGTTCCATTCCTTCACCTTATGAATAACTAGCATTTCCTATTCATTTGTTACATCTACTTACATTCACTTTATGAATAGTTTGATATTCCATTTATTACCAACTTTAATTATTGCAATTTATTATCTACATACAATTTGAATCTATTCATTTAATATAACAAATCAAATTTCCATTCACACCTTATTATCAACCCACAATTTATTGTAATTCATTATCTTAGATAGATTTTATACAATTAATATCAACTTTAAATTAAATTTCTATCCAATGAATACTTATTCATCAATCAATTCAATATTTACTTTTCTTTCCCTCTATTTGATACTTAACCTAGTATACATTTAATGGGTAAACATAACATTGAATTATAATGCATTTCTCATGCATGCTTCATTTCATATAAATTCCTTTTTATTAACTAATTCACATTAACAAAACAAAATATTATTATTTTTTTATTTCAATCGATTACCAGTCTAGACTTAATATATTAAATAAACGGTTAACCTAAAACGATTGTTACCCCTTTAGCATTCAAATTCACTTACGACTATTATTAACACAATGTTGCCATTTGATTTATATATATTTAAATAAATTATATGAATAAGTAAAACTTTAAAAAATATCTTACCTGCAAATTTACTCACAAACATCCTAAATTACCAACTTGCAATTTATTTTTAATTACTAAATTTGCGTTGATTATATCAAGTTGAGATTTAATACGTATTATTTCCTCAAATAAATAAATCTTTGGATTTAAATTCCCAAAACCATAAATTATGTCCTACCATAAATCTATGCTTTTATTATTTTACATTCACACTCCCGTTACTCTATAATAAATCACCAAGTAACGATATCCTAAACTAACATTAATTTATATATCAATCCTTATAACTCAATAAATTTGTCAAATATGAAAAACCTTAACAATACTTACACATATTATCTTACTTACAATAATGTAATATTAAACGTTGAATTTCATTTATTTGCAATACTTCAATTCAATTAATAAATACTGCTCCTATACTTAAATCTATATTAACAAATCGTTAGATTTGGATCGATAGAAATCGGTTTACCAAAGCTTACGTACACATTACGTAAATAAACAACTATATAAATTTGCCACCTATTAGCTCTCAATTTTATTCTTAAGTTTGTTACCTATCAATTTAGATTATACTTCCATCTATAATGCAAATCTAAATCTCCTCTAACTGCATAAATTAGGGCAATTTATTGCAATTGATTTCCCATTAAACTTCATAAATTAACAAATTGAAACCTAAATAAAAACGTTTATTTATTTAAAAATCTTGTTGTTTAATTGAATTGACCATTCACGGATATAATTTACATTGTTCTCCAATTATTACTTAAATACATCACACAACGTTAAATCTATATTCAATACAATTTGTTACCAAAATTAATTTAACGAAAACAGTTACGCCCTTAAAATTTCTCTTCATTCATTAATTGCTAATTTTTATTCAATTAAACCCATTCATTTGATTTCCCTATTATGAATCAATTATAAACTCATCATCTTAAAGGTGATGTCTACATTTTATACTACAAATTTACCCCTTTATATTCCAATATCAATTAATGCTCACATACAAATTTAGATCTTAACTCCAATTAATTATTCCATTTAATCCATTAATTACTAACTTTAATTATTGAAATTTGATTGTCTAACATACAATTTGAACCTATTTCCAAATTTTCATAATTAATTAACCCTTACAATAGTTAACAAATAAAAGGGATTGTATTAAATAAATTATTTATTGTCCTGCATTTCTTTATTTCACCCATCTACATTCAATACCCATAATCAATATTTTATTTCACTGTTAAATCCAATACTTGCATTACTTTACTTATTCTAACTTATATCCAATTCAACAATTTCCACTATTTCTATTAATTACAATATATAGTTAAATTTGTAAATTCTAATTTCCCTTGGTACATCAAATTTCACATACTCTTTCATATAAATAACTAAGATTTTTATTCCTTTCTAAATTTAAATTAAAAATCCTATTAATTATATTCATTTTAAACATCGAATTTACATGGGTCGTTACATATTGATATTGATTTATTATTGGATGATGATTGTGATTTGGATGATGGCTGATGAATGATGAATGGAAGTTTTAGTAAACTGCAAGTTATCATGCATTTTTCATTTCATTCGGGATTGTGGTTTGAAATGATATACAACCGCAAAATTTTTATTTTAAATTGCGGATTGAAATGATAAACATCTGTATCACTCGACCATAGGATAGAAAATTTTATACAGGCACCGCGGTAAATATATATAATTATTTTTGGAAATGTTTTTTATGGTTTTGTAAAACTATATATATATATATATATATATATATATATATATATATATGGTTTATGGGATATTGAATTGGTTATTTATATATATATATATAGAAATTTTTGGTTTTTAAGCTTTGTATAAATTTTATTTGAAGTATAAAATAAAGTTTGATTTTTAAGACCAAATACGATTAAGCATTTATTAAAATTTAATTTCTGGAGTTTTTATGACTAAAATGAGAATAAGATTTGGAAGATGAATATTAAGTTAAATTGAAATTTAATAAAAATTTAGAATTTTTAAAGGATATGATTTTTATAACTTGATTTTTTTGTAAAGTGATTTAAATGAATATCAGGTTGATTTAAATGAATATATAATAAACTGAAAGATGATACGGTTGTATTAAGTTAAAGGTTTTTCTTAAATTATATTGAATTCATTAAGTAAATATTTCAAGTCTAAATAATAAGTAATTGAATTTAATATATATGGGATTGTCAAATGAGTTTGTTTTGAAATGGTGAAATATTTAAAGCTTTGAAACATAAGGATTGAAATGGTATTTGGAAGTTTAAATCGATATTTGAAATTGATTTGTGGAATCTGAAGAAGCTATTGTGTTATATAAAGTAATTTAATATTTAACCATTTAAGAGATGGAAATTTGTTTCGAAGTTATGATTTTCAAGGTAGTATGATTTGGAATTGTTATATACAGGAGTTGTGATTTCTAAATATTTCACTTTGAAAACCCTATGATTTTGGAAAAGAATATATATTGGAAAATAAAATGACATTATATGATTTTGGGTCTAAATGATATCGTATTGATTTGGGGTTTTAAAAATATAAACGATATCGTATTTATATGGGTTTAAAATGGATTTTGTTCTGGTTTTAAAGTATAATTATTTTAAATGACCGCTGTGTTATAATAACGTTTGGTTGTTGAAGAGACCGGAATCGGAAGTTGTCATACTCTCTACCAACTCCGAAAACCACTTTAACAACCGTGTACGCGGTGGAGATTCCAGAATGAAGTAGGTTGGTGGCGGCATTTCCTGCAAGGTAAATACGTGGACCCGAATCCCGTGAGTTGGCATAAGGTGGCCAAAACAGGAGCGATTCTCGGGCCAATGAGGTCATTCCTCTGATCGGACACTCCTCTTCGATATTATACTTTGACTTTGGATTGCTTCAGTGGCAAATTTTACTTTGATTTTTGGGGGAGTTTGTTCGAGGTGGGCGGTAGCTGCGGCTATGGTTTCCATCAGCCCGGATAGCAATTGGTATATCTACCCTGGCATTGCCTAGTTGTGCCGTGTCACCTACCCTAGCGCGCCTTATACGATTTTGGATTTGTACCATACCTATGGAGTGCCCTCTGACGACGCCCAGTACGGGGGAGATTACAGTACTGTATAGACTATGGGAATATATAACTGTGTTAAGGTGGAAAATGTAAAGCCTTAACGCTATTTAAAAGTAAGTTTATTTTACAAATAGACACTATTATAATAACGCAATATACTACATAGTAAATAGTTTAACGGATCCTTAGGAGATGTAAATCCCAAGCATCTCTTGAGTTACTCCACTCATATTTATTTCTGTTAATTTAACTCACATAAGATCTTTTAGTTCTGACTCGAGTGTTTTGTCTTTTCAATTCGCTCGGGTCAGTCCGAGCATTTCAGGATTTGAAGTTTAGCTCTGGAGGACGAAGACGAAGATTTGTAGTATTACTATTATTATTTATCTAGTGCACTACACACTGTTCCGCTGCATTGTTATTGGTATGTGTAACTCTGATATGTATTATATAAATGTTTGTAAACAGTTTTATAAACTGTATATTTTATTATTATATTTTATCCTTCCGCTGTGAGATTCTATTTTGTTTATTTCTTCTCTGTTTTTCTTATTTACCCCATAACAATCCGCCCTTCAGTATGGTTTAAATTGGCATGTGTGTCGATTTGAAGCATGCGAAAAGGAGGGACGTTACAGTTGGTATCAGAGCTTTGGTTTAGCGATAAACCTTAGCTTTGTGGGGGTTTGACTCTTTACTAACAGGGTAGTAATACCCTATGGGAGTCGCTGAGTGTTTATATATGAGAGAGCGTATTTGTTAGTGTTATAAAAAGGTTTTAATATTGTGTTGATCAGTTCCGTTTTGTATTTATAAATTCTGGTTGGTGCAAGGGACGCTGTGACATCAATAGGAATTTCTAAACACTTAATAGGACAGACCGACATAATATTTGTTTTTAATATAGGTGAATGAAATAATTTTGCCTATTATATTTTCTATATATAAAATAAAATTTTCAAATGATATCTATATTTGATTGCAATATATTGGTTGTTAGGAATAAAATTTATAAATAATAGGTAAATAAGATTAAAAATAAATAAATGTAATTTGTGAATTTAGAACTTAAGTTCCGGGGTTTTTGAAAACTTCTTTCAAATGATTTGGAATATAATAATATTGTTATAAGTATTTTCTGATATAAATTAAAAGAAATTGTTTTAAAGAAGATTTTTGGAGAAAATAAGTTTTGTACTTTCCTCTCTGTCGCTGGAAAATAGTTTCGGTGATGAGTGCACGCATCATCGACATTCATTTTCGAGTTTCGAAGTGGGAATGCCACTGTAGTAATTAACTGCAGAATCGTTAAGAAATTTTATCGTTTTAATTATAATTGGATATATATGTTAAGCGTAGATATCTGTCTATTATTTTAAATGATTTAAAATTAAACCCGGTATTTGGTTCTTAGGTTCCAATTAATTAATAGGACAATTAAGTGTAGCAAATTTGAACCTTTAAGTAAAGTAAAAATGGTATTAAATGAAATTGAAAATTTGTAACTTATGAAATAAAGATTACTATTATTGAACTTTAATTTAATTTAAGGAAATAGAACAAACTTGTATAACTTTCAATTATACTCTTAAATAACATATATAACTTACCAAATATTAAAAGTTGAAATGTTTAATAGGAAATGTAATGAAAATTGTACAAGTAAAGGTAGGTAATGAAGTATTCAATGAAATCGCTGTTAAATGAGAATTTAATGTTATAAACTTAAGTTATAATTGAAATTTTACCAAGTAAATATAATTAAAGGTAAGTATGGTAAATAAACGATTATAAACTTAAGTAATTAAAGTGAAAATAAATGAATGTAATATAATAAAGAGAAATTGTAAATTTAAGAAATAAGGTAGAGTTATTTCTGAATATAATTGAAAGAAATAAAATGGAAATAAAATTGAATGAAATAAATGAAAATAAAAGATAAATTGTTATATGAATGAAAAGAATCAAACGACTAATGTATGAAATAAAATTTATAATAAGTTAATTTGATTTGTTGATTTAAATTGTTGTTTGTCGTGGTTTGGAGTTGTTTAAGGGAACTTTAATCTTGTTGGGATGGATGAATAATCCATTGGGTTTAATCTAAGACTATTGAGTAAATGATGCACTTGATGGTTTATTCTTCATTCCGTATAACTTAAAAGTTTTGAACCCGAACAACTATTTGTTTGTTTGATTGAATGGTTGTTTGTATTTGTTGTATATGCTGTTTGTTGAAATTGTTGGTTGTTGTATTGATTTGTTGATAGTGATTGAAACCACTTAAATATTTCACATTCTATAAATTGTTACCTCTTTGGATTTTATAAGTGAAATACAGGTTATGGAAGCAATTGTTACTGCTTTTGGTTCCATAAATTAAGCGTAAATTGCACGACAAATAGGTACGTTTAGAATTACGGTTTATAGCGCTATTTTATACATTTTCCCGTGTAGGGATACATATTATTTTTGGAAAATATTTGTGTATATTGTTATACTTTGATATTATATTTTCTCCCGAGCCTCTCCGTACAAAGGAGACTCTGCCAAAAATTCTCCGTAAAATTTTAGACTTAGAATATTTTAAAAATGTTTTCCGAACTTTAGTAATTTAAGTATAAAAAGATATTACGATTATAAAATGGGGATATTTTATTTAAGGTAATAAATTTAGTAAGTTATTGTTTATGAGTTAATATTTTTAATAAGATGTATTTTTATTTAATTCTTCTTTTCCCTTCCTTTCCTTTTCGGGGACGAAAAGTTTTGAGTGGGGGAGAGTGTAACGACCGGTGTAAATTCGATGTTTAAAATGAATTAAATTATAGGATTTCTAATTTAAATTTAGGGAGAAACAGAAATCTTATTTGTTTACATGAAAGAGAATGTTGAAATTTGATGAACCTAGGGTAATTAAAATTTTACAAATTTAATTTTATATTTCAATTAATTGGAATAGTGAAAATTTGGAAATAGTTTCAAATTTATGTAAGACAATGAATTGCAGTAATTAAAGTTAATAAATCAATGGATTAAATGGAATAATTAATTGGAGTTAAGATCTAGATTTGTATGTGAGCATTCATTGATATTGGAATATAAAAGGGTAAATTTATAGTATAAAATGTAAACATCACTTATAAGATGATGAGTTTATAATTGATGCATAATAGGGAAATCAAATGAATTTGTTTAATTGAATAACAATTAGCAATTAATGAATGAAGAGAAATTTTAAGGGCGTAATTGTTTTCGTTAAATTAATTTTGGTAACAAATTGTATTGAATATAGATTTAACGTTGGGTGGTGTATTTAAGTAATAATTGGAGAACAATGTAAATTATATCCGTGAATGTTCAATTCAATTAAACAACAAGATTTTTAAATAAATAAACGTTTTATTTAGGTTTCAATTTGTCAATTTATGAAGTTTAATGGGAAATCAATTGCAATAAATTGCCCTAATTTATGCAGCTAGAGGAGATTTGGATTTGCATTATAGATGGAAGTATAATCTAAATTGATAGGTCACAAACTTAAGAATAAAATTTAGAGCTAATAGGTGGCAAATTTATATAGTTGTTTATTTACGTAATGTGTACGTAAGCTTTGGTAAACCGATTTCTATCGATCCAAATCTAACGATTTTTTAATATAGATTTAAGTATAGGAGCAGTATTTATTAATTAAATTGAAGTATTATCGGTTGATATAAAATGACGAATAAATTTGAAGTAATGTAAATGGTTATACTAGGATAAGAAGAGAATATAGGAAAACAAGGGTAAGTTGTTAATTTATTTAAATGAATTAATATTATTAGATAGTAAATTGAATTAGATCAATGTCCTGTATGGTTTAGTAAAGAAAGCTTTTAAAGGAAAACCTTTAATTTATAAATGAAAATCAATGCATTAAATTTGGTGTGACTGAATGTATGCAAATAATTTTGTAAGAATAAGTTAATAAACAGTTTATTTGCTCATACCCGATTTAAATTGGAATAACAGAAAGAACAAGAACTTGATTTGCCTAGGCATTTTTATATTTATAAACTATAACTAAATAGAAAGTTTGGTAGTAAATAGGATATAAGAAGACAAAGGCAACTAGTAAATTTATAAACGAATTCATAATAATGAAGTAGTAATTAATGCATATATTTTTGAGCATTTGTGATAATTACAAAATTTTTACCCATTCATCTAATTTATTTAATTTAATCAAAATCTATGGCAACATTTTTGTTAATGATGGTTGTAAGTGAATTTGAATGTAAAAGGGTAACAATTATTTAGGTTAACCATTTTGAGTATGTTAAGTTAAGAATGGCAATCGTTTGAAATAAATCTAAATTAATTATTTTGTTTTGGTTAATGTGTTCTAGTTAATAAAGGGGAGTTTATAAGAAATGAAGCATGCACTAATGACATGTGGTATAATTCAAATGTTATTTATACCCATATAATGTCTATTTACTGAATAGAAAGATTTTTATATCAATGAACGAATTTATTGAGGTTCAAATTTATAATTTATAACATTTAATGTAGACTCAATTACAATTAATTGACTTAAATCGTGCAGTTAGCGTAGATTTGTTTTGTAATTGGAGTAGTTAATTCTATAAGATGAAGTTAATGCTAATTCTATTTATAATTGGACCATTTGTTGATATAGATTATAGAAAGCAAGATTTATAATTTAATTAAAGTATCAACATTCAACAATTGTAATTATTGAAAATTAAAATGGAATTTGAGGATAATAAGGTGAAACAATGAACAAATGTTAATGCATCCTTATTACTGGTAAAAGATGAGTATATAAAAGTTTGAAAATCGAAAATAGGTTTTTGAAAATTTAATTTATAATTTCTAAATATAAGGAAGTGGAGAAATTAACACTGCAATGGATAGACTTGTCAGCTTTTAATTTACATCTAAATTTGTTTAGATCAATTTGGAAATTAATAAAATTGTGGATATATTTTGAAACGTAAACGAAACGTCTAGATTTACATTTGTAAATATGTTTAAAATAAAATGTAAATGATAAGAATTTATTTATTTCCTAAATCCGTAACGTGTGTAATTAATATTATTTATCTTTAGGGACCACTTCCGTTTGCACGTTAAAATTCGTGCACACCTATTCTTTTGCGATCTATTTAAATAGACGATCATAAACCCTAGCCTCCATTCTATTCTCTTTTGCTGTACGTTCATCTCTTCAAATCTTTCTCTTCCTCAATGGATGCAATTCTAGATCCAAATTCAAAATGCAAATACGATCCAAAGCTAAAAATTAAAAGTCCTCAGAAAATTTCCGAAAAAATATATGTCGAAAATATCAACAAAATGAATCAGCGTCTGCCATCTGTTTTTCGAGAGTGCGCTTCGATTAGCGGGAAACTATGGTCAAAGGTCTAAAATTTGAAACCCTAAAGGTCGATTTGGGGCTTTTTGATTCTTCATCAAATCAGCGAAATCAAAATGTGGGTTTGGTGGAGATTTTCGTGGGGAGTTCAACGATGGTGGTCTCGTGGCGTAGCTCGACCTGAGGAGGCATATTTCGGCGATTTAGGGTTCGAAACCCTAGGGTTTTAGGTGGCGGCGGTCTTCGTCGTGGGCCGTGCGCGCTGGGCAGGGGGGTGCGACCGATGGTGAGGGACGCGGTGATGATGGTAGCATGGTGGATAATGGCGCGGTGATGGCTTGAGGGTCGGTCAAAGGGGGGAGACCGAACGTAAATTTTGGTTTCGGCTGTAGTAATTTGCGTGTTGGGGGAAAGAGGGGTGACGTGGACAAAGGGTGAGTGTTTTCTTTATTTAATTATTATTTCGTTTTATTTTGAAATTCAAATGTTCAAATCGATATAACTTCCGCATACGAACTCCGTTTCACGAACGATTTTTTTTGTCAGGATCGTAATAAAATTCCGGACGATTTGACGCTGGTTTGGACAGATTTGGAGACCGTCGAATTTTTGAATTTAAATTGGATTTAAATCCAATCTAAATTCAAAAGGTGGGTGTTTTAACCCACTCACAATTTCTAAAATTTCTTGTGTTTGTTAAATTAATTTTAGATATGAGTAGAAATTTATTTATGACTGTTTGGCATGTTTTATTCATTATCTTTGATAAATCGCATTCATTTAATATAACCGTTAATTTATTTTATTTATTGCATAAATTTGACAGTTAGAATTTATTTAATTGCATATTAACTGCCAGTCATAGTTATGTTAAATTTTTATTTCATATTAACTGCCAGTTATTACCTGTTATATATTATCAGATATATATTGATATTTATTTATTATTGGATGATGATTGTGATTTGGATGATGGATGATGAATGATGAATGATGAATGGATGTTTTATTAAACTGCAAGTTATCATGCATTTTTCATTTCATTCGGGATTGTGGTTTGAAATGATATACAACCGCAAAATTTTTATTTTAAATTGCAGATTGAAATGATAAACATCCGTATCACTTGACCATAGGATAGAAAATTTTATACGGGCACCTCGGTAAATATATATAATTATTTTTGGAAATGTTTTTTATGGTTTTGTAAAACTATATATATATATATATATATATACGGTTTATGGGATATTGAATTGGTTATTTATATATATATATATATATATATATATATATATATATAGAAATTTTTGGTTTTTAAGCTTTGTATAAATTTGATTTGAAGTATAAAATAAAGTTTGATTTTTAAGATCAAATACGATTAAGCATTTATTAAAATTTAATTTCTGGAGTTTTTATGACTTAAATGAGAATAAGATTTGGAAGATGAATATTAAGTTAAATTGAAATTTAATAAAAATTTAGAATTTTTAAAGGATATGATTTTTATAACTTGATTTTTTTGTAAAGTGATTTAAATGAATATCAGGTTGATTTAAATGAATTTATAATAAACTGAAAGATGATACAGTTGTATGAAGTTAAAGGTTTTTCTTAAATTATATTGAATTCATTAAGTAAATATTTCAAGTCTAAATAATAAGTAATTGAATTTAATATATATGGGATTGTCAAATGAGTTTGTTTTGAAATGGTGAAATATTTAAAGCTTTGAAACATAAGGATTGAAATGGTATTTGGAAGTTTAAATCGATATTTGAAATTGATTTGTGAAATCTAAAGAAGTTATTGTGTTTTATAAAGTAATTTAATATTTAACCATTTAAGAGATGGAAATTTGTTTCGAAGTTATGATTTTCAAGGTAGTATGATTTGGAATTGTTATATACAGGAGTTGTGATTTCTAAATATTTCACTTTGAAAACCCTATGATTTTGGAAAAGAATATATATTGGAAAATAAAATGACATTATATGATTTTGGGTCTAAATGATATCGTATTGATTTGGGGTTTTAAAAATATAAACGATATCGTATTTATATGGGTTTAAAATGGATTTTGTTCTGGTTTTAAAGTATAATTATTTTAAATGACCGCGGTGTTATAATAACGTTTGGTTGTTGAAGAGACCGGGATTGGAAGTTGTCATACTCTCTGCCAACCCCGAAAACCACTTTAACAACCGTGTACGCGGTGGAGATTTCAGAATGAAGTAGGTTGGTGGCGGCGTTTTCTGCAAGGTAAATACGTGGACCCGACTCCCGTGAGTTGGCATAAGGTGGCTAAAACAGGAGCGATTCTCGGGCCAATGAGGTCATTCCTCTGATCGGACACTCCTCTTCGATATTATACTTTGACTTTGGATTGTTTCAATGGCCACTTTTACTTTGATTTTTGGGGGAGTTTGTTCGAGGTGGGCGGTAGCTGCGGCTATGCGTTTCTATCAGCCCGGATAGCAATTGGTATATCTACCATGGCATTGCCTAGTTGTGCCGTGTCACCTACCCTAGCGCGCCTTATACGATTTTGGTTTTGTACCATACCTATGGAGTGCCCTCTGACGACGCCCAGTACGGGGGAGATTACGGTATTGTATAGACTATGGGAATATATAACTGTGTTAAGGTGGAAAATGTAAAGCCTTAACGCTATTTAAAAGTAAGTTTATTTTACAAATAGACACTATTATAATAGCGCAATATACTACATAGTAAATAGTTTAACGGATCCTTAGGAGATGTAAATCCCAAGCATCTCTTGAGTTACTGCACTCATATTTATTTCTGTTAATTTAACTCACATAAGATCTTTTAGTTGTGACTCGAGTGTTTTGTCTTTTCAATTCGCTCGGGTCAGTCCGAGCGTTTCAGGATTTTAAGTTTAGCTCTGGAGGACGAAGACGAAGATTTGTAGTATTACCATTATTATTTATCTAGTGCACTACACACTGTTCCGCTGCATTGTTATTGGTATGTGTAACTCTGATATGTATTATATAAATGTTTGTAAACAGTTTTATAAACTGTATATTTTATTATTATATTTTATCCTTCCGCTGTGAGATTCTATTTTATTTATTTCTTCTCTGTTTTTCTTATTTACCCCATAACAATCCGCCCTTCAGTATGGTTTAAATTGGCATGTGTGTCGATTTGAAGCATGCGAAAAGGCGGGACGTTACACAGTGTGTGGCCTAGATCACCGTACCGAGGACCACTCCCGATCCCCTGCAACACAAAGCCGGAACCATACCTTACTTGACAGCCCTGAACAAGGCAACCCCGGCAGTTGTCATGATCAACCGCCCACACAGCCGAAATAAAAAGGGACCTCTAGACAGGGGTAAATCTCGTCCTACTTGGGCATGACCCACTTAGCCTTGCCGCACCTCCCCTGTTTTAGCCATTCCCGGTTGATGAGGCTTGAGGCTATGATTACCTTTATATAACACATTTATCTTAGAATGCTCATCGTCCACCTAACGATGTTCTGAAAGCATTCAATCCACACAAGTTCTTTCCGGGTTCGAACGAAACCGAAGGCACTATCTCACTACACTCGTTTTGGAATCATCCTCAGAGTTGACGACAATAGCCCTTGCAGTCTGAATCGTCATCTCGAACCTGAAAGTACTACGCCCGTTAAACTCGTATTGGAATCACCCTCAGAGTATTAACGACAATAGTCCTTACACCTCGAGTCTTCATTCTTCACTTTAGATTCACGACCTAACGTTTAATTTGGATCGATGTGGTTTTCGGAATTCCAAATTTGGAAACCCGATCCTAGTCTCATCGAATCCAAACGCCATCTTAATGTCCAAGTGATTTAAGTTTAACAAGTTAATTCAATTTAAAACATTGAATTCACACAACATCATTCACAGGTAAACATCACACATTCATCACTGATATATTAAATATCATATCACAGAATATCACAATATATCATCCAATAGATATCAACCAATTCAGATATTCCATAAACAATCATACATAAACAAGCATCATTAAATCCTTTATAATTAATTTAATCATCTTAAATTAAATTAATTACTTGAGAATTAACAACTAATCCTGCTTAAACAATCATTAATTAATTATAATTAATGAACCAATCACACTTTAATTACCTTCATAATCCAATTAATAAATCTTTAATTGTAGATTAATTATTCTTTATTCATAATCTTAATTAATCACCTAGATTAATTATTCTTTAATTACACTATGTAATTAGCCTTTAAATTAATTATACGAATTAATTTATCTTTAATCATTAATTTATCTTAATTAATTTCTAAATAATTAATTAACAAAAATTAATTACATAAATCCTGAATTAACTACATTAATTAATTATTACTTCTTTTCTCACTTCATTGATTAATTATCTTATAATTAATCATATTTATTAATTAATTAAACAATTAATTATTCATTACTTACATTAATTAATGACCCTCTAATTACTTTATTAATCAATTTTTCTCAAAATTACATTTATTAATCAATTATAACTTAATTACATTTATTAATCAAACCTGTTTACTCACAATCAGTAATTAGCTTCCCTTAATTACTTCACCAATTAAACCAACACCTTGATTAATTACATTAATTAATCCTTTAATTACCATTCAACAAGTAATTTCCTTAATTAATTACATTCAGCAATTATTCATTAATTACTTCACTAAGAAATTACACCTCTTTAATCACATTAAGTAATTATACTTAATCTCATCATTAAGTAATTCTTTTTAATCAATTAAACTTAATTAACTAACTAAAATTAACCACAATAACTTAATTAATTACACTGAGTAATTAATTTCTTTAATTACTTCATTAAGTAATTATGTTTAATAATTCTTCTTAATCATTAAGCAATTAACTTCTTAATTACTTATTACCTAATTATTTCTTAATTAATTAGCCTTGATTAATTAAATTTTAATTAACTAAATAATTACACTTAATTAATTACACTAACTAGTTTACCTTAATTTAATTACCCATATTAATCATTTAAGTAAATTAAGTAATTTACTTTAATTACCTTTATAAATAAAACTTGATTAAGATAAACCATACATTCGATTAACTTTTATCAATCATTTTAAAATTTAATTTTTAAATTCAAAAGCTTGTATTTTGTTTATTCAAAATCATCATCTTTTAATTTATCATTATCTTTAAATTTTTCCAAGTTAAATACCTTACTTTAATCACATTTAAACCACTTCAATAAGAATTTTATTTGAAAACATTGTTGTATAATTTAACAAAGCAATATTTATAACCAAACTATTTTTAAAACAAAAGTTTAAATTTTGAAAATCTAAACTTTAAAACTAAAATTCTTTTTAAGTCAAAACTTCATTCTTTATAAAACTAATTAAAACACTAGTTTAAAATTCAATTTGCTTTTAAATTCTGGAACTTCATTTTATATAGTACAAAATCCGGATAATACTAAAACTTTTAAAACAAACTATTCTAAAAGCAAAGTTAACTTAACTTGTTTAAACAAAAAGTTTTAAATAAAAAATTTCACGAACATTTAAACTGTTTTAAACTTGGTTTAAAAACTTAGTTTGCTTTAGATTTCTAAAATTCAATTTGCAGTTAAAAATAACGGACAGGAACAAAATCCTGGAAACCAAACTACTCGAGACTAAAAACACTTGACATCCCTTTCTACTAACTTCGAGTTGCACGCGAGATGAACATGAGTACGGCACGAAGAAAAACCTGGTCCATCATCTTCTCCCATGAACCAAAATTCCATATGCACACTTTCGACCTCGTGCACGTGCACGCTGGTCTTGGTCGGCGGCGACCATCGTCGCGGCACTCCACAAGTCACTCCTGACCCCACCTACCATCACGTCTCCCTGGATCGACGAAAGCATCACCGATTGGAAAAAAAGTGCATCAACACTTCAACCCTAAAAAGAACATGACCCAAGAAATCACTGCGGACGGCGAATCCCCTCATCGGAGGGCCTACCACCTCGCCCATACCCGCGTCACGAACCACCTAAACTATTCCCCCATAAGAGACTCGCCCGCCATCACCATTGAAGCCGCGATCACCACAAATTCAACGCAGACAACGCCAAGACCTCAAACCCTACTCTGCCATCCTCAGGTCGCCACGACCATCAGATAAACCTTCCACTATTTTCCCGAATCCCCAAACACCATGGCCACCTTCATGCAGAACCTCGACCACCACCTCAACTCTGATCAACGGTAATCGACCCAAACCCTAAATTCAAATAATCCTAAATTTCTCTTTGAATACCAATTTAAAATTTACAAACTTCATCTTAAAATTCATTATTTTGAACATCAGTTCAGGTTATATAAATCAAAATTTAAAATATTGAGATTGATTTTCATTCAATTTTGATTTTTCACTTTAAATCTGACATTTACAGTATAATTTTTTAATATAAATATTTAAATTTATTTTTAAACACAAGATTACTTCATTATAATCAAATTCCCTTCAATGATTAATGATTATCAGTGATTAACTTGGGAGATAGGATTTTTTTTAAAATCTAGAACAAGAACAAGAGCAGAGTTTTAGAATTTGCATATTTACAGATATTTACAGTCGCTACTATATGTACATTTGTATTCATCTTCAAATCACACATGCAAACATTGATATCATAATTACTATATCATTCATTTTACAGTATAATCATATAAAAGATTTAAAACTGTTTTTAAAAGTTGTTTACTCACCTGAATTAACAAGCAAAGAACACTGTATTTGACAAGCATTGATGAATCTATTTGCATCTTGCTGTTGATTTTTTTTGAACAATGAATTTTTGCTGAAATCTTGCTGTTGATTGAATCTTCATATTGAATTGCATGTTTCCAGGTTGAATACTTAGAATCTGAACTTGTAAATAGCTTCATAATTTTTTTTATTACAGTTTTTTAATGATCTTTGGTTTCCTTTTTTGTTGAGAAAAATTAAAGAAGTCTCCAGCTGAAGAAAATATACTGACCTTTTCTTTTAAACCTTAATTAAAAAACAAAATTTTCTTTTAGACAAAAACTTACCACTTGTTATCATGAATTGTCCAAAAGCTTACAAGTGTATTTACTCAATCTTTAGTAAATGACAAATGTAACTCCTTATTTTTAAATTTGTTTATTATGTTACAAATGTAAATTTTATCTTTTTAATGTAATTACTTATTTACAAATGCTTTAAATCTTAATTAAATACGATCCTAAATACTTATGTTTAATATAAACTGTGAAATGTATTTATCTCTTCATGCTTTATTTATTTATATTTTAAAAATCCATTTTCTAAGGATAAGTTTAAAAGAAATAAAATGAACATTTATTTAAATTTTATTTAAAATGTTTAAACTTAAGTTATTATATCTAACATTGATATTATATATAAAAACTAAATTTATTTTCAAAAACCAATTTAAAATAAAAACAAATTAAGCTTTTATAATAATATACCATTTTCAAGCTATTATACTTTTAATAAAATAAACTTTTCTTTAAGCGTTTTAAAAATATAAGATAAATTTTAAATAGCTTTTGAAAAGCATTTTATTAAATCGAATCAAAAATCTTCCAAATCACCATATAAACATATGTATATTATAAATTTGAAAACATATTTTCTGTTTAAGTTTAATCCATTATTTTCTATTTACAACATATATACAAATATATATATATATATATATATATACAATATAAATAGAACATTTTAGTTATTAACTTCAAAAATTATTTGAATTTTAAAACAAAACTTCAAATCACAATATATAAACATATATATTATAATTTGAAAACATTTTTATTAAATTTAAATTAAAACCAATTTCCATTTTACGATGTATACATATATACATTACAAATAGAATATATTTTTATTAACTTAAAAAGATTAATTATTATTTATTATATATATATATTATTATCCTTTGAAAAGAATAAACATTCCAAATTAAATTATTATTATTGAGTTTTTGAAAAGATAACATTTAATAAATTAGATTAACTAATAGTTTTGAAAGTATAACATTTGGTTAAATTAAATTATTAAATCAATATTACATATTTTAAATTAAAGTATAAATGGAAATTATTAAATAAGTATTGCCCAAAGTTCTGGGACATCACATTCCTCCCCCCCTTAAAAGAATTTCGTCCCTGAAATTAAAATCAAAGATAATTTAACAATCCCATACAGATTTTAAATTTAAAATAGCAATAAATGCTATCAACCATATACTAGAAACCATAACATTCAATTCAATCAATCAATTCTAGCTATCTAGACAGAATTTTGGACAGAATTTCCTTGAGTTTCCCAGGTACAAACACCGGGTTACTCGCTCTACGGAATCTAAACTAGCTACACTACTCTGATCTAGAACCCCCATATATCCAGATCTACAATCTAAACAGGATATCGAATCATAGAGAAGTCCGGTTCAAATTCCAAATCTCCCTGATCTGCTGGTTCTAAACCAGTGACGGATCAAATACATACTCCCTCGGAGATACGTGAAATACCTTACGAATTCTCAGCCATTCGAACTAGCAATTCAGTCCAGTAGATCAAACACTTATCCTTAAGATAATACAGAAGATTCCAATACACCTTTGAGCTACTTCCCATCTTATCTAATATCATTACTCTTATGATCGGAGAAAACTTATCCAAAGATTTAATGTCCGACTTCGAATTCCGAATCTCTTCATCTCTTGACCACAACTTCCGCCGATCCTGGGCTGCCCTCAACCTTCTTGACAATCCAAACTTCACAGATGCTTCACTGATCAAATCTGGATCAAGAATGAAATGAATTCCTGATTCCACTCAACAAGATGGTTCTCCCAAGATCCATCGAAATCCAAAACACTAATCTACCATACAAGCATCAAAACTTCAAACTAGCATCTTCTATTCTGTAATAGCTGCCACCATGCCTCCGCTGCACAACTCTGATCCGAAGAAGATAAGAATGCTTTTGATGAACACAAGCACAAACTTGATCAATTTATCCAGAAACATTGTCCATCAAATTCCACAAAAGCTTAGCGACCTGTTTGATTTGGTCACAAATACTACAACAGCAATCCAGTCAGAAAACTAGATCCCATCAATCCTGATTGCTTACAAAATCCTCTTTCCAGGAGCCTTCTCTCTTCCAGGCTAAACCACAGGAAAATACAAGAACCAGGTCGATACAGAATTCCATCTTCTGATGCGGACAGTCTCCCTTGACTTCCTCGATGATATTCAGAAAGTCTCAAACCACTTCGATAGCTCCAACATTCTTTAGAGGTGTCTCAAACTAAAACAAAGATTATTAAGAGAACTTTCGAACCATCGCAAGTCACTTTTGCGATAATACCAGTTCAGATTCCAAAGAAACTATTCTCTCTTACATAACAGAACAACTTAAGCCCTTCAAAAGAAGAAACTGATAGCCCACCTTAATCACAAACATCTTACCTAGCTGAGCTTCCAGAAGAAGTGGACAAGCCTTCACCATTTGCCCGACCTACTGACAAAAGAATCACAGAGACTTCTGAACCATCAAAGAAGCAGGCCACTCTTCTGCTTCCAGACTCCACCTCTTAGAATACTGCTAAGCCAAGAGACTATCTTGATAGCACACTCAACACCTCCAAGCTGCTACTGCTACCAAAGACTTTCTTATCCAAAAGCTCATCAAATCACAAAGCTACACAGCCACTTCCACAATAGAGCCTTCAAAATAGACAGATATCTCTCAGGAAACTCGATCTCAAACCAACCACAAACACACTGCCAAACCGAGTCTCAAACTCCAATACAGGTAGAACTCCTTCCTATGGTTGCCAAAATACCATTACTTGCTTCAGCACGTTCGACTGACCCAAATTCTAGAAAATCCGCTCGCACGAGCGCAATCCAAACTTATACTCCAAAGATAAACTCCGAACCTTCAAAAGGTTTCTTCAGAGATCGATGAAATCCATACATTAAGCTACCAAACTTACTCAAGATGTCCAAAACTGTCCTGGCAGATACTCTTCCAACCTCAAATACTCAGACTTCTTCCATTGATAGTCGTGCTATACACACCATTATCTCTCTTACTTCTAGAACTTATGTTGGCAAACCCGAACAGGTAACCTAACAAAATAGGTAGGAATAGATAAATATATATATATATGTATGTATATATATAAATTCAAAATTACAAATACGCTCTCTCAAGATAGACACCACTCCAAAGGCTAGGTATTCGCTCAACCTAGCGCTTTGATACCACAGTGTAACGACCCGCCTTTCACACAACAGAAAGGCGCATCATTAAGAAAAAAGAAAGGGATAGAAAAGAGAAAAGATAGAAAAGAAAGAACCAAACAACATCAGAATCTCACAGCGGAACGAATAAATTATATTAATCAAATAAAATATTATATAGTATCATATACATCAGAGTTATACAGCTCTAACAACTCAAACTAGACAGTTATAACACCTGTCTAGATATTACAACTCAAGTACAACACAAAGATGCAGATATAACTCTAACACAGGAGAACACTATATATATATATATATATATATATATACACACACGGTGAAGCCACCTACTCCATATCTCCTCCAGAACTCGTCAAAGCAAACCTGAACCCCTCGACTACTCTTATATAATATGAGTACCCAAGAGTTTAATAAAAACAGAAAATAAACACTTGGGGTCAGACATGGGTCTGGTGTGGGTAAACGGTTAAAAATTTCTTAACTTTAGAAAATCCTTTGAAAAACAAAGGTATCACATGAGACTCCCCACAAATAAACATGGGTAAGTTTTTACCTTACTCTAACCAAACAAATGATAGGAAATCCAGTGATATTATAATAGGGTCTAGGGTTTTCAAAATAAAATACAGAAATAGCAGGAATGCTTACATATTACGTTCCAACATAGTTGGGCACAATCAAAACCGTACAGGCACTTATTGGAGTTTAGATTCCATACAATGGCAGGGCTACTGGGGTACCGCCCGTCACAGTACGTGGCCTAGATCACCTTACCGAGGACCACTCCTGATCCCCGGCAATACAAAGCCAGAACCATCCCTTACAGGACAGTCCCGAACAAGACAACCATGGCAGTTGCCATGATCATCCGCCCACACAGCCGAAATAAAAAGGGACCTCTAGACAAGGGTAAATCTCGTCCTACTTGGGCATGACCCACTTAGCCTTGCTGCAGCTCCCCCGTTTTAGCCAATCTCGGTTGATGAGGCTTGAGGCTACGATTACCTTTATAGAACACATCTGTCTTAAAATGCTCATCGCCCACCTGACTATGTTCTGAAAGCATTTAATCCATACAAGTTCGTTCCGGGTTCGAACGAAACCGAAGGCACTATCTCGCTGCACTCGTTTTAGAATCACCCTCAAAGTTAACGACAATAGCCCTTTCACTCTGTATCTCCATCTCGAACCTGAAAGTACTACCCCCGTTAAACTCGTATTGGAATCACCCTCAGAGTATTAAAGACAATAGTCCTTACACCTCGAGTCCCCACTCTTCACTTGAGATTCGCGACCTAACGTTTAATTTGGATCGATGTGGTTTTTGGAATTCCAAATTTGGAAACCGGATCCTAGTCTCATCGAACCAAACGCCATCTTAATGTCCATGTGATTTAAGTTTAACAAATTAATTCAATTTAAAACATTGAATTCACACAGCATCATTCACAAATAAACAACACACATTCATCAATGATATATTAAATATCATATCACAAAATATCACAATATATCTTCCAATAGATATCAACCAATCTAGATATTCCACGAACAATCATACATAAACATGCATCATTAACTCCTTTATAATTAATTTAATCATCTTAAATTAAATTAATTACTTGAGAATTAACAACTAATCATGCTTAAACAATCATTAATTAATTACAATTAATGAACCAATCGCACTTTAATCACCTTCACAGTTCAATTAATTAATCTTTAATTGTAGATTAATTATTCTTTATTTATAATCTTAATTAATCAACTAGATTAATTATTCTTTAATTACACTATGTAATTAGCCTTTATATTAATGACACAAATTAATTTATCTTTAATCATTAATTTATCTTAATTAATTTCTAATTAATTAATTAACAAAAATTAATTACATAAATCCTTAACTAATTACATTAATTAATTATTACTTCTTTTCTCACTTCATTGATTAATTATCTTATAATTAATCATATTTATTAATTACTTAAACAATTAATTATTCATTAATTACATTAATTGATGACCCTCTAATTACTTTATTAATCAATTTTTATAAAATCACAATTAATAATTAATTATAAACATGATTACATTTATTAATCAAACCTGATTAATCACAATCAGTAATTAACTACCCTTAATTACTTCACCAATTAAACCAACACCTTGATTAATTACATTAATTAACCCTTTAATTACACTGAGTAGTTATCCCTTAATTACTTCCCTTAAGTAATTATCCTTTAATTACCATTCAACAAGTAATCTCCTTAATTAATTACGTTTAGTAATTATTCATTAATTACTTCACTAAGGAATTACACCTCTTTAACTACATTAAGTAATTCTTTTTAATTGATTAAACTTCATTAATTAACTAAAATTAACCATAATAACGTAATTAATTACACTGAGTAATTAATTTCTTTAATTACTTCATTAAGTAATTATGTTTAATAATTCTACTTAATCATTAAGTAATTAACTTCTTAATTACTTATTACCTAATTATTTCTTAATTAATTAACCTTGATTAATTAGTTTTTAATTAACTAATTAATTACACTTAATTAATTACACTAACTAGTTTACCTTAATTTAATTACCCACATTAATCATTTAAGTAAATTAAGTAATTTACTTTAATTACCTTTATAAATAAAACTTGATTAAGATAAACCATACATGTAACGACCCGCCGCTCTAACCGCCCCCAGTCGGTAATTAAACCAACTTGAGACGTTCAAAATGACGGATTGTTATTCAGTTTATAGAGTTTAAACAGAATCAGCCACAGAAACACAGAATAATAATATTAATATTTCACAAGAATGAATTTTTATACATATATCAGAGTTTATACAATGCATTAAATTTTATACAGCGGAACATTTCTTTTAAGTACAAAAATAAATCTCCGAAAAGCTAAAGTGAAGCGTTACCCCAACTCTTTCTCTAACTTCGCTGCCCGAAAATCTTCAAGCTGTAAAATACTGGGTCTGACCCGAGTATTACGTTCAAAAGAAAATAATACACAGGTCAGTCTAATTCAAACTCAGTTATTAGTGCATAGAAGCAATAATAATTAAATAGCAATTAGATGACAGTCACAGATAAATTCACCTATCCGACCCTTTTAACAAAGAAATCGGATAACGGTAAATATAACACTTATCAGTGTTAAACAATAAATCGGTGGATTTAGATTATCAACGAAGATGGATAAAGGGATTATTATCGAAGATAATTTAGAAAACAATCAAAATTTGCCTAAACGGCAATTAACAACAAAATCATCCAAATCGATTCAAAATATATTGAATTGGCAACATAAAACAATTTTCATCGAAAAGAAAACATCATTTAAAACATTAGATTTGGTAGGGCTGCAGTACACGCACGCGTGCACGGCCTTGCCACAACAACATGTGAACTCTGCGTGGCTGCAGTTCACGCATGCGTGCACTGCCTCGCCACTACAACATGTGAAATTATCACAACAGAGAATACTATCAGAAATCAAAGTTGCAGAGGTCAAGTCAGTGACTCAACACAACTGCAAAACCAAAACCTATGCAACATGGCAAGGTTTAAAATGCAACTGTTTGCATATACTCAAGTAAACTCAAGAAACAAGTTTCCAAACAACTCATGGCTGCACACGTCAACAAGTGTGATATTTTATACAAAATGAAACTGCGGCCACTTTGAATCCAGAGCAAACTGCAACAAGAATGCAGTCACCACCAAAGATCAGAGATGGCAACTTGGAGCTACAGACTAATCAAGTAAGTAGGTGCAACAAAAACTCAAGCTAACAAGACCCAAACTTCATTGTTGAAGATGAGGAGAAACAAGTGCAGACAGCACACAACAGGACTGGCGAATCAGAAGAAAAAAACAAGGGTAACCACTAACACAAGTGTACATAAGCAACAATGCACTGTACATCAAGTGATATCAGTGCAACAGGTCAAGGATGAGTATTAAACTGAAACAACGAAAGTGCAAGAGGTCAAGTCAGTGACTCAACACAACGGCAACAATCAAGGGCAAACTGCAACAACAATGCAGCCACCTCAAGATCACGAGACTGCAACAAAATAACTCAGATGCATAACTTCAACAAATCAAAACAGCATCAAAGCACATGATAATTGCCTCTGTGCAATGCAAATAAAATTACAGCCACCACAAGTATGCAAGGGCAACTGCAAATATACAACTTCCATATTGGGTCAAGCAAGTGCAACATAGTGACAAGCTACCCAGATTTCGAAATTCAATCATGTACAACAAGACTGCAAGATGTATGTAAATATAAGGCATGAAACCACAGTGCGACAATTCAACATGCAATATCAACACCAACAAGTAGTGCACACTGCATGTGAAAATTTCAAACTACCAGTGTAACAACAAGTGGTGCAACATACATATATGCAAGCAAATCAAAAATATCATGTACAAGTCTGGACAACAAGAATGCCCAGACCCAACAAATGTCACAAGTGGATCAAGTAAACAATGACAAAATACATCATAAACCAGTTCAAAAAGGCACAAGAAAGTCAAAGTGCACAAGAGATACAAGTGAAGCTACAACATGAAATAATGTTTGCATGCCCGAAAGGTCAGAGGCAATATAAATGCAAACTGCACATGAATGAAGACCACACGAGCTCAATGCATCCCAAATGCTCAAATATACAACAAGTGTATACATGTACATGAAGATAGCAGACAACATAACATGACCAAGAAATGCATATACAAGGATGAATGAAACTGATCAAGCAAGTGCAACAGGTACAAAGGTCACTGCAACATGAATACAAGTGCAGTGGGACTACAAAATACTCAAGTGTATTCACATATTAATTATGCTAACCCAAGTTGTAGTAAAGACTGCAGAGACAATTATCATCAGAAAACAAAGCACGTAAAGGCGTTAGGGAATATGCAACCTGATCAACCAGGTGCAGACAAAATGAAGTCGAGACCAACAATAATGGCAACAACTCTATTAGGTCATGATTTAAACCCAAAATGCAAAACAGTGACAAAGATATCACAATATAATTCATAGCCGAGAGACCAAAAGCATAACCAAGTGGAATCGAACAGGGTCGGACAGTGGGCAGTAAGGCCAAATCCACAGAGTACAACTCGAGTAAATCACAGTGGACATTACTCATATAACACACACACACACACATAGATGTGTGTATACACATGGTAGTAAAGATATAATGACCAAATATAGCATGGAAAAAGTCGAACAAGACCAACATCACAAAAATCAAGTTCAATATAGTCAAGGCCGAAGCCAAAATATTATCACAAAATCGAAATCGAAGTTGAGCAAGTCATAAGTCGACATCGTGGTGGCCAGCAAATGACCGAAGTCAAAAAGGGAACCATTGTGATGAACAAGTCATCAACAATTCAGAGCATAAGACAACTACCAAATGAAGTCAACAGCCAAAAAAAAAACAGCATCAAATATTATGGTGATGGTGACCCAAAATCTCAACGGTGCCATGATGACCGAACTATATGAATACATGGAGCATGGCAACAGTCGACATAAATCAATTGCCAGAAATTCGAAACCAATGAACACGGAAATCAACTTCAAAACAAGGCAATCTGCAGAATCAAAGTGACCGAAGTCACAGTTCAAAAATCATAAAACTCAGAGATCAAAACCACGAAAAACACGAAATCGAACCCATACGAAAAAAAACATCAACATCAAAATAAACTCGAACGGCCTAAGAGTGAAGTAGATGTGAGTGATAGTTCACTCACCTTTGCCTGGAGCGGCCGCGAGTAGAGAGGAGAGTCGAGCAAGCCCTAATTTGAAAAGCCCTAAGCTTTGAACGTTGCCATTTTTTTCTTTTCATTTGCTGATTTGGGTTTTAAAATGAACGAGAAAATGAATAAAGGGGATCGGGTATAAAAGAGTAGGGGAGAGACATGTTTTTGGCGTGGGTTACGACATAAATTTAGGCTCGTTTACAGCTGATAAGAGTAAGGCAGTGTAATTTTTTTCTTTATTTTATGTTTATTTTTATATTTTTTTCATTTTAATTTTAATTTGTTTTGTATAATTATTTTCTTTACTTTGTTTTGTAAATTTTGTTGTTTGAATTTTTAACTATGTGTATTTCTTTATTTATTTTGTATTGATTAAAATTTTATTCCTTTTTATTTTAAAGAAAAGAAAATGTTATTAAACTAACCATCCTTTATTAATTTAAATAAATAAAAATCCTTAAATCCAAATTATTTTTCTAAGTCATTAGTTCGAATTTTAAATACAAATTTCATATTCAATTTCAAACTCCAAAGTCAAATTCAAAATTTTAGTCAACTTTCAATAGATAAACTCTAAAATTTAATCATCAATTTCATAGTTATATTGGGAATTCAAACTAAAGCATCATTCAAATATTTAAAATTAATTAAATATTTTCAATTTAAATTGTTCAAAATTCAGGGTTGTTACAATCTTCCCCCCTTAAAAGAATTTCGTCCCGAAATTATAAGTTAGGAAAAACGATTGTTAAAATCTCACCGATATTTATACCCTACACAATTTTTGCCAAGTTCGAATCTTATTAAAATAAATAAATATAGGATTCATTCCATTTATTTTATCTCACTAGCTTTGTTCATTATTTTCTAAAACCAAGACGTAAAAGTCTTTTACCCAAAAAATTTTGACTTACAAAACTCAAATTTAAACTTGAAACTCTTCATGCTAAAGATTTGCATATTATATCTATATATATATATATTTTTTTTTTCAAAGCTGTGGACTTTCAAGATATTTAAAAAAATCTTCTTCTTAATTCAATTAGGTTGGAATTATGTAATTCTAATTTCAGACTATTGATTTTCTATCTAAAGTTTTGAAAATACTTGCTAACTCGAAGTTTAACAAGTCCATCGTCGTTCTCACAGACATTAGGCATACGCTGGCCAGGCACAGGACTAAAAATCTCCAAGTACTAAATATACTTTCTTCAACTCCCAGTGAAAATATTTTTAAAAATTCTTCTAAAAATGAATATGGAAAGCACGTTCCCCCATGGATCACTGTTTACCCGGCGGTTACGCTACTATCCCAGTAGAATCGCTTGTAACTGTAGATTTCACATCTCTCTTGAATTTCGCCATGGTTGTTGCCATAGACCGCCGTTTACACGGCGGTTACGCTACTATCCCAGTAGAATCGCTCGTGACCGTAGGCATCTCGCCCCTCAAATTACGCTTTGGCCTCTAGATCGCAGTTTACGCGGCGGTTGCGCCACTATCCCAGTGGAATCTCTTGTAACTGTAGGCATCATGCCCCACAAATTACGCTAGCATACATCATCAATTCACATGATCCCAACACGATGATCCATCGTGGGGGATTCCAGTCCCAATGGAAATTCTACGTAGCTACGATTTTCAAATGGACACTCACACCGAGTTCCAATCACCTTCACAAATTATAAATGGAAGGTACATTTCCATATCCTCAGTTTTAGAAAACGTATGTCATATACATATAGTACTTCATTTCACATTTCGTACATATCATACCTATGTAAACTTGCATAGGATTTTCATAATAATGACTTTCCAAACTGATGGTTTTCGAATCATTACATTCACATATATAAATTACGAAAACCACAATATCTCATATTCATAACAAATAGAGGATTCCAAAATTTTCCATCTCGTTTAAAATTTTCCTCTAAATCGATTTGAAAATTTTAAGGTTATCTCAAACTCAATTCACATTCATAATCCAATTCATTATCAACTTCACATTCGATTTGGATTTCACGTTACATTGTCAATTCTCAACACATAATTGATGTCTACCGATATATAACCTCTAAGCTCGTACGTCTCAGAGAAGGGTGTTAAGCTAAACGAATAAATTCTCCGCCACCACAGATATATATTTAATAGAGATCAATTGCTATGTCATCAATTCACCATGTTAGACATACAATCCAAATCGACTATCCAAAATTCAAAGCTCAACTTATATTGTTTTTGGTGTCGAAGTTAAACTCAATTTAACTCAAGATTCAATCTTTTTGAAAAAAATCAAGTTGAACTGATTGTCCAAATTTCCCAAAAACATCTTTACAAGATATATATAATTTTCCACACTTAAACATTTGAAACAAATTTCAAATATTCACTTTTCAATTTATCTTTAAAAGATAGAATTTCAAACTTTTCATTTCATATTGGAAAACATTTCCATACTTATTTAATAATAAGTAATTCACAAATCCATTTATTTTCAACACTTGGAGAATATTCAATACACTTAAATCATAATCAAGTATATATTCCATTCTTTAAGGAAAGCGTTCTTTTAAAGATATTTATTTGAGTCAAAACAAATGTTACGTAAAACATCGTTACGACAACTCAAAATCACTAGTATAGGGATTCGAATTTAAGATAGATTTATATAAATCCCAATACTATATAAAACATTTCCTTTCGGAAACCATTTACTATAACAACAGTGTTATAGTCTACCTGTAACGACCCAATATTTTCAACCATTCGCATCCGCACATTGTCGGACTTGAATTGTTCAAAATACTGCATTGTAGAATAAATTTGGCAAAACTCAGAATATACAATAAATAGATCACAGAATCACATACACAGATATCAGAATCTCGCAGCGGAAATTAAAAATTTAGTGGTTCATGAAGCCACTGATATAACTTCAACAAAACAGAACTTACATTGTCTATAATCCTCAATACAAATTTTAAGACATAAATAGAGATAGAGTCTTCAAAGTCTTGAATTCCAGAAAAGATAAAGGCTGAAACAACTTCCAGCAGCGCGAATGATCTACTGAGTGTCCTAGCTACGGAGAAGAAATTGAAGCTGCAACTCAGGCTGACCCGAGCGAAAAATAAAACATAACACTCGAGTCAGGACATACATACTTATATAATGTAAGCTAATTCAAGTGTACTGTAATATAGAGCAAGTAACTTAAAGGATGCTTGGGACCGCCCATCCTCTAAGGATCCGTCAAACTATTTACTATGTAGTATATTGCGCTATTATAATAGTGTCTATTTATAAAATAAACATACTTTTAAATAGCATTAAGGCTTTACATTTTCCACCTTAACACGTAATAGTCCCAGTAGTCCATCCAATATCATAGCTCCTCCTGATCGGGAAGCAACTAGAGGATACCACACGGGCTACGGGAGAAATCTAAACTCGTACAAGGCTCGGTATGGTAGATGACACGGCACAACTAGGCAATGCCAGGGTAGATATACCAATTGCTATCCAGGCTGGTGGAAACGCGTAGCCGCAGTTACCGCCCACCTCGGACTAACTCCCCAAAATCAAAATATAGAGGTGGCCACCGAATCAATCCAAAATCATAGTATAATATCGAAGAGGAGCGTCCGATCAGAGGAATGACCTCATTGGCCTGGAATTGCTCCTGTTTTAGCCACCTTATGCCAACTCACGGGAGTCGGGTCCACGTATTTACCTTACAGGAAACGCCACCACCGACCTACTTCATTCTGGAATCTCCACCGCGTACACGGTTGGTCAAAGTGGTTTTCGGTATCGACAGAGAGTATGTCCATATCCGATCCCGGTCTCTTTGCCAACCCATCGTTATTATAACCCGTGGTCATTTAAAAACAATTTATACTTTAAAACCAGTATAAACATTTCCATTTCAAAACTATAAATACGATATCATTTAAAACCCAAAACAACATGATATCGTTATATTCAAATATAATTCTTTTCCAAAACCATACTGCTTAAAATTTATAATATCTGGAAACCAAATATTTGAATTATACCTTTAAACCATAATATATTGGAAATTTTTCTTTAAAAAAAACATAACTCCCAAAACACAAATGGTTTGGATATAAATGGTTTAACTTTATGGTTACTTTGTAAAGAAGATAATTTACATAGCTTTACAAATATATTTCTTTATTTTAAACCATAATTTAAATATCACTTCATGTTCCCAAGACCATTTCAATTCCTATATATATATCCAATTGGAGTATTAATATTCAAAACTAAGGTTGGATATTTTTTCTTTCAACAAATTAGTGTTTATTATTTCGTCTTGAATATTCCCATAAATTCCATAGATAAAACTCCAAAATTATGCCATTAAATAATTTCAAAATTTACTTAACACTAGAATGTTCATCTTAAATTTATTAAGAAAAATCCAGTTATAAATCTCATATCTTAAAGGTCTCCAAAACTTAAACATAAATATAATTTATCAAATTCCTTAAATTTCAAAACAATCAAATTCCAGATTCTATAGCACTTAGGAAATGCTACCTAAAGTTACGGGTAAAACTAGTCCAATTTCAAAAGACAGCATTTAAATGCTTTAGTAGATTGTTTAACTTAATAAATATTTCCAAATATAACTTATATATATATATTTCTTAACTGAAATCTTATCCTTTCAAAAATCCAGAATTTCCAAAATAAGTTATATTCCAAAATTTTATTCAAATATTTATTTATTTATTTATTAACATTTATAACTCATTCAAAATCAATATAAAATCCTTTAAAGATATTAAATCAAATATTTAACTTCCAAAATAATTTTAAATATTTCAGAAAATATTATAAGGACCACGGGCCTGTATATAGTTCTCTAGCCTAGGTCAAGTGATACGGATTTATATCATTTCAACCCGTAATTTACAAAACCCGGGTTCTATCATTTCAAACCCGCAATCCCAAGTTATCAGTTAAGCAGTTAACAGACTAGTTTAACAATAATCATTATTTCAGCCCATAACAATCCAACTTTAACAGGGAACTTGCAGTGGTGATTTAAGCAGTAAATAACAATTAATAATATAACTGCAGAAATAATATAACAGATAATACTGATGAGGTGTCAATTTAAATGGGGTCCATCATTCTATATTACATTACAGACAGATAATAGTGAAATACAATTTTACACATACACTTGCAATAATTTACCAAAATATAAATACGTATGTCTGGTGAGAAATACTCACCTGAAAGCTGCAGAAAATTTGATTCAAGCGAAAATGAAAAATCCACCAAAAAAAAAGAAACGCACAGAGGGTAGCGATCAAATTTCCCTGGATGTCACGTCTAGATTCAAATCTATAACAAGATCCAAATACCGAATACGTGACTTTTAAAATTTATGGTCAACGCAAATATTTGAAACAATTGGAACGAATAGAGTCAAAGAAATTTGGCACGATACGCTCGACCACTACACCACCCTACTTGACGAACAACTCGGCCCAAAATAAAATCTTTTTTTTTTCTACCTTTTATATATATACTCTATTATTTAATTAAACAAAACGCACAACCACCACATTACTAAACTTCAACTGGAAGTATGCATAAGGTCACGGCCCAAGCCTATATCAACTAAGAATGTACGCTCACTGTAACCCAAAGAAATGCAAATACTTCACTCCCTTAATTTTTTCCCTTCACGCAAAAACACACTGCCTATTTCCTACTAGATTTGCGTGTACACATGCAAAAGTTTTCACCCAGCCTATACTACAAACTAATGCATGGATAGTACATTATTTGATCTGCACGTTACTTCCTTTATAAAATTTTATTATATCATTTCTAAATTATAAATATTCTCTTTTTTTTTTATATATATGTGTAACGACCTGTCATTTTCGTTAATTAAATTTGTCATTTTAATAAGATTTACGCAAATTTACTTTAGAAGAAATAAAGATTTTAAAATTAATAATGAAGCAAACGTTGAGAAGGAAATGAAACCATGGGAATATAAGGCTAAGTATTTACAGTTGAAACAAAATGACGAATAAATTGAAGTGATGTAAATTGTTATATTAGGCTAAGAGTTGCATATAAGAGAACAAAGGTAAGTAGTGAATTTAGTTAATGAATTAATAATATTAAATAGTAAATTAAATTAAATCAATGTCCGGTACAAATTGAAATATTGTTTGGAATGAAAGCTTATAAATTGTAAGCATTTAATTCAGTGTGTGTGTTTTTTTTTTTTTTTTTTTATAAATATATATATCACATGCACAATTCGCCCAATCTTTCGACTAAATGCATGGATCTTTTTTAATAGATGCTTGCACACACACTATATGGTCTGAACTATATTTATGTTAAAAATATGCAGGCACTGCTTCCTATATGATATGCATTTAGTACAGGTAAATTATCTAATATATGCAAAAAGGCAAAGCTTCTCACTGATACACGCATGTACAGGTACCCTCAAATCTCTCCTCTCCCTCTTCCCTTCCTCTCCTTCCTCTGTTTTACATATATATTTCTTTCTTTCTTCTTTTTTTTTTTTTTTTTTCTTTTTTTTCAATGAACATTATTGACTTTCTATTTTGTTTGACCCAAAACTAAGTATGATATATACAATGAATAACCCATTTTTCCGTAGTGATAGTACGCGTAAACTTTAAGCTAGCATTAAATTAAATCTGGGTCAACTACACCATCTCTTTGCACACACATATTAGATTTCTACAGATGTGATGACTCATAAATTTCCAAAGTTTGTCAACTAGATCGGGTGAAGTAGATGGGTTGGAGTGGCCGAGCATATCAAATGAGAACAAAAAAAAAACTGAGGAAAGGAAAAACTGGAAGGAAAAGAAAGAGAAAACAATAAGACAATTACCTGATGCTTCGAACGAAATTGCCAGAGGAAAAAATTGCAATGCTTTGAAGAGTGGTGAGTTTTTTTTTCTTTTTTTTTTTGAGATGTGGATCTCTGGCATATTTATACACGAATTTGTGAAACGGCAAGGCAGTGATCAAGGGATGTGGCGTGATTAACTCATTTCAGTTTTGCAAAAGGATAAATTTTTTTTTCCAACGTATAAAGTTTGATCAGTATTCGAAAATTTGTAAACAAAAAGGCAGAGAAAATGGCAGCTTGGATTATGGGAAATAAATGACTTGCGTGATACATGGTTTGATTTATAAAGTTTGTACGTTACTTAAGGGGAATATTGATCAAAGGAAGGGCAAGCGTGATGTTTGGTAAAGCTGATGACAACAGAGGGTAAGAGGAATAAGCAAAAATGCGAACGTTACATATATACAAATGCACTAATGTTGCTCACGTGTGATCCATTTTATTTTAGCTAAAATCTTGATTTTAGTTTGATACCCATAAATGAAAAGGTGAATATTTATGTAAGCTTTAGGCAAAGAACGTATACCATTTATTAAAAGAAATCAAACGGTCCTTTAAAACAAAATAACGTCCGTCTTAAAATCACTGACTAATATTTTTCTCCATAAAGATATTTAAATACGATTTTTTTACTTTATATGCGTGATTATAGGAACGAAAAAATTTTTATCTTGCAAAATAAAGGCAGTGGAAACAGAGAGATATAAATAGGAATGTGAGAATTTGAAAAGATAGGCAAGGTTAAATTGAATGCATGAGTTGATTTTTAGGCAATCAAATATATTAGTCCATTTAGGTTGCGTGAATAAATGAATACAGTGACATGCTCAAGAAACAAATGGTAAGAGGCAAATGTCAAAAATGTTAAAAGAATAAAATTTTGTGTCACGCGCAAAGGAAGGCAAAATTGATTTTCTTTCAAATGATATATGCGTGATTGTAGATTTAGGCAGATAAGGTTTCGTGATCAGAGGAATGGCAAAATATGAACCGTTCCAATTATATGAGAATTGATATATTATTTTTTTTAGTTTGATTTAATTAAATGACGGCAAGAATTTTTCAAAGCTTTTGGAAATGGAAACGTATATACACATTTTATTTAAAACCAAACTGTCAGTTACAACCAAAAGTAACGTTCGTCTTAAAAATCACTAACTGATGTTTTAATACATAAAGGTGTTTATATATGATTTTAAAAGTACGTCAAACTGACGTAATACAAAACATCAAAAATATATATATAAAATAACGTTTTAAATTTTACACGTTTTATTACATTACTTCCCATAAATTTTACGCGTCCTTTTAAACGCGATATTTAACAGTTTATAAATACACTAAATCCTTCAAAAATAATACTTAACTAAAATTTAAATTGGTTTACATTCTTCATATTTTATATATATATATATATATACACGGTACTTATTCCCTAGATTTACGCGCCCCTTTTAACGCGTGATTACCCAGTTCATTTATACATAAAAAAAATTCGAAATTCTGACCGTGTTGAGACTCGAACTCGTGACCTGTCGTGAATAGCCCAGATGTCTTAACCACCTAAGCTATAAATGTTTTCTTAATTAAAACTTGATTTTTTCAGAGATCTTATTAGTTAGTCCTAATTTTTTTTTTTTTTCATATTTTGTTTTAATCACTTTAAATAAACCCCAAAGTTTTTTTTCAAAAAAAAAAAAAAAAAAAAAAATACAAGTGAAAAATACTTGTAAAAAAAATTGGGCTGTTACACTACCATTTCCTTATTTTTCGAAAACGTCTATTTCAACAATGAATGTTGAAATCTATGTATTCAATAGTTAATACATTTTAAAACATCTTTAAAACCATTAACTTCATTTCATAATATCACTTCCCTAAAACATATTCGTTTTATTCAATAATATATTCACTGTCCAAAATCGCGAATATACTTATTTAATTCAATGTTTCTACACATTTATTTAAAGGATTATCCACTGTCCAAAATCGTGGATAAAATTCCTAACCAACATTTACTATCACAATATTTAACTTAAAGGATAATTCGCTGTCCAAAATCACGAATATATCTCCTTTAATAACTTCTATGTTTCATTTATTAAATTCAATTGGTTCCGAATTTATAAACAATCTTTACAAATTCCATTTCTATTTATAAAACTTTGATTTATAAATCTCCTTTATTAATTTAATTCAATTTATATAACTCAGTTATATACCAAAAGTCCATTTATAAGTTAAGTACTTATAATCCATTTATTTACTAAATCGTTCTTCACAACATTTGAAATCAATTTTTAAAAGAATTCAGAATCAAATTCCCAAGTTACAGTTTAATGATCCTCTTGGTTATACTAAATTGACATATCATTTTATTTCACAATTATTGCTTTGGAGATATTCAAAATATTTGATTTAAACCAATTCATTAATTCACTTAACTTATATTTTACTTTTCGTAAATCTCAACAAATCGATAATGGATTTTTCCGAAGAGAAACTATCGCAAATCTAAATTTAGAGAGCTACAAAAGAGAGGGGGATTGTCCGAAAAAGATTTGAATTTTCAAAATAACTTTTATTTTTCAAAGAAAACAATTTTATACTTCATTAGATTTCAAAATCATTTTCTTTAAAGTGATTCTAGTAACTATTCATATTAAGCATCATAAACCGAGCTTTGTATAAACCAAAGCTCTGATACCACTTTTTGTAACGACCCGCCGTTCTGACCGCCCCTAGTCGGTAATTAAACCAACTTGAGACGTTCAAAATGACGGATTGTTATTCAGTTTATAGAGTTTAAACAGAATCAGCCACAGAAACACAGAATAATAATATTAATATTTCACAAGAATGAATTTTTATACATATATCAGAGTTTATACAATGCATTAAATTTTATACAGCGGAACATTTCTTTTAAGTACAAAAATAAATCTCCGAAAAGCTAAAGTGAAGCGTTACCCCAACTCTCTCTCTAACTTCGCTGCCCGAAAATCTTCAAGCTGTAAAATACTGGGTCTGACCCGAGTATTACATTCAAAAGAAAATAATACACAGGTCAGTCTAATTCAAACTCAGTTATTAGTGCATAGAATCAATAATAATTGAATAGCAATTAGATGACAGTCACAGATAAATTCACCTATCCGACCCTTTTAACAAAGAAATCAGATAACGTTAAATATAACATTTATCAGTGTTAAACAATAAATCAGTGGATTCAGATTATCAACGAAGATGGATAAAGGGATTATTATTGAAGATAATTTAGAAAACAATCAAAATTTTCCTAAACGGCAATTAACAACAAAATCATCAAAATCGATTCAAAATATGTTGAATTGGCAACATAAAACAATTTTCATCAAAAAGAAAACATCATTTAAAACATTACATTTGGTAGGGCTGCAGTACACGCAAGCGTGCACGGATTTGCCACAACAACATGTTAACTCTACGTGGCTGCAGTTCACTCTTGCGTGCACTGCCTCGCCACTACAACATGTGAAATTATCACAACAGAGAATACTATCAGAAATCAAAGTTGCAGAGGTCAAGTGAGTGACTCAATACAGCTGCAACACCAAAACCTATGCAACATGGCAAGGTTTAAAATGCAACGTTTGCATATACTCAAGTAAACTCAAGAAACAAGTTTCCAAACAACTCATGGCTGCACACGTCAACAAGTGTGATATTTTATACAAAATGAAACTGCGGCCACTTTGAATCCAGAGCAAACTGCAACAAGAATGCAGTCACCACCAAAGATCAGAGATGGCAACTTGGAGCTACAAACTAATCAAGTAAGTAGGTGCAACAAAAACTCAAGCTAACAAGACCCAAACTTCATTGTTGAAGATGAGGAGAAACAAGTGTAGACAGCACACACCAGGACTGGAGAATCAGAAAAAAAACAAGGGTAACCACTAACACAAGTGTACATAAGCAACTATGCACTGTACATCAAGTGATATCAGTGCAACAGGTCAAGGATGAGTATCAAACTGAAACAACGAAAGTGCAAGAGGTCAAGTCAGTGACTCAACACAACGACAACAATCAAGGGCAAACTGCAACAAGAATGCAGCCACCTCAAGATCACGAGACTGCAACAAAAGAACTCAGATGCAAAACTTCAACAAATCAAAACAGCATTAAAGCACATGAGAATTGCCTATGTGCAATACAAATAAAATTACAGCCACCACAAATATGCAAGGGCAACTGCAAATATACAACTTCCATATTGGGTCAAGCAAGAGCAACATAGTGACAAGCTACCCAGATTTCGAAATTCAATCATGTACAACAAGACTGCAAGATGTATGTAAATATAAGGCATGAAACCACAGTGCAACAATTCAACATGCAATATCAACACCAACAAGTAGTGCACCTTGCATGTGACAATTTTAAACTACCAGTGTAACAACAAGTGGTGCAACATACATATATACAAGCAAATCAAAAATATCATGTACAAGTCTGGACAACAAGAATGCCCAGACCCAACAAATGTCACAAGTGGATCAAATAAACAGTGACAAATACATAATAAACCAGTTCAAAAAGGCACAAGAAAGTCAACGTGCACAAGAGATACAAGTGAAGTTACAACATGAAATAATGTTTGCATGCCCAAAAGGTCAAAGGAAATATAAATGCAAACTGCACATGAATGAATGCCACACGAGCTCAATGCATCCCAAATGCTCAAATATACAACAAGTGTATACATGTACATGAAGATAGCAGACAACATAACATGACCAAGAAATGCATATACAAGGATGAATGAAACTGATCAAGCAAGTGCAACAGGTACAAAGGTCACTGCAACATGAATACAAGTGCAGTGGGACTACAAAATATTGAAGTGTATCCACATATTAATTATGCTAACCCAAGTTGTAGTAAAGACTGCAGAGACAATTATCATCAGAAAACAAAGCACGTAAAGGCGCCAGGGAATATGCAACCTGATCAACAAGGTGCAGACAAAATGAAGTCGAGACCAACAATAATGGCAACAACTCTATTAGGTCATGATTTAAACCCAAAATGCAAAACAGTGACAAAGATATCACAATATAATTCACAGCTGAGAGACCAAAAGCATAACCAAGTGGAATCGAACAGGGTCGAAAAGTGGGCAGTAAGGCCAAATCCACAGAGTACAACTCGAGTAAATCACAGTGGACATTACTCATATAACACATATACACACACATAGATGTGTGTATACACACACATAGATGTGTGTATACACATGGTAGTAAAGATATAATGACCAAATATAGCATGGAAAAAGTCGAACAAGACCAACATCACAAAAATCAAGTTCAATATAGTCAAGGTCGAAGCCAAAATATTATCACATAATCGAAGTCGAAGTTGAGCAAGTCATAAGTCGACATCGTGGTGGCCAGCAAATGACCGAAGTCAAAAAGGGAACCACTGTGATGAACAAGTCATCAACAATTCAAAGCATAAGACAACTACCAAATGAAGTCAACAGCCAAAAAAAAAAACAGAATCAAATATTATGGTGATGGTGACCCAAAATCACAACGGTGCCATGATGACCGAACTACATGAATACATGGAGCGTGGCAACAGTCGACATAAATCAATTGCCAGAAATTCGAAACCAGTGAACACGGAAATCAACTTCAAAACAAGGCAATCTGCAGAATCAAAGTGACTGAAGTCACAGTTCAAAAATCATAAAACTCAGAGATCAAAACCAGGAAAAACACGAAATCGAACCCATACGAAAAAAAACATCAACATCAAAATAAACTTGAACGACCTAAGAGTGAAGTAGATGTGAGTGATAGTTCACTCACCTTTGCCTGGAGCGGCCGCGAGTAGAGAGGAGAGTCGAGCAAGCCCTAATTTGAAAAGCCCTAAGCTTTGAACGTCGCCATTTTTTCCTTCTCATTTGCTAATTTGGGTTTTAAAATGAACGAGAAAATGAATAAAGGGTATCGGGTATAAAAGAGTAGGGGAGAGACATATTTTTGGCGTGGGTTACGGCATAAATTTAGGCGCGTTTACAGCTGATAAGAGTAAGGCAGTGTAATTTTTTTTCTTTATTTTATGTTTATTTTTATATATTTTTTTTTCATTTTAAATTTAATTTGTTTTGTATAATTATTTTCTTTACTTTGTTTTGTAAATTTTGTTGTTTGAATTTTTAACTATGTGTATTTATTTATTTATTTTGTATTGATTAAAATTTTATTCCTTTTTATTTTAAAGAAAAGAAAATGTTATTAAACTAAACATCCTTTATTAATTTAAATAAATAAAAATCCTTAAATCCAAATTATTTTTCTAAGTCATTAGTTCGAATTTTAAATACAAATTTCATATTCAATTTCAAAATCCAAAGTCAAATTCAAATTTTTATTCAACTTTCAATAGATTAAATTTTAAAATTTAATCGTCAATTTCATAGTTATATTGGGAATTCAAACTAAACCATCATTCAAATATTAAAAATTAATTAAATATTTTCAATTTAAATAGTTCAAAATTCAGGGTTGTTACAATACATTCCATTAACTTTTATCAATCATTTTAAAATTTAATTTTTAAATTCAAAAGCCTGTATTTTGTTTATTCAAAATCAGCATCTTTTAATTTATCATTATCTTTAAATTTATCTAAGTTAAATACCTTACTTTAATCACATTTAAATCACTTCAATAACAATTTTATTTGAAAACATTATTATATAATTTAACAAAGCAATATTTATAACCAAACTATTTTTAAAACAAAAGTTTAAATTTTGAAAATCTAAACTTTAAAACTAAAATTCTTTTTAAGTCAAATGTTCATTCTTTATAAAACTAATTAAAACACTAGTTCAAAATTCAATTCGCTTTTAAATTCTGAAACTTCATTTTATATAGTACAAAATCCGGATAATACTAAAACTTTTAAAACAAACTATTCTAAAAGCAAATTTAACTTAACTTGTTTAAACACAAAGTTTTAAATTAAAACATTTAAAACATATTTAAACTGTTTTAAACATTGTTTAAAAACTTCGTTTGCTTTAGATTTCTAAAATTCAATTTGCAGTTAAAAAAACAGACATGAACAAAATCCTGGAAACCAAACTACTCGAGACCAAAAACACACGACATCCCTTCCTACTAACTTCGAGTTGCACGCGAGACAAACACGAGTACGGCACGAAGAATAACCCGGTCCATCATCTTCTCGCACAAACCAAAACTTCAGATGCATACTTTCGACCTCGTGCACGTGCACGCTGGTCTTGGTCGTTGGCGACCATCCTTGCGACACTCCACAAGTCACTCCTGACCCCACCACCATCACGTCTCCCTGGATTGACGAAGGCATCACCGATTCAAAAAAAAGTGCACCAGCACTTCAACCCAAAAAAGAACACAACCCAAGAGATCACTGCCGACGGCAAATCCCATCACTGAAGGGCCTGCCACCTCGTCCATACCCGCATCACGAACCACCTAAACTATTCCCCCATAAGCGATTCGCCCACCATCAGCATTAAAGCCGCGATCACCAAAATTTCAACGCAGACAACGCCAAGACCTCAAATCCTACTTTGCCATCCTCCGATCGCTACGGCCATTAGATAAACCTTCCACTATTTTTCCCGAATCCCCAAACACCATGGCCACCTTTATGCAGAACCTTGACCAACACCTCAACTCTGATCATCGGTAATCGACCCAAACCCTAAATTCAAATAATCCTATATTTCTCTTTGAATACCAATTTAAAAATTACAAACTTCATCTTAAAATTCGTGGTTTTGAACATCAATGCAGGTTATATAATTCAAAATTTAAAATATTGAGAATGATTTTCATTCAATTTTGAATTTTCACTGTAAATCTAACATTTACAGTATAATATTTCAATATAAATATTTAAATTTATTTTTAAACACAAGATTACTTCATTATAATCAAATTCCCTTCAATGATTAATGATTATCAGTGATTAACTTGGGAGATAGGAATTTTTTTTAAAATATGGAACATGAACAAGAGCAGAGTTTTAGAATCTACATATCTACAGATATTTACAGTCACTACTATACATACATTTGTATTCATCTTCAAATCACACATGCAAACATTGATATCATAATTACTATATCATTCATTTCACAGTACAAACATATAAAAGATTTAAAACTATTTTTAAAAGGTGTTTACTCACCTGAATTTAGAAGAAGAGAACACTGTATTTGACAAGCATTGATGAATCTATTTGCATCTTGCTGTTGATTATTGTTGAACAATGAATTTTTGCTGAAATCTTGCTGTTGATTGAATCTTCATATTGAATTGCATGTTTCCAGGTTGAATACTACATAAATTTTCTTTTTTTTTACAGTTTTTGAATGATTTTGGTTTCCTTTTTTTTAGTTGAAGAAAATTAAAGAAGTCTCTAGCTGAAGAAAATGTACTAACCTATTCTTTTAAACCTTAATTAAAAACCAAAATTTCCTTTTAAACAAAAACTTGCCACTTGTTATCGTGAATTGTCCAAAAGCTTATAAGTGTATTTACTCAATCTTTAGTAAATGACAAATGTAACTCCTTATTTTTAAATTTGTCTATTACGTTACAAATGTAAATTTCATCTTTTTAATGTAATTACTTATTTACAAATGATTTAAATCTTAATTAAATACTATCCTCAATACTTATGTTTAATATAAACTATGAAATGTATTTATCTCTTCATGATTTATTTATTTATATTTTAAAAATTCATTTTCTAAGGATAAGTTTAAAAGAAAGAAAATGAATATTTATTTATTTATTTTTAAAGTTTAAACTTAAGTTATTATATCTAACATTGATATTATATATAAAAACTAAATTTATTTTCAAAAACCAATTTAAAAGAAAAATAAATTAAGCTTTTATAATAATATACCATTTTCAAGCTATTATACTTTTAGTAAAATAAACTTTTCATCAAGCATTTTAAAAATATAAGATGAATTTGAAATAGCTTTTGAAAAGCATTTTATTAAACCAAATCAAAAATCTTCCAAATCACCATATAAACATATGTATATTATAAATTTGAAAACATATTTTCTGTTTATGTTTAATCCATTATTTTCTATTTACAATATATATGCAAATATATATACATTATAAATAGAACATTTTAAACATTAACTTCAAAAATTATTTGAATTTTAAAACAGAACTTTAAATCACAATATATAAACGTATATATTATATTTGAAAACATTTTTATTAAATTTAAATTGAAACCAATTTCCTTTTTACAATGTATACATATATACATTACAAATAGAATATTTTTTTATTAACTTAGAAAGATTAATTATTATTAATTATATATATATATTATTATCCTTTGAAAAGAATAAACATTCTAAATTAAATTATTATTATTGAGTTTTTGAAAAGATAACATTTGATAAATTAGATTAACTATTAGTTTTGAAAGTATAACATTTGGTTAAATTAGATTATTAAATCAATATTACATATTATAAAATAAATTATAAATGGAAATTATTAAATAAGTATTGCCCAAAATTCTGGGACATCACATTCCTCCCCCTTAAAAGAATTTCGTCCCTGAAATTAAAAGCAAAGATAATTTAATAATCCCATACAGATTTTAAATTTAAAATAGAAATAAATGATATCAACCATATTCTAGAAACCATAACATCTAATTCAAACAATCAATTCTAACTATCCAGACAAAATTCTGGATAGAATTTCCTTGAGTTTCCCAGGTACTAACACCGGGTTACTCGCTCTACAGAATTTAAACTAGCTACACTACTCAGATCTAGAACCCGTATATATCTAGATCTACAATCTAAACAGGATACCGGATCACCGACAAGTCCGGTTCAACTTCCAAATCTCCCTGATCTGCTGGTTCTAAACCAGTGATGGATCAAATGCGTACTCCTTAGAGATACGTGAAATAACTTACGAATTCCCAGCCATCCAAACTGGCAATTCAGTCCTGTAGATCAAACACTTATCCTTAAGAGAATACAGAAAGATTCCAATATACCTTTGAGCTACTTCCCATCTTATCCAATCTCATTGCTCTTATGATCCGAGAAAACTTATAAAAAGATTTAATGTCCGACTTTTTTCGAATCTCTTTGTCTCTTGACCACAACTTCCACAAATCCTGGGCTGCCTTCAACCTTCTTGACAATCCAAACTTCACAGATGCTTCACTGATCAAATCTGGATCAAGAATGAGACGATCTCCTGATTCCACTCAACAATATGGTTCTCTCAAGATCCATCGAAATCCAAAACACCAATGTACCATACAAGCATCAAAACTTCAAACTAGCATCTTCTATTGGAGAATAACTGTCACCATGCCACCGTTGCACATCTTTGATCCGAAGAAGATAAGAATGCTTTTGATGAACACAAGCACAAACTTGATCAACTTACCTAGAAACATTGTCCATCAAATTCCATAAAAGCTTAGTGACCTATCTGATTCGGTCACAAATAATACAGTAGCAATCCAGTCAGAAAACTAGATCCCATCAATCCTGATTGCTCATAAAATCCACTCTCCTGGAGCCTTCTCTCTTCCAGGCTAAAACACCAAAAAATCCATGAACCAGGTCGATACAAAATTCCATCTTCTGATGCGAACAAACTCCTTTGACTTCCTCGAAGATATTCAGATAGTCTCAAACCACTTCGATAGCTCCAACATTCTTTAGAGGTGTCTCAAACTAAAACAAAGATTATTAAGAGAACTTTCGAACCACCACAAGTCACTTTTGTGATAATACCAGTTCAGATTCCAAAGTAACTATTCTCTCTTACATAACAGAACATCTTAAGCCCATCAAAAGAAGAAACAGACAGCCCACCTTAATCACAAACATCTTACCCAGCTGAGTTTCCCGAAGAAGTGGACAAGCCTTCACCATTTGCCCGACCTACTGACAAAAGAATCACAGAGACTTCTGAACCATCAAAGAAACAGACCACTCCTCTGCTTGCAGACTCCACCTCTTAGAATACTACTAAGCCAAAAGACTATCCTGATAGCACACTCAACACCTCCAAGCTGCTACTGCTGCTAAAGACTTTCTTATCCAAAAGCTCATCGAATCACAAAGCTACACCCGCCACTTCCAGAATAAAGCCTTCAAAATAGACAGATATCTCTCAGGAAACTCGATCTCAAACCAAGCACAAACACTCTGCAAAACTAAGTCTCAAACTCCAATACACTTAGAACTCCTTCCTATGATTGCCAAAATACCATTACTTGCTTCAGCACTTCCGACTGACCCAAATTCTAGAAAATCCGCTCGCACGAGAAAACTTATACTCCAAAGATAAACTCCAAACCTTTAAAAGGTTTCCTTCAGAGATAGATGAAATCCTTACATAAAGCTGCCAAACTTACTCAAGATGCCCAAAACTGTCCTGGCAGATACTCTTCCAACCGCAAATACTCAGACTTCTTCCATTGATAGCCGTGCAATACACACCACTATCTCTCTTACTTCTAGAACTTATGTTGGCAAACCCGAACAGGTAACCAAATAAAATAGGTAGGAATATATATATATATATATATATATATATATTCAAAATTACAAATACGCTCTCTCAAGATAGACACCACTCCAGAGCTTAGGTATTCGCTCAACCTAGCGCTCTGATACCATAATGTAACGACCCGCCTTTCATACCACAGAAAGGCGCATTATTAAGAAAAAAGAAAGGGATAGAAAAGAGAAAAGATAGAAAAGAAAGAACCAAACAACATCAGAATCGCACAGCGGAACGAATAAATTATATTAATCAAATAAAATATTACATAATATCATATACATCAGAGTTATACAGCTCCAACAACTCAAACTAGACAGTTATAACACCTGTCTAGATATAACAACTCAAGTACAACACAAAGATGCAGATATAACTCTAACACAGCAGAACACTATATATATAGACACACACACACACACACACACTGAAGCCACCTGCTCCATATCTCCTCTAGAACTCGTCAAAGCAAACTTGAATCCCTCAACTACTAATATATAATATGAGTACCCAAGAGTTTAATAAAACAGAAAATAAACACTTGGGTCAGACATGGGTCTGGTGTGGGTAAACGGTTAAAATTGCTTAACTTTAGAAAATCCTTTGGAAGACAAAGGTATCACGTAGGACTCCCCACAAATAAACATGGGTAAACTTTTACCTTACGCTAACTAAACAAATGATAGGAAATCCAGTGATATTATATTTGGGACTAGGGTTTTCAAAATAAAATACAGAAATAGCAGGAATGCTTACATCTTACGTTCCAACATAGTTGGGCACAATCAAAACCATACAGGCACTTATTGGAGTTTGGATTCCATACAATGGCTGGGCTACTGGGGTACCGCCCATCACAGTACGTGGCCTAGATCACTGTACCAAGGACCACTCCCTATCCCCTGCAACACAAAGCCGGAACCATCCCTTACTGGACAGTCCCGAACAAGACAACCATGGCAGTTTATATGATCGGCCGCCCACACAGCCGAAATAAAAAGGGACCTCTAGACAGGGGTAAATCTCGTCCTACTTGCGCATGACCCACTTAGCCTTGCTGCACCTCCCCTTTTTTACCCATTCCCAGTTGATGAGGCTTGAGGCTACGATTACCTTTATAGAACACACCTATCTTAAAATGCTCATCGTCCACTTGACGATGTTCTGAAAGCATTCAATCCAAACAAGTTCGTTCCGGGTTCGAAAGAAACCGAAGTCACTATCTCGCTACACTCGTTTTTGAATCACCCTCAGAGTTAACGACAATAGCCCTTGCACTCTGAATCTTCATCTCGAACCTGAAAGTACTAGCCTCGTTAAACTCATATTGGAATCACCCTCAGAGTATTAACGACAATAGTCCTTACACCTCGAGTCTTCACTCTTCACTTGATTTTCACAACATAACACTTAATTTGGATCGATGTGGTTTTTGGAATTCCAAATTTGGAAACTTGGTCCCGGTCTCATCGAATCCAAACGCCATCTTAATGTCCAAGTGATTTAAGTTTAACAAATTAATTCAATATAAAACATTGAATTCACACAGCATCATTCACAGATAAACATCACACATTCATCACTAATATATTAAATATCATATCACAGAATATCACAATATATCATCCAATAGATATCAACCAATCTAGATATTCCACAAACAATCATACATAAACAGGCATCATTAACTCCTTTATAATTAATTTAATCATCTTAAATTAAATTAATTACTTGAAAATTAACAACTAATACTGCTTAAACAATCATTAATTAATTACAATTAATGAACCAATCACACTTTAATTACCTTCATAATCCAATTAATTAATCTTTAATTGTAGATTAATTATTCTTTATTCATAATGTTAAATAATCACCTAGATTAATTATTCTTTAATTACACTATGTAATTAGCCTTTAAATTAATTACACAATTTAATTTATCTTTAATCATTAACTTATCTTAATTAATTTCTAATTAATTAATTAACAAAAATTAATTACATAAATCCTTAATTAAATACTTTAATTAATTAATACTTCTTTTCTCACTTTATTGATTGATTATCTTATAATTAATCATATTTATTTATTAATTAAACAATTAATTATTCATTAATTACATCAATTAATGACCCTCTAACTACTTTATTAATCAATTTTTCTCAAAATTACATTTAATAATTAATTATAAACTTAATTACATTTATTAATCAGACCTGATTAATCACAATCAGTAATTAACTTCCCTTAATTACTTCACCAATAAACCAACACCTCGATTAATTACATTAATTAATCCTTTAATTACACGGAGTAATTATCCCTTAATTACTTCCCTTAAGTAATTATCCTTTAATTACCATTCAACAAGTAATTTCCTTAATTATTTACATTCAGTAATTATTCATTAATTATTTCACTAAGAAATTACACCTCTTTAATTACATTAAGTAATTATACTTAATCCTATCATTAAGTAATTCTTTTTAATTAATTAAACTTAATTAATTAACTAAAATTAACCACAATAACTTAATTAATTACACTGAGTAATTAATTTCTTTAATTACTTCATTAAGTGATTATGTTTAATAATTCTTCTTAATCATTAAGTAATTAACTTCTTAATTACTTATTACCTAATTATTTCTTAATTAATTAACCTTGATTAATTGATTTTTAATTAAGTAATAATTACACTTAATTAATTACACTAACTAGTTTACCTTGATTTAATTACCCACATTAATCATTTGAGTAAATTAAGTAATTTACTTTAATTACCTTTATAAATAAAACTTGATTAAGATAAACCATACATTCCATTAACTTTTATCAATCATTTTAAAATTTAATTTATAAATTCAAAAGTTTGTATCTTGTTTATTCAAAAACATCATCTTTTAATTTATCATTATCTTTAAATTTGTCTAAGTTAAATACCTTACTTTAATCACATTTAAATCACTTCAATAACAATTTTATTTGAAAACATTATTATATAATTTAACAAAGCAATATTTATAACCAAACTATTTTTAAAACAAAAGTTTAAAATTTGAAAATCTAAACTTTAAAACTAAAATTCTTTTTAAGTCAAACCTTTATTCTTTATAAAACTAATTAAAATACTAGTTCAAAATTCAATTTGCTTTTAAATTCTGAAACTTCATTTTATATAGTACAAAGTTCGGATAATACTAAAACTTTTAAAACAAATATTCTAAAAGCAAATTTAACTTAACTTGTTTAAACACAAAGTTTTAAATTAAAGCATTTCAAACATATTTGAACTATTTTAAACTTTGTTTAAAAACTTAGTTTGCTTTAGATTTCTAAAATTCAATTTGGAGTTAAAAAAAACAGACAGGAACAAAATTATGGAAACCAAACTACTCGAGACCAAAAACACGCGACATCCCTTCCTACTAACTTCGTGTTGCACGCGAGACAAACAAGAGTACGACATGAAGAAAAACCCGGTCCGTCATCTTCTCCCACGAACCAAAACTCCAAATGCACACTTTCGACCTCATGCACGTGCACGCGGGTCTTGGTTGGCGGCGACCATCGTCGCGACACTCCACGAGTCACTCCTGACCCCACGTACTATCACATCTCCTTGGATCGACGAAAGCATCATCGATTCGAAAAAAAGTGCATCAGCACTTCAACCAGAAAAAGAACACGACCCAAGAAATCACTGCCGAGCCGTAGAGCCTTCCACCTCGTCGACACCCGCGTTACGAACCACCTAAACTATTTCCCCATAAGCGATTCGCCCACCATCACCATTGAAGCCGCGATCACCACAAATTCAACGCAAACAACGCCAAGACCTCAAACCCTACTATGCCATCCTCCGATCGCCACGGCCATCAGATAAACCATCCACTATTTTTCCCGAATCCCCAAACACCATGGCCTCATGCAGAACCTCGACCACCACCTCAACTCTGATCAACGATAATCGTCCCAAACCCCAAATTCAAATAATTATAAATTTCTCTTTGAATACCAATTTAAAAATTACAAACTTCATCTTAAAATTCATGATTTTGAACATCAATTCAGGTTATATAATTCGAAATTTAAAATATTGAGATTGATTTTCATTCAATTTTGATTTTTCACTGAAAATCTAACATTTACAGTATAATTGTTCAATATAAATATTTAAATTTATTTTTAAACACAAGATTACTTCATTATAATCAAATTCCCTTCTATAATTAATGATTATCAGTGATTAACTTGGGAGATAGGAATTTGTTTTAAATCTGGAACATGAACAAGAGCAGAGTTCTAGAATCAGCATATCTACAGATATTTACAGTCACTACTATATATACATTTGTATTCATCTTCAAATCACACATGCAAACATTGATATCATAATTACTATATCATTCATTTCACGGTACAAACATATAAAAGATTTAAAACTGTTTTTAAAAGGTGTTTACTCACTTGAATTTAGAACCAGAGAACACTATATTTGACAAACATTGATGAATCTATTTGCATCTTGCTGTTGATTATTGTTGAACAATGAATTTTTGCTGAAATCTTGCCGTTGATTGAATCTTCATATTGAATTGCATGTTTCCAGGTTGAATACTGAGAATTTGAAGTTGTAAATAGCTTCAGAAATTTTTTTATTACAGTTTTTGAATGATCTTTGGTTTCCTTTTTTTTAGTTGAAGAAAATTAAAGCAGTCTCTAGCTTAAGAAAATATACCGACCTTTTCTTTTAAACCTCAATTAAAAAACAAAATTTTCTTTTAAACATAAACTTGCCACTTGTTATCGTGAATTGTCCAAAAGCTTACAATTGTATTTACTCAATCTTTAGTAAATGACAAATGTAACTCCTTATTTTTAGATTTGTCTATTATGTTACAAATATAAATTTTATCTTTTTAATGTAGTTACTTATTTGCAAATGATTTAAATCTTAATTAAATACTATCCTAAATATTTATATTTAATATAAACTAGGAAATGTATTTATCTCTTCATGTTTTATTTATTTATATTTTAAAAATCCATTTTCTAAGGATAAGTTTAAAAGAAAGAAAATGAACATTTATTTAAATTTTATTTAGAAAGTTAAAACTTTAGTTATTATATCTAACATTGATATTATATATAAAAATTAAACCTATTTTCAAAAACCAATTTAAAAGAAAAACAAATTAAACTTTTATAATAATATACCATTTTCAAGCTATTATACTTTTAATAAAACAAACTTTTCTTTAAGCGTTTTAAAAATATAAGATAAATTTCAAATAGCTTTTGAAAAGCATTTTATTATATCAAATCAAAAATAATCCAAATCATGATATAAACATATGTATATTATAAATTTGAAAACACATTTTCTGTTTAAGTTTAATCCATTATTTTCTATTTATAATATATATACAAATATATATATATATATATACATTATAAATAGAACATTTTAAATATTAACTTCAGAAATTATTTGAATTTTAAAATAGAACTTCAAATCACAATATATAAACATATATATTATAATTTGAAAACATTTTTATTAAATTTAAATTGAAACCAATTTCCTTTTTACAATGTATACATATATACATAACAAATAGAATATTTTTTATTAACTTAGAAAGATTAATTATTATTAATCATATATATATATATATTATTATCCTTTGAAAAGAATAAACATTCCAAATTAAATTATTATTATTGAGTTTTTGAAAAGATAACATTTAATAAATTAGATTAACTATTAGTTTTGAAAGTATAACATTTGGTTAAATTAGATTATTAAATCAATATTACATATTTTAAAACAAACTATAAATGGAAATTATTAAATAAGTATTGCCCAAAATTCCGGGACATCACACTATTGTATATCAATGATATTGTTCATTTTTCTTCCGCTGCGTTGTTGTACTTAATGTGTTATAAGCTCCGACACGAATCAGATTTCGACGTTTGAATCTACGGCTTTCGAATACAAGTGAAGTACGGATGTCGATTTTCGAACGCTAAAATTCAGACCATGACATGGATTTTGTTAATGGTCAGTAACGACCCGTAAATTTTCGATAATTAAAATAGCTAATTTAATAAGATTTCGTGATTTAATGTTAGAAAAAAAAAATTTGTAATTCGTTTGGAATAATAATAACTGGAATGAATTGCAACAATAATTATCCAAGAAATTATTTATAGATTGAATGGAGTTCTAATCTAATTGAATCGACTCAAATGTTATAACTTGGTTATAAGGGAATATATGGAAAAACAAATGTAAATAAGTGAATAAGAACTGTGAATTATTTAGGTAGAAATACAAATTTTCATAGATTGGTTTCGAAGATTTGGATAGTGATAAGTATTGAAAATTAAATGCTACTTAGTGAATGCCTTTGCAATCAATAGTTGGATAGGATAATAAATGTTGAATTCATTGTATATAATAGAGTAATTGATTGATAAGTAAAATCTTTTAAAATCAAATAATTGAACATTGAACAACTAAATTGTTTAAAGTAAATATTTAAAACTTATTGAATAATTGAATAACTATAAAATGGAAATAGTGTTCTAAGATGTGAATTGGTTTTAAAAGTTGAATCTTATAAGTTCAATTTCAAATATTTCAAAGGATAATGAATTATTGGATAATCAAAATTGTTTAAATTTATATTTGGAATTTATTGAATAATTGAATAACGGGTTTAATATGTTCAAAAATGATTTGTAAAATTTTATTTTATCATATTAAAGTTAGAATGATGTTGTAGAACTTTTAAAATCGAATTAAAATTAAATTTGGGATAATTGAATATTTTAATTGTAACATCCCGGAATTTTTAACACGGGATTTGTGAACATTTAATTCATTTTAAATGTTTATTATGGGTTTAAGGTTTATTTTGAACTAAGAAGAATTTGGTTAAATTAATAAACCTTGTTTAAATTTCAAATATGGCAATTAAATTGAAATTGGAATAATAATAATTTAATATTAGGATTGGGTTAATTGGCAATTCGGGGTGTAAAAGATATGGGAATGAGTTTAAAATTTATTTTAAGACTATTTGGTCATTAAATAGTGTGGTTGGATTTTTAGATGGATTTTAAAGTTAATAAATTAATATTTGGAATTTTATATTAATTTAGGAATGAATTTAATATTATTAAATATTGCAATTAATCCGATTTAGGTCCAGAATAAGCCAGAATGATTTTTAATGTGTTTATAAATTTTATATGAATTATTGTTAAGCTAATAAAATTTTAAAAGTGGAAGTTTTGAGTGATTTCGATAATTTCGAAAATTGCTTAATTTAATAGACGAGTTAAAATAGTCTTCCGGGGCACAGTCTCGGAATTCGACGATACTAGTTCCATTGGATCCGTAATAGTTAGTTATTATCGGATTTCAATTTTCGTGACAATCGGAGTTGTCGTTTGACCCCGGCAGCTCGAAACGCATCGAAATCGTTTTAATCGATTTAATTTCAAATTGAACGTTTAATTTCGTAACTCGTGCATACGATTGAATTAGCTTACGAAACCTGTTCCATTGTGTCCGGAACGTTGAAAAACCCCAGGATAGCCTGTTGGAACGTGAGATTTGGAGTTCGTTTGCATACGTTGTTAAATTGAGGATTTTATTAATTAAATATTATTAAACAATACTATATATATATATTAAAACGTTCAAAACCCTAGAACTATCAGGAGCCGCCGCTATTATCAATCAATGGCCGATACCTCATGCGTTTCTTCCTCCTTTTCCCATCAATCCACGCGACGATTCGTGAAATTTCCAACTGGAGAATCGAAGAGGGCTGTGGGATCTTCAAAGTGGACGGTGGTGATGGAGTTCTGTGAAGCGGAGGGGGAGAGGTCGCGGCCCGTTCGTGGCCAGTTCGTGCTCAATTATCGAGCAACAGGGACGACCGAGATGAGCAAGTTTAGGGGAGAGGGTGGAGGCTGCGACGAGCCTTAGCGCAGCGGCGTCTGATCGCCCTCTCGAGGTTCGTGTGAGGTGCGGTTCGAAGCCCTAAATAGTGGCAGTGGGTTCGGTTTCACCTGAAGTTTGCGCGTGAGAAAGATGAGGAGGGGAAGGAAGGGTCGGCGTGTTTTTCTCTGGTAAAAAAAAAAAAAAAAAAAAAAAAAAAGAAATTGTTTTGAAATTGATTCAAATCTTTAAAATCGAATAACTATTTCATATTGTATCAGAAATTTACGAACTTGGTAGCGCCGGAATCGCAGAGTCGAGCACTACGCGATGGTGCAGATCCGGATCCATTCCGGGCAAGTAGAAATTTAGGTTAAATCGGACACCGTCCGGTTTAATTTGAATTTCGAACGCTCGCCGAAACTCAAGGTGAGTTATTCTCACTCACATCTGGATGCGAGTAAAGTAGACAGCTAGTATTGATTGTTTGTTTGGATGTTTAGCTGAATATGTTAATTATTATCAAATTGAATTGATATTATATATGTGATATGCTAATATTTGTGGATGCAGGGAAAACAGGTTGGAGGGATCCAACTGGATTCCTCACAATGTAGTATTATTTTTATAATTGGTAATGATGCCTGTTATATATTGTGATTGATAAATTTGGAATTGAATTGCATTGTGATATTGTGATATTAACTATAAAACTCAGAATGTTAATTTTAAAAGAATTTGGAGTTTAAATTTTAAAGGAATTTAATTGGGTTTCAAAAGAAACTAAGAAAATTAATAAACATGAAATTTGAAAGAATATAAAAATTATAATCTGTTGGATGGGAAAACTGAAATGAAATAGTATTGGAATATTTCTAAATAAATTATAAATCCATAATTAATTGTAAATGGATAAAATTGAATTTTAGAGAAATAAAAGGTATTGTTAAATAATGGATTTAAAAGGATTAAAATCTAAAATCTATTTAAAAATGGAAATTGAAAGTTGTAAAATCTGGAATGGTAATCAAAGATAAATGTTATTATTTGAAAATTTGGGAAAATAATTTATGTTATTAAAATATAAAACTAAAGTGAAATAATTGGACAGAAATCGTGAGAAGGATTTCTGTGATGATTTAGTAGAAATGAGATTTCCTTGGGAAAAACCAAGTTCGAGTTTTAAATTGATTTTATAAAAAGGAAGTTTTAAAATCTTAAACTAGTTTTAAAGAATGTTTTGAAAATTTTTGTTTTAAAGGTAATTATTTATAAATTAGCAATAGTAAATTTTATAAATGCCTTAATAATTATTTTAACAATTGGATTTGTTTTAAAGAGCTAGTTTTGACTCAAGATATATTGGTATAAGTATAAATTCTTTTACAACTCTATTTTTTTTTAATTATAGTATAACTAAAACCTTATTTTAAATCAAGTTATATCTTATATAATAGTTTTGCTTTATATATTTGGAAATTATATCTTGAGTATATAATTAGTAGTAAATTTACCTGTTTTAAGTATATTTTAGAAATAAATGTTTTAATTATTATAAATCTAAATTGTTTGAACTTGGCTATTCCAATGGAAATATATGGTAAAGGATTTACCTTGTAAATGGAAAATTTTGGGAAATGTTTTCAAATGAGCTTTGGAAATTTGAAATATATCTTTTAAAGATATTTGAGGTAAATAAATAATATGGAATATTATTTATTGTGTGATGGATGCTATGGATGCTTATGAATATTAATTGATAGTTAAATCACCGACTATCAATATTGGACAATGCGATGATCGTTTCGAAGAGACCGGGATCGAGATTTATTTCTCGAAAACCACTTCGATCCGGTTTGTACGTTTTCGTGCGATAAAACGTGTTCGGAGTCGAAGATGGAGCAGTGAAGTGCAAGGGCTAGTCGCTACTAATCCTGAGGATATTTCCAAAATGGATGTAGTAGGAATAGTGCCTTCGGTTCCGTTCGAACCCGGGACGGACTTGTATGGACGAATGCTTCGTGACATCGTCAGCGGACGATGGGCATTCTAAGGGATATGTGCTAAAGGTATCGTTTAGCCTCGAGCCTCATCAACCGGGAATGACTGAAAATCAGGGGATATGCAGCAAGGCTTCGTGGGTAGCCCCCACTGGAGAGTAAGGTCATCCCTGTCTAGAGGTCCCTTTTTATTTCGGCTTAGTGGTGCGGTTGCTGATCCCAACCGCGGGGTGATCTTATTCGGAATTGCCCATAGGTGATTCCGGTCTTGTGTTGCAGGGGACGAAGGGAGTAGTCCTCGGTACTGTGATCTAGACCACGTACTGTGACAGGTGGTACCCCAGTGCCTAGTCATTGATGGAAATCCATTTTCCCTACGAGCCTTTTACGAGTTTTGTTTGTATTACCCACTTCGGTGGCTAGTAGCTGGAATTTAATCATGTAACAATTTCGGCTATTTTATAAGTATTTGTAAATAGACACTATTATAATATCAGAGAATTTCTATAAAAAGTGTTTTAGCTATCGTAAGGTAAAAACCCGACATGTTTATTTGTGGCGTGGTCTTACGAGATGCTTTTGTTTTCAAAAAGGATTTTTGTAACTTTAATAATAAATTGTGTGCATTATTATCAGCTGGTATTCCAGACTGACTCGGGTGTTATTTCATTATAATGCTCGGGTCAGACCGAGTATTATTTGTTCAGGTCAGGATGCTATGGGGCAGGAGAGGAGCTGGAGTCCGAGACGTACTATTCTATCTATATATATATCCGCTGCTATGCTATGATTGTATGGTATGTCTGTTATGTGTTGATTGATGTATGAGCTACTCTGATAATATGTTGTGTATAAACAGTTATAGATTTCATTTTTGTGTAAAGATATATAGTTACTATTATATTTTATTCCGCTGCGACTGTGCGATTCTGATATTGTTTAGTTTCTTCTTCTTCTATCTCTTTTCTTTAATCTTAATGGTTCGTATTTCTGTTCCACTTGAGTCAATTAGGGTAGAAAAATGTTGATTCAAGGGGTACGGATTTGCGGGCCGTCACACTTGGTATCAGAGCTTAGGTTGGCGACAACCTAGGCTTTGGTGGGGTAATTACTCATTAAACAGAGTCGATAGAACTCTATAATGAGTTGAGTGTATTAATAGTTATGAGAGCGTACTTGTTAGTGCATATAAAAATTGTTTTTATACTGTGTTGACTTATCGGTTGAGTGTTTATGAATTCTGGTCGGTGCGGGAAGTACAACCGTATCGATAGGGATTTCTAAACTCTTGAACAAGATAAACCGACATGGTATTGTTTTTAAAGTGGGTAAATGAAATAATTTTACCCAAAATTTTATTTTGATATAAAAGAAATAATTTTCTAGCTTATTATATATTGGGTGTTTGTTGGATGTTAATACCAAATCAAATAAGAATCTAACAATTGATTTAAAATTTGAAATGATAAGCTAATAAGAATAAAGATATTAAAATGGTCTATAACCAAATAGAATTAATTAGATATGTTGTAAATAAGAAGCGAAATTAAAATTTGAATTAAACCAGAATTTTAACCTGGAAGTTTTGTAAAGGATTTTAAATGTATTGAAAATAAAAGTTTGGAAATTTAAAATCCTGGGAAGTTTGAAATGTTTTCCAGTGTATTGAAGGCAATAATGGAATGTTGTTTTGGGAAAATATTTTTGAATGGAAACTGTTTGAAAAGAATTTGGGAAAAATTAAGAAGCATTGAACTCACTTCAGTCGCTGGAAAATAATCCTGATGATGCTGGCCACATCATTAGAATTCATTTTCGAGTTTCTAAAGTGATGGACTTCTTCCCTAGAAATTGGTTATGGTATTGTTTGGATTTGTTGGGGATAACAGTTGTTTTGGATATTTCAAAAATGAGATTTTGTTTTGGGATATAAACAAATTGTTTTGGAAAATCTGGGAATTTGGTTGATATACCAAATAGGTATATATGTTGATTATTATTTCAAATTGGTTTTGGAATAAAACCGGGTAATAGAATTCTGGGTAAACTTCTATTTAAATAATGTGTAAAATTGAAATGAATCAAATATTGAATTTGTTAAGTGAAGATAATACTAATAAGAAGGAAGAGAAAATTTAAATCTTGAAATTAAATTTAACTTAAGAAATTGGAAGTGAATAGAAAATTTGAAATTTAACTTGGTTAAGAAAAATGAATTGAACTTAAAATAAAGTTGATTTGAATGAAATTAAAATGAGAGTTGACTTTACAAATGTGCGTTATTGTGTGTCGAATATACCCATAAGCTATTAAGTATTATATTTATAATTTGAGGTTGTGGATTTGAAGTTGCAAAAAATTAAATTAAGGAAATTTGTATCCTTAAGAATTCAGATGTATATACATTTGCATATGGAATTTGGAATTGTGATTATAAGTTGTAAAAGAATTAAAATGAGCAATATGAGCTTTAAAATAAATAAGTTGGTGAACTTATAAAATAGAAATAGAAATTATAATCACAATGAGAAATAATGAAATGGAATGGTGAATTTAAAAATCTAATCTCAAATGAAATGTGAATGGAGATAAGGTAAAGTGGGATATAAAGAAGCGAATGAACTTCAGTTAGTAAACAAGTTTTGAACTTGTATATGGAGAATTAAATTTGGGAATTTGAAATTGAATTAAATCTAAATGAATTAGAATAAATTTGAATTAAATATAAGGGTGAAATGTAAATTGTTTATAATTGCATAAAGGAATTCATATTCTTAAGTTATTAAGGGTTATAATTTAAACTTGTGATTTTAAAATGGGAAGTGGACTTAAATAAGCAACTTAAACTCTTAAAAAGAGAAGTGAAATTGTAATCCATAAATGGAAAAGGTTGAAGGGGGTGGCAAATTTAAATTTTGACCTTAAATGAAATGCAAAGTCTGAAGAAGCAAAATAAGAACATAAAAGTGAATATTCTTAAGTTAGCACATAAGTCTTGAACTTATGTATTGGGGAGATGGAATTTGTTTGATAATGAAATTGAAATTGAATTTCAGTTGAGTAATAAATAATATTGAAAGAAATTTAGATTCTATTTAAAGGAGTAAAAAGGAAAGGTAGAAATCTGAATTTGCTAAATGGAATAATGGGAAAAATGGTAATATTATAAATGGATTCAGAGTTAATTGGGAAAGTGAATTAAAACCTAATATGGATTAGGTTAATGACTGAATTAAATTACAAATTAATGGAATTTGTATTGAAATGGATAGAATTTGATAATCAGTCAAAATTTGAAGGTAAATAAAAATCCAGTTTGGATTGGAATTCAATTATGGTAATAATATTGGAAGTGTGAATGAATAATGGGATTTGAATATACTAGAGATGGTTTGAATTGTGAATAAAATTCAAATGAGTGAAATAATTTAAATGGACTCTTTGTTAATAAAATAAATTTGTAAATGGATTGAATTATAAACAAAGAGCATTCAAATTTATAAATAGATTAGAAATGATTGAATAAATAAACAAAGTGTATTGGACTTTGTAAATGGATTGAAAGTGTATTGGATGTGAATCAAATGAGAATAAAATTTGATTGATAAGGCAATAAAATAAAATGGATATAAGAAGATCATGGAAATAATTGTGAATGAGCTTATTTAAGCAATCTTGAATGTAATCTGTTAGATAATTAAAATGAATTACAAGTGAAATGGTATTAATTAATTGTTGAGATGAAATAAAAAGGTAAGGAAAATTTAAATTAACAATTGCATTGAAATAAGAATGATTGGATTGTAAACCATGAAAAATTGAAAAGAATTAATATAAATTTAAGTTGAAAATTAATTTTAAATGGTTATAAGCTTAAGTGGCAATTGTTTTGCTTAAATGACTTGAATATTTGAATGTATTTCGAATTGAGTTGTTTAAACAACTAAATTGGTTTTGGATAAATTGGAACTTGATTAAGTGAAGTCAAATTAAAATGAAACTAAATTTGGCATGCAAGGAAGAATTGAGATATTATGAAATTGAAATTGATGTTTAAAATAAATTGAACTGAATTGGAATCTAATTTAAGGAGTTTGTGAATGAATGCAAGTGAATTGATTTAAAATAGCAAATGGAATTGATTTTGAATCAATTGGAATGAATTAACATTTTAATAGGAAATGTTTGCATATGAATGGAAATGAATCATGAAAGAATTACAAATGTTTCAAGTTTAAAATAAAATTTGATTTTAAATCAAATTTGGAAATGTAAGTTAAAAATAAAGAAATATAAGTAAAGCATATGTTAAATATGTTGAAATAGAAGCGAATTGATTGCACTTAATATAAGTGATATATAATGAACTTGAATGTAAATCATTCGAGTGAAGTAAAATGAAGTTAGTTTGGATGAAAGTAGAATGGACTAAAATCTTAATAAATGGATTTGAGTAAATGGAAATGCTTCAAATTTGAAATAAGAATTTGGTTTGTGAATCAACTTGATATTGAAATGATATAGAAAGATGTTGATGAAGCACATGTTAACCATATGTTAAATAACAATGAATTGGTTGAAATAAATATGGATTGTATATAGTGGATTTGAGTATAAATCATTCATGTGAAATAAAATGGAATTTGGCATTAGAAAATGAACTTTGTGCATGTCATAAAATATGGATTTACTTATGAAATCATGCAAAGTGTTGTTTGGAATGGAAATGGATATGTTAGCTTGCATTTACATTGAAATGTTGCTTAAAATACTCATATCTTTGAAAACTAATATGTTTGTTGAGTATAGCCCAGGTGCGGGAGGCGTTCGAGAGGTTTGGAGCGAGTATATGCGATATATTAGCTGATTGCTATTAAAATTTGCTAAAAGGTACGCCTACACAAATATAATTGGGAAATGGTATATATATTGTGTTATATTTTAATTTCCGGCCGTGTGGGCCGATGTATATATATTTGTGTATCCTGCGATGTCGCAGAAGCTCCTCCGTACAGGGGGGACTCTGCCAAAATTTTTCGAAAATTTTGGGAGTTAGAAATTTTTTGGGGTTTTGGAAAAAGTTAAATAACTTGGAAAGTTATAAGTTAAAATTAAAGCTTTAGAGTTAGTAAAGCAAATAGGTTTGGAATTGAGCTAAAGGTTTTTGAAAGGGTATATAAGTTGTAACTAGAGAAGTTTGGGTTAAGTTAATGAGTGTAGGAACATTCTTTCTACCTTAACAAATTTCGGGGACGAAATTTTTATAAGGGGGGAGGAATGTAACATCCCGGAATTTTTAACACGGGATTTGTGAACATTTAATTCATTTTAAATGTTTATTATGGGTTTAAGGTTTATTTTGAACTAAGAAGAATTTGGTTAAATTAATAAACCTTGTTTAAATTTCAAATATGGCAATTAAATTGAAATTGGAATAATAATAATTTAATATTAGGATTGGGTTAATTGGCAATTCGGGGTGTAAAAGATATGGGAATGAGTTTAAAATTTATTTTAAGACTATTTGGTCATTAAATAGTGTGGTTGGATTTTTAGATGGATTTTAAAGTTAATAAATTAATATTTGGAATTTTATATTAATTTAGGAATGAATTTAATATTATTAAATATTGCAATTAATCCGATTTAGGTCCAGAATAAGCCAGAATGATTTTTAATGTGTTTATAAATTTTATATGAATTATTGTTAAGCTAATAAAATTTTAAAAGTGGAAGTTTTGAGTGATTTCGATAATTTCGAAAATTGCTTAATTTAATAGACGAGTTAAAATAGCCTTCCGGGGCACAGTCTCGGAATTCGACGATACTAGTTCCATTGGATCCGTAATAGTTAGTTATTATCGGATTTCAATTTTCGTGACAATCGGAGTTGTCGTTTGACCCCGGCAGCTCGAAACGCATCGAAATCGTTTTAATCGATTTAATTTCAAATTGAACGTTTAATTTCGTAACTCGTGCATACGATTGAATTAGCTTACGAAACCTGTTCCATTGTGTCCGGAACGTTGAAAAACCCCAGGATAGCCTGTTGGAACGTGAGATTTGGAGTTCGTTTGCATACGTTGTTAAATTGAGGATTTTATTAATTAAATATTATTAAACAATACTATATATATATTAAAACGTTCAAAACCCTAGAACTATCAGGAGCCGCCACTATTATCAATCAACGGCCGATACCTCATGCGTTTCTTCCTCCTTTTCCCATCAATCCACGCGACGATTCGTGAAATTTCCAACTGGAGAATCGAAGAGGGCTGTGGGATCTTCAAAGTGGACGGTGGTGATGGAGTTCTGTGAAGCGGAGGGGGAGAGGTCGCGGCCCGTTCGTGGCCAGTTCGTGCTCAATTATCGAGCAACAGGGACGACCGAGATGAGCAAGTTTAGGGGAGAGGGTGGAGGCTGCGACGAGCCTTAGCGCAGCGGCGTCTGATCGCCCTCTCGAGGTTCGTGTGAGGTGCGGTTCGAAGCCCTAAATAGTGGCAGTGGGTTCGGTTTCACCTGAAGTTTGCGCGTGAGAAAGATGAGGAGGGGAAGGAAGGGTCGGCGTGTTTTTCTCTGGTAAAAAAAAAAAAAAAAAAAAAGAAATTGTTTTGAAATTGATTCAAATCTTTAAAATCGAATAACTATTTCATATTGTATCAGAAATTTACGAACTTGGTAGCGCCGGAATCGCAGAGTCGAGCACTACGCGATGGTGCAGATCCGGATCCATTCCGGGCAAGTAGAAATTTAGGTTAAATCGGACACCGTCCGGTTTAATTTGAATTTCGAACGCTCGCCGAAACTCAAGGTGAGTTATTCTCACTCACATCTGGATGCGAGTAAAGTAGACAGCTAGTATTGATTGTTTGTTTGGATGTTTAGCTGAATATGTTAATTATTATCAAATTGAATTGATATTATATATGTGATATGCTAATATTTGTGGATGCAGGGAAAACAGGTTGGAGGGATCCAACTGGATTCCTCACAATGTAGTATTATTTTTATAATTGGTAATGATGCCTGTTATATATTGTGATTGATAAATTTGGAATTGAATTGCATTGTGATATTGTGATATTAACTATAAAACTCAGAATGTTAATTTTAAAAGAATTTGGAGTTTAAATTTTAAAGGAATTTAATTGGGTTTCAAAAGAAACTAAGAAAATTAATAAACATGAAATTTGAAAGAATATAAAAATTATAATCTGTTGGATGGGAAAACTGAAATGAAATAGTATTGGAATATTTCTAAATAAATTATAAATCCATAATTAATTGTAAATGGATAAAATTGAATTTTAGAGAAATAAAAGGTATTGTTAAATAATGGATTTAAAAGGATTAAAATCTAAAATCTATTTAAAAATGGAAATTGAAAGTTGTAAAATCTGGAATGGTAATCAAAGATAAATGTTATTATTTGAAAATTTGGGAAAATAATTTATGTTATTAAAATATAAAACTAAAGTGAAATAATTGGACAGAAATCGTGAGAAGGATTTCTGTGATGATTTAGTAGAAATGAGATTTCCTTGGGAAAAACCAAGTTCGAGTTTTAAATTGATTTTATAAAAAGGAAGTTTTAAAATCTTAAACTAGTTTTAAAGAATGTTTTGAAAATTTTTGTTTTAAAGGTAATTATTTATAAATTAGCAATAGTAAATTTTATAAATGCCTTAATAATTATTTTAACAATTGGATTTGTTTTAAAGAGCTAGTTTTGACTCAAGATATATTGGTATAAGTATAAATTCTTTTACAACTCTATTTTTTTTTAATTATAGTATAACTAAAACCTTATTTTAAATCAAGTTATATCTTATATAATAGTTTTGCTTTATATATTTGGAAATTATATCTTGAGTATATAATTAGTAGTAAATTTACCTGTTTTAAGTATATTTTAGAAATAAATGTTTTAATTATTATAAATCTAAATTGTTTGAACTTGGCTATTCCAATGGAAATATATGGTAAAGGATTTACCTTGTAAATGGAAAATTTTGGGAAATGTTTTCAAATGAGCTTTGGAAATTTGAAATATATCTTTTAAAGATATTTGAGGTAAATAAATAATATGGAATATTATTTATTGTGTGATGGATGCTATGGATGCTTATGAATATTAATTGATAGTTAAATCACCGACTATCAATATTGGACAATGCGATGATCGTTTCGAAGAGACCGGGATCGAGATTTATTTCTCGAAAACCACTTCGATCCGGTTTGTACGTTTTCGTGCGATAAAACGTGTTCGGAGTCGAAGATGGAGCAGTGAAGTGCAAGGGCTAGTCGCTACTAATCCTGAGGATATTTCCAAAATGGATGTAGTAGGAATAGTGCCTTCGGTTCCGTTCGAACCCGGGACGGACTTGTATGGACGAATGCTTCGTGACATCGTCAGCGGACGATGGGCATTCTAAGGGATATGTGCTAAAGGTATCGTTTAGCCTCGAGCCTCATCAACCGGGAATGACTGAAAATCAGGGGATATGCAGCAAGGCTTCGTGGGTAGCCCCCACTGGAGAGTAAGGTCATCCCTGTCTAGAGGTCCCTTTTTATTTCGGCTTAGTGGTGCGGTTGCTGATCCCAACCGCGGGGTGATCTTATTCGGAATTGCCCATAGGTGATTCCGGTCTTGTGTTGCAGGGGACGAAGGGAGTAGTCCTCGGTACTGTGATCTAGACCACGTACTGTGACAGGTGGTACCCCAGTGCCTAGTCATTGATGGAAATCCATTTTTCCTACGAGCCTTTTACGAGTTTTGTTTGTATTACCCACTTCGGTGGCTAGTAGCTGGAATTTAATCATGTAACAATTTCGGCTATTTTATAAGTATTTGTAAATAGACACTATTATAATATCAGAGAATTTCTATAAAAAGTGTTTTAGCTATCGTAAGGTAAAAACCCGACATGTTTATTTGTGGCGTGGTCTTACGAGATGCTTTTGTTTTCAAAAAGGATTTTTGTAACTTTAATAATAAATTGTGTGCATTATTATCAGCTGGTATTCCAGACTGACTCGGGTGTTATTTCATTATAATGCTCGGGTCAGACCGAGTATTATTTGTTCAGGTCAGGATGCTATGGGGCAGGAGAGGAGCTGGAGTCCGAGACGTACTATTCTATCTATATATATATCCGCTGCTATGCTATGATTGTATGGTATGTCTGTTATGTGTTGATTGATGTATGAGCTACTCTGATAATATGTTGTGTATAAACAGTTATAGATTTCATTTTTGTGTAAAGATATATAGTTACTATTATATTTTATTCCGCTGCGACTGTGCGATTCTGATATTGTTTAGTTTCTTCTTCTTCTATCTCTTTTCTTTAATCTTAATGGTTCGTATTTCTGTTCCACTTGAGTCAATTAGGGTAGAAAAATGTTGATTCAAGGGGTACGGATTTGCGGGCCGTCACATTAATATTTAATTGACGAGTAAAAATAGCCATTTTTCAAACAGTCTCGGATTTCGACGAAACTAGTTTCATCGGACCCGTAATGTTAAATAATAGTATGGTTTCAAATTTCATGTCAATCGGATTTACCGTTTGTCCGTGGCAGCTCAAAACGCCTAGAAATTTAGTTAACCGATTTAATTTAAAATCGGTCGTTTATTGCCTTAACTCGCACAGATGATCGAATTGGCTTTCGAAACCTATTCCATTGTGTCCGGAACGCGGGGTAAACCCTAGAAACGCCAGTTACCGTGCGAGATTTGGAGTTCGAAAATTTTGGGATGAATAGTGTACGTCATTTTTTTCTGTAAAAGGACCTAACTATTTTCATTTGCATCAAAACTAAACCCTAATCCTAGCTATCTGCTTCAGCTGCCAGTGATATTTCCTATGGCCGAAATTCAACTCTCTTCTCCCTCAAATTTCTCTAAATCCATCGATTATTTCGGAAAGTTTTCAACTGTAAAATTGTAGAGAGCATCGAGTTCTACGATTTCAACGGTTACGATGAGATATAAGGGTGTAGATTGGCGGCAAAGTGGCTATGAACGGGTTGCGTTCGAGCTCGAATTCAGAGGCTATAGGGCGGCCGAGCTTCGAGTGGTTGCAGGAGTAGGTAGCTCGCGTGGAGGTTACAAGGTGAGGGTCTCTGATGGTCTTCGAGCTACAAGGATAGGGTGCGTGAATTAGGGCTAAAATGACGGCTTGGGTTTGCATTCGAACGTGTACTGAAGGTAGGGAGAAGAAGTAGATGGGCGGCCATGATTTCAAAGCAGAATGGACGGCAGATGATGGTAGTTAGGTTTAAATTTGTAATTAATTTATATAAAAATTTGTATTAACTTATAAATGTCATAACTTGTTCGTACGAGGTCGGAATCCGACGAAACGAATTGCGTTACAATCGTTTTGTCGAATACTACGCGATGGAACTGGATTGGAATCATTTGGAGATAGAGAAAATTTTGGGTAAAATTAAACGCTCGTTTAATTTTATTCGAAATAAAACGCTGGAACTACATTGAAATCAAGGTGAGTGTTTATAACGCTCACAACGTACTGAATATCTTTATGGTAGTTAAATTTGATATTATGAAGTGATATGAATTTTATTTGTCGTTGTTTAATAAAATTTAATTGTCATATAGATTGTCATTTGAATTCACCGTTGAAAATTAAATTGACAGTCAAATTGAAATTAAAATTGAATTGCGATTAAATTACCTGATATTGATAACTATGAAATTGCAGTGAATTGTACTGTCTATTGGATGATGCATTTTGATGGATGCTTTTGGTTGATATTTAAATGTTTGGATGTTTATTTGCTTGTATATATCCTGTTATGCATACATATGACACTGTGATTTAGTTTAAGTGATATATATATATATATTCGTCCCTGACATTTAATTGAAATAAATAATCACTTGGCCATAGGATAGATAATTATATACGGACACCGGATTGGCTAAATTAATAAATTTTTAAAATCGTCGATTTGAAATTTATTTAAATGTTTTGATTTAAAAGTTATAAAAAAATCAATTTATAGAAATCGAATTTATCGCAAATTGAGTTTGGAATGTTGAAATAAATTTTGGTTAAATGAAATTGTTGAGACATTGAAATTTAAAATTTGGATATGATCGAATTTCGAAAATTTATTTGTTTTAAAGATTGAACATTATTTCGAGCTTTGAGTATTACTAAGTAAAAGGTGATATAAAAATGATATTTTGGAATTGAGCTTGGAATTGAATCATATTTGAAATTTGGATTTAAATTTGAATATTGAAGGATAAATTTTGTTAAGTGTTATAAATTGATATTTTGAAAAATTAAGCTCCAAATCGAGATAAATTGAAATTGAATTAATTGAAGGTGAATGTAGAATTGAATTGATTTGAAGTCAAAGTTGACATTGATTTGAAATCGAAATTGAATCGGTAGAATGGAAATTGAAATTGATTTGAATTGAGAAGTTATAATTAAAATGGTTTGGTTTTGAAGCTGTTTCATTTTGCTTTCCAAATTACTCTATTATATAAACCATCTTTAAATACTTAAACTATTTTAACCTATATTAACTATATTAAATTAATTTATCTATTTGAAATCCATTTAAAGATTTTAAGTATATTTAACTATTTTAATTATTTAAAACTACTTTTAAACTACTTAAAACTAGTTTCTAAAATTTCAAGTTGGTCAATAAGGTGAAATGTTTATGTTTAAATCTTGAATGTAAATAAGAATTGGCTTAAATGAAGTTGCAACCTAAATTGAAATTCGAAATGATTTGGAAATCGAAATGAGAAATTGAGGCGAAAATGATTTTTGAAATGGAATCTTACATTTTTAATAGCTATGATGATGTTTGAAATGGATTTGATTTTTGAAACGAATATGATATCTTGATATCAATTATGAATCGATTGAAATATAAAAGAGCCACCGGTGTAATAATACGTAGTTGTTAAAGAGACCGGGATCGGATATGGTCATACTCTCTGTCGATACCGAAAACCACTTTAATAACTAATATACGCGAAGTGTTGATCCAGAATGAAGTGGATGGTTTGGTGAACGCGTTGACTGAAGAAAGAGAACGATATTGGACGACCCCTGACATGACTAAAACAGGAGCCGCGCCGGGCCATTGAGGTTCGCCACCTCTAGCGGACACACTTCTTCGATGCCATATCTATTACCTTTTGTGATTCGATTTGGGTGCACCCCTTGATTTGGGAGTGTTGTTTCGCGATGTTGAGGTAGCTGCTGGCTATGCTCAACATCAGGCCGGATCACGCAACTACTAGTATCCTAGTTGGTATCGCCTCATGTACCTTGTCATACTGATTATCCTATTCGCGACCACTACGTTTTGTTTTGTGTTATACCTACGGGGTACCCTCTGATAACCACTAGTTTACGGTGGGGTTTATGGTGCTGTATAGACTATGGCATTATAAAAATGTGTTAAGGGGAATTATTGTAACGCCCTAACGCTATTTTAATACTTTTACTTTACTGTAGACATATTATAATAGCGTATTGTACTACATAGTAGATAGTTTAACGGATCCTTGAGAGATGGAAAATCCCGTAACATCTCTTGAGTTATTGCACGCACGTTGACACTGGATATGAGATGTCAAACCCCGTAAACATCTCTGACGCCTTTACACTCATATTTATTTACGTTTGATTTAACTTTCATAAGGATATTTTAGTCCTGACTCGAGTGTTTTGTCTTTTCATTACGCTCGGGTCAGACCTGAGTTTTTCAGCTTATTGAAGATCTATTCTGGAGGAAGAAGATGAAGATTTGGTATACTATTACTCTTATTATCTTTGCATCATGTTGTCTGCTGCATTATTTTATTTGTTCTGTTGTATACGTATAACTCTGATAAAGGTTGTATGAATAATGATCAAAGTATTGTAAACATCTTCATGAACTGTTTATTTGACTATTATATTTTATCGTTCCGCTGCGAGATTCTGTGTTGTTTCATTTCCTTTATTTCTCTTTCTTTTCTTTTCTTATTTACCCCCAATAACCGTCTGCCCTTTTGAATGGTTTGGAATCGGCATGTGTATTGGATCGTCCGTTTAAACTGTCCAAAAAGGTGGGTCTTTACAGTTGGTATCAGAGTTTTGGTTTAGTGATAACCTTAGCTTTGTGGGGTCTGACTCTTTATAAATAGAGTAGTAATACCCTATAATGAGTCGCTGAGTGTATACATATGAGAGAGCGTATTTGTTAGTCGTACAAATTGTTTTATATTATGTCGGTTGATTTGTTATGTGGCTTATGGATTCTGGTCAATACGAGTAATTAACGTCATTGATAGGGATCTCTAAACACTTAAACAGAACAATTCGACATAGTATTGTTTTGAAATTGGGTAAATGAAATAAATTGCTCTAATTATATTTTGAATATAAAGAAAAATTTTAAGAAATTATTGTGACTTATCTAGCTTACCTGGTTGTTAGGAAAGAAAATATTAGTTATTATCATTAATTGGATATTATAATTTAATAAATAAGATGAATTACAAAATGAATAGTGATAAAATAACTTGTGGAATATTTTAAGAAAGTAAAATCCTATAAGAATATTTTATAAAGGTGACTTATAAATTAAAATAGATTTAAATTGGAAAATATTGAATTTAAGACCCGGAGGTTTTGACAATGGTTCTCAAAGCTTTGAAGAAATATATAGTAATATTAGTTGGAAAATGTTTATGGAAATATTTTGAAAGGATTTTTAAAAGAAGGAATGAATTCAGTACTCCTCTCTTCTGTCGCTGGAAAATAATTTCGGTGATGACTGCGCAGCATCATCGACGTTCATTTTTGAGTCTCAAAGTGGGGGAGACTTCTAAGAAGCTTTGCTTTTCTTCGAAATTATTTTGGGTAAATGGGTTTTGGTTTAAACTCTAAAGGTATGATTTGATATATTAAAGATAAAAGGGTATATATTTATTTCAAACGATTTGAAAAGAACCGGGCATTTAAATTTCTAAGTTCTGTTAATTAATAATTTTCAAATTATTTGAGTGAAATGTGAATAACCAGAATTTATAGAATAAGAGTATTTAAACAAATTAAATTTGTGAACATTATAATTAAGTAAAATAAAATTCTATAAATTTGTATAACACCAAATTACATTCTGATAACATATAACAAGACTTACCTAATGTTAAAAGTTAAAATGATGTTTTGGATTTGAAATGAGATATTGTACAAATAAACTGAACCCGAAAGTAATTAAAATATACAAGAAAGGAAAACTCAAAAGAAATTAAAATGTATATAAATGGAAAATTTGGTTGTGATAAAATGTTATATACTTAAATATAGCATGAAATGATGAATGGATAAATGGAACAATTAAGTGAACTTAAGAAAAGGCCATTGAGTCAAGCAACGTCTTTGTAAACTGGTTGTAGAATTAAATATAAATTCGCAACAAAAAGAAAAATATGTGAAGATAAATTTGTAACTTTTGGAGATAAATATAAACTAAGAAAAGTCATATATAATAAGTTAGACTTTTATGGAATGATAATAAATTAAAGTGATGATTAATAAAATGTTCCACAAATAAATTTGTTATTAACTAAAATTATGAAATTGAAGTAAATGTAAACAAAAGAATTTGGTATAGCTAAAAATCAATTGGAAAATGTAATTGAATTTAATTAAGTTATATAGAATGTTTAAAATGAACTTGAGTAAGAAAATTCTTTGATATGATGTTTAAGAAAAGATAATGTTAAAGAATATGCTATGTAAAGAAGTGAATATACTAACTGAATAATGGATTGTGAATAATTAATTGTAAATAAATAATAATAATAATAATAAAAGTCAATAAAATAATTTAGTATAGATTGGACAGAGATCCATTGGAAGGTAATACGTGAGTTGTACGTATATTATTTTGTTCGCATAACGATTTGATCCAAATTCGAGCATAAAATTTCAGGATGATTTATATCGATCCAAGTTAGGATTTTTCACTCGATTCTCGACGGCGAACCCTGGATAGGGATTTTTGATTTGATTCTGGAATTCTCTATCATAGTATATGGCTATGCAAGGAGAGTAACAGTTTCCAATCAAGGAACCAAATCTGAGTCCGCACTAGAGAGTCGTGTGAACGATACTAGTTTGGAAGTGAAATTGTGTGATTGAATAAGCGATTAGATTTGATATTTCTCACGGATGATATATGTACGGCTTACGGACTTAATTAAAGATAATATTGGAAATTGAAGATGCCAAATATAAAATGATTCTTTTAAATTATATAATTAGATATCATTGGTAAATGAGGTGCAGGTATTTAAAATCAAGAAAAATTGGATTGCCCGACAAAAGGTACATGTTTATTTTGTCATTGGATTTGGTAATTTTTGATGAGCCACTTGGCTTTTGATTTTCTTTTAATGGTTTGGGGCCCGTAGAGGCGTTTTGTAGCTGTACCGATCGAGCCGCGCAAAGGAGACTTTGCCGAAATTTTTCGTAAATCCGGGTGTTAGAAAATTTTCGAGTTTTAAAATTTTATAACTTTTTTGATAACTAACTTTTAAAATTAGAAAGCCGTTCAGAGTAACATAGTGGAAGCGTAGTTATGACTTTATAAATGGAATTTCATTGTTTTATAAGTTGTTAACTGTGAATAAAATATATCTAATGTTGAATTCTATACTTAGTTCCTTTTCCCTTCTTTTTTCCTTTTCGAGGACGAAAAGTTTTGAGTGGGGGAGAGTGTAAGGACCCGTAAATTTTCGATAATTAAAATAGCTAATTTAATAAGATTTCGTGATTTAATGTTAGAAAAAAAATTGTAATTCGTTTGGAATAATAATAACTGGAATGAATTGCAACAATAATTATCCAAGAAATTATTTATAGATTGAATGGAGTTCCAATCTAATTGAATTGACTCAAATGTTATAACTTGGTTATAAGGGAATATATGGAAAAACAAATGTAAATAAGTGAATAAGAATTGTGAATTATTTAGGTAAAAATACAAATTTTAATAGATTGGTTTCGAAGATTTGGATGGTGATAAGTATTGAAAAATAAATGCTACTTAGTGAATGCTTTGTAATCAATAGTTAGATAGGATAATAAATGTTGAATTCATTGGGTATAATAGAGTAATTGATTGATAAGTAAAATCTATTTAAAATCAAATAATTGAATATTGAACAGGTAAATTGTTTAAAGTAAATATTTAAAACTTATTGAATAATTGAATAACTGTAAAATGGAAATAGTGTTCTAAGATGTGAATTGGTTTTAAAAGTTGAATCTTATAAGTTCAATTTCAAATATTTCAAAGGATAATGAATTATTGGATAATCAAAATCGCTTAAATTTAATATTTGGAATTTATTGAATAATTGAATAACGGGTTTAATATGATTAAAAATGATTTCTAAAATTTTATTTTATCATATTAAAGTTAGAATGATGTTGTAGAACTTTTAAAATCGAATTCAAAGTAAATTTGTGAAAATTGAATATTTTAATATTTAATTGACGAGTTAAAATAGCCATTTTTCAAACAGTCTCGGATTTCGATGAAACTAGTTTCATCGGACCCGTAATGTTAAATAATTGTATGGTTTCAAATTTCGTGTCAATAGGATTTACCGTTTGTCAGTTAACCAATTTAATTTAAAATCGATCGTTTATTGCCTTAACTCGCACAGATGATCGAATTGGCTTTCGAAACCTATTCCATCGTGTCCGGAACGCGGGGTAAACCCTAGAAACGCCAGTCACCGCGCGAGATATGGAGTTCGAAAATTTCGGGATGAATAGTGTATGTCGTTTTTTTTATAAAAGGACCTAACTATTTTCATTTGCATCAAAACTAAACCATACCCTAGCTATCTGCTTCAGCCGCCAGTGATATTTCCTATGGCCAAAATTCAACTCTCTTCTCCCTCAAATTTCTCCAAATCCATCGATTATTTCGGAAAGTTTTCAACTGTAAACTTGTAGAGAGCGTCGAGTTCTACGATTTCAACGGTTATGATGAGATATAAGGGTGTAGATTGGCGGAAAAGTGGCTATGAACGGGTTGCGTTCGAGCTGAATTCTGAGACTACAAGGCGGCCGAGCTTCGAGTGGTTGCAGGAGTAGGTAGCTCGCGTGGAGGGCTACAAGGTGAGGGTCTCTGATGGTCTTCGAGCTACAAGGATAGGGTGCGTGAGTTAGGGTTAAAACGACGGCTTGGGTTTGCATTCGAACGTGTGCTGAAGGGATGGAGAAGAAGTAGATTGGCGGCCACGAGTTTTCAAAGCAGAATGGATGGCAGATGATGATAGTTAGGTTTAAATTTGTAATTAATTTGTATAAAAATTTGTATTAACTTATAGATGTCATAACTTGTTCGTACGAGGTCGGAATCTGACGAAATGAATTGCGTTGCAATCGTTTTGTCGAATACTACGCGATGGAGTTGGATTGGAATCGTTTGGAGCTAGAGAAAATTTTGGGTAAAATTAAACGCTCATCTAATTTTATTCGAAATAAAACACTGGAACTACATTGAAATCAAGGTGAGTGTTTATAACGCTCACAACGTACTGAATATCTTTATGGTAGTTAAATTTAATATTATGAAGTGATATGAATTTTATTTGTCGTTGTTTGATAAAATTTAATTGTCATATAGATTGTCATTTGAATTCACCGTTGAAAACTAAATTGACAGTCAAATTGAAATTAAAATTGAATTGCGATTAAATTACCTGATATTGATAACTATGAAATTGCAGTGAATTGTATTGTCTATTGGACGATGTATTTTGATGGATGCTATTGGTTGATATTTAAATGTTTGGATGTTTATTTGCTTATATATATCCTGTTATGCATACATATGACACTGTAATTTAGTTTAAGTGATATATATATTCATCCCTGACATTTAATTGAAATAAATAATCACTTGGCCATAGGATAGAAAATTATATACGGACACCGGATTGGTTAAATTAATAAATTTTTAAAATCATCGATTTGAAATTAATTTAAATGTTTTGATTTAAAAGTTTAAAAAAAATCAATTTATAGAAATCGAATTTATCACAAACTGAGTTTGGAATGTTGAAATAAATTTTGGTTAAAAGAAATTGTTAAATAACATAAGTTGAGACGTTGGAATTTAAAATTTGGATATGATCGAATTTCAAGAATTTATTTGTTTTAAAGATTGAACATTGTTTCGAGCTTTGAGTATTACTAAGTAAAAGGTGATATAAAAATGATATTTTGGAATTGAGCTTGGAATTGAATCATATTTGAAATTTGGATTTAAATTTGAATATTGAAGGATAAATTTTGTTAAGTGTTATAAATTGATATTTTGAAAAATCAAGCTCCAAATCGATATAAATTGAAATTGAATTAATTGAAGGTGAATGTAGAATTGAATTGATTTGAAGTCAAAGTTGACATTGATTTGAAATCGAAATTGAATCGGTAGAATGGAAATTGAAATTGATTTGAATTGAGAAGTTATAATTAAAATGGTTTGGTTTTGAAGCTGTTTCATTTTGCTTTCCAAATTACTCTGTTATATAAACCATCTTTAAATACTTAAACTATTTTAACCTATATTAACTATATTAAATTAATTTATCTATTTGAAATCCATTTAAAGATTTTAAGTATCTTTAACTATTTTAATTATATAAACTACTTTTAAACTACTTAAAACTATTTTCTAAAATTTCAAGCTGGTCAATAAGGTGAAATGCTTATGTTTAAATCTTGAATGTAAATACGAATTGGGTTAAATGAAGTTGCAACCTAAATTGAAATTCGAAATGATTTGGAAATCGAAATGAGATATTGAGGCAAAAAATGAATTTTGAAACGGAATCTTACATTTTGAATAGCTATGATGATGTTTGAAATGGATTTGATTTTTGAAACGAATATGATATTTTGATATCAATAATGAATCGATTGAAATGTAAAAGAGCCACCGGTGTAATAATACGTAGTTGTTAAAGAGACCGCGATCAGATATGGACATACTCTCTGTCGATACCGAAAACCACTTTAATAACTAGTATACGCGAAGTGTTGATCCAGAATGAAGTGGATGGTTTGGTGAACGTGTTGACTGAAGAAAGAGAACGATATTGGACGACCCCTGACATGACTAAAACAGGAGCCACGCCTAGCCATTGAGGTTCACCACCTCTAGCGGACACAATTCTTCGATACCATATCTATTACCTTTTGTGATTCGATTTGGGTGCACCACTTGATTTGGGAGTGTTGTTTCGCGGTGTTGAGGTAGCTGCTGGCTATGCTCAACATCAGTCCGGATCACGCAACTACTAGTATCCTAGTTGGTATCGCCTCATGTACCTTGTCATACTGAATATCCTATTCGCGACCACTACGTTTTGTTTTGTGTTATACCCCCCCTCCCCCGTATACCCTCTGATAACCACTAGTTTACGGTGGCGTTTACGGTGTTGTATAGACTATGGCATTATAAAAATGTGTTAAGTGGAATTATGGTAACGCCTTAATGCTATTTTAATACTTTTACTTTACTGTAGACATATTATAATAGCGTATTGTACTACATAGTAGATAGTTTAACGGATCCTTGAGAGATGGAAAATCCCGTAACATCTTTTGAGTTATTGCACGCACGTTGACACTGGATATGAGATGTCAAACCCCGTAAACATCTCTGACGCAGTTACACTCATATTTATTTACGATTGATTTAACTTTCATAAGGATATTTTAGTCCAGACTCGAGTGTTTTGTCTTTTCATTACGCTCGGGTCAGACCTGAGTTTTTCAGCTTATTGAAGATCTATTCTGGAGGACGAAGACCAAGATTTGGTATACTATTACTCTTATTATCTTTGCATCATGTTGTTTGCTTCTTTATTTTATTTGTTCTGTTGTATATGTATAACTCTGATAAAGGTTTTATAAATAATGATCAAAGTTTTGTAAACAGCTTCATGAACTATTTATTTGACTATTATATTTTATCGTTCCGCTGCGAGATTCTGTGTTGTTTCATTTCCTTTATTTCTCTTTCTTTTCTTTTCTTATTTACCCCAATAACCATCTTCCCTTTTGAATGGTTTGGAATCGGCACGTGTATTGGATCGTCGGTTTAAACTGTCCAAAAAGGTGGGTCGTTACATGGTCAAAATTCCATATCGTCCACGTTCAACTTTATAGTCCAAACACAAGGTCACTAGTTCAATAACAATATTTATTAATAATCGAAATTCTCTAGCCAGAGACTTCACTTTGGGTTGACTTCAGTTGACTGTGATACTATCCTCATTTAACATAGAAGACGAATCCTATCTTGCATAATGTTTCACTTCCAGTGCTTCCACTCGAACCAAGTATAGTCATTCAATGGATGGCGTTCCGTGATTAAAATATAATCAAAACGGAGCTTCGACATGGAAAATTAACTGTATTCTCAAGTCAGAGAACAATGTAAATTAGTCACATCGGTTTTCTCTACTTGATCTTAGTTATATTAACCAGTAGAAAACTATCGAGTGAGTTGTTCCATGGTTATTCAATAACTATTAGTATGTAGCCACTAGATGCCTCCAACAACCATGAGTATTACACTGTCCAATATTTAGAGAGCGTTATGTACTCTAGTCTCAATGTAGACATCGCTATCCAGTCTCGATGCATCTTGACTAGGAACATTTAAAATGGAACAGTTAATCTTTATTGTGATAAATTACTCACGATAACAACACTTTGTAACAACTGTCAAAAAACATACCATTTATGGATTTTCTATTGAATATGCTTTTAATTAAATTAATTAATTAATATAACACAATATACCAAGTATATAATAAAGAGAAATACCTTTGTTCTGAACATGATTGGTCAACGTGTTAGGTATATGTAACAAATTACATAATTATCCCTAAGGCATACCCCAAACTCTATAATGATATTCGCTAACAGCTTGATCTATGGCATAAACACGTTGACATTAGAAGATTGAAGATGGGACTCCTAAGTGAAGAGACGAGAGATCAAATAAATCTTAAGAGCGAAAGTGTAGAAGCTAGCAGTCAAGGGAAGTTCGTGGTGAGAGGAAGAAAGGAGAAGAAGGAGAATAATTTCAAAGGGCGTTCCAAGTTGAGAAAGCCTAGAAGTGATTATAGAGGCAGGTCTAAAGACAATAGTTGTTATCCATGTAAGAAGCATGCCCTTTGGAAGAAAGATTGTCGAGATTTAAGGAAGATAAATCATGTGGATGGTTTTTCATCTATTGCAGTGGAGAAGGTTACTTCTGATGTTGTGTTGATTGCGTTTGTTTCTAACGTATCGGACCATTGGTTGGTAGATTTAGGGGTGTCTTTCCACATGATGGCTAGGAATGAGTATTTCTGTACTTGTAAATATAAGGAGGAAGTTCCATATTGATAGGGAATGATGCCACTTGCAAGTCATTATGAGAAGGATTGGTACGTATTTGCATGCATGATGGCATGGTGCGCACTATCATTAGAGTCCACTATATTTCAGTTTTAAGAAAATTTCTTCTATCTTTGGATCACCTAGCATCTTTGCGTTGCAGGATTACACAGATAGCTTGAAGGTGACACGTGGTGCTCTTGTGTAACAACCCGATATTTTCAGCCATTCGCATCCGCAAATGTCGGACTTGAATTGCTCAAAATACCACGTTGTAAATAAATTTGGAGCAAATGAAATACAATCACAGAATCACAGACACAGAAATATCAGAATAACTCGCAGCGGAAATTAAAATACCATAGTAGTTCATGAAGCTACTATAACAAACTCTCAAAACATAATACATAATATCATTCTGAAAAACATATACAATAGAAATCTCAATTACATAACAGTTTATCAATACCAAAGCTAAAATGGAACAACTGAAACTGAAGGGATAGATAACTAGACAAGTAGAATCTCCAGCAATTCCTAGCTCTAGAAAGAAATCCAAAGCTAAGTTGTAAATACTCAGGCTGACCCGAGCGTAAAGTAAAACACAAAACACTCGAGTCCAGACAATATATACTTATATAATGTAAACCAACTCAAGTGAACTGTAGTAGAAATGCACAATAACTTAAAGGATGCTTGGGATCGCCCATCCTTTAAGAATCAGTTAAACTATAAATTAATTACATCCCGTGGTTAAAATTTCAAAATGGTATTTTATACTTCAAAATCAAATATAATTTCAAAATTCAATATCATTCAAATTATCATATCTTCCAAACCACACTCATTTTTATTTAATTTAAATACCATTACAAAACACATTTCAAAATAGTTTATATTTCGAAACAAATTACTTCATTTTTAAATCATAAAATGAAGTTATTATATTTAATAATTAAATTATTAAATTTTCCAAATTTTAGTCTTTCAAAATTATTTTATTCACTTAATTTATTAAAACAGATGAAAATTCAACTTTCGCAGCATTTAGAAATTGCTACGGAAAGTTACATTCAAAACAGTTCAATTTAACAAAAGATAGCATTTAAAAATGCTGTAATAGGGTTACGTTGGTTTCAAATAAAACTTAGTTAAATTCAACAATTATAGCATTTACAAAAATGCTATAATAACCTTTAATTAAACTTAGCCATTTGGTTCATTATTATCAACTACAGCATTTACAAATGCTGTATTATCATTTACATTAGAATTAATAGCATTTTAGAAATGCAGCTATTTAGCTTCAAGTATTCAATATAATTTCACAAACAATTATATTTTCATTTAAATCATTTTTAGCTTATAAAATCATATAATTTCACTTTTAAAACAGTCATTCAAATACCCTTATATTCATGATTTTATAAAGTTAAATCTCCATTCAAAAATCAAAATTTAATAATAATTCACTTATTAAATTCCAACATTAAATTTTAAATTCATTAAATTAAATTTAACTTAACATTTAAGTTTAAAATTTTCAAATATAACTTAATTTCATTTTTATTTACTTAACTTAAAATTCACTTTTAAGCCAAATTCACAAATTTCCAATTTTAGTTATATTTCCAAATTTCAACCTAAATATTCATTCATTTCACATTTTAACTTTATTCAAAAATCATTAATATATTATAAAATCATTTTAAATTCATTTAACTCAAAATATCATAAATTTATCATATTTTCATATTTAATTTAAATTCCATTTATCACCAAATTCTAATTTCCAAAATAACTTAAATTTCAGATTTTCTAACTTTACCATTTATTTATTTCACTTATAAATTTTCAGAAAATCAATAATGCTTTACAAAAATCATTTTTAATCAAACTTAAATCAAAATATTATAATATTTACATTTCTAAAATAATTTAAAATTTAAAGAAAAACATATTTTAACAACGGGTCTGTATTTCATTTTCTAGCCTAGGTAAAGTGATACGGGTAATATATCATTTCAACCCGATATTTACAAAGAAAACCCGGGTTTGATCATTTCAAACCCGCAATCCCTAGTAAAAGAAAATATTAAAAATCATTCAGGCCTATCATTTCAGCCCATAACGATTTTCTCCTATTCTAAAGTCCGTTCGGGTATGTATCATTTCAACCCATAGTGATTCTAGTCTACAGGGAACTTGCAGTGCGATAAACTGATGAAAGTAATAGAATAGCATGAAATAACAGTAACATATGATATAATAGGTGTAAATATAGGTGTGAACATCATATGAATATGATATAGCAGTTATAACAAGATGATATGCATTTACAGATTCAGGTGATGTCAGTTTATCACTACATAAGTACATATTAGTCTGGTGAGATTTACTCACTGTTTTGAGCTGGAGACACAACAACGAATGCACGAATGAGATCCAAACAAGCACGATAACAGGACACAAAGATGAGTGGAAGAGCCAAAGATTAATTCTCCTTGGATACATGAGACAAAACAATAAATATAACATAAGTTTTTAACCCAAATTCAATTAAACAAAGCTAGAAATGAATACACAAAACATCACCGAAGTGTTTGCACTTGCTTTCTACCACCTATACTTCAACTCCAGATCTGAAATGGCACGGCTAAAGGCATGGTTTGGATCTGGTTTGGGTTCTTAAAGGTCGGCCTAGCGTGGCAAAATGATGGAGCAAAGATATATGAGCATGAACTAACACTACAAGGCAAATATCATGGATTCCTATGCACTAGAGGGCTCGGCCAAGGCCAAGGAGGGCATGGCCAGGTCTGTAGTGGGCTTGAGGACGATGTGGCAGTGGGCTCAGGTCAGGAATTTGCTGGTGGTGGTGGTGTATAGTCGGCCAAAGTGATGGAGGAGGTGATGGAAGTAAGGTGGCTAGGCTATGTTAGATATAGGTGGAGTTTGCTTCATATTTTGGTGGATCATCAACATGGATGGCCTCGGCTCTGGAATGGCAGTGGAGAGGAGAGTATGGTGGCTGGAATAGGTAGTGGTGGAGGTGGCCAAGGCACTGGAGATGGAGGGGCTGAACCGCATAAGAGATTGCAAGTGCAAAAATCAAGTAAATCCAGTAGAAAATTTAAAAAGAAATGAAAGTTTTTATCAAAATTTCTTCTTGGAGATGGCCAAAACTTTTTTTTTTAGAGTTTGAGAAGAAAAAATTCATGAAAAATGAAGTGGAGAAGTGGTCGGCTGAAGGGAATGAGTTATGGCAGCAAACGATGAAAAGGTGATGGTTGAAATGTGAAAAGACAAGAAGACAAAAAGCCTTAAGCAAATCAAAGGTCGCAAAACTCTTCAAATTTCCACCATTTCTTTTGCAATTTTAAATAACTGAAAAATAAGTATAAATTCAGTTAAAAACATGAAAATTTAGTAAATAAACAAAAATAAATAAATAAATATTAATTATATATAATTAAATTAAGAAAATAGCAAAGAAAATGTAAACTAGGCTAGAAAATTTGAAAATAAATGAAATGAACTTTGGAAAAATTTTGTTACTTGAAAAATATTTATAAATAAAGATAAAGACACAAAAATAAAATTCATGCACAAAAATAAATAAATAAATTTTAATTAAATATATTTTAAATGAAGAAAATAGCAAAAAAATGGAAACTAGCCTTTAAAAATAGAAAATATATGCAATAAATTTTGGAAAAATTATATTATCACTTTAAAAAATATTAAAAGACAAAAATATACATAAAATAACATATTAACACATATTAAATAAAATATAACAAAGAAAATATGATTTATATAATCTAAAATAGACAAAATTGCAAAATAAAACAAATTATACTCAAAATTGAAATGTGCATAACTTTCACAGTTTAAGTCCGTTTTCAACGAAACAAAAAGCAGTATTCAAGTTTTTAAATCTATTTCCATAATAAAAGATAAAATTTAGGAGTTTTAAATATTTAAATTTGAAATTTAAAAGTCAAAGTTTGACCAGTTTGAACAGAAATTCATCTTTTAGTAAAATATCCAATTTATACCTATTTGAAATTATAATTCACATAATAATCAACACTTATATTTAAAAATGTGAAATGTTTGAAATAAAACAATTTTAAAATAATTTCAAAATAAAATAAAGTCAATATTAAAATATATGAAAAATCTAGAGTTGTTACACTCTCCCCCACTCAAATCTTTTCATCCTCGAAAAGGAAGGAAGCGGAGAAACAACAAGAGAGAACAATAGGTTGGAAGACATCCTCGAAAGGAGGTAGGGAAAAGGTAGCTAGGAAGGGAAGCATGTTGGAAGACAAGGGTGAACCATTATTTAAATCATTATACATTTCAATTAAAATTTCATAACATTTTAAACATTTTATATAAATTTAAATTTCTTATAAATTTTCAAATTTTCAAATCCTTTCAAAGCTTCAAATTTTCATTTTTTTTAAAATATAAAATCTTTATCGAAAACATTTTACTTTTATATACAAAATATGGTCATCCTTAATAATTCCGATGTATGCACAATTTCAAAATACAACCAAACACAAATTTCCAAAGGATGATTCAAGGAAGGATTTCAAACAAACAAAGATTCAAAATTAGAGGAACTCTAATCAAATAGAATTCTAGTTCGAAGATAAACTCAAACGAAGATGAGATAATTTAATTACCAAATAGAGGATAGATAAGCCTATATAAATCGTGGGCAACTTTAACCGGTCAACCGAGACTTTAGGAATATAATCAATACGGAAATCTAAGGCAAATCGACCTTCGTTCGCCAGAGATAGAATCCGGGTAGAGCAGGAGATAGATAGCAATGACATCCGAGGATACAGAAATCTCTAGTGAATCAATGCCAATTGTAAAGGAGTTTCACCCCTTTACAAATCATTCAAAGATTTACGGAATCACTGCTCTTTAGAGAGGTCATTCCAAAGTAGAGTTAAGGAATGCTCCAAAATCAAAAGGAAAAAATGGGGAAAACAAGACTGGATTCCAGAACAAGTGGAAGCGTTCCAAAGTTCAAGAAATCCTAATCGATAAGAATCCTAACCGAGAGATTTCAAACAAGGTGGATACAGAAGGAAAGAAGCTTAGAAAATCATGGTTTCAAAATAATCTTTGAAAATACTATAAAAATCATTTGGAAATCATTTTATACTTTGAAAATACGTTCTCTCACAAAGAAAGGATTCTGAGATTGATTTCACTCATTCTAGGGTATTTCTACCCTATCTCTAATGAGTTTTTGCTCAGTAGGCTAAGGTTTGCCTAAAACCAAAGCCCTGATACCAACTATAACAACCCGATATTTTCAGCCATTCGCATCCGCACATGTCGGACTTGAATTGCTCAAAATACCACGTCGTAAATAAATTTGGAGCAAATGAAATACAATCACAGAATCACGGACACAGAAATATCAGAATAACTCGCAGCGGAAATTAAAATACCATAGTAGTTCGTGAAGCTACTATAACAAACTCTCAAAACATAATACATAATATCAGTCTGAAAAACATATACAATAGAAATCTCAATTACATAACAGTTTATCAATACCAAAGCTGAAATAGAACAACTGAAACTGAAGGGATAGATAACTAGACAAGCAGAATCTCCAACAATTCCTAGCTCCAGAAAGAAATCCAAAGCTAAGCTGTAAATACTCAGGCTGACCCGAGCGTAAAGTAAAACACAAAACACTCGAGTCCAGACAATATATACTTATATAATGTAAACCAACTCAAGTGAACTGTAGTAGAAATGCACAATAACTTAAAGGATGCTTGGGATCGCCCATCCTTTAAGAATCAGTTAAACTATAAATTTATTACATCCCGTGGTTAAAATTTCAAAATGGTATTTTATACTTCAAAATCAAATATAATTTGAAAATTCAATATCATTCAAATTATCATATCTTCCAAACCACATCCATTTTTATTTAATTTAAATACCGTTACAAAACACATTTCAAAATAGTTTATATTTCGAAACAAATTACTTCATTTTTAAATCATAAAATGAAGTTATTATATTTAATAATTAAATTATTAAATTTCCAAAATTTTAGTCTTTCAAAATTCTTTTATTCACTTAATTTATTAAAACGGATGAAAATTCAACTTTCGCAGCATTTAGAAATTGCTACGGAAAGTTACATTCAAAATAGTTCAATTTAACAAAAGATAGCATTTAAAAATGCTGTAATATGGTTACATTAGTTTCAAATAAAACTTATTTAAATTCAACAATTATAGCATTTACAAAAATGCTATAATAACCTTTAATTAAACTTAGCCATTTGGTTCATTATTATCAACTACAGCATTTACAAATGTTGTATTATCATTTACATTAGAATTAATAGCATTTTAGAAATGCAGTTAATTAACTTCAAGTATTCAATATAATTTCACAAACAATTATATTTTTATTTAAATCATTTTTATCTTATAAAATCATATAATTTCACTTTTAAAACAGTCATTCAAATACCCTTATATTCATGATTTTGTAAAGTTAAATCTCCATTCAAAAATCAAAATTTAATAATAATTCACTTATTAAATTCCAACATTAAATTTTAAATTCATTAAATTAAATTTAACTTAACATTTAAGTTTAAAATTTTCAAATATAACTTAATTTCATTTTTATTTACTTAACTTAAAATTCACTTTTAAGCCAAATTCACAAATTTCCAATTTTAGTTATATTTCCAAATTTCAACCTAAATATTCATTCATTTCACATTTTAACTTTATTCAAAAATCATTAATATATTATAAAATCATTTTAAATTCATTTAATTCAAAATATCATAAATTTATCATATTTTCATATTTAATTTAAATTCCATTTATCACCAAATTCTAATTTCCAAAATAACTTACATTTCAGATTTTCTAACTTTACCATTTATTTATTTCACTTATAAATTTTCATAAAATCAATAATGCTTTACAAAAATCATTTCTAATAAAATTTAAATCAAAATATTATAATATTTACATTTCTAAAATAATTTAAAATTTTTAGAAAAACATATTTTAACAACGGGTCTGTATTTCATTTTCTAGCCTAGGTAAAGTGATACGGGTAATATATCATTTCAACCCGAAATTTACAAAGAAAACCCGGGTTTGATCATTTCAAACCCGCAATCCCAAGTAAAAGAAAGTAATTAAAAATCATTCAGGCCTATCATTTCAGCCCATAACGATTTTCTCCTATTCTAAAGTCCGTTCGGGTATGTATCATTTCAACCCATAGTGATTCTAGTCTACAGGGGACTTGCAGTGTGATAAACTGATGAAAGTAATAGAATAGCATGAAATAACAGTAACATATGATATAACAGGTGTAAATATAGGTGTGAACATCATATGAATATGCTATAGCAGTTATAACAAGATGATATGCATTTACAGATTTAGGTGATGTCAGTTTATCACTACATAAGTACATATTAGTCTGGTGAGATTTACTTACTGTTTTGAGCTGGAGACACAACAACGAATGCACGAATGAGATCCAAACAAGCACGATAACACGACACAAAGATGAGTGGAAGAGCCAAAGATTAATTCTCCTTGGATACATGAGACAAAACAATAAATATAACATAAGTTTTCAACCCAAATTCAATTAAACAAAGCTAGAAATGAATACACAAAACATCACCGAAGTGTTTGCACTTGCTTTCTACCACCTATGCTTCAACTCCAGATCTGAAATGGCACGGCTAAAGGCATGGTTTGGATCTGGTTTGGGTTCTTAATGGTCGGCCTAGCATGGCAAAATGATGGAGCAAAGATATATGAGCATGAACTAACACTACAAGGCAAATATCATGGATTCCTATGCACTAGAAGGCATGGCCAGGTCTGTAGTGGGCTTGAGGATGATGTGGCAGTGGGCTCAGGTCAGGAATTTGCTGGTGGTGGTAGTGTATAGTCGGCTAAAGTGATGGAGGAGGTGATGGAAGTATGGTAGCTAGGCTATGTTAGATATAGGTGGAGTTTGCTTCATATTTTGGTGGATCATCAACATGGATGGTCTCGGCTCTGGAATGGCAGTGGAGAGGAGAGTATGGTGGCTGGAATAGGTGGTGGTGGAGGCGGCCAAGTCACTGGAGATGGAGGGGACGAACTGCATAAGAGATTGCAAGTGCAAAAATCAGGTAAATCCAGTAGAAAATTTAAAAAGAAATGAAAGTTTTTATCAAAATTTCTTCTTGGAGATGGCCAAAACTTTTTTTTTTTAGAGTTTGAGAAGAAAAAATTCGTGAAAAATGAAGTGGAGAAGTGGTCGGCTGAAGGGAATGAGTTATGGCAGCAAATAATGAAAAGGTGATGGTTGAAATGTGAAAAGACAAGAAGACAAAAAGCCTTAAGCAAATCAAAGGTCGCAAAACTCTTCAAATTTCCACCATTTCTTTTGCAATTTTAAATAACTGAAAAATAAGTATAAATTCAGTTAAAAACACGAAAATTTAGTAGATAAACAAAAAGAAATAAATAAATATAAATTATATATAATTAAATTAAGAAAATAGCAAAGAAAATGTAAACTAGGCTAGAAAATTTGAAAATAAATGAAATAAACTTTGGAAAAATTTTGTGTACTTGAAAAATATTCATAAATAAAGATAAAGACACGAAAATAAAATGCATGCATAAAAATAAATAAATAAATTTTAATTAAATATAATTTAAATGAAGAAAATAGCAAAAAAATGGAAACTAGCCTTTAAAAATAGAAAATATATGCAATAAATTTTGAAAAAATTATATTATCACTTTAAAAAATATTGAAAGACAAAAATATACATAAAATAACATATTAAGATATATTAAATAAAATATAACAAAGAAAATATGGTTTATATAATCTAAAATAGACAAAATTGCAAAATAAAACAAATTATACTCAAAATTGAAATGTGCATAACTTTCACAGTTTAAGTCCGTTTTCAACGAAACAAAAAGCAGTATTCAAGTTGTTAAATCTATTTCCATAATAAAAGATAAAATTGAGGAGTTTTAAATATTTAAATTTGAAATTTAAAAGTCAAAGTTTGACCAGTTTGAACAGAAATTCATCTTTTAGTAAAATATCCAATTTATACCTGTTTGAAATTATAATTCACATAATAATCAACAATTATATTTAAAAATGTGAAATGTTTGAAATAAAACAAGTTTAAAAATAATTTCAAAATAAAATAAAGTCAAATATTAAAATATATGAAAAATCTAGAGTTGTTACATCTTGTATTGATCATATGAGTAATAGTCTGAAATCTTTATCTGTTGAAAGGATATATAGTTCTTGGAGTCGTGTTAGAGTTCATAATTCACTAGCTTTGGATGCCACCTGACTTTGGTGTAACGATCCTGAATTTTTATTTAATTTAAATTAATAATTAAATGAAATTTTGAATAAAAATTTATAAAATTAATTATAAATAGTGATGTGAGTTTCCCCGAGTTCAAATATATTCTATATAAATCATTAAAATTTATTTTATTATATATATATGTATATATGTGAATATATATATATGTATGTATATTTGGGTATATATGAGTCAATTTGAAATTTTAAAATCTTGTGTGTATATATATATATATATATTTTGATTTGAATTTAAATCTTATATTAATGGTTTGAAAAATAAATATTAAAGTATATACATTGACACAAGTACGAAATGAATAAATAAGTGAATTGTTAATTTATTATTGATGGTTAAAATATATATAATAAATACAAGGCAATAAATAAGAAGTAAATAAAATATAAGATATAACAATATAAAGTAAATATATATATATATATCTTAATCTCATATTAATAAATCAATACAAGATAATACAAATGGAGTAGGCTACAAAAGTAATATGAGTGAAATAAAAATAGAAGTTCACTTATTTTGTAAAGTAAATTCATATTTAAGCTATGAATAAAAATAAGAACAATTACATATAAAACAAAAACAATAAGTAAACATATATAGGAAGTATTGCAAAACAAAAATACATACAAGTATGAACACTTATAAAAGAAAACAAAAGAAATAACATACAAAGTAGAAACCACATATTTATAAAATTATGTAGAATATAAAACAAAAGAAAGAAACAAAATAGAATATATTGGTACATATATAAGTTAAAGTTTATAACCAATAACAAAACAAATATACAAGTATGCAACATAAGCCAAACTAATACAAATAACTAAAACTATATTATATTAAGCAAAGCAATACAACATGGAATACAAACTAAAGATGTATGTATTTATACATCAAATTAATATGCTTGTAAGCAAGTAGTGGCAGGCAAGAAGTAAACTAGGCAATGCAAATAAAGTGTTCAAACAAATAAATGTTTTTAGCCGAGCAAATACATGCAAGTAAAGGAAATAAAGTATATTGTACATGGAGTATAAACAAAAGAATGCAAGTGTAGACAAGTATATAGCCTATTGCCTGTAGAGCTTAGTATGCAGGCAAGGAAAAAAATATTTAAAACAAATAAGAATATAAACATACCAATAGAAACAAAGCAGTATGTACACTTAAAACTATACAAAGGAACAAATAAAGAAATATAAACAAACCAGGCAACAACAAGTAAATGAAAAGCAACATAAACTAAAACAAAAATATAAGTACATAAAGTAAATAGCAAACAATAGCATTTTGTCAAGACAAAACATGATGTACTAAGCAAACAAAATAAAGTTGCTGCCCCAAAGCATCACTTCAGCCGAGATAAAGGCAAGAACAAAGTAAGGTATGAACAAACAAATCAAAATATAAATATACATAAACAAGTACAAGCAAACATCCTAAGTACATACAACATCTTCAGCCATACCTATTGTGTACAAAACAATATACACCCTGTACAAAGTTTTATACTCAGTAACTTCATTCTTATATATCAAATTTCTTATCTCATTTTCATGTATCAAAAGAAAACTGAGCATCATATATAAAAAAAAAAAAAATTATATGGCAAACCTGAAACTAAACAAGATCAACAATTCAATTAAACAAGTAAGAAGATCAGAGGGGTTCCAACTTGCAAATTTCAAAGCTGTTAAACATAGCAGTTCTGTTTTTCTGGAAAACAATGTGAGTAACTTTATTTATAAACTAAATTATCTTGTTGTTTGATTTAAGTATGAAGCAGATCATGAATTGGTGTTTATTTATTGGTGAAGTTTGTGTGTGTGAAACATGGTATCTGCATGTCAGTATAACCTGAAGTTACCCCTGTACTTAAAGATTTTTCAACTCAGGTTTAATTCAAAACTTATTTCCTCTCAATTTACTTGATGTTATGATTTAGGATCTAAGCAAAATAAGTTTGTTTGATTATAGAGTAAATTCTTAAATTTTGTATTTAAGAAAAATAGAGCAAAACTGCTCTGAAGACCTTAAGATCAGTAAATACTAAATACAAGTGATATTTCCAATATCTTAAATTTTCAATTTAAGAATATGAACTGAATGCTTAATCAAAACTCTGATTTTTAAAACTAAAATTACATTTTTTAGTGAAGGTTTGGTTGAGCATTCCTTTGTTAACCAATTTGGGGATTTTGAGTTGCCTCTGGCAATTGGGTGGATCGTGGTGGCTGCGATTCTTCCTGAAGGTGGTGGAGTTTACCAGGGTGCTGGGAAAAATGGGTGGTGGCGTCAGTGATGACGGTAGTGGCGGCGGCGTAAGGTTTAAGCTTGTAAACCTAATTTTTTGAGTGGTCAGGGAATCGAGTGACGTGGTTTCTCTCGTGCACCGAGTTGCATGCGACCGTGGGTGATGGTAGAGGGGTAGTTGATGATCACGTGACCGGAGTTGCACGAACTCCGATGGCCGAGGTTGGGTGAACAGGGCGATGACAGGTTTTGGGGCGTGGACCTGATCGTGTTTCCAGGTTTGGGCTTTTGGGCTTCAATTCGTTTTTGATGAGATAAGGGAGTTCTGGCGATTGGAAGTCGATTGGGGGATGGTCTTCGATTTGCTCAAAGGTGAGGTGATGGCCGGAGGGAGGCGGTGGAGCGGTGCACATGCACGTGAGAAAATGTTGTGCATCTGGAAAAAATTGTTTTGCTTTTGCCTGGGAAGAATAGAGCTTACTCTCGCGTGTTTGCTCGAAGTTGTACTCGAGACGATGTGGGTTGGTCTCGAAGCAAGAACAGGGGTGTCTCGGGTCGAAAATGTTGTACAGGTTTTAACGGAACCTGTTTCTCTTTTTATTTGAATATAAAACTGAATTTTAAAGTTCAAAAGCAAAAGTTTATCTATGTAGGAAAAAAAAATCAAAGCTTAACATAACTCAAGTTCAGGTTTGAAACTTAGTTTAAAATTTTAAATTTGTTTTAAATAAAAGAGTTTAAGCAATTAAAAGTATGTTTTAAAGAATTTGAATTAAAAATGGAATTTGGAAATTTTAAGGAAATGAATTCTAATAAAGGTTTAATCAAAGTTTAAATCTGGAATTCAAATCTAAATTTGAATTTTAGTTTTGTAATAAAAGAAGTTTTTGAATTTTAAATTGTTCTGAATAACATGAATGATTAAGTGTATTTTTAAATTAAATTGAATTTAAAATTTAAAGTGCAATGATAGAAATACACTTAAATATTAATGAAGTCATTAATAAAGAAATTAATTATCTTAGAGATAATTAAGGTAGTGAAAATAATTTAATTAATAAGGTAATTAAAGAATGATTTATTTTATTTATAAATTAATGAATTAGCAATGATTAATAAAGATTTTAATCTATGAAATTTCCTTAAGTAAGTAATTAAAGAAGTGTTATTAGTTAATAAAGACGATTTACTAAGGATTGTCAAATATTAATTAAGGTGATTAATTTTAATAGTTAATTGGATTTATTAATCCAGATAATCAAAATTATAAATTGCAAAATGCAATTACTTAATGAAAGTAATTGAAGATTTATCACTTATTGAAATTAATTTTGGATAAATTGATTAATTAAAGTTAATTTATTTAGTTTAATTAATTTAAGAAGATCATTAGATATATTGGGAATTAATGATGAATTGTTATGAGATGATTGCTTTATGGTAAGTAATTAAAGGTTAAATTTCTTTAAATAATTAGGGTTAATTAATTATGAAATTGGTTTAAAGAAAAAAAATCAATTTAATAAATATGATTAATTAAGAATAATCTAAATAATTAAGTTGTTTGATAAATTAATTTATATCAAATGATTTGAAATTAATAAATCAGAATTGAATAAATTTGATTTGGAAATAATTGAATAAATTAGGATTAATCAATTGATTAATTCTGCTTATAAATGATTATTGAATACTTGACCTTACTTATGAATGATTGTATTGTATGAGATGCCTTGAAATGATTGTCCTATCTGATATGTGATATTTTGTTCTGTAGATTGTGGTATGTAAAATTTATTCATTTATGGATGATACATCTGTATATTATCTGTTAATCTGTGATGATTGAATGTTGTTGCACTATTGTGTGTTAAAACCCCTGGACCACACCATACACACACAAATATGGATTTCACGAGGAAATCGATTAAGTCGCAGATTTTTGAAATAGTTAAATTTGAATTTTTAAATTCAAATGTTTTGGAAATGGAATCGGAATAAATGTGAAAAGCTTTTGGAATGGAATTTCAAAATAAAATTTATTATTTTTAAATTACTTGATTAAGTTTTGGAATTTAAAAAATTTGATTTAAATTTAAATTCAATACTTGAAGTTGAATTCTATGATTTGAAATTAAGGATTAAAGATGTCATATTGGTTATATAGGGATTAAACCACTTTTAAGTATTGTTTTTGGGAATTTGAATTTAACCTAACGATTTCAACTCCTATAAATGAATCAGATTTCCAAAATGAAAACTGTTGTTTTCAAATGATAAACACTTTTAGATAAGAACTGAGATTCCAGTTAATTAGGGGAATTTCAAGATTGAATAGAGAAATGATTTTCCTAAGTTAAGAATGAATTCTTTTTTGAAAGCTATGAATTAAATCTGTTTATTTTTAACAGATTTAAATTGATGATTTGTTAAATCAAATTGAAATGAAATTGTTTCGAAGGCTATGAGTTAAATCTTTGATTTAAAGATTTAACGAGTTAATCAAATTGAAATGAAGATTGATTTGGAAAATCTGTGAATGAATCTTTTGTTTAAAAGATTAAAATGTGAAAATTGTTTAAACCATTAAAGGTTGTGAAAATGAATCTTTTTGTTTAAAGACTGAAAAGGGTAATTTGTTAAGCCATTTGAAGAAAAGTTTTGAATTATTAAGTTGTGACTTAATTGAAATCCCATTATCCATTTGTTTTTGAACTATTTCGCTCACTATTCGGTTTAGCCGGGAAAGGACCTTTGTGTCAAGTAACCCATTCCGAATATGTGATTTCGACGTTATGGATAGCATTTAAAAACCGGTGATGAAGACCGGGTATTTGCGAGAGCGATAGGATGACCTATCGATTGTCTCTGCACTGGGTAGCTCCTGGTATAGAGATTCCATAAGTGATGGGAAATCCGATCAGGATTGTGGATATCCGGGTTGCAAGGACTTCTTTGTAAGTGCCTTCGGTTCTGTTCGATCCCGGAACAGACTTGTATGGATTGTATGTCTGACATTACAAGTTGAGATATAAAGCCGATTTCTTTCAAATATATTTCTGTTGGTGGCGGAGAATTTATTCTTTTAGCTTAACACCCTTCTCTGAGACGTACGAGCTCAGAGGTTATATAGTTGAAGTTATCAGCGATATATTCCCAATTTGGTAATGTGATATGCAGAGTGATGCTGAAATGATCATTGTGTTGACTTTTGTGATAGGATCGTTTATTTGATCGTCTATCTTAGTGATCATTGTGTTGATCATTTGTTGACCCAAAGCATGGCTTTTGTATAAAGTATGTTTTTGTGGACGTGACTTCGTCGAACCTCACTCCCCGGAAATGGTCAAAACAGGAAAGATGCGGCAAGGTTATGAGGGGTAGCACCCTTTAGGGTATGTACATTTCCTTCTGGATAGAGGTGGTATCATGGTATGGAGCCCAGATATTTAACCTATGTGGTTACTACGAATTTATTACTTTGTGGTTGTTGGTTCTCGGGATCCCGTGAGAAAGGTCGTTTACGATCGGGGAATGGCGTGCTCGTGTCAGTAGTTACCCAGTTAGGGGTAACCCGGCCTTGTGTTGGCAGAGTTCCGGTTTGGTTCTCGGGGATGTCTTTCCAGAGGCATTCTCATGTGGCAATGGGAAGTTCCTTGGCCTGATCATTTGTTGGAAATCCAAAGAAACAATACGAAACTTGTACGGATTTAGTTGTAGAACCTATCATTCACTTATGGTGTCGCAACACTGTTTGGATGGTAGCTATAGTAGGCATACGATAATGGTCGTATGTTGGCTAAGATTTATATTCTACTTTCGAAATGAATTTTTCCTACACTATACACTAGTAATAATATCAAATGCTTCTTTTTAATGCGTATCAAGCATCTTTGACTATCATAAGGAGAAATCTCCTCCGATTCTGCGTTTGCATTGTGTGTGTGTGCGGGAGGCCTTATGGTAGTCTCATTTTTCAAAAGCATTGCGAGTTGACTTTGAAAATCTTTTGTTGAATGTTTTTAATAGATAAACTGTTTTGTTGCTCACACCAGTCCCACGACTGATCCGGATTTTATCGTTTCTTTCCTAAACTCTGGGTGCTCATTATTTTCTACACGAGCAGTCTAGAGTTGGGTTTTACAGATAGTTAGATATAGTGGATTATCTGGAGTTAGTTCAGTCTTTGGATCGCACCAGTCTTGCTTAGCTTGATGCATCGTTATTGGGAGTTCGAGCTATTACTGGATGGATTCCCGGAAATGGAGTTGCAGTTATTTTTGGAGTTCTTCCTTGAAGACTAATTTAGAGTTATATTGTTCCGTATGCTAGATGTTATCTATTTTCTTTTCCGCTGCTATTTATTGTATCATATCTCTGATGTATATTGATATCTATTGGATCATCTGTTGTATCAGATATTGTATCAAAGCTGTATATCAATGTATTATTCTTTTATTCCGCTGTGTTGTTTACTTAATGATTGTTATAAGCTCCGGCGAATCGGATTTGAACGGTCGAATCTACGGCATTCGAATACGATTTGAAGTATGGATGTCGATTTTCGAGCGGGCAAAATCCGAAACGTTACATGTGGTATCAGAGCTAAGGTTAAAACTTTAGCTCAGGAGTGTAACACATTAAGTAGCTCATTAGAGATAGGATGAAGTAAATCCTAGAATGAGTAATCCTTAAGATATCCGTTTGAATGCCTCAGTAAATTCTTTTACTATCCACTGATAGTAAGTATGAGTGCAAGAAGAGAACGAGATAGAGGACAGGGAAATACGACTATAAATGGTCGATACTCTGTAACAATAGTGGAAACAACTTTCTTATCAATTTTCTTTGATTCGTTTCTAAATACTTTTGATTGCTTCGAGACGGCTCTAGAAAGAAGTTTCGGTGCGGGGATGCCCTACGAATCGTTGTAGATATTCTTTCTTCGTATTTCATCAGTTTCTTTTCAGTTTTTGATTTAAACTTTAATGAATATGAATTCGAAAATTTGAAATTAGGAATTTTAAATGAGATCGAAATTTGAATAAATTTAAAATTTTAAATTGAGTTAAAATTGATTAATAAAAGAAGAAGCTAAATCGAATTGTATCGATAAAATGATTTTGATTAAAACCAAATTTGAAATTTTATTATAATTACTTGTATCTATTGTTGATATTCTGATTTGGTGAGCCAAATGCAGAACTGATATCCAGTTTGATCTGAAAAGATATTTCTCTATCTTTCATCTATCTTTGTTGTTTTCGTGCCTGCGAATTTCGAGGACGAAATTCTTTTAAGGGGGAAATCTGTAACGATCCTGAATTTTTATTTAATTTAAATTAATAATTAAATGAAATTTTGAATAAAAATTTATAAAATTAATTATAAATAGTGATGTGAGTTTCCCCGAGTTCAAATATATTCTATATAAATCATTTAATTTTTTTTTTACTATATATATATGTATATATGTGAATATATATATATATATATATATGTATATTTGGGTATATATGAGTCAATTTGAAATTTTAAAATCTTGTGTGTATATATATATATATTTTGATTTGAATTTAAATCTTATATTAATGGTTTGAAAAATAAATATTAAAGTATATACATTGACACAAGTACGAAATGAATAAATAAGTGAATTGTTAATTTATTATTGATGGTTAAAATATATATAATAAATACAAGACAATAAATAAGAAGTAAATAAAATATAAGATATAACAATATAAAGTAAATATATATATATATATCTTAATCTCATATTAATAAATCAATACAAGATAATACAAATGGAGTAGGCTACAAAAGTAATATGAGTAAAATAAAAATAGAAGTTCACTTATTTTGTAAAGTAAATTCATATTTAAGCTATGAATAAAAATAAGAACAATTATATATAAAACAAAAACAATAAGTAAACATATATAGGAAGTATTGCAAAACAAAAATACATACAAGTATGAACACTTATAAAAGAAAACAAAAGAAATAACATACAAAGTAGAAACCACATATTTATAAAATTATGTAGAATATAAAACAAAAGAAAGAAACAAAATAGAATATATTGGTACATATATAAGTTAAAGTTTATAACCAATAACAAAACAAATATAAAAGTATGCAACATAAGCCAAACTAATACAAATAACTAAAACTATATTATATTAAGCAAAGCAATACAACATGGAATACAAACTAAAGATGTATGTATTTATACATCAAATTAATATGCTTGTAAGCAAGTAGTGGCAGGCAAGAAGTAAACTAGGCAATGCAAATAAAGTGTTCAAACAAATAAATGTTTTCAGCCGAGCAAATACATGCAAGTAAAGGAAATAAAGTATATTGTACATGGAGTATAAACAAAAGAATGAAAGTGTAGACAAGTATATAGCCTATTGCCTGTAGAGCTTAGTATGCAGGCAAGGAAAAAAATATTTAAAACAAATAAGAATATAAACATACCAATAGAAAAAAAGCAGTATGTACACTTAAAACTATACAAAGGAACAAATAAAGAAATATAAACAAACCAGGCAAGAACAAGTAAATGAAAAGCAACATAAACTAAAACAAAAATATAAGTACATAAAGTAAATAGCAAACAATAGCATTTTGTCAAGACAAAACATGAAGTACTAAGCAAACAAAATAATGTTGCTGCCCCAAAGCATCACTTCAGCCGAGATAAAGGCAAGAACAAAGTAAGGTATGAACAAACAAATCAAAATATAAATATACATAAACAAGTACAAGCAAACATCCTAAGTACATACAACATCTTCAGCCATACCTATTGTGTACAAAACAATATACACCCTGTACAAAGTTTTATACTCAGTAACTTCATTCTTATATATCAACTTTCTTATCTCATTTTCATGTATCAAAAGAAAACTGAGCATCATATATATAAAAAAAAAAAAAAATATGGCAAACCTGAAACTAAACTAGATCAACAATTCAATTAAACAAGTAAGAAGATCAGAGGGGTTCCAACTTGCAAATTTCAAAGCTGTTAAACATAGCAGTTCTGTTTTTCTGGAAAACAATGTGAGTAACTTTATTTATAAACTAAATTATCTTGTTGTTTGATTTAAGTATGAAGCAGATCATGAATTGGTGTTTATTTATTGGTGAAGTTTGTGTGTGTGAAACATGATATCTGCATGTCAGTATAACCTGAAGTTACCCCTGTACTTAAAGATTTTTCAACTCAGGTTTAATTCAAAACTTATTTCCTCTCAATTTACTTGATGTTATGATTTAGGATCTAAGCAAAATAAGTTTGTTTGATTATAGAGTAAATTCTTAAATTTTGTATTTAAGAAAAATAGAGCAAAACTGCTCTGAAGACCTTAAGATCAGTAAATACTAAATACAAGTGATATTTCCAATATCTTAAATTTTCAATTTAAGAATATGAACTGAATGCTTAATCAAAACTCTGATTTTTAAAACTAAAATTACATTTTTTAGTGAAAGTTTGGTTGAGCATTCCTTTGTTAACCAATTTGGGGATTTTGAGTTGCCTCTGGCAATTGGGTAGATCGTGGTGGCTGCGATTCTTCCTGAAGGTGGTGGAGTTTACCAGGGTGCTGGGAAAAATGGGTGGTGGCGTCAGTGATGACGGTGGTGGCGGCGGCGGCGCAAGGTTTAAGCTTGTAAACCTAATTTTTTGAGTGGTCAGGGAATCGAGTGACGTGGTTTCTCTCGTGCACCGAGTTGCATGCGACCGTGGGTGATGGTAGAGGGGTAGTTGATGATCACGTGACCGGAGTTGCACGAACTCCGATGGCCGAGGTTGGGAGAACAGGGCGATGACAGGTTTTGGGGCGTGGACCTGATCGTGTTTCCAGGTTTGGGCTTTTGGGCTTCAATTCGTTTTTGATGAGATAAGGGAGTTCTGGCGATTGGAAGTCGATTGGGGGATGGTCTTCGATTTGGTCAAAGGTGAGGTGATGGCCGGAGGGAGGCGGTGGAGCGGTGCACATGCACGTGAGAAAATGTTGTGCATATGGAAAAATTTGTTTTGCTTTTGCCTGGGAAGAATAGAGCTTACTCTCGTGTGTTTGCTCGAAGTTGTACTCGAGACGATGTGGGTTGGTCTCGAAGCAAGAACAGGGGTCTCTCGGGTCGAAAATGTTGTACAGGTTTTAACAGAACCTGTTTCTCTTTTTATTTGAATATAAAACTGAATTTTAAAGTTCAAAAGCAAAAGTTTATCTATGTAGGAAAAAAAAAATCAAAGCTTAACATAACTCAAGTTCAGGTTTGAAACTTAGTTTAAAAATTTAAATTTGTTTTAAATAAAAGAGTTTAAGCAATTAAAAGTATGTTTTAAAGAATTTGAATTAAAAATGGAATTTGAAAATTTTAAGGAAATGAATTCTAATAAAGGTTTAATCAAAGTTTAAATCTGGAATTCAAATCTAAATTTGAATTTTAGTTTTGTAATAAAAGAAGTTTTTGAATTTTAAATTGTTCTGAATAACATGAATGATTAAGTGTATTTTTAAATTAAATTGAATTTAAAATTTAAAGTGCAATGATAGAAATACACTTAAATATTAATGAAGTCATTAATAAAGAAATTAATTATCTTAGAGATAATTAAGGTAGTGAAAATAATTTAATTAATAAGGTAATTAAAGAATGATTTATTTTATTTATAAATTAATGAATTAGCAATGATTAATAATGATTTTAATCTATGAAATTTCCTTAGGTAAGTAATTAAAGAAGTGTTATTAGTTAATAAAGACGATTTACTAAGGATTGTCAAATATTAATTAAGGTGATTAATTTTAATAGTTAATTGGATTTATTAATCCAGATAATCAAAATTATAAATTGCAAAATGCAATTACTTAATGAAAGTAATTGAAGATTTATCACTTATTGAAATTAATTTTCGATAAATTGATTAATTAAAGTTAATTTATTTAGTTTAATTAATTTAAGAAGATCATTAGATATATTGGGAATTAATGATGAATTGTTATGAGATGATTGCTTTATGGTAAGTAATTAAAGGTTAAATTTCTTTAAATAATTAGGGTTAATTAATTATGAAATTGGTTTAAAGAAAAAAAATCAATTTAATAAATATGATTAATTAAGAATAATCTAAATAATTAAGTTGTTTGATAAATTAATTTATATCAAATGATTTGAAATTAATAAATCAGAATTGAATAAATTTGATTTGGAAATAATTGAATAAATTAGGATTAATCAATTGATTAATTCTGCTTATAAATGATTATTGAATACTTGACCTTACTTATGAATGATTGTATTGTATGAGATGCCTTGAAATGATTGTCCTATCTGATATGTGATATTTTGTTCTGTAGATTGTGGTATGTAAAATTTATTCATTTATGGATGATACATCTGTATATTATCTGTTAATCTGTGATGATTGAATGTTGTTGCACTATTGTGTATTAAAACCCCTGGACCACACCATACACACACAAATATGGATTTCACGAGGAAATCGATTAAGTCGCAGATTTTTTAAATAGTTAAATTTGAATTTTTAAATTCAAATGTTTTGGAAATGGAATCGGAATAAATGTGAAAAGCTTTTGGAATGGAATTTCAAAATAAAATTTATTATTTTTAAATTACTTGATTAAGTTTTGGAATTTAAAAATTTTGATTTAAATTTAAATTCAATACTTGAAATTGAATTCTATGATTTGAAATTAAGGATTAAAGATGTCATATTTGTTATATAGGGATTAAACCACTTTTAAGTATTGTTTTTGGGAATTTGAATTTAACCTAACGATTTCAACTCCTATAAATGAATCAGATTTCCAAAATGAAAACTGTTGTTTTCAAATGATAAACACTTTTAGATAAGAACTGAGATTCCAGTTAATTAGGGGAATTTCAAGATTGAATAGAGAAATGATTTTCCTAAGTTAAGAATGAATTCTTTTTTGAAAGCTATGAATTAAATCTGTTTATTTTTAACAGATTTAAATTGATGATTTGTTAAATCAAATTGAAATGAAATTATTTCGAAGGCTATGAGTTAAATCTTTGATTTAAAGATTTAACGAGTTAATCAAATTGAAATGAAGATTGATTTGGAAAATCTGTGAATGAATCTTTTGTTTAAAAGATTAAAATGTGAAAATTGTTTAAACCATTAAAGGTTGTGAAAATGAATCTTTTTGTTTAAAGACTGAAAAGGGTAATTTGTTAAGCCATTTGAAGAAAAGTTTTGAATTATTAAGTTGTGACTTAATTGAAATCCCATTATCCATTTGTTTTTGAACTATTTCGCTCACTATTCGTTTAGCCGGGAAAGGACCTTTGTGTCAAGTAACCCATTCCGAATATGTGATTTCGACGTTATGGATAGCATTTAAAGACCGGTGATGAAGACCGGGTATTTGCGAGAGCGATAGGATGACCTATCGATTGTCTCTGCACTGGGTAGCTCCTGGTATAGAGATTCCATAAGTGATGGGAAATCAGATTAGGATTGTGGATATCCGGGTTGCAAGGACTTCTTTGTAAGTGCCTACGGTTCTGTTCGATCCCGGAACAGACTTGTATGGATTGTATGTCTGACATTACAAGTTGAGATATAAAGCCGATTTCTTTCAAATATATTTCTGTTGGTGGCGGAGAATTTATTCTTTTAGCTTAACACCCTTCTCTGAGACGTACGAGCTCAGAGGTTATATAGTTGAAGTTATCAGCGATATATTCCCAATTTGGTAATGTGATATGCTGAGTGATGCTGAAATGATCATTGTGTTGATTTTTGTGATAGGATCGTTTATTTGATCGTCTATCTTAGTGATCATTGTGTTGATCATTTGTTGACCCAAAGCATGGCTTTTGTATAAAGTATGTTTTTGTGGACGTGACTTCGTCGAACCTCACACCCCGGAAATGGTCAAAACAGGAAAGATGCGGCAAGGTTATGAGGGGTAGCACCCTTTAGGGTATGTACATTTCCTTCTGGATAGAGGTGGTATCATGGTATGGAGCCCAGATATTTAACCTATGTGGTTACTACGAATTTATTACTTTGTGGTTGTTGGTTTTCGGGATCCCGTGAGAAAGGTCGTTTACGATCGGGGAATGGCGTGCTCGTGTCAGTAGTTACCCAGTTAGGGGTAACCCGGCCTTGTGTTGGCAGAGTTCCGGTTTGGTTCTCGGGGATGTCTTTCCAGAGGCATTCCCATGTGGCAATGGGAAGTTCCTTGGCCTGATCATTTGTTGGAAATCCAAAGAAACAATACGAAACTTGTACGGATTTAGTTGTAGAACCTATCATTCACTTATGGTGTCGCAACACTGTTTGGATGGTAGCTATAGTAGGCATACGATAATGGTCGTATGTTGGCTAAGATTTATATTCTACTTTCGAAATGAATTTTTCCTACACTATACGCTAGTAATAATATCAAATGCTTCTTTTTAATGCGTATCAAGCATCTTTGACTATCATAAGGAGAAATCTCCTCCGATTTTGCGTTTGCATTGTGTGTGTGTGCGGGAGGCCTTATGGTAGTCTCATTTTTCAAAAGCATTGCGAGTTGACTTTGAAAATCTTTTGTTGAATGTTTTTAATAGATAAACTGTTTTGTTGCTCACACCAGTCCCACGACTGATCCGGAGTTTATCGTTTCTTTCCTAAACTCTGGGTGCTCATTATTTTCTACACGAGCAGTCTAGAGTTGGGTTTTACAGATAGTTAGATATAGTGGATTATCTGGAGTTAGTTCAGTCTTTGGATCGCACCAGTCTTGCTTAGCTTGATGCATCGTTATTGGGAGTTCGAGCTATTACTGGATGGATTCCCGGAAATGGAGTTGCAGTTATTTTTGGAGTTCTTCCTTGAAGACTAATTTAGAGTTATATTGTTCCGTATGCTAGATGTTATCTATTTTCTTTTCCGCTGCTATTTATTGTATCATATCTCTGATGTATATTGATATCTATTGGATCATCTGTTGTATCAGATATTGTATCAAAGCTGTATATCAATGTATTATTCTTTTATTCCGCTGTGTTGTTTACTTAATGATTGTTATAAGCTCCGGCGAATCGGATTTGAACGGTCGAATCTACGGCATTCGAATACGATTTGAAGTATGGATGTCGATTTTCGAGCGGGCAAAATCCGAAACGTTACATTTGGCATCTTAGATTGGGTCATATTTTAGAGCAGAGCTTGGAGCAACTTCATAGAAGGAAGATGACCGAGGGTGAAATCTTCAAACAATTAGAATCCTACCAAGAGTGTGTATTAGGGAAGCAAACAAAGGTTTCCTTTGGTGTCGGTAGACATGAGTCCAAAGGAGTAGAAGAGTATGTCCATACGGATGTTTAGGGACCAGTAACTATAGCACCTATTTGAAGAGCTAAATATTCTATCTCTTTCATCGATGGTTACTCTTTGAAGGTTTGGGTGTTCGTGAAGAAAGCTAAGTCGGAGTCAATTGAGAAGTTCGAAACTTGGAAGGCGTTGGTAGGGAATGAAGTCAAAAGGAAGTTGATGGTGTTGAGATCCGACAATGGTGGTGAGTTTGCTTTTAAGGAGTTCATTGATTTCTATAAGCCGCATGGAATTCGAAGAAACTTTACTACACCAAGAGACCATAATCAAACGAAGTTGCTGAAAGGATGAATATGAATCTACTGGAGAAAGCTCGTTTTTTAAGATTGACGGCAGGTTTATTAGAGGCTTTTAGGCTAAATCTTTATCAATTACAGCATATATTATCAGTCGAATTCCATGCTCAGCCATTGATGAAATGATTCCAGAGGAAAGGTAGAAAGGTACATCTATACATATCAGTTATTTTCATATATTTTGTAGCCCTGTGTATGTTCACCACACAGGAAATGAAAAGTTGGAGGCTAAAGAAAATCAAGCATATTTTTTGGCTATATAGAGGCATCAAAGGGTATCACATTTAGAACCCAGTTAATGGGAAGGTAGTGCACTCTAAATATGTCACACTTGATGAGTTCGCTATGCTCAAGCTGAAGGAGAATCCACCTAGTTCAATAGATTTAGAAGATAAAAGACCTAAGAAGATGGAGACTATTCCAATATATCAGCATACTAGTAGAGTCAGGGCTGCAAAAGAAGATAGAGTTATTGCAATCGTTGACATATCACATGAAGATCCATAAAATTCCTCTAGCAATTATTGTGATGGTCGTGAATCTAGAGATGATTCAGCTCAAGGTGGAGTTGACAAAAGCTTAGGTGAGTTTACTCTTATTCGGGCTAGCTCTAGAGTTAGAAGGCCACCAAATAGCTACGGAGACAAGAACTATGCAAATCTTAGCCTTGAGATCATTTTGACTACGTATTAAATATAGTTCTAGATGAGTCTTTCGGCCTTGAAGAAGCTATGATTTTGATTTTCAGTGCGAAATTAATGCATTCTATGAAGGAGGAGATGGATTCAGTGAAGAACAATTAGACTTGGGAATTGGTACCACCACCTTATGGAAGCTGAACCATAGGGTGCAAGTTGGTTATAACATGAAGGACGCTGTGAGACATAAGGCCAGACTTCTTGCAAAAGAGTTTCACAAAGGAAGGGGATGGAGTAAGATGAGATGTTATCTCTAGTTATTAGACATACTTCTTTCTGGATATTGCTAGCTATAATTGCAACTCATGACATAGAGCTCAAATAAATAGACATAAAGACAGCCTTTTTACATGGAGACTTAGAGGAGACCATCTATACAAAGTAGCCAGGAGAATTTGTAGAGGACGGAAAGAAGGAATGGGTTCGCAAGCTGAAGAAGTCTCTATATAGTTTGAAGTAGTCGCCTTGGCAATGGTATAAGAGGTTTGACTCTTTATGCTTACTCTTGGTTTTGATAGAAGCATTAAAGATGCTTGCGTTTATTTTAAGCATATAGATGATGGTTATGGGATATGTTTACTCTTATATGTGGATGATATGCTAATCGCTTCCAAGGACAAAGGAAATTGAGCGGTTAAAATTGAAGCTAAAAGCGGAATTCAAGATGAAAGACCTTGGTGAAGCAAAGAGAATTTTAGGGATGGAAATCCAAAGATAGAGAAGGTTGAAGGTGTTGAGATTGACATAGAAAGTATATGTCCAGAAAGTACTTGCTCGGTTCAGCACCGAGAAGGCAATGGCAATCAGTACTCACATGGGTTTGTACGTTTAGCTTTCAAAGAAGAGCTCTTCAACCTCAGACGAAGACAAAGCTTATTTGGAGAAAGTAACTTATGCTAGTGGGCTGGAAACTTGATGTATGCTTTGGACTACACAAGACCATATACTGCATTGGCGGTTAATTTGGTTATTCGTTATATGGCTAATCCGAGAAAATCGCATTGGAAAGCAATAAAGTACATTTTGAGGTATCTTGAAGGAGCAACATATTATAGGCTTTTTTATGGTAGGGGAAAGATTTCTGCTTGTTTGGATTTTATGATTCTTACTACGTCGGAGACAGATATCAAAGGAAGTCAACCTCAGATTACATCTATACACTAGGAAACATAGTTATTAGTTGGGGAGCAGCTAAGGAAGCACTTTACTTGAAGCGATTGTTGTGTGATTTAGGCTTTGTTAATGGGAGTACAGTGGTAATTTGCGGCAGTCAATTTCATGCACGCTTAGAATTTGGCATTTAATTCAGGGACGATTCTTTCCTTGTCTCTATGAATGAAGAAAAGCATGTAAATCTTAAGAAGATTCAACCGAGGAGATCGCAATAGACATGTTCACTAAATCCTTGCCGGTTGCTAATTTCAAGCATTGCTTGAACTTGATTTGCTTGCCGAAGTGCTAGGTGCCACTTAGTGGCTCATGGGGAGAGTGAGTTGGTAGATGGAGACGTTGGTGGATATTGATAGGTCCTACATGGAGAGGGTACTTTCAACACTTTATTGGCAGGCAGTGGCCTTATCGGAGTTCGTTGACAAAGTGCAATGGGTGATGTCCAGGCCAAAGCGTCTTAGGGAAGTATCCATGGTATCTTGATCGAGAATTGCTTAGAGTCAAAGGATGTAGGTGGAGTTAATAGGCTTGGATGGAAATATAGCTTTAATGTGGAGATTGTTAGATTTTGATGATAAAATATTTCCACATTAAAGAAGATTTGGATGATATTTTTAATTTCAGTAAATATTATATTTCCAAATAAAGAAGATTTGGAAGATATTTGAGAAATGACACAAATATATTACCTCTTTTATTGCATTAAAGAGGGGCAATTAATTATTTTCATGGGAAGGAGAATGATTTGGAAGATTGAAGTAATCAAACAATTCCATAATCGCTTGATTAAAAAAGGAATCTTATTAGCATGTGCAAATTGGAGTAAATTGGAAAGTCGAATGGATTAACATTTCCCATATGAATAGAAGAATTGATGATGCATTGATTACAAGCATAAATCAATTACTTTAACCCTAAGTAATAAAAAAATAGTCATTTTGTAGAGGTTAGAATCATCATCTCAAGTTGTATTTCTTATTCTTCTAAAACGGGTGGAGGTGCCGATTTATTAGAGCTCGGTTACTCTTTTTTTTTTGGTCATATAGTATTAATAGTTCTTCAATCATATTTACAACTAGACCAAGAACATATCGAGCTATATAAAATATAATTACTCGAAGTACAAGAATCAAGAAATATACCAAGTCAAGGACATCCATACCTGGTGTTTTTCTTGTTTGAATATGTAACGTATGCGATTTTTTGCTGCCGAAAAACCGAATAGTTAGGGTTTTAAAAAGAAGAAAAAGACAGAAGAAGAGAGAAAAAGATAGAAAATAGAGAGAAAAGAAAATAGAAAATAGAACGGAACAGAAAACAACAGAACAATATCGGAATCTCACAATCGCAGCGGAACAACATATAATAGATAAATGAATAATCTTTAAACAAAGAACTATATCAGTTATTACATTACATTACATTACATTTCATTACATTAGAGTGTACAACAACAAACAACAACAAACAGCGGAAAAGAAATACTATATACTAGCAATACGTCATGTCATCCAGCTTGCCTCCTGCAACTCCTGAATATCCAGAATATCCTAATAAACCTTAACTCTTGACTGCCCGTGTGGAAATTGGTGGGCACCCAGAGTTTCGGAAGGAAAATAATAAACTCCGAGTCAGTCATGTGACTGGTGTGAGAACTCAAAACAGTTTATTTATCTTTAAAATCAAAATAGAGGAATATTTTTAAAGTCAATTCGCAATGTTTTTGAAAATGTAACTACCATAAGACCTCCCACCACACACACAATGCAAACGCAGACTTGGAGGAGATTTCTTCTTATGTTAGTCAAAGATGCTTGATACGCATTAAAAAGAAACATTTGATATTATTATTAGTGCATAGTGTAGAAATATTTCGAAAGTAGAATATAAATCTTAGCCAGCATAGGTACCATTATATTAAGCCTACTATAGCTACCATATTAGATGGCAGGTTCTACAACTAAAACCGTACAAGTCTCGTATTGTTTCTTTGGATTTCCAACAAATGGTCAGGCCAAGGAACTTCCCATTGCCACATGGAAACGCCTCTGGAAGGACGTCCCGAGAACCTAACCGGATCTCTGCCAACACAAGATCGGGTTACCTTTCAAACTAGGTAACAACTGACACGAGTATGCCATCCCCCGGTCCTTTGGGACCTTTATCCGAGAGCTCTCTAACCAACATCACACAATGATAAATAAAGTGTTTCAACATGAGTAAGTATCTGGGATCCATACCATGATACCACCCTTTTCCATAACGAAATGCACATACCCTAAAGGGAGCTACCCCTCATAACCTTGCTGCATCTTTCCTGTTTTGACCATTCCGAGGTGTGAGGCTCGACGAAGTCTCGTCCACAAAGCCACGCTTTGGTACAAAGCCATGCTTTGGGTCAACAAATGATCATAGAAATGATCACAAAGATAAGTGATCAAACAAATGATCATATCACAAATGATCAAACCATGATCATTTCACAACAACACTCAGCATGTCACATTACCAAATTGGGAATATATCGCTGATAACCATCAACTACATAACCTCTGAGCTCGTACGTCTCAGAGAAGGGTGTTAAGCTAAGAGAATAAATTCTCCGCCACCAACAGAAATATATTTGAAAGAAATCGGCTTTATGTCTCCATTTGTAATGTCAGACATACTATCCATAAAAGTCTGTTCCGGGCTCGAACAGAACCGAAGGCACTTACAAAGAAGTCCTTGCAATCCGGATATCCACAATCCTGATCAGATTCCCCATCACATATGGAGAACTCTATACCGGAGCAACTCAGTGCAGAGTCAATCGATAGGTCATCCTATCGCTCTCGCAAATACCCGGTCTTCAACACCGGTCTTCAAATGCTATCCATAACGTCGAATCACATATTCGAAATGGGTTATACGACCCAAAGGTCCTTTCCCGGCTAACCCGAATAGTGAGCGCTTGTTCAAAAATAAGTGTGGCATTCAAATTCAAACAAATCACAACAAATACCTTTCAAAGGTAAATATTGATAGTCAGTTATTGAACTATCAATGGATATGCACAACATCACCAGATTCCAAATAATTTTCCAAATAATTTATTTCCCAAAAATATCTTTACAAGATATATAATTTCAATACTTCAAAAATAAATCAATATTTATTTTTAAACAAATTCCCCTTTCTTTTATAAATTCCATAGTGAATTTTCATTCCAAAATATCCATGCATATACGATTTCAATTATTCATTTCAATTTATCTTCAAAAAGATAAATTCTCAAAACGTTTCATTTCACATTGGAAAAACATTTCCATACTTATTTATTCATAAGTAATTCACAAATTTTATTTATTTTCAACCATGGGAAAATATTCAATATACTTAAATCGAAATTAAGCATATATTTCATTCTTTAAGGAAATCGTTCTCTTAAAAATATTTATTTGGGTCAAAACGAATGTTGCGTAAAACATCGTTACGACAACCCAAAATCACTAGTATAGGGGTTCGAAATTAAAGTAGACATATAAATCCCAATACTATGCAAAACATTTCCTTTCGGAAATCATTTACTATAACAACAGTGTTATTGTCCACCATTTCCTTCTATTTCTCGAAAACGTCTATTTCAACAATGAATGTTCAAATCTATGGTTTCGAATTTTAATGCATTTAAAACATCGTTAGATCGTTTTAATTCTACTTAAAACATCACATCCAATACATTTCCTTTAACATATTATTCACTATTCAAAACGTGAATATACTTCGTTAACCAACTTCATCATTTCTATACATTTTATTTTAAAGGATTATTCACTGTCTAAAACGTGAATATAACTCCATAAATAAGTTACAACAATTTACTTATCAAAATAAGTCGTTTGTGGATTTATAAAACAACGTTTATAAATTCCTTTATTAACCTATTCAATTTCATATCTCAATTATATACTAAAAGTTCATATTATAAGTTAAACACTTATAATTTATTTGTTTGCAAAAACGTTCTTTTAAACTTCCCAAATTATAAATCTTATAACTCATAAGATTCATTTATTTACCCAAATTTATTCCTTTAATAACTTCACAAATTTTATAAACCTACTGCTTTTAAAATTCCATTTATAACTTCAACTTTTATAATTCTATAAATTTCAATCATTTACGAAATTCATTCACAATTCATTCTAACACTTATAAAAACTCGTTTTATAATCCCAGCATTTTTAATTTACAAATATCCATCTTATAATTCTTATATATAAATCAATTTATATTATTCTTTAAAGCGTCTTTAAACTCCTTTATAATTTCACCATTTTCTTTGATTTATAAAATAATCAATTTTTATAAATCCTATATTTAAACTTTTTATAATAAACTCAAAATTCCCAATTTAAACTATTTTATAAAATCATTAACCTATATTTTCAAAAATCAACTTTTAACTATATTTCTCAAAAATCATAATTTTATAACTTTTAAAAGTATAACGCTTATTTATTTAAAATAAATCAATTTCTAAAAATATTTTATAACGTATACTTTCAAAAATCACTTTAAAATCATTTTAAAATTCCAAAATTTGGCCCAATGATGCTACACACCTAATAGTCAATCAAGACTACAACGACATCATATATCATATATAATAATCAACGAATATCAAAATATCCATAATCAAATAAATACTATTGAGGAATCCAGTTGGATCCCTCCAACCTGTTTTCCTGCATCCAAAGATGTTAGCACAATACCAATTCCGTTCCAGTACGAAATTATCGCGGTATATGGGATTTAAAATATTATCCGCTTAATAGACGGCGCAATAGGGTCTCATCCGCTATATATAATGCGGGAAATCAACAACTGCAATACATACATATGCCAATATATATATATATATATATATATATATATATATATATATATATTGCTATTATATATAATACCAATTTCACTGTTTATGAAATATTCGCGGTATATGTTTTTAATAAATAACCTCCGCTTACTAACGGCGCATAATGTCTATTTTAACAACCAATAGATAACAATCATCATTCAAACAAACATTCAAGAATTTTAAATCTAACTATTTAAGATAAAAATCGAAACCGATTCGATTGAGTGAGAAGTTCTCACCTTGATTTCAATTTCGTTTTAGCGATTTATTTCGAATAAAATTAAACGGACATTTAATTTAACCCGAAATTCTCACTAACTCCAAACGACTCCAATCCAATTCCATAGCGTAATGCTCGTCCATACGATTCCAACGCAACTGGTTTCGCGCGTTTTCGTCCTCGTATGAAAAAGATATGATTTTCAAAGTTTCACGAATTTATATATACAAGATTTACAAGAAATTTTATATTTTTAAACCTAAGTTCAATCATCACCGTTTATAATTCTTTTTTTTTATTTTGTGAAGAGAGGGGGCTATTTATAGAAGTTTGACCGACACTATTCATTCCGGAATTTCCAAACTCCGATTTACGCGTGGTGACCGGCGTTTCTAGGGTTTATCCCGTTTCCGGACACAATGGAACGTGTTTCGGTGGCTAATTCGGTCATCTATGCGAGTTATGGCAATAAACGTTCAATTTAAAATTAAACGGATTAAACGATTTTCTAGGCGTTTTAGCTTGCATCAAACAAACGGTAAATCCGATTGACACGAAATTTGAAACCATACAATAATATCAGATTACGGATCTGATGAAACTTGTTTCGTCGAAATCCGAGACTTTTTGAAAAATGGCTATTTTAACTCGCCAAATTTATATTAAAAACAATTTCGATGCGTTTCGAGCTGCCACGGTCAAACGAAAACTCCGATTGCTACAAAAATTGAAATGCGATAATAATAAACTATTACGGATCCAATGGAACTAGTTTCGTCCAATTTTGAGACTGTTGGAAAATTGGCTAATTTCACTAGTCGATTAAATTTTAAAATATTCAATTTTCACAAATAAACTTTAAATTCGATTTTAAAAGTTCTAAAATATCATTCCAACTCTAATATGATATAATAAAATTTTACAAATCATTTTCAATCATATTTAACCCAATTCTCAATTATTTCTGTATTTTCACCTATTAAATTATCGATTTAATTATTCAATTAAATCCAATTATTCAAAATAAAATTTATTCGACTTATAATTTCACATATTAATATTTAAAATTAATTAAATATTCAAATTTTAATTAATAAAAATTCTGGGTCGTTACATACTTCTCCCTTAAAAGAATTTCGTCCTCGAAATTACTAAGTAAGAAAAGTTACAGAATCTATTAACTTTCCCAAAATCCATAGTTAAACTTCTTACAATATCTTTACTAAGTTTTCAAATCATACTTAGTTATCTTTTCAAAAACAACTACTATTGTTTGACTTTCAATTCCAAAATCAAAGTTATAGTTTTCACAATTTTTCCAATTTTTCTCAAACTTTTCTAACGCCTTAAATTTTCAGAAAAATTCGCCATAGCCTCCTTTGCGCGGCTCGATCCGAAAAAAATGGCAGTATATATATATCACAAATATACATCTCATCAAGTAATGAGGCATCCTGCAAGGAAAAAAGTGTAAAGGTACGATATTTAATCTGAGATATGTACCTTATATTATATTAGCGAGCATATACGGCTAATATAGCGCGAAAGCGAGCTCTAAATGCGAAGCAAACGCGATCCACACCTACTAAACGCTCAACAAATAGATGAGAAACATGCATATATGAAAATAGTATCGATATACAACATATAGCAACATAATAACTATATATGCCAACATAGCAAATGCAATAAAAGCAATATATTCAACCGTCAACCAACTATCATCCAACTAGCATTCAACTAACATTCATAACCAATAAATATTCATTCATATTCTCATTAATATTCAATGAATTGGGTTTTCAATTTAATGACACTTGATTCATTAACAGTGGATGTTTTTACTAACATTCATTTTCAATTAGTTTATATTCACTAATTCATATTCAAGTTGGTTCACTTCCAATCAAATACAATTCTATTTAAGATTCACTTAAATTCCAATTGGATTTCAATTACTTTAACTTTCAATTTCATTAACTCAATTTAATTAATACTTAATGAATTATATACAATCAACTAACAATCATATAACAACCAATGTATATTAATTACAACCAAATTCCTTTGCTTATATTCATTCAATTTGGTTTAACACCTTTACTTTCAATTGGTTTAATTAAATTGATTTTCATTCAATTATTCAACTTCCAATAACATTAAATTTTAATGAATTAACACTTACATTCATTATTCCATATCAATTATTCACATTCAATTGATTAACATTTAATCCATTAATTCAATTCAATTACAAAAGTTGAATTTCATTTATATAACTCAAGTTCACATTTATCACTTAACTTTATTAATTTACTTTGATACCAATATCAACTTCATTCAACATCTCTTAAGTTGTACTTCATTTTATAAACATCACTTGGTTTTACTTAACTTAAATTCCCACTTATAAATCGATTCAGATTCCAATTCTAAGTAAATATCCATTTAACTTTAAATTCATTTTTATTTACAACTCATATTCATAAATATATTCATATAGTTTCACTTCTTTTATATATAAGTTTATTTCACAATTGTAAATCACTTTAATTATAATTCAATTCTTATAATTCATTTGCTTATACAATTATTCTCTTATTTAGATTATTCAAACAACTTATTCAACAACCAAACAATCAACTTATATCCACTTTAATAATTCTGAAAAATTATTCCTTTATATATAAAAATATAATCAAGGTAAAATTATTTCATTTACCCATTTAAAACAATACTGTGTCGATTTATCTTGTTTAAGAGTTTAGAAACCCCTATCTACGATAGTTAGCTAGACTACATCGACCGGAATCTATAAACAATGAACCGATAAGTCAACACAATACAAAACAATTTTATATTCACTAACAAATACGCTCTCATAGCTATTATTACACTCAAACTCATTCTAGAGTACTACTGACTCTATCTTTAATGAGTAATACCCAACAGAGCCATGGTTGTAGCTTAACCATATGCTCTGACACCACATTGTAACGTACGCGATTTTTCGTCCACGAACGCCGACATCAATACATCCACTGTATCAACTGCCTAGCAATCGAAGGCCGAAAAACCATACCGTTATGGTTTAAGAAGAAGAAAAAGACAGAAGAAGAGAGAAAAAGATAGAAAATAGAGAGAAAAGAAAATAGAAAATAGAACGGAACAGAAAACAACAGAACAATATCGGAATCTCACAATCGCAGCGGAACAACATATAATAGATAAATGAATAATCTTTAAACAAAGAACTATATCAGTTATTACATTACATTACATTTCATTTCATTACATTAGAGTGTACAACAACAAACAACAACAAACAGCGGAAAAGAAATAATATATACTAGGAATACGCCATGTCATCCAGCTTGCCTCCTGCAACTCTTGAATATCCAGAATATCCTGATAAACCTTAACTCTTAACTGCCCGTGCGGAAATTGGTGGGCACCCAGAGTTTAGGAAGGAAAACAATAAACTCCGAGTCAGTCATGTGACTGGTGTGAGAACTCAAAACAGTTTATTTATCTTTAAAATCAAAATAGAGGAATATTTTTAAAGTCAATTCGCAATGTTTTTGAAAATGTAACTACCATAAGACCTCCCACCACACACACAATGCAAACGCAGACTTGGAGGAGATTTCTTCTTATGTTAGTCAAAGATGCTTGATACGCATTAAAAAGAAACATTTGATATTATTATTAGTGCATAGTGTAGAAATATTTCGAAAGTAGAATGTAAATCTTAGCCAGCATAGGTACCATTATATTATGCCTACTATAGCTACCATATTAGATGGTAGGTTCTACAACTAAAACCATACAAGTCTCGTATTGTTTCTTTGGATTTCCAACAAATGGTCAGGCCAAGGAACTTCCCATTGCCACATGGAAACGCCTCTGGAAGGACGTCCCGAGAACCTAACCGGATCTTTGCCAACACAAAGCCGGGTTACCTTTCAAACTAGGTAACAACTGACACGAGTATGCCATCCCCCGGTCCTTTGGGACCTTTATTCGAGAGCTCTCTAACCAACATCACACAATGAAAAATAAAGTGTTTCAACATGAGTAAGTATCTGGGCTCCATACCATGATACCACCCTTTTCCAGAAGGAAATGCACATACCCTAAAGGGAGCTACCCCTCATAACCTTGCTGCATCTTTCCTATTTTGACCATTCCGGGGTGTGAGGCTCGACGAAGTCTCGTCCACAAAGCCACGCTTTAGTACAAAGCCATGCTTTGGGTCAACAAATGATCATCGAAATGATCACAAAGATAAGTGATCAAACAAATGATCATATCACAAATGATCAAACCATGATCATTTCACAGCAACACTCAGCATGTCACATTACCAAATTGGGAATATATCGCTGATAACCATCAACTACATAATCTCTGAGCTCGTACGTCGCAGAGAAGGGTGTTAAGCTAAGAGAATAAATTCTCTGCCACCAATAGAAATATATTTGGAAGAAATCGGCTTTATATCTCAATTTGTAATGTCAGACATACTATCCATACAAGTCTGTTCTGGGCTCGAACAGAACCGAAGGCACTTACAAAGAAGTCCTTGCAATCCGGATATCCACAATCCTGATCGGATTCCCCATCACATATGGAGAACTCTATACCGGAGCAACTCGGTGCAGAGTCAATCGATAGGTCATCCTATCGCTCTCGCAAATACCCGGTCTTCAACACCGGTCTTCAAATGCTATCCATAATGTCAAATCACATATTCGAAATAGATTATACGACCCAAAGGTCCTTTCCCGGCTAACCCGAATAGTGAGCGCTTATTCAAAAATAAGTGTGGCATTCAAATTCAAACAAATCACAACAAATACCTTTCAAAGGTAAATATTAATAGTCGGTTATTGAACTATCAATGGATATGCACAACATTACCAGATTCCAAATAATTTTCCAAATTATTTATTTCCCAAAAATATCTTTACAAGATATATAATTTCAATACTTCAAAAATAAATCAATATTTATTTTTAAACAAATTCCCCTTTCTTTTATAAATTCCATAGTGAATTTTCATTCCAAAATATCCATGCATATACGATTTCAATTATTCATTTCAATTTATCTTCAAAAAGATAAATTCTCAAAACGTTTCATTTCACATTGGAAATACATTTCCGTACTTATTTATTCACAAGTAATTCAAAAAATTTATTTATTTTCAACCTTTGGAAAATATTCAATACACTTAAATCGAAATTAAGCATATATTTCATTCTTTAAGGAAATCATTCTCTTAAACATATTTATTTGGGCCAAAACGAATGTTGCGTAAAACATCGTTACGACAACCCAAAATCACTAGTATAGGGATTCGAAATTAAAATAGATATATAAATCCCAATACTATGCAAAACATTTCCTTTCGGAAATCATTTACTATAACAACAGTGTTATAGTCCAACATTTCCTTCTATTTCTCGAAAACATCTATTTCAACAATGAATGTTCAAATCTATGGTTTCGAATTTTAATGCATTTAAAACATCGTTAGATCGTTTTAATTCTACTTAAAATATCACATCCAATACATTTCCTTTAACATATTATTCACTATTCAAAACGTGAATATACTTCGTTAACCAACTTCATCATTTATATACATTTTATTTTAAAGGATTATTCACTGTCTAAAATGTGAATATAACTCCATAAATAAGTTACAAAAATTTACTTATCAAAATAAGTCGTTTGCGGATTTATAAAACAACGTTTATAAATTCCTTTGTTAACCTATTCAATTTCATATCTCAATTATATACTAAAAGTTCATATTATAAGTTAAACACTTATAATTTATTTGTTTGCAAAAACGTTCTTTTAAACTTCCCAAATTATAAATCTTATAACTCATAAGATTCATTTATTTACCCAAATTTATTCTTTTAATAACTTCACAAAGTTTATAAACCTACTGCTTATAAAATTCCATTTATAACTTCACCGTTTATAATTCTATAAATTTCATTCATTTACGAAATTCATTCACAATTCATTCTAACACTTATAAAAACTCGTTTTATAATCCCAGCATTTTTAATTTACAAATATCCATCTCATAATTCTTTTATATAAATCAATTTATATTATTCTTTAAAACGTCTTTAAACTCCTTTATAATTTCACCATTTTCTTTGATTTATAAAATAATCAATTTTTATAAATCCTATATTTAAACTTTTTATAATAAATTCAAAATTCCCAATTTAAACTATGTTATAAAATCATTAACCCATATTTTCAAAAATCAACTTTTAACTATATTTCTCAAAAAACATAATTTTATAACTTTTAAAAGTATAATGTTTATTTATTTAAAATAAATCAATTTCCAAAAATATTTTATAACGTATGCTTTCAAAAATCACTTTAAAATCATTTTAAAATTCCAAAATTTGGCCCAATGATGCTACACACCAAATAGTCAATCACGACTACAACGACATCATATATCGTATATGATAATCAACGAATATCAAAATATCCATAATCAAATAAATACTGTTGAGGAATCCAGTTGGATCCCTCCAACCTGTTTTCCTGCATCCAAAGATGTTAGCACAATACCAATTCCATTCCAGTACGAAATTATCGTGGTATATGGGATTTAAAATATTATCCTCTTAATTGACGGCGCAATAGGGTCTCATCCGCTATATATAATGCGGGTAATCAACAACTGCAATACATACATATGCCAATATATATATATATATATATATATATATTGCTATTATATATAATACCAATTTCACTATTTATGAAATATTCGCGGTATATGTTTTTAATAAATAACCTCCGCTTACTAACGGCGCATAATGTCTATTTTAACAATCAATAGATAACAATCATCATTCAAACATACATTCAAGAATTTTAAATCTAACTATTCAAAATAAAAATCGAAACCGATTCGATTGTGTGAGAAGTTCTCACCTTGATTTCAATTTCGTTTTAGCGATTAATTTCGAATAAAATTAAACGGACGTTTAATTTTATCCAAAATTCTCACTAAATCCAAACGACTCCAATCCAATTCCATAGCGTAGTGCTCGTCCATACGATTCCAACACAACTGGTTTCGCGCGTTTTCGACCTCGTATGAAAAAGATATGATTTTCCCAAGTTTCACGAATTTATATATACAAGATTTACAACAAATTTTATATTTCTAAACCTAAATTTAATCATCACCATTTATAATTCTTTTTTTTTATTTTGTGAAGAGAGGGGGCTATTTATAGAAGTTTGAACGACACTATTCATTCCGGAATTTCCAAACTCCGATTTACACGCGGTGACCGGTGTTTCTAGGGTTTATCCCGCGTTTCGGACACAATGGAATGTGTTTCGGGAGCTAATTCGGTCATCTGTGCGAGTTGTGGCAATAAACGTTCAATTTAAAATTAAACCGATTAAACGATTTTCTAGGCGTTTTAGCTTGCACCGGACAAACGGTAAATCCGATTGACACGAAATTTGAAACCATACAATAATATCACATTACGGATCCGATGAAACTAGTTTCGTCGAAATCCGAGACCTTTTGAAAAATGGTTATTTTACCTCGCCAAATTAATATTAAAAACAATTTCGATGTGTTTCGAGCTACCACGGTCAAACGAAAACTCCGATTGCTACAAAAATTGAAATGCGATAATAACAAACTATTACGGATCCAATGGAACTAGTTTCGTCCAATTCTAAGACTGTTCGAAAATTGGCTAATTTCACTAGTCGATTAAATATTAAAATATTCAATTTTCACAAATAAACTTTAAATTCGATTTTAAAAGTTCGAAAATATCATTCCAACTCTAATACGATATAATAAAATTTTACAAATCATTTTCAATCATATTTAACCCAATTCTCAATTATTTCTGTATTTTCACCTATTAAATTATCGATTTAATTATTCAATTAAATCCAATTATTCAAAATAAAATTTATTCGACTTATAATTTCACTTATTAATATTTAAAATTAATTAAATATTCAAATTTTAATTAATAAAAATTCAGGGTCGTTATAGAATAGAGTCGAGAAAGCCTTGGCTTCTGTGCGGCGGAGCGGAGCAGTATTGAAGACGCGCTGTGGACGCGGAAGCACTGAGAGATTTTATTTTTTGAGGAGGAACTAGTTTTTAATTTAGAGGAAGTAAGAAGATGAACAGAAGGTGCTTAAGCTGCCATTAATTTGCAAAAAGCTTAAAGAGTTTATTTTACTGACTTCAAGATATCATACAACTAAGTTACATAGCTGCCATATATAGGCTATTAGCCAGTAGATCCAGTCATTTAATTACGCACACCTATTAACTTTTACAGGACACTTAAATCATATAAAAGTGCAAAGATGGCATAAAAAATGATAAAGCTAGCCGACAGGTGTTAAAGTTATTTTAGTGCTGGAATTTTCTTTTGGTGGTATGCATGTGCTGGAGTTTCTGTAGAGACTTCTAATGCTTTATGCGGCCCTATAAGTGGATGGTATTGATAAGTCATCAGAATCGTCATCCATGATGTCACTTATATCTTCCATTGCTTCTAGATCACTGTCCTCTGCAAATCTAATTACATGCATGTGCGGATCAAGCTGTCAATAGGATAGAATAGTAGTAGATATTTAAAACCTGTAGAACCCCATATTTGCTTTGTGGCGGTTTCTGCATAAAAATAAAGTTCACGCCAATGGGGTGGTAGTGACAATAACTCTTCTCTCTAGTGAAATTCCCATGGTCTATGACTGTGAAACCAGATCGGCTTTCGTTCATAAATCTACGCTCCTTGAGGAACTGCATAGGGCTGTGAATTTTTATTAACAAAAATGGAAATTCTGTGTTTAGCTTGTCTTTCCGTGTTTTTATGTCAAACAAAAACTTTGGGCAAGTGGAATTAATACACAATGCGACTGGATTTCCGAATGAGAGCACACTGTGAAGAATTAAGCTTAGCTTCCATACAAACATGTCTAAGTACTCTGTATTACAATCTATGTTTAGTTTAAGTCTTGAGAGCATACCGTGGTCGAACAATGTGATTATAGTATCAAAGTCTATTGGAGTTAAGTCAAAATCAATTCGTGCTCTAATCATGTTGGATCTACAATCTTGCACAACCTTGCGTCCTCCTGGTCCTATGCCCATTCTTTCAGTTTTTCCTGTAAATTCTGCATTTGCTCTTCCCATCTTTTTGCTACTAATTCGTTAATCTTGATCTCTAAATCAGGACATTTATCGTATAATGGTTTTAGTGCTTTTCTAGGTTTTAGTTTGAGCATGGCTTGGAGCTGGTCATAGGATAGAGTTGTACTAGGAATGCTTGTTTCCTGCTTTAGTTGTTTTACCTCTCTGGCTAAGTCAAAGTTTCTGGTTTCATAATGCTGATTTGTTTGTTATATGTAGGCTAGTTCTCTTTTACATTCATCTAATTCTTTAATTTTGTCTTGGAGTAGAAACGACTGCTGCTGACTCTGATTTAACTTAGCTTGCAGGGCATAAATTTGCGCTGCCTGGTCATTCATTATATGCTCTGGAGATCTTGGTATTGAGGTTGCAATTTGGGAATATGATTGTTGGCACAATGGATCGATATAGAAGTTGAGACCCAGTTGTTGTCTAGCTGCTTCTATGGCTTCATTCAAAGAGTAAAATCCTCTAAATCTTGGATTAGGACAATTTTGAACTGAATTCTGGACCTGACTAAAGAGTTTAAAAATTCCAACATATAGTCTTTCAAAGACTACATAGCAGGAAAAGTTTTTTGATAATGGTTTTTGTTGTATTTTCGAAAAATAGTTTGCAAAACAATTTGCCAAAATCATTTTGTGTTTACGGTCTGTATCTACTATTTTTAAATTCCATAAGTGATCTAACAGGCACTGTTGCGATTTGTCTATAATTCTGACCATAGGCCTAAATTTCCTTGGGTCATTTTCTTGAAAAATAGCTATGTTATACTGACCAAAGGTCATTGTGGGAATCTTGAAAGTATTTGCTGGTGCTATATTTGTTTGTGAGCTACTTCGCATTGTAGGGGTTTTAACCTCCTTTTCTATTTTTTGAACATCTGGAGAGGTGTTAGCCTCTTTAATCTCTGTTTTTACTTCTGCATTCATCATTGTTACCTGGAAATAATACAAAAAACATTTAGCTAATTGCCTGGAAAGTAAATTTGCTAAATGGTTGTCTTTGCCCTTTATGTGTTCAAAAACAATTTTGTAACCACATCTTTGGATTAAATTTTGCTAATTTAACCATCTGGTTTTATATATCTTTTTGGAGTTTTCATTATTGATGAATTTAACAATGGCTTCGCAATCTGTTCCGACAGTAAATTCTTTGGTTAAATGTATCTTAAATTTGTCTAATGCATTAATAAGGGCTTGTATTTCAAAGTCTATACTGGTCCAGTTCTGCCCAAGTTTACTAAACGTACCACTAGCATATGACGCTATTTTTTCTTGTGATTTATCTGCAAATTTGTTTGGTTTACAAATAAGGATAGCTCCCCATCCTTCTTTGCATCCATCGCATTCGATTATAATATAATATGTGGTTAATGGGAGTTCTAATGGTTTAATTCGTTTAACTTCTTCTTTAATTGTTTTCATCAACTTAATATCTTCATTATTAAATCGTTTTTCTCCATTTTTAGATATTTTACCGTATAATGGTCCTACTAGCTTGGCAAGATTTGGGATAATTTTTCTGGCATAATTTATGAGTCCTAGAAACGCTTGAATCTTTTTTACACTATCTAGTTTATCTGGAAACTCTAAATTCTTTTGGGAAATATGTGGTTGTAATTCTATTTTACCATTTCCAATTTCTAGTCCTAAAAAAGAAAATTTTCTTTTAAATAATTCCATTTTATTTTTGGAAATTACTATTCTATTTTTTAATATTTCATCAAAGATTGTTTTTAAATGAGATTCATGTTCTTGGATTGTATTACTAGCTACTAGGATGTCGTCAATATAAACCAAACAAAAGTCATATTTTTTAAATATACTGTGCATAAATCTTTGGAAAACCGCTGGGACTGTTTTTAATCCGAAGCTTAGAATATTCCATTCGAAATGTCCTTCTAAACATGTAAAAGCAGTCCATGGTTTAAAAGTTTCTTCTAACTGTAGCTGATTATATCCTGATTTTAAATCGAATTTGCTAAAGATTTTCTTGTTTTGGATTAGATTTATTAATGTGTTTTATTTGGGATATTATAGCTATCATCTTCCGAAATGTCATAAGTCTTTTATAATTATAAACTATTTGGGGTTTTCCTATGCTAACTTCAGCATGATTTCTAACAATAAAAGCAGCTGATCTGTGGGGACTTTCTGATTTTCTGATTAAGTTTTGCTTTAGCATTTCTTGTATTTGGAGTTTAAATTCTGCAACATCTGCCGGTGAATATTCTATATTTGTTGTTTATATTGTTATATCTAGGTTTTTTATTTTTATTTTTGCTATGTACTGTATTTTACTTTTGGTAATGTCATCGCCTATAAGGCCTATTTTTTATAATTATTGAATTAGTGGGTAATTAATTGAATCAAAAACGTCTGGTCCTTTTTCTAATGTTTTTGCTTTATCTTGTGCTAACAGACTAAACGCTTCTAGTTTTTCGTCATCCGATAGGAAGTTTTGGTGTTTAGGTTGTTTGAAAAAATCTAATTCAGGGGTACCACCACGCTTTTGCAGCAACTCTGATTTCGTTTCGTAAAAGATGGTAGGTAAAATGTATGCATTTTTGTTAAAGATAATGCTATTTTTACTAATGGAAATACTACCATTAAGGTTTAAGATGAAATTCATTCCTAATAAAAAATCGGAACTATTAATTTTGGGTGGTGTAATATTTGTTTGTCCTAAATCATATTTACTACTGCAATTACTAGAAAAGTTTTTAAATTGAATCTGCGTATGATCAGGTAATTTATATTTTAATTGCATAATACGTTGTTCAGCTGTTTTAGAGAATAGTTTATATGTTAAACGTACTTGGAATTCTTTAGGAATTATTTTATGTACTATTAAACTTTTTGTACTACTGGTGTCAATTATAGCTCTTGTGGTTATAAAATTCTTGTTATCAAACCATAGTTTACATTCTAGGGTTAATAAAGTTGTCGAAAATTCTTTTACTTTAATTATTTCTGTTGTTTGTTGGAAGTTTTCCTCATTTACCTCAGTTATTACTTCTTTTCCTGTATCTTTCCTTTTTTTTGTTTTAAGTTTGCTAATTCTTGTTTTATTTCATTTAATTCGTGCTGGAGTAATCTTATTTGAACTTCATGCTTGTCTACTCTTTCTTGTAAGAAGTTGTTTTTTGGTACTTCTATTTCTTTTTTGGTTAATTCTATGTTAAAGATTTGTTTAGCACATAAAAAACATATTTCTTTGTAACATTCGTTACACTGAAATCGTTTATTAATTGATGGGTATGTATTGCAGTTGTAACAGGGTATGTGATCACTTCCTTTATTTTGTATCCATTCATGTGAACAGTTTTGTTGATTCATTAGGGTATAAGTTATAGGATCAGGATCGTTATTATCTTCTGCGGAAACTATACTGCAAATAGATTCATTGTCAGTATTATTGTTTACACTTTGTAGATCATATTCCCCTAATTCGTCTATTAGATTGGCTCTATACTGATTATTTGCACGATTTGGACATTTATTAGCTAAATGATTTGGATCACCACATATATTGCAGGTACATTTTTTATTATATGGTCTTTGTTTTTTAACATATTTACTGTGTTTACGCTTTTCATATTTTACTTATTTTCTTAAAAAAAATTCTCTTTTTGTATCCATAGGCTTGAGGTGTATATATTGCTGTTTTACAAAATGCCCATGCTTGCCTTTTAATCTGTTCTTGCATAGTGGCTTCTTTACATAGTTCTTCTAATTTTCAAAAAACAAAAGTAATTCTAATTCCTATACCTAATCCGTGTTCTGCTCCATGATTATCTTTCCATTCTTTATGTATATTTCGTCCTAGATCTCCTGGTGACTTTGTAAAATATCTGTCGCATAATTCGTCATCAAAGGCTTTACCTGTTTGCGCTATCATTGTTGCAAAATCTTGGCTAAATTCTTTAATATATTTAAAATCACTAATACTTAATTGTTCTAGATTTCTTATAGCTGTATCTTGTAACGTCGTATTTCCTTTAGCTGGGTCCATACCAATTATTATTGTTCGGATCATTGATGTAAAATTATATGGATTGTCTCCTAATGATTTTTGTCTGATTATTTCTTCTGGATTTACTGCTTTAAAACACTGATATATTCCTAAAGCCATAGGGCCTAAAGTGGTTTCTAGTACTACAAACATATCCATATCTCCTCGTTTATTAACTTCCCAATAGCGTATGACATTTTATTCCCAAATTAATATCTCATCTGGCTATAATTGAGGACTTTGATTCTCTAATAGTAACATATTAGAACTATAAATTTTTGTATATGATTTCCTACTTCCTTTTCCTATTTTGGTATTTCCTTCTGTAGAACTAATACTAGGGGGATTCCATGGTTCTCTTTCAAATGTCTTTTCATCATATCCTACTCCTGGTCTTGTAAATTCACTTCTTGGTCGTTTACTTGATGAGGCTTCCGAGCCCATAACCGAGCTCTAAAAAATAGAGTAGAGAATTAATGACATAGATTTAACAGTAAAACAATAATTTTGTTGGTCATATAGTATTAATAGTTTTTTATTTAACCTAATTTTGTAGAGGTTAATTTATAAAATAACCTCATTTTGTAGAGGTTAGAATCATCATATATATATAAAAAGTAACCAAGCTCTAATAAATCGGCACCTCCACCGGTTTTGGTATCAGAGCATGGTTTATCCTTGAACAGTAAAACAAGTTTTGTATTGCTAATTAGTCTAACTCAGGTAGCCAGGAAGAGCATAAAACCTAATTAGGTTAGATAAAAGCTAATATAAGACTTTACTTACCCAAAGGGAAAAATCAAGCTCGTAATCAAAACATAGTTAATTGCATACTTTACAATATGTAAATTAGCTTTTAAAGTTTAACTTGTTTAAAAAATTGAGGAACGAGTAATTAATTTATGAAGTAAAGAAGGTGATCCTTTCAAAATAGATTTTCAACACTCAGTCAAACGTTTGCAATATTTAAATCTAGAATACTCTTTCAAAGAACGAAATATTTTCAGTCTAGACAAATATAAGTTTCCTTGTTATTTTGAACGACAATTTAGTCATCAGTTGCACGGTAATAATACTCAAATAAATAGTATTGCAGACTTTTTAATCAGTCAGGCAAGTAATCTTGAGACTCATAATAACACAATAACTAAGGCAATAAATAACCTAACAGAAACTACTAAAGAGAAAAACAAAATTTTAAAACAGATTAGTTCTAATCTAGACTTTATTAAAGATCAAAACAATAATATTCAAAACCAGCTAGTTCATATTAAAAAGAATATACCTACTAAAGAAGAAATAACCCAACTCAAGTTTTTGCTAGAAACTAATAAACCAAAATATTTAGAAACAGAATCAAAAAGAATATTAGAAGAATTACAAAAACAAACAATCAAGTTTGATCATAAAATTAAAAAGGTAGAACAAGTAATCGACGAAATAAAAAAGGTAGTAGGAAGTTAATGAACAAAGAAGTAATATAAGCAAAAAAAAAGCGGACGAATTTAAAGCAGAAAATAACTTACGTCCAATTCCAAAACAAGGTTTTTCTAGATATTCCGGACATAGTCAATCAGATCAAGAATATCAGCATTTATTCAATATCTTAATAAGCTTAAATCTTCAGTTAATTGAATAACTTAACCAACTAACAGAAAAGGTAAATAGTTTGTCAATAGGAAGAGATTGTCAACATTTACAAATAATAACAAAAAAGCCAGAACAACTTTACAAATTTTGGAAACCAAGACAATGAATTTACGACCAGAATCTGAATCCAGTAGAGCCTTAACAAGACGTAATTCTACTACTATGACTACAGATGAAATATCAAAAATATCATGTCAATATTTAATAAAAAGAAAGATAAACAAATAATACAACTTGATGAAGAAATAGATGTAGATAAAAATTAAGAAATATATAATAACCATCAATTAGATGTACTAAATCCAAAAGTTTTATATCAAACAGGAATGATGAACTTAAATACTACTTTAATACGAAGCACTCGTGAAGAAGAACTAAGAATAGTAGATAACAGTGAAATGATTAAGATAATTTCCCCAGAAACAATAGAAAAGTTAAAGAATACAGCAAAAAGATTTTTCCATTTAGGTCTAATTGTAATAGGAATAAAAGCATTAACTAGAAAAGGCTTAGGAACCAAGTTGTTAACCCTAATCCTAGATAAATCATGGACTTCCGATATAGAAAAGGCATTAATATCAGGAATGAAAGTAGATTTAAGTAATAATTTTGGTCTTATATATTGTGTACCAGACATTATTAAAAGTATAGATAATTTAGGAAATATAAAAATGGGATTTCAAGCAAAAGGATTTGAAGGATATATCGGAAAGAATTTTATTATCAGTATATGATTATTAGGAAAAGCATCAAATAGATCAGGTATGAAGTTTAAGTTAAATTTAACAGGAATAGTACAAAACATAGCAAGTAAAGGCATTCAAATGATAGAACCTAGAAGAATTAATCCAGAAGATTTAGCATGACTCGAATGGCCCTTAAAAGATTTTGTCACCAATGATAAAACATTATTAGTTCCAGAATCACACATCATATATACAAATCAATATAACGAACCATTTATTAGGTTTAATTATTATAAAACAAAACAATCTGAAATAGAACAACATAGTGATGAAGAAACAGAATATAATAACTTAAATTGGGAAGAAGGACCAATTTATGATGAATATGATAGTGACATAGAACTAGAATATGATGAACTAGAAGACGTAATCAGATACATACCAATAGACGAAGAAATAATACAACAAATAGATGAAACCCAAATCGAAGACAATTTTATTAAAGAAATTGAAAAATTAGAAACAAGATTTAAAACTGAAACAAAAACATCCTTAGTACAAATAATGAATAAAAAGTTAATAGTTGAAAATATAAGAGAAGAAATTGATAATATGATAATACAATGTATGATGAATCTCTAAATGGACTATCAAACAGCATTTAACACATTAAGTGAATACTATAACTTAGCATTAGTAGATGACATAAGTATAGGAAAAATTCCTTTAAGTGATATATACACTCAAAAGAATGAAATAAATTACCAAGATTCAATGATCATAGAGGCCTCATCAAGTAAACGACCAAGAAGTGAATTTACAAGACCAGGAGTAGGATATGATGAAAAAACATTTGAAAGAGAACCATGGAATCCTCTTAGTATTAGTAATAGAGAATGAAATACCAAAATAGGAAAAGGAAGTAGGAAGTCATATACAAAAATTTATAGTTCTAATATGTTACTATTAGAGAATCAAAGTCCTCAATTATCACTACAAGAAATTTGATTTTTAGTGGCGCTCAAAAAACGCTACAAAAAGTTTTGGTGGCGCTTTGATAAACACCGCTAGAAAACATGCGACTAAAAATCCATGATTTTTTGTTGCATTTTTTTAACGCCACTATAAATGAATTTTTGGCAGCGTTTTTTAAACGTTACTAAAGATCTTTTTTACATCGTTTAAGAAATGCCACCGAAAAGGTGTCGTTTACTATCTTATTTTTTTGTTGCACTTATTATTATTTTTTGCAGCGTTTTTTGAATGCCACGGAGATTATCTGAGTTACTATAATTGCTGATTCTGTAGCGCTTTTTAAACGCTACAAAAAAATATTTTTGGTGGCGTTTTTTCTCCGCCCCCGTATGTTTCGATTTTATTGCCCGTTGTTCCACGACTACATCTGATTTCGCCTCCAATTCAAGTACTTCAAAACTTATACAATAACGTAATATATAAACACATACACACTCAAAAATAACTCATCCAATGAACCACAATAACACAAACAAAAGCAATTACATAATCACCACTATATCATAACATTAGTGTCAAGATGAAAGGTTAACCATACGATTACACAACCAAACTACCATAAACAGTTTCATAATAGTACGTGCAGTTAAAGTAGTGCTGCTACCATACATACTAGTTTCATAATAGTTTCATGACAGTTTTAATCAACCTAACTACATACATGTGCTGCTACCATACCAAAAACCAGTGCTACTGCTTGAATTCTTCAGAAACGTTTATCTACCCGTAACCTTGAATACAATAGTTATTAATACATGTATATGAACTCTGTAATGTAAACTCTGTAAATAATCACATTAACACTTAATAATGGAATAATCAAAACTTATAATTTCTGTAAATGTATATTAATATGTTTTCTATGCTTGCATTTACAAATGGAGGCACCTAACATCTAATAAAAAAAAGCACAACACACTCAACAAAATTTGCAACCTCTCACAAACACAAAACTTAGCAATGCTAACTCACACAAGCACACAGTATACAACATATTCACAAACCCAACTCACCCTACAGACAGCCAGACAATCCTTACAAACACAGTACACACAAACACATATGTAGACTAACTACCCACTTACCTTATCAGCCACTATCCTCTGGTTATCACTCACTGTCTTCTGAGTTCCGATTCTTTAATATTATTTATCTGTTAATATGGAGCAAATACTTGGTACTTTAAGCAATACCATAATTATTAGACTAGAAAAAATATGCTAATGATTATGTAAAGAAAAAGAAAAAGGGAAGGAAATATTTACTTAAACTAAGAGAAACATGCAATACTTATAACCGAAAATGACGGTAATTAGAATTGGGGGTCTGAGCATTCATTCTGTAAATTAACCATGTAATTAGAATTTACAAAAGGTAGGAATTAATTTAACAAAATACAATGTAGCAAACCACATGTGTTATATGTGAATGTCTTCAGCCAAATAATTACTATTAATGGTTTGAACTCTGGAGAAAATGACAAGGAGAAAACAATGGTGGCATATACCTTGTTCTAATAACTTGCAATGGGTATACACATGTAGCTCCTAGAGCACCTGAAAGCGTTCCACAGCCCAATTGTATAAGCGGACCAGGTTCTGTAAAGAACACGAACTTTTAAGCATTAATAATGAAATGCAAAAGTGGATTTAGAAAAAGTGTATCTCTCTTTATGATACTATGGGGTTTTGGCTCCCATTTTCAAACTAGCAAGACCACTCGAACTATTACCAAATACCATTTGCATTTTTATTTTTCAGCCTGCAAGTTTTATATTTTATGATGAAAATGATGAGGATTACGAAAGTAAACATGCCAGATGCTAAACTGAGATTTTTTTCCTTCAAATATCGAATAGTAAAGCAGTAATTAAGAAATTTTAGTGAACAAGTATAGAGTGAAATACAAACAAAATCAAAGATGAAGCACTTACTGCTATCATTGATAATGTACTTTCTTGACATATCTTTCAACGTTTCATAAGCACCAAGATCTATACCAGCATATGGATGATCATATCTCTTTATTAAAAATAATAATAACACCTTCATCTGTTCAGGATCGTTGCTAAGTAGAAAATCATCAGCGCCTAAATGCTCTCTAGCTTCCTTTTCTTTAAAAGGAGATGCGTTAATGGTAGTAACATGAAGTCCAATGCTTTTCAAACTTCCTATATTAAAATCTAACCATTTTGCAAACAGTCCTCAAACGTGAATATGACGTAATACAAAAGAATTAGACTCATTCTGCCTGGGGATTTTACAAGTAGATATATATTCCTTCCATGATGGTTTTGTTTTTTCTAATTGTTGGATCGTGTCCTATAAACAGTCATGATAAAATTAACATTTCACAATATTATTATTATTATTTATTTAATGGAAACAGGATTCTGTATAGATGACGGATCATCTCAATTATTGTTGATAGCTTGGACCAACTATTACAACATCGAAATGTTTCTATTTGGTACAAGTTAAAACTAAAGACCCAAATGTAACAATTTTGCTATCAAGATTAAAGACTATAAATAATAATTTAACAAAAGAAGCTTAAGTTGCATTCTGAGAGATGAACTGAGGATATCGACCAAATTTATGCGTGCTCATGTTATGCGTAATGACCATGTAAAGAGTTTATGCAAAAAGAAATGAAAACGAGGAAAGAAAAAAGGGGCTTCGTGGACCTTAATGGACTTCTCCACACAAGTTTTACTGGTTAAGCCCAAGAGGAAATTTGAAGTCTGTTATAAAATATTTAGGCCCAAATCCGGGTTTATTCGGCGAAGTTACCAATTCACAGACCAGAGCATTATTGAAAGCGGTAATGTTTGTTGCCTTGTTGCAAACTGTATATGGTTAAATGACAAACTGATTTCTGCTTCCAACTACTGTTACTAATTTGTACTCATCAATCCTCTGGAGAAAAGGAAGGAGACGAACTGAAAAGAAATTCAGACATAATACAGATTCTGAGAAGAACTAAATTTCCACCTATGTCTAAAACAGCAAGGGCAACAGCTGTTACCATTCTTGAACATGACAAAACTATATGGCTTGGAGATTTAAACTACCGGATTTCTCCTAATGGCAATAACATATGTGCTCTTATACAAGAAAATAACTGGAATGCTCTTTTAGAAAGAGATCAAGTAATACCATTTATACAACAAGATATTAAAACCATTATAAAGTTAAATTTATCTTATTTTTGAAATTTTTTTGTTGTAATTAATTGCCCATGCAGCTTAGAATAGAACAAAAGGATGGCAATGTACTAAGAGATTGGCAAGAAGGGGAGATAAGTTTTCCTCCCACATACAAATACAAATCAAACTCAGAAGACTATGCTTTTATGACCACTGAGACTGAATGACATGTTTCTAAAAGATGCAAAGGACAATACCCTAGTTTTCAAGCAGAATTTTGAACTTTTGAACAAGCAAAAATTTTATCTTACAAGATGCTCATGACATAGTTATATTTTCACAAACACGCACATGCACATGCACAAAAGTTGAAAAGAAGGTAGATAGATAAGGAGCCAGCTTCACCTGGCAATAAAGGAGACTTATGTCTTTACCCAGCCATATTTTAGCTATAAACTTGCCACCCACTCTAAGCACATGGGTAATAATAGTAAGTGCCTGCATGTAAGGAAATCACATTTATTTTGTGTTACAAATTAAGTTAATCCATCCTATAATTTTAATAACAAACATGCGTTCACAGCCAAAATAAGCTGAGACTGAACAAATTCATCCATATCTTGTAGTCCAGTAACTGTGTTTGGTCAACAACTATTAGTCCAAATATTACAAAAGCAAATATAGAGAACTGACCATATCTCTTAGCATCATGGGCACCGTCGTAGACAACCAAGTCGGCTTTGCATCCATCAAAATGTCTAATTACTTGTTGCATAACATTGTTTAAAGTGTTGAACTGTTGATCATACTTCTTGTTTTGTAGCTCAAATAATTATTTATGTTAACTTGCAAGACAAAAACTGAATATCCCAAATTCATTGGCTAAAGCCTTGTAATTGACCATTTTTATATTATTTCTATGTCACTTCAGCAGTACGAGCATTTGTGATACCACTCTGCACTTGTATAACACCATCTATTGGAGCCATAGGTTGTTGCAATCAATTGCAAATATACGTGGAAGCTGACCATCCCTTCAAAATAATAAATGATTTTAATATGCTGATTATTTTAAGATTCACCGCAACATGGTTGTCATTAAGAATTCAAAATTTAACGTAGTACTTTTGTGAGTAATATTCTCCTTTTAATTAAATCTAACATTATAAAGAACTACATAATAGGCGGTTCAATCAATTAAAATTTGGATTACCACTTTGTCCACCTGTTTTTCTTATATAAATCCTATATTTTAGTGAAAATGAAGATAATTCCAAAGCCATAGCCATCGATAGGTCCAATATGGATAATCTCCGATATTAATTTGTGATATAGACGGAGTTAACGTGTAGATTTCTGTAAAGATTGGTTGTGTCAGTTGATGTTCCATAGTTGAATATAATGCAGGTTGTATTCCTACTCTAATCTATAACTTCTAAAGGCTTTGACAATGGAAGGAATTTCAAGAAAAAAAGTTGGTGTAAAAAAAGTTACCTTCTTTCGAAAATGTAAGGGACAACTTTCCCAGACGAGTCCATAACAGCCCAACCCTTAACTGCCTCCTGGTAGTTCAATGTCCTTTACTACATTCCTTGATATGTATTTACAATTATGTCTTCTCTCTTTCTTTTTTATTTGATAATAGAAGTTTTCGTTGGTGTCTACAATTTAATATCTTGCTTGCTTTATGAGAATTTATTATATCTTCTTGTTACCTATATATGTATTTTCCATATTGCGTTTATCGGTCCAATTCATCTTCATGAGAAGTCATCTCATAAGAAATATGAGCACCCAATTCAAGAGACAACAATACAAATCAAAACTGCAAAAGAAGAAGAAAATATATAAACAATGAGCTTCATATAGCATCATGACCAAGCATATTAATTCCTGTTTCTTACACTAACTTGGGCATCATTAAGAGCAATGGGAGATTGGCCTTTTGAATGCACTTTAGAAACCTGCAAACACATAAATTCTAACATGAAAACAACATACCATAAATATATGCCCGATAAAGGATCTATGCATGCTAATAGACCTTGAATTAACCGTTCATTTGCCCAACAAACATTCAAAACGTGAATCAATGTAAGCACCAATCATTTTTATCACTCATTCAAAATATTTCACAAAGGTAAGCATTAATCATATTCCAAACTTTATTAAATATAAACACTTAATATTTAATTCCAGATTGCAAGATGTTGATAATTAAAAAGATTGGGATATTTTTTGTAACGACCCGCAAAATTTTAATAATCTTTATTTGTTTTAATAACCTAATTAACTGAAATTTTGTGAATTTTTTTTTTGAATTTTGAAATAAAAATTTAATACTTGGAACACATCTATTAAAATATAGCAAATAGTAAATTTTCATCTAAAAATATGGAAGTTTATTTTCTTGTGTAAATTCTATTTTATTCAAATCAGTTAAAAATTTGACGTTAATAAAATATTTTTCAAACCAGAATATTTTTACACAATAAATTTGTAAACCATCTTCTGAGTGTGACATCATCTTTCGTTTTTCAAATTCGGACCGCTAATGCCCCGTTTATCTTATTTCTAACAAATTAGCAGCATACTTGGTACCGATTATCGACTTTCGATAAAAAATACCATACCGCCGATATCTGTGTACCGTTTTGATCCTCTCATCGTGATGGTCTCTGTGGTATATTCAATTTTGTGTTTTGAAGTCCGATACGCAGTGTAATCCGTGAAAAACGATTTCGTGTCGATACTGGTTTTGTACTCTTTTGGTTTCTTTTATCTTTTCAGTTACGCACGTGAAATGAAAGGCTGATTAATTCCAGCCAGCTGCTAGATTGAGACGTTTTCTTTTCCACACATTACAGAGTAAATATATTTGTGTCAGTTTGTATTGATGGAAAGCTTGGAAGCCTGCATACGTTTTATTTGAGTCCAACACTCGTTTGAGTAAAATATATAATATCATATACATTTCATATATTGGTTAAAACCTGTTCGCTTTCTTTCACTTCAATCTGTCCTTGCTTCTCATTCTCTCCACACAACCATCCCTTCCACTCTTTCTTTTGTTTTCTTTCTGGCAGAACAATATATAATTATAGTGTAAGATATAAAGTATATATCTCTGTCCATATTTACTTTAACTCACCTTCCCTATCATTCGCCATATTCCTCTTCCCAGCCCACTGTTCGCCTCCCACACTTTCACCGAGCAACCGCTCCTCTTCTCCCCTCAACCTCGTTTCCTTTTTCTTCGTCTGCTCTCCCTCTCTCCTCTGTGCTTCTCAGCATCCTTCTTGTCGCCACTGCCACGCGACCACCACCCTCCGTGACCACCCACTGCCACCAACCTGAGATCGCCACCCCTCTGTCGAATCAACCACCAACCTTAAACGCCCACACCTCCACACGTGAGCACCGAGACCCACCTCCCCTAGCTACGGCGCAGCCTACCCAATCCGCTCCACAGCAGTCCGAGCCGACATCCTCATCTGTGTACGTCACTATGCCGAGACACCCAAGAACCCACTACCAGACCGACCGTACCTCCTTCCCCTTGCCTTGCTCGAGACCATGCTTCGTCTCCGCCTTTCAACCACCGTCCCCCCTTGCCTATTCCTCCCATCACGTTTCGACCACCTTCCATCTCATCTCCGTCCTATATTGACACCACCTCGCCGAACAGTGCCAAGCCCAAGCCTTGTTCTGACCTCCTCAATCATCCAGACCGTTCCTCTTACAAGTGCCGACCCTTCCTCTCCAAGCTTGCCTCGTCCCCAAACCTCCACCGAGCTGCACCGCCCCTCCGTGCCTCACAACTGAGCAGCAACCTCTGGCCGCCGAGAAACTACCGCTACCTTCCTTCTCTCTCCCCTCCTGCCTCCCATCGAGCTGGCCTTTGTGCCTGGCTTTGTCGTGAAATGCGGTGAGGTATATAAGTTACATAAACTATTGCAACTAGTGTTTACAGTATGAGTGTATACAATATTTATAAAGTTTGTTTGTAAGATATATGTATAACGGGTTTGAATGGATTACCATGTTTGCCGGTACATATTATGAAATATAAGATTTGGTTATTTAACGGTTGTATTATGCGCTGGTATATTTAGAGCGTCTATATACGTTTGACTGCATATGGTACACAAGTTGTATATGTCATATGGTAGTTTATTTTATACGTTTATGATTTTTTTTAGTTATGTGGCAATTAAGTTATATGTATAGGTTAGTTTATGAATGATATCTATTTATATATATATACTATTAAGTTTTATAATATGTTTGTTTGCATAGATGCGTGAACGAGTTGTATTTGTCAGGTTGTTTGCATATAAGATGTTAGTTTGGGAACTTATTTCATCTGTTTGAGTTAACAGCAAGTAAATTATCTTGTTGTACAAAATGTATGTAAGTGTATACAGTTGTTATACATTAGTTCATATATGATAGGTTTATGTTCTACGTATAAGATAGACTAAGTTCATTTTGACTGTATAAACTTTTTTTTATGTGATGTTTTGTATGGATATGTTTTAAAGCATCAGTTTACAATGTTTCCAACGTTTTTAAATTTTAAAGTTTACATATCAAAATATATAAAGTTCTTCTTTTCAATAGTTGCGGTTAGATAGTATGTTGGGTATGCTAGTTATATTTAGTCGTAGAGCATTGCAACTTTGTTGCGTAGGTTGAGATTTTTCTTTTGTAGTGTATGCATTTTTTTTATTAGTATTATATTGTACATTCTGTTCTATCCATATGTAGGAAAGTTAAATAAATATTACATGGGTTATATACCAATTTATATATATAAGTATGGAACTATTGTTATATATATACATATTTTATGAGTATATACAGACTGTATTTTATTTATGTGTTTAAAAATATATATATGTCATTTTAATAATTGTTTTAAATTTAATATTGGTTTCATAATAATAATAATAATATAGATATTTGCCGTTTCTATCAAACAAATTCAAAGTGTGCATCAATTCTTATTTATCAGCTTCGATCGTCAAACTCGTCCATCGTGCTTTGTTCCAAAATTCGTGCTTGCACTTCGTAACTCATCTCAGTTTCGTTCACCTCTAGCCTCGAAAGGTGAGCAATAACTCACGATTAACGTTGTTATATTTATTAAATTTGATTTCAATTGAAACGACTATTGAAATATGCTGCTGTTAGTTAATTACACTGTTATATATGCTATTACCTGTATCAGTTCATCTGTGACATCTGACACCTTTATCTGTTATATATACAATGATAATTCGGTTTGATCGTTAAATCGTTGATTGTTTGATTGTTGACATTGGACGTCAAATTGTTAATGTAGTAAATAGTAAACAATTTGAAATTGAAATTGACGTAGGATAGTTAGTTTTGATATATGTTAAATTTGATTGGACGACATTTTCATAATATGACCCTTAAAATGTTGAATTAATTGACACGTAGAAATTTGGTAAAATACACCTTGAACCATTTAAATGTTTTGTTTCTTAAATTGATGTTGTATGAAATTGGACAATAGATGCCAAGTGAAGAACCTTATAAAGATTAGTGTAATAATTTTTAATCTACATGAAATGATAGTGTAGATTCTAGAAATAATTATATTCATTTGCACAAACAACAATGTGAATTAATACGATTATTTCGGGATTATTTGAATAAATTATTGGATTGTTATTGATTATTGTTATTGTTTGTTTATTTACTTTGACACCATCCCAGTTATCACACTGCAAGTTCCCTTTGCTATGCTTTGATTTTGAATTGAATTGGAATCGGGTTGAAATGATAAATACCCAATTAAATAACTTGGTCTAGGATAGAAAATTAAAAATAAGAAACCCGATTGGCCAACAAATTATTTTGTAATTGAAATCCATTTGAAATTTAGAAATGAACCTAACAAATTGTTTTAAAGTTAATTAGCAAACTTAATTGATTTAACCGAAATAAATTAATTGATTAATTGAAATAAATCAATAGGGTTCAAATTGAAACGGATTTGAGAATTTATTTAATCCGAATAAAATGAATTGTTGAATTTAATTTGAGAAATTGAAATTTAATTTAAGGAAATTTAAGTTAAATAAGTCGAGGAATTGGAATGAGAATTTGACAGGTAATAATTTAAGATTTATAGACTTGATTTTAAATTAAATGGATTTGAAACTTGATAATGAATGTAATATAAGATTTAATGAAATTTGACATAAGTGTAAGTTAAACGTGGTATGGTAGTGGATATAATTTGGGATAAATTTTAAAATGATTTCAAATTTAATGAATTGACTTAATTATGAACTTGCAATTGGATTTTGAGGTTAAATGATTCTGAATCTTGTTAAGGAATTAAACAAGGTTAGGCAAATCATGAAATTGAATTGGATTTTGGTAACGAGTTAATTGAAACTATTTTGATTTTAAAGAGTGTAGTTAATGAAAATCGATTTAGCCGAATCTATATTTATAATAAGTGGAAGGATGAATGTAAATATGAATGTAAGATGAATCGAATTTTCGTTAAACGATTTGAATCGAACGGAGTATTCAAATTTAATCCATCGAATATGAATAAATTAAATAAGTGAAATTGAACCTTATTTTGGATTTGAATATTGAATTTAAATTGTTAACTCAAATGTTTGGACTAAGATTTCATTTGGAAATATGATTTTAAATATTGGATATAAATTGAATTGGGAAATGTCAAATTTTGGAAGCAAAATTTGCAACTTGACTTTGGACTTGATTTGTTTAAACTTTAAACACTAAATGACCATCGGGGTAATAATACGTAGTTACTAAAGAGACCGGGATCGGATATGGACATACTCTCTGTCGATACCGAAAAACCACTTTAATAACTATTATACGCGGAGTGTTGATCCAGAATGAAGTGGATGGTTTGGTGAGCGCGTTGACTGAAGAAAGAGAACGATGTTGGATGACCCCTGACATGACTAAAACAGGAGCCGCGCCGGGCCGTTGAGGTTCGCCACCTCTAGCGGACACACTTCTTCGATACCATATCTATTACCGTTGTGATTCGATTTGGGTGCACCCCTTGATTTGGGAGTGATGTTTCGCGGTGTTGAGGTAGCTGGTGGCTATGCTCAACATTAGTCCGGATCACGCAACTACTAGTATCCTAGTTGGTATCGCCTCACGTACCTTGTCATACTGATTATCCTATTCGCGACCACTACGTTTTGTTTTGTGTTATACCTATGGGGTACCCTCTGATAACCACCAGTTTACGGTGGGGTTTACGGTGCTGTATAGACTATGGCATTATAAAAATGTGTTAAGGGGAATTATGGTAACGCCTTAACGCTATTTTAATACTTTTACTTTACTGTAGACATATTGTAATAGCGTATTGTACTACATAGTGGATAGTTTAACGGATCCTTAAAAGGATGGTTATTCCAAGCATCCTTTGAGTTACTTGTATTTCAGTTTCTATTTTACTTGAGTTGGATTTATTAATATAGGAATGTTAATCCTGACTCGAGTGTTTTGTGCTTTACTTTACGCTCGGGTCAGCCAGTATTCGAGACTCACCTTCGGAGTTGGAGCTTCGCTTAGAGATCCAGTTATCTATCCAGCTTTCAGATATTCGGTTGATTCCAGTGATGGTATTCTGATTCTTGCATTTGACTATTGTATTCAGACATCTGTTGTACCTTATTTAACTTTGATATGTATAAAGTAGCTTCATGAACTACTATCTTTTGTTTCCGCTGCATTTATTACTCTGTGTCTGTGATCTGTGATTATTTATTTATATATGCTCAGTTTTGCCAAATTTAAATTAACAATTCGGTAGTTTGAACTATTCAAGTCCGACATGTGCGGACGCGAATAGTCCAAAATAGCGGGTCGTTACATTTTTTTACAAGAAAAACAAATTGAAATATGTTAGAGCTCAGTCCATCAACCATTCTATTGAAGACATGTTTTCGGCACTATGTACACAAATTGGCGTATTACAAGGTTCCTTTTCTCCTTCACCACTTTAAATTTTAGTACTTGTAGTTTATAATGTCTATAATTAATTACAAGCACTACAAGGGGAAACGCATTTTCCGACGGCCAAAATCCGTCGGCGGCCGTCGGAAGCCGTCGGCGGCCGTCGGAAGCCGTCGGCAGCAGTCGGAAAAAGCTATCGGAAAAGGCTGCGTCGGAGAGCAGTATTTCCAACGGCTTCCGACGGAGGCTGCCGAACGCATTTCCGACGGCTCTCGACAATTTCCGACGGCTACCGACGGCTTCCGCCGCGCATCGGAAGCCGTCGGTAGCCGTCGGAAATGTGTAGCTACAGGCCGCCGGAAATTGTTGGAAGCCGTCGAAAATTTTGACCTGTAGGCCGTCGGAAGCCGTCGGAAATCTGCTGTTTTCTTTGTATTTGCTGCAAATAGAGCCTTCCAACCACATTTCTCTTCCAAACACTACGATATCAATACCGCACAATCCAATAAACAATAATCCAACCAAATATCCAAACCTAGACTACAAAATATTCAATAAACACACAAATGGATAAAATTAGAATAAAAATAAAATACAAAATATACATACCATTCCAACATTAACAATAATCCTAACAATAACTGTTCTACCATGTTGTTAATACACAAATTCATCAATATTCTCATGCATATCCTCATACAACTACAGAACCAAGTGTATCATACATAATTATACAAATCAACAATTTCCTGCACCATCTACCAAATTATTCTATACTAAAACAAAACATACCTGAACAAACAAACGAACAAGCAAGCAAGGAATGAATCAATCTCCTCCAAATCCAGAGCCAGACGAGGAAGGGAAGCGCCCACCAAACTGCTGCATGTACTCTAACAACTGTGCGGTCTGCAAGGCCTGTTGGCGGTCCTGCTCCTCCAATTGGGACACTCTAGTCCGCAATTCTTCTATACCTGCTAAATCGCTCTGAGGTCTACTCCGCCATCCCCTACTCTGACTACTGGACTGCAATAATTGAAAAATAAATAAAATCCAACTTTACTGCTTTGAAAAGGTAAAAATATCATATTTTCAGTATTTTAAGAAAAAGTAAATTATTTACCGCTAAATTGCCAAATCCGTATCGTCAACCATGCTCTGCTGGACTCATAACGGACTCAAAAATAACGTCCTCCTCATCGGTCATCATCTGCTCTCTACCCGTGTCAGTAAGGAGTTTCTGCCGCTGCTCCATAAACATCTCCTGCATTAACAAATTAATAATACCATATCTTATTTCATCATAATTTAACCATTAAAACAATTACTAATACTGAATAACATGAAATATGCTTACATGGCTTTTGCTGGATTTATCGTCCTGCCATGTGTACGAAACAGTCCTGTCTGGATTAACATGCTCGACAGCATGCGTACGGGTGAACACGTCCATATAGCTGACGGGACCATATGCCTTGGCTTCCTAAAGTTGATTGTTACACACAATTATTATTCGTTTAAAATCATATAGCATAAACTATTTACATTTATTATTCAGTAAATTTACCAACTCCTGCCGATACTGGTGAAACGACTTCGATCCTCCGCGATGAGTGACGGGATTCTTATTTCTATTTGCAGAGTTTCTATCCGACTCTGCCTGTACATTCAAAATTTGATACATTATTTTTCAATCACGTCAAATTAATAATTCAAAAAAAATTAGTATACTTGCCTTCGCCTCGTCCGTCTCCCAGTAGCTCAACCAAGCTTGCCACACGCTGTCTCCCATCCACCATAGTTTCTTACCAGATATAACGACCCTGACTCGACCTTCGAAAATCGGCACTGAATACGACACTCGTATTCAAATGCCGCAGATCCAAACGTCGAACCTGGTTCGTTGGAGCTTATAACACATTAAGTACAACACAGCGGAAGAAAAAGAATAGCATATATCAATATACAACATTTGATACAATATCTGATACAACAGAATGATACAATAGATATCAACATACATCAGAGATATGATACAAGATAATAGCAGCGGAAAGAAAAGATAACACTAGCAGCGGAACAAAGCTCCAATATGGTCTTCAAGAAAGAACTCCAGTATCAGTAATCTCCATCTCCAAAGCACCAATCCAGAAATGGCTCGAACTCCCAAATCAAGATGAAGAGAAGCAACTCGATCCAAATGCGATTGCCAAATCCTAAAGCTGAAAGCTATCGAATCTACACCTACTATTGATTATCTGAAAACCCCAACTCTAGACTGCCCGTGTGGGAAAATAGTGGGCACCCAGAGTTTAGGAAAGGAACAATAAACTCCAGGTCAGTCATGGGACTGGTATGAGCAAACAAAAGCATTTGGTCTTTAAAACTAACAAGATAATTTAAATTTGAAATCCGCAATGCTTTTTAGAAAATGAAACTACCATAAGGCCTCCCGCCACACACACAATGCAAACGCAGAATTGGAGGAGATTTCTCCTTATGATAGTCAAATATGCTTAATACGAGAAAGTTTTCTTTGATATTATTACTATAAGTGCAAAGTGTGGAAAACAATTTCGAAAGTAGAATATAAATCCTAGCGAGCATAGACATTCCGAACTATGCCTGCTATAGCTACCATCCAAACAGTGGTGACCACCATAAGTGAATGGCAGGTAATACAACTAAAACCGTACAAGGCACGTATTGGATGAATGGATTTCCAACAAATGGTCAGGCTAAGGAACTTCCTACTGTCTATGGGATCGCCTCTGGTGGGACGTCCCGAGAACTAACGTTACGGTTAGATCTCTGCCAACACAAGGCCGGGTTACCTCTGTAACTAGGTAACTACTACACGAATATGTCATCCCCCGGTCCTTTGGGACCTTTATCCGAGGTACCTCTAATCCAACAACCACAAAGCAATCACAAAGTAATAGATCTGCAGTATCCACATGAGTAAGTATCTGGGCTCCATACCATGATACCACCCTTTACCAGAAGGGAATGACACACCCTAAAGGGCGCGACCCTCATAACCTTGCCGCATCTTCCTGTTTCGACCATTTCCGGGGTGTGAGGTCCTGATGCAGTCTCGTCCACAAAGCTACGCTTTGTGCAACAAAGCCATGCTTTGGGTCAACAGATGACCAAAGCAATGATCACAAAGATAAATGATCAAACGAATGATCATATCACAAATGATCAACCAATGATCATCACACAGCAGCACTCAGCACGCCACATTACCAAATTGGGAATATCACTGATAAATATCAACTACATAACCTCTGAGCTCGTACGTCTCAGAGAAGGGTGTTAAGCTAAGAGAATAAATTCTCCGCCACCAAGCAGAAATGTATTTGATAGAGATCAGATAACATCTCAAAGTGTAATGTCGGACATACAACCATACAAGTCTGTTCCGGGTTCGAACAGAACCGAAGGCACTTCCGAAGAAGCCCTTGCAAATCCGGGTATCCACAATCCCGATCGGACTTCCCATCACTAAGGAGAACTCTATACCGGAGCAACTCAGTGCAGAGTCAATCGATAGGTTATCCTATCGTTCTCACAAATACCCGGTCTTCACCACCGGTCTTCAAATGCTATCCATAACGTCGTATCACTATTCGGAATGGGCTATATGACACAAGGTCCTCTCCCGGCAAAACCGAATAGTGAGCGCCATATTTTAAAACATATGGATATGGGATTTTAGCTAAGTCACAACTTATAAAAATCCAAAACTTTTCTTTCAAATGGTTAAACAAATTACCATTTTTAAATCTTTAAACAAAAAGATTTATTTCACAAAGTTTCACCTAGTTTCACAAAGATCTATTCATAGATTCAAAACAACTTCCATTCCAAATGGATTAACTCGATAAATCTTTAAATTAAAGATTTATAGCTTTCAAAACACATTTCCAAAGATTTATCTAAAACTTGGAAAACAATTTTCCTTTTAGACTTGAAAATTCTTTTAACACAACTTGAAAGTCCATTTCTTATGAGAAAGCAAATCTAATTTATACAAGTTGAAATCTTGAGTTGAATTTAAATTTCAAAACATCACCTTGAAAAATGGTTTAAAACCCATATAACCCATTTGTAAGTTGAATAACCTTTTAGACAATAGTTTCCGAGTCATAGAATTCAATTTCAATTATTGAATTCAAATTTAAATCCAATTATTTAAATTTCAAAACTCAATCAAGTTATTTAAAAATAACCATTTTCAAAAGCTTCAATTCTAGTTTAAACAAAAACTATTTTGGATTTAAAAATTCAATTTTAAAACAATTTCAAAATCCGTGACTTAATTCATTTCCACGTGCAATCCATATTTGTGTGTGTATAAGTGTGGTCCAGGGGTTTTACCCAATAAGCGTGTCACATCATCAATCAGCACAGATTCAATCATTACAATTCGATGTGGGATTCGGATAACCAACTGGAATCCGACTCCCTGTCGCATCGAAATTTAAATGTCGTTCTACGGGTCAAGGGGTTGCATATACATATAACAATATATACGTCACGAATAAAATAGCCCAGCACAAAGCATTACATAGCATCACAAAACATATCAATCCATCATGAAGCATTGGCAATCAAACATCTACAATTAAGATGAATAAATCTATGTGGTTTTAAATCTATTCCTCACATAATCACTTTCATTAGTAATTAACTTCCCTTAATTGCTTCTTTAATTACTTCTAAATTAATTACATTTAATTTATTACCTATTATTGATTAATTAATCCTAATTAATCATCCTTAATTACATCACTAATTAAATAATAAATGATCTAAATTATTTCTTAGATTAATTATTCAAAGTAATTAACAACTTAATTACTATATTGACCCAAATTAATTATCCTTAATTTAATTTCTTAAATTAATTATTTGATTAATTACTAAATAATTAATCCAAATTACCTCCCACTTAAACATCTCCACTTAATTACAATCTGTAAATATTAAACAATTACTTAACTATGTAATTTCCAAATCATTAATTACATAAAGTAGTTATTTATAAAACCCAAATGTTTAAAATTAATTAAACTTTATTAAACAATCTCATTCAATTAAATTAATTACATTAAGTAATTAATTTCTTAATTACTTTATCAAGTAATTACTCAATCCACTTGTAATTGATTATTATTAAATTAATTAATCTAATTAATAAATAAAATTAACCAAATTAATTAATTGTTAAATAATCCTGGTTAATGACCTTCATTAACCATTCTTTAATTATTTTATAAGGTAATTAACTTAAATTAATTACCAATTAAATTATCTTTAATCATTTATTTATTAAAGTTAATTATAAAGTTAATTAACCTTAATTTAAAACTTAATTACATAATTAATATTCATTTATCATTAATTAAAATTTAATTAATGATCTTAATTCCAAAATGATTAATCATTAATCAATTATTAATTCCAAATTCAATTAATTAATTAAATTAATTAACAAATCTTAATTACCATGTTAATTAATTCTAAAACATAAATCTAAATTTAAATTTCAAAATAAAACATAACTTAGTTATGTTTAAAACAACATTATTCAAAACAAGGTACTTTTGAACTTATCCTTAAATTTCAATTTAAATTCAAGTTTTAAAATAAAATAATTTTTAAACTTATCAAAGTTTTTAAATAAATTTAAAACTTATTTAAATTTACAAGTCAAAACAAAGGTTTGACTTCAAAATGAAATCATAAAAATTTTGAAGTTAAATTCATTTCAAAGATTTTGGAAATTCAATCCATTCTTAGTTTCAACTTCAAATTCAAATCTTCTTTTTAAATTTTGAACTGAAGCTCATTCTTAAACTTTGAATTCCAGATTTAAAAATTAATCTGTAAATACTACTCACATTTAAAAATTTAATATTTAAGTTTTTAAACTTATTTACCAAATGAAATAGTAAATTAAGATAAAATTTGAAACTTTGATTTTTATTTTCAATACTGGGATTTTAAATTTGAATCTGAAATTCAATCTTGCATTTGAATTTATGCTTAATCCTTACTTTAACCAAAACTGTAGGTTTTAAAAGTTTTTAAACCCAGATTTTTTTAAAACAGAAAACAGGGTTTCCAAACCTGGCATTTGAATTCAAATCAAAATACAAATTTGAATTCAAATCAAAAATACAACTTGAATTTTATTTCTTAAACCTAAACCCTATTTAAAACCTAAATCTACAGATTTTAAAATTTATACCCAGAATTTAAAGGTTTAAAATCCAAATTTTTAAAACATACACAGTTCTACTGTGTACCCTGTAATTCTACAGGTTGACCCGAGACATCATGTTTTTGCTTCGGGTAAAACCAACGGCTACTTCGAGCAAAATTTGATTTCACTCGAGTATAATCTCGAGTACAAAACTACTGCAAAACCCACTTCCTCCCTGATACTCCTTCTTCCCCGTGCATATGCACGATGACTGTAGCCACCTCCGGCCACCGCCCAGGCCATGAACAAGTCTCCGACCTCCCTTACATCACCTCGCGATCATCACAATCCCTCAACACACTCGAAATCAGATTCGAGTTTCCCCAATTCAAAATCTGTCAGCAACAGGCACTTCCACCCAAACCTGTAAACCCTCATTTCCTCCTCCTCCGACCACCTTATCGACAACTACTCCGACCACACCTGCACCAATGCTCCAACTACCATTGACCCAAAAATCAAGACACTCGGTCACTTGTGGTTTCCTCCCGATCAATCAAAGCAGTGCCAAATAAAACTAGGTTTAGCATTCCCCTTTTTCCAGATAAAACAGTAATGCACCAAAAATTCATCACTAAAATTTGCAATTTGATTTTAAATAATCACAATTTAGTTTTAACTTTGATTCAAACACCTGAAATTATCAATCAACTGGATTTTGACAGGTTTTAACTTCCTTTGTTAAAACTTTATTTCCAGTAACTACAGGTATATTTTTTTTTTCCTTCTTTTCATCTTAAACAAAATCTTAAGTTTATCATTGATGATATATTAAACATGCATTGACCAAATCTCTTATATTATCAAAGATAAATTTTAAAATCACTTAAGTTTCTTTTAAAACTTGGATCCTGGAACTTAGAAAATACTGTAAATATCACAAAACAGAAACTATACTAAATACAGTTTTTATTACTAGAACAAGCATGCACTTCATAATTTCTTAAACTTTAAAATTTTATGAGGTTACCCTCAATATACAAATCAACATACAACCAGATCTACACAAGTCATAAATCATGCTAAAATTTAATATTTAAGTTTTTAAACCAGAAAGTGTTACTCATAAACACTCCATTCAACATACTATCAGGTATACAACACAAGCACATACATTTCAGTCATAAAACAAGCATCAGATATACTTAAGTTTTAATTTTAAGAAAAGAAGTTACTCACAAACAAAAATAAACAAGTTCAGGAAGGAGATTTGCTCACCTGTTAATGAAGGCAGAGACAAAGAGGAAGTAGGAAACAGGGAGTAAATTTTTGAGCCTGTATATTTGAAATTAAGAATCTTTGCTTATTTACTCTTGCATTTGTTTATTTAATTCATCAAACACAAAAATTTAAATTTTTTACTCACTGTCTGATTTTTTTCTCTTTTCTGTTATACACAGGGAAGCTCTCCTGCATTTAAAAACAGATATCAATCCTTTGCCTTGAACTTGACTTGTTCCTGCAACTTAGATTGATACTATTACTTAGATCCTTGCTTTGTTATTAATCAATCAACATTAAATTCAAACTTTTAAAAGAATTTTACTTAACTTAATTCATTCCAGAGATCCTTGCTCACTGTCAAAACTGCAGTTCTGTAATTTTGTAAATCTGCAAATTGTTGAATTTGTTTAAAACTTGATCTCAAGATCATAATTATCAAACTATGAGTTCAAAATTTACCTGAGAGATGATTAATTTTGAAAAAAAAACTGAAACTGCATTTGATCTTGTCGAAAGCTTGATCTTGGTTTTTGAGTTGAATTAGTTGCTTCAGGTTGCTATGTCTCTTTTCTCTTTTTTTTTCCTGATCTTTGCCCTTATTTTTTTTCTGTTGAGTGTTGTAGTTTTGAAAAACTAAATCTTTGATGTTACTTGTTTTCAGATTTGGTTGAAATCTAATATGATTGAGCATGGGAAAATGAAGAGTTCTTGTAATTTTTTTTAATTCTATTATTTTATTTTATCAAATATACTTGATGCCACTTGTTAAAAACAATCTCAAGCTCTAGATTTTGTTGATTTTCTTACTCTACTACATCTCACATGTGTATGTATTTCTCTTTACTTCCTTGTGTATATTTACATTTTAAACTTTTAGTTCTTGTTTTTATATCTATTTTGTTTATTATTTTCAACTTACATCAATTTGAAGAAAGGAATGATTTTTAAAAACTCATTTTATTAATAAGTGATTTATTAATAAGAAAGGTAATAAAATTGGAATTTTCCCATATATAGTTTATCACTGATTTTATTTGTTTGAGACCTTTCAATTTATTTTCAAATTGCATTTCCAAGTTTAAAATATATTATAAATTTATATTGAAAATTTTAGGGTGTTATTTTATTTCATTTTGAATATTCTATCTTAAAATATATTTATATGAAAAAAAAATACCTCTTTATTAATTTTGAAAATTAAATCACAATTTATATTTTTAATCTTAAATTCCCAATTCAAATCTATTTATAACTCAAAAATAGAAATTTTCTAATAAATTCATAATTAAATCCACAATTATATTTTTCAAAATTAAATAAATTGTCAAATTAAACTTGTTCAAAATTCAGGAATGTTACAGATTTCCCCCCTTAAAAGAATTTCGTCCTCGAAATTTGCAAGAGAGACGAAGAAGAAAAGATGATAGATAAAGAAATAATTGATCAATTCATATCGAAATATTTATTCTGCATTCGGTTTACCAAATCAGAATATCAACAATATGAGAATAAACTCATACAATTATTACACAAGATATTCGGTCCATCGGTCTACGAATATACGAGGGCATTGATTAGTTCGAAGGGATAACTAATCGTTCGTAGAATATATCGGATCCCAAAGAATAGATAGATAGATAGATTCAATCTTTTACAATTTCTCAAACAATGGATATGGATTCCAAATTCGGGTCGGAATACTCCAAAGTATATACCAATTTGTTCCTCTTCGGGCTTTGATATACACAAGAAATTACAATAGAATTTCAATTTGGTTTTTAACCGATATTGTTTTATTAATACAATTCAAATTTAGCTTCATATTAGTTATCCAATTAACTTAATTTAAAATCTCTAACTTATTTAAAATTTTCAATTTCAATTTCAAATTTATTAGAGTTTAGAACGAAAAGCTGATAAGAAATCGATGAAGATACGAATTAAGGATTTCCTACAACGATTCGTAAGGCCACCATCACACCGAAACTTCTTTCTGGAGCAGCTACGAAGCAATCAAAAAGAATTCGAAATCGAATCAAAGGAGATTGATAGAGAAAAGTTGTTTTCCGCTATTGCAGGTTATTGACCTCTTGTACTGGTATTTCCCTGTCCCTTATCTCGTTCACTTCTCGCACTCATACTTACTATCAGTGGATAGTAAGAGAATTTACTGAGGCATTCGACGGATATCTTAGGGATATACTCATTCTAGGGTTTACTTCACCCTATCTCTAATGAGTTACTTAACGTGTTATACTCCTGAGCTAAGGTTTTAACCATCAGCTCTGATACCACTTATAACGACCCTGACTCGACCTTCGAAAATCGGCACTGAATACGACACTCGTATTCAAATGCCGCAGATCCAAACGTCGAACCTGGTTCGTTGGAGCTTATAACACATTAAGTACAACACAGCGGAAGAAAAAGAATAGCATATATCAATATACAACATTTGATACAATATCTGATACAACAGAATGATACAATAGATATCAACATACATCAGAGATATGATACAAGATAATAGCAGCGGAAAGAAAAGATAACACTAGCAGCGGAACAAAGCTCCAATATGGTCTTCAAGAAAGAACTCCAGTATCAGTAATCTCCATCTCCAAAGCACCAATCCAGAAATGGCTCGAACTCCCAAATCAAGATGAAGAGAAGCAACTCGATCCAAATGCGATTGCCAAATCCTAAAGCTGAAAGCTATCGAATCTACACCTACTATTGATTATCTGAAAACCCCAACTCTAGACTGCCCGTGTGGGAAAATAGTGGGCACCCAGAGTTTAGGAAAGGAACAATAAACTCCAGGTCAGTCATGGGACTGGTATGAGCAAACAAAAGCATTTGGTCTTTAAAACTAACAAGATAATTTAAATTTGAAATCCGCAATGCTTTTTAGAAAATGAAACTACCATAAGGCCTCCCGCCACACACACAATGCAAACGCAGAATTGGAGGAGATTTCTCCTTATGATAGTCAAATATGCTTAATACGAGAAAGTTTTCTTTGATATTATTACTATAAGTGCAAAGTGTGGAAAACAATTTCGAAAGTAGAATATAAATCCTAGCGAGCATAGACATTCCGAACTATGCCTGCTATAGCTACCATCCAAACAGTGGTGACCACCATAAGTGAATGGCAGGTAATACAACTAAAACCGTACAAGGCACGTATTGGATGAATGGATTTCCAACAAATGGTCAGGCTAAGGAACTTCCTACTGTCTATGGGATCGCCTCTGGTGGGACGTCCCGAGAACTAACGTTACGGTTAGATCTCTGCCAATACAAGGCCGGGTTACCTCTGTAACTAGGTAACTACTACACGAATATGTCATCCCCCGGTCCTTTGGGACCTTTATCCGAGGTACCTCTAATCCAACAACCACAAAGCAATCACAAAGTAATAGATCTGCAGTATCCACATGAGTAAGTATCTGGGCTCCATACCATGATACCACCCTTTACCAGAAGGGAATGACACACCCTAAAGGGCGCGACCCTCATAACCTTGCCGCATCTTCCTGTTTCGACCATTTCCGGGGTGTGAGGTCCTGATGCAGTCTCGTCCACAAAGCTACGCTTTGTGCAACAAAGCCATGCTTTGGGTCAACAGATGACCAAAGCAATGATCACAAAGATAAATGATCAAACGAATGATCATATCACAAATGATCAACCAATGATCATCACACAGCAGCACTCAGCACGCCACATTACCAAATTGGGAATATCACTGATAAATATCAACTACATAACCTCTGAGCTCGTACGTCTCAGAGAAGGGTGTTAAGCTAAGAGAATAAATTCTCCGCCACCAAGCAGAAATGTATTTGATAGAGATCAGATAACATCTCAAAGTGTAATGTCGGACATACAACCATACAAGTCTGTTCCGGGTTCGAACAGAACCGAAGGCACTTCCGAAGAAGCCCTTGCAAATCCGGGTATCCACAATCCCGATCGGACTTCCCATCACTAAGGAGAACTCTATACCGGAGCAACTCAGTGCAGAGTCAATCGATAGGTTATCCTATCGTTCTCACAAATACCCGGTCTTCACCACCGGTCTTCAAATGCTATCCATAACGTCGTATCACTATTCGGAATGGGCTATATGACACAAGGTCCTCTCCCGGCAAAACCGAATAGTGAGCGCCATATTTTAAAACATATGGATATGGGATTTTAGCTAAGTCACAACTTATAAAAATCCAAAACTTTTCTTTCAAATGGTTAAACAAATTACCATTTTTAAATCTTTAAACAAAAAGATTTATTTCACAAAGTTTCACCTAGTTTCACAAAGATCTATTCATAGATTCAAAACAACTTCCATTCCAAATGGATTAACTCGATAAATCTTTAAATTAAAGATTTATAGCTTTCAAAACACATTTCCAAAGATTTATCTAAAACTTGGAAAACAATTTTCCTTTTAGACTTGAAAATTCTTTTAACACAACTTGAAAGTCCATTTCTTATGAGAAAGCAAATCTAATTTATACAAGTTGAAATCTTGAGTTGAATTTAAATTTCAAAACATCACCTTGAAAAATGGTTTAAAACCCATATAACCCATTTGTAAGTTGAATAACCTTTTAGACAATAGTTTCCGAGTCATAGAATTCAATTTCAATTATTGAATTCAAATTTAAATCCAATTATTTAAATTTCAAAACTCAATCAAGTTATTTAAAAATAACCATTTTCAAAAGCTTCAATTCTAGTTTAAACAAAAACTATTTTGGATTTAAAAATTCAATTTTAAAACAATTTCAAAATCCGTGACTTAATTCATTTCCACGTGCAATCCATATTTGTGTGTGTATAAGTGTGGTCCAGGGGTTTTACCCAATAAGCGTGTCACATCATCAATCAGCACAGATTCAATCATTACAATTCGATGTGGGATTCGGATAACCAACTGGAATCCGACTCCCTGTCGCATCGAAATTTAAATGTCGTTCTACGGGTCAAGGGGTTGCATATACATATAACAATATATACGTCACGAATAAAATAGCCCAGCACAAAGCATTACATAGCATCACAAAACATATCAATCCATCATGAAGCATTGGCAATCAAACATCTACAATTAAGATGAATAAATCTATGTGGTTTTAAATCTATTCCTCACATAATCACTTTCATTAGTAATTAACTTCCCTTAATTGCTTCTTTAATTACTTCTAAATTAATTACATTTAATTTATTACCTATTATTGATTAATTAATCCTAATTAATCATCCTTAATTACATCACTAATTAAATAATAAATGATCTAAATTATTTCTTAGATTAATTATTCAAAGTAATTAACAACTTAATTACTATATTGACCCAAATTAATTATCCTTAATTTAATTTCTTAAATTAATTATTTGATTAATTACTAAATAATTAATCCAAATTACCTCCCACTTAAACATCTCCACTTAATTACAATCTGTAAATATTAAACAATTACTTAACTATGTAATTTCCAAATCATTAATTACATAAAGTAGTTATTTATAAAACCCAAATGTTTAAAATTAATTAAACTTTATTAAACAATCTCATTCAATTAAATTAATTACATTAAGTAATTAATTTCTTAATTACTTTATCAAGTAATTACTCAATCCACTTGTAATTGATTATTATTAAATTAATTAATCTAATTAATAAATAAAATTAACCAAATTAATTAATTGTTAAATAATCCTGGTTAATGACCTTCATTAACCATTCTTTAATTATTTTATAAGGTAATTAACTTAAATTAATTACCAATTAAATTATCTTTAATCATTTATTTATTAAAGTTAATTATAAAGTTAATTAACCTTAATTTAAAACTTAATTACATAATTAATATTCATTTATCATTAATTAAAATTTAATTAATGATCTTAATTCCAAAATGATTAATCATTAATCAATTATTAATTCCAAATTCAATTAATTAATTAAATTAATTAACAAATCTTAATTACCATGTTAATTAATTCTAAAACATAAATCTAAATTTAAATTTCAAAATAAAACATAACTTAGTTATGTTTAAAACAACATTATTCAAAACAAGGTACTTTTGAACTTATCCTTAAATTTCAATTTAAATTCAAGTTTTAAAATAAAATAATTTTTAAACTTATCAAAGTTTTTAAATAAATTTAAAACTTATTTAAATTTACAAGTCAAAACAAAGGTTTGACTTCAAAATGAAATCATAAAAATTTTGAAGTTAAATTCATTTCAAAGATTTTGGAAATTCAATCCATTCTTAGTTTCAACTTCAAATTCAAATCTTCTTTTTAAATTTTGAACTGAAGCTCATTCTTAAACTTTGAATTCCAGATTTAAAAATTAATCTGTAAATACTACTCACATTTAAAAATTTAATATTTAAGTTTTTAAACTTATTTACCAAATGAAATAGTAAATTAAGATAAAATTTGAAACTTTGATTTTTATTTTCAATACTGGGATTTTAAATTTGAATCTGAAATTCAATCTTGCATTTGAATTTATGCTTAATCCTTACTTTAACCAAAACTGTAGGTTTTAAAAGTTTTTAAACCCAGATTTTTTTAAAACAGAAAACAGGGTTTCCAAACCTGGCATTTGAATTCAAATCAAAATACAAATTTGAATTCAAATCAAAAATACAACTTGAATTTTATTTCTTAAACCTAAACCCTATTTAAAACCTAAATCTACAGATTTTAAAATTTATACCCAGAATTTAAAGGTTTAAAATCCAAATTTTTAAAACATACACAGTTCTACTGTGTACCCTGTAATTCTACAGGTTGACCCGAGACATCATGTTTTTGCTTCGGGTAAAACCAACGGCTACTTCGAGCAAAATTTGATTTCACTCGAGTATAATCTCGAGTACAAAACTACTGCAAAACCCACTTCCTCCCTGATACTCCTTCTTCCCCGTGCATATGCACGATGACTGTAGCCACCTCCGGCCACCGCCCAGGCCATGAACAAGTCTCCGACCTCCCTTACATCACCTCGCGATCATCACAATCCCTCAACACACTCGAAATCAAATTCGAGTTTCCCCAATTCAAAATCTGTCAGCAACAGGCACTTCCACCCAAACCTGTAAACCCTCATTTCCTCCTCCTCCGACCACCTTATCGACAACTACTCCGACCACACCTGCACCAATGCTCCAACTACCATTGACCCAAAAATCAAGACACTCGGTCACTTGTGGTTTCCTCCCGATCAATCAAAGCAGTGCCAAATAAAACTAGGTTTAGCATTCCCCTTTTTCCAGATAAAACAGTAATGCACCAAAAATTCATCACTAAAATTTGCAATTTGATTTTAAATAATCACAATTTAGTTTTAACTTTGATTCAAACACCTGAAATTATCAATCAACTGGATTTTGACAGGTTTTAACTTCCTTTGTTAAAACTTTATTTCCAGTAACTACAGGTATATTTTTTTTTCCTTCTTTTCATCTTAAACAAAATCTTAAGTTTATCATTGATGATATATTAAACATGCATTGACCAAATCTCTTATATTATCAAAGATAAATTTTAAAATCACTTAAGTTTCTTTTAAAACTTGGATCCTGGAACTTAGAAAATACTGTAAATATCACAAAACAGAAACTATACTAAATACAGTTTTTATTACTAGAACAAGCATGCACTTCATAATTTCTTAAACTTTAAAATTTTATGAGGTTACCCTCAATATACAAATCAACATACAACCAGATCTACACAAGTCATAAATCATGCTAAAATTTAATATTTAAGTTTTTAAACCAGAAAGTGTTACTCATAAACACTCCATTCAACATACTATCAGGTATACAACACAAGCACATACATTTCAGTCATAAAACAAGCATCAGATATACTTAAGTTTTAATTTTAAGAAAAGAAGTTACTCACAAACAAAAATAAACAAGTTCAGGAAGGAGATTTGCTCACCTGTTAATGAAGGCAGAGACAAAGAGGAAGTAGGAAACAGGGAGTAAATTTTTGAGCCTGTATATTTGAAATTAAGAATCTTTGCTTATTTACTCTTGCATTTGTTTATTTAATTCATCAAACACAAAAATTTAAATTTTTTACTCACTGTCTGATTTTTTTCTCTTTTCTGTTATACACAGGGAAGCTCTCCTGCATTTAAAAACAGATATCAATCCTTTGCCTTGAACTTGACTTGTTCCTGCAACTTAGATTGATACTATTACTTAGATCCTTGCTTTGTTATTAATCAATCAACATTAAATTCAAACTTTTAAAAGAATTTTACTTAACTTAATTCATTCCAGAGATCCTTGCTCACTGTCAAAACTGCAGTTCTGTAATTTTGTAAATCTGCAAATTGTTGAATTTGTTTAAAACTTGATCTCAAGATCATAATTATCAAACTATGAGTTCAAAATTTACCTGAGAGATGATTAATTTTGAAAAAAAAACTGAAACTGCATTTGATCTTGTCGAAAGCTTGATCTTGGTTTTTGAGTTGAATTAGTTGCTTCAGGTTGCTATGTCTCTTTTCTCTTTTTTTTTCCTGATCTTTGCCCTTATTTTTTTTCTGTTGAGTGTTGTAGTTTTGAAAAACTAAATCTTTGATGTTACTTGTTTTCAGATTTGGTTGAAATCTAATATGATTGAGCATGGGAAAATGAAGAGTTCTTGTAATTTTTTTTAATTCTATTATTTTATTTTATCAAATATACTTGATGCCACTTGTTAAAAACAATCTCAAGCTCTAGATTTTGTTGATTTTCTTACTCTACTACATCTCACATGTGTATGTATTTCTCTTTACTTCCTTGTGTATATTTACATTTTAAACTTTTAGTTCTTGTTTTTATATCTATTTTGTTTATTATTTTCAACTTACATCAATTTGAAGAAAGGAATGATTTTTAAAAACTCATTTTATTAATAAGTGATTTATTAATAAGAAAGGTAATAAAATTGGAATTTTCCCATATATAGTTTATCACTGATTTTATTTGTTTGAGACCTTTCAATTTATTTTCAAATTGCATTTCCAAGTTTAAAATATATTATAAATTTATATTGAAAATTTTAGGGTGTTATTTTATTTCATTTTGAATATTCTATCTTAAAATATATTTATATGAAAAAAAAATACCTCTTTATTAATTTTGAAAATTAAATCACAATTTATATTTTTAATCTTAAATTCCCAATTCAAATCTATTTATAACTCAAAAATAGAAATTTTCTAATAAATTCATAATTAAATCCACAATTATATTTTTCAAAATTAAATAAATTGTCAAATTAAACTTGTTCAAAATTCAGGAATGTTACAGCAGATTTCTTAATCTCAGATATCGTGTCCCTGTAGTTCTTGCGCATCTTCTTCATCCAGTATGCTCGTGCCAGCATCAAATCGTCTGTCTGCATGTCTATCTCAGCCTGTATTAAAAAAAATATTACACTTAAAACGATAAACAATAGAAAAACCACAAAAACGAATTAAAGAACAAAAAAAATTATACATACTAGGACATCCTTCCATATGCACTCTATGATGTGAGGAGGGATGGTATCCTACCTCGGCCAGCACACACTCATCCTATTGCGATAAGATGCTCTAGAGACGTCCAACACAACTTTAGAGGGAAGTAGGTCGAACCCCCTGTTTTTAAGTACGATATAGATAAGTACGTACGTATATCATAGAAAAAATAAGATGCTGAATACAATTTAATTCTTACCCATTTGCTCTAGGGACTAACGATACAACTGCCCGCTGTGGCTCTTGCGATGGGCCACTGCCATCGCCTCCTGAGGATCGGGAAGAGCTCCTACCTCTATACGACATAATGCTAAACCTGTGACATATACACATCATTATATAAGAAATTAAAAACACGATAATGAAATATATTTCATATGGAAACGACATCAATGGTATAAATTGCTTAATTAATGACTGAAATGGAAATAGAAATGGAAGTGTGTTATACCTGATTCATAATGGGTGTACTCTTCTAACGATAAGCAGAGTTCATTGCATTTTTAATAAAAATTGCTAAATAAATGACAAATGGAAATAGCATGAAACATGAAAACAATAGTAAACGGGTTTGGTTTCATAGTTACATCAATTTCATAATACATCAAGAATTCAACATAGTTACATCAGTTGCAAAAAAACATATTCAGATTTTTATCAGTCATCATCGTCTTCTGATTCAGATTCGGTCTCGTTTTCGATGATATTTTCCTCTGCACTGTCAAACGCTTGTACCCAAACATTTGATTCATCGATCAAGGGACCAAAATCTGTATGATCGTCGGTAATTATTATTTCGTTATTTTGCTCAAGATCTGCCTGATAAGCTTGTTCGTCCGGAATATTCTTCCCATCGAATGTGAATCTTGCCTTTGTTTTAAAAACTGCAGACCAATCTGCTTTATCTCTTTTTAGAGACGGATAAAGAGCGTAATAAACTTGCAATGCTTGTTTGGCTAGTACAAAAGGATCATACTTGTGATAGTGCGATGTATGCTTTATTTCGATAAGATTATAATCCTCGTGCACATTAATTCCAGAACCTGAAACATTGCTAAACCAATTGCATCTAAATAGAAACACCTCCTCCGCGGGCCGTGAGAAATATGTCAGTTGCAAAATTTGTGTCAGAACGCCATAAAAATCATTTAAATGATTTTCTGGATCGTCACTACCTTTAACAAATACACCAGTATTATTTGTTAATTTTTCTGCACCGTATTCTTTGGTGTTAAATTTATATTCATTGACGAAATATATTGCATATGTCTTGACCACTCTTTTTCGTCCCATCGCAAGATGTTTCAACCCTTCGTTAACAACACTATTTCTCGGCTCATAAACGTAATTTGAAAACCAACCGGAAAATTCTTTACTGAGATCTCCGTTCGGATGTTCACGTTCATAAACACTGTTTATATAACAAATTATTACATTAGGCTATACACGCACATGCATTATAGTAAAGAATAAAACACAAATTATTATTTCAGATAACCTAACAAACGGTGCAACCTCAGCACAATTTAGAAGAATATAAGTGTGTGCTACATGAAGATCTCTATCGTCTAGCCATATTTCTACACATTTTCCAGAAGGCCGACCATATTGTCTAAAAATAGATAACATTGCTTGAGAGGACTCTTGTTCGTCGCCTTCGTCATTACGAGGAACACTTTGAAATGAAATATTCACATGGTCACTGAAATAGTGAGAGAAAAAGAACGAAGCTTCTTCTTCGATGTAAGATTTACATATGAACCTTCAACCCGTGCTTTTTGCCTCACTTTTTCTTCAGGTGATTCAAATATCTATGAAAATTAATTTATATTAACTTCATCTTTCAAATGCAATTATTACGTTATAACATATTACATACCTCTCATATGGATACATCCATCCATATTGGACAAGACCTCGAAGTCGTGCTTCAGATGGGAGATGAACAGGTAAATGTTCCATCACATTAAAAAAACCTGGCGAAAATATTTTCTCTAATTTGGAAAGCAATATAGGAATGTCCACTTCAAGTTTACGTAAACGTTGCACTTTTAAAGTAGTCGAACAAAGCTCTTTGTAAAGCATATTAAGCTCCGTTACTACTTTCCAAACTTTTAACGACAGTAGTTCTTTGAACATTACGGGAAATAAATTTTCCATCATTATGTGACAGTCGTGACTTTTCATTCCGCTCAATCTACCATTTTTAAAGTCAACACATCTACGAAGATTTGATGATATGCCATCAGGAAATCTTAACCCTTCCACCCATTTGAACACAGCTTTAACTTGATTATTATCTAATTCGTAACAAGCTTTGGGTTTTTTTACTGTCATTTGGTTTCATATGAAGCTCAGGACGTTTGCATAATTCTTCCATATCACGTCTTGATTTCAAATCATCCTTCGTCTTCCCTTTCACATTCAAAATTGTGTTAAAAACATTATCAAATACATTTTTCTCATTGTGCATCACATCTATGTTATGGAGAAGCAGAATATGTTTCCAATACGGCAACTCCCAAAAAATAGTTTGTTTGCACCAGTTATGAACAACTGATTTGCCTTCAATTTCTGCTGCTTGCCAGTTTCATATATCTTTGGATAGTCCTTAACAAGTTCATATATGTCTTCGCTTCACCATATCGTCGGTGGTTGTCTGGTTTCTACTCTATTAGCTAAAAAGTTTTTGTTGTCTCCTCTGAAGGGATGATTTACATGGAAAAAATGTCGATGACGGTCAAACCATAAAATTTTCTTAGCATGAGGTAAAGAAAACGCTCGTGTTTCATCCAAGCAATATGGACATGCTGGACGACCAGCAGTACTCCATCCCGAAAGCATTGCATATGCAGAAAATCACTTATAGTCCACAACAAAGAAGCAAACGTACTAAAAATTTTCTTCTTGGACACATCGTATGTTTCTACTCCTTCGTTCCATAGTATTTTTAACTCCTCAATCAACAGTTGTAAATATACATCGATTCCTTGTGTCGGATCATCGGGGCCAGGAACGACAATAGTAAGAAACATATATTGCGTTTTCATGCACATCCATGGAGGTAAATTATAAGGTGTGACGATAATGGACCATGATGAATATTTAGAACCAAATTGAGAAAAAGGAGAAAAACCGTCCGTACATAATCCTAATCTAACATTTCGACTCTCCGCTGCAAAATTTGGATACGTTTTATCGAAATGCTTCCATGCTTCTCCATTGGCCGGATGTGTCAACGTACCCTCTTCCTCCGTTCTCACGCTATGCCATCTCATATTAGACGCAGTTACAGAAGATGCATATAATCTTCGAAGTCTTGGAGTTATGGATAAGTAGTGCATACGCTTGTACGGAACTTCCTTCCCCTTCTTTTTTCTTGGTTTGTATGTCTCCTGATTACAAATTTTACAATTTTTAAGGTTTGCGTCTTCTTTCCAAAACAACATGCATCCTTTTAAACATGTATCTATTTTCAGATACGGTATACCAAAAGCCGACATAAGTTTTTTAACTTCGTAGTGATTTTCATACATTAGATTATCGGGAGGCATATGTCTTTTTGCAGCTTGTACAACAGCCGTAAACCTAGCTTCAGTGATGTGGTATTTTGACTTCATCGCAATGTATTCTGCGATTACTGATAACTGAGTGCCGCTTTTACAACCATCCCAAATAGGTTTCTTAGCTTCATCTAGTAAATCATAAATTTTTTTAGCTTCAATATTTGGTTCTTCAACATTTCTATCATCGTCGTCAACTTCAACCATAGGAAACATTGATCGTGCTGCATCTTCGACCATATTTTCTATACGGGTCGTTGAAACTATTTCGTTAACGACATTTTCAGACTCTACAGAAGTATTTGCTAAAACTTCTCCATGCCGATCCCAAACATAATATTCGGGTGCGAAACCATGTTGGCACAAATGAACTTTCACAATATCTGGTAACAAATACTTCAAATGTCTACACCTACTACATGGGCAACGAATTTCTGGACCGTTTCCATTATTACTTAAAGCGGATTCAACAAACACGTTTATACCATTATAAAAATCTTCTTTTATTGAGCCCCTCGGTCCTTTTCTTTGGTACATCCATCTCCTCCGATCAACAAAATAATCAATCATTTTTCCTATTTGACAAAATGAGAAGTTCAAAATTTAATATTTATTTTGAAGAATACAAATTCGAAAAGGATTATTTTGATGGTCGTATAATATTTTGAATTTAAAGAACAACTTCACAAATTAAAAAATATTTTCAAATAGGGCACATTTTATTTTTTAACGTAAAGATTTAAAAATATATATAAATTTTTTTCATTGGTCAGGCATCCTACTTCCCATTACAAAAACAGTAAGCATTTACATTTCGTATATTACTTCGTCTCAAACGATTCAACAAAATTTTGGCAGCATTTCCCTTTTGTTCCCTGCATTGTACACAAATGCGTGTACGCAGGAAACAAAAAAGAAAAGTTAGGCCGAAATTTTATGAACCGTTTGAGACGAAGTAGTATACAAAATGTAAAGTCTTACTGTGTTCATAACTTGTCCAATACAGGGACAAATCCGACAAACATTGTACCAGATGAATATAAATGGTCATTTTTCGAAAAAAACGACTATTTATACAACGATCATTTACAACACTCATCAGACGGGGCCAAAAATCCTCTAAGGGACATTTGTCAGTTACGTGCGCGCATTTTATGAAAAAATACAGTTTTACTCACTGTTCACATTTACAAAAATATATATTAATTTAACACATTTATTCGACGTATTACGCATCAACTTAAGGCTCATTCGACGTATTTTTTTGTTGCATAAATCCTTGTGAGCCCAATATAATATTTCTACCTCGTACGTTCATTTTATCTTAATTCAACTAACACAATACAATGATAGCACCGCTACACACATATACAATCATTATAAATTATACATGTTTTTCGCAGTTTCACGATAACAGATTAAATAGGAATACCATGGAATGCTAGAAACTATTATAACACTATTGTAAACAATTGCAATAAACAATTACCCCTAATTTATCAAATTATGCAAATCTAGAATTAGGATAAAAACTGAATTTTTGGCTAAAATAAGAGATTATACCTGTACTAGAGAGCAGTAGAAGTTAATTGCATAGTCGAGAAGAACTTGAAATCACGAAATTGCTGATTGGAGGGTTGGGGTAGAGAATTGGGGGAAGTAAACCTAATTTTTTCGTATGAAAATGGAGCAGAAGAAGGCTCGGTTGGAGCCAGATATTCGCGAATTTCCGACGGCTTCCAACGGCCCGTCGGAAGCCGTCGGGAGCCATCGCCCGGCCTTGGCGGTTTTTGACCCTTTTCTAGTAGTGAAGATTCTCTAGCAATCAACTACACAAAATATCTGAATGTGTTGTTATGGTGATCATTTGTTGTTATAAATCTTCAAGTTAAACTTTAGGTGACAAATAATTTTATTAATGTTGAATTAGTAGATAGACTGAAATGATTCTATTGTAAGTGAATCAAGGTGCACAAGGAAGACTCTGTCCATACATTTGATTAATGTAAGGTCGGGTACTATTAAAAATTAGTTGATGAAGACAGGGACACTGGTATTAATCACAATTGATTTTTATTTTACTTGGTTCACAATTCCCCAAAATAAAATTATAAACAGAAATAACTCTAATGTATGTGAGAAGATGATAATACTGATGAATACAATTTTTTCCATATAACTGTATGCATACTGAAAGAAACAAACATTACATTATTCATAGTTAGAAATTATAAGGTGGTTCTTGTTTGTTGTTTGGTTGTAAATAATTAAATTATTAATTGCCAGTAAAAAAAAGATTAGATAATTATGATTAAAATATGTGGCAAAAGCAACCAGGTTGAGTTTTGGTCAGGTCCACATTCTTTCACTTTAAACATTTTAGTTTCAACAAGCCTCTCTTTGCCGATTTCTATTTTAATTTCCATACCCGATACATGTTTCAGTTTTAGACGTGTTAGCCATTGTATCTCCAACCATTGTTCCAACCTGGATCCTCCAACGTGGTCAGTTGCAGTTCTCTTATCAGTCACAAGTCACAAATATTCCTTTTCATCTTGGATGCAATGTGCATTAAACCTCGTTTCTCAGTTCTCTGTTGCGTTTCTTCAGCAGTCTCTACAGGACTCCATTATTCAGCAGTTGTCCATCTTTCAGCATCGTCCCTTCACAATACTCCATCATTCGGTACCCTTTCTACAAGTTATTGCGTACGAAGCACAATTATTATGGCATTCGAATATTTATTCATGCTAACTTCATTCCTAAATATCAATAGAATCCCAAATACCTCGTTTAAATCATCTACAACTTTATTTTTGGCTAGTCAAACAAATGTGGTTATCAAGAGAGCAGAACATAAAACCATCAAAGTTTCGATTTCTGGAAATATCTTGTCATTGATGATGACAGGATTCAGTAAAGTTTCTTGTTAATGATGAGAGGGTGTTCAGGTTGTTCATTGTTTCAAAACCACACAATGTCAAGGCAACTTATAGAAAATATTTTAATATCAAATGCCAAAATAAATTTGATGCTTTATCATTATTAGCAGATGAAAGCATTCTTGGTAGAGACGGTAATTTAGAGTTTGATTTGGGAATTTCTAATGATACGAGTTTGGTGGCTTATGATTATAGCAAGCCAATGCATTATATGGTTGCTGCTGTCCTTGCATTAATGAATGAAAATTTGTTCTGTATAAAAATGATCGAAAGAATCTTGATTTAACTGCACACACTAATACATATGATTTGCAATCCAGATTGATATGTGATAAGATGGATATAAAGGCGAAAACATGGAGTTATAATATTTGTAGTTCTGGTTTAGGAGATTGCTCTACTAATGTTTTTGAAATGGCTGAAGCTAGACAAAGTAGTGAAATAGTTGAAGATGATTTTTAGATGGCATATGAAGGTGAAACAGATACCATTCAAGATTACATAGCTCACCACATAATTTGATTCAATTCTGTTATCTACAAGTTGCCACCACGCCTTTTCAATTCTCTTTGTTAGAAACCATGCATTGAATACAATTCTCAAAAATTAACTTGAAAATAACTTCATGTAGGAAGCAACCTATCTCTTCTAAAAGTAATACTGTAAGTTGCAATAAAAAAATTAGCACATATAAAAAAATTACCTGACCCGTTTCTCCAAAAGTTTGTAATCATTCTTCATACAATCAATTCAAAATTCAACTAATGTATCTGTATCACCATCCACTATCCAAAATCATATGAGTGGCGATGGGGCATTGGAAGCAAATCGAGATGCAAGCGGGGATGAGGTAAGCCGATTCTAGGGTTTTCGAGCTTTGAAAAAGAAGTCAAGGATCGATTGAGTGGAAGAGAGAATGAGATCGAAGTGGGTTAGACACGAGAGAGAGGTTGAGGAATGGTGGAGATTGGAGGGATCAGATAGGGTAGCGTGGAGAGGATAGTGGCGGTTGAATTCTAAGAATAGGTTTTCGTGAAATAAAAGCAAGAATTTTTTTTCTTAAGTTGAAGAAGAGAGATATGAGCGGGCTGTACAAATGTTTCACCAAAATTTTTGGCTGTTGCATTGGTAGCGGTTGTAAATTTAATTCTATTCTTATAAATAATTAGTAGTAGCACATAGTTTGAAACGTTGCTAATTCGGACAACTAAAAATAACTTTTCTTGTAGTGTATGACCAAACGAGATATTAATTTGGGAACAAAATGTCAAACGCTATTGGGAAGTTAATAAACAAGGAGATATGGATATGTTTGCAGTACTAGAAACCACTTTAGGCCCTGTGGCTTTAGGAATATATCTGAGTTTTAAAGCAGTAAATCCAGAAGAAATAATTAGACAAAAATCATTAGAAGACAATCCATATAATTTTACATCAATGACCCGAACAATAATAATTGGTATGGACCCAACTAAAGGAAATACAACATTACAAGATACAGCTATAAGAAATCTGGAACAATTATGTATTAGTGATTTTAAATATATTAAAGAATTTAGCCAAAATTGTGCAAAAATGATAGCGCAAACAGGTAAAGCCTTTGATGACGAATTATGTGACAGATATTTTACAAAGTTACCAGGAGATCTAGGACGAAATATACATAAAGAATGGAAAGATAATAATGGAACAGAACACAGATTAGGTATAGGAATTAGAATTACTTTTGTTTTTCGAAAATTAGAAGAACTATGTAAAGAAACCACTATGCAAGAACAGATTAAAAGGCAAACATGGGCATTTTGTAAAACAGCAATTTATACACCTCAAGCCTATCGATACAAAAAGAGAAAAAAGTTTTTAAGAAAATCAGTAAAATATGACAAACGTAAACACGGTAAATATGTTAAAAAACAAAGACCATATAATAAAAAATGTACCTGCTATATATGTGGCGATCCAAATCATTTAGCTAATAAATGTCCAAATCGTGCAAATAATCAGCATAGAGCCAATCTAGTAGACGAATTAGGGGAATATGATCTACAAAGTGTAAACGATAATGCTGACAGTGAATCTATTTACAGCATAGTTTCCGAAGAAGATAATAACCATCCTGATCCTATAACTTATACCCAAATGAATCAACAAAACAGTTCACATGAATGGATACAAAATAAAGGAAGTGATCACATACCCTGTTAAAACTGCAATAGGTACCGATCAATTAATAAACGATTTCAAAGTAATGAATGGTACAAAGAAATATGTTTTTTATGGTCCTACTAGCTTGGCAAGCTTCGGATTAAAAACAGCCCCAGCAGTTTTCCAAAGATTTATGGACAGTATATTTAAAAAATATGACTTTTGTTTGGTTTATATTGATGACATCCTAGTAGCTAGTAATACAACCAAGAACAAGAATGTCATTTAAAAACAATCTTTGATGAAATATTAAAAAATAGAATAGCAATTTGAAAAAATAAAATGGAATTATTTAAAAGAAAATTTTCATCTTTAGGACTAGAAATTGGAAATGGTAAAATAGAATTACAACCACATATTTCCCAAAAAAATTTAGAGTTTCTGGATAAACTAGATAGTGTAAAAAAGATTCAAGCATTTCTAGGACTCATAAATTATGGCAGAAAATTTATCCCAAATCTTGCCAAGCTAGTAGGACCATTATACGACAAAATATCTAAAAATGGAGAAAAACGATTTAATAATGAAGATATTAAGTTGATAAAAACAATTAAAGAAGAAGTTAAACGAATTAAACCATTAGAACTCCCATTAACCACAGATTATATTATAATCGAATGCGATGTATGCAAAGAAGGATGGGGAGCTATCCTTATTTGTAAACCAAACAAATTTGCAGATATATCACAAGAAAAAATAGCGTCATATGATAGTGGTAGTTTAGTAAACTTGGGCACAACTGGACCAGTATAGACGTTGAAATACAAGCCCTTATTAATGCATTAGACAAATTTAAGGTACATTTAACCAAAGAATTTACTGTCAGAACAGATTGCGAAGCCTTTTTTTGCAGAAGGAACTAGTTTTTAGTTTAGAGGAAGTAAGAAGATGAATAGAAGGTGTTTAAGCTGCCATTAATTTGCAGAAAGCTTAAAGATTTTATTATACTGACTTCAAGATATCATACAACTGAGTTACATAGCTGCCTTATATAGGCTATTAGCCGGTAGATCCGGTCATTTAATTACTTATACCTATTAACTTTTACATGACACTTAAATCATATAAAAGTACAAAGATGGCATAAAAAATGATAAAGCTGGCCGACAGGTGTTGAAGTAATTTTAGTGCTGGAATCTTCTTTTTGTGGTATGCGTGTGCTGGAGTTTCTGTAGAGACTTCTAATGCTTTATGCGGCCCTATGAGTGGATGGTATTGACAAGTCATCAGAATCGTCATCCATGATGTCACTTATATCTTCCATTGCTTCTAGATCACTATCCTCTGCAAATCTAATAACATGCTTGTGCGGATCAAAGCTGTCAATAGGATGGAATGGTAGTAGACATTTAAAACTTGTAGAACCCCATATTTGCTTTGTGGCATAAAAATAAAGTTCACGCCAATAGGGTGGTGGTGACAATAGCTCTTCTCTCTGGTGAAACTCCCATGGTCTATGACTGTGAAACCAGATTGGCTTTCATTCATAAACCTGCGCTCCTTTAGGAACTGTATAGGGCTGTGAATTTTCATTAACAAAAATGGAAATTCTATGTTTAGCTGGTCTTTCCGTGTTTTTGTTGTCAAACAAAAAATTTGGGCAAGTGGAATTAATAAACAATGTGACTGGATTTCCAAATGAGAGCATACTGTGAAGAATTAAGATTGAAGTAAAATTCTCTTTTCTAAGAAACTAATAAAATATTCTTTCCCTAAAGTGAATGTGCGCTATGTCGTGATAGTGGAACTACTGTAAATCTGTGTATGAACTCTCTATTTGCTTTCTTCTGAGATTTGTTGTTTTGTATTCTCTTATTGTTGTTTTTTTGCACTACAGATAGTTCATTAATTTTCCTAATAAAGGTACTAATTTTTTTATGTAATAAAATATATTATTGTACTGATGGAGAATATTTAATTTAATTTGAGTGGATTATCTTTTATTTGAATGGTTAAATAAGTAGAGATGTGTACATGAAAGGACGCAGGTTTTATAATATATAGAAAGATAAATAACAATACTATATAGTTTTTTTATCCTCTCTTCTTAATTATCTCATGAAATCTTATTTTAAAATAACTTTATATAGTTTGTGATTTTACATTTAGGGATATGTTTTTATTCATTCTTACTAACCTTTTTATATTTAATTATAGACAATCTTGTTCCCCAATAGCGAAATAATATTTAAAAAATTCTAAAAACCACAACCACGAAATTATTTAGCAAAGAAAACCAAATAGTTAATATCTTTATACTAAGAAACTTAATATTATTTGAAAGAATTATGAGTAAAACGAAGATATGGTGAAGATGTAATATCTAAGAAAAACCTTTCTAAGAAGGCAACTGTTTCTTTCTTATCAAATCTCTAATTAAGATCATTTCATTCTAATATTTGTTATCCCACCATTCTTCCACATCTATATCATGAAAAATAAAAATCTTAAGTGAGATTTTGATAACACAGAATGTTATTTGTTGATAGAATATTTGATAATGAATGTCTTAAAGAGTGAAAGAATTTTTAAAAAATTCCAAGTTCATATTTAAAAGCAATACACATATGAATACAATAAAAAAAAAATTAGTTTCCTTTCCATCATTAACATTACATTTTGTCAAATAGTAAATTAAATTAACATAAATAGAACAATAATATGCAAGTACTAATTCATTGGAAATAACCTTTGTACACAAAATTTAAATAACATTTGGTAACGTAAGTGATAACCAGTGTGTAAGTATATGGATATTAATCGCGTTACCACATAAAATCATACCGACCATAAAAATACTAAATATACACAATAAATTAATTAATTTAGCAAGGATACTATGGATGCTAAATGCCCAAAGTCTAGATCACAAAATTATTTTATAAGTGCTACACAGCTATATTAGACAGTGTACCCCAATATCACATCAATAATTCATAAAGCTTCAATTCTTCTTCTTTATACATAACTAATACCAGAAAATTAGTCATTCTTAAAATTAAATGGAAATGATGAAGAAAGTACACATAATACATACAAAAAAATTTAAACATAACTTGGGAATCTCATCAATTTGAAATTTCAAGTTAACTTGCGATAAAAACATGGTAGACATATAGCTACATTAAAAACAATTTAAAATATCCTTGCCACAAATAACCTAAAATCATTTACAGTATTTGGTTAACACAACATAAATGCTACATTGATTTAGAATTATCAATTAGTTTGGTAGCTGAATCAACCCACCAAAATCAAAAAAAAAAAAAATGTTTGTGGTATTAGTGTAACATCCCGATATTTTATAGGTAATATGATTAAAAAGAAATTAAAAGCGCATTTGGTACAATGGTAAAGGCGCATGTTGACTTCCTTAGTGACCAGGTATCAAGTCCCGTTGTCGCGCAAAATCCGTAGCGATGTTTTTTAGCTGGTTCGTTTCCAACGATTGCCTTACGTGTTCCAGCATTATTTCGGACATGTGGCCGCTTCTCATTCAATCTACTGATGTAATAGGATGAGATGGCTAAATTTTATTAGTTGAGTGATGCGTATGGGATAGAATGGGTAACCATTAACTGTATGAAAGAACCAGATTCAATCTACAATAATCTAATGGATTATATTCACTCAAACAATCTATAAATAAACCATATAACCTTAACCTAACCTCTTATTCAACCGTCGCCATAATTTTACAGTAAAATTAGTATGTATTATTCTTCCTCCTTTTCTCTACTGAATAAAGAAATCTCTACCAAATTAAATTATCTATATATATTCAAGCAATTTGGAGAATTTATAAGAATCAAAGGGATAAAGACTAAAGCAAAGCTTTTTTCAAATTTATGCCAGCTCAAGCACCAGGTGAATGGGAATTAATATGGAATAGAAAAATAAAACAGTTCAATCAGTTCTTTTCTGGCATGTTAACATGAATTAATTTCTGTTATTAATCGGTAATAGATGTAAATTCTTGCAACTTCTTCTTCTTCCACTTCTCAAATATAATTCATGTTTAGTTTAAAATATGAACATATAAATTGTCTATTAATACATTTTATGGCATAAAAAAGATTGAAATTTATGTAAATTATTGTACCTTATTCTTCTTCCACTTCTCAATTCCAATTCATGTTTGGGTTGAAATTTGGAACAAACAAATTGTTATTCACGTTTCATGGCATAAATAAGATCGGTTTAATTAAATTAAAGTAGAATTATTATTCAATTTCTATTGGTACAACATGTTAGTTGAATAAATTCATAATATGTTACTTGAATAAAATTATGGTTTTGATTGGTATAATAACATAATTTTGAATATGGTTTTGGAACAAAATTGGGAAGTCTAAATGACATAATTGTTTGTTTCATATGTGGCCAAAAACTGTAAAAGTGGAATTTTGTGTAATTAAATGGTTTGTGGCTTTTAGATAAATTTTTTGTACAGATTAAATCTCTAAAAGGAGAACGTAATCAGGGTGGAAAAAAAGTAAATTAAATGGTACCTAAAGGCTGATGTAAATCTGTAACAAAATGGCATAAAAATGGCATAAAAACCATACAGACTGAACAGATTTGAAATTAAAATACCATTTATGTAAGAAAAAGGGAAATTGTGAATTAACCAAATCAGATGTAAAAATGGCCTAAAGCAGATTAATGGGAATAAATAGTATGTAAAATATAATGGCAAAATTAATTAATCTAGAAGTGATTTGGTAGGTAGATCTTGTAAAGGTCTGGATAAGTGTTTCATGAAGTTAAAACTAAAATATAGTTTTGGCAGTATGCACTAAGAGTGGCAAGTAGGTTCGCAAGGATGTTTGTAACTTTTCATAGGTTGCTAGTATGTAGGATAGATAGCTTCCGCAATCATAGGCTTCTTCAGGCAGATCGACACAGACGGAACAGGACAAGTATGCTCCGACATAGTCCTCTTTAGGCAGATCATTGGAGGGTTTTGTGTAGCCGACCTAGCTACGGACGCTCTTTCGGAGGACCAACACTTTGGACAGGGGCAAGTCAACATTAGTGACCGAGGAGACAGAAGGATAGGAGTCCTGTTTGGCGGAGCCTGAGTGCAACTTCGGGGTCCTACAAGGTTGTTTGAGTTGGCGCCGGTCAGACGTAAGAGGCATTTAGTCACAATACACGGGTGAAGGTCACGACTTTCACGTTGTAGCACATGGATAGGTAAGGACAGCAGGTCCAACAGACCAATTCACATTTAGTATTACTGCAAGGTTGGCTTCCCTAGAGCTACCATGGACTTTGGCTTCTTATGAAATGTATCTAAGAAGGATTCACCACATTATATTATTCACCCTCTGCGATATCCGGGGAAGACCTGGAATTAAACTGTTTTAGTCCTTCTGCTTCATTTTATTTCTCATTTTTCAGACTTTATGTCTAACCCATTCCTATTTTTCCTATTTTCCTCAAATCACAATAGGGCAGGTCTAGGTTGCAGTTCTTTGCAACTTGAAGGGTTGTTAGAGCAATTGTTATCTTCAGCTTTTTTTTCTTTCTTTTCATGTAGTTCATTTCTCTTTCCCAAACTTTACTCTATATGTGGGAACCAATATTGTGAACTTTGTTATGTTTTTGTTTTTTTGGAGACTACTTGGTACTTTTGGTTTTAGAAATAAATTTGGGATAATGTTGTCTTAGTGTCTATGCTAAGTTATGGATTTTTATTTCATCCAACCACCCATGCTTCTAGTCATGTCAGATTTTCAGAGAGGCTAGAGGTGCTGGGTGTCACACTTGGCATTAGAGCTAAGGCTTCAGTAATCCTAAATATAAATATAAAGGTTTTCGAATAATTTTTAAAGGATATTCCAAATAATACTTTTAAAAGTATATTTATATATTTTGGAAAAAAAGAAATTTTAGAAATAGGTCCTTCATATCTCTTACTTCATATCTATTGAACTATTTGTGGAGTAACTAATCCCATCATTTTAATATCTATAGATATCAATATTTGAACCGCAAGACATCCTCGAAGTTCTTGGCCTTAATATGCCTGCTTGGTTTAGACATTATTTTAGGCTATTGCACGAGCAGTGCTACCAGCTAGGGATGCTCTTCGGCGGAAGGGATTCCAGCACGTCCATCTGGCATTCTCGATTTTCTCATGTTATGCAAAGACTACACCAACTTAGGAGGAAATCCATTTCTTCGCACCAAGTCATATACTAAAGCGAGAGCTTGGATCCGTAGTTGTGAGCAGATATTTGGACTTATGGGATTGGAGGACTTGGCTTAGTGGCAATTGGCTTCATGACAGTTGCAGGAAGAGGCTCTTTATTGGTGGGAGATTGTGGAGGCTGAGGCTGATAATTTGACTTGGGCGGATTTTTAAACTAGGTTCGAGAGGAAACTTTTATCACAGGCCAAAGAGGGAGTGCAGCTAGAGAAATTTATAAAGCTTAAGCTAGGGTTTATGACGATTGAGGAATACGTTAATCAATTCAACAAGCTTGCCAAATTTGGACTAGACCAAATCAGTACTCCTCAGAAGAGGGAGTTGAAGTTCGCTAAGGGTTTGAGTCAGCCACTGCAGAGTTTGGCGGTGAGCCACATTCCGATGGGAGCCACTTTTGAGGGATTTGTAGAGATGTCTTTACTTACTAATACTGAGAAGAAATGAGATGTGGTGCAGAAGAGTGACGAGAAGAAGCAGTGGAAAGGAAAGAGGAGAGGAGGAGGGTCGGGTAGAAAAATGAAAGTTCTAAGGAAGAACTGGAAGTGCATTATTTGTGGGAAACCAGGTCATCTTGCTAAGGATTGTAAAGGGGAAGGAGAGAGACTGAGATTGAGGTGGTATATTTCCGATCAAGTAGGGCATATGAAAAAGGACCGTCCGTCGAAGCCCAAGGACAATTCACAGACACCTTCACAGCCTACTCAGGCTTATTCTTTAGAGGCGGCTTCTTCCTTTAGTACTCGTCCGGTTTTGGACAAGGGAAAGAAGGTGATCATCAAGGGTGTGTTATCTATCTCTGATTTTCCTATTCATAACATATTTGATTCTAGAGCTTCGTACTCTTTTACATCCAGTGCTCTGCTAGTGGGCTTGGTCTTGATGCTTTCTTAGTGACTGACTCAATAGTAGTATTAAATCCCGTAGGATGATCGACCTATTTATCCATGTTATGTCGGGATTTGAAATTGTTTATTTTAGAGGTTGAGTTTGACTGTATTGCCTTTGTATTGGGCTTTTCTGAGTCCGGGTTGATTCTTGGTATGTGTTGACTATCCATGTATGGTGTTGTTCTTGATGACGATAAGAGGGTATTGAGGTTAGGCACTTGTAGTGGATGTACCTTTGAGGTACCTTGTGATCCTAGAGGATCGGTCATATTGAGCTACCTTTATTCTCTTGACTTGTCCCCGATATTTTGAGTTTGTTACCCATTGTTAGAGACTTTCCATATGTGTTCGAAGAGGTTGCTGGCCTTCCACCTCGAAGAGAGATCGAGTTTAAGATTTATCTTATCTACAATGCCAAATCGGTTGGTTTACCGGTAATGCATATAGATCCTAAGGAACGTCGCGAATTGAGTAAGCAGATTAGAGAGCTTTTGGAGAAGGATTTCGTTCACAAGAGCATTTCTGAGTGGGGTGCACACGTCGTCTTTTCCACTATGGCGGATGGATCTCTCAGGCTTGCATGGATTATAGGGAGCTTAATAAGCCGACGAAGAAGAATCGTTACCCTCTTCCATGTATAGACGATCTCTTCGACCCGCTAATAGCTGCGTAGGTATTTTCACAACTCGATTTGGCAATGGGATTCTTCATGTGGCAGAGGATAGCATCAAGAAGACTTCATTTAGGATTCTGGATGGGTTATTTGAGTGGTTAGTCATCCCATTTGGGATAACCAATGATCCGGCATATATTGTGACCTGATGAGTCTAGTACTTCCTGAATCGTTGAACAAGTTTTTGGTGGCGTTCGTCGACGATATTTGATTGATTAGCGAAGGAAGGAGGAGCATACAGTTTACTTGGAAGAAGTGCTTAGGACCCTGAGAGCATATAAGTTGAAGGTGAAGTTCTCCAAGTGCCAATTTTGGAGGGATTAGGTTCGCTTTTTGGGACACATCGTTTAGGAGGATTGACCTGAAGTAGATCCAAAGAAAGTGGCAGCAGTACAGGATTGGCAGACCTCTAAGAATTCCATGGATATAAGGATTTTCCTTGGTCTTGCGGGCCGCCGTAGGAAGTTCGTTAAGGACTTCGTTAGAATATCAGCTCCATATACCCACCTTACCAAGAAGAACTCAGCTTTTGTTTGGGATATTAAGTGTGAGGGTACCTTTTGTCGATTGAAGGAAGCCTTGACTACCGCACACGTATTGCCTTTATCAGTTTATACGGATTCTTGTGGTATAGGGTTAGGGTTGTTAGTGATAAAAGAGGGTAGGGTAGTTTGCTATGCGAGCAGACAGTTGAAAACGCATGAGAATCCAATGCATGATCTTCAGTTGGCGGCTATAGTTTTTTCTCTTAAGACTTGGAGGCACTATCTCTTAAGAGATAGATTTGAGATTTTCACGGATCATAAATCCTTGATGTATCTATTCTCTTACAAAGACTTGAATATGAGACAGCAAAGATGGATGGAGTTTTTAGCCTCTTATGACTTTGAGATTTCCTATACCCCTGGCAAGTGTAATGTAGTGGCAGATGCGTTGAGTAGACGCAAAGTGGTTTCAAGTCCTTTGTTTTTGGAATGGAAGCATTTGGATACATTACAAACTTTGATTTTTGACCTCCAACTGATTTAGCTCCAGGATTATTAGCACCCTCGACGTCCAGCCTACTTTGATGGAGCGGATTGGAGCAAGGCAAGGTGAGGACGAAGAGTTAAAGGACATTTAGGTAAGCTTGGTAGAGGAGAGTCATCACCACATCTTAGGCACTATACCATCGACACTAGGTGACGGCTTAGAAGGGATGGAAGACTTTGTGTTCCCTGTAGTGAGGATTTAGTAGATGTGGTGTTGGGTGAGTCACATCATTCAAGGATGATAGTGCACCTCGGTGGTGATAAGATGTATTGGGATATGAAGAGCGTATTCTGTTGGCCTGGAATGAAGAAGAGGGTGGTGGAGTATGTATCGAAGTGCATCACTTGCCAAAGGGTAAATGCGGAATAGAAAAAGCCTGGAGGACTGTTGTAACCATTGGATATTCCATTATGGAAATGGGAGAGCGCCTCCATGGACTTCGCGGATGGATTACCAAGTTCACGAAGAGGGAACAAGAGCATTTGGGTTTTGTGGATAGACTGACGAAGAGTGCTCATTTTATACCCTTTAAGAGTAATAGGATGGCAGCTACTTGGGTGATTCTTTACGTAATGGAGATAGTTAGGCTTCATGGAGTTTCCACCAGCATTGTGAGTGACGGAGATCCATTATTCACCAGTGAGTTTTGGAGGAGTCTTCAGCAAGCCTTGGGAACGGAATTGAATCTGAGCACGGTATATCACCTTCAGACAGATGGTTAGACCGACAGTGTAAATAGGGTTTTAGAAGATTTTCTTAGATTGCACATCATTGATTTCGGAGGCAATTGGGAAAACCACCTACCTTTGGTGGAGTTATCATATAACAATGGTTATTAAGCAAGCATTGGGATGGCACCGTTGGAGGCCATCTATGGTAGACCATGTTGATCACCAGCCTATTGGTGGGATACCACCGATAGGATCTCTCTTGGACCAGACTTGGTGAGGGAAACTTCCGAGAAGGTGGATTTGATTCGCAAGAGGTTGAAGACTGCACAAGACAGACAAAGATCATATGTTGACAGAAGATGTTTGGATTTGGAGTTTAAGGTTGGAGATATGGTTTTTGCTTAAGGTTTCTCCTTTAAGAAATGTTATGAGATTTAGCTCAGTGGTAAGTTGGCATCGAGATTTGTGGAACCCTTCCCTATTACCACATGGATTGGAAAGTGGCATATAGAGTTGATCTTCCAGATAAGTTAGCAGGAGTTCATGATGTTTTTCATGTTTCGCATCTAAGGAAGTGTCTACATGATTCTGTAATAGTAGTAGTAGAACCCGATCTGCTAAGGGAAGTGGAAATAGAGCGTGAATCACTTGTGCATTGTATACCCACATGTATATTGAACCACGACGTCAAGAGATTACGCAACAAGAAAGCTTGTCTAGTGAAGGTTCAATGGGGAGATGACCCCAAGGAGTGCACAAGGGAATCTGAGGAGAGAACTCGAACTTATTATCCTTTTCTATTTGAAGGTACACTTCAAATATCCTATCTTTGATCTTTGATCGTTCCTTAGTTAGGGTCTTTTTGATAATCTTTAGGTGGAACCTCTAGATGGTCGCTTGGTTGTAAACATGTCATTAGGGCATGTTACGTTTGGTGGATGAGAATGATAGCAAGTGGATGCCAATGTTTGCAAATGGATGCATTGCATGCACTAGATAGATATTTATTAGGATAATCTGCCAACTAGGTACACACACATGCATATGCGTGTCTATTATCTATTGCATTTGCACATGGTTGTATATATATGTGTGTATATATAAATGGATGTTGCATACGGATGTTGCATTTGGGTGAATGATTGAAACATACATATAGAATTATCAATTATACTAAGGTAATTGCATACATTTGGTTGCATGGAATAAGCATACCTGCATTAGAGTAGGTCAACTGAATCAGTAGACCCACTACCTTTTCGCATTAAATAAGTTCATATACATTTCACTTTGCATAAATCATAAACCGTATTAGTTGAAAATAAGGACAATGATAGAAATGGATGATGGTTGAGTATATGGATGTAGTTCTTGGATGATGGTTGTTAGTTACGTTCCTCCGTCTTTGGAGATTTCGAGGATGAAATCCTTTGGGAGGGAGAATGTAACAACCCGATATTTTACAAGAAATATAAATAAAAAGAAATTAAAAGTGCATTATTACATTGGTAAAGGCGCATGTTGACTTCCTTAGTGCCAAGGATCAAGTGCCTTTGTTGCCCAAAATCAAGAGCGATGTTTTTTTAGCTGGTTTCTTTCCATCGATTTTCCTACGCATTTCAACGTTTTTTCTGACTTGAGGCCGCTTCCCATTCGCTCCAGTGATGTAATAGGGTGAGATGGCTAAATTTTATTGGTTGAGTGATGCGTATGGGCTAGAATGGATAACTATTAAGTGTATGAATCAGATTTAATCTAAAATAATCTAATGGATTATATTCACTCAAACAATTTATAAATAAACCATCTAACCTAAAGCTGATTGCTTATTCATCCATCTCCATAATTCTACAGTTAAATGAGTGTGTATTATTCTTCCTCCTTTTTTCTACTAAATAAACAAATCTCTACAAAATTAACTTATCTATATATATTCCAGCAATTTGAGGCATTTAGAAAAATCAAAGGGAGAAAGATTAAAGCAAAGATTTTTTTCAAATTTATGCAAGCTCAAGTGCTAGGAGAGTAGGAATTAATAAGAAATAGAAAATAAAGTAGTTCAATTTCAGATCTTTTCTGGCACGTTAATGTGAATTAATTTCTATTATTAATTGAGAATAGACGTAAATTATTGCAACTTCTTCTTCTTCCACTTCTCAAATCTAATTCATGTTTAGTTTAAAATATGAGAAATATAATTGTCTATTGTTTTATGGCATGAAAAAGATTGAAATTTATGTAAATTATTGTACCTTATTCTTCTTCCACTTCTCAATTCCAATTCATGTTTAGGTTGAAATTTGGAACAAACAAATTGGTATTCACGTTTCATGGCGTAAATAAGATCGATCTAATTAAATTAAAGTTGAATTGTTATTCAACTTCTAATGGTAGAACAGGTTAGTTGAATAAATTCTTAATACGTTACCTGAATAAGATTATGGTTTTGATTGGTATAAATACATAATTTTGAATATGGTTTTGGAACAAAATTCGAAAGTCTAATTGACATAATTGTTTGTTTCATATGTGGTCTAAAAATGCAAAAGTTCAATTTTTGTGTAATTAAATGGTTTGTGGTTGTTGGATAAAATTTTTGTTCAAATTAAATCTCTAAATGGAGAACGTAATTAGGGTGGAAAAAATGAAAATTAAATGGACCTTAATGGTTTTGTAAATCTGTAATAAAATGGCATAAAAATTACAAAAAAAACATACAAATTTAACGGATGTGAAATTGAAATACCATTTATGTAATAAAAAGGGAAATTGTGAAATAACCAAATCGGATGTAAAAATGGCCTAAAGCAGATTAATGGAAATAAATAGTATGTAAAATGCAACGGTAAAACTAATTAATCTACAAGTGATTTGGTTGGAAGATCTTGTAAAGGTCTGGATAGGTGTTTCATGTAGTTAAAACCAAAATATAGTTTTGGCTGTATGTACTAAAAGCGAGCAAGTAGGTTCGTAAGGATGTCTGTTACCTTTCATAAGTTGGTAGTACGTAGGATAGATAGCATCCACAAACGTAGGCTTCTTAAGGCAAATTGATGCAGATGGAATAGGACAAGCGTGCTCCGACATAACATTCTTTAGGTGGATCGTTAGAGGATTTTGCACAGTCGACCCAGCTGTGGGTGCTCTTTCGGAGGACCGACACTTTTGATAGGGGTAAGTCTACGTTGGTGGCCGAGGATACAGGAGGATAGGAGTCCAGTTTGGCAGAGCCTGAGCGCAACTTTGGGGTCCAACGAGGTTGTTTGAGTCGGCGCCGGTCAGATGTAAGAGGCATTTAGTCACAATGCTCGGGTGAAGAGCATGACTTTCATGTTGTAGCACGTGGATAGGTAAGAACAGCACGTCCGACACACCAATTGACATTTAGTATTAATGCAAGGTTGACTTACCTAGAGTTACCATGGACTTTGGCTTCTTATGAACTGTATCTTAGAAGGATTAACCGCATTATATTATTCACCCTCTGCGATATCCGAGGAAGACATGGACTTAAACTGTTTTATTCTTTCTGCTTCATTTTATTTCTCATTCTCCAGACTTTATGTCCGACCTATTCCTATTTTTCCTATTTTCCCCAAATAAAAAGAAGGCAGGTCTAGGTTTCAGTTCTTTACAGCTTGAAGGGTCATTAGAGCAGTTGTTATCTTCATCTTTTGTTTCTTTTTTTTCATGTATTTCGTTTCACTTTTTCATACTTTTGTAACGATCCAAAATTTGAGCACTTCAAAATATATAATGTGATTTTAAATGTAAAATAAGTAAGGTTATATGATTCAAATAATATTAGATGGGATTTGAAAAGAGAAGTATACACAAAAATAGTAACATTTGCTTATATCGATAAAAGTGACAAAATGCTGATTTTAGAAAAGTAAGTTTCAACGGTTAAATAAATTATTTTAATTTATTTATGCGTGTTTATATTTTTAAGTAACATTATACAAATTTATTTTTAAATTTGGTTTACATAAATAAATAGTTTAACTAAAACGTCAAGATGTGATCGTAAAACATTTTGTCGGACCATGAATTTTGGATTTAAAGGCTTAGGAACTTGGATTCTTAAGACTACGGAAAAGAAATCAACAAGGAGACATAGGACGGAAAGGAGTCAACAAGAGGGAAGTATGGAGGCTGATCCACCGAAGCAACTACTGCATTAAACCGAGTTAAGAAAGTTATGAGTGATTCATCTGCCCTTTGCTTAACTGATGTCAGTGTCATCAAATTCTTTGGCCTTTTTATATGAAATCGAAACTATCTCAAGAACATATCCACCTGTTCTGTCCATGGTCCAATAGATCCATCCTCTAGCTGTCTGAACCACATAGCAGTTATATCAGTCAACTACAGGGGGAAACATGGAGACATAACCTCCTCTGATGCCCCCAGCACTTCTATATGCCTTGTGCATCTCATCAAGTGGTCAGTAGGGTCTGTCTTACCGTTGTATACTTCCAGAGTGGGAAGCTTGAAATCGTGTGGATTCCTAGCCATCCTGATGTTTTTGGTGAATGGACTTTTGTTTACTCCCTCCAAATCCTTACTTGCCAGACCTCTGTGAATAGTTCATCTAATGATGTCAGCTAATCCAGTGTTGCCTACTAATCATGTGTTACCAGTCCATGAGGGAGTTCTGGCACATACTCCCGTATTTCTGTGAGCACCGGGTTGCGAAACATCATCTGGTATCCCTTCATGGGTTGGTCCAGCATTACCTGGTGGCATGCCCTCAAGTCTAGGTCCATCCAGATTGATAGTTATTTGCATATTAGGTGCTTCCCCTACTGAACCACTCCATCTACTTGCCGGTTGAATCCTTCCGATCTAGCTCCATGGATCTGAGCTCCTATAGTTCTTACTTGTCCAAATTGTCTGAAAAGTGCCAGCATCATTTCCTTTTACGGTTTCATCAATTGCTCTTGCATGAAATTCATCATGACCTACGTGTCATCCATAGTGATGTAGACAAGGGCTTGATTAACTCCAGAGGAAGTCTCCTGACATCCCTTTTTCTGTCTTTTTTCCATCCTCTGTCTCCTACTTGATTGCTTTGCCATAGGCTCTAGAATCCAAGTTCCTAAGCCTTTAAATCAAAATTCAAGCTTCGGATCCCTGAGGGATTCCTAAGTCCTAAAATTTTGGTGCTAACACACATCAAACCAAACAAAAACTATTATGTTCCTTACTTAATACTTAAGTGAAAGTGAAATAAAGTAATGATTTGAAATGTAATGTTAACTGTTGAAAAAATAAGGTTGCTTAAAAAGTAAGTAAATGGTACTTTGGTCCTTTTACAAAATATTATTTAATCTAAAACTTTTTCTATAAATAAGCATCCACTTTCTCACTTTCTTACACTACTTCTTCTTCCTTTTTCAAGCTTTCTTCTACTCTCTAATAACTTCTTCTCTTCTCTTTCCTTACTAACTTTTCTTAAAATCATATCAAATCAAAACACCATCAAATTTTTCCAAAGACCTTAGAATACCATTAAAACATGGTTCAGCATCTAAGAAGTACAAAAATGATGGAGGAGGGGGTGGAATAAGAGGAGGCCGAATCTATGTAGGAGGGAAGAGGAATACGTGAAGCTCCGGAGCAAGAAAAGGAGAAGAAAGTGCTGTCAGAATCAAAAGGAAGGTGTAGGATCGATTTCACCCTAGAGGGGGGTGAATAGGGTGATAGTATAAATTATAAAAAAAATTAATTGCGAAAGCTTATAAAATAATTTCAACACAGATCACAGAATAGTAGCAGCACAGATAAAAGCAGAATAATAAATGCAGAAATAGAACGACACAGAATTTACCCAGCTTCGGCAAAAACCTGCCTACGTGCTGCCCCCAAGGTTTCTACTAGAAATTAGATAGTCACACGCTTACACACGTAAACTCGCGACACCCGCTACTGACTAACCCAACTCTACGCTCAAAACCCTGCCACAACTCAGCCACTGAGTTGCGAATTCTCAAGCTACGCCACGTAGCTTGTCCGCTAATCACACGACTAGCAAATACAACGATTTGAAAAAGAGATTTTTTAAAAAATTAAAAAAAAAACAAAATCAAAACTAAAAATAAGATAAAGCTCTTTTAAAAAAAAACTAAAACCCTTAACAAAACCCTAATTAAAAAACCGGCCCCTTTTTATTATTTCGACCCGTTTCCTTCTTTTGCTCAGTGAAGAATTATGCGGCCGATGCTTGTCGAATTAGGGCTTCGACTTCTTTCTCGAATTAGGGCTTTGTCTCTGGTTTGAGATGCTCTTGCTTCTCTGATGTTCGATTGTTGCCCTTGCTCACTGCTTTGCTTATGTTTGTTTGCTCCTTTGTTGATCGATTGTGAAATTAGGGCTTCGGCTTCGATTTGGTATGTAACTTTCCTTTTTGTTTGAATGCTTGAATTCGATTGTTGCTCTGCTTGCCGATGATGAACTTGGGTTTGTGATTGATAGTTTTATTGTGAATTGAAGCTTATTACTGATGATGATACCTTCGGGTTGAATTTATATGAATTCACGACACTTGAATTCCTTCGTATCAATTTGATACTTTCCTAATTCTCAATTACCTGTTGCGCACGTCTTTCCTGATTTTCTTTCTCAACGTGATCGATACGGCAGTGATTTACGTGGTCACCACGGTGTTGAATTCATTTGACTTTTTCAAATTTACACACTTGAATTTCTTACTTGGTTTTGTGCCCTGATCATCACTGCACTGTTTTGATTTCTTGAATCATATCCACGGCTTCAATGTTGTTCAAGTGTACTACTGCAGTTTGCATTTGGTCTTGATCTTGTATATTCTCGAGTTGGTTGTGCACTGTTGATTAGTTGATAATTTGAGTCTGCAATGTTATTCTTTGACTTGTCTACTGTCACTTCTTCGAGCTAAATTGTTGTTTGTGGTCAATTGCTTCGAGTTGATCTTCTAGCTGGTGCCAGTTTGCTGTGACATTGTGCATTTCATTCTGTTTGATGTTGCACTTGGTTATTTTGTTCATCTGTGTATTGCTGCAATCTTCATTGAGCTTGTATGCTTCAAGTTGCCTTGACTGGTTCATACTTGTTGAACTGGTTTTGGTTGTTGCAGTATGTTACTGCATTTGGTCTGAGTCACTTGTATCCATTTTCGAGTTGCACACTTTGATTTCACCTTGTTGAGTACCTGTAGTTGCTGTTATATCACTTCGTATTGCATTTATTTGCTTGTACTTGTGTTCTGGTCATTGCTTTGTTATGTAGCTGCTATGCAGTTGCTATGCATCACTGTGTATCATGTAGCTTTCATCCTTTCTTTCTCTGGCACACTTGTGTACCTGTTCAGGTTCACCGTTGCTTCAAATTGCTTCATACTGCTACTTGGTTTATTGATGTATTCATGTCAGTTGTCATGTCTCATGCTCGAGTTCTTTGCAACTTCATGACTGTACTGTTCTTTGTTGAGTTGCTATGCAGTTGCAATGAAAATGCCTTGTAGTTGTGTATTTGAGTCAGTGCTTCACCATATCACTTTTTGATTGATGCTGCATCACTTGTAGCTTTATGTATTCATGTGCTTGTCTGCATTCACTCTGGCTTGTGTTATGATAGCTGTGAAGTTGCATTGATCTCTGTAGTACTTCATGTTGACATTTTCTTTGACACTGTTTTGTTGGGCTGTGTCTTCATTGATGTGTCACTGCACACATGTGTACTTGATTCTTTGATGTTGTAACCTCTGGTATGCTGCATATTGTCACTGTATTGGTTCGAGTCAGTTTGCATGGTCACTTATGCAGTTTGAAGCTTTGAACTGTTTTCAACTTGACACTATTGTACAGTTGCTCTTGTTGGCTGCGCACACGAGTTGGTGAGGCAGTGCACACGTGTATGAATGTACACGTGTGTATTGCAGCCACTTATGGTTACCTGTCCCTGTAATATCTATATGCACGACTTTGTGATGAATTCAAGTGTGAATGATGACGAACAACCCAAATAACTGAGGCAAACCATATTTTCAAAAGTCATATTTAATTTTATATTGCAAAAATATTTCTTTTTCAATTTTACTGCGTTAGTAAATATTTTGCAGATTTCTCAGATGCTGGATTCAAACTGAAATGTAGTTGAAGAAAAAAATACGAGTGTGAGTGATATGTAGTGAGGTGAATGTGTAAAATAGTGATGTAATTGAATTTGTATCAAAGTTGTATAGTGAATAGTGAGAGCTTGAATTTGTACTATTCAAAATTGTAATAAATATTTGTTTGAATAAAATATTCGTTTGAATTCAAATTCTGTGTTATTTATTTTATTCAGCAAATATTTATTTAATCTGTGAAAATAAATAGTATATTATCAAATACATTTAAATGAATGTATATTTGTTTATTATCATCAAACAACAATCATATAAGCGCATATTCAACAATCTCCCCCTTTTGATGATAACAAACATATACTTAGGATTTTGAAACATATTAAATGTATTCGATAATTTCACCATTTCAATGCTTGCTCCCCCTATTTTTCAATGCTTGCTCCCCCTACTTAAATGTTTCATCTTTACGAAACTCCCCCTTCTTATATGCATATCAGTATAAGATTTAAATGCCACAATCCAACATTTCTCTCACCCTTTTGTTATCAGCAAAAGAATAAAAAGTGTCATGAAATAGAGATAAGGTGATAGATAGTAATATAACATTAAAGTTCAATCGACTATAACTATGTAATTTAAATAGAAAATCAAACAAAAATCATAACCATTCTTGTTGAGCGCATATTCCATTTTAGAGATGATGGGAATGATGTTATCATAAAATCATATAGTTATGTCGAGTTGTGGTATATGTCTATCAGGAATTTGAATTTCTACTAACCATGCATAACCGTTAGGACTTTTAAATGAGATTAGTAGTATTTCAAAAAATTTATTTTAAAAATGAATTCAAGTATCTTCTAACCACGCATGATCGTGAGGACTTTTAAATGGGATTAGAATCAACTTGTTTACTTAATAAATTAATTTTGATATGCATTCCATACATGCATAACCGTGAGGACTTTTAAATGAGCATGGAGCTACATATCAAATTCCAAGTAATTCACCCATGCATAACCGTGAGGACTTTTAAATGAGAATGAATACTTTGAATTTTATTTTATTTTATAAACTGAAAAAGTAATGATTCCTGGTTATGATACCACATATCGACAAACTATATTGGATTTTTGATAAGCGATGGTCGATAGAATTATGATAGAATTAGAATTGGTCATGGAATCTTTGCCAAACAAAGAATTTTATAACTCTTGTGTGAATTTCTAAAGAAATTTACTAAGTATACTGTCTTGAGGAAAAATGTATGACTAATATCACCCCTTATCATTTTTCAGTCACTATTTACCTTTTTGATAATTAGGAGGGGAATAGATTTGTTAATTAGACATTCAAATTTCTAAAACACCTAAACCGAGACGTAGTTTGCAAAAACTGTTTTCTGGAAGGGGTTTTGTAAAGATGTCTGCTAACCGTGAATCAGTTGAAATAAAATTTATGCTGATATTTTCTTTAGAAATATGATCTCGAATAAAATGATGTCTAACATCTATATGTTTTGTTCGTGAGTGATGCACAGGGTTATTTGTGAGATCAATTGCGCTTTTACTATCACACATTAGTGGTACACGATTAAAATTTAGACCATAGTCTTGCAAAGTCTGTATCATCCATAAGATTTGAGCAGCGCAACCACTTAGAGCAATATACTCTGCTTCTGTGGTGGATAATGCAATACAATTTTGTTTTCTGCTTGACCATGCAACTAATGAATGCCCTAACATAAAACATGCTCCACTAGTACTTTTTCTATCAACTAAATTTCCAGCGTAATCAGCATCTGAAAAACCTTTTAATTCAAAGTTATCGTTTGAAGGATACCAAAGACCAAACCGTGGAGTGTGCAACAAATATCTTATAGTTCTTTTAACAGCTTTTAAATGAGATTCTTTTGGGTTAGATTGAAAACGTGCACACAGGCAAACAGAAAACATGATGTCAGGTCTAGAAGCGGTAAGATAAAGAAGTGATCCAATCATACCTCTGTACTACTTTTGATCAACTGTCTTACCTTTTTCATCCTTGTCAAGTTTAAGTGTTGTATTCATGGGAGTTCTTGCTGGTTTGGCATCTTTTAATCCAAATTTGTTGACCAGTTCCCTAATATACTTTGTTTGAGAAATGAATGTTCCTTTATCGCTTTGTTTGATTTGAAATCCTAAAAAGAATTTTAACTCACCGACCAAGCTCATTTCAAACTTTTCCTGCATGACCTTTTCAAATTTCTCATACAATAACTTGTTAGTAGCACCATAAATGATGTCATCAACATATATTTGAACAATCAAAAGATCATCGTTTTCATGCAACAGAAATAGTGTGGTGTCTACACATCCCTTTTTGAACCCGTTTTCAAGAAGATAAGAACTAAGACATTCATACCAGGCTCTAGGGGCTTGTTTTAATCCATATAAAGCCTTTTTCAGTTTATATACATGGTTTGGATACTCATGACTTTCAAAACCTTCTGGTTGTTCAACAAACACATCTTCTTTTAAAATTCCGTTAAGAAAAGCACTCTTAATGTCCATTTGTCTTAGTTTAAATCCTTTGTAGCAAGCAAAAGCTAATAATATTCTAATTGATTCTAGTCTAGCTACAGGTGCAAAAGTTTCATCAAAGTCAACTCCTTCAATTTGATTGTATCCCTTAGCGACTAGTCTAGCTTTATTTCTAATTACATTTCCAGATTCATCATATTTATTTTTAAAAACCCATTTTGTTCCTATAACTGGATAATCCTTAGGTCTAAGTGCTAGACTCCAAACATTATTTCGTTCAAATTGGTTTAGCTCTTCTTGCATGGCCACAAACCAGTTTTCATCGTTAAGGGCTGAATCTATGTTATTTGGTTCTATTTCTGAAATAAATCAACTATATAAGCACAGATCACATAGATTTCTAAAGGAGGAACGAGTCTGTATACCTGCTATAGGATTTCCAATTACAAATTCTGGAGGATGGTCTGCTTTGTATTTCAGTTTTGCTGGATCTAGATTCCTTTGAACTTCTGGAGTTATGACAGTTTCTCTGATATCATCAGTTTCTTTTGGTTCTTCATATTCATCTTTTTCTTTCTCCTCTTCAACATTGCTTTTGGATGTTTCCTGATTATCAATGCCTTCATCAAATTTCACATTGATTGATTCCACGATTGTTTTAGTCCTTTTGTTGTAGACTCTGTAAGCTTTGCTTCTCGAAGAGTATCCCATGAAGATGCCCTCATCAGCTTTTGCTTCAAATTTTCCTAATTGATCACCTGTATTGAGAATATAGCAAGTACATCCAAATACTTTAAAGTAAGCAATGTTTGGTTTATTATTGAACCATAGCTCATAAGGAGTTTTGTTGAGAAGCGGTCTAATCATAACTCTATTCATTACATAACATGCTGTATTTACTGCTTCTGCCCAAAAATGTAAAGGTAGTTCATACTCATTTATCATAGATCTAGCCAACTCTTGTAAAGTTTGATTCTTTCTCTCAACTACCCCATTTTGTTGTGGAGTACGTGGAGCAGAGAATTCATGTTTGATTCCATTTTCATTACAAAAAATTTCAAAATCATAATTTTCAAATTCTCCACCATGATCACTTCTTAGTGAAATAATGGAAACTTCTTTTTCATTTTGGACTAATTTTGTGAAATTCTTGAGATAAGAGAAAGTTTCTGATTTCTTGGCTAAGAAAAATACCCATGTATATCTTGAGTAGTCATCAACTATAACAAAACAATATTTTTTACCTCCTAAGCTAGCAATGTCATTCGGTCCGAATAGATCCATATGAACTAGCTCAAGTACTCTAGAAGTGCTTACACTGTTTTTGGCATGAAATGATGATTTTTTAAGTTTTCCTAAAGTGCATGCTTTACAGATGTTTTCTGTTTTAAACTCATGTGAAGGTAACCCTCTTACCAAATTTTTCCTTTTTAATTTGTTTAGCAAGTTCATACTAGCATGCCCTAAACGTCGATGCCATAAATCAACTTCTATGTCATTAGCAACCAAGCATTTCGAAAGGGTGAGATCATCAAAAGATAGAGAATATATATTACCTTTCCTCTTACCTGAAAATAAGATTTCTTTTGATGAATTGTCAACAATTTTGCATAAGTCAGAGTCAAAAATAACATTTATACCTTTATCGCATAACTGGCTGATTGATATCAAGTTGTGGTGCAGATTTTCAACATACAGTACATCATTCAGGGTAAAAGTATTGTTACCTACTTTGCCTTTGCCAACAATTTTACACTTTTCATTGTTACCCATTGTGACCCTGCCACCTTTATACTTTTCTAGGCTAAGGAACTTTGATTTATCGCCTGTCATGTGTTTGGAACAGCCAGAATCCAGATACCATTGTTGTTGTTCCTTAGCCTGCCAGCATACCTACACGAGAGAAAAATTTAGTGACCTATTTGTTTTCATAGGTCCAAACTTGTTAGTGCCAAGATATTTTGGAAAATAATCTAGAGAAGACTGAAAACTATTTAAACATGTTCCTTTTGGCACCCAAATTTGTTTTACTTTGAGAGATTTTATATTTGTGCCTTTTGGAACCCAAATCGATACAGTCTTCATATGTTCGGGTTTATACCAATGACTATTTTGATTATGTCCAAATGAATTGACTTGATTAATTTGGTTTCTATCTTTTTGAAATTTGTTATATCCAAGTCCTTGCCTAGACGTATTAAAAGTTTGTTTCCCTAATAGCATATTCAATGATTTTTCTCCTTTTGAGAATTTATCCAACGTTGTTGATAGATGTAGGACTTGGTTCTTGAGAGATTCATTTTCATTTATCAGTTGTGTGCACCTTTTTATAGAGTCTTCTATTCTTGTGTTTTCAATTTCTTTCAAAAACAGGATTTCCTTTTCAAGCGATTTAATTTTGTTTTCTGAATTTTTAACCTCTTCTTCGAATGTTGGACACTTCTCACATTTAGGGATTCTGCTTTGATAGGTTTTAACTAATTGGTTAAGTTGTTTATTTAAATCAATTAAAGAATCCTTTTGTGATTCAAGTTTGGCATGTTTTTCCTTAAGTCGTTCAAAACAGCCATTTACTTCGTGAAAATATATAAGTAATTCTGAATGAGAAAGTTTTGATACCTCACTTGGCTCATCATCATCACTGTCAGTTACTTCACCATGAAGACATAGATTTTCTCTTTCACTTTCACTTTCGGTGCTATCACTTTCATCTTCATCAATTTCATCCCAAGTAGCCGCAAAACTTTTCTTCTTCAGCTTCTTTCCTTGGTTTGGTCGATTTTGAGGACAATTTGGCTTGATATGTCCCGGTTTATTACATTTGTGACAGATGATCTCTTGCTTCTCCGAAATGTCTAGTGCTTTGTTTATTCTGCTTTTGATTTGATGGTTTCTGGTTGGATTTCCATATTTGCGATTCCACTTTTTGAATCTCTTTATTAATAGTGCTAATTCAGCTTCACCATCATCATCGTCATCATTGTCATTTTTAGTTGTTCCTTTGAGAGCAATTGACTTCTTTCGAGTATCGCCTCCTTCTCGCTCTTCCTTGAACTTTAGCTCTAGCTCATAGGCGGTGAGATTTCCAATGAGCTCTTCCACCTTGATTTGTTTCAAATCCTTTGACTCTTGAATAGCTGTGACTTTTGCTTCAAAGCTTCGAGGAAGCACTCTGAGAATTTTCCGAACTATCTCTAACTCTGTGTACGATTTTCCAAGAGCCTTTGATTTGTATACTATATTGGACAGTCGTCCGTACATCTCTTTGACGTTTTCTTCTTTTGCCATTGTCAAATTCTCGTATTCGCTGCTTAACATGGCTAGGCGAGATTCTTTGACTTGAGATGTTCCTTCGTGAGTTACTTCGAGCGTGTGCCATATTTCCTGCGCAGTTAAACAATGAGAGACACGATTAAATTCAAATTGATCCAATGAACAGATAATAGAATTCATAGCTTTAGCATTAGCATTTTGTAATTTATTTTCTAGTTCTGTCCATTGGTCCATCGGTTTATCTATTTCCTGATTGTCTACAATTATAGTTGGTGATCTATAACCTATCTCAATAATGTTCCAAGCATCAATGGTTTTCAGAAAAATTTTCATTCTATTTTTCCAGTAGGCATATTCACCATTGAACATTGGTGGTCTAACTATGGACTGACCTTCAGCAAAAGCATTATTAAAAGAAGTCATTTTTTCAAATTTTTAAACAGAAACTGATTTTTGAAAAATGAAAAAAAATGACTTCTAAACCTTGCTCTGATACCACTTGTAGGATCGATTTCACCCTAGAGGGGGGTGAATAGGGTGATAGTATAAATTATAAAAAAAATTAATTGCGAAAGCTTATAAAATAATTTCAACACAGATCACAGAATAGCAGCAGCACAGATAAAAGCAGAATAATAAATGCAGAAATAGAACGACACAGAATTTACCCAGCTTCGGCAAAAACCTGCCTATGTGCTGCCCCCAAGGTTTCTACTAGAAATTAGATAGTCACACGCTTACACACGTAAACTCGCGACGCCCGCTACTGACTAACCTAACTCTACGCTCAAAACCCTGCCACAACTCACCCACTGAGTTGCGAATTCTCAAGCTACGCCACGTAGCTTGTCCCCTAGTCACACGACTAGCAAATACAACGATTTGAAAAAGAGATTTTTTAAAAAATTAAAAAAAAACAAAATCAAAACTAAAAATAAGATAAAGCTCTTTTAAAAAAAAACTAAAACCCTTAACAAAACCCTAATTAAAAAAACGGCCCCTTTTTATTATTTCGACCCGTTTCCTTCTTTTGCTCAGTGAAGAATTATGCAGCCGATGCTTGTCGAATTAGGGCTTCGACTTCTTTCTCGAATTAGGGCTTTGTCTCTGGTTTGAGATGCTCTTGCTTCTCTGATGTTCGATTGTTGCCCTTGCTCACTTCTTTGCTTATGTTTGTTTGCTCCTCTGTTGATCGATTGTGAAATTAGGGCTTCGGCTTCGATTTGGTATGTAACTTTCCTTTTTGTTTGAATGCTTGAATTCGATTGTTGCTCTGCTTGCCGATGATGAACTTGGGTTTGTGATTGATAGTTTTATTGTGAATTGAAGCTTATTACTGATGATGATACCTTCGGGTTGAATTTATATGAATTCACGACACTTGAATTCCTTCGTATCAATTTGATACTTTCCTAATTCTCAATTACCTGTTGCGCACGTCTTTCCTGATTTTCTTTCTCAACGTGATCGATACGGCAGTGATTTACGTGGTCACCACGGTGTTGAATTCATTTGACTTTTTCAAATTTACACACTTGAATTTCTTACTTGGTTTTGTGCCCTGATCATCACTGCACTGTTTTGATTTCTTGAATCATATCCACGGCTTCAATGTTGTTCAAGTGTACTACTGCAGTTTGCATTTGGTCTTGATCTTGTATATTCTCGAATTGGTTGTGCACTGTTGATTAGTTGATAATTTGAGTCTGCAATGTTATTCTTTGACTTGTCTACTGTCACTTCTTCGAGCTAAATTGTTGTTTGTGGTCAATTGCTTCGAGTTGATCTTCTAGCTGGTGCCAGTTTGCTGTGACATTGTGCATTTCATTCTGTTTGATGTTGCACTTGGTTATTTTGTTCATCTGTGTATTGCTGCAATCTTCATTGAGCTTGTATGCTTCAAGTTACCTTGACTGGTTCATACTTGTTGAACTGGTTTTGGTTGTTGCAGTATGTTACTGCATTTGGTCTGAGTCACTTGTATCCATTTTCGAGTTGCACACTTTGATTTCACCTTGTTGAGTACCTGTAGTTGCTGTTATATCACTTCGTATTGCATTTATTTGCTTGTACTTGTGTTCTGGTCATTGCTTTGTTATGTAGCTGCTATGCAGTTGCTATGCATCACTGTGTATCATGTAGCTTTCATCCTTTCTTTCTCTGGCACACTTGTGTACCTGTTCAGGTTCACCGTTGCTTCAAATTGCTTCATACTGCTACTTGGTTTATTGATGTATTCATGTCAGTTGTCATGTCTCATGCTCGAGTTCTTTGCAACTTCATGACTGTACTGTTCTTTGTTGAGTTGCTATGCAGTTGCAATGAAAATGCCTTGTAGTTGTGTATTTGAGTCAGTGCTTCACCATATCACTTTTTGATTGATGCTGCATCACTTGTAGCTTTATGTATTCATGTGCTTGTCTGCATTCACTCTGGCTTGTGTTATGATAGCTGTGAAGTTGCATTGATCTCTGTAGTACTTCATGTTGACATTTTCTTTGACACTGTTTTGTTGGGCTGTGTCTTCATTGATGTGTCACTGCATACATGTGTACTTGATTCTTTGATGTTGTAACCTCTGGTATGCTGCATATTGTCACTGTATTGGTTCGAGTCAGTTTGCATGGTCACTTATGCAGTTTGAAGCTTTGAACTGTTTTCAACTTGACACTGTTGTACAGTTGCTCTTGTTGGCTGCGCACACGAGTTGGCGAGGCAGTGCACACGTGTATGAATGTACACGTGTGTATTGCAGCCACTTATGGTTACCTGTCCCTGTAATATCTATATGCACGACTTTGTGATGAATTCAAGTGTGAATGATGACGAACAACCCAAATAACTGAGGCAAACCATATTTTCAAAAGTCATATTTAATTTTATATTGCAAAAATATTTCTTTTTCAATTTTACTGCGTTAGTAAATATTTTGCAGATTTCTCAGATGCTGGATTCAAACTGAAATGTAGTTGAAGAAAAAAATACGAGTGTGAGTGATATGTAGTGAGGTGAATGTGTAAAATAGTGATGTAATTGAATTTGTATCAAAGTTGTATAGTGAATAGTGAGAGCTTGAATTTGTACTATTCAAAATTGTAATAAATATTTGTTTGAATAAAATATTCGTTTGAATTTAAATTCTGTGTTATTTATTTTATTCAGCAAATATTTATTTAATCTGTGAAAATAAATAGTATATTATCAAATACATTTAAATGAATGTATATTTGTTTATTATCATCAAACAACAATCATATAAGCGCATATTCAACAGAAGGTCTATGAAAAAGTTTGGTGGAGTGGAACTAATCATGAGTACTCAAAATCTTAATTCGTTTAAATAAAACTTAAGTTGATAATACACATGTTAAATTAGAAATTAATATGTTGAATATTGGTTGATATTGGATGATCACTTGGCTGATATTATGGTTGATTATAGGATTGTTTATATGGATGATTACTTATTTGATAAATTAAAAGAGAAATGGTTAGTAAGTATAGTTAATTGAATGGGAACTAAATCCATATAAATGTGTGTATGGAAATTATTTAGCCTTTTAATAATTTCAAAATATCTAGAAAGATTGAAAATGATAATATAATAATATGCCGTTATAATATGGAATGAAATGAAAAATGAGTTTGAAATATAAAAATATTTTTTAATGTAAGTAAAAATAGTTTAAATGTAGTTTAAAACAAATTTGATATGTTTCGGACAAGCTCCTAAGCAATTCACAAAATTGATCAAAATCGAACTTGTCGCATAGCGGTAGTTCGTAAATTTCGACCCATAACTTCAAATTAATGTAGAGAATGATTTTAAGTCAGATTTCTTCGAAATAAAAAATATTTAGTCCACAATGATAATAGTTTTCCAATGAAGAAAGAAAATCAAGATTTCATCAAGTAGATTTTTAAATATATCAAAACAATTTTCTAAAACCATCGTGGTTTTATAGTTCATAATCCAGAACGGGATTTCTTTAAAAATGGTACTTTTAAATGTTTTAAAATATGAAATAAATTTGATAAACCTATTAAAATGGTCTAAAATAGATTGGAATGGGAAATATTAATTCCCAAATATTAAGAAGTTTTTCAAATCAAATAAGCTTACATAGAACTTTCCGCAGCACTTTTATGCTATCTATAACCTTTAAATACGCTTTTAAACTGAAAAAAATCGTAGAATCAATTAAGAATGTTTTTGAAAAGGAAAATTAAGAGTTTAAAAGATAATTAGGAATCTTATAATCAATTTCAAAATAAAGCTAATAAACTGAGTATGCGGAAACAACTAGTACATTTGTCTCGTCTATGGGATCTAGGAAGGCAAAACAAGATGTTTAACTAAGGTTAGGGATGGAGCAAACAGTGCCCTGAATTTACCTGGCCTATGTTTTCTTTTTTTAGGCGGAGGGTGGAATAGATTGAAAGGAAAGCCCGAATGCTCTAAAAGATCATATTTAATTTTTTACAAAATAAGATAAAGAAATAAATTCTTTGAATGTTATTTAACCACTTAAAATCTTTTTTTTGATGATTGGTACGAAGGAACTAGGATCGAATTTGGGTGATTCCTATCTAAAAAACTGGGTTCGGATTTGGGTGATTCCTATCAGAAAAAACCTTCAAACTAATTTTTGAAATTAAACTTATTGAAGATAAAGATGGTTGAAGACAAAGATATTCATGATCTAGGATTACTTGCATTAGTCCCTAAAGGTGAAATTTACAATATCTATTGTGGCAGTAGTGTTTTGGTATGAAATTCTTTGATTTGCAAGAAAATGATTTGAAGTTAAGAAGGAAATCTTTGATTAACATTTAATGAATGATTTGGGAATATTTTCCCTAAGTTAAAAGTTATAGTTTGAATATAAGAAATCTTTGATTAATATTTATTGAATGATTTGAAAAGTTTTCCAAAGTAAAAGAGAAAATGATTTAGAATTATTCCGGGATTTAAGAAAGGTTTAAATAAACCAACTGATTTGATAAATGAGGCTTAATAATTCCATTTACACTTGAAAAGAAAACGGAAAAATTGATATTTGATTTATAAAAGAAGTAATTTGTTGATGATTGATATTTACATATGAGATTAACATCCTTGAAAGCGATGATTGGCTTCGAAGGAACTGGAGTCAAATTTAGGTAATTCTTATCCGAAAGCCACTTCGAGCCAAAGTATACGTTCGAAAGTAAAGACATGTTGAAGATGATGTTTTTGGAAGACCGTGGATCTTCATAACGTGAGGACTGCTCGTTGACATGCTCTGGGTCACTCCCATTATAGAGTTATTTATAGTATTGGTCTCCTCGTTATGGAGATTATTTTGGATTGCGAGGGCTTCTCGCCTAATAATGGCCGAGGAAAGTGCCTTTAGTTTCATTCAGTCCCAGAACGCACTTGTATGGACGAATGTCTGACATTGCATTCCTGAGACACAGCGTTTGACTTACAAATGTACATCTGCCTGGCGGTGGAGAAGGCAACTTCTCTTGGCTTAACACCCTTCTCTGAGACATACGAGCTTAGAGATTGTATGCTTGTGGAAGTCAAATAGTGATCAAATGAATGGCAGTGTGGTATTCAAATTGGAACCTGTTATGATCAAAGCATGGTTTTTTATGAAAAGCGTGACATTGAAGAAATTGAGCATTGCCTCACTAGCCTCACATCTCGAAAGATGATATAGGATACTATTTGTTCTGATAGATGCAAATTCAGAATAAGTGAGTATATATGTTGGTGTCCAATACGTTGGGCCCTTTGGGTGAGACGTCACTCAATGTATTTATTGCCCCATTTGGACAAAATGGTTAGCTTGAGAAAGCATGGAACTACCGGTTATCAGTAGTGATGTAGCAAGTATAGTTCCAAGTGACTAGTTTGAGAAAAGCGAATAAGGCACCGTGGGAACTATGTTTGTTATGCGTGCATCGGAGAAAAGGCCACTACTGAAAGTGTTTATGCTATAGGATCGTGTAACATGGATAAACTACATGTGCGGAAAGTAAGTAAATAATTAAAGCAGTAAAGTAAATAACACCAGAGACTTTTATAATGGTTCGAAATCTCGTTCTACGTTCAGTCCTAGATTCCTTCTAGAATTAAACTAGCAAACCTCACTTAACCCGAAGGAATATGTTTACTTAGCTTGAGCAACCGAATAGGACTTCTATTGCCTAGGCAACCGAATAGGACTACAACCGCCTGAGCAACCGAACAAAACATCTTTACAAATAACAAAAGTATCTGACTATAATATTGTGATATCCCGGAAATTTTAGCAATATCAATTTAATAATCTGTATTTAAAATTAAATTGATTTGATAAAATTTTGTTAATAAAAATTAACTTGATTGAATAATTCAATTAAATAGATGTTTAATTGATGAATTCAATCTTTTAAAAGCTAATAAAATGTTTTCCTATTTATAATGTATGTATATATATTTATATATATATGTTGTAAATAGATAAGTTTAATTTGAAGTTAAATGAATAAATAAAATATGTGTTTTTAAATTTCTAATATTCATTTGATAATTTGAAGATTTATTATTTTATTTAATAAATGACTAATTGGTTTAGAATACTTAAAGTAATTGTTTAAAATATTTGTTTCAAATTGTATAATTGTATTTTTATAAGATAAACAAAAGTTTACTTTATTTCTTTTTAAAAATAGCTTAATTATAAATTGGAATTATTTGAAATTTAAATACAAATTGTTTACTAAAACATTAATGGAATTAAATATGTTCAATAAGACATGTAATTTATAATTTCTTTTATAAATTATTTAAATTTGTCAATTGTGTTTTTATTTATTTTAATAAATGTAGAGATGTTTTAAAAAGACAATTTTATTTTTGTCAAATTAAATATGTTAATATAAACTAGTTTTAAAATTTGATTTTAAATATATAAATGGCATTTGAATTTGAATTCATTTTGAAATTCAAGTGAATAACTATATTTAAATTTTGTAAGTAAGCTTTCATGTTTTTATAAATTGTTTTATTTCATTAAAAAGAAAATACATATACATTTATTAATGAAACTACTTATATGTATATTTAATAAAGAAAAAGGGGTTTTTTTATTTATCTTTAAATTAAAGAATAAAACAAATGTTAACATTATAATCAATTAATAAGACAAGTGTAAACCATTAAACTACTTAATTTGACAAGTGTTAGAAGATTTTTACAAGTGTCCTTTTATTTTGATTTTCTTTTATAATTTTAAATAAAACATTTACACTTATATAAAGCATGTTTTCTTCATCTCTATTCTTTTCAAAATCTTCATTTTTTTTTTTTTCAAAAGTAAAAAGAGAAAAACTTCTCAGCTGAAACAAATGACAGCCACTACATTTTTAAAATCTGGAAATTCTTTCTAAACCAAAACCTCAAGTTCATTTCAAAAGCATTTTTCAACCTGTAAATTCCATTTCCAAATGCAAGCATCTGCCTACATGTAAAGCCTGCATTGAAAATTCATTCAAAAGGAAAATGAAAGTCTGCATCTGGAAACCAAAGCCTCTGCATCTGGAGATCAAGCTTTAAATCATCAAATCAAGATTAATTGGGCTCTGCATTTTTGAATCAGTAAGCAAGTATGTATACATGCAAGTTCAACAGCAAATCTGCAAGATAAATCAAGCTTAATGTAAAAGCCTGCATTTGGGAATCAAGCATTCATGGCCATCTCAACATGCAACTGCAACTTAAAGGTTTTTCAAAATTTAAGATTTAAACTCATATGAAATCAAAGCCTGCATGCAAGTTAAATCAAAGCTCTGTTTCATAAAGTTCCAGGTGAGTAACATTTTTTTTTAAAATTTAAATAAATTGGTTGCTTAAATATATATGATGTGTGTGATATTTTGATTTGTATGATGGATTTGTATGTCTGTGAATATGATTTGAAGAGTATTGCTGAGTTGAATGTTTTGTGACTGTGCACATATGATTCAAGTTCCAGATTCTTTTACATATAAATTAAAAACAAAATCCTCTTGTCCTTGTCTAAGTTTTGTTAGAATTAAGTTCTGAAGCAAATGTGTAAATTTATAACACAGCTTAGTTCAAAAATTTATTTAAGTAAAATAAGTAGGGTGATGCCCCTGGAAATTGTAAAACAACAGAGTATGATTGATAAACTTGAAAACTCAAACATTAAAAATTTTAAATACAGTATTATAATCTGGAAGCTTAAACAAAAGAATGAATTTTGAAACTAAAATCAAATGGTTTAGTTTGGGATGGACACTGCAGTACCCATTTAGACTGAAATTGGGTTTTGGCCAATCTCTGATGACCTAGTTGATTTAAGTGTTTGGGATTCTTGGTGATGGTAGAGCAGTGATCAAGGGATGTGGGAAAAATACTAGATGGTGATGTTTTTCATCGAGGAGGTAGCGGTGATAAGATTTAATCTGTAAACCTAGTTTTAGGGTACTGCAGAAATTTTCTTTTGTATGGAAGATTTAGGTGACCGAGTGTTAAGATCTTCGGGGTGATGGCTGCATTGGTGTAGAAGAGGTGATTGGCGGCGGTGCTTGGCTTCCTATAGCCGGAGGTGATAGGGAGAATGATTTGACAGGTTTGGGTGGAAGTGTCGTGCCTGTTGCAGACAGATTTTGATTTGGGGAAACTCGAATCTGATTTCGAGGGTGTTGAGGGATTGTGATGATTGCGAGGTGATGTAAGGGAGGTCGGCGACTTGTTCATGGCCTGGGTGGTGGCCGGAGGTGGCTACAGTCATCGTGCATATGCACGGGGAAGAAGGAGTATCAGGGAGGTAGTGGGTTTTGCAGTAGTTTTGTACTCGAGTTATACTCGAGTGAAATCAAATTTTGCTCGAAGTAGCCGATGATTTTACTCGAAGCAAACTAAGGGGGTACTCGGGTTTGTTTCTGAAGTTACAGGTTTATGAAAACCTGTAGTTTTAACTTTAAGATTGGTTTAAAAATCTAATACAGGATTTTGAAAACAGAATTCAAATCAAAATCTAAGGTTTGAATTTCAAATGAATTTGGGATGCAGGTTTGAAATTTAAATTTAAACTTTAAAACAAAATGTTTAGAACAACTTCAAAGAGTTTAAATATTTTAATTTTGAATAAAGCTTTAAATATAAGTAGAGATTCAAACATGGTTTAAATCTGAAAAGCAAACTCAATTTTGAAACAATGTTTGAGAATTAAGAAAGTTTTAAAAGAAGTTTAAATGTTTAAACAAATTTGTTGTTCAAACATATTTAAATATGATTTGTAATTTTAAATGAGTTTGGAGTTTAAATTTCTTATAATTTCTTTTATAAAATAAGAATAAAGCTTTAAAAGATTTTAGAATGTTTTATAAACTTTGTTTGAGTTAAATTTGTTTTCTTTTTAAATTTTTAAATTTAAAAACATAATTTGAAAATAATTTTGAGTTAATTGTTTTAAGTTACTTTATGTATGATAAAGTAACCATGAATAAGTAATGTTTTATTTTAAAATGTAAATTTAATGATATTTGTTTCATTAAATTAGCAAGATAATTTAAATAATGTAATTAATTAATTTGTTTAATTAATTAAAGATTTGAAATAAATTAATTAAGGTTAATTAAATTGGTAATTAATTTAAGTTAATTACTTAAGAAAAGTAATTAAGAATTTAATGATAAGTTAATGAAGGTCATTAACTTATGATTATTTATTAATTAATTAATGTAATTAATTTTGATAATTAATTGGATTAATTAATTTAAATAATCAATTAGGAATTTAATTAAGTATGATTACTTTTTGGAAATAATTAATGATATTAATTACTCTTTGTAATTAATTTATTAATTGGATTAATTTAAATTAATTAATTAAGTTTAATTAATTTAGAATAATCATTAAATAAGTTGATAAGTAATCATTGAGAAATAATTACTTAGAGAAGTAATTAAGATAAGAAATTTCCTGAGATAATTAATTGAAGTATGGTATTTTTGGATTAATTACTTTGTATAAGTAATGTAAAGATAATTTCTTAATGTAGTGATTAATAATTAATTACTTTGTGCAATTAATTTAAGCTTTAATTGATTAAATCATTTTTGAAATAATTAAGTGATGTAATTAATTAAAGGTAATTAATTACAAATGAGATTAATCAAGGATGATTAATAAATATAATTAATCTAGGGGTGATTAAGAAAGTAATTAAGGTTAGTTAATTACTAAATGTAATTAATCAAGAATGATTAATAATTGTGGCTTAATTAAGATTAATTACTTAATGTAATTAATTTAAATAAGTAATTCATTTAAATTTAATTAAGGATCATTAATTAATATAATTAATGATGTAATTAAGGATTAATTAATTGGGATTAATTAATCTAATGGCAAGTGATTAAGGAAGTAATTAATTAATGTAATTAATTAAGGATTAATGTAATTAATTATAATTAATTAATTAATGAAGTAATTAAAGGCTAATTGCTGATTTTGGTTAAGGATAACTAATTTGTAAATTAATTAAGGATAATTACTTAAATGTAATTAAGAGATAATTAATCTAGGGTGATTAATTAAGATGATTAATTTGAGGATAATTATTTAATTGATTTGTAATCAATTAAGAGTTAAGTAAGCAAGATTTAAAATGATGAAGTAATTAATTTAATTCATTTTAAATTAATTAAAGAATAAGTAATTAATTTAATTCACTTTTAATTAATTAGAGATAGAAGTAATTAATTTAATTCATTTTAAATTAATTATAGGTAGTGATTATAGATCCTTGCTTATGAATGGATGTTATGGTTTATCTTGAATGGTTTGAATCTCAGATATGAGATTACTATTGTGTAATATGGATGCATTGGTTGCATTGTGATGTATGAGTTATCTATGGGTGATGATAATATAGATTATCAATTTGTGATGATTACCTGTTTATGATAATATTGTTGATTATCTGTTATGATGATGTGAAGTATCTATCTGTGTGTATATTGATAGTTTAAATTGAATTGTTTTAAACTTAAAACAACTTGGACCTAAAAGACACGCTTTGGATTTCGATGAGACCGGGATCGGGTTTCCATATCTGGAATCCGAAAACCACATCGATTCCAGTTAACGTTAGGTCGTGAATCTAAGTGGAGCAAGTGAAGACTCGAGGTGTAAGGGCTATACGTCAGTATAACTCTGTGGGTGATTCCGTAATGAGTTTGACGGAATAGTGCTTATAGATTCGAGATGGTGAATCAGAGTGCAAGGGCTATGGTCGTTGACTCTGAGGGTGATTCCAATAATGAGTGCAACGAGATAGTTCCTTCGGTTTCGTTCGAACCCGGAACGAACTTGTATGGATTGAATGCTTTCAGAACATCGTCAGGTGGACGATGAGCATTCTAAGATTTGATGTCCTATAAAGGTAATCGTAACCTCAAGCCTCATCAACCGGGAATGGCTAAAACAGGGGAGGTGCAGCAAGGCTTCGTGGGTAGCCCCCACTTGAGAGCAAGATTTACCCCTGTCTAGAGGTCCCTTTTATTTCGGCTGTGTGGGGCGGTTGAATCGCGACAACTGCCGGGGTTGTCTTGTTCGGAACTGTTCAGTAAGGAACGGGTCCGGCCTTGTGTTGCAGGGGAGTTAGGGTGGCTCCTCGGTACGGTGATCTAGGCCACGTACTGTGACGGGCGGTACCCCAGTAGCCCTGCCATTGTATGGAATCCAAAATCCAATAAGTGCCAACGGTTTTGATTGTATTACCCACTTTTGTGGCTAGTAGCTGGAATTTAATAGATGTAACAATTTCGGCTATTTCATATTTATTTGAAAACCCTAGACACTATTATAATATCATCGGATTTCCTATCAAATGTTTTGGTTAGCGTAAGGTAAAAACTTTTCCATGTTTATGTGTGGGAAGTCTTACGTGATACCTTTTCTTTTAAAAGGTTTTTGAAAGTTAAGCAACTTTAACCTGTTACTCACACCAGACCCATGTCTGACCCGGAGTTTATTTTTGTTTTTCATAAACTCTTGGGTACTCAAATTTTTACGAGTAGCCAAGGGATTCAGGTTAGGATTCAGGATTAGCTTTGACGAATTGTGGAGGAGCAATGGAGCAGGAGGCTTCCGCGTTGTAGATATAATAGTCCGCTGTGTTTAGTATCTCTGAGTTATTTGTGATGTTGTATTGAGTTGTAAATACTAGACAGGTGTTTATAACTGTCTAGTATATGTGATGTGTATGCTGTGTATCTCTGACAGATATTGTATATTGTGTAAATACTTTTGATTATTAATATAATTTATTCGTTCCGCTGTTTAGATTCTGATGTGTTGTTTCTTCTTTCTTCTCTTTCTTTCTATTCTCTATCCCTTTCTTTCTTCTTAACGATGCGACTTCCTGGAGTTAGGGAGTTGGGTCGCTACAGTGGTATCAGAGCTTTAGGTTGAGTGAATACCTAGGCTCTGTAGTGGTGTCTATCTTGAGAGAGCGTATTTTTAGTTTTGATATATATCTATATATATTTATTATTTCTACCTATCTGTTGGGTTACCTGTTCGGGTTTTCCAATATAGGTTATAAAGGTAGATAAGGTAGTGGTGTGTGTAACACGATTACTACCATTGGTTGGAGTTTGAATGTTCGAGATTGGAAGTGTATTTGTTGAGACTGTAGACCTAATACCGTCTCAAGTGAGTTGTGCAGAGTATAGAGATTTCATCGATCTCTGAAGGTAACCTGTAAAGGTTCAGAGTTTATTTTTGAAGATGGATGAGTTGAGTTTGGATCTGTCATTTTGGCAGAAGTGTGTGATGGTATTTCGATACCTCAGGAAGTGGTAGCTGCGTGATGAGGTGCAGTAAATATGGATATTTCCGAAGATGTTTTCTTTGGAACTAGTTAAGGAGGTGTGTCTGCTTCGGTGATGTGGCTGAGTTCAGCTAGATGTTTGTGTTTGGCTTTGAGGTCCGAGATTCTCGAAGAACTTCAGCTAAAGAAGATTTGGCATTGGAGTCAGCAGTACAACTCGGAGTGTCTTTGTTGGTAGGAGTTGACTGGCTGAGCAGTTTTTGAAGGAGGAGTTCAGAAGCAGCAGAGTGGACCCAATACTTTATAGATTGGCTAATTAAGAGTAAGCTGTTCTGTTTGGTAAAGAGAGAACAGTTTTGTTTGGGAATTGGTCTCTATTGATCGCAAAAGTGACTTGCGATAGTTTGAGTTTTCTTTTGAGGTATTGAAGAATTTTTAGTTGTCTTTTGAGAAGTCGAAGGCTTTTCTACTTCTGAATATTGAGTTTTCTTATCGACCGGATTGCAGGAGTGCACCGATGGGTCAGCTAGTAGAAGGATGGTTTCTCAAGATAGGTTAGGTGAAGCAGCTCAGGATTGGAGAAACATCTGAGTTTTCTTGGGTATGTTGAGCCATATTTTTGGGAAGGGATGTCCAGCTTGTTCTCATCAGCAGTGTCTTCTGTGCCAGATCAGAGTTGTGCAGCGGAAGCAGTTTGGGAATGCTTCTGTTTTATCTTTACTGGATAGAAGAAGTGAGTTTGTTCTTCTGATGTTTGAAGAGTGGAGTTGGTGATCTCGGTCTTGGTTGATCTTGAGGAGATCGTTGTGTTGGGTTGTTGTGGTTTAGATTGATTTTAGAGGAGTCAGCAAGAGTTAAGCTGATCAATTTGGATGTAGACAGCCCAGGATCAACAAGAAGAATTTTATGGATAAGAGACGAAGGAAATTGGATTCCTGAGTCGGAGTTTTGTTTTGGATCTCTTCTGTGTTTTGGTTGGATTGGTGTTGGTTTCCAAGAGTTGAATTGCCAGTTTGGACAACTGGGATTCAGTGAGTTTCACGTATCTCTGAGAAAGTACGTGTATGAGTTATCTCTGGATTTGGAACCAGCTATTCAGAAGGTTTAGTGGTTGAGTCAGACTCGTCTGTAGTCTGATATCTTGTCTAGTTCTATAGATCTAGATGAGTAGAAGCTTTGTAGCTTCGTTGTTTAGATTGTTTGTATTTAGGGCGAGTATTCCGGTATATATATGTACCGGGGAAACTCAAGAAATTTTTATCCAGAATTTTATCTGGATAATTAATTTGTTTGATTAGATAAATTGGATGCTTTGGTTGTTAGCATATGATTGGTTGATGAATGCTTGTGATTTAAAATCTATAATTCTAAATGGGTTATTAAATTACTTTTGCTTTTAAATTTCGGGGACGAAATTCTTTTAAGGGGGAAGGAATGTGATATCCCGGAAATTTTAGCAATATCAATTTAATAATCTGTATTTAAAATTAAATTGATTTGATAAAATTTTGTTAATAAAAATTAACTTGATTGAATAATTCAATTAAATAGATGTTTAATTGATGAATTCAATCTTTTAAAAGCTAATAAAATGTTTTCCTATTTATAATGTATGTATATATATTTATATATATATGTTGTAAATAGATAAGTTTAATTTGAAGTTAAATGAATAAATAAAATATGTGTTTTTAAATTTCTAATATTCATTTGATAATTTGAAGATTTATTATTTTATTTAATAAATGACTAATTGGTTTAGAATACTTAAAGTAATTGTTTAAAATATTTGTTTCAAATTGTATAATTGTATTTTTATAAGATAAACAAAAGTTTACTTTATTTCTTTTTAAAAATAGCTTAATTATAAATTGGAATTATTTGAAATTTAAATACAAATTGTTTACTAAAACATTAATGGAATTAAATATGTTCAATAAGACATGTAATTTATAATTTCTTTTATAAATTATTTAAATTTGTCAATTGTGTTTTTATTTATTTTAATAAATGTAGAGATGTTTTAAAAAGACAATTTTATTTTTGTCAAATTAAATATGTTAATATAAACTAGTTTTAAAATTTGATTTTAAATATATAAATGGCATTTGAATTTGAATTCATTTTGAAATTCAAGTGAATAACTATATTTAAATTTTGTAAGTAAGCTTTCATGTTTTTATAAATTGTTTTATTTCATTAAAAAGAAAATACATATACATTTATTAATGAAACTACTTATATGTATATTTAATAAAGAAAAAGGGGTTTTTTTATTTATCTTTAAATTAAAGAATAAAACAAATGTTAACATTATAATCAATTAATAAGACAAGTGTAAACCATTAAACTACTTAATTTGACAAGTGTTAGAAGATTTTTACAAGTGTCCTTTTATTTTGATTTTCTTTTATAATTTTAAATAAAACATTTACACTTATATAAAGCATGTTTTCTTCATCTCTATTCTTTTCAAAATCTTCATTTTTTTTTTTTCAAAAGTAAAAAGAGAAAAACTTCTCAGCTGAAACAAATGACAGCCACTACATTTTTAAAATCTGGAAATTCTTTCTAAACCAAAACCTCAAGTTCATTTCAAAAGCATTTTTCAACCTGTAAATTCCATTTCCAAATGCAAGCATCTGCCTACATGTAAAGCCTGCATTGAAAATTCATTCAAAAGGAAAATGAAAGTCTGCATCTGGAAACCAAAGCCTCTGCATCTGGAGATCAAGCTTTAAATCATCAAATCAAGATTAATTGGGCTCTGCATTTTTGAATCAGTAAGCAAGTATGTATACATGCAAGTTCAACAGCAAATCTGCAAGATAAATCAAGCTTAATGTAAAAGCCTGCATTTGGGAATCAAGCATTCATGGCCATCTCAACATGCAACTGCAACTTAAAGGTTTTTCAAAATTTAAGATTTAAACTCATATGAAATCAAAGCCTGCATGCAAGTTAAATCAAAGCTCTGTTTCATAAAGTTCCAGGTGAGTAACATTTTTTTTTAAAATTTAAATAAATTGGTTGCTTAAATATATATGATGTGTGTGATATTTTGATTTGTATGATGGATTTGTATGTCTGTGAATATGATTTGAAGAGTATTGCTGAGTTGAATGTTTTGTGACTGTGCACATATGATTCAAGTTCCAGATTCTTTTACATATAAATTAAAAACAAAATCCTCTTGTCCTTGTCTAAGTTTTGTTAGAATTAAGTTCTGAAGCAAATGTGTAAATTTATAACACAGCTTAGTTCAAAAATTTATTTAAGTAAAATAAGTAGGGTGATGCCCCTGGAAATTGTAAAACAACAGAGTATGATTGATAAACTTGAAAACTCAAACATTAAAAATTTTAAATACAGTATTATAATCTGGAAGCTTAAACAAAAGAATGAATTTTGAAACTAAAATCAAATGGTTTAGTTTGGGATGGACACTGCAGTACCCATTTAGACTGAAATTGGGTTTTGGCCAATCTCTGATGACCTAGTTGATTTAAGTGTTTGGGATTCTTGGTGATGGTAGAGCAGTGATCAAGGGATGTGGGAAAAATACTAGATGGTGATGTTTTTCATCGAGGAGGTAGCGGTGATAAGATTTAATCTGTAAACCTAGTTTTAGGGTACTGCAGAAATTTTCTTTTGTATGGAAGATTTAGGTGACCGAGTGTTAAGATCTTCGGGGTGATGGCTGCATTGGTGTAGAAGAGGTGATTGGCGGCGGTGCTTGGCTTCCTATAGCCGGAGGTGATAGGGAGAATGATTTGACAGGTTTGGGTGGAAGTGTCGTGCCTGTTGCAGACAGATTTTGATTTGGGGAAACTCGAATCTGATTTCGAGGGTGTTGAGGGATTGTGATGATTGCGAGGTGATGTAAGGGAGGTCGGCGACTTGTTCATGGCCTGGGTGGTGGCCGGAGGTGGCTACAGTCATCGTGCATATGCACGGGGAAGAAGGAGTATCAGGGAGGTAGTGGGTTTTGCAGTAGTTTTGTACTCGAGTTATACTCGAGTGAAATCAAATTTTGCTCGAAGTAGCCGATGATTTTACTCGAAGCAAACTAAGGGGGTACTCGGGTTTGTTTCTGAAGTTACAGGTTTATGAAAACCTGTAGTTTTAACTTTAAGATTGGTTTAAAAATCTAATACAGGATTTTGAAAACAGAATTCAAATCAAAATCTAAGGTTTGAATTTCAAATGAATTTGGGATGCAGGTTTGAAATTTAAATTTAAACTTTAAAACAAAATGTTTAGAACAACTTCAAAGAGTTTAAATATTTTAATTTTGAATAAAGCTTTAAATATAAGTAGAGATTCAAACATGGTTTAAATCTGAAAAGCAAACTCAATTTTGAAACAATGTTTGAGAATTAAGAAAGTTTTAAAAGAAGTTTAAATGTTTAAACAAATTTGTTGTTCAAACATATTTAAATATGATTTGTAATTTTAAATGAGTTTGGAGTTTAAATTTCTTATAATTTCTTTTATAAAATAAGAATAAAGCTTTAAAAGATTTTAGAATGTTTTATAAACTTTGTTTGAGTTAAATTTGTTTTCTTTTTAAATTTTTAAATTTAAAAACATAATTTGAAAATAATTTTGAGTTAATTGTTTTAAGTTACTTTATGTATGATAAAGTAACCATGAATAAGTAATGTTTTATTTTAAAATGTAAATTTAATGATATTTGTTTCATTAAATTAGCAAGATAATTTAAATAATGTAATTAATTAATTTGTTTAATTAATTAAAGATTTGAAATAAATTAATTAAGGTTAATTAAATTGGTAATTAATTTAAGTTAATTACTTAAGAAAAGTAATTAAGAATTTAATGATAAGTTAATGAAGGTCATTAACTTATGATTATTTATTAATTAATTAATGTAATTAATTTTGATAATTAATTGGATTAATTAATTTAAATAATCAATTAGGAATTTAATTAAGTATGATTACTTTTTGGAAATAATTAATGATATTAATTACTCTTTGTAATTAATTTATTAATTGGATTAATTTAAATTAATTAATTAAGTTTAATTAATTTAGAATAATCATTAAATAAGTTGATAAGTAATCATTGAGAAATAATTACTTAGAGAAGTAATTAAGATAAGAAATTTCCTGAGATAATTAATTGAAGTATGGTATTTTTGGATTAATTACTTTGTATAAGTAATGTAAAGATAATTTCTTAATGTAGTGATTAATAATTAATTACTTTGTGCAATTAATTTAAGCTTTAATTGATTAAATCATTTTTGAAATAATTAAGTGATGTAATTAATTAAAGGTAATTAATTACAAATGAGATTAATCAAGGATGATTAATAAATATAATTAATCTAGGGGTGATTAAGAAAGTAATTAAGGTTAGTTAATTACTAAATGTAATTAATCAAGAATGATTAATAATTGTGGCTTAATTAAGATTAATTACTTAATGTAATTAATTTAAATAAGTAATTCATTTAAATTTAATTAAGGATCATTAATTAATATAATTAATGATGTAATTAAGGATTAATTAATTGGGATTAATTAATCTAATGGCAAGTGATTAAGGAAGTAATTAATTAATGTAATTAATTAAGGATTAATGTAATTAATTATAATTAATTAATTAATGAAGTAATTAAAGGCTAATTGCTGATTTTGGTTAAGGATAACTAATTTGTAAATTAATTAAGGATAATTACTTAAATGTAATTAAGAGATAATTAATCTAGGGTGATTAATTAAGATGATTAATTTGAGGATAATTATTTAATTGATTTGTAATCAATTAAGAGTTAAGTAAGCAAGATTTAAAATGATGAAGTAATTAATTTAATTCATTTTAAATTAATTAAAGAATAAGTAATTAATTTAATTCACTTTTAATTAATTAGAGATAGAAGTAATTAATTTAATTCATTTTAAATTAATTATAGGTAGTGATTATAGATCCTTGCTTATGAATGGATGTTATGGTTTATCTTGAATGGTTTGAATCTCAGATATGAGATTACTATTGTGTAATATGGATGCATTGGTTGCATTGTGATGTATGAGTTATCTATGGGTGATGATAATATAGATTATCAATTTGTGATGATTACCTGTTTATGATAATATTGTTGATTATCTGTTATGATGATGTGAAGTATCTATCTGTGTGTATATTGATAGTTTAAATTGAATTGTTTTAAACTTAAAACAACTTGGACCTAAAAGACACGCTTTGGATTTCGATGAGACCGGGATCGGGTTTCCATATCTGGAATCCGAAAACCACATCGATTCCAGTTAACGTTAGGTCGTGAATCTAAGTGGAGCAAGTGAAGACTCGAGGTGTAAGGGCTATACGTCAGTATAACTCTGTGGGTGATTCCGTAATGAGTTTGACGGAATAGTGCTTATAGATTCGAGATGGTGAATCAGAGTGCAAGGGCTATGGTCGTTGACTCTGAGGGTGATTCCAATAATGAGTGCAACGAGATAGTGCCTTCGGTTTCGTTCGAACCCGGAACGAACTTGTATGGATTGAATGCTTTCAGAACATCGTCAGGTGGACGATGAGCATTCTAAGATTTGATGTCCTATAAAGGTAATCGTAACCTCAAGCCTCATCAACCGGGAATGGCTAAAACAGGGGAGGTGCAGCAAGGCTTCGTGGGTAGCCCCCACTTGAGAGCAAGATTTACCCCTGTCTAGAGGTCCCTTTTATTTCGGCTGTGTGGGGCGGTTGAATCGCGACAACTGCCGGGGTTGTCTTGTTCGGAACTGTTCAGTAAGGAACGGGTCCGGCCTTGTGTTGCAGGGGAGTTAGGGTGGCTCCTCGGTACGGTGATCTAGGCCACGTACTGTGACGGGCGGTACCCCAGTAGCCCTGCCATTGTATGGAATCCAAAATCCAATAAGTGCCAACGGTTTTGATTGTATTACCCACTTTTGTGGCTAGTAGCTGGAATTTAATAGATGTAACAATTTCGGCTATTTCATATTTATTTGAAAACCCTAGACACTATTATAATATCATCGGATTTCCTATCAAATGTTTTGGTTAGCGTAAGGTAAAAACTTTTCCATGTTTATGTGTGGGAAGTCTTACGTGATACCTTTTCTTTTAAAAGGTTTTTGAAAGTTAAGCAACTTTAACCTGTTACTCACACCAGACCCATGTCTGACCCGGAGTTTATTTTTGTTTTTCATAAACTCTTGGGTACTCAAATTTTTACGAGTAGCCAAGGGATTCAGGTTAGGATTCAGGATTAGCTTTGACGAATTGTGGAGGAGCAATGGAGCAGGAGGCTTCCGCGTTGTAGATATAATAGTCCGCTGTGTTTAGTATCTCTGAGTTATTTGTGATGTTGTATTGAGTTGTAAATACTAGACAGGTGTTTATAACTGTCTAGTATATGTGATGTGTATGCTGTGTATCTCTGACAGATATTGTATATTGTGTAAATACTTTTGATTATTAATATAATTTATTCGTTCCGCTGTTTAGATTCTGATGTGTTGTTTCTTCTTTCTTCTCTTTCTTTCTATTCTCTATCCCTTTCTTTCTTCTTAACGATGCGACTTCCTGGAGTTAGGGAGTTGGGTCGCTACAAATATGCTCTTTTAAATAGCACTGATAAGTCAATTAAGTACAATCTTCTCCTTTATGATATAAGTAATGTGCTTTCAGAATAGTAGAAGATAGAGTGATCAATGATCAGAGAATGTAAGCAGTTTGAGTGCAGTTTGAAAATATAGAATGGATAAGAATTCAAGAAACTTAAAATTAGTTTTTGGTCAAATGTATGTTGAATTCTGAAATCTATTTATAGAGATTAAAAAGTTGCAACCATTGTTGGAAGGTAACAATGAAAAGAAATAGGTGCAACTGTTGGTTTGAAGATGTTGCTCTTCGGTGAAGAGAAGTGTCCTTTCATAAAATAGCCGTTGAAAAAATATTCGGCTGACTGAATGGATTTACTCAGCCGATTGAATTTGAAAAATCGAAAACAGCAAAGGAATAATCTATTTTTGGCCAAATTCAACCGGCTGAATAAAGTCATTTAGATGGCTGAATTAGTCTATTCAGTTGGCTGTTTCAGCCTTTTGTGCAAGGTAGTGCATGTGTGTATATGTTTTTATATGTATATCATTTCAGGAGAGATTTTAACATATTATCAAATGATACAACGACTCTATACAAAGGACTATCAGCTTCAAGACATTCTGAATATGAATCTGCAATAAATCTTCTGCATAAATGATTAGTACGTACAAATATTTATGTTTGTAGTGTCACAATCAAAATGATGTAAAATCGAGGTTCCAACATTCTACCCCTTTTTTATGATGACAAATATAAGTATAAATAATTTATATATATATATATATATATATATATATATACACTTACATTAACATTCTTACTCCCCCTGTCAATATGCACAAATATTTTACTAACTTTCTCCCCCTTTGTCATCGACAAAAAGGAAGATAACCTACATGCGCAGAATCATTTGTTAAACAAAGATTACATTATATAAATAACTCATACTCGAGATGTCATTACTAAAGGAGAATAACAATATTCATACAACATTAAATAAATAACCAGATAGAGCATCTAGAAGTTTGATACAAAATATTAGAAAGCTGAATTAAAACTGGGCAGAGAGAGATGGCTCATCATCATCGAAATCCAAACTCAAAGATGACCATTGAAATGGTGATGGGTTGTAAACTTCGGTGGGTTTAGAACCGAAACAAGAAATTTTATCCCATATTTTATTAAGAAAACCTTTTATGGAGTTGAATTTCTTTTCCGTCTTCTTTTCAAGAGTCTTAATTTCCTGATGATGTTTTGATTGATTTTGGGAGAGAGTGATGATAGCTTGTCTGGAGGAAGTTTTTGGACTAACAACTTGAATGGAGTCATCATCCTGTTCTTCTTCTTCATGTTGGGTATGCTAAGAGGAGGCAATACTAGTGTCACGAGGTTGTAGAACACCTTGTTGAACATTATGAGACCACTGTTGAAAAGGAATGATTTTTTGTGGGGGAGGCGTTGAGGAAGACCGACCAATCCTAAAGTTTTTGCGCCTAACCCACTATCTGCTTAAAAACTTGGGGTCGGGCACTGGAATGCCGAAGTTGAGAAGGATACGCATAATATAAGCACCATAATGAATGGTCTTATATTTTCTTCAGATTGTGATGTCTTGAAATTCATGTAAAATGATTTTTCCCCAATTTACTTGTTGGTTGGAGTAGATTGAATAAAGAGCTTGAAAGTCTCTTTTATAAACTTTTTCATAACTTCCCATTTGAGGTTGTGGAGAGCAAATGAAGGCACGACGAATAAGGCGCGCTTATGTCCTTAAGGTGCTTGATTTCAATGCACTTAAATTTGTAAGGTGATCGGGCAAGAAACAATTTGAAACCTTATCTCTATGATCCATATCAACTTCAATATCATCAATATCAACACCTTGATAGAGACAAGTAAAATCTTGCCTAATCTTTGTAAAGGAAAGAAAATTTTAGTGCTACAAAATATTGACCAATCATAATCTTGTCGATTTTGGGGATTATGGTGTCTAGATTCAGATTAGCAGAAAGAGTTTGATAAAATGATGATTAATTTTAACATTATTGTGAGTGTATCCTATGAGATGATCAAAATGGAATTGCTCCGCCATTTCTCTAATTCGATAAGCGGAAAAATTTGAAATTTCATGAAAGGCACTTCAAAGATATTGGAATTTTTCATAAAATTGAATTGGGAGATTGCAACTCATTCCAAAGCCATTGACGGATCTGATCTTCGGAAGGACCAACGGAGGACTCCCTTGTTCTTTTGGATTTAGGAGCCATTAGAGAGTAAAAAATCAGGAGTAAAAGTTGGAAAATATTGACAAAGATGTGCTAGGGTTCTGAAGTGAATGGGTAAATGGTGAAAAGATGAATATATAGAGGTGAAAAGTAAGGGCAAAGTTGAGAGAAAAAGTGTCGGGACTAAAAAAAAAATGCCTCGGGAAGAATCTAGCTGGCTGAATCACTGTAAACAGCTGTTTGAATTTCTTCCCATAAGAAAACGGTTCATTTTTAAACTAATTCAGACGGCATTTTGTCCAGATTCAGCCATCTGAATCTGGAAAAAATAAACCTTGGTAATATTCAGCCGTCTGTTTGATTCCGGACAGCCGGCTGAATTATTTGAAAAAATCGTAACAGGTGTTACTTTGATAACAAGTGTTATTTAAAAGAACAATGTGAATATTCTGTGAATAAACAAACAAGATCACATATCAAAAAAAATGTTAAACAGATTTGGAAGATGAGCTAGGAGTGTGATATTCATCTGGTTCTATTTTTGTGTTCTCTTAAAGTGGCCGCAGTGGTGACCATCTATTGCTGCATGCCTATGAATTCGGAGAAATTACTGGACGCTGCAGCGATAGTTCCCAAGTATTGCGTTGGGATGGAGAACAAATAGGAAATGGTTGATGAACCGTGCTTTTGGATAAGGAACCATAGAATTTTAATGCGACTTGTTCAAAAAAGCTTAAACGCTTGGCGTTAACTTTTTGTTCATAATAAAGTTAGCGCTGTAATTCCAGCATTTCCCTTTGGCAGTGATGAACGTCATCTATCTTTTCTTTAGTAGATGGTGAACCAAAAAATAAAGACTGTTTCGTTCTTTTACAAGGTGGAATGTAACCTATGTGAGTAGAAAGAGGAACAATTAGTACCGGTTCATAAATCGATGTTGGAGCAGGTAAATTCGTTGATCCCGAATTAGGGGAAGAAAATGATAGAACAGAGGATTCAGAATTATGTCGGGAAGACATTTTAGAGTAAGCGAGTGGAAACTATTAATTTTTTTTAAATTGATTTCAAAATAAAGAAATGGAGTAGAGGTATTTATATGTAAAGACTCGTATAAATAGAAAGAAGATTGATGGTTAGGTTGTTAAGTGCCAGAGAAAAAATTGATTGGAAAAAAATGTAAGGTAAAAAATAAACAATAAAAAAATAATGCAGACCAAAAGTAGTTGTAAATAAACGAGTGGTGTAGTGGTAGAGCACCAAAATTCCAAGTAAGAGATCCCAAGTTCGAGGCTTGGAAAAAAATTTACCCAAGAAAATTATAAATCCTTTATGGATACAATTCCAAATTCTCTTCTCAATTTTATGAAGATATTTTCATTTAAATATTTTGTAAATATATCTACCAATTGATTTTCAAAGGCTACAAATTCCAGTCCGACTAAATCCTTTCCAATATTATCACTCAGAAAATGATGACGTATGTCAATATGTTTAGTTTGTGAGCGATTGACAGGATTTTTAGGTAAGTTTATTGCATTAGTATTATCACAAAAAATTATTGATTTAGATAAATTATGTAACGACCCATAAATTTTAAATGGTTTTTGTAACAGCCATAGTTTTAGCCATTTATTTTATTTTAAATTATTCAATTTTGAAATATATTTTATATAAATTAGGTTTAACAATATAGTTTAATTAGTTTAATTTGGAGATAAATTTTATTAAATTGTGAATGTCAATAAAATTAAATAATAACTGTGAAAATTTAAGCTATTTTTGAACTGGTAAATTTCGCGTTCAAAAGACGCGTCAATTATAGGGTAAAGGTGACGTAATAAAACGTGTGTTTTTAAAATGTTGTTTTGTGAATATTTTTGATGTTTTAGACTGCGTTTGTTTAACGTAGTATAAAAAAATCAAGTTTTCAAATAAATTTGAAGAAAAATATCAGTCAGTAGTTTTATAGCAAACGTTATTTTAGACCGACAGTTTGATTTTTAAATTTAATCTGTGTACGTTCTTTCATAAAGCTTTGCATAAACTCTTGCCATTTCATTTATTGTTTTCAAACCAAAAATCAAAATGCATATAAATAAAAATGTTCAAATGTACAAAATTAAAGCTAGACGTGTGAAACATAACTGCCTCTTTAGAAATCAACATGCACATCAATTCCTTTCCTAAAATCAACATGCACATCAATTCCTTTCCTATGCCTCTGTTCTCATCAGCTATACAAGCATTCAGTTTAGATACACCAATCACGCCACTAATACATGTGATAATGTGAGACCAAAACCTATAAACTGGAAATGAATCACGTAACCTACAGTTAAAAACAAATCTATATGTATTTGCTTGAATCTGGGAATTTTGTATTTACCGTTCTTCAATCAAGGAGTTACATCTTGATTTACACCTGCATTAAATCAATATTTGCCGTTTTGTTTGCCATTTCAATTCTTCAGTTTCTCTAATCACGCGTATAATCTTCCATCTTATCTCTCGGCCTTCCATTCTAACGTACATGCTCCTTTGCCCAACTCAAATTTATCTCTTTCCTTTATTTAAAATCAAGGTTGATTTCTTACCATTCTATGGTTCAATCACCTATTAATGCTTGACATATCTGACCGTGAACAAAAATTCTTTTGCCTGGAATTTGTTTTCACAAGCTTTATCACCTATAAATACTACATCTTATCACCTTTCTACATATTCTTTTGCGTCTCATATTTTGACATCAGTTCCTTCCTCCTATTGTGAAAAATTTCAGGTATGGGTTTTCTTTTATATTTTTCCTTTCTCCTTCTAGTCGTTTCTCTGTTATCCCTTTTACCTTGCTCGACTATTTTCCCTGGCCCTTGATGTTAAGGCTATAGGCAGACCAATACCGAGTCTTGACCGACCATTTGTGGGCAGACTTTGGCAAATATTTGTTCTAGAAGAAAGTGTACATGTTTACAGTAGGATGGGTCCATGCCCACCTGTATACATCAAGGACAAGAATCAGTGGAGAGTGTAAGGTGTTTTTCTTTTGACTGATGTACATACATGTATCACGGCCACAAGAATATTTAAAAACATGCATCTGAAATTGGTGATTGTTAGGCAGAAGCATTCTCAATATAGATATACAGAGAGAAGGAGTGTGAATTGTCCAGATTTCATTTGTGCATAGGAGTGGGCATACTTTGATAGGAGAATTCATATGTGAGGCTGGAAAGTTGTTTTGAATTAAAGTGTAAAACAAATTTTAGAAAACTGGGCACACATGGCCTCATCTACCATATTCAGAGAAAATGCTAGGTAGGTATAAATACTTTGGTGTGAGTTCAGTTTAATCTGCATGTTGTAACTTTAGCAGTAGGCTACCCATGTTGGTATCACAAGTGTATATGTTTAAATTGTATCACTGTGTGCATTTTTTTTTCTCTGACCTGATTTATTTGAGAAGTATGCATTTTGTGTTGAAGCCAATATAAGAAGCTCTGTTTTCATCGGCATATGTAGTATATTAAGAACTGTGTGTACCAGTGTGACAGGGATGCCATTGGTTGGCTATAGATTAGGTAGATAAGTACATGTGAGATGGATTGGTCTGCATATATTGTTCAGATTTGCATTTATGTCATAGGTTGCATTTGTGTCATAGGTTTGGCCTTTGTACCTTTTCAGTTGTAAGAGCTGGAGAGTTTATAAGTTAGGATGTGAAATAACTGTGAAACAATAGTGTAAATCTAGGTTAAAATGGAAAGTATATATATATATATTGAAGAGAATTAGGTGTATAGTTATGATGTGCATTAGAAAAGGTGGTCTGCATATCTTTTGGCTTGAAAGTTGAGTGCATATTGATATTTTAGGGAAGGCTGCATATATATAAAATTGTGTATTAGGCTGTGCACATTGGTGTCTCTGAGAACATATTCAAACTGACATGGGAAAGATTCATGACTGGAATGGTAGAAAGAAGTAGGAGTAAAGTGCAGTAGTTGGTAGAAAGTGGTGGCCTTCACAATGTTATAACAGAGAGTGTTGAGTGAATTAGTCACAGAGCTTTACATACGTGACTCGAAGTTTTGGATAGAATGACTCGAAGTATCTACATATTTTTCTCGAAATAGTTGTGAAGGAGACTCGGGTAGTTGAAGATGTTTTCCCCTGTCTGTTTATGGGTTGTCAAGCCTGCAGACTTTTATTTTGTCGAACTAAGTTGATTAAGCCTATAGTTAGAACAAGAAGAATTTGAGGTGGGTGGAAATGAGATGATGCTTTATGTGTCGGCGTAAGTTTTAGAGAAAATTTATATATATATATATATATATATATGTGTGTGCACGTGTACACGTGAAAGTTAGGACATAAATATGAACGTGTACACAAGTGTATCTCGGTCCAAAGTATAAAACTTCACCATATTGTTTAATCGACCTTTAGGAAATTTTGCCGTAAATTTTAGGGTCAGCCCGGTTCACGTTTAGGGTATATTTTGGTCCGATTACACGGTGGAGTGGTCGAGCAAGTCAAATCATTCTCGTTCTATTTTAATTTTTCTTTGACCATAAATTCTAAGTCGCGTATTCTATATTTTACTTTTGTTCTAGATTGAATCTAGGCGACATCAGAAAAATTGATCGTTATTCTCTGTCATTCTTTACCGGTGAATTGCCGTTTGAATTCAAAAATTTTCTGCAGTTCTCAAGTGAGTATTTCTCACCAGACATACGTATTTATATTTTAGTAAATTATTGCAAGTGTATGTGTAAAAATTTATGTCACTATTATCTGTCTGCAGTATAATATAGAATGATGAACCCCATTGACACCTTATCAGTTATTTACCTGTTGTATTATATCTGCAGTTATATTATGTTATTGTTTATGTACTGCTTAAATCACACTGCAAGTTCCCTGTTAAATATATATATTGTCATGGGCTGAAATGATAGGCCAAATTGATTATTACTGTTCACATGTTCTGTTAACTGCTGTAAATTTACTTGGGATTGCGGGTTTGAAATGATAAAACCCGGGGTTTTATAAATTACGGGTTGAAATGATATAAATCCGTATCACTTGACCTAGGCTAGAAAACTATATACAGGCCCGTGGTCCTTATAATATTTTCTGAAATATTTAAAATTATTTTGGAAGCTAAATATTTGATTTATATCTTTAAAGGAATTTATATTGATTTTTATAAGTTAAATAAAAATAAATAAATATTTGAATGAAATTATGGAATATAACTTATTTGGTAAATCGGGATTTTGAAAGAATAAGACTTCAGAAATAAATAAATAAATAAGTTATATTTGGAAATATTTATTTAGTTAAACAATCTACTACAGCATTTAAGTGCTGTCTTTTGAAATTGGACTAGTTTCACCCATAACTTTAGGTAGCATTTCCTAAGTGCTACCGAGTCTAGAATTTGATTGTTTTAAAATTTATGGAATTAGATAAATTTTAATGTATAATTAAGTTTGGAAATCTTAAGATAGGATATTTATAACTAGATTTTCCTTAATAAATTTAAGATGAATATTTTGGTACTAAGTAAATTATGAAAATATTTAATGACTAAAATCTGGAGTTTTATTTATAGAAGTTATGGGAATATTCAAGACTAAAATAATAAACATTGATTTGTTGAAAGAATAAAACCCAAACTTAGTTTTGAATAGTAAATACTCCAAATTGAATATATATATAGAAATTGAAATGGTTTTGGGAACATAAAGTGATATGTAATTTATGGTTTAAAACTTTAAATAAAGAAATATATTTGTAAAGCTATGTAAATTATCCTTTTACAAAGTAACCATAAAGTTAAACCATTTATTTTATATACCGTTGAATGTCCAAACCATTGTGTTTGGGAGTTATGGTTTAAAGTAAAATTTCCAAAATATTATGTTTTGAAGATATAATTCAAATATTTGGTTTCCAGATATTATAAATTTTAAGCAGTATGGTTTTGGAAAAGAATTATATTTGAATATAACGATATCATATTATTTTGGGTTTTAAATTGATATCGTATTTATAGTTTTGAAATGGAAATGTTTATTCTGCTTTTAAAGTATAAACTGTTTTAAATGACCACGGGTTATAATAACGTTGGTTGGCAAAGAGACCGGGATCGGATATGGACATACTCTCTGTCGATACCGAAAACCACTTTGACTAACCGTGTACGCGGTGGAGATTCCAGAATGAAGTAGGTTGGTGGTGACGGTTTCTTGAAAGGTATATACGTGGACCCGACTCCCGTGAGTTGGCTTAAGGTGGCTAAAACAGGAGCGATTGACGGATTAATGAGGTAGCTCCTCTGATCGAACGCACTTCTTCGTATACCATTCTATTGCTTATGTGATTGTTTGGGTGCACCCTTGATTTGGGAGTGTTGTTCGAGGTGGGCGGTTGCTGCGGCTTCGCGTTACCATCGGTCCAGAAGCGTAATTGGTATATCTACCCTGGCATTGCCTAGTTGTGCCGTGTCACCTACCATATCGAGCCTTGTACGAGTTTGGATTTCTCCCGTAGCCCGTGTGGTATCCTCTAGTTGCTTCCCGATCAGGAGGAGCTATGATATTGGATGGACTACTGGGACTATTACGTGTTAAGGGCTATATGGGTAACCCCTTAATGCTAAGAAAAAGTATGTTTATTTTATAAATAGACACTATTATAACAGCGCAATATACTACATAGTAAATAGTTTGACGGATCCTTAGAGGATGGGCGGTCCCAAGCATCCTTTAAGTTACTTGCTCTATATTACAGTACACTTGATTTAGCTTACATTATATAAGTATGTATGTCCTGACTCGAGTGTTTTGTTTTGTTTTACGCTCGGGTCAGCCTGAATTGCACCATCAGTTTCTTCTCCAGAGCTAGGACACTCGTAGATCATTCCTGCTGCTGGAAGCTTGTTTCAGTCTTTATCTTTTCCGTAATTCAAGACCTTGAAGACTCTATATCTGTATATGTTTAAATTGTATTAAAGACTAAAAATGTAATTCTGTTCGGAAAAGTTTAAGTGGCTTCATGAACCACTGTATTATGTTATATTCCGCTGCGAGATTCTGATATTTGTGTATGTGATTCTTTGATTTATTTACTGTATATTCTGAGTTTTGCCAAATTTATTCTACAACGCAGTATTTTGAACAATTCAAGTCCGACAATGTGCGGATACGGATGGTTGAAAATACTGGGTTGTTACAGTTGGTATCAGAGCTTTGGCTCTCGGCAAAACTTAGAATGTATGATAAATTTGATTTATAGAATCACATTCATCCGAGCTTGAATCTCTTCCTTTTCGAATATTGGAACATTCCCTGTGGTTCCAAAGTTCATTCGTGTCCCTCACTTTTTCCATTATCTTTAGATTTTGGAGTACCCCATAACTCCACTTCGGATGATCTTTATAGTGAATTGGCGGTCTCGCCATTATTTTAATAAAAGGGTGAAACTCCTTTACGATTAGCATTGATTCACCAGAGATTTATATTTATCCTCGGTTTGCCTGCTAGTATCTTTGGTTATTCCAAACTCTATCTCTTCAGATCAAATGTAGATTTACACCAATCACATCGATCTGACTCTTTAAGTCACGGTTGACCCGGTCAAGGTTGTCCGCGATTCATATAGACTTACCCAGCTCCTTATTCTGTTATTTAACCATCAGATCTTCTGATTTCCACTTATCTTGAATTTAATTTGATTTGAGTTCATCAAAATTTGAATCTTTATCTTTGATTTGGAAAATTTATTTCTATATTTGAAAATAAAATCTAATATTATATATATGAGTATAATTTTCAGAATTTTATAATTAAAGTAACTATTTGTCAATAGATAATAGTTTCGATTTTATTTATGATTTTGTAAACCATGTGTTTGTCTAAAATAAATAATTGAATATAAACAAATGGTTATAAGTTAATTTAGAAACAGGAATGAATTTAAAACAAGAACTTGAGAATTCGATTTCCGATGGTTTCAAACCTTGTGTTTAAGTTTAAAAGGATATATTACTTAAAGTATTTTCGAATAAAAATTTGTTTCCAAAGAAGTGTAAACATTTGTGCTTTTCTCTTTGTCGCTGGAAAATAATTTCGGTGATGACTGCAGCACCATCGACATTCATTTTCGAGTTTCGAAGTGAAAAGACCATTCTGTAGTCTGGCTACAGTGTTACCTTGAGATTTTAACTGATTTAAATTTCTAGAATATGACTTAAATTATAAAAATTTGATTTGACATATTATGTATACATATTTATTTATCTCTAAACGGTTTGAAGGGAATCAGAAATTTAATTCTTAAATTTTATCTTAAGAAAAATTTCAATAAAATAAAAAGGAAAATATAAATTTGGATAAGAAATTCCAACTGGAATTAATTGAAATTTGAAAGTTTTAGTTGTATAATACTCAATTTCATTTTAATATAACTTACCTTGATTTTCAAAGGTTAACAATGAAATTGGATAATATACAATATAAAAAGGATTTTATAAATAAAATTTGGGTGGTTATAATAAATATTATACACTTAAATTTTAGTCATAAAAAGATTAATAAAGGTAAGTAAGGAAAAAGAATTTAAGGAATTTATTTAAATACCCTAATAATCAAATTCGATTTAATATGGAACCTTAAATCTAACTAAGAAATTTTAATTAAAGTTATTTCCTAAAATGAATATGTTTGTGTAATCAACAATGTATCTATGAATAAGAGAAAAATATTGAAGGGATATTTTGTAGTAAGAATTATTTATCTTAAAATCATAGTTTAAATTGATGTCAAAATGAACAATTATAATTTAAATAGTTAAGACGTATTTTAATATCACTAAAATTTGATAATTGAAAATTTGGTTTTCAAATGGAAATTTCAAGTGTAACTTATTAAAGGAATATCTTATTTATAAAATAGGTATTTTAAATAAAGTGTTAGGTTATTTGATAAATCAAGAGTTAAGTAAATGATACCCAAATATTTCAGAAATTGAACCAATTGGAAATACTATTATATCTACTGTAGCATTTTATAAGTGCTGCTGTTTCTAAAAATAAAATGTTTTGAAAATTTTATAATTGAATAAATGAACTTAAAAATATTACAACTTTGAAATGAATATTTTTGGCATTAAATTTAAAGGATACAAACGAAGATTTTTTTTAAAAGTATTATGATTTTAGTAGTATGATTTCCAAATGATAATATCTATAAATTTAATGACTTTCAAAGAATTATGATTTCAAAGCACCATGATTTCAAATTTATTATCTTGTTTTCCAAGCTATCTTTTAGTTGCCCTTGATTTCCTATCCGCTACAGATTGGAGAGGCTATTGCTTATACCCGTCTATTTAGAAATCTTTCTATAATCTTTGAAACCTTTGTTACTCATCGGAACCTGAGCACCGCTTATCACCCATGGACTGACGGTCAAACTAAAGGGGTGAATCTGAGTCTAGAGGATCTTCTTCGTGCTTCAAATCCGAAACTATCCGTTTAAGGTTTTTGTTTAACTAGCTGATCTTCCTTTGTTTCTCTTCTTCCGTCCCTTTTCGAGGACGAAAAGTTCTTAAGTGGGGGAGAGTGTAACAGCCATAGTTTTAGCCATTTATTTTATTTTAAATTATTCAATTTTGAAATATATTTTATATAAATTAGGTTTAACAATATAGTTTAATTAGTTTAATTTGGAGATAAATTTTATTAAATTGTGAATGTCAATAAAATTAAATAATAACTGTGAAAATTTAAGCTATTTTTGAACTGGTAAATTTCGCGTTCAAAAGACGCGTCAATTATAGGGTAAAGGTGACGTAATAAAACGTGTGTTTTTAAAATGTTGTTTTGTGAATATTTTTGATGTTTTAGACTGCGTTTGTTTAACGTAGTATAAAAAAATCAAGTTTTCAAATAAATTTGAAGAAAAATATCAGTCAGTAGTTTTATAGCAAACGTTATTTTAGACCGACAGTTTGATTTTTAAATTTAATCTGTGTACGTTCTTTCATAAAGCTTTGCATAAACTCTTGCCATTTCATTTATTGTTTTCAAACCAAAAATCAAAATGCATATAAATAAAAATGTTCAAATGTACAAAATTAAAGCTAGACGTGTGAAACATAACTGCCTCTTTAGAAATCAACATGCACATCAATTCCTTTCCTAAAATCAACATGCACATCAATTCCTTTCCTATGCCTCTGTTCTCATCAGCTATACAAGCATTCAGTTTAGATACACCAATCACGCCACTAATACATGTGATAATGTGAGACCAAAACCTATAAACTGGAAATGAATCATGTAACCTACAGTTAAAAACAAATCTATATGTATTTGCTTGAATCTGGGAATTTTGTATTTACCGTTCTTCAATCAAGGAGTTACATCTTGATTTACACCTGCATTAAATCAATATTTGCCGTTTTGTTTGCCATTTCAATTCTTCAGTTTCTCTAATCACGCGTATAATCTTCCATCTTATCTCTCGGCCTTCCATTCTAACGTACATGCTCCTTTGCCCAACTCAAATTTATCTCTTTCCTTTATTTAAAATCAAGGTTGATTTCTTACCATTCTATGGTTCAATCACCTATTAATGCTTGACATATCTGACCGTGAACAAAAATTCTTTTGCCTGGAATTTGTTTTCACAAGCTTTATCACCTATAAATACTACATCTTATCACCTTTCTACATATTCTTTTGCGTCTCATATTTTGACATCAGTTCCTTCCTCCTATTGTGAAAAATTTCAGGTATGGGTTTTCTTTTATATTTTTCCTTTCTCCTTCTAGTCGTTTCTCTGTTATCCCTTTTACCTTGCTCGACTATTTTCCCTGGCCCTTGATGTTAAGGCTATAGGCAGACCAATACCGAGTCTTGACCGACCATTTGTGGGCAGACTTTGGCAAATATTTGTTCTAGAAGAAAGTGTACATGTTTACAGTAGGATGGGTCCATGCCCACCTGTATACATCAAGGACAAGAATCAGTGGAGAGTGTAAGGTGTTTTTCTTTTGACTGATGTACATACATGTATCACGGCCACAAGAATATTTAAAAACATGCATCTGAAATTGGTGATTGTTAGGCAGAAGCATTCTCAATATAGATATACAGAGAGAAGGAGTGTGAATTGTCCAGATTTCATTTGTGCATAGGAGTGGGCATACTTTGATAGGAGAATTCATATGTGAGGCTGGAAAGTTGTTTTGAATTAAAGTGTAAAACAAATTTTAGAAAACTGGGCACACATGGCCTCATCTACCATATTCAGAGAAAATGCTAGGTAGGTATAAATACTTTGGTGTGAGTTCAGTTTAATCTGCATGTTGTAACTTTAGCAGTAGGCTACCCATGTTGGTATCACAAGTGTATATGTTTAAATTGTATCACTGTGTGCATTTTTTTTTCTCTGACCTGATTTATTTGAGAAGTATGCATTTTGTGTTGAAGCCAATATAAGAAGCTCTGTTTTCATCGGCATATGTAGTATATTAAGAACTGTGTGTACCAGTGTGACAGGGATGCCATTGGTTGGCTATAGATTAGGTAGATAAGTACATGTGAGATGGATTGGTCTGCATATATTGTTCAGATTTGCATTTATGTCATAGGTTGCATTTGTGTCATAGGTTTGGCCTTTGTACCTTTTCAGTTGTAAGAGCTGGAGAGTTTATAAGTTAGGATGTGAAATAACTGTGAAACAATAGTGTAAATCTAGGTTAAAATGGAAAGTATATATATATATATTGAAGAGAATTAGGTGTATAGTTATGATGTGCATTAGAAAAGGTGGTCTGCATATCTTTTGGCTTGAAAGTTGAGTGCATATTGATATTTTAGGGAAGGCTGCATATATATAAAATTGTGTATTAGGCTGTGCACATTGGTGTCTCTGAGAACATATTCAAACTGACATGGGAAAGATTCATGACTGGAATGGTAGAAAGAAGTAGGAGTAAAGTGCAGTAGTTGGTAGAAAGTGGTGGCCTTCACAATGTTATAACAGAGAGTGTTGAGTGAATTAGTCACAGAGCTTTACATACGTGACTCGAAGTTTTGGATAGAATGACTCGAAGTATCTACATATTTTTCTCGAAATAGTTGTGAAGGAGACTCGGGTAGTTGAAGATGTTTTCCCCTGTCTGTTTATGGGTTGTCAAGCCTGCAGACTTTTATTTTGTCGAACTAAGTTGATTAAGCCTATAGTTAGAACAAGAAGAATTTGAGGTGGGTGGAAATGAGATGATGCTTTATGTGTCGGCGTAAGTTTTAGAGAAAATTTATATATATATATATATATATATATATATATATATATATATATATGTGTGTGTGTGTGTGCACGTGTACACGTGAAAGTTAGGACATAAATATGAACGTGTACACAAGTGTATCTCGGTCCAAAGTATAAAACTTCACCATATTGTTTAATCGACCTTTAGGAAATTTTGCCGTAAATTTTAGGGTCAGCCCGGTTCACGTTTAGGGTATATTTTGGTCCGATTACACGGTGGAGTGGTCGAGCAAGTCAAATCATTCTCGTTCTATTTTAATTTTTCTTTGACCATAAATTCTAAGTCGCGTATTCTATATTTTACTTTTGTTCTAGATTGAATCTAGGCGACATCAGAAAAATTGATCGTTATTCTCTGTCATTCTTTACCGGTGAATTGCCGTTTGAATTCAAAAATTTTCTGCAGTTCTCAAGTGAGTATTTCTCACCAGACATACGTATTTATATTTTAGTAAATTATTGCAAGTGTATGTGTAAAAATTTATGTCACTATTATCTGTCTGCAGTATAATATAGAATGATGAACCCCATTGACACCTTATCAGTTATTTACCTATTGTATTATATCTGCAGTTATATTATGTTATTGTTTATGTACTGCTTAAATCACACTGCAAGTTCCCTGTTAAATATATATATTGTCATGGGCTGAAATGATAGGCCAAATTGATTATTACTGTTCACATGTTCTGTTAACTGCTGTAAATTTACTTGGGATTGCGGGTTTGAAATGATAAAACCCGGGGTTTTATAAATTACGGGTTGAAATGATATAAATCCGTATCACTTGACCTAGGCTAGAAAACTATATACAGGCCCGTGGTCCTTATAATATTTTCTGAAATATTTAAAATTATTTTGGAAGCTAAATATTTGATTTATATCTTTAAAGGAATTTATATTGATTTTTATAAGTTAAATAAAAATAAATAAATATTTGAATGAAATTATGGAATATAACTTATTTGGTAAATCGGGATTTTGAAAGAATAAGACTTCAGAAATAAATAAATAAATAAGTTATATTTGGAAATATTTATTTAGTTAAACAATCTACTACAGCATTTAAGTGCTGTCTTTTGAAATTGGACTAGTTTCACCCATAACTTTAGGTAGCATTTCCTAAGTGCTACCGAGTCTAGAATTTGATTGTTTTAAAATTTATGGAATTAGATAAATTTTAATGTATAATTAAGTTTGGAAATCTTAAGATAGGATATTTATAACTAGATTTTCCTTAATAAATTTAAGATGAATATTTTGGTACTAAGTAAATTATGAAAATATTTAATGACTAAAATCTGGAGTTTTATTTATAGAAGTTATGGGAATATTCAAGACTAAAAAAATAAACATTGATTTGTTGAAAGAATAAAACCCAAACTTAGTTTTGAATAGTAAATACTCCAAATTGAATATATATATAGAAATTGAAATGGTTTTGGGAACATAAAGTGATATGTAATTTATGGTTTAAAACTTTAAATAAAGAAATATATTTGTAAAGCTATGTAAATTATCCTTTTACAAAGTAACCATAAAGTTAAACCATTTATTCTATATACCGTTGAATGTCCAAACCATTGTGTTTGGGAGTTATGGTTTAAAGTAAAATTTCCAAAATATTATGTTTTGAAGATATAATTCAAATATTTGGTTTCCAGATATTATAAATTTTAAGCAGTATGGTTTTGGAAAAGAATTATATTTGAATATAACGATATCATATTATTTTGGGTTTTAAATTGATATCGTATTTATAGTTTTGAAATGGAAATGTTTATTCTGCTTTTAAAGTATAAACTATTTTAAATGACCACGGGTTATAATAACGTTGGTTGGCAAAGAGACCGGGATCGGATATGGACATACTCTCTGTCGATACCGAAAACCACTTTGACTAACCGTGTACGCGGTGGAGATTCCAGAATGAAGTAGGTTGGTGGTGACGGTTTCTTGAAAGGTATATACGTGGACCCGACTCCCGTGAGTTGGCTTAAGGTGGCTAAAACAGGAGCGATTGACGGATTAATGAGGTAGCTCCTCTGATCGAACGCACTTCTTCGTATACCATTCTATTGCTTATGTGATTGTTTGGGTGCACCCTTGATTTGGGAGTCTTGTTCGAGGTGGGCGGTTGCTGCGGCTTCGCGTTACCATCGGTCCAGAAGCGTAATTGGTATATCTACCCTGGCATTGCCTAGTTGTGCCGTGTCACCTACCATATCGAGCCTTGTACGAGTTTGGATTTCTCCCGTAGCCCGTGTGGTATCCTCTAGTTGCTTCCCGATCAGGAGGAGCTATGATATTGGATGGACTACTGGGACTATTACGTGTTAAGGGCTATATGGGTAACCCCTTAATGCTAAGAAAAAGTATGTTTATTTTATAAATAGACACTATTATAACAGCGCAATATACTACATAGTAAATAGTTTGACGGATCCTTAGAGGATGGGCGGTCCCAAGCATCCTTTAAGTTACTTGCTCTATATTACAGTACACTTGATTTAGCTTACATTATATAAGTATGTATGTCCTGACTCGAGTGTTTTGTTTTGTTTTACGCTCGGGTCAGCCTGAGTTGCACCATCAGTTTCTTCTCCAGAGCTAGGACACTCGTAGATCATTCCTGCTGCTGGAAGCTTGTTTCAGTCTTTATCTTTTCCGTAATTCAAGACCTTGAAGACTCTATATCTGTATATGTTTAAATTGTATTAAAGACTAAAAATGTAATTCTGTTCGGAAAAGTTTAAGTGGCTTCATGAACCACTGTATTATGTTATATTCCGCTGCGAGATTCTGATATTTGTGTATGTGATTCTTTGATTTATTTACTGTATATTCTGAGTTTTGCCAAATTTATTCTACAACGCAGTATTTTGAATAATTCAAGTCCGACAATGTGCGGATACGGATGGTTGAAAATACTGGGTTGTTACAGTTTTTATAATGTAAATAATTGAAATTTTGCGAAATTTTAAATAATTGAATTTTGAAATAAAAGTTTAATATTTGGAATACGTCTAATTAAACATAGCAAGTGGTATATTTTCATCTGATAATATGGAAGTTTATTTTCTTGTGTAATTTTATTTAAATTCAAATCAGTTGAAAATTGATGATAATATAATGTTTTCCAAACCTGAATATTTTTATACAATAAATTTATAAATCATCTTTTAAATGAGACATCATATTTCGTTTCTCCAAATTTGGACTGCCATTGCTCCATTTATCTTATTTCTGGCAAATTAGCACCATTTTTAATAGCGATATCGACTTTTGATAAGTCGATTGTACGACGGATATCTATATACCTTTTTGATCGTCGCGTCGTGCTGATCTCTATGGTATATTCAATTCTGTGTTTTAAAATCTGGTACACAGCAGAACACGTGAAATGGTTAACCGTAACGGTCCGTCTTTTATTTCCTTACCATTTATTTTTCCACTGTTTAGATACTAATGGTCATTTGAATTTATATTTCCATGAATTCATGTACCTAGCTATTTCCATTCCCATTGTATTCAACATTGATCGATTCTCCTTCCTTCTTTTGTTCTGTCCTTTTGACAGAAAATTCGAAATCCATCCATTCGTATCTCCTCTTACTCAACACGTCCTCCTCCACATCTGCCATCTTCCACCACCTCTCTCTCAATGCAAGAAACCACCTGACTGCATCACCCTTGCAGTCATCGATCTCGCCTCCCACAAGATTTTGCCGACCACCGTTTCATTTTCACCTATATATACACACACACATACATATATATATATATTCCATTTTCTGTGCAAATCATAGGCACGAAACTGTGCAATCCTCCATAAACTTTTCCTGCGACCACCTCAACGTCATCCCGTTTCCTCCTCCCTACCCGATCACTTCGGCCTTAACACCATAGCTGCTCCTCTCCACAGCCTGGCCGAAGCAGCTCGCATCGACCACCCTCCGCCAGATCCGCTTCCTCCTCCTTGTTGTGACTCGTGAGTAACTTAGCAACATCCCTCTTGAAATTATATATTAAGGCGAGTTATATATATATATATATGTTATATTGGACTTTATAATTTGTTTTGATGTATAATATAATATATAAGTTGTCCACTGTGTTATATATTAGCATGTATATATAACTAGGTTTGGTTTTATATATGGTTTAAATTTAAAGAGTATACATATGTTTTATATAAGATTTTCTTTGATCGGTGGGTTTGAGTTTATATTAGTTATATATATATATATATATATATATATATATATATATATATATTATACAACGTTTGTATATATTAGTATATATATAAGCATATATATTGAATGCGTTTTATGTTACAATATATATAAGTTATAATATTTGTTTTAAAGTTGTACGTGTATATATATAAAATTATGTTTTGTATTATGTAGAGTAAGTATATATTATGTTATATCAGTTATATTTATTTTTATAATGAATATTGAAATATATATGTTTATTTAATTATTGTTTCTGAATGTATATACTGACCTATAAGGTTGTATATATGTACTCTTACAGGTCTATCAAATATCGCTTGTATATATATATTTTCTATGTTGATATATTCTTTATTTTATATGTTTATACTTGTTCGTATATATATTAAAGGCAGTATATAGATAGAATTATATATAAGTTATATATTACGTGCTTGGGTTGGCATGTTTATGTGTGAAAAATAGCGTTCGTAAAAGTTCTATCTATTTGCAACTCATATATATGTAGATATTTTGATATTCAAGGATCGACTTTCATATAATTTTAGTATAGGTTGCGGTGTATATATGACACAATATGGGTATACATAGAAGTAAGTTAAGATATATTGGTTTGTAATTGTTATATATATTGATTTCAATGTATATACGTATGTAAGTTTATATTTACTAGTTTCATATATATGTTATAGTAGGGCAAAGTATATATATAGGTATATGTGGGTCAGTTAATATATTAGTTTATTATATATATATATATGTTTGCAATAACTATATGCTTATAGTAAATTTGATGTGTTTAAAATACATATAATTATGTTAAAACTGTGGAAAATATATGTATAAATGTTTGATTTCAATGTATATATATGTTAAATTCAAGATTTAATATAAAATATATAGGTATATTTAAATTGAATATTGGGTTTAAGGAAAATAATAATATAATATACATCTCCTCTAAATTTTTACCAATCTAATTTGATTTGTTCCCATCGATTCCTGTTATTAGATCTGTTCATCGAATTTATGCCAATCTTGCTTTGATTTGTAATTCGTGCTTGGATACGAAACTCATTCCATCGTCAAATCTCTCTAGTCTCGAAAGTTGAGCAATCACTCACCATTAACGTTCTTATATTTATTAAATTTGATTTTAATTGAAACGACAGTTGAAATATGCTGTTGTTAGTTATTTACATTGCTATATATGCTATTATCTATACCTGTTCACCTGTGAGATCTTACACTATAATCTGTTATTTATATTGATGATATATGCCTGTTATATTATTATCATATCTATTATCACTTTGCAAGTTCCTTGTCAGTATAGAATTCTTTATGGGATGAAATGATACATACCCGAACAATCTGTAGAATGGAGAAAATAGTTATGGGTTGAAATGATAAATCCAAGCGATTTTCATCGAATTGAATTTGGAATTGCGTGTTGAAATGATATAGACTCATACACATATTTAATTTGCGGATTGAAATGATAAATATACGTATCATTTGACCATAAGATAGAAAATTATATACAGACACCGTTGGTCAATATATATATATATATATATATATATATATATATATATATATATATATATATTGAAATGATTTCCAAGGTTTTGAAATTTAATTTATTTAAGAATTATACTCAAATAAATTTGTTTTGAAATTTATTAAATTTGGGACTTTAAAGATATGTTTTTATAACTTAATTTTTTTGATTAAAAGTGATTTAAATGAATATTTCAAATTTACATAAATTGAAATGGTATATTATTTTTATTTGAATTTGAAATTTGAAGTTTTATTTGAATGATTAAGTAAATATTTCAAAATAAATAATTGTAAAGTGAATTTGACATATATATATATATATATATATATATGGAATTATCAAATCTAGTTTTGAAATGTTCGAATATTTAAAGCTTTGAAAACATTGAAACCGAAGTGGTTTATTTTGTGGTTTAAAATCTGTATTTGAAATCGATATAATTTTAAATGGTTTATTGAGAAATTGAAATAAATTGAAATTGATCATTTGATATTTGATTAAATTTGAATTTTTGGAATTCGAGTTGATTTGGAATCGTTTTTTAAATTTGAGGAAATTATTTTATTCATAAATATTTTAAATTTATATTTCAAACTATTTTATATTTTACTTTACAAATTATTTTAATAAAAGCCATTTTAATATACTAACTATTTTAACGTAAACTATATTTCATCTTATAACTCTTTTATATAAACTATTTTACTTTATAACTATTTTATATACTAATTTTAATATCTAAATTATTTAAGTGGTGGAAGATATGTTTTCAACGTTATAAATTTCAAAGCATTATGTTTTGATAGTGTTATAATTTCAAGTGTTTGATTTCGAAAGTGTTATAACTTTGAAAGTGCTATGATTTTGGAAATGGATATATTTGAAATGGGAATGATATCGTATTGATATGGTTTTGAAATGGCAATGATATTTTGATTTTGAAGTATAAACTATTTGAAATGACTGCGGTGTTATAATAACGTTTGTTTGTCAAAGAGACCGGGATCAGAAGTTGCCATACTCTCTGCCAACTCCGAATACCACTTTAACAACTTTGTAAGCGGTGGAGATTCCAGAATGAAGTAGGATGATGGCGACGATCCTAAAGGTATATTTACGTGGAACAACTACCGTGGGTTAGCATAAGGTGGTTAAAACTGGAGTGATTCTCGGGCCAAGTGAGGTAGCACCTCCGATCGGACACATTCCTTCGATGTTATATTCTGACTTTGTGATTGATTTGGTGGCCACACTTGAATTTTTTTATTTGGGAGTGTGTTTCTAGGCAGGCGGTAGTGGCTACTATGCGTTACCACCAGCCCGGATGCGCAATTGGTATATCTACCCTGGCATTACCTAGTTATGTCGTGTCATGTACCCTAGCGAGACTACTACGAGTTTGATTTGTGTCTTACCTATGGAGTATCCTCTGGTAGCCTCTCGATCTGGATTACGATACTGTATAGAATATTGGCACTATAAAATGTGTTAAGGTGGAAAATGTAAAGCCTTAACGTTATTTTTAAATAGTACACTTTACTTTAGACATTATTATAATAGCGTATATTACTACATAGTAGATAGTTTAACGGATTCTTAGAGGATGGTTATCCCAACATTCTTGGAGTTACTTGTATTTCAGTTGATATTTCACTTGAGTTGAATTTATTGATATAAGAATGTTAATCTTGACTCAAGTGTTTTTGGTTTTGCTTTACGCTCGGGTTAGACTGAGTGATACAGCATTTGAGACTCACCTTTGGAGTTGGAGCTTCGTTTAGAGATCCCTCTATCTATTCTGCTTGCAGTTATTTTAGTTGATTCAAGTGGTGTATTCAGATTTTTTTATCTGAATATTGTATTCAAGACTTCTGTTGTATCTTATTTAACTTTGTTTATATGTAGAAGCTTCATGAACTACTATTCATTTTTTCCACTGTTTATTGTTACGTTACTCTGTGTCTGTGATTCTATGATTATTTTATTTACTATATATGCTGAGTTTTGCCAAATATAAATTAACAATCTAGTATTTTGAACAATTTAAATCCGGTATGTGTGGATGCAAATGATTGAAAATATCAGGATGTTACAAATTAACACCAAAATCTTGAAGTGTATGTTGCATATAAATGACTTGAGCACAAGCTAAGGCAGTAGAAATATATTTTGCCTCACAAGTTGAAAGTGAAATACAATTTTGTTTCTTGCTAAACAAGAGACTAATTATAGTCCGAAGAAGTAACAAGTCCTACTAGTACTTTTTGGATCCGTCCGAATCCTCCAAAGTCAGCTTTACTATATGAAACAAACTCGAAAGGACATTCTTTAGGATATAATAGTCCAAAATTTTGGTTTTTCTTAGATAACGCAATATGTGTTTTACTGCTTGCATATGTGATTCTGTAGTATTTGCTTGGAACCGTGCACATAAACAAACACTCATCATTATGTCAGGTATAATAACATTTAGATAAAGTAATGATCCAATTATACTTTGATATAATTTTTGGTCAACACTTTTGCCATCTTCATCTCTATCGAGATGAACTGTTGTACTCGCTGGAGTTGGTTTAGCAGAAGTATTTTCCATATTAAAGCGTTTAACTAGATTATTAAAATATTTTTCTTGATTAATAAAAATTCCATTTTCTATTTGTTTAATCTATAATCCAAGAAAATAAGATAATTCTCCCATACGTGACATATCAATTTCTTTGGTCATTATTTTTAAAAATTCCTGACATAATTTTTCATTTGTAGCTAAAAATAATATCATCAATATAAATTTGAATAATTAAAATATCCTTTTAGTTCTTTTAATAAAAAGAGTTTGATCAACCTTCCCAATTTCAAAACCAGAATGTATTAGATAGCTCTTAAGACATTCATATCAAGCACAGGGTGCTTGTTTTACACCGCATAAGGCTTTCTTAAGTTTATAGATTTGGTCTGGGAATTTTTCATATCTGAATAATGGAGGTTGTTCAACCAAAACATTTTCTTTTATATAACCATTTAAGAAAGTACTTTTAACATCCATTCGATAAAGTTTGAAATTATGAAAACATGCAAGGGCCAGTAAGATACATATTGCTTCAAGTCGTGCAACTGGAGCAAATGTTTCTTCATAGTCAATTCCTTCTTCTTGATTATATCCTTGTGCAACTAATCTAGCTTTATTCCTAGTTATATTACCTTGTTCATCTACTTTATTTTTGAAGACACATTATGTACCAATGACTTTTTGATCACTTGGTCTAGGAACTAGTTTCCAAACTTCGTTTCGTTTGAACTGGTTCAGCTCTTCTTGTATAACTATAATTCAATAGTCATCAGTAGATGCTTCTTTTGAATTTTTAGGTCCAATTTTAGAAAGAAAAGCTGCATGGACCATTTGATTAAGTTGATTTCTAGTTCTAACATATGAATCAATTTCTCTTGTGACATTTTCTATCGGGTGATCTCGTAAAATCCTTGAAGGATATCTTAATTCATCTTCATTATGAACAATGTTTAGAAAGAAAAGCTACGTGGCCCATTTGATTAAGTTGATTTCTATCGGGTGATCTCGTAAAATCCTTGAAGGATATCTTAATTTATCTTCATTATGAACAATGTTTAGAAAGAAAAGCTACATGGTCACAAATACGGTTCAATTTTAGAAAGAAAAGCTGCATGGCCCATTTGATTAAGTTGATTTCTAGTTCTAACATATGAATCAATTTCTCTTGTGACATTTTCTATCGGGTGATCTCGTAAAATCCTTGAAGGATATCTTAATTCATCTTCATTATGAACAATGTTTTCATTTTCTTCAAAATTATAAACAAAGTTTTCATCTTCTTCAAAATTATTTTGGGTAACCGTATTTGTGACCTTCTTAGGTATATCTTCGTCATCCTTAAAATTATTATTAAATTTAAAATTTTCAGCGAATGAAACATGAAGTGTTTCTTCGATTTATTTTCTCCTTTTATTGAAAATTCGATAAGCTTTGCTTCGTTCTGAATATCCTATGAAGATTCCTTTATCGGATTTTGGATCGAATTTTTCAAGCCAATCTTTTGTGTTTAAGATAAAACATTTTGAACCAAAAGTTTTAAAATATGATATGTTTGGTTTTCTTTGATGAAAAATTTCATATGGAGTGTGTTTTGTTAAAGGGTGGATGGAAACACGATTTAGAACATAGCAAGCGGTTGCTACAGCTACTACCCAGAAATATTTTTGGTAATGAGTTTCCATTTAACAAAGTTTTGGAACATTCTTGTAACGTTCTATTTTTACTTTCTACAGCTCCATTTTGTTGTGGTGTTCTAGGAAATGAAAAATTATGGTAAATTCGCTTTTTATTATAAAAATGTTCAAATGCTTCATTTTCAAATTCACCTCCATGATCACTTCTAATATTCTTAATTATTAAATTTTTGAGATTTTGAATTCTCTTTGCAAAATTCTTGAAATTTTCAAAAATATCACTTTTATTTTTTAAGAAAATAGTCCATGTATATCTTGACAAATCATCTACTATAACAAACACATATTTACTATGGTTTATAGATTGAATTTGAGTTGGACTAAAGAGATCAAGATGTTATGGTTCTAGTGGTAAAATATTTTTCTTTGATTTAATGGATTATTTTGATAATTTTCGCAATTAACAAGCATCACAAATATTGTTTACTTTAATGTTCATTTTTGATACACCTTTTACTAAATTATATTTAGATAATTTATTATAATTTTGAAATTAATATGACAAAATCTTTTGTGCCATAACCAAAGATCATTTTCTTTGGCTATTAAGCACATATTTGTATTGTGATTTATATTCTTATTTAAACCATAAATATTTTTATCTCTAAAACCTTCAAAAATAAGATTTTATTTTGATAAAAAATGCTACACTTATTTTCAGAAAAGGAATTATTGAATCCTTTGCCACATAATTGGCTAATACTAAGTAAATTATGCTTTAAATTTTAAACTAATAAGACATCTGTAACAAGAGGTGAATTAGATATACCATTATTGCTCACATCGCCTTTGCCGATGACATATCCATTGGAATTATCGCCAAATGTGAGAGAACCTCCATCTGAGTAATTAATGTTTGTCAGCATCCCTTTGTTTCCTATCACGTGTTTGAGCAACCACTATCTAGTATCCATTTTCCTCTCTTTTTCGATGGCACCTCGTCCTTTGTGGCCATAAAGAAAATGTTGGCATGTTCTAAATCACTGTCCGATTCGCTTTCTTATGATGAAGATGATTCTGTATCGTCCCATGTGAGAGAGAAAGATTTCTTCTTGAATCTGTCTTTTTTGTGCTTATACTTGTCTTTCTTTTTCTCAGGACAGTCTTTCTTGATGTGACCTTTCTTGTGACATTCATAACATTCTATAGCAGAAGATGATGGTTTGTTGTTATTTTTATTGTTGCTAGAGTTGTTCTTGTTATTTGTAAATTTGTTGTAATTTTTAAATTTCAAAAACTTTTTGAAATTTTTAGCAATGAACGCCATATCTACTTCATCTGAATCTAATTCTTCTTTTTCTGCCTAGAATGCTATATCTTTCATATCTTGAGCCTGTACTCGTTTTTCCTGGAGATTATTTTCGTAAGACATTAGATTTTCAATCAACTCTTCTAGTTTTATGGTCGAAATGTTGTTAGCTTCTTCGATTGCTAAGACTTTTCATTCCCACTCATCCGTTAGTGAGTTAAGGTTTTTTGAAACAATATCAAAATCTATGTAAGTTTCTTCTAATGCTATCAAAGAACGATATATATCTTGAAATCTAGAGTACATTTCATTGATAGTCTCGTCTTGCTTCATTTTAGAATTCTAGAACTGATTTTTGAACATAGGAATTTTACTTTGTTTGACTTTGTTAGTTCCTTCATTTGTAACTTTAAGTGTACGTCAAATTTCATGAGCAGTTTCACATATGCTTATTCTATTAAACTAATTCTTGTCTAATGCACAATATAACATATTCACAGCTTTAGCATTTACAGTAGCATCTAAATTTTTTGTGTTAGACCATGATGAATATTCAATAGTAAGAATAATATATTCAGATTGCATAATGTTCTAGATTTCATAACTACTCGCTTGTACATAGACTCTCATTTTAATAGCCCAATAGTTATAGTTCATTCCATTAAAGAGAGGTGGCCGAGCAGTAGATTGTCCTTCTAAAATGGTAGTGTTAGAAACTATGCTAGTGTTGTTTTCCATATTAAATCAATATCAGATAACTATGTTATGGTTATATAATGATCATGCCGTGATACCAAATGAAAATGTCTATGCTATAGGATCGTGTAATATGGATAAACTACTTGTGCGGAAAGTAAGTAAATAATTAAAGTAGTAAAGTAAATAATTAGAGATTTTTTATACCGGTTCGAACATCCGTTCTACGTCTAGTCCCAGACTCCATTTAGAATTAAGCTAGCAAGCCTCACTTAACTAGGAGGAATAGGTTTACACCGCCCGAGCAACCAAACAGGACTTCTACCACCTAAGCAACCGAACAGTGCTTCTACCGCCTGAACAACCGAACAAGACTTCTTTACAAATAACAAAAGTTTCTGACTGTAGTATACTCTTTTAAATAGAACTGATAAGTCAATTATTTACAATCTTCCTATAATCTTCTCCTTTATGATATATAGTGTAATGTGCTTTGAGAATTATGGAACATAGAGTGGTCAACGATCAGAGAATGTAAGTAGTTTGAGTGCAGTTTGAAAATATAGAATAGATAAGAATTCAAGAAACTTAAAACCAGTTTTTGGTCAAATGTATGTTGAATTCTAAAATCTATTTCTAGAGATTAAAAAGTTGCAACCATTATTGTAAGGTAACAATGAAAAGAAACAGGTGGAATTGTTGGTTTGAAAGTGTTTCCCTTTGATGAACAGAAGTGTCTTTTCATAAAATAGCCGTTGAAAAATATTCAGCCGGCTGAATGGATTTATTTAGCATTCTAAATTTTGAAAATCAAAAACAACAAAGAAATAGGCTATTTTGGGCCTAATTTAGCCGGTTGAATAAAGTCATTCAGTCATCTATATGTTGTGAAACCATAAAAGTGTTTCAGCAATCAGACGGCTGAATTAACCTATTCAGCCTGCTGTTTCAGCCTTTTGTGCAAGGTAGTGCATGTGTGTATGTATGTGTGTGTGTGTGTGTATCATTTCAGGAGAGATTTTAACATATTACTAAATGACACAAAGACTCTAGACAAAGGACTATTAGCTTCAAAACATTCTGAATAAGAATCTTCAATAAATCTCCTGCTTAATTGATAGTACACAAAAATATTTATCTACATAGTTTATCACAATCAAAACGATGTAAAATCAAGATTCCAACAACTAGTTCCCTATCATGTTGGAAGTCCAAACCAATAAGAGATTTACGATTTTGATTATAGTCCCAAAATGGCTGTAATGACTTGCAAACATTTCAGCTACCCATTTCTGGTATCATATATTCCGTTCGATATATTCCGTTGACCTAGTCCATGTATGTTACCTTAGACTTACTCCAAGTATTGATACCTTATATGAATAAGTTTATTTGAAAGTGTTTTCAAAAGAATGTCATTAAAAATAATAGCAAGTGTATTTTGGTATAAAGTGTTTTGGTTATCATATTGTAAAAACCCGTCTGTGTTACTATGTGAGTGTGGTCTAATGAGATACCCTTCTTTTCAAAGGTTTCGATAATACAGTCGTTTCAAAATTTCGAGTATCTCACGCTGTTTTATCAAGCCCTATCTGGGTATTTTTAATACTAGGGTCAGATTCGAGTAAGTTCAGGTTTAGTTGAAGGCGGTTGGTGTTTCCAAAGGAGAGCTAGAGATCTACATCATCGTATGGACATATTCTATTATCCGCTACATCTATTTCATTTTTTTTTTGTTTGTCAGCATTTGTAAGGGCAGGTGTTGTAATGGTCCAAGATGAATCTAGGTCAGACTCTGATATTGTATTTTAAAATTTTCCGCTATAAAGATTATTATTGAAATAATATATGTTATTCCATTCGTGTGAGATTCTGCTCTATCTTTATTTTCTTTCTACCCTTAATGATCCGCTTATTCATGCAATTTGAATTGGACATGTGTGATTTATTATCGATTTAAAAGGTACGAAAAAATGGGTCATTACATTTGGTATCAAAGCTGAAGGTTGAGTGTGAAACTTGTCTTTGGTGGGGTAAAGACTCATCAGAGATTGGATTATAATACCCTAGGATGAGTAACTCATAAGAGATAGTGTTTGTAATATCCTAGAATGAGTTTGAGTGTATTATATATGAGTGCGTATTTGTTAGTGACGAATAAATTGTTTTGTGTTGATTTATCTGTTAAGCGATTTATGGATTTTGATCGATGCACCTGATCACCGTTATCGATGAGGGTTCCTAAACACTTCAGCAAGGTGAACCGACGTACTAATTTCCAAAAAAATGGTAAATGAAATAATTTTAACTAGGATTATATTTTGAATATAAAGTATATATTTTGAAAATTTGTATAGTTAGAAATCAGGATTAGTGAAATTTAAATATGAACATCTTGTGATTTGAATTTCATAGTTTAACTACGAGATGTTTCATAAAGATAATCGATAATTAAGAAATATGATAAGGTAATTAAGATCTTAATACTTATTCCAAAGTAATAAATTAAGAAATGATAATGTTAAGTTACTATCATAAATTGATCAATTGTTTCATTTAAAAGTTTAAGTACAAATACCTTTTGTATTAAGTTTCACGATTTGACTATAAGGTGTTTAATAATAAGATTTATTTAAGGAATGAACATATAAGATAAAAATGTATTTAGATAGTACAAAATAAATATGTAAAATGATAAATATAAAAGGAATGAGAATTTAAATTCGAGTAATTTAAAAGAATTATGGAAATTTAAATGAAGTTAATTAATATAAGATAAAATTAATTTGTAAAATAAGTTTTATAAAGCAATCTCTAAAGGATATTGAAAATGGTCTTATTTTAAATAAAAAGAGGTATTTTATGATAGCTAATTCAATTGGCTCGAAAATGAACTGAAAATGGGCAAGAGATGTGTTCGGATGGTAAAAACTTCTCTTAAGTATCAGTCTTCTTGTTAAGAGGATATACGATACTATTGGTAGTACCCAATTCCTTAGAGTATTTCGGAGTTACTCGATCTATATAATTTTCTTAAGTTATAGAGATAATGTGAATCATTAATTGATAAATTGATTAGTAATCTTTATTAAAGAGTTTTAATCAAAGATAAATTGGGATCGCTAATTGCTAAAATAAAGCAGAATTTCCAACGAGTTTGGACAGTTAAAAATTTCCGAATCATACATCACTCAAAGCTAAGAAATTGATAAAAGATTGTGAAATACTCTAAGTAAATGGAAAAAGATAAGGATAATATATAAATCTGATTTGTAAAGAAAATAAGATTTAAGAGTTAAGAGTACGGGGATTTAAATACGGGAGGTTTTAAAAAAAAAATTCAAAGCTAGAAAATTAATAATAGTATTAAATAAGAAATAATTTTTATAACTTATGAATTTGAGATAATAGTAAATTAATAAAAAGTCTAAATTTGTTAGACAGATGGATTTAAGTAAAACTAATTTGAAATTTGAGATTTGTAATACTTTTAGGATGTAAAGGTATATCATAAAAATATAGATTTATGTCACAAACTATTAAGTAAAATAATTACTCTTTAAAAAGGCAATTAAAACTTGAAAAGGTTTTTTTAATGAATTCTAGCATTAATTAAGGATAGGGACTTAAGTCTTTAAAATATGATTGATTTGCACAAGTTCTAAGATGTAATAAACTTAAGTGATAGTAATAAACTTAAGTGATAGTTTTATGAAATGATTTATAAACAATATTAGTATTAAAGAAAATATACTAAAAAATGTGACTGTGAAAAATAAAAGACGTGAATAAAAAGAATTTGGTATAACTGAGAATAAAACCAATAGGAAAAAAATATGTAATTTATACGTAAATCATTCCGTCACACAAATATTGATCTAGTATTCGAGTTTGTAACTTTGAGGTGTTTATAATGGTCTGAAAAAAGGATTTATCACTCGATTCATGACGAAGAACATTGATGAGGATTTTTGGTTAGGTACTTGAGTTTTCTATCATAGTTTAGAGCTATGCAAGGAAAGCAATGGTTTCTGAGCAAAGAGCCTGATTAAAGTCCGCACTAGAGGATCGGGGGATTGATACTAGTTCGGAAATAAAGTTGTGTATTCAAATAGGAGACCGAATAAGATATTTCATACAGATGATCTGTGTATATTATGTGAAATTAAGTCTAAAGATAAATGTTTTAGGCAAACTTTTATTTGGGTAATTTCAAAGACAAAATTCTTTTAAGTGGAGGAGAATGTTACGACCTAGAATTTGAGCACTTTAAAATATACTACTTAAAGTAATTTTAAATATAAAACAAGTAAGGTTATATGATTCAAAAAATATTAGATAGGATTTGGAAAAGAGAAATATACACAAAAATAGTAACATTTTCCTATATCGACAAAAGAGACAAAATGTTTATTTTGGAAAAGTAAGTTTCAATGGTTAACTAAATTATTTTAATTTATTTATGAGTATTTACATTTTTAAATAACATTATACAAATTTGTTTTTAAATTTGGTTTACATAAATAAATAGTTTAACTAAAATGTCAAAATGTGACCGTAAAACATTTTGTCGAAAAATAACGTTTTGTCAATTAAAAGTTGTCGCAATGTTGTTGCACCTTTATTTTCTTATATAGAAACATATGTTCAAATAGTATAAGTATTAATTAATTCACTAATCAAGTTTACTTTTGCTAAACATGCTTATAAAATTCTAGAATACAATTAAGAAAAAGTAAGCACAAAAAGACAAACATGTTATTTCAAAGTAAAAAGTTAACATCAAATCAAACCAAACATAATTATTATATTCGTTACTTAATACTTAAGTGAAAATGACATAAAGTATTGATTTGAAATGAGAAGTTAAGTGTTGAAAAAATAAGGTCGCTTAAAAAGTAAAAGGTATTTTGGTCTTTTTACAAAATATTATTTTAATCCCAAACTTTTTCAATAAATAAGCATCAACTTTCTCACTTTTTTACACTTCTTCTTCTTCCTTTTTCAAGATTTTCTTCGACTCTCTAATGGCTTCTTCTCTTCTCTTTTCTTACTAACTTTTCTTAAAATCATATCAAATCAACTACAAACACCATCAAACTTTTCCAAAGACCTTAGAATACCATTAAAACATGGTTTAACGTCTAAAAAGTAAAGAAATGATGGAGGAAGGGGTGGAGTAGGAGGAGGCTGAACCTATGCAGGAGGGAGGAGCAAGTCGTGAAGCTTCGGAGCAAAAAAAGAAGGAAGTGCTGTCGGAATCAAAAGGAAAGTCTACAAAAAAGTTTGGTGGAGTGGAACTAATCATGGGTACTCCAAATCTTAGTTTGTTTTAATTAAATTTAAGTTGATAACACACATGTTAAATTATAAATTAATATATTGAATATTGGTTGATATTAGATGATAACTTGGTTGATATTATGGTTGATTACATGATTGTTTATATGGATGATAACTTGTTTGACAAATTATAAGAGAAATGGCTAGTGAGTATAATTAATTAAATGAGAATTAAATCCATATAAGTATGTATAGAGAAATTATTCAGCCGCTTGATGATTTCTAAATATATAAAAAGATTGAAAATGATATTTTAATAATATGATATTATAATATGAAATGAAATGGAAAATGAGTTTGAAATATAAAAATATTGTTTAAAATAAGTTAAAATAGTTTAAATATGGTTTAAAACAAATTTGAAGTGTTTCAGACAAGTTCAGAAGCAATTCACAAAATTAGTCAAAATCGAGCTCATCGCGTAGCGGCCGTTCGTAAATTTCGACATGTAACTTCAAATTAATGTAGAGAATGATTTTTAAATCGTATTTCTTCGATATAAAAATTCTTTAGTCCACAATGATAATATTTTTCCAATGAAGAACGAAAATCAAGATTTCATGAAGCAGATTTTGAAATATGTCCAAAACAATTTTTTAAAAACATTGCGGTTTTGTAGTTCGGAATCCAAAAATGGATTTCTTTAAAAATCATATTTTTAAATGTTTTACAAAGGAGTTCTTTGGCTCAGGGAAAAAGTTTGAGAAAAATTTAACTTTAGGGACAAAAGTTTTGCTTTTTAGGTTGAAAGACACTTTTTAGTGTAAATCACATAATGATAGTTCCAACTATCATTTTCTCAGCACAGTAGAAAGTGTCCTCGGACTAAAAACAAAATTTGTTGTCATCGGGACTAAATTTTTTTTAGACTTCTTCGCTGTGCCCATTTTCCTGTTTTAAAAATATGAAATAAATTTGATAACTCTATTAAAATGGTTTAAAAGAGATTGGAATAGAAAATATGAATTTTCAAATATTAAAAAGTTGTTCAAATCAAATAAGCTTATACAACACTTTTTGCAACACTTCTATGCTGCGAATTCTATAACTTTTTAAATATGTGTTTGAACTTAATGATTTTTCCTTGAATCAAGAATGTTTTTGAAAAGGAAAATTAGGAGTTTAAAAGATAATTTATGTAACGACCCTGGATTTTGGGCCTTTTATTTTAGTAAATATTTAATCTAATTAAATAAAATATTAATTTATCATAATATGACTTTTGGAAATATTCACAATTTTTTTTTATAGATTGTACTTTTTAAAAGGAAAATTGATTTGGAAAATTTAAAATTAAATCTCTTAATAATATTTACAATAAAATATACCTTATATAATTAGATTAAAATACTTTACCTAGTTAACATCTGATAAATGAATATATATGGATAATAATGTTTGAAATGAAATCAAATTCTATCAGTATAAGATATAAGTAAACCATATGAATGCAATTTAAATATTGATAGTTAGGATATAAAATATAAATACTAAATATAAACATAAATAAGTAAGCATGAATATAATTTAAATATTGATAGTTATAATATAAAATATAAATATTAAATCATATTGTACATAATTTAAATATTGATAGTTAAATTACAAATATAATTGAAAATAAGCACAAAGTATAAAATGAAACAAGACCAAAGTCAGGTAAACCTGACACATATGTGTAAACTATTCAAACTAGAAGTCAGATAAAACAAACATCTCTAAGACAAATATTTATATATAAATTATCTTCATCTACAAGCCAAATTCCTAACTGCAAAGTATGTATCTACATACAAAATATATTTTCATAACAAAACAATAACACAACAAATCTTCATATGCAAGCCAAATATCTAGCTACTAAGTGTATGTATTCATACAAAATATATATAAAACAAACATAATAATAATTATGTAAACATGTTATCCAAGGCATAAATGCCAATCTCTCAGCCTAACATTTTGTCTAATCAAAATATTACAAATCCTTTGCTTTGCAGTAATAAAAAAATCTGTTCATATAAAAACAAAGCTAAGAAAACAATAGTACCGGTTACTACCTTCCCTTATACATTTGTTATCTTCTATATATAATTGTGATCATCTTCTTTTTAGTTCGTTCAGTAATACTTGAGAAACAAAAAGATGAAGACAGGAATAAAAGCTCAAGTCTAAAATAAAAAACAGAAAATACTAGGCAGTTTTCAACAACAAGTTTTCAAATCATGAAGTATTCTCTGTTCAAAAGGATTACAGGTGAGTAAACATCAATTTTAAAGTTTAATTAATTAAGATTAGCAAAGATGATTCGTTTATTATGTGGTATTATATCTGTTTGAACTGGAATATAACTCTGTGTATATTATGTTGAATATGCGCTTTGCGCTTATATGATTTTTGTTTGATGATAATAAACATATATACATTCATTTATATGTATTTGTTAATATACTATTCTATTTTTCACAGTTTAAATAAATATTTGTTGAATAAAATAGATTACACAGAATTTGAACAAACAGATATTTTATTCAAATAAATATTTATTACAATTTTGAATAGTACAATTTCATGCTCTCACTATACATATACAATCACATCACATTTCATATTTACAGTTCACCTCACTACATATCACTCACACTCATATTTTGTTTTCAACTTCATTCCAGTTTGAATCCAGCATCTGAGCAATCTGCAAAAATATAAACTAACGCAGTAAAATTGAAAAAGAAATATTTTTGCAATATAAAATGAAAGATAATTTTTTGAAAATATGATTTGCCTCAGTTATTTGGGTTGTTCGTCATAATTTAAATTTGAATTCATCATACACGAACAACTTGTGACATACACAGTGTATTACTGTATATGCCACAAGGACGTGCACGCCGATATATACACTTGATTGATTTACAGGGACAGGTGAGCACAGGTCAAACCCAAGTAAAAAGCCGGGTTCAACTCACGTGCAACATAAATAAAATATCAACTTCATCACAAGGTCAAACCCGAGCTGTGAAACTGGATTCAACACAGGTGCAAATGGCCAAAAAAACTCAAGAATCAAGTGTCGACTGATCTAATATAAACAAGACAGTAACTCAGTGCCAACATGGTCACTTGAACAAAATGAACAAGTGGAGCATCTGTGTAAACTGGGACAGTATGGACAGAGCTCGAGCACAGTTGAAACTCAAGCAAATGAAAACATCACAGTGACATGCTACAACTTCAAATGATGCAAGTGCTAACCAGAGTGAAGTCCAACACAATGACAACATGACAGCAGTTTATACAACACGAATAAACCACTGCAACAAAGTGTACGAACTCAAGTGAATACAAAAAAATGATCAGCCATCAAAATATAGAAGCAAGTAAATGCAGCACATATATACATACATAGGTGCATGTATACACATGACAGAAGTTCTGCATCAAAAATGAAGACCACAAGTGAAGTAAACAACAATGTCGAGCTCACTGCAACTCAAGGAGATAGTCGACCAACAGTGCAACAGATCAAGTGACACAGTGAATCGAAAAATGCACTTACAGATGAGCAACTACAAGATGAACAACAGGAATGCATGTACAGCAAAGTCAGTATCAAAGAGACAACATAAGTATACAATATAGCATGTGCAAACAGTCGAAGACATGAATGCAACAAAGTTCACAAGTGCAGACACAAGGGTAGTGAACAGTACAGGTAAACTTGCAACAAACAAGAAAATGAACCAAAGTAGTACAGCATGCACAAAGTCGTACAAGATAACAGCAACTTCAATATGCTCAAGTGAATGCAACTTCGTCAATCAAAGTCGAGGATGCAAATGAAGACTTCAAGTACAAGGCAACAAGTACAACATTGTACAAACCCAAGCAACAACTACAAAGACCAGATACTCGATGCAACTCAGTGGAAAATGAAGGCAACCTGACTATCACTGACTAAATTCACTTATGCAAACTTACTTGAAGATTGCCATCAACATGATGATAATATAGCAGCCCCAAAATCAGTGATACAACAACAAATAATGCAAAGAACAAAATACAGTGTCAAGCTCATGTAAGCAACAGATAAGGATGCAGACACCAAGTTCAACAACATACAAACAAGCATGCAACAGCAAGCTTGCAACAGAGAGCATATGCATCAACTACAAGCAGATACAACTCGACCAGTAACCAAGGCTACAAAGTTTAAGAAATCAATTGGCTGCAGTAAACACAATCAGTGAAGACAGAGTTCAACATCAAGGTTGATCAAGCCAAAAATTCATGTAATCAATCAAAGCCGAAGTCAAAATTGAACCAAGTCAATATGTTGAACAAGTCAACAAAGTGAAAATTCACGAAATCAGTATTGTCAAAATCAAACAAGTGTTCACCGTGATAGCCAAGAAAATTGACCACGAAATCAAATCAATACCGTGTAAATCAAGCATCAAAAAGACGGAATTGACAAAGTCAGATTTCATCTCATCATCCAAGTATAATCGAATGGCCAAAGCAAATCAGTAGACAAATTCAAACACGAATATACGAACACAAAAATAGGATTTCAAATCCTATATAAGCCCAATCATCATCGGCAGATTAATCATCGAGTTCAAGCATCAACCAGCAAAGCAAAAGGAGAAAAATACATAATGAAAAAGCAGAACGAATTCGATCCAAAATTGAAGAGCCGTAAGCAAATCAAAAGCATCGGAGCCTACTATCGAACAAGATCGAGCGGCGCTTCAATTTTGCACAACCCTAGTTTGAATCGCAAGGAGCAAAAGCAATTTGCAGAAACCCTAATTCGCAAAGAGGAACGAAAGAGAATCGGCCATATTTTCACAAGCAACAGGAAAAAGGAACGGAGCAACTAAAAGTCAAACGGGCTAAAGAAAAAGTGGATCGGCCTTGTTTATAAAAGGGCTTTTTTATTTAAGGGTTTTTAATTTTGGTTTAGGGTTGTTTAAGTACTATTTGTTTTTAATTGTTGTTTTTAATTTTTTCAAATCGAAAACTGGTAAATCACCACCTAGGGTTTAGGTAGTGTCAGATTGTCTAGTTAGAATTAGTTCAGTGAGCAGGGTGTGCGAGTTTGCAAAGTTCTATTGTAGGCGGGAGCAGAGTTTGCGAGTAAACGAAGCTCTATAGGCGGGAAGCAAAGTTTGCGAGTAAACGAAACTCTATAGGCGGGAGCAGGGTGTGCGAGTCTAGTAGAGTGTTTGTGAGCGGGAGCAAATGTTTGCGAGCAGGGTGTGCGAGTCTAGTAGAGTGTTTGTGAGCGGGAGCAAATGTCTGCGAGCCTAGTAGAGTGTTTGTAAGCGTGATACTGTTTAATTCTTATAGAAATCTGTGAATGCAGCAGTAGGCAGGGGTTGCCGAAGCTGGGTAAATTTTGTGTGTGATTTACTTTTCAGCATATTTATTTCTGCAATTTATTTCTGTGTTCAAATCGAGAAAATTTGCTATAACCCTATTCACACCCCCTCTAGGGTTAATCTAGATCCTACAAGTGGTATCAGAGCCCGGTATTTTTAACTCTAGAGTCATGAATCCACCAGATAATATTTTTGAGGGTCATTTCAATATTATTCCTTCTATTTTCGATGGAACAGATTTTTTGAACTGGAAATTGAAAATGGAATTTTATTTAAAATCTGTTAATATTAAATGTTGCGATATTATTGAAAATGGGTGTGATAAAACCGATAAGGAAAGTATCTCGATTAATGCTCTTACTATGCATATATTATATTCTCATATTAATCGTGATAATTTTAATTTTGTTTCTCTTAGTGAAAATGCACAGAAAATCTGGAATACTCTCGATGCAATATATGGTGCAAAAGTCAACAGCAATGAGAAGTCCTCCACAACCGACTCAGTTAAAGAAATATGCTTAACAGGATTGGTAAATAGCAGTTGTGATGAGAATGATGATGATGGAGCAACCGAGCTGGCATTACGAACAGAGAATTCAAAAAGGAAATTTGCAGCCAAGTGGAATAAAAGCGATAGCAGTGAAAGTGAGGAAGCAGATATGTGCCTTCATGGGAATATAACCGATAGCGACGACGACGAGCCAAGCGAGGTATCAAAACTTACTCACTCTGAATTACTTATTTATTTCCACAAGGTAAATGGCTGTTTTAAACGACTTAGGGAGAAGTATGCCAAACTTGAATCACAAAATGATACTTTGTTAGAATTAAATGAGCAACTCGACAAATTAGTTAAAACCTATCAACGTAAGATCCCTAAGTGTGATAAGTGTCCAACATTCGAAAAGGAAATTGAAAAATCAGAAATCAATATAAAATCACTTGAAAATGAAATTCTGATTTTAAAAGAGAATGAAAATAATAGGAGAGAGAATTCTATTGAAAAGTGCACACAATTGATAAATGAAAATGAATCTCTCAAAACACAAGTCCAACAATTGTCAACCACTTTAGATAAATTTTCAAAAAGTGAAAAATCGTTGAATATGTTAATAGGAAAACAAACTATCAATATTGATAGACAAGGACTTGGATATACTCACTCTGAATATGTTAGAAATGAGATTAATCAAGAAAATTCAATGTGCACGATTTGTAGAAAATATGGACACAATCACAATAATTGTTGGTATAGACCCAAACATGTGAAAACTATACCAATTTGGGTTCCAAAAGGCACAAATATAAAATCTTTGAAAGTCAAACAAATTTGGGTGCCAAAAGGAACATATATAAATAGTTTTGGGTCTCCAAAAACATATTTTTCATATTCTGCCACTAACAACCATGGACCTATAAAAACAAATAGGTCACATAAATCTTTTCCCGTGTAGGTGTGGTGGCAGGCTAAGGAACAACAACAGTGTTCTCTGGATTTCGGCTGTTCCAGAAACACAACGGGCGACAAAGCAAAGTTCCTTAGCCTAGTATAAAGGTGACAGAATCACAATGGACAACAACGAAAAATTATCGTAAAGTTAAAACAGGTAAAATTGTTTTTAACGATATATTAAATGTGATTATCTGCACCATACTCTAAATTAAAATTAGCCAATATTGAGATAAACAAAAGATGATGATTTTGATGCTATGATTTTTTTTCAAAATATTGACCAATCATCTTTAAATAGAATTACTTGGAGTAATTATGATGGTTGACTGATTCGGACTTAATTGATATGATTTTTTGATTTGTTCTTAATTATGACCTTGATTTGTGTTAAATAATGACCAATCAGATTTTCAACTTTGAATTTGTTCGGTCAAATGATGGTTACTCATGCTACACATATATATATTTGTTTTGACATTTTGGTCACTACTTGTAAATTTGCACGATTTCAATTTTCAAGAGAAAGTTGTTAAAAAGGATTTTAAGAAATTTTTTGAATTTTTTTGAAACTTTATGAAATTGTTGAAACTTCAAGAGATTGTTTTTGAAATAATAATGAAGTTTTAATGACTGTTGATAGTTGTTCATCCTATGGTTTCTAAGTTTAACACTATGATATTTGTTTGAGTGATAACATGGCTTCATTTCAAATTTCATTCTGAGATAGTTTGTTGAAATTTCACAAATCTGTCTTTGACATCCATCGAGTGAATTTTGAGTGAAATTTAAATTCAGGTGCAGATTACACTGGTAATATAGTTGATAGAAAAATTACTAGTGGAACGTGATTAATTTTTGAAACATTCATTTGCTGCATCGTTTTTTCAAAGAAAATATCTGCATATTTTTCGCTTGAAATAATTTTCAAATAGCAGAAAATTTTCTTATAAAACCCCCTCGAGAAAATCATGTTTGACCATATTTACAGATTAGTCTTTTTTTTTGAAAAATTGATTTTATAATTTTTGAATTTGATTTTAAATGACTATTTTAACTAATCTAACTCCCTTTGATTATCGAAAAGATGAATAGTGATTGAAAAAGAGATGAGTGTTGATATTTATCATATATTATAACTCGAGAAAGTATAATTAGAAAATTTCTTTAGAATTTCATAACAAGAGTTATAAAATCTTTTTGTTGGGTAAAAATTCCATGACCATTTCTATTTCTATCATCTTTCTATCGACCATCACTCATCAAGGTCATATTTAGTATGTAAATTTGTGGTAGTTTACAAAGGAAATCATTTGTTCTTCAATATCTTTAAATCTGTGAAGGAAATTATTTGTGCTTTAACTTATTATATTCAGCAATAAAAACAAATATCCAAAGTATTCACTCTCATTTAAAAGTCATCACGGTTATGCATGGGTGAATTACTTGGATTTTTGATTATGTGCTTCCATGCTCATTTAAAAGTCCTCACGGTTATGCATGTATGGAACGCATATCAAAATTAATTAATTCAAATAGACAAGTTGATTCTAATCCCATTTAAAGTTCCTCACGGTCATGTGTGGTTAGAAGATGCTTGATTTCATTTTTTAAATAAAAATTGTGAATACTACTAATCTCATTTAAAAGTCCTAACGGTTATGCATGGTTAGTAGATATTCAAATTTCCTGAAATAAATATACCACAAATAGACAGAATTGTATGATTTTTGATGATTTTATCCCCATCACTTCTGAAAGTGGAATATGCGCTTAACAAGGGTAATTATGATTTTTGTTTGAGTTTTATTGAAATTTGATGTTTATATTTAATTGAGTTAAATGTTTGATTCATGTCTATCACTTCATCCCTATTTTTATAACACTGTTATTCTTTTGCTGATAACAAAAGGGGGAGAGAAAAGTTAAGATTTTGTCAAATAGAATCAAGTAAAGGTCAAATAATTTTCAATTTGCATATAGGCTCATTTACATATTTTTATGTGTATGCATATATGTAGGGGGAGTATCATGTAGGGAGGAAACATTTAAATAGGGTTAGCAAATTGAACGATCAATCAAATACATTTAATACATTCAAAATCTTAAATATATGTTTGTTATCATCAAAAGGGGGAGATTGTCGAATATGCGCTTTGCGCTTATATGATTTATGTTTGATGATAATAAACATATATACATTCATTTAAATGTATTTGTCAATATACCATTCTATTTTTCACAGTTTAAATAAATATTTGTTGAATAAAATAAATTACACAGAATTTGAATTCAAACAGATATTTTATTCAAATAAATATTTATTACAATTTTGAATAGTACAATTTCATGCTCTCACTATACATATACAATTACATCACATTTCATATTTACAGTTCACCTCACTACATATCACTCACACTCATATTTTGTTTTCAACTTCATTCCAATTTGAATCCAGCATCTGAGCAATCTGCAAAAATATAAACTAACGCAGTAAAATTGAAAAAGATATATTTTTGCAATATAAAATGAAAGATAATTTTTTGAAAATATGATTTGCCTCAGTTATTTGGGTTGTTCGTCATAATTTAAATTTGAATTCATCATACACGAACAACTTGTGACATACACAGTGTATTACTGTATATGCCACAACGCCGTGCACGCCGATATATACACTTGATTGATGTACAGGGACAGGTGAGCACAGGTCAAACCCAAATAAAAAGCCGGGTTCAACTCACGTGCAACATAAATAAAATATCAACTTCATCACAAGGTCAAACCCGAGCTGTGAAACTGGATTCAACACAGGTGCAAATGGCCAAAAAAACTCAAGAATCAAGTGTCGACTGATCTAATATAAACAAGACAGTAACTCAGTGCCAACATGGTCACTTGAACAAAATGAACAAGTGGAGCATCTGTGTAAACTGGGCAAGTATGGACAGAGCTCGAGCACAGTTGAAACTCAAGCAAATGAAAACATCGCAGTGACATGCTACAACTTCAAATGATGCAAGTGCTAACCAGAGTGAAGTCCAACACAATGACAACATGACAGCAGTTTATACAACACGAATAAACCACTGCAACAAAGTGTATGAACTCAAGGGAATACAAAAAAATGATCAGCCATCAAAGTATAGATGCAAGTAAATGCAGAACATATATACATACATAGGTGCATGTATAAACATGACAGAAGTTCTGCATCAAAAATGAAGACCACAATTGAAGTAAACAACAATGTCGAGCTCACTGCAACTCAAGGAGATAGTCGACCAACAGTGCAACAGATCAAGTGACACAGTGAATCGAAAAATGCACTTACAGATGAGCAACTACAAGATGAACAACAGGAATGCATGTACAGCAAAGTCAGTATCAAAGAGACAACATAAGCATACAATATAGCATGTGCAAACAGTCGAAGACATGAATGCAACAAAGTTCACAAGTGCAGACACAAGGGTAGTGAACAGTACAGGTAAACTGGCAACAAACAAGAAAATGAACCAAAGTAGTACAGCATGCACAAAGTCGTACAAGATAACAGCAACTTCAATATGCTCAAGTGAATGCAACTTCGTCAATCAAAGTCGAGGCTGCAAATGAAGACTTCAAGTACAAGGCAACAAGTACAACACTGTACAAACCAAAGCAACAACTACAAAGACCAGATACTTGATGCAACTCAGTGGAAAATGAAGGCAACCTGACTATCACTGACTAAATTCACGTATGCAAACTTACTAGAAGATTTCCATCAACATGATGATAATATAGCAGCCCCAAAATCAGTGATACAACAACAAATAATGCAAACAACAAAATACAGTGTCAAGCTCATGTATGCAACAGATAAGGATGCAGACACCAAGTGCAATAACATACAAACAAGCATGCAACAGCAAGCTTGCAACAGAGAGCATATGCATCAACTACAAGCAGATACAACTCGACCAGTAACCAAGGCTACAAAGTTTGAGAAATCAATTGGCTGCAGTAAACACAACCAGTGAAGACAGAGTTCAACATCAAGGTTGATCAAGCCAAAATTCATGTAATCAATCAAAGCCGAAGTCAAAATTGAACCAAGTCAATATGTTGAACAAGTCAACAAAGTGAAAATTCACGAAATCAGTATTGTCAAAATCAAACAAGTGTTCACCGTGATAGCCAAGAAAATTGACCACGAAATCAAATCAATACCGTGTAAATCAAGCATCAAAAATACGGAATTGACAAAGTCAGATTTCATCTCAATCATCCAAGTACAATCGAATGGCCAAAGAAAATTAGTAGACAAATTCAAACACGAATATACGAACACAAAAATAGGATTTCAAATCCTATATAAGCCCAATCATCATCGGCAGATTAATCATCGAGTTTAAGCATCAACCAGCAAAGCAAAAGGAGAAAAATACATACTGAAATAGCAGAACGAATTCGATCCAAAATTGAAGAGCCATAAGCAAATCAAAAGCATCGGAGCCTACTATCGAACGAGATCGAGCGGCGCTTCAATTTTGCACAACCCTAGTTTGAATCGCAAGGAGCAAAAGCAATTTGCAGAAACCCTAATTCGCAAAGAGGAACGAAAGAGAATCGGCCATATTTTCACAAGCAACAGGAAAAAGGAACGGAGCAACTAAAAGTCAAACGGGCTAAAGAAAAAGTGGATCGGCCTTGTTTATAAAAGGGCTTTTTTATTTAAGGGTTTTTAATTTTGGTTTAGGGTTGTTTAAGTACTATTTGTTTTTATTTGTTGTTTTTAATTTTTTCAAATCGAAAACTGGTAAATCACCACCTAGGGTTTAGGTAGTGTCAGATTGTCTAGTTAGAATTAGTTCAGTGAGCAGGGTGTGCGAGTTTGCAAAGTTCTATTGTAGGCGGGAGCAGAGTTTGCGAGTAAACGAAGCTCTATAGGCGGGAAGCAAAGTTTGCGAGTAAACGAAACTCTATAGGCGGGAGCAGGGTGTGCGAGTCTAGTAGAGTGTTTGTGAGCGGGAGCAAATGTTTGCGAGCAGGGTGTGCGAGTCTAGTAGAGTGTTTGTGAGCGGGAGCAAATGTCTGCGAGTCTAGTAGAGTGTTTGTAAGCGTGATACTGTCTAATTCTAATAGAAATCTGTGAATGCAGCAGTAGGCAGGGGTTGCCGAAGCTGGGTAAATTTTTTGTGTGATTTACTTTTCAGCATATTTATTTCTGCAATTTATTTCTATGTTCAAATCGAGAAAATTTGCTATAACCCTATTCACCCCCCTCTAGGGTTAATCTAGATCCTACAAGTGGTATCAGAGCCCGGTATTTTTAACTCTAGAGTCATGAATCCACCAGATAATATTTTTGAGGGTCATTTCAATATTATTCCTTCTATTTTCGATGGAACAAATTTTTTGAACTGGAAATTGAAAATGGAATTTTATTTAAAATCTGTTAATATTAAATGTTGCGATATTATTGAAAATGGGTGTGATAAAACCGATAAGGAAAGTATCTCGATTAATGCTGTTACTATGCATATATTATATTCTCATATTAATCATGATAATTTTAATTTTGTTTCTCTTAGTGAAAATGCACAGAAAATCTGGAATACTCTCGATGCAATATATGGTGCAAAAGTCAACAGCAATGAGAAGTCCTCCACAACCGACTCAGTTAAAGAAATATGCTTAACAGGATTGGTAAATAGCAGTTGTGATGAGGATGATGATGATGGAGCAACCGAGCTGGCATTACGAACAGAGAATTCAAAAAGGAAATTTGCAGCCAAGTGGAATAAAAGCGATAGCAGTGAAAGTGAGGAAGCAGATATGTGCCTTCATGGGAATATAACCGATAGCGACGACGACGAGCCAAGCGAGGTATCAAAACTTACTCACTCTGAATTACTTATTTATTTCCACAAGGTAAATGGCTGTTTTAAACGACTTAGGGAGAAGTATGCCAAACTTGAATCACAAAATGGTACTTTGTTAGAATTAAATGAGCAACTCGACAAATTAGTTAAAACCTATCAAAGTAAGATCCCTAAGTGTGATAAGTGTCCAACATTCGAAAAGGAAATTGAAAAATCAGAAATCAATATAAAATCACTTGAAAATGAAATTCTGATTTTAAAAGAGAATGAAAATAATAGGAGAGAGAATTCTATTGAAAAGTGCACACAATTGATAAATGAAAATGAATCTCTCAAAACACAAGTCCAACAATTGTCAACGAATTTAGATAAATTTTCAAAAGGTGAAAAATCGTTGAATATGTTAATAGGAAAACAAACTATCAATATTGATAGACAAGGACTTGGATATACTCACTCTGAATATGTTAGAAATGAGATTAATCATGAAAATTCAATGTGCACGATTTGTAGAAAATATGGACACAATCACAATAATTGTTGGTATAGACCCAAACATGTGAAAACTATACCAATTTGGGTTCCAAAAGGCACAAATATAAAATCTTTGAAAGTCAAACAAATTTGGGTGCCAAAAGGAACATATATAAATAGTTTTGGTTCTCCAAAAACATATTTTTCATATTCTGCCACTAACAACCATGGACCTATAAAAACAAATAGGTCACATAAATCTTTTCCCGTGTAGGTGTGGTGGCAGGCTAAGGAACAACAACAGTGTTCTCTGGATTTTGGCTGTTCCAGAAACACAACGGGCGACAAAGCAAAGTTCCTTAGCCTAGTATAAAGGTGACAGAATCACAATGGACAACAACGAAAAATTATCGTAAAGGTAAAATAGGTAAAATTGTTTTTAACGGTATATTAAATGTGATTATCTGCACCATACTCTAAATTAAAATTAGCCAATATTGAGATAAACAAAAGATGATGATTTTGATGCTATGATTTTTTTTTCAAAATATTGACCAATCACCTTTAAATAGAATTACTTGGAGTAATTATGATGGTTGACTGATTCGGACTTAATTGATATGATTTTTTGATTTCTTCTTAATTATGACCTTGATTTGTGTTTTAATAATGACCAATCAGATTTTCAACTTTGAATTTGTTCGGTCAAATGATGGTTACTCATGCTACACGTATATATATTTGTTTTGACATTTTGGTCACTACTTGTAAATTTGCACGATTTCAATTTTCAAGAGAAAGTTGTTAAAAAGGATTTTAAGAATTTTTTTGAATTTTTTTGAAACTTTATGAAATTGTTGAAACTTCAAGAGATTGTTTTTGAAATAATAATGAAGTTTTAATGACTGTTGATAGTTGTTCATCCTATGGTTTCTAAGTTTAACACTATGATATTTGTTTGAGTGATAACATGGCTTCATTTCAAATTTCATTCTGAGATAGTTTGTTGAAATTTCACAAATCTGTCTTTGACATCCATCGAGTGAATTTTGAGTGAAATTTAAATTCAGGTGCAGATTACACTGGTAATATAGTTGATAGAAAAATTACTAGTGGAACGTGATTAATTTTTGAAACATTCATTTGCTGCATCGTTTTTTCAAAGAAAATATCTGCATATTTTTCGCTTGAAATAATTTTCAAATAGCAGAAAATTTTCTTATAAAACCCCCTCGAGAAAATCATGCTTGACCATATTTACATATTAGTCTTTTTTTTGAAAAATTGATTCTATAATTTTTGAATTTGATTTTAAATGACTATTTTAACTAATCTAACTCCCTTTGATTATCGAAAAGATGAATAGTGATTGAAAAAGAGATGAGTGTTGATATTTATCATATATTATAACTCGAGAAAGTATAATTAGAAAATTTCTTTAGAATTTCATAACAAGAGTTATAAAATCTTTTTGTTGGGTAAAAATTCCATGACCATTTCTATTTCTATCATCTTTCTATCGACCATCACTCATCAAGATCATATTTAGTATTTAAATTTGTGGTAGTTTACAAAGGAAATCATTTGTTCTTCAATATCTTTAAATCTGTGAAGGAAATTATTTGTGCTTCAACTTATTATATTCAGCAATAAAAATAAATATCCAAAGTATTCACTCTCATTTAAAAGTCCTCACGGTTATGCATGGGTGAATTACTTGGATTTTTGATTATGTGCTTGCATGCTCATTTAAAAGTCCTCACGGTTATGCATGTATGGAACGCATATCAAAATTAATTAATTCAAATAGACAAGTTGATTCTAATCCCATTTAAAAGTCCTCACGGTCATGTGTGGTTAGAAGATACTTGATTTCATTTTTTAAATAAAAATTGTGAATACTACTAATCTCATTTAAAAGTCCTAACGGTTATGCATGGTTAGTAGATATTCAAATTTCCTGAAATAAATATACCACAAATAGACAGAATTGTATGATTTTTGATGATTTTATCCCCATCACTTCTGAAAGTGGAATATGCGCTTAACAAGGGTAATTATGATTTTTGTTTGAGTTTTATTGAAATTTGATATTTATATTTAATTGAGTTAAATATTTGATTCATGTCTGTCACTTCATCCCTATTTTTATAACACTGTTATTCTTTTGCTGATAACAAAAGGGGGAGAGAAAAGTTAAGGTTTTGTCAAATAGAATCAAGTAAAGGTCAAATAATTTTCAATTTGCATATAGGCTCATTTACATATTTTTATGTGTATGCATATATGTAGGGGAAGTATCATGTAGAGAGGAAACATTTAAATAGGGGTAGCAAATTGAACGATCAATCAAATACATTTAATACATTCAAAATCTTAAATATTTGTTTGTTATCATCAAAAGGGGGAGATTGTTGAATATGCGCTTTGCGCTTATATGATTTTTGTTTGATGATAATAAACATATATACATTCATTTAAATGTATTTGTTAATATACTATTCTATTTTTCACAGTTTAAATAAATATTTGTTGAATAAAATAAATTACACAGAATTTGAATTCAAACAGATATTTTATTCAAATAAATATATATTACAATTTTGAATAGTACAATTTCATGCTCTCACTATACATATACAATTACATCACATTTCATATTTACAGTTCACCTCACTACATATCACTCACACTCATATTTTGTTTTCAACTTCATTCCAGTTTGAATCCAGCATCTGAGCAATCTGCAAAAATATAAACTAACGCAGTAAAATTGAAAAAGAAATATTTTTGCAATATAAAATGAAAGATAATTTTTTGAAAATATGATTTGCTTCAGTTATTTGGGTTGTTCGTCATAATTTAAATTTGAATTCATCATACACGAACAACTTGTGACATACACAGTGTATTACTGTATATGCCACAAGGCCGTGCACGCCGATATATACACTTGATTGATTTACAGGGACAGGTGAGCACAGGTCAAACCCAAATAAAAAGCCGGGTTCAACTCACGTGCAACATAAATAAAATATCAGCTTCATCACAAGGTCAAACCCGAGCTGTGAAACTGGATTCAACACAGGTGCAAATGGGCAAAAAAAACTCAAGAATCAAGTGTCGACTGATCTAATATAAACAAGACAGTAACTCAGTGCCAACATGGTCACTTGAACAAAATGAACAAGTGGAGCATCTGTGTAAACTGGGCAAGTATGGACAGAGCTCGAGCACAGTTGAAACTCAAGCAAATGAAAACATCACAGTGACATGCTACAACTTCAAATGATGCAAGTGCTAACTAGAGTGAAGTCCAACACAATGACAACATGACAGCAGTTTATACAACACGAATAAACCACTGCAACAAAGTGTACGAACTCAAGTGAATACAAAAAAATGATCAGCCATCAAAGTATAGATGCAAGTAAATGCAGCACATATATACATACATAGGTGCATGTATACACATGACAGAAGTTCTGCATCAAAAATGAAGACCACAAGTGAAGTAAACAACAATGTCGAGCTCACTGCAACTCAAGGAGATAGTCGACCAACAGTGCAACAGATCAAGTGACACAGTGAATCGAAAAATGCACTTACAGATGAGCAACGACAAGATGAACAACAGGAATGCATGTACAGCAAAGTCAGTATCAAAGAGACAACATAAGTATACAATATAGCATGTGCAAACAGTCGAAGACATGAATGCAACAAAGTTCACAACTGCAGACACAAGTGTAGTGAACAGTACAGGTAAACTGTCAACAAACAAGAAAATGAACCAAAGTAGTACAGCATGCACAAAGTCGTACAAGATAACAGCAACTTCAATATGCTCAAGTGAATGCAACTTCGTCAATCAAAGTCGAGGCTGCAAGTGAAGACTTCACGTACAAGGCAATAAGTACAACACTGTACAAACCCAAGCAACAACTACAAAGACCAGATACTCGATGCAACTCAGTGGAAAATGAAGGCAACCTGACTAACACTGACTAAATTAACTTATGCAAACTTACTTGAAGATTGCCATCAACATGATGATAATATAGCAGCCCCAAAATCAGTGATACAACAACAAATAATGCAAACAACAAAATACAGTGTCAAGCTCATGTATGCAACAGATAAGGATGCAGTCACCAAGTTCAACAACATACAAACAAGCATGCAACAGCAAGCTTGCAACAGAGAGCATATGCATCAACTACAAGCAGATACAACTCAACCAATAACCAAGGCTACAAAGTTTAAGAAATCAATTGGCTGCAGTAAACACAATCAGTGAAGACAGAGTTCAACATCAAGGTTGATCAAGCAAAAAATTCATGTAATCAATCAAAGCCGAAGTCAAAATTGAACCAAGTCAATATGTTGAACAAGTCAACAAAGTGAAAATTCACGAAATCAGTATTGTCAAAATCAAACAAGTGTTCACCGTGATAGCCAAGAAAATTGACCACGAAATCAAATCAATACCGTGTAAATCAAGCATCAAAAATACGGAATTGACAAAGTCAGATTTCATCTCAATCATCCAAGTATAATCGAATGGCCAAAGCAAATCAGTAGACAAATTCAAACACGAATATACGAACACAAAAATAGGATTTCAAATCCTATATAAGCCCAATCATCATCGGCAGATTAATCATCGAGTTCAAGCATCAACCAGCAAAGCAAAAGGAGAAAAATACATACCGAAAAAGCAGAACGAATTCGATCCAAAATTGAAGAGTCGTAAGTAAATCAAAAGCATCGGAGCCTACTATCGAACGAGATCGAGCGGCGCTTCAATTTTGCACAACCCTAGTTTGAATCGCAAGGAGCAAAAGCAATTTGCAGAAACCCTAATTCGCAAAGAGGAACGAAAGAGAATCGGCCATATTTTCCCAAGCAACAGGAAAAAGGAACGGAGCAACTAAAAGTCAAACGGGCTAAAGAAAAAGTGGACCGGCCTTGTTTATAAAAGGGCTTTTTTATTTAAGGGTTTTTAATTTTGGTTTAGGGTTGTTTAAGTACTATTTGTTTTTAATTGTTGTTTTTAATTTTTTCAAATCGAAAACTGGTAAATCACCACCTAGGGTTTAGGTAGTGTCAGATTGTCTAGTTAGAATTAGTTCAGTGAGCAGGGTGTGCGAGTTTGCAAAGTTCTATTGTAGGCGGGAGTAGAGTTTGCGAGTAAACGAAGCTCTATAGGCGGGAAGCAAAGTTTGCGAGTAAACGAAACTCTATAGGCGGGAGCAGGGTGTGCGAGTCTAGTAGAGTGTTTGTGAGCGGGAGCAAATGTTTGCGAGCAGGGTGTGCGAGTCTAGTAGAGTGTTTGTGAGCAGGAGCAAATGTCTGCGAGTCTAGTAGAGTGTTTGTAAGCGTGATACTATTTAATTCTAATAGAAATCTGTGAATGCAGCAGTAGGCAGGGGTTGCCGAAGCTGGGTAAATTTTGTGTGTGATTTACTTTTCAGCATATTTATTTCTGCAATTTATTTCTGTGTTTAAATCGAGAAAATTTGCTATAACCCTATTAACCCCCCCTCTAGAGTTAATCTAGGTCCTACATATTATGTGGTGCTCTGTACTTATCTGTAGTGTTACAGTTTGTTTATTTTCATCGAAACTCAAATTATTGCCATCAAATCATGAAAAGTTTAGATATTTTTACAAAAAAGATGTTTAAAACCTAAACCAAGATTTTTAAATTTGTTTGAAGCATGTTGCAAGAATAGTAACCCTGGAAACTTTGTTTACAGGAAATTAAATAAAAATTTGATAAATCCAATTGTTTAAAAAGTTAATTCGTGTTCATAATTTGAAATATTGCTGAAATTCATGATTTTTAAAACAAAAACGAGGATTTTTAATTAAGTATTTCAAGGGCAGTTTGAAATTGAATAAGGTTTGCATTTTTCTCAATTCTTGACAATCGAATCATTAATAATTATTGAAATTTGATTTGAAGCATGTTTGAACATCTATGATGTTGGGAAAAATGTTGAATTTTTTTTCAAACACAATAATTGGTCGAACGAGATGGATTTAGGGCCTGGGTTCATGTTTTTAGTCTTGTCTGTAAATATGTCGAGTTCGTCATCATTACGCGACCGAGTTGCACTAAATTCTGGTGGAGGGTTGCTTGGTGGGTTGTCCAGGTGTGGCCGAAGTTCGAACGTCTCCGGTGATCAGTACGACGGTAGCGAGGTGATTTGGGTCAGTGATGATATTTGTAGTTTTCGTTCGAACTGCTATATTTCGAGTTCGAATTTTTGTAGGCGATTCGACCTTGGATTTCAAGTTCTTGGCTGATTCGTGACTTGCCTGAGAGGTTGGGATTCGCCGGTGTCGAGTCATGCCGCCGTGCACGTGTACGGCGTTGAAGTGGTTGGTGACAGAGTCATGGTGGTCTTCTATCTCGAGTCATGCTCGATTTTTATGGAGTTTGGTCCTGATCCTATAATCTAAAGTTAAAACTTAACTACAGAAAAAAAAATAAAGAAAAAGAGAAGAAGAAGATGGAGTTTGAGTGGAGTATGAGAGAGACTCGGGAAAATTTAGTGGGAACTCGAAGTGCCACTCGAGTTTTAATAGGGAGAGTCTCGGGTTGTTTTTAAACTGCAGCAATATTATAAAGTTTTGTAACTTGATTTTCTACAAGTTTAAGCACTGCAATTTAATGAAGGTTTAATTGCTTAAGTCAAGAATTTAACACAAGTCTTAATTATTTTTGTTAATACTTTAACGATGTTTTAAACACTTAATTATTATTAAGTAATTAATTTAAGTAAGTATAAAATTAATTAATGTTTAAAGTTTGTAGTTAACGATAAATCGGATTTCAAAATTTAAAGAAGACTTATAAAATGTTAATTAAGATGAGTAACTAATATAAATTAATTACTTTTGGGAAGTAATTAAGAATAATTACATTATAATTGTAATTAGAGTTTGGGTTAATAAATGATTAATAATAAATATATTTATAATTAACTACTTTAAGTTAAATAAATAATGATTAGTAGTTAAGTAATTTAATTTCGAATTAATAATTAATTAATTAAGTAATTAATGGTTAATTAATGGATAATTAAGATTTGTTACTTAATAATTAAAGTTATTAACTAATGATTAAGGCCAAGTAATTAAGCAATTAAGGTTTAATAATTGGTTAAGGAATGATTAATTAAATTAATTGATTTGGAAAGAAATAAATAAGTAATTGATAATTAATGGTCAAGTAACAAGGTTAAGTAATTAATTCTCAATTAATTAATTCAAATTGAATTAATTACAATGAGACTCACAAATGATTGCTTACGGATTGTTGTGAATGTAGAATATCTGATTTGTGATATTTATTTGGTGATATTCTGTGATGTTTCTGTGATATGCTCTTGACATATCTATGATGATTCTGTATACTTTATCTGTGATAAATGTTATTTGAATTCAAGTATTGAATTCAGTTGTTTAAATTAATTAGACAACTTGGCCTTTAAAATGGCATTTGGATTTCGATGAGACCGGGATCGGGTGTCATTTATGATTATCCAAAAACCACATCGATCCAATTTAAACGTTAGGTCATGAATTCTCAAGTGAAGATCGAGATGGTGCTTTCAGAATGCAAGGGTTATTTTCGTTGACTCTGAGGGTGATTCTAAAATGAGTGTGACGAGATATTGCCTTCGGTTTCGTTCGAACCCGTAACGAACTTGTATGGATTGAATGCTTTCAGCACATTGTCAGGCGGATGATGAGCATTCTAAGAGATATGTTCTGTAAAGGTAATCGTAGCCTCAAGCCTCATCAATTGGGAATGGCTAAAACAGGGGATGTGCACCAAGGTTAGGTGGGTCATGCCCAAGAAGGACGAGATATACCGCTGTCTAGATGTCCCTTTTTATTTCGGCTGTGTGGGCGGTTGATTGCAACAAATGCCGAGGTTATCTTGTTCGGGACTGTTCAGTAAGGAATGGTTCCAGTCTTGTGTTGCAGGAGAGTTAGGGTGGCTCCTCGGTACGGTGATCTAGGCTACGTACTGTGACGGGAGGTACCACAATAGCCCTGCCATTGTATGGAATCCAATCTCCAATAAGAGTCGTACGTTATGATTTTGTCCAACTATGTTGAAATGTGAGATGTAAGCATTTCAGCTATTTCTGTATTTTACTTGAAAACCCTAGACAATATTATAATATCACTGGATTTCCTATGAAATGTTTTGGTTAGCGTAAGGTAAAAACTTACCCGTATTTATTTGTGGGGTGTCTTAAGTGATACCTTTATTTTCAAAAAAAATTCAAAGTTAATCAACTTTAAACCGTTTACTCATACCAGACCCATATCTGACCCAGAGTTTATATTTTGTTTTCATAAAGTCTTGGGTACTCAAATATTTTTGAGTAGCCAAGTGATAGGTTTTGATTGTTGATTTCTGGAGGAGCTTGGAGCAGGACCCCAGACGTATGTAAATATCTATCTAGTTCCGCTGTGTTATTTGATGTATGTTGTATCTCTGATGTATGTATTGATAGATGTATGTATGACTGTCAGTGTATGATATTGTATAACTCTGGTATATTTAAACTATGTAATAGTTATGTGATGTACTACATTTTGTTCCGTTCCGCGTGAGATTCGAATGTTGTTGTTCTTTCTTTTCTATCTTTTCTATTTCTATCACTTTCTTTCGTAATGATGATACGTCTTTCTAAGAGTAGAAGGGCGGGTCGTCATAGTTGGTATTAGAGCGCTAGGTTGAGCGAATACCTAGGCTCTTGATTGATTTCTTTCTTGAGAGAGCGTATTTGTAATTTTGATATATATTAATTTATTTCTACATATTTGTTGGATTACCTGTTCTGGTTTTCCAATATAAGTTATAAAGGTAGATAGGATAGTGGTGTGTGTAACATGACTACCAATGGTTGGAGTTTGAATGTTTCAGGTTGTAAGTGTATCTGTCGAGACTGTAGACCTATTATCGTCTCGAGTGAACTTTGGGTGGTGTAAGGATTTCATCGATCTCTGAAGGAAACCTGTTAAGTTTCAGAGTTCATCTTTGAAGTGTAAGTTTGGATGAGCTAGAGTTTGGATCTGTTGGTTGGACGGAAGGTAGTCATGATATCTTGATACCTTAAGATGTAGTAGTTGTGTGATCAGACGCAGTGACTTTGGATGTCTCCAAAGATTTTTCTTTAGGACATGCTAAGGAAGTATGTCTGTTTTGGTGTTGTGGCTAAGTTCAGTAGGATATTCCTGTTGTGCAAGGTCTGAGATTCTCGAAGAGCTTTGGATAGGAAGTCTTTGGGCATCTGAGTCAGCAGTGCAGCTCGAAGCGTTCTGTGTGCCGTCGAGAAGTTTTCTTGCTTAGTAGTTTTTCTTGAGGTAATTTCAAGAGTAGTAGAGTAGATCCATTTCTTCGATGGATTGGCTCGATAAATATATGGTTGTTCTGAATTATGATGGGAAAGCAGTTTCTTTGGAAACTGATTTGGGTAGAATTACCAGAGTGTCGTGTGATAATTCTGGAATTCACCTAAGTAGTCTTTTACATGGAGCTGAGACTTCTCAAGAGAAGATTGAAGATATCGATGTGGTCCAAAATTTCCTTGATGTATTCAATGAAGTTAAGTGTTTGCCTCACCATCGAGAAATAGAGTTTTGCATTGATTTGATTCCAGGAGCAGTGCCAGTGCCAGTGATTCAGCCGAGTAGGAGGATGACTCCTAGAGAGAGAGAAGAGTTAGTTAAGCAGACTCAGGATCTTTGGGAGAAGGGGTTGATTAGGCCCAGTTTTTCTTGTTTAGGTTCTGCTACAGTGTTTGTCACTAAATCATATGGATCGCTAAGGTTCTGTGTGGATTATCGAGTACTGAATGAGTTTGTTTTAGTATTCATCGATGATATTCTGGTCTATTCTAAGTCGAAAGAAGAGCACAAGCAGCATTTGAGAATATTGTTGGAGGCACTAAGGAGACATGTTTTGAAAGCGAAGTTCTTGAAGTGCCATTTTTGGAAATCAGAAGTAAAATTTTTGAGGCACATTGTTTCTGGTGACTGTATCTCCGTAGTTCCAGCGAAGGTGGAGACTATTCTTGAATGGAAGTAACCGAAGTCGTCGATGGAAGTTCACAGTTTTTATGGGTTTAGCTGGCTATCAAGGATAATTCCAAGATTTCTTCACATATGACTAAGTTGACAAGGAAATAAGCTAAATTCAATATGGACACACCAGTGTGAAGAAGCCTTTCAAGAATTGAAGACGATGTTAACCAGTGCATTAGAGCTAGCTATTCCGGATGGGAAAGGCAAATTTGAGTTTATACAGATGCTTGCATAGTTGGTCTGGAAGCAGTGTTGGTGCAGAATAGAAGAGTGATTACGTATGTGTGTCGGCAACTGAAACCACATGGAAGGAACTACGCTACGCACGATCTTGAATTGTTAGCCATTGTTTTTTCTTTAAAGATTTAGAGATATTATCTCTTGGGAGAGAAGTTAGAGTTATTCATGGATCACAAACCGTTGAAATATCTTTTCTCTCAAAAGGATCTTAATCTGAGCAGAAGCGATGGGTCGAGTTTTTGGCATCATATGATTTGGATATTCTGTATACCCCGAAAAAAGGCGAATATTGTAGCTGATGCTCTTAGCAGGAATGCAGTTTTGTCTCTTTTGGAAGTTGTTCCATCTCTCCAGAAAAGAATCATTAGTAAGCAAATGGATGATAGATCTTTTGGGGAACCGATTCTTGGAACTAAGGATGGTCGGTATTCTGATTTCAAGGTGCTTTCAGGATTGATGGTCGTTTGTGTGTATCTAATATAGACGGATTAAGGTAAGAAGTCTTAGTTGAGTGTCATCACTCCAGACTGAATATTCATCCAGGAATTTCTAAGATGTATAAAGATATGAGAAGATTTTTCTGATGGCCGAGCATGAAGAGGGATGTAGCTGCTTTCGTTAATAGTTGTGCTATCTGCCAGCAAGTTAAGGAGATGAACAGGAGTCAGCCGGTTTGTTACAACTTTTGGAAATCCCAGAATGGAAGTGGGAGATGATTTCAATGGATTTCATCGACGGTTTGCCGAGGACCAAGAAAGGAAATGATGGTATATTGTAATGACCTGTGAATTTCGATAATTAATCTGGTTAATTTAATAAGATTTTTGTAATTAAATTTAAGAAGAAAAAAAAACCTTTATAATTTATAATGAAGTGAGTGTTTAAAATGAAATGAAAATAATAGGGATATAGTAACGGTTGTAAGTTACTATTTAATTGGTCTATTAATGTAGTTTGAACTGTTACATTTGGGTATTAAATTGAATATATGCAAATAAACGTATGGTAATGGAGTGAATTCAACATTATATAAGCAATTCAACATTATATAAGCAATTCAACATTATATAAGCAATTCTGATAATTAGTGGAAATAATAAACTTGAGTGTAATATAAAGTTAGTGACAACATTTATGCAAGTCACCTTTTTATTTAGGGGTGCTAAATTCAGAGTAGGAAGTCAATTACATTTAAATGTAGGTAAATGTTCATTAATGTGAGATAGGACTATAACTGTAATGTGTGAATGTAAATGAAATGACATAAATGGAAATTTATATTTTATTCACAAGATGAAATAAAGAAATGAAACCAAGTTGAATAAATTGATTTAGGTTTTATTTATGATAAATTTATATATTTGGGGAATTTAATATAATTGAAAATAACAAGTTATTACAAAAGAAAGATGAAAATTGGAATATATATTTTTGTAAGGAAAGATAAACAACTAATAACTAGGTTTATAAAGTGATAACAGATCTAATAAAAGAGTAGGATTAAAGCATGGTAGTTATTGGAAAGTAATTAATTGAAATTTGGATGAATTGGGAATTTTTTTATGTATTAGTATCAAAACCAATTTTAATATTACCCATAAGAGGATAAGTTAATAGTCGATTCAATAACATGATTGAGAAATCAAATATATGGATTTATTAGGAATTTAAAACTTATACTTTTTTTTGATAAAATACAGCGTTTTACACGCATTAAATTTTTCTACTTTTATTACATATTATATGTATATGTTCTTATTATTATTATTTCATATATCCACCTCTATTTTATCTTTCTATTTTTATTTTTGACAGTCATGTTTATTTATTAGATTATTGCTTGTTTATATCTTTTATTTATGGCTTGGAAGAAACTAAAAGGGTATGCGTTATATTGTCTTAATTGCTTGCTGTTTTAATTGCCTACTCTTTATTTCTTTTTATTTATAAAACCTTGAAATTTAATATAAATTTTAACTTGATTTAATCATTTCCTAAAAGTCTAAATATAAAATTGGAAGTTTTAAAATTTTTACTTTGTTAAAAGACAACTCCAATTGGAATTTTAATAAAAATGAACTATGTATATTTTAAATACGAAGAATGTAAACAAGTTAAAATTTTAGTTAAGTAATAACTTTGTAAAATCCGGTGTTTTATATACTGTTAAATTTCGCATTTAAAAAGGGTACGCATTGTAATGATATGAATAACGTAAAAACGTATAAATTAAAAACGTTACTTTTGTATAAATTTTTGGGTGTATTGTAATGCGTCAGTTTGGCGTATTTTAAAAAGTTATATTTCAATATCTATATGGATTAATAAAATTAGTTAGGAGATTTCCAACCAAAACGTATTGATTTCGTGCCTATCCGTTTCTCTAAAATCATGCACTGATTAAGGAGATTCCCACTACCAATATTGTTTTCAAAATCGAGCTTCCCTTTCACGCAAATATCATCTGGAAAGAAATCAAACTTGCTTTCCTTGCGCGTGACATATTAGTGCAATTTATTTCCTTTAACATATTTGTCATTTGCCTCTTTATAGAGATTTGATTTAAAAACTTTCACAAATAAATTTTATTCCACTTGCCATTCATTCCTCTCAATCAAATATAATTGCTTGCCTTCTAAAATTCAATCAATCAGAAAATTAAATTTCTTACCATTTTCTTTCCATGACATAAATCAACACATGCATTCAAATCTGTCCTTGAAGTAGCATCCAAAGCAAATTAATACTTGCTGATTCTTTGTATATAAATCTCTCAGACTATAAAAATAGCACGCAACTATTAATTGGAAAAAAAAAGATGTAACGTTGCAATCAAATTTTTCGTATATATGGCAATAAATCACGCATAATTATGTAAACATTATTTCGCTTGCCTCCTTATATTCGTTTCCCTTTACCATTTATCTCTTACGTTTTTTCTGGTCAACAAAAATAAATTCAAGCTTGCTTATTTGATTTCCTAGATTTCGCAAGTTTTATCGTCTATAAATACCCTACTCGTTCACCTAAACTTTCATATACCTCCTCTCCTCTGATCTTCTGGAGCTGTTGCGTATAAGATTCAGGTAATGGTTTTACTCTTTCTTCTTCTTTACATTTCCTTATGATCAGTTTATATCGTTTGCTCCACTGCTTCAATAAAAATGCTCGGCCTACACCCCATTTTCCCCTCCACCACGTCACGTCCCTCTAAGTTTTCATAACCGAGCTTATATCCCAAACAACCCCTGATAGTGTTGCCATGTTTTGCCGTGCATACCATAGTGATAAAGGAAACCAAGATTTGTTCTTTCTTTTGCATTCTGTTGAGAAATGTTGCATGCGTATATATAGGTTGGGCCACGTGACCTTTAATGTGATCCATATTGATGTGTGTTAGCAAATGGGGATATATTTGGAGCCATCTGGATTGTGATATAGTAGTGCGTGTGAAACAACCCAGGGCCGTGCCATGCATAAGTGCTTGCTTGCATATTTTCCCCCAAAGTGTTTTATTATTTTGCAAATCTAGTTCACGTGTTGCGTAGAGGTAGTTGAAAAGGAAATTGATATATATGGTAGAGAAAGAAAATAGGATATGAAATAAGCCTGGGCGTTAGTGCATGTGTGCATGTTTTGAAATTGAAGTGGCAGAGACGTGTTGTAATTAAGAAACAGAGAGAGTTTGCATTGAAGAATAGTTTAGCCAGAGACGCAAGTTTTGCACAAATACATATTTTCAAAACTAGATAAGTTAGGACATGCCGTTGGAAAATAATAATAATAATAATAATAATAATAATAAAATGTATAATAATAATAAATAGTATTGCCAAGCCTATGAAGTTGGGGTCCGGAGGTGGGGTGAGGCAGTCGAGAAAAAGCTGAACAAAAATTTCTTTTACTCTATTCGTTCCAATTGTCTCAAAATTTTTGCTTTGACCGTAATTTTTAAAGTCACGTATTCGGTATTTGGATCGTGAATCTAGGCGTGACATTCGGGGAAAATTTGATCGTTACCCGCTGTGCGATTCTTTTTCGGGGGATTTTCATTTTGAATCAAAATTTCTGCAGCTTTAAGGTGAGTATTTCTCACCAGACAAACATACCTATATATCCGTGATTTATCACAAGTGTATTTGTAAATTATTTATTAAATTTTATCTGCCTGTGATATAACGTATGATGTTAAACCCCATTTTAAATTGACGCCTCATCAGTTGTTTATCTATTGTAATATTATTACAGTTATACCATGTAATGCTTATTTACTGACTAATTCATCACTGTAAGTTCCCTGTAAATTTGAGATCGTTATAGGCTGAAATGATAGGCCTGAACGATAATCATTTGTTCATTTATTTAATTGTTCAATTATTTATTTGTTAACTTGGGATTGCGGGTTTGAAATGATAGAACCCGGGATTTTGTAAATTGCGGATTGAAATGATATAAATCCGTATCACTTGACCTAGGCTAGAAAACTATATATAGACCCGTGGTTTATATAATATTTTTCTGAAACGTTTAAAAGTATTTTAAATGGAAATTTATAATATTCTGGTTCAAATGTAAAGGATTTTTATAAAATTTATAATGATTTTTGAATAAGTCAAAATGTTAAATAAATAAATGTTTAAGTAAAATTTTTGGAATATAACTTATTTTGGGAAATTCTGAAATTTTGTTAAAAGTGAGTTTTAGTTAAGGAAATAATTGATAATAAGTTATATTTGGGAATTTAAAATTTGATTGTTAAGTTAATAATTTATTACAGCACTTAAATGCTGTCTTTTATAAATGAACTGTTTTGACTTACAGACTTTAGGTGGCATTTCATAAATGCTACAAAAACTGAATTTTCGGATTGTTTAAAATAAATGGAAATAATCTTTAGGGAAAAAGGCTTAAATTTTGGAATTTAATATGTAATTAATAAGAAATAAGGAATTGACTTTAAATGGTTTTAAATGGAAGAATTTAACTTTTAAATGTGAGTTGAAAGGCAAATTAATTCCTAAATAAATTGAATAGATTTAAATGGTATTTTATATTAAATAAAATGACCGATGTTTAAATAAATGATGGTTGAAATGATATTATGGTATTGAAATGTATTTGAACTTATTTTGATTTTTAAAGTATAAATACCATTTCTAAAAGTTGTAACCACGGGTTATAATAACGTTGGTTGTTAAAGAGACCGGGATCAGATATCTGGCATACTCTCTGTCGATACCGAAAACCACTTTAACAACCGTGTACGCGGTGGAGATTCCAGAATGAAGTAGGATGGTGGTGACGTTTCCTTTGAGGTAAATACGTGGACCCGACTCCCGTGAGTTGGCATAAGGTGGCTAAAACAGGAGCGATCGACGGATTAGTGAGGTAGCACCTCTGATCGGACGCACTTCTTCGTATGCCATTCTATTACTTTTGTGACTGTTTTGGTGCGCACCTTTGATTTGGGAGTGTTGTTCGAGGTGGGCAGCAGCTGCGCGCTGCGCGTTTCCATCGGTCCGAAAGTGTAATTGGTATATCTACCCTGGCATTGCCTAGTTGTGCCGTGTCACCTACCCTAGCGCGCCTTATACGATTTTGTGTCTGTGATTCTGTGATTAATTATTACTGTATATTTTGAGATTTGCCAAATTTTATTTACAACGCGGTATTTTGAACAATTCAAGTCCGACATGTGCGGATGCGAATGGTTGAAAATATAGGGTCGTTACATTTGGTATCAGAGCTTTGGCTCTAGGCAAAACTTAGAATGTATGGTAAATTTGATTTACAGAATCACTTTCATTCGAGCTTGAATCTCTTCCTTTTGATTCAATTTCCTTTGAATTTCGGAACGTTCCCTGCGGTTCCAAAGTTCATTCGTGTCCCTCACTATTCGTCTTCTTTCGATTTCTGGAGTATCCCATAACTCCATTTCGGATGGTCTTTATAGTGAATTGGCGGTCTCGCCAATATTCTAATAAAGGGGTGAAACTCCTTTACAATTAGCATTGATTCACCAAAGATTTATATTTAACCTCGGTTTAGATGCTAGTATCTTTGGTTATTCTGAACTCTATCTCTTCAGATCGAATGTAGATTTACCTCAGAAAATCCACATTGATCTTATTCTTTAAGTCACGGTTGACCCGGTTAAGGTTGCCCGCGATTTATATAAACTTATCTGGTTCCTCATTCTGTTATTTAATCATCGGATCTTCTGATTCCAATTTATCTTTAAATCAAAATTCTCTTTGATTTGAATCCATCAAATTTGAATCTCTATCCTTGTTTGAAAAATTTATTCCTATATTTGGGAAAAAATCTAATATTATATATAAGTATAATTTTTAGAATTTTATAATTAATTTAACTAGTTGTCAAGAGATAATAGTGTTTGATTTTATTTATGGTTTTGTAAACCATTGGTTTTGTCTTATATAAATAATTGAACTATAAAAGATGGTTATAAATTTATTTGGAAACAGAAATGGATTTAAAACAAGAATTTAAGTATTTAATTTCTGATAGTTTCAAACCTTGTGTTTAAAGTCTTAAAAGGATATATTATTATTTAAATTGTTTTCGAATATAAATTTGTTTCCAAAGAATTTTAAAGTTTTAAAAATTAGTACTCTTCTCTTTATCGCTGGAAAATAATTTCGGTGATGACTACAACATCATCGACATTCATTTTTGAGTATCGAAGTAAAGAGTCCACGCTGTAGTTTTGCTTCAAAAATTTAATTGATTTGAATTTCTAAATATGACTTAATATATATAGATATATGATTTAAATTTGATTTGAAAAATGCTATATTTATTTATCTCTAAAGGGTTTGAAATTAATTGGAAATTTAATTCATAAATTTATGTTAAAAGGTGATTCTAATGATGAAATAAAGTCAAATTTTGAATGAATATTTAAACTTGAATAATAAGAATTGGAAAATTTACTTGTATAATTGCATGCCAATATAACTTACCTAAATCATTCAGAAATTAACTATGTAATTGGATAATGTACAATATAAAAGGATTTTATAAATAAAATTTGAGTGGTTATAATAAATGTTATACACTTAAAGTTTCAGTTACAACAAGACAAATAGAGGTAAATAGAAATAAAATAATAATTGAATAATATACAATATCAAATGGTGTTAAAGGAAATTTAGAAACATATTGGAATAGTTATATTAAATATAATTTACTTAATATGTGCGATAAGATATATTAAGTAGAATATATTTAATAATAATCTGGAATAAAGAAGAATTAAATTTGTTGAATAAAAGATGATTATTATAAATGACTATACAAATTTTTGATTTTAGAAAATAATTGGATAATAAGATAATTAATTTGGAAATAGTTAAGATTGAATTAACTTCAGTAAAAGTTAAATGAATTAAATCAATTATTGAATATTAATTAATTTAAATTTAATTTATATGGTTTAAATAAATGATTCCATTTTGAGTTTCAATTTATTTTTCTTTCAGGGTGTTCTATTCTCCTACCTCCTTCCTTTTCGGGGACGAAAAGTTTTGAGTGGGGGAGAGTGTAATGACCTGTAAATTTCGATAATTAAACTGGTTAATTTAATAAGAATTTTGTAATTAAATTTAAGAAGAAAAAAAAAACCTTTATAATTTATAATGAAGTGAGTGTTTAAAATGAAATGAAAATAATAGGGATATAGTAACGGTTGTAAGTTACTATTTAATTGGTCTATTAATGTAGTTTCAATTGTTACATTTGGGTATTAAATTGAATATATGCAAATAAACGTATGGTAATGGAGTGAATTCAACATTTTATAAGCAATTCAACATTATATAAGCAATTCAACATTATATAAGCAATTCTGATAATTAGTGGAAATAATAAAGTTGAGTGTAATATAAAGTTAGTGACAACATTTATGCAAGTCACCTTTTTATTTAGGGCTACTAAATTCAGAGTAGGAAGTCAATTACATTTAAATGTAGGTAAATGTTCATTAATGTGAGATAGGACTGTAACTGTAATGTGTGAACGTAAATGAAATGACATAAATGGAAATTTATATTTTATTCATAAGATGAAATAAAGGAATGAAACCAAGTTGAATAAATTGATTTAGGTTTTATTTATGATAAATGTATATATTTGGGGAATTCAATATAATTGAAAATAACAAGTTATTACAAAAGAAAGATGAAAATTGGAATATATATTTTTATAAGGAAAGATAAACAAATAATAACTAGGTTTATAAAGTGATAACAGATCTAATAAAAGAGTAGGATTAAAGCATGGTAGTTATTGGAAAGTAATTAATTGAAATTTGGATGAATTGGGAATTTTTTTATGTATTAGTATAAAAACCAATTTTAATATTACCCATAAGAGGATAAGTTAATAGTCGATTCAATAACATGATTGAGAAATCAAATATATGGATTTATTGGGAATTTAAAACTTATACTTTTTTTTGATAAAATACAGCGTTTTACACGCAATAAATTTTTCTACTTTTATTACATATTATATATATATGTGTTATTATTATTATTATTTCATATATCCACGTCTATTTTATCTTTCTATTTTTATTTTTGACAGTCATGTTTATTTATTAGATTATTGTTTGTTTATATCTTTTATTTATGGCTTGGAAGAAACTAAAAGGGTATGCGTTATGTTGTCTTAATTGCTTGCCGTTTTAATTGCCTACTCTTTATTTCTTTTTATTTATAAAACCTTGAAATTTAATATAAATTTTAACTTGATTTAATCATTTCCTAAAAGTCTAAATATAAAATTGGAAGTTTTGAAATTTTTACTTTGTTAAAAGACAACTCCAATTGGAATTTTAATAAAAATGAACTATGTATATTTTAAATACGAAGAATGTAAACAAGTTAAAATTTTAGTTAAGTAATAACTTTGTAAAATCCAGTGTTTTACAGACTGTTAAATTTCGCATTTAAAAAGGGTACGCATTGTAATGATATAAGTAACGTAAAAACATATAAATTAAAAACGTTACTTTTGTATAAATTTTTGGGTGTATTGTAATGCAACAGTTTGGCGTATTTTAAAAAATTATATTTCAATATCTATATGGATTAATAAAATCAGTTAGGAGATTTTCAACCGAAACGTATTGATTTCGTGCCTATCCGTTTCTCTAAAATCATGCACTGATTAAGGAGATTCCCACTACCAATATTGTTTTCAAAATCGTGCTTCCCTTTCACGCAAATATCATCTGGAAAGAAATCAAACTTGCTTTCCTTGCATGTGACATATCAGTGAAATTTATTTCCTTTAACATCTTTGTCATTTGCCTCTTTATAGAGATTTGATTTAAAAACTTTCACAAATAAATTTTATTCTACTTGCCATTCATTCCTCTCAATCAAATATAATTGTTTGCCTTCTAAAATTCAATCAATCAGAAAATTAAATTTCTTACCATTTTCTCTCCGTGACATAAATCAACACATGCATTCAAATCTGTCCTTGAAGTAGCATCCAAAGCAAATTAATACTTGCTGATTCTATGTATATAAATCTCTCAGACTATAAAAATAGCACGCAACTATTAATTGGAAAAAAAAGATATAACGTTGCAATCAAATTTTTCATATATCTGGCAATAAATCACGCATAATTATGTAAACATTATTTCGCTTGCCTCCTTATATTCGTTTCCCTTTACCATTTATCTCTTACGTTTTTTCTGGTCAACAAAAATAAATTCAAGCTTGCCTATTTGATTTCCTAGATTTCGCAAGTTTTATCATCTATAAATACCCTACTCGTTCACCTAAACTTTCATATACCTCCTCTCCTCTGATCTTCTCGAGCTGTTGCGTACAAGCTTCAGGTAATGGTTTTACTCTTTCTTCTTCTTTACGTTTCCTTATGATCAGTTTATATCGTTAGCTCCACTGCTTCAAAAAAATGCTCGGCCTACACCCCATTTTCCCCTCCACCACGTCACGTCCCTCTAAGTTTTCATAACCGAGCTTATATCCCGAACAACCCCTGATAGTGTTGCCATGTTTTGCCGTGCATACCATAGTGATAAAGGAAACCAAGATTTGTTCTTTCTTTTGCATTCTGTTGAGAAATGTTGCATGCGTACCTATAGGTTGGGCCACGTGACCTTTAATGTGAGCCATATTGATGTGTGTTAGCAAATGGGGATATATTTGGAGCCATCTGGAATACTTTGTGATATAGTAGTGCGTGTGAAACAACCCAGGGCCGTGCCATGCATAAGTGCTTGCCTGCATATTTTTCCCCAAAGTGTTTTATTATTTTGCAAATCTAGTTCACGTGTTGCGTAGAGGTAGTTGAAAAGGAAATTGATATATATGGTAGAGAAAGAAAATAGGATATGAAATCAGCCTGGGCGTTAGTGCATGTGTGCATGTTTTGAAATTGAAGTGGTAGAGACGTGTTGTAATTAAGAAACAGAGAGAGTTTGCATTGAAGAATAGTTTAGGCAGAGATGCAAGTTTTGCACAAATACATATTTTCAAAACTAGATAAGTTAGGACATGCCGTTGGAAATAATAATAATAATAATAATAAAATGTATAAAAATAATAAATAGTATTGCCAAGCCTATGAAGTTGGGGTCGGGAGGTGGGGTGAGGCAGTCGAGCAAAAGCTGAACCAAAATTTCGTTTACTCTATTCGTTCCAATTGTCTAAAAATTTTTGCTTTGACCGTAATTTTTAAAGTCACGTATTCGGTATTTGGATCTTGAATCTAGGCATGACATCCGGGGAAAATTTGATCGTTACCCGCTGTGCGATTCTTTTTCGGGGGATTTTCATTTTGAATCAAAATTTATGCAGCTTTAAGGTGAGTATTTCTCACCAGACAAACATACCTATATATCCGTGATTTATCACAAGTGTATTTGTAAATTATTTATTAAATTTTATCTGCCTGTGATATAACGTATGATGTTAAACCCCATTTTAAATTGACACCTCATCAGTTGTTTATCTATTGTAATATTATTACAGTTATACCATGTAATGCTTATTTACTGACTAAATTGTAACGACCCTAGATTTTAATTTAATTTAAATTGATAATTAAATGAATCTTTGAATAAAATTGTAAGATAAATTGATTTAAATGGAAGCGAGTTTTCCCGATTCGACTAGAAAATATATAAAGTCATATGGATTTGACAATTAGTATATATGTGAATATATATTTAAATTGGATTTGAAATAAAATCTTAAATAAATGGTTTTAAAAATAAATATAGAGATATATATGTATATACATTAGATATGAATTGTAAATGAATGGTTTAATAATAATTGATAATAATAAGTATTACAATTGATGGTTAATAATAATTTGAATTTATAAATTTATTATAAAACAATAATTATTAAAGTAAAGTAAACAATTTAAGTTAAAATAAAAGAGGAATACAAATAAGACAATGGAACAAAAGAAATGACAAAACAAAGTTTAAATATAAAAGGATAAAACAAAGCCATAAGATGAGTAATAAGCATATACTAAATTCATAAGTTAAAATTTTATAACATAACTAAAACTACTTTATATCTATATCTATATGCATGCAAGTATCTGCAGCCACCAAGTATTGCAAATAAACAAAACAAAGTAAATACAAACAAATATAAAAGTAAGTATGCAGGCTAAACAAAGTAATGAAAAAAAATATCTATGAACATAAAAAAAAATAAGTAAAAACATAAAGGACTTAAGCATTGAATGCTTGCATCTCAACAAAAATAAACAAGTACAAATCAAACAGCATAGGCTGTAAACATACAAGGATGGGAAGAACATGAGCATTAAATGCTTTCAAACCTAGCCCATAAGCAAGTCATTCGAAATAGTGGAAAAAAAAGTCTTGCTTCAGTACAAAGAAACTATACAAGATAGTAATACTAAGTACTCTACTTGAACCTGCACGTCTCCTTTATATATGGGTATTTGTTCCAATTTGTTCAAAGGCAAAACCAAACATTCCAGAAAATAAAATAAAATAAAATCTGCAACCTGATCAAGCATAGAAGTTCAAACTTAAAACTGAAGTATGTAAGGATCATGTTCAAGCAAAAGATCAATTGACTTCAAATAAATCGAGTTTCAGATCTCTGTTCTTCTCTGCCTTCATACTTCCAGGTGAGTAACATCACATCCCAAAATGTTTTAGTATATTCATTTCGATGAATGTCCTCTCTAAGGTTAGTTCATTTGCGAGTAAAATTTTGTTTTCTTCAATTCTTTTGTTACTGTATGGATGTGGAATGATGTAGGGAAGCTAAACTTTGGTTTGCATCTTGAATTTATGAATGAATGTTTTGTTTTACATATTGATTATACAATTTTAAATCTCTAGTTTCAGTTCAGGAAAAAGAAAAAAACAAAAGTGAAAACCTGTCGAATCCCTTTCTTTCCCCTCTGTCTCTATTTTATTTGAATGATAAACTAAGGTTGGCCATCCAATCTTGTTTCAGTAAAAAAATATGGAGTTTTGTTTAAACTTGCACCATGTTTTCAAAAACAAAATAAAATAGGTTTGTAGTCTTACTAAAAGAAAAAAAAACAGTAACATTTGAACTTTGGTTTACAGGGTAATTAATATCAAAGGAAATTTAAATCTCTCTATCTCTTTGCTTCTGAAAAGATTGTAATCAAGTTAAAATGTTGTTGTAAACCTGTCTTGTATTTTCAGTAATAAAATTAAAGTAAGTTATATAGTTTTCTTCATGGAAATTGTGAAACACAGTAACAATTCAAATTTTGTAGAAATTCGAATTTTACGAATTTTTATTTCAATAAGTTTATTTGAATCCCCTTGGAAAATGATAATTTTTTGAACTAGAATCAAATTTTTTCATTGGCTTTTCACTGGAATTTTGGGATGTTATGGAAAATAAAGTTTTACCAAAATCTGATGATCTAAAAAGTTATAGGCCTCGAATTCGTTGTCGTAGATGGTTTGGGTGTTCGTGATTTCCAGAAAAATACTAGATCAATTTATAAATTCTTAAATCTTGGATTCGAGAGTAAACAAGGGTTTTGGGGTTGCGTAACTGGTGTCTGGAATTTGGGTTCGTTCGCCCTCGTCGGTGCGTCGAGCTTGGCCAGATTTGGGGAGATTGTACCTGAGACGGCAACGAAGGTGTAGGCGAAGGCACAGGGTTTCTGGTGGTCGAGGTTGCTCAGACGAGGTGGTTTCTAGTGAGACTGGGAGTTTCCAATTTCAACTGTAAGTCTCAATTTTGTTTCGAGCCTCGCGACGTTCGTTTAGGGGTCGGATTGGTTCAAGAGGACAATAGTCGATGTGTGGGGAACGTCACCGGAGGTGGCGACGCCGTGGATGGTCTGTGCACGTGCACAGCCATGGGTTTGTGTCAGGGGAAGGGTCTAGTTCGTGTGTAACTGGAAGAAGTATTCGAGTAGTCCACCTTTTCCTGTTTGTTTAAACTTAATGAAAAAAAAAGAGAAAATATAAGAAGAGGAAGAAAGGTAGGGGAAGAAGGAACTACTCGAGTGAGTGCAGCATGCTACTCGGGTCCAGTTCTAGAAATTTAGCATAATAACCTTTTAAGTTATTTTGTAACAAAGTTTTGTATTTATTTAATAAACATTGTTGACAAGCCTTAACCTAAGATGTGATTTAAAACCTATTAAGAAAGGTTCGCCAACGTAGAAAATTTGCTAATTTAAGGTGTAAGTAATTAAGAATATAAATTAATCTATACTTGTAATTAAATAAGTAATTTAGAATTAAACAAATTTGAAATTAAAGGTTGAGATTAAAAATCTTGTGTTTAGTCAATTTGACATTAGAAATTTAATTAACTACTTAAATTTAAATAATTAAATAATAGTAATTAATTAAGTAATTAATAAATTTAATAAGTTGATTTGTAAATTCAGAATTGTTAATTAGATAATTCAAGTTAATCAATTTGTAATTGGTAGTTAATTAAAATAATAAAATTAAGGAATAATCAATTAATCAAGTTAATTAAAATTTGAATTAATTTATCCAAATTTATCATTGATTTTAAAAAATTAATTAAATAATCAGTGATTAAATATATGATTTTAAAGGTTAATTAAATGGTAATTAACAATAATTAAATTGAGTTTAATTACTTAAGAATAGTAATTAAATAATTATGAACAGTTAATGAGGACCATTTACTTGAAATTTATTTGATAATAAATGTGAAAAGAATTATTCATAGAAATTTAATCTGATTTAAATTTATCAGATAATTTAAATTGATCCTACTTATGGATGTTTGGATTATATTGGATGTTAAACTGTTTGATATCCCTGATATATGATGCTTTATGATTATCCTGATTTGTGTTGTGATCTGTGATATAGTTTATTATCTGTGACATATATATCTGCGAATCTATGTATGAATGATAAGCGTCATAATTTATATCGCTTATCGAATATATTGTTGTATTTGATCTGTGATGATTGAAATGATGTTGCACTAGTGTGTTAAACCCCTGGACCACACTTATACACACACACCAATATGGATTTCACGAGGAAATCGATTAAGTCACAGATTTTTGAAATAGTTTTAAATTTGAATATTTGAATTCAAATGTTCTGGAAATGGATTGGGTTTAAAGTGAAAAGCTTTTGAAATGGAATTTCATAGATGAAATTTATTTTGAATAACTCGATAAAATATGAAGTTGAATAATTTGATTTGAACTTAAATTCAAGATTTGAAATTGAATTCTATGATTTAAAACTAGGGATTATAAATGTTATACCAGTTATATATGGGTTAAACTATTTTAAAAGTATTGATTTGGGATGCGAATAGAATTCAAGGGCTTTAACTCGTGTAAATAAATTGGATTTTTCTGAAACGAAAATTGTTTGTTTTCAAATAATAAAAGCTTTCACATAAGAAATGAACGTCCAAATTGTGTTAAAAAGAATTTCAAGTTTGAAAATGAAGATAATTTCCAAGTTATGAAAACGATTTGAAAGCTATGAGTTGAATCTTGATTTAAAGATTCAACAAGTTAATCGAATTTTGAAAGCTATAAGTTGAATCTGGATTTAAAGATTTAACGAGTTAATCCAAATGAAATAGAAATTGTTTTGAAATCTGTAAATGGAACTTTGTGAAATAAATCTTTTTGTAATATAAAGATTTGAAATGGTAATTGGTTTAAACCATTTGAAGAAATGTTTTGGGTTTTAAGTTGTGACTTAATTGAAATCCCAATATCCATATGTTTTTGAAATACTGCGCTCACGGTTCGGTTTAGCCGGGAGAGGACCTTTGTGTCATATATCTCATTCCGAATATAGATATGTCGTTATGGATAGCATTTGAAGACCGGTGGTGAAGACCGGATATTTTCGAAAACGTAAGGGCAACTCGTCGAATGTCTTTGCATCGAATGGCCCTGGTATAGAGACTCCATATGTGATGGGAAGTCCGAACGTGATTAGTGAATATCCGGATTGCAAGGACTTCTTTGTAAGTGCCTTCGGTTTGTTCGAACCCGGAACAGACTTGAATGGATTGTAGGTCTAACATTACAAATTGAGATATAAAGCCGATTTCTTTCAAATATATTTCTGTTGGTGGCGGAGAATTTATTCTCTTAGCTCAACACCCTTCTCTGAGACGTACGAGCTCAGAGGTTATATAGTTGAAGGTTATCAGCAATATATTCCCAATTTGGTAATGTGACATGCTGAGTGTTGCTGTGAAATGATCATTGTGTTGATCATTTGCGATAAGATCATTTATTTGATCGTTTATCTTTGTGATCATTTCTATGATCATTTGTTGACCCAAAGCATGGCTTTTGTATAAAGCGTGTTTTTGTGGACGAGACTTCGTCGAGCCTCACACCCTGAAATGGTCAAAACAGGAAAGATGCGGCAAGGTTATGAGGGGTAGCTCCCTTTAGGGTATATGCATTTCCTTCTGGAAAAGGGTGGTATCATGGTATGGAGCCCAGATGCTTACTCATGTTGAAAACACTTTGTTATGATTGTGTGATGATGGTGACGAGCGCTCGGTTAAAGGTCCCAAAGGACCGGGGGATGGCATACTCGTGTCAGTTGTTACCCAGTTAGGGGTAACCCGGCCTTGTGTTGGTAGAGATCCGGTTTGGTTGTCGGGGACGTCCATCCAGAGGCGTTCTCATGTGGCAATGGGAAGTTCCTTGGCCTGACCATTTGTTGGAAATTCAAAGAAAAAATACGAGATTTGTACGGTTTTAGTTGTAGAACCTGCCATCTAATATGGTAGCTATAGTAAGCATAATATAATGGTACCTATGCTGGCTAAGATTTATATTCTACTTTCGAAATGATTTGTTCTACACTATGCACTAGTAATAATATCAAATGTTTCTTTTTAATGCGTATCAAGCATCTTTGACTAACATAAGAAGAAATCTCCTCCAAGTCTGCGTTTGCATTGTGTGTGTGGCGGGAGGTCTTATGGTAGTCTCATTTTTAAAAGCATTGCGAATTGAATTTAAAAAAATATTCTTCTATTTTGATTTTGAATAAAAGATAAACTGTTTTTGTTGCTCACACCAGTCCCACGACTGATCCAGAGTTTATTGTTTCTTTCCTAAACTCTGGGTGCTCATTATTTTCTACACGAGCAGTCTAGAGTTGAGTTTTTCAGATAGCTAGGTTTAGTAGATTATCTGGAGTTAGTTCAGTCTTTGGACCACACCAGTCTTGCTTAGCTTGGTGCATCGTTATTGGGGGTTCGAGCTATTGCTGGATTGATTCTTGGAGATGGAGTTGCAGTTCTTCCTTGAAGACTATCTCAGAGTTATATTGTTCCGCTGCTATTTTATTGTATCATGTCTCTGATATATATTGATATCTACTGGATCATCTGTTGTATCAGATATTTTATCAAAGCTATATATCAATGTATTATTCTTTTATTCCGCTGTGTTATTTACTTAATGTTGTTATAAGCTCCGGCGGGCCGAATTCGACATTTGAACTTACGGCATTCGAATATAGGTAACGTATTCGGTGTCGATTTTCGAAGGTCAAGTCAGGATCGCTACATAAATCATCACTGTAAGTTCCCTGTAAATTTGAGATCGTTATAGGCTGAAATGATAGGCCTGAACGATAATCATTTGTTCATTTATTTAATTGTTTAATTATTTATTTGTTAACTTGGGATTACGGGTTTGAAATGATAGAACCCGGGATTTTGTAAATTGCGGATTGAAATGATAGAAATCCGTATCACTTGACCTAGGCTAGAAAACTATATACAGACCCGTGGTTTATATAATATTTTTCTGAAATGTTTAAAAGTATTTTAAATGGGAATTTATAATATTCTGGTTCAAATGTAAAGGATTTTTATAAAATTTATAATGATTTTTGAATAAGTCAAAATGTTAAATAAATAAATGTTTAAGTAAAATTTTTGGAATATAAGTTATTTTGGGAAATTCTGAAATTTTGTTAAAAGTGAGTTTTAGTTAAGGAAATAATTGATAATAAGTTATATTTGGGAATTTAAAATTTGATTGTTAAGTTAATAATTTATTACAGCACTTAAATGCTGTCTTTTATAAATGAACTATTTTGACTTACAGACTTTAGGTGGCATTTCATAAATGCTACAGAAACTGAATTTTCGGATTGTTTAAAATAAATGGAAATAATTTTTAGGGAAAAAGGCTTAAATTTTTGAATTTAATATGTAATTAATAAAAAATAAGGAATTGACTTTAAATGGTTTTAAATGGAAGAATTTAACTTTTAAATGTGAGTTGAAAGGCAAATTAATTCCTAAATAAATTGAATAGATTTAAATGATATTTTATATTAAATAAAATGACCGATGTTTAAATAAATGATGGTTGAAATGATATTATGGTATTGAAATATATGTGAACTTATTTTGATTTTTAAAGTATAAATACCATTTCTAAAAGTTGTAACTATGGGTTATAATAAAGTTTGGTTGTTAAAGAGACCGGGATCAGATATCTGGCATACTCTCTGTCGATACCGAAAACCACTTTAACAACCGTGTACGCGGTGGAGATTCCAGAATGAAGTAGGATGGTGGTGACGTTTCCTTTGAGGTAAGTACATGGACCCGACTCCCGTGAGTTGGCATAAGGTGGCTAAAACAGGAGCGATCGACGGATTAATGAGGTAGCACCTCTGATCGGACGCACTTCTTCGTATGCCATTCTATTACTTTTGTGATTGTTTTGGTGTGTACCTTTGATTTGGGAGTGTTGTTCGAGGTGGGCGGCAGCTGCGCGCTGCGCGTTTCCATCGGTCCGGAAGCGTAATTGGTATATCTACCCTGGCATTGCCAAGTTGTGCCGTGTCACCTACCCTAGCGCGCCTTATACGATTTTGGTTTTGTACCAAACCTATGGAGCGCCCTCTGACGACGCCCATTCCGGGGGAGATTACGGTACTGTATAGACTATGGGAATATATTATGTGTTAAGGTGGAAAATCTAAAGCCTTAACGCTATTTAAAAGTAAGTTTATTTTACTAATAGACACTATTATAATAGCGAAGTATTACTACATAGTAAATAGTTTAACGGATCCTTAGAGGATGGGCGGTCCCAAGCATCCTTTAAGTTACCTGCTTTATATTACAGTACACTTGAATTAGCTTACACTATATAAGTATGTATGTCCTGACTCGAGTGTTTATGTTTTATTTTACGCTCGGGTCAGCCTGAGTTACAGTTCAGTCATCATCCCGGAGCTAGGACTTATGTAGATCCTTTCAAGCTGTTGGCTTCTTTCTGTCCGTTATCTTATTTACGAAATCAAGACTTTGGGATTTTTGGATTTTCTATTTGATGATTTAAACTATATTTGGGATGAAAGACTTTGAAATTTGTATTTGTTGAGACTATTTATAGTGGCTTCATGAACCACTAAGTATTTTTAAATTCCGCTGCGAGTATTCTGATTTTGTGTCTGTGATTCTGTGATTAATTATTACTGTATATTTTGAGATTTGCCAAATTTTATTTACAACGCGATATTTTGAACAATTCAAGTCCGACATGTGCGGATGCGAATGGTTGAAAATATCGGGTCGTTACATATATGGATTATTGTGGATCAGTTAACTAAGAGTGCTCATTTTATACCGGTTAAGGCAACTCGTACCGCAGTTTCTCTGGCATATATTTTCTTCAGAAAGATAGTCAGATTGCATGGATTCCCTGTTAGTATAGTAAGTGATCATGATTCTATTTTTACCAGCAAATTTTGGGAGACTCTGCAATCAGCTATGGGAACAAGTTTGAGATTGAGTACAGCCTATCATCCTCAGACAAACGGAGAGACTGAACCGAATTCTAGAGAATATGCTGCGAGCTTGTGTTTTGGATTTTTTGGTGGATCTTGGGAAAACCATCTTCATCTCCTAGAGTTCTCCTATAATAACAGTTATCAGGCGAGTATTAAGATGACATCTTATGAAGTTTTATGGAAGGCAGTGTAGATCCCTATCCTGTTGAATAGAGTCGAAAGATCGTCTTGAGTTTGTGTTAGATTTGATTCGTATAGCCTCTGCTAAAGTTGAGCTTATCAAGAAAAGGATGAGAGCTACTCAGGATCGTAAGAAGAAGTACACAGATAAGAAAAGGCGACAATAGGATTTCATGATTGGTGATTTGTTTAGTCAAAGTCTCCCCAATTAAAGGAGCTATAAGATTCGAAAAGATGGGAAAACTTGCCCGAGATATTTAGGACCATTTCAGATATTGGAAAGGATTGGTGCTATAGCTTTCAGAGCTGAATTGCCAGAACGGATGTCTGAATTCATAATGTATTCCATGTATCCCATCTAAGGAAATTTGTTCAGGATCCATCATTAGGGTAGAATCGGTAGTTCAGGAAGATTTGGAAGTCGAGCCGCATTTGACTGTGATCAGGAATGCAGTTCGGATTGTTGATCAGGATGAGAGGCAACTCATGAGTGAGGTAGTGAAGCTTATCAAAGTGCAGTGGAGTGAGGATCCCAGAGAATTGCACCTAGGAAACTCCGGATAGTTTTAGGAAGGCCTATTTGGATTTGTGTCCAGATAGCAAGTGTTGTTTGTTAGGATAGATTGTTTGATTGTGTGCTAATGTATGAATGAAATGTATGTTTGAATGGTTGGTATAACAGCTTTTGAATTATCTTTTGTTTTAAATTTCGGGGACGAAATTCTTTTAAGGGGGGAATGTAACGACCTTGGATTTTGGGCCTTTTATTTTAGTAAATATTTAATCTAATTAAATAAAATATTAACTTATCGTAATATGACTTTTGGAAATATTCACAATTTGTTTATATGGATTATACTTTTGAAAAGGAAAATTGATTTGGAAAATTTAAAATTTAACCTCTTAATAATATTTACAATAAAAATATACCTTATATAATTAAATTAAAATACTTTACCTTGTTAACATCTGATAAATGAATATATATAGATAATAATGTTTGAAATGAAATCAAATTCTATCAGAATAAGATATAAGTAAAACATATGAATGCAATTTAAATATTGATAGTTAGGATACAAATATAAATATTAAATATAAACATAAATAAGTAAGCATGAATATAATTTAAATATTGATAGTTAGAATATAAAATATAAATATTAAATCATATTGTACATAATTTAAATATTGATAGTTAAATTACAAATATAAATGAAAATAAGCACATAGTATAAAATAAAACAAGACCAAAGTCAAGTAAACCTGACACATATGTGTAAACTATTCAAATTAGAAGTCGGATAAAACAAACATCTCTAAGACAAATATTTATATATAAACTATCTTCATCTACAAGCTAAATTCCTAGCTGCAAAGTATATGTCTGCATACAAAATATATTTTCATAACAAAACAATAACACAACAAATCTTCGTATGCAAGCCAAATATCTCGCCGCTAAGTGTATGTATTCATACACAATATATATATAGCAAGCATAATAATAATTATGTAAACATGTTAAGAAGCCAAGGCATTAAATGCCAATCTCTCAGCCTAACATTTTGTCTACTCAAAATATTACAAATCCTTTGCTTTGCAGTAATAAAAAAATATGTTCGTATAAAAACATAGCTAAGAAAACAATAGTACAAGTTACTCCCTTCCCTTATACATCTGTTATCTTCTATATATAATTGTGATCATCTTCTTTTAAGTCCGTTCAGTAATACCTGAGAAACAAAAACAAGAAAAAGGAATAAAAGCTCAAGTTTAAAATAAAAAACAGAAAATACCAGGCAGTTTTCAACAACATGTTTTCAAATCATCAAGTATTCTCTATTCAAAAGGATTAAAGGTGAGTAAACATCAATTTTAAAGTTTAAGTTTAATTAAAATTAGTAAAGATGATTCATTTATTATGTGGTATTGTATCTTTTAGAACTGGAATATAACTCTGTGTATATAATATGGTGCTCTATACTTATCTGTAGTGTTACAATTTGTATATTTTCATCAAAACTCAAATTATTGTCATCAAATCATGAAAAGTTTAGATTTTTTACAAACAAGATGTTTAAAACCTAAACCAAGATTTTTAATTTTTTTTAAGCATGTTGCAAGAATAGTAACCCTGGAAACTATGTTTACAGGAAATTAAATAAATATTTGATAAATCCAGTTGATGTGAAAAGTTAATTCATGTACATAATTTGAAATATTACTGAAACTCATGATTTTTAAAACAAAAACGAGGATTTTTGATTAAGTATTTCAAGAGCAATTTGAAATTGAATAAGGTTTGCATTTTTCTCAATTCTTGACAATCAAATCATTAGTAATTATTGAAATTTGATTTGAAGCATGGTTGAACATCTATGATTGTGGGAAAATTGTTGAAATTTTTTTCAAATACAATAATTGGTCGAACGAGACGGATTTAGGGCTTGGATTCAAGTTTCTAGTCTTGTCTGTAAATGTGTCGAGTTCGTCATCATTACGTGACCGAGTTGCACTAAATTCTGGTGGAGGGTTGCTTGGTGGGTTGTCGAGGTGTGGCCAAAGTTCGAGCGCCTTTGGTGGTTAGTATGACTGTGGCGAGGTGATTTGGGTCAGTGATGATATTTGAAGTTTTCGTTCGAACCGCTATATTTCGAGTTTGAAGTTTTATTGGCGATTCGACCTTGGATTTCGAGTTCTTGGATGATTCGTGACTTGCCTGAGAGGTTGGGATTCGCCGGAGTCGAGTCGTGCCGCCGTGCACGTGTAGGGCGTGGAAGTGGTTGGTGACAGTGTCGTAGTGGTCTTCCGTCTCGAGTCATGCTCGAGTTTTATGGTTGGTTGCTCCAGGTTTCCATCGATGCATGAGTTTGGTCCTAATCCTATAATCTAAAGTTAAAACTTAACTATAGAAAAAACATAAAGAAAAAGAGAAGAAGAAGATGGAGTTCGAGTGGAGTACGAGAGAGACTCGGAAAAATTAGTGGGAACTCGAAGTGCCGCTCGAGTTTTAATAGGGAGAGTCTCTGGTTGTTTTTAAACTGCAGCAATATTATAAAGTTTTGTAACTTGATTTTCTACAAGTTTAAGCACTGCAATTTAATAAAGGTTTAATTGCTTAAGTCAAGAATTTATCACAAGTCTTAATTTTTTTTGTTAATACTTTAACGATGTTTCAAACATTTAATTATTATTAAGTAATTAATTTAAGTAAGTATAAAATTAATTAACGTTTAAAGTTTGTAGTTAACGATAAATTGGATTTCAAAATTTAAAGAAGACTTATAAAATGTTAATTAAGATGAGTAACTAATGAAATTAATTACTTTCGGGAAGTAATTAAGAATAATTACATTATAATTGTAATTAGAGTTTGGGTTAAGAAATGACTAATAATTAATATATTTATAATTAACTACTTTAAGTTAAATAAATAATGATTTGTAGTTAAGTAATTTAATTTCGAATTAATAATTAATTAATTAAGTAATTAATGGTTAATTAATGGATAATTAAGATTTGTTAATTAATAATTAAAGTTATTAACTAATGATTATGGGCAAGTAATTAAGCAATTAAGGTTTAATAATTTGTTAAGGAATGATTAATTAAATTAATTGATTTGGAAAGAAATAAGTAATTAATTCTCAAGTAATTAATCCAAATTGAATTAATTACAATAAGACTCACAGATGATTGCATATGGATTGTTGTGAATGTAGAATATCTGATTTGTGATATTTATTTGGTGATATTCTGTGATGTTTCTGTAATATGCTCTTGTTATATCTATGATGATTGTGTATACTTTATCTGTGATAAATGTTATTTGCATTAAAGTATTGAATTAAATTGTTTAAATTAATTAGACAACTTGGTCTTTAAAATGGCGTTTGGATTCCGATGAGACCTGGATCGGGTGTCATTTATGATTATCCGAAAACCACATCGATCTAATTTAAACGTTAGGTCGTGAATTCTCAAGTGAAGATCGAGGTGGTGTCTTTCAGAATGCAAGGGTTATTGTCGTTGACTCTGAGGGTGATTCCAAAATGAGTGTGACGAGATAATGCCTTCGGTTTCGTTCGAACACGGAATGAACTTGTATGGATTGAATGCTTTCAGCACATCGTCAGGCGCACGATGACCATTCTAAGAGATATGTTTTGTAAAGGTAATCGCAGCCTCAAGCCTCATTAATGGGAATGGCTAAAACAGGGGATGTGCAGCAAGGTTAGGTGGGTCATGCCCAAGCAGGATGAGATATACCCCTGTCTAGACGTCCCTTTTTATTTCGGCTGTGTGAGCGGTTGATTGCAACAACTGCCGGGGTTATCTTGTTCAGGACTGTTCAGTAAGGAATGGTTCTGGCCTTGTTTTGCAGGGTAGTTCGGGTGGCTCCTTGGTACGGTGATCTAAGCCACGTACTATGACAGACGGTACCCCAGTAGCCCTGCCATTGTATGGAATCCAATCTCCAATAAGAGCCGTATGTTTTGATTGTGCCAACTATGTTGAAATATGAGATGTAAGCATTTCAGCTATTTCTGTATTTTAATTGAAAACCCTAGACACTATTATAATATAACTGGATTTCCTGTGAAATGTTTTGGTTAGCGTAAGGTAAAAACTTACTCGTATTTATTTGTGGGGAGTCTTACATGATACCTTTGTTTTCAGATGTTCTTTTTTCAAAGTTAGACAACTTTAAACGGTTTATTCATACCAGACACATGTCTGACTCGGAGTTTATATTTTTTTTTCATAAACTCTTCGGTGCTCAAATTTTTATGAGTAGCCAAGTGATAGGTTTTGATTGTTGATTCCTGGAGGAGCTTAGAGCAGGAGCCTAGACGTATGTAGATATCTATCTAGTTCCGCTGTGTTATTTGATGTATGTTGTATCTCTGATATATGTATTGACAGATGTATGTATGACTGTCAGTGTATGATATTGTATAACTCTGATATATGTAAACTATGTAATAGTCATGTGATGTATTATATTTTGTTCCGTTCCACTGTGAGATTCTGATGTTGTTGTTCTTTCTTTTCTATTTCTATCCCTTTCTTTCTTAATGATGATACGTCTTTCTGGGAGTAGAAGGGTGGGTCGTCATAATTTAGAATCTTATAATCAATTCGAAAATATATCTAACAAACTGAGTATGCGAAAACAACTAGTAAATTTGTCCCGCCTATGAGATCTGGGAAGAAAAAAAAATGTGTTTAACTAAGGTTAGGGATGTAGCAACCAGTGCCCTGAACTTACCTGGCCTATGTTTTCTCTTTTTAGGCTAGGGGTGGAATAGATCGAAAGGAAAGCCAGGATGCTCTGAAAGATCATATTTAAGTTTTTCCAAGATAAGAGAAAATAAATAAATTCTTTGTATGTTATTTAACCACTTAACATCTTTTATTCGATGATTGGTACGAAGGAACCAGGATCGAAGTTGGGTGATTCCTATCCGAAAAACCGAGATTGGATTTGGGCGATTCCTATCAAAACCCCTTCAAACTAATTTCCAAAATAAAACATATTGAAGATAAAGATCGTTGAAACAAAGATATTCATGATGTAGGATTACTGGCCATTAGTCCCCGAAGGTGAAATTTACCATATCTAAGGTGGCAGTTGTGCTCTGTTATGAAAATCTTCTATTTGCAAGAATATGATTTGAAGTTAAGAAGGAAATCTTTGATTAAGACTTAACGAATGATTTGGGAATATTTTCCCTAAGTTAAAAGTTATAGTTTGAATATAAGAAATCTTTGATTAAAATTTAACGAATGATTTGAAAAGTTTTCCTCAGTAAAAGAGAAAATGATTTGGAATTATTCCAAGATTTAAGACGGGTTTAAAACAACCAAATGATTTGATAAATGAGGCTTAATGATTCCATATACACTTGAAAAGAAAATGGAATAAATTGATATTTGATTTATAAAAAATGAAGTAATTGATTGATGATTGATATCCACATATGAACTTAACATCTTTTAAAGCGAGTATTGGCCTCGAATGAACCGGAGTCAGATTTGGATAATTCCTATCCGAAAACCACATCGAACCAATGTATATATTCGAATGTGAAGACATGTTGAAGATGATGATTATTGAAAACCGTGGGTCTTCATAGCGTGAGGACCGTTTGTTCACATGCTCTGGGTCGCTCTCATTATAGAGTTATTTATAGCAGTGGTCTCCTCATCACGGAGATTTTTTCAGATTGCAAGGGCTTCTCGCCTAGTAATGGATGAGGAAAGTGCCTTCAGTTTCGTGCTGTCCTAGAACAAATTTGTATGGATGAATGTCTGACATTGCATTTTTGAGACACACCGTTTGACTTTTATAAATGTACATCCGCTTGGTGGCAGAGAAGGCAACTTCTCTTAGCTTAACACCCTTCTCTGAGACATTCAAAGTGATGGCAGTGTGGCATTCAAAGTGGAAGCTGTTATGGTCAAAGCGTGGTTTTGCATGAAAACCGTGGCTTTGAAGAAATTTAGCATAACCTCACTAGCCTCATATCTCGAAAGATGATATGGGATATTATGTGGTCTGACCGATGCAAATTCGAAATAAGTGAGTATGTTTGGTGGTGTCCAATACGTTGGGCCCTTTGGGCGATGCATCCCTCAAGGCATTTATTGCCCATTTGGATAAAGTGGTTAGCTTGAGAAAAGCAGGGAACTACCGATTATCAGTAGTAGTGTAGCAAGTATAGTTCCAAGTGACTAGTTTGGGAAAAGCGATTAAGGCCTCATGGGAACTATGTTTGTTATGCGTGCATCGAAGAAAAGGCCACTAGTTCCCTATCATGTTGGAAATCCAACCCAATACGAGATTTACGGTTTTGATTATAGTCCCAAAATAGCTGTAATGTCTTGCAAACATTTCAGCTGCCCCTTTCTGGTATCATATATTACGTATCATATATTACGTTATGTATATTCCGTTGACCTAGTTCCGATATATTACCTTAGATTTAGTCCAAATATTGCTAACTTATATGAATAAGTTTATTTGAAAGTGTTTTCAAAAGAATGTCATTAAAAATAATATCATGTGTATTTTCGTGTAAAGTTCTTTGGTTATCATAAAGTAAAAACCGATCGTGTTTATATATGGGCGTGGTCTTATGAGATACCTTCTTTTCAAAGGTTTTGATTATACAGTCATTTTAAATTTCGTGTATCTCACGCTGGTTTATCAAGCCTGATCCGGGTATTTTTAATACTTGGGTCAGATCAGAGTAGTTTCAGGTTTAGTTGAAGATGGTTTGAGTTTCTAGAGGAGATCTTAAGATCTTCATCATCGTATGGACGTATTTTATTATCCGCTGCATCTATTTCATTTGTTTTGTTATTTGCCAGCATTTGTAAGGGCAGGTGTTATAACTATCTTGGCTGAATCTAGGTCAGACTCAGATATTGTATTTTAAAATTTTCCGCTGTAAAGATTATAATTGAAATAATATATGTTATTCCATTCGTGTGAGATTCTGTTCGGTCTTTATTTTCTTTCTACCCTTAATGATCCGCTTTTTCATGCAATTTGAGTCGGACATGTGTGGTTTATCTTCGATTAAAAAGGTACGGAAAAATGGGTCGTTACAATTTTACTCTATATTTGGGGACCTATATTGTGAACGTTTTTATGTTTTATGTTTTGATGGAGACTGCTTGGTACTTTTCATTTTAGAAATAAATTTAGGTTAATGTTGTTTTTAATGAAGCTGTTTTGCTATTAATTTTTAATTAGTGAAAGTTCTCTTCCGCTCTAATATTTTAATCCTTTTATGTTGTTGCCTTAGTCTCTATGCTAAGTTATGGATTTTTATTTCATCCGACCACCCATGCTTCTAGTCATGTCCAATTTTTAGGGTGCCTAGAGGTGCGAGTGTCACAGTTGGTATCAGAGTTATGGTTTCGGTAATCCTAAAAATACTTTAAAATAGAAAGGTTTTCGAATAATTTTTAAAGGACATTCCAAATAATACTTTTAAAAGTATATGTATATATGTTGGGAAAAAATAAATTTTAGAAATGGGAACCTCATATTTCTTCCTCCCTATCCATTGAACTATTTATTCAGTACCTAATCCCATTGTTTTAATATCCATAGATATAAATGTCTAGACCAAAAGATATCCTGGAAGTTCTAGGCCTTAATATGCCTGCTAGGTTCAGACATTATTTCATGCAACTGCATGAGCAGAGCCACCAACTAGCGAAGTTGTTTCGACAGAAAGGGCTTCAGCCCATCCACCGGCATTCTTGATTTTCCCAAGTTATGCAAGGACTACACAGCTTCGGAGGAAAGCCGTTTCCTGGCACCAAGTCAAATACTGAGGCGGGTGCTTGAATCCATAGTTGTGAGCGGATATTTGGACTTATGGGATTGTAGTACTTGGCTTAGAGGCAGTTGGCTTCATGGTAGTTGCAGGAAGAGGCTCTTTGTTGCTGGGAGATTATGGAGGCTGAGGCTGAGGATGAGGCTGAGGCTGATAATTTGACTTAGGAGGATCTTTAGACTAGGTTCGAGAGGAAATTCTTATCACATGCGGAAGAGGGACGCAGCTAGAAAAATTTATACAGCTCAAGCAAGGGGATATGACAGTTGAAGAATATGTTAATCAATTCAATGAGCTTGGCAGATTTGGTCTAGACCTGATCAATACTCCTCACAAGAGGGTGTTGAAGTTCGCTAATGGTTTGAGTCAGCCACTGCCGATGTAACGACCCAGAATTTTTAGAAATTAAAATTTGAATATTTAATTAATTTTAAATATTAATAAGTGAATTTATTAGTCGAATAAATTTTTATTTGAATTATTGGATTTAATTGGATAATTAAATCGATAATTTAATATGTTAAATTATGAAAATAATTGAAAATAGGGTTAAATATGATTGAAAATAATTTGTAAAATTTTATTTTATCATATGGGCGTTAGAACAATATTTTAGAACTTTTAAAATCGAATTAAAAGTTAATTTGTGAAAATTGAATATTTTAATATTAAAATCGACTAGTAAAAATAGCCAATTTTTGAACAGTCTCAGAATTGAACGAAACAAGTTTCATTGGATCCGTAATAGTTAGTTATTACCGGATTTCAAATTTCGTGTCAATCGGAGTTATCGTTTGAGCGTGGCAGCTCGAAACGCATCGAATTGTTTTTAATTTAAATTTGGCGAGTCAAAATAGCCATTTTTCAAAAAGTCTCAGATTTCGACGAAACAAGTTTCGTCGGATCCGTAATGTGATATTATTGTAAGGTTTCAAATTTCAAGTCAATTGGATTTACCGTTTGTCCGTTACAAATTAAAACGCCTAGAAAATCGCTTAAATCGGTTTAATTCAAATTGAGCGTTTATAGCCATAACTCGCACAGATGTCCGAATTAGCTTCCGAAACCTGTTCCATTGTGTCCGGAACGCGGGGTAAACCCTAGAAACGCTGGTTACGGCGCGTAAATCGGAGTTCGGAATTTCCGGGATGAATAGTGTTCGATTTTTTCTCTATAAATAGCCCTCACTCTAAATAACAAAAAAAAAAATAACATCTCAAAACCCTAGCCGCCACCCACATAACCCACAGCCAGAATTGTCTCTCACTTCTCCCTCAATCTCTCTCAATCTACAAAGATTTAGCCAAGGTGTTCAACACGAAGGTTGGAGAGCACGACGAGAGCTTTCAATCCATACGGATATGATCGCGTATGGAGTTGTATATCGTGTGATAATGGGCCGCGACCTAGGGGGTTTGCGCACGCATTTTTAGGCTCTAGAGGCAGCCGAGCTTCGAGCTCTTCTTGGTGGTGGTAGCTTGCGTGTGGGGATTTGAAGTGGAGGTGCTTGATCGTGTTCATGTCGCTTGAATCGGAAGTAAAATCAAAACCCTAATTGGAGCAAGTGGGTTCGGCTAACGTGAATGGCCTGTAGACGTGAGATAGAGGAGAAGAGCAAACGCACAGCCAGGATGCAAGGGGAAGGAATCAAGTGGCTGTGATGAAGTTAGGTTATAATTTTTAAAGTAAATGTTGTAATTAAGTTATAAAATCGTGTACAATCTTTAAAAATTCATAACTTTTTCATACGAGGTCGAAAACGTGCGAAACCAGTTGCGTTGGAATCGTATGGACGAGCACTACGCGATGGAGTTGGTTTGGAGTCGTTTGGAGTTAGTGAGAATTTTGAGTAAAATTAAACGTCCGTTTAATTTTATTCGAAATAAATCGCTAAAACGAAATTTAAATCAAGGTGAGAACTTCTCACTCAATCGAATCAGTTTCGATTTTATTTTAAATAGTTAGATTTAAAATATTTGAATGCATGTTTGAATGTTGATTGTTATCTATTGATTGTTAAAATAGACATTATACGCCGTTAGTAAGCGGATGTTATTTATTAAAAACATATACCGCGAATATTTCATAAACAGTGAAATTGGTATTATAAATAATATCAATATATATATATATTGGCATATGTATATATTGCAGTTGTTGATTTCCCGTATTTTTTAGCGGATGAGACCCTATTGCGCCGTTATTAAGCGGATAATATTTATTAAAAACATATACCGCGAATATTTCATAAACAGTGAAATTGGTATTATATATAATATCAATATATATATATTGGCATATGTATATATTGGAGTTATTGATTTCCCGCATTTATTTGTTTAGCGGATGAGACCCTATTACGCCGTAATTAAGCGGATAATATTTAATAAGAACATATATCGCGATAATTTCGTACTGGAACGGAATTGGTATTGTGCTAATGTTTGTGAATGCAGGAAAACAGGTTGGAGGGATCCAACTGGATTCCTCAACAGTATTTATTTGATTTCAGATATTTTGATATTTGATGGATTTTCATATTGATATATGATATCGTTGTTGTCGTGATTGACTATTTGGTGTGTAGCATCATTGGACCAAATTTGGAATTTTAAAATGATTTTTAAAGTGATTTTTGAGAATATACTATATTTTGGAATTGATCCATTATAAGTAAATAAACGTTATAATTTTAATGTTATAAAAAATTATGATTTTTGAGGAATATAGTTAAAAACTGATTTTTGAGAATATGATGCTATTGATTTTATAAAATAGTTTAATCGGGATTTTAGAATTTATTGTGAAAAGTTTAAATATAGGATTTATAAAATTTAATTATTTTATGAATCAAAATGGTGAAATAATAAAGGAGATTAAAGAAGTTTTAAAAGAATAATATAAATTGAATTATATTAAGAGATTTATAAATGGATATTTATAAATTGAAATATGGACATTATAAAACGAGTTTTTATAAGTGTTTGAATGAAGTGAAAATGAATTCCATAATTGAATTGAATTTATAGAATTTTATACGGTGAAGTTATAAATGGAATTTTATAAGCAGTAGGTTTATAAAATTTATTAAGTTATTAAAATAATGATTTTGGATAAATAAATGGATCTTATAAGTTATAAGATTTATAAATTGGAAAGTCTTTAAAAAGAACGATTTTGTAAAATAATCGTTTTATAAGTAATTAACTTATAATATGAACGTTTAGTTTATAATTTAGTTATAAACTGGAATAGGTTAATACGGAAATTATAAAAAGAAATTTTTATAAGATAAATAGAAAAGGGATTTATAAACGTTGTTTTATAAATTCGCAAACGACTTATTTTGATAAGTAAATTGCTGAAACCTATTAATGGAGTTATATTCACATTTTTGAACTGTGAATGATCCTTTAAAATAAAATGAATAGAAATGATGAAATTGTTAACGTAGTATATTCACGTTTTTGAATAGTGAATAAGATGTTAAAGAAATTGTTTTGAATGTGATATTGAAATAGAACTAAAACAATCTAATGAAGTTTTAAATATGTTGAGATTCGAAACCATAGATTTCAACATTTATTGTTGAAAATAAACGTTTTCGAGAAATAAAAGGAAATGGTGGACTATAACACTGTTGTTATAGTAAATGATTTCCGAAAGGAAATGTTTTGTATAGTATTGGGATTTATATATCTATTTTAATTTCGAATCCCTATACTAGTGATTTTGGGTTGTCGTAACGGTGTTTTACGTAACATTCGTTTTGGCCCAAATAAATATGTTTAAGAGAATGATTTCCTTAAAGAATGAAATATATACTTAATTTCAATTTAAGTATATTGAATATTTTCTAAGTGTTGAAAATAAATAAAATTTGTGAATTACTTATGAATAAATAAGTATGGAAATGTTTTCCAATGTAAAGTGAATATTTTGAGAATTTATCATTTTGAAGATAAATTGAAAAGAAATATTGAAATGAATAATTGAAATCGAATATTCATTGATATTTTGAAATTATAAATTCACTAAGGAATTTATAAAGAAAGTGGAATTGGTTTAAAAATAAATATTGATTTATTTTTGAAGTATGAAATAATATATCTTGTAAAGATATTTTGAAAAATAAATAATTTGGAAAATTATTTGGAAACTGGTGATGTGTGCATGTCCAGTGATAGTTCAATAACCGACTATCAATATTTCCCTTTGAATGGGTAATTGATGTGATTTGTTTGAATGTGAATGCTACACTTATTTTTAAATAAGCGCTCACTATTCGGGTTAACCGGGAAAGGACCATGGGGTCGTATAACCCATTCCGAATATGTGATACGTCGTTATAATTGCATTGAAGATCGGTGTTGAAGACCCGGTATTTGCGAGAGCGATAGGATGACCTGTCGATTGTCTCTGCACTGAGTTGCAGCGGTATAGAGACTCCCTAAGTGATGGGAAATCCGATCAGGATTGTGAATATCCGGATTGCAAGGACTTCTTTGTAAGTGCCTTCGGTTTTGTTCGATCCCGGAACAAACTTGTATGGATTGTATATCTGACGTTACAAGTTGAGATATAAAGCCGATTTCTTTCAAATATATTTCTGTTGGTGGCGAAGAATTTATTCTTTAGCTTAACACCCTTCTCTGAGACGTACGAGCTCAGAGGTTATATAGTTGAAGTTATCAGCGATATATTCCCAATTTGGTAATGTGACATGCTGAGTGTTGCTGTAAATGATCATTGTGTTGATTATTGTGATAGGATCGTTTATTTGATCGTCTATCTTAGTGATCATTGTGTTGATCATTTGTTGACCCAAAGCATGGCTTTTGTATAAAGTATGTTTTTGTGGACGTGACTTCGTCGAACCTCACACCCCGGAAATGGTCAAAACAGGAAAGATGCGGCAAGGTTATGAGGGGTAGCACCCTTTAGGGTATGTACATTTCCTTCTGGATAGAGGTGGTATCATGGTATAGAGCCCAGATATTTAACCTATGTGGTTACTACGAATTTATTACTTTGTGGTTGTTGGTTTTCGGGATCCCGTGAGAAAGGTCGTTTACGATCGGGGAATGGCGTGCTCGTGTCAGTAGTTACCCAGTTAGGGGTAACCCGGCCTTGTGTTGGCAGAGTTCCGGTTTGGTTCTCGGGGATGTCTTTCCAGAGGCATTCTCATGTGGCAATGGGAAGTTCCTTGGCCTGACCATTTGTTGGAAATCCAAAGAAACAATACGTGACTTGTACGGTTTTAGTTGTATAACCTGCTATGGAATGTGGTGGTAACCTGCTATTGAACATAGTTAGCTATAGTAGGCATACGATAATGGTCGTATGTTGGCTAAGATTTATATTCTACTTTCGAAATGAATTTTCCCTACACTATACACTAGGAATAATATCAAATATTATTTTAAATGCGTATCAAGCATCTTTGGCTATCATAAGGAGAAATCTCCTCCGATTCTGCGTTTGCATTGTGTGTGTGTGCGGGAGGCCTTATGGTAGTCTCATTTTTAAAAGCATTGCGAATTGATTAAAAATATTCTTCTATTTTGATTTTAAAGATAAATAAACTGTTTTGAGTTCTCACACCAGTTACATGACTGACTCGGAGTTTATTGTTTTCCTTCCTAAACTCTGTGTGCCCACCAATTTCCACACGGGCAGTCAAGAGTTAAGGTTTATCAGGATATTCTGGATATTCTGGAATTGCTGGAGGCAAGCTGGATGAAATGGCGTATTACTTATATAGTATTTCTTTTTCCGCTGCACTATTTATTGTTGTTGTACACTCTGATGATATGATGTAATGAAATGTGATGAAATGTAATAACTGATATAGTTCTTTGTTTAAAGATTATTCATTTATTATTATATGTTATTCCGCTGCGAATTGTGAGATTCTGTTGTTCTGTTTTCTTTCTGTCCCGTGTTGTTTTCTTTTTCCTCTATTCTCTTTTTCTTCTATTTTAAAATGTTCTATCTTCTCTTCTGTTTTCTCTCCTCCCTATTTTCTATCTTTCTTTCTTCTTTCTTCTTCTTTTCTGTTTTCTAATCTCTCTAATTTCTATTTTCTATTCCCTCTTTCCTATCTTCTTTCTTCTTTCTTTTCTTCCTTTCTTTTTCTTAAACCCCTAAGGGTTCGTATTTTCGTTCATCTTGAATAAATCCATGGAGATTAGTGTATATTCAAGGAGTACGGATTTACGGGTCGTTACATGTGGTATCAGAGCATATGGTTAAGCGACAACCATGGTTCTGTTGGGTATTACTCATTAGAGATAGAGTCAGTAGTACTCTAGAATGAGTTTGAGTGTAATAATAGCTATGAGAGCGTATTTGATAGTGAATATAAAAATTGTTTTATATTGTGATGATTGGTTTATTGAGTGGCATATGAACTTTCGTCACCGTGGTCTCGACAACTATGCCGAAGGGGTTTCTAAACACTTGAATAGAACAATTCGACACAATATTGTTTTAAAAAAAAATTGGGTAAATGAAATAATTTTACTTGAGTATATTTTATTTATAAAGAAATAATTTTTCAGAATTATTAAAGTATATAAGTTGATTGTTAGGTTGTTTGAATAATCTAAATAAAGGAATTGTATAAGTAAATGAATTATAAGAATGGAATTATAATTAAAGTGATTTACAATTGTGAAATAAACTTATATATATATGAGAAGTGAAACTAATGAATATATTTATGAATATGAGTTGTAAATGAAAATGAATTTAAAGTTAAATGGAAATTTACTTTAGAAATGGAAATATAACTTAAATTATGTTGAATGAAGTTGATATTAGTATCAAAGTAAATTAGTAAAGTGAAGTGATAAATGTGAACTTAAGTTATATAAGTGAAATTCAACTTTAGTAATTGAATTGAGTTAATGGATTAAATGTTAATCAATTGAATGTGAATTAAATTGAAATGAAATAATGAATATAAGTGTTAATTCATTAAAATCTAATGTTATTAGAAAGTTGAATAATAGAATGAAAATCAATTAATTAAACCAATTGATAAGCAAAGGAATTTGGTTGTAATTAATATACATTGATTGTTATGTGATTGTTCGTTGATTGATTGAATATAAGTTCATTAAGTATTAATGAAATTGAAAGCTAAATTAATTGAAATTCAATTGGAAGTTAAGTGAAACTTAAATAGAATTGAATTTGAATTGGAAGTGAACCAACTTGAATATGGATTAGTGAATATAAACTAATTGAAAATGAATGCTAGTAAATCCAATGTTAATGAATCTAATGTGATTTAAATTGAAAACCAATTCATTGAATATTAATGAGAATATAAATGAATATTTATTAGTTATGGATGTTATTTGAATGATAGTTGGTTGATGTTTGCATTTGTTGCTTTTGTTTCAGTTACTATATGTTGTATATCGATACTATTGTCTATATGCATGTTCTCATATTGTTTGTTGGGTAATTAGTAGGTGCGGATCGCGTTTGCTTCGCATTTGGAGCTCGCTTTCGCGCTATATTAGCCGTATATGCTCGCTAATAAAATATAAGGTACATATCTCGGATTAAATATCGTACTTTTATACTTTTTTCCCTTCGGGATGCCTCATTACTTGATGAGATGTATATTTGTGATATATATACTGTCATTTTTTTTCGGATCGAGCCGCGCAAAGGAGACTATGGCGAATTTTTCCGAAAATTTAAGGCGTTAGAAAAAATTTGAGAAATTTAGAAAAATTTTGAAAACTTTAACTTTGATTTGGAGTTGAAAGTTAAACAATAGTGGTTGTTTTTGAAAAGATAACTAAGTATGACTTGAAAACTTAGTAAAGTATTGTAAGAAGTTTAACTATGAATTTATGGAAAATTAATAGGATTCTTTAACTTTTCTTACTTGATAATTTCGAGGACGAAATTCTTTTAAGGGGGGAAGATTATAACGACCCAGAATTTTTAGAAATTAAAATTTGAATATTTAATTAATTTTAAATATTAATAAGTGAATTTATTAGTCGAATAAATTTTTATTTGAATTATTGGATTTAATTGGATAATTAAATCGATAATTTAATATGTTAAATTATGAAAATAATTGAAAATAGGGTTAAATATGATTGAAAATAATTTGTAAAATTTTATTTTATCATATGGGAGTTAGAACAATATTTCAGAAACTTTTAAAATCGAATTAAAAGTTAATTTGTGAAAATTGAATATTTTAATATTAAAATCGACTAGTGAAAATAGTCAATTTTTGAACAGTCTCAGAATTGAACGAAACAAGTTTCATTGGATCCGTAATAGTTAGTTATTACCGGATTTCAAATTTCGTGTCAATCGGAGTTATCGTTTGAGCGTGGCAGCTCGAAACGCATCGAATTGTTTTTAATTTAAATTTGGCGAGTCAAAATAGCCATTTTTCAAAAAGTCTCGGATTTCGACGAAACTAGTTTCATCGGATCCGTAATGTGATATTATTGTAAGGTTTCAAATTTCAAGTCAATTGGATTTACCGTTTGTCCGTTACAAATTAAAACGCCTAGAAAATCACTTAAATCAGTTTAATTCAAATTGAGCGTTTATAGCCATAACTCGCACAGATGTCCGAATTAGCTTCCGAAACCTGTTCCATTGTGTCCGGAACGCGGGGTAAACCCTAGAAACGCTGGTTACGGCGCGTAAATCGGAGTTCGGAATTTCCGGGATGAATAGTGTTCGATTTTTTCTCTATAAATAGTCCTCACTCTAAATAAAAAAAAAATAACATCTCAAAACCCTAGCCGCCACCCACATAACCCACGGCCAGAATTGTCTCTCACTTCTCCCTCAATCTCTCTCAATCTACAAAGATTTAGCCAAGGTGTTCAACACGAAGGTTGGAGAGCACGACGAGAGCTTTCAATCCATACGGATATGATCGTGTATGGAGTTGTATATCGTGTGATAATGGGCCGCGACCTAGGGGGTTTGCGCACGCATTTTTAGGCTCCAGAGGCAGCCGAGCTTCGAGCTCTTCTTGGTGGTGGTAGCTTGCGTGTGGGGCTTTGAAGTGGAGGTGCTTGATCGTGTTCATGTCGCTTGAATCGGAAGTAAAATCAAAACCCTAATTGGAGCAAGTGGGTTCGGCTAACGTGAATGGCCTGTAGACGTGAGATAGAGGAGAAGAGCAAACGCACGGCCAGGATGCAAGGGGAAGGAATCAAGTGGCTGTGATGAAGTTAGGTTATAATTTTTAAAGTAAATGTTTTAATTAAGTTATAAAATCGTGTACAATCTTTAAAAATTCATAACTTTTTCATACGAGGTCGAAAACGCGCGAAACCAGTTGCGTTGGAATCGTATGGACGAGCACTACGCGATGGAGTTGGTTTGGAGTCGTTTGGAGTTAGTGAGAATTTTGAGTAAAATTAAACGTCCGTTTAATTTTATTCGAAATAAATCGCTAAAACGAAATTTAAATCAAGGTGAGAACTTCTCACTCAATCGAATCAGTTTCGATTTTATTTTAAATAGTTAGATTTAAAATATTTGAATGCATGTTTGAATGTTGATTGTTATCTATTGATTGTTAAAATAGACATTATACGCCGTTAGTAAGCGGATGTTATTTATTAAAAACATATACCGCAAATATTTCATAAACAGTGAAATTGGTATTATAAATAATATCAATATATATATATATATTGGCATATGTATATATTGCAGTTGTTGATTTCCCGTATTTTTTAGCGGATGAGACCCTATTGCGCCGTTATTAAGCGGATAATATTTATTAAAAACATATACCGCGAATATTTCATAAACAGTGAAATTGGTATTATATATAATATCAATATATATATATTGGCATATGTATATATTGGAGTTATTGATTTCCCGCATTTATTTGTTTAGCGGATGAGACCCTATTACGCCGTTATTAAGCGGATAATATTTAATAAGAACATATACCGCGATAATTTCGTACTGGAACGGAATTGGTATTGTGCTAATGTTTGTGAATGCAGGAAAACAGGTTGGAGGGATCCAACTGGATTCCTCAACAGTATTTATTTGATTTCAGATATTTTGATATTTGATGGATTTTCATATTGATATATGATATCGTTGTTGTCGTGATTGACTATTTGGTGTGTAGCATCATTGGACCAAATTTGGAATTTTAAAATGATTTTTAAAGTGATTTTTGAGAATATACTATATTTTGGAATTGATCCATTATAAGTAAATAAACGTTATAATTTTAATGTTATAAAAAATTATGATTTTTGAGGAATATAGTTAAAAACTGATTTTTGAGAATACGATGCTATTGATTTTATAAAATAGTTTAATCGGGATTTTAGAATTTATTGTGAAAAGTTTAAATATAGGATTTATAAAATTTAATTATTTTATGAATCAAAATGGTGAAATAATAAAGGAGATTAAAGAAGTTTTAAAAGAATAATATAAATTGAATTATATTAAGAGATTTATAAATGGATATTTATATATTGAAATATGGACATTATAAAACGAGTTTTTATAAGTGTTTGAATGAAGTGAAAATGAATTTCATAATTGAATGGAATTTATAGAATTTTATACGGTGAAGTTATAAATGGAATTTTATAAGCAGTAGGTTTATAAAATTTATTAAGTTATTAAAATAATGATTTTGGATAAATAAATGGATCTTATAAGTTATAAGATTTATAAATTGGAAAGTCTTTAAAAAGAACGATTTTGTAAAATAATCGTTTTATAAGTAATTAATTTATAATATGAACGTTTAGTTTATAATTTAGTTATAAACTGGAATAGGTTAATATGGAAATTATAAAAAGAAGTTTTTATAAGATAAATAGAAAAGGGATTTATAAACGTTGTTTTATAAATTCGCAAACGACTTATTTTGATAAGTAAATTGTTGAAACCTATTAATGGAGTTATATTCACGTTTTTGAACTGTGAATGATCCTTTAAAATAAAATGAATAGAAATGATGAAATTGTTAACGTAGTATATTCACGTTTTTGAATAGTGAATAAGTTGTTAAAGAAATTGTTTTGAATGTGATATTGAAATAGAATTAAAACGATCTAACGAAGTTTTAAATATGTTGAGATTCGAAACCATAGATTTCAACATTTATTGTTGAAAATAAACGTTTTCGAGAAATAAAAGGAAATGGTGGACTATAACACTGTTGTTATAGTAAATGATTTCCGAAAGGAAATGTTTTGTATAGTATTAGGATTTATATATCTATTTTAATTTCGAATCCCTATACTAGTGATTTTGGGTTGTCGTAACGGTGTTTTACGTAACATTCATTTTGGCCCAAATAAATATGTTTAAGAGAATGATTTCCTTAAAGAATGAAATATATACTTAATTTCGATTTAAGTATGTTGAATATTTTCTAAGTGTTGAAAATAAATAAAATTTGTGAATTACTTATGAATAAATAAGTATGGAAATGTTTTCCAATGTAAAGTGAATATTTTGAGAATTTATCTTTTTGAAGATAAATTGAAAAGAAATATTGAAATGAATAATTGAAATCGAATATTCATTGATATTTTGAAATTATAAATTCGCTAAGGAATTTATAAAGAAAGTGGAATTGGTTTAAAAATAAATATTGATTTATTTTTGAAGTATGAAATAATATATCTTGTAAAGATATTTTGAAAAATAAATAATTTGGAAAATTATTTGGAAACTGGTGATGTGTGCTTGTCCAGTGATAGTTCAATAACCGACTATCAATATTTCCCTTTGAATGGGTAATTGATGTGATTTGTTTGAATGTGAACGCTACACTTATTTTTAAATAAGCGCTCACTATTCGGGTTAACCGGGAAAGGACCATGGGGTCGTATAACCCATTCCGAATATGTGATTCGTCGTTATAATTGCATTGAAGATCGGTGTTGAAGACCCGGTATTTGCGAGAGCGATAGGATGACCTGTCGATTGTCTCTGCACTGAGTTGCAGCGGTATAGAGACTCCCTAAGTGATGGGAAATCCGATCAGGATTGTGAATATCCGGATTGCAAGGACTTCTTTGTAAGTGCCTTCGGTTTTGTTCGATCCCGGAACAAACTTGTATGGATTGTATGTCTGACGTTACAAGTTGAGATATAAAGCCGATTTCTTTCAAATATATTTCTGTTGGTGGCGAAGAATTTATTCTTTAGCTTAACACCCTTCTCTGAGATGTACGAGCTCAGAGGTTATATAGTTGAAGTTATCAGCGATATATTCCCAATTTGGTAATGTGACATGCTGAGTGTTGCTGTAAATGATCATTGTGTTGATTATTGTGATAGGATCGTTTATTTGATCGTCTATCTTAGTGATCATTGTGTTGATCATTTGTTGACCCAAAGCATGGCTTTTGTATAAAGTATGTTTTTGTGGACGTGACTTCGTCAAACCTCACACCCCGGAAATGGTCAAAACAGGAAAGATGCGGCAAGGTTATGAGGGGTAGCACCCTTTAGGGTATGTACATTTCCTTCTGGATAGAGGTGGTATCATGGTATGGAGCCCAGATATTTAACCTATGTGGTTACTACGAATTTATTACTTTTTGGTTGTTGGTTTTCGGGATCCCGTGAGAAAGGTCGTTTACGATCGGGGAATGGCGTGCTCGTGTCAGTAGTTACCCAGTTAGGGGTAACCCGGCCTTGTGTTGGCAGAGTTCCGGTTTGGTTCTCGGGGATGTCTTTCCAGAGGCATTATCATGTGGCAATGGGAAGTTCCTTTGCCTGACCATTTGTTGGAAATCCAAAGAAACAATACGTGACTTGTACGGTTTTAGTTGTATAACATGCTATGGAATGTGGCGGTAACCTGCTATTGAACATAGTTAGCTATAGTAGGCATACGATAATGGTCGTATGTTGGCTAAGATTTATATACTACTTTCGAAATGAATTTTCCCTACACTATACACTAGGAATAATATCAAATATTATTTTAAATGCGTATCAAGCATCTTTGGCTATCATAAGGAGAAATCTCCTCCGATTCTGCGTTTGCATTGTGTGTGTGTGCGGGAGGCCTTATGGTAGTCTCATTTTTAAAAGCATTGCGAATTGATTAAAAATATTCTTCTATTTTGATTTTAAAGATAAATAAACTGTTTTGAGTTCTCACACCAGTCACATGACTGACTCGGAGTTTATTGTTTTCCTTCCTAAACTCTAGGTGCCCACCAATTTCCACACGGGCAGTCAAGAGTTAAGGTTTATCAGGATATTCTGGATATTCTGGAATTGCTGGAGGCAAGCTGGATGGCATGGCGTATTACTTATATAGTATTTCTTTTTCCGCTGCACTATTTGTTGTTGTTGTACACTCTGATGATATGATGTAATGAAATGTGATGAAGTTTAATAACTGATATAGTTCTTTGTTTAAAGATTATTCATTTATTATTATATGTTATTCCGCTGCGAATTGTGAGATTCTGTTGTTCTGTTTTCTTTCTGTCCCGTGTTGTTTTCTTCTTCCTCTATTCTCTTTTTCTTCTATTTTAAAATGTTCTATCTTCTCTTCTGTTTTCTCTCCTCCCTATTTTCTATCTTTCTTTCTTCTTTCTTCTTCTTTTCTGTTTTCTATTCTCTCTAATTTCTATTTTCTATTCCCTCTTTCCTATCTTCTTTCTTCTTTCTTTTCTTCCTTTCTTTTTCTTAAACCCCTAAGGGTTCGTATTTTCGTTCATCTTGAATAAATCCATGGAGATTAGTATCTATTCAAGGAGTACGGATTTACGGGTCATTACAGCCGAGTTTGGCGGTGAGCCACTTTAACGACCCGTCTTTCATTCCATAGAACGATGCATCATTATTAAGAAAGAAAGGGATAGAGAAGAGGAAACATAGAAAAGAAAGAACTAAACAACATTATAATCTCACAGCGGAACGAATAAATTATATTACATCACATAAGACATTACATAGTATCTTATATGTCAGAGTTATACAGCTTATACATCACATACTAGACAGTTATAAAAGACCTATCTAGTCACTACAACTCAAGTACAATACGGACTTCATCAGAGATACAACACAATGAAACCTCTATATATCTACAAACGCTGAATCCTCATGCTCCATATCTCCTCCAAAAACTCATTAAAGCTGACCTGAATCCCTTGGCTACTTGTAAAAATTTGAGTACCTAAGAGTTTAATAAAACAGAAAATAAACTCTAGGTCAGACATGGGTCTGGTGTGAGTAAACGGGTTAAAGTTGCTTAACTTTGAAAAATCTTTGAAAAAAAAAGGAATCACGTAAGATTTCCCACACATAAACACGAAAAAGTTTTTACCTTACGATAAACAAAACATTTGATAGGAAATCCATTTATATTATAATAGGGTCTGGGGTTTTCAAGTAAAATACAGAAATAACTGGAGTGCTTACATCTCACGTTCCAACATAGTTCGGCACAATCAAAACGTACGGCACTTATTGGAGATTGGATTCTATACAATGGCTGAGCTGCTGGATTACCGCCCGTCATAGTACCTGGTCTAGATCAGAGTACCGAGGATCCACCCTAAATCCCCTGCAAATCAAGACCGGAACCATCCCTTACTGGATAGTCCCGAATTAGACAACCCTGTGGTTGGCACGACCAACCACACACTAAGCCGAATAAAAAGGGACCTCAAGACATGGGAAAATCTCGTCCTACTTGGGTGCTACCCACTTAGCCTTGCGGCACCTCCCATATTTTAGCTATTTTCGGTTGATGAGGCTTGAGGCTACAATTACTTTTATAGAACACATCTATCTTAGAATGCTCATCGTCCTCTATTGACGATGTTCTGAAAGCATTCAATCCATATAAGTTCATTCCAGGTTCGACCGAAAACGAAGGCACTATCTCGCTACACTCATTCTGGAATCACCGTCAGAGTTAACGACAAAAGCCCTTGCACTCTAAATCTCCATCTCGAACCTGAACGCACTATCTTCATCAAACTCATCTTGGAGTCACCCTCAGAGTTTTAACAACGAATAGTTCTTACACTTCGAGTCTTCATCTTGAATTCCACTTGAGATTTCACGACTAACGTTTAATTTGGATCGATGTGGTTTTCGGATATACAAATTTGGAAATCCGATCCTGGTCTCACCGAAATCCAAAACACCGTTTTAAAGTCCAAGTTGTTTAAGGGTTTAAACATTTTAACTTACATTCAGAATAACATATACAGATAGATGATTCACATTATCACAGATAGATAATTCATATCAACCAAACATCTCACAAAGCAGCGCATATCACATATCAGAGATATCACACCCAAATCATCCAACATCATTCAATCATCCATAAGAAGGATTGACTCACTCTTAATCAATTTAATTAATCTCTAATTAAATTAATTACTAACTTTTAATCACTTGGATAACCTTAATCCTACTTACTTAACATTAACTAATAACAAATTTATTAATGAACCATCTCTTAATTACCTATCTTAATTAATCATCCTTGATTAATTATTCTTTAATTACATTAAGTGATGATCCCTTAATTATTCATTTTAATTAATCATTCTTGATTAATTACTCTTTAATTACATTAAGTAATTAACTCTTAATTATTCATTTTAATTAATCATTCTTGATTAATTACAACTTAATTACATAAGTAAATAACTCTTAATTATTCATTTTAATTAATCATTCTTGATTAATTACTCTTTGATTACACTAAGTAATTAACTCTTAATTAGGAAAATTAATTATCCTTTAATCATTCCATTAATTAATCTTTAATTAATCTCATTAATTACATTAATGATCCTCTTAATTAATTAATTACTCTTTTAACTAATTATATTTAATAAGAAATCTTTAATTAATCGCATTCACTAATTAATCTTAATTAATCACATTAATTAACTCAAATAAATGATATTAATTAACTAACTAAATTAATTACACTAAGTAATTAATCCTTAATTACTTCCAAGTAATTATTCTTTAATTACTTCTCTTAAGTAATTTCCCTTTAATTAATTACATTCAGTAATTAACCATTAATTACTTACACTAAGAAATCACACTTTAGTAATTACACTAAGTAATTATACTTAAATCAATTTCTTTAGTGATTATCCCTAATTAATTAACTAATTAATTGTCTTAATTTAATTACCTTAATTAATCATCTCATAATCACTAGATAGCGATCTTTAAATTAATTACAATCATAAACTACCCACTAATTACTTATACTAAGTAATTATTCTTAACTACAACGAGTGATTAACCTTTAATTTATTTTACTAATTTATTGCTCTTAATTAATCAAAACCTTAATTAAATAAAGATAAATTCTTTATTTTAATTTAAATACTTCATTGTATCATTAAACTTTATTTAAGAATCATTTTGGAACTAATTACATAATTGATTATAATATAATTACTTATAAACAAACAACTTTGAAGAAAACATTTATTTTAAACATTAAATCTTGAAAAACTAGATTTAAAACTTGTTTCAAACTTGTTAAATAGATTTACCTTCGAAACTAGATTTACATTCTTTGAAAATATATTACTAGCCTTTTTAAAAACTTGTTTAAAATTATTTTTCTTAAAAACTTGAACTAGTACATTTATTTGCATCAAAAACAATTTACACAAAACATTTGAAAATATTATCATTAAATTAAAGTTTAATACTCTTATATTTTAATTCACACATCATCTTTTATATTTTGGAAACACTTATGAATTCAATTACATAATTAATCAAATTTTTATAATTACTTTTTAAAACAAACAATTTTAACATTTTTTTTGGAAAAATCTTAAATTTATATATATATATATATATATATATATATATATATATCTTTAAACTTGGCTAACATCCTTTTTGAAATTAATTGATCAAACCTGCCTTGCTTTTAAACTACCTGAACTTCATTTTCCTAAAATTTTGAAATCTATACACAGCATAAATCAAACCAAGCTAGCTACACAACTCTCCCGTGCAAAACCCTCAAATCCCCGAGCCACTCGTGCCCTCACTTCTTCGAGTCAATCACAAAAACGACTTGAGAATAACTCGATCATCCCAGAGCCTTCAATCACCCCACAAGTGATGTGCATGCATACATGGGGCACACCTCCCTTGCCCCCTCTAGCCAATTTCCCGACAATCGTCAGATCGATGTCGACCTCACCTAACCACTCGATCACCTACGTCGACGAATTCTTCAACGCAACGAAAATGAACCCAAACATCCAAAGCCTGAAACATACCCAGATCGAAAAACCTCACGTAGCCGACAAACAACGCCTCGAGTAACCTCGCCGACTTCATTGAAACATCTGCTCGACCTCTAGCACTAATTCCACTTATCGCGATCGACTATGATGCCCCATAGATGTCGAAATAAGCTCGACATTCTCTTCGACAAAAACCGAAACCAAAACCCTAGATCACCTCCGACGGAATGCCACGGCCATCGTAAAAATCCAAAACTATTTTTCCTGCAATCCCCTACTTCCCATCTTCCTCCACCTTAAATTTCGTTCGTTCCCATGCCACCAATCGACGGCGATTGACCAAAAACTCAAAATTGATCATCACTTCACATCACAACAATCTCTATACTAAAAATCCCAATTTTACTTCCTAAAATCATCATTTACCATAGCAAATCTGTTTATGTATTCAAATCATAAGATTTAAAATGTTTGACTTTTCCTTATTTTCAGATCGACATTGTATTTTATATTTCTGTAAAAAAATTCTAAATACAAAATCTCGAAACTATTTTTAAATTAATATTACATCATAATGAACATCTTTCATTCAAAGATCAGGGTTTGAATCAGATTGTAAAAAGTGATATGAATTTTCAAATAAAAAATGAGGCATGTAACTCAATAGGGAAATCTATGAGTGTGTATACACACACACAGACATCCACATCAAAGCAACTCAGTCAAGTTTCAGAAGGCAAATCAGGAAAACATATTACAACATCCCAATATAGATTTATCACATATAACAGCAAAAGGACTTACTAAAAACCGTTTTTAAAAAAAAAATAGTTTACTCACCTTAATAAGAAACAGAGGATAAAAGTTTTGATCTGCAGTTGATAAGTCTGGAACTTTGATTTATATTTGCTTGATCTTGAATTTACTTTTGATCTGAAGCTTGAAATTGTTGTTAGATGTTGAGTTGATCTGAATCTTTATATTGCTTATGTGATTAAGTTGGAGGTTTGAAGTTGTAGCTGAGTTTTGAATTCAGTTTTCCTTTTTATTTATTTTTTTAGAAATAAAGATGAAGAGATAGGAAATGGATGAGAAGATAAATGTATATGTCTGGTTCAATTTAGTTTTTCATGAATATAAATAAATTTTTAGAAATGAATGTATTTTGCCACTTGTTCTATTTCATGATACTTAGGTGACAATTGTATTTACATGAGTTCCTTAACTTACAAATGTTTAAGCTATGCATTATTATGTTTACAAGTGTTTAAATTTTTATTAAATAAAATTTTCTTAATTACTTATGTTTTAGTATTAATATATGTTTTGTATTAATTTTTATTAATATGTTTCTTATGTTTTTTATATTAGTATGTAAAGGTTATATTTATATATATTCAAATCATATTTATGCAAGTTAAAATTAAAAAGAAAGAACATTAAAAATAAAAGAAATAAACCTTTAGTTAAATCTTATCTTAAACATAGGCTAAAATACTTTTGAGTAAATAAACATTTATCTTAAGTGGTTTGAAAATACACGGTTAACTTTTTAAATAGCTTTTGAAAAGCATTATATTAAACTCCCAAATTACAATAGATATTAAATTTGAAAAACATGTTTTTATTTGTTAATTTCAAACTAAAGCTTTTCTATTTGCAATATATACAAATATATGCATTATAAATAGAAAAATTCTAATATTAGCTTTGAAAACTATTACATTGAATTTAAAAAAAAATCCAATTAAAAAATATATATATGTGTGTACATATATATTAAAATTAGACAACATGCCTTTTATTAAATTTAAAACCATAGACTTCTTATTTACAATATATATACCAATATATATACATTATAAATAGATTTTTTCTATTAGTTTTTATAAAGATCAATTTTACCAAATAAATATTTATAAAAGAATATTATTAAATCAATTTAAATACTTATTAACAATGATTATTAAATTCGTATTGCCCAAAATTCCGAGTCATCGCATTCCTCCCCCTTTAAAAGAATTTCGTCCCCAAAATTTAAAAGCAAATATAATTTAATAATCTATCTAAGGTTTTTATATCAATCAGCAAACATACGTATCAGACAGATACTAACAACCATAGCAAACAATTTATTTTAACAAGCAAATCTAACTTACTATCCTTACACAAATCAGGGTAGGTCTTCCTAACACTATCTAGAGTTTCCCTGGTACAATTGTTGGGATACTCGCTCTAAGAACCTTAACTAGCTCACCACAAAGCGCCTGAGCTCCTTCTCATCTTGATCTTATAATCTGAACAAGATATCAGACTACACTCAAGTCCAGCTCAACTTCCAAATCCTTCTGAACTGCTGATTCCATAATCAGAGATGTATCATACACATACTCCCTTGAAGTTACGTGAAATACATTGAATCCTAGCCATCCGAACTGGCAATTCGATCCTATAGACAAAAGAACTTATCCTATTAAGAACACAGAAAAGTCCAATATATCTCGGAGCCAACTTCCCAGCCGTACCCTATCTTATTACTCCATTGACCGGAGAAACCTTAACAACAATAAAGTCTCCAACTTCGAATTCCAAAGTTTCCTTCATCTCTTATCTGCATAACTCTTCTATCGATTCTGGATCGCCTCCATCTGAACAGCTCAACCTTCGCTGATGCTTCTTGAAACAAACTGGACCATGAACAAACCAATCTTTGGATCCTACTCAACAAAATGGTCCTTTCAGAATCTGTTGAAATTCATTACGCAAACTCTACTCCATAAGCATCAGTGGACTTCGAACTTACTTTTCCTATCAAGAATAGCCAACAAGTGCACCCGACAGCCTTGCCTTCAGATTTTGAGACATGTGGGTTATGGGCCCACACTCTTGAACAGCCGCTACTTGCTTCCGCTGTACAACTCTGATCTAAAGTAAATGAGAATACTAATGATGAACATGAGCACAAACTTAATCCACATATCCTGGAAACACGGTTTATCATATTCACAAAATCTAAGTGACCCATATGACTCAATCACACAACCTTATAGTAGAATCCAAATTTTAAAACTAGATCCGACCAATCCATTTCCAAAAATTTCTGAGCTGCTTCACCAGATTCCCACTCTCTCTAGGAATCATCCTACAACTTGGTTGAACAATTGGTGTCTCTCCGGGAACCAAGTCGATACGGAACTCAAATCACAGATGCAGATAAACTTCTGACTTACTTGATGACATCTGGGAAATCTCTGAGCATCCCAATAGCTTCTACTCTACTTGAGATGCCTCAATCTCAAGCAAAAGATTACTCAAGATGAACTCCCAAATTAATCGCTAGTCACTTTTGCGATTTTACCCAGGTCAGATTTCAAAGATATTATTCTCCCTTCACAAACTAAAACGGCTTTTCCAAACAAGGTTAATCCTGTACGAATGCCTTATCTACCAGAAAAACAGATGGATCACCTTCAAAAAAATATCCTGCTCTGCAGAGCCTCCAGAAGAAATGGACAAGCCTTCACCATCTGCCCGGACTTCTGATAGCAAAACCATAATGATGTCTGAATCTTCGAAGAAATGGGTCCACACTGCTGCTTCGAAACTCCACCTCGATGATACTGTTTAGCCAGATGACCTTCCTGATAGTGCACAAAACATCTCCAAGTTGCACTGCTACCACGGCTAACTAAAGACTTCTTTATCCATAGGCTCCTCGAACCCCAAGGCCATCAACTAACTTCACAAAAGACCCTTCGAGATAGGAAGACATCCTCTAAAGAATCTCGTGCTCCAAACCAAGCATCAACATCTCGCTCTCCTTAAGGGGTAACAATGAGACCATGTTTGAAGCGAAGCAACTCATTGACCTTAGTCTCATACTCCATTACAGACAAACCTCCAAGCTTGTGATTAAGAAAAATCCTATACAGCCGATCTTCTCTGCGGCAGGAAAACTGTCGGTCGAACTTCCTTAACTTGCTTCAATGGAAGACACCTTCGGGAACACCCATAGTCACTTCGTCTCACCACGCAGCTACTCCTTCAAGAAGTTGCCAAGACGCCACCACTTGCTTCTACTCATCCCACTGATCCAAACTCTAGGAAAATGCGCTCATACGAGCGCAACCAAACTCACACTTCAATAATGGACTTCGTATCTTAAAATGGTTTCCTCCGAGATCAATGACATCCTTACAAGAAGCTGTAAAGCTTACTCGAGGGGGTACTAGGTCTATAGCCTCAACAAATACTCTTCCAACCTCACACTAGGGTAGTCGTGTCACACACGCCACTTCTCTTTTACTTCTAGAACTTATGTTGGAAAACCCAGACAGGTAACCTAACAGATTTGATAGAGATATAAATACACACGCACACACACACAAACTCTTTCAACCTCACACTAGGGTAGTCATGTCACACACACCACTACTCTTCTACTTCTAGAACTTATGTTGGAAAACCCGGACAGGTAACCTAACAGATTTGGTTTATATATATTACAAGTACACTCTCTCAAGAAAGAAATCACTCCAATGCCTAGATATTCACTCAACCTAGGGCTCTAATACCAACTTTGATGACTCGTCTTTCATTCCACAGAATGATGCATCACTATTAAGAAAGAGAGGGATAGAGAAGAGAAAAGATTTGAAAGAAAGAACTAAACAACATCAGAATCTCACAGCGGAACGAACAAATTATATTACATCACATAAGATATTACATAGTATATTATGCATCAGAGTTATATAGCTTATACATCACATACTAGACAATTATAAACATCGGCCTAGTCATTACGACTTAAGTACAATACAGACTTCATCAGAGATACAACACAACAGAACCTCCATATATCTACAAACGCTGAAGCCTCCTGCTCCATATCTACAGCAGAAACTAGTTAAAGCTAACCTAGTCCCTTGGCTACTCGTAAAAATTTGAGTACCCAAGAGTTTAATAAAATAGAAAATAAACAGTGGGTCAGGCATGGGTCTGGTGTGAGTAAACGGTTAACGTTTTTTAACTTTGAAACACCTTTGAAAACAAAAGGTATTTCATAAGATTTCCCGCACATAAACACGGAAAATTTTTACCTTACGATAACCAAAACATTTGACTGGAAATCCAGTTATATTATAATAAGGTCCAGGGTTTTCAAGTAAAATACAGAAATAGCTGGAATGCTTACATCTCACGTTCCAACATAGTTGGGCACAATCAAAACGTACGACACTTATTGGAGATTGGACTCCATACAATGGCAGGGCTACTGGGGTACCACCCGTCACAGTACTTAGTCTATATCAGAGTACCAAGGATCCACCCAAAATCCCCTGCAACACAGGGCCGGAACAATCCCTTACTGGATAGTCCCGAACAAGACAACCCCATGGTTGGAGTGACCAACCACACACTATGTAACGACCCGGGAATTTCGATCCCGAAAATTACAGATAGTTAGGAAAAGAAGAAAGAGAAAGCAGAACAAACAGGAACAAGTCATAGAAACCTCACATTCGCAGCATATCAAAATATAATATCACATAAATAATAGTTTTACAAAGAAGAACTGTATCAGTACACTTATATTTTTATACATCAAAGTTACAACATTACACAACACGGACAGTTTAAAACAACATGTCCTAGATAATCAGCAATGATATACACAACGGTAAACACTCCATACGTTCCTGCCATCCAGCTTGCCTCCTGAACTCCAGAACGTCCTTACCTGAAAATCTGTAATACTCAGTCTGACCCAAGCATTACATCATAGTAACACCCGGGTCAGGCTGGAAACCAGCATGAGTTAACCCATTTAACATGAAATACTAAAACATAAAACATACTTAAAACCCGGGTAACTCGTTCATTACTACAAGTTCTCAACATGTTATAGTCAACATTTATATTTACAAATCAATCCCTAAGCACCTTTGCTTAGTTTTATATGGTCCAGCCATTTAAATTACTCCGTTTCAGCCTATTGATTTCACATACCAATCTATAAAGAATCATTGTAAGTTATAGTTCGAAGTGGGTTTGGATATTTACTGATACCCGACCCTGGTCTCTTCGAATTCAATACCATCTTAACCCAAGTTATTCAAGTGAAATACAATTCCACTTCTAAATACAGGATGTCACTATTACACAGCAATTCATTTTTGATAGATGACTACATTATTATTGTTCCCCTCCCTAAACATATCATATCACAAATCATTTCATAACAGAGGTATCATCCAATTCAAGTCATTTAACATCATTCAATCATTCATAAGCAAGATTAACTAATCACATCATTTCTAATTAATTTAAATAAATTACTTTAATCACCATTAAACCTTGATATTTAACATAAATTAATTACAACTCAATTAATTAATGTTCCCTTAATTATCTTCTTTAATTACATTAAGTATTTAGTCTTGACTTAATAAGACAAATTAATTGACCTTCACCCATTCATATTAATTAAATTGATCCTCAATTAATTAATGAAATTATCTTCTGTATCAATTAACAAATTTTATAGTTTCCATAAACCAATTTACTAAAAAACATTTATTTCATAAGAATAAATTTATTCAACTAGATTTTAAAACTTGCTTATTTTAAATGTAAAAAAAAACTTCTCAGTCCTAACTTTGGGTTCAACTAGGTTTTAGTTTAAGTTCAAACTTTGCTAAACTAAAAATAAATCAAGAACCAGGAAAACACTCACGTTCCTAGGTAAATACCCGAGCCGCCAAAACAAAATTCTCGAGTAAATCCACAGTTTTTCCCAAGCTAAACTCGAGCAAATCACAACACTTCCTACTGGATAAAACTCGAACTCGACTCGAGTCAATCCCTCATCTTTCCCGAGCTTCTTCTCGAACTTGATTCTACCCAACCACCAGCCAGTACCTAAATGCACAGCTGAAAATCTGTACACGTGCACGTATCGCCGGAGCAGCGGCCATCACTTATGATCCCGTAACCAAGTCGTCAACGTCTCTCTCATATGCCCCGACCACCCATAAACCCAAAGCCACCTCCAAATCGAAAATGAGGTGATCGAAACACGGAGAAAGAAAAGAGATCACCCAAAAAACTATCAGCAACGTCACCACAGACCACCAGTGAACATGATACTCCGGCCAAAACATCGTCACGACCCGCTACACCCTTCCCCCACTCGCAAACTCCTCCGATTACCACCCGACCACGAAATTGCTTCAATTAAAACGCCGCTTGAAACAGACTATTAACCCTAAATCTCTGTCGCCCACCAACCACGGTGATCAGAAATTTCGCTCTGTAATTTTCCCGCCACCAACCTACCACGAGCTACCTCCAGTACGAAAATCAATCACCCCAAAACTTCTTAGTTGCCAGAATTTGATCAAAACACACTTTGCGTTCAACATGCAATATCTCGCTTTTTAAAAACCCAAAATTCATGATTATATTTTTAAAAATTATAATTTCAGATAACAAATCAGATTTTATAAACAAAGCTTGAATTAAAGATACTTGAATTTCTGACTTTGAAAGATTTCCTCTGTAATTTATCCCTTCCAGTAATTATGTGTACTCATCTTGCTTAAGAATATTTTTAAAAATCAAATATAGTTAGTGCTAACATATTTCATTAAGAGATCAAATACTAAAAAGAATTAGGGTAAGAGTTTTGGACTTTTGAAAATAATTTGGAAATATGAAATCAATAGCAGAAGCATGTTTTTTCCTTGCTCACATTCATTCATACCCAAATTTTCCACATTTAGATAAATGCAAGCATAATATACATATATACAGACATTTTCCCTTATTAAACTTCAACTTCGATCACATGCATAAGGATATTTCAACAATTTAAAGGTTTTAAAATAAAATGTTACTCACTGTTTTGGTTTGATCAAAGAACCTAGAAGTTTTGCTTAGATCTGAAATTGCTTGAGTTGATTTTGATTTGCTTACATCTAGTGCCTCGAACTGCTTCAGATCTTTCTTGTTGAAGTTATTGTTTTAAATTCAAAGTTCAAGTTTGATTTTCCCTTTGATTTGCTGAAGATAAAATTCCTGCTCTTGAATCAGGTTAATATTCTCAAGAGTTTTGATTTCTTTTCCTTTGAATTCTCAGGTTTCGGGTACTTTGATATTATGAAAAGAAGACAAAACAAAAAAAAGAATAGGAATTTTTGTATATATGTAGCTTTTTTTTTCATTTTATTCATTAATCCTAAAAATAAATGACACATGTTTATTTGTTAATCCATTTAAGTTACACTTGTTATTTTGTATCCCCTTATTTAACAAATGTCATTTGTGATAACCTTACGTTTAAATCCTTCTTTTAAATAATTTTATAAATCTTGTTTTAAACCCTTTTTAGTTTATGTTTACTTGTTTATATTTTTTTGTACATTTGTCTTTGTTTACATGCATAATGTTATGTAGTTATGTTTATATAATTATGTAATATGACATATGTTTTAATATTATATCTATACATTTCCTTTAACACATTTTCTTCTTACTATATTTATCAAATCTTTTAAAGGAAATAATATAGAACTACTTATATATATTAATAAAAATCAAACATACATATTCTTTTAAATCCAATTTACGTTAAGATATTTATGTTGGATTTCAATCTCATATTCAAATTAAATTTAAATTTACTCATATATATATATATATATATATATATATATATATATATATATATAAACAAACACACATTACATTTGTTTTGAAAATAATGATTTTGAAAATTATGAATAATTATACTAGAAGATTATCAAATAGATATTTATCCAAGTATAAATATTTATCTTCAGATTTATTTGTTCAATCTATAAATAAATATCCTATTGATTAACCTAGTTTATTAATCAATTATAGATGTCCAAAAATCCAAGTGATCACATTCCTCTCCCCTTTGAATCTTTTCGTCCTCGAAAAGGAACGAAGCCAGAATTTATTAAATACTTAAAATCAGGTAAATTTTCTTTGATCATTTTTAAAACACTTCTTTAAAATCTGTATATAATATTACCAAAATAGTTTTTATAAAAATACTTTTACAACTTGATGTTTCAACAAGTCCGTCCTTGTTCTAATAGAAATTCGGTCATACGTTGATTAGGCATAGGACTGAAAATATATAAGTACTTAGCAGACCCACTTTCAACACCCGGTGAAAATACTTGAAAAAATAATTTTATTGAAAATATGGAAAACATATTTTTTGAAAATAGAGAAAATATCTTTGGTGAGAATGCTCTGGAAATCATCACCCTCATCCATGGTCGTAGTTACATCCTGGGTTACGTTGCCATCGCAGCGAAAGTCCATGTAACTGTAGGCATTTTGCGCCCTCGATTATGCCATGGAACCCACAACAGATCGTAGTTACATTCCAGGGTTGCGTTGCCATCACAACAAAAGTCCATGTAACTGTTGGCTCTCAGCGGCACATACGATTTTCGCTGTCAAAATGAAACTTCTCCACTCCTACATAGGTCGCAGTCTACCGATATAAAATCAAACGCAGACTGTTGGCTCTCAACGACACACACGATTTTCGCTCTGTTACCATAGGTCGCAATCTACCGATATAAAATCAAATGCAAACTGTTTGCTCTCAGCGGCACAAACGACTTTCGCTATGGTGCACACTACTCATAATCCCCAGGAACTAGTTTTGTCCGAACTCCTCACAGTATCAACTTTAGAACCGAGGCTCAAGGCAGTACCACCCGGTGACACTCCTAAGAAGTTCATTTCAAGGGAGCGCCTAGTATGATCTCATACACATATAGTATCTTTCAAATCATACACCTAGTATGATCTCATACAAGTTCCTTTACACAAAATCGATTATCCCAAAATCGATAGTTCTCAAACTAGGCTTTCCAAATTCAATATTGATTTTACCCAAAAATCAAAAGCCTTTCCAAATCCAAATGTTCCCAAAACCTTTTTCCAAATTCCTCATAAGATCCTTTATATGTGTTTGTGTATATATATATTCAGATATATATAATTTTTAAAACTTTGGATCATTTCAAACTTGTATAAAACTCCTTTTATACTTCAAATACTTTCAAAATCTTTTTCTTTCGGTAATAGATACAACAAGGGGAGATTTATCTTATATAACAAAGATATATATCTTTGTTTATTCAAAAACAAATATTCAAATTTGATTACTCTTTCCAATATCAATTTCATTCAAATCCGAATGATGTACACATATCATCCGTATGCTATACCAATCTGATCGCTCACTCGATCACACAATTTCACTTCCGAACTAGTATCGTCCACCCGACTTCCTAGTGCGGACTCGGATCTGATTTCTTGATCAAAAACTGTCATTCTCCTTGCGTTGCTATAACTATGATAGAGAATATCCAGAACCAATCAACAATCCATATCCAGCTTCGCCGTTGAAAATCGAGCGAAAAATCATAACTCGGATTGATATAATTATATCAAAATTCTATGCTCGAATCTGGATCAAATCACTATGCGAATAGAATAATATATGTACATCCTACGTATTTATCTTTTGATTGTTGGCCAAATCAATTCTCCTTTCTATTCACATTCACTTTAATTTCATTCACTAATTCACAATTGCTTCAATCCCATTTGGATTATCACTTCTATTCTTATCTCAATTGGGTACTTAATCATAAACAGTTTGAACTCTGTCCAGTTTAAATTTAGAAAATACATTGAAATTTTTAAAAATAGATAAGTTGTTGAAAATAATTACTGTTTTGTAAAATAGTTGTAAAGCAGTTAAGTAATTGTAAAATAGTGGGAAAATAGTCAAATAGTTATAGAAATTTTTAAATAATTGCAAAATAGTTGTAAAATAGTAATTAGTTATAAAATAGTTGAAAGATAGTAATTAGTTTATAAAACAGTTGTAAAATAGTTAAATAGTTCCAAAATAATTGTAAATAGGTATAAAATAGTTTGGGCTTTTAAAAGAAAGATTGTATATAGTAAATAGCTTGGCAAAATAGATTTATATTAAACAATTAATATTGAAAATAGTCTAGAGTCAAACTGTTCAATTCCCAACCTCCATTTCCAATCAGTTTAATTTAAATTTCCACTTCCATTTAAATTGACTTAGTTTCAATTTAAATAACTTTAATTCCCATTGAAATTGATTTAACCCCAATTCAAGTTGAATTAACCTCAGTTTCTTTCCAAATTTAACTTTATTCAACTTTGATCTCAAATTCTGCTAATTCAAATAAATTTCAATTGAACTAGTTCCAATTTCAATTCATTTCAACTCCAAGTTGAATTTATCCCAATTCCAAACACCATTTCCATATCAGGTTGAATTATTCTTGATTTCCTCCCAAATTCAACTCAAATTCCATTTGAATTTATAACTATTCAACTTTATTTACAATTCCAAATTATTCAAATCAATTTGGACTAATTCCAAATTGAACCCACTTCAATTTCAAATCGTTTCAAACCAATCCAATTCAAATTTTCTATTTGAATTTTATACTTTACATCTTCAATCACAATTTCAATTAATTCAAATAAAATTCAATTTGAACTAATTCAATTCAAATTTCAAATTTAAACCATCTCGAATTATATAAATTGAAGTTAAATTTTTAAATGTTGATTTAATCCTTTAAATCAAATCAACTTATAGCTTTAAACCATTTAATTCTGAATCCAAATTCCATTTTATCTTGATAATGGATATATTACCATACCCCATTTCTTTAAACAAATCCAATCCACAGTTTAAAGATTATTAATAACAAAAGGATGGTATCATTCAAATTATTTTAAAACATCCATTCATTTTCAATTTTCAGATCTCAAACCTTTGTTGAGATCACCTAAACTCCCAATTCAAATTAACCATTTAACTTTCCAAGTTAAATCCAAATTTCATCTTGAAATTTCAAAATCAAATTGTTCATTCAAACTTATTTAACTTCCTCCGAGTTAAATTCAATTAATCCCGTTAACCTTACTCAAATTTGAATTCTCCATTTCAAATTTCAAAATTCTCTCCCACTTATAAGTTCAAAGAGTGTATCAGTTTGGGTTTTATATTACACTTCAGGGAAAATCAAAACTCAACATTTTAGAGTTTATTTCAATTCACCTTTGTATATTTACATATTTACTTCCTTTAAATCAATTTACCTTTAAATTTTCAAACAACTCTTGTTTGAAATATGACCCTTTTTATAATATTATTTATTATTTCTTTATCATTTTGAAACAATTTTCAAATTCCTGGACCCAGATTTAAAACTTCACAATTCAGATCATCTCTTCAACTCCAATTTATAAGTCATACTTACCTAAATGTTTTACTTCCTTAAAACATTAAATACAACAACCATTTATGATAATAACCAAGTTTATCATATCTTATTCTGAAACTTTTCCCCCAAATTCAAGATTTTAATTTTAGTTTGAATCTATTCCAAACTTACCTTTATTTAATTTCAGTTTGGTTGTATTACTATTACCACTTAATTTAATTCCAATAATTTAACATCCAATTACCTTAATATTTATTAGAATGAAATATTGCTTTATATATCAAAATATATTCTTATATAAATTTTTTTAAAATCTTTATATAAGAAAATAACAAGTACGCGCTCATACACACACACACATACACTCAACTCATTCTATGGTACCATTGACCCTATCGTTAATGAGTACGCCTACCAGAGCCAAGGTTCTCGCTTAACTTGGCTCTGATACCAAATGTAACTACCCGGGAATTTCGATCCCGAAAATTACAGATAGTTAGGAAAAGAAGAAAGAGAAAGCAGAAGAAACAGGAACAAGTCACAGAAACCTCACATTCGCAGCGGATCAAAATATAATATCACATAAATAACAGTTTTACGAAGAAGAACTGTATCAGTACACTTATATTTTTATACATCAGAGTTACAACATTGCACAACACTGGACAGTTTAAAACAATATGTCCCAGATAATCAGCAATAATATACACAGCGCTAAACACTCCATACGTTCCTGCCATCCAGCTCGCCTCTTGAACTCCAGAATGTCCTTACCTGAAAATCTATAATTCTCGATCTGACCCGAGCATTACATCATAGTAACACCCGGGTCAGGCTGGAAACCAGCGTGAGTGAACCTATTTAACATGAAATACTAAAATATAGAACATACTTAAAACCTGGGTAACTCGTTCATTACTACAAGTTCTCAACTTGTTATAGTCAACACTTGTATTTACAAATCAATCCCTAAGTACCTTTTCTTTAGTTTTATATGGTCCAACCATTTAAATTACTCCTTTTCAGCCTATTGATTTCACATACCAATCTATAAAGAATCATTGTAAGTTATAATTCGAAGTGGGTTCGGATATTTACCGAAACCCGACCTTGGTCTCTTCGAATTTAATACCATCTTAACCCAAGTTATTCAAGTGAAATACAATTCCACTTCTAAATACAGGATGTCACTATTACACGGCAATTCATTATTGATAGATGACTACATTATTATTGTTCCACTCCCCAAACATATCATATCACAAATCATTTCATAACAGAGGTATCATCCAATTCAAGTCATTTAACAACATTCAATCATTCATAAGCAAGATTAACTAATCACACCATTTCTAATTAATTTAAATAAATTAAATTAATTACTTTAATCACCATTAAACCTTGCTTATTTAAAATTAATTAATTACTACTTAATTAATTAATTTTCCCTTAATTATCTTCTTTAATTACATTAAGTAATTAGTCTTTACTTAATAAGACAAATTAATTGACCTTCACTCATTCATATTAATTATATTGATCCTTAATTAATTAATCAAATTAACTATACTATAAACACTTACATTGATTAATTATCTTTTAACTAATCATATTCATTTATTAATTAACCCTTAATTAATCTCCTTATTAATCAAACCTTTAAATGATTACACTTGGTAATTAATTCTTAATTGCTTCGCTTTAGTAATTTACCTTTATTCTGAATTAACTAATCTCTAATTAATTAACCCATAATTAATTAACTACCCTTTTTCATTATTAAATAAAATAAATTAAATACTCTTTAATTATCAATTAATTAATCTTTAATTAATTATCACAATCCTTAATTATAACTCAATTAATCCTGAATCGTTAATTAATTTAATTAATTAATCATTCTCCAATTACTTATTGATTGTCAAACCCTTAATTTACCTTAAAATAAATCAATATCTCATTAATGTCTTAATTATCATTAATACATAAATCTTCATATTAACTACTAATTAACCACTTAAATCCATTTCTGAATTAAGTTTAAAATAGCCTTAAAAAGGATTATAAGTTAACAACTCAAGTTAAACAAATTTTATAATTTCCTTAAATCAATTTACTAAAAAAACACTAATTTCATAAAAATAAGATTTATTCAACTAGATTTTAAAAACTTGCTTATTTTAAATTTAAAAAATAAAACTTCTCAGTCCTAACTTCGGGTTCAACTAGGTTTTAGTTTAAGTTCAAACTTTGCTAAACTAAAAAAAAAATTTGGAACCAGGAAAACTCTCACGTTCCTATGAAAATATCCAAGCCACCAAAACAAAATTCTCGAGTAAATCCACAGTTTTTCCCAAGATAAACTTGAGCAAATCACAACACTTTCTACTGGATAAAACTCGAACTCGACTCGAGTCAATCCCTCATCTTTCCCGAGCTTCTTCTCAAACCTGATTCTACCCAACCACCAGCCAATACCTAAATGCACAGCTGAATATCTGTACACGTGCACGTATCATTGGAGCAGCGTCCATCGCTTATGATCCCGTCACCAAGTCGTCAACATCTCTCTCATGTGCCCCGACCACCCAGAAACCCAAAGCCACCTCCAAATTGAAAACGAGGTGAACGAAACAAAGAGAAAGAAAAGAGATCACCCAAAAAACCATCAGCAACGTCACCACAGACCACCGGTGAACATGATACTCTGGCCAAAACATCGTCACGACCCGCTACACCCTTTCCCCCACTCGCAAACTCCACCGATTACCACCTGACCACAAAATTGCTTCAATTAAAACGCCGCTCGAAACAGACTATTAATCCTAAATCTCTGTCGCCTACCAACCACGGTGATCAGAAAATTCGCTCTGCAATTTTCTCGCCACCCACCTACCACGAGCTACGTCCGTATGAAACTCGATCACCCCAAAACTTCCAGTTGCCAGAATTTGATCGAAACACACTTTGGTTCAACATGCAATATCTCGCATTTTAAAAACTAAAATTCATGATTATATTTTTAAAAATTATCATTTCAGATAACAAATCAGATTTTATAAACAAAATCTGAAATAAAGATACTTGAATTTCTGACTTTGAAAGATTTCCTCTGTAATTTATCCCTTCCAGTAATTCTGTGTACTCATCTTGCTTAAGAATATTTTTAAAAATCTAATATAGTTAATGCTAACATATTTCATTAAGAGATCAAATACTAAAAAGAATTAGGGTAAGGGTTTTGGACTTTTGAAAATAATTTGGAAATCTGAAATCAATAGTAGAGGCGTGTTTTTTCCCTGCTCACACTCATTCATACCCAATTTTTCCACATTTATATAAATGCAAGCATAGTATACGTATATACAGACATTTTCCCTTATTAAACTTCAACTTCGATCACATGCATCAGGTTATTTCAACAATTTAAAGGTTTTAAAAGAAAATAGTTACTCACTGTTTTGATTTGATCAAAGAACCTGGAAGTTTTCCTTAGATCTAAAATTGCTTGAGTTGATTTTGATTTTCTTACATCTAGTGCCTCGAACTGCTTCAGATCTTGCTTGTTGACGTTATTGTTTTAAATTCAAAGTTCAAGTTTGATTTTCCCTTTGATTTGCTGAAGATAAAATTCCTGCTCTTGAATCAGGTTAATATTCTCAAGAGTTTTGATTTCTTTTCCTTTGAATTCTCAGGTTTTGGGTACTTTGATATTATGAAAAGAAGACAAAACAAAAAAATAGAAGGAATAGGAATTTATGTATATATGTAGTTTTTTTTAATTTTATTCATTAATCCTAAAGATAAATGACACATGTTTATTTGTTAGTCCATTTAAGTTACACTTGTTATTTTGTATCTCCTTATTTAACAAATGTCATTTGTGATAACTTCATGTTTAAATCCTTCTTTTAAATAATTTTATAAATCTTGTTTTAAACCCTTTTTAGCTTATGTTTACATGTTTATATATATATATATATATATATATATATATATATATATATATATATATATATATATTTTACATTTGTCTTTGTTTACATGCATAAATGTTATGTACTTATGTTTATATAATTATGTAATATGACATGTTCTAATATTGTACTATACATTCCCTTTAACACATTTTCTTTTTACTATATTTATCAAATCTTTTAAAGGAAGTAATATAGAACTACTTATATATATTAATAAAAATCAAACATACATATTATTTTAAATCCAATTTACTTTAAGATATTTATTTTGGATTTCAATCTCAAATTCAAATTAAATTGAAATTTACTCATATATATATATATATATATATATATATAAACAAATAGACATTACATTTGTTTTGAAAATATTGATTTTGAAAATTATAAATAATTATACTAGAAGATTATCCAATAGAAATTTATCCAAGTATAAATATTTATCATCAGATTTATTTGTTCAATCTATAAATCAATATCCTATTGATTAACCTAGTTTGTTAATCAATTATAGATGTTCAAAAATCCAGGTTATCACACACTAAGCCGAATAAAAAGGGACCTCTAGACAGGGGAAAATTTCGTCCTACTTGGGTGCTATCCACTTAGCCTTGCTGCACCTCCCCTATTTTTTCCATTCTCGGTTAATGAGGCTTGAGGCTACGATTGTCTTTATAGAACACATCTATCTTAGAATGCTCATCGTCCACCATTGACGATGTTCTGAAAGCATTCAATCCATACAAGTTCGTTACGGGTTCGAACGAAACCGAAGGCACTATCTCGCTACACTCAGTTTGGAATCACCCTTAGTGTTAATGACAATATCCTTGCACTCTGAATCTCCAACTCGAACCTGAAAGCACTATCTCTGTCAAACTCATCTTAGAATCGCCCTTAGAGTTTTAACAATGAATAGTTCTTACAATTCGAGTCTTCATCTTGAATTCCACTTGAGATTTCACGACCTAATGTTTAATTTGGATAAATATGGTTTTCGGATATCCAAATTTAAAAATCTGATCCCGGTCTCACCGAAATCCAAAACGTCATTTTAAAGTCCAAGTTGTTTAAGGGTTTAAACGTTTTAACATATATTCAGAATAACATATACAAATAGATGATTCACATTATCACAGATAGATAATTCATATCAACCAAACATCTCACAAAGCAGCACATATCGCTTATCAGAGATATCACATCCAAATTATCCAATATCCTCAATCATCCATAAGAAGGATTGATTCACTCTTAATCAATTTAATTAATCTCTAATTAAATTAATTACTGACTTTTAATCACTTGGATTAGCTTAATCCTGCTTGCTTAACATTAATTAATTACCAATCTATTATTAATCATCTCTTAACTACCTATCTTAATTAATTATTATTGATTAATTATTCTTTAATTTCATTAAGTAATTATCCCTTAATTATTCATTTTAATTAAGCATTCTTGATTAATTAATCTTTAATTACATTAAGTAATTAACTCTTAATTATTCAATTTAATTAATCATTCTTGATTAACTACTCTTTAATTACATTAAGTAATTAAATCTTAATTATTTATTTTAATTAATCATACCTGATTAATTACTCTTTCTTTACATTAAGTAATTAAATCTTAATTAAAAAAATTAATTACCTTTTAATCATTTCATTGATTAATCTTTAATTAATCTCATTAATTACATTAATGATCCTCTTAATTAATTAATTACTCTTTTAATTAATTACATTTAATAAGAAATCTTTGATTAATCACATGTATTAATTAGTCTTAATTAATAACATTAATTAACTTAAATCAATACATTAATTAACTAACTAAATTAATTACACTAAGTAATTAATCCTTAATTACTTCCAATAAGTAATTATTCCCTAATTACTTCTCTTAAGTAATTTCCTTTTTAATTAATTACATTCAGTAATTACCCATTAATTACTTACACTAAGAAATCACACTTTATTAATTACACTAAGAAATAGTACTTAAATCAATTTCTTTAGTGATTATCCCTAATTAATTAACTAATTAATTATCTTAATTTAATTACCTTAATTAACCATCTCATAATCACTAGTTAATGATCTTCAAATTAATTACAATCATTAACTACCCACTACTTACTTATACTAAGTAATTATTCTTAAGTACAATAAGTGATTAACCTGTAATTTATTTTACTAATTTATTATTTAATTAATCACAACCTTAATTAAATAAGGATAAATTCTTTATTTTAATTTAAATACTTCATTGTATCATTAAACTTTGTTTGAGAATCATTTTGGAATTAATTACATAATTAATTCTAATATAATTACTTTTAAACGAAAAACTTTGAAGAAAACATTTATTTTAAACATTAGATCTTGAAAAACTAGATTTAAAACATGTTTCAAACTTGTTAAATAAATTTACCTTTGAAACTAGGTTTACATTCTTTTGAAAATATATTACTAGCCTTTTTAAAAGCCTACTTAAAATTTCTTTTCTTAAAAACTTGAACTAGTACATTTATTTGCCTGAAAAACAATTTACACAAAATAGTTGAAAATAATATCATTAAATTAAAGTTTAATACTCTTATATTTTAATTCAAACATCATCTTTTATATTTTGGAAACACTTATGAATTCAATTACATAATTAATCAAAATTTAAAATTAATTTTTAAAACAAACAATTTTAACATTTTTTTTGAAAACATCTTAAATTTATATATATATATATATATATATATCTTTAAACTTGGATGACATCCTTTTTGAAATTAATTGATCAAACCTGCCTTGCTTTTAAACTACCCGAACTTGAGTTTCTTAAAATTTTGAAATCCGTACACAGCAAAAATCAAACCCGAGCTAGCTACACAACTCTCCCATGCAAAACCCTCAAATCCCCGAGCCACTCGTACCCTCACTAGTCAATCACACAAACGAATCGATAATAACTCGATCATCCGAAAGCCTTCAATCATCCTAGAAAACGATGCGCATGCATACATGGTGCACACCTCCCTTGCCTCCTCTGACCAATTTCCCAACCATCTCAGATTGATGTCGACCTTACCTAACCACTCAACCACCTACGTCGACGAATTCTTCAACGCAACGAAAACGAACCCAAACATTGAAAGTTTAGAACACATCCAGATCAGAAAACCTCACGCCGTCGATAAACAACGCCTCGAGCAACCTCTCTGACTTCACCGAAACTTCCCCTCGACCTCTAGCACCAATTCCCCTTATCTCGATCGACTACGATGTGCCGTAGATGTCGAACGAAGCTCGACATTCTCTTTAACAAAAACCGGAACTAAAACCCTAGATCACCTCCGATAGAACGACACGACGATCGTAAAAATCCTAAACTAATTTTCCCATAATGCCCTACTTCCCAACATCCTTCACCTTGAATTTCGTTTGTTCCCTTGCCACCGATCTACGGCGATCGAACAAAAACTCAAAATTGCTCATCACAGCATATCACAACAATCTCTATACTAAAAATCATAATTTTACTTCCTAAAATCATCATTTACCATAACAAATCTGCTTATGTATTTGAATCATAAGATTTAAAATGTTTGATCTTTTCCTTATTTTCAGATCAACGCTATATTTTATATTTCTGTAAAAAAATTCTAAATATAAAATCTCAAAACTATTTTTAAAATTAATATTACATTGTAATGAACATCTTTCATTCAAAGATTAGGGTTTGAATTAGATTGTAAAAACAGATATGAATTTTCAAATGAAAAATGTGGCCTGTAACTAAGCGGATAAATGTGTGTGTGTGTGTATACATACATCCACATGAAAGCAACTCAGTCAAGTTCCAAAAGGCAAATCAAGCAAACATATTACAACATCTCAATATAGATTTATCACATATAACAACATAAGGACTTAATAAAAAAATTAAAAATAGTTTACTCGCCTTAATAAGAAACAGAGGACAAAAGTTTTGATCTACAACTGATAAATCTTGAACTTCGATTTATATTTGCTTGATCTTGAATTTACTTTTGATCTGAAGCTTGAAATTATTGTTAGTATCTATTTGTGGTATATTTATATCAGGAATTTGAATATCTACCAACCATGCATAACCGTTGGGACTTTTAAATGAGATTAGTAGTATTCCAGTTTTATTTAAAAAAATGAATTCAAGTATCTACAAACCACGCATAACTGTGAGGACTTTTAAATGGGATTAGAATTAACTTGTTTATTTAAAAAAAATCAATTTTGATATCTTTATATTGTTTACTTGACTAATTTGAAGGTTTGAAGTTGTTGATGGGTTTTGAATTCAATTTTCCTTTTTATTTATTTTTTTAGAAAGAAAGATGAAGAGATGGGAAATGGATGAGAAGAGAAATGTATATGCCTGGTTCAATTTAGTTTTTCATGTGTATAATTAAATTTTTAGAAATGAAAGTGTTTTGCCACTTGTTTTATTGCATGATACTTAAATGAAAATTGTATTTACACGAGTTTCTTAACTTACACATGTTTAAACTATGCATTATTATGTTTACAAGTGTTTAAATTTTATTACTTAAAATTTTCTTAATTACTTATGTTTTAGTATTTGTATATGTTTTATCTTAATTTTTATTAATATGTTTCTTATGTTTTTTATTATTAATATGTAAAGGTTATATTTATATATTTTCAAATCATATTTATGCATCTTAAAATTAAAAAGAAAGAACATTAAAAATAAAAGAAATAAACCTTTAATTAAATCTTATTTTAAACGTAGGCTAAAATACTTTTGAATAAATAAACATTTATCTTAAGTAGTTTGAAAATATATGGTTAACTTTTTAAATAGCTTTTGAAAAGCATTATATTAAACTCCCAAATTACAATAGATATTAAATTTGAAAAACATGTTTTCATTTGTTAATTTCAAACTAAAGCTTTTATATTTACAATATATACAAATATATACATTATAAATAGAAACATTCTAATATTAGCCTTGAAAATTGTTACATTGTATTTTAAAACAAATTTCCCAATTAATATATAGACACACACACACATACATATATATTAAAATTAGACAACATATCCTTTATTGAATTTAAAACCAAAGACATCCTATTTACAATATATATACTAATATATATATATATATATATATTATAAATAGAAAACAATTTTATTTGTTTTTAAAAAGATTAATTTTCCAATTAAATATTTATAAAAGAAGATTATTAAATCAATTTAAATACTTATTAACAAAGATTATTGAATTGCTATTGCCCAAAATTTCGGGTCATCACAGCCATATTCCGATGGGAGCCAGTTTTGAGGGATTGGTAGAGATGGCATTACTTGCTAATACTGAGAAGAAAGGAGATGTGGCGTAGAAGAGTGACGAGAAGAAGTAGTGGAAAGGAAAGAGGAGAGGAGGAGGTGGGTCAGGTAGAAAAAGGAAAGTTCCAAGGAAGGACTGGAAGTGCAATACTTGTGGGAAACCAGTTGCTAAGGATTGTAAAAGGGCAGGAGAGCGACTAGGACCGGGGTGCTATCTATGCGATCGAGTGAGGCATATGAAAAAGGACTATCCATCGAAGCCCAAGGACAATTCATAGACATATTCACAGCCTGCTCAGGCTGATTCTTTAGAGGCAGCTCCTTCCTCTAATACTTGTCCGGTTGTGGACAAGGTAAAGAAGGTGATCATCGAAGGTGTGCTATCTATCTCTGATTTTCCTATTCGTAAGCTATTCGATTCTGGAGCTTCGCACTCTTTTATATCTAGTACTCCGGTAGAGGATCTTGGTCTTGATGCTTTCTTAGTGATTGACCCGGTAGTAGTATCTAATCCCGTAGGAGGATCGTCCTATATGTCCATGTTATGTCGAGATTTGAATTTAGAGGTTGATTTTGACCATAGTACCTTTTATTAAGCTTTTTCAGGTTTGGGTTGATTCTTGGCATGGATTAGCTATCCATGTATGGTGCTGTTCTTGATTGCGATAAAAGGGTAGTGAGGTAAGGAACTCGTAGTGGATGTACCTTTGAGGTACCATCTGATCCTAGAGGATAGGTCATGTTGAGCTACCTTTATTCTCTTGTCTTATCCCCCTATATTTTCAGTTCGGTATCCATTGTTAGAGACTTTCCAGATGTGTTCGAGGAGGTTGTTGGCCTTCCATCTCAAAGAGAGATCAAGTTCAAGATTTGTCTTATCGATAATGCCAAACCGGTTGCTTTACCGGTAAGGCAAATAGATCTAAGGAACGTCGCGAGATGAGTAAGTAGATTGGAGAGATTTTGGAGAAGGGTTTCATTCATAGGAGAATTTTCGAGTGGGGTGCACCCGTCGTCTTTGCCACAAAGGGAGATGGCTCTCTCAGGCTTGCATGGATTATAGGGAGCTTAACAAGCCGACGAAGAAGAATCGTTTTCCTCTTCCCCGTATAAACGATCTCTTCGACTAAATGGGAGCCAAGGTATTTCGCAGCTTGATTTGGCCATGGGATTTTACATGTGGTGGAGGATAGCATCGAAATGCGTTCAGGACTCTGGATGGGTTATTTGAGTGTTTAGTCATGCAATCTGGGCTAACCAATGCTCTGACATTCATTGTGGACCTAATGAGTCGAGTATTTCGCGAATCATTAATTAAATTTGTGGTGGTGTTCGTCGACGACATTTTGGTTTATTCACGAAGCAAGGAGGAGCATGTTGTTCACTTGGAAGAAGTGCTTAGGACCCTGCGTGCACATAAGTTGAAGGGAAGTTCTCAAAGTTCCACTTTTGGAGGGATGAGGTTCGCTTTTTGGTACACATCATTTCGAGGATGGACCTGAGTAGATCGAACGAAAGTGGCTGTAGTACAGGATTAGCAGACCCTTAAGAATGCCATGGACGTAAGGAGTTTCCTTGGTCTTGCTGGCTACTATAGGAAGTTCATTAAGGACTTCTCTAGGATATCAGATCCACTTACCCGCCTTACCAAGAAGAACTCAACTTTTGTTTTGGATGCGAAGTATGAGGACTCCTTTGGTCGATTAAAGGAAGCTTTGACAACCGCGCACGTATTGGTTTTACCGGATGGAACCAAGCCTTTCTCAATTTATACTGATTCATGTGGTATGGGGCTAGGGGTGGTACTAATGCAAGAGGGTAGGGTAGTGTGCTATGCGAGTATACTGTTGAAAATGCATGAGAACACAACACATGATCTTGAGTTAGCGGTTATAGTTTTTGCTCTCAAGACTTGGAGGCACTATATCTTAGGAGAAAGATTTGAGGTTTTCACGGATCATAAGTCTTTGATGCATCTATTCTCTTAGAAAGACTTGAATTTGAGAGAGCAAAGACGGATGAAGTTTTTAGCCTCTTGTGACTTTGAGATTTCCTATGTCCCTAGCAAGGGTAAAGTAGTGGTAGATGCGTTGAGTAGATGCAAAGCGGTTTATATTCCTCTTTTTTTGGAATGGAAGCATTTGGAGTACATTTCTACCTTTGGTTTTAGACCTCCATTGGATTTAGCCCCGGGATTGTTAGCAGCCCTCGACGTCCAGCCTACTTTGATGGAGTAGAATGGAGCAAGGTAAGATGAGGACGAAGAGTTAAAGGACATTTTAGATAAGGTTGGTAGAGGAGAGTCATCACCACATCTAAGGCGCTATACCATGGACAATAAGGGATATCTTAGAAGGGATGGTAAACTTTGTTTTCCTCATAGTGAGGATTTAGTAGATGCTATGTTGACCGAGTCACATCATTCGAAGATGACAGTGCACCCTGGTGGTGATAAGATGCACCGAGATATGAAGAGGGTATCTATTGGCCCGGAATGAAGAAGTGGGTGGCGGAGTAGGTATCGAAGTGCATCACTTGCCAAAGGGTAAAGGCGGAACAGAAGAATCCTAGAGGATAGCTATAGCCGTTGGATATTCCATTATGGTAATGGGAGAGCGTCTCTATGGACTTCGTGGATGGATTACCAAGGTCACGAAGAGGGAACACGAGCATTTGGGTCATTGTGGATAGACTGACGAAGAGCTCTCATTTTATACCCATTAAGAGCAATAAGATGGCAACTACTTGGTGACTCTTTATGTAAGTGAGAAAGTTAGGCTTCATGGAGTTCCCGCCAGCATTGTGAGCGATAAAGATCCATTATTCACCAGCGAGTTTGGAGGAGTCTTTAGCAAGCCTTGGGAACAGAATTGAATCTGAGCACGGCATATTATCCTCAGACAGATGGATAGATTGGGAGGGTAAATAGGGTTTTGGAAGATTTGCTTAGATTATGCATTATTGACTTCGGAGGCACTTGGGAAGACCACCTACCTTTGGTGGAGTTTGCGTATAATAATACTTATCGAGCAAGCATCGGGATGGCACCGTTCGAGGACCTCTATAGAGGATCATGTTGATCACCAGCCTATTGGTGGGATACCACCGATAGGATCTTGCTTGGACTGGACTTGGTGAGGGAAAGTTTTGAGAAGGTGTATTGATTCGCAAGGGGTTGAAGACTGCAAAAGATGGACAAAAGTCATATGCCGGTAGGAGACGTTCAGATTTGGAGTTTAAGATTGGAGATATGGTTTTTGGTTAACGTATCTCCTATAAGAAACTTTTTGAGATTTGGCTCAGTGGGTAAGTTGGCATCGTGATTTGTAGGACCCTTCCCTATTACCACATGGATTGGAAAAGTGGCATACAGAATTAGCCTTTCAGATAATTTGGCAGGAGTTCATGATGTTTATCATGTTTCACATTTGAGGAAGTGTCTACATGATTCCGCGGTAGTAGCAGTAGAACCCGATTGGCTGAGGAAAGTGGAGGTAGAGCGCGGACCACTTGTGCGTCGTATGCCCACCTGTATATTGGAACACGACGTCAAGAGATTATGCAACAAGGAAGTTCGTCTAATGAAGGTTTAATGGGGAGATGACCCCAAGGAGTGCACATTGGAATCTGAGGAGAGAACTCGAACTTATTATCCTTTTCTATTTGAAGGTACACTTCAAATATCCTATCTTTGATCTTTGATCTTTCCTTAGTTAGGTTCATATTGATAATCTTTAGATGAAACTATGGATGGCAGCTTGATTGTAAACATGTCATTAGGGCATGTTATGTTTGGTGGATGAAAAAGATTGTAAGCGGATGCCAGTGTTTGCAAATGGATGCATTACATGCACTAGATAGATATTTATTAGGATAATCAGCCAACTAGGTACACACACCTGCATATGTGTGCTTGTTATCTATTGCAATTGCATATTGTAACAACCCGGATCTTCGCCTCAATTAATAACCGACATTTAAACGATTAACATTGTTGCTTATTGCCAATTGAAGTTTTTTTGCAATTTTAAGTTAAAATTCTTTGATAAATTTTTAGAAGGAATTTTGGGCTTCGAAATTTAATAGTTGTCCATGTTTTCTTTTTATTGGGCCGTGTTAATTCTCAAAACAAATAACCCATCCCCCTTTTTAATTTTTATTCATTTTTCTTATTTGTTCGTTTGCAAACCTAAAACCACCGAAAGGAAAATAATGGCGGCCTCCTCTTCGTCACTCATAGATTAGGGCTTTTCGAAATTGAAGATGCCGACGTTGATGGCTTCGAACGTCTTCGTGAGGACCATGGCTTCGTCTCCCCTCGGCTGCCTCGTTTTACAAAGGTGAGTGATGTAATTATTCACTCACATCTAATTTAAACTCTAGCTAGTTAAATCTTGTGCTTTTGTGAGTTTACTCACATCTAATTCGACTTTAGTGGTATGTTCCTACAGTTCGATTTTTGTGTTGACGTGAATTTAAACTGTCGTTTTTTCGTGGAAAATTTATTTTGATGTTGCTGATTTCTTGGTTGCTGATTATCACGGCAGTGCTTTATCTCGTGACCACCACGACTCTACTTCCATCTGACTTCGGTCACGTGGTTGTGTGAGTGCGATTCCATGACTTTGTCTTATCGTCAGTCATCACCACTGCTTTGATATATATTTTTTTTCTGATCATTTCAATGGAACTTAATACTTCTGTTTATAGAAAGTGGTTTTTGATATTTAGCCTCTGTCTCGCTTGATTTGAAATTCTGGAGGCTCACCGTGGCATTTGAATTGGTCCAATATTGATTTTCTTGCATATTAAACATGACTTTGTTATAACTATCAACTAGGGATGCTTGTTGGTCTAATTGTTGTTCCTCCAAAACAGTTTGCATTTGAATTTGATATCTTGTTGAGTTCACTTGAGATTGCACTCGGTTTTATTATTCGATCAATGAATGGTCTGTGACATTTTACTCCACTAGTGCATGTATCTGTACTCATGATGCATTGCTTTGGATTGAAATTGTGTTGATTGTTGCTTCATGTTACTGCAGCTTCATTATAGCTGTTGGGACCATATGCGACAGTATGGAAATTTGTTTCATGGATTTTTGTAGCCTGCGTGCTAAATTGTGTTGTACCTTGTTGCTACCTTCAGGTGCCTTTATGTGCTTTGTCTTCATCACTAACTTTTGCTTTCTTGAGTTTTCAGTTGATAACTGGAATCTGTACTAGATTACTTTTTGTTGCCTTTGCCCTGCTGTTCAATGGCATCAACATTGATCTTTTATTGTGGTGTGTTGTGGTGCCATCTCTATGGTGCTCTCACCTTCATACTGCTGTGTTCATATAGTTGTATCCTTATTGTTGGCGATGCTTGAGATTCTGTTGCACTTTGATATGGTGTAGCCAGCCTGGATTATATATGTTGACTTGTGCCTTTTTATTGTTTTACTGTAACTTTGGTTTGCATACTTGATGTGCAGATACACTTGAGCATTTATGTTTGCAAATTGGTCATTTTATAACCTGTGTTTGCAAAATTAATATACAGATACACTTGACCATTTGTAGCTGAAGTTTGCATTAACTCATGTCTTCATTCAAGTTAACTGTGCATTCCAGTAGTCTTCAAGTATGCTTGTTCTCATATTCATGTTGCTGGTATCACGTTTCATTTGTCTTGGGTATTGTTGCATCCATTCTTCACTTTTGATAATTGCAGTCTTCATTTTTAAAGCCACTTTTGATGCATGTTTAGAACTGGACTGACCATTTGTACATTTTTGAAATACTTGCATTCAAATTGACTCCTACTGCATTCATGGTCAGTGGTGCATAATCACTTGTTTCATTTATGTGCTTGTTGATATCTCTTCATCAAGTCACTTGATTCATTGTCATCTTGCTGGAATGACTTCGGCATTGGCTTTTGTAGTCTGGTTTTATTTGGTATCATTTGCCTATCTGCATCACTAACACAGTCTTGCTGCCTCATCAACTTTAAAAACCAAACAGTTCAAACAAAACATCCCCTCCATATTGCTATTTCAGTTTGATTTGGTGCTTGAGTATCACTGAGCTCTGGCATTGGGTCAGTTGCCTTTGTGTCTTTGGTATTGTGCATTTGATCTGGATGTTTATGTTGTATTTGTCATCTTCACTGTGTTGCACATCTGTGGTCTGTTCACCCATTACTACACTTGCATTGCTTTTTGGTCTGAACTTGTTGTTGTACAGTTACTTATGCATTCCGTTTATATTGCCCTGTGTTGAACCCGTCTTTTTATTTCGGGTTTGACCTTGTGTGCCCGGTTATGTACATAGTTACTGTTGTGGCAAGGCAGTGCACGCAAGCGTGAACTGCAGCCACACGGAATTGAGTTTTTTTTGGGTACATTATCACCATAGTGGCAAGGCAGTGCACGCAAGCGTGAACTGCAGCAACACGGTATGGCGTGTATGATATTCTATTTGTTTTGACTTATGGATCTTTTTGCGTATTCCATATTCCGTAGTGGCGAGGCAGTGCACGCGTGCGTGTACTGCAGCCCTACTTGAATTAATATTTTAATTGATATTTCAATGGTTTGAACTGTTCTGTTTATTTCAATTCAATATTTCTGAATTGCATTCTGACTTGGTTTAATTACTGTCGTCTATTCATTATTTGATTATTATTGCTTCTGTGCACTAATAACTGAGTTTGAATTAGACTGACCCGAGTATTATTTTCTTTTGAATCTAATACTCGGGTCAGACTGGGTATTTCAGGTTGTAGATATTCTGCTTTGGGTTGCTGCTAGAGCTATGAAGTTCTTTCATATCTTTTGGAGTAGTCGTCGTCATTTGTAGTAGTCTGTAAAATTGTATAGGAAGATATGTATTCATGTATATTAAATGCGTTAATGTACTTGTATATGTAACTTCCTTAGTCGACTGTTGTAGTTGTATCATATGTACCGTGTCATATGTATTGTATCAAATGTATTGTAACTGACATCAGTTATTGTATATATGAGACTTTCTGTTTGATTTGTGTTCCGCATTATATTATCTGTGTGATATTTTATATTTACTGTTCCAAACTATTACGAACCATCGTAGTTCGTTTTATACTGGAATTGGGGTATGTCGATAGGAGAAAATAAATCAGAGATGAAAAATGAAAGAAAATATATTTATATACCACTCCCATTGAGATAACCAATACTAGTATAAGGCCTAACTATTGATGGTCGCTCCTCAACAGCCTTATTCTCCGTGCTAGTTGACAGCACTACACCGTAGTGTTCTTGGCTAGCGTGGGTATAGAGGTGGGGCGTCACAGCTTGGTATCAGAGCTTGGGGTTTAGAACAAATATAAAACATAACTTAGATAGTACATGTGTTACAACTATTTATCGATGTTTTATCTCTCATATTTTCATATGATTGTCTTTGATTGTTAGGTATGAATTCCTAACACTTATTCATAAGCATTTGATTTTGATTCTTGTGTTTTCGGCTTTGATTAGATTTAGCCGATGATTGATTTTGTTCGAATCTCAGCGATTCTGAACTTGATATTTTATGTTTTCTTCGGCTTTAATTCCATTCGACTTCGGTCACTTTGTTTTTGAGAAATTTCTAAATTCTTGATTTCCAAGACTCTGACTTGGTTTGCCGTTGAGTCCTTTGATGATGATGTTGAATCGTTTTGTACTCTATTATGGCCATTAATTGTTGACTTCGACTTGATTTTTATTTTTTTTGAAGTCATTTATGCATTTATGCTCGTTTTGCTTCGTTATCCCATTTGTTAATCGATTCTTCTTTTCCGATTAGTTGTTATCTGCTTTGTTGACTTTGATAACTTCTATTTCTGGAATTTTTGGATATTCCTACTTTGATGGATTTAGAATCGAATTCTTTGGATTTTATTCACGTCTTCGAAGGTGAATTTTAGTGAATTGATTTGGTTTCCAAATTTAATCTACTCTTGTTAATTCCCCGATTTATTGCTATCATTTATTAGCAACTTTGATAACATTTTCTTCGGGATTTTCGTGAACATACTTTTGGATGGATACAGTATCGATTTCTTTGGATTCTATTCACGTCTTCGTATGTGAATTCTTGTGATTGATTGTTTCTACAATCATTTTTGTGTTTTGTCACTTTAAAAATATAAATGTTTCAATACTAGTAGTAAATATCAAAACTCTTTTATCAAAATGTTTTCAACTCTATTTTCAATATCAAAATCTTTTCTTAAACCGTTTTCCAATCTATTAGTATATACAAACCTTTACCTCACTCGGATGAGAAATCTAATTAAACGACTTAGTAAAACAAGTGGTATGAAACGCTTGTGTTCACTTTGTCGGTTAAATTTTGGACTTGTTCGATTGAACCACTTGTGACATTTTTCTAGTGAAGATCTACAATTTGTTCGTAAATATTTAAGTTAAGCTAGTGGTTATGGGACATGAAGCTAAACTTTTATATTCACTAGCTTAGTGTAATTGACACTTCTCGTTGATCTTGATGATCGCTTTATGAATTAGACTAGAAATTTCGCGATGTCTCTTTCATTGCAAGGTTAGACTAGACAACACTTGTGTGATTCCACTCACGCATACCTTTTTGCATTTTGGTTAGTCTTGACCTCAATCTGTGTGATTCCATTCACACATGCTTAGTGTAATTGACACTCCTCGTTGATCATGATGATCGTTCTGATGGTCGGACTAGACACCACTTGTGTGATTCCATTCACACATACCTTTCTGCTTTTTGGTTAGTCTTGACCTCAATCTGTGTGATTCCATTCACACATGTGGGGTAGCTCCCCTTGGTCTTCGGACCGTCATGTGATAGGCCTCTTTCCCTTTTTCTGTGATTTCTAGATTCCTTATGTTGATTTCTGGAAATTTTATGCTTCACCTATTTTTGTGCATTGGTGAATTCATATGTTATTAATTTGTCATGAGTACAAATTTGGGGTATGATACCTCTTTGGATCTTTGAGAAGATTCTTGTGATATTGATTATCTCTTATCGGTTGATCTCCTGTTGATCATTATTTACATACTTATAGTAGTATGTCAGTATGAATATTTCATATTTATTCCATACCTCATGTCGGTTGATCTCCTGTTGATCATTATTTACATACTTATAGCAGTATGATAATATGGATATTTTATGGTATGCCATATCTTTTATTGTATGTCATACTCCCGTCCGAGTTTTCATACTCCGGTTCGAGTTTTCATACTCCCATTCGAGTTTTGGTACTCCGTTCGAGTTTTCATACTCTCATTTTGTGATATCTGGATTTCTTGTGTAGATTTCTAGAATTTGTGCTTCACCAATTTTCGTGATTTCTATTGATAAGTTTTATCAATTTTTGTGCATTGGTGAATTCGTGTGTTATTGACTTGTTATGAATACAAGTTTAGGGTATGAAACCCTTTCCTATCTTTGAGAAGATCCTTGCGACATTTTCGATGAATGAAAATTCATTGGTATTATATTTTGATGCCAATTATTTCGATGAAATTTTGACGTATGTCGAAGTTGCTACGGATGTTGCTGCTTTAATCACGTGTTTTAAAAATTGTTTTAAATATAAATCAAAATTGTTTTCAAAATTTTTACGATTTGCGCTTTCAAAAGAATGAGGAAGCGAATTAAACGTTTCAGTAAAATCGAGGACTATGACCCCTTTCTTTTGCTGATTCCCTTAATTCCGGACTTGTTCGTTTGAGAATGTAAATTATTATTATTATTATTATTATTATTTATAAAATAAATGAAAATTGTTTTCAGAAGTTTTACAGTTTACACTTTCAAAAGAATGAGGAAGCGATTTAAACGTTTCATAAAAATCGAGGACTATGACCCCTTTCTTTTACTGATTCGCTTAATTACGGACTTGTCCATTTGAGAACGTAAAATGTTATTTATTTAAAATACACAATTTTGCACTTTCAAGGAAACGATGAAGTGAATTAAACGATTTAGTAAAACTCGTGGTTATGGGTCATGTGCGTTTGCTATTTCGGTTAATTTCGGACTCGTTAATTGAAAATTTGTGATTTCTGATTATCGTTTTTGATAATCAGATATTTGTTGTTTCTGATTATCGCTTGTGATAATCAGATATTTGAGATTTAATTATCGTTTGTGATAATTAAACATTTGCGATTTGATATTTGATTATCGATTGTGATAATTAAATATTTGTGATTTGAAATTTGATTACCGTTGTGGTAATTTCTGATTATCGTTTTGATAATTGGATGTTTATGATTTCTGATTTATCGTTTTTGATAATCAGATATTTATTGTTTCTAATTATCGTTTGTGATAATTAGATATTTGAGATTTAATTATCGCTTGTGATAATTAGATATTTGAGATTTAATTATCGTTTGTGATAATTAAGTATTTGTGATTTAAGATTGATTTTCGATTTTGATAATCGAATACTTGTTGATTTGATTATCGTTTTTGATAATCGAATATTTGTGATTTGAGATTTCTGAGTTATATATGGATAATTAGATATTTGTGTTTTCTAATTATCTTTGTTGATAATTAAATTTTTGCTGTCTTCTAATTATCGAATCGATGATTAGATATTGCTGTTTCGGGATTTCTTTATTCTGATTATCTATTTGATAACCAAATTTTGTTGAGAATTTGTGAATTTCTTTTATGAAATTAAAAGATTTCTTTGGCGTTTATATTGTACTGCGCCAGTGTACCTGCTCAATTTTCTGCTATTTATGACGTTTTCCACGTCTTCCAATTACGGAAATGCCTTTGGGATTTCCGATCCTTATTCTTATTTTCGAGCCACCTTCTATTCACATCATTGCTTCGGAGGTTCAGCATCCTCGAAATAAAGATGTTTTTCTCGTGAAAGCTCAGTGGTTCTCAAATCCTATGGATTTCACTTTGGAATCCAGAGAATTCATCGAGCAAACACGTTCAAGCTTACTCTTTCATGCTCTTATGGTTGTTACCTTTTGTCCATTTATTCCTTATGATTGCGAGGACGCAATTTCTTTAAGGAGGGGAGTCTGTAACAACCCGGATCTTCGCCTCAATTAATAACCGACATTTAAACGATTAATATTGTTGCTTATTGCCAATTTAAGTTTTTTTGCAATTTTAAGTTAAAATTCTTTGATAAATTTTTAGAAGGAATTTTGGGCTTCGAAATTTAATAGTGGTCCATGTTTTCTTTTTATTGGGCCGTGTTAATTCTCAAAACAAATAACCCATCCCCCTTTTTAATTTTTATTCATTTTTCTTATTTGTTCGTTTGCAAACCTAAAACCACCGAAAGGAAAATAATGGCGGCCTCCTCTTCGTCACTCATAGATTAGGGCTTTTCGAAATTGAAGATGCCGACGTTGATGGCTTCGAACGTCTTCGTGAGGACCATGGCTTCGTCTCCCCTCGGCTGCCTCGTTTTACAAAGGTGAGTGATGTAATTATTCACTCACATCTAATTTAAACTCTAGCTAGTTAAATCTTGTGCTTTTGTGAGTTTACTCACATCTAATTCGACTTTAGTGGTATGTTCCTACAGTTCGATTTTTGTGTTGACGTGAATTTAAACTGTCGTTTTTTCATGGAAAATTTATTTTGATGTTGCTGATTTCTTGGTTGCTGATTATCACGGCAGTGCTTTATCTCGTGACCACCACAACTCTACTTCCATCTGACTTCGGTCACGTGGTTGTGTGAGTGCGATTCCATGACTTTGTCTTATCATCAGTCATCACCACTGCTTTGATATTTTTTTTTTTGATCATTTCAATGGAACTTAATACTTCTGTTTATAGAAAGTGGTTTTTGATATTTAGCCTCTGTCTCGCTTGATTTGAAATTCTAGAGGCTCACCGTGGCATTTGAATTGGTCCAATATTGATTTTCTTGCATATTAAACATGACTTTGTTATAACTATCAACTAGGGATGCTTGTTGGTCTAATTGTTGTTCCTCCAAAACAGTTTGCATTTGAATTTGATATCTTGTTGAGTTCACTTGAGATTGCACTCGGTTTTATTATTTGATCAATGAATGGTCTGTGACATTTTACTCCACTAGTGCATGTATCTGTACTCATGATGCATTGCTTTGGATTGAAATTGTGTCGATTGTTGCTTCATGTTACTGCAGCTTCATTATAGCTGTTGGGACCATATGCGACAGTATGGAAATTTGTTTCATGGATTTTTGTAGCCTGTGTGCTAAATTGTGTTGTACCTTGTTGCTACCTTCAGGTGCCTTTATGTGCTCTGTCTTCATCACTAACTTTTGTTTTCTTGAGTTTTCAGTTGATAACTGGAATCTGTACTAGATTACTTTTTGTTGCCTTTGCCCTGCTGTTCAATGGCATCAACATTGATCTTTTATTGTGGTGTGCTGTGGTGCCATCTCTATGGTGCTCTCACCTTCATACTGTTGTGTTCATATAGTTGTATCCTTATTGTTGGCGATGCTTGAGATTCTGTTGCACTTTGATATGGTGTAGGCAGCCTGGATTATATATGTTGACTTGTGCCTTTTTGTTGTTTTACTGTAACTTTGGTTTGCATACTTGATGTGCAGATACACTTGAGCATTTATGTTTGCAAATTGGTCATTTTATAACCTGCGTTTGCATAATTAATATACAGATACACTTGACCATCTGTAGCTGAAGTTTGCATTAACTCATGTCTTCATTCAAGTTAACTGTGCATTCCAGTAGTCTTCAAATATGCTTGTTCTCATATTCATGTTGCTGGTATCACGTTTCATTTGTCTTGGGTATTGTTGCATCCATTCTTCACTTTTGATAATTGCAGTCTTCATTTTTAAAGCCACTTTTGATGCATGTTTAGAACTGGACTGACCATTTGTACATTTTTGAAATACTTGCATTCAAATTGACTCCTACTGCATTCATGGTCAGTGGTGCATAATCACTTGTTTCATTTTTGTGCTTGTTGATATCTCTTCATCAAGTCACTTGATTCATTGTCATCTTGCTGGAATGACTTCGGCATTGGCTTTTGTAGTCTGGTTTTACTTGGTATCATTTGCCTATCTGCATCACTAACACAGTCTTGCTGCCTCATCAACTTTAAAAACCAAACAGTTCAAACAAAACATCCCCTCCATATTGCTATTTCAGTTTGATTTGGTGCTTGAGTATCACTGAGCTCTGGCATTGGGTCAGTTGCCTTTGTGTCTTTGGTATTGTGCATTTGATCTGGATGTTTATGTTGTATTTGTCATCTTCACTGTGTTGCACATCTGTGGTCTGTTCACCCATTACTACACTTGCATTGCTTTTTGGTCTAAACTTGTTGTTGTACAGTTACTTATGCATTCCGTTTATATTGCCCTGTGTTGAACCCGTCTTTTTATTTTGGGTTTGACCTTGTGTGCCCGGTTATGTACATAGTTACTGTTGTGGCAAGGCAGTGCATGCAAGCGTGAACTGCAGCCACACGGAATTGAGTTTTTTTTTGGGTACATTATCACCATAGTGGCAAGGCAGTGCACGCAAGCGTGAACTGCAGCCACACGGTATGGCGCGTATGATATTCTATTTGTTTTGACTTATGGATCTTTTTGCATATTCCATATTCCGTAGTGGCGACGCAGTGCACGCGTGCGTGTACTGCAGCCCTACTTGAATTAATATTTTAATTGATATTTCAATGGTTTGAACTATTCTGTTTATTTCAATTCAATATTTCTGAATTGCATTCTGACTTGGTTTAATTACTGTCGTCTATTCATTATTTGATTATTATTGCTTCTATGCACTAATAACTGAGTTTGAATTAGACTGACCCGAGTATTATTTTCTTTTGAATCTAATACTCGGGTCAGACCGGGTATTTCAGGTTGTAGATATTCTGCTTTGGGTTGCTGCTAGAGCTATGAAGTTCTTTCATATCTTTTGGAGTAGTCGTCGTCATTTGTAGTAGTCTGTAAAATTGTATAGGAAGATATGTATTCATGTATATTAAATGCGTTAATGTACTTGTATATGTAACTTCCTTAGTCGATTGTTGTAGTTGTATCATATGTACCGTGTCATATGTATTATATCAAATGTATTGTAACTGACATCAGTTATTGTATATATGAGACCTTCTGTTTGATTTGTGTTCCGCATTATATTATCTGTGTGATATTTTATATTTACTGTTCTAAACTATTACGAACCGTCGTAGTTCGTTTTGTACTGGAATTGGGGTATGTCGATAGGAGAAAATAAATCAGAGATGAAAAATGAAAGAAAATATATTTATATACCACTCCCATTGAGATAACCAATACTAGTATAAGGCCTAACTATTGATGGTCGCTCCTCAACAGCCTTATTCTCCGTGCTAGTTGACAGCACTACACCGTAGTGTTCTTGGCTAGCGTGGGTATAGAGGTGGGGCGTCACACACATGGTTGTATATATATGTGTGTGTGTGTGTGTGCGTGTGTGTATAAATGGATGTTGCATAGGATGGTGCATTTGGGTGAATGATTTAAATATGCATATAGAATTATCAATTATACTAGGGTAATTGCATACATTTGGTTGCATGGCATAAGCATACTTATAATACAGGAGTTGTAACGACCCGGGATTTTCGAACCCGAAAATTCCAGATAGTTATGAAAAAGAAGAAAAAAGATAGAAGAAGAAGAACAGGAACACCAAACATCTCACAATCGCAGCGGATAAAATATAATAATAAGTAATAACAGTCTACAAGAGAATATTATAACTGTCAGTTACAACCTAATACATCAGAGTTACACATTATATACAGTCACCGAATATATACAATTATCATATCTCAGGGTAATAATAATATAATTACAGCGAAAATACTCGATACGCTCCTGCCATCCAACTCGCTTCCTGAGCTCCAGAACGTACCTACCTGAAAATCTGTAATACTCGGTGTAACGACCCGTAATTTTCGTTAATTCAATTTAGTCATTTTAATAGGATTTAAATAATTTAAGTTAGAAAGAAATTAAGATCTGTGATTTTTTGTGAAGCAAATGACTAAATGAAATGAAACCATGGGAATTTAAGTCTAAGAATTTCCAGTTGGAACAAAATGACGAGAATTTAAGTGCTGTAAATTGTTATTTATAGGCTAAGAAATTAATATAAGAAAAAAAATGGGAAGATTTCATTTATTTCATGGTTTTAATTCGTTTTTCTTTAATAAGTTGAAATTGAATTTAGTAGAAAATAATATGTATTAAACCTACTTATAGAATTCGAAGCTAATTCAAATGAATTTAAGTAGTGAAAAGGCTTTACCTGTATATATATTTAATATGAGAAATAAATGGGAATATTAAATTAATTTAATGCAGTAAAGGAATGAAAACGGTAATTAGAATAAATTAAGGAATTCTGTAACGCAAGTAATAAATCTGTACCTTGAATGAACGTTTCACTTTGATAAATTATTTAAATGAGATGACTTAATAAATAAATAATTAGGTCAATTGGTATGTGGTGAAATTTGATGTTGAAATATTTTGTAGATAAGGGTTTAGGTGGAATGGGTTAATTTATGAAATAAAGGATAGAAATCATATAAAACGTTAAGCAAGTTGATTAATGTTGTAACATAAGGTGTAAATGTAAATTCCAATGGAAACGTATCCTTATTTTAGGTAGAAATTTCAGGTATATTGATAAAGTGGAGTATATACACTTAGTAATAAATTTAGTACAGGAAAAACGAAATGGAAATATTGAATTTATTTAATTCGTATATATATTACCTATTTATATGGCCTATTAAATTTAATCGGATATCAATGGCAATTAATTCCTTAAATTAGTGCAATCAATGTATGATTAATTGATAACGATGAAAAGGTTGATTATATTCAGTGTGAACAACGTAAAATATCATCATAGCATGATACTTGGTTTGAATAGAAGGGTGAAATTGGGAATCAAATTTTATTTAATGATAATAACGTTAGTATTGGTTAATAAATAGATTTCAATGCAGTAACCAAATAAATGGAATAAGATGAGTATATATTGCATAGAAATGAAATGTAAATTGTCACATTTGGTAGGAGCTAATTTTTAGAAACATATAAATGTTGAATCAGTAAACATTAAATTCCATTTAATATAAGAATTCAAAGGTGGAAGATTTACATTTGGATTGGAAATTGGATAGTTATTAATTAAAAGTGACCATTGAATAAATTTATGCAAACGTGATATAATGTTAATAGATGGGGATCAACTTTTATTTATGTGGTTAAGGGAATTTAATTTCTATAGTATGATAATCGAAATTAATGGAAGATATAACCATGTCAATTATGCATATAAGGTAATAAGGTAATGAAACCGAGGTAAATTAATTAATTGAGACTTTAAGTAAAATTAACGTGTGGAATTGACCAAGGTTCAATAAAATGAGAATTTGATTGGTTATATTTATTGGTTGAGAAAGGTAAATGTGTATTTGGGGAATAAATTTAGTCAGACTTAAATATTGAATTTAATTAATTAATATATATGATAAATGATGATTAAATAAAAACCCAATACTCTATATATATGTATAATATTTGAGTGAAAATAATAATACGCTTATAAATGTGGAATTAAGAGTTTACAACAACTATTTTGAGTAAAGAAATTGTTCATTCAAGTAAATTTGAAACATCGCAATAGGTGTAGATTAAGTGTTGCGTTAAATAAATTATAAATGAATAAATTTATAGAAACGTAGGAACGGAGGAATGAACATTATAGTAACGTAAAACGTATTGTTGGATAATAATTAAGTATAGGCTTGTAAATTTGATGTATGACAATAAATTTTGTACGAAAATCTTTCTATTAGTTGATAAGTCTTATTTTGATCAATTTAAAGGAATACACCAAATTTTGTAGTTAGTACGGAATATTGATGAGTGAATGAATAAGATGAAACAAAGGTGGAATGTATTAGTTGAGGTTTTAGTTATTTATGTGATAAGTTACCAAAATTACAATTTTATCTAAATACAGTAATTTATGCAAACAAAAGATGAACATTTTGAAATATTACCACAGTGATATATAAAAGAAACGTTAACTATGTAGTTGGAGAAAAATTGATATATTTTGAGTTGGATAATAGAAATCAAGTTATTTATATAATTAGATTTAAGATGAGAGTATAAGTATATGATTTAATAATTGGGTTTTGCGAATAAAATTTATAATTCCCAAATAATAAGAAAACGCAGAGGTTAACACTGCGAAATTTATATACTTATAAATTTTAATTCACATCCAAGCTTGCTAAATTATTTGAAATTGATTGGATTATATAAGTAATGAAATTTGGCCAATATTTAAAGTTGAAAGAAAATTTGGATTTTATGATTTATTTTAATTTATTTAATAAATATTAAAAATAGCCATTTTTGTCACGGACTCGGATTTCGACGAAACTAGTTTCATCGGATCCGTAACGTTGAATTATAATAATGTTTCAAGTTTCGTAGCGATCGGACTTGTCGTTTGATCGTACGGACTCGAAACGCCTTGAAATTTACGCATTTTGAAATCAATTTGAAATTTTTGTTTTTTTTACATAACTTCTTCATACGATCGAATTTGGTCGCGAAACTTTTTCCATCGCGTTCAGAATATTTTAAAACACCTATTTGGATATATAGTTTTAACAAATCCGACTCCGGAGGCATAGCGGGCTTTTTGGACCATGGTTTGTCACGCACGTTCGCGTATCCAGTCTAGCTACCCTACCTCTAGCCCATCTATAAATATACATCCATAAACCCTAGCTCCTTTCTTTTTCATTTGCCGTACGTTCATTTCTTCACTCTTTTCTCTTCCCCAAATGTATACATCTCAGATCAAATTCCAGATCCATCCACAGTTCAAAATCAAAAGTCAAAACTCAAAAATTTCAGAAAATTCCAGAAAAAATATATGTTGAAGTATTCGATACGCGTAATATACTGGTGAAATTCGTTTTTCAATTGGAGCTGTCGTTCATCCAGAATAAATTCAAACAGCCCCAAAGCCGTTCATCAGCGTCGCATCAAAGTTCGTCTGATCGAAATTCTGTTTCTGGGTATTGTAGTATGGACGATGGGGAGCGCATCTATGTATTTTGTTTGGCGTTTCGACGGTTGGATTGGCGGGAATTTTGGATTAGGGTTTCGGCCAAGGGGAGAAGATGGCGGCGGCTGTGCATTGTGGGGATCTGCGTGCGTACGTCCCAGGCAAGCGCGCATGTTTATTTTTTTCAATATGTGTCATTTTGTGTATTTCTAATTTTGAATTCAATCACCATTTTTCGCCATAACTTTCTCATACGAACTCGGATTCACACGAAATTTTTTTTGTTAGGATCGTAATTTAATTCCGGACTCGATGACGCTGGTTTGGACGAATTCTGAGACGGACGAATTTTTGAGTTTAAATTCGATTTAAATTCAAAAGGTGAGTGTTTTAACCCACTCACAACTACTAGAAGCTTTTATGTTTGTTAAATAAATTTTAGAAATGAATAGAAATTTATTTATGAGCTTTTGGCATGTTATTTCATTCATATCTGTAGAATTGCATTTTATTGAATTTGACTGTTAATTTAATTGTTTTATTGCGTGTTAATTGGCTGTTAGAAATTATTGTTTGCATATGAACTGCTAGTTAACAGTTATGTCAATTATCACTGAATATAAATTGTTAGATTAATAGTTGATAAATATAATTTGAAATAAAACTGCCAATTATTACCTGTTGTATATTACCAAACATATATTGTTGTTGATTGATATTGCTTGATGTTTGTGATTGGATGATGGATGTGTTATTGAATGGATGTTTTATTTGATATCATTAAACTGCAAGTTAGCATACATTTTACATTTCATTCGGAATTGTGGTTTGAAATGATAAAACCGCAAAGTTTTATTTTTTTTTAAATTGCGGATTGAAATGATAAATATCCGTATCACTTGACCATAGGATAGAAAATTATATACAGGCACCGCGGTATATATATAACTATTTTAATGTGATTTCTATGGTTTGGATGGAATACGGTTTATAAAAATCTTAAATTTTTATACTGAATAAATGTTTTCTTCCATATTTATATGCATATGAAGTTGAAATTTTGAAATAAAAAGGTGAATAAATTTCTTTATTAAAAATGGAAGAAAATTAAGAAAATGGAGTTTGATGATTTATATCCTATATTTAAATATTAAGTTGGAAATTTTAAAGATATGATATTTATAATTGGATTTTTCCCAAAATATTTTGAAATGAATATTCTAGTAAAAATCGAATTTGGAAATATATATATATATATATTTTACTAGAAATTGAAGTCTTATTAATTATGGATTTTATGTGAATGGTCAAGATTAATTAATAGAATATTGATTTCGAAAGGATAAAAAATCCAACTTTAGTTGAAATATTAATGCTCAAAAATGGATATAGATATATATAAAATTGAAATGGTTTTGGAACTTGAAGTAATATTTTGGATTTTGGTTTAACTTTAAAACAAGAAATATTTGGAAAGCCATGTAATTTATTCTTTATAAAACAACAGTAAAGTTAAACCTTTTTAATTCTCATACCGTTGAATATCCAAACCATTTAGTTTTGAAAATAATGGTTTTAAAATACTATGGATTTTCGAAGAATTATGTTGAAAGTTACAAACAAAATATTGGTTACATGAGATATTAAATAATAAAAAGTGACATAATTTTTGGAAAGGAAATTTTATTTGGGAAACGATATCATTGATTTGGGCTTTTATAAAATAATATGAAAATAAATGGTTTGTGTTTTTAAAGAAGAAATGATATCGTAATATTATGGTTTGAAATGGATTATATTCTGGTTTTAAAGTATAAACTATTTTTAAATAATAACCGCGGTGTTATAATAACGATGGGTTGGCAAAGAGACCGGGATCGGATATGGACATACTCTCTGTCGATACCGAAAACCACTTTGACTAACCGTGTACGCGGTGGAGATTCCAGAATGAAGTAGGTGGTGACGACGTTTCCTGTAAGGTAAATACGTGGACCCAACTCCCGTGAGTTGGCATAAGGTGGCTAAAACAGGAGCGATTCTCAGGCCAATGAGGTCATTCCTCTGATCGGACGCTCCTCTTCGATATTATACTTTGACTTGGATTGATTCAGTGGCCACTTCTATATTTTGATTTTTGGGGGAGTTAGTTCGAGGTGGGCGGCAGCTGCGCGCTGCGCGTTACCATCAGCCTGGATAGCAATTGGTATATCTACCCTGGCATTGCCTAGTTGTGCCGTGTCACCTACCCTATCGCGCCTTGTACGAGTTTGGATTTCTCCCGTAGCCCGTGTGATATCCTCTAGTGGCTTCCCGATCAGGAGGGACTATGATATTGGACGGACTACTGGGACTATTACGTGTTAAGGGCTATATGGGTAACCCCTTAACGCTATTAAAAAGTAAGTTTATTTTATAAATAGACACTATTATAATAGCGCAATATACTATATAGTAAATAGTTTAACGGATCCTTAGGAGATGTAAATCCCGAGCATCTCTTGAGTTACTGTACTCATATTTATTTCTGTTTATTTAACTCACATAAGATTTTCTAGTCTGACTCGAGTGTTTTTGTCTTTTCAAATTCGCTCGGGTCAGTCCGAGCGTTTCAGGATAGCAGATTTTAGCTTTGGAGGATGAAGACGAAGAATCAGTATTATTTTATATATAGTATTACACCACACTCTTTCTATTCCGCTGCATTGCTTGTATTGGTATGTGTAACTCTGATATTTATTGTAAAAGAAGAATCAAGCTTTTGTAAACTGTTTATGAACTGTATATTTGTTATTATATTTTATCCTTCCGCTGTGAGATTCTATTTTGTTTTATTTCCTCTCTGTTTTTCTTATTTACCCCATAACAAATCCGCCCTTCCGTATGGTTTGAATCGGCATGTGTGTCGGTTTAAAGTATGCGAAAGGCGGGATGTTACACTCGGTCTGACCCGAGCATTACATCAAAGTAACACCTGGGTCAAGCTGGAAACCAGCGTGAGCAAACCCATCTAACTTGAATGACCAGACAAACAAACAACTTATATAAACCCGGGGTACCTTTTTAACAATTTAACAAATTCACAATTTTCCATAGGCAACACTTATCCCACACATCAATTTCCAAGTATCAAACTTAGATAAAATAATCCAATTCACTTAAATCATTTCATTCCAGACTATTCGTTCCACATATCAATCTATAAGGTTTGAAGTGGTTTCGGGTGTTAGGAAATACCTGACCCCAATCTCTCCGAGTCCCAAGTCATCCTAACCCACATTATCCAAAAGAAACACAAGATTGCATGTCAGAGATATTAACTCTTTCAAACCATCCCATACCATTCAATTATTCATAAGCAAAACTCAATCACCTCCCAATTAATTAAATTAATCCCAATTTGATCACTAACCTCATCCATTTATATTTCTTCATTCAATATTAATTGATTACAAATCAATTAGGTAATCGAACTTCCATATCCATTCATCTTAATTAATCACCCGGGATCAATTATCTTTCAATTACATTTGAGTAATTATCTTAAATTCATTCCCCGATATTAATCATTTTTAACTACAATCAACAAATAATATTTAATTACTTTATAAATTAATTAACTATATTTGTTTCATTTATTCTTAATTTCTTATATTAATTCATTTCTCACAACTCTCTTATTATGGGTAATCAATCTTAATTAATAAATCTACGATTTCATTTTTTTAATTATATAAACTGAGGATTTCCAGTTATATTTGAATTTATCCAATCAGATTTAATTACATTAATACAAACCATCGTATTAATCACTTCAGTTAATTTCAAGCTATAACTATAATTAACTATCTTTTATTTATTCCATTAAATAAATCAATTACTCTTTTATTACTCATCTTAATAGATCTCTTAGTTTATTTCGCAAAGTAATTAACTTTTATCACATTAAGTAATTACTTAACAAACCATCTAATAATTATTCTGAATTATTTATACTTAATTAATTACATTAACTTAATTAAGTAATCCAAGCCTTACATTACTAAATTAAACGATTTGAGTTTAGAACTATTTAAACCCGAGTACTTCGAGTCAAACAACAATCAACACACGAATCAGCCAAAACCAAAGTCAATCATCAATAGTGCACACCCAAATCAATTTAATCATTCAATCAATTATTCAAATTTAACCATTTAAATAAAAATCCAACGGAGTGAAATTTACTCACCTTTGATTTTAATTGAAACAATCCACACCAGACCGGCTTATTTTTCTTCACGATCTTTAACCTTGTATAAATATTATATAATTTATCATTATTTGCATTGATCGAACAATTTATTATTATTTATTTATTTGATATATTCTAATAAATTTTCTTTAACAAATCATTCTTAGTAACAAAAATAATGTAGATTTAATTAAACAAATAAATCTTTATCATTCAGAATTAAACCCTTAAATGCAAATATAAATATGTTTACTAAATTTTCCTAAACTAATTTCCCTTGTTTTCTTTTTCTTCTAAATCCTTACATAAAATTCCCAATCCGAAAAATAATAATAGTTCATACCCTAAATTTCAAATTTCAACACTGCAATAAACGACAAAATAATTTCTCTTCTTTCATGTACATATGTGATTTTAAACGAAATAATTTAAAATAAAATATCTTATATATGTATATTAAATTGAAATTGTACTATATTGTATATCCTATACATATGTTTTATTATTTCCCTATATTTTAAATTAAAAGAAAACAAGAAGAAAAAGAAAACAAAAGAACCTGCAGATACCTCAACACCTCCACGCTCGAACCACCATTGTGATCGGCTGCTGCCACGATCAATCGTCAATCGCAACCACCTCGCTGCAGCTTCACGACGACAACCCTGTGTCGCTCTGTAACATCGCAAAGTCCAACCTCCCAAAATTCGCCATCAAAGACCAATTGGAGCACGCGACTACGCCTCCTTCCAGCGACCATAATCTGAGTCGCCGTCACCCTATCACGTGCGCAGACGCTCAGAAGAACGAGCTCAGCCCTCAACGTATCTTGCCCTCAAGAATCCTAAGCGCCACGACCTCGAGTTCAAGTGCCTCGACCATCGGCGCTTGCTCCAAATCGAGATCCCCCTACTGAACACTTCCAACTTCGCCGCGTCACGCTTCGTGTGATCCAAGATGTCGCCGCCCTCTCTTCCTCTTTTTTTCGATTCGAATTGGAAAAAAAAATGTGGCCATATATTATATTTTTTTTGTTGGGCTCGATTTCAGTTCTGTTGAAGGTTAGAGTGGAAGACGGAGATAAAATAGATATTTTGGGGATGGCTTCTAGAGTACGCCTGACTATTATAAAATTAAATATTTCAAATATCCCGTTGCATAACGCGAAATCCCAAATCAGACATGCCGATAGACGTTTATAAGGTTTTACCTGTGTTTCGAACGCGATGGAAAGTGTGTCGGAGGCTAATTTGATTGTATGCGCGAGTTACGGAAGTAAACGATTAATTTTAAATTAAATCGATTAAAATAGTTCGAAGCGTTTTGAGATGCCAGGGTCAAATAACAACTCCGATTGCTACAAAATTGAAATCCGATAATAACTAACTATTACGGATCCAATGGAACTGGTTTCGTCGAATTCCGAGACTGTGCCTCGAAAGGCTATTTTTAACTTCAATTTAAACGATATATTATTAAAACTGAACAAAACACTTCCAAACTCAATTTCAACACTTTCACTACCTTCAGTGCTAACAATATAAATTTTATAAGCCTTCAAATTATTTTTAACAGGCTCAAAATTCCAGCTTCAACATTTTATCCAAATTTTCAGTTTATATAATTCAATAAATTAATTACCAAGTAAATATTAATATCTTGAATTCGAATTAAAATTAACTTTTAAATATTTAAAATCAATTAATTATTCCAATTTAAATTGTTAGAAATTCCGGTTCGTCACATTCCTCCCCCACTTAAAAGAATTTCGTCCCCGAAATTACTAGTTAGGAAGAATGGACCAATACCCGTTTACCTCTTTCCAAACCCCACTATTCAACATCCTACCAATAATCCTTCATTAAAGACCCACTATCACCTTAACCAACTTCCCAAAACCTTCTATAATTTCAAACAATACCCTTTTTCTCAATCATCTAAATTTCAATTTAAAACCAAATTTTGAATTATCAAAATTTTATCAAATTTTTTTTCTAACTCTCTAAATTTCCGAATTTTTTTGCCAACATCTCCTTTGCGCGACTAGCTCGGTACTACTACAAAAGGCCTCTACAAGCTCCCAAATTCCAAAAGAAAACAAAAGCCATGTGGCTACATCGAAAACCCAATCCAATTCCATACAGAAATTTAAATACATACCTTTTTGTCGGGCAATTCAAATTTATCTTTTGGAACCAAATCCAAATTTTTTCCCTTTTTAATACATGCATATCTTACTTAACAACAATATCCAATCATGCCTTTTTAAAATCTTTTCATACGTTTCCTTACAGAAGTTTTCACATCGACTTCTATTCAAAAAAGTTTTTCCCGTTTTCATATGAATTAAATTGTATTTCCAATTTTTTTTTTGGAATATTAAATTTTTATCTTTCAAGTATAACTGATTCATATTAGTTCCATCTACTAATTTACTTCAAATTTCCAATTTGAAATTCTTTTGTCGTTAACAAAAATTTCCAAAAATTTTATAACTCCCAAAATTTTCGAAATTTTTTGGCAGAGTCTCCTTTGTACGGAGGAGCTTTTGCAATTTGACAAGAGATATAAATATATACACATCGACCCACACGGTCGGAAAAAGCAAAAACAGTTCATATTTCCTATTTTTATTGCGTAGGCGTACCTTGTTTAGCATTTTAAGCAAGCAGCTTATTTATTTTAGCAATTAACGCCATCCAAACCAGCCAAACGGCCTTCAGGTACCTGTACTTACTCAATTTAAATACGCAAGTGACATATATAGAGAATTTATTAGCATTCCACTTACTTTCAATAGCCAGCATATATATATTTCATAAACAACAAGCACCAAACATTTTGCATAAGCGATTTATAAAATTTTAAAGCTAATTCAATTGCTTTCAACCAATTTATAAACCATTTCATTCAACTTCAATGGTTTGCAACTCAATTGCTTATGTTCAATTTTTTTTTAATCCAAACAAGCCCCTATTCACTTTAAATGATTCAGAATCAATTTTATTTAATCTCTATCAACTCAAAGAATTTTAATTAATTTTGAACACGCCAAATAACAATTATTTTATGCAATTTGATGATATTCGCTTGATAGAGTCTTTAATTTGAGTTTATAACTACTTTTAAATTAATTCCAACTCATTCTGTATGTAATTCCATTACAAATTTTTCAACTACCATACGTATGCCCTTCATTTCGTTTCTAATTTATTCACCATCATTTATTTAGCTCGACGCATCCATTCTTATATACTTCAAAGCACTTCCAAATTAATTCAATCCAAGCTTTTATTTAATGGCCTTTCACTCTTATTCGAAGCCAAGCTTCTATAAATTTTAAACTTAGGTGAATTTACTTTAATTTATTCCAACATCAAACTTAAGTTTACTTCTATTTGATTCTCATTTAACCAAATTCCATTAAATTCAGTTAGCCCATCAATTCAATTTTAATTTTACTTCACCTTCTCCATTTATTAAAATAACATTCAAGCACATATGCCACCGATTTTAAGTTTAGTCTGACAATCCAATTCCAATTACAACTTTGATTTAGTTTTTATTTAATCAGACTTCATCTATTTATTTTATTTTTAATTCGATTAACCCATTTTAAATTTTAAATTTACTTACTCAGTTCATTTTCGAATTTGTTCCATTAATACAAAGCCATTCTCAAACTATTTCTACTCATATGGATTTTATTTGCAACTCAATCAAATAATTATTTAACCAATTAGCTTATTCCCAACTTCTAAATCAATATTCGATTTTAATTACAAAATCACTTCATTTAAAATTCCAGTTTGGATTTCCTTTTATTTCCCAAAAATTCTGACATCTTTATTTAAAAGTTTTAGAAATGCTTTTAAATTCACATCATACTTACTAAAATAGCTCTTTATAAAAATACTTCTTATAACTCGATGTCTCAACCAGTCCATCCTTGTTCTCATAGAAATTTAGTCATACGTTGATCAGGCGTAAGACTGAAGATCTATAAGTACTTAGCAGACTCATCCTCAACATCCAGTGAAAATACTTGAAAAATAATTTTATTGAAAATATCGAAAACAATTTTTGAAAATAGAGGAAATATCTTGGTGAGAATGCTCTAGAAATCATCACCCCCATCCATGGTCACTGTAACGTCCCGCCTTTTCGCACGATTTAAACAGACACACATGCCGATTCAATCCATACGAAAGGGCGGATTGTTATGGGGTAAATAAGAAAAACAAGAAAGAAATAAAAGAAAACAGAATCTCACAGCGGAAGGATAAAATATAATAATAAAATATACAGTTTATAAATCTGTTTACAAAACATTCATATGATACATATCAGAGTGACACATACCAACAACAATGCAGCGGAACAGTTTGTAGTGCACTAGTATAAATAATAATAATATACATCTTCGTCTTCGTCCTCCAGAGCTAAATCTTCAAATCCTGAAATGCTCGGACTGACCCAAGCGAATTGAAAAGACAAAACACTCGAGTCAGAACTAAAAGATCTTATGTAAGTTAAATTAACAGAAATAAATATGAGTGCAGTAACTTAAGAGATGCTCGGGATTTACATCTCCTAAGGATCCGTTAAACTATTTACTATATAGTATATTGCGCTATTATAATAGTGTCTATTTGTAAAATAAACTTACTTTTAAATAGCGTTAAGGCTTTACGTTTTCCACCTTAACACAGTTATATATTTCCATAGTCTATACAGTACTGTAATCTCCCCCGTACTTGGCGTCGTTAGAGGGCACTCCATAGGTATGGTACAAAACCAAAATTGTATAAGGCGCGCTAGGGTAGGTGACACGGCACAACTAGGCAATGCCAGGGTAGATATACCAATTACGCTTTCGGGCCGATGGAAACGCGCAGCGCGTAGCTACCGCCCACCTCGGATAAACTCCCCACATCAAAGAAATCAAAAGTGAAGGTGGCCACCAAATACAATCCAAAGTCATAGTATAGTATCGAAGGGAAGTGTCCGATCAGAGGTGCTACCTCATTAACCCGTCGATCGCTCCTGTTTTAGCCACCTTATGCCAACTCACGGGAGTTGGGTCCACGTACTTACCTTACAGGAAACGCCGCCACCAACCAACTTCATTCTGGAATCTCCACCGTGTACATGGTTAGTCAAAGTGGTTTTCGGTATCGACAGAGAGTATGTCCATATCCGATCCCGGTCTCTTTGCCAACCAATCGTTATTATAACACCGCGGTCATTTAAAAAATAATTATTCTTTTAAAACCAAAATAAAATATCCATTTAAAACCCATATAAATACGATATCATTTATTCTTAAAACCCCAAATCAATACGATATTATTTTATTTTCCAATATATATTCTTTTCAAAACCATAGGGTTTTCCAAAATAAAATATTTAGAAATCAAAACTTTTGAATATAATATTTCCAAATTATACTACCTTGACAATCATAACTTTGAAACAAGTTTCCATCTCTTAAGTGGTCAAATATCAAACTACTTTTACAAAACAAAATAGCTTCTTTAGATTTCACAAATCAAATTCAAATATCGATTTAAACTTTCAAATACCATTTCAATTCTTATGTTCCAAAGCTTTAATTATTTCACCATTTCCAAAAAACAAACTCATTTAAAAATCCCATATATATTAAATTCAATTACTTATTATTTAGACTTGAAATCTTTACTTAATGAATTCAATATAATTTAAGAAAACCTTTAACTTCACATAACTGGAAGAAATCTTTCAATTTATTTTATATTCATTTAAATAAACCTGATATTCATTCATTTAAATCATCAAGTTGTAAAATCATATCCTTTAAAAATTCTAACTTTTTATTAAATTTCCAATTTAACTTAATATTCATCTTCAAATCTTATTCTCTTTTAAGTCATTTAAAACTCCAGAAATTTAATTTTAAATAAATTCTTAATCATACTGATCTTGAAAATCAACTAAATTTTATACTTCAAATCAAATTCATACAAAGCTTAAAAAACCGAAAATTACTATATATATATATATATATATATAAATGACCAAATCAATCTCCCATAAACCATATATATAGCTTTACAACACCATGAAAATCATTTCAAAAATAATTATATATATATATACACACACACACAGACCGCGGTGCCTGTATAAAATTTTCTACCCTATGGTCAAGTGATACGGATGTTTATCATTTCAATCCGCAATTTAAAAATAAAAATGCGGTTGTATATCATTTCAAACCGCAATCCCGAATGAAATGAAAATGCATGATGACTTGCAGTTTATACAATATAAATATAGCATCCATTCATCCAAATATCAATCATCAAACATCATTTGCAATCATCATCCAATTTCAAACAATCATCGATACAGAGCATATAAATTATACAGGTAATAAATAGAAGGTATTAACTAATAGTTTATATTCAATAATAAATTTTATAATTGTTAATCTAGCAGTTTATATGCAAATAAAAATTTAATAACTGTTGAACTATATGCAATAAATAAAATAAATTAACAGTTAAATAAAATAAATGCGACTTAACAGAGATGATGAATAAAGCATGCCAACAGTCATAAATAAATTTCTACTCATATCAAAAATCAATTTAACAAACATAAGAAATTTTAGAAGTTGTGAGTGGGTTAAAACACTCACCTTTTGAATTCAAATCGAATTTAAATCCGATTTAAACCCAAAAATTCGACGGTTTCCAAATCTGTCCAAACCAGCGTTAAAAATCTGGAATTTAATTACGATCCTAACAAAAAAAATCGCGCATGAAACGGAGTTCGTACGTGGAAGTTAAATGTATTAACGCGTTTGAAAAATCAAAATTAAATTAAATTCAAACAAAATAAACCTACCTATTACCACCTGCCACGTCAGCGTTTCCTACGCACCCCTAGTGACTAATCTCACCAAACCCATGTTCCAATTTCGCAAATAGATGAAGAAATCAAAAAGCCCCAATTCAACCTTTTGGGTTTCAAATTTTACACGTTTGACCGTGATTTCTGGTTGACTCAAGCGACTATTGCAAAAACAGAGACTGCGCTTAGATCCGTAGATGAAAACTACAACATAATTTTTGAAATTTTCTGAGAACTTTGAATTTTATTTGATTTTTGAATAGAATTGGATCTGAAATTTGCATCCATTTAGGAAGAGAAAGAATTGAAGAAAATGAACGCACAAATAAAAGAGAATAGATGGAGGCTTGGGTTTATATAGATAGGTTAGAATTAGAGTAGATGGATCTGATAAACAAACACGCTAAACGATAATTTAAATTAACGTAATAGTTACAAATCACCATACTATAAAGACATTTACATTATTTCCCATTTATTACTTTATTTAACACAACCCTTAATTTACATCTATTGCAATGTTTTCAAATTTAATTGAATGAACTAATTATATCACTTCTAATAATTGTTGTAAGACTCTAAATCCCACATTTGTAAGTATATATTATTTCCACTCAAATATTATAGATATATACAGAGTATAGTTTTCCATTAAATAATTATTTATTATATATATTCAAATTAACTAAATTCACTATTGAAGTCCGTTTATATTTATTACCAAATATCCATTTACCTTTCCCAATAAATTTGAATCCCATTCATTTAATATAACAAATCAAATTTCCATTCACACCTTATTATCAACCCACAATTTATTGCAATTCATTATCTTAGATAGATTTTATACAATTAATATCAACTTTATATTAAATTTCTATCCAATGAATACTTATTCATTAATCAATTCAATATTTACTTTTCTTTCCCTCTATTTGATACTTAAACTAGTATACATTTAATGGGTAAACATAACATTGAATTATAATGCATTTCTCATGCATGCTTCATTTCATATAAATTCCTCTTTATTAACCAAGTCACATTAACAAAACAAAATATATTTTTTTCAATCGATTACCAGTCTAGACTTAATATATTAAATAAACGGTTAACCTAAAACGATTGTTACCCCTTTAGAATTCAAATTCACTTACGACTATTATTAACACAATGTTGCCATTTGATTTATATATATTTAAATAAATTATATGAATGGGTAAAACTTTAAAAATTATCTTACCTGCAAATTTACTCACAAACATCCTAAATTACCAACTTGCAATTTATTTTTAATTACTATATTTGCATTGATTATATCAAGTTGAGATTTAATACGTATTATTTCCTCAAATAAATAAATCTTTGGATTTAAATTCCTAAAACCATATATTATGTCCTACCATAAATCTATGCTTTTATTATTTTACGTTCACACTCCCGTTACTCTATAATAAATCACCAAGTAACGATATCCTAAACCAACAATAATTTATATATCAATCCTTATAACTCAATAAATTTGTCAAATATGAATAACCTTAACAATACTTACACATATTATCTTACTTACAATAATGTAATATTAAACGTTGAATTTCATTTATTTTTCAATACTTCAATTTAATTAATAAATACTGCTCCTATACTTAAATCTATATTAACAAATCGTTAGATTTGGATCGATAGAAATCGGTTTACCAAAGCTTACGTACACATTACGTAAATAAACAACTATATAAATTTGCCACTTATTAGCTCGAAATTTTATTCTTAAGTTTGTTACCTATCAATTTAGATTATACTTCCATCTATAATGCAAATCCAAATCTCCTCTAACTGCATAAATTAGGGCAATTTATTGCAATTGATTTCCCATTAAACTTCATAAATTAACAAATTGAAACCTAAATAAAAACGTTTATTTATTTATAAATCTTGTTGTTTAATTGAATTGACCATTCAGGGATATAATTTACATTGTTCTCCAATTATTACTTAAATACATCACCCAACGTTAAATCTATATTCAATACAATTTGTTACCAAAATTAATTTAACGAAAACAATTTACGCCCTTAAAATTTCTCTTCATTCATTAATTGCTAATTGTTATTCAATTAAACCAATTCATTTGATTTCCCTATTATGCATCAATTATAAACCCATCGTCTTAAAGGTGATGTCTACATTTTATACTATAAATTTACCCTTTTATATTCCAATACCAATGAATGCTCACATACAAATTTAGATCTTGTAACAACCCGCATATTTATCGAGTTTACATTTAAATATTTTTATTTAAATATTAAATCGTTAATCGGATTTTGGTCCGAAAAACTACTTTTTGCAAACGGTCAAATTAGGACTCGAGACCACTTCCATTGAGTTCGAAATGTCGTTTACAACTTTTTAAGTATAAACATCGATAGGTTTGGAGTTAGTGAAATTTCACTAACTTTTCCCGCTTTGGACTTTGGGTTAGTTTAGCCTATTAAGCCCAAGTTCCAACCCTCTTCTCCTCACTCTTCATAAATTTCCTAACTAACTCAAGCTTTAGCATTAATGGTGAAGAGAATGGGAAATTAAAACTCCAAGCTCAAATTCAATTGCAACTCCATCATTCAACTCCAAATTCAAGTAGAAGATATTGGATTCAAGCTTTGGATTGCTTCTCCTTGCTTTCAAGCTTCATCTTCATAAATTTTAGTGCAAAGGTGAGATTTTTATCTCACAATTCTAGCCTATAACTATATTGGACTGTTGGGAATGATTCCCCATCACTTTAGCATGTGCATTTGCATTTGGTTTGGATTGGATTGGCGAAAAACTCCAATTTTTAGCGTTTTTGACAAAAAACTGCAGTTAGGTCGCACTGCCTCGGAGTTAAGTCGTTTCTGGCCATCGCTAAGTCGTCCACGAGTTAAGCCTAAGTCGTAAGTCGCGCGCGTTGAAAAGTCACCGCCTTTGTATTTCTGTTCGCCTGTGTTGAGTCGTTCACGAGTTAGAGTGCTAAGTCGGCTGCGAGTTAAGAGTTAAGTCGTTCGTGTGTTATCTCGTAAGTCGTCTCCGACCTAAGCTCCAGTAAGTCGTTCGTGTGTTATCTCGTAAGTCGTCTCCGACCTAAGCTCCAGTAAGTCGTTCGTGTGTTATCTCGTAAGTCGTCTCCGACCTAAGCTCCAGTAAGTCGTTCGTGTGTTATCTCGTAAGTCGTCTCCGACCTAAGCTCCAGTAAGTCGTTCGCGTGTTATCTCGTAAGTCGTTCACCCTTGAGTCGCTGAGTCGTTCAACCTTGAGTCGCTGAGTCGTTCACCCTTGAGTCGCTGAGTCGTTAACCCTTGAGTCGCTGAGTCGTTGGACCCTTGAGTCGCTGAGTCGTTAGACCTCATTTTGCTTTAGGTCGTAAGCCGCTTGTCTTCACTTAGGTCGTACCGTGACGGGGCGCTGCCCCGCACCCCGCCGGGGGCGCTGCCCCCTGGACCCCCGCGACCTGACCGGGCAGGTCGAACCCCGTATAACTCTGCGTAGGCGATCTTATCTGAAGAACATTCAACCGAACTTCCTGAGCTGATTTCCTTGGATTTTATTCGCATCTCCGTATGCGATCTTTGTGACTGATTGTTTCTACACTTACTTATGTGTTTTGTCACTTTATAATATAAAGGTTTCAATACTAGTAGTAAATATCAAAACTCTTTTAACAAACAATTTCAACTCTATTTTTAATAACAAAGCTCTTTTCTTAAACCGTTTTCCAATCTATTAGTATATACAAGCCTTTACCTCACTCGGATGAGAAATCTAATTAAACGACTTAGTAAAACAAGTGGTATGAAACGCTTGCGTTCACTTCGTCGGTTAATTCTTGGACTTGTTCGATTGAACCTCTTATGACAATTTTATTAGTGAAGATTTACAGTTTGTTCGTAAATATTGAAGTTAAGCAAGTGGTTATGGGACATGAAGCTAAACTTCTATATTTACTAGCTTAGTGTAATTGACACTTCTCGTTGATCTTGATGATCGCTCTATGAATTAGACTAGCAATTGCGCGATGTCTCTTTCATTGCAAGGTTAGACTAGACACCACTTGTGTGATTCCATTCACACATACCTTTCTGCTTTTTGGTTAGTCTTGACCTCATTCTGTGTGATTCCACTCACACATGTGGGGTAGCTCCCCATGGTCTTCGGACCGTCATGTGATAGGCCTCTTTCCTTTTTTTTTATGATTTCTGGATTTCTCGTGTTGATTTCTGGAATTTATGTCATTGACTTGTTATGAGTACAAGTTTAGGGTATGATGCCCCCTTCGAATCTTTGAGAAGATTCTTGTGATATTGATTATCTCTTATTGATTGATCTTCTGTTGATCATTATTTACATACTTATAGTGGTATGTCGTTATGGATGTTTATGTTTATGCCATATCTTTTATGTTATATCATGTCATCTGATATTTATAGCTAGACTGATCCGTTTATTATTTTCTTAAATAATACTCGGATCAGACCGAGATGTTACAGGTGCTTCTGCTTGACTTCTTCCCAGGGATTCATCACTCTGACTTTTGGCTAACTGTTTAGATTAGCAGTTTTTGCTGTATACACTTGAGATATAGACTCATAGTTGTATTCTTTTGTATAGCACGTGTTGCTATTCTTTTGTATTATCGTGGATCTTATTGACCACTACTCTGATGTACACTTTCATGTGTTAGTTATATATTCATATCTTCTTCCGCCTTTGTGATATGGATATCTGTGACTGATTTGTGATATAATTATTTCTATGTTTGTTTCCGAAGATTATTTATAGCCACCGTGTGATAAGCTATTACATGGATGGTCGCTCCTCAACAGCCTTATTCTCCGTGCTAGTTGACAGCACTTCTCCGGAGTGTTCTTGGCTAGCGTGGGTATAGAGGTGGGGCGTCACAGATCTCAACTCCAATAATTATTCCATTTAATCCATTGATTTATTAACTTTAATTACTGCAATTCATTGTCTTGCATAAATTTGAATCTATTTCCAAATTTTCACTATTCCAATTAATGGAAATATAAAATTAAATTTGTAAAATTTTAATTACCCTTAATCCATCAAATTTCAACATTCTCTTTCATGTAAACAAATAAGATTTCTGTTTCTTCCTAAATTTAAAGTAGAAATCCTATAATTTAATTCATTTTAAACATCGAATTTACACCGGTCGTTACACTCTCCCCCACTCAAAACTTTTCGTCCCCGAAAAGGAAAAGAAGGGAGAAGGAAGAATTTAATAATAGTAAATCTTATTCAAATATTAACTTATAAACAATAATTTACAACATTTGTTACCTTAAATAAAATATACCATTTTAAAAGTATTATGTTTGTAAAAAAAAAATTTCTAAGTCCAAAATTTACATAAATTTTTTTGGCAGAGTCTCCTTTGTACGGGGAGGCTCAGGAGAAAATATAATATCAAAATATAACAATTATATTACATATATTATCCAAAATATTATATTCCAACTCCCGAAATATATATAAATAGCGCTATAAACCATAATCAGAAACGTACCTATTTGTCGGGAATTTTACACTTAAGTTATAGAACCAAAAGCAGCAGCAATTGCTTCCACAACCTGCATTTCACTTATAAAGATCCAAAGAGTTAACAATTTATATAAAGTGAAATTTAGCGGTTTCAAACACTAACAACCAATTTGTACAACAACCATCAAAACAACATACACAACAAATCCAAAACAACCATTCAACAAACAAACAAATAGTTGTTTGGATTCAAAACTTGAAATTGTACGAAATGGAAATAACTATCAAGTGCATCAATTACTCAATAGTCTTAGATGGAACAAAACATATTATTTATTCATCCAACAATTTCAAATTCCCTTACCCAACCAACCATAAATAAAATAATAGAATTCAAACCAACAAACCAAATTAACTTATTATAAATTTATTTCATACTTTAGCTGTTTAGTTTCCTTTCTTTCATTACGTCATTTATTTTCATTATATTTCTTTCTGTTTTGTTTAGAAATTAACTTCAACCCTTTTTCTTAGGTTTACAATTTTCCTTTATTATTACACTCATTTATTTTCACTTACTAATTACTATTATTCGTTCATTTATTATTGCATGACCTCTTTTATTTACACTTTAATTACTTAAGTTTATAATCATCTTTTGTCATACTTACCTTTATTATATTTTACTTGGTAAAATTTCAATTATAACTTACGTTTATAACATTAAATTCTCATTTAACAGCAATTTCATTGAATACTTTTACTACTTGTATATTATTCTATTACAGTCTCTTATTAAACATTTCAACTTTTAATATTTGGTAAGTTATATATATATGTTATTTAAGGATGTAATTGAAAGTTATGCAAATTTTTTCACAATTCTTTTAATTAATTAATGGTACAATAATTATATCTTTGTTTTATAAGTTACATATTTCAAATTACCTTCAATTCCTTTTATTCTATTGTTTTTAATTATAGTTACATTTTAATTACACTTAAATTTATAACCTTATAACATCAATTCTTATAAATAAAGAATTTCATTAATTCATTTACTAAGGTTTACAATCATTTATATACATTACTTATCTCCCTATTATTAAATTTTTACTTTAATTAAAGGTTCCAATTATTAATTACTAACCTTTCATTTCACTACAATAATTGAAACAATTTATTAACAGAAATTTAAGAATTTAGATACCGGGTTAAATTTCAAATTATTTTAAAATAACAGATAAATATATTCTTACACTTATATCTCAATTTATATTTAAAACAATTCAAAATATATATAAATATTTTTTTCAAAAAAGAATTGGTAGTAAAACTACTACAGTGGCCTTTCACCCTCGAAACTCAAAAATGAATGTCGATGATGCATGCGCTCATCACCGAAATTATTTTCCAACGACAGAGAGGAAAGTACAAAACTTATTTTCTCCAAAATCTCCTTTAAACAAATCTTCCGAATTATATTGAAATATTTATATAAGAAAATACTTATAAACAATATTATTATATTCCAAAATTTATTCGAAAGAAATTTCAAAACCCCGGATCTTAAGTCCTAAATTTCCAAATTTCATTGATTTTATTTTTCAATCTTATTTCTATTAATAATTATACACTTTATTACCTAACGACCAATCTATTACAGCCAAATATAGATATTATTTTGAAAAATTATTTTATAGAAAATATAATAGGTAAAATTATTTCATTCACCAATATTAAAACAAATATTATGTCGGTCTGTTCTATTAAGTGTTTAGAAATCCCTATTGATGTCATAGTGTCCCATGCACCAACCAGAATTTATAAATACGAAACGGAACAGATTAACACAATATAAAAACCTTTTTATAACACTAACAAATACGCTCTCTCATATATATACACTCAGCGACTCCCATAGGGTATTACTACCCTATTAGTAAAGAGTCAAACCCCACAAAGCTAAGGTTTATCGCTAAACCAAAGCTCTGATACCAGATGTAACGTCCCGCCTTTTCGCACGATTTAAACAGACACACATGCCAATTCAATCCATACGGAAGGGCGGATTGTTATGGGGTAAATAAGTAAAACAAGAAAGAAATAAAAGAAAACAGAATCTCGCAGCGGAAGGATAAAATATAATAATAAAATATACAGTTTATAAATCTGTTTACAAAACATTCATATGATACATATCAGAGTTACACATACCAACAACAATGCAGCGGAACAGTGTGTAGTGCACTAGTATAAATAATAATAATATACATCTTCGTCTTCGTCCTCCAGAGCTAAATCTTCAAATCCTGAAACGCTCGGACTGACCCGAGCGAATTGAAAAGACAAAACACTCGAGTCAGAACTAAAAGATCTTATGTAAGTTAAATTAACAGAAATAAATATGAGTGCAGTAACTCAAGAGATGCTCGGGATTTACATCTCCTAAGGATCCGTTAAACTATTTACTATATAGTATATTGCGCTATTATAATAGTGTCTATTTGTAAAATAAACTTACTTTTAAATAGCGTTAAGGCTTTACATTTTCCACCTTAACATAGTTATATATTCCCATAGTCTATACAGTACCGTAATTTCCCCCGTACTGAGCATCGTCAGAGGGCACTCCATAGGTATGGTACAAAACCAAAATCGTATAAGGCGCGCTAGGGTAGGTGACACGGCACAACTAGGCAATGCCAAGGTAGATATACCAATTACGCTTCCGTGCCGATGGAAACGCGCAGCGTGCAGCTGCCGCCCACCTCGGACAAACTCCCCACGTCAAAGAAATCAAAAGTGAAGGTGGCCACCGAATACAATCCAAAGTCATAGTATAGTATCGAAGGGAAGTGTCCGATCAGAGGTGCTACCTCATTAACCCGTCGATCGCTCCTGTTTTAGCCACCTTATGCCAACTCACGGGAGTTGGGTCCACGTACTTACCTTACAGGAAATGCCGCCACCAACCTACTTCATTCTGGAATCTCCACCGCGTACATGGTTAGTCAAAGTGGTTTTCGGTATCGACAGTGAGTATGTCCATATCCGATCCCGGTCTCATTGCCAACCAATTGTTATTATGACATCGCGGTCATTTAAAAAATAATTATTCTTTTAATACCAAAATAAAATATCCATTTAAAACTTATATAAATACGATATCATTTATTCTTAAAACCCCAAATCAATACGATATCATTTTATTTTCCAATATATATTCTTTTCAAAACCATAGGGTTTTCCAAAATAAAATATTTAGAAATCAAAACGAATATAATATTTCCAAATTATACTACTTTGACAATCATAACATTGAAACAAGTTTCCATCTCTTAAGTGGTTAAATATCAAACTACTTTTATAAAAAAAAATAACTTCTTTAGATTTCACAAATCAAATTCAAATATCGATTTAAACTTCCAAATACCATTTCAATTCTTATGTTCCAAAGCTTTAATTATTTCACCATTTCAAAAAAATAAACTCATTTAAAAATCCCATATATATTAAATTCAATTACTTATTATTTAGACTTGAAATCTTTACTTAATGAATTCAATATAATTTAAGAAAACCTTTAACTTCACATAACTGGAAAAAATCTTTCAATTTATTTTATATTCATTTAAATAAACCTGATATTCATTCATTTAAATCATTCTACACAAAAATCAAGTTATAAAATCATATCCTTTAAAAATTCTAACTTTTTACTAAATTTCCAATTTAACTTAATATTCATCTTCAAATCTTATTCTCTTTTAAGTCATTCAAAACTCCAGAAATTTAATTTTAAATAAATTCTTAATCATACTGATCTTGAAAATCAACTAAATTTTATACTTCAAATCAAATTCATACAAAGCTTAAAAAAACCGAAAATTACTATATATATATAAATAACCAAATCAATATCCCATAAACCATATATATAGCTTTACAACACCATGAAAATCATTTCAAAAATAATTATATATATATATATATATATACCGCGGTGCCTGTATAAAATTTTCTACCCTATGGTCAAGTGATACGGATGTTTATCATTTCAATCCGCAATTTAAAAATAAAAATGCGGTTGTATATCATTTCAAACCGCAATCCCAAATGAAATGAAAATGCATGATGACTTCCAGTTTATACAATATAAATACAGCATCCATTCATCCAAATATCAATCATCAACCATCATTTGCAATCATCATCCAATTTCAGAAAATCATCGATATAGAGCATATAAATTACACAGGTAATAAATAATAGGTATTAACTAACAATTTATATTCAATAATAAATTTTATAACTATTAATCTAGCAGTTTATATGCAAATAAAAACTTAATAACTGTTGAACTATATGCAATAAATAGAATAAATTAACAGTTAAATAAAATAAATGCGACTTAACAGAGATGATGAATAAAGCATGCCAACAGTCATAAATTGTAACGACCCAGAATTTTGAACAATTTAAATTTGAAAATATTTAATTAATTTTAAATATTTGAAAGATGATTTAAATTGAATTCCAATAAAACTATGAAATGGCGATTAAATTATAGAATTTAATCTATTGAAAATTGAATAAAAATTTGAATCTTCAATTTTAAGCCGATTAAAAATATTTCAAAGGCTCGTAAATTTCATACTGATAATATTGAAGATTTTAGAAGCTTCAGAATTTAATTTGAAAGTGATTTGTTCAGTTTTGAAATTAAATCGTTTGAATCGATATTTAAAAATAGTTATTTTTCATACAGTCTCGGAATTCGACGAAACCAGTTCCATTGGGTCCGTAATATTGAATTATTATTGGATTTCGAATTTCGTATTTTTCTGAGTTGCCGTATGGGAATACGACACATAAATGCGTTGTAAGTCCTAATCGAAAACAAACTTAATTGACATTTAAATTTAAATTAGATAACGACAGCATCCCGTTCAATATGCCTAAAATTATGCCGAGAATCACGGAAGAAAATCGTGACAAGCGTACTCTTGTTTCCCCCTTTTCTTCTTTATTATCAGTAGCCAAGATCTCCTTCTGTGTTCAAAAACAAGAAATGGTGGCCGCGATTTCACAGAAAAAAAAAACAAAAAAAAAAAAAAATCTCTTCGTTCAAATTTATAATGGCCGATACCTCGTTCGAAAATTCGAACGCGATTCCTCCTCTTTACGAATGAACCCAGATCGAACCCCCCCTTCCAATTCGTAATCGAATCAGCGTTCAAGGCTCGAGGTCAAGGCGGCAGTGGTGAATTGGATGCTCGAACTCGAGAGGCGATTCGCGATGCAAGGGGAGGCGCACGCGTAGGCATGGAAGTCGAGGGGTCTTGGTGGAGGCCGCAGTTTCGTGTTCAGGTTGGAGGAGCGGCGTCGTATTTCGAGCACGCGTTGATGCTTGCAAGTTGAGGGAGGTGGGTCGGCATCGCGACTAGGGTTTCGCGACTGAAGGCGACGGCGTCGCGCTGTGCTCGAGTCAGTGGAAGCAGCGAGTGAGGTAATTTAAGTTTTACTAAGAATTTTAGCTTGGTAATTTATTGGTGATTAGAGAAATTAATTATATTGATTTCTTTTTCTTTTTTTTTTTTTTGAACAGCAAGAAATTTTTTTTTTTTACAGCAAGCAAAATGCAGTAAGGTTTAGACAAAAATAATTTAGTTTTATATAAAGTTTAAAATGGAAAGCCTTTTTGTGGACAGAGATATATATCTACATTCAGGAAGGGGGGAGCTAATTTATTCAGTAAGGGAAAATTAGTTTTGAATTTAAACTTTTGTTAAATTAATCTATTAAAAAGGGAATTTAGTTCAATTTAAAATTTCTAGTTAAATTAATTTTTAAAGGAGAATTTGTTAAAAATAAAATTTTGATTTAACAAATTTAATTAAAGGAAATCAGTTCGAATATTAAATTTTTAGTTTAAAATGAAAATCATTAGCTTGAGATTAAAATATTGGTTGGACTGAAATTCTAAAATGGCAATTAATTTGTTTATTTACCAATTTAATTATTTTTAGTTGTTAAAAGATTTTAAAGAAAATTTTTAGTTCAAACTATTATATTGGAAATAAATTATTAGTTTAAACCCAAATCGTGAGCCAAGTTAAATAAATCTATTAAACGGAAATTTATTATTCGATTTATTTCGAATATTAATCAGTTGCATAAAAATGTTTATATAAGGTATAAATGAAGAAAACAAGTTGAATTGGAAGTGGATGGCAACCGGGAATAAAGGTGAGAACTTCTCACTCAAAAGGAATTTTTGTTGTTTAATTAAATTTTAAATAGTTAGGTTTGAAATTTGCTTGACTGTGTTAATTGAATGCTTGAATGATGATTGTTATATATATATTGGATGTGAATAGACCCTATACGCCGTTAGTAAGCGGAGGTTATTTATTACACACATATACCGCGATATTCCACCTCGAAGTGGAATTGGTATTATATTATATATAGCAATATATATATATATATATATTGGCATATGTATATATTGCAGTTGATTGATTTCCCGCATTTTCTTTTAGCGGATGAGACCCTATGCGCCGTTAGTAAGCGGATATATATTTATAAAATCCCATGTACCGCGATATTCCGTCTTGAAACGGAATGGTATTGTGCTAATGTCTGTGGATGCAGGGAAACAGGTTGGAGGGATCCAACTGGATTCCTCACAAATATTTATTTTATTTCATATATTGTGATATTTGATTGTTATCATGGATGATATATGATGTTTGAAAATCGTGATTGAATATTGATGTGTTGCATCATCGGATCTAATTTTTGAAGTTAAAACAACAATTTTAATTTCTAAAGTGATTTTTGGAAATGTACGTTTATAAAATATTTTTGAAATTGATTCATCTTAAATAAATAAACGTTATAATTTTAATATTATAAAAATTATGATTTTTGAGAAATACAGTTAAAAGTTGATTTTTGAAAATATGGGATTAGTGATTTTATAAAATAGTTTGAACTGGGACTTCTGAATTTATTATAAGAAGTTTAGAAATAGGATTTATAAAAAATTTTATTTTATAAATCAGAATGATGAAATTATAAAAGAGTTTAAAGATGTTTAAAGTAATAATATAAATTGATTTATATTAAAAGATTTATAAGTTGATATTTATAAATTTAGAATATCTTAAATTATAAAACGAGCTTTTATAGGTGATAGAATGATTTATAAATGAATTTCATAAAGGAATGAAATCTATAGAATTTATGAAATTTGATTATTTCATAAATTAAAATGATGAAATTATAAGGAGCTGAAAGACGTTTTAAAGTGATAATATAAATTGTTTTATATTAAAAGATTTATAAATTGATATTTATAAATTAAAAATATTGGAATTATAAAACGAGCTTTTATAAGTATTAGAAAGAATTGTGAATGAATTTCACTAATGAATGAAACTTATAGAATTATAACGGTGAAGTTCTAAATAGAATTTTATAAATAAAATTTATAAAATTATTTAGGAAATAGATGTGGATAAATAAATGAATCTTAGAAGTTATAAGATTTATAGATTTGGGAAGTTTGAAGGAATGATTTTGTAAATAAATAAATTATAAGTATTTGACTTATAATATGAATTTTTTTGTGATATGAATTAAGCTAGGTTAATAAAAGAATTTAAAAAAAAGGAGTTGATATAAAATAAATAGAAATAGGATTTATAAACGTTATTTTATAAATCCGCAACGACTTATTTTGATAAGGAATTGTTGTAATTTATTTATGGAATTATATTCATGTTTTAGACAGTGAATAATTCTTTAAAATAAAATGAATAGAAGTGATGAAATTTATCAACAAGTGTATTCACGTTTTTGAATAGTGAATATTATGTTAAAGAAATTATTTTAGATATGATGTTTTAAATAGAATTAAAACGATCTAAAGATGTTTTAAACTGTATTGAGATTTGAAACCATAGATTTCAACATTTGTTGTTGAAATAGACGTTTTCGAGAAATATAAGGAAATAATGGACTATAACACTATTGTTATAGTAAATGATTTCCGAAAGGAAATGTTTTGTATAGTATTGGGATTTATATATCTATTTTAATTTCGAATCCCTATACTAGTGATTTTGGGTTGTCGTAACGATGTTTTACGCAACATTCGTTTTGGCCCAAATAAATATGGTTAAGTGAATGATTTCCTTAAAGAATGAAATATATACTTAATTTCGATTAGGGTATATTAAATATTTTCTAAGTATAGAAAATAAAAAGATCCGTGAATTACTTATTTTTAATAAGTATAGAAATGCTCTTCCAATATTAAGTGAATATTTGGAATTTATCTTTTTGAAGATAAAATTGAAAATGAATATTAGAAATTGAATGAAAATCATATATTCATAAATATTTTGGAAATATAAATTCAATATAGAATTTATAATTGGAATTTGGAAAATGGCTTTAAAAATAAATATTGATTTATTTTTGAAGTATGGAAAGTTTATGTCTTCTAAAGATATCCTTGGAAATTAAATAATTTGGAAAATTATTTGGATTTTGATGATGTTGTGCGTATTCATTGATAGTTCAATAACCGACTATCAATATTTACTTTTGAATGGTATTTGTTGTGAATCGCTTGAAATTGAATGCCACACTTATTTTTTTTAAAATAAGCGCTCACTATTCGGGTTAACCGGGAAAGGACCTTGGGGTCGTATAACCCATTCCGAATATGTGATACGTCGTTATAAATTGCATTCGAAGATCGGTGTTGAAGACCGGATATTTTCGAAAGCGAAAGGATTTCTTGTTGATTGTCTCTGCACTGGCTGATCCCTGGTATTGAGATCTCCATATGTGATGGGAAATCCGAACGTGATTAGAGATTATTCGGATTGCAAGGACTTCTTTGAAAGTGCCTTCGGTTTTGTTCGAGCCCGGAACAGACTTGTATGGATTGTGTGTCTGACATTACAAATTGAGATATAAAGCCGATTTCTTTCAAATATATTTCTGTTGGTGGCGGAGAATTTATTCTTTTAGCTTAACACCCTTCTCTGAGACGTACGAGCTCAGAGGTTATATAGTTGAAGTTATCAGCGATGTATTCCCAATTTGGTAATGTGACATGCTGAGTTTTGCTGTAAATGATCATTGTGTTGATTATTGTGATAGGATCATTTATTTGATCGTCTATCTTGGTGATCATTGTGTTGATCATTTGTTGACCCAAAGCATGGCTTTTGTATAAAGTATGTTTTTGTGGACGTGACTTCGTCGAGCCTCACACCCCGGAAATGGTCAAAACAGGAAAGATGCGGCAAGGTTATGAGGGGTAGCACCCTTTAGGGTATGTACATTTCCTTCTGGATAGAGGTGGTATCATGGTATGGAGCCCAGATATTTAACCTATGTGGTTACTACGAATTTATTACTTTGTGGTTGTTGGTTTTCGGGATCCCGTGAGAAAGGTCGTTTACGATCGGGGAATGGCGTGCTCGTGTCAGTAGTTAGCCAGTTAGGGGTAACCCGGCCTTGTGTTGGTAGAGTTCCGGTTTTGTTCTCGGGGATGTCTTTCCAGAGGCATTCTCATGTGGCAATGGGAAGTTCCTTGGCCTGACCATTTGTTGGAAATCCAAAGAAACAATACGTGACTTGTACGGTTTTAGTTGTAGAACCTGCTTCCTCAGGAGGTAGCTATAGTAGGCATAATATAATGGTACCTATGCTGGCTAAGATTTATATTCTACTTTCGAAATCGTTTTATACACTATGCACTAATAATAATATCAAAATTGATTTGACTTTAATGCGTATCAAGCATGTTTGGCTATCATAAGGAGAAATCTTCTCCAAGTCCGCGTTTGCATTGTGTGTGTGGCAGGAGGTCTTATGGTAGTCTCATTTTTAAAAGCATTGCGAATAGAATTTAAAAATATTCCTCTATTTTGATTTTAAAGATAAATAAACTGTTTTGAGTTCGCACACCAGTCACATGACTGACTCGGAGTTTATTGTTTTCCTTCCTAAACTCTGGGTGCCCACCAATTTCCACACGGGCAGTCAAGAGTTAGGTTTATCAGGATATTCTGGACATTCTGGAATTGCTGGAGGCAAGCTGGATGGCATGGCGTATTACTAATTATATAGTACTTCTTTTACCGCTGCATTGTTTGATGTTGTACACTCTGATGATATGATGTGATGTAATGTAATAACTGATATGGTTCTTTGTTTAAAGATTATTCATTTATTTATTATATGTTGTTCCGCTGCGAATTGTGAGATTCAGATGTTGTTCTGTTGTTTTCTGTTCCGTTCCATTTTCTATTCTCTTTTCTTTCTATTTTAAAATTTTCTATTTTCTTCTCCCTCTATCTTCTACCTTCTTCTCTTCTTCTTTCTTTCTTCTTTCTTAAACCCATAACATATTCGGTTTTTCGGCAACGAAAAATCGCCAGGCGTTACATTTGGTATCAGAGCTTACGGTTAAGCGACAACCATGGTTCTGTTGGGTGTTACTCGTTAGAGATAGAGTCAGCAGTACTCTAGAATGAGTTTGAATGTAATAATAGATATGAGAGCGTATTTGTTAGTGAATATAAAATTTGTTTTGAATCGGGTAAATGAGATAATTTTGCCCAAAACTATTTTGAATAGAAAAGAAATGATTTTTCTATGAATTATTATAGTATATGGTTGCATGATTGTTAGGAAGTGATAATATTAAATTATTATCATTAGTAAATGGAATTAAATAAGATAGATTGAATTCAAGAAAATTAACTTGATAATTTATTTATTTGTGAAATGATTTCATATGAAATTGAAATGAAAATTTGAATGAGAATGGATGTATAACTTCAATAGTGAAGTAAAGTTATATAAGAAACATATATCGAAATTTTGCAATAGAATTGGCAAATTGGTTTGAATATTGTATTTGGATTTGTATGCTACTACTACTAGCAGGTTATACAGGTATATAAAGGAATTGAGATTTTGATTTCAAAGATAAAATTAAATGGCTCGACAAAAAGGTACGTATTTGAATTTCAGTATGAGATTTAATGACTTTCTTCTCTAGCCACTTGGCTTTTCTCTTTTCTTTTTGATTCTGAGGGGCCGTGGTGCTATTTTGTAGTCGTACCGAGCTAGCCGCGCAAAGGAGACGCTGGCGAAATTTTTCGAAAATTTAGGGTGTTAGAAAATTTTTGAGAAAATTTTGAAAGTTTGAAATTTGAATTTGAATTTAAATTTGAATTGTTAGGAAAACAATGTTGTTTGGAACTTATAAATTGGAATTGGAAAGCTAGTTGAAATGATAGTGAATCTCTAGTAAAAAGATTTAGGTTAGTAAGTTGATAAAACTATTTGGATTGTGAAAAATAGTAGATGGGATAAGGGCGTTCTTCCTAACTTGTAATTTCGGGACGAAATTCTTTTAAGGAGGAAAGATTGTAACGACCCAGAATTTTGAACAATTTAAATTTGAAAATATTTAATTAATTTTAAATATTTGAAAGATGATTTAAATTGAATTCCAATAAAACTATGAAATGGCGATTAAATTATAGAATTTAATCTATTGAAAATTGAATAAAAATTTGAATCTTCAATTTTAAGCCGATTAAAAATATTTCAAAGGCTCGTAAAATTAATATTGATAATATTGAAGATTTTAGAAGCTTCAGAATTTAATTTGAAAGTGATTTGTTCAGTTTTGAAATTAAATCGTTTTAATCGATATTTAAAAATAGTCATTTTTCATACAGTCTCGGAATTCGACGAAACCAGTTCCATTGGGTCCGTAATATTGAATTATTATTGGATTTCGAATTTCGTATTTTTCTGAGTTGCCGTGTGGGAATACGACACATAAATGCGTTGTAAGTCCTAATCGAAAACAAACTTAATTTAAATTTAAATTTAAATTAGATAACGACAGCATCCCGTTCAATATGCCTAAAATTATGCCGAGAATCACGGAAGAAAATCGTGACAAGCGTACTCTTGTTTCCCCCTTTTCTTCTTTATTATCAGTAGCCAAGATCTCCTTCTGTGTTCAAAAACAAGAAATGGTGGCCGCGATTTCACAGAAAAAAAAAACAGAAAAAAAAAACAAAAAAAAAAATCTCTTCGTTCAAATTTATAATGGCCGATACCTCGTTCGAAAATTCGAACGCGATTCCTCCTCTTTACGAATGAACCCAGATCGAACCCCCCCTTCCAATTCGTAATCGAATCAGCGTTCAAGGCTCGAGGTCAAGGCGGCAGTGGTGAATTAGATGCTCGAACTCGAGAGGCGATTCACGATGCAAGGGGAGGCGCACGCGTAGGCATGGAAGTCGAGGGGTCTTGGTGGAGGCCGCAGTTTCGTGTTCAGGTTGGAGGAGCGGCGTCGTATTTCGAGCACGCGTTGATGCTTGCAAGTTGAGGGAGGTGGGTCGGCATCGCGACTAGGGTTTCGCGACTGAAGGCGACGGCGTCGCGCTGTGCTCGAGTCAGTGGAAGCAGCGAGTGAGGTAATTTAAGTTTTACTAAGAATATTAGCTTGGTAATTTATTGGTGATTAGAGAAATTAATTATATTGATTTCTTTTTTTCTTTTTTTTTGTTTTGAACAGCAAGAATTTTTTTTTTTTACAGCAAGCAAAATGCAGTAAGGTTTAGACAAAAATAATTTAGTTTTATATAAAGTTTAAAATGGAAAGCCTTTTTGTGGACAGAGATATATATCTACATTCAGGAAGGGGGGAGCTAATTTATTCAGTAAGGGAAAATTAGTTTTGAATTTAAACTTTTGTTAAATTAATCTATTAAAAAGGGAATTTAGTTCAATTTAAAATTTCTAGTTAAATTAATTTTTAAAGGAGAATTTGTTAAAAATAAAATTTTGATTTAACAAATTTAATTAAAGGAAATCAGTTCGAATATTAAATTTTTAGTTTAAAATGAAAATCATTAGCTTGAGATTAAAATATTGGTTGGACTGAAATTCTAAAATGGCAATTAATTTGTTTATTTACCAATTTAATTATTTTTAGTTGTTAAAAGATTTTAAAGAAAATTTTTAGTTCAAACTATTATATTGGAAATAAATTATTAGTTTAAACCCAAATCGTGAGCCAAGTTAAATAAATCTATTAAACGGAAATTTATTATTCGATTTATTTCGAATATTAATCAGTTGCATAAAAATGTTTATATAAGGTATAAATGAAGAAAACAAGTTGAATTGGAAGTGGATGGCAAACGGGAATAAAGGTGAGAACTTCTCACTCAAAAGGAATTTCTGTTGTTTAATTAATTTTTAAATAGTTAGGTTTAAAATTTGCTTCACTGTGTTAATTGAATGCTTGAATGATGATTGTTATATATATATATATATATATATTGGATGTGAATAGACCCTATACGCCGTTAGTAAGCGGAGGTTATTTATTACACACATATACCGCGATATTCCACCTCGAAGTGGAATTGGTATTATATTATATATAGCAATATATATATATATATATATATTGGCATATGTATATATTGCAGTTGATTGATTTCTCGCATTTTCTTTTAGCGGATGAGACCCTATGCGCCGTTAGTAAGCGGATATATATTTATAAAATCTCATGTACCGCGATATTCCGTCTTGAAACGGAATGGTATTGTGCTAATGTCTGTGGATGCAGGGAAACAGGTTGGAGGGATCCAACTGGATTCCTCACAAATATTTATTTTATTTCATATATTGTGATATTTGATTGTTATCATGGATGATATATGATGTTTGAAAATCGTGATTGAATATTGATGTGTTGCATCATCGGATCTAATTTTTGAAGTTAAAACAACAATTTTAATTTCTAAAGTGATTTTTGGAAATGTACGTTTATAAAATATTTTTGAAATTGATTCATCTTAAATAAATAAACGTTATAATTTTAATATTATAAAAATTATGATTTTTGAGAAATACAGTTAAAAGTTGATTTTTGAAAATATGGGATTAGTGATTTTATAAAATAGTTTGAACTGGGACTTCTGAATTTATTATAAGAAGTTTAGAAATAGGATTTATAAAAAATTTCATTTTATAAATCGGAATGATGAAATTATAAAAGAGTTTAAAGATGTTTAAAGTAATAATATAAATTGATTTATATTAAAAGATTTATAAGTTGATATTTATAAATTTAGAATATCTTAAATTATAAAACGAGCTTTTATAGGTGATAGAATGATTTATAAATGAATTTCATAAAGGAATGAAATCTATAGAATTTATGAAATTTGATTATTTCATAAATTAAAAAGATGAAATTATAAGGAGCTGAAAGACGTTTTAAAGTGATAATATAAATTGTTTTATATTAAAAGATTTATAAATTGATATTTATAAATTAAAAATATTGGAATTATAAAACGAGCTTTTATAAGTATTAGAAAGAATTGTGAATGAATTTCACTAATGAATGAAACTTATAGAATTATAACGGTGAAGTTCTAAATAGAATTTTATAAATAAAATTTATAAAGTTATTTAGGAAATAGATGTGGATAAATAAATGAATCTTAGAAGTTATAAGATTTATAGATTTGGGAAGTTTGAAGGAATGATTTTGTAAATAAATAAATTATAAGTATTTGACTTATAATATGAATTTTTTTATGATATGAATTAAGATAGGTTAACAAAGGAATTTTAAAAAAAAGGAGTTGATATAAAATAAATAGAAATAGGATTTATAAACGTTATTTTATAAATCCGCAACGACTTATTTTGATAAGGAATTGTTGTAATTTATTTATGGAATTATATTCATGTTTTAGACAGTGAATAATTCTTTAAAATAAAATGAATAGAAGTGATGAAATTTATCAACAAGTGTATTCACGTTTTTGAATAGTGAATATTATGTTAAAGAAATTATTTTAGATGTGATGTTTTAAATAGAATTAAAACGATCTAAAGATGTTTTAAACTGTATTGAGATTTGAAACCATAGATTTCAACATTTGTTGTTGAAATAGATGTTTTCGAGAAATATAAGGAAATAATGGACTATAACACTATTGTTATAGTAAATGATTTCCGAAAGGAAATGTTTTGTATAGTATTGGGATTTATATATCTATTTTAATTTCGAATCCCTATACTAGTGATTTTGGGTTGTCGTAACGATGTTTTACGCAACATTCATTTTGGCCCAAATAAATATGGTTAAGTGAATGATTTCCTTAAAGAATGAAATATATACTTAATTTCGATTAGGGTATATTAAATATTTTCTATGTATAGAAAATAAAAAGATCCGTGAATTACTTATTTTTAATAAGTATAGAAATGCTCTTCCAATATTAAGTGAATATTTGGAATTTATCTTTTTGAAGATAAAATTGAAAATGAATATTAGAAATTGAATTAAAATCATATATTCATAAATATTTTGGAAATATAAATTCAATATAGAATTTATAAATGGAATTTGGAAAATGGCTTTAAAAATAAATATTGATTTATTTTTGAAGTATGGAAAGTTTATATCTTCTAAGGATATCCTTGGAAATTAAATAATTTGGAAAATTATTTGGATTTTGATGATGTTGTGCGTATTCATTGATAGTTCAATAACCGACTATCAATATTTACTTTTGAATGGTATTTGTTGTGAATCGCTTGAAATTGAATGCCACACTTATTTTTTTTAAAATAAGCGCTCACTATTCGGGTTAACCGGGAAAGGACCTTGGGGTCGTATAACCCATTCCGAATATGTGATACGTCGTTATAAATTGCATTCGAAGATCGGTGTTGAAGACCGGATATTTTCGAAAGCGAAAGGATTTCTTGTTGATTGTCTCTGCACTGGCTGATCCCTGGTATTGAGATCTCCATATGTGATGGGAAATCCGAACGTGATTAGAGATTATTCGGATTGCAAGGACTTCTTTGAAAGTGCCTTCGGTTTTGTTCGAGCCCGGAACAGACTTGTATGGATTGTGTGTCTGACATTACAAATTGAGATATAAAGCCGATTTCTTTCAAATATATTTCTGTTGGTGGCGGAGAATTTATTCTTTTAGCTTAACACCCTTCTTTGAGACGTACGAGATCAGAGGTTATATAGTTGAAGTTATCAGCGATGTATTCCCAATTTGGTAATGTGACATGCTGAGTGTTGCTGTAAATGATCATTGTGTTGATTATTGTGATAGGATCATTTATTTGATCGTCTATCTTGGTGATCATTGTGTTGATCATTTGTTGACCCAAAGCATGGCTTTTGTATAAAGTATGTTTTTGTGGACGTGACTTCGTCGAGCCTCACACCCCGGAAATGGTCAAAACAGGAAAGATGCGGCAAGGTTATGAGGGGTAGCACCCTTTAGGGTATGTACATTTCCTTCTGGATAGAGGTGGTATCATGGTATGGAGCCCAGATATTTAACCTATGTGGTTACTACGAATTTATTACTTTGTGGTTGTTGGTTTTCGGGATCCCGTGAGAAAGGTCGTTTACGATCGGGGAATGGCGTGCTCGTGTCAGTAGTTACCCAGTTAGGGGTAACCCGGCCTTGTGTTGGTAGAGTTCCGGTTTGGTTCTCGGGGATGTCTTTCCAGAGGCATTCTCATGTGGCAATGGGAAGTTCCTTGGCCTGACCATTTGTTTGAAATCCAAAGAAACAATACGTGACTTGTACGGTTTTAGTTGTAGAACCTGCTTCCTCAGGAGGTAGCTATAGTAGGCATAATATAATGGTACCTATGCTGGCTAAGATTTATATTCTACTTTCGAAATCGTTTTATACACTATGCACTAATAATAATATCAAAATTGATTTGACTTTAATGCGTATCAAGCATGTTTGGCTATCATAAGGAGAAATCTTCTCCAAGTCTGCGTTTGCATTGTGTGTGTGGAAGGAGGTCTTATGGTAGTCTCATTTTTAAAAGCATTGTGAATAGAATTTAAAAATATTCCTCTATTTTGATTTTAAAGATAAATAAACTGTTTTGAGTTCTCACACCAGTCACATGACTGACTCGGAGTTTATTGTTTTCCTTCCTAAACTCTGGGTGCCCACCAATTTCCACACGGGCAGTCAAGAGTTAGGTTTATCAGGATATTCTGGACATTCTGGAATTGCTGGAGGCAAGCTGGATGGCATGGCGTATTACTAATTATATAGTACTTCTTTTACCGCTGCATTGTTTGATGTTGTACACTCTGATGATATGATGTGATGTAATGTAATAACTGATATGGTTCTTTGTTTAAAGATTATTCATTTATTTATTATATGTTGTTCCGCTGCGAATTGTGAGATTCAGATGTTGTTCTGTTGTTTTCTGTTCCGTTCCATTTTCTATTCTCTTTTCTTTCTATTTTAAAATTTTCTATTTTCTTCTCCCTCTATCTTCTACCTTCTTCTCTTCTTCTTTCTTTCTTCTTTCTTAAACCCATAACATATTCGGTTTTTCGGCAACGAAAAATCGCCAAGTGTTACATAAATAAATTTCTACTCATATCAAAAATCAATTTAACAAACATAAGAAATTTTAGAAGTTGTGAGTGGGTTAAAACACTCACCTTTTGAATTTAAATCGAATTTAAATCCGATTTAAACCCAAAAATTCGACGGTCTCCAAATCTGTCCAAACCAGCGTCAAAAAATCTGGAATTTAATTACGATCCTAACAAAAAAAATCGCGCATGAAACGGAATTTGTATGTGGAAGTTAAATGTATTAACGCGTTTGAAAAATCAAAATTAAATTAAATTCAAACAAAATAAACCTACCTATTACCACCTGCCACGTCAGAATTTCCTGCGCACCCCTAGAGACTAATCTCACCAAACCATTGTTCCAATTTCGAAAATAGATGAAGAAATCAAAAAGCCCCAATTCAACCTTTTGCGTTTCGAATTTTACATGTTTGACCGTGATTTCTGGTTGACTCAAGCGACTATTGCATAAACAGAGACCGCGCTTAGATCCGTAGATGAAAACTACAACATAATTTTTGAAATTTTCTGAGAACTTTGAATTTTATTTGATTTTTGAATAGAATTGGATCTGAAATTTGCATCCATTTAGGAAGAGAAAGAATTGAAGAAAATGAACGCACAAATAAAAGAGAATAGATGGAGGCTAGGGTTTATATAGATAGGTTAGAATTAGAGTAGATGGATCTGATAAACAAACGCGCTAAACGATAATTTAAATTAATGTAATAATTACAAATCACCATACTATGAAGACATTTACATTATTTCCCATTTATTACTTTATTTAACACAACTCTTAATTTACATCTATTGCAATGTTTTCAAATTTAATTGAATGAACTAATTATATCACTCCTAATAATTGTTGTAAGACTCTAAATCCCACATTTGTAAGTATATATTATTTCCACTCAAATATTATAGATATATACAGAGTATAGGTTTCCATTAAATCATTATTTATTATATATATTCAAATTAACTAAATTCAGTATTGAAGTCCGTTTATATTTATTACCAAATATCCATTTACCTTTCCCAATAAATTTGAATCCCATTCATTTAATATAACAAATCAAATTTCCATTCACACCTTATTATCAACCCATAATTTATTGCAATTCATTATCTTAGATAGATTTTATACAATGAATATCAACTTTACATTAAATTTCTATCCAATGAATACTTATTCATTAATCAATTCAATATTTACTTTTCTTTCCCTCTATTTGATACTTAACCTAGTATACATTTAATGGGTAAACATAACATTGAATTATAATGCATTTGTCATGCATGCTTCATTTCAAATAAATTCCTCTTTATTAACCAAGTCACATTAACAAAACAAAATAATTTTTTTATTTCAATTGATTATTAGTCTAGACTTAATATATTAAATAAGCGGTTAACCTAAAACGATTGTTACCCCTTTAGCATTCAAATTCACTTACGACTATTATTAACACAATGTTGCCATTTGATTTATATATATTTAAATAAATTATATGAATGGGTAAAACTTTAAAAATTATCTTACCTGCAAATTTACTCACAAACATCCTAAATTACCAACTTGCAATTTATTTTTAATTACTATATTTGCATTGATTATATCAAGTTGAGATTTAATACGTATTATTTCCTCAAATAAATAAACCTTTGGATTTAAATTCCTAAAACCATAAATTATGTCCTACCATAAATCTATGCTTTTTTTATTTTACGTTCACACTTCCGTTACTTTGTAATAAATCACCAAGTAATGATATCCTAAACCAACATTAATTTATATATCAATCCTTATAACTCAATAAATTTGTCAAATATGAATAACCTTAACAATACTTACACATATTATCTTACTTACAATAATGTAATATTAAACGTTGAATTTCATTTATTTTTCAGTACTTCAATTTAATTAATAAATACTGCTCCTATACTTAAATCTATATTAACAAATCGTTAGATTTGGATCGATAGAAATCGGTTTACCAAAGCTTACGTACACATTACGTAAATAAACAACTATATAAATTTGCCACCTATAAGCTCTAAATTTTATTCTTAAGTTTGTTACCTATCAATTTAGATTATACTTCCATCTATAATGCAAATCCAAATCTCCTCTAACTGCATAAATTAGGGCATTTATTGCAATTGATTTCCCATTAAACTTCATAAATTAACAAATTGAAACCTAAATAAAAACGTTTATTTATTTAAAAATCTTGTTGTTTAATTGAATTGACCATTCACGGATATAATTTATATTGTTCTCCAATTATTACTTAAATACATCACCCAACGTTAAATCTATGTTCAATACAATTTGTTACCAAAATTAATTTAATGAAAACAATTACGCCCTTAAAATTTCTCTTCATTCATTAATTGCTAATTGTTATTCAATTAAACCAATTCATTTGATTTCCCTATTATGCATCAATTATAAACCCATCATCTTAAAGGTGATGTCTACATTTTATACTATAAATTTACCCTTTTATATTCCAATATCAATGAATGCTCACATACAAATTTAGATCTTAACTCCAATTAATTATTCCATTTAATCCATTGATTTATTAACTTTAATTACTGCAATTCATTGTCTTACATAAATTTGTATCTATTTCCAAATTTTCACTATTCCAATTAATTGAAAAATAAAATTAAATTTGTAAAATTTTAATTACCCTTGATCCATCAAATTTCAACATTCTCTTTCATGTAAACAAATAAGATTTCTGTTTCTTCCTACCTTTAAATTAGAAATCCTATAATTTAATTCATTTTAAACATCGAATTTACACCGGTCGTTACAGTCACAGTTACATTTCAGGGTTACGTTACCGTCGCAGCAAAAGTCCATGTAACTGCAGGCTCTCCGGGCCTCTCGATTACGCCATGGAACCCACACAACAGATCACAATTACATCCAGGGTTACGTTGCCGTCGCAGCAAAAGTCCATGTAACTGCAGGCTCTCCGCGGCCTCTGATTTCGCTGTCGAAATGAAACTTCTCCACTCCTACATACGTCGCAGTCTACCGATATAAAATCAAACGCAAACTATTGGCTCTCAGCGGCACACACGACTTTCGCTATGTTATACCATAGGTCGCAGTTACATCTTGGGTTACGTTGCCATCGCAGCAAAAGTCCATGTAACTGTTGGCTCTCAGCGGCACACACGACCTTCACTATGGTAAACTCTACTCAAGATCCCCATGAACTAGTTTTGTTCGGACTCCTCACAGGATTAACTTTAGAACCCCCTCTTGGTGTTCAAGGCAGCACCACTCGGTGGCACTCCTGAGAAGTTCTGTAACGTCCCACCTTTTCGCACGATTTAAATCGACACACGTGCCAATTCAAACCATATGCAAGGGTGGATTGTTATGGGGTAAATAAGAAAAACAAAGAAAGAAAAAAACTAAACAGAATCTCACAGTGGAAGGATAAAATATAATAATCAAATATACAGTTTAAAAGTCTGTTTACAAAACCATTTATATAATACATATCAGAGTTACACATACCAATAACAATGCAGCGGAATAATATGAGTGTAGTAGAATATAATTAATAATAATAATAAAATCTCCGTCTTCGTCCTCCAGAAATAAAGTCTTCAAATCCTGAAATGCTCGGACTGACCCGAGCGAATTTGAAAAGACAAAAACACTCGAGTCAGAACTAAAAGATTTTATGTAAGTTAAATTAAAAGAAATAAATATGAGTGCAGTAACTCAAGAGATGCTTGGGATTTACATCTCCTAAGGATCCGTTAAACTATTTACTATAACGACGCGGATTTTGCCCGCTCGAAAATCGACATCCATACTTCATTTCGTACTCGAATGCCATAGATTCGACCGTTCAAATCCGATTCGCCGGAGCTTATAACAGCATTAAGTAAACAACACAGCGGAATAAAAAGAATAATACATTGATATACAGCTTTGATACAATATCTGATACAACAGATGATCCAAAAGATTTCAATATACATCAGAGATATGATACAATAAATAGCAGCGGAAAAGAAAACGATAACATGCGGAACAATATAACTCTAAGGTAGTCTTCAAAAGAGAACTCCAAGAACTGCAACTCCATCTCCAAGAATCAATCCAGCAATAGCTCGAACCCCCAATAACGATGCACCAAGCTCAGCAAGACTGGTGCGATCCAAAGACTGAACTAACTCCAGATAACCTACTAAACCTGACTATCTGAAAAACCCAACTCTAGACTGCTCGTGTAGAAAATAATGAGCACCCAGAGTTTAGGAAAGAAACAATAAACTCCGGATCAGTCGTGGGACTGGTGTGAGCAACAAAAACAGTTTATCTTTTAAAACATTCAACAAAAGATTTTCAAAGTCAATTCGCAATGCTTTTTAAAATGAGACTACCATAAGGCCTCCCGCACACACACACAATGCAAACGCAGAATCGGAGGAGATTTCTCCTTATGATAGTCAAAGATGCTTGATACGCATTAAAAAGAACATTTGATATTATTACTAGTGCATAGTATAGAGAGAATTCATTTCGAAAATAAAGATATAAATCTTAGCCGACATAGACATTTCGAACTATGCCTACTATAGCTACCATGTTCAATAGCGGGTTACCGCCATATTCCATAGCAGGTTATACAACTAAAACCGTACAAGGCTCGTATTTGAAGAATGGATTTTCCAACAAATGGTCAGGCCAAGGAACTTCCCATTGCCACATGGAAACGCCTCTGGATGGACGCCCCGAGAACCACCGTTCTCCGCTAAACAAAGCCGGGAATCCCTTTTCCCAAGGAATATTACAAACCCTCAGATATACCACCCCCGGTCCTTTGGGACCTTTAAACGAGAGCTCTCTAACCAACATCACACTATAATAATAAGTGTTTCAACATGAGTAAGTATCTGGGCTCCATACCATGATACTACACTTTTCCAGAAGGAATGGTCATACCCTAGGGAAGCGATCCCTGGAAACCTTGTCGCACAATTCCTGTTTCGACCATTTCCGGTTTGTGAGGTTCGACGAAGTCTCGTCCATAAAAACACACTTTATACAAAAGCCGTGCTTTGGGTCAACAAATGATCATAGGAATGATCACCAAGATATACGATCAAATAAATGATCCTACCACAAATAATCAACACAATGATCATTTACAGCAACACTCAGTATGTCACATTACCAAAATTGGGAATATATCGCCGATAACTTCAACTATATAACCTCCGAGCTCCTACGTCTCAGAGAAGGGTGTTAAGCTAAGAGAATAAATTCTCCGCCACCAATAGAAATATATTTGAAAGAAATAAGCTTTATATCTCAAATTGTAATGTCAGACATAACAATCCATACAAGTCTGTTCTGGGTTCGAACAGAACCGAAGGCATTTACAAAGAAGTCCTTGCAATCCGCATATTCACTAATCACGTTCGGACTTCCCATTACATATGGAGTCTCTATACCAGGAGCTACCCAGTGCAGAGACAATCGATAGGTCATCCTATCGCTTTCGCGAATACCCGGTCTTCATCACCGGTCTTCAAATGCTATCCATAACGTCGAATCACATATTCAGAATGGGTTATACGACCCAAAGGTCCTTTCCCGGCTAACCCGAATAGTGAGCGCAATATTAAAAAATATATGGATATGGGATTTCAATTAAGTCACAACTTATTACCCAAAACTTTTCTTCAAATGGCTTAACAAATTACCATTTTCAATCTTTAAACAAAAAGATTCATTTTCACAACCTTTAACGGTTTAAACAATTTTCACATTTTAATCTTTTAAACAAAAGATTCATTCACAGATTTTCCAAATCAATCTTCATTTCAATTTGATTAACTCGTTAAATCCTTAAATCAAAGATTTAACTTATAGCCTTCAAAACAATTTCATTTCAATTTGATTTAAACAAATCATCAATTTAAATCTGTTAAAAATAAACAGATTTAATTCATAGCTTTCAAAAAGAATCCATTCATAACTTAGGAAAATCATTTCTCTATTCAATCTTGAAATTCCCCTAATTAACTGGAATTTCAGTTCTTATCTAAAAGTATTTATCATTTGAAAACAACAGTTTTCATTTTGGAAATCTGATTCATTTATACGAGTTGAAATCCTTGGGTTAAATTCAAATTCCCAAAAATAATACTTTAAAAATGATTTAACTCATAATGACTAGTATAATATCATTAATCCCTAGTTTCAAATTACAGAATTCATTTCAAATATTGAATTCAAATTTAAATTAAAGTATTTAAATTCCAACACTTAATTCAGTTATTCAAAATAAATTTCCTTCTTTGAAATTCCATTTCAAAAACTTTTCACTTTAAACCCAATCCATCTACAAAACATTTGAATTAAAAAAAATTCAAATACAAAACTATTTTCAAAAATCTGTGTAATCGATTTCCTCGTGAAATCCATATTGGTGGGTGTATAAGTGTGGTCAAGGGTTTAACACAATAGTGCAACATCATTCAATCATCACAGATCAAATACAACAATATATTCGATAAGCGATATAAATTTATAACGCTTATCTTTCATACACAGATTCGCAGACACATATATATATATCACAGATAATAAATTTCATCATAGATCACAACACAAATCAGGATACTCATAAAGCATCATATAACAGGGATATCAAACAGTTTACCATCCAATATAATCCAAGCATCCATAGATAGGATTAATTTAATTATTTGATTAATTTAAATCAGATTAAATTTCTATGAATAATTCTTTTCACATTTATTATCAAAATAAATTTCAAGTAAATGATCCTCATTAAATATTCATAATTATTTAATTACTATTCTTAAGTAATTAAACTCCATTTAACTATTGTTAATTATCATTTAATTAACCTTTAAAATCATATGTTTAATCACTAATTATTTAATTAATTAAGTTCTAAACTGTAACTTAATAAATCTTAATTACTTGATTAAATAACCTTAATCATTTGTTTAAAAGACAACTCTTTATTCATTTAATGAATCTTATTTACAAATTAATTTACCTTAATTAATTTAACTCAAATCTTAATTTCTTGATTAAATAAATTAATCAATTATTCACTTGAACTAATTTAATGAGTGCATATCATTATATCTTCACTAATTCAAATTTAAAACATTTTCTAACTAATGTTTTAATTATCATCACAAAGCAAATTTAAACAATTTAAATATTAAAACTTCTTTGATTTCAGAACTAGAATTCAAATTATCTTTAATTCAGATTTAAATTTAGATTTAAACTTTTAATTTCAACTTGCTTAAATTTTTCATTTAAAATTTCAACTCCATTTCAAATTTCTTTAATTATTGACCACTTTTAAATTATTAAAATAATTTAAATCTTGAAACTTTATTTCTAATCGACTATTTTTACATCACTTACCTTATTAATCTTTTACAATAAATATTAACTTAACTACTAATTTCTAACTTAGTTTAGTTATTAACATACCAAACTAAATCATGTTGTACGTTAAGTCAGATAGCGACCCGAGACAAACTCCAATTCTACTCGAGGCTGTCTCAAGGCTTCCCCGCGTCTCTCTCTCTCCCACCCATCCTGTTCTTCTCCCCAGTCTTCTTCTTTCTATTTCTTTTTTTTTCTTTAAAGTAACGAACTGCTGAAACATTAGCTCACTCACGCACAACACCAGAGTCTCGAGTCAACTCACGAAAATCCCGAGCTCCGCTTCGAGTTCAGCATCTTCTTCCCCAATGACGCAACCCACAGCCAAAACCCAACAGCCCAAACGTGCACGTGCACGTGCACGGCCGATTTTGCCGCTGTTGGTCGAAGCTGCGGCCAACCTCGAGTCAACGTTCATCCCTCAAAACGACACAAGCACTCAGAGTTCGAATTAATTTCGAAAAACAGAATCGAGTCATCTCGACCCAAACAACCCCTCAGCATATCATCGGAAAATCAATTCGCGCCACCACCACAGACCCTCAGCGGTCTCCAAACTTCGACCCAAGCTCCGCTATCGTACGACATTGCGATTGGCACCGGTGGCGTGATGCCCGGTCACCCATGGATGGCGCAGCACCGTTGTTTTCGAATGTGAACAAAATGGGTTCTTAAACCCTAGTTTAGATTCAACCCGACAATTCATTCATTCGAAAAATTTTCTATTATTTTTCCTACACTCGCCATCAAACGAACCACCTTTAGACCAAAAATTGGCCAACTCCATCACGTCGATCATCAACAATCGCCCAAAACCCCCAAAACGAACTTTTCAAAATTCCCAATCGATTATCAAATTAAAAATTACAAAATGTATATTAAAAATCGTGATTTTCGACCACGAACACATTCATGTAATTCGAAACAAAATTTGAATTTATTGATCTTTTAACCTATATATAAAATCTTACTGTTATTTCCATTTTTAGACTATTTGTTAAATTTAAAACCTTGAAACTATTTTTATAACTTCATCATACATTAACAACCATTTTTCATTTAAACATCATAGTCTGATTTTTAATTCTATTTGAGGTTTTGAATTTTTTTGAAGGCAAGACATGTACTGATACTACAGGAAACAGGGTGTATATATATATAAATTAAAATAACTTGAGTTTTAAATCACTTGTTTACTCACAGGTAAAAGCAAAGAAGTCAAGTAAAAGAAAGAAAGTTTGCTCACATGTTTTGCACAGGAAGAAATAGAGAGTGATGTTTTTGAGCCTGTACACTTTTTTTTCTTTGAACTTTGATGTTTTGCTTTCCAGACTTCCAGCTTTGAATGCTGCAGACTTTAATCTTTGATCAAGTTAGAGCTTGCTATTGTTTTCAGTTGAATTATTGTTTGACTTTTAAAGATGGTAAGCTTCAGTTTTCTTTTCTTTTCTTCTTTCAGTTATGGTGGATGAAACTGAAATGAAGAAGTTGTTGATATATAGGGAGAAGGTTTACAGGGATATATTTGTACAGAGTATTATATTTAAGTTTGTACAGGTTGGTATATGGAAGCTTACAAGTGATAATGATTTGTACAAATGATATAGTGTTGTTTGTACAATATCACATATATTTCCATTGTATATTGGCTGATAGGTAATATGGTGTGTACCCAGGACATCTTTGCATTAATGACTTAAGTCCTTCATGTCTTGCTTGCATACTATTTTATATATTTGCCTGGCAACTCTTTTTGCTTTTTTCTACCCTTGTATTTTTTTACTCGGCTAATAGATTTTGTGTTGAGAAGATTTTGTTTTGCAATTTTTTACAGGCAACATTCTTTTGCCTGATTACTTTTACACTTTCTTTTCTTTTGTTTTTTTCTTTACCTTACATTGTTTAATGTTCTTTCACTTGCCTGCATATCTACTTTACACTCTTTGAATCATGTATGTACTTATTTATGCATATGTTTATTTTTTATTTTTTTTATTTTGATTTTACTTTGCAGGTTTGCTTCTACATACTTATATTTTTATCCTTTATTTGCTTGTACTTGTTTATACATATAAATGTATTTGTTTACTTGGTTTTATGTTTTATTTTGTACTAGTATTTATTTGTTTGAAAACTTTATTTGCATTGCCTACATATGTATGTTCTTATTTGTTTGTTAATTTTACTTTGTTTTTGTTTACTTTGCTTATTTATTTGTTTGAATACTTTTATTTGCTCTTATTTTATTTTATTTTGCTTTGCATACTAAAACTTTTATATTTGTTTGTATTTATTATGTTTGATTTGTTTATACTTAAATATATTTATTTTATTTTGTCTAAAGCTTTATTACTTTGCCTTGTTATTTTGTCATATGAACACATTTCTATTTTTATTATGTTGTTAAATTTTATTCTAGTGCCATCACTTTATCTTTTATAATTTATCTTATTATATATCTATTTGATTTGTCAAATTTATTTTCTAGCTTAAATATTTATTATTATTAAACCATTTATTCGAGATTTAAATTCAAATCAAATACATATATATTCAATTGTTTCCTCATATATGCGCGTATACATATATATTCACATATATACAATATTTACAATATTTTTTTCTTTGACTTAATATATTTTCTATTTGAATCAAGGAAACTCGCTTCCATTTAAAATTAATTTTATAAATTTTTATTCAAAATTTCATTTAATTATCAATTTAAATTAAATTAAAATCTTGGGTCGTTACAGACTTCCCCCCTTAAAAGAATTTCGTCCTCGAAATTTGCAGGCACGAAAACAACACAGAGATAGATGAAAGATAGAGAAATATCTTTCCAGATTAAATTGGATATCTGTTCTGCATTTGGCTCACCAAATCAGAATATCAACAATAGATACAAGAAATTATAATAGAATTTCAAATTTGGTTTCAAACGAAATCATTTTATTGATACAATTCAAATTATCCTTCATATTCTATTAATCAATTTTAACTCAATTTAAAATTTCCAATTTATTTTAAAGTTTCCAATTCATTTATTAGAGTTTAAATCAAAAAGCCGATAAGAAATTGATGAAGATACAAAGCAAGAATTTCCTATAATGATTCATAAGGCCATCATAACACCGAAACTTCTTTCTGGAGCTGTCACGAAGTAATCAAAAGAATTTGGAAACGAATCAAAGAAAATTGATAGAGAAAGTTATTTCCACTGTTGTTACAGAGTATTGACCAATTATAGTCGCATTCCCCTGTCCTCTATCTCGTTCTCTTCTTGCACTCATACTTACTATCAGTAGATAGTAAGAGAATTTACTGAGGCGTTAAAACGGATATCTTAAGGATTACTCATTCTAGGATTTACTTCACCCTATCTCTAATGAGTTACTTAATGTGTTACACTCCTGAGCTAAAGTTTCACCTTAGCTCTGATACCAAATGTAACGACGCGGAGGTAGCGGTCACAACCGGTGGGCTTTTCAACCATCCCAGCCCCACCGTGGCTTACACCGGTACCCCAGACCTTGCTTTTACGGCCAGCCTCTCGATTGTCTCAGGTTACACCTAACCAACCCCCTAAAAGAGGACGTGTGGGGGCAAGAGTCTCCCGTTCGCCACCAAACCGCGAAGCGAGAACCCCCCATCACATAGCCCAAAGCTTAGCAAGACTGGTGTGATCCAAAGACTGAACTAACTCCAGATAACCTACTAAACCTGACTATCTGAAAAATCCAACTCTAGACTGCTCGTGTAGAAAATAATGAGCACCCAGAGTTTAGGAAAGAAACAATAAACTCCGGATCAGTCGTGGGACTGGTGTGAGCAACAAAAACAGTTTATCTTTTAAAACATTCAACAAAAGATTTTCAAAGTCAATTCGCAATGCTTTTTAAAATGAGACTACCATAAGGCCTCCCGCACACACACACAATGCAAACGCAGAATCGGAGGAGATTTCTCCTTATGATAGTCAAAGATGCTTGATACGCATTAAAAAGAACATTTGATATTATTACTAGTGCATAGTATAGAGAGAATTCATTTCGAAAATAAAGATATAAATCTTAGCCGACATAGACATTTCGAACTATGCCTACTATAGCTACCATGTTCAATAGCGGGTTACCGCCATATTCCATAGCAGGTTATACAACTAAAACCGTACAAGGCTCGTATTTGAAGAATGGATTTTCCAACAAATGGTCAGGCCAAGGAACTTCCCATTGCCACATGGAAACGCCTCTGGATGGATGCCTCGAGAACCACCGTTCTCCGCTAAACAAAGCCGGGAATCCCTTTTCCCAAGGAATATTACAAACCCTCAGATATACCACCCCCGGTCCTTTGGGACCTTTAAACGAGAGCTCTCTAACCAACATCACACCATAATAATAAGTGTTTCAACATGAGTAAGTATCTGGGCTCCATACCATGATACTACCCTTTTCCAGAAGGAATGGTCATACCCTAGGGAAGCGATCCCTGGAAACCTTGCCGCACAATTCCTGTTTCGACCATTTCCGGTTTGTGAGGTTCGACGAAGTCTCGTCCACAAAAACACACTTTATACAAAAGCCGTGCTTTGGGTCAACAAATGATCATAGAAATGATCACCAAGATAGACGATCAAATAAATGATCCTATCACAAATAATCAACACAATGATCATTTACAGCAACACTCAGTATGTCACATTACCAAAATTGGGAATATATCGCTGATAACTTCAACTATATAACCTCTGAGCTCGTACGTCTCAGAGAAGGGTGTTAAGCTAAGAGAATAAATTCTCCGCCACCAACAGAAATATATTTGAAAGAAATCAGCTTTATATCTCAAATTGTAATGTCAGACATAACAATCCATACAAGTCTGTTCTGGGTTCGAACAGAACCGAAGGCACTTACAAAGAAGTCCTTGCAATCCGGATATTCACTAATCACGTTCGGAATTCCCATCACATATGGAGTCTCTATACCAGGAGCTACCCAGTGCAGAGACAATCGATAGGTCATCCTATCGCTTTCGCAAATACCCGGTCTTCATCACCGGTCTTCAAATGCTATCCATAACGTCGAATCACATATTCAGAATGGGTTATACGACCCAAAGGTCCTTTCCCGGCTAACCCGAATAGTGAGCGCAATATTAAAAAATATATGGATATGGGATTTCAATTAAGTCACAACTTATTACCCAAAACTTTTCTTCAAATGGCTTAACAAATTACCATTTTCAATCTTTAAACAAAAAGATTCATTTTCACAACCTTTAACGGTTTAAACAATTTTCACATTTTAATCTTTTAAACAAAAGATTCATTCATAGATTTTCCAAATCAATCTTCATTTCAATTTGATTAACTCGTTAAATCCTTAAATCAAAGATTTAACTTATAGCCTTCAAAACAATTTCATTTCAATTTGATTTAAACAAATCATCAATTTAAATCTGTTAAAAATAAACAGATTTAATTCATAGCTTTCAAAAAGAATTCATTCATAACTTAGGAAAATCATTTCTCTATTCAATCTTGAAATTCCCCTAATTAACTGGAATTTCAGTTCTTATCTAAAAGTATTTATCATTTGAAAACAACAGTTTTCATTTTGGAAATCTGATTCATTTATACGAGTTGAAATCCTTGGGTTAAATTCAAATTCCCAAAAATAATACTTTAAAAATGATTTAACTCATAATGACTAGTATAATATCATTAATCCCTAGTTTCAAATTACAGAATTCAATTCAAATATTGAATTCAAATCTAAATTAAAGTATTTAAATTCCAACACTTAATCCAGTTATTCAAAATAAATTTCCATCTTTGAAATTCCATTTCAAAAACTTTTCACTTTAAACCCAATCCATTTTCAAAACATTTGAATTAAAAAAAATTCAAATACAAAACTATTTTCAAAAATCTGTGACTTAATCGATTTCCTCGTGAAATCCATATTGGTGGGTGTATAAGTGTGGTCAAGGGTTTAACAAAATAGTGCAACATCATTCAATCATCACAGATCAAATACAACAATATATTCGATAAGCGATATAAATTTATAACGCTTATCTTTCATACACAGATTCGCAGACATATATATATATCACAGATAATAAATTTCATCATAGACCACAACACAAATCAGGATACTCATAAAGCATCATATAACAGGGATATCAAACAGTTTACCATCCAATATAATCCAAGCATCCATAGATAGGATTAATTTAATTATTTGATTAATTTAAATCAGATTAAATTTCTATGAATAATTCTTTTCACATTTATTATCAAAATAAATTTCAAGTAAATGATCCTCATTAAATATTCATAATTATTTAATTACTATTCTTAAGTAATTAAACTCCATTTAACTATTGTTAATTATCATTTAATTAACCTTTAAAATCATATGTTTAATCACTAATTATTTAATTAATTAAGTTCTAAACTGTAACTTAATAAATCTTAATTACTTGATTAAATAACCTTAATCATTTGTTTAAAAGACAACTCTTTATTCATTTAATGAATCTTATTTACAAATTAATTTACCTTAATTAATTTAACTCAAATCTTAATTTCTTGATTAAATAAATTAATCAATTATTCACTTGAACTAATTTAATGAGTGCATATCATTTTATCTTCACTAATTCAAATTTAAAACATTTTCTAACTAATGTTTTAATTATCATCACAAAGCAAATTTAAACAATTTAAATATTAAAACTTCTTTGATTTCAGAACTAGAATTCAAATTATCTTTAATTCAGATTTAAATTTAGATTTAAACTTTTAATTTCAACTTGCTTAAATTTTTCATTTAAAATTTCAACTCCATTTCAAATTTCTTTAATTATTGACCACTTTTAAATTATTAAAATAATTTAAATCTTGAAACTTTATTTCTAATCGACTATTTTTACATCACTTACCTTATTAATCTTTTACAATAAATATTAACTTAACTACTAATTTCTAACTTAGTTTAGTTATTAACATACCAAACTAAATCATGTTGTACGTTAAGTCAGATAGCGACCCGAGACAAACTCCAATTCTACTCGAGGTTGTCTCAAGGCTTCCCCGCGTCTCTCTCTCTCCCACCCATCCTGTTCTTCTCCCCAGTCTTCTTCTTTCTATTTCTTTTTTTTTTTCTTTAAAGTAACGAACTGCTGAAACATTAGCTCACTCACGCACAACACCAGAGTCTCGAGTCAACTCACGAAAATCCCGAGCTCCACTTCGAGTTCAGCATCTTCTTCCCCAATGACGCAACCCACAGCCAAAACCCAACAGCCCAAACGTGCACGTGCACGTGCACGGCCGATTTTGCCGCTGTTGGTCGAAGCTGCGGCCAACCTCGAGTCAACGTTCATCCCTCAAAACGACACAAGCACTCAGAGTTCGAATTAATTTCGAAAAACAGAATCGAGTCATCTCGACCCAAACAACCCCTTAGCATATCATCGGAAAATCAATTCGCGCCATCACCACAGACCCTCAGCGGTCTCCAAACTTCGACCCAAGCTCCGCTATCGTACGACATTGCGATTGGCACCGGTGGCGTGATGTCCGGTCACCCATGGATGGCGCAGCACCGTTGTTTTCGAATGTGAACAAAATGGGTTCTTAAACCCTAGTTTAGATTCAACCCAACAATTCATTCATTCGAAAATTTTTCTATTATTTTTCCTACACTCGCCATCAAACGAACCACCTTTAGACCAAAAATTGGCCAACTCCATCACGTCGATCATCAACAGTCGCCCAAAACCCCCAAAACGAACTTTTCAAAATTCCCAATCGATTATCAAATTAAAAATTACAAAATGTATATTAAAAATCGTGATTTTCGACCACGAACACATTCATGTAATTCGAAACAGAATTTGAATTTATTGATCTTTTAACCTATATATAAAATCTTACTGTTATTTCCATTTTTAGACTATTTGTTAAATTTAAAACCTTGAAACTATTTTTATAACTTCATCATACATTAACAACCATTTTTCATTTAAACATCATAGTCTGATTTTTAATTCTATTTGAGGTTTTGAATTTTTTTGAAGGCAAGACATGTACTGATACTACAGGAAACAGGGTGTATATATATATAAATTAAAATAACTTGAGTTTTAAATCACTTGTTTACTCACAGGTAAAAACAAAGAAGTCAAGTAAAAGAAAGAAAGTTTGCTCACATGTTTTGCACAGGAAGAAATAGAGAGTGATGTTTTTGAGCCTTTACACTTTTTTTTCTTTAAACTTTGATGTTTTGCTTTCCAGACTTCCAGCTTTGAATGCTCCAGACTTTAATCTTTGATCAAGTTAGAGCTTGCTATTGTTTTCAGTTGAATTGTTGTTTGAGTTTTAAAGATGGTAAGCTTCAGTTTTCTTTTCTTTTCTTCTTTCAGTTATGGTGGATGAAACTGAAATGAAGAAGTTGTTGATATATAGGGAGAAGGTTTACAGGGATATATTTGTGCAGAGTATTATATTTAAGTTTGTATAGGTTGGTATATGGAAGCTTACAAGTGATAATGATTTGTACAAATTATATAGTGTTGTTTGTACAATATCACATATATTTCCATTGTATATTGGCTGATAGGTAATGTGGTGTGTACCCAGGACATCTTTGCATTAATGACTTAAGTCCTTCATGTCTTGCTTGCATACTATTTTATATATTTGCCTGGCAACTCTTTTTGCTTTTTTCTACCCTTGTATTTTTTTACTCGGCTAATAGATTTTGTGTTGAGAAGATTTTGTTTTGCAATTTTTTACAGGCAACATTCCTTTGCCTGATTACTTTTATACTTTCTTTTCTTTTGTTTTTTTCTTTACCTTACATTGTTTAATGTTCTTTCACTTGCCTGCATATCTACTTTACACTCTTTGAATCATGTATATACTTATTTATGCATATGTTTATTTTTTTATTTTTTTTATTTTGATTTTACTTTGCAGGTTTGCTTCTACATACTTATATTTTTATCCTTTATTTGCTTGTACTTGTTTATACATATAAATGTATTTGTTTACTTGGTTTTATGTTTTATTTTGTACTAGTATTTATTTGTTTGAAAACTTTATTTGCATTGCCTGCATATGTATGTTTTTATTTGTTTGTTAATTTTACTTTTTTTTTTGTTTACTTTGCTTATTTATTTGTTTGAATACTTTTATTTGCTCTTATTTTATTTTATTTTGCTTTGCATACTAAAACTTTTATATTTGTTTGTATTTATTATGTTTGATTTGTTTATACTTAAATATATTTATTTTATTTTGTCTAAAGCTTTATTACTTTGCCTTGTTATTTTGTCATATGAACACATTTCTATTTTTATTATGTTGTTAAATTTTATTCTAGTGCCATCACTTTATCTTTTATAATTTATCTTATTATATATCTATTTGATTTGTCAAATTTATTTGCTAGCTTAAATATTTATTATTATTAAACCATTTATTTGAGATTTAAATTCAAATCAAATACATATATATTCAATTGTTTCCTCATATATGCGCGTATACATATATATTCACATATATACAATATTTACAATATTTTTTTCTTTGACTTAATATATTTTCTATTTGAATCGAGGAAACTCGCTTCCATTTAAAATTAATTTTATAAATTTTTATTCAAAATTTCATTTAATTATCAATTTAAATTAAATTAAAATCTAGGGTCGTTACATTTACTATATAGTATACTGCGCTATTATAATAGTGTCTAATTATAAAATAAACATACTTTTAAATAGCATTAAGGCTTTACATTTTCCACCTTAACACGTAATAGTCCCAGTAGTCCATCCAATATCATAGCCCCTCCTGATCGGGAGCCACCAGAGGATACCACACGGGCTACGGGAGAAATCCAAACTCGTACAAGGCTCGGTATGGTAGGTGACACGGCACAACTAGGCAATGCCAGGGTAGATATACCAATTATGCTTCCGGGCCGATGGAAACGCGCAGTGTGCAGCTGCCGCCCACCTCGGACAAACTCCCCCAAAATCAAAGTAAAAGTGGCCACTGAATCAATCCAAAGTCAAAGTATAATATCAAAGAGGAGTGTCCGATCAGACGAATGACCTCATTAACCCGTCGATCGCTCATGTTTTAGCCACCTTATGCCAACTCACGGGAGTTGGGTCCACGTATTTACCTTACAGGAAACGTCGCCACCAACCTACTTCATTCTGGAATCTCCACCGCGTACACGGTTAGTCAAAGTGGTTTTCGGTATCGAGAGAGAGTATGTCCATATCCGATCCTGGTCTCTTTGCCAACCCATCGTTATTATAACACCGCGGTCATTTAAAAATAGTTTATACTTAAAAACCAGAATAAAAATTTCCATTTCAAAACTATGAATACGATACCATTTTAAAACCCAAAACAAAATGATATCATTTTATCCAAATATAATTCTTTTCCAAAAATCATACTGCTTTAAAATCTATAATATCTGGAAACCAAACATTTGAATTATACTTTCAAAGCATAATATTTCGAAAATTCATAGTTTTAAAACCATAACTTCTAAAACTTGAGTGGTTTGGATATTCAACGGTATATAAAATAAATGGTTTGACTTTAAGGTTACTTTTTAAAGAAAAATAATTTCCATGGCTTTACAAATATATTTCCTTATTTAAAGTCTAAACCATAATTTAAATATCACTTTCAAGTTCCAAAACCATTTCAATTTCTGTATATATATATCCATTTGGAGTATTAATATTTCAAAACTAAAGTTGGAATTTTATTCTTTCAACAAATCAATTGTTCTATTATTTAGTCTTGAATATTCACATAAAAATCCATAAATACAACTCCAATTTCTAGAAATTTAATATTTCCTTAAATTTAATTATACCAGAATATTCATTTAAATTTATCTTGAAAAAACTCCAGTTATAAATATCATACCTTAAAATTTCCAAACTTAAACATATAATATGAATTATCAAATTCCATTTTCTCAATTTTTTCCATTTTTATTTAACAGATTTATACACAGGCTAAATTCAAAATTTTTAACTTCATATGTATATTTGTAGAAGAATAGTATTTATAAAATATCAAAACTTAAAAAAATTTATAAACCGTATCCCATCCAAACCATAGAAATCACTTTAAAATATTTTATATATAGACCACGGCGCCTGTATATAATTTTCTATCCAATGGTCAAGTGATACAGATGTTTATCATTTCAATCCGCAAATTAAAAATAAAAATTTGCGGTTGTATATCATTTCAAACCACAATCCCGAATGGAACGAAGAATGCATGATAACTTGTAGTTTAATGATATAAAATAAAACATCCATTCATCCATCATCCAAATCAAAATCATCATCCAATAACAAAACAATATCAATATATATCCGATAATATATAACAGGTAATAACTGGCAGTTATATTCAAAAATAAATTTAACAACTATTAAACTAACAGTTTATCTGCAAATAAATAACTATAACTGTCAATCTATATGCAGTAATAAAATTTAATGAACAGTTATATTAAATAAATGCGATTTAACAGATATGATGAATAAAACATGTCAAACAGTCATAAATTATGATGAATAAAACATGTCAAACAGTCATAAATAAATCTCTACTCATATCTAAAATAAATTTAACAAACATAAAAACTTTTAGAAGTTGTGAGTGGGTTAGAACACTCACCTTTTGAATTTAAATCGAATTTAAATCCGATTTAAACCCAAAAATTCGATGGTTTCAGTGTCCAAACAAACGTCAACAAATCCGAAATTTAATTACGATCCTGACAAAAAATATCTCGCGTGAAACGGAGTTCGTATGCATGAGTTACACCGATTTTTGTGATTGAAATCATAAAAAAAATAGAAGAATGGAACACATTTCACCTTCTAACATATGCCACGTCACCATGGTCATCTTCCAGAACATGCGTATGTTCTCCTTTGCCCAGAAAGCACTCACGAAACCCAACCACGCACGAACGCAGCTCATCAGAGTCGCCACGCCATCGACGTCGGCCATCGTGCCTACCTCGGCTCAGTCGCCAACGACCTCTGCTCGTCCCTGACCCCACCTCCGGTCACAAAAGCTCGCCGGCGAGCCCAAAAAAACGCAGCCGCCTCCTTGATACATAAAACCCTAATCAATTTTTGACGAAAATCTAACAGTTGAAACAGCGAACAAACACAACAGATCAACTCTCCTCGGTCCCCTCTACAAAACCCAAAAACAAATTTCCGATCCGACGAACTTTTGTGACGCCGTGATGAACGGCCGAAACTAATTGGCCCCGATCTGAACATACAGAAACTCCAATCGAAAACGGACAGTTCCAGCAGATTCGTATCGATGAAATCTATAACATATAATTTTTGTGAATTTTTCTAGAGACTTTAAATTTTTAGCTTTTGATTTGGTTTGAAATTAGATCTGAAATTTGATTGAGGAAGAGAAAGAATTGAAGAAATGAACGTACAGCAAATGAGCATAGAATGGAGGCTACGGTTTATCCCGGTCTATTTATAGACAAACTGCAATAGAATAGGTGGGCACGAATTATAAACGTGCAAACCGATAGTTGGCCCAAAAAGCCCGTTATGACCCCGGAACGAAAATTGGAAATCCCATATATCAAAATAGGTATTTTAAAATTTCTGAACGCGATGGAAAAAGTTTCATGTCCAATTTCGATCGTATGAAGAAGTTATGCTGAAAACAATATTTCCAAATTGATTTCAAATTGATTTCAATTAAATCGAATTCAAGGCGTTTCGCGTTCGTACGATCGAACGACAAGTCCGATCGCTACGAAACTTGAAACCCTACAATAATTTACCGATACGGATCCGATGAAACTGATTTCGTCGAAATCCGAGTCCGTGACCAAAATGGCTATTTTTATATTAATTAAATAAGTTGATTAAATCAAATTTTATATTTTAAATTCTAAAATTTACAATTTATCATTTTTATATTACTCAAACACTTACAATGATTTTACACAAAGTTAGATGTCAAATAAATGTTGATTCAATCATATGTTTCAGCGTAAATTCAAATTTTTATTATATACATCAAATTAAAAATTATACTTTCAATAATTACACTGAAATCACCATTCATTCTTTTTATTCAATTCATCTAATCGATTGCAATTAACCTTTTATCATCAATTAAATTCCGATATATTTATAGACTACATTTTCCATTAATTGCCTAAATTTATGTACGTAATATTAAATTTGTATTTATTGCAATGATTTCAAATTTAACTGAAGGAACTAAGTATATAACTCAAAATAGTTGTTGTAAGACTCTCAATCCTTCATTCATTGTTATTAATTAAAGTTGAACATCAATAAACTTCGTTTATTGATTTTAACATTTTGCTATTCAGTAAATACATTAAACGGGTAAACATAACATTTGAATTAAAATGCATTTCTCATGCATGCTTCATTTTATACAAATTTCCCTTTATTTGCTAAATCATGTTAACAAAACAAAATATATTATATGAATGGTTAAAATTTTCAATTGTCTCACATTAATCCTAAATCACCGACTTACAATTTATTTTTAATTACTAGATTTGCATTGATTACATCAAATTGAAATTTAATACGTATTATTTCTCAAATGAAATAAATCTTTGGATTTAAATTCCCAAATTCACAAATTAAGTCCTACCATAAATCTATGCTTTTATTATTCTACGTTTACACTCTCGTTACTCTTTAATTAATCACTAAGTAATGTTATCGTAAACCAACATAAATTAATATATTAAATCCTTACATTTATTTCTATATATCCTATTTGTTCCAACTTCATTTATTAATGTTATCCCCTTATTTTGGTTACTACTCATCAACTTGCTAAAACCTTACTACCTAAGTTTTTGTTATTGTAAACCCTAAACAATTTCATCAAAATTAGATATAAATTCCAAATTAAACCACCCATTTCAACATGCCACTTAATTAGGAAATTTATACTAATTGTTATCATAACTAAGTCCTACATTTGAATAAATTTATTAAATTTGAATGTTCATTAAGGTTTATACATTACCAACTTGTACTGATTTTATACGATCGCTATTTACTTTATATTTCATTACTATTCAACATATATTTATTTATAAATCAAATTCAATATTAATTCTTCTTTCCTAGTATACATTTACATACATTCATTTCATTCCATTCATGCATTGAAATTTATATATTAACTAATACCAACGTTATTATCATTAATTTCAATTGGATTCCCAATTTTATCCAATACATTGAATAAATAACATATGTGTTCATCAAATCCTTACGTTTGTTTTTCTCATATTCCATAAAATCAAAACATACATTTAAATGATTTTATTGAATTGGAATTTCATTCAAGTCATAAGTTATTAACCTGCACTAATATGATTCCTAAATTTATTCCAACTACCGTTTACATTCTTTTATTGCATTAGATCAATTTAATATTTTCATAAATTTCTCACACTAAATTTTTATACAGGAAAAACTTTTCACTACTTAAATTCATTTGAATTAGCTCCGAATTCTATAAGCAGGTTTTATTTTATTTTATTTTTCTACTAAATTCAATTTCAAACTTATTAATTTAACCAAATTAAAACCATGAAATTTACGGGTCGTTACACTCTCCCTGTAACGACCCAGAAATTTTAGTAATTAAAATTTGAGTATTTAATTAATTTTAAATATTAATAAGTGAAATTATAAGTCGAATAAATTTATTTCGAATTATTGGATTTAATTGGATTATTAAATCGATAATTTAATATGTTAAATTATGGAAATAATTAAAAATCGAGTTAAACATGATTGAAAATGATTTGTAAAATTTTATTTTATCATGTTGGAGTTAGAATGATATTTTAGAACTTTTAAAATCGAATTAAAAGTTTATTTGTGAAAATTGAATATTTTAATATTTAAATCGACTAGTGAAAATAGTCAATTTTTGAACAGTCTCAGAATAGAACGAAACCAGTTCCATTGGATCCGTAATAGTTAGTTATTACCGGATTTCAATTTTCGTATCAATCAGAATTATCGTTTGATCGTAGTAGCTCGAAACGCATCGAATTATTTTTAATATTAATTTAGCGAGTTAAAATAGCCATTTTTCAAAAAGTCTCGGATTTCGACGAAACCAGTTTCATCGGATCCGTAATGTGATATTATTGTAAGGTTTCAAATTTCAAGTCAATTGGATTTACCGTTTGTCCTGTACAAATTAAAACGCCTAGATAATCGTTGAAATTGGTTTAATTTAAATCGATCGTTTATTGCCATAACTCGCACAGATGTCCGAATTAGCTTTCGAAACCTATTCCATTGTGTCCGAAACGTGGGATAAACCCTAGAAACGCTGGTTACGGCGCGTAAATCGGAGTTCGGGATTTGCTGATGAATAGTGTTCGAAAATTCCTTATAAATAACCCTTCACTCTAAAAAAATAAAAAAAAAAGAAACCTAACCCTAATTCAACTGCACAGCCTGCGCCCCCTCCTTTTCAATGGCCAGAAAACACCCACGTTCTCCCCTCGATTTCTTGAAATCCATCAACTTTTAGACAAAACCCTCAACTACAAAATTGTAGAGCACGCCAAGATCCATCTATCCAACGGTCAAGATCATCATCGGAGGTCAGGATTCACCAGAATTTGGCTATGAAGTGCACACGGTCGGCACGCGTTTCGAGATGCAATGGGGGGCCGCACGTGGCCGGTCATGGGCCGAAGGTAGAGGGAGTTAGGGGCTTCGACATGGAACTTCCTGATCGCGTTCAAGTTCAACGTGGAGATCGAAAATTGGAACCCTAGTTCGTGATGCTTATGGGTTCCTGCGCGTATGCTTTTGCCTGTTGCGTGAATGTGAAAGAAGAAGAGAAGGGTTAACGGCCTGATGTGGAGATGGGGGAAATCAACGGCCAGTATTTGTTGTAGGTTTATAATTAGAAAATTATGTTGTAAATTTTAATATTATAAATCGTGTAACTTTGAAAATGTATAACTTTTTCATACGAGGTCGAAAACGCGCGAAACCAGTTGCTTGGAATCGTATGGACGAGCACTACGCGATGGAATTGGATTGGAGTCGTTTGGAGTTAGTGAGAATTTTGGGTAAAATTAAACGTCCGTTTAATTTTATTCGAAATAAATCGCTAAAACGAAAATGAAATCAAGGTGAGAACTTCTCACTCAATCGAATCAGTTTCGATTTTATTTTAAATAGTTAGATTTAAAATATTTGAATGCATGTTTGAATGATGATGTTATCTATTGATTGTTAAAATAGACATTACGCGCCGTTAGTAAGCGGATGTTATTTATTAAAAACATATACCGCGAATATTTCATAAACAGTGAAATTGGTATTATATATAATAGCAATATATATATATATTGGCATATGTATATATTGGAGTTATTTATTTCCCGCATTTATTTGTTTAGCGGATGAGACCCTATTGCGTCGTTATTAAGCGGATAATATTTAGTAAAAACATATACCGCGATAATTCCGTACTGGAGCGGAATTGGTATTGTGCTAATGTTTGTGGATGCAGGAAAACAGGTTGGAGGGATCCAACTGGATTCCTCAACAGTTTTTATTTGATTTCAGATATTTTGATATTTGATGGATTATCATATCGATATATGATATCGTTGTTGTCGTGATTGACTATTTGGTATGTAGCATCATTGGACCAAATTTTGGAATTTTAAAATGATTTTTAAAGTGATTTTTGAAAGTATACGTTTATAAAATATTTTTGGAATTGATCCATTTTAAATAAATAAACGTATAATTTTTAATGTTATAAAAATTATGATTTTTGAGAAATATAGTTAAAAGTTGATTTTTGAAAATATGGGTTAATAACTTTATAAAAAGAGTTTAATCGAGATATTTTGAATTTATTATGAAAAGTTTAAATATAGGATTTATAAAATTTAATTATTTTATGAATCAAAATGGTGAAATAATAAAGGAGATTAAAGACGCTTTAAAGAATAATATAAATTGATTTATATTAAGAGATTTATAAATGGATATTTATAAATTGAAATATTGACATTATAAAACGAGTTTTATAAGTGTTTGAATGAAGTGAAAATGAATTTTGTAAATGAATGGAATTTATAAAATTATAAATGGTGGAGTTATAAATGAAATTTATAAATAGTAAGATTTATAAATTTTGTGAAATTATTAAAGAATATATTGGATAAATAATTGAATCTTATAAGTTATAAGATTTATAATTATGAAGTTCAAAAGAACGATTCTTGTAAACAAATAAATTATAAGTGTTTAACTTATAATATGAATTTTAGTATATAATTGAGTTATAATTTGAAATAGGTTAATAAAGGAATTTATAAAGGAAGTAGTTATAAAATAAATAGAAATGGAATTTATAAACGTTGTTTTATAAATTCACCAACGACTTATTTTGATAAGTAAATTGTTATAACTTATTAATGGAGTTATATTCACGCTTTTTGAACTGTGATAATCCTTTAAAATAAAATGAATAGAAAAGATGAAATTGATTAACGTAGTATATTCACGTTTTTGAATAGTGAATAATATGTTAAAGAAAATGTTTAGAATGTGATATTTTAAATTGAATTAAAACGATCTAACGATGTTTTAAAATGTGTTGAGATTCGAAACCATATATTTCAACATTGATTGTTGAAATAGACGTTTTCGAGAAATAGAAGGAAATGGTGGACTATAACACTGTTGTTATAGTAAATGATTTCCGAAAGGAAATGTTTTGGATAGTATTGGGATTTATATATCTATTTTAATTTCGAATCCCTATTGTAACAACCCGATATTTTCGTCAATTTTCAAATTGAAGTTTTTAAATTTTAAATTACAAATGGTTATAAAGTTTGAGGGGCTTTGATTTTTAAATAGTGGTTCATTTGTCTTTGGGCCGTGAAAATTTTTAAAAAAAAACCCAATACCCTTTCCTTTTTCTTCGACTTAAACCCGATCCCCTCTTTCTCATTTTCTATTATTCGTTCGAAACCTAAAACCACCGAGAGAACAAAAATGGTGGCGGCCTCGTGCTCCATCGATCGTCATCACCAATTAGGGCTTCGGGAGGATCGGCTTCGTCAGTTCGAGTTCAACTTCGTCCTGGCTGCTCGATGGGGCTCATCTTCATTCGTTCTCCTTCGTTCGAGAATTAGGGCTTCATCAATTAATGGCTGCTCGCCCTCGCGCTCGTTCATCTTCGCTTCCGTTCGTGGCAAAGGTGAGTTTGCTCACATCTAATTCTTGGCTCGAGTTATTTGTGTGTTTTGTTGCTTGAATTCTTGGCGGATTATTGCTTCGAATTTTAGTGATTTCGATTTGAACTTGTGTGAGTTTTACTCACATCTATTTCTACTTGGTTTTCTCGGCACTGTTTTGTTGAGATGTTGATGTTTTCGATTTTCGTATGGATGTTGGAGATGATTTCTGGTTTTGGCAATTTCGTATATTTGTGTGATTTGATATCTACGGCAATGATTTCACGGCTTTGATACGTTGACTCTCGACTTCACTTCCATATACATTAATGACTTCGGCCATATGAATTTTTGTGTATCGAGTTGGATTACACGAGGTTGACTTCGAGTGACTTCGACTTGTACCTTGCTGAGTTTTAACTTGGATTTGTCGACTGTTTTTGACCTGAGACTTTGATTTCTTTCGTGACTTCACATTTTGACTTCTGGTAAACCCTTGAGTTGTACCACTGCAGATATTCTCAGTCTTGTTTGATTTCCTTGGCCACCGTCTTGATCATGTCCCCTTTGAACTTGAAGTGGTACGTGTTATAAGCTTATCAATTCGATGTTTGACACTGTCAAACTCGGCTCTGACTTGATAATGTGTTCGACTTTTATGTGATTGCTCCACTGGGTTGTTTTGATGTCCTGAGTTGACCTGCTGCCTGGTTATGTTAACATGCGTGTGTAAATATGAATCCATTCACCTAGTATTGCACTTTGGTCTTCATATGTACACTGGGATTGGCAATTTGATAAGTGCTTCGAGTTGCTGCCGTTTCTACTCTTGTTCATGCAGTTTTATATGATGATTATTCAAGTCATTTATACTTTATGGTGTATACATGTGCATGTTATCACTTGATGTTCACTGTTCATGTCATTCTTTTGGCCAGTTTGCTTTGCATTCTCTTTGTGTATTATCACTACTTCATGTTCATATATGGTTATCCAAAGCCATTCTTTTGTTGAGGCTGTGTCACTGATGTTGGCTTGCTCATTGCTCCATTCATTTTCCATACTGGGTTATTCATGTTTGTGACATTGAACCATATTGTTACTTGTGACATTCTTGTTCTTTACTGTGTACCTGGCCTGCACACATGTGCTTTGATGGTTCAGTGGTGTTTTCTGAAATTTGCAGTAGTCTTCATTGCAGTATTTGCCATTGTTCACCTTGACTTGTTCCTATACACTTTGTTTCAACTTGTTTTGCTGGTGCACTCGTTGCCTGCATCACTTGTTTACTACATTTGCTACTTCCTGAATGTTGCAGTGTTGTTTTATTCACTTGGTGGCATTTTGTTTGCTCACCATTTACACTGTGCAGTACCCCTGCTGCATTCGTTTGATTGTTGTAATTGGGTTTTCGGCTGCAGTTTGTTGTCATCTTTTCTTGACCGCTTTCGCATTTGTCTCTGCAATTTTAATCGACACCTGGACTTATGACATTCGCGGCGATGCTTGTGAATTTTCATTGGGTACATCATCACTATAGTGGCAAGGAAGTGCACGCAAGCGTGAACTGCAGCCACACGGTATTCAATGGGTACATCATCACTGTAGTGGCACGGCAGTGCACGCAAGCGTGAACTGCAGCCACACGGTATTGGTTTTGGTGTTATCTCTTTTGCTTTTGATTTATGGATCTATTTCGTATCCCAGATGTTGTAGTGGCGAGGCAGTATACGCGTGCGTATACTGCAGCCCTACTCGTGTTGACCTTTTAATTGATGTTCCAATTGTTTTGAATTAGTTCGCGTTATATTTACTGTTATCCGATTTCTTATTTAAGAATCGGATAGGTAAATTTATTTCTGTGACTGTCGTCTAATTATTATTTGATTATTACTGCCTCTATGCACTAATAACTGAGTTTGAATTAGACTGACCCGGGTATTATTTTCTTTTGAATTTAATACTCGGGTCAGACCGAGCATTTACAGGTTGTAGATATCTTGATTCAGGTTGCTGCTAGAGCTATGAAGTCCTTTCATACCTTTTGGAGTAGTCGACATCATTTATAGAAGTCTGTAATTGTATTGGAAGATATGTATTCATGTATATTATATATGTTAATGTACTTTATATGTAACTTCCAGAGTCGACAGTTGTTGTTGTATCATATGTATTGTACCACGTGTATTGTAACTGACATCAGTTATTGTATATATATATATGAGATTCTGTGATCTATTCTTTTGTGTTATTGTGGATCTTGTTAGACCACTACTCTGATAAATACTTTTAAGTGTGGTATATTCATATCTATTTCCGCCTTTGTGATATGAATTATCTGTGACTGATTTATGTTATGCTTATTTCTATATTCGTTTTCGAAGATTATATATAGCCACCGCGTGATAGCTTTGAGTTTGCATCGGTATGTCGGATTTCCTCCTTAAATGAAATGCATGCTATACTATCTGACATATCGGTGCTCGCGCAAAGAAATTACACGGATGGTCGCTCCTCAACAGCCTTATTCTCCGTGCTAGTCGACAGCATTACACCGTAGTGTTCTTGGCTAGCATGGGTATTGAGGTGGGGCGTCACAGCTTGGTATCGGAGCCAAACTTCGGAACAATATGGAATATTATAACAAGGATCATCGTCCTAAGTCTATTTTAGGAGTCGTGCTTTAGGATTTAATTCGGGTCTTCGTACCGTTCTATCCTATTCTCTTTATGATTCCTTGTTTTATCAATCGAGTTTGATTGAAATTCATTTTTGTGAATATCATTTTCTTCTTCCTTCTTTCTTTTCTTAAAGAAGAAGAATTGGTTGAATCTGGCAGTCTTAGCGCTATTCAATCCAGTAGCCCATCTCTGGATGGCATATTCATATCTGCCCAACAACTTTTGGATCTTGTAAAGAATCAAAAGTTTATCTGTGCTTAGTTGAGATAGAGTCGCTGACTTGATCGACTTTTGCCCTGCTATTTTCTGTCTCGAGTACCTTGCTCGTTTTGCTTTGATTTTTTCCAATTGTTAATCGATTCTTCTTTTCCGTTTAGTTGTTATCACTTTTGTCGACTTTGATAACTTCTATTTCAGGAATTTTTGGGTATTCCTACTTTGATGGATTTGGAATCGAATTCTTTGGATTTTATTCACGTCTTCGTATGTGAATTCTTGTGATTGATTGTTTCTACAATCATTTTTGTGATTTGTCACTTTAAAAATATAAAGGTTTTCAATACTAGTAGTAAATATCAAAACTCTTTTATCAAAATGTTTTCAACTCTATTTTCAATACAAAACTCTTTTTCTCAAACCGTTTTCCAATCTACTAGTATATACAAACCTTTACCTCACTCGGATGAGAAATCTAATTAAACGGCTTAGTAAAACAAGTGGTATGAAACGCTTGCGTTCACTTCGTCGGTTAATTCTTGGACTTGTTCGATTGAACCTCATGTGACAATTTTCTAGTGAAGATTTACAGTTTGTTCGTAAATATTTAAGTTAAGCAAGTGGTTATGGGACATGAAGCTAAACTTTTACATTTACTAACTTAGTGTAATTGACACTTCTCGTTGATCATGACGATCATTTTTACGGTTAGACTAGGCCTCATCGGTGTGATTTCGTCTCACGCATATCACTTGGGCTTTGAGGATTGTCTAAACACCATTTGTGTGATTTCGTTCACACATACCTTTTCGGTTAGACTAGGCCTCATCGGTGTGATTTCGTCTCACACATATCTCTTGGGCTTTGAGGATTGTCTAGACACCATTTGTGTGATTTCAATCACACATACTTTCCTTTTGTTTGCGAGGTTAGACTAGACACCACTTGTGTGATTCCACTCACACATACCTTTTTGAATTTTGGTTAGTCTAGACCTCAATCTGTGTGATTTCGACTCACACATGTGGGGTAGCGCCCCACGGTCTTCGGGCCATTCGTGTGTCAAAATTAATGGCTTGCAACCATGAGATAGCGTCTCGTTATGCGTTGCACGTGTTGGTGATTTTCATGCTCATGTGTAGGTGAGATTCCGTGCTCCCGTTCTCGCTTTGCGTTGCACGTGTTGATGATTTTTCATGCTCGCGTGTAGGTGAGATTCCGTGCTCCCGTTCTCGCTTTGCGTTGCACGTGTTGGTGATTTTCATGCTCACGTGTAGGTGAGATTCCGTGCTCCCGTTCTCGCTTTGCGTTGCACGTGTTGGTGATTTTCATGCTCACGAGTAGGTGAGATTCCGTGCTCCCGTTCTCGCTTTGCGTTGCACGTGTTGGTGATTTTCATGCTCATGTGTAGGTGAGATTCCGTGCTCCCGTTCTCGCTTTGCGTTGCACGTGTTGGTGATTTTCATGCTCATGTGTAGGTGAGATTCCGTGCTCCCGTTCTCGCTTTGCGTTGCACGTGTTGGTGATTTTCATGCTCATGTGTAGGTGAGATTCCGTGCTCCCGTTCTCGCTTTGCGTTGCACATGTTGGTGATTTTCATGCTCATGTGTAGGTGAGATTCCGTGCTCCCGTTCTCGCTTTGCGTTGCACGTGTTGATGATTTTTCATGCTCGCGTGTAGGTGAGATTCCGTGCTCCCGTTCTCGCTTTGCGTTGCACGTGTTGGTGATTTTCATGCTCACGTGTAGGTGAGATTCCGTGCTCCCGTTCTCGCTTTGCGTTGCACGTGTTGGTGATTTTCATGCTCACGAGTAGGTGAGATTCCGTGCTCCCGTTCTCGCTTTGCGTTGCACGTGTTGGTGATTTTCATGCTCATGTGTAGGTGAGATTCCGTGCTCCCGTTCTCGCTTTGCGTTGCACGTGTTGGTGATTTTCATGCTCATGTGTAGGTGAGATTCCGTGCTCCCGTTCTCGCTTTGCGTTGCACGTGTTGGTGATTTTCATGCTCATGTGTAGGTGAGATTCCGTGCTCCCGTTCTCGCTTTGCGTTGCACATGTTGGTGATTTTCATGCTCATGTGTAGGTGAGATTCCGTGCTCCCGTTCTCGCTTTGCGTTGCACGTGTTGGTGATTTTCATGCTCATGTGTAGGTGAGATTCCGTGCTCCCGTTCTCGCTTTGCGTTGCACGTGTTGGTGATTTTCATGCTCATGTGTAGGTGAGATTCCGTGCTCCCGTTCTCGTTATGCATTGCACGTGCTGATGAATTTTCATGCTCGCATGTAGGTGAGTTTTCGTGCTCCCGTTCTCGCTTTGCGTTACATGTGCTGATGAGTTTTCATGCTCGCGTGTAGGTGAGTTTTCGTGCTCCCGTTCTCGTTATGCGTTACATGTGTTGATGAATTTTCATGCTCGCGTGTAGGTGAGTTTTCATACTCTCCTTCGAGTTTTCATACTCTGTTCGAGTTTTCATACTCTCCTTCGAGTTTTCATACTCCGTTCGAGTTTTCATACTCTCCTTCGAGTTTTCATACTCCGTTCGAGTTTTCATACTCCGTTCGAGTTTTCATACTCCGTTCGAGTTTTCATACTCCGTTCGAGTTTTCATACTCTCATTTCAGTTTTCATACTCCGTTCGAGTTTTCATACTCTCCTTCGAGTTTTCATACTCCGTTCGAGTTTTCATACTCTCATTCGAGTTTTCATACTCCGTTCGAGTTTTCATACTCTTATCTTGTGATTTCTGGATTTCTTGTGTAGATTTCTAGAATTTGTGCTTCACCAATTTTCGTGATTTCTATTGATAAGTTTTATCAATTCTTGTGCATTGGTGAATTCGTGTGTTATTGACTTGTTATGAATACAAGTTTAGGGTATGATATCCCTTTCTATCTTTGAGAAGATTCTTGTGACACTTTTGATGAATGAAAATCCACTTATCGAAGTTGCTACAGATATCGCTGTTTTAATCACGTGTTTTAAAAATTGTTTCAAAATAAAAATCGTTTTCAAAATTTTTATAGTTTACGCTTTCAAAAGAATGAGGAAGCGATTTAAACGTTTCAGCAAAATCGAGGACTATGACCCCTTTCTTTTACTGATTCGTTTAATTCCGGACTTGTCCGTTTGAGGGTGAAAATTTGTAAATTCCTTTTATGAAATTAAGAGAATATTTTGTGATTGTATTGCCCATTGAGTGCTTTAAGAATTCTGGTCGATGCGCTTGATCAACGTTATCGATAGGAATCTCCTAGACGCTTTGATGAGACAATCAGACACAATAAATTGAATTTTAAAATGTAAATTTTTCTGAAAAGATAATTACATAAAGTAAATTGTAAATTTCGAAAGTTTTAGCTTTTCGGGAAAGAATATTATTTAAAACAACTCTTTTCCGACACTTCTATTCTGGCGATTCCCATGGGAACCAAGACTCTATCGTTTGTACCAATGCTAATCGTGTTAGTTTGCATGCCATTCTCTTGCAAAAGAGAACGTGCTGTCTCTTGTGTTTCTAAATCATTAATGCCTATTGAGACTAGATATGTCACTCATGATTTAGTGCTCTTGGCTATTGATTTCGTTCTTCAAGATTTGGCATCATTATTTTGGGTAAGAAATTTGTTCTCTACCCTGATCATGAAGCTTGGGAATATTTATTTTCTCATAAGGAACATGATTTGCGTCAACCACGTTGACTCGAGCTCCATACATCTTATGATCTTGATATTATTTACCACTTCCGGATGGGAAATCGTGTTGCCGATGCACTTGTCGTAGGCAAACAAGTGGTTGTTCTTTGATGATGTCCGCATGGAATCATCTTTTCACCAGGTTCATCAGACGTTTCGATGTACTTCGTTTTATTGAGCTTCGTCTCATTCCTTTTAGGGACTTATGTCTGATGTTCTTTTATGTTGATCGGTTCATTGGACGTACCGTTTTTGTACTACGTCGGCGTTCCGAATTAATGAAGCTTTGATTCATCTGGCGTATCGTTATTGTACTACGCTGTTGTTCCAAATTAATCGTGTTTCACCTATGAAAGGTGTTGTGCGTTTCAGTCGGTCGGGAAAGTTAGTGCCTCGATATATTGGGCCATTTCCTATCACTGAACGTATTGGTTTCTTGGCTTATCGCCTCTTATTACCGGCTCAATTTTCTGTTATTCATGACGTGTTTCACGCGTCTTTCTTTTACGGAAATGCCTTAGGGATTCCCATTTTTATTCTTGAGCCCGGTATTATTGAAGAAATTGAAGTTTCACCAGATTTGACTTTGAGCAACATTCTATTCACATCAATGCTTCAGGGGTTCAACACCCTCGAAATAAAGATGTTTTTCTCGTGAAAGTTTATTGGTTCTCAAATCCTATGGATTTCACTTAGGAATCCAGAGAATTCATCGAGCAAACACGTTCAGGCTCTCTCTCTCTCTCTCATGCTCTATATGGTGAACTTCCTATTTCAAATTTCTTCATCGTGTGTTGATATATTCTTATGGTTGTTACCTTTTGCCCATTTATTCCTTAAGATTGCGAGGACGCAATTTCTTTAAGGAGGGGAGTCTGTAACAACCCGATATTTTCGTCAATTTTCAAATTGAAGTTTTTAAATTTTAAATTACAAATGGTTATAAAGTTTGAGGGGCTTTGATTTTTAAATAGTGGTTCATTTGTCTTTGGGCCGTGAAAATTTTTAAAAAAAAACCCAATACCCTTTCCTTTTTCTTCGACTTAAACCCGATCCCCTCTTTCTCATTTTCTATTATTCGTTCGAAACCTAAAACCACCGAGAGAACAAAAATGGTGGCGGCCTCGTGCTCCATCGATCGTCATCACCAATTAGGGCTTCGGGAGGATCGGCTTCGTCAGTTCGAGTTCAACTTCGTCCTGGCTGCTCGATGGGGCTCATCTTCATTCGTTCTCCTTCGTTCGAGAATTAGGGCTTCATCAATTAATGGCTGCTCGCCCTCGCGCTCGTTCATCTTCGCTTCCGTTCGTGGCAAAGGTGAGTTTGCTCACATCTAATTCTTGGCTCGAGTTATTTGTGTGTTTTGTTGCTTGAATTCTTGGCGGATTATTGCTTCGAATTTTAGTGATTTCGATTTGAACTTGTGTGAGTTTTACTCACATCTATTTCTACTTGGTTTTCTCGGCACTGTTTTGTTGAGATGTTGATGTTTTCGATTTTCGTATGGATGTTGGAGATGATTTCTGGTTTTGGCAATTTCGTATATTTGTGTGATTTGATATCTACGGCAATGATTTCACGGCTTTGATACGTTGACTCTCGACTTCACTTCCATATACATTAATGACTTCGGCCATATGAATTTTTGTGTATCGAGTTGGATTACACGAGGTTGACTTCGAGTGACTTCGACTTGTACCTTGCTGAGTTTTAACTTGGATTTGTCGACTGTTTTTGACCTGAGACTTTGATTTCTTTCGTGACTTCACATTTTGACTTCTGGTAAACCCTTGAGTTGTACCACTGCAGATATTCTCAGTCTTGTTTGATTTCCTTGGCCACCGTCTTGATCATGTCCCCTTTGAACTTGAAGTGGTACGTGTTATAAGCTTATCAATTCGATGTTTGACACTGTCAAACTCGGCTCTGACTTGATAATGTGTTCGACTTTTATGTGATTGCTCCACTGGGTTGTTTTGATGTCCTGAGTTGACCTGCTGCCTGGTTATGTTAACATGCGTGTGTAAATATGAATCCATTCACCTAGTATTGCACTTTGGTCTTCATATGTACACTGGGATTGGCAATTTGATAAGTGCTTCGAGTTGCTGCCGTTTCTACTCTTGTTCATGCAGTTTTATATGATGATTATTCAAGTCATTTATACTTTATGGTGTATACATGTGCATGTTATCACTTGATGTTCACTGTTCATGTCATTCTTTTGGCCAGTTTGCTTTGCATTCTCTTTGTGTATTATCACTACTTCATGTTCATATATGGTTATCCAAAGCCATTCTTTTGTTGAGGCTGTGTCACTGATGTTGGCTTGCTCATTGCTCCATTCATTTTCCATACTGGGTTATTCATGTTTGTGACATTGAACCATATTGTTACTTGTGACATTCTTGTTCTTTACTGTGTACCTGGCCTGCACACATGTGCTTTGATGGTTCAGTGGTGTTTTCTGAAATTTGCAGTAGTCTTCATTGCAGTATTTGCCATTGTTCACCTTGACTTGTTCCTATACACTTTGTTTCAACTTGTTTTGCTGGTGCACTCGTTGCCTGCATCACTTGTTTACTACATTTGCTACTTCCTGAATGTTGCAGTGTTGTTTTATTCACTTGGTGGCATTTTGTTTGCTCACCATTTACACTGTGCAGTACCCCTGCTGCATTCGTTTGATTGTTGTAATTGGGTTTTCGGCTGCAGTTTGTTGTCATCTTTTCTTGACCGCTTTCGCATTTGTCTCTGCAATTTTAATCGACACCTGGCCTTATGACATTCGCGGCGATGCTTGTGAATTTTCATTGGGTACATCATCACTATAGTGGCAAGGAAGTGCACGCAAGCGTGAACTGCAGCCACACGGTATTCAATGGGTACATCATCACTGTAGTGGCACGGCAGTGCACGCAAGCGTGAACTGCAGCCACACGGTATTGGTTTTGGTGTTATCTCTTTTGCTTTTGATTTATGGATCTATTTCGTATCCCAGATGTTGTAGTGGCGAGGCAGTATACGCGTGCGTATACTGCAGCCCTACTCGTGTTGACCTTTTAATTGATGTTCCAATTGTTTTGAATTAGTTCGCGTTATATTTACTGTTATCCGATTTCTTATTTAAGAATCGGATAGGTAAATTTATTTCTGTGACTGTCGTCTAATTATTATTTGATTATTACTGCCTCTATGCACTAATAACTGAGTTTGAATTAGACTGACCCGGGTATTATTTTCTTTTGAATTTAATACTCGGGTCAGACCGAGCATTTACAGGTTGTAGATATCTTGATTCAGGTTGCTGCTAGAGCTATGAAGTCCTTTCATACCTTTTGGAGTAGTCGACATCATTTATAGAAGTCTGTAATTGTATTGGAAGATATGTATTCATGTATATTATATATGTTAATGTACTTTATATGTAACTTCCAGAGTCGACAGTTGTTGTTGTATCATATGTATTGTACCACGTGTATTGTAACTGACATCAGTTATTGTATATATATATATATGAGATTCTGTGATCTATTCTTTTGTGTTATTGTGGATCTTGTTAGACCACTACTCTGATAAATACTTTTAAGTGTGGTATATTCATATCTATTTCCGCCTTTGTGATATGAATTATCTGTGACTGATTTATGTTATGCTTATTTCTATATTCGTTTTCGAAGATTATATATAGCCACCGCGTGATAGCTTTGAGTTTGCATCGGTATGTCGGATTTCCTCCTTAAATGAAATGCATGCTATACTATCTGACATATCGGTGCTCGCGCAAAGAAATTACACGGATGGTCGCTCCTCAACAGCCTTATTCTCCGTGCTAGTCGACAGCATTACACCGTAGTGTTCTTGGCTAGCGTGGGTATTGAGGTGGGGCGTCACACCTATAGTAGTGATTTTGGGACGTCGTAACAATGTTTTACGCAACATTCGTTTTGGCCCAAATAAATATGTTTAAGAGAATGATTTTCTTAAAGAATGAAATATATACTTAATTTCGATTTAAGTATATTGAATATTTTCTAAGTGTTGAAAATAAATAAAATTCATGAATTACTTATTTAATAAGTATGGAAATGTTTTCCAATATAAAGTGAATATTAGAGAATTTATATTTTTGAAGATAAATTGAAATGAATAATTGAAGTCACATATTCATGAATATTTTAGAATGAAAATTCACTATAGAATTTATGAATGAAAAGGGAAGTTGTAAAAAAATAAATATTGATTTATTTTTGAAGTGTGAAATTATATATCTTGTAAAGATATTTTGTGAAATAAATAATTTGAAAAATTATTTGGAATCTGGTGATGTGTGCATATCAATTGATAGTTCAATAACCGACTATCAATATTTCCCTTTGAATGGGTAATTGATGTGATTTGTTTGAATTTGAATGCCACACTTATTTTTGAATAAGCGCTCACTATTCGGGTTAACCGGGAAAGGACCATGGGGTCGTATAACCCATTCCGAATATGTGATACGTCGTTATGAACTGCAATTGATGACCGGTGTTGAAGACCGAGTATTTGTGAAAGCGATAGGATGACCTATCGATTGTCTCTGCACTGGGTAGCTCCTGGTATAGAGATTCCTTAAGTGATGGAAAATTCGATCGGGATTGTGAATACCCGGATTGCAAGGGCTTCGTAAGAAGTGCCTTCGGTTTTGTTCGAGCCCGGAACAGACTTGTATGGATTGTATGTCTGACGTTACAAATTGAGATATAAAGCAGATTTCTTTCAAATATATTTCTGTTGGTGGCGAAGAATTTATTCTTTTAGCTTAACACCCTTCTCTGAGACGTACGAGCTCAGAGGTTATGTAGTTGAATGTTATCAGCGATATATTCCCAATTTGGTAATGTGACATGCTGAGTGTTGCTGTGAAATGATCATTGTGTTGATTATTTGTGATAGGATCGTTTATTTGATCGTCTATCCTGGTGATCATCTCTATGATCATTTGTTGACCCAAAGCATGGCTTTTGTATAAAGTATGTTTTTGTGGACGTGACTTCGTCGAGCCTCACACCCCGTGAATGGTCAAAACAGGAAAGATGCGGCAAGGTTATGAGGGGTAGCGCCCTTTAGGATGTGTGCATTTCCTTCTGGAAAAGGGTGGTATCATGGTATGGAGCCCAGATACTTACTCATGTTGAAAACACTTTATGATTGTGTGAATTGATTGCGAGCGCTCGGTGAAAGGTCCCAAAGGACCGGGGGATGACATATTCAGTCAGTTGTTACTCAGTTAGGGGTAACCCGGCCTTGTGTTGGTAGAGATCGGTTTGGTTCTCAGGGATGTCCATCCAGAGGCATTCTCATGTGGCAATGGGAAGTTCCTTGGCCTGATCATTCGTTGGAAATCCAAAGAAACAATACGATCTTGTACGGTATTAGTTGTAGAACCTATCATTCACTTATGGTGGCGCCCTACTGTTTGGATGGTAGCTATAGTAGGCATAGTTCGTAATGTCTATGCTGGCTAAGATTTATATTCTACTTTCGAAATGAATTTTTCTCTACACTATGCACTAGTAATAATATCAAATGTTCTTTTAATGCGTATCAAGCATCTTTGACTATCATAAGGAGAAATCTCCTCCGATTCTGCGTTTGCATGTGTGTGTGTGCAGGAGGTCTTATGGTAGTCTCATTTTTAAAAGCATTGCGAATTGACTTTAAAAATATTCCTCTATTTTGATTTTGAAGATGTAAGGACCCGCTAAATTAATAACATTTAATAAATCAAATTTATATAATTTCTAATTTGATTATGAATAAATGTAGAGTTTTGGTATAGTAGTTGCAATTTAGTGTAACTATAAAATTTTATGACAATAGATGTGGATAATGTAAATTGTCACAACTTGATCTAAAGCAAAATTTTAAGAAACAAATAAATGTTGAATCTGTGAATGTTAGTTAACTTGAATGGTATTCATTAGTATAAAGGTGCAATTAGTATAGATAGTAATATTTAATGTCTGTAGTGAAAAGGAAAAGGGTCTAATAGAAACATAAAATTTATTTTATGTAAACAAAAGTATAGTTTTGAACAAATTTATGAAAATTGATAGAAACAGTGTTTGTAATCAGTTTGGTTATTTTATATTGAAAGATAGAGATGTGTAAATTCGTTAATGAATTTATAATGGGAAGGAATGGTAAAAATGAAGAATATATAATAATAAGCATTTGACTCAATTATGGGAATTAAATTATAATAAATGGTCATTTAATAATTTAACGTTCTACGAGTAATAATTGGGTGGAATCAGTACAAAATTTGGAAATGCATAAACCTCAATAAACATTCTAACTTAATACAATTATGCAAATGTAGGAATTAGTTATAAGCGTATAATTTTGAGTATGATAACTATTAGTATAAAATACCTTTATATTTGAAACACATTGTAAGGCATAATTAATTGAGTTGGGAAATTGAGAATGATTTCAAGGTATATGAACATTTGTGCTACTTAAATTAGAATTAACGCAGTAGCTAAATTTGTGAAATCTAAACTTATGGGACATAGTGTGTAGGATCTTTACTGAGAAAAATTTACTTTACATGTAGTGTAAATTCCTAATACAATGAGACTATGGGTTATAGTAAAGTTTTAAAACAAGATTTTATCTATGAGAGTAAAGGAATGAAGGTAATTGGATTTTTGCAATTAAGGAAATTTAAACGTTTATTATTAAGTTAAGTGAGATTTAAGTTGAGTTTGAAAATATTTATGTATGTTAAATTCATGCATTCGGCTATAACGGATTTAATAATAAAAAGATGAAATGGTGAAATCAAGTGGATATAAAGGTGTCAATTTTACATTGAATTTCATATTCACCATAAAAAGTTAATTGACAACAAGAAGTTAATATAGGAATCAAACCTTATTTATTTATTTGGATTTGTTGCAATAGTTAAGTCCATAAATTAAAGTTAAAGCTAATTCAAATTTAGTTGGACCATGGTTGATACAACTTTAGAAAGCAAGATTTTATTTATAATTTGAATATTAAATCCAACAAATGGTATTTAATACATATAAAATAGAATTGAACGTAAAATATTACGTTATTGAATATAAAATGTAATTTGTAAACAATTGAGTGAATTTAATAGATTTATCAAACCTATAATATTGAATTCATTAAAATTGGAATTAATAATAGTTAAGGAAAATGAGGGAATGATATTTGAAATCATTGCAATAGATATTAATTTAGGATTTCCTTAAATAAATTAAGGCGAATAAATGGAGAGAAAATTTATTAATAATTTGGAATTTAATTATGGTAAAAAGGTTAATTGCAATCCAAAGATGAGTTGGAATGGAAATCAAGTATTTATTTAATTTGATTTAAGAGGAGAGTATAAAAGTATAAGATTAAATAATTGGATTTTTGAGAATAAAAAAATTTTAATTCCAAATAATAAGAAGTGCAGAAATTGACACTGCAAATTGATATATTTATATATTTTAATTCACATCCAAGCTTGGTAAATAATTTAGAATTGATTGAAGTATATAAATAACGAAATGGGGCCTATATTAGAAGTTGAAATATAAAAATTGGATTTTTAATTTATTTGATTTATTTAATAAATATTAAAAATAGCCATTTTTGTCACGGACTCGGATTTCGACGAAACCAGTTTCATCGGATCCGTATCGGTGAATTGTTATAGAGTTTCAAATTTCGTATCGATCGGACTTGTCGTTTGATCGTACGGATGCGAAACGCCTTGAAATCAAATTTATTAAAAATCAATTTGAAATCAATTTGGAAATCTTGTTTTCAGCATAACTTCTTCATACGATCGAATTTGGTCGTGAAACTTTTTCCATCGCGTTCAGAATATTTTAAAACACCTATTTGGATATATAGTTTTAACAGATTCGGTTCCGGGGTCAGAACGGGCTTTTTGGGCCAACAACCGTTTAGCACGTTCGTTATCCGTACCCACCTAGCCTTCTTCTATTTGTCTATATATATGCGATCATAAACCCTAGCCTCCTTTCTTATGACAATTGAATATACGTACATTTCTTCATATCTTTCTCCTCTTCAATGGTTGCAAAACCTAGATCTATCCACAGTTCAAAAAAAAATCAAAAGTCAAAAACTCAAAAATTTCAGAAAATTCTCAAAAAAATATATGTTGAAGTATTCGATACGCGTAATCTACTGGTATAATTCGTTTTCCAATTGGGGCTGTCGTTTGCTCAGAATAAATTCAAACAGTCCGTGACCTTCCATCACCATCGTCGAAAACTTCGTCAGATCGCCAAACCCTTTCTGGGTATTGGAGAGGGAACCGAGGGGATCGCATCTATATGGTTTGTTTGTCGTTTCAACGGTCGGATTGGCCCCTAAATTTCAACTAGGGTTTGTGTAAAGGGGCGGCTGCTGGTTATTGGCAAAGCTGGAGGGTGCCGCACCCACGTAGGAAGGAGGAGGGGACCAGGGCGGCGTTCGCAGGTGGTGGCGATGGCATCTAAAGGTGGCGGGGCGGAGTGTTTGGCGGCGGCTGTAGGTGGGATATTGGGTTCGGTTTCAAGCAAACGCGTGAGAGAGGGGGGTCGGGTTCGTGAGAAAGGCTCTGATGACGTGGACAATGGATGAATGTGAGTTTGTTTTGTTTTTAATTAATTTGATTTCAAATCGAATTTCCAACATAACTTTTTCATACGTGATCCGATTCACGCGAAACTTTTTTTGTTAGGATCGTAATTTAATTCCGGACTTGATGACGCTGGTTTGGACGATTTCTGAGACGGGCGAATTTTTGGGTTTAAATTGAATTTGAATTCAATTTAAATTCAAAAGGTGAGTGTTTTAACCCACTCACAATTACTAGAAGCTTTTATGTTTGTTAAATAAATTTTAGAAATGAATAGAAATTTATTTATGAGCTTTTGGCATGTTATTTCATTCATATCTGTTGAATTGCAATTTATTGAATTAAACTGTTAATTTGATTGATTTATTGCGTAGTAATTGACTGTTAGAAATTATCGTTTGCATATAAACTGCTAGTTAACAGTTATATAAATTTTTACTGAATATAAAACTATTAGATTAATAGTTGATAAATTTAATTGGAATAAAACTGACAGTTATCACCTGTTGTATATGTTCATATATATATTTTGTTATTGATTGAGATTGGTTGATGGTTGCGATTGGATGATGGATGTTGTTGATGAGTGAATGTTTATTGCATATCATTAAATTGCAAAATTTATCATGCATATTTCATTATTCGGGATTGTGGTTTGAAATGATAAAACCGCAAAGTTTTATTTTAATTTGCGGATTGAAATGATAAATATCCGTATCACTTGACCATAGGATAGAAAATTATATACAGGCACCGCGGTATATATATAATTATTTTAAAATGTGATTTCTATGGTTTGGATGGAATACGGTTTATAATAATCTTAAATTTTATACCGTATAAATATTTTTCTTCCGTATTTATGTACATGAAAAGTTGGAAATTTTGAAATAAAAAGGTGTATAAATTCCCTTAGTAAAATGGAAGAAAATTTAGAAAATGGAGTTGGATAAATTTATATCATATGTTTAAATGTTAAGTTTGGAAATTTAAGATATGATATTTATAATTGGATTTTTCCCAAGATAAATTGAAATGAATATTCTAATATGAATTTGAATTGGAAAAATATTCTAATATAATTGGAATCGAAAAATACATATGTTTTATTACTAGAAATTGGAGTTGTTTAAGGATTTATGTGAATATTCAAACTAAATAATAAAACATTTAATTTGTTGAAAGAATATATTCCAATTTTAGTTTTTGAATATTAATACTCCAATGGATTTATATATATGGAAATTGAAATGGTTTTGGAACTTAAGAGTGATATCTAAATTATGGTTTTAACTTTAGATAAAGAAATATTTCCATAAAGCCATATAACTTATTTCTTTACAAAGTGACAGTAAAGTTAAGCCTTTGAAATTCATATACCGTTGAATATCCAAACCATTTGAGTTTTAAAAGTTATGGTTTGAAATTATGGATTTCCAAAAATATTATGCTTTGAAAATATTCGATTTTCAGATATTATGAAGTTAAAGCCTTTTTATTATTGGAAAGGAATTATATTTGGGATAAGTGGTAAAATATGGTTTTGGGTTTTGGAATGATATCGTAATATTATGGTTTTGAAATGGATTATATTCTGGTTTAAAAGTATAAACTGTTTTAAATAACCGCGGTGTTATAATAACGATGGGTTGGCAAAGAGACCGGGATCGGATATGGACATACTCTCTGTCGATACCGAAAACCACTTTGACTAACCGTGTACGCGGTGGAGTTCCAGAATGAAGTAGGTGGTGGCGACGTTTCTTGTAAGGTAAATACGTGGACCCAACTCCCGTGAGTTGGCATAAGGTGGCTAAAACAGGAGCGATTCTCAGGCCAATGAGGTCATTCCTCTGATCGGACGCTCCTCTTCGATATTATACTTTGACTTGGATTGATTCAGTGGCCACTTCTATATTTTGATTCTGGGGGAGTTAGTTCGAGGTGGGCGGCAGCTGCGCGCTGCGCGTTACCATCAGCCTGGATAGCAATTGGTATATCTACCCTGGCATTGCCTAGTTGTGCCGTGTCACCTACCCTATCGCGCCTTGTACGAGTTTGGTTTTCTCCCGTAGCCCGTGTGATATCCTCTAGTGGCTTCCCGATCAGGAGGGACTATGATATTGGATGGACTACTGGGACTATTACGTGTTAAGGGCTATATGGGTAACCCCTTAACGATATTAAAAAGTAAGTTTATTTTATGAATAGACGCTATTATAATAGCGCAATATACTATATAGTAAATAGTTTAACGGATCCTTAGGAGATGTAAATCCCGAGCATCTCTTGAGTTACTGTACTCATATTTATTTCTGTTTATTTAACTCACATAAGATATTCTAGCCTGACTCGAGTGTTTTTGTCTTTTCAAATTCGCTCGGGTCAGTCCGAGCATTTCAGGATAGCAGGTTTAGCTTTGGAGGACGAAGACGAAGATTCAGCATTATTTTATATATATAGTATTGCACCACACACTCTCTATATTCCGCTGCATTGTGTATTGGTATGTGTAACTCTGATGTTCATTGTATAAGTGAAATAACTGTTTTGTAAACTGTTTTGAACTGTATATTTATTATTATATTTTATCCTTCCGCTGTGAGATTCTATTTGTTTTATTCCTTCTCTGTTTTTCTTATTTACCCCATAACAATCCGCCCTTGCGTATGCTTTGAATTGGCATGTGTGTCGTTTTAAAGTGTGCGAAAAGGCGGGATGTTACATCTGGTATCAGAGCTTTGGTTTAGCGACTAAACCTTGGCTTTGTGGGGTTTGACTCTTTGTTAATAGGGTAGAAATATCCTATGGGAGTCGCTGAGTGTATATATATGAGAGAGCGTATTTGTTAGTTTTATAAAAAGATTTTGATATTGTGTTAATCTGTTCCGTTTTGTATTTATAAATTCTGGTTGATGCATGGGACGCTATGCCATCAATAGGGATTTCTAAACACTTAATAGGACAGACCGACATAATATCCGTTTTTAATATAGGTGAATGAAATAATTTTGCCTATTATATTTTCTATATATGAATTTTTTTTTTTAAAAGATATATATATATATATATTTGGTTGCTATAGATTGGGTGTTAGGCCATAAGAATATTTGTAATAAATTGAAGCTAAGAGAAACTATAATAAACCAAATTTGGAGATTTTAGAACTTAAGTCCGGGATTTTTGAAAATTTGCTTTCAAGGAATTTATGAAATATAAGGATTTGGTTTATAAGTATTTTCTTATATAAATATTTCGTATAATTTGGAAGAATTGTTTTAAAGAAGGTTTTGGAAAAAAATTAAATTCTGTACTTTCCTCTCTGTCGCTGGAAAATAAATTCGGCGATGGCGGCCGCATCATCGACTTTCATTTTCGAGTTTCAAAAGGGGAAAGGCCACTGTAGTAAATCCTACTGCAGATTTATTTTAAAATTTTCTAAATTTTTTTTTCTTTTATTGGTCTAAATATAATTAGAGATATTGAGTTGTAAGAACTTATTTATCTATTATTTTGAAATAAATTGAAATTTGACCCGGTATTTAAATTCTAAATTTTTCCGTTAATAAATTGTTAAAAAAAAAAAATTTATGTTAGGGAAAAAGAGGTTAAGTAATAAATGAATTGAAACCTCTAATTAAATTAAGAGAAGTATTGCAAGGTTAGAAAGAGAAATTGGATACGTAGGAAAAAATAATAATAATATGGATCAACATTGAATTAAATTAAAAGAATGGAGATTAAACTTGTAATAGTTCAATTGCATTTTCTTTAGCATAAATAACTTACCTATATAAAAGTTGAAATGTTAAATAAGAACTAGAATTGAATATTTTACAAGTAGGAATTTTAGAAATAATGAAGTATTCAATAAATTACCGTTATAAATAAGAATTAAATGGTATAGACTTAAGTGATAATTAAATTTTTATTGAAAATAAAGTTAAGTATTATTAATAGATGATAAAACCTGAGTATATAACATGAAATTCAAAATAAGAATTTATTTTAAGATTATTTACTTAAGTATGTTTTAAATCTCCCCTATTTTAATATAATAGAAAGTAGGAAGAATTGAAATGACTGAAATTCATAGTTGATGAATAAATAAAAAACTTCCACTTATAAGAATGAATGTTAGCAGATTTAGAAATTAAGGGAAATCTTACAAGTGAAGATATTCAAAATATTTGTTGTTATTAATGAGAATTTATTTTATAAACTTAAGTAATAAAAAAGAAATACAAATATAATGAATTTGGTGATAATTGGAAAATAAAACTTGTAAGAAATAAAGGAATTCCTCCATAAATAAAGGGAAAAAAATCAAAACACTGAATTATGGAATGAATGTATAATCAGCTATTTTGGTGTTGGTTTGAATTGTTTGATGTATGATTGTTGGGTAAGGAATGGTGGAGTTGTTGGATGAACCAATAATCTATCTTTGTTCCATCTAAGGCTGTTGAGCAACGGATGCACTTGATAGTTATTCTTCATTCGTACAACTTCAGAATTTGAGCCGAACAACTAATTGTTTTATTGATTGTTTGTTTGTGGTGTGTGCTGTTTGTTAAAAATGTATGGTTGTTGCATTTGATTGAGTATGAAAGATTGAATCCATTTGAATAGTCCATTTTAAAATAAATATTTAACCTTTTAGATTTTATTAGTAAATACAGGTGATGGAAGCCACTGCTACTGCTTTGATTCCTTAAAAATATAAGCGTATTGCCCGACAAATAGGTACGTTTTCGGATTACGTTTAAGGCGCTATTTTATATTTTTCCCATGTTGGGATATTTTATTTTGGATATATATGTAATATATTTGTATATTTGGATATTATATTTTCTCCAGAGTCCCTCCGTACAAAGGAGACTCTGCCAAAATTTTCCGTAAATTTTGGACTTAGAAATTTTTGAAAACATTTTCCAACTTTAATAATTCAAGTATTAAGAGACATAATGATTATAAACAAGCGTGTTTCATTAAGAAAAATTTAATCCAGTAAAATATTGTTTATAAGTTAATATTTGAAATAAGATGTACTGTTTACTCTTCCTTCTCCATTCTTTTTCCTTTTCGGGGACGAAAAGTTTTGAGTGGTGGAGAGTGTAAGGACCCGCTAAATTAATAACATTTAATAAATCAAATTTATATAATTTCTAATTTGATTATGAATAAATGTAGAGTTTTGGTATAGTAGTTGCAATTTAGTGTAACTATAAAATTTTATGACAATAGATGTGGATAATGTAAATTGTCACAACTTGATCTAAAGCAAAATTTTAAGAAACAAATAAATGTTGAATCTGTGAATGTTAGTTAACTTGAATGGTATTCATTAGTATAAAGGTGCAATTAGTATAGATAGTAATATTTAATGTCTGTAGTGAAAAGGAAAAGGGTCTAATAGAAACATAAAATTTATTTTATGTAAACAAAAGTATAGTTTTGAACAAATTTATGAAAATTGATAGAAACAGTGTTTGTAATCAGTTTGGTTATTTTATATTGAAAGATAGAGATGTGTAAATTCGTTAATGAATTTATAATGGGAAGGAATGGTAAAAATGAAGAATATATAATAATAAGCATTTGACTCAATTATGGGAATTAAATTATAATAAATGGTCATTTAATAATTTAACGTTCTACGAGTAATAATTGGGTGGAATCAGTACAAAATTTGGAAATGCATAAACCTCAATAAACATTCTAACTTAATACAATTATGCAAATGTAGGAATTAGTTATAAGCGTATAATTTTGAGTATGATAACTATTAGTATAAAATACCTTTATATTTGAAACACATTGTAAGGCATAATTAATTGAGTTGGGAAATTGAGAATGATTTCAAGGTATATGAACATTTGTGCTACTTAAATTAGAATTAACGCAGTAGCTAAATTTGTGAAATCTAAACTTATGGGACATAGTGTGTAGGATCTTTACTGAGAAAAATTTACTTTACATGTAGTGTAAATTCCTAATACAATGAGACTATGGGTTATAGTAAAGTTTTAAAACAAGATTTTATCTATGAGAGTAAAGGAATGAAGGTAATTGGATTTTTGCAATTAAGGAAATTTAAACGTTTATTATTAAGTTAAGTGAGATTTAAGTTGAGTTTGAAAATATTTATGTATGTTAAATTCATGCATTCGGCTATAACGGATTTAATAATAAAAAGATGAAATGGTGAAATCAAGTGGATATAAAGGTGTCAATTTTACATTGAATTTCATATTCACCATAAAAAGTTAATTGACAACAAGAAGTTAATATAGGAATCAAACCTTATTTATTTATTTGGATTTGTTGCAATAGTTAAGTCCATAAATTAAAGTTAAAGCTAATTCAAATTTAGTTGGACCATGGTTGATACAACTTTAGAAAGCAAGATTTTATTTATAATTTGAATATTAAATCCAACAAATGGTATTTAATACATATAAAATAGAATTGAACGTAAAATATTACGTTATTGAATATAAAATGTAATTTGTAAACAATTGAGTGAATTTAATAGATTTATCAAACCTATAATATTGAATTCATTAAAATTGGAATTAATAATAGTTAAGGAAAATGAGGGAATGATATTTGAAATCATTGCAATAGATATTAATTTAGGATTTCCTTAAATAAATTAAGGCGAATAAATGGAGAGAAAATTTATTAATAATTTGGAATTTAATTATGGTAAAAAGGTTAATTGCAATCCAAAGATGAGTTGGAATGGAAATCAAGTATTTATTTAATTTGATTTAAGAGGAGAGTATAAAAGTATAAGATTAAATAATTGTATTTTTGAGAATAAAAAAATTTTAATTCCAAATAATAAGAAGTGCAGAAATTGACACTGCAAATTGATATATTTATATATTTTAATTCACATCCAAGCTTGGTAAATAATTTAGAATTGATTGAAGTATATAAATAACGAAATGGGGCCTATATTAGAAGTTGAAATATAAAAATTGGATTTTTAATTTATTTGATTTATTTAATAAATATTAAAAATAGCCATTTTTGTCACGGACTCGGATTTCGACGAAACCAGTTTCATCGGATCCGTATCGGTGAATTGTTATAGAGTTTCAAATTTCGTATCGATCGGACTTGTCGTTTGATCGTACGGATGCGAAACGCCTTGAAATCAAATTTATTAAAAATCAATTTGAAATCAATTTGGAAATCTTGTTTTCAGCATAACTTCTTCATACGATCGAATTTGGTCGTGAAACTTTTTCCATCGCGTTCAGAATATTTTAAAACACCTATTTGGATATATAGTTTTAACAGATTCGGTTCCGGGGTCAGAACGGGCTTTTTGGGCCAACAACCGTTTAGCACGTTCGTTATCCGTACCCACCTATCCTTCTTCTATTTGTCTATATATATGCGATCATAAACCCTAGCCTCCTTTCTTATGACAATTGAATATACGTACATTTCTTCATATCTTTCTCCTCTTCAATGGTTGCAAAACCTAGATCTATCCACAGTTCAAAAAAAATCAAAAGTCAAAAACTCAAAAATTTCAGAAAATTCTCAAAAAAATATATGTTGAAGTATTCGATACGCGTAATCTACTGGTATAATTCGTTTTCCAATTGGGGCTGTCGTTTGCTCAGAATAAATTCAAACAGTCCGTGACCTTCCATCACCATCGTCGAAAACTTCGTCAGATCGCCAAACCCTTTCTGGGTATTGGAGAGGGAACCGAGGGGATCGCATCTATATGGTTTGTTTGTCGTTTCAACGGTCGGATTGGCCCCTAAATTTCAACTAGGGTTTGTGTAAAGGGGCGGCTGCTGGTTATTGGCAAAGCTGGAGGGTGCCGCACCCACGTAGGAAGGAGGAGGGGACCAGGGCGGCGTTCGCAGGTGGTGGCGATGGCATCTAAAGGTGGCGGGGCGGAGTGTTTGGCGGCGGCTGTAGGTGGGATATTGGGTTCGGTTTCAAGCAAACGCGTGAGAGAGGGGGGTCGGGTTCGTGAGAAAGGCTCTGATGACGTGGACAATGGATGAATGTGAGTTTGTTTTGTTTTTAATTAATTTGATTTCAAATCGAATTTCCAACATAACTTTTTCATACGTGATCCGATTCACGCGAAACTTTTTTTGTTAGGATCGTAATTTAATTCCGGACTTGATGACGCTGGTTTGGACGATTTCTGAGACGGGCGAATTTTTGGGTTTAAATTGAATTTGAATTCAATTTAAATTCAAAAGGTGAGTGTTTTAACCCACTCACAATTACTAGAAGCTTTTATGTTTGTTAAATAAATTTTAGAAATGAATAGAAATTTATTTATGAGCTTTTGGCATGTTATTTCATTCATATCTGTTGAATTGCAATTTATTGAATTAAACTGTTAATTTGATTGATTTATTGCGTAGTAATTGACTGTTAGAAATTATCGTTTGCATATAAACTGCTAGTTAACAGTTATATAAATTTTTACTGAATATAAAACTATTAGATTAATAGTTGATAAATTTAATTGGAATAAAACTGACAGTTATCACCTGTTGTATATGTTCATATATATATTTTGTTATTGATTGAGATTGGTTGATGGTTGCGATTGGATGATGGATGTTGTTGATGAGTGAATGTTTATTGCATATCATTAAATTGCAAAATTTATCATGCATATTTCATTATTCGGGATTGTGGTTTGAAATGATAAAACCGCAAAGTTTTATTTTAATTTGCGGATTGAAATGATAAATATCCGTATCACTTGACCATAGGATAGAAAATTATATACAGGCACCGCGGTATATATATAATTATTTTAAAATGTGATTTCTATGGTTTGGATGGAATACGGTTTATAATAATCTTAAATTTTATACCGTATAAATATTTTTCTTCCGTATTTATGTACATGAAAAGTTGGAAATTTTGAAATAAAAAGGTGTATAAATTCCCTTAGTAAAATGGAAGAAAATTTAGAAAATGGAGTTGGATAAATTTATATCATATGTTTAAATGTTAAGTTTGGAAATTTAAGATATGATATTTATAATTGGATTTTTCCCAAGATAAATTGAAATGAATATTCTAATATGAATTTGAATTGGAAAAATATTCTAATATAATTGGAATCGAAAAATACATATGTTTTATTACTAGAAATTGGAGTTGTTTAAGGATTTATGTGAATATTCAAACTAAATAATAAAACATTTAATTTGTTGAAAGAATATATTCCAATTTTAGTTTTTGAATATTAATACTCCAATGGATTTATATATATGGAAATTGAAATGGTTTTGGAACTTAAGAGTGATATCTAAATTATGGTTTTAACTTTAGATAAAGAAATATTTCCATAAAGCCATATAACTTATTTCTTTACAAAGTGACAGTAAAGTTAAGCCTTTGAAATTCATATACCGTTGAATATCCAAACCATTTGAGTTTTAAAAGTTATGGTTTGAAATTATGGATTTCCAAAAATATTATGCTTTGAAAATATTCGATTTTCAGATATTATGAAGTTAAAGCCTTTTTATTATTGGAAAGGAATTATATTTGGGATAAGTGGTAAAATATGGTTTTGGGTTTTGGAATGATATCGTAATATTATGGTTTTGAAATGGATTATATTCTGGTTTAAAAGTATAAACTGTTTTAAATAACCGCGGTGTTATAATAACGATGGGTTGGCAAAGAGACCGGGATCGGATATGGACATACTCTCTGTCGATACCGAAAACCACTTTGACTAACCGTGTACGCGGTGGAGTTCCAGAATGAAGTAGGTGGTGGCGACGTTTCTTGTAAGGTAAATACGTGGACCCAACTCCCGTGAGTTGGCATAAGGTGGCTAAAACAGGAGCGATTCTCAGGCCAATGAGGTCATTCCTCTGATCGGACGCTCCTCTTCGATATTATACTTTGACTTGGATTGATTCAGTGGCCACTTCTATATTTTGATTCTGGGGGAGTTAGTTCGAGGTGGGCGGCAGCTGCGCGCTGCGCGTTACCATCAGCCTGGATAGCAATTGGTATATCTACCCTGGCATTGCCTAGTTGTGCCGTGTCACCTACCCTATCGCGCCTTGTACGAGTTTGGTTTTCTCCCGTAGCCCGTGTGATATCCTCTAGTGGCTTCCCGATCAGGAGGGACTATGATATTGGATGGACTACTGGGACTATTACGTGTTAAGGGCTATATGGGTAACCCCTTAACGCTATTAAAAAGTAAGTTTATTTTATGAATAGACGCTATTATAATAGCGCAATATACTATATAGTAAATAGTTTAACGGATCCTTAGGAGATGTAAATCCCGAGCATCTCTTGAGTTACTGTACTCATATTTATTTCTGTTTATTTAACTCACATAAGATATTCTAGCCTGACTCGAGTGTTTTTGTCTTTTCAAATTCGCTCGGGTCAGTCCGAGCATTTCAGGATAGCAGGTTTAGCTTTGGAGGACGAAGACGAAGATTCAGCATTATTTTATATATATAGTATTGCACCACACACTCTCTATATTCCGCTGCATTGTGTATTGGTATGTGTAACTCTGATGTTCATTGTATAAGTGAAATAACTGTTTTGTAAACTGTTTTGAACTGTATATTTATTATTATATTTTATCCTTCCGCTGTGAGATTCTATTTGTTTTATTCCTTCTCTGTTTTTCTTATTTACCCCATAACAATCCGCCCTTGCGTATGCTTTGAATTGGCATGTGTGTCGTTTTAAAGTGTGCGAAAAGGCGGGATGTTACAGAAGATAAATAAACTGTTTGAGTTCTCACACCAGTCACATGACTGACTCGGAGTTTATTGTTTTTCTTCCTAAACTCTGGGTGCCCACCAATTTCTACATGGGTAGTCAAGAGTTAAGGTTTATCAGGATATTCTGGAGTTGCAGGAGGCAAGCTGGATGGCATGGCGTAATACTAGTATATAGTATTTCTTTTTCCGCTGCACTGCTTGTTGTTGTTGTTGTACACTCTGATGATATGATGTAATGAAATGTGATGAAATGTAATAACTGATATAGTTCTTTGTTTTAAAGATTATTCATTTATTATTATATGTTGTTCCGCTGTGAATTGTGAGATTCTGTTATTGTTCTGTTGTTTTCTTTTCGTTCTATTTTCTATTTTCTATCTTTCCTATTTTCTTCTACCTCTTTCTTTTTCTAAAACATTGATAATTCGTATTTCTGTTCACCTTGAATTAATCTATGGAGATTAGTGTATATTCAAGGGGTGCGGATTTGCGGGTCTTCACAGGTGGTATCGGAGCATATGGTTAAGCGACAACCATGGTTCTGTTGGGTATTACTCATTAGAGATAGAGTCAGTAGTACTCTAGAATGAGTTTGAGTGTAATAATAGCTATGAGAGCTTATTTGTTAGTGAATATAAAATTGTTTTATATTGTGATGATTGGTTTGTTGAGTGGTATATAGATTCTAGTTAATACGAGTAATTAACGTTGTTGATAGGGATCTCTAAACACTTGTACAGAACAATTCGACACAATATTGTTTTAAGTTGGGTAAATGAAATAATTTTGCCCTGATTATATTTTTATATATATAAAGGAATAATTTTTCAGAATTATTTAAAGTGTATATAAGTTGATTGTTTAGTTGTTTGAATAATCTAAATTGAAGAATAATTGTATAAGCAAAAGAATTATAAGAATTGAATTATAATCAAAGTGATTTACAATTGTGAAATAAACTTATATATATAAGAAGTGAAACTATATGAATATATTTATAAATATGAGTTGTGAATAAAAATGAATTTAAAGTTAAATGAAAATTTACTTTAGAATTGAAATCTGAATTTATTTACAAGTAGGAATTTAAGTTATGTAAAACCAAATATGGTTAAATGGAAATATAACTTAAGAGTTGTTGAATGAAGTTGATTTGGGTATAAAGTAAATTAATAAAGTTAAGTGATAAATGTGAACTTGAGTTTATAAATGAAATTCAACTTTTGTAATTGAATTAAATTAATGGATTTAATGTTAATCAATTGAATGTGAATTAAGTTGATATGGAATAATGAATGTAAATGTTAATTCATTAAGTGTTAATGAAAGTAAATTAGCGAAATTGAAAGCTATATAATTGAATTCAAATTAAAGGTAAATAAATTTGAATGGAATTGAATTTGATTTGGAAGTGAACCAACTTGAATATGAATTCGTGAATATAAACTAAGTGAAAAAGAATGTTAGTAAGAACATCCACTGTAATGAATCAAATGTGATTAAATTGAAAACCTATTTCATTGAATATTAATGAGAATAAGAATGAATATTTATTGGTTATGGATGATAGTTGGTTGATGGTTGAATTGATTGCTTTTACTACATTTGCTAAGTTGACATATATAGTTATTATGTTGCTATATGTTGTGTATTCATACTATTTTCATATATACATGTTCTCATGTTGTTTGTTAAGTGTTTAGTAGGTGCGGATCGCGTTTGCTTCGCATTTGGAGCTCGCTTTCGCGCTATATTAGCCGTATAGGCTTGCTAATAAAATATAAGGTACATATCTCGGATTAAATATCGTACTTTTACAATTTTTTCCCTTCGGGATGCCTCATTACTTGATGAGATGTATATTTGTGATATATATACTGTCATTTTTTTTTTGGATCGAGCCGCGCAAAGGAGACTATGGCGAATTTTTCCGGAAATTTAAGGCGTTAGAAAAATTTGAGAAAATTTGGAAAATTTTGAAAACTTTAACTTGATTTTGAAATTGAAAGTTAAACAATAGTAGTTGTTTTTGAAAAGATAACTAAGTATGATTTGAAAACTTAGTAAAGATTATAAGAAGTTAAACTATGGATTTTGGAAAGTTAATAAATTCTGTAACTTTTCTTAGTTAACAATTTCGAGGACGAAATTCTTTTAAGGGGGGAAGATTGTAACGACCCAGAAATTTTAGTAATTAAAATTTGAGTATTTAATTAATTTTAAATATTAATAAGTGAAATTATAAGTCGAATAAATTTATTTCGAATTATTGGATTTAATTGGATTATTAAATCGATAATTTAATATGTTAAATTATGGAAATAATTGAAAATCGAGTTAAACATGATTGAAAATGATTTGTAAAATTTTATTTTATCATGTTGGAGTTAGAATGATATTTTAGAACTTTTAAAATCGAATTAAAAGTTTATTTGTGAAAATTGAATATTTTAATATTTAAATCGACTAGTGAAAATAGTCAATTTTTGAACAGTTTCAGAATTGAACGAAACTAGTTCCATTGGATCCGTAATAGTTAGTTATTACCGGATTTCAATTTTCGTATCAATCAGAGTTATCGTTTGATCGTAGTAGCTCGAAACGCATCGAATTATTTTTAATATTAATTTGGCGAGTTAAAATAGCCATTTTTCAAACAGTCTCGGATTTCGACGAAACCAATTTCATCGGATCCGTAATATGATATTATTGTAAGGTTTCAAATTTCAAGTCAATTGGATTTACCGTTTGTCCTATACAAATTAAAACGCCTAGATAATCGTTTAAATCGGTTTAATTTAAATCGATCGTTTATTGCCATAACTCGCACAGATGTCCGAATTATCTTTCGAAACCTGTTCCATTGTGTCCGAAACGCGGGATAAACCCTAGAAACGCTGGTGGTTACGGCGCGTAAATCGGAGTTCGGGATTTCCGGATGAATAGTGTTCGAAAATTCCTTATAAATAGCCCTTCACTCTAAAAAAAAAAGAAACCTAACCCTAATTCAACTGCACAGCCGCCGCCCCCTCCTTTTCAATGGACAGAAAACACCCACGTTCTCCCCTCGATTTCTCGAAATCCATCAACTTTTAGACAAAACCCTCAACTACAAAATTGTAGAGCATGCCAAGATCCATCTATCCAACGGTCAAGATCATCATCGGAGGTCAGGATTCGCCAGAATTTGGCTATGAAGTGCACATGGTCGGCACGCGTTTCGAGATGCAATGGGGGGCCGCACGTGGCCGGTCATGGGCCGAAGGTAGAGGGAGTTAGGGGCTTCGACATGGAACTTCCTGATCGCGCTCAAGATCAACGTGGAGATCGAAAATTGGAACCCTAGTTCGTGATGCTTATGGGTTCCTACGCGTATGCTTTTGCCTGTTGCGTGAACGTGAAAGAAGAAGAGAAGGGGTAACGGCCTGATGTGGAGATGGGGAAATCAACGGCCAGTATTTGTTGTAGGTTTATAATTAGAAAATTATGTTGTAAATTTTAATATTATAAATCGTGTAACTTTGAAAATGTATAACTTTTTCATACGAGGTCGAAAACGCGCGAAACCAGTTGCGTTGGAATCGTATGGACGAGCACTACGCGATGGAATTGGATTGGAGTCGTTTGGAGTTAGTGAGAATTTTGGGTAAAATTAAACGTCCGTTTAATTTTACTCGAAATAAATCGCTAAAACGAAAATGAAATCAAGGTGAGAACTTCTCACTCAATCGAATCAGTTTCGATTTTATTTTAAATAGTTAGATTTAAAATATTTGAATGCATGTTTGAATGATGATGTTATCTATTGATTGTTAAAATAGACATTATGCGCCGTTAGTAAGCGGATGTTATTTATTAAAAACATATACCGCGAATATTTCATAAACAGTGAAATTGGTATTATATATAATAGCAATATATATATATATATTGGCATATGTATATATTGGAGTTATTGATTTCCCGCATTTATTTGTTTAGCGGATGAGACCCTATTGCGCCGTTATTAAGCGGATAATATTTAATAAAAACATATACCGCGATAATTCCGTACTGGAGCGGAATTGGTATTGTGCTAATGTTTGTGGATGCAGGAAAACAGGTTGGAGGGATCCAACTGGATTCCTCAACAGTTTTTATTTGATTTCAGATATTTTGATATTTGATGGATTATCATATCGATATATGATATCGTTGTTGTCGTGATTGACTATTTGGTATGTAGCATCATTGGACCAAATTTTGGAATTTTAAAATGATTTTTAAAGTGATTTTTGAAAGTATACGTTTATAAAATATTTTTGGAATTGATCCATTTTAAATAAGTAAGCGTATAATTTTTAATGTTATAAAAATTATGATTTTTGAGAAATATAGTTAAAAGTTGATTTTTGAAAATATGGGTTAATAACTTTATAAAAAGAGTTTAATCGAGATATTTTGAATTTTATTAAAAGTTTAAATATAGGATTTATAAAATTTAATTATTTTATGAATCAAAATGGTGAAATAATAAAGGAGATTAAAGACGCTTTAAAGAATAATATAAATTGATTTATATTAAGAGATTTATAAATGGATATTTATAAATTGAAATATTGACATTATAAAACGAGTTTTATAAGTGTTTGAATGAAGTGAAAATGAATTTTGTAAATGAATGGAATTTATAAAATTATAAATGGTGGAGTTATAAATGAAATTTATAAATAGTAAGATTTATAAATTTTGTGAAATTATTAAAGAATATATTGGATAAATAATTGAATCTTATAAGTTATAAGATTTATAATTATGAAGTTCAAAAGAACGATTCTTGTAAACAAATAAATTATAAGTGTTTAACTTATAATATGAATTTTAGTATATAATTGAGTTATAATTTGAAATAGGTTAATAAAGGAATTTATAAAGTAAGTAGTTATAAAATAAATAGAAATGGAATTTATAAACGTTGTTTTATAAATTCACCAACGACTTATTTTGATAAGTAAATTGTTATAACTTATTAATGGAGTTATATTCACGCTTTTTGAACTGTGAATAATCCTTTAAAATAAAATGAATAGAAAAGATGAAATTGATTAACGTAGTATATTCACGTTTTTGAATAGTGAATAATATGTTAAAGAAAATGTTTAGAATGTGATATTTTAAATTGAATTAAAACGATCTAACGATGTTTTAAAATGTGTTGAGATTCGAAACCATAGATTTCAACATTGATTGTTGAAATAGACGTTTTCGAGAAATAGAAGGAAATGGTGGACTATAACACTGTTGTTATAGTAAATGATTTCCGAAAGGAAATGTTTTGGATAGTATTGGGATTTATATATCTATTTTAATTTCGAATCCCTATACTAGTGATTTTGGGACGTCGTAACAATGTTTTACGCAACATTCGTTTTGGCCCAAATAAATATGTTTAAGAGAATGATTTCCTTAAAGAATGAAATATATACTTAATTTCGATTTAAGTATATTGAATATTTTCTAAGTGTTGAATGTAAATAAAATTCGTGAATTACTTATTTAATAAGTATGGAAATGTTTTCCAATATAAAGTGAATATTAGAGAATTTATCTTTTTGAAGATAAATTGAAATGAATAATTGAAGTCACATATTCATGAATATTTTAGAATGAAAATTCACTATAGAATTTATGAATGAAAAGGGAAGTTGTAAAAAAATAAATATTGATTTATTTTTTAAGTGTGAAATTATATATCTTGTAAAGATATTTTGTGAAATAAATAATTTGAAAAATTATTTGGAATCTGGTGATGTGTGCATATCAATTGATAGTTCAATAACCGACTATCAATATTTCCCTTTGAATGGGTAATTGATGTGATTTGTTTGAATTTGAATGCCACACTTATTTTTGAATAAGCGCTCACTATTCGGGTTAACCGGGAAAGGACCATGGGGTCGTATAACCCATTCCGAATATGTGATACGTCGTTATGAACTGCAATTGATGACCGGTGTTGAAGACCGAGTATTTGTGAAAGCGATAGGATGACCTATCGATTGTCTCTGCACTGGGTAGCTCCTGGTATAGTGATTCCTTAAGTGATGGGAAATTCGATCGGGATTGTGAATACCCGGATTGCAAGGCTTCGTAAGAAGTGCCTTCGGTTTTGTTCGAGCCCGGAACAGACTTGTATGGATTGTATGTCTGACGTTACAAATTGAGATATAAAGCAGATTTCTTTCAAATATATTTCTGTTGGTGGCGAAGAATTTATTCTTTTAGCTTAACACCCCTCTTTGAGACGTACAAGCTCAGAGGTTATGTAGTTGAATGTTATCAGCGATATATTCCCAATTTGGTAATGTGACATGCTGAGTGTTGCTGTGAAATGATCATTGTGTTGATTATGTGTGATAGGATCGTTTACTTGATCGTCTATCCTGGTGATCATTTCTATGATCATTTGTTGACCCAAAGCATGGCTTTTGTATAAAGTATGTTTTTGTGGACGTGACTTCGTCGAGCCTCACACCCCGTGAATGGTCAAAACAGGAAAGATGCGGCAAGGTTATGAGGGGTAGCGCCCTTTAGAATGTGTGCATTTCCTTCTGGAAAAGGGTGGTATCATGGTATGGAGCCCAGATACTTACTCATGTTGAAAACACTTTATGATTGTGTGAATTGATTGCGAGCGCTCGGTGAAAGGTCCCAAAGGACCGGGGGATGACATATTCGGTCAGTTGTTACTCAGTTAGGGGTAACCCGGCCTTGTGTTGGTAGAGATCCGGTTTGGTTCTCGGGGATGTCCATCCAGAGGCATTCTCATGTGGCAATGGGAAGTTCCTTGGCCTGATCATTCGTTGGAAATCCAAAGAAACAATACGATCTTGTACGGTATTAGTTGTAGAACCTATCATTCACTTATGGTGGCGCCCCACTGTTTGGATGGTAGCTATAGTAGGCATAGTTCAGAATGTCTATGCTGGCTAAGATTTATATTCTACTTTCGAAATGAATTTTTCTCTACACTATGCACTAGTAATAATATCAAATGTTCTTTTAATGCGTATCAAGCATCTTTGACTATCATAAGGAGAAATCTCCTCCGATTCTGCGTTTGCATGTGTGTGTGTGCAGGAGGTCTTATGGTAGTCTCATTTTTAAAAGCATTGCGAATTGACTTTAAAAATATTCCTCTATTTTGATTTTAAAGATAAATAAACTGTTTGAGTTCTCACACCAGTCACATGACTGACTCGGAGTTTATTGTTTTCCTTCCTAAACTCTAGGTGCCCACCAATTTCTACACGGGCAGTCAAGAGTTAAGGTTTATCAGGATATTTTGGAGTTGCAGGAGGCAAGCTGGATGGCATGGCGTAATACTAGTATATAGTATTTCTTTTTCCACTGCACTGCTTGTTGTTGTTGTTGTACACTCTGATGATATGATGTAATGAAATGTGATGAAATGTAATAACTGATATACTTCTTTGTTTTAAAGATTATTCATTTATTATTATATGTTGTTCCGCTGCGAATTGTGAGATTCTGTTATTGTTCTGTTGTTTTCTTTCCGTTCTATTTTCTATTTTCTATCTTTCCTATTTTCTTCTATCTCTTTCTTTTTCTAAAACATTGATAATTCGTATTTCTGTTCATCTTGAATTAATCTATGGAGATTAGTGTATATTCAAGGGGCGCGGATTTGCGGGTCTTCACACTCCCCCACTCAAAACTTTTCGTCCCCGAAAAGGAAAAAGAAGGGAAAACAAAGAACTAAGAAGTCAATATACCTTATTCAACCATTAACTTTATAACAAAAAATTTATTAAATTTATTTTCTTAAATAAAATGTACACGTTTTATAATCATTATTTCCTTTTATACTTAAATAAATGAAGTTTGGAAAAACATTTTCAAAATATTTCTAAGTTCAAAGATTTTTTTATTTTTATTTTTATTTTATAAAGTGAAATATTTAAGTGGTTTCAACCATTAACACCCAATCAATACAACAACCATCCATTTCACAAACAGCATACACACCCAAACAAAGCAACCATTAAATCAAACAAACAAACAGTTGTTCGGGTTCAAAATTTGAAATTGTACGGAATGAAAATAACTATCAAGTGCATCACTTACTCAACAGTCTTAGATGGAACGAAAATAGATTATTTATTCACCCAACAACTTCAAATTTCCTTACCCAACCAATCGTAGATCAAACAATAACAATTTAAACCAACAAACCAAATTAACTTATTATAAATTTATTTCATACTTTAGTTGTTTGATTTCCTTTCTTTCATTTATTCAGTGATTACTTCATTTATTTTCACTTACTACTTGCTATTATTCATTCGTTTATTATTTCATGATCTTATTTATCCACCCTTTAATTACTTAAGTTTATAATCATTCATTTGTCATAGTTGCCTTTAATTATATTCTCTTATAGTAAAATCCCAATTATAACCTAAGTTTATAACATTAAACTCTCATTTATAATAGCAATTTCATTTGAATACTTCATTACCTACTCTTACTTGTACAAATTTCTATTACATTTCCTATTAAACATTTCAACTTTTATTATTTGGTAAGTTATATATGTTTTAAAGATGTACTTGAAAGTTATACAAGTTTTCTCATTACCTATGATTAATTTAAAATTCAATAATAATATTCTTTATTTCACAGGTTATAATTTCAAATTTCATTTAATACCATTTATAACCTATCATTAAATCTCTTATTTCTTTTAGAGGTTTTAATTTATTAATTACCTATGTTTCAATTAACTACAATAATTGAAACAATTTATTAATGGTTCATTAATTTTATATTCGTTTTATAAGTTACAATTTCAACTTACTTTTAATTTCATTCATTTATTTAATGCTAATATTTAACAATAGTAACATTTTAATTACACCAAATTTGTAACCTTATAACATCAATTCTTATAAATAAAGAACTTCCTTTATCCATTTACTGAGGTTTATAATCGTTTATTTACATTGCTTCTCTTCCTATTGTATTTATTTATTTATTTATTTATTTATTTTACTTTAATTAAAGGTTCAAATTGGCTACACTTAATTGTACTATTAATTAACTGGAACTTAAGAACCAATTTTCGGGTTTAATTTTAAATCATTTAAAATAATAGATAGATATCTACACTTAACATATATATCTAATTATAATTAAAATGATAAAATTTTCTTAACAATTTTGTAATAAATTACTACAGTGGCCTTCCCACTTCGAAACTTGAAAATAAATGTCGATGATGCGTGCACTCATCAACGAAATTATTTTCCAGCGACAAAGAGGGTAGTACAGAAATTTTTCTTCTCAAAATTCCTTTTTAAAACAATTCTTTCAAATTACATCAAAATATTTATATCCAAAAATACTTCTAAAAGTATTATAATTATATTCCAAAAATCAATTGAAAGAATTTCCAAACCCCGGAACTGTAACATCCCGCCTTTTCGCACACTTTAAACCGACACACGTGCCAATTCAAAGCATACGCAAGGGCGGATTGTTATGGGGTAAATAAGAAAAACAGAGAAGAAATAAAAACAAAACAGAATCTCTCAGCGGAAGGATAAAATATAATAATAAATATACAGTTCAAAACAGTTTACAAACACTTGATTTGCTTTATACAATAAATATCAGAGTTACACATACCAATACAATCAATGCAGCGGAACAGTATGAGTGTGGTGTAATACTATAGATAATAATAATACGACTCCTTCGTCATCGTCCTTCAAAGCTAAAGTCTTCGATCCTGAAACGCTTGGACTGACCCGAGCGAAATTGGAAAAGACAAAAACGCTCGAGTCAGAACTAAAAGATCTTATGTGAGTTAAATTAACAGAAATAAATATGAGTACAGTAACTCAAGAGATGTTCGGGATTTACATCTCCTAAGGATCCGTTAAACTATTTACTATGTAGTATATTGCGCTATTATAATAGTGTCTATTTATAAAGTAAACTTACTTTTTAATAGCGTTAAGGGGTTACCCATATAGCCCTTAACACAAATAATGCCAATAGTCTATACAGTACCGTAATACCTCCTGATCGGGAAGCTACCAGAGGATACTCCATAGGTACGACACAAATAGAAACTCGTAGTAAAGGCTCGGTATGGTAGGTGACACGGCACAACTAGGCAATGCCAGGGTAGATATACCAATTGCTATCCAGGCTGGTGGAAACGCGTAGCCGCAGTTACCGCCCACCTCGGACTAACTCCCCAAAATCAAAATATAGAAGCGGCCACTGAATCAATCCAAGTCAAAGTATAATATCAAAGAGGAGGGTCCGATCAGAGGAATGACCTCATTGGCCTGAGAATCGCTCCTGTTTTAGCCACCTTATGCCAACTCACGGGAGTCGGGTCCACGTATTTACCTTACAGGAAACGTCGCCACCACCTACTTCATTCTGGAATCTCCACCGCGTACACGGTTAGTCAAAGTGGTTTTCGGTATCGACAGAGAGTATGTCCATATCCGATCCCGGTCTCTTTGCCAACCAATCGTTATTATAACACCGCGGTCATTTTAAAAATATAGTTTATACTTTAAAACCAAATAAACATTTTCATTTCAAAATTATGAATACGATATCAATTTAAAGCCCAAAACAATATGATATCCTTTTCTCAAATATAATTCTTTTCCAAAATCATACTACTTTAAATTTTAAAATATCTGGAAACCAAATATTTGAGTTATACTTTCAAAGCATAATATTTCGAAATTCATAATTTAAAACCATAACTTCTAAAACTTAAATGGTTCGGATAGTCAATGGTATATAGAATAAATGGTTTAACTTTAAGGTTACTTTGTTAAGAAATTATTTCCAGGGCTTTACAAATATACTTCTTTATTTAAAGTCTAAACCAAATTTAAATATCACTTTCAAGTTCTCAAACCACTTCAATTTCTATTTATATATATATCCATTTGGAGTATTAATATTTCAAAACTGAAGTTGGAATTTATTCTTTCAGCAAATCAAATGTTCTATTAATTAGTCTTGAATATTCACATAAAATCCATAAATAAATAAAAACTCCAATTTCTAGTAATAAAATATATATTTTTTCAATTCAAATTATATTAGAATATTCATTTCAATTTATCTTGGGAAAAATCCAATTATAAATATCATATCTTAAAATTTCCAAACTTAACATTTAAACATATGATATAAATTATCAACTCCATTTTCTTAATTTTTCCATTTTTAATAAAGAGATTTATACACCTTTTAATTTCAAAATTTTCAACTTCATATGTATATATATGGAAGAATAATATTTATACAATATAAAATTTAAGATTATTATAAACCGTATTCCATCCAAACCATAGAAATCACATTAAAATAGTTATATATAGACCGTGGTGCCTGTATAAAATTTTCTATCCTATGGTCAAGTGATACAGATATTTATCATTTCAATCCGCAATTTAAAAAAATATAAAATTTTGCGGTTATATATCATTTCAAACCACAATCCCGAATGAAATGAAATATGCATGATAATTTGCAATTTAATGATATACAATAAACATCCATTCATCAACATCATCCATCATCCAAATCGCAATCATCAATCAATATCAACCAATAACAATATTATTTTTGGTACTACATAACAGGTAATACTGGCAATTTTATTCAAATTAAATTTAACAGCTATTAATCTACAGTCTATATTCAGTAATAAATTATATAACTGTTAACTAGCAGTTCATATACAAACAAATAAATTTTAACTGTAAATTCATACGCAATAAATTAATTAAATTAACAGTTAAATTAATTAAATGCAATTCAACAGATATGAATAAAATAAACATGCCAAATACTCATAAATAAATTTCTATACATTTCTAAAATTAATTTAAACAAACATAAAAGCTTCTAATAGTTGTGAGTGGGTTAAAACACTCACCTTTGGAATTTAAATCGAATTTAAATTCAATTTAAACTCAAAATTTTGACGGTCTCAGAATTTGTCCAAACCAGCGTCAAAACGTCATTAATTCCGATACGATCCCAGCAAAACAAACCGCGCGTGAATCCGAGCTCGTATGCAAAAGTTATGAAAATTTGAAAAATGAAAAATTCTGGTCCTGGGTCGACTTCGGGTTCGACTTCGGTGCGCCGCCTCAATTCCCCGGTGCCTGCTTGGAGTTTTCGCCAAAACGACCCGGAGCGAGCCGAGTCATTTTCTTCCTGACCCGAAGTTGCTCTAGGGTTTTCTCCCCTGAAACCCGAAGCGCGACCAGAAGCTGCTGCAGATCCGCAATTTTTTTTTTAAAATTTGAATATATTTTTTTTTTGAATTTGGGAGTTAGGTTTTTTTTTCGGCCATTAGAATGAGGAGGTGAGAAGGAGATGTATGTATAGAAAATGAAAATAAGGAGTGGCTAGGGTTTATAACTGTATATTTATAGTTAGGGTTGGGTTAGAGCGTATAGACTAGAAGGATGAACGTACGCCACAAACTATGGCCCAAAAAGCCAGTTTAGCCTCCAGAACAAAATTTATTAAACCCATATATCCAAATAGGTATTTTAAAATATTCTGAACGCGATGGAAAAAGTTTCACGACCAAATTCGATCATATGAAGAAGTTATGTTGAAAACAAAATTTCCAAATTGATTTCAAATTGATTTAATTAAAATTGATTTCAAGGCGTTTCACGCCCATACGATCAAACGACAAGTCCGATCGATAAGAAACTTGAAACCCTATAATAATTCACCGATACGGATCCGATGATACTGGTTTCGTCGAAATCCGAGTCCGTGGCCAATATGGCTATTTTTAATATTCATTAAATAAATTAAATAAATTATAAAAATCCAAATTTTATATTAAATTCTAAAATTGGCCAAATTTTATTTCTTATATGATTCGTAATCAATTGAAAAGATTTAACAGGCTTAGTTGTGAATTAAAAGTTGACAGTATATTAATTGCAATGTTAATTTCTACACTTTCTTATATTTAAGAATTTTATAAATTATATTCTCAAAACCCATACTTTAGATTTTTAATCTTTATATTCTCAACTTTCACCTAAAATAAAGATGCCATAAACCTTAGTTCCTGATTCACATCATTATTCTTTAAGTCTAATTTAAATCTCAATAACGTAGTATTTGACGTTAGAATCCATTTTATTATGCATAAATTCCAAATTTTACTGACCCAAATTTTCTTCTTTTCATTCCATATCAATTGTCAATCCTATAAGAAAAATTAACATTAGGTTCATACTTATTACAAATAACTCCAATTTCTTCCAAATAATAATTACATAACTATTAAATATTAAATCCGTTTAATTGCAATAAATTCAATTGATTGCAATTAATTTCCAAATAAATTTGGATCTTTATTTGATTATACAAAAAAAATCCGTTGTCACTTACCTAACAAAGTTATTATTACTTAAGATCTCATTGCATCCACATTTTCACATTTTCATTTCCTGGTTTCTTTACTATATTCTACATAAATTATTATAAATGGGATTTCTTGGTTACATCTTATTTGTATTTAACATTACTCATTCACCAATTCATTTCACTTTAACTGCGGTAAATTGGCGGATAAATTGAATTTGATTCCCAAAATTTAAATTAACAAGCAACAAAAATAGGTAACACACAGTAGTCGTTACGCTAAATTCTAGTCACCTAAATAAGCTTTTATTACTTTACAAAATGGAATAACTTTTAAACTCATAAATGTAATACCAAAACCGTTATAAATCCAATAAATTTCCAAATCGAAGTTTGTACACATTTTACACAACTATTATGATTTCTCACAGAACGTTGAATTTATTAAATGACCATTTATTATAATTTAATTCCCTTAATTGAATCAAATGCTTATAATTTTTACATTCTTACCATTCCTTCCCATTATAAATTCATTAACGGAGTTACAAATCTCTATCTTCCAAATATTAAATAACCAAACTGATTACAACCACTGTTCTTATCAAATTTTCATAAATTTGTTCAAATCTATACTCTTTTTCCATATAAATAAATTTTATGTTACTACTAGATTTTTTTTGTCCACTACAGCCATTAAATTTTTACTATCTACACTTATTACATCTTTGTATTAATGAATCCCATTCAAGTTAATATTTATATTAATATTCACAAATTCAACATTTATATGTTTCTTAAAATTAACTTTCAACCAAATGTGCCAATTTACATTTCATTTCTATTCAATATATATTCATTTTATTCCGTTCATTCGGGTACTGCATTGAAATATTTTTATTCTCTAATACTAACATTATTATCGTTAAATTATGATTGGATTCCAAGTTTTTATTCAATATCTTGAACAATAACTTACATATTAACCAAATCCTTCTTCTACTTAATTCAAATTGGATTATGTTCCAATTCCTATAACCTAGGTCTTGAGTCACCATTTACATAATTAAATTTATCGTTTATTTCAATCTTCGTTTATAATTTAAAGTTCTACTAAACTAAATTACAAAACTTATGAACTTTAACAAATTTAATCCACCAATTAAATTTTTCTGATGTTTATATATTGCAATTCAATTCAGTTATTATTTCATTAATACCATTTTAATCAACTAATTATGACTTATAACCACAACATAAATCTTCGTTATTCTACCTATTGCCATATAACATTTCAATTGTTAAATCTTTAATCTCAGTTACTATATCCAACTCCTACATTTATTATAAATTAGATTAAAAATTATATTAAGTTAATCCATTTAATATTATCAAATTTAACGGGTCGTTACAATCTCCCCCACTCAAAACTTTTCGTCCCCGAAAAGGAAAAAGAAGGGAGAAGGAAGAGTAAAACAGTACATCTTATTTCAACCATTAACTTATTGACAATATTACTAAATTAATTCCCTTATATAAAATATACCGGTTTTATAATCATTATATTCTTTTGTACTTAAATTATTAAAGTTGGGAAAATATTTTCACAAAATTCTAAGTCCAAAATTTACGGAAAATTTTGGCAGAGTCTCCTTTGTACGGAGAGACTCTGGAGAAAATATAATATCAAAATATACAAATATATTACATATATTATCAAAATATTATATCCCAACACGGGAAAATTATATAAAATAGCGCTAAAACGTAATCCGGAAACGTACTTATTTGTCGGGCAATATACGCTTATTATTTTGGAACCAAAAGCAGTAGCAGTTGCTTCCATCACCTGTATTCACTTATATAATCTAAAAGGTGAAATATATGAAAGTGAAATGTTTAGGTGGTTTCGACCATTAATCTACCAATCAAATGCAACAACCATAGATTTTTAACAAACAACACACACCACAAACAAGCAACCATTAATCCATCAACCAATTTGTTGTTTGGGTTCAAACTTGAAATTTGTATGAAATGAAATTAACTATCAAGTGCATCCTTTACTCAACAGTCTTAGATGGAACAAGGATAGATTATTTATTCATCCAACAACTTCAAATTCCTTACCCAACAAACATAAATCAACAATAACAATTCAAACCAACAACCAAATTAACTTATTATACATTTATTTCATGCTTCAGTGGGTTGATTTTCTTTCTTTCATTCATGGAGGGATTTCTTTGTTTCTTACAATTTTATTTTCCATTTATTACAAAATTCATTATATTTGTATTCCAATTTATTGACTAAAGTATATATCATCTATTTATACTACTTACCTTTTCTTATATAGTAAAATTTCCAATTTATCTTAAGCTTATACAATTAATTCTCATTACAATAGCAAATTAATAGAATACCTTTATTACCTCAAGCTTCACTTGTAAGATTTCTCCTTTCATTTTCTTAATAACATTGCAACTTTTATTATATGGTAAGTTATGTATGTTTTAAGAATGTAAGTGAAAATTTACAAGTTTCTTCTCAATTCCATTTTATTAATTTTAAACTAGTAGCTTTCATACCATACTGAAGTTTATAACCCTCCACATCAATCCTTATTTAATAAAGAATTTCATTTTATCTACTTAAGTTCATATCACCTATTTTATTACTTATCTTTAACTTGAGATTTCAATTATAACTTAAGTTTATACCAATAATTTCTCATTTATAACAACGATTTATTGAATACTTCACTATTTCCAAAATTTCTACTTGTATAATATTCTAATCCAATTTCTTAATTAACATTTCAACTTTTATATTTGGTAAGTTATTTATGTCAAAGAAAAATGCAATTAAACTTATACAAGCTTTATCTCATCTTTTTAATTAAATTTAATGTTAATCAATATTACTCTTTGTAACAATTTCAAATTTCTCTTTATAACTTTTCATTAATTCTCTTACCTACATTAGAGGTTTCAATTAATTACTTACCTTTTATTTCACTAAAATAATTTAAAACAATTAATTAATGGAAATTTAAGAATTAAAGACCGGGTCAAACCTCAAAATTACTTTAAAAATAATAGATAATTAATTTCTTACAACTTTTATATCTCTAATTATCTTTTAAAACAATTAAATTTTAAATAATTTCAAAACAAATCTGCAGTAGAATTTACTACAGTGGCCTTTCCCCTTCGAAACTCGACAACGAAAGTCGATGATGCGGCCGTCATCACCGAAATTATTTTCCAGCGACAGAGAGGAAAGTACAAACTTATTTTCTTCAAAATCTTCTTAAACCAATTCTTTCGAATTATACTAAATATTTATATAAGAAAATATTTATAAACCAAATCATTATATTTTATAAATCCTTTGAAAGAAGATTTCAAAAATCCCGGACTTAAGTTCTAAAATCTCCAATTTGATTTATTATAATTTCAACTTAGCTTTAATTGTTATAAATATTTTTATTTCCTAACACCCAATCTATAGCAACCAAATATATATATATATATATCTTTATAAAATATTTTTTTTATATATAGAAAATATAATAGGCAAAATTATTACATTCACCTATATTAAAAACAAATATTATGTCGGTCTGTCCTATTAAGTGTTTAGAAATCCCTATTGATAGCATAGCGTCCCATGCATCAACCAGAATTTATAAATACAAAATAGTACAGAGTAACATAATATTAAAATCTTTTTATAAAACTAACAAATACGCTCTCTCATATATATACACTCAGCGACTCCCATAGGGTATTACTACCCTATTAACAAAGAGTCAAACCCCACTAAGCCAAGGTTTATCGCTAAACCAAAGCTCTGATACCAACTGTAACATCCCGCCTTTTCGCACACTTTAAACCGACACACGTGCCAATTCAAAGCATACGCAAGGGAGGATTGTTATGGGGTAAATAAGAAAAACAGAGAAGAAATAAAAACAAAACAGAATCTCTCAGCGGAAGGATAAAATATAATAATAAATATACAGTTCAAAACAGTTTACAAACACTTGATTTGCTTTATACAATAAATATCAGAGTTACACATACCAATACAATCAATGCAGCGGAACAGTATGAGTGTGGTGCAATACTATAGATAATAATAATACGACTCCTTCGTCTTCGTCCTTCAAAGCTAAAGTCTTCGATCCTGAAACGCTCGGACTGACCCGAGCGAAATTGGAAAAGACAAAAACACTCGAGTCAGAACTAAAAGATCTTATGTGAGTTAAATTAACAGAAATAAATATGAGTACAGTAACTCAAGAGATGTTCGGGATTTACATCTCCTAAGGATCCATTAAACTATTTACTATGTAGTATATTGCGCTATTATAATAGTGTCTATTTATAAAGTAAACTTACTTTTTAATAGCGTTAAGGGGTTACCCATATAGCCCTTAACACAAATAATGCCAATAGTCTATACAGTACCGTAATACCTCCTGATCGGGAAGCTACCAGAGGATACTCCATAGGTACGACACAAATAGAAACTCGTAGTAAAGGCTCGGTATGGTAGGTGACACGGCACAACTAGGCAATGCCAGGGTAGATATACCAATTGCTATCCAGGCTGGTGGAAACGCGTAGCCGCAGTTACCGCCCACCTCGGACTAACTCCCCAAAATCAAAATATAGAAGTGGCCACTGAATCAATCCAAGTCAAAGTATAATATCAAAGAGGAGGGTCCGATCAGAGGAATGACCTCATTGGCCTGAGAATCGCTCCTGTTTTAGCCACCTTATGCCAACTCACGGGAGTCGGGTCCACGTATTTACCTTACAGGAAACGTCGCCACCACCTACTTCATTCTGGAATCTCCACCGCGTACACGGTTAGTCAAAGTGGTTTTCGGTATCGACAGAGAGTATGTCCATATCCGATCCCGGTCTCTTTGCCAACCAATCGTTATTATAACACCGCGGTCATTTTAAAAATATAGTTTATACTTTAAAACCAAATAAACATTTTCATTTCAAAATTATGAATACGATATCAATTTAAAGCCCAAAACAATATGATATCCTTTTCTCAAATATAATTCTTTTCCAAAATCATACTACTTTAAATTTTAAAATATCTGGAAAACAAATATTTGAGTTATACTTTCAAAGCATAATATTTCGAAATTCATAATTTAAAACCATAACTTCTAAAACTTAAATGGTTCGGATAGTCAATGGTATATAGAATAAATGGTTTAACTTTAAGGTTACTTTGTTAAGAAATTATTTCCAGGGCTTTACAAATATACTTCTTTATTTAAAGTCTAAACCAAATTTAAATATCACTTTCAAGTTCAAAACCACTTCAATTTCTATTTATATATATATCCATTTGGAGTATTAATATTTCAAAACTAAAGTTGGAATTTATTCTTTCAGCAAATCGAATGTTCTATTAATTAGTCTTGAATATTCACATAAAATCCATAAATAAATAAAAACTCCAATTTCTAGTAATAAAATATATATTTTTTCAATTCAAATTATACTAGAATATTCATTTCAATTTATCTTGGGAAAAATCCAATTATAAATATCATATCTTAAAATTTCCAAACTTAACATTTAAACATATGATATAAATTATCAACTCCATTTTCTTAATTTTTCCATTTTTAATAAAGAGATTTATACACCTTTTAATTTCAAAATTTTCAACTTCATATGTATATATATGGAAGAATAATATTTATACAATATAAAATTTAAGATTATTATAAACCGTATTCCATCCAAACCATAGAAATCACATTAAAATAGTTATATATAGACCGTGGTGCCTGTATAAAATTTTCTATCCTATGGTCAAGTGATACGGATATTTATCATTTCAATCCGCAATTTAAAAAAATATAAAATTTTGCGGTTATATATCATTTCAAACCACAATCCCGAATGAAATGAAATATGCATGATAATTTGCAATTTAATGATATACAATAAACATCCATTCATCAACATCATCCATCATCCAAATCGCAATCATCAATCAATATCAACCAATAACAATATTATTTTTGGTACTACATAACAGGTAATACTGGCAATTTTATTCAAATTAAATTTAACAGCTATTAATCTACAGTCTATATTCAGTAATAAATTATATAACTGTTAACTAGCAGTTCATATACAAACAAATAAATTTTAACTGTAAATTCATACGCAATAAATTAATTAAATTAACAGTTAAATTAATTAAATGCAATTCAACAGATATGAATAAAATAAACATGCCAAATACTCATAAATAAATTTCTATACATTTCTAAAATTAATTTAAACAAACATAAAAGCTTCTAGTAGTTGTGAGTGGGTTAAAACACTCACCTTTGGAATTTAAATCGAATTTAAATTCAATTTAAACTCAAAATTTTGACGGTCTCATAATTTGTCCAAACCAGCGTCAGAACGTCATAAATTCCGATACGATCCCAGCAAAACAAACCGCGCGTGAATCCGAGCTCGTATGCAAAAGTTATGAAAATTTGAAAAATGAAAAATTCTGGTCCTGCATCGACTTCGGGTTCGACTTCGGTGCGCCGCCTCAATTCCCCGGTGCCTGCTTGGAGTTTTCGCCAAAACGACCCGGAGCGAGCCGAGTCATTTTCTTCCTGACCCGAAGTTGCTCTAGGGTTTTCTCCCCTGAAACCCGAAGCGCGACCAGAAGCTGCTGCAGATCCGCAATTTTTTTTTTTTAAATTTGATTTTTTTTTTTTTTTTTTTGAATTTGGGAATTAGGTTTTTTTTTCTGCCATTAGAATGAGGAGGTGAGAAGGAGATGTATGTATAGAAAATGAAAATAAGGAGTGGTTAGGGTTTATAACTGTATATTTATAGTTAGGGTTGGGTTAGAGCGTATAGACTAGAAGGATGAACGTACGCCACAAACTATGGCCCAAAAAGCCCGTTTAGCCTCCGGAACAAAATTTATTAAACCCATATATCCAAATAGATATTTTAAAATATTCTGAACGCGATGGAAAAAGTTTCACGACCAAATTCGATCGTATGAAGAAGTTATGTTGAAAATAAAATTTCCAAATTGATTTCAAATTGATTTTATTAAAATTGATTTCAAGGCGTTTCACGCCCATACGATCAAACGACAAGTCCGATCGATACGAAACTTGAAACCCTATAATAATTCACCGATACGGATCCGATGAAACTGGTTTCGTCGAAATCCGAGTCCGTGGCCAAAATGGCTATTTTTAATATTCATTAAATAAATTAAATAAATTATAAAAATCCAAATTTTATATTAAATTCTAAAATTGGCCAAATTTTATTTCTTATATGATTCGTAATCAATTGAAAAGATTTAACAGGCTTAGTTGTGAATTAAAAGTTGACAGTATATTAATTGTAATGTTAATTTCTACACTTTCTTATATTTAAGAATTTTATAAATTATATTCTCAAAACCCATACTTTAGATTTTTAATCTTTATATTCTCAACTTTCACCTAAAATAAAGATGCCATAAACCTTAGTTCCTGATTCACATCATTATTCTTTAAGTCTAATTTAAATCTCAATAACGTAGTATTTGACGTTAGAATCCATTTTATTATGCATAAATTCCAAATTTTACTGACCCAAATTTTCTTCTTTTCATTCCATATCAATTGTCAATCCTATAAGAAAAATTAACATTAGGTTCATACTTATTACAAATAAATCCAATTTCTTCCAAATAATAATTACATAACTATTAAATATTAAATCCGTTTAATTGCAATAAATTCAATTGATTGCAATTAATTTCCAAATAAATTTGGATCTTTATTTGGTTATACAAAAAAAATCCGTTGTCACTTACATAACAAAGTTATTATTACTTAAGATCTCATTGCATCCACATTTTCACATTTTCATTTCCTGGTTTCTTTACTATATTCTACATAAATTATTATAAATGGGATTTCTTGGTTACATCTTATTTGTATTTAACATTACTCATTCACCAATTCATTTCACTTTAACTGCGGTAAATTGGCGGATAAATTGAATTTGATTCCCAAAATTTAAATTAACAAGCAACAAAAATAGGTAACACACAATAGTCGTTACGCTAAATTCTAGTCACCTAAATAAGCTTTTATTACTTTACAAAATGGAATAACTTTTAAACTCATAAATGTAATACCAAAACCGTTATAAATCCAATAAATTTCCAAATCGAAGTTTGTACACATTTTACACAACTATTATGATTTCTCACAGAACGTTGAATTTATTAAATGACCATTTATTATAATTTAATTCCCTTAATTGAATCAAATGCTTATAATTTTTACATTCTTACCATTCCTTCCCATTATAAATTCATTAACGGAGTTACAAATCTCTATCTTCCAAATATTAAATAACCAAACTGATTACAACCACTGTTCTTATCAAATTTTCATAAATTTGTTCAAATCTATACTCTTTTTCCATATAAATAAATTTTATGTTACTACTAGATTTTTTTTGTCCACTACAACCATTAAATTTTTACTATCTACACTTATTACATCTTTGTATTAATGAATCCCATTCAAGTTAATATTTATATTAATATTCACAAATTCAACATTTATATGTTTCTTAAAATTAACTTTCAACCAAATGTGCCAATTTACATTTCATTTCTATTCAATATATATTCATTTTATTCCGTTCATTCGGGTACTGCATTGAAATATTTTTATTCTCTAATACTAACGTTATTATCGTTAAATTATGATTGGATTCCAAGTTTTTATTTAATATCTTGAACAATAACTTACATATTAACCAAATCCTTCTTCTACTTAATTCAAATTGGATTATGTTCCAATTCCTATAACCTAGGTCTTGAGTCATCATTTACATAATTAAATTTATCGTTTATTTCAATCTTCGTTTATAATTTAAAGTTCTACTAAACTAAATTACAAAACTTATGAACTTTAACAAATTTAATCCACCAATTAAATTTTTCTGATGTTTATATATTGCAATTCAATTCATTTATTATTTCATTAATACCATTTTAATCAACTAATTATGACTTATAACCACAACATAAATCTTCGTTATTCTACCTATTGCCATATAACATTTCAATTGTTAAATCTTTAATCTCAGTTACTATATCCAACTCCTACATTTATTATAAATTAGATTAAAAATTATATTAAGTTAATCCATTTAATATTATCAAATTTAACGGGTCGTTACAGGAACTTAATTTCTAAATTCCCATTTCTTTTATTTTATTTTAAACCTTACCTTACTATTATTTATAATCTCATCACCTAACAACCAAATATATTGCAACCATTATAATCATTAAAATATTTACTTTATATATAGAAAATATAATAGGCAAAATTATTTCATTCACCTATATTAAAACAAATAATATGTCGGTCTGTCCTATTAAGTGTTTAGAAATTCTTATCGATGTCACGGCGTCCCATGCACCAACCAGAATTTTTAAATACAAAACGGAACAGAGTAACACAATATTAAAATCTTTTTATAACATTAACAAATACGCTCTCTCATATATACACTCAGCGACTCCCATAGGGTATTACTACCCTATTAACAAAGAGTCAAACCCCACAAAGCCAAGGTTTATCGCTAAACCTGGCTCTGATACCAGATGTAACGTCCCACCTTTTCGCACGATTTAAATCGACACACGTGCCAATTCAAACCATACGCAAGGGTGGATTGTTATGGGGTAAATAAGAAAAACAGAGAAAGAAAAAAAAACTAAACAGAATCTCACAGTGGAAGGATAAAATATAATAATGAAATATACACTTTAAAAGTCTGTTTACAAAACCATTTATATAATACATATCAGAGTTACACATACCAATAACAATGCAGCGGAACAATATGAGTGTAGTAGAATATAATTAATAATAACAATAAAATCTCCGTCTTCGTCCTCCAGAAATAAAGTCTTCAAATCCTGAAACGCTCGGACTGACCCGAGCGAATTTGAAAAGACAAAAACACTCGAGTCAGAACTAAAAGATCTTATGTAAGGTAAATTAACAGAAATAAATATGAGTGCAGTAACTCAAGAGATGCTCGGGATTTACATCTCCTAAGGATCCGTTAAACTATTTACTATGTAGTATACTGCGCTATTATAATAGTGTCTAATTATAAAATAAACATACTTTTAAATAGCATTAAGGCTTTACATTTTCCACCTTAACACGTAATAGTCCCAGTAGTCCATCCAATATCATAGCCCCTCCTGATCGGGAGCCACCAGAGGATACCACACGGGCTACGGGAGAAATCCAAACTCGTACAAGGCTCGGTATGGTAGGTGACACGACACAACTAGGCAATGCCAGGGTAGATATACCAATTACGCTTCCGGGCCGATGGAAACGCGCAGCGCGCAGCTGCCGCCCACCTCGGACAAACTCGCCCAAAATCAAAGTAAAAGTGGCCACTGAATCAATCCAAAGTCAAAGTATAATATCGAAGAGGAGTGTCCGATCAGAGGAATGACCTCATTAACCCGTCGATCGCTCTTGTTTTAGCCACCTTATGCCAACTCACGGGAGTTGGGTCCACGTATTTACCTTAAAGGAAACGTCGCCACCAACCTACTTCATTCTGGAATCTCCACCGCGTACACGGTTAGTCAAAGTGGTTTACGGTATAGACAGAGAGTATGTCCATATCCGATCCGGTCTCTTTGCCAACCCATCGTTATTATAACACCGCGGCCATTTAAAAATAGTTTATACTTCAAAACCAAAATAAAAATTTCCATTTAAAAACTATGAATACGATATCATTTTAAAACCCAAAACAAAATGATATCATTTTATCCAAATATAATTCTTTTCCAAAAATCATACTGCTTTAAAATCTGTAATATCTGGAAACCAAACATTTGAATTATGCTTTCAAAGCATAATATTTCGAAAATTCATAGTTTTAAAACCATAACTTCTAAAACTTGAGTGGTTTGGATATTCAACAGTATATAAAATAAATGGTTCGACTTTAAGGTTACTTTTTAAAGAAAAATAATTTCCATGGCTTTACTAATATATTTCCTTATTTAAAGTCTAAACCAAAATTTAAATATCACTTTCAAGTTCCAAAACCATTTCAATTTCTATATATATATATATATATATATCCATTTGGAGTATTAATATTTCAAAACTAAAGTTGGAATTTTATTCTTTCAACAAATCAATTGTTCTATTATTTAGTCTTGAATATTCACATAAAAATCCATAAATACAACTCCAATTTCTAGAAATTTAATATTTCCTTAAATTTAATTATACTAGAATATTCATTTAAATTTATCTTGGAAAAACTCCAGTTATAAATATCATACCTTAAAATTTCCAAACTTAAACATATAATATAAATTATCAAATTCCATTTTCTCAATTTTTTCCATTTTTATTTAACAGATTTATACACAGCCTAAATTCAAAAATTTTAACTTCATATGTATATATGTAGAAGAATAATATTTATAAAATATCAAAACTTAAATTTTTTTATAAACCGTATCCCATCCAAACCATAGAAATCACTTTAAAATATTTTATATATAGACCACGGTGCATGTATATAATTTTCTATCCTATGGTCAAGTGATATGGATGTTTATCATTTCAATCCGCAAATTAAAAATAAAAATTTGCGGTTGTATATCATTTCAAACCACAATCCCGAATGGAACGAAGAATGCATGATAACTTGTAGTTTAATGATATAAAATAAAAAATCCATTCATCCATCATCATCCATCATCCAAATCAAAATCATCATCCAATGACAAAACAATATCAATATATATCCGATAATATATAACAGGTAATAACTGGCAGTTATATTCAAAAATAAATTTAACAACTATTAAACTAACAGTTTATCTGCAAATAAATAACTATAACTGTCAATCTATATGCAGTAATAAAATTTAATGAACAGTTATATTAAATAAATGCGATTTAACAGATATGATGAATAAAACATGCCAAACAGTCATAAATAAATCTCTACTCATATCTAAAATAAATTTAACAAGCATAAAAACTTTTAGAAGTTGTGAGTGGGTTAAAACACTCACCTTTTGAATTTAAATCGAATTTAAATCCGATTTAAACCCAAAAATTCGACTGTTTCAGAATTTGTCCAAACTAGCGTCAACAGATCCGAAATTTAATTACGATCCTGACAAAAAAAATCTCGCGTGAAATGGAGTTCGTATGCATGAGTTACATCGATTTTTGTGATTGAAATCATAAAAAAAAAATTGAAGAATGGAACACATTTCACCTTCTAACATATGCCACGTCACCATGGTCATCTTCCAGAACATGCGTATGTTCTCCTTTGTCCAGAACGCACTCACGAAACCCAACCACGCACGAATGCATCTCATCAGAGCCGCCATGCCATCGACGCCGGCCATCGTGCCCACCTCGGCTCAGTCGCCAACGACCTCTGCTCGGCCCTGACCCTACCTCCAGTCACGAAAGCTCACCAGCGAGCCCAAAAAAAATGCAGCCGCCTCCTTGATACATAAAACCCTAATCAATTTTTGACGAAAATCTAACCATTGAAACAGCGAACAAACACAACAGATCAACTCTCCTCGGTCCCCTCTACAAAACACAAAAACAAATTTCCGATCCGACGAACTTTTGTGACGCCGTGATGAACGACCGAAACTAATTGGCCTCGATCTGAACACACAGAAACTCCAATCGAAAAACGGACAATTCCAGCAGATTCGTATCGATGAAATCTATAACATATAATTTTTGTGAATTTTTCTGGAGACTTTAAATTTTTAGCTTGTGATTTGGTTTGAAATTAGATCTGAAATTTGATTGAGGAAGAGAAAGAATTGAAGAAATGAACGTACAGAAAATGAGCATAGAATGGAGGCTAGGGTTTATCTCAGTCTATTTATAGACAAACTGCAATAGAATAGGTGGGCACGAATTATAAACGTGCAAACCGATAGTTGGCCCAAAAAGCCCGTTATGACCCCGGAACGAAAATTGGATAACCCATATATCAAAATAGGTATTTTAAAATATTCTGAATGCGGTGGAAAAAGTTTCACGTCCAATTTCGATCGTATGAAGAAGTTATGCTGAAAACAATATTTCCAAATTGATTTCAAATTGATTTCAATTAAATCGAATTCAGGGCGTTTCGCGTTCGTACGATCAAACGACAAGTCCGATCGCTACGAAACTTGAAACCCTACAATAATTTACCGATACGGATCCGATGAAACAGGTTTCGTCGAAATCCGAGTCCGTGACCAAAATGGCTATTTTTATATTAATTAAGTTGATTATATCAAATTTAATATTTTAAATTCTAAAATTTACAATTTATCATCTTTATGTTACTCAAACACTTACAATGATTTTACACAAAGTTAGATGTCAAATAAATGTTGATTCAATCATATGTTTTAGCGTAAATTCAAATTTTTATTATATACATCAAATTAAAAATTATACTTTAAATAATTACACTGAAATCACCATTCATTCTTTTTATTCAATTTATCTAATTGATTGCAATTAACCTTTTATCATCAATTAAATTCCGATATATTTATAGACTACATTTTCCATTAATTGCCTAAATTTATTTACGTAATATTAAATTTTTATTTATTGCAATGATTTCAAATTTAACTGAAGGAACTAAGTATATAACTCAAAATAGTTGTTGTAAGACTCTCAATCCTTCATTCAATGTTATTAATTAAAGTTGAACATCAATAAACTTCGTTTATTGATTTTAACATTTTGCTATTCAGTAAATACATTAAACGGGTAAACATAACATTTGAATTAAAATGCATTTCTCATGCATGCTTCATTTTATACAAATTTCCCTTTATTAGCTAAATCATGTTAACAAAACAAAATATATTATATGAATGGTTAAAATTTTCAATTGTCTCACATTAATCCTAAATCACCGACTTACAATTTATTTTTGATTACTAGATTTGCATTGATTAGCTCAAACTGAAATTTAATACGTATTATTTCTCAAATGAAATAAATCTTTGGATTTAAATTCCCAAATTCACAAATTAAGTCCTACCATAAATCTATGCTTTTATTATTCTACGTTTACACTCTCGTTACTCTTTAATTAATCACTAAGTAACGTTATCGTAAACCAACATAAATTAATATATTAAATCCTTACATTTATTTCTATATATCCTATTTGTTCCAACTTCATTTATTAATGCTATCCCCTTATTTTGGTTACTACTCATCAACTTGCTAAAACCTTACTACTTAAGTTTTTGTTATTGTAAACCTTAAACAATTTCATCAAAATTAAATATAAATTCCGAATTAAATCACCCATTTCAACATGCCACTTAATTAGGAAATTTATACTAATTGTTATCATAACTAAGTCCTACATTTGAATAAATTTATTAAATTTGAATGTTCATTAAGGTTTATACATTACCAACTTGTACTGATTTTATACGATCGCTATTTACTTTATATTTCATTACTATTCAACATATATTTATTCATAAATCAAATTCAATATTAATTCTTCTTTCCTAATATACATTTACATACATTCATTTCATTCCATTCATGCATTGAAATTTATATATTAACTAATACCAACGTTATTATCATTAATTTCAATTGGATTCCCAATTTTATCCAATACATTGAATAAATAACATATGTGTTAATCAAATCCTTACGTTTGTTTTTCTCATATTCCATAAAATCAAAACATACATTTAAATGATTTTATTGAATTGGAATTTCATTCAAGTCATAAGTTATTAACCTGCACTAATATGATTCCTAAATTTATTCCAACTACCGTTTACATTCTTTTATTGCATTAGATCGATTTAATATTTTCATAAATTTCTCACACTAAATTTTTATACAGGAAAAAATTTTCACTACTTAAATTCATTTGAATTAGCTCCGAATTCTATAACAGGTTTTAATTTATTTTATTTTTCTACTAAATTCAATTTCAAACTTATTAATTTAACCAAATTAAAAATATGAAATTTACGGGTCGTTACAAGTTAATTTCAAGAGAGCGCCATTTTTCCCATAGCCATCATCAAAACATTTTATACTATGCACATATAGTATCTTCAAATCATACACCTACTATGATCCCATACAAGGCTCCTTTACACAGAATCGATTATCCCAAAATCAATAAATTCTCGAACCAGGCTTTCCAAATTCCAATATTGATTTTACCCAAAAATCAAAAGCCTTTCCAAATCCAAAGGTTCTCAAAACCTTTTCCAAAATCCTTTTCTTCCGGCAATAGATTTAACAAGGAAATATTTATCTTATATAACAAAGATATATATATATATATATATATATATATAACTTTGTTTGTTCAAATTAAATATTCAAATTTGATTATTCTTTTCAATATCAATTTCATTCAAATCCGTACGATGTACACTTATCATCCGTACGCTATACCAATCTGATCGCTCATTCGACTACACAATTTTACTTCCGAACTAGTATCGTCCACCCGACTTCCTAATGCAGACACAGATCTGGTTTCTTGATTAGAAACCGTCATTCTCCTTGCATAGCTATAACTATGATAGAGAATATCCATAACCAATCAACAATCCATATCCAGGTTCACCGTCGAAAATCGAGTGAAAAATCCCACTTGGATCGATATAACTATCTCGAAATTCTGTGCTCGAATCTGGATCAAATCACTATGCGAATAGAATAATATACGTACATCCTACGTATTTATCCTTATTGGTTATTAGCCAAATCAATCCTTTCTATTCACATTCACTTTGATTTTCATTCACTTATTCACCATTGCTTCAATCCATTTGGATTATCACCATTATTCTTATCTCAATTGGGTATTCAACCATAAACAGTTTAAACTCTGTCCAGTTTAAATTTAGAAAATAGCTTGAATTTTTTTTAAAAAAAATAAGTAGTTGAAAAATAATTATTAGTTTGCAAAACAGCTATAAAATAGTTAACTAATTATAAAATAATTGGAGAATAGCTAAATTGTTTTAGAACTTCCAGATAATTGCAAAATAGTTATAAATAATAAATAATTTGTAACATAGTTGAAAAATAGTAATTAGTTTACAAAACAGTTGAAAAATGGTTAAATAGCTCCAAAATAATTGTAAAACAAGTATAAAATAATTTGGCTTTAAGAAAGGTTGTATATATTTAATAGCTTGGAAAAATAAGTTTATATGGAAATAGTCTAGAGTCAAAACTGTTCACTTCCCCAACAATTCAATTTAAATCTCCACTCCCATTTTAAATTGACCCAATTCCAATTTCAATAACTCCAATTTCCATTGTACTTGATTTATTCCCACTTCAAGTTGAATTAATTCTCAATTTCTTTCCAACTTCAAATCAAATTCCATTTGATTTTAAACCAATTCAACTTTAATTACAATTCCAAATTATTCTAATCAATTTGGACTAGTATCAATTGAACCCACTTCAATATCAAATCATTTCAATTTAATCTAATCCAAATTTTCAGTTAAATTTTAAACTTTTACATCTTCAATCATAAATCCAATCAATTTAAATCAAATTCAATTTGAACTAATTCAATTCCATCTAAATTTTAAACCATCTCGAATTATATAAATTCGAGTTAAATTCTCAAAGATTGGTTTAACCTTTAAACAAAATTAACTTTGTTCATTTAAAGTTTTCAAACAATTTAATTTTTGAGTTCTAATTCTAGAATTTCATTTTTAATTAATTTAAATTTTATTTTGGTTGAATTTTCTGTTACCACTTAAGTTAATTCCAATTCGAGATTTTAGTTTGGTCATATTTTATTACTTCTTAATTTAAATTCCAATAATTTAACAACCAATTACCTTAATATTCATTAGAAGGAAATATTGCTTTATATATCAAAATATACTTTTATATAAAATCATTTAAAACCTTTATATTAGAAAATAACAAGTACGCTCTCATATATATACATATATTCAACTCATTCTAGAGTACTACGGACTCTATTTAATGAGTAATCCCCACCAGAGCCAAGGTTCTCACTTAACCTTCGGCTCTGATACCAAATGTAACGACCCGGGATTTTCAAACCCGAAAATTCCAGAAAGTTATGAAAAAGAAGAAAAAAGATAGAAGAAGAAGAACAGGAACACCAAACATCTCACAATCGCAGCGGATAAAATATAATAATAAGTAATACCAGTCTACAAGAGAATATTATAACTGTCAGTTACAACCTAATACATTAGAGTTACACATTATATACATTCACTGAATATATACAATCATCATATCTCAGGGTAACAATAATATAATTACAGCGAAAATACTCTATACGCTCCTGCCATCCAACTCGCTTCCTGAGTTCCAGAACGTACCAACCTGAAAATCTGTAATACTCGGTCTGACCCGAGCATTACATCAAAGTAACACCCGGGTCAGCCTGGAAACCAGCGTGAGCAAACCCATCTAACATGAATGACCAGACAAACAAACAACTTATATAAACCCGGGGTACCCTTTTAACAATTTAACAAATTCACAATTTGCCATAGACAACACTTATCCCACACATCAATTTCTAAGTATCAAACTTAGATAAAATAATCCAATTCACTTAAATCATTTCATTCCAGACTATTGGTTCCACATATCAATCTATAAGGTTTGAAGTGGTTTCGGGTATTAGGAAATACCTGACCCCAATCTCTCCGAGTCCCAAGTCATCCTAACCGACATTATCTAAAAGAAACACAACATTGCATGTCAGAGATATTAACTCTTTCAAAGCATCCCATACCATTCAATTATTCATAAGCAAAACTTAATCACCTTCCAATTAATTAAATTAATCCCAATTTGATCACTAACCTCATCCATTTATATTTCTTCATTCAATATTAATTGATTTCAAATCAATTAGGTAATCAATCTTCCATATCCATTCATCTAAATTAATCACCCGGGATCAATTATCTTTCAATTACATTTAAGTAATTATCTTAAATTCATTCCCCGATATTTATCATTTTTAACTACAATCAACAAATAATATTTAATTACTTCATAAATTAATTAACTATATTTGTTTCATTTATTCTTAATTTCTTATATTAATTCATTTCTCACAAGTCTCTTATTATGGGTAATCAATCTTAATTAATAAATCTTTGATTTCATTTTTTTAATTATATAAACTGAGGATTTCCAGTTATATTTGAATTTATCCAATCAGATTTAATTACATTAATACAAACCATCATATTAATCACTTCAGTTAATTTCAAGCTGTAGTTAACTATCTTTTATTTATTCCATTAAATAAATCAATTACTCTTTTATTACTCATCTTAATAAATCTCTTTAATTTATTTCGCAAAGTAATTATCTTTTATCACATTAAGTAATTACTTAACAAACCATCCAATAATTATTCTGAATTATTTATACTTAATTAATTACATTAACTTAATTAAGTAATCCAAACCTTACATTACTAAATTAAACGATTTGAGTTTAGAACTATTTAAACCCGAATACTTCGAGTCAAACAACAATCAACACACGAATCAGCCAAAACCAAAGACAATCATCAATAGTGCACACCCAAATCAATTTAATCATTTAGTCAATTATTCAAATTTAACCATTTAAATAAAAATCCAACAGAGTGAAATTTACTCACCTTTGATTTTAATTGAAACAGTCCACACCAGACCGGCTTATTTTTCTTCACGATCTTTAACCTTGTATAAATATTATACAATTTGTCATTATTTGCATTGATCAAACAATTTATTATTATTTATTTATTTGATATATTCTAATAAATTTTCTTTTAACAAATCATTCTTAGTAACAAAAATAATGTAGATTTAATTAAACAAATAAATCTTTATCATTCAAAATTAAACCCTTAAATGCAAATATAAATATGTTTACTAAATTTTCCTAAACTAATTTCCCTTGTTTTATTTTTCCTCTAAATCCTTACATAAAATTCCCAATCCGAAAACTAATAATAGTTCATACCCTAAATTTCAAATTTCAATACTGCAATAAACGACAAAATAATTTCTCTTCTTTCATGCACATATGTGATTTTTAACTAAATAATTTAAAATAAAATATCCTATATATGTATATTAAATTAAAATAGTACTATATTGTATATCCTATACATATATTTTATTATTTGCCTATATTTTAAATTAAAAGAAAACAAGAAGAAAAAGAAAAGAAAATAACCTGCAGATACCTCAACACCTCCACGCTCGAACCAACATTGACATCGGTTGCTGCCACGATCAATCGCCAATCGCGACCACCTCATTGCAGCTTCACGACGACAACCCCGTGTCGCTCTGTAACGTCGTAAAGGCCAGCCTCCCAAAATTCGCCATCAAAGACAAATTGGAGCCCGCGACTACGCCTCCTTCCAACGACCATAATATGAGTCGCCGTCACTCCATCACGTGTGCAGACGCTCAGAAGAACGAGCTCAACCCTCCACGTATCTTGCCCTCAAGAATCCTAAGCGCCACGACCTCGAGTTCAAGTGCCTCGACCATCGGCGCTTCCTCCAAATCAAGATCCCCTATTGAACGCTTCCAACTTCGCCGTGTCACGCTTCGTGTGATCCAAGATGTCGCGGCCCTCTCTTCTTCTTTTTTTTCGATTCGAATTGGAAATAAAAATGCGGCCATATATTATTTTTTGTTTTTTGTTTTGTTGAGCTCGATTTCAGTTCTGTTGAAGGTTAGAGTGGAAGACGGAGATAAAATAGATATTTTAGGGATGGCTTCTAGAGTATGCCTAACTATTATAAAGTTAAATATTTTAAATATCCCGTTGCATAATGTGAAATCCCGAATCAGACATGCCGACAAACGTTTATAAGGTTTTACCCGTGTTCCGAACACGACGGAAAGTGTGTCGGAGGCTAATTTGATTGTATGCGCGAGTTGCGGAAGTAAACGATCAATTTTAAATTAAATCGATTAAAATAGTTCGAAGCGTTTTGAGATGCCAGGGTCTAATGACAACTCCGATTGCTACAAAAATTGAAATCCGATAATAACTAACTATTACGGATCCAATGGAACTGGTTTCGTCGAATTCCGAGACTGTGCCTTGGAAGGCTATTTTTAACTTCAATTTAAACGATATATTATTAAAACTGAACAAAACACTTCCAAACTCAATTTCAACACTTTCACTACCTTCAGCGCTAACAATATAAATTTTATAAGCCTTCAAATTATTTTTAACAGGCTTAAAATTCCAGCTTCAACATTTTATCCAAATTTTTAGTTTATATAATTCAATAAATTAATTACCAAGTAAATATTAATATCTTGAATTCGAATTAAAATTAACTTTTAAATATTTAAAATCAATTAATTATTCCAATTTAAATTGTTAGAAATTCCGGGTCGTCACAGGAGTCAACTGAATCAATAGACCGACTACTTTTTCACATTTGGTAAGTTCATATGCATTTCACTTTGCATAAATCATAAACTGCATTAGTTAAAAATAAGGACAATGCTATAAATGGATGGTGGCTGAGTAGATGGATGCAGTTCTTGGATGCTGGTTGTTAATTACATTTTTCCGTCTTTGGAGATTTCGGGGACAAAATCCTTTATGGGGAGAATGTATAAATCTGATATTTTACGAGAAATATAGATAAAAAGAAATTAAAAGTGCATTTGTACGGTAGTAAAGGCGCATGTTGACTCCCTTAGTGACCAGGGATCAAGTCTCGTTGTCGTCTAAAATCTAGAGCGATGTTTTTTAGCTGGCTTGTTTACAGCAATTTTCCTACATATTTCAGTGTTTTTTCCGACATGTGGCTACTTTCCATTCGCTCCAGTGATGTAATAGGATGAGATGACTTAATTTTATTGGTTGAGTGATGTGTATGGGCTAGAATGGATAACCATTAAGTGTATGAAAAAACCAGATTTAATCTACAATAATTTAATGGATTATATTCACTCAAACAATCTATAAATAAACCATCTAACCTAAACCTGATCTCTTATTCGGCTGTTGCCATAATTCTACAGTAAATTAGTGCGTATTATTATTCCTCCTTTTCTCTGCTAAATAAATAAATCTGTACCAATTTAAATTATCTATATATATTCCAGCAATTTGAGGAATTTAGAAGAATCAAAGGGAGAAAGATTAAAGCAATGTTTTTTCCAATTTATGCAAGCTCAAGTGTCAGGTGGGTGGGAATTAATATGAAATAGAAAAATAAAGTAGTTCAATTTCAGTTCTCTTCTGGCATGTTAATATGAATTAAATTCTGTTATTAATTGAGAATAGATGTAAATTATTGTAACTTCTTCTTCTTCCACTTCTCAAATCTAATTCATGTTTGGTTTAAAATATGGGACATATAAATTGTCTATTCATGTTTTGTGGCATAAATAAGATTGAAATTTATGTAAATTATTGTAGCTTATTCTTCTTCCACAACTCAATTCTAATTCATGTTTAGGTTGAAATTAGGAACAAACAAATTGTTATTCATGTTTCATGGCGTAAATAAGATTGGTTAAATTAAATTAAATTAAATTAAGTTGTTATTCAATTTCTAATGGTAGAACAGGTTAGTTGAATAAATTAAGAACATGTTACTTGAATAAAATTATAGATATACTTAATATAATTACATAATTTTGAATATGGATTAGCAACAAAATCGGGAAGTCAAATTGGCATAAACGTTTGTTTCACATGTGGCCTAAAAACGTAAAAGTGGAATTTTGTGTAATTAAATGGTTTGTGGCCGTTGGATAAAAAATTTGTACAAATTAAATCTCTAAAAGGAGAATGTAAATTAGGGTGAAAAAAATTGTAAGTTAAATGGACCCTAATGGATAGTGTAATCTGTAACATAATGGCATAAAAATTACAAACAAACCATACGGACTGAACAGACGTGAAATTGAAATACCATTTATGTAAGAAAAAGGATAATTGTGAAATAACCAAATCAGATGTAAAAATGGCCTAAAGCATATTAGTGAAAATAAACAGTACGTAAACCGCAATGGTAAAATTAATTTATTCGAAAGCGATTTGGTAGGCAGACCTTGTAAAGGTCTGGATAGGTGTTTCATGCGGTTAAGACCAAAATATAGTTTTGGCTGTATGTACTAGGAGGGGGCAAGAAAGTTCGCAAGGATGTTTGTTACCTTTCATAGGTTGCTAGTACGTATGACAGATAACACCCGTAATCGTAGGCGTCTTCGGGCAGATCGACGCGGATAGAACAGGACAACTATGCTCCGACGTAGGCTTCTTTAGGCAGATCTTTGGAGGATTTTGCACAGCCGACCCAGCAGCGCACATTCTTTTTTAGGACGAACACTTTGCATATGGGAAAGTCCATGTTGGTGACCGAGGAGACAGGACGATAGGAGTCCAGCTTTGCGGAGCCTGAGCGCAACTTTGGTGTCCTACGAGGTTGTTTGAGTTAGCTGCGATCATACGTAAAAGGCATTTAGTCACAGTGCACGGCTGAAGAGCATGACTTTCAAGCTACAACACGTGGACAGGTAAGGACAACAGGTCCGACGGGGCAATTGAAGTTTAATATTATTGCATGGTTAACTTCCTTAGAGTTACTACGGACTTTGGCTTCTTATGAACTGTATCTATGAAGGATTCACTACATTATATTATAAACCCTCTACGATATCCGTGAATGACCTGGAATTAAACTGTTTTATTCTTTCTACTTCATTTTATTTCTCATTCATCGGACATTATGTCCGACCATTCTTATTTTTCCTATTTTCCCCAAATCACAGGAGGGTGGCTCTAGGATGTAGTTCTTTGCAACTCAGAGGGCCATTGGTGCAGTTGTTATCTTCAGCTTTTGTTTCTTTTGTTTCATGTACTTCATTTCTCTTTTCCCTGCTTTACTCTATATATGGGGACCCAAATTGTGAATTTTGTTATGTTTTATGTTCTGGTGGAGACTACTTGGTACTTTTGTTTTCAGAAATAAATTTTGGATAGTGTAGCTTTTAATGAAGATGTTTTGCTATTAATTATAATTAGTGAAAGTTTTCTTCTGCTGTAATATTTTAATCATTTTATGTTGTTGCCTTAGTCTTTGTGCTATGTTATGGATTTTTATTTACCCAACCACCCGTGCCTCTAGTCATGTCCGATTTTCGGTGTGCCTAGAGGTGCGGGGTGTCATAATTAGTAAAAATGGCTATGAAGTGCATGTATATTAATCTCACTAGTCTGCATAACCATACCAAGTATATAAGTACCGACATATGCTAATAAATGAGTTGATTTACCAAGAATATTTTGCGTACTAATTCCATGTCCAAAGCCTATCGGCTTTTCTTTCTGGATAAATTCTATCTAAAACTTGAAAGTTACTAATACTTAAAATGCAATAGAGACGATAAAGAACTAAACTTGCAAGAGAAATTACCTCCTACCATAAGATTTTTATATTTTGATCCATACACCACTTTCTAAAAGTTTTGTATGGCATATTCTGAACCTCATATTGAAATATACATAAAGAAAAATACTAATTGCATAATTATTTGTTAATACCTCAATTATTGATTTTGACAATGATAATCATTAATATCCTATATATCAAATATGATATAACTCCCACAGAGTCAGATAACTCCCCGAGTTAGATAACTCCCCCTTAATATGTGAATATGTATGTTTTATGTTTTTCTCCCCTTTTGTCATCAATAAAAAATTGGTGAAAAATTAAAAACTAAAAACTCCCCTTAACATAAATGCTTAGAGAATATATTCAAAATCAATAATCCGAGTTAAACAATATGATTATATATGATGATATTCGATAAGTATATGATAAATAATGCAGTATTCTATACTAAATATGATAATTATGGCTTACAAGTTAAAATTTATTTCAAACCATAAAAATTCAAGTCAAACATACAAGAAAATCCAACTCTAAACAAAATCAAAACAATCGAATCATTCGCTCCAAACCAATTAAACCAAATAATTCGAATAATCCAAAGTAAATCCTAAGAGTACATATCAAATCCAAACCAAGTAATTAAACATATAGTGGAACTTCAATCCAACTTTTGGACCCGAAGATTGGATCTGTTTTGATGGCATCCCAATCTTCATTATCCTTGTTAATAGTGCACTTCTGTTTGTTGGTTAGTTCATCCTTGATTAAGGAAGAAATCATCCATCCAATGGCATCATAATGATCCTCTTATTTCTTAAACATTTGCATTTGACTCAACTCTAAATGCCTTTGATTACGTAAGATAAAGGAGAGAATTCCTTTTGAAAGATTGAAGAGTTTGTTCAAGATTTTCACATAATTTTTGATGTGGAGAAGACATTTTTGTCAAAATGTGTTTGAAGACGAAAAGAGAGTATATAATAAAATGATGAGTGAGTTTTCTGGAATATATAGGCTTAAATAGGAGTAGAAAAGTATTTGAAATGAATGGATGGTTAGTAATTATTAATATTTTGAATTTTAAATTTTTTTGCTTTATGCCCGTTATATGTCGATATATAGGTAGCATGTATGTGGACATACATACATAAATTTTCAAAACAAGTATATTTGCTATAATTTTTGTTTTTATCTTATACCATTATATAATTATAAATTCGAGTCATCAACAAAGGGGAGATTATTAATACCTTGGTTATTGATTTAGATGATAACAACCTTGATAATAATCATACATTCACATAAATCATGGACACTAATATTTTGCCAAGTTGTATAGTAAATATTGTTGGATATTACATAGGTGTTGTATGGAAGACTATAGAGTATAAAGTCTCAAAGAATGGACACGAAGATCATGAGTATAAAGATCTCAAGGCTATAGTAAAGTTTATGGAGTCATAGAATATTGTCAAATTCCCTGGTAGCAATCTTCGATCTCTATTTATCATTTTCTAATCCTTTATCTTTAGAAAAAATATTTTATAAAATTTTCTCAAAGGTTGAAATGTTTATAAACTATGTTTAAACAATTTTACAAAGTAACAAATTATTTTACATAGTATAGGATTTTCAAAACATTTTAAATAAACATATTTTATATTACAATAGCCTATGTCAACATACAGACAGATGATATGTCGACATACATGCTACAATTTTGAAATTCAAATTTTGAAATGATGTGTCTATTCGTCCTAACTCTTCGCAAATGGACATTTATGTTTATTCTCTATATATTTGGGGATTTCATATGAATGTTTAACAATTACTTATTATCTTCTCTTTTCTTACTCTGCCAAAATTTCCAACGAAAAATATATTCAAATCTTCTATAATTAAACCAAAATAAATTCAATCTTTATTCTATTGATTCTTTATTATTTACTCTCTAGTTTTCATCATCTCTCTCAATCAAAGACCAAAATGTATTAGGAGGCTATAGGATTTATTGTTACCAAAGATCAATAAATTGTCTTTGGAAAAACCATCAAACTCTAGTTGTATTTGCTTATGTGCGATTATAGCCCATTCAAATCAATTGGGCGTGCTTGGTAGCTCAAAAATCTGAGTGGATTTTCTTGTAGCCCGTCCAAATCAAGTGGGTGTACCCTGAGCTCGAAAATCATGAGGATGTGTCTTATAGCCTCAGAATAGATATTGTAATTGGGTTTGTTTTCTACCTGTTTAAATATTGGCATTTGAAAAGAAATATATACAAGCAATTATACAGGACTAGACGTAAGGTAACTCCAAACCAGTATAAAAATCTTGTTGCGATCCCTCTAATTCTGTACCTTTTGCTTAACTGCATTTATACTTATCTGTGTTTGCATCTGTGATGGTTGATTTTGTATTGGTTAATGATAATGTAACAACCCATAAATTTTAAATAGTTTTAATAACGTATTTGAATCTTTGAGAAATTATAATAATAATATTTTGAAATAAAGTTTGATTATTTGGATTGCGTATAATTAAATATAGAAGATGGTAAATTTTCAACTAATTATATGAAAGTTAGTTTATTTTGAAATTCTATTAAATTCAAATCAGGTAAAAATTGATGAAAATAAATTTATTTTCAGACCTGAATATTCTTCTATAGGAAATTTCTAAATCTTCTTCTAAGGGAGACGTCATCTTTTTTTTTTTCAAAATTTGGACTTCTATTGCTCCGTTTATCTTATTTTCTGAAAATAGCAGCATTTTGGTGCCAATAATCGACTTTTGATCGGATGATTATATCACTGATATCTGTATACCGTTGTGATCGTCTGGTCGTGCTGATCTCAATAGTATATTTATTTTTGCATTTTGAGGTACGGTGTGCGACAGAAACAATAAAACAACTCGTCATTGCGGTACCACTTTGATGTCCATTCAGATTTCTAACAGCTGAAGGCATCTATTTCCAGATGTTATTTTTTTCCATCTTTTCAATGCGTGGATAACTGCCTTTATTTCAATCGGTTTTGAAATTTGAAAATTCTATACCTTGCAATTATTAAATTTTGAAGGGTTCCCTTTTTGGCTTTATAACTTTCCCGTTTCTTCAATTGATTTCCTGGATTCACGGCTTGACGTTTGCCTTTATATTTAATTGCTTTAAAGCCATTCAGCTGAATCAATGTAATACTATAGCCGTTTCCATTCCCTTCACATTGTTTTTTTTATACGTTACTCTGCCTTTCCCTGCCTTTTTCTTCACTAATATAAATTATTCAATAGCCTATTTTAGATTTGCATTTTCTTCTTCCTATATCGTTCCATTCCATAATCCCTCACCACAGCTATTCACCTTTCCCCTCTCTGCTTCGCACTGCCTCCTCATCATCCGACCTCCGCCGTGCCTTCCAACCGAACAGACAGCACCCACCGGCCTCACTCCGCCTCCCTCACCGACGAACTCCATCCGTTGCAGCTTGCAACCAGATCCGCTTCTCCCTTCTTTTGGGTGTCAGAGCGCCTACTCCCCTCCAGCCACACTCGGCCTAACTTAGTTTCCTTTGCTGACGACTCCGCATCACTTTCCCCATGAGCTCGACCCAACCACCAGACCCAAACCCGAGTGCAACCCATCCTCTTCAGCCACCAAACCCGCTTCTATCCCCTGTTCCAGCCGAGCCTTTTGATTGAGGTATTTTGTATACTAGTTTTTTTTTTTTTTTGTGTAGATGCATGAACTGATGTTTCGTGTATGTGATTGGTTATAAAACAAACTAGAGTCTGGTATAGATTAGCTTTACTGTATGAGTTGAGATATAGGGTTTGTTTGTTATATATATATTTTTATCAATGTGCTTTATGCGTATAGGCCAGTTTAAGTGTTTGGAGTTGGAATATATGTATAGAAGTATATAAGTTTATAAGATTTTTTAAAGAGTATATAAGTTATATAAGTTATAATACATACATATGGTTTTGGGTAGGAATATTTAAAGTGTTATAGTTGAATTTGGGTGAGTGTTTCAACTTTAATATACAATATTATGAAGAGATTAGAACATATAGGCTGCGAAGTTTTTTTTTTATAAATATCTTTGAGACATATTTAATTTGATGATATATATTATTATTATTATTTTCATATCTACTATCACTCTGCAAGTTCCCTGTTAGTATAAAAATCACTATGGGTTGAAATGATACATACCCGAACGGACTTTAGAATAGGAGAAAATCGTTATGGGTTGAAATGATAAACCCAAGCGATTTTCATTTAAATTGAATTTGGGATTACGGGTTGAAATGATATCCACACGTATATATTTAGTGTACGTATTGAAATGATAAATATCCGTAGCATTTGACTATATGATAGGAAATATATACCGACACCATTGGTCCATATAAATAATTTAAAGATAAATTTCTACAGTTTGAAAAGAAACATATGTGAATTAATAAATATTGGTTCTTAAAATATTATATATAAATGGAAACTTTATATATAAATTTAATAATATTTTGGGACTGATTTAATCCATATAATATGTTTAAGTATTATTTAAGATTTATATTTCAAATTTTACCGTGTAAAGAATTTGAATAATTAAGATTAGGAGATAATTGGGTTTATTAAAAATGGTATTTAAATGAAGATTTATTTAATTAAATCAATTTGAATTTATTGAATGGGAAAGTTAAGGGTATGATTTTTGTAACTGGATTTTTTTTTAAGTGATTTAATGAATATTTCACGTTTAAATAAATTAAAGAAAATATTGAGTAAAAGGGTAATTTCAGGTTTACTTAAATGATGCTGAATCTAAGGAGGAAATATTTCAAGGCTAAATAATAATTTGATTAAATCAAGATCTTATGAAACTGTAAAATTGAACTTTGGGAATGTAGAATATTAAATCTTTGAACTATACTAGAATTTAATTGGTGTTTCAGATCTGTATTTGAATCGATATAAGTTGAATTTATTATTTAGAAAACTAAATTGAATAAAGTTTAGTTTGAAACGTTGATTACTTAAAGTTTTGAAATATATTGAAATATAAAGGGGTATTTTGTGATTTCAAATCCGAATTTGAGATCGATAAAATTTAAGTGGTTAATTTAGGGATTGAGTTGAATTTAAATTGATAAATTGAGATTAAATTTAATTTGAATGGGAAGGTCGGGTTGAAACGATTTGTTAAGTTGAGCGAATTGAAAATAATTTACTGTATAAATTATTTAATATATAAATACTATTTTGGGAAATATAGAGATATTTGAAGAGAAAATGATATTTGGTTTTGAAGTATAAATTAAGTTGAAAGGGCCACGGTGTTATAGTGCATATTTCTACCTTGTATATAGTTCCATGGACCCTTAGAGGATGGTTATCCCAAACATCCTTTAGGTTACTTGTATTTCAGTTGATATTTCACTTGAGTTGGATTTATTGATATAAGAATGTTAATCCTGACTCGAGTGTTTTGTGTTTTGCTTTACGCTCGGGTCAGACCGAGTGATACATCATTAGAGACTCACCTTTGGAGTTCGGAGCTTCATTTGGAGATTCAACTATCGACTCAGATTCCAGCCTTTCCAGTTGATTGGTTCAGAGAAGTCATCTGTTGCATTGGAGACTTCACTGCATTTGAACTATTCGGTTGTATTTTATTTCTAACTCTAATATATATAGTAGCTTCATGAACTACTATTCTTTATCTATTCCGCTGCATTATATTACTCTGTGTCTATGATCTGTGATGTTATATTTACTGTATATGTTGAGTTTGCCAAATTTAAAATTAACAACACGGTATTTTGAATTATTCAAGTCGGACATGTATGGTTTTATTGTCGATTTGAATGGTCCAAAATAGCGGGTCGTTACAGTTGGTATCAGAGCTTTGGTTCTAGGCAAACTTAGCATATATGGAAAATTTATTTACAGAATCACTTTCGCTCAAGTTGAATATCTTCCTTTTTGACTCGATTTCCTTTGAATTTTGGAATGTCCCTCGATTCCAAAATTCATTCTTGTCTCTCTCTATTTAAATTCTTTTGATTCTGGAGCATCTAAGGACTCAACGGAATGATTTGTAAAAGGGGTGAAACTCCTTACAACTGGCATTGATTCACCGAAGATTTATGTATTCCTCGGTTTGCGATGCTGCTATATCTAGTTATACCGAATTCTGTATCGAGGCATATTCCGCATCGATCATATTCCTGAAGTCACGGTGGACCGGTAAAGGTTGCCCGCAATTTATAGAAGTATATCCATCTTCTATTTTGTAATAAAATTTCCCCATTTTCGTTCAAGCCTTCCCACTTTGTTTCGAAACTTCCTTTGGCCAAGTTTCCCTTAAAATTTTGAACCTCTATCTTGTTTGATTTTGGACTCCTTGATGATAGGAAACTATTTTGTAGATGGCAAAATCGAAAGAGCAGAAAGCAGCTTGTCGAGCTCGGAGAGCACTAGCCCGTAAGGAACAGGAGGAAGCAATGGAGAAGTGGGAAAGGTTGTGGAGGGAAAGGGCAGGACCTGGTCCTTATGTCCATGTCATCTGTTATCGGTGTCAGGAGAAGGGACATTATGCAGCCATGTGCGGAAAGAGAGATGAAGGAAAGAAGAAAGAGGGCAAGCGTTATCGATCCAAGATCTTTTGTTTTAAATGCCGTAGTACGGGGCACATTCCCAGTCGCTGCCAGAAGGTGAAGAAAGTAAAAGCTGCACCCACTGCATCAGTCGACCAGTCAACCATTTGCTATCACTGCAGGCTGCCTGGGCACATAGCCAGGAATTGTCCTGTGAGGAAGTACGGAAGGAAGGCTGCGTTTCCGCAGGTCGTTAGGGAGGATGGGCATGTCGTGCATTTATGCAAGAAATGCAGAAGTTGGGGCCATACTGAGGGGGAGTGTCCTGGACCCGTTGAAGTCCCACCCGGTAGAATCAATACCGATGCTTTGTTTATGTAGAGTGGTTTTCTGTGGATCTGTTTGTTTTCAGCAGTTGTTATGTTACTTTCGGTAAACCCTATTGTATCTTTTTCTTAACTGAAGTTCTCAAATAAAGTATTCATGTTCCTGTTTTCGTTGATATGAAATTTGAATCTCTGTTTGTTTGAAATCTATCCTTGAATCATCCTTTGAAAGATCGGGTATGTTGTATTTTTGAAATTGTTATATATATCGAAATTATTATTTTGATAATTATGATTTTTATTCTATATATAAAAGTAAAAATGTTTTCGATAAGGATTATATACCTATATATAAAACAAATAAGAAATGTTATTCTATATAAAAAGGTTTTAAAAGGAATTGAAATTTTGAAAATTATAAGAAATTGATTTATATAAAATGATTATAACTGAAGTGTTAAATTTGAAATTCGAGAATTGAATTCCGGTATTTTGAAATTGGTTTTAAGAATTTGAAAAATATATATAAATAATACGATTTAAAATTATTTTTCCGAATAAGAAATGTTTCAAATGAATTTCAATAATTTTGAGGAAATTTCAAAGAATTTTTCAAGAAAATAGAAGTCCAGAACTCACTTATGTCGCTGGGAAATAATTTCGGTGATGAGTGCACGCATCATCGACATTGATTTTCGAGTTTCAAAGTGGGGGAGAGGCCACTTTAATAGCTTCGCCATGTGAGTGATTTTGTAAAACCGTTTTTGATTTCAAATTCCGAAGTATAATTTGATATTTTAGAAAGATATAAGTATATATTTGAAACAATTTAAAATGAGACCGGTGTTCAGTCCTCAAGTTTCGGATTTAATAATTGATTCATTGATTTATTGATGATTTTCAACTCTTGAATTGAAAATTTGATTTCCCTAACTATTTCGAATGTTCGAACACTTCCAAATCGAGATTAAATTTTTAAAGCTAAGAAATTTCGAAAAGTACAAAATGTTTGATAAAGAATATAAATTTAGTTTTGAAATGTTTTGAAAAAAAAATATAGTTTTGAATAATGGTTTTTAGAAAGGTAAATTGGATATTTCAAATAGAAATAGATAGTTTAAAAGTTTTAAAGGGATAATTATAAATTTGGAAACCATTTTGAGTATAATTGATTTTGAGAAAATTTTTGATTTTGAAATTCAATTGAAATTAAAAACCAGTACTTATATGGTGATTTTGGAAATGAATTTGTTTAACTTGAATTATTTTAATGTGGAAACTGGGATAATTTTCTAAACCTATTATTTTGGGAACTTTGAAATTTAGATATTTAATTTGGAAGAAAATTTGGTGAAATCGTATATGATTTTGAAACTGAATTGATATTGAAATGATTTGAAATTGAGAACCATATTTTATTAAGCACTTGATTTGGGAGTGGTCAAACTTGTATAAAAAGGATTTGTATAAGGATGAAGTTGATTTGAAATCTATTGATTTGAAAGGTACTCAATTTGGAAAGAGAATTTTATATAATCGAAGTCTATATAAGTATGATTTGATCTACTATTGATTTTGAAAGTATTCGATTTGGAAAAAATTTGGAATCCTATATATATGGACTTTATATAAGTATGATATTTGAAAGTATTTGGAAAGGTACTATATGATATATATTTTCGAAGTAAAGATATGGAAAGTACCTTCTGCTTGATATCCGCTTTGTGGCCACATCGTGGATTCATTCTATCGATATTATTCTCCCTGATTTTTGGTTTTCCGGATGTAATACTCGAGTGTTCCCACCGTGGCGTAACCCATGGTTTTTTTTTCTCTCTCGTGAATGCATAGCGCAATTGCCTGGCTGAGTCTTGCCTAGGGGTACGGATTGTTTCCTGGGGGATCCAGGCGTAACCATTGTGTATCCTGCAATCTGTGTAGGTCGCAAATAGTAGCGCAAGTGCCTGGCTGAGTCTTGCCTAGGGGTACGGATTGTTTCCTGGGGGATCCAGGCGTAACCATTGTGTATCCTGCACCCTACTAGTCATCATGGCGTAACTCGCAGGGCTGAGAAAGCTTACGGATATGGATTGTTTCCTGGGGGACCCAGGCGTAACCATTGTGTATCTGCGAACCATGATCGGACAAAGGTTTTGGTTTGGTTGTTTTGTTTGGATTGTACTTTCCATATCTGTTTTTAAAGGTTTTTCAAGTATTTTCACTGGTTGTTGAAACAAGTCTACTAAGTACTTGAAGAATTCTATCTTTGCGCCTGATCAACGCATGGCCAGAGTTTGCAAGAACGAGGATAAACTTGTTAAAACATTGAGTTATAAAAGTATTTTCGCAAGGAAAATTTGGTTTCGATATAAAAGTATTTTATTTTAAAAGTATTTTCGAACAAAGAAATTTTTGAATTAATATTTGAAAATTGAAATTCTTATGGTTTGAAATAAATTATTCGTGCCCGATTCTATTCTTTTGAATCTACCTCATCTGCTCAGCTTTATTTTTCACCTATATTCCGTTTCCAAAGTCTACCTCCCTTTCCTTTTTGAATATAATCTTTTAAATATTGCTTATTTGTATACTACACTAATTAATAGAAGATTTTAAAATTTTTGAAGTTATTAATTAAATTCAAACATATTTAAAGTAAATGATTTATTAATAATGTTCGAAAAGTATCTAAAGACAGATTTATAAATTTATAAATTATGGATTTAATATTTTCAAAAGCTTCTTTGTAAATATAAGTAATAGTGTAAATAATTGTTTTCAAAGGAGTATTGGAAAGTATCAAAGTATTAAGGAAAATTAGATTTCAAATGAAGTTTTAAATGAATATTTCAAGTAAAATTTGTATAGTTTTAAATTAATTGTTTATCTTGTACTTCAATCTATTTTTCTTCCTGTTTGTTTCTATTTCCCTACCACCTTCCTTTTCGGGGACGAAAAGTTTTGAGTGGGGGAGAGTGTAACAACCCATAAATTTTAAACAGTTTTAATAACGTATTTGAATCTTTGAGAAATAATAATAATAATATTTTGAAATAAAGTTTTATTATTTGGAATGCGTATAATTAAATATAGAAGATGGTAAATTTTCAACTAATTATATGAAAGTTTGTTTATTTTGAAATTCTATTAAATTCAAATCAGGTAAAAATTGATGAACATAAATTTATTTTCAGACCTGAATATTCTTCTATAGGAAATTTCTAAATCTTCTTCTAAGGGAGACGTCATCTTTTGTTTTTTCAAAATTTGGACTTTTATTGCTCCGTTTATCTTATTTTCTGAAAATAGTAGCATTTTGGTGCCAATAATCGACTTTTGATCGGATGATTATATCACTGATATCTGTATACCGTTGTGATCGTCTTGTCGTGCTGATCTCAATAGTATATTTATTTTTGCATTTTGAGGTACGGTGTGCGACAGAAACAATAAAACAACTCGTCATAGCGGTACCACTTTGATGTCCATTCAGATTTCTAACAGCTGAAGGCATCTATTTCCAGATGTTATTTTTTTCCATCTTTTCAATACGTGGATAACTGCCTTTATTTCCATCGGTTTTGAAATTTGAAAATTCTACACCTTGCAATTATTAAATTTTGAACGGTTCCCTTTTTGGCTTTATAACTTTCCCGTTTCTTCAATTGATTTCCTGGATTCACGGCTTGACGTTTGCCTTTATATTTAATTGCTTTAAAGCCATTCAGCTGAATCAATGTAATACTATAGTCGTTTCCATTCCTTTCACATTGTTTTTTTTGTCTGCCTTTCCCTGCCTTTTTCTTCACAAATATATATTATTCAATAGCCTATTTTAGATTTGCATTTTCTTCTTCCTATATCGTTCCATTCCATAATCCCTCACCATAGCAATTCACCTTTCCCCTCTCTGCTTCGCATCGCCTCCTCATCATCCGACCTCCGCCGTGCTTTCCAACCGACCAGACAGCACCCACCGGCCTCACTCCGCCTCCCTCACTGACGAACTCCATCCGTTGCAGCTTGCAACCAGATCCGCTTCTCCCTTCTTTTGGGTGTCAGAGCGCCTACTCCCCTCTATCCACACTCGGCCTAACCGAGTTTCCTTCGCTGACGACTTCGCATCACTTTCCCCACGAGCTCGACCCAACCACCAGACCCAAACCCGAGTGCAACCCATCCTCTTCAGCCACCAAACCCGCTTCTATCCCCTGTTCCAGCCAAGCCTTTTGATTGAGGTATTTTGGTATACTAGTTTGTTTTTTTGTGTGTAGATGCATGAAATGATGTTTCGTGTATGTGATTGGTTATAAAACAAACTAGAGTCTGGTATAGATTAGCTTTACTGTGTGAGTTGAGATATGGGGTTTGTTTGTTATATATATATATTTTTATCAATGTGCTTTATGCGTATAGGCCAGTTTAAGTGTTTGGAGTTGGAATTTATGTATAGAAGTATATAAGTTTATAAGATTTTTTAAAGAGTATATAAGTTATATAAGTTATAATACATACATATGGTTTTGGGTAGGAATATTTAAAGTGTTATAGTTGAATTTGGGTGAGTGTTTCAACTTTAATATACAATATTATGAAGAGATTAGAACATATAGGCTGCAAAGTTTTTTTTTTATAAATATCTTTAAGACATTGTATAAAAGTTACAGTTTACATACTATAAAAAAAGTATATATAAGTTATGAGTTTAGGGTGTTATAATATATTTTGTGTAGTTATGGGTTTAATACACGTCTGCATATATTTTATATAGGTATAGGTGGGTTTTAGAACATGTCTGCATTCATCTCAAGTATTCTAATACCCTGTTAATGTAAGCGTATATATAATTGTTAAGTATATTATATAATATATGATTTTAAAAGTTATATAATGTTTTCCAAAGCCTGCTTACTGCTTATATATGGGTTGATGTGTAAATAGCTTGTAGGCGGGTGATTCGTTATACATTTATAAGTATTATATTTTGTAATTATATATAGCTAAGTTTATTCATATATAATATAGTGGTTCTGGAAATATGTGTTTATAGCTAGGACTGGCGTGTAAATGTGATTCCAGTAAGATTTTAAAAGTATGTTAAGCAATACCTGATTTTAGTACAAGTTTTATAAAGCAAATAACGGGTGTAAGTTATATATGCATACACTATATATTTCATATAAGTTATATATTCAAACTTGAGGCTGCCGTGTTTCTCTATACAAGTATGCATGTTGTATACATAGGTTATATTTGCGTAGGGTATATAGCTGTGCGTTGGGTATATAGGATACATATATATTTTTATGGTTATATTAGGTTTGTAAATAGATCTATGTATTAGTTATATTTGCATTTATAGAGGACTTCGTAGTTAGCTGTAATTTATAAAGTCAGAGTTTATATTCAAGGGTGTGTATATATATATATATATTTACAGTTCATATCTTTGAGTAGGAGGATTTGTTATGTATATAAAACTATAATATGTTATAATATTTGCTTTACCATTTCGGGAGTGTATATTTGTTTATATATATATATATATATATATATATATATATTTGATTGGTTTTATGATAAACATGGGTCTTAAAGTATAATACTTTATTAGATATACAAGTTTATATTTTTGGTTTTAAGAATAATACAATAATAATATAATAATAAAATATATTTCCAATTCTTATCAAAACTAGTTTCGATTTGTTCTCATCTAATTTTTGCTATCAGCTCTGCTCGTCGATTCGTGCCAATTTAGCTTTGCTTTGAAACTCGTGCTTGGATCCGTAACCCATCTCAATCACGTCTGTCTCTAGCCTCGAAAGGTGAGCAATCACTCACGATTAACGTTCTTTTATTTATTAAATTTGATTTCAATTGAAACGACAATTGAAATATGCTGCTGTAGTTATTTAAATTGTTATATTTATGCTATTATCTGTAACTGTTCACTTACGGGATATGACACCATATCCTATTGTTTATATTTATTTTGATGATATATACCTGTTGTTATTATTATTATTTTCATATCTACTATCACTCTGCAAGTTCCCTGTTAGTATAAAAATCACTATGGGTTGAAATGATACATACCCGAACGGACTTTAGAATAGGAGAAAATCGTTATGGGTTGAAATGATAAACTCAAGCGATTTTCATTTAAATTGAATTTGGGATTACGGGTTGAAATGATATCCACCCGTATATATTTAGTGTACGGATTGAAATGATAAATATCCGTAGCATTTGACTATATGATAGGAAATATACACCGACACCATTGGTCCATATAAATAATTTAAAGATAAATTTCTACAGTTTGAAAAGAAACATATGTGAATTAATAAATATTGGTTCTTAAAATATTATATATAAATGGAAACTTTATATATAAATTTAATAATATTTTGGGACTGATTTAATCCATATAATATGTTTAAGTATTATTTAAGATTTATATTTCAAATTTTACCGTGTAAAGAATTTGAATAATTAAGATTAGGAGATAATTGGGTTTATTAAAAATGGTATTTAAATGAAGATTTATTTAATTAAATCAATTTGAATTTATTGAATGGGAAATTTAAGGGTATGATTTTTGTAACTGGATTTTTTTTAAAGTGATTTAATGAATATTTCACGTTTAAATAAATTAAAGAAAATATTGAGTAAAAGGGTAATTTCAGGTTTACTTAAATGATGCTGAATCTAAGGAGGAAATATTTCAAGGCTAAATAATAATTTGATTAAATCAAGATCTTATGAAACTGTAAAATTGAACTTTGGGAATGTAGAATATTAAATCTTTGAACTATACTAGAATTTAATTGGTGTTTCAGATCTGTATTTGAATCGATATAAGTTGAATTTATTATTTAGAAAACTAAATTGAATAAAGTTTAGTTTGAAACGTTGATTACTTAAAGTTTTGAAATATATTGAAATATAAAGGGGTATTTTGTGATTTCAAATCCGAATTTGAGATCGATAAAATTTAAGTGGTTAATTTAGGGATTGAGTTGAATTTAAATTGATAAATTGAGATTAAATTTAATTTGAATTGGAAGGTCGGGTTGAAACGATTTGTTAAGTTGAGGGAATTGAAAATACTTTACTGTATAAATTATTTAATATATAAATACTATTTTGGGAAATATAGAGATATTTGAAGAGAAAATGATATTTGGTTTTGAAGTATAAATTAAGTTGAAAGGGCCATGGTGTTATAGTGTATATTTCTACCTTGTAGATAGTTCCATGGACCCTTAGAGGATGGTTATCCCAAACATCCTTTAAGTTACTTGTATTTCAGTTGATATTTCACTTGAGTTGGATTTATTGATATAAGAATGTTAATCCTGACTCGAGTGTTTTGTGTTTTGCTTTACGCTCCGGTCAGACCGAGTGATACAACATTAGAGACTCACCTTTGGAGTTCAGAGCTTCATTTGGAGATCCAACTATCGACTCAAATTCCAGCCTTTCCAGTTGATTGGTTCAGAGAAGTCATCCGTTGCATTGGAGACTTCACTGCATTTGAACTATTCGGTTGTATTTTATTTCTAACTCTAATATATATAGTAGCTTCATGAACTACTATTCTTTATCTATTCCGCTGCATTATATTACTTTGTGTCTGTGATCTGTGATGTTATATTTATTGTATATGTTGAGTTTGCCAAATTTAAAATTAACAACACGGTATTTTGAATTATTCAAGTCGGACATGTATGGTTTTATTGTCGATTTGAATGGTCCAAAATAGCAGGTCGTTATAGATAATCTTGAAAGAATTTGATTCATAAAAATTACAAAATACTATTCACCCTTCTCTAATGGTTAATTGCTTTAAGATCAATAATTCTACAACCCACACTGTTTTAGTAGTACTTTTGAATTTTTCTTAGGTTGATATTTAATCCCATGTCTTATCTCACCTTCGTATAATTTTTACAACAATGGCACCATAGAAGTAAAGACGTTTTCTTGTTACTTAATTAAACCGATAAGAGAATAGAAAAATATGGAGATGGAACTATCATTAAATGAAGAGAATATGAGAAACTAGGATTTGGTAGTTGGAAAATACTGAAGAATCATTCTTATTCAATCATGAGTAACAGTTGGTAGGAGGAAAAAGTATAATGGGAAGATAAGTTATGAAACACTGATAAGTCTATTGGTATCTCTTTAAAAAATAAGGGTATTAAGAAAACGCAAAGAAAAGTTAGAACAATTAAATTATAGGGAAACATGATATTTTTGAGAAATTTGAAACAAAGAGGCATAGATTTAAACTGGGCTTTCATATAATTTGATAGATAGACTAGATAATATCCCCCATGTCTTTTCATTTTCTATTTCATTATTTAGATAAATATCTTCCCTTTTACTTTCTTTTATTGCTTTCAATTTTTCATCTTCTTCTTTTAGAACAATCTTAAATTTTCGTATATTATCATCTATTTGTGCTTTTTTTCTTCTGAATCATGAGGAAAGTTTGATTCATTTGTTATCTGTGTTTTCTCATTTCTTTTACCGGAGCCATAGAGTTCCTTCTTCATTCTACATTTCAGACGCCATAACTTTGGGTATGTAAATTTAGGATTGACATTTAAGAAACTTAGCATGTAAAATAAATCACTTTTCAATTTCCAACATGCGGTCATTTTTGTATAATCAAGATCAGAAAAAACTTGCAAAAGATATTATTGTTCCAACATGTATTGCAATCGCCTATCTTTTGTTGCAGGTAACCTATCTGCTAAAATGTCAAAGTAATGGAATTAGAAGCGATTTTGATTCAACTTCCCTATTAAATTCAGTACACATGTCTTTCATTTATTTTAGCATTTGCAATATTTTTATATCAATTATTCATCAGTTCTAATTCGTAACAATTTTATAAACATGTAATTATGTTTTAGTTCATCTCTCTTTTAATTCTCAAGTGCAAATAATACGTTTGCTGTTTCAATGTAATGAAATTTAGGCTTTCTACTTTGTTTTCGATTGCTTTATGTATCGTTTTGTATTAATGACCATCAGTTCCAATATGAATGATGACCTATGAGGCAACCACGCCTGCATTAAGGTGTGAAGTGTATGGATTGAATATTGTGTGAATATATCTTAACGACAGATAATTTATGCTTAAACAAATTTTTTTTATTGCATTTAATGCCGTTTTATGAAAATAACTCATTTTATATATTATATTACATAGAAAGTTCAGTCTGTTAATGTTTTTATTCTTTTCTTCATATTTTTGAGAATAAAATCCTAATAGTAGTTTTTGTTGCAACATTCATATTTCCATCCATCCTACTCTCTAAATTCATCATTCTTTTACAATTCATTAGACGTTCTTTTCCTCTTCTTTGCATTTTTAATTAAATGCAAGAATATTTTATTACTTCTTTCGTCTTCACTTCTTCTTCCTCTTACCGAAATTTTATTTCTTCCATTTATATAGTTTCATCTAAAAAAATTCAATTCTTCATACAAAACAATTTAGAGGATCTTTTAAAATAATTTATTATTTACCGACCTTAAATTATTTTAAATGTTTATCATTTAGGGGATTCACCGATGGTTCTTAACCTTTATATTATCCTTAGCTTTTTATTTTATTCATTTTCTATAGTGATTATATTTCCACTAGTTGTATTCAGTTTAGGATGTTTATGAAAAAATTATCCAAAAGTCACTGAATACCTTGGTTCTAAATAAACATGATCGATTAAAGGTTAGGCTTTACTTTACCACATATTTAATGTTTTAATTTAAGGCTGAATCTGTTGTTTTTTCTATATTCATGACTTCATCTTTATGATTCTATGTCTAATATTTTATTTCATATGATTTTTTGTTCTGATTAGTATAATGATGACTTTGGTTTTCCTTATTTATTGTAGGAGTTCACTGGATATAATTATTCGTAAGCATCTTATAATTTTAAATCTTCTGATATTTTTGCAAAGGGTAAAATTGATTTTTTTTCCTTTCTCATATTTAATATCAAATTCAATCTTCATTCGATTTTTTCCGATTGAAGGCTATGGATGTGATTTCTTTCTCTTATTTTATAAGAATTCATAGCATATTGACACATAGATATAAATAAATGTAAGTTATTCTATATAGTCAAATAGAGGTAAATTTTTTTTTTAATTCTCTAATATAAATGTATAAAATATTATGTTAAGAAATAGATTATATTTACGATAGAAGAATATTTTTTAAATAATCAATATTTTTTGCCTGAAATTTAGTATTAAACGCATGTTTTGGAAACTTATTTTTCTAAATTGTTTTATACAATCTAAGAAAATTTGAACTCATCCTTTGTAAATTATTATTTTCTTTTAAACTAAACTACACATTTTTATATTTCTTGTTTAATATACTATAAAAATGTTGGTATTGAACACATTTATGTTTTTTAATCAAATTTTTGGCGATCTTCCCAAACAATAAGGTAAATTCGAATGATTCAATTTATGTTTGTTTTATATTATTTTGCATATTTTTTCAATTTTGAAATGTTCATAGATAATTATAAATTAGATATGTTATTGTTTATAAAATTGCTACTATTCGCACATATGAAATGCTTCGGGCTACCAATAAGATTTTATTATCTATCAACTTTCTTCATATTCCTATAAACATAGCCCCTTCATATTCCTTAGAAAAACTCGCATAAATCATCTCAAAACATCATCAGAAGAAAAAAATTCAAATCCAAAGGCAAAAAGTCTTTTTTATAGATGATGAAGCCAAGTGAAGATTTAGTGGATGTCCCTATGGTGAAATATGTGTGGAAGGATTTATAACCAATGAGCTGAAGCGATTTTACCAGAATCAAGCGTTGCCTATTTGAATACTAATGCAAATTCAAAACCAAATATGCTATCACACAAGATCAAACCATGGAAAGAAAAAAGACCCGGCAACCCTTTTGTTTCTATCACCAATTCGGAGAGATTACAAGCCAAATCAATAATAGAGAGTTAAAAGATATGGGGACTCTCTCTAGTCAATCACATAATTGAATAATTGAATAATTATTATTTAGAGCATTTAAAACAGAATTTCCCCAAATTGATTTAGTTAGGGTTTCTATTAATTACAATTGTTGGAAATCCGATTTCATATGTAATGCTTAATTAGGAAGATGATTAAGAGGCTAATATATAGATGCTCTAATCGCTCTAGACCATCGGATCACATCAAAAGAATATGCACCATCAATAAAGAAGAACCTTTCAGCAACCTAACGAAACCTCCCTTTAAAATCCATCTTCAGCAAACCCTCGAAATAAAAGATTCTGCGACTCAAAGGTTTGAGCGAAAAGGTCGAACGTCTGAGTGAAGATCAAACGTCTCTATAAAACAAACTAAAACTCTTGGGTTTGTCAAAAAAGTAGAAACTTAGATGTCTGACCTAGAGGGTCAGATTTCTGATCTCTTGAAGGCTCAAAGTTCAGTTTACGGACATTTAGACATCTGGATTGGGTTCCCAGACTTCTGATTGCCTGACACCGGTAATACTCAGCTTCTTCACTCCATCTTCTTTTTCTCTCTTCCTCCAATCGACTTCCTAACACTTCCAATACGAAGTTCTACATAACATGTAACGACCCGAAAATTTCCGTCAGTTAAATTTCGTCATTTTTAATAAGATTAGATAATTTAACTTTAGAAAGAAGTAAAGATTTATAGTTGATAATGACGCATATGTTGAAAAAGAAGTGAAACCATAGAAATTTAAGCTAAGTATTAATAGTTGATATAAAATGACGAATAAATTGAAATGATGTAAATGGTTATACTAGGCTAAGAAGAGAATATAGGAAAACAAAGGGTAAGTTAAGTTGTGAATTTATTTAATGGATTAATAATATTAGATAGTACATTGAATTAAATCAATGTCCTGTAGAGGTTGGAGTATGGTTAGTAATAAAAGCTTTTAAAGGAAAAACCTTTAATTTATAAATGGAAATTAATGCATTAAATTAGGTGTAACTGAATGCATGTAAATAATTTTGTAAGAATAAGTTAATAAACAATTTATTTGTGCATACCCGATTTAATTGAAATAACAGAAAACACAAGAACTTGATTTGCCTAGGTATATATATATTGATAAACTATAACTAAATAGAAAGTTTGGTAGTAAATAGGATATAAGAAGACAAAGGCAACTAGTAAATTAATAAATGAATTCAAAATAATAAGTAGTAATTAATTCATATATATTTGGCATTAGTGGTAATTACAAAATTTTACCCATTCATCTAATTTATTTAATTAAATCTAAATCTATGGCAACATTGTTGTTAATGATGGTTGTAAGTGAATTTGAATGTAAAAGGGTAACACTTATTTAGGTTAACCATTTTGAGTATATTAAGTTAAGAATGGCAATCGATTGAAATAAATCTAAATTAATTATTTTGTTTGGTTAATGTGTTCTAGTTAATAAAGGGGAGTTTATAAGAAATGAAGCATGCACTAATGACATGTGTTATAATTCAAATGTTATTTATACCCATAAAATGTCTATTTACTGAATAGAAAGATTTTAAATCAATAAGCGAATTTATTGAGGTTCCAATTTATAATTTATAACATTTAATGTAGAATCAATTACAATTAATTGACCTAAATCGTGCAGTTAGCGTAGATTTGTTTTGTAATTAGAGTAGTTAATTCTATAAGATGAAGTTAATGCTAATTCTATTTATAATTGGTCCATTTGTTGATATAGATTATAGAAAGCAAGATTTATAATTTAATTAAAGTATCAAAATTCAATAATTGTATTTATTGCAAATAAAGTGGAATTAAATGTTTAAATATTACGTTATTGAAATTAAAATGGGTTTTTGAGGATTTAATTTATAATTCCTAAATATAAGGAAGTGGAGAAATTAACACTGCAATTGATAGACTTATCAACTTTTAATTTACATCTAAACTTGTTAGATCATTGAAATTGATTAAGAAATATATAAGCGATAAAATTTGGTCAATTTTAGAATTTAAATATAGAATTTGATTTTTATAATTTATTTTAATTTATTTAATTAATATAAAAATAGCCATTTTGGCCACGGACTCGGATTTCGACGAAACTAGTTTCATTGGATCCGTATCAGTGAATTATTGTAGAGTTTCAGGTTTCGTATCGATTGGACCTGTCGTTTGATCGTACGGACGCGAAACGCCTTGAAATCGATTTAATTAAAAACAATTTGAAATCAATTTGGGAATTTTGTTTTCAGCATAACTTCTTCATACGATCGAATTTGGACGTGAAACTTTTTCCATCGCGTTCATAATATTTTAAAATACCAATTTGGATATGTGGGTTTAATAAATTTCGTTCTGGGGTTAGAACGGGCTTTTTGGGCCATAGTTTGTTCCGCACGTTCATTTATCCGGTCTACCTACTCTAATCCAACACTACTTATAAATAGACGATTATAAACCCTAGCCTCCATCTTCTATCATTTGTCTGTATGTTCTTTTCTTCAACTCCTTCTCCTCCTCAAATGGATGCAAACCTAGATCTATTTCTATTCAAATTTCAAATGAAAATTCAAACATCTTAGAAAAATCCCTAAAAATTATATGTTAAAGTTCTCGAGATAAGTAATCTGTTGGTACAGCTCGTTTTTCGTTTTGGTATGTGGTTTGACAAGAAGAAACCGATGAAGTTTCGGCCGTTCATTATCACCGCAATAAACTTCATCGGATCGATAAAATATTTCTTGGTTTTATAAAGGTTCCCTAGCGTTGTTCATCGGTGCTATTATCTGGAAGTTTTGACGGCTTGATCTTTGTGAAATCGCGGATTTGGGTTTGGATAAGTGGGCAGCGGCCGGCTCTGGAGGCCACGTGGGCGAGTCGCAGGGGTATAGATATGTGCGGCTCGATGAGCTAGGGTCGATGGTGGCGGCGCTGGGTTCAACGGAGGTCAGAGTAGGGGGAAAGTCTCGGTCAAACGCCTCGGTCAAAGCTTCATATGGGTTCGTTTTTTCGTTCGTCACTGTGCAACCTGGGTAGAGAACGCGGGTGAAGGGAGCAAGCACTAGGCTGACGTGGAAATCTTTTTGGGGTAGTTTGTTTTATTTTAAATTTTGATTTTCAAGCACGTTAAATTGAATATCTTTTTCATACGATCTCCGATTCACGCGAAATTTCTTTTGTTAGGATCGTAATTTAATTTCGGATCCGTTGACGCTGGTTTGGACAGATTTGGAGACCATTGGAATTTTGGGTTTAAATCGGATTTAAATTCGATTTAAATTCAAAAGGTGAGTGTTTTAACCCACTCACAATTTCAAAAATTTCTTGTGTTTGTTAAATTAATTTTAGATCAAACCATGGAAAGAAAAAAGACCCGGCAACCCTTTTGTTTCTATCACCAATTCGGAGAGATTACAAGCCAAATCAATAATAGAGAGTTAAAAGATATGGGGACTCTCTCTAGTCAATCACATAATTGAATAATTGAATAATTATTATTTAGAGCATTTAAAACAGAATTTCCCCAAATTGATTTAGTTAGGGTTTCTATTAATTACAATTGTTGGAAATCCGATTTCATATGTAATGCTTAATTAGGAAGATGATTAAGAGGCTAATATATAGATGCTCTAATCGCTCTAGACCATCGGATCACATCAAAAGAATATGCACCATCAATAAAGAAGAACCTTTCAGCAACCTAACGAAACCTCCCTTTAAAATCCATCTTCAGCAAACCCTCGAAATAAAAGATTCTGCGACTCAAAGGTTTGAGCGAAAAGGTCGAACGTCTGAGTGAAGATCAAACGTCTCTATAAAACAAACTAAAACTCTTGGGTTTGTCAAAAAAGTAGAAACTTAGATGTCTGACCTAGAGGGTCAGATTTCTGATCTCTTGAAGGCTCAAAGTTCAGTTTACGGACATTTAGACATCTGGATTGGGTTCCCAGACTTCTGATTGCCTGACACCGGTAATACTCAGCTTCTTCACTCCATCTTCTTTTTCTCTCTTCCTCCAATCGACTTCCTAACACTTCCAATACGAAGTTCTACATAACATGTAACGACCCGAAAATTTCCGTCAGTTAAATTTCGTCATTTTTAATAAGATTAGATAATTTAACTTTAGAAAGAAGTAAAGATTTATAGTTGATAATGACGCATATGTTGAAAAAGAAGTGAAACCATAGAAATTTAAGCTAAGTATTAATAGTTGATATAAAATGACGAATAAATTGAAATGATGTAAATGGTTATACTAGGCTAAGAAGAGAATATAGGAAAACAAAGGGTAAGTTAAGTTGTGAATTTATTTAATGGATTAATAATATTAGATAGTACATTGAATTAAATCAATGTCCTGTAGAGGTTGGAGTATGGTTAGTAATAAAAGCTTTTAAAGGAAAAACCTTTAATTTATAAATGGAAATTAATGCATTAAATTAGGTGTAACTGAATGCATGTAAATAATTTTGTAAGAATAAGTTAATAAACAATTTATTTGTGCATACCCGATTTAATTGAAATAACAGAAAACACAAGAACTTGATTTGCCTAGGTATATATATATTGATAAACTATAACTAAATAGAAAGTTTGGTAGTAAATAGGATATAAGAAGACAAAGGCAACTAGTAAATTAATAAATGAATTCAAAATAATAAGTAGTAATTAATTCATATATATTTGGCATTAGTGGTAATTACAAAATTTTACCCATTCATCTAATTTATTTAATTAAATCTAAATCTATGGCAACATTGTTGTTAATGATGGTTGTAAGTGAATTTGAATGTAAAAGGGTAACACTTATTTAGGTTAACCATTTTGAGTATATTAAGTTAAGAATGGCAATCGATTGAAATAAATCTAAATTAATTATTTTGTTTGGTTAATGTGTTCTAGTTAATAAAGGGGAGTTTATAAGAAATGAAGCATGCACTAATGACATGTGTTATAATTCAAATGTTATTTATACCCATAAAATGTCTATTTACTGAATAGAAAGATTTTAAATCAATAAGCGAATTTATTGAGGTTCCAATTTATAATTTATAACATTTAATGTAGAATCAATTACAATTAATTGACCTAAATCGTGCAGTTAGCGTAGATTTGTTTTGTAATTAGAGTAGTTAATTCTATAAGATGAAGTTAATGCTAATTCTATTTATAATTGGTCCATTTGTTGATATAGATTATAGAAAGCAAGATTTATAATTTAATTAAAGTATCAAAATTCAATAATTGTATTTATTGCAAATAAAGTGGAATTAAATGTTTAAATATTACGTTATTGAAATTAAAATGGGTTTTTGAGGATTTAATTTATAATTCCTAAATATAAGGAAGTGGAGAAATTAACACTGCAATTGATAGACTTATCAACTTTTAATTTACATCTAAACTTGTTAGATCATTGAAATTGATTAAGAAATATATAAGCGATAAAATTTGGTCAATTTTAGAATTTAAATATAGAATTTGATTTTTATAATTTATTTTAATTTATTTAATTAATATAAAAATAGCCATTTTGGCCACGGACTCGGATTTCGACGAAACTAGTTTCATTGGATCCGTATCAGTGAATTATTGTAGAGTTTCAGGTTTCGTATCGATTGGACCTGTCGTTTGATCCTACGGACGCGAAACGCCTTGAAATCGATTTAATTAAAAACAATTTGAAATCAATTTGGGAATTTTGTTTTCAGCATAACTTCTTCATACGATCGAATTTGGACGTGAAACTTTTTCCATCGCGTTCATAATATTTTAAAATACCAATTTGGATATGTGGGTTTAATAAATTTCGTTCCGGGGTTAGAACGGGCTTTTTGGGCCATAGTTTGTTCCGCACGTTCATTTATCCGGTCTACCTACTCTAATCCAACACTACTTATAAATAGACGATTATAAACCCTAGCCTCCATCTTCTATCATTTGTCTGTATGTTCTTTTCTTCAACTCCTTCTCCTCCTCAAATGGATGCAAACCTAGATCTATTTCTATTCAAATTTCAAATGAAAATTCAAACATCTTAGAAAAATCCCTAAAAATTATATGTTAAAGTTCTCGAGATAAGTAATCTGTTGGTACAGCTCGTTTTTCGTTTTGGTATGTGGTTTGACAAGAAGAAACCGATGAAGTTTCGGCCGTTCATTATCACCGCAATAAACTTCGTCGGATCGATAAAATATTTCTTGGTTTTATAAAGGTTCCCTAGCGTTGTTCATCGGTGCTATTATCTGGAAGTTTTGACGGCTTGATCTTTGTGAAATCGCGGATTTGGGTTTGGATAAGTGGGCAGCGGCCGGCTCTGGAGGCCACGTGGGCGAGTCGCAGGGGTATAGATATGTGCGGCTCGATGAGCTAGGGTCGATGGTGGCGGCGCTGGGTTCAACGGAGGTCAGAGTAGGGGGAAAGTCTCGGTCAAACGCCTCGGTCAAAGCTTCATATGGGTTCGTTTTTTCGTTCGTCACTGTGCAACCTGGGTAGAGAACGCGGGTGAAGGGAGCAAGCACTAGGCTGACGTGGAAATCTTTTTGGGGTAGTTTGTTTTATTTTAAATTTTGATTTTCAAGCACGTTAAATTGAATATCTTTTTCATACGATCTCCGATTCACGCGAAATTTCTTTTGTTAGGATCGTAATTTAATTTCGGATCCGTTGACGCTGGTTTGGACAGATTTGGAGACCATTGGAATTTTGGGTTTAAATCGGATTTAAATTCGATTTAAATTCAAAAGGTGAGTGTTTTAACCCACTCACAATTTCTAAAATTTGTTGTGTTTGTTAAATTAATTTTAGATATGGGTAGAAAATTTTTTATGACTGTTTCGCATGTTTTATTCACTATTTCTGTTTAAACGCATTTATTTAATATAACTGTAAATTTATTTATTTATTGCATATAAATTTGACAGTTAGAATTTATTTATTTCATATTAACTGTTAGGCATAGTTATGTTAAATTTTATTTCATATTAACTGCCAGTTAAGTTTACGTTTATATTTGCATATAAACTGCCAATTAACAGTTATTAAATTTATTTTGAGTATAAACTGATAATTGATACCATTATTTATCACCTGTTATATATTGATGATTGTTTGAAATTGGATGATGACTGTTATAAATGGATGTATGATTTGATGGATGAATGGATGATTTATTTCATTAATTGCAAGCCATCATGCATTTTCATTTCATTCGGGATTGCGGTTTGAAATGATATACAACCGCATTTTATTTTAAATTGCGGATTGAAATGATAACATCCGTATCACTTGACCATAGGGTAGAAAATTTTATACAGGCACCGCGGTAAATATATAAAATTATTTTTGAAATGTTTTTCTATGGTTTTGTAAAGTTATATATATATATGGTTTATGAGATATTGATTTGGTTATTGATAAAGGCTATTATATATATATATATATATATAGTAATTTCCGGTTTTTAAGCTTTGTATAAATTTGATCTGAAGTTTAAATAAAGTTTGATTTTAAGATCAAATAAGATTAAACATTTATTTAAAATTTAATTTCTGGAGTTTTATGACTTAAATGAGAATAGATTTGGAAGATGAATATTAAGTTAAATTGAAATTTAATAAAAATTAGAATTTTTAAAGGATATGATTTATATAACTTGATTTTGGGTAAAGTGATTTTAATGAATATTAGGTTGATTAAATGAATATATAATAAATTGAAAGATGATCCAGTTATATGAAGTTAAAGGTTTTCTTAAATCATATTGAATTCATTAAGCAAACATTTCAATTCTAAATAATAAGTAACTGAATTTGATATATATATATATATGGAATTGTCAAATGAGTCTGTTTGAAATGGTGAAATATTTAAAGCCTTGAAACATAAGAATTGAAATGGTATTTGGAAGTTTAAATCGATATTTGAAATTGATTTGTGAAATCTAAAGAAGCAATTTTGTTTATAAAAGTAATTTAATATTTAACCATTTAAGAGATGGAAATTTTGTTTCAAAGCTATGTTTTCAAGGTAGTATAATTTGGAAATATTATATTCAAAAGTTTTGATTTCTAAACATTTTACTTTGGAAACACTATGATTTTGGAAAGAATATATATTGGAAAATAAATGATATCGTATTGATTTGGGGTTTTAAGAATAAATGATATCGGGTTTATATGGGTTTTAAATGGATATTTTATTATGGTTTTAAAAGTATAATTTTTTTTAAATAACCGCGGTGTTATAATAACGATTGGTTGGCAAAGAGACCGGGATCGGATATGGACATACTCTCTGTCGATACCGAAAACCACTTTGACTAATCGTGTATGTGGTGGAGATTCCAGAATGAAGTAGGTTGGTGGCGGCGTTTCCTGTAAGGTAAGTACGTGGACCCAACTCCCATGAGTTGGCATAAGGTGGCTAAAACAGGAGCGATCGATGGGTTAATAAGGTAGCACCTTTGATCGGACACATCCCTTCGATATTATACTTTGACTCTTGGATTGATTCGGTGGCCACTTTTGATTTTTATTTCGGGGTGTGGCTCGAGGTGGGCGGTAGCTGCGGCTATGCGTTACCACCGACCCAGAAGCATAATAGGTATATCTACCCTGGCATTTCCTAGTTGTGCCGTGTCACCTACCCTAGCGCGCCTTATACGATTTTGGTTTTGTACCATACCTATGGAGTGCCCTCTGACGACGCCCAGTACGGGGGAGATTACGGTACTGTATAGACTATGGGAATATATAACTGTGTTAAGGTGGAAAATGTAAAGCCTTAACGCTATTTAAAAGTAAGTTTATTTTACAAATAGACACTATTATAATAGCGCAATATACTACATAGTAAATAGTTTAACGGATCCTTAGGAGATGTAAATCCCGAGCATCTCTTGAGTTACTGCACTCATATTTATTTCTGTTAATTTAACTCACATAAGATCTTTTAGTTCTGACTCGAGTGTTTTGTCTTTTCAATTCGCTCGGGTCAGTCCGAGTGTTTCAGGATTTGAAGTTTTAGCTCTGGAGGACGAAGACGAAGATTTGTATTACTATTATCTACTATTATTCCACTACAATCATATTGTTCCGCTGCTTTGTCGTATGGTATGTGTACTCTGATATGTATTGTATAAATAAAATCAAAGGTTTTGTAAAACAGCTTCATGAACTGTATATTTGATTATTATATTTTATCCTTCCGCTGTGAGATTCTGTTTAGTTTTTTTTTCTTTCTCTATTTTTCTTATTTATCCCATAACAATCCGCTCTTACGTATGGTTTGAATTGGCACGTGTGTCCGTTTAAATCGTGCGAAAAGGCGGGACGTTACATCTGGTATCAGAGCTTTGGTTTAGCGATAAACCTTAGCTTTGTGGGGTTTGACTCTTTGCTAATAGGGTACTAATACCCTATGGGAGTCGCTGAGTGTATATATGAGAGAGCGTATTTGTTAGTGCTATAAAAAGGTTTTAATATTGTGTTAGTTTGTTCCGTTTTGTATTTATAAATTCTGGTTGGTGCATGGGACGCTGTGACATCAATAGGGATTTCTAAACACTTAATAGGACAGACTGACATAATATTTGTTTTTAATATAGGTGAATGAAATAACTTCGCCTATTATATTTTCTATATATAAAATATTTTATTAATGTATTATATATATATATATTGTTGGTTGCAATAGATTGGTTGTTAGGAATAAAATTTTAAATAATAGCTAAAATGAGATTGAAATTAAAATCAATGAAATTTGGAAATTTTAGGGCTTAAGTCCGGGATTTTGAAAATTTTCTTTCAAAGGATTTTGAAATACAATAATACTGTTTATAAATATTTTCCGATATAAATATTTCATTATAATTCTGAAGAATTGTTTTAAAGAAGATTTTGGAGAAAATAAGTTATGTACTTTCCTCTCTATCGCTGGAAAATAATTTCGGTGATGGCGGCCGCATCATCGACTTCTATTTTCGAGTTTCGAAGGGAAAAGGCCACTGTAGTAATTCTACTGCAGCTTTATTTTGAAAATATCTAAATTTTTAATTGTTTTAAATAAAACTAAAGGTATATAAGTTAGAAGAATATATTTATCTATTAAAATTTAACCTGGTATTTAATTCTTAATTTCCATTAATTAATTGTTTCAATTATGGTAGTGAAACAGAATTTAATTAATAATTGAAACCCTAAATAAAATAAGAGACTTAAATGCTAAGTTATAAAGGAAGTTAAAATTTTAACTTATAAGAAAATGGTAAATATCTATTAAACAATGAATGAATTAAAGAATTGACATAACTTGTATAAGTTCAATTGCATTTTCTTTAACATATATAACTTACCAAATATGAAAAGTTGAAATGTTAAACAAGAAGATTGGAATAGAATATTATACAAGTAGAAATTTTGAAAATAATGAAGTATTCAATGAATTGCTATTATAAATAAGAATTTAATTGTATAAACTTAAGTTATAATTGAGATTTTACTAAAATTAAAGATATGTATTATAAATAGGTGATTTTAAACTTAAGTAAATAAAATGAAATTCTTTAATAAATAAGGATTGATGTGTATGGTTATAAAATCAAGTATGATTTAAATGCTACTAGCCGAGTATAATGGAAAGTAGGTAATATACATAAATGACTGCAAACCAAAGTTAATGAATAAATAAAATCCTTTACTTATAAGAATGAATGTTATAAGGTTAAGAATTTAAGTGTAATTAAAAATGATTACTATAATTAAATATAATAGAAATGTAAGCATTAAATAAATGATTGGAAGTGAGAAGTGCATTGAATGTAATAAAATAGAAGAAACTTACATGACCTAAATAAATGGAAATGGATAATTGGAGGTTATAAGTGAAAATAAATGAAACAAACATGTAATGAGTAAATAAAATTAAAAGTTGTTAGAAATAAATGTAAATTATAAAAGGATAATTTATGTGGTACGAGTCAAAAAAAAAAGAGGAATTGTAAACTTAAGAAAAAGGTTGAAGTTATTCTAAATAAAATTTAAAGAAATAAATGAAAATAAAAGATAAGCTGGTATATGAATGAAAAGATCAAACTGTTAATGTATGAAATAAAAATTTATAATGAGTTAATTGATTTGTTGGTTGAATTGATATTGTTTGATATAGGGTTGGTTGGGTAAGGAAATTTGAAGTTGTTGGATGAATAAATAATCTATTTTTGTCCCATCTAAGACTGTTGAGTAAATGATGCACTGGATAGTTATTTTTCATTCCGTATCAATTCAAGTTTTGAACCCGAATAACTATTTGTTTGTTTGATTGAATGATTGTTTGTTTTCTTGTGTATGCTATTTGTTAAAATTGATGGTTGTTGTATTGATTTGTTGTTAGCGATTTAAACCACTTAAATATTTCACTATACATAAATTGTTAATCTTTTGGATTTTTATAAGAGAAATGCAGGTTATGGAAGCAACTGCTACTGCTTTTGGTTCCATAATAATAAGCGTAAATTGCCCGAAAAATAGGTACGTTTCGGATTTCGGTTTATAGCGCTATTTTGTATATTTTTTCCGTGTTGGGATATACTATTTTGAATATTCTATATGATATTTTGTGATATTTTAATATTATATTTTCTTCCGAACCTCTCCATACAAAGGAGACTCTGCCAAAATTTTACGTAAATTTTGGACTTAGAATTATGTTGAAAATGTTTTCCAAACTTTAAATATTTAAGTTTAAAAGGATATAATGATTATAAAACGGGTATATTTATTTAAGGTAATAAATTTAGTAAATTATTGTTTATAAGTTAATATTTAAAATAAGATGTACTGTTTATTAAATTTTTCCTTCCCTTTTCTATTTCCTTTTCGGGGACGAAAAGTTTTGAGTGGGGGTGAGTGTAACGACCCAAAAATTTCCGCCAGTTAAATTTCGTCATTTTTAATAAGATTAGATAATTTAACTTTAGAAAGAAGTAAAGATTTATAGTTGATAATGAAGCACATGTTGAAAAAGAAGTGAAACCATAGAAATTTAAGCTAAGTATTAATAGTTGATATAAAATAACGAATAAATTGAAATGATGTAAATGGTTATACTAGGCTAAGAAGAGAATATAGGAAAACAAAAGGTAAGTTAAGTTGTGAATTTATTTAATGGATTAATAATATTAGATAGTACATTGAATTAAATCAATGTCCTGTAGAGGTTGGAGTATGGTTAGTAATAAAAGCTTTTAAAGGAAAAACCTTTAATTTATAAATGAAAATCAATGCATTAAATTAGGTGTAACTGAATGCATGTAAATAATTTTGTAAGAATAAGTTAATAAACAATTTATTTGTGCATACCCGATTTAATTGAAATAACAGAAAAGACAAGAACTTGATTTGCCTAGGTATATATATATTGATAAACTATAACTAAATAGAAAGTTTGGTAGTAAATAGGATATAAGAAGACAAAGGCAACTAGTAAATTAATAAATGAATTCAAAATAATAAGTAGTAATTAATGCATATATATTTGGCATTAGTGATAATTACAAAATTTTACCCATTCATCTAATTTATTTAATTAAATCTAAATCTATGGCAACATTGTTGTTAATGATGGTTGTAAGTGAATTTGAATGTAAAAGAGTAACAATTATTTAGGTTAACCATTTTGAGTATATTAAGTGAAGAATGGCAATCGATTGAAATAAATCTAAATTAATTATTTTGTTTGGTTAATGTGTTCTAGTTAATAAAAGGGAGTTTATAAGAAATGAAGCATGCACTAATGGCATGTGTTATAATTCAAATGTTATTTATACCCATAAAATGTCTATTTACTGAATAGAAAGATTTTAAATCAATAAGCGAATTTATTGAGGTTCCAATCTATAATTTATAACATTTAGTGTAGACTCAGTTACAATTAATTGACTTAAATCGTGCAGTTAGCATAGATTTGTTTTGTAATTGGAGTAGTTAATTCTATAAGATGAAGTTAATGCTAATTTTATTTATAATTGGACCATTTGTTGATATAGATTATAGAAAGCAAGATTTATAATTTAATTAAAGTATCAAAATTCAACAATTGTATTTATTGCAAATAAAGTGGAATTAAACGTTTAAATATTACGTTATTGAAATTAAAATGGGTTTTTGAGGATTTAATTTATAATTCCTAAATACAAGGAAGTGGAGAAATTAACACTGCAATTGATAGACTTATCAACTTTTAATTCACATCTAAACTTGTTAGATCATTGAAATTGATTAGGAAATATATAAGCGATAAAATTTGGTCAATTTTAGAATTCAAATATAGAATTTGATTTTTATAATTTATTTTAATTTATTTAATTAATATAAAAATAGCCATTTTGGCCACGGACTCGGATTTCAACGAAACCAGTTTCATCGGATCCGTATTGGTGAATTATTGTAGAGTTTCAGGTTTCGTATCGATCGGACCTGTCATTTGATCGTACGGACGCGAAACGCCTTGAAATCAATTTAATTAAAAACAATTTGAAATCAATTTGGGAATTTTGTTTTCAGCATAACTTCTTCATACGATCGAGTTTGGACGTGAAACTTTTTCCATCGTGTTCAGAATATTTTAAAATACCTATTTGGATATGTGGGTTTAATAAATTTCGTTCCGGGGTTAGAACGGGCTTTTTGGGCCATAGTTTGTTCCGCACGTTCATTTATCCTGTCTACCTACTCTAATCCAACCCTACTTATAAATAGACGATTATAAACCCTAGCCTCTATCTTCTATCATTTGTCTGTATGTTCTTTTCTTTAACTCCTCTCCTCCTCAAATGGATGCAAACCTATATCTATTTCTATTCAAATTTCAAATGAAAATTCAAACATCTCAGAAAAATCCCTAAAAATTATATGTTAAAGTTCTCGAGATACGTAATCTGCTGGTACAGCTCGTTTTTCGTTTTGGTATGTGGTTTGACCAGAAGAAATCGATGAAGTTTCGGCCATTCATCATCACCGCAACAAACTTCGTCGGAACGATAAAATATTTCTGGGTTTTATAGAGGTTCCCTAGCGTTGTACATCGGTGCTATTATCTGGAAGTTTTGACGAGTTGATCTTCGTGAAATCACGGATTTGGGTTTGGATAATGGGGGCGGCGGCCGGCTCTGGAGGCCACGTGGGTGAGTTGCAGGGTTATAGATAGGTGCGTCTCGACGAGCTAGCGTCGATGGTGGTGGCGCTGGGTTCAACGGAGGTCGGAGTAGGAGGAAAGTCTCGGTCAAACGCCTCGGTCAAAGCTTGATATGGGTTCGTTTTTTCGTTCGTCACTGTGCAACCTGGGTAGAGAACACGGGTGAAGGGAGCAAGCACTAGGCTGACGTGGAAATCTTTTTGGGGTAGTTTGTTTTATTTTAAATTTTGATTTTCAAGCACGTTAAATTGAATATCTTTTTCATACGATCTTCGATTCACGCGAAATTTCTGTTGTTAGGATCGTAATTTAATTTCGGATCCGTTGACGCTGGTTTGGACAGATTTGGAGACCGTTGGAATTTTGGGTTTAAATCGGATTTAAATTCGATTTAAATTCAGAAGGTGAGTGTTTCAACCCACTCACAATTTCTAAAATTCCTTGTGTTTGTTAAATTAATTTTAGATATGGGTAGAAAAAATTTTATGACTGTTTCGCATGTTTTATTCACTATTTCTGTTTAAACGCATTTATTTAATATAACTGTAAATTTATTTATTTATTGCATATAAATTTGACAGTTAGACTTTATTTATTTCATATTAACTGCCAGACATAGTTATGTTAAATTTTATTTCATATTAACTGCCAGTTAAGTTTACGTTTATATTTGCATATAAACTGCCAATTAACAGTTATTAAATTTATTTTGAGTATAAACTGATAATTGATACCATTATTTATCACCTGTTATATATTGATGATTGTTTGAAATTGGATGATGACTGTTATAAATGGATGTATGATTTGATGGATGAATGGATGATTTATTTTATTAATTGCAAGTCATCATGCATTTTCATTTCATTTGGGATTGCGGTTTGAAATGATATACAACCGCATTTTATTTTAAATTGCGGATTGAAATGATAACATCCGTATCACTTAACCATAGGGTAGAAAATTTTATACAGGCACCGCGGTAAATATATAAAATTATTTTTGAAATGTTTTTCTATGGTTTTGTATAGTTATATATATATATATGGTTTATGAGATATTGATTTGGTTATTGATAAAGGCTATTATATATATATAGTAATTTCCGGTTTTTAAGCTTTGTATAAATTTGATCTGAAGTTTAAATAAAGTTTGATTTTAAGATCAAATAAGATTAAACATTTATTTAAAATTTAATTTCTGGAGTTTTATGACTTATATGAGAATAGATTTGGAAGATGAATATTAAGTTAAATTGAAATTTAATAAAAATTAGAATTTTTAAAGGATATGATTTATATAACTTGATTTTGGGTAAAGTGATTTTAATGAATATCAGGTTGATTAAATGAATATATAATAAATTGAAAGATGATCCAGTTATATGAATTTAAAGGTTTTCTTAAATTATATTGAATTCATTAAGCAAACATTTCAAGTCTAAATAATAAGTAACTGAATTTGATATATATATGGAATTGTCAAATGAGTCTGTTTGAAATGGTGAAATATTTAAAGCCTTGAAACATAAGAATTGAAATGGTATTTGGAAGTTTAAATCGATATTTGAAATTGATTTGTGAAATCTAAAGAAGCTATTTTGTGTATAAAAGTAATTTAATATTTAACCATTTAAGAGATGGAAATTTTGTTTCAAAGCTATGTTTTGAAGGTAGTATAATTTGGAAATATTATATTCAAAAGTTTTGATTTCTAAATATTTTACTTTGGAAACCCTATGATTTTGGAAAGAATATATATTGGAAAATAAATGATATCGTATTGATTTGGGGTTTTAAGAATAAATGACATCGTGTTTATATGGGTTTTAAATGGATATTTTATTATGGTTTTAAAAGTATAATTTTTTTTAAATAACCGCGGTGTTATAATAACGATTGGTTGGCAAAGAGACTGGGATCAGATATGGACATACTCTCTGTCGATACCGAAAACCACTTTGACTAACCGTGTACGCGGTGGAGATTCCAGAATGAAGTAGGTTGGTGGCGGCGTTTCCTGTAAGGTAAGTACATGGACCCAACTCCCGTGAGTTGGCATAAGGTGGCTAAAACAGGAGCGATCGACGGGTTAATAAGGTAGCACCTTTGATCGGACACATCCCTTCGATATTATACTTTGACTCTTGGATTGATTCGATGGCCACTTTTGATTTTTATTTGGCGGTGTGGCTCGAGGTGGGCGGTAGCTGCGGCTATGCGTTACCACCGACCCGGAAGCGTAATTGGTATATCTACACTGGCATTTCCTAGTTGTGCCGTGTCACCTACCCTAGCGCGCCTTATACGATTTTGGTTTTGTACCATACCTATGGAGTGCCCTCTGACGACGCCCAGTACGGGGGAGATTACGGTACTGTATAGACTATGGGAATATATAACTGTGTTAAGGTGGAAAATGTAAAGCCTTAACGCTATTTAAAAGTAAGTTTATTTTACAAATAGACACTATTATAATAGCGCAATATACTACATAGTAAATAGTTTAACGGATCCTTAGGAGATGTAAATCCCGAGCATCTCTTGAGTTACTGCACTCATATTTATTTCTGTTAGTTTAACTCACATAAGATCTTTTAGTTCTGACTCGAGTGTTTTGTCTTTTCAATTCGCTCGGGTCAGTCCGAGCGTTTCAGGATTTGAAGTTTTAGCTCTGGAGGACGAAGACGAAGATTTGTATTACTATTATCTACTATTATTCCACTACACTCATATTGTTCCACTACTTTGTCGTATGGTATGTGTACTCTGATATGTATTGTATAAATAAAATCAAAGGTTTTGTAAAACAGCTTCATGAACTGTATATTTGATTATTATATTTTATCCTTCCGCTGTGAGATTCCGTTTAGTTTTTTTTTCTTTCTCTGTTTTTCTTATTTATCCCATAACAATCCGCCCTTACGTATGGTTTGAATTGGCATGTGTATCCGTTTAAATCGTGCGAAAAGGCAGGACGCTACATAACATCTTCAATCCAAAGCACTCACATGCACATATTTAAATCATATAACAATGACACTCAACTTCGAATCAAATATGTAGGTCATCGACAATCAACAAAATAATCATAGGGGTTGTTGAGTCTTGCGCTCCATGGCGCTTAATCAACTGAAATCAAATTGATCAAGTTCAAATAATGCTCAAAATTGTCCTTAGGAAGTGACTTTTTCATCTAATCCGAAGGATTATCTAGAGTACTCACCTTCACCAACTTTATGTTACTTTATTCTTTTTCAAGCATAAAAAGAATCCTCTAACATCAATTTACTTCGTATGGGAACTTAAGCTTGATTCTCTACAAGTTGAATCGTGCTTCGACTATCTAAAAATAGCTTTACTATCTACAGCATCATTGAAAGATCGTCCAATAACTGAAGTAAATAGAATCCCTCCTTAGTCGCTTCCACAATTGATATTAACTTGGCCTTGGTAGTCGAAAAAGCTACTATAGACCGCAGCTTTGATTTCCATGAAATTGAGCCTATGCAAAGCGTAAAAACATAGCCCAACACTGATTACCTTTCTTCTTTATCCCCAACAAAATCTGTATCACAATAACCACTAAGAGAGATGTCGCCATCTACTCCACCATAAAACAAGCTAACCAAAGAAGTGCCACGAAGGTATCTAAGCACCCACTTTACTGCATGCTTTTGCTTTTTGCTCGGGTCAGACATATATCGACTCACAACACCCACTACCCGGGTCAAATCACCTTGTGTACACCATCGGATACATAAGACTACCAATAAATTAGAATATGGTATATCGGTCATATACCTCTAGTCTTCATTCGATGAAGGAGATAAGTCTTTCGACAACTTCGAATGAGAGCCTAATGGAGTGCCAACCGGTATAGCTTTCTCTATACCAAATCGAACAAGGACCTTCTCAGTGTATTGCACCTATGTGAGTCTTAACTCTCTTATTTCCTATCTCTGAATATCTCCATTTCCAAATTTCTTTGTGTTTTCCCAAAATTTTCATATTAAACTCCTTGTTGAGCTCCGCTTTGAACTCCGTAATTCTGACCGTACTCCAAGATGCAACCAACATGTCATTAACATTTGACAAAAGATATATCATATCTCCACCACATCTCTTGAAACAAACACAATGGTCTTTGAATCTTCTAGAATAACCCTATAAAAGCATAAACTTATCAAATCTCTTATAACATTGTTTAAAAGACTGCTTCAGTCCATATAGAGATTAGTTAAGTTACAAACATAACCTGACCTACTACTATCAGTGAACCATTCTGGCTGCCGCAAATAAATTTCCTTCTCTATATCACCATGCAAGAATGCATTTTTGATATGTAGTTGTTAAGTTCGATATCATAATGAGCAATTAATGCCAAAAGACTATAAATGGATGTGTGCTTACAATTGGAGCAAAGATATCATGATACACTACATCTTATTCCTATTACTTTGCTATTAACCTTCCTTTGTATCTGAAATCACCATTGTCACCATTTCATCCTATAGATCCACTTACATTCAATTTTCACTAGATCCCAAGTATGATTTTTCTACAAAGATTCAATCTCATATTCCGTAGCAACTAACCAACTATAACCATTAACTGATGCAATAACTTCTCTATAATCTCTAGACTTATCATGGAAAAAATTCGATGCATATATTGTTATGTCATCGAAGCCAACGTTTTCAATGCTTAATCCAACAAAATCATCAAGCCACCTAGGCTTCCTTCTCTGTCTAATAGACCTAGTCTCTAAATGAGCTTCACCTTGAGTCTAATCCTTTGTACCAACATCTGTACTATCCTTATTAACTACGGTACAATCGAAAACGCCATATGTATCTTTATGGAAAGAATCTGAAGATGAATTGCTTTGTGTTTTGTATTTGGTATTGTAAAACTATCCTCACATTGTCATTGGATGAGGAAGGCTCCACCTTCAACATAGCCTTCTCATCAAAGGTCACATACCTTTTGATACTAATCTTCCTACTAATAAGACACCACATCCTATATCCCTTCACTCCTCTTCTATAACCTAGAAAGATATACTTGCAAGCTCTAGGCTCTTGCTTTCCTTTGCTCTCATGTACATAAGCTGGGCATTCAAGCACTCTAAGAAATGAATAGTTAACATGCTCTCCTTTCCATGATTCTTCAAGGATCTTCTTATCTATTGTAGTAGAAGGTGAACGATTGATAAGGAAGCCTTCATAGATAAAGCATCTTTCCAATATTCCTTCGTCAACTTAGCAATCAATCTGAGGTGACGAATTCTCTCCAATAATATCCGATTTATTCTTCAGCATCTTAGACCGAGGGTCATTAGGTGAGGCGTAATGCCTCTTATTGCCTTCCAACTCAAAAAATCGATGAAATTCCTGTGATAAAAATCCACAACCTTTATCTGAATGGAGAACTTTCAACTTATTCCCTGACTGCTTCTCAACCATAGATTTTCACTTTCGAAACCTGGCAAAGATTTCACCCTTAGACTGTAGAAAGTATACCCAAACTTTAAGAGATAAATAGTATATAAATGAAACAAAGCACCTGGCTCCACCCCAAGGATGGACAAAGGGATGGACCCAAACTTCTATATAAATATACTCTAAAACAACTCTCGCCTTATGTTCTCCAGTACCAAAATAAATCTTTGTCCCCTTCCCAAGAATACACTATTCACAAAACCCAAGCTTTTAATACTGAACACCATCAATCAAACCTCGCTTTCTCAACTCATCCAAATCGCAATCTCCAATATGTCCAATCCGCAAATGCCATGTAACGACCCGCTGCCCTGACCGCCTCTAGCTGGTAATTAAACCAACTAGAAACGTTCAAAATGACGGATTGTTGTTCAGTTTATAGAGTTTAAACAGAAACAGCCACAGAATCACAGAATAATCATAATATTATTCATAAATGAATTTTCTTACATACATATATCAGAGTTTGTACAATGCATTAAATTTTTATACAGCGGAATATATCTTTTATTATTGAGTACAAGAAAAAAATTTCTAGAAAAACTTTAGTGAAGTGCTTTCCCCCTTCTCTCTAACTTCGCTGCCTGAAAATCTTCAAGCTGTAAAAATACTCGGTCTGACCCGAGTATTATATTCAAAAGAAAATAATACACAGGTCAGTCTAATTCAAACTCAGTTATTAGTGCATAGAAGCAATAATAATTTAAATGGCAATTAGATGACAGTCAAATATGAATTCACCTATCCGATCCTTTAACAAGAAATCGGATAACGGTAAATATAACACTTAACAGTGTTAAACAACAATTCAGTAGATTCAGATTATCAATGAGATAGATGAAGGGATTATTGATGAAAATAATTTAGAAAACAATCAAAATTTGCCTAAACGGCAATTAACAACAAAATCATCAAAATCGATTCAAAATACATTGAATTGGCAACATAAAATAATTTTCATCAAAAAGAAAACATCAATTTAAACATTAAATTTGGTAGGGCTGCAGTACACACACGCGTACGGCCTCGCCATATTTAAAATGTCAACTTCATGGCTGCAGTTCACGCTTGCGTGCACTGCCTCGCCACTACCGTAATGAAATATGCAAAAGATCATAAATCAAAACAAAATAGGATATCAATAAAAATCAATATCGTGTGGCTGCAGTTCACGCTTGCGTGCACTGCCTTGCCACTATCGTGATGATATACTCAAAAAGTCAACGAACCAAAATCAATGAAGGTTCAAATATCGATTCAAAATGTCGATACTGCGTGGCTGCAGTGCACGCACGCGTGCGCTGCCTCGCCACAACAACTTGTGAAATAAAACAAGTTTCCAAACAACTTATTACTGCACATTTCAACAAGTGCAAATTTTCATAAAAATGAACTGCAGGTCAAATACCCATAAAATCAAGGCGGTGTGGCTGCAGTTCACACGTACATACATGTGCACTGCCTCGCCAACTCGAGTGCACAAGGTCAAATCAAAATCAGATTCAACGCAAGTACAAACGGCCTCGACCAAAATTCAAAATATCACCGCAACAATGAAACTCAAGTAATTCCAGAAATCCAAATAGTTTCAAGAATGTAAGCACTACAAGGAAACTGACTCCAAGCTGCATGTACACTTGAATACATGAAGTAAATTTGAAAACAAGGCATGCAATAGTGGAACAACAAGGCACAAAGGCTACAAGTCTGACTTGAACAAAGCAAGGCTACAGAGCTCGAGCACAAGTCATGGCAACAACAATCATGAAATATAAGTGCAAGTACAAAATGAATGCCACGACTACAGAGAGTCAAGGGCAGTCACAACTGTACATATTCAAATGCACTTAACAAAGAACTCGGAGACATTATCAAGTTAATGTCGAAGTTCAACCAAATCATCAACTTGATATAGTATAATGCACCAGTAACAAATGAATGAAACTAGACGGTGCAACAAACATTCGAAATATATATATATATATATATATATATATATATATTTAACAGCAGTTTCCAAATAATCAAGCAGCGGGTTTCAAAAAAAAAAAAATTGGCCGAAGGCCATTTAGAATCAAATCGACTGTCAAAGAATTCAAAGCAGCAGTATAAAGGTGAGGGCACCATAGATATGGCACCACAACACAAAACAAGATCAAAGTATAGTTAACATAAAACAGGTCAGAGTGACTACCCAATATGTACAAGGCAACAGAGGATGCACATGCAAACACAGGAAGCAGCATGGTTAACAAAGGCAACAGGAATGCAAATAATATCAAGCTGCTGCTAAACAAAGCAAGTAACAGGGTATAACCAAAGGCAACAAGATCATCATTGTCAAAAAGAATTCAACACAGTGGTGGTCACAAAATCACCCCAATTTGAGTTCGCAGAACCCAAGGAGGCCGAAGCCCAAAACACCCTCATAAAATTTGCAAAAAACAGAGGTAGCAGGTTGGGATGCTCACAGTTATAAAGAGGAACAAGAAGGCATGGACTATACTTGTGACAAATCAAGGCTCAAACATGCACAATATCAAAGAAGTAAAGTAGCAGACCAATGCAAGACAGTGGTTTTTTTTTAAAAAAAAATATCAAAGTGTATAGGTCAGGGAACAGTGCAATGATGGAATTACAGTGATGTACAACAGTGTAAAAATCACATTTAAGCAACTCGAGTAAATCACAGTGGACATTACTCATACAACACATATATACATACATAAGTGTATGTATACACATTGCAGTAAAGGTATAATGCCCAGAAATAGCATGGCAAAAGTCAAACAATACCAATATCACAAAAATCAAGTTTGATATAGTCAAGGCCGAAGCCATAGCATAAAATGAGGTTGCAGGGATTACAAACTAGAAACCAAACCCAGTCAACAAGTATCAAAATCACGATGAAACTGCAGTTGCAACCATGAACAACTTCCATAGGTCAAATAATCAATGTCTAGTGACCGGAGCATAATGCAAATCAACACAAAATGACCAAGGAGATCGAACAGATCAAAAATCATCAAAGCCGAGAATATCACTAAATCAATCAGCGCAAATGGCAAATTTTAACAAGCTAAAAATCATCAGAGTGGAATTAGACGTGAGTGATAAGAAATCACTCACCTGAATTCGAAGCGAGGGCGAGATTGAGCAGCCGTGAGCGAATCGAACTGTAGGTGAAACCCTCTTTTTTGAATGATGAAGAGGAACGGCGATTTTAGGCCGCCATTAATTCGTTCGTATGTTTTTTTTTCTCTTATGAATGAAGGGGTAGGGTTTTGAATGAATGGGGGAAGACGTGATTGTGGTTCGTGGGTTATGGCGTAGGTGACGGCGTAGATTATGGTGATAAGATAAGGCGTGAATGAAGGCACGAGTTAAGGCGTGTATCTAGTTGATGAAAGTATAAGGCAGATGTACCTTTTTTTTAATATTATTTTTACATTTATTATATATATTATTATATTATTATTTTTTCTTATTTTAAATTCAATTGTTTTGTATAAATTTTCTTTGCTTTGCAAAAAACGATGTTGTTAAAATTTCCACTAGTTGTATTTATTTATTTCGTTATTGACAAAAATTTTATTCTATTTTATTTTAGTTAAAGAAAAATGTTATTTATAACTAAACATCGATTTATAAATTTACATAAATAATAATTCGTAAATCCAAACTATATTTTTCCTAAGTCATTAGTTTGAATTTAAGATACAAATTCAATATTCAATTTCAAAGCTAAATTCAAATTCTATTCAACTTTTCACTAGATTAAATTCTAAAATTTAATCGCCAATTTATGCTGATAATTTGAAATTCAAGTCAAACATCGTTCGAATATTTAAAATTAATTAAATATTTTCATTTTTAAATTGTTCAAAATTCAGGGTTGTTACAATCTTCCCTCCTTAAAAGAATTTCATCCCGAAATTATAAGTTAGGAAAACGATTGCTAAAATCTCACCGATATTTATACCCTACACAATTTTGCCAAGTTCGAATCTTATAAATAAATATAGGATTCATTCCATTCATTTTATCTCAGCAGTTTTGTTCATCGATTTCAATAATCAAGACACAAAAGTCTTTTACCAAAATTTTTGACTTACACAACTCAGATTTTTATTTTACTTGAAATTCTTTATGCTAAATATTTACATATTACATCTTTTCCAAAACTGTGTGCTTTCAAGATATTTTAAAAATCTTCTTCCTTAATTCATTAAGTTAGAATTATATAATTCTAATTTCAGATTATTGATTTTCTATTCAAAGTTTGAAAATACTTGCTAACTCGAAGTTTAACAAGTCCATCGTTGTTCTTACAGACATTAGGCATACGCTGGCCAGGCGCAAGACTAAAAATCTCCAAGTACTAAATATACTTGCTTCAACTCCCAGTGAAAATAATTTTTAAAAATTCTTTTAAAAATGGATATGGAAAGCACATTCCCCCATGGATCACAGTTTACCCGGCGGTTACGCTACTATCCCAGTAGAATCGCTTGTAACCTAAGATTTCTCATCTCTCTTGAATTTCGCCATGGTTGTCGCCTTAGATCGCGGTCCACACGGCGGTTACACTACTATCCCAGTAGAATCACTCGTGGCCGTAGGCATCACGCCCCTCGAATTTCGCTTCGGTTTCTAGATCGCAGTTTACACGGCGGTTGCGCCACTATCCCAGTGGAATCGCTTGTAATTGTAGGCATCACGCCCCACGAATTACGCCAGCATCAATTCACATAATCCCAAACACGATGATCCATCGTGGGGGATTCCAGTCAGTCCCAATGGACATTCCACTAATGGAAATTCTACGTAGCTACGATTTCCAATGGACACTCCACCGAGTTCCAATCACCTTCACAAATAATAAATGGAAGGTACATTTCCATATCCTCAGTTTTTAGAAAACATATGTCATATACATATAGTACTTCATTTCACATTTCGTACTTATCATACCTATGTAAACCTACACAGGACTTTTCATAATAATGTCTTTCCAAACTGATGGTTTTCGAATTATTATATTCACATATATAAGTTACGAAAACTTAATTCACATTCATAACAAATAGAGGATTCCAAAATTTTCCATTTCGTTTAAATTTTTCCTCTAAATCAATTTGAAAATTTAAGGTTATCTCAAACCTAGTTCACATTCATAATCCAATTCATTATCGACTTCACATTCGATTTGGATTTCACGTTACATCGTCAATTCTCAACACATAATTGATGTCTACCGATATATAACCTCTAAGCTCGTACGTCTCAGAGAAGGGTGTTAAGCTAAAAGAATAAATTCTCCGCCACCACAGATATATATTTAATAGAGATCAATTGCTATGTCATCAATTCACAATGCTAGACATACAATCCAAATCGACTATCCAAAATTCAAAGCTCAACTTATATTGTATTTGACGTCAAAGTTAAACTCAATTTAACTCAAGATTCAACCATTTTGAAAATTTCCAAGTTGAACTAATTGTTCAAATTTCCCAAAAACATCTTTAGAAGATATATATATTTTCCACACTTAACCATTTGAAACCAATTTCAAATATTCATTTTTTTTTAATTTATCTTTAAAAGATAAAATTTCAAACCTTTCATTTCATATTGGAAAACATTTCCATACTTATTAAATAATAAGTAATTCACAAGTTCATTTATTTTCAACACGGAAAATATTCAATATACTTGAATCAAAATTAAGTATATATTCCATTCTTTAAGGAAATCATTCTTTTAAACCCATTTATTTGAGTTAAAACGAATGTTGCGTAAAACATCGTTACGACAACTCAAAAATCACTAGTATAGGGATTCGAAATTTAAGATAGATATATAAATCCCAATACTATAAACAACATTTCCTTTTGGAAACCATTTACTATAACAACAATGTTATAGTCCACCATTTCCTTATTTCTCGAAAACGCCTATTTCAACAATGAATGTTGAAATCTATGTATTCGATACTTAATGCATTTTAAAACATCTTTAAAACCATTAACTTTTTCAATTTCAACTTCAACTTAATTCATAGTTTGAATTCCTCATACTTTTCATAATATAAATTTTAAACCGATTTCAACTTTTCAATATTAAGTTTTTCACTTAATTTAATTTTTCGCACGTTTAAATTCAAATTCATCACTGAATTTATCAAATCTATTATGGATTATCATGTTGACAACTACTAATTTGAAATTTAAATTCTATTTGAACTTTGCATTTGCTTTCTATTTCAAAAATAATCAACTAGTTCTTTAGTAAGCCATTCATCAATTGGTTCCATTAGATCTATATTTCCACATTAACCTCATTTCATAATATCACTTCTCTAAAACATATCTGTTTTAGTCAATAATATATTCACTGTCCAAAATCGTGAATATACTTATCTATTCAATTCAGTGTTTCTACACTTTTTATTTAAAAGATTATCCACTGTCCAAAATCGTGGATAAAATTCCCAACCAACATTTACTATCACAATATTTAACTTAAAGGATAATTCGCTGTCCAAAATCACGAATATATCTCCTTTAATAACTTCTATGTTTCATTTATCAAATTCAATTGGTTTCGAATTTATAAACAACTTTACAAATTCCATTTCTATTTATAAACTTCGATTTATAAATCTTCTTTATTAATTCAATTCAATTCAATTTATATAACTCAGTTATATACCAAAAGTTCATATTATAAGTTAAATACTTATAATCCATTTATTTATTAACTCGTTCTTCAAAACATTTGAAATTAATTTTCAAAAGAATTCAGAATCAAATTCTCAAGTCATAGTTTAATTATCCTCTTGGCTATAACTAAATTGAAATATCATTTTATTTCACAATTATTATTTTATAGAGATTCAAAATATTTGATTTAAACCAATTTAAACCAATTCATTAATTCACTTCACTTATATTTCATTTTCCCATAAATCTCAACAATTCGATAATGAATTTTCGAATGAGAAACTATCGCAATCCTAAATTTAGAGAGGGGAATTTTCAAAATAATTCTAACTTTCAAAATATCTTTCATTTTGAAGAAAACAATTTCATACTTCTTTAGATTTGAAAAACATTTTTCTTTAAAGTGGTTCTAGTAACTATTCATATTAAACATCATAAACTGAGCTTTGTGTAAACCAAAGCTCTGATACCACTTTTGTAACGACCCGCCGCCCTGACCGCCTCTAGCTGGTAATTAAACCAACTAGAAACGTTCAAAATGACGGATTGTTGTTCAGTTTATAGAGTTTGAACAGAAACAGCCACAGAATCACAGAATAATCATAATATTATTCATAAATGAATTTTCTTACATACATATATCAGAGTTTGTACAATGCATTAAATTTTTATACAGTGGAATATATCTTTTATTATTGAGTACAAGAAAAAATTTTCTAGAAAAACTTTAGTGAAGTGCTTTCCCCTCTCTCTCTAACTTCGCTGCCTGAAAATCTTCAAGCTGTAAAAAATACTCGGTCCGACCCGAGTATTATATTCAAAAGAAAATAATACACAGGTCAGTCTAATTCAAACTCAGTTATTAGTGCATAGAAGCAATAATAATTTAAATGGCAATTAGATGACAGTCAAATATGAATTCACCTATCCGACCCTTTAAAAAGAAATCGGATAACGGTAATTATAACACTTAACAGTGTTAAACAACAATTCAGTAGATTCAGATTATCAATGAGATAGATGAAGGGATTATTGATGAAAATAATTTAGAAAACAATCAAACTTTGCCTAAACGGCAATTAACAACAAAATCATCAAAATCGATTCAAAATACATTGAATTGGCAACATAAAATAATTTTCATCAAAAAGAAAACATCAATTTAAACATTAAATTTGGTAGGGCTGCAGTACACACACGCGTACGGCCTCGTCATATTTAAAATGTCAACTCCGTGGCTGCAGTTCACGCTTGCGTGCACTGCCTCTTCACTACCGTAATGAAATATGCAAAAGATCATAAATCAAAACAAAATAGGATGTCAATAAAAATCAATATCGTGTGGCTGCAGTTCACGCTTGCGTGCACTGCCTTGCAACTATCGTGATGATATACTCAAAAAGTCAACGAACCAAAACCAATGAAGGTTCAAATATCGATTCAAAATGTCGATACTGCGTGGCTGCAGTGCACGCACGCGTGCGCTGCCTCGCCACAACAACTTGTGAAATAAAACAAGTTTCCAAACAACTTATTACTGCACATTTCAACAAGTGCAAATTTTCATAAAAATGAACTGCAGGTCAAATACCCATAAAATCAAGGCGGTGTGGCTGCAGTTCACATGTACATACATATGCACTGCCTCGCCAACTCGAGTGCACAAGGTCAAATCAAAATCAGATTCAACGCAAGTACAAACGGCCTCGACCAAAATTCAAAATATCACTGCAACAATGAAACTCAAGTAATTCCAGAAATCCAAATAGTTTCAAGAATGTAAGCACTACAAGGAAACTGACTCCAAGCTGCATGTACACTTGAATACATGAAGTAAATTTGAAAACAAGGCATGCAATAGTGGAACAACAAGGCACAAAGGCTACAAGTATGACTTGAACAAAGCAAGGCTACAGAGCTCGAGCACAAGTCATGGCAACAACAATCATGAAATATAAGTGCAAGTACAAAATGAATGCCACGACTACAGAGAGTCAAGGGCAGTCACAACTGTACATATTCAAATGCACTTAACAAAGAACTCGGAGACATTATCAAGTTAATGTCGAAGTTCAACCAAATCATCAACTTGATATAGTATAATGCACCAGTAACAAATGAATGAAACTAGACGGTGCAACAAACATTCGAAATATATATATATATATATATATATATATATTTTTAACAGCAGTTTCCAAATAATCAAGCAGCGGGTTTCAAAAAAAAAAAAATTGGCCGAAGGCCATTTAGAATCAAATCGACTGTCAAAGAATTCAAAGCAGCAGTATAAAGGTGAGGGCACCATAGATATGGCACCACAACACAAAACAAGATCAAAGTATAGTTAACATAAAACAGGTCAGAGTGACTACCCAATATGTACAAGGCAACAGAGGATGCACATGCAAACACAGGCGGCATCATGGTTAACAAAGGCAACAGGAATGCAAATAATATCAAGCTGCTGCTAAACAAAGCAAGTAATAGGGTATAACCGAAGGCAACAAGATCATCATTGTAAAAAAGAATTCAACACAGTGGTGGTCACAAAATCACCCCAATTTGAGTTCGTAAAACCCAAGGAGGCCGAAGCCCAAAACACCCTCATAAAATTTGCAAAAAACAGAGGTAGCAGGTTGGGATGCTCACAGTTATAAAGAGGAACAAGAAGGCATGGACTATACTTGTGACAAATCAAGGCTCAAACATGCACAATATCAAAGAAGTAAAGTAGCAGACCAATGCAAGACAGTGGTTTTTTTTTTAAAAAAATATCAAAGTGTATAGGTCAGGGAACAGTGCAATGATGGAATTACAGTGATGTACAACAGTGTAAAAATCACATTTAAGCAACTCGAGTAAATCACAGTGGACATTACTCATACAACACATATATACATACATAAGTGTATGTATACACATGGCAGTAAAGGTATAATGCCCAGAAATAGCATGGCAAAAGTCAAACAATACCAATATCACAAAAATCAAGTTTGATATAGTCAAGGCCGAAGCCATAGCATAAAATGAGGTTGCAGGGATTACAAACCAGAAACCAAACCCAGTCAACAAGTATCAAAATCACGATGAAACTGCAGTTGCAACCATGAACAACAGCCATAGGTCAAATAATCAATGTCTAGTGACCGGAGCATAATGCAAATCAACACAAAATGACCAAGGAGATCGAACAGATCAAAAATCATCAAAGCCGAGAATATCACTAAATCAATCAGCGCAAATGGCAAATTTTAACAAGCTAAAAATCATCAGAGTGGAATTAGATGTGAGTGATAAGAAATCACTCACCTGAATTCGAAGCGAGGGCGAGATTGAGCAGCCGCGAGCGAATCGAACTGTAGGTGAAACCCTAATTTTTGAATGATGAAGAGGAACGGCGATTTTAGGCCGCCATTAATTCGTTCGTATGTTTTTTTTTTATGAATGAAGGGGTAGGGTTTTGAATGAATGGGGGAAGACGTGATTGTGGTTCGTGTGTTATGGTGTAGGTGACGACGTAGATTATGGTGATAAGGTAAGGCGTGAATGAAGGCACGAGTTAAGGCGTGTATCTAGCTGATGAAAGTATAAGGCAGATGTACCTTTTTTTTTATATATTATTTTTACATTTATTATATATATTATTATATATTTTTTTCTTATTTTAAATTCAATTGTTTTGTATAAATTTTCTTTGCTTTGCAAAAAACGATGTTGTTAAAATTTCCACTAGTTGTATTTATTTATTTCGTTATTGACAAAAATTTTATTCTATTTTATTTTAGTTAAAGAAAAATGTTATTTATAACTAAACATCGATTTATAAATTTACATAAATAATAATTCGTAAATCCAAACTATATTTTTCCTATGTCATTAGTTTGAATTTAAGATACAAATTCAATATTCAATTTCAAAGCTAAATTCAAATTCTATTCAACTTTTCACTAGATTAAATTCTAAAATTTAATCGCCAATTTATGCTGATAATTTTGAAATTCAAGTCAAACATCATTCGAATATTTAAAATTAATTAAATATTTTCATTTTTAAATTGTTCAAAATTCAGGGTTGTTACATGCCACAATCTGGAAGAATCTGAATCGGTAGAAGTAACATAAGCCGATTTATTAACTATAGTAGTGCCCTTCAATAACTAAAGATTTCCTGCCCTTACGTTCATAATAATCATCGAACCCTTAGACATCTTCATTTTCTCTCCCCTAACTACAATTTTCAATCCAAGCCTATTCAAAGCCCCAATAGAAATAAATCTCCTTTTCAAGTTAGGTACATATCTAGCATCGGTAATAGTACGAATAACACCATCAAACGTTTTAACCTCCACACTACCAACTCCAACCATACAGAAAGAAGCTTCATTGCCCATTAGGACTTTTCCTCCATCAATCTCTCGGTATGTAGAGAAACAATTCCTATCAAGTGTCATATGATAAAATGCGCCAAAATTAATAAGCCAAAAATTGCTCTTCCTAGAAGAGCCAGAAGCTATAAATACATCAGTATCACTCTTTGTTACTGATTTCGCTGTTGTAGACACCGAAGCTTGGTTTGGGTCTTTTCTTTATCCTTCAAGCTTGGGACATTGAGCTACAAAGTTCCTTGGTTTCTTACGATAATTACAAGTCAATCGCTTAGGACCCTTAGTCTGAGACCTTGAATTTTATCGACCTTAACCATTCTTTCACTTGCCTTGGCTTCTACGTCTCTGGATAGATAATCTCTGTATCACTATCGAAATAGTGCTTCATAATATTCATATCAATATTTCATTATAAAGACCAGCCATTATGTGAAATAGGCTAATCTTACTGCAACCATATATCTGAAATCAACAAAAGCAGTATACTCCATAAGAAAGGAACATAAGAGGATCATTATTTGAGCTTCATCCATAATATCAACATCAGCTGCCATTAGGTTCATAATTAAAGTAATTAAAGCATCTACATGCTCCATAATATCAGCTTTAGGCTTCATCTTAAATGAATAAAATCATTACTGAAGAATAATTTGATTTATAAGAGACTAGTCCTGATATGCTTCAGATAATGCATCCCATAATTCATTCGTCGTCTTTTTTTGAGAAAAATATTTAAGAACTTCATATGAAAGAACAACTGGATTGTTGTAAGAGCATCACCTTCCATCTTTTCCAAGATAGTTGCTTCAATGTCCTTCAATTTAGAAAATACATAAACAATCTTAAGAGTCTTCTCCTTCTTCAACACTGCCTCCATCTTCATCTTCCAAGTTCCAAAATCTCATACTCCATAAAAATGTGTAACAACATAATTAACACCTGATCTACTAATGAATTTTCTAAAGGTCGCAATTAATACCCAAATAGAATAAAAACACTAGCTTTGGTACAAAACTGCGGTGAGAAATGTTAGGAAGGATTTATCACCATTGAGCGGAAGCAATTTAACCAAAATCTAGTATTGCCTATTTGAATACCAATGCAAATGCAAAATCAAATATGATATTATAGAAGACCAAAGAAATGGAAAGAAAAGAGGCGTATAAAATTTAACGTGGTTTGAATTTGAATCCTACGTCCATGAAGATGCAACAATCTTTTTTTAACCAATTCGTAAAGATTACAAGCCAAATTAATGATTACGGAGTTACAAGATGTGGAGACTCTCTCTAATCAATCACTCAATTGAAGAGCAATAATTTAGAGCACCAAAAATAGATAACCCCTAAATTGATTTAGTTTGGGTTTATATTAATTATAATTATAGAAAACCTAATTTCATATGCAATGTTTGACTAGGAAAATGAATAATAGGCTAATATGTAAATGCTTTAATCACTTAAGACCATCGTATCACATCAAAAGCGTTTGGACCATTAACAAAGAAGAACCTTTCACCAAACTGACGAAACTGGCCTCTAAAATTTGACTTCAGCAAATCCCTCAAAAAGGAAAGCTTTAGCGATTCAAACAATTGATTGAAGAGGTCAGACGACTCTGTAAGCAAAATGAAACTCTCAGGTTCGTCAAAAAATAGAAACTCAAACATCTGACCTAATGGGTCAGACATTTGACCTTTGAAGGCTCAAAGTTTTGCAATTAATAGGCATTTAGAATGTTGGCTTGGGTCCCCGTTGTCTGATTGCCTAACATTGGCAATGCTTAGCATCTCAACTCTGTCTTCCTTTAATCACTTCCTCCAATCAACTTTTCGACTCTTCCAATATGAAGCTCTACACAACATCTTCAATCCTAAGTACTCATTAGCACATATTTGAAACGCATAATAACAATAGATCCTAATTTTGCTGAATACACAGAGGTTAGTTCTCTTTTAGATCTTGAAGTCTATTTTTCTTTTAAATATCTTAGATTTATCATTTAGATTTTTTATTTAAAGGTGGTTTAATGATTCTGTGACTAATGCGAAATTGGAGAATATAAACTGTAGTGATATTGTAATTGAAAATAAAAATGTATATTATTAAACTGTATTATTTTATCATACAACGTTCATTTCAACTTTTCCCTAGTATTTTTTCCATTTTTTTATTACTTAGATATATGTTTGATATTGTAGATAATGTTATAGTGATGTGACTATGGTGTTATGTATATATTATAATTATTTTCCTTCATTATGAGACTGTGAAAGTAGATATCGTTGGTTAGAACTATATTTGATATATGTCTATGTCTCTAACTGTATACATTCCATCTCATCTAACGACTTGTCTTTTTGGTTCTTGGTTGTTGGTATGGATTTGGGCATCTGGCCCGGGGCGAGAGGATGGGTTGTTACAGTTGATATGTTAAATAATTTGTTGCTTTCCAAGTAACAATTAATGGTGGTTGACATTTAATGTATAAATTCATCCAATTTATAAAGATTCTTTATCCATCATGTGCTTTAAGATTAATTAAGCTGTGACAACCCACCTATTTGGACGATTCAAGTCGACGATAAACCACACATGTCTAATTCAAACCATTCAAACGAGCAGATTATCGATGGGTTTTAGTAGAGAGAATAAGTGAAAAGAAGAAAAGAAATACACAGAATCACACAGCGGAATGACAAAATATTATAATCAAATAAAACCTTTCATGAAGCTGTTTATAATAAACATTTGATTACACTTTTTACGACATCAATCGGAACAATAAATAAACTACCAAATAATGCGGCGAAAAATTATTAATACATACGGTCATCAAACTCCATCTTCATCTTCAAGAAATAGTATCTTCGAAACATTGAAATACTCAGGTTGACCCGAGCATAAAGGAAAATAAAACACTCGAGTTGGAACTAAAATTCTTACGCAAATTAAATCAAAATCAGATGAAATATGGAATGCATGTAACTACATTTTTGATGGTTCAATTTTCAGGAAAAGTTATTATTTCCACACTCAAAATACAACATATTTCACAATAGATCCATTCTAACAACTTACAAATTTACAGAAAAATCCGAAATTAAATTTCGTAGTTCAAGAGATTTGATTTATGAAAATGTTCCAAAGATTCAACATTCAAATTAAGAAAACCTCCAATGGTTTCATAATTTAAATTTGAAAACTTTCAAATAAGGTAACGACTCTTTATTTCTCAAAAATTATTTTTATGGTTCTAATAATAAATCTAAACATACTAATTTTTCATAGGTGAATATAAGAAATCCATAGGTTTGTGCCTTAATTCAGTGTTCAATTATCTATAATTACAATAAACAATAGGGAGATAACAAGGATACATTAAAATAAATGAACAAACACACATTCAATCATAACAGCATCCATCAAAACTCACAATCAACATTTAAATCAACCAATTCAACCACATGTCATAATAATTATTAGTTATTGCATATTGTATTTAACTATCAAGGGTATTCAAATTAAATGTCACAATAGAATTCCCAACCAACAGTCAATAAATTTAACACTATATGACTTGGTTTAACTTGCAATAAAATTTCAGTATTTTGTGAGTGAGTTTAAACACTCACCTTTTGGCGTTCCGTTTTCTAGTCAGATTTAGATCCACTATAAGTTTCTCATTTTGTTTTGTTTCCTTTCTATCTTAATCTTTTTTAAGAAAGTTTTGGAAGAGGCAAAGAAGTTTGTATAGATCTAAATTTGAAAGAAAATGATTTAGAAAGAACAAAAGGTCTGCAAAAAGAAGAAGAAAACTTAATGAAGAAGAAGAATTGAAACAGAAAATGAAGCTCCGAAAAAGAAGAAGAAGATTTGAAGAATATGAAAAAAAGAAAGCTTTGGAAAAAAGGAGATTTATAGAATAAACATGAAAAAGAAAGGAGGAAGGCGAAGAGAGAAAAATTAAAGCTACAGAAGATGAGATTTAAAAAAATGAAATGAGCTTACAGGAACAAGTGAAAAACTAATAAAGTTAAATGTAAACAAACTGAGAATTGAAATAAACTAAAATATGAGTAACCCAAAAAAATGGCATGTATTAAAAGAGGTGAAGGAAAGAATTAAAAATATGAAAAGTAGGCAACATTCTTGAAATGAAAATGCATCGGAAAATGTAAATAAATGAGTAATGAAATAACTAAGAAAGAAATAAAAAGAGTGTGACAATTATTAATTAGAAAGGGAATGAATGAACCTAACTCTATACTGTAAACAAACTTTTGGAAGTCAAATTTCAAAACATTTGTTCATTCAATTAATTTTGTTAACCCCAAACATACAAAAATTGACATCCATTAGAGATTTAATTAACAGAACATAACTAGATTTGAACAAACCAATTTACATAACTGGGACCTCCGCTACACAAAATAAAATATGAACCATTACTCAAAAATTCAAATTTAGAAACAACATTTTTCTCGACACGTAATCATGAACTCAAATATTTGATTTATTTAAAATTTCAAGGTTAGCGTTAACATCACTTTCGTGCAACCAATGCTTGCTATTTAACTATAGCAAAATGTTGTTTTGAAAATTCACTTTTCTCTTTTTAAAACGTTATACTTACATTCAAAATGAAAACGTTCACTATATTTTCCTCAAACATTCTTTTATTTTCCTTAAAATGTTTATTCGTTGCTTGCAATTCATAAGTGTAAACATTCTTATATTCTAAATTAATCAACTTATATAATATTTAATCCATTCTTATATTGCCAAATAATGTAAATTCCAAATGAAAACATTCTTACATTAAATTCATTAATTGCACTTCGTTTTTTTCTTTTTTCAATTGAAAGATTTCAATAAATTTATTTCCAATTAATTTCAATTCCACTTCAAGCAGACCCTAATTTATGAAATCAATTAAATAAATAAGTAAACATTGTAATCCTTATTTATAGTTATGCAAACACATTTATAAAATTATAGTATCCAACAAGCATTAAATTACGTTTTTCTATATCAATCAATATTCATTTAATTCATCATTAAAACTAGTATTTATTATTCCAATTTCTGTTATTGCTATAAATGGAATAGGGATTTTGGACCAAAGGTCCCTATTCTCAAAGCTCATGCACAAAAAGTCTCTACTCATAAAGCTATATTAATTAGGTCCCTGTTTGTTATTTTTACAAAACTGTCCTCTCCCAAAAAATCGGTGCAATATTGAAGTCAGGGGTAAAAGTAGCATAAATTAGCTAAAAACTAAAAATAGGGATTTAATTTTCACAAATTTTTTGAGGGGGACTTTTCTTCTATCATATTTCAATTTTGGGGAGTTGGCAACCAAATAAAATATAAAGTGGACGTAGGCAAGAGATTGTTGAGCCTCTATAAAAATGCTTCTGCCTCTTTACTTATTGCATACACATTGCAAGATTTGATTCTACATTAGGTTATCTTTGTGCGTTATGCTACTTTTGGCATCAATATTTTGGTGCTTTCACTAAGTGTTGAACTCGGAATTAGATCTAGCTTGCTATTTTGGATTTGGAGAAATTCAATGGTAAGATACGAAAGTTATGCTTAAGGAATTTGGATACTTGGTATTTGAAATCAATAGCATCTAAGGGAGGTACAAGATCATCTTGAACGGTAGCTAGTATTGATGAAGGGAATGCTTACCAATTGGAAGTTAGTAACCAATCGGTAGTACCAGGATCATCTACTCAACATGACATTGTTGCCAGAGTTGAATTTGACATAACGATGTTGTCTTTGAACAAAAAGATGGCGGATAGTCAAAAAGCTTTGATGGACAAGATGGATGCTCTACTAACGCAACAAATGTAAAATACTAGGAGAAACATGAGAGATGCTTCTCCCCCAAATCTGAAGAAGAGAACTCGTCTATTTTTGGTCAAATGGACGAGATAAAAAAGGAAAATAGAAGGAAAACGATGTTGGATTAGAAGTAGGAATTGGTGGAGGAAGTCAGAACGCCTCTTCCAAAAGAAAACCACTAGGTATTGACAAGATTCAACTCGGACTAAGAGGAATTCTTGAGGTTTGGAAGGATAGAGAGCTGAAGCACTGCACTTATTTGATTTTGATGAGGACCTACAACTTGATGGTGATGATTATGAGCTGGACGTTAAAGCTAATGGAGTTGGAGTTCAAATAGCTATAGTAGAACAAACCAGGCATCAATGGAAAACCACGGGTGTAACGACCCGTAAATTTCATAGATTTAATTTGGTTAAATTAGTGAGTTTTGTAATAAAATTTAGTAGAAATAAAAAACTTTATAAGCAAATATTGAAATGAATGCTAAATTAAATTATATAAATGGCGACTTAAAACCTATTTACTAGCAATATGAATAAATTTCAATAAATGAAATAGAGTAAGTATTATACCTGGATATAAAATTCATTTAAAGAAAATTTATTTATATGTTAATGTAAATTTAGAAAATATGATAATTCCATTCGTACTTGTAAGCTGTTACTATAAGTTGCATGTTGAAGAGGATGGATTGAATAGAAATTTATATTTAATTTAAATGAAAATATTAAAGGCTTATAATTTAGGTAATAAAAGTTAGCACAAGTGGAAACATAATAACCATATAAGATAAATAAATGTAAGCATTTAAAATATTAATTAATGTTGGTTTGATGATAACGTAACTGATGATTAATTTGATAGTAACGGAAGTGTGAACGTAAAGTAATAAAAGAGTAGATTTATGTTAAGTAATGATTTGTAGTTTTGGGAAATAAAGTTGAAGTTTTGATAATTAAGAAATTAATAAGAAAAGTATGCAAAGTAAGTTATAGAATGTAAAGTAAGTTATAATAATAAGTAGAAATCGGATGACATTAATACAAGATAATGAAGTGCAAATTTTAGGTTTAAAATAAAGTGTGGAATGAAATTTGATTGGTTATATTAATTGAATGGAATTCAACTTTGATGGGAAAGGTAAATGGATATTTCATAATAAACTTAAACGGACTTAAATAGTGCATTTATTTAATTTATACATAATAATAAGTAATGATTGAATAAAAACCTATACCTGTAAATATATATAATATTTGAGTGGAAATAATAAACTTATAAATGTGGGTTTGAGATTTTTACAACAATTTTTATGAGTTATATACTTAGTTCATTCAATTAAATTGGAAATCATTGCAATAAATATAAATTTAATGTTATGCAAATTGAGATAGACAATTGGAAAATGTTAATGTATCTGGATATATTTATTAAAATAAATGGTAAACCCTTTTATTTGAAATTTATGAATGGAATGAATATAGGTTAGAGTAACGATTATTGTATGTTGCCTATTTTGGTAACCTGTTAATTTACAATTTTGAAATCAGTTACAATAATTTTAATTGAGTATTGCGCTAATGTTAAATGAAGTAGTATTTGTAAATGTTAATACTTTTCTTACTGGATAGTTTGTTGTAATATAAGACTTGGAAATAAACTTATTAACGTATTGGAAAACGATTACATTTAGATGAAATTAATTGTCTCATTTATGTGGGTGAGAACTGTAATTGAAAAGTATAAAGGTAATGAGCAACGGAAATGCATATTTATTTCATAAGTTAATATAAAAGTATGAAACCTATTTAATGAATTAATCGAGTTTCTAATTTTAGCACTTGAATATAGTTGGGTTGGAATAATAATTTGGAATAACAACTTCAATATATTTGGAAATAATAATTTATACAAAGGGAAGGTGGAAATTTGAATATATATGGAATGAAATGTGAGACAAGTGTTAACTGCGTTACAAAGTAATGATAGGCTCAATTAAAGGGTTGGAATTGAATCTAATCAGTTTAATTGGAAACCTATTAAAATAAATTTGGATTGGGTGATTTATTTTTAATTAAATCAGTTCACGTTTCAAAATTTAATGCTAGTTTATTGCATATATGTTTATACCTAAATTTAAACTTATGTTTAGATCCACTCAGATCATTAAAAAGAAAGGATTATTTATAATATGAAGACAGGCTAATTTAAGGTTAGTAATTAATGGGTGGAATGAAATGGGTTTAATGTAAATGTTATATTAGGCTGTAAATCAATTTGTAATAAAATTTTATTTAATTGGAAGGTAATCGATAATTTATGAATTTGATGGTAAATATATACATAAGATGATGATTGTTGATTTAATAAAGAGAATTGAATACGAATGGTATAAAATTTCATTGAAATAAGATTTTAGAATTTATTGAATTTACTTTAATTAAATGTAAACACTAAAATTTTTGCAATAAATCCTTATTCGATATGGAGGTTTGGTTAATAAATTTGAAGCTAATTGCAATCACAAATGATAGAAATGGTAAGCTGACCATTTATTCATAACAAGATCTAAAAATAAAAAAAAATTGATTTTTGGAATTTAAATTGACAAATTGTGAATTCATTTAAATTCGGATCCATCTGTCTATTCCAACTTCATCTATAAATACGCCGCTAAACCCTAGCCTCCACCTACTTTCATTTGTCTACACGTAAAATTTCTTCAGCTCCTTCTCTTCCTCAATGGCAGACAATATTTCAGATCCAGATCCATTTCAAAATCAGAGTCAAAAAGTCAAAGTCGTCAGAAAAATCTCAAAATAATATATGTTGAAGCTCTCGACGAGCGTAATTCAAAGGTGTAATTCATTTTTCAATTCGATGTATCGTGTAACGACCCGTAGATTTTAATAGTATTTAATTGGTTTTATAACGTATTTAATTTGGATTTTGAGAAATTTTAATAATAATATTTTGAAATAAAGTTTTAATATTTGGTTTACGTGTAATTAAATATAGCAAATGGTAAATTTTCAATTAATTTTATGAAAGTTTATTTATTTTGTGAAATTCTATTAAATTCATGCTGACTTGCTAATGATATGTAATCTAAATTTTAATAAAAGGATCTGCAACATCGTAGTTGTAAATTATGAATGTTATTGTTTATAATCATACATGTAACTCTAATGATACGATTTTAATAACAAATTCCGTGTTCAAGATATGGATTTCATAATAGTGTTTTCTTAATATCCTTAGCTTTCAACAATAATCAATTAGCGACCTTAATCTTAATAGGATTTGAAAATCATCAACATTCGGATAAGTCAAATGATATTCTAAATGTTAATAATAATCTTGAAAAAAAAAACTTTATCAGAAGAACATTTTAAGTACACATAAATTTTTATGGGATTATGTTAATATGTATTCAGTAGGCATATGCTAACAACCGCTCAAACAAGAGATAATCACTAATACACAGTGTTAATTGTTAAAAACTCAAACTATCTATATTTATCACGCAAAAATGCAAAATCATAAAGGTCATTAGTGAAATTATGCAATCTTAACATGTGCGTAGAAGGCACATGCTGATATTTTCCGATTTTGTGCATTGCACTAAGAATTATTGGATCCTATTCATCGTTAATTTGCTACCATTTAACGACTTTGACCACCACCTTAATTTGTTGAATGCCACGAATGCCAAAATGATGAATGATGTTGCAAGTCAGAAGAAAATGCATGCTCCTATATGCGTTTTTGCGTTAAATGACATTAGATGCCAACAATATTATTATGCATTTTCATTATCTTAATTCTTTTATCAATTAACCTCTCCACTTTTCTTTCCAATCTGATTTATAACCTGCCTATTTACTTTTCTTACCATATTTATTATTTGCTAGAATCTAGCCGTTTCATAATTCCCTTTTTCAGCATTTGATTTGTCTTCCCTAAATCTAAGCGGAAAATCTAGCTTACCTCTTTTATTCATTTACATTTTTTTCCGTTTCAAATTTCATCGTGACTGACACGCAACCTTACTTTAATCACTGCGTCAATCAAGCATCCATCTATTAATTTTCATTTATTTTATATTTATTGCCAACGTTATAAATTTGAAAGATCACTTGCTTCCCTTGTCTCCCTGATTTCACGTCTCTGTGCCTATCCTTTTGAGTTTCTTATTTTTATATTCTATTACTTGCCTAAACGTGCATTTTGACTGTTGCCATCCCCGTATTTATTTCTTTCCTTTTTGAAGTTAAAACGTATACGTTTTACATTTATTTATTTCTAAACCATTCATTGCCTTTCCTTTAAATCAATCCATTCTCTTCATATTTGTTTTAATTTATTTCCTCTTTTCACCAACACTCAATCTTTATACATATTTGTTTTAATTCATTTTCTCTATGCATGTGCATTCAATCTTTATACATATTTGTTTTAATTTATTTTCTCTTTTCACCAGCATTCAATGTTTATATACATATTTGTTTCATTTTATTTCCTCTGTTCACCAGCATTTACTCTTTATATATTTGTTTTAATTTATTGCCTCTTTCTTTTTTTTACTTCTCCTTAATTTATAGGAATAAATTCTTAAATTTCCTCTAGCCATTACTATCTTTATTTCTTGCCACTTTAAACAAATTTTTTTTCCACTTTATCAATGTGAGGCTTCTCTTATAAATACAAATCACTCGTACAGACCCTACTCCATATCAATAGACCTTCATCTCCTCTCTTGCGTGTGAAGCTTCTTCTGTAGGTAAATGGCTGCACTAATTTTTTTTTCTCTTCTTATTTCTTTTCTTTTTCTTCTTCTTTTTCATCCTTTTCTTTTGTTTTATTATTGTTTATATTGCTTTTGCTTTTCCTTTATTTTAAGCATAACATGCTTCAAGTATATATTTTACATTATAAGCATGTTTATATAGTGCAGCGCAAGTATACATTAAATTTAAAGTTATAAACATTTGCATTTGTTCTATGGTTGGTTTTATATGAGTATTTATTGAAATTTGTATAGTCTGACTTTTGAATATACATTGGGTTATTTCATACGGTTTATATATAATATAAGATGTTTAGCAGTCTGCATATATGTTATAGTATGTAAGATTTTTATATAAAAAAAAGAAAGGTGTTAATTTTATATTGTATTGTTTATAAAAAGGTGTTAATTTTATAATATATATATTATGGGACAGTATATACATTTATAAACATATTAATATACAGTAAGTTATAAAACATAAGTTTGATATATAGGTAGAGTTTGCATGGGTTTAAATTTTCCTTCTGTTGTTTAAAATATAGTTGTAGAGTTATAAAATTTTGGGGAGAATATATAGTATAATATATTTTAAGTTAGTTTGTGTGTCTGTCCAGAGATGAATTATTATACAGATACATTTTTATAAGATCTAAGATCTGTTGTTTTAAAATGTAAGTTTATACTAGTGACTATATGGGTTAAAATTTGACATTGATATTTTTAAGATGATAAAGAAAGTTTAATGTAAGTGTTAACATGTAAGAAATGCATGAAGCCTGTTTTAATATTAAAGAAAATACTGGAATTTAAATTGTGAAATTAAGTTGGAGCTGTGCTCTCGCCCTTCTCTTTCTTATAAATATTTTGCAAAAGGTAAATTTATATCAAGTATAAGGTGTGTAGTGTTTCAGCAAATCAAGGAAAGTCGATATTGGTCTTAACAATAATAATGTGGAATGTTGACTTAAATGTTGATCTAAATATGATTATAAAAAAAAATTATGTTAATATTGGTTTTAAACATAGTTTAGCAGTTTTCTATTATTTGCATTTGTTTGAAAACGTATGTATGTATATGTAATTTTAATGCGTTTCAAAACTAATATTGGTTAAGAGAGTAATATAATAGAATAATATTTTATTTCATTTCGGTCTACATAAAGCAGTTTCTGATCTATTTTGATCGATCTCTATTTATCAGTTGTCCATCGTATTCGTGCCAATCTTGCTTCGCTTTGAAAATTTGGTTTGGATTTGTTCGATGTCTAGATCGTGATCCAGCGTAGCTCAATTCTTTGTCCAATCTATCTTGCCTCGAAAGGTGAGCAATCACTCAAGATTTAACATTCTTATTGTAACATCCAGCCTTTTCGCACACTTTAAACCGACACACGTGCCAATTCAAAGCATACGCAAGGGCGGATTGTTATGGGGTAAATAAGAAAAAAACAGAGAAGAAATAAAACAAAATAGAATCTCACAGCGGAAGGATAAAATATAATAATCAATATACAGTTCATGATAACTGTTTACAAAATATTTATTTTACTTATACAATGAATATCAGAGTTACACATACCAATACAATCAATGCAGCGGAAATTTAGAGTGTGGTGCAATACTATAAATAATATAATACGGATTCTTCGTCTTCGTCCTCCAAAGCTAAAATCTTCGATCCTGAAACGCTCGGACTGACCCGAGCGAATTTGAAAATACAAAAACACTCGAGTCAGACTAAAGGATCTTATGTGAGTTAAATTAACAGAAATAAATATGAGTACAGTAACTCAAGAGATGTTCGGGATTTACATCTCCTAAGGATCCGTTAAACTATTTACTATGTAGTATATTGCGCTATTATAATAGTGTCTATTTATAAAATAAACTTACTTTTAAATAGCGTTAAGGCTTTACATTTTCCACCTTAACATGTAAAATGCCAATAGTCTATACAGTACCGTAATACCTCCTGATCGGGAGGCTACCAGAGGATACTCCATAGGTACGACACAAATAGAAACTCGTAGTAAAGGCTCGGTATGGTAGGTGACACGGCACAACTAGGCAATGCCAGGGTAGATATACCAATTGCTATCCAGGCTGGTGGAAACGCGTAGTCCCAGTTACCGCCCACCTCGGACTAACTCCCCAAAATCAAAATATAGAAGTGGCCACTGAATCAATCCAAGTCAAAGTATAATATCGAAGAGGAGGGTCCGATCAGAGGAATGACCTCATTGGCCTGAGAATCGCTCCTGTTTTAGCCACCTTATGCCAACTCACGGGAGTCGGGTCCACGTATTTACCTTACAGGAAACGTCGCCACCACCTACTTCATTCTGGAATCTCCACCGCGTACACGGTTAGTCAAAGTGGTTTTCGGTATCGACAGAGAGTATGTCCATATCCGATCCCGGTCTCTTTGCCAACCCATCGTTATTATAACACCGCGGTCATTTAAAAATAGGTTATACTTTAAAAATCAGAATAAACATTCCATTTCATAACCATGAATACGATATCATTTCAAAACCCAAAACTATATTTTATCACTTATCCCAAATATAATTCTTTTCCAAAATCATAATGCTTTAACTTCATAACGTCTGAAAATCAAATATTTTCAAAGCATAATATTTTGAAAATTCATAATTTAAAACCATAACTTCTAAAAAAAAACTTGAATGTTTTGGACATTCAACGGTATATGAATTAAAAGGTTTAACTTAAATGTTACTTTGTAAAGAAAATAGTTCTCATGGCTTTACAAATACATTTCTTTATTAAAGTCTAAACCAAAATTTATATTATCTCTCTCAAGTTCCAAAACCACTTCAATTTATCAATATATACGTATATCCATTTTGAGTAACAATATTTCAAACTAAAATTGGATTTTATTCTTTCAACAGATCAATTGTTCTATTAATTAGACTTGAATATTCACATAAAATCCATAAATAATAAGACTTCAATTTCTAGTAATAATATATATATATTTTCCCAATTCAAATTATACTAGAATATTCATTTCAATTTATCTTGGGAAAAATCCAATTATAAATATCATATCTTAAAATTTCCAAACTTAACATTTAAACATATGATATAAATTATTAAACTCCATTTTCTTAATTTTCTTCCATTTTTAATAAAGATTTTTATACACCTTTTAATTTCAAATTTTTCAACTTCATATGTATATATATATGGAGGAAAAATATTTATACAATATAAAATTTAAGATTATTATAAACCGTATTCCATCCAAACCATAGAAATCACATTTAAATAGTTATATATATACCGCGGTGCCTGTATATAATTTTCTATCCTATGGTCAAGTGATACGGATATTTATCATTTCAATCCGCAATTTAAAAATATAAAATTTTGCGGTTATATATCATTTCAAACCACAATCCCGAATGAAATGAAATATGCATGATAATTTGAAATTTAATGATATACAATAAACATCCATTCATCAACATCATCCATCATCCAAATCGCAATCATCAATCAATATCAATCAATAACAATATTATTTTTGGTACTACATAACAGGTAATACTGGCAATTTTATTCAAATTAAATTTAACAGCTATTAATCTACAGTCTATATTCAGTAATAAATTATATAACTGTTAACTAGCAGTTCATATACAAACAAATAAATTTTAACTGTAAATTTATACGCAATAAATTAATTAAATTAACAGTTAAATTTAACAAAATGCAATTCAACAAATATGAATAAAATAAACATGCCAAATATTCATAAATAAATTTCTATTCATTTCTAAAATTAATTTAACAAACATAAAAGCTTCTAGTAGTTGTGAGTGAGTTTAAACACTCACCTTTTGAATTTAAATCGAATTTAAATTCGATTTAAACCCAAAAATTCGCCCGTCTTGGAATTCGTCCAAACCAGCGTCATCAAGTCCGGAATTAAATTACTTTCCTAACAAAAGAAATTTCGTGTGAATCCGACTTCGTATGAGAAAGTTATGGCGAAAAATGATGATTGAATTCAAAATTGAAAATAAATAAAACGACACACAATCATCACTTACAAATATATGTGCCACGTCACCCTAAGGAGAAACGCACAGCAACAGGAACCCTTCATCTCTTCACGCGTACGAACGCACGTACTTGCCGTTGGAACCCATCAAACAAACCCTTGACCGAGCTTTGACCAAAGATTGCTTCCACCACCGGCCTCCATACGCCGCGCCATCATCACCATCGAGCTCCTCATGCCAAGCCGCACACCCCCATACAGTCCGGTCCTCCCTGGTGCTCGCCGCCGCCGCCTATCTCCCCTAGGGCCGAAACCCTAATTGAAAATCTCCAACGATCTGATCGTCGAATCACCAGATAAACTACATAGATGCAGTTCCCTTGGTCCCCTCTACAATACCCAGAAATCGTTTGACGATCTGACGAAGTTTGTTACGGCGCTGATGAATGGCCACGAACTGTTTGAATTTATTCTGAGCAAACGATGACTCCATTCGAAAAACGAATTACACCATGAGATTACGTGTTCTGAGAACATTAACATATATTTTTGTGGAATTTTTCTTGAGAGTTTGAATTTTCATTGAAATTTGGATGGAAGTAGATCTAGGTTTTGCAACCATTTGAGGAGGAGAAGGAGATGAAGAAATGAATATACAGCAAATGACAATAGGATGGAGCTAGGGTTTATAACTGTATATATATATATAGGTAGGGTTGGGTTAGAGTAGATAGACTAGATAGATGAACGTACGAAACAAACTAAGGCCCAAAAAGCCCGTTCTGACCCCGGAACAAAATTTGTCAAACCCATATATCCAGATAGGTATTTTAAAATATTCTGAACGCGATCGACAAAGTTTCACGTCCAAATTTGATAGTATGAAGAAATTATGCTGAAAACAAGATTTCCAAATTGATTTCAAATTGATTTTAATAAAATTTATTTTCAAGGCGTTTCGCGTCCGTACGATCAAACGACAGGTCCGATCGATACGAAACTTGAAACCCTATAATAATTCACCGATACGGATCCGATGAAACTAGTTTCGTCGAAATCCGAGTCCGTGGCCAAAATGGCTATTTTTATATTCATTAAATAAATCAAAATTTAGTCAATTAAATCCAATTTCCCATTTCTCTTTGATAATTGATGATTCTTATTATTATAAAATTTTCAATCACCTATACTAATTTAAACAAAATTTAACTTGTCGAATTAAATTTAGAAATCCTCAAATTTCATTAATTTCACCAAAATATATATATATTAAATTTCCAAAATTTAATTAAATTTACTTTCCATTATTTATTGTCAAATAGATTGATTTATCATTGGATTCATATTTCAATATGTAAATATCCCCAATTTCATCTGCACTTATATTTACGTAGTTTCTAAATATTAAATTTCAAATATTACTTCATTTAACGTTACGTATTTATTATTTATTACTTGCTGCAGTTGATTATCAATTATACTTAATATACTAAATAGATGGTAAATTTTGAATACTTGTTATCATTAACGTTTTATTTCCACTTACAAAATAAATGAAATTATTACATAAACTCCCTTAATTAAGCCAACCATTATCTTATATAACTTAACTAGTAATATATATATCCGATTGCCCTAATTGGTTTATATTTATCAGCTAAATACATACTAACTTGTAAATAAATTCGTTTAATTGCAAATGGATCTGATCAAATTTAATAGATTGAATAGATGGGTAAGCAAATAATAAATTTTCCTTTTTGTCAAATTCAAACCCATTCCTACTTAATTATCAATTACAATTTATTACGGAACATTGATTTTATGCAGTTACCTTTTATTTGCGTAGTATTACATCAATTCCTATAACCTTGGATTCATTCCCAATTCACCAAATTCAATTAATTACACTTTACAAATGTGTTTCCAATATATAGGTATTGCCCAAATTAAATTTTATTAGCTAACTCGTATTAATAAACAAATGACTTATATGAATGATTAAAATTTTCAATTATCTCACTTTACTCCTAAACTTCTGTTATTGTAAACCTTAAATAATTCCATCAAAATTTAATAAAAAACCCAAACTAAATCACCCATTGCAACATGCCACTGAAATAGGAATTTTATACTAATTGTTATCATACCCATAATTACACGCTTATCACTAAGTCCCACATTTGCATAAATTTATTAAATTGGAATGTTTATTAAGGTTTATGCATTTCCAACTTGTACTGATTTTACACAATCGTCATTTACCTTACATTTCATTTCTATTCAATATATATTCATTTTATTCCATTCATTTGGGTACTGCATTGAAATATATTTATTAACTAATACTAACGTTATTATCATTAATTATAATTGGGTTTCCAATTTTTATTCAATACCTTGAACAATAACTTACATATTAATCAAATCCTTCTTCTACTTAGTTCAAATTGGATTATATTCCAATTCCTATAACTATGTCTTAAGTCACCATTTACATAATTAAATTTAGCGTTTATTTCAATCTTCGTTTATAATTTAAAGTTTCTACTAAATTAAATTACAAAACTTATGAACTTTAACAAATTTAATCCACCAAATAAATTTTTCTAATGTTTATACATTTGCAATTCAATTCAGTTATTATTTCATTAATACCATTTTAATCAACTAATTATGACTTATAACCACAAACACAAATTTTCGTTATTTCAATCTATGTCATATAAACATTTTAAATTATTTACCTTTAATTACAGTTACTAGCTAACCCCTACATTTACTCCATTAAAAATCCTAAGACTTCTATTTCAATTTAAATTAGATTAGAAAACATATCAAATTGACTCATTTAATATCATTGAATTTAACGGGTCGTTACACTCTCCCCCACTCAAAACTTTTCATCCCCGAAAAGGAAAAAGAAGGGAGAAGGAAGAATTAAAACAGTACATCTATTTCAAATATTAACTTATAATCAATAATTTACTAAATTAATTACCTTAAATGAGCTATGCCCGTATTATAGTCATTATAGCCTTTATACTTAAATTATTAAAGTTGGAAAACATTTTCACAAAATTTCTAAGTCCAAAATTTACGGAAAATTTTGACAGAGTCTCCTTTGTACGGAGAGACTCTGGAGAAAATATAATATCAAAATATAACAAATATATTACAAATATTATCCAAATATTATATCCCAACACGGGAAATTATATAAAATAGCGCTTCAAAACGAAATCCGAAAACGTACCTATTTGTCGGGCAATATACGCTTATTATTATGGAACCAAAAGTAGTAGTAGTTGCTTCCATCACCTGTATTCACTTATATAATCTAAAAGGTTAAATATTTATATTAAAGTGAAAAGTTTAGGTGGTTTCAACCATTAATCAACCAAATCAATACGACAACCATCAATCTTACAAACAACATACATACACAAACGAAGCAACCATTTAATCCATCAAACAGATAGTTGTTTGGGTTCAAACTTGAAATTTGTATGAAATGAAATTAACTATCAAGTGCATCCTTTACTCAACAGTCTTAGATGGAACAAAGATAGATACTTATTCATTTAACCACTTCAAATTTCTTACCCAACAACATAAATCAAACAACTCAATTCAAACCAACACCCAAATTTATTTATTATACATTTATCTCATGCTTCAATGGTTTGATTTTCTTTCTTTCATTTATGGAGTGATTTCTTTATTTCTTACAAATTTTCATTTTCCATTTATCACAAAATTCATTATATTTGTATTCCAATTTATTTACTAAAGTATCTATCATCTATTTATACTACTTACCTTTACTTATAGTAAAATTTCCAATTTAACTTAAGTCTATACAATTAATTCTCATTAATAATAGCAAATTAATAGAATACCTTTATTACCTTACTCTTCACTTGTAAGATTTCCCCTTACATTTTCCTACTAACATTGCAACTTTTTATTATATGGTAAGTTATGTATGTTTTAAGAATGTAAGTGAAAATTTACAAGTTTCTTCTCCATTCCTTTAATTAATATATATTTGTTTTATAAATTACAATTTCAACTTACCTTTAATCTCATTCATTTATTTAATGTTGAAGTTTCCATTATATTTAATTACAGTAACCCTCTACTTACACTTAATTTATTAACCTTATAACTTGCATTCCTATAAGTGAAAGATTTTACTCATTCATTAACTATGGATTGCAGTCATTTATATTTTTCCTACTTTCCATTATATTAGAATAGGGGAAATTAAGGCGTACCTAAGTTAATAACCCTACAATCAAACTTTATAAATTAAGGAATTTCATTTTTACTTTCTTAAGGTTAAAATCACCTATTAATAATACAACCTTTAATTTTAGTAAAATTCCAATCATCACTTAAGTTAATACCATTAAATCCTTATTTATAACAGTAATTTATTGAATACTTCATTTCTTTCCAAAATTCTACTTGCATAATATTCTATTCCACTCTTAATTTACATTTCAACTTTTTATACTTGGTAAGTTATATATGTTAAAAAAAAAGCAAAAGAACTTATGCAAGTTTAATCTCAACTCTTTTAATTCATTGATTACTTCTTTTATTTCACTAACCTAAATTTTTACAACTAATTAATGGAAATTCAAGAATTAATACCGGGTCAAATTCCAAAATTTCTTTAAAATAATAGATAATTAATTTCTTACAACTTTTATATCTCTAATTACGTTTAAACAATTAAAATTTTAAATAATTTCAAAACAAATCTGCAGTAGAATTTACTACAGTGGCCTTTCCCTTCGAAACTCGAAAATGAAAGTCGATGATGCGGCCGTCATCACCGAAATTATTTTCCAGCGACAGAGGGGAAAGTACAAAATTTATTTTTTTCCAAAATCCTCTTTTAAAACAATTCTTCCGAACTATACTAAATATTTATATAAGAAATTACCTATAAACCAAATCATTATATTTCACATGTGACGATTCGGATTTTGCCCGCTCGAAAATCGACATCCATACTTCAAATCGTATTCGAATGCCATAGATTCGACCGTTCAAATCCGATTCGCCGGAGCTTATAACAATCATTAAGTAAATAACACAGCGGAATAAAAGAATAATACATTGATATACAGCTTTGATACAATATCTGATACAGATAATCCAATAAATATCAATATACATCAGAGATATGATACAATAAAATAGCAGCGGAAAAGAAAAATAGATAACATCTAGCAGCGAAACAAATAACTCTAAGATAGTCTTCAAGGAAGAACTCCAGAAATAACTGCAACTCCATTTCCAAGAACTAATCCAGTAATAGCTTGAATCTCCAATAACGATGCACCAAGCTTAGCAAGTCTGGTCCGATCCAAAGACTGAACTAACTCCAGATAATCTACTACACCTGACTATCTGAAAAACCCAACTCTAGACTGCTCGTGTAGAAAATAATGAGCACCCAGAGTTTAGGAAAGAAACGATAAACTCCGGATCAGTCGTGGGACTGGTATGAGCAACAAAAACAGTTTATCTTTTAAACATTCAACAAAAGATTTTCTGAGTCAATTCGCAATGCTTTTGAAAAATGAGACTACCATAAGGCCTCCCGCACACACACACATGCAAACGCAGAATCGGAGGAGATTTCTCCTTATGATAGTCAAAGATGCTTGATACGCATTTAAAATAACATTTGATATTATTATTAGTGTATAGTGTAGAAAAAATTCATTTCGAAAGTAGAATATAAATCTTAGCCAACATAGACATTTCGAACTATGCCTACTATAGCTACCATCCAAACAGTGGTGACCACCATAAGTGAATAGCAGGTTCTACAACTAATACCGTACAAGTTTCGTATTGGGAATTGGATTTCCAACAAATGGTCAGGCCAAGGAACTTCCCATTGCCACTGAGAATGCCTCTGGAAAGACATCCCCGAGAACCAAACCGGAACTCTGCCAACACAAGGCCGGGTTACCCCTAACTGGGTAACTACTGACACGAGCACGCCATTCCCCGATCGTAAACGACCTTTTTTTCACGGGATCCCGATAGCCAACAACCACAAAGTAATAAACTCGTAGTAACCACATAGGTTAAATATCTGGGCTCCATACCATGATACAACCTCTATCCAGAAGGAAATGTACATACCCTAAGGGGAGCTACAGCAACCCCTAATAACCTTGCCGCGTCTTTCCTGTTTTGACCATTTCCGGGATGTGAGGCTCGACGAATTCACGTCCACAAAAACATACTTTATACAAAAGCCATGCTTTGGGTCAACAAATGATCAACACAATGATCACTAAGATAGACGATCAAATAAATGATCCTATCACAAATAATCAACACAATGATCATTTCAGCAACACTTGGCATGTCACATTACCAAATTGGGAATATATCGCTGATAACTTCAACTATATAACCTTTGAGCACATATGTCTCAAAGAAGGGTGTTAAGCAAAGAATAAATTCTCCGCCACCAACAGAAATATATTTGAAAGAAATCGGCTTTATATCTCAACTTGTAATGTCAGGCATACAATCCATACAAGTCTGTTCTGGGTTCGAACAGAACCGAAGGCACTTCCAAAGAAGTCCTTGCAACCCGGATATTCACAATCCCGATCGGATTTTCCCATCACTTAAGGAGTTTCTATACCGGCGCGACTCGGTGCAGAAACAATCGATAGGTCATCCTATCGCTTTCACAAATACCCGGTCTTCATCACCGGTCTTCAAATGCTATCCATAACGACGTATCACATATTCGGAATGGGTTATACGACACAAAGGTCCTTTCCCGGTTAAACCGAATAGTGAGCGAAAATATTTTCAAAATATATGGATATGGGATTTCAATTAAGTCACAACTTAATAATTCAAACTTTCTTTCAAATGGTTTAACAAATTACCATTTTCAATCTTTAAACAAAAAGATTCATTTTCACAACCTTTAACGGTTTAAACAATTTTCACATTTAAATCTTTTAAACAAAAGATTCATTCACAGATTTTCCAAATCAATTTTCTTTTCAATTTGATTAACTCGTTAAATCTTTAAATCAAAGATTTAACTTATAGCCTTCAAAACAATTTCATTTCAATTTGATTTAAACAAATCATGAATTTAAATCTGTTAAAAATAAACAGATTAAATTCATAGCTTTCAAAAAGAATTCATTCATAACTTAGGAAAATCATTTCTCTATTCAATCTTGAAATTCCCCTAATTAACTGGAATCTCAGTTCTTATCCAAAAGTGTTTATCATTTGAAAACAACAGTTTTCATTTTGGAAATCTGATTCATTTATACGAGTTGAAATCCTTGAGTTAAATTCAAATTCCCAAAAGTAATACTTTAGAAATGGTTTAACTCATAATGACTAGTATAATATCATTAATCCCAAATTTCAAATTACAGAATTAAATTTCAAGTATTGAATTTAAATTTAAACCAACTTATTTAAATTCCAAAAACTTAATCAAGTAATTTAAAAATAATAAATTCTATTTTGAAATTCCATTCCAAAAGCTTTTCACATTTATTCCGATTCCATTTCCAAACCATTTGAATTTAAAAATTCAAATTTAACTATTTCAAAAATCTGCGACTTAATCGATTTCCTCGTGAAATCCATATTTGTGTGTGTATGGTGTGGTCCAGGGGTTTAACACAATAGTGCAACATCATTCAATCATCACAGATTCAAATACAACTTTATATTCGATAAGCGATGTAACTATAACGCTTATCTTTCATACACAGATTCGCAGATATATATATATCACAAACAATAACTATATCACAGATCACAACATAAATCAGGATAATCATAAAGCATCATATAACAGGAATATCAGACAAATTAATTATTCAGTCAAGTTTAAACATTCACAAGTAAAACTTATGAATCCACTGATTTATTTTACAAATCATTTGATATAAATTTGTTTATCTAACACTTTAATTAATTAAATTATTCTTAATTAATTATATTAATTAATTTAATCTTTAAACCAATTTCATAATTAATCATTCAAAATAACAAGTTTATCAATCACTTAAACATTATTAATTCAAATTCTAATTACTATTTTAAAGTAATCCGTCTTAATTACTTTCTAAAATAAGAAATCAATATCAATTTGTCATCTTAATTGGTTACAACAATTTATTTACTTTAAATTAATTACAAGATTAATTAATTCTAAATTAATAAACATCCCTTAATAACTTAATAAATCATAAATTAATTAACTTATTAATTTAACCATTTAATTACCTTAAAAATTAGATGGATTATAAATCATTAAACCTTAATTATCTTTAAGATAAAACATCGTTTTAGTAATGATTTAATTATCATACTCAAATACATTTTAAAACATGTTGTTTCAAATTCACTTTTAAATTCTATTTCATATTGAAAGAATTTGAAATAACTAGAAATTTAATTCTACAATCTTAACCAAGTTAAAACTCTTTTAAAATCAAACGTTATAAAACATTTACCTTTATACAGAAATTTATACTAGAGTTTAAATCAATCATTTAAATTCAAAACATTTTAAATTAATACTTTAACCCCTTTTTAAAGTAGTTAATAACAAATTTTTACAAAACATTCTTTAATTCAAACTAGGATAAAAAAATAAATTTGGATCCATCTTTCAATTTCTAGTTTTAAACTTTATATTAAAACCTGGTTTTAAATCTTCAAAAATCTGTTTAAATTCAAACAGAAGTTTAATTAAAAACCTGTAGCAACACTTTGACCCGAGAAAACTCAAGCTTGCTTGGAGTCTAGCATCCAAAATCTCGAATACAACTTCGAGACAACACGCGAGTTCACCCTTTTGCTTCCCACAATACAAATTCCAGAACTTCTCCTTCCTATCATCAGCTACACGCGACATCTCGTGCACGTGCACTGGCCAACCAATGCCCTCCGACCATTCCTCTGGCCACTGACAAGTCGCCAATCACCTTCCCAAACCACCTGACCACCGCGGTCTTTAAGTCAACGACGAAAACGAAATCAAGTTCGTACGAACGAAAACCTGAAACGTTCGAACCCATCACCATCCATACCTGAAAATCGCGTCGCCTCCCCAACCTCGTCCACCAGAACCCATGAAATTCCAGCCACGCACTCGTCTTCGACCAAGCCACCCTCTCTCGAAACCCCATAGCACTCGATCGCCTATCAGCGACAGATGACACCAAATGCAGAACCAGGTTAAAACTAGGTTTAAAATTTTCAAACGTGCGCCGCTGCCACCATGGTGAGTTAGAATTCTTCTGGTCATTTTTCTGATGACCAACAATGCTCAAGCTATCCTCACCCAGAATCGCGACAGCTCATTCGCTATGGATTGCCGGAAATTGGCTATTTCCCTTTCCTCGTTCAACCTTCATTATCTCGGCTAAAGCGTAATGAAAAATTTACATTTTGTTTTCAAAAATCGTCATTTTCGAAATAGATTTAAATGATATTACTGAAATTGAAATCTGTAGAATTCGAATTTTTTCAAAGATCGAGTGGTTACTGTTTTTAAATAAATTTCCAGTGAAAACTAAATAACTTTTGCTTAAATTTCTATTACAGAAACTTATTACAATTTTTCAAGCAAAACTTCGACTTGCTATTCAATTTATCTTCAGAGAAAGGAGAAGGAGGAGATTGAAATTTGTTTGGGATTTGATATGGTTTAACCTGATACTTCAAAATAGTTCTGTTTCCAGAAGAAGAAATTTTTTTATCCTGCTTTGATTAATTACTGAATGCACAAGCATATCCAAACCACAGTTTATAGATCAATTTCAATGGGAATAACAAAGAAATAAAAAAAAAAAAAAATGTTACTCACTTTGGTTTTCACAGAAAGGAAGAACAGGGCTTGCTAATGTTGAACAGTTTTGCTTGAAGTTTCAAAACAGGCTTTTGAGTTTGCTTTGATATTTGTTGAAGTTGAGATTTTGTTTTAAGTTTTAAAATGAAGTTTATTTTAGAGGCTACTCAGTTTCGAATGATAAAAACTGAGATGAAGATGTTAAATAGATATAAAAGAAAGCTTACAGTATGGTATAGTTAGTACAGTGTATTATAATGTAAATTTGTACAAGTAAATATAATATTTTGTATAATAGGCATGGTTGAAGATAACTCGGCTGATATCTTTTGTTGTACTATGGGCATGGCTAATAAGCATCATACTATGTACTTCATGTTTCATATTATAATGTCTTGCATTCCTATTTTACAGGCAATGTATTAAATTTGCCCACATCTTGGCTGAGATGATATTGCATTTAATGTCAAGGTATATGTCCCCATTCTTATACATATTCTTACTTACCTAGGAGCCCTTTTGTTTGTATTTTAATAATATTTTGCTTATTTAACTTCTCTACATACTTTATTTTATTTGCCTGGCATACTTATCTACAGCTGCATATATACATTCTTTGCTGTGCTAAAGTTCTTGTTTTATATTTTAGTTCATTATTTCCTTTACTTTATACATTGCTTTGGTGGCTGCAGATACTTGCATGCATATAGATATAGATATAAAGTAGTTTTAGTTATTTTACTTTATTTTGTTTATATATCTTACTTTGTTTTGTTTCTTATTTATGTAAAAATATATACTTTTATTTGCATTACCAAGTTTGTATTTGTATTTGTTTGTATATAGCTATATGTTACTTTGATTAATTTGTTTGTTAATATTTGTTTTATACTTATTGTTTTTATTTATTTTATTTCTTTTCTTTTGTTAAGTAGGTTTTATTCTATATGTATTTGTTCCATTCTTTTGTTTGTTTTTATCTTATCTTTATATTTGAATGTATTTCCATATTTAAATATGTGGTTAAAATTTATCTATGTATTAATTTTATTTTGTCTTGAAATTTAAAATCTTGTAATATAAATGAATATATTGTTTAATTTTACCAATGTGTTTTCTTTGTACATCTATATCATATAAAATTTGTAACTTTATTTAATTTCCATTTTATATTTTAATTGTTATTATTATAATTAGTCTTTGAACCATTTATTTAAGATTATATTTTCAAATCCAACATATACATTTATATATTCTCATATATACAAATATTCAAATCAATTTGACTTAATATATTTTATATTTGAATCGGGGAAACTCGCATCATTTAATCGATAAATTTCACGAATTTTATTCAAAATGAAATTACTTAACAATTTTAAATTCAAAAATTCAATTAATTATTAATTTAAATATTTTATAAAATTCGGGGTCGTTACAGACTTCCCCCCTTAAAAGAATTTCGTCCTCGAAATTCGCAGGCACGAAAACAACACAGAGATAGACAGATTCGATCTCTTATAATTCCTCAAACATAAGATATGAATTCCAAACTCAAGTCGGAATATCTCAGAATACGTACTAATTTGTCCCTCTTCGGACTTCGATTAACCTAAGAAATTTCAACAGAATTTCAAAATTTGGTTTCAAACGAAATCGATTTATCGATACAATTCGATTATCCTTCATATTCTATTAATCAATTTAACTCAATTTAAAATTTCTAATTCATTTAAAATTTTCAATTTAAATTTGCAAATTCATATTCATTAAAGTTTAAATAAGAAACTGATAAGAAATCAATAAAGATAAGGATTTTCTATAACGAATCGTAGAGCTACCATCATATCGAAACTTCTTTCGGGAGCTGTTACGAAGCAATCAAAAGGAATTTGGGAACGAATCAAAGAAAATTGATAAAGAAAGTTGTTTCCACTATTGTTACAGAGTATCGACCATTTATAGTCGTATTTCCCTGTCCTCTATCTCGTTCTCTTCTTGCACTCATACTCACTATCAGTGGATAGTAAGAGATTTTACTGAGGCATTCAAACGGATATCTTAAGGATTACTCATTCTAGGATTTACTTCACCCTATCTCTAATGAGTTACTTAATGTGTTACACTCCTGAGCTAAAGTTTCACCTTAGCTCTGATACCACATGTGACGATTCGGATTTTGCCCGCTCGAAAATCGACATCCATACTTCAAATCGTATTCGAATGCCATAGATTCGACCGTTCAAATCCGATTCGCCGGAGCTTATAACAATCATTAAGTAAATAACACAGCGGAATAAAAGAATAATACATTGATATACAGCTTTGATACAATATCTGATACAGATAATCCAATAAATATCAATATACATCAGAGATATGATACAATAAAATAGCAGCGGAAAAGAAAAATAGATAACATCTAGCAGCGAAACAAATAACTCTAAGATAGTCTTCAAGGAAGAACTCCAGAAATAACTGCAACTCCATTTCCAAGAACTAATCCAGTAATAGCTTGAATCTCCAATAACGATGCACCAAGCTTAGCAAGTCTGGTCCGATCCAAAGACTGAACTAACTCCAGATAATCTACTACACCTGACTATCTGAAAAACCCAACTCTAGACTGCTCGTGTAGAAAATAATGAGCACCCAGAGTTTAGGAAAGAAACGATAAACTCCGGATCAGTCGTGGGACTGGTATGAGCAACAAAAACAGTTTATCTTTTAAACATTCAACAAAAGATTTTCTGAGTCAATTCGCAATGCTTTTGAAAAATGAGACTACCATAAGGCCTCCCGCACACACACACATGCAAACGCAGAATCGGAGGAGATTTCTCCTTATGATAGTCAAAGATGCTTGATACGCATTTAAAATAACATTTGATATTATTATTAGTGTATAGTGTAGAAAAAATTCATTTCGAAAGTAGAATATAAATCTTAGCCAACATAGACATTTCGAACTATGCCTACTATAGCTACCATCCAAACAGTGGTGACCACCATAAGTGAATAGCAGGTTCTACAACTAATACCGTACAAGTTTCGTATTGGGAATTGGATTTCCAACAAATGGTCAGGCCAAGGAACTTCCCATTGCCACTGAGAATGCCTCTGGAAAGACATCCCCGAGAACCAAACCGGAACTCTGCCAACACAAGGCCGGGTTACCCCTAACTGGGTAACTACTGACACGAGCACGCCATTCCCCGATCGTAAACGACCTTTTTTTCACGGGATCCCGATAACCAACAACCACAAAGTAATAAACTCGTAGTAACCACATAGGTTAAATATCTGGGCTCCATACCATGATACAACCTCTATCCAGAAGGAAATGTACATACCCTAAGGGGAGCTACAGCAACCCCTAATAACCTTGCCGCGTCTTTCCTGTTTTGACCATTTCCGGGATGTGAGGCTCGACGAATTCACGTCCACAAAAACATACTTTATACAAAAGCCATGCTTTGGGTCAACAAATGATCAACACAATGATCACTAAGATAGACGATCAAATAAATGATCCTATCACAAATAATCAACACAATGATCATTTCAGCAACACTTGGCATGTCACATTACCAAATTGGGAATATATCGCTGATAACTTCAACTATATAACCTTTGAGCACATATGTCTCAAAGAAGGGTGTTAAGCAAAGAATAAATTCTCCGCCACCAACAGAAATATATTTGAAAGAAATCGGCTTTATATCTCAACTTGTAATGTCAGGCATACAATCCATACAAGTCTGTTCTGGGTTCGAACAGAACCGAAGGCACTTCCAAAGAAGTCCTTGCAACCCGGATATTCACAATCCCGATCGGATTTTCCCATCACTTAAGGAGTTTCTATACCGGCGCGACTCGGTGCAGAAACAATCGATAGGTCATCCTATCGCTTTCACAAATACCCGGTCTTCATCACCGGTCTTCAAATGCTATCCATAACGACGTATCACATATTCGGAATGGGTTATACGACACAAAGGTCCTTTCCCGGTTAAACCGAATAGTGAGCGAAAATATTTTCAAAATATATGGATATGGGATTTCAATTAAGTCACAACTTAATAATTCAAACTTTCTTTCAAATGGTTTAACAAATTACCATTTTCAATCTTTAAACAAAAAGATTCATTTTCACAACCTTTAACGGTTTAAACAATTTTCACATTTAAATCTTTTAAACAAAAGATTCATTCACAGATTTTCCAAATCAATTTTCTTTTCAATTTGATTAACTCGTTAAATCTTTAAATCAAAGATTTAACTTATAGCCTTCAAAACAATTTCATTTCAATTTGATTTAAACAAATCATGAATTTAAATCTGTTAAAAATAAACAGATTAAATTCATAGCTTTCAAAAAGAATTCATTCATAACTTAGGAAAATCATTTCTCTATTCAATCTTGAAATTCCCCTAATTAACTGGAATCTCAGTTCTTATCCAAAAGTGTTTATCATTTGAAAACAACAGTTTTCATTTTGGAAATCTGATTCATTTATACGAGTTGAAATCCTTGAGTTAAATTCAAATTCCCAAAAGTAATACTTTAGAAATGGTTTAACTCATAATGACTAGTATAATATCATTAATCCCAAATTTCAAATTACAGAATTAAATTTCAAGTATTGAATTTAAATTTAAACCAACTTATTTAAATTCCAAAAACTTAATCAAGTAATTTAAAAATAATAAATTCTATTTTGAAATTCCATTCCAAAAGCTTTTCACATTTATTCCGATTCCATTTCCAAACCATTTGAATTTAAAAATTCAAATTTAACTATTTCAAAAATCTGCGACTTAATCGATTTCCTCGTGAAATCCATATTTGTGTGTGTATGGTGTGGTCCAGGGGTTTAACACAATAGTGCAACATCATTCAATCATCACAGATTCAAATACAACTTTATATTCGATAAGCGATGTAACTATAACGCTTATCTTTCATACACAGATTCGCAGATATATATATATATCACAAACAATAACTATATCACAGATCACAACATAAATCAGGATAATCATAAAGCATCATATAACAGGAATATCAGACAAATTAATTATTCAGTCAAGTTTAAACATTCACAAGTAAAACTTATGAATCCACTGATTTATTTTACAAATCATTTGATATAAATTTGTTTATCTAACACTTTAATTAATTAAATTATTCTTAATTAATTATATTAATTAATTTAATCTTTAAACCAATTTCATAATTAATCATTCAAAATAACAAGTTTATCAATCACTTAAACATTATTAATTCAAATTCTAATTACTATTTTAAAGTAATCCGTCTTAATTACTTTCTAAAATAAGAAATCAATATCAATTTGTCATCTTAATTGGTTACAACAATTTATTTACTTTAAATTAATTACAAGATTAATTAATTCTAAATTAATAAACATCCCTTAATAACTTAATAAATCTAAATTAATTAACTTATTAATTTAACCATTTAATTACCTTAAAAATTAGATGGATTATAAATCATTAAACCTTAATTATCTTTAAGATAAAACATCGTTTTAGTAATGATTTAATTATCATACTCAAATACATTTTAAAACATGTTGTTTCAAATTCACTTTTAAATTCTATTTCATATTGAAAGAATTTGAAATAACTAGAAATTTAATTCTACAATCTTAACCAAGTTAAAACTCTTTTAAAATCAAACGTTATAAAACATTTACCTTTATACAGAAATTTATACTAGAGTTTAAATCAATCATTTAAATTCAAAACATTTTAAATTAATACTTTAACCCCTTTTTAAAGTAGTTAATAACAAATTTTTACAAAACATTCTTTAATTCAAACTAGGATAAAAAAATAAATTTGGATCCATCTTTCAATTTCTAGTTTTAAACTTTATATTAAAACCTGGTTTTAAATCTTCAAAAATCTGTTTAAATTCAAACAGAAGTTTAATTAAAAACCTGTAGCAACACTTTGACCCGAGAAAACTCAAGCTTGCTTGGAGTCTAGCATCCAAAATCTCGAATACAACTTCGAGACAACACGCGAGTTCACCCTTTTGCTTCCCACAATACAAATTCCAGAACTTCTCCTTCCTATCATCAGCTACACGCGACATCTCGTGCACGTGCACTGGCCAACCAATGCCCTCCGACCATTCCTCTGGCCACTGACAAGTCGCCAATCACCTTCCCAAACCACCTGACCACCGCGGTCTTTAAGTCAACGACGAAAACGAAATCAAGTTCGTACGAACGAAAACCTGAAACGTTCGAACCCATCACCATCCATACCTGAAAATCGCGTCGCCTCCCCAACCTCGTCCACCAGAACCCATGAAATTCCAGCCACGCACTCGTCTTCGACCAAGCCACCCTCTCTCGAAACCCCATAGCACTCGATCGCCTATCAGCGACAGATGACACCAAATGCAGAACCAGGTTAAAACTAGGTTTAAAATTTTCAAACGTGCGCCGCTGCCACCATGGTGAGTTAGAATTCTTCTGGTCATTTTTCTGATGACCAACAATGCTCAAGCTATCCTCACCCAGAATCGCGACAGCTCATTCGCTATGGATTGCCGGAAATTGGCTATTTCCCTTTCCTCGTTCAACCTTCATTATCTCGGCTAAAGCTTAATGAAAAATTTACATTTTGTTTTCAAAAATCGTCATTTTCGAAATAGATTTAAATGATATTACTGAAATTGAAATCTGTAGAATTCGAATTTTTTCAAAGATCGAGTGGTTACTGTTTTTAAATAAATTTCCAGTGAAAACTAAATAACTTTTGCTTAAATTTCTATTACAGAAACTTATTACAATTTTTCAAGCAAAACTTCGACTTGCTATTCAATTTATCTTCAGAGAAAGGAGAAGGAGGAGATTGAAATTTGTCTGGGATTTGATATGGTTTAACCTGATACTTCAAAATAGTTCTGTTTCCAGAAGAAGAAATTTTTTTATCCTGCTTTGATTAATTACTGAATGCACAAGCATATCCAAACCACAGTTTATAGATCAATTTCAATGGGAATAACAAAGAAATAAAAAAATAAAAAAAAATGTTACTCACTTTGGTTTTCACAGAAAGGAAGAACAGGGCTTGCTAATGTTGAACAGTTTTGCTTGAAGTTTCAAAACAGGCTTTTGAGTTTGCTTTGATATTTGTTGAAGTTGAGATTTTGTTTTAAGTTTTAAAATGAAGTTTATTTTAGAGGCTACTCAGTTTCGAATGATAAAAACTGAGATGAAGATGTTAAATAGATATAAAAGAAAGCTTACAGTATGGTATAGTTAGTACAGTGTATTATAATGTAAATTTGTACAAGTAAATATAATATTTTGTATAATAGGCATGGTTGAAGATAACTCGGCTGATATCTTTTGTTGTACTATGGGCATGGCTAATAAGCATCATACTATGTACTTCATGTTTCATATTATAATGTCTTGCATTCCTATTTTACAGGCAATGTATTAAATTTGCCCACATCTTGGCTGAGATGATATTGCATTTAATGTCAAGGTATATGTCCCCATTCTTATACATATTCTTACTTACCTAGGAGCCCTTTTGTTTGTATTTTAATAATATTTTGCTTATTTAACTTCTCTACATACTTTATTTTATTTGCCTGGCATACTTATCTACAGCTGCATATATACATTCTTTGCTGTGCTAAAGTTCTTGTTTTATATTTTAGTTCATTATTTCCTTTACTTTATACATTGCTTTGGTGGCTGCAGATACTTGCATGCATATAGATATAGATATAAAGTAGTTTTAGTTATTTTACTTTATTTTGTTTATATATCTTACTTTGTTTTGTTTCTTATTTATGTAAAAATATATACTTTTATTTGCATTACCAAGTTTGTATTTGTATTTGTTTGTATATAGCTATATGTTACTTTGATTAATTTGTTTGTTAATATTTGTTTTATACTTATTGTTTTTATTTATTTTATTTCTTTTCTTTTGTTAAGTAGGTTTTATTCTATATGTATTTGTTCCATTCTTTTGTTTGTTTTTATCTTATCTTTATATTTGAATGTATTTCCATATTTAAATATGTGGTTAAAATTTATCTATGTATTAATTTTATTTTGTCTTGAAATTTAAAATCTTGTAATATAAATGAATATATTGTTTAATTTTACCAATGTGTTTTCTTTGTACATCTATATCATATAAAATTTGTAACTTTATTTAATTTCCATTTTATATTTTAATTGTTATTATTATAATTAGTCTTTGAACCATTTATTTAAGATTATATTTTCAAATCCAACATATACATTTATATATTCTCATATATACAAATATTCAAATCAATTTGACTTAATATATTTTATATTTGAATCGGGGAAACTCGCATCATTTAATCGATAAATTTCACGAATTTTATTCAAAATGAAATTACTTAACAATTTTAAATTCAAAAATTCAATTAATTATTAATTTAAATATTTTATAAAATTCGGGGTCGTTACATCACAAATCCTTTGAAAGAAGATTTTCAAAAATCCCGGACTTAAGTTCTAAAATCTCCAATTTGATTTATTATAATTTCAACTTAGCTTCAATTTATTGCAAATATTTTTATATTACCTAACACCCAATCTATAGCAACCATATATATATATATATATATATATATATCTTTATAAAAATATTTTTATATATGGAAAATATAATAGGCAAAATTATTTCATTCACATATATTAAAAACAAATATTATGTCGGTCTGTCCTATTAAGTGTTTAGAAATCCCTATTGATGTCATAGCGTCCCATGCATCAACCAGAATTTATAAATACAAAGCGGAACAGATTAACACAATATCAAAATCTTTATTAACACTAACAAATACGCTCTCTCATATATATACGCTCAGCGACTCCCATAGGGTATTACTACCCTATTAACAAAGAGTCAAACCACACAAAACCAAGGTTTATCGCTAAACCAAAGCTCTGATACCAACTGTAACATCCAGCCTTTTCGCACACTTTAAACCGACACACGTGCCAATTCAAAGCATACACAAGGGCGGATTGTTATGAGGTAAATAAGAAAAAAACAGAGAAGAAATAAAACAAAATAGAATCTCACAACGGAAGGATAAAATATAATAATCAATATACAGTTCATGATAATTGTTTACAAAATATTTATTTTACTTATACAATGAATATCAGAGTTACACATACCAATACAATCAATGCAGCGGAAATTTAGAGTGTGGTGCAATACTATAAATAATATAATACGGATTCTTCGTCTTCGTCCTCCAAAGCTAAAATCTTCGATCCTGAAACGCTCGGACCGACCCGAGCGAATTTGAAAAGACAAAAACACTCGAGTCAGACTAAAGGATCTAATGTGAGTTAAATTAACAGAAATAAATATGAGTACAGTAACTCAAGAGATGTTCGGGATTTACATCTCCTAAGGATCCGTTAAACTATTTACTATGTAGTATATTGCGCTATTATAATAGTGTCTATTTATAAAATAAACTTACTTTTAAATAGCGTTAAGGCTTTACATTTTCCACCTTAACACGTAAAATGCCAATAGTCTATACAGTACCGTAATACCTCCTGATCGGGAGGCTACCAGAGGATACTCCATAGGTACGACACAAATAGAAACTCGTAGTAAAGGCTCGGTATGGTAGGTGACACGGCACAACTGGGCAATGCCAGGGTAGATATACCAATTGCTATCCAGGCTGGTAGAAACGCGTAGCCGCAGTTACCGCCCACCTCGGACTCTGCCCACCTTGGACTAACTCCCCAAAATCAAAATATAGAAGTGGCCACTGAATCAATCCAAGTCAAAGTATAATATCGAAGAGGAGGGTCCGATCAGAGGAATGACCACATTGGCCTGAGAATCGCTCCTGTTTTAGCCACCTTATGCCAACTCGCGGGAGTCGGGTCCACGTATTTACCTTACAGGAAACGTCGCCACCACCTACTTCATTCTGGAATCTCCACCGCGTACACGGTTAGTCAAAGTGGTTTTCGGTATCGACAGAGAGTATGTCCATATCCGATCCCGGTCTCTTTGCCAACCCATCGTTATTATAACACCGCGGTCATTTAAAAATAGGTTATACTTTAAAAATCAGAATAAACATTCCATTTCATAACCATGAATACGATATCATTTCAAAACCCAAAACCATATTTTATCACTTATCCCAAATATAATTCTTTTCCAAAATCATAATGCTTTAACTTCATAACGTCTGAAAATCAAATATTTTCAAAGCATAATATTTTGAAAATTCATAATTTAAAACCATAACTTCTAAAAAAAAACTTGAATGGTTTGGACATTCAACGGTATATGAATTAAATGGTTTAACTTAAATGTTACTTTGTAAAGAAAATAGTTCTCATGGCTTTACAAATGCATTTCTTTATTAAAGTCTAAACCAAAATTTATATTATCTCTCTCAAGTTCCAAAACCACTTCAATTTATTTATATATACGTATATCCATTTTGAGTAACAATATTTCAAACTAAAATTGGGTTTTATTCTTTCAACAGATCAATTGTTCTATTAATTAGTCTTGAATATTCACATAAAATCCATAAATAATAAGACTTCAATTTCTAGTAATAAAATATATATATTTTCCCAATTCAAATTATACTAGAATATTCATTTCAATTTATCTTGGGAAAAATCCAATTATAAATATCATATCTTAAAATTTCCAAACTTAACATTTAAACATATGATATAAATTATTAAACTCCATTTTCTTAATTTTCTTCCATTTTTAATAAAGATTTTTATACACCTTTTAATTTCAAATTTTTCAACTTCATATGTATATATATATGGAAGAAAAATATTTATACAATATAAAATTTAAGATTATTATAAACCGTATTCCATCCAAACCATAGAAATCACATTTAAATAGTTATATATATAACGCGGTGCCTGTATATAATTTTCTATCCTATGGTCAAGTGATACGGATATTTATCATTTCAATCCGCAATTTAAAAATATAAAATTTTGCGGTTATATATCATTTCAAACCACAATCCCGAATGAAATGAAATATGCATGATAATTTGAAATTTAATGATATACAATAAACATCCATTCATCAACATCATCCATCATCCAAATCGCAATCATCAATCAATATCAATCAATAACAATATTATTTTTGGTACTACATAACAGGTAATACTGGCAATTTTATTCAAATTAAATTTAACAGCTATTAATCTACAGTCTATATTCAGTAATAAATTATATAACTGTTAACTAGCAATTCATATACAAACAAATAAATTTTAACTGTAAATTTATACGCAATAAATTAATTAAATTAACAGTTAAATTTAATAAAATGCAATTCAATAGATATGAATAAAATAAACATGCCAAATACTCATAAATAAATTTCTATTCATTTCTAAAATTAATTTAACAAACATAAAAGCTTCTAGTAGTTGTGAGTGAGTTTAAACACTCACCTTTTGAATTTAAATCGAATTTAAATTCGATTTAAACCAAAAAATTCGCCCGTCTCGGAATTCGTCCAAACCAGCGTCATCAAGTCCGGAATTAAATTACGATCCTAACAAAAGAAATTTCGTGTGAATCCGACTTCGTATGAGAAAGTTATGGCGAAAAATGATGATTGAATTCAAAATTGAAAATAAATAAAACGACACACAATCATCACTTACAAATATATGTGCCACGTCACCCTAAGGAGAAACGCACAGCAACAGGAACCCTTCATCTCTTCACGCGTACGAACGCACGTACTTGCCGTTGGAACCCATCAAACAAACCCTTGACCGAGCTTTGACCAAAGATTGCTTCCACCACCGGCCTCCATACGCCGCGCCATCATCACCATCGAGCTCCTCATGCCTAGCCGCACCCCCCCATACAGTCCGGTCCTCCCTGGTGCTCGCCGCCGCCGCCTATCTCCCCTAGGGCCGAAACCCTAATCGAAAATCTCCAACGATCTGATCGTCGAATCACCAAATAAACTGCATAGATGCAGTCCCCTTGGTCCCCTCTACAATACCCAGAAACCGTTTGACGATCTGACGAAGTCTGTTACGGCGCTGATGAATGGCTACGAACTGTTTGAATTTATTCTGAGCAAACGATGACTCCATTCGAAAAACGAATTACACCATGAGATTACGTGTTCCGAGAACATTAACATATATTTTTGTGGAATTTTTCTTGAGAGTTTGAATTTTCATTGAAATTTGGATTGAAGTAGATCTAGGTTTTGCAACCATTTGAGGAGGAGAAGGAGATGAAGAAATGAATATATAGCAAATGACAATAGGATGGAGCTAGGGTTTATAACTGTATATATATAGGTAGGGTTGGGTTAGAGTAGATAGACTAGATAGATGAACGTACGAAACAAACTAAGGCCCAAAAAGCCCGTTCTGACCCCGGAACGAAATTTGTCAAACCCATATATCCAGATAGGTATTTCAAAATATTCTGAACGCGATGGAAAAAGTTTCATGTCCAAATTTGATCGTATGAAGAAGTTATGCTGAAAACAAGATTTCCAAATTGATTTCAAACTGATTTTAATAAAATTGATTTTCAAGGCGTTTCGCATCCGTACGATCAAATGACAGGTCCGATCGATACGAAACTTGAAACCCTATAATAATTCATCGATACGGATCCGATGAAACTAGTTTCGTCGAAATCCGAGTCTGTGGCCAAAATGGCTATTTTTATATTCATTAAATAAATCAAAATTTAGTCAATTAAATCCAATTTCCCATTTCTCTTTGATAATTGATGATTCTTATTATTATAAAATTTTCAATCACCTATACTAATTTAAACAAAATTTAACTTGTCGAATTAAATTTAGAAATCCTCAAATTTCATTAATTTCACCAAAAAATATATATATATATATTAAATTTCCAAAATTTAATTAAATTTACTTTCCATTATTTATTGTCAATTAGATTTATTTATCATTGGATTCATATTTCAATATGTAAATATCCCCAATTTCATCTGCACTTATATTTACGTAGTTTCTAAATATTAAATTTCAAATATTATTTCATTTAACGTTATGTATTTATTATTTATTACTTGCTGCAGTTGATTATCAATTATACTTAATGTACTAAATAGATGGTAAATTTTGAATACTTGTTATCATTAACGTTTTATTTCCACTTACAAAATAAATGAAATTATTACATAAACTCCCTTAATTAAGTCAACCATTATCTTATATAACTTAACTGGTAATATATATATCCGATTGCCCTAATTGGTTTATAGTTATCAGCTAAATACATACTAACTTGTAAATAAATTCGTTTAATTGCAAATGGATCTGATCAAATTTAATAGATTGAATAGATGGGTAAGCAAATAATAAATTTTCCTTTTTGTCAAATTCAAACCCATTCCTACTTAATTATCAATTACAATTTATTACGAAACATTGATTTTATGCAGTTACCTTTTATTTGCGTAGTATTACATCAATTCCTATAACCTTGGATTCATTCCCAATTCACCAAATTCAATTAATTACACTTTACAAATGTGTTTCCAATATATAGGTATTGCCCAAATTAAATTTTATTAGCTAACTCATACTAATAAACAAATGACTTATATGAATGATTAAAATTTTCAATTATCTCACTTTACTCCAAAACTTCTGTTATTGTAAACCTTAAATAATTCCATCAAAATTTAATAAAAATCCCAAACTAGATCACCCATTGCAACATGCCACTGAAATAGGAATTTTATACTAATTGTTATCATACCCATAATTACACGCTTATCACTAAGTCCCACATTTGCATAAATTTATTAAATTGGAATGTTTATTAAGGTTTATGCATTTCCAACTTGTACTGATTTTACACAATCGTCATTTACCTTACATTTCATTTCTATTCAATATATATTCATTTTATTCCATTCATTTGGGTACTGCATTGAAATATATTTATTAACTAATACTAACGTTATTATCATTAATTATAATTGGGTTTCCAATTTTTATTCAATACCTTGAACAATAACTTACATATTAATCAAATCCTTCTTCTACTTAGTTCAAATTGGATTATATTCCAATTCCTATAACTAGGTCTTAAGTCACCATTTACATAATTAAATTTAGCGTTTATTTCAATCTTCGTTTATAATTTAAAGTTTCTACTAAATTAAATTACAAAACTTATGAACTTTAACAAATTTAATCCACCAAATAAATTTTTCTAATGTTTATATATTTGCAATTCAATTCAGTTATTATTTCATTAATACCATTTTAATCAACTAATTATGACTTATAACCACAAACACAAATTTTCGTTATTTCAATCTATGTCATATAAACATTTTAAATTATTTACCTTTAATTACAGTTACTAGCTAACCCCTACATTTACTCCATTAAAAATCCTAAGACTTCTATTTCAATTTAAATTAGATTAGAAAACATATCAAATTGACTCATTTAATATCATTGAATTTAACGGGTCGTTACACTTATATTTATTAAATTTGATTTCAATTGAAACGACAATTGAAATATGTTGTTATTAGTTATTTAAATTGTTTATATGCTATTATTTGTAACTGTTCACCTGTGGGATATGACACCATATCCTGTTGTTTATATTATACTGTTATTGATGATATATGCCTGTTATATTGTTATTATATATTATCACTCTGCAAGTTCCCTGTAGTTTAGAATTCACTATGGGTTGAAATGATACATACCCGAACGGACTTTAGAATAGGAGAATTTCATTATGAGTTGAAATGATAGACCCAAGCGATTTTCATTTAATTGAATTTGGGATTACGGGTTGAAATGATATCCACCCGTATATATTTAGTGTACGGTTTGAAATGATAAATATCCGTAGCACTTGACCATATGATAGGAAATATATACAGACACCGTTGCTCCATATATATAAAAATATTTTGAAATAAATTCATTATTTTGGAAAGAAATATATGGTCTTAATAAATATTAATTCTTAAATTATTATATATAAAGGGTAATGATATATATATATATATAGATTTAATAATATTTAATTCAATTAAGATTGATTTAATACATAAATTATGTTAATTATTTAGGTAAATTATAGTTCAAATAGATTTTTGCAATAATTGGGATAAATTAAGATTTGGAGATAAATTTTAGTTTATTAAAAATGGTATTTAAATAAGGATTTATTTAATTAAATCATTTTGAAATTTTGAATGGGAAATTTAAGGGTATGATTTTGTAACTGGATTTTTGATGTAAGTGATTTAATGAATATTTCACGTTTAAATATATTAAAGAAAATATTGAGTAAAATGTAATTAAGGTTACTTAAATGATATTGGATCTAATAAGGGAGTATTTCAAGACTAAATAATAATGAGGTTAAATCGAGATCTATATGAAACTGTTATATTGAACTTTTAAATATTAAAGCCTTGAACTATATTGGAATTTAAATGGTTTATTTTGAGATTCAGATCTGTATTTGAAATAAATATAGTTGAATTCGTTATTTAGAAACTAAATTGAATTTAAATTGATAAATTAAGATTGGATTTAATTTGAATAGGAAGGTCGGGTTGATGTTGAAACAATTTGTTAAGTTGAGGAAATTGAAAATACTTTACTCTATAAATTATTTAATATATATATATAAATACTATTTTGGGAAATATAGAGATATTTGAAGTGAAAATGATATTTGGTTTTGAAGTATAAATTAAGTTGAAAGGACTACGGTGTTATAGTGTATATTTCTACCTTGTAGATAGTTCGATGGACCCTTAGAGGATGGTTATCCCAAACATCCTTTAAGTTAATTGTATTTCAGTTGATATTTCACTTGAGTTGGATTTATTTAGATAAGAATGTTAATCCTGACTCGAGTGTTTTGTGTTTTGCTTTACGCTCGGGTCAGACTGAGTGATACAGCATTTGAGACTCACCTTCGAAGTTGGAGTTTGCTTGAAGATCTAGCTATCTATCCTTTCAGTCATCCAGTTGATTGGTCCAGAGAAGTCTTCCGCACATACTGGAGACTTCACTGTATCTGAGATATTCTATTGTACTTTATCTCTAACTCTGATTTTTTTTATAGTAGCTTCATGAACTACTATCTCTTTATTCCGCTGCGTATTTTTGTACTACTCTGTATCTGTGATTCTGTGTTTGATTTATTTACTGTATATGTTGGGTTTTGCCAAATTTTAATTAACAATCTGATATTTTGAGCAATTCAAGTCCGACATCTGCGGATGCTAATGGTTGAAAATAGCAGGTCGTTACAGTTGGTATCAGAGCTTTGGCTCTAGGCAAAACTTATCATATATGGTAAATTTATTTACAGAATCACTTTCGTTCGAGTTGAATCTCTTCCTTTCTGACTCAATTTCCTTTGAATTTTGAAATGTCCCTCGGTTCCAAAATTCATTCTTGTCTCTCCCTAATTATATTCGTTCGATTTTGGAGTATCCCATAACTCCACTGAATGATTCGTAAAAGGGGGTGAAAACTCCTTTTCAATTGGCATTGATTCACCGAAGATTTTTTTGTATCATCGGTTTACGATCCTGTTGTATCTTGGTATGCCAAATTCTATCTCTAGCGATCGAATGTCGATTTGTTTTGGAATTCCGCATCGATTATATTCCTGAAGTCACGGTTGACTCGGTTAAGGTCGCCCGCGATTTGTAGAAGTATATCCATCTTCTATTTTGTAATTTAATTATCTCATTTTCGATCGAGTCTATCTTCGAACCAGGATTCTATTGATTGGAGTTCCGCTAATTTAAATCTCTATCTTTGTTTGAAACCCATTCTTTGAAAAATCGGGTATGTTGTATTTTTGAAATTGTTTATACCGAAATTATTATTTTGATAACTATGATTTTATTCTATATATAAAAGTGAAAATGTTTTCGATAAGGATTATATACCTATATAAAAAGGTTTTGAAAGGATTTGAAATTTTGAAAAATTATAAGAAATTGATTTATATAAAATTGATTTATAACTGTAGAGTTAAATTTGAAATTCGAGAATTGAATTCCGGTATTTTGAAATTGGTTTTAAGATTTTGGAAGATATATAAAAATAATATGATTTAAAAGTATTTTTCGAATAAGAAATGTTTCTAATGAATTTTAATAATTTTGTAGAAATTTCAAAGAAGTTTTCAAGAAAATAGAAGTCCAGAACTCACTTATGTTGCTGGAAAATAATTTCGGTGATGAGTACACGCATCATCGACATTGATTTTCGAGTTTCAAAATGGGGGGAGAGGCCACTTTAATAGCTTCGCTATGCAAGTGATTTTGTAAAACCTTTTTGATTACAAATTCCGAAGTATAATATGATATTTTAGAAAGATATAGGTATATATTTTAAAACAATTTAAAATGAGACCGGTGTTCAGTCCTCGAGTTTCAGATTTAATAATTGGTTTATTGATTTATGTTGATTTTCAAATCTTGAATTTGGAAATTTGATTTCCCTAACTATTTTGAATGTTCGAACACTTCCAAATCGAGATTAAATTTTTAAAGCTAAGTAATTTCGAAGAGTACAAAATGTTTGATAAAGCATATAAGTTTTGTTTTGTATGTTAAGTTTGAAATCTTTTTTTAGGTAAATGAATATGACTATTTTGAAATTATACTAATATGGAATTTAGTTTTAAATGTTTTGAAAAACTATTAGTTTTAAATAATGGTTTTCAGAAAGGAAAATTTGATATTTCAAATAAAAAAATAAATACTTTAAAGGGTTTAAAGGGATAATTATAAATTTGGAAACCATTTGAGTATAATTAATTTTGAGAAATTTTTTGGTTTTGAAATTAAATTGAAATTAAAAACCAGTACTTATATTGTGATTTTGGAAATGAATTTGTTTGACTTGAATTATTTTAATTTGGAAACTGGGATAATTTTCTAAACCTATTATTTTGGGAACTTTGAAATTTAGATATTTAATCTGGAAGAAAATTTGGTGAAATCATATATGATATTGAAATGATTTGAAATTGAGAACCTTATATTATTAAGCACTTGATTTGGGAGTGGTCGAACTTATATAAAATGGATTTGTATAAGTATAAAGTTGATTTGAAATCTATTGATTTGAAAGGTACTCAATTTGGAAAGAGAATTTTATATAATCAAAGTCCATATAAGTATGTAACAACCCACATATTTATCGATTTTATATTTAAATATTTTATTTAAATATTTTGTCGTTAATCGGATATTGGTCCGAAAAGCTACTTTTTGCAAATGGTCAAATTAGGACTCGAGACCACTTCCATTGAGTTCGAAATGCCGTTTACAATTTTTTTAAGTATAAACATTGGTAGGTTTGGAGTTAGTAGAATTTCACTAACTTTTCCCGCTTTGGACTTTGGGTTAGATTGCCATTATAACTCAAGCCCAAACCCCCTTCCTTCTTCTCACTCTTCATAAATTTCCTAACAACCAAGCTTTTGCATTAATGGTGAGTGGAAGAGGAAATTAAAACTCCAAGCTTAGGTTTCAACTTTAAATCCATCATTCAACTCCAAAATCAAAGTGAAGACATTGGATTCTAGCTTGTAGTTGCTTCTCCATTGTTTCAAGCTCCTTCTTCATTGAATTTGTGCAAAGGTGAGATTTTTATCTCACAAATCTAGTCTATAACTATATTGGACTGTTGGGAATGATTCCCTATCACTTTTGCATGCACATTTGCCTTTGGTTTGGATTGGATTGGCGAAAAACTCCAATTTTTAGCATTTTTTGGAAATTTCCTACACTTAGCTCGTTCTGGCCACTTGACTCGTTTGGTGATAGGTCGCAAGGTCACTGGGTCGTAGGTCGTAGGGCTTTAGGTCGTTCTGGAAGAATTGGCACTTCGGAATTAGGTCGCTCACGAGTTAAGTCGTTAGGTCGCTCGCGAGTTAGTACCATAGGTCGCAGGGCTTTAGGTCATTCTGGAAGTATTGGCACTTCGGAGTTAGGTCGCTCGCGAGTTAAGCCTTAAGTCGTAGGTCGCTCACGAGTTAGGCCTTAAGCCGTAGGTCGCTCGCGAGTTAAGCCTTAAGTCTTAGGTCGTTTCCGACCTATAATCTCTAGGCAAACGTTAGGTCGCTCGTCCACTAAGTCGGCCTGGTTTATCTCGTAGGTCGTCTCCGACCTAAGCTCCTGATAAGTCGTTCGAGTTAGGTCGTTGGACCATTTACCTTTGGTCGCTCGACTCTGTTAAGTCGTAGGTCGTTAGACCTTAGGTCGTTCGCCTTCCTTAAGTCGCTCGACCCCTCCACACTAGGTCGCTCGGCTTGCTTGAGTCGTAGGTCGTTGGACCTTAAGTCGCTTGCCTCCCTTAACTCCAGTTAGGTCGCTCGGCCATTGTGTTAGGTCACCTGAACCCTTAGGTCGTTAGACCTCATTTTGCTTTAGGTCGTAGGCCGCTTGTCTTCACTTAGGTCGTACCATTTTGGACGGGGCGCTGCCCCACACCCCGCCGGGGGCGCTGCCCCCTGGACCCCCGTGACCTGACCGGGCAGGTCGAACCCCGTAAGCGGTGGCGTTTCCCCCGCACCCCCACCTCGGGGAGTTGCCACCCCCCTGGACCCCCCCTCCATAGGGGATCTTATCTGAAAAACATTGAGCTGATTTCCTTGGATTTTATTCACATCTCCGTATGCGATCTTTGTGATTGATTGTTTCTACAATTGCTTCTGTGTTTTTTCATTTTATAATATAAAGGTTTCAATAATAGTAGTAAATATCAAAACTCTTTTAACAAATAATTTCAACTCTATTTTTAATAACAAAGCTCTTTTCTTAAACCGTTTTCCAATCAATTAGTATATACAAACCTTTACCTCACTCGGATGAGAAATCTAATTAAACGACTTAGTAAAACAAGTGGTATGAAACGCTTGCGTTCACTTCGTCGGTTAATTCTTGGACTTGTTCGATTGAACCTCTTGTGACAATTTTATTAGTGAAGATTTACAGTTTGTTCGTAAATATTTAAGTTAAGCAAGTGGTTATGGGACATGAAGCTAAACTTCTATATTTACTAGCTTAGTGTAATTGACACTTCTCGTTGATCATGACGATCATTCTGATGATTTAGACTAGCAACTGTGCGATGTCTCTTGTTGCGAGGTTAGACTAGACACCACTTGTGTGATTCCACTCACACATACCTTTTTGCTTTTTGGTTAGTCTGGACCTTAATCTTTGTGATTCCATTCACACATGTGGGGTAGCTCCCCTTTGTCTTCGGACCGTCATGTGATAGGCCTCTTTCTCCTTTCTATGATTTCTGGACTTCTTGCATTGATTTCTAGAATTTATGTCATTAACTTGTTATGAGTACAAGTTTGGGGTATGATGCCCTTTCCGAATCTTTGTCAAGATTCTTGTGATATTGATTATCTCTTATTGATTGATCTTTTGTTGATCATTATTTACATACTTATAGTGGTATGTCATCATGGATATTTTATGTTTATGCTATATCTTTTATGTTATATCTTGTCATCTGATATTTATAGCTAGACTGACCCGTTTATTATTTTTCTTAAATAATACTCGGGTCAGACCGAGATGTTACAGGTGCTTCTGCTTGACTTCTTCCCAGGGATTCATCACTCTGACTTTTGGCTAACTGTTTAGATTAGCAGTTTTTGTTGTATACACTTGAGATATAGACTCATAGTTGTATTCTTTTGTATAGCACGTGTTGCTTTTCTTTTGTATTATTGTGGATCTTTTGACCACTACTCTGATGTACACTTTCATGTGTTAGTTATATATTCATATCTTCTTCCGCCTTTGTGATATGGATGTCTGTGACTGATTTGCGTTATGCTTATTTCTACGTTTGTTTCCGAAGATTATTTATAGCCACCGTGTGATAAGCAATTACATGGATGGTCGCTCCTCAACAGCCTTATTCTCCGTGCTAGTTGACAGCACTACTCCGTAGTGTTCTTGGCTAGCGTGGGTATAGAGGTGGGGCGTCACAGCTTGGTATCAGAGCCAAACTTCGGAACAATGTAGAATAACTTACAAAGGATCATCGTCCTAGGTCTATCTTAGGAGTCATACCATAGGATTAATTCGAGTCTTCGTACCGATTCATCCTATTTCCTTTATGATTCCTTGTTTTATCTATCAAGATTGCTAGATGTTCATTGGTGAATAACCTTCTTCCTTCTCTTCTTTCTTTCTTAAAGGAAGAGAATTTCTAGACCAGGCCATCCCAGAACTGGATCATCTGGTGCTGCTCCCCCGGATGGAGTTTTTATGACTGCTCAACAGCTTCTTGATTTAGTAACTAATGCTCAAGCAGCTGGAGCTAACCCGGAACCTACTCACCCAAAGTCGGGATTTGCACGCTTGTGCAGCGATTACACTAACTTGGGTGGGAAGCCCTTCAAAGGTTCGGAAAATATCATCGAGGTCCAGGCTTGGTTAAAATCATGCGATCGAATCTTTTCTCGCATGAACCTTATCGATCTCCACCGCGTTCAGGTGGCTTCCAGCATGCTCCAGGAGAGAGCATTGGACTGGTACGAACTCCTTACTTCAGAAATTAATGAAGCGGATCTCACCTGGGAGCAATTTCAGGGACGCTTCGAGTTAAAGTTTGTACCAGAAGCTGGGAAAGTAACCTTGGCTCGACGTTTTATAGACCTTGTTCAAGGTCAATCCTCCGTGACTGATTACGTCGCAGCCTTCGAGTCGCTTTCCAAATATGGGGTTGAATACATCAACACCCCATTGAAGAAGAACCAGAGGTTCGTTTATGGCTTAAATAAGAATCTTAAGAAGCCACTACTCCTGAAACTAGAAGTCGCATTTGATCAACTCGTCGATATCGCTCTTCGCCTTGAAGAGGCTGATAGAGAGAGTGATGCTGAAGTGGAAGGCGCTAAACCAAACTTCAACAACAAGAAGAGGCCAAGCAAATTCAAGGGTCCTTATCCCAACAAAAAGGGTAAGCAGGCAACCCCTGCGGCAAAGTCTCCTTCTCCTAGTGGTGCGAGTTGCTTCAACTGTGGGTCTGGGGATCATTATGCGAATAAGTGCTCTAAGCCTAAATCTTGTCGCTATTGTAAGAGCCCGGATCATTACATACATCAATGCCTCAAGCGTAAAGGCAAGAAGGAAGGAAAGTTGAATGTGGCTCAAGCCCCTGGCAACACATCTCGTGGCCAAGGTATTTCTCATTCCATTCTTGATGGTATTATTTTATTTCATGATCAACCTATTAGAGTTCTCTTTGATACGGGTGCATCCCATTCTTTTATATCAAAGGAACTGGTAGACACTTTTTCCTTAAGTGTTACTGCATTGATGACTTCTTTAAAAATTGCGAATCCTGTTGGTGGATCCGCAACTCTTAGTTTGCTTTGTAGAGATGTGGAGATTATTTTATGTGATTTTTCTTTCCTAGCCGATTTGCATGTCATGCGTTACTTAGGCTTTGGAATAATTTTGGGAATGGATTGGCTTAACTGTTATCAAGCCCATATCCTATGTCCTGAGCAGACTATTCATCTCCGACATCCACTATCTGTTAAACAGATTTCTGTTAATCTTAAAGATTCAGAATCCTGTTTGGTGGCATCTTTATATTCTTTAAATCCTCGTGATGACGATGATGATGATGAAGATGATATTATTTCTCGTATTCACGTTGTTCGTGAATTTTCCGACATATTTGAGCCCGTTTTAGGTTTACCACCTAAACGAGCAATTGAGTTCAAAATTAATCTTGTTTCTGGAGCTCAACCTATTACTCGTCCTCCTTATCGCATGTCCAATAAGGAAAATGCGGAGATGTGTAAACAATTATCCGAATTGGAGACGAAGCAATATATTCGCTCTAGTTCCTCACCTTGGGGAGCTTCGGCTATTTTCGTGAAGAAATCCGACGGTACGCTTAGGCTTTGCGTTGACTATCGCAAGCTTAACGATCTGACTATTAAAAATAAATATCCTTTACCTCGGATTGATGATCTATTCGATCAGCTTAGTGGTGCTAAGGTCTTTTCACAATTGGACTTGGCTACCGGTTTCCATCAGCTTCGTATCGCTGAGGATAGCATTCCTTTGACATCATTCCGTACTCGATATGGATCTTATGAATGGCTTGTTATGCCATTTGGGTTAACGAATGCTCCAGCTTATTTCGTTGACCTCATGAATCGAGTTTTCAAAGATTTCCTCGATCGGTTTGTTCTCATATTCATTGATGATATTCTTGTGTATTCAAAAACCGAGGAGGAACATTAGAAACATCTTCGGATTGTATTGGAAACTCTTAGGAGTAATCAATTAAAGGCCAAATTTTCTAAATGCCACTTTTGGCAATCTCGTGTGAAGTTTCTCGGTCATATTATTTCCGAATCCGGGATTTCCGTGGATCCTTCAAAGATTGAAGCGATTCAAGATTGGAAGAGACCGGAGAGTGTGACTGTAACATACGCGATTTTTCGTTGCCGAAAAACCGAATAGTTATGGGTTTAAGAAAAAGAAAAGAAGAAGAAAGAAGAAACAAGAGAAAGGTAGAAAAGATAGAAAAGAAAACAGAAAATAGAACGGAACAGGAAATAACAGAACAACATCAGAATCTCACAATTCGCAGCGGAACAACATATAATAATAAATGAATAATCTTTAATCAAAGAACTATATTAGTTATTACATCACATTATGTTACATTACATCAAATCATCAGAGTGTACAACAACAAACAATTTTAAACAGCGGAAAAGAAATACTATATACTAGTAATACGCCATGGCATCCAGCTTGCCTCCAGCAATTTCTGAATTCCATAATATCCTGATAAACCTTAACTCTTGACTGCCCGTGTGAAAATTGGTGGGCACCCAGAGTTTAGGAAGGAAAACAATAAACTCCGAGTTAGTCATGTGACTGGTGTGAGAACTCAAAAAAGTTTATTTTTCTTTAAAAATCAAAATAGAAGAATATTTTAAAAATCAATTCGCAATGCTTTTAAAAATGAGACTACCATAAGACCTCCCGCCACACACACAATGCAAACGCAGACTTGGGGAAGATTTCTTCTTACGTTAGTCAAAGATGCTTGATACGTATTAAAAGAAAACATTTGTTATTATTTCTAGTGCATAGTGTAGAAAATATTTCAAAAGTAGAATATAAATCTTAGCCAGCATAGGTACCATTATATTATGCCTACTATAGCTACCATATTAGATGGAAGGTTCTACAACTAAAACCGTACAAGTCTCGTATTGTTTCTTTGGATTTCCAACGAATGATCAGGCCAAGGAACTTCCCATTGCCACATGAGAATGCCTCTGGATGGACATCCCCGAGAACCAAACCGGAACTCTACCAACACAAGGCCGGGTTACCCTTAACTGGGTAACTACTGACACGAGCACGCCATTCCCCGATCGTAAACGACCTTTCTCACGGGATCCCGATAACCAACAACCACAAAGTAATAAATTCGCAGTAACCACATAGGTTAAATATCTGGGCTCCATACCATGATACCACCTCTATCCAGAAGGAAATGCACATACCCTAAAGAGAGCTACCCCTCATAACCTTGCTGCTTCTTTCCTGTTTTGACCATTCACGGGGTGTGAGGCTCGACGAAGTCACGTCCACAAAAACATACTTTATACAAAAGCCATGCTTTGGGTCAACAAATGATCATAGAAATGATCACCAAGATAGACGATCAAATAAATGATCCTATCACAAATAATCAACACAATGATCATTTAACAGCAACACTCAGCATGTCACATTACCAAATTGGGAATATATCGCTGATAACTCCAACTATATAACCTCTGAGCTCGTACGTCTCAGAGAAGGGTGTTAAGCTAAAAGAATAAATTCTCCGCCACTAACAGAAATATATTTGAAAGAAATCGGCTTTATATCTCAATTTGTAATGTCAGACACACAATCCATACAAGTCTGTTCCGGGCTCGAATAGAACCGAAGGCACTTACAAAGAAGTCCTTGCAATCCGAATAATCTCTAATCACGTTCGGATTTCCCATCACATATGGAGATCTCAATACCGGGGATCAGCCAGTGCAGAGACAATCAACAAAAAACCCTTTCGCTTTCGAAAATATCCGGTCTTCAACACCGGTCTTCGAATGAAATTCATAACGACGTATCACGTATTCGGAATGGGTTATACGACCCTAAGGTCCTTTCCCGTTTAACCCGAATAGTGAGCGCTTATTTTAAAAAAAATAAGCGTGGCATTCAAATTCAAGCAATTCACAACAAATACCTATTTAAAGGTAAATATTGATAGTCGGTTATTGAACTATCAATAGATATGCCAACATCACCAGATTCCAACTAATTTTCCAAATTATTTATTTCCCAAAAAAAATATCTTTATAAGATATACATTCTCCATTCTTTAAAAATAAATCAATATTTATTTTTAAACTCATTTTCCAAATTTCATTTATAAATTCCATATTGAATTTACCTTCCAAAATATTTATGAATATACGATTCCCATTCGTTTTCAAATATTTATTTTCAATTTATCTTCGAAAAGATAAATTCCAAATTTTCACTTAATATTGGAAAAGCATTTCTATACTTATTAAAAATAAGTAATTCGCAGATCTTTTTATTTTCTATACTCAGAAAATATTTAATATACCCTAATCGAAATTAAGTATATATTTCATTCTTTAAGGAAATCATTCACTTAACCATATTTATTTGGGCCAAAACGAATGTTGCGTAAAACATCGTTACGACAACCCAAAATCACTAGTATAGGGATTCGAAATTAAAATAGATATATAAATCCCAATACTATACAAAACATTTCCTTTCGGAAATCATTTATTATAACAACAGTGTTATAATCTACCATTTCCTTCTATTTCTCGAAAATGTCTATTTCAACAATGAATGTTGAAATCTATGGTTTCGATAGTTAATATATTTTAAAACATCTTTAGATCGTTTTAATTCTATTTAAAACATCACATTCAAAACATTTCTTTAACATATTATTCACTATTCAAAAACGTGAATATACCTTGTTAATAAATTTCATCACTTCTATTCATTCTATTTTAAAGGATTATTCACTGTCTAAACATGAATATAATTCCATTAACAAATTACAACAATTTTACTTATCAAAATAAGTCGTTGCGAATTTATAAGACAATGTTTATAAATTCCATTTCTATTTATTTTATTTTTTACAACAACTTCCTTTTATAAATTTTCTTTATAAATCTATTCAATTTCATAACTCAATGATATACTAAAATTTCATATTATAAGTTAAATACTTATAATTTATTTGTTTACAAAATCGTTCCTTTAAACTTCATAATTATAAATCTTATAACTTATAAGATTCATTTATTTATCCAAAATCTATTCTTTTAACTTTATAAATTTTATAAACCTACTGCTTATAAAATCCCATTTATAACTTCACCGTTATAATTCTATAATTTCAATTTATGAAATTCATTTACAATTCATTCTAATACTTGTAAAAGCTTGTTTTATAATTCCAATATTTTTAATTTATAAATATCAATTTATAAATCTTTTTAATATAAAACAATTTATATTACTATTTTTAAAACTAAGTTTTCCTTTATTAAATTATTTTACCTAACAAATTTTTCTTTTTCAAAATATTTTACATTTAAACTAAATTTATATTTAACCAATAATAAATTTTTAAACTAGAATTCCTTTTAATAAATTTATTCAATTACCATTTAATTTTAAAACTAAATCCCTTTTTAGTAAATTTGAAAACCGCATTCATAAAATTTTTAACTGTGTATATATATATATATATAAATATATTTATTTGCTCGTATATATATATAAATTTAGAAATCGAATAAATAAAATAAAAAAAATATATTACCTTCTGCAATCGTTCGAGCCTTAGCTTCACCGTGCGCCATCCACGAAACCCCCCTCATCATCTCGCACGCGCGTGCGCTACCCTTTTCCAGCGTGCGCCGCGGCCCCTTTCCCCCAAATCTGGTTCTTGACAATCCCCCCTGACGTCGCCATCTCCACGCGTGAGTCGCCGTTCACCTCCATCTTCCCACGCCTATGTGTGCGCCACCGTACGCAAGCGCTTCATTGCGCGCGACTTCCCACGCCTCTGCCGCCCCACCTCGCGGCCTAGCGCGCGCGCCACTGCAGATCGTCGCCGCCCCTGCTCCTCCATCAATCGCGAGCTCGCCCTAACCCTAGCAGCGAATCGCGGCAACCCCCTTGCTCGAATTGGTTTCGAATCTCGTTCGCTCTATTTTTTTTTTTTTATGAGCATCGGCTTTGAAAATTAACTGGGGAGGAAGGGAGAGATGTGAATTCGAATTTTGGGGTTTTATGGTTTTGTGAATGAATTTGAGAGAGGGGAAGATTGCTCTTAAACATGAAGGCTGCGACCATTAATTTTTTTTTCCTCCGTGAATTCATTTTGAAGGTGAGGGAGAGGGAACGTGATGTTTACAGTCGAATGAGTATGGTTTGCACGATTTTTAGCGTGATATTCTGCGTGATTTTTGGCATAAGCGAAGGAGATAACGTGATGTCGTTGACCAAATTTAAATTTAAATTTAAATTGAAATCCGATTCAATTGCAACGCGTTTACTCACCGTGTGCTCACATACCTACTCCGAAAAATACGAAATTTGAAATCCGGCAATAATTCAATATTACGGACCCAATGGAACTGGTTTCGTCGAATTCCGAGACTGTGCCTCCGACGGCTATTTTAAATATCGATTCAAACGATTAAATTTCAAAACTGAACAATTCACTTCCAAATTAAATTCTGAAGCTTCTATTATCTTCAATATTATCAATATGAATTTTACAAGCCTTTGAAATATCTTAAATCAGCTTAAAATTGAAGATTCAAATTTTTATTCAACTCTCAATAGATTAAATTCTAAAATTTAATCGCTAAATTTATTCTGATAATTTGCAATTCAAATCAAACCATCCTTTAAATATTTAAAATTAATTAAATATTCTCAAATTAAATTATTCTAAATTCTAGGTCGTTACTATCTTCCCCCCTTAAAAGAATTTTGTCCCGAAATTACAAGTTAAGAAGAATGCCCTTATCCCGTCTACTATTTTTCACAATCCAAATAGTTTTATCAACTTACCAACCTAAATCTTTTTACTATAGATTCACTATCATTTCAACTAGCTTTCCAACTTCAAATATAAGTTCCAAACAACATTGTTTTCCTTACAATTTAAATTTAAATTCAAATTCAAATTTTAAACTTTCAAAATTTCTCAAAATTTTTCTAACACCCTAAATTTTCGAAAAATTTCGCCAGCGTCTCCTTTGCGCGGCTAGCTCGGTACGACTACAAAATGGCACCACGGCCCCTCAGAATCAAAAAGAAAAGAGAAAGCCAAGTGGCTGGAGAAGAAAGTCATCAAATTTCATACTGAAATTGAAATACGTACCTTTTTGTCGAGCAATTCAATTTTATCTTTGAAATCAAAATCTCAATTCCTTTATATACCTGTATAACCTGCTATGCATAATATCCAATTCCAACATTCAAACCATTTTGCTAATTCTATTACAAAACTTTCCAACATATGTTTCTTATACATTTTTACTTCACTATTGAAGTTACATATCTATTTCATTCAATTTAACATTTCAATTCAATGCACAATTTCAATTCTATTTGAATTCAATTCAAAATTTCAATTCAATTTGAATTCAATTCTCAATTCTAAATATTGAATTTTACCGATTAATTTCCATTTACTAATTCATTTCAATATTCAATTCATTCCATTTGAAATTATTTCACAAATGAATAAATTATCAAGTTAATTTACTTGAATTCAATCCATTTTATTTCTTATTTAATTTTATATACTAATGATAATAATTCTATATTATCACTTCCTAACAATCCATGCAACCATATACTATAATAATCCATAGAAAATCATTTCTTTTCTATACAAAATAGTTTTGGGCAAAATTATCTTATTTACCCGTTTCAAAACAATTTTATATTCACTAACAAATACGCGCTCATATCTATTATTACACTCAACCTCATTCTAGAGTACTGCTGACTCTATCTCCAATGAGTAATACCCAACAGAACCATGGTTGTCGCTTAACCATAAGCTCCGATACCAAATTGTAACATACGTGATTTTTCGTTGCCGAAAAACCGAATAGTTATGGGTTTAAGAAAAAGAAAAGAAGAAGAAAGAAGAAACAAGAGAAAGGTAGAAAAGATAGAAAAGAAAACAGAAAATAGAACGGAACAGGAAATAACAGAACAACATCAGAATCTCACAATTCGCAGCGGAACAACATATAATAATAAATGAATAATCTTTAATCAAAGAACTATATCAGTTATTACATCACATTATGTTACATTACATCAAATCATCAGAGTGTACAACAACAAACAATTTTAAACAGCGGAAAAGAAATACTATATACTAGTAATACGCCATGCCATCCAACTTGCCTCCAGCAATTTCTGAAGTCCAGAATATCCTGATAAACCTTAACTCTTGACTGCCCGTGTGAAAATTGGTGGGCACCCAGAGTTTAGGAAGGAAAACAATAAACTCCGAGTCAGTCATGTGACTGGTGTGAGAACTCAAAACAGTTTATTTTTCTTTAAAAATCAAAATAGAAGAATATTTTAAAAATCAATTCGCAATGCTTTTAAAAATGAGACTACCATAAGACCTCCCGCCACACACACAATGCAAACGCAGACTTGGGGAAGATTTCTTCTTATGTTAGTCAAAGATGCTTGATACGTATTAAAAGAAAACATTTGTTATTATTTCTAGTGCATAGTGTAGAAAATATTTCGAAGGTCGAATATAAATCTTAGCCAGCATAGGTACCGTTATATTATGCCTACTATAGCTACCATATTAGATGGCAGGTTCTACAACTAAAACCGTACAAGTCTCGTATTGTTTCTTTGGATTTCCAATGAATGATCAGGCCAAGGAACTTCCTATTGCCACATGAGAATGCCTCTGGATGGACATCCCCGAGAACCAAACCGGAACTCTACCAACACAAGGCTGGGTTACCCCTAACTGGGTAACTGCTGACACGAGCACGCCATTCCCCGATCGTGAACGACCTTTCTCACGGGATCCCGATAACCAACAACCACAAAGTAATAAATTCGCAGTAACCACATAGGTTAAATATCTGGGCTCCATACCATGATACCACCTCTATCCAGAAGGAAATGAACATACCCTAAAGGGAGCTACCCCTCATAACCTTGCTGCTTCTTTCTTGTTTTGACCATACACGGGGTGTGAGGCTCGACGAAGTCACGTCCACAAAAACATACTTTATACAAAAGCCATGCTTTGGGTCAACAAATGATCATAGAAATGATCACCAAGATAGACGATCAAATAAATGATCCTATCACAAATAATCAACACAATGATCATTTAACAGCAACACTCAGCATGTCACATTACCAAATTGGGAATATATCGCTGATAACTCCAACTATATAACCTCTGAGCTCGTACGTCTCAGAGAAGGGTGTTAAGATAAAAGAATAAATTCTCCGCCACCAACAGAAATATATTTGAAAGAAATCGGCTTTATATCTCAATTTGTAATGTCAGACACACAATCCATACAAGTCTGTTCCGGGCTCGAACAGAACCGAATGCACTTACAAAGAAGTCCTTGCAATCCGAATAATCTCTAATCACGTTCGGATTTCCCATCACATATGGAGATCTCAATACCGGGGATCAGCCAGTGCAGAGACAATCAACAAGAAACCCTTTCGCTTTCGAAAATATCCGGTCTTCAACACCGGTCTTCGAATGAAATTCATAACGACGTATCACGTATTCAGAATGGGTTATACGACCCCAAGGTCCTTTCCCGGTTAACCCGTATAGTGAGCGCTTATTTTAAAAAAAAATAAGTGTGGCATTCAAATTCAAGCAATTCACAACAAATACCTATTTAAAGGTAAATATTGATAGTCGGTTATTGAACTATCAATAGATATGCCAACATCACCAGATTCCAAATAATTTTCCAAATTATTTATTTCCCCAAAAAATATCTTTATAAGATATACATTCTCCATTCTTTAAAAATAAATCAATATTTATTTTTAAACTCATTTTCCAAATTTCATTTATAAATTCCATATTGAATTTACCTTCCAAAATATTTATGAATATACGATTCCCATTCGTTTTCAAATTTTTATTTTCAATTTATCTTCAAAAAGATAAATTCCAAATATTCAGTTAATATTGGAAAAGCATTTCTATACTTATTAAAAATAAGTAATTCGCAGATCTTTTTATTTTCTATACTCAGAAAATATTTAATATACCCTAATCGAAATTAAGTATATATTTCATTCTTTAAGGAAATCATTCACTTAACCATATTTATTTGGGCCAAAACGAATGTTGCGTAAAACATCGTTACGACAACCCAAAACCACTAGTATAGGGATTCGAAATTAAAATAGACATATAAATCCCAATACTATACAAAACATTTCCTTTCGGAAATCATTTATTATAACAACAGTGTTATAATCTACCATTTCCTTCTATTTCTCGAAAACGTCTACTTCAACAATGAATGTTGAAATCTATGGTTTCGATAGTTAATATATTTTAAAACATCTTTAGATCGTTTTAATTTTATTTAAAACATCACATTCAAAACATTTCTTTAACATATTATCCACTATTCAAAAACGTGAATATACCTTGTTAATAAATTTCATCACTTCTATTCATTCTATTTTAAAGGATTATTCACTGTCTAAACATGAATATAATTCCATTAACAAATTACAACAATTTTACTTATCAAAATAAGTCGTTGCGAATTTATAAGACAATGTTTATAAATTCCATTTCTATTTTTTTTTTACAACAACTTCCTTTTATAAATTTCCTTTATAAATCTATTCAATTTCATATCTCAATGATATACTAAAATTTCATATTATAAGTTAAATACTTATAATTTATTTGTTTACAAAATCGTTCCTTTAAACTTCATAATTATAAATCTTATAACTTATAAGATTCATTTATTTATCCAAAATCTATTCTTTTAACTTTATAAATTTTATAAACCTACTGCTTATAAAATCCCATTTATAACTTCACCGTTATAATTCTATAATTTCAATTTATGAAATTCATTTGCAATTCATTCTAATACTTGTAAAAGCTTGTTTTATAATTCCAATATTTTTAATTTATAAATATCAATTTATAAATCTTTTTAATATAAAACAATTTATATTACTATTTTTAAAACTAAGTTTTCCTTTATTAAATTATTTTACCTAACAAATTTTTCTTTTTCAAAATATTTTACATTTAAACTAAATTTATATTTAACCAATAATAAATTTTTAAACTAGAATTCCTTTTAATAAATTTATTCAATTACCATTTAATTTTAAAACTAAATCCCTTTTTAGTAAATTTGAAAACCGCATTCATAAAAATTTTAACTGTGTATATATATATATATAAATATATTTATTTGCTCGTATATATATATAAATTTAGAAATCGAATAAATAAAATAAAATAAAATAAAAAAATATTACCTTCTGCAACCGTTCGAGCCTTAGCTTCACCGTGCGCCATCCACGAAAACCCCCCTCATCATCTCGCACGCGCGTGCGCTACCCTTTTCCAGCGAGCGCTGCGGCCCCTTTCCCCCAAATCTGGTTCGCGACAATCCCCCCTGACGTCGCCATCTCCACGCGCGAGTCGCCGTTCACCTCCATCTTCCCACGCCTATGTGTGCGCCACCGTACGCAAGCGCTTCATTGCGCGCGACTTCCCACGCCTCCGCCGCCCCACCTCGCGGCATAGCGCGCGCGCCACTGCAGATCGTCGCCGCCCCTGCTCCTCCATCAATCGCGAGCTCGCCCTAACCCTAGCAGCGAATCGCGGCAACCCCCCTTGCTCGAATCGGTTTTGAATCTCGTTCGCTCTATTTTTTTTTTTTCATGAGCATCGGCTTTGAAAATTAACTGGGGAGGAAGGGAGAGATGTGAATTCGAATTTTGGGGTTTTATGGTTTCGTGAATGAATTTGAGAGAGGGGAAGATTGCTCTTAAACATGAAGGCTGCGGCCATTAAATTTTTTTTCCTCTGTGAATTCATTTTGAAGGTGAGGGAGAGGGAACGTGATGTTTACAGTCGAATGAGTATGGTTTGCACGATTTTTAGCGTGATCTTCTGCGTGATTTTTGGCATAAGCGAAGGAGATAACGTGATGTCGTTGACCAAATTTAAATTTAAATTTAAATTGAAATCCGATTCAATTGCAACGCGTTTACTCACCGTGTGCTCACATACCAACTCCGAAAAATACGAAATTTGAAATCCGGCAATAATTCAATATTACGGACCCAATGGAACTGGTTTCGACGAATTCCGAGACTGTGCCTCGGACGGCTATTTTAAATATCGATTCAAAGGATTAAATTTCAAAACCGAACAATTCACTTCCAAATTAAATTCTAAAGCTTCTATTATCTTCAATATTATCAATATGAATTTTACAAGCCTTTGAAATATCTTAAATAAGCTTAAAATTGAAGATTCAAATTTTTATTCAACTCTCAATAGATTAAATTCTAAAATTTAATCGCTAAATTTATTCTGATAATTTGCAATTCAAATCAAACCATCCTTTAAATATTTAAAATTAATTAAATATTCACAAATTAAATTATTCTAAATTCTGGGTCGTTACAGTGACAGAGATTCGTAGTTTTCTCGGTTTGGCGGGCTATTACCGTCGTTTTATTAAGGACTTTTCTAAGATTGTCGTGCCTCTTGCTAGCTTGACTAAGAAGGGAGTTAAATACATTTGGTCGGACAAATGTGAAGCCTCTTATCAGAAATTGAAAGAACTCCTTTCCGATGCTCCTATTCTTGTTATTCCCGTGGGGAATCAAGATTTTGTTGTTTATACTGATGCTAGTCACGTTGGTTTAGGTGCCGTTCTTATGCAAAAAGAACGTGTTATTGCTTATGCTTCTAGGCAATTAAAGCCGGCCGAGACTAGATATGCCACACATGATTTAGAACTCGCGGCTATTGTTTTCGCCCTTCGGATTTGGCGTCATTATCTATTGGGAGAGAAATTTATTCTTTATACGGATCATAAGTCTCTGAAATATTTATTTTCTCAAAAAGAACTTAATTTATGTCAACAGCGTTGGCTCGAGTTTCTTGCACCTTATGATCTTGATATTCTTTATACCCCCGGTAAGGGTAATCGTGTCGCCGATGCTCTTAGCCGTAAACAACAAGCAGTTGTTTCTATGATGATATCCGAATGGAACGATCTCGAGATTTTATCCACTTGTGAGATTCGAGAGAGCGTACCCGATTTATGCTCATCGCTTGTTTTATGTAGCCTTGAGGCTCATCCTTCTCTTTTAGACCGCATTCTTGAAGCTCAAGGGCTAGATTCTGAATTGGCACTTCTTGGCAAAAATGTTAAGGATAAAATTGATATTGAAGGTTTGAAAGACTTTGATATTGATTCTCATGGAGGAATTCGAAAATTTGGTAGACTTATCGTACCAAATATTGGAGATCTTTGTAAAGATATTTTAGAAGATTCCCATCGATCTAAATTCACCATTCATCCCGGTAGTAGTAAAATGTACGCTGATATGAAGCGACTTTATTATTGGGAGGGAATGAAATCTGATATTGCTAACTTTGTTAAGTGTTGCATGACTTGCCAACTTGTCAAGGCCGAACATCAAAGGCCTGGTGGGTTATTGCAACCTTTAGAAATTCAAATTTGGAAGTGGGATCAAATTTCCATGGACTTTATAGATGGCCTTCCCCGTTCTCGTTCGGGTCATGATAGCTTATGGGTGATTGTCGATAGACTTACTAAATCCGCCCATTTTATTCCGGTTCGGTCTAACCGAACCGTTCCTCTTTTGGCCAAACTATTTGTCAAGGAAATTGTAAAATTGCATGGAGTTCCTACTTCTATTGTTAGCGATCGTGATCCATTGTTTACTAGTGGATTTTGGAAGAGTCTTCAAAAATCTTTAGGAACGAAGCTTAATTTTAGCACCGCGTATCACCCCCAGTCCGATGGACAAACCGAGCGTGTGAATCAAACTCTTGAAGATCGTCTTCGTGCTTGTGTGCTTGATTTTGGTGGAAGTTGGGAAGATCATATTTCACTTGTTGAATTTCCCTATAATAATAGCTTCCAATCTAGTATTGGTATGGCACCTTTCGAGGCACTCTACGGAAGGCCATGCCGATCTCCTTCTTGTTGGCTTGAGGCCGGTGAGAAGCTGGTTTTAGGTCCAGACTTTATTCATGATTCCACGGAAAAGATAGAACTTATTCGACATAGGATGAAAGAAGCCCAGAGTAGAAAAAAATCCTATGCCGATAATCGAAGAAGGAAATTAGAATTTTCTGTTGGGGATCCTGTTTTTATTCGTGTTTCGCCTATGAAGGGTGTTGTATGTTTCAATCGATCGGGGAAGTTAGCGCCTCGATATATTGGGCCATTTCCTATCACTGAACGTATTGATTCCATGGCTTATCACCTTGCATTGCCGGCTCAGTTTGCTACTATGCATAACGTATTTCACGTTTCTCAAGTACAGAAATGCCTTCGGGATTCCGATTCTATTCTTGAGCCTGCTGTTGTGGAAGAAATTGAAGTTTCGCCGAATTTAACTTATGAGCAGCATCCTATTCGAATTATAGCTTCGGAGGTTAAACGACTTCGAAATAAAGATGTTCCTCTTGTGAAGGTTCAATGGTCCTCAAATCCTAAGGATTGCTCTTGGGAATCCAGAGAATTCATCGAGCGAACGCATCCGGACTTGCTTACTCCTGCTCTTTGAGGTGAACTTCCTATTTCAAATTTCTTATGTGTTAATATGCTTTTTTGGTTGTTACTTGTTATTTCCATCTTATATATTGCGAGGACGCAATTTCTTTTAGGAGGGGAGTCTGTAACAACCCGCATATTTATCGATTTTATATTTAAATATTTTATTTAAATATTTTGTCGTTAATCGGATATTGGTCCGAAAAGCTACGTTTTGCAAACGGTCAAATTAGGACTCGAGACCACTTCCATTGAGTTCGAAATGCTGTTTACAATTTTTTTAAGTATAAACATTGGTAGGTTTGGAGTTAGTAGAATTTCACTAACTTTTCCCGCTTTGGACTTTGGGTTAGATTGCCATTATAACTCAAGCCCAAACCCCCTTCCTTCTTCTCACTCTTCATAAATTTCCTAACAACCAAGCTTTTACATTAATGGTGAGTGGAAGAGGAAATTAAAACTCCAAGCTTAGGTTTCAACTTTAAATCCATCATTCAACTCCAAAATCAAAGTGAAGAAATTGGATTCTAGCTTGTAGTTGCTTCTCCATTGTTTCAAGCTCCTTCTTCATTGAATTTGTGCAAAGGTGAGATTTTTATCTCACAAATCTAGTCTATAAATATATTGGACTGTTGGGAATGATTCCCTATCACTTTTGCATGCACATTTGCCTTTGGTTTGGATTGGATTGGAGAAAAACTCCAATTTTTAGAATTTTTTGGAAATTTCGTGCACTTAGCTCGTTCTGGCCACTTGACTCGTTCGGTGATAGGTCGCAAGGTCACTGGGTCGTAGGTCGCAGGGCTTTAGGTCGTTCTGGAAGAATTGGCACTTCGAAATTAGGTCGCTCACGAGTTAAGTCGTTAGGTCGCTCGCGAGTTAGTACCATAGGTCGCAGGGCTTTAGGTCATTCTGGAAGTATTGGCACTTCGGAGTTAGGTCGCTCGCGAGTTAAGCCTTAAGTCGTAGGTCGCTCACGAGTTAGGCCTTAAGCCGTAGGTCGCTCGCGAGTTAAGCCTTAAGTCTTAGGTCGTTTCCGACCTATAATCTCTAGGCAAACGTTAGGTCGCTCGTCCACTAAGTCGGCCTGGTTTATCTCGTAGGTCGTCTCCGACCTAAGCTCCTGATAAGTCATTCGAGTTAGGTCGTTGGACCATTTACCTTAGGTCGCTCTACTCTGTTAAGTCGTAGGTCGTTAGACCTTAGGTCGTTCGCCTTCCTTAAGTCGCTCGACCCCTCCACACTAGGTCGCTCGGCTTGCTTGAGTCGTAGGTCGTTGGACCTTAAGTCGCTTGCCTCCCTTAACTCCAGTTAGGTCGCTCGGCCTTTGTGTTAGGTCGCGTGAACCCTTAGGTCGTTAGACCTCATTTTGCTTTAGGTCGTAGGCCGCTTGTCTTCACTTAGGTCGTACCATTTTGGACGGGGCGCTGCCCCCTGGACCCCCGTGACCTGACCGGGCAGGTCGAACCCCGTAAGCGGTGGCGTTGCCCCCGCACCCCCACCTTGGGAAGTTGCCACCCCCCTGGACCCCCCCTCCGTAGGGGATCTTATCTGAAAAACATTGAGCTGATTTCCTTGGATTTTATTCACATCTCCGTATGCGATCTTTGTGATTGATTGTTTCTATAATTGCTTCTGTGTTTTGTCATTTTATAATATAAAGGCTTCAATACTAGTAGTAAATATCAAAACTCTTTTAACAAATAATTTCAACTCTATTTTTAATAACAAAGCTCTTTTCTTAAACTGTTTTCCAATCTATTAGTATATACAAACCTTTACCACACTCGGATGAGAAATCTAATTAAACGACTTAGTAAAACAAGTGGTATGAAACGCTTGCTTTCACTTCGTCGGTTAATTCTTGGACTTGTTCGATTGAACCTCTTGTGACAATTTTATTAGTGAAGATGTACAGTTTGTTCGTAAATATTTAAGTTAAGCAAGTGGTTATGGGACATGAAGCTAAACTTCTATATTTACTAGCTTAGTGTAATTGACACTTCTCGTTGATCATGACGATCATTCTGATGCTTTAGACTAGCAACTGTGCGATGTCTCTTGTTGCGAGGTTAGACTAGACACCACTTGTGTGATTCCACTCACACATACCTTTTTGCTTTTTGGTTAGTCTGGACCTTAATCTGTGTGATTCCATTCACACATGTGGGGTAGCTCCCCTTTGTCTTCGGACCGTCATGTGATAGGCCTCTTTCTCTTTTCTATGATTTCTGGACTTCTTGCATTGATTTCTAGAATTTATGTCATTAACTTGTTATGAGTACAAGTTTGGGGTATGATGCCCTTTCCGAATCTTTGTGAAGATTCTTGTGATATTGATTATCTCTTATTGGTTGATCTTCTATTGATCATTATTTACATACTTATAGTGGTATGTCATCATGGATATTTTATGTTTATACCATATCTTTTATGTTATATCTTGTCATCTGATATTTATAGCTAGACTGACCCGTTTATTATTTTTCTTAAATAATACTCGGGTCAGACCGAGATGTTACAGGTGCTTCTGCTTAACTTCTTCCCAGGGATTCATCACTCTGACTTTTGGCTAACTGTTTAGATTAGCAGTTTTTGTTGTATACACTTGAGATATAGACTCATAGTTGTATTCTTTTGTATAGCACGTGTTGCTATTCTTTTGTATTATTGTGGATCTTTTGACCACTACTCTGATGTACACTTTCATGTGTTAGTTATATATTCATATCTTCTTCCGCCTTTGTGATATGGATGTCTGTGACTGATTTGCGTTATGCTTATTTCTACGTTTGTTTCCGAAGATTATTTATAGCCACCGTGTGATAAGCAATTACATGGATGGTCGCTCCTCAACAGCCATATTCTCCGTGCTAGTTGACAGCACTACTCCGTAGTGTTCTTGGCTAGCGTGGGTATAGAGGTGGGGCGTCACAGCTTGGTATCAGAGCCAAACTTCGGAACAATGTAGAATAACTTACAAAGGGTCATCGTCCTAGGTCTATCTTAGGAGTCATACCATAGGATTAATTCGAGTCTTCGTACCGATTCATCCTATTTCCTTTATGATTCCTTGTTTTATCTATCAAGATTGCTTGATGTTCATTGGTGAATAACCTTCTTCCTTCTCTTCTTTCTTTCTTAAAGGAAGAGAATGTCTAGACCAGGCCGTCCTAGAACTGGATCATCTGGTGCTGCTCCCCCTGATGGAGTTTTTATGACTGCTCAACAGCTTCTTGATTTAGTAACTAATGCTCAAGCAGCTGGAGCTAACCCGGGTACCTACTCATCCAAAGTCGGGATTTGCACGCTTGTGCAGCGATTACACTAACTTGGGAGGGAAGCCCTTCAAAGGTTCGGAAAATATCATCGAGGTCCAGGCTTGGTTAAAATCATGCGATAGAATCTTTTCTCGCATGAACCTTATCGATCTCCACCGCGTTCAGGTGGCTTCCAGCATGCTCCAGGAGAGAGCATTGGACTGGTACGAACTCCTTACTTCAGAAATTAATGAAGCGGATCTCACCTGGGAGCAATTTCAGGGACGCTTCGAGTTAAAGTTTGTACCAGAAGTTGGGAAAGTAACCTTGGCTCGACGTTTTATAGACCTTGTTCAAAGTCAATCCTCCGTGACTGATTACGTCGCAGCCTTCGAGTCGCTTTCCAAATATGGGGTTGAATACATCAACACCCCATTGAAGAAGAACCAGAGGTTCGTTTATGGCTTAAATAAGAATCTTAAGAAGCCACTACTCCTGAAACTAGAAGTCGCATTTGATCAACTCGTCGATATCGCTCTTCGTCTTGAAGAGGCTGATAGAGAGAGTGATGCTGAAGTGGAAGGCGCTAAACCAAACTTCAACAACAAGAAGAGGCCAAGCAAATTCAAGGGTCCTTATCCCAACAAAAAGGGTAAGCAGGCAACCCCTGCGGCAAAGTCTCCTTCTCCTAGTGGTGCGAGTTGCTTCAACTGTGGGTCTGGGGATCATTATGTGAATAAGTGCTCTAATCCCAAATCTTGTCGCTATTGTAAGAGCCCGGATCATTACATACATCAATGCCTCAAGCGTAAAGGCAAGAAGGAAGGAAAGTTGAATGTGGCTCAAGCCCCTGGCAACACATCTCGTGGCCAAGGTATTTCTCATTCCATTCTTGATGGTATTATTTTATTTCATGATCAACCTATTAGAGTTCTCTTTGATACGGGTGCATCCCATTCTTTTATATCAAAGGAACTGGTACACACTTTTTCCTTAAGTGTTACTGCATTGATGACTTCTTTAAAAATTGCGAATCCTGTTGGTGGATCCGCAACTCTTAGTTTGCTTTGTAGAGATGTGGAGATTATTTTATGTGATTTTTCTTTCCTAGCCGATTTGCATGTCATGCGTTGCTTAGGCTTTGGAATAATTTTGGGAATGGATTGGCTTAACTGTTATCAAGCCCATATCCTATGTCCTGAGCAGACTATTCATCTCCGACATCCACTATCTGTTAAACAGATTTCTATTAATCTTAAAGATTCAGAATCCTGTTTGGTGGCATCTTTATATTCTTTAAATCCTCGTGATGACGATGATGATGATGAAGATGATATTATTTCTCGTATTCACGTTGTTCGTGAATTTTCCGACATATTTGAGCCCGTTTTAGGTTTACCACCTAAACGAGCAATTGAGTTCAAAATTAATCTTGTTTCTGGAGCTCAACCTATTACTCGTCCTCCTTATCGCATGTCCAATAAGGAAAATGCGGAGATGTGTAAACAATTATCTGAATTGGAGACGAAGCAATTTATTCGCTCTACTTCCTCACCTTGGGGAGCTTCGGCTATTTTCGTGAAGAAATCCGACGGTACGCTTAGGCTTTGCGTTGACTATCGCAAGCTTAACGATCTGGCTATTAAAAATAAATATCCTTTACCTCGGATTGATGATCTATTCGATCAGCTTAGTGGTGCTAAGATCTTTTCACAATTGGACTTGGCTACCGGTTTCCATCAGCTTCGTATCGCAAAGGATAGCATTCCTTTGACATCATTCCGTACTCGATATGGATCTTATGAATGGCTTGTGATGCCATTTGGGTTAACGAATGCTCCAGCTTATTTCGTTGACCTCATGAATCGAGTTTTCAAAGATTTCCTCGATCGGTTTGTTCTCATATTCATTAATGATATTCTTGTGTATTCAAAAACCGAGGAGGAACATGAGAAACATCTTCGGATTGTATTGGAAACTCTTAGGAGTAATCAATTAAAGGAGAAATTTTCTAAATGCCACTTTTGGCAATCTCGTGTGAAGTTTCTCGGTCATATTATTTCCGAATCTGGGATTTCCGTGGATCCTTCAAAGATTGAAGTGATTCAAGATTGGAAGAGACCGGAGAGTGTGACAGAGATTCGTAGTTTTCTCGGTTTGGCGGGCTATTACCGTCGTTTTATTAAGGACTTTTCTAAGATTGTCGTGCCTCTTACTAGCTTGACTAAGAAGGGAGTTAAATACATTTGGTCGGACAAATGTGAAGCCTCTTTTCAGAAATTGAAAGAACTCCTTTCCGATGCTCCTATTCTTGTTATTCCCGTGGGGAATCAAGATTTTGTTGTTTATACTGATGCTAGTCACGTTGGTTTGGGTGCCGTTCTTATGCAAAAAGAACGTGTTATTGCTTATGCTTCTAGGCAATTAAAGCCGGCCGAGACTAGATATGCCACACATGATTTAGAACTCGTTAGCTATTGTTTTCGCCCTTCGGATTTGGCGTCATTATCTATTGGGAGAGAAATTTATTCTTTATACGGATCATAAGTCTCTGAAATATTTATTTTCTCAAAAAGAACTTAATTTACGTCAACAGCGTTGGCTCGAGTTTCTTGCACCTTATGATCTTAATATTCTTTATACCCCCGGTAAGGGTAATCGTGTCGCCGATGCACTTAGCCGTAAACAACAAGCAGTTGTTTCTATGATGATATCCGAATGGAACGATCTCGAGATTTTATCCACTTGTGAGATTCGAGAGCGCGTATTCGATTTATGCTCATTGCTTGTTTTATGTAGCCTTGAGGCTCATCCTTCTCTTTTAGACCACATTCTTGAAGCTCAAGGGCTAGATTCTGAATTGGCTCTTCTTGGCAAAAATGTTAAGGATAATGTAACGACCCGTATTTTTCGTGTCGATAAAACGTAGAATTTGCAGGTCGATAGTGTTGTTTGTGTGGCCTCTAGCTTGAGTCGTTTAGGAGTTGACCCGAGTGCAAGTGATGAGTCGTGACCGACTCATAGATAAGTCGTAGACGACTTAAGGGGATGGACCGAGTTAAGGGATAGAACGGCATAGTAGTTGCCGACTTAAGAAGAGAGGCGAAATAGGGGTCAAGTGATGAGTCGTGGCCGACTCATAGAGGGCCGACTCATAGGCATTGCCGAGTTAAGGGTTGAGTCGTGACCGACTCATAGGATAGGTCGTGTACAAGTTACGACTCATAGGATGGAAGGCTTGGGAGTTAGGTCGTTTGAAGGATAGGTCGTAGGTAGGGGTGAGCGACCTAAGGAGCTAACGGGTTAGGATGTTAATGTGTTGAGAGTTAGGTCGGTTGAGCGACCTAGGATAGAGGAACGACCTAAGAAAGTGACCGACCTAGTGGAGAGCGACCTAAGAGGGGGTAGCGACCTAAAGGAAATAGGTTGAGTCGTGAGTCGGCTATGTTGTTAGGTCGTAGCATGATAGGTCGGCAACGACCTAAGTTAGGTCGGAGGCTTTTGTATTGTGTGTTTGTTAGGTCGTTGGGGACATAGGTCGGCAGGGGTTTGAGTCGGCACTGGTATTAAGTCGTAAGTCGGCATGGTGGTTAAGTCGTCATACGACTTAGGACTTGGGATATGCGGCCTGTGTTTTAGGTTATGTCTGGGTTGTGTCGTAGGTCGTTAATGTTATAAGTCGTTAGGTCGGCCTTGGGCTTAAGTCGGCCTTGTTTGTTAGGTCGCAGGGGGTTTAGGTCGTGAGACCCTGTGTGTTTGGATAAGCCGTAGGTCGCTAGGGCGGGCTGGTTTTAGGTCGTAGGTCGTTGGAGTGTTAGGTCGGGGACGACCTAAAGGGCGACGACCTAAGGGTTGTTCAGCCTATAAATAGAGGGGTTTGGCTCACTTTTTGGCACCGGTTTTTGAAGCGACGAAGTGCTGCCATTTTGAAGACTCGACTACAACATTTCTTCATCTTCTTTTCTCTATTCCAATCTAGTTCTAACATCCATCCAAGATCGAAGATTTAGATTGAAGATCAAGATCAAAGATCAAGAGCCAAAGTTGAAGATTTTCATCCGAAGAAGCTAGATTTCACCGTTTCAAGTGAAATTTCTCCGGATCAAGCTCAAGTCCTTGCTGTCCAGATCTGAAGTTGATTGATTTTAGGTTGTTTTGGTGATTTGGTGAGTGGTAGTTATCTCTCACGCGGATCCAAAGGAGTATATTGGATTGGTGGCATGTTTGGGTGTTAAAGTTAGAGATTTCATGCATTTTTCCTAGATCTAAGCCTAGATCCATGGTTTTTGAAGATGTTTACTTATGCAAGTTTGTTTAATAAGCATTAGAGACAAAACCCATGTTTTATATTTGATAGATCTATGCTAAAAACCATGATTTCACATATGTTGGACTTTTGCTCGTTTATTTACGAAATTCCCATTATAGTTGATATTGCTTAAATTGCTTAATAGATCTTGTTTGAATGATTGATTATTTGAATGTATGATTGATTTGATTGTTTCCAAGTTAGCTAGTAGTTGATTTGGAACAAGATGATGAAAGAGGATTCAAAAGCTATGGAAGAAGGCTCTTGAATGGTGAAAGCTGCTTAAGGCATATGTAGCGGATGTTGAAGCTCATATGTATAGATTGGATGATGTTGAGATGGGACTTTGCCATGATTTGATGAGGCAAGCCATGTTGTTGAGTTGAGACTTTGCTTTGATGCGATGAAGCGAAGTATGATGTGAGTCTTGGCTTAATCCAAGCAGGGATCATTCCAAGCATGTTGATAACTTGAAGAGTAGTTCAAGTTGGTTGATAATGGATTGTTCAAGAGGTAGCTTGAGCTTGTATGAGGATAGTCGTCAAGAAGGATGGCTAGGAGGCTTGGATCTCGTCGTTGTTGAAGGTTCTAGCATGCTCAAAAGCAAGAGTACATGGGGCGCCCATAACGACTACAGGTAGGTAGTCGGGACACCCAAAAGACTACAGGTAGGTAGTTGAGTACTCTGGGCAAAGTAGATAAGTCCTAGGCACAAGGCAGTGTGCGGAGTTATGGTTAGAACCGGGGTTACCATTAGCCCTTGACAGATGGTCATTCAACTAACGGTGAAATCGAGGCAAGGATAACAGTGATAGCCAGAGTCATGGATGTTTGGTTGTATTATCATTCGGCTTCAAGAGCGGTGTTTTCTGGGTGCTTATCTGATCTTGGTTTAGGCCTTGGGGGTTTGTATTTGGAAAACATCGTCCTTGACTCGAGTGGTATTCGCTTTACCTTAATTGTCTATGTTGTTATGCTAGCTTCTCCTTAGTGTATGTCTGCGGCTATCACTGTAGAAAGAGGTGGAGTGGGATGGTTTGGTTCCTATTCCTTTTATCCTTTATGCTCTTTTGGTATGCTTGATAGTTGATTTACTGCTCACTAAGACTTTGTCTGACTCAAGGTTTTATGTCTCCTCTTATTACCTTGGGCTGTTCATCCATGTTGGGATGGGCAGACTAGGTAGCAGGTGACAGGTGCTGTGCTAGGAGTTCTACGATGAAGATGACGAAGACGAGCAGGAGGCTTTGCATATTAGTTTTCCTACTATATGTACTGGGTATCCGCTGCTGTATTTGGTTGAGTGATTTGTAGTGAGGCTTTCATGTATGGATTTGAGTAGATGATTGTATGAAACTACTGTGATGCTTATATGATGATGTTCTGTTCTATGGAGCTTCACTATATTATATTTCTCTATTGTATTTTATCCATGCGCTGTGAGTTATGCGATAGAGATTCTTCTGTTTTGTTTTACCCTGACTATCGTCCATGGCTGCCTGGCACACCTTTTAGCGCATTATTTCCTTGATTTGGTGCGGGAGTCATGGGCGGTCGTCACATTTGGTATCAGAGCTTTGGTTAGTCGATTTTATCCAACGCTCGCTGACGTAACTACGTAAGAGAGACGTAATTGTAATTTGATGGATGATTTCTATATATAATATAGTAGTTTAGAAGGGTTTGAACTCCTTATGCAGTTGTTTCTTAAGGTGTTCTAATCATTCTTATTACAGATATTAAGGATGAGTCGAAGAGGGAGACCAGCTGCAAGGGAAAGCCGTGCTGATGAAGGAGCTGTTGATTATGGAACTATGTTCGAAGCGATGATGACTTCGATCATGAGAAGGATACCAGCTTCAGGATCATCAGTGGATGTGGGAGTTCAAGTTCAAGCTCCAAGACCGGTGGATTTTGCTAAGCTTTGCAAGGATTATACTTCTCTTGGAGGAAAAGCTTTCTTGGGGACGGAGTCGACTATTGAGGTGCAGAGATGGATTGATGCATGTCGAAGGATCTTTGGTGACTTAGGGATTGAGGATGCAACTAAGAGGAAGCTTGCATCGAGACAGCTTCAGGGAAGAGCTGCTGATTGGTGGAATTCTATCACCATCGATACTCCAGAAGAAGAGATTACTTGGGAGCAATTCCAAGTTAGATTTGGAGCTAAGTTCATCTCTACTTCTCAGAAATCTGTCTTGTTTAAGAAGTTTGTAGAGCTCAAGCAAGGGGGGAGACCTGTTCTTGAGTATATTTCTGAGTTTGAAGCCTTATCTAAGTATGCCAGATCGTATATTGATTCTCCCTACCAGAAGAATGAAAAGTTTGTGACTGGTCTGGATGCTTATCTTGGGAGGCAGTTGGTGGATCATCTGGACGATCCGTTTGAGAAGCTTGTGGAAAAAGCTCTTAGGCACGAGAGTTTGTTCCCTAAGGAAGTATCTGTTGTTGCTGTAACCAGGGAAGGATCTAAACCACAGCAGAGTGGCAATAAGAAGAGGAAACAACAGCAACAGAGGGGTAGGGATGGCCAGAAGAGGCCGAAGAGTGAAGTGACTTGCTATAACTGCCAGCAGAAGGGCCATCTTTACAAAGATTGTAAGAATCCCAAAGTGCCGGGAAAGTGTTACAACTGTGATAAGCTGGGACATATCAAGAAGGATTGTCCAGAACCGAGGAAAGATAGGCAGGTTGTGCAAGCCTATGCTTTGGGGGCTGTTCCATCGTCTTCGAAAGCTCCTACTGCTGAAGAGAAGGGGAAGAGTGTGGTTGTTCAAGGTACTCTTTCTATTTGTGGTATTCCAGTTAGAGTGTTGTTTGATACTGGAGCGTCGCATTCTTTTGTTTGTGATGAGTTGGTATGCCGGTTAGGTATGAAACCGGATATTGTTGATAGGCCATTGGTTGTGACTAATCCGGTTGGGGGTTCGTCATGTTTGTGTATGTTATGCCGTGGTCTAGTTGTGTCGAGTCATGATTGCTCGTTTGTTTGTGATTGTTTTGTTCTGAACTTTGCGGGGTTCGGAATTATTTTGGGTATGGACTGGCTTAGGAAGTATGCGGCTAGGATTGATTGTGAGAGGCTTGAGGTGACAGTCGGGAATGTGGAAGGGCGAAAGGTTGTGATACGATGTAAGCATGAAGAAGGCGTCTTCATGAGCTTCATGTATTCGCTAGTTGTTCCACGGGATGGACTGTCATCGGTGCCTATTGTGAATGAGTTTGAGAATGTCTTTGAGGAAGTCAAAGGGTTGCCGCCGCATAGGGAGATCGAGTTTCGTATCGATCTAGTTGAGGGAGCCAGACCTGTTGTGATGCCTCTTAGGCGGATGGCACCGAGGGAGCAGCAAGAGCTGAAGGTGCAAGTTGATGACCTTTTGCGGAAAGGATTCATTCGGAGAAGTGTGTCCGAATGGGGTGCGCCCGTTGTGTTCGCAACCAAAACGGATGGATCGTTGAGGTTGTGTGTTGATTATCGTGAGCTGAATAAGTTGACTAGGAAAAACAAGTATCCATTGCCGAGAATAGATGACTTGTTTGATCAGCTTCACGAGGCTAAGGTGTTTTCTCAGATGGATTTGGCAACGGGATTTCACCAGTTGAGAGTGGCGAAGGATAGTGTGCCGAAGACTGCTTTCAGGACACCATCCGGGTTTTATGAGTGGCTGGTAATGCCGTTTGGGTTGACTAACGCGCCAGCATATTTTGTGGATCTTATGAATAGAGTGTTCAGAGATCAGTTGAATAAGTTCGTGCTTGTGTTCGTGGATGATATTCTGATTTATTCCAGAACTGAGGGAGAGCACAAGACGCACTTGAGGATTGTTTTGGAAATTTTGCGGAAACATCAGCTGAAGGCTAAGTTTTCGAAGTGTCACTTCTGGAAGAATGAAGTGAGGTTCTTAGGTCATGTTATTTCTGGAAATGGAATAGCGGTTGATCCCGCTAAGGTGGCAGCGATCCAGGATTGGATTAGGCCTAAGAATGCATCTGATGTGAGAAGTTTTCTTGGATTAGCAGGATATTATCGTCGGTTTATCAAAGACTTTTCCAAGATAGCTGCACCGTTGACAGGATTGACGAAGAAGAATCAAGTGTTCAGATGGAATGATAAGTGTGAACAAGCTTTCATAATCCTGAAAGAGCGACTGACGAGCGCTCCTGTTTTGACTATTCCAAGTGGGAATGATGAGATGGTGGTTTACACCGATGCATGTGGCACTGGACTAGGAGCGGTGCTAATGCAGAAGCATAAAGTTGTTGCGTATGCTAGTCGACAACTAAAGCCGCATGAAAGGAATTATCCGACTCATGATTTGGAGTTAGCGGCGATTGTGTTTGCTTTGAAGATGTGGAGACACTATCTATTGGGAGCTAGATTCGAGCTGTTTACAGATCATAAGTCGTTGAAGTATCTGTTTTCCCAAAAGGATTTGAATCTTCGACAGCAAAGGTGGCTAGAGTTCTTAGCATCGTATGATTTTGGTATAGCCTATACTCCAGGGAAAGGTAACGCAGTGGCTGATGCGTTAAGTCGAAGACATGCAGGTTTGGGAGCCATGTTTTCGGAATGGAAGAGTCTTGAGTATTTGGCTGAGTTTGATTTCAGGCCCAGATGTGAATTGGAACCTGAGATGTTGGCAAACTTATCGATAAGGCCTACTCTTGTGGAAAGGGTTGGCGAGAGCCAAAAGGGAGATGATAAGCTTGTCAAGATTATCTGTGATTTGGAATCTGGATTGGACCCGGAGAAGGATAAGGGATTCGAGGTCGATCGAGAGGGTTGGCTTCGAAAGCAAGGGCGACTAGTTGTTCCCGATGTAGATGGATTGAGAGATGAAGTTCTGAAGGAGAGTCATCACTCGAAGTTGACAATTCATCCAGGTGGAAATAAGATGTATCGGGATATGAAGAGAACCTACTACTGGGAAGGTATGAAGAAGGATGTTGGAAATTTTATTTCCAAGTGTATGAATTGCCAGTTGGTGAAAGCTGAGCAGAAGAAGCCCAGTGGATTGCTTCAGCCATTAGAGGTTCCTACATGGAAGTGGGAGCAAGTGTCGATGGACTTTATCGATGGTCTACCTAGGACAAGAGCAGGGAATGAAGGGATTTGGGTCATAGTAGATCGTTTGACCAAGAGTGCAAGGTTCATTCCTGTTCGATCGACTAGGACTGCATCGAAGTTGGCTGAATTATATGTGAAGTGGATAGTTCGTTTCCATGGTGTTCCGAAGAGTATAGTGAGCGATCGAGATCCGTTGTTCACTAGTGGATTTTGGAAGAGCTTCCAGGAAGTTTTGGGAACCGAGTTGTGTTTGAGTACAGCTTATCACCCTCAAACAGATGGTCAGACTGAGAGAGTCAACCGAGTTTTGGAAGATCTTCTTAGAGCATGTGTTTTGGACTTCGGAGGATCATGGGAAGATCACCTTCATTTGGTGGAGTTTGCTTATAATAACAGTTATCAGTCGAGTATCGGTATGGCACCATATGAGGCATTATATGGAAGACCGTGTAACTCTCCGACATGTTGGTTGGAAACTGGAGAAAAGCTGATACTTGGGCCAGAGATGATTCGACAGACTTCAGATTGTATAGAGATCATTCGGCAACGAATGAAGGCAGCCCAAGATCGTCAGAAAAGTTATGCCGATAATCGTCGTAAGGATTTGGAATTCGACGTAGGTGATATGGTTTTTGTGAAGATTTCTCCATTGAAGAATGCTATAAGGTTTGGGAAGAAAGGAAAGTTGACTCCGAGATTTGTTGGACCATTCCCGATTATCGAGCGTATTGGAAAGCTCGCTTATAGATTGGAGTTACCGGAAAAGATGGCGGGTGTGCACAGTGTTTTTCATGTATCTTATCTACGGAAGTATGTGCACGACCCAACTACGGTGGTTTCTGCTGATAGCTGTGAAGACTTGGAGGTTGATCCAGTTGTTTCGAGACCTCGTAAGCCGCTTCGTATTGTTGAAACCGATACGAAACAGCTTAGGAGGAAGACGATTACGTTGCTCAAGGTACAATGGAGTGATGATGTTAACGACTGTACGTGGGAGGAGGAAGAGAGGATGAAGGCAGCTCATCCCGAACTCTTCGAGGTATGGCCCTAAAGTGTCGTGACATCTCATGAATTTGTAGCTTGTTCTAAGTCTTAGAATTCTGCATGCTAGGTTAGAATTGGATGCATGGTTTGTTGATTGCTATGGATGATAGGCATGCGGAATAATTTTGATTGCTGTTGTTTGCTTGGAATTTCGGGGGCGAAATTCCTAAGGGGGAGAGAATGTAACGACCCGTATTTTACGTGTCGATAAAACGTAGAATTTGCAGGTCGATAGTGTTGTTTGTGTGGCCTCTAGCTTGAGTCGTTTAGGAGTTGACCCGAGTGCAAGTGATGAGTCGTGACCGACTCATAGATAAGTCGTAGACGACTTAAGGGGATGGACCGAGTTAAGGGATAGAACGGCATAGTAGTTGCCGACTTAAGAAGAGAGGCGAAATAGGGGTCAAGTGATGAGTCGTGGCCGACTCATAGAGGGCCGACTCATAGGCATTGCCGAGTTAAGGGTTGAGTCGTGACCGACTCATAGGATAGGTCGTGTACAAGTTACGACTCATAGGATGGAAGGCTTGGGAGTTAGGTCGTTTGAAGGATAGGTCGTAGGTAGGGGTGAGCGACCTAAGGAGCTAACGGGTTAGGATGTTAATGTGTTGAGAGTTAGGTCGGTTGAGCGACCTAGGATAGAGGAACGACCTAAGAAAGTGACCGACCTAGTGGAGAGCGACCTAAGAGGGGGTAGCGACCTAAAGGAAATAGGTTGAGTCGTGAGTCGGCTATGTTGTTAGGTCGTAGCATGATAGGTCGGCAACGACCTAAGTTAGGTCGGAGGCTTTTGTATTGTGTGTTTGTTAGGTCGTTGGGGACATAGGTCGGCAGGGGTTTGAGTCGGCACTGGTATTAAGTCGTAAGTCGGCATGGTGGTTAAGTCGTCATACGACTTAGGACTTGGGATATGCGGCCTGTGTTTTAGGTTATGTCTGGGTTGTGTCGTAGGTCGTTAATGTTATAAGTCGTTAGGTCGGCCTTGGGCTTAAGTCGGCCTTGTTTGTTAGGTCGCAGGGGGTTTAGGTCGTGAGACCCTGTGTGTTTGGATAAGCCGTAGGTCGCTAGGGCGGGCTGGTTTTAGGTCGTAGGTCGTTGGAGTGTTAGGTCGGGGACGACCTAAAGGGCGACGACCTAAGGGTTGTTCAGCCTATAAATAGAGGGGTTTGGCTCACTTTTTGGCACCGGTTTTTGAAGCGACGAAGTGCTGCCATTTTGAAGACTCGACTACAACATTTCTTCATCTTCTTTTCTCTATTCCAATCTAGTTCTAACATCCATCCAAGATCGAAGATTTAGATTGAAGATCAAGATCAAAGATCAAGAGCCAAAGTTGAAGATTTTCATCCGAAGAAGCTAGATTTCACCGTTTCAAGTGAAATTTCTCCGGATCAAGCTCAAGTCCTTGCTGTCCAGATCTGAAGTTGATTGATTTTAGGTTGTTTTGGTGATTTGGTGAGTGGTAGTTATCTCTCACGCGGATCCAAAGGAGTATATTGGATTGGTGGCATGTTTGGGTGTTAAAGTTAGAGATTTCATGCATTTTTCCTAGATCTAAGCCTAGATCCATGGTTTTTGAAGATGTTTACTTATGCAAGTTTGTTTAATAAGCATTAGAGACAAAACCCATGTTTTATATTTGATAGATCTATGCTAAAAACCATGATTTCACATATGTTGGACTTTTGCTCGTTTATTTACGAAATTCCCATTATAGTTGATATTGCTTAAATTGCTTAATAGATCTTGTTTGAATGATTGATTATTTGAATGTATGATTGATTTGATTGTTTCCAAGTTAGCTAGTAGTTGATTTGGAACAAGATGATGAAAGAGGATTCAAAAGCTATGGAAGAAGGCTCTTGAATGGTGAAAGCTGCTTAAGGCATATGTAGCGGATGTTGAAGCTCATATGTATAGATTGGATGATGTTGAGATGGGACTTTGCCATGATTTGATGAGGCAAGCCATGTTGTTGAGTTGAGACTTTGCTTTGATGCGATGAAGCGAAGTATGATGTGAGTCTTGGCTTAATCCAAGCAGGGATCATTCCAAGCATGTTGATAACTTGAAGAGTAGTTCAAGTTGGTTGATAATGGATTGTTCAAGAGGTAGCTTGAGCTTGTATGAGGATAGTCGTCAAGAAGGATGGCTAGGAGGCTTGGATCTCGTCGTTGTTGAAGGTTCTAGCATGCTCAAAAGCAAGAGTACATGGGGCGCCCATAACGACTACAGGTAGGTAGTCGGGACACCCAAAAGACTACAGGTAGGTAGTTGAGTACTCTGGGCAAAGTAGATAAGTCCTAGGCACAAGGCAGTGTGCGGAGTTATGGTTAGAACCGGGGTTACCATTAGCCCTTGACAGATGGTCATTCAACTAACGGTGAAATCGAGGCAAGGATAACAGTGATAGCCAGAGTCATGGATGTTTGGTTGTATTATCATTCGGCTTCAAGAGCGGTGTTTTCTGGGTGCTTATCTGATCTTGGTTTAGGCCTTGGGGGTTTGTATTTGGAAAACATCGTCCTTGACTCGAGTGGTATTCGCTTTACCTTAATTGTCTATGTTGTTATGCTAGCTTCTCCTTAGTGTATGTCTGCGGCTATCACTGTAGAAAGAGGTGGAGTGGGATGGTTTGGTTCCTATTCCTTTTATCCTTTATGCTCTTTTGGTATGCTTGATAGTTGATTTACTGCTCACTAAGACTTTGTCTGACTCAAGGTTTTATGTCTCCTCTTATTACCTTGGGCTGTTCATCCATGTTGGGATGGGCAGACTAGGTAGCAGGTGACAGGTGCTGTGCTAGGAGTTCTACGATGAAGATGACGAAGACGAGCAGGAGGCTTTGCATATTAGTTTTCCTACTATATGTACTGGGTATCCGCTGCTGTATTTGGTTGAGTGATTTGTAGTGAGGCTTTCATGTATGGATTTGAGTAGATGATTGTATGAAACTACTGTGATGCTTATATGATGATGTTCTGTTCTATGGAGCTTCACTATATTATATTTCTCTATTGTATTTTATCCATGCGCTGTGAGTTATGCGATAGAGATTCTTCTGTTTTGTTTTACCCTGACTATCGTCCATGGCTGCCTGGCACACCTTTTAGCGCATTATTTCCTTGATTTGGTGCGGGAGTCATGGGCGGTCGTCACAGATAAAATTGATATTGAAGGTTTGAAAGACTTTGATATTGATTCTCGTGGCGGAATTCGAAAATTTGGTAGACTTATCGTACCAAATATTGGAGATCTTTGTAAAGATATTTTAGAAGATTCCCATCGATCTAAATTCACCATTCATCCCGGTAGTAGTAAAATGTACGCTGATATGAAGCGACTTTATTATTGGGAGGGAATGAAATCTGATATTGCTAACTTTGTTAAGTGTTGCATGACTTGCCAACTTGTCAAGGCCGAACATCAAAGGCCTGGTGGGTTATTGCAACCTTTAGAAATTCCAATTTGGAAGTGGGATCAAATTTCCATGGACTTTATAGATGGCCTTCCCCGTTCTCGTTCGGGTCATGATAGCTTATGGGTGATTGTTGATAGACTTACTAAATCCGCCCATTTTATTCCGGTTCGGTCTAACCGAACCGTTCCTCTTTTGGCCAAACTATTTGTCAAGAAAATTGTAAAATTGCATGGAGTTCCTACTTCTATTGTTAGCGATCGTGATCCATTGTTTACTAGTGGATTTTGGAAGAGTCTTCAAAAAGCTTTAGGAACGAAGCTTAATTTTAGCACCGCGTATCACCCCCAGTCCGATGGAAAAACCGAGCGTGTGAATCAAACTCTTGAAGATCTTCTTCGTGCTTGTGTGCTTGATTTTGGTGGAAGTTGGGAAGATCATATTTCACTTGTTGAATTTCCCTATAATAATAGCTTCCAATCTAGTATTGGTATGGCACCTTTCGAGGCACTCTACGGAAGGCCATGCCGATCTCCTTCTTGCTGGCTTGAGGCCGGTGAGAAGCTGGTTAAGGTCCAGACTTTATTCATGATTCCACGGAAAAGATAGAACTTATTCGACATAGGATGAAAGAAGCCCAGAGTAGACAAAAATCCTATGCCGATAATCGAAGAAGGAAATTAGAATTTTCTGTTGGGGATCCTGTTTTTATTCGTGTTTCGCCTATGAAGGGTGTTGTACGTTTCAGTCGATCGGGGAAGTTAGCGCCTCGATATATTGGGCCATTTCCTATCACTGAACGTATTGGTTCCATGGCTTATCGCCTTGCATTGCCGGCTCAGTTTTCTGCTATGCATAACGTATTTCACGTTTCTCAATTACGGAAATGCCTTCGGGATTCCGATTCTATTCTTGAGCCTGCTGTTGTGGAAGAAATTGAAGTTTCGCCGAATTTAACTTATGAGCAGCATCCTATTCGAATTATAGCTTCGGAGGTTAAACGACTTCGAAATAAAGATGTTCCGCTTGTGAAGGTTCAATGGTCCTCAAATCCTAAGGATTGCTCTTGGGAATCCAGAGAATTCATCGAGCGAACGCATCCGGACTTGCTTACTCCTGCTCTTTGAGGTGAACTTCCTATTTCAAATTTCTCATGTGTTAATATGCTTTTATGGTTGTTACTTGTTATTTCCATCTTATATATTGCGAGGACGCAATTTCTTTTAGGAGGGGAGTCTGTAACAACCCGCATATTTATCGATTTTATATTTAAATATTTTATTTAAATATTTTGTCATCAATCGGATATTGGTCCGAAAAGCTACTTTTTGCAAACGGTCAAATTAGGACTCGAGACCACTTCCATTGAGTTCGAAATGCCGTTTACAATTTTTTTAAGTATAACATTGGTAGGTTTGGAGTTAGTAGAATTTCACTAACTTTTCCCGCTTTGGACTTTGGGTTAGATTGCCATTTTAACTCAAGCCCAAACCCCCTTCCTTCTTCTCACTCTTCATAAATTTCCTAACAACCAAGCTTTCGCATTAATGGTGAGTGGAAGAGGAAATTAAAACTCCAAGCTTAGGTTTCAACTTTAAATCCATCATTCAACTCCAAAATCAAAGTGAAGACATTGGATTCTACCTTGTAGTTGCTTCTCCATTGTTTCAAGCTCCTTCTTCATTGAATTTATGCAAAGGTGAGATTTTTATCTCACAAATCTAGTCTATAACTATATTGGACTGTTGGGAATGATTCCCTATCACTTTTGCATGCACATTTTCCTTTGGTTTGGATTGGATTGGCGAAAAACTCCAATTTTTAGCATTTTTTGGAAATTTCCTACACTTTGCTCGTTCTGGCCACTTGACTCGTTCGGTGATAGGTCGCAAGGTCACTGGGTCGTAGGTCGCAGGGCTTTAGGTCGTTCTGGAAGAAATGGCACTTCGGAATTAGGTCGCTCACGAGTTAAGTCGTTAGGTCGCTCGCGAGTTAGTACCATAGGTCGCAGGGCTTTAGGTCATTCTGGAAGTATTGGCACTTCGGAGTTAGGTCGCTCGCGAGTTAAGCCTTAAGTCGTAGGTCGCTCACGAGTTAGGCCTTAAACCATAGGTCGCTCGCGAGTTAAGCCTTAAGTCTTAGGTCGTTTCCGACCTATAATCTCTAGGCAAACGTTAGGTCGCTCGTCCACTAAGTCGGCCTGGTTTATCTCGTGGGTCGTCTCCGACCTAAACTCCTGATAAGTCGCTCGAGTTAGGTCGTTGGACCATTTACCTTAGGTCGCTCGACTCTGTTAAGTCGTAGGTCATTAGACCTTAGGACGTTCGCCCTCCTTAAGTCGCTCGACCCCTCCACACTAGGTCGCTCGGCTTGCTTGAGTCGTAGGTCGTTGGACCTTAAGTCGCTTGCCTCCCTTAACTCCAGTTAGGTCGCTCGGCCATTGTGTTAGGTCGCGTGAACCCTTAGGTCGTTAGACCTCATTTTGCTTTAGGTCGTAGGCCGCTTGTCTTCACTTAGGTCGTACCGTTTTGGACGGGGCGCTGCCCCCTGGACCCCTGCGACCTGACCGGGCAGGTCGAACCCCGTAAGCGGTGGCGTTGCCCCCGCACCCCCACCTTGGGGGGTTGCCACCCCCCTGGACCCCCCCTCCGTAGGGGATCTTATCTGAAAAACATTGAGCTGATTTCCTTGGATTTTATTCACATCTCCGTATGCGATCTTTGTGATTAATTGTTTCTACAATTGCTTCTGTGTTTTGTCATTTTATAATATAAAGGTTTCAATACTATTAGTAAATATCAAAACTCTTTTAACAAATAATTTCAACTCTATTTTTAATAACAAAGCTCTTTTCTTAAACCGTTTTCCAATCTATTAGTATATACAAACCTTTACCTCACTCGGATGAGAAATCTAATTAAACGACTTAGTAAAACAAGTGGTATGAAATGCTTGCGTTCACTTCGTCGGTTAATTCTTGGACTTGTTCGATTGAACCTCTTGTGACAATTTTATTAGTGAAGATTTACAGTTTGTTCGTAAATATTTAAGTTAAGCAAGTGGTTATGGGACATGAAGCTAAACTTCTATATTTACTAGCTTAGTGTAATTGACACTTCTCGTTGATCATGACGATCATTCTGATGCTTTAGACTAGCAACTGTGCGATGTCTCTTGTTGCGAGGTTAGACTAGACACCACTTGTGTGATTCCACTCACACATACCTTTTTGCTTTTTGGTTAGTCTGGACCTTAATCTGTGTGATTCCATTCACACATGTGGGGTAGCTCCCCTTTGTCTTCGGACCGTCATGTGATAGGCCTCTTTCTCTTTTCTATGATTTCTGGACTTCTTGCATTGATTTCTAGAATTTATGTCATTAACTTGTTATGAGTACAAGTTTGGGGTATGATGCCCTTTCCGAATCTTTGTGAAGATTCTTGTGATATTGATTATCTCTTATTGATTGATCTTCTGTTGATCATTATTTACATACTTATAGTGGTATGTCATCATGGATATTTTATGTTTATGCCATATCTTTTATGTTATATCTTGTCATCTGATATTTATAGCTAGACTGACCCGTTTATTATTTTTCTTAAAATAATACTCGGGTCAGACCGAGATGTTACAGGTGCTTCTGCTTGACTTTTTCCCAGGGATTCATCACTCTGACTTTTGGCTAACTGTTTAGATTAGCAGTTTTTGTTGTATACACTTGAGATATAGACTCATAGTTGTATTCTTTTGTATAACACGTGTTGCTATTCTTTTGTATTATTGTGGATCTTTTGACCACTACTCTGATGTACACTTTCATGTGTTAGTTATATATTCATACCTTCTTTCGCCTTTGTGATATGGATGTCTGTGACTGATTTGCGTTATGCTTATTTCTACGTTTGTTTCCGAAGATTATTTATAGCCACCGTGTGATAAGCGATTACATGGATGGTCGCTTCTCAACAGCCTTATTCTCCGTGCTAGTTGACAGCACTACTCCGTAGTGTTCTTGGCTAGCGTGGGTATAGAGGTGGGGCGTCACAAAGTATGTTTTGATATATTATTGATTTGGAAAGTATTCGATTTAGAAAGGAATCCTATATATATGGACTTTATATAAGTACGATATTTGAAAGTATTTGGAAAGGTACTATATGATATATATTTTCGAAATAAAGATATGGAAAGTGCCTTCTACTTGATATCCGCTTTGTGGCCACATCGTGGATTCATTCTATCGATATTATTCTCTCTGAATTTTGGTTTTCCGGATGTAATACTCGAGTGTTCCCACCGTGGCGTAACCCATGGTTTTTTTTCTCTCCTGAATGCATAGCGAAATTGCCTGGCTGAGTCTTGCCTAGGGGTACGGATTGTTTCCTGGGGGATCCAGGCGTAACCATTGTGTATCCTGCAATCTGTGTAGGTCGCGAATAGTAGCGCAAGTTCCTGGCTGCGTCTTGCCTAGGGGTACGGATTGTTTCCTGGGGGATCCAGGCGTAACCATTGTGTATCCTGCACCCTACTAGTCATCATGGCGTAACTCGCAGGGATGAGAAAGCTTACGGATATGGATTGTTTCCTGGTGGACCCAGGCGTAACCATTGTGTATCTGCGAGCCATGATCGGACAAAGGTTTTGGTTTGGTTGTTTTGTTTGGATTGTACTTTCCATTTCAGTTTTTTTTAAAGGTTTTTCAAGTATTTTCACTGGGTGTTGAAACGGGTCTACCAAGTACTTAAAGAATTCTAGCTTTGCGCCTGATCAACGCATGGCCAGAGTCTGCAAGAACGAGAATAAACTTGTTGAAACATCGAGTTATAAAAGTATTTTCCAAAGGAAAATTTATATCGATATAATAGTATTTAAAAGTATTTTTCCCAACAAAGAATTTTTGAATTAATATTTGAAATTTAAATTCTTATGGTTCTAGATTAATTATTCGTGCCCAATACTATTCCTTGCATCTACCTTATCTGCTCAGTTTAGTTATTCACCTTGATTCTGTTTTCCAAACCTACCTTCCTTTCCTTTTTGTATATAATCTTTAAAATATTGTAAGTATTTTGAAGTTATTAATTTAATAAAACAAATTTAATTCCAATGGGTTTTGAAAACTTAAAGTATTAAAGATAACTGTATTGCAAACAAAGTTTTCAAATAAATATTTCAAATAAAATGTATATAGTTAAATAAATTGTTAATCCTTATCTTTCAATCTATCTTTCCTTCCGGTTGTTTCTTTTTTCCTACCTCCTTCCTTTTCGGGGACGAAAATTTTTGAATGGGGGAGAATGTAAGGACCCGTAGATTTTAATAGTTTTTAATTGGTTTTATAACGTATTTAATTTGGATTTTGAGAAATTTTAATAATAATATTTTGAAATAAAGTTTTAATATTTGGTTTACGTATAATTAAATATAGCAAATGGTAAATTTTCAATTAATTTTATGAAAGTTTATTTATTTTGTGAAATTCTATTAAATTCATGCTGACTTGCTAATGATATGTAATCTAAATTTTAATAGAAGGATCTGCAACATCGTAGTTGTAAATTATGAATGTTATTGTTTATAATCATACATGTAACTCTAATGATACGATTTTAATAACAAATTCCGTGTTCAAGATATGGATTTCATAATAGTATTTTCTTAATATCCTTAGCTTTCAACAATAATCAATTAGCGACCTTAATCTTAATAGGATTTGAAAATCATCAACATTCGGATAAGTCAAATGATATTCTAAATGTTAATAATAATCTTGAAAAAAAAACTTTATCAGAAGAACATTTTAAGTACACATAAATTTTTATGGGATTATGTTAATATGTATTCAGTAGGCATATGCTAACAACCACTCAAACAAGAGATAATCACTAATACACAGTGTTAATTGTTAAAAACTCAAACTATCTATATTTATCACGCAAAAATGCAAAATCATAAAGGTCGTTAGTGAAATTATGCAATCTTAACATGTGCGTAGAAGGCACATGCTGATATTTTCCGATTTTGTGCATTGCACTAAGAATTATTGGATCCTATTCATCGTTAATTTGCTACCATTTCTCGACTTTGACCACCACCTTAATTTGTTGAATGCCACGAATGCCAAAATGATGAATGATGTTGCAAGTCAGAAGAAAATGCATGCTCCTATATGCGTTTTTGCGTTAAATGACATTAGATGCCAACAATATTATTACGCATTTTCATTATCTTAATTCTTTTATCAATTAACCTCTCCACTTTTCTTTCCAATCTGATTTATAACCTGCCTATTTACTTTTCTTACCATATTTATTATTTGCTAGAATCTAGCCGTTTCATAATTCCCTTTTTCAGCATTTGATGTGTCTTCTCTAAATCTAAGCGGAAAATCTAGCTTACCCCTTTTATTCATTTACATTTTTTTCTGTTTCAAATTTCATCGTGACGACACGCAACCTTACTTTAATCACTGCGTCAATCAAGCATCCATCTATTAATTTTCATTTATTTTATATTTATTGCCAACGTTATAAATTCGAAAGATCACTTGCTTCCCTTGTCTCCCTGATTTCACGTCTCTGTGCCTATCCTTTTGAGTTTCTTATTTTTATATTCTATTATTTGCCTAAACGTGCATTTTGACTGTTGCCATCCCCGTATTTATTTCTTTCCATTTTGAAATTAAAACGTATACGTTTTACATTTATTTATTTCTAAACCATTCATTGCCTTTCCTTTAAATCAATCCATTCTCTTCATATTTGTTTTAATTTATTTACTCTTTTCACCAACACTCAATCTTTATACATATTTGTTTTAATTCATTTTCTCTATACATGTGCATTCAATCTTTATACATATTTGTTTTAATTTATTTTCTCTTTTCACCAGCATTCAATGTTTATATACATATTTGTTTCATTTTATTTCCTCTGTTCACCAGCATTTACTCTTTATATATTTGTTTTAATTTATTTCCTCTTTCTTTTTTTTTACTTCTCCTTAATTTATAGGAATAAATTCTTAAATTTCCTCTAGCCATTACTATCTTTATTTCTTGCCACTTTAAACAAAATTTCTTTCCACTTTATCAATGTGAGGCTTCTCTTATAAATACAAATCACTCGTACATACCCTACTCTATATCAATAGACCTTCATCTCCTCTCTTGCGTGTGAAGCTTCTTCTGTAGGTAAATGGCTACACTAATTTTTTTTTCTTCTTATTTCTTTTCTTTTTCTTCTTCTTTTTCATCCATTTCTTTTGTTTTATTATTGTTTATATTGCTTTTGCTTTTCCTTTATTTTAAGCATAACATGCTTCAAGTATATATTTTACATTATAAGCATGTTTATATAGTGCAGCGCAAGTATACATTAAATTTAAAGTTATAAACATTTGCATTTGTTCTATGGTTAGTTTTATATGAGTATTTATTGAAATTTGTATAGTCTGACTTTTGAATATACATTGGGTTATTTCATACGGTTTATATATAATATAAGATGTTTAGTAGTCTGCATATATGTTATAGTATGTAAGATTTTTATATAAAAAAAAGAAAGGTGTTAATTTTATATTGTATTGTTTATAAAAAGGTGTTAATTTTATAATATATATATTGTGGGACAGTATATACATTTATAAACATATTAATATACAGTAAGTTATAAAACATAAGTTTGATATATAGGTAGAGTTTGCATGGGTTTAAATTTTCCTTCTGTTTTTTAAAATATAGTTGTAGAGTTATAAAATTTTAGGGAGAATATATAGTATAATATATTTTAAGTTAGTTTGTGTGTCTGTCCAGAGATGAATTATTATACAAATACAGTTTTATAAGATCTAAGATCTGTTGTTTTAAAATGTAAGTTTATACTAGTGATTATATGGGTTAAAATTTGACATTGATATTTTTAAGATGATAAAGAAAGTTTAATGTAAGTGTTACCATGTAAGAAATGCCTGAAGCCTGTTTTAATATTAAAGAAAATACTGGAATTTAAATTGTTAAATTAAGTTGGAGCTGTGCTGTCGCCCTTCTCTTTCTTATAAATATTTTGCAAAAGGTAAATTCATATCAAGTATAAGGTGTGTAGTGTTTCAGCAAATTAAGGAAAGTCGATATTGGTCTTAACAATAATAATGTGGAATGTTGACTTAAATGTTGGTTTAAATATGATTATGAAAAAAAATTATGTTAATATTGGTTTTAAACATAGTTTTGTAGTTTTCTATTATTTGCATTTGTTTGAAAACGTATGTATGTATATGTAATTTTAATGCGTTTCAAAACTAATATTGGTTAAGAGAGTAATATAATAGAATAATATTTTATTTCATTTCGGTCTACATAAAGCAGTTTCTGATCTATTTTCATCGATCTCTATTTATCAGTTGTCCATCGTATTCGTGCCAATATTGCTTCGCTTTGAAAATTTTGTTTGGATTTGTTCGATGTCTAGATCGTGATCCAGCGTAGCTCAATTCTTTGTCCAATCTATCTAGCCTCGAAAGGTGAGCAATCACTCACGATTTAACATTCTTATATTTATTAAATTTGATTTCAATTGAAGCAACAATTGAAATATGTTGTTATTAGTTATTTAAATTGTTTATATGCTATTATTTGTAACTGTTCACCTGTGGGATATGGCACCATATCCTGTTGTTTATATTATACTGTTATTGATGATATATGCCTGTTATATTGTTATTATATGCTATCACTCTGCAAGTTCCCTGTAGTTTAGAATTCACTATGGGTTGAAATGATACATACCCGAACGGACTTTAGAATAGGAGAATTTCGTTATGAGTTGAAATGATAGACCCAAGCGATTTTCATTTAATTGAATTTGGGATTAAGGGTTGAAATGATATCCACCCGTATATATTTAGTGTACGGTTTGAAATGATAAATATCCGTAGCACTTGACCATATGATAGGAAATATACACAGACACCGTTGCTCCATATATATAAAAATATTTTGAAATAAATTCATTGTTTTGGAAAGAAATATATGGTCTTAATAAATATTAATTCTTAAATTATTATATATAAAGGGTAATGATATATATATATAGATTTAATAATATTTAATTCAATTAAGATTGATTTAATACATAAATTATGTTAATTATTTAGGTAAATTATAGTTCAAATAGATTTTTGTAATAATTGGGATAAATTAAGATTTGGAGATAAATTTGAGTTTATTAAAAATGGTATTTAAATAAGGATTTATTTAATTAAATCAATTTGAAATTTTGAATGGGAAATTTAAGGGTATGATTTTGTAACTGGATTTTTGATGTAAGTGATTTAATGAATATTTCACGTTTAAATATATTAAAGAAAATATTGAGTAAAATGTAATTAAGGTTACTTAAATGATATTGAATCTAATAAGGGAGTATTTCAAGACTAAATAATAATGAGGTTAAATCGAGATCTATATGAAACTGTTATATTGAACTTTTAAATATTAAAGCCTTGAACTATATTGGAATTTAAATGGTTTATTTTGAGATTCGGATCTGTATTTGAAATAAATATAGTTGAATTCGTTATTTAGAAACTAAATTGAATTTAAATTGATAAATTAAGATTGGATTTAATTTGAATAGGAAGGTCGGGTTGATGTTGAAACAATTTGTTAAGTTGAGGAAATTGAAAATACTTTACTCTATAAATTATTTAATATATATATATAAATACTATTTTGGGAAATATAGAGATATTTGAAGTGAAAATGATATTTGGTTTTGAAGTATAAATTAAGTTGAAAGGACTACGGTGTTATAGTGTATATTTCTACCTTGTAGATAGTTATATGGACCCTTAGAGGATGGTTATCCCAAACATCCTTTAAGTTAATTGTATTTCAGTTGATATTTCACTTGAGTTGGATTTATTTAGATAAGAATGTTAATCCTGACTCGAGTGTTTTGTGTTTTGCTTTACGCTCGGGTCAGACTGAGTGATACAGCATTTGAGACTCACCTTCGAAGTTGGAGTTTGCTTGAAGATCCAGCTATCTATCCTTTCAGTCATCCAGTTGATTGGTCCAGAGAAGTCTTCCGCACATACTAGAGACTTCACTGTATCTGAGATATTCTATTGTACTTTATCTCTAACTCTGATTTTTTTTATAGTAGCTTCATGAACTACTATCTATTTATTCCGCTGCGTATTTTTGTACTACTCTGTATCTGTGATTCTGTGTTTGATTTATTTACTGTATATGTTGGGTTTTGCCAAATTTTAATTAACAATCTGATATTTTGAGCAATTCAAGTCCGACATCTGCGGATGCGAATGGTTGAAAATAGCAGGTCGTTACATATCGTTTGACCAGAAATCGCGGTCAAAATTGATTTGGACGTTTTTGAATGGTGCGTCTGATCGGAAAATCCCTTCTGGGTTATGCAGAGGGGCTAGCACGTTGTTCATCGGCGAAGTTTTGCGGTGAATTGATGGTCGAATTGGTGGCTAGGCGTGGTCAATGATCGGTCAAACGGAGGTGTGTTGGGTTCCACTTGCTGTGCGCACGTTTATGAAAGAGGGAAGTGAGGTTGACGTGGCATGTTGCAAGGTGAATTGTGTTTTTTTTTGTTATTTTATTTTTGAAATTCAAGCGCAATTTTCGCTATATTTTTCCACATACGGACTCGAATTCACGCTAAATTTTTTTTAGGATCGTAATAAAATTCCGGACGCTTTAACGCTGGTTTGGACAGATTTGGAGACCGTCGAATTTTTGGGTTTAAATCGGATTTAAATCCAATTTAAATTCAAAAGGTGAGTGTTTTAACCCACTCACAACTTCTAAAATTTTCTATGTCTGTTAATTTGACTTAAGATATGAGTAGAAATTTATTTATTACTGTTTGGCATGTTTTATTCATCATCGCTGTTAAATCACATTTATTTAATTTAACGGTTAATTAATTTTTTTTATTGCATATAAATGACAGTTAAGATTTATTTATTTGCATATAAACTGATAGTTAAACAATTAATAAATTTATTATTGAATATAAACTGTTAATTAATAACTGTTATTTATTACTTGAATATTTTATATGATATTTATTGATGTTTGTTTAAATTGATGATGATTGAAATAAATTGGTTGATGATTGATATTGGATGAATTGATGATGTGTTCTATCTTATATAAACTGCAAGTTATCGTGCATGTTCATTTCCTTCAGGATTGCGGTTTGAAATGACATACAACCGCATTTTTATTTTTAAATTGCGGATTGAAATGATAAATATCCATATTACTTGACCATAGGATAGAAAATTATATACAAGCACTGCGATATATATAAAAAAAAATATTTTTGAAATGATTTTATGGTTTGGGTATGATACGGATTAATAAATAGTAAATTTGGATATGATATAAATATTTTATATATATATATATATAGTTAAATTTTGAATTTAAGCTATGAATAAATCTGTTAAATAAAAATGAATAAGTTGAAACTGGAAATTGATAATCTATATTATATGTTTTAAGTACATGTTAAGATCTTGTATATATATAGAGTTTTAAATAATTCTAATCAATTAAGATTGAAAGATAAATGGGAAATTAATTGGAATTGAGCTTATTTAAAATTTAACTCCATAAATTGATGTTAACTTATTGAAATTGGAAGTTTAAAGGTATGATTTTCATAACTGGATTTAATGGATAATTCTAGTATAAATAAATGGAAGGAGATAATTAGTGTTAATAAATTAAGTTTTATTTTAAATGGTTATGGATTTATCATGTAAACCTTTCAAAACTAAATAATAGCAAAATGAATTGTTGATTTGAAATTTCCAACCTTAGTTTTGAAATTTATTAAATACTCAAAGTTTGAAACTATTGAAATCGAAGTGTTTTATTTAAACTGAAAGTGAATCTAAAAGTTATGGGTTTAGACTGAATTTAAAGTGAATAAAAATTGTGAAGGCGTGGAAATTTTTTTACTTTTAAAGAAACTTTAAATTCAAATATTTTATTTTATATACTGTTGAATATCCAAACCATTTAAGTTTTGAAAGTTATGGTTTTAAAACTATAGATTTCGAAGTATTATGTTGAAAGTTAAAATTTAAATATTTGGTTTCGAGGTATTATAAATTTTAAAAGTGGCATGATTTTGGAAAAGAAATATATTTGAAATAAAATGATATCATATTTTTTGGGTTTTAAAAAGGAAATGATATCGTATTTATGGGTTTTGAAATGGATAATTTTATTATGCTTTTGAAAGTATAATTATTTTAATGATCGCGGTGTTATAATAACCTTTGGTTGTTAAAGAGACCGAGATCGGAAGTTGTCATACTCTCTGCCAACTCCGAAAAACACTTTAACAACCGTGTACGCTGTGGAAATTTCAGAATGAAGTAGGTTGGTGGCGGCGTTTTCTGTAAGCTAAATACGTGGACCCAACTCCCGTGAGTTGGCATAAGGTGGCTATAACAGGAGCGATTGACGGGTTAATAAGGTAGCACCTTTGATCAGACACATCCCTTCGATATTATACTTTGACTTTTGGATTGATTCGGTGGCCACTTTTGATTTCTTTGATTTGGGGGTGTGGCTCGAGGTGGGCGGTAGCTGCGGCTATGCGTTACCACCGACCCGGAAGCGTAATTGGTATATCTACCCTGGCATTGCCTAGTTGTGCCGTGTCACCTACCCTATCGTGCCTTATACGATTTTGGTTTTGTACCATAACTATGGAGTGCCCTCTGACGACGCCCAATACGGGGGAGATTACAATACTGTATAGACTATGCGAATAGATTATGTGTTAAGGTGGAAAATGTAAAGCTTTAACGCTATTTAAAAGTAAGTTTATTTTACAATTAGACACTATTATAATAGCGTAATATACTACATAGTAAATAGTTTAACGTATCCTTAGGAGATGTAAATTCCGAGCATCTTTTGAGTTACTGCACTCATATTTATTTCTGTTAATTTAACTTACATAAGATCTTTTAGTTCTGACTCGAGTGTTTTTTTCTTCCAAATTCGCTCGGGTCAGTCAGTGCGTTTCAGGATTTGAAGATTTAGCTCTGGAGGACGAAGACGAAGATTTGTATTACTATTATCTAGTATATTATTCCACTACAACATTTAATTTCGCTGCATTGATATTTTGGTATGTGAACTCTGATATTTATTATATAAAGAAGAAGCAAATGTTTTGTAAACTGTTTTATGAACTATATATTGATTATTATATTTTATCCTTCCGCTGTGAGATTCTGTTTTTTTCTCTTCTCTATTTTTCTTATTTACCCCATAAAAATCCGCCCTTCCATATGGTTTGAGTTGGCACGTGTGTCGATTTGAAGCTTGCGAAAAGGCAGGATGTTACATCTGGTATCAGAGCTTTGGTTTAGCGATAGACCATAGCTTTGTGGGGTTTGACTCTTTACTAATAGGGTAGTAATACCCTATGGGAGTCGCTGAGTGTATATATATGAGAGAGCGTATTTGTTAGTGTTATAAAAAGGTTTTAATATTGTGTTAATCTGTTCCGTTTTGTATTTATAAATTCTGGTTGATGCATGGGATGCTATGACATCAATAGGGATTTCTAAACACTTAATAGGACAGACCGACATAGTATTTGTTTTAATATAGGTGAATGAAACAATTTTGCCTATTATATTTTCTATATATAAATTTTTTTCAAATGATGTCTATATTTGGCTGCAATAGATTGGTTGCTAGGCAATAAAGTGTATAAATAATAATAGAAATAAGATTTAAAAATAAAATAAATGAAATTCGGAAATTTAGAACTTAAGTTCCGGGATTTTGAAATTTCTTCCGAATAAATTTTGGAATATAATTATATTGTTTAGAAGTATTTTCTAATAAAGATGATTTTGGAGAAAATAATTTTTGTACTTTCCTCTCTGTCGCTGGAAAATAATTTTGGTGATGGCGGCCGCATCATCAACTTTCATTTACGAGTTTGAAGGGGAAAGGCCACTGTAGTAGTTCTACCGCAGATTCATTTTTGAAAATATATAAATTTTGAATTGTTTTAAATATAATTAGAGATATATAAGTTGCAAGAATATATTTATCTATTGTTTTAAAATAAATTGAAAATTTTACCCGGTATTAAATTCTTAAATTTCCATTAATTAATTGTTTCAATTATTGTAGTGAAACAAAATTTGACTGATAATTGAAACCCTAAATAAAATAAGAGATTTAAATGCTAAGTTATAAATGGAAATTAAAGGAAATTTGAAATTTGTAACATATGAAACAAAGAGTAATATTGTTGAACATTAAATTTAATTAAAGGATGAGATAAAACTTGTATAAGTTCATTTGCATTTTCTTTAACATATATAACTTACCAAATATAAAAGGTTGAAATGTTTAATAAAGAATGTAATGGAAATTGTACAAGTAAAAGTAGGTAATGAAGTATCCAATGAATTGGCTGTTAAATGAGAATTTAATGTTATAAACTTAAGTTATAATTGAAATTTTACCAAGTAAATATAATGAAAGGTAAGTATGACAATAGGTGATTATAAACTTAAGTAATTAAAGTGTAAAAAGATGAGGTCATGCAATTATAAATGAATGTAATATAATAAAGAGAAATTGTAAACTTAAGAAAAAGAGTTGAAGTTATTTCTAAATAAAATGAAAATAAAATTGAAAGAAATAAATGGAAATAAAAAGAATAAACCGTTATATGAATGAAAAGAATCAAAGAACAAATGTATGAATGGAATAAATAAGAATAGACTAAATATATTGCTGAAATTGTTGTTTGTCGTGGTTTGTGGTTGATTGGGTAAGGAAACTTTAAATTTGTTGGATGGATGAATAATCCACTGTGTTTATGTAACAACCCGCATATTTATCGAGTTTACATTTAAATATTTTTATTTAAATATTAAATCGTTAATCGGATTTTGGTCCAAAAAACTACTTTTTGCAAACGGTCAAATTAGGACTCGAGACCACTTCCATTGAGTTCGAAATGTCGTTTACAACTTTTTAAGTATAAACATCGATAGGTTTGGAGTTAGTGAAATTTCACTAACTTTTCCCGCTTTGGACTTTGGGTTAGTTTAGCCTATTAAGCCCAAGTTCCAACCCTCTTCTCCTCACTCTTCATAAATTTCCTAACTAACTCAAGCTTTAGCATTAATGGTGAAGAGAATGGGAAATTAAAACTCCAAGCTCAAATTCAATTGCAACTCCATCATTCAACTCCAAATTCAAGTAGAAGATATTGGATTCAAGCTTTGGATTGCTTCTCCTTGCTTTCAAGCTTCATCTTCATAAATTTTAGTGCAAAGGTGAGATTTTTATCTCACAATTCTAGTCTATAACTATATTGGACTGTTAGGAATGATTCCCCATCACTTTAGCATGTACATTTGCATTTGATTTGGATTGGATTGGCGAAAAACTCCATTTTTTAGTTGTTTGGTGAATTTCCTGAGCTTAGGTCGCTCTGCCTAGGTTAGGTCGCTCGGAATCATTAGCTCGCGTGCGTGGAAAAGTCACGGCCTGCATATTTTGTTCGCCTCGGATTTAGGTCGTAGGTCGTTGGACTTTAGGTCGTTCGCGTATAGGTCGCTCGCGACCTAACCCTTAGGTCGCTCGCGTGTTATCGCGCTAGGTCGCACTGCCTTGAATCTTCACTTCGGAGTTAGGTCGTTTCTGGCCTTAAATCCCCCCTGCAGCGTTAGGTCGTTAGCCTTGGAATTAGGTCGTTTTCGACCTTATATCACAAGGCGGCTCTAGGTCGCTCGATCCTGCTAGGTCGTAGGTCGCGCATCACTTTAGGTCGCTCGCGTGTTAAAACCTTAAGTCGCTCGTGTGTTAAAACCTTAAGTCGCTCGCGTGTTAAACCCTTAGGTCGCTCGACCGATGCACGCGCTAGGTCGCGAGTATTTAAGTCCTTAGGTCGCTTGGCATTGTGACCACTTAGGTCGCACGACCTTGTTAGGTCGCTCACCCTTAGCTCGCGTACCTTCTTAGGTCGCGCATCCCATTAGGTCGCTCGACCCTGTTGTATTTTTAGTTCCCAACCATTAAGTCGGTCGACCTTGCCTAGGTCGTTAGGTCGGTCGGTCCTATCCCTTAAGTCGCGTGACCGTGATAGGTCGCTTACCTTTAGGTCGCATGACCTATGGCCACTTGCTCCAGTTAGGTCGCTCGGCCACTTTGTTAAGTCGCCCACCTTTTTAAACTTAGGTCGCATGACCCATTAGGTCGCATGGCCCCTTAGGTCACTTGGCTTCACTAGGTTGCTTGTCTTCATTAGGTCGTACCGTGACGGGGCGCTGCCCCGCACCCCGCCGGGGGCGCTGCCCCGCACCCCGCCGGGGGCGCTGCCCCCTGGACCCCCGCGACCTGACCGGGCAGGTCGAACCCCGTATAACTCTGCGTAGGCGATCTTATCTGAAGAACATTCAACCGAACTTCCTGAGCTGATTTCCTTGGATTTTATTCGCATCTCCGTATGCGATCTTTGTGACTGATTGTTTCTACACTTACTTATGTGTTTTGTCACTTTATAATATAAAGGTTTCAATACTAGTAGTAAATATCAAAACTCTTTTAACAAACAATTTCAACTCTATTTTTAATAACAAAGCTCTTTTCTTAAACCGTTTTCCAATCTATTAGTATATACAAGCCTTTACCTCACTCGGATGAGAAATCTAATTAAACGACTTAGTAAAACAAGTGGTATGAAACGCTTGCGTTCACTTCGTCGGTTAATTCTTGGACTTGTTCGATTGAACCTCTTATGACAATTTTATTAGTGAAGATTTACAGTTTGTTCGTAAATATTGAAGTTAAGCAAGTGGTTATGGGACATGTAGCTAAACTTCTATATTTACTAGCTTAGTGTAATTGACACTTCTCGTTGATCTTGATGATCGCTCTATGAATTAGACTAGCAATTGCGCGATGTCTCTTTCATTGCAAGGTTAGACTAGACACCACTTGTGTGATTCCATTCACACATACCTTTCTGCTTTTTGGTTAGTCTTGACCTCATTCTGTGTGATTCCACTCACACATGTGGGGTAGCTCCCCATGGTCTTCGGACCGTCATGTGATAGGCCTCTTTCCCTTTTTTTATGATTTCTGGATTTCTCGTGTTGATTTCTGGAATTTATGTCATTGACTTGTTATGAGTACAAGTTTAGGGTATGATGCCCCCTTCGAATCTTTGAGAAGATTCTTGTGATATTGATTATCTCTTATTGATTGATCTTCTGTTGATCATTATTTACATACTTATAGTGGTATGTCGTTATGGATGTTTATGTTTATGCCATATCTTTTATGTTATATCATGTCATCTGATATTTATAGCTAGACTGATCCGTTTATTATTTTCTTAAATAATACTCGGATCAGACCGAGATGTTACAGGTGCTTCTGCTTGACTTCTTCCCAGGGATTCATCACTCTGACTTTTGGCTAACTGTTTAGATTAGCAGTTTTTGTTGTATACACTTGAGATATAGACTCATAGTTGTATTCTTTTGTATAGCACGTGTTGCTATTCTTTTGTATTATCGTGGATCTTATTGACCACTACTCTGATGTACACTTTCATGTGTTAGTTATATATTCATATCTTCTTCCGCCTTTGTGATATGGATATCTGTGACTGATTTGTGATATGATTATTTCTATGTTTGTTTCCGAAGATTATTTATAGCCACCGTGTGATAAGCAATTACATGGATGGTCGCTCCTCAACAGCCTTATTCTCCGTGCTAGTTGACAGCACTTCTCCGGAGTGTTCTTGGCTAGCGTGGGTATAGAGGTGGGGCATCACAGCTTAATCTAAGACTGTTGAGTAAATGATACACTTGATGGTTTATTCTTCATTCCGTACAATTTAAAAGTTTTGAATCCGAACAACTATTTGTTCGTTTGATTACATGGTTGTTTTATATTTGTTGTGTATGCCGTTTGTTGAAATTGTTGGTTGTTCTATTCATTTGTTGTTAGTGATTGAAACCACTTAAATATTTCACTTTATATAAATTGTTAACCCATTGGACTTTATAAGTGAAATGCAGGTTATGGAAGCAATTGCTACTGCTTTTGGTTCCATAAATTAAGCGTAATATGCCCGAATAATAGGTACGTTTCGGATTTCGGTTTATAACGCTATTTTATATATTTTCCCATGTAGGGATATATTAATTTGAAAATATATGTTGTATACTATTACATTTAATATTATATTTTCTCTCGAGCCTCTTCGTACAAAGGAGATTCTGCCAAAAAATTCCGTAAATTTTGGGCTTAGGAAATATTTTGAGAATGTTTTCCAAACTTTAGTAATTTAAGTATAAAAAGATTTAATGATTATAAATTGAGATATTTTATCTAAATTAATTAATTTTATAAATTTAACTATTTATAAAGTTAATGTTTGAATAAGGTATATTGATTTCTTAGTGTTACTTCTCCTTTCTTTTCCCTTTTCGGGGACGAAAAGTTTTGAGTGGGGGAGAGTGTAACGACCCGTAAATTTCATGGATTTAATTTTGTTAAATTAATGAGTTTTGTAATAAAATTTAGTAGAAATAAAAAACTTTTTAAGCAAATATTGAAATGAACGCTAAATTAAATTATATAAATGGCGACTTAAAACCTTTTTACTAGCAATATGAAGAAATTTCAATAAATGAAATAGAGTAAGTATTATACCTGGATATAAAATTCATTTAAATAAAATTTATTTATATGTTAATGTAAATTTAGAAAATACGATAATTCCAATCGTACTCGTAAGCTGTTACTATAAGTTGCATGTTGAAGAGGATGGATTGAATTGAAATTTATATTTAATTTAAATGAAAATATTAAAGGCTTATAATAACGGAAAATTTAGGTAATAAAAGTTAGCACAAGTTGATAAATAATAACCATATAAGAGAAACAAATGTAAGCATTTTAAATATTAATTAATGTTGGTTTGATGATAACGTAACTGGTGATTAATTTGATAGTAACGGAAGTGTGAACGTAAAGTAATAAAAGAGTAGATTTATGTTAAGTAATAATTTTTGGTTTTGGGAAATAAAGTTGAAGTTTTGATAATTAAGAAATTAATAAGAAAAGTATGCAAAGTAAGTTATAGAATGTAAAGTAAGGTATAATAATAAGTAGAAATTGGATGACATTAATACAAGATAATGAAGTGCAAATTTTAGGTTTAAAATAAAGTGTCGATGGAAATTTGATTGGTTATATTAATTGAATGGAATTCAACTTTGATGGGAAAGGTAAATGGATATTTGGTAATAAACTTAAACGGACTTAAATAGTGCATTTATTTAATTTATACATAATAATAAGTAATGATTGAATAAAAACCTATACCTGTAAATATCTATAATATTTGAGTGGAATAATAAACTTATAAATGTGGGTTTGAGATTTTTACAACAATTTTTATGAGTTATATACTTAGGTCATTCAGTTAAAATGGAAATCGTTGCAATAAATATAAATTTAATGTTATGCAAATTGAGATAAACAATTGGAAAATGTTAAAGTAATTGGATATATATATTAAAATAAATGGTAAACCCTTTTATTTGAAATTTATGAATGGAATGAATATAGGTTAGATAACGATTATTGTATGTTGCCTATTTTGGTAACTTGTTAATTTACAATTTTGAAATCAGTTGCAATAATTTTAATTGAGTATTGCGTTAGTGTTAATTAATGTAGTATTTGTAAATGTTTAGACTTTTCGTATTGGATAGTTTGTTGTAATATAAGACTTGGAAATAAAGTTATTAACGTATTGGAAAACGATTACATTTAGATGAAATTAATTGTCTCATTTATGTGGATGAGAATTGTAATTGAAAAGTATAAAGGTAATGAGCAACGGAAATGCATATTTATTTCATAAGTTAATATAAAAGTATGAAACCTATTTGATGAATTAATTGAGTTTCTAAATTTAGCACATGTATATAGTTGGGTTGGAATAATAATTTGGAATAACAACTTCAATATATTTGGAAATAATAATTTATATAAAGGGAAGATGGAAATTTGAATATGTGTGGAATGAAATGTGAGACAAGTGTTAACTGCGTTACAAAGTAATGATAGGCTCAATTAAATGGTTGGAATTGAATCTAATCAGCTTAATTGGAAACCTATTAAAATAAATTTGGATTGGGTGATTTATTTCCAATTAAATCAGTTCACGTTTCAAAATTTAATGCTAGTTTATTGCATATATGTTTATACCTAAATTTAAACTTATGTTTAGATCCAATCAGATCATTAAAAAGAAAGGATTATTTATAATATGAAGATAGGCTAATTTAAGGTTAGTAATTAATGGGTGGAATGAAATGGATTTAATGCAAATGTTATATTAGGCTATAAATCAATTTGTAATAAAATTTTATTTAATTGGAAGGTAATCGATAATTTATGAATTTGATTGTAAATATATACATAAGATGATGATTGTTGATTTAATAAAGAGAATTGAATACGAATGGTATAAAATTTCATTGAAATAAGATTTTATAATTTATTGAATTTACTTTAATTAAATGTAAATGTTTGCACAAAAAATGGACAAACACCTCAAAGTCGAACGATTTAGTTGATTATATGTTGTCCTTAGCGATTTGGGGGATTCATGCAAATATGTAAAAAGCAGGGACTGAACTGTAAAAGACACACAGATTTATGGTGGTTCGGCCAGAACGTGCCTACGTCCACTTTATATGTTATTCTCTCTTTTCTTTCAGATTACAAGTACAAAGCTTTGTATACAAGTATATGAAAGTTGTTTGAAAGTTCCTTCCGTGCTTGAGCTCTCAAACTTGTCTTCCATTGTTGTACCCCTGCCCCTCTATTTATAGAGTGAGGCTGGGGGCAGGGGCCCTGTATGTATATAGCTGCTGGTGAGCCTGGGCTGAAGCAATCTGGTCTGGCGATGTTGGTTCGGTATCCACTTGGTCCGGTAGTGGTTGGAGTGAGTTGGTTCGGCATGGCTTGGGTGGAGAGTTAGTTCGGTGGGACGTTGGTCCAGCAGTGGCTAAGTGGAGTTTGGTCCAGTGATGGAGGAGAGGGGATCTGGTTCGGTGTGGGTTGGTTCGGTGATGGAGGAGAGGGGATCTGGTTCGGTGTGGGTTGGTTCGGTGTGGGCCGGTCCGGTGGTTGTTGAAGGTGAGGCTTGGTTCGGTAGTGGTGTGGAGGTGGAGTTGGAGCGGTGGTCTCCTTCTCCTGGATCGGTGGTAGGGATGGAGTTTGGTTCGGCAGTGGAGTTGGGAATGCCGAATGGACTTCGGCATTGGGAATGCCGGATGAATCTCGGCATTGGGAATGCCGGATGAGCCATGGTATTTCGAATGCCGAATGAGATCTCGTTTCATACTGCCGAATGGACTCTCGCATTGTTTCACCGAATGAACTTTTATATTTGAACCTTGAGTGAAATCCTAGACTTATATACGCTTGCTGGCTGCTTCTTCTTGGTCGTGGTGGAAATGCACACAACATTCATATTCCAGTTTTGACCAAAAATGGGATAATATTTTGCCCCCCAAAACATGCCTTGCGATAGGAAGGCGTGTTTTGTAATGCCACGAGATGGATGTTCATATCCTGTTGATGTCCTTGCGGTAGGAGGGCGTGTTTTGTAATGACATGAGCTGGATGTTCATATCCTGTTGACAACCTGTAAAGAGCTTGATATTTTATATGGCCCCAAATGACGACCATTCGGGATCGAGCTATTTGGGATGAAGCGCGGCCGTTCATGGTCAAGCGCCTAACTTCAAATGACGACCGTTCGCGATCGAGTCATTTGAGGTGAAGTGTGACCGTTCGCGGTCAAGCGTCTAAATCCATGCGACGATCGTTCGAGATCGAGTCATTTGCGGTGGAATGTGATCGTTCACGGTCAAGTGCTTTACTTCAAATGACGACCGTTCAGGATCGAGCCATTCGAGGTAAAGTGCGACCGAGCCCGGTCAGAGGGCGGACCTCAAATGGCAACCGTTCGCGATCAAGCCACGTGGGGTGAAATGTGACCGTTCACGGCCGGTGCGGTTTGCGACAAAAGATGAAATGGGACCGTTCGCGGTCAAGCGCCTTACTTCGGATGACGATCGTTCGAGATCGAGCCATTCGTGGTGAGGTGCGATTGTTGGCGGTCAGGGGATGGACCTCAAATGGCGACCTTTCGCGATCGAGCCATTTGTGGCGAGATGAGTTGTGCCGTTCGAGGCGAGTTTGTGACTGTTCGAAGTCGGGTGCCGTTCGAGGCGAATTGTGACTGTTCGAAGTCGGGTGCCGTTCGAGGCGAATTGTGACCGTTCGAGGTCGGGTGCCGTTCGAGGCGAATAGGTGTGCCCGGGGGGGCTTAATATTAACAGTGCCGGAGTTATTGTTTGGGGGAGTTCCGAATCAAAGACTTCGGCAGTTCGCTGCCATGCAAGAGGTGCTCGTGGACCGTTCGCGATTCACGGGCATACAAGTAAATTTGCAAATATCAAAGCAATAATCATACGAATTCCACAACAGGAATGTTCAAGTCAAGATCAAAGCAAGAGCAAGACGAGGATGTCAAAGTGTAAACTCTTACTATGGTGCGGTCAGTAGTCATTCAGAGCACGCCTATGGATCGTGCGCGATCGCTTACATGTGTAAATGATCTAACCGTGTTAGTGAGAGGCTTGCGACTTGTTCATCTCTTTCGACGTGCCCCCCCCCCCCCCCCCCCCCCCGAGTTCAGGAGGGAATTTTACCTGCCCCCCGGATGAGCGTTCATTCCTTACCAGGTTGCTCAGAGGCCCCTATCTCCCTCTCTGGGATTGGATCAACATGCTCCAAGTGTGGTGCCCCCATGCAGGATCGATGCCTGACTAGCTTCTGAAGAAGCCTCTTGATTTTCCTTCATGTTCACATCTCTCTGGCCTTGGCCTTCTGCTTGATTGTCTCGCCATGACTCTTCCAATCTAAATCTCTAAACTCTCATATTCAAATTCCAAGCGGTAGAATGCCTGAGTTCAGTTCTCAGTGGAAGCACCAAAAATGTTTGCACAAAAAATGGACAAACACCTCAAAGTCGTACGATTTAGTTGATTATATGTTGTTCTTAGCGATTTGGGTGATTCATGCAAATATGTAAAAATCAGGGACTGAACTGTAAAAGACACACAGATTTATAGTGGTTCGGCCAGAACGTGCCTACGTCCACTTTATATGTTATTCTCTCTTTTCTTTCAGATTACAAGTACAAATCTTTGTATACAAGTATATGAAAGTTATTTGAAAGTTCCTTCCGTGCTTGAGCTCTCAAACTTGTCTTCCATTGTTGTACCCCTGCCCCTCTATTTATAGAGGGAGACTGAGGGCAGGGGTCCTGGATGTATATAGCTGCTGGTGGGCCTGGGCTGAAGCAATCTGGTCTGGCGATGTTGGTTCGGTATCCACATGGTCCGGTAGTGGTTGGAGTGAGTTGGTTCGGCATGGCTTGGGTGGAGAGTTGGTTCGGTGGGACGTTGGTCCGGCAGTGGCTAGGTGGAGTTTGGTCCGGTGATGGAGGAGAGGGGATCTGGTTCGGTGTGGGTTTGTTCGGTGATGGAGGAGAGGGGATCTGGTTCGGTGTGGGTTGGTTCGGTGTGGGACGGTCCGGTGGTTGTTGAAGGTGAGTCTTGGTTCGGTAGTGGTGTGGAGATGGAGTTGGACCGGTGGTCTCCTTCTCCTGGATCGGTGGTAGGGATGGAGTTTGGTTCAGCAATGGAGTTGGGAATGCCGAATGGACTTTGGCATTGGGAATGCCGGATGAATCTCGGCATTGGGAATGCCGGATGAGCCATGGTATTTCGAATGCCGAATGAGATCTCGTTTCTGCCGAATGGACTCTCGCATTGTTTCACCGAATGAACTTTTATATTTGAACCTTGAGTGAAATCCTAGACTTATATACGCTTGTTGGCTGCTTCTTCTTAGTCGTGGTGGAAACGCACACAACATTGATATTCCAGTTTTGACCAAAAATGGGATAACAGTAAACACTAATTTTTTTGCAATTAGTCCTTATTTGATATGGAGATTTGGTTAATAAATTTGATGCTAATTGCAATCAGAAATGATAGAAATGGTAAGTTGACCATTTATTCATGATAAGATCTAAAAATCAAATAAATTGATTTTTGGAATTTAAATTGACAAATTGTGAATTCATTTAAATTCGGATCCATCTGTCTATTCCAAATTCTTCTATAAATACCCCGCTAAACCCTACCCTCCACCTACTCTCATTTATCTGCGCGTAAAACTTCTTCAGCTCCTTCTCCTCCTCAATGGAAGACAAGATTTCAGATTCAGATCCATTTCAAAATCAGAGTCAAAAAGTCAAAGTCGTCAGAAAAATCTCAAAATAATATATGTTGAAGCTCTCGACGAGCGTAATTCAATGGTGTAATTCATTTTTCAATTCGATGCATCTTTTGACCAGAAATCGCGGTCAAAATTGATTTGGACGTTTTTGACTGGTGCGTCTGATCAGAAAATCCCTTCTGGGTTATGTTGAGGGGCTAGCACGTTTTTCATGGACGAAGTTTTGCGGTGAATTGACGGTAGAATTGGTGGCTAGGCGTGGTCAAAGATCGGTCAAACGGAGGTGTGTTGGGTTCTACTTACTGTGTGCGCGTTTCTGAAAGAGGGGAGTGAGGTTGACGTGGCATGTTGCAAGGTGAATTGTGTTTTTTTTGTTATTTTATTTTTGAAATTCAAGCACAATTTTCTCTATATTTTTCCACATACGGACTCGAATTCACGCGAATTTTTTTTAGTATCGTAATAAAATTCCGGACGCTTTGACGCTGGTTTGGACGGATTTGGAGACCGTCGAGTTTTTGGGTTTAAATCCAATTTAAATTCAAAAGGTGAGTGTTTTAACCCACTCACAACTTCTAAAATTTCCGTGTCTGTTAATTGGACTTAAGATATGAGTAGAAATTTATTTATGACTGTTTGCATGTTTTATTCATCATCTCTGTTAAATCGCATTTATTTAATTTAACGGTTAATTAATTTATTTATTGCATATAAATTGACGGTTAAGATTTATTTATTCGCATATAAACTGATAGTTAAACAGTTAATAAATTTATTATTGAATATAAACTGTTAGTTAATAACTATTATTTATTACCTGTATATTATATATGATATTTATTGATTTTTGTTTAAATTGATGATGATTGAAATAAATTGGTTGATGATTGATATTGGGTGAATTGATGATGTGTTCTATCTTATATAAACTACAAGTTATCATGCATGTTCATTTCCTTTCGGATTGCTGTTTGAAATGATATATAACTGCATTTTTATTTTTAAATTGCGGATTGAAATGATAAATAACCGTATTACTTGACCATAGGGTAGAAAATTATATACAGGCACCGCGGTATATATAAAAAAATTATTTTTTAAATGATTTTATGGTTTGCGTATGACACGGTTTAATAAATAGTAAATTTGGATATGATATAAATATATTTTATATATACATATATAGTTAAATTTTGAATTTAAGCTATGAATAAATATGTTAAATAAAAATGAATAAGTTGAAACTGGAAATTGATAATCTATATTATATGTATTAAGTACATGTTATGATCTTGTATATATATATAGAGTTTTGAATGATTCAAATCAATTAAGATTGAAAGATAAATGGGAAATTAATTGGAATTGAGCTTATTTAAAATATAACTCCATAAGTTGATGTTAACTTACTGAAATTGGAAGTTTAAAGGTATGATATTCATAACTGGATTTAATGTCTAATTCTAGAATAAATAAATGGAAGGAGATAATTAGTGTTAATAAATTAAGTTTTATTTTAAATGGTTATGGATTTATCATGTAAACCTTTCAAAACTAAATAATAGGAAAATGAATTTTTGATTTGAAATTTCCAACCTTAGTTTTGAAATTTATTAAATACTCAATGTTTGAAAATATTGAAATCGAAGTGTTTTATTCAAACTGAAAGTGAATCTAAAAGTTATGGGTTTAGACTGAATTTAAAGTGAATAAAAATTATGAAGGCGTGGAATTTTTTTTTTTACTTTTAAAGAAACTTTAAATTCAACTATTTTATTCTATATACTATTGAATATCCAAACCATTTAAGTTTTGAAAGTTATGGTTTTAAAACTATGGATTTCGAAGTATTATGTTGAAAGTTAAAATTTAAATATTTGGTTTGGAGGTATTATAAATTTTAAAAATGGCATGATTTTGGAAAAGAAATATATTTGAAATAAAATGATATCATATTTATTTGGGTTTTAAAAAGGAAATGATATCGTATTTATGGGTTTTGAAATGGATAATTTTATTCTGGTTTTGAAAGTATAATTATTTTAATGACCGCGGTGTTATAATAACCTTTGGTTGTTAAAGAGACCGGGATCGGAAGTTGACATACTCTCTGCCAACTCTGAAAACCACTTTAACAACCGTGTACGCGGTGGAGATTACAGAATGAAGTAGGTTTGTGGCGGCGTTTCCTACAAGGTAAATACGTGGACCCAACTCCCGTGAGTTGGCATAAGGTGGCTAAAACAGGAGCGATTGAGTTAATAAGGTAGCACCTTTGATCGGACACATCCCTTCAATATTATACTTTGACTTTTTGATTGATTCGGTGGCCACTTTTGATTTCTTTGATTTGGAGGTGTGGCTCGAGGTGGGCGGTAGCTGCGGCTATGCGTTACCACCGACCCGAAAGCGTAATTGGTATATCTACCCTGGCATTGCCTAGTTGTGCTGTGTCAGCTACCCTATCGCGCCTTATACAATTTTGGTTTTGTACCATACCTATGGAGTGCCCTCTGACGACGCCCAGTACGGTGGAGATTACGGTACTGTATAGACTATGGGAATATATTATGTGTTAAGGTGGAAAATGTAAAGCCCTAACGCTATTTAAAAGTAAGTTTATTTTACAATTAGACACTATTATAATAGCGCAATATACTACATAGTAAATAGTTTAACGGATCCTTAGGATATGTAAATTCCGAGCATCTTTTGAGTTACTGCACTCATATTTATTTCTGTTAATTTAACTTACATAAGATCTTTTAGTTCTCACTCTAGTGTTTTTGTCTTTCAAATTCGCTCGGGTCAGTCCGAGCGTTTCAGGATTTGAAGATTTAGCTCTGGAGGACGAAGACGAAGATTTTTATTACTATTATCTAGTATATTATTCCACTACAACATTTAATTCTGCTGCATTGATATTTTGGTATGTGAACTCTGATATTTATTATATAAAGAAGAAGCAAATGTTTTGTAAACAGTTTTATGAACTATATATTGATTATTATATTTTATCCTTCCATTGCGAGATTCTGTTTTTTTTTTCTCTTCTCTATTTTTCTTATTTACCCCATAAAAATCCGCCCTTCCGTATGTTTTGAGTTGGCACGAGTGTCGATTTGAAGTGTGCGAAAAGGCGGGATGTTACATCGGGGGTGGTTCTCGCAGAGACTGGAGTGCGTAGACATCAACGGGCAAACTGAGATCATTTTTAGAGCCAAACAATCAGTGCATCTCCTGACGATCGTCTTTCGAAATACCGTGCCAGCGAGGAACACATAAAAAACATGTTGAAGCAGTTAGTCGAAGAAAGCAAAGGTAGAAAAACAAGTATTGGGGCTTTGCATCAAGCTAAACTCCATTCAAAGGGAACATCCTTAGAGATGAGTATTCAAGGATGTTCACGATTCCAACTATGCCATCGTATAATAGGACTGTCGATCTTAGAAAACATTTACTAAAGTATGAATGGCATATGGATGGTGATAAGGTGACGAACACTATTTGACATAGTTTTTTTCCTATTTTCTTTGAAGAAGTTGCATCAATGTGGTTCATTAAGGTCAACCGAGATCTATGTTGACCTTTGATGAGTTAGCTAAAAAGTTCTTGGAGCAGTTCCGGCTTCATGCCGCTTGGCCTAAGAACATGTTGTCCTCGTCGAGCTTATCTAAACGACCTAAGGTCTCACTGAAGGGGTTCTTGAATTAATTCAATATTGCTATTACAAAAGTAATTAGTCCGAAGGAGGATCTGGTATTCATGGCATTGGTCTGGGGTATTCACTTGGACATGGTTTTAGTGAATATGTGAAGATGAAGCAACCTAAAACTATGGAAGATTTCCATTGGAAGGCTAATCAGTTTCCGCGCTTAAAAAAGCAAATCTAGCTTTAAGCAATGTCAATGACGGATAGTCAAAGGAGGTTATTCAGAGAAATGTGGCAGCAAAATGTTCTGGAGATAGTACTGGTAATGTGGCAACTGATGTTGGAAATTGAATAAAGGTCCTGACAATAGGTGTATTGACAACAAGAAATGCTTGAGAAATATGAAATCGAAAGATTGCATACCTCAAACACATATCTAGCTACTTAAGGAATGAAATATATAAAAAGCCATCTAGAAGGGTGGCGACCAAGAAAGAAAGGCGCTTTGGAAAGTTCTATTGTTTCCATGAATCTCACAGATACAGCACGAACGAATGTCGGCATTTGAGGTATCTCATCAAAGAATTAATAAGGAGAAATAAGATCCAACAGTTAGTTAAAGTGCCGTAGGAAGGTAAACAATCTGCGAGACCCGAAGGGCCACCTGTCCAAGGAATTCAACCTAGATCTAGCGAAGAAGGGCCTAAGCGTAACAATGGGGGGTTAATTATCAACACCATAATTGAAGGACCTCATCCAGTAGAGAAAATCTGTAGGGAAGTGGAATGGTATATGAGCTCTCTAAAGCATGTACCATAGGAGGGCGCTTTGTTGTAGAATATAGAGCTACCGCCAAACAGCAAAGGGTGATAAATGATGATACTGTATTCATAAATAGAGATGCTGATGGAGCTGAAGCACCAAGTTTAGACCCCACGGTGGTAACGGTTGGATTTGGCCACCAACTTACATAAAATCTAAACACCAGGAGTTCAATAAACATTTTGTTTAACGGAACACTCGATCAAATGAAGATCAACTCGAAGGAGGTTACAACTTGGAAAACCAAGATTCAAGGATTTACAAGAGAAGAAAAATAGCCAATTAGGACAATTGATTTTCCTATGCATTCAGGTCAAGGAGATTGCATGATTTCCAAAAGGTAAAAATTCATTGCAGTGGATGAATATTCGACATATATCACCTTCTTCGGCTGACTGAATCTTGTTGATTTTAGAATTGCACTAGCGCAATAGCATTTAGTGATGATATTCCCTATGGAAAATAGGGTTTGAGTGATAAAACTTGACAAAGCACTGGAAGAGAAAGCTATATTGTGAAACCAAGAGAGGCAAAATGGTAGATAAAGGTAAGAATGTAGAGTGAACTCTCCACATTTATGATTTGCAAGCAAAGCAACCAAAATGTGGATCTAGCTTAGGAATCATAGCTGGTTTGAGAAGGTTATGGATCCCAGGAAGAAGTTATGGAAAGGGCATCAGCAGCAGTAGAGTTGACGGTGAATGTTCCATAACATGGATGATCCTACGTGGGTCTTGGAGATTGGATTTCAACTCAATGCTAACTTAAGGAAAGATGAATTTCCTTCGAGGATATTTTTATTTATTAGCTTGGACACATTCAGATACATTTGGGATATCACTTTAGATGGTATGTCACTGACTGAATATTGATCTAAAGTTCACATTAGTAAAACAGAAAAGGCGCAATCTGAGTCCGGAGCGATTCGCTGCATTGAAGGGAGAAGTGGATAAGCTAACTTCGAACGGCATAATCGGCGAACTTTATACCCCGATTGGGTATCCAACCCCTTGTTTGTCAAAAAGTCAAATGGAAAATGGCAATTGTATTAAATACTCGGGTTTGAACAAGGCATGTCCAATGGATAGCTTTTCTTTGCCCAGGATTGACCAACTGTGTATAGGACTAGAAGACATTAGTTGCATTCATTGATGGATTCTTATTCGAGCTATAACCCATTCCTATGCATATACCGGACCAAGTGGACACTAGCTTTATAATGGACTTGGGACAATACTGCTATTGAGTTATGTCGTTTGGTTTGAAGAACGCCAAAGCCACATACTAGAAATTGGTAAATTCTATGTTCAAGAATCAAATCGAGTAGATAATGGAAGTACTCGTAAATGACATGGCAGTGAAAATATGAGTATCCAAAACCATCTAAAAGTTCTTTCAGAGATTTTTGAAGTTTTAAGGAAATATGGAATGAAGCTAAATCCATCGAACTGTTCTTTCAAAGTAGTATCGGGAATGTTTTTGGGAGTTATTGTGAATGCACGGGACATCGAGGCCAATATGGAGTAGATTGATACCTTAAGGAATGTAACCATCCCAGTTATAAAGAAGGATCTACAAAGCTTGAATTGGAAGATCGCTGCTTTCAGTTGGTTCATTTCGAAGGCCACTAATAATTGAACACCGTTCTCTGATGCTCTCAAGAAGGAAAGAAAAACTTTTAAATGGAATCAAGATTTCTAGAAAACCTCAAAGCGTTATTGAGACACGTTGAGACATAACCGGTCTGGTCCAACCAGCTGGATGGAGAGGACTTACTTGTCTACATGGAAGTGTCTGCTCATGCACTAAGTGCAGCACTGGTATGTATGGAGGCGATGATTCAAAGGTCGGTCTATTATAACAATAAGCATTTTATAGGAGCTGAAAAGAACCATTGGAAGTTGGAAAAACTATTATATTGTTTACTGATTGTGTCTAGAAAGCTACGATCATATTTTCTAGCTCATCCAATCAAAGTACTGACAGATCAGCCTCCAAAGGAGGCATTATGCTGACCTGATACCTCGGGAAGGTTGCTGAAATGGAATAATGAGTTGAGCCAATATGGAGGAGAGCGATAAACGGTCAGACCTTAGTAGCCTTCATCGCCGGGTTTACCATACATGATGGTAAATAAGAATATATGGAGACACACCCTAAATAGAAACTTTTCATAAACGGAGTACTGATGAACATAGTTCAAGCGTAGAAGTAGTGCTTGAAACTCCGAAAGTGCAGCCTATTTACTATGTTTTGAAATTGGAGTCTCCCACAACAAACAATGAGACTGAATACGAGGCTCTAATAGTAGGTTTAAGTATAGTGAAATAACTGGGAATTAAGGATACTAGAAATATTCAGCGATTCCTGGTTAGTGGTTTGCTAGATAATAAAGGAATATTAAGCTAAGGGCGTGAGACTTGCCCCCTACTTGATAGAAACATTGGAACTACTGGAGGACTTAGAGAATTATACGATTACACGTCCCCAAAGAAGAGAACATAAAGACCTACTCGTTGGCCAAACTTACTAGCTTTGGGGAGGCACATGTGATGGGTTTGATTCCAATGGAAGTTTTAATAGCTTCAATCATCAATTAGATGGAATTCGACTGGATTCTAGAGACTACAGAGGACTAGAAGTCATGGATGACACCAATCAAAGATTATCTAACCAATGGAACTCTCTTAAAAGACAAGAACAAGCAAAAGAAGCTCATTAGAAAAGCACGTCGATTGATGATGCAATGAGTATTGTACAAAAGAGGGTTCTCGATTTCCCTTCTTCGGTGTGTAACCAAGGATGTGGCTAGGAAGATCCTCATGGAAATCCATGAGGTCAGTTAATATAATCACATGAGGGGGCAGACTCCAGCTAGCAAGGTAGTTCGCTATGAATATTTTTGGCTGACAATAAACCACGATGCAGTTGATTAAACCAAAAAATGCAACCATTGCCATTGATTTGCAAAGATCCTTAGAGCCTCATCTACAGAACTTACAAAAATGGTTAGTTTATGTCCATTCATAGTTTGAGGAACTGATCTAATTGGTGTGCTACCGATAGCGAAAGGCGGAGCTAAATACGCAATAGTTGCAGTTGACTACTTAACGAAGAAGGTTGAAGTGGAACCACTTTCCACGATCATAGTGAAAAAGGTGATCAACATAGTGCCAAAGAACATCATTTGTAAATTTGGAGTACCTTAGAAGACCATCACGAAAAACGAAACTCGGTTTGAAAGTACCAAATTCAAGGATTTCTACAAGCGGTACAGAATCGAGAAGAACTTCTCAGCGGTAACACATCCGTAAGCCAATGGACAAGTAGAGGTGGTGAATAAAATCATCTTGTCCACCTTGAAGAAGTGATTGACTAAAGTTAAATGCAACTAGGTCGATGAGCTTGCGCTAGGATTGTAGGCCTATAGGATGACCTATAAGTCTACAACTAGATATTTGTCATTTTCTTTAGCTTACGGATCAGAAGAAATAATTTTGATAGAACTGTAAGTCCCTTCTCATTCTAAAACTCATTTTGACCCAAAGGTAAGCGAGTAACTCTTGCTTGAGTCCCTCGATTTGGTTGACGAAAATTGGGAAGAAGCATAATTAAGGGTGGCCGCCCACTAGAAAAGGGTAGCATGACATTTCAATGCCAAGGTTCGCAACCGCACCTTTGCGGTATGCGATCTCGTTCCAATATGAATTCACCTAGGTACAGGGGTGCTTCGTTCGAATTTGGAAGGACTCTACGTGATCGAGGGGAAGGTAGAAGATGGAACGTTCAAGCTGGCAACTATTGGTGGAATCACTATCCTGCATGCATGGAACAACGACCTGCTGTGACTGTAACGACCCCACTTCCTACGCCCAGGAAGAAGTATCGTTAATAAGAAAGAAAGGGATGAGAAAATAGAAAAGATAGAGAAGAAAGAACAACAACATCAGAATCTCACAGCGGAACGAATAAATTATAATAATCATATAAGTATTTACATAACATACAACATCAATCAGAGTTATACAGACAGTACATCACATACTAGATAGTTATAAACACCTGTCTAGTTAATACAACACAACTCAAACAAATAACTCAGAGATACCAATACAGCGGAACTATATATATCTGCAATGCTGAAGCCTCCTGCTCCATTGCTCCTCCAGAATGCGTCAAAGCTAACCTGAATCTCTTGGCTACCCGTAAAAATTTGGGTACCCGAGAGTTTATGAAAACAAAAATAAACTTCGGGTCAGACATGGGTCTGGTATGAGTAACAGGTTAAAGTTATTTAACTTTGAAAATCTTTTGAAAACAAAAGGTATCACGTAAGACTTCCCACACATAAACATGGAAAAGTTTTTACCTTACGCTAACCAAAACATTTGATAGGAAATTCTGTGATATTATAATAGGTCTAGGGTTTTCAAGTAAATAGAAAATAGCCGAAATTGTTACATTTATTAAATTCCAGCTACTAGCCACAAAAGTGGGTAATAAAATCAAAACCGTTGGCACTTATTGGATTGTGGATTCCATACAATGGCAGGGCTACTGGGGTACCGCCCGTCACAGTACGTGGCCTAGATCAACGTACCGAGGATTACTCCCTTCATCCCCTGCAACACAAGGCCGGAACCATTCCTTACTGAACAGTCCCGAACAAGATAACCCCGCAGTTGGTGTCCATCCAACCGCCCACAAAGCCGAATAAAAAAGGACATCTAGACAGGGGAAAATCTTGTCCTGCTTGGGCATGACCCACCTAACCTTGCCGCACCTCCCCTGTTTTATCCATTCCCGGTTGATGAGGCTTGAGGCTGCGATTACCTTTATAGAAAACATTTCTTTGAATGCTCATCGCCCACCTGACGATGTGTTGAAAGCATACAATCCATACAAGTTCGTTCCGGGTTCGAACGAAACCGAAGACATTATCTCGTTACACTCATTTTGGAATCACCCTCAGAGTTAACGACGATAACCCTTGCACTCTGAATCTTCATCTTCACTTCAGATTCATGACCTATCGTTAATTTGGAAACGATGTGGTTTTCGGATGTTCCTAATGCGGAAAACCCGATCCCGGTCTCATCGAAATCCAAAACGTGTCTTTTAGGGCCAAGTTGTCTATTTAGCCTTAACCGTTTAATTCAACATCATCAATATCACACAGATAGATAATTCATAATATCACAGTAAATAATCATACCATCATCATAAATAGATAATTAAAATTATCAACCCAATCAGATAAAAATGTACTATCATGCTTAAATAAACATCCAAGTCACCTAGATATTACTTATCTCATATCTGAGTTCACAACCATCAAATGAAATATTAATTTCATTCATCCATAAGCAATGATTTATAATCTTACCATTTGTAATTAATTTAAAATGAATTAAATCAACTACTTCTATCTCTAATTAATTTAAAGTAAATTAAATTAATTACCTTATCTATAAATCCTGCTTATACAACCAATAATTAAATTTATACAAATTACTTAATTTATCTCTAGATATTTATCTTGATTAACTCCTCTAATTAATCATTTTCTAATTACAGTAAGTAATTAGTCTTTAATTAATTTTACAAATTAATTATTCTAAATCATTTCTAGTAATTAACTTTTAATTACTTCATTTATAATTAATTATATTTATCCTTAATAAATTACATAAATTAGTCTCCACATTATTAATTATTTCTTAATTAAACAATTCTAAATTTACATCATTAATTATATTAATTAATGATCTCTAATTCAGATTAAATCACTTTATTAATCACATTAAGTGATAAATCTTTAACTAAACACAATTATTAATCACCCTTGATTAATAACAACCAGTAATTAATTATCCTTAATTACTCATATAAATAAATTAATTATCCCATAATTAATTATCTCCATAAATTAATCCCCTGATTAATTTCAAAAGTAATTTTCCAAATTACTTTATTAACATATCATCTTTCACTAATTACATTCAGTAATTATCATAAATTACTTCATTAAGTAATTATGCTCCATTGCATACACTTGTAATTAATCAATTTAGCAAATGATTTCTTTAAATTAATTAAAATAAATTAACTAACTTAAATTAATCATCTTATCAAAATAAATTACCATAAGTAATTAATCTCTTAATTACTTCCATCAAGTAATTATCTAATTAATTCCAAAGTTAATCATATATATTAATTAATTAAAAATCTTTAGTTAATTGTCTACATTCAATAATATTTCTTAGTTCACTTCTTCATCGATCTTTATTTATTAACTTTAATACATAGGTCATTCCTTAATTACCCTATTATCCTTAAGATAATTCATTCTTTAATTAATGACTTCATTAACATTATATTTTAAATTTAAATATCATTTGAATCGAAGATTCAAATGATTGTAATTTAAATTCAATTTAAAATCTTTTAAATTAAACTATTTGAATTGTTAATCAAATTTAAATTTCCACATTACATTAATATTTGACCTGCAAACCCTCAAGTTAAACAATTCATTCATTTTGTTTTTATTCAAAAATCTTTAATCAAAAATTCTCAAAATCAAGTTAATTTTTATTGAAACAAATTACTTGTTAACTATTTTATTTTGAACTCATTCTTAAAATATTCATATTTACTGATTTAAACTTTCAGATTTTGAATTCTAAACAAACTTGAATTTCTCAATTTATTTTGATTTTAAACTTTGATTTAACTTTCTTTTGACAACTAACATTAGGAACTCGATTTTTAAATCCAAATCTATTTTAAACTTTTAAAATTCAAATATGCATTTGTATCAAAACTTTAAACATTTGAATTGAACTGCTGCAACATTTTGTTTCAAGTCAAATCTTTGAAAATCTGGAAACAAATCAGGTATTAAAACCTGAAACTCATTTTAGTATTAAAAAAAACTGCATTTTGATTTAAACATAAATTTGAATTCATACTATAATTAGATTTAGACTTTGTTAAATCTTAGTTGATAAATTAAATTCAAATACATCATGATTTTAACTAACTTACATTTTATTTTGCTTTAAATTTGGTTTAAGTTTGGTTTACAGGAATTTTTATACAACCTGTAGCAATTCCAACTTTCCCCTGAAACCAAAGCAAACTGCTTCGGGTCAACTGCCTACTTACTTCGAGTAAAAATGCAATTTACCCGAGACTTCCCCGAGTCCAAAACCTGCACACTAAAAACTGTGACAAAACAAACCTGAAACCAATCCAAATCCAAATAACTTCATAAACACTCAAGTGTATTTAAACATTATACTTATAAATTTAAAATTCAAATTCCATTTTGAACTTAAGATTTAAAATGTTTATCTATTCAACCTATTTTAAATAAATTCATAAACCTTATAATAAATGCATGAAGCATTCATTATTTATATCAGCTACTTATAAGAAAAGGTTTTAAACTGAACTACTCAATTTTATAAAAAAACAAACTAACACTGTCAGGTTGTAAACCAGAAATTAACCTACTCGAGACCAAACAAAGATGCTTCGAGTCGCTAACCAAACTCCTTCGAGCCAGACAGTCCAACTACTCGAGTAACACTCAAGTAACACTCTGCTCAATCCAAAAAAAAAAAAAACAGTCATCATCACCAATGTGCACAGTGAACATGCACAGTCCAACCACTTAACTCCGACCATTTTTGACGACCTCCACAAGTCATCGACCACTGCCTCCCTCAGTTCTGACCACCCGGACCTCCACGCACCCTCGGAGACAAATTTGAGCATCAGACCCAACTGAAATCACCACCCTACAATCTGGAAACACAACAAGCAACAGCCCAAAACCTATAACCTCCACCGCTCTTCAAACAAGAACTGCATCAAGAATCCCACCCTAGAAATTGTGGTATTGCTTCTAAAAATCATGATCAGGTATGTAGTTTCATATCCTAGTCCTGAATCAGTACATTGTGTAACCTAAATTTACACCTATTTTTAGTTTTAAGCAGTAAACTTGGTCCCCAGGGTCAAAATGTCTTATTTGACTTAAGTTCCATGTTTAAAACTAGAGTTTATAGTTAAGCAACCAAGTTTGATTTATATATTAAATTTAAACTGAGCCCAGATCAAAGATTTAAGTTTTAAAAACAAAACAGGAATATTGGAAGATAAAACAGAGAGTACACAGATGAAACAAATATACATATGCATACAGAGGAAACACTAATACATTCTTACCTCCAACACAATGATTCCAGAGTTTATCATGCATCAGATACCTTTTAAACGTAAAGAGATTTTAAAAGAAAAGTGTTACTCACTTAAAACAAACGAGCAGATTTATGATGCAAACAGATTTTGAAATTGCAGGCTTTAAATATGCATAGATTTTCATTTCACAACACTCAGAGAAAAGAAGACATAAATATCCACACAATATATTTATGCATTCAAATATTAGCATGCCACAAGTTTAAAAACTTAAGTTATTTAAAGGAGTTACTCACATTTCTTTTGGTAAAAGAGGCAGAGCATTCTTGTTTGAACAGCTAAAGCTTTGAAACTGAGAAATTATTTGCTTAATTTCTTTAACCATGTTGCCAGTGATTATGTATGATGCTTCAGTTAAAAATAAAAAGGCTTGCTATGTTGAGTTGAACGAATGACAATACAAAAGAGAACATGATATATAAATAGGAAACTGTTGAACAGGTGTAGGTTACAATATGTACAGGTTTCACTTGTATTTGATATAGCAGATTTTTTTTTCATCAGAGAGGTACAGATTTATATCCAAGTGAATTGACAAAATTATGTGCTGATACGATAGTGATTAAGATTTGGTTCCTCCATTAGTTAACATAATTATATTTATGTTTGCTGCAAAAAAAATATGTGTAAGTGTAAGTGTTCAAATCTGCAGACCAAGATTCAGCTGGTAAGAGAAGCTAAATATTTGTTTATAGACATTGGTTTTATTGTTTCTAGTTCGAACTATAATATATACATCTTAGTGAACTGTTTATTGTCATACATTGACCAATTTTATTTGACTAGCATGAAGATATTTTATTTAGCTTTGCATACTTGTCTCATTTTATTTCTATTCTGCCTGTATCTTATGTTGTAAGCTACCTGCACATATATTTTTTTTTTATTTTTATTTTAAGCTTTTTCATTTCAAAACCTTACAGGCTTCCCTGATATATTTGCCTGGTAATGTTTTGTTTTTGTGTTACTTATGTCCCAAACATGAAGTTGTTGTTTTAGTCTTTGCTATGAATTAAGTCTTAATATTTAGTTCTATTTTCTAACATGTGTTTCACTCTTATTTTCTTTTATTATTTTTTTAACATAGACTAACCAATATTTGATTACTTATTATTATTTTACTTTATACTTATATTAATATTAATAAATGTTTATTTTAATTTGAACATTTTTAATGCTTTATTTTTAATTTCCAAATCCTAACTTTCATTCAAACACAAAATTTATAAATAAGGTTGACATGAGAATTTTATTAAAATTTCATTTGTAAACATTTACATAATTAATAGAGCTCATTATTAAGTCAAAATAATTTATAAAAGAATTTATCTCTTTATTAATAAACTACTTAATTTTATCAAGTTCCCTTTAAATATAAGCTAAAATTATTTAAAACAAACTAAACTTAAATCTTGAGTAATTTAAAATCATATAATCATTTATTAAATAGCTTAAATATCAAATCTCTAAATTTTCAAAAATATTAGAATTAGAAACATGTCTATTTATTAAATTTAAAACAAAGATTATCCATTTACAATATATACAGATATATACATTATAAATAGAAAGCAATTTAATTAGCTTCTAAAAGATAAATTATCAGTTAAATATTTATTTAAAAGAATATTAATAAATCAATTCATATATTATTGACAAATATTATCAAATCAATTTAATTTTTAATGTAGATTATTAAATTGATATTGTCCCAAATTTCCGGGATATCACATTCTTCCCCCCTTAAAAGAATTTCGTCCCCGAAATTTAAAACAAAGGTAATTTAATAATCCAATTAAAAATTTACATATGAAACACAAGCATATATCTATCATAAACTAACAATCATAGCAACCAATTCATCCAAACAAACAAATCTAACTATCCAGACAAAATTCTAAATAGAATTTTCTCGAGTTTCCCCAAGTATAAATACCGGGTTACTCGCCCTATAGAATCCAAACAACCAATACTACTACTAAACTACAGAGTTCTCACTCATCTAAATCTACAAAACAAATCAAAATATCAGACCAAACTCAAGTTTGACCCAACAACTACAACTCCCTGAACTGCCGATTCTAAAATCAAAGATAGATCTTACACGTACTCCCTCAGAGATACGCGAAACCCTCCAAATTCCAGTTATCCAAACTGACAATCCAATTCTGAAGACCAAACACTTATCCAAAATCAAATCCCCGATTACAGACTCCAAATTCCTTCGTCTCTAATCCACAAAATTCTTCGGACGATCCTGGGCTTCCTTCATCTTTCCTGATCAGCTCAATCTTACTGATGCCCTATAAACAAACTGAACCAAAGACAATCCCACAAATGGATCTTACCAAGATCAACCAAAATTCAGAACATAAACTCTATTCCAAAATCAGAAAACAGAACTCACATCTCCCGCATCTAGAAAAGATTAAACGGGTGCACTCCAAACTGGCCTCAAATTCTGAGAAATTTTCCCATAGAACTCTCTAATCCAAACACTGCAATATCCAATTGCTTCCAAACTAAAACAGCTACCATCATGCTTCCACTGCGCCACTCTGACTGAATAGATGAAAATGCTGATGATGATCTCAAGCACAGACTGGTCAACACATTCCAAAAATAAAACTTAAAAGTTCCTCCAAAATTCCAAGCTGCTTCACCAACTCAATTTCCAGATGTTGACAAACTCTAACTTCCAGAAGACATCTAGAAAAATCTCTGAAACTCCAAGGAATACCCAAACCATCGCAAGTCACTTTTGCGATCAATACAGCCAAATTCCAAAGATACTGCTCTCTCTTTTACAAATCAGAATAGCTTACACTTCTGTGGCCAATCTATCGAAGAAACAGGTCTACATAATTACTTCTGAATTCCATTCCAGAAAATTGCTAAGCCAGAAGATCTCTTGCCAACACCGAAAACATTCCAAGCTACATTGCTGCCACAGATGCTAAGATTTCCTATCCAAAGCTCTTCGAGAAACTCGGATCTCAAAACAAACAAAACACCCAGCTAAGCACAGCCACAACACCGAAACAGTCACTTCTCCTTACATGTTCCAAAGAAACATCGTTGGAGATATCCATAGTCACTATGTCTCATCACACAGCTACTACACCTTGATGTATCAAAATATCTTGACTTACTTCTGTCCACCCGACAGATTCAAATTCTAGCTCAACCAAACTCTAACACTTCAAAGATGAACTCCGACCCTCACAGGTTTCCTTCAGAGATCGATGAAATCCTTACACCATCCAAAACTTACTTGAGACAGTATTAGGCCTACAGTCTCGACAATTACACCTCCAACCATTGATAGTTGTGTTACACACACCACTACCTATCTACCTTTATAAAATATTGGAAAACCTGATCAGGTAACTCAACAAATAGGTAGAAACAAATATATAAATATATATATATATATATATATATCAAAATTACAAATACGCTCTCTCAAGAAAGAAATCACTCACGAGCCTAGGTATTCACTCAACCTAGCGCTCTGATACCACTGTAACGACCCCACTTCCTACGCCCAGGAAGAAGTATCGTTAATAAGAAAGAAAGGGATGAGAAAATAGAAAAGATAGAGAAGAAAGAACAACAACATCAGAATCTCACAGCGGAACGAATAAATTATAATAATCATATAAGTATTTACATAATATACAACATCAATCAGAGTTATACAGACAGTACATCACATACTAGACAGTTATAAACACCTGTCTAGTTAATACAACACAACTCAAACAAATAACTCAGAGATACCAATACAGCGGAACTATATATATCTGCAACGCTGAAGCCTCCTGCTCCATTGCTCCTCCAGAATGCGTCAAAGCTAACCTGAATCTCTTGGCTACCCGTAAAAATTTGGGTACCCGAGAGTTTATGAAAACAAAAATAAACTTCGGGTCAGACATGGGTCTGGTATGAGTAACAGGTTAAAGTTATTTAACTTTGAAAATCTTTTGAAAACAAAAGGTATCACGTAAGACTTCCCACACATAAACATGGAAAAGTTTTTACCTTACGCTAACCAAAACATTTGATAGGAAATTCTGTGATATTATAATAGGTCTAGGGTTTTCAAGTAAATAGAAAATAGCCGAAATTGTTACATTTATTAAATTCCAGCTACTAGCCACAAAAGTGGGTAATAAAATCAAAACCGTTGGCACTTATTGGATTGTGGATTCCATACAATGGCAGGGCTACTGGGGTACCGCCCGTCACAGTACGTGGCCTAGATCAACGTACCGAGGATTACTCCCTTCATCCCCTGCAACACAAGGCCGGAACCATTCCTTACTGAACAGTCCCGAACAAGATAACCCCGCAGTTGGTGTACATCCAACCGCCCACAAAGCCGAATAAAAAGGGACATCTAGACAGGGGAAAATCTTGTCCTGCTTGGGCATGACCCACCTAACCTTGCTGCACCTCCCCTGTTTTAGCCATTCCCGGTTGATGAGGCTTGAGGCTGCGATTACCTTTATAGAAAACATTTCTTAGAATGCTCATCGCCCACCTGACGATGTGTTGAAAGCATACAATCCATACAAGTTCGTTCCGGGTTCGAACGAAACCGAAGACATTATCTCGTTACACTCATTTTGGAATCACCCTCAGAGTTAACGACGATAACCCTTGCACTCCGAATCTTCATCTTCACTTCAGATTCACGACCTATCGTTAATTTGGAAACGATGTGGTTTTCGGATGTTCCTAATGCGGAAAACCCGATCCCGGTCTCATCGAAATCCAAAACGTGTCTTTTAGGGCCAAGTTGTCTATTTAGCCTTAACCGTTTAATTCAACATCATCAATATCACACAGATAGATAATTCATAATATCATAGTAAATAATCATACCATCATCATAAATAGATAATTAAAATTATCAACCCAATCAGATAAAAATGTACTATCATGCTTAAATAAACATCCAAGTCACCTAGATATTACTTATCTCATATCTGAGTTCACAACCATCAAATGAAATATTAATTTCATTCATCCATAAGCAATGATTTATAATCTTACCATTTGTAATTAATTTAAAATGAATTAAATCAACTACTTCTATCTCTAATTAATTTAAAGTAAATTAAATTAATTACCTTATCTATAAATCCTGCTTATACAACCAATAATTAAATTTATACAAATTACTTAATTTATCTCTAGATATTTATCTTGATTAACTCCTCTAATTAATCATTTTCTAATTACAGTAAGTAATTAGTCTTTAATTAATTTTACAAATTAATTATTCTAAATCATTTCTAGTAATTAACTTTTAATTACTTCATTTATAATTAATTACATTTATCCTTAATAAATTACATAAATTAGTCTCCACATTATTAATTATTTCTTAATTAAACAATTCTAAATTTACATCATTAATTATATTAATTAATGATCTCTAATTCAGATTAAATCACTTTATTAATCACATTAAGTGATAAATCTTTAACTAAACACAATTATTAATCACCCTTGATTAATAACAACCAGTAATTAATTATCCTTAATTACTCATATAAATAAATTAATTATCCCATAATTAATTATCTCCATAAATTAATCCCCTGATTAATTTCAAAAGTAATTTTCCAAATTACTTTATTAACATATCATCTTTCACTAATTACATTCAGTAATTATCATAAATTACTTCATTAAGTAATTATGCTCCATTACATACACTTGTAATTAATCAATTTAGCAAATGATTTCTTTAAATTAATTAAAATAAATTAACTAACTTAAATTAATCATCTTATCAAAATAAATTACCATAAGTAATTAATCTCTTAATTACTTCCATCAAGTAATTATCTAATTAATTCCAAAGTTAATCATATATATTAATTAATTAAAAATCTTTAGTTAATTGTCTACATTCAATAATATTTCTTAGTTCACTTCTTCATCGATCTTTATTTATTAACTTTAATACATAGGTCATTCCTTAATTACCCTATTATCCTTAAGATAATTCATTCTTTAATTAATGACTTCATTAACATTATATTTTAAATTTAAATATCATTTGAATCGAAGATTCAAATGATTGTAATTTAAATTCAATTTAAAATCTTTTAAATTAAACTATTTGAATTGTTAATCAAATTTAAATTTCCACATTACATTAATATTTGACCTGCAAACCCTCAAGTTAAACAATTCATTCATTTTGTTTTTATTCAAAAATCTTTAATCAAAAATTCTCAAAATCAAGTTAATTTTTATTGAAACAAATTACTTGTTAACTATTTTATTTTGAACTCATTCTTAAAATATTCATATTTACTGATTTAAACTTTCAGATTTTGAATTCTAAACAAACTTGAATTTCTCAATTTATTTTGATTTTAAACTTTGATTTAACTTTCTTTTGACAACTAACATTAGGAACTCGATTTTTAAATCCAAATCTATTTTAAACTTTTAAAATTCAAATATGCATTTGTATCAAAACTTTAAACATTTGAATTGAACTGCTGCAACATTTTGTTTCAAGTCAAATCTTTGAAAATCTGGAAACAAATCAGGTATTAAAACCTGAAACTCATTTTAGTATTAAAAAAAACTGCATTTTGATTTAAACATAAATTTGAATTCATACTATAATTAGATTTAGACTTTGTTAAATCTTAGTTGATAAATTAAATTCAAATACATCATGATTTTAACTAACTTACATTTTATTTTGCTTTAAATTTGGTTTAAGTTTGGTTTACAGGAATTTTTATACAACCTGTAGCAATTCCAACTTTCCCCTGAAACCAAAGCAAACTGCTTCGGGTCAACTGCCTACTTACTTCGAGTAAAAATGCAATTTACCCGAGACTTCCCCGAGTCCAAAACCTGCACACTAAAAACTGTGACAAAACAAACCTGAAACCAATCCAAATCCAAATAACTTCATAAACACTCAAGTGTATTTAAACATTATACTTATAAATTTAAAATTCAAATTCCATTTTGAACTTAAGATTTAAAATGTTTATCTATTCAACCTATTTTAAATAAATTCATAAACCTTATAATAAATGCATGAAGCATTCATTATTTATATCAGCTACTTATAAGAAAAGGTTTTAAACTGAACTACTCAATTTTATAAAAAAACAAACTAACACTGTCAGGTTGTAAACCAGAAATTAACCTACTCGAGACCAAACAAAGATGCTTCGAGTCGCTAACCAAACTCCTTCGAGCCAGACAGTCCAACTACTCGAGTAACACTCAAGTAACACTCTGCTCAATCCAAAAAAAAAAAACAGTCATCATCACCAATGTGCACAGTGAACATGCACAGTCCAACCACTTAACTCCGACCATTTTTGACGACCTCCACAAGTCATCGACCACTGCCTCCCTCAGTTCTGACCACCCGGACCTCCACGCACCCTCGGAGACAAATTTGAGCATCAGACCCAACTGAAATCACCACCCTACAATCTGGAAACACAACAAGCAACAGCCCAAAACCTATAACCTCCACCGCTCTTCAAACAAGAACTGCATCAAGAATCCCACCCTAGAAATTGTGGTATTGCTTCTAAAAATCATGATCAGGTATGTAGTTTCATATCCTAGTCCTGAATCAGTACATTGTGTAACCTAAATTTACACCTATTTTTAGTTTTAAGCAGTAAACTTGGTCCCCAGGGTCAAAATGTCTTATTTGACTTAAGTTCCATGTTTAAAACTAGAGTTTATAGTTAAGCAACCAAGTTTGATTTATATATTAAATTTAAACTGAGCCCAGATCAAAGATTTAAGTTTTAAAAACAAAACAGGAATATTGGAAGATAAAACAGAGAGTACACAGATGAAACAAATATACATATGCATACAGAGGAAACACTAATACATTCTTACCTCCAACACAATGATTCCAGAGTTTATCATGCATCAGATACCTTTTAAACGTAAAGAGATTTTAAAAGAAAAGTGTTACTCACTTAAAACAAACGAGCAGATTTATGATGCAAACAGATTTTGAAATTGCAGGCTTTAAATATGCATAGATTTTCATTTCACAACACTCAGAGAAAAGAAGACATAAATATCCACACAATATATTTATGCATTCAAATATTAGCATGCCACAAGTTTAAAAACTTAAGTTATTTAAAGGAGTTACTCACATTTCTTTTGGTAAAAGAGGCAGAGCATTCTTGTTTGAACAGCTAAAGCTTTGAAACTGAGAAATTATTTGCTTAATTTCTTTAACCATGTTGCCAGTGATTATGTATGATGCTTCAGTTAAAAATAAAAAGGCTTGCTATGTTGAGTTGAACGAATGACAATACAAAAGAGAACATGATATATAAATAGGAAACTGTTGAACAGGTGTAGGTTACAATATGTACAGGTTTCACTTGTATTTGATATAGCAGATTTTTTTTTCATCAGAGAGGTACAGATTTATATCCAAGTGAATTGACAAAATTATGTGCTGATACGATAGTGATTAAGATTTGGTTCCTCCATTAGTTAACATAATTATATTTATGTTTGCTGCAAAAAAAATATGTGTAAGTGTAAGTGTTCAAATCTGCAGACCAAGATTCAGCTTGTATGAGAAGCTAAATATTTGTTTATAGACATTGGTTTTATTGTTTCTAGTTCGAACTATAATATATACATCTTAGTGAACTGTTTATTGTCATACTTTGACCAATTTTATTTGACTAGCATGAAGATATTTTATTTAGCTTTGCATACTTGTCTCATTTTATTTCTATTCTGCCTGTATCTTATGTTGTAAGCTACCTGCACATATATTTTTTTTTTATTTTTATTTTAAGCTTTTTCATTTCAAAACCTTACAGGCTTCCCTGATATATTTGCCTGGTAATGTTTTGTTTTTGTGTTACTTATGTCCCAAACATGAAGTTGTTGTTTTATTCTTTGCTATGAATTAAGTCTTAATATTTAGTTCTATTTTCTAACATGTGTTTCACTCTTATTTTCTTTTATTATTTTTTTAACATAGACTAACCAATATTTGATTACTTATTATTATTTTACTTTATACTTATATTAATATTAATAAATGTTTATTTTAATTTGAACATTTTTAATGCTTTATTTTTAATTTCCAAATCCTAACTTTCATTCAAACACAAAATTTATAAATAAGGTTGACATGAGAATTTTATTAAAATTTCATTTGTAAACATTTACATAATTAATAGAGCTCATTATTAAGTCAAAATAATTTATAAAAGAATTTATCTCTTTATTAATAAACTACTTAATTTTATCAAGTTACCTTTAAATATAAGCTAAAATTATTTAAAACAAACTAAACTTAAATCTTGAGTAATTTAAAATCATATAATCATTTATTAAATAGCTTAAATATCAAATCTCTAAATTTTCAAAAATATTAGAATTAGAAACATGTCTATTTATTAAATTTAAAACAAAGATTATCCATTTACAATATATACAGATATATACATTATAAATAGAAAGCAATTTAATTAGCTTCTAAAAGATAAATTATCAGTTAAATATTTATTTAAAAGAATATTAATAAATCAATTCATATATTATTGACAAATATTATCAAATCAATTTAATTTTTAATGTAGATTATTAAATTGATATTGTCCCAAATTTCTGGGATATCACATTCTTCCCCCCTTAAAAGAATTTCGTCCCCGAAATTTAAAACAAAGGTAATTTAATAATCCAATTAAAAATTTACATATGAAACACAAGCATATATCTATCATAAACTAACAATCATAGCAACCAATTCATCCAAACAAACAAATCTAACTATCCAGACAAAATTCTAAATAGAATTTTCTCGAGTTTCCCCAAGTATAAATACCGGGTTACTCGCCCTATAGAATCCAAACAACCAATACTACTACTAAACTACAGAGTTCTCACTCATCTAAATCTACAAAACAAATCAAAATATCAGACCAAACTCAAGTTTGACCCAACAACTACAACTCCCTGAACTGCTGATTCTAAAATCAAAGATAGATCTTACACGTACTCCCTCAGAGATACGCGAAACCCTCCAAATTCCAGTTATCCAAACTGACAATCCAATTCTGAAGACCAAACACTTATCCAAAATCAAATCCCCGATTACAGACTCCAAATTCCTTCGTCTCTAATCCACAAAATTCTTCGGACGATCCTGGGCTTCCTTCATCTTTCCTGATCAGCTCAATCTTACTGATGCCCTATAAACAAACTGAACCAAAGACAATCCCACAAATGGATCTTACCAAGATCAACCAAAATTCAGAACATAAACTCTATTCCAAAATCAGAAAACAGAACTCACATCTCCCGCATCTAGAAAAGATTAAACGGGTGCACTCCAAACTGGCCTCAAATTCTGAGAAATTTTCCCATAGAACTCTCTAATCCAAACACTGCAATATCCAATTGCTTCCAAACTAAAACAGCTACCATCATGCTTCCACTGCGCCACTCTGACTGAATAGATGAAAATGCTGATGATGATCTCAAGCACAGACTGGTCAACACATTCCAAAAATAAAACTTAAAAGTTCCTCCAAAATTCCAAGCTGCTTCACCAACTCAATTTCCAGATGTTGACAAACTCTAACTTCCAGAAGACATCTAGAAAAATCTCTGAAACTCCAAGGAATACCCAAACCATCGCAAGTCACTTTTGCGATCAATACAGCCAAATTCCAAAGATACTGCTCTCTCTTTTACAAATCAGAATAGCTTACACTTCTGTGGCCAATCTATCGAAGAAACAGGTCTACATAATTACTTCTGAATTCCATTCCAGAAAATTGCTAAGCCAGAAGATCTCTTGCCAACACCGAAAACATTCCAAGCTACATTGCTGCCACAGATGCTAAGATTTCCTATCCAAAGCTCTTCGAGAAACTCGGATCTCAAAACAAACAAAACACCCAGCTAAGCACAGCCACAACACCGAAACAGTCACTTCTCCTTACATGTTCCAAAGAAACATCGTTGGAGATATCCATAGTCACTATGTCTCATCACACAGCTACTACACCTTGATGTATCAAAATATCTTGACTTACTTCTGTCCACCCGACAGATTCAAATTCTAGCTCAACCAAACTCTAACACTTCAAAGATGAACTCCGACCCTCACAGGTTTCCTTCAGAGATCGATGAAATCCTTACACCATCCAAAACTTACTTGAGACAGTATTAGGCCTACAGTCTCGACAATTACACCTCCAACCATTGATAGTTGTGTTACACACACCACTACCTATCTACCTTTATAAAATATTGGAAAACCTGATCAGGTAACTCAACAAATAGGTAGAAACAAATATATAAATATATATATATATATATCAAAATTACAAATACGCTCTCTCAAGAAAGAAATCACTCACGAGCCTAGGTATTCACTCAACCTAGCGCTCTGATACCACTGTAACGACCCCACTTCCTACGCCCAGGAAGAAGTATCGTTAATAAGAAAGAAAGGGATGAGAAAATAGAAAAGATAGAGAAGAAAGAACAACAACATCAGAATCTCACAGCGGAACGAATAAATTATAATAATCATATAAGTATTTACATAATATACAACATCAATCAGAGTTATACAGACAGTACATCACATACTAGACAGTTATAAACACCTGTCTAGTTAATACAACACAACTCAAACAAATAACTCAGAGATACCAATACAGCGGAACTATATATATCTGCAACGCTGAAGCCTCCTGCTCCATTGCTCCTCCAGAATGCGTCAAAGCTAACCTGAATCTCTTGGCTACCCGTAAAAATTTGGGTACCCGAGAGTTTATGAAAACAAAAATAAACTTCGGGTCAGACATGGGTCTGGTATGAGTAACAGGTTAAAGTTATTTAACTTTGAAAATCTTTTGAAAACAAAAGGTATCACGTAAGACTTCCCACACATAAACATGGAAAAGTTTTTACCTTACGCTAACCAAAACATTTGATAGGAAATTCTGTGATATTATAATAGGTCTAGGGTTTTCAAGTAAATAGAAAATAGCCGAAATTGTTACATTTATTAAATTCCAGCTACTAGCCACAAAAGTGGGTAATAAAATCAAAACCGTTGGCACTTATTGGATTGTGGATTCCATACAATGGCAGGGCTACTGGGGTACCGCCCGTCACAGTACGTGGCCTAGATCAACGTACCGAGGATTACTCCCTTCATCCCCTGCAACACAAGGCCGGAACCATTCCTTACTGAACAGTCCCGAACAAGATAACCCCGCAGTTGGTGTACATCCAACCGCCCACAAAGCCGAATAAAAAGGGACATCTAGACAGGGGAAAATCTTGTCCTGCTTGGGCATGACCCACCTAACCTTGCTGCACCTCCCCTGTTTTAGCCATTCCCGGTTGATGAGGCTTGAGGCTGCGATTACCTTTATAGAAAACATTTCTTAGAATGCTCATCGCCCACCTGACGATGTGTTGAAAGCATACAATCCATACAAGTTCGTTCCGGGTTCGAACGAAACCGAAGACATTATCTCGTTACACTCATTTTGGAATCACCCTCAGAGTTAACGACGATAACCCTTGCACTCCGAATCTTCATCTTCACTTCAGATTCACGACCTATCGTTAATTTGGAAACGATGTGGTTTTCGGATGTTCCTAATGCGGAAAACCCGATCCCGGTCTCATCGAAATCCAAAACGTGTCTTTTAGGGCCAAGTTGTCTATTTAGCCTTAACCGTTTAATTCAACATCATCAATATCACACAGATAGATAATTCATAATATCATAGTAAATAATCATACCATCATCATAAATAGATAATTAAAATTATCAACCCAATCAGATAAAAATGTACTATCATGCTTAAATAAACATCCAAGTCACCTAGATATTACTTATCTCATATCTGAGTTCACAACCATCAAATGAAATATTAATTTCATTCATCCATAAGCAATGATTTATAATCTTACCATTTGTAATTAATTTAAAATGAATTAAATCAACTACTTCTATCTCTAATTAATTTAAAGTAAATTAAATTAATTACCTTATCTATAAATCCTGCTTATACAACCAATAATTAAATTTATACAAATTACTTAATTTATCTCTAGATATTTATCTTGATTAACTCCTCTAATTAATCATTTTCTAATTACAGTAAGTAATTAGTCTTTAATTAATTTTACAAATTAATTATTCTAAATCATTTCTAGTAATTAACTTTTAATTACTTCATTTATAATTAATTACATTTATCCTTAATAAATTACATAAATTAGTCTCCACATTATTAATTATTTCTTAATTAAACAATTCTAAATTTACATCATTAATTATATTAATTAATGATCTCTAATTCAGATTAAATCACTTTATTAATCACATTAAGTGATAAATCTTTAACTAAACACAATTATTAATCACCCTTGATTAATAACAACCAGTAATTAATTATCCTTAATTACTCATATAAATAAATTAATTATCCCATAATTAATTATCTCCATAAATTAATCCCCTGATTAATTTCAAAAGTAATTTTCCAAATTACTTTATTAACATATCATCTTTCACTAATTACATTCAGTAATTATCATAAATTACTTCATTAAGTAATTATGCTCCATTACATACACTTGTAATTAATCAATTTAGCAAATGATTTCTTTAAATTAATTAAAATAAATTAACTAACTTAAATTAATCATCTTATCAAAATAAATTACCATAAGTAATTAATCTCTTAATTACTTCCATCAAGTAATTATCTAATTAATTCCAAAGTTAATCATATATATTAATTAATTAAAAATCTTTAGTTAATTGTCTACATTCAATAATATTTCTTAGTTCACTTCTTCATCGATCTTTATTTATTAACTTTAATACATAGGTCATTCCTTAATTACCCTATTATCCTTAAGATAATTCATTCTTTAATTAATGACTTCATTAACATTATATTTTAAATTTAAATATCATTTGAATCGAAGATTCAAATGATTGTAATTTAAATTCAATTTAAAATCTTTTAAATTAAACTATTTGAATTGTTAATCAAATTTAAATTTCCACATTACATTAATATTTGACCTGCAAACCCTCAAGTTAAACAATTCATTCATTTTGTTTTTATTCAAAAATCTTTAATCAAAAATTCTCAAAATCAAGTTAATTTTTATTGAAACAAATTACTTGTTAACTATTTTATTTTGAACTCATTCTTAAAATATTCATATTTACTGATTTAAACTTTCAGATTTTGAATTCTAAACAAACTTGAATTTCTCAATTTATTTTGATTTTAAACTTTGATTTAACTTTCTTTTGACAACTAACATTAGGAACTCGATTTTTAAATCCAAATCTATTTTAAACTTTTAAAATTCAAATATGCATTTGTATCAAAACTTTAAACATTTGAATTGAACTGCTGCAACATTTTGTTTCAAGTCAAATCTTTGAAAATCTGGAAACAAATCAGGTATTAAAACCTGAAACTCATTTTAGTATTAAAAAAAACTGCATTTTGATTTAAACATAAATTTGAATTCATACTATAATTAGATTTAGACTTTGTTAAATCTTAGTTGATAAATTAAATTCAAATACATCATGATTTTAACTAACTTACATTTTATTTTGCTTTAAATTTGGTTTAAGTTTGGTTTACAGGAATTTTTATACAACCTGTAGCAATTCCAACTTTCCCCTGAAACCAAAGCAAACTGCTTCGGGTCAACTGCCTACTTACTTCGAGTAAAAATGCAATTTACCCGAGACTTCCCCGAGTCCAAAACCTGCACACTAAAAACTGTGACAAAACAAACCTGAAACCAATCCAAATCCAAATAACTTCATAAACACTCAAGTGTATTTAAACATTATACTTATAAATTTAAAATTCAAATTCCATTTTGAACTTAAGATTTAAAATGTTTATCTATTCAACCTATTTTAAATAAATTCATAAACCTTATAATAAATGCATGAAGCATTCATTATTTATATCAGCTACTTATAAGAAAAGGTTTTAAACTGAACTACTCAATTTTATAAAAAAACAAACTAACACTGTCAGGTTGTAAACCAGAAATTAACCTACTCGAGACCAAACAAAGATGCTTCGAGTCGCTAACCAAACTCCTTCGAGCCAGACAGTCCAACTACTCGAGTAACACTCAAGTAACACTCTGCTCAATCCAAAAAAAAAAAAACAGTCATCATCACCAATGTGCACAGTGAACATGCACAGTCCAACCACTTAACTCCGACCATTTTTGACGACCTCCACAAGTCATCGACCACTGCCTCCCTCAGTTCTGACCACCCGGACCTCCACGCACCCTCGGAGACAAATTTGAGCATCAGACCCAACTGAAATCACCACCCTACAATCTGGAAACACAACAAGCAACAGCCCAAAACCTATAACCTCCACCGCTCTTCAAACAAGAACTGCATCAAGAATCCCACCCTAGAAATTGTGGTATTGCTTCTAAAAATCATGATCAGGTATGTAGTTTCATATCCTAGTCCTGAATCAGTACATTGTGTAACCTAAATTTACACCTATTTTTAGTTTTAAGCAGTAAACTTGGTCCCCAGGGTCAAAATGTCTTATTTGACTTAAGTTCCATGTTTAAAACTAGAGTTTATAGTTAAGCAACCAAGTTTGATTTATATATTAAATTTAAACTGAGCCCAGATCAAAGATTTAAGTTTTAAAAACAAAACAGGAATATTGGAAGATAAAACAGAGAGTACACAGATGAAACAAATATACATATGCATACAGAGGAAACACTAATACATTCTTACCTCCAACACAATGATTCCAGAGTTTATCATGCATCAGATACCTTTTAAACGTAAAGAGATTTTAAAAGAAAAGTGTTACTCACTTAAAACAAACGAGCAGATTTATGATGCAAACAGATTTTGAAATTGCAGGCTTTAAATATGCATAGATTTTCATTTCACAACACTCAGAGAAAAGAAGACATAAATATCCACACAATATATTTATGCATTCAAATATTAGCATGCCACAAGTTTAAAAACTTAAGTTATTTAAAGGAGTTACTCACATTTCTTTTGGTAAAAGAGGCAGAGCATTCTTGTTTGAACAGCTAAAGCTTTGAAACTGAGAAATTATTTGCTTAATTTCTTTAACCATGTTGCCAGTGATTATGTATGATGCTTCAGTTAAAAATAAAAAGGCTTGCTATGTTGAGTTGAACGAATGACAATACAAAAGAGAACATGATATATAAATAGGAAACTGTTGAACAGGTGTAGGTTACAATATGTACAGGTTTCACTTGTATTTGATATAGCAGATTTTTTTTTCATCAGAGAGGTACAGATTTATATCCAAGTGAATTGACAAAATTATGTGCTGATACGATAGTGATTAAGATTTGGTTCCTCCATTAGTTAACATAATTATATTTATGTTTGCTGCAAAAAAAATATGTGTAAGTGTAAGTGTTCAAATCTGCAGACCAAGATTCAGCTTGTATGAGAAGCTAAATATTTGTTTATAGACATTGGTTTTATTGTTTCTAGTTCGAACTATAATATATACATCTTAGTGAACTGTTTATTGTCATACTTTGACCAATTTTATTTGACTAGCATGAAGATATTTTATTTAGCTTTGCATACTTGTCTCATTTTATTTCTATTCTGCCTGTATCTTATGTTGTAAGCTACCTGCACATATATTTTTTTTTTATTTTTATTTTAAGCTTTTTCATTTCAAAACCTTACAGGCTTCCCTGATATATTTGCCTGGTAATGTTTTGTTTTTGTGTTACTTATGTCCCAAACATGAAGTTGTTGTTTTAGTCTTTGCTATGAATTAAGTCTTAATATTTAGTTCTATTTTCTAACATGTGTTTCACTCTTATTTTCTTTTATTATTTTTTTAACATAGACTAACCAATATTTGATTACCTCTTATTATTTTACTTTATACTTATATTAATATTAATAAATGTTTATTTTAATTTGAACATTTTTAATGCTTTATTTTTAATTTCCAAATCCTAACTTTCATTCAAACACAAAATTTATAAATAAGGTTGACATGAGAATTTTATTAAAATTTCATTTGTAAACATTTACATAATTAATAGAGCTCATTATTAAGTCAAAATAATTTATAAAAGAATTTATCTCTTTATTAATAAACTACTTAATTTTATCAAGTTGCCTTTAAATATAAGCTAAAATTATTTAAAACAAACTAAACTTAAATCTTGAGTAATTTAAAATCATATAATCATTTATTAAATAGCTTAAATATCAAATCTCTAAATTTTCAAAAATATTAGAATTAGAAACATGTCTATTTATTAAATTTAAAACAAAGATTATCCATTTACAATATATACAGATATATACATTATAAATAGAAAGCAATTTAATTAGCTTCTAAAAGATAAATTATCAGTTAAATATTTATTTAAAAGAATATTAATAAATCAATTCATATATTATTGACAAATATTATCAAATCAATTTAATTTTTAATGTATATTATTAAATTGATATTGTCCCAAATTTCTGGGATATCACATTCTTCCCCCCTTAAAAGAATTTCGTCCCCGAAATTTAAAACAAAGGTAATTTAATAATCCAATTAAAAATTTACATATGAAACACAAGCATATATCTATCATAAACTAACAATCATAGCAACCAATTCATCCAAACAAACAAATCTAACTATCCAGACAAAATTCTAAATAGAATTTTCTCGAGTTTCCCCAAGTATAAATACCGGGTTACTCGCCCTATAGAATCCAAACAACCAATACTACTACTAAACTACAGAGTTCTCACTCATCTAAATCTACAAAACAAATCAAAATATCAGACCAAACTCAAGTTTGACCCAACAACTACAACTCCCTGAACTGCTGATTCTAAAATCAAAGATAGATCTTACACGTACTCCCTCAGAGATACGCGAAACCCTCCAAATTCCAGTTATCCAAACTGACAATCCAATTCTGAAGACCAAACACTTATCCAAAATCAAATCCCCGATTACAGACTCCAAATTCCTTCGTCTCTAATCCACAAAATTCTTCGGACGATCCTGGGCTTCCTTCATCTTTCCTGATCAGCTCAATCTTACTGATGCCCTATAAACAAACTGAACCAAAGACAATCCCACAAATGGATCTTACCAAGATCAACCAAAATTCAGAACATAAACTCTATTCCAAAATCAGAAAACAGAACTCACATCTCCCGCATCTAGAAAAGATTAAACGGGTGCACTCCAAACTGGCCTCAAATTCTGAGAAATTTTCCCATAGAACTCTCTAATCCAAACACTGCAATATCCAATTGCTTCCAAACTAAAACAGCTACCATCATGCTTCCACTGCGCCACTCTGACTGAATAGATGAAAATGCTGATGATGATCTCAAGCACAGACTGGTCAACACATTCCAAAAATAAAACTTAAAAGTTCCTCCAAAATTCCAAGCTGCTTCACCAACTCAATTTCCAGATGTTGACAAACTCTAACTTCCAGAAGACATCTAGAAAAATCTCTGAAACTCCAAGGAATACCCAAACCATCGCAAGTCACTTTTGCGATCAATACAGCCAAATTCCAAAGATACTGCTCTCTCTTTTACAAATCAGAATAGCTTACACTTCTGTGGCCAATCTATCGAAGAAACAGGTCTACATAATTACTTCTGAATTCCATTCCAGAAAATTGCTAAGCCAGAAGATCTCTTGCCAACACCGAAAACATTCCAAGCTACATTGCTGCCACAGATGCTAAGATTTCCTATCCAAAGCTCTTCGAGAAACTCGGATCTCAAAACAAACAAAACACCCAGCTAAGCACAGCCACAACACCGAAACAGTCACTTCTCCTTACATGTTCCAAAGAAACATCGTTGGAGATATCCATAGTCACTATGTCTCATCACACAGCTACTACACCTTGATGTATCAAAATATCTTGACTTACTTCTGTCCACCCGACAGATTCAAATTCTAGCTCAACCAAACTCTAACACTTCAAAGATGAACTCCGACCCTCACAGGTTTCCTTCAGAGATCGATGAAATCCTTACACCATCCAAAACTTACTTGAGACAGTATTAGGCCTACAGTCTCGACAATTACACCTCCAACCATTGATAGTTGTGTTACACACACCACTACCTATCTACCTTTATAAAATATTGGAAAACCTGATCAGGTAACTCAACAAATAGGTAGAAACAAATATATAAATATATATATATATATATATCAAAATTACAAATACGCTCTCTCAAGAAAGAAATCACTCACGAGCCTAGGTATTCACTCAACCTAGCGCTCTGATACCACTGTAACGACCCCACTTCCTACGCCCAGGAAGAAGTATCGTTAATAAGAAAGAAAGGGATGAGAAAATAGAAAAGATAGAGAAGAAAGAACAACAACATCAGAATCTCACAGCGGAACGAATAAATTATAATAATCATATAAGTATTTACATAATATACAACATCAATCAGAGTTATACAGACAGTACATCACATACTAGACAGTTATAAACACCTGTCTAGTTAATACAACACAACTCAAACAAATAACTCAGAGATACCAATACAGCGGAACTATATATATCTGCAACGCTGAAGCCTCCTGCTCCATTGCTCCTCCAGAATGCGTCAAAGCTAACCTGAATCTCTTGGCTACCCGTAAAAATTTGGGTACCCGAGAGTTTATGAAAACAAAAATAAACTTCGGGTCAGACATGGGTCTGGTATGAGTAACAGGTTAAAGTTATTTAACTTTGAAAATCTTTTGAAAACAAAAGGTATCACGTAAGACTTCCCACACATAAACATGGAAAAGTTTTTACCTTACGCTAACCAAAACATTTGATAGGAAATTCTGTGATATTATAATAGGTCTAGGGTTTTCAAGTAAATAGAAAATAGCCGAAATTGTTACATTTATTAAATTCCAGCTACTAGCCACAAAAGTGGGTAATAAAATCAAAACCGTTGGCACTTATTGGATTGTGGATTCCATACAATGGCAGGGCTACTGGGGTACCGCCCGTCACAGTACGTGGCCTAGATCAACGTACCGAGGATTACTCCCTTCATCCCCTGCAACACAAGGCCGGAACCATTCCTTACTGAACAGTCCCGAACAAGATAACCCCGCAGTTGGTGTACATCCAACCGCCCACAAAGCCGAATAAAAAGGGACATCTAGACAGGGGAAAATCTTGTCCTGCTTGGGCATGACCCACCTAACCTTGCTGCACCTCCCCTGTTTTAGCCATTCCCGGTTGATGAGGCTTGAGGCTGCGATTACCTTTATAGAAAACATTTCTTAGAATGCTCATCGCCCACCTGACGATGTGTTGAAAGCATACAATCCATACAAGTTCGTTCCGGGTTCGAACGAAACCGAAGACATTATCTCGTTACACTCATTTTGGAATCACCCTCAGAGTTAACGACGATAACCCTTGCACTCCGAATCTTCATCTTCACTTCAGATTCACGACCTATCGTTAATTTGGAAACGATGTGGTTTTCGGATGTTCCTAATGCGGAAAACCCGATCCCGGTCTCATCGAAATCCAAAACGTGTCTTTTAGGGCCAAGTTGTCTATTTAGCCTTAACCGTTTAATTCAACATCATCAATATCACACAGATAGATAATTCATAATATCATAGTAAATAATCATACCATCATCATAAATAGATAATTAAAATTATCAACCCAATCAGATAAAAATGTACTATCATGCTTAAATAAACATCCAAGTCACCTAGATATTACTTATCTCATATCTGAGTTCACAACCATCAAATGAAATATTAATTTCATTCATCCATAAGCAATGATTTATAATCTTACCATTTGTAATTAATTTAAAATGAATTAAATCAACTACTTCTATCTCTAATTAATTTAAAGTAAATTAAATTAATTACCTTATCTATAAATCCTGCTTATACAACCAATAATTAAATTTATACAAATTACTTAATTTATCTCTAGATATTTATCTTGATTAACTCCTCTAATTAATCATTTTCTAATTACAGTAAGTAATTAGTCTTTAATTAATTTTACAAATTAATTATTCTAAATCATTTCTAGTAATTAACTTTTAATTACTTCATTTATAATTAATTACATTTATCCTTAATAAATTACATAAATTAGTCTCCACATTATTAATTATTTCTTAATTAAACAATTCTAAATTTACATCATTAATTATATTAATTAATGATCTCTAATTCAGATTAAATCACTTTATTAATCACATTAAGTGATAAATCTTTAACTAAACACAATTATTAATCACCCTTGATTAATAACAACCAGTAATTAATTATCCTTAATTACTCATATAAATAAATTAATTATCCCATAATTAATTATCTCCATAAATTAATCCCCTGATTAATTTCAAAAGTAATTTTCCAAATTACTTTATTAACATATCATCTTTCACTAATTACATTCAGTAATTATCATAAATTACTTCATTAAGTAATTATGCTCCATTACATACACTTGTAATTAATCAATTTAGCAAATGATTTCTTTAAATTAATTAAAATAAATTAACTAACTTAAATTAATCATCTTATCAAAATAAATTACCATAAGTAATTAATCTCTTAATTACTTCCATCAAGTAATTATCTAATTAATTCCAAAGTTAATCATATATATTAATTAATTAAAAATCTTTAGTTAATTGTCTACATTCAATAATATTTCTTAGTTCACTTCTTCATCGATCTTTATTTATTAACTTTAATACATAGGTCATTCCTTAATTACCCTATTATCCTTAAGATAATTCATTCTTTAATTAATGACTTCATTAACATTATATTTTAAATTTAAATATCATTTGAATCGAAGATTCAAATGATTGTAATTTAAATTCAATTTAAAATCTTTTAAATTAAACTATTTGAATTGTTAATCAAATTTAAATTTCCACATTACATTAATATTTGACCTGCAAACCCTCAAGTTAAACAATTCATTCATTTTGTTTTTATTCAAAAATCTTTAATCAAAAATTCTCAAAATCAAGTTAATTTTTATTGAAACAAATTACTTGTTAACTATTTTATTTTGAACTCATTCTTAAAATATTCATATTTACTGATTTAAACTTTCAGATTTTGAATTCTAAACAAACTTGAATTTCTCAATTTATTTTGATTTTAAACTTTGATTTAACTTTCTTTTGACAACTAACATTAGGAACTCGATTTTTAAATCCAAATCTATTTTAAACTTTTAAAATTCAAATATGCATTTGTATCAAAACTTTAAACATTTGAATTGAACTGCTGCAACATTTTGTTTCAAGTCAAATCTTTGAAAATCTGGAAACAAATCAGGTATTAAAACCTGAAACTCATTTTAGTATTAAAAAAAACTGCATTTTGATTTAAACATAAATTTGAATTCATACTATAATTAGATTTAGACTTTGTTAAATCTTAGTTGATAAATTAAATTCAAATACATCATGATTTTAACTAACTTACATTTTATTTTGCTTTAAATTTGGTTTAAGTTTGGTTTACAGGAATTTTTATACAACCTGTAGCAATTCCAACTTTCCCCTGAAACCAAAGCAAACTGCTTCGGGTCAACTGCCTACTTACTTCGAGTAAAAATGCAATTTACCCGAGACTTCCCCGAGTCCAAAACCTGCACACTAAAAACTGTGACAAAACAAACCTGAAACCAATCCAAATCCAAATAACTTCATAAACACTCAAGTGTATTTAAACATTATACTTATAAATTTAAAATTCAAATTCCATTTTGAACTTAAGATTTAAAATGTTTATCTATTCAACCTATTTTAAATAAATTCATAAACCTTATAATAAATGCATGAAGCATTCATTATTTATATCAGCTACTTATAAGAAAAGGTTTTAAACTGAACTACTCAATTTTATAAAAAAACAAACTAACACTGTCAGGTTGTAAACCAGAAATTAACCTACTCGAGACCAAACAAAGATGCTTCGAGTCGCTAACCAAACTCCTTCGAGCCAGACAGTCCAACTACTCGAGTAACACTCAAGTAACACTCTGCTCAATCCAAAAAAAAAAAAACAGTCATCATCACCAATGTGCACAGTGAACATGCACAGTCCAACCACTTAACTCCGACCATTTTTGACGACCTCCACAAGTCATCGACCACTGCCTCCCTCAGTTCTGACCACCCGGACCTCCACGCACCCTCGGAGACAAATTTGAGCATCAGACCCAACTGAAATCACCACCCTACAATCTGGAAACACAACAAGCAACAGCCCAAAACCTATAACCTCCACCGCTCTTCAAACAAGAACTGCATCAAGAATCCCACCCTAGAAATTGTGGTATTGCTTCTAAAAATCATGATCAGGTATGTAGTTTCATATCCTAGTCCTGAATCAGTACATTGTGTAACCTAAATTTACACCTATTTTTAGTTTTAAGCAGTAAACTTGGTCCCCAGGGTCAAAATGTCTTATTTGACTTAAGTTCCATGTTTAAAACTAGAGTTTATAGTTAAGCAACCAAGTTTGATTTATATATTAAATTTAAACTGAGCCCAGATCAAAGATTTAAGTTTTAAAAACAAAACAGGAATATTGGAAGATAAAACAGAGAGTACACAGATGAAACAAATATACATATGCATACAGAGGAAACACTAATACATTCTTACCTCCAACACAATGATTCCAGAGTTTATCATGCATCAGATACCTTTTAAACGTAAAGAGATTTTAAAAGAAAAGTGTTACTCACTTAAAACAAACGAGCAGATTTATGATGCAAACAGATTTTGAAATTGCAGGCTTTAAATATGCATAGATTTTCATTTCACAACACTCAGAGAAAAGAAGACATAAATATCCACACAATATATTTATGCATTCAAATATTAGCATGCCACAAGTTTAAAAACTTAAGTTATTTAAAGGAGTTACTCACATTTCTTTTGGTAAAAGAGGCAGAGCATTCTTGTTTGAACAGCTAAAGCTTTGAAACTGAGAAATTATTTGCTTAATTTCTTTAACCATGTTGCCAGTGATTATGTATGATGCTTCAGTTAAAAATAAAAAGGCTTGCTATGTTGAGTTGAACGAATGACAATACAAAAGAGAACATGATATATAAATAGGAAACTGTTGAACAGGTGTAGGTTACAATATGTACAGGTTTCACTTGTATTTGATATAGCAGATTTTTTTTTCATCAGAGAGGTACAGATTTATATCCAAGTGAATTGACAAAATTATGTGCTGATACGATAGTGATTAAGATTTGGTTCCTCCATTAGTTAACATAATTATATTTATGTTTGCTGCAAAAAAAATATGTGTAAGTGTAAGTGTTCAAATCTGCAGACCAAGATTCAGCTTGTATGAGAAGCTAAATATTTGTTTATAGACATTGGTTTTATTGTTTCTAGTTCGAACTATAATATATACATCTTAGTGAACTGTTTATTGTCATACTTTGACCAATTTTATTTGACTAGCATGAAGATATTTTATTTAGCTTTGCATACTTGTCTCATTTTATTTCTATTCTGCCTGTATCTTATGTTGTAAGCTACCTGCACATATATTTTTTTTTTTTTTAAGCTTTTTCATTTCAAAACCTTACAGGCTTCCCTGATATATTTGCCTGGTAATGTTTTGTTTTTGTGTTACTTATGTCCCAAACATGAAGTTGTTGTTTTAGTCTTTGCTATGAATTAAGTCTTAATATTTAGTTCTATTTTCTAACATGTGTTTCACTCTTATTTTCTTTTATTATTATTTTAACATAGACTAACCAATATTTGATTACTTATTATTATTTTACTTTATACTTATATTAATATTAATAAATGTTTATTTTAATTTGAACATTTTTAATGCTTTATTTTTAATTTCCAAATCCTAACTTTCATTCAAACACAAAATTTATAAATAAGGTTGACATGAGAATTTTATTAAAATTTCATTTGTAAACATTTACATAATTAATAGAGCTCATTATTAAGTCAAAATAATTTATAAAAGAATTTATCTCTTTATTAATAAACTACTTAATTTTATCAAGTTGCCTTTAAATATAAGCTAAAATTATTTAAAACAAACTAAACTTAAATCTTGAGTAATTTAAAATCATATAATCATTTATTAAATAGCTTAAATATCAAATCTCTAAATTTTCAAAAATATTAGAATTAGAAACATGTCTATTTATTAAATTTAAAACAAAGATTATCCATTTACAATATATACAGATATATACATTATAAATAGAAAGCAATTTAATTAGCTTCTAAAAGATAAATTATCAGTTAAATATTTATTTAAAAGAATATTAATAAATCAATTCATATATTATTGACAAATATTATCAAATCAATTTAATTTTTAATGTAGATTATTAAATTGATATTGTCCCAAATTTCCGGGATATCACAGTGACACAACTACATTAGTTTTTCTTAGCTTGTTTTCACAAATAAGCGACCCAAAGACACTAGGGGCAATTTAATAAGGCAGAACTTGGCACTACATCTGTTTAAATAAAGTCAGCTTCTTGAATTTATGGAACCGTGTTATCATAAGCAAAAGCCTCCGTACTGCATGATCAGCAGCACAACTAGGAACGTATTCCCCTATACTCGGATAATGGATGGGGAGTATGTTCTTAGGGGCTAGTCGGATAATTCAACCATAGCCTCTATAATTCTTCATTTCCCAAGGAAGGGAAACAACAAGAAGGCTTGATAACTCTAACCTTTAGGAATCTGGCGCTATCTGGAGATTGGCACCATCAGGAGTAACCTTTAAAACTCTGGCGCTACTCGGAGATTGGCAGCGTGGGAAAGGTAAAAATATATCCTTTAGGAATCTGGCATTTCCTGGAGATAGGCGATGCCAAGAAGGAAAACCTTATCCTCTAGGAATCTACCATTGCCTAGAGATAGGTGACGCTGGGAAGGAAAACCCCATCCTTTGGAATTCTGTCTTTGCTCGAAGAAGACGCTAGGAATAAAAATTCTAACCTTCAGGAATTTGGTATTGCTCAGAGATTGGTGACGTCAGAAAGGTAAATAAGCAACCTTTAAGAATCCAACATTGCCCAAAGATTGGCAACGTTAAGAAGGTAAAACTCCACCCTTTAGGAATCTGGCAATGTTCGGAGAGTGGTGACGTTAGGAAGAGTAGCTGCTTAACGCCAACCGCAGGACTCGGACCTAACCTATTGGAATTTGATGTTGCCTAAAGATTGGCAACAACGAGAAAGTTTGAAAACGCAGTTAGGAATAGATTAGATAATTTTGCCCGGGTACTCAAGAATTTACCATTGCTCGAAGATAGGCAGTGCGAAGAAAAATCCCTTTAGATCGAACCACTAATGCATTAGTTTTCGGAGATAGAAACTAGTGCATGGCTGTGTTTTTTACCACGATCATCAGGAATTTTATTGTTGACCAGGAATAGGTAACTTCATTAAAGGAACCTGAGAATTGGAAAATTCAGGCTCTATTTTTTAGAGACTGAAACTAGTGCCTAATTGAATTTCAATGATCGCACTAACGACCAAGCATGACACATTTGGTCCAGGATAATCGGGGATGATTGCTTAAGCTCAAAACTAAGTACTGCTTGACTTTTTCAATTCAGGAAGAGGATAGAGAAGCCACACATAGGCCGGAGGCAATTAGATAACTTTCCTCATGGTATTTCGATATCATTAATACCCACATCCTAGCATTGGAAGTGCTATGTTCCACAAATAAGGGCTAGAACTTAGAAAAACCGTATAGAAATTGTAGCTACTGCCACACAGCCACGGGAGCGGCGTGGAACATGGAAGATGTAGGACTAGTGATCGGTCAAGTGATATTTGACCCAGAAAAGCATAGATAACCACCGAGTTGGTTAAGTGTTAGTCCTTGTTTCACCAAGTAGGATGCTTGGATGATTTTAGATAGGACGAACAACGAAATACAACTAAAGCAATCACTAGAATATTATTTATATGCATAAAGTAGTAGTAAAGAAGCACATTGCATAGGAACATGCATATATAATATAGAAAAATTGTAGTACTAGCAATATATTATACATAGGTAATTATAAAAATAGGTACAATACACAAAATGTGCAAAAGAGTAAATGGAACAAAGATTACAAGAAAAATGCGATCTTTTCATTACTACAGCTATTATATACAAGAAACATCAGGGGCCGATCCCGCACAAACGCATCCTATTTACCCGTAACGGAAAGCCAAAGCTGTATGGACTGTAGAATAAAAGAAAACAAGCCACCATACAAACAAGCTCCAGGCACCCTCCATTATATCTTCCCATCTTTCTGCCCTTGCAAGCAGAACTGACAAGGCGCATCTTATGCTTTCGCTCACCTTTAATTGCTCTTCCCTTGGATGTGTTTCCCTCGAACTTAGAAGTCTCTCCTCCAATAGCGGTATAAGGTTCACTAGTCTTCCCGGTAGAAGTTTTGGAGGCTTTGATCATGAGCTTTGGTGGCCTCAACTTAGTTGTGGGAAGCTTGGACATGGTGCTTGCAGGAGTAGAAGAAGTGTGCTTTATGGAGCTAGGCTTAGTTTTCACCTTGAATTTCTTCAAATCAATCTTCAACCACTTCGCTATAGTATTGTAATCAGTAGGGTCTACAACATTGGTTATGACAAGATCTTCCTCCTAGGACACAAAAATATCCTCCAAGTTTTCCAAGGAGTAAAGATGGAAAATCCCATGGAGAAAAAATGGTCGAAACAAAGATAGTTGAATATCCCAAACCCTAAGTAGTTGGCGGCCGGGGAGGAAGATGCATTTGACCTACAAGTTTATATAGAATAGTAAACGTGACAGATTCACGTGAGAACTGAAGCTTCTCGAAGACCACTGAAATAAGAGATATACTTAAGCCTAGGCTTCATTCCAAAGAAGATTTGATTAATTTCCCCTCTTCATTTATGTACTCTCCTATTTGGCTTTTGGAATGGGAATGTAGGGTTCGATGGAAGTTGTCATTGCAGAAGCCACTGTAACATGTGTAGTTTCAAAGCCAATCCCTATAGACATCGATACTCGGCCATTAACTCTTCTTTAAAATGGTTATCCCAGGACAACACAACTCGACGAAGCACCTCTTTCCATGCATCGACAAGAGTCTATGGATAAGAACTCCTTATGCACTTTAATTTTTTGTAGAATGGCAGTAGTATAGAAGTGTTAGAGGTTGATTTTTAGCTGATCGCTCTCCTCAGCCTTTTCCTTTTGAAGTTCCTTTACTTCTTCCTGAGCAACAAGAAGCCCGATGCTAATAGTATTCTTTTCGGTCTCCAAGCATTGCAAGACATCGTGTGACGGTCTGGACTTAGCGTTCGAAAATCGGAACCCGTACTTCACTTGTACTCGAATGCCACAGATTCAAACGCCGAATCTGGTTCGCCGAATCTGGCTCGCCGGAGCTTATAACACATTAAGTAAACAACACAGCGGAAGAAAAGAATGATATCATCGATACATAACAGTTGATACAATATGATACAACACAATAATTTATATTAACATCAGAGATACAAAAAATAACAGTGAAAGAAATAACTCAAAAAGAATTTCCAAGTTAGAAAGCGAGGATCCAATAGAATGCATCACCATTCCAATGCTCCAAAGATCTCTAAAAGTTTAATCTCAAACCCAACAGCTATAATGCCGAATGAAGCAACTCGATCCAAATGTGATTGCCAATATCCAAAGGTGGATGCTATGGAATCTACACCTACTATTGGATTATCTGAAAAACCCAACTCTAGACTGCCCGCGTGGAAAATTGTGGGCACCCAGATTTTAGGAAGGGAACAATAAACTCCAGGTCAGTCGTGGGACTGGTAGGAGCAAACAAAACAATTTTGACTTTAAAACAAACAACAAAAGAATTTAAAGATTAAAATCCGCAATGCTTTTTGAAGAATGAAACTTCCATAAGGCCTCCCGCCACCCACACAATGCAAACGCACACTTGGAGGAGATTTCTCCTTATGACAGTAAAAAATGCTTGATACGTGAAAACCTTTGATATTATTGTTAGTGCATAGTGGAAAACATTTGCAAGTATAATATTAATCTTAGCCAGCATACGTACCATTATAGAATGCCTACTATAGCTACCATATTAGATGGCATGTTCTACAACTAAAACCGTACAAGGCGCGTATTGGTTTATTTGATTTCTAACAAATGGTCAGGCCTAGGAACTTCCCATTGCCACATGGGTACTCCTCTGGAGGGACGCCCCGAGAACCATCCCTTAGTTCTCTGCCAACACAAGGCCGGTTTACTCCCTTCCCTGGAGTAAAACCTAAGATATGCCATCCCCGGTCGTAATCAACCTTTATCCGAGCGCTCGACACCAACGACCACAAAGTAATGTATTTGCAGTAACCATATAGGTCAAATATTTGGGCTCCATACCATGATACCACCTCTATCCAGAAGAAATGGGCATACCCTAGGGGCGCGACCCCTGAACCCTTGCTGCATCTTTCCTGTTTCGACCATTTACGGGGTGTGAGGTCCTGATGCACTCTCGTCCACAAAGCTACGCTTTTCACAAAGCCTTTCTTTGATCAACAAATGATCAGCCGCACTTCATATGCCACATTACCAAATTGGGAATGTATCACTAGTAACCATCAACTACATAACCTCTGAGCTCGTACGTCTCAGAGAAGGGTGTTAAGCAAAGAGAGTAAATCTCCACCACCAAACCAAAATTTATTTGATAGAAACCAGCTTTACATCTCAAAGTGTAACGTCAGACCCACATCCATACAAGTCTGTTCCGGGTTCGAATAGAACCGAAGGCACTTCCAAAGAAGCCCTTGCAATCCGGATAATCCCTAATCACGTGCAGACTTTCCATCACAAATGGTTCTTAAATCTCTATACCGAGGTCCATTCGGTGCAGAGACATTTGAAGGGTTATCCTTTCGCTTTCGAAAATATCTGGTCTTCACCATCGGTCTTCAAATACTATCCGCAATGTCGTATCATTATTCGGAATGGGTTATATGACACAAAGTCCTCTCCCAGCTAAACCGAATAGTGAGCGCAATATTGAAAAACATATGGATAATGGGATCTCAGTTAAATCACAACTTAAAGCCCAAAACCTTTCATTCAAACGGTTAAAAAAATTACCATTTCCAATCTTTTAAACATAATGATTCATTTCAAAAACCTTCAATGGTTTAAACAATTTCCACACTTTAATCTTTTAAACAAAAGATTTATCTTTAAAACCCCTTTTCAATTTAAAACAAGGATCACCAATTTTTAACAAAGATGCATTCATAGCCTTTCAAAACAATTCCATTTCTAGTTGGACTAACTCATCCGGTCTTTAAATCAAAGACTCTTTTCATAGCTTTAAAAAATCATTTCCACAAAACAATTCCATTCCAAATCTTTTATATAAAAGATACACCATTTAAATGCTCTTAATTTCAAATCAAGGTTTGACTATCTTTCACAAAGATTAATTAACAGTTTTCAAACTATTTCAATTCGATTTGAAATCTTTCAACACAAATTGAAAACCCTTTCCTTATATGAAAGCTATTATTAATTGAAAAAAAATAGTTTTCGTCTCGGAAAAATCCGATTACATTTGCACGAGTTAAAGCCCTTAAATCTTGGGTTAAATTTAAATTCCCAAAACAATACTTTTAAAATTGTTTAAAACCCATATAAACATATTATATAACTTGTAAAACCTTTTTAAACCATAATTTTCAAACATGGAATTCAATTTCAAATTTTTGAATTTAAATTCAAATCAAACTATTTTAATTTCCAAAACTTTATCAAGTTATTAAAATAACTTTTATCTTCAAACACCTTTTCAAAAGCTCCTCATATTTAACCCAAATCCATTTTCAAAAATATTTTGGATTAAAAATTCAATCTTTAAAATCATTTCCAAAATCTGTAACTTAACCAATTTCCTCGTGAAATCCATATTTGTGTGTGTATGGTGTAGTCCAGGGGTTTTACACAATAGTGCAACATCATCAATCATTACAGATTCAATCATATCAATACCGATAAGTGGTATAATCTATAACGCTTGTTTTCATTCACAGATTCACAAATAAAGTAAATTTATCAATTATAAAGACTCATCATTACAATTCGATGTGGATTTCGGATAACCAACTGGAATTCGACTACCTATCACATCGAAATTTAAATATCGTTTTACGGCTCAAGGGGTTTTCATACGCACACAACAGTATATTCATCACAGATATCTCAGCTCCGCACAAAGCAATTCATATCACATAGCATCAAAATCACATAACAGAGATATCAATCCAATACACATCATTCAATAACAATCAAACATCTTCAATTAAGATGAATAAATCATGTGGTTTAAATTAATGAATCGCATAATTACTTTCATTAATTATCTTTAATCAATGATTAATTATCATTAATTACAATTGATCAAGACTTAATCATATTTATAAATTAATCAATCTTTAATTAATTAATTATCCTTAATTATAATAAGTAATTATCCCTAATTACTTAATTAACTTTAGCCATTAATTATGAAATTAATTAACCTTAATCCATCCCTTAATCATTAATTAATAAATCTTAACTATTAAGTAACCAATCCTTTAATTTACAAATTAATAAGTTAATCACCTTCATTATTTAAGTAATTAACTATTACTTATATAAATTAAACTTTAATTAATCACATTCAATAATTGATTATACTTTATTCACAAATTAATGATAATTAATAAATCAAGACCTTAATTAGGCAAAGATAATCCCTTTTCCTTTGATTAATTACTTAATTTCATCTTCATTAAATTGCATATGGAACATTTAACAATTGATTTCAAAATTATCTAATATAAATTTTCAAAATCAAAAACAAATTAAATTTCAAATCATGTGACTTTATAGTTTATATTGAAAACTTGTTTTTGGAAAATTGATACACATTTTTTTATTATAAACCCAACCATCGCCTGAAGCCAAAACTAAAATAAATACAAACCCGAGCCTTTTCACCTATCACAAGGTAATCGACCAAGGCCCAATTTGAAGGAAACAAAACCGATGCTTTCATTTCTTCTTCTCTACCTATCAATTCCTAGATCACCAAAACAATAGATTTCCGATGCCACGAAATCTAGGAAGCTCAACTTCGGTTGAGTCAACAACTATCAGCGAATATCGATACTAGCTAAGTGACAGAGCCTGGAACGAAACCCATTCTTCTTTGCTTATCTCTAATTCATCCCTGCCGAGACATCATGTGCACGTGGTGCACGTGCACCACCTCTCCGATGACCCATCATTTAAAGTCCTAAAAAACACCTTAAAAATGGTTTAAAACCTATATAAACTTGTATAACCTCTTCAATCGTAAATAGAATTCAATTTCAAAATTTGGAATTCAAATTTAAATCAAATTCCAAGACTAAACTAAGTTATTCAAAAATAACCCCCTTTCAATAACTTTTTTTTTAATCCCAACCCATTTCCAAAACCATTTGGATTCAAAAATTAAATTTCAAAATAATTTCAAAAATCTGGACCAGACTTGTTTAAGTTTCAACATGATAGGGGGTTCTCGCTTCGCGTTTGGTGGCGAATGAGAGACTCTTACCCCTACATGTCCCTAGGTAGGGGTTGGCTAACCGGTTAGGTTCAGTGTCGAAAGGCTAGCCGTAAAAGAAAGTTTGGGGTACCAATGTGAGCCATGGCGGGGCTGGGATGGTTGAAAAGCCTACCAGTCGAGCTTGGCCGCTGTTAATGGTTGAAAAGCCTAGACCGTCACATTCTACACGTGATTAGGGACTATCCCGATTGCAAGGGCTTCTTTAGAAGTGCCTTCGGTTCTATTTGAAGCTGGAACAGACTTGTATGGATGTGTGTCTGACGTTACACTTTGAGATGTAAAGCTGGTTTCTATCAAATACATTTATGTTTGGTGGCGGAGATTTATTCTCTTAGCTTAACACCATTCGCTGAGACGTACGAACTCAGAGGTTATGTAGTTGATGGTTACTAGTGATACATTCCCAATTTGGTAATGTGGAATACAAAGTGCTGCTGATTATTTGTTGATCAAAGCAAGGCTTTGTGAAAAGCGTAGCTTTGTGGACGAGACCGCATCAGGACCTCACACCCGGAAAATGGTCGAAACAAGAAAGATGCAGCAAGGTTTCAGGGGTTGCGCCCCTAGGGTATGTCCATTTCTTCTAGATGGAGGTGGTATTATGGCATGGAGCCCAGATATTCAACCTATGTGGTTACTGTAAATACATTACGTTGTGGTTGTTAGTGTCAAGCGCTCGGATAAAGGTTGGTTACGACCGGGGATGGCATATCTTAGGTTTTACTCCAGGAAAGGGAGTAAACCGGCCTTGTGTCGGCAGAGAACCGAGGGATGGTTCTCGGGGCGTCCCTTTAGAGGCGTACCCATGTGGCAATGGAAAGTTCCTTGGCCTGACCATTTTTTAGAAATCCAATCATCCAATACGCGCCTTGTACGGTTTTAGTTGTAGAACCTGCCATCTAATATGGTAGTTATGGTAGGCATACTATAATGGTACGTATGCTGGCTAAGATTAATATTATACTTGCAAATGTTTTCCACTATGCACTAATATTAATATCAATTGGTTTTTGCATATCAAGCATTTTTTACTGTCATAAGGAGAAATCTCCTCCAAGTGTGCGTTTGCATTGTGTGTGTGGTGGAAGGCCTCATGGCAGTTTCATTTTCCAAAAAGCATTGCGTATTTTAATCTTTAAGATATTTTGTTGTTTGTTTTAAAGTCAAAACTGTTTTGTTTGCTCATACCAGTCCCACGACTGACTTGGAGTTTATTGTTCCCTTCCTAAACTGTGGGTGCCCACAATTTTCCATACGGGCTGTAAGGACCCGATTCTTCGACTTTCGAAAACTACCATCAATACGTTCACAGTATCAACTCCCGAGCAATCGAACGATGGAAAACCGAACACTTAAGGTTTTAAGAAAAAGAAAGAGAAGAAAAAGACAGAAGGAGATAGAAAATAGAGAGAGAAGAAAATAGGACGGAACAGAAAACAGCAGAACAACAACAGAATCTCACAATTCGCAGCGGAACAACATATAATAATAAATGAATAATCTTTAAACAAAGAACTATATCAGTTATTACATTTTATATTTTACATTTCATTACCTCAGAGTGTACAACAACAAACAACAACAAACAGCGGAAAAGAAATACTATATAAACTAGTAATACACCATGCCATCCAGTTTGCCTCCAGCAACTCCAGAATATCCAGAATATCCTGATATACCTTAACTCTTGACTGCCCGTGTGGAAATTGGTGGGCACCCAGAGTTTAGGAAGGAAAACAATAAACTCCGAGTCAGTCATGTGACTGGTGCGAGAACTCAAAACAGTTTATTTATCTTTAAAATCAAAATAGAGGAATATTTTTAAAGTCAATTCGCAATGCTTTTAAAAATGAGACTACCATAAGGCCTCCCGCACACACACACAATGCAAACGCAGAATCGGAGAAGATTTCTCCTTATGATAGTCAAAGATGCTTGATACGCATTAAAAAGAACATTTGATATTATTACTAGTGCATAGTGTAGGAAAAATTTATTTCGAAAGTAGAATATAAATCTTAGACAACATAGACATTTCGAACTATGCCTACTATAGCTACCATCTAAACAGTGGTGACCACCATAAGTAAATGGCAGGTTCTACAACTAAAACCGTACAGGGTTTCGTATTGGGAATTGGATTTCCAACGAATGATCAGGCCAAGGAACTTCCCATTGCCACATGAGAACGCCTCTGGAAGGACGTCCCCGAGAACCAAACCGGATCTCTGCCAACACAAGGCTGGGTTACCCCTAACTGGGTAACAACTGACACGAGTATGCCTTCCCCCGGTCCTTTGGGACCTTTAACCGAGAGCTCGTCATTAACATCACACCATAATAATAAATGTTTCAACATGAGTAAGTATCTGGGCTCCATACCATGATACCACCCTTTTCCAGAAGGAAATGCACATAGCCTAAAGGGAGCTACCCCTCATAACCTTGCTGCATCTTTCCTGTTTTGACCATTCCGGGGTGTGAGGCTCGACGAAGTCACGTCCACAAAAACATACTTTATACAAAAGCCATGCTTTGGGTCAACAAATGATCATAGAAATGATCACAAAGATAAACGATCAAATAAATGATCCTATCACAAATGATCAACACAATGATCATTTCACAGCAACACTCAGCATGTCACATTACCAAATTGGGAATATATCGCTGATAACCATCAACTACATAACCTCTGAGATCATACGTCTTAGAGAAGGGTGTTAAACTAAGAGAATAAATTCTCCGCCACCAACAGAAATATATTTGAAAGAAATCGGCTTTATATCTCAATTTGTAATGTCTGACATACAATCCATACAAGTCTGTTCCGGGATCGAACAGAACCGAAGGCACTTACAAAGAAGTCATTGCAATCCGGATATTCACTAATCACGTCCGGACTTCCCATCGCATAGGGAGTCTCTATACCGTAGATACTCGGTGCAAAGACAATCGACGAGTTGTCCTTTCGCTTTCAAAAATATCTGTTCTTCAACACCGGTCATCAATGCTATCCATTACGTCGTATCACTATTAGGAATGGGTAATCCGAATAACGAGCGCAATAATTTAAAAATAAGTGTAGCATTCAAATTCAGCAAATCACAACAAATACCTTTCAAAGGTAAATATTGATAGTCGGTTATTGGACTATCAATGGATATGCACACATCACCAGATTCCAAATTATTTATTTCCCAAAAATATCTTTACAAGATATATAATTTTCACACTTCAAAAATAAATCAATATTTATCTTTAAACATATTCCACTTCCTTTTATAAATTCCATAGTGAATTTATATTCCAAAATATCCGTGCATATACGATTTCAATTATTCATTTCAATTTATCTTCAAAAAGATAAATTCTCAAAATATTCACTTTATATTGGAAAAATATTTCCATACTTATTTATTCATAAGTAATTCACAAATTTTATTTATTTTCAACACTTGGAAAATATTCAATATACTTAAATCGAAATTATGTATATATTTCATTCTTTAAGGAAATCATTCTCTTAAACATATTTATTTGGGCCAAAACGAATGTTACGTAAAACATCGTTACGACAACCCAAAATCACTAGTATAGGGATTCGAAATTAAAATAGATATATAAATCCCAATACTATACAAAACATTTCCTTTCAGAAATCATTTACTATAACAACAGTGTTATAGTCCACCATTTCCTTCTATTTCTCGAAAATGTCTATTTCAACAATAAATGTTGAAATCTATGGTTTCGAATCTTAGCACATTTAAAACATCGTTAGATCGTTTTAACTCTATTTAAAATATCACATCCAAAACATTTTCTTTAACATATTATTCACTATTCAGGAACATGAATATACTACGTTAACAAATTTCATCATTTCTATACATTTTATTTTAAAAGATTATTCACTGTATAAAACGTGAATATAACTCCATTAATAAGTTACAACAATTTACTTATCAAAATAAGTCGTTTGCGGATTTATAAAACAACGTTTATAAATTCCATTTCTATTTATTTTACAACAACTTCCTTTTATAAATTCCTTTATTAACCTATTCAATTTATAACTCAATTATAAAACAAAGGTTCATATTATAAGTTAAACACTTATCATTTATTTGTTTGCAAAAATTGTTCCTTTGAACTTCCCAAATTATAAATCTTATAACTTATAAGATTCATTTATTTACCCAAATCTATTCTTCAAATAACTTTACAAATTTTATAAACCTACTACTTATAAAATTCCATTTATAACTTCACTGTTTATAATTCTATAAATTTCATTCATTTATGAGATTCATTTACAATTTATTCTAACACTTATAAAAACTCGTTTTATAATTCAAATATTTTAATTTATAAATATCAATTTATAAATTTCTTATATAAATCAATTTATACTATTATTTCAAAACGTCTTCAAAGTCCTTTATAATTTCATCATTTTGATTTATAAAATAGTTAAATTTTATAAATCCTATTTTTTTTAAACTTTTTAAAATAAACTCAAAAATCCCAATTTAAACTATTCTATAAAATCATTAACCTATATTTTCAAAAATCAACTTTTAACCATATTTCTCAAAAATCCATAATTTTTATAACATTAAAATTATATCGTTTATTTATTTAAAATGAATCAATTCCAAAAATATAGTATATTTTCAAAAATCACTTTAAAAATCATTTTAAAATTCCAAAATTTGGTCCAATGATGCTACACACCAAATAGTCAATCACGACTACAACGACATCATATATCATATATGATAATCCATCAAATATCAAAATATCTGAAATCAAATAAATACTGTTGAGGAATCCAGTTGGATCCCTCCAACCTGTTTTCCTGCATCCACAAACATTAGCACAATACCAATTTCTTTCCAGTACGAAATTATCGCGGTATATGGGATTTAAAATATTATCCGCTCAATAGACGGCGCAATAGGGTCTCATCCGCTATACAAATACGGGAAATCAATAACTGCAATATATACATATGCCAATATATATATATATTGCTATTGTATATAATACCAATTTCACTGTTTATGAAATATTCGCGGTATATGTTTTTTAATAAATAACATCCGCTTACTAACGGCGCATAATGTCTATTTTAACAATCAATAGATAACAATCATCATTCAAACATGCATTCAAATATTTTAAATATAACTATTTAAAATTAAAATCGAAACTGTTAGATTGAGTGAGAAGTTCTCACCTTGATTTCAATTTCGTTTTAGCGATTTATTTCGAACAAAATTAAACGGACGTTTTAATTTTACCCGAAATTCTCACTAACTCCAAACGACTCCAATCCAATTCCATAGCGTAGTGCTTGTCCTATTCTGGGACTGTTCGAAAATTGGCTAATTTCACTAGTCGATTAAATATTAAAATATTCAATTTTCACAAATTAACTCTTAATTCGATTTTAAAAGTTCTAAAATATCATTCTAACTTAAATATGATAAAATAAAATTTCCCAAATCATTTTCAATCATATTTAACCCAATTTTCAATCATTTCCATAATTAAAATATTAAATTATCGATTTAATTATTCAATTAAATCCAATAATTCGAATTAAAATTTATTCGACTTATAAATTTCACTTATTAATATTTAAAATTAATTAAATATATGAATTTTAATTAATAAAAATCCTGGGTCGTTACATACTTCCCCCCTTAAAAGAATTTCGTCCACGAAATTATCAAGTAAGAAAAGTTACAGAATCTATTAATTTTCCAAAATCCATAGTTAAACTTCTTATATATAAGATTATTTCACAATTGTAAATTACTTTAATTATAATTTCATACTTATAATTCATTTTACTTATACAATTATTCTCTTATTTAGATTATTCAAACATCTTATTCAATAACCAAACAATCTACTTATATACACTATAATAATTCTGAAAAATTATTCCTTTATATATAAAAATAATCAAGGTAAAATTATTTCATTTACCCAATTTAAAACAATACTGTGTCGAATTGTTCTGTACAAGTGTTTAGAGATCCCTATCAACAACGTTAATTACTCGTATTAACCAGAATCCATATACCACTCAACATACCAATCATCACAATATAAATCAATTTTATATTCACTAACAAATACGCTCTCATAGCTATTATTATACTCAACTCATTCTAGAGTACTACTGACTCTATCTCTATTGAGTAATACCCAACAGAACCATAGTTGTAGCTTAGCCATATGCTCTGATACCAGATGTAAGGACCCGATTCTTCGACTTTCGAAAACTGACATCAATACGTTCACAGTATCAACTGCCGAGCAATCGAACGACGGAAAACCGAACACTTAAGGTTTTAAGAAAAAGAAAGAGAAGAAAAAGACAGAAGGAGATAGAAAATAGAGAGAGAAGAAAATAGGACGGAACAGAAAACAGCAGAACAACAACAGAATCTCACAATTCGCAGCGGAACAACATATAATAATAAATGAATAATCTTTAAACAAAGAACTATATCAGTTATTACATTTTATACATTACATTTCATTACATCAGAGTGTACAACAACAAACTACAACAAACAGCGGAAAAGAAATACTATATAAACTAGTAATACGCCATGCTATCCAGCTTGCCTCCAGCATATCCAGAATATCCTGATATACCTTAACTCTTGACTGCCCGTGTGGAAATTGGTGGGCACCCAGAGTTTAGGAAGGAAAACAATAAACTCCGAGTCAGTCATGTGACTGGTGAGAACTCAAAACAGTTTATTTATCTTTAAAATCAAAATAGAGGAATATTTTTAAAGTCAATTCGCAATGCTTTTAAAAATGAGCCTACCATAAGGCCTCCCGCACACACACACAATGAAAACGCAGAATCGGAGGAGATTTCTCCTTATGATAGTCAAAGATGCTTGATACGCATTAAAAAGAACATTTGATATTATTACTAGTGCATAGTGTAGGAAAAATTTATTTCGAAAGTAGAATATAAATCTTAGCCAACATAGACATTTCGAACTATGCCTACTATAGCTACCATCTAAACAGTGGTGACCACCATAAGTAAATGGCAGGTTCTACAACTAAAACCGTACAGGATTTCGTATTGGGAATTGATTTCCAACGAATGATCAGGCCAAGGAACTTCCCATTGCCACATGAGAACGCCTCTGGAAGGACGTCCCCGAGAACCAAACCGGATCTCTGCCAACACAAGGCCGGGTTACCCCTAACTGGGTAACAACTGACACGAGTATGGCATCCCCCGGTCCTTTGGGACCTTTAACCGAGCGCTCGTCATCAACATCACACCATAATAATAAGTGTTTCAACATGAGTAAGTATCTGGGCTCCATACCATGATACCACCCTTTTCCAGAAGGAAATGCACATACCCTAAAGGGAGCTACCCCTCATAACCTTGCTGCATCTTTCCTGTTTTGACCATTCCGGGGTGTGAGGCTCGACGAAGTCACGTCCACAAAAACATACTTTATACAAAAGCCATGCTTTGGGTCAACAAATGATCATAAAAATGATCACAAAGATAAACGATCAAATAAATGATCCTATCACAAATGATCAACACAATGATCATTTCACAGCAACACTCAGCATGTCACATTACCAAATTGGGAATATATCGCTGATAACCATCAACTACATAACCTCTGAGCTCATACGTCTCAGAGAAGGGTGTTAAGCTAAGAGAATAAATTCTCCGCCACCAACAGAAATATATTTGAAAGAAATCGGCTTTATATCTCAATTTGTAATGTCAGACATACAATCCATACAAGTCTGTTCCGGGATCGAACAGAACCGAAGGCACTTACAAAGAAGTCCTTGCAATCCGGATATTAACTAATCACGTCCGGACTTCCCATCACATAGGGAGTCTCTATACCGTAGCTACTCGGTGCAAAGACAATCGACGAGTTGTCCTTTCGCTTTCAAAAATATTCGGTCTTCAACACCTTTCATCAATGCTATCCATTACGTCGTATCACTATTCGGAATGGGTAATCCGAATAACGAGCGCAATAATTTAAAAATAAGTGTAGCATTCAAATTCAGCAAATCACAACAAATACCTTTCAAAGGTAAATATTGATAGTCGGTTATTGGACTATCAATGGATATGCACACATCACCAGATTCCAAATAATTTTCCAAATAATTTATTTCCCAAAAATATCTTTACAAGATATATAATTTTCACACTTCAAAAATAAATCAATATTTATTTTTAAACAAATTCCACTTCCTTTTATAAATTCCGTAGTGAATTTATATTCCAAAATATCCGTGCATATATTATTTCAATTATTCATTTCAATTTATCTTCAAAAAGATAAATTCTCAAAATATTCACTTTATATTGGAAAAACATTTCCATACTTATTTATTCATAAGTAATTCACAAATTTTATTTATTTTCAACACTTGGAAAATATTCAATATACTTATATCGAAATTAAGTATATATTTCATTCTTTAAGGAAATCATTCTCTTAAACATATTTATTTGGGCCAAAACGAATGTTACGTAAAACATCGTTACGACAACCCAAAATCACTAGTATAGGGATTCGAAATTAAAATAGATATATAAATCCCAATACTATACAAAACATTTCCTTTCAGAAATCATTTACTATAACAACAGTGTTATAGTCCACCATTTCCTTCTATTTCTCGAAAACGTCTATTTCAACAATAAATGTTGAAATCTATGGTTTCTAATCTTAACACATTTAAAACGTCGTTAGATCGTCTTAATTCTATTTAAAATATCACATCCAAAACATTTTCTTTAACATATTATTCACTATTCAAGAACATGAATATACTACGTTAACCAATTTCATCATTTCTATACATTTTATTTTAAAAGATTATTCACTGTATAAAATATGAAATATAACTCCATTAATAAGTTACAACAATTTACTTATCAAAATAAGTCGTTTGCGGATTTATAAAACAACGTTTATAAATTCCATTTCTATTTATTTTACAACAACTTCCTTTTATAAATTTCTTTATTAACCTATTCAATTTATAACTCAATTATAAAACAAAGGTTCATATTATAAGTTAAACACTTATCATTTATTTGTTTGAAAAAATCGTTCCTTTGAACTTCCCAAATTATAAATCTTATAACTTATAAGATTCATTTATTTACCCAAATCTATTTTTCAAATAACTTTACAAATTTTATAAACCTACTGCTTATAAAATTCCATTTATAACTTCACCGTTTATAATTCTATAAATTTCATTCATTTATGAGATTCATTTACAATTCATTCTAACACTTATAAAAACTCGTTTTATAATTCAAATATTTTAATTTATAAATATCAATTTATAAATTTCTTATATAAATCAATTTATACTATTATTTCGAAACGTCTTCAAAGTCCTTTATAATTTCATCATTTTGATTTATAAAATAGTTAAATTTTATAAATCCTATTTTTTTAACTTTTTAAAATAAACTCAAAAAATCCCAATTTAAACTATTTTATAAAATCATTAACCTATATTTTCAAAAATAAACTTTTAACCATATTTCTCAAAAATCCATAATTTTTATAACATTAAAATTATATCGTTTATTTATTTAAAATGAATCAATTCCAAAAATATAGTATATTTTCAAAAATCACTTTAAAAATCATTTTAAAATTCCAAAACTTGGTCCAATGATGCTACACACCAAATAGTCAATCACGACTACAACGACATCATATATCGTATATGATAATCCATCAAGTATCAAAATATCTGAAATCAAATAAATACTGTTGAGGAATCCAGTTGGATCCCTCCAACCCGTTTTCCTGCATCCACAAACATTAGCACAATACCAATTTCGTTCCAGTACGAAATTATCGCGGTATATGGGATTTAAAATATTATACGCTTAATAGACGGCGCAATAGGGTCTCATCTGCTATACAAATGCGGGAAATCAATAACTGCAATATATACATATGCCAATATATATATATTGCTATTATATATAATACCAATTTCACTGTTTATGAAATATTCGCGGTATATGTTTTTTAATAAATAACATCCGCTTACTAACGGCGCATAATGTCTATTTTAACAATCAATAGATAACAATCATCATTCAAACATGCATTCAAATATTTTAAATATAAATATTTAAAATTAAAATCGAAACTGTTCGATTGAGTGAGAAGTTCTCACCTTGATTTCAATTTCGTTTTAGCGATTTATTTCGAATAAAATTAAACTGACGTTTAATTTTACTCGAAATTCTCACTAACTCCAAACGACTCCAATCCAATTCCATAGCGTAGTGCTCGTCCAATTCTGAGACTGTTCGAAAATTGGCTAATTTCACTAGTCGATTAAATATTAAAATATTCAATTTTCATAAATTAACTCTTAATTCGATTTTAAAAGTTCTAAAATATCATTCTAACTTCAATATGATAAAATAAAATTTCCCAAACCATTTTCAATCATATTTAACCCAATTTTCAATTATTTCCATAATTTAATATATTAAATTATCGATTTAATTATTCAATTAAATCCAATAATTCGAATTAAAATTTATTCGACTTATAAATTTCACTTATTAATATTTAAAATTAATTAAATATACGAATTTTAATTAATAAAAATCCTGGGTCGTTACACGGGCAGTCTAGAGTTGGGTTTTTTTGGATAATCCAATAGTATGTGTAGATTCGATAGTATCCACATTTGGATATTAGCAATTGCATTTGGATCGAGTTGCTTCATTCAGCATGATAGCTTTCTGGTTTGAGCTTAAATTTTGGAGATCTTTGGGGCATTGGAATGGTGATGCATTCTATTGGATCCTCGCTTTCTCACTTGGAAATTCTTTTGGAGTTATTTCTTCTACTGTTATTTTTTGTATCTCTGATGTTGATATAAATTATATCATTGTGTTGTATCATATTGTATCAACTGTTATGTGTCGATGATATCATTCTTTTCTTCCACTGAATTGTTTACTTAATGTGTTATAAGCTCCGGCGAGCCAGATTCGGCATTTAAATCTGTGGAATTCGAGTACAAGTGAAGTACGGGTGTCGATTTTCGAACGCTTAGTCCGGACCATCACATTTGGTATTAGAGCTGAAGGTTGAAACTTTTTCTCAGGAGTATAACACATTAGGTAACTCAATAGAGATAGGGTGAAGTATACCCTAGAATGAGTATCCCTAAGATATCCGTCTGTATGCCTCAGTAAATTCTCTTACTATCCACTGATAGTGAGTATGAGTGCAAGAAGAGGACGAGATAGGGGACAGGGAAGTACCACTTCACATGGTCAATGCCCTGTAAGAACAACGGAAACAATCTTTTCTCTATCAATCTCTTTTGTTCATCATCTCTTTCCAATTCTTTGATGGTTTCGTAGCAGCTCAAGGGAGAAGCTTAGTAGGAAATCATTATTTTGGTTAAATCGAAGAATGAGTTGGCATGGGACATAAACAACAAACGAGTCAGAATTGTTTGTTTGGATGAATTGTTTTCTTTGGTTGCTATGGTTGATAGGTATAATTTGGTTCCAAACTAATTTTTTTTAGATTTATATCCACACATCTGTCTATTCTATGGGGTCTAGATATGTTCTACGAATGGTTAGTTATCCCTTCGAACTAAACAATGCCCTACATACTTCGTAGATCTGGATGACCCGAGTATCTTGATTCGTTCTTGTATCCATTATTGATATTTTGATTTGGGAAGCCAAATGTAGAATAAATATTCAGTTTGATCTGGTGATTCATCTCTCGATCTTTCTATGTTCTTTGTTGTCTCTCTGTCAAATTTCGGGGACGAAATTTCCTTAAGGTGGAATCTATAACATCCCCGGATTTTAGCCCAGTCTAATTTGATAATTGAATTAATTTTTGAAATCAAATTGTGAATTAAATATAGTTTTTTCCAAAATAAAATAAAATAATAGTTGTTTATAGATATTAATTTTAAATTTAATTGAAAATTAATTTGAAGATTTGGGAATAAAAATCTAAATTGTGTTTAAATTTCCAAGTTTAATTAGATGTATGTTTGTTTATTTATATAAATGGGTTATCATTTGAAATTTGATTCGAAGTCTGAATATAAATGTATTGAAAATGAATTTGATTTGGAATTCAAGATTGAATATTTTAGAAATAAAATTGGATTTATTAATTTTATATTTCCAAAGGACTAATATAGATGGATTTTTCTAATTATAATAAGATTTAATATAAAGGCTTGCATTCAAAAGTATATAACATTAAAACATAAGGTATTGTAAAAAAGGAATGTATTTTAAATATACAATTAAAAAGAGTTTTGAACAAAATTTATAATTAAATTAACTAAAAGGATTTAAACATAAAATGTTTGTATATTAACAAGTGTAGGAAAACAAATATAAGGATTTAGACAAGTGTAGCTAGTTTTAACAAGTGGCAAGATTGTTTTAAATAAAAAATTAAATTCATATTAGAATGAGAAACCAGGCTATATTTCTTCACTTATATTTTCTCCTCATCCTTCATGAACAAAACCTGGAAAACTAAAAACTAACCAGAGAATCATCATAGAAAAGAACCTATTTAACCTTAAAACTGAATCAAAATAAAATTAAACAATCTTCAAGTTTAAAGAAAAGTTCAATATCTACTCAAAGCTGCATTACAAAATTTCAAGTCTGGAAATAAAATCCTTAAAACCTGAGCAAGCAAGCTGATTCAAAGATCTGAGATTTTCACATTTGAAAGAAATCAAAAATTTAAAACCTGTTCTCAAAAATCTTCAAGCCTTGAATCAACTCAGTAAATCAAAAACAAAAGCAAACCTGGAAATCAAAATGCAAATTCCACCTGTAAACAAACTTGATCAAAGGAGAAAATCTGGAAACCAGAAAATGATAACCTTTGAACAAAACTACAAACTCAATTGAAAGATTGACTTCAACGAGTAAGGATACAGATCAAAAGTGCTAGCATTCAAATTCAAAAGCAAAATCATCTGTCTCAACAGTTCCTGGCTTTGCTTCTTCTCTGATTAACAACTCAGGTGAGCAAACCCTTAAAACCCTATGTTTGTTCTGTTTTGCATGTGATCTATGTGATATATGTTGTGAAACCTGTTTGCATGGATATAAATTGTTGAAGTATACAAATATATGTATGTATCGGTGCATGTCTAAGGAGCTTTAATTTCAAACTTGAAATGGATTGATATGTTGCTCTATTAACAGTAGACAGTTTTAGTCATTCCAGTTTCAAAAAAAAAAATTGTATCTCTAAATCTAATACAAATCTGATGATGACGTAAACTAAAAAGATGTTTATTTTCTAGTGTAGTCTAAGCTAAAAATAATTTTGTAAATGATTCTTGATTGTATAGTTATCCCAGGGTTGTTTACAGTAAACAACTAACTTTAGTGAAAATTTGATATGTTTAAAACAAGAATTCAAGCATTCTATCTGATTATTTATAGAAATAGGAATTTTAGAAGCAAAATTATAAATTCTAGTGCGGTATATCTCGAGAAATTGTTAAATATCAAATTTTCGTTCTAAAATAAATTTTTGTCGATATCGTCAACCAGAGATGTTGCGGCCTATTCTGGTAGATGCTGGTGGTAGTGGGGGAGGCTTCGACCGTGGCAGAATTTTGAATTTGAGTTTGGGTTTGTTGATTGAGGGGGTTTAGGGTTTAAGGGCCGGTTGGGTTGTGGTGGAAACATAATCGATTTGGAAACTCGTGCTGTAACCGAAAAAAATGAATTTTGGTAGAGGGGTAGGGTCAAGAGAAGGCTTTCGTTCGGTGATGGTGTTGATTCGATAGGTTGAATTAGGTGAGAGCAGTTCATCGAGTTTTGGGCTGGAACTTTTTCGATGGTTCAGGCAAGGACTGTTTTTCGTTTGGGGAGGATTCAAGTCATCGTTGAGGTGGTAGTATTGATCAGTAGAAGAAGGGACATCGACGTAGCGGTTCGCGAGGTTGGATGGTTCATCGGAGAGGTGGTGCACGTGCACCACGAGCACATGATGTCTCGGAAGAGATGAATTAGAGATAGGCGAAGAAGAATGGGTTTCGTTCCAGGCTGTGTCACTTCGCTAGTAGCGATGTTCATTGATAGTTGTTGAGTCGACCGAAGTTGAGCTTCTTCGATTTCGTGCAATAAGAAATCCATTGTATTGGTGATCTAGGAATTGATAAGTAGAGAAGTAGAAATGAAGGCATCGGTTTTGTTTCCTTCAAATTGGGCCTTGGCCGATTACCTTGTGATAAGTGAAAAGGCTCGGGTTTGTATTTATTTTATTTGGGCTTCAAGCGATGGTTGGGTTTATAATTAAAAAAAATTGTGTATCAATTTTCCAAAAACAAGTTTTCAATATAAACTATAAATTCACATGATTTGAAATTTAATTTTTTTTTGATTTGGAAAATTTATATTAGATAATGTTGTAATCAACTGTTAAATGTTCCATATGTAATTTAATGAACATGTAATTAAGTAATTAATCAAAGGAAAAGGGTTTATCTTTACTTAATTAAGGTCTTAATTTATTAAGTATCATTAATTTGTGAATAAAGTATAATCAATTATTGAATGTGAATAATTAAAGTTTAATTTATATAAGTAATAGTTAATTACTTAAGTAATCAAGGTGATTAATTTATTAGTTTGTAGATTAAAGGATTGGTTACTTAATAGTTAAGATTTATTAATTAATGATTAAGGGATGGATTAAGGTTAATTAATTTCATAATTAATGGCTAAAGTTAATTAAGTAATTAGGGATAATTACTTATTATAATTAATTAAGGACAATTAACTAATTAAAGATTGATTAATTTGTAAAGATGATTAAGTCTTAATCAGTTGTAATTAATGATAATTAATCATTGATTAAAGATAATTAATGAAAGTAATTATGTGGTTAATTAATTTAAACCATGCGATTTGTTCATCTTAATTGAAGATGTTTGATTGTTATTGAATGTTGTGTATTAGATTGATATCTCTGTTATGTGATTGTGATGTTATGTGATATGAATTGATTTGTGCTGAGCTGAGATATCTGTGATGAATATACTGCTGTTTGAATATGAAAACCCCTAGAGCCGTAAAACGATATTTAAATTTCAATGCGATAGCAAGTCGTATTCCAGTTGGTTATCCGAAACCCATATCGAATCGTAATGGTGAATCTTTGTAATTGATAAATTTACTTTATCTGTGAATCTGTGAATGAAGATAAGCGTTATAGATTATACCGCTTATCGATATTGATATGATTGAATCTGTAATGATTGATGATGTTGCACTACTGTGTAAAACCCCTGGACTACACCATACACACACAAATATGGGTTCCATGAGGAAGTTGGTTAGGTCATAGATTTTTGAAATGATTTTAAAGATTGAATTTTGAATCCAAAATTGTTTTGAAAATGGATTTGGGTTAAATATGAGGATTTTTTGAAAAGGGGATTAAAGATAAAAGCTATTTTAATAACTTGATAATGTTTTGGAAATTAAAATAGTTTGATTTGAATTTAAATTCAAAGATTTGAAATTGAATTCCATGTTTGAAAATTATGGTTTAAAAAGGTTTTACAAGTTATATAATATGTTCATATGGGTTTTAAACCATTTTAAAAGTGTTGTTTTGGGAATTTAAATTTAACCCAAGATTTAAGGATTTAACTCGTGCAAATGTAATCGGATTTTTTCAAGACGAAAACTACTTGTTTTCAATTAATAATAGCTTTCATATAAGGAAAGGGTTTTCAATTTGTGTTGAAAGATTTCAAATCGAATTGAAATAGTTTGAAAAATGTTACCTAATCTTTGTGAAAGATAGTCAAACCTCGATTTGAAATTGAAGAGCATTTAAATGGTGTATCTTTTATATAAAAGAATTGGAATGGAATTGTTTTGTGGAAATGATTTTTGAAAGCTATGAAATGAGTCTTTGATTTAAAGACCAGATGAGTTAATCCAACTTGAAATGGAATTGTTTTGAAAGGCTATGAATGAATCTTTGTTAAAGATTGGTGATCCTTGTTTTAAATTGAAAGGGGGTTTTAAAGATAAATCTTATTTTTAAAAGATTAAAGTGTGAAAATTGTTTAAACCATTGAAGGTTTTTGAAATGAATCTTTTTCTTTAAAAGATTGGAAATGGTAATTTTTTTCAACCATTTGAATGAATGGTTTTGGGCTTTAAGCTGTGATTTAACTGAGATCCCATTATCCATATGTTTTTAAATATTGTGCTCACTATTCGGTTTAGCCGAGAGAGGACTTTGTGTCATATAACCCATTCCGTATAGTGATACGATGTTATGGATAGCATTTGAAGACCGGTGGTGAAGGCCGGATATTTTCGAAAGTGAAAGGAAAACCCGTCGAATGTCTCTGCACCGAATGGCCCCCGGTATAGAGATTTGAGCACCCTTTGTGATAGGGAGTCTGCACGTGATTAGGGATTATCCGGATTGCAAGGGCTTCTTTGGAAGTTCCTTCGGTTCTGTTCGAACCCGAAACAGACTTGTAAGGATGTGTGTCTGACGTTACACTTTGAGATGTAAAGCTGGTTTCTATCAAATACATTTCTGTTTGCTGGCTGAAATTTATTCTCTTAGCTTAACACCCTTCTTTGAGACGTACGAGCTCAGAGGTTATGTAGTTGATGGTTACTAGTGATACATTCCCAATTTGGTAATGTGGCATACGAAGTGTTGTTGATCATTTATTGATCAAAGCAACGCTTTGTGAAAAGCGTAGCTTTGTGGACGAGACTGCATAAGGACCTCACAGCCCGGAAATGGTCGAAACAGGAAAGATGCAGCAAGGTTTCAGGGGTCGCGCCCTAGGGTTTGTCCATTTCTTCTGGATAGAGGTGGTATCATGGTATGGAGCCCAGATATTTAATCTATGTGGTTACTGCAAATACATTACTTTAGGGTTGTTGGTGTTGAGCGCTCGGATAAAGGTTGGTTACGACCGGGGATGGCATATCTTAGGTTTTACTCCCGAGAAGGGAGTAAACCGGCCTTGTGTTGGTAGAGAACTGAAGGATGGTTCTCGGGGCGTCCCTCCAGAGGCATACCCATGTGGCAATGGGAAGTTCCTTGGCCTGACCATTTGTTAGAAATCCAATCATCCAATACGCGCATTGTACGGTTTTAGTTGTAGAACCTGCCATCTAATATGGTAGCTATAGTAGGCATAATATAATGGTACGTATACTGGCTAAGATTAATATTATACTTGCAAATGTCTTCCACTATGCACTATTATACCATTTCCAATCTTTTGTTGTTTGTTTTAAGTCAAAACTGTTTTGTTTGCTCATACCAGTCCCACGACTGACCTGGAGTTTATTGTTCCCTTCCTAAACTCTGGATGCCCACAATTTTCCACATGGGCAGTCTAGAGTTGGGTTTTCCAGATAATCCAATAGTAGGTGTAGATTCGATAGCATCCACCTTTGGATATTGGCAATCGCATTTGGATCGAGTTGCTTCATTCAGCATGATAGCTTTTGTGTTTGAGCTTAAACATTTAGAGATCTTTGGAGCATTGGAATGGTGGTGCATTCTATTGGATCCTCGCTTTCTCAATTGGAAATTCTTTTGGAGTTATTTCTTTTGCTGTTATTTTTTGTACCTCTGATGTTGATATAAATTGTATCATTGTGTTGTATCATATTGTATCAATTGTTATGAATCAATGATATCATTGTTTTCTTCCGCTGTGTTGTTTACTTAATGTGTTATAAGCTCCGGCGAGCCAGATTTGGCGTTTGAATCTGCGGCATTCGAGTACAAGTGAAGTAGAGGTGCCGATTTTGGAACGCTGAGTCCGGACCGTCACACATCGGCAAGCCTTTTATTTTCTACATGGAGCTTTTGGGGTCTGGCCTCCTATTTATTGATAGTTTGGTACCTTGCCTTAATGATTTCATCTTTTTTGGTGAGAGTCGGGTCGTCCTCGGTCACTTACTTTTAAAGCTCAGCGACCTCTTCATAGGAGACTTTCAACTCGTTCTGCATCACAATCTTAGCGCAATTGTGATCCCTGTTCATTTCCTCCATTAATTTATATTTTTTGGCCTTTGATTTGAGAGTCTGGTTATCTTCACCAAGTCTTCTCCCCGATTCTTGATGATTCTTTCGAATGTTTGCTTCTTGCAATCAAAAGATTGTATGTTGGTATAATTGATCTTGTTGACTTTGGAGAGGGCATATCACAATCGCTTCCACTTATAGCGTCGGCCAGCATATTTTTGAATAGGATGAGCATTCCTGTCTAATTCAATCTTAGAATTATCTTCAATGTCTTGATCAAACATCACATCACGAAAGCAAAGCACATGAAATGCAACTTGCAGGCACGACGAAGCAATAGGCGAGAAACCGTGGAAGCGGAAATCCCTTTGGAGTAGGGAGAAGCAATAGCTGTTAGGGGTTGGGAAGTAGGAACTCAATGCTAAGAAGAAGTTTGAAGCTAAGTGCGTGGTGGAACTGCATTAAAAGAAGAGTCGAGGTGATCGTAGGATTCTCTTGGTTGCCTAGATGGATCATGCACGGCCCCTCTTAAGCCTCTCTTTTCTTTCTCCCCCTTTCCCTCTCTCTTTCTCTCTCCCTCTCGGTCCGATATTTGTCCTCTACTTCTCACTCTTTTCTTCTTCGCCTCACCGCATCGGTCTTGTTATTTTGATAGCCGTAGCAAGAAAAGTAAGGGTCGAGAGTTTGTCCTCTAAACTCACTAGCATTGTGTTAAAGATTTCTATACCTATCCCTCCCTATGGAACCTAAAACGAGGACAAAAATAGAATAAGTGTTTGAATTTTGAAATACAAGTGAATGAATGGATGTGTTTTCGTGATCCTAGTGAAGTGTATGGTGCCAATGACCCCCTATGTATTCTATAGACCGTGTTAGTAAGGAATTAAAGATGTAGTCGCACCACCTTCTTTCAAAACTCATCCAGCTGAGATGCTAAAGTAGGGGGAACCATCATTAAGAATGTCAGTAATGGAAATGTCAAAATCGCTTAAACTAGCGAATACATCACCAAGAATGCGACCTCGAGGAGTTATTTCACTTGAAGGAAATGTAGTCAGTCCTACCAGAATCTTAGAAGTTTCAATGATGATTCGATCTACATAGGGCGAGCTTTAAAGTTCGGGGCACTTGTGGGGTGCCTCACTGAAAGATTCAACCTCCTATGCACTAATGTGATAATCATTATCATTATCCCTGGCACTCTCTTATTCCTCTTTTACCACTGGTTTCTTCCATACTCTCTATCCCTCATTCTCAGTCTCGTTTTGGATTGGCGACATTTCAAGTCTTTCGAAACACCCCACCTCTATACCATACTAATCAAGAGTATTACGGATTAATACTATTAGATAATACGAAGAATGAATCTATATTAAGAACACATGTGAATATTCTCTTAGACTAACACTGCACGTATTAAAACATAAAATATAAAACTCACTAGTATATACGCCGTGTCAGTACAAAATAATAAACATGTGTGTCTCTAGGACAGAACAATACATAATATGTAAACCATAGAAAACACAAAGTAAATCATAGCAATAATATATAATATATAACATATGGTATGTGTAAATACAAAACATCTCAAGTAATGTCTGCCTTATTGTAATGTAATAAACAAATAGTGTACAACTCAATATCATATTTATACAATAAATCAATGTCATATGAATATCATATAACAATCCTAATATGAGTGTTATCTGAGTTTTTAACCGAGTAGAATCCAGGAGAAATCTAGAGAACTCCATCGAGGAAAATAGCTTAAAAGCCAATCGAAGAGACTAGAACAAGGAGCCAAAGGAAGTTAGGAAAAAAGACAGGAAAATAATCTTGGCCTATGTATTGCAAGAGATCCACGGCATTAACTTGAGGGTTCATAAACGACATCAACATGAGATACTAGATGTGATCCAAAAGGCAAAGACAAGAAAACCACCAAGTACATGGATCACTAGCAATCTATGCCTTTTTGCTAGATCGCCATAAAATCTAGAAGAACAAAGTCCAAATATAGACCAAGTGTATGGATCGCTAGCGATCAATATATCATGGATCACTAGCGATCCATAATATTTCCTCAATCAGCTGCGATCTTCATGGAGCAAAATAAGGGGAAAATTCTAGGGCGTTGGGTCACCTTCAAACCAAACCTATGGATCGCTAGCGATCAGTAGCTAATGGATCACTAGCAATCCATCCTTTTAGCTTGGGTCGTGGTGTAACCTCTAGTCCAACTTTTCTGTGTAGATCTACAAGTATGTGGCAAGCAGACATGGCCCAGTAGCTCCCCAACCTCTATAAATATTCTCCTATCCGCAACATAAAGGGGATCCTTCATACCAGTTGCTGAAATGTTGCAGAAGACTTTCTTTATTCTACTCCTTCCTCATAATAGTCATCCAAGGAGTTCACTATGATTCTCCAGTGAACTCTAACACTTGGGACTTAGTTTAATCTAGGATAGTCGATCATTCTCTAATCCAATTCCATTTATAACAGCAATCAGTCAATGGAAAAAATTATAAAGTGGACATTGGCCTCGTTAACAACCGAACCACTATAAAAATATTCTTTTCTTTCTACCGTTACTATTCTTGATATACCTCTATTCTACTTTATTTCGCTCTGATAAATAGGGCATGTGCTTTCATACTCAATCTAGGGTGTTGATCCATTTTTTTTGTTATCAATAAGTCTCCTCTAAGCCTAATAAAACATAAGTTGGTCACGTTGTCCCTTTACCTAAAATGTCTAAGACCAACCCGAGCATTATAAAATAATACACAGGTCAGACTATATCTAATCAAGTATTGCAATAAGTGTAAACAGTTCTAACAAGAAGAATAATATACTATCACTTCTAGAATGCACAATCATGAGGCTATACATCAATGCACATACACTAATATAGAAATGCAAGCCTGATGAATTGATAATTCCATAATCAGTCCATAGAGCATCAAATCACATAAATAGCTCAAATCCATATAAAACAATAAGTCTGATATTGAAATATGTCATCACCGATATAAATATGTCAAATCAGAAATCATAGGAATTTACCTAAATGGGTGAATCATACATATCCCAAATCAACATTGAATCTAGAAATATCAATAGAGGAGATGTCATTAAATATAATTAGGCTAGCACCAAGTACTACCCGAATATAACTCTCATTCTCAACAAAACGTCATTAATATCAAATAGGATAGGCTACCTATCAATATATCAAGAATCCACTATACTCAAGTCATATTTCTGGTATAATCTCATCTCCTCATATATATAACTAATTAGAATACATCGTGACAAAAAATGTACGAAAAATAGCTATAAGACCGACGCGAAGTCCCAATTAGAGTTATACATAATAACATGTGGTCACAAAGTCTACGTCCATGCCAGGTGTATCAGTCGTATATGCCAAATCATTACTCAGTTAGAACCAGAAGGGAGACTGATAGCACAAAGAAGGCTTCATAGTCACAAAGTCTCAACAGTCATAGTTGCCTCTCATTCATCGTGACCTGTATTCACCTATGTGATTGCCAACGCCAATACTAATCGGTCATGACACTACAAATGCTCATATATTTAACAAACTGCTGGACTAGGTGACATAGGGGCGATTACGAAGATATAATAATATAATGTCGCAAATTGGGGGAGCGACCCCACGATCAGGCTACTGGTATGGATTCTAGCCATCTGGTCCTCTCTAACAAACATAATAAGAGTACCTCATAAAAGTGGCATATAAGAACAATACATGTAGATTTGTAGTCTCACCAACTGTAGTCACAAAGCTATATCACAGTATCCACTCTATTCCCATCACGTGAGCGAGACCCCCATCTGGGTCATTCGAATGGGATATAATCGATAGGAGGCATATGCAATAGAAAGTTAAAGATACTCGAAAAATCCCCAACTTACCAGCTTCCAATCCCATCATGGAGCTCCCATTGTTGAATCATTAGTGGTCGTCATCGAAAATCATCAAAAATCGTCAAAATGGTCGTTGAAAAACTCACTTCGAGGTTGACTCGAAGTTGAACTCTGGTAATCGACTATTTGAATCAAAGCAGATTCTGGAAGTCCTAAATCGAAGTTGAACTCGGGTAATCACCCATTTGATCCGAAGTGAACCTAGAAAATTCGAGCCCAAAATCAGACTCGGGTAAAACCAAGATTTTCTCCAAACAAACATGCAAATAGCTTCAAGCAATGTTTGACACCAACTAGCACTTCAAATTCTATGACTTCAAGCGAACCATGTGTTGTCTCAAAGCGAATGACAAATTTTCTAGGGTTGGACTCCAAGTAAATACCACTGATCCATCAATGTCGATTCATCTACTTCTGCCCATAACTCGAACAGGGGAACTCCAAATGCCTTGAAATTTGGAATGCAACCTTATGGGGCCCTCTTGGTTGCCCCAAACAAACCTCAACTAGTTTGAATTTTTTTGGAGTTCGTAACTGATCCATGATCCCATCAGAAGTGATTTGTCATTTAATTGGCATTTCCAATCACCCAAGCATAGGCGATCATGCATATGTCATTCTCAAGCATTATAAAACGACGTAACATGAAAAAGGACTAATTTGACAAGGATTATAGCTTCTTCCCCAATCGAAACTCATTTACAAAAGTTGTTTAACATGTAGAATATCCAAAGAAGTTTATCATGCCAACTATACCTTTTGTACAACTGATTCGAAATTACTTTTTCACTGGTATGACTAGCATATGGACGAAGAAAGAGTGACGGATGCAGTCTACTACAAGGCCTTCAGGAATCATTAAAGGATGGAATAACCCACTACACTGGAAGAATTCTATAGGAAGGCAAATCGGTCCTAAAGACTGGGAGTAGTGAAATTGGAAGAAGGCAAACCCGACAATTTTCCAAAGAACATACCAAACGGTGAAGGAGCTATAGGAGCTCAAGGACCTTCTACCGAAGCAAGGCTATTAAGACCCAGTAGAAAACCGCTCCAACTATTTGACGAAATCAGACGAAAGGATGAATATCAAATAACATTCTAGCTAGCTAACAACTAAGAATGGGTCGGCAATCTAAAGCGATGCCTTCTCATCCATCTTTATCTACTTTCCTTTTCCAAACGGGTCATACTAGGACACTGGGGGTATTGTAGATAGTACGGAGAAAGAAATTCTTCTATGCCCTAAATGAGTGAGGCTGATCCCTTTTTGAGAACTGAAGTTGCAAATGTAGCGTCGAGAAGTCTTATCCAAAGGATCATCGAACCTCTTAGTCTCCAGGAATGATAATACTATGCTTCCGCAAGCTGAATCCAAAAATTTCTTTTAAAGTCGATGAATTGTTGCATTAAGACCATAGGGCCATCAGACGTCCAACCAAAATTCCTCTCGAAATGGATGTATTATCACTCTAAGGTCATCTGGTCGTCGGACATCCGACAACAAAAACTCTTTCAAGAACTAAAGCGTCATGAAGGCGAACCGATATATTATCAGTCATCCGATCCAAAAACCCTTTGCAATCATGAAGATCTTTCGTGAACTAAAGCATCGGGAAGGCGAACCAGTAGATCATTGGTCATCTGATCCATCCCTTTGCGAATACGAATGTCTTTCATGAACTAAAGCATCATAAAGGAAAACCGGTAGATGTGCGGCCATCTGATCCAAAAAACCCTTCGTGAACGTGAAGGTCTTTCACAAACTAAAGCATTGTGAAGGCGAACCAGTAGATCAGCGGTCATCTGATTCAAAAAACCCTTCGCAAACTTTAAGGTCTTTCCCGAACTAAAGCGTCTTGAAGGCGAACTGGTAGATTAATGGTCGTCTTATCCAAAAACCCTTCGTGAATGTGAAAGTCTTTCATGAACTAAAGCATCGTGAAGGCGAATTAGTAAATTAGCGATCATATGATCCCAAAACCTTGTGTGAACGTGAAGGCTTTCGCGTACTAAAGCATCATGAAGGTAAAACGGTGGATCAATGGTCACCGAATCCAAAGAAACCCTTCGTGAATATAAAGGTCTTTCATGAACTAAAGAGTAGTGAAGGCAAACCAGTAGATCAATGAAATTTATGTATGACTGATATCTGCGAAGGAGAACTCGAAGATCAACAGTCATATGATCCAAAGCCCCCTGAAGTCAATGAAGTCATGCTCCGAGGCCACGAGTCGAAAATCATATTGGTCACTCCACATAATTAACGGAATCACTTCCTACGAACGATTAAACAAATTGTGTTGAACTCCAGAGCTTCATAGTTGCTCAAAGAATCTAAGACAAAACTAAATCGATCTTGTGGTTGATCAGATGCTGACTCGAATCAAGCCAAGACATAGAATCGGGAGAACTGCACCCACTTGATTAGGGGCAACCAAACGAGTTATCGAAAAACCTTGGATATAGTTTAAGTGCGCAAACAACTCTGTAGCATAGGGGCACCATACATACGTGAATAGCTACAAAGAAAGCCAAGAGTAATCATACTACAGTTCTTTTTGTCTGATAGAAAAATCAGGCATTCTGACAACTACAGAATTAACAACCTAGATAGCGCAGCAAACGAAATAGATAGCGCAGCAACATAGAACTCTCGTGAGCTCTTTCTTCTTAACCATCTCTATGTGGTTAGTTGTAGATCTCTCCACCTTGGCAACCTTATCTGTTTAGCGGTGCACATCTTATCGAAATACGGGAGGATCACCTAAGCCATGGTTACCCAATCTAAAAACCCAGTAATCTCTTAGAACTGACGAAATTGCATTCCAGCAAAGGCAAATCGTTGGATTGACAGGAAAACTCGATCCTTACCTTCTAAGAACTATCGGCCTTCCAGCATCGGGAGGGCCCAAACCATTGCGCGCACTCCTATAAGCCACACATTACTTCTTGAGCTGTGGAACCATGCGTCAATTCTTGAGCTCTAGAACCATGCTCTCGAATTACGAACTCCTCACATTACCCGAAGATTGGCAACATCAAGGAGTTCCAAACCGTTCCGGGTCCATAGGTCATATTGATCCCATAAGCCATGCATTTCATAAGCCATGCACTCTTAAAAGCCATGAATTTTGCGACCTAGCGTTTTCTTAAGCTGCGCATTTCATAAGTCGCGCACTCTCAAAAGTTGTGCATTTCGTAAGCCACGCATTCTCAAAAGCCGGGCATTTCTTAAGCCACACACCCCAAAGACCATGCATTTTGTAAGCCATGCATTCTCAAAAGCCGTGCATTTCATAAGCCATGCACTCTCAAAAGCTGTGCATTTTGTAAGCCACGCATTCTCAAATGGTGCGCATTTCATATGTAGTGCACTCTCAAAAGCTGTGCATTTCATAAGTCGTGCATACTCAAAAGTCATGCATTTTGTAAGCCATGCTTTTTCATAAGCCGTACATATGATAAGTTGTGCAAAAACTTCTTGATGTTGCTTTGGCTACATCAATGAACCTTAAAAAAATTTAAGTACTTGTGTTATCATGATAACACCGAGAATCTTGTCTATTGCAGAACTAACAGGGATCGACTCCTGTAACCCAAAAAAACTGACATTGCTTCGGTAGTACTACAATGCTCATATCCAAGAAGTCGGCAAAAAATTCTGATTTTTAACCAAATTTAACGTACAAAATGTCAAAATTCAAGACATCTAAGTTACGAATTTCCAAAGATAGGAGCTGCAACATACCTTTCACTGGGGGCATCCAGGGAGTCGCCTAGAACATCAAGTCTCACATAAATTTTTCAGAATAATCATCCCTGTGGAATGAGTGGCAGAGAGCACACTAACATTTGGTCAGAATAAGAGATCGCTCCAGCTTGCAATAAAAGGAGGAACTTATCACTAGGTTAATGGGAAAAATCATTCCTAACCTCCTAAGTGTCAGTGTCGCCCGTGCAACACCGAGGCCTTTTCCTACTTCATAAGTCCAGTTTTGCCCCAGCAACATCGGGAAACTTTCTACTTCCTAAGTATCGATATTGCCCCGGCAACGTCAGGAAATTTTCTGTTTCCTAAATGTAGGTGTAGCCTCGGCAACACTGAGAAACTTTCTATTTCCAAAGCACTGACATTGCCTTGACAATGCTTAGAAATTTATTTTTCACTAAGTATCGGTGTTACCTCGGTAATGCCGGGAAAACATTAATCTATAGGGTTAGTGAGAAACGCTCACTATATAAAAGCATCAATTCATTAGCTTTCGAAGAAAGATGCTGGTTCTCGACTGACTTCTACCCTTGTTTCCAAAAAATTGCTTTTGCCCGAAGATAGGCAACGATAGGAAGACATAACCTTCCAAAGGTCAATCTGATGGTCCAATCAGACATCGCAGGAATCAGCCACTGCATAGAAATAAAAAAGCACCAAAAGGAAATCCCAAGATTGAATTGCTTCTCTGTAAATTTCTAAGGATGAAAGCCGGTGCACAACCGAATTTCCTAAATTCAACTTAGAAAGAATTTTGATATAGCTAAAAGATAGGCAGCTTCGAGGAAATGTTGCTTGGAACCAAGCAGATAGGTTACCAATTCTCGTAGATAGGAATTGGCGTATGAACGAAACTTCAGTGATGACAGCAATCAACCAAAGCATGCAAAACTAAGGACATGTTGGGACAATCACGGAAGGTCGGAACTAAACCCACCAGAATTCCGCAATCCTAGAATGGAAGTGAGAGCCAGGCCAGGGGCAACCAAATCATGTGTCCCAAACCACTCCATCTCTCGCAATCATCCAAATCTAGGCATTCGAAATAGCTAGTCCCTCGAGTAGGAATAGACGCATAAATACTTGATCGAAAGAAATGTTGCAAAGTCCAAACACGAATAACCATGACGTTGGTGAGATAATGGTTTTGTATCACAAAATTTAGCACTCTGGCAATAAAATCGCCAACAAAGGAAATGAAGGAATTGACGTTCAGAAATTAACCGTCGTTCATGGCCTGGGAATGACGAGAAAGATCGATGACCTACTCAAGGTCTAACTATATCATTTGGTTCCAACTTGCAGGAATATGCCATTGCTCGAAGTTTGGTGATACTAATAAGAAACTCCTGGAGTAAAACTATCGATACATTGGCTTTCGAAAATAGAAGCAAAAGCTTGATCGACTCTTTAATCCTGTCTTCTTGAATCTTATGTTATCCGACGATCCACGACATCAAGGAAAAATCAACAGGCTTGAGTCACCTGTACATGAGTTTACAAAGATAGAAACCAACACATGATTAGGATCTCGGCACCGGACATAGAAGAATTTACTTTAGCAAGATGCCAGAAACGCATATTTTTAATTCCTACCGACATCATTACAAAAAATCAGATCCTCGGCTCAAGCAACAATGTCCGTAGTCCACAAAGATAGGAGTGATCGTGTCAATCAAACTGGGGCACTCAAACTTATTGCATAGGAGACCCAACCTCCCAAAACGTATTGGTTAAGTAGTCAAAAAAATCAGCTCTATGGGCTAAGGCATTTACACCAATGCTTTATCAAACGAGCTCAGCTGAGCATGAACTCGACCGAACATAAGCATGAACGGTCATGAAAGTGGCTAGACCAAGCTATCTCATAGTTCTATAAAAATAAATTCTCAAAGTTGAGGAATTAAGCCAATAGTCCCTTGAGATAGAAGCCAGTTCGTAGATCGAACTCCAAAAACCACAAAGGAAGGATATCCATGATCGAGTAACTCATGCACTAGTTTTCGAAGATTGATGTTATATCTAATCGAACTTCAACTACAACTCTACAAGAGCAGCCGTGCCTTGTAATTTAACTATAATCGATTATCCAAATATGACATGAATAATAAGCGAAACCTAAGTTGTGAAGGACCTAGCTTGCAGAGAAGTGGAAGTCCCTCCACCAGAAAAAAAGATTGGATGACTGAAAAGTAATTTTGAACAACAAAACTTAGCATTCAACCATGTCAGATATGTTTTACCGTAAATAATTTCCTCGTATAACCAACACTCGATATCTAGGTGAAGTCGACGTATGTTGACCAGTCGGGTTTCGAGTGTTGACCAGGGCATATGAAGTGTGTTTGCTTTATGAAAAGAGTCCAGTATCCTAAATACTGCAAATAAACAATCTAGCATAGATAGCTTGCTTACATTTGAAAAACAGTCCATATCGTCCTTTGAAATTATCTCTTCCACACTTACCCATTATCGATTAATGATCGAAAATGGAGCCGCTATCTAAAGCAATGCGGGAAGCTTTTCTTCCTAGGATCACTAGAATATAGAAACAGAAAGAGCAATATGATTTATCATCTACTATATCCAATTTTGGAATAAATTGTCACATTGGAATTCAAAAACAAGGACGGGAACTTAACAAAATTCTCGAGAAGAAAAAGCTAAAGACAAAGAGCAAGACTTCGCTCCAGAATGGCGTACAATCGTTCAAGACCAAACATGGCTTCACCACCAGTCAAACTAAAACTATATAGGACAACTCCAAAACTACGTCATGCACCCACTTACCGATACAAACCCTTGCGTAAATTACGGAGCAAAGATTGCATCGTCAATCCTAGGAATTGAAATTCAGATCAAAATCAAAAAATGAACGACTATTAGAAGTCGGTGAATTGAGAACAACATCTTGAGGTGGACTTTGATGATTCACATTGAAAATTCAACAGTTAAAGCCAAATTTGCATGGTAACCTCGACATGATCAACTAAATTTCACAAAATGAAAACTCAAAAGAATTTACTTTTGAAACACGCCTTGTTTTCAATAAAGACATACACTGGGGGGGAAAACGTTATATGGGTTTCTAACGCAGCAAAATCCAGAGGAAGTCGAGAGAACTCCATCGAGTCAGAATAGCTCAAAAGCCAAACTAAGGGACCAGAACAAGGAGCCAAAGGTAGTCAGGAAAAAGAAAGGAAAACACTCTAAGGGCAATGATCGCTAGCAATCCATAGCCTATGGATCGCTAGCGATCCATGGCATTAATTCGAGGGTTCATCAGAAAATCACTAAGTACATGGATCGCTAGAGATCCATGCCTTATGGAACGCTAGCGATCCATACCTTTTAGCCGGAGAGCCATAAACTGCAGAAGAACAAAGTCCTCGCTAGCGGTCCATATAACATAGATCGCTAGCGATCCATAATATTTGATCAATCAACTGTGATCTTCATGGAGCAAAGCAAGGGGAAAACGCTAATGCATTGGCTTGCCATCGAACCAAACCTATGGACCGCTCGCGATCGATCCTTTTAGCTTGGGTTGCGGTGTAACCTCTAGTGCACCTTCTTGTGTTGATCTGCAAGTGTGTCGAAAGCAGACTTGGCCCAGTAGCTCTCCAACCTTTATAGTTGTAATGACCCATAAATTTAACTGGTTTTAATAACGTTATAAACTGAAATTTTGTGAAATTTTAAATAACAAAATTTTGAAATATAAAATTGATATTTGGAATTCTTCTAATTAAACATAGCAAATGGTAAATTTTTATCTGATAATATTGAAGTTTATTTTCTAGTGTAATTTTATTTCAAGTCAGTTAATATTTGATGATACTAAAATTCGAAACTTGAATATTTTTATATAATAAATTTGTAAATCATCTACTGAGTGAGACGTCATATTTTGTTTCTTCAAATTTGAAATGTTGTTGCTCCGTTTATCTTATTTCTGACAAATTAGCAGCATTTTCAGTACCAATTTGACTTTTGATACGATGATTGTACCATCGATATCTGTATACTGTTTTGATCGTTTCGACGTACTGATCTCTGCGGTATATTCACTTTTGTATTTTGCAGTCTGGTGCAATCTGTGGAACGTTCAGAGTATCGGTTCCGCAACCGAGTCTTTTGGATTTCTAGTGGCTATTCATCATCCAACTTGAAACCAATAGCCGTTTATAATTACTGATTCAGTGTTTTGCCCCTCTCTGTTCTCTATATTCATTTTTATTTCTCTTTGAATTGGCTGTCACTTTTCATAAAGAGAAAATATATATATATATGATGTGCCTGTAGTTCGAAACCCATCTTCCACCCCTGCCTTCTCACCACCAACCCACGGCCAACCTGAGACCAGCAACCGGAAGCGGCGCAGCCATCTTCCAAACTTTCCTCCGCCTGGACCGCAACCTCTGAGCCCATATCACCGAAGTCTTCTCCTCTCTTTTGTGCCACCTCCTCACAAGCACCATCAGGTCGAGCTGCAGCTTGTGCCTTCTTCCCTCTCTGCCTCCATGCGAGCCGCACCTATCTTGCCCATCTCCACATCACACGCTCGGTCTCAGACTTCCTCCTCTTCCATTCGGAATTCGTTGGTTTATATATATATATATATATATCTAATTTTTTATAGAGTATTTATATAGTTTTATATGTGTTAGTCTGTACAAGTTTAAAACATCTATTACGTTAGTATTGCAGCTATACAAAAATATATATGTTTATATATGTCATACAAGTCATACTATCACCTATAATACAGTTTTATACATATAGATATGAAAACAATTTATATTGTTTGAAACATTTTAGGTGTATATATATATATATATATATTATATAATGTTTTGTATATATTAGTTAAGAAGGCTATTATAACTAATGTTTACATGTATATTTATAGTCACACACATATATATTTGTTTCAATGTAAAAAAATTAAGTCTATGTAAGTTTATTGATTTTTATCAGTACGTGTATATATAAGTGGTATATGAGCTGGTTTTGGAAATAACTATATATAATAGATCTGTTTATATATATACGTTTACAGTTTTCAAAAGTGTTTATATATTTATATATGTTATATTAACTAGTTGTTTACTAAGTAATTGTTGGTCATATATATGTGTGTGTGTGTGTGTGTGTGTGTGTGTGTGTGTGTGTGTGTGTGTGTGTGTGTTAGTTCTTATATGACTTTGTTGGGTTGCACTTTATAATAGATCAAAATCTTAAAGCTACAACTAGTGTATATAAAAGAGCATATAAGTTTATATATATTTGTACCTCAGTTGCTTTTGTTCCAAGTACCATAAGTTTATGCATTTATAAAGTTTAGAAAGATATATAGGTTGTCTATTAATATATATATATATATATATAATATATTTTGTTGTTATATTAAGAATGCTGTATAAGTTGATATGTTGTTATACAACAAATATATATATGCATATGTTTTGGGATATATGTACAACAAATATATAAGTATATAAATATATATATGTTAATTTGTTAAATCTAGTGTATGGATACAAATTTTTTTTATGTTTGACTTTACCATTGGAGTTTAGAGTAAACATTGATTTTGAAATACATATATAAACATATATATATATATATATATATTATATAAGTTTATATTAGTACTACAAAAACATGTTGTATATAAAAGTTATATATATGTGTGTGTGCTTAATTAAAACAATGATTTTTAATTATATATACATATATTATTTTAATATATGCTTTAAATTAAATATTGATTTCATGGAAATAAAATATATATATATATATATATATATATATATATATATATATATATATATATATTTTCTGTTTCTATCAACCCGATTGATTCACTTCCACTAATTTCGATTTATCAGCTTATGCATCAAATTCATGTCTGTCGTGCTTTGGTTTGAAATCCGTGCTTGGATTCGTAATTCATCTCATTGTCTATCCTCTTTAGCCTTGAAAGGTGAGCATCAATCACGATTAATGTTCTTACATTTACTAAGTTTGATTTCAATTGAAACGACTATTGAAGTATGCTGTTGTTAATTATTTACATTGCTATATATAATATTATCTGTATCAGTTCACCTATGACATCCAACACCATTATCTGTTATATATATTGATGACATATACATGTCATATTATTATCATATCTATTATTACTCTGCAAGTTCCCTGTTAGTATAGAATTCACTATGGGTTGAAATGATACATACCCAAAAGATCCGTAGAATAGGAGAAAATCGTTATGGGTTGAAATGATAAACCCAAGCGATTTTCATTTTGAATTGAATTTGGGATTGCGGGTTGAAATGATATATACCCGTATATATTTAAATTGCGGATTAAAATGATAAATATCCATATCACTTGACCATAGGATAGAAAATTATATACAGACATCCTTGCTCTATATATATAATATCTTGAAAATGATTACTATGGTTTTGGAAAGAAATATATGGTTTTATACAAATATTTATTTTAGGTATTATATAAATGTTATTATGTATATAGTTAAATTCTTGATTTTAAGCTTTGTATAAAAATTTTTACTATAAAATAAGTTTAACACTAAAGTTTGATTTTATAAAATCTAATATGGTTAATTATTTATTTAAATTATATTTTAATATGGTGTTTATAATGATTTTAATAAATTAAAGTTGAGAAGATAGATTGAAATTGATTTGAAATTGAATTTGTTTAAGAAATATACTCAAATAAGTTTGATTTGAAATTTATTAAATTTGAGATTTTAAAGGATATGATTTTTATAACTTGATTTTGGTTTAAGGTGATTTAAATGAATATATCAAGTTTAAATAAATTGAAGGAGCATTCAGTTATTTGAAGTTTAAAAGTTTTATTTAAATGATATTGGATTTATTAAGTAAATATTTCAAAACTAAATAATAATAAATTGAATTTGATATATATGGAATTATCAAAATTTAGTTTTGAAATTATGGAATATCTAAAGCTTTGAAATATATGGAAATTGAAATGGTTTATTTGAGGTTCAAATCTGTATTTGAAATCGATATAAATTGAAATGGTTTATTGAGAACTCAATTGAGTTGAAATTTATGAATTGAGTTTTAATTTAAATTTAATTTTGGATTCAAGTTTATTTGAATCAATTTGTGAAGTTTAAGGAAATTATTTTATTTTATAAAGTAATTTTAAATTTAAAACTATTTTATATTTTACTTTATAAATTATTTTAATATAAACTATTTTAATATACTAACTATTTTATTATAAACTATTTTAACTTATAACTCTTTTATATATAAACTATTTTACCTTATAAACTATTTTATATACTATTTTAATACCTAAACTGTTTATGTGGTGGAAGTTATGTTTTCAAAGTTATGAATTTCAAAGTATTATGTTTCAAAAGTGTTATAATTTTAAAGTGTTTTGGTTTCCAAAGTGTTAAAACTTTGGAAATGCTATGATTCTGAAAATGGATATATTTGAAATGGAAATGATATCGTATTTGGTTTTGAAATGGAAATGATATCGTATTGATATGGTTTTGAAATGGTAACGATATTTTGGTTTTGAAATATATACTATTTTGAAATGACAACAGTGTTATATTAATGGTTGGTTGTTAAAGAGACCGTAATCGAAAGTTGTCATAGTCTCTGCCAACTCTGAAAACCTCTTTAACAACTATACACGCGGTGGAGATTCCAGAATGAAGTAGGATGGTGGCGACGATCCTATATGAGGTAAATGGACCCGACTCCCATAAGTTGGCATAAGGTGGCTAAAACAGGAGCAATTGATGGCCAATGAGGTAGCTCCTCTGATCGGGCACACTCCTTTGATACTATATTCTGATTTTGTGATTGATTTGGCGGCCACATTTGATTTTTGATTTTAGGAGCGTGGCTCAAGGTGAGTGGTAGCTGTGGTTATGCATTACCACCAGCCCGGAAGTGTAATTGGTATATCTACCCTGGCATTGCCTAGTTGTGCCGTGTTACCTACCCTGGCGTGTTTTACTACCAGTTTGATTTTTGTCGTACCTATGGAGTATGCTCTGGTAGCCTCCCGATCAAGAGGGACTACGATACTGTGTAGACTATTGGCACTATAAAATGTGTTAAGGGGGATATGGGTAATGCCTTAAAGCTATTTTTAAACATATTATACTTTACTTTAGACATTACTACAATAGCGTATATTACTACATAGTAGATAGTTTAACGGATCCTTAGAGGATGGTTATCCCAAACATCCTTTGAGTTATTTGTATTTAAGTTGTTATTTCACTTAAGTTGGATTTATTGATATAAGATTGTTAATCTTGACTTGAGTGTTTTGTGTTTTTCTTTACGCTCTGGTCATACTGAGTGTACCATTATTCAAGACTCGTATTTGGAGTTGGAGCTTCGCTTAGAGATCCAGCTATCTATCTAGCTTTCGGATATTTAGTTGATTCCAATGATGCATTCTGATCTTGTATTTGACTATTTTATTTGAGAATTATATTGTACATTATTTTACTCTGTTATATATATATATAGTAGCTTCATGAACTACTATTCTTTTGTTTCCACTGCATATTGTTATATTACTCTGTGTCTGTGATTCCGTGATTATTTATATATTGTATATGTTGAGTTTTGCCAAATATAAATTAACAATCTGGTATTTTAAGTAATTCAAATCCAGCATGTGTGGATGCGAATGGTTGATAATATCAGGATGTTACAATTGGTATTAAAGCTTTGGTTTTAGGCAAAACTTAGTATATAGAGTTAATTTAATTACAAAATCACATTCGTTCGTGCTTGAATCTCTTCCTCTTTGACTCAGTTTTCTTTGTTTTCGTACGTTCCCCTCGGTTCCAAAATCCATTCTTGTCTCTTAGTATTCATGTTTCTATGATTCCGGAGTATCCCATAGCTCCACTGTATGATATGTAAAAGGGTGAAACTCCCTTACAACAAGCATCGATTCACCGGAGATTTCTGTATCCTCATTCTACGACTGCTATCTTTTGCTATACTCAAATTCTATCTCCAACGATCAAACGTCCGCCTCGATCTTATTTTAAAGTCACGGTTGACCCTATTAAGGTTGCCTACGATTTATATAAGTCTATCTATTCTTTTCTTTCTGTGAAATCTATTTATCTCCCCATCGAGCCTATCTTCTAGTTGAATTCTTTTGATTAGGATCCCTCTAAATTTGAACCTTATCTTTGTTTTGAAATCCATTTTGTACTATCCAGTGAGGGAGTGTATTTGTAACTAATATAAAAATGTTTTATAGGGTGTTCTTTGAGTTGTTTGTGTTGATTTGGATTTCTGATCGATTCGTCTAATCAACGTTTTCGACAGGATTTCCAAAACACTTGAATAGAGCAAACTGACACAATACTATTTCAAATGTTAAATGAAATAAATTTGTATAATTATATTATAAATATATAAGTAAAATTTTCTAGAATTTAAGGAGTTAATTAAATTGGTTGTTTGAAATGATAATATTTGATTATCATTTATTGTTCTATAAATAAATTTATAAACAATGTTTATAAATTGATTTGAAATTTAATTTAATCTAAATTTAGTATTGTGGATTTAATTTTCGATGATTTCAAACCTTGGTTTCTAATGTTTTAAAGTGTATATTACTCAAAGTATTTTCAAATAGAAATTTTTTACAAGGAATTTTAAAAGTTTAAATCAGTGTTCTCCTCCTTTGACGCTGGAAAATAGTTTCGGTGATGGGGCCGCATCATCATCGACATTCATTTTCGAGTTTCGAAGTGAAGACACCAATTGGTAGCTTTGCTATACTTTGTTTTGGAAACGAATTTGACTTGAATTGTTATATACATATAGGTATATGGTTATAAATTTGATTCGATATATGTTGTGTGTGTGTATGTGTGTGTGTGTTTATATATATATATATATATATATATATATATATATATATATATATATATATAAATTGCTTGAAGTTAATCGAAAAATTAATTCTTAAATTTTCTTAAAGGACGGTTTCAAAATAAAGCTTAATTTTTTAAATGAATATTTAAACTTGAATAATTGAATTAGGAAGTTTTATTTGTATAATGCTCAGTTACATTCCGATATAACTTACCTTGATGATCTAGAAGTTGAATATGTAGTTGAATAATTTTACAATGGAAAATGATGTTAAATGATTTTGTAAATAAAATTAGAGTGTTTGTAATAAATGTTATACAATTAAATTATAATTATAAAAATGCTAATAGAGATAAATAGAATAATAGATTAATTGCATAATATATGTGATTAATAAAATAAATTTTTGTTTTGAAATTTAATAAATTAAATTTAATGAACTTAAGGAAATACCTTGAATTTAAAATCAATTATTGAATATTTAGTAATTCAAATTGAAATTTATATGGTTTATATTAATTGTTTATTTTGTTTTTCAAATCTATTTTCCTTTCTGGTTGCTCTATTCCACAACCTCCTTCCTTTTCGAGGAAGAAAACTTTTGAGTGGGATAGAGTGCAACGACCCCTAAATTTAAGTAGTTTTAATAACGTTATTTACTGAAATTTTATGAAATTTTAAATAATAAAATTTTGAAATATAAAACTGATATTTGGAATACGTCTAATTAAACATAGAAAATGGTAAATTTTCATCTGATAACACTGAAGTTTATTTTCTAGTGTAATTTTATTTCAAGTCAGTCAATATTTGATGATAATAAAATGTTTTCCAAACTTGAATATTTTTATATAATAAATTTGTAAATCATCTTTTGAGTGAAAAGCCATATTTCGTTTCTTCAAATTTGGGCTGTTGTTGTGCCGTTTATCTTATTTCTGAAAAATTAGCAGCATTTTCTGTACGATTATTGACTTTTGATACGATGATCGTACCATAGATTTCTGTATACCATTTTGATCGTCTCATCATGCTGATCTCTGTAGGTATGTTCACTTCTGTATTTCGCAGTCCGGTGCAATCTGTGGAACGTTCAGCGTATCGATTCTGCAAACGAGTCTTTTGGATTTCTAGTGGCTATTCGTCATCCAACTTGAAACCAATAGCCATTTATAATTACTGATTCAGTGTTCTGCCCTTCTCTATTCTCGATATTCATTTCTATTTCTCTTTGAATCTGCTTTCACTTTTCATAAAGAGAAAAAAATATAAAGATGATGTGCCTGTAGTCGAAACCCTTCTTCCACACCTACCTTATCACCACCCACCCGCAGCAAACCTGAGACCAGCAACCAAAACTTGTGCAGCCATCGTCCAAACTTTCCTCCGCCTGGCCAGCAACCTTCGAGCCCACATCACCGAAGTCTTCTCCTCTCTCTCGTGCCATTTCCTCACGAGCACCATCAGGTCGAGCTACAGCTTGTGCCTTCTTCCCTCTTCGCCTCCATGCGAGCCGCATCGATCTTGCCCATCTCCACATCACCCGCTCGGTCTCAGACTTCCCGCTCTTCCATTCGGAATTCGTGAGTTCATATCTATACAAGTTTAAAACATCTATTATGTTAGTATTGCAGCTATATAAATATATATATGTCTATATGTGTTATATACTATCACCTATAATACAGTTTTATACATATAGATATGACATCATATATATTGTTTGAAATTATATATATATATATATATATTATAAAATGTTTTATATATATTAGTTAAGAAGGCTATTATAACTAATGTTTACATATATATTTATATCCACACACATATATATTTTTTACAATGTAAAAAATTAAGTGTATGTAAGTTTATTAATTTTTATCTATAAGTGTATATATAAGTGGTATATGAGCTGGTTTTGGAAATAACTATATATAATAGATCTGTTTATATATATATACACGTTTACAGTTTTCAAAAGTGTTTATATATTTATATATGTTATATTAACTGGTTGTTTACTAAGTAATTGCTGGTCATATATATACGTATCAGTCATAAGTTCTTATACTATTTTGCTGGGTTGTACTTTATAATAGATTTAAAACTTAAAGCTAAAACTAGTGTATATAAAAGAGTGTATAAGTTTATATATATATGTACCTCAGTTTCTATTATTCCAAGTACCATAAGTTTGTACGTTTGTAAAGTTTAGAAAGTTATAAAGTTTGCCTATTAATATATATATATATATAATATTTTGTTGTTTTATTAAGAATGTTGTACAAGTCGATCTGTTGTTATACAGCAAATATATATATATATATATATATATATATATGTATGTATGTATGTATGTATGTATGTATGTATGTATGTATGTAAATGTTGTGTGTTATATATATTTTTATAAGTATATAAATATATATGTTGATTTGTTAAATCTAGTGTACGGATATAAAATTTATTTTTATGTTTGACTTTGCCATTGGAGTTTAGAGTGAACATTAATTTTGAAATATATATATATATATATATATAAGTTTATATTAGTACTACAAAAACATGTTGTATATAAAAGTTATATATATATGTGCGCGCGCGCGCGCGCTTAGTTAAAACAATGATTTTTAATTATATATATATGTATATATATATATATATATTATTTTAATATTTGTTTTATATTAAATATTTATTTCATGGAAATAAATAAATATATACAGATATATATATATATATATATATATATATATATTTGCTATTTCTATCAAATTGATTTATTCACTTCCACCGATTTGGATTTATCAGCTTGTGCATCGAACTCATGTCCATCGTGCTTTGCTTCGAAATCCATGCTTAGATTCGTAATTCATCTCATTTTCTGTCCTCTCTAGCCTCGAAAGGTGAGCATCACTGACGATTAATGTTCATATATTTATTAAATTTGATTTCAATTGAAACGACTATTGAATTATGTCGTTGTTAGTTATTTACATTTCCATATACATGATATTATCTGTATTAGTTCATCTATGACATATGACACATTATCTGTTATATGTATTGATGATATATAAATGTCATATTATTATCATATCTTTTATCACTCTACAAGCTCCCTGTTAGTATAGAATTCACTATGGGTTGAAATGATGCATACCCGAACGATCTGTAGAATAGGTGAAAATCGTTATGGGTCGAAACGATAAACCCAAGCGATTTTCATTTTGAATTGAATTTGGGATTGCAGGTTGAAATGATATATAACCGTATATATTTAAATTGCGGATTGAAATTATAAATATCTGTAGCACTTGAGCATGGGATAGAAAATTATATACAGACACTGTTGGTCTATATATATAATACCTTGAAAATGATTACTATAGTTTTGGAAAGAAATATATGGTTTTATATAAATATTTATTTTAGATATTATATAAATGTTATTTTATATATACTTAAATTATTGATTTTAAGCTATGTATAAATTTGTTTTAATATAAAATATGTTTAATAATAAAGTTTGATTTTGTTAAAATCTAATATGGTAAAGTATTTATTTCAATTATATTATAACATGGAGTTTATAATGATTTTAATAAACTAAGGCTGAAAAGAAAGATTGAAATTGATTTGAAATTAAATTTATTTAAAAATTATACTCAAATAAGTTTGATTTGAAATTTACTAAATTTGAGATTTTAAAGCATATGATTTTTATAACTTTATTTTAGTTTAAGGTGATTTAAATTAATATATCAAATTTAAATAAATTGAAGGAATATTCAATTATTTGAAGTTTAAAAGTTTTATTTAAATGATATTGGATTTATTTAAGTAAAAAATTAAAAACCAAATAATAGTAAATTAAATTTGATATATATGGAATTATCAAAATTTAGTTTTGAAATAATGGAATATTTAAAGCTTTGAAATATATGGAAATTTAAATGGTTTATTTAAGGTTCAAATCTGTATTTGAAATCGTTATAAATTGAAATGTTTTACTAGGAACTGAATTGAGTTGAAATTTATGAATTGATATTTTATTCTAATTGAATTTTGGATTCAAGTTGATTTGAATCAATTTGTTAAGTTTGGGGAAATTATTTTATTTTATAAAGTAATTATAATTTTAAAACTATTTTACATTTTACTTTATGAATTATTTTAATATAAACTATTTTAATATACTAACTATTTTATTATGAAATATTTTAACTTATAACTATCTTATATATAAAATAGTTTTCTTTATAAACTATTTTATATACTATTTTAATATCTAAACTGTTTAAGTTGTGGAAATTATGTCTTCAAATTTATGAATTTCAAAGTATTATGTTTCGAAAGTTTTATAATTTTAAAGTAATTTGGTTTCGAAAGTGTTATAACTTTGAAAATGCTATGATTCTGAAAATGGATATATTTGAAATGGAAATGATATCATATTTGGTTTTGAAATGGAAATGATATCGTATTGATATGGTTTTGAAATGGCAATGATATTTTGGTTTTGAAGTATATACTATTTTGAAATGACCGCGTTGTTATAATAACCGTTGGTTGTTAAAGAGACCGGGATCGGAAGTTGTCATAATCTTTGCCAACTCCGAAAATCTCTATAACAACTGTGCACGCGGTGGAGATTCCAAAATGAAGTAGGATGGTGGCGACGATCCTATATGACGTATATACGTGGACCCTACTCTCGTGAGTTGTCATAAGGTGGCTAAAACAGGAGCAATTGACGAGCCAATGAGGTACCTCCTTTGATCAGACACTCTCCTTCGATACTATATTCTGATTTTGTGATTGATTTGGTGGCCACTTTTGATTTTTTATTTTGAGAGTGTGGCTCGAGTTGGGCGGTAGCTGCGGTTATTCGTTACCACCAGCCTGGAAGTGTAATTGTTTTATCTACCCTAGCATTGCCTAGTTGTGTTGTGTTACCTACCCTAGCGTGCTTTACTATGAGTTTGATTTGTGTGGTACTTATGGAGTATCCTCTGGTGGAAAACCGTTCAAGAGGGACCACGGTACTGTATAGACTATTGGCACTATAAAATGTTTTAAGGGGGATATGGGTAATGCCTTAATGCTATTTTTAAATATATTATACTTTACTTTAAACATTATTATAATAGTGTATATTACTACATAGTAGATAGTTTAACGTATCCTTAGAGGATGGTTATCCCAAACATCCTTTGCGTTACTTGTATTTCAGTTGTTACTTCACTTGAGTTGGATTTATTGATATAGGAATGTTAATCCTGACTTGAGTATTTTGTGTTTTGCTTTACGCTCAGGTCACACTAAGTGTACTAGTATTCAAGACTCACCTTTGGAGTTGGAGCTTCGCTTGGAGATCTAGCTTTCTATCCAGCTTTCTGGTATTCAATTGATTCCAATGATGCATTCTTATCTTGTATTTGACTATTTTATTTGAGACTTCTATTGTATCTTATTTAACTCTGTTATATATATAGTAGCTTCATGAACTACTATTATTTTGTTTCCGCTCCATATTGTAATACTACTCTGTATCTTTGATTCTGTGATTATTTATTTATTGTATATGCTGAGTTTTGCCAAATATAAATTAACAATCTGATATTTTGAGCAATTCAAATCCGGCATGTGTGGATGCGAATGGTTGAAAATATCACGATGTTACAATAATTACTCTCCTATCTACAACATAAAGGGGATGCTCTAAACCTGTTGCTGAAAAACTGCAGAAGACCTTTTTCATTCTACTCCCCCCTACAAAGGTAATCTAAGGAGTTCACTGTGATTCTCCAGTGAACTCTAACACCTGGGACTTTGTCTAATCTAGGATTATCAATCGTTCTGTAATCCAATTCCCTTTGTAACAGCGATCTGTCAATGGAAAAATTATAAAGTGGACATAGGCTTCGTTAACAACCGAACCATTATAAAAATATTCATAACTTTCTACTGTTTCTGTTCTTGATATATCTCTATTCTACTTTATTTTGCTCTGATAAATAGGTCTGGTGCTTTCATGCTCAATCCAGGATGTTGATTCATTTTTTGGTTAACAATGATTCACCTCTATGCCCAATAAAACATAAGTTGGTCATGTTGTCCCTATACCTAAAATGTCTTGGACTAACCCGAGCATTTTAAAGTAATACACGGGTCAGACTACGTCCAATCAAGTATTATAATAAGTGTAAATTGTTTTAACAAGAATATAATCTACTATCACTTTCAAAAGCGCACAATCATTAGGTTGTACATCACATACACATACACACTGATATAGAAATGCAAGCCCGATAAATTAATAATTCCATAATCAGCCCTCAGAGCATCATATCACACAAATAGCTCAAATCCATTAAAACCATAACTCTGACATTGAAAGATGTCATCACCCATATAAAAATATGTCAGTAATAATAGGAATCATACATATCTTAAATTAACATCAAATCTAGAAATATCAATAGAGGAGATATCATTAAGTATAATCAGGCCAGCGCAAAGTACTCCCAGAATATAACTCTCAATTTCAACAAAACATCATTGGTATCAAATAGGATATGCTACCTATCAGTATATCGAGAATCCACAAACTCAAGTCATATTTCAAGTATAATCTCATTTCCTCATATATATAACTAATCTGAATACATCATGACGAAAAATGTATGGAAAATAGTTGTACGATAGATTCGAAGTCCCAAATATAGATATATATAACATGTGGTCACAAGGTCCACGTCCAAACCATAGCGAGGTGTATCAATCGTATATGCAAAACCAATACTCCGTCCGAACCAGAAGGGAGATCGAAAGCACAAAGCGAGCTCTAGAGTCACAAAGTCGCTACAGTCCTAGTGGCCTCTCGGTCGTTGTGACCTGTATCCACCTATATGCTTGTCAACGCCAATATTAATGGGTCATAACACTACAAATGCTTCTATATGTAACAGACTATTAGACTAGGTGACATAAGGACGATCACAAAGCTATAATAATATGATATGGTGTCACGGATCTGGGGAGCGACCCCACAATCAGGCCACTAGTGTGGATTCTAGCCATCTAGTCCGCTCCAACAAACATAATGAGAGTACATTGTAATGGTGGCATATAAGAACAATACATGTATATTTGAAGTCTCACCAACTATAGTCACAAAGCTATAAATCACTTCACACTATCAACTCTATTTCCGTCACGTGAGTATAATTTATTAACAATGAATAACCAAATAAATATCACAATAGTGTCGCATACTATTGTGTGATACTAAAACGTTTACTCACTGCTTAAAAACTAGACTGCATTTTATTATTATGTATAACGAGTCCAAAGAATAACCGAAGAAATACCAAATGATCCATCCCAAATGGTATTATAACTCCGTTCATTTGGATTTCTCATAAAATAGAATTAAATCAATGAAATCACAATAATGATGTCATCACCATATCACTCTGAGATCGATCAAATCCATATCAATGGCAAGTCATACATATAATCAGAATCAGTATTAGGAAGCTGTAGAAATCATGTATAAACATTTTTATAACACAAATTAGTAATGCATAAATACAATTTGTGAAATGCAATTTAAAATATCCAAAAGACTAATCTAGGAAGTCCTAATAATCTTCTATAATTTATAAGTTTTATAAATAATTAAAACTAGATATAAAATTTACTTTTTAACAATTTATTAATTTTTCAACATTTTATCCTTTCAAATATTAACTTAATAATTGTTTATATACTCAGAAAAAACGTATACTATTTTTGGAATCCCAAAATAGTTTTCGAATCTAAATATTTCAAATGATAACTATTTCAAAATTTTCTAAAGTCAAATATTATTATATTTAATTTTAAAAGATCTAAATCAATTCAATATATTCATACTCAAATAATTATCTTTTCTTAACTTACATTATATTTTAGAACTTCGTAAGTATACTTTGAAAACCTATAAACAATAGTAATTATTTATTTTCCAAACATTATGTATATTTACATTTAAATAAACAATTAAATCCATAATACACATTCGTAGCCAAATTAATAACTACTTTAGATATATAAGTCATATTTCAAACTTCTAAGTAGATTACCAATTCATATACTTAAAGATGTCATTACCATAAATCATTAAATAATGAATATTCCATTACACCAACCTTAACTAAAATATAAATCATTTAGAACATATAATCATTATTTTTAGAATTAAATTAAACATCAATATTCGATTTTTATATTTAAACACGGTTACAAAACTTCAATTCAATTTACTAGAAACTCAATTTACTTCAAAAGCACTTAGAATATTAATTTAATTATATTTCCTATTTTTTAGAACATATGAACAATTTCTATTTAAGTTAAAAAATACATCCATTTTACATTCGAAATAACATTTTTCCCTACAATTAATAAATATTATTTTAAAAACAATTATGTAAACTTCCATAAATCTAGTCTAAATCATTTATTTGTATTTATAATGTCATTGTATTTGATTTAGTATAACTTTATTTTTTTATTCCAGATTTTAATTAATTTATTTATTTGATCGATTTCAATCCAATTCCTACTTTAATCATTTCAATTCAGTGCAATTATCATATAGCATTCTAAACGCTACGTGTGCGTGTGTGTGTTTTTGTGCGTGTACATGAATTAACATCGAAAAGACAAAGATATGTGAGCATGAAACACACCGAATTGTCAATCAGAGTCTTACTATCATCCACTATGTCGCCAACCTTCATTAGCTCACGCCTGTAACTTCGCCTCTATCCCTTTTCTACTAATCCCAAAACTATATCATCAGCATCTGCCTTAAACATCAAAAGACTAACCGCATCACCAGTCCTCACTTAGCCCAAACCCATCACCTTCAACTTCATAACGCTTGCCTGCACCAAGCGCACATGCACAAATTTCGAACACACGCTTCTCATTCCTGGTTGTGCTACGAGCCTTGACATCAATCGTAGGTCACCTCCTCCCCAAGGGTCGATTGCCAATCGCACAATGTGTTTTTTAATTCGGAAATTGCTTACTCCTAATTGAAGAATTAGGGTTCGAACATCCTGTTGTAGGGTGTGGCTTGTGAATGTTAACAGGTAAGTGAAGCTTCTAGGGGAAGTTAGAAAAAGTTTAAATTAGTAATGGGCTTAGGCTTCTAATTTTGCTCGGCCCATAAATTTGAATTCAAACAAATTTAATTTTACTTTTACCTATTAAATTATTTTATATTCAATTAAAATTATTCAATATACCATTTGAAATAAATTTATTGATTTAATTCAAAATATCGAATCAAAATCGTATATAAAATATAAATTTAAATTCAATTAACTAAAATTTATTTTAATAATATTAATTACCAAATATTAAATTTGAACAATTTTATTTTAATTTGTTTAATTTATGGTATAAAGGGCAAGGTTGTTACAGATTCCTCTCCTTAAAGAAATCGTGTCATCGATAATTTACTGAGAGTATTGTAACCAATTTATCAAATATTATTAACTACATCGTATAATATACATGTCATTCATTACTGCGCTTTCACCGTGCTACTTTGGTAAATCCTCATTTCATTTAAATAAATCATATGGTAATGTTAATATAGCAATTAATATATGTATAGCTTTGAATCGTTCTTTTGAAAAAAATAGATCTTATAACATATATAAAATTTCTATGTGTTGAAATGCTGGAAAAAATTCGCCAGAGTCTCCTTTGTACGTAGAGACTTTTGAACAATTACAATATGATAAATAAGATATAAATCGACCAAAAGATGGCCGGAAAAAACATTTATAATCAAATTTTCCACACGACATATTTTCACAATATATATAACTTTTTCAACAAAACATACCTTGTTTATAGAATTTTAAACAAATCTAGCTTATTAGCAAACAAGTAAAAGCAAGCAATCTTCGCTAATTATTAATCCAAATTAGCTTCTTGAAAACCTATCTTAACTCAATTCTAAATATTATTTTATATAAAAGGGCACAAGAAGTAAACAACCATTAAACATAAATATAAATCACATTGAGTTTAAACTACTTCTGATACAATTTTAAATGTCAAAAATAGAAAACCAAATAATAGTTTCTAAATTGAATTATTATATAGTTGTTAGCTTTACAGAATATCTTTCGGATTCCCAAAAAATCGAATACAACTCAAATATACATATCAGATTTTCTACTCTGCCCAGGCCATATCCTGTAAATCACAGTTATTGTGACGGACCAGATTTTCAAGCCTCGAAAATTGACACTAATGCGTCCATTGTATCACATGCCTAACATTCCAGTGTAAAAAATACCAAGTTGATAGGGTGAAATAAGAAGGTAGAAGATAGGAGAAAACAAAGCAACATAGAATCTCACAACGCAGCGAATAATATATAATACAACAATGATCTTTACAAAAAGTAAAAATCTTTGTTCATATATGACATCCGAGTACACTATACTTATCCTAAATTTGGACAGTTATAGAAACTTGTCCTTACTTTGACAAACATCCAGACTCTATAATACAGCGAAAGAAAAATATATTTGTATACATCTTGACCATGCAGCTCCTTTCCAATTCCCAAGTATCCAGCTAAAATTGGGAAAACATGATCGGTCTGACCCGAGAATTACATAGAATAATGCTTGGGTCGGTTTGGTAAACCAATGTGAGTAAAACTCGGCAACAAGTGACAACCAAACCGATTTCTAGATTTTAAAACTTTTCAAACAAAGGGCATCTTGTAAGACCACACGACACATAAAAATGAAAGGTTTTTTACCCTACGATAACCAAAACATTTTATACCAAAACCCGGTGATATTATCGTAGTGTCTAGGGTTAAAGTAAATAGATAAAATAGTTGAAATGCTTGTATCTCACATTCTAACATACTAGGCTCAATAATCGAAAACGTAAGGCATGTATTGGAGAATGGATTCCAACTAACGACTGGGCTACTAAGGTGTCACCTACCATAGTACACCTCTAGAAAAATGCACCGAGACCGTACCTAACGACCCCTACCAACATAGAACCGGCCTACCCCTTGCTGGATAGTACCGAATATACAATCATCCTGGTTGCTTTGCTACATTTAACCGAGTGCTCCCATGTACGAATTCATTGATGATTGTGTATATATCTAGAAGGGTGATGATATAACCTACTACGTGCGATCCACATAACCCTGCTGTATATCCCATGTTTTAGCCATTCTCGGTTGATGAGGCTTGAGGCTATGTTTTACCTTTCTAAACAGCAATCCATCTTAGAATGCTAACACTGCCCTTCATGCATCAATGCAATGCCAATAATCATCCATACAAGTTCATTTTGGGTCTGGACAAAACCGAAGGAACTAATTCTACTACATCCATTTTGGAATCTCCCTCAGCATTAGTAGCAGTAGCCCTTGCACTTCAAAGAGTACCATCTTCAATCAACATCAAGATGTCTTCCACTCGAATGTACATGTTCTTTCAGAGTGGTTTTCAAATATAGATCCGATCCCAATATCTCCATATCAATATCCGATAATTTCCGATTAACTCATTCCCGGTTCTTTTGGAAGCAAGTCTTTGAGTCCTTATATGGGAACCCGAATTTACATTTATATTCTTAAAATCAAATTGGGGCAAACTTGATTTTCCGTTATTTAACTATCAAATAAACAAACATCAACCAATTCCAATTGAGATTTACTTACCTATAGCAACCGCTAAGCCTCAAAACATATCTTTGTTTAATAAATCTCTTTCGAAAACATTCATATACTTATCTTTTAACATAAGTATATTCACAAAACATTTGTAAGATTTTCGATTACCAAGTCTCTAAATAGGATTTAACTACATTATTTAAATTGGGGAAAAGGATAGCTTTAAGTGTTATCCTTTCGATGTAAAGTGTGGAACGGATGTTCCATACCATGATCTTTTAAAGGTCAGCTTTGAAATACCCAAACCTCGAATTTCTGTGGTAATTATCTTCTTTTTTTGAAAAAGATCCTCTAAAATAGAGGAGAGCACACAAGTAAGTATGTATATATCAAAGAATAAAAAATCACTACAAGAAAAATGGTCATTAACAGCTCTTAATCTCAGCGTTTAACTATAATCCGCTGTCTTTTCTGTATTTTACAACTTAATTAGTGTAAAACAATTTGTTAAACCGCTGTCTAAAACCTAGTTCCATTCCCTCCCTTCGTTTCGTTTCCCTCCCTTCATTTCGTTTCATAAAAACCTAATTCCTCTATTACAATAAAAACACTCAGCCGACCCATCCCATTAAATCGCCACAGTCCCAATTGTCGCTTCCGCACCATCCTCCTCCCACCCCATCAAATCATTGCCGCCTGGCTCCTTCTTTTTCATCTGACCCTGACGCCACCAACAACACCGAATGACAAGCCTTTCTAGTAATCTCTAACGTCGTTGCCGTGCTTTTTTTAAGGTATTTTTAATTTTAAATGTTCAATATTTTAAAGTTATTTTTATTGCTGTAACTAAGATTTGCTACACCAGATTTGCTTCACATTAAGCGAATTAGAAAAATATGATTAATATTAAGGCAGAGGTAATGCAGTTGAATGTGAAGTAGTAAACTTGTTGTATAATGGTTGGTTAGTAGTTGCAGTTGGGGATGGATGTGCAGGCTGGTGGTGACCAGCGAGGAGGCTGGAGGCAGTTAAGGCAGAGGAAGGATTGGTGAATTTTTTATGGGATGAGGCAGTGGTTTGGGATGTATGTGTGGGATGGAAAGAAATGGGTAGATGTTATAAGAGGTGGTTTGATGCAGAATGGTATGTAGCAAGTGAGGATGTCAAGGGGTTGTTGTTATAGTTACAGTATAGAAGTATGATGAATTATGATGGTTAACCGAGGGTGGAAGATTGCGATAATACTAAATAATTGTTCCTGTATTTGTAGTGTGTGCTAACTGGTTTTAATATATTTTCTCTTCATTTAATAAAGGCTAAAGTACTCATGCTCCCAGTCAAAAAAACAAAAACAATAATGATTTCCTCCGATCGTCCATCACCGTTTCATTCCAATATGTGTCCATTCTTTGTTATTCAGACGATTTTATCAATAGATATTTGATCAGTGGTTATAGTGCTAACAGCATACATATCCTATCCCATCTGTGTCTTCATATGTTAATAGCTTTAGCTTCAACAAAAAACAGAATACTTCTAACACCAAACATTAAAGTGTAATGATTCTAAATAGGCTTAGTACAGTATATGTTTTTGGTTTTTGTTTACAGTCCTTCATATAATGTTGTCCAGGTTAAATAAATTTAACCATTTCTACTGTAGCTAGATTATGTCAAAGTTTGTTTACCTGACAGTTTATAATTTTTTTTAACATGATTTAGTACTTTGATTATAGGTCATAAGAAAGCTGGAGTTTGTTTTCCAATTAATGCCAATACAAATCGAGTGAAGGAATAATAAGAGGAGCAAAATTATACCCTCACATTCTTTGTGTGATTAAAAGAAGCTTTATGCTAACTAGATTACAATAATCTTTCATAGAAACTAAATATACCAATGAACCTCTGTTTATATTTTTTCCTTGCTGCAAATATGTTACTCTTACAAATAATAAATTTATAAATTTGTGCATAGTAGAAACTAACTTGCATATAGGCGTCACAATCAGGGTAGATTTGATCAAAAAAGTGAAAACACTTGCTTTTTTCTTGAAATTTAATATAGCAAAGCAACCAAAAAACCATATGTTATATATGCTCATAAAAAGATTTATTTAAATAAAACAAAAAATAATGTTAAAAGTATTTATTTTCTGATTTCCAAATTTATAATAATTTATGCCAAAGGTGTTTTCTTAAATTGAATCATTACACTTTGAACTTTGGGTATTATTCACAAACATGTTTGCTTCAATATCAAACCACACAATCTTCCATAATATATAAATGAATCAATCACTAGATTCTTCTAATAGTTTATTTTTGTAATATATAGAATTTTTTGTGTCACAATCTTCCATAGTATCAGTATCTGTTTTAATTTATTTCTAAATCTTGGTCATTATGGTCATCTTGAAAATTCTTTTCAGTTTAATGAGCGTGACATTTATACATGTGTAATTTATACAGTTTGGGTTCAGCCAGAGCAGTCAACAGGATGATATAGATGTTGTCACTATCGTATAAGGTCTAAATGATATTGATGAGGCATAGTTGAATAGCATAAAAATTGGGAAGATTCCTAAATTTTATGCTATTTAGCTCTTGCCTTATCAATATCATAGGTAATCTGAAGATTCTGGACTTTGGTTAAGCTCCTTTACTGGGCTGGATGTGTTGCTTCACCCTATGTGTGGGACTCCGGTTCATGCTGTGATGGCACAAAGGTAACCTAAATTCTCATCACGCAAAGGTAACTAATAATATTATTTAGTTATTTTCAGCAAGTAATTTCCTTTATGTTATATACCTGATTATTTCTGAAGCATACTGTTCCTAATCTAATGGTGAGATCATTTGGTTAACAGTGAGTCTAACAAACCTCTCTTTTTTGATTTAATTTAAGCATACTTTGGCTTGCAAATACAGCAGTGGAAAAAGCAGCACATTGAATATTATCAATTTGTTGGTTAATAGTGAATATTATCAATTTAAACATCTCCCCAAACAATAAGTTTGCACTATCTTAAAGAACTGCTAACTGCCAACATCATGTTAAAGTTTGCACTATTTTCTATAAGTTGGCATTGTAAGTTTGTCTCCTGAAACAAACTCTAACAAACATAGAATTGATATCGAATCAGAACTCTATAAAGCTTCTATAAAATTCTAGTTGGAATTTTGGTCAAATTGGAACTCTACAGATTCAAATCTTTTTTTTTCAATTTATGTTGTAAAAAAACTTGAATTAAAAAAATAGTAAGTGATAATCAAATCTGATATCAGTAGAGTTAGAGTGGAGTTGATAGGAATGCAATCACAGTAAAGCACAGTGGATGGAATCGTAATAATATTTTGAGCATCTGTATGATCAAAATAATTAAGCCTTTTAAGTGATTTGATCATTCAAATTGTTCAAGTTGTTGAATTAACATCCTTTTGCATGTACAGTCATGCTAGATTCATATTCTTTTATTATATACACACGTGTGCGCACATTTTGTGTGTATTTATAAATTTATACAAGGACATAAAATGGAAGTACAACTCTTTCCGGTCTCACATATTTTTAGTTGCTCTAGCTGCAGTACCATTTCATTTAGTCTATGTATGATAAAATATGCGGATTATCAACTTATCAACTTGCTGTTTTTTCATGATATTCATTTAGTCTAAGTACAAAGGTGTCTATGCTGTTTGCATTCATGATAACTTTGTTGTTTAATTCAGCTATGCAGGTATGGTGGCTGCTCTAACAAACGAGAGTGCCACAAGCAAATCAGTGTACTTTGCGCATTGCACTTCAGAAATGATATTCATCACACACTTGTTGACAGAAGAGCCAGAGAAACTAGCAGGACCACTGCTAGCAGACACTTATGTTACCTTGCTTAAAGGGCGTAATGCATGGTACCTGGAACTTTCCTGTTTGTCTTTCCTTTTCTGCTTGAATGTTTTTTCTATTTGAGGTTATTTTGATTTATAAAAACAGACCTGATGTTTGACATATGGATTTGCATTTCTTATAGCTTGAACATGATATTGCTGCTTTCTTGATTGCAAGAATCAATTGAATTATTGTCCTCTTGCTGCATGTGCTTGGCAGAAAGTGGTCTTCCTATTGACCGTTTCATGACTTCAAAGGCACTAGGGTTTACTAAACCTTTGAGAAACAGGTAAATTATTATTATTTGGGTGAAATTTGAAACTTAACTAATGGATGTTAAGCTGATAACTGTAAAACTATTTACACCATCAATTTTGTTTAGCGAACCCTATGCATAGGAAACCTGTAAAATCATAAGGAAAAAAATGATAGGAAACCTGTAAACTTGATAACAGTTATTGGTTGTATTCTCTCTCTCTCTTTTCCCTTTAAAATATCCAACCAAAACAGGTGGTGGCATAAGTCGCCTGTTTGAAATATTTATTATACTATTTCCCGTTATTTCCCAGAAAGTAGTTCAACAATAATTAACTCTTGTATGTAGTAATTAGCATATACTTGATACTTGATAGTTGGTTAATTGATTTACTACTTGATAAATATGGGCCAGTCTTGTTACATATAGTACAGATCTAATGGTTAGTTGGTATTTCACTTTCCATTTGGTTACAACGCATGATTTGTAAGCACATATTGGCCATACTTCTTTTTACAGCTCAACTACTCTCTCCGTAGATTTTATTCTCACTTATTAGTACTCATCCAAATATGTTTTTACTGATAGAAATGGAAACTAAGTCAACAATTGGACTTTCTTGGGCTCCAAAATTACCTCCCATGCTAACTGATGCAGAAAAGAGCTCAGAGAAAGGGAAAGATAAGGTTGATTCTTTTGCATTTGCATCTTTTTGTTATGTGATGCAAATTATTTTGTACACAGGTTTGACATGCCTGCTCCGACTATGACTCCTGAGTTGAAGAAGGATCTTGAAGTTCTCCAGGTATATCATCTAAGTGTTTATATTTTATTTCAATGAAGTATGCAGGTGCAGTAAACAAAGAGATAGAGGATGAGTTTGTTGGTGGTGGGGGTATTGCAGTGTAACATAAGGTTGGGTGTTTGTGGTTTGGTGGTGGATGATGTAGTAATGGCAGCAGAAGGGAAGTGACGTGGAAGTTTGCAAAATGCAGAAGGCAGTTTGAATGTGAAGAAGTCTGGTAGATTGTTGAAGGGCAGCCTATGTGCAGTGGTAACAAAGGCTATGGTGGAATATGCAGAACAAGGCACTGTTCTGTGATTCAGTGAGGAGTGTTCGACAGTGCAATATGGTTGAAGGAGAATGAAGGAACTGTAGAGATTTAATAATGGTTGTAATTGTTTGGTGAGTAGGCTATTTGAATGGTTGTAATTGTTTGGTGAGTAGGCTATTTGAACTGTAGAGATTTGATAATGGTTGTAATTGCAAAATGCAGAAGGCTCATTTATGTAATTATTGTGACCAATAACCGATTTTGATTGAATGGACGTTTTTTTTCCAGATGTGGACTAATCTGATTCAAAAGGCAAAAGATGGTGGTTTGGATGTTATACAAAAAGTGGAAGACAATATTGGTATGCATCTTTATTTATGCACTATTCTTTATTGTTTAATTGGATTTGTTTCATTGGTATTTTCTTAATTTGGTTAAGAATAAGTGTGATGTATATAACTACATACATATTAATTTGTCATTCAATTCATCACAGGTTGAGAAGACTTTTTGGACAAAAGTTTAATTGGAAAGGTTGCTAAAATAAGCAGATCTTGACATCTAGTTGCTAGGGGAGAATATATATTTACAGGTTTCTTCCACTCTTCATGATGATTTAAAGAATTCAATTTATTTGAATTGCAAAATTTTAATTGATTATTGCTGGCAGGTCACTTTCTAGGAATCGTCTTTATGGAAGAATACCAGATGAAATAGGAAACATATCAACTCTACAATCTCTGTAATTCTCTTATACCAAAGTTTTATTCAGTCCATTACGCTGCTTGTACTTTTCCTTATTCCTTATTGAGAAATGAGGGTGACAACTATTCACACACTCTTATAATTGTATCCTTGTCTATATTCATTTCACTTCACTTCACTTCTTGCATTTCATTTAAAAAAATAGTCACGGTGCCTTTTCATTTTGTTAAACTTTCTTTAGTTTCTTTTTCTTAGTAATACCACTTGATTATGACAGTGTGATCAAAGAAAACCAATTAGAAGGTCCAATTCCCGTAACTCTGGGCAAACTTACCAAGTTAACTCGACTGTCAATATACCGTAAAGAAAATTTTATTCCAATAATGTGAAATATTATTGATTGTGGTTGCATTCAGGCTTTTATCATACTATTCATATAGGTATATTGCTTCCAATAATTTCTCTGGTGAGTTACCAGAGTCACTGGGGAATCTTAAGAAATTGTCCACCTTGTAAGTTAACAAGTATATTGTATTTTTGGTATTTTTATTTATTTATGGATTCACTATTTATACATTGCATCATTGATCCACTGGTTGGTATTGCTGATACGCATGTTAAAATGGTTGTCCAAGGCATAGTTTGGTGTTCAGTATTTTTAATATAGCTTAAAATATCCACGAGTGGGTGTGCTTAGGATTTAAATTCACAACTGGTGGAAACCTACTAATTTGTTTTCATCTCGTTTCAAGCCTTTCCAAATATATGCATATTGATATTATATATAAAACTTGTATGTAATGGAAAATGCTGTTATGTGCTTACACCTTTCTTATTAATGTAATAATGTTGTTGCTACATGTTAATAACTTTATTTAACTTTATTTATTTATAAATTAATCTGCAGTATTATGGATGGAAATCCAATCTCTGGAAAAATTCCTGATTTTATCGGTAATTGGACCCAACTCAAGCGATTGTGAGTGTAAATCGTTACTTCATGTAGACTTTCTCCATTATAATTAATTTCATTCTAGAAGACTATAATTCTCAACTTATACTTTAACTTTTGCAACCTATTTACAGAGATATGCAAGGAACATCCTTGGAAGGCCCATTTCCTCCTATTTTTGCTAACTTGAGCTCAGTCGATGAACTGTAAGACCGTTCGTTTGAAAATGACTTGAATTCTGTAGTTATAACAAACTGTCCTTTTTATACTACCTTTTCTTCTTCTTTTTATTTTTGTTTTATGTTTTTTTTGATGAAATATAGGAGAGTCAGTGATATGAGAGGGTTCACAAATTTTCCACCACTTCAGAAAATGAAAGAGATGCACCATTTGTAAGTTTCATCAGGTGTTAAACCAAAAATTGCAGGCACGTGTCTTTATTCTGGGTTTCTATAATGCATGATATGATATAGGGTTTTGAGAAATTTGTTAATATCTGATCGGATCCATGAGTATATAGGTGGATTTTCTAATTGGTATTTTCTTAATTTGGTTAAGAATAAGTGTGATGTATATAACTACATACATATTAATTTGTCATTCAATTCATCACAGGTTGAGAAGACTTTGTGGACAAAAGTTTAATTGGAAAACTCCATCAAACTGGAAAGTGCAGTTTTGCTATATCAGTGGAGATCGCGGCAATGAGTGGGAGGATGACGTGGTTCGTGCTAGGAGGAGTTCGAGGTGGTTTCGAATTAAAGGTTTGATTTTTGCGGTAGGGAAATGAAGTCGATGAGGTCACGGGTGAATTGCAGTGAAGTACAACAGTGGATAGGGTGTGTACTAGATTGTAAGGCAAGTTTCTGGTGAATAGGAGAAGAACTGCTGTGGTTGTTTGATGAAGGGGTTGTGGGTATTGGATGCCGTAGAGCAGCAGTGAGAGAAGTTGGACTGTGTGAAGTAGACTGGTGGTTGGATTGGTTTTCAAGTGGTGCGGAGTGGATGTAGGAGTGGATGATGATGTTTGTTGCTGTGAATATGGGTTTGACAGTGGAGGTGTTGATATTGATGACAGTGGAGTTATGGAGTTCAGGTGGAATGAATGGGCAGAGATGTATATGGATATTTGCAGAGTAGATCAGTTGGATAAGGAAGAAGATGGTTTAGTGATATTGATGAACTGTGTTGTATGTATGGCTGGTGGTAGCAAGTTGGAGGAGGGGTGAGAATGAAGTTGAACTACAGTTGTGAGTGTGAAGTTGAACAAGGTTATGTGAGGATGGTGGCAGATGCGTTGGAAAAGTCAGTGGCAGGTGGGTGGTTGTTGTTCAGGCTGATGGCAGCGGTTTGTTGGGCAGTTGTATGGTGATGGAGATGCACACAGTTGTGTGGACAGTTGAAGGTGATATGTGTTGTCGGATATGTGTTGTCTGATATGCTTATATGCGAACAGTTGAAGGTGATATGTTTGAAGGGTTGTTATACTGAATGTATATATTTGTAATTGTAATATACTGAACGTATATATCATGTAAACGTTTATGTATCTGATTAATAGTTATTAGAACATGTTATATATGCTAGTTGCTTCAATATAATCAAAATATAATTCTGGAATATTCAAAAATAGAGTGGAATATTAAAGCTGTTATATAAATAGAAGACAGCGTTTGATTAATGTTGTCAATGAAGAAACAACAGCGTTTAATTTGTGTTGTAATTATCTTGAAATTGTCAATAACAGCGTTTTTACATGCTGTCGAAAATAGTTGATGATTTAATAACAGCGTTTAGAAAACATAATACAGCACGTTATAAACGCTGTTGAAAACATTATTGACAGCTCGTAATAAACGCTGTCACAGAGATATTTCAACAGCGTTTATAGAAACGCTGTTGTAAGTTATGTATATACGACAGCATGTCGTTATACAGCGTTTCTAATAACGCTGTTGTATCATATTACAACGTTTATCAAACGCTGTTAAAAGCCTTTTGTTGTGTAGTGAATGCTGCCAACATGCTTGGCAGGTAGCTAATCATAGTACAAATACAAAGAAAATAACTCAGGTACCCATAAAATGAGCTCCGACAAGGCCACCGCCCATTACACCCCAATATCGACCTCTGGCAAGGCCACCGCCCGGTATTGAGGTGTTAGAAGTACCTAAAGAACTATTGAGCATCCCAATGCTATAGATACGAGTAGCAAGCTACATCTAAAAAGGAAATGCCACGCTACATACTCCAAAGGAATGGAAATGCGAATGATCTGGACTGGAAAGCGCCACTTGGTAGGATTGATAGACTTGGAGAGAGCTCCTCGCTGAAAAGAGAATCAACTAGAAAGTAAAATGCCATAATGTAGCTGAAGAAGAACTGAGAAGAACTCCTCACTACAAACAGCAACCCTGCCATCGGCAATCCTGTGAACCAGCAAAAAGAATCTAACACCATGAATCCTTTTATAAATTCCCTTTCCCATGAAATCCTTTTTTCTTTAACCCAAACCCATTTACAAAACGTTTATCAACCTCCATACTCATTTATGAGAGTGTTTATAAATATTCAAACCCGGTTATGTAAACTTCTTTTTATAAACTTTCAAACCTTGTATAAAACTTCCGTTTATAGACATCCAAACCCATTTATAAAGTCTTCTTATAAACATTCAAAACTATTTCTAAAACTCCTTTTATGAATACCCCAAAATTAATCACAAATTTCTTTATATAATATTCAAAAAAATTGTAAAATCATTCTTCAAATATCTTGTTCAAAATAGAATAACCTTGAAGACAATTTTAAAAGAAAATGAAGTATTAACTTTCCGAAACCAAATGGAGGCTTAATGACTACAAAGGATCATTAAATTTGGGTTCACTTATCCAAGCTATATCATGGGTATTGCCTAACATAGGATATATAAGGGATTCACATATAACATACAATCAAAGTTAGGTAGTTGACCATGTTACAAATATAGATACATCCATTATTGGTGAAAAATGTATATATAGAAGTATATTCTATATGCATTAGTTACCACAACCTGCTTATTGAAATTAACTTGCTTTTGCTTATCACGTTACCGATATTCGGCATTTGTGCTAAACACAAGTCGGTTATTTTCCATAAAACGTGTTAATGTTTTATAATCACTACTTTAATTCATTTTGCAGCTTAATGGTCCAGATGAGAGATCCTTTGATTTAAAATCAATTAATCTTAAAAAGAAAATTGATTTAAAACATAACCGATTAAGTTTAAAAATAGCTTTGAAAAGATTAAAGTATGTTCAATTAGCTTAAACCGTAATAATATCTTAATTAAATCAAGATTAATTCATAATTAAACTTTAATCAACTTAATGAACTTGGTTAAGTCCTAGTTAACTTCCTAATGTATCTTAGTTAAGATTTAAACAATTCGTTATTGGTTAAACCATAATTAATTAAATAGTCACTTAAATAAATAATAATAATTAACCTAATTAACTTAATTAAATAAAAATAACCATTTAATTACGTCTTATCTTCCAATCCCTAATTAAAACCCTATTGATCAATAATTAGTCATTAACCTTCCTTAATGTTACTAACTCCTAATCACTTAAATACTAATTAAGTACTAACTATTTTTAATTAATTTATTAAATAATAAAATATTAATTTAACTAAACTTAATCTCTTTTTATTACTAATTAAGTTTGAAAAACTTTTGAAAAACTATTTCAAAAGAAAACGTTTTAAAACGAAAATCGACAATTTTGTTGAAGTGCGTCATTAAAACAATTTAAATCTTTTGATTTCAAAAAATACTTAAACTAACACAAGAAACCATGAAACATGAAGAAAGCTTTAAGGAAATGTAAATTGATAAGTAAACAAGAATATGATGAAGGGGATGTGTATTCATAGATGAAAGAAGTAGAAAAATTACCATTTTAACCTTAGTTTTAAAATATCCTAACATGTCACTATTTTGACAAGTCGCATCACCACCATCGTTCCCCTCATATTTCTCATCCCCCGTTCTCTAATCACATCCTCTAGGTCATGATGGATAATTATGATAATACTAAGATATGATAAGAGAATGATATATGCTTATATATATAAGTTATTATTTTTAAAACCATGACTTGTCACATCACTTGCTAAACGTAATTAACATAAGATAATATACTATTAGTGTATTATTATATAGTTAATTATCTACTATATATGTGTATATATAGTGCATATAGTCGAACAGTTCCCGATAATTTTCCGGCGTCGAAAAGTCGAAATTCCGAAAAACGATCTTCGGTAATATTTTCTATTTTTCTACGAACTATCTATTTGGGTAAACAAATTTTAAAAACTATTCTAACATCATTATTAAATAATTAAAATAGGATTATTTGTAAATAAAAACGCATATATTTAAAAATTAACTTGAATATTCGAAGAAATATATAAAACCGATGATATCAACTATCGATGTCATAAATATATTTTATTTTCCAAAAATAAAATAAATTATTTTATTTTATAATCTTGTTTGAATACATATATTAGTGCATGAATCCTGATCCTGCGTGATCCTTATTGTTTAAAAGCATTTTTATTGATAAGATGATTTTCAGCTGTTTTATCGAAATTTACCTAGGACTATATTTACAAATTATTAGTATTTTACCTTCGTAATTTATTTGCAAATATTTTTCCAAGAAAAAAACTATTATTATTTACCACTTAAAACATGATTATTTCTTACTTTTAAAACCATACCTAAATATTTTAAAAATAAATATAATTTATCCAAATGATAAATTTGTGGGTCATTAAATTCTTCCCTCCTTAAAACAATTTCGTCCCTGAAGTTATACCACAACCTTATTCCCTGAAATACTTAAAGCTATTCATCAATCTGTATGGTTTACATAGATCATTCCTATGTGAAAATCAAGTTCGATCACTCATTGAACAAATAACTTCCCTTCCAAACTAATATCGCTCACTCGACTTCCTAGTGTGGATGTTGATCAGGCTTCTTAATTAGGAATCTCTGTTCTCCTTGCATAGCCATAAACTGTGATAGACAACATTTGGTTCCTCATAAGAACCCATATCAACATACGTCGTCAAAAATCGACGATAAATCCTTATTCGAAATGGTGTCAAACAATTCGATTCATTTACTTGAATCTTGGATCAAGAAGTATATGAAGGAGAAATGATCTACGTATAACCAATGTACTGATCCCATTGGTTCCTACTTCCCAAGATTATAATTATCTTTTTTAAACAATCGCCATTTTACTTAAGAACATTAATTAAGTTTATTAACATTCTGTAACTCAAATTCATTTTAGTAAGATACTTTTCTATATCCAAAAGAGTACATACAATTTCACATCTTAAATTGGTTTTACTTAAACTTCAGATGTTCAAGAAACAAAAACTTTACTGATTAACCCACTCTTAATGAAGACATTTTTTATTTTGAAAACTCTATTCTTTTAAGGGATTCGAGAACACAATATCTGTGTTTTATTTCAAAAAAAACTTATGAAATGATACTTTATATTTAACTCTTTTGAAAACATAATATATAGCCCAAGTAATTCTAATATGATATCAAGGAAGCAGGCACTGCCAAATAGTATTATATATCCCTTTTACTAAGTAGAGAATTACTCAAAAGTAGTGTTTACCATTTGAACACATCTCATACCTATTTTTTAGTCATTTCCAAGACACTCAAACTAGTTAATCATAAAAATATTTCTTTCTTCAAAAATTCCCTTTTGAAACAATACTATTTATAGATAAATAGTTTTGAACAAAATTTTCCACTTGCTTTGGATACATTCGGATTTGAACTTGTTTTGATTGAACAATGATGAGGAGTATAATTTACTAAGCGCACTGTCATCCTAAGCAAACATTTGATTGTCACTTAGAAGATTATTCGGATTATCACAAAACAAATCGAAATTCCTTCCCGAACTGTCCAAAGATAATTTTACTTTTAAATCCATTTTAAAATATTTGTATCTTAAAATATCTTTAAGTACAAGTACTACAACTTTTCCAAAATCATTTAAATCTTTATCAAAGCCACCAGGATTTAATATTCTCACAATCCTTTTATTTTTATAAGGTCGTCTATAGATTTTCTTTTAACTAAAAACACTCTACTCTAGGCCCAATTTTAACCCTATATCTCATCGGTATCTATATATAGACTTTTAAAAATCATTCATTTATGTATAAAATATATCCTAGGTAAAATTATTTCATTTACCAATTTTAAAACAATATTATGTCAAGTGGATTTGTTCAAGTGTTTAGGAAATCACTATCAATAATGTTGGCCGAATGCATCGACCAGAATTCTTAAACCACTCAATAGATTAAACAACACAATTTAAAACATTTTGCCTAACTAACAAATAGGCATTTATATTTTTAATACATTCAGGCTCATTCTAGGGTCTCACTTACCCTATTCTAAATGAGTTTACCACATTAAGCAAAGGTTCTCGCTTAACCATGAGCTTTGATACCAAATGTAACAAACCGGATTTTCGACCCTCAAACATCGACACTAATACGTCCACTATATCACATGTCGAACATTAAGTGCTGAAAATACCGATTTGTTAGGGTGAAAGAAGAAGGTAGAAGACAGAATAAAACTAAATAACATAGAATCTCACAACACCGCGAATAATATATAATACAACAATGATCTTTACAAAAGGGAACATCTTTCTTCATATATACGACATTATAGTACACTAGACATGTCCTAAATTTGGACAGTTATAGAAACATGACCTTACTTTGACAAACATATAGACTCTATAATATAGTGAAAGAAAAATATATGTGAATACGTCTTGACCATCCAGCTCCTCTCCAATTCCAAAATATCTGGCTAAACCTGGGAAAACATGATGGGTCTGACCCGAGCATTACATGGAATAACTGCCGAGTCAGTCTAGTAAACTAGCGTGAGTAAAACTCGATAGCAAGTAACAACTAAACTAATTTCTACATTTGAAAACTTTCAAACAAAGGGTATCTCGTAAGACCACACCATATATAAAAATGAATGGGTTTTTAGCTTATGATAACCAAAATATTTTATATCAAAATCCAATGATATTATCATTGTGCCTAGGTTTAAAGTAAATAGATAAAATGCATAAATGCTTGCATCTCACTTTCCAACATACTATGCCCTACAATTGAAAATGTGAGGAACGCATGGAGAAATAATTCCAACTAATGACTAGGCTAATGGGTTACCTCCTGCCATAGTACACCTCTAGAAAAATATACCAAGGTCGTACCTAACGACCGCTACCTACATTGAACCGACCTACCCCTTGCTGGATAGTACCGAATATGTCATACCCAAGATGCTTTGCAACCTTTAACTAAGCGCTCCCAAGTATACGAATTCATTGACGATTGGGTATATATCTAGAACGGTGATGATATACCCTACTGGGTGCAACCCACATAGCCTTGATATGCATCCCCTATTTTAGCCATTCCCGATTGATGAGGCTTCAGTCTATATTTTACTTTCTAAATAGCAATCCATTTTGAAATGCTAACACCGCCCTTCAAGCATCACTACAATGCCAGCATTCATACAAGTTAATTCTGGGTCTGAACGAAACCAAAGGCACTAACTCTACTGAATCACCCTCATGAATTGTAGTAGAAGCCCTTGCACTTCAAAGAGCACAATCTTCAATCATCATCAAGATGTCTTCCACTCCAACGTACATGTTTGTTTAGAGTGGTTATAGGATATAGATCCCGTCTCTCCATATCAACAACCGAAATTTTTTGGTTGACTCGTTCCCTGTTCTTTAGGAAGTATGTATTCGCATCCTTATATGGGAACTCGAATTTAAATTCATACTACTTAAGTCAAATTGGGTCATATTTGATAGTTGGTTATTTAACTATCAAATAAACAAACAACTATCAATTACATTTAAGATTTATTTACCCATATCAACCACTAAGCCTCAAAACACATCTTTGTTTGATAAATATCTATCAAAAAAATTCATATACTTCTCTTTCTAACATCAGTATATTCATAAAACATTTGTCAGACTTCCAAATATCAAATCTCTAAAATGGATTTAACTATATTATTGAAATTGGGGAAAAGGATAACTCTAAGCATTATTTCTTTGGTGTAAGTGTGGAATGGATGTTCCATACCATGATCTTTTAAAAGGTCGGCCTCGAGAAACCCAAACCTCGAATTCCTATTGTAATTGTCTTCAATAAATCCTTTTACAAATTTCACTTACCCATGAAACCCTTTTTTCTTCAACCCAAACCCGTTTACAAAACATTTATCAACCTCCATACTCATTTATAAGAGGCTTTATAAATATTCAGACCCTATATAAACTTCTTTATACTTTCAAACCTTGTATAAAACTTCCCTTATAGACATCCAAAGCTATTTACAAAATCTTTTTATAAACATTCAAAACTATTTCTAAAACTCCTTTTATGAATACCCCAAAATTATTCTCAAACTTCTTTATAGAATATTCAAAACAATTGTCAAATCATTCTTCCAATATCTTGTTCAAAATAGAATAATCTTGAAGATCGTTTTAAAAGATAATGAAATATTAACTTTCCAAAACCAAACGGAGGCTTAATGACTATAATGGATCATCAAATTTAGGTTTACTTATCAAAGTTATATCATGTGTATTGCCTAACATCAGATATATAGGGGATTCACACATAATATACAATCAATCATAGGTAAATGTCCAAGTTACAAATATAGATACATCCATTATTAGTGAAAAATGTACATATAGAAGTATATTCGATATGCTTAAGTTACTATGACCCGATTAATGAAATTAACTTCCTTGTGTCTATCACCTTTCTGATATTCGGCATTTGTGCTAATCACAAGTCGCACTTCCCATAATACGTGTCAATGTTTTAAAATCGCTACATTAATTCATTTGGCTACTTAATGGTCCAGACGAGAGATCCTTTGATTTAAAATCAATTAATCTTAAAAGAAAATTGATTTAAAACATAACCGATTAAGTTTAAAAATAGCTTTGAAAAGATTGAAGTATATTCAATTAGCTTAACCTTAATTACATCTTAAATAAATCAAGATTAATTCATAATTAAACTTTAATTAACTTAATGAACTTGGTTAAGTCCAAATTTACATTCTAATGTATCTTAGTTAAGGTTTAAACAATTTATTATTAATTAAACCCTAATTAATTAAAAATTAATTAAATAATCACTTAATTAAATAATAATTAATTGACCTACTTAACTTAATTAAGTAATAATTAACCATTTAATTACTTCTTATCTTCATTAATCACTAATTAAAACATTATTAATCAATAATTAGTCATTAACCTTTCTTAAATTATACTTAACCTCTAATCACTTAATTACTAATTAAGTACTAATTAGTTTTATTTAATTTATTAAATGATAGATTATTAATTTAACTAAACTTAATCTCTTTTTATATTACTAATTAAGTTTGGAAAACTTTTGCAAAACCATTTCAAAAGAAAATGTTTTAAAATTAAAATCGACAATTTTGTCGAACTGTGTCTGTGGCGACTATCAATTGAGCGCAGTTCATTAAACAAACTTTAAGTGAAAATATTTGCTTATTATTTCCTATTTCATGTTTTGAAACATAAAGTTTTTGAGACTTAGAAACGAAGACAGAAACTTTAAAACAATTTTTAAACTTAAAACAAGAAAACATAGTTTTTGATTTGGAATCGGATCTCACATCCATTGCAACACACAAAGTTGTTATCTTTATTTCAACTCAGCATACTTTGGTTCTTAGATCACAACCATATATCCTTACTACCATAATTTTATCATCACGATGAAACACATATATAAACATAAGGTTATTTGCTTACTAACTCGACAACATTACATTTACATCTCAAATTCAATGCCAAACATAACATCCGTCAAAACATCATTGATCAATATAATAACCATTCAATTTTCTCATCATATTATCACCACAATAATTCATCATAGTATAGTCAAAAAATTTCCCAAAAAATGTAGTTTTACTCATCAAAAATCTTTGAAACCTGAAATGCCTTAGATGCACCAAAAATCATCCCAAAAATATGTCAAATTCCACTTGACTTTTGGACATATTACTCTAGGATTATGGAAAAGTGATCAAAAGAAAAGTTTTATAAAATTCTTTTCTCTACAATTTAGAAAAAAGAACCAAAAATCAGATTTTTTTGCGGTAAATATAGTCAAAAAAAGAAGAGCTATTTTCGGACCAGAATTTCTGAGTTTAAAAGTACACTGCAAAGAAATGAGATTTTGACATACCCGAGCTTGAAATTAGAAAAACTGATAACAATAAAGTTGTAGGTACTAAAAATTTATATGATTTGAAAAATAAATCTTGATTTGGTCTAAAATAAAGGACGTTATGGCCGAATAAAGTGGGGGGAAAATGGAGAAGGAAGAGTTTAAAAACAAGTTTGCATCATTAAAACAATTTAAATAATTTGATTTAAAAAAAATAAACTAACATAAAGGGGCATGAAACATGAAGAAATCTTTAGGGAAATGGAAAATGAGAAGTAAATGAAAATAATGGGAAGGTGGTGTGTATTTATAGATGAAAGAAAGTAGGAAAATTACCATTTTAACCTTAGTTTTAAAATATCCTAACATGTCATTATTTTCAAAAGTCACATCACCACCTTCCTCTCCTTCATATGTCACATCCTCCCCTCTCTGCTCACATCCTCTAGGCCATGATGAATAATGGTGATAATACTAAGATATGACAAGAGATAATGATATATGCATATATATATATATATATATATATATATATATATATATATATATATATATATATGTAAGTTATTGTTTTTACAACCATGACTTGTCACATCACTTGCTAAATATAATTAACATAAGATAATATATTGTTAGTATAATTACTTGGTTAATTATCTATTATATATGTGTGTGTATAGTGCATAAAGGCAAACAACATTCCCGACAACTTTCCGGTATTGAAAAGTCGAAATTCCGAAAAACGGTCTTCAGTAATATTTTCTATTTTTCTACGAGCTATCTATTTTTGTAAACAAATTTTAAAAACTATTTTACCATCATTATTAAATAATTAAAATAGGTTTATTTGTAAATAAAAACCCATTTATTTAATATTTAAAATTAACTTGAATTTTCGAAGAAATATATAAAACCGATGATATCAAGTGTCGATGTCATAAATACATTTTATTTTCCAAAAATAAAATAAATTATTTTATTTCATAATCTTGTTTAGATACATATATTAGTGTATGAATCAAGATCTGTTCACGATCCTTATTGTTTAAAAGAATTCTTATTGATAAAATGATTTCCGGCTGTTTTATCAATATTTTACCTAGGACGATATTCACAAATTATCAATATTTTACTTCGGTAATTTGTCCGCAAATATTTTTCTCAAACAAAATAACTATCATTATTTACCGCTTAAAACATGATTATTTTTTACTTTTAAACTCATATCTAAATATTTTAAAACTAAATATAATTTATCCAATTGATAAATTTGCTGGTCGTTACAGTTTTAACCAGGAAATTGACAAAACTTCGTAAATACATGAAATAAAAGCTGTAGCGTAGATTCTTAACATTCCGAGCCGGAATGAGCAAAATCATCGAAATCGGACCATCGGAGGGAAAGTTACGACCAAAATGATAGAATTCACTAGTTCAGATTTTTTTTGACAAGATTTTGAAATTTCAAAATTTTCAAAAGTTTTCAAACACAAAGTTATTTGTTATCTAATTATCTTCACAATGGATCCAAAAATCAGCAAAATCAGATGTCTAGAATAAAAGTTATGAGTATAAATGTATAAAGGTGTTAAAGTTTGAAATTAATTATCACCATATAATGTTTTATTTAACTCAGTCTATTTCGAAAATGGTGCATTTCAAAAATTAAAAATTTTCACTTCAAATTTTTTACTTTTTTATTTTTGATATTTTAACTTAAACTTCCATCTAAAATTTATATTAAAAAGTATATTTTTTATGTTTTCTTTTTTTTCAAAATAGTAATTCTCCTTTTTCAAAACATTGTGTCAAAATATCTCGTCTTAATGTTTAGGAATCTTTATTGATATAATCGGCCAGACGTAAGGAACAGAATTCTTTAATCACTTAAAGGACAGGTTAACACAATTAGATGTCAGAAATATCTAAAATTATTTAAAATACTTATTCATTAAATCTTTTACTAATTCACTTTAAATCATGTCTCAATACCATTCTTATAATATATATATGATTTTCAAAAGGTTTATGCTTATACTCAACTTCTAATCTATCTAATAGTAATAAACTGTAGTTGCGTGTTTAAAAAGTCATTACTTTTATTAAACCTTTAGTAACCTCAAAATAATTTCATACTTTAAACACACACAATTTCAAAATTAAATTCAATACCAACTATTTCAAATTATCAAACAAACATAAGAAACAAAGTTACATAATCACAACGGAAACTAATAAATAAATTTCCTACTGCGCACACTGTTCAAAATCAAATCAAAATTCAATTGAAAAATCAAATCCAACACCACAATGCAATATTAAACCATCCAAAATCATTAGTACAAGTACTACTGGTTGAACTAAGTCCTTTCATCTTTGCTACTACTACCATTTTATATTTCATACTTGATAAGAAAAAACTTAATTATATATTTTAAATACTTATATTTGTCAAATCATAAATATGTCCCCTTATGATTACCCCAGTAATTATTCTACATAATTATATAGTATAGAATATTACCCAACGTTTCTAAGGGTTAGGGACTCTAAGTCTTATCTAAGGTCTTGACGCATGTCTTCGATATAAAATGTATCGTTTTGAACCTGCTCCGGTACCAAATTGAAACACTTCACCTCTATACCCATACTATCTAGGAGTATTACAGAGTAATACTATTTGGTAATATAGAGAATGAGGCTATATGGGGTACACACGTGAATATTCTTTTGAACTAGCACTGTACTTATTAAAACATCAAATATAAAAATCACCAGTATGCACACAATGTCGGCACAAAATAATAAACGCGTGGATCTTCTAGAAAGAACAACGCGATAATATATAACATATAATTCTATGTAAATACAAAACATTTCAAATAATGTCCGCCTCACTGTAATGTAATAAACTAACAATTTACAACTCAATATCATATTTATAGAATAAATCGATGTCATATAAATATCATATAACAATCCTTGTATAAGTCTCCTCTAAGCCCAATAAAACACAAGTTGGTCATGTCGTCCCTCTACCTGAAATATCTCGGAGTGATGCAAGCATTATAAAATAATACATGGGTCAGACTATGTCTAATCAAGTATTATAATAAGGGTAAATAGTTTTAACATGAATAATTATATATAATCACTTTCGAAAATGCACATTCATTAGGCTATACGTTAGCATATATAAATATATAAAAATAGTGCAAGCCTGATAAATTAATAATTCCATAATCAATCTTCAGAGCATCAACTCGCATGAATAGCTCAAATCCATATAAAGAAACTCTGATATTGAAAGATGTCATCACCCGTATAAAAATACATCAAATCAAAAATCATAGGAATTTACTTAAATGGGTGAATCATGCATATCTCGAATCAACGTAAAATCCAAAAATATCAATAGAGGAGATATTACGAAGTATAATCCCGCAAGCATGAAGTATTACTAGAATATAACTCTCAATCTTGAAAAAACATCATCAATATCAAATAGCATAGGTTGCCCATGAATATACTGAGAATCCACTATTCTTAGGTCATATTTCTGGTATAATCTCATCCCTTCATATATATAACTAATCATAATACATCGTGATGGAAAATGGCTGTACGAAAGACACGAAGTCCCAATTGGAGCCACACATAATAACATGTGGTCACAAAGTCCATATCCATACCACGGTGAGGTGTATCAATCGTATATGCCAAACCACTACTCCGTCGGACCCAGAAGGGAGACCGATAGCACAAAGCAAGCACCAGAGTTACAAAATCTCTACAGCCTTAGTTACCCCTCAGTCTGTGACGGACGCGATTTTTCAACACTCGAAAACCGAAATCAATACGTCCACTGTATCAATTGCCGAGCAATCGAAGGCCGGAAAACCGTACCGTTAGGGTTAAAAAAGAAAAAAAAGATAGAAGAAGAAAGAAAAAAAAAAGAAGAAACAGAAAACAATATCAGAATCTCACAATCGCAGCGGAACAACATATAATAGATAAATGAATAATCTTTAAACAAAGAACTATATCAGTTATTACATTACATCACATCACATCATATTACATTACATTTCATCATCAGAGTATACAACAACAAACAACAACAAACAGTGGAAAAGAAATACTATATACTAGTGAATACGCCATGCCATCCAGCTTGCCTCCAGCAACTCCTGAATTCCAGAAGATCCTGATAAACCTGACTCTTGACTGCCCGTGTGGAAATTGGTGGGCACCCAGAGTTTAGGAAGGAAAACAATAAACTCCGATTCAGTCATGTGACTGGAGTGAGAACTAAAAATAGTTTATCTTTAAAACAAAGAACATGAAAATTTTAAAATAGATTCGCAATGCTTTTTAGAAAATGAGACTACCATAAGGCCTCCCGCACACACACAATGCAAACGCAGAATCGGAGGAGATTTCTCCTTATAATAGTCAAAGATGCTTGATACGCATTAAAAAGAAACATTTGATATTATTACTAGTGCATAGTGTAGGAAAAACCATTTCCAAAGTAAAGATATAAATCTTAGCCAGCATAGGCATTTCGCACTTATGCCTACTATAGCTACCATGTTCAATAGCAGGTTACCGCCACATTCCATGGCAGGTTATACAACTAAAACCGTACAAGATCATATTGTTTCTTTGGATTTCCAACAAATGGTCAGGCCAAGGAACTTCCCATTGCCACATGGGTACGCCTCTGGAAAGACGACCCGAGAACCAAACCGGATATCTGCCAACACAAGGCCGGGTTACCCCTAACTGGGTAACTACTGACACGAATATGTCATTCCTCGATCGTAATCGATCTATCCAAGGATCCTCGATTTCCAACAACCACAAAGCAATAAATTTGCAGCAACAACATAGGTTAAGTATCTGGGCTCCATACCATGATACCACCTCTATCCAGAAGGAATGACATACACTAAAGGGGTGCTACCCCCTAATAACCTTGCTGCATCCTTCCTGTTTTGACCATTTCCGAGGTGGGAGGTCCGACGAAGTCTCATCCACAAAGCCACGCTTTATACAAAAGCTGTGCTTTGGATCAACAAATGATCAAAGTACTGATCACCAAGATAAATGATTAAACAAATGATCATATCACAAATGATCAAACAATGATCATCCCACTGCAACACTCAGCATGCCACACTACCAAATTGGGAGTACATCACTAATAACCTTCAACTACATAACCTCTGAGCTCGTACGTCTCAGAGAAGGGTGTTAAGCTAAGTGAATAAATTCTTCGCCACGACAAGAAATATATTTGAAAGAAATCATCTTTATATCTCAACTTGTAATGTCAGACATAGAATCCATACAAGTCTGTTCCGGGCTCGAACAGAACCGAAGGCACTTACAAAGAAGTCCTTGCATTCCGGATAATTTCTAATCACGTCCGGACTTCCCGTCACTAAGGGTGGTAAAACCTCTATATCGGAGATCAGCCGATGCAGAGCAACTCAACGGTAATCCTTCCGTTTTCAAAAATATCCGGTCTTCAACACCGGTCATCGAATGCAATCCATTACGACGTATCACATATTCGGAATGGGTTATACGACCCCAAGGTCCTTTCCTGGCTAACTCGAATAGTGAGTGCTTATTCAAAAATAAGTGTGGCATTCAAATTCAAGCAATCGCAACAAACACCTATTTAAAGGTAAATATTGATAGTCGGATTATTTAACTATCAATAGGCATGCTCAACATCACTAGATTCCAAATAATTTTCCAAATTATTTATTTTCCAAAATATCTTAACAAGATATATATATTTTCCACACTTCAACATTTGAAAACTAATTTTCAAATCACTTTTCACATTTACCACTTTTGAAAACAAATTTCAATAATTTTCCTTATGCGAAATACTTTCATTTCAACATGGTTCATTTAAACCAATTAAATAAATCCTTACCGATTTACTTTATATTTACGTTCCAAATCCGTAAATTAATTCCCGTACTTCAAAAATAAATCACCGTTTATTTTTAAACAAATTCCCCTTTTCATTTATAAATTCCATAGTGAATTTACATTCCAAAATATTTATGAATATATGATTCCCAAATTGATTTCTAATATTCATTTTCAATTGTCTTCAAAAAGATAAATTCCCAAAACGTTTCATTTCACATTGGAAAAACATTTCCATACTTATTTATTAATAAGTAATTCACAAATCCATTTATTTTCAATACTTAGAAAATATTCAATATACTTAATATCGAAATTAAGTATATATTTCATTCTTTAAGGAAAACATTCACTTAAACACATTTATTTGAGTCAGAACGAATGTTGCGTAAAACACCGTTACGACAACCCAAAATCACTAGTATAGGGATTCAAAGTTAAAATAGATATATAAATCCCAATACTATACAAAATATATCCTTTCGGAAACCATTTACTATAACAACAGTGTTATAGTCCGCCATTTCCTTATTTCTCGAAAACGTCTATTTCAACAATGAATGTCGAAATCTATGTATTCGATTTATAATACATTTTAAAACATCATTAAAACGATGAACTTCATTTTATAATATTCATTTTCCCAAGCATATCCATTTTATTTGATAATATATTCACTGTCCAAAATCGTGAATATACTTCCTTAACCAATTTCAACATTCAATTTATCAAATTCCATTGATTTCGAATTCATAAACAATGTCTATAAATTCCATTTCTATTTATAAGCTTCGATTTATAAATCTCCTTAATTTATCCAATTCAATTTATATATCTCAATTATATACCAAAAGTCCATATTATAGGTTAAATACTTATAATTCATTTATTTATGTAACAGCCCTAGTTTTAGATATTTATTTTATTATTAGTTATTTAATTTCAAAGTATATTTTATATAAATTGTGTCTAAAGATATAGTTTAATTATTTAATTTGAAGATATATTTTATAAAATTGCATATGTCAATAAAATCTGATAATAACTGTGAAATTTTAAGCTAAGTTTGAACAGTTGAATTTCGCGTTCAAAAGACGCGTCAATTATAGGGTATAAACAACGTAATAAAACGTGTGATTTCAAAATGTTATTTTTATGAAAATTTTTGAAGTTTTAGACTGCGTCTGTTTAACGTAGTGTAAAAATCAAGTTTTCGAATAATTTTGAAGAAAAATATCAGTCTGCAATTTTAAAAGCAAACGTTACTTCGTTTAACTGACAGTTTGATTCTCTTTTTATTTGTATACGTCTTCATTCCTATAGCCTACGTAAAATTCACCATTTTCATTTATGAATATCAAACTAAAAAAATAAAAGTCATCAAAATGCATAAATCAAAATAAATTCAACATGAGCAACGTTTGAAATATTTCAATCTGTTACCTTTTCATAATCAATGCATGCACATTCCCTGCCTCTAACAGCTCTGACTATTATCTCCTCCTTCGATTTTATTTTGCCCATCAGTTATGTTCATAACAATATTAATACTAATCAAACATAGGCAACATTCAAGACAAAATCTAGGGAGAAAAGAAAATTTAGTGCATGCTTATAATCTGAAACGTGCACACCTGGTGTTTCTTTCACCTTCAATTTTCTAGCCACGCAAATTTTAACTGATATTTAAGTCTCTTCAGCTGTTGTCTTCTCTTCCTTTGATTTAGCACAAATAAATTCCTTAACTGTGAAACGTTTAAATCCATTCACGTAGCGTGTATATACATATTAGGATGCACCAATCACGCTTTCATATCAATAAATCTATATCTTTACCTGATACGTTAAATCAAGCTTTATATATGATGCATCCCTCTGTTACTTCAAAATCTTGCAATCTAAAGGGAGCTCATCAGGCATAAGATTTAACACTGATATTATCCAGACACCTATATATTTACCCACTTCACCATTTTTCTCTCTGAATCTCAAATTTCTCTGCTTCTGCTTGTGTATCCAGATCAGGTAAATAGTCACTTTGTTTTCTTTTGCTTCCTTCTCCTTTCTTTGGCATTTTGCTCGGCCTGTCCACCATTGTTTCACGGCCATGCCTTATAGTGCCTGCCTTTGTCAAATTGTTTAAGAATTGTACAGATCAAATTCTGTAGTTACACATACATTCTCAGAGATCTTGCAAACATGACAATAGAATATCAAACATGCATATCTACAGGAATTAGATCATAGATCTGGTAGCACACCATAAATCTGGAATCTTAATAGGGGATATGATAGTTCAATTAGATGAAGTTTTCAATGCTTCAGAAGTCAGAATGAGGGTAAGTTAGGCCTAATATGTGAGTCTTCAGTATTGTATGGGTAAGAACATAACTATAATGCATTGTTGGTTAAACATTGGGTAGATGCGTGCATATGTATCATAGAGCTGTCCGCACTTTTACCCAAGGGTTTGTATCATAAGCTGAAAAGATCTGTAGGTAGAAATGTTGAAGTGTTCTGTAGGTTTCCTTGTCTGCATATTTCACCAAAGATTTATGTTAAAAGTTGCAAAGCCTAGTGGGGAGTAGGACTGACTTGACTGAGGAAAAGGTGAAATCACAAAGCAACAGGTAAGAAAAGATTTCAGTGATTAAAAAGACATAGCTGTGAATGCCTTGAGTATTTTAGTATGCGTGAATTTGTTGCATAGAGGCTGAACATATTTCTAAACATTCCTTGGTCTGAGTAGTTGCGTGAATACAAGTTGGACTATAAGATGAGGGTTTCAGTTGCATTTATGTCATCAGAGTTAGTTGCATGTTGTAATTTTAATGGTAGGCTGTGCAAGTGGTACGCCTGTGTGTGTGTGTGTATATATATATATATATCAGTGAGCCATACACTAGGTTAGAATACTTAAGTGGATATATATGCATTGATTCAAGAGAAGAATGGAAGGCTGTAGTGGAGTCTTGCTTTAGGCTGGAAGATTTGGTGAGTTTCCAGATTTGCATACTTCAAGTGCCCCTGTGCATGCATGAGTTTTAGGTGGAAATGTTGTAATACCTTGTAAGTTCATGTCTGCATATCGGGTGATACATGACTATAGATGAAGCATACAATAAATATTGACCGAGCCTAGTCTAAAAATCCCATCACTGACCAGAATTATGTGGTGAAGACTGAAATTTGTTGAGGTTGAATAGGTAGCAACAGCTTAGTGTTTGGCTTTTGTAGTGGTCTTCAGATGTTATATACAGAGAGAAGTGCACAGGGACTGACCCGAAGTATTCGCGCATTTGTCTCGAAGTTTTGCAAAATTTTACACGAAGCAGGTGTTGTTTGTCTCGGAGCATCATAGGTTGACTTAGTGTAGTTGCATAAAGGACTTGGGTTTGCTGCCTGGTACATTTTAAAGCCTGAGTAATGTTAAATATAAGATGAATTTTACTGGAAGGCAATGATAAGTAAACCTGGATTAGGAGTAAAATTCAAGAAGTTGAAACAAATTTAGGCTGAGGAAGTTGGTGAGTTTTAGTGTGCATGTGCAAAACTGTACATGAGCAGACTCAAGCCTGACAAAGCCTGGTAGTTGTGTGTGGTGTGGAGAGGAAAAATAGTACATATACTTGAAGATGAATAGGAGTGGACATGAGTTGCTCTGAAGTGCATATGTTTCCTGGCAGCTAGCTGATGGGTTGGCAGGCCTGAAATTGAAGAAGTAGTTGAACTCAAGTGGGTTTCATGTGGGAGTAATACCTGTAGTTGATAATATACATATAAATATATAGAACAGAAGAAAAAAAAAGAAGGGAGAAAGGAAGCAAAAGAGGAAGTCTGTGCATGTTTCAAATTTACACATGCATGTATAAAACATGTGCCATAGAAGGGAGGCTGTGCATGGGTTGATGGGAGTTTGGCAGAGGAATGAGAAAAAAAAAGGAGAAAGAAAAAAAAAACATGTTGTTAGAATTTATATGCAAAGGGAAGTACGGGTGATTGACTCGAAGGCCTTGCAGTTTTGCCTCGAAGCAACTCTATGATTTACCCAAAGCAGACACATGTTTTTCTCGAAGTAGTTGGGGTGTGACTCGGAGCAGTGGAAAATGGGGGTTCTGTCTGATGTTATAAGTTAAGTTGAAGAAGAAAAAAAATGTAAATCTAAGTTAAGACTTTTAGTAGGAGTGAAAAATTCAAGTGGTTGTATCTTAGTAAAAAAAAAAATTTAGGCGGAAATGATAATGTGTGTTGACGTGAACGAAGTGTGCACGTGTGCACGTGCATATCACGGCACATCACGGCATATAGTAGAGAGACTTCACCATATTGTTAGTCGGTCTTTAGGAAATTTGGTCGTAAATTTAGCGTTAGCACGGTTCACGTTTGGGGTATATTTTGGTCGTATTGCACGGTGGAGTGGTCGAGCAAATCAAACCAATTCTCTTCCTATTTTAATTTTTCTTTGACTGTAAAATTCTAAAGTCACGTATCCAATATTTGAATTTTGTTCTAGATTTGAATCTAGGCGACATCCAAGAAATTTTGATCGTTATTCTCTGTCGTTTTTCGGTGAATCGACGTTTTGAAATTCAAATTTTCTACAGCTTTCAGGTGAGTATTTCTCACCAGACATACGTATTTATATTTCGTAAATTATTGCAAGTGTATGTGTAAAATTTTATGTCACTATTATCTGTCTGTAGTGTAATATAAAATGATGAACCCCATTTAAATTGACACCTCATCAGTTATTATCTGTTGTATTATATCTGCAGTTATATTATGTTATTGTTTATTTACTGCTTAAATCACACTGCAAGTTCCCTGTTATACGTAGATTGTTATGGGCTGAAATGATAGGCCTAAATGATTATTATTGTTAAATTATGCTGTTAACTGTTAAACTTGGGATTGCGGGTTTGAAATGATAGGACCCGGGATATTTGTAAACTACGGATTGAAATGATATAAATCCGTACCACTTGACCTAGGCTAGAAAACTATATACAGGCCCGTGGTCCTTATAATATTTTCTGAAATATTTAAAATTATTTTGGAAGTTAAATATTTGATTTATATCTTTAAAGGAATTTATATTGATTTTTAATAAGTTATAAATAAAGAAATAAATAAATATTTGAATAAATTTATGGAATATAACTTATTTGGTAAATCGGGATTTTGAAAGAATAAGATTTCAGTTAATAAATGAATAAATAAATAGGTTATATTTAGAAATATTTATCAAGTTAAACAATCTATTACAGCATTTAAATGCTGTCTTTTGAAATTGGACTAGTTTTACCCATAACTTTAGGTAGCATTTCCTAAGTGCTATGGAATCTAGAATTTGATTGCTCTAAAATTTATGGAATTTGATAAATTTTATTTTACCTTAAGTTTTGGAAAACTTAAGACATAATATTTATAACTGTATTTTCCTAAATAAATTAAAGATAAATATTCTGGTATTAAGTAAATTTTGGGAAAAATTTAATGGTTAAAATTTGGAGTTTTATTTATGGAAATTATGGGAATATTCAAGACTAAAAATATAAAACATTGATTTGTGAAAGAATAAAACCCAAACTAAGTTTTGAATAGTAAATACTCCAATTGGATATATATAAAAATTGAAATGGTTTTGGGAACATAAAGGGATATTTAAATTATGGTTAAAACTTTAAATAAAGAAATATATTTGTGAAGCTATGTAAATTATCTTCTTTACAAAGTAACCATAAAGTTAACCCATTTATATATATACCGTTGAATGTCCAAACCATTGTGTTTGGGAGTTATGGATTTAAGTAAAGTTTCCAAAACATTATCCTTTGAAGATATAATTCAAATATTTGGTCTCCAGATATTATAAACAGTATGGTTTTGGAAAGAATTATATTTGAATATAACGATATCCTATTGTTTTGGGTTTTAAAATGATATCGTATCTATAGTTTTGAAATGGAAATGTTTATTCTGATTTAAAGTATAAACTGTTTTTAAATAACCACGGGTTATAATAACGAAGGGTTGGCAAAGAGACCGGGATCGGATATGGACATACTCTCTGTCGATACCGAAAACCACTTTGACTAACCGTGTACGCGGTGGAGATTCCAGAATGAAGTAGGTTGGTGGTGACGGTTTCTTGAAAGGTATATACGTGGACCCGACTCCCGTGAGTTGGCATAAGGTGGCTAAAACAGGAGCGATTCTCGGATTAATGAGGTAGCTCCTCTGATCGAACGCACTTCTTCGTATACCATTCTATTGCTTATGTGATTGTTTGGGTGCACCCTTTGATTTGGGAGTGTTGTTCGAGGTGGGCGGTTGCTGCGGCTTCGCGTTACCACCGGTCCGGATAGCAATTGGTATATCTACCCTGGCATTGCCTAGTTGTGCCGTGTCACCTACCATATCGAGCCTTGTACGAGTTTGGTTTTCTCCCGTAGCCCGTGTGGTATCCTCTAGTTGCTTCCCGAGTAGGAGGAGCTATGATATTGGATGGACTACTGGGACTATTACGCGTTAAGGGCTATATGGGTAACCCCTTAATGCTAAGAAATAAGTATGTTTACTTTATAAATAGACACTATTATAATAGCGCAATATACTACATAGTAAATAGTTTAACGGATCCTTAGAGGATGGGCGGTCCCAGGCATCCTTTGAGTTACTTGCTATATATTACAGTACACTTGATTTAGCTTACATTATATAAGTATGTATGTCCTGACTCGAGTGTTTTGTTTTATTGTACGCTCGGGTCAGCCTGAGTTGCAGCTTCAGTTTCTTCTCCGTAGCTAGGACACTCAGTAGATCATTCGTGCTATTGGAAGTTGTTTCAGCCTTTATCCTTTCTGGAATTCAAGACTTTGAAGACTCTCTATCTGTGTATGTTAAAATTTGTATTGAGGATTATAGACAATGTAAGTTCTGTTTTGTAAAGATGTATCAGTGGCTTCATGAACCACTAAATTTTTAATTTCCGCTGCGAGATTCTGATATCTGTGTATGTGATTCTGCGATTTATTTATTGTATATTCCGAGTTTTGCCAAATTTATTCTACAATCTATTATTTTGAACTATTCCAGCTCGACATGTTCTATTATTGTCGAATTCGAATGGTACAAAATAGTGGGTCGTTACAGCTGGTATCAGAGCTTTGGCTCTAGGCAAACTTAGAATGTATGGTAAATTGATTTATAGAATCACCTTCATTCGAGCTTGAACCTCTTCCTTTTCGAATTTGGAACATTCCCTGTGGTTCCAAAGTTCATCCGTGTCCCTCATTTTCATCTACTTTAGATTCTGGAGTGTCCCATAACTCCACTTCGTATGATCTTTATGGTGAATTGGTGGTCTCGCCATTATCCTAATAAAGGGGTGAAACTCCTTACAATTAGCATTGATTCACCAGAGATTCATATTTACCCTCGGTTTATATGCCAGTGTCTTTGGTTTTTCCGAACTCTATCTCTTTAGATCAAATGTAGATTTAACCCAATCACATCGATATGACTTTTTAAGTCACGGTTGACCAGATCAAGGTTGTCCGCGATTTATATAGACTTACCCAGTTCCTTATTTTGTTATTTAATCATCGGATCTTCTGATTTCAACTATTTTGAATCTCTTTGATTTGAGTTCATCAAATTTGAATTTCTATCCTTGTTTTGGAAATTTATATTTGAAAGAAAACCTAAAATATATATAAGTAAAATTTTCAAAATTTTTATAATAAATTTAACTAGTTGTCAAGAGATAATAGTTTTGATTTTTTTATGGCTTTGTAAGCCATGTGTTTTGTCTACAATAAATAATTTGATATAAACAATGGTTATAAATTAAGTTAGAAACAGAAATGAATTTTAACAAAAACTTGAGAATTTAATTTCTGATGGTTTCAAACCTTGTGTTTAAATTTTAAAAGGATGTTATAAGTATTTTGTATAGAAATCTGTTTCCAAAGAATTTCAAAATTAGTGCTTTTCTCTTTGTCGCTGGAAAATAATTTCGGTGATGACTGCAGCACCATCGACATTCATTTTCGAGTTTCGAAGTGAAAAGACCATTCTGTAGTCTGGCTACAGTGTTTCCTTGAGATTTTAATTGATTTAAATTTCTAAAGTATGACTTAATTATATATCTATATATAATTTAAATTTGATTGACATATTATGAATTTATCTGTAAATGGTTTGAGGGGAATCAGAAATTTAATTCTTAAAATTTTATCTTAAGAAATTTCAATAAATGGAAAATAAAATTCTGAATAAGAAATTCCAACTGGAAATAATTAAATTTGGAAGTTTTAGTTGTATAATACTCAATTTCATTTCAATATAACTTACCTTGTTTTTCAAAAGTTAAAAATGAATTTGGAAAATATACAATATAAAAAGGATTTTATAACTAAAATTCGAGTGTATAACATTTATTATAACCACTCAAATTTTATTTATAAAATAGGTATTCCAAATAAAGTGTTAGGTTATTTGTTAAATTAAGAATTAAGAAAAATGTTGAACTAATTAGAAATATTATTATATCTGCTGTAGCATATTTTAAGTGCTGCTGTTCTAAAAATAAAATATTATGGAAATTTATAACTGAATAAATGAAGATTATTTTAAAAAGGTGTTATGATTTTAGTAGTATTTCCAAATAATAATCTATAAATTTTAATGACTTTCAAAGTATTATGATTTCAAATTTATTATCTTATCTTGTTTTCCAGACTATCTTAAATGTCCTTGGTTTCCCTATCTTCTACGGATTGGGATGCTATCGCTTATACCAGTCTATTTAGAAATCTCTCTATAGTCTTTAGAAATCTTTGTTACTCCTCAGGATCGGGGCATTATCCCATAGACTGACAGTCGAACTGGAAGGGTAAAACCGACTCTAGAAGATCTTCTTCGTGCTTTAAAATCCGGAACCATCCGTTTAAAATACTTGTTATCTAGCTTATCTTCTTTGTTTCTCTTCTTTCGTTCCTTTTCGAGGACGAAAAGTTCTTAAGTGGGGGAGAGTGTAACAGCCCTAGTTTTAGATATTTATTTTATTATTAGTTATTTAATTTCAAAGTATATTTTATATAAATTGTGTCTAAAGATATAGTTTAATTATTTAATTTGAAGATATATTTTATAAAATTGCATATGTCAATAAAATCTGATAATAACTGTGAAATTTTAAGCTAAGTTTGAACAGTTGAATTTCGCGTTCAAAAGACGCGTCAATTATAGGGTATAAACAACGTAATAAAACGTGTGATTTCAAAATGTTATTTTTATGAAAATTTTTGAAGTTTTAGACTGCGTCTGTTTAACGTAGTGTAAAAATCAAGTTTTCGAATAATTTTGAAGAAAAATATCAGTCTGCAATTTTAAAAGCAAACGTTACTTCGTTTAACTGACAGTTTGATTCTCTTTTTATTTGTATACGTCTTCATTCCTATAGCCTACGTAAAATTCACCATTTTCATTTATGAATATCAAACTAAAAAAATAAAAGTCATCAAAATGCATAAATCAAAATAAATTCAACATGAGCAACGTTTGAAATATTTCAATCTGTTACCTTTTCATAATCAATGCATGCACATTCCCTGCCTCTAACAGCTCTGACTATTATCTCCTCCTTCGATTTTATTTTGCCCATCAGTTATGTTCATAACAATATTAATACTAATCAAACATAGGCAACATTCAAGACAAAATCTAGGGAGAAAAGAAAATTTAGTGCATGCTTATAATCTGAAACGTGCACACCTGGTGTTTCTTTCACCTTCAATTTTCTAGCCACGCAAATTTTAACTGATATTTAAGTCTCTTCAGCTGTTGTCTTCTCTTCCTTTGATTTAGCACAAATAAATTCCTTAACTGTGAAACGTTTAAATCCATTCACGTAGCGTGTATATACATATTAGGATGCACCAATCACGCTTTCATATCAATAAATCTATATCTTTACCTGATACGTTAAATCAAGCTTTATATATGATGCATCCCTCTGTTACTTCAAAATCTTGCAATCTAAAGGGAGCTCATCAGGCATAAGATTTAACACTGATATTATCCAGACACCTATATATTTACCCACTTCACCATTTTTCTCTCTGAATCTCAAATTTCTCTGCTTCTGCTTGTGTATCCAGATCAGGTAAATAGTCACTTTGTTTTCTTTTGCTTCCTTCTCCTTTCTTTGGCATTTTGCTCGGCCTGTCCACCATTGTTTCACGGCCATGCCTTATAGTGCCTGCCTTTGTCAAATTGTTTAAGAATTGTACAGATCAAATTCTGTAGTTACACATACATTCTCAGAGATCTTGCAAACATGACAATAGAATATCAAACATGCATATCTACAGGAATTAGATCATAGATCTGGTAGCACACCATAAATCTGGAATCTTAATAGGGGATATGATAGTTCAATTAGATGAAGTTTTCAATGCTTCAGAAGTCAGAATGAGGGTAAGTTAGGCCTAATATGTGAGTCTTCAGTATTGTATGGGTAAGAACATAACTATAATGCATTGTTGGTTAAACATTGGGTAGATGCGTGCATATGTATCATAGAGCTGTCCGCACTTTTACCCAAGGGTTTGTATCATAAGCTGAAAAGATCTGTAGGTAGAAATGTTGAAGTGTTCTGTAGGTTTCCTTGTCTGCATATTTCACCAAAGATTTATGTTAAAAGTTGCAAAGCCTAGTGGGGAGTAGGACTGACTTGACTGAGGAAAAGGTGAAATCACAAAGCAACAGGTAAGAAAAGATTTCAGTGATTAAAAAGACATAGCTGTGAATGCCTTGAGTATTTTAGTATGCGTGAATTTGTTGCATAGAGGCTGAACATATTTCTAAACATTCCTTGGTCTGAGTAGTTGCGTGAATACAAGTTGGACTATAAGATGAGGGTTTCAGTTGCATTTATGTCATCAGAGTTAGTTGCATGTTGTAATTTTAATGGTAGGCTGTGCAAGTGGTACGCCTGTGTGTGTGTGTGTATATATATATATATATCAGTGAGCCATACACTAGGTTAGAATACTTAAGTGGATATATATGCATTGATTCAAGAGAAGAATGGAAGGCTGTAGTGGAGTCTTGCTTTAGGCTGGAAGATTTGGTGAGTTTCCAGATTTGCATACTTCAAGTGCCCCTGTGCATGCATGAGTTTTAGGTGGAAATGTTGTAATACCTTGTAAGTTCATGTCTGCATATCGGGTGATACATGACTATAGATGAAGCATACAATAAATATTGACCGAGCCTAGTCTAAAAATCCCATCACTGACCAGAATTATGTGGTGAAGACTGAAATTTGTTGAGGTTGAATAGGTAGCAACAGCTTAGTGTTTGGCTTTTGTAGTGGTCTTCAGATGTTATATACAGAGAGAAGTGCACAGGGACTGACCCGAAGTATTCGCGCATTTGTCTCGAAGTTTTGCAAAATTTTACACGAAGCAGGTGTTGTTTGTCTCGGAGCATCATAGGTTGACTTAGTGTAGTTGCATAAAGGACTTGGGTTTGCTGCCTGGTACATTTTAAAGCCTGAGTAATGTTAAATATAAGATGAATTTTACTGGAAGGCAATGATAAGTAAACCTGGATTAGGAGTAAAATTCAAGAAGTTGAAACAAATTTAGGCTGAGGAAGTTGGTGAGTTTTAGTGTGCATGTGCAAAACTGTACATGAGCAGACTCAAGCCTGACAAAGCCTGGTAGTTGTGTGTGGTGTGGAGAGGAAAAATAGTACATATACTTGAAGATGAATAGGAGTGGACATGAGTTGCTCTGAAGTGCATATGTTTCCTGGCAGCTAGCTGATGGGTTGGCAGGCCTGAAATTGAAGAAGTAGTTGAACTCAAGTGGGTTTCATGTGGGAGTAATACCTGTAGTTGATAATATACATATAAATATATAGAACAGAAGAAAAAAAAAAGAAGGGAGAAAGGAAGCAAAAGAGGAAGTCTGTGCATGTTTCAAATTTACACATGCATGTATAAAACATGTGCCATAGAAGGGAGGCTGTGCATGGGTTGATGGGAGTTTGGCAGAGGAATGAGAAAAAAAAAGGAGAAAGAAAAAAAAAACATGTTGTTAGAATTTATATGCAAAGGGAAGTACGGGTGATTGACTCGAAGGCCTTGCAGTTTTGCCTCGAAGCAACTCTATGATTTACCCAAAGCAGACACATGTTTTTCTCGAAGTAGTTGGGGTGTGACTCGGAGCAGTGGAAAATGGGGGTTCTGTCTGATGTTATAAGTTAAGTTGAAGAAGAAAAAAAATGTAAATCTAAGTTAAGACTTTTAGTAGGAGTGAAAAATTCAAGTGGTTGTATCTTAGTAAAAAAAAAAATTTAGGCGGAAATGATAATGTGTGTTGACGTGAACGAAGTGTGCACGTGTGCACGTGCATATCACGGCACATCACGGCATATAGTAGAGAGACTTCACCATATTGTTAGTCGGTCTTTAGGAAATTTGGTCGTAAATTTAGCGTTAGCACGGTTCACGTTTGGGGTATATTTTGGTCGTATTGCACGGTGGAGTGGTCGAGCAAATCAAACCAATTCTCTTCCTATTTTAATTTTTCTTTGACTGTAAAATTCTAAAGTCACGTATCCAATATTTGAATTTTGTTCTAGATTTGAATCTAGGCGACATCCAAGAAATTTTGATCGTTATTCTCTGTCGTTTTTCGGTGAATCGACGTTTTGAAATTCAAATTTTCTACAGCTTTCAGGTGAGTATTTCTCACCAGACATACGTATTTATATTTCGTAAATTATTGCAAGTGTATGTGTAAAATTTTATGTCACTATTATCTGTCTGTAGTGTAATATAAAATGATGAACCCCATTTAAATTGACACCTCATCAGTTATTATCTGTTGTATTATATCTGCAGTTATATTATGTTATTGTTTATTTACTGCTTAAATCACACTGCAAGTTCCCTGTTATACGTAGATTGTTATGGGCTGAAATGATAGGCCTAAATGATTATTATTGTTAAATTATGCTGTTAACTGTTAAACTTGGGATTGCGGGTTTGAAATGATAGGACCCGGGATATTTGTAAACTACGGATTGAAATGATATAAATCCGTACCACTTGACCTAGGCTAGAAAACTATATACAGGCCCGTGGTCCTTATAATATTTTCTGAAATATTTAAAATTATTTTGGAAGTTAAATATTTGATTTATATCTTTAAAGGAATTTATATTGATTTTTAATAAGTTATAAATAAAGAAATAAATAAATATTTGAATAAATTTATGGAATATAACTTATTTGGTAAATCGGGATTTTGAAAGAATAAGATTTCAGTTAATAAATGAATAAATAAATAGGTTATATTTAGAAATATTTATCAAGTTAAACAATCTATTACAGCATTTAAATGCTGTCTTTTGAAATTGGACTAGTTTTACCCATAACTTTAGGTAGCATTTCCTAAGTGCTATGGAATCTAGAATTTGATTGCTCTAAAATTTATGGAATTTGATAAATTTTATTTTACCTTAAGTTTTGGAAAACTTAAGACATAATATTTATAACTGTATTTTCCTAAATAAATTAAAGATAAATATTCTGGTATTAAGTAAATTTTGGGAAAAATTTAATGGTTAAAATTTGGAGTTTTATTTATGGAAATTATGGGAATATTCAAGACTAAAAATATAAAACATTGATTTGTGAAAGAATAAAACCCAAACTAAGTTTTGAATAGTAAATACTCCAATTGGATATATATAAAAATTGAAATGGTTTTGGGAACATAAAGGGATATTTAAATTATGGTTAAAACTTTAAATAAAGAAATATATTTGTGAAGCTATGTAAATTATCTTCTTTACAAAGTAACCATAAAGTTAACCCATTTATATATATACCGTTGAATGTCCAAACCATTGTGTTTGGGAGTTATGGATTTAAGTAAAGTTTCCAAAACATTATCCTTTGAAGATATAATTCAAATATTTGGTCTCCAGATATTATAAACAGTATGGTTTTGGAAAGAATTATATTTGAATATAACGATATCCTATTGTTTTGGGTTTTAAAATGATATCGTATCTATAGTTTTGAAATGGAAATGTTTATTCTGATTTAAAGTATAAACTGTTTTTAAATAACCACGGGTTATAATAACGAAGGGTTGGCAAAGAGACCGGGATCGGATATGGACATACTCTCTGTCGATACCGAAAACCACTTTGACTAACCGTGTACGCGGTGGAGATTCCAGAATGAAGTAGGTTGGTGGTGACGGTTTCTTGAAAGGTATATACGTGGACCCGACTCCCGTGAGTTTGCATAAGGTGGCTAAAACAGGAGCGATTCTCGGATTAATGAGGTAGCTCCTCTGATCGAACGCACTTCTTCGTATACCATTCTATTGCTTATGTGATTGTTTGGGTGCACCCTTTGATTTGGGAGTGTTGTTCGAGGTGGGCGGTTGCTGCGGCTTCGCGTTACCACCGGTCCGGATAGCAATTGGTATATCTACCCTGGCATTGCCTAGTTGTGCCGTGTCACCTACCATATCGAGCCTTGTACGAGTTTGGTTTTCTCCCGTAGCCCGTGTGGTATCCTCTAGTTGCTTCCCGAGTAGGAGGAGCTATGATATTGGATGGACTACTGGGACTATTACGCGTTAAGGGCTATATGGGTAACCCCTTAATGCTAAGAAATAAGTATGTTTACTTTATAAATAGACACTATTATAATAGCGCAATATACTACATAGTAAATAGTTTAACGGATCCTTAGAGGATGGGCGGTCCCAGGCATCCTTTGAGTTACTTGCTATATATTACAGTACACTTGATTTAGCTTACATTATATAAGTATGTATGTCCTGACTCGAGTGTTTTGTTTTATTGTACGCTCGGGTCAGCCTGAGTTGCAGCTTCAGTTTCTTCTCCGTAGCTAGGACACTCAGTAGATCATTCGTGCTATTGGAAGTTGTTTCAGCCTTTATCCTTTCTGGAATTCAAGACTTTGAAGACTCTCTATCTGTGTATGTTAAAATTTGTATTGAGGATTATAGACAATGTAAGTTCTGTTTTGTAAAGATGTATCAGTGGCTTCATGAACCACTAAATTTTTAATTTCCGCTGCGAGATTCTGATATCTGTGTATGTGATTCTGCGATTTATTTATTGTATATTCCGAGTTTTGCCAAATTTATTCTACAATCTATTATTTTGAACTATTCCAGCTCGACATGTTCTATTATTGTCGAATTCGAATGGTACAAAATAGTGGGTCGTTACAGCTTACAAAATCGTTCTTTTTAAAACTTCTATTACTTATAAGATTCATTTATATTTTATAACAACTTCAACTTATAAAATCTCCTTTATTTACAATTTCTATTAATATCCCATTTAAATGCCCAAAATCCAGTTTATAAGTTAATTACTTATAAATCTTTTATTTTTCAACATCTATTCATTTTGTAATCTTCACAATTTATAAATCTATACTTTTCGTTCACTTATGAAATCCAATTTTTATTTCTTTTTAACACTTATAAAAAAACTCGTTTTATAATTCCAATATTTTATATATATATATATATATATATATATACACTTATTATAAATATCAATGTTAAAAATATTTTATACACATCCTTCATAATAATTCAAAAATCCAAATTTAAACTATTTTATAAATCTATTATTTTTAAAAATCACCTTTTGGTTATATTTCACAAAAAATCTTAATTTTTATAACATAAAAATTTTTAACGTTTTAATTATTTAAAATGAATCAATTCAAAAATTTAATAAAACGTATACTTTGAAAAATCATTTTAAAAATCCTTTTAAAAATCAAAATCATTATTTTTAAACTTTAAAAATGGATCCGATGATGCAACTGCACCCAATAGTCAATCACGACATCCAAATATCATATATCGCTACGATAATCAACAAATATCAAAATATCTGTAAATAAATCAATACAGTTGAGGAATCCGGTTGGATCCCTCCAACCTGTTTCCCTGCATCACAAATGTTAGCACAATACCAATTCCGTTCCAGTACGGAATTATCGCGGTATATGGGATTTATAAAAATATTATCCGCTTAATAGGCGGCGCAATAGGGTCTCATCCGCTATATAATGCGGGAAATCAACTCCAAGTACATATATAATACCAATTTCACTGTACGGTGAAATATTCGCGGTATACGTTTTTAATAAATAATATCCGCTTACTAACGGCGTATAATGTCTATTTTAACAATCAATAGATTACAATCATCATTCAAACATACAATCAACAAATTTTAAATCTAACTATTTAAAATTAAAATCGAAACTAATTCGATTGAGTGAGAATTTCTTACCTTGATTTTAATTCTGTTCCAGCGTTTTATTTCGAATAAAATTAAACGTGCGTTTAATTTTACCCAAAATTATCATTGACTCCAATCAATTCCATTCCAGCTCCATAGCGTAGTGTACGTCCATACGAACGCAATGCAATTCGTTTCGTCCAAAACGGACCTCGTATGAAACAGTTATAGCATTTTAAACTTTGAACGAATTATAAAATAATAATTTTACAGATTATTTTGCAATTTAAAACCCTACATCCATCATTGGCCGTTGATTTCGTGGCCTTAGATCCAAGCTGCACCTAGAGCTTCTTCCCCAAACGCGTAAAACACGTTCGAACCTCCAGTGAATGCCAAACCCAAAGGCCGGCCCTAACGCTAATTCACGCAACACATTCCTTCACGTTTAGCCTGATCAAGAACCTCCAACTCGTAGCCCATAACACGAGCTACACTCGGCCAGAACGTTGGCTAGCTCGGCCATGGCATGGCCTCAAAATTCTTGCTCAAACTACAGGCCGACGCGGCCCCTTAACTCCCAGCTCGTCGCTCCAAATCCAATTAACACCGTTGATATCGAAGTACTCTCGATGCCCTACACTTTTCCAGTTCCAAGTTTTTTCTAATTGTTGATGGATTGAGAGAAAATTGGAGGAGATGGATGGAGCTTCTCAGCCATCAAAATGAAATAGGCGGCTGAGTATAAAAATTAGGGTTTTGGATTTTTTTTTGTGAAGAGGATGGTGCTTTTATAGAAAATATTTTCAATTTACCATTCATCTGATTTTCCGAACTCCGAATCTCGCGCGGTGACCTGCATTTCTAGGGTTTATCCCGCATTCCGGACATAATGGAACAGGTTTTGGAAGATAATTCGATCATCTGTGCGAGATATGGCAATAAACGGTCGATTTAAAATTAAATCGGTTAATCAAATTTCTATGCGTTTTAGCTTGCACCGGACAAACGGTAATTTCGATTGACACGAAATTTGAAATCTAACAATAATATGACATTACGGATCCGATGAAACTGGTTTCGTCGAAATCCGAGACTGTTTGAAAAATGGCTATTTTAACTCGTCAAATTAATATTAAAACAATTTCGATGCGTTTCGAGCTGCCACGGTCAAACGAAAACTCCGATTGCTACGCGATAATAACAAACTATTACAGATCCAATAGAACTAGTTTCGTCCAATTCTGAGACTGTTTGAAAAATGGCTAATTTCACTAGTCGGTAAAATATTAAAATATTCAATTTTCACAAATAAACTCTAAATTCAATTTTAAAAATTCTAAAATATCGTTCTAACTCCAACATGATTAAATAAAATTTTACAAATCAATTTTAATCATATTCAACCCAATTTTCAATTATTTCTGTATTTTCACATATTAAATTATCGATTTAATTATCCAATTAAATCCAATTATTTAAAATAAAATTTATTCGACTTATAAATTTCACTTATTAATATTTAAATTCAATTAAATATTCAAATTTTAATTAACAAAAATTCTGTGTCGTTACATACTTTCCCCCTTAAAAGAATTTCGTCCTTGAAATTATCAAGTAAGAAAAGTTACAGAATCCATTAACTTTTCGAAACAAACCATTCAATTTAGATTTTTACAAATCTCTTAAGTGTTTAACTTTCCCAAAATTCATAGTCAAACCTCTTACAAAATCTTTACTAAGTTTCTAAATCCAAACTTATTTTTCAAAAATTTTCCAATTTTCTCAAAAATTTTCTAACGGCTTAAATTTTCGGAAAAATTCGCTAGAGTCTCCTTTGCGCGGCTCGATCCAAAAAAAAATTGACAGTATATATATCACAAATATACATCAAGTGATGAGGCATCCCGCAGGGAAAAAAGTATAAAAGTACGATATTTAATCCGAGATATGTACCTTATATTTTATTAGCGAGCGTATACGGCTAATATAGCGCAAAAGCGAGCTCCAAATGCGAAGCAAGCGCAATCCGCACCTACTAAACACTCAACAACAACATGAGAAACATGTATATATGAAAGTAATATCAATATACAACATATATCTACGTATGCTAACATAGGAAATGCAACAAAAGCAATAAATGCAACTGTCAACAACTATCATCCAACAAATCCATATCAAATCAATATACATTCACTTCTCATTATTATTCAATGAATTTGTTTTTCATTTAAATCACATCTGATTCATTAACATTGGATTTACTAACATTCATTCATATTCAATTTCAATTAGTTTACATTCACTAATTAAATTCACATTAGTTTACTTCCAAATTGAATCAAATTCAGTTCATATTCATTTACTTTCAATTTGGATTCAATTACTTTAGCTTTCAATTTGTCAATTCAATTTCATTAACACTTAATGAATTATATATACAAGCAACTAACATCCATATAACAACCAATGTATATTCAACATAACCAAATTTATTTATTTTACACTCAATTTGGTTCAACACATTTAATTCCAATTGGATCATATTAAATTGACTTCCATTTAATTTATTCAACTTCCAATAACATTAGCTTTTAATGAATTAACACTTACATTCATTATTTCATTTCAATTCATTTACATTCGATTGATTAACATTCAATCCATTATTAATTCAACTGCTAACTTATTTAACAAATAAGGTTAAATTTCTTTTATATAACTCAAGTTCATATTCATAGTGACTTCATTTCATTAATTCACTTATTTATTTGCTTCGACACCAAAATCAACTTTATTCAACTTCACTTAAGTTATACTCTCTTTCAAACATCATATCAAATACAAATCAATTTATTTAACTTTCCTTTTGTTAAATTTCAAATCACATGTCTTTGATGACAACTCAAATTCATTTCAACTTGGATTTTATTGATTTACTTATACTTCCTTTAATTTAACTCCATCCTTTAAGTTAAATTTATTCTATTAAAATTCAAATTGTATAAGTTATCAACTCATTTATCATTCCCATAAATATTTTAAATAGGATTCCAGAGTCTTTTTAACCTTTCAAAACCATTTTTTGAAATCAATTCAATTTCCCTTTTGAATTTTAAAAACAAACCCAAATTTTCCAAACAACTTTCTTTTAAACAATTTGGCAGTAATCCCTCTTTTAGAAACCCGAAAATGAACACCGATGATGCCATGATCATCATCGGAATTATTTTCCAGCGACCGAAAAGAGTTTAGAGCTTTAATTTCTCCAAAACAATTTTCCCAAAATATCAAATCCTTTTAAAACCCTTCTCTAGAATTTTGTTTTCAGACTATAAATCACATTAATTATAGTTCCATACTTATAATTCATTTGCTTATACAATTATTCTTCAAAAATTGTTGTTTTACTTATTTAACTTATTCAAACAACTTTGATTGACTTATATATATTTATATTTTCAACAACCAAGCAATCAATTATATACACTTTAATAATTCTGAAAAATTATTCCTTTATATACAAAATATAATTAAGGTAAAATTATTTCATTTACCCTATTTTAAAACAATATTGTGTCAATTTGTTCTGTACAAGTGTTTAGAGATCCCTATCAACAAAGTTAATTACTCGTGTTGACCAAAATCCATATACCACTCAACAAACCAATCAGCACAATATAAAACAATTTCATATTCACTAACAAATACGTGCTCGTATCTATTATTACACTCAAACTCATTCTAGAGTACTACTGACTCTATCTCTAATAAGTAACACCCAACAGAGCCATGGTTGTCGCTTAACCATATGCTCTGATACTAAATGTGACGGACGCGATTTTTCGACGCTCGAAAACCGACATCAATACGTCCACTGTATCAACTGCCGAGCAATCGAAGGCCGGAAAACCGTACCATTAGGGTTAAAGATGAAAAAAAAGATAGAAGAAGAAAGAGAAAAAAAAAGAAACAGAAAACAATATCAGAATCTCACAATCGCAGCGGAACAACATATAATAGATAAATGAATAATCTTTAAACAAAGAACTATATCAGTTATTACATTACATCACATCATATTACATTACATTTCATCATCAGAGTATACAACAACAAACAACAACAAATAGTGGAAAAGAAATAATATATACTAGTGAATACGCCATGCCATCCAGCTTGCCTCCAGCAACTCCTGAATTCCAGAAGATCCTGATAAACCTGACTCTTGACTGCCCGTGTGAAAATTGGTGGGCACCCAGAGTTTAGGAAGGAAAACAATAAACTCCAAGTCAGTCATGTGACTGGTGTGAGAACTAAAAACGGTTTATCTTTAAAACAAAGAACAGGAATGTGACGCCCCACCTCTATACCCACGCTAGCCAAGAACACTACAGTGTAGTGCTGTCAACTAGCGCGGAGAATAAGGCTGTTGAGGAGCGACCATCCATGTAATTTCTTATCACACGGTGGCTATAAAATGATCTTCGGAAACAAATATAGAAGTAAGCATAACATGCGAATCAATCACAGATATCCATATCACAAAGGCGGAAAGAGATATGAATATATATCACATAAAAGTGTACATCAGAGTAGTGGTCTAAAAAGATCCACGATAATACAAAAGAATAGCAACGCGTGCTATACAAAAGAATACAACTATGAGTCTATATCTCAAGTGTAAACAACAAAAGCTGCTAATCTAAACAAGTAGCCAAAAGTCTGAGTAGTGAATCACAGGGGGAGGAGTCAAGCAGTAGCACCTTTAACATCTCGGTCTGACCCGAGTATTATTTATAAGAAAATAATAAACGGATCAGTCTAGCTATAAATATCAGATGACATGATATAAAATAAAAGATATGGCATAAACATAAAATATCCATACTGACATACTACTATAAGTATGCAAATAATGATCAACAGGAGATCAACCGATAAGAGATAAATCAATATCACAAGAATCTTCTCAAAGATCCAAAGAGGGCATCATACCCTAAACTTGTACTCATGACAAGTCAAAGAGATAAATTCCAGAAATCAACACAAGAAATCCAGAAATCATAAAAAGGGAAAGAGGCCTATCACATGACGGTCCGAAGACCAAGGGGAGCTACCCCGCATGTGTGAATGGAATCACACAGATTGAGGTCAAGACTAACCAAAAAGCAGAAAGGTATGTGTGAATGGAATCACACAAGTGGTGTCTAGTCTAACCTTGCAATGAAAGAGACATCGCGCAATTGCTAGTCTAATTCATAAAGCGATCATCAAGATCAACGAGAAGTGTCAATTACACTAAGCTAGTAAATATAGAAGTTTAGCCTCATGTCCCATAACCACTTGCTTAACTTAAATATTTACGAACAAACTGTAAATCTTCACTAATAAAATTGTCACAAGAGGTTCAATCGAACAAGTCCAAGAATTAACCGACGAAGTGAACGCAAGCGTTTCATGCCACTTGTTTTACTAAGTCGTTTAATTAGATTTCTCATCCGAGTGAGGTAAAGGCTTGTATATACTAATAGATTGGAAAACGGTTTAAGAAAAGAGCTTTGTTATTAAAAATAGAGTTGAAATCATTTTGTTGAAAGAGTTTTGATATTTACTACTAGTATTGAAACCTTTATATTATAAAGTGACAAAACACAGAAGCAATTGTAGAAACGATCATTCACAAAAATCGCATACGGAGATGTGAATAAAATCCAAGGAAATCAGCTCAATGTTTTTCAGATAAGATCCCCTACGGAGGGGGGTCCAGGGGGGGTGGCAACCCCCAAGGTGGGGGTGCGGGGGCAACGCCACCGCTTACGGGGTTCGACCTGCCTGGTCAGGTCGCGGGGGTCCAGGGGGCAGCGCCCCGTCCAAAACGGTACGACTTAGTGAAGACAAAATGAGGTCTAACGACCTAAGAGGGATAGAGTCGAGCGACCTAATGGTTGCGACCTAGGGGTCTAAGGGGCACGACCTAGTGGTCCAGCGACCTAAAGGGTAAAGGTCATGCGACCTAAAATGGGTTCGCGACCTAACGGAGACGAGGTCATGCGACCTAAAGTGGTTCACGGTCTAAAGGTGTTCGTGACCTAACAAGGTTCACGACCTAACGGAGATGAGGTCATGCGACTTAAAGTGGTTCGCGACCTAAAGGTGTTCGCGACCTAATAGGGTTCGCGACCTAAAGGTGCACGACCTAAGGTCTTTCGACCTAGGGGTATATAGGTAACACGACCTAAAGATGTCGCGACCTAAGGGGCCAAGCGACCTAGTGGGTCATACGACCTAAAGGAAATAGGGTCCAACGACCTAAGGAAAACAAGGTCCAACGACCTAAAGGGATGGGAGTCATGCGACTTAAAGGAGTATGCGACCTAAAGAAGTGCGCGAGCTAAATGAAGGCGGAACAACTCAGGGTCTAACGACCTAGGAGGGGCGACCTAAGGTCTAACGACCTAAGACCGAGGAGACGTTTCCAACAGAGGGAACGACTTAACGACCTAAGCCTAACGACCTACGACCTAATGAGGCAGGCAAAGCCGAACGACCTATACGCGAACGACCTAAAGTCCAACGACCTACGACCTAAATCCGAGGCGACCTAAATCCGAGGCGAACGAAATATGCAGGTCTTGACTTTTCCATACGCGCGAGCTAATGATTCCGAGCGACCTATACCTGCGCAGAGCGACCTAAGCTCAGGAAGTTCACCAAACAACTAAAAATTGGAGTTTTTCGCCAATCCAATCCAAACCAAATGCAAATATACATGCTAAAGTGATGGGGAATCATTCCCAACAGTCCAATATAGTTATAGATTAGAATTGTGAGATAAAAATCTCACCTTTGCACTAAAGTTTATGAAGATGAAGCTTGAAAGCAAGGAGAAGCAATCCAAAGCTTGAATCCAATATCTTCTACTTGAATTTGGAGTTGAATGTTGGATTTGCAATTGAATTTGTGCTTGGAGTTTTAATTTACCATTCTTTTCACCATTAATGCCCAAGCTTGAGTTAGTTAGGAAATTTATGAAGAGTGAGGAGAAGGGGGTTGGAACTTGGGCTTAATAGGCTAAACTAACCCAAGGTCCAAAGCGGGAAAAGTTAGTGAAATTTCGCTAACTCCAAACCTATCGATGTTTATACTTAAAAAACTTGTAAACGGCATTTCGAACTCAATGGAAGTGGTCTCGAGTCCGAATTTGACCGTTTGCAAAAAGTAGCTTTTCGGACCAATATCCGATTAACGACAAAATATTTAAACAAAATATTTAAATGTAAAATCGATAAATATGCGGGTTGTTACAAGGAAAATTTTAATATAGATTCGCAATGCTTTTTAGAAAATGAGACTACCATAAGGCCTTCCGCACACACACACAATGCAAACGCAGAATCGGAGGAGATTTCTCCTTATGATAGTCAAAGATGCTTGATACGCATTAAAAAGAAACATTTGATATTATTACTAGTGCATAGTGTAGGAAACACCATTTCGAAAGTAAAGATATAAATCTTAGCCAGCATAGGCATTTCGCACTTATGCCTACTATAGCTACCATGTTCAATAGCAGGTTACCGCCACATTCCATTGCAGGTTATACAACTAAAACCGTACAAGATCATATTGTTTCTTTGGATTTCCAACAAATGGTCAGGCCAAGGAACTTCCCATTGCCACATGGGTATGCCTCTGGAAAGACGACCCGAGAACCAAACCGGATCTCTGCCTACACAAGGCCGGATTACCCCTAACTGGGTAACTACTGACATGGATATGTCATTCCCCGATCGTAACCGATCTATCCGAGGATCCTCGATTTCCAACAACCATAAAGCAATAAATTTGCAGCAACAACATAGGTTAAGTATCTGGGCTCCATACCATGATACCACCTTTATCCAGAAGGAATGACATACACTAAAGGGGTGCTACCCCCTAATAACCTTGCTGCATCCTTCCTGGTTTGACCATTTCCGGGGTGTGAGGTCCGACGAATTCTCATCCACAAAGCCACGCTTTATACAAAAGCTGTGCTTTGGGTCAACAAATGATAAAAGTAATGATCACCAAGATAAATGATCAAACAAATGATCATATCACAAATGATCAAACAATGATTATCCCACAGCAACACTCAGCATGCCACACTACCAAATTGGGAGTATATCACTAATAACCTTCAACTACATAACCTCTGAGCTCGTACATCTCAGAGAAGTGTGTTAAGCTAAGAGAATAAATTCTCCGCCACCAACAGAAATATATTTGAAATAAATCGGATTTATATCTCAACTTGTAATGTCAGACATACAATCCATACAAGTCTGTTTCGGGCTCGAACAGAACCGAAGGCACTTACAAAGAAGTCCTTGCATTCCGGATAATTTCTAATCACGTCCGGACTTCGCGTCACTAAGGGTGATAAAACCTCTATATCGGAGATCAGTCGATGCAGAGCAACTCAACGGTAATCCTTCCGTTTTCAAAAATATCCGGTCTTCAACATCGGTCATCGAATGCAATCCATTACGACGTATCACATATTCGAAATGGGTTATACGACCCCAATGTCCTTTCCCGGCTAACCCGAATAGTGAGCGCTTATACAAAAATAAGTGTGGCATTCAAATTCAAGCAATCACAACAAACACCTATTTAAAGGTAAATATTGATAGTCGGATTATTTAACTATTAATAGGCATGCTCAACATCACCAGATTCCAAATAATTTTCCAAATTATTTATTTTCCAAAATATCTTTACATGATATATATATTTTCCACACTTCAACATTTGAAAACTAATTTTCAAATCACTTTTCACCTTTACCACTTTTGAAAACAAATTTCAATCCTTTTCCTTATGCGAAATACTTTCATTTCAACATGGTTCATTTAAACCAATTAAATAAATCCTTACCGATTTACTTTATATTTACGTTCCAAATCCGTAAATTAATTCCCACACTTCAAAAATAAATCAACGTTTATTTTTAAACAAATTCCCCTTTTCATTTATAAATTCCATAGTGAATTTACATTCCAAAATATTTATGAATATATGATTCCCAAATCGATTTCTAATATTCACTTTCAATTGTCTTCAAAAAGATAAATTCCCAAAATGTTTCATTTCACATTGGAAAAACATTTCCATACTTATTTATTAATAAGTAATTCACAAATCCATTTATTTTCAATACTTAGAAAATATTCAATAGACTTAATATCGAAATTAAGTATTTATTTCATTCTTTAAGGAAAGCATTCACTTAAACACATTTATTTGAGTCAGAATGAATGTTGCGTAAAACACCGTTACGACAACCCAAAATCACTAGTATAGGGATTCAAAATTAAAATAGATATATAAATGCCAATACTATACAAAATATTTCCTTTCGGAAACCATTTACTATAACAACAGTGTTATAGTCCACCATTTCCTTATTTCTCGAAAACGTCTATTTCAACAATGAATGTCGAAATCAATGTATTCGATTTATAATACATTTTAAAACATCGTCAAAATGATGAACTTCATTTTATAATATTCATTTTCCCAAGCATATCCATTTTATTTGATAATATATTCACTGTCCAAAATCGTGAATATACTTCCTTATCCAATTTCAACATTCAATTTATCAAATTCCATTGATTTAGAATTTATAAACAATGTCTATGAATTCCATTTCTATTTATAAGCATCGATTTATAAATCTCCTTAATTTATCCAATTCAATTTATATATCTCAATTATATACCAAAAGTCCATATTATAAGTTAAATACTTGTAATTCATTTATTTACAAAATCGTTCTTTTTAAAGCTTCTATTATTTATAAGATTCATTTATATTTTATAACAACTTCAACTTATAAAATCTCCTTTATTTACAATTTCTATTAATATCCCATTTAAATGCCTAAAATCCAGTTTATAAGTTAATTACTTATAAATCTTTTATTTTACAACATCTATTCATTTTGTAATCTTCACAATTTATAAATCTATACTTTTCGTTCACTTATGAAATCCAATTTTTATTTCTTTTTAGCACTTATAAAAAAAACTCGTTTTATAATTCCAATATTTTATATATATATACTTATTATAAATATCAATGTTAAAAATCTTTTATATACATCCTTTATAATAATTCCAAAATCCAAATTTAAACTATTTTATAAATCTATTATTTTTAAAAATCACCTTTTGGTTATATTTCACAAAAATCTTAATTTTTATAACATAAAAATTTATAACGTTTTAATTATTTAAAATGAATCAATTCAAAAATTTAATAAAACGTATACTTTGAAAAATCATTTTAAAAATCCTTTTAAAAATCAAAATCGTTATTTTTAAACTTTAAAAATGGATCCGATGATGCAACTGCACCCAATAGTCCATCACGACATCCAAATATCATATATCGATATGATAATCAACAAATATCAAAATATCTGTAAATAAATCAATACAGTTGAAAAATCCAGTTGGATCTCTCCAACCTGTTTCCCTGCATCACGAATGTTAGCACAATACCAATTCCGTTCCAGTACGGAATTATCGTCGTATATGGGATTTATAAAAATATTATCCGCTTAATAGGCAGCGCAATAGGGTCGCATCTGCTATATAATGCGGGAAATCAACTCCAAGTACATATATAATACCAATTTCACTATACGGTGAAATATTCGCGGTATATGTTTTTAATAAATAACATCCGCTTACTAACAGCGTATAATGCCTATTTTAACAATCAATAGTTAACAATCATCATTCAAACATACAATCAACAAATTTTAAATCTAACTATTTAAAATTAAAATCGAAACCAATTCGATTGAGTGAGAATTTCTCACCTTGATTTTAATTCTGTTCCAGCGTTTTATTTCGAATAAATTTAAACGTGCGTTTAATTTTACCCAAAATTTTCATTGACTCCAATCGATTCCAATCCAGCTCCGTAGCATAGTGTTCGTCCATACGAACGCAACGCAATTCGTTTCGTCCAAAACGGACCTCGTACGAAAGAGTTATAGCATTTTAAACTTTGAACGAATTATAAAATAATAATTTTACAAATTATTTTTCAACTTAAAACCCTACATCCATCATTGGCCGTTGATTTCATGGCCTTAGATCCAGGCCGCACCTGGAGCTTCTTCCCGAAACGCGTAAAACACGTTCGAACCTCCAATGAATGCCGAACCCAAAAGCCGGCCCTAACCCTAATTCACGTAACACATTCCTTCACGTTTAGCTTGATCAAGAACCTCCAACTCGTAGCCCATAACACGAGCTACACTCGGCCAGAACGTTGGCTGGCTCGGCCATGGCATGGCCTCGAAATTCGTGCTCAAACTACAGGCCGACGCGGCCCCTTAAATCCCAACTCCTTGTGACGACCCAAACTCAATGTCCGATAAACGACATCAAATTCGCATCGCCGGAGCTTATAACAACAATTAGATGAATATAAAAACAGCGGAACAGAATCAATATCATAAATATCATCACAGTTACAACATCAACATAATATCCATACTACAACAGAGTATGTAATACATACACCACAACTCCTAGTACAACATTATGATAATTACAACAGTGATCATATATCCAAAAATCCTCAAATGAAAGAGGTGATAACAAACTCCCAAAAGCTAAACACCTGAAATCTCCAAAAGCTCCTAAGATATCTCCAAGATAAGAGCTCCAAAATACTACTACTCCAAAATATAGGAACTTGCTACTAGGCTGCCCGTGTAGAAATAATGGGCACCCAGAGTTTAGGAAAGAAAACAATAAACTCCGGATCAGTCACGGGACTGGTGTGAGTAAACAAAAACAACAGTTACTTTTAAAGAAACTAGATTTATAAAAGAATTTTCGGCATGCTTTTAAAAATGGAACTACCATAAGACTTCCCGCCACACACATAATGCAAACGCAGAATTGGAGGAGATTTCTTCTTATGATAGTTAAATATGCTTGGTACGAGAAAAGAATTCTTTGATATTATACTAGTGCATAGTGAAGTAAATCATTTCCAAAATAGAATATTAATCTTAGCCAACATACGACCATTATCGTATGCCTACTATGGCTACCATGTTTTGTGGCAGGTTACCGCCACGCTGCATGACAGGTTTTACAACTAAAACCGTACAGGGCTCGTATTGTTTCTATGGATTTCCAACGCATGGTCAGGCCAAGGAACTTCCCACTGCCACATAGAAACGCCTCTGGAAAGACGCCCCGAGAACCTAACCGGATCTCTGCCAACACAAGGCCGGGTTACCCTTCAAACTGGGTAACAACTGACACGAGTATGCCATCTCCCGGTTGTAACCAACCTTTAACCGGGGCCCCAGCAACAAATCACAAAATAATATATATATGTATGTATATATATATATATATATCTGCGATATCAACATAAGTTAAGTATCTGGGCTCCATACCATGATAGAACTTCTATCCAGAAGGAAATGCACATACCCTAAGGGGTGCTACCCCCAATAACCTTGCCGCATCTTTCCTGTTTCGACCATTCCGGGGTGTGAGGCTCGACGAAGTCTCGTCCACAAAGCCACGCTTTGGTACAAAGCCATGCTTTGGGTCAAAAAATGATCAAAGTAATGATCGCAAAGATAAATGATCAAACAAATGATCATATCACAAATGATCAAACAATGATCATTTCACAGCAACACTCAGCATGTCACATTACCAAATTGGGAATATATCGCTGATAACCATCAACTACATAACCTCTGAGCTCGTACGTCTCAGAGAAGGGTGTTAAGCTAAGAGAATAAATTCTCCGCCACCAACGGAAATATATTTGAAAGAAATCTGTTTTATATCTCAATTTGTAATGTCAGACATACAATCCATACAAGTCTGTTCTGGGTTCGAACAGAACCGAAGGCACTTCCAAAGAAGTCCTTGCAATCCGGATATCCACAATCCCGATCGGACTTCCTATCACTTAGGAAATCTCTATACCGTAGCTACTCGGTGCAGAGACAATCGATAGGTTATCCTATCGCTCTCGCAAATACTCGGTCTTCATCACCGGTCTTCAATTGCTATCCATAACGTCGTATCACATATTCGGAATGGGTTATACGACACAAAGGTCCTTTCCCGGCTAAACCGAATAGTGAGTGTCAAATTTTAAAACGTGTTGATGTCATTCACAAAAATTCACAGGTTCGATGTTGGTTTCGGATAACAAACGGAAATTTGATTCCCTGTCGCACCGAAGTTTAAATGTCGTTTGACAGGCAATAGGGTTTTCACATCAATACAGAATAATCACAACACAGTGTGGAACATGACAATTTTCATAACACAGCATCACAATCAGAACAGAAAAATCATTATAAGTTAACAACAATAGTTAATTTATTTCAAATGTGGTTTAAATAAATTTACCACACAATTACTTTAAAACAATGATAAGTATTTGAATAAATAATTTAAATCTTTACTAACTCGTTTTATTGTTTCAAAATTTAAAAATTCTTACTTACAAATTTATTTAAACACTTAATTGTTCCTAAATAAATTTAATTACAAGTTTGTAAATCATTCTTAATTTCTTTTCAAAATCATTGATTAATAACAATTATTTACCTTACTTATCATTTTAAATCTTCTTTATACTTTAAAAATCAATTAATTGTTACATTGAAAATTAAATGTAATTTAGATTTATTGGTTTAACTTAAGTAAATTTCTTAATTTATTTCTTAAACCATTAGTTAATATTTCTTAATTTTAGTTTATTTAAAAATTTCTTAATTACAAACCTATTAACCATTTAATTATAAATAAATTTCATAACTACTAATTTATTTGAGTTTAACTTTCAAATCTTAAATTATTTTACAGACTCTCAATCATCTTGCCATTTTTTTTATCAAAGTTTGTATCTTGCATTTAAACAAAACTGTTTATATTAAAGATGTTTAGCCTTTCGGCATTAACTAAAAACCCAAGCCTTCCCTGTTCATTCACGTACCCATCTTCTTCTCCTTCCTTTCTCCTTTTTTTTCTCTCCAGGTTCTAAGTACCTACCGATATGCAACGCGACGTGCACGTGCACATCGCAGTGCCGCCCCTCCGATGATCATCACTATCATCGGCAAGTCAAAAATTCCACCTAAACACGAAATCGATAATCGATTCAACCCAAGAAACCTGGAATCGATATTTCACTGTGTCGAAGAACTTGAAACTCGAACGTACCCAGACTAATTCTCGTCATTCTCCTCGCACGGTCCACCAGAATCTTCGCGACCTCGGCCATAGTACGTCATCACCCCAAGCCATCATCACCCACAAAATCCTCGAACTCGATGCGTCAGAGGTGGTGTACGCATCACATTTCCATACCACATCAATTTCGAAACTAAACCCTAATTCAAACTCGTACTCCCAATTCAAGCAATAGAAAAATTAATTTACATTTTTCCCAACATCATGAATGGTTATGCTTGCTTCAACTTAATTTTCAGCAATTTAAATTGATTCACTTACAAGAAATTGGTAAAAATTCAATTTTTATTCAAATGCAAATTGCCCTTTAAATACTAATCCAAAAATTTTCATTTTTGTTTTAAAAATCATAAATTGAAGTATAGATTCAGATTAAAATCTTGAATCAATGTTTTACAACCATTTATTTTTATCAAATTTCAACTTGAAACCTGGAAACATCATGTTTCCAGTGGAAAATAATTTACTGCAGGCTCAAAATAACTTTACAAAAACTTATTCGAGGATTAAAACAACTTGATTTACTTGAAAACCCAAGCTTGTCAGTGATTAAAGCAAATAGATTTCAATTTTAATAACAAATGTAATCCCTGCATGAATGACACAGAGCATCACTGGGATATTATCATACTGGAATATGAACAAAGCAGTTATAATTGAAGTTTAAACTGTTTTAAATAAACTTTAAATCCTTTACAAAATCATGTCTACTCACCAGGAAATCTTTGAAAACAGAGAACACTTTGTTTTGTTTTGAAATCTGCAGTTGAAACTTCCTTCAGTAAATTGCCTTTCAACTTGTAAGTATAAGGTGATGTCTTCTTTTCTTTTTAACTTCCTATTCTTTGCTATTTTGTTTTCCTTTTTAAATTTCTGTTCTTTCTCAGTTTTATTGAACGAAATAAAGCAACTACTACGTATGTATATAAGAAAGATGGTGTGCAGGTGAAAGGATAGGCTGAGTCTACCAAAGCAAGTACAAGTTGAAGTATATATATAAAAAAAACTAAACCATGCTTTTAGATTGGCTGTGCAGTAATAACATTAAATGAAAGCATGCCGTGTTTCATGCTTCCCTGTTTTCTTCAAGGTGCTGATGTGATTTGTGGAGACTTGCATTCAATGCAAGCATGTTTTGTGATGCTACTATCTTGTATACTTTCAGCACATGTTGTTCGATTTTCTTATTTTTATTAAATACAACTTGCTTTACTTTGTTAATTGAAAGTGTTTTGCCTTCTTATGTCTTCATATTGGTTTATGAAAGTGTGTGTTTCCTTTTACTGTCTATATTTCTTCACTCTTTTGTTATCTTGGTTTATTTGTTTATTTGTTTATATGTTAGATTATAATTATGTGATTTAAATTTTATAATTTTATCATAACTTACATTAACAATTTTATTTCTATTAAAAGATCATCTATCAATATTTAAATTTAAAAGTTCCAATAAATTACCACATTTTTGAATTCAAAATTTTCGGGATGTTACAATATCCCCTCCTTAAGAAAATTTCGTCCTCGAAATTGAAAGAGAGAGAACGCAAACAAAGAATATACGAATTCAGAAAAACAAGGAAATGACTTACAGTTTAAGCTGGGATGTCTATTCTGCAGTTGGGATATGATTTCTTCATATTATCTTCAGTCTCCCAAGTACAGTGCTTAGGATCGCCACTCCATTGAACTTTGACCAATTTCACAATCTTGTTTCTCAATCACTTCTCATCACGATCTACAATTTTTATCGGTTCCCTTTTTACTGCCAAGTTGGGAGTGATTTCAAGATCCTGCTGAGCAGCTTCTTCAATAATATCATCTGGATTGTGCACGTACTTCCGAAGATTAGAAATGTGGAACACATCATGTACACCAGACAACCAGCTGGATAGCTGCACTCGATATGCTAGAGAACCAATCCTTTCCAGAATAGGAAAAGGACCAATATAACGCGGTGCTAGCTTTCCAGTTTTTCCGAATCTCAATACACCTCGCGTCGGAGATACTTTCAGAAATACAGAATCTCCAACTTGAAATTCCAAATTTCTCCTTCGTCGGTCATAATAGCTCTTTTGACGGCTTTGGGCAGTTAATAACTTCTTTCGAATAAAATCTACCTTCTTAGTGGCTTCTTTTATCATATCCGGTCCAAGAACAAGTCTGTCACCTGATTCGATCCAGCATGCAGGTGATCGACACGGACGACCATATAAAGCTTCGAAAGGAGCCATTTCTATACTGGCCTGATAACTGTTATTATATGAGAATTCAACCAGATGCAAATGGTCCTCCCAAGAACCACCAAAATCATGAACGCAAGCACGCAATAGGTCTTCTAGAATTCGATTGACCCTCTCAGTCTGCCCATCAGATTGTGGATGATAAGCAGTGCTGAAATTTAATTTCGTTCCTAGTGCGTCGTGGAATGCCTCCCAAAATCTACTAGTGAAGATCGGATCACGATCACTCACTACACTGCTGGGAATACCATGGAGGCGAACAATTTCCTTTATATATATACCTGCCAAGCTTGCTGCAGTCCGAGTGGATTTAACTGGAATGAACTGAGCATTTTTGGTTAGACGGTCCACAATAACCTAAATCGCTTCATTGCCTTTCTTGGTTCGTGGCAATCCGTCAATGAAATCCATCGATACCTGATCACACTTCCATTTCGGTACTTCCAAAGGTTGAAGTAAACGGGCCACTTTCTTTGGCCGCTCTTGATTTGCTGACAAGTAGCACAGCGACTCACATAAATAGATATGTCTCTCTTCATCGTTTTCCACCAGAATGTTCTTTTAATATCATGATACATTTTGTTGACTCCTGGATGGATGTTGAATTTGGACTTGTGGCATTCATCCAATACTTCACGTTTCAGTTCTGGAATGTCAGGGACACAAATTCTGCCCTTCATCCTTATAACTTCTCTATTATCTATTTCAAAAGTAGTATCCTCACCTCGATCTATTCTTCTACGCATTTCTCGAAGAAACTTGTCTTCAGTTTGCTTGCTCGCGATCTTCTCAAGGAGAGTAGGAGTGATAACAAGATATGCAAGAACAGCATGTCTTCTGCTCAAAGCATCGGCAACCACATTGGCTTTTCCCGGCGTATATTGGATATCTAGGTCATATGATGCCAGAAATTCCAACCAACGTTGTTGTCGCAAATTCAGATCTCTCTGGGTGAAGAGATACTTCAAAGATTTATGGTCGGTGAATAATTCAAATTTTTCACCTAAAACAAAGAGAGTTTATTAGGTATATTTCTTTAGTTAAGTTAGTTCATAAATTATTAGGAAATCTGAAAAGATTCTTACCCAGAAGATAATGTCGCCATATTTTCAAAGCGAAAACAACTGCCAAAAGTTCCAAATCGTGCGTCGGGTAGTTTTTCTCGTGTGGACGTAATTGTCTACTCGCGTAGGAAACTACCTTTCCATTTTGCATTAATACTGCACCTACCCCTTCACCACATGCATCAGTATAGACAGATAAGCCTTGGTTCCCGTTAACAATAGTGAGAACAGGAGCAGTGGCCAATCTCTTTTTCAACTCTAGAAAAACTTCTTCACATTCTGGAGCCCAAATGAGCTTTGCATTTTTCATTGTTAGCATAGTCAATGGGCTAGCCAACTTAGAAAAATCTTGAACGAATTTCCGATAATAGCCTGCTAAACCCAAAAAGCTTCGAACTTCTTTTGGAGTAGTGGGTTGTTTCCAATCAAGAATAGCGGAAATTTTGCTAGGATCTACCGAAATTCCTTCTTCATTAACAATATGGCCAAGGAATTTAACTTCATGGACCCAGAAGTGGCATTTGGAAAATTTTGCATATAGAACATTTCTCATCAATATTTCCAATACGATTTTAAGATGCTCGACATGCTCTTCTTTAGTCTTAGAATAGATCAAAATATCATCAATGAATACAAGAACAAATTTATTCAAAACTTCCCGAAACGCACAAGTCATAAGATCTACGAAGTATGCTGGAGCATTGGTTTGCCCATAAGGCATAACTAACCATTCATAGCACATATCAGGACCTCTGAAAGCGGCCAAATGGACACAATCTTCGACGATTCGTAGTTGATGGAATCCTTGGGCTAGATCCATTTTTGAAAAGAAATGAGCGCCATGAAGTTGGTCGAATAGATCATCAATTCTTGGTTGAGGGAATTTATTCTTGAGAGTTTGTTTATTTAGATCGCGGTAATCTACACACAATCTCAAAGATCCGTCTGATTTAGCAACAAATATGACGGCTGAACCCCATTAGAAACACTGGGTCGAATTAATCCTTTTGCTCGTAGTTCATCAGTTTGATGAACCAATTCAATCTTTTCCCTGCGTGCCATCCTACGACTTGCATGAACAACAGGACGAGCATTGGGTACAAGATCAATTCGGAATTCTATTTCTCGGTGAGGAGGTAAAGATTTCACTTCTTCAAATACGTCGGAAAAATCCCGAACAACAGGTATAGACTGCAAAGTGGGTTCAAGGTATCCCAAAGTATACATCAATCTATCTCTCCTTGGACTTGGATCCTCACAAGAGATTTCAATAAAATTTCCAAAACTTGTTTTGATTAAAACTGTCCGATTATTACAATCCAATGCAGCTTCTGTAACAACCCGCATATTTATCGATTTTGTATTTAAATATCTTATCGTTAGTCGGATTTTAGTCCGAAAAGCTACTTTTTGCATACGGTCGAATTAGGGCTCGGGACCACTCCCATTGAGTTTAAAATGCCGTTTGCGACCTTTTTGAGTATAAGCTTCGATATGTTTGGAGAAAGTTGATTTCTGCTACTTTTTACTTTGGGTTTGGTTTTTGGGTTCAACCCTATGTTAACTTATGCTCAAATCTGAGCCACTCTCCCCCACTCACCCTCATTCTCTTCTCTTTTCAGTTTTATAACATTAATGGTGGAGGAGATTGGAAATTAAAACTCCAAAAACCCTAGTTTCTCTTGCAAATCAAATTCCTAGCTCCAAACTTAAGAAGAACCCATTGGTAAGCTTCTCTTCTTCTTCTCCGACTTATTCTCTTACCAATTTCTTTTTTTGGCATGGCCGACGGTTTTATAGTGGACCGACCACTTTTATTACGAACGTAATAAAGTTGAAGTACAGGAGAAAGGTAAAGACACCTTAGCTACTATGAATGAGAAACAAAATAAAACAGCACAGGAGAATGACTGACACGTCACTACTACTAAAATATATATATCAAGGCTAGTTCTCCTCCGCAGAGGAAGAATCACCAACTCCCTCTACTTCCAAGGAAGAAAGCAGAGTACCATCCCCAAGAAGACCAATATAGGGGCGAAACAGAACAGCAAGAGAGGGATCATAACAGTCGATGTCAGAAGAGTACACAAAAGATCTGTCCCAGGCAGAATCAGCTAGAAGAGCAGCATTTATCACAGAAGACGTACCATCCAAGTCAAGAACCAAGGAATCACCAGAGACACAATAATAAAGGCTCCGCAGATCTAATAAATTATCAGAAATATACCTAAAATAGGTGCCGTCCACAGGGTTGAATCTCATATCAGAACGAAGATCAACCCAACTATGTTCAGACTCAGCCCAAACAACGTGCGGAAGAGAGAAATCCGGCAAAGCAGGTAGAACTGAAGGATCAACAACAGGAACTGGGGTGGCGGGAAGTACTGAAGGAACATCACCAGGATCAGAGGAAGCAGGAAGAACAGTAGGAACATTACCAGGAACTGAGGAAGCAGGAAGATCTGATGGAGCATTACCAGTAGATGGACCAGTGGCTGAAGCAGCCAAGGAAGTTTTAGGAACCCATTTTCTAAGCGGAGGCCGAGGCAGCGGAATTTTAAGAGCAGCAGACGGGATACAGGAGCGCACACAGGCAGAGGCAATATGACCAAAAGAGTGACAGGCGGAACATATATCAGGGACCCATCCATAACGAACACGAACATCCTCCACATGACCAACAGCAAGTTGGACAGGAATAGAGGTAGGGAGAGGCTTATCAGGAGTAATCTCAATCAGGGCCTTGGCGAAAACAAGCCTATCACGCGCTACAGTATTAGAGTCAAAACACTTTAATTTACCGATATTGCACGCAAGCCAATTCAATCCAAGCAACGGTTGTAATGCAGATGGAATTTGGGAGAAATAAACCCATACAGGGATAGAAAATACTTGGTCACGAACACTAGTAACCGTTGGAGACCAGGGGGTGGTAATAAAAGGTTGTCCGTCAAAGAAGGAAGGCTCAGACTCAAGAACCCGACAACGTTCCTCAGAGGAGGAGAACAATAGGTAGTACAAGGAATCAATCAACTTTACCTTAAGCCCTCCCTTTAGCTTCCAAGCCCTACGACAAACAGCTGCTGCATCAAGAAGACGGTGTTTCGGATCCAAAAAGAAACCAACCACATATCCAGACCAAAAGTCCAAACCGGCTTGCATAACACAGGGGGGAGGGATCATCACTCCATTCTCTTCAACGATATCAAACTCAACCGGTTCATAAACACCCGCATTACGTGGCACGGATTTAAAGAGCGAGGACCAAGATTTGGGAGGAGCTGAGCAGGGTGCAGTAGGGCAACAATCAATAATAGCAGTAGAGACAGTTTTGGGACATTGAGCATTAACGTTAGAGGATACTGAGCGCAAGTTATCGTTGTTCATTGGAACCTCAACAACATCGACACTGGACCTAATCTTGCCACTAATAAAACCAGGTAAGGGACAGGATGGACCTGGAATCACTAAATCTGATGGTTGATCAGGATATGCCTCACACTCTACACTGAAATTGGGACCAGTTCCATCAGGAGCATTATGACAAGCACTTGGAGTGCCATATAGAGGTAAAACAGGCAAAACCAAGTCAGAGGCACGACCTGCCAAATCAACAAATTCACTGACTTCAACAACGGAACCCACAATTGTATCACCCACAACGCAACCAGTTGAGTCAGCGACACCAACATCGGACCCAGACAAGTTACTCGGCGTGCAAGAAAATGACTTAGACGAAGCCACTGCAACAGAAACAACGTTTGATACAGGGCGGACAATAGAAGTAAACCTGTCACAAGAGAGAAGCGGAGGAAAATCTCTTGCCGAAAGAAGGTTAGGGCGGTCTGATTCACTAACCTCCATGCCACGGAAGCGTCTTCCAGAACGAGTGGAAGAAGGGGAGGGGAATCGGAGAGAAGAAATTAAAGGTGGAGTGAAGGACATGAAGAGAGAGGGGGAACAGAGAGGCACGGAGAAGAAACTGAAGACGGGGAAAAACGCCAGAAACCCATATTCAATCGCCTGACATTTTTGTTTGAATGAATCTTTTTTGAAAACTTTGGGGACAGGGAGACTATGTCGCCCTGACCTTTGGTTAGACTGGTTTTATAGTGCCCAGACCACTCATGCCTCATACTTTGTGGCCGCTGGGAATCGATCCGGTGCCACTACAACAAGATGTAGCCACATCCACTAAGTCGTAAACCACTGGACCACTAGTACTTGGCAGAAACTTTGGGGACAGGGAGACTATGTCGCCCTGACCTTTGGTTAGACTGAGATTTATAGTGCCCAGACACTCATGTCTCCTACTTGTGGCCACTGGGAATCGAACCTGTGCCACCACAACAAGATGCAGCAACTCACCTCATGTCGTAAACCACTGGACCACAAGTACTTGACTTCTCTTACCAATTTCAGAAATTCCTAAACCTAATTTTGGGAATGTTCTTGTTTTTGAGCTTAGATTCAAGCTCAATTGGGTTGTGTTGAAGAGAGGTTGATTCTCCATTTGCTTTCAAGCTTCTTCTTGTTTGATTTTGAGAAAAGGTGAGATTTTTATCTCACATCTATGACTATAATTATCTTTGGTTGTTGGGTATGAATTCCTAACACTTATTCATGTGCATTTGCTCTTGATTTGGATTGGTTTTGTGAATATTCCAATTTTTGGGTTTTTAAACCAAATTTGTGTGAAAATCCTTTTATGGATGTTTGATCATGCTTTTGGTGATGCATCGAGGAGCATATAGGGCCGGGTTGCCGATTGGCATAAACCCTTAGAGCCAATGTTCGTCCGGTTGCATTTTGGAAGAGTTTGCTCTTCATTTGAATAAGGCTGAAAAACAGCCCAGGCATGATTCAGTCGACTGAAAACTCTGTTCAGTCGACTGAACCTGAAACCCGAGAGTTTCCAGGCATGATTCAGTCGACTGAAAAACTCTGCACAGTCGACTGAAACTGGAAACAGAAAGTTTCCTGAACCTGGAAAATTTCCAGGTACAGGGTCAGTCGACTGAAAACTCTGTTCAGTCGACTGAACCTGCTGTTTGAGTCCAATTTGCCTTTTTGGATTGAAATTCTAATTTAAATCGATTCGTGATAATCCTATTTGTTGTTATCATCTATTATGACTTTGATGACTCTTTTTAGGGATTTTTGAATATCCATTTCGATGGATCCTTTATCGATTTCGTTGGATTTTATTCACGTCTTCGTATGTGAATTTTTTGTGATTGATTGTTCTTGCAATCTTCTTCGTGATTTGTCACTTTAAAAATATAAAGGTTTTCTATACTAGTAGTAAATATCAAAACTCTTTCCTCAAACGATTTCAATACTATTTTAATACCAAATTCGTTTATAAAACCGTTTTCCAATCTATTAGTATATACAAACCTTTACCTCACTCGTATGAGAAATCTAATTAAACGGCTTAGTAAAACAAGTGGTATGAAACGCTTGCGTTTACTTTGTCGGTTAATTCTTGGACTTGTTCGATTGAACCTCTTGTGACAATTTTCTAGTGGAGATTTACAGTTTGTTCGTAAATATTTAAGTTAAGCAAGTGGTTATGGGACATGAAGCTAAACTTTTATATTTACTAGCTTAGTGTAATTGACACTTCTCGATGATCATGACGATCATTTTTGTGATTTAGACTAGCAATGTGCGATGTCTCTTTGTCTGCGTGGGAGACTAAACCCCGTTCGTGTGTCAAATTTGTGGGGTAGCTACCCACGGTCTTCGGACCATTCGTGTGTCAGGTCTTCGGACCATTCGTGTGTCAAATTAATGGCTTGCTACCATGAGATAGCTTCTCGTTCATGTGTTACAGCTGTTGGTGAGCTTTATGCTCCCGTTTGTGATAGGCCTCCCCCCCTTTGTGATTTCTGGATTTCTTGTGTAGATTGCTAGAATTTGTGTTTCACCAATTTTCGTGATTTCCATTGATAAGTTTTATCAATATTTGTGCATTGGTGAATTTGTGTGTCATTGACTTTAGTGATTTCTGGAGTTCTTGTGTAGTCTTCTGGAATTTGTGTGTCATTGAATTTAGTGGTTTCTGGATTTCTTGTGTAGTCTTCTGGAATTTGTGTGTCATTGACTTTAGTGATTTCTGGATTCCTTGTGTAGTCTTCTGGAATTTGTGTGTCATTGACTTTTGTGATTGACATTGATATTATCGTCAATATTTATAGTTTGGTGAACGAAATAAGGTGTATGACGTTTCTTTGATTCTTGTGTAGATTTGGTGACATTGATTAATCTCTTGATGATTATCAACTAAGTGTATATATATATATATATATATATATATATATATATATATATATATATATATATATATCACAGCTTGGCATTGTGATTATAATGTGTTTAGTCATATCTCCTATTCTATATCATGTTATCTGATATTTATAGTTAGACCGATCCATTTATTATTTTCTTATTAAATAATACTCGGGTCAGACCGAGATGTTACAGGTGCTTCTGCTTGACTTCTCTCTTGGGATTGATTTCTCTTGCTTTTGGTTAACTACTTAGATTAGTAGTTTTTGTCGTATACATTTGAGATATAGACTCCATAATGTATACTTATTCTTTTGTGTAGCTCATGTAACTATTCTTTTGTGATATTGTGAATCTTTTGAGACCACTACTCTGATGTACACTTCCTAGGGTTTTGTTTATTTATTTTTTTTAAAGAGAGAGGGGGCTATTTATAGGAAAAATCGAACACTATTCATTCCGGAAATTCCGAACTCCGATTTACGCGCCGTAACCAGCGTTTCTAGGGTTTACCCAGCGTTCCGGACACAATGGAACAGGTTTCGAAAGCTAATTCGGACATCTGTGCGAGATATGGCAATAAACGTTCAATTTAAATATAACCGATTTAAACGATTTTCTAGGCGTTTTAATTTGTACCGGACAAACGGTAAATCCAATTGACACGAAATTTGAAACCTTACAATAATATCACATTATGGATCCGATGAAACTGGTTTCGTCGAAATCCGAGACTGTTTGAAAAATGCCTATTTTAACTCGCCAAATTAATATTAAAAATAATTCGATGCGTTTCGAGCTGCCACGATCAAACGATAGCTCCGATTGCTACGAAAATTGAAATCCGGTAATAACTAACTATTACGGATCCAATGGAACTTGTTTCGTCCAATTATGAGACTGTTCAAAAATTGACTATTTTTACTAGTCGATTTAATATTAAAATATTCGATTTTCACAAATTAACTTTTAATTTGATTTTAAAAGTTCTAAAATATCGTTCTAACTCCAATATGATAAAATAAAATTTTACAAATCATTTTCAATCATATTTAACTCAATTTTCAATTATTTCCATAATTTAACATATTAAATTATTGATTTAATTATCCAATTAAATCCAATTATTCAAATAAAATTTATTCGACTTATAAATTTCACTTATTAATATTTAAAATTAATTAAATATTAAAATTTTAATTACTTAAAATTCTGGGTCGTTACATGATTGACATTGATATTATCGTCAATATTTATAGTTTGGTGAACGAAATAAGGAGTATGACGTTTCTTTGATTCTTGTGTAGATTTGGCGACATTGATTAATCTCTTGATGATTATCAACTAAGTATATATATATATATATATATATATCACAGCTTGGCATTGTGATTATAATGTGTTTAGTCATATCTTCTATTCTATATCATGTTATCTGATATTTATAGTTAGACTGATCCGTTTATTATTTTCTTATTAAATAATACTCGGGTCAGACCGAGATGTTACAGGTGCTTCTGCTTGACTTCTCTCTTGGGATTGATTTCTCTTGCTTTTGGTTAACTACTTAGATTAGTAGTTTTTGTCGTATACATTTGAGATATAGACTCCATAATGTATACTTATTCTTTTGTGTAGCTCATGTAACTATTCTTTTGTGATATTGTGGATCTTTTGAGACCACTACTCTGAAGTACACTTCCTAGTGTAATATTCATATCTATTTCCGCCTTTGTGATATGAATTGTCTATGACTGATTTGTGTTGTGTTTATTTCTATATTTGTTTCCGAAGGATTTATATAGCCACCGTGTAGTAGCTTTGAGTTTGTGTCGGTATGTCGGATTTCCTCTTGAAATAGAAGCATGTTATATTATCTGACATATCGGTGCTCGCGCAAAGAAATTACACGGATGGTCGCTCCTCAACAGCCTTATTCTCCGTGCTAGTCGACAGCATTCACCGTAATGTTCTTGGCTAGCGTGGGTATAGAGGTGGGGCGTCACAGCTTGGTATCGGAGCCAAACTTCGGAACAATATGGAATATTATAACAAGGATCATCGTCCTAAGTCTTTCTTAGGAGTCGTGCTTTAGGATTTAATTCGAGTCTTCGTACCGATTCATCCTATTTTCCTTATAATTCCTTATTTATCTATCAAGATTGCTTGATATTCAATTTGGTGAATAACCTTTTCTTCTTTTTCTTTCTTTCTAAAGGAAGAGAAATGTCTAGACCAGGCCGCCCCAGAGCCGTGCCATCTAGCACTCCACCCCAAGATGGATTTTTTATGACTGCTCAACAGCTTCTTGATTTGGTAACAAATTCTCAAGCGGCTGGAGCTAACCCGGAACCTACTCACTCAAAGTCGGGATTTGCACGCTTGTGTAGCGATTACACTAATTTGGGTGGGGAGCCATTCAAGGGTTCCGAAACTGTTATTGAAGTACAGGCTTGGCTAAGAACATGCGATCGCATCTTTTCGCGCATGAATCTTATTGACCTTCACCGAGTTTAGGTGGCCTCTTGTATGCTCCGAGAAAGAGCATTGGACTGGTACGAACTTCTTATTTCTGAGATTAATGAAGCGGATCTCACTTGGGAGAAATTCCAAGAGCGCTTCGAGTTAAAATTCGTACCAGAAGTAGAGAAAGTGACATTGGCTCGACGGTTTATAGACCTTGTTCAAGGTGAGTCCTCCGTGACTGATTACGTCGCCTCCTTCGAGTCGCTTTCCAAATATGGGGTTGAATACATCAACACCCCTCTGAAGAAGAATCAAAGATTTGTTTATGGCTTAAACAAAAGTCTCAAGAAGCCATTACTCCTAAAATTAGAAGTTTCTTTCGACCAACTCGTTGATATCGCTCTTCGTCTTGAAGAGGCGGATAGGGTGAATGATGTTGAAGTGGAGGGTTCCAAACCAAACTTCAACAACAAGAAGAGGTCAAACAAATTTAAAGTCCCTTATCCCAATAAGAAAGGGAGGCAAGCAACTCCTGCTGAAAAGACCTTTTCCTCTACTAAAGGGAAATGCTATAAATGTGGTTCGAAAGACCATTTTGCGAACAAATGTTCAAAGCCTCATACTTGTCGCTATTGCAAAAGCCCGGATCACTTTATGAATGTGTGCCCCAAACTTCAAAATAAGAGGGAGGGAAAGTTAAATGTTGCTCAAGCCCCTGGCAACACATCTCGTGGCCAAGGTATTTCTCATTCTATTCTAGATGGAATTATTTTGTTTCGTGATCATCCTATTCGAGTTCTTTTTGATACGGGTGTGTCCCATTCTTTTATATCAAAAGAACTTGTTGATACCTTTTCTTTGGATGTTTTGTGTTTAATGACTTCTTTGAGAATTGCGAATCCGGTTGGTGGATCCGCAACAATCAGTTTATTGTGTAAAGATGTCGAGATTATTTTGTGTGATTTATCTTTCTGAGCCGATTTTCATGTCATGCGTTATTTAGGCTTTGGAATGATTTTGGGAATGGATTGGCTTAACCATTATGAAGCTCATATCTTATGTCCAGAGCGGACTATTCATCTTCGACATCCTCAATCTGTTAATCAGGTTTCTGTTATTCTTAAAGATTCAGATTCTTCTTTGGTTGCATCTTTATATTCTTTAAATCCTCGTGATGACGATGATGATGATGAGGGTGATATTATTTCTCTTGTTCACGTCGTTTGTGAATTTTCCGACATATTCGAGCCCATTTTAGGATTACCACCTAAGCGAGCAATTGAGTTCATAATTAATCTTATTCCGGGAGCTCAACCTATCACTCGTCCTCCTTATCGTATGTCCAATAAAGAAAACGAGGAGATGCGTAAACAATTATCTGAATTGGAAACGAAGCAATTTATTCGCTCTAGTTCCTCGCCTTGGGGAGCTTCAGCTATTTTTGTGAAGAAATCCGATGGTACACTTAGGCTTTGCGTTGACTACCGCAAGCTTAATGATCTTACTATCAAAAATAAATATCCTTTACCTCAGATTGATGATCTATTCGATCAACTTAGTGGTGCTAGAGTCTTTTCACAATTGGACTTGGCTACCGGTTTTCATCAGCTTCGTATTGCAGAGGATAACATTCCTTTGACATCGTTCCATACTCGGTATGGATCTTATGAATGGCTTGTTATGCCATTTGGGTTAACAAATGCCCCGGCTTATTTCGTTGACTTAATGAATCGAGTTTTTAAAGACTTTCTCGACCGGTTTGTTCTCATCTTTATCGATGATATTCTTGTTTATTCTAAAACCGAGGAGGAGCATGAAAAACATCTTCGGATTGTGTTGGAAACTCTTAGGAGTAATCAATTAAAGGCAAAATTTTCTAAATGCCATTTTTGGCAATCTCGTGTGAAGTTTCTCGGTCACATTATTTCTGAATCCAGAATTTCCGTGGATCCTTCAAAGATTGAAGCGATTCAAGATTGGAAGAGACCGAAGAGTGTGACAGAGATTCGTAATTTTCTTGGATTGGCGGGCTATTACCGTCGTTTTATCAAAGACTTTTCTAAGATTTCCGTGCCTCTCACTAGCTTGATGAAGAAAGGTGTTAAATACATTTGGTCGGACAAATGTGAAGCTTCTTTTCAGAAATTAAAAGAACTTCTTTCTGATGCTCCTATTCTTGTTATTCCCGATGGGAATCAAGATTTCGTTGTTTATACCGATGCTAGTCGCATTGGTTTGGGTGCCGTTCTTATGCAAAAGGAACGCGTTATTGCTTATGCTTCTAGACAATTAAAGCCTGCTGAGACTAGACATGCCACTCATGATTTAGAGCTCGAGGCTATTGTTTTTGCTCTTCGGATTTGGCGTCATTATCTCTTAGGAGAGAAATTTGTTCTTTACACAGATCATAAGTCTTTGAAATATTTATTCTCTCAAAAGGAACTTAATTTGCGTCAACAGCGTTGGCTCGAATTTCTTGCACCATATGATCTTGATATTCTTTATACTCCCGGTAAGGGTAATCGTGTCGCCGATGCTCTTAGCCGAAAACAACAAGCTGTTATTTCTATGATGATATCCGAATGGAACGATCTCAAGATTTTATCTACTTGCGAAATTCGAGACCGTGTTTCCGATTTATGCTCATCATTTGTTTTATGTAGCATTGAGGCTCATCCATCTCTTTTAGACCGCATTCTTGAAACTCAAAGGCTAGATACTGAATTGGTTCTTCTTGGACAAAATATTAAGGATAAAATTGATATTGAAGGTCTAAAAGACTTTAATATCGATTCTCGTGGCGGCATTCGGAAATTTGGTAGACTTATCGTGCCAAATGTTAGGGATCTTCGTAAAGATATTTTAGAAGATTCTCATCACTCTAAATTTACCATTCATCCCGGTAGTAGTAAAATGTACGCGGATATGAAGCGACTTTATTATTGGGAGGGAATGAAACTTGACATCGCTAACTTCGTTAAACGTTGTATGACTTGCCAACTCGTTAAGGCCGAACATCAAAGGCCCGGAGGGTTATTGCAACCTTTAGAAATTCCAGTTTGGAAGTGGGATCAAATTTCCATGGATTTTATAGATGGCCTTCCCCGTTCTCGATCGGGTTATGATAGCTTATGGGTAATTGTTGATAGACTTACTAAATCCGCCCATTTTATTCCCGTTCGGTCTAACCGAACCGTTCCTCTTTTGGCCAAAATATTTATCAAAGAAGTTGTTAAATTGCATGGTGTTCCTACTTCTATTGTTAGTGATCGTGATCCATTGTTTACTAGTGGATTTTGGAAGAGTCTTCAAAAAGCTTTGGGAATGAAGCTTAATTTTAGCACCGCTTATCATCCCCAGTCCGATTGACAAACCGAGCGTGTGAATCAAACTCTTGAAGATCTTCTTCGTGCTTGTGTTCTTGATTTTGGTGGAAGTTGGGAAGATCATATTTCACTTGTTGAATTTTCCTATAATAATAGCTTCCAATCTAGTATTGGTATGGCACCTTTTGAGGCACTCTATGGAAGGCCATGCCGATCTCCTTCTTGTTGGCTTGAGGCCGGTGAGAAGCTGGCTTTAGGTCCAGATTTTATTCGTGATTCCACAGAAAAGATTGATCTTATTCGTCATAGGGTGAAAGAAGCCCAGAGTATCTTATTCGATATATTGGGCCATTTCCTATCACCGAACGTATTGGCTCCATGGCTTGTCGCCTTTTATTACCGGTTCAGTTTTTTGCTATGCATGACGTGTTTCACGTTTCTCAACTTCGGAAATGTCTTCGAGATTCCGATTCTATTCTTGAGCCCGGTGTTGTGGAAGAGATTGAAGTTTCGCCTACTTTAACTTATGAGCAACATCCTATTCGTATCATTGCTTCGGAAGTCAAACGACTTCGAAATAAAGATGTTCCGCTTGTTAAAGTTCAATGGTCTTCAAATCCTAAGGATTGTTCTTGGGAATCTAGAGAGTACATCGAGCGTACACATCCGGACTTACTTTCTCGTGCTCTTTGAGGTGAACTTCTTATTTCAAACTTCTTTTGTGTTGAATATGCTTTTATGGTTGTTACTATATATCTTCTTCTTGTAATATTGCGTGGATGCAATTTCTTTAAGGAGGGGAGTCTGTAACAACCCGCATATTTATCGATTTTATATTTAAATATTTTATCGTTAGTCGGATTTTAGTCCGAAAAGCTACTTTTTGTATACGGTTGAATTAGGGCTCGGGACCACTCCCATTGAGTTTAAAATGCCGTTTGCGACCTTTTTGAGTATAAGCTTCGATATGTTTGGAGAAAGTTGATTTCTGCTACTTTTTACTTTGGGTTTGGTTTTTGGGCTCAACCCTATGTTAACTTATGCTCAAATCTGAGCCACTCTCCCCCACTCACCCTCATTCTCTTCTCTTTTCAGTTTTATAACATTAATGGTGGAGGAGATTGGAAATTAAAACTCCAAAAAACTCTAGTTTCTCTTGCAAATCAAATTCCTAGCTCCAAACTTAAGAAGAACCCATTGGTAAGCTTCTCTTCTTCTTCTCCAACTTATTCTCTTACCAATTTCAGAAATTCCTAAACCTAATTTTGGGAATGTTCTTGTTTTTGAGCTTAGATTCAAGCTCAATTGGGTTGTGTTGAAGAGAGGTTGATTCTCCATTTGCTTTCAAGCTTCTTCTTGTTTGATTTTGAGAAAAGGTGAGATTTTTATCTCACATCTATGACTATAATTATCTTTGGTTGTTGGGTATGAATTCCTAACACTTATTCATGTGCATTTGCTCTTGATTTGGATTGGTTTTGTGAATATTCCAATTTTTGGGTTTTTAAACCAAATTTGTGTGAAAATCCTTTTATGGATGTTTGATCATGCTTTTGGTGATGCATCGAGGAGCATATAGGGCCGGGTTGCCGATTGGCATAAACCCTTAAAGCCAATGTTCGTCCGGTTGCATTTTGGAAGAGTTTGCTCTTCATTTGAATAAGGCTGAAAAACAGCCCAGGCATGATTCAGTCGATTGAAAACTCTGTTCAGTCGACTGAACCTGAAACCCGAGAGTTTCCAGGCATGATTCAGTCGACTGAAAAACTCTGCACAGTCGACTGAAACTGGAAACAGAAAGTTTCCTGAACCTGGAAAATTTCCAGGTACAGGGTCAGTCGACTGAAAACTCTGTTCAATCGACTGAACCTGCTGTTTGAGTCCAATTTGCCATTTTGCATTGAAATTCTAATTTAAATCGATTCGTGATAATCCTATTTGTTGTTATCATCTATTATGACTTTGATGACTCTTTTTAGGGATTTTTGAATATCCATTTCGATGGATCCTTTATCGCTTTCGTTGGATTTTATTCACGTCTTCGTATGTGAATTTTTTGTGATTGATTGTTCTTGCAATCTTCTTCGTGATTTGTCACTTTAAAAATATAAAGGTTTTCTATACTAGTAGTAAATATCTAAACTCTTTCCTCAAACGATTTCAATACTATTTTAATACCAAATTCGTTTATAAAACCGTTTTCCAATCTATTAGTATATACAAACCTTTACCTCACTCGTATGAGAAATCTAATTAAACGGCTTAGTAAAACAAGTGGTATGAAACGCTTGCGTTTACTTTGTCGGTTAATTCTTGGACTTGTTCGATTGAACCTCTTGTGACAATTTTCTAGTGGAGATTTACAGTTTGTTCGTAAATATTTAAGTTAAGCAAGTGGTTATGGGACATGAAGCTAAACTTTTATATTTACTAGCTTAGTGTAATTGACACTTCTCGATGATCATGACGATCATTTTTGTGATTTAGACTAGCAATGTGCGATGTCTCTTTGTCTGCGTGGGAGACTAAACCCCGTTCGTGTGTCAAATTTGTGGGGTAGCTACCCACGGTCTTCGGACCATTCGTGTGTCAGGTCTTCGGACCATTCGTGTGTCAAATTAATGGCTAGCTACCATGAGATAGCTTCTCGTTCATGTGTTACAGCTGTTGGTGAGCTTTATGCTCTCGTTTGTGATAGGCCTCCCCCCTTTGTGATTTCTGGATTTCTTGTGTAGATTCCTAGAATTTGTGTTTCACCAATTTTCGTGATTTCCATTGATAAGTTTTATCAATATTTGTGCGTTGGTGAATTTGTGTGTCATTGACATTAGTGATTTCTGGATTTCTTGTGTAGTCTTCTAGAATTTGTGTGTCATTGACTTTAGTGATTTCTGGATTTCTTGTGTAGTCTTCTGGAATTTGTGTGTCATTGACTTTAGTGATTTCTGGATTTCTTGTGTAGTCTTCTGGAATTTGTGTGTCATTGACTTTTGTGATTGTGAGGACCCGCAAATCCGTACTCCTTGAATATACACTAATCTCCATAGATTAACTCAAGATGAACAGAAATACGAATGCTCAATGTTTAAGAAAAAGAAAAAAACAGAAGGAGATTGAAAAAGATAGAAAATAGAGAGAAAAGAAAATAACAAAATGAAGGAGATAACATAGAAAATAGAACGGAACAGAAAACAACAGAACTATAACAGAATCTCACAATTCGCAGCGGAACAACATATAATAATAAATGAATAATCTTTAAACAAACTATATCAGTTATTACATTACATCACATCATATCATCATTACATCAGAGTGTTACAACAACAACATCAAACAGCGGAAAAAGAAATACTATATACTAGTATTACGTCCTGCCATCCATCTTGCCTCCAGCAACTCCAGAATATCCAGAATATCCTGTTAAACCTAACTCTTGACTGCCCGTGTAGAAATTGGTGGGCACCCAGAGTTTAGGAGGGAAAACAATAAACTCCGAGTCAGTCATGTGACTGGTGTGGGAACTCAAAACAGTTTATTTATCTTAAAAATCAAAATAGAGGAATATTTTTAAACTCAATTCGCAATGCTTTTTAAAAATGAGACTACCATAAGGCCTCCCGCACACACACACAATGCAAACGCAGAATCGGAGGCGATTTCTCCTTATGATAGTCAAAGATGCTTGATACGCATTTAAAAAGAACATTTGATATTATTACTAGTGCATAGTGTAGAGAAAAATTCATTTCGAAAGTAGAATATAAATCTTAGCCAGCATAGACATTTCGAACTATGCCTACTATAGCTACCATCTAAACAGTGGTGACCACCATAAGTAAATGGCAGGTTCTACACCATACAAGGTTTCGTATTGGGATTTGGATTTCCAACGAATGATCAGGCCAAGGAACTTCCCATTGCCACATGAGAATGCCTCTGGATGGACATCCCCGAGAACCAAACCGGATCTCTGCCAACACAGGGCCGGGTTACCCCTAACTGAGTAACAACTGACCGAATATGCCATCCCCCGGTCCTTTGGGACCTTTCACCGAGCGACCGTAATCAATTCACACAATCACAAAGTGTTTTCAACATGAGTAAGTATCTGGGCTCCATACCATGATACCACCCTTTTCCAGAAGGAAATGCACATATCCTAAAGGGCGCTACCCCTCATAACCTTGCCGCATCTTTCCTGTTTTGACCATTCCCGAGGTGTGAGGCTCGACGAAGTCACGTCCACAAAAACATACTTTATACAAAAGCCATGCTTTGGGTCAATAAATGATCATATAAATGATCACCAGGATAGACGATCAAATAAATGATCCTATCACAAATAATCAACACAATGATCATTTCACAGCAACACTCAGCATGTCACATTACCAAATTGGGAATATATCGCTGATAACAATCAACTACATAACCTCTGAGCTCGTACATCTCAGAGAAGGGTGTTAAGCTAAAAGAATAAATTCTTCGCCACCAACAGAAATATATTTGAAAGAAATCTGCTTTATATCTCAATTTGTAATGTCAGACATACAATCCATACAAGTCTGTTCCGGGATCGAACAGAACCGAAGGCACTTACAAAGAAGTCCTTGCAATCCGTATATTCACAATCCTGATCGGATTTCCCATCACTTAGGGAATCTCTATACCAGGAGCTACCCAGTGCAGAGACAATCGATAGGTCATCCTATCGCTTTCGCAAATACCCGGTCTTCAACACCGGTCTTCAATGCTATCCATTACGTCGTATCACTATTCGGAATGGGTAATCCGAATAACGAGCGCAATAATTAAAAACAAGTGTAGCATTCAAATTCAACAAATCCCAACAAATACCTTTCAAAGGTAAATATTGATAGTCGGTTATTGAACTATCAATGGATATGCACACATCACCAGATTCCAAATAATTTTCCAAATTATTTATTTTCCAAAATATCTTTACAAGATATATAATTTCAATATGTCAAAAATAAATCAATATTTATTTTTAAAAGAATTCCACTTCCTTTTATAAATTCCATAGTAAATTTATATTCCAAAATATCTATGAATATACGACTTCAATTATTCACTTCAATTTATCTTCAAAAAGATAAATTCTCCAACTATTCACTTTATATTGGAAAACATTTCCATACTTACTTATTAAGTAATTCTCAATCCATTTATTTTCAACACTTGGAAAATATTCAAATATACTTAAATCGAGATTAAGTATATATTTCATTCTTTAAGGAAATCATTCACTTAAACGTATTTATTTGGGCAAAAACGAATGTTGCGTAAAACATCGTTACGACAACCCAAAATCACTAGTATAGGGATTCGAAATTAAAATAGATATATAAATCCCAATACTATACAAAACATTTCCTTTCGGAAATCATTTACTATAACAACAGTGTTATAGTCCACCATTTCCTTCTATTTCTCGAAAACGTCTATTTCAACAATCAATGTTGAAATCTATGGTTTCGAATCTCAACCCAATTAAAACATCGTTAACTTGTTTTAATTCTATTTAAAACATCACATTCAAAACAATTTCTTTAACATATTATTCACTATTCAAAACGTGAATATACTTGTTAACAAATTTCATCCTTTTATTCATTTTATTTTAAAGGATTATTCACTATCTAAAATGTGAATATAACTCCATAAATACGTTATAACAATTTACTTATCAAAATAAGTCGTTTACGAATTTACAAAACAACGTTTATAAATTCTATTTCTATTTGTTTTATAACTACTTCCTTTATAAATCTCCTTTATTAACCTATCTCAATTCATATCTCAATGATATACTAAAAGTTCATATTATAAGTGAAACACTTATAATTTATTTGCTTGCAAAAAATCGTTCCTTTGAACTTCATACTTATAAATATTTTAACTTATAAGCTTCAATTATTTATCCAAAACCATTCTTTTAATAACTTTATGAATTTTATAAACTTACTGCTTATAAAATTCCATTTATAAGTTCACCGTTTATAATTCAATAAATTTCATTCATTTATGAAATTCATTCACAATTCATTCTAGCACTTATAAAAACTCATTTTATAACTCAAATATTTTTAATTTACAAATTATCAATTTATAAATCTCTTATATAAATCAATTTATATTATTCTTTTAAAACGTCTTTAATCTCCTTTATAATTTCACAATTTTTACTTATAAAATAATTAAATTTTATAAATCCTATTTTTTCAACTTTGTATAATCAATTCAAAAATCCCAATTTAAACTATTTTATAAAATTATTAACCCATATTTCAAAAATCAACTTTTAACTATATTTCTTAAAAATATAATTTTTTATAACATTAAAAATTATATCGTTTATTTATTTAAAATGAATCAATTTCCAAACATATAGTTTATTTTCAAAAATCACTTTAAAATCATTTTAAAATCCCAAAATTTGGTTCAATGATGCTACATACCAAATAGTCAATCACGACAAACAACGACATCATATATCGATATGATAATCCATCAAATATCAAAATATCTGAAATCAAATAAAAACTGTTGAGGAATCCAGTTGGATCCCTCCAACCTGTTTTCCTGCATCCACAAACATTAGCACAATACCAATTCCGCTCCAGTACGGAATTATCGCGGTATATGGGATTTAAAATATTATCTGCTTAATAGACGGTGCAATAGGGTCTCATCCGCTCTACAAATGCGGGAAATCAACAACACCAATATATACATATGCCAATATATATATATTGCTATCATATATAATACCAATTTCACTGTTTATGAAATATTCGCGGTATATGTTTTTAATAAATAATATCCGCTTACTAACGGCGCATAATGTCTATTTTAACAATCAATAGATAACAATCATCATTCAAACATGCATTCAAATATTTTAAATCTAACTATTTAAAATAAAATCGAAACCGATTCGATTGAGTGAGAAGTTCTCACCTTGATTTCAATTTCGTTTTAGCGATTTATTTCGAATAAAATTAAACGGACGTTTAATTTTACCCGAAATTCTCACTAACTCCAAACGACTCCAATCCAATTCCATCACATAGTGCTCGTCCATACGATTCCAACGCAACTAGTTTCCTGCGTTTTCGACCTCGTATGAAAAAGATATGAATTTATGAAGTTATACGAATTTTTTATATAATAATTTACAACAATTTATATAATTTTCTAAACCCTAACTGATCTCGGCCGTGCATTCTCCCCTTGCTTCATCGTGGCCGACCACTCCTTCCTTCCTCCTTTCCAGTAAAAATATGCACGAACGAACCCACGCACGCCACCCTTGTTCGAATTAACGCGACTCCATCGCTCGTCGAAACTTCATCAAACCACCTCCATTCGACTCGCCTTGCCAAGAGCCACCTTCACCATCCACGGCATGAAGCTCGGCCACCCACATCATCACGAAATTCGTGCGCAACATCAGGGAAACGCAGCCATATATCTCACGATTTTTAGCTCCATTTCACATCTTAACCGTTGGATACGTAGAACGTGTTGTGCTCTACAAGATTGTAGTTGGGGGTTTCTGACGATTGTTGATGGATTGAGAGATCGGAGGGAAAAAAGATGAACAATTTTCGGCCTTAGGTTCAGGGGTGGCGGCTGCATATAGAATTAGGGTTTTGTTTATTTTATTTTTTTAAAGAGAGAGGGGGCTATTTATAGGAAAAATCGAACACTATTCATTCCGGAAATTCCGAACTCCGATTTACGCGCCGTAACCAGCGTTTCTAGGGTTTACCCCGCGTTCCGGACATAATGGAACAGGTTTCGGAAGCTAATTCGGACATCTGTGCGAGATATGGCAATAAACGTTCAATTTAAATTAAACCGATTTAAACGATTTTCTAGGCGTTTTAATTTGTACCGGACAAACGGTAAATCCAATTGACACAAAATTTGAAACCTTACAATAATATCACATTACGGATCCGATGAAACTAGTTTCATCGAAATCCGAGACTGTTTGAAAAATGGCTATTTTAACTCGCCAAATTAATATTAAAAATAATTCGATGCGTTTCGAGCTGCCACGATCAAACGATAGCTCCGATTGCTACGAAAATTGAAATCCGGTAATAACTAACTATTACGGATCCAATGGAACTAGTTTCGTCCAATTCTGAGACTGTTCAAAAATTGACTATTTTTACTAGTCGATTAAATATTAAAATATTCGATTTTCACAAATTAACTTTTAATTCGATTTTAAAAGTTCTAAAATATCGTTCTAACTCCAATATGATAAAATAAAATTTTACAAATCATTTTCAATCATATTTAACTCAATTTTCAATTATTTCCATAATTTAACATATTAAATTATTGATTTAATTATCCAATTAAATCCAATTATTCAAATAAAATCTATTCGACTTATAAATTTCACTTATTAATAATTAAAATTAATTAAATATTCAAATTTTAATTACTTAAAATTCTGGGTCGTTACAATCTTCCCCCCTTAAAAGAATTTCGTCCTCGAAATTATCAAGTAAGAAAAGTTACAGAATCTATTAACTTTCCCAAAATTCATAGTTAAACTTCTTACAATTCTTTACTAAGTTTTCAAATCATACTTAGTTACCTTTTCAAAAACAACTACTATTGTTTAACTTTCAACTCCAAATGAAAATTAAAGTTTTCAAAATTTTCCTATTTTCTCAAATTTTTTCTAACGCCTTAAATTTTCGGAAAAATTCGCCATAGTCTCCTTTGCGCGGCTCGATCCGAAAAAAAAATGACAGTATATATATCACAAATATACATCTCATCAAGTAATGAGGCATCCCGAAGGGAAAAAAGTATAAAAGTACGGTATGCAATCCGAGATATGTACCTCATATTTTATTAGCAAGCATATATGGCTAATATAGCGCGAAAGCGAGCTCCAAATGCGAAGCAAACGCGATCCACACCCACTAAACACTCAATAAACAACATGAGAATCATGTATATAGACAATAGTATCAATATACAACATTTAGCAACATAATAACTATATATGTCAACATATCCAATGCAGTAAAAGCAATATACTCAACTATCAACCAACTAACATCCATAACCAATAAATATTCATTCATATTCTCATTAATATTCAATGAATTGGGTTTTCAATTTAATCACATTTGATTCATTAACAGTGGATGTTCTTACTAACATTCATTTTCAATTAGTTTATATTCACTAATTCATATTCAAGTTGGTTCATTTCCAATTCAAATTCAATTCCATTTAAGATTCACTTAACTTCCAATTGAATTTCAATTACTTTAGTTTTCAATTTCATTAAATCTTAATGAATTATATACAATCTATCAACTAACAACCATATAACAACCAATGTATATTAATTACAACCAAATTCCTTTGCTTATCAATTGGTTTAATTAAATTGATTTTCATTCAATTATTCAACTTTCAATAACATTAGATTTTAATGAATTACACTTACATTCATTATTCCATATCAACTTAATTCACATTCAATTGATTAACATTCAATCCATTTATTCAATTCAATTACAAAAGTTGAATTTCATTTAACTTTAAATTCATTTTTATTTACAACTCATATTCATAATATATATTCATATAGTTTCACTTCTTATATATATAAGTTTATTTCACAATTGTAAATCACATTAATTATAATCCCATTCTTATAATTCATTTGCTTATACAATTATTCTTCAATTTAGATTATTCAAACAACTAAACAATCAATTTACATACACTTTAATAATTCTGAAAAATTATTCTTTTATATATAAAAATATAATCAAGGTAAAATTATTTCATTTACCCAATTTAAAACAATATTGTGCCGAATTGTTCTATTCAAGTGTTCAGAAACCCCTTCGATTAAGTTTCGAGGCTGCGCCGACGAAGGTTCATATACCACTCAACAAACCAATCATCACAATATAAAACAATTTTATATATTCACTAACAAATACGCACTCATAGCTATTATTACACTCAAACTCATTCTAGAGTACTACTGACTCTATCTCTAATGAGTAATACCCAACAGAACCCTGGTTGTCGCTTAACCATATGCTCTGATACCACCTGTGAGGACCTGCAAATCCGTACTCCTTGAATATACACCAATCTCCATAGATTAACTCAAGATGAACAGAAATACAAATGCTCAATGTTTAAGAAAAAGAAAAAAATAGAAGGAGATAGAAAAAGATAGAAAATAGAGAGAAAAGAAAATAACAAAATGAAAGAGATAACATAGAAAATAGAACGGAACAGAAAACAACAGAACTATAACAGAATCTCACAATTCGTAGCGGAACAACATATAATAATAAATGAATAATCTTTAAACAAAGAACTATATCAGTTATTACATTACATCACATCATATCATCATTACATCAGAGTGTTACAACAACAACAACATCAAACAACGGAAAAAGAAATACTATATACTAGTATTACGTCCTGCCATCCATCTTGCCTCCAGCAACTCCAGAATATCCAGAATATCCTGTTAAACCTAACTCTTGACTGCCCGTGTAGAAATTGGTGGGCACCCAGAGTTTAGGAAGGAAAACAATAAACTCCGAGTCAGTCAAGTGACTGGTGTGGGAACTCAAAACAGTTTATTTATCTTAAAAATCAAAATAGAGGAATATTTTTAAACTCAATTCGCAATGCTTTTTAAAAATGAGACTACCATAAGGCCTCCCGCACACACACACAATGCAAACGCAGAATAGGAGGAGATTTCTCCTTATGATAGTCAAAGATGCTTGATACGCATTTAAAAAGAACATTTGATATTATTACTAGTGCATAGTGTAGAGAAAAATTCATTTCGAAAGTAGAATATAAATCTTAGCCAGCATAGACATTTCGAACTATGCCTACTATAGCTACCATCTAAACAGTGGTGACCACCATAAGTAAATGGCAGGTTCTACACCGTACAAGGTTTCGTATTGGGATTTGGATTTCCAACGAATGATCAGGCCAAGGAACTTCCCATTGCCACATGAGAATGCCTCTGGATGGACATCCCCGAGAACCAAACCGGATCTCTGCCAACACAAGGCCGGGTTACCCCTAACTGAGTAACAACTGACCGAATATGCCATCCCCCAGTCCTTTGGGACCTTTCACCGAGCGACCGTAATCAATTCACACAATCATAAAGTGTTTTCAACATGAGTAAGTATCTGGGCTCCATACCATGATACCACCCTTTTCCAGAAGGAAATGCACATATCCTAAAGGGCGCTACCCCTCATAACCTTGCCGCATCTTTCCTGTTTTGACCATTCCCGAGGTGTGAGGCTCGACGAAGTCACGTCCACAAAAACATACTTTATACAAAAGCCATGCTTTGGGTCAATAAATGATCATAGAAATGATCACCAGGATAGACGATCAAATAAATGATCCTATCACAAATAATCAACACAATGATCATTTCACAGCAACACTCAGCATGTCACATTACCAAATTGGGAATATATCGCTGATAACATTCAACTACATAACCTCTGAGCTCGTACGTCTCAGAGAAGGGTGTTAAGCTAAAAGAATAAATTCTTCGCCACCAATAGAAATATATTTGAAAGAAATCTGCTTTATATCTCAATTTGTAATGTCAGACATACAATCCATACAAGTCTGTTCCGAGATCGAACAGAACCGAAGGCACTTACAAAGAAGTCCTTGCAATCCGTATATTCACAATCCTGATCGGATTTCCCATCACTTAGGGAATCTCTATACCAGGAGCTACCCAGTGTAGAGACAATCGATAGGTCATTCTATCGCTTTCGCAAATACCAGGTCTTCAACACCGGTCTTCAATGCTATCCATTACGTCGTATCACTATTCGGAATGGGTAATCCGAATAACGAGCGCAATAATTTAAAAACAAGTGTAGCATTCAAATTCAACAAATCCCAACAAATACCTTTCAAAGGTAAATATTGATAGTCGGTTATTGAACTATCAATGGATATGCACACATCACCAGATTCCAAATAATTTTCCAAATTATTTATTTTCCCAAATATCTTTACAGGATATATAATTTCAATATGTCAAAAAAAAATCAATATTTATTTTTAAAAGAATTCCACTTCCTTTTATAAATTCCATAGTGAATTTATATTCCAAAATATCTATGAATATACGACTTCAATTATTCACTTCAATTTATCTTCAAAAAGATAAATTCTCCAAATGTTCACTTTATATTGGAAAACATTTCCATACTTACTTATTAAGTAATTCTCAATCCATTTATTTTCAACACTTGGAAAATATTCAAATATATTTAAATCGAGATTAAGTATATATTTCATTCTTTAAGGAAATCATTCACTTAAACGTATTTATTTGGGCAAAAAAGAATGTTGCGTAAAACATCGTTACGACAACCTAAAATCACTAGTATAGGGATTCGAAATTAAAATAGATATATAAATCCCAATACTATACAAAACATTTCCTTTCGGAAATCATTTACTATAACAACAGTGTTATAGTCCACCATTTCCTTCTATTTCTCGAAAACGTCTATTTCAACAATCAATGTTGAAATCTATGGTTTCGAATCTCAACCCAATTAAAACATCGTTAACTTGTTTTAATTCTATTTAAAACATCACATTCAAAACAATTTCTTTAACATATTATTCACTATTCAAAACGTGAATATACTTGTTAACAAATTTCATCCTTTTATTCATTTTATTTTAAAGGATTATTCACTATCTAAAATGTGAATATAACTCCATAAATACGTTATAACAATTTACTTATCAAAATAAGTCGTTTACGAATTTACAAAACAAGCTCCTGTGTCAAATAAAACTCTAACAGTTCTATTATAAATAGTAAGGTTACCTTCCAAAGCACTTTTCCCTTTATCAGCTTTTGAAGTTGAGGGGTCCTTCTTTATCGTATAAACTTTTTCCACCTGCGCTGGCTTCATTACTGGGCAATCTTTAACAAAATGTCTCGGCTTGTGACAATTGTAGCATTCTTTAGCTCCGCTAACAGTTTCTTCCTTCTACGGTTTTGGGCAGTTATTTGAATAGTGGCCTTCTCTTTGCAGTTGTAACAAGTGACATTTACTGCTGCGCTTCCCGGAATGCTCTTCTTCTTCTCGTTGCCTTGCCAAGGTTTCTTGCCTCCAAATTTTCGCTTCTTCCAATTTTGATTTCCTGAATTACCTCTCTCCACCGTTGCTTCTTGTATACCAAGGGTAGCGTATCTGTACCCCGTATCTACTAAATCTGAAAAAGATTCTTTAACGTGGCCCGTCATTCTTTCATGATATTTCTGGTTCATTCCACGGATAAACCTTTCATTTTTCTTAAGAGGTGTGTTTAACAATTCCGGACCAAACCGAGATAATTCGCTGAATTTATTTAAGTATTCTTCAAACGACAAACTTCCTTGTTTCAAATCCAGAAATTCTTAATACATTCTGGAAATTCCCGCCGACGGCATGTAACGTTTCTCAAACACTTCCTTAAAACGATCCCAAGTAAATTCTTCCTCGAGTTCATCTATAACGATGGTTTCCCACCAAGCTGAAGCTTCTCCTTAGAGTTGCCAAGAAGCTATAAGTCTCTTCTGCTCGTCCTGCAGTTTTAGCCCTTTAAAAATCTTCTCACACGATCTTACCCAAGCTTGAGCCTCAATAATTGACTCCTTGCCGGTGAACGGTTTGCCATCAAGCTTTTCGAACTTCTTATATAAATCAGCCAAGTCCGGCTGCTGCTGAATATCTATTACTGCTTCTGCGGCTAGGGGAAATTGATTAGGTGCTGCGGCATTCCCTTGACCCCTAGCTCTTCCTCTGCGTCCACTCATTTTCACTATCTGAGATTAGTAAGAAAATTGATTTAGATATACATACGAGATATCTTAAGGAATATCAGCAGTAAAAAGAAATAGACTAAGAAAATTTAAAGTTTCAGTCTTGGTTCTACTCATTCTAGGGTATACTTCACCCTATCTCTAATGAGCCATCTAATGTGTTATACTCCGTAGCTAAAGTTCTTACTCAACCAGTTGCTCTGATACCACTTGTGACGACTCAAACTCAACGTCCGATGAACGACATCAAATTCGCATCGCCGGAGCTTATAACAACAATTAGATGAATATAAAAACAGCGGAACAGAATCAATATCATAAATATCATCACAGTTACAACAACAACGTAATATCCATACTACAACAGAGTATATAATACATACACCACAACTCCTAGTACAACATTATGATAATTACAACAGTGATCATATATCCAAAAATCCTCAAATGAAAGAGGTGATAACAAACTCCCAAAAGCTAAACACCTGAAACCTCCAAAAGCTCCTAAGATATCTCCAAGATAAGAGCTCCAAAATACTGCTACTCCAAAATACAGGAACCTGCTACTAGGCTGCCTGTGTAGAAATAATGGGCACCCAGAGTTTAGGAAAGAAAACAATAAACTCCGGATCAGTCATAGGACTGGTGTGAGTAAACAAAAACAACAGTTACTTTTAAAGAAACTAGATTTATAAAAGAATTTTCGGTATGCTTTTTAAAATGGAACTACCATAAGACCTCCCGCCACACACACAATGCAAACGCAGAATTAGAGGAGATTTCTTCTTATGATAGTTAAATATGCTTGGTACGAGAAAAGAATTCTTTGATATTATACCAGTGCATAGTGAAGTAAATCATTTCTAAAATAGAATATTAATCTTAGCCAACATACGACCATTATTGTATGCCTAATATAGCTACCATGTTTTGTGGCAGGTTACCGCCACGCTGCATGACAGGTTTTACAACTAAAACCGTACAGGGCTCGTATTGTTTCTTTGGATTTCCAACAAATGGTCAGGCCAAGGAACTTCCCATTGCCACATGGAAACGCCTTTGGTAAGACGCCCCGAGAACCTAACCGGATCTCTGCCAACACAAGGCCGGGTTACCCTTCAAACTGGGTAACAACTCATACGAGTATGCCATCTCCCGGTTGTAACCAACCTTTAACCGGGGCCCCAGCAACAAATCACAAAATAATATATATATATATATATATCTGCGATATCAACATAAGTTAAGTATCTGGGCTCCATACCATGATACCACTTCTATCCAGAAGGAAATGAACATACCCTAAGGGGTGCTACCCCCAATAACCTTGCCGCATCTTTCCTGTTTCGACCATTCCGGGGTGTGAGGCTCGACGAAGTCTCGTCCACAAACCCACGCTTTGGTACAAAGGCATGCTTTGGGTCAACAGATGATCAAAGTAATGATCACAAAGATAAATGATCAAACAAATGATCATATCACAAATGATCAAACAATGATCATTTCACAGCAATACTCAGCATGTCACATTACCAAATTGGGAATATATCGCTGATAACCATCAACTACATAACCTCTGAGCTCGTACGTCTCAGAGAAGAGTGTTAAGATAAGAGAATAAATTCTCCGCCACCAACGGAAATATATTTGAAAGAAATCTGTTTTATATCTCAATTTGTAATGTCAGACATACAATCCATACAAGTCTGTTCTGGGTTCGAACAGAACCGAAGGCACTTCCAAAGAAGTCCTTGCAATCCGGATATCCACAATCATGATCGGACTTCCTATCACTTAGGAAATCTCTATACCGTAGCTACTCGGTGCAGAGACAATCGATAGGTCATCCTATCGCTCTTGCAAATACCCGGTCTTCATCACCAGTCTTCAATTGCTATCCATAACGTCGTATCACATATTCAGAATGGGTTTTACGACACAAAGGTCCTTTCTCGGCTAAACCGAATAGTGAGTGTCAAATTTTAAAACGTGTGGATGGCATTCACAAAAATTCACAGGTTCGATGTTGGTTTCGGATAACAAACGGAAATCTGATTCCCTGTCGCATCAAAGTTTAAATGCCGTTTTACGGGCAATAGGGTTTTCACATCAATACAGAATAATCACAACACAGTGTAGAACATGACAATTTTCATAACGCAGCATCACAATCAGAACAGAAATATCAATATAAGTTAACAACAATAGTTAATTTATTTCAAATGTGGTTTAAATAAATTTACCACACAATTACTTTAAAACAATGATAAGTATTTGAATAAATAATTTAAATCTTGATTAACTTGTTTTATTGTTTCAAAATTTATAAATTCTTACTTACAAATTTATTTAAACACTTAATTGTTCGTAAATCAATTTAATTACAAGTTTGTAAATCATTCTTAATTTCTTTTAAAAATCATTGATTAATAACAATTATTTACCTTACTTATCATTTTAAATCTTCTTTATACTTCAAAAATCAATTAATTGTTACATTGAAAATTAAATGTAAATTAGATTTATTGGTTTAACTTAAGTAAATTTCTTAATTTATTTCTTAAACCATTAGTTAAAATTTCTTAATTTTAGTTTATTTAAAAATTTCTTAATTACAAACCTATTAACCATTTAATTATAAATAAATTTCTTAACTACTAATTTATTTGAGTTTAACTTTCAAATCTTAAATAATTTTACAAACTCTTAATCATCTTGCCATTTTTTTTTTATCAAAGTTTGTATCTTGCATTTAAACAAAACTGTTTATATTAAAGATGTTTAGCCTTTCAGCATTAACTAAAAACCCAAGCCTTCCCTGTTCATTCACGTACCCATCTTCTTCTCCTTCCTTTCCCCTTTTTTTTTCCTCTCCAGGTCCTAAGTACCTACCGATACGTAATGCGACGTGCATGTGCACATCGCCGTGCCGCCACTCCGATGATCATCACTATCATCGGCAAGTCAGAAATTCCACCTAAACACGAAATCGATAATCGATTCAACCCAAGAAACCTGGAATCGATATTTCACCGTGTCGTAGAACTTGAAACTCGAACGTACCCAGACCAATTCGCGTCATTCTCCTCGCACGGTCCACCAGAATCTTCGCGACCTCGGCCATAGTACGTCATCACCCCAAGCCATCATCACCCACAAAATCCTCGAACTCGATGCGTCAGAGGTGGTGTACGCGTCACGTTTCCAGACCATATCAATTTCGAAACTAAACCCTAATTCGAACTCGTACTCCCAATTCACGCAATAGAAAAATTAATTTACATTTTTCCCAACATCATGAATGGTTATGCTTGCTTCAACTCAATTTTCAGCAACTTAAATTGATTCACTTACAAGAAATTGGTAAAAATTCAATTTTTATTCAAATGCAAATTGCCCTTTAAATACTAATCCAAAATTCTTCATTTTTGTTTTAAAAATCATAAATTGAAGTATAGATTCAGAGTAAAATCTTGAATCAATGTTTTACAACCTTTTATTTTTATCAAATTTCAACTTGAAACCTGTAAAACATGTTTCCAGTGGAAAATAATTTACTGTAGGCTCAAAACAACTTTACAAAAACTTGTTCGAGGATTAAAACAACTTTATTTATTTGAAAACCCAAGCTTGTCGGTGATTAAAGCAAATAGATTTCAATTTTAATAACAAATGTAATCCCTGCATGAATGACACAGAGCATTTCTAGGATATTATCATACTGGAATATGAACAAAGCAGTTATAATTGAAGTTTAAACTGTTTTAAATAAACTTTATATCCTTTACAAAATCATGTTTACTCACCTGGAAATCTTTGAAAACAGAGAACACTTTGTTTTGTTTTGAAATCTGCAGTTGAAACTTCCTTCACTAAATTGCCTTTCAACTTGTAATTATAAGGTGATGTCTTCTTTTCTTTTTAACTTCCTGTTCTTTGCTATTTTGTTTTCCTTTTTAAATTTCTGTTCTTTCTCAGTTTTATTGAATGAAATAAAGCAACTACTACGTATGTATATAGGAAAGATGGTGTGCAGGTGAAAGGATAGGCTGAGTCTACCAAAGCAAGTACAAGTTGAAGTATATATATAAAAAAACTAAACCATGCTTTTAGATTGGTTGTGCAGTAATAACATTAAATGAAAGTATGTTTCTTTGTAAATTTATAGCATGCCGTGTTTCATGCTTCCCTGTTTTCTTCAAGGTGCTGATGTGATTTGTGGAGACTTGCATTTAATGCAAGCATGTTTTGTGATGCTACTATCTTGTATACTTTCAGCACATGTTGTTCGATTTTCTTATTTTTATTAAATACAACTTGCTTTACTTTGTTAATTGAAAGTGTTTTGCCTTCCTATGTCTTCATATTGGTTAATGAAAGTGTGTGTTTCCTTTTACAGTCTATATTTCTTCACTCTTTTGTTATCTTGGTTTATTTGTTTATTTGTTTATTTGTTTATATGTTAGATTATAATTATGTGATTTAAATTTTATAATTTTATCATAACTTACATTAACAATTTTATTTCTATTAAAATATCATCTATCAATATTTAAATTTAAAAGTTCCAATAAATTACCAAATTTTTAAATTCAAAATTTTCGGGATGTTACATCGTCGCTCCAAATCCAATCACCACCGTTGATATCGAAGTACTCTCGATGCTCTACACTTTTCCAGTTGGAAGTTTTTTCTAAATGTTGATGGATTGAGAGAAAATTGGTGGAGATGGATGGGGCTTCTCAGCCATTAAAATGAAATAGGCGGCTGAGTATAAAAATTAGGGTTTTGGATTTTTTTTTTGTAAAGAGGATGGTGCTTTTATAGAAAATATTTTCAATTTACTATTCATCCGATTTTCCAAACTCCGAATCTCACGTGGTGACCTACGTTTCTAGGGTTTATCCCGCATTCCGGACACAATGGAATAGGTTTCGGAAGCTAATTCGATCATCTGTGCGAGATATGGTAATAAGCGGTCGATTTAAAATTAAATCGGTTAATCAAACTTCTGTGCGTTTTAGCTTGCGCCGGACAAACAGTAAATCCGATTGACACGAAATTTGAAACCTTACAATAATATGACATTACGGATCCGATGAAACTGGTTTTGTCGAAATCCGAGACTGTTTGAAAAATGGCTATTTTAACTCGCCAAATTAATACTAAAACAATTTTGATGCGTTTCGAGCTGCCACGGTCAAACGAAAACTCCGATTGCTATGAAAATTGATATCCGATAATAACAAACTATTACGAATCTAATGGAACTAGTATCGTCCAATTCTGAGACTGTTTGAAAAATGGCTAATTTCACTGGTCGATAAAATATTAAAATATTCAATTTTCACAAATAAACTCTAAATTCAATTTTAAAAGTCCTAAAATATCGTTCTAAATCCAACATGATTAAATACACTTTTACAAATCAATTTTAATCATATTCAACCCATTTTCAATTATTTCTGTATTTTCACATATTAAATTATCGATTTAATTATCCAATTAAATCCAATTATTTAAAATAAAATTTATTCGACTTATAAATTTCACTTATTAATATTTAAATTCAATTAAATATTCAAATTTTAATTAACAAAAATTCTAGGTCGTTACACAGTCCTCATGATCTGTATCCACCTGTGTGTTCGTCAATGCAAGGACCAGTTGGTCAAGATACTACGAATGCCCCTATATGGAATAGACTGCTGGCATAGGTTACACTGAGGTAATCACAAGGCTAATCACAAAGGTAATCAAAAAGATATATCATAATATGGTGTCACAGATCTGGGGCACCTCCCCATGATCAGGCCACTACGGTGGATTCTAGCCATTTGGTCCTCTCCAACCAACATAATAGGAATACATCATAATGGTGGCATATAGGAACAATACATGCAATGACCCACCTTTTTGGATGGTTTAAATTGACATTAAACCACACATGTCTAATTCAAACCATTCGAAAGGGAGGATTATTAATGGGGTAAATAAGAAAATAAAAGAATAGAAGGAAAAATAAAACACAAAATCTCGCAGCGGAATGAAAAAATATAATAATCAAATAAATAGTTCATGAAGCTGTTTTATGTGACGCCCCACCTCTATGCTCGCAATAACAAAGAGTATTAAAAGAAATACTGTCTGTTATCACGAAGAATAAGGCTGGATAGGAGCGGCCATCCGTGGTTAGGCCTTACACTAGTATTGGTTGCCTCGATAGGTGTAACGACCCGTATTTTTAGCTATTTTAATTAGAAAATTTAAGGTGATTATTGAAGGAAAATGATTATTAATGTAATTTGTTGAATAATTTAATATTTGAAATTATTTGAATAATTGGATAACGGGTTTAATATGATTAAAAATGATTTGTAAAATTTTATTTTATCATATTAAAGTTAGAATGATGTTGTAGAACTTTTAAAATCGAATTAAAAGTAAATTTGTGAAAATTGAATATTTTAATATTTAATTGACGAGTTAAAATAGCCATTTTTCAAACAGTCTCGGATTTCGACGAAACTTGTTTCATCGGATCCGTAATAGTAAATTATGGTAGGATTTCAATTTTCGTAGCAATTGGACTTGTCGTTTGACCGTGCAAGCTTGAAACGCGTAGAAATTTAATTTCGAATTTAATTTAAAAAATCGACTTCGAAAAGCTATCTTCCAGATATGATAGAATTAGGCCTTGAAACTAGTTCCATTGCGTCCAGAATGGGGGTAAAACCTTATAAACGCCTGACGGCACGTTTTGATTGGAGTTCGGATGATTTTGGACCTACCTATATAAATACGCACGCAAACCGAGACAGTTTTATTATTATTTTAATCCAGAAACCCTAATTCTAAATCATGGCCGCCACCTATTCCATGGCCAGAAATTGCCGATCTTCTTTCCTTAATATCTCTCAATCCGTTCGACGAAATCGAAAAATTCCAAAAGCAAAAGTGTAAATCTCGACGAGCTCTTCAAATCCATACGGTTGATGTATGCTAATTTTTCATGGATTCGTCCAGATCTGAATTGAAAGTGTGTACGTATTTCCTAGGATTGCGTGCAAACGATGGCGAATGACGGGATGAAACTTGGCGCGTAGGTGGCTCTGGTGAAGGGCTTCGTGGTGGCGCTAGCTGATCGTTCTGGAAGTCGACGAGGTGGTCATGAAAATTGCTTGAAGATCGGCGGCTAATGGGTTTGCATACGTGAATTTCACGTTGGGGAAGAAGCGCCGGAATCACGGAGATGAGAGCTGCGCTGCAGTGCAGATCCGAAAGTGTTTGGAGCTCATTAAAATCTTATGTTAAATCGAACGTCGTTCGATTTGATTTAAAATCGTAAAATCAAGGTGAGTGTTTTATAACGCTCACAACGTACTGAATATCTTTATGCTAGTTAAATTTGACATTATGCATAGTTATGATTTTTATTTGTTGTTGTTTGATAAAATTTAATTATCATATTGATTGTCATTTGAATTCACCGTTAAAAAAATTAAATTGACAGTTAAATTTAAATTAAAATTTAATTGCGATTAAATTACCCGACATTGATAAATGTGAAATTGCCGTGAATTGTATTGCCTATTGGATGATGTATTTCGATGGATGTTATTGGTTGATATTTAAATGTTTGGATGATTGTTTGTTTATATATATCCTGCTATGCATACATATGACACTGTGATTGATTTAAATGATATATTCATCCCTAACATTTAATTGTAATAACTAATCACTTGGCCATAGGTTAGAAAATTATATACGGACACCGAGTTGGATAAATTAAATGATTTTAAAAGTTGTTTTGAAATTATTTAAATGAATTGATTTTAAGAATAAAATCCAATTTATGGAAATTGAATTATTTTGAATTGGAGCTCGAAATGTTAAAATTTAAACTTGGTAAACGAAATTATTAAATAAAATTGAAGTTTAGATTTAAATTGAAAATTGAAATACGGTGTAAATTTTTGAAAGTTGATTTGTTTTAAAAGATTGGACTTTTAATCGAACTCTGAATATTTCTAAGAAAATTGATATGAAATGATATTTCAAGTTTGAGTTTGGAATTGAAAATTTATTTGAAATTTAGATTTAAATTAATTTGGAATTGAATTGAAATTTAAAGAAATTTGTGAATTGAAATCGAAATTTACGTGGAATAGAAATTTATTCAAGCTGAAATTGGAATAAATCGATTAAATCGAAATGGAATTTGGATTTGATTTGGATAGGAAATTTGGAAGTTGACCGGTTTGACTTTGGAATTATTTATCAAATAATTTTTGATTTTTTCCAAACTATTTTATATATAAACCATTTTATATTCAAATTATTTTCGATTAAACTATTTAAATATTTTCTATTAAACTATTTTGAATTATTTAACTATTTTAAACTATTTAAACTATTTTCTTAAATTCAAACTGGTTAAAGAGACGGAAATGTTTATATTTAAACCTTTGGTTTAAATACGAACTAGGTTAAAGTAGAGATTATAACCTAAATTGAATTCGAATCAAATTTTGAAGTGAAATTGATTTATCGGACAAAATTGATAATTTTGAATATATGATGATTTTGAAATGGATTTGATTTTAAAGCGAATATGATATTTTGTTATCAATCATGAATCAATTTGAAATATAAAAGAGCCATCAGTGTAATAATACGTAGTTAGTAAAGAGACCGGGATCGGATATGGACATACTCTCTGTCGATACCGAAAACCACTTTAATAACTATTATACGCGGAGTGTTGATCCAGAATGAAGTGGATGGTTTGGTGAACGCGTTGACTGAAGAAAGAGAACGATATTGGATGACCCCTGACATGACTAAAACAGGAGCCGCGCCGGGCCATTGAGGTTCGCCACCTCTAGCGGACACACTTCTTCGATACCATATCTATTACATTTGTGATTTGATTTGGGTGCACCCCTTGATTTGGGAGTGTTGTTTCGCGGTGTTGAGGTAGTAGCTGTTATGCTCAACATCAGTCCGGATCACGCAACTACTAGTATCCTAATTGGTATCGCCTCATGTACCTTGTCATACTGATTATCCTATTCGCGACCACTACGTTTTGGTTTGTACCTTGAGTATATGGATTGCCCTCTGGTGACTTCCGGTTTTGGGGAAACTACGGTCTTGTATATGCTTTTGGGAATATAAAATGTGTTAAGGGGGATTATGGTAACGCCTTAACGCTATTTTGATACTTTATATTACTGATAGACATTATCTACTTAGCGTACATTATTACCTAGTAGATAGTTTAACGGATCCTTGAAAGGTGGAAAATCCCGTAACATCTCTTAAGTTATTGCACGCACGTTGACACTGGATATGAGATGTCAAACCCCGTAAACATCTCTGACGCCGTCACACTCATATTTATTTACGATTGATTTAACTTTCATATGGATATTTTAGTCCTGACTCGAGTGTTTTGTCTTTTCATTACGCTCGGGTCAGTCCTGAGTTTTCAGATTTTTGAAGATCTATTCTGGAGGACGAAGACGAAGATTTGGTATACTATTACTATTATTATCTGTGCATCATGTTGTCTGCTGCAATATCTATTTGTTCTGTTGTATATGTATAACTCTGATAAATGTTGTATAAATAATTGTCTAAGTATAGTAAACAGCTTCATGAACTGTTTATTTGACTATTATATTTTATCATTCCGCTGCGAGATTCTGTGTTGTTTCATTTCCTTTATTTCTTTTCTTTTCTTAATTACCCCAATAACCATCTGCCTTTTTTTAATGGTTTGGAACCGGCATGTGTATTCGATCGTTGGTTTAAACTGTCCAAAAAGGCGGGTCGTTACAGTTGGTATCAGAGCTTTGGTTTAGCGATAAACCTTGGCTCTAGTGGGGAATAACTCATTGAAATAGAGGTAAACTATATGAATGAGTTGAGTGTATATGAGAGAGCGTACTTGTTATTTGATATAAAATGGTTTTATATTGTGTTAATTTGTTCCGTTGAGTATTTATGAATTCTGGTCGATACTTGGGACGCCAAGGCGTCGATAGGAATTTCCAAACACTCGAATAGGACAAACCAACACAATATAATTTTGGAATATATTTTATATAAAAGAATTATTTGAATATTTATTCATTTCGATTGAATTGATTGTTAGGAGATGATAATATTAGATTATTATCCTTATTGTTTGATCAGTCAATATTTACAACAATTGATTAAATAACAATGGATTTAGGAAAATGAAATCTTGTAAACACAATTGATAATGAATATAAATGAATTTTAACTTGGATTTGGGAATTAAAATTCCGGTGTTTGAGATTGACTTACAAGAATTTGAAAAATATAATATGAGCATTATATGATAGTATAATTGAGTTGAAATTGTTTTCGAAGGATTTTTTTTATGATAAGTGTTATATTCCCTTCTCTTGACGCTAGAAAATGATTTCGATGATGTCTGCACGCATCATTGGCGTTTATTTTCGAGAGTCCGAGTGGGGGAGACCACTTAATAGCTTGTCTAAACCTTGTTTTGACTCAAATTTTATTTTTTTTGCATTCTCTATAGTATGATTTGATATATAAATTATATAAGTATATATTATTTCAAACCTTGATTTGAAATGAAACCGGGATTGGAATTCTTAAGTTCTTTAATAATTAATGATTTTTTTTTATGATTGAAATGAATTTAGACTTGAATCATTAAGGAACTTCTGAATTGTGAAATGAGAAATGAACCTAAGTGCTAAGTGAAAATATCAATTGAAGTAGAAATCCTTAGAATTAGGAAATTATGAACTTAAAATAAAATTGAAACTGTAAAACTCGCATAGTATTAAATTTCATTCTATAGCTTAGATATAACTTACCAAAATACTTAAGAAGTTCAAAAATGTTATATGAATTGTTAATTGGATAATATACAAGTATAGGTTTGAATAATGAAATATGCATTTAATTAATGGTTTGCAAATATAAATAAAATTGTTAGTAAATAATTGGAATTTAAATTAACATTTAAAGGTGATTCACAATTATGTTAATATAAAATGAAAATACTATATGTGAATGTAAATGTGGAATTAAATTATAGTGAAATTTAAGTAATGACTTAAGAATTGATAAATTGAAAATTCAACTTTAAATGAAAAGAAGTTGTATGTTGTTTAACTACATTCTATTTGCATAACTATAACTTACCAAATACTTAAAGGGTTTAAAATGCTAATAAGGATAAGTAGAGAAATAATATACCAGTGTGAGAGTGAAAAATAAAATGTGAAGATCTATTGATAGTTGTAAATATAAAAGAAATATAAGCTGTAAAATGAATGATACATGTATAAGTGAATGAATAAAATTTAAACTTAATGAAATATAAAATTGGTAAATGGAAACTAATTAAATTTGAATATAACTAAATGTCAATAAACTTGGAAGTGTATGAAATTAAAATTGACTTGGAAATGTATAATTGATTTAGTGTAGATTTTGAATGGATGTTAATGTTTGATATGCATTGGTTGTTAGATGGATTATAATTGATTAAGTAGAATTCATTAGTGTTAATGGAATTGAATAAATGGAATAAAATTTTAAATAATTAAATTCAAATTGGGAGCAAATTGACTTGAATTAAAAATGTGAATGAAACAAACTTGAATAAATCGAAAACAAATTGAATGTAAACCTATTGCATGGATGAATAAGAAAATAGATGACTTTGTGTTTATGATTGTTCTTTAGAAAATTTGAAGTTTTGATGTTTTGTACTTTGAAATAATAAAAGCAATTTTTTGGAAAAAAAAAATCCAACATTGTCCAATATATGCTGAAACGAAAACAACCATAACTTTTAAATGGCTAAACGGAATTCGACGATTTTGGACTTTTCGGAAAGCTTAGAAACTGTACCACAACTTTTGTTTAGATAACTTGAGAAAATTCCTTCGTATGCTTGGTTAAAAACTTTAATATTACTCGCTGTTCTGTGTAAAAATAAGTAAAATCAGTAGTATACACCCTTAGTATTTTCGCCATATCTTTTGACTGGTTTATCGGATTTTGATGATCTTGCACTTTCTGAAAAGCTAAGAACTTAAGCTAAAACTTTTGTTTTAAGTGTTTTGTGTTTTGATATCGTTTAGAAGGTCGAAAACGTGGGTGAACGTTGCTGACCTGCGCAATTCATTGCCCAGGCTGAAGCGTATCCTCTAAGTAAAACGGCCGTAACTTTTGAATGTATGGTCCGAATTCGATGATTTTGGAGATTCCGGAAAGCTTGAAATGAATACAACAACTTTTGTTTAGATTCTGTTGCCAAATTTTATAGTTTAAGTGACCTAAAACTGAAATTTTTTTGCTGTCCTGAAATTGGAATCTCAGTTTTGAAGCTAAATAGGTTATATATATGTTGTGTAGGCTAAATATATCGATCTATCTTTATATGCATGGTTCTAACTTAGTTATTGAGCATTTTAGTAGGTAGCAAAGGGGTTGCGCTTCGTTGTAGAGCTCGCTTCTGTGCTAAATACAAAATGTAAGTAAACTGCTAATAAATGCTAAATAAAAGGTACGCTTATGGTTTTATATGGTATTGGTGATATATATATGTTGTTTCCCCAGATATGGGATGCCTCATCATTGAGATGAGATGTATATTTGATATATATTGGTTATATTTGTGTTATATATTGAATTGCAAAATTTTTCGATCAAGCCACGCAAAGGTGACCCTGCCGAAATTTTCCGTGAATCCGGGTGTTAGAAAATTTTTCAAGTTTTTAAATTTTATAACTTGTTTTCACAACTAACTTTTAAATTTAGAAAGCCGTTCGGAGTAACATTGTGGAAGCGTAGTTATGACTTTATAAATGGAATTTCATTGTTTTATAAGTTGGTAACTTTGAATAAAATATATCTAATATGGAATTCTATACTTAGTTCCTTTTCCCTTCTTTTCCTTTTCGGTGACGAAAAGTTTTGAGTGGGGGAGAGTGTAACGACCCGTATTTTTAGCTACTTTAATTAGAAAATTTAAGGTGATTATTGAAGGAAAATGATTATTAATGTAATTTGTTGAATAATTTAATATTTGAAATTATTTGAATAATTGGATAACGGGTTTAATATGATTAAAAATGATTTGTAAAATTCTATTTTATCATATTAAAGTTAGAATGATGTTGCAGAACTTTTAAAATCGAATTAAAAGTAAATTTGTGAAAATTGAATATTTTAATATTTAATCGACGAGTTAAAATAGCCATTTTTCAAACAGTCTCGGATTTCGACGAAACTTGTTTCATCGGATCCGTAATAGTAAATTATGGTAGCAATTGGACTTGTCGTTTGGCCGTGCGAGCTTGAAACGCGTAGAAATTTATTTCAAATTTAATTAAAAAAATCGACTTCGAAAAGCTATCTTCTAGATATGATCGAATTAGGCCTTGAAACTAGTTCCATTGCGTCCGGAATGGGGGTAAAACCTTATAAACGCCTGGCGGCACGTCTCGATTGGAGTTCGGATGATTTTGGACCTACCTATATAAATACGCACGCAAGCCGAGACAGTTTTATTATTATTTTAATCCAGAAACCCTAATTCTAAATCATGGCCGCCACCTATTTCATGGCCAGAAATTGCCGATCTTCTTTCCTTAACATCTCTCAATCCGTTCGACGAAATCGAAAAATTCCAAAAGCAAAAGTGTAAATCTCGACGAGCTCTTCAAATCCATACAGTTGATGTATGCTAATTTTTCATGGATTCGTCCAGATCTGACTTGGAAGTGTGTACGTATTTTCTTGGATTGCGTGCAAACGACGGCGAATGACGGGATGAAACTTGGCGCGTAGGTGGCTCTGGTGAAGGGCTTCGTGGTAGCGCTAGCTGATCGTTCTGGAAGTTGACGAGGTGGTCATGAAAATTGCTTGAAGATCGACGGCTAATGGGTTTGCATACGTGAATTTCACGTCGGGGAAGAAGCGCGAGAATCACGGAGATGAGAGCTGCGCTGCAGTGCAGATCCGAAAGTGTTTGGAGCTCATTAAAATTCTATGTTAAATCGAACATCGTTCGATTTGATTTAAAATCGTAAAATCAAGGTGAGTGCTTTATAACGCTCACAACGTACTGAATATCTTTATCCTAGTTAAATTTGACATTATGCATAGTTATGATTTTTATTTGTTGTTGTTTGATAAAATTTAATTATCATATTGATTGTCATTTGAATTCACCGTTAAAAAAATTAAATTGACAGTTAAATTTAAATTAGAATTGAATTGCGATTAAATTACCGACATTGATAAATATAAAATTGCCGTGAATTGTATTGCCTATTGGATGATGTATTTCGATGGATGTTATTGGTTGATATTTAAATGTTTGGATGTTTGTTTGTTTATATATATCCTGCTATGCATACATATGACACTGTGATTGATTTAAATGATATATTCATCCCTGACATTTAATTGTAATAACTAATCACTTGGCCATAGGTTAGAAAATTATATACGGACACCGAGTTGGATAAATTAAATGATTTTAAAAGTTGTTTTGAAATTATTTAAATGAATTGATTTTAAGAATATAATCCAATTTATGGAAATTGAATTATTTTGAATTGGAGCTCGAAATGTTAGAATTTAAACTTGGTAAACGAAATTATTAAATAAAATCGAAGTTTAGATTTAAATTGAAAATTGAAATACGGTGTAAATTTTTGAAAGTTGATTTGTTTTAAAAGATTGGACTTTTAATCGAACTCTGAATATTTCTAAGAAAATTGATATGAAATGATATTTCAAGTTTGAGTTTGGAATTGAAAATTTATTTGAAATTTAGATTTAAATTAATTTGGAATTGAATTGAAATTTAAAGAAATTTGTGAATTGAAATCGAAATTTACGTGGAATAGAAATTTATTCAAGTTGAAATTGGAATAAATCGATTAAATCGAAATGGAATTTGGATTTGATTTGGATAGGAAATTTGGAAGTTGACCGGTTTGACTTTGGAATTATTTATCAAATAATTTTTGATTTTTTCCAAACTATTTTATATATAAACCATTTTATATTCAAATTATTTTCGATTAAACTATTTAAATATTTTCTATTAAACTATTTTGAATTATTTAACTATTTTAAACTATTTAAACTATTTTCTTAAATTCAAACTGGTTAAAGAGACGGAAATGTTTATATTTAAACCTTTGGTTAAAATACGAACTAGGTTAAAGTAGAGATTATAACCTAAATTGAATTCGAATCAAATTTTGAAGTGAAATTGATTTATCGGACAAAATTGATAATTTTGAATATATGATGATTTTGAAATGGATTTGATTTTAAAGCGAATATGATATTTTGTTATCAATCATGAATCAATTTGAAATATAAAAGAGCCATCAGTGTAATAATACGTAGTTATTAAAGAGACCGGGATCAAATATGAACATACTCTCTGTCGATACCGAAAACCACTTTAATAACTATTATACGCGGAGTGTTGATCCAGAATGAAGTGGATGGTTTGGTGAACGCGTTGACTGAAGAAAGAGAACGATATTGGATGACCCCTGTCATGACTAAAACAGGAGCCGCGCCGGGCCATTGAGGTTCGCCACCTCTAGCGGACACACTTCTTCGATACCATATCTATTACATTTGTGATTTGATTTGGGTGCACCCCTTGATTTGGGAGTGTTGTTTCGCGGTGTTGAGGTAGGAGCTGCTATGCTCAACATCAGTCCGGATCACGCAACTACTAGTATCCTAGTTGGTATCGCCTCATGTACCTTGTCATACTGATTATCCTATTCGCGACCACTACGTTTTGGTTTGTACCTTGAGTATATGGATTGCCCTTTGGTGACTTCCGGTTTTGGGAAAACTACGGTCTTGTATATGCTTTTGGGAATATAAAATGTGTTAAGGGGGATTATGGTAACGCCTTAACGCTATTTTGATACCTTATATTACTGATAGACATTATCTACTTAGCGTACATTACTACCTAGTAGATAGTTTAACGGATCCTCGAACGGTGGAAAATCCCGTAACATCTCTTAAGTTATTGCACGCACGTTGACACTGGATATGAGATGTCAAACCCCGTAAACATCTCTGACGCCGTCACACTCATATTTATTTACGATTGATTTAACTTTCATATGGATATTTTAGTCCTGACTCGAGTGTTTTGTCTTTTCATTACGCTCGGGTCAGTCCTGAGTTTTCAGATTTTTGAAGATCTATTCTGGAGGACGAAGATGAAGATTTGGTATACTATTACTATTATTATCTGTGCATCATGTTGTCTGCTGCATTATTTATTTGTTCTGTTGTGTATGTATAACTCTGATAAATGTTGTATAAATAATTGTCTAAGTATAGTAAACAGCTTCATGAACTGTTTATTTGACTATTATATTTTATCGTTCCGCTGCGAGATTCTATGTTGTTTCATTTCCTTTATTTCTTTTCTTTTCTTAATTACCCCAATAACCATCTGCCTTTTTTTAATGGTTTGGAACCGGCATGTGTATTCGATCGTCGGTTTAAACTGTCCAAAAAGGCGGGTCGTTACAATAGGAGTGATATATCTTTTAAATTTTTCATCTCTTATTTATTTACTCCCATCGACCTATCCAATTCCAGTATAAAACGAACTAAGATGGTTCATAATAGTTTAGGACAATATATATAATAATAACACAGATAATGTAAATACGGAACACGGATATAACAGAAAGTCTCATATATATAACTGATGTCAGTTACAATACATGTGATACAATACATATGATACAACTACAACTGTCGACTCTGGAAGTTACATATACAAGTACATTATCGTGAATAATATACATGAACATACAACATCCTATACAAAGACACTTACAACTTTAAATAACAACGAAAACTCCAAAAGATATGAAGAGACTTCATAGCTCTAGCAGCAACCCAAGGTAAAATATCTACAACCTGTAAATACTCGGTCTGACCCGAGTATTACATTCAAAAGAAAATAATACACGGGTCAGTCTAATTCAAACTCAGTTATTAGTGCACAGAAGCAATAATAATTAAATAATGAATAGACGACAGTCACAATAAATCTCGTCTATCCGATCCTTAAATAAAGAAATCGGATAACGATAAATATAACACGCAACAGTGTTAAACAACAAATCAGCAAATTAAACCAAATCAGAATACAATTCATAATATTGAATTGAATAAACAAAACAGTTCAAACCATTGAAATATCAATTAAAATATTAATTCGGGTAGGGCTGCTGTACACGCACGCGTGTACTGCCTCGCCACTATAGTATATGGAATATGCAAAAGATCAAATAATCAAAATAAGATAGAATATCATAAAAGCCATACCGTGTGGCTGCAGTTCACGCTTGCGTGCACTGCCTTGCCACTATAGTGACGATATACCCAATGAATACCGTGTGGCTGCAGTTCACACTTGCTTGCACTGCCTTGCCACTACAGTGATGATGTACACAAAAGATCAACGAACCAAAATCACTGAAGTAAAAGTACATGGCACCAACTCATCTCACAATGAACCAGATGGAACTGCAACAGATGCAAACCAATGCACAAAGTAAATGACACAGCAACAGTAGAACCAACACACAAAAGTTCACGATTCGACACGACAGCAAATACAACTTTAATGCAACCAGTCTAAGTGGACAATGCAAACACAGTCAAATGAATACAGCGAGGTTCTACCTAATGCAACAACATGAATGGTCACTGGCATGACCACCCAAACATATATGTAGTTATGAATAATGCAAGCTAATGCACATGAACCGGATGGCAATCATTTCAAGGCAACAGTAACAACTACATGAAACTGGAGATTGCAACTTAAATAGAAAATGCACATGAACATGATGGCAACAGTTCAAGGCTGTAACAACCCGCATATTTATCGATTTTATATTTAAATATTCTATTTAAATATTTTATCGTTAGTCGGATTTTAGTCCGAAAAGCTACTTTTTGCATACGGTCGAATTAGGGCTCGGGACCACTCCCATTGAGTTTAAAATGACGTTTGCGACCTTTTTGAGTATAAGCTTCGATATGTTTGGAGAATGTTGATTTCTGCTACTTTTTACTTTGGGTTTGGTTTTTTGGGCTCAGCCCTATGTTAACTTATGCTCAAATCTGAGCCACTCTCCCCCACTCACCCTCATTCTCTTCTCTTTTCAGTTTTTATAACTTTTATGGTAGAGGAGATTGGAAGTTAAAACTCCAAAACCCTAGTTTCTCTTGCAAATCAAATTCCTAGCTCCAAACTCAAGAAGAACCCATTGGTAAGCTTCTCTTCTTCTTCTCCATCTTATTCTCTTACCAATTTCAGAAATTCCTAAACCTAATTTTGGGAATGTTCTTGTTTTTGAGCTTAGATTCAAGCTCAATTGGGTTGTGTTGAAGAGAGGTTGATTCTCCATTTGCTTTCAAGCTTCTTCTTGTTTGATTTTGAGAAAAGGTGAGATTTTTATCTCACATCTATGACTATTATTATCTTTGGTTGTTGGGTGTAAATTCCTAACACTTCTTCATGTGCATTTGCTCTTGATTTGGATTGGTTTTGTGAATATTCCAATTTTTGAGCTTTCAAGTCAAATTTGTGTGAAATCCTTTTATGGATGTTTGATCATGCTTTTGGTGATGCATCGAGGAGCATATAGGGTCGGGTTGCCGATTGGCATAAACCCTTAGAGCCAATGTCCGTCCGGTTGCATTTTGGAAGAGTTTGCTCTTCATTTGAATAAGGTTGAAAAACAGCCCAGGCATGATTCAGTCGACTGAAAACTCTGTTCAGTCGACTGAACCTAAAACCCGAGAGTTTACAGGCATGATTCAGTCGACTGAAAATCTCTGCACAGTCGACTGAAACTGGAAACAGAAAGTTTCCTGAACCTGGAAAATTTCCATGTACAGGGTCAGTCGACTGAAAATCTCTGTTCAGTCGACTGAACCTGCTGTTTGAGTCCAATTTGCCTTTTTGGATTGAAATTCTAATTTAAATCGATTCGTGATAATCCTATTTGTTGTTATCATCTATTATGACTTTGGTGACTCTTTTTAGGGATTTTTGAATATCCATTTCGATGGATCCTTTATCGATTTCGTTGGATTTTATTCACGTCTTCGTATGTGAATTTTTGTGATTGATTGTTCTTACAATCTTCTTCGTGATTTGTCACTTTAAAAATATAAAGGTTTTCTATACTAGTAGTAAATCACAAAACTCTTTGCTCAAACGATTTCAATACTATTTTAATACCAAATTCGTTTATAAAACCGTTTTCCAATCTATTAGTATATACAAACCTTTACCTCACTCGTATGAGAAATCTAATTAAACGGCTTAGTAAAACAAGTGGTATGAAACGCTTGCGTTTACTTTGTCGGTTAATTCTTGGACTTGTTCGATTGAACCTCTTGTGACAATTTTCTAGTGGAGATTTACAGTTTGTTCGTAAATATTTAAGTTAAGCAAGTGGTTATGGGACATGAAGCTAAACTCATATATTTACTAGCTTAGTGTAATCGACACTTCTCGCTGATCATGACGATCATCTTTGTGATTTAGACTAGCAATGTGCGATGTCTTTTTGTCTGCGAGGGAGACTGAACCCCGTTTTGTGGGGTTTCTACTCAATTTGTGATGGGGTTGCAACCCATGGTCTTCGGCCCGTTTGTGGAGCTTCGGCTCAATTTGTGATGGTTAGCGACCATGGAATTAGCGTTCCGTTTGTGATACACGTGTTGGTGGGCTTTATGCTCCCGTTTGTGATAGGCCCCCCCCTTTGTGATTTCTGGATTTCTTGTGTAGATTCCTAGAATTTGTGTTTCACCAATTTTCGTGATTTCCATTGATAAGTTTTATCAATATTTTGTGCATTGTTGAATTCGTGTGTCATTGACTTTTGTGATTTCTGGATTTCTTGCGTAGTCTTCTGGAATTTGTGTGTCATTGACTTTTGTGATTGACGTTGATATTATCGTCAATATTTATGGTATGGTGAACGAAATAAGGAGTATGACGTTTTTTTGATTCTTTTGTAGATTTGGTGACGTTGATTAATCTTTTGATGATTATCAACTAAGTATATATATATATATATCTATATATATATATATCACAGCTTGGCATTGTGATTATTATGTGTTTAGTCATATCTCTTATTCTATATCATTTCATCTGATATTTATAGTTAGACTGATCCGTTTATTATTTTCTTATTAAATAATACTCGGGTCAGACCGAGATGTTACAGGTGCTTCTGCTTGACTTCTCATCCGGGATTAACTCCTTGACTTTTGGGTTAATTACTTAGATTAGTAGTTATTTTGTTGTATACATTTGAGATATAGACTCCTTAATGTATACTTATTCTTTTGTGTAGTTCGTGTAACTATTCTTTTGTGATATTGTGGATCTTTTTAGACCACTACTCTGATGTACACTTTCTAGTGTAATATTCATATCTTATTCTACCTTTGTGATATGAATTGTCTGTGACTGATTTGTGTTATGCTTATTTCTATATTTGTTTTCCGAAGGATTTATATAGCCACTGTGTAGTAGCTTTGAGTTTGTGTCGGTATGTCGGATTTCCTCTTGAAATAGAATGCATGTTATATTATCTGACATATCGGTGCTCGCGTAAAGAAATTACATGGATGGTCGCTCCTCAACAGCCTTATTCTCCGTGCTAGTCGACAGCATTCACCGAAATGTTCTTGGCTAGCGTGGGCATAGAGGTGGGGCGCCACAGCTTGGTATCAGAGCGAAACTTCGGAACAATATGGAATATTATAACAAGGATCATCATCCTAAGTCCATCTTAGGAGTTGTGCTTTAGGATTTTATTCGGGTCTTCGTACCGTTCCATCCTATTTTCCTTATGATTCCTTGTTTATCTATCAAGATTGCTTATTGTCTAGACCTGGCCGCCCTAGAGCCGTGCCATCTAGCACTCCGCCCCAGGATGGAGTTTTTATGACTGCTCAACAGCTTCTTGATTTGGTAACAAATGCTCAAGCGGCTGGAGCTAACCCGGAACTTACTCACCCAAAGTCGGGATTTGCACGCTTGTGTAGCGATTACGCTAATTTGGGTGGGGAGCCATTCAAAGGTTCCGAAACTGTTATTGAAGTACAGGCTTGGCTAAGAACATGCGATCGCATCTTTTCGCGCATGAATCTTATTGACCTTCACCGAGTTCAGGTGGCCTCTAGTATGCTTCGAGAAAGAGCATTGGACTGGTACGAGCTTCTTAAAACTAATGAAGAGGATCTCACTTGGGAGAAATTCCAAGAACGCTTCGAGTTGAAATTCGTACCGGAAGCTGAAAAAGTGACATTGGCTCGACGATTTATAGACCTTGTTCAAGATGAGTCATCCGTGACTGATTACGTCGCCTCCTTCGAGTCGCTTTCCAAATATGGGGTTGAATACATCAACACCCCTCTTAAGAAGAATCAGAGATTCGTCGATGGCTTAAACAAAAGTCTCAAGAAGCCATTACTTCTAAAGTTAGAAGTTTCTTTCGACCAACTCGTTGATATCGCTCTTCGTCTTGAAGAGGCGGATAGAGAGAATGAAGATGAAGTGGTGGGTTCCAAACCAACCTTCAACAACAGAAAGAGGCCAAACAAATCTAAAGGCCCTTATCCCAATAAGAAAGGGATGCAAGCAACCTCCGTGGCAAAGACTTCTTCCTTTGGTCGTGGGGAATGCTATAATTGTGGTTCGAAGGACCATTATGCGAACAAGTGCCCAAAGTCTTTTTCTTGTCGCTACTGCAAAGTTCCCGGTCATGTTATATCTTCATGCCCCAAGCTTCAGGGCAAGCAAGAGGGAAAGTTAAATGTTGCTCAAGCCCCTGGCAACACATCTCGTGGCCAAGGTATTTCTCATTCTATTCTAGATGGAATTATTTTGTTTCGTGATCATCCTATTCGAGTTCTTTTTGATACGGGTGCGTCCCATTCTTTTATATCAAAAGAACTTGTTGATACTTTTTCCTTGGGTGTTTTGTGTTTAATGACTTCTTTGAGAATTGCGAATCCGGTTGGTGGATCCGCAACGATCAGTTTATTGTGTAAAGATGTCGAGATTATTTTGTGTGATTTTTCTTTCCGAGCCGATTTGCATGTCATGCGTTATTTAGGCTTTGGAATGATTTTGGGAATGGATTGGCTTAACCATTATGAAGCTCATATCCTATGTCCTGAGCGGACTATTCATCTTCGACATCCTCAATCTGTTAATCAGGTTTCTGTTATTCTTAAAGATTCAGATTCTTCTTTGGTTGCATCTTTATATTCTTTAAATCCTCGTGATAACGATGATGATGATGAGGGTGATATTATTTCTCTTATTCACGTCGTTTGTGAATTTTCCGACATATTCGAGCCCGTTTTAGGATTACCACCTAAGCGAGCAATTGAGTTCAGAATTAATATTATTCCGGGAGCTCAACCTATCACTCGTCCTCCTTATCGTATGTCCAATAAAGAAAATGAGGAGATGCGTAAACAATTATCTGAATTGGAAACGAAGCAATTTATTCGCTCTAGTTCCTCACCTTGGGGAGCTTCAGCTATTTTTGTGAAGAAATCCGATGGTACACTTAGGCTTTGCGTTGACTACCGCAAGCTTAATGATCTTACTATCAAAAATAAATATCCTTTACCTCGGATTGATGATCTATTCGATCAACTTAGTGGTGCTAGAGTCTTTTCACAATTGGACTTGGCTACCGGTTTTCATCAGCTTCGCATTGCAGAGGATAGCATTCCTTTGACTTCGTTCCGTACTCGGTATGGATCTTATGAATGGCTTGTTATGCCATTTGGGTTAACAAATGCCCCGGCTTATTTCGTTGACTTAATGAATCGAGTTTTTAAAGACTTTCTCGACCGGTTTGTTCTCATCTTTATCGATGATATTCTTGTTTATTCTAAAACCGAGGAGGAGCATGAAAAACATCTTCGGATTGTGTTGGAAACTCTTAGGAGTAATCAATTAAAGGCAAAATTTTCTATGTGCCGCTTTTGGCAATCTCATGTGAAGTTTCTCGGTCACATTATTTCTGAATCCGGAATTTCCGTGGATCCTTCAAAGATTGAAGCGATTCAAGATTGGAAGAGACCGGAGAGTGTGACAGAGATTCGTAGTTTTCTCGGATTGGCGGGCTATTACCGTCGTTTTATCAAAGACTTTTCTAATATTTCTGTGCCTCTCACTAGCTTGACGAAGAAAGGAGTTAAATACATTTGGTCGGACAAATGTGAAGCTTCTTTTCAGAAATTAAAAGAACTTCTTTCTGATGCTCCTATTCTTGTTATTCCCGATGGGAATCAAGATTTCGTTGTTTATACCGATGCTAGTCGCATTGGTTTGGGTGCCGTTCTTATGCAAAAGGAACGCGTTATTGCTTATGCTTCTAGGCAATTAAAGCCTGCTGAGACTAGATATGCCACTCATGATTTAGAGCTCGCGGCTATTGTTTTTTCTCTTCGGATTTGGCGTCATTATATCTTAGGAGAGAAATTTGTTCTTTACACAGATCATAAGTCTTTGAAATATTTATTCTCTCAAAAGGAACTTAATTTGCGTCAACAGCGTTGGCTCGAATTTCTTGCACCATATGATCTTGATATTCTTTATACTCCCGGTAAGGGTAATCGTGTCGCCGATGCTCTTAGCCGTAAACAACAAGTTGTTGTTTCTATGATGATTTCCGAATGGAACGATCTCGAGATCTTATCCACTTGCGAAATTCGAGACCGTGTTTTCGATTTATGCTCATCATTTGTTTTATGTAGCCTTGAGGCTCATCCATCTCTTTTAGTCCACTTTCTTGAAGCTCAAAGGCTAGATACTGAATTGGTTCTTCTTGGCCAAAATATTAAGGATAAAATTGATATTGAAGGTTTGAAAGACTTTAATATCGATTCTCGTGGCGGCATTCGGAAATTTGGTAGACTTATCGTGCCAAATGTTAGGGATCTTCGTAAAGATATTTTAGAAGATTCTCATCACTCTAAATTTACCATTCATCCCGGTAGTAGTAAAATGTACGCGGACATGAAGCGACTTTATTATTGGGAGGGAATGAAACTTGACATCGCTAACTTCGTTAAACGTTGCATTACTTGCCAACTTGTTAAGGCCGAACATCAAAGGCCCGGTGGGTTATTGCAACCTTTAGAAATTCCAATTTGGAAGTGGGACCAAATTTCCATGGATTTTATTGATGGCCTTCCCCGTTCTCGTTCGGGTCATGATAGCTTATGGGTGATTATTGATAGGCTTACTAAATCCGCCCATTTTATTCCCGTTCGGTCTAACCGAACTGTCCCTCTTTTGGCCAAACTCTTTATTAAAGAGATTGTTAAATTGCATGGGGTTCCTACTTCAATTGTTAGTGATCGTGATCCATTGTTTACTAGTGGATTTTGGAAGAGTCTTCAAAAAGCTTTGGGAATGAAGCTTATTTTTAGCACCGCCTATCATCCCCAGTCCGATAGACAAACTGAGCGTGTGAATCAAACTCTTGAAGATCTTCTTCGTGCTTGTGTTCTTGATTTTGGTGGAAGTTGGGAAGATCATATTTCACTTGTTGAATTTTCCTATAATAATAGCTTCCAATCTAGTATTGGTATGGCACCTTTCGAGGCACTCTATGGAAGGCCATGCCGATCTCCTTCTTGTTGGCTTGAGGCCGGTGAGAAGCTGGTTTTAGGTCCAGATTTTATTCGGGATTCTACAGAAAAGATTGATCTTATTCGTCATAGGATGAAAGAAGCCCAGAGTAGACAAAAATCTTATGCCGATAACCGAAGAAGGAAGTTAGAATTTTCTGTAGGAGATCTTGTGTTTATTCGTGTTTCACCAATGAAAGGTGTTGTACGTTTCAGTCGATCAGGAAAACTTGCGCCCCGATATATTGGGCCATTTCCTATCACCGAACGTATTGGTTCCATGGCATACCGCCTTTTATTACCGACTCAGTTTTCTGCTATGCATGACGTATTTCACGTTTCTCAACTTCGGAAATGTCTTCGAGATTCCGATTCTATTCTTGAGCCCGGTGTTGTGGAAGAGATTGAAGTTTCGCCTAATTTAACTTATGAGCAACATCCTATTCGTATCATTGCTTCGGAAGTCAAACGACTTCGAAATAAAGATGTTCCGCTTGTTAAAGTTCAATGGTCTTCAAATCCTAAGGATTGTTCTTGGGAATCTATAGAGTACATCGAGCGTACACATCCGGACTTACTTTCTCATGCTCTTTGAGGTGAACTTCTTATTTCAAACTTCTTTTGTGTTGAATATGCTTTTATGGTTGTTACTATATATCTTCTTCTTGTAATATTGCGAGGACGCAATTTTTTTAAGGAGGGGAGTCTGTAACAACCCGCATATTTATCGATTTTATATTTAAATATTCTATTTAAATATTTTATCGTTAGTCGGATTTTAGTCCGAAAAGCTACTTTTTTCATACGGTCGAATTAGGGCTCGGGACCACTCCCATTGAGTTTAAAATGCCGTTTGCGACCTTTTTGAGTATAAGCTTCGATATGTTTGGAGAAAGTTGATTTCTGCTACTTTTTACTTTGGGTTTGGTTTTTTGGGCTCAGCCCTATGTTAACTTATGCTCAAATCTGAGCCACTCTCCCCCACTCACCCTCATTCTCTTCTCTTTTCAGTTTTTATAACATTAATGGTAGAGGAGATTGGAAGTTAAAACTCCAAAACCCTAGTTTCTCTTGCAAATCAAATTCCTAGCTCCAAACTCAAGAAGAACCCGTTGGTAAGCTTCTCTTCTTCTTCTCCATCTTATTCTCTTACCAATTTCAGAAATTCCTAAACCTAATTTTGGGAATGTTCTTGTTTTTGAGCTTAGATTCAAGCTCAATTGGGTTGTGTTGAAGAGAGGTTGATTCTCCATTTGCTTTCAAGCTTCTTCTTGTTTGATTTTGAGAAAAGGTGAGATTTTTATCTCACATCTATGACTATTATTATCTTTGGTTGTTGGGTGTAAATTCCTAACACTTCTTCATGTGCATTTGCTCTTGATTTGGATTGGTTTTGTGAATATTCCAATTTTTGAGCTTTCAAGTCAAATTTGTGTGAAATCCTTTTATGGATGTTTGATCATGCTTTTGGTGATGCATCGAGGAGCATATAGGGACGGGTTGCCGATTGGCATAAACCCTTAGAGCCAATGTCCGTCCGGTTGCATTTTGGAAGAGTTTGCTCTTCATTTGAATAAGGTTGAAAAACAGCCCAGGCATGATTCAGTCGACTGAAAACTCTGTTCAGTCGACTGAACCTGAAACCCGAGAGTTTACAGGCATGATTCAGTCGACTGAAAATCTCTGCACAGTCGACTGAAACTGGAAACAGAAAGTTTCCTGAACCTGGAAAATTTCCATGTACAGGGCCAGTCGACTGAAAATCTCTGTTCAGTCGACTAAACCTGCTGTTTGAGTCCAATTTGCCTTTTTGGATTGAAATTCTAATTTAAATCGATTCGTGATAATCCTATTTGTTGTTATCATCTATTATGACTTTGATGACTCTTTTTAGGGATTTTTGAATATCCATTTCGATGGATCCTTTATCGATTTCGTTGGATTTTATTCACGTCTTCGTATGTGAATTTTTGTGATTGATTGTTCTTACAATCTTCTTCGTGATTTGTCACTTTAAAAATATAAAGGTTTTCTATACTAGTAGTAAATATCAAAACTCTTTCCTCAAACGATTTCAATACTATTTTAATACCAAATTCGTTTATAAAACCGTTTTCCAATCTATTAGTATATACAAACCTTTACCTCACTCGTATGAGAAATCTAATTAAACGGCTTAGTAAAACAAGTGGTATGAAACGCTTGCGTTTACTTTGTCGGTTAATTCTTGGACTTGTTCGATTGAACCTCTTGTGACAATTTTCTAGTGGAGATTTACAGTTTGTTCGTAAATATTTAAGTTAAGCAAGTGGTTATGGGACATGAAGCTAAACTCATATATTTACTAGCTTAGTGTAATCGACACTTCTCGCTGATCATGACGATCATCTTTGTGATTTAGACTAGCAATGTGCGATGTCTCTTTGTCTACGAGAGAGACTAAACCCCGTTTTGTGGAGTTTCTACTCAATTGTGATGGGGTAGCAACCCATGGTCTTCGGGCCGTTTGGGGAGCTTCAGCTCAATTTGTGATGGTTAGCGACCATGGAATTAGCGTTCCGTTTGTGATACACGTGTTGGTGGGCTTTATGCTCCCGTTTGTGATAGGCCTCCCCCCCTTTGTGATTTCTGGATTTCTTGTGTAGATTCCTAGAATTTTTGTTTCACCAATTTTCGTGATTTCCATTGATAAGTTTTATCAATATTTTGTGCATTGGTGAATTCGTGTGTCATTGACTTTTGTGATTTCTAGACTTCTTGCGTAGTCTTCTGGAATTTGTGTGTCATTGACTTTTGTGATTGACATTGATATTATCGTCAATATTTATGGTATGGTGAACGAAATAAGGAGTATGACGTTTCTTTGATTCTTGTGTAGATTTGGTGACGTTGATTAATCTTTTGATGATTATCAACTAAGTATATATATATATATATATATATATATGTATGTATATATATATGTATATATATATATCACAGCCTGGCATTGTGATTATTATGTGTTTAGTCATATCTCTTATTCTATATCGTTTCATCTGATATTTATAGTTAGACTGATCCGTTTATTATTTTCTTATTAAATAATACTCGGGTCAGACCGAGATGTTACAGGTGCTTCTGCTTGACTTCTCATCCGGGATTAACTCCTTGACTTTTGGGTTAACTACTTAGATTAGTAGTTATTTTGTTGTATACATTTGAGATATAAACTCCTTAATGTATACTTATTCTTTTGTGTAGTTCGTGTAACTATTCTTTTGTGATATTGTGGATCTTTTTAGACCACTACTCTGATGTACACTTTCTAGTGTAATATTCATATCTTATTCCGCCTTTGTGATATGAATTGTCTGCGACTGATTTGTGTTATGCTTATTTCTATATTTGTTTTCCGAAGGATTTACATAGCCACTGTGTAGTAGCTTTGAGTTTGTGTCGGTATGTCGGATTTCCTCTTGAAATAGAATGCATGTTATATTATCTGACATATCGGTGCTCGCGCAAAGAAATTACATGGATGGTCGCTCCTCAACAGCCTTATTCTCCGTGCTAGTCGACAGCATTCACCGAAATGTTCTTGGCTAGCGTGGGTATAGAGGTGGGGCGTCACAAAGGCACAGTAACTTATGAATATGAACATGGAGGAAAGGCATCAATACTAATATGCAGCAGTAACTTATGTATAGGAACATGAAGGAAAGGCATCATTACTAATATGCAGCAGTAACTTCTGTATATGAACATGATGGAAAGGCATCATTACTAATATGCAGCAGTAACTTCTGTGTAGGAACATGAAGGAAAGGCATCAATATTCATTTTAAAATTTAATCAACACCTTCTTCTAACAAGGCTACCAACCCATGTATCATCACTGAACCTCACATGTATGCAATCAGACATGTTGATGCAATTGAATGGTTTTGCATCTATATTTTTTTTTTCGTGTACAGTAGCTTTTAAGAACAGAACACACTACACATGAGGCTCACGCATGCCCCTATGAAGCATGTGCACAACTAATTGTGCAGGCAAGAATTATAAACTGTTACAGATGGGGCACTGCAAACTACAACATCACAAATGAACTTGGGCAACAACTTAGTTTTCACGCACACAAACAATAATACCCACATGCATGCAATTATAATTTGAAACAAGGTAACTCTGTATACTCCACTTAAATGCAAAAACAGGGCTTGGGTGAAAACGTGACCTATTCAAATGTTTTAAACGATTATAAACTCAAGACTAAATTGCAATTTCACAAAAATGAACGAAGTCGAGAATCAAATAGCTTCAAATGGCCAAAGTCGAACGAAATCACATCATCAAATCAGGTCAATAGCCGAAGTCAACAGGAACATGAACGAGTAGTTCAAATCAATATCGTGGTAAGCACGAAAAGAAACATCAGAGAAATTGAACTGTGTCAACCATGTGAACACTATATATACAGAAATCGAACCGAAGCATAGTATCGTCTATCAAACAAAAGTCCACAAAATCCAGTGACCGAAGTCACAAAATCGAACTCAAACATAAAAATAAAAACATCAACATCAAAACGAAATCAAACTGCCGAAACGAAGTCAAACAACAATAAGATGTACATAATTTAAAATTTTGAAAGTTATAAAAGCAGCAGTTTAAATTAGATGTGAGTGAAAGTCAAATTCACTCACCTTGTTCGAAGTGAGGACGAACTCAGTCAAACAGCCGCTTTATCAAAAACGAACAAGTTCAAATCAATCTAAGTCGTGATGAACTTCGTTTCCCTTTGGATGAATCGCACAATCAACAGCCGAAGCCATGGAAATCCCCAATTCGCGAAATCCTTGCTTGAGGAACGAACGAACATGAAAAATTTGAAGCCGCCATTATTACTCTATTTTGATTTAGGGTTTTGGGTTCTTTTTTTTTCGAATTGAAAATAAGGTAAAGGGGAACGGTCATCCATATTTACTAAGTAACACGGGCACCAAAATAATACAGAGACGTGGGCCAATATCAATTTTAAACCCGAATAACCCTTAAACAAATTTCGAACGAATTGCAACTGATTTGAAAACCCCATCATCAAATAGCTAGCGAAAATAATTGTTTAATGACGATAATAAATGTTCACAAAAGCTCGGGTTGTTACATTTTACAAATAACATGTGATTACACTTTTACAATTCAAATCAAAGTTATACAAATAATGAAGCGGAATACATAATGTAGTGGAATATTTATAATAAATAGTAATAATATACTGAATCTTCGTCTTCGTGCTCCAGAAAATAGTCTTCAATACATTGAAAAGCTCAGACTGACACGAGCATAATGAAAACCAAACACTCGAGTCAGAACTAAAAGATCTTATGAAAGACAAATTAATCTAACATAAAATAAGTGTGCAATGGCTTCAAAGATGTTATGGGATTTTCCATTTCCTATCATGTGTACAACGTGAAAATAATTATAAAAATATTTCAAATAATTCGATGTATCAATTTTAACCACTTTAATTAAAAAAATTCGAGGTCTAACTTAAACCTTTTAAATAATTCAATTCCAATACATAATCCAAATTCAAGAAATTGTATGGATGTATAGATATCATTTCAACCAGTATCTAAAATTAAAATTTCAAATCAATGAAAACCGCTCGGGTTTATCATTTCAACCCAAAAAGATTTCCCTAATCCATAAGATCATTTGGATATGTAACATTTCATCCCATAGTGATAACAGAGATATAGACATAAATAAATATCCAATCATCCAAAATTTCAACCAATAACGTCCATCACAATCAACATCCAAATTGGTGAATAAATCACAACAATTAATTGGTTATCATTATTAGGTGTTTAATTAGAAATTATATTCAATATTAATTACATGGCTATGAAATTCAATATTAATTCGAATTAAATCTAAATGACAAATTAAAACACCAATCAGCAATTAATAAACTTATAATCTCATCATAAATCTAATTAACCAACATAAGATAATTTATTAAGTATTAGTGGGTTAAAACACTCACCTTTGATTTGTCAATGGTTAAAAATCCAATTAAATGGTCAAATTTGAAAAGCGGACAAACCAGAAACTAGGTAATCTTTAGGAAAATACATGGATCAGCATATTATAGAATCCATAAAAGTGACTAACTAGAAAGTTGTTGCAAATTTTCCTCTCTCCATTTCAAAAAAAGAATCACCTAAAAAGCTTTTGTCTTAAGGAAGTTACGTTCAAAACAAACAGTGGTGATTTCTGAGTTGAAAAACTGAGTTCAAATATACTTCAAAACGAAATGAGTTTTTGGCATAGAAAATTAAAGAATTTGAAGAAATGATCTGATCGAAAGTTGAAGCAACTGGAAAAATAAATGGTTTTAATAAAGGAATCACATAATTTGGTTCATTCTTGAAGGAGATGTGATTGATACAATTTGGGGTATTTTCGTCCAAAATTGGACCCGAGAAAGGACTTGAAAATTGAAGTTTTTGATATAGAAATATTCAAAATGGGAAGAGGGGTTCAACAACCAAGTTGTTTCCATTGAAATTATACACAGTTTCAAAATAAAAGAATAATTTGGAGTAGTTTAGCGGAATATAGAAGCCATGGAAATAATGGGAAGGAAGAGGAAAAAGGAAAGGGAAAAAGAAGGGAAAAGGATGGGAAAAAGGGAAAAAAAAAAGAAAGGAGTGAAGAGGAAAGGTAGAGCTTTGGCCATGGATTACTGCCGTGGGTTGTGGGTGGTGATGGAGGTGGGTGGCGGTAAGAGGAGAGAGATAGGCTAGGGTTTTGACGGAGGAAGGATGCAATTTGATTTGGAGATTTATGAGTTTTGAGGTTTGGTGTTTTCTGTAGATTTGAGGAAGAAGAAGAAAAGGAGTACGCAGAAAGTTTCTCAAATGAGAAATTTTTATACGTACTTGGTTTTAATCAGATAGGAAAATAGAAGGTCAATATGTGAGAAAAGGAAGGATCGAAAATCTCTTAGGGTTCCTACGGTCTCTTTGTGTAACGACCCAACTTCCATACTCCAGGAAGTTGCATCGCTAAGAAGAAAGAAAGGGATAGAAGAAGAAAAGAAAGAGAAAGAAGAACACAAACAACATCAGAATCTCACAGCGGAACGAATAAAATATAATATATCACATAATACTTTACATAGTATCATATACATCAGAGTTTTACAGCCAATACAACACATACTAGACAGTTATAAACATCTGTCTAGTTATACAACTCTAAACAGTACAAGGAATAACTCAGAGAGACGACTCAGAGATACCAACACAGCGGAAAATAGATAACTACAACGCAGAAGCCTCCTGCTCCATTTGCTCCTCCATAACTCGTCAAAGCAATCCTGAATCACTTGACTACTCATACATAATATGAGTACCCAAGAGTTTAATAAAACAGAAAATAAACACTCGGGTCAGACAGGGGTCTGGTGTGAGTAAATAGTTTAAAAGTTGCTTAACTTTAGAAAATCCTTTGAAAACAAAAGGTATCACGTAAGACTTCCCACACATAAACATGGAAAAGTTTTTACCTTACGCTAACCAAAACATTTGATAGGAAATCCAGTGATATTATAATAGTGTCTAGGGTTTTCAAAATAAAATACAGAAATAGCTGGAATGCTTGCATCTCACGTTCCAACATAGTTGGGCACAATCAAAACCGTACAGGCACTTATTGATTTTGGATTCCATCAATGGCAGGGCTACCGGGGTACCGCCCGTCACAGTACGTGGCCTAGATCACCGTACCGAGGAGCCACCCTAACTCCCCTGCAACACAAGGCCGGAACCGTTCCTTACTGAACAGTCCCGAACAAGACCACCCCGACGGTTGGAGCTCAAAAACCGTCCACACAGCCGAAATATAAAGGGACCTCTAGACAGGGATGTATCTTGCCCTCCAGTGGGCGCGACCCACGAAGCCTTGCTGCACCTCCCCTGTTTTAGCCATTCCCGGTTGATGAGGCTTGAGGCTGCGATTACCTTTAAAGAACACATCTATCTTAGAATGCTCATCGTCCACCTGACGATGTTCTGAAAGCATTCAATCCATACAAGTTCGTTCCGGGTTCGAACGAAACCGAAGGCATTATCTCGTTACACTCGTATTGGAATCACCCTCAGAGTTAACGACAATAACCCTTGCACTCTAAACCACCATCTCGAATCTATAAGTACTATTCCGTCAAACTCATTACGGAATCACCCACAGAGTTATACTGACGTATAGCCCTTACACCTCGAGTCTTCACTTGCTCCACTTGGATAAACGACCTAACGTTTAATTGGAATCGATGTGGTTTTCGGATATCCAAATATGGAAACCCGATCCCGGTCTCACCGAAACCAAACGCCATTTTAATGTCCAAGTTATACTTAAGGGTTTTAAACAATTAACTCATTTTATTTTTATCTATTTCACACAGATAGATAAACTACATATATCATCATAGCAGATAACCCATAACATTATCATAACAGGTAATCAATCACAACAATCAAACATCATAACAACAATCATCACAACCAAATAATCCATCATACTATAACTAAGCATCCATATCCTATAGATACTACTCATCTCATTTCTGAGATCACAACATCCAAAGGTATATCAATATCATTCATAAGCAATGATATATTATCCATCATTTATAATTAATTTAAAATGAATTAAATTAATTACTTCTATCTTTAATTAATTTAAAATAAATTAAATAAATTACCATCCTATAAATCCTGCTTAAAAATCCATTGATTAATCAACCTAGTTAATTAATCATTCATAAAGTATTTAACTTGGTTAAACATCTTTGATTAATCATTCACTAATTACAATAAGTAATTATTCTTAAATTAATTTTATAAAATAAATTAACCTTAATCATAAGTGATTAACTTTTAATTACTTCATTTATTAATTAACTATAATTAATTACATTTATCCTTAATTAATTACAATTAATTAATCACTTAATTAATTAATTAATACTTAATTAAACAATTCTTAATCACATCATTAATTATAATAATTAATGATCTCTAATTAATATTTAAATTAATTACTCAATTAAAAATTAATTACATTTAGTAATTAATCTAATCATTAATCACCTTGATTAATATTTAAATCCAGTAATTAACTACTCTTAATTACTCCTTTAATAAATTAATTATCCAATAATTAATTATCTGTATTAATTAATCCTTAATTAATTACAAAAGTAATTATCCCAATTACTTTCTTAAAATAAAACATCTTTCCATAATTACAATCCAGTAATTATTACTTCTCTAAGTAATCCTGCTCCATAAATTACATTAAGTAATTATTAACATTTAATTATTAAATTATTTCTTAAATTAATTAAACTAAATTAATTAATTTAACAAAGCACATTATTAGAATTAATTACAAAAAGTAATTAACCTTAATTACTTTTATAAAGAATTAATACTTAACAAATTATAATTGATTATCTTCAATTAATTAATCTAATTAATCCATCAAAATTAATTACATTAATTAATTATTAATTAATTATCCTTAGATAATTAACTACATTTCATTTAATTCCTTACTTAAGAATAATTACCTTAAATTAATTATTCATTAATCATCTTTAATTATAAATTAATTCAAGTTATTATTTAAAATCAAATAAATAAGTAAATTCTTAATTATTTCCAAAATAATTCATTTACTTATTTATAACTTAATTAATATTCAAAATGTATTTAAATAATACATTTTCTAAAATTTAATTCAACTTTCAATTTAAAATTAACATATCATAATTTTATTTAATACTTAAAGGAAGAAATCTCTTAAAATTTAAACCTCATTTGAAATCAAATTTGTATTTAAATTTTACTTAAAACATTTTCAGTTCAATACTTAAAAATTTCAAAACTGTTTGAATTCAAACTGTTTCAAATCAAAACTGAAATCATTCCTAAACTTGATTTCAAAACCAATTCAAATCTTGCTTAATATTTAAATGTTTCATTTTTAAACTTTGTATAAAGTACTCCTGATTTCAATTCAACTTCACCTAAATTTGAATCTCTGTTTTAACATTGAATTTCCTTATAAAAATTTAAAAAGAAACAAAACTGTTTTTGAAATAAAACCTGGATTCAAAAAAAAAAAAAAACTGAATAATATTTACACTGTTTTCAAATTTGAATTTAGATCCTACTTAAATTTAAATTCATCATTTTAGATTTTTGAATTCAAAAGCTTACTTGGGATTAATTCAAACTATACTTCAATTTAAATCATAGCTTTTAAAAAATATGAGTTTTCCAGATTTAAAAAAAAACAACACTGCTCAGATTTACAACCTGAAACTACACTTACACTATTCCCAGATTTAAATTTAAAACTTCCTTAAATTTAAATTATCATTAAAACTTTCTGAATTCAAAACTCACTTGAATTCAATTCAAACCTATACTTAATTTGAATCATAGCTTTTAAATTTTTAAAAGAACAAAACAGTTTTTAAACAAAAATCTGGATTCAAACCTGAAACTATATTTACTGTTTTATTTATTTTTCAGATTTAAATTTAAATTCTTCCTAAATTTAAATCCATCATTTTGAATTCAAAAGCTTACCTGAGTTTAATTCAAACATTAAGAGTTTCCCAGATTTTAAAAAAAAACACAAAACCCAGGTTTGCCTCTACACTCAACAGACCCCGAGACCACCCTCAATTTACTTCGAGTAAATTCACTCCCAACTTCGAGTCACAACAGGGATTGCACGGGATCATCTTCGAGTCACCCAAAGCCTGCACACCAAAGTTTTCATCAGTGACCCATCCCCACTGTGCACTGCGACCACCACTCCGGCGACTTCCAGCAACCTTCACTAACATCTCCAGGAAGCTATCCACCTCTCCACTTGATACAAACACCAACATAAATACTCTGTAGCTTGGAAATTTGGATCAACCAAAATTGACAACCTGGAAACTACTTCACCAAGACAGTCTAACCTGTCAACCTTCATAACAACCCCCTCTGGACATCTTATGGCCTCTAATTCCGGCCATTTCTCCACTTATACCCCCACTCTCTCCAGTCAACATTAAAATTTCAGGCAGGAATCCATATTTCTAAATCCACCTTATGATCAGATACCCCAAATTTCCAAAATGCCCAAAACTGCACAGTCAAAGTTCCTTACCCCTCAGGAGCTTTAAAACCTGATGCTTGTTTTAACACCCATGTTTAAAACATGCATTAAGGCTGTAAACTTGATCGAATAAATTAAAGTTGTTTGATAATTTACTTTTAGAAGCTACTGTATACTGTTATTGATCCCAGAAGTACAGTCTTTAGTTTCCTAACTTAAAACATTTCAAACCTAAGCTATATTGTATAAACAAAATTTGATCACACCATACTTCCTAACTAAGATTCAGACAATATAAGTGGATTTGTGTTTAAATCCAAAAAAATACAGCAGCATGTTTGAAGAAACTCACATCACTCCTCTCTGCATTTTCAAGATTTATGTATGCAGGCATACAACAGTCAAGCAGAATACAACAGTCATAAATTAAAAACTCATGCACATATATAATTTTAAACAATCCATAAATTTGGGATTACTTACTAAGAGAAAGAACAAAACAGTTTAATTGCTACTGTTTAATTTGCTTATTTAAAAGGCATTTGAATTAAACTTTAGTTTCTGCAAAAATCTTGATAGCTTAATTTTTTTTTTAAAGTTAGAAACTGTTTTTTTTTAAAAAAAAAACAGAAATTTACTCACTTTAAATTGAAACAGAAAGCATCCAAGATGTAATTCATTTTTAAAAGTAAAAACTGTTTTTAAACTTAGATTTACTCACCTTGAAATTAAAAAGCAGAAAGCATCCCAATGTAATTCATTTCTGCAACCTGAGTTCCTTGCATGCATGAGTCTGCTTGCATGTTAGTTAGAGATGATTATAACTTGAAGTATGCAGGCCTGGGAACTGCATTTGGTGATGGTTTGGTCTATATGCTCCCCATTTTCAACTTTGCTTGCATTGATCTTTTACAGATTGAAGAACTTGGTTGCAGGTTACAGATATGCAGATTTGAATTCATAGGTTGATGACTTTTGTTTCACAAGTTACAGAATTTCAGATGTAATCTTTTGCAGGTTTGGGTTTTCAATTTGCAGATCATAAAACTTTTGTTTTGCAGAGTATAGATTGGGTTGTGGAATTTTTAGAGTAAATTGGAATTTCAGTTTCTCAGATCTGAATTTAGGTTGTGGGTTTTAGAATGAAAATGATTTTCAGTTTTCTCAAAACTGAATTTAGATACATTAGAGAAGATAAGGGTTTGAAACAAAAGATATGTTTAAGTTTTATCTAAAATAAATAAATTCAAATATGATTTGTATTGCCACTTGTTAATTAAGTATGAAAATAAATTACAAGTGTCTACTTAAAACATGAAACTTAACACATGTAAGAGTTTAATATAAAATAAATTTCTTTGTTTTACAATTGTGTTAATTAAAGATAAAACTATTTCTAATATAACTTAAGATGTTTTTATATGTTTCAAATGTATTTAGTCTTTACATATTTAAATGTTTGCTTGAATATCTTAAAAATTATTTAAAACAAATTTTACAAAAGAAACTTTTTTAAAAGAAAAGAACAAGTTGAATTTATTTTATTCAAGAGTTTCAAATTAACATATTATACTTAAATATAAATAAACTAAATTTATTTCAAAACAAATTTTAAAATAAAACAAAATAAACTTTATTATAAAAATACAATTCTTAACTATATATATTTATAACAAAATGCTTACTATGATCTCTATTGGAAAATACAAGATAGATTTATAAATTTACTTAAGAAAAGTTTCAATACTATTTTCAGTTTAATATAAATCAATTCACAAATTATATACCTATATATATTAAATTTGAAAAGATCTTTTATTAAATTTTGAAATAAAATCAAAATACCTATTTACAATGTATACACATATATACATTATAAATAAAATATTTTTAAATCAGCTTATAAAGAAAATTTTATCATTTAAATATTTTCAACATTTTAAGACAATAAGATTCTCAAATTAAATCCTGATTATAAATTTTCAAAAGAATATCATTTATCCAAACTAAATAATTATAAATCTTCAAAAGAAAATTATATTTGAGTTGGATTATTAAATCAGTATTTCACATTTTAAATAAATTATAAATGAAATTATTAAATAAATATTGCCCAAATTTCCGGGACATCACATTCCTCCCCCCTTAAAAGAATTTCGTCCCCGAAATTTAAAAGCAAAGGTAATTTAATAATCTCCTTAAAGATTTTACTTAACACAAGCATATATCAAACATATGCTAACAATCAAAACAACCAATTCAACCAATCAAACAAATCTAATTATCCAGATAAATTCTGGATAAAATTCTATCGAGTTTCCCCAAGTATATATATATATCCCGGGATACTCGCTCTAGAGAATCCAAACAATGAATACTAAGAAGCTCCAAAACTCCAGAACTGCTGGTTCCACAACCAGAGATAGATCATACACGTATTCCCTCAGAGATACGTGAAACTTATCGAATTCCAGTTATCCAAACTGGCAATCCAATCCTGTAGATCAATCACTTAACCTTTGAGAAAAAAAACAGAAAGGTCCAATCTCTTATCCACAAATCTTTCCTGTCGATCTTGGGCTGCTTCCAACTTCTAGATCAATCCAATCCATCACACAAACTCTACCACAGATATCAGAAGACTTCAGACAAACTACACTTATTCAGAAAACAGAACAGATGCAGAGGACATCCAAGTCTCCATATTAAAGTGAATTTCCCGTAGAAATCCTCTGATCCAAGACAAAACACAAATCCCCAAAGAATCGGGTGTTCCTATTCTGGAATAGCTGCCACCATGCTTCCACTGCGCAACTCTGATTTGAGAATGCTGTTGACGAACACAGGTATAAACTTGATCAACTTACCCCGAAAATATTGTTCATCAAATACCATAAAATCTCAAAAAACCAAGTCAAAACAGAACTCAATCTCCTGATGCGGATGCAAAACTTAACTCCTTCAAAAACATCCAGAAAATATCAAACCACCTCGATAACTCAAATATCTTCTAGAGATGCTCCAATCCAAACAAAGATTACTCAGAAAACTTCCGGATCATCGCAAGTCACTTTTGCGATTCAACTCAGTTCAGATTGTTCTCTTTTCAACAAACAGAACAGCTAAAGCCTTCAAATCAAAAGGGAAACCAGTGGTCCACCTTCAACCACAAACATCACACCCAGCTGAGCTTCCAGAAGAAACGGACAAGCTTCACCATCTGGCCTGGCCTACTGACAAAAGAATCACAAGGACTTCAGAACCATCGAAGAAACATGCCACTCACAGCTGCTACTGCTGCCAATAACTTCCTTACCCAAAAACTCATCAAACCTCAAAGCTACACCAGCCACTTCCACAGAAGAGCCTTCAGAAGACAGATATCCCTCAGGAAACTCGACTCCAAACCAAGCACAAAACACTCTGTCAGACTGAGTCTCAAACTCAAATAAAGACATAACTCCTTCCTAAGGTTGCCAAAATTCCAAAGCTGGCTTCAATACTCCAAACTGATCCAGACTCAAGAAAAATCCTCTCACACGAGTGAAATCAAGCTTAAAATCCAAAGATACACTCCAATCTTGAAAAGATTCTCCCCCAGAGATCAGAAAAATCCTTCACACCAAACTGCCAAACTACTCAAGATGCCCAACACTGCCCTAGCAGATCTCTTCCAAGCTCAAACACTCGGAACTCCAACCATTGGTGGTTGTGTTACACACACCACTACCCTATCTACCTTTATTACTTATATTGGAAAACCTGAACAGGTAACCCAACAGATAGGTAGAATTAAATATATTTATATTTAAAATTACAAGTACGCTCTCTCAAGAAAAAGACACCACTACAGAGCCTAGGTATTCACTCAACCTACTGCTCTGATACCACGTTGTAACGACCCAACTTCCATACTCCAGGAAGTTGCATCGCTAAGAAGAAAGAAAGGGATAGAAGAAGAAAAGAAAGAGAAAGAAGAACACAAACAACATCAGAATCTCACAGCGGAACGAATAAAATATAATATATCACATAATACTTTACATAGTATCATATACATCAGAGTTTTACAGCCAATACAACACATACTAGACAGTTATAAACATCTGTCTAGTTATACAACTCTAAACAGTACAAGGAATAACTCAGAGAGACGACTCAGAGATACCAACACAGCGGAAAATAGATAACTACAACGCAGAAGCCTCCTGCTCCATTTGCTCCTCCATAACTCGTCAAAGCAATCCTGAATCACTTGACTACTCATACATAATATGAGTACCCAAGAGTTTAATAAAACAGAAAATAAACACTCGGGTCAGACAGGGGTCTGGTGTGAGTAAATAGTTTAAAAGTTGCTTAACTTTAGAAAATCCTTTGAAAACAAAAGGTATCACGTAAGACTTCCCACACATAAACATGGAAAAGTTTTTACCTTACGCTAACCAAAACATTTGATAGGAAATCCAGTGATATTATAATAGTGTCTAGGGTTTTCAAAATAAAATACAGAAATAGCTGGAATGCTTGCATCTCACGTTCCAACATAGTTGGGCACAATCAAAACCGTACAGGCACTTATTGATTTTGGATTCCATCAATGGCAGGGCTACCGGGGTACCGCCCGTCACAGTACGTGGCCTAGATCACCGTACCGAGGAGCCACCCTAACTCCCCTGCAACACAAGGCCGGAACCGTTCCTTACTGAACAGTCCCGAACAAGACCACCCCGACGGTTGGAGCTCAAAAACCGTCCACACAGCCGAAATATAAAGGGACCTCTAGACAGGGATGTATCTTGCCCTCCAGTGGGCGCGACCCACGAAGCCTTGCTGCACCTCCCCTGTTTTAGCCATTCCCGGTTGATGAGGCTTGAGGCTGCGATTACCTTTAAAGAACACATCTATCTTAGAATGCTCATCGTCCACCTGACGATGTTCTGAAAGCATTCAATCCATACAAGTTCGTTCCGGGTTCGAACGAAACCGAAGGCATTATCTCGTTACACTCGTATTGGAATCACCCTCAGAGTTAACGACAATAACCCTTGCACTCTAAACCACCATCTCGAATCTATAAGTACTATTCCGTCAAACTCATTACGGAATCACCCACAGAGTTATACTGACGTATAGCCCTTACACCTCGAGTCTTCACTTGCTCCACTTGGATAAACGACCTAACGTTTAATTGGAATCGATGTGGTTTTCGGATATCCAAATATGGAAACCCGATCCCGGTCTCACCGAAACCAAACGCCATTTTAATGTCCAAGTTATACTTAAGGGTTTTAAACAATTAACTCATTTTATTTTTATCTATTTCACACAGATAGATAAACTACATATATCATCATAGCAGATAACCCATAACATTATCATAACAGGTAATCAATCACAACAATCAAACATCATAACAACAATCATCACAACCAAATAATCCATCATACTATAACTAAGCATCCATATCCTATAGATACTACTCATCTCATTTCTGAGATCACAACATCCAAAGGTATATCAATATCATTCATAAGCAATGATATATTATCCATCATTTATAATTAATTTAAAATGAATTAAATTAATTACTTCTATCTTTAATTAATTTAAAATAAATTAAATAAATTACCATCCTATAAATCCTGCTTAAAAATCCATTGATTAATCAACCTAGTTAATTAATCATTCATAAAGTATTTAACTTGGTTAAACATCTTTGATTAATCATTCACTAATTACAATAAGTAATTATTCTTAAATTAATTTTATAAAATAAATTAACCTTAATCATAAGTGATTAACTTTTAATTACTTCATTTATTAATTAACTATAATTAATTACATTTATCCTTAATTAATTACAATTAATTAATCACTTAATTAATTAATTAATACTTAATTAAACAATTCTTAATCACATCATTAATTATAATAATTAATGATCTCTAATTAATATTTAAATTAATTACTCAATTAAAAATTAATTACATTTAGTAATTAATCTAATCATTAATCACCTTGATTAATATTTAAATCCAGTAATTAACTACTCTTAATTACTCCTTTAATAAATTAATTATCCAATAATTAATTATCTGTATTAATTAATCCTTAATTAATTACAAAAGTAATTATCCCAATTACTTTCTTAAAATAAAACATCTTTCCATAATTACAATCCAGTAATTATTACTTCTCTAAGTAATCCTGCTCCATAAATTACATTAAGTAATTATTAACATTTAATTATTAAATTATTTCTTAAATTAATTAAACTAAATTAATTAATTTAACAAAGCACATTATTAGAATTAATTACAAAAAGTAATTAACCTTAATTACTTTTATAAAGAATTAATACTTAACAAATTATAATTGATTATCTTCAATTAATTAATCTAATTAATCCATCAAAATTAATTACATTAATTAATTATTAATTAATTATCCTTAGATAATTAACTACATTTCATTTAATTCCTTACTTAAGAATAATTACCTTAAATTAATTATTCATTAATCATCTTTAATTATAAATTAATTCAAGTTATTATTTAAAATCAAATAAATAAGTAAATTCTTAATTATTTCCAAAATAATTCATTTACTTATTTATAACTTAATTAATATTCAAAATGTATTTAAATAATACATTTTCTAAAATTTAATTCAACTTTCAATTTAAAATTAACATATCATAATTTTATTTAATACTTAAAGGAAGAAATCTCTTAAAATTTAAACCTCATTTGAAATCAAATTTGTATTTAAATTTTACTTAAAACATTTTCAGTTCAATACTTAAAAATTTCAAAACTGTTTGAATTCAAACTGTTTCAAATCAAAACTGAAATCATTCCTAAACTTGATTTCAAAACCAATTCAAATCTTGCTTAATATTTAAATGTTTCATTTTTAAACTTTGTATAAAGTACTCCTGATTTCAATTCAACTTCACCTAAATTTGAATCTCTGTTTTAACATTGAATTTCCTTATAAAAATTTAAAAAGAAACAAAACTGTTTTTGAAATAAAACCTGGATTCAAAAAAAAAAAAAAACTGAATAATATTTACACTGTTTTCAAATTTGAATTTAGATCCTACTTAAATTTAAATTCATCATTTTAGATTTTTGAATTCAAAAGCTTACTTGGGATTAATTCAAACTATACTTCAATTTAAATCATAGCTTTTAAAAAATATGAGTTTTCCAGATTTAAAAAAAAACAACACTGCTCAGATTTACAACCTGAAACTACACTTACACTATTCCCAGATTTAAATTTAAAACTTCCTTAAATTTAAATTATCATTAAAACTTTCTGAATTCAAAACTCACTTGAATTCAATTCAAACCTATACTTAATTTGAATCATAGCTTTTAAATTTTTAAAAGAACAAAACAGTTTTTAAACAAAAATCTGGATTCAAACCTGAAACTATATTTACTGTTTTATTTATTTTTCAGATTTAAATTTAAATTCTTCCTAAATTTAAATCCATCATTTTGAATTCAAAAGCTTACCTGAGTTTAATTCAAACATTAAGAGTTTCCCAGATTTTAAAAAAAAACACAAAACCCAGGTTTGCCTCTACACTCAACAGACCCCGAGACCACCCTCAATTTACTTCGAGTAAATTCACTCCCAACTTCGAGTCACAACAGGGATTGCACGGGATCATCTTCGAGTCACCCAAAGCCTGCACACCAAAGTTTTCATCAGTGACCCATCCCCACTGTGCACTGCGACCACCACTCCGGCGACTTCCAGCAACCTTCACTAACATCTCCAGGAAGCTATCCACCTCTCCACTTGATACAAACACCAACATAAATACTCTGTAGCTTGGAAATTTGGATCAACCAAAATTGACAACCTGGAAACTGCTTCACCAAGACAGTCTAACCTGTCAACCTTCATAACAACCCCCTCTGGACATCTTATGGCCTCTAATTCCGGCCATTTCTCCACTTATACCCCCACTCTCTCCAGTCAACATTAAAATTTCAGGCAGGAATCCATATTTCTAAATCCACCTTATGATCAGATACCCCAAATTTCCAAAATGCCCAAAACTGCACAGTCAAAGTTCCTTACCCCTCAGGAGCTTTAAAACCTGATGCTTGTTTTAACACCCATGTTTAAAACATGCATTAAGGCTGTAAACTTGATCGAATAAATTAAAGTTGTTTGATAATTTACTTTTAGAAGCTACTGTATACTGTTATTGATCCCAGAAGTACAGTCTTTAGTTTCCTAACTTAAAACATTTCAAACCTAAGCTATATTGTATAAACAAAATTTGATCACACCATACTTCCTAACTAAGATTCAGACAATATAAGTGGATTTGTGTTTAAATCCAAAAAAATACAGCAGCATGTTTGAAGAAACTCACATCACTCCTCTCTGCATTTTCAAGATTTATGTATGCAGGCATACAACAGTCAAGCAGAATACAACAGTCATAAATTAAAAACTCATGCACATATATAATTTTAAACAATCCATAAATTTGGGATTACTTACTAAGAGAAAGAACAAAACAGTTTAATTGCTACTGTTTAATTTGCTTATTTAAAAGGCATTTGAATTAAACTTTAGTTTCTGCAAAAATCTTGATAGCTTAATTTTTTTTTTAAAGTTAGAAACTGTTTTTTTTTAAAAAAAAAACAGAAATTTACTCACTTTAAATTGAAACAGAAAGCATCCAAGATGTAATTCATTTTTAAAAGTAAAAACTGTTTTTAAACTTAGATTTACTCACCTTGAAATTAAAAAGCAGAAAGCATCCCAATGTAATTCATTTCTGCAACCTGAGTTCCTTGCATGCATGAGTCTGCTTGCATGTTAGTTAGAGATGATTATAACTTGAAGTATGCAGGCCTGGGAACTGCATTTGGTGATGGTTTGGTCTATATGCTCCCCATTTTCAACTTTGCTTGCATTGATCTTTTACAGATTGAAGAACTTGGTTGCAGGTTACAGATATGCAGATTTGAATTCATAGGTTGATGACTTTTGTTTCACAAGTTACAGAATTTCAGATGTAATCTTTTGCAGGTTTGGGTTTTCAATTTGCAGATCATAAAACTTTTGTTTTGCAGAGTATAGATTGGGTTGTGGAATTTTTAGAGTAAATTGGAATTTCAGTTTCTCAGATCTGAATTTAGGTTGTGGGTTTTAGAATGAAAATGATTTTCAGTTTTCTCAAAACTGAATTTAGATACATTAGAGAAGATAAGGGTTTGAAACAAAAGATATGTTTAAGTTTTATCTAAAATAAATAAATTCAAATATGATTTGTATTGCCACTTGTTAATTAAGTATGAAAATAAATTACAAGTGTCTACTTAAAACATGAAACTTAACACATGTAAGAGTTTAATATAAAATAAATTTCTTTGTTTTACAATTGTGTTAATTAAAGATAAAACTATTTCTAATATAACTTAAGATGTTTTTATATGTTTCAAATGTATTTAGTCTTTACATATTTAAATGTTTGCTTGAATATCTTAAAAATTATTTAAAACAAATTTTACAAAAGAAACTTTTTTAAAAGAAAAGAACAAGTTGAATTTATTTTATTCAAGAGTTTCAAATTAACATATTATACTTAAATATAAATAAACTAAATTTATTTCAAAACAAATTTTAAAATAAAACAAAATAAACTTTATTATAAAAATACAATTCTTAACTATATATATTTATAACAAAATGCTTACTATGATCTCTATTGGAAAATACAAGATAGATTTATAAATTTACTTAAGAAAAGTTTCAATACTATTTTCAGTTTAATATAAATCAATTCACAAATTATATACCTATATATATTAAATTTGAAAAGATCTTTTATTAAATTTTGAAATAAAATCAAAATACCTATTTACAATGTATACACATATATACATTATAAATAAAATATTTTTAAATCAGCTTATAAAGAAAATTTTATCATTTAAATATTTTCAACATTTTAAGACAATAAGATTCTCAAATTAAATCCTGATTATAAATTTTCAAAAGAATATCATTTATCCAAACTAAATAATTATAAATCTTCAAAAGAAAATTATATTTGAGTTGGATTATTAAATCAGTATTTCACATTTTAAATAAATTATAAATGAAATTATTAAATAAATATTGCCCAAATTTCCGGGACATCACACTTTGTGTAACATTCCTGGATTTTAGCCAAGTTTAATTTGATAATTAATTCAATTTTTGAAATTAAATTGTGAATTAAATTGAGTTTTTCCAAAATAAAATATTAGTTGTTTATATATATATATATATATTAAGTTTTAATTGAAATTTGAATTTGAAAACTCAATAATAAATATAGTGGAAATAAATTGGATTTAAAATTTTATTTTTAAGTTAATAAGAATTTGTTTCTAATTATATTAAATATGCACCTTGATTTGAAAATGATATTTTGAATTTAATATAATAAATTTTCAAAGGCTAATTAAGAATAAAATTTTAATATATTTATACATGTGTGATTATATTTTAAAACCATTTATCTTGAAAAGGTTATATAAATGAATAATAAAGAAAATGTGTGTGTGTGTGTGTGTATATATATATATATATTAAAACAATAATGTATAAATGCAACATCCCACCTTTTCGTACGCTTTAAATCGACGATAAACCACACACGTCAGACTTAAACCATACAGAAGGGCAGATTGTTATGGGGTGAATAAGAAAAAGGGAAAAAGGAATAAAACAAAATAGAATCTTACAGCGGAACGACAAAATATAATAATCAAATAAACAGTTCATGAAGCTGTTTTACAAAATAGTTGATTTTACTTATACAATACATATCAGAGTTACCTATACCAAAGAATATTAATAATGCAGCGGAATACAATGGTGTAGTGGAATATATAACAAATAGTAATAATAATTCTTCGTCTTCATCCTCCATAATTAAGGCCTTTAAATCCTGAAATGCCCAGGATGACTCGAGCGAATTGGAAGGACAAAACACTCGAGTCAGAACTAAAATATCTTATGTGAGTTAAATCAACAGAAATAAATACGAGTGCAGTAACTTAAGAGATGCGCGGGATTCGCACCTCCTAAGGATCCATTTAAACTATTTACTATGTAGTAATATTTCACTATTATAATAATGTCTAATAGTAAAGTAAACTTACTTTTAAATAGCGTTAAGGCTTTACATTTTCCAACTTAACATGTAATAGTTCCAGTAGTCTATACAATGCCTGCATATCTCCTGATCGTGAGACTACAAGAAGATACTCCATAGGTACGAAACAAATCAAACTCATAGTAAAGCTCGCTAGGGTAGGTGACACGACACAACTAGGCAATGCCAGGGTAGATATACCAATTACGCTTCCGGGCCGGTGGCAACGTGTAGCACCTACAACGCCCACCTCAAGCCACACCCCCAAATCAAAAATCAAAATTGGCCACCGAATCAATCCAAAGTTAGAATATAATATCGAAGGGATGTGTCTGATAAAAGGTGCTACCTTCTTAGCCCATTAATCGCTCCTGTTTTAGCCACCTTATGCCAACTCACGGGAGTCGGGTCCCCGTATTTACCTTAAAGGAAATGCCGCCACCATCCTACTTTATTCTAGAATCTCCACCGCGTACACGGTTGTTAAAGTGGTTTTCGTAGTTGGCAGAGAGTATGACAACTTCTGATCCCAGTCTCTTTAATAACCAAATGTTATTATAACATCGCGGTCTTTTCAAAATAATTATACTTCAAAACCAGGATATAATATGTAACGACCCGATATTTTCAACCATTCGCATCCATACATGTCGGACTTGAATTGCTCAAAATACCGCGTTGTAAATAAAATTTGGCAAATCTCAGAATATACAGTAAATACATAATCACAAATCACAGACACAGAGTATTTAATAATGCAGCGGAATTTAAAAGAAATAGTAGTTCATGAAGCTACTATATAAAAATAAGATACATCAGAGTTAAACATGATACAACAAAAAGTAACAAGATACATCAGGTACAAATCAGAATACATCACTGAAATCACTGGATACAGAAAGCAAAATAGATGGCTGGATCTTCAAGGAAAGCTCCAACTCCGAAGGTGAATCTTAAATGCTTACTCACTCAATCTGACTAGAGCGTAAAGCAAAATACAAAACACTCGAGTCAGGACATAAATACTTATGAACTGTAAATAAACTCAAGTGAACAGTAACAAAAATGCATCAGTAACTTAAAGGATGCTTGGGATCACCCATCCTTTAAGGATCCGTTAAACTATTTACTATGTAGTAATATTGCGCTACTATAATAACGTCTACAGTAAAATAAACATACTTTTAAATAGCGTTCCGGGCTACCCATATCACCCTTCACACATAATAGTCCCAGTAGTCCATCCAATATCATGCCATCTCCACTCTGGGTGACTGTCAGAGGATACCACACAGGCTACCGGAGAAAAACAAACTCGTAGTCAAGGCTCGGTATGGTAGGTGACACGACACACAAGGCAATACCAGGGGAGATATACCAATTACGCACACGGGCTGGTGGTAACGCAACAACCACATACGCCCACCTCGGAACACACTCCCAACCAAAATCGAAGGATGGCCATCTAATCAATCACCAGTAAGAGTATAGTATCGAAGGAATGTGTCCGACCAGAGGTGCTACCTCCTTTGGCCCGAGATCGCTCCTGTTTTAGCCACCTTATGCCAACTCACGGGAGTTGGGTCCACGTAATATACCTCAAGAACGTCGCCACCATTCTACTTCATTCTGGAATCTCCACCGCGTACACGGTTGTTAAAGTGGTTTTTGGAGTTGGCAGAGAGTATGACAACTTTCGATCCCGGTCTCTTTAACAACCAAACGTTATTATAACGCCGTGGTCATTTCAAAATAGTTTATATTTCAAAAGGATCAAATCATTTCATTTCAAAACTATATTCCTTTCAAAATAGTTTACGCCTCGAAACCAAAACCATTTTTATTTCAAAACTATTTATTCAACCAAAATAGTTTATACTTCGAAACCAAAATCATTTTTATTTCAAAACTATATTCAAATCAAAATAGTTTATACTTTATCATTTCCATCTCAAACCTATATTCACTTCCAAAAATCATAATACTTTCAAAGTTATAACTCTTTCGAAACCAAAATACTTGAAATCATTACACTTTGAAAATCATAACATTCTGAAATCATACATTTGAAATCATGAAACATTCATTTAATTCTTTACATTTTACAAATTTATTTCCAATTTAATTCAAAATTTCAAATTTCTAATTTAATTCAAATCAAACCATCAATTTCAATTCGATTCAGTTTTCTAACAAAACATTTCGAATCTTATAAATTTCAAATATAGATTTGATCTACAAAATAAGCTATCCAATTTTGATATGTTTCCAAACTTTAATATCCCATATTTCAAAACTAAACTTTATAATTCCATATATTCATATCTCAAACCTAATTTCGTTATTATGTAGTTTTGAAATATTCATTTCATAAATCCAATATTATTGAAATAAACTTAAATTACAATTAAACCAAATATCTTTTCATACAAATATAAACTTCAAATATTCCTTTATCAAATAAAGAAAAATCAAATATCATTCAACATTCACATTCTTTATTAAAATAAAGATCAAATCATTTCCAAAACCATTTCAAAATCATTAAAATATTACATCCTTTCAAAACTTCATAATCAAATCATTATTTGAATTCAAATCCAAATATTCAAAGTTAAATATCATTTAAAAATCAAATATGTCATTCATTTATTATTTCAAACATCATTACCAAAAGTACATTCCAAAATTCCATTCAAAAATTCATTTATTATATTACATTTCATTCCGTTTAACACATAACCAAGTAAACTTTATTTAAATTCAAATTCAATTTAAATTCCTTAAAAATTCAAATTTAAATATTCAAAACTTCTAAAATTTCACAGATAATCCATTTCAAAAGTTAAATTATTTAATACTTTAAAATATAGCCCAAACAGTGTTAAAATCTATAACATTTCAAAACATTGTCAAATTATAGCAACGACAGCATTTATAAAGTGCTATCGTAGCTTATATTTTCCAAAATGGTTTATTTCAAGAATAGCGACATCTATAAAATGTCGTAATAGATATTTAGTTATTTCAAACATTGTTAGATTCAAAACAATAGCATTAAAATGCTGTCAAAAGACTAAAGCATTTTGAAAATGCTATAAAATTCCAGGTTTCATTTTAGCTTTTCAAAAATAATAATAAAACTCCAAATTTTTTATTATTACAACTTAAAAATCATATTTCTAGACTTCAAAATTTCACATTTAAAATCATTTTAACATATGATTTAACACGATAAAATTTTAAGATCAAATATTCAATTTTGCAAACTCCATTCATTTATTAAGTCAAAGTTCACTGTTTATTAATTTATAAATTTAATAAACTTAAAATTTTACTTCAAATATCATTTCAAAACTTTAAATTTAATTTCCATTATTTATTTACATCTTAAAATAAAATTTAAAGTCAAACGTCACATTTACTCCAAATTTACATACTTGAATTCACTTAAATTCACAATTTCAAGATTTAATATTTAACTTTCTTAAAACCATAATATATATATTTTAAATCAAAATTTCATACTTTTGAAAATACATATTTAAAAAAATTCATTTAAAAATATACCACGGGGTCTGTATATAATTTTCTAACCTAGGTCAAGTGATACGGATATATATCATTTCAATCCGTAATTTACAAAGAAAACCGGGTTTTATCATTTCAAACCCGCAATCCCAAGCCAAATAAAATACAATAAAAATTGCTCAGGCCTATCATTTCAGCCCATAACGATTTTTTCCTATTCTAAAGTCCGTTCGGGTATGTATCATTTCAACCCATAATGATTCTATTCTAACAGGGAACTTGCAGTGTGAATATATGCATAAACAATATAAACAATGTCAATGTCACAATATAATATAATGTCACATATCAGATGTCAGGTTATAATTAACAGTTTTAACATGGTAACAACATGGCATAGCATATCATATGATCATCATTAACTTGCATAAACATTTTATATTACTAAACACTTGTCATCAATTCACTATTTCATAAGTATAAATGTCGGAGTGAGAAAGACTCACCTTTTCGAAGCTAGAGACCAAAACAACAAACACAAGAGCGATTCCAAAAGCACGACAAACCCGATTTGAATTGAATGAAATGGAAAGCCTTGATAATGATCTTGTATACAACAAATAAACAAGACCATATAAACATATGCATACAATACAAATATGAATTTAAACGAAATGGAAACTTTAAATCAACAAAGAACATTGCCCAGCTTTAACACGAAAGTGCCTGACCACGACAACATGGCTTGTCACACGATCAATTGGGCTTGTTCTCATCACACTAGGCTCGGCCTAGGTGTCAACATGACTTGGGTTTAGCATTAAAACACATGGCAACAAGTGGATGAAGATGGAGGAGTTACAACATGAAGCATACTAAGTCAAGGCAACAATAGGTAGGGTTTTGGTGCATTTTTGGCTCGACCAAAAGCAAGTGGGGCTCGGCCAAAGGCAAGTACAGGTCTGGACAGTGGAGAGGTGGAAGGTCAGAGGTGGTATCATGGTGGTGGTGGAGAAATAGGAGGCGGCCAAGGCCATATGTGGTGGTTGTGAGGTGATAAGGCAAGCAACATGAAGGGATTTGGTGAATGGATGGTTTGTTCATGGTTCTACAAGTTTGGATGGTGGGGTTTTGGCCTAGGACTTACGGCCTTGCTTCAGGTCAGAGATGGAGATGGTGTAGCAGCGGCCAAAGGTCAGGCAGTGGCTGGTGGTGGTGGTTCTAGGGGTGGCCAAAGTGTATAGGAAATGGTAGGTGATGTTTTGTGGCTAGGCTAGCATAGTTTCAAGGAGTTTTTGTGTTGTTTTCATCTTTGGGATGCCACGGCCTGACATGGACAGAGGAGAGGCTGATGTTGCAGCTGGAGATGGAGGAGGTGATGGTCGGTGATGATGGTGGAGAGTGGGGCCAAGCAAAGCTTTGCAAAGGAGGAAGCAAAATCATTGAAATTGTGAAGAAGAGAAGAGATAAAGGAAGCTATTTGCAATTTTTTTCTCTCTTATCAAGCCGTGAGTTTTTAGGAGGAGTTGAGAAACATTTTTCACGTGAATATGAGAGGGAGTCACGGCAATAGCAAAAAGAAATGGTCGGCTAAGGCTAGAAATGAAAAGGTTGGAAAACAAAGAGGCGGGAAAACAAAGAGCCTTGAGCAACTAAAGAGACACAAACTCTTCAAATTTCCATTATTTTCTTTTTAAACCTTATATAACTGAAATATATATATATAATATCAGATAAAGTATGAAAATTTAGTAAACAAAACAAAAATAAATAAATTAATTATTAATTATATATAGTTTAATTAAATAAAACAGCAAAATTTGCAACTAGTCTTGAAAATATGAAAAATAAGTGCAATGAACTTGGGAAAATTTTTATGTACTTAAAAGTATTTATAAATAAAGATAAGAACACAAAATTAAAAGGAAATCACAAAAGTAAATAAATAAATTTTAATTTAAATATAGTTTAGATGAAGAAAATAGCAGAAAAAGGAAAACAGCCTTTTAAAAATAGGAAATCATCATAGTAGATTTTAGAAAAATTCTATCATCATTTTAAAAATATTTAAATGTCAAAATATACATAATATAACATATTAAAACATATTAAAATAAAATATGACAGAGAAAAAAATAAAATTTATACAATTTAAAATAACAAAATTGCAAAATAAACAATTTATACTCAAAATTGAAATGTACATATCTTTTGCAGTTTAACTCCGTTTTCCACGAAACAAAAAGCAGTGTTCAAGTTATTAAATCTATTTTCATAAAAAAAGATACAATTTAAAATTTAAAACTTTTAAATTTTAAGTTAAAAGTCAAAGTTTGACTATTTGACCAAAAATTCACTTTTTCTGGAAATATTCAACTTACACAAATTTTGGAATTATAATTCATATAAAAATCAAGATTTATATTTAAATAATAAAATTTAATCATTTCAATAAGTAAAATAAGTTTTTTTTATCTAAATTAAAATTAAAATAATTAAAATGTACAATTAAAATAATTACAAAATACAGGGTTGTTACACTCTCCCCCACTCAAAACTTTTCGTCCCCGAAAAGGAACGAGGTACGGGAAAGCACAGAAAAAAAATATATAGAATGAGACAAGATTTAGATAAGATGACAGGCATATTCGAATCATACCTGATAACTATTGTTATAGGTAAGTTTAACAAGGTGGAGATGATCTTCCAAGATCCTCCAGAATAAAAAATACAAGCACAAAAAGATCCTCTAAAATCTGATTCACCCTTCCCGTTTGACTGATAGTCTGTGGATGGTAAGCAGTGTTCAGATCCAGATGAGTACCAAAGATTTTCAAAGATTATAGAAAGATTTCTAAACAGACTGGTATAAGCAATAGCCTTCCCATTCTATAGAAAGATAAGGAAAATAAGGACAACTAAAAGATAGTTTGAAAAACAAAATAAGATAATAAATTTGAAATCATCATGCTTTGAAATCATAATACTTTGAAATCATAACACCTTTAAAATAATCTTCCTTTAAACCATTTAAATTCAATGTCAAATAATACTCATTTCAAAGTTGTAACATTTATAAGTTCATTTATTCAATTATAAAATTTCCAAAACATTTTATTTTAGAAACAGCAGCACTTATAATATGTTACAGTAGACAGATTAGTATTTCAAATCAGTTCAATTTTAGAAATATTCATTTGGATATCATTTACTTATATTTATTAAAACAAATTTTATGAATGGAATATCCAAATTAAACTATACTTCATTTATTAAGTCAAGTTCATTATTTTACCTATTTCTTAATTTAACAAATAACCTAACACTTTATTTAAAATACTCATTTCATAAATAGGATATTCCTTCAATAAGTTACACTTTAAATTTCCATTTGAAAACCAAATTCTCAATAATCAAATTTTAGTGATATTAAAAATACATCTTAACTATTTAAATCAAAATTATTCATTTTACAAGACATATCTATTTTATAAATAAAATATTTTATTTATTAAATAGATATCATAGCAAATACAGCAATCAAATTTCTTTACACCTTTATTCATTTATACATCAATTAAACTATGATTTCAAGTTAAATAAACCTTATTACAAAATATCTCATTCAAATATATTTTATTTTCTACTCAAAGATACATTGTTTAGTATACAAACATATTCATTTCAGGAAATAACTTTTATTAAAATTTCTGGGTTAGACTTAAGGTTCCATATTAAATCAAATTTGATTATTAAGTTATTTAAATAAAATCTCTTTAAATTTTCTTTTTTTTTATTTACCTCTGTTAATCTTTTATAACCAAAATTTAAGTGTATAACATTTATTATAACCACTCAAATTTTATTTATAAAATCCTTTTATATTGTATATTATCTAATTACATTGTTAACTTTTAAAAAAAATTAAGGTAAGTTATATTGAAATGCAATTGTGTGTTATACAAATAAAACTTTCAAATTCAATTATCTCAAGTTTGAATCATTTATCCAAATTTTTAAATAATTTTTTTCCTTCATAATTGAAATTATTCTTTAAGGTAGAATTTAAGAATTAAATTTCCGATTCCATTCAAACCATTTAGAGATAACTAATAATATATACATAATATGTCAAATCAAATTTCAATCATATATCTATATATATTAAAATCAAGTCATATTTTAGAAATTCAAATCAATTAAATTCCCAAAACAAAGCGGTAGTAAGACTACAGAACTGTCTCTTCACTTCGAAACTCGAAAATGAATGTCGATGATGCTGCAGTCATTACCGAAGTTATTTTTTAGCGACCAAGAGAAGAGCACTAATTTTAAACTTTAAAATTCTTTGGAAACAAATTTCTACTTGAAAATACTTTAAATAATATATCCTTTTAAAATTTTAAACATAAGGTTTGAAATCCATCGGAAATTAAATTCTCAAATTCTTGATTTAAATTAATGCCAGTTCCCAAATCAATTTATAAACAACTATTTATAAATTCATTTGTAGAACAATAAATGATAAATCAAGTATTATCATTTCAAATTATCAATTTAAATCAATTTATTAAGTTCCATAAATTTACTTATATATCAAAATTTATTTCATTTCCCAAAATTTTAAAATAATATTGTGTCAGTTTGTTCTGTCAAAGTGTTTTGGAAATCTTATCGATAACGTTGATCAAACGAATCGATCAGAAACCCAATCCAACATCAACAACTCAAACAATACAATATATAAAACAAAATATAGATTTATAAGTACAATTCAAAATGTTTGGAAGAATAGATTGGAAACAAAAGACAGGATGATAAAATACAGAGTAGGGAGGTGGATAAGCTGAAATAAACCGCGGGCAACCTTAACCGGGTCAACCGTGACTTAAAGAATAAGATCGATGTGGGTTTTCTGAGTAAATCTACATTCGACCTCAAGAGATAAAGTTTGGGATAATAGGAGATACTAGCATCTAAACCGAGGATAAATATAAATCTCTAGTGAATCGATGCTAATTGTAAAGGAGTTTCACCCCTTTTACAAGAAAATTAGAACACTGGTGAGACCGCCAATTCACTATGAAGATCATTCGAAGTGGAGTTATGGGATACTCTGAAATCAAATGAATATGAATAGTGGGGAATAAGAATGGATTTTGGAACCGCAGGGAACGTTCCAAAATTCCAAGGAATCGAGTCAAAAGAAAGAGATTCAACTCGAGTGAAAGTGATTTTGTAAATACATCAACTTTATATGCTGAGTTTTGCCTAGAGCTACCAAAGCTCTGATACCAACTGTAACGACTCGATATTTTCAACCATTCGCATCCGCACATGTCGGACTTGAATTGCTCAAAATACCGCATTGTAAATAAAATTAGGCAAATCTCAGAATATACAGTAAATACATAATCACAGATCACAGACACAGAGTATTTAATAATGCAGCGGAATGTAAAAGAAATAGAAGTTCATGAAGCTACTATATAAAAATAAGATACATCAGAGTTAAACATGATACAACAAAAAGTAACAAGATACATCAGGTACAAATCAGAATACATCACTGAAATCACTGGATACAGAAAGCAAAATAGATGGCTGGATCTTCAAGGAAAGCTCCGACTCCGAAGGTGAATCTTGAATGCTAACTCACTCAATCTGACTCGAGCGTAAAGCAAAATACAAAATACTCGAGTCAGGACATAAATACTTATGAACTGTAAATAAACTCAAGTGAACAGTAACAAAAATGCATCAGTAACTTAAAGGACGCTTGAGATCGCCCATCCTTTAAGGATCCGTTAAACTATTTACTATGTAGTAATATTGCACTACTATAATAACGTCTACAATAAATAAACATACTTTTAAATAGCATTCCGGGCTACCCATATCACCCTTCACGCATAATAGTCTCAGTAGTCCATCCAATATCATGCCATCTCCACTCTGGGTGACTGTCAGAGGATACCACACGGGCTACGGGAGAAAAACAAACTCGTAGTAAAGGCTCGGTATGGTAGGTGACACGGCACACAAGGCAATGCCAGGGTAGATATACCAATTACGCACATGGGCTAGTGGTAATGCAGCAGCCACATACGCCCACCTCGGAACACACTCCCAATCAAAATCGTAGGATGGCCATCTAATCAATCACCAGTTAGAGTATAGTATCGAAGGAACGTGTCCGACCAGAGGTGCTACCTCCTTTGGCCCGAGATCGCTCCTATTTTAGCCACCTGATGCCAACTCACGGGAGTTGGGTCCACGTAATATACCTCAAGAACGTCGCCACCATCCTACTTCATTCTGGAATCTCCACCGCGTACACGGTTGTTAAAGTGGTTTCCGGAGTTGGCAGAGAGTATGACAACTTCCGATCCCGGTCTCTTTAACAACCAAACGTTATTATAACGCCGTGGTCATTTCAAAATAGTTTATATTTCAAAAGGATCAAATCATTTCATTTGAAAACTATATTCCTTTCAAAATAGTTTACGCCTCGAAACCAAAACGATTTTTATTTCAAAACTATTTATTCAATCAAAATAGTTTATACTTCGAAACCAAAATCATTTTTATTTCAAAACTATATTCAAATCAAAATAGTTTATACTTTATCATTTCCATCTCAAACCTATATTCACTTCCAAAAATCATAATACTTTCAAAGTTATAACTCTTTCGAAACCAAAATACTTGAAATCATTACACTTTGAAAATCATAACATTCTGAAATCATACATTTGAAATCATGAAACATTCATTTAATTCTTTACATTTTACATATTTATTTCCAATTTAATTCAAAATTTTAAATTTCCAATTTAATTCAAATCAAACCATCAATTTCAATTCAACTCAGTTTTCTAACAAAACATTTCAAATCTTACAAATTTCAAATATAGATTTGATCTACAAAATAAGCTATCCAATTTTAATATGTTTTCCAAACTTTAATATCCCACATTTCAAAACTAAACTTTATAATTCCATATATTCATATCTCAAATCTAATTTCATTATTATGTAGTTTTGAAATATTCATTTCATAAATCCAATATTATTAAAATAAACTTAAATTACAATTAAACCAAATATCTTTTCATACAAATATAAACTTCAAATATTCCTTTATCAAATAAAGAAAAACCAAATATCATTCAACATTCACATTCTTTATTAAAATAAAGATCAAATCATTTCCAAACCATTTCAAAATCATTAAAATATTACATCCTTTCAAAACTTCATAATCAAATCATTATTTGAATTCAAATCCAAATATTAAAAGTTAAATATCATTTAAAAATTAAATATGTCATTCATTTATTATTTCAAACATCATTACCAAAAATACATTCCAAAATTCCATTCAAAAATTCATTTATTATATTACATTTCATTCCGTTTAACACATAACCAAGTAAACTTTATTTAAATTCAAATTCAATTTAAATTCCTTAAAAATTCAAATTTAAATATTGAAAACTTCTAAAATTTCACAGATAATCCATTTCAAAAGTTAAATTATTTAACACTTTAAAATATAGCCCAAACAGTGTTAAAATCTATAACATTTCAAAACATCGTCAAATTATAGCAACGACAGCATTTATAAAGTGCTATCGTAGCTTATATTTTCCAAAATGGTTTATTTCAAGAATAGCGACATTTATAAAATGTCGTAATAGATATTTAGTTATTTCAAACATTGTTAGATTCAAAACAATAGTATTAAAATGCTGTCAAAAGACTAAAGCATTTTGAAAATGCTATAAAATTCCAGGTTTCATTTTAGCTTTTCAAAAATAATAATAAAACTCCAAATTTTTTATTATTACAACTTAAAAATCATATTTCTAGACTTTAAAATTTCACATTTAAAATCATTTTAACATATGATTTAACACAATAAAATTTTAAGATCAAATATTCAATTTTGCAAACTCCATTCATTTATTAAGTCAAAATTCACTGTTTATTAATTTATAAATTTAATAAACTTAAAATTTTACTTCAAATATCATTTCAAAACTTTAAATTTAATTTCCATTATTTATTTACATCTTAAAATAAAATTTAAAGTCAAACGTCACATTTACTCCAAATTTACATACTTGAATTCACTTAAATTCACAATTTCAAGATTTAATATTTAACGTTCTTAAAACCATAATATATATATTTTAAATCAAAATTTCATACTTTTGAAAATACATATTTAAAAAAAAATCATTTAAAAATATACCACGGGGTCTGTATATAATTTTTTAACCTAGGTCAAGTGATACGGATATATATCATTTCAATCCGTAATTTACAAAGAAAACCGGGTTTTATCATTTCAAACCCGCAATCCCAAGCCAAATAAAATACAATAAAAATCGCTCAGGCCAATCATTTCAGCCCATAACGATTTTTTCCTATTCTAAAGTCCGTTCGGGTATGTATCGTTTCAACCCATAATGATTCTATTCTAACAGGGAATTTGCGGTGTGAATATATGCATAAACAATATAAACAATGTCAATGTCACAATATAATGTCACATATCAGATGTCAGGTTATAATTAACAGTTTTAACATGGTAACAACATGGCATAGCATATCATATGATCATCATTAACTTGCATAAACATTTTATATTACTAAACACTTGTCATCAATTCACTATTTCATAAGTATAAATGTCAGAGTGAGAAAGACTCACATTTTCGAAGCTAGAGACCAAAACAACAAACACAAGAGCGATTCCAAAAGCACGACAAACCCGATTTGAATTGAATGAAATGGAAAGCCTTGATAATGATCTTGTATACAACAAATAAACAAGACCATATAAACGTATGCATACAATACAAATATGAATTTAAACGAAATGCAAACTTTAAATCAACAAAGAACATTACCCAGCTTTAACACGAAAGTGCCTGACCACGACAACATGGCTTGTCACATGATCAATTGGGCTTGTTCTCATCACACTAGGCTCGGCCTAGGTTTCAATATGACTTGGGTTTAGCACCAAAACACATGGCAACAAGTGGATGAAGATGGAGGAGTTACAACATGAAGCATACTAAGTCAAGGCAACAATAGGTAGGGTTTTGGTGCATTTTTGGCTCGACCAAGTGGGGCTTGGCCAAAGGCAAGTACAGGTCTGGACAGTGGAGAAGTGGAAGGTCAGAGGTGGTATCATGGTGGTGGTGGAGAAATAGGAGGCGGCCAAGGCCATATGTGGTGGTTGTAAGGTGATAAGGCAAGCAACATGAAGGTATTTGGTGAATGGATGGTTTGCTCATGGTTCTACAAGTTTGGATGGTGGGGTTTTGGCCTAGGGCTCACGGCCTTGCTTAAGGTCAGATCTGGAGATGGTGTAGCAGCGGCCAAAGGTCAGGTAGTGGCTGGTGGTGGTGGTTCTAGGGTGGCCAAAGTGTATAGGAAGAGGTAGGTGATGTTTTGTGGCTAGGCTAGCATAGTTTCAAGGAGTTTTTGTGTTGTTTTCATCTTTGGGATGCCACGGCCTGACACGGACAGAGGAGAGGCTGATGTTGCAGCTGGAGATGGAGGAGGTGATGGTCGGTGATGATGGTGGAGAGTGGGGCCAAGCAAAGCTTTGTAAAAGAGGAAGCAAAATCATTGAAATTGTGAAGAAGAGAAGAGATAAAGGAAGCCATTTGCAATTTTTTTTCTCTCTTATCAAGCCGTGAGTTTTTAAGAGAAGTTGAGAAACATTTTTCACGTGAATATGAGAGGGAGTCACGGCAATAGCAAAAAGATATGGTCGGCTAAGGCTAAAAATGAAAAGGTCGGAAAACAAAGAGGCGGGAAAACAAAGAGCCTTGAGCAACTAAAGAGACACAAACTCTTCAAATTTCCATTATTTTCTTTTTAAACCTTATATAACTGAAATATATATATAAAATCAGATAAAATATGAAAATTTATTAAATAAACAAAAATAAATTAACTAATTATTAATTATATATAGTTTAATTAAATAAAACAGCAAAATTTGCAACTAGTCTTGAAAATATGAAAAATAAGTGCAATGAACTTGGGAAAATTTTTATGTACTTAAAAGTATTTATAAATAAAGATAAGAACACATAATAAAAAGGAAATCACAAAAGTAAATAAATAAATTTTAATTTAAATATAGTTTAGATGAAGAAAATAGCAGAAAAAGGAAAACAGCCTTTTAAAAATAGGAAATCATCATAGTAAATTTTAGAAAAATTCTATTATCATTTTAAAAATATTTAAAAGTCAAAATATACATAATATAACATATTAAAACATATTAAAATAAAATATGATAGAGAAAAAATTAAAATTTATACAATTTAAAATAACAAAATTGCAAAATAAACAATTTATACTCAAAATTGAAATGTACATATCTTTTGCAGTTTAACTCCATTTTCCACGAAACAAAAAGCAGTGTTCAAGTTATTAAATCTATTTTCATAATAAAAGATAAAATTTAAAATTTCAAACTTTTAAATTTTAAGTTAAAAGTCAAAGTTTGACTATTTGACCAAAAATTCACTTTTTTTGGAAATATTCAACTTACACAAGTTTTGGAATTATAATTCATATAAAAATCAAGATTTATATTTAAATAAAAAAATTTAATCATTTCAATAAGTAAAATAAGTTTTTTTATCAAAATTTAAATTAAAATAATTAAAATATACAATTAAAATAATTACAAAATACAGGGTTGTTACATAATATTCATTTCAAAACCATATAAATACGATATCATTTTCATTTTAAAAACCAAATCAATATGATATCATTTTAAAATCATAGTATTTCAAAGTTATAAAATTTCGAAACCAAAGACTTAAAACTATAACACTTCCGAAACATAATACTTGGAAATTAATAACTTTGAAACATTACTTCCACCCTTATATGGATTAAATATTAAAATATTTTTATAAAAAAACTAGCTTCTTATATTTCACAAATCAATTCCAAAACAACCCGAATTTCTAAACTTTAAATTTAATATATTTCAAAGCTTAAATATTCAATATTTCAAAACTAAATTTTATAATTCATATGTATATATATATATATATATATATATATATATATACCCATTTCACTTTTACTATTATTTAGTTTTGAAATATTTGCTTACTAAATCCAATATCCTTTAAATAAAGCTTCAAATTTCAATAACTGAATATTCCTCAATTTATTCACTTAGATCACCTTAAACCTGAATTAAGTTATAAAACCATATTCTTTTAAAATCTCAATTTCAATAAGTTCCAAATTGATTCTTATTAAATACAATTCTTAATTTGATAAAATCTCAAATCAATTTCAAAACTACTTTCGCAACCTTGATTTATAAAAATTGATACAAACTCTATATTAAAATATAATCTAAGTAAATACTTACCCATATTATATTTTAATAAAATCAAATTTTATTATTAAACTTATTTTATACTTTAACACAAATTTTATTCATAGCTTAAACCAAGAATTTAACTATATATAAAAGAACATTTGTAAAATATCCAAATCAATATCTCATAAATCATATATTTCTTTACAAAACCATAGAAATCATTTAAAAATATTTATATATATATAGACCACAGTGTCTGTATATAATTTTCAATCCTATGGTCAAGTGATATGGATATTTATCATTTCAATCTGTAATTTAAAATAAAGTACGGTTATATATCATTTCAAACCGTAATCCCGAATGAAATAAAAACGCATAACCACTTGCAGTTTATAACAATATAAATACAACATCCATTCATCCAATATCAACCATCAACCATCATCCATTTATCACAATCATCGTCCAATTCAACAACAACATCACTATAGAATAGTTAATAAATAACAGGTAATTATTGGTAGTTTATATTCACTAATAAATTAATTTTACTAGCAGTTTAAATGCAATAATAAATTAGATAATAATTTAATTCAATAAATTCAATTTAACTGAAATGATGATAAAAATATATCAAATAGCAACAAATAAATTCTAGTCACATCAGAAATAAATTTAACACACATAAGAAATTTTAGAAGTTGTGAGTGGGTTAAAACACCCACCTTTTGAATTTAAATTGAATTTAAATCCAATTTAAACCCAAAAATCAAATAGCCTTAGAATTCGTCCAAACAAGCACTAAAATGTCTAGAATTCCAATATGACCCTAACAAAAAAATCGTGCGTAAATTGGATATGCGAAAGTTGTGAGAGTTAGAAGTTATACGATTTAGATTCAAATTAATTAAAATAAAAAAATAAAAATAAACAAACCATAGAAAAGCTGCCACGTCTCCTCACGTGCTTCTCCTACGCGAACACGGCACGGGCGAACCCAAAAACCTGCCCATTCATCCACCTTTGACCACCGTCGCTCGCCGCCTAGGGCTTCGATACACCGTGCCACCACCGCCAAATTCCACATCGCATCACCCTCTACACGCGGCCAAATTCCTGCCCACTCCGGTGCATGCCACCGCCACCACTTTTTAGGTTTGCCGAAACCCTAATTCGCAAACTCCCCACGCCACAACCACCAATTGAGGATGCGACCACCACCAAACGACACCCCCTGACGAGTTCTTCAATACCCACTTCTCGATTTCTCTGATTGGAGCCTAAATCAAAAATGCCCAATTCGCCCTAAGGTTTCGAAATTAAAGGTTTGACCGTGATTTGCTGCTGATTGAAGCACAATTACGATAAACGAACACCAGATGCTGATTCATATTATCGAGAACTTCGATATATAATTTTTTTGAATTTTTTTGAGGAGTTTGAAATTTGAATTTGATTTTTGAATTGCAATTGGATTTGGAATTGTCTGCCATTGAGAAGGAGATATAGTTGAATTGTACGTACAGACAAATGAAGAATAGAGGTAGGCTAGGGTTTATAATAGGGTATTTATAGACAAAGCTGATATAGAATAGATCGGATCGACTGGATATACGCGTTGAACGACAAAATGGCCCGAAAAGTCCATTCTGACTACGTAACGAAATTGGGTCAACCCATATATCAAAATAGATGTTTTTAAATATTTTAAACGTGATGGAATAGATTTCAAGTCCGAATTCCATCGTATGAAGAAGTTATGCTAAAATCAAGTTATTTCAAATTGATTTCAACTGATTTCAATTTCATTGACTTTAAAGCGTTTCGAGTCCGTACGATCAAACGACAAGTCTGATCGCTATGAAACTTGAAATCCTACAATAATTCACTGTTACGGATCCGATGAAACTGGTTTCATCGAAATCCGAATCAGTGGCCAAAATGGCTATTTTTACATTAATTAATTAAATTAATAAATTAACTAATTAAATCAAATTTCCAATTTCAATTCTTTAATTGACAAATTTCATCCCTTTTGATTTCTCAATCATTTACAATGATTTAAACAAATTAAAATGTCAATTTAGAGTTGATTAATTTGTCAATTTCAGTATTAACCTCAATCCCATTAAATTCAAAGTTATAAATTAAATTTTCAATAATTCTATTAAATTTACTTTTCATTCTATTATTCAATTCAATACTATCTACCGGATGAAATTTGCATTGGATTCAAAATCTATTACATTAATATTCTCACATTCCATCTTAATTTCAATTAACGTAATATTTAGATATTTAATTTCATTTAATTGCAATTAATCCAATTACTGAATTTTACATTTCAATTAAATAAATAAAATCTTGATTTCCATTCTTTAAATCAACCAATCATATCATGAATAAAATTAACATTACCTCCGACTATTACTTTAATTTACATTAACAAAATGTTAAATTTGGATTAATTGTAATTGATTACCAAAGTTTATGTAACACATTAAATAAATAAACAACCTATATTAATTGTCACCTATTTGCTTTCCATTGCCTTTATAAGTTTGTTACTTATTAACCCAGGTTATTGTTCCATATACGACACAAATTTTATTCCATTCTATTTATGATACCATTGCATTACATACTTCAATATTTCCATTTTCATCTTTGTTTCAATTGCATAATATTTAATTTCAAACGCTACAATGATTGCACTTTATTATAAATTAGATTTCAATGGAATGATTTGTTTGTCTTTCATTACACTACTATATTCGAAAATCCAGCTTTCCTTTGTATTAACTACTATTTCCATTTATTATATTTGCCAAATATGTACATTAATTACGATTTATATTCTCAATTTATTTGTTACATCAATTACTACCTTATAAATAAATCTATGTTTCTATTTAATTTACATTTATTAAAAATTTATTTCCAATTTCAATTAACAATATGTAACATACAATAAACATTACTGTTGCCCTTTAATCACATAAATAAGCTTTTATTACTTACAAATCAATGTTGCCATTTATTTTAATACTACTAATTTTATTCACTTATGTTCAATTTAAAACCAAACATAACATTTAGATTTTTTTTTCATTAATTGGTATTCCATTCAATTCATAAATTTATTAACTTTGATTAGTATTGTTTACCTTGCATTCTAGTTATAATTTCATCAATATTATTCCCAATTTTATTTCTTTCGGTATTAATTACACATCGTATTAAATTAACAAATTATAGTGTTTCCACTATTTCTTTATTGGGATTTCATTCCAATTATCAAAAATTAATTTTAATTACCATTGCTACATTTCATTTTTAAGATTTGCTTCATTATAAATTACAAAAAAAATTTCCTTCTAAATTTAATTACCAAAAATCTTATTAAATTAACCAATTTAATTAACGAATTTTACGGATCATTACACTCTCCCCCACTCAAAACTTTTCGTCCCCGAAATGGAAAAAGAAGGGAAAAGAGGAACTTATAAATCAATATATATTATTATATTCATAATAATAAATTTACAGAATAGGATAATTTAAATAAAATATATAGATTTATAAACAACTAAATCTTTTATATTCAAATTAATAATGTTTGGAAAACATTTTCAAAATATTCTCTAAGTCCAAATTTTTCGGAAATTTTCGGCAGAGTCTCCTTTGTACGGGGAGGCTCAGGAGAAAATATAATATCAAATATAACAATATACAATTTGCAAAATTATATATATCCCAACATGGGAAAAACAATATTATAACACTATAAACCATAATCCGAAAACGTACCTACTTGTCGGGCAATTTACGCTTATATTGTGAAACCAAAAGCAGTATCAATTGCTTCCATAACCTGTTTTTCACTTATATAATCCAAAAAGGTTAACAATTATATAAAATGAAATATTTAAAGTGGTTTCAACAATAAACAAACAAATCAATACAAACATCAATCACTTGCAACAAGGCATACAACTATCACATAGAATCAACATAAATCAATCATTCCTTCATATCAAACAAAACAAAACAAATAGTTGTTCGGGTTCAACTTTAAATTGCACAGAATGGAAAATAAACTACTTAGTGCACCATTTACTCCACAGTCTTAGATGAAACTAAATAGATTATTCATACATCCAAACAATTTAAAGTTTCCTTCCCAAACAACCGTAAACCAAACAAACAACCATTTTAGACAATAGATCAAGTTCATTCTTATTATTTCCATTTCATAATATTTGTTGTTTGATTCCATTTTTATTCATATAAATATTTTTCTTTTATATTTACATTTTTTTCTTGCAAATTTTATTCATTGATTCAATGCTTATTTCCTTTATTTTCATTTATTACTTATAAATATTCATTTTCATTTATTCAGGTCTGTTATCCCGCCATATGGCAAGGCCGTGACACCAAGAACTTGACTAGAAACTAAGGATAGTTCGTCCTGGAGATCGTTAATACATAGGCCTACTATTGATGTCGGTAAATTTTTTTCAAGTCCGGATCGAGCTACAATTAATATGACATGAAAATAAAAGCTAAGAAAGCCAATGTTCCAAATTTCAAGTCAATCGGAGTTTGTATGCTCAAGATATTGATCGATCACGGTTGAGAAATCCAAACTTGCATCGATCATAACTCGAGATCTACAAGTCCAAATGCTATGAAATTTTCACAGGAGCTTATGCATGATATAAGGAACATTCCTGCCAAATTTCATCTCAATTGGAGCAAATCTTGATCGATATGAAATTCGTTCGTATCTATCACGGACCGAAAAACTCAAACTTGCATCGATCATAACTCGAGATCCACAAGTCCAAATGCTATGAAATTTTCATAGCAGGTTACGAACGACATAAAGAATGTTCCTGCCAAATTTTGTCTCAATTGAAGCAAATCTTGACCGATACGAAATTCGTTCGTATTGATCACGGATCGAGCCGAAACTTCGTTGGATCGATCGCGTGGGCCCACCCACGTGCCAGAAGAAGTCTCTCGAGATTTGAGCGAAATATCAGCCTCCTACGCCTATAAGTAGAGCCCCAGGGCCTATAGAAAGAGGATCTTTTGGCTTCCTACGTCCAGACTCTGTCGAATCCATTTTTGTACTCCATAGCTGCTGTTGTACACGAATTTCAACATTATAATCGCTATAATCTGTCGCAATAAGTTGTAATCGGCATGTGATAGTCAATAAAATCATCAACTTCATAGTGGACGTAGGCCATATGCCGAACCACTCTAAAATTCTACGTTTCTGTGTATTTTCTTATATGTTTATTGGTGTGTTTGTTAGATTTGCTTCATTTTACATCTATTCTCTTCATTTTTTCTCTTCAAACACATCCGAAGATTGTTATGCCCAATTTTGGTGCAAACAAGGTCATGTAAGTTTTTTCTAATTGTTTTTTTATCATATTCATTCATTCATTATTGCATGACTTTATTTATTTACCTTCATTTATTTATCTTATTTAGGTTAACTTCAATTTCTTAGTTTATCAATTCATCTACTCAAGTTTTTATTACTTTCTTATAATACTTACTTTCTATCACCATTTATAATAGTAATATTTCAATTATACCCTAAGTTTATATCAACTACAACATCAAATTCTTGTTTAGAAAAGAAATTCATTGAACCTTTCTATTACATAAGCTTTAGTTGTATAATATCCATTATGTTTCTTATTAGCATTTTAATTTTTTACATCTTCGGTAAGTTATATATATGCTTTTAAGAATGTAATTGAAACTTTGACAAGTTTATTTTATTTCTTTTCATTAATTCATTGTTCAATAATTTTATCTTTTGTCTTATAAGTTACAATTTCAACTTTCTTTTAATTTCCTTTATAACTTAGCATTAAATCTCTTATTTCATTTGGAGGTTTCAATCATTAGTTAAATCCCATTTTACTACATTAATTAGAACTATTAATTAATGGAAAATTTAGAACTTAATACCGGGTTAAATTTCAAATCATATTAAAATAATAAATTAAATGTATATACTTATAACTTATATATATCTAATTATATTTAAAACAATTTTATATTTGTTTATCAAAATAATTCTGCAGTAAAACTAGTACAGTGGCCTTCCCACTTCAAAACTCGAAAATGAATGTCGATGATGCGTGCACTCATCACTGAAATTATTTTCCAGCGATAGAGAGGTGAGTACAGAACTTATTTCTTTCCAAAATTCTTTTAAAACATTTCTTTGAAATTATATTGAAATATTTATATCAGAAAATACTTCTAATAATATTGTTACTATATTCCAAAATCATTTGAAGGAAATTTCAAAACCCCGGAGCATAAGTTCTAAATTTTCAATTTTATTTATTTTAATTTGAATCTTATTTCCAACTAATATTTATAAATTTCACTACCAAACAACCAATATTACAACCAAATATAACCTTTATAAAATTTTAATTTATATTTAGAAAATATAATAGGCAAAATTATTTCATTCACCTATATTCAAAACAAATATTGTGTCGGTCTGTCCTATTAAGTGTCTAGAAATCCCTATTGATGTCATAGCGTCCCATGCATCAACCAGAATTTATAAATACAAAACAGAAAAAATTAACACAATACCAAAACCTTGTAACACTAACAAATACACTCTCTCGTATATATACACTCAGCGACTCATCATAGGTATTACTACCCTATTAGTAAAGAGTCGGACCCCGTAAAGCTAAGGTTTATCGCTAGACCAAAGCTCTGATACCAGATGTAACATCCCACCTTTTCGAACGCTTTAAATCGACGATAAACCACACACAATAGACTTAAACCATATAGAAGGGCAGATTGTTATGGGGTAAATAAGAAAAAGGGAGAAAGGAATCAAACAAAATTGAATCTTGCAGCGGAACGATAAAATATAATAATCAAATAAATAGTTCATGAAGCTGTTTTACAAAATAGTTGATTTTACTTATACAATACATATCAGAGTTACCCATACCAGAGAATACTAATAATGCAGCGAAATACAACGGTGTAGTGGAATATATTACAAATAATAATAATAATTCTTCGTCTTCGTCCTCCAGAATTAAGGACTTCAAATCCTGAAATGCTCAGGCTGACCCGAGCGAATTGAAAAGAAAAAACAATCAAGTCAGAACTAAAATATCATGTGTGAGTTAAATCAACAGAAATAAATATGAGTGCGGTAACTTAAGAGATGCTCGGGATTCACACCTCCTAAGGATCCGTTTAAACTATTTACTGTGTGGTAATATTTCGCTATTATAATAATGTCTAATGGTAGAATAAACTTACTTTTAATAGCGTTAAGGCTTTACATTTTCCACCTTAATACGTAATAGTGCCAGTAGTCTATACAGTACCTACATATCTCCTGATCGGGAGACTACGAGAAGATACTCCATACGTACGACACAAATCAGACTCGTAGTAAAGCTCGCCAGGGAAGGTGACACGGCACAACTAGGCAACAGGGTAGATATACCAATTACGCTTCCGAGCCGGTGGTAACGCGTAGCAGCAACTACCACCCACCTCGAGCCACACACCCAAATCAAAAATCAAAAGTGGCCACCGAACCAATCCAAAGTCAGAGTATAATATCGAAGGGATGTGTCGGATAAAAGGTGCTACCTTCTTAGCCCATCAATCGCTCATGTTTTATCCACCTTATGCCAACTCACGGGAGTCAGGTCCACGTATTTACCTCAATGGAAATGCCGCCACCATCCTACTTCATTCTGGAATCTCCACCGTGTACACGGTTGTTAAAGTGGTTTTCGGAGTTGGTAGAGAGTACGACAACTTCCGATCCCGGTCTCTTTAACAACCAAACGTTATTATAACATCGCGGTCTTTTCAAAATAATTATACTTCAAAACCAGTATATAATATTCATTTCAAAACCATATAAGTACGATATCATTTCCGTTTTAAAAACCAAATCAATATGATATCATTTTAAAATCATAGTATTTCAAAGTTATAAAATTTCGAAACCAAAGACTTAAAACAACAACACTTCCACAACGTAATATTTTGAAATTAATAACTTTGAAACATAACTTCCACCCTTACATGGATTAAATATTAAAATATTTTTATAAAACTAACTAGCTTCTTAAATTTCACAAATCAATTCCAAACCAACCCGAATTTTTAAATTTTAAATTTAATATATTTCAAAGCTTAAATTTTCGATATTTCAAAACTAAATTTTATAATTCATATATATATACCAATTTCACTTTTACTATTATTTAATTTTGAAATATTTGCTTACTAAATCCAATATCCTCTAAATAAAGCTTTAAATTTCAATAACTGGATATTCCTCAATTTATTCACTTAAATCATGTAACGACCCGAAATTTTCTTACCCGAAAATTCTGGATAGTTATGAAAAAAGAAGAAAGAGATAGAAGAAGAAGAACAGAAACACCAAACATCTCAGAATCGCAGCGGATAAAATATAATAATAAATAATAATAGCTTACAAAAAAATACTATATATGTTGATTACATTTCAATACATCAGAGTTTCACATATATTCAAATGCTGGTCATATACAATCAATTTATCACAGAATTGCAATAATATAATTACAGCGGAAATATTGTAAACGATATTGCCATCCTGCTTGCCTCCTAAGCTCCAGAACGTACCTACCTGAAAATCTGTAATGCTCGGTCTGACCCGAGAATTACACCAAAGTAACATCTGGGTCAGGCTAGAAACTAGCGTGAGTAAACCCATCCAACATGGAAAACAACGCATACTACTTATATAAAACCCGGGTATCTCAACAAATTTATAAGTCACACTTTATTATAGACATAACTTATTTTCAAATAAGTTTTCTAAGTGTAAAAATTTAGATTTAATAATCCAATTCATTTGAATCCAATCATTCCAAACTATCAATTTCTCATATTAATTTATAAGAAATTCAAAGTGGTTTCGGGTATCTCCTAATATCCGATTCCAACCACTTCGAGTCTCATGTCATCCTATCCCAAGTTATATATACGAATAACACATGCACTTCATATCAGAGATAACAACCCATTCAAAGCATCCAATATCATTCAATCGTCCATAAGCAAAGTTTGTTTGCTACCGATATTAATTAAATTAATTCCGATTGAATTTCTAACCTCCACCATTTAGGATTCTTCACTTGTCACTAATTAATTTCCAAATCAATTTACCAATCAATCCTTCATTTTTCATCTTAATTAATCACCTTGGTTTAAATATATTTTCAGTAACATTCATATAATTATCTTTGTTTAATTACATGATATTAATTATTCTTATCCAAAATCAATAAGTATTCTTTAATTATCTCATAAATTTGTTGACTATATTAATCTTATATATTCTTAATTGCTTATATGAATTAACTCTCATAAGTAACTTATTATGGGTTAATCAATCTTTGATTTATACTATTAATTATAAAACCCAAGGATCTTCAATTATAATTTTAATTTATCCCAATCAAATTTATTTCTCTTAATTAAACCACAATATTAATCATTTTCGATTAATTCCAAAACTGTAATTAACTATCCCTTTTATTTACCTCATCAAATAAATCAATTACTCCATTATTAACCATCTTAATCTAGCCCTTAACTAATTACACCAATAATTATATTTTATTAATTTCATTGAGTAATTATTTATTAATCATCAAATGATTATTCTAAATTACTTACACTTAATCAATTAACTTAAAACTTAATTTATTAATTCAAACCCTTCATTACTAAATTAATTAACCCAATCGTTAATTAATTGGATTAATTAATTTTCCATCTTAATCACCTCACTAATTAAATGAATCACAAATCATTAAGCCCTTGTCAACATTAAGATGAAACATTTCCTTATTTATGACTTAAGTTTTAAGACAATTTTAAAACCTAAATGCTTCGAGTCAAACCAAAATTAACTCGGAAAACCAATCAAAGATCCAAAGTCACACCATCATCAGTGCACATCCAATCAATTTAATCATGCAGCCAAAAACATAAATTTAACCATTTAAATTTTAAATAAAATCCAACAGAGTGAGATTTACTCACCTTTAATTCTGCCATTTGAAAATCTTCCCAACTAGCTTGTTTCCATGATTTTACACCTTGAATAAACATCATACAATTTCTTAATATTTAAATTAACCAAGCAATTAATTTCCCATTCAATGAATTTAACTTTGAACTTTCCTTTAATAAATTGCTTAGTGACTGAAATAATTAAATGTGTTAATTAACAATTCATCACCATAATTCATTATCCTCAACAGTAAGTTCTAAACATGCATATTTATTTTATTTCATTTATAAAAACATACTGTTGATTTAAATAATAAGTCAACAAATTTACGAACTGCATACAACTAATCTATATAAGTTTTTCTTTAAAAACTGATTTTATATGAACTCTCATATATGTTATTTATTCAAAAACCTATACACTCACTGTCCCATATATATATATATATATATATATATATATCAAACTGATTTCAAAATAAAATTATTTAAACCTTTTGTTAATGTACTATTTGAAATCAGTAACTCCAATCTTTCCATTTTTTTAACTAAATAAAACAGGAAGGAAATATTCCCACCTGATCTCACGGGAACCCCACTGCCTTCGAACTGGCGTCGGCACCACACCACAAACGCTAAACAATTCCAGCCTCACAATCTTGCCTCTCCAGTGTTCGTGCGAGCCTCCACACCTTCGCGAGAACCCCGTTGACAATCGACTCCAACTTCCCGAACTCGACGACATGCCGACGACTTTGCCTCCCAACGACCCTCACGAGCACACGGCGACTCAGATTCGCCACCACCACAACGAAGCCCTAATTGCGATGCTCTGCCAAGGATTAATTATGAAGGAGAGATCGATTACAACGTAGCTGGGAACTTCGATTTATTGATTTGGGAAAACCCTATTTTTCTCAATCGGCTCTAGTTTGAGAAGGACGGAAATGAAAAGGGGTTCGGCCCTTTATTCGTTTTCTAATATCATACGAGAAGATGGAATTATCACTGAGGTATCGGCCATTTTCAAAGTAGTGTCCTCTTTCTATTCCTTTCCTGACTCTCGATTTTGTTCACGAATGAGAAGGATAAGGCATAGACGTGATATAAAGTTCGGAAAGCGTATTGGAGAAGATTACTGTTTAATTGATTTTACTTTTATATAATTTTATTCAAAATATCACAAACTCCTATCGACGCGTTTATATACCGTACGATTACACGATAACTCCAAACATTACAAAAATTGAAATAAGGCAATAATACAATATTACGGACCCAATGGAACTGGTTTCGTCGAATTCCGAGACTGTGCCTTGGAAGGCTATTTTTAAATTCCAATTTAAACGATATACTATTAAAATTGAACAAATTATCTTTAAATTAAATTTCAACTACTCTATTATCATCAGTATCATAATTATAGATTCTATATGCCTTCAAACTATTTTAAAAGGGCTTAGAATCTCAGATTCAACAATTTACCAAATTTCAATTATTAAATTCAATATTTAAACTATACAATTCAATGATTTCATTATCAAGTAAATATTGATATCTTGAATTTAAGTTAAAATTAACTTTTAAAAATTTTAAAATTAATTAATTATTCCAATTTAATTTGTCAAAATTTTCGGGTCTTCACATTCCTTCCCCTTAAAAGAATTTCGTCCCCGAAATTACTAGATAGGAAGAATGGTCCAATACCCGTTTATCTTCTCCCAAAACTCACAATCAACGTTCTACCCACTATCTTTAATTGAAGGCCCACTGTCACCTTAACCAATTTCCTCAAACCTTCAATAGGTTCACACAACACCCCTTTGCTCAATCATCTAAATTTCAATTTAAAACCAAATTTTGAATTATCAAAATTTTCCCAAAATTTTTCTAACTCTCTAAATTTCCGAAATATTTTGCCAGCGTCTCCTTTGCGCGGCTAGCTCGGTACAACTACAAAAGGCCTCTACGAGCTCCCAATTCCAAAAGCAAACAAAAGCAAAGTGGCTACATCAAAACCCAATCCAATTTCATACAGAATTTTAAATACATACCTTTTTGTCGGGCAATTCACATTTATCTTTTGGAACCAAATCCATTTTCCTTTTCCTTTATAATACCTGCATATTTTACTTAGCAATAATATCCAATCATAGCCCTTCAAATCATTTTGTACATTTCCTCGCAGAAGTTTTCACCTCTACTTCTATGCAAATTAGTTTTCTCCGTTTTCATACGAATTCAATTTATTTTTTATTTTGAATATTGAATTTCTATCTTTCATTTATAACTGATTTATATTAGTTTCAATTACTAATTTACTTTAAATTCCAATTTGAAATCGTTTTGTTGTTAATAAAAATTTTCCCAAAAATTTTCCAACTCCCAAAATTTTCGAAATTTTTTGGCAGAGTCTCCTTTGCACGGAGGAGCTTTTGCAATTTGACAAGAGATATAAATATATATACATCGACCCACACGGTCTGAAAAAGAAAAAACAGTTAATATTTCCTATTTTTATTGCGTAGGCGTACCTTATTTAGCATTTTAAGCAAGTAGCTTATTTATTTAAGCAATTAGTGCAATCCAAATCCAGCCAAACGGCTTTCACGCACCTGTACTTACTCAATTTAAAAATATAAGCACTATATATATGAAGTTTATAACATTTCTCTTATTTAGACAACTATAACATTTTAATTCTAAAAGAAATGCATTCAAAATAACTTCCACAAGCAATTTATATGTTTTCAAACCTAATTCAATTGCTTTCAACCAATTCATAAGCCATTCATTCAATTTTAATGATTTGCAACTCAATTTCTTACATTCCATTAATTTTTAACCCAAACGAGCTCATATTTACTTTAATTAATTTTAAAACCAATTTATTTAATCTCTCTCAACCCAAAGAATTTTAATTTCTTTTGTTTGCAACAACGACAATTGTTTTTATATATAATCGGCGATACTCACTTAAAAGAGTATATATTTCATTTTATAATCTACTTTAAATTAATTGTCAACTCATTCTGAATTTAATTTCATTTCATTTCTAATTTATTTATCAACCGTACATTGCATTTTATTTCATCCCTACATTGGATTCATTCAAAACAATTTATTAAGCTTGGCACATTCAATACTTATAAATTATTAACCATTTCCCAAATTAATTCAATCCAAGTTTTTATTGAACGGGCTTTCACCCTTATTCGAAGCCAAGTTTCCATAAATTTTTAAACTTAAGTTAATTTACTTTAATTTATTCCAACATCAAAATTAAGTTTACTTTTATTTGATTCACATTTAATCAACTTCCATTAAATTCAGTAAGCCCATCCATTTTAATTTTAATTTTAATTCATCTTCTCAATTTATCAAAATAATATCCAACCACATACTGAACTCATTTATACTTCAAATTAATATATCACCAAATTTAAGTTCAGTCTGATAATCCAATTCCAATCACAGCTTTGATTTAGGTTTTATTCAATCAGACTTCATCCATTTATTATTTAACTCAATTAACCCGTTTTAAATTTTTAATTTGCTTACTTAATTCGCTATCGAATTTATTTTATTAATACAAGGCCACTCTCAATTTATTTCTATTCACTTGGGTTTTGTTTTGCAACTCAAAACATTGCTATTATAATCACTTTTCTTATATCCAATTTTCTTGCAAATTTCATTAAACATTATTCAAATCACCCTTGAACTTTATTTGTAGTTCAAACCATCATATTTTCAATCCAACTCTATTTTATTTTTATTTTACAACATCTCTTCTTATTTAATTCATTATCAAATCCAAGCAATTCGAATTCATTACCAAATATTATTAATTTACAATCCATTTGTTTACGCAAGTTAAATTTTATTAACATACACTATTAAATAATTTATTTAGCTGATTGGTTTACTTTCACTTTTAATTTAATATTCGATTTCCTTTAACTATAAAGAATCACTTCATTAAATTTTCCCGAGTTTTAATTTTATAATTTTAGTTTGGATTTCCTTTGATTTTCCAAAATCCCAACACCTTTATTTCAAAATTTTAGAAAAACTTTTAAAGCCACATAATACTATTAAAATAACTCTTTATAAAAATACTTTTTATAACTCAATGTCTCAACCAGTCCATCCTTGTTCTCACAGAAATTCAGTCATACGTTGATCAGGCGTAGGGCTGAAAATCTATAAGTACTTGGTAAACTCGTTTTCAACACCCAGTGAAAATACTTGGAAAATAATTTTATTGAAATTTAGAAAACAGTTTTTGAAAATAGAGGAAATATCTTTCCCGAGGATGCTCTGGAAATCATCACCCCCATCCATGGTCACAGTTATATTCCAGGGTTACGTTGCCATCGCAGCAAAAGTCCATGTAACTGGCTCTCCGCGGCCTCTCAATTACGCCATGGATCCCACACAACAGATCATAGTTACATCCCAGGGTTACGTTGCCGTCACAGAAAAAGTCAATGTAACTGCAGGCTCATAGCGGCCTCTGATTTTGCTATCGAAATGAAACCTCTCCACTCCTACATAGGTCGCAGTCTAGCGATATAAAATCAAACGCAGACTGTTGGCTCTCAGCGGCACACACGACTTCCGCTATGTTATACCATAGGTCGTAGTCTACTGATATAAAATCATATGCAGACTATTGGCTCTCAGCAGCACACACGACTTCCGCTATGGTATACACTACTCATAATCCCAAGGAACTAGTTTTGTCCGGACTCCTCACAGGATCAACTTTAGAACCCCCCCTTGGGCTTAAGGCAGCAACACCCGGTGGCACTCCTGAGAAGTTCATTTCAAGGGAGCGCCTTTTTCCCCAGAGCCATCATCAAAACACTTTATACTATACACATATAGTATCTTCCAAATCATACACCTAGTATGATCTCATACAAAGCTCATTTACACAAAATCGATTATCCCAAAATCAATAATTCTCAAACTAGGCTTCCCAAATCCAATATTGATTTTACCCAAAAATCAAAAGCCTTTCCAAATCCAAAGGTTCCCAAAACCTTTTCCAAAATTCTCATAGGATCCTTTATATATATATATATTCAAAAATATATATACTTTTTAAAACTTTGGATCATTTCAAACTTGTATAAAATCCCTTTTTATACCTCAAACATTTCAAAAACATTTTTCTTCCAGCAATAAATTCAACAAGGGGAGATTTATCTCATATAACAAAGATATCAACTTTGTTTATTCAAAACCAAATATCCCAATTTAATTTCTCTTCGCACTATCAATTTCATTCAAATCCGTATGATGTACACTTATCATCCGTACGCTGTACTAATCTGATCGTTCACTCGATCACACAATTTCACTTCCGAACTAGCATTGTCCACCCGACTTCCTAGTGCGGACTCAGATCTAGTTTCTTGATCAGAAACCGTCATTCTCCTTGTATAGCTAAAACTATGATAGATAATATCCAGAACCAATCAACAATCCATATCCAGGTTCGCCGTCGAAAATCGAGTGAAAAATCCCAACTCGGACCGATAAACTATCTCGAAATTCTGTGCTCGAATCTGGATCAAATCACTATGCGAATAGAATAATATACGTACATCCTACGTATTTATTTTCATTGATTATCAGCCAAATCAATTCCCTTCTATTCACATTTCCTTTAATTCCCTTTTTCACTCCTTTACAATTGCCTTAATTCTCGTTGAATTATCACTTCAATCCTTATCTCAGTTGGGTATTTAAATCAATAACAGTTTAAACTCCGACCAGTTTATATTTAGAAAATAGCTTGAAAATTTAAAAATAAGTAAATAGTTGAAAAATAATTATTGGTTTGAAATATAGCTGTAAAATAGTTAGCTAATTATGAAATAGTTTGAAAAAATAGCTAAATAGTCTCAGAAATTTTAGATATTTGCAAAATAGTTGTAAAATAGTAAATAATTTGTAACATAGTTGAAAAATAGTAATGAGTTTAGAAAGCAGTTGAAAATTGGTTAAATAGTTCCAAAAATAATTGTAAAACAAGTATAAAATATTTTGGTTTCAAGAAAGAAAGGTTGAATATATTTAATAGCTGAAAAAAAATAAGTTTATATTAAAACCATTTATATTGAAAATAGTCCAGAGCCAAAACTGTTCACTTTCCCAACTTCCAATTCCAATTTAAATAACTTCAAATCAAATTCCATTTGATTTTTACACTTGTACAACTTTAATTATAATTTTCAATTTTACAACTTCTATTTATAATCAATTACATTCACATTTTGCTTTTAAATCGAAATTATACATTTTATTTAGCCAATATTTTTTTATTATCCCATAAACATTTTAATCAAGATTCCAGAGTTTAAACAAATTTCCAAAATTTCAATATCCCCTTAGGATTCAACTATATCCAAAATTCTTTGGCAAATTTAGTTACCCCTTTGAATTTCAAAACCAAACCCAGTTCACAAACAATTCCAATTTAAAATAATTTGGGAGCAATTTCTCTTCTAGAAACTCGAAAATAAACATCGATGATGCTGCAGTCATCACCGACGTTATTTTCCAATAACCCAAAGAGTTCAATGCTTTTATCTCTTTAGAAACATTCCCAAATATTTTTAATTTCAAATCTCCCAGGTTTTCAAATTCAACACTAAAAATATTTTTGAAATAATACTATTATCTCTCCAAAACCTTTGGAAACCACTTCCAAATCCAAAGGAATTTTAAATTTTCCCAAAAATTCCAAATTCCCAATCCATCCAATTCATATTCAAACATTACTCTGGAATTTTCATCTTACTTTTTTTTCAAATATTCTCTGGAATTCTATTTCAAATTATAATCTCATTTATTTTGAAGTTTATTTCAATTTATAAATTACATTCACAATCTATATTTCAAATTCCATTTTGTTATATAAGTTTATTCTTCAACTTTGGTTATAAGTTTCAATTTGGTCGTATTTTATAGCCCTTCTTAACTTAATTCCAATAATTTAACAACCAATCACCTAAATATTCATTAGAAGGACGTGATAACCCGAATTTCAGGGCATCTGTTAATTGGAAATTAACAGAATTAAAATTGTTAAAATACTTATTTGTAAATTGAACAAATGAAATTCTGATATATATATATATATATCTGAATATATAAATAAATTTAAAATTTCGACAAAAATTGAATTATAAATATTTGAAAAATAAAGGTTGAATATATATATATAGATAAGCAGATTTTAAGTAAAAAAAAGATGTGTTTGCTTAAAAGTATATATTTATATTTATAAGTTAATTTTTGTTTTTTTTATTAGAATTGGAAATATGGATCTAAATTGAAACTTAAAAGATAAATACTTTAAATTATTTTGGATTTAAAACAGGATTTGTTTTATATTTTTTCCTTAAAAGAAACCATCTTAAGAAAAGTGATTGTTAATTATTATATATTATACATAATTACAAAATGTAAGTTTAATAAATAAAATTTGAACAAAAAGAAGTTTGATTCCACTTAAGATATTATTAATATAAAACAAAAATTTAACTATAATAAGGAAAATTTATTAATGCTCAAAGAATTACAAGTGGCAACTTATTGTTACATGCAAATATAATGTGATTAATTTGCTCCATAATTTAACAAGTGTTAATAACGTTTAACAAGTGGCAACTAACTCTTATATATATATATATATATATATATATATATATATAATATGCAGTAGGAGAGATCAGGTTACACTTTTTCTTCTTTCTCAAAACAAACTAAAAAAAATGATGATGAACTGTAAAATAATTCAAACCAGAGAAGAGTTCAACCTAAAATCAAATAAACCAGGAAGTTCAAAACCTGGAGATTTAAACCAGTACCAAACAACTCAAGTTCATCTCAGATCTTAATTTCATGAGTTAGATCAAGGGCATAACTAAAACAAAAACTTGGATCAGCTCAATAAATCTCAATTTAGCTTCAGTTCCATGGTGCAATGCAGATCAAAAGCATGGCAATCCCCTGTTCCAGGATATAAGGTGAGAAAACGAACCTATGTTTGATTAAAATCCGTCGCATGATATAGGTGTATGTAGAAATGATGTGTTAATGGTTAGCATGAATGGAATTTAACTTGCATGTTAATAAATATCTGAGTTATACCTGTGTATGTCTAAGAACAAGGAAGCTTTCTCTGTTCAAAATTTTATAGGTAAGTAAAACTACTAAACTGAAATTACATGAAGTGACACTGGATGAATCCTTGAATTATGTTATGAATCATGTGTTCATGATGATTAAGAAATGATTTTTATGTAGATAGGAGTGTGTTAGAATCAGAGTTCAAAACTGGGCCAGGCTAGCAAGCCTCTGCTTAACATTTCAGGTTCGAAACCTGAATCAAAAACTCAAATGATTTTTGGACCCTAATCCCTGAACAAAACGTGTTTGTTTAAACATAAGTAAAGTTTTAAAAGTATATTATGTAAAATAAGTTTGAATATGTTTTAGAAATAAAAGGGAACAGTGGAAAACCTAAATTGGGTGAAAATAAATCTTAATGATTTATTAATTTACGCTTGTAACCTGAGTTCCCTTAGCAAACTAGGAGTTTTGAAATCAATCTGAATTTTTTTAGTTAAGTATTTCTGGAATAATTCGAGAATGAATTAAAATTTGTTTTTAAGCTATTTCTGGCGATCGTCAAACTTTTGGGTTGGCCGGGATTTTGTTGAAGTTGCTTGGCGATCGAGAATGCCAGGAAAAATGGTTGACGTGACGTTTGATCATTGTGGCATTGGCAATGGGTCAAATTAGGGTTTATAGGCATGGATGGGTTGACGAGGATTTTTGGGTTCTTCACGTTGACTAGAAGCATCGGTCTCGATGTGGTGTGGTGAAAAATGGAGTGTGGTCTGTGGCGAAGTTGTGAACGAATTTCCACGTTTTCTGGCGGCCGTGATTGACGAGGCGAGGCTTATTTCGTTGATCTTTGTCATTTTAGTTAAGAGTCCAGGGGTCATTTTCGATTTTTTAGATGTTCTCATGGTTCTGGGTATTGGGGTTGGTTAGTAAGGTGAATGATGATTTGTTGAGGGGGTTGTTGATGATCGGAGCAACTCTGACGCCGTGTGCATGTGCACGCGATAGGGTGCTGTGTCTGGAAACAGGGTTGGTTTGGGAAGAAGAAGTTTTCTAGGGGGAAGTCTCGTGAAAATTATGTCATGACCCGAAGATAGAATTGTGTGGTTCATCTTGAAGAATAGCTTGGGAGTTTTGAATAAAAACCCAGGTTTAGTGATTGATGGGTGCTGTTTTATTTTTATTTTTAGTTTTTTTTTGTGACAACAATGAACCAGATTTTTGTTATGTTTGAATAACCAGATTTTGATTTTAAAAAAAAGCTTTGTTCTAAGATTTCAAAATTTTATATAATTATAAATAAATTGTTTTTGACAAAGGTTTAAGATTTAATGTGTTTGTATGGTTTTGAATTAGGATAATTACTTAAAATAATTGATTAAATAATGATTAGTAATTTATAAATTTTCATTAAAGATCAATTAATTTTCTTAAGTAATTAAATGATGATTTACTAAAGGATCATTAATTAGTATGATAAATTAAAGATTCTTTAATTACTTAGTTTAATTTATTAAAGTGTAATTAATTGTGGAATGGGATTGAAATAAAGTCAATTAATGAATATGATTTATTTAAGATCTATTAATTGATGCGAATAATTAATGTAATTAATTTTAGTTAATTGATTAATGAGAATAATTAATGGTCTATCTTAAAGATTAATTAAAACCTTGTATGATTAAAGATAAATCTATTGAAGATTAATTTAACCTTTAATTTTTAATTAATGATTAAGGTTAATTAGTTGAGGATCATTAACCAATAGAATAATTAAGGTAATTACTCGATAATAGTGGTTAAAGGTAATCAAATTAAGACGAATTTATTTGAGTAATTAATTTGGAATAGTTAATTACTTGATTATGTCTGGATATTCTAAGTAATCTAATATTAATTAAATAAGCAATAATTAAATAATGTAATTAGGGGCTGATTACTTGATATAAGAAGGGTTATTACCTAGTGAGTAATTAAAGTCATTAATTACTCAGTATAATAAATTAAGTTGATGTGGCTGATTTTAGTTAATTAATTAAGATTGATTAACTAACGATAATCATTTGATGTTGGGTTAAGTATAAGTACTTAAGGTAATTAATGACGTGAAATGACTTAGAAAAGTAATTCATGGATAATTACTGAATGTAAATAAATAATAAGGGAAATTACTTGATGGGAAGTAATTAAAGGATAAATACTTGGTGGAAGAAATTAAGTGATAATTACTCGGTGTAGTTAAATGGTTAATTAAAATAATTAATCAAGGAGTCGATTTAATTGATGAAGTAAATAAGGAAAGTTAATTATTGATTGTGATTAATTGAGGATTGGTTAATGAAGGTATTTAAGTTAAAGGTTAATTTTTAAAGGGAATTTAAGAATAATTAACTAATGAAAGTAATTAGAGGATCATTAATTAATGTAAGTAATAAAAGTGATCAATATTTCTTTTGAATGATTGAATGATGATAAGTGCTTTGGATTGATTGATATCTCTGATAGTAATTGCTTTGTGATATGATATGTTTGAGAGGACAGTGATAATGCGTTTATCTATCATTTATGAATTGCTGTGTGAAAGTGTTATCCAGTAATTAAAGTTGAATTGTATTTAATTGAATAACTTGGGTTTTTGATGACATTGGATTCGAAGAGACCGGAGTCGGGTATTAGTAAATTCCCGAGACCACTTCGTTTCTTTAAAATTGATATAAGTTACCCGGTTTATATAAGTTGTATGCTTTTGTATTCCATGTTAGATGGGTTTACTCACGCTGGTTTCCAGCCTGACCCGGGTGTTACTTTGATGTAATGCTCGGGTCAGACCGAGTATTACAGATTTTCAGGTAAAACGATCTGGAGCTCAGGAGGCGTGCTGGATGGCAAGAGAGTATCGAATATTTCCGCTATATAGTATAGTATTTTTGGGTACCTGTGACATGATAATTGAGTATATTCAATGTCTGTTTATTTGTGACTCTGATTGTATTAAAGTGTAATTCGACAGATACAATATTCATTTGTAAACTGATATTATTATTATTATTATATTTTATCCGCTGCGAATGTGAGATTGTGTGTTTCTTTTCTGTTCTTTTTCTTCTATCTCTTTCTTCTTTTTCATAACTATCTGGAATTTTCGGGTTCGGAATTTCCGGGTTGTTACATTTGGTATCAGAGCTGAAGGTTAAGTGAGAACCTTGGATCTAGTGGGATTACTCATTAAGGATAGGGTAAGTGGTACCCTATAATGAGTTGAGTGTATATATATGAGAGCGTACTTGTTATTTTCTTATATAAAGATTTTAAACGAATTTATATAAGAATATATTTTGATATATAAAGCAATATTTCTTTCTAATAAATATTAAAGGAATTGGGATTAAATTAAGTGGTATTAGAAATACAACCAAACTGAAATTAAATAAAGTTAAGTTTAGAATAAGTTCAAAACCGAAATTAAATCTTGAATTTGGGAAAGGTTACAGGAAGGATAATCAATTAATTTATGTCATTAATTAAACTTTATTTAATAACATTATTTAATGGATAATAATTGGAAATGATAAATTAAGAGGGAGTTACTTAATGAAGTAATTAGAGATAAGTAATTTAAAGGACAATTACTTAATGAAGGTAATTAAGAAATAAGTTAATTACCGAATGTGATTAATTGGAATTAATTAATGACGAAATTAACTTAAAAAAACAATAAATAATATTATTTAATGCAATTGAATGAAATGGTCCTATTTCAAACAAGAGTTGTTTGAAAATTTAAAAGAAATTTGTTTTGAATAAAAAACCCAAAAGTGGTACAAAATTTTAAAATATAACTAGGTATGTAAAAGAAATTAATATCTATATATGTGGATATACATAATATCAAAGGTGGTTTGAAATAAACTCTAAATATTGAGTTCTAAATCAGGAATGAGATATGATACCCAAAAGTGATAAGTTTTTGAACTCATAAGTGGGAAGATTATTTATGAAAAGTTCAAATTTTGAAATGGAAGTTCAAATTGGGTAAGGTTGACTGGATTAAGTTTAACTTGGAAAAAGTTAAATATGTTGGGATGTTCAACCTGATATGTAAATTTTAAGATGAAATTAAGATTTAACTTGGGAAGTTAAATGGTTGATTATAATTGAGAGTTTGAGTGATCTCAAATTGGGTTTGAGATCTAGAAATTTAAAATGAATGGATGTTTTAAAATGAATTAGATGATATCATCCTATTACTGTTAAAAATCTTTAAGTTGTGAATTGGATTTGTTTAAATAAATGAGAAATGGAGTATGGTAATCCATTGTTGGGATAAAAAGGTAAATTGATTTAAAGGAATTAAATCAACATTTGAAGTATTAACTCGAATTTATATAATTCGAGATGGTTTAAATTTGAAATTTTAAATTAGTTCAAATTGAATTTGATTTGAATAATTTGGAATTGTAATTAAAGTTGAATAGTATAAAATTCAAATGGAAATTTGAATTGAATTTGGAAAGAAATCAAGAATAATTCAACTTGATTTGGAAATGGAGTTTGAAATTGGAATTAATTCAAACTGGAGTTGAAATGAATTGAAATTAGAACTAGTTCAATTGAAATTTATCTGAATTGGAAGAATTTGAGATCAAAGTTGAATAAAGTTAAATTTGAAAAGAAACTGAGTTTAATTCAACTTGATTTGGGGTTGAATCAATTTCAATGGAAATTGAAGTTATTTAAATTGGAATTGGTTCAATTTAAATGGTAAAGGAAATTTAAATTGAATTGAGGAGAATGGAGATTGGGAAGTGAGAAGTTTGACTCCAGACTTTTTTTTTTAAATTAAATTATTTTAATATAAACCTATTTTTCCAAGCTATTCATTATATAAACAACCTTTCTTTTAAAAGCCAAACTATCTTATACTTGTTTTACAATTATTTTTGAAACTGTTAAACAATTTTCTAACTATTTTATAAACTAATTAGTATTTTCAACTACTAATTACTATTTCACAGCTATTTTGCAATTATTTAAAATTTCTATAACTATGTAACTATTTTCCAATTATTTTACAATTACTGAACTATTTTACAGCTATTTTACAAACTAGTAATTATTTTTCAACTACTTATCTATTTCTTTAACTTTTCAAGTTATTTTCTATATAAACTGGTCAGAGTTAAAACCGTTATTGGTTAAATACCCAATCGAGATAAGAATAGAGGTGATAATCCAATGGATTGAAGCAATTGAGAGTAAGTGAATGAAAATCAAAGTAAATGTGAATAGAAATGGAATTGATTTAGCTAATAACCAATAAAGATAAATATGTAGGGTGTACGTATGTTATTCTATTCGCATAGTGATTTGATCCAGATTCGAACACAGAATTTCGAGATAGTTATATCGATCCGAGTTGGAATTTTCCACTCGATTTTCGATGGCGAACCTGGATATGGATTGTTGATTAGTTCTGGATATTCTCTATCATAGTTATGGCTATGCAAGGAGAATTACGGTTTCTGATCAAGAAACCTGATCTTTGTCCACACTAGGAAGTCGGGTGGACGATACTAGTTCGGAAGTGAAATTGTGTGGTTGATTGAGCGATCAGATTGGTATAGCGTACGGATGATATGTGTGCATCGTACGGATTTGAATGTAAATGATATTGAAAGAGTAGTTTAAATATTTGATTTTGGGTAAACAAAGTTAAATATCTTGTTATATAAGATAAAACTCCCCTTGATGAATCTATTGCTAGAAGGAAAGGATTTTGAAAGTGTTTGAAGTATAAAAGTAGTTTTATACAAGCTTGAAATGTTCCAAAGTTTTGAAAGATTTTATATATCTGAATATATATATATGTATAAAGGATCATATGAGGATTTTGGAAAAAGGTTTTGGGAACCTTTGGATTTGGAAAGGCTTTTGATTTTTGGGTAAAATCAATATTGAAATTTGGAAATCCTAGTTTGAGAATTATCGATTTTGGAATAATCGATTTTGTGTAAATGAGCTTTGTATGAGATTATACTAGGTGTATGATTTGAAGATACTATATGTGTATAGTATAAAATGTTTTGATGATGGCTCTGGGGAAAAAGGCGCTCCCTTGAAATGAACTTCTCAGGAGTACCACCGGGTGGTGCTGCCTTGAGCCCCAAGGGGGGTTCTAAAGTTGATCCTGTGAGGAGTCCGGACAAAACTAGTTCCTAGGGATTATGAGTAGAGTATCCCATAGCGAAAGTTGTGTGCGCCGCTGAGAGCCAACAGTCTGCGTTTGATTTTATCTCGGTAGACTGCGATCTATGGTATAACATAGCGAAAGTCGTGTGTGCCGCTGAGAGCCAACAGTCTGCGTTTGATTTTATATCAGTAGACTACGACCTATGTAGGAGTGGAGAAGTTTCATTACGACAGCGAAAATCAGAGGCCGCTGAGAGCCTGCAGTTACATGAACTTTTGCTGTGATGGCAACGTAACCCTGGATGTAACTGTGATCTGTTGTGTGGGATCCATGGCGTAATCGAGAGGCCGCGGAGAGCCTGCAGTTACATGGACTTTTGCTGTGACGGCAACGTAACCCTGGAATGTAACTGTGACCATGGATGGGTGTGACGCCCCACCTCTATACCCACGCTAGCCAAGAACACTACTGTGAATGTTGTCAACTAGCACGGAGAATAAGGCTGTTGAGGAGCGACCATCTGTATAATTGCTTTGTGCGAGTACCGATATGCCAGATAAAAATATAACTTTTCATCTCAAGAGGAAATCCGACACACCGACACAAACTCAAAGCTACTACACAGTGGCTATAAAGATCTTCGAAAACAAATATAGAAATAAACATAACATAAATCTGTCATAGACAATTCATATCACAAAGGCGGAAATAGATATGAATATTACACATGAAAGTGTACATCAGAGTAGTGGTCAAAAAGGATCCACGTATCACAAAAGAAATAGTTACATGAACTACACAAAAGAATAAGTATACATTATGGAGTCTATCTCTCAAATGTATACAACAAAAACTACTAATCTAAGTAGTAAGCCAAAAGTCAGAGGGATCAATCCCGCGAGAGAAGTCAAGCAGAAGCACCTGTAACATCTCGGTCTGACCCGAGTATTATTTAATAAGAAAATAATAAACGGGTCAGTCTAGCTATAAATATCAGATGAAGTGATATATAATAAGAGATATGACATAAACATATAATAATCACAATGCCAAGCTGTGATAAATAAGTAAATTGGAAATCAACAAGAGATTAATCAATATCACAATAATCTACTCAAGATAAAAAGGAATGTCATACTCCTAATTTCATTCACCAAGCCACAATATATGACACATATATCAATGCCCATCGTAAAAGTTGGTGAAACATAAATTCCAGAATTCAACACACGAGATCCAGAAATCACAAGGAAAGGATCAACGACGTCGTACAGCGGGACATCCGATGAACCAAATCACAATCAAAGGGAACAACGACGTCGTACAGCGGGACGTCCGATGAACCAAATCACAAAGACATAGCACGATGCTAGTCTAAATCACAAAAATGATCGTCATGATCATCGAGAAGTGTCAATTACACTAAGCTAGTAAATATAAAAGTTTAGCTTCATGTCCCATAACCACTTGCTTAACTTAAACATTTACGAACAAACTGTAAATCTCCACTAGAAAATTGTCACTAGAGGTTCAATCGAACAAGTCCAAGAATTAACCGACAAAGTAAACGCAAGCGTTTCATACCACTTGTTTTACTAAGCCGTTTAATTAGATTTCTCATACGAGTGAGGTAACGGTTTGTATATACTAATAGATTGGAAAACGGTTTTATAAACGAATTTGGTATTAAAATAGTATTGAAATCGTTTGAGGAAAGAGTTTTGATATTTACTACTAGTATAGAAAACCTTTATATTTTTAAAGTGACAAATCACGAAGAAGATTGTAAGAACAATCAATCACAAAAATTCACATACGAAGACGTGAAGAAAATCCAACGAAATCGATAAAGGGTCCATCGAAATGGATATTCAAAAATCCCTAAAAAGAGTCATCAAAGTCATAATAGATGATAACAACAAATAGGATTATCACGAATCGATTTAAATTGGAATTTCAATCCAAAAAGGCAAATTGGACTCAAACAGCAGGTTCAGTCGAGTGAACAGAGTTTTCAGTCGACTGACCCTGTACCTGGAAATTTCCCAGGTTCAGGAAACTTTCTGTTTCCAGTTTCAGTCGACTGTGCAGAGTTTTTCAGTGGACTGAAACATGTCTGGAAACTCTCGGGTTTCAGGTTCAGTCGACTGAACAGAGTTTTCGGTCGACTGAATCATGCCTGGGCTGTTTTTCAGCCTTATTCAAATGAAGAGCAAACTCTTCCAAAATGCAACCGGACGAACATTGGCTCTAAGGATTTATGCCAATCGGCAACCCGGCCCTATATGCTCCTCGGTGCATCACCAAAAACATCATCAAACATCCATAAAAGGATTTCACACAAATTTGACTTAAAAACTCAAACAATTTGAATATTCACAAAACCAATCCAAATCAAGAGCAAATGCACATGAAGAAGTGTTAGGAATTCATACCCAACAACCAAAGATAATTATAGTCATAGATGTGAGATAAAAATCTCACCTTTGCACTAAAATTTATGAAGATGAAGCTTGAAAGCAATGGCAAGAACAAGCACTCTTCAATCTCAACACTAGAAGCTTGAATCTAATCTTAAAAGAGAAACATTCCCTAAATTAGGTTTAGGAAATTTCTGAAATTCAAAGAGAGAATGAGTTGGAGAAGAAGAAGAGGAAGCTTACCAATGGGTTCTCATGAACTTTGGAGCAAGGAGATGGATTTGCAAAGCAAGCTAGGGCTTAGGAATTTCTATTTCCCATTCTCTTCCTCCATTTTTGCTTGAGCTTGAGTGTTAGGAAAATAGAAGAGAAGTGAATGAAGAGGAGAGTGTTGGAACTGAGTTAAGTGGCTAATTGGCTCAGCCCAACCAAAGCCCTAAGCGGGAAAAAGTAGCAAAAATCAACTTTCTCCAAACATATCGAAGCTTATACTCAAAAAGGTCGCAAACGACATTTTGAACTCAATGGAGGTGGTCCCGAGTCCTAATTCTACCATATGCAAAAAGTAGCTTTTCAGACTAAAATCCGACTAACGATAAAATATTTAAATATAAAAATCGATAAATATGCGGGTTGTTACAGACTCCCCTCCTTAAAGAAATTGCGTCCGCGCAATAAGTAAGAAGGAAATATATGAAGTAACAACCATAGAAGCATATTAACACAAAAGAAAATTTGAAATAGGAAGTTCACCCTAAAGTGCACAAAAGAGTTAGCAAGAAATCTGGTGAAACTTCAATTTCCACAATAACACCGGGCTCAAGAATGAAAACCGGAATCCCTAAGGCATTCCCGTAGATAAAAGACGTGGGGAACGTCAAGAATAGCAGAAAATTGAGCCGGTGCAATGGCGTAGTACAAAAACGGTACGCCCGAGAAACTAGAAACTCAAATAATTTGGGACATCAGCGTAGTACAAAAACGGTACGCCCAATGAACCAAAGCAAAGACATCGATGTAGTACAAACGGTACATCCGATGAATTAAATAGCAAAGACATCGATGTAGTACAATAGTACATCCGATGAATCAAAGGCAAAGACATCGATGTAGTACAACGGTACATCCAATGAATCAAATAGCAAAGACATCGATGTAGTACAAACGGTACATCCGATGAATCCAAAGAAAAGACATCGATGTAGTACAACGGTACATCCGATGAATCAAAAGGAAAGACATCGATGTAGTACAACGGTACATCCGATGAATCAAAAGCAAAGACATCGATGTAGTACAAACGGTACATCCGATGAATCAAAAGCAAAGACATCGATGTAGTACAAACGGTACATCCGATGAATCAAAAGCTCAAAGCCCGAATGATTTTCGGAACACCGACGTAGTACAAAAACGGTACGTCCAATGAACCGAACACAATAAAAGGACATCGGACGCTAGTCCTTAAAAGGAATGAGATAAAGCTCAATAAAACGAAGTATACCAAAACGTCCGATGAACTTGATAGAAAAATAATTCCATTCAGACAACATCAAAGAATCAACCACTTGTTGCTTACGACAAAGCGCATTGGCAACATGATTTCCTTTCTCGGGAATAAAAGAATATCAAGATCATAAGATGCTAGGAACTCGAGTCAACATAAAGTTCCTTATGAGAAAATAATTATTCCAAAGATTTATGATCGAGGTAGAGAACAAATTTTTCATCCAAAAATGATGATGCCAAATTCCAAAAGTAAAAACAATAGCCGCGAACATTAGATCATGAGTGGCATATCTAGTCTCGATAAGCTATAATGATTTAGAAACACAAGTGATAGAACGTTCTCCTTTGCAAGAGAATGGCATTCCAAACCAATAGGTACAAATAGCAAAGTCTTGGTTCCCCTTCAGGAATCACAAGAAGGAATAAGAGTATCAAAAAGAAAGAACTTCTTTTAAAATAATTCTCTTCTCCGAAAAGTTAAAACTTTCAAAATTACATTTATCATTATGTAATAATCTTTCTAGAAAAATTTACATTTTTACAAGTTAATATATCGTGTCTGATTGTCACATCAAAGCGTTTAGGAAATTCCTATCGATAACGTTGATCAAGCGCATCGACCAAAATTCTTAAAGCACTCAACGGGCAATACAATCACAAAGTCATCTTTTCTAGGATAAATAAATCTCTTAAAAAGTTTTAAGAATATTCTTTGTTCGTTTTAAGAGCAAAAATCAAATTGCACTTATAATTAAATCTTATGAAAAAGATTCGTAAAATTTTAAATTTCTATTTTCATCCAAAATCAATAAATACAAGAATGGTCTCATTGAAATATTCATAGAATATTCGATTTATAAAACGGATGAAACAAGCTGGACAAATTGAATGACATAATAATTCATTCATAGGAATCATAACAAGTGCGGAATGCGATAAGTGAAATGCTAACTTCCGCAACTTGTAGCAAATGAAAACGCTGGTAAAGTTGAACTAAAAAGACCTTAGCACCACACAAAAGATTACTTAGGTCATAATCCTAAGACAAGTCAAATATACCGGAAAAATTCTCAAACTATTTAGATGAGAGAAATAACACTTTCCTCACCATAAGAACTTTAAAGAATAAAATGATGCCATCAAGATGGAATCAAAATCACAAAGAAAAATAGAAATCTGCTTAACAGATTGAAAATGTCGAAGATGAATAATCCACTCGGAAAAATAGGATATGGGATTCACAATGATTAAGCCAATCCTTACAGAAAGGTCAATTCCAAAGCCAAAGCAAAAATATCGGCTCGGAAAGAAAAGTCACTTAAAACAATCTCGACACCTAAACAAAAGCAAATTGAGTGATGCGGATCTACCATCCGGATTCGCAATTCTCAATGAAGTCAATAAGCCCAAAATATTCAAAGAAAAAGAATCAACAAGTTCTTTTGGTATAAAAATAATGAGATGAAACCCATATCAAAAAGAACTCAAATAGAAAGTTCACGAATTAAAACAATGCCATCGAGGATTGAATGAAAATACCTTGACCAAAAGTTGTAGCCTTCCTTCTCACTTGCTTGGAAGCTTAGGACACGAAGATAAAAGATGACCCGAACCTTTGCAATAACGGCAAAAGAGGGGTTTCGGGCACTCCCTTACATGGTGGTCTGTGGAACCACAATTGTAGCATCGTCCAAGACTAGAGGTAGGAACATTTGCTACCAGAGTTTGTTGCTTCCCTTTCTTATTAGAATCGGGGCCCTTGAATTTGATAGGCCTCTTCAAGCTATTGTCGAAGTTCCGTTGGGCACGCACAACTTCAACATCACCTTCATTATCGGCCTCTTCAAGACGAAGAGCGATATCAATAAGCTAATCAAATGAAACCTCAAGTTTCAGGAGTAATGGCTTCTTAAGATTCTTATTCAAGCCATAGACAAATCTCTGATTTTTCTTCAATGGGGTATTAATGTACTCAACCCCGTATTTGGACAGAGATTCGAAGGGTGCGACATAGTCTGTCACAGAAGATTCACCTTGAACAAGATCTATGAAACGCCGGGCTAAGGTTACTTTTTCAGCCTCCGGCACAAATTTCAATTCGAATCTTCCCCGGAATTGCTCCCAAGTAAGATCCGCCTCAACGATTTCAGAAATTAAAAGCTCATACCAATCCAATGCTCTTTCTTGGAGCATGCTAGAAGCCACTTGGACTCGATGTAGATCAATAAGGTTCATGCGAGAAAAGATGCGATCGCATGATTTGAGCCAAGCTTGAATTTCAATAACACTCTCGGATCCCTTGAATGGCCCTCCACCCAAATCGGTGTAGTCTTTGCACAAGCGTGCAAAACCGGATCTAGGATGAGTAGGCTCCTGATTGGGTCCGGCAGCTTGAGCGTTCTTCACGAGATCCAAAAGCTGCTGAGCAGACATGAATACTCCATCCTGAGGAGTAGCGCTAGATTGACCGGCGCTGGAACGGCCTGGTCTAACCATTTCTCTTCTTTAAGAAAGAAAGAAAGAAGAGGAAAAAGTTATTCTCAAAATGAATATCAAGCAATCTTGATAGATAAAACAAGGAATCATAAAGAAAATAGGATGAATCGGTACGAAGACCCGAATAAAATCCTAAAGCACAACTCCTAAGAAAGACTTAGGACAATGATCCTTGTTAAATTATTCTACATTGTTCCAAAGTTTGGCTCTGATACCAAGCTGTGACGCCCCACCTCTATACCCACGCTAGCCAAGAACACTACTGTGAATGCTGTCAACTAGCACGGAGAATAAGGCTGTTGAGGAGCGACCATCTGTATAATTGCTTTGTGCGAGTACCGATATGCCAGATAAAAATATAACTTTTCATCTCAAGAGGAAATCCGACATACCGACACAAAATCAAAGCTACTACACAGTGGCTATAAAGATCTTCGGAAACAAATATAGAAATAAACATAACATAAATCAGTCATAGACAATTCATATCACAAAGGCGGAAATAGATATGAATATTACACATGAAAGTGTACATCAGAGTAGTGGTCAAAAAGGATCCACATATCACAAAAGAAATAGTTACATGAACTACACAAAAGAATAAGTATACATTATGGAGTCTATCTCTCAAATGTATACAACAAAAACTACTAATCTAAGTAGTAAGCCAAAAGTCAGGGGGATCAATCCCAAGAGAGAAGTCAAGCAGAAGCACCTGTAACATCTCGGTCTGACCCGAGTATTATTTAATAAGAAAATAATAAACGGGTCAGTCTAGCTATAAATATCAGATGAAGTGATATATAATAAGAGATATGACATAAACATATAATAATCACAATGCCAAGCTGTGATAAATAAGTAAATTGGAAATCAACAAGAGATTAATCAATATCACAATAATCTACTCAAGATAAAAAGGAATGTCATACTCCTAATTTCATTCACCAAGCCACAATATATGACACATATATCAATGCCCATCGTAAAAGTGGGTGAAACATAAATTCCAGAATTCAACACACGAGATCCAGAAATCACAAGGAAAGGATCAACGACGTCGTACAGCGGGACATCCGATGAACCAAATCACAATCAAAGGGAACAACGACGTCGTACAGCGGGACGTCCGATGAACCAAATCACAAAGACATAGCACGATGCTAGTCTAAATCACAAAAATGATCGTCATGATCATCGAGAAGTGTCAATTACACTAAGCTAGTAAATATAAAACTTTAGCTTCATGTCCCATAACCACTTGCTTAATTTAAACATTTACGAACAAACTGTAAATCTCCACTAGAAAATTGTCACTAGAGGTTCAATCGAACAAGTCCAAGAATTAACCGACAAAGTAAACGCAAGCGTTTCATACCACTTGTTTTACTAAGCCGTTTAATTAGATTTCTCATACGAGTGAGGTAACGGTTTGTATATACTAATAGATTGGAAAACGGTTTTATAAACGAATTTGGTATTAAAATAGTATTGAAATCGTTTGAGGAAAGAGTTTTGATATTTACTACTAGTATAGAAAACCTTTATATTTTTAAAGTGACAAATCACGAAGAAGATTGTAAGAACAATCAATCACAAAAATTCACATACGAAGACGTGAAGAAAATCCAACGAAATCGATAAAGGGTCCATCGAAATGGATATTCAAAAATCCCTAAAAAGAGTCATCAAAGTCATAATAGATGATAACAACAAATAGGATTATCACGAATCGATTTAAATTGGAATTTCAATCCAAAAAGGCAAATTGGACTCAAACAGCAGGTTCAGTCGAGTGAACAGAGTTTTCAGTCGACTGACCCTGTACCTGGAAATTTCCCAGGTTCAGGAAACTTTCTGTTTCCAGTTTCAGTCGACTGTGCAGAGTTTTTCAGTGGACTGAAACATGCCTGGAAACTCTCGGGTTTCAGGTTCAGTCGACTGAACAGAGTTTTCGGTCGACTGAATCATGCCTGGGCTGTTTTTCAGCCTTATTCAAATGAAGAGCAAACTCTTCCAAAATGCAACCGGACGAACATTGGCTCTAAGGATTTATGCCAATCGGCAACCCGGCCCTATATGCTCCTCGGTGCATCACCAAAAACATCATCAAACATCCATAAAAGGATTTCACACAAATTTGACTTAAAAACTCAAACAATTTGAATATTCACAAAACCAATCCAAATCAAGAGCAAATGCACATGAAGAAGTGTTAGGAATTCATACCCAACAACCAAAGATAATGATAGTCATAGATGTGAGATAAAAATCTCACCTTTGCACTAAAATTTATGAAGATGAAGCTTGAAAGCAATGGCAAGAACAAGCACTCTTCAATCTCAACACTAGAAGCTTGAATCTAAGCTTAAAAGAGAAACATTCCCTAAATTAAGTTTAGGAAATTTCTGAAATTCAAAGAGAGAATGAGTTGGAGAAGAAGAAGAGGAAGCTTACCAATGGGTTCTCATGAACTTTGGAGCAAGGAGATGGATTTGCAAAGCAAGCTAGGGCTTAGGAATTTCTATTTCCCATTCTCTTCCTCCATTTTTGCTTGAGCTTGAGTGTTAGGAAAATAGAAGAGAAGTGAATGAAGAGGAGAGTGTTGGAACTGAGTTAAGTGGCTAATTGGCTCAGCCCAACCAAATCCCTAAGCGGGAAAAAGTAGCAAAAATCAACTTTCTCCAAACATATCGAAGCTTATACTCAAAAAGGACGCAAACGACATTTTGTACTCAATGGAGGTGGTCCCGAGTCCTAATTCTACCGTATGCAAAAAGTAGCTTTTCGGACTAAAATCCGACTAACGATAAAATATTTAAATAAAATATTTAAATATAAAAATCGATAAATATGCAGGTTGTTACAATGGGGGTGATGATTTCCAGAGTATTCTCACCAAAGATATATCCTCTATTTTCAAAAAATTTTTTCTATATTTATATTAAAATTATTTTTCAAGTATTTTCACTGGATGTTGAAAACGGGTCTACTAAGTACTTCTAGATTTTCAGTCGTATGCCTAAGCAACGTATGACCGAATTTCTATGAGAACGAAGATGGACTGGTTGAAACATCGAGTAATAGAATGGTATTTTTATAAAGCTATTTTAATAATGCTATATAGATTTTAAAGGTGTTTTAAAAATGATCAATGAATATTTTGACTGGTTTTATAATATTTAATGAATTTTGGCTTCGTTCCTTTTCGACGATGAAAAGATTCAAAGGGGGAAGGAATGTAATAACCCGAATTTCAGGGCATCTGTTAATTGGAAATTAATAGAATTAAAATTGTTAATATACTTATTTGTAAATTGAACAAATGAAATTCTGATATATATATAGATATCTGAATATATAAATAAACTTAAAATTTCAACAAAAATTTGAATTATAAGTATTTGAAAAATAAAGATTGAATATATATATATATATATATATATATATAGATAAGCATATTTTAAGTTAAAAAAAAATTAAGATGTGTTTGCTTAAAAGTATATATTTATATTTATAAGTTAATTTTTTTTGTTTTTTTATTAGAATTGGAATTATGGATCTAAATTGAAACTTAAAAGATAAATACTTTAAATTATTTTGGATTTAAAACAGGATTTGTTTTATATTATTTTCCTTAAAAGAAACTTTCTTAAGAAAAGTGACTGTTAATTATTATATATTATACATAATTACAAAATGTAAGTTTAATAAACAAAATTTGAACAAAAAGAAGTTTGATTCCACTTAAGATATTATTAATATAAAACAAAAATTTAACTATAATAAGGAAAATTTATTAATGCTCAAAGAATTACAAGTGGCAACTTATTGTTACATGCAAATATAATGTGATTAATTTGCTCCATAATTTAACAAGTGTTAATAAAGTTTAACAAGTGGCAACTAACTCTTTAAGAAAAATATATATATAATATGCAGTAGGAGAAATCAGGTTACACTTTTTCTTCATTCTCAAAACAAACTAAAAAAAATGATGATGAACTGTATAATATTTCAAACCAGCGAAGTGTTTAACCTGAAATCAAATAAACCAGGAAATTCAAAACCTGGAGATTTAAACCAGTACCAAACAACTCAAGTTCATCTCAGATCTTAATTTCATGAGTTAGATCAAGGGAATAACTAAAACAAAAACTTGGATCAGCTCAATAAATCTCAATTTAGCTTCAGTTCCATGGTGCAATGCAGATCAAAAGCATGGCAATCCCTTGTTCCAGGATATAAGGTGAGAAAACGAACCTATGTTTGATTAAAATCTGTTGCATGATATAGGTGTATGTAGAAATGATGTGTTAATGGTTAGCATGAATGGAATTTAACTTGCATGTTAATAAATATCTGAGTTATACTTGTGTATGTCTAAGAACAAGGAAGCTTGCTCTGTTCAAAATTTTATAGGTAAGTAAAACTACTAAACTGAAATTGCATGAAGTGACACAGGATGAATCCTTGAATTATGTTATGAATCATGTGTTCATGATGATTAAGAAATGATTTTTATGTAGATAGGAGTGTGTTAGAATCAGAGTTCAAAACTGGGTCAGGCTAGCAAGCCTCTGCTTAACATTTCAGGTTCGAAACCTGATTCAAAAAGTAAAATGATTTTTGGACCCTAATCCCTGAACAAAACGTGTTTGTTTAAACATAAGTAAAGTTTTAAAAGTATATTATGTAAAATAAGTTTGAATATGTTTTGGAAATAAAAGGGAACAGTGGAAAACCTAAATTGGGTGAAAATAAATCTCAATGATTTATTAATTTACGCTTATAACCTGAGTTCCCTTAGTAAACTAGGATTTTTGAAATCAATCTGAATTTTTTTTAGTTAATTATTTCTAGAATAATTCGAGGATGAACTAAAATTTGTTTTTAAGCTATTTCTGGCGATCGTCAAACTTTTGGGTTGGCCGGAATTTTGTTGAAGTTACTTGGCGATTGAGAATGCCAGGAAAAATGGTTGACGTGACGTTTGATCATTGTGGCATTGACAATGGGTCAAATTAGGGTTTATAGGCATGGATGGGTTGACGAGGATTTTTGGGTTCTTCACGTTGACTGGAAGCATCGGTCTCGATGTGGTGTGGGGGAAAATGGAGTGTGGTCTGTGGCGAAGTTGTGAATGAATTTCCATGTTTTCTGGCGGTCGTGATTGACGAGGCGAGGCTTATTTCGTTGATCTTTGCCGTTTCAGTTAAGAGTTCAGGGATCATTTTCGATGTGACGCCCCACCTCTATACCCACGCTAGCCAAGAACACTCCGGAGTAGTGCTGTCAACTAGCACGGAGAATAAGGCTGTTGAGGAGCGACCATCCATGTAATTGCTTATCACACGGTGGCTATAAATAATCTTCGGAAACAAACATAGAAATAATCATATCACAAATCAGTCACAGATATCCATATCACAAAGGCGGAAGAAGATATGAATATATAACTAACACATGAAAGTGTACATCAGAGTAGTGGTCAGTAAGATCCACGATAATACAAAAGAATAGCAACACGTGCTATACAAAAGAATACAACTATGAGTCTATATCTCAAGTGTATACAACAAAAACTGCTAATCTAAACAGTTAGCCAAAAGTCAGAGTGATGAATCCCTGGGAAGAAGTCAAGCAGAAGCACCTGTAACATCTCGGTCTGACCCGAGTATTATTTAAGAAATTAATAAACGGATAAGTCTAGCTATAAATATCAGATGACATGATATAACATAAAAGATATGGCATAAACATAAACATCCATAACGACATACCACTATAAGTATGTAAATAATGATCAACAGAAGATCAATCAATAAGAGATAATCAATATCACAAGAATCTTCTCAAAGATTCGAAGAGGGCATCATACCCTAAACTTGTACTCATAACAAGTCAATGACATAAATTCCAGAAATCAACACGAGAAATCCAGAAATCATAAAAAGGGAAAGAGGCCTATCACATGACGGTCCGAAGACCAAGGGGAGCTACCCCGCATGTGTGAATGGAATCACACAGATTGAGGTCAAGACTAACCAAAAAGCAGAAAGGTATGTGTGAATGGAATCACACAAGTGGTGTCTAGTCTAACCTTGCAATGAAAGAGATATCGCGCAATTGCTAGTCTAATTCATAAAGCAATCATCAAGATCAACGAGAAGTGTCAATTACACTAAGCTAGTAAATATAGAAGTTTAGCTTCATGTCCCATAACCACTTGCTTAACTTAAATATTTACGAACAAACTGTAAATCTTCACTAATAAAATTGTCACAAGAGGTTCAATCGAACAAGTCCAAGAATTAACCGACGAAGTGAACGCAAGCGTTTCATACCACTTGTTTTACTAAGTCGTTTAATTAGATTTCTCATCCGAGTGAGGTAAAGGCTTGTATATACTAATAGATTGGAAAACGGTTTAAGAAAAGAGCTTTGTTATTAAAAATAGAGTTGAAATTGTTTGTTAAAAGAGTTTTGATATTTACTACTAGTATTGAAACCTTTATATTATAAAGTGACAAAACACACAAGCAAGTGTAGAAACAATCAGTCACAAAGATCGCATATGGAGATGCGAATAAAATCCAAGGAAATCAGCTCAATGTTTTTCAGATAAGATCCCCTACGGAGGGAGGTCCGGGGGGGTGGCAACCCCCCAAGGTGGGGGTGCGGGGGCAACGCCACCGCTTACGGGGTTCGACCTGCCCGGTCAGGTCGCGGGGGTCCAGGGGGCAGCGCCCCCGGCAGGGTGCGGGGCAGCGCCCCGACCAAAACGGTACGACCTAGTGAAGACAAAATGAGGTCTAACGACCTAAAGGGATAGGGTCGAGCGACCTAAAGGTGTTCGCGACCTAACGATGACTCGCGACTTAACGAAGAGGGGGTGAGCGACCTATGTCATAAACGAGACCGAGTGACCTAAGGGAATAAGGGCCGAGCGATCTAGCATTCGAACGACCTAAAAGAGGCGTGGCCTAAAGGAGACGCGACCTAAAAGAGGCGCGACCTAAAGGAGACGCGACCTAAAAGAACATAAGGTCAAACGACCTAACTGTATTGGGTCACGCGACCTAAAGAGAGGCGGCCTAGCGACCTAGAGTGCACACGTCCAAAAGTGGGAACGACCTATCGAGGTAAGGTCCAACGACCTACGACCTAAACAAATAGGCCAAGCGACCTATAGGGTTAACGGTCTAACGACCTAACAGTTATGGGGTCACGCGACCTAACTAAGTACGCGACCTAGTGGGTAAGGGAGCCGAGCGACCTAACTGCATCCAGTGACGAGCGACCTAATGGAGTCAAGTAGCGAGCGACTTAACTAGTTAACGACTCAAGGGGGTCAACGACCTAAAGGTCCAACGACCTAAAGGTCCAACGACCTAAACCCAAACACACGAAAAGTGGCCAGAACGACCTAGGGGTTAACTCACATGCGACCTACGACCTAAGGCCCATGCGACCTACGACCGAACTCCGATACGAGCTAATAAGGCCAGAACGACCTAGGAGTTAACTCACATGCGACCTACGACCTAAGGCCCATGCGACCTACGACCTAACTCCGATACGAGCTAATAAGGCCAGAACGACCTAGGAGCAGAAAATCCACCAAAACGCTAAAAATCGGAGTTTTTCGCCAACCCAATCCAAACCAAATGCAAATATACATGCAAACACGATAGGGATTCATTCCCAACAGTCCAATATTGATATAGACTAGATTTGTGAGATAAAAATCTCACCTTTGCACTAAAGTTTATGAAGATGAAGCTTGAAAGCAAGGAGAAGCAATCCAAAGCTTGAATCCAATATCTTCTACTTGAATTTGGAGTTGAATGTTGGATTTGCAGTTGAATTTGTGCTTGGAGTTTTAATTTCCCATTCCCTCCACCATTAATGCCAAAGCTTGATTAGTTAGGAAATTTATGAAGAGTGAGGAGAAGAGGGTTGGAACTTGGGCTTAATAGGCTAAACTAACCCAAAGTCCAAAGCGGGAAAAGTTAGTGAAATTTCACTAACTCCAAACCTATCGATGTTTATACTTAAAAAGTTGTAAACGACATTTCGAACTCAATGGAAGTGGTCTCGAGTCCTAATTTGACCATTTGCAAAAAGTAGCTTTTCGGACCAAAATCCGATTAACGAGTTAATATTTAAATAAAATATTTAAATACAAACTCGATAAATATGCGGGTTGTTACATTCGATTTTTCAGATGTTCTCATGGTTCTGGGTATTGGGGTTGGTTAGTAAGGTGAATGATGACTTGTTGAGGGGGTTGTTGATGATCGGAGCAACTCCGACGCCGTGTGCATGTGCACGCGATATGGTGCTATGTTTGGAAACATGGTTGGTTTGGGAAGAAGAAGTTTTCTAGGGGGAAGTCTCGTGAAAATTATGTCATGACCCGAAGATAAAATTGTGTGGTTCATCTTGAAGAATAGCTTGGGAGTTTTGAATAAAACCCGGGTGTAGTGATTGATGGGTGCTGTTTTATTTTTATTTTTAATTTTTTTTTGTGACAACAATGAACCAGATTTTTGTTATGTTTGAATAACCAGATTTTGATTTTAAAAAAAAGCTTTATTCTAAGATTTCAAAAATTTATATAATTATAAATAAATTGTTTTTGACAAAGGTTTAAGATTTAATGTGTTTGTATGGTTTTGAATTAGGATAATTACTTAAAATAATTGATTAAAGAATGATTAGTAATTTATAAATTTTTCATTAAAGATCAATTAATTTACTTAAGTAATTAAATGATGATTTACTAAAGGATCATTAATTAGTATGATAAATTAGAGAGTCTTTAATTACTTAGTTTAATTTATTAAAGTGTAATTAATTGTGGAAGGGGATTGGAATCAAGTCAATTAATGAATATGATTTATTTAAGATCTATTAATTGATGCGAATAATTAATGTAATTAATTTTAATTAATTGATTAATGATAATAATTAATGGTCTATCTTAAAGGTTAATTAAAACCTTGTATGATTAAAGATAAATCTATTGAAGATTAATTTAACCTTTAATTTTTAATTAATGATTAAGGTTAATTAGTTGAGGATGATTAACCAATAGAATAATTAGGGTAATTACTCGATAATAGTGATTAAAGGTAATCAAATTAAGACGAATTTATTTGAGTAATTAATTTGGAATAGTTAATTACTTGATTATGTCTGGATATTCTAAGTAATCTAATATTAATTAAATAAGCAATAATTAAATAATGTAATTAGGGGTTGATTACTTGATATAAGAAGGGTTATTACTTAGTGAGTAATTAAAGTCATTAATTACTAAGTATAATAAATTAAGGTTATGTGACTGATTTTAGTTAATTAATTAAGATTGATTAATTAACGATAATCATTTGATGTTGGGTTAAGTATAAGTACTTAAGGTAATTAATGAGGTGAAATTACTTAGAAAAGTAATTAATGGATAATTATTGAATGTAAATAAATAAAAAGGGAAATTACTTGATGGGAAGTAATTAAAGGATAAATACTTGGTGAAAGAAATTAAGTGATAATTACTCGGTGTAGTTAAATGGTTAAATAAAATAATTAATCAAGGAGTTGATTTAATTGATGAAGTAAATAAGGAAAGTTAATTATTGATTGTGATTAATTGAGGATTGGTTAATGAAGGTATTTAAGTTAAAGGTTAATTTTTAAAGGGAATTTAAGAATAATTAACTAATGAAAGTAATTAGAGGATCATTAATTAATGTAAGTAATAAAAGTGATCAATATTGCCTTTGAATGATGATAAGTGCCTTGGATTGATTGATATCTCTAATAGTAATTGCTTTGTGATATGATATGTTTGAGAGGACAGTGATAATGCGTTTATCTATCATTTATGAACTGCTGTGTGAAAGTGTTATCCAGTAATTAAAGTTGAATTGTATTTAATTGAATAACTTGGGTTTTTGATGACTTTGGATTCGAAGAGACCGGAGTCGGGTATTAGTAAATTCCCGAAACCACTTCGTTTCTTTAAAATTGATATATGTTACCCCGATTTATATAAGTTGTATGCTTTTGTATTCCATGTTAGATGGGTTTACTCACGCTGGTTTCCAGCCTAACCCGGGTGTTACTTTAATGTAATGCTCGGGTCAGACCGAGTATTACAGGTTTTCAGGTAGAACGATCTGGAGCTCAGGAGGCGTGCTGGATGGCAAGAGCGTATCGAATATTTCCGTTGTATAGTATAGTATTTTTGGGTATCTGCGACATGATAATTGAGTATATTCAATGTCTGTGTATTTGTGACTCTGATTGTATTAAAGTGTAATTCGACAGATACAATATTCATTTGTAAACTGGTATTATTATTATTATTATATTTTGTCCGCTGCGAATGTGAGATTGTGTGTTTATTTTCTGTTCTTTTTCTTCTATCTCTTTCTTCTTTTTCATAACTATCTGGAATTTTCGGGTTCGGAATTTCCGGGTTGTTACAAAGGAAATATTGCTTTATATATCAAAATATATTTTATATAAAATCATTTAAAACCTTTATATAAGAAAATAACAAGTACGCTCTCATATATATACACACTCAACTCATTCTAGAGTACTACAGACTCTATTCAATGAGTAATCCCCACCAGAGCCAAGGTTCTCGCTTAACCTTTCAGCTCTGATACCAAATGTAATGACCCAAAATTTTCTTACCCGAAAATTCCAGATAGTTATGAAAAAAGAAGAAAGAGATAGAAGAAGAAGAACAGAAACACCAAACATCTCACAATCGCAGTGGATAAAATATAATAAATAATAATAATAGCTTACAAAAGAATACTATATCTGTTGATTACATTTCAATACATCAGAGTTTCACATATATTCAAATGTTGGTCATATACAATCAATTTATCACAGAATTAAATAATATAATTACAGCGGAAATATTCTAAGCAATATTGTCATCCTGCTTGCCTTCTGAGCTCTAGAACGTACCTACTTGAAAATCTGTAATGCTCGGTCTGACCCGAGCATTACACCAAAGTAACACCCGGGTCAGGCTGGAAACCAGCGTGAGTAAACCCATCAAACATGGAAAACAACGCATACTACTTATATAAAACCCGGGTATCTCAACAAATTTATAAGTCACACTTTGTTATAGACATAACTTATTTTCAAATAAGTTTTCTAAGTGTCAAAATTTAGATTTAATAATCCAATTCATTTGAACCCAATCATTCCAAACTATCAATTTCTCATATTAATTTATAAGAAATTCGAAGTGGTTTCGGGTATCTCCCAATACCCGATTCCAACCACTTCGAGTCTCATGTAATCCTATCCCAAGTTATATATACGAATAACACATCCACTTCATATCAGAGATAACAACCCATTCAAAGCATCCAATATCATTCAATCGTCCATAAGCAAAGTTTGTTCGCTACCGATATTAATTAAATTAATTCTGATTGAATTTCTAACCTCCACCATTTAGGATTCTTCACTTGTCACTAATTAATTTCCAAATCAATTTACCAATCAATCCTTCATTTTTCATCTTAATTAATCACCTTGGTTTAAATATATTTTCAGTAACATTCATATAATTATCTTTGTTTAATTACACGATATTAATTATTCTTATCCAAAATCAATAAGTATTCTTTAATTATCCCATAAATTTGTTGACTATATTAATCTTATATATTCTTAATTGCTTATATGAATTAACTCTCATAAGTCACTTATTATGGGTTAATCAATCTTTGATTTATACTATTAATTATAAAACCCAAGGATCTTCAATTATAATTTTAATTTATCCTAATCAAATTTATTTCTCTTAATTAAACCACAATATTAATCATTTTCGATTAATTCCAAAACTGTAATTAACTATCCCTTTTATTTACCTCATTAAATAAATCAGTTACTCCATTATTAACCATCTTAATCTACCCCTTGACTAATTACACCAATAATTATATTTTATTAATTTCATTGAGTAACTATTTATAATCATCATATGATTATTCTGAATTACTTACACTTAATCAGTTAACTTAAAACTTAATTTATTAATTCAAACCCTTCATTACTAAATTAATTAACCCAATCGTTAATTAATTGGATTAATTAATTTTCCATCTTAATTACCTCACTAATTAAACGAATCACAAATCATTAAGCCCTTGTCAACATTAAGATGAAACATTTCCTTATTTATGACTTAAGTTTTAAGACAATTTTAAAACCCAAATACTTTGAGTCAAACCAAAATTAACTCGGAAAACCAATCAAAGATCCAAAGTCACACCATCATCAGTGCACATCCAATCAATTTAATCATGCAGCCAAAAACATAAATTTAACCATTTAAATTTTAAATAAAATCCGACAAAGTGAGATTTACTCACCTTTAATTCTGCCGTTTGAAAATCTTCCCAAACTGGCTTGTTTCCATGATTTTACACCTTGAATAAACATCATACAATTTCTTAATATTTAAATTAACCAAACAGTTAATTTCACAATCAATAAATTTAACTTTGAACTTTCCTTTAATAAATTGCTCAGTGACTGAAATAATTAAATGTGTTAATTAACAATTCATCACCATAGTGCATTTTCCTCAACAGTAAGTTCTAAACATGCATATTTATTTTATTTCATTTATAAAAACTTACTGTTGATTTAAATAATAAGTCAATAAATTTACGAACTGCATACAACTAATCTATATAAGTTTTTCTTTAAAAACTGATTTTATATGAACTCTCATATATGTTATTTATTCAAAAACTTTTACACTCATTGTCCCATATATATATATATATATATATATATATATATGTGTGTGTGTGTGTGTGTGTGTCAAACTGATTTCAAAATAAAATTATTTAAACCTTATGTTAATGTACTATTTGAAATTGGTAACTCCAATCTTTCCCTTTTTTTTAACTAAATAAAACAGGAAGGAAATATTCTCACCTAATCTCACAGGAACCCCACTACCTTCGAACTGGCGTCGGCACCACACCTCAAACGCTAAACCATTCCAGCCTCACAATCTTGCCTCTCCAGTGTTCATGCGAGCCTCCACACCTTCGCGAGAACCCCGTTGACAATCGACTCCAACTTCCCGAACTCGACGACATGCCGACGACTTTGCCTCCCAACGACCCTCACGAGAACACGGCGACTCAGATTCGCCACCACCACAACGAAGCCATAATTTCGATGCTCTGCCAAGGATTAATTATGAAGGAGAGATCGATTACAACGTAGCTGGGAACTTCGATTTATTGATTTGGGAAAACCCTATTTTTCTCAATCGGCTCTAGTTTGAGAAGGACGGAGATGAAAAGGGGTTCGGCCCTTTATTCGTTTTCTAATATCATACGAGAAGATGGAATTATCACTGAGGTATCAGCCATTTTCAAAGCAGTGTCCTCCTTCTATTCCTTTCCTGACTCTCGATTTTGTTCACGAATGAAAAGGATAAGGCATAGACATGATATAAAGTTGGGAAAGCGTATTGGAGAAGATTACTGTTTAATTGATTTTACTTTTATATAATTTTATTCAAAATATCACAAACTCCTATCGACGCGTTTATATACCGTACGATTACGCGATAACTCCAAACATTACGAAAATTGAAATCAGAAAATAATACGATATTACGGACCCAATGGAACTGGTTGCGTCAAATTCCGAGACTGTGCCTCGGAAGGCTATTTTAAAATTCCAATTTAGACGATATACTATTAAAATTGAACAAATTATCTTTAAATTAAATTTTAACTACTCTACTATCTTCAGTATCATCATTATAGATTCTATACGCCTTCAAACTATTTTAATCAGGCTTAGAATCTCAGATTCAACAATTTACCAAATTTCAATTATTAAATTCAATATTTAAACTATACAATTCAATGATTTCATTATCAAGTAAATATTGATATCTTGAATTTAAGTTAAAATTAACTTTTAAATATTTTAAAATCAATTAGTTATTCCAATTTAATTTGTCAAAATTTTTGGGTCGTCACAAATCATCTTAAACCCGAACTAAGTTATAAAACCATATTCTTTTAAAATCTCAATTTCAATAAGTTCCAAATGGATTCTTGTTAAATACAATTCTTAATTTGATAAAATCTCAAAATAATTTCAAAAATACCTTCTCAACCTTGATTTATAAAAATTAATATAAACTCTATATTAAAATATAATCTAAGTAAATACTTATCCATTTTATATTTTAATAAAATCAAACTTTATTATTATACTTATTTTATACTTTAACACAAATTTTATTCATAGCTTAAACCAATAATTTAACTACATATAAAAAAACATTTATAAAATGTCCAAATCAATATCTCATTAAATCATATATTTCTTTACAAAACCATAGAAATCATTTCAAAATATTTATATATATAGACAACGGTGTCTGTATATAATTTTCTATCCTACGGTCAAGTGATACAGATATTTATCATTTCAATCCGTAATTTAAAATAAAATGCAGTTATATATCATTTCAAACCGCAATCCCGATTGAAATAAAAACGCATAACCACTTGCAGTTTATAACAATATAAATACAACATCCATTCATCCAATATCAACCACCAACCATTTATCACAATCATCATCCAATTCAACAATAACATCACTATAGAACAGATAATAAATAAAGGTAATATTTGGCAGTTTATATTCACTAATAAATTAATTTTAATGGCATTTCAAATGCAATAAAAAATTAGATAATAATTTAATTCAATAAATTCAATTTAACTGAAATGATGATAAAAATATATCAAACAGCAACAAATAAATTCTAATCACATCAGAAATAAATTTAACACACATAAGAAAATTTAGAAGTTGTGAGTGGGTTAAAACGCTCATCTTTTGAATTTAAATTGAATTTAAATCCAATTTAAACCCGAAAATCAAACATCCTCGTAATTTGTCCAAACCAGTGCCAAAATGTCCGGAATTCCAATACGATCCCAAAAAAATCGCGCGTAAATCGGATATCGTATGCAAAAGTTTGAGAGTTGGAAGTTATACGATTTAGATTCAAATTAATTAAAATAAAAAAAAGAACCATAGAAAAGCTTCCACGTCGCTCCTTCCTCACGTGCTTCTCCCATGCGAATACGACACTGGCGAACCTAAAAACGTGCCCAATCATCCACCTTTGACCGCCGCCGCTCGCCGCCCAGGGCCTCGATACGCCATGCTACCACCGCTAAATTCCACGTCGCATCACCCTCTACACGCGGCCAAATTCCGGCCCCCTCCAATGCACGCCGCCTCCACCACTTTTTAGGTTTGCCGAAACCCTAATTCACGAATTCCACATGCCACAGCCACCAATTGAGGCTAAGACCACCACCAAACGGCTCCCCTTGACCAGTTCTTCAACACCCACTTCTCGATTTCTCCGATTGGAGCCTAAAACGAAAATGCCTAATTCGCCCTAAGGTTTCGAAATTCATGGTTTGACCACGATTTGCCTCTAAATGAAGCACAATTACGACAAACGAACACCAGACGATGATTCTTATTGTCGAGAACTTCGATATATAATTTTTCTGAATTTTTTTAGGAGTTTGAAATTTCAATTTGATTTTTCAATTGCAATTGGATTTGGAATTGTCTGCCATTGAGAAGCAGATATAGTTGAATTGTACTTACAAATAAATGAGGAATAGAGGTAGGCTAGGGTTTATAACAGGGTATTTATAGACAAAGCTGAAATAGAATGGATCAGATCGATTGGATATACACGTTGAACGACAAAAAGGCCCGAAAAGCCCGTTCTGACTCCGGAACGAAATTGGGTCAACCCATATGTCAAAATAGATGATTTTAAAAATTTTAAACAAGATGGAATAGCTTTCAAGTCCGAATTCCATCGTATGAAGTAGTTATGCTAAAATCAATTTATTTCAAATTGATTTCAATTTCATTGACTTCAAGGCGTTTCGATTCCGTACGATCAAACAACAAGCCCGATCGCTTCGAAATTTGAAATCCTACAATAATTCACCGTTACGGATCCGATGAAACTCGTTTCGTCGAAATCTGAGTCAGTGGTCAAAATGGCTATTTTTACATTAATTAACTAAATTAATAAATTAACTAATTAAATTAAATTTCCAGTTTCAATTCTTTAATTGACAAATTTCATCCTTTTTGATTTCTCAATCATTTACAATGATTTAAACAAATTAAAATGTCAATTTAGAGTCGATTAATTTATCAGTTTCAGTATTAACCTCAATCCCATTAAATTCAAAATTATAAATTAAATTTCCGATAGTTCTATTAAATTTAGTTTTCATTCTATTACGCAATTCATTACTATCAACCGGATGAATTTGCTTTGGATTCAAAATCTATTACATTAATATTCTCACATTCCATCTTAATTTCAATTAACGTAATATTTAGATATTTAATTTCATTTAATTGCAATAAATCCAATTACTGAATTTTACATTTCAATTAAATAAATAAAATCTTGATTTCCATTCTTTAAATCAACCAATCATATCATGAATAAAATTAACATTACTGTCGACTATTACATTAATTTACATTAACAAAACGTTAAATGATTTATTGTAATTGATTACCAAAGTTTATTTAAGACATTAAATAAATAAACAACCTATATTAATTGTCACCTATTTGCCTTTATAAGTTTGTTACTTATCAACCCAGGTTATTATTCCATATATAACACAAATTTTATGCCATTCTATTTATGATACCCTTGCATTACATACTTTAATATTTCCATTTTCATCTTTATTTCAATTGCATAATATTTAATTTCAAATGCTACAATAATTACACTTTATTATAAACTAGATTTCAATGGAATGATTTGTTTATCTTTCATTACACTACTATATTCGAAAATCTAGCTTTCCTTTGTATTATGCCAAATATGTACATTAATTACGATTTATATTCTCAATCAATTTATTTACTTGGTTTCATACTTTTATTACATCAATTACTACCTTATCAATAAATCTATGTTTCTATTTAATTTACATTTGTTAAAAAATTATTTCCAATTTCAATTAACAATAGGTAACCTACAATAAGCATTACCGTTACCCTTTAATCACATAAATAAGCTTTTATTACTTAAAAATTAGTGTTTCCGTTTATTTCATACTACTAATTTCATTCACTTATGTTCAATTTAAAACCAAACATAACATTTAGATTTTTTTAATTAATTGGTATTCCATTCAATTCATAAATTTATCAACTTTGATTAGCAGTGTTTGCCTTGCATTCTAGTTATCATTTCGTTAATATTATTCCCAATTTTATTTCTTTCAGTATTAAATGCACAATCATATTAAATTAACAAATTATAATGTTTCCACTATTTCTTTATTGGAACTTCATTCCAATTGTCAAAAATTAATTTTAATTACCATTGCTACATTTCATTTTTAACATTTTCTTCATTATAAGTTACAAATTTTTATTTCCTTCTAAGTTTAATTACCAAAAATCTTATTAAATTAACCAATTTAGTTAACGAATTTTACGGATCATTACATAAAGGTTTTAAATTACAATTCTTTTGAGATTAAACAAGATTTGCATGATGATTCAAATTACTTTTCTTTTATATTTGAAGATAAATATCGTTACAATAAATATAAAGATTTGATGTGAATATACCATTTGAAATTATAAGACATATTAATAAAAGATAAAACATGTTTCATAAAATTTAATATGTTATAAATTTATATTTAAAAAATATTATTTGTAGTGTTTAAAATATGTTACATAAATTATAATAGCATAAAGGGGTTAAAACACAATTTTTAAATTAATTAAGATAAAGGATTTAAACATAATTTTAATTACATATAACAAACGTAAATTGATAGACACAAATTTTTGCAATTGTTAAATTATGGTAACAAGTGGCATTAATATTTTTTGAAATAAATTGAAATATTATAAATTAAAGAGAAAAAACTAAACTACATTCATTTTCTCATATCTTCTATACCCAAAATCTGAAATCAAAAAAAAAAAGAATAAATCATTTCAATATCAAAACAAAACACAGATCAAAACTCAGCAAATCAAGAGCCTGAAACAAACTACAACCCAAAAAAAAGATCAAAGCAAAATCTAAAAGTATCAAGGCAACAACCTTGTACATTTTAAATCTAAAACAGCAAACAAAAGCCTGGAAAATCAAGCTTTAAGGCCTGCAGATCACCAGATTAAAAAGAAAAAAAAGAAATCAAAACCTGGACAGCAACTAAGCCAGGCTTCAAAGTAAAACAAGAACAAGCTTCAGGATTCAACAAATTAAGTGGCAAACCAATTTACAAGCCTAGGAACAAGAATCAAACAAAAAACTAAATACAAAGATTAACTTCAACAATTATCAATTTCAGAACATATTTAAAAGTTCTAGATTTTAGTTCAAGCTTCTCTGTTCTATTGTGCCAGGTGAGAAAAACTCCCATTTTAAAAACTTAAATCTCTTTGCATGTGACAAATAGGTAAAGGTGTGTTATGATAATGTTTGAAATATGCCTGAATGTTTGTATTTGTGTGTAAATGTGGATGTGCATGTTGATATACAGGGATATTCATCCCTTTTTTCAAATTCCAGGTTACCAGAAACCGGTCCAAAAAAAAGAAAAACATCCTAAACCATTGCTTCTAATTGTTGTTAGATTAGGATGTTAAAGAAAATGTGTTCAAATTCATAAAAACTAAATTTTAAAAATATTTTCAAAGAAAACAACAAGTAGCAATGGTCTGGAACGAGGAAGAACAACAAATTCAATTAATGACATAAATTTGATTTCTTTAATTATTAAATTTGATTATGTAACCTAAAACGTCTTCAAAAACATTGATTTTTAAAATTAAAATCAAGATTTTAAATTCGGTATAAAGTGAGCATTTCAACGATGATCAGAAAATGGGTTTTGATGCGTTGCTGGCGATCGAGACAACTGGAGTGGTCGGGTTTCTGCGTGGAGGTGGAGGAAGACTAAGGGACCTTGGCAAAAATAATCAATGAATTTATCGATCATTGTGCTTACTGTTCGTCGACGTTTTAGGGTTTATGGGTGTAACGACCCGCAAATCCATACCCCTTGAGTCAACATTATTCTACATCAATCAACTCAAGTTGCACAGAAATACGAACGATTTGGGTTAAAGAAGAAGAGGTAGAAGAAGAAAATAGAAAACAACAACATAATCTAACCATCGCAGCGGAATAAAATATAATAGATAATAAATGATCTTTACTCAAATAACAAATATATCTGTTCATATATTACATCGTCAGAGTACATCAATCACAGTTCAACATCAATAACATACAACTGGATACACAGCAACTCAGCACAGCGGGATATATATAAACAAGTGCGGAAGTATGTATCGTCATCCAGCTCGTCTCCTGAGCTCCACAACATCATATCCAGTATCCTATAATACTCGGTCTAACCCGAGCATTACAGTTAAATAACACCCGAGTCAGTCTGGAATACCAACGTGAGAAAATCACACCCAATTGATTATTAAAGTTTCAAAAATCATTTGAAAACAAAAAGCATCTTGTGAGACCACGCCACAAATAAACATGTCGGGTTTTTACCTTACGATAGCAAAAACAATTTTTATAGAAATCCTCTGATATTATAATAGGGTCTATATACAAATACTTATAAAATAGCCGAAATTGTTACATTCATTAAATTCCAGCTACTAGCCACAGAGTGGGTAATACAAACAAAACTCGTACAAGGCTCGTAGGGAGAATGGAATTCCAACTAATGACTAGGCACTGGGGTACCACCTATCATAGTACGTGGCCTACATCACAGTACCGAGGAGTACGCCCGCTCCCCTGCAACAAAAGACCGAGACTACCCCTTGCTAGATAATCTCGAGTGAGATCACCCCACGGTTGGGATCAGCAACCGCCCACTAAGCTGAAATAAAAAGGGACATCTAGACAGGGATGACCTCACCCTGCTTGGTAGCTATCCACCTAACCTTGCTGCATAACCCCTGATTTTCAGTCATTCCCGGTTGATGAGGCTTGAGGCTAAGCGTTACCTTTTTAGAACATGTCCCTTAGAATGCCCATCGTCCACCTGACGATGTTCTGAAAGCATTCATCCATGCAAGTTCATCCCGGGTTCGAACGGAACCGAAGGCACTATTCCTACTACATCCATTTTGGAAATATCCTCAGGATTAGTAGCGACTAGCCCTTGCACTTCACTGCTCCATCTTCGAATCCAAAATCATTTTCACAAGAAACGTACAAACCGGAACGAAGTGGTTTCGAGAAATAAATCTCGATCCCGGTCTCTTCAAAACGATCAACGTATTTGTCCAATACTGATAGTCGGTGATTTAACTATCAATTAGTATTCACAAACAACCAGCAACTAATAAATAATTTCCCACATTATTTATTAACCTCAAAAATATCTTCACAAGATATATTTCTATTTTCATCCCTTTGAAAATAGTTTCAAATCATCTTTCTTGTCAGAATAAACTTTCCCAAATATTTTCTATCTCCTCTGGAATCACCCAGTACAAAACTAGATTTTTAAAATAATTTAAAACACTTTACTTTGAAAGATAACTTTAAAACATTTAAGTTAAATTACTTTAATAATTTGTTAAAAATATGTATTATATGAATATTTGTTAATAAGGCTACTTAATAAAATATAAAACTAGATTTTCACATTTAAAACCAAAATACTAAGTCATTTTTTTAAGTAATTATTACTATAATGATTTGAGAAAATACTTACTTTCTAATTTAAATATTAGAAATAATAAATTTTCCAAAACTTACTTTTCAAACCAACTTTAAAACCTTTAATTTATAATTAAAAATTTACTTTAAAAAAATGTACTTGGTCATCTAGAGAAAAATCCCAATTCCAATCACATAAATCAATTTCTCCCGAATTGATTTTCAATTTACCCCATTTGAAATAAGTTTATTTAATTACTCAATTCATTTCTAAAATTCATTAATTATGGACTTTATTTTTATTAGTATTATTTTCCGTTTGATTTTAAACCCTTTTAACTAAAATATACGAATTCTCAAATTTTTCCCAATTTCCCCTTTGTTCTTTTTAATTATTTAAATCTTCAATTTTTAAATAAATGTTTTGTTCTTTTAAAGAATAACACTGAAGATTTAAAATTCATTAACTTTCTATTTATTCAAATTTCCTTTCTATACTTAAGATTTATTTATTAGAATTTTAAAGTCACTTTATTTCTTTTCCAACTCATTTTTAAATTTATTCTATAATTATTTTACTTACAAATTCACTTCTTTTAATTTCTTTCCAAAGTCTAATTTGTATATTTTTGGTAATTCATCATACACAATTATATCCAATCGAACCATAGCATTCAATATTCCAATATAATTCATCATAGAATATCAAATAATCACAACAAAGGGTATTAAATAATTTAAATAAATGTTGAGGGGTCTAGTTGGATCCCTCCAACCTATTTTCCCGGCATCCACAAATGTTAGCACAATATACCAATTCCAAAATATACCATACTAAAGCATATCAACCAATTTAACCATTCAAACAATTATTTAAATTTAATCATTTAAATTTAAATTCAGCTGAGTGAGATTAACTCACCTTCAATTTTTTTTTTGCAATCCGATCCAATCTTGACTTGGCTTTCCAGATTTTTGACCATAAATAAACAATTTATGTAATTTATTAATATTCGAAATAATCGAATGCTCAATTTCCATTAAATTTTTTAATTTAATTAATATTTTAAATTTTGAACTAACGAATTTGGTTTAAACAAATTCCTTCCGATAAATTTATTCAACTATAAAATTTGATAAAATATTTTTAGTGACTAATTCATTAAATGAGTTAATTAACAAACTAATTACCCTAAATACGTTTTCTAGATATTTTTATATTTAAAAATTACTTTTCTATAGATCAAAATAGTAATTATGTTTACTGTACAAAAAATGTACCAATTCATCATTTAATTTGGAAAATAGCAAAAATGTTGCCTTTATATATATATATATATATATATATATATATATAAATTTAGATATGTGCGTATGTATAAATATATTTGTACTTATTATTATTATTCTTGTGTTTACACATACACATATGTTCTTAAATTTAAATTGAAAAACAAAAACTAAATCGTACCTCACTGATGAGTTCGAAGATGAATGAAACCCTAGCCTTGACTCGACCCCTATACGAGCGCGCGCGCGTACGCCACACTTCATCGTCGCTCAACCTCATCCAGTGACGCAGCTTCCTCAACTGCATATGACATCGCCGCGACCTCCACCTGAGGGCCACTCGAATGCTAGCAACCCGAAACTAGCCACGAACTCACGAACGCCCTAGCAACCGCAAATCAGCCTGTCCTCCTAATCGATGTGAAGTCGATACCCTTGCCGCCTAGATCCTTGCCGTAACCTCAATTTCCCCCATCGAGCCCTTTCCTCTTTTTTTTTATTTATGAAAAATGCGAAATCGATTTGAAGAAAAAGGAAAGGTTCGGCTGCGTAAAATAAAGGGAAGGGAAGTCGTAAACGAGTTCACTTGGTCGGCCATTAAAATCTCTATTTGAACGAAATTGTTTTCGTTTGATTTGTTCCTTTTTTTATCGAATTGGGGAAATGAATTAGGCTTAGCTGATAAGAAGGAAAGGAGGTGACGTGATATGTAAAGGAGATGGCGTATACAAGAAGCTTGACCAATTAAATTAAATTTCATTAGATTATTATCAGTTTAATTTTCAGCGTGTTTATATATCGTACACTCACACACTAGCTCCGATCAATACGAAATTTGAAATCCGATAATAATTCAATATTACGGGCCCAATGGAACGGGTTTCGTCGAATTCCGAGACTGTGCCCCGAAAGGCTATTTTTAAATTCAATTTGAACGATATTAAATTTCAAAATTGAACAATTCAGTGTTAGATTCAATTTTAACACTTCTATCATCTTCAACGTTATCAATATAAATTTTACAAGCCTTCAAATTATTTTTAAAGGGCTTAAAACTCTAGATTCAACATTTTACCCAACTTCAAATTATTTAATTCAATGATTTAATCATCAAATAAATTGTGATATTGGAACTCAAGTTAATATCTCTTTGTGTCAAAATTGGCACAACACTCTTCGGGAGTCGTTGAAGAGATAATAACGAAGAATGTAAATTCAAAACAGATATTATCTAACAAAAACTCCAATCAGCAGTAAAATAAATGCGTAGACAAACGATTTATAGTGGTTCGGCGTGTTGCCTACGTCCACTGTGAAGTATTTTGATGTTTTATTGATTCTCTTTCAATGATTACAAGTTGTTTCAGCGATCAGCAGCAAGTTACAACTGGAAATTCAAAATCAACAGTAGAATAATGATGTAGGATGATGGAGATCTCGATCTGGCAGAGTCTGGGCGCTTGAGAGTCGAAAAGATCCGAAAAGTCCTTTTTCCGTTGTCTCTGGGGCTCTACGTATAGGCTGAGGATGCTGATATTTCGCTGAAAACTCGGGAGACCACTTCTGGCACGTGAGGGGGCCCACGAGCCTGATCTCAGGAAATATGGGCCCACTTTGGCATCGATTCGAACTCCATTCGAATCGATCATAAAATCATCCAATCGAGGTGAAATTTGGTGTGGGCATTCTTCAACATGTATGCAAGCTTCTGTGAAAATTTCGTGGCATTTGGATCAGTAGATTGGGAGATATGATGGATTCTAAATGGGGTTCACTGCGTGGCTGTTTGGTTCGAAAGCATGCATTCGAATCGATGGTTTCGAAACCATAGTGGCACGTGTCTTCGTGTTGACGTGGAGCGCACACTTCGCCTCGATCCGGGTTTTGCTCCGAGTTGAATGCTTCGAATCCGTATACTTTGGCGCATTCGAACCGATGAAAGAGACGTCATCATGGTTGGTTGACCCAGTGGGTTCGAATGAAGCTTCACAGGTGGGTTCGAACAATGCTTCTGTGATGGGTTCGAACAAGGCTTCTGTGATGGGTTCGAACAAGGCTTCTATGATGGGTTCGAACAACCGAAGCTTAGTAGATTCGAACAAGGATCTTTGGATGGATACGAGCCTCGCAAACTCTCCATTGACATGAGGTCCACTGTCGGGAACCAGTTGGATTCGAAGTTGATGGAGTCGAACCGTGGCTTTCCGATGGTTTCGAAGTCCATCGGTCCGAAGGTGATCGGTTCGAATGGTGCATGTTGATGGGTTTGAAACCAGTGTGTTCCCTTCAAGTTGAACCGATCGTAACTTAAGCGTATGAACTCGGATTGACTCAAAATTTGAGATAGCGGCTTCTAAGGTCTTTCTTGTCTCGTTCTATCAATTGTAGCACAATTCGGACTCGGACAAAATTCTGTGATATTCATAGCGAAACGAAGTATGACCGGTCTCTGAGACGAACTGTCCTCCGTTTCTGATCGACCTTTTGGTATCGCGGCTTTGCCAAAAAGCGGGATAACATTTTTCCCCCCAAAGTACGTCTTGTGGGAACATGACGTGCTTTGAATAGCTACAACTTCTCTCTGAACAATCATTGCTCTCTTTTTGTTGAGACTCGTACTCTGTATTGCTGCAACCTTGCGTTGATATGATTGATTGCTGTATAATAGCGCTTAGCCGTTGGCTGTTGCATTTGTAACAAGATAAGTGTTTGATCCCTGCAAATGCTTAAAATCTAATGTTAGTTCGATATATATGCACATATGCTAGTTTGATCTTTGTTAACGTCGTGCGTCTACAAGTCGTTGGTAGTTTTGTTTGCTATTGAATTTCGTATCAATTCTCTCCTGAACCGATTTTGAAATTTAAGTTGAGACAGTGCATGATGGTTGTTTTGAAAACTCCCTTCGCATCGATCCTCTCCTGAATCGATATAGAAGGTCGAAGGGAACGACTTTGGGTTGTGTGAATATGATACTTCGAACCGATGCATTGGAGCATCGATGGATTCGAAATCTACATTCGAACCGATGGAGTACACTCGTGCTATGATGGGTACGAAACTGACATTCGAACCGATTTGAAAGGATGGATATGACATAGTAGTTTGTATCGATAGGTTATGGATAGGTACAAAGTCGTTGATGTGGACAAGGGCTTCGAATCGATGCGCCCACCGTTTGTGTCGCATCGATGCAGCTCGTCATTTTGCTGCATGCTTCGCACCGATGAAATATGAGGTGAACTTCAAATCGATAGGGCCTTAGGCAGATGGATTCGAAAGCTAACTTCGAATCGATCTGGTATTTGACCGGTTGTGACCGGTTGGGTTAATTGGGATACGAAGCGGCCCGGTCACATCCCAGGCTTCATATAAATAGCAGAGGGTTTTACTTTTTTCATTTTTTACTTTTTACTCTCGCCTTCCTTTTACTGTGCATTGCATCGCTTCGAAACTTCGGAGAAGAAGGCACTGTGTTTTCGTATTCGAGACATTCGAGATCCAAGCCTTTAGTACCTTGAACCTATCACTCAAATTAGGTAATTGACCTCGAATCCAAACGGCAAAGTTACTTCGAAACCGCGTCTTCTTCATCGATTGGCCACTCTGGTGATTGGTAAAGCCGGATCTGGTCTGGGGGAGCTTCGAAAACATTTGGGGACTCTTATTCGATCGATAATGGCGGCATCATTTTTCTTGGATTTCGTATCGATCTCTTGGACGACCTTATGGGGGTGACGCAGTTCGCACCGATTGATGGATTCGATGGGTCCATTCGAATCAATGAATTCGAACCCATCGGCTATCGGTTCGAAGTTCTCAATTTTATATCGATACGAAGAGGATCGATTCGAACGATATCGATGTTAAGTTGGGGGTTTCTGATCGGTAAGAACTAGCCAAACAAGGATCGATTCGAAGTCATCCATTTTTGATCGATTCGAACTCGACACCTGATCATCGTTTCGAAGCGCGCCTTCCAGTCATCGATTCGAAGTGATGTTAGTTTGGTTTCGAATGAGGTCCCTGTGATCGGTTCGAACCCTCTATGATGGATTCCAAAGTTTGACATTTTCTAAGCAAAACTCCAGCAAGCTTCATTCCTGCATATTTGGACTTGAATATTAAACTGCATACTTGACCGCCTTTCGAAGCTCGTCGATGGAACTATAACAACTTCTATCCGAATCAATTTCCATCATATAAACGGTTTAGTGATGACGGTCAGCGATGACGGTCATTGTAACCGGACTCCGTAGCTTTGTCGTTTGCATGTTTACTTTAACTTAGTGACATTTATTCAAGTAACGCATGGCACTGTACCACGCACATTCATACACTTTACACTGGGGAATGCACGGGTCCTTTGTCGTCTAACGATGGTTTCTCATGAGTTAGCTAGTTATGGAACCGTCAAGTTCGCAACAGCAGGAGGTTCAAAGTACAGTTGCTCCGAGACTAGAGGTTCCAGATATCGAACCTGAGATCATTGGTCCGGCCCCGGACGAACTTCCCAATGCGTCTTTCATTGCCAATCTGTCGGATTCCGTTCAATCCAATATTTCTGAAGATATGTTGGAGAGAATATGCTTGAGGCACGGCCTGTCACTGGATGACGTCTTATTGCCGGGGCCGAATGATAGACCACACAACCCCCCGGAGGGATATACAGCACTTAATTGCCACGCGTGCGCGGCTGGGATGCTTCCTCCGTTCAACGAATACATAAGGGAGGTGTTGTCTTTTTTGAGGATCGCTCCATCTCAACTACACCCGAACGGTTGTGCCTCCGTAAATAGTTTATTCATCGTCTTCATGGAGTACCATCACAGACCACCGATCCCGACCGAGATCAGATATCTATTTAATTTCAAAACTCGAGGTGATTATCCTTCCTTCACATTTCTGGAAGCCGTGAGGAACTGCCAAGTGGTCACTGGGTCCTGGACCAGGTTGAGTTACTATAGGACAGAATGGTTCTATGTCAGGTGTCCTCCCGGGGTTTTCCCGGCGATGGTTATTCAAACGTGAGTGTAACTGAGTTATCAAGTAATTACTAAGGCAATTGCGGTCAAAGCGAAACTTATGTTTTTTCTCTTTTTTACAGCGACGATTCAGCGACCTGAGGGTGAGCACTTTAAGGAGATGGTGCGAGTACTTCGAGAAGTCCCGAGTGAAGATAGGGATATTGAGTCGCTCTTGATGGATAGGAATCTTCGGACTTACGGGTTGATTGAATGAGGGCAGAGCATACTGTTTGACGGGGCACTAAGGATTGTCTCTAAAAAACGAGTCAAACACAAGAAGCCCAAAGTTATCATAGCCGAGGAGGCTGATTCTGAAAGAACTCATACTGACGACGAGCCGTTGTTGGAGCCAACAGACGTGGTTCAGGATGTTGAAGAGCAAAGAAAAGGCAAGGCAGCCGTCGTCACGTCAACTAAGAAGGGGAGATGGAAATCGGTTGTCACGGCTCGATCCTCTCCCGGAGTTAGAATTTCTGAGATGTCTCCTCCGCGAACTGAAAGTCTTTACGAAGGGCTTACCGATCTTCCAATCCCGGATGATGTGTCTTTTCAACATGATGCCGGGTTGGAGGAGTTCCATCGTACTCTAGAATTGAGCGAGCCTTTTATTACTAGCTCGGCCGACACTTCTGGTTGGTCAGGGGGAATACATATTCATACACATTTCACGACACTACATAGCCCCGAGTCCAAGGTCATCGGCTTCGAGAAACCACTAACTTTATTCTCATTAAGCTTTGCAGATATTATGACTGGACGCGGTTCGATGTTAGGGAGCCTACGACATGCTCGCAAATTTTCCTCATATTACGAGTCACAACGGAGAGAAAAAGATACGGATTACGATCGCAGGTACTCTGGGTATTCTAGCCAAGAACGGAGAGATAGGGATTACAAACATCGGTCTCGATCGCGCACTCCTCCTCCAAGAGTTCCTATACAACCTCCTGTCCATGTTTCTCGTCCTTCCGATTCCCCGCACTACCAGTCAGCCTCTCAATCTTCTAAGCATGAATCTCACCATCCCAGATCTGAGGCAATGCCTCCAATAGTCGCGGAACAAACTCCTACTGAAATTTCGGGGGAAGGAGCAATCAGGCTTGCTCAACTGAAGAAGGACTTTCCAAATATTTGCTTTGATAACTACATTTTTCCTCTTCACTTGAAAATAATCCCGCCGGAGGCCGAGCAGACGGCGCACGATTTTGTGCACGACTTTTATACCCAATACAGGGCGTGGTACAAGGCAGCCGAGAAAGCGCCGTCATTGGCCTTTGAGCGTGGGGCCACCATCGAGAAATTGCAGGCCGAGTTAGCTCAAAAGAGCCGTATTATTGATGTGCTAAACACTGAAGTTGATTCTTCTCGGAAGTCTGAAATGGAGGGTATCAAAAAGGCCGATGAAGCCCAAGCAACAATGGATAGGATGAAACGTGGGCACTATGCCACGGTAGAGCACATGGGCCATCGAAACACCGTGGTTACTGCCGAGAGGGATGCAGCCCTAAAGGAGTTGAACGAGCTTAAGTCTAAATTTGCCGAAATCGCCAAGGATAGGGATGATGCGAATAACGCGGCCCAGGAGGCGTGTGAACAAGCTGTGATCCTCCGGACTGAACGGGATGCAGCAGTAGCCAAGGTCCAGGCGGTTGAGACGGAGGTTGAGGAGAAAGTTCATCAAGCGGAGGCCAGGCTGGAGGCCGATATTGAAGATTTGCTCATCACTTACAATGCCAACGTGTTGAGACACCGAAATTTAGCCTGCCTCCAAGATTACCCGATACACCTCCGCAACGCTTGGGGTCGATTAGTTGAGGAAGAAGAGGAAGCACGTCCGGGTGAATTGGTCGACCGATTCGAACTTGAAAACCGGCTGCTGACAGACGATGAGAAGAAGGTCCTTCATGATGCTATTATTGCTCATGAGAATGAGGTGATTGGTGGCCGATCCCTGGAGGTCGGAGAGGGATCAGGTGTTGAGCATCACGCCAGTGTTACTGAAATCACCGCTCCACCTCCGTTAGAGCCTGCATCTGTGGTTGGTTCGCAATCCGTCCCTGCTTACGACCCGGAACAGCCGCGGTTATCTCCTATTCATGAGCATACTTCCGAGGCCGCTCAGTCGTCTGCAAGCCAAACTGGGGAAGGTATTCCGAACTTATCTCAAGTGTTTTCCAAATAGAGAGCTTGTTCTGAAGGAGTTATTAATAACTTCTTCTTATTTTTGCTTTGTGACTGGAGCTGCTCCGATTACCGCGTCCCAAGAATCAAGCAAAGGGGATAAGGCCATCACTACCGAGACTACTGTCGTAACAGCAGTATCAACTGAGGCGGCGCAGGGAAGCGGATTATCTCTTGATGAACAAATGGTGAGCGAGCTGCTCGGTGAGCAGGGTGGCTTCTCCACAGGCCTGCCGTTCATCATTAGTGACCTCCCGCCAACCTCTAGCTCTTTAACGCAGACTGCGGATGCCCCCAGCCATGCCCAAGCGACTCACGATGAGGAAATCCTGGCCGAGATCAATGCTGAAATAGAGGCTGCGGGGCAAAGTGGTAGTGTTGGTGGTAGCATGGCGGCGCAGAGCCCAGCACCTGCGAGGATAGTATCGTCGGGTGGCACTATCCCATCTTCCGTTGTGGGTCCGGTCCCTCCTACTCCTCCGGCAGGGAGCCTTCATTTAGATTCAAGTTCTGAGGAGGACGTAGATATTATGCCCCCGGCCGAAGAGCAAACACCGGAGAGGAGGTCGTCCAAACGAAGGATTTCCGTTCCTAGCGATTCTGATGACGAACCACTGATAAGGAAGCCAAGAAAGAAGAAATAGATCGGCTTCCCAAGCAGATTTTTGGTAGATAGGAACTTGTTCTCATTTTTTGTTATTAGGCCGCGTATAGATGCAGGTTCGGCCCCTGCTAGTAGGGATTCTTTTTTTGGGAGAACTTATTTGCATGTAAGTCCTTGTCTTCAGTTAGTTTAAATAAAATTTAGTTTCTTTGTTTCAACTCTCATTTCTTTTGTGCTTAAGTGTTTGTAGTGTCTTGTTTTCAGTCCGGTGCACTTGTGGTGTATTTACCGTCAAGTAGAGTTCGTTTTTTATTTTCCAAGTCTGAGAATCATGGTCGCAAGTTGTGATCGATGAATAATCGAACTTCGGACATTGTATCCCTTTGGTTAGCGATTAACACTTAGCTTTTTTGCCCCTAGTCTCGGGGAATAGAATTTGTGTTCCGGTGGTTGACTGCGTTTATTGCAAACTTTAAGCATATGTCCACATTCTGGGGACTTAACATAATTTGAGATCGATAATCCAGTTCGCACTCCGGGAATTCGAGAGTTATCGATGCTTGTAACTCGGTTCGCGCTCCGGGAACTTTGACTTGGTATTTGTGCTCCAATTCACACTCCGGGAACTTGGAGAAAACATGTATGTTTGGGTTCGCACTTCAGGAACCTGGAATTGATGTTTGTACTCCGACTCGCGCTTCGGGAATCTAGAGTTAGCCGCTGGATGGTCGGTTACATCTATTTGGGCTTTTTAGGAATTCGTTCATACTCTGGGGACGATGGATTTGATGTTTATACTCCAATTCGCACTCTGGGAATTTGGAGTCCGTTCACACTCTGGGAACGATTTATTGGATGTTTATACTCCAATTCACACTCTGGGAAGTTGGAGTCCGTTCACACTCTAGGAACGATTTATTGAATGTTTATACTACAATTCACGTTCTGGGAAGTTGGAGTCCGTTCACGCTGTGGGAACGAATTGTTGAATGTTTATACTCCAATTCACACTCTGGGAAGTTGGAGTCCGTTCACGCTGTGGGAACGAATTGTTGAATGTTTATACTCCAATTCACACTCTGGGAAGTTGGAGTCCGTTCACCCTCTGGAAACGATTTATTGAATGTTTATACTCCAATTCACACTCTGGGAAGTTGGAGTCCGTTCACGCTGTGGGAACGAATTGTTGAATGTTTATACTCCAATTCACACTCTGGGAAGTTGGAGTCCGTTCACACTCTGGGAACGATTTATTGAATGTTTATACTCCAATTCACGCCTTGAGAAGTTGGAGTCCGTTCGCACTCTGAGAACGATTTATTGGATGTTTCTACTCCAATTCACACTCTGGGAAGTTGGAGTCTGTTCACGCTGTGGGAACGAATTGTTGAATGTTTATGCTCCAATTCACACTCTAAGAAGTTGGAGTCTGTTCGCGCTCTGTGAACGAATTATTGGTAGGACTGTCGTGTGTTGGTCCAGTTCAGCCTTTGGTGCGTTGGCTTGCCCCCGAGCTGGGGTTTCACTTAGTGAGCGGCCGGTCGTATCACAGTCACTCGCTATTTGAATAAATTCCATCGCTTGATGGAACTTAGCTCTCTGTGTGTCGTGATTGTTGAACGTTGTATTCTGTGAATCACAGCTCTAGCTTGAAGAGATAGTATTTTATTGCTGAAATAAGAAAATATGGCAAAGTCAGTGCCTTATTACAAATTCAAATTCTAGAATGCAAAGGAAACTGCAAAGTATTCATATATTGAAGGAGCCTGTCATGTGTGACAGTGACGAGGATCTTCGTCGTTCCAGGCTCCTGAGTAAGTAGGTCCGCCACTGATGGCGTTTATCACCAATCTTCCGCGAGGACAAGTTGAGTCCTCCTGTCTCGACCGATTGGGTCCATTGTTTGGATTTGATGGGCCCGCTTCTCTGGGCTGCGGTGTCCGCACAAACTGTTCCAGCTTCCTTTCTCTGATCAGTTTTTCAACAAGATCCTGTAAGTGACGACACTCGTTCGTATTGTGCCCGTAGCTTTCGTGGAACCTGCAAAACTTTCCCGTCTGGATTTGTCTCTTTGACGACGGTCTTGGTGCAGGTTTTTGATATTGAATTGTATCGCAGGTTTGTAAGTACAAGTCCTCTAGTGATGTATTTAGAGGAGTGTAACTGTCAAACATTGGATTCTTGCGCTGCGGGCCACGATTTTGATCTTGTTTTTTAATTTGATTCACGCTTTCTCTTCGCCGAGCTTGTTTATTTTTAATGTTCAACTGGACTTTTTCGGAGTTCTCACCGGACTGTTTTATTGCAACATTGCTTTTGATCTCTTCCGCATTTGATCTTGCGTCAGTTTGTTTCCTAGACTGTTTCGCATCTTCCCGTCTCAGGAATTAAGTTACTTTGGCACGGAAACGGTCCAATGATGCAGGTGGTTTCCCAGCTAGCCAATTGCCAAATTCAGAATCGGGGTCGATCCCCTTAGTCAACGCCATAAGGATGGAGTTGTCATTTGGATTACTAATCTCCGCACATGCAATATGGAATCTCTCTAAGTAGTGCCTGAGCGTCCCTCCAGGAGCTTGCGTGACACTAGATAGAGTGTTGACATCTTTTGACCTTACGACGTGCATGCGGAATTGTTCGACAAATTTTGTGGCTAACTGATCGAAGGAAGAGATGGATCGAGGTGGCAACCAAGTGAACCACATGGTAGCGATGCCCCCAAGGAAATGGGGAAACTACGACATTTCACTGCATCGTCAGCCCTGGCAGCAGTCATCGAACATTCATATTTTAGAATATGTTGGTTAGGGTCGGAGTTTCCCTCGTACATATGTAAAGTGGGCATTCGAAATCGCCGTGGGGGTTCAGCTATAAGAATATCGTCCGTAAAGGGAGTGTGACTTCAAGAAACTCCCCAATCGTCATTCGTGTATCCCTGACTCTCACGGATCATCCGACGTATCATAGTTGAAAGATCCGGCATTTGCGCTGGAGTATGATCATGTTCCATACTTTGAGTTTGAACCGGATATCGTCGACGGTCCAAGTCTCGCCTTCTCAGCTCATAGTCCTCTGAGACGTACGGTTCAGGAGTACGCCCGCTATGACGACGGTCCAGGTCCGACTGATCTTGGGCGTTGACCCCTGGCTCAGCCACAACGTTAGTGGTGCGATATTCTGCGGTGCGGTGAGGAACGACACCTCCACGGGAGGAGGGTCCGGTTTGGAAACTCGCTGACGGACCAACTTTGAGTTGTCCAACGGTCAATGTCGGTTGATTTCCAATGGGTGGCATACGACTCCCATCTAGCCAGGGTCGTGGAGGCCGGTTATGATAATCAGAGGATGAAGAACTTTCGCTGGATGAGCGAGAAGCATGGTCTCTCATGGATCTCTTTCGTTTCTAGCGATCCAACTTGTTGATTAACTCAGCGTTAGCGCGTAGCTGTTCTTCCAGCTGTTGCCGACTCTGGGTCAGCTCTTGAAGTAACAACTGCAACTCTTGTCGAGTAACCGGACCGGACGGTTCAGAGTGCCCAGTAGCATCCTGATTAGATGGAGGTGGGGGCACAGGATTTTATCTATCCTGTTCTTCTTGATTGACAGCGTTTGAGGTGGTTCTTGTGCTAACCATCTTGATAGTTGAATTCCTTTCCTAGACTTTATGCAAATCTGAATAGAAGGGAAGGAAGTTGGATTCAATGATCTGGATCACTCTCTTAGATTTATTCAATCCGGTATCGATGACAGATCCAACGAGCAGGAGAAAATCTGGGTTTTCTCAGTGAAAGCACCAAAGTGTTTGTGTCAAAATTGGGCACAACACTCTTCGGGAGTCGTTGAAGAGATAATAACGAATAATGTAAATTCAAAACAGATATTATCTAACAAAACTCTAATCAGCAGTAAAATAAATGCGTAGACAAGCGATTTATAGTGGTTCGGTGTGTTGCCTACATCCACTGTGAAGTATTTTGATGTTTTATTGATTCTCTTTCAATGATTACAAGTTGTTTCAGCGATCAACAGCAAGTTACAACTGGAAATTCGAAATCAACAATAGAATAATGATGTAGGATGATGGAGATCTCGATCTGGCAGAGTCTGGGCGCTTGAGAGTCGAAAAGATCCGAAAAGTCCTTTTTCCGTTGGCTCTGGGGCTCTATTTATAGGCGTAGGATGCTGATATTTCGCTGAAAACTCGGGAGACCACTTCTGGCACGTGAGGGGGCCCACGCGCCTGACCTCAGGAAATATGGGCCCACTTTGGCATCAATTCGAACTCCATTCGAATCGATCATAAAATCATCCAATCGAGGTGAAATTTAGTGTAGGCATTCTTCAACATGTATGCAAGCTTCTGTGAAAATTTCGTGGCATTTGGATCAGTAGATTGGGAGATATTATGGATTCGAAATGGAGTTCACTGCGTGGTTGTTTGGTTCGAAACCATGCATTCGAATCGATGGTTTCGAAACCATGGTGGCACGTGTCTTCGTGTTGACGTGGAGCGCACACTTCGCCTCGATCCGGGTTTTGCTCCGAGTTGAATGCTTCGACTCCATATACTTCGGCGCATTCGAACCGATGAAAGGCACGTCATCATGGTTAGTTGACCCAGTGGGTTCAAATGAAGCTTCATAGGTGGGTTCGAACAAGGCTTCTATGATGGGTTCGAACAAGGCTTCTGTGATGGGTTCGAACAAGGCTTCTGTGATGGGTTCGAACAACCGAAGCTTAGTGTATTCGAACAAGGATCTTTGGATGGATACGAGCCTCGCAAACTCTCCATGGACAGGAGGTCCACTGGCGCGAACAAGATGGATTCGAAGTTGATGGAGTCGAACCGTGGCTTTCCGATGGTTTCGAAGTCCATCGGTTCGAAGGTGATCGGTTCGAATGGTGCATGTTGATGGGTTCAAAACCAGTGTGTTCCCTTCAAGTTGAACCGATCGTAACTTGAGCATATAAACTCGGATTGACTCGAAATTTGAGATGGCGGCTTCTAAGGTCTTTCTTTTCTCATTCTATCAATTGTAGCACAATTCGGACTCGGAAAAAATTCAGTGATATTCATAGCGAAACGAAGTATGAACGGTCTCTGAGACGAACTGTCCTCCGTTTCTGATCGACCTTTTGGTGTCGCGGCTTTGCCAAAAAGCGGGATAACAATATCCAACCATTGAATATTTAAAATCAATTAAATATTCCGATTTCATTTGTTTAAAAATTCCGGGTCGTCACATTCCTCCCCCCTTAAAAAAATTTCGTCCCCGAAATTACTAATTAGGAAGAATGGTCCAATACCCTTTTACTTATCCCCTAAACCAAACAAACTAATAACTTATTAATGACCTTCTTATAAAAGACCCGTTATCTTTCTTACTAACTTCCCCAAACTTTTCCTTAGTTTCCAACCAACTTTAATTATTCAACTATTCAAATTATAATTCAAAACCATGTTTAAAATTTTCAAATTTTCTTAAAAATATTTCTAACTCTCTAAATTTTCAAAAAAATTCGCCAGCGTCTTCTTTGAGCGGCTAGCTCGGTACAACTACAAAAGGCCTCTACGGGCTCCCAAATTCCAAAGAAAACCAAAAGCCAAGTTGCTAGATCCAAAAACCCAATCAAATTTCATAGAAATTTATAAACATACCTTTTTGTAGAGCGTTTCAATTTTATCTTCTGAATTCAAAATCAATTCTCTTTTCCCTTTATATTACCTGCATACCCTGCTTAGCACAAATATTCATTCACAACCTTCCCAAAATCAGTTTATCGACTTTCTCACAAAATGCCAATATCTATTCATTCAAATATTAACTTAGATTATATTCGTAATATCAATTTCCAATTAGGAACTGACCATTCCTTTCTTAAGTTAGTATAAGCATTTTATATGCTTCTTTATTTATTTTCACCATACCACTTTAGTTTATATCTATTTCTATTTAAATTGATCCTTTCATTTCCATATGAATTCAATTTATTAACTCACAATTCAATTACATTTACTTCACTAACAATTCAGGACGAATTTAATTTACAACTTGAGTTTTTTTTCCAAACTTCGTCATTAACTCACCATTCAGCTTCTATTTAACTACATTAGGCCCCATTTACATATTTCATTAACTAATTTATTAACAAATTAGCTCTCCCCTTATTATAGTTCAATACTTTATTTTTAATTCCAAATATCACTTCAATTTATTTTCTTAAGTTTAATTTATTTTATAATTCAAGTTTGGAATTTTCGTTTTATTTTCCAATTCATCAAAAATATTTATTTTGGGTTTTCTATTCCACTTTTCAAATTTTAGAAGTCACCACTTATTATTTTCAAAATTCCATTCATTATAGGCATGAATATATTCATCTTTTATTTTTAACTCGAGCCTGATGTTTATTTATAACCCAAGCATATTTTTATTCCAAGGATTTTAATCCTTTTATAAGTTATTATAATTTATTCCATTCAATAACTCAATTGAATTCTTATTCCAATTAAATTTTATTTTAACACAGATCTATTTAATTCGATTCGATTTCAACTTAATTCGAATGCAACTAGATATTGTCTTCAGCCTATCCAATTAATTTCAATCTAGTTAAATTTTTATTCCCCAATCCAAGTTAATTTAATTTTTAACTTATTACTTTAAATTTAAATTCCCAACATTCAAAGCTTATATTTTCTTCCTGATTTTAAAATCATCTTAATTTATAAGCTTATAACCTATCTCATCAGGAATTTAAAAACACCGGCTTTTGGTTTCAAAATATTTTGAAATCTCCAACATCTCAAATCACACTTCTCAAAAAATTTAAACCAATCCTGGCTTTATTCCCCAACAAATTTCCTTTGAAATTTTCAAAAATAAACAGGTTTTCCTAAACAAATCAATTTGGCAGCAATCTGTCACTAAGAAACTCGAAAATGAACATCGATGATGATGCAGTCATCACCGAATTTATTTTCCAGCAACTGAAGTGAATTCAATGCTATATCCCTTCCCAAATTTATTTGGAACAATTTCCTTTCAGAAATACTTTTTAAAACAATAATGCTATTATTTGCCTTCAAAATACTTCCAAAATCTCCGGGATTTTAAAGTTTCAAATTCTGTTTTAATTCAAATTTTAACTATAATGCATTTGTATAGTTTATGCTTATACAAATTCCCATTTAATTATACTTCAATTTATAATTAACATTTACAATTCATATTTATAAATTTCATTTTATAATGAATTTATTTTCTTATCCTTTAGTTATATTTTCAATTTCTAGTTAAATTTCCACTCAACAATGATAATAATTTAATATTATTTTTCCTAACATCCAAGCAACCATATATTAGGTAAATAGTTAAAGAAAAACTTTTCCTTATATCAAAATACATTTTTGGGTAAAATTAATTTATTCATCCACATTTAAAACAATACCGTGTCAAACTGTTCTATTCAAGTGTTTAGAAACCCCTTCGATACAGTTGTCCAGATTGTGTCGATGAAGGTTCATATGCCACTCAATAAACCAACCAACACAATATTAAAAAAATTTATACTCACTAACAAATATGCGCTCATATTTATTAATACGCTCAAACTCATTATAGAGTACTACGGACTCTATTTTAAATGGGTAATTTTCCGCCAGAGCCAAGGTTATCACCAACCTAAGCTCTGATACCAACTGTAACGACCCGTAAATCTGCGCCCCTTTAGTCAACATTATTCTACATGAATCAACTCAAGTTGCATAGAAATAAGAACCATTTGGGTTAAAGAAGAAGAGGTAGAAGAAGAAAATAGAAAACAACAATAGAATCTAACCATCGCAGCGGAATAAAATATAATAGATAATAAATGATCTTTACTCAAAAAACAAATATATCTGTTTATATATTACATCATCAAAGTACATCAATCACAGTTCAACGTCAATAACATACAACTGGATACACAGCAACTCAGCATAGCGGAATATATATATAAACAAGTACGGAAGTACGTATCGTCATCCAGCTCGACTCCTGAGCTCCGCAACATCATATCCTGTATCTTAAATACTCGGTCTGACCCGAGCATTACAGTAAAATAACACTCGAGTCAGTCTGGAATACCTGCGCGAGAAAATCACACCCAATTGATTATTTAAGAGACAAAAATCCTTTGAAAACAAAAGCATCTCGTAAGACCACGCCACAAATAAACATGTCGGGTTTTTACCTTACGATAGCTAAAACAATTTTTACAGAAATCCTCTGATATTATAATAGGGTCTATATAAAAATACTTATAAAATAGCCGAAATTGTTACATTCATTAAATTCCAGCTACTAGCCACAGAGTCGGTAATACAAACAAAACTCATACAAGGCTCGTAGGGGGAATGGAATTCCAACTAATGACTAGGCACTGGGGTACCGCCGGTCACAATACGTGGCCTAGATCACAGTAACAAGGAGTACGCCCGCTCCCCTGCAACACAAGACTGGGACTACCCCTTACTGGATAATCCCGAGTGAGATCACCCCACGGTTGGGATCAGCAACCGTCTACTAAGCCGAAATAAAAAGGGACATCTGGACAGGGATGACCTCACCCTGATTGGGTGTTACCCACCAAGCCTTGCTGCATAACCCCTGATTTTCAGTCATCACCGGTTGATGAGGCTTGAGGCTAAGAGTTACCTTTTTTAGAACATATCCCTTAGATTGCCCATCGTCCACCTGACGATGTTCTGAAAGCATTCATCCATGCAAGTCCATCCCGGGTTCGAACGGAACCGAAGGCACTATTCCTACTACATCCATTTTGGAAATATCCTCAGGATTAGTAGCGACTAGCCATTGCACTTCACTGCTCCATCTTCGAATCCAAACTCGTTTTCACAGGAACGTACAAACTGGATCGAAGTGGTTATCGAGAAATAAATCTCGATCCCTGTCTCTTCGAAATGATCAACATATTTGTCCAATATTGATAGTCGGTGATTTAACTATCAATTAGTATTCACAAACAACCAGCAACCAATAAATAATTTCCCAAATTATTTATTAACCTCAAAAATATCTTCACAAGATATATTTCTATTTTCAACCATTTGAAAACAGTTTCAAATCATCTTTCTTGTCAGAATAAACTTTCCCAAATATTTTCTATCTCCTCTGGAATCGCCCAGCACAAAACTAGATTTTTAAAATAATTTAAAACACTTTACTTTGAAACATAACTTTAAAACATTTAAGTTAAATTACTTCAATAATTTGTTAAAAATATGTATTATATGAATATTTGAAAATAAGGTTACTTAATAAAATATAAAACTAGATTTTCACTTTTAAAAACAAAATACTTAGTCATTTTTTTAAGTAATTGTTACTATAATAGATTTGAGAAAATACTTACTTTAGAATTTAAATATTAGAAATAATAAATTTTCCAAAACTTACTTTTCAAACCAACTTTAAAACCTTTAATTTTGTAAATAAAAATTTACTTTAAAAAAACTATACATGGTTATCCAGAGAAAAATCCCAATTCCAATCACTTAAATCAATTTCTCCCGAATTGATTTCCAATTTACCCCATTTGAAATAAGTTTATTTAATTACTCAATTCATTTCTAAAATTCATTAATTATGGACTTTATTTTTATTATTATTATTTTCTGTTTGATTTTAAACCCTTTTAACTGAAATATACGAATTCTCAGATTTTTCCCAATTTCCTCTTTATTCTTTTCAATAATTTAAATCTTCAATTTTTAATAAATTTTTTTGAATAATAACACTGAAGATTTAAAATTCTTTAACTTTCTGTTTATTTGAATTTCCTTTCTATACTCAAGATTTGTTTATTAGAATTTTAAAGTCACTTTATTTCTTTTCCAATTCATTTTTAAATTTATTCTATAATTATTTTACTTACAAATTCACTTCTTTTAATTTCATTCCAAAATCCAATATATATATATATATATTTGGTAATTCATTATACCCAATTATATCCAATCGAACCATAGCATTCAATATTCTAACATAATTCATCATAGAATATCAAATAATCACAATAGAGGGTATTAAATAATTTAAATAAATGTTGAGGGGTCCAGTTGGATCCCTCTAACCTGTTTTCCCTGCATCCACAAATGTTAGCACAATATAATATACCAATTCCAAAATATACCATACTAAAGCACATCAACCAATTCAACCATTCAAACAATTATTTAAATTTAATTATTTAAATTTAAATTTAAATTCAGCAGAGTGAGATTAACTCGCCTTCAATTTTTGTTTTGCAATCCGATCCAATCTTGACTTGGCTTTCTAGATTTTTGACCTTAAATAAACAATTTATGTAATTTATTAATATTCGAAATAATTGAATGCTCAATTGCCATTAAAATTTTTAATTTAATTAATATTTTACTATTTTAAACTAACGAATTTGGTTTAAACAAATTCCTTCCGATAAATTTATTCAACTACAAAATTTGATAAAATATTTTTAGTGACTAATTCATTAAATGAGTTAATCAACAAACTAATTACCCCAAAATACGTTTTCTAGAAATTTTTATATTTATAAATTACTTTTCTGTAAATCAAAATAGTAATTATGTTTACTGTACAACAAATGTTCCAATTCATCATTTAATTTGGAAAATAGCAAAAATGTTGCCTTTATATATATATATATATATATATATATATGTATGTATGTATCTATGTATGTATGTATGTATGTATGTATGTATATATGCGTGTATGTATAAATATATTTATACTAATTATTATTATTCCTGTGTTTACACATGCGCATATGTTATTAAATTTAAACTGAAAAACAAAAACTAAATCGTACCTCACTGACGAGTTCGAAGATGAATGAAACCCTAGCATTGACTCGACCCCTAAACGAGCGCGTGCGTACGCCACCCTTCATCGTCGCTCAACCTCATCCAGTGACGCAGCTTCTCAGCTGCATCTGACATCGCCGCGACCTCCACCTGAGGGCCACTCGAATGCCAGCAACCCTAAACTGGCCACGAACTCATGAACGTCCTAGCAACCGCGATTCAACCTGGTCCTCCTAATCGATGTGAAGTCGATCCCCTTGCCGCCTAGTTCCTTGCCGTAACCTCAATTTTCTCCATCGCGCCCTTTCCTCTTTTTTTTATTTATAAAAAATGCGAAATCGATTTGATGAGAAGGGAAAGGTTCGGCTGCGTAAAATAAAGGGAAGGGAAGTTGTAAACGAGTTTAATTGGTCGGCCATTAAAATCTCTATTTGAACGAAATTGTTTTCGTTTGATTTGTTCCTTTTTTTTTATCGAATTAGGGAAATGAATTAGGCTTAGCTGATAAGAAGGAAAGGAGGTGACGTGATAAGTAAAGGAGATGGCGTATACAAAAAGCTTGACCAATTAAATTAAATTTCATTAGATTATTATCAGTTAAATTTTTAGAGCGTTTATATATCGTACACTCACACACTAGCTCCGATCAATACGAAATTTGAAATCCGATAATAATTCAATATTACGGACCCAATGGAACTGGTTTCGTCGAATTCCGAGACTGTGCCCTGGATGGCTATTTTTAAATTCAATTTAAACGATATTAAATTTCAAAACTGAACAATTCAGTGTTAGATTAATTTTAACACTTCTATCATCTTCAACGTTATCAATATAAATTTTACAAGCCTTCAAATTATTTCTAACAGGCTTAAAACTCCAGATTCAACATTTTACCCAACTTCAAATTATTTAATTCAATGATTTAATCATCAAATAAATTTTGATATTGAAATTCAAGTTAATATCCAACCATTAAATATTTAAAATCAATTATATATTCCAATTTCATTTGTTTAAAAATTCCGGGTCGTCACAATGGACATTTTCGAGTCGGTGGGGTTTGCGAGGCGATTGCGAAAGCGTGGGTGCATCGGTCATGACCAGACTGAGGTGGATTGGTTCATGGTTAAGTAGCGAGGCTATGGTCGTGGGGACGTGGCGTCAGATGGTCGAGATGATGGAGGCGAGGCAGATTTTGCGTAAGGGTTGGTTCCAGGTTGATGGTGGGTAGTTCGATTTTTGATCCACGGCAAATTTGAAAGTTCAGGTGGGTCAGGCTGGTCGGCGGTGACGTCAGCGACTTGTCAAGGGGGGCGAAGTTAGTCGAACGGACAGCGATTAGCCGTGCACGTGCACGCGGTCATGAATGTATCTGGGTGGTTACAGTGTTAGGGAAGAAGGTGCATTCTCTGGTTCGTACTCGAGTTGATCATGTGAGTGACTCGAAAAAAAATGGTACATGAGTTTGTTTGAAACAGGATTTTAAAGATTTAATCAAAACAAGTTTTTGAGAAAAATATAAGGTGGCTCGGGAAAATTTCATAGTGGGCTAGAAATGGCACTCGGGGGAGTTGGTTTTTAGCTCGGGTAAGTGTATTAGCAGTTTTAAAACTTTAAAACAGAATCGAAGGTTTCAAAATAAATGTTAACTAATTCTTTAAATAATTGTTTTTGTTTAGTTTTGGAATTAGTTGAAGATTGAAAATAAATTGTTTCAAATTAATTAAGAAATAAATTTAAAGGAGTGATGTTTTAAATTATTATTTGACCTTAAAGGCTTAAGTTAATTTATGAATTAATAATGATTTTTTCTCAAAAAGTTAAATGTTTTAAAGATCAATTATTTTGTTTTTAAAATAAATATATGTTAAATAATCAATCAAAGTGACTCCTATTTGTTTTCAAATGGAATTTGTTAATGTGTAATTTAATAATTACTTAATTAAAGGTTAATTAAGTAATTAATTTATAATTAAGGATAATTTTTAAGAATAATCAATATGATTAATTGAAGATTTACCTCCTTAATTATTTAAAGAATAATCTATAACATTCTCGGATTTTAGCCAGAATTAATATGATAATAAATTCAATTTTTGGAATTAAATTATGAAATTATTGGCAATTAGTTTTGAATTTTGGATTTAATGATGAATTAATTGGAAAATTTCCAGAATAAATAATGATATGTTTTTTTAAATGAAATTTTGAAATTGGAATTCAATAATAAAAATTTTATAAGTAAATTGAAGTTAAAAATCTTTCTTTTTTAAAGAACTAATAAATAGGTATGTATGATTATCTATTAAGTATACAGTTTGTTTTCAAATCATTTTTCTTTAAAAAGTTGTATAAATGTAAGTAATATTGAATGTAAACAAGAATTAATGAAAGCTTAAATAAATGTTATGAATAATAAATTGGATTTGAAAACTTTATATTTAAAATTAGTTTGTAAAAATGTAAAGTGTGATTTAATTAAAGATTTAAAATACTTTTCACTTATGTACTTAAAAATAAATATAGTTACATATATATATATATATATATATAAGCATTTGTAAACATATTACATAATTTATAAAAACCTAAACCTATGTAAATATGGAAAGATTAAGGGTTTAAAACAAAGTTAAAAATAAGTTAATATAGACATAATTTAAATCACATATGACATTTGTATATTTATAATATTATGAATTAACATGTGTTGCTTTAATATGAATTGTATTTACAAGTGTCATACATTTATATTTTCTTTCCATTTTAAAAGTTATAAATGAAAAAAAAGATGAACAAAGCTATTTATACATTTAATTCCACTCTTTCTCATCTTCTTTCTATTTTAAAACCTAAAACCTGAGGAAAGAAGCAAACCAGAAAAATAAAAACAAACACAAACAATCCTTACAAAATTACAAACCAGTGACATAGAATTTAGCAATCAAACCTCTTCCAAATTTAGACCTGATTAAAAGAGGAATCAAATAAAACAAGATCAAGTTCAAAACAAAAAAAATCAAAACCTAGAATAGCAAGTCCTCTGTAAATTGCAAAGACTGGAAGCTTTTCTGAAATCAAATTAAAAAAATTCAATCTGGAATAAGGGTCAAGATCAAGCAATTCCAGAAACAAATCAAGGCATGCAGTAAAGTCTAGCTAACAAAATCAAAATCCAGCTTTCAAAAAACAAAAGCAAGATTTTCAGATCAAAGAAAAAAAATAGCCTGTCTCTATTCAACAAAACCCGGTTAGAAAATTTCTAAGACTTGAATCTGTCCCTATAACTTGATATTGATGGTCGATTCTTGAAGTACAGTTGTTGCATGAATGTAGATATAATCGTATATATATACATAAATATACAAATGATGAAAATATCAGTAAACAAGAACATTATCTCTGTTCTTAATATACAGGGTTCAAAAACCTGTTCAAGACTAAAATTTATTACTCTAATTTTTATTTGCTAAGATTGTTTTAACAAAATATGTCTGTAAAATCAATATTCAAGTTTCAAAAAATATTTTTTAAAAAAAAAGGAAAATTGAAAGAAATTCTTACTAGGGATAGAATTTACAGTAAATTCAAAAATATGACCAAGTTCGACCTAGATAATTTATGGATTCATTTCTATGATATGTTCTGTGATAAAAAGCTATGATTTTTAAAAATGATTTCAAGTTTTTTAGTTATGATTTAACGTACTATTTGCAAGTTGAATGGGAAATGCAATTTCATTGAATTCTGATGATCCACTTCGAATTGCTGGTCGTGTTTGTGGCTGATGGTTGGGTGAGGATCATCGATCATGGGAAAAATGCTAGGTGAATTTGTAAATCATCATGGTGATCCATCGACGATGTTTTATGGTTTAAGCTTCTTTTTTGTCAGCTTTTTTCTTAGGGGAACTGCATCATCATTGTCAAATCGGACTTCACCGCAAGTGGGGGGATCAAAGCTTGAGTCATTGACGCTGCTTTGAGTAGACTCGCGTGGTTTTAGATGAATGCTGGCGGCGAGACAAGGTGATTTCTGGTGACTAGTTTTTGTTCCAAGGTGATTGAGTAGTTCATCTTTCGATCTCAGGGGAAATTGAGGAAGCTGGGTTGTCGAGAACATTGGAGGGGTTGTTGGCGATGTGTGGATGATCGTGGTGGTGACCGTAAGTTGTTAGAGGGTATGTGCACGTGCACGATTAAAGCTATGCATCTGGGATATGTTGGATTTGGGAAGAGGAAGAAGCACGGGTCAAACTCGTAGAAAATTTTGGAGATACTCGAAGCAAGTGAAGAATGGGGGAAACCCGAAGTTGAGCTCGGGTAAATATGTGTTTGGCTCGGGTTAATTAAAATCCAACAGGGTTTTAAAAATATAAAATAAATAGTTAACATAGTTTTAAAAAATGCAAATGTTTAAATCAAGTTTTTTTTAAGGTAAACAAAGTTTAAAATGAAATAGTAAAATTAATCAAGTTTCAAGACATATTAACTATGTTTTTAAAAGAGTTTTAACAAAGTTTTAGAGTTTAATTTTTAAGTTACATATTTGAAATTTATTTGTTTTTAAAGTATTATATGTTAGGTTAATTATATAATTAATTTCTAAAGACTTTTCAAATGGAATTTGATAATTAATTGCCTAAGGTAGGTAATTAATAAAAGGATAATTATCAAAGTGATTACGTAATCAGTGTGATTTATTAAAGGATAATTCGTTTATGTAATTAATCAAAGGATTGATTTCTCAATAAAGTAATTAAAAATAATTACTTAATGAAAGTAATTTAAAAATGGAAATTACTTAAAAGATTAATTACTTAATCTAAGTAATTAAAGATAAATTAGGGATAATTTATCAAGGTGATTTATTTAGTTTTATGATAAATTAAAGGTTAATTAATTGATAATTATAAATTAATTAATTAATAATTAATGAAAGTGATTAAGGGATGATTTATAAATGAAGGGTTAATTAATTAAAGATAATTACTTAATTAAATAATTAATTAATAATTAAAATTGTTTTATAAAGTGGTTAAAAGATAATTACTCAATATAACTAATTTGTGATTTATTAATATAAGTAATTGGGATAATCACTTATTGTAATTAATTAAGGATAATTAATTTAATGGTAATTGATTAAGGGTTAATTAATTTATTAATTAATTAATTAAGGGTAATTAATTAAATAATAATTAAAGGTTAATTATTTGGTGATTAAAGGTTAATTAATTTAATTAATTAATGATTAAAGGAAAATTAATCAAATGATTTGGAATTAGTTATTGTTAATTAACCAGAATTGGCGATTTATCTGATTTACATTAATCAAATAATTAATTGATCTTACTTATGGATGTTTGAATTTTATTGTTATTGAATTGTTGGATCTCCCTGATATGTTATGCTATGTGCTATGATTGTTTTGGTGTGTTTGTGATTAATATAATTTATTTATCTGTGACGAATTTATTTTGTTTATTTGTGAATAAAGATAAGCGTTATAGGAATATACCGCTTATCGATATTGATATGATTGAATTTGTAATGATTGATGTTGTGCACTATTGTGTAAAACCCCTGGACTACACCATACACACACAAATATGGATTTGACGGGAAATCAGTTAAGTCACAGATATTTTGAAATTAAATGTTATTTGTTTTACAGTTGAATTTTTGAATTCAAATAGTTTTAGAAATGGAATTGGGTTAAATATAAAAGCCTTTTGGAAAGGATTTTCAAAGGTTAAGTTATTTTGAATTACTTGATCAAGTTTGAAATTTTAAATAATTTGATTTGAATTTGAATTTAAGATTTGAAAATTGAATTCTATGTTTGGAAATTATGGTTTAAAAAGATTATATAAGTTATAAATGTGTTTATATGGGTTTTAAACCATTTTAAAAGTATTATTTTGGGAATTTGAATGTAAGCCAAGTTCTATACTTCAACGGCTTTAACTTGTGTAAATGAAATCGGATTTTTTCGAACAAAAACTATTTGTTTTCAAATAATAAAAGCTTTCATATAAAGAAAGGATTTCCAATTTGTGTTGAAAGATTTCAAGTTTGAAATAGAATTGTAATAGTTTTGAAAGCTATGAATGAATCTTTGTGAAAGATGGTTGAATCTTGTTTTGAAATGGAAGAGGATTTTGAATGGTGTATCTTTTATACATAAAAGATTTGAAATGGGAATTGTTTTGAAAGTTATGAATGAATCTTCGGAAATGGTTTTGAAAGCTATGAATTGAGTCTTTGATTTAATGATCGGATGAGTTAATCCTATTTGAAAATAAAATTGGTTTGAAAGTTGTGAATAAATCTTTGTGAAGGATTAATGAACTTTGTGAAGTAAATCTTTTTGTTTAAATATTTGTAAATGGTAGTATGTTTAAACCATTTGAAGAAAGGTTTTGGGTTTTAAGTTGTGACTTAATTAAGATCCCAATATCCATATGTTTTTAAAATATTGTACTCACTATTCGGTTTAGCCGGGAGAGGACTTTGTGTCATATAACCCATTCTGAATAGTGATACGATGTTAGGGATCGCATTTGCTACAAGTTCAGCATGATAAGGGGTTCTCGCTTCGTGTTTGGTGGCAAACGGCAGAATCTTACCCCCTACATGTCTCCGGGTAGTGGTTGTCTTACTGGTTAGGGAGGTCGAGAGGCCGGCCATAAAAGCAAACTGCGAGGTACCGGTGTCTGCCACGGCGGGGCTGGGATGGTTGAAAAGCCTACCAGTCGAGAGTGGGCGCTGTTGATGGTTGAATAGCCTAGACCGTGAAAAATTGGTATCAGAGCTGAAGGTTGAAACTTTAGCTCAGAAGTATAACATATTAAGTAACTCATTAGAGATAGGGTGAAGTATACCCTAGAATGTGTATTCACTAAGATATCCGTTCATGCGCCTCAGTAAATTCTCCTACTATCCACTGATAGTAAGTATGAGTGCAAGAGGAGAACAAGATAGGGGACATGGGAGTACGACTACAAATAGTCAATACCCTACAACAACGGAAACAACTCTAATCAATCTTCTTTGTCCCAATTTCAATTCTCTGATTTCTTCGTGGCAGCTCGAGGGAGAAGCTTTGGTGTGGTGGTGGCCCTGCGAATCGTTGTTAATAAGTTCGTATCTCGTATTCTCGTTATCAGCTTTTCGTTTTAACTTTAATAAAATTGGACATTTTAACTTGAAATAAATAGATGAATAAAATATGAAGATTGTATCAATAAAATGATTTTGGTCAAAACCAAATTTTGAAAATTTTGTTGAAATTTCTAGTGTGGATCAAAGCCGGAAGAGGGACAAGTTATATGTACTTTTGGGTATTCCGACTTGAGTTTGGAATCCATATCTAGTGTTTGAGAATTGTGGAAGATTGAATCCATTAATCTATTCTTTGGGGTCCAGATTTATTCAACGAGTGGTTACTTATCCTTCGGACTAACCAATGCCCCTGCATATTTCGTAGATCGGATGACCCGAGTATATTTTGTAAAATATCATATGAGTTTTTTCTCATAGTTATCGATGATATTCTAATTTGGTAAGTCAAATGCAGAATAGATATTCAATTTGATCTGGTGAACCATTTCTTTGTGTGTCCATCTGTTCTTTATTATCTCCCTAGCAAATATCGAGGACAAAATTTTCTTAAGGGGGAATCCGTAACATTCACGGATTTTAGCCAGAATTAATTTGATAATAAATTCATTTTTTGGAATTAAATTATGAAATTATTGGTAATTAATTTTGAATTTTGAATTTAATGATGAATTAATTGGAAAATTTCCAGAATAAATAATGATATGTATTTTTAAATGGAAATTTTGAAATTGGAATGTAACAACCCCGGGTTTTACAACAATTAATTATCGTTGTTTGACGATCAATATTGGTTGTTAATTGTTATTTGGAGTTTTTATTTTGGTTTGAAATTCGTTTAAAAAAATTTTGTTAAGAGATTACGGGCTTTAAAATTTTAATATCGGCCCATGTTTATTTTCGATGTCGTTCCTTTCTTTAATTCAATTCGACCCGTCCCTCTTTACTTCTCATTCGAAAACCCTAGACCTAAAATGAAAAGAAAAAAAAAATATGGCGGCTCTGTCTTCTCGTTCGTCCCTTTTAGCTCAGAGATTTGGTCTTCGAAGTCGCCGCATGGATTAAGGGTTAGCGTTTCGATTGCCTACTTTGTGAAGTTTGTGCGCGGCTTCTTCTCCTCAATCGAACTCGATTTTGATGGATCCGGGTTCTTCGAATAAATTGAGTGAACTTTTTCACTCACATCTTCTTCAACTCGCACTTCGACTAATTTCATTTGAATGTTGATGACTTTTGAGGCTTTAATTTAGCTTGGTTTTGAACATTTGATTGACTTGAGCTGCTTAATTTTGCGATGTAGATGTTGTTCGACTTTATGAGTTTTGACCTTGTTCGTATTTCTTGCGTATCACTGTTTCGATTTAGATTTCTGTTGGCTGGTCACTTGAATGGATTAAGTTGATTTTTGTGAAAATACTTTTGGAGGAGAATCTACTTGATTTCGCAATTTGCTTTAATGTTGACTACGGTCTTTATTTAGTTCGAAACTGTTGATATATGATTTTGGAATTCGAATGTTTATTTGGTTTTGACCACAGTACTGCAGTCTTTCACATGAATTACGCGCTGCCTTAAGTATGTTCACTGTGGTCACAATGTTGTTCTGTGCACTTGATTTAAATTAAGTTGAATTGTAATTTCAGTGTGGTCTAGTTGTATACATGCTAGTTGGTTTATAGCTTCATGTTGCATTAAACTCTTTAAACATGAGTATTATACTTGAATCTAGTCCATTCACATTACTACATTGTGGCTTCGGCCATTATGCATTTGATCCCAAAATAGTAAAGCCTTCCTCCTGACTTTACTTGGTGACATTGGCATGACTGCCACTTCCCGTTGTTGCAATTCCTATTTGATTCATTGCAACCTGATTTTGGGTCGTACTGTCCATTGCTTGAGACATGCTATCCAACTCATTTTACTGTTGCTTGAGGCATGCTATCCACTTCAGTTACTGTTGCATATACGTGTGATCATATTAGCATAGTGTTGAACCATTGCTATTGCACTATTTCATTTGTTGCCATGTTCTGGGTGCAGTAGTCTTCTACACTGCTGCACTTCACGTTGTATTGAGTACACTACCCACTTCACTTCACTGTACATTGTTGCAGTTGTTTGAGCATGGCCTTCATGTATTTCATGTAGTCTCTTGTATCAGTTCTTAACCATATTAGATGCCCTTGTTCTGTCCATTAGTTCACTGTAGTTTGATTTGTGTACTAACATGTGTTCGAGCCTTTTTCACATTGTTGGTTCATGTTGCATCCAGTCGACTCATTACTGCCATGTGCATTTGATCATTTGAGCCTCCGTGCTCTGTTGGTTCAGGTTGTATACTGCTTATTACCTGGTCATTATTCTGAGTTGTCGCTACCCTTGTATCTTGTACCACTGCCTGTTCATGGTGATGTTTATACCACTGCACTGTGCCTTGAAGTGCTGTTTGGTTCTATCCATATCTTTGTTTGCTTCTTCGAGTTGGGAAGTTTGTATACGTCAAGTGCACTTCTAGTAGAGTTGTGCACATCTTTAAATTGCGAAACTATGGACTGCATCCCCTTACCGCAGGTTCATATGTGCAGTCTCTGATTTGAACTATGGTCGATGTTTGATTTTTGTATCGGCCATTTCATTTGAATACACTTGAGTTGAATCCAGCTTAGACGCTTGGGTTTGACCTTGTGTTCATTTGTGAATTTTCATTGTGTACATATCACCGTAGCGGCAAGGCAGTGCACGCAAGCGTGAACTGCAGCCACACGGTATTCGTTGGATACATCATCACTGCAGTGGCAAGGCAGGGCACACAAGCGTGAACTGCAGCCACACAGTATTGATTTTAATCGATTTTTCTTTTGCTTTTGAACCATTGATATTTTGCGTATTACATATGCCGTATTGGCGAGGCAGTGCACGCGTGCGTGTACTGCAGCCAATACAGAATCTAACGTTTTAAATTGATTGATTTCAATTGATGAAATTGTTTTATGTTGTCTATTCAATATTTTGATATTGCATTCTGATTTGGTTTGATTTAATCATTTTGTTGTTGCCTAATTATCTATTTGATAATTAGATTATGAGTTTCTAATTATTTATTTAAATAATCAGATTTTGTGTTAATTGCCAATTAGGCAATTTTGATGTTTTCTTTTAAATATATCTTCATTGATATTCTTTTCATTCATCTTTGTTGATATTTTGAATCTGCTGATTTGTTATTTAACACTATTACGTGTTATATTTACCGTTATTCGATTATCTTCTAGAAGGGTTGGATAGACGGAATTTACTGTGACAGTCGTCTATTCATATTTAATTATTATTGCTTCTATGCACTAATAACTGAGTTTGAATTAGACTGACCCGTGTATTATTTTCTTTTGAATATAATACTCGGGTCAGACCGAGTATTTACAGGTTGTAGATTGTTAGCTTTGGGTTGCTGCTTGAGCTATGAAGTCACTTCATATCTTTCGGAGTAGTCGTGTCATATTTATGTATTCATGTATATTATTGTCATTAATGTACTTGTATATATACAACTTCCAGAGTCGACAGTTGTAGTTGTATCATATGTATTGTATCACATGTATATCAACTGACATCGGTTATTATATATATGAGACTTTTGTTTTATCTGTGTTCCGCAATTATGTTATCTGTGTTATTATTATATCTATTGTCCTAAACTATTATGAACCATCGTAGTTCGTTTTATACTGGAATTGGGTATGTCGATGGGAGTAAATAAATATGAGATGAAAAATGAAAAATATATACCACTCCTATCGAGGTAACCAATTCTAGTGTAAGGCCTAACTACGGATGGCCGCTCCTATCCAGCCTTATTCTTCATAATAACAGACAGTATTTCCTTTAATACTCTTTGTTATTGTGAGCATAGAGGTGGGGCGTCACAGTTGGTATCAGAGCTTGGGGTTTATGGACATAATATAAAACATAACTTAGATGGAACATGTGTTACAACTATATGTCGATGTTTTATATGTGCTTTGAGTCAAAACTAAAGTTTTGAAAATACGATGGAAATTTTTAAATATCCTTATTTAAAAATAAAAAGTGAATTTGTGTTTTGATGATAGATTGGTTTGTGCTTTGTTTATCAGAGTGCGCAGCGAAAACAGTGTGACTGCTTCGCTGAGTACGAATGATAATTATTTTGATTTAAAAATCAAAATATGAAAATGAAATTAATTTCATTATGTTGTTTAACCAGTGGATTTGATTTGTTGAAATTTCTTACTGGTTTTCTTTGATGCTAATCATATCTGATTAGATTTCTGCTGTTTTAAAATATCTTTATTGAAGATATAATAGAATGATGTTTTGTTCATTTTGTAGTGTACGTGCAAATTTGAGTTGCACATTACTGCATTAATTTTACGTTGAACCGATGCTTGGTTATGAAACGTGTTCTGTTGCCGTTATTATTATAACGGGAGTTTTACACCAATGCTATATATTTGAAGCGCGGTGTTTTGTTGACATTTTTAAATGAATGAAAATTCACTGGCATTTTATTTTTGATGCGAATTATTTTGATGAGATTTTGACGTTTAAAATTTACTGTCGCTTTGACTTCAGTAACCGTCAAATTTTAAAGTGGATTCTTAAGTGGTTATTCCGCAATGTTGATTTTGAGATTAGTTTTATGTTGTTTTGAGAAGTACCATTTCTTTGTTGAAGTTGCTACTTATGTTGCTGATTTAATCACGTGATTATAAAAAGCGTTTAAAAAAAATTGTTTTCAATTTTTTTCTTTCAGTTTACGTTTTCAAAAGGATGAGAAAGAGATTTGAACGATTCAACAAAATCGAGGACTATGAACCCTTTCTTTTACTGATTCGCTTAATTCCGGACTTGTTCGTTTGAGAATGTAAATTATTACTTTTATAAAATAAATGAAATTGTTTTCGAAATTTTTACAGTTTACGTTTTCGGAAGAATGAGAAAGTGACTTAAACGTTTCAGAAAAATCGAGGATTATGACCCCTTTCTTTTACTGATTCGTTTAATTCCGGACTTTTCCGTTTGAGAATGTGGAATGTTATTTTTGGAACACACAATTTGCACTTTCAAGGAAACGGTGAAGAGATTTAAACAATGTAGCGAAAGTGCAGAGTATGGAACCACATTTTTACTATTTCGGTTAATTCCAGACTCGTTAATTGAATATATGATGATTTTCGTGTGCTTTCGAGCCACTATGATGGACCTTCGGGTCATATGTTGGACCTTCGGGTCAATACCAGTACCGGACCTTCGGGTCATATGTTGGACCTTCGGGTCATTTGTTGGGCGCCAAAATTATGTTGGGTACTTGGTAGGCTTCGGCCATATGTTGATGCACGTGCGGCGTAGCTAAAACTCGCCATCTGATGGGATCGATCCAACCTTTTATGTTGATTTTCTAGAGTATCTTTATTGATTTCTAGATATTTGTTGTTTCCAATTATCTGTAGGTAATTGGATATTTGTTGATCTGAGTTCTAATTATCGCTTGTGATAATTAGATATCTGTTAATTTCGATTATCGTTTTTGATAATCGAATATTTGTTGTTTCTAATTATCGCTTGTGATAATTAGATATTTGTTGATTTTGATTATCGTTTTTGATAATCGAATATTTGTTATTTCTAATTATCTCTTGTGATAATTAGATATTTGTTGATTTTGATTATCATTTTTGATAATCGAATATTTGTTGTTTCTAATTATCGCTTGTGATAATTAGATATCTGTTGATTTCGATTATCGTTTTTGATAATCGAATATTTGTTGTTTCTAATTATCGCTTGTGATAATTAGATATCTGTTGATTTCGATTATCGTTTTTGATAATCGAATATTTGTTGTTTCTAATTATCGCTTGTGATAATTAGATATTTGTTGATTTTGATTATCGTTTTTGATAATCGAATATTTGTTGTTTCTAATTATCGCTTGTGATAATTAGATATTTGTTGATTTTAATTATCGTTTCTAATAATCCGATATTTGTTGATTTGAGATTTAATTTTTAATAATCGAATATTTGTAGATATGAGTTCTGATTATCGTTTTTGATAATCAGATATTTGTTGATTTGATTATCGTTTTTGATAATCGAATATTTGTTGTTTCTAATTATCGCTTGTGATAATTAGATATTTGTTGATTTTGATTATCGTTTTTGATAATCGAATATTTGTTGTTTCTAATTATCGCTTGTGATAATTAGATATCTGTTGATTTCAATTATCGTTTTTGATAATCGAATATTTGTTGTTTCTAATTATCGCTTATGATAATTAGATATCTGTTGATTTCGATTATCGTTTTGATAATCGAATATTTATTGTTTCTAATTATCGCTTGTGATAATTAGATATCTGTTGATTTCGATTATCGTTTTGATAATCGAATATTTATTGTTTCTAATTATCGCTTGTGATAATTAGATATTTGTTGATTTGATTATCGTTTTTGATAATCGAATATTTGTTGATATGAGTTCTGATTATCGTTTCTGATAATCGGATATTTGTTGATTTGAGATTTAATTATCGCTAGAGATAATTAAATATTTGTTGATTTGAGATTTAATTATCATTTTTGATAATTAAATATTTGTTGATTTGGGATTTGATTATCGTTTTTGATAATCGAATATTTGTTGATTCGAGGTTTGATTATCGTTATTGATAATTGAATATTGTTGATGATTGCGCTTATTAAGTTTTGTTGTTTTCTGGTGGTCTACTTGATAATTAGGTTTTGTTGAGAATTTGTGAATTCCTTTCGTGCAATTAAAAGATTTCTTTTGCGTTTGTGTTCTTGACCTTTATTTTTCAAGCTTAACCAGTTTATGTTAGAAAAATAATTGTTATTGACGCCTTTAATTATGAAAATTGCGGGGACGCAATTTTTATAAGGAGGGGAGTCTGTAACAACCCCGGGTTTTACAACAATTAATTATCGTTGTTTGACGATCAATATTGGTTGTTAATTGCTGTTTGGAGTCTTTATTTTGGGTTGAAATTCGTTTAAAAAAATTTTGTTAAGAGATTACGGGCTTTAAAATTTTAATATCGGCCCATGTTTATTTTCGATGTCGTTCCTTTCTTTAACTCAATTCGACCCGTCCCTCTTTACTTCTCATTCGAAAACCCTAGACCTAAAATGAAAAGAAAAAAAAAATATGGCGGCTCTGTCTTCTCGTTCGTCCCTTTTAGCTCAGAGATTTGGTCTTCGAATTCGCCGCATGGATTAAGGGTTAGCGTTTCGATTGCCTACTTTATGAAGTGTGTGCGCGGCTTCTTCTCCTCAATCGAACTCGATTTTGATGGATCCGGGTTCTTCGAATAAGGTGAGTGAAATTTTTCACTCACATCTTCTTCAACTCGCACTTCGACTAATTTCATTTGAATGTTGATAAATTTTGAGGCTTTAATTTAGCTTGGTTTTGAACACTTGATTGACTTGAGCTGCTTAATTTTGCGATGTAGATGTTGTTCGACTTTATGAGTTTTGACCTTGTTCGTATTTATTGCGTATCACTGTTTCGATTTAGATTTCTGTTGGCTGGTCACTTGAATGGATTAAGTTGATTTTTGTGAAAATACTTTTGGAGGAGAATCTACATGATTTTGCAATTTGCTTTAATGTTGACTACGATCTTTATTTAGTTCAAAACTGTTGATATATGATTTTGGAATTCGAATGTTTATTTGGTTTTGACCACAGTACTGCAGTCTTTCACATGAATTACGCGCTGCCTTAAGTATGTTCACTGTGGTCACAATGTTGGTCTGTGCACTTGATTTAAATTAAGTTGAATTGTAATTTCAGTGTAGTCTAGTTGTATACATGCTAGTTAGTTTATAGCTTCATGTTGCATTAAACTCTGTAGACATGAGTATTATACTTGAATCTTGTCCATTCACATTACTACATTGTGGCTTCGGCCATTATGCATTTGATCCCAAAACAGTAAAGCCTTCCTCCTGACTTTACTTGGTGACATTGGCATGACTGCCACTTCCCGTTGTTGCAATTCCTATTTGATTCATTGCAACCTGATTTTGGGTCGTACTGTCCATTGCTTGAGACATGCTATCCAACTCATTTTACTGTTGCTTGAGGCATGCTATCCACTTCAGTCACTGTTGCATATACGTGTGATCATATTTGCATAGTGTTGAACCATTGCTATTGCACTATTTCATTTGTTGCCATGTTCTGGGTGCAGTAGTCTTCTACACTACTGCACTTCACGTTGTATTGAGTACACTACCCACTTCACTTCACTGTACATTGTTGCAGTTGTTTGAGCATGGCCTTCATGTATTTCATGTAGTCTCTTGTATCAGTTCTTAACCATATTAGATGCCCTTGTTCTGTCCATTAGTTCATTGTAGTTTGATTTGCGTACTAACATGTGTTCGAGCCTTTTTCACATTGTTGGTTCATGTTGCATCCAGTCGACTCATTACTTCCATGTGCATTTGATCATTCGAGTCTCCGTGCTCTGTTGGTTCAGGTTGTATACTGCTTATTACCTGGTCATTATTCTGAGTTGTCGCTACCCTTGTATCTTGTACCACTGCCTGTTCATGGTGATGCTTATACCACTGCACTGTGCCTTGAAGTGCTGTTTGGTTCTATCCATATCTTTGTTTGCTTCTTCGAGTTGGGCAGTTTGTATACGTCAAGTGCACTTCTAGTAGAGTTGTGCACATCTTTAAATTGCGAAACTATGGACTGCATCCCCTTACCGCAGGTTCATATGTGCAGTCTCTGATTTGAACTATGGTCGATGTTTGATTTTTGTATCGGCCATTTCATTTGAATACACTTGAGTTGAATCCAGCTTAGACGCTTGGGTTTGACCTTGTGTTCGTTTGTGAATTTTCATTGTGTACATATCACCGTAGTGGCAAGGCAGTGCACGCAAGCGTGAACTGCAGCCACACGGTATTCGTTGGATACATCATCACTGTAGTGGCAAGGCAGGGCACACAAGCGTGAACTGCAGCCACACAGTATTGATTTTAATCGATTTTTCTTTTGCTTTTGAACCATTGATCTTTTGCGTATTACATATGCCATATTGGCGAGGCAGTGCACGCGTGCGTGTACTGCAGCCAATACAGAATCTAACGTTTTAAATTGATTGATTTCAATTGATGAAATTGTTTTATGTTGTCTATTCAATATTTTGATATTGCATTTTGATTTGGTTTGATTTAATCATTTTGTTGTTGCCTAATTATCTATTTGATAATTAGATTATGAGTTTCTAATTATTTATTTAAATAATCAGATTGTGTGTTAATTGCCAATTAGGCAATTTTGATGTTTTCTTTTAAATATTCTTCATTGATATTCTTTTCATTCATCTTTGTTGATATTTTGAATTTGCTGATTTGTTATTAACACTATTACGTGTTATATTTACCGTTATTCGATTATCTTCTAGAAGGGTTGGATAGACGGAATTTACTGTGACAGTCGTCTATTCATATTTAATTATTATTGCTTCTGTGCACTAATAACTGAGTTTGAATTAGACTGACCCGTGTATTATTTTCTTTTGAATATGATACTCGGGTCAGACCGAGTATTTACAGGTTGTAGATTGTTAGCTTTGGGTTGCTGCTTGAGCTATGAAGTCACTTCATAGCTTTCGGAGTAGTCGTGTCATATTTATGTATTCATGTATATTATTGTCAATAATATACTTGTATATATATAACTTCCAGAGTCGACAGTTGTAGTTGTATCATATGTATTGTATCACATGTATATCAACTGACATCAGTTATTATATATATGATACTTTTGTTTTATCTGTGTTCCGCAATTATGTTATCTGTGTTATTATTATATCTATTGTCCTAAACCATTATGAACCATCGTAGTTCGTTTTATACTGGAATTGGGTATGTCGATGGGAGTAAATAAATATGAGATGAAAAATGAAAAATATATACCACTCCTATCGAGGTAACCAATTCTAGTGTAAGGCCTAACTACGGATGGTCGCTCCTATCCAGCCTTATTCTTCATAATAACAGACAGTATTTCCTTTAATACTCTTTGTTATTGTGAGCATAGAGGTGGGGCGTCACATGGAATTCAATAATAAATATTTTATAAGTAAATTGAAGTTAAAAATCTTTCTATTTAAAAGAACTAATAAATAGGTATGTATGATTATCTATTAAGTATACAATTTGTTTCCAAATCATTTTTCTTTAAAAAGTTGTATAAATGTAAGTAATATTAAATGTAAACAAGAATTAATGAAAGCTTTAAATGAATGTTATGAATAATAAATTGGATTTGAAAACTTCATATGTAAAATTGGTTTGTAAAAATGTAAAGTGAGATTTAATTAAAGATTTAAAATACTTTTCACTTATATACTTAAAAATAAATATAGTTACATATATATACATGATCATTTAATTTTCCTTAAATTCATGATTTTATAAAGTTAAATTTCCTTTCAAAAATCAAGATTTAATAATAATTCACTTATTAAATTTCAACATTCAAATTTAAGTTCATTAAATTAAATTTCAACTTAAAACTTAAGTTTTAAAATTCTACTATAACTTAATTTCATTTTTTATTTACTTAACTTAAAGTTCACTTTTAATCCTAATTCATGAATTTTCAATTTTAGTTATATTTCAAAATTTCAACTTAAATATTCATTCATTTCACATTTTAACTTTATTCAAAAATCACTAATATATTATAAAATCATTTTAAATTCATTTAAATTCAAAATATCATAAATTTATCATATTTTCATATTTAATTTAATTTCCAATTATAATTAAATCAAAATTTCCTAAAATACTTACATTCAAATTTTTCTAACATTTCATTAATTTATTCCACTTATAAATATTCAGAAAATCTATAATATTTTACAAAAATCATTTTTAATTAAGTTTAAATCAAAATATCGTAATATTTAAATTTCTAAAATATTTTAAAAATTTTAGAAAAACATATTTTAACTACGGGCCTGTATATAATTTTCAACGCTAGGTAAAGTGATACGGGTAATATATCATTTCAACCCGTAATTTACAAAGAAAACATGGGTTTAATCATTTCAAACCCGCAGTCCCTAGTAAATGAAATAAATTGAAAATCGCTCAGGCCTATCATTTCAGCCCATAACGATTTTCCCTTATTCTAAAGTCCGTTCGGGTATGTATCATTTCAACCCATAGTGATTCTAATCTAAAGGGAATTTGCAATGTGATAAACTGATAAAAATAATAGAACAGCATAGTATAACAGTAACATATGATATAATAGGTGTTTAAGCATGGGTGAACATCATATAATCATAATATAGCAGGTGTAACATGGTTATGCATTTTACAGATTCAAAAGGGGTTAATTTACTAGTTATATATGTACATATTGTCAGGTGAGAATAACTCACTGGTTTGAGCTAGAGACACAACAACGAATGCACGAATGAGATCCAAACAAGCACGATAACACGACACAGAGATGAAAGGAAGAGCCAAAGTATCAATTCCCTTGAATACAAGTCACACAAAACAACAGAATATACATAAGTTTTCAAATTCAAATACGATAAACTAAGATAGAGTTGACTGCACAAATCAAAGCAGAAAAGCTTTGCACTTGCTTCTAGCATATATTGGGCTCGGCCATAAGTGTAAAGCAAGGCTAAGGCAAGGTTTTTGGGTCAAGTTTGGGTTGCTAAGGGTCGGCCTATCATGGTTTGAAGGTGATGCAAAGTGGTGGTGATGGAAACTACACTTAGAAGGCAACATACATGGATTCAAGTCCAAACTAAGCTCGGCCAAGGCCACTAGTGTAACGACCCTGGATTTTAGAAATAATATTTTAATAAATATTTAATCTAATTAAATAAAAAGTGAACTTATCATTTTAATATGAATAGGAATTTTGGAAATATTTTCCATTTGTTTTTATAGATTTGTATTTTGAAAAGAAAATTTGATTTTGGAAATTTAAAATACAGGTAAATAGGCACAAGGAAGAAGTTGCAAAAAAATTTAGTCTCAGCGACAGCAAGTTTGCTTTTTAGTCTGAAGGACACTTTTCAGTGTAAACAGAAAATGATAGTTACAACTATCATTCTATGATTTACACTAAAAGTGTCCTTCAGCCTAAAAAACAAACATCTTGTCCCTGATACTAATTTTTTTTGCAAATTCTTCCTTTTGCCTAAAATCCCCTTTAAAATAAATCTCTTAATAATATTTACAATAAAATTTATCTTATATAATTTAATTAAAATATCTAACCATGTTAACATTTGGTATGAAAATATATATGGATAATAATGTTTGAAATAGAATCAAATTCTATCAATATAAAATTTAAGTATAAAGTACAAATAAACTTATGAATGTAATTTAAATATTTATAGTTAAAATATAAAATAGAAAATAAAAATAAAAACAAAAGCAAGAATTAAGTAGTTAAGATATGTATACAACATAAACTAAACATTTGTAACTACAAATGTATAAAATGAAATCAGACAAAAACATGTATATGAATTGTGTAAGAAAGAAAATAATGAAACAATTTATCTTCATATAATAAACCAATGTCATCCTGCAAAGTGTATAAACTATAACCTGAAAAACTATATGTTTATGGTTGCAAAGCAATAAAACAAATTATCTTCATTTACAAGCCAAAGGTCTACCTGAAAATGAATATTTACATACAATTATCTACGCACGCAAACATAATGATAATATGTAAACATATTAGGGAACCTTAGCATTTAATGCTATCTTCTCAAGCCTAATTTTAGTCAATTCAAAATATTTAGCAATCTTTACATCTCAGAAAGAAAAATATGTTCATATCAAAATAAAAGAGAAAACAGCTAACCAAATAATACCTCCCTTTATACATCCTATTATTTTATATATATGTGTATACATCTTCTATTTAGTTCATTCAAAACTTTTCTAACTTGAGGAAAACAAAAAGGAGAAAAAGAAATAAACACCATTTCAATTCAACAAAAACAAACAGAGATTAAAGACAGTTTCAAAACTACAGGTTTTCAAAAGAAAACAGGAATTGTTCTTTGTTCAGCAACCTTGCACATGAGTAAACATCAACTTAAAAGCTTTAAAGTTTAAATTAAAACAATAAAGATGATTCACTGATTATGTGGAATTATGTATGCTTTAGTCTTGAATAAATTTCTGTGATTGTTCTGTACATCTATGTTATTTATTACAGGTTGCATGTTTTGCTCAAAAACTCAAATGATTCTCATCAAAACATTGTTAAGCTTTAATTTTTCAATCAAACAAGAATTTAAACCACAAACAAGATTTTTCGAAGCTGATTAAACATGTTAGTGAAATCTTACTTCAGGAAATGTTGTTACAGGTAATCAAGTAAAAATTTGATAAATTTGATTGTTAGAAGAAGCTAATTCAAGTATATATCTTGAATGCTTACTGTAATTTATGATTCTTAAAACTAAAACGAAGATTTTTAGTTTGGGATTCTAAGAGCAGTTTGTATGTGAACCAAATTTGCATTTTTCCCATTTTCAAACAATTGAATCAATTTAAAATGTTGAAACTTGAATTGAAGAAAGTATAAACATCCGAGATCTCGAGAAAAATGTGGAATTATTTTTCTATTTCATAAATTAAAGGAACGAATTCATTTTAGGGTTTGGTTTCAAACTTTTGGTCATGTCTGTAACGTGGTGTGTTTCTGCACGTGATTGAGTTGCTCGAAACTCTAGTGGGTGGTTGCTTAGAGTGTTGTCGTCGTGTGGTCGAAGTTTGGGCGTCTCCGGTGGCTTGAGCGGCGGTGACGAGGCGTTTTAGTCAGCGGGTTGTGTTTGTAGTTCTTCGAGCAAACTGTCCTTTTTCAATTTCGAATTTGAGAGGGTGAATCGTGTTTGGTTTTGGAGTATTTGTGTGATTTGTGACTTGCCGATGATGTTGGAGTTCGCCGTAGCTAAGTGGCGTCACCGTGCACGTGTATGGCAAAAGGATGGTGTCAGCGTTGTGATGGATGTGTGTCGCGTGTTGTTACTCGAGTCTATGCTCGAATTAGTAAGGTGATATCTTTGGGTTGTATTTGAGTTCTAGTGAGTTACCTGATGCTTAAATCTATACGCAAGTTTAAAACTTAACTACAGGAAATAAAATAAAATAAAAAAAGAGAAGAAGAAGAAGATGCGTACATGGGTGAGTGTCTAAGGAAAATGGATGAGTAACTCGAAGTGTAACCCGAGTTAGATCAAGGGAGTCTCGGGTTTTACAGATCTACAGTATTATAATATTAAAGAAGTCAAACAATTTGTGTTTAACATGATTAAAGCACTGTAGATTTAAATAAGTGTTTAACAATTTTATACAAGTTTAATTATTTCAGTTAATACATTGCAATGTTTTAACTCTTAATTAATCATTTTAATTAAGTAATTTAGTTAGGTATAAAGTCTATTAACATTTAAGTTTTGTAGTTAATAATAAATTGATTTTCAAAATTTAAAACAAGACTTTTAAAATGTTAATTAAGTTGAATAATTAATATTAATCAATTATTTTTGGAAAGCAATTAAGAATAATTACCTTATAATTGTAATTAGGGTTTGGATTAATTAATGCTTAAGTGATTAATAAATTTATAATTAACTACATAAAGTTAATTAATTTATGATTAGTAGTTCACTAATTAAGTAATTTAATTACGAATTAATAATTGATTAATTAAGTAATTAGTGGTTAATAAATTGGTAAATAAGTTTTATTTATTAATAATTAAGGTTATTATTTAATAATTAAGGTACTTAATTAAGTAATTAAGATTTAGTAATTGATTAAGAAATGATTAATTAATTAAATAATTTGAAATGGAATAAGCAATTTAATATTTATTAATCATTAATTATACCTGATTAAGTAATTAATTCTTAAGTAATTGATTAAATTTGTAATTAATTACAATAAGAATCAAAGATGTTTGCTTATGAATGTTGTATAAGTAGGATATCTGATTTGTGATATTTATTTGGTGATGTTCTATGATACGCCTTGATATATCTATGATGATTGTGTATGATTCATCTGTGATAAATGTTATGTGAATTTAAAGTGTTGAACTAAACTGTTTAAGCTGTTAAATGGCGTTTGGATTTCGACGAGACCGGGATCGAGTGTCAATTAGATTATCCGAAAACCACATCGATCCAAATTAAACGTTAGGTCGTGAATTCTCAAGTGAAGTTCGAGATGGTGTTTTCAGAATGTAAGGGTTATTGTCGTTGACTCTGAGGGTGATTCCAAAATGAGTGTAACGAGATAATGCCTTCGGTTTCGTTCGAACCCAGAATGAACTTGTATGGATTGAATGCTTTCAGCACATCGTCAGGCGGACGATGAGCATTCTAAGAGATATGTTCTATAAAGGTAATCACAGGCTCAAGCCTCATCAACCGGGAACGGCTAAAACATGGGATATGCAGCAAGGTTAGGTGGGTCATGACCAAGCAGGACGAGATATACTCCTGTCTAGATGTCCCTTTTTATTTCGGCTGTGTAGGGCAGTTGACTGCAACAATTGTCGGCGTTATCTTATTCGGGACTATTCAGTAAGGAATGGTTCCGACCTTGTGTTGTAGGGGATTTAGGGTGGATCCTCGATACGGTGATCTAGGCCTCGTACTATGACGGGCGGTACCCCAGTAGCCCTGCCATTGATGGAAACTTATTTTCCCTACGAGACCCTACGGTTTTGATTTGTATTACCCTCTTTCGTGGCTAGTAGCTGGAATTTAATAGATGCAACAATTTCGGCTATTTTCTATTTACTTGAAAACCCTAGACACTATTATAATATCACTGGATTTCCTGTAAAATGTTTTGGTTAGCGTAAGGTAAAATCTTGCCCGTATTTATGTGTGTGGAGTCTTACGTGATACCTTTTTTTCAAATGTTATTCAAAGTTAAACAACTTTAAACCGTTTACTCATACCAGACCCATGTCTGACCTGGAGTTTATTTTTGTTTTTCATAAACTCTTGGGTACTCAAATTTTTATGAGTAGCCAAGTGATAGGTTTTAGATTTTGGTTTCAGAAGGAGCTTGGAGCAGGAGTCCAGACGTATCTATATATCTACTTAGTTCCGTTGTGTTAGTTAGTGTAAGTTGTATTTTGGGGATGTATGTAGTGGCAGATGTATGTATATGACTGTCATGTGTATAATATCGTATAACCCCGATATATGAAACTATGTAATAGTTATGCATGTATTATATTTTGTTCCGTTCCGCTGTGAGATTCTGATGTTGTTATTCTTTCTTTCTATTCTTTTCTATTTCTATCCCTTTCTTTTCTTATTGATGATACATCTTTATGTGGTTACAAAGGCGGGTCATCGTAGCTGGTATCAGAGTGCTAGGTTGAGCGAATACCTAGGCTATTGAGTGATTTCTTTCTTGAGAGAACGTATTTGTAATTTTGACATATATATATATATATATTTATTTCTACCTATTTGTTGGGTTACCTGTTTTGGTTTTCCAATATAAGTTATAAAGGTTGATAGGGTAGTGGTGTGTGTAACACGACTACCAATGGTTGGAGTTTGAATGTTTGAGGTTGGAAGTGTATCTGTCGAGACTGTAGACCTATTACCGTCTCGAGTGATCTTTGGGTGGTGTAAGGATTTCATCGATCTCTGAAGGAAATCTGTTAAGGTTCGGAGTTCATCTTTGTAGTGTAAGTTTGGATGAGCTAGAGTTTGGATCTGTTGGTTGGACAGAAGCAAGTCATGATATCTTGATACCTCAGGATGTAGTAGCTGTAAGATGAGAAACAGTGACTATGGATGTCTTCGAAGATGTTTATTTGGAACAAGTTAAGGAAGTATGTCTGCTTCGGGGTTGTGGATAAATTCAGTAGGGTGTTTATGTTTGGTTCGAGGTCAGAGTTTCTCGAAGAGCTATGGATAGGAAGTCTTTGGGCATCTAGGTCAGCTTTGTAGCTCGAAGTGTTCCGTGTGCCGTCGAGAAGGTTTTCTGGTTAGTAGTTTTGCTTGAGGTAATTTCAGAAGTAGTAGAGTAGTTCCATTCCTTCGATGGATTGGCTCGATAAATATAAGGCAGTTCTGAATTGTGATGAGAGAACAGTTTCTTTGGAAACCGATTTGGGTAGGATTGCTAGAGTGTCGTGTGATAATTCTGGAATTCACTTGAGTAGTCTTTTACATGGAGTTGAGACTTCTCAAGAGAAGGTTAAAGATATCGATGTGGTCCAAGATTTCCCTGATGTTTTTGAGGAAGTCAAGTGTTTGCCTCCACATCGAGAGATAGAGTTTCGCATTGATTTGATTCCAGGAGCAGTGCCGGTGATTCAGCCTAGTAGGAGGATGGCTCCTAGAGAGAGAGAGAAGAGTTAGTTAAGCAGACTCAGGATCTTTTGGAGAAGGGGTTGATTAGGCCCAGGTTTTCTTATTAGGGTTCTGCGACAGTGTTTGTCACTAAGTCGGATGGACCGCTAAGGCTCTATGTTGACTATAGAGAATTAAACAAGTTAACCATTCGTAACAAATATCCTCTTCCTCGTATTGATGATCTTTTTGACCAGCTTCGTGGAGCTTCTATCCTTTGTCAACTGGATTTAGCTTCAGGTTTCCATCAGTTGAGGGTAGCCGAGGACAGTATTCCCTTGACTGCATTTAGGGGACCGAATTGTCTCTATTAATGGTTGGTTATGCCTTTCGGGTTAACCAATGCTCCTGCTTACTTCGTTGATCTGATGTACCGAGTCTTTCGGGATGTATTGAATAAGTTTTTTCTGGTGTTCATTGATGATATTTTTGTCTATTCTAAGTCTGAAGGAGAGCACAAGCAGCACTTGAGGATAGTGTAGGAGACTCTGAGGAGACATGTTTTGAAGGCGAAGTTCTCTAAGTGCCATTTCTGGAAATCGAAAGTTAAATTTTTAGGGCATATTGTTTTTGGAGAAGGTATCTCTGTAGATCTAGCAAAGGCCGAGACTATTCTGGAATGGAAGCAACCGAAGTCACCGACGGAAGTTCGTAGTTTTTTGGGATTAGCTGGCTACTATAGAAGTTTATCAAGGATTATTCCAAAATTTCTTCACATCTGGCCAACTTAACAAGGAAGGGAGCTAAACTCAAATGGACACCCCAGTGTGAAGAAGCTTTCCGGGAGTTGAAGACGAGGCTAACCAGTGCACCAGTGCTAGCTATTCCGGATGGGAAAAGAAAATTTGAGGTTTATACAGATGCTTGTATAGTTGGACTGGGAGCAATTCTGATGCAAAATGGAAAAGTAATTGCGTATGCGAGTCGGCAATTAAAGCCACACGAAAAGAACTACGCTACGCACGATCTTGAGTTGTTAGCCATTTTTTTTTGCTCTGAAGATCTGGAGGCACTATCCCTTGGGAGAGAAGTTTAAGTTATTCACAGATCACAAACCGTTGAAATATCTTTTCTATCAAAAGGATCTTAATCTGAGGCGGCGGCGATGGGTCGAGTTTCTGACATCATATGATTTGGATATTCTTGTGGTTGATGCTCTTAGCAGGAATGCAGTTTTGTCTCTTTTGGAAGTTGTTCCATCTCTCTAGGAAAGAATTATAGGTAAGCAAATGGAGGATAGATCTTTTGAGGAACTAATTCTTGGAACTAAGGATGGTCGGTATTCTGATTTCAAGGTGGATGATCAAGGTGTTTTGAGGATTAATGGTCCTTTGTGTATACCTAATATAGACGGATTGAGGCAAGAAGTCCTAGCTGATTGTCATCGCTCCAAACTGAATAGTCACTCATGAATCTCTAAAATGTATAAAAATTTGGGAAGAGTTTTCTGGTGGCCGAGCATGAAGAGGGATGTAGCTGCTTTTGTTAATAGTTGTGCTATCTGTCAGCAAGTTAAAGGAGATCAACAGAAGTCAGCCGTATTATTGCAGCCTTTGGAAGTCCCAGAATGGAAGTGGGAAATTATTTCTATGGATTTCATCGACGGTTTGCCAAGAACTAAGAAAGGAAATGATGGTATATGGGTTATTGTGGATTGTTTAACTAAGAGTGACCATTTTATACCAGTTAAGGCAACTCATACTGCAGCTTCTTTAGCAGAGATTTTCTTGAGGGAGATAGTCAAATTACATGGTGTTTCTATTAGCATAGTAAGTGATCGTGATCCTATCTTCTCTAGCAAATTCTGGGAGGCTCTGCAATCAGCTATGGGAACAAGTTTGAGATTGAGTACAGCCTATCATCCTCGGGTAGATGGATAGACAGAGAGACTGAATCGTATTCTAGAGGATATGCTGCGAGCTTATGTTTTGGATTTTGGTGGATCGTGGGAAGACCATCTTCATTTAGTGGAATTCTCCTATAATAATATTTACCAAGCGAGTATTAAGATGGCTCCTTATGAAGCTTTATATGGAAGGCCGTGTAGATCCTCATCCTATTGGATAGAGTCGAAAGATCTTCTTATGCTTGGGCCAGATTTGATTCGAGAAGCAAGTTTAGCTTATCAAAAAAAGGAAGAGAGCTGCTCAAGACCGTCAAAAGAAGTACGCAGATAAGAGGAGACAATTGGAATTTGAGATTGGTGATTTAGTTTTTGTCAAAGTTTCCCCGATTAAAGGAGCCATTAGATTCGGAAAGACGGGAAAACTTACCCCGAGATATATTGGACCGTTTTGGGTATTGGAAAGGATTGGTGCAGTAGCTTACAGAATTGAATTGCCAAAACGAATGTCTGGAATTCATAATGTATTCTCTGTATCCCATCTAAGGAAGTTTGTTCATAATCCATCATTAGTTATAGAACCAGTAGTCCAGGAGGATTTGGAAGTCGAACCGAATTTGACCGAGGTCAGGAATCCAGTTCGGATTGTTGATTAAGACGAGAGGCAACTCGAAAGCAAGGTAGTGAAGCTTTTCAAAGTACAGTGGAGCGAGAATCACTGAGATTGTACCTGGGAAACCTTGGATAGTATTAGGAAATTTATCCGGATTTGTGTCCAGATAGCTAGTGATGTATGTTAGGATAGACTGTTTGGTTGTTTGTTGATATATAAATGATATGTATGTTTGAATGGTTGGTATAAAAGCTTTTGAATTATCTTTGTTTCAAATTTTGGGGACGAAATTCTTTTAAGGGGGGAGGAATGTAATGACCCTGGATTTTAGCAATAATATTTTAATAAATATTTAATCCAATTAAATAAAAAGTAAACTTATCATTTTAAAATGAATAGGACTTTTGGAAACATTTTCCATTTATTTATATAGATTTGTATTTTGAAAAGAAAATTTGATTTTGGAAATTTAAAATAAATCTCTCGATAATATTTACAATAAAATTTATCTTATATAATTGAATTAAAATGTTTTACCTCGTTAACATTTGGTATAAAAATATATATGGATAATATTGTTTGAAATAGAATCAAATTCTATCAATATAAAATTTAAGTATAAAGTATAAGTAAACTTATGAATGTAATTTAAATATTGATAGTTAGAATATAAAATAGAAAACAAAAAAATAAAATAAAAATAAAAGCAGGAATTAAGTAGTCAAGATATGTATATAACATAAACTGGTAAGCACAAATGTATAAAGTGAAATCAGACAAAAACATGTATATGAATTGTGTAAGAAAGAAAATAATGAAACAATTTATCTTCATACAAAACCAATGTCAACCTGCAAAGTGTAAAAACTAAAAGCTGAAAAACTATATGTTTATGGTTGCAAAGCAATAAAACAAATTATCTTTATTTACAAGCCAAATGTCTACCTGAAAATGAATATTTACATACAATTATCTACACACAACAAACATAATGACAATATGTAAACATATTAGGCAACCTTAGCATGTAATGCTATCTTTTCAAGCCTAATTTTAGTCAATTCAAAATATTTAGCAATCTTTACATCTTCGAAAGAAAAATTTGTTCATAACAAAACAAAGGAGAAAACAGCTAACCATATAAAACCTCCCTTTATACAACCTGTTATCTTATATATATGTGTATACATCTTCTATAATTTGTTCAAAACTTTGCTAACCTGAGGAAAAAAAAGGAGAAAAAGAAGTAAACTCCATTTCAATTCAACAAAAACAAACAGCGATTAAAGATAGTTTTAAAACCACAGGTTTTCAAAAGAAAATAGAAATTGTTCTTTATTCAGCAACCTTGCAAGTGAGTAAACATCAACTTAAAAGCTTTAGAGTTTAAATTAAAACCATAAAGATGATTCACTAATTATGTGGTATTGTGTATGCTTTAGTCTTGAATAAATTTATGTGATTTCTCTGTACATCTCTGTTATTTGTTACAGGTTGCATGTTTTGTTCAGAAACTCAAATGATTCTCATCAAAACATTGTTAAGCTTTAATTTTTCAATCAAACAAGACGTTTAAACCGCAAAAAAGATTTTTCGAACCTGATTAAACATGTTAGTGAAATATTACTTCAGGAAACATTGTTTACAGGTAATCAAGTAAAAATTTGACAAATTTGATTGTCATAAGAAGCTAATTCAAGATTATATATTGAACGCTTACTGTAATTTATGATTTTTAAACTAAAACGAAAATTTTTAGTTTGGGATTTTAAGAGCAGTTTGTATGTGAACCAAATTTGCATTTTTCCCATTTTCAAACAATTGAATCAATTTAAAATGTTGAAACTTGAATTGAAGCAAGTATAAACATCCGAGATCTCGAGAAAAATGTATAATTATTTTTCTATTTCATACATTAAAGGAACAAATTCATTTTAGGGTTTGGTTTCAAACTTTTGGTCATGTCTGTAACGTGGTGTGTGCGTTCTCTGCACGTGATTGAGTTGCTCGAAACTCTAGTGGTTGGTTGCTTAGAGTGTTGTCGTCGTGTGGTCGAAGTTTGGGCGTCTCTAGTGGCTTGAGCGGCGGTGGCGAGGCGTTTTAGTCAGCGGGTTGTGTTTGTAGTTCTTCGAGCAAACTGTCCTTTTTCGATTTCTAATTTGAGAAGGTGAATCATGTTTGGTTTGGGAGTATTTGTGTGATTGTGACTTGCCGATGATGTTGGAGTTCGCCGGAGCTAAGTGGCATCGCCGTGCACGTGTACGGCAAAAGGTTGGTGTCAGCGTAGTGATGGATGTGTGTCGCGTGTTGTTACTTGAGTCGTTACTCGAGTTAGTAAGGTGATTTCTTTAGGTTGTATTCGAGTTCTAGTGAGTTACCTGATGCTTAAATCTATACGCAAGTTTAAAACTTAACTGCAGGTAATAAAATAAAATAAAAAAGAGAAGAAGAAGATGCGTACGTAGGTGAATGTCTCGGGGAAATGGATGAGCAACTCGAAGTGTAACTCGAGTTAGATCAAGGGAGTCTCGGGTTTTTACAGAACTGCAGTATTATAATATAAAAGAAATCAAACAATTTGTGTTTAACAGGATTTAAGCACTGTAGGTTTAAATAAGTGTTTAACAATTTTATACAAGTTTAATTATTTTAGTTAACACTTTGTAATGTTTTAACTCTTAATTAATCATTTTAATTAAGTAATTTAGTTAACTATAAAGACTATTAACATTTAAGTTTTGTAGTTAACAATAAATTGATTTTCAAAATTTAAAAGAAGACTTTTAAAATGTTAATTAAGTTGAATAATTAATATTAATTAATTATTGTTGGAAAGCAATTAAGAATAATTACCTTATAATTGTAATTAGAGTTTGGATTAATTAATACTTAAGTGATTAATAAATTTATAATTAACTACTTAAAGTTAATTAATGTATGATTAGTAGTTAACTAATTAAGTAATTTAATTACGAATTAATATTTGATTAATTAAGTAATTAGTGGTTAATAAATGGGTAAATAAGTTTTATTTATTAATAATTAAGGTTATTAATTAATAATTATGGTAATTAATTAAGTAATTAAGATTTAATAATTGATTAAGAAATGATTAATTAATTAAATAATTTGAAATGGAATAAATAATTTAATAGTAATTAATCATTAATTATACCAGATTAAGTAATTAATTCTTAAGTAATTGATTAAATTTGTAATTAATTACAATAAGAATCAAAGATGTTTACTTACGAATGTTGTATAAGTAGGATATCTGATTTGTGATATTTATTTGGTGATAATCTGTGATGTTCTATGATATGCCTTGATATATCTATGATGATTGTGTATGATTCATCTATGATAAATGTTATGTGAATTTAAAGTGTTGAATTAAACTGTTTAAACTATTAAACAACTTGACCTTTAAAATGGCGTTTGGATTTCGATAAGACTGGGATCGGGTGTCAATTTGATTATCCGAAAACCACAACGATCCAATTAAACGTTTGGTCGTGAATTCTCAAGTGAAGATCGAGATGGTGTTTTCAGAATGCAAGGGTTATTGTCGTTGACTCTGAGGGTGATTCCAAAGCGAGTGTAACGAGATATTGCCTTCGGTTTCGTTCGAACCCGAAACGAACTTGTATGGATTGAATGCTTTTAGCACATCGTCAGGCGGACGATGAGCATTCTAAGAGATATGTTCTATAAAGCTAATCGCAGCCTCAAGCCTCATCAACCGGGAATGGCTAAAATAGGAGATGTGCAGCAAGGTTAGGTGGGTCATGCCAAAGCAGGACGAGATATACCCCTGTCTAGATGTCCCTTTTTATTTTAGTTGTGTGGGGAAGTTGATTGCAATAACTTCCGGGGTTATCTTGTTCGGGACTTTAGGAATGGTTCCAGCCTTGTATTGCAGGGGATTTAGGGTAGATCCTCGGTACGGCAATCTAGGCCCGGTACTATGACGGGTGGTACCCCAGTAGCCCTGCTATTGATGGAAACTCATTTTCCCTACGAGACCCTATGGTTTTGATTTGTATTACCCACTTTCATGGCTAGTAGCTGGAATTTAATAGTTGTAACAATTTCGTCTATTTTCTATTTACTTGAAAACCCTAGACACTATTATAATATTGCTGGATTTCCTGTAAAATGTTTTGGTTAGTGTAAGATAAAAACTTACCCGTATTTATTTGTGGGGAGTCTTATGTGATACCTTTATTTTCAAAGGTTTTTCAAAATTAAACAACTTTAAACCGTTTACTCATACCAGACCCATGTCTGACCCGAAGTTTATTTTTGTTTTCCATAAACTCTTGGGTACTCAAATTTTTATGAGTAGCCAAGTGATAGGCTTTGGATTTTGGTTTCTGAAGGAGCTTGGAGCAGGAGTCCAGACGTATCTATTTATCTACCTAGTTCTGATGTGTTAGTTAGTGTAAGTTGTATTTTGGGGATGTATGTAGTGGCAGATGTATGTATATGACTGTCATGTGTATGATATTGTATAACTCTGATATATAAAACTATGTAATAGTTATGTGATGTATTATATTTTGTTCCGTTCTGCTGTGAGATTTTGATGTTGTTATTGTCTCTTTCTATTCTTTTATATTCCTATCCCTTTCTTTCCATATTGATGATACGTCTTTCTGTGCTTAGAAAGGCGGGTTGTAACGACCCACATTTTTGGACAGTTTAAACCGACGATCAAATACACATGCCGATTCCAAACCATTCAAAAGGGCAAATGGTTATTGGGGTAAATAAGAAAAGAAAAGGAAGGGAAATAAAGGAAATGAAACAACACAGAATCTTGCAGCGGAACGATAAAATATAATAGTCAAATAAACAGTTCATGAAACTGTTTACTATACTTTGATCATTATTTATGTAACATTTATCATAGTTATACATATACACCTGAACAAATAAAATAATGCAGCAGATAGCATGATGCAAAGACAATAATAGAATCATATACCAAATCTTCGACTTCGTCCTCCAGAATAGATCTTCAATAAGCTGAAAAACTCAGGTCTGACCCGAGCGTAATGAAAAGACAAAACACTCGAGTCAGGACTAAAATATCCTCATGTAAGCTAAATCAATCGTAAATAAATATGAGTATAATGGCGTCAAAGATGTTTACGGGGTTTGACATCTCCTATCCAGTGTCAACGTGAGTGTAATAACTTAAGAGATTTTACGGGATTTTCCATCTCTCAAGGATCCGTTAAACTATCTACTATGTAGTACAATACGCTATTATAATATGTCTACAGTAAAGTAAAGTATTAAAATAGCGTTAAGACGTTACCATAATTCCCCTTAACACATTTTATAATGCCATAGTCTATACAGCACCGTAAACCCCACCGTAAACTAGTGGTTATCCGAGGGTACCCCATAGGTATAACACAAAACAAAACGTAGTGGTCGCGAATAGGATAATCAGTATGACAAGGTACATGAGGCGATACCAACTAGGATATTAGTAGTTGCGTGATCCGAACTGATGTTGAGCATAGCCAGCAGCTACCTCAACACCGCGAAACAACACTCCCAAATCGAGGGGTACACCCAAATCGAGTCACAAAAGTAATAGATATGGTATCGAAGAAGTGTGTACGCTAGAGATGGCGAACCTCAATGGCCCAGCGCGACTCCTGTTTTAGTCATGTCATGGGTCATCCAATATCGTTCTCTTTCTTCAGTCAACGCGTTCACCAAACCATCCACTTCATTCTGGATCAACACTCCGTGTATACTAGTTATTAAAGTGGTTTTCGGTATCGATAGAGAGTATGTCCATATCCGATCCCGGTCTCTTTAATAACTACGTATTATTACACCGATGGCTCTTTTACATTTCAAATCAATTCATAATTGATATCAAAATATTATATTCGCTTCAAAAATCAAATCCATTTCAAATATCATCATATCTATTCAAATGTAAGGTTCTGTTTCGAAAATCATTTTTCTTTCGCCTCAATATCTCATTTCGATTTCGAAATCATTTCGAATTTCAATTTAGGTTGCAACTTCATTTAACCCAATTCGTATTTAAATTCAAGATTTAAATATGAACATTTCACCCTATTGACCAGCTTGAAATTTTAGAAAATAGTTTTAAGTAGTTTAAAAGTAGTTTTTAATAATTAAAATAGTTAAAGTACTTAAAATATTTAAATGGATTTCAAATAGATAAATTAATTTAATATAGTTAATGTAGGTTAAAATAGTTTAAGTATTTAAAATGCTATTATAACAGAGAAATTTGGAAACAAAATGAAACAGCTTCAAAACCAAACCATTTCAATTATAACTTCCCAATTCAAGTCAATTTCAGTTTTCATTCTACCGATTCAATTTCGATTCAATTCAAATCAATGTCAACTTTGACTTCAAATTAATTCAATTCTACATTCACCTTCAATTAATTTAATTTCAATTTATATCGATTTGGAGCTTGATTTTTCAAAATATCAATTTATAATACTTAACAAAATTTATCCTTCAATATTCAAATTTAAATCATAATTTCAAATATGATTCAATTCCAAGCTCAATTTCAAAATATCATTTTTTATATCACTTTTACTTGGTAACTCTCAAAGCTCGAAATAATGTTCAATCTTTAAACAAATGATTTTCGAAATTCAATCATATCCAAAATCTAAATTTCAAAGTCTTAACTTAAATTGCTTAACAATTTCTTTTAGCCAAAATTTATTTCAACATTCCAAACTCAAATTGAGATAAATTCGATTTCTATAAATTGATTTTATTTAAAACTTTTAAAACAAAACATTTAAATAAACTTCAAATCAACGATTTTAAAAATTATTAATTTAACCAATCCGGTGTCTGTATATAATTTTCTATCCTATGGCCAAGTGATTAGTTATTTCAATTTAATGTCGGGGATGAATATATATCACTTAAATCAAATCACAGTGTCATAACAGGATATACATAAGCAAATAAACATCCAAACATTTCAATATAAACCAATAGCATCCATCGAAATACATCATCCAATAGACAATACAGTTCACGACAATTTCATAGTTATCGATATCAGGTAATTTAATCGTAATTAAATTTTAATTTCAATTTGACTGTCAATTTTAATTTTCTAGCATTAAATTCGATGACAAATCTAGACGACGATTTTTACTTTATCAAACAACAACAAGTAAAATTGTATCACTTCATATTGGCAAATTTAACTAGCATAAAGATATTCTAGTAAGTTGTGAGCGTTAGAAAACACTCACCTTGATATCCCGTTGTCGCCGAGACGTTCCGGTTTGGAACTAAACCGAACAACTTCCAATTTTAGCCCAAATTCCAACTGTCTCCATATTCATCCAAACTAGTTTCATTTCGAAGCTCTCGTCATCACGATCGCAACGCAAAAAGTTTCGTTCCAATCGGACCTCGTATGAGAGAGTTATATATTTTATAAGATATCAACCATTTTATTTTAAATCAAAAACTAATATTTAAATAAATAAATAAGCCTCCACTAGCTCCTCTTCCCAGACTCACACCTATACACGAAGTCACAGAGCAACCCACTTCTCGCCGTGCGCAAACCCAGTGATACGGAACTACAGGCGATGAAAATCGAAACCGATCGCACCGCCAACCTTCTCCTCTCGATCTCCATCTCTCGGACCCCTCACATCGAAGCTCGCCCCTTCCTGTCAAATCGCATGTGAACCACCTCCCGCTACAGTAAAAAAATTGCGCCCCCCTAGGAGTGGCCGCACGTCTCCAAACTTGGCACCCAGGTGCTATTCTTCGTGACAAATGCGATGCCACAAACCCCGCTCCTTATCGATGACCAAAGCTCGAGAAACAAGCTACCCTAGCTCTACTGCCTATTCGACCTTCATAGTCGAGCAACCCAGATCGAAGCCGCACCTTTCAAGTCACATACCAATTCAAAACTCACGATGAAATAGGATTTTCAGAGAAGGTTTCGTGATTTTTAATCGAGTATTTGAAGAGAAAGAAATTTTTGAAGTTTGATTTATTATTTTCTTACTACCCGAAGCTCGCGTGTGTGGGCTATTAAAGAAGAGTATGCGTGTTTGAATAAGAAATAGGTACTAGGGTGTCGGCTGATAAGAAGAAACAGACAGATGTGAAGGGTATGGTCAAAAAAAATTTATATATATATCAATTAAATTTTCAAACCATCTTAATTACGCAACTCAAAATCTTGAAACCCTATCGAGGCGTGTCGCTAGGCGTTTATAATGTTTTACCCACATTCCAAACACAATGGAACATGTTTCAGGGCCTAATTCGTGCGAGTTATGGAAATAAACAATCAATTTTAAATTAAATCGATTAAATTAATTTCTAAGCGTTTTGAGCTGCCACAGTCAAACGACAACTCCGATTGCTGTGGAAATTGAAACCTGATAAAAATAAACTATTACGGATCTAATGGAACTGGTTTGGTCGAATTTCGAGACTCTGCCCCGGAAGGCTATTTTTAACTCGTCACTTAAATTGGTGACTTTTCAAAATTTACAGAATTGCTTAAAATTTCAGTTTTTAAAATCTTTTTAACTCTATTATAATCCAAATATAACTTATATTCACTTTGGAAACCAATTTTAATCATATTAAATCAAATTTCAGTTGTTCACTCTTTTTTCATACATTAGAATTTCAATATCAAATTAAACATATCAATTCGGAATTTAATTATTCAAATATCTGTAGTATTAAATTTAAAAAAAAATTGATTATACTTCAATCACTATCTTTTGAAATATTCAAAATGAACTTATCAAATTAACTTTTGAAACAATTCAAATTATAGAACAACCATTTCCATTAAACAGTTATTCGATTCCCGTTATTCAATTATCAAATAAATTCCAAATATTAAATTTAAACAATTTAATTATTCAATATTTGATGGATTAAATATTGGAATTTAAATAAATTTCCATTATCAGTCGATTACTTTATTCCATCAAATGAATTCCACATTATTATTTAACTTCAGTTAGAGATAATGCACTCGACTAATATATAAAATTTGATTTCAATTGCAATTGGTTCCCAAATTCAATTCAACTAACTAAATGAATAGGTAACTTAAATAATTATCACCGTTAACTTTTAATTACACTTATAAGTTTATTATTTACAAACAAGTGTCACAATTTCCTATATAATACAACTTCATTCCATTACCATTGACTATATATTATTTCAATTGATTTGGGATTTCATTCAATTCATAAATAATTAACTTAGATAAAAAATTTCACAATTCATTCTAGTTATTATTATCATAAATAAATTACAAAATTTTAATTCTTCCCACATTAAACCATGAAATTTTATTAAATTAACTATTTTAATTATCAAAAATTTACGGGTCGTTACACAGGTCGTCACAACTAGGGTCACGGCCTTCATTGTAGCAACCAAGAGGATTATGTGATAGAGTGTCCAGGTGGTGCTGGAGGTGGTGGAGGTGGTGTTGGTGGCGGCCATGGGTGGTGAAGTGGATGTAAGTGGATGTTATGCTCGGCTATGCAAAATTGAAGGAGTTTTGTTGGAATTTAGGTGATGGATCATCCGCTAGGAGGCACGACTTGGGGTTTGGCCAGAGTGGAGGTGATGGTGGTGGTGTTCTTAGGTAATGGTGGAGGCGGCAGGGCATGGCGATGGAGGTGGCTGAACCCATGACGAAGGAGATTAAGTTTAAACAATGAAATCAAGTAATAAAACAAAGAAAAGAAATGAATTTTTTTACCAAATCCTTCTTAAGCAAGGGCCGAATTTTTTTTCTTTAGGAAATGAGAAAAAGAGTTGTACATGAATGATAAAGAAAGTATGCAGCTGAAAGGATTGACAAATAATGGAAATATGAATGAAAAGTTAGGTTACATTTGAAAAGGTGGAAGATAAAGAGCCATAGGAAAATCAAAAGTCATAACCTTTCAAATTTCCTTTAACTTTCTTTATATAAGTTTAAATTACTGATAATAATAATAATTTCAGTTTAATTGCAAAAATGAAAAATAAAAATAAATAATTAATAATTATATATGATAAAAATAAGAAAATAGCTCAGAAATTGAAAACTAGTCTAGAAAATTTGAAAATAAACAGAATAAATTTTGGAAAAATTATATGGACTTGGAGAATATTTAAATATAAAATAATAACATAAAATAAAATTAATTCACAAAAATAAATAAATAAATAAATTTTTAATTAAATATAATTTAAATGAAGAAAATAGCATAAAATTAGGAAATAACCTTTAAAAATAGGAAATAATTGCAGTAAATTTTGGAAAAATTCTATTATCATTTTAAAAACATTAAGAAATGATATCTCACAAATAAAAGAAATTTAAAATAATTTTAAAATGAAATAGGGTCGAATTTAAATTTAAATTCAAAATCTAGGGTTATTACAATTGAGGAGCTTAAATTTTGAAATTGATTTGAAATTTTGGAATAGGGTTTGGATTAAGGAATTTGGTTTCTGCCATTGAGAAGGAGAAGCAAGAGAATTGTACGTATAGTAATGACGATGAAAGGCTGCTAGGGTTTGTATCAGAACTATTTATATTAACAAAGCCCGATAAGAAAATGAACCCATATAGAATTTGTACGAACGACGAATAGTGACCCAAAAAGCCTGTTCTGCCTTCGAAAGGAAAGTGGATCATCCCATATATCAGAATAGAAGTTTTCGGTAATTTTAAACTCAATGAAATAGGATTCAAGTCCTATTTTCATTGTATGAAGAAGTTAGCTGTAACAACCCACATATTTATCGATTGTATTTTTAAATATTTTATTTAAATATTTCATCGTTCGTCGGATTTTAGTCCGAAAAGCTACTTTTTGCAAATGGTCGAATTAGGACTCGAGACCACTTCCATTGAGTTTAAAATGCCATTTGCGACCTTTTTGAGTATAAACTTCGATATGTTTGGAGATAGTAGAGTTTTGCTACTTTTCACTTAGGGATTTGGGTTGGGTTTCAGCCCATTAACCCCACTTATTAACTTAACCCCAACCCTCTCCTCTTCATTACTTCATTTCTATTTCATAATACTCAAGCTTTAGCAACAATGGAGAGTGGAATGGGAAATTAAAACTCCAAGCCCTAATTTTCTTTGCAAATCCAAGTTCTAGCTCCAAATTCAAAGGAGAAGCTTTGCTTAGATTCAAGCTTGTTGGGTTAGAATTGAAGAGTTATTGTCCTTGCCAGTGCTCTATAGCTTCTTCATCACTTGTTTTGGGTTTAAAGGTGAGATTTTTATCTCACATCTGTGACTATAATTATCTTTGATTATTAGATATGAATTCCTAACACTTATTCATGTGCATTTGCTTTTGATTTGGATTGGTTTTGCGAATATTCCAATTTTTAGTGTTTTGAAGTTAAATCTTTAAAAATGATAGCTTTGATGCTTGTTCATGCTTTTGGTGATGCATCAAAGAGCTTATAGGGCCGGGTCATCGTTTGGCATATACACCTAGCGCCCATTGCTCGTCCAGTTGCATTTGCGAAGTGACTGCCTCATCATTTTTAGGCTGAAAATACTAGAAATACCAGTTCAGTCGACTGAAATCTCTGAGTCAGTCGATTGAACGTGGAACCCGAAAGTTTCCAGGTATAATTCACTCGACTGAAATCTCTGTTCATTCGACTGAACCTGAAAAAAGAAAGTTTCCAGGCATGATTCAGTCGACTGAAATCTCTGTTCAGTCGACTGAACCTGGAAACAGAGAGTTTCCAGGCATGATTCAGTTAACTGAAATCTCTGTTCAGTCAACTGAATTTGTTGTTTCTGCCTAATTTAACTTTTGGGATTGAATTTCTAATTTAAATCGATTCGTGGTGATCCTATTTGTTGTTATCATTTATTATGACTTTGATGACTCCTTTTTAGGGATTTTTGAATATCCATTTCGATGGATTCTTTATCGGTTTCTTTGGATTTGATTCACGTCTTCGTATGTGGATTTTAATGATTGATTGTTTCTACAGTCATTTTTATGGTTTGTCACTTTAAAATACAAAGGTTTCTATACTAGTAGTAAATATTCAAACTCTTTATCAAAGATTATTTAAACTTTATTTTCAATATCAAACTCGTTTATAAAACCGTTTCCAACCTACTAGTATATACAAACCTTTACCTCACTCGTATGAGAAATCTAATTAAACGGCTTACGAAAACAAGTGGTATGAAACGCTTGCGTTCACTTCATCGGTTAATTCTTGGACTTGTTCAATTGAAACTCTTGTGACAATTTTCTAGTGGAGATCTACAATTTGTTCGTAAATATTTAAGTTAATCTAGTGGTTATGGGACATGAAGCTAAACTCATATATTTACTAGCTTAGTGTAATTGACACTTCTTGATGATCGATGATCATTTTATGGTTTAGACTAGCAATGTGCGATGTCTCTTTGTCCACGTGGAGGACTGTACCTCATTTTATTGAGCTTCCTCTCATTTCTTTATGGGCTAGCGACCCATGTACTTTTAATGTGTTTCGATTCATCTGATGTACCGTTTGTACTACATCGATGTCTCGGCTTTTCGGTTCATCGGACGTACCGTATGCACTGCGTCGATGCTCTGAAATGTTTTGTGTTTCGATTCATCCGATGTACCGTTTGTACTACATTGATGTCTTGGCTTTTCAGTTCATTGGACGTACCGTATGTACTGCGTCGATGTTCTGAATTGTTTTGTGTTTCGATTCATCTGATGTACCACTTGTACTACATCGATGTCTCGACTTTTCGGTTCATTGGACGTACCGTATGTACTGCGTCGATGTTCTGAATTATTTTGTGTTTCGATTCATCTGATGTACCGTTTGCACTACATCGATCTCTCGGCTTTTCGGTTCATTGGACGTACCGTATGTACTGCGTCGATGTTCTGAATTGTTCATGATACACGTGTTGGTGAGTTTTCATGCTCCCGCTTGGGATTGGTCATCCTTTTCTTGTAATTTCTTGATTTCTAATTGATGATTTCTGGAATTTATGTTTCACCAACTTTTACAATTTGCATTGATATGTATGTCATTTATTGTGGCTTGGTGAATTAAATAAAGAATATGACATTCTTTTTATGCTATGAGATTCTTGAGATATTTGTATGATTTAGTTGATTTTCTATGTATAATTGTCGTAGTATGACATTTTTGGTTATCATGCGTTTTTATTACATCTCTTCTCACATCTCATTTTATCTGATAATTATAACTAGACTGATCCGTTTATTATTTTCTTCTTAAATAATACTCGGGTCAGACTGAGATATTGCAGGTGCTTCCTCATGACTTCCTATCTGGAACCATCTTCTGACTTTTGCTTAACAACTTTAATCTAGTAGTTTTTGTTGTATACATTTGAGATATAGAATCCTTAATGTATACATATTCATTTGTCTAGCACTTGTATCTATTCTTTTGTGATATTGTGGATCTTATTTGACCACTACTCTGATTTACACTTTCATGTGTTATATTCATATATGTTTCCGCCTTAGAGATATGAATTATCTGTGACTGATTTATGTTATGTTTATTTCTATATTTGTTTCCGAAGATTATATGTAGCCACTGTGTAGTAGCTTTGAGTTTGTGTCGGTATGTCGGATTTCCTCTTGAGATGAAATGCATATTATATTTTATCTGGCATATCGATGCTCGCACAAAGCAATTACACGGATGGTTGCTCCTCGACATCCTTATTCTCCGCGCTAGTTGACGACATTACCCCGTAGTGTCCTCGGCTAGTGTGGGTATAGAGGTGGGGCGTCACAGCTTTCTTAAATAATACTCGGGTCAGACTGAGATATTACAGGTGCTTCCTCATGACTTCCTATCGGGGATCCTCATCTGACTTTTGGCTAACTACTTTATATTAGTATATTTTGTTTTATATACATTCGAGATAGAGACTCCTTGAGGTGTATACATATACTTTTGTCTTGCACTTGTATCTATTCTTTTGTTATATTATGGATCTTTTTGACCACTACTCCGATGTACACTTTTAAGTGTTATATATTCATATCTATGTCCGCCTTTCTGATATGGATATCTGTGACTGATTTATGTTATGCTTAATTCTATATTTGTTTCCGAAGATATTATAGCCACCGTGAAGTTGCTCTGAGTTTGTATCGGCATGTCAGATTTCCTCTTGAAATGAAATGCACGTTATACTATCTGACATATCGGTGCTCGCACAAAGCAATTACATGGATGGTCGCTCCTCAACGGCCTTATTCTTCGTGCTAGTTGATGGCATTACTCCGTAGTATCCTTGGCTAGCGTGGGTATAGAGGTGGGGCGTCACATTAGCTTTTAGAATCATTCTATTTCAATTGAATTCAATTAAATTGATTTTTGTGCATTTCGAGCCCGTACAATAGAACGATTAATTAAATAAATCATTATTAAATTTATTAAATCACCTTTTAAATTTTAAATTTAATAACTGACATTTTTTATCATTTTTAATTACTCAGACATTTACAATAATTTAAAACAAATTTACATATCAATTCAGAGTTATATATTTGACCAATTATAGTGTTCAATTTCAACTCTTGTTAGGTCCAATTAATTATAATTTAATTCTAATAATTTGATTTAAATTTTTTTCATTCAATCAATCATTACTCTATGGGCATAGTTAATATTGGATTATATCTTATTAAATTAAGATCTCCAAATTCATCATAATTTCCATAATAATTGCAATATTTCAATTATATTGAATTTTTGTCGATTTCACAATAAATAAAATTTTAAATCCCAATAAATCTATCTTGGTTTCAATCTTTTTATTAAATCAATTATCGCCTTATGACTACATTGACATTTCTGTACATTTTGTTGCGTTCACCTTTTATAGTTATCGTCTTAACTCATATTAAAGTAACATTTAATTACATTTAATTGCAATTGATTTTAAATTAAATTCAACAGTTTAAATAAATTGGTAACAAATGACAATCGTTATCCTTTCTTAGTTTAATAACATTTTTAAATTTGTTATCTACACATAAATGTCATAACTACTAGCAACACACTAATTTTATCAATTATAATTAAGTACATACTATTTCATTAATTAATACAACATTTAAATTATTCCCGTGTTTACAATTTATAACCAAATTTTTTTACAAGTATTTCAGTTTATTGAAAATGCTTTAAGATAATTATCACTTGCCTTAAATTAACATTATTAAATTTTATTCTAGTTATTATTCTCATTGATTAAATTTTAATTTCTTCCAACATTAAATTGCAAAATCTTATTAAATTAACTATTTTAAATGTCAAAAATTACGGGTCGTTACAGCCTCAGTTTACTAGGGACTCTTCCAATGGAAATCCATATATAAATGCACCGTAGTAGTTTTAGTACTTCTATTGTTGTGTTGCGAGGTGCAAGCAGCACCGCTATTTTTTTCAGATTTATATTCTATACTTTTAGCACTACCTATTATATCTCTATATATACTTATTAAATAGTTAGGTTTTTCTAATGGGAAACCTGTTACGGTGATTCGAGTGGTCTTAAAAATCATTGTTGTATATTGTACACATATTTCTTAAGTTTCCCACATTAGACTGATACCTAACTCGTGGTTTTATCTTTCCCTTAATTACTCGAACGTCCTTTCGCGAAGTCTGAGAAAGGAAGGTTTTTTTTAATATTCTTGGGAGCTCAAGGAGACGAGCTGGATGCTTTTATCTACCGTACTATTGTAACAACCCTGTATTTTGTGATTATTTTAATTTTGTATTTTAATTATTTTAACTGAAATTCCTGATTTAAAAACTTTATTTATTTATTAAAATGGATAAATTGTGTTATTTTAAATATAAATTTTGATTTTTGTGTGAATTATAATTCCAAACCTGAATAAATGGAATATTTCCAAAAAAGTGGATTTTGTTCAAAATAGTCAAACTTTGACTTTTAAATTAAAATTTTAAATTTTTGAATTTTTGAATTTTTTATTTTATTATGAAAATAGATTTAATTTCAAGAATACTGCTTTTATTTTTGTTGAAAAAGGATTGATATTGTGAAAGATATGCTTTTTAAAATATTATGTGTAAATTGTTTTATTTAACAAATTTGTTTATTTTCATTTATATAAATAGTATATTTGTTTGTAAAACCATATTCTAATTTGTGTAACATGATATGTTATATATATCTTTTATTTTTAAAACATTTTTAAAGTATAATTATAATTTTCAAATGTTGATTGTATATTGTTTTCAACTTTCAAATTCTAGTTTCAATTAAATAGCTATTTCTTTATTTATTTTCTATTTTTTCCTTAAAAGAATTATTTATTTTCATTTAAACTTTATTTAGTTCAGCATTTATTTTATTTACTTGATTTTTATTTATTTAGAACTGTTGTTGAAATTTTCCAAAGTCAGTTGAATTTTATTTACAATTTTTAATTCCAGTTTCCATTAAATAGAGTATTTTCTTTTTTATTTCCTACTTTTCCAAAAACTATTTATTTATTTTTCATAATATCTATCTCTACCTTATTTTTCTATTTAGACATTTATTTATGAATTAAATGATAAGTGTTTACATCCTTATTTATTTCTCGGAAAGAAATTTCAAATACACACACACGCACACACGTTATTGCTTTAAAAGGCATATCTTTAAAATGTATTTATTTAACATTATTGTATTTACTAGTTTGTGGAAGCTTCTTGTATATACCTTTCTTTAATCTATAGGAAACACATCAATTAAGATACGTTACCTGTTTCTAATTTTAGGAAAATGTTACTTTGATTTCTTACCTTTTTATCTTTCCATCCCTTGATTTTCTACCATAACTTCTCCGCAATTTGTGATGTTCATTCCTTAATCCCTAGCCGCCTATATCACTATTTTCACATGAGAAAATTTCCTCCCATCTTCATTTCTTATGGCACTTCAGATCTGAAAAAAAGTAAGCAGTGGCCTCTCTTTTTCTCTCTTTTCTTCTTCTTTTTTTTCAATTGTTTTCTCTTGTTCATCAATAGCTTTGCTCAGCTTAACCCCTTCACCACCTTCACCAACCACCATATCACCTCCTTCCCATCACCATACATGGCCTAAACCCTCCTCCTCTGACCAAGACTGGCCATGACCATCAAATGATGCAAACACCTCTAAAAGTTGCAAAAAAACCCCTGAAATCATGCATAGCCAAGCTAGTTTCCACCATCCCCTTCATACGTTGGCTTGGCCACCCCTTTAGCCACCACTACGATTAGGTTCACCACCCTTGGCCTTCACTACAACCACCACCGGGTCTGTACATGCCAAGGCCGAGCCCAATTCATGCATGGCCAAGCCTAAAGTTGCACCAAAATTCCTCTTTTTGCCTTAACCTTTGATCTTCCTTCACTAGTAACTCCTATCCCTTCACTTTTACTTGTAGCCATGCCTATATGAGTCCAAACCAGATCCATACCCTAGCCAAAACATCACCAAGGCCGAACCTATATAGCTTTGTGGCCGAGCAAATGTGATTTGTGGTCAAGCAAAATCAATTGAAAACTTGGTGTTGTCTTTTGTAAACTCTATTTCCATTTTGTTCCAATAATTTTAGCATTGAATTTATATTTATATTCTGCTTTTTTTTGTTGTTGAATACAAGATTAACATCTTGGCTCTCCACTCCACTCAAATCAAAAGACGTGCTATCGTGCTTTCTGGATTTTTGTTTGTGTGTTTTGATTTGCTAACTCCAGCGTAAGGACGTGAGTATTCACTCATGACATCTATAATTATATAAATGGTGAATTGACAACAAGTAAATATATAGAAATGTTATATCATGGTATACTTGCCTGTGGTATGAACCATATGATGTTAAACCTATTTATAAACCTGTCATAGCATCTGTTACTACTATATGATGCTATATTGTTTATTTTGTTCTGTTCTCACACCACAAGTTCCCTGTAGACTAGAATCACTATGGGTTGAAATGATACATACCTGAATGAACTTTAGAATAGGGAAAATCGTTATGGGCTGAAATGATAGACCTGAACGATTTTTATTTATGTTTTTACTTTGGATTGCGGGTTTGAAATGATAGAACCCGGATTTTTTTGTAAATTACGGATAGAAATGATATATTATCCGTATCACTTGACTTAGATTAAAAAAATTTATACAGACCCTTGTGTATTTTATATATTTTTCTAGAAAAAATTGAGTATTTTTAAAATGTAAATTTATGATATTTTGATTTAAATTAAGTTAAAATGATTTTTATTAAAGTGTTAACGATTTTTCTACAAGTTAAAACGTGAAATAAATGAATGGTCAAGTTGAAATTTGAAATATAATTTAAATTTGAGATTTGAGATTTTGTTTAAAAATGAAATTAAATTAGGAAAAAAACGAAAATTAAGTTTAATTTATGGAATGGTACATTAAATTAAAGTGTAAAGTAAATAAAAATTTAAGAAAATTGTGCATTGATTTTAATAAGTGAAGTATTGAGAAATTTGATATTTATATGTGAAATTTACTTTATAAAAATCATAAGTTAAAGAGTATTTAAATGACCATTTTTAAAGTGAAAAATATGAAATTTTATATGTTAAAATGGTTTTATTGTATTTAAGTGAATAAATGAACTCTTAAAAGGCTAAAAATATAGGAATTTGATATTTGATTTGACTCCACTTTTTAATGGTTTAAATGAATGATTTTAATTCGAAATTATTAACCATTTGAAATTTTAACCACTGGTACAATTCTCTGTATGCCTTGTGATTTTTGGATGTACACCTGACTAGTGGTGAGCGATTGCTGCAGCTCTGTGCCACCCTAGCCACATTAGCACTATTATTTTCATAGTTTACTTTAATATATGCATTTCTATGATAGCGTCTGTTACTGTTTAATTGATGGTTTAAAGGATCCTTAGAGGATGGGCGATCCCAAGCATCCTTTAAGTTATTGTGCGTTACTACTACAGTTCTCATGAGTTGGTTTACATTGTATAAGTATGTATGTCCTGACTTGAGTGTATTTTGTTTTACTTTACGCTTAGGTCAGCCTGAGTATTCACAGCTTTGGATTTCTCTTTCTGAAGCTAGAAATCGTTAGAGATTCTGCTTGTCTAGTTATCTATCAATTTCAGTTTCAGTTGTTATATTTCAACTCTTGTATTAGTGGACTTCTATGTATTTGGGATTTCTATTGTATTTTTTTTGAGACTTTGTTATAGTAGCTTCATGAACTACTATGGTATTTTTATTTCCGCTGCTAGTTATTCAGATATTTCTGTGTCTGTGATTCTATGATGGGTTTTATTTGCTCCAAATTTTATTACAATCTATTATTTTGAGCAATTCAAGTCTGGCTTGTGTGTCTTCCTATGCACTTGGAGGGTGCAGCATGATAGGGGATTATCGCTTCTTGGTTTGTTAGCGAATAGTTTACTCTTACTCCTACATGTCCTTGCGGGGTTGGTGCAGTCGAGAGGCAGGCCGTAAAGGCAGAACATTGGTACAACTGTATGCTACGGTGGGCATTACCCCGCTGACGTGATCCGTTACATTTGGTATCATAGCTTTGGTTTTAGGAAAACCTTAGCCTGAGGAGCAAAAACTCATTGTAGATAGGGTAGAAATATCCTAGAATGAGTGAAATCAATCTCATAATCATTTCCTTATGAGCGAACATACTTTCGAAGTATAAAATGATTTTCAAATGATAAAGGATTTTTAAAGATTACTTTGGTATAGATTTTATTTCAAAAGAAAAATTTTCTAAACTTCATCCTTTTTGCATCCACCTTGTTAGTAAATCTCTTCGGTTAGGATTCTTTTGATTAGGGTTCCTCTAAATTTGAGTCTCCGTTCTATTTTGAAATCCATCCTTGAATCATCCCTTGGAAAAATTTCGTACATTGTATTTTGAAATTGTGTATACATCGAAATTATTATTTTGATAAGGATGACCATATTTTGCATAAAAAAGTGAAATGTTTTCGATAAGAATTATATGCCTTTTAAAATGAAAATTTGAAGCTTTGAAAGGATTTGAAATTTTTGAAAATTATTTGGTTTATAAAATGATAGTAGAGGAATGGTTTTAAATTTTGAAATTTGAGTGATTGAACTCCAGCATTTTAAATTGGTTTAAGGTTTGAAAATATATAATAATATGATTTGAAAGTATTTTTCCGAATAAGAAATGTTTCAAATGATTTTAATGAGTTTCAAACGATTTCGAAGAAATTTCAAAAGAAGTTTTCGAGAAAATAAAAGTCCAGATGTCACTTATGTCGTTGGAAAACAATTTCGGTGATGAATGCATGCATCATCTACATTGATTTTCGAGTTTCTCAGTGGGGTAGAAGCCACTCTAATAGCCTTGCTATGCGAGTGATTTTTTGAAACCAATTTGATTTAAAATACCAAAGTATAATTTGATTTTCGAAAAGATATATGCATATATATGTGACACAGTTTTGAATTGAGCCGGTGTTTAGTCTTGAGTTTCGAATTTGATTGATAAAACCCTATCTTTTGGAATTGATTTACTGATTTGTTGTTGATTTCCAACTTTAGGATTTGAAATATGATTTCCTTGACTATTCGAACACTTCCAAATTAAGGTTAGCTTTTCCAAGCTAAGTAATTTTGAAAAGTATAAATTATTTGATAATTATAAGAGTTTAGTTTTGTATGTTTTAATATGATTTAAATTAGTTTGAAACTGCTTTGTTAAGTAAATGAATAAGACTATTTTGAATTGTACTAGTATGAAATAGGGGTTGGAAATGTTTTGAATAAAGTATATGTGTGTGTGTGTGTGTGTAAAATAATAATCTTTCCAATGATAAATTGGATTTTTCATGTAGAAATAAATATTTTAAAGGTTTTAAAAGGGATGGTTTTAAACTTAGTAACCAGTTTGGGTATAAATGATTTTGAGAAAATATTTGGTTTTGGAAATAGATTGGAATTTAAAACCCATTATTTATATAATGACTTTAGAAACGGATTTATTTGACATAAATTATGTTGATTTGGAAATTTGGATTATTTTTCTGAACTTATTATTTTGGAAACTTTGAAACTGAAGATATTTAATTTGGAAGAAATGATTTGGTGAAATCATATATGATTTTGAAACTAAATTGATATTGAAATGATTTGAAATTGAGAACCTTGTATTATTAAGTACTTTATTTAGGAGTTGTCGAACTTAAATGAAATGGATTTGTATAAGTATGAAGTTGATTTGAAAACTATTGATTTGAAAGGTATTCAATTTGGAAAGCGAAATCTTATATAATCGAAGTCTATATAAGTGTGATTTGATATACCACTGATTGGAAAGTATTCGATTTGAAAATAAAATCTTATATATAATGGACTTTATATAAGTATGATATTTGAAAGTGATTTGAAAAAGGTACTATGATACATATTTTCGAAGTAAAGATATGGAAAGTGCCTTCTGCTTAATATCCGCTTTGTGGCCACATTGTGGATTCATTCTATCGATATTATTCTCTCTGGTTTTTGGTTTTCCGGATGTGATACTCGAGTGTCCTACCATAGCGTAACCCATGGTCTTTTGAGCGCGATTGCTTACGTAATTCGCAGGGGCTGCGAGAGCCTACGGGTATAGATGTTTCCTGGGGGATCCAGACGTAACCATTGTGTATCTGCGATCTATTGGGTCGCTTGGTAGCGTAATCAGCAGGGACTGCGAGAGCCTACGGGTTGGATGTTTCCTGGGGGGTCCAGGCGTAACCATTGTGTATCTGTGGTACTGCCAGTCTTTATGGCATAATCGCAGGGCTGGGGTAGCCTGCCTACGGGTATGGATGTTTCCTGGGGGATCCAGGCGTAACCACTGTGCATCCGCGATCCATGATCGAAATTTTTTGTTTTTGTTGTTTTGTTTTGATTGTACTTTCCATATCTATTTTTTTTTAAGTTTTTCCAGTATTTTTACTGGGTGTTGAAACAAGTCTACTAAGTATTTGGAGATTTCTAGCTTTGCGCCTAATCAACGCATAGCCAGAGCCTATAGGAATGAGGATAAACTTGTTAAGACATCGAGTTATAAAAGTATTTTTATAAAGTATTATATCCTTGATCATTTATTTTACCTTTCTAAATAAATTAAAATGTTTTAAATATCGTTTACTTCAAACTAACAAATTTGAAAATGACTATTCATCATATTATAAATTGTTTAAATTGTTATAAATATTAAAAATTCTAATTGAAATTATATAGTTTTAAAATAATGGTTCATCCTTGTCTTTCAACATATTTTCCCTTCTAGCTATTCCTATTCTTCACCTTGTTAAACTTACCTATAACAACAGTTATCGGGTATAATTTTAATCTTCTTGTCATCTTGTCTTAATCCTATTCCACACTATCTTTTATGTGTTTTTTGTACCTCGTTCCTTTTCGACGACGAAAAGATTTGAGTGGGGGAGAGTGTAACAACCCTATATTTTGTGATTATTCTAATTTCGTATTTTAATTATTTTAACTGAAATTCCTGATTTAAAAACTTTATTTTATTTATTAAAATGGATAAATTTTGTTATTTTACATATAAATTTTGATTTTTGTGTGAATTATAATTCCCAACCTGAATAAATGGAATATTTCCAAAAAAGTGGATTTTGGTCAAAATGGTCAAACTTTGACTTTTAAATTTAAAATTTTAATTTGTTGACTTTTTGAATTTTATCTTTTATTATGAAAAAAAAATTAATTTCAAGAATACTGCTTTTTGTTTCATTGAAATCGGATTAATATTGTGAAAGTTATGCTTTTTACAATATTGTGTGTAAATTATTTTATTTAACAAATTTGTTTATTTTAATTTATATAAATAATATTTTTGTTTGTAAAATCATGTTCTAGTTTGTGTAACATGATATGTTATACATATTTTATTTTTAAAACATTTTTAAAGTATACTTATAATTTTCAAATATTGATTGTATATTGTTTTCAACTTTTAAATTCTAGTTTCAATCAAATAGCTATTTCTTTATTTATTTTCTATTTTTCCTTAAAAGAATTATTTATTTTCATTTACACTTTATTTTATTCACAATTTATTTTATTTACTTGACTTTTATTTATTTAGAAGTGTTGTTGAAATTTTCCAAAGTCCGTTGAATTTTATTTACAATTTTTAATTCTAGTTTCCATTATATAGAGTATTTTCTTTATTTATTTCCTACTTTTCCCAAAACTATTTATTTATTTTTCATAATATCTATCTCTACCTTATTTTTCTATTTAGACATTCATTTATTAATTAAATGGTAAGTGTTTAGAACCTTATTTATTTCTTGAAAAGAAATTTCAAATACACACACACACACACACGTTATTGCTTTAAAAGGCATATCTTTAAAATGTATTTATTTAACGTTATTGTATTTATTTGTTTGTGGAAGCTTATTGTACACACCTTTCTTTAATTTATAGGAAACACATCAATTAATATACGTTAACTGTTTTTAATTTCAGGCAAACGTTACTTTGATTTCTTACCCATTTATCTTTCAATCCCTTGATTTTCTACCATAACTTCTCTGCAATTTGTGTTGTTCATTCCTTAATCCCTAGCCACCTATATACTATTTCACGTGAGAAAATTACTTTCCATCTTCATTTCTCATGGCACTTCAGATCTAAAAAAAGAGTAAGCAATGGCCTCTCTTTTTCTCTCCTTTCTTCTTCTTTTTTTTCATTTGTTTTTGCTTCTTCATCTCTAGCTTTGCTCGGCTTAACCCCTTCACCACCTTCACCGGCCACCACATCTCCTCCTTCCTATCACCATACACGGCCTAAACCCCTCCTCCTCTGATTAAGACTGGCTGTGACCATCAAATGATGCAAACACCTCTAAAAGGTGCAAAAAAACCCTTGAAACAATGCATACCCAAGCTAGTTTCCACCATCCCCTTCATATGTTGCCTTGGCCGCCACCATCAAGTTGACCACCCTTGATGTAACAACCCGCATATTTAAATATAGCGTCGTTGGTCGGATTTTTAGGTCTGAAATGTTACTTTTTTGCAAACGGCTGAATTGAGGCTCGATACTACATCCATTGAGTATAAAATGGCGTTTGCGATCTTTTTGAGTATAAACTTTGATATGTTTGGAGTAAGTCAAATTTTGCTACTTTTTCTAGTTGGGTTTTGGGTTTTGGTTCAGCCCACTAGCCAACTAAGTACCCTAACTCATTCCCTCTCCTTCCATTCACTCATTTTGACTTTTAAACTCAAGCTAAAACTGAAAATGGGGGGAAAGGAAGAGGAATTAGAAATTCCAAGCCCTAGTTGTTCTTTGCAAACTTGAATTCTTGCTTCAAAATCAAAGAAAAGCTATTGGTAAGCATCCTCTTCATCTTCTCCAACTCTTTTCCTCTTTAATTTCAGAAAGTTTCCTAAACCTAAGTTAGGAAATACTTGTTTTGATCTTAGATTGAAGCTTGTTGGGTTGAAGAAGAGATTGGTTGGTCTTCTCCTTGTGATTGAGCTCCTTCTTCTTTGTTTTTGGGTTAAAGGTGCAATTTTTATCTCACATCTATGTCTCTAACTATCCTTGATTGTTAGGTATAAATTCCTAACACTTTTTTATGTGTAATTGTTTTATTCGGATTGGTTTTGTGAACATTGCAATTTTCGGTGTCTTGAAGTCAAATCTTTGAAAATCATAGCTTTGATGTTTGATCATGTTTTTGGTGGTGAATCGGAGTGCCCATGGGGTTGGGTTATCGATTGGCAAAAGCCCCTTAAGTCCAGTGCTCGACCTGTTGCAAATGGTGAGAGTTTGCTCCTCCATTTAATAGGCTGGAAAATAGTTTCAGCTACAGCCAGTTGACTAGCCCCCTGCAGTCAGTCGACTGACTGCAGGGTTTGAAAACTCTCGGGTTATAGTTCAGTCGATTGACTGCAGAAGGCCAGTCGACTGACCTGCTTGTTTTGGTCTATTTTGCCTATTTACTTGTGATTCCAACTTTTATCAATTCGGGTTGGTTCCAATTAGTTGATATTGCATATTTGACTTTGATGATTCCTTTTTGATTTCCAATACGGGTTTGTATAAAATAATCTCTTCAAATCGTATTAAAAGCTCACTTCTCTAATTTATAAATTCTATTTAAAATACACACACAAGTTCGCTCTTCGAGCAAAGTGGAAAGGAGGTTAAATGGTTAGGTAAAACACGGACCATGAATCTGTGTGTTTATCTTTCTGATTAATCCCCGACCTATTCGATTGATCGTTTTGATCTTTGTGTCTGGTTTACTGATGAGATGAGGTAAACTTTGTACTACTTTGAGTGTGAAATTGACTAATGGATAGTAAACCGTTTAGTGCGAACAGGTGGTTATGGGACTCACGTTACTACTTTTCGGATTCCTTTTCGAGAGTTGTGACACATTCTGCCAGTTAGTGGTGTCCAGTACTGGGCCTCCGGACCTTCACCGCTACGGTTTGTTGCCTTTGGGATAGTGTCTTCGGACTGTCTCCTTCAGGTTTGTTGCCTTTGGGTATGTTGCCTTCGGGTATGTTGCCTTCGGGTTTGTACCTTCGGGTTTGTGCCTTCGGGTTTGTTGCCCTATTGTATCACTTTCGGAGTTGGTCATTCGTCACCGCTTGAGTGATATTGGTTTTGGAGTCTTCGGGTTCATGGATCCTTGTTTATACAGTACTAAGCATGTGCAATTTTCTGATGTTTCGTTGAAAAGTATATTCCCTAGGTATCGCCCTTCGGTGTTGGTCTTTTTGAGCCGCACGATACATAGCGGTTACCTTGTGGAACTTGTGTTACGTTCATTGGTACTTGATATTTGCCTTTTTGGCTTGTTCGGAATATTCATATCCTTTGTTTATTTTGTTGCCGATGATATGAGGCTTGTCTTGTTATGATTCATCTTTTGTTAGATGATTGTGTTATCTCTTTAGAGATATTTGTTATACTTTATGACCTTGCAGGTTATTGTTATTCAGTTTATCTAACTGATTTGTTTAGCTAGACTGACCCATGTATTTATACTCGGGTCAGACCGAGTTGTTTTAGGTTAGGTGCTTTTGGACTTAGCCTATTTTGCTTCTGCATGGACTACTTCGCTAGCTTCTTTTTGTTATAGCTTTTTGCGTAGTCCCGTTTTGTTGTAACTCTAATATATATATATATATATATATATATATATATTCTTTTGGATTCGTCTGTATATTGTGGTTTGCTATACCACTTTACATGTATCAGTTTGTATACTCTGTTATGTATCTGTATAGGTGTATCTGATGACCTACTGTTCTGTGATATATATATATATATTACATGCGAGTTGTTATATTCTGTTCTGATAGATCCTCCAACCACCTATGGTTTTTTTCTAAGTATTCATTGGATCTGTCGATCTTCTTGGTATGACTATTGTCGATGTATTCAATTGATAATTACAGCAAGGTTATAGATGGTCGCTCCTAACCAGCCTTATTCTCCGCGTTATTTGACGACATTACCCCGTAGTTTCCTTGGGTAGCGTGGGTATAGAGGTGGGGCGTCATAGCTTGGTATCAGAGCTAGGTTCAGAACAAAATATGATAAACACATAATAGATGCACATATTCCATTACATCAAAGTGTGTAAGTTTTACAAATCTTTGAACCATTGTGCCTCTATATTCCTTCTGTGCCTTTGGTGGTAGATAGAATGTGGGAATACGTCTAGGAATGCATTTAAATTCCGCAGTATCCCGTATTGAATTATCTACCTTGTGAATAATCTTGTTCTTATCTTGACTTTCAGCGTATGGCTGGAAGAGGCAGAGGACGACATTCGGATGCTGGGCAATCCAGTGGCTCACATCCGGATGGCGTTTATATGTCTACTGATCAGTTTTTGGAATTGTTTAGGAGCATTCAGCCTCCAGTTCCTCCTCGAGTATCTCCACCTCGCAATTCTGTCTTTGCACGTCTGTGCAGCGATTTTTCTCATCTTGGGAGAAAGCCATTTAAAGACTCCGAGTCTGTTCCAGAAGTCCAAGCTTGGCTGCGCACGTGTGAGCGTATTTTCTCTCGCATCGATCTGTCTGATCATGATAGAGTTCTTGTAACTTCTAGTTTATTGCAAGAGCATGCCCTTGATAGGTACGAGCTTCTTGTAGCGGAAATTGATGAGTCTACTCTTTCTTAGACTCGGTTTCGGGGACCATTCGAGCTCAAGTTCGTTCCTGAATCTGAAAGGTTTTATTGACCCGTCGCTTCCTTGAGTTGAAGCAAGGGAAGTCTTCTATTTCTGAGTATGTTGGATCATTCGAGGCTTTATCTAAGTATGGTCTTGAGTTCATTAGCACTTCTTATAAGAAGAATCTGAAGTTTGTCTCTGGTCTTAAGAAATATCTTAAGAAGTCTTTGTTGCTCCAGCTTAAGCTCTCTTTTGAGGAGTTGGTTGATTTGGCACTTCATCTCGAAGCCATCGAGAACGAGTGTGATATTGGTTGTGATGTTGAGGTTTCCAAGAAACCCAACAAGAAGCAGTTTCCATTTCAGAAGTCTAGGTCTTTTCCTTCCAAGAAGAAGAAGACTGGTAGTTCTAATTCTTAGCCACAGTCTTCTGGAAAACCTTTCATTCGAAAGTGTTTCAATTGTGGTTCTCCTAATCATATGATTCGAGCTTGTTCTAAGCCTCTCTTTTGCCACTATTGCAAGAAGGAAGGTCATCATGTTTCCACCTGCCCTATTGTTCCTGCTGGTGCCAAGTCTAGCCAGCTTTATGCTACTAAGGCTTCTGAAGGTTCTTCTCCACCCAAAGGTATATCTCCATCTATTTTGGAAGGTTCTATTTTATTTCATGACCATAGTATCGTGTTCTTTTAGATACGGGTGCTTCACGTTCTTTCGTATCGAAAAAGCTCGTCGATGATTTATCTTTGGGTGTTTCTTGTTTGGTTATTTCTTTAAGGACTGCGAAGTATATTGGGGGATCCGCGACCCTTAGCATGCTTTGTGATGATGTTTAGATTGTTTTATGTGGCTTTTCTTTTCGTGCGAATCTGCACGTTATTTCTTGTCTGGGATTTGATATGATTTTAGGAATGGACTGGCTAGTGAGATACCATGCCATGATTATTTGTTCTGAGAGGATTTTATATCTTCAACATCCATATTCATTTACTCGGCTATCACTTGATCTTCGGAATGTGAATAATTCCAAAATGGCTTTATATTCTCTTGACTCGCAAGATGATGATGATATATCTCGTATTCCTATTGCTTGTGACTTTTCTTATGTTTTTGAACGTGTTTCGGGTTCGCCACCTAAGCGGGCAATTGAGTTCCGCATTGATCTCATTCCAGGCGCGCAACCAGTTAGTCGTCCTCCCACGAGGATGTCTATAAAGGAAAATGAGGAACTCAAGAAGCATCTTTTAGAGCTAGAGTCCAAGCAGTTGATTCATTCCAGCTTTTCACCGTGGGGATCTTCGGTCGTCTTCGTGAAGAAGTCTGATGGAACTCTTAGGTTTTGCATTGACTATCGCAAGCTTAACGAGTTAACCATCAGGAATAAGTGTCCATTGCCTAGAATCGATGATATGTTCAATTTATTGAGTGGTGCTAAGGACTTTTCTCAGCTCGACCTTGCCACAGGTTTTCATCAGTTACTAGTCACGAAGGATAGCATACCTCTTACCGCTTTCCGCACTCGTTATGGTTTTTTGAGTGGCTCGTTATGCCGTTCAGTTTGACGAACACTCATGCTTTCTTTGTCAATCTCATGAATCGAGTATTCCATGAATATCTCGATAAGTTCGTCCTTGTGTTTATTGATGATATCCTTGTTTATTCTAAGTCTGAAGCTAAGCATGCTAATCACTTGAGAATCGTCTTGAGTACTCTCCGTCATCATCAACTTAGAGCCAAATTCTCCAAGTGCTATTTTTGGGAGAATAAGGTTAAGTTCTTAGGCCATGTTGTATCTTTCGGCGGCATTTCAATCGATCCCTCAAAGATCAAAGCCATCCAGAATTGGAAGAGGCCTGAGAATGTACATGAGATTCGTAGTTTCCTTGGATTGGCGGGGTATTACCGTCGGTTCATTAAGGATTTTTCCCGTGTTGTGCTTCCTCTCACCAGCCTTACTCGGAAAGGCGTTCGTTATATTTGGTCCAACAAGTGTGAAGCTTCCTTTCAGACATTAAAGGAACTTCTCACTAATGCTCCTAGTTTAGTGGTTCCCGAAGGGAATCATGATCTTATTGTTTACACCGATGCTTGTGGTAGTGGTCTCGGTGTTGTTCTTATGCAGAAGGATCGGGTAGTTGTTTATGCTTCTAGGCAACTGCGTCCGAATGAAGTTCGCTATGCCACTCATGATCTTGAGTTAGCCGCCGTTGTCTTCGCCTTGAAGATTTGGTGACACTATTTATTGGGCGAGCGCTTCATTCTCTATACCGATCATAAATCCTTGAATTATTTGCTCACTCAGAAGAACTCAATATGAGACAACAGCGTTGGCTCGAGTTTCTTGCTTCCTATGACTTTGATATCCAGTATACTCCTGGTAAGGGTAATCGTGTTGCTGATGCGCTTAGTCGCAAACATTTGGCTGTTGTTTCTATGATGCTTGCCGAATGGAATATTCTTGAGACTCTATGTTTTTTTGAAATTCATGACAGAGGTTCATCTTCTGATTCTCCTATTCAATTATTTAGTTTGGGAGCTCGACCCATTTTATTGGATCGTATTGCCGATGCTCAGTGGCGTGATCCTGATTTGTTGCATCTTATTCAGCTTTATGAGTCTGGATCCTGTGATGAGGCATTGCGGGATTTAAACATTGATTCTCATGGGCGTCTTCGTAAGAAGAACCGTCTTTTTGTGCCTTCTGATTTTGCACTTAGGAATGACATTCTTGATGACTGTCACCGTTCTAAGTATACCATTCATCTTGGTAGTAGTAAGATGTATGCCGATATGCGTCACCTTTATATTTGGGAAGGCATGAAGCGCGACGTGGCGAGTTATGTGAGTAATTGCATAACTTGTCAGCGTATTAAGGCCGAACATCAGCATCCTTCGGGTCTTCTTCGGCCTCTAGAGATTCCATTGTGGAAATGGGATCAGATTTCCATGGATTTCGTTGACGGCCTATCTCGTTCGAGATCGGGCCATTCTAGCATCTGGGTTATTGTTGATCGCCTCACCAAGTCTGCTCATTTTATTCCTATTAAGTCTAATAGGACTGCTTCGCATTTGGCTAAGTTATATGTCAAGGAAATCGTGAGACTTCACGGTGTTCCTAGTTCTATTGTGAGTGATCGTGATCCTTTATTCACGAGTCATTTTTGGCAGAGTCTTCAACAAGCTTTGGGATCAAGGCTTAATTTTATCACAGCTTATCATCCGCAGTCTGACGGACAGACTGAATTGGTGAATCGAATCTTGGAAGATCACTTCCGTATTTGTATTTTTGATTTCGGTGGTAGTTGGGAGGATCACCTACCTCTAGTAGAGTTCTCCTATAACAGTAGTTTTCAGTTTAGTATCGGTATGGCTCCTTTCGAAGCTTTATACGGAAGGCCATGTCGATCGCCTTCTTGTTGGTTGGAATCTGGGGAGAAGCTTATTCTTGGCCCAGATTTTTTTCGTGACTCTTCTGAGAAGATTGATCTTATTCGTTTGAGAATGAAAGAGGCACTAAGCCGCCATAAATCCTATGCGGACAACCGTAGGAAGCCTCACAAATTCTCAGTTGGTTATCTTGTTTTTGTTCGTGTTTCTCCTTTAAAGGGGGTTATGCATTTCAGTACGACTGGGAAATTGGCTCCCGCTTCATAGGACCATTTTCTATTACTGAATGTATTGGCCCTATGGCTTATAGAGTTTCACTTCCTGCTCATTTATCTGGCATTCATGATGTATTTCACGTCTCTCAACTTCGGAAGTGTCTTCGAGAGTCGGATTCTGTTATTGATTCTCCTGATTTGCTAGACCTTAAGGTCTCACCGGACTTATCTATTGTACAGCAACCTATTCGCGTGCTAGCCACGGAGGTGAGACGTCTTCGAAACAAGGATGTGCCGCTTATTAAAGTTGAATGGTCCACTAATCCTAATAACTGTACTTAGGAAACCAGGGAGTTTATCGAGCGATCCTATCCGGGTTTTCTATCTTTGCTTGGCAATGGTGAGAATATCTTTACATCTCAAACTTATTTCCTTTTCTTTTTGGCTTTTTTATGTATGTAGTTGTTGAAAATATCGTCTCTAGGAATTGCGAGGATGCAATTTAGTAAGGAGGGGAGATCTGTAACTACCCGCATATTTAAATATAGCGTCGTTAGTCGGATTTTTGGGTCCGAAATGTTACTTTTTTTGCAAACGGCCGAATTAGGGCTCGATACCACATCCATTGAGTCTAAAATGGCGTTTGCGATCTTTTTGAATATAAACTTTGAAATGTTTAGAGTAAGTCAAATTTTGCAACCTTTTCTAGTTGGGTTTTGGTTTTGGGTTCAGCCCATTAGCCAACTAAGTACCCTAACTCAGTCCCTCTCCATCCATTCACTCATTTTCACTTTTAAACTCAAGCTAAAACTGAAAATGGGGGGAAAGGAAGAGGAATTAGAAATTCCAAGCCCTAGTTATTCTTTGCAAACTTGAATTCTTGCTCCAAAATCTAAGAAAAGCAATTGGTAAGCCTCCTCTTCATCTTCTCCAACTCTTTTCCTCTTCAATGTCAGAAAGTTTCCTAAACCTAACTTAGGAAATACTTGTTTTGATCTTAGATTGAAGCGTGTTGGGTTGAAGTATTGATTGGTTGGTCATCTCCTTGTGATTGAGCTCCTTCTTCTTTGTTTTTGGGTTAAAGGTGAGATTTTTATCTCACATCTATGGCTCTAACTATCCTTGATTGTTAGGTATAAATTCCTAACACTTGTTCATGTGTAATTGCTTTGATTCGGATTGGTTTTGTGAACATTGCAATTTTCAGTGTTTTGAAGTCAAATCTTTGAAAATCATAGCTTTGATGTTTGATCGTGTTTTTGAGGGTGAATTGGAGTGCCCATGGGGTTGGGTTATCGATTGGTAAAAGCCCCTTAAGTCCAGTGCTCGACCGGTTGCAAATGGTGAGAGTTTGCTGCTCCATTTGATAGGCTGGAAAACAGTTTCAGCTACAGCCAGTCGACTGGGCTCCTGCAGTCAGTCGACTGACTGCAGAGTTTGAAAACTTTCGGGTTATGGTTCAGCCGACTGACTGTAGAAGGCTAGTCGACTGACCTACTTTTTTTGGTCTATTTTGCCTATTTACTTGTGATTCCATCTTTTATCGATTCGGGTTGGTTCCAATTAGTTGATATTGCATATTTGACTTTGATGATTCCTTTTTGATTTCCTACACGGGTTTGTATAAAATAATCTCTTCAAATCGTATTAAAAGCTCACTTCTCTAATTTATCAATTCTATTTAAAATACACACACAAATTCTCACTTCGAGCAAAGTGGACAGGAGATTAAATGGTTAGGTAAAACAAGGACCATGAATCCGTGTGTTTATCTTTCTGATTAATCTCCAACCTATTCGATTGATCATTTTGAGCTTTGTGTCTGGTTTACCGATGTGATGAGGTAACTTTGTACTGCTTTGAGTGTGAAATTGACTAACGGATGTAAACTATTTAGTACGAACGGGTGGTTATGGGACTCACGTTACCACTTTTCGATTTCCTTTTCGAGAGTTGTGACACATTCTGCCAGTTAGTGGCGTCCAGTACTGGGCCTCCGGACCTTCACCACTACGGTTTGTTGCCATTGGGATAGTATCTTCGGACCGTCTCCTTCAGGTTTGTTGCCTTTGGGTATGTTGCCTTCGGGTATGTTGCCTTCGGGTTTGTACCTTCGGGTTTGTGCCTTCGGGTTTGTTGCCCTATTGTATCGCTTTCGAAGTTGGTCATTCGTCACCGCTCGAGTGATATTGGGTTTCGAGTCTTCGGGCTCATGGATCCTTGTTTATACAGTACTGAGCATGTGCAATTTTTTGATGTTTCATTGATATGTATATTACCTAGGTATCGCCCTACGGTGTTGGTCTTTTTGAGCCGCACGATACATAGCGGTTACCTTGTGGAACTTGTGTTACGTTCATTGGTATTTGATATTTGCCTTTTTGGCTTGTTCGGAATATTTATATCCTTTGTTTTTTTTTTGTTGCCGATGATACGAGGCTTGTCTTGTTATGATTCATCTTTTGTTAGATGATTGTGTTATCTCTTTAGAGATATTTGTTATACTTTATGACCTTGCAGGTTCTTGTTATTCAGTTTATCTAACTGATTTGTTTAGTTAGACTGACCCGTGCATTTATACTCGGGTCAGACCGAGTTGTTTTAGGTTAGGTGCTTTTGGACATAGCCTATTTTGCTTCTGCATGGACTACGTCGCTAGCTTCCTTTTGTTATAGCTTTTTGCATAGTCCCATTTTGTTGTAACTCATATATATATATATATATTCTTTTGGATTCGTCTGTATATTGTGGTTTGCTATACCACTTTACATGTATCAGTTTGTATACTCTGTTATGTATCTGTATAGGTGTATCTGATGACCTACTATTATGTGATATATATATTACATGCGAGTTGTTATATTCTATTCTGATAGATCCTCCAACCACCTATGGTTTTGTTCTAAGTATTCATTGGATCTGTCGATCTGCTTGGTGTGACTATTGTCGATGTATTCAATTGATAGTTAGAGTAAGGCTATAGATGGTCGCTCCTAACCAGCCTTATTCTCTGCGTTAGTTGACGGCATTACCCCGTAGTTTCCTTGGCTAGCGTGGGTATAGAGGTAGGGGGTCACACTTGGCCTCCACTCCAGCCACCACTAGTTCAGTACATGCCAAAGCCGAGCCTAATTCATGCATGGCCAAGCTTAAAGTTGCACCAAAACTCCTCTTTTTGCCTTAACCTTTGATCTTCCTTCACTAGTAACTCCTATCCCTTCACTTTTACTTGTAGCCATGCCTCTATGAGTCCAAACCAGATCCATGCCCTAGCCAAAAAATCACCAAGGCCAAACCTATATTGGTTTGTGGCCGAGCAAATGTGATTTGTGGTCAAGCAAAATCAATTGAAAACTTGGTGTTGTCTTTTGTAAACTCTATTTCCATTTTGTTCCAATAATTTTGGTATTGTATTTATATTTATATTTTGCTTTTTTTTGTTGTTGAATACAAGATTAACATCTTGGCTCTCCACTCCACTCAAATCAAAAGTCGTGCTATCGTGCTTTTTGGATTTTTGTTTGTGTGTTTTGATTTGCTAACTCCAGCGTAAGGAGGTGAGTATTCACTCATGATATTTATACTTATATAAATGGTGAATTGACAACAAGTGAATATGTAGAAATGTTATATCATGTTATACCTACCTATGATATGAACCATATGATGATAACTCTGTTTATAAACCTGTCATAGCATCTGTTACTGCTATATGATGCTATATTGTTTATTTTGTTCTGTTCTCACACCGCAAGTTCCCTGTAGATAGACTCACTATGGGTTCAAATGATACATACCCAAACGGACTTTAGAATAGGAAAAAAAAATTATGGCCTGAAATGATAGGCCTGAATGATTTTTATTTATTTTTGTTTATTTTTTTACTTGGGATTGCGGGTTTGAAATGATAGAAAGCGGATTTTTCTTTGCAAATTACTGATTGAAATGATATATTCTCCGTATCACTTGACTTAGGTTAGAAAATTTTATGCATACCCGTGGTTATTTTATAAATTTTTCTGGAAAAATTTGAGTATTTTTAAAATGTAAATTTACGATATTTTGATTTAAATTAAGTTAAAAATGAGTTTTTTAAAGTGTTAATGATTTTTCTACAAGTTAAAGTGTGAAATAAATGAATGGTTAAGTTGAAATTCGAAATATAACTCAAATTTGAAATTTGAGATTTTGTTTAAAAATGAAATTAAATTAAGAAAAAAATGGAAATTAAGTTTAATTTATGAAATGGTAAATTAAATTAAAGTGTAAAGTAAATGAAAATTTAGGGAAATTGTACGTTAATTTTAATAAGTGAAGTATTGAGAAATTTGATATTTATTTACGAAATTTACTTTTTAAAAATAATAAGTTAAAGAGTATTTAAATGACCATTTTTAAAGTGAAAAATATGAAATTTTATATGTTAAAATGGTTTTATTGTATTTAAGTGAATAAATGAACTCTGAAAAGGCTAAAAATTTGGGATTTAATATTTGATTTGACTCCACTTTTTAATGGTTTAAATGAATGATTTTAATTCGAAATTATTAACCATTTTGGAATTTTAACCACGGGTACACTTCTCTCTATGCCTTGTGATTTTTGGATGCACACCTTCAATTTGAGAGTGTGACTAGTGGTGAGCGGTTGCTGCAGCTCCACGCTACCCTAGCCACGTTAGAACTGTTATTTGCATAGTTTACTTTAATATATGCATTTCTATGATAGCGTCTGTTACTGTTTAATTGATGGTTTAAAGGATCCTTGGAGGATGGGCGATCCCAATCATCCTTTAAGTTATTGTGCATTTGTCAAGACCCGACTTTCCACTCCCAGAAAATCGCGTCATGAATTAAGAAAGAAAGGGATAGAAGAAGAAAAGAAAGAAGAGAAGAAGAAACAACATCAGAATCTAACACAGCGGAACGAATAAATTATATTAATCACATAATACTTTACATAGTATCATATACATCAGAGATACACAACATAAACAACTCATACTAGACAGTTATAGACACCTGTCTAGTTATACAACATAATACAACAACTCAAAGAAAACACACAGCGGAAAACTCTATAGCTATACGCGGAAGCCTCCTGCTCCATTGCTCCTCCATAATTCGTCAAAGCTATCCTGAATCCTAACCTGAATTCCCTTGACTACTCATAAAAATTTGAGTACCCAAGAGTTTATGAAAAACAAAAATAAACTCCGGGTCAGACATGGGTCTGGTGTGAGTAACAGGTTAAAGTTGCTTAACTTTTAAAAACCTTTTGAAAAGAAAGATATCACGTAAGACTTCCCACACATAAACATGGAAAAGTTTTTACCTTACGCTAACCAAAACATTGGATAGAAAATCCTGTGATATTATAGTAGGGTCTAGGGTTTTTAAGTAAAATACAGAAATAGCTGAAATGCTTACATCTCACATTTCAACATAGTTGGGCACAACTAATACGTACGGCACTTATTGGATTTTGGATTCTATACAATGGCAGGGCTATTGGGGTACCGCCCGTCACAGTACGTGGCCTAGATCACCGTACCGAGGAGCCACCCTAACTCCCCTGCAACACAAAGCCGGACCCGTTCCTTACTGAACAGTTCCAAATAAGACAACCCCGACGGTTGTAGCTACTAAACCGTCCACACACAGCCGAAATAAAAAGGGACCTCTAGACAGGGGTAAATCTTACTCTCAAGTGGGGGCTACCCACGAAGCTTTGCTGCACCTCCCCTGTTTTAGCCATTCCCGGTTGATGAGGCTTGAGGTTACGATTACCTTTATAGGACACATCACTTAGAATGCTCATCGTCCACCTGACGATGTGCTGGAAGCATTCAATCCATACAAGTCCGTTCCGGGTTCGAACGAAACCGAAGGCATTACCTCGTTACACTCGTATTGGAATCACCCTCAGAGTTAACGACAATAACCCTTGCACTCTGATTCACCATCTCGAATCTATAAGGACTAATTCCGTCAACTCATTACGGAATCACCCACAGAGTTATAATGACTCATAGTCCTTACACCTCGAGTCTTCACAAGCTCCACTTAGATTCACGACCTAACGTTATTTGGAATCGATGTGGTTTTCGGATATCCAAATATGGAAACCCGATCCCGGTCTCATCGAAAACCAAAGCGTGTCTTTTAAGGTCCAAGTTGTTTTAAAGTTTTAAAACATTTCAATTACAGTATCTATATACACACAGATAGATAACATAAAACATAACTGATAATCAACATTATCACATAACAGGTAATTCACATCATCAATATCATATAGATATACCATTTATCATCACAATAGATAACCTATGTTATCATCACAATACCATCAAACATCCATACCACACAATATCATTCATCTCACTATTGAGATCACAAAGCATCCAAGACAATCATCAACATCCATTCATACATAAGCAAGGGTTTACTCATACCATATAATTAATTTAAAATGAATTAAATTAATCATCTCTATCTCAAATTAATTTTAAAATGAATTAAATTAATTCCTTTATCTTTAATTAATTTAAAATCAATTAAATTAATTACTTTACCAAAATATCTTGTTTACTCAATCATTTAATTGATTTCAATCAATTAATCAATCATAAATTACTTTAATTAATCACTCTTGATTAATTACCTTTAATTACCTTCATGTAATTATCCTTAATTAATTCCACAAATTAATTATTCTCACTAAACAGTAATTAACCCTTTAATTACTTCAATTAAATTAATTAATCATAATTAATTATCTTAATCCTTAATTAATTACATTTATTAATTACCTATTATTGATTAATTAATCCTAATTAATCATCCTTAATTACATCATTAATTAAATAATTAATGATCCTTAATTATTCCTTAAATTAATTACTCAAGGTAATTAACAACTTAATTACTATATTAAACCAAATTAATTATCCTTAAATTAACTTCTTAGATTAATTACTAAATAATTAATCCAAATTATCTCATACTTAAACATTTCCACTTAATTACAATCATGTAATTACTAATTAATTACTTAACTAAGTAATTACCCAAATCACCAATTACATAAAGTAATTACCCTTAAACCAAGTGTTTAAAACTAATTAAACTTAATTAATTAAATTAAACAATCTCAATCAATTAAATTAATTACATTAAGTAATTAATTTCTTAATTACTTTATCAAGTAATTACTCAAACCATTTATATTTGATTATTATTAAATTAATTAATCCAATTAATTATAAAAATTAACTACATTAATTAATTGTTAAATAATCATGGTTAATGACCTTCATTAACCATCCTCTAATTATTTTAAAAAGTAATTAACTTAAATTAATTACCAATTAAATTATTTTTAATCATTATTAATTAAAGTTAATTATTAAATTAATTAACCTTAAATTAAAACTTAATTACATAATTAATATTCATTTATCATTAATTAATAACTTAATTAATGATCTTAATTTCAAATTGATTAATCATTAATCAATTATTAACTCCAAATTTAATTAAATAATTAAATTAAATAACAAATCTTAATTACCTTGTTAATTAATTCTAAAACATAAATCTAAATTTAAATTTCAAAATAAAACATAACTTAGTTATGTTTTAAAACAATTTGATTTAAAACAAAGTTCTTTTGAAAATTACCTTTAAATTTCAATTAAAATTCAAATTTAAAATAAATTAATTTTAACTTATCAAAGTTTTAAATAAATTTAAAACTTATTTAAATTCTAGAACAAATCAAAAGTTGTCTTAAAAATCAAATCATATAAACTTGAAGTTAAATTCATTTCAAAATTTTAGAAGTTTAAATTCAATTTTAGTTTAAAAACTTTCAACTTTGAATTTTCCTTTAAATTTGAAACTGAGCTTCACTTTAAAAACTCAGATTTCCAGATTTTAAAATCTATTTTTAAAACCTTGCTTCATATTTTAAAAACTTCATTACTTAAAATTTGAACTATTTACTAAAACTGAAATAGTTAGTTAAGTTAAGAATTTAAACTCTATTTCAAAACCTGGATTTAAATTTGAATCTAAAATTCAACTTACATTTGAATTTGTACTAAATTCTTACTTTAACTAAATCTGCAGAATTCCAAATTTTTAAAACCCAGATTTTAAACTTTAAAATCCAGATTTTTAAAAAACAGAAAAACAGTTTTCAACTTAAAACCTGAAATTTAAATACCAATTTGAAATTCAAACTTGAATTAAATTTAAACCTAGACCTTATTCAAACCTATAACTACAGATTTTAAATTTTCAAAACCCTGATTTTTTTAAAAGTTTTAAAAACCCAGATTTTTAAATCAAAACACAGTTTACTGTGTTTCCTGGAAAACTACAGGTTAACCCCATACAAATTTTACTTCGAGTTCTACATGCTATTGCTTCGGGTTTCTGCCATACTTACTTCGAGTTCCACACAGACCTACTTCGAGTCATTTTACAATTCTTCCCACATCTCCCCTGAATCACTTCACATCCAAAGTAGTTCACCAGAAACATGTCAACTCCACCTCTACCGTTCATCAATGATGACCCCACAACTACATGCATCCCTTCACTACTTAACATCAACACATAAACAAGAGATTATACTGGAATTCAAAGATTTTGCTCAGAAACCCCAAATTACAAAACCTGAAAACAACTTACAGGTTTTACTCCAAACCTGTCATCCTTCACATCAAACTGCTCCGACCATCGAACTCCCGCCCCCTTTGGCCATGAACTCCATTACACATCCACTACCCATACCCCAAAACCCAGAACACTCAATCCATCCAAGACTTCCCACTGATCCCATGTTCACATATCATTTCAAAACTAGGTCTAGAAGAATTTCAACTGCACTTACTCTAATCAAATTTAAAAGTCATTTCAGATTTTTATGAGGATCAATTATCCTTATTTTATAATCCAGATAGACTATATAATCTACTTAAATCACAATCTGCAAGTATTGCACAAATTCATACTTTTATTATCCAGACCAAACTGACCATGAACCTTCACTTAAAATACTAATACTTGATTTTAAAACTAAGCTATTGTCAATGCATTAAGTTTGAAGCTGGATTTAAGTATTAATGTGTTTAAATTTGATCAAAAATAAACATGCAGGGAAGTTACTCAGAGACAAATTTCCAGTATTTCCATTTTCCCAAAGGTTTTAAAATTTTGACTTAAGAAAAAAGAAACATATTACTTTATAAGTTTTGAAAGTAATATAAAACAACAAGCTCTTTTAGTTATTATAAAAATCCAGATGTTAACTCAATTTAGCTCAATTGTAGGAATTCTTTTCATAGGAAGATATCTGGATATACTCTGCAGAATCAAAATCAAACATGCAAGTACAACCACATTCACATCAGGCACACAAACATGTTTAATTCAAACAACCTAAATTATAGTTTAAGATTAAATGTTACTCACCTATTCATGTATGCAGACCAGATGTTTTTTTTTTTGAATTTGCAGAACATATGCAGGCTTCATCAATGATCATTATGCAGAAACAAGAGCATGCAGTAGCTAAATTCCCCAAACACAAGCATGCAGGTGCAGATGCTCATTCCACCCAGGATCAAGCAGAAAGGCAAAGATCTTCATTTTGATTTTGGAATGAAGTGGAGTATGCAGATTTAGGATTTGAGGGTGTTTGGATTTGAATGTGCAGGTTTAGTTGTTTAGAGGAATGCAGATTTGATTGTGCAGGCCTTGGATTTTGAATAGGGTTTAGGTGAATTTGTATATGCAGATTTGTAGATTTGAATTCGTGGTGTGTAATGAAGGATTTGAACATGTAGATTGATGTTTTGATTATACTCCAAACTGTGGTTGTGAAGAAACAAAATGCAGGCTTCATCTTTGAATATGAAGAGGAAATGCAGAATTACTTCTTTGATGAGGGGAGCATGCAGATTTGTAAAATAATTGAAGATGGGTTTGATCTTTGTTGATTTAAGAAAAATGGAAAAAAAATATGCATGAAGATGTAAACTTAACTATATGCATATTTCAGATTTTAGGAAATAAAAAGAAGAATTAAAATCTAAAACTAACACTTGTCTTAAATTAGACACTTGTCTATTTACTCTTTTGATAATGCAACACATGTTATCTTAAGTTAATTAGTACTAATTACAAATTAATGTTATATTAACTTAAATTAAGTTGTTAATGTAAATTTGAATATGTGTATGAATTATAAAAGAAAACAAACCATGTTTCAAACTTACACAAACAAAAGTTAAAACAATTAAATAATTAAGATTTATACCTTTGAACTTAAATTTAAAATAAAAATTCAAAATCAAATATTTTTAAATCAAGTTATAATTATAAATTCAATGTGAACTAAAATTTACAAATGTTATTTAAAACTTATTTAAAAAGTCATTATATTATCAATATTGCTTTTATAATCTTATTTTAAAAGAAATTACACTTTATCAAATAAATATCTATTTTATTAAGTCATAAAACATTTTATTGTATTTATTCTAAATTTAAAACAATACCAATCTATTTAAAATATAAACCAAATATTTTTATTGAAAATAGAAATCAATTTATTATTTTAAAAGATAAAATAACCAATTTAAACAATTATTGAAGGAGATTATAAAATTTATCTGAGTAATTATCATCAGATTATCAATATCAATTTAATTTTAACTACAGATTATTAAATTGATATTGTTAAAAATTCCGGGATGTTACAATCCTTCCCCCTTAAAAGAATTTCGTCCTCGAAATTTAAAACAAAGGTAATTTAATAATCTTATTAAATTTTAATTTTAAACACAAGCATATATCAAACATATGCTAACAACCAATTCAACCAATCAAACAAATCTAATTATCCAAACAAAATCTGGATAAAATCTCATCGAGTTTCCCCAGCGTGTATATATATTCACCGGGACACTCGCTCTAGAAAATCCAAACAAACAATACCATGAAGCTACAAAGCTCCTATACAACTATATCTAAACACTAGACAAGATATCAGACTACAGACGAGTCTGACTTAACAATCAAAACTCCAGAACTGCTGGTTCCACAACCAGAGATAAACCATACACGTACTCCCTCAGAGATACGTGAAACTCATCGAATCCCAGTTATTCAAACTGGCAACTCAATCCTGTAGATCAATCACTTACTCTCCAAGATCACAGAAAAGATCCAAAATACTACAGAGCTACTTCACAGACTTACCCAAACTTATAGCTCACATTTGATCGGAGAAAACTTATCCAAAATTAAATCTCCGACTCAGAATCCAAATCCCTCCAACTCTTATCCACAAAACTCTCCAAACGATCCTGGGCTACCTACAGCCTTCCTGATCAGCTAAACCTTCGCTGATGCTTCTAAAAACAACTAGACCAATCAACCAACAAAATGATCTCCTCAATATCAGAAAACAACAACTTACTTCTCCAGAAAAGGAAAGCAGATGCACTTCCAAACTGCTTCCGCTGCTCAACTCTGATCCGACATAGAAGAGAATGCTGAAGAAGAACACAAGCACAAACAGGACATCACCCCCCAGAATATGGTTCAACAAATCCATAATAAAAACTCAGAAGTTCCTCCAAAACTCCAGGTTGCTACACCAACTCAATCTCCTGGAACCAAATTCTAACTTCTTGAAGACATCCAGAAAACTCAGATAACTCAAGAGAACTATCAAACAATTGCAAGTCACTTTTGCGAACCACCCAAATCAAATCCAAGTAAAACTATTCTTTCTTAACCAAATTGAACAGCTCATACTTAAATAGCCTACCCATCAGAGAAACGGGTTCACTTAACTGCTTCTGAACTCCATTCAGAAAAACTGCGAAGCCAAAAGATCTCTTGCCAACACCGAGAACACTCCAAACTGCACTGCTGCCACAGATGCCAAAGAATTCCAAAACAAAGCTCTCCAAGAAACTCGGACTCAAAGCGATAGAAACTCCAGCTGAACACAGCCACACTACTGAAGCAGACTCACTTCCTAACTTGTTCCAAAGAAAACATCTTCGGGAACATCCATAGTCACTGCATCTCATCACGCAGCTACTACTCCCGAGGTATTCAAAATACCATCACTTACTTCAGCTCAACCAAGCAGATCCAAACACTACTCATCTAACTTCAAAAATGAACTCCGAACCTTAACAGGTTTCCTTCAGAGATTAATGAAGTTCTTCATCACTTCAGAACTCAATCGAGACGGTATTAGGTCTACAGTCTCAACAAAACACTTCTAACCTCAAACATTCAAACTCCAACCAAAGGTAGTCGTGTTACACACACTACTACCCCATCTACCTTTATAACTCAAATTGGAAAACCTGAACAGGTAACCCAACAGATAGGTAGAAATAAATATATATATGATATATAAAAATTACAAATACGCTCTCTCAAGAAAGACACCACTATAGAGCCTAGGTATTCACTCAGCCTAATGCTCCCTAAAGAAAGATTCATTCCAGAGCCTAGGTATTCACTCAGCCTAATGCTCTGATACCACAATGTCAAGACCCGACTTTCCACTCCCAGAAAATCGCGTCATGAATTAAGAAAGAAAGGGATAGAAGAAGAAAAGAAAGAAGAGAAGAAGAAACAACATCAGAATCTAACACAGCGGAACGAATAAATTATATTAATCACATAATACTTTACATAGTATCATATACATCAGAGATACACAGCATAAACAACTCATACTAGACAGTTATAGACACCTGTCTAGTTATACAACATAATACAACAACTCAAAGAAAACACACAGCGGAAAACTCTATAGCTATACGCGGAAGCCTCCTGCTCCATTGCTCCTCCATAATTCGTCAAAGCTATCCTGAATCCTAACCTGAATTCCCTTGACTACTCATAAAAATTTGAGTACCCAAGAGTTTATGAAAAACAAAAATAAACTCCGGGTCAGACATGGGTCTGGTGTGAGTAACAGGTTAAAGTTGCTTAACTTTTAAAAACCTTTTGAAAAGAAAGATATCACGTAAGACTTCCCACACATAAACATGGAAAAGTTTTTACCTTACGCTAACCAAAACATTGGATAGAAAATCCTGTGATATTATAGTAGGGTCTAGGGTTTTTAAGTATTATACAGAAATAGCTGAAATGCTTACATCTCACATTTCAACATAGTTGGGCACAACTAATACGTACGGCACTTATTGGATTTTGGATTCCATACAATGGCAGGGCTATTGGGGTACCGCCCGTCACAGTACGTGGCCTAGATCACCGTACCGAGGAGCCACCCTAACTCCCCTGCAACACAAAGCCGGACCCGTTCCTTACTGAACAGTTCCAAATAAGACAACCCCGACGGTTGTAGCTACTAAACCGTCCACACACAGCCGAAATAAAAAGGGACCTCTAGAGAGGGGTAAATCTTACTCTCAAGTGGGGGCTACCCACGAAGCTTTGTTGCACCTCCCCTGTTTTAGCCATTCCCGGTTGATGAGGCTTGAGGTTACGATTACCTTTATAGGACACATCACTTAGAATGCTCATCGTCCACCTGACGATGTGCTGGAAGCATTCAATCCATACAAGTCCGTTCCGGGTTCGAACGAAACCGAAGGCATTACCTCGTTACACTCGTATTGGAATCACCCTCAGAGTTAACGACAATAACCCTTGCACTCTGATTCACCATCTCGAATCTATAAGGACTAATTCCGTCAACTCATTACGGAATCACCCACAGAGTTATAATGACTCATAGTCCTTACACCTCGAGTCTTCACAAGCTCCACTTAGATTCACGACCTAACGTTATTTGGAATCGATGTGGTTTTCGGATATCCAAATATGGAAACCCGATCCCGGTCTCATCGAAAACCAAAGCGTGTCTTTTAAGGTCCAAGTTGTTTTAAAGTTTTAAAACATTTCAATTACAGTATCTATATACACACAGATAGATAACATAAAACATAACTGATAATCAACATTATCACATAACAGGTAATTCACATCATCAATATCATATAGATATACCATTTATCATCACAATAGATAACCTATGTTATCATCACAATACCATCAAACATCCATACCACACAATATCATTCATCTCACTATTGAGATCACAAAGCATCCAAGACAATCATCAACATCCATTCATACATAAGCAAGGGTTTACTCATACCATATAATTAATTTAAAATGAATTAAATTAATCATCTCTATCTCAAATTAATTTTAAAATGAATTAAATTAATTCCTTTATCTTTAATTAATTTAAAATCAATTAAATTAATTACTTTACCAAAATATCTTGTTTACTCAATCATTTAATTGATTTCAATCAATTAATCAATCATAAATTACTTTAATTAATCACTCTTGATTAATTACCTTTAATTACCTTCATGTAATTATCCTTAATTAATTCCACAAATTAATTATTCTCACTAAACAGTAATTAACCCTTTAATTACTTCAATTAAATTAATTAATCATAATTAATTATCTTAATCCTTAATTAATTACATTTATTAATTACCTATTATTGATTAATTAATCCTAATTAATCATCCTTAATTACATCATTAATTAAATAATTAATGATCCTTAATTATTCCTTAAATTAATTACTCAAGGTAATTAACAACTTAATTACTATATTAAACCAAATTAATTATCCTTAAATTAACTTCTTAGATTAATTACTAAATAATTAATCCAAATTATCTCATACTTAAACATTTCCACTTAATTACAATCATGTAATTACTAATTAATTACTTAACTAAGTAATTACCCAAATCACCAATTACATAAAGTAATTACCCTTAAACCAAGTGTTTAAAACTAATTAAACTTAATTAATTAAATTAAACAATCTCAATCAATTAAATTAATTACATTAAGTAATTAATTTCTTAATTACTTTATCAAGTAATTACTCAAACCATTTATATTTGATTATTATTAAATTAATTAATCCAATTAATTATAAAAATTAACTACATTAATTAATTGTTAAATAATCATGGTTAATGACCTTCATTAACCATCCTCTAATTATTTTAAAAAGTAATTAACTTAAATTAATTACCAATTAAATTATTTTTAATCATTATTAATTAAAGTTAATTATTAAATTAATTAACCTTAAATTAAAACTTAATTACATAATTAATATTCATTTATCATTAATTAATAACTTAATTAATGATCTTAATTTCAAATTGATTAATCATTAATCAATTATTAACTCCAAATTTAATTAAATAATTAAATTAAATAACAAATCTTAATTACCTTGTTAATTAATTCTAAAACATAAATCTAAATTTAAATTTCAAAATAAAACATAACTTAGTTATGTTTTAAAACAATTTGATTTAAAACAAAGTTCTTTTGAAAATTACCTTTAAATTTCAATTAAAATTCAAATTTAAAATAAATTAATTTTAACTTATCAAAGTTTTAAATAAATTTAAAACTTATTTAAATTCTAGAACAAATCAAAAGTTGTCTTAAAAATCAAATCATATAAACTTGAAGTTAAATTCATTTCAAAATTTTAGAAGTTTAAATTCAATTTTAGTTTAAAAACTTTCAACTTTGAATTTTCCTTTAAATTTGAAACTGAGCTTCACTTTAAAAACTCAGATTTCCAGATTTTAAAATCTATTTTTAAAACCTTGCTTCATATTTTAAAAACTTCATTACTTAAAATTTGAACTATTTACTAAAACTGAAATAGTTAGTTAAGTTAAGAATTTAAACTCTATTTCAAAACCTGGATTTAAATTTGAATCTAAAATTCAACTTACATTTGAATTTGTACTAAATTCTTACTTTAACTAAATCTGCAGAATTCCAAATTTTTAAAACCCAGATTTTAAACTTTAAAATCCAGATTTTTAAAAAACAGAAAAACAGTTTTCAACTTAAAACCTGAAATTTAAATACCAATTTGAAATTCAAACTTGAATTAAATTTAAACCTAGACCTTATTCAAACCTATAACTACAGATTTTAAATTTTCAAAACCCTGATTTTTTTAAAAGTTTTAAAAACCCAGATTTTTAAATCAAAACACAGTTTACTGTGTTTCCTGGAAAACTACAGGTTAACCCCATACAAATTTTACTTCGAGTTCTACATGCTATTGCTTCGGGTTTCTGCCATACTTACTTCGAGTTCCACACAGACCTACTTCGAGTCATTTTACAATTCTTCCCACATCTCCCCTGAATCACTTCACATCCAAAGTAGTTCACCAGAAACATGTCAACTCCACCTCTACCGTTCATCAATGATGACCCCACAACTACATGCATCCCTTCACTACTTAACATCAACACATAAACAAGAGATTATACTGGAATTCAAAGATTTTGCTCAGAAACCCCAAATTACAAAACCTGAAAACAACTTACAGGTTTTACTCCAAACCTGTCATCCTTCACATCAAACTGCTCCGACCATCGAACTCCCGCCCCCTTTGGCCATGAACTCCATTACACATCCACTACCCATACCCCAAAACCCAGAACACTCAATCCATCCAAGACTTCCCACTGATCCCATGTTCACATATCATTTCAAAACTAGGTCTAGAAGAATTTCAACTGCACTTACTCTAATCAAATTTAAAAGTCATTTCAGATTTTTATGAGGATCAATTATCCTTATTTTATAATCCAGATAGACTATATAATCTACTTAAATCACAATCTGCAAGTATTGCACAAATTCATACTTTTATTATCCAGACCAAACTGACCATGAACCTTCACTTAAAATACTAATACTTGATTTTAAAACTAAGCTATTGTCAATGCATTAAGTTTGAAGCTGGATTTAAGTATTAATGTGTTTAAATTTGATCAAAAATAAACATGCAGGGAAGTTACTCAGAGACAAATTTCCAGTATTTCCATTTTCCCAAAGGTTTTAAAATTTTGACTTAAGAAAAAAGAAACATATTACTTTATAAGTTTTGAAAGTAATATAAAACAACAAGCTCTTTTAGTTATTATAAAAATCCAGATGTTAACTCAATTTAGCTCAATTGTAGGAATTCTTTTCATAGGAAGATATCTGGATATACTCTGCAGAATCAAAATCAAACATGCAAGTACAACCACATTCACATCAGGCACACAAACATGTTTAATTCAAACAACCTAAATTATAGTTTAAGATTAAATGTTACTCACCTATTCATGTATGCAGACCAGATGTTTTTTTTTTTGAATTTGCAGAACATATGCAGGCTTCATCAATGATCATTATGCAGAAACAAGAGCATGCAGTAGCTAAATTCCCCAAACACAAGCATGCAGGTGCAGATGCTCATTCCACCCAGGATCAAGCAGAAAGGCAAAGATCTTCATTTTGATTTTGGAATGAAGTGGAGTATGCAGATTTAGGATTTGAGGGTGTTTGGATTTGAATGTGCAGGTTTAGTTGTTTAGAGGAATGCAGATTTGATTGTGCAGGCCTTGGATTTTGAATAGGGTTTAGGTGAATTTGTATATGCAGATTTGTAGATTTGAATTCGTGGTGTGTAATGAAGGATTTGAACATGTAGATTGATGTTTTGATTATACTCCAAACTGTGGTTGTGAAGAAACAAAATGCAGGCTTCATCTTTGAATATGAAGAGGAAATGCAGAATTACTTCTTTGATGAGGGGAGCATGCAGATTTGTAAAATAATTGAAGATGGGTTTGATCTTTGTTGATTTAAGAAAAATGGAAAAAAAATATGCATGAAGATGTAAACTTAACTATATGCATATTTCAGATTTTAGGAAATAAAAAGAAGAATTAAAATCTAAAACTAACACTTGTCTTAAATTAGACACTTGTCTATTTACTCTTTTGATAATGCAACACATGTTATCTTAAGTTAATTAGTACTAATTACAAATTAATGTTATATTAACTTAAATTAAGTTGTTAATGTAAATTTGAATATGTGTATGAATTATAAAAGAAAACAAACCATGTTTCAAACTTACACAAACAAAAGTTAAAACAATTAAATAATTAAGATTTATACCTTTGAACTTAAATTTAAAATAAAAATTCAAAATCAAATATTTTTAAATCAAGTTATAATTATAAATTCAATGTGAACTAAAATTTACAAATGTTATTTAAAACTTATTTAAAAAGTCATTATATTATCAATATTGCTTTTATAATCTTATTTTAAAAGAAATTACACTTTATCAAATAAATATCTATTTTATTAAGTCATAAAACATTTTATTGTATTTATTCTAAATTTAAAACAATACCAATCTATTTAAAATATAAACCAAATATTTTTATTGAAAATAGAAATCAATTTATTATTTTAAAAGATAAAATAACCAATTTAAACAATTATTGAAGGAGATTATAAAATTTATCTGAGTAATTATCATCAGATTATCAATATCAATTTAATTTTAACTACAGATTATTAAATTGATATTGTTAAAAATTCCGGGATGTTACAGCATTACTACTACAGTTCTCTTGAGTTGGTTTACATTATATAAGTATGCATGTCCTGACTCGAGTGTTTTGTGTTTACTTTACGCTCGGGTCAGCCTGAATATTCATAGCTTTGGATTTCTCTTTCTGGAGCTAGGAATCGCTGAAGATTCTACTTATCTAGTTATCTATCCATTTCATTTTTAGTTGTTCTATTTCAACTCTTGTATTATTGGACTTCTATGTATTTGGGATTTCAATTGTATTTGTTTTTGAGACTTTGTTATAGTAGCTTCATGAACTATTATGGTATTTTTATTTCTGCTGCGAGTTATTCTGTTATTTCTATGTCTGTGATTGGTTTTATTTGCTTCAAATTTTGTTACAATCTGTTATTTTGAGCAATTCTAATCCAACATGTGTGGATTATTATCGATTTGAATGGTCCAAAATAGTGGGTCGTTACAAATATTTTATTTTAGTTGCAACACTAATATGTATATATCATCATTTTTGCGAACAAGCTGTTACAATTATCCAAGCTGATGATGGTACTTTGCATTGTAACTCTAAAATGCCATGTATCTTAAGGTGATAGTTTGTACAGTCATTTTGATATCATATATTATCGTTCCACTGTGAGATTCAGATATCCTTTTCACTTCTTTCTTATTCTTTAACTTTTTCCTCTTTTTTTACCTTTATAATTTTTCTTTTTGACACTCAAGTGTTCACCACATGAATACCGTGGATGTATTAGTGTCGATATTTAGGGGTCGAAAAGGCGAGTTATTACACTTAATATTAAAGCTAAAGGTTAAGCTAGAACCATTACTTTGGTTGGGTATAACTCATTAGGGATAGGGTAAGCGATGCCCTAGAATGAGTTGAGTGTGTTATATATAATAATGTATTTGTATTTGTTATAAATGTATGTCTTAATGGTATTCCAACTATGAAAATTAAAAGATCTTATATAAAGTAACTTTTATAAGTGTGAATTGTTAAAATGTAGTATAATTAATGTAGGGATTCATGATGTCCATTCGTTATCCCTCATTGATTAGTTTGGCCATGCTTGGGAAGTTGTAAGCATTGTTATCCTTTATTAGATTGATTAACCTTGCTTAGCTAATTTATGAGCATCGTTATCATTTGTTGATTGATTAGTTATGCTCAACCAATTTATGAGCATTTCTATCATTAGTTGATTGATTAGTTATGCTCGAATAGTTTATAAGCATTTATTATCATCTATTGATTTTTGATTTGCTCGACTAGATTGTGAATAGCTTACCATATACCGCATGGGTTAGGAAGATAGTATTTGTAGATGCATTGAAACTAAAAACTTATGAATTGAATTTCATAGTTTGACCATAAGGCATTCGATGATAATGTTAGGTTAGAAGTTTATTCTAACAAAAGAAGTTTAATATAAATTTTCTAAGTACGGTTTATATAAATATGGTTTATAAACAAATATGATTTAAACTAATTTGAGAACTTAAATCCTGGTGTCTTCGAAAATGATTTCTAGGATTTCAAGGAATATAATAACAGTATTATTTGAATGTATTTGTGCATAGTAGTATTTTGAAAGGAGTTTTAACATTTGTTTAAGTTCGAGGTTGCTCTCGGAATTGACAAATCAATTAGGGAACAAAGTATTTTTATGTTATCTTGTTCAAGTGGCTTGAAAATAACTAAAAATGGGTGTGAAATATGTTCGGTTGGTAAGCACTTCTCGTGGGCATTACCGTTCATGGTAAGGGAATATATGATATGACTTGGTAGGACTCGTTTCCTTGGTATCATTTTGGTGTTACTCGATTATATATGTTCTATAAATTTTAAAATAAATATTTGGAGAATTGGTTTATAAATTGATATCATGATACTTAGTATGATTGTACAATGTATTTGATGTAGCTTTGAAAATGACTTCGATTTAATCCTGAAAGTATGATTTGATATACAAAAGATATATGTATATATTATTATGTCAAATGGTTTGAAATAAAACCTGGGTGTTTAGTTCTAAAAGTTTCCTTTAAAGAAAATCTAGATAAAATGCATAGTCGTTTACTATAGGTGGTTTTGGTAATACAGATTTTGATATGAACACTCGGTAGAGAAAATATTTGTCTATACATTGTTAAAGGAGCATGAATGGTCGTGGCATAGCCCAGAAAATTATGAAACATTTTCTTATTTTCCCTTTTTAGTAAAGTGTGCCTAATAAATAAATGTAACTTTGGTAAGTTCTTTTATTGACGCATGTATCCTACGCATTAAGATAGCGTGGTATCATCTACTTATGATATGATTGTTTGATAGTTTTTATTTGTTAGAATGAAATAAATTTTTTGACGATTTTGGGCAGTCTGAAACTTCTGAATCATTGTAGAACTGGAGCTAGTTGTTTTTGAAAAAATAAATTGAGTTTTTGTATCTCTTAAATGAAGAATGTAGTATGTTAACACGTGTTTTAAATTGGTTTAAACATCTACGCTAAGTAATTGTTTGATGTTATTAGGTTAATAAATGAACGTCTTTACCTTAGGGTTGTCTAAGGAAAGTAGGCACTAGATGTAAGTTTGGATACCGGTGCCCTGCTCTTCCCAACTACTTGCCTAACCCGACCTGTAAAGAAGTCTACAAGGTTGACTCGGTTAATTTTATTTTGGGCCTTCATTGGAATTTTAGAAAGTAAAATGAATCTGGTAATTTGTATATACTCTTAGGATATAGCAGAGACTTATATGAATATAAACTTGAGTTATGTTTTATGAAGTGGTTCATAAATGGTTTAAGTATTTACAGAGATACACTATTTGTGTAAAGGAATGTGATATAAAAAGTAATTAGATTAATTAAAAAAATCATTAGAATAGTATACGTAAGTTGTATGTAGATCATTTTATTTGCATGAATGTTCTTGATTAGTATACAAACTTAGAATTATAGGTGATGTACACCGGTCTAAGCAACGATTTTTAACTCGATTCTCGATAACGAATACTAGAAATCAATTCATATTATGATTCCAAGGTTTTCTATCATAGTATATGGCCATTTAAGGGAAATTGAGGTTTCTAATTAAGGAGCCAAATCTAAGTCCATAGTAGAGAGGTCAAGTGATCTATACTAGTTTGAAAGTGATATTTACGTGATTGAGCAAGTGATCATATTTGATATTATGTATGGATGATCTATATGCATTACACGAAATTAAGTATATGTATACTATGTTTTTTTGGCTTATGGAGAATTTAAGTAATGATTCTTCGATTTGTTCTAAGGTAGCATGAATAATCGTCTTAGTAATAACCAAAGGCTATTGAGCGTAAGGTACGTTATTAGATTATTTGTCATCATTGTGCGGTGAGAGGGTTTTTATAACTGGGCAAATCATGAGCTCTATTTTCTAGTTGTTTTGAATACTTTTAATTAATGATTTTTGCTTGTTTCATTTTTTAATAGGCTTTGTTGACGAAATGTATTAAGTATAGAGGAGAACGTAACGACCCCAAATAAACCAATTAAATTCTAGTATCATTCAAAGCTTTAATATTCTACACTTCAAAGTTCAATTTAATAGTTTCATAAAGACCTTGATTTAACCAAACTATTATTTAGCCTTGAAATATTTCCTCCTTAGATTCAATATCATTTAAGTAATCTGAAATTACATTTTTCTCAATATTTTCTTTAATTTATTTAAACGTGAAATATTCATTAAATCGCTTAAATCAAAAATCCAGTTACAAAATCATACCTTTAAATTTTCCTATTCAATTAATTTCAAATCGATTTAATTAAATAAAAACCTTACTTAAATACCATTCCAAATAAACCCAAAATTTATCTCCCAATCTTAATTATTTAATTTATTACAAGCATCTATTTGAAATATAATTTACAAAAATACTTAATATAATTTATGTATTAAATCAATCTTAATTAAATTTAATATTATTAAATCTATATATATCGTTACCCTTTATATATAATAGTAATTTAAGAATTAACATTTATTAAGACCATATATTTCTTTCCAAACAAAGAATTTATTTTCAAAATATTTATATATGGACCACGGTGTCTGTATATATTCCTTATCATTTGGTCAAATGTTACGGATATTTATCATTTCAATCCGTACACTAAATATATACGGATGGATATCATTCCAACCCGTAATCCCAAATTTAAATAAATGAAAATCGCTTGGGTCTATCATTTCAACCCATAGTGATTTCAATACTAATAGGGAACTTGCAGAGTGATAACATATATGAAAATAATAATAACAACAAACATATATCATCAAAATATATATAAACAATAGGATATGGTGTCATATCCCATAACTGAACAGTTACAGATAATAGCATATATAACAATTTAAATCTAACAGCAGCATATTTCAATTGTCATTTCAATTGAAATTAAATTTAATAAATAAAAGTACGTTAATCGTGAGTGATTCTCACCTTTCGAGGCTAGATAGATTGGACAAAGAATTGAGCTACGCTGGATCACGATCTAGACATCGAACAAATCCAAACAAAATTTTCAAAGCGAAGCAAGATTGGCACGAATACGATGGACAACTGATAAATAGAGATCGATGAAAATAGATCAGAAACTGCTTTATGTAGACCGAAATGAAATACAAATATTATTCTATTATACTACTCTCTTAACCAGTATTAGTTTTGAAACGCATTAAAATTACATATACATACATACGTTTTCAAACAAACGCAAATAATAGAAAACTGCAAAACTACGTTTAAAACCAATATTAACATAAAAAATTTTATAATCATATTTAAATCAACATTTAAGTCAACATTCCACATTATTATTATTAAGACCAATATCGACTTTTCTTAATTTGTTGAAACACTACACACCTTATACTTGATATAAATTTACCTTTTGCAAAATATTTATAAGAAAGAGAAGGGCGAGAGCACAGCTCCAACTTAATTTAACAATTTAAATTCCAGTACTTTCTTTAATATTAAAAAAGGCTTCAGGCATTTCTTACATGTTAACACTTACATTAAACTTTCTTTATCATCTTAAAAATATCAATGTCAAATTTTAACCCATATAATCACTAGTATAAACTTACATTTTAAAACAACAAATCTTAGATCTTATAAAACTGTATTTGTATAATAATTCATCTCTGGACAGACACACAAACTAACTTAAAATATATTATACTATATATTCTCCCCAAAATTTTATAACTCTACAACTATATTTTAAATAACAGAAGGAAATTTAAACCCATGCAAACTCTACCTATATATCAAACTTATGTTTTATAACTTACAGTATATTAATAAGTTTATAAATGTATACTGTCCCACAATATATATATTATAAAATTAACAACTTTTTATAAAAAAATACAATATAAAATTAACACCTTTCTTCTTTCTTTTTTTTATAAAAATCTTACATGTTGTAACATATATGCAGACTGCTAAACATCTTATATTATATATAAACAGTATGAAATAACCCAATGTATATTCAAAAGTCATACTAAACAAATTTCAATAAATACTCATATAAAACTAAGCATAGAACAAATGCAAATATTTATAACTTTATATTTAATGTATACTTGCGCTGCACTATATAAACATACTTATAATGTAAAATATATACATGAAGCATGCTATGCTTAAAATAAAGGAAAAGCAAAAGCAATATAAACAATAAGAAAACAAAAGAAAAGGAGGAAAAAGAAGAAGAAAAAGAAAAGAAATAAGAAGAAGAAAAAATTAGTGCAGCCATTTACCTACAGAAGAAGCTTCACACGCAAGAGAGGAGATGAAGATCTATTGATATGGAGTAGGGCATGTACGAGTGATTTGTATTTATAAGAGAAGCCTCACATTGATAGAGTGGAAAGAAATTTTGTTTAAAGTGGCAAGAAATAAAGATAGTAATGGCTAGAGGAAATTTAGGAATTTATTCCTATAATTTAAGGAGAAAAAAAAAGAAAGAGGAAATAAATTAAAACAAATATATAAAGATTAAATGCTGGTGAACAGAGGAAATAAAATGAAACAAATATGTATATAAACATTGAATGCTGGTGAAAAGAGAAAATAAATTAAAACAAATATGTATAAAGATTGAATGCACATGAATAGAGAAAATGAATTAAAACAAATATGTATAAAGATTGAGTGTTGGTGAAAAGAGGAAATAAATTAAAACAAATAAGAAGAGAATGGATTGATTTAAAGGAAAGGCAATGGATGGTTTAGAAATAAATAAATGTAAAACGTATACGTTTTAAATTTCAAAAAGGAAAGAAATAAATACGGGAATGGCAACAGATCTTGCAAGCAGGGAAATAACGTAAAAAGAGGAAGAGAAAGAGGCGTATAAATGAATGGTAAATAAATTTAGATTTCAAATGAAATAAATGGAACAGCAGAGATTAAAGTATGGATGTAAATCCAAGAATAATAAAAAGCAACGGTTATATGTCGATTAAGAAAAATAATTAAAACAATTAATGGCTTAAATGGGGCAGCATGTTTCAAAATTTTGAAATGCAAAAGAAACGTACACTATAAATATAAAGTTTTCAAAAGCAAAAGAAACGTAAAGTTGTCCATTGATTCATCAAAACATTATTAAGTAATAAATTGAAATGAATATAAAAATAAAAGTAATTGTAATGGTCACTAGTTGATTTAGCTATACACTTAAAGCAATACATTTTTGTTTGTTTGTACAACACAAAATGAGTTTTGAAAGTCAAGGATATAAAAATGGATAAAAGGAAAGAAATCAGAAAATTTTGTGAGCAATAGCTCTTTCTAAGGAAACGTAGGCTTACATTATATATACATGCTGAGATGATTAGGCACGTTCAAAAATCTTGAAGCAAATGAAGGAATTGGAAATAAATATAAAATGAAAGAAATTTGAAAAGTCCGTAGCTATGATTTAGCCAAAATTTATTAAAGCCATTTACTAGGAAGGTTGGAACCGAAATAATAGGGAGAGGAAGGCACATTAAATTTGATGACAAAGTTGTGTTCAGATCTATAAGCAAGTTGTTTATATATTATAGGCCTTATGAAAGCGAGGGAAGGAACGGATGCTACTAGCTTGATGATTTGAGATTCTTTCGAGCGTTAAAAACAAAAATAAAGAGAGACCAGAATAAACGCACCACCATAAATATAAATATACGCTTCAATTGCAAAAGAAACGTATAGAGAAAATTATGGGTAGTGGGAAAAGTAAAGTCAGTGCACGAAACTACAAGAAATAATAAAAGCAAGGTCGATGATCTCAAATTTATTAATGGTTACGAATGGAAAAGTCTACCTGAATTGGAAAAGTATTAGGCAATAGATATCTTTAACGGTAGTAAAAAGAAACCGTTACGCACTGATTCAGAAATCAATTAAAGCAATTAATAGCTTGAATTGGACAGCACGTTTTCTCAATTAAATAAACTTCTATAAAATTATTTGAAAATTTACAATCTACTATATTTAAATATATGTATTCTAAATATATAAACATTTTATTTAAAAATTCAATTATTATAAGATTTCACAAATATTCAATTAAATACGTTATAGAATCAATTAAAAATTGTTAAAATTTTCCGGGTCGTTACACTCTCCCCCACTCAAAACTTTTCGTCCCTGAAAAGGAAGGAGATAGGAGAATAAAACAACCAGAAAAAAAAATAGATTGAAAGCCAAGATAAACAATAAATTTTAAAACTATATAAATTTTATTTAAAATATTTATTTGAAAACTTCATTTGAAATTAAATTTTCTTTAATATTTAATACTTCTCAAACTCCTTTGCAAACAATTATTTACATTATTACTTCTATTTACAAAGACTATTGAAAATATTAAATCCAAAATTTATGAAAATTTTAATTTATCTCAAGATACCTTTCAAATATTATCAATAAGTTAATAATCATTTTCTTTAAAGACGTTTTATTTAATTTATAACTTCAAAAATATTTATAACACTAAAATTTTATATAAAACAATGTAGTATACAAATAAGCATTATTTAAAAGATTTATTCAAAAAGGAAAGGAAGGTAGATTCCGAAAACGGAATATAGGTGAAAAATAAAGCTGAGCAGATGAGGTAGATTCAAAAGAATAGAATCGGGCACGAATAATTTATTTCAAACCATAAGAAATTAAATTTCAAATATTAATACAAAATTTCTTTGTTGAAAATACTTTTGTAATAAAATACCTTTATAAATAAAATACTTTTATATCGAAACCAATTTTTCTTTCGAAAATACTTTTATAACTCAATGTTTTAACAAGTTTATCCTCGTTCTTGCAGACTCTGGCCATGCGTTGATCAGGCGCAAAGCTAGAATTCTTCAAGTACTTAGTAGACTTGTTTCAACACCCAGTGAAAATACTTGAAAACCTTTAAAAACAGATATGGAAAGTACAATCCAAACAAAACAACCAAACCAAAACCTTTGTCCGATCGTGGTTCGCAGATACACAATGGTTACGCCTGGGTCCCCCAGGAAACAATCCATATCCGTAAGCTTTCTCAGCCCTGCGAGTTACGCCATGATGACTAGTAGAGTTCAGGATACACAATGGTTACACCTGGATCCCCCAGGAAACAATCCGTACCCCTAGGCAAGACTCAGCCAGACACTTGCGCTACTATTCGCGACCTACACAGATTGCAGGATACACAATGGTTACGCCTGGATCCCCCAGGAAACAATCCGTACCCCTAGGCAAGACTCAGCCAGGCAATTGCGCTATGCATTCACGAGAGAAAAAAAACCATGGGTTACGCCACGGTAGGAGCACTCGAGTATTACATCCGGAAAACCAAAAATCAGAGAGAATAATATCGATAGAATGAATCCACGATGTGGCCACAAAGCGGATATCAAGCAGAAGGCACTTTCCATATCTTTACTTCGAAAATATATATCATATAGTACCTTTTCAAATCACTTTCAAATATCGTACTTATATAAAGTCCATATATATAGGATTTCATTTTTCCCAAATCGAATACTTTCCAAATCAATAGTAGATCAAATCATACTTATATAGACTTCGATTATATAAAATCTCTTTCCAAATTGAGTACTTTTCAAATCAATGGATTTCAAATCACTTCATACTTACACAAATCCATTTTATATAAGTTCGACCACTCCCAAATCAAGTGCTTAGCAATATAAGGTTCTCAATTTCAAATCATTTCAATATCAATTCAGTTTCAAAATCATATAGGATTTCACCAAATTTTCTTCCAAATTAAGTATCTAAATTTCAAAGTTCCCAAAATAATAGGTTTAGAAAATTATCCCAGTTTCCAAATTAAAATAATTCAAGTCGAACAAATTCATTTCCAAAATCACCATATAAGTACTAGTTTTTAATTTCAATTTAATTTCAAAACCAAATTTTTTCTCAAAATCAATTATACTCAAAATGGTTTCCAAATTTATAATCATCCCTTTAAAACTTTTAAACTATCTATTTCTATTAGAAATATCCAATTTACCTTTCTGAAAACCATTATTTGAAATTAATTTTTTTTCCAAAACATTTCAAAACTAAATTCCATATTAGTATAATTAAAAATAGTCATATTCACTTACTTAACAAAAGGTTTCAAACTTACTTAAGTCATACTCTTCAAAACTAAACTTATATGCTTTATCAAAAAATTTATACTTTTCGAAATTTCTTAGTTTAAAACTTTTAAACCTTGATTTGGAAGTGCTCGAACCTTCAAAATAGTCGATGAAATCAAATTTCAAATCTAAGAGTTGGAAATCAATTTTTTTTTATAAATAGAGTTATTATTAGTCAAATCGAAAACTCGAGGACTGAACACCGGTGTCACTTTAAATTGTTTCAAATATATACATATATCTTTCGAAAATATCAAATTATACTTCGGAATTTTAAATCAAAAACGGTTTTACAAAATCACTCGCATAGCGAAGCTACTAAAGTGGCCTCTCCCCCACTCTGAAACTCGAAAATCAATGTCGATGATGCGTGCACTCATCACCGAAATTATTCTCCAGCGACATAAGTGAGTTCTGGACTTCTATTTTCTTGAAAACTTCTTTGAAATTTCTTCAAAATTATTGGAATTCATTTGAACCCCTTTGAAACATTTCTTATTCGGAAAAATACTTTTAAATCGTATTATTTTTATATATTTTCCCAAAATCTAAGAACCAATTTCAAAATATCGGAATTCAATTCTCGAATTTCAAATTTAACCCTTCAGTTATAAATCCTTTTTATATAAATCACTTTCTTATAAATTTTCAAAATTTCCAATCCTTTCAAAAATTTTATATATAGAATAACATTTCTTATTCGTTTTATATATAGGTATATAATCCTTATCGAAAACATTTTCACTTTTATATATAGAATAAAATCATAGTTATCAAAATAATAATTTCGTATAAAACAATTTTAAAATACAACAAACCCGATTTTCAAAGGATGATTCAAGAATGGATTTCAAAACAAAGATAGAGATTTAATTTAGAGGAACTCTAATCAATAGAATCCTGATTCGAAGATAGGCTCAAACAAAGTTGAGAAAATCAAATTACAAAATAGAAGATGGATATACTTCTATAAATCTCGGGCGACATTAACTGGGTCAACCGTGACTTCAGGAATATAATTGATGCGGAATTCTAAAGCAAATCGACATTCGATTGCCAGAGATAGAATTCGGCATACCAAGATATAGCAGCATCGTAAACCGAGGATACAGAAATCTTCGGTGAATCAACGCTAATTGTAAAGGAGTTTTCACCCCCTTTACAAAACATTCAGTGGAGTTGTGGGATACTCCAGAATCAAACGAATATAAATAGGGAGAGACAGAATGAATTTCAAAACCGAGGGACATTCCAAAATTCAAAGGAAATCGAGTCAAAAGGAAGAGATTCAACTCGAGCGAAAGTGATTCTGTAAATAAATTTACTATATATGCTAAGTTTTTCCTAGAGCCAAAGCTCTGATACCAACTGTAACGGCCCGTTATTTTGGACCATTCAAATCGACAATAAAACCATACATGTCCGACTTGAATAATTCAAAATACCGGATTGTTAATTAAAATTTGGCAAAACTTAACATATATAGTAAATAAATCATCACAGATCACAGACACAGAGTAATATAATGCAGCGGAATAGATAAAGAATAGTAGTTCATGAAGCTACTATATACATTGGAGTTAGAAATAAAATATAACTGAATATCTTAGATGTAGTGAAGTCTCCAGTATGCGCAGATGACTTCTCTGAACAAATCAATAGGATGACTGAAAGGACAGATAGCTGGATCTTCAAGCAAGGCTCCAACTTAGAAGGTGAGTCTCAAATGCTGTATCACTCAGTCTGACCCGAGCGTAAAGAAAAACACAAAACACTCGAGTCAGGATTAACATTCTTATATCAATAAATCCAACTCAAGTGAAATATCAACTGAAATACAAATAACTTAAAGGATGTTTGGAATAACCATCCTCTAAGGGTCCATGGAACTATCTACAGGGTAGAAATATACACTATAACACTGTGGTTCTTTCAGCTTAATTTATACATCAAAACCAAATATCATTTTCTCTTCAAATATCTCTATATTTCCCAAAATAGTATTTATATATATTAAATAATTTATACAATAAAGTAATTTCAATTCCCTCAACTTAACAAATCGTTTCAGCATCAACCCGACCTTTCCATTTAAATTAAATTCAATCTCAATTTACCAATTTAAATTCAACTCAAATCTTAAAATAAACGCTTCAATTTTATCGATCTTAAATTCAGATTTGAAATCACAAAACACCCCTTTTACATTTCAATATTTCAAACTTTAATTATTTAAATGTTTCAAATTAAATTTTATTTCAATTCAGTTTCTAAATAATAGATTCAACTTATATTGATTCGAATACAGACCTGAAACACAAATAAACCAATTAAATTCTAGTATCATTCAAAGCTTTAATATTCTACATTTCAAAGTTCAATTTAATAGTTTCATAAAGACCTTGATTTAACCAAACTATTATTTAGCCTTGAAATATTTCCTCCTTAGATTCAATATCATTTAAGTAATCTGAAATTACATTTTTCTCAATATTTTCTTTAATTTATTTAAACGTGAAATATTCATTAAATCACTTAAATCAAAAATCCAGTTACATAATCATACCTTTAAATTTTCCTATTCAATTAATTTCAAAACGATTTAATTAAATAAAAACCTTACTTAAATACCATTCCAAATAAACCCAAAATTCATCTCCCAATCTTAATTATTTAATTTATTACAAGCATCTATTTGAAATATAATTTACAAAAATACTTAATATAATTTATGTATTAAATCAATCTTAATTAAATTTAATATTATTAAATCTATATATATCATTACCCTTTATATATAATAGTAATTTAAGAATTAACATTTATTAGGACCATATATTTCTTTCCAAACAAAGAATTTATTTTCAAAATATTTATATATGGACCACGGTGTCTGTATATATTCCTTATCATTTGGTCAAATGTTACGGATATTTATCATTTCAATCCGTACACTAAATATATACGGATGGATATCATTCCAACCCGTAATCCCAAATTTAATTAAATGAAAATCGCTTGGGTCTATCATTTCAACCCATAGTGATTTCAATACTAATAGGGAACTTGCAGAGTGATAACATATATGAAAATAATAATAACAACAGACATATATCATCAAAATATATATAAACAATAGGATATGGTGTCATATCCCATAACTGAACAGTTACAGATAATAGCATATATAACAATTTAAATCTAACAGCAGCATATTTCAATTGTCATTTCAATTGAAATTAAATTTAATAAATAAAAGTACGTTAATCGTGAGTGATTCTCACCTTTCGAGGCTAGATAGATTGGACAAAGAATTGAGCTACGCTGGATCATGATCTAGACATCGAACAAATCCAAACAAAATTTTCAAAGGAAGATTGGCACGAATACGATGGACAAATGATAAATAGAGATCGATGAAAATAGATCAGAAACTGCTTTATGTAGACCGAAATGAAATACAAATATTATTCTATTATACTACTCTCTTAATCAGTATTAGTTTTGAAACGCATTAAAATTACATATACATACATACGTTTTCAAACAAATGCAAATAATAGAAAACTGCAAAACTATGTTTAAAACCAATATTAACATAAATTTTTTTATAATCATATTTAAATCAACATTTAAGTCAACATTCCACATTCTTATTGTTAAGACCAATATCGACTTTTCTTAATTTGTTGAAACACTACACACCTTATACTTGATATAAATTTACCTTTTGCAAAATATTTATAAGAAAGAGAAGGGCGAGAGCACAGCTCCAACTTAATTTAACAATTTAAATTCCAGTACTTTCTTTAATACTAAAACAGGCTTCAGGCATTTCTTACATGTTAACACTTACATTAAACTTTCTTTATCATCTTAAAAATATCAATGTCAAATTTTAACCCATATAATCACTAGTATAAACTTACATTTTAAAACAACAAATCTTAGATCTTATAAAACTGTATTTGTATAATAATTCATCTCTGGACAGACACACAAACTAACTTAAAATATATTATACTATATATTCTCCCCAATATTTTATAACTCTTCAACTATATTTTAAACAACAGAAGGAAATTTAAACCCATGCAAACTCTACCTATATGTCAAACTTATGTTTTATAACTTACTATATATTAATATGTTTATAAATGTATACTGTCCCACAATATATATATTATAAAATTAACACCTTTTTATAAACAATACAATATAAAATTAACACCTTTCTTCTTTCTTTTTTTTTATAAAAATCTTACATGCTGTAACATATATGCAGACTGTTAAACATCTTATATTATATATAAACAGTATGAAATAACCCAATGTATATTCAAAAGTCATACTAAACTAATTTCAATAAATACTCATATAAAACTAACCATAGAACAAATGCAAATGTTTATAACTTTATATTTAATGTATACTTGCGCTGCACTATATAAACATACTTATAATGTAAAATATATACTTGAAGCATGTTATGCTTAAAATAAAGGAAAAGCAAAAGCAATATAAACAATAAGAAAACAAAAGAAAAGGAGGAAAAAGAAGAAGAAAAAGAAAAGAAATAAGAAGAAAAAAAAATTAGTGCAGCCATTTACCTACAGAAGAAGCTTCACACGCAAGAGAGGAGATGAAGATCTATTGATATGGAGTAGGGTATGTACGAGTGATTTGTATTTATAAGAGAAGCCTCACATTGATAGAGTGGAAAGAAATTTTGTTTAAAGTGGCAAGAAATAAAGATAGTAATGGCTAGAGGAAATTTAGGAATTTATTCCTATAATTTAAGGAGAAAAAAAAAGAAAGAGGAAATAAATTAAAACAAATATATAAAGATTAAATGCTGGTGAACAGAGGAAATAAAATGAAACAAATATGTATATAAACATTGAAAGCTGGTGAAAAGAGAAAATAAATTAAAAGAAATATGTATAAAGATTGAATGCACATGAATAGAGAAAATGAATTAAAACAAATATGTATAAAGATTGAGTGTTGGTGAAAAGAGGAAATAAATTAAAACAAATAAGAAGAGAATGGATTGATTTAAAGGAAAGGCAATGGATGGTTTAGAAATAAATAAATGTAAAACGTATACGTTTTAAATTTCAAAAAGGAAAGAAATAAATACGGGAATGGCAACAGATCTTGCAAGCAGGGAAATAACGTAAAAAGAGGAAGAGAAAGAGGCGTATAAATGAATGGTAAATAAATTTAGATTTCAAATGAAATAAATGGAACAGCAGAGATTAAAGTATGGATGTAAATCCAGAAATAATAAAAAGCAACGGTTATATGTCGATTAAGAAAAATAATTAAAACAATTAATGGCTTAAATGGGGCAGCATTTTTCAAAATTTTGAAATGCAAAAGAAACGTACACTATAAATATAAAGTTTTCAAAAGCAAAAGAAACGTAAAGCTGTCCATTGATTCATCAAAACGTTATTAAGTAATAAATTGAAATGAATATAAAAATAAAAGTAATTGTAATGGTCAATAGTTGATTTAGCTATACACTTAAAGCAATAAATGTTTGTTTGTTTGTACAACACAAAATGAGTTTTGAAAGTCAAGGATATAAAAATGGATAAAAGGAAAGAAATCAGGAAATTTTGTGAGCAATAGCTTTCTAAGGAAAGGTAGGCTTACATTATATATACATGCTGAGATGATTAGGCACGTTCAAAAATTTTGAAGCAAATGAAGGAATTGGAAATAAATATAAAATGAAAGAAATTTGAAAAGTCCGTAGCTATGATTTAGCCAAAATTTATTAAAGTCATTTACTAGGAAGGTTGGAACCGAAATAATAGGGAGAGGAAGGCACATTAAATTTGATGACAAAGTTGTGTTCAGATCTATAAGCAAGTTGTTTATATATTATAGGCCTTATGAAAGCGATGGAAGGAACGGATGCTACTAGCTTGATGATTTGAGATTCTTTCGAGCGTTAAAAACAAAAATAAAGAGAGACCAGAATAAACGCACCACCATAAATATAAATATACGCTTCAATTGCAAAAGAAACGTATAGAGAAAATTATGGGTAGTGGGAAAAGTAAAGTCAGTGCACGAAACTACAAGGAATAATAAAAGCAAGGTCGATGATCTCAAATTTATTAATGGTTACGAATGGAAAAGTCTACCTGAATTGGAAAAGTATTAAGCAATAGAAATCTTTAACGGTAGTAAAAAGAAACCGTTACGCCCTGATTCAGAAATCAATTAAAGCAATTAATAGCTTGAATTGGACAGCATGTTTTCTCAATTAAATAAACTTCCATAAAATTATTTGAAAATTTACAATCTGCTATATTTAAATATACGTATTCTAAATATATAAACATTTTATTTAAAAATTCAATTATTATAAGATTTCACAAATATTCAATTAAATACTTTATAGAATCAATTAAAAATTGTTAAAATTTTCCGGGTCGTTACAGCTACTTACTCGAATAAGTTGTTTAAATTTTTTTGGCTTGATTAGAATATTATTGTTTAATTAATTAGCAACAAAAAATATTTTGTGGTTTATGGCTAACTAAATCACTTGATGATGTCATGAATGATGTCACTTAAGATATTTTGAAGAGGAGTGGTTTAGGAAGACATCGGGATGAAGCAATGAGGTGTAATTCAAAGCACATAGAGGGGGAGTGGGCTTATTTGGCTGGCCATAAGAGATATAGTATGTGAGTGGTTACCTATTGACAAAGTCTTTTTAGTCATCTTATGTGTTCACAAGTTCATTTGCAAATTTATTAAACATAGAAAGCTAGTCTTCATCCTCTTTACTGTTCATATAAACGTTATTAAATCCACTTCAATCTTTAGCAAACTTTAGCAAGAGGATTAGAATAATATGGAAAAAAGGAATAGAAACTTATACCTTGAATAATGGAGCAAAATACCCCACCCCATCATATGGCCAGGAGCAAATATGGCCATTCTAGCCTTAGCCAAAAGCATTTTAAAGCTTGGGTTGGAATTATGTGGCTTGTTTTGGTTGAGGTAAGAAGTGTTCCTTAGGTAGGGACTTGTGCTTGATTTTAGCTTGTGTTTAGGTGAGTTAACTCACCATTTAATTGTACATAAAGTTTTATAATATGCTTGCTAAACTATAGTTTAGTCATTAACAAATTAAAGTTATGTATTTGGACCATACTCGTTTTTGAAAGTAAATTGACAGCTCTATATTACATATCATCACTTCTATGACCTTCTATAACATATGACGTGGAATTGGCATTATTTACATATGGTTGGTTAGGTTGTGTTGGATTTGGATTGAATGTGGAATGATTTGCACAGTGAAAGGTCGCCATAAATGCACATTGAAATCCCTTGTTTTGACAAATTTTTGTAATAGTTTATTAAGACATGCTTAGGGTTTTCTTGGCATTATTATTATGTATTATATAAATACTCCAAACTAAAAAATCAGACCTTAAAACCTTGTTATCATATATAAAACTGGTGAAATTTTCTAGTATCTAAATCTGCTCTTGGGCAAGTCTCTTTGATAGAACTTTTGACAGCATTTGGCAGTAGCATTTTGACCTACAGTAGCACTTCTTGTGGAACTTTTTATAGCACTGGCTACTTTTTATTATTTTTTAGCAGTTTTATGACTTTATAATGTTTGAGAATGACAATTAAATTAATTATTTTTCTTGAATCTTTTTAGAGATGTTTAATAACATGTATAAGACTTTTTTGAAAGCGGTTTCAAGTTTAAAAATGTTTTTACTAAATAATTATGAATTTATGAAGGTAAAGGCTTTTAAAACTAGTTTTGTGGCAAAAAAATGAAATTGGAACATTTTCTAACTAAAATATTCTATGGGTGTTTCTGAATTTTGATAGCACTTCTATTAAATGTTGTTGTATGTTGTTTGAGAGTTTGAAAGTTTTGAAAATAATATTTAAACAAAGTATATTTTTAAAAATCGTTTTAGGGATGCTTAGTAAATTTATTAGAGTATTTAGAAATGGTTTGAAGCTTAATCATATTTTGTAACGACCTGGTATTTTGAACCATTCAAATCGACAATCGTCCACTCATGTCAAACTTGAATTGCTCAAAACAACTTATTGTTAATTTATATTTGGCAATACTTAACATATATGGTAAATAAATCAATCACCGAATCACAGACATGGAGTATTACAACAATAACCGGTGGAGTAGATAAATAGTAGTTCATGAAGCTACTGTAAAACATCAGATTCTGAAACAAAATGAACAAAATATCAAATAAAAATAAATCTCTAATACATAAGCAACTGACGAGTCTGAACATAAATGACTGGAATAAACTGAAATAACTAAAATCCGGATAGATAGATCTTCAAACAAAGCTCCAATCACCAAAGCTGAGTCTCAAATGCCGTGACACTCAGTCTGGCTCGAGCATAAATCAAAACACAAAATATTCGAGTCCGGATTAACATTCTTATATCAGTAAATTTAACTCAAGTGAAACGTCATCTGAAATACGAGTAGCTTAAAGGATATTTGGGATACCCATCCTCCAAGGATCCATGGAACTATCTACTATGTAATAATATACGCTATTATAATGTGTCTATCCGTAAAGTAAAGTATTAAAATAGTGTTTAAGGCGTTACCCATATCCCCCTTAACACATTTTATATATTCTCATAGTCTATACAATACCGTAATTCCTCCGTAAACTGGAGGGCTATCAGAGGGCACTCCATAGGTATGGTACAAACCAAACTCATAGAAGGCACGATAAGTCATATGACAAGGCACGCGAGGCAATGCCAAGATAGAAATACCGTTTGCACTCCTGGACTGGTGGTAACGCATAGCAGCTACTACCGCCCACCTCGAGACACACTCCCAAATCAAAATGCACCCAATCGAACCATAAAAGCATGCAACAGTGTCGAAGAAATGTACCCGATAAGGGGAGCGACCCCACTTGGTCCACTATAGCTCTTGTTTTAGCCACATTAAGATGACTCACGGGAGTCAGGGCTGCACTAAAACCTCATGTAGAACCGTCACCAAACCATCCTATTTCGTTCTGGAATCTCCACCACATACACGTTGTTAAAGTGGTTTTCGGTATTGGCAGAAAGTATGACAATATCCTGTCCCGACCTCTTTAACAGCCAAACGCTTATTTCATACCGTGGTCATTTCATTTCAAATATTCATACTTCATATCAAAATATCAAATTTAATTCAAAACCATATCATTTCGATATCATTATTCACTATAAATAATATTCATTTCCAGAATCGTAACACTTTTAAAATTATAACAATCTCGAAATCATAACACTTTTGAAATCATAACACTTTGAAATCATAACAATTTCAAAATCATAACACTTTCCAACTTAAACAGTTTATATATATATATATATATATATATTAAAATAGTTATAACTTAAAATAGTTTATGTATTAAAATAATTTATGTATTAAAATAGTTGTAAATTAAAAATAGTTTATATTTATTTAAAGGGATTATGCCGAAATAGTTTCCAAATTAAAATTTGTTTTATCCAATTATACAAATCAATTCAAATCAACTTAAATTCCAAAATTCAATTTAAATCAATCCCAGTTCCACACTTTCAATTTAAAAGGTTAAAGATTCAATTCAAATTCTCAATAAACTATTTCAGTTTTCATCGATTTCAAATCCGGGTTTAAACTATCTCTTCAATTCCAATAAGGTTCAAAGTTTAAATATTCAAACATTTTCAATATCAGTATCATTTAGATTTCAGCATTTAACTTTAATTTTATTCAAATTGGAAAATATTCATTTAATCATTTTAATAATAATTAAATAAAATCTCAAAATTTTGTAAACTTAAATCAATATTAAATATTCAATCTTGATTTTATTTAAAATTGACAATATTCATTTAGTCACTTTTATCAAATCAAGTTATCAATCGTATCATTCAAAATCTTAAAATCAATAAGTTTAAATCAATCCTTATTTAAATTCACTCATTACCCGACTTAAATTCCAAGTCAACATTAATTTATCATTCCAACCTTTATTGTAAAAGTTAAAAAATATATTTATAAAATATTAGTATAAATTTAAATAAATACTTAAACATATTATAAATCAATTAAGTTACATTTTATTAAATTAAATCTTATTATTAAATGTATTTTGTATGAAATCTTATTTTATATATTTTTAAAATAAATTATAAGAAAAATCTTAAAATTTATATTTCAAATATAACTTAAAAATTTAAGTTTCTAAAACATATAATTTTAAAAATCTAAATTTTACACATATGTTAAAATAAATTCTTTATATTATAATTTAAAAAATAAATATTTAATAAAATCCATATATTTGCCTTCAAACATTGGCAATAATTTTTTTTTTCAAAATAGACCAATTGTGTCCATATACAATTTTTTATCCTATGGTCAGGTGATACTGGTATTTATCATTTCAATCCGCAATAATTTAATATTTACGGGTGTATATCATTTCAACCCGTAATCCTAAAATTTCAAAATCAATGAAAATCACATGGGTTTATCATTTCAATCCATAAACGATTTTCCCCTAATCTATAAGATCGTTCGGGTATGTATCACTTCAACCTATAGGGAAATTTCTAAACTAATAGGAAACTTGCATATTGAGAATAAATTTGATAATAATATAACATATAAACAACCGGAATTTATCATTAACAACAATTTAGATATAGTATATACAACAGGTTATGGTGTCATATGCAATAGGTCAACAATTACAGATAATGGCATATTATATTTAACAGCTGAATAACATAAAAATTCAAATTTAACAGCATATTTCAATCTTCATTTCATATGAATTAAATTTACTAAATATAAGTATGTTAATCGTGAGTGATTGCTCACCTTTCGAGGCTGGAGATATTAGACAACTCGACAAGCTACGAATTGAATCACGAACTAGACAATCGTTCCATCCAAATGACAAATCCCAAAGCAGAGCAATATGGACCCAACATTTATGAAATAACATATATATAATTTTATATGAAATATATATATATACATATATTATATTTTAAAATCAATATTCAATTGAAAACGCAAATTTGAAATAAAATCAATATATATATATATATATATATATATATATATATATATATATATATATATATATGATATATCAAAATCATTATTTCTTAAACATATCAAGTAAAATCAACATACATATATATGTATATATTTCAAAATTTTGAAATGAAAATTCAAACAATATATATATACATATATATATATATATATATATATATCTTTGAAGCAACTGCAAAAATCTTTATATTATATATTTCTTTTAAAATCAATATACAATTTGAATCACGTATCAAAATAAACTTTCTATATATAAAAAAATCAAATTTTAATTCAAAATCCATAAAATAATATATATATATATATATATATATATAATACATATTTTATTTCAAAATATTAACATAGCATATTATATGCATGTATTTCAAAATTTCAACATTTATTAAAACATACATACATATATATATATATAAATATATCTATGTATTATAAAAATCAATACTAAAAAGTCAAGATATATTTATATATGTATCTCTTGTTTTTGGATGGGGTGTTCACGTGGAAGGGTGTAACAACCCTGTATTTTGTAATTACTTTAATTGTATATTTGAATTTTTTTATTGAAATTCCCGTTTAAAAACTTTATTTCATTTATTTAATGGATAAATTTTATTATTTTAAATATAAATTTTGATTTTCTTGTGAATTATATTTTCAAACCTGGATAAACGGAATAATTCCAAAAAGGTGGATTTTTGGTCAAAATAGTCAAACTTTGATTTTTAAATAAATTTTAAATATTTTAATTTTTGAAAATTTATCTTTTATTATGAAAATAGATTTAATTTCAAGAATACTGCTTTTTGTTTCGTTGAAATTGGATTAATATTGTGAAAGTTATGCTTTTTACAATATTGTGTGTAAATGGTTTTTTGCTTATTTTAAATTTATATAAATAAAATTTTTGTTGTAAAATCATGTTCTAATTTGTGTAACATGATATGTTATGCATATATTTTATTTTTAAAACATTTTAAAGTATAGTTATATTTTGCAAATGTTGGTTATTTATTGTTTTAATTTTTTTTATTTCTAATTTCCATTTAATAAATTATTTTCCTTATTTATTTCCTACTTTTCCTAAAAATATTTATTTGTTCTTCATAATATTTATCTCTACCTTTTTTTCCTATTTTAATTATTTATACATTCATTTAGTAATTAAATGGATAAGTATTTAGATCCCTATTTATTTCTTGGAAAGAAATTTCAAATATATATACACGTTATTGTTTTAGAAGGCATACCTTTAACTGTTTATTTTAATTAATATAATTAATATTTTTGGTTGATATATCATGTTATAATTGTGTATATATATGTAACATTACATTTTATGTATATATTTACAACATTTGTCCGTTTTTGTTTCATTTAATTTGGACATATACTTTGTAAATTAAGTAACATACAAAGATGTAAATAGCAATTAATTTATACGTTTTTATAACCGTTTTCTTATTTATTCTGTAGTGTTTATATAAATGGTATGTATTTATTAAAGTATGTCTTTGGCATATATTTCATTAAATAGATGGGAATCAAATCAAATTTAGACACATTACCTATTTTTAATTAAAGGCATGCGTACGTTTTGATTTATTACCTCTTTATCTTTCCATCCATTAACTTCATACCATAACTCCTACATATTTGTTGCCATTTATTCCTTAATCCCTAGCCACGTATATCACTATATTCACGTGAAAAATCTCTTCCCATCTTCAATTTTTCAATGCAAGTTCAGATCTGAGAAAAAAATTTGTTATGTCTTCTTCTTTTTCTACCTTTCTCTTCACTTTTCTTATTGATTTTTCAATGTTTTGGCCATGCTCTTATCTTGCCATGCTCGGCCATAGCCACCACCACCTCCTCCTCTTCACCATTCAACACATCACTCTCCTCTCCACTTGTCTTGCCCAAGCCGACCATCCCATGATGCAAACTCCAACCAAAAAAAATATATTTCGTGATGCTTTGAAAAGAACTCCACAATTGTAAACCTTGATTTTGAAAATCTTTTGTGAAGTAATTTTGAAAAGGAAATCCACTACAATATATTTATTTTGGATTGTAATGTTTGAAAAATACCTTAATTTTTGTAAGATATGGCACTGAAGGCATGTACATACGTATTTTGAAAATTATATGTGTTTATGTAAACATTTTAGATTTCTCGTAAGAGGAAACTATGGGGACGCAATTTTCTTAAGTGGGGAGTTTGTATAACCCTAGATTTTGGGAAACACTTAATTTTAGTATATAATTGAGATTTAATTACTTAAAATGAAAATGATATATTATAATTGGATTGTGTATTAATTGACATGTATCTTGATTTTGTAATATGTATATGATTGGTTATATATTGATTTCATATACTATGGTAAATTAATTGAATGGACTGGAAATTAGTTGAGCATTACTTGACATGTATCTTAATTTTTGAATTATGTCTATAATATTAATGTGCCTTGATTTCATATGTTATGGAAAACTAACAAATATGATTATAAGCATCGAATTCTATATTTAGAGTTTTTACTTGTGGGCCTAATACGTATATATATATTTAGTGTAAATATATACATATATGTTTATATTTTCTATATCTTAATTATGGAATTTTATTCAAAATCTAAAATTTGAATATATATTTATTTACTATATAAACATTTTGGGAAATTAATTGCTTGGGTATCAATTCATTTTACATTAATTAGAATTGGCGGAAGTTATCCGATTTTGACCCTATCTATTGGAAATAAAAGGGAAAGAATCGAAAGTAAATTAAAAACATATTTTTTTTTCTTCTTTCATCCTCTTACCATCCTCCTTACAATAGTAACACTATAAATATTATCAAATCCCTAAAATTCTAAAATTAAAACATGTTGCTCTCAACACCAAACAATATCACTAGCTATGAGGAAGTTCGAATTTTGTTGTTGTAACTCCACTACCTCTTCCTATTCTCTTGTAGTCGTGCATTTGAATCCAAACCAGACCTATACCCGAGCCATACCATGTCATGGCCGAACCATATTAATTCCATACATCGAGCAATTGATTGTTGAAAGCATGGCCAAAGCAATTGTGTTCATTTTGCCTCTTATTTCAAAGATTGTTTCAATATATGTTATATTGAATTTATATTTATATATGTCTTGTTCTATTTGTTGCTACAAGATCAATAGCTTGGCTCTTCCCACTTGAGTCTATAGTCCTGTTATCGTGCCTTCTGGAATTCATTCGTGTTGTTTGTTTTGCGAACTCCAGCTTTAAAAGGTGAGTAATCACACCTGACATTTATACTTATACGATTGTGAATTGATAGCAAGTGAAAGTGTAGAAATTATTACATCATGTTATACCTGCCTGTGTTATAAGTTATATGATAATAATCCTATTTATTTATCTGTCATATCATCTAATACTGCTTTATGTTGTTATACTGTTTATTTTATTTCGTTCTCACGCTGCAAGTTCCCTATAGAATAGAATCACTATGGGTTGAAATGATACATACCCAAATGGACTTTAGAATAGGGACAAATCATGACGGGCTGAAATGACAGGCCTAGGTGATTTTTATTTATTTGTATTTGTCTTGGTATTGCGGGTTTGAAATAAATCAAAACCCAAAATTTTTACTGATTTCGGATATAAATGATAATTTCTGTATCACTTGATTTAGGTGTGAAATATCATCCGGACCCATGGTTGATTTCAAAATATGATTTCTTATAAATTTCATGTATGGTAAAAGAAGAAAATAATATATGAAATTTGACTCATATTGGATTAAAAATGGTTAAGCGGTGATTTTCTAAAAGGTTAGATGGTATAAGTTAATAGATGGTTTGAGTTGGAGGGTGAAAGTTTGATTTGACTTAATAAATGGGAATTTAAGTAAAAATGGAATTATAAGCCTAACTTGGTAATTAATACAACTGATGTATGAATTGGATAAATATAAAGTAAAAGAAAATATCAAGTTATTTGTAAAATAAAGTTAAGCAACTTATAGTGTATTTTGAATTCATGTAATTAGTTTAAAATGTTAAATAAATGGATATTTAAATGGAAATTTGGAATTTAACTTCACTTGGAATTGTGAGATTTGGTTTTAAAATGGAAGTTTAAGTAAATTAAATAAAAGGGAAATTTAATTTAATGTATGAAATGGTAATTTGAAATTTAAGTGATAAATAATTGTTAAAAGGTAAAGAATAAGAAATTTGTACACTTGAATTTAATAAGTGAAATTATTAACATTTATTTATGAAATTTACTTTATAAAAAATCATAAGTTCATGGGTATTTAAATGACCATTTTATAGTGGAAAATATGAAATTTTATAAATTAAAAATGGTTTAAATTGAAGTTTATTTGAAGTGTTTAACTGAATAAATGAACTTAGAAAAGGCTAAATTTTTTGGAATTGAATATTTGATTTGAAGGAATAATGACTTCACTTTTTATGGTTTAAATGAATGATTTTACTTCGAAAATATAAATCATTTTGAAATTTATAACCACGGGTATACTTCTTTGGATGTCATTTGATTTCCTAGTGATTGTTGATGCACACCTTTGATTTTTAGAGTGTGGCTAGAGGTGAGTGGTTACTGCAGCTCTACGCTACCCTGGTCACAGTAACACTATTATTTGCATTGTTTACTTTAATATGGATATTTCTAGGATAGTGTTTATTACTATTTAATTGATGGTTTGACTGATCCTTAAAGAATGGGCGATCCCAAGCATCCTTTAAGTTATTGTGCATTGCTACTACAGTTCACCTGAGTTGGTTTACATTTATATATAAGTATGTATGTCCTGACTTGAGTGTTTGTGTTTTACTTTACGCTCGGGTCAGCCTGAGAATCACAGCTTTGGATTCACCTTCTGGAGCTAGAGTTTTGTTGGAGCTTATCTGTCTATCTATTCGTCTATTTGTTCCAGTTAGTTCTTATTCACTATCTGTCTCGGTGTTGTTGTTTATGCATCCTGACTTCTATTGTATCTTCTTTACTATGAGATTTCGTATATGTTTTGAGAGTATGTATATAGTAGCTTCATGAACTACCACGGTATTTTATTTCCGCTGGGAGTATTCTGAAATTTCTGTGCCTGTAATTCTGTGAATGATTTTATTTGATCCAAATTTTATTACAATCTGTTATTTTGAATTATTCAAGTCTGACATGTGTGGATTATTGTCGATTTGAATGATCTAAAATAGTGGGTCGTTTCATTTAGTATCAGAGCTTTGGTTTTAGGCAAACCTTAGCCTGCGGATAAAAAACTCATTAGAGATAGGGTAGAAATACCCTTGAACGAGTGAAATCAATCTCAGAATCATTCCTTTGAGAGAAAACATATTTTCGAAGTATAAAATGATTTTCAAATGATTTTAAAGGATTTTTAAAGATTATATCGGTATAAATTTTCTTATTTTGAAATCAAGATTTTCTAGACTTCATCCCTTCGATATCCACCTTATTAGTAATCACTTGGTTAGGATTCTTATCGATTAGGTTTCCTTGAATTTTGTAATGCTTCCACTTGTTCTGAAATCCATTCATATCTCCCCTATTTGCATTCCTTTGATTTTGGAGCATTCTGTAACTCCACTTTGAATAACCTCTATAAAGATCGGTGATTCCGCAAATCTTTGAATGATTTGTAAAGGGGTGAAACTCCTTTACAATTGGCATTGATTCACCAGAGATTTCTGTATCCTCGGTTTACGATGCTATCTATCATCTGCTCTACCTGGATTCTATCTCTGGCGATCGAAGGTCGATTTGCCTTAGATTTCCGAATAGTTATATTCCCAAAGTCACGGTTGACACAATTAAGGTCGCGCGCGATTTATTTGGGCTTATCCATCTTCTATTTGGTAATTAAATTATCTCATCTTCGTTCGAGCTTAACTTCAAATCAGAATTTTATTTGATTAGGGTTTCTCTAAATTTGAATCTCTATTTTGTTTTGAAATCCATCCTTAAATCATCCCTTGGAAATTTCTGTTTGGTTGTATTTCGAAATTGTGCACACGTCGAAACTATTATTTTGATAAGGATGACCACATTTTATATATAAAAGTGAAATGTTTTCGATAAGGATTATGTACCTTTTAAAAATGAGAATTTGAGGTTTCGAAAGGATTTGAAAATTTGAGATTTTATAAGAAATGGTTTCATATAAAATGATTTACAACTGAAGGATTTTAAGTTGAAATTTGAGGAACTGAATTCTGGTGCTTTGGAATTTGTTTTAAGATTTTGCAAATATATAATAATACGATTTAAAAGTATTTTTCGAATAAGAAATGTTTCAAATGGCTTCAAATGTGTTCCAATGATTTCGAAGAAATTTCAAAGAAGTTTTCAAGAAAATAGAAGTCCAGAACTTACTTTTGTCGCTGGAAAATAATTTGGTGATGAATGCATGCATCATCGACATTGATTTTCGAGTTTCAGAGTGGGGGAGAGGCCACTCTAATAATTCTGCTATGCGATTGATTTTGTGAAACCATTTTGATTGCAAATTCCGAAGTATGATTTGATTTTCGAAAGATATATGTACATATATTTGAAATGATTTGAAGTGAGCCCGGTGTTCAATCCTCGAGTTTTCGATTTGATTTAGTATAACTCTATTTATAAAAAATTGATTTAGTGATTTGTTGCTGATTTCCAACTCTTGGATTTGAAATTTGATTTCAACGACTATTTTGAAGGTTCGAACACTTCCAAATCAAGGTCTAATTTTCAAAGCTATGAAATTTCGAAGAACATAAAAAAACTTGATAAAGTATATAAGTTTAGTTCTATATGTTTAAAGTATGAAGAGTATGACTTAAATGAATTTGAAACTTTTGTTAAGTAAATAATGTGCAAAAGGTAAATTGGATCTTTTGAATTGAAATAAATAGTTTAAAGGTTTTAAAGGGATAGTTATAAATTTGGAAACCATTTTAGGTATAATTGATTTTGAGAAATATTTGGTTTTGAAAATAGATTGAAATGTAAAACCTTGTATTTATATGATGATTTTAGAAATGAATTTGTTTGACTTAAATTAGTTAATATGGAAACTTGGGTTATTTTTCCAAACCTATTGGAAATTTTGAAACTGAATATTTGTAATTTGAAAGAAATGGTTTGGTGAAATCATATATGAATTTGAAACTGGATTGATATTGAAATGATTTGAAATTGAGAACCTTGTATTATTAAGTACTTGATTTGGGTGTTGTCGAACTTATATAAAATGGATTTGTATAAGTATGAAGTTGATTTGAAAACTATTGATTTGAAAGGTACTCAATTTGGAAAGAGAAATCTTATATAATCGAAGCCTATGTATGTGTGATTTGATATACTATTGATTTAGAAAGTATTCAATTTGAAAGTGGAATCTTATAGATAATGGACTTTATATAAGTATGATATTTGAAAGTGATTTGTAATAGGTACTATATGACACATATTTTCGAAGTAAAGATATGGAAAGTGCATTCTGCTTGATATCCTGTAACGACCCGTGAATTTCGTAAATTAAATTTGTCATATTAATAAGATTTTGGAATTAAATTTATAAAGAAATGTAATTGTTATAATTTGTAATGAAATAAATGTTAAGAATTAACCTATGAAATATTATATTGATTAAAATAGACTTAATTAAAAAAAGGTTGAATTGAATAAATCCTATTTAGTGGAACCTAATTTATTGGTATGCAAATTTATAATAAATGAGTTATTGCAAGAAACTGAAATTTGAATAGAATTCTAATGAATGGAAGTAGTGAAAAGATTATACCCAGATGTAATTGTATATGAGAAATAAAGGAAAGTATTAAATTGATTAATGTAATAAAACATTGTTAATGGTATTTGATTATAAATTAAGGAAACGCGGTAATGCAAGTTAATATTTAATGAACTTGAATGAATGTTACAATTTAATTAAAATTCAAACATTATGACTTAGCTATAAATGGAATATAATAAGAACAAACGCAATTATTGTATTTATGGGTGAAATAATATATTGACTTATTTGTAGCCGAATGTAAATTAATGCAATTATGTTAATGTAAGTTTATAAATAATTAATTTAGCACAAACCCAATTAATTGAAATAACTATAAGGTCATAATTTGTTGTATCTAGTAAATTTGGAAATTTAATTCCAATAAATGTAATAAAGTATTAGAAATGTATATCGTTTCATAAGATAGTATAAAGAAACGTAAACTTGTGATCTACGTATGAAATAATAACCAAAATAAGGGAAATAGTGTTAATGTAAGTAAAGTTGTAACAAATTGGTTTACTAAATCAAAATTTGGATATCAATAATGTAATGTTTATGAGAATTAATGCAAGGGCTGAAGGTAGGTATGTAATAAATAAATAGAAACTGGAAATTTTTCATAAGTAATAAATTGAAAAAAAAAAGAATGGAACTAAGGCTTGGTTTTAAAACCTTAATTTATGTGTGTAATTAATAAGATTTCACATTTGGAACATAGCCATTAATACAAATAAAGAAAAAGGGGCAAAGTGTAAAACTTTAATCATTTACCCATTCATGTAATGCATTGAATTACGTCTAAATCAAATTTCAACATTTGTTTGTTAATAATAGCTTATGAGTAAAATAAATGTTAAAGGGTAACAAGTATTGTAAGTTAACCTTTTAGACAAGTATATTAAATTATAACTCGTAATCAATTGCAATAAATATAAACAAATTTTTACGTTAACTTTAATTTAAGTCATTTTTGAAAATAATGACAATTCCATTTATAATATGACTATTGGTTGAGATAAGATTGTAAATCAAGATTTATTGATTTATTTGAATGAATTTAAAGTATAAAACCAAGTAAATAACTAATGGAGAATATAAATAATAATTAATGTACGTATTTGGCAAATACAGTAAAATTGGTATAAAATGTTATGCAATTGAAATAAAGACATGTTAATGTAAAACTTAATAAATGGAAATTTGAAAGGAAAGGTCAGGTGAGATATTGGAATCGGTTATAACTGGTTATGAGGTTGAAACATAAGAAACGAATGTAATTACTTAATTAGCAAATGGAATAACAATAATATAGTTAACGGTAATTTAATAAAAGCAGAAGTATTTAAGAATTGTAACGGAAAGGGTGAATGTAATAATGAAATAAATAGGATTGTAAATTTATGCATAATATAGTAATTGATATAACGGAAAGTATGAACCCAAGTAAATAAATTAATTTAGAATGTTAAATCGCAATTAGAGTGTATATTGGTAGAAAATAATAACATGAAAATAGAGTAGTCAATACAAAGGAAAGATGAAAATTTGAACATACTAATGTAATAATGGGTAAAACAAATGTTATCTTTGTTTATTGAATAATAACTGATTAGATAAAAAGGATTTGGAGTTAAATCAAATTAATTTATTGAAATAAATTATAATTAATTGAATTTATTGTTAATGAAATTAATTACTACATTATTTGAAATTAAGATAAAATAAGGATATTAAAGCTCTATGGTATAAACCATGACAATTATATCGTAAAATGAAATCAGATGAATAACTAGATGGGTTAAGAATATTGATTTGATTATAGGGAAATTGAACATTGTAATAAGTGTTATAACCAACATTGAATTATCATATAAACTTGTATTAAATCATGGTAAAATCCAAATGATTAAAAAGGATGAATTGGTTGGTTTATAAATATTGAATAAAAAGGTGATTAATTAATTTAATATTAATATATTCAATTGATAGGAAGTAATTGTTTTACTTCTTATTATATTCATTTAGCCCATTTTGAAACTTAATCAACTGAAATTAATGTAATTGAAAATTTTCAATTAATAGGAGAGAGAATACTAATTATAATAGGTTCAATTAAAAGCAGCTTATGCTTTGTGAAAATATAAGGAAAGTTTTGATTCAATGGAAAAAAACATTTACATCAAATAAAATGAATGTTTCATCTGTGAATGTAGGTTTAAGTTCATTAAAATAAATAATAGAAAGATTGATTTTAAAGAAAGAAATATATGTTTATTTGAATAGTATTTTAACTTACGGATTGATTACAAGAATAGGAAATTAATATATTTATTACTCTTGTGTATAAACAATAAATTTATAAACGTGTTTAAATAAACAATCGTTCTATTTTTTTAATCCATTTTAGTTGTCTGTTTTAAAATTTAACTTTGCAAGTAACTGCAATTAATGTAATTCATATATTTCAATTAAAAGGAAAGGAACCGTTGATTGCAATTAATAGATTTAATAAAAGAAACGCACGTTTTGTGTTAAACAAAAAGGGTGTTTTAATGGAAATAAAAGATCATTTTGAGAAAACAAAATTGAACGCTTTCATTTTTAAGGTAAGTATAAATATTTTATTATGCGTAGATAAAAACCTAAATGCGTACAAAATTTTACTTTCGTTTGCAAACTTTTCCATTCCTATGTACATGCCCTTATCTATTATTAATGCCTGAAACTTTAATAATAAAACGTGACATTTATTTTTGTCCCTCCACATTCATTTCCTAATTATAAATAACCTACATCTTATTTCTTCTTTTACATTTTGTTTCTCTTAACACCTCATATTCAAAAGCTCTTATTCTTGCAAATCCAAAAGCATTCTTTTATAAAAATGATTTTTTTTTCCGTTTTTCGTACACTTCCTGTCCTCATTTTAGTTGTTATTCAATCTTTCCTGAAGCCTCATCTTGAGAAAACGTAAGTATTAAAATTTGTTTATTTATATATATTTTTAACACATGCTAATTTTTATTTTAATAATATTTCTTGTAACATGAATATCTTTTGCATATAAACTTTGATTCACGTGCGATTTCTTCTATTGGATTAAAATTTATATTCCGGACAACATGAAATTGATTTAGTTGAATTTAGAGATTGTTGAGTTTTGCGCTTCTGTTTGGATTTTTATGGGCTAAAATCAAAAAAGAGTGTTTTAACCCACTCACAACTTCTAAAATTTATAATGTTTGTTAAATTGATATATGATGTAATTTGAAATTTATTTATAACTGTTTGGCATATATTTAATCATTATCTCAGTTAATTTGAATTTATTGAATTAAATTGTTATTTAAATTTATTATTGCATATAAACTGCCAGCTAGATGAATTGTTTAATTTACAATTGAATATAACTGCCTGTAAATTACCTGTTATTTATTATCAATTATATACATTGATACCGATTGATTGGTTTGGATGATGATTGTGATGGATGTATGAATTTATGATGGATGAATGGATGTGTATTTATATCATCATAATCTGTAAGTTATGCATTTATTTCATTCGGGATTGCGGTTTGAAATGATATATAACCGTAATTTTTATTTTAAATTACGGATTGAAATGATAAATATCTGTATCACTTGACCATAGGGTAGAAAATTATATACACACACCATGGTCTATATATGAAATACTTTGAAATGAAAGAAAAATAGGATTTAATAAATTCTAATTTTGATGTTATATAAATATTATTTTATATATATATATAGTTAAATTCTTGAATTTAAGCTATGTATAAAATTGTTTAATAAAAATGAGTTTATTTGTGGAGTTTGATGGTTTATATTATATAGGTAAGTACCTATTTAAGGTATTATATATAGAGAGTTTAAATGACTTAAATGAAATATAAGTTGGAAGATAAGTATGAAATTGGGTTAAATTGAATTATTTAAGAATTGTACTTGAATAAAATTTGATTTGGAATTTAAATATAAGTTGATATTTTAAAGGGTATGATTCTTATAACTTGAATTGGTTTAAAGTGTTTTAAATGAATATAAAGTTGAGATAAATGAATATATCAAGTTAAATAAAATTTAAAGAATATCGAGTTGTTTGAAGTTAAAAGTTTTACTCAAATTTTATTGGATTTATTAAGAAAACATTTCAAATTTAAATAATAGTAATTGAATTGGATATATATGGAATTATCAAAGAAATTGTTTTGAAATGGTGGAATATTTAAAGCTTTGAAATATATGAATGGAAATGATTTATTGAGAGGTTCAAATTCGGTATTTGGGATTTATTTGAAAGATTAAAGAAGCTATTTCGTTATATAAAGGAATTTAATATGGAAGCCATTGAAGTATGTTAAGTTATGTTTCAAAGCTATAGATTTCAAGGTATATAGATTTGGAAGTTCTATGATTTCTTGAAAAAGGATACATTTGAAACAAAATGATATCATATTGATTTGGGTCTTAAAATAAAAACGATATCGTATTTATATGGTTTTGAAATGAATATTTTATTCTGGTTTTGAAGTATAAGTATTTTAAAGTAACTGTGGTATTATAATAATGTTTGGTTATTAAAGTGTGACGACCCGGAATTTTCAAGCATTTAAAATCGGAATATTTAATTGATTTTAAATATTCAATGGAGTAATTTTAACTTGAATTACGAATATCATAATTTATTTGATAATTAAATTATTGGATTAAATAATTTGAAGTTGAGTAAAATGCTAAATCTGGAGTTCTAAGCCTGTTAAAATATAATTTGAAGGCCTATAAAATTTATATTGATAATACTGAGGATAATAGAAGTTGTAAAATTTAATTTAATAATGATTTTTTCAGTTTTGAAATTTTATCGTTTAAATTGGATTTAAAATAGCCTTCCGAGGCACAGTCTCAGAATTCAACCAAACCAGTTCCATTGGATCCGTAATATTATATTATCATTGGATCTCAAATTTCGTATTGATCGGAGTTGTTATATGAGTATATGATATATAAACATGCTGAGATTTATATCGAAATTCAATATTATAACAGATCCAAAAAGCTATGGTCTCTATACGATCAAATTAGGGCTCATAACCTTTTCCTTTGCGTTCGGATTAGGGATATAACATTATGAACGCCTAGCGACATGCCTAAATACGATGTCAAGGTTTTGAAATTTGAATTAAAGATGGTTTAAATTTAAATTTGAAATTTAAATATAACATATATGTTTTGTTTAACTGGTCAAATTTTTTTTTCCTCATTAACTTTTTCTTTCCGTTAGTTGAAATTCTTTCGCCGTCAAAACCTTTCCCTCAACAGCTTTTCCTTTGTTTCCACTCACTTCAACCTTCTACTCTACGCCAAGTCGCCAACGTCTTCCGTTATCTTCTCGTATACGCCTTTATCTTCTATCAGGAAGCTAGCACTCGTTCTTCTAAATAAAATCCCTTCTTCTTGTTTAAAAAAAACGAAGAAGGGCGGAACGAAAGTAAATCACTTCTTTGCCAATCCCAGTTTGAATGAGAACTATCATATTCATTTTGTTTTTCCGTACACCCAAATTCAATTTCAAAAAATAAAAATAAATAAATAAATAAATAAAATAAAGGGAGGGCCGCCGAGTAACGAATCATGGACGCCTCCTCCTCTTTCATTTTCGTTGTTTATCGCGACTCGATCGAAGGCTTAGCGCACGAGTCGAGCTGCGTGGCTTCAAGTTCGCAAGCCTCGTTCCTCTCCCCTCGAAATAAAGCAATCGCGTACGAGCTTCGGCTTTGAAAGAGGTCGCGAGGTGTTTTGTGTGACGCCCCACCTCTATACCCACGCTAGACAAGAACACCACGGAGTAATGCTGTCAACTAGCACGGAGAATAAGGCTGTTTAGGAGCGACCATCTGTGTAATTGCTTTGCGCGAGCACCGATATGCCAGGTAGTATAACATGCATTTTATTTCAAGAGGAAATCCGACATACCGACACAAACTCAAAGCTACTACACAGTGGCTATAATGTCTTCGGAAACAAATATAGAAATAAACATAACACAAATCAGTCACAGAAAATTCATATCACAAAGGCGGAAATAGATATGAATATTACACTAGGAAGTGTACATCAGAGTAGTGGTCCAAAAAGATCCACAATAATACAAAAGAATAGCAACACGTGCTATACAAAAGAATGCAACTATGAGTCTATATCTCAAGTGTATACAACAAAATAAACTACTAATCTAAGTAGTTTGCCAAAAGTCAGAGTAATGAATCCCTGGGGAGAAGTCAAGCAGAAGCACCTGTAACATCTCGGTCTGACCCGAGTATTATTTAATAAGAAAATAATAACGGATCAGTCTAACTATAAATATCAGATGAAACGATATAGAATAAGAGATATGACTAAACACATAATAATCACAATGCCAAGCTGTGATATATATAAGTAATTGAAAATCAACGAGAGATTAATCAATATCACCAAATCTACACAAGAATCAAAGAAATGTCATACTCCTCATTTTGTTTACCAAACCATAAATATTGACGATAATATCAATGTCAATCACAAAAGTCAATGACACACAAATTCCAGAATTCAATACACGAAATCCAGAAATCACAAAAGTCAATGACGCACAAATTCACCAATGCACAAATATCGATAAGGCTTATCAATAGAAATCACGAAAATTGATGAAGCACAAATTCTAGAAATCATCTCAAGAAATCCAGAAATCACAAAGGGGGGAGGCCTATCACAAACGGGATCATAAAGCTCACCAACACGTGTATCACAAACGGAACGCTAATTCCATGGTTGCTAACCATCACAAATTGAGCCGAAGCTCCACAAACGGCCCGAAGACCATGGGTTGCTACCCCACCAAATTGAGTCGAAACTCCACAAAACGGGGTTTAGTCTCCCTCGTAGACAAAGAGACATCGCACATTGCTAGTCTAAATCACAAAGATGATCGTCATGATCAACGAGAAGTGTCAATTACACTAAGCTAGTAAATATATGAGTTTAGCTTCATGTCCCATATCCACTTGCTTAACTTAAATATTTATGAACAAACTGTAGATTTCCACTAGAAAATTGTCACAAGAGATTTAATCGAACAAGTCCAAGAATTAACCGACGAAGTAAACGCAAGCGTTTCATACCACTCGTTTTACTAAGTCGTTTAATTAGATTTCTCATACGAGTGAGGTAAAGGTTTGTATACACTAATAGATTGGAAAATGGTTTAAGAAACGAGCTTTGTACTAAAATAGTGTTGAAATCATTTGAAGAAAGAGTTTTGATATTTACTACTAGTATAGAAAACCTTTATATTTTTAAAGTGACAAAACACAAAGAAGATTGTAAGAACAATCAATCACTAAAATTCACATTCGAAGACGTGAATAAAATCCAAAGAAACCGATAAAGAATCCATCGAAATGGATATTCAAAAATCCCTAAATAGGAGTCAGCAAAGGCATAATAAATGATAACAACAAATAGGATCATCACGAATCGATTTAAATTGGAATTTTCAAGCGAATAGGCAAATAGGCAAAACACTGCAATTTCAGACGTCTGAAACAAGTGGTTCAGACGTCTGAATCTGGAAATATAAAGATTTCCAGAACACAATTCATACGTCTGAATCAAGTGTTTCAGACGTCTGAAATAGGCACTTATTAGCCTATTTCCTTTCTGGTTCCAAATGAACCAATTCAGACGTCTGAAACCATATATTCAGACGTCTGAATCTGGGAAAAGAAATCTTCCTAGAACAATATTCAGACGTCTGAATATTACGTTTCAGACGTCTGAATGAATGGTTTAGGGCATTCCCTGAACCTAGGCCAAAAATGGCCAAACGAATATCGCAAACGATCGAACGAGCAAATGACGATGACTAAGGAATTACGTCGAACGACAACCCAGCCTAAACGGCTCTTCGATACGCCTCAAATATCAATGTCCAAATATCCATAAAAGGATTTTCATAAGTTAGACCAAAACACCAAAAATTGGAATATACACCAAATCAATTGTAACGACCCGTAAATTTCCGATAATTAAAATAGCTAATTTAATAAGTTTTCGTGATTTTAGTGTTAGAAAAAAATTTATAAGTCGTTTGGAATAATAATAAATGGAATGAATTTCGACAACAATTATCCAAGTAATGAAAAATAAATGCTACTTAGTGAATGCCTTTGAAATCAATAGTTGAATAGGATAATAAATGTTGAAATTCATTGGGTATAATAGAGTAATTGATTGATAAGTAAAATCTATTTAAAATCAAACATTGAATATTGAACCGGTAAAATATTTTAAATTAAATATTTGGAAATTATTCAATAATTTAATAATGGGAATTAAATAACCGTATAATGGAAATAGTTGTTCTATAATTTTAATTCGTTTCAAAAGTTAAATTTTATAAGTTCATTTTGAATATTTCAAAGATAGTGATTTAAGAATAATCAAATTTGTTAAATTTAATATTACGAATGTTTGAATAAATTAAATTCCGAATTTGATATGATTAATTTGATATTGAAATTTAATATACAAAAATAGAGTGAATAATTGAAATTTGATTTAATATGATTCAAATTGGTTTACAAAGTGAATGTAAGTTATATTTGGATTTTAATAGAGTTAATAAGATAAAATTGGAATTTATTGGATAAATTGAATAATGGGTTTAGTATGATTAAAAATGATTTGTAAAATTTTATTTTATCACATGAAAGTTAGAATGATGTTGTAGAACTTTTAAAATCGAATTAAAAGTAAATTTGTGAAAATTGAATATTTTAATATTTAATTATAGACAGGAAAATAGCCAATTTTTGAACAGTCTCAGAATTGGACGAAACAAGTTCCATTAGATCCGTAATAGTTAGTTATTATCGGATTTCAATTTTCGTAGCAATCGGAGTTGTCGTTTGACCGTGGCAGCTCGAAACGCATCGAAATTGTTTTAATATTAATTTAACGAGTTAAAATAGTCATTTTTCAAACGGTCTCGGATTTCGACAAAACCAGTTTCATCGGATCCGTAATATGATATTATTATAAGGTTTCAAATTTCGAGTCAATCGGATTTACCGTTTGTCCGGGGCGAGCCCAAACGCACAGAAATTTGATTAATCGATTTAATTTTAAATCGATCGTTTATTGCCGTATCTCGCGCAGACGATCGAATTAGCCTCCGAAACCTGTTCCATTGTGTCCGAAACGTGGGGTAAACCCTAGAAACGCCGGTCACCGCGCTTCGTTTGGAGTTCGGAAAATTTCGGATGAATAGTTTTTCGAAAATTTTCTATAAAAGCCCTCGATTTTGTTCGTTTGCACTCAAGCCCTAGCCACTTTCTTCAGTCGGCCCTAATTCATTTTAATGGCCGAAAATCTCTTATCTTCTCCCTTAATTTTCTTGAAATCCACTCAATAATTCTGAAAAGCTTCAACTACAAAGTCGAAGAGCTTCGTGAGCTCTACAAAGTGAACGGCTATGATCGGGAAATTCATGATAGATCGACGGCAAAGGGCTCGAGAAGCGTGCGCGTTTGGGCACAAATTACGAGACCTATAAGCGACCGAGTTCGCCTAGATCACTGCCGTGGGTCGAGCTCGCGTTGGGCAACATGGTGGTGGTCTCTGATCATTTTGCAATCGAGTTAGGTGGCTCGTGTGTTGAGGAAGACGGGGCGTTGATGGGTTCCTCACGAGATCGAGTTACTGGGGGGAAGATGATACTAGCATCGGCCACGATTTTTCTATAGGGAGGCAACGGCTGTGATGATAGTGGGGTAAGAATTTAAAATTTAAGTTTATATTAATTTATATAAAAATTTGTGTAAACTTAAAAATATCATAACTTGTTGATGCGAGGTCCGTTTTCGACGAAACAAGTTGCGTTGTCTTCGTTTGGTCGAGCACTACGCAATGGAACTGGATTGGAATCGTTTGGAGTTAGAGAAAATTTTGGGTTAAATCGAACGTCGTTCGATTTGATTTAAAATCGTAAAATCAATGTGAGTGTTTTATAACGCTCACACCGTACTAAATATTTTTATGCTAGTTAAATTTGATATTATGAAGTGTTATGATTTTATTTGTCGTTGTTTGGTAAAAATTTAATTGTCATATAGCTTGTCATTTGCATTAACCGTTGAAAAATTAAATTGACGGTTAAATTGAAATTAAAATTGAATTGCGATTAAATTACCTGACATTGATAACTATGAAACTGCCATGAATTGTATTGTTTATTGGATGATGTACTTTGATGGATGCTATTGGTTGATAATTGAATGTTTGGATGTTTATTTGCTTATATAGATCCTGTTATGCATACATATGATAGTGAGATTTAATTTAAGTAATATAAACTCATCCCTGACATTTAATTGAAATAAATAATTACTTGGCCATAGGATAGAAAATTATATACGGACACCGAATTGGCTAAATTAATAATTTTTGAAATCGTCGGTTTGAAATTTATGTAAATGTTTCGATTTAAAAGTGATAAATAGAAATCAATTTATAGAAATCGAATTTGTCGAAAATTTGAGTTGGAATGTTGAAATAAATTTTGGTTAATTGAAATTGGTAAATAATTTAAGTTGTGACTTTAAAATTTAAAATTTGGATATGATTGAATTTCAAAAATCTATTTATTTTAAAGATTGAACATTATTTCGAGCTTTGAATATTACTAAGTAAAAGTGATATGAAAATGATATTTTGAAATCGAGTTTGGAATTGAATCATATTTGGAATTTGGATTTAAACTTGAATATTGTTGGAAATTTTGTTAAGTGTTATAAATTGATATTTTGAGAAATCAAGCTCCAAATCGATATAAATTGAAACTGAATCAATTAAAGGTGAATGTAGAATTGAATTGATTTGAAGTAAAAGTTGACATTGTTTTGAATTGAAATCGAAATTGAATCGGTAGAATGGAAATTGAAATTGATTTGAATTGGGAAGTTATAATTGAAATGGATTGATTTTGAAGCTGTTTTAATTTGTTTCCAAATTACTCTGTTATATAAACCATTTTGAATACTTAAACTATTTTAATCTATTTTAAATCTACTTAACCCAATTTAAATTATTTTAAACTAATTTATCTATTTTAAAGATTTTAAGTGATTTAACTATTTTAATTATTTAAAACTACTTTTAAACTACTTAAAACCATTTTTCTAAAATCCTAAGCTGGTCAATAAGGTGAAATGTTTATATTTAAATCTTGAATTTAAATATGAAATCTGATATTTTGGAAGATACGATGATATTTGAATGGATTTGATTTTTGAAGCGAATATGATATTTTGATATCAATTATGAATCGATTTGAAATATAAAGAGCCAAAGGTGTAATAATACGTAGTTATTAAAGAGACCGGGATCGGAAATGGACATACTCTCTGTCGATACCGAAAACCACTTTAATAACTATTATACGCGGAGTGATGATCCAGAATGAAGTGGATGGTTTGGTGAACGCGTTGACTGAAGAAAGATAACGATTATTGGATGACCCCTGACATGACTAAAACAGGAGCCGCGCCGGGCCATTGAGGTTCGCCACCTCTAGCGGACACACTTCTTCGATACCATTTCTATTACATTTGTGATGCGATTTGGGTGCACCCCTTGATTTGGGAGTGTTGTTTCGCGGTGTTGGGGTAGCTGCTGGCTATGCCCAACATCAGTCCGGATCACGCAACTACTAGTATCCTAGTTGGTATTGCCTCATGTACCTTGTCATACTGATTATCCTATTCGCGACCACTACGTTTTGATTTGTACCTTGAGTATATGGATTGCCCTCTGGTGACTTCCGGTTTTGGGGAAACTACGGTCTTGTATATGCTTTTGGGAATATAAAATGTGTTAAGGGGGATTATGGTAACGCCTTAACGCTATTTTGATACTTTATATTACTGATAGACATTATCTACTTAGCGTATATTACTACATAGTAGATAGTTTAACGGATCCTTGAGAGATGGAAAATCCCGTAACATCTCTTGAGTTATTGCACGCACGTTGACACTGGATATGAGATGTCAAACCCCGTAAACATCTCTGACGCCGTTACACTCATATTTATTTACGATTGATTTAACTTTCATAAGGATATTTTAGTCCTGACTCGAGTGTTCTGTCTTTTCATTACGCTCGGGTCAGTCCTGAGTTTTCAGTTTAGGTTGAAGATCATTTCCTTAGAGGACGGGGACGAAGATTTGGTATATTATCTACTACTATTATATTCATTCCATTCCGCTGCATTGTTGTATGATATTTGTTGTGTATGTAACTCTGATAAATGTTGTATAATAATAATCAAATGTATTCATTTCAAATGTATTCATTTAATTAACAGCTTCATGAACTGTTATTTTATTATTATACTTTAGCCTTCCGCTGTGAGATTCTGTGTTGTTTCATTTCCTTTATTTCCCTTCCTTTTCTTTTCTTAATTACCCCAATAACTATCTGCCCTTTTAATGGTTTGGAATCGACATGGGTATTTGATCGTCGGTTTAAACTGTCCAAAAAGGCGGGTCGTTACAGTTGGTATCAGAGCTTTGGTTTAGCGATAAACCTTGGTTCTAGTGGGGAATAACTCATTGAAATAGAGGTAAACTATATGAATGAGTTGAGTGTATATGAGAGAGCGTACTTGTTATTTGATATAAAATGGTTTTATATTGTGTTAATTTGTTCCGTTGAGTATTTATGAATTCTGGTCGATACTTGGGACGCCAAGGCGTCGATAGGAATTTCTAAACACTCGAATAGGACAAACCAACACAATATCATTTTGGAATATATTTCATATAAAAGAATTATTTGAATATTTATTCATTTGATTGAATTGATTGTTAGGAGATGATAATATTAGATTATTATCGTTATTGTTTGATCAGTCAATATTTACAACATTTGATTAAATAACAATGGATTTAGGAAAATGAAATCTTGTAAACACAATTGATAATGAATATAAATGAATTTTAACTTGGATTTGGGAATTTAAATTCCGGTGTTTGAAATTGACTTACAAGAATTTGAAAAATATAATATGAGTATTATATGATAGTATAATTGAGTTGAAATTGTTTTCGAAGGATTTTTTTTTTTTTTATGATAAGTGTTATATTCCCAACTCTTGACGCTAGAAAATGATTTCGGTGATGAGTGCACGCATCATCGGCGTTTATTTTCGAGAGTCCGAGTGGGGGAGACCACTTAATAGCTTGTCTAAACCTTGTTTTGATTCAAATTTTATTTTATTTTGTATACTCTATAGTATGATTTGATATATAAACTATATAAGTATATATTATTTCAAAACTTGATTTGAAATGAAACCGGGATTGGAATTCTTAAGTCCTTTAATAATTAATGATTTTTTTAAATGAGTGAAATGAATTTAGACTTGAATCATTAAGGAACTTCTGAATTGTGAAATGAGAAATGAACCTAAGAGCTAAGTGAAATATCAATTGAAGTAGAAATCCTTAGAATTAGGAAATTATGAACTTAAAATAAAAGTGAAACTGTAAAACTCGCGTAGTATTAAAATTCATTCTATAGCATAGATATAACTTACCAAAATATTTAAGAAGTTCAAAAATGTTATATGAATTGTTAATTGGATAATATACAAGTATAGGTTTGAATAATGAAATATGCATTTAATTATTGGTTTGCAAATATAAATGAAATTGTTAGTAAATAATTGGAATTTAAATTAACATTTAAAGGTGATTCACAGTTATGTTAATATAAAATGGAAATACTATATGTGAATGTAAACGTGAAATTAAATTATAGTGAAATTTAAGTAATGACTTAAGAATTAATTAATTGAAAATTCAACTTTAAATGAAAAGAAGTTGTATGTTGTTTAACTACATTCTATTTGCATAACTATAACTTACCAAATACTTAAAAGGTTCAAAATGCTAATAAGGATAAGTAGAGAAATAATATACGAGTGTGAGAATGAATAATAAAATGTGTAATAGTTGTAAATATAAAAGAAATTTAAGCTGTTAAATGAATGATATATAAGTGAATGAATAAAATTTAAAATTAATGAAAAATATAATTGGTAAATGGAAACTAATTAAATGTGAATATAACTAAATGTCAATAAACTTGGAAGCGTATGAAATTAAATTTGACTTGGAAATGTATAATTGATTTAGTGTAGATTTTAGATGGATGTTAATGTTTGATATGCATTGGTTGTTAGATGGATGAAAATTGATGAACTAGAATTCATTAGTGTTAATGGAATTGAATAAACGGAATAAAATTTTAAAATAATTAAATTCATATTTGAAGCAAAGTGAAATTAAATATTATTGAATTCAATTTAAATTGAAGCAAATTGACTTGAATTTAAAATGTGAATGAAACAAACTTGAATAAATCGGAAACAAATTGAATGTAAACCTATTGCATGAATGAATAAGAAAATAAATGACTTTGTGTTATGATTGTTCTTTAGAAAATTTGAAGTTTTGATGGTTTGCACTTTGAAATAATAAAAGCAAATTTTTGAGAAAAATCCAAATTTGTCCAATATATGCTGAAACGAAAACAACCATAACTTTTAAATGACTCAACGGAATTTGACAATCTTGGACTTTTCGAAAAGCTTAGAAACTATAGCACAACTTTTATTTAGAGTGTCTTGAGAAATTCCTTCGTCTACTAGGTTAAAAACTTGAATGTTACTTGCTGGCCTGTGTAAAATAAGTAAAAATCTGTAGTACACACCCTTAGTATTTTCGTCATATCTTTTGGCTGGTTTATCGGATTTTGATGATCTTGCACTTTCTGGAAAGCTAATAACTTAAGCTAAAACTTTTGTTTGAAGTGTTTTGTGTTTTGATGTCGTATAGAAGGTCGAAAACGCGGGTGAATGTCTCTGACCTGCGCAATTCATTGCCCAGGCTGAAGCGTATCCCCTAAGTAAAACAGCCATAACTTTAGAACGGATGGTCCGAATTCGACGATCTTGGACATTCCGGAAAGCCTGAAATGAATGCAATAACTTTTGTTTAGATTCTGTTGTCAAATTTTACAGTTTAGGTGACCTAAAACTAAGATTTGTTTGCTGTCAAGAAATTGAAATCTCAGTTTTGAAGCTAAATATGTTATATATATGTTGTGTAGGCTAAGTATAGCGATCTATCTTTATATGCATGGTTCTAACTTGGTTATTGAGCATTTTAGTAGGTAGCAAAGGGGTTGCGCTTCGTTGTGAAGCTCGCTTCTACGCTAAACGCATAATGTAAGTAAATTGCTAATAAATGCTAAATAAAAGGTACGCTTACGGTTTGTATGGTATTGGTGATATATATATATGTTGTTTCCCCAGATATGGGATGCCTCATCATTGAGATGAGATGTATATTTGTGATATATATGCTATTATATTTTTTCGATCGAGCCGCGCAAAGGAGACTCTGCCGAAATTTTCCGTAAATCCGGGTGTTAGAAAATTTTCAAGTTTTAAAAAAAAAATTATAACTTGTTTTGATAACTAACTTTTAAAGTTAAAAAGGCATTTGGAATAACTTAGTAAAAGTGTAGTAATGACTTTATAGATGGAATTTCATTGTTTTATAAGTAGGTAACTTTGGATAAAATGTATCTAATGTTGAATTCTATACTTAGTTCTTTTTCCCTTCTTTTTTCCTTTTCGGGGACGAAAAGTTTTGAGTGGGGGAGAATGTAACGACCCGTAAATTTCCGATAATTAAAATAGCTAATTTAATAAGTTTTCGTGATTTTAGTGTTAGAAAAAAATTTATAAGTCGTTTGGAATAATAATAAATGGAATGAATTTCGACAACAATTATCCAAGTAATGAAAAATAAATGCTACTTAGTGAATGCCTTTGAAATCAATAGTTGAATAGGATAATAAATGTTGAAATTCATTGGGTATAATAGAGTAATTGATTGATAAGTAAAATCTATTTAAAATCAAACATTGAATATTGAACCGGTAAAATATTTTAAATTAAATATTTGGAAATTATTCAATAATTTAATAATGGGAATTAAATAACCGTATAATGGAAATAGTTGTTCTATAATTTTAATTCGTTTCAAAAGTTAAATTTTATAAGTTCATTTTGAATATTTCAAAGATAGTGATTTAAGAATAATCAAATTTGTTAAATTTAATATTACAAATGTTTGAATAAATTAAATTCCGAATTTGATATGATTAATTTGATATTGAAATTTAATATACAAAAATAGAGTGAATAATTGAAATTTGATTTAATATGATTCAAATTGGTTTACAAAGTGAATGTAAGTTATATTTGGATTTTAATAGAGTTAATAAGATAAAATTGGAATTTATTGGATAAATTGAATAATGGGTTTAGTATGATTAAAAATGATTTGTAAAATTTTATTTTATCACATGAAAGTTAGAATGATGTTGTAGAACTTTTAAAATCGAATTAAAAGTAAATTTGTGAAAATTGAATATTTTAATATTTAATTATAGACAGGAAAATAGCCAATTTTTGAACAGTCTCAGAATTGGACGAAACAAGTTCCATTAGATCCGTAATAGTTAGTTATTATCGGATTTCAATTTTCGTAGCAATCGGAGTTGTCGTTTGACCGTGGCAGCTCGAAACGCATCGAAATTGTTTTAATATTAATTTAACGAGTTAAAATAGTCATTTTTCAAACGGTCTCGGATTTCGACAAAACCAGTTTCATCGGATCCGTAATATGATATTATTATAAGGTTTCAAATTTCGAGTCAATCGGATTTACCGTTTGTCCGGGGCGAGCCCAAACGCACAGAAATTTGATTAATCGATTTAATTTTAAATCGATCGTTTATTGCCGTATCTCGCGCAGACGATCGAATTAGCCTCCGAAACCTGTTCCATTGTGTCCGAAACGTGGGGTAAACCCTAGAAACGCCGGTCACCGCGCTTCGTTTGGAGTTCGGAAAATTTCGGATGAATAGTTTTTCGAAAATTTTCTATAAAAGCCCTCGATTTTGTTCGTTTGCACTCAAGCCCTAGCCACTTTCTTCAGTCGGCCCTAATTCATTTTAATGGCCGAAAATCTCTTATCTTCTCCCTTAATTTTCTTGAAATCCACTCAATAATTCTGAAAAGCTTCAACTACAAAGTCGAAGAGCTTCGTGAGCTCTACAAAGTGAACGGCTATGATCGGGAAATTCATGATAGATCGACGGCAAAGGGCTCGAGAAGCGTGCGCGTTTGGGCACAAATTACGAGACCTATAAGCGACCGAGTTCGCCTAGATCACTGCCGTGGGTCGAGCTCGCGTTGGGCAACATGGTGGTGGTCTCTGATCATTTTGCAATCGAGTTAGGTGGCTCGTGTGTTGAGGAAGACGGGGCGTTGATGGGTTCCTCACGAGATCGAGTTACTGGGGGGAAGATGATACTAGCATCGGCCACGATTTTTCTATAGGGAGGCAACGGCTGTGATGATAGTGGGGTAAGAATTTAAAATTTAAGTTTATATTAATTTATATAAAAATTTGTGTAAACTTAAAAATATCATAACTTGTTGATGCGAGGTCCGTTTTCGACGAAACAAGTTGCGTTGTCTTCGTTTGGTCGAGCACTACGCAATGGAACTGGATTGGAATCGTTTGGAGTTAGAGAAAATTTTGGGTTAAATCGAACGTCGTTCGATTTGATTTAAAATCGTAAAATCAATGTGAGTGTTTTATAACGCTCACACCGTACTAAATATTTTTATGCTAGTTAAATTTGATATTATGAAGTGTTATGATTTTATTTGTCGTTGTTTGGTAAAAATTTAATTGTCATATAGCTTGTCATTTGCATTAACCGTTGAAAAATTAAATTGACGGTTAAATTGAAATTAAAATTGAATTGCGATTAAATTACCTGACATTGATAACTATGAAACTGCCATGAATTGTATTGTTTATTGGATGATGTACTTTGATGGATGCTATTGGTTGATAATTGAATGTTTGGATGTTTATTTGCTTATATAGATCCTGTTATGCATACATATGATAGTGAGATTTAATTTAAGTAATATAAACTCATCCCTGACATTTAATTGAAATAAATAATTACTTGGCCATAGGATAGAAAATTATATACGGACACCGAATTGGCTAAATTAATAATTTTTGAAATCGTCGGTTTGAAATTTATGTAAATGTTTCGATTTAAAAGTGATAAATAGAAATCAATTTATAGAAATCGAATTTGTCGAAAATTTGAGTTGGAATGTTGAAATAAATTTTGGTTAATTGAAATTGGTAAATAATTTAAGTTGTGACTTTAAAATTTAAAATTTGGATATGATTGAATTTCAAAAATCTATTTATTTTAAAGATTGAACATTATTTCGAGCTTTGAATATTACTAAGTAAAAGTGATATGAAAATGATATTTTGAAATCGAGTTTGGAATTGAATCATATTTGGAATTTGGATTTAAACTTGAATATTGTTGGAAATTTTGTTAAGTGTTATAAATTGATATTTTGAGAAATCAAGCTCCAAATCGATATAAATTGAAACTGAATCAATTAAAGGTGAATGTAGAATTGAATTGATTTGAAGTAAAAGTTGACATTGTTTTGAATTGAAATCGAAATTGAATCGGTAGAATGGAAATTGAAATTGATTTGAATTGGGAAGTTATAATTGAAATGGATTGATTTTGAAGCTGTTTTAATTTGTTTCCAAATTACTCTGTTATATAAACCATTTTGAATACTTAAACTATTTTAATCTATTTTAAATCTACTTAACCCAATTTAAATTATTTTAAACTAATTTATCTATTTTAAAGATTTTAAGTGATTTAACTATTTTAATTATTTAAAACTACTTTTAAACTACTTAAAACCATTTTTCTAAAATCCTAAGCTGGTCAATAAGGTGAAATGTTTATATTTAAATCTTGAATTTAAATATGAAATCTGATATTTTGGAAGATACGATGATATTTGAATGGATTTGATTTTTGAAGCGAATATGATATTTTGATATCAATTATGAATCGATTTGAAATATAAAGAGCCAAAGGTGTAATAATACGTAGTTATTAAAGAGACCGGGATCGGAAATGGACATACTCTCTGTCGATACCGAAAACCACTTTAATAACTATTATACGCGGAGTGATGATCCAGAATGAAGTGGATGGTTTGGTGAACGCGTTGACTGAAGAAAGATAACGATTATTGGATGACCCCTGACATGACTAAAACAGGAGCCGCGCCGGGCCATTGAGGTTCGCCACCTCTAGCGGACACACTTCTTCGATACCATTTCTATTACATTTGTGATGCGATTTGGGTGCACCCCTTGATTTGGGAGTGTTGTTTCGCGGTGTTGGGGTAGCTGCTGGCTATGCCCAACATCAGTCCGGATCACGCAACTACTAGTATCCTAGTTGGTATTGCCTCATGTACCTTGTCATACTGATTATCCTATTCGCGACCACTACGTTTTGATTTGTACCTTGAGTATATGGATTGCCCTCTGGTGACTTCCGGTTTTGGGGAAACTACGGTCTTGTATATGCTTTTGGGAATATAAAATGTGTTAAGGGGGATTATGGTAACGCCTTAACGCTATTTTGATACTTTATATTACTGATAGACATTATCTACTTAGCGTATATTACTACATAGTAGATAGTTTAACGGATCCTTGAGAGATGGAAAATCCCGTAACATCTCTTGAGTTATTGCACGCACGTTGACACTGGATATGAGATGTCAAACCCCGTAAACATCTCTGACGCCGTTACACTCATATTTATTTACGATTGATTTAACTTTCATAAGGATATTTTAGTCCTGACTCGAGTGTTCTGTCTTTTCATTACGCTCGGGTCAGTCCTGAGTTTTCAGTTTAGGTTGAAGATCATTTCCTTAGAGGACGGGGACGAAGATTTGGTATATTATCTACTACTATTATATTCATTCCATTCCGCTGCATTGTTGTATGATATTTGTTGTGTATGTAACTCTGATAAATGTTGTATAATAATAATCAAATGTATTCATTTCAAATGTATTCATTTAATTAACAGCTTCATGAACTGTTATTTTATTATTATACTTTAGCCTTCCGCTGTGAGATTCTGTGTTGTTTCATTTCCTTTATTTCCCTTCCTTTTCTTTTCTTAATTACCCCAATAACTATCTGCCCTTTTAATGGTTTGGAATCGACATGGGTATTTGATCGTCGGTTTAAACTGTCCAAAAAGGCGGGTCGTTACATCAATCCAAACCAAAATCAATTGCACACGAATAAGTGTTAGGAATTCATACCTAACAATCGAAGATAATTATAGACTAAGATGTGAGATAAAAATCTCACCTTTTTACAAAAATCAAACAAGAAGAAGCTTGAAAGAAATGGAGAATCAACCTCTCTTCAACACAACCCAAATGAGCTTGAATCTATGCTCAAAACAAGAACATTCCCAAAATTAGGTTTAGGAATTTCTGAAATTTGTAAGAGAATAAGTTAGAGAAGAAGAAGAGAATGCTTACCAATTGGTTCTCTTGAATTTGGAGCTAGGAATTTGAGGTTACAAGAGGAACTAGGGTTTTGGAGTTTTAATTTCCAATCTCTCCCACCATTAATGCCTTAGAACTGAAAAGAGGAAGAAGTGAGGGTGAATGGGGAAGAGTGGCTCAGTTTTGAGTATAAGTTGGCTAGTGGGCTGAACCCAAACTCAAACCCAAAGTGAAAAAGGTCAAATTTTTGACTAACTCCAAATATATCAAAGCTTATACTCAAAAAGGTCGCAAACGGCATTTTGAACTCAATGGAGGTGGTCTCGAGTCCTAATTCGGCTGTTTGCAAAAAGTTGCTTTTCGGACTAAATTTCGAGTATCGATAAAATATTTAAATAAAATATTTAAATATAAAATTTCCAAATATGCGGGTTGTTACAGACTCCCCTCCTTAAAGAAATTTCATCCTCACAATATTTAAAAAGAAGATATATAGTAACAACTATAAAAGCATATTCAACACAAAAGAAATTTGAAATAAAAGGTTCACCTCAAAGAGTACGAGAAAGCTAGTCCGGGTGTGTTCGCTCGATGAACTCTCTAGATTCCCAAGAACAATCCTTAGGATTTGAAGACCATTGAACTTTAACAAGCGGGACATCTTTATTTCGAAGGCGTTTGACTTCCGAAGCAATGATACGAATAGGATGTTGCTCATACGTTAAATTAGGCGAAACTTCAATCTCTTCCACAACACCGGGCTCAAGAATAGAATCGGAATCTCGAAGACATTTCCGAAGTTGAGAAACGTGAAACACGTCATGCATAGAAGAAAACTGAGCCGGTATAAAAGGCGATAAGCCATGGAACCAATGTGTTCAGTGATAGGAAATGGCCCAATATATCGAGGCGCCAATTTTCCCGATCGACTGAAACGTACAACACCTTTCATTGGTGAAACACGAATAAAAACAGAGTCTCCAACAGAAAATTCTAATTTCCTTCTCCGGTTATCGGCATAGGATCTTTGTCTACTCTGGGCTTCTTTCATCCTATGACGAATAAGATCAATCTTTTCTGTGGAATCACGAATAAAATGGGGACCTAAAACCAGCTTCTCACCGGTCTCAAGCCAACAAAAAGGAGATCGACATGGCTTTCCGTAGAGTGCCTCAGAAGGTGCCATACCAATACTAGATTGGAAGCTATTAATATAGGAGAATTCAACAAGGGAAATATGATCTTCCCAACTTCCTCCAAAATCAAGCACACAAGCACGAAGAAGATCTTCAAGTGTTTGATTCACACGCTCGGTTTGTCCATCGGACTGAGGATGATAAGCGGTGCTAAAATTGAGCTTCGTTCCCAAAGCTTTTTGAAGACTCTTCCAAAATCCACTAGTAAACAATGGATCACGATCACTAACAATAGAAGTAGGAACACCATGTAATTTAACAATCTCTTTAACAAAGAGTTTGGCCAAAAGAGGAACGATTCGGTTAGACCGAACGGGAATAAAATGGGCGGATTTAGTAAGTCTATCAACAATTACCCATAAGCTATCATGACCCGAACGAGAACGTGGAAGGCCATCTATAAAATCCATGGAAATTTGGTCCCACTTCCAAATTGGAATTTCTAAAGGTTGCAATAACCCACTGGGCCTTTGATGTTCGGCCTTAACGAGTTGGCAAGTCATGCAACGCTTAACAAAGTTAGCAATGTCAAGTTTCATTCCCTCCCAATAATAAAGTCGCTTCATATCTGCGTACATTTTACTACTACCGGGATGGATGGTGAATTTCGAACGATGAGAATCTTCTAAAATATCTTTACGAAGATCACCAATATTTGGCACGACAAGTCTACCAAATCTCCGAATGCCGCCACGAGAATCGATATCAAAGTCTTTCAAACCTTCAATATCAATTTTATCCTTAATATTTTTGCCAAGAAGAGCCAAGTCGGGATCTAGCCTTTGAGCTTCAAGAATGCGGTCTAAAAGAGAAGGATGAGCCTCAAGGCTACATAAAACAAATGATGAGCATAAATCGGATACGCGGTCTCGAATCTCACAAATGGATAAGATCTCGAGATCGTTCCATTCGGATATCATCATAGAAATAACCGCTTGTTGCTTTCGACTAAGTGCATCCGCAACGCGATTCCCCTTTTCGGGAGTATAAAGGATATCAAGATCATATGGTGCAAGAAATTCGAGCCAACGCTGTTGATGCAAATTAAGTTCCTTTTGAGAGAATAAATACTTCAAGGACTTATGATCGGTATAAAGAACAAATTTCTCTCCTAATAGATAATGACGCCAAATACGAAGGGCGAAAACAATAGCCGCGAGCTCTAAATCATGAGTGGCATATCTAGTCTCAGCAGGCTTCAATTGCCTAGAAGCATAAGCAATAACACGTTCTCTTTGCATAAGAACGGCACCCAAACCAACTCGACTAGCATCGGTATAAACAACGAAATCATGATTCCCCTCGGGAATAACGAGAATAGGAGCATCAGAAAGAAGTTCTTTTAATTTCTGAAAAGAAGCTTCACATTTTTCCGACCAAATGTATTTAACACCTTTCTTCGTCAAGCTAGTGAGAGGCACTTCAATCTTAGAAAAGTCTTTGATAAAACGACGGTAATAGCCCGCCAATCCGAGAAAACTACGAATCTCTATCACACTCTCCGGTCTCTTCCAATCTTGAATCGCTTCAATCTTTGAAGGATCCACGGAAATTCCAGATTCGGAAATAATATGACCGAAAAACTTCACATGAGATTGCCAAAAGTGGCATTTAGAAAATTTTGCCTTTAATTGGTTACTCCTAAGAGTTTCCAACACAATCCGAAGATGTTTTTCATGCTCCTCCTCGGTTTTAGAATACACAAGAATATCATCAATAAAGATGAGAACAAATCGATCGAGGAAGTCTTTAAAAACTCGATTCATTAAGTCAACGAAATAAGCCGGGGCATTCGTTAACCAAAATGGCATAACAAGCCATTCATAAGATCCATACCGAGTACAGAACGATGTCAAAGGAATGCTATCCTCTGCAATACGAAGCTGATGAAAACCGGTAGCCAAGTCCAATTGTGAAAAGACTCTAGCACCACTAAGTTGGTCAAATAAATCATCAATCCGAGGTAAAGGATATTTATTTTTGATAGTAAGATCATTAAGCTTGCGGTAGTCAACGCAAAGCCTAAGTGTACCATCGGATTTCTTCACAAAAATAGCCGAAGCTCCCCAAGGCGAGGAACTAGAGAGAATAAATTGCTTCGTCTCCAATTCGGATAATTGTTTACGCATCTCCTCGTTTTCTTTATTGGACATACGATAAGGAGGACGAGTGATAGGTTGAGCTCCAGGAATAAGATTAATTCTGAACTCAATTGCTCGCTTAGGTGGTGATCCTAAAACGGGCTCAAATATGTCAGAAAATTCACGAACGACGTGAATAAGAGAAATAATATCACCCTCATCATCGTCGTCGTCATCACGAGGATTTAAAGAATATAAAGATGCAACCAAAGCAGAATCGAATCTTTAAGAATAACAGAAACCTGATTAACAGATTGAGGATGTCGGAGATGAATAGTCCGCTCAGGACATAGGATATGAGCTTCATAACGGTTAAGCCAATCCATTCCCAAAATCATTCCAAAGCCTAAATAACGCATGACATGCAAATCAGCTCGGAAAGAAAAATCACACAAAATAATCTTGACATCTTTACACAATGAACTGATTGTTGCGGATCCACCAACCGGATTCGCAATTCTCAAAGAAGTCATTAAACACAAAACATCCAAAGAAAAGGTATCAACAAGTTCTTTTGATATAAAAGAATGGGACGCACCCGTATCAAAAAGAACTCGAATAGGATGATCACGAAATAAAATAATTCCATCCAGAATAGAATGAGAAATACCTTGGCCACGAGATGTATTGCCAGGGGCTTGAGCAACATTAAGCTTTCCCTCTTTCCTGCCCTGAAGCTTGGGGCATGAAGATATAACATGACCGGGACCTTTGCAGTAGCGACAAGAGATAGACTTGGGACACTTGTTCGCATAATGGTCCTTCGAACCACAATTATAGCATTCCCCACGACCAAAGGAAGAAGTCTTTGCCACGGAGGTTGCTTGCTTCCCTTTCTTATTAGGATAGGGGCCTTTGAATTTGTTTGGCCTCTTCTTGTTGTTGTTGAAGCTTGGTTTGGAACCCACCACTTCAACATCATTCTCCCTATCCGCCTCTTCAAGACGAAGAGCGATATCAACGAGTTGGTCGAAAGAAACTTCTAATTTTAGAAGTGATGGCTTCTTGAGATTTTTGTTTAAGCCATAGACGAACCTCTGGTTCTTCTTTAAAGGGGTGTTGATGTATTCAACCCCATATTTGGAAAGCGACTCGAAGGAGGCGACGTAATCAGTCACGGAGGACTCACCTTGAACAAGGTCTATAAATCGTCGAGCCAATGTCACTTTCTCAGCATCTGGAATGAATTTTAATTCGAAGCGTTCTCGGAATTGCTCCCAGGTGAGATCCGCTTCATTAATCTCAGAAATAAGAAGCTCGTACCAGTCCAATGCTCTTTCTCGGAGCATACTAGAGGCCACCTGAACTCGGTGAAGGTCAATAAGATTCATGCGAGAAAAGATTCGATCGCATGACCTTAGCCAAGCCTGTACTTCAATAATAGTTTCGGAACCTTTGAATGGCTCCCCACCCAAATTAGTGTAATCGCTGCACAAGCGTGCAAATCCCGACTTTGGGTGAGTAGGTTCCGGGTTAGCTCCAGCTGCTTGAGCATTTGTCACTAAATCAAGAAGCTGTTGAGCAGTCATAAAAACTCCATCTTGGGGTGGAGTGCTAAACGGTACGGCTCTGGGGCGGCCTGGTCTAGACATTTCTCTCCCTTAAGAAAGAAAGAAGAAGAAGAAAAAGGTTATTCACCAAATTGAATATCAAGCAATCTTGATAGACAAAACAAGGAATCATAAAAGAATATAGGATAAGACGGTATGTAGACCCGAATAAGATCCTAAAGCACGACTCCTAAGGTAGACTTAGGACGATGATCCTTGTTAAGTTATTCTACATTGTTCCGAAGTTTGGCTCTGATACCAAGCTGTGACGCCCCACCTCTATACCCACGCTAGACAAGAACACCACGGAGTAATGCTGTCAACTAGCACGGAGAATAAGGCAGTTTAGGAGCGACCATCTTTGTAATTTCTTTGCACGAGCACCGATATGTCAGATAGTATAACATGCATTTTATTTCAAGAGGAAATCCGACATACCGACACAAACTCAAAGCTACTACACAGTGGCTATAATGTCTTCGGAAACAAATATAGAAATAAACATAACACAAATCAGTCACAGAAAATTCATATCACAAAGGCGGAAATAGATATGAATATTACACTAGGAAGTGTACATCAGAGTAGTGGTCTAAAAAGATCCACAATAATAAAAAAGAATAGCAACACGTGCTATACAAAAGAATACAACTATAAGTCTATATCTCAAGTGTATACAACAAAATAAACTACTAATCTAAGTAGTTTGCCAAAAGTCAGAGTAATGAATCCCTGGGGAGAAGTCAAGCAGAAGCACCTGTAACATCTCGGTCTGACCCGAGTATTATTTAATAAGAAAATAATAACGGATCAGTCTAACTATAAATATCAGATGAAACGATATAGAATAAGAGATATGACTAAACACATAATAATCACAATGCCAAGCTGTGATATATATAAGTAATTGAAAATCAACGAGAGATTAATCAATATCACCAAATCTACACAAGAATCAAAGAAATGTCATACTCCTCATTTCGTTTACCAAACCATAAATATTGACGATAATATCAATGTCAATCACAAAAGTCAATGACACACAAATTCCAGAATTCAATACACGAAATCCAGAAATCACAAAAGTCAATGACGCACAAATTCACCAATGCACAAATATCGATAAGGCTTATCAATAGAAATCACGAAAATTGATGAAGCACAAATTCTAGAAATCATCTCAAGAAATCCAGAAATCACAAAGGGGGGAGGCCTATCACAAACGGGATCATAAAGCTCACCAACACGTGTATCACAAACGGAACGCTAATTCCATGGTTGCTAACCATCACAAATTGAGCCGAAGCTCCACAAACGGCCCGAAGACCATGGGTTGCTACCCCACCAAATTGAGTCGAAACTCCACAAAACGGGGTTTAGTCTCCCTCGTAGACAAAAAGACATCGCACATTGCTAGTCTAAATCACAAAGATGATCGTCATGATCAACGAGAAGTGTCAATTACACTAAGCTAGTAAATATATGAGTTTAGCTTCATGTCCCATAACCACTTGCTTAACTTAAATATTTATGAACAAACTGTAGATTTCCACTAGAAAATTGTCACAAGAGATTTAATCGAACAAGTCCAAGAATTAACCGACGAAGTAAACGCAAGCGTTTCATACCACTCGTTTTACTAAGTCGTTTAATTAGATTTCTCATACGAGTGAGGTAAAGGTTTGTATACACTAATAGATTGGAAAATGGTTTAAGAAACGAGCTTTGTACTAAAATAGTGTTGAAATCATTTGAAGAAAGAGTTTTGATATTTACTACTAGTATAGAAAACCTTTATATTTTTAAAGTGACAAAACACAAAGAAGATTGTAAGAACAATCAATCACTAAAATTCACATTCGAAGACGTGAATAAAATCCAAAGAAACCGATAAAGAATCCATCGAAATGGATATTCAAAAATCCCTAAATAGGAGTCAGCAAAGGCATAATAAATGATAACAACAAATAGGATCATCACGAATCGATTTAAATTGGAATTTTCAAGCGAATAGGCAAATAGGCAAAACACTGCAATTTCAGACGTCTGAAACAAGTGGTTCTGACGTCTGAATCTGGAAATATAAAGATTTCCAGAACACAATTCAGACGTCTGAATCAAGTGTTTCAGACGTCTAAAATAGGCACTTATTAGCCTATTTCCTTTCTGGTTCCAAATGAACCAATTCAGACGTCTGAAACCATATATTCAGACGTCTGAATCTGGGAAAAGATATCTTCCCAGAACAATATTCAGACGTCTGAATATTACGTTTCAGACGTCTGAATGAATGGTTCAGGGCATTCCCTGAACCTAGGCCAAAAATGGCCAAACGAATATCGCAAACGATCGAACGAGCAAATGACGATGACTAAGGAATTACGTCGAACGTCAACCCAGCCTAAACGGCTCTTCGATACGCCTCAAATATCAATGTCCAAATATCCATAAAAGGATTTTCATAAGTTAGACCAAAACACCAAAAATTGGAATATACACCAAATAAATCCAAACCAAAATCAATTGCACACGAATAAGTGTTAGGAATTCATACCTAACAATCGAAGATAATTATAGACTAAGATGTGAGATAAAAATCTCACCTTTTTACAAAAATCAAACAAGAAGAAGCTTGAAAGCAATGGAGAATCAACCTCTCTTCAACACAACCCAAATGAGCTTGAATCTATGCTCAAAACAAGAACATTCCCAAAATTAGGTTTAGGAATTTCTGATATTGGTAAGAGAATAAGTTAGAGAAGAAGAAGAGAATGCTTACCAATTGGTTCTCTTGAATTTGGAGCTAGGAATTTGAGGATGCAAGAGGAACTAGGGTTTTGGAGTTTTAATTTCCAATCTCTCCCACCATTAATGCCTTAGAACTGAAAAGAGAAAGAAGTGAGGGTGAATGGGGAAGAGTGGCTCAGTTTTGAGTATAAGTTGGCTAGTGGGCTGAACCCAAACTCAAACCCAAAGTGAAAAAGGTCAAATTTTTGACTAACTCCAAATATATCAAAGCTTATACTCAAAAAGGTCGCAAACGCCATTTTGAACTCAATGGAGGTGGTCTCGAGTCCTAATTCGGCTGTTTGCAAAAAGTAGCTTTTCGGACTAAATTCCGAGTTTCGATAAAATATTTAAATAAAATATTTAAATATAAAATTTCCAAATATGCGGGTTGTTACATTTTGGGCGATGGCGTGTTGCTGCGACCTAGGGTTTGGAGTTGGGTCGCGTGATGGTATCGTGGTCGGCACCGCAATTTTGAAGTCGCGATTTGGAGCTTCGCGACTGACTTTGGCACTCGAGTAGGGTGGATTCACGAGAGACACTGGGTGGTCGTACTTTGGGTTAGGAGTGTTGTGGAGGGGAAGTGCAATTCTGGAGTGCGACGATTTAGGCAAGGCTATTTTAGGGTTTGGAGCTGGACAGTGAAGCAAGGGAAGAAGAGTCGGTGAGGTATCTATTTTCCCATCAATTTAAATTATTAAATTTCTAAGTTAGTTAGTTAATGTTTAAAAAAAAAGTGAAGTAAAGCCTATTTTAGTTTTAAATTTTATAAATATAGTTATGTATTTTAAATAACAATAGCAATAAATAAATCTGCCTATTTTAAATTAAATGAAGACTGAGTAAAATATAAACAGGAAGATTTTGAAATTATATATATATATATCAAACCAGAAAAGAAAAATAAAAATACACGTTTTTATTTATCTTCTAGTTTATTGTTGATAATGTATTTTGGTGATTATTTTGTTTATAACCTATTAATTTATTTTAGTCACAAAAGGTTTCAAAAGGGAATTATGCGTAAGATTAAATGATTAAGTAAAAATAAAACTTCTAGTTAAATTAAATTTGTTAGTTAACTAAGTGGTAATAAATTGTTTGATCAATTGAAATATTAACAAAATAATCTAATATTTATACAAGGTCAAAAATAATGAAGAACAAACTGGTTTGGATTGGATTGCAAACAACAATAAAGGTGAGTTAATCTCACTCAACTTAATTTAAATTTAAATTTAAATGATTAAATTTAAATAATTGTTTGAATGGCTGAATTGATTGATGTGCTATAGTATGGTATATTTTGGGATTGGAATATTATATTGTGCTAACGTCTGTGGATGCAGGGAAAACAGGTTGGAGGGATCCAACTGGACCCCTCAACATTTAGTAAAATTAATTAATATTCTCTGTTGTGATTACTTGATATTCTATGATGAATCATATTGGAATATTGAATGTTATGGGTTGATGGAATATATTTTGGGTATAAAGAGGTATTAAAAATATATAAATGGGATTTTTGGAAGAAAATAAAGAAGTAAATTTGTAAGCGAGATAACTATAGAAAATTGAAAAAAAAATTAATTTGGGGATAATCGAAAATTAATGAATTGTAAAATCAAGTGATATTATTTCAAAGGAATAAAGAATTATCTAAAAATTTAAAGTTCAAATTTATTTAAAAGAATAAAGAGGTAATTTGGGGAATCTAAATTGGTATTTTAGTTAAAAATATTTTAAATCATAATTAAGGAAATAAATCTGAAATTAATGGATTTTGGAATTAAAAAGGAAATAAATTGGGAATCAATTTGGAAATTGATTCAAGCATTTGGATTGGTGATTTAAAGATGAATGTAAAGAGAAGTACATTTCTCTGAATAGCCAAGTACATTTAAAGAAAATATTTAAATATAAGATAAAAAGTTTTTAATTTTGTTTTAAAAAGTGTGTTTTAGGAATTTATTATTTCTAAATATCTAAATTCCAAAGTAAATATTTTCGAGTTTATTATCGAAGAAATTATTTAAAAGGTAACTTAGTGTTTTGTTTTAAAGAGTGAAAATCTAGTTGTATATTTTATAAAGTAGTCATATTTTCAAATATTTATGTAGTATATATTTTTAACCAATTATTGAAGTAGTTTTAGGCTAAAATGTTTTAAAGTAAATTCCAAAGTAAGTATCTTCTTTAAATCTATTATTATAATAATTATTTAAAGAATGATTTAGTATTTTGTTTAAAGAAGAAAATCTAGTTATATTTATAAAGTAAACTTATTTTAATTGTTTCTAAAGTATTATTTTAAATTAAGTACTAAAGTAAAATTTTATAAATTAAATGTTAAACATACTTTACAAATAAAGTGTTTTGAAATTATTTTAAAAAATCTAAAATTTTGTGCTTGGTGATTCCAGTGGAAATAGAAATATTTGGAATTTATTCTGAGAAAGGAAGATAGTTTGAAAACTGTTTTCAAAAAGGGTTTGAAAAGTGGAAATATATCTCGTGAAGATATTTTTGAGGCTGATAAATAATTTGGTAAATTATTTATTGTTTGATGGCTGTTTCTGAATATTAATTGATAGTTAAATAACCGACTATCAATATTGGCCAAATACGTTGATCGTTTCGAAGAGACCGGGATCGTGATTTATTTCTCGTAAACCACTTCGATCCGGTCTGTACGTTTCATGGAAATGAGTGTGGATTCGAAGATGGAGCAGTAAAGTGAAAGGGCTAGTCGCTACTAATACTGAGGATATTTCCAAAATGGATGTAGTAGGAATAGTGCCTTCGGTTCCGTTCGAACCCGGGACGGACTTGTATGGATGAATGCTTTCGAAACATCGTCAGGTGGACGATGGGCATTCTAAAGGATATGTTCTAAAAAGGTAACGCTTAGCCTCATGCCTCATCAAATGGGAATGACTGAAAATCAGGGGTTATGCAGCAAGGCTAGGTGGGTAGCACCCAAGCAGGGTGAGGTCATCCTTGTCTAGATGTCCCTTTTTATTTCGGCTTAGTGGGCGGTTGTTGATCCCAACCGCGGGGTGATCTCACCCGGAATTATCCAGTAAGGGGTAGTCCCGTTCTTGTGTTGCAGGGGAGCGGGCGTACTCCTCGGTGCTGTGATCTAGGCGACGTACTGTGACAGGTGGTACCCCAGTGCCTAGACATTTGTTGGAAATCCATTCTCCCTACGAGCCTTGTACGAATTTTGTTTGCATTGCCCACTTTGTGGCTAGTAGCTGGAATTTAATAAATGTAACAATTTCGGCTATTTTCTATATAGGCCCTATTATAATATTAGAGGATTTCTATGAAAATTATTTTAGCTATCGTAAGGTAAAAACCCGACATGTTTATTGTGGCATGGTCTTACGAGAAGCTTTTGTTTTCAAAGGATTTTTGAAACTTTAATAATCAATTGAGTGTGATTTTCTCACGCTGGTATTCCAGACCGACTCGGGTGTTATTTAACTGTAATGCTCGGGTCAGATTGAGTATTATAGGATACAGGATTTGATGTTGTGGAGCTCAAGAGACGAGCTGGATGACGATGAGTATATCCGTACTTGTTTTTTATATATATATTCCGCTATGTTGAGCAGTTATGTATCCAGTTGTATGTTATCGATGTTGAGCTGTGATTGATGTACTCTGATGATGTAATATATAAACTGAGATATTTGATTTTTGAGTGAAGACCGTTTACTATCTATTATATTTTATTCCGCTGCGATGGTTAGATTCTGATGTTGTTTCTATTTTCTTCTTCTACCTCTTCTTCTTTAACCCAAATGGTTCGTATTTCTGTACAACTTGAGTTGATTTAGGTGGAATAGTGTTAACTCAAGGGGTACGGATTTGCGGGTCGTTTCACTTGGTATCAAAGCATAGGTTGGTGATAACCTTGGCTCTGGTGGGGATTACTCATAGAATAGAGTCCGTTGTACTCTAGAATGAGTATGAGCGTATTGATAGATATAAGCGCGTATTTGTTAGTGAATATAAAATTGTTTTATATTGTGTTGACTTATCTGTTGAGTGCTTATGAATTCCGGTCGATATATGGGACGCCATGTCATCGATAGGAATTTCTAAACTCTTCAACAAGATAAACCGACACAGTATTGTTTTAAATAGGGAAATGAAATAATTTTACCCAAAATTATTTTGTATATAAAGAAAATAATTTTTGTAAATTATTATAATTATATATGGATGTTTGGTTGTTAGAAAGTGATAATACTAAACTATTGTCATTGTATGATATTTGAATAAGAAATTAAAATAATAACAAGAGATCAAGGAATAAATTAATAAATGAAATTTGTGAATGTGATTCATAATTGAATATGGAATTGAACTCATAATTAAAAACAAAGAATCAAATTCATAAACAAATGAGATTTGTAGATATAAACTAAATGTGAATTATAGTATGATTAATTATTAAAGTAAGATAGAATTCCAAAATAATGTTTGAATATAAACTTAAAGAGTTTGGAATTTGGAAATCTGGGAATTTAGATTCCTTTGAATTTGATAATGATTCTCAAGGGTTGGGAAAATAATATATATCGAGAAATATTTTTAAATCGGATGTGAAATCTAGAGAGATTTGGAATTTTTAAAAAATTGAAGGGTTTTAAAAGAAAGAAAAGCATTGAACTCTTTACGGTCGCTGGAAAATAATTCCGATGATGATCGCAACATCTTCGGTGTTCATTTTCGTGTTTCCCAAAGAGAGATTGCTACCAGGATGTTTTGGATTAATGTTTGTTTGAGAAATTTGATCGATTTTGAAAATGCAAAGGAATAGTTTGGTGAGATATATATATGTTTTCAAAATTTAATGTTGAACTTATGTTTGAAAGAAAAATTAGTCAGGTTGGACTAAATAAAACAAAGTTTTGAGATTTAAAATTTGTAAATAACTGAAGGATTTATATGGTATGCAAATGAAATGAAATTCAATATCGTATGATGCTTTATTTAAATGTGTAAAATAAGGTGCAAAATAAGATCAAATGGACTAAAAATAATTAATGTTTGGGAAATAAAATTTATTGGTTGAAAATGAATGTGTGGATGAATAAATGGATCAACTATTGAACTTATAAAGTAAAGTTGATATTAATAAGAAGAAACTGAAAATTTTAATCCAGGAATTAAAATTAAACTTAAGTGAATGAAGTGAAGAAAATATATTTGAATCTAACTTGAGATATGTTAAATAAAAATTGAAATTGAAATTGGATTAAATTGGATAAAAAGTTGAAAGGTAAATGATTATAATTGTGAAATAAAAATTTATACCTTAAGCTAGTAAGTGTTATATATATAATCTGGAATTCAGTTATAAGATGAAAGCACTCAAATGAGCAATGAGCAATATAAGCTTTTAAGTAAATAAATAAGTTTTGAACTCATATATTGAGAAATAAAATTGAATTAAATTTGGATTGAATTAAATCAAAATTTAGTTGTGCCATGAAGGATATTAAATGGAATTAAATCCTTGCTTAACAAAAAAAACAAAAGAAAAGAAAAAAAGAATGGTGTGTAGCTAGATTTAACTAGAGTTAAGCTAAATAAATTTGGGTTGAAATAAATTTAGTCGAGTCATAGATATTATTGAATGGAATAAAATTCCTACTTAAATAAATAAATGTAAACTAAGTAAATATTGAATTAGAATAAATGAGCTTCGGAAGCTTATAAAAGAATTGTAAAGCTTTGGAAAAATGGATATATATAACCCCTAGTTAAAATTAAAATGTCAATATAATTGATTGTAGATAGTTGGGGTAGAGTGAATATTAATAAGCGAGTAGTTTATAAAAACTTAAAAGGGGAATAAATAAGCCGGAATAAAAATATTGTATTCTGAGATAAAAATCCAAACTTGGATATAAAATAAGACTGAACTCAAGGAAATTAAATAAAATGATTTTCAAGGTAAATGAAAAAGAAAATCAAGTATGGGATTATAATTGGAAGTGTTGTTTAATGAAAATTGAATTATATTAAAATGGATATGGTGTGCAATATAAACAAGTCCAATTCAAGCATAAGTTGAATGGCCTTATTTTTAATAAACTCAACAATAAATTGTTAATGTGAATTAAAATTTAAAATGGATAAAAGAATAAACTAATCGAATAAATTAGTGAAATGGTTGGATTTGATCAAATGAAAATCAAATCAAAGATTGTGAATAGGTAATACAGTTTGGAAATAAAGTTTGAGTTGTATGGAATTGGATTAAAATAAAAATGATTTGAGATGAAAATAAATCCAATTCGAGTATGAATAAATTAAAATGGGGATGAACTTAAGTTATGAAATGGTGGTGAATTGAAGTAAATTAACTTAAGTTTAAAATTAATAGAAGCATGGGATGATGTTGAGTATAATAAAAATAGTTTGGAATCAAACTTTTCGGATATGAAAGAAATGCAATGAAAGTTTGTGAATAAATTTAAAATGGAATGGGATTAAGTGTAAATTATGTTGGAATCAGTTTAAACTGGTTATAAAGCTTATGTTATTATTTATTTACATTAATATTGTCGAATTGCTTTAGAAACTTGGTCGTTCAACGTAAATGGAAGTAAGCAAAATTATGTGAATCAATAGCAATTTGATAAATTTATTTTGAAACCAATGGAAATGAATATGAGTTTGTTTTGCTTAGAATGAATTAAATATAAGCGATTAAGTTGTAAATCACTTAAACTGAATGGAATGGTTTGAGAATTGATTATAAGAAATTGTAAAATAAGTGTCGGAACCTTACATATGCTTATGGAATTATATAACATGCAGTATATGTGAAAATTTATGTGTTTATGCCATTACATCACATGCATTGTTACAGGATTGATGATTTAGCTATTTAAATTTAAGTGAAATGCAATAAACTTCCTATATATAGTACTTATATGTTTAAATTGAGTAAGTACAGATACTGGGAAGCTGTTTGCCTGGATTTGGTCACGCTAAATGCTAAAATAAATAAGCCGCTTGCTTATAAATGCTAAATAAGCTACGCCTACGCAATAAAAATAGGAAATATGAACTGTTTTTGGTTTTTCCGACATGTGGGTCGATGTATATATATTTATATCTTTTGTCAAATTGCAAAAGCTCCTCCGTACCAAGGGGACTCTGCCAAAAATTTATGGAAATTTAGGGAGTTCGAAATTTTTTTGAAAATTTTGTTAACGACAAAATGGTTTCAAATTGGAAATTGAAATAAATTAGTAAATGAAACCAATTTAAACTAAAGACATGAATAGGTTATAAATGAAAAATAAAATTCAATATTTGGAGTTGAAAATAAATTGAATTCATATGGTAATGAAAGAACCAAATTGAAATTGAATGGAAGTAGATATAAAATAAAATGGCGAAGTGAAAATAAATATAAGAAACATATTAACTGCTTATACCAAACTTAAGAAAGGAATAGTAAATTTTTAATTAGAAATTGATAATACAAATATATTCCAAGTTAATATTTGGATGGATAAATATTATCATTTGGTAGGGAAGTCGATAAAATGTTTTTGAAATGTTGTGATTGGATATTATTGCAAAGTGGAAAATACAGGTATTATGAAGGAAAAGAAAAATGGGGTTTTACATCAGAAGATAAATTTGAATTGCTCGACAAAAAGGTATGTGCTTAAATTTCTTTATGAAATTGGATTGGTTTTTTGGAACTAGCCACTTGGCTTTTTGTTTTCTTTTGGGATTTGGCAGCCCGTAGAGGCCTTTTGTAGTTGTACCGAGCTAGCCGCGCAAAGGAGACGCTGGCGAAATTTTTCGAAAATTTAGGGAGTTAGAAAATTTTTGAGAAAATTTTGGTAATTCAAATTTGGTTTTAAATTGAAACTTGAATGGTTAAACAAGTAGTATAGTTTGATACTATGGGAGGGTTTGGAAAGTTAGTAAGAGTGATAATGGGTCTTCTATAAAAAGATATTGATAAAACTGTTTGGTTTTGGGAAAAGAGTAAAAGGGTATTGGACCGTTCGTCCTAGCTAGTAACTTCGGAGACGAAATTCTTTTATGGGGGGAGGAATGTGATGACCTGGAATTTTCAAGCATTTAAAATTGGAATATTTAATTGATTTTAAATATTCAATAGAGCAATTTTAACTTGAATTACGAATATCACAATTTATTTGATAATTAAATTATTGGATTAAATAATTTGAAGTTGATTAAAATGCTAAATCTGGAGTTCTAAGCCTGTTAAAATATAATTTGAAGGCCTATAAAATTTATATTGATAATACTGAGGATAATAGAAGTTGTAAAATTTAATTTAACAATGATTTGTTCAGTTTTGAAATTTTACGTTTAAATTGGATTTAAAATAGCCTTCCGAGGCACAGCCTTAGAATTCGACGAAACCAGTCCCATTGGATCCGTAATATTATATTATCACTGGATCTCAAATTTCGTATTGATCGGAGTTGTTATGTGAGCATCCGATACATAAACGCGCTGAGATTTATATCGAAATTCAAAATTATAACAGATCTAAAAAGCTATGTTCTCTATACGATCAAATTAGGGCTCATAACCTTTTCCTTTGCGTTCGGATTAGGGATATAACATTAAGAAGGCCTAGTGACACGCCTAAATACGATGTTAAGGTTTTGAAATTTGAATTAAAGATGGTTTAAATTTAAATTTGAAATTTAAATATAACATATATGTTTTGTTTGACTGGTCAAATTTTTTTTCCTCATTAACTTTTTCTTTCCGTTAGTTGAAATTCTTTCGCCGTCAAAACTTTTCCCTCAGCAGCTTTTCCTTTGTTTCCTCTCACTGCAACCTTCTACTCTACGCCAAGTCGCCAACGTCTTCCGTTATCTTCTCGTATACGCCTTCTGTAACGACCCCGAATTTTTATGAATTTAAATTGATAATTTAAATGAATTTTTGAATAAAATTTGTAAAACTGATTATAAATGGCAGCGAGTTTCCCCGATTCAAATAAAAATAAGTAATTTAATATTTGATAAATTAAGTTGAAAAAATAATATGTAAGTTAAATTAACTATTGAAGTTAGAAATAAATAAAATCAACAAACAAAAGAAATAAAATATATAGTAACACATTAGTGTAAAATAGGAAGTAAATACATAAAAGAATAAACTATAACAACATAATAAAAGTAGAACTTCATTTTATTTCAAAGTAATAAAGCAAAGAAAAAGAAAAATAAAATAATATAAGTATGAAAGCTTATAAACAAGTGTAAACAAGAAAGAAAAAATATACATATGAATTGGCTGAAACAAACAAAGTCAGTTGTACAAGGAAGAAAAGTATACAAGGCAAAGAGACAAACTAGCTGCATAGTATAATAAAAAGACTAAAACAAAACATAAATTACTAAGTAATTAATGCAACAAAAGAAAATGTATGCAGCCGCCAAAGTGATAAATGTAAATCTCTTTAGTCTCCAAAACAAAAATATAAAACTATGAGCTGAAGTCAATGCAAACTGTACATACATAAAGCAAAAGAGTATAAGCATAAAAACATAAAGTACCTCAGCCCCCAAAACGATTTTTCATATCTTCAGCCGAGAGAAAAAAAAATTTACAAAGTGATACGTACATGAAGTAATAAATGCATCATACATCATGCATTTAATGCAAGTGTTTTCAGCATGCTTTTGTACAAATATAATGTAGCCTGTAGACTTGTTTCCCCTATATCATCCTCATTCCAGTTTCGTTCATCAAACTAAAAAAAAAAGAGACAGTATCAAGCTTGAAAGTAAAATCTACACAACCTGGAAGCAAGATTCAAGGGCATCAAAACAAAAGTAAGATCAGCAAGAAAGTTTAAAGGCTGTTTCAAGATAAAAGAAAACTTTGTTCTTTTTCTTAAAGCACGGTGAGTAACATTTTAAAATTTAAAACTAAGTAAATAGTTGTCTACTTGCTTGTGAAGTTCTGAAATGGATGATGCTTTGTTTATGCATATATAAGTGATAACTGTGTTTACAAATTTATAATATGCATGCTGTTTATATGTGCTCTGTCCCTGCTTTTACATGTAAGCAAAACTCACCTATATCCCTGGATATTAAAAAATTAATGCTTAAGTATTGGATAGAAATGATGGGTGTTTATGCTTGCTTGTCTGTGTGAATATATACATGATGATATATATATATATATATATATATATATATATATATATATGTTTGTTTCCAAGTGCTTACTTTGTTATAACAACACAATGGAAATAACATCTTGAAGAAAACAAATCATATCTTCCTTTCAAAACAAAATTCACCTTTGATTACTGAAAAGAAATTGTTTGTGACATCCTAAATTTTAAAAAAAAAATCAAGTTACAATATTACATAAATATTGTAAAAATAAAATTTCACAGTAAAAACTTTCTTTTTCAGGAAAATCGAAATTTTTATTTTTGAAATCTGATTTCATACTTAGACTAGCATTATGAAATGATGATTTTTGGTGGATATCTCATGATTTTTAAATAAGAGATGATCGAGAATTTCTATGTCGAACGAAAAGTGAATTTTTTTGAATTCCCTGTGATCGATCAAGTGTTGGACTTGGGGATCGAGGTAGTGGATGCTGGAATGATTGTAGATGGTAGGAAAAATGCAACTAAATTTTCATATACAGTATTGTGTGAGATTGGAATCAAAATAGGGTTTTATACCCTGAGTTTGACGTCGAAGTTCCATTGAAATTCACGGCGACGAGGAGCAACCGGAGTGAGTCGCGACTGGGGGAAACGAGAGAGGGAACTGCGGTGAAGCTCTGGGCGTATGACGTGGTGTCGTGTGGACGAGATGGTCGTGGCGTTGGGTCCTGATGGGGTTTTGGGTTTTGGGTCGATCGAACTCCTCGATTTTGATTCACGTGTTTATTTTTCGATCTGAATGTTCCAAGGGGCTCGTGGGGGAAGCAATGATCGGTGAGAGTCACCGCGATGACCTACGGTGGTCGGAGTCAATGGGGCGCGTGCACCACGTGCACGTTTGGCTGACATGCGAAAGGGATGGTTTGGGAACGAAGATGGGTTGGGCTGGAGGGTTTTCGCCTAGGCATGAGCATCTCCAGGTTTTAAATTAAAAAAAAAAAAAAACTCGGGAAAAGATGGGGAAAACTCGAAGTCCAAAATCGAGTAGCTTGGAAATTTCACTCAGGTACAAATGTTGAACATGGTTATACAGGAACCTATTTTTGTCTTTATAAATTTAAACTGAATTTTTTTAGCAAGGGTGATTTGAGTTTTTAAAACTAAAAGTTTAGATTAACATTTTCAAACCTGGACTTAAGTTTAAAATTTGAAATCGAGATTATGAAATGAAGTTTACAAATTTAAATGTTTAAGTTGGTTAAACATTAAATGAATCTAGAAATGAATTGAATGTAAATAAGAAGGAGAATTGAATTAAGTTAATAAAGATCTAATGATGATGTATAATTCATTAAGTATTAAGTTAATTAAAATGGATAGTTTATTTATTTCATTAATTTATGAATTGTAGTAACTAAATTAGTAACTATAATTTTAAAATTATAAATTAAGGTTTGAGTTAATTAAGTGAGGACATATTAACTTGTAATTAAGAACTAATATTAATTTTTAATTAAGGGTTAATTAGTGATTAATTCAGGGATAACTTATTACATGTTTTTGTAATTCATTGATTTTAATTTACCACAGCCGGTAAATTATTATAAAAATTAATCTGATTTAAATTAATCAGATAATTAATTAGTCCTACTTATGGATGTTTAGAAATTGGTGGATGTAGTGAATTGAATGATAATTAGAAATTTGAGAATAATTATTTATTAATAATTAAAGAATTAACTAATAATTGTGGTTAATTAAGATTAATTAAATAATTAAAGGGTAATTGATTCATTAATTAAGATCGATTAGTTAAAAATTAAAGGGTTAATTAATAAATTTGAAAGAGGAATTTATTTCAGATAAATTGTAATTAATTGATGATAATTAACCCAGATTTATAATTAATACAATTTGATTTAAATTATCAGTCAACTAATAAGTTTTACTTGAGAATGTTTAAACTTGACTGAATAATTTATTTGTCTGATATCCCTGTTATATGATGCTTTATGATTACCCTGATTTGTGTTGTGATCTGTGATGTAATTTAATTATCTGTGATATATATATATATATATATATATATCTGTGAATCTGTGTATGAAAGATAAGCGTTATAATTTATATCGCTTATCAAATATATTGTTGTATTTGATCTGTGATGGTTGAATGATGTTGCACTATTGTGTTAAACCCCTGGACCACACCATACACACACAATTATGGATTTCACGAGGAAATCAGTTAAGTCGCAGATTTTTGAAATAGTTTTGAATTTGAATTTTTAAATTCAAATGTTTTGGAAATAGAATCGGAATAAAAGTGAAAAGCTTTTGAAATGGAATTTCAAGTTAAAAAATTATTTTAATTAAGTTTTGAAATTTAAACAATATGATTTAAATTTGAATTCAAAATTAGGAATTGAATTCTATGATTTGAAATTAGGGATTAAAGATGTTATATCAGATATATATGAGTTAAACCACTTTTAAGTTAAGTATTGTTTTTGGGAAATTGAATTAACCTAAAGATTGTAACTTATAAAAAGGAAATCGGGTTTTTCCAAAATAAAGCTGTTATTTCTAAATGATAAAAAGCTTTGGTTTCAAATCTTATTGAAAGGGATTTCAAGTTAAAACTAAGATAGTTTTCCAAGTTATAAATGAATATTTGGAAACAAATTTTGAAAATGAATGTTTGGGAACGATTTGAAAACTATGAGACAAATCTTTGAATTTAAAGATTTGATGAATTAAGCTTTTTGAAACGGGATTGTTTTGAAATCCGATAATGAATATTTATGAAAGTAAGTGAACATTATGAAATAAATCTTTTGTTTAAAAGATTTGAAATGGTAATTTGTTTAACCATTTAAAGAAAATTTAGGGTTTTAAGTTGTGACTTAATTGAAATCCTAATATCCATATGTTTTTGAACTATTTCGCTCACTATTCGGTTTAGCCGGGAGAGGACCTTTGTGTCATATATCCCATTCCGAATATGTGATTCAACGTTATGGATAGCATTTGAAGACCGGTGATGAAGACCGGATATTCACAAGAACGAAAGGATAACTCGTCGATTGTCTCTGCACTGAGTCGTGCCGGTATAGAGATTTCCTAAGTGATGGGAAGTCCGATCGGGATTGTGAATACCCGGATTTGCAAGGGCTTCGTAAGAAGTGCCTTCGGTTCTGTTCGAACCCGGAACAGACTTGTATGGATTGTGTGTCTGACATTACATTTTGAGATATAAAGCAGATTTCTTTCAAATACATTTCTGCTGGTGGCGGAGAATTTATTCTCTTAGCTTAACACCCTTCTCTAAGACGTACGAGCTCAGAGGTTATGTAGTTGAAGGTTATCAACGATATATTTCCAATTTGGTAATGTGACATGCTAAGTGTTGCTGTGAAATGATCGTTGTTTGATCATTTGTGATATGATCATTTGTTTGATCATTTATCTTTGTGATCATTACTTTGATCATTTGTTGACCCAAAGTATGGCTTTGTACCAAAGCGTGGCTTTGTGGACGAGACTTCATCGAGCCTCACACCCCGGAATGGTCAAAACAGGAAAGATGCGGCAAGGTTATTAGGGGGTAGCGCCCCTTTAGGGTATGTACATCTCCTTCTAGATAGAAGTGGTATCATGGTATGGAGCCCACATACTTACTTATGTGGACATCACAAACTTATATATATCTTGTTTTGTGATTTGATGTTGGGGCCCCGGTTAAAGGTTGTTACAACCGGGAGGTGGCATACTCGTGTCAGTAGTTACCCAGTTAGGGGTAACCCGGCCTTGTGTTGGCAGAGATCCGGTTAGGTTCTCGGGGCGTCCTTCCAGAGGCGTTTCCATGTGGCAATGGGAAGTTCCTTGGCTGACCATTTGTTGGAAATCCAAACTCCAATACGCATCTTGTACGGTATTAGTTGTAGAACCTGCCATTCGCTTATGGTGGCGCCCCACTGTTTGGATGGTAGCTATAGTAGGCATAGTTCGAAATGTCTATGCTGGCTAAGATTTATATTCTACTTTCGAAATGTTTTCTGCACGGTGCACTTATAATAATAATATCAAAGAAACTTTCTGCGTATTAAGCATGTTTGACTATCATAAGAAGAAATCTCCTCCAAGTCTGCGTTTGCATTGTGTGTGTGGTGGGAGGTCTTATGGTAGTTTCATTTTCAAAAAGCATTGCGAATTTATTTTAAAATTCTCTTGTTAATTGTTTTAAAAGATAAACTGTTTTTGTTGCTCACACCAGTTCCATGACTGATCCGAGTTTATTGTTCCTTTCCTAAACTCTGGATGCTCATTATTTTCCACACGAGCAGTCTAGAGTTGGGTTTTTCAGATAGTTAAATATAGTGGATTATCTGGAGTTAATTCAGTCCTTGGTTCGCACCAGTCTTGCTTATCTTTGTGGATCGTTATTGGGAGTCCGAGCTATTGCTGGATTGGTTCTTGGAGATGGAGTTCATCTTTGGAGTTCTTCGTTGAAGACTATCTTAGATTTATTTGTTCCGCTGCTAGTGTTATCTATTTTCTTTCCGCTGCTATTTTATTGTATCTCTGATGTATATTGATATTAATTGTATCACTCTGTTGTATCAGTGTTGTATATCAATGTATTATTCTTTTATTCCGCTGTGTTATTTATTTAATGTTGTTATAAGCTCCGGCGAATCGGATTTGAACGGTCGAATCTACGGCATTCGAATACGATTTGAAGTATGGATGTCGATTTTCGAGCGGGCAAAACCCCGATACGTTACACCTTTTTCTTCTATCAGGAAGCTAGCACTCGTTCTTCTAAATGAAAGCCCTTCTTCTTGTTTAAAAAAAAAGGCGGAATGAAAGTAAATCACTTCTTCCCCAGTCCTAGTTCGAATGAGAACTATCATATTCTTTTTGTTTTTCCGTTCACCCAAATTCAATTTCAAAAAAAAAGGGAGGGCCGCCGAGTAACAAATCATGGCCGCCTCCTCCTCTTTCGTTTTTGTTGTTTATCGCGACTCGATCGAAGGCTTAGCGCACGATTCGAGCTGCGTGGCTTCAAGTTCGCAAGCCTTGTTCCTCTCCGCTCGAAATAAAGCAATCGTGTTTGAGCTTCGGCTTTGAAAGAGGTCGCGAGGTGTTTTGGGCGATGGCGTGTTGCTGCGACCTAGGGTTTGGAGTTGGGTCGCGTGATGGTATCGTGGTCGGCACCGCAATTTTGAAGTCGCAATTTGGAGCTTCGCGACTGACTTTGGCGCTCGAGTAGGGTGGATTCGCGAGAGACACTGGATGGTTCGACTTTGGGTTAGGAGTGTTGTGGAGGGGAAGTGCGATTCTGGAGTGCGACGATTTAGGCAAGGCAATTTTAGGGTTTGAAGCTGGACAGTGAAGCAAGGGAAGAAGAGTCGGTGAGGTATCTTTTTTCCCATTAATTTAAATTATTAAATTTCTAAGTTAGTTAGTTAATGTTTAAAAAAAAGTGAAGTAAAGCCTATTTTAGTTTTAAATTTTATAAATACAGTTATGTATTTTAAATAATAATAACAATAAATAAATCTGCCTATTTTAAATTAAATGAAGACTGAGTAAAATATAAACAGGAAGATTTTGAAATTATGTGTATATATATATATGAAACCAGAAAAGAAAAAGAAAAATACAGGTTTTTATTTATCTTCTGGTTTATTGTTGATAATGTATTTTGGTGATTGTTTTGTTTATAACCTATTAATTTATTTAAGTCACAAAAGGTTTCAAAAGGGAATTATGCGTAAGATTAAATTATTAAGTAAAAAAACAAACTTCTAGTTAAATTAAATTTGTTAGTTAACTAAGTGGTAATAAATTGTTTGATCAATTCAAATATTAACAAAATAATCTAATATTTAAATAAGGTCAAAAATAATGAAGAACAAGCTGGTTTGGATTGGATTGCAAACAGCAATAAAGGTGAGTTAATCTCAGTCAGCTGAATTTAAATTTAAATTTAAATGATTAAATTTAAATCATTGTTTGAATGGCTGAATTCATTGATGTGCTATAGTACGGTATATTTTGGGATTGGAATATTATATTGTGCTAACGTCTGTGGATGCAGGGAAAACAGGTTGGAGGGATCCAATTGGACCACTCAACGTTTATTTAAATTAATTAATATTCTCTGTTGTGATTACTTGATATTCTATGATGAATCATATTGGAATATTGAATGCTATGGGTTGATGGAATATATTTTGGGTATAAAGAGGTACTAAAAATATATAAATGGGATTTTTGAGAGAAAACAAAGAAGTAAATTTGTAAGCAAGATAATTATAGAAAATTGAAAAAAAAATTACGAATGAATTAAAAAGAAATGGAAGTGATATCACAATACTAATAAACAACTTCGTGTATAAAAAGATTTTGAATAATCGGAAACTAATGAATTGTAAAATCAAGTAATATTATTTCAAAGGAATAAAGAATTATTTAAAAATTTAAAGTTCAAATTTATTTAAAAGAATAAAGAAGTAATTTGGGGAATCTAAATTGGTATTTCGGTTAAAAATATTTTAAATCATAATTAAGGAAATAAATCTGAAATTAATAGATTTTGGAATTAAAATGGAAGTAAATTGGGAATCAATTTGGAAATTGATTCAAGTGTTTGGATTGGTGATTTAAAGATGAATGTAAAGAGAAGTATATTTCTCTGGATAGCCAAGTACGTTTAAAGAAATTTTTAAAATATAAGATAAAAAGTTTTTAATGTTGTTTTAAAAAGTGTGTTTTAGGAATTTATTATTTCTAACTATCTAAATTCTAAAGTAAATATTTTCAAATCTATTATCGAAGAAATTATTTAAAAGGTAACTCAGTGTTTTGTTTTAAAGAGTGAAAACCTAGTTGTATATTTTATAAAGTTTATGTAATATGTATTTTTAACCAATTATTGAAGTAGTTTTAGGCTAAAATGTTTTAAAGTAAATTCCAAAGTAAGTATGCTCTTTAAATATATTATTATAATAATTATTTAAAGAATGATTTAGTATTTTTTTAAAGAAGAAAATCTAGTTATATTTATAAAGTAAACTTATTTTAGTTGTTTCTAAAGTATTATTTTAAATTAAGTACTAAAGTAAAATTTTCTAAATTAAATGTTAAACATACTTTACAAATAAAGTGTTTTGAAATTATTTTTAAAAAATCGAAAATCTTGTGCTTGGTGATTCCAGTGGAAACAGAAATATTTGGAATTTATTCTAAGAAAGGAAGATAGTTTGAAAACTGTTTTCAAAAAGGGTTTGAAAAGTGGAAATATATCTCGTGAAGATATTTTTGAGGCTAATAAATAATTTGGGAAATTATTTATTGTTTGATGGTTGTTTCTAAATATTAATTGATAGTTAAATAACCGACTATCAATATTGGCCAAATACGTTGATCATTTCGAAGAGACCGGGATCGAGATTTATTTCTCGAAAACCACTTCGATCCGGTTTGTACGTTTCGTGGAAACGAGTGTGGATTCGAAGATGAAGCAGTGAAGTGCAAGGGCTAGTCGCTACTAATCCTGAGGATATTTCCAAAATGGATGTAGTAGGAATAGTGCTTTCGGTTCCGTTCGAACCCGGGACGGACTTGTATGGATGAATGCTTTCGAAACATCGTCAGGTGGACGATGGGCATTCTAAGGATATGTTCTAAAAAGGTAACGCTTAGCTTCAAGCCTCATCAAATGGGAATGACTGAAAATCAGGGGTTATGCAGCAAGGCTAGGTGGGTAGCACCCAAGCAAGGTGTGGTCATCCCTGTCTAGATGTCCCTTTTTATTTCGGCTTAGTGGGTGTTTGCTGATTGTAACGACCCAGAATTTCTGTCAGTTAAAATTTGTCTATTTAATTGATTTTAAATATTAATAAGTGAAATTAAACAGCCGAATAAATTTTATTTCGAATAATTAGATTTTATTGGATAATTAAATCGATAATTTAATATGTTAAATTACAGAAATAATTGGAATTTTGGTTTAATGTGATTAAAAATGATTTGTAAAATTTTATTTTATCATATTGGAGTTAGAATGATGTTATAGAACTTTTAAAATTGAATTAAAAGTTAATTTGTGAAAATTGAATATTTTAATATTTAATTGACGAGTTAAAATAGCCATTTTCAAACAGTCTCGGATTTCGACGAAACTAGTTTCATCGGATCCGTAATGTGATATTATTGGATGGTTTCAAATTCCGTGTCAATCGGATTTACGGTTTGTCTAGGGCAAGCCAAAACGCATAGAAATTAGTTTAAATCGATTTAATTTAAATTTGATCGTTTATTTCCGTAACTCACACAGATGATCGAATTAGCCTCCGAAACACATTCCATTGTGTCCGAAACACGGGTTAAACCTTAGAAACGCCAACCGGCATGCTTCGTTTGGAGTTCGGAGAATTTTGGATGAATAGAGCTTCGTCGTTTTTTCTATAAAAGCACCCCATATTTCATTTTTGCAAAAATAATGAAACCCTAGGGTTAGCTTCAGCCGGCCGCCACATATGAATTCAATGGCCAAAAAATCACTTCCTTCTCCTCCAATTTTCTTCAAATCCACGCGCCGATTCAATAAACTCCTAACTACAAACTTGTAGATCGTAGCGAGATCTGTAAAGTGAACGGCTATGATTGGAAAATACGTCGCCAATTGATGGCAATATTCGTTTGAACGTTCGGCAGTAACTCACGTTTTTCGAGGCTAAGGCGCTGCCGAGCACGACTGGTCTGAGGCCAAAGGTGGAGCTTGCAAGTGGCTTCAGTTTGGTGGTCGTTGATCTCGTTCTAGTCAAGAGTGGTGGTGGCGATTTCAAAACCTAAAAGGGCGGCTATTGGTTGAATATGTTCGGCTTTGAACGTTGCAACTGGGAAGAAGGAGAAGCATAAATTAGCGGCCGAGATTTCTTGGCTTTGGAATGCATAGCCAGGATTAAATTAGGTTATAAAAGATTAAAAGAATTTGTAAATTAATTTATATTTAAAATTCGTTCAAATTTTAAAATATCGTATCTTTGTCATACGAGGTCCGTTTTGGACGAAACGAATTGCGCCGGGTTCGTTTTGTCGAGCACTACGCTATGGAACTGGATTGGAATCGTTTGGAGCTAGTGAAATTTTGGGTAAAATTAAACGGTCGTTTAATTTTATTCGAAATAAAACGCCGAAACTGGATTAAAACCGAGGTGAGAACTTCTCACTCAATCGAATTGTTTCGATTTAAATTTTAAATAGTTAGATTTAAAATTTTTGATTGTATGCCTGAATGATAAATTGTTATCTATTGATTGTTGAAATAGACATTATACGCCGTTATTAAGCGGAGGTTATTTATTAAAAATATACACCGCGAATATTTCACTACAAAGTGAAATTGGTATTATTTATGTACTTGGAGTTGATTTTCCCGCATTATATAGCGGATGAGACCCTATTGCGCCGTAAAATAGCGGATAATATTTTATAATCCCATATACCGCGATATTTCATATTGGAACGGAATTGGTATTGTGCTAACATCTGTGGATGCAGGAAAACAGGTTGGAGGGATCCAACTGGATTCCTCACCGATATTTATTTGATTATAGATATAGTGTTGTTTGTTGATTATCATATCGATATATGATATTTGGATGTCGTGATTGACTCTTTGGTGCTGTTGCATCATTGGATCCATTTTTTTAAGTTTTAAAAGAATGATTTTTGATTTTAAAAAGAATTTTAAAGTGATTTTTGAAAGTATACATTTCATTAAATTTTGAATTGTTAAAATAAATAAACATTATAATTTTATTGTTATAAAAGTTATATTTTTGGAAAACAATACTTAAATATGATTTTGGAGTTATATAAGTTTTAAATAATGTTTTGTAAATTATTAAAAGGATTGGTTTATTTAAATTGAGATTTTTGAATTATTATAAACGGTTTATATAAAACGATTTATAAAAAATGATATTTATAAATTAAAATATAAGAATTGTGAAACGAGTTTTATTAAGTGTTAAAATGAAGTATAAATGGATTTCACAAGTGAATAAAATTTATAGATTTATAGATCGAGAAGTTATAAAATGAATAGACTATTGTAAAATAAAAGATTTATGAGTAATTAACTTATAAATCGGATTTGACATTTTAATTGAGATTTTTGAATAAAGATAAATGGTTTATCGATGAGATTTATAAAATATATATTTTATAAATCGAAATAATGGAATTCTAAAAGGAGTTCTGTTAATGTTGAAAATAAGGTTATGAATAAAATCTTATAAGTAATAAGATTTATAATTTGTGAAGTTTTAAAAGAACGATTTTTGTAAATAAATGGTTTATAAGTTCTTAACTTATAATATGGACTTCTCGTATATAATTGAGTTATATAAATTGAATTGGATAATAAAGGAAATTTATAAATCGAAGTTTTATAAATAAAAATGGGATTTATAAACATTGTTGTAAATTCGAAATCAATTGAATTTGATAAATCAAACATCAAAGTTATTAAAGGAGATATATTTGTGATTTTGGACAGCGAATTATCCTTAAAGTTAATTATTGTAATAATAAGAGTTTGGTTGGGAATTTTATCCCTAATTTTGGACCGTGAATATATTATGAAATAAAATGGATATGTTTTGGGGAAGGGTGTTTTAAATAGAATTTAAAACGATTTGAGGTTGTTTTAAAAGGCATTAAGTGTCGAAACCATAGATTTCAACATTCATTGTTGAAATAGACGTTTTCGCGAAATAGAAGGAAATGGTGGATAATAACACTGTTGTTATAGTAAATGATTTCCGAAAGGAAATGTTTTATATAGTATTGGGATTTATATATATCTATCTTAATTACGAATCCCTATACTAGTGATTTTGGGTTGTCGTAACGATGTTTTACGTAACATTCGTTTTGACTCAAATAAATGTGTCTGAAAGAACATTTTCTTTAAAGAATGAAATATATACTTAAATTCGATTTAAGTATATTGAATATTTTCCAAGTGTTGAAAATAAAGGGATTTGTGAATTACTTATTATTAAATAAGTATGGAAATGTTTTCCAATATGAAGTGAATATTTTGAGAATTTATCTTTTAAAAGATAAATTGAAAATGAATATTAGAAATCGATTTGGAAATCGTATATTCACAGATATTTTGGGAATTTTAAATTCACTATGGAATTTATAAAAGAAAGGGAATTTTTTTTAAAAATAAACGTTGATTTATTTTTGAAGTGTAGGAATAAATTTACAGATTTGGAACTTACATATAAAGTATATCGGTAAGGATTTATTTAATTGGTTTAAATGAACCATTTTGAAATGAAAGTATTTCCACGTAGGGAAAATGATTGAAACTTGTTTTCAAAAGTGGTAAAGTTGAAAAGTGATTTGAAATTTGTTTTCAAATGGTTGAAGTATGGAAATTATATATCTTGTAAGATATTTTTGGAAAATAAATAATTTGGAAAATTATTTGGAATCTGGTGACGTTGAGCTTACCTATTGATAGTTAAATAACCGACTATCAATATTTACCTTTAAATAGGTATTTGTTGTGATTTGCTTGAATTTGAATGCCACACTTATTATCAAAATAAGCGCTCACTATTCGGGTTAGCCGGGAAAGGACCTTTGGGTCGTATAACCCATTCCAAATATGTGATACGTCATTATGGATTGCATTTGATGACCGGTGTTGAAGACCAGATATTTGTGAAAACGGAAGGATTACCGTCGAATGTTTCTGCATCGGCTGATCTCCGATATAGAAATTTATTACCCTTTGTGATGGGAAGTCCGGTCGTGATTAGTGAATATCCGGATTGCAAGGGCTTCTTTGTAAGTGCCTACAATTTCATTCGATCCTGGAACGGACTTATATGGATGTGTGTCTGACGTTACAATTTGAGATGTAAAGCTGGTTTCTATCAAATATATTTCCGTTGGTGGCGGAGAATTTATTCTCTTAGCTTAACACCCTAAAGGTTATGTAGTTGATGGTTACTAGTGATACATTCCCAAATTGGTAATGTGGCATACGAAGTGTCGTTGATCATTTGATGATCAAAGCACAGCTTTTGTATAAAGCGTGGCTTTGTGGAAGAGACTTCGTCGGATCTCACACCCCGAAAATGGTCAAAACAGGAAGGATGCAGCAAGGTTATTAGGGGGTAGCGCCCCTTTAGTGTATGTCATTCCTTCTGGATAGAGGTGGTATCATGGTATGGAGCCCAGATACTTAACCTATGTTGTTGCTGCAAATTTATTACTTTGTAGTTGTTGGAATCGAGGATCCTCGGATATAGATCGGTTACGATCGGGGAATGACATATTCGTGTCAGTAGTTACCTAGTTTGAAACGTAACCCGACCTTGTGTTGGCAGAGATCCGGTTAGGTTCTTGGGTCGTCTTTCTAGAGGCGTACCCATTTGGCAATGGAAAGTTCCTTGGCATGACCATTTGTTGGAAATCCAAACTTCAATACGCATCTTGTACGGTTTTAGTTGTAGAACCCGCCATTTACTTATGGTGGTCACCACTGTTTAGATGGTAGTTATAGTTGGCATACGATAATGGTCGTATGTTGGCTAAGATTTATATCTTTACTTAAATGATTTTTCCTACACTATGCACTAATAATAATATCAAATGTTTCTTTTTAATGTGTATCAAGCATCTTTGACTATCATAAGGAGAAATCTCCTCCGATTCTGCGTTTGCATTGTGTGTGTGTGCGGGAGGCCTTATGGTAGTCTCATTTTCCAAAAAGCATTGCAAATCTATTTTTAAAATTATCATGTACTTTGTTTAAAAATAAACTGTTTTAGTTCTCACACCAGTCACATGACTGACTCGGAGATTATTGTTTTCCTTCCTAACCTTTGGGTGCCCACCAATTTCCACACGGGCAGTCTAGAGTTAGGTTATCAGGATATTCTGAAATTCAGGAGTTGCTGGAGGCAAGCTGGATGGCCTGGCGTATTCACTAGTATATAGTATTTCTTTTCCGCTATTTGTTGTTATTTGTTGTTGTACACTCTGATGATGTGATGTAATGTAATATGATATAATGTAATAACTGATATAGTTCTTTGTTTAAAGATTTTTCATTTATCTATTATATGTTGTTCCGCTGTGATTGTGAGATTCTGATATTGAAATGTTGTTTCTTTCTGTTCTGTTCTACCTTTTTCTCTCATCTTCTATCTTTTTCTTCTTCTTTAACCCTAACGGTACAATTTTCCGACATTCGATTGCTCGGCAGTTGATACAGTGGACGTATTGATGTCGGTTTTCGAGCGTCGAAAAGTCGCGTCGTCACATTTGGTATCAGAGCATATGGTTAAGCGACAACCATGGCTCTGTTGGGAATTACTCATTAGAGATGGAGTCAGTAGTACTCTAGAATGAGTGTGAGTGTAATAATAGATACGAGCGCGTATTTGTTAGTGAAAATAAAATAGTTTTATATTGTGATGATTGGTTTGTTGAGTGGTATATGGATTCTGGTCGGTATAGTATGTACAACTCTATCGATAGGGATCTCTAAGCACTTATACAGAACAAATCGACACGATATTGTTTTAAATAGGGTAAATGAAATAATTTTACCTTGATTTTATTTTATATATAAAGAAAATAATTTTTCAGGAATTATTAAAGTGTATATAATTAATTGCTTCGTTGTTGAAAATATAAATCTATAAATGAATCAAAGTTGTTTGAATAATCCAAGTAAATACAACAATTGAAAAAAGAATAATTGTATAAACAAATGAATTATAAAGGTTGAAGTTATAATTGATTTGATCTACAATTGTAAAATAATCTTATATAAGTAAAGTTAAATGGTGAAATTGTATAAGAAAAAGGTTTATAAATGTAATTTATAATAAAAATGAAAATTATGGAAGAATAACAAGCACTAAATTCACTATTGTCACTGGGAAATAATAAGGGTGATGACTGCAGCATCATCAGTATCATTTTCGAGTCTCTATGTGATGGATTTGCTACCATAGTAAATTGAAATTTAAGTTGGTTGTGATAAACAGATTTGAAATTAAAATCCAAGTTGTAATTGATGAATATAAGTGAAATGAGTTTTGAACTTATAATATGAATAATAAATTTAGCTTTGGATAAGTTAATGGATTTGGAAGTTAATAAATAAGTTGTATAACTTATAGAATGGGAAAAGATAGGTAAAACCAATTATTAAAGTGGTAAAACAATTTTGTTAAGCAAAATGAGACAGAATTTGAATAAGTGGTGGAATTTGACTTCGGTAAAAAAGTTAAATAGAATTTACTTTAGAATTGAAATCTGAATTGGATTTATAAGTGGAAAACTTAAGTTAAATTAAAATAAATGTGGTTGAAATGGAATATAACTTAAGTGAAGTTGAATAAAGTTGATTTTGGTGTCGAAGTAAATTAATGAAATGAAGTCATTAAGAATTTGAACATGAGTTATATAAATGAAATTCGACTTTATATTGTTAAAGGAATTAGCAGTTGAATTAATTAATGGATTGAATGCTAGTCAATTGTATGTAAAATAAATCGATATGGAATAATGAATGTAAGTGTTAATTCATTAGATATTGGAAATTGAATAATTGAATGGTAGTCGATTTAATATCAACCAATTAGAATTAAGAGTGTTGAACCAAATTGAATGTAAATTGAATAAATTTGGTAGTGTTGAATAAACATTGGTTGTTATTTGCTTGTTAGTTGATTGTGTAAAATTCATTAAGTGTTAATGAAATTGAATTAGCAAAAAAATTGGAAGCTAAGAGATTGAATTCTATTTGAATTGAAAGTAAACAAATTGAATATGAATGAATGTTAGTAAATCCAATGTTAATGAATCAAATGTGATTAAATGAAAAAAAAACCAATTCATTGAATAATAATAAGAAGTGAATGTAATTGATTTGGTTATGGATGTTAGTTAAATGCTAGTTGGATGATGGTTGGATTTGTTGCTTTTGTTGCATTTGCTATGTTGGCACATGTAGTTATTATGTTGCTATATGTTGTATATTGATATTATTTTCATATATGCATGTTCTCATGGTTTGTTGAGTGTTTAATAGGTGCGGATTGCGCTTGCTTCGCATTTGGAGCTCGCTTTCGCGCTATATTAGCCGTATATGCTCGTTAATAAAATATAAGGTACATATCTCGGATTAAATATCGTACTTTTACACTTTTTCCCTGTGGGATGCCTCATTACTTGATGAGATGTATATTTGTGATATATATACTGTCATTTATTTTTTCGGATCGAGCCGCGCAAAGGAGAATCTGGCGAATTTTTCCGAAAATTTAAGGCGTTAGAATATTTTTGAGAAAATTGAAAATTTTGAAAACTAAGTTGGATTTGGAAACTTAGTAAAGTTGTTGAAAGAAGTTTAACTATGAATTTTGGGAAAGTTAAACGCTTAAATGAACTTGAAATCTAATCCTATTTGAATGGTTTGTTTTGGAAAGTTAATGGATTCTGTAACTTACGAGATGCTTTTGTTTTCAAAGGATTTTTGAAACTTTAATAATCAATTGAGTGTGATTTTCCCACGCTGGTATTCCAGACTGACTCGGGTGTTATTTAACTGTAATGCTCGGGTTAGACCGAGTATTATAGGATACAGGATTTGATGCTGTGGAGCTCAGCAGACAAGCTGGATGACGATACGTATATCCGTACTTGTTTTATATATATATATTCCGCTGTGTTGAGCAGTTATGCATCCAGTTGTATGTTATTGATGTTGAGCTTTGATTGATGTACTCTGATGATGTAATATATAAACAGAGATATTTGATTTTTGAGTAAAGACCATTTACTATCTATTATATTTTATTCCGCTGCGATAGTTAGATTCTGATGTTGTTTCTATTTTCTACTTATACCTCTTCTTCTTTCACCCAAATGGTTCGTATTTCTGTACAACTTGAGTTGATTTAGGTGGAATAATGTTAACTCAAGCGGTACGGATTTGCGGGTCGTTTCATAAAGAGATCGAAATCGGAAGTTGTCACACTCTCTGCCAACTTCGAAAATCACTTTAACAACCATGTACGCGGTGGAGATTCTAGAATGAAGTAGGATGGTGGAGGCGTTTCCTTTGAGTTAAATACGTGGACCAGACTCCCGTGAGTTGGCATAAGGTGGCTAAAACAAGAGCGATTCTCGGGCTAATGAGGTCATTCCTCTGATCGGACGCAATCCTTCAATATTATACTCCGACATTTGGATTTGATTCGGTGGCCACTTTTGATTTTTTGATTTTGGGGGTGTTGTTCGAGGTGGATGGTATTAGCTGCTACGCGTTACCACCAGCCGGGATAGCCATTGATATATCTACCCTGGCATTGCCTAGTTGTGTCGTGTCACCTACCCTAGCGGGCCTTTGCTATGAGTTTCTATTTGTGTCGTACCTATGGAGTGTCTTCTCGTAGTCTCCCGATCAGGAGATATGCAGGCACTCTATAGATTACTGGCACTATTACGTGTTGAGGTGGAAAATGTAAAGCCTTAACGCTATTTTAAAGTAAGTTTATTTTACTAATACACACTATTATCATAGAGAAATATTACTACATAGTAAATAGTTTAACGGATCCTTAGGAGATGTGAATCTCGAGCATCTCTTAAGTTACCGCACTCATATTTATTTCTGTTGATTTAACTCACATAAGATATTTTATTTCTGACTCGAGTGTTTTGTCTTTTCAATTCGCTCGGGCAGTCTGAGCATTTTAGGATTTGGAAGACCGTATCCTGGAGGACGAAGACGAAGATATTATTATTATTTATTTTAGTATTCCACCACATTCATACTATTCTGCTGCACTGTTATTGGTATGTGTAACTCTGATACATGTTGAATAAGTATAATCGAATATTTCGTAACACTGCTTTATAAACTGTATATTTGATTATTATATTTTATCGTTCCACTTCAAGATTCTATTTTGTTCTTTTTCTTTCTCTGCTTTTTCTTATTTACCCCATAACAATCCGCCCTTCCGTATGGTTTGAATCAGCATGTGTGTCGATTAAAGCGTGCGAAATGGCTAGATGTTACATATCCTCTCTATGGTCACATTGCGGATTCATTCTATCGATATTATTCTCTTAGATTTATGGTTTTTTGGATGTGATACTCGAGTGCCCCACCATGGCGATCTTCATGGGTTTTCTTTTGAGCGCGACTGCATAGCGTAATTCACAGGGGCTGCGAGAGCCTACGGGTATGAATGTTTGTTGGTGGACCCAAGCGTAACCATTGTGTATTTGTAATCTATTGGGTCGCTTGGCAGCGTAATCAGCAAGGTTGCGAGAGCCTACGGGTACGGATGTTTGCTGGGGGATCCAGGCGTAACCATTGTGTATCTGCGGTACTACCAGTCATCATGGCGTAATCGCAAGGCTGCGGTAGTCAGCCTATGGGTATAGATGTTTCCTGGGGGAACCAGGCATAACCATTGTGTATCCGCGATCCATGATGGACATGTTTTGGTTTGGTTGTTTTGTTTGGATTATACTTTCCATATCTGTTTTGAAAAGTTTTTCAAGTATTTTCACTGGGTGTTGAAACAAGTCTACTAAGTACCTGGAGAATTCTAGTTTTGCGCCTGATCAACGCATAGCCAGAGGCTGCAGGAACAAGGATAAACTTGTTAAGACATCGAGTTATAAAGTATTTTGATAAAGTATTATATAAAGGATATTTTGATCATTTATTTTACCTTTTTAAATTATCGAAATCTATATAGTTTTAAATAATGGTTCATCCTTGTCTTTCAACCTATTTTCCTTCCTAGATATTCCTATCCACCTATTTTCCCTTCTTGCTATTCCTATTCTCCGCCTTGTTAAACTTACCTATAACAACAGTTATCAGGTATAATTTTAATCTTCGTGTCACCTTGTCTTAGTCCTATTTCATTCTATTTTTTTGTGTTTTCCGTACCTCGTTCCTTTTCGAGGACGAAAAGGTTTGAGTGGGGGAGAGTGTAACAACCTTATATATTGTAATTACTTTAATTGTATATTTTAATTTTTTTTTTGAAATTCCTGATTAAAAACTTTATTTTATTTATTGAATGGATAAATTTTGTCATTTTAAATATAAATTTTGATTTTTGTGTTACTTATAATTCCAAACTTGAATAAAAGGAATATTTCCAAAAATGTGGATTTTTGGTCAAAATGGTCAAACTTTGACTTTCAAATTTAAAATTTAAATTTTTGGATTTTTGAATTTTTACCTTTTATTATGGAAATAGATTTAATTTCAAGAATACAACTTTCCGTTTCGTTGAAATTGGATTAATATTGTGAAAGTTATGTTTTTTACAATATTGTGTGTAAATGGTTTTATTTAACAAATTCGATTTATTTTGAATTTGTATAAATAATATTTTTGTTGTAAAATCATGTTCTAGTTTGTGTAACATGACATGTTATGCATATATTTTATTTTTAAAACATTTTAAAGTATAGTTATTATTTGCAAATGTTGGTTGTATATTGTTTTCAATTTTTATTTATTTCTAGTTCCCATTTAATAAATTATTTTCTTTATTTATTTCCTACTTTTCCTAAAAATATTTGTTTATTCTTCATAATATTTATCTCTACCTTATTTTTCTACTTTAATTATTTATACATTCATTTAGTAATTAAATGGATAAGTATTTAGATCCCTATTTATTTCTTGGAAAGAAATTTCAAATATATATACACGTTATTGTTTTAAAAGGCATACCTTTAAATGTTTATTTCAATTAATATAAGTAATATTTTTCGTTGATATATCATGTTATAATTGTGTATATATATGTAACATTACATTTTATGTATATATTTACAATATTTGTCTGTTTTTGTTTCATTTAATTTGGATATATACTTTGTAAATTAAGTAACATACAAAGATGTAAATAGCAATTAATTTATACGTTTCTATAACCGTTTTCTTATTTATTTCTATAGTGCTTATATAAATGGTATGTATTTACTAAATTATTTCTTTGGAATATATTTTATTACATAGATGGGAATCAAATCAAATTAAGATACGTTACCTATTTTTAATTAAAAGCATGTGTACGTTTTGATTTATTACCTCTTTATCTTTCCATCCATTAATTTCATACCATAACTCCTACATATTTGTTGCCATTTATTCCTTAATCCCTAGCCGCGCTTATCACTATATTCACGTGGAAAATCTCTTCCCATCTTCATTTTTGCAACGCAAGTTCATATCTGAGAAAAAAAGTGGTAATGTCTTCTTCTTTTTCTACCTTTCTCTTCACTTTTCTTATTGATTTTTCCACATTTTGGCCATGCTCTTCTCTTACCATGCTCGGCCATAGCCACCACCACCTCCTCCTATTCACCATTCACCACATCCCCCTCCTCTCCACTTGTCTTCCCAAGCCATGACCATTCCACGATGCAAACTCCATCCAAAAAAATATATTTCGTGATGCTTTGAAAAGAACTCCACAATTATAATCCTTGATTTTGAAAATCTTTTGTGAAGTAATTTTGAAAAGAAAATCCACTGCAATATATTTATTTTGGAATGTAATGTTTGAAAAATATCTTAATTTTTTTAAGATATGGCTTTGAAGGCGTGTATATACGTATTTTGAAAATTATATGTGTTTATGTAAACATTTTAGATTTCTCCTAAGAGGAAATTATGGGAACGCAATTTTCTTAAGTGGGGAGTCTGTATAACGCTTGATTTTGGAAAACGCTTAATTTTAGTATATAATTGAGATTTAATTACTTAAAATGAAAGTAATATATTATAAATGGATTGCGTATTAATTGACATATATCTTGATTTTGGAATTTGTATATGATTGGTTATATATTGATTTCATATACTATGGTAAATTAGTTGAATGGACTGACAATTAGTTGAGCATTAATTGACATATATCCTAATTTTTGAATTATGTCTATAATATGAATGTGCCTTGATTTCATGTGTTATGGAAAACTAACAAATACGGGTATAGGCATCAAATTCTATATTTAGAGTTTTTACTTGTGGGCCTAATACGTGTATACATATTTAGTGTAAATATATACATATATGTTTATATTTTCTATATCTTAATTAAGGAATTTTATTCAAAACTTGAAATTTGAATATATATTTATTTACTATATAAATATTTTAGGAAATTAATTGCTTGGGTATCAATTTATTTTACATTAATTAGAATTGGCGGAAGTTGTCCGATATTGACCCTAACTATTGGAAATAAAAGGGAAGGAATCGAAAATAAATAAAAACATATATTTATTTTCTTCCTTCATCCTCTCACCATCCTCTTGACAATAGTATTGCTATAAATATTTTCAAATCCCTAAAATTCTAAAATTAAAACATGCTTCTCTCAACACCAAACAATATCACTAGCTATGAAGAAGTTTGAATTTTGTTGTTGTAACTCCACTACCTCTTTCTATTCTCTTGTAGCCATGCATTTGAGTCCAAACCCGACCCATACCCGAGCCATACCATGTCATGGCCGAGCCATATTAATTCCCTGTGTCGAGCAATTGATTGTTGAAAGCATGGCCAAAGCAATTATGTTCATTTTGCTCCTTATTTCAAAGATTGTTTCGATATATGTTATATTGAATTTATATTTATATTGTCTTGTTCTATTGGTTACTACAAGATCAATAGCTTGACTCTTCCCACTTGAGTCTATAGTCGTGTTATCATGCCTTTTGGAATTCATTCGTGCTGTTTATTTTGCGAACTCCAGCTTTAGAAGGTGAGTAATCACACCTGACATTTATACTTATACGACTGTGGATTGATAGCAAGTGTAAGTGTAGAAATTATTACATCATGTTATGCATGCCTGTGTTATAAATTATACGATGTTAATCCTATTTATTTATCTATCATATCATCTGATACTGCTTTATGTTGTTATATTGTTTATTTTATTCTGTTCTCACGCTGCAAGTTCCCTGTAGAATAGAATCACTATGGGTTGAAATGATACATACCCGAACGGACTTTAGAATAGGAAAAAACCATACGGGCTGAAATGATAGGCCTGGGTGATTTTTATTTATTTGTATTTGTCTTGGTATTGCGGGTTTGAAATAAATCAAAACCCGAAAATTTTACTGATTACGGTTATAAATGATAATTTCCGCATCACTTGATTTAGGTGTGAAATATTATCCGGACCCGTGGTTGATTTCAAAATATGATTTCTTATATATTTCATGTATGGTAAAACAAGAAAAAAAATATGAAATTTGACTTATATTGGAATTAAAATGGTTAAGCAGTGATTTTCTAAAAGTTTAAATGGTATAAGTTAATAGATGGTTTGAGTTGGAGGGTGAAAGTTTGATTTGACTTAATAAATGAGAATCTAAGTAAAAATGGAATTATAAGCCTAACTTGGTAATTAATATAATTGATGTATGAATTTGATAAATATAAAGTAAAAGAAAATATCAAGTTATTTGTAAAATGAAGTTAAGCTACTTACAGTGTATTTTGAATTTATGTAATTAGTTTAAAATATTAAATAAATGGTTAGTTAAATGGAAATTTGGAATTAACTTGACTTGGAATTGTGAGATTTGGTTTTAAAATGGAAGTTTAAGTAAATTAAATAAAAGGGAGATTTAATTTAATGTATGAAATGGTAATTTGAAATTTAAGTGATAAATAATTGGTAAAAGGTAAAGAATGGAAAATTTGTACACTTGAATTTAATAAGTGAAATTATTGATATTTATTTGTGAAATTTACTTTATAAAAAAACAAAATTTCAAGGGTATTTAAATGACCATTTTTATAGTGGAAAATAAGAAAGTTTATAAGTTAAAGATGGTTTAAATTGAAGTTTATTTGAAGTGTTTAACTGAATAAATGAACTCAGAAAAGGCTAAATTTTTTGGAATTGAATATTTGATTTGAAGGAATAATGACTTTACTTTTTAATGGTTTAAATTAATTATTTTAATTCGGAATTATAAATCATTCTGACATTTATAACCATGGGTATACTTCTCTGTATGTCGTTTGATTTTCTTGTGATTGTTGATGCACACCTTTGATTTTAAGAGTGTGGCTAGAGGTGAGCGGTTACTGCAGCTCTACACTGCCCTGGTCACAATAACACTATTATTTGCATTGTTTACTTTAATATGGATATTTCTAGGATAGTGTTTATTACTATTTAATTGTTGGTTTGACTGATCCTTAAAGGATGGGCGATCCCTAGCATCCTTTAAGTTATTGTGCATTGCTATTACAGTTCACTTGAGTTGGTTTACATTTGTATAAGTATGTATGTCCTGACTTGAGTGTTTTTGTTTTACTTTACGCTCGGGTCAGCCTGAGAATCAAAGCTTTGGATTAACCTTCTGGAGCTGGAGTTTTGCTGGATCTTATCTATCTATCTATTCGTCTACTTCTTCCAGTTAGTTCCTATTCGGTATCTGTCTCGGTATTGTTGTTTATGTATCCTGGCTTCTATTGTATCTATTTTACTATGAGATTTTGTATATGTTTTGAGAGTAGGTATATAGTAGCTTCATGAACTACTATGGTATTTAATTTCCGCTGCGAGTATTCTGATATTTCTAGGTCTATGATTCTGTGAATGATTTTATTTTCTCCAAATTTTATTACAATCTGTTATTTTGAATTATTCAAGTCTGACATGTGTGGATTATTGTCGATTTGAATGGTCTAAAATAGTGGGTCATTACAAAGGGAAGCAAGGTGATCGTGGTAAGAAGAGGGAAGGTTTGAATAGCTGTTGCGACTGTAGGCTGCAAGGAGTGTGGTTGTAGGGGTGTTGTACGGCTGCTCTAGAGGTTTCAGGATGGAAGTGCTTGAGATATGGGGTCGGGTCTTAGATGTGGCTGCCCGATTGGCGGTGCGTGCTAGAAAAATGGTGGTGGCTAGAGCTCTAGGTTGAAAAGGGAGGGAATCATATGGTCTGTGAAGGTGGATTCACGGGTTGCTGGCGTTGCATGGTCGGTGGAAGACGGAAAGGCCGTAACGGGGTTCGATGTGCTCAGTCAAAGGTTACTGTTCGAGTGTAGGCTGATGATGCAGAGGGTTCAGGAAGCTTTGGTTATAGGTGGATATGGATGATGTAACGACCCGGTGTTTTCAACCATTCGCATCCGCACATGTCGGACATGAATTGTTCAAAATACCGCGTTGTAAAAAAATAAATTTGGCAGAACTCAGAATACTCGCAGCGGAATTTAAAAATACTTAGTGGTTCATGAAGCCACTATAAATATTCTTACTCAAGTAAAATTTACATAGTCTTAAATCCAATATAGTTTTAACTTATCAGTAAGCAGTCCAAATGTCCACTAGTCTTGATTTCAAAATTTTAGATAAAGAACTGGAAAGGAAGTTTGCCAACAGCTTGAAAGTGATCTACAGAAATCCTAGCTCCGGGATGAAAACTGAACTGCAACTCAGGCTGACCCGAGCGTAACATAAAACATAAACACTCGAGTCAGGACATACATACTTATATGGTGTAAGCTAATTCAAGTGTACTGTAATATAGAGCAAGTAACTTAAAGGATGCTTGGGATCGCCCATCCTCTAAGGATCCGTTAAACTATTTACTATGTAGTATATTGTGCTATTATAATAGTGTCTATGTATAAAATAAACTTACTTTTAAATAGCGTTAAGGCTTTACATTTTCCACCTTAACACAAATAATGCCAATAGTCTATACAGTACCGTAATACCTCCTGATCGGGAAGCTACCAGAGGGTACTCCATAGGTACGACACAAATAGAAACTCGTAGGAGGCTCGCTATGGTAGGTGACACGGCACAACTAGGCAATGCCAGGGTAGATATACCAATTGCTATCCGGACCGGTGGAAACGCGTAGCCGCAGTTACCGCCCACCTCGAACAACACTCCCAAATCATAGGTGCGCACCAAAACAATCACAAGAGTAATAGAATGGCATACGAAGAAGTGCGTTCGATCAGAGGTGCTACCTCATTAATCCGAGAATCGCTCCTATTTTAGCCACCTTATGCCAACTCACGGGAGTCGGGTCCACGTATTTACCTTAAAGAAACCGTCACCACCATCCTACTTCATTCTGGAATCTCCACCGCGTACACGGTTAGTCAAAGTGGTTTTCGGTATCGACAGAGAGTATGTCCATATCCGATCCCGGTCTCTTTGCCAACCAAACGTTATTATACCCCGTGGTTATAGTTTAAAAATGGTATTTTTACAAATCAAATATATTTCAAATACCTTCAATATCAAATTCTTGATTAAAACATTTCATTTGATAATATACCATTTCAACTTATTCAATTTAATTTGGAATTTATTGCTTTTAACAAACTTTAAAATCAATTTCTTCCTTTAAAACTATCCAAAGTCCATTTCTTAATTTTTATTAATTACATATTTAAATTCCAAAAATTTAACTTATTCCCAAAATAAATTTCTATAAATTTAAATAAATTGAATTTCAATTTCTGCAGCACCTATGAAATGCTACCTAAAGTTTATGGGTTAAACAGTCCAATTTTAAAAGACAGCATCTAAATGCTGTAATAGGTTATTAACTTATCAATTTAGTTTAAATTCCAAATACAACTTATTATCAATTATTTCTTAACTGAAATCTCATCTTAACAAAAATCCAGAATTTTTCCAAATAAGTTATATTTATTTATTTAAAATCTTAACTCATTCAAAAATCATTTTTAAATCTTTATAAAATCCTTTAAATACATTAAACCACAATATTATAAACTTCCATTTAAAAATAATTTTTAAAATATTTCAGAAAAATATTATAGGAACCACGGGTCTATATAAAATTTTCTAGCCTAGGTCAAGTGATACGGATTTATATCATTTCAATCCGCAATTTTACAAACCCCGGGTTCTATCATTTCAAACCCACAATCCCAAGTTAAAATTAAACAGTTAACTGAATAAATGCATAATAATCATCGTTTTAGGCCTATCATTTCAGCCTTAACGATTTAAATTTATAGGGAACTTGCAGTGATGATTTAAATCAGTAAATAAACATTAACAATATAACTGCAGAAATATTACAACAGATAAATAACTGATGAGGTGTCAATTTAAATGGAGTTTAACATCCTACGTTATATTACAGACAGATAACAGTTAAATAATAATTTACACATACACTTGCGATAATTCACAGAAATATAGGCTTGTTTGTCTGGTGAGAAAAACTCACCTGAAGGCTGCAGAAAAGTTTTGATTCAAAACGAAAATCCACCGGAAAAGAAACGAACAGAGAGTAACGATCAAATATCCCGGATGTCACGCCTAGATTCAAATCTATAACAAGATCCAAATACCGGATACGTGACTTTAGAAATTTACGGTCAAAGCAAAAATTAAAAATAGGACGAGAATTAGTTCGACTTGCTCGACCACTCCACTGGGTATACTATCAAAACATAACGAAACTTTTCCTACCCATTACTGAATCATGCCATTTCAAAAATCAAGGTAAAATTTACCTAAAGGCCATCTAAAACAAAATGGTGAAGTTTTTCTCCTATAGGTCGTGATATATGCATGTACAAGTGCATCCAATACTCTACTACCTACAGGCTTATGCACTGTCCCACGCAACTATAAAGAATATTGCAGTTATATGCTTTTATATGCAACTAAACATTTCCACCTAACATCTTCTCTGTTATCTGAAGTATTACAGGCTTTCTCCCTTTTTTTTTCAACCGAATCTTATATATATATTTTATAAAACATGCACGGATACATCATTTCTTCTTTAAAATTTTTACTATCATCAACGAATAACTACCCAAGTCAGTTACCTAAAACACGGTCAAGATTTCACTAAAAGCCTGCCTATATGATATGCCTATATGCAACTGAAGGCTCACTCACTATGTCAACATGTTATATTCTGATGAACCCTGAAAACTCTCTTTCTCTCCCTCTGTTATATTCTTCTTTACTCTCGTTTTATATTTATTTATTTATTTATTTATTTATTTATTTTTATTTTTTTAAAACATGTCTAACATCCTATGCAAAACAAAACTCACGCAACTCTCTGCCTACGACTTGCGTCTCTCTGCTTTCTACTGTTACAAGATGGTAAAACATGCACAGATCATTAGTGATAAGTACATCCAGAATAACACTTACTACATCATAACTACACTAATTCCATAACCTAGCTTCCTACAGGTTATTGACCTGACTTGAATGAATTTGCAAGGTAATGTATTTCTCTTAAGACCTCATCATCAACACACATATCCACTGCTACTAGAAACAAGGTTTTTTTTTTAAAAATACATGTCTCGTAGGAAACTTGGCTGAGCACTAGAGTGGTAGTCAGGGTTGGAGTGGCCGAGCCAAAAGATGGGAAAGCAAAGGAAAAAAACTGAAGAAGGAAAACGGAGAGGATGCAAAAGAAGAAGAGGAATAGTAATATTACCTGATAGAAGCTTTTCTCCGTGTGGATGATGTTATGCAAGATGAGGAGATAAAATACGAACCAGGCTAATATATTTATAGAGGGGAGAGTTTGCTTTAAATGCAAGAAAACATATATACGTGAAGAAAATCAAAAGGGCTCGGTACAAAAATGGCAACATATCTTGGCATGCCTAAACAATTGATTGATAATGCAAAATTTCGTACGTTCAAAAGTTTGAATGTGAATACCTTGGCAAGAGATTGAAAAAAAAACGGCAGCATTGATAGAAGATTGAACGTTTTGCAGATAAAGAATTGATTTGAGGCGAAATCAATGGAAAAAGAAAAGGCAAGCAGAGCTCAATGATTTATTTCCAGTTTTTATCTTGTTTGAATGGATAAGGCTCGTGTGATTTTAGGGACCACGGTTAGCAATTAGATTTGATTTTATATGCGTGATATTCATTGCCAGTTTATGAGTATTGATTTCAACATTTTTTTTTGATAGTTGCGTGATTGTAGATTGAAGAAACGGCATTTGGAAGAACTGATATTAGGCAAGAGATTGATTTTAGGCAAAAGATATTTGGATACAAAAGTTTGTTATAAATGTTTAAAACAAATTTTGACAGTTAAAAAAAAAGTAACGTTTGTTATAAAAATCACTAACTGATATTTTAATCGATAAGTATATTTAAATATGATTTTTACTTTATATGCGTGATTATAGGAACGAAAAATTTTATCTTGCAAAATAAAGGCAGTGGAAACAGAGAGATATAAATAGGAATGTGAGAATTTGAAAAGATAGGCAAGGTTAAATTTGAATGCATGAGTTGATTTTAGGCAATCAAATATATTGGTCCATTTAGGTTGCGTGAATAAATGAATACAGTGACATGCTCAAGAAACAAAAAGGTAAGAGGCAAATGCCAAAAATGTTAAAAGAATAAAATTTTGTGTTACGCGCAAAGGAATGCAAAATTGATTTTCTCTCAAATGATATATGCGTGATTAAAGAAGAAATATATGGTATGTTTAAATCAAAAAAGGAAGAGTTGATTATTATCATTATATTTTAAAGAATAGTTACAAACAGATTTGAACGTTTCCTTTTTAAATTCAGATTTGCGTGCTTTTTTTTTTCTTTGATGCCTGGATATGCACGTTATTCCTCTGGATTTGAGATAAGGCTTGCGAAAATATTAATTGCCAGTTATACAAAGCTTTGGATTCTATACTTTATATGCGTGATTAAAGTAAGCGTTGATTTTGTATACAGACCATTGATACGATATTTTAAATACATATGGATGTTGAAATATGATTTTTAAAGTACGCCAAACTGACGTAATATAAAACACCCAAGATTTATATAAAAATAACGTTTTAAATTTTATACGTTTATTACGTTACTTGTACCATAAATTTTACACGTCCTATAAACGCGAAATCCAACAGTTCATTAATACACTAAATTCTTCAAAATTATTACTTAACGAACTTAATTGGTTTTCACATATTATATATATATACAAAATTCCTTTTATTAAAATTCAAATGGAGTTGTCTTTTAACAAAATTAACTGTTTCACAACTTTAAATTTCCATATTTAGTATTTTAAGGAAATGATTTAAATCAAATTATATATGCATATAAATTGGGAAGTAAATTTTACTGGAAAGAGAAAAATAACGGATTAACATTCTATACGTTTTCTTATATATAATCTTATATATATATATATATATATATATATATATAGTATTTATTCCCTAAATTTACGTGCCCTTTTTAACGCGTAATTTCCTAGTTCATTTATACACAAAAAAAAATTCGAAATTCTGACCATGCTGAGACTTGAACTCGTGACCTGTCGTGAATAGCCCAGATGTCTTAACCACCTAAGCTATTAATGTTTTCTTAATTAAAACTTGATTTTGCTAGACATTAAGTTATTTACCATCTTCGACAAAACCCCAAATTTCCAAATTAAAGTTAATTCTTAACCATGTCAAAATTTCAGAGATCTTATTATTTAATTAAAAATTTGGTCAATTGTTTTTTTTTATATTTTTATTTTTAATCACTTTAAATAAACCCCAAAGTTTTTTTTTTTTAGAAAAATACAAGTGAAAAATACTTGTTAAAAAAATTGGGCTGTTACACTCTCCCCCACTCAGAACTTTTCGTCCTCGAAAAGGAAGAAGGTAGGGGAATAGAAACAACCTGAAAGAAAACTAAATTGAAACTTAAATTAGAATCATTAATCTAAACAATAAAAATTCAATTTTAAATTAATCATTGATTTCATCTATTTATACCTAAAATTTTAACATTTATTTATTTACATATTTACTTGTATAATATCCCTACACTTAAAAAAAATCATTCAATTTTTTTTTTATCCAAATTTTACCCAAGGTATTATAACATTCTAATTTAAAATGTTTAATTTTAATCCAAATTTGAAATGGTAATTTAACTTAATTGTTAAAGTAAATTTACCATTTCCTAAAATAAACTAAATTCCCCATTTAGTTTCTTCTTTATTCCAAACTATAATTAAATTTATTTTTCTCAATATTTTTCTCATCTATGTCAAATATTTTTCTCAATATCTAAACCATATAAATTCAATTAATTAATATTCAATAATTGATTTAATTCATTTGATTTTTACAGAAGTTAAATCAATCTTAACTATTTCCAAATTAATTATCTTATTATCCAATTATTTTCTAAAATCTGAAATTTGTATAGTCATTTATCATAATCATCTTTATTCAACAAATTTAATTCTTCTTTATTCCAGATTATTATTAAATATATTCTACTTAATATATCTTATCGCACATATTAAGTAGATTATATTTAATATAACTATTCCAATATATTTCTAAATTTCCTTTAACACCATTTGATATTGTATATTATTCAATTATTATTTTATTTCTATTTACCTCTATTTGTCTTGTTGTAACTGAAACTTTAAATGTATAACATTTATTATAACCACTCAAATTTATAAAATCCTTTTATATTATACATTATCCAATTATTTTCTAAAATCTGAAATTTGTATAGTCTTTTATAATAATCATCTTTTATTCAACAAATTTAATTTTCTTTATTCCAGATTATTATTAAATATATTCTGCTTAATATATCTTATCGCACATATTAAGTAGATTATATTTAATATAACTATTCCAATATATTTCTAAATTTCCTTTAACACCATTTGATATTGTATATTATTCAATTATTATTTTATTTCTATTTACCTCTATTTGTCTTGTTGTAACTGAAACTTTAAATGTATAACATTTATTATAACCACTCAAATTTATAAAATCCTTTTATATTATACATTATCCAATTATTTTCTAAAATCTGAAATTTGTATAGTCTTTTATAATAATCATCTTTTATTCAACAAATTTAATTTTCTTTATTCCAGATTATTATTAAATATATTCTGCTTAATATATCTTATCGCACATATTAAGTAGATTATATTTAATATAACTATTCCAATATATTTCTAAATTTCCTTTAACACCATTTGATATTGTATATTATTCAATTATTATTTTATTTCTATTTACCTCTATTTGTCTTGTTGTAACTGAAACTTTAAATGTATAACATTTATTATAACCACTCAAATTTTTATTTATAAAATCCTTTTATATTATACATTATCCAATTACATAGTTAATTTCTGAATGATTTAGGTAAGTTATATTGACATGCAATTATACAAGTAAAATTTTCCAACTATATTATTCAAGTTTAAATATTCATTCCAAATTTGACTTTATTTTATCATTAGAATCACCTTTTAACATAAATTTATGAATTAAGTTTCCAATTAACTTCAAACCCTTTAGAGATAAATAAATACATACATATAGTATATGTCAAATCAAATTTAAATCATATATCTATATATATTATAAATTAAGTCATATTTTAGAAATTCAAATTAATTAAATTTTTGAAGCAAAACTACATCGTGGTCTCTTTACTTCGATACTCGAAAATGAATGTCGATGATGTTGTACTCATCCCCGAAATTATTTTCTAGCGACAAAGAGAAGAGCACTAATTTTTAAAACTTTAAAATTCTTTGGAAACAAATTTATATTCGAAAATAATTTAAATAATAATATGTCCTTTTAAGACTTTAAACACAAGGTTTGAAACTATCAGATATTAAATTCTTAAATTCTTGTTTTAAATCCATTTCTGTTTCCAAATAAATTTATAACCATGTTTTATAGTCCAATTATTTATTAAGACAAAATCAATGGTTTACAAAACTATAAATAAAATCAAACATTATTATCTCTAAACAACTAGTTAAATTCTGAAAATTATACTTATATATATAATATTAGATTTTTCCCAAATATAGGAATAAATTTTTTTCAAAACAAGGATAGAGATTCAAATTTTGAAGGACTCAAATTAAAGAGAATTTTGATTTAAAGATAAGTTAGAATCAGAAGATCCGATGGTTAAATAACAGAATAAGAAACTAGATAAGTTTATATAAATCGCGGGCAACCTTAACCTGGTCAACCGTGACTTAAAGAGTCAGATCGATGTGAATTTTCTGGGGTAAATCTACATTCGATCTGAAGAGATAGAGTTCAGAATAACCAAAGATACTAGTATCTAAACCGAGGATAAATATAAATCTCCGGTGAATCAATGCTAGTTGTAAAGGAGTTTCACCGCTATATTAGAATATTGGCGAAACCGCCAATTCACTATAAAGATCATCCTAAGTGGAGTTATGGGATACTCCCGAATCGAAAGAAAAATAAATAGTGAGGGACACGAATGAACTTCGGAACCGCAGGGAACGTTCCAAAATTCAAAAAGGAAGAGATTCAAGCTCGCATGAAAGTGATTCTGTAAATCAAATTTACCATACATTCTAAGTTTTGCCTAGAGCCAAAGCTCTGATACCAGATGTAACGACCCGGTGTTTTCAACCATTCGCATCCGCACATGTCGGACTTGAATTGTTCAAAATACCGCGTTGTAAAAAATAAATTTGGCAGAACTCAGAATACTCGCAGCGGAATTTAAAAATACTTAGTGGTTCATGAAGCCACTATAAATATTCTTACTCAAGTAAAATTTACATAGTCTTAAATCCAATATAGTTTTAACTTATCAGTAAACAGTCCAAATGTCCACTAGTCTTGATTTCAAAATTTTAGATAAAGAACTGGAAAGGAAGTTTGCCAGCAGCTTGAAAGTGATCTACAGAAATCCTAGCTCCGGGATGAAAACTGAACTGCAACTCAGGCTGACCCGAGCGTAACATAAAACATAAACACTCGAGTCAGGACATACATACTTATATAGTGTAAGCTAATTCAAGTGTACTGTAATATAGAGCAAGTAACTTAAAGGATGCTTGGGATCGCCCATCCTCTAAGGATCCGTTAAACTATTTACTATGTAGTATATTGCGCTATTATAATAGTGTCTATGTATAAAATAAACTTACTTTTAAATAGCGTTAAGGCTTTACATTTTCCACCTTAACACAAATAATGCCAATAGTCTATACAGTACCGTAATACCTCCTGATCGGGAAGCTACCAGAGGGTACTCCATAGGTACGACACAAATAGAAACTCGTAGGAGGCTCGCTATGGTAGGTGACACGGCACAACTAGGCAATGCCAGGGTAGATATACCAATTGCTATCCGGACCGGTGGAAACGCGTAGCCGCAGTTACCGCCCACCTCGAACAACACTCCCAAATCAAAGGTGCGCACCAAAACAATCACAAGAGTAATAGAATGGCATACGAAGAAGTGCGTTCGATCAGAGGTGCTACCTCATTAATCCGAGAATCGCTCCTGTTTTAGCCACCTTATGCCAACTCACGGGAGTCGGGTCCACGTATTTACCTTAAAGAAACCGTCACCACCATCCTACTTCATTCTGGAATCTCCACCGCGTACACGGTTAGTCAAAGTGGTTTTCGGTATCGACAGAGAGTATGTCCATATCCGATCCCGGTCTCTTTGCCAACCAAACGTTATTATACCCCGTGGTTATAGTTTAAAAATGGTATTTTTACAAATCAAATATATTTCAAATACCTTCAATATCAAATTCTTGATTAAAACATTTCATTTGATAATATACCATTTCAACTTATTCAATTTAATTTGGAATTTATTGCTTTTAACAAACTTTAAAATCAATTTCTTCCTTTAAAACTATCCAAAGTCCATTTCTTAATTTTTATTAATTACATATTTAAATTCCAAAAATTTAACTTATTCCCAAAATAAATTTCTATTAAATTTAAATAAATCGAATTTCAATTTCTGCAGCACCTATGAAATGCTACCTAAAGTTTATGGGTTAAACAGTCCAATTTTAAAAGACAGCATTTAAATGCTGTAATAGGTTATTAACTTATCAATTTAGTTTAAATTCCAAATACAACTTATTATCAATTATTTCTTAACTGAAATCTCATCTTAACAAAAATCCAGAATTTTTCCAAATAAGTTATATTTATTTATTTAAAATCTTAACTCATTCAAAAATCATTTTTAAATCTTTATAAAATCCTTTAAATACATTAAACCACAATATTATAAACTTCCATTTAAAAATAATTTTTAAAATATTTCAGAAAAATATTATAGGAACCACGGGTCTGTATAAAATTTTCTAGCCTAGGTCAAGTGATACGGATTTATATCATTTCAATCCGCAATTTTACAAACCCCGGGTTCTATCATTTCAAACCCGCAATCCCAAGTTAAAATTAAACAGTTAACTGAATAAATGCATAATAATCATCGTTTTAGGCCTATCATTTCAGCCTTAACGATTTAAATTTATAGGGAACTTGCAGTGATGATTTAAATCAGTAAATAAACATTTAACAATATAACTACAGAAATATTACAACAGATAAATAACTGATGAGGTGTCAATTTAAATGGAGTTTAACATCCTACGTTATATTACAGACAGATAACAGTTAAATAATAATTTACACATACACTTGCGATAATTCACAGAAATATAGGCATGTTTGTCTGGTGAGAAAAACTCACCTGAAGGCTGCAGAAAAGTTTTGATTCAAAACGAAAATCCACCGGAAAAGAAACGAACAGAGAGTAACGATCAAATATCCCGGATGTCACGCCTAGATTCAAATCTATAACAAGATCCAAATACCGGATACGTGACTTTAGAAATTTACGGTCAAAGCAAAAATTAAAAATAGGACGAGAATTAGTTCGACTTGCTCGACCACTCCACTGGGTATACTATCAAAACATAACGAAACTTTTCCTACCCATTACTGAACCATGCCATTTCAAAAATCAAGGTAAAATTTACCTAAAGGCCATCTAAAACAAAATGGTAAAGTTTTTCTCCTATAGGTCGTGATATATGCATGTACAAGTGCATCCAATACTCTACTACCTACAGGCTTATGCACTGTCCCACACAACTATAAAGCATATTGCAGTTATATGCTTTTATATGCAACTAAACATTTCCACCTAACATCTTCTCTGTTATCTGAAGTATTACAGGCTTTCTCCCTTTTTTTTTCAACCGAATCTTATATATATATTTTATAAAACATGCACGGATACATCATTTCTTCTTTAAAATTTTTACTATCATCAATGAATAACTACCCAAGTCAGTTACCTAAAACACGGTCAAGATTTCACTAAAAGCCTGCCTATATGATATGCCTATATGCAACTGAAGGCTCACTCACTATGTCAACATGTTATATTCTGATGAACCCTGAAAACTCTCTTTCTCTCCCTCTGTTATATTCTTCTTTACTCTCGTTTTATATTTATTTATTTATTTATTTATTTATTTTTATTTTTTTTTTAAACATGTCTAACATCCTATGCAAAACAAAACTCACGCAACTCTCTGCCTACAACTTGCGTCTCTCTGCTATCTACTGTTACAAGATGGTAAAACATGCACAGATCATTAGTGATAAGTACATCCAGAATAACACTTACTACATCATAACTACACTAATTCCATAACCTAGCTTCCTATAGGTTATTGACCTGACTTGAATGAATTTGCAAGGTAATGTATTTCTCTTAAGACCTCATCATCAACACACATATCCACTGCTACTAGAAACAAGGTTTTTTTTTTCAAAATATATGTCTCGTAGGAAACTTGGCTGAGCACTAGAGTGGTAGTCAGGGTTGGAGTGGCCGAGCCAAAAGATGGGAAAGCAAAGGAAAAAAACTGAAGAAGGAAAACGGAGAGGATGCAAAAGAAGAAGAGGAATAGTAATATTACCTGATAGAAGCTTTTCTCCTTGTGGATGATGTTATGCAAGATGAGGAGATAAAATACGAACCAGGCTAATATATTTATAGAGGGGAGAGTTTGTTTTAGATGCAAGAAAACATATATACGTGAAGAAAATCAAAAGGGCTCGGTACAAAAATGGCAACATATCTTGGCATGCCTAAACAATTGATTGATAAAGCAAAATTTCGTACGTTCAAAAGTTTGAATGTGAATACCTTGGCAAGAGATTGAAAAAAAAAACGGCAGCATTGATAGAAGATTGAACGTTTTGCAGATAAAGAATTGATTTGAGGCGAAATCAATGGAAAAAGAAAAAGCAAGCAGAGCTCAGTGATTTATTTCCAGTTTTTATCTTGTTTGAATGGATAAGGCTCGTGTGATTTTAGGGACCACGGTTAGCAATTAGATTTGATTTTATATGCGTGATATTCATTGCCAGTTTATGAGTTTTGATTTCAACATTTTTTTTTTGATAGTTGCATGATTGTAGATTGAAGAAACGGCATTTGGAAGAACTGATATTAGGCAAGAGATTGATTTTAGGCAAAAGATATTTGGATACAAAAGTTTGTTATAAATGTTTAAAACAAATTTTGACAGTTAAAACAAAAGTAACGTTTGTTATAAAAATCACTAACTGATATTTTAATCGATAAGTATATTTAAATATGATTTTTACTTTATATGCGTGATTATAGGAACGAAAAATTTTATCTTGCAAAATAAAGGCAGTGGAAACAGAGAGATATAAATAGGAATGTGAGAATTTGAAAAGATAGGCAAGGTTAAATTTGAATGCATGAGTTGATTTTAGGCAATCAAATATATTGGTCCATTTAGGTTGCGTGAATAAATGAATACAGTGACATGCTCAAGAAACAAAAAGGTAAGAGGCAAATGCCAAAAATGTTAAAAGAATAAAATTTTGTGTTACGCGCAAAGGAATGCAAAATTGATTTTCTCTCAAATGATATATGCGTGATTTAAGAAGAAATATATGGTATGTTTAAATCAAAAAAGGAAGAGTTGATTATTATCATTATATTTTAAAGAACAGTTATAAACAGATTTGAACGTTTCCTTTTTAAATTCAGATTTGCGTGCTTTTTTTTTCTTTGATGCCTGGATATGCACGTTATTCCTCTGGATTTGAGATAAGGCTTGCGAAAATATTAATTGCCAGTTATACAAAGCTTTGGATTCTATACTTTATATGCGTGATTAAAGTAAGCGTTGATTTTGTATACAGACCATTGATACGATATTTTAAATACATATGGATGTTGAAATATGATTTTTAAAATACGCCAAACTGACGTAATATAAAACACCCAAGATTTATATAAAAATAACGTTTTAAATTTTATACGTTTATTACGTTACTTGTACCATAAATTTTACGCGTCCTATAAACGCGAAATCCAACAGTTCGTTAATACTCTAAATTCTTCAAAATTATTACTTAACAAACTTAATTGGTTTTCACATATTATATATATATACAAAATTCCTTTTATTAAAATTCAAATGGAGTTGTCTTTTAACAAAATTAACCGTTTCACAACTTTAAGTTTCCATATTTAGTATTTTAAGGAAATGATTTAAATCAAATTATATATGCATATATATTGGGAAGTAAATTTTACTGGAAAGAGAAAAATAACGGATTAAAATTCTATACGTTTTATTATATATAATCTTATATGTATATAGTATTTATTCTCTAAATTTAGGTGCCCTTTTTAACGCGTAATTTCCTAGTTCATTTATACACAAAAAAAAAATTCGAAATTCTGACCATGCTAAGACTCGAACTCGTGACCTGTCGTGAATAGCCCAGATGTTTTAAACACCTAAGCTATTAATGTTTTCTTAATTAAAACTTGATTTTGCTAGACATTAAGTTATTTACCATATTCGACAAAACCCCAAATTTCCAAATTAAAGTTAATTCTTAACCATGTCAAAATTTCAGAGATCTTATTATTTAATTAAAAATTTGGTCAATTGTTTTTTTTTATATTTTTATTTTTAATCACTTTAAATAAACCGCAAAGTTTTTTTTTTTTTTAGAAAAATACAAGTGAAAAATACTTGTTAAAAAAAATTGGGCTGTTACAGATGATATGGAAGTGGCAAGCTTGTGTTGTAGGGAAGGAAGTGTGGAAGGTGGTTGCGTTCGAAATATGATGGGGTTTGAGAGTCTGGAGTGCAGGCATGAGGGGTTGTTTGGTCGCGGTCGGAGGTTGTCTTAGGAGGAATATGGGTGGTGAACATGTGGTCAGAGGAGGTGGGCACGGGAGACATGTTAGATGGAATGGAGATGTGGTTGCGAATGGAAATTGGTGGAGAGAGAGAAAGAGTGTGTTCAGTGATAATCATTTTAGATGTGTATGAAAGCTTCATATTATATATATTTATATCATTATTATTATTTTTCTTTGAAAAGCAAATTGAGAGAGAAGTGAAAGGATGTAGGGTATGAAAGGACGATTCGGAGAATAATATGTTGCAACTAGGGGAATAAAAAAGTGTACAGCTGAATTTTAGAAATAGTAATGGAAAAAATGCTATTGGTTTACATGATGGAAAATGGAAAGGCATAAGGAAACCAAAAAGATTCCAAAATATGTACCGATGTGGCTAAATGTTTCGCAGCTTTCGCCATGTACCAGACACCAAAATACAAAAATGAATATATTGTGGAGATCAGCACGACGAGACGAACAGAATGGTACACAAATATGGGAGATACGATCATCCTATCAAAAGTTGATATTCGTTGCCAAAACTGCCGCCAACACGCCGAAAATAAGATAAACGGAGCTATAGTAGTCCCAATTTGGCAAAACGAAATATAGCATCTCACTAACAAAATGGTTTACACTTTTATTATATAAAAATATTCAGGTTTCGAAAAAAAATTATTTCCATCAATTTAACTGATTTTGAACTGAAATTGAAATTTTCACAACAGAACTAGCTTCCATATCCTTTGATGAAAATCTGAAATTTGCTACGTTTAAATAGATGCATTACAAATATCAAATTTTCATTGCCAAATTTTATTGTTTAATTTCAAGAAAAATTTCAATTAATTATGTTATAAAGAAACTGTTAAAATTTTATGGGTCGTTACACTCTCCCCTACCCAAAACTTTTCATCCCCAAGAGATGGGAGAATAGAAGTAACAGAAAGGAAACATAGATTCAAATACAAAATACAAAAATTAATTCAAAATCCAATAAATTTAATTTGTTTTAAATTGATGAATATACAACAATTTTAGTTTTAATCCATTTTGTTCAATTAATAGCTATTCATTGTATTCATATTTTGTTGATTACAATTTAATATATTTCAATCAATAGATTTTATTTCAGTTTATTAACATTTGTTACAAAATTTTCTTTCAATAAAAACTTATTTGATTTAACTCATTTATTAAATCTATTTATCTTCAGTTGAGTTGATTCCACTAAAATTCAATTTCAACTATTTTTAAGTCCATATTTATTTACTTAAATAGTATTTTCATTTTTTTTATTTCACTTACATTACCCATAACATCAGTTAAATGTATAAAAAGTCATTATAACAATCTAATTTTTATTTATAATTACCCTTAATAAAATTTCATTTTTGGACATCTCTTTACTTACATTTATATTGTATATTATTCGGTTACATATCCTCATTCACATTTTAACTTTTTGAATAATCAGGTAAGTTATATATATGTCTTAGAATGCAATTGAGTACTATACAGATAAATTTTATCCTAGTTCAACTGTTTCAAGTTATTTCAATTCCATTTCTTATTTTAGACACTCCAATTATTCAAAATTTAGCTTCATTTCTATAATTGAAAACCATCGCTTAATATAGAACTTAAGAGGCAAATTTCCAGTTTCACTTCAAAACAATTTGTAATAAACATACATATATATATTTTATACATCAAATCATACTCAAGAAATTTCAAATCAAATCCATTTTCCAAACAAAATGTAGCAAAGCTACTAACTGGTCTCTCCACTTTGAGATTTGAAAATGACTGTCGATGATGCTACAGTCAACACCGAAATTATTTTCCAATGATAAAAGAGAAGAGTATTGACTTATTTCCTTTAATATTCTTTGGAAACTATTTTCATTCGAAAGTATCTTTAAATAATATATTTATATATATCATTCCAAAAGTTTAAAAACCAAAGTTTGAGAAGCACCGGAGATTTAATTCTCAAATCCTTAATTTAAGTTCATTTTATATGCCAATCAGATTTATAAACCATGCTTTAAAATTTCAACTTCTTATAACGTGCAACAATAGTTAATGGTTGACAAAACAATAAATGATAATCTAATATTATCATTTCTAATAACCAATTCATTTAACTATCTAATTTCATAAAATTATACTTATATATATAATATAATTATACAAAAAAAATTCATTTACCAATTCCAAAAACAATCTTGTATTGGTTTGCTCTGTTCAAGTGTTTGGAATCCCTATCGATAGCATTGGCCAAGCGAATCGATCGGAACCCCAATTCAACGTTAACAACTCAAACAACATAATATAAATAATTTATTTTAGTTACAAACACACTACTTCGCAGGATGATTCAAGAATGGATTATAGAACAAGGATAGAGATTCAAACTCAGAGGGACCCTAATCAAAGTGAATTCTAACTAAGGTAGATAGGCTCAAAAGGATAATTAAATTACAAAAGGAAAGGTGGACGGACATAATAATTGCGAGTGACCTTAACCGGATCAACCGAGACTTAGAAAAGATGAAAATATCATCAAAAAAATAGAGGCAACTTGTTGAAAATATCATGGAACACGCGATTCAAATCGACGAACAAGGTAGGAGCATTGGTTAATCCAAAAGGTATGACTAACCATTTATAGAAACCATTCGTCCAGGAGGAAGGAAAATAGGTCAAGCTCCTAAAATAAGATCAATGCAGAATTCAATTTCTCGCATGAGAGGAGGAGGAGAAGTGACTTCACCGAAACATCAAGATATTTCCTAACTATCAAGTTGGAGTCAAGATCACCAGACTGAGAATTAAGCAAAAAGATAAATCTGCCTATAGAATCCTAAGGCATTCGACATTCGATCATAAGAGAATTATCTTAGTCATCTATTAGAGAAATGATTCGGCCTCAGCAAGAGAAAACCGCATCAAAACCAAGGATATAGAAATCTCTTGTGATTCGATGGTTGATGTAAAGGAGTTCCACCGCTTTACAAATCATACAAAGTTTGGTGAGACTGGCAATGGAATTAGTCCCACACAAGAATGAGGTTGACAGTTGAGGTTGAAGCTATGGGATGGTCCAGTATCAAAAGAACACGAACAAGATAAGACAAGAATGGATTTCAAAATGAAGGGGACAGCTTCAAAAATTCATAGGAACCCAAGTCAAAGAGGAAGAAACTCATGCTCGAACGAAGGTGATTCTATAATTAAATTTGCTCTATATGCTAAGTTTTGCCTAAACCAGAGCTCTGATACCAACTGTAACGACCTGGTATTTTGAACCATTCAAATTGACAACTATCCACTCATGTCAGACTTGAATTGCTCAAAAAACAGATTGTAAATTTATGTTTGGCAAAACTTAACATATATAGTAAATAAATCAATCACAGAATCATAGATATAGATTATTACAAAAATAAGCAGCAGAATAGATAAATAGTAGTTCATGAAGCTACTATAAAACATCAAGGTCTGAAACAAAATGAACAGAATCTCAAATACGAATAAATCTCTAATACACAAGCAACTGACGAGTCTGAACATAAATGACTGGAATAAACTAAAGTAATTGAAAGTTGGATAGATAGGTAGATCATCAAACAAAGCTCCAATGTCCAAGGTGAATCTTAAATGTTGTAACACTCAGACTGACCTGAGCATAAAGCAAAACACAAAACAATCGAGTCGGGATTAACATTCTTATATCAGTAAATTTAACTCAAGTGAAATGTCATCTGAAATACGAGTAACTTAAAGGATGTTTGGGATACCAATCCTCGAAGGATCCGTGGAACTATCTATTATGTAGTAATATACGCTATTATAATATGTCTATCAGTAAAGTATTAAAATAGCATAAAGGCGTTGCCCATATCCCCCTTAACAAATTTTATATATTCCCATGGTCTATAAAATACTGTAATTCCTTCGTAAACTGGAGGGCTATTAGAGGGCACTCCATAGGTATGGTACAAACCAAACTCATAGAAGGCGCGATAAGGCATGTGACAGGGCATGCGAGGCAATGCCAGGGTAGAAATATAGTTTGCACTCCCGGACTAGTGGTAACACATAGCAGCTACTACCGCCCACCTCGAGACACACTCCTAAATCAAAGGTTCACCCAATCAAATCATAGAAGCAATAGAATGATATCGAAGAAACGTGCTCGATAGGGGTGTGATCTCACTTGGATCAGTTTAGCTCTTGTTTTAGCCACATCTAGCTAACTCACGGGAGTCAAGGCTGACCAAGACCTCATATAGAATCATCACCAAACTATCCTACTTCGTTCTAGAATCTCCACCATAAACACAGTTGTTAAAGTGGTTTTCGATATTGGCAGAGAGTATGACAATTTCCGGTCCCGGTCTCTTTAACAGACAAGCACTTATTTCACACCGTGGTTATTTCATTTTTAATAGTTCATACTTCATATCAAAAAATCATATTCAATTCAAAACCATATCAATTCGATATCATTATTCACTTTAGATAATATTCATTTCCATAATCCTAACACTTTCAAAATCAGAACACTTTCGAAATCATAACACTTTTGAAATCATAACACTTTCCAACTTAAACAATTTAGATAATGAAAATATTATATATATATATATATGTATGTATGTATATATTAAAATAGTTATAAATTAAAATAGTTTGTGTATTTAAATAATTTATATATTAAAATAGTTGTAAATGAAAACTAGTTTATAATTATTCAAAGGGATTATGTTGAAATAGTTTCCAAATTAGAATTTGTTTCATCCAATTCAAATCAACTTAAATTCCAAAATTCAATTTAAATCAATTCCAGTTCCACACTTTCAATTTAAAGGGTGAAAGATTCAATTCAAATTCTCCATAAACCATTTCGATTTTTATCGATTTCAAATCTGTGTTTAAACTATCTCTTCAATTCCAATGATTCAAAGTTTAAATATTCAAACATTTTCAATATAAGTTTCATTTAGATTTCAATATTTAACTATAATTTTATTCAAATTGGAAAATATTCACTTAATCATTTTAATAACAATTAAATAAAATCTCAATTTTGTAAACTTAAATCAATATTATATATTCAATCTCAATTTTATTTAAAACTGAGAATATTCATTTAATCACTTTTATCAACTCAAGTTATCAATCATATCTTTTAAAATCTCAAAGTCAAGAAGTTCAAATCAATTCTTATTTAAATCCACTTATTAACCAACTTAAATTCCATTTCAACATTAATTTATCTTTCCAACCTTTATTATTAAAGTTATAAAAATCTATCTTTAAAATGATAATATAAATTTAAATAAATACTTAAACATATTATAAACCAATTAACTTAAATTTTATTAAATTAAATTTTATTATTAAATGTATTTTGTATTAAATCTTATTTTATATATTTTAAAAAAATATAAGAAAACACTTAAAATTTAGATTTTCAAAACTAACTTATAAATTTAAATTTCAAAAACATATAATTTTAAAAGTCAAAATTTTACACATATATTAAAATAAATTCTTTATATTATAATTCAATAAGTCAATATTCAATAAAATCCATATATTTCATTTCAAACTTTGGCAATTATTTATTTTCAAAATAGACCAATGGTGTCCGTATATAATTTTCTATCTTATGGTCAAGAGATACAATATTTATCATTTCAATCTGCAATAATTTAATATTCACAGTTGTATACCATTTCAACCCGCAATTCCAAAATTTCAAAATCAATGAAAATCGCTTGGGTTTATCATTTCAATCCATAACGATTTTCCCCTAAGCTATAAGATCGTTCGGGTATGTATTATTTCAACCCATAGGGAAATTTCAAAACTAACAGGGAACTTGCATGGTGAAAATAAATATGATAATAATATAACATATAAACAAGAGGCATTTATCATCAGTAACAATTTAGATATAATATATACAACAGGTTATGGTGTTACATGTCATTGGTCAATAATTACAAATAGCGGCACATTATATTTAACGGACGAATAACTTAACAATTCAAATTTAACAGCATATTTCAATAATCATTTCATATGAATCAAATTTACTAAATATAATAATGTTAATCGTGAGTGATTGCTCACCTTTCAAGGCTAGAGAAATCAAACAACTCGACAAGTTACGAACTGAATCACGAACTAGACAATCGACCAACCCAAATGATAAATCCCATAGAAGAGCAATGTGGACCCAAGATCAATAAAACGACATACATATATATATATAACTTTATATGAAATATATATATATATATATATATATTAAAATCAATATTCAATTTGAAAATGCTTATTTGAAATAAAATCTATATATACTATATTTCAAAATCATTATTTCTTAAACAAATCAAGTAAAATCACAATATTTATATATATTTATAAATATATATATATATATATATATATATATATATATTTCAAAATTTTCAAATGAACATTTAAACACAATATATGTATCTTTAAAGCTATTACAAAATCACTATATTATATATTTGTTTTAAAATCAATACTCAATTTGAATCACATATCAAAATAAACTCTCTATATATAAAAAAATCAAATTTAAATTCAAAACCCATAAATTTTATATATATATATATACATATTATATTTCAAAATATTAACATAACATATTATATACATATATTTCAAAATATCAATATTCATCAAAACATATATATATATATATATATATATATATAAATCAATATATCTATATATCGTAAAAATCAATACTAAAAGAACCAAGATATATATCTATATGTATATATATCCATCGGCTGCTCATGTTTTTGCATGGTGTGTTCACGTGGAAGGGGAGCAAGGTGATCTGGTAAGTGGAGGGAAGGTCCTAATGGTTGTTATGACTATAGGCTGCAAGGAGTGTGGTTGTAGGGGTGTTGTACGGCTGCTCTGGAGGTTTCAGGGCGGTAGTGCTTGAGAGATGGGGTCGGCTCTTAGATGTGGCTCTGCGTGCTAGAAAAATGGTGGTTGCTGGAGCTTTGGGCTGAGGTGGGAGGGGATCGGATGGTCTGTGAAGGTGGATTCATGGGTTGCTAGCGTTGCAAGGTCAAAGAAAGATGAAGAGACCATGGCCTAACAGGGTTCGGTGTGCTCAGTCGAAGGTTACTGTTTGAGTGTAGGCCGATGATGCGGAGGGGCTAGGAAGCTTCGGTTATAGGTGGATGCGGATGATGGGGAAGTGGCGAGCTCGGGCTGTAGGGAAGTGAGAGTGGAAGGTGGTGGCATTCGAAATATGATGGGGTTTGAGGGTCTGGAGTCTAGGCGCGAGAGGCTGTTTGGTTGCGGTCGGAGGTTGTCCCTGGAGGAACGTAGGTGGTGAACATATGGTTGGAGGTGGTGGACACGGTGGACATGTAAGATCGAATGGAGACGCAGTTGCGAATGGAAGATGGAGGAGAGAGAGAGAGAGAAAGAGTGGGTTTGGTTATAATCATTCCAGATCTGCATGAAACCTTCGTATTATATATATTTATATTATTATTATTATTTTCTTTGAAAAGCAAATTGAGAGAGACGTGAAAGGAGGTGGGCTTTGAAAGGATGATCCAGAGAATAATATATTGCAACTACGGAAATAGCAAAAATGTACAGCTAAATTTTAGAAATATTGATGGCAAAAAGGCTATTGGTTTACACGGTGGAAAATGGAAAGACACAAGGAAACCAAAATGATTCCAAAATGGGTACCGATGCGGCTAAATGTTTCGCAGCTTTCACCACGTACTGGACATTGAAATACACAAATAAATATACGGTGGAGATAGGCACGACGAGATAAAAAGAATGGTACACAGATAGGAGAGATACGACCATCCTATTAAAAGTCGATATTGTTGCCAAAACTACTGCTAACATACCGAAAATAAGATAAACGGAGCTATAGCAGTCCAAATTTGACGAAAGAAAATATGGCGTCTCACTCAGAAAATGATTTACATTTTTATTATATAAAAATATTTAGGTTTTGAAAATATTTTATTTCCATCATTTTAACTGATTTTAAATTGAAATTGAAATCTACACAACAGAATAAACTTCCATTTCCTTTGATGAAAATCTGACATTTTCTTTGTTTAAAAAGACGCATTCCAAATATCAAATATTCATTGCCAAATTTTAATGTTTAATTTCAAGCAGAATTTCAGTTAATTATGTTATAAAGAAACCACTAAAATTTACGGATCGTTACATATTTTTAATAGTTATTTATGAATTATTTAAGTAAAAGTTTTATTATATGTAAACATGCTTTTTAAAATGTTTTTAATAAATTTTAAATTATTTATTGTTGAGTAATATTTTATATTGATATTTAAAACTATTTATAAGTATTTTAAATGGATGGGTCCATTTCAAAAAAATACCCTAAGTGCTCCAATCTTTGATTGATATAAATTGGTTAGCAAACATGATAGATGACTTGGTATGTTTTGATGTTGCCACTGTCAAGAGAGATTGATTAGTTTATGATAAGGCGTTGATAGAGGTGAAACCAAATCGTCTTTTGTTGTCCGTTATTCCTCTGGAACCATCTCCTGGTCTTGTTGCTATCATTGATGTGGACTATTTATAAAAGCCACCAATATGCACTTTGTGCAAGTCCTTTAGTCATATGGTCGATGTGTGCAGGTATACCGCAATGCTCCCACAAAAATATTTGTCTACCTCTGTTCTGCCCTCCTTGTAAAATCCCTCTTCGTAGGCCTTTGAAGAGATCATGGGTTCCGAAGGGATCATGCTTTCCTGACAAACTAGCTGGTGCTCCTGTACTACCATCAGTGGTTGAAGTTATAGATACAAATTTAGAGGTTGTTGTTGAAGCTCCTTCGTCGGAGACACCCCTTTCCGATGTTGAGTGGATTGCTGGTGGTGATGTTTGGATTCATCAAACTGGTATGTGTTACAAACCTATGGGGAGAAATTTTTCAAATTCATTTCTAATGACATTCTAGACCTCCGATGTTTGCACTATGTTCCCATTGACAAAGTGTTGGCACCTGCGATGGATGTAATTAAGTATTCACAATAGCGAGCTTTTGTCAGATGATAGTTAGGATAGGAAAGGGAATTACTCTTTAGGCACTAATGTCTCCTTACGAGGGAACTCTAGGTCTCATTCTTTAGGTGACTCAGGGGGTTAGGCTTTTCCTATGGCTTTATTTCTTGTTGTTGTACTTTATAGAAGTTATTGTAGTCAACACCACTCCTATTCTAATTTAGCTGTTGGGGTATCTTTTCTCCATAGCTATTAAAATTTGTAAAGTAGTGTGACCACTATAAAAACTAGCTTGCCCGTGCAAAATAACAACATATTGTTTTGCCTGCAAAAAAAGAGTGTGTGCGCGTGTGCTTAAGTTTGAAAAAGTATGTTAAGTATTTTATTAAAGGATAAGTGGTTCTATTATAACATTAATCTAGAATTAATGATTTTGAGAAGTAATTAAATGTATATTACTTTGTTAAATAAGTGTAGATATACATAGGTCTTTAAAAATAATTATTTAAAGATAATGACAAGTACGAAATGGTTTTGGGTTTATATTAATGATGTTTAAGCAACATTTGTTTTTAACCTATTTCAGTATTCTTTTGAAATGTGAAATCTTATTAAGAGACTTGTGAATATTCTTATATTTTGGGATAAGAATATGAATGCATTTCTACGAATATAAAGAGTAGAAATAAATAGTGAATTAGTAGTATACATGTATATATCTTTTGTATATGTATTTTAAATATATATACAACTATTTGCAAAGAAGTATTACTTATTAATAGAAGTTCTAAATAATAAAATAATTAAATAAGTAAAAAGTGGATTAGAAGTAGCTTATGTGATTTAATCGCACTTTGTGTATTTACTTGTTTATGGAAAGTTTTAATTCTACACTTGGAATTAATAGTCGACAAAGCAGGCTTGTTCTATATATGAGAGTTCAGAATAATGTTTGAGTAAGACTTGGACTAAATAATGGTCTAACCTACCAGCTTCACTATTAATTGAGGGATAGTGTAAGTTGAAAAGGTCAAAAATGTGATAAGTACATGAGACTCCAGTTCCAAATACAATCTTTCGTTTTGTGCTAGATAATCGATTAGTTGACTATCGAAATTGACTGATTAACTTAGGAAGTATATCAAAGCTTCATGGCTTCATATGGTTGGTATCACCCAAGGAAGACTTTTTGATATGAAACGTCTCTTGCTTTAAGAATGTATATATGAGATTTTCTGGGGAGGTCTCCTTTATATTATTTGCTTGCTTCTACAGAACCGAAATTGAGTTAACTAGAAATTCACTGATTCAGTTTTGAAGATTCGGAGATCGGATAAGTATACTTATGTATTAATTACCAAAAACCACTTCAAAACTGCTATGCGAGTTCTATATTTTAGAATCCGTTGTGGAGTGAAATGTTATAGATTTGAACTGTTTATCCTGAGGTTAACTATAACGAAGAGGTCAGCACTAACATTTCGAACAGATGTTATAGAGTTGAATTATTTATCCTAACGTTAAATCCAAGGGAGAGGTCAACATTAGTATTCATCGAATGACTTATGCTAGAATCTATAGAGAGGTTAGAGATCTATTCGAGTGGTGAAGACTTGTGTGATGAGATGTTGAACGTGATTTACCATCACTAATGATAGAAAATAGAGTAGGATCATAGCCAAAGGGTTTAGCCAACTCAAGGATACATCAACTTCAAATATTTAGAGATGGTTTCATTTGAGTTGCATGTGACTTGATGGTATTCGATATCACGTGTTAAAGCATGGACCGGCTATGTTTACCTTTACGATATATTTTGTCTAGAGATATGCATGGTTTTGGAAGGTAGATTCTAACCCTTGTCAAGACGTCTGCCTTAGTTTACTGGGAGCGTCTCAGATAGAAATCATATATGAACACACCTTAGTGCTTTTAGCTGTATTTCTATTGTTGCGTTGTGAGATGCAGGCAGCACGGCTATTTTTTTGATTTATATTCTATGCCCTAGACACTATCTAATATATTGCTAAATGTACTTATTAAATGGTTTGGTTATTTTGAGGGAATAAATGTTAGGATGATTCGAATGGTTGTTATATGTTTACAATTCTTAAGTTTCTCACACTAGACTTATATCTGACTCATGGTTTTATCTTTTCCTTAATTCCTCAGTTATGCTTTCGCGCATTTTGAGAAAGTTGGGTTTTCGTTGATATTTTTTGGAGCTTGAAGAAAAGAGCTGGATGCCTTTACATATCATAGTGTTTTATTTCCATTCCACTGCTAGTATGTATATATCAGTATTTGCGAGGACAAGTTGTTATAACTTTCTAGGCTAATGACAATACTTAGAATTGTAACTTTGAAATGTTATGTATCTTAAAGTGAAAGTTTGTATTATTTTTTGATATTATATATTATCATTTTCCTGTGAGATTCAGATGTCTTGTTCTCTTCTATCTAGTTCTTTTTGTATTTTACACTAACAATTTGTCTTTCTAATATGAGTCGACGGAATAGAGATCTTAAGGCTAAATTAACACTAAGGGGTGAATAGCATTTAAGTAATTATATGAATATTTTTCAAATTATTTAATATTCTACTTGGAATGATGTAATTACCAATCATAGAAACAATCACAAAATCAAAGTACAGATAAAAGTAAATGCAGTAATAGTAAATAGAAAGCACACACCAGGATTTTATACTAGTTTGGAGTTACCTTACATCTAATCCCGCATAATTCCTTGTATAAATTTCTTTGCAAATTGATTTCAAGGCTACGAGACACACCCTCTAAAATCCTGACCTTTGGGTAGAGTCACTTGATATTTGGGTGTGATGACTCGGGATTTTGAAACAATATCAATTTTATAATCTGAATTAAAAATTAAATTGATTTGATAATCTTTGTAGTAAGATTTGAATTAATTTAATAATCCAATTAAATAGATATTAAATTGATAGATTTTATCTTTTTAAATCTAATAAATTGTTATCTATTTATAATGTATATAGAATATGTGTACATTGAAAATAGATATTGTTTAATCTAATAAATAAATAAATCTTGTTTTCGATAAATATATATATATATATCATTAGTAAAAATTGGGAATTTTGATTCTATTTAAAAGTTAAACTTTTTAAAAAGGGTTATTTATAAATATGTTTTTAAATACATAAGGTAAATTATTGAAATGTTTTAAAATATGTTTAACTCAAGATTTAAATTTAAATAAATAACAATTGTTGGTGTGTTTTCACCCATATGTTTCCACCCTTCACTGAACCAAGTCCATCGATTAAACCAACCTACTGCCGAATCAAGTCCTCACCTCCAATAACTACCGGTCCAGATCATGGCCGAACCAACACAGGACCTACTGAACCAGACACACCGGACCAACCTGCCACATCTCACCACCGAACCAGACACACCGGACCAACCTACCACATCTCACCACCGAACCAACCTTCTCCTCTACCACCGAACCAGCCACACCGGACCAAGTCGTCTCCAACTATTTTCGAACCAAGTGGATGCCGAACCAACTCTGCCAGGTCCGATTGCTTTAGCCCAGGCCCACCAGAAGCTATATACATCCAGGACCCCTGCCCCCAACCTCACTCTATAAATAGAGGAGCATGGGTACAACAATGGGGGACAAGTTTGAGAGCTCAAGCATGGATAGAACTTTCAAACAACTTTCAGTTACTTGTAATCAAAGCTTTGTACTTGTAATCTGAATAGAAAAGGAGAACAACATATAAAGTGGACGTAGGCACGTTCTGGCCGAACCACTATAAATCTATGTGTCTTTTACAGTTTAGTCCCTGCTTTTTATATATTTGCATAAATCACCCAAATCACTAAGAACAACTTAAAATCGACTAAATCATACGACTTGGAGGTGTTTGCCCATTTTTTGTCCAAACATTTTTGGTGCTTTCGCTGAGAACTGAACTCAGGGAGCTCGGAGCTTCAGTTTCTCCCACTCAACCCTTTTCCTATCAAGATCGTTCATTGCTTGGAAAACATGCCTCCCGGACGGAAGAAAGTTGCTAACGAAGGAAAGAACATCACAACTGGCAGTATCCCAGATCCAGTGATCAGAGATCAAGACAATCATCCGGTCCCAACAGCAAATGTAAATCAGGCAAATCCGACAGTCCCTACTACGGAACAACCAATTACAAGGGCGGATCTGGACAAGGTTGTGGCTGAAGTAACTAACCGCTTCGCATCTCAACAAGAAGCCTTGGTGGACCAACTCATGTCACGCTTAAGGGATGCTGAAGATCCAACCGCAACACTGAATCATGGGGAGAGTTCCAGTCTGGAGGATTTGGGAGACGACAAAGGTCTTTCTAAGAGGCTAACAACAAAAACAGCAATGGTAAGAGCCAAGCCCGGACTCAGCCCGAATTCCGACCCGAGGAAACACTTGGAACCGAACCCAACAGGGGAGGTACCAGGAAGGGGTCGGATGTAGCTGAGCCTGCCATGCTACCTAACCATGGAAACACCATAGACGGGGCCGAGCTGGAGTACAGCCCGAAGTTGGACCCGAAGAAGTGCTGAGAACAGAACCCAGCAGGGGAAGATCAAGGCAAGGGCCAAATATGGCTGACCCCAGCGTACCCCCGGAAGACCAGAGGCAACATTTGGAGAATGGTAGACGATACCATCCTTACAGGTCATCTGGACGGAATCAATCCCGCAGGGAAGAACCAAACTCATTTCTATCCGCTCCAAGTTCTGATGAAAGGATGGCGCAATTGTTTAGAGAGTGCGTCCGATGGGATCAAAGAGAACGAGAGATAGGCACTAGGGTAACCAGCCCCTTCACCCGCAATATCGAAATCGCCATCACCCCCCGAGAATGGAAAATGCCAACAATGGAACCTTACAAGGGAAACTCTGACCCCGTCGTACACTTACAGAGATACACACAGCATATGCTCATGAGTGGGGCGACAGAAGGAGTATTGTGTAAATGATTTCCACTCTTCTTGGCCGATCTAGCTACCTCCTGGTTCTGCCATGTGCCCCAAGGGTCCATCAGCTCATGGGAAATGTTGAAAGAAAAGTTCATCAGCCAGTTCCGCATTCATGTGGAACAGCCCAAGGACGCTTATTCCCTATCTAATATCAAACAGAAACCCGGAGAGACAGTGCAACAATATCTAACCCGATTCAACGCCGCAGCGGCCGCGGTCCAAGATGCCGACGAGAAACTTATCCTAATGGCCCACTGCAGTGGTGTGCATCCGGATACTAAATTTGCTAGGAGACTAACGAAAGAAAAGCCAGCTACCATACCCGATTTCTTCCATGAAGCCGGGAAATATATGAGACATGAAGACGTTGCCATCGAAAGGCTGATAGGGAAACAAACCAAGGCAGCCCATGGCAACACACCCGCAGTAGCAAAGGACGTTCGAAGAAATGACTCCAGAGATAGTGCTGGGGGCAAGAAGGGAGAAAAGCGTTTGTATAGGCCAGGACCGAGATTTGACTCTTACACCATTTAAATGAAACGATCGAAAACATCTTCTTGGCCACTCAAGACGAAGTCAGATACAAGCACCCCCCGCACAAGAAGGAGTCAGATAATGCACTCAAGTCTGGAAAGTTCTGCCGTTTCCACGAATCCCATAGACATGACACAAATGAATGCCACCATCTCCGGGACTTGATTGAAGAACACATCAGAAGGAAAAGACTAGAGCGCTATGTGAAAGGTCAGAACAGGACTTCGACTCCTGCCAATGAGAATCCAGGGCTACCCCTCCCGGAAGTAGGCGGAGGAAATCGCAACACCAGCGGCTCCAGTCAAGAGAAGATAGTGGTCCTTACCATATCAGGAGGACCACACATCGCCGGCGGAAGCTGGGCAGAGATGGAGAAATACGGTAAGTCACTTAGAAACAATGAAGGCTACGTTAATTCTGTTACAGAAGAACGCCACCCGAAACGGAAAGAGAATGATGGTATCACATTCAGTCAGCGTGATCTAGAGGGGAAGGCAATACCCTCACATGGATCCTATGGTCATCTCTGCCTGGTTCGGCCCAGCCAAGGTTTTTCGAATCCTAGTAGACACTGGAAGCTCAGTAAATATCCTATTCAAGCACGCTTTCGAAAAAATGAAGCTGTCAATAAAGGATGTGTCTCCCTGCAGCAAACCGCTGCATGGTTTCACTGGAGATGCGAAGATGCCCCTCGGGCAACTGGACCTCTTTGTTGAAATAGGAAGTCATCCCCGCTCCGTTGTGCGAAAACAAACATTTGTACTAATAGAGAACCACTCGGCCTACAACGCCTTTTTGGGAAGACCAGCCTTGTCTGACTTCCAAATTGTCCTAGCCCCATGGTGCTTGAAGATGAAATTTCCAACAGATAACGGAATAGGAGAAATAGAGGAAGATCAAGATGCTGCTCGAGACTGCTATGTAACTGAACTTCGCAATAACCGCAGAAAAGATAAAGGAAAAATGCAGAGACTACTCTCTGCATAAAAAGCTTGGAAGCATAGCAATTAAAGAAAGCCCCTCCTCTTCGATATACCAGCAATCCTTTCAACGAATTAGACCCCAGGGATAAAGAGGAGGAGGCCACCACCGAGCCTGCAGAGGCTACGGAATTTATACCTGTAGACAAACACGACCCAAGTAGACTACTAAGAGTTGGATCTCAGTTAAGAGCGAAGTTGAAGGATCAACTCGTCGATTTTCTTCGCCACAACATGGATGTATTTGCATGGACGCACGCCGACATGACAGGAATCTCCCCAGACGTAGCATGCCACGCACTGAACATCGATCCCACCAAGATGCCTGTAAAGCAGAGAAAGAGGAGCATGGGGGCAGAACGATCAGCAGCCCTCGAGGAAGAAGTAAAGAATTTACTTGCCAATGACTTCTCCAGAATGGATCGCCAACCTGGTACTGATAAAAAAGGATAACGGGAAGTGGCGAACATGCATCGACTTCTCCAACTTAAATGACGCTTGCCCGAAGGACTGCTTCCCACTCCCCCGAATCGATCAGCACGTGGGCAGCACAGCCGGACACGAACTCTAATCCTTTATGGACGCATACTCAGGATATAACCAAATCCCTATGCACGGCCCCGATCAAGATCACACTAGTTTCATCACTGACCAGGGATTGTACTGCTACAAAGTAATGTCTTTTGGACTTAAAAACGCCGGAGCCACTTATCAGCGCCTCGTCAACAAGATGTTCGCGGAATTAATAGGACAAACTATGGAAGTTTATGTGGATGACATGCTGGTAAAATCGAGGAAAGCCAACGATCATATAAACCACCTGGACGAGATGCTTCAATTACTTCGCCAATATGGAATGAAGCTGAATCCTCTAAAGTGCTCCTTCGGAGTATCGTCGGAAAAGTTCTTGGGATTCATCGTCCATGCCAGGGGGATTGAAGCAAACCCCGAACAAGTCCAGGCTTTGCAAGATATCAAGATACCATCCACGCGAAGAGAGATGCAAAGCCTAAACAGGAAGGTGGTTGCCCTGAGCAGGTTCATCTCTAAAGCAACCGACAAATGCATCCCTTTCTTTGAAGCTCTGAAGAAAGACAAAGGAAAGTTCGAATGGACTGACGAATGCTCGACAGCCTTCCTTAACTTAATCGAACACCTCCAGAAACCACCAGTACTCTCAACTCAAAATGAAGGCGAGGAACTATACCTATACCTTGCTGTATCGTCCCATGCTTTAAGCGCCGCTTTGGTGAGAGAAGACAACCACGCACAGCGACCCGTATACTTTGTAAGCAAGAGATTTACAAGGGCAGAAGCCAGATACCCTAAACTTGAGAAGCTAGCATACTGTTTTCTAATCACGTCACGGAAGCTACGATACTATTTCCAATCTCATTCCATCAGAGTTCTAACCGATCAACCGCTAAGGCAGGTACTCCATCGCCCCGACACTTCTGGGCGACTACTTAAGTGGTGCATTGAACTGAGTCAATATGATATCACCTACTATCCTCGCACCGCCATCAAAGGAAAAGCCATGGCTGATTTCATTGCCGAATTCACTACCAACGAAGGTAAAGATCGATCTGAGATAACAAGGGATATAAGGTGAAATCTCTTTGTAGATGGAGCATCAAACGAACAAGGCTCAGTGGCGGGTATTGTGATAATCACCCCCAGGGGAAGGAAGCTGCATTATGCCCTAAGATTGGAATTCGCTGCCACCAACAACGACGCAGAATACGAACCGGTGATAGCCGGATTGGAACTTGCCCTAGAGATTGGAGTCGGTTCTTTATGTCTCCATAGTGATTCTCAACTTATTGTAAATCAAATACTGGGATATTTCCAGACTCGAGGGGAACGACTCACAGCATATCTAAAGAAGACCAAGCTGCTGCTCAATCAATCGGATCACTATTTAATCAAACACATTCCTCGAGGAGAGAATCAAGAGGCCGACGAACTGGCAAAGCAAGTAGCACGAAGGACGGCACCACTTCCGGAACAATAACCATCTCAAAGCAACTAGCCCCGAGTTTCGAGCCAATGAATCTGATAGCGGTAATCGAAGAGGAAACTTGGAAGACTCCCATCCGGAAGTACTTATAAAGTGGCACACTACCCGACGGGCGTAGCGAAGTTAAGAAGATCCTGAGGAAAGCTTCCCGCTACACAATACAAGAAGGCATCCTCTATCGGCGCGGCTTCTCTAACCCCTTATTAAGGTGTGTCGCTGGAAGGGAAGCCAAGGAAATCTTATCCAACATCCATCAAGAAAGTTGCGAAGACCACACCGGAGGGCAGACTCTGGCAAAGAAAATACTCCGATACGGGTATTACCGGCCCACTTTAAACAAAGACGCCTTAGACTTCGTCAAAAGATGTGACATATGTCAGAAATTCGCTAAGATTCCTCGACTACCAACAAATGAGATTACTCAAATGACCAGCCCTTGGCCCTTTGCGATATGGGGAATTGACTTGATTGGCGAACTACCAATGGGCCGAGGCGGAGCCAAATATGCCATAGTGGCAGTCGACTATTTCACCAAATGGGTGGAAGCGGAGCCTCTAAATAAAATATCTTCGGCAAAAGTTATTAACTTCTTGATCAAAAATGTTTTATGCAGGTACGGGGTTCCACTCAAAATCATATCGGACAATGGACTTCAATTTGACAGCGAAGAATTCACCGACTAGTGCCAAGAGCACGGAATTCACAAAAGATTCTCATCTGTAGCTTACCCCCAGGCAAACGGACAAGTCGAAGCTGTCAACAAAATTTCCAAAACTCTAATCAAGAAGAAACTTGAAAAGTCAAAAGGCGCTTGGGTGGATGAACTTCCTACGGCACTTTGGGCTTACCACACATCTTACAGAACATCAACAGGGCATACTCCTTTCTCTTTGGCATACGGATCAGAGGCCATGCTCCCAGTTGAAACTGTAGTGCCTTCCCACCGTAGGATCCACTACAACCCAGAAGAGAACGAAGAACTCCTCCACATGTCTTTGGATCTAATTGAGTAGAGAAGAAACGATGCAGCACTCAAAGCGGCGGCTCACAAGCAAAAAGTAGCAGCACAATACAACTCCAAAGTCAAGCACCGCAGCTTACAAGAAGGAGATCTTGTCCTCAAGCGGATCTTCCCGCGCCCCAGAGCGCTAGATCCAATCTGGGACGGACCCTATGTAATTCATAAAGATCTCCACAATGGAGCTTATATTTTGTCAATGGTGGACGGAGAGGTGTTCCAGAGGGCATGGAACATCCAACACCTTCGTCGATACTTTTCTTAACTTGTACTGCCCATATGAAGTGAATTAACAAAGAGAATCAGTGGACGTAGGCATTTTCGTGCCGAACCACTTTAAAAATCTTGTCTCTTTTTAACTTGTTCCTTTATACCTTGGCTGCTTGTTAAGCTTTATCCTTTTTTGTTGAACAAAATCCTATGTAACGACATTCCCATTCTGAACACTTCACGGCACAACCTCACCTGGACAAGACCTAACAGGTACTATACGAATCTATGCCCTCGTCAATGAGACACTTTTGCTCCAGCATCCCTCTGCCGCGGGTTAACTCATTGCTCGCGACGGCCCTCAAAGCCAACTATAATGAGTCGATCATAAGCCACCGAGAAGGCCGACTTAGCTGAGGCAGCTCATTACGGCGTTCGGTTCGCCGGCGACTGTTAACCGTTTATAATCCCCAACATAAGGTGTGGCCAGCCAGGGGCAGTTCACAGTTGACGATCGGCACCCACGCTAGCCGGCCACGGTAAATCGAATAATACCCACGATTACGGGCCATAATGGCTCGGGTAGTTACTGTGCGTGATCTCGGCTTCGATGTGTCTTAAGTACGGCTGTGGTAAAAAAGAAAACTCCCCGCGGAGGCGTAAGATGGGTGACGAATGTCTCCAAGACCCACAGCTAGGGAAAGTGACTACAAAACCCGTTTGCCACGAACTTAAGCACATCGAAGGCCTTCCGTGATTGGAAGTTTTACTATTTCTTATATTTCCATTTTAATTATAAAAACTTTCCTCCTATCCTCTATAACGACCCTTAAAGTATAGGGCAAAAAATAGGAAACACTCGCTAGTGGAAATGAGAACTCACAACTAGATAACAGGTCGCTCAGCTGCATTCCATCCTCAGTCACACAAGACATTCAAAGCTACCATCTACAACTAAAACATGAAGGGCGGTACTTCCTTTTCTTGTACATAAACATGTAGCTATAGCCTATTCACACATCACACTAACATTACGAGACATGAAATTATATTTTAAGCAAGAGCATAGCATCAAACACGATTGAAGCACATGCACAGCTATATTTCTTATGCAACACATCAAAATAACGACAGCGTTCAAATACGACAGAATCAGCTTATGTTATGAAATTATATAAGAATAAAATCATTTGCTACAACGACATAATTACATAATTATAGCCTGAAAGTAAATTAATGTTTGGACTAGTATATTCAAGAATACCAAGTAAACCAAAAAAGTAGTCGGCTGCAGCAGGGCTCCACCTCTCTCCTGCTAGCCCTCCGAGATCTACTTGACCACAGGATCAGAACTCCCAGCATGCTGGCCAGAGGTCCCACCTGTCCGATTCAGGAGAAGAATCCATCAGATAGATAATACGCAATCAAGTTAAGAAAAGATTGAGAGGGAAGACTTACCAGCATCTGCTCCCTGATCATCATCCCCCAACTGCACACCCACTTCCTCGGCGGTAAGCAGCCGCATGCCCTCCTTCACTGCCACTTTCTCCCCCTCGGTAAACTGGGCCGTTACCACATCCATCCTGAAAGCTACACCACCCTCCTTATCCGCCTCAGCCTTGGCCTCCTCCAAAGCCCGGAGATATATCCTAGCCATGACCCGGGGATAATCGTCCATCCAGGATAGGTTGCCCTGCTTCAAAGTACGAAAGTACATGTCCTGGAGCATCTCATCCATCATCCCCTCGTTCTCTTCAAACTCTCTCATCCGGGCCTCGGAAGCCGAAAGCCTTGCGACGGCAGCATCTCTCTCCAATCGGTATCTCGAGCAATCATCCTGAAGAGATTTCTGCATTGCCTCCATCTCCTCCTTCAGCTTGGCTTGAGCAAGCTCTGCGGCCTCAAGCCTCCCAGATAACTCCTCTATCTGCTCAATATCCACTCTCCGAACCTCATCCACCATGGCAATGGCCATATCGATTCATTCCTTGCAGGTAGCCTCCATCTTTCGCAGCTCGGCTCTGCTTACCTCCTCCATAGTTTTCTTTAACCGTGTGGAGGCTGCCTCATGCTGGGAGATCTGAATGGACTGGTCGAAAGCTGTTGGGCCTGATCGGAAACCAATAGCCGCAGGCGAATGTTAGCACTTCCGATTTCCTCTCCAGCCTTGACCAGTCAAGCGTGATGCTCCATCAACTTCTTGGTCTCTTCAGCCACCCGATCGATGTTTGCCTTGGCCTCGTCCCCCATTGTCACAATCCGAGTGGTCAACAAGTCGAGATCCAAAGACTTAGCTTCGTCAAGCACCCTTACCTAGGATTGCGGGGCAGGAGGTGCTCACTGGTAACCTCGTCGAAGGAAATATCATGAGAACTCGGGTCCAAATCTGGATGACCCGCAAATGGGTTACGAGCCAAGCCGGGACGATCAATATGAGTAACGGAAGGATTCTCTGATGGATGCGGAGATGGTACGGACTTAGTATCTTCCTCCGTGATGTCATGAATAGGCTGGGTTGGGAGCTGAGGTCCAAGTGAAGGTTCGAACATGGAATGCCTCCTCTTTCTCTTTTGAATATCCTCTTCGATAACTCCGAGAAGAGGACGGTAACTGACTACGCTCCTGGAATGGTCAGTCGAGGGCTTCGGTTTAGCAGAAGCCTTGAAGAGTTTGAATTGCTTAAGGCGGTGCCGAATGTCTGATGTCTTGGCAGCCTCAACCGTTCCTGGAATAAAAACCAAGTGTTACAAGCATGCATGAGACTATAATTCAAGAAACGTATGAAGTTAAAAAAGGAGATAAGAATTCACCTTGAACCGCCGGAGTTGCCTTAGCTGAAATACTTTCAGAAGATTGACTGGCACCAGTCCCGGCCTTATCAGACTTCTTCGATTTATCCACCAAGGCCGGCCCTTCCTCCAACCCCTCAAAGGCTTGACGGAAAGCATCATCCGTCCACTCTTGAATCTCACCCGCTTACCCAGAAGTCAAGGCACCAATGCCACTACCACTCTGCCCTTCGCCACCGTTACCGCTGTTACCGCCGCCACCTTCTCCGTCACCTCCGCTCTCCTCCTCGCCTCTTTCCTCCTCTCCACTTACCTCCACCAGAACATCTGGGCATGTGCTGGGAGAGGGTCCATCAGATTTCTTAAGCTTCTTCCCCCCGACGACTGAAGGTATCGAGAAGGGGCTCCTCTTGCTACTCTTTGTCGTGGCCCCTTCTTTGGCTTTGGCAGCTCTTTCCTCAGCCGTATCCCTCTGCTTGACCACAGACTGATGTGGAAGGATTAAGTTGTGTTCCAGGAGGGTGGCATTCCTGATTAGGTAAGAAGCTTACCTATCCCTTCCCGAAATGGCCTCTATCTCCGCGGCCATCTGAACCAAATGATCATTCTCCACGACCGCAAAGCCACCTGTCGCTAGAAAGAGATAAAAGCACATAAGAAGAAGCATTTCAGTTAGAACGGAAATTATAAGTAAGCTTCAACTTACAGCCAGAGGTGAAGCGGTGGATCGAAACGGTATCATCCCGGACGAAGAACCATTCCTTCTTGAACATGGTGAACTTTGAATACAAGTCCAGGACCGGCTTGAAGGACACGGCCGATTCCAAACTGATGTATGGAGACCCCTTCTTGTAACCTCTCAAGTTATATAGATATCGAATTTCCCGGTTAGAAGGGGGGCGCCCGTACTTTCTCTGGAAAATCACGAATAAGCACACCAAGATGGCGTAGGAGTTGGGATGGAGCTGGAAGGGGGCCACCTTCAAATAAGTAACGAAGCTAACTATCCAGGCATTGATTGGAGGAATGGCCCCACACATGCAGTGGTACCTACTATAAGCAAAGTATCCTTCAAGAGAATTATACGGCATGACCCCCTTCCCTGGCAACAGCATGCGTGCTCTATCAATCCCAAAGGAACGGGAGATAACGTCAAGCTGCTCCCCTTTGAGAGAGCTCGGAAAGCAATCAGGAGGAGAGTTCAGAAGCTCTTGAAGGCCATATCCGTCCACTAATGACCTCGGGGCAGATCCATGTCGCGCTGGTTCCGGCTGGACTGGGGACACAGCGGGAGACGCTCTTCTGTCCATAGATTTTCTCTTTTCTGATCGAGTTTCCACTTTGTGAGACATTTATCTGCAACACAGGAAAAGTATATCTTTAAAACATACAAACAATGTAGTCTGGAATTTCACTCATAAAACGAAAGGTCATTAGGCATTTAAACACTCCCGAATTCATTCGGAAAAAGAGAGGCAATATATCATTCGGCCTTATACTCTCAGGTTCATTCGGTATTGAAAGTTTTCAAGTTCATTCGGTATCGATGGTCTTTGAGTTCATTCGGTGTTGAAAGTTTTCAAGTTCATTCGGTATCGATGGTCTTTGAATTCATTCGGTGTTGAAGGTTTTCAAGTTCATTCGGTATTGAAAGTTTTCGAATTCATTCGAAGGAAGTTTACCTGATCCGGCAGTTAAAGATCGGTACGGTACAATAGTTGATTCGACAATCCAATTAATTCGGCAGTTGAGAATTTGATTCGGCTGTTTCGATCGGTAAGGAATAACGAAGGCCTGGGGCTCCTACTTATAGAGGAAAGTTGGATAGCCGGACCAACCGGTTCGGTTCTCGGGTCGGATATGGTTGTCCAAATAAACAAAGCACGGCATATACGAGCATATGCCCCACTTTGGGGGGTAAATGTTGGGTGTGTTTTCACCTATATGTTTCCACCCTTCACCGAACCAAGTCCATCGATTAAACCAACCTACTGCCGAATCAAGTCCTCACCTCCAACAACTACCGGTCCAAATCATGGCCGAACCAACACAGGTGCTACCGAACCAGAAACACTGGACCAACCTACCACATCTCACAACCGAACCAGACACACCGGACCAACCTACCACATCTCACCACCAAACCAACCTTCTCCTCTACCACTGAACCAGCCACACCGGACCAAGTCGTCTCCAACTATTTTCGGACCAAGTAGATGCCGAACCAACTCTGCCAGGTCCGATTGCTTCAGCCCGGGCCCACCAGCAGCTATATACATCCAGGACCCCTGCCCCCAACCTCACTCTATAAATAGAGGGGCAGGGGTACAACAATGGGGGACAAGTTTGAGAGCTCAAGCACGGATAGAACTTTCAAACAACTTTCAGTTACTTATAACCAAAGCTTTGTACTAGTAATCTGAATAGAAAAGGAGAATAACATATAAAGTGGACGTAGGCACGTTCTGGCCGAACCACTATAAATCTGTGTGTCTTTTACAGTTTAGTCCCTGCTTTTTATATATTTTCATAAATCACCCAAATCACTAAGAACAACTTAAAATCGACTAAATCATACGACTTGGAGGTGTTTGCCCATTTTTTGTGCAAACAACAACAAGGTTTATTTTGACTTCTTAAAAATATATAATATGATAAAATAAATAATTTATTAATAAGAAGACAATTTCTTTTATAAATTATTTATAGTTATTAAATGTTGTTATTTTAAAAAAAATATAATAATACATTGTTTTAACAAATAAATTTTTAATAAAAATAATTGTTTTTCAAAATTTAATTGTGTAGTTATATTTGTAAATAAATTGGATTTCAAAATTTAATTTGAAATTGAATTCAAAGATTTTAAATTTTAAAGTATAAATATTTTTAATTTGTTTTGATTTTGAAATATTTGTATAGGCTTCATTTTATAAATTAAATTGGATTTATTCATTTTAAAATTTATCTACATGTAAATAAATACATGTTAACTAAATAATTAAACATATCTTATATTAAACATCTAATTAAAATACACGCTAACTTAATTATAGCTTATTAACATTAAAAATAAGTGTAAACTTTTTAGAAACTTAAATTAACATGTGTTAAAATAAAAAACAAAGTAAGTGACAAATGTTAATTTCTTTTACAAGTGTCAAAATTGAATTTAACGTTTTCTTTTATTTTTTTCAGTTTTTATACAAACAAATCCTCTTTCTTTTTTTTTCTTTTCTAAATCAACTTGAGAGCAAAGAGAATCTGAAATCATCCTCAAGAAATCCTGTAACAATTCTCAGTGAATTTCCAAAACCCTTCAACATATTCTCAAACGCAATTCGAAAAAACCGTAATCAATTCACTCATATCAAAATTCAAAGCCTATCAGCTAACTTTCAAAGTAACCCTGTAAATCTGAATCCTATAGTAGCCTCTGCATGCAAGTGGAAAGCATCTGCAAGCATTCATTACCCTCAAATCTAAACTCCTGTAACCAAATGCAAAACAAAAACCAGCAATTTCAATCTGTAACCTGCATTTTTCTAAATCTGGAAGCATTTTAAAGCAACTCAAACTTCCTGCAAACATTTCAGTTGTAAGTCACAAGCAAGTTAAAGACATTAGCATTTCAAAGTTGCTACAAGCATTCAAACAAGTTTAAAAAAGAATTGGACGCTTTGTCTTCTGATCTATAAAAAAAATGTGAGTAACATTTCTATTCCTAAAAGATTTAACTTATAAACAAGGTTGCATGTTTAATCTCTGTGATAAAAATATGTTGAATGCATATATGAATGAAATCTGCTGTGACTATAATATGCTTGTGATTTCCAAAAGTACTCTCTGTTTTTATAGATCATATGTTCAGGTTTTGATTTAAATTCAAAATCTACAGATTTGTTCCTTTGATTAAACTTTAGATTTAATCAAACTTGTTTGTTTATGTTAAACTTTAGTTTAAGATTTTAGCGAAGTTAAAATAACTTGTAAACATCTCTATAAACCAAAATTGACTGATCAAGTTTTAAATATGTAAAATTCATATTGAATAAATTATAAATTCAGTATTAAGAATTAAATACTAAGATCAAAACTTGATTATTAGAATAAAAATCAGTCTTTTTAGTTAAGAGGTTGGGTACAGTCCTGTGTTTAACTGTAAAGGGGGGATTTTGAGTTTTTGGGTGATCTAGGCAATTTGAAGTGATAGGGTTCTTCTGGTAGGTGGAGGAGTAACCATTGATGTTTGGAAAAATAATTGTTGTTGATGCAAATCAACATGGAGACAGTGGTGGTGAATTGATATCAGAAGCCCTAGTTTTATCTGAGCTAGTTGTTTGGGTCGATTCAACCTGTAGGATTGATCGAGCGTCAAATGCTTTTGGGAGGTGGTTGCTGGAGTGTAGTAGAGACTGTGGCCGGCGATGGAGTCTGGTGGTCGAAGCGCCGTAGATGATGTGTTGACAGGTTCTGATGGGGCTTTGGCATTATGTTTCCAGGTTTATGTTTTTGAACTCGAATTTAAATTCGAGTTGAATAGGAGCGAGGTGATGGTCGTATTTGACTGAGGGGATGATCGTTGATGATTGGAAGTCACCGGAGAAGGATGATGATGGCCGGAGGCAAGGTGCACGTGCACCGTGCACTTTTTGGTCTGATGTTTTTTCTGGGTGTTGTAGTGTTTTTGAACTCGAGCATTACTCCAGTGATGGCTGTATTTTGCTCGAAGTTTATGGATAGAAGACTCGAAATATTTTTATGTTGGCTCGGGTGTTTGTAGTATTACAGTTTTTCCTGTAAAACTGTCTAATATTTTAATTTAAATCAAAATTTAAATGAATAAGTTGTTATGATAAGATTTAAACAAGTTTAAATCTGTAGTATGTATTATAGTTTCAAATAGTTTTGAAATCTTATAAGTTTTTAAATTTGAAATTGGTTTCCAGTTTTAAAAATAAATAAAAAGAAAAAGAAAACCTGATAATTTTCTTTCTGGAAATTTAATTTCATTTTGAAAATGTGAAACCTGATTTAAAACATCAGTTTGAATTTAAACTTTAAGTTCAGTTTTCTTAAGGCCTTTTAATCTTTAGTTTTTTTTTAAATGAATTTGTATTTTAAATAAAGAGTTTTAAAATCAAGGTGTAAAGCAAAAGTTCAATTCAAGTTTAAATTTCAAATGATTTAAATAAGGAATGGGTTCAAGTGTCTTGAATTTAAAATCTGGATATTTGAATAAGTTTTAAATTTGAATGTTTTCAAACAAGTTTAAATTTAAATTGTTTGCTAAAGGTAAATTTATTTTCAAACAAATATATAAATTTGATTTTCCTTTTGAATGAAGTCATTATAAAAAGTTTATAAAGAAGTTAATTGATTTGTTAACTTGAATTTGTAATTTAAATAGTAATGTACTTAAAACTTAATTTTTAATTAAATTAAGTAAATTAAGGCTTATCTTATATAAGTTTTAAAAGGTAAGTAATAAATGTTATGTACATTTATTTTGAAAGAAGTATAAATGGAAATTTAAATTGGTTAATGCTTAAATAAATATCATTTTGAATTTTAGATACAAAATGAAATTTGAATTTAAATTTTAAAATGCAATGTTCTAAGTACACATTAATATTAATAAAATTATTAATAAGAAATGGATTATCTTGGAAATTGTTAAGGTGATAAAATAATTAAATAAGATAATTAAGGAATGACTATTTAAATAATTTATGATTAATAATTTGGAGTAATTTAAAATTTGAGATAATTAAGAAGTAATTAAAGAAAGATAAATAGTTAATGAAGGTCATTAACTAAGAATTATTTAGTAATAAATTAATATGATTAATTTTTAATGATTAATTAGATTAATTAATTAATGATAACAAATTGTGAAATTGCTTCCTGGTTAAGACATAGTGGAGTTGCCATATGTAGTTGCAGTGGCACTGGTTCGAATCCCAGCGGCCACAATAATGAGACATAAGTGTCTGGGCACTATAAATCCCAGTCTAACCAAAGGCCACGGTAAACATAGTTTCCTTGGCCCCAAAGTTTTGTCCGCAAGTAGTGGCGTAGTGGTAAGATACTTCCTTCCTGGTAAGCAGGTCGCAAGTTCGATCCCCGTTTGCCCTACTCCCAATTTCACGGCGCGGAGGTGGGTCCCCGTTAAATCCTAACAAAAATGGTTGAGGGCATCAAATCTCTGTGCTGGGCTAGTCTAAATCCCAACTGTCTGTGGTCGCACCAGGCAGAAGGGGGCTCCTCCTATCCCTTCGATTTCATCAGGGCTCTGGGTTGAGTTTTTTTTAAAAAAAAATTGTGAAATTTATTTAAGTTTAATTACTAAAGAAAATAATTAAGACATTAATTGCTTAATGTAATTAATGGAGTTTATTGAGATTGGATTAAATTAATTAATTAAGTTTAATTAATTTTAAACATTGGATTTGATAGTAATTACTTGATGTGATTAATGAAGTAAATTGCTCAGTAAAGTAATTAAAGAAAATTACTGGATGTAATTAGTGGATGATGTTGGAATTGTGAATGTAATTTGGATTAAATTATTTTGTATAATTAATCAAGGGATTAATTAAAGAATTAATTAAGGAGTAATTAATTTGATAAGTAATAAGGGTAGTTAATTACAGATTGAGATTAATCAAAGGTGATTAATAATTATGGTTTAAGTGAGATTAAGTACAGAAAGTAATCAATTTAATTGAGTAATTAATTAAATATAATTGAGGATCATTAATCAATATAATTAATGAAGTAATTAAGATTGATTGATCAAGATTAATTAATCAATAATAAGTGATTAAGTGTAATTAATTAATTGTAATTAATTAAGGTTTAATGTAATTAATTATAGATAGTTAATTAATGAAGTAATTAAAGGTTAATTACTGTATTTGGTTTAGAGTAATTAATTTTGTGAAATTAATTAAAGTATAATTAATCAGGGGTGATTAATTAAGATGATAAATTAGATGTTAATTAATTAATTAAATTGTAATTAATTAATGGTGATGTGAGCAAGATTTATATTGATGTAAGTAATTAATTTAATTCATTTTTAAATTAATTAGAGAAGATGTAATTAATTTAATTCATTTTAAATTAATAATAGATAGTATGATTATGGATCATTACTTATGAATGGATGATATAGTTGCCTTGAATGGTTTGGGATCTCAACTATGAGATTAGTAATGTTGAGTGATATGGATGCATTGGTTGCAATGTGATAATGATATGGATTATCTTTTGATAATGATAATGTGAATTATCTGTGGTTATGATAGTGATAATTATCTATTGTGAAACTGTGAATTATCTATCTGTGTGTATATAGATAATGTAATTGAATTGTTTTAAACTCTAAAAAAAATTGGACCTTAAAGACACGCTTTGGATTTTGATGAGACCGGGATCGGGTTTCCATATTTGGATATTCGAAAACTACATCGATCCAAATTAACGATAGGTCGTGAATCTTATGTGAAGAGTGAAGACTCGAGGTGTAAGGACTATTAGTCAGTATAACTCTGGGGTGATTCCGTGATGAGTTTGATGGAAAAAGTACTTACAAGCTCGAGATAGAGATTCAGAGTGCAAGGGTTATCGTCGTTAACTCTGAGGGTGATTCCAAAATGAGTGTAATGAGATAATGCCTTCGATTTCGTTGGAGCCCGGAACGAACTTGTATGGATTGAATGCTTTCAGCACATCGTCAGGTGGACGATGAGCATTCTAAGAGATGTGTTCTCAAATGGTAATCGTAGCCTCAAGCCTCATCAACCGGGAATGGCTAAAACAGGGGAGGCGCAGCAAGGCTTCGTGGGTAGCTCCCACTGGAGAGCAAGATTTTCCCCTGTCTAGAGATCCCTTTTTATACGACTGTGTAGGCGGTTGGAATTGCACACCAACTGCGGGGTTGTCTCGTTCGGAACTGTTCAGTAAGGAATGGTTCCGGCTTTGTGTTGCAGGGGAGTGGGCGTGCTCCTCGGTACGTTGATCTAGGCCACCTACTGTGACGGGTGGTACTCCAGTAGCCCAGCCATTTTATGGAATCCAAAATCCAATAAGTGCCAACGATTTGGATTGTATTACCTACTTTTGTGGCTACTAGCTGGAATTTAATAGATGTAACAATTTCGGCTATTTCATATTTACTTGAAAACCCTAGACCTATTATAATATCACCATATTTCCTATCAAATGATTTGGTTAGCGTAAGGTAAAAACTTTTCCATGTTTATGTGTGGGAAGTCTTACGTGATACCTCTCTTTTCAAAAGGTTTTTAAAGTTAAGCAACTTTAACCTGTTACTCACACCAGACCCATGTCTGACCCGGAGTTTATCTTTTGTTTTCATAAACTCTTGGGTACTCAAATTTTTACGAGTAGCCAAGGGATTCAGGTTGGCTTTGACGAATTTTGAAGGAGCAATGGAGCAGGAGGCTTCTGCGTTAGATATATAGTATTCCGCTGTGTGTTCTGTGTTGTCTCTGAGTTGTATTATGTTGTAAATACTAGATAGGTGTTTATAACTGTCTAGTATGTGTTGTATTATCTGTATACTCTGATAGTGGTTGTAAACTATATAATATTTTATGTTATTAATATAATTTATTCGTTCCACTTTATAGATTCTGATCTGTTGTTTCTTCTTTCTTCTCTTCCTTTCTCTTTTCTATCCTTTTCTTTCTTATTAATGATGCGTCATTCAGTGGAGACGGATGGCTGGCCATTACAGTGGTATCAGAGCATTAGGCTGAGTGAATATCTAGGCTCTGGAGTGGTGTCTATCTTGAAAGAGCATATTTGTAATTTTGTATATATTTATATATATCTATCTATTTCTACCTTTTGTTGGGTTACCCGTTCGGGTTTTCCAATATAGGTTATAAAGGTAGATAAGGTAGTGGTGTGTGTAACACGATTACTACCATTGGTTGGAGTTTGATGTTGAGGTTGGAACTATATCTGTCGAGACTGTAGACCTAATACTGTCTCGAGTAAGTTGTGCAGAGTGTAAGTACTTCATCGATCTATGAAGAAAACCTGTTAAGGTTCAGAGTCCATCTTTGAAGTGCAGAGTTTGGTGAGTAGAATTTGATCTGTCAGTTTGGCAGAAGCAAGTGATGGTATTTTGATACCTCAGGAAGTTGTAACTGCGTGATGAGATGCAGTGACTATGGTTATGTCCGAAGATATTTCTTTGGAACAAGTTTTGGAAGTATTCTGCTTCGATGTTGTGACTGGATTCAGCAGGATGTTGTGGTGTTTCTGTTTGCTTTGAAGTCCGAGTTTCTCGAAGAGCTTTGCATCAGGAAGCTTGGTTTGGTGTCAGCAATGCAACATGGAATGTTCTGTGAGCCGACAGAGAGGTCTTAGCTGAGTAGTTCTTCTGGAGGTGGAATTCAGAAGCTGCAGAGTGAATCAGTTTCTTTAATGGATTGACTAGACCAATGTAAGCTATTCTGTTTGGTAAAGAGAGGACAGTTTTCTTTGGAAATTTATCTGGGTTGATCGCAAAAGTGACATGCGATTGTTTGAGTATTCTCTTGGATGGTTGGAGATTTTCTGGATGTCTTCTGGGGAAGTCAGAGGTTTGTTCGCATCTGGACATTGAGTTTTCTTATCGACTGAAATTCCAGGAGGGGAACCGGCGGTTCTGTTTAGTTGGAGAATGATTAATTCTAGAGATACAATTTGATGAAGCAACTTAGGTTTCAGGGGAATTTCTAAGTTTTCTTTATGGATCCGTAGAACCATATTTATGGGAAGTGATGTCCAGTTTGTGCTCGTGTTCTTCATCAGCATTTTCTTATCTACTCCAGATCAGAGCTGTGCAGCGGAAGCAGTTTGGAAGTGTTTCTGATTTTCTTTTTCGGATCAAGAGAAGTTTGTTGTCATCTGCTGTTTATGGAGTAGAATTGTGTTTTGGTTTTGGATTGATCTTGAGGAGATCAATGTGTTGGGTTGTTTTTGGTTATGTTTGTTTCTAGAGGAATCAGCAAGCATTGAGCTAATCAGTTTGAATGTTGGCAGCCAGGATTCGTCCGAAGACTTTTGTGGATAAGGGACGGAGAAATTTGGAAATTCCACTACAAGAAAGTGTGTTATTAATAACACCATTCGATAACGCATTATTCTAAAGCGTTACTGTTTAGCGTGGCTAGTTACTTTTTTTCTTTATTTATTCTCTTCCGTACACTCTTACCACGTAACGCTTTGGCCCAAAAAGAAAATTATCCCTCCCAAAATTTTCGTCTCCCTCTCAAAATAATTATTCAGTTCATCTTCCTTCCAAAACCAAAATTACACTTATTCAGTTCATCTCCCTTTTAATCGCTCATCCCTTGCCCTCTTCGATCTTCGATCTTCGATCTCTGATCTAGCTTGCTTCGCTTACCGCGCTTTGCCCGTTCTGAAGTATACGCATCCTACCCTAAATCATCTGCTCAGAGTTCTAGTTACATTTCCCTCCTAGTCGCTCATTGCTTGCCATTTTCGATCTCTGATCCAGTTCGCCATCTCCTATCTCTGCTCATCAATCTTCAGCGATTTCGAAGTCGACACGTCCAGAACCCTAAATCATCTGCTCAGATTTCTAGGTTAGAAATTTATAGGTTATGTTTATTATTATTTTTATTTTGATTTTATTGTTTGGTTATGATTTTAAATTTTTTTTATCGTTAGGTTATGATTTTATCGTTTGGATATGTTTATTAACTATTTTATTTACTGTTTCTAGGTTATTTTTTACTAGAAAACAATTCGTTTGTCTTATTTCATAGGTTTATTAGCTGTTTTTCATTAGCAGGATATGGCACAGCAAAGTCATTCTGGTAACAGCAGAAGACACTATACTCAAAGTAGTAATGCTTTGTAATTATTCAGTTAACAATAAGTGTGTTTGTAAATAAAGCTCATGTGGCTGCCGAGTCATTGCTAGACAAAGTCAAATCGATAAACATCTATTGCAAAATTATATCATAATCTCCAGAAATCATATTGGATTGCTATTGTCAATGGCCATACTTTTTACTTAGCTATCACATAAGCTTATTTTTAGCATTGCTAAAATGCCTCTGATTCTTTAAAGTTTACTATGGAACATCGATGATCTCAAATCACTTATACAAAAGGTAAATTATTTCCCATCATCAAGAAAATGTTTACGGTTTTCATTGGGGTTGACTGGGTATTGAATAAAGACCGATTTTCATTGAAAATGACTGGATATTGAATTAATTATGCCAATTTGTAACTTAATCGTATCATATAATGAGATGTAAAGTTTATGCGCACTTTAACGAGTTTATAGTATTGGAATGCTTTTCTTAAATTCTGCTTCACATAATGTTAGAAAATTGAATTAGAAAAAGCCATTTATATTGCTATCCCACTTGGATATATATTATAATAAGTGAAATCAAAATGATTTAAAGGGTTTCCTTTCCTAACTTAACGCATATTGACTTAATTGTTTTAGGGACATCTATAGTAACAATTATTAATCTTCAATATAATTGTGTACAGGTTGAATAATTGGAGCAGATGGCATCAGAGTTGCAGCAGACTCTCAGGGACAAACAAGAACAAGAGCATGCCATGATTAAGTTGTTGTTGAATTTTCTCCTATTACATCTTGATAATGTGATGAATACATATTTTTCTCTTGTAGGTTTTGATGATGTTGGAACAAGAACAAAAGCTAACTGAAGAGGCTCATGTACTCACTGAACAAGAGGCTGCTAAACAAAAACTTATTACTCATGAGCTTCAAGTACATTCTTATCTTTAATTTTTTTTGTACTTGCTATTTATATGTTGCATCAGTGATGTTTAGATTAGATGTAGAGTGGTTGACTTGATGCAGTTCAATCTTATATCCATAATGTTCTGAAGGAACAATTTTCCCCCACGGCTTTATATAATCTATTTAATGCACAAACTACTATGGTAAAACTAGACGAAGCTCAAAACTTGAACTGTTGGTTTATAAGTGGGATGGATTTTCAACTAATTTCTAAGCATAGGTTCTCCATGATGGTGCGTGAAAGAGCGCTAAGGATGTCCTAATATGAATAATATAACTTAAACTAGTTATATAACCAAGCTAAAAAAAAGCAGTAAATAAAAGATTGCACCATCGATTTGTATATTGGTTTGGACTTCCGGTCCTACGTCTAGTTCTAGATTCCTTTCTATAATCAGACTTTGACTTCACTAAAATAGAGTAGATTTGACTTATTGTTTTCTTTGATAACACTGATGAGCCACCTTAAGTAAACCCTTCTTATAATCTTCTTTGATGATTGTATTTGAACGTGGATATTTTAGGAAATAAAAGGATTGTTTTGAATGTTATTGAAATCTCGGAAAATATAAAGCATAGAAAGTAGTGAGAGTAAGAGTGGTAGGTAAGGTCAAAAGTTCAAAAATAAAGTTTACTTGTAGTGTGTGACAGTTTCTATTTGAAAAGTAATAACCATTAGAAAAGATGCAACTATTGGAGAACAAGATAACCTTTCAAAAAAAAGTTTCTGTTCAAAATTAAAAGTGGCTATTACAAGAATTCATACATCAGACTTTTGAAATTCTACGTTTTGGAAACAGAAAGAAAGCAATCTAATTTTAGCCTTGTTCAGATATCTGTAATAGTCAATATGACGTCTGAATTAGTAGTCAGACGTCTTTAAAAGAAAAAAAAAATGCTTTAGGTTTTTAGACGTCTAGAACCAACATTCCGACATCAAAAATTTTGTTTAGTCATCTGAAAATTAGTTTCAGACGACTGTTTCTAACAGAGCATAAAGCAGAAAGTTAATGGTTAAAAAAATCTTCATTTAGACGTTTGAATATTTCAGCCAGACATCTGAAACCCTGTAAAAATTTGAGATACGCTTTTGAAAAGATTTCCATAGTATTTGTATTTAAAATATTCAAAGTAATTTTATATAAAAATAAATTGTGTGTCTTCATCAAGGAGATTGCACAAGTAATAATGTTTTTAAGACTCACAATACATGACGGCTTTTCTTTAATTTTGATCTTCAATCTTTGGGTGCTTTTCCTTAGTCATCAAGTAGTTAGCCTTAGTCTTCAAAGATTATACTTCTTGAAAATCAAATTATAGAAAATATATGAAAATGTATAGTTGTCTCTTCAAAACTCGAGAAGGTAGGATCTAACCATGTGGAGTAATGTATAAACCAAACATTGGAAAGAAAAGCATTGAAATAATGCACGGAAAGCACATGACACTGGATTTACCATGTATGGCTATTTCTTTATGTTGCTTGTAAGCTATATGACCGAGGCATATGTCCCCATTTATTCCCATCTAGCTTGCCTTTTTTAGTTGAATTTTGTGGATTTATCCGCATTTCCAGATTTACACAGGAAAAGTATGAAGAAGCAATGTCTTTGCTTGCAGAAATGGAGAAGAGGTCTATTACGGCGGAGAGTATGTTGGAAGCCACATTGCAGAGCCAACGGTGGAAGTCTCCAAGGTAGATTATTACCTTGATTCTTGGTATGATTTGATCACAATTACAGTTAAAACTTGGTTTTAGACAATCTAATATATTGAATGTAGCATTTATCATGATTTATGAAGCCCGCTAACTGTCGCCTAGTTAGTAGTTTTTTATTCCTAACATTGAGAAAGGTAAAAAACCATCATGTTTCTCAAAGCTAAAATGTAAATGTAATTAATTAAGGAAGCATTGGCATCTTCCTTCCACTGAAACTAATTTTCTAGGTGAAATGATATTTTACACAGTTTTGAGCATTTTTATATCAACAAACACTGGCCCATCTTTTAGCCCTTCGATGGTAGTGCTATAAATTTTCTACCAGTTTTTCTTTTTCATAAGTGTACTATTTTTTAAAATACTCGTTGCAAACATGTTGATACCCAATTCTAATATAAAAGATTATGTCTGTTTCTTGCCAATCTCATGTTAGCTCGTTCAACTTTTGTAGAACTCCATCAGATAATCCAACCCAATAATTCTTTGCCAAAAAAGTAGGACTGCTTTCTAGACCATGGCTATATTATTAATTTCAAGTTAAATTACTCTGTCTTCCTTCTTTGATATTTTCTATAAGCATGGTTATACTATTAATTTCAAGTTCCTTATATCCAGATTGTTTAATATTTCATTTTATTGCATCTCTAGTAATAATAACAATAATGTTAAACGTAATGTAAACTTTTGTCTACTAGGCGCCTGTTACAAGTTTAGTAATGCAACAATTAATGCTTGCTTCAAAAATACCAATGTAAAAAGTTTGTAATGGTTACATTGATGTTGTAAAAGATAAGTTATATTAACATATGTATTTTAACAACAAATCCGCAATATACTGTTGGGTAAACTCTGACCAGGACCCCAAATCTTGAAATTGTTTGTTGTATAAGTTGATTTGTATATTCTAGCAATTCAGACTCAAGCCTGAAAATGAAAATACTTTTACATTGTCTTGGGCCATGATTTGAAAACATGGGCTTAGGTTAATTGCATAATAAAAAGCTTGCGGCCGTAAACTCGTATGGGTAACAACTATGTAGCGCTATTCATTGTTCTTGAAATTCAGACATTTTGTGATTTGCAATAATTTCGATTACTTGTGATTTGCAAATTCTACTCAGGTTATTTATAATTTGATTAATTAGTTCGAAGAGTGAAACAATTTTGAAAGAATACAAAATATATATGGTTTAGGTTATATCTCAAAAGGTAAAAAATAGAAGGTAAAAAATAATTTTTTTGAGACTTTTATAAAACTAGGGTAGGTAATATGACTGAAGGTTCATATAGAATTGTGTCTTAAAATGAACTTGCGCACAATGCAAGTTGATATTATTATAATTTAATTCAAGTTTTTCTTCAAAAACAAAATATCTTTATAGATAGTTGGAATAGGGCACCCCTTTTTTCAGTTTGACCATGAAGTTTCGAGAATAGCCTTACTAATGAGATCACAAGTAGGAATCCTGCTAATGCGAAAGCTTAACATCTATTTCCATTTGAAAATTCCAATTTATAAATGAGCTCACAAGTTTGAATCTCAATACCAACGAAGCTATTTATATTAATTTTTAGATATACATCCAACAAATGGAGACTATTTCAAGTGAATTTGCAAAAGAAGATGTTATACTAGATGAGGTTAAAAGGAAAGCACATGAATTCGGCAATGACAGGTATTATCCCTATTGCGATATCAAATTTAAAGCAGCTTCTTAGTTAAAGAACATGCTCACAGTGATGCACATCCACTTATAATTGAATTACCTTCATCTTCAAGAGTATCCGAAAGTCATCTAGCCTGTGTAAATGTTGCCTCGGTTTTAATGAGGCAATCACCCTCAGTTTTAACTGAGGATGTCAGCCTTATTTAACAATTAGCCTCAGTTAATACCGAGGTAAATATTTGTTCTACAAAAGTAGATAGTATAATTGCTGGTTGAACTTCGATTTGTAACTTGAAAAGTATACTAGATTTTGTCATTCTATTGTAAAATCGCTTGTACATAATATATATATTATACCACTTTATTCTAAATATCAATAAAATGCAATTAATATTATATGTTGATCACATAGGTATTGCAAGTGTTTTGGATGGATACAAAGAAATTGGCAAGTTGAAACACCTACAAGAAATGAATGAATGACTCACACACATGCAGTCGTAAATGAATGACTCGACTGGCTGATGATTTGGTAAGTAAAGATTTGATGTAATATTTATGTACTTTTTAAATAGTTAACACACAAAACAGTTCTTTATCCTCCTTGAACACAAAACAGACAAAAAGAATTTGAACTTGCTTGTTGAGTGATGCGGTTGGGGAGTGATTTCACAGTTTGAGTAGTATTGCAGATTTTCAAGGTCGTTTATGTCGATGTTTTCACATCAAATCGTAGTAACCAGAGTTAAAGAAAATGGTATGTTGCTTTGGGAAATATTGGTGCATTGAATTAGTGGAATTCTTTTACACTATTAGGTATATATTCTGAAATCAACATATATGATTATTTATATATTAATCTGTGTAGATTTCGAATTCAAACCTTGAATGATTTCTTCCTCTAACTTGAAATACTAACTAAACCATTAGGTTGAAAACTGTGACAAAACACCCTTACCCAACTTGCAACTCCACATATCATATCACTTCCTTCTACTCCAATACTTCACAGTCACTGCTGTCCCCGCCCTGAACTGTCTTTGCCATTGACACACCTATCACACATCTCCAATAACAAATCTGTCACAAACTTGCCACATACACAGTTCAAACAGATCAAACTTCACATTAACCAACCTCCTACAATACACAACCCAACAACTCCCCATATTATCACCACTTCATACATACACTCCCCTATTATCAGGAAACATTCCCTTACCTCTGCCCCCCCGCACACCAACCTGAAACCATACAACATAAATAAATCAGTAGCTAGCATACAGCATATCATCTCCACCACAGCAGTTACCATATTACCTCCTACCTGCATACCAGATCATAACATAACCACATACAACTATGCTGCCACCTCCACTTGCTAATACTATCAACAACTTACCCTTCCTCTGCCACTTTAGCATTGTCAACATTCCTCACCTCAAAACTGCAACATCAAGTTCATCACCCCAATCGACATCTGCCACTTGAAACTTCATCCAACTATATTTGCCCTTCCCTTAACACTTCAACAATCCACTACCTTTCATCTGCAACATTCTTCATCTCCAAACCACCATGCTTTCTTGCATTACCGCTGTCACATCTCATCTCTGTTGTGTACATCTCATTGTAGTTTCTAGTTCATGCAGTTCATGCATTTGCTTTAATGTTTGTACACTGTAATGAAAAATATATATATCACATTTCTATCTGAGCATGCACTTGTTTTAACATTTTCTGTTTCTTTGTGTTAACTTCGCAGGATTATTTGGAAGGAATCATGTAACGCCCCACCCCGAGACCCACCTTAGTAAAGAGGATTAACGAGTTATTTTGTCTACTAAAGCGGAGAATAGGGCTGGTTAAGGGCGACCATCTATAACTTTGTCTTAAACATCTACTGAATATGTCGATAAATGCACTTCGATTTTTCTTTTCTATTTCAAGTGGAACGACATACCCAGTAAATGTTTATCCAAAACTATAGGTGGCTACTAGATCTATCAGAACAAAATACAATAACTAAATGTAAAGCACATCACAGAACAGTAATCAACCTCATATATATACATATACACCAATACATATTTAGTACAATACAATATGAATACAACAAAGGTGCTACTCGACCATAACATATACATCGAATCAAATATAAATACATCAGAGTATGCGGAAGAACAGAAATTACTCAAGAGAAAGAAGAGCTGTTATTCAACATCAACTTCAAGCTAAGTCCGGTGGATGATACCTGAAACAACTCGGTCTGACCTGAGTATAAATACACAGGTCAGTCTATCTACACAAATCAGTCGATATCGATAATATGAAGCAGAATGGATATAGTGATACTTCTTCTCGAAAGAGGAAAAGGATTAGATAACTCATAGCTCAACACTTAAGTAACAAACGCTACCTAAGTGACTAAATACCTCGAAAGAGGTAACTCAAACTCAATACTCAAATAAAACACAAGTGCCTCATATCATTGGCGATAACCCATAATGAATTCAAATCAACTCATATAAAACTCAAGAAAAACTCAAATGGTTCGATGAACCATTTCTGCGAAAAGGAGAAAACTCATCTCAATCACAAATAGAAGTCATGAAAGCAACACAAGACAACTCCACAAGAATGTGAGATCTCAAACACATAAGTAAGCCAAGATGGCTAAATCTCACACATATATCTCAATCTTAAAAGCTCATGGAACTTGATACGAATCCAAACTCATAAAATCTCATAATCAATAAAGAATTCGATGCATGTTCAAAACTCTGAAAATCTTAACACTAATGAGCCAAAAACGGCAAATTCAAAACTCAAAAAACCCGGATTGGCCAGATCACTAATTACAATGCTGAAGCAACGCTGCACATGCTAAACTCAAACAGCCGAAGCCTTAGGCAGGGTCGCTAACACCTCCCAAAGCAGTTTGTCCTCATGACAAGGTTGCTGACACATTTCCAAGCCATTTTGTCAGCCCTAACAAGGTCGCTAACACCTCCCAAAGCAGTTTGTCCTCATGACAAGGCCGCTGACACCTTTCCAAGCCATTTTGTCAGCCCTAACAAGGTCGCTAACACCTCCCAAAGCAGTTTGTCCTCATTACAAGGTCGCTAACACCTCTCAAAGCAGTTCTGCTAGGTAAACATCGTGAATGTGTCACAAACTCACCTATAGGAATCCGAAAAGTGTTAACGAGTGTCTCATACCACACGTTCGCACTTACCGGTTTACTAGACGCTAGTCGATGCCACACTAGGAACAACATAAAAATCAGAAAATCATAGCTCGCCTCATCTCATTGGCGAGTGATAAAGAGGCAACATACTCGTCTCACCTCATTGACAAGTATTAAATGGCATCGTAACTCGTCTCATCTCATCGAAAAGTGAAAACATCATAATGGTTCCTCATAAACCATAAATATCAAAGTAGAAATCTCAAACCATAAAAATCACCAAATATTGGCCTTTCCAGATAATTCCTAAATATAGGAATTATATCCTCAAAAATCCGCCATAAATTGGCTAAGTAACTCAAAAATCATAACCTGGATAGTTTCGATCGTACAAGTCCGGAATTAACCGAAATAGTAAACGCACATATCCCATTCCACGTGTTTTACTAAATCGTTTAATTCTCTTTCTCATACGTTCAAATAATGAAAAAGTGTGTTTTATATTTAAAATAGTTTACTAGAGAAAACAAGCTTTTAAAACTTTTTCTCGAAAATATTGATAAAACCAATATTTGAACTTCCTTTATTATAGGAAATAAATAGATTTTATATTAGAAAAATAATTTTAAAATACCATATATTAATAATTTGAAATGTTCGTTTATTTTAAAAATCACTTCACAATGGTTTCGTGAAAACCGTGTTCGAAAACGATGAAAAACAAGAAAGATAAATCAAGACCGGTAACTTGAATTCAATACGAATTCAATTCAATTTTTACCAAAAATCAATTCAAATTCTATATAAATTTGATTTTCAAATTCTCCAAATATATCTAGCCCATTGATAGGCATCATAGCTCTCAAAACATCTCAAAAACAACATCAAAATCGAACAAGAGCGAGAGCAAAATAAGCTAATACAATTCTAAGTTCAATGAATGTTTGTTGCTGTCATCTTGCTCTCAGGATAGCAACATACAATCATAATTTCGACCAAGAAAAATTTAAAATTACAGAAAACACAAAGAATGAAAATTGTAGCACATTATCTAAGCTTTCCGGAACATCCAAAATTATTAAATATCATTAAGAAACGAAGAAATTATGGCTAATTTTGTTTTAGCTTCAAACACAGAGCAAATATAGATTTTGCTCTCGGGATAGCTGAAAAAAAAATTCAATTTTGACATAGCTATCTTCAAAATTACAGGAAAATCAATATATGAAAGTTGTAGATAAATGATTTAGGTTTTGAGAAAAAAAAAGATCATTTAATTTGGACATATGGTTCAAAAGTTACGACTGAAACAATTTCTCGGATTTGAGTTTGTTAACTCTGTCATTTAATCAACAGGCCAACGACAAAAAAAACAAGTTTTAAATCTTTAAAATTCAAAATTATGCAAAATGCAAAACATAAAAGTTGTTTCTTATAAAAATTCCTTTCAACTGAAAAAAACCACACTCCATTATGACTTACCAATCAAAAGTTATGATCATTTTTTTTTCAGATTTCAACTTAAAAAATTGACACAGCAGAGCATGTATCAGTTTCAAACTCAATTTTGGTCCTTTAAATTACAGAGTTTTCCAAAACATGCAACATGAAAGTTTTAGAACATGGTCCAGGATTTTCGGAACATCAAGAATTATCAAATTTTGATGAAGACAGAAAAAGTTATGACGAAAAAAATTTCAGATTCAAAATAAGAAAATTTTGACAAAGACAGAATTGTTCTTCTTTGTCCAATTCTATTTCAGGTCAAGTAAATGGATAAATTTCGAGTAGTAACCAAAAGAGAAATTGTTTCTCATTGAATCTATTTTCTAACCTAAAAAGAACAAGCCATTTCGGATCATTTTGCACCAATATATCGCTGTTTTACTATAGCGATTTTCATGTCCAATTTTCAGCAAACAATCATTGGATTTATTCAACACATACAATCGATTCACAATCAAATTGAAAGCAATTCAATCAACAAAAATCTAATTCAATCCAAATAACAACTAGCAATCACACATATGAATCGGAGATAGTAAGTGTGAGTTGTAAATAACTTACCTTTTAGCTTTCTATAGTTTGCTAATCTAATCCAAAGACTTGTTACAACCTTGCAATCTCTTTGCTAACCTCTAATACACCTAAATGCTCAAAAACCTAAATCCAACCAGCAGCACTTGAGTTAAAAATAAAACAAAAAGCCATACTTTTATAAGTCTAGAAGGTAGAGAAGATTACCTAGCTTTGATTTCTACAAGTATTGACCAAAAGCCCTTTGATTTTTAGCTTTGATTTGAGGATTGAAGAACTAGGTTTTTACTTAGCTTTGAGAAACATACTTCTGTTTCTATTTCTCTACTAGGGCTATGAACGTAAGAATAAAACAAACAAGGAGTAATACTTCTCTTAAACGGGCTACATGGGCTTGAGCATGGATCCTAAGGCAAAGTGTTGCTAATCAATTTCTTAAGACAAGTGTTGTTATTTCATTCTTATTCCATTTATTTACACTAATCAATATTTTACAAAATCACAAGTTATTTTTCTCAAATTTAACAAAATAAAATTAACAAGTTAAATACTCCCATTTATAATAATACTAAGATATTATAAAATTTTAAATATAACTTCTGAAATAAAATAATTCTCATTATTTTTAATAAAAAAAATCACAATACTAACACTTAACTGAATTTACATCATTTTGAAAGTTACCGTAGGATTTATTAAGATAAACAAATCAATTATTTACAAAAATAGGTTTAGTTTCATAATTAAATTTACAATTATAATTTTTCAATTTAAACTACAAAACACAATATTAACATTTTACTCTAATTACCAAATTTTATATAATTGATTTAATAATATTCCAATTTAAATTGAAATTCTTTATTTAAGAAATAAAAATTATTCCTTAAATAGATCTAACCAAATATTCTTAAAATATGTTTTAATTACTCAATTAAATTTCACAAATCATGAATTAAAATTAATCATTCCTGATAAAATTAAATTAATTAGTGAATTTACACCAAGGTTGTTACAAAGCAAGGTCCTTAGTACGCAACTAGATCAGATCTTGCATGTTGGAACTCTGTAATGTTTGTACTCTGTAATGTTTGTACTCTATAATATTTGGAAGGATTTCTTTAATGTTTGTACTCTGTAATGTTTGTACACTTATTAAATTGACATTATTTTCTGTTTCTCTGTGTTAACTTGGCTGCAGGCTTATGTTTTATTCAATGGTTATGCACTTGCTTTAATGTTTATACACTGTAATGAAAAATATATCACATTTCTTTCTGATCATGCTCTTGTGTTATATTTGTTGATTATAATCTTTATTCGTTTATGAAGATTTAGTTTGATTGCTATTATTAAAATGTAATATATAGGCATAGCTCTTGAAAAGTGTATCTACAATTTTTATAGCGGCATATATGAGCTGTAAAAGAATTTATCAATACTATAACATGTTGATTTACTAGCGTGAAATGACCGCTATTGAATAAATATTTTATAGCGGCAAAATGGTGTTATAAAGATTTCCAGTTCCGTTGAGATTTAGCTGTATTATAACGGCTATAATGAGCTATTGAATTAACGTACCATAGCGGCGAATTTGCGTTATAAAACTAAGATCAACCATAGAGGCATATTTTGTGTTATAAGTATTGAACAGTTTTTTATAACATGTCGATATACAGCGCTTATCAAACCGCTATGGTTGTGATTAATAGCGGCTATATGCCGCTATAAATGACACTTTTTGTTGTAGTATTCAAAGTTGGAAACTTCGTTGTTGTTGAAGTTTTCTCTGATTCAGAAGCTATAAGTTTTGGTAAGTCCGGGAAGCTAACTCCGAGATGTTTTGTATCTCATCTGTGTTTTGGTTGGATGGATATTTGGTTTTCAGGATTGAATTGCCAGTTTGATAACTGGAATTCGATGAGTTTCACGTATCTCTGAGGGACTACGTGTATGGTCTATCTCTGTTCAGTAGATTTGGTTGTTGAATCAGAATCGTCTGTAGTCTGATATGCTGTCTAGTTCTGTAGATCTAGACGAATAGAAGCTATGTAGCTTAGTAGTATTGATTGTTAGCAATCTATAGAGCAAGTATCCCGATATTTATACCGGGGAAACTTGTGAAAGTTCTATCCAGAATTTTATCCGGATAGATATTTGATTGATTGGATGAATTGATTGCTATGGTTGTTAGCATATCATTGGTATATGCTTATGTTTTAAAATTGAATCTTTTAAATAGATTATTAAATTACCTTTGTTTTAAATTTCGGGGACGAAATTCTTTTAAGGGGGGAGGAATGTGATGACCCGGGATTTTGAAACAATATCAATTTAATAATCTGAATTAAAAATTAAATTGATTTGATAATCTTTGTAATAAGATTTGAATTAATTTAATAATCCAATTAAATAAATATTGAATTGATAGATTTTATCTTTTTAAATCTAATAAATTGTTATCTATTTATAATGTATATAGAATATGTATACATTGAAAATAGATATTGTTTAATCTAATAAATAAATAAATTTCTTGTTTTCTATAAATATGTATATATATATATATATATAATTAGTAAAAATTGGGAATTTTGGTTCTATTTAAAAGTCAAACTTTTTAAAAAGGGTTATTTAACAAATAAATATGTTTTTAAATACATAAGGTAAATTATTGAAATGATTTAAAATATGTTTAACTCAAGATTTAAATTTAAATAAATAACAATAAAGTTTATTTTGACTTCTTAAAAAAATATAATGTGATAAAATAAATAATTTATTAATAAGAAGACAATTTCTTTTATAAATTATTTATAGTTATTAATGTTGTTATTTTTAAAAAAATATAATAATACATTGTTTTAACAAATAAATTTTTAATAAAAAAATTGTTTTTCAAAATTTAATTGTGTAGTTATATTTGTAAATAAACTTGATTTCAAAATTTAATTTGAACTTGAATTCAAAGCTTTTAAATTTTAAAGTATAAATATTTTTAATTTGTTTTGATTTTGAAATATTTGTATAGGCTTCATTTTATAAATTAAATTGGATTTATTCATTTTAAAATTTATCTACATGTAAATAAATACATGTTAACTAATTAATTAAACATATCTTATATTAAACATCTAATTAAAATACAAGCTAACTTAATTATAGCTTATTAACATTAAAAACAAGTGTAAACTTTTTAGAAACTTAAATTAACATGTGTTAAAATAAAAAACAAAGTAAGTGACAAATGTTAATTTCTTTTACAACTGTTAAAATTGAATTTAGCTTTTTCATTTATTTTTTTCAGTTTTTATACAAACAAATCCGCTTTTTTTTTCTTTTCTAAATCAACTTGAGACAAAAGAGAATCTGAAATCATCCTCAAAGAAATCATGTAACAATTCTCAGTGAATTTCCAAAACCCTTCAACAAATTCTCAAAAGCAATTCCTAAAAGCTGTAATCAATTCACTCATATCAAAATTCAAAGCCTATTAGCTAACTTTCAAAGTAACCCTGTAAATCTGAATCCTGTAGTAGCCTCTGCATGCAAGTAGAAAGCATCTCCAAGCATTCACTACCCTCAAATCTGAACTCCTGTAACCAAATGCAAAACAAAAACCAGCAATTTCAATCTGTAACCTGCATTTTTCTAAATCTAGAAGCATTTTAAAGCAACTCAAACTTCCTGCAAACATTTCAGTTGTAAGTCACAAGCAAGTTAAAGACATTAGCATTTCAAAGTTGCTACAAGCATTCAAACAAGTTTGCAAAAGAATTGGAGGCTCTGTCTTCTGATCTATAAAAAAATATGAGCAACATTTCTATTCCTAAAAGATTTAACTAATAAACAAGGTTGCATGTTTAATCTCTGTGATAAAAATGTGTTGAATGCATATATGAATGAAATCTGCTGTGACTATAATATGCTTGTGATTTCCAAAAGTACTCTCTATTTTTATAGATCATATGTTCAGGTTTTGATTTAAATTCAAAATATATAGATTTGTGCCTCTGATTAAACTTTAGATTTAATCAAACTTGTTTGTTTATGTTAAACTTTAGTTTAAGATTTTAGTTAAGTTAAAATAACTTGTAAACATCTCTGTAAACAAAAATTGACTGATCAAGTTTTAAATTTGTAAAATTCATACTGAATAAATTATAAATTCAGTATTAAGAATTAAATACTAAGATCAAAACTTGATTATTAGAATAAAAATCGGTCTTTTTAGTTAAGAGGTTGGGTACAGTCCTGTGTTTAACTGTAAAAGGGGGATTTTGAGTTTTTAGGTGATCTAGGCAATTTGAAGTGATGGGATTCTTCTGGTTGGTGGAGGTGTAACCGTTGATGTTTGGAAAAATAATTGTTGTTGATGCAAATCAACATGGAGACAGTGGTGATGTATTGATATCTGAAGCCCTAGTTTTATCTGAGTTAGTTGTTTGGGTCGATTCAACCTGTAGGATTGATCGAGCGTCAAATGCTTTTAGGAGGTGGTTGCTGGAGTGTAGTAGAGACTGTGGCCGGTGATGGAGGACCTCTGGTGGTCGGAGCACCGTAGATGATGTGTTGACAGGTTCTGATGGGGCTTTGGCATTCTGTTTCTAGGTTTATGTTTTTGAACTCGAATTTAAATTCGAGTTGAATAGGAGCGAGATGATGGTCGTATTGGACTGAGGGAATGATCGTTGATGATTGGAAGTCACCGGAGAAGGATGATGATAGCCGGAGGCACGGTGCACGTGCACTTTTTGGTCTGATGTTTTTTTTAGGGTGTTGTAGTGTTTTTGAACTCGAGTATTACTCGAGTGATGGCTGTGTTTTGCTCGAAGTATATGGATGGAAGACTCGAATTATTTTTATGTTAGCTCGGGTATTTGAAGTATTATAGTTTTTCCTGTAAAACTATCTGATGTTTTAATTTAAATCAAAATTTAAATGAATAAGTTGTTATGATAAGATTTAAACAAGTTTAAATCTGTAGTATGTATTATAGTTTCAAATAGTTTTGAAATCTTATAAGTTTTTAAATTTGAAAGTGGTTTCCAGTTTTTAAAAAAAATAAAAAGAAAAAGAAAACCTGATAGTTTTCTTTCTGGAAATTGAATTTCATTTTGAAAATGTGAAACCTGATTTAAAACATCAGTTTGAATTTAAACTTTAAGTTCAGTTTTCTTAAGGCCTTTGAATCTTTAGTTTGTTTTTAAAAATGAATTTGTATTTTAAATAAGGAGTTTTAAAATCAAGGTGTAAAGCAAAAGTTCAATTCAAGTTTAAATTTCAAATGATTTAAATAAGGAATGAGTTCAAGTGTCTTGAATTTAAAATCTGGATATTTGAATAAGTTTTAAATTTGAATGTTTTCAAACAATTTTAAAATTAAATTGCTTGTTAAAGGTAAGTTTGTTTTCAAACAAATATATAAATTTGATTTTTCCTTTTGAATGAATTCATTATAAAAAGTTTGTAAAAGAAGTTAAATGATTTGTTAACTTGAATTTGTAATTTAAATAGTAATGTACTTAAAACTTAATTTTTATTAAATTAAGTAAATTAAAGCTTATCTTATATAAGTTTTAAAAGGTAAGTAATAAATGTTATGTACATTTATTTTGAAAGAAGTATAAATGGAATTTAAATTGGTTAATGCTTAAAAAAATATCATTTTGAATTTTAGATACAAAATGAAATTTGAATTTAAATTTTAAAATGCAATGTTCTAAGTACACTTTAATATTAATAAAATTATTAATAAGAAATGGATTATCTTAGAAATTATTAAGGTGATAAAATAATTAAATAAATAAGATAATTAAGGAATCACTATTTATTTAATTTATAATTATTAAATTGGTGTAATTTAAAATTTGAGATAATTAAGAAGTAATTAAAGAAAAGTAATTAGAGAAAGATAAATAGTTAATGAAGGTCATTAACTAAGAATTAATTAGTAATAAATTAATATGATTAATTTTTAATGATTAATTAAATTAATTAATTAATGATAATAAATTATGAAATTTATTTAAGTTTAATTACTAAAGAAAATAATTAAGACATTAATTACTTAATGTAGTTAATGGAGTTTATTGAGATTGGATTAAATTAATTAATTAAGTTTAATTAATTTTAAACATTGGATTTAATAGTAATTACTCGATGTGACTAATGAAGTAAAATTACTCATTAAAGTAATTAAAGAAAATTACTGGGTGTAATTAGTGGATGATGTTGGAATTGTGAATGTAATTTGGATTAAATTATTTTGTATAATTAATCAAGGGATTAATTAAAGAATTAATTAAGGAATAATTAATTTGATAAGTAATTAAGGTCAGTTAATTACAGATTGAGATTAATCAAAGGTGATTAATAATTATGGTTTAAGTGAGATTAATTATTGAAAGTAATCAATTTAATTGTGTAATTAATTAATATAATTAAGGATCACTAATTAATATAATTAATAAAGTAATTAAGATTGATTAATCAAGATTAATTAATCAATAATAAGTGATTAAGTGTAATTAATTAATTGTAATTAATTAAAGTTTAATGTAATTAATTAAAGTTTAATGTAATTAATTAAAGTTTAATGTAATTAATTATAGATAATTAATTAATGAAGTAATTGAAGGTTAATTACTGTATTTGGTTTAGAGTGATTAATTTTGTGAAATTAATTAAAGTATAATTAATCAGGGGTGATTAATTAAGATGATAAATTAAAGGTTAATTAATTAATTAAATTGTAATTAATTAATGGTGATGTAAGCAAGATTTATATTGATGTAAGTAATTAATTTAATTCATTTTTAAATTAATTAGAGAAGATGTAATTAATTTAATTCATTTTAATTAATTACAGATAGTATGATTATGGATCATTACTTATGAATGGATGATATAGTTGCCTTGAATGGTTTAGAATCTCAACTATGAGATTAGTAATGTTGAGTGATATGGATGCATTGGTTGCAATGTGATGATGATATGGATTATCTTTTGATAATGATAATGTGAATTATCTGTCGTCATGATAGTGATAATTATCTATTGTGAAACTGTGAATTATCTATCTGTGTGCATATAGACAATGTAATTGAATTGTTTTAAACTCTAAAACAACTTGGACCTAAAAGACACGCTTTGGATTTTGATGAGACCGGGATCGGGTTTCCATATTTGGATATCCGAAAACCACATCGATCCAAATTAACGATAGGTCGTGAATCTTATGTGAAGAGTGAAGACTCGAGGTGTAAGGACTATTAGTCATTATAACTCTGAGGGTGATTCCGTGATGAGTTTGACGGAAATAGTACTTACAGGCTCGAGATAGAGATTTAGAGTGCAAGGGTTATCGTCGTTAACTCTGAGGGTGATTCCAAAATGAGTGTAATGAGATAATGCCTTCGGTTTCGTTCGAACCCGGAACGAACTTGTATGGATTGAATGCTTTCAGCACATCGTCAGGTGGACGATGAGCATTCTAAGAGATGTGTTCTCTAAAGGTAATCGTAGCCTCAAGCCTCATCAACCGGGAATGGCTAAAACAGGGGAGGTGCAGCAAGGCTTCGTGGGTAGCTCCCACTGGAGAGCAAGATTTTCCCCTGTCTAGAGGTCCCTTTTTGTTTGGCTGTGTAGGCGGTTGGAATTGCGCACCAACTGCGGGGTTGTCTTGTTCGGAACTATTCAGTAAGGATGGTTCCGGCTTTGTGTTGCAGAGGAGCGGGCGTACTCCTCGGTACGTTGATCTAGGCCACGTATTGTGACGGGTGGCACCCCAGTAGCCCAGCCATTGTATGGAATCCAAAATCCAATAAGTGCTAACAGTTTTGATTGTATTACCCACTTTTGTGGCTAGTAGCTGCAATTTAATAGATGTAACAATTTCGGCTATTTCATATTTACTTGAAAACCCTAGACCTATTATAATATCATCGGATTTCCTTTCAAATGATTTGGTTAGCATAAGGTAAAAACTTTTCCATGTTTATGTATGGGAAGTCTTACGTGATACCTTTCTTTTCAAAAGGTTTTTAAAGTTAAGCAACTTTAACCTGTTACTCACATCAGACCCATGGCTGACCCGGAGTTTATCTTTTGTTTTCATAAACTCTTGGGTACTCAAATTTTTACGAGTAGCAAGGGGATTCAGGTTGGCTTTGACGAATTTTGAAGGGGCAATAGAGCAGGAAGCTTCTGCGTTAGATATATTGTATTCCACTGTGTGTTCTGTGTTGTCTCTGAGTTGTATTATGTTGTAAATACTAGACAGTTGTTTATAACTGTCTAGTATGTGTTGTATTATCTGTGTATTCTGATAGTGGTTGTAAACTATGTAATATTTTATGTTATTAATATAATTTATTCGTTCCGCTGTTTAGATTCTGATGTGTTGTTTCTTCTTTCTTCTCTTCCTTTTTCTTTTCTATCCCTTTCTTTCTTATTAATGATGCGTCATTCTATGGAGACGGATGGCGGGTCATTACATTGCGCTACAAGCACTCCCACTAGATTTACGGGCTATTAACCACACCCAGTTGATTTTATTGGCTACAATCACACCTACCTGGATTTTAAGGATATCAAGCACGCCATAAAGTATAATAGTATGGTTTGATATAGTTTACAAACTCAGATCTTCGATCTTGAATACAACTGATCCCATAACTCTTGAATAACCCTTTGATCTTGGTTTGAGTGAGAGAGATGAGAAAATCAGAGAGTAGATGAAGGAGAATCAACTAGTAATGATTGATTTTGATTCTGGTTGAATTTCGGCAAATTTTGAGTAGAAATTTATTTCGAAATCAAGAGATTGAAAGGAGAGAAGAATAAGAAAGTGTTAATAAAAATTCGTTTCGAAGTCTGGTATATATAGGGAAATAATGGCCATGTCCATTCTCAAAGAGGTACGACGAAAAGACACTTCCATTCAAATTTGAATTTTGAAATTCCTAGCGTATATGTCGACATACTTGGAGAGCATATGTCAACATATCACTTTGTATTTTTAAAAATCGCTTAATAAAAACTATTTTGAAAATATTAAGTTTTGCAAAATATTTTGAAACTCTATACAAACATTTAAACATAGTTTATACATATTTTAATCATATTAAAACTTATTAATACTTTATAAAATAATTTTAAAAGATTTAATAAGAGTATTCAATATAATGTATATGATATACAATCAATATAGTTAAAAAATTATAAAAATATCAAAAATCAAAATATAAATATCAAGAATAAACACAAGGAAGATATTAATAAAAATACCAAAAATATAATGGATTAAAAATACTTAAAAAAGGTAATATAGTATCTTTGTAAATATAAAAGGGTAATAAAATATTTTGAACAGATATTTGAAAAGATTATTTTGAAAACCAGGATATTTGAAAAATATTTAAATCTTATTGAAATATGTATAGAGAGAGAGAGGGGTCCAGAAAGTGCTATCATGGTTTTAATATAAATTCTATGACTTCATAACTTATCCAGAATGTCTTGAAATCTTAAACTCTTCAATACTCATGAGCCTTCATTCTTGAACTCTTAAAACTCTATATTAGCATCTTGAATCTACTCTTAATACTGTACAGTCATCTTAATCAACATATGCCTAATATCTTGCACTATATACTATATATAACTTTATAAAATATTAATACCAATATTTTATATAATGTCCTATAGTTTTTGCCATCAAAACCAAAGCCTAAGATACTAACAATCTCCTTTTTTTATGATGACAGCTCTGTATGTAAAATATAACTCCCCTTGGGTTACAAAACTCCTATTTAATCTGTGCCTAGATTTTATATATTTCTCCCTTTTTGTCATCAACAAAAACTAACAATAACTCCCGCTAACTAAGATATTATACTAATAATTGAATGATATATATAAGAAATGATGAGTGATAACACAAATCATTAATAGTAACCATACCAAACTATATATTCATTCAATATCACAATACAAAGTAATCACAATCCAATCAAATCTTAAACTATACATTAAGTTCGAAGTAAACTAGTCAAATAAAATCAAACATACATGCAACAAATTTAAAGAAATCAAATAAAATCAGATATTATCTAACGTGAATTTCTAATCAATGGTGATTTGTGAATGGGACAATGAGGATAATGAAGGCAAATGTTCCCTTTTAGTACGATGAGGTTTCCATCTCGATCGAAACATACTTCTCCGACACATCAAACTTCATCATCTTCCTTCGTATGTTCTTCCTCTTCTGCTTCTTCTTCCTCCTTCTTTTCTTCTTCCTCCTCTTCTTCCTCATCATTGCTGCCTTGAATGGGGTTATGGATAGCCAAATTTGTAGAATCATTTTCAATAACTATTGGATTTATAGGATTATCCTATAGATAGTTTTGCAAATTGCGAAGAATTCTGCTTTGCTTCACTTGTTCATTGGCCACCCAAAGTTGCACCACTTGAATTTCAGTGAGCATTTGCCGAATATTCTTCATTTCACCCTCCATTTTAGGGTTCTTGGCCATAGTAGTGTTTTAGAAGTAGCCTTAGACAGGAGATGGGAAGGAAAATGATGAATTCTCTTCTCTAGAATGTTTGGAATTAGAGGATCCCGTGGTTTGTTTAGTTTTTCACAAGTTTAAAACAGAGAGAATACAGAAAAATGAAGAAGAAAGTCAAAATTTTGGTTATTATATACCCACCAATTTGAATTTTAAAGGGAAATTTCAAAAATCAGAGATTACCATTACATGTCGATATAGGGGGTTAGGTATGTTGACATACATAGTATTATTTTGATTATTATTTTTTTCTTTATATTTTGTAATTTTTATTTTATTATTTTTAAATTTCTGATAGAGAACAAATTCCTAACTCTGTTCTTAAATTAGTAAAAGATGTTTGATTCAATGGTTACGTTAATATATCAGCTTTTTGATTTTCATAAATTCAAGTGATATTATTTATTTGTTTACATTATCTCTTAGAAAATGGTGTCTTATGTTAATATGTTTAATTTTCGCATGATGAGTTGGATTTTTAGATAGGTTGATTGCACTTGTCTTCTCACCGTATATTGGTGATTCAGTAAAATTTAAACCAAAATCTTTTAATGTTTGTCGCATATAGATAACCTATGAACATGATAATGCTGTTGAAATATATTTTGCTTCTATCATAGATAGAGATACAGAGTTTTGCTTCTTAATAAACCAGGAAATCAAAGAGTGTCCTAAAAAGTGATAAGTTCCACTTGTACTTTTTGGTCTGATTTGCAACCAGCATAGTTAGCATCACTATATGAAATTATTTCAAAGGAGTCTTCTTTTGGGTAAAAGAGTCCATAGTCTAATGTGTTGTTTACATATCACAAAATTCGTTTTACGGATTTTAAATAAGTTTCTTTGGGTTGAGATTGATATCTTGTATAGAGACAAACACTATGCATTATATTAGGTCTACTAGCAGTTATATAGAGTACTGGTCCGATCATTTCTCTATATAACTTTTAGTCTTCATTTTTTGAAATTTCTTATTTATTTAATTTTTTAGTAGTTTCCATGGGAGTTGGTTTACCACTGATATTTGGCATACCAAATTTCTTAACTAAATCTTTAGCATATTTTTCTTGACTAATAAAAATTCCATTACTTAGTTGTTTTATCTATAATCCTAGAAAGTAATATAGTACTCTTGTATGACTCATTTAAAATTTCTTGGTCACTGAGAATTTTTATTTAGTTTATCATTGGTAGATCTAAAAATGATATCATTTGCATATATTTGTATTATATGAATAACATTTTTATCTCTTTTAATAAAAAGTGTACTATCTACTTTGCCTATTTCAGAATTTGATTGTAATAGATAGGGTTTAAGTCCGTCATACCAAGCTCTTAGAGCCTATTTCTGACCATACAATGCCTTCTTTAATTTGTAAACATGATTAGGTAGTTTTTCATCTTCAAAAAGTGAAGGTTAATCTACGTATACATCTTCTTTAAAAAAACCATTTAAAAATACACTTTTAGCATCCATTTGATATAACTTAAATTTATTATGATTAGTGAAAGCAAGCAAAATTTGCATAGCTTCTAACTTGCTAAGGGTGCAAAGGTTTCATCAAAATCTATTCCTTCTTTTTGACAATAACCTTGTGCAACTAATCAAGCTTTATTTCTCACAACCTCTGCTTGTTTATTCATTTTGGTTTTACATACCTATTTAGTTCCTATTATAGATTTGTCCTCAGATCTTGGGAGTAATTCACATACATCGTTTCTTGTAAATTGTTTTAATTCCTCATGCATTGCAAGAATCCTTAATCATTAGTTGATTCTTCCTTTGGATTTTTAGGTTCAATTGTTAAAATAAAAGCAATGTTACTCATTTTATTTAGCTGATTTCTAGTTCTAACAACATATTCAATATTTCCTAGTGTATTTTCTGTAGGATGAACTTTCAAGTATCTTGTTTTTTTTATTTTGATATGAATTTTCTGAATTATTATCATTTTCATTTTTTTGTAATCTCATTAATACTAATTTCGTTTCAGTTATCAATATTTTCTTCTTCATCAATATTTGGATTATAAACTTTAAAATTCTCATCAAATGAGTCATGTAATGTCTCTTCAATAGTATTAGTTATATTATTGAAAACTCTATAAGCTACCTCTATTTGAATATCCAATAAAGATTCCTTTATCTGATTTAGCATCAAATTTATCCAATTTATCTTTACTATTTAAAATAAAACATTTACTACCAAAATTTTTAAAGTATGATACTTTGGGGAATAATTCATATAGTGTTTTCTTAGTATTAAAATTCAATTTAATATATAACATGAAGCACCAACTACTTCAGCCCCACACCTTTTAGGTAAATTACTATCATTTAGCATAATTCTAGCACACTTTTGAATCATCGTATTTTATGTTCTACCACTCTATTTTGTTGTGGTATTCTCGAAAATGAAAAATTATGAGTTATACCTTTCTTATTACAGAAATTCTTCAAATTATCGCTTTTGAATTCTCCACCATTATCACTCCGAATAGTTTTAATTTTACTAGTTATTTGATTTTGAATTCGTTTACAAAGATTTTAAACATTTTAAAAGCATCACTTTTAAGTTTCAATAAATTCTTCTAGGTAAACCTATAATAATCATCTAGGATTACAAATACATATCTGCTGTGATTTGTATAATGTATCCGTGATGGATAAAAAAGATCTAAGTGAAATGTTTAAGAGGTTGAGAGGTAGAAATCATATCTTTGATTTAAAAGTACTTTTTCTAAGTTTTCCTAATTGGCATGTACATCATAAATTATTAACTTTAAAATTCATTTTAGGAAGACCTTTAACTAGATCATTTTTAGTAACTTTATATATTAGTCTGAAATTCAAATAACAAAATCTTTTATGCCAAATCCAAGGGTCATTTGATTCAGCCAAAAGACATAAGTTATCATTTGAGATTTCATATTTAATATATAGATGTTTCGTTTCCTAATGCCTTCAAAGATAATATTTGACTTATTACCTTCAATATGACATTTATCTTTTACGAATTTAATTTTGAAACCCTTAACACGCAATTGACTAACACTTAACAGATTATGCTTTAAATTCCTAACTAACAAAACATTAGAAATTGTAGGATTTTTAGAATTATTGACATTGCTGATGTCAATCACATATCCTTTAGAGTTGTCTCCAAAATTTACTGATCCACTATCTTTGTAAACTATATCTTTCAAAATCTTCGGATTTCCAATCATGTGTCGTAAGCATCCACTATATAATATCCATTTTTCCTTTTTGATCTCTAGTGTTTGATCATAAGGTGTCTGCTCATCAAAACCCATGTAACACATATGTTCCTGCAATTCATACCTTTTTGAAAGATCGTGTGATTTTTTATAATAAGTAGATGCAAATTTATGAAACAACACTACGATAATTTTGCAAGTTATCTTTTCGAAAATAGCGTTCAAAATATTATAAAAAAATTCGATAAAACTTTTTCAAAAATCATATTATGAATACTTTGAAAACCAATGCTTTGATACCAATTGTGAGTCAGGGAAATAGGGATCTTAAGGCTAAATTAACACTATAGGGGGTTAATAGTGTTTAATTAATTATATGAATATTTTTTAAATTCTTTAAGATTCTACTTGGAATAATTTAATTACCAATCATAGAAACAATTACTGAATCATAGTAACATAAAATTAAACGTAATAAAAGTAAACTGGAAAGAATAGACCAAGATTTTATACTGGTTCAAAGTTACCTTACATCCAGTGCCGCACAATTCCTTGTACGAATTTCTTTTCAACTAGTAAATGCAAATACAATCTTGATTTCAAGGCCATGAGACACACCCTCCAAATCCCGACCTCTGGGCAAAGTCACTTGATTTTCGAGATATAAGCACACCCACTAGAATTACGGGTTGCTAAGCATGCCCAATTGATTTTATAGGCTAAAATCACACCTACTTGGATTTCAGTGACACCAACCATACCACAAAGTATAAATGTATGATTTGATAGTGTTTGCAAACTTAGACCTTTGTTTATGATTACAACTGATCCTATAACTCTTGAATAACATTTTGATTTTGGTTTGAGTGAGAGAGATGAGAGAAATCACAGATTAGATGAAGGAGAGTCAAATTAGTAATGATTGAGTTTGATTCGGTTGAATTTCGGTAGAGTTTGAGTAGAAATTGATCTAGATATCAAGAGAGTGAAAAGAGGAGAGTAGAATAAGAAAGTACTTAATAAAAATTTGTTTGAAAGTCTGGTATATATAGGGAAATAAGGGTGATGTGCACGTAAATGTGCATATTTTTACCACCATATTTATTCTATTTAAATTAAATAAATGATCATATTGGGTATTTTAACTTGTTTTAACCAAAATTCATTTTAATTCCAAATTTTCACATATTCATCTTCATATAGGAGCAAAACGGTCATTTAAGTGCATATATTTCTTTGAGAAAAATTGATTGAAAATTTATGTATATTTTTGTAGGAAAATGGTCTCAAATAGGAGTGGTTTCATGAAGAAATATGCATGCACAAAGAATATAAAGGAATGAAGATGGAAATAATTCAAAGTGAAGATCATGGAGGACCCCACCTACCCACCTACCTTAATGTACAAATTAAAGGCTAATGCACATGCTTTTGGACTTAATGGCTTCATGTACACTTAATGGGGGATTAAGACATGTTAATTATTACTTGGCCTCCACACTTCCTAAGGGGCATTTTGGGCATTCCCCAAAAAAGTGAATTAGGGTTTCATACATGTATAAATACCCATATGTTTCATGTAACATGATCTCTTCTCTTGGTCTCTCTTAGGCCTCCTTCTCTTTAGTTTAGTTTAGATCAAATAAAAGAAAGCCCTCTTTCTCTTTTAATGGCTACTTAGCCAATTTTTATTTCTTGTAATCTTTTTTATTTTATGCAATTTAATACATGCTCTTTCCTTTTCATGTTCATTTACTTTCATGTTGTAGTGTAGGTTTCTCTTATTTCATGCAAGTAGATTAGTTTTGTTTCTTTGCTTTGCTCTCTTTTTCTTTCTTTTTTGCTTTCATGTTGCTTTCTACATTTGTTGATTTGATAACAAATATGAGAGCTTAATCCCTACAATTTAGGGGTAATGAAGCTCTCTAGTATGTAGATGCAACATTTTGATGTTTATACTCTCTTTTTGTGCTTTAATGGAAACATTTGAAGTGGTTTAATGATGTTGTTTAGCTTTGAATTTGATAGTCTATGTTGTTCATAACAAATAGGCTATGCTTAAACAAACATAACACAAATTGCCTCTTCATCTAAATATGATTATGGCAAAGAAGTGAATGTTGAAATTGAAATTTGATATCCTATATTTCTAAACAATAGTTAATAGGCTATGCTTAAAATAGATTTCTATTTCAACTTGTTGTCATATTTCATGAGAGTTAAATGTGTATTAGTGGTTGTGTTATAGTTTGATGGTTTATATTGAGCTATTTAATAGCACAAATATACCATACTTATAATAAGCACATCAACTAATTCACTAATGACAAGAAAAGAGAGATCATAACTTCAATTTGTTGATTTATGTGATCTAGAGAGTGGAAATTGCCTCTAAATTGTCTTAACACTCTCATATTTTTATCTATTTTCTTTTCTCATTTTTCTACATTTTTTTTAGTTAATCACTCTTTCAACTTCGGTTAATTTGATTGAATAGAATTTTTAAAATCATCAATTCCCTGTGGATCGACCCGTATTCGCCGTGCGCTACATTCGTACACCGTGCGCTTGCGGTTATTTTTAATTCAAATTCGTTCGACGGTTTTCTAAACCGATAGAATTTCCGTCGACGAACAAGTTTTTGGCGCCGTTGCCAGGGAGTTGTTTTGATTTTAAATTTTCTATTCTTCGAATTATTTTTGTTTGTTTGTTTTGTGTGCGTTGCATTTCAAAAAATAAAAATTGTGTTTGTTGTGTGATCTTTGTTTTTATTTTGTTGTGTGTTTGTTTTTCTTGTTTGTTCTTTGCATTTGGTTGTGTGACTGCTTGTTTTCTTTTTGTTTGCACTGCATTGACATATTAAAAAAAAATCATTTACTTTTCATTTCAAGTGTGCATTTGAAATCTGTTCATTGTTCTTCACATTAACTGTTGAAACTGTTCATTGTCCATCACAATGCAGACATTGTCCATCGACTGGCCTGTAACGACCCAGAATTTTGGACAATATAAATTTAATAATTTGGATTTAAATTTATATTGAATTGATAATTTTGTTAATAAATTTGATATTTATTTAAATAATCTTCTTTATTTAATTATTTAATTTGTGAAATTATTTTAGATAAGATTATAAATTGTTTTCTATTCAATAATGTATATGTATTTATATATATTTTAAATAGACAAGTTGTTTTTAGTTAAATTGGTATAGCATAATTTTATATGTTTTGAAAATAGAAATTATGATTTATTTTTGATTTGAGTTTTTCAAAAATATTTAATTAAATACTATATGATTTTAAATATGAGATAAATGTTTTTAATTAGTTTAAATTTCATTTTTAATTCAAGTTGTATATTAAAATATGTTACAAGCTCTTTTATAATTTGTTTTAAAGGTTTCTTTTCAAATGAATTACTTGTATATTGTTATAATGCTTTGCTTTATTCTTTAGAGAATTATTTAGATAACATAATTATGTATAAGATTTAATTAACAATGTTTAATACTTATTTAACTCTAATTAAACCTTAATTTAATTCATAAAGACAAGTGTACATATATTTAAACATTTGTTAACAAGTGTCTACTTTTAAATGACAAGTGTCTATTTTATTTTCTTTTTCTTTATTTCATTTTCTGAAAATACATTCTTGTTAACTTGCTTTTCATTCATATCATTTTGCTTCTTCATTCATATGCATTTTATTCATTCTTTAATAAAAGAAAACCAATCTCATTCTCACAACCAAATACATACAAGTCTGCATATACTATGCATTCAACTCCTCTTTCTCAAAATTTCTACCTACATTTCATTTGATCTGAAAACAAACTCCTCTTTTTCCCAAAACACTATCTGCATTCCTTTGATCTGAAACATATAAAGCTACTGGAAAATTCAATCCTGTTCATAAATCAAAAAGCCCTGCATTTCAAATTTTTAGCATAAAGCTCTGCATGTTCTTGCATTTGAAAACTCTGGCACCTGCATATCAAGTTTGACAACCTGCACATCAAGAAGAAGCCTGCAATTTAATCTTCAATCAAAGATTTAAGCCTGCATGCATTATAACTTCAACTCTGGAAACAAAGGGACTGCATTTCATAATTTGGAACATGCATTCATGAAATCTGGAAGCAAGATCGGGGTCTGCATTTTTAAAAAGCAAATTCAGGCCTGCATGTTAAAAACAAGTGAAAGCTTCTGCATGTTCAATCTAGAACCTGCAATGTGCTCTGCATTTGGAAAATGAGGTGAGTAACACTTAATTTAAAGTAAATTAAGTAGGATTACTTGCTTGATTTTATACTGAGTTAAATGTTTGTACATGTTTTCATTTTTACTGCCTGTGCATATATGAATGCAATGCATGTATTGATTTCAGGGATCTGATAGCTATAGTTTAAGTTAAAATTTGATAAGTAGTTTTTCTTGCATTAATCTGGTTGTTACCATGGATTAGCATTTGAATGTAAATGGGTTTATTACATGGTAAAATAAGTTTTAAGGCTATATAAGTTGATTTGTTTTCTGTGATGTCTGAATCCATAAAACATAAACTAAATTCTGTAAAAAATTTAGAAAATGTAGGAATCATAAATTAATGTTTCAGGTTTACTAACTTAATCATAAGCAAAATCAAGAATTTTAGATCAAAAATTTAAGTTTAAAGTGTCAAGGATAAAGGGCAGTTTTAATATTACAGTATTATACATATTTGGTAAACACTGGAGATGTTGGCATTTGTTTGGAATGAATTTGCTACTGAAGATAATGTAGCTACCAATAAACATAGGAAAATTATTGAATTGGTATGCAAATCAAGTTTGTGATTGGAATTTGGGATTTGAGGTGATGAACCCTAGTTTACTGGGCATAGGGAAAATTAGGGCTGTTGCTTCTAGAGTGAATCGAGTTCAAGGATTCTTTGGTGAATGATAGATGGTGTATTAATGAAGCTAATGCCGGAGTTCGGTCGATGATGGTGGTCGGAGTTGGGAGATAATGGTGTTGACAGGTTAGGCAGTGGATGCATAGCTGTTTCAGGTTGTGTTATTTTGTTTGGGTTGCAGGGAATTGTGACTCGGGATGGACTCGGGTTAACTGAAGGGAAAACTCGAAGCATGTAAGTAACTGACTCGAAGCAGAATGGATTGCCTCGAGTTGCATTGTTCAGGTTTAGCTAAACAGAACTGTTCTGTTTATTTAAGAATTTTTTTTAAAGTAAAGTTTGAATTTAAACTGGAAATTTGAACTTAGGGTTAAACCTGAATCTAAAAATGAATTCAAAAAGTTTGAATTTTAAATTTATCATAATTTAAATGCAAAAATTCAAATTTGGTTTGAAAAAAAAAAACAGGGAATCTGTTTCCAGATTTATGAAGTTTGAATCAAAATGCAAACTATATTGAGACTCTGGATTTTAAAAACTGAATTTAATAATGAATTCAAATAAGTTTAAATTTTGGTCTTTTGAAATAGTTTAAATTCAGAAAATCTCAAAGTTGATTTTTTTTTAAAAACAGAAAACTGTTTCTGTTTTAAAATGAGAAGGGAAGTTTAAATTTCAAATGGAGTTTGAAATGGAGTTTTTAAACCTGGAATTTGAATATGAATTCAAATTTAATTTGTCAGATATTTGAAAACATTTATGTTTTTAAATTTAAATTTGATTTTAAACCTTCAAATATAAAATGCATTATTGTTTTGCATTTGAAGTAAGAGGTTTAGTATTTAAAATAGGAATTCAAATGAATTCAAAACTGAGATTTTAAATCTGGATTTAAATTTTTAAACTTCAGTTTAAAATAAAGATTTAAAATTTAAATTGCTTTCAAATAATTTACATTTGAATTGAGGGTGAAATGGTAGAAAGAGTTTTAAAGAGTTTAAACTAAATTGAAAATGGGAGTTATATTTCAATTTTAAAATTTAAAGATGTTTTTAAAATTGATTTGAATTTGATTTGAATTGAAATTTAAATCCTTTTCAATTTATTAATTAAGTATATGTTTCTTGTAAACATATAAGATTAAGATTGGTATTGTTTAAAATCTTATTTTAAATAAATTTGGATTTTAAGTTTAAAAGAAATGTTAATTGGAAATTAATGTAAATTTTAAAACATTTTGTTTTTAAATGTTTAATTAAATAAGAAATATTTATCTAAAAGATAAATAAAAGTTTAATGATTGGATTCATTAATTATTAAGGTAATTAAGATGAATATTAATTATTTAATTAATTAATAATGTGGATGTTTAATTAAATAATTAATGATTTTTAGTTTGATTTGAGATTAATTAATTAAGTTTAATTAATCTATAATTAAGAATGGTTAACTAAATTTTAATTTATGATTAAGATTTATTTAATCAAGTGATTAATGATTAATTAAGATTTTAATTAACACTTAGTTAATTAATAATTAGAGGTTAATTAAATAGTAATTAAATATTAATTACTTAATAACTAATGATGATTAATTTAAGTTAATTTCTTAATTAAGTAATTATGAAATGTTAATGAAGTCATTAACTTAAGATTTATTTAACATTTAATTAATGTGATTAATTTTTGATAATTAATTAGATTAATTAATTAATAATCAATTGTTTAAGTTTTAATTACTTAATGAAAGTAATTAGTGAATTAATTACTTAATGTAATTAAGGTTAATGTGATTTGTTTAGATTAATTAATTAAGTTTAATTAATTTAAACATTTGTTGAATTGTTTGATAATTACTTTATGTAATTTAGGAATTTGTAATTACTTAAAGAAGTAATTAATTAATAATTACAGGATGTAATTAAAGTTATTTAATATAGAAGTAATTTGGATTTAAATTACTTTGAAATTAATCAAGGGGGTTAATTAGATAATTAATTAAGGATAATTAATTATTGGGTTGAGTAATTAATGTAGTTAATTACAGAATGATTATTAATCAAGGGTGATTAATATATATAGGGTTAATATAATTAACTTGTGTGGTTAATATTAAATGCTAATTACTTATTGTAATTAGAGATAGTTAATCAATAATGATAAATTGAAATGAGATGATGATTTATAAATTGATTTGTAATCAATGGATGGTTAAGTTAAGCAAAATTAATGATGAAGTAATTAATTTAATTCATTTTAAATTAATTAAAGATTGAGTAATTAATTTAATTCATTTTAAATTAATTATAGAATGTGTGATCATTTGATCATTTGCTTATGTTTGATGATTGGTATTGGTTGTTAGTATGGTTTGTAATCTCAGTTATGAGATGAATAGAGTATGTGATATGGATGCATTGGTTGCTTTTGGATGATAATATGTATTATCTGATTATGATATGATTATCTGTTGATAATGAAAATGTTGATTATCTGTGGTGTTGTGAATTATCTATCTGTGTATATTTAGATAATGAATTGAATTGTTTTAAAATTAAAACAACTTGGCCTTAAAAGACACGCTTTGGTTTTCGATGAGACCGGGATCGGGTTTCCATATTTGGACATCCGAAAACCACATCGATTCCAAATAACGTTAGGTCGTTAATCCAAGTGGAGCGAGTGAAGACTCGAGGTGTAAGGGCTATACGTCAGTATAACTCTGTGGGTGATTCCGTAATGAGTTTGACGGAATAGGTCTTATAGATTCGAGATGGTGAATCAGAGTGCAAGGGTTATTGTCGTTAACTCTGAGGGTGATTCCAAAATGAGTGTAACGAGATAATGCCTTCGGTTTCGTTCGAACCCGGAACGAACTTGTATGGATTGAATGCTTTCAGAACATCGTCAGGTGGACGATGAGCATTCTAAGTGTTATGTCCTATAAAGGTAATCGTAACCTCAAGCCTCATCAACCGGGAATGGCTAAAACAGGGGAGGTGCAGCAAAGCTTCGTGGGTAGCCCCCACTTGAGAGTAAGATTTACCCCTGTCTAGAGGTCCCTTTATATTTCGGCTGTGTGGGACGGTTGATCATGACAACCGTCGGGGTTGTCTTATTTGGAACTGTTCAGTAAGGAACGGGTCCGGCTTTGTGTTGCAGGGGAGTTAGGGTGGCTCCTCGGTACGGTGATCTAGGCCACGTACTGTGACGGGCGGTACCCCAGTAGCCCTGCCATTGTATGGAATCCAAAATCCAATAAGTGCCAACGGTTTTGATTGTATTACCCACTTTTGTGGCTAGTAGCTGGAATTTAATAGATGTAACAATTTCGGCTATTTCTTATTTATTTGAAAACCCTAGACACTATTATAATATCATCAGATTTCCTATCAAATGTTTTGGTTAGCGTAAGGTAAAAACTTTTCCATGTTTATGTGTGGGAAGTCTTACGTGATACCTTTTCTTTCAAAGGTTTTTCAAAGTTAAGCAACTTTAACCTGTTACTCACACCAGACCCATGTCTGACCCGGAGTTATTTCTGTTTTTCTTTAACTCTTGGGTACTCAAATTTTTATGAGTAGTCAAGAGAATTCAGGTTAGGATTCAGGATTAGCTTTGACGAATTGTGGAGGAGCATATGGAGCAGGAGGCTTCTGCGTATAGTTATATAGTTCCGCTGTGTTTGGTCTCTGAGTGTTCTGTTTGTATTGAGTTGTAATAACTAGACAGGTGTTTATAACTGTCTAGTATGTGTTGTATATGTCTGTGTACTCTGATATTTGATGTATACTATGTAATACTTTGTTATTAATATAATTTATTCGTTCCGCTGTTGAGATTCTTGTGTTGTTTCTTCTTTCTCTTCTTTCTTTTCTTCTTCTATCCCTTTCTTTCTTAATTCATGACGCGATTTTCCGGGAGTGGAAATCGGGTCGTGACATGTTGGTATCAGAGCTGTAGGTTGAGTGAATACCTAGGCTCTGAAGTGTGTTTTTCTTTAGGGAGCGTTAGGTTGAGTGAATACCTAGGCTCTGTAGTGGTGTCTATCTTGAGAGAGCGTATTTGTAGTTTTGATATATATCTTTATATATATATATAATTAGTTCTACCTATTTGTTGGATTACCTGTTCGGGTATTTCCAGTGTAAGTTATAAAGGTAGATGAGGTAGAAGTGTGTGTAACACGACTACCATTGGTTGGAATTTGATGGATGAGGTTGGAAGTGTATTTGTCGAGACTGTAGACCTAATATCGTCTCGAGTGAGTTCTGTTGTGATGAGTACTTCATCGATCTCTGAAGGTAACCCGTAAAGGTTTGGAGTTCATCTTTGAAGTGCAGTATTGAGTTTTGATCTGTTGGTAGGGCAGAAGCAAGCAAGTGATGATATCTTGATATTTTAGGAATTAGTAGCTGCGTGATGAGATGCAGTGACTATGGATGTTTCCGAAGGTGTTCCTTTGGAACAAGAGTAGGAAGTGAGTCTGCTCGGTGATGTGGCTGAGTTTAGCAGAGTATTCTGAGTTGATAGGGAGTCTTCTGGCTGAGTAGTTTTTTGAAGTGGAGTTCAGAAGCAGCAGAGTGGATCTTTTTCTCTGGTAAGTTGGCTAAGTCAGCATAAGCTGTTCTGTTTGGTTGAGAGAGAGCAGTTTTCTTTGGATTTAGGCTGAGTTGATCGCAAAAGTGACTTGCGATAGTATGTTCTCTTGTGTTTGTTGGAGATTGTCTGGATGTCTTCTGGAAGTCAGAGTTTGTCTGCATCTGGAGATCGAGTTTTCTTTCCAGGATTGGAACGGGTGGTTCAGTTAGTAGGTGGATGGTTCCTTGAGATAGAAGTTGGTGAAGCAACTCAGGTTTGGGAGGAACATCCGAGTTTTTCTCTATGGATATGTGGAACCTTATTTCTGTGCTGGGTTGTTTTAGTCTGTGCTTGTGCTCTTCGTCAGCATTTTCTTCTGTTTCGGATCAGAGTTGTGCAGCGGAAGCAGTTTGGGAATGTTTCTGTTTTCTTTTCCGGATAAGGAGAAGTTGGTTCTGTCTTCTGTTGTTGAGAAGCAGAGTGTTTGTTCTTGGTTTTTGAGTGACCTTGAGGAGATCATTGGATTGTTTTGCTTCAGTCTGTTTCTTTTGGAATCAGCAAGAGTTGAGCTGATCAGGAGTGATGTTGGTAACCCAGGATCGTCTGAAGAGTTTTATGGATAAGAGACAGATAAATTTGGATTCTGGAATTGGAGATTTGAATTTGGTTAAGTTTTCTCTAAGGAGCTATAAGTTTGGGAAGCTAGCTCCATAGTGTTTTGGTTTCTTCTGTGATTGGTAAGATCAGTGTTTGGTTTTCTGGAGTTGAATTGCCAGTTTGGATAACTGGGATTCTGGGTGTTTCACGTATCTCTGAGGGAGTTCGTGTTTGTTATTTCTGGTTGTAGAACCAGCAGTTTAGGATTGGTTTGTTTATTGAGTCAGACTCGTTTGTAGTCTGATATTCTGTATAGAATTGTTGTTAGGAGCTCTATAGCTTAGTAGTATTGATTGATTAGATTTTATAGAGCGAGTATCCCGATATATATATCCCGGGGAAACTCGTGAAGGTTTTATCCAAAATTCTTTTGGATAATTAGATTTATTCTGATTGTGTGAATTGATTGCTTTGGTTGTTGGCATGTGAATAACATATGCTGTGTTTAAAATAAAATCTGTAAATAGATTATTAAATTGCCTTTGTTTTAAATTTCGAGGACGAAATTCTTTTAAGGGGGAAGGATTGTAACGACCCAGAATTTTGGACAATATAAATTTAATAATTTGGATTTAAATTTATATTGAATTGATAATTTTGTTAATAAATTTGATATTTATTTAAATAATCTTCTTTATTTAATTATTTAATTTGTGAAATTATTTTAGATAAGATTATAAATTGTTTTCTATTCAATAATGTATATGTATTTATATATATTTTAAATAGACAAGTTGTTTTTAGTTAAATTGGTATAGCATAATTTTATATGTTTTGAAAATAGAAATTATGATTTATTTTTGATTTGAGTTTTTCAAAAATATTTAATTAAATACTATATGATTTTAAATATGAGATAAATGTTTTTAATTAGTTTAAATTTCATTTTTAATTCAAGTTGTATATTAAAATATGTTACAAGCTCTTTTATAATTTGTTTTAAAGGTTTCTTTTCAAATGAATTACTTGTATATTGTTATAATGCTTTGCTTTATTCTTTAGAGAATTATTTAGATAACATAATTATGTATAAGATTTAATTAACAATGTTTAATACTTATTTAACTCTAATTAAACCTTAATTTAATTCATAAAGACAAGTGTACATATATTTAAACATTTGTTAACAAGTGTCTACTTTTAAATGACAAGTGTCTATTTTATTTTCTTTTTCTTTATTTCATTTTCTGAAAATACATTCTTGTTAACTTGCTTTTCATTCATATCATTTTGCTTCTTCATTCATATGCATTTTATTCATTCTTTAATAAAAGAAAACCAATCTCATTCTCACAACCAAATACATACAAGTCTGCATATACTATGCATTCAACTCCTCTTTCTCAAAATTTCTACCTACATTTCATTTGATCTGAAAACAAACTCCTCTTTTTCCCAAAACACTATCTGCATTCCTTTGATCTGAAACATATAAAGCTACTGGAAAATTCAATCCTGTTCATAAATCAAAAAGCCCTGCATTTCAAATTTTTAGCATAAAGCTCTGCATGTTCTTGCATTTGAAAACTCTGGCACCTGCATATCAAGTTTGACAACCTGCACATCAAGAAGAAGCCTGCAATTTAATCTTCAATCAAAGATTTAAGCCTGCATGCATTATAACTTCAACTCTGGAAACAAAGGGACTGCATTTCATAATTTGGAACATGCATTCATGAAATCTGGAAGCAAGATCGGGGTCTGCATTTTTAAAAAGCAAATTCAGGCCTGCATGTTAAAAACAAGTGAAAGCTTCTGCATGTTCAATCTAGAACCTGCAATGTGCTCTGCATTTGGAAAATGAGGTGAGTAACACTTAATTTAAAGTAAATTAAGTAGGATTACTTGCTTGATTTTATACTGAGTTAAATGTTTGTACATGTTTTCATTTTTACTGCCTGTGCATATATGAATGCAATGCATGTATTGATTTCAGGGATCTGATAGCTATAGTTTAAGTTAAAATTTGATAAGTAGTTTTTCTTGCATTAATCTGGTTGTTACCATGGATTAGCATTTGAATGTAAATGGGTTTATTACATGGTAAAATAAGTTTTAAGGCTATATAAGTTGATTTGTTTTCTGTGATGTCTGAATCCATAAAACATAAACTAAATTCTGTAAAAAATTTAGAAAATGTAGGAATCATAAATTAATGTTTCAGGTTTACTAACTTAATCATAAGCAAAATCAAGAATTTTAGATCAAAAATTTAAGTTTAAAGTGTCAAGGATAAAGGGCAGTTTTAATATTACAGTATTATACATATTTGGTAAACACTGGAGATGTTGGCATTTGTTTGGAATGAATTTGCTACTGAAGATAATGTAGCTACCAATAAACATAGGAAAATTATTGAATTGGTATGCAAATCAAGTTTGTGATTGGAATTTGGGATTTGAGGTGATGAACCCTAGTTTACTGGGCATAGGGAAAATTAGGGCTGTTGCTTCTAGAGTGAATCGAGTTCAAGGATTCTTTGGTGAATGATAGATGGTGTATTAATGAAGCTAATGCCGGAGTTCGGTCGATGATGGTGGTCGGAGTTGGGAGATAATGGTGTTGACAGGTTAGGCAGTGGATGCATAGCTGTTTCAGGTTGTGTTATTTTGTTTGGGTTGCAGGGAATTGTGACTCGGGATGGACTCGGGTTAACTGAAGGGAAAACTCGAAGCATGTAAGTAACTGACTCGAAGCAGAATGGATTGCCTCGAGTTGCATTGTTCAGGTTTAGCTAAACAGAACTGTTCTGTTTATTTAAGAATTTTTTTTAAAGTAAAGTTTGAATTTAAACTGGAAATTTGAACTTAGGGTTAAACCTGAATCTAAAAATGAATTCAAAAAGTTTGAATTTTAAATTTATCATAATTTAAATGCAAAAATTCAAATTTGGTTTGAAAAAAAAAAACAGGGAATCTGTTTCCAGATTTATGAAGTTTGAATCAAAATGCAAACTATATTGAGACTCTGGATTTTAAAAACTGAATTTAATAATGAATTCAAATAAGTTTAAATTTTGGTCTTTTGAAATAGTTTAAATTCAGAAAATCTCAAAGTTGATTTTTTTTTAAAAACAGAAAACTGTTTCTGTTTTAAAATGAGAAGGGAAGTTTAAATTTCAAATGGAGTTTGAAATGGAGTTTTTAAACCTGGAATTTGAATATGAATTCAAATTTAATTTGTCAGATATTTGAAAACATTTATGTTTTTAAATTTAAATTTGATTTTAAACCTTCAAATATAAAATGCATTATTGTTTTGCATTTGAAGTAAGAGGTTTAGTATTTAAAATAGGAATTCAAATGAATTCAAAACTGAGATTTTAAATCTGGATTTAAATTTTTAAACTTCAGTTTAAAATAAAGATTTAAAATTTAAATTGCTTTCAAATAATTTACATTTGAATTGAGGGTGAAATGGTAGAAAGAGTTTTAAAGAGTTTAAACTAAATTGAAAATGGGAGTTATATTTCAATTTTAAAATTTAAAGATGTTTTTAAAATTGATTTGAATTTGATTTGAATTGAAATTTAAATCCTTTTCAATTTATTAATTAAGTATATGTTTCTTGTAAACATATAAGATTAAGATTGGTATTGTTTAAAATCTTATTTTAAATAAATTTGGATTTTAAGTTTAAAAGAAATGTTAATTGGAAATTAATGTAAATTTTAAAACATTTTGTTTTTAAATGTTTAATTAAATAAGAAATATTTATCTAAAAGATAAATAAAAGTTTAATGATTGGATTCATTAATTATTAAGGTAATTAAGATGAATATTAATTATTTAATTAATTAATAATGTGGATGTTTAATTAAATAATTAATGATTTTTAGTTTGATTTGAGATTAATTAATTAAGTTTAATTAATCTATAATTAAGAATGGTTAACTAAATTTTAATTTATGATTAAGATTTATTTAATCAAGTGATTAATGATTAATTAAGATTTTAATTAACACTTAGTTAATTAATAATTAGAGGTTAATTAAATAGTAATTAAATATTAATTACTTAATAACTAATGATGATTAATTTAAGTTAATTTCTTAATTAAGTAATTATGAAATGTTAATGAAGTCATTAACTTAAGATTTATTTAACATTTAATTAATGTGATTAATTTTTGATAATTAATTAGATTAATTAATTAATAATCAATTGTTTAAGTTTTAATTACTTAATGAAAGTAATTAGTGAATTAATTACTTAATGTAATTAAGGTTAATGTGATTTGTTTAGATTAATTAATTAAGTTTAATTAATTTAAACATTTGTTGAATTGTTTGATAATTACTTTATGTAATTTAGGAATTTGTAATTACTTAAAGAAGTAATTAATTAATAATTACAGGATGTAATTAAAGTTATTTAATATAGAAGTAATTTGGATTTAAATTACTTTGAAATTAATCAAGGGGGTTAATTAGATAATTAATTAAGGATAATTAATTATTGGGTTGAGTAATTAATGTAGTTAATTACAGAATGATTATTAATCAAGGGTGATTAATATATATAGGGTTAATATAATTAACTTGTGTGGTTAATATTAAATGCTAATTACTTATTGTAATTAGAGATAGTTAATCAATAATGATAAATTGAAATGAGATGATGATTTATAAATTGATTTGTAATCAATGGATGGTTAAGTTAAGCAAAATTAATGATGAAGTAATTAATTTAATTCATTTTAAATTAATTAAAGATTGAGTAATTAATTTAATTCATTTTAAATTAATTATAGAATGTGTGATCATTTGATCATTTGCTTATGTTTGATGATTGGTATTGGTTGTTAGTATGGTTTGTAATCTCAGTTATGAGATGAATAGAGTATGTGATATGGATGCATTGGTTGCTTTTGGATGATAATATGTATTATCTGATTATGATATGATTATCTGTTGATAATGAAAATGTTGATTATCTGTGGTGTTGTGAATTATCTATCTGTGTATATTTAGATAATGAATTGAATTGTTTTAAAATTAAAACAACTTGGCCTTAAAAGACACGCTTTGGTTTTCGATGAGACCGGGATCGGGTTTCCATATTTGGACATCCGAAAACCACATCGATTCCAAATAACGTTAGGTCGTTAATCCAAGTGGAGCGAGTGAAGACTCGAGGTGTAAGGGCTATACGTCAGTATAACTCTGTGGGTGATTCCGTAATGAGTTTGACGGAATAGGTCTTATAGATTCGAGATGGTGAATCAGAGTGCAAGGGTTATTGTCGTTAACTCTGAGGGTGATTCCAAAATGAGTGTAACGAGATAATGCCTTCGGTTTCGTTCGAACCCGGAACGAACTTGTATGGATTGAATGCTTTCAGAACATCGTCAGGTGGACGATGAGCATTCTAAGTGTTATGTCCTATAAAGGTAATCGTAACCTCAAGCCTCATCAACCGGGAATGGCTAAAACAGGGGAGGTGCAGCAAAGCTTCGTGGGTAGCCCCCACTTGAGAGTAAGATTTACCCCTGTCTAGAGGTCCCTTTATATTTCGGCTGTGTGGGACGGTTGATCATGACAACCGTCGGGGTTGTCTTATTTGGAACTGTTCAGTAAGGAACGGGTCCGGCTTTGTGTTGCAGGGGAGTTAGGGTGGCTCCTCGGTACGGTGATCTAGGCCACGTACTGTGACGGGCGGTACCCCAGTAGCCCTGCCATTGTATGGAATCCAAAATCCAATAAGTGCCAACGGTTTTGATTGTATTACCCACTTTTGTGGCTAGTAGCTGGAATTTAATAGATGTAACAATTTCGGCTATTTCTTATTTATTTGAAAACCCTAGACACTATTATAATATCATCAGATTTCCTATCAAATGTTTTGGTTAGCGTAAGGTAAAAACTTTTCCATGTTTATGTGTGGGAAGTCTTACGTGATACCTTTTCTTTCAAAGGTTTTTCAAAGTTAAGCAACTTTAACCTGTTACTCACACCAGACCCATGTCTGACCCGGAGTTATTTCTGTTTTTCTTTAACTCTTGGGTACTCAAATTTTTATGAGTAGTCAAGAGAATTCAGGTTAGGATTCAGGATTAGCTTTGACGAATTGTGGAGGAGCATATGGAGCAGGAGGCTTCTGCGTATAGTTATATAGTTCCGCTGTGTTTGGTCTCTGAGTGTTCTGTTTGTATTGAGTTGTAATAACTAGACAGGTGTTTATAACTGTCTAGTATGTGTTGTATATGTCTGTGTACTCTGATATTTGATGTATACTATGTAATACTTTGTTATTAATATAATTTATTCGTTCCGCTGTTGAGATTCTTGTGTTGTTTCTTCTTTCTCTTCTTTCTTTTCTTCTTCTATCCCTTTCTTTCTTAATTCATGACGCGATTTTCCGGGAGTGGAAATCGGGTCGTGACATGGCCTCTGCCGTGAACATCTCCCTACCTGCTTCCCATTGTCATCTCCAACTACCCGCAGCCTCCTTCACTTCATCACTCACCATTCTAGTAAACCAAAACATCCACTCTACAAAACTATCAATCATCACACCACTTCAATTCCAAAACTTTCTTGTCTGTGCATACAACCTCTGTGCCACAGAACAGACAACAGACCACAACAACACACTTCTTTCATACCACCTACATTTCATATAACAACTGTCATCTCACTGCAAGTCACGGCATATCTCACAAATCCTACAACTTCTGTCTTCACAACAACTACCAGAGCCACCACATACTTCGGTAGTAACCATATTCTCAGCAGCAAACTTCCACACTGTCCCCCTCAAATAACATTTCTCAACCACAATTCTTCACCCTATCTCACTGCCTACCATTTCACTACCCCAACACACAACATCATTACCCCTTCTCTGCAAATACACCCTCCATCTATTCACCACAAACAGTCGAGACCATCCCTTGCTTGCTGCTCCTCCACACTACTAAACACTTCCCCTGTACAATATTATCCCCTTCCCATTGCCTGGCAACAAATAACTTACATTCACCCCAGCACAAACCATCATTTGCCTGAACCACAGTCATCTACAAACTGCCTCCATCCATAATTGCTACAAACACTCTTCGCCGAAACACCCTGACCACTGCACATACCCAGAAACTCGCCATAACAACCACATCAAAGCCAACTTTACCCACCACATCAATCATCTCTGGTCACATTCAACCAATACATACAAAAAAAAAACTGCAGCAGCCACATCAAATACCCTGCACAGCCTTCTATTCACTATTACACACTCAAAACGACTCATCAAATCACTCGGAACATTGACTTCAATTACACTGTCAAACACTTCCCCTTCCAGCAGCAGCAACCATCAACTACCACAGCTCAAACATCACATTCCTCTGCTCTTACACATCAACCATTAACTGCAACTTCTTCATCACTGCTGAATACTTCCTCCCCCTACATAACCACTTCCTTCCACAGCCTACACTTCCATCTGCTTCACAGAAACTCACCACATAACTGTTCACAACCACCCTATCCTACCTTCTACTCAAAGTCATACAACACTAACGAGCAAGTTACACTCACGACCACCCCCTCACCTCGAGTTCAATCACCTGCACTCGATTGCCTCGCCGAATACCGCGACTTCCAACAGTCGCCTCCAATTCAACAATCCCCAAATCCACCTCAACCTCGCCTGAACATCCCCCGAACCAACTCCGCCTCGAGCAACTCACTGCCCCAATCCCAATCGATTCGAAGGAACATCCCAAATTCTCTCATCTCCAACATCACCAACCCAATATCAATCGCTAGTAACCATTGGTGGATGAATGAACAATAAATCGAACGAATTTAATTTTGTATTTGTTTTTATGACTTTTGAAGTAAGTTTGTTTAAGTGTGTTATTCGGTTTTGAAGTAAATCTCGGGTAAAAGGAGTTTGTGATTAAGGGTGTTGTTCGATTTACTGTGTTGTGGGTAATTAAGTGTATTGTTAGATTTAGTGAGTGTAGGCTTTGGGCTATTTTAGTTTGGGCCGTGTGATTTAGTGTAGAATTTCTTCTTCTCATTTTTTTTAGGTTTAATCTTTGTAATTTCTTTCTCTTTCACAATTTTTTTTTTTAAGTAAAACCCTACTTTTAAGTTTCCTTTTTTTTTGAAAAAAAAAACCAATTGTATATATCCTGTTTTTATTTCAGGTTGCTAAAGCAGAATTTAAGAAGGAGAAGAACTGCTGCCAAAATAATTGCTTCCGCTCTGCTTGCCAAAATAAAATAAACTGCTTGCTTGTTATATCTATTGTTTTTATTTTTCTTGCATAGTTGGTTGTTTGCATTTGCATTTATATAAAAAAAATCAAAAACAAAAAAAAAATCATCGTAGTTGCATTGTTAATACACGTTTAGTTTCTGCTTTGCATTTCATCCTCGATTTTGATTAATAATAACGATTAGACATCGATAACTTTTAATTATATACTGACAAGTTGTCTTCTTTGAACAATTTAATTTCTCGGTGTCTAGGCTACGGCAGAGCAATAATCAGTTATAAATATTACGGTGATTCGTAAATATTATACTGAATTGTTTCCCTGAAGGTACTTAAACCTTCGGCTGCATTGCTACGGTGATTCGTGGTGCACCGATAAATCTTGCCCGTTACCAGGCTGAGAACTATCTTGTTTATCTAAGACAATTTGTGAATATACAATTTTGGGTTAACTTAGGATAAATCATTTGTAATTAACCCTTGCATTCATTTAGTTGCATTTGTTCATGCATATTTAAAAACAAAAAAACAAAACAATTTCAAAATCCAAAACTAATTTTTTTTTTAAATATTCCTTTTCTTTTTCTTTGAAATTTTTAAATCCTTTTCTTTGAAATTTCAAAAAAAAAAATCCAAAAAAAAAAAATTAGAAAAACCAAAAAAAATTGAAAAATAAAAACAAAACAAAAATCGATTTCCCTTTTCAAAAATAAATTTTCTTTTTAAATATTTTTCGTTTATAAAAAAAAAACATTCTTGAAAATGTCTGAATATCCATATCCACTTGAATTTTACAATAGTTGTGAAAATCAATATAATCCATATGATTTCAGTCCAAATTCGTATGGATATTTTAACAACAACTATTTTGTAAATAATTCAAATTTCGAACAACAAAATTTTCAAAATGATGACCAACGTTCGACTCTTGAAAATAGCATTGAAATGATTTCATCTTTACTCGAACTTTCTGCACGACAAAATCAAGAGATAAATGATTTATGTAATTCTGATTTGTGTTATAAATCGAGTCAAGGATTTCAAAATTTGAATTCAATTCAAAATTCAAACGATTATAACCCATGCCAATTTAATTTCGAACTCCAAAATGAATTTCAAACTCAACATGAAAATGGGAACAACTTTTCAAACGAATTTGGCAATGGGAATAGTTTCGATTGCGATACGATTGAAAACTTTGGTTATCAACAAATTCAAAGTGAAAATTTTCAAATTAATAATCATGAATTTGATTTTGTTGACGAAATGGAAAATGATAACGGGGATTTATTACTTGAAAAATACAAAACTTATCGTGAAAATCATAATCAAATCTCAACCCACGAAGAATCAAATAATAATCTACCATTTATCGAAATTGGCAATTCTTATTCTCAACAAGTCCAAATCGAAAATTTTCAAGTTAATAATTACAAATTTGACTTTGTTGAGCAAATGAATAAAATTTACGATGATCACACGAATTTGTTGATTAAAACATTGGAAAATTTTCGTGAGAAACAAAATCAAGTTTCAATGTGTGATGAGTCAAACGATAATCCATATTTTACCCAAATCGATGATTTTCAAACAACAACTTTTGAAACTAAAAATGATGATCTTGACGAAGTTGTTGAAAAGACGGTAATTGTGTTGGATTTCAATTCTTTTGAGGGTGAGAAACTCAATTTAAATTTCGATCTTCCTTTTTCTGAAAATTTGAATACACCAACTTTGAATTTTGAACTTGAGACATGTAATAAAGTTGTTGATAATCCAATAAAGGAAGACGAGTTTAATGAACATGAATTTTTTGGACTTGTGGATGACGAGTTGTTAAATTCCGAAGGGGAAGATGAAAATCACCATTTTGATTTTGAAATCAAAAATTGTGAAAATGTTTTCAATGATAAACTTGAATTTCATTCAATTGTTTTATCAACCCCAAAAATCATTGAAAACAAAACAACTCATTCAATTTTCAATAAAACAACATTTGTTTTTCCAAATCAACATTCAACTTCGAAATCTTTTACGATTTGGTTTTTCGAGCTTACGCTGTGTCTCGTGTACTCGACGAGACAAATGAATCGGTTTTTGGAAGACCGTTTCATTTACTTTTTGACAATATACTTTCTTATCTCGTGTAAAAACCGTTCGTTTTCATGTAAATAATAATAAACATCCCTTTCACTTGGGTTGACTCTGGGGACGCAGTCAAAATCAAGTGTGGGGGGAGACTCATCTTCATTCTTTTTTTTTCATGGTTTATTTTTACTTTAAAATCACAAAAACAAAAAAAACAAAAAAAAATAAAAATCCCAAAAACAAATTTTCTTTTGATTTATTTTTAAAAGAAACACTATAAGATAAATATATGGCTTTGGTTTAATAAATTGAAATTTTTGGAAATTTATTTGTCTAAACAAAAATAAAATTGAAGTTTGATTATAAATAATAATGGTTTAACTAGTATATAGGAAGATTCATGGTGTTAATTATGAAGTATATCCTAATTGAAAATCTTTGTTTTAAAAAGTGGTTGATTTAAAGTAAAGGATATAACATTTTTTTTGTCTTCTAAGTTAAATGGTGCTAAGATGATTTTGCAAAACTCTCTCTCTCTCTCTCTTAAAAAATAATAATAAAAATAATAAAAAAATAATAACATCCAAGTATTCACTCTCATTTAAAAGTCCTCACGGTTATGCATGGGTGAATTACTTGGAATCTTTGATTATGTGCTTCCATACTCATTTAAAAGTCCTCACGGTTATGCGTGTATGGAACACATGTAAAAAAAAACCACCTACGGTCGATAGGTGTATGCACGAAAGTGTGTGCACTCGCCATGCTCTGTACTCCCCTCACATAAGTCCGAAAGGCAGTGCATGGGTGGTATATCTGGCCTCAGTTTACCTGAGCTAGGTGTGTAATTTTTCTTGAAAATAATGAGGGAGCAAGCAATTGAAATCCTAGCACTATTTTTACTTATTTGATTTGATTTGTTATTGAAAAGAAATGAAAATACCACTTTGATAAACTTTGATAATCAACTAAGGATCCATTTTATAATTACACTTTGTTATCAACCGAAACAACAAGTTAAACTATTGTCTATTTGTTATGATAACTTGATTTTTGTTGGAAATTTTGACGAGTAAATGACATAAATTTTCAAGATAATAACCAAAACCTATATTTAACTTATTCGTGCCAATTTAAAAATAAATCCTTCATTGTAAATATTTTCAAAAACTTGCATTCATCTCTTTGTAAATAAATCTTGCATTTGTAAATATTTTCATCCTGCATTTGGATTTTGTGGGTAGCATCCGCTGAAAACCCTCACGAGACAACACTCGTCCTACTGGGGACACCCAGAGGTTTAACGGCTTATTGCATACGCTCAATGCAATCGTGCTCCCTACGAAAACGGATTTATCTTAGTTTTAGTTTATTCGAGGACGAATAAAAAGATAAGTGTGGGGGTATTTGATGTGCACGTAAATGTGCATATTTTTACCACCATATTTATTCTATTTAAATTAAATAAATGATCATATTGGGTATTTTAACTTGTTTTAACCAAAATTCATTTTAATTCCAAATTTTCACATATTCATCTTCATATAGGGGCAAAACGGTCATTTAAGTGCATATATTTCTTTGAGAAAAATTGATTGAAAATTTATATATATTTTTGTAGGAAAATGGTCTCAAATAGGAGTGGTTTCATGAAGAAATATGCATGCACAAAGAATATAAAGGAATGAAGATGGAAATAATTCAAAGTGAAGATCATGGAGGACCCCACCTACCCACCTACCTTAATGTACAAATTAAAGGCTAATGCACATGCTTTTGGACTTAATGGCTTCATGTACACTTAATGGGGGATTAAGACATGTTAATGATTACTTGGCCTCCACACTTCCTAAGGGGCATTTTGGGCATTCCCCAAAAAAGTGAATTAGGATTTCATACATGTATAAATACCCATATGTTTCATGTAACATGATCTCTTCTCATGGTCTCTCTTAGGCCTCCTTCTCTTTAGTTTAGTTTAGATCAAATAAAAGAAAGCCCCCTTTCTCTTTTAATGGCTACTTAGCCAATTTTTATTTCTTGTAATCTTTTTTATTTTATGCAATTTAATACATGCTCTTTCCTTTTCATGTTCATTTACTTTCATGTTGTAGTGTAGGTTTCTCTTATTTCATGCAAGTAGATTAGTTTTGTTTCTTTGCTTTGCTCTCTTTTTCTTTCTTTTTGGCTTTCATGTTGCTTTCTACATTTGTTGATTTGATAACAAATATGAGAGCTTAATCCCTACAATTTAGGGGTAATGAAGCTCTCTAGTATGTAGATGCAACATTTTGATGTTTATACTCTCTTTTTGTGCTTTAATGGAAACATTTGAAGTGGTTTAATGATGTTGTTTAGCTTTGAATTTGATAGTCTATGTTGTTCATAACAAATAGGCTATGCTTAAACAAACATAACACAAATTGCCTCTTCATCTAAATATGACTATGGCAAAGAAGTGAATGTTGAAATTGAAATTTGATAGCCTATATTTCTAAACAATAGTTAATAGGCTATGCTTAAAATAGATTTCTATTTCAACTTGTTGTCATATTTCATGAGAGTTAAATGTGTATTAGTGGTTGTGTTATAGTTTGATGGTTTATATTGAGCTAATTAATAGCACAAATATACCATACTTATAATAAGCACATCAACTAATTCACTAATGACAAGAAAAGAGAGATCATAACTTCAATTTGTTGATTTATGTGATCTAGAGAGTGGAAATTGCCTCTAAATTGTCTTAACACTCTCATATTTTTATCTATTTTCTTTTCTCATTTTTCTACATTTTTTTTAGTTAATCACTCTTTCAACTTCGGTTAATTTGATTGAATAGAATTTTTAAAATCATCAATTCCCTGTGGATCGACCCGTATTCGCCGCGTGCTACATTCGTACACCGTGCGCTTGTGGTTATTTTTAATTCAAATTCGTTCGACGGTTTTCTAAACCGATAGAATTTCCGTCGACGAACAAAGGGTCATGTCCATTCGCGAAGAGATACGATGGAAAGGCAATTTCATTCAAATTTGAATTTTGAAATTCTCGGCATTTATGTCGACATACTTAGAGAGGATATGTCGACATATCCCTTTGTATTTTGAAAAATCACTTAATAAAAATTGTTTTGAAAATATTAAATTCTGTAAAATATTTTGAAACTTTGTACAAACATTTAAACATAGTTTATCCATATTTTAATCATATTAAAATTTAATAAAACTTTATAGAATAATTTTGGAAGATTTAATAAGAGTATGCAATATAATGTAAATAATATAAAATCAATATAATTATAAATTATAAGTAAATATTTAAAATCAAAATATAAATATCAAAAATAAACATAAGGAAGATATAAATTAAAATACTAAAAAAAATATAACGACACGAAAATTTATCGCTATTTAAATGAATATTTAATTATAATTTAATAAATTAATAAATGAATTTTTATTAACTAATAAAACTATTTTAGTTAATAATTAATGATAATAAAATCGTTTTTAAAATTTGTTTACCAAAATATATAGTTCATAAAAAATTAAAAAATACAACCAGAAGTTATTTTCCGAAATATCAATTTTTCATTAGTTAAAAATTGTTTTAAAGGCCATAGCACTATGTTAAACATGCATGCACACATTATAAACTATTTTATTGTGTTGTGTACATGTACATATGCATGTACACATTTACACACTTAAACATATTAACATATAAGATTTATTTAATAAAAGTAACATTTACACATATTAACACATGTAGATATGCATGCACACATGTATATTTATTTTCTCATTTTTAAAAACCGCCTCTTCACGTCAAAATTCCCTAAGAACTTGAGTTAAAGCATCCACGACTTCCTTTTCATAAATTTGAAAATAGAAAAAAATCACTTCCTTATGCAAAAATCCCTCCTTTAATTCACAAAACCACTTCTACATCTTCTAAAACACTTTCTCCTCCAAAATACAACATTCCATCCACCAAAACAAACCATGGCCGAGCCAAATCTCCACATGGTCATGCCTTGCAAGGCTTAGGCTGAGCCCAAACCTAATTGGCCAAGCCTATCTAGGTGTTCGAGCAACCAAAAGTTCCATTTTTGCAATGCTTCTAAAGCGTTTTCGGGTTCGGCAAAAGTTGCTTTGATTTAAAAAAAAAATCGGTGAGAAAAAATTGATTTTTGGAACATAAATTAACTTGATTTTTATGGACTATATGTTGTGAAAATATGGTGATTTTTATGTTGAATTATCATTTCGTATTGATGACATATGAAGATATGTTTAGGTTTGAACTTGAATTTGGTGGTTGGTTGATACATGGATATGCTTAGATATGTATATGATATGCGATATTAAGTATGATATTATGGTAGTATGTTTATGAATACAAACCATGTGTATATGATGAATTTTTTTTGAAGTTTTCACCTTGAAAAGTCGCAAAGGACTTGAGATCCGATTTGAAAAAAAAAGCTATTTTCTAGCTTTGGATTTTTGAAAATATTTTTCAAAATTTTTACCTTTGTTTTAAGGTTTCAAAACTTTCCCAATTGTGTTTTCAAAGATGTAGTAGCTAGATTTAAAGTGAATATTTCACCTAGATTCAATTCTAGCGAACTACGTTTGTAGCGCTAGTCGCTATGGATGTAGTTCATAAAATTTCACGATTTTTAGTTTTAAGCGTTTTCTTTTGGATAGTTTTAAAAAAACCATTTTGAATTATTTAAGTAAGGCAAAATTTTATGTTTAATTATTTAATAATTTATTTATTCAATTTAAATTAATTTGGGTAATTATTAATTAATTAAGTAATTAGGTTAAATAATTAGGTTTAAGAGAGTATTACCTAAGTTAATTATTTTTAATTAAGTTTTAAATAATGATAAATTAAGGTAAAATAAAACTTATTTTATTTAATCAATTTGTTTATTTAATTAATTATTTAATTAGAGTTAATTATTTAATTAATTATTTTTAATTAAAGATTAATTATCCACTTAATTAGGGTCTAATTTCTTAAATAAATGTTAAATAATTAAAGATTATTAAAGTTTATTTATCAATAAAAATTAGGATTTTAAATATTTGATTTGATTAAATTAATCAAATTTTTAATTAAGTTTTAAACTTATGATTTAAATAAGGATTATTTATTTTAAAGTTTTCCTTCAAACTCTATCGGTTATTTATTTCAAAACAATTTTCTTTTTTAAGTAAATTGTTTTAAAACCAAGGATCTCTTGTCCATCTATTAAGTAGCCAAATGAATTAAAGTAGTTGTAATAAAATGATGATGCGTTTTACAGAAAGTAAGTCGACATGTGCACATCACAAATACCACACTTTGGGAACGTGATGAATACAAGGGGGTTAATTCGATAAGCGGGTCATGATAATCTAAGCATATGGAACGTATGTTCATATGAAAATATTCACACCCTAATAGTCGGATAGTCCACTATAAATAACTTGACACTTCAAAATTATCGAAGGTTGGTTTGGAGAGACCGGGAACGAATATTAATAGTTATCCGAAAACCATTTCGAACCAACATAAGCATTCGAATTGGAAATAGTAAGGCAAATATCCAAGATGAATACTTTGAAGTGCAAGGGTTGTTTGCTACTAACCCTGAGGTTGATTCCAAAACAGGTGTAGCGAAAATAGTGCCTTTGGTTTGTTCATCTCTTGAACGACTTGTATGGACGGGTGTTGACATTATGTCAACCTAAGGAATACAATGTTAGCATTCTAAGTTGTGACGCTATAATAAAGGTAAACGTAGTCTCAGGCCTCATCAATCGAGAATGGCTAAAACAAGAGAGATGCAACAAGGCTAGGTGGGTCGCTCCCATGAGGATAAGGTCATCTCTATCTAGAGTCCCTACCATTAACTCATTTATGCTTCGGTAAGGTTGCTGATCCCAACCGAGGGGTGATCTTATTCGGTACTATCCAGTAAAAGGTAGGTCGGTTTGTGTTGGCATGGTCGATAGGTTCAACCTCGGTGTTTTTTATCTGGAGATGCACCGTGACGGGCTATACCCTGTAGCCCAATCATTGTATGTAATCCATTCTGCAATAAGTGCAATACGTTTTTAGTTGTACCCAAATATGTTGAAACATGAGATGTGAGCATTTCAGCTATGTCCTATTTTACTTAAAGACCCTAGACTTTATCGTAATATCACTGGATTTCTATATAAACTATTTTGGTTGTCAAAAGGTTAAAACTCATTCGTGTTTATGTGAGGCATGTTCTTACAGGATACCTTTGTTTTCAAAGCATTTTATAAAGTAAGAATTAATTGTTTGAGTTTACTCACACCAGACCTATGTCTGACCCGGAGTTTTATTTTCTTTTCCAAAAACTCTTAATCACTCTAATTTGTAAGAGTAGCCAAGCATTCAGGTTTCTCATGGAAGCATTTGAAGGAGCTGAAGCGGGTGGCTTCACTGTAGCTTATTATATTTATTTCCACTTTGTTTATGTATGATCTGTGTATTTTTTAGTGGGCAGGCAGTATAACTGTCCAGTTGTAATGGTTTTGTAATGACTCTAATGTATTATTATGGAAATGACTATGTAATATCCTTTTTTATCTATTATATGTTGTTCTGGTTCCTTGTGAGATTCTATGATTATTTAGTTTCTTCTTATCATTCTTTTCTTCTACCCTTAATGGCTTGTTTTTTGGTTCAAGAAAGGCGGTCGTTACAATATAATTGATTAAAAATACTTAAAAAAACTAATATAATATCTTTGTAAATGCAAAAGGTTACGAATTTATTGGAGAAATATTTTGAATAAATGTTTGAAAAGATTATTTTGGTAATCGGGATATTCGAATAATATTTGAATCTTATTTGAAATATATAGAGAGAGATCAAGAAAGTGTTATCACGGCTTTAACATAAGTTCTATAAATCTATAACTTATTGGTAATATCTCAAAATCTTGAACTCTTCAATACTCATGAGTCTTCATTCTTGAACTCTTGAAACTCTGTTTTGCATCTTGAATCTACTCTTGATACTCTACAGTCTTCTTTATCAACACATGTTTAATATCCTACACTATATACTATATATGACTTGATAAAAATTAGTATCTATATTTTTTATTGTGTCCTATAATTGTCATCATCAAAACCAAAATGTAAGGTACTAACATCCAGCACTTGAGTGCTTGGTAAATGAATACTGTGGATGTATTAGTATCAACATTTAGGGGTCAAAAAGGCGACTCGTTATAATAATGTTACTCCATCATTATTTTTTACTAGTTGCTTTATTATTACATAGTTTGAAATTTCGCTCTTATTATATGGTATATTTTTATTGTAAATAGTAAGAATGAATAATCTATTTCAAATGATCTAGATATGAACTGTTTTCAAAATTTATCCACTCATCTCTGATAAATGAACTATTGTAATAATGTGCTCCCATTTTCTCTTTATTTTTTGTCTATACATAATTTGAGTTACTACAATTGAAAAACAAGAGTTCATTAGTTTCGTTGTCTAAAACACATAGTAGGAATTTAGTGTTCTTCGATTGTTGCCATTTTAATATTTTATTTATGGTTGGTAATCTGTGTTTGATTGCAAAGTACGAGCAATAAGACATTTTTGGGTAGTTTCTTTACTCTAAATACACTTGTGTCATTCAAACTCTTATTGATTGCCTTTAGCATAATTCCATAATTTTTTGAACGAAAAGGTGCCCTTTTTTCTGAACATTTATCCCTTGTATCATTTTCAAACTGATTGCTTATTTTAAGGCTTTTGATGCTATGTTTTCAGTTATTGGTAGTAGAATGAAGAGCAGAGTGCCCTTCACCTTTTCTAACGATTTATGTTACACAAGAATTGGCATAACCAAAATTCACAAGATTATTTCATTCATCGTTTTCAACAAATGTTTGATCATTTAACTATGGACCAAACCATAGGCTTGTGTTTTCCCCATCTTTGAAATTTCTTCTAATAAATTTTTACCAATTTCTTTAGATATAGAAAGTGTTTCCATGTAATAGAAAACGAAGAATTTAATTTTATAATTCAAATTTCTTCCTAGTGCATTTATTTTGCCTATAAAGATTTGGCACCTAAAAGCTGCCAAAATAATTTTATATTGCATGTAGCATTAATACCACTCATACTTCTTAATTATACACCTCTTTTTCTTGTTTGCATAAGCAGTGGCAATTCACTTTATATAACTTCCACTCCATAAATAGTTAGCACACATTCTTTTAATTTTTTTAATGGAGGCAAGAGGAATTTGATATGTTTGCATCCAATATGCAATCATAACATATACTATAATTTGATTTAATTCAATCCACCGCTTATAAATAATAATTTAATATGCTAAGAACTTATTTTATCTTGTATTTTATTTGTTAATATAGCACATGCAACGTCTTTAATCTAATTTAAAGATAAAGGCAATCCTATATATTTAATTGGCAATGAATCTTCATTCATTATAATTTTTCTTGGACTCTATTTCATTAAACACTATTTACTATTTACTTTTGCAGTCATTAATCTTCAACCCAATATGCTTGCTTAACCTACAAAGATATTTTTAATGCATTATTTATTAGCTTTAGCAAACACCATTAAATCATTTACATATATAAGATGAGTGATACTTGGTTTAACTCTATTTATTAGTGAAATATTTTCATTTAAGAATTCGACTTCCATTTGTATTGAAAAATATTGTGTTGATATTATAAAAGGATAAGGGGAGAAAGGATATCCATGTCTTATTCCTCTTTTTACTATGTCTAAGCATAAGGGTGGCAATTAGATTTGGCCCGACGGATGCGGACCCTACCCGGTAGGTCTCCGTATTAGGCGAGTCAAATTTTGTGAGGTCTAAAATATACATTTTGAACCCTAGACCCGACCCGACCTAAGCTTTGATTCGGTTTAGATTAGGTAATAATACTAAAAATGTATATATTTTAATGTTTTTTTGCCAAGTCTTTCAGACGAGTAGGTTTAGCGAGTTTGATCTGATCTTTATTGTATTTTCATCACCTAGACCCAACGTGCTCGGTTCAAATCTTCTCAGGTCTATTCAGTTTGGGTTTGCTGTTATCGGTTCTATTTGCCAACTGTAATAAAACCTATTGGTTTTCTCATATCAGTATTGAAAAGGTTGGAGTAATAATACATTCATATATGAGTCCACAAGGTTCTTGCGGAAAACCCATAGCACTCATCATCTTTATAATGAATTTTCATTTGAATTCATCTTATTCTTTTTAAATGTATATTATCATGCAAAGATGATCTTCTTTTGATGTATTGAAAATTTTAATAAGTTCATGTGCAAGTATAGAATTTTCTTATATTAGCATGCTTGGTATGTAAGCATTTTAATATTCAAATATTAAATATGGAAAAAAAATTCTCATTCTATTACTTAGTATAGTTGCTATAATTTTTTATATATAGTTACAACAAAAAAATGGTCTATGATGTTTCTATTCTTTTGTACAAAAATTGTAAAATTGTTCTTATTCTTTGATTAAAATTATAAAAGTATGATTACTACTTTTGGCCAATTCAACTGACCGCATAAATTCTTCAACTATACTAAATAATCTTTCTTTTATACTTTCCAATGTTTTTGTAAAATTTCGCATTGATTCCATCTAAGCCTGGGCATTTATTATCCTTGTGTTGAAAATTATGTTTTTATTTTCCATAATTTGTATCGGAGCAAATAGAATTTCATTGGCATTGTTATTCAAAACAATTTTAGATATAATTTTTGTACAAATTTCCATATCTGTTTCTAAGTTATAAAGTTCTTCAAAATATTTAATGGCATTACTTGCAATATTTCAAAGTCGTAGATTATCTCGCCCTGGTTATTTAAAACGTTTCCTCTGCTATTAATATGTCTTCCATAAGACATTTTGGCATGGAAAAATTTGGTTGATTTATCTCCTTTAGTTAACTAATCCACTTTATTTTAATTTTTTTAGCTTGTATTTGTAATTTATTAGAAATAATTGATTTTCAATTTTTTAATTATATCATTATTATTTAGATCACTACCCATTTTGTTTTGGAATTCTTCTCCATCCTCTCTTGGTTTATTAATATTATCAGTTTCTTTTATTTTACATTTTTTCCATTCTTTAAGATGAAACTTTATATTTAAACATATAAATTTAAATTGCTTTATCCCATTGCCTGAGAATGTTTTACATTTTTCAAAATCATCATTGTAACCATTTTCATAGTCCAACCATTTTTAAGTCTAAAAGGAGTATTTAAATTGGATTTATTATGACAAATGGCTAAATTAACTATTATAGGAGTATGGCCACTAGTGTTTTGTATGGTTATGTAATAAACACATATGGAAAATTGTTCTATGAATCTTCTTATTAACTAGAACGCTATCTAGTTTACATTACATATTTTAAATTCCTCGGGCCTCCATGTATATTTATTACCATTAATGTTAGGTTCGACTAAATCTAGTTTTAATACAAATTTTTTAACTTTGTTTAATTTTCTAAAAGGAATGGGTACACCAACACTTTTTCCATATAAATGCAAAACAGTACTATAATCTCTCATTAATACCCAGTGTACATTTTAATTTTATTAACGTTAATCAAATTTAGAACATAATAAATCCCTATCATTTTGAAAGTTACTTGCATATACAAAAGTAATTTGAATAATGAAACCCCTAGAATTTTCAAATATACAATTTAAAAATTGCATATTATACTTGGTAGATAAATGATTCTAAATATCAAAATTTCATAGCATTATAACCTTTCCTTTATTACCTTGAAATTGCTTTAATCTTATTCCATCCATAAGGTAATAAATAGAACAAGCTTTCAAATTTGACTTGCCTAACTTATTTTATAGTAATGAGTAAGTTGAAGGTTTATAGTACTGTAAAAAATGTATAACATTCAGTTGTTTTGAGTGTTTATTAAGCCCCCTAATGTTCCATCATATAATTGACATTAATAAGAAGATGATAAAGATATATATAATCACACCTACTCCCTTGGGTGATTTCTTTCTCTTCATTGTTGAAGTTTTCTTTACTCTAAGGTTTTGAGTTAAATCATCCCTCTTTGGGTTGCTAGAGACATACTTGTGTTTGAATTATTTTCTTATATCATTCCCATTGCTTATGTCCACCTTTCTACTTGCAATTTGTAGTGAAGTACACTAAGAACTAACATAAGTGAGCGAAATTATTGAATTGATGGTTGTGGAAGTGTTGATGTCCTTAAGTTATGCTTCATTGCTTGCACTAGTTGCTTCTTCATTAGGGATGCATAAACTATATTTATTGGCCTTCTTAGGAATACTAATTGTATATTGATTATTCTGATTTGTAACTAAACATGGAGTTGCGTTTGGGGGCTCCAGCTTCAAGAACATATTTTTGTATCCCCTTGCATCGGTTTCTTACTTAGCTTGTGCTGCTTTTGCCTAATTTAATTCAGTTTCTTCAATTGCATCGGTAGTGAAATGATCAGAGTGCTAATTTAGCTTAATGTTGTTATTCATTGTAGTATGGTCTTATCTTTTGGTGGTATTTTTGGCATGAGTTTCCTCCTTACTTTTTAGTTGTATTCTTCAGCACTGCTAATATTGTATTGCCCATGCTTTTGTTTGGAATTTGTATAGCCTTCTTGATTATCTTGATTTGGGATTTGAACAACCATATCTGGTATGGGTTGATGTTCATCATTTCTCCCCCTTTTTCACTTGTAAGGACTGCCTTTCTTGCACCTAAAGACGAGCTATTAAGGGTAGAAGAAAATGAAGGATAGGAAGAAACTAAAAAATCATAGAATCTCGCCACGGATCAGAACAACATATAATAGATAACGTAGGATATTGCATTGTCATTCCCGTAATAATAATACATCAAAGTCATTACATACAACTTTCAACTGGACAGTTATAGCTACCTGTCCATAGAAAAATAGATAAAACATACATAACACAGCAGAATAAGATAATAATTAGCTAATAGTGAAGCCATCTTCTCCATCTCCTTCAAAATGCTTCCATATGAAACTCGGATCACCGAGCAACTCATATAAATTTGCGTACCTAAGAGTTTTAGGAAAAGAAAATAAAATTGCAGGTCAAACATGGGTTTGGTGTGAGTAAACTCAAACAACTTAATTTTTACTTTTGTAAAACACTTTGAAAATCAAAGGTATCTCGTAATACCACATCGCGTATAAACACGGACGGGTTTTTATCTTACGATAACCAAAAACACTTTGTATAGAAATCCAATGCTATTATGATAATGTTTAGGGTTTTCAGGTAAAATAGAACATAGCTAAAATGCTTGCATCTCACATTTCAATATATTTGGGTACAACTAAATCCATACGAAACTTATTTGAGGATGGATTCCAAACAATGACTGGGCTACTGGGGTATTGCCTGTCATGGAGCATCACTAGATAAATAACACCACGGACCTCGCTTGGATCGCCCGCCAACCTAAGACCGACCAACCACTTACAGGATAGTACTGAATAAGATCACTCCTCGGTTGGGATCAAGAACCATACCGAAGCATACATAAGTTGATGGAAGGGAATCTAAATAGGGATGACCTTAACCTAATGGGAGCGACCCACTTAGCCTTGCTGCATCTCTCTTGTTTTGTTTATTTCCGGTTGATGAGGCCTAAGGCCGCATTTACCTTTATTATAGCATTGCCACTTGTAATGCTAACATTACCTTCCAGATGTTGATACAATACCAGCATTCATCCATACAAGTTTTTCAGGAGATGAAAGAGCTGAATGCACTTCGAAGTCTTCATCTTGGAGCTAGGCTTTACTATTTCCAATTCGAACGTTTACGCTAGTACGAAGTGGTTTTCAGATTAATATCCAGTCATGGTCTCTCCAAACCAGTGCTCGATAATTTTAAAGGGTCAAGTTGTTTATAGTGGACTATCCCACAGTTAGGGTGTAAAGATTTACATATGGACATATGTTCTTTATGTTAAGATTATCATAACCCGCATAACGAAATTAACCCCTTTGTATTCATCATTGTAACAACCCGCATATTTATCGATTTTATATTCAAATATTTTATTTAAATATTTTATCGTTCGTCGGATTTTGGTCCGAAAAGCTACTTTTTGCAAACAGCCGAATTAGGACTCGAGACCACCCCCATTGAGTTCAAAATGCCGTTTGCGACCTTTTTGAGTATAAGCTTCGATATGTTTGGAGAAAGTTGAATTTTGCTACTTTTCACTTAGGGTTTTGGTTTGGGCTGAGCCCACTTATGTATTCAGTCCCAACCCTTTCCAACTCTTCATTACTTCGTTTCTATTTCCTAACTCTTCAAGCTTTCAACAATGGTGGAAGAGAAGAAGAATTAGGAAATTCCTAAGCCCTAGTTTTCTTAGCAAATCCATCTTCTAGCTCCAAACTCAAGTGAACCCATTGGTAAGCTTCTCTTTATCTTCCCCAACTCATTCTCTCTTTGAATTTCAGAAATTTCCTAAACCTAACTTAGGGAATGTTCTTCTTTTAAGCTTAGATTCAAGCTTCTAGTGTGAGATTGAAGTGTGGTTGATTTCCATTTGCTTTCAAGCTTCATCTTCATAAATTTAGTTCAAAGGTGAGATTTTTAATCTCACATCTATGCTTATAATTCTCATCTATTGTTAGGTATGAATTCCTAACACTTATTCATGTGCATTTGATTTTGATTTGGATTGCTTTTGTGAATATTCCAATTTTTAGTGTTTTGAGTTCAATTCGTTAAAAATCCTGACTTCTATGTTTGAACATGTTTTTGGTGATGCATCGAGGAACTTATAGGGCCGGGTAGTCGGTTGACATAAACCCTTAGCGCCGTTGCTCGTGCGAATGAAATTTTGGTCAAGATTGAACCTCATTTGTAATAGGCAGGGAAGAGGCTGGAAACAGGTTCGGCCGACCGACCCCCCTGGTCCGGTCGACCGACCTGCTTCCAAGTGCATAAGCACTTTCTGTTTTAAGGTTCGGTCGACCGAGTACAGGGTTCGGTCGACCGACCTGCTGTCCCGAGAGGTTTCCAACCTTTGGTTCGGTCGACCGACTCAGGGAGTCCGGTCGACCGACCTGATGATTTTTGCCAGATTAGCCTATTTTGCTAATCCGTTTGAATATCCAACTTTAATCGATCCGTGTTGTCTCCCTTTTGTTGTTGTCATTTATTATCGACTTTGATGACCTTTTTTTTTGGGAATTTTAGATATATCCACTTTGATGGATTTTATATCGATTTCTTTGGATTTTATTCACGTCTTCGAATGTGAATTTTTATGCCCGATTGCTTCTACAATCTTCTTTTTGATTTGTCACTTTAAAAATATAAAGGTTTCCTATACTAGTAGTAAATATCAAAACTCTTACTTCAAATGATTTCAACACTATTTTATAACAAAGCTCGTTTTCTCAAACCGATTTCCAATCTATTAGTATATACAAACCTTTACCTCACTCGTATGAGAAATCCAATTAAATGACTTAGTAAAACGAGTGGTATGAAACGCTTGCGTTTACTTCGTCGGTTAATTCTTGGACTTGTTCGACTGAACCTCTTGTGACAATTTTCTAGTGGAGATCTACAATTTGTTCGTAAATATTTAAGTTAAGCTAGTGGTTATGGGACATGAATCTAAGCTCATATATTTACTAGCTTACTGTAATCGACACTTCTCTTTGATCCTGACGATCATCTTTGTGGTTTAGACTAGCAATATGCGATGTCTCTTTGTCTATGTGGAGGACTGTTCCTCATTTTTATTGAGTTTCGTCTCATTTCTTGCATGGGTCGTACCTATCTAGGTGCGTCGATGTTTGTTTACACATGGGTCGTACCTTTTTAGGTGCGTCGATGTTTATTTATGCATGGGGTGTACCTCTCTAGGTGCATCGATGTTTGTTTACTTCGTGGAGCAATCGGCTCAATAAGTCGGGACATGGGGCGTATCTTTCTAGTTGCGTCGATGTTCGTCTATGCATGGGGCGTGTCTTTCTAAGTGCGTCGATGTTCGACTTAGCATGGGGTGTATCTTTCTAGGTTCACCGATGTTAGACATTACATGGGGTGTATCTTTCTAGGTGCATCGATGTTTATTTATACATGGGGTGTATCTTTCTAGGTGCATCGATGTTTATTTATGCATGGGGCGTATCTTTCTAGGTGCGTCGATGCTAGAGCATGGGGCATATCTTTCTAGGTGTGTCGATGTTCGACTGTACATGGGGCGTGTCTTTCTAGGTACGTCGATGTCCAGTTTGTGGGATTGGCCATCCTTTTTATTGTGATTTGGTTCATCGGATGTCCCGCTGTACGACGTCGTTGTTCCTTTTTATTGTGATTTCTGGATTTCGTGTGTTGATTTCTGGAATTTATGTTTCACCAACTTTTACGATGGGCATTGATATATATGGCATTTATTGTGGCTTGGTGAATGAAATTAGGAGTATGACATTCCTTTTTATCTTGAGTAGATTATTGTGATATTGATTAATCTCTTGTTGATTTTCAATTACTTATTTATCACAGCTTGGCATTGTGATTATTATATGTTTATGTCATATCTCTTATTATATATCACTTCATCTGATATTTATAGCTAAACTGATCCGTTTATTATTTTCTTCTTAAATAATACTCGGGTCAGACTAAGATATTATAGGTGCTTCTGCTTGACTCCTTATCGGACTATCATCTGACTTTTGGCTAACTACTTAGATTAGTAGTTTTTTGTTGTGTACATTTGAGATACAGACTCTATGATGTATACTTATTCTTTTGTCTATCACTTGTATCTATTCTTTTTGATATTGTGGATCTTGTTTGACCACTACTCTGATATACACTTTTATGTGTAATATTCATATCTATTTCCGCCTTTGTGATATGAATTATCTGTGACTGATTTATGTTATATTTATTTCTATATTTGTTTCCGAAGACATCATAGCCACTGTGTAGTAGCTTTGAGTTTGTGTCGGCATGTCGAATTTCCACTTGAAAAGATTTGCATGTTATACTATCTGACATATCGATGCTTGCACAAAGCAATTACACGGATGGTCGCCCCTCAACAGCCTTATTCTCCGTGCTAGTTGACAGCATTACACCGTAGTGTTCTTGTCTAGCGTGGGTATAGAGGTGGGGCGTCACAGCTTGGTATCAGAGCCAAACTTCGGAACAATATGGAATATTATAGCAAGGATCATGTCCTAAGTCTTTCTTAGGGGTTGTGCTTTAGGATTTTATTCGGGTCTTCGTACCGTTCTATCCTACTTTCTTTTATGATTCCTTGTTTTATCTATCAAGATTGATTGATATTTATTTTGAGAATAACTTTTTCCTCTTCTTTCTTTCTTTCTTTCTTAAAGAAGAGAAATGGTTGGACCTGGCCGTCCCAGCGCCGATCAATCTAGTGCTACTCCCCTGGATGGAGTATTCATGTCTGCTCAACAACTTTTGGATCTTGTAAAGAATCAAGAATTTATCTATGCTTTGAGTAAGAACCCCGAAATGGTTCTACCTTTGAAACTTGAAGTTTCTTTCAATCAGCTTGTGGATGTTACTCTTCTTCATGGAGAGGTTGGTAAAGGAAGTGTTTGTGATATTGGGACTTCCAAGAAGAGGCATATTAAGTTCAAGATCCTTAATCCCAATAAGAGAGTGAAGCAAACTACTTTTGTAGCAAAGACTCCAATCCCTAATCGTGGAGGATGCTACAATTGTAATTCTATGGAACACTATGCGAATATGTGTCCAAAACCCCATTCTTGTCGCTATTGCAAGAAACCGGGTCATCTTTTATCTGCGTGTCCCAAACTTTTGAACAAGGACATGAGAAAGCTAAATATTGTGCAAGCCCCTAGCAACTCTTCTCTTGGTCAAGGTACTTTTCACTCAATCCTTGATGGCATTGTTATATTTCGTGATTTTCTTATTCGAGTTCTTTTTTATATGGGTTCCATCTCACTATTTTATATCAAAAGAACTTGTTGATTCTTTTTCTTTGAAAATATTTTGGACTTGAAGACTTCTTTGAGGATTGTGAATCCGGATGGATCCGCAACAATTTGCTTTTGTTTAGATGTCGAAATTATTTTATGTGATTTTTCTTTCCGAGCCGATATTTTTGCTTAGGCTCCGGAATTGATTTGTGCGATAGGATTGGCTTAATCATTATGAAGCCTATATCCTATTTTCTGAGTGGACTATTCATCTTCGACATTTTCAATCTGTTAAGCAGATTTCTATTTTCCTTTATGATTTTGATTCCAACTTGATGGCATCATTTTCTTCCTTAAGCCCACTTATAAGGAAAGTGTTATTTCTCTCATTCATGTAGTTTGAGAAATTTTCCGGTATTTTTGATTTTGTATTAGGATTATCACCTAAGAAATCTTTTGTGTGGTGTTAAGGTCTTTTCAGTTTGACTTTACCACCGGTTTTCGTTTGCTACGAGTTGCGGAAATTAGCATTCCACTTACCTCATTCCGCACTCGTTATGATTCTTATGAATGACTTATTTTGTCATTCAAATTGTCCAGCTTATTTCATCCATTTTATAAATCGAATATTCTATGAATATTTCGATGAGACTATTCTTGTATTTACTGATTTTGGATGAAAATAGTAATTTAAAATTTTGCAAATCTTTTTCATAAGATTTATTTATAAGTAAAACTGGATTTTGTTCTTGAAACGAACAAAGAATATTCTTAAAACTTTTTAAGAGATTTATTTATCCTATAAAAGATGATTTTGTGATTGTATTGCCCGTTGAGTGCTTTAAGAATTTTGGTCGATGCGCTTGATCAACGTTATCGATAGGAATTTCCTAAACCCTTTGATGAGACAGTCAGACACAGTATATTAACTTATAAAAATGCAAAATTTTTTAGAAATATTTTTACATTGAGATAAATGTAATTTTGAAAGTTTTAGCTTTTCGAGAAAGAAGATTACTTAAAAGAAATTCCTTCTTTTCGAAACTCTTATTCTTGTGATTCCTGAAGGGGAACCAAGACTTTGCTATTTGTACCGATACTAGTCGTATTGGTTTGGATGACGTTATCTTGCAAAGGAGAACGTGCTATCTCTTGTGCTTCTAAATCATTATAGCTTATCGAGACTAGATATGCCACTCATGATCTGGTTCTCTCGACTATTGTTTTTACTTTTGGATTTTGGCATCATCATATTTGGATGAGAAATTTGTTCTCTATCTCGATCATAAATCCTTGGAATATTTATTTTCTCATATGGAACTCCATGTTGACTCGAGTTCCTGACATTTTATGATCTTGACATTCTTTTTATTCCTGGAAGGGAAATCGTGTTGCCAATGCGCTTTGTCGTAAGCAACAAGTGGTTGATTCTTTGATGTTGTCTGAATGGAATTATCTTTTCATCAAGTTCATCAGACGTTTTGGTATACTTCGTTTTATTGAGTTTCATCTCATTTCTTTTATGGACTAGCGTCCGATGTCCTTTTATTGTGTTCGGTTCATTGGACATACCGTTTTTGTACTACGTCGGTGTTCCAAAATCATTCGGGCTCGGATCATTGGACGTACCGTTTTTGTACTGCGTCGGTGTTCCGAATTGTTTGATTCATCGGATGTACCGTTTGTACTACATGGATGTCTTTGCTTTTGATTCATCGGATGTACCGTTTGGACTACATCGATGTCTTTGCTTTTGATTCATCGGATGTACCATTTGCACTACATCGATGTCTTTTCTTTTGATTCATCGGATGTACCGTTTGTACTACATCGATGTCTTTGCTTTTGATTCATCGGATGTACCGTTTGTACTACATCGATGTCTTTGCTTTTGATTCATCGGATGTACCGTTTGTACTACATCGATGTCTTTGCTTTTGATTCATCGGATGTACCGTTTGTACTACATCGATGTCTTTGCTTTTGATTCATCGGATGTACCGTTTGTACTACATCGATGTCTTTGCTTTTGATTCATCGGATGTACCGTTTGTACTACATCGATGTCTTTGCTTTTGATTCATAGGATGTACCTTTGTACTACATCGATGTCTTTGCTTTTGATTCATAGGATGTACCGTTTGTACTACATCGATGTCTTTGCTTTTGATTCATCGGATGTACCGTTTGTACTACATCGATGTCTTTGCTTTTTATTCATCGGATGTACCGTTTGTACTACATCGATGTCTTTGCTTTTGATTATTTGGATGTACCGTTTGTACTACATCAATGTCTTTGCTTTTGATTCATTGGGTGTACCGTTTGTACTACATCAATGACTTCGCTTTTTGGTTCATTGGATGTACCGTTTGCACTACATCAATGACTTGGCTTTTTGGTTCACTGGACGTACGGTCTTTGTACTACGTCGGTGTTCCAAATTATTCGAGTTTCTAGTTTCTCGGGCGTACCGTGATTGTACTACGCCATTGCACCGGCTCAACTTTCTGCTGTTATTGATGTTTTCCACGTCTTTTAACTATGGAAATGCTTTTATGTTTCCGGTTTTTATTCTTGAGCCCGGTATTATTGAGGGATTGAAGTTTCACCAAATTTGATTTATGAGCAGCATTCCATTCGCATCATTGCTTCGGAGGTTGAGCGCCTTCGATATAAAGATATTCTTTTTGATAAGAGTTCTATGGTTCTCAAATCCTATGGATTGCTCTTGGGAATCCAGAGAATTCATCGAGCGATCCCGTTCGTGCTAACTCTTTCGTGCTCTTTATGGTGAACTTTTTATTTCAATTTTCTTTTGTGTTAATATGTTTCTATGGTTGTTACTTCTTATATTTCCTTCTTAAGTATTGCGAGGACGCAATTTGTTTAAGGAGGGTAGTCTGTAACAACCCGCATATTTATCGATTTTATATTCAAATATTTTATTTAAATATTTTATCATTCGTCGGATTTTGGTTTGAAAAGCAACTTTTTGCAAACAGCCGAATTAGGACTCGAGACCACCCCCATTGAGTTCAAAATGTCGTTTGCGACCTTTTTGAGTATAAGCTTCGATATGTTTGGAGAAAGTTGAATTTTGCTACTTTTCACTTAGGGTTTTGGTTTGGGCTGAGCCCACTTATGTATTCAGTCCCAACCCTTTCCAACTCTTCATTACTTCATTTCTAATTCCTAACTCTTCAAGCTTTCAACAATGGTGGAAGAGAAGAAGAATTAGGAAATTCCTAAGCCCTAGTTTTCTTAGCAAATCCATCTTCTAGCTCCAAACTCAAGTGAACCCATTGGTAAGCTTCTCTTCATCTTCCCCAACTCATTCTCTCTTTGAATTTCAGAAATTTCCTAAACCTAACTTAGGGAATGTTCTTCTTTTAAGCTTAGATTCAAGCTTCTAGTGTGAGATTGAAGTGTGGTTGATTTCCATTTGCTTTCAAGCTTCATCTTCATAAATTTAATTCAAAGGTGAGATTTTTAATCTCACATCTATGCTTATAATTCTCATCTATTGTTAGGTATGAATTCCTAACACTTATTCATGTGCATTTGATTTTGATTTGGATTGCTTTTGTGAATATTCCAATTTTTAGTGTTTTGAGTTCAATTCGTTAAAAATCCTAACTTCTATGTTTGAACATGTTTTTGGTGATGCATCGAGGAACTTATAGGGCCGGGTAGTCGGTTGACATAAACCCTTAGCGTCGTTGCTCGTGCGAATGCAATTTTGGTCAAGATTGAACCTCATTTGTAATAGGCAGGGAAGAGGCTAGAAACAGGTTCGGCCGACCGACCCCCCTGGTCCGGTCGACCGACCTGCTTCCAAGTGCATAAGCACTTTCTGTTTTAAGGTTCGGTCGACCGAGTACAGGGTTCGATCGACCGACCTGCTGTCCCGAGAGGTTTCCAACCTTTGGTTCGGTCGACCGACTCAGGGAGTCCGGTCGACCGAACTGCTGATTTTTGCCAGATTAGCCTATTTTGCTAATCCGTTTGAATATCCAACTTTAATCGATCCGTGTTGTCACCCTTTTGTTGTTGTCATTTATTATCGACTTTGACGACCTTTTTTTTGGAATTTTAGATATATCCACTTTGATGGATTTTATATTGATTTCTTTGGATTTTATTCATGTCTTCGAATGTGAATTTTTATGCCCGATTGCTTCTACAATCTTCTTTGTGATTTGTCACTTTAAAAATATAAAGGTTTCCTATACTAGTAGTAAATATCAAAACTCTTACTTCAAATGATTTCAACACTATTTTATAACAAAGCTCATTTTCTCAAACCGATTTCCAATCTATTAGTATATACAAACCTTTACCTCACTCGTATGAGAAATCCAATTAAACGACTTAGTAAAACGAGTGGTATGAAACGCTTGCGTTTACTTCATCGGTTAATTCTTGGACTTGTTCGATTGAACCTCTTGTGACAATTTTCTAGTGGAGATCTACAATTTGTTCGTAAATATTTAAGTTAAGCTAGTGGTTATGGTACATGAAGCTAAGCTCATATATTTACTAGCTTACTGTAATCGATACTTCTCTTTGATCCTGATGATCATCTTTGTGGTTTAGACTAGCAATATGCGATGTCTCTTTGTCTATGTGGAGGACTGTTCCTCATTTTTATTGAGTTTCGTCTCATTTCTTGCATGGGTCGTACCTATTTAGGTGCGTCGATGTTTGTTTACACATGAGTCGTACCTTTTTAGGTGCGTCGATGTTTATTTATGCATGGGGTGTACCTCTCTAGGTGCATCGATGTTTGTTTACTTCGTGGAGCAATCGGCTCAATAAGTCGGGACATGGGGCGTATCTTTCTAGTTGCGTCGATGTTCGTTTATGCATGGGGCGTGTCTTTCTAGGTGCGTCGATGTTCGACTTAGCATGGGGTGTATCTTTCTAGGTGCACCGATGTTAGACATTACATGGGGTGTATCTTTCTAGATGCATCGATGTTTATTTATACATGGGGTGTATCTTTCTAGGTGCATCGATGTTTATTTATGCGTGGGGCGTATCTTTCTAGGTGCGTCGATGCTAGAGCATGGGGCGGGTGTGTCGATGTTCGACTGTACATGGGGCGTGTCTTTCTAGGTACGTCGATGTCCAGTTTGTGGGATTGGCCATCCTTTTTATTGTGATTTGGTTCATCGGATGTCCCGCTGTACGACGTCGTTGTTCCTTTTTATTGTGATTTCAGGATTTCGTGTGTTGATTTCTGGAATTTATGTTTCACCAACTTTTACGATGGGCATTGATATATATGGCATTTATTGTGGCTTGGTGAATGAAATTAGGAGTATGACATTCCTTTTTATCTTGAGTAGATTATTGTGATATTGATTAATCTCTTGTTGATTTTCAATTACTTATTTATCACAGCTTGGCATTGTGATTATTATATGTTTATGTCATATCTCTTATTATATATCACTTCATCTAATATTTATAGCTAGACTGATCCGTTTATTATTTTCTTCTTAAATAATACTCGGGTCAGACTGAGATATTACAGATGCTTCTGCTTGACTCCTTATCGGACTATCATCTGACTTTTGGCTAACTACTTAGATTAGTAGTTTTTTGTTGTGTACATTTGTGATACAGACTCTATGATGTATACTTATTCTTTTGTCTAGCACTTGTATCTATTCTTTTTGATATTGTGGATCTTGTTTGACCACTACTCTGATATACACTTTTATGTGTAATATTCATATCTATTTCCGCCTTTGTGATATGAATTATCTGTGACTGATTTATGTTATGTTTATTTCTATATTTGTTTCCGAAGACATCATAGCCACTGTGTAGTAGCTTTGAGTTTGTGTCGGCATGTCGGATTTCCACTTGAAAAGATTTGCATGTTATACTATCTGACATATCGATGCTCGCACAAAGCAATTACACGGATGGTCACTCCTCAACAGCCTTATTCTCCGTGCTAGTTGACAGCATCGTAGTGTTCTTGTCTAGCGTGGGTATAGAGGTGGGGCGTCACAATCATGTTCCTAAAGAGCAGTGTTTGTGATAAATACAAGTCGACTTACTTTCAATAAAAAGCATCATTGTTTTATTACAACTACTTTAATTCATTTGGTTACTTAATATCATGGACAAGAGATCTTTAGGTTTAAAAACAATTCACTTAAACAAGAAAAGTGGTTAAAAATAAATAACCAATAGAATTCAAAAAGAAACTTTGAAATAAATAACCTTTGATTAAATCTTAAGTTTAAAACTCAATTAATCCTTAATAAATCTTAATTAAATAAAAATTTAATCACTAATAATCCTAATTTTATTTATAATTAAACCTTAATGAAACTTTGATTAAACAACATTTATTTAAGAAATTAAACCTTAATTAAGTGGATAATTAACCTTTAACTAAATAATAATTAATTTAATAACTAACCTTAATTAAATAATTAATTAAAATAAATTAACTTGATTAATTAAAAATTAATTTTATTTTACCTTAATTAATCATTATTTAAAACTTACTTAATTAAAATTATTTAATTTAGTTAATAATTTCTTAAACTCCAATTACTTAACGTGATTACTAAATCAATTAATTAAATAATTACCTTAATTAATAAATTAAATTATTAAATTATTAAATAATTAAAAACTTAAAATTTTGATTTACTTAATTTAGTTTGAAATGAGTTTTCAAAAACAATCCAAAAGAAAACACTTAAGAACTTGAAATCATGACATTTACCGAACTACATCCATAGCGACTGTCGCTATAAGCACAGTTCGCTAGAATTGATTTCTAGGTGGAAATCTCACTTAACACTAGCCGCGGCCATGTTTTGAAAACTAAATTGAAAGGTGTTGAAAACTTTAAACAAAAGGTATAAACTTAGTTAACAATTCCAAAGTCAAGACTAAAAAGAAAGCTTTTCTTTTTCCATCGGATCCCGAGTCCTTTTTCGACCATTTAAAGTGCTAGTTTCATAATTATTTCACAACATTCTTCGTTTTGTTTCACAAAAAATACTGCCATCAAATCATTAATTAATGTCACATATCCATATCCATATACATATCCAACATATCTACATATTATCCAAATCACCAATATATTCCAAACAACCAACTTACAATCATATATCATCCAAACAACATAATAATTCAACACAACAAACATTGTATTTTTGCAACATATAGATCATTAAAAAAAGTTGTTTTCTTTTTCAGAAATATCATTTTTACTGATCGAAACTTTTTAAATCAAAGCAAACTTTTTCCAAAACTCAAAAACGCTTTAGAAATTTTGCAAAAATTGAACTTTTGGTTTCTCGAACACTTGAAATGGCTCGGCCAAGTGGACTTTGGGTTCGACCTAGACCTTATTGGGCACGGCCATATGGATATTTGGCTCAGCCATGTGGCTTTGGGGTGGATGGTTTCTTTTATTTTGGAAGAGAAAGTGTTGTAGGAGATGTAGAAGTGATTTTGTGAATAAAAGGATGGATTTTGGCAAAAAGAAGTTGTCTCACTATAGAAATTATGAAGTGGAAGCCATGGCTAAGTTTACTTAAGCTCTTAAGAATTTGAAATGAAGGAGGAGGTTGAAAATGAGAAACATAAGTGGTGAGTGGTATATATAGGCTTAGAAATTAATAAAAAAATATAAGGGGATTATATTTAATTATACACATATGCATGTACCTCATACCTCCCCCTATGATCCTCTTCCTCCTTGTAACCCTCCCCCCCCCCCCCCACAAATCATGTTCAACTATTCATGCCATGATCCATGTACCATATGTTGACAAAGACATTAATATATACTAAAATATATACACTTTTATTTAAAAATATCCTCTTTTATCTAATATATATACACACTTAAGAAGAAACATGTACATATATATATATATGTACATGTACACATGTTTAAATAGTTTGCATTGTGTGCATATATGTTTGTAATAGTTTTTTAACATTTTAATTGACTTCAGACTAAAAAAAATTGATACTTTGAAAAATAATTTTCGGTCACATTTTCTATTTCTCTATGAACTATATATATTGGTAAACAAATTTTGAAAACGATTTTATTATCATTGGTTATTATTTAAATTAATTTTATTCGTTAAAAAAATAACATTTATTCGTTATTTGAAATATAATTAAATATTCATTTAAATAGCGATTAAATTCTGGGTCATTACAACCTCCCTCCTTAAAAGAATTTCGTCCCGAAATTAGCAAACAAGGAGATAATTCAAACTACGCAAAAAGTCATATATTCATATCATAAAACACATAAAAATACATGCACTAAGAATTCATAGCAAATGAACATACACTATACATACAATCTACGACTAGCTATCCTAACATCAACTAAGGATAGGCTTCCTTCATACGATCCACCGTCTCCCCAGTATAGTCTTTAGGATCCTCGTTCTACTGAATCTTAACAAGTCGCACCACCTTGTTACGCAACCTCTTTTCATCATAATCCACAACAGAAACTAGTCGTCAAACCATCATCAATTTCGATTCTAGTTCCAATTCCTCTTGAACCGATAGCTCCATAATTTAAGATGGGTTATGAATATATTTCCTCAAATGGGACACGTGGAACACATTATGAACTGCCGCCAATCTCTCTAGCAACTTGACCCTATAAGCATGTGTCCGATCCTCTAAAGAATTTGGATCCAACATACCTTGGAGTGAACTTCCTAGCTTTTCCAAATGTAACAGCTCCTCTAATTGGTGAAATCATTACGAACACCAAGTCTCCAACCATAAATTCCAAATTCCTTCACCTCATATTAGCATAACTCTTTTAACGATCTTGTGCCTCCTTCATTCTTTCTTAATCACTATAAATTTCTCTGTAGCCTCTCAAATCATGTCCGGTCCAAGAACTAATATATATCCCATCTCAACCTAACATGCTGGCGACTTACACGGTCTTCTATACAGGGCTTCATACGGTGTCATCCTGATGCTTTTTTGGAAGTTATTATTGTAGGAGAACTCAACAAAATGAAAATGATACTCCCATAATCAACCAAAATCTAGAATACACGCTCTCTAGAGATCCTCAAGAATCTGAGTCACCCGTTCTGTCTGTCTGTCTGTTTAGGAGTGATATGTTGTGCTTAAGCTCAACTTTGTTCCTATAGTTGTTTGCAATGCTCCACAAAATTAACTAGTAAATATGGGTCTCGATCACTTACTATACTCACAGGAACTCCACGCAACCTAAATATCTCTCTCATAAATCAGCTAAAGAAGCAGCGGTCCTTGTTGGTTTCACCGTAATAAAATATGCACTCTTTGTTAGCCAATCCACGATAGCCCATACTCCTTCATTTCCTTTTCTGGTTCTGGGAAAACCATCAATAAATCCATTGATATAATTTCCTATTTCCAATTGAGTATTTCCAAAGAGTGTAGTAATCCGGTTGTGTTCTGATGATCACCTTTGATTTGTTGACAGCACGAACACCTGCTAACATAAATTGAAATGTCCTTCTCTATTCCTGACCACAAAAACAATTTTTTCATGTCCTTATACATCTTACGAACTCCTAGATGAATACCTAACCCATATTTATGGCATTTGGATAAAACTTCCTTCCTTGTCCTATCCACATCTGGAACACACAATCATCCGTTCGTCCTTAAAGTACCTCAACTATCTATCTCAAAATCCGAACATTTACCTTCCTCGACTCCTTGAATTAACCCTTCCGGTATCTCATCCTTCCTTTGATTTCTCATAATCCTTTCCTGAAGTGCCAGGGTAACCTCCAAGAGAGTCAAAATAGCATTCCCGTTTAAGGCATCTGCAACCACATTAGCCTTTCCTGGCGTATAAAGAATATCCAAATTATAATCCACCAGAAACTCTAGCTACCTTTGTTACCACAGGTTGAGATTCTTCTAAGTAAAAAATACTTCAGGGATTTACAATCTGTGAAGAGCTTGAATTTTTCAACTAATTAAAGAAAGAAAACTTACTCCTAAAATTTATAAAGATTAGATAGAAATTAAGAGGAATAGAAGGATCCTTACCAAGGCAGTAATGTCTCCACATTTTCAATGCACAGAAAATAGCTAGTAACCCCAGGTCACGCATAGCATAGTTCTTCTTGTGAGGCTACAACTGCCTGCTTGCATATGCAATCACCCTACCATGCTACATCAAAACTGCACCAAATCCCACTCCACACATATAAACCATGAACCCACTATTTCCATCCGAAACAACCAAAACCGATGCACTGGTCAATCTCTTCTTCAATTCCAAAGATCACACTTTGGAGTCCATATAAATATCTCATCCTTCTTCGTCAGCTTAGTCAAATAAAAGGAAATCTTGGAATAATCTTGAATAAACCTCCTATAGTATCCAGCCAGCCCTAAGAAACTGTGAACCTCGGTAAGAGTTCATGGTCAAATCCCTTCCTGTACAGCTTCCATCTTCATTGGATTTACTGAATTACCTTCTCCTGTCACAACATGTCCTAAGAATCTTACCTTCGATTTACAAAAATGGCACGTAGAAAATTTTGCCTTCAGGACATGCCTCCTTAATGTTTCAAACACCATTTCCAAATGAAGTTTATGCTCCTCCTCAGATTTGGAGTAGCTAAGGATGTCATCGATGAATCTAGCACAAACTTGTTACGAACATCTCATAAAACACGGTTCATGAGATCTACGAAATATGTCGATGCATTGGTTAGTCCAAAAGGCATACCAAACCACTTAAAGAAATAGTCAGGGTTCTTAATGCAGTTAAGCTTGCACTGTCTTCAGCAACCCTCAACTGATGGAATCCAGTGGCTAGAACTATCTGAGAAAATATTGTAGCTCCATGAAATTGATCAAAAAGATCATCGAATAGGGGTAAGGGATACTTATTCCTAATGGTCAGCTTATTTAACTCTCCATAATCCACGCACAACCTTAAAGATCCATCAGACTTAGCCGTAAATACCACAGCTAATCCCCAACTCGAATGATTGGGTCTAATCAATCCTCTTCTTAATAGGTCCTCGGTTTGGCTTACCAACTCCTCTCTCTCCCTCGGAGCCATCTTTCGCTTAGGTTGAATCACAGGCCTTGCACCAGGATCAAATCAATGCGAAACTCTATCTCTCGGCGTGAGGGTAAACTTTAAATCTTCGAATACATTAGGTAAATTCTTAACAAATTCAATAAAACTTAGATTTTCTTGGGATGCCTCCAGGGCATACAAGAAACTACATATATGAGTATCGAGTTCCTTAGATCATATCTTAGAAATTCTACCCAAATTGTTTACTAATGATATAGTTCTTTCATTACAATCTAAAATAGCTCCATATACCGATAACCAATCCACACCCAGAATAATATTAAATCCTTTAAAATCTAAGACATACGGGTCGTAAGAAAAGTAACGAGAAAGGCAGGAAATTGGCACGTCTTCACAAATCATATTCAAATGGGTTGCACCACCTATGGGGTTAGATACACACATAGGGTTTTCTACAATACTAGGAATAAGATGAAATTTATGCACTGATTCACAAGAGATAAAACTATAAGAGGAACCGGTATCAAATAATGCTCGAACAAAAATACTATTAATCAGTAAGGTACCTCCAAGATTGCCTTTCCCCTTCACATCCATTGAAGTCGATGGTACATTCTTAATGGAATACACTTTGGGCTACTGCACTTTCTTTATGAATAGGAAATCCTTTACCATATGCCCGGGCTAATGGCAATTAAAACAAAGAGTCTTCTGGGCCATCAGAGAGATGGGTCCATCTTACTACTTTGGAACTTCATGATTCGGACAATACCTAACAATATATCTTTTCTGCTTACAAATATAACAACCACTATCCATAGGCTTTCCTCCTTGACCTTCTTCCAGCTTCAATTTTCTTACTTCTTCCAATTAGGATTAAACTTTCTCCTGTTAGAACCATTTCCACTGGTATTTCCACTTGGTACTGCTAGAGTAGGCTTCTTTTTTTCTAAGGCTTCGTACCTCAGAGCCATGTCAACTAAATCCACAAAAGTACCCTTGACATGAGCAGTCATTTTTCCATGGTGCTCTTCTCTCATACCTAAAAAAACATCTCATTCCTCTTTTTTGGGGTATTCATCAATTCTGGTCCAAAACAAGATAACCCGTTGAACTTCGTCTCATATTCTACTATAGACATATCCCCTTATTTCAAGTCCATGAACTTGCGGTACCTTCTCGTTCTTCATACCGTTGGCAAGAATTGGTCCTAATTTTTTTTTTTTAAATTGAGCCTACAAAAACTCTTCTTCTGGAATATTTGCAGTAACAGAGTCCCACCAAGTTGATGTTCCATCTTGCAATTGCCATGCTGCTAATAACCTCTTCTATTCATTGGATAAACCAAGACCTTTAAAAATATTTGCGCAAGATTGCAACCAAGCTTGCACTTCTATGATAAACTCAATTCATTTGAACAGTTTCCCTCCTAGGTTGGTGTTATCCTTGCATAAGTTTGCGAAATTCACTCTGGCTACTCTGACGGCCTCTTCGGTTATTCGAACTCCTCCTAGGATTTGGTGTTTGACCATTTGTAGTTGTAGTGCTACCTGCTCCCCTACCTCATTTGCTTCTGTTACTCATATCTTACTACCTAGACATAGTAAGATAATCTTAGAATGCTTGGATGAGATAAATCTTAGCGGAAGGTTCAATATGATCTATTTATCATGGATATATATATGAATAAAAATTACAAAGACGCACTCTCGAAGTTGACCCTAACCCAAAGCCAAAGTGTTTGCTTAATCTAAGCTCTGATACCAAAATTTGTAACGACTGACTTTCTTGCACTGAAAGACGAGCCATTAAGGGTAGAAAAAAAAGGAAAGATAAGAAGAAACTACACAATCATAGAATCTCATCACGAATCAGAACAACATATAATAGATAACATAGGATATTGCATTATCATTTCTATAATAATAATACATCAGAGCCATTACATTACAAGCTCCAACTGGACAATTATAGTTACATGTCCATAAAAAACATAACACGGCGAAACAAGATAATAATTAGCTAACGGTGAAGCCACCTGCTCCAGCTCCTTCAAAATTTCTTCAATAAGAAAGCCGGATCAATTAGCTATTCATACAAACTTGAGTACCTAAGATTTTTAGGAAAATAAAATAAAACTTCGGGTCGAACATGGGTCTGATGTGAGTAAACTCAAACAACTTAATTTTTTACTTTTATAAAACACTTTGAAAATTCAAGATATCTTGTAAGACCATGCTGCATATAAACACGGACTGGTTTTTACGTTACGATAACCAAGAACACTTTATATAGAAATCCAGTGGTATTATGATAATGTCCAGGGTTTTCAAGTAAAATAAAACATAGCTGAAATGCTTCCATCGCACATTTCAACATATTTGGGTGCAAATAAATACATACAGAGCTTACTGGAGAATGAATTCCATACAATGACTGGGCCACTGGGGTACCGTCCGTCACGGTGCATCTCTAGATAAATAACACCGAGGCCCTCGCCTGGATCCCCTACCTACGTAAGACCGACCTACCCCTTGCTGGATGGTACCGAATAAGATCACCCCTCGGTTGAGATCAGCAACCGTACCGAAGCATACATGAGTTAATAGTAGGGACTCTAAATAGGGATTACGTTACCCTAATGGGAGCGACCCACTTAGCCTTGCTACATGTTCCTTGTTTTAGTCATTTTCAGTTGATGAGGCCTGAGGCTACGTTTACCTTTATTATAGCAATGCCACTTGGAATGGCCATATTACCTTCAAGATGTAGACACAATGTCAGCATTCATCCATATAAGTCGTTCAGGAGATGAATGAACCGAAGGCACTTCAAAGTCTTCATCTTAGACCTAGCCTTTACTATTTTCAATTCGAACGTTTACGTTTGTTTGAAGTGGTTTTCGGATTAATATCTGATCCCGGTCTCTCCAAACCAATGCTCGATAATTTTAAAGGGTCAAGTTGTTTATAGTGGACTATCCTACTATTAGGGTGTAAAATTTACATATGGACATACATTCTATATGTTTAGATTATTATGACCAGCTTATCGAAACCCCTCGTATTCATCACATTCTCGAATTGCGGTATTTGTAATTAGTACAAGTTGACTTACTTTCAATAAAATGCGTCACCGTTTTATTATAATTACTTTTATTCATTTGGCTATTTATAGCATGGACAGGAGATCCTTGGGTTTAAAAATAATTTACTTAAACAAGAAAAGTGGTTAAAAATAAATAACTGATAGAGTTTTAAAAGAAACTTTAAAACAAATAATCCTTGATAAAATCATAAGTTTAAAACTCAAGTAATCCTTAATTATCTTAATAAAGTCAAAATTTAATCATTAATGATAATCCTAATTTTATTTATAATTAAACCTTAATGAAATTTTAATTAACTAACATTTATTTAAATAATTAAAGCCTAATTAAGTGGATAATTAACCTTTAATTAAATAATAATTAATTTAATAACTAACTCTAATTAACTAATTAATTAAAATAAATTAACTTTATTAATTAAAAATTAATTTTATTTTATCTTAATTAATCGGTATTTAAAACTTAATTAATTAAAAAAATTTAACTTAGTTATTAATTTCTTAAACTCTAATTACTTAACATAATTACTAAATTAATTAATTAAATAATAATTACCCTAATTAATAAATTAAATAATTAAAAACTTAAAATTTTGATGTACTTAATTTAATTTGAAAAGGGTTTTCAAAAACAATCCGAAAGAAAACACTTAAAAAATTGAAATCATGAAATTTACCAAGCTGTATCTATAGCGCTGTCGCTATAAGCGCAGTTCGCTAGAATTGATTTCTATGTGAAATTTCAAATAACACTAGTTGCGACAAGTTTTGAAAACTAAATTGAAAGGTTTTGAAAACTTTAAACAAAAGGTACAAACTTGGAAAACATTTCCAAAGTCAGGACTAAAAAGAAAGCTTTTCTTTTTCCATCAGATCTCTAGTCCTTTTTCAACCATTTAAAGTGTTGGTTTCATAACTATTTTACAACATACGTGGTTTTGTTTCACAAATAATACTACCACTATATCATAAACCAATGTCACATATCCATATCCGTATCCATATACATATCCAACATATCAACATATTATCCAAATCACCATCTATTCCAAATAACCGACTTGCAAACATATATCATCAACATGATAATTCAACATAACAAACATAATACTTTCACAATATATAGATCATTAAAACAAGCTGTTTTCTTTTCCAAAAATTTTATTTTTACTCAACGAAATTTTTTAAATCATAACAAACTTTTGCCGAAGCTCGAAAACGTTTTAGAAACTTTGCAAAAATTGAACTTTTGGTTGCTCGAGCACTTCAAATGACTCGACCAAGTAGACTTTGGGCTCGGACTAGGCAGTGTTGGGCATGACCATGTCGAGATTTGGCCTGGTCATGTGGTTTTGGGGTGGATGGTTGTTATCATTTTGGAAGAGAAAGTGTTATAGGAGATGCAGAAGTGATTTTGTAAATATAAGGGGCGATTTCGGCAAAAAGTTGTTTCTCTCACTTTAGAAATTATGAAGAGAAAGCCATGGCTAAGTCTACTTAAGCTCTCAAAAATTTGAAATGAAGAAGGAGGTTGAAAAATGCGAAACACGAGTGGTGAGTGGTATATATAAGCTTAGGAATTAATTAAAATAATATAAAGTGGTTGTATTTAATTATACGCATATGCATACACTCCGATCCATACGTCCCCCCTCCCTCATGATCCGCCCCTTCCTTGTACCCCCTACATCATGTTCAACTATTCATGCCATGATCCATGTATCATATGTTGACAAAAGCATTAATATATACTAAAATTATACATTTTTATTTAAAAATATCCTATTTTATCTTGTATACACACACACACTTAAGAAGAAACATGTAAATGATATGTGTACATATATACACATGTTTAAATAGTTTGTATTATGTGTATGTATATTTATAATAGTGTTTTTTAACATTTTAATTAACTTTTAACTAATGAAAAAATGATATTTTAGGAAAATACTTTTCGGTCGCATTTTCTATTTCTCTACGAACTATATATGTTGGTATACAAATTTTGAAAACGATTTTATCATCATTAATTTTTATTTTAAAAAAAATTATTTGTTAATAAAAATATCATTTATTAATCATTTAAAATATAACTAAATATTCATTTAAATAGTGATTAAATTCTGGATTATTACAATTCTTTTTATTGCCATTTGTGATTGGGATTTCTTCAACTCCCACTGGTTGTGCCTTGTTCTTCGGAGCTCAAACTCTTTGTTTTTTGTGCGAGGTTCTTTGTATGTCCAAATCAGATGCAAAATTCACATTTAGACGAATGTCATTCATGGTCAACATTTTGTTTTAATGTTTCTCCTTTGTAAAGATTTGCATTTATTTCTTTTGGAAAGTCTGAGTCTGCTTCTATCTTAATTCGAACTTGAGCATAATTCAATCTTGTTTTCATAATAGTTGTTGCATCTAGATTAAGAGGTTTTCCTATTACACTTGCAGCGACAGTAAATGCATATTGATCCAAAACATTAAACTGACGTTCAACGATGTAACGACCCTAGATTTTAATTTAATTTAAATTGATAAATTAAATGAATTTTTGAATTAAAAATTGTAAAATTGATTTTAAAAGCTGTGAGTTTCCCCGATTCAAATAGAAAATATATTAAGTCAAATTGATTTGAAAATTTGCATATATGTGTATATATGTGAATATATATGTATATATTGGATTTTAAATAAATTCTTAAATAAATGATTTTTGAAAAATAAATAATATACTTTGGACACAAGTATAAAAATAAATGAATAAATTGATTTATACATGATGATAATTTGAGTTATATAAAATATTATTACTTTGTACAAAAATATAACATCATGTTAACAAGTCAGTACAAAGGAACAAGACAACAATAAACTATGCAACAAAACAAGAAACAAAATTTTCAAATATCTATGTACAAATTGAAGTATAGGTAGACTCATTTTTATATCAGCCGAGTAAAATAAGGCAAGGCAAGAAAGAAAAAAAAGAAGTGAAAGAGTAAAATATTATTAAACAAGCCACCACAAAGATCTTCTTTGTACATACCATATCATCAGCCTGCATAAAGTTAAACAAATCAAATGACTTTGTATGTAAACAAAGAATGGAGACAATGCAATAGATAACATCATCTCGGCCGAAGTATGGCTGAAGTAAAAAAAAAAAATACATTAACATGCATAACCAAGTACAATAGCATATCAAAGCAAGATCATCCCAGCCCATAACTATTGTACAAATTCCATCACCTGTACATTCTTTCCTCTATATATCAATATCAAGCTTCACATTTTCAGTTCGTTCATTTAAACTAGGTAGCATCTGAAATGATATCATCTCAATTTAAAACAAAACTTCAAGTTTAAAAACAACAATTCAACAAGCCAGAGATTGAAGAAGAAGTTTCAGTTTGCAGTTTTAACAAGCTTGTTTCAACTCTGTTCTTTCTTCTTCATAACTGTGAGTAACATCACCTTTCAAATCTGAAATAATGAATATGGTTACATTTTTCTGTGATAAATATTTTTGTGGTATATATGTATGTTTCTCTGTATATATGGATGGATGTTTATATACTTGTTGTAATCTCTGGAACAAAATCTCTGGAACAAACTGTTTCAGTTTCAAGTTTGAATTTGATTCAAAGTTTATTATTATTATTATTTCCTGATAACTTTTAAAATTTAGGATATGAACAAAGAAAAAAAAGTTGATGTTACTTAATAGCTTAAAGTTTAAACTTTATATAAGTTAAATAATTTTTGTATTGCCTGAAAATAAAATAACAGAGCAAGAGAAAGAAAAATTAGTATAAGTGGAAAATTCAAACTTCTAAACTAAAAAAATTCAGGAACATAAGTGAAATCCTTGAACCAAAACATGAATTTTAAAACTAAAATCACATTTTTTTAGTTAAGGGTTGAACGAGCATTTTTGGGTTGAACAAATTAGGACAAAATGGGTTTCTCTGATGAACTTTGTGACTGGGGAGGTCGAGATCGTGCGTGGAGGTAGAGGAGTAATCGGCGGTTCAAGGAAAAATAGCCGGGGTTCCTCTCGATCAGTGTGGTGACGACGGCGTGGATTTTGGGTTTCTAAACCTAAAATTCTGATGGTCGAGAAATTTGTGCGCCACGGCCTCATACGAGCATCGAGTGCTGCGTGCTTTTGGGAGTTGGTGGAGGAGGTGTCGGCAATGACATGACCAGAGTTTCTTGTCATCGGGTGGTCAGAGACTCGCGTACGAGGCGTTGACAGGTTGATGGGGTTTCCAGTTTTTGTTTTCCAGGTTCAAGTGAAAAGCTCGAATTCGTATTCGCGTTTGAATCAATGATTTGAAGTTTGTGATTGGGTTGTAGGGTGATAGCCGACTTGAAGAGATCATCATCGTTGATCGGAGAGGCTCCGTCGCCTTGTGCACGTGTACGTGAATTCTTGGGTATCTGGGTGGTTAAGATCATTGAGGAAGAAGAAGTTTTGTTCAATGTTTTTCACAGGGAAGTTTGGGCGTTGCATTGTTTTTCTACAGGTTTTAGTTTTTAAACCTGATAGTTTTTTTTTTTAAATTTTAAACAGAAATAAAAATTTGAAAGCCAAATTTAAACAAAGTTTAAATAAAAGTTTTTAAGTTGGTTTCAGATTTAATTTGGTATCTTGGTTCTGAACAAAATAAAGTCTTATATAAAAAAAAGGAGAACAGGTTTCAGATTTAAAAATACAACAGGTTGTAAAGTTGCAAAGTAAATTTTTTTCAGTTTTAAAAGCAATAGGAATGTGCAAAGTTTTCGAGCAATTTTTATTCAAGGTTTTAAAGTATATATATATATATATATATATATATAAAAATAAGTCTTCAAAGAAAAAAAAAATCAGTCAAGTTTCCAAAATAGAATTATTAAACGAGATTTTTAAACAAGTTTCAAAAGTTAAATGTTTTGTTTTAAAAATAATTTTTTTTGGGGATTTTTGTCTCGATTTCGATTTTGAGGCGATGGTGAAATTTGAGTGACCAGAGTATGTTCTGGGGAGAATCGTCGATATGCTCGACGTCGCGGTGATGCCAGAAGTTGGCCAATGGCGATGTGCACGTGCACGCTCGTGCTTACGTATCTGGGTTTGAAGCAGTTTGGGGAAGGAGAAATTGTTTCAGGGGAGACGTAGTTTTCTCGGGCTCGAATCGAAGTAGCATTTGCGTTTGCTCGAAGCAACTGGGAAGTGGTGAAACCCGAAGTGTAACTCGAGTTTTAATAGGACAAATCTCGGGTTGTTTTCAAATTGCAGTCTTTTTTTTAAGATGGTTAAACAAATTCGTTAAACACTGCACTTAGAAAATGTTTAATAGTTAAGATTTTATTCAAGTTTTAATTATTTTAGTCAAACTTAATAATATTTTCAAACTCTTAATTATTTTAACTAAGAAATTAATCTAAGATTAAGTATAAAGTAATTAACAATTTAGTTTTTGTAGTTAATAATGAATCGAATTTCAAATTTAAAAGAAAACTTTTAAATGATTAATCAAGTTGAATAATTAAGTAATAAGAATTAATAATTGATTAATTTAGAAATATGTGATTTTTAAATGGGTAATTAAGTTTTATTAATTAATAAGTAAGGTTATTAATTAATGATTGAGGATAATCAATTAAGTAATTAAAGTTAAATAACTTGATCAAGAAGTAATTAATTAAAATAGCATGAAATAAAATAATAAAGTAATTAAGATATAATGATTAATTAAGAAATGATTTTAAGGATTTATCACTTATTGAAATTAAAGTTGGATATTTTGATTTATTAAAGATAATTAATTATGAAATTGGTTTAAAAGGTTGATTTAATTGATATATCAAGAATAATTTAATTAATTAAGGTGATTGATTAATTTATTAATATCAAATGATTTGTAATTAATAAATTAGGATTGGATAATTAATTCATAAGTAATAAATTTACTTGGAAATAAATTGAATTGATTTTCCTATCTGATCTGTGATATTTTATTTTGTGAATTGAGCTGTGTATTTATTCATTTATTGATGATACATTTGTATATTATCTGTGAATTTGTGAATGAGCGATAAGCGTTATGTTTATATCGCTTATCAACTATATTTCTGTGTTTAATCTGTGATGATTGAATGATGTTGCACTATTGTGTTAAACCCCTTGACCACACTTATACACACACCATTATGGATTTCACGAGGAAATCAGTTAAGTCGCAGATTTTTGAAATAGTTTTGAATTTGAGCTTTTAAATTCAAATGTTTTGGAAATAAAAGTGAAAAGCTTTTAAAATGGAATTTCAAGTTAAAAAAATTTATTCTAGTTAAGTTTTGAAATTTAAATAATTTGATTTAAATTTGAATTCAAAACTAGGAATTGAATTCTATGATTTGAAATTAGGGATTAAAAGATGTTATATTAGTTATATATGGGTTAAACCACTTTTAAGTATTGTTTTTGGGAATTTGAATTGAGTCAAAAATCGTAACTTGTATAAATGAAATTGGGTTTTTCCAAAATAAAGCTATTGTTTCTAAATGATAAAAAGCTTTGGTTTCAAATCTTATTGAAAGGGATTTCAAGTTTAAACTAAAATAGTTTTCCAAGTTATAGATAAATATTCGGGAACGAATTTTGAAAACTAATATTTGAGAATAATTTGAAAAATATGAGACAATCTTTGATTTAAAGATTTGATGAAATAATCTTTTTGAAACGGAATTGTTTTGAAATCCGGAAAAGAATACTTGTGAAAGTAGGTGAACTTTATGAAATAAATCTTTTGTTTAAAAGATTTGAAATGGTAATTGGATTAAACCATTTGAAAGAAAGTTTTGAATTATTAAGTTGTGACTTAATTGAAATCCCATATCCATATGTTTTAAATGTTTTCGCTCACTATTCGGTTTAGCCGAGAAAGGACCTTTGTGTCGTATAACCCATTCCGAATATGTGATTCGACGTTATGGATAACATTTGAAGACCGGTGATGAAGACCGGGTATTTGCGAAAGCGATAGGATGACCTATCGATTGTTTCTGCACCGAGTCGCGCCGGTATAGAGACTCCCTAAGTGATGGGAAATCCGATCGGGATTGTGAATATCCGGATTGCAAGGACTTCTTTGGAAGTGCCTTCGGTTCTGTTCGAACCCAGAACAGACTTGTATAGATTGTTATGCCTAACATTACAAATTGAGATATAAAGCCGATTTCTTTCAAATATATTTCTGTTGGTGGCGGAGAATTTATTCTCTTAGCTTAACACCCTTCTCTGAGACGTACGAGCTCAGAGGTTATATAGTTGAAGGTTATCAGCAATATATTCCCAATTTGGTAATGTGACATGCTGAGTGTTGCTGTGAAATGATCATTGTGTTGATCATTTGTGATAGGATCATTTGTTTGATCGTTTATCATTGTGATCATTTCTATGATCATTTGTTGACCCAAAGCACAGCTTTTGTAAAAAGTGTGACTTTGTGGACGAGACTTCGTCGGACCTCACACCCTGAAATGGTCGAAACAGGAAAGATGCGGCAAGGTTATTGGGGGTAGCACCCCTTAGGGTATGTGCATTTCCTTCTGGATAGAAGTGGTATCATGGTATGGAGCCCAGATACTTAACTTATGTTGATATCGCAGATATATATATATGATTTTGTGATTTGTTGCTGGGGCCCCGGTTAAAGGTTGGTTACGACCGGGAGGTGGCATACTCGTGTCAGTAGTTACCCAGTTAGGGGTAACCCGGCCTTGTGTTGGCAGAGATCCAGTTTGGTTCTCGGGGACGTCCTTCCAGAGGCGTTCTCATGTGGCAATGGGAAGTTCCTTGGCCTGACCATTCGTTGGAAATCCAAAGAAACAATACGATCTTGTACGGTTTTAGTTGTATAACCTGCCATGGAATGTGGCGGTAACCTGCTATTGAACATGGTAGCTATAGTAGGCATAAGTGCAAAATGTCTATGCTGGCTAAGATTTATATCTTTACTTTCGAAATGATTTTTACTACACTATGCACTAGTAATAATATCAAATGTTTCTTTTTAATGCGTATCAAGCATCTTTGACTATCATAAGGAGAAATCTCCTCCGATTCTGCGTTTGCATTGTGTGTGTGTGCGGGAGGCCTTATGGTAGTCTCATTTTTAAAAAGCATTGCGAATTGACTTTGAAAATTGTAACGACCCGTATTTTTACGGATCGAAACATTGTAAAAACTATATGCTTTAGGTCATTGATGTTGTTAATTCGTTTAGAGTTTGAGTCGACCAAAGCTTAAGTCGTGTGGAAGTTAACCCGTGTGGTGTTTAAGTCGTAGGAAGCTTGGGTCGTTTGGTAGTTTAGGTCGTGTGAGCGAGTTAGGGAAAGCTAGTGACCTATAGGATTGGAGCGACCTATAGATACTAGCGACTTAGTGAGGTAGAGCGAGATAGGGACTTAGGTCGTATGATATTTAGGTCGGAGGAGTTTTGGAACGACCTAAGGAAGCTAGCGGGTTAACGAGTTAAGGTGATTAGCGACCTAAGGTGTTGAGCGACCTAAAGTGGAGGAGCGACTTAAGGTAGTTAGCGGGTTAAGGATTCTAACGACCTAGTAGGGAGCGACCTAGTGGTGAGCGGCTTAGAGGAATGAGCGACCTAATAGTTGTAGCGACCTATAGGAAGTAACGACCTAGTGGATGGTATGTGTTGTAGTTAGGTCGCTGAGTCGTGTGAACGACTTAGTGATGGGTCGTGGCTTCGTTGAGTCGTTGGGTCGGTTTAGTGTTAGGTCGTGAACGACCTAAGGCTTGAGTCGTGTGTGTTTTAGGTCGTCTTATAGTTAAGTCGTGTGATCCTCTGTTGAGTCGTGCCTGTGTTGAGTCGGCAACATAGTTAAGTCGCTAGGCCGTAACTCGCGTGCGAGTTAGGTCGCGAACATGTTGAGTCGCGCGTGTTGGGACGTTGTGTCTTAGGTCGTTAGGGGCTTGAGTCGTGAGTCGTGCATACCTGTTGAGTCGTTGACTCGAGTCTGTAGGCTGCTTGTAGTGTTAAGTCGCGGCCCTTGTTAGGTCGTAAGTCGTTAGGCTGTGTTGGTTAGGTCGTTGGGTCGTGTGGGGCTGTTAGGTCGTAGGTCGGCCATAGTTAGGTCGTGAGCGACCTAAAAGCGAGCGACCTAAGGGGCGTTCCAGCCTATAAATAGAGGGGTTTGGTTCACTTTTTGGCACCGGATTTCGAAGCGACGAAGTGCTGCCATTTTGAGAGCTCGACTTCAACATTTCTTCATCTCCTTTTCTCCATTCCAATCTAGTTCTAACATCCATCCAAGATCGAAGATCCAAGAGCCAAAGTTAAAGATCTTCATCCAACCAAGCTAGATTTCATCGTTTTAAGCGGGATTTCGACGAATCAAGCTTGAAGCTTCGCTGTCCAGATCTGAAGTGATTAGTTTTTGAAGTGTTTGGGTGATTCAGTGAGTGGTGGTTATCTCTCACGCGGACCCAAAGGAGTATATTGGATTGGTGGTTTGTTGGAGTGTTGTAGATAGTGATTTTATGCATTTTTTTCCTTAGATCCAAGTGTAGATCCATTACTTATGAAGATGTTTACTTATGCAAGTTCATTCATCAAGTTGTAGAGATAAAAACCCATGATTTATATTTGTTAGATCTATGCTAAAAACCCATGATCCATGCATGTTAGACTTATGTTCATTTATTTACGAAATTGCCACTATAGTTAATATTGCTTATTAGATCTTGTTTGAATGCTTGATTGTTTGGATGTATGATTGATTTGATTGTTTCAAGTTAGCTAGTGGTTGATTTGGAACAAGATGGTTGAGGATGATTCAAAAGCTAAATGGAAAGGCTCTTGAATGGTGAAAGCTGCTTGTGGCATATGAAGCGGATGTTGAAGCTCATATGTATGGATTAGATGATGTTGAGATGGGACTTTGCCATGATGCGATGAGGCAAGTCATGATGTTGAGATGGGACTTTGCCATGATGCGATGAGGCAAGCCATGATGTTGAGATGAGACTTCGCTATGATGCGATAAAGCGAAGCATGATGTGAGATAGCCTTGGTTTAATCCAGACGGGATCATCCCAAGCATGTTGATAACTCGATGATGCGATGCGAGTTGGTTGATAATGGTTAGCTTGAGAGGCGCTTGAGCTAGTATGGAAATAGTCATCGAGGAGGATGACTAGGAGGCTGAGATCTCATCGTTGTTGAAGGTTCTAGCATGCTCAAAGCAAGAGTACGTTGGAACGGGCTGCGACGACGTTCCAAGCACGGGCTGCGACGACGTGCTAGTACTCTGGGTAGTTGCGAAAATTCCTAGGCACGGGCTGCGACGACGTGCGGAGTTATGTCTAGAACCGGGGTTACCATTAGCCCTTGACAGGTGGTCATTCAACTAACGGTGAAATCAAGGCAATGATAACAGTGATAGCCGGAGTCATGGATGTTTGGACGTTTGGTTGTATCATCATTCGGTCTCAAGAGCGGTGTTTTCTGGATGCTTATCTGATCTTGGTTTAGGCCTTGGGGGTTTGTGTTTGGAAAACATCGACCTTGACTCGAGTGATTATTGTTTTACCTTAATTGTTTGCTATGTTATGTTTGCTTCACTTTAGTTTGAGTCTGGGGGCTATCACTGTAGAAAGAGGTGGAGTGGGATGGTTTGGTTCCTATTCCTTTATCCTTTATGCTCTTTTGGTATGTTTGAAAGTTGGTTTACTGCTCACTAAGACTGTTGTCTGACTCAAGGTTTTATGTCTCCTCTTATTACCTTGGGCTGTTCATCCATGTTTTGGGATGGGCAGACTAGGTGACAGGTGGCAGGTGCTGATCTTAGTGGCTCACGCTGATGATGACGAAGACGAGCATGAGGCTTTACATATTATTTTCATATTCTATGTACTGGATATTCCGCTGATTGTTGATTACTCTGAGTGCTATGTAGTGAGGCTTCTTGTATTCATGATTCAGACCATGTATAAAGCATTATGATTAGATGATGATATTCTGTTCTATGGGAGCTTCACTATATTATATTTCTCTATTGTATTTTATCCATGCGCTGTGAGTTTTACGATAGAGTCTGCGATGTTTATTTTACCCTTGACGGTCACTCATGGCTGCCTGGCACACTTTCAGCGCACCATTCCCTTGTTTCCGTGCGGGAGTCATGGGCGGTCGTCACAAAAATCTTTTGTTGAATGTTTTAAAAGATAAACTGTTTTTGTTGCTCACACCAGTCCCACGACTGATCCGGAGTTTATTGTTTCTTTCCTAAACTCTGGGTGCTCATTATTTTCTACACGAGCAGTCTAGAGTTGGGTTTTTCAGATAGTCAGATGTGGTGGATTATCTAGAGTTAGTTCAGTCTTTGGACCGGACCAGACTTGCTTATGCTAGGTGCATCGTTATTGGGGGTTCGAGCTATTGCTGGATTGATTCTTGGAAATGGAGTTGCAGTTCTTGGAGTTCTCTTTTGAAGACTATCTTAGAGTTATATTGTTCCGCTGCTAGACGTTATCATCTATTTTCTTTTCCGCTGCTATTTGTTGTATCATATCTCTGATGTATATTAATATCTATTGGATCATCTGTTGTATCAGATATTGTATCAAAGCTATATATCAATGTATTATTCTTTTATTCCGCTGTGTTATTTACTTAATGTTGTTATAAGCTCCGGCGAATCGGATTTGAACGGTCGAATATATGGCATTCGAATACGATTTGAAGTATGGATGTTGATTTTCGAGCGGGCAAAATCTGCGTCGTTACATTTGGTATCAGAGCTAAGGTAAAACTTTAGCTCAGGAGTATAACACATTAAGTAACTCATTAGAGATAGGGTGAAGTAAACCCTAGAATGAGTAATCCCCAAGATATCCGTTTGAATGCCTCAGTAAATTCTCTTACTATCCAGTGATAGTGAGTATAAGTGCAAGAAGAGAACGAGATAGTGGACATGGAAGTACGACTATAAATGGTCGATGCTCTGTAAGAACTGTGGAAATAATTTTCTTCTCGATATTCTTTGATTCCTTTCCAAATTCTTTTGATTTCTTTATGACAATTACAAGAAGAAGATTCGGTGTGATGAGGACCCTATGAATCGTTGTAGAAATTCTTTCTTCGTATTTCATCAGTTTCTTATCAGTTTTTTTTGTTTTAAACTATAATGAATTTGAAATTTAGAATTGAAATTTTAAATCAATTGGAAATTTTAAATTGAGTTAAAGAAATATAAGGATAAGTTAAATTGTATCAATAAAATGATATCATTTAAGACCAAAGTTGAAATTCTGTTGAAATTTCTTGGGTAGATCGAAGTCCGAAGAGGGACCAGAATTTATATTCTGAGATATTCCGACTTGAGTTTGGAATTCATATCTTAAGTTTGAGGAATTATAGGAGATCGAATCTGTCTATCTCTGTATTATTTTCGTGCCTGCGAATTTCGAGGACGAAATTCTTTTAAGGGGGGAAGTTTGTAACGACCCTAGATTTTAATTTAATTTAAATTGATAAATTAAATGAATTTTTGAATTAAAAATTGTAAAATTGATTTTAAAAGCTGTGAGTTTCCCCGATTCAAATAGAAAATATATTAAGTCAAATTGATTTGAAAATTTGCATATATGTGTATATATGTGAATATATATGTATATATTGGATTTTAAATAAATTCTTAAATAAATGATTTTTGAAAAATAAATAATATACTTTGGACACAAGTATAAAAATAAATAAATAAATTGATTTATACATGATGATAATTTGAGTTATATAAAATATTATTACTTTGTACAAAAATATAACATCATGTTAACAAGCCAGTACAAAGGAACAAGACAACAATAAACTATGCAACAAAACAAGAAACAAAATTTTCAAATATCTATGTACAAATTGAAGTATAGGTAGACTCATTTTTATATCAGCCGAGTAAAATAAGGCAAGGCAAGAAAGAAAAAAAAGAAGTGAAAGAGTAAAATATTATTAAACAAGCCACCACAAAGATCTTCTTTGTACATACCGTATCATCAGCCTGCATAAAGTTAAACAAATCAAATGACTTTGTATGTAAACAAAGAATGGAGACAATGCAATTGATAACATCATCTCAGCCGAAGTATGGCTGAAGTAAAAAAAAAAAATACATTAACATGCATAACCAAGTACAATAGCATATCAAAGCAAGATCATCCCAGCCCATAACTATTGTACAAATTCCATCACCTGTACATTCTTTCCTCTATATATCAATATCAAGCTTCACATTTTCAGTTCGTTCATTTAAACTATGTAGCATCTGAAATGATATCATCTCAATTTAAAACAAAACTTCAAGTTTAAAAACAACAATTCAACAAGCCAGAGATTAAAGAAGAAGTTTCAGTTTGCAGTTTTAACAAGCTTGTTTCAACTCTGTTCTTTCTTCTTCATAACTGTGAGTAACATCACCTTTCAAATCTAAAATAATGAATATGGTTACATTTTTCTGTGATAAATATTTTTGTGGTATATATGTATGTTTCTCTGTATATATGGATGGATGTTTATATACTTGTTGTAATCTCTGGAACAAACTGTTTCAGTTTCAAGTTTGAATTTGATTCAAAGTTTATTATTATTATTATTTCCTGATAACTTTTAAAATTTAGGATACGAACAAAGAAAAAAAAGTTGATGTTACTTAATAGCTTAGAGTTTAAACTTTATATAAGTTAAATAATTTTTGTATTGCCTGAAAATAAAATAACAGAGCAAGAGAAAGAAAAATTAGTATAAGTGGAAAATTCAAACTTCTAAACTAAAAAAATTCAGGAACATAAGTGAAATCCTTGAACCAAAACATGAATTTTAAAACTAAAATCACATTTTTTAGTTAAGGGTTGAACGAGCATTTTTGGGTTGAACAAAATAGGACAAAATGGGTTTCTCTGATGAACTTTGTGACTGGGGAGGTCGAGATCGTGCGTGGAGGTAGAGGAGTAATCGGCGGTTCAAGGAAAAATAGCCGGGGTTCCTCTCGATCAGTGTGGTGACGACGGCGTGGATTTTGGGTTTCTAAACCTAAAATTCTGATGGTCGAGAAATTTGTGCGCCACGGCCTCATACGAGCATCGAGTGCTGCGTGCTTTTGGGAGTTGGTGGAGGAGGTGTCGGCAATGACATGACCGGAGTTTCTTGTCATCGGGTGGTCAGAGACTCGCGTACGAGGCGTTGACAGGTTGATGGGGTTTCCAGTTTTTGTTTTCCAGGTTCAAGTGAAAAGCTCGAATTCGTATTCGCGTTTGAATCAATGATTTGAAGTTTGTGATTGGGTTGTAGGGTGATAGCCGACTTGAAGAGATCATCATCGTTGATCGGAGAGGCTCCGTCGCCTTGTGCACGTGTACGTGAATTCTTGGGTATCTGGGTGGTTAAGATCATTGAGGAAGAAGAAGTTTTGTTCAATGTTTTTCACAGGGAAGTTTGGGCGTTGCATTGTTTTTCTACAGGTTTTAGTTTTTAAATCTGATAGTGTTTTTTTAAATTTTAAGCAGAAATAAAAATTTGAAAGCCAAATTTAAACAAAGTTTAAATACAAGTTTTTAAGTTGGTTTCAGATTTAATTTGGTATCTTGGTTCTGAACAAAATAAAGTCTTATATAAAAAAAAGGAGAACAGGTTTCGGATTTAAAAATACAACAGGTTATAAAGTTGCAAAGTAAAATTTTTTCAGTTTTAAAAGCAATAGGAATGTGCAAAGTTTTCAAGCAATTTTTATTCAAAGTTTTAAAGTATATATATATATATATATATATATATAAATAAGTCTTCAAAGAAAAAAAAAATCAGTCAAGTTTCCAAAATAGAATTATTAAACGAGATTTTTAAACAAGTTTCAAAAGTTAAATGTTTGTTTTAAAAACAATTTTTTTTGGGGATTTTTGTCTCGATTTCGATTTTGAGGCGATGGTGAAATTCGAGTGACCAGAGTATGTTCTGGGGAGAATCGTCGATATGCTCGACGTCGCGGTGATGCCAGAAGTTGGCCAATGGCGATGTGCACGCTCGTGCTTACGTATCTGGGTTTGAAGCAGTTTGGGGAAGGAGAAATTGTTTCAGGGGAGACGTAGTTTTCTCGGGCTCGAATCGAAGTAGCATTTGCGTTTGCTCGAAGCAACTGGGAAGTGGTGAAACCCGAAATGTAACTCGAGTGTTAATAGGACGAATCTCGGGTTGTTTTCAAATTGCAGTCTTTTTTTTAAGATGGTTAAACAAATTCGTTAAACACTGCACTTAGAAAATGTTTAATAGTTAAGATTTTATTCAAGTTTTAATTATTTTAGTCAAACTTAATAATATTTTCAAACTCTTAATTATTTTAACTAAGAAATTAATCTAAGATTAAGTATAAAGTAATTAACAATTTAATTTTTGTAGTTAATAATGAATCGAATTTCAAATTTAAAAGAAAACTTTTAAATGATTAATCAAGTTGAATAATTAAGTAATAAGAATTAATAATTGATTAATTTAGAAATGTGTGATTTTTAAATGGGTAATTAAGTTTTATTAATTAATAAGTAAGGTTATTAATTAATGATTGAGGATAATAAATTAAGTAATTAAAGTTAAATAACTTGATTAAGAAGTAATTAATTAAAATAGCATGAAATAAAATAATAAAGTAATTAAGATATAATGATTAATTAAGAAATGATTTTAAGGATTTATCACTTATTGAAATTAAAGTTGGATATTTTGATTTATTAAAGATAATTAATTATGAAATTGGTTTAAAAGGTTGATTTAATTGATATATCAAGAATAATTTAATTAATTAAGGTGATTGATTAATTTATTAATATCAAATGATTTGTAATTAATAAATTAGGATTGGATAATTAATTCATAAGTAATAAATTTACTTGGAAATAAATTGAATTGATTTTCCTATCTGATCTGTGATATTTTGTTTTGTGAATTGAGCTGTGTATTTATTCATTTATTGATGATACATTTGTATATTATCTGTGAATCTGTGAATGAGCGATAAGCGTTATGTTTATATCGCTTATCAACTATATTTCTGTGTTTAATCTGTGATGATTGAATGATGTTGCACTATTGTGTTAAACCCCTTGACCACACTTATACACACACCATTATGGATTTCACGAGGAAATCAGTTAAGTCGCAGATTTTTGAAATAGTTTTGAATTTGAGCTTTTAAATTCAAATGTTTTGGAAATAAAAGTGAAAAGCTTTTAAAATGGAATTTCAAGTTAAAAAATTTTATTCTAATTAAGTTTTGAAATTTAAATAATTTGATTTAAATTTGAATTCAAAATTGGGAATTGAATTCTATGATTTGAAATTAGGGATTAAAAGATGTTATATTAGTTATATATGGGTTAAACCACTTTTAAGTATTGTTTTTGGGAATTTGAATTGAGTCAAAAATCGTAACTTGTATAAATGAAATTGGGTTTTTCCAAAATAAAGCTATTGTTTCTAAATGATAAAAAGCTTTGGTTTCAAATCTTATTGAAAGGGATTTCAAGTTTAAACTAAAATAGTTTTCCAAGTTATAGATAAATATTCGGGAACGAATTTTGAAAACTAATATTTGAGAATAATTTGAAAACTATGAGACAAATCTTTGATTTAAAGATTTGATGAAATAATCTTTTTGAAACGGAATTGTTTTGAAATCCGGAAAAGAATACTTGTGAAAGTAGGTGAACTTTATGAAATAAATCTTTTGTTTAAAAGATTTGAAATGGTAATTGGATTAAACCATTTGAAAGAAAGTTTTGAATTATTAAGTTGTGACTTAATTGAAATCCCATATCCATATGTTTTAAATGTTTTCGCTCACTATTCGGTTTAGCCGGGAAAGGACCTTTGTGTCGTATAACCCATTCCGAATATGTGATTCGACGTTATGGATAACATTTGAAGACCGGTGATGAAGACCGGGTATTTGCGAAAGCGATAGGATGACCTATCGATTGTATCTGCACCGAGTCGCGCCGGTATAGAGACTCCCTAAGTGATGGGAAATCCGATCGGGATTGTGAATATCCGGATTGCAAGGACTTCTTTGGAAGTGTCTTCGGTTCTGTTCGAACCCAGAACAGACTTGTATGGATTGTTATGCCTGACATTACAAATTGAGATATAAAGCCGATTTCTTTCAAATATATTTCTGTTGGTGGCGGAGAATTTATTCTCTTAGCTTAACACCCTTCTCTGAAACGTACGAGCTCAGAGGTTATATAGTTGAAGGTTATCAGCAATATATTCCCAATTTGGTAATGTGACATGCTGAGTGTTGCTGTGAAATGATCATTGTGTTGATCATTTGTGATAGGATCATTTGTTTGATCGTTTATCTTTGTGATCATTTCTATGATCATTTGTTGACCCAAAGCACAGCTTTTGTAAAAAGCGTGACTTTGTGGACGAGACTTCGTCGGACCTCACACCCCGAAATGGTCGAAACAGGAAAGATGCGGCAAGGTTATTGGGGGTAGCACCCCTTAGGGTATGTGCATTTCCTTCTGGATAGAAGTGGTATCATGGTATGGAGCCCAGATACTTAACTTATGTTGATATCGCAGATATATATATATGATTTTGTGATTTGTTGCTGGGGCCCCGGTTAAAGGTTGGTTACGACCGGGAGGTGGCATACTCGTGTCAGTAGTTACCCAGTTAGGGGTAACCCGGCCTTGTGTTGGCAGAGATCCGGTTTGGTTCTCGGGGACGTCCTTCCAGAGGCGTTCTCATGTGGCAATGGGAAGTTCCTTGGCCTGACCATTCGTTGGAAATCCAAAGAAACAATACGATCTTGTACGGTTTTAGTTGTATAACCTGTCATGGAATGTGGCGGTAACCTGCTATTGAACATGGTAGCTATAGTAGGCATAAGTGCGAAATGTCTATGCTAGCTAAGATTTATATCTTTACTTTCGAAATGATTTTTACTACACTATGCACTAGTAATAATATCAAATGTTTCTTTTTAATGCGTATCAAGCATCTTTGACTATCATAAGGAGAAATCTCCTCCGATTCTGCGTTTGCATTGTGTGTGTGTGCGGGAGGCCTTATGGTAGTCTCATTTTTAAAAAGCATTGCGAATTGACTTTGAAAATCTTTTGTTGAATGTTTTAAAAGATAAACTGTTTTTGTTGCTCACACCAGTCCCACGACTGATCTGGAGTTTATTGTTTCTTTCCTAAACTCTGGGTGCTCATTATTTTCTACACGAGCAGTCTAGAGTTGGGTTTTTCAGATAGTCAGATGTGGTGGATTATCTAGAGTTAGTTCAGTCTTTGGACCGGACCAGACTTGCTTATGCTAGGTGCATCGTTATTGGGGGTTCGAACTATTGCTGGATTGATTCTTGGAAATGGAGTTGCAGTTCTTGGAGTTCTCTTTTGAAGACTATCTTACAGTTATATTGTTCCGCTGCTAGATGTTATCATCTATTTTCTTTTCCGCTGCTATTTGTTGTATCATATCTCTGATGTATATTGATATCTATTGGATCATCTGTTGTATCAGATATTGTATCAAAGCTATATCAATGTATTATTCTTTTATTCCGCTGTGTTATTTACTTAATGTTGTTATAAGCTCCGGCGAATCGGATTTGAACGGTCGAATCTATGGCATTCAAATACGATTTGAAGTATGGATGTTGATTTTCGAGCGGGCAAAATCCGCGTCGTTACAAACGATCTGACCTAAATAGGTAAGGATGCAAGTAGGTCTCTGTCTATAATATATAGATAGAGACCGTCATCTCATGATGATGGATCTACCATTGAAATAAATGAGTCTATTTTTCAAGATTATAGAATAACCATTAGGAAATTCAAATTTAATCAAGAAGAAACTGTTTTTCATTGAAAATATTTTGAAATCTTTATTCGACTGTCAAATTCTCAGAATGTCAGCGCTAAAATGAATGAAATAATGTTTTGATCCCATAATGTAGACAATAATGGTGTTGTTCCATTCCTTCTAAGTTCTTTAGCATATGTCGTCTTTGATCGTAGTTATTGATTGATATGGGTGGAATGAAATGTAGATTGAAATACCTTTCTTGCTCTCCCAAAACTATATCGTTCCATAATTTGACTTGAATATTGTAGCTAGTTATGTAAGAAAACGTTTGATTTCTGTTGCTAGTTGCCCGAAAAGCATTAGATACATTCTTAGATTTTTTTAATTCTGACTTGATTTCTGACCGTTAGTTTTTGAATAGAGCTATGTTGATCATCAACATTTGTGTTTCCCCTTGAATATATGATGTTACTTTTGAAATTTTGAAAAAGAATGGATCTTGTCTATTATCAACGACTGTTCCGGCACGTGCTTCGCGCGTGACAATAGTACAACACCCTTCGAGCATAAATTGATTTTTTTACAAATTATATATGCTTAACATATTAAAAAAATGATTTTTCATAAATATTTAGCTATGGTTTTACGTTGGAATCATGTGTAGCAAGCTTGAATTTTTATTTTTAAATTGCATCGTTTAATTTTTTTTGTTAGTTTGAATTTTTATTTGTAAGTTGTATCGTTTAATTTTTTTGTTAGTTTGAATATTTTTTTCTGTTTTCAATTAATAAAAAGCAAAAATATATAGAAACTTTATTTGTTAAATCATATTTTTAAGTGATTTTAAGTTTGGTAATATATGTAAAACAACGTTAGATATGAATTTGCAAATAAATATGTTTGCTACATCATATTTTTAAGTGATTAACATTTGCTAATATCAATAATATACAGTTGACGATAATATTATACGTAATAAAGGTACCGTGCTATATGCATGAGTTTAAAATCAAGTATGTTAATGCTATTTTTTAAGACCAATTAATAGATGTACTGAGTTCAAGAACAAATATGCAAATGCTATTTTTTAGGATCAGTTAGTGGATAATTTTTTTAAAGAATTACATATAAAGGGTAATTTCGAAAATTTACAGTCGGACCAAAAAATTAGGATTACAAACCAACTATTAATAAAGACATTCTTATCTATTATTTTACTCCCGTGCATCGCGTCAACCATACCAACGGGCTTTATATAATTAGCTTGTTAACAGTCACTCTTTGGATGTCTCAATTATCAGTTTGGCATATGAATATTTGATTGCTGATCCGAATTAGATTGAATGAGCATGCTTTGGTTTAGAATACAAAATCATTGAAACCACGTTGAATGAACTTTGGATCGGTTGAATAGAAATTTGGGCCTTGAACAAAGGAGTTGTAAACAAAAACTTGGGCCCAGGATCCAAAAGAATCACAGCTCATATATTATATAAATTCGTCAAAAATGTAGGACCTACAAATACGAACTCAGACAACTATGCCCAATTAAGCGTCAGTGAACAATGCATAAACAGTAAAGGTTAGGTGTGAGTGACCGGCATTTTGAAGTATTAAGTTGGGCCACTCGGACGATTTAGATAAAGATAAGGATGGATGGTTCATATATAATACAAGTTAATACTTGTTTTAAGTGTTATTGAAGAACCCCCCTGACTTAGCAAATGAGTATGAAAGCCAACTAAAAGGCCAAAAATAGTTCAGGATTTTATACACAGTACCAAGCTGAACTTTGACATTTGCAAATATTAGATGTTCAGTCATTATATAGCCAAATCCTTGATTCTATGAGGCATAAGCACTTCAATTAACAGCCATACAAAACATTGGTACAAGAAACGTGATTTTAAACAAAAGCAGCAGTGAAATATGTGTGGAATGGAGAGATGCAAAGGACAATGATTAAAATTCAAGAATCATTGAAAAATTATATCTCCAACCACCTGTTATTTTTTTAATATTCCTACTGTGACAACTAACAGCGTATAGGATATCATAAGAGAAGCATGACGAATAAACTAATCCTAGAAAAGTTTTCAACATGGAAACAAACAATATATTTGGTTGTACGTTGCAACGTTCCAAATAGTTTAGAACAGTTTACGAAATAAACAATGAAATTATTGTTGAAAATATTTGAGGTTATGAACCAATAGCAATCTTATTTGGTAAAATTCAAATGTATTTTTTACTACAAGGAACCTTTTTTTTTTTTTTTTTTTTTTACAGCTATCCAATTTGCTCGAGCGTTAAGCGCAAAAATATCTTGCAAGTTGCCCGTGTATAGAAGCAACATCCTACATATTTTGTTGCTTCATCTTCTTGGTGCAGAATATATAACCAACCAAATACCATAATTTTCATTCCATTAAAAATAAAATGGAGAGGTGAACGGAAATAAAATCTTATAGGAGGGGAGAAAAGATCTGAAAAATAAGTAACATATCACAGACTTAGTCATTTTCAAATTATAGCCCATTCATGGACATATGTAATGCTCTTTGAAAATCGATAACCTAGCAATACGTCCAATTTATTTGGTATTCATGGAATGTATCAATTACATCAACATTTACTATGGACAACGTTTGGCAATTAGAAAAAGTAATTGTGAACTAGACATAAAATTTACGTCGGACATGAATGACTTAAGTCGGACATAAAATTTTACATTGATTTTTTCGTTATTTAAGTTGACCAGACCAGAGACGCTTTGTTTTTGCAGAACAGCTTAATGTATTACATATTAGCATGTTCTTTGAACTTATGTTCGATTTGTGGTAGGTGTTTGAATTTGCATTTAAATTTGAATTTGAATTTTATTTCTATTATTGCTTATCAAATATTAATATTTATTGATTATTGTAAATAAAAATAATAAACATTATACATTACGGAATACTTTCTACCTAACTTCTAATCAAATTTTTGTGCATGAACGTCATAACTTCTAACATTTAATCAAATTTACCTGTGAATGCACCAAATGTATAAAAGGGGTCTAAGCCCATCGACTTTGCTTTTATGTCTTTGCTTTCATTAATACGGCATATACCCCCATGCGAATGCTTAGAGATCTAAAATTGTAAAAAGAGTGGATATCACCAAAAAAATGTGCCATAATTGGAAATAAAGTAAAACTACATGTCATAAATTAAATTCCATAATTATGTTGATCTATTTATTTAAACTCGATAATAATAATGAATAACAAAGTTGTGGGAAGGCATGTAATGTACAATCTCTATCCCCTGTAAATAACAATAATAGAATATTTGTTAAAGAGACTCCACTTTTGTATATGACGGGGACCAAATTTTTTAAATTATTATGACAGGTACATAATAGATTAGCCCCCTCATAAAGACATTAATGACAATTACAATATTAACCGCTTCCCCAAACTCTTCTAATCTCACCTAATCATAAATCCTAATCTGTCTTAGAGAATTCTAAATTCAAAGAAGATGATAATTTGCAAATTGAACAAAACTATATGATTGAAACTCAGGAGAGTGTTATAGAATATCAAAGGATGACAGTGCAAGTAATTAGCAATTCATTTGAATTATCAAAACGGTGGACGTGATATGATCAAATCGAAAATGGTAGAAGTTGATCGATGTATATTTAAAAACATAATAAATGTATATAATAAGTACATGAATTAGTACAAATTATATATATATATATATATATATACATATAATAAATAAATATTTTATAAACGGTACATATTATATCACATCATATATCTCTACATGTACACGCATATATATCATATCATATATCTCTACATATACATTCAAATCATATAAATCATAGATGTTAATTACATATAAATACATATATAATGTCTTATATATACAAATAGAACAGTAATGAGTAATTAGAAATAGGGGTTGTAATAAAAATGTCTCGATGAAGTTATTACACCAAAGAATATAAACGTACCATAGAAATATATGTATGAAAATAATACATAAGTATATATGAATTATATATATATATATATATATATCATGTTAACAATAATATTACTTTTCATTTGTTCCAGACCACATTTCATTTTGTTACTGCTCGCATCGACTATGTTCAAGACTATATTTTATTGTATTTTCGATTTATTTTGCTAATTTGTGAACTTTTACTTTACAAGTGGATAGGTAAAGTGCCGCAATAAGTTATGGGTTCGAAGTTATTTTTGATGCAAGAACTACATTTTTGGTTTGTATGTATCACTACTTTTAGTTACTAGCTGCCACTTGTTCTAATTTGTTTATGAAATATTATGGACGTATTATATATGTTTTGATGTTAAAATATTGCATATTTTGATTATGTAATATTACATGTTGATTATGAGATGTGCACTTAATATAATATGTTGATTATGAAATGTACATGTTGATTTAACTGTGTTGGTATATAAATTGTGACCGATGGATATAGAAAAGTAACAAATAAAGGGGGAAATGCAGAAACAGTAAACGATTGCATTAGTAAAATGCTGTGTAAAATTTTCAATAGCATTTCAAAAACGCCGTGTTATGCTTTTATAGTGTTTTGGGACCGTCATAAAAGCTTTTTAACAAAGGAAAAGTACCGTAGAAGGAACATTCATAGCAACATATAAAATGCTATGAACAAATATCATGGTAAGAGATAACCGCCGTGAAATACATTTGATAGCAGAAATTGAATGCTAAGAAAAATTTTAAGCTTATCAAAATAAATGCTATAAAATGTGTTAATAATGTACACCAAGCGCTATTAAAAATGGACTCTGTAGTGTGTTCCTGACCTATAACTGCACGTCGTTACACAACGTGGTTAAACAGGTTGTTAAAGCCTTTAACATCGTTTTTCAAATGCTGCTAAAGGTCCTATTTGTTGTAGTGGATCAGCTTTTAAATTCTTTCTATTTATAAGCTATTTATAAATATACTTATACAATTCCATTAACTTATTATGAAAACATTTCGTTAATTTACATCTTTGTTATTCCAAATAATTCTTATTCTAATTAGATTTCAATTTTTAATTATCGAACGCTTTGTGAAGTAGAGTTCACAAAGTATTCGTTTTAGTTTAATTCAAGCAATGATCGGTGATAAATAATATTATCATCTCTTAACAACTAACATCCATAAATAATCATATATGTTTACGAGAGTTATCATTTTATATATAAGATATAACTTAGGTAAAATTATTTCATTTATCCGATTTTAAAACAATATTATATCGACTTGTCTCGTTTAAGTGTTTAGAAACTTCTATCGATAACATGGCATTCCACGCACCGACCAGAATTCATAAACAACTCAACGGATAAGTAAACACAATATAAAATATTTTATAACACTAAAAGTATGCGCTCACACACACACACACACTCAACAAACTCATTCTAGGGTATTACTACTCTATCTCTAATGAGTCGAACCCTATAAAACTTAGGATATCACTAAACCAAAACTCTGATACCAACTGCAGCGACCCGCATTTCGAAAGGTTTAAGTCGACAATAAATCACACATGTTCAACTCAAAACAATCCAGAACATAGATAATCAATGGAGTTAGTTAAGACAAATAAGAAGAGAAGAAAAAACACAGAATCTCGCAGCGGAATGATAAAATATAATAATCAAAATAAACAGTACATGAAGCAACTAATACTATATATTTGATTAAATTTTTACAACATCTATCGGAGTTATATACTCAACGGAATAAATAGATTATCGCAGCAGAATAAACAATGTGGTGAAATAATACTAGTAATAATAATATACCAAATCAATGTCTTCGTCCTCTAGTAAATAATCTTCGATGCGCTGAAAACTCAGGGCTGAACCCGAGTGTAATGAAATGACAAACACTCGAGTCAGGACTAAAATATCCTTATGTGAGTCAAATCAAGATGACATATAACAGGAGTATAATAGCATCAGAGATGTTTACGGGATTTCACATCTCCTCTCCAGTGTGTAACAAGCATGCAATAACTCAAGAGATGTTATGGAATTTTCCACCTCTTTGGGATCGGTCAAAATATTTATATATAGTAGAATAAGCTATATATGTAATGTATAATCTGTAAAATAAATATTTTTCTTAGCGTTGGGGCTTTACATTAATCTCCCTTAATGCGTTTTTAAGTATTGTCATACAATTCGCATATAATGCCCCAGTAGCACGTCGGGGGATAGGGATGCGCCATGATACAACAACACTAAACCAAACTCGTAGTGGTCTTGTATAAGAATAAGAGTATGACAATGTAACGATCCGGATATTTTAACGGTTTTAATTAATTTAATTTACTAAATTTGTGTGAAATTTAAAAGAAATGAATATAATAAAATTTTGAAACAAGAATTTGATATTTGAAATGCGTCTAGTTAAACATAGCAACTGGTGAATTTTCGTCCAAAAATATGAAAGTATATTTCGCGCGTAAATTTACTTCAATTTAATCAGTTAAAAAGCGATGAAAATATAACATTTTTGAAACCCAAATATTTTTACATAGAAAAATTCTAAACCATCTTCTGAGTAAACGTTATTTTTCGTTTTTTCAAATTCGGACATTTTTAGCTCCGTCGATCTTATTTTTCAGCGTTTTTCATGCATTTTCCGCTAGTATAAAAATTCGAATTTTTATAATTCAATCGTACCACTGATATCCATATACCGATTTGATCTTATTTTTCGGTGCGTGTGAAATTTAAAAGAAATAGATATAATAAAATTTTGAAATAAGAATTCGATATTTGCAATGCGTCTAGTTAAACATAACAACTGGTGAATTTTCGTCCAAAAATATTAAAGTTTATTTCGCGCGTAAATTTACTTCAATTTAATCAGTTAAAAAGCGATGAAAATAAAACATTTTCGAAACCCAAATATTTTTACATAGACAAATTCTAAACCATCTTCTGAGTAAACGCTATTTTTCGTTTTTTCAAATTTGAAAATCGTCGATCTTATTTTTCAGCGTTTTTCATGCATTTTCCGCTAGTATAAAAATTCGAATTTTTATAATTCAATCGTACCACTGATATCCGTATACCGATTTGATCGTCTCATCGTGCTGATCTCAACGGTATATTTATTTCTATATTTTAAAATTTTGGTTCGCGATGGAAACCGCGAAACAGTTAACCACACGGTATCCGTTTTGAATTTTTTTTTTCTTTCCGTTCCTGCGCCCATTCGAATCCGTCCAACGGTAGAATTCCAAATAGTCATTACTTTATTACTTCCTGAATTTGTGCATGCCCTTCAACATTCATAGTAATTTATTGTCTGGTTGTCACTGTTCCGAGATTTATATCAAACTTTGCTATTTTTATATTTCAATATTAACTTTGCTATTTCTATTACTTTCTGAATTTCAATATCAAACTTTGCTGTCATGGTTTCAATTTGCATCCACCAGGTTGCTTTATCTCCTCTTTCTTACGCCGGGTTCTTCATTGATGAAAGAAAATTTTTATGCAAAGCTATAGCCTGGTCCTTCCTTCCTCTACCCTCCACTGGCCACCACAACTCGCCTCGACGCACACCAGCCTGCCTTCACCCCTCAGACCCACTTGCATGCGTCAGCCCCTGCCACTCAGCCTTTCCGAGACCACTGCTTCCATTCTTCTGTGCTGCCTCCTCCCATCCGCCCACTCATCCTTGTAGGGAAAACCCCATTACCTCACCCTTACCAAACTCCGACACCCATCATCTTCGCCCTGCCCTCTCTTTCAGTGCCATGCCTTGCTTTCCCTTTTTTTTCTACGTTGTAAAATATAGGTTAGTTGTATTTAAACTTTTTGCTTCTATATGCAAAATTTTATAAGACTTATATATATAAGATTTGTAGGAATCTATCTACGATTAAAATATGGAAGTTATACTAGAGCATGTTGACCGTACACACCTATTTACATTTTCATTTGTTTATAGCACGTTTATGCTCGATTTCATATTGATTTTAAATTAAACATTGGTTTTAACGCTTGTAACTTGGATATTAGTTTATATATAAGCTTCTCCTAGTCTTTTTGCTTTCAGTTCATTTCCTTTGGAAAATATACGATTTAATCAGTGATGAGAATATAAAGTTTATATATATATATCCTAATTCAATAATGAGGTTAGTTGGTGTAAGTTGTTTTCAGAAAAGTGCTTTCCTATCTTTCTGAAGCATACGCAGGATTTTGGTTCTCCTCTTTTGTAAAATATGTATATTTTAATATTGATTTTATATATATGCATATATATAAAGATTTTATTTCGGATATGGATTTTTATTTATGATAATATATATATAATGTTATACAATATTATAGTTTTATAAATATAGCATGTACGGCAGACATTGAATTTAACTGTCTTTGATTGATCTTCAGAAATGTGCAAGTGAACATGAAAAATTGAGTTAGGCTTAGTTGCTTATTATGATTATCTTAACTGAAAATATAAGACAAATCATTAACATACTGTTAATCAATGTACTTTTAAATTATGCCAGTCTACTTCCATTAACGTATTTTGATATCTGTACTATCGGTACTTGGTTGTATGAGCGGTGGTATGGAACGTGTATTATTCTATCATAGGGTGGAATATATTTTGTCTTTATACGTTGCGGGTATTCATATATTTATTTTAAGTAATGTGTAAATGTGTATAATCCGTTACACTTATATTCGACTGGTATTTATATTTCGATTTTTGGTTTATAAATATATTGTTACACTGCTATATATTCTCAAATATTGATTTTAAAAGTTTGATTTTATATAGATATATATAGTTTTAAGACACTTGTGAACTATATTAGTTTTTATATATATATATATATATATATATATATTTAATTTAATATGAGTTTGAAATTTAAAATGTGATTTATATAAATAGTTATATATAGTTATACATATAAGTTCATTCAGACCATCTATTTTATCAAACTGATTCTGATTCTTTTTATCGGTTCCCATTTCATCAGCCTACGGTCCGTCGTGCCTGTTTTCTTCATCGAATTCATGCCCATCTCACTGTGCTTTGGATTCGTAGCTCATTTCTGTGTCAAATTTCTCTAGACTCGAAAGGTGAGCAATCACTCACGATTAATGTTTTTTTATTTATTAAATTTGATTTCAATTGAAACGACAATTGAAATATGCTGCTGTAGTTATTTACACTGTTATATATGTTATTACCTGTATCAGTTCACCTATGACATCTGGCACCATTATCTGTTAATCATTTATGTAATGATAATACAGTTTGGCTGATAATTGATTGATTGTTGATGTTTATATTGGACGTTAATGTGTTAATGTTAAGTGATAAATAGTACAAAAAAATTGAAATTGATATAGGATAGTTAACAATTTTAAAACTGATTTATATGTTAAAATTGATTAGCTAAATATGACCCTTTTTAATTGTTAAATTAATTGACATGTACAATAGTGGTAATTACACTTTGAGCCGTTGAACGTATATTGGATTAATCGTCGTAGAATAAAATTGAAATTGAATGACAAGTGAAAAACCGTATAAATAATTAGTGGAATAATCTTTAATCTACATGAAATGATAGTGTAGATTCTAGGAATAATTATATTAATTTAAAAAAATAACAATGTGAATTAATACGATTATTTCGGGATTATTCGAATTGATTATTGGATTGTTATTCACTGTTGTTATTGCTTGTTTATTTACTTTGACACCATCCCAGTTACCACACTGCAAGTTCCCTTTGTTATGCTTTGATTTTTGAATTGGAATGGAATCGGGTTAAAATGATAAATACCCAAATGAATTTGACCTAGTATAGAGAATTAAATAAAAACCCGATTGGTCAATAATTTAATTTAAAAATAAAATGAAGATTCTATTTGAATAAATAATAAGATTTGATATGAAGTTGGAATTTGAATTTAATGAAAGGAAAATGTTAATATTTTAAAATCTGAAACAAAAATATTAACATAGTAGTTATTGAAAGAACGTTGTTTTAAAATAAATTATTTGACAATAAAATTTGGAATTATTCATTGAATTAAGTTTGAAATGATTTAATAATTAAGTTTGAATTTATAATTAAGTTTGAAATTATTAAGTTTTGAAATTATTAATAATTAAGATTGAAATTATTTAATAATTGAATAAGATTGAATTATATGAGAATTAAATAAAAATTTGAATTCTATGATAAGAGAAATTGAACTTTTGATTAAGCGAATTTGAAATTCGTTAATAAATGAAATTGGGTTTCTTTACTTATTTAGTTTTGGAAAACTTTTTAAGTAAGTTAATTAGTGAAATTGAACTTCTTGAATAAGTGAAGTTGAGTTGCTTTATTTATTTAAGTTTTGAAATTTGTAACTAAGTAAATAAATAAGTGCAATTGAATTTCTTTAACAACAAATAAAATGTGATTTATTGAAATCAATGTAAGAATTGTAATTTAAAGAATTTGATTTGACGAATCTAATTTAATTCAATATGTAAGTTTTGATATAATGGAGTTGAACTTTAGTAATTGATTTAATGAATTGGAAATTAAATAGAAATTGTTTGAATGGTAAAGTAACTTAACGAATATTGAATGAAATTGATAAATGAATTTAAATCCATTTGAATGTTAAATTGAATTTATTTAAATAATTACATAATGAAACTTATATATACGAACTTGAATTAATATTTGAATTGTTTAAATAAAAATTTGAAATTGAATTATAAGATTTTGAAATGGAAAGTTAGAAGTTTTGAAACGTAAATTTTGGAAATTGATTTAGAAAGATAAACGAAATATCGATTTACGAATTTTAATTGAAATTGAAATTGATTTGTTTTGAAATATATTAAACAACCAATCGGTGTAATAATTGCGAAAGTTATTAAAGAAACCGGAATCGGTTATGGACATACTCTCTGTCTAAACCGAAAACCACTTTAATAACTATATGCGGAGATGATCCAGAATGAAGTGGTTGGAATGATGTTTGTGATGACTGAAGAAAGAGAACGATAATGGATAGCCTTGACACTTGTGTCAAATTGGAAATGACTAAAACAGGAGCCGTGCCGGGCCAAATGGGGTTAGCCACCTCGAGCGAACACACTTCTTCGTAAATTACTCATTACTTGTTATTGATTGGTGCACTCTCATATTTCAGGAGTGTTGTTTCGCGGTGTTGTGATTGCTGCGGCGATGCGTTCTCACCAGTCCGGATCAGGCGAACGGTAGTTTCACTACCTTGGGTATTGCCTCATGTGCCTTGTCATACTTGTATTCCTTTATACGCGACAACTACGAATTTGTTTTGTGTTATACATATGGTGTACTCCCTGATATCCCACTAGTTTACGGTGGAGTTCACAGTGCTGTATAGACTATAACGCTCATATAAAATGTGTTAAGGGGGATAATGGTAACGCCTTAACACTATTTTGATACTTATATTACTAATAGACATTATTTATTTAGCGTACACTACTACCTAGTAGATAGTTTAACGGATCCTTAAAGGATGGTTATTCAACATCCTTTGAGTTATTTATATTTCAATTGTTATTTCACTTGAGTTGAATTTATTGATATAAGAATGTTAATCCTGACTCGAGTGTTTTGTGTTTTGCTTTACGCTCGGGTCAGACGGAGTGATTCAGCTATTGAGACTCACCTTTGGAATTGGAGCTTTTCTTGAAGATCCAGCCATCTTTTCTGCTTTCAGTATTCGATGATTCCAGTGATGTATTCTGATTTGTACCTAATGTATCGTATTTCTCTTCTGTTGTATCTGATTTAGCTCTGATGTATCTTATATATTATATGGTAGCTTCATGAACTACTATCTCTTTTACTTCCGCTGCATATTATTACTCTGTGTCTGTAGTTCTGTGATTATTTATTCATTGTATATGTTCAGTTTTTCCAAATTTAAATTAACAATTCGGTATTTTGAATTATTCAAGTCCGACATGTGCGGATGCGAATAGTCCAAAATAGCGGGTCGTTATAGTTGGTATCAGAGCTTTGGTAGCTCTAGGCAAAACTCAACATATAGGGTAAATGTATTTACAGAATCACTCTCATTCAAGTTTCAATCTCTTTCTTTTGACTCAATTCTTTGAATTTTGGAACGTTCCCTGCGGTTCCAAAATTCATTCGTGTCCCTCACTATTCGTCTTCTTCCAGTTCTGGAGAATCCCATAACTCCACTTCGAATAATATCTATAAGAAATCGGCGGTCTCGCCAATCTTCGATTGATTTTGTAACGACCCGTATTTTACGTGTCGATAAATCGTAGAGTTTGCAGGTCGTTAGTATTGTTTGTGATGTCTCTAGCTTGAGTCGTTTAGAAGATAACTCGAGTGAAGTGATGAGTCGTGACCGACTCATAATCATAGCCGAGTTAAGGCTTGAGTCGTGACCGACTCATAGTGGCCGACTCATGAGAGTTAACGACCTATAGTATTAGAGCGACTTAGTAGATTGACCGAGACATGGAGTTAACTAGTGACCGACTCATAATGGGTTGCGACTCATAGGAAACCAACTTAAGAAGTTAGGCGACTCATAGAAGATAGGGGGTTGCCGAGTTAAGAGGGGAACGACTCATGGTCTAGGCCGAGTCAGCGGGTTAAGGGTTGGCAAGATGAGTCGTGGCCGACTCATAGGGTTGATGGTCTAAGTCGTGACCGACTCATAAGCTTGTAAGTTTAGACGAGTCATAGGAATAGCCGACTCAAGGGGTGACCGGGTTATAGAGCGTTACGGCCTAGATAGTGACCGACTTATGTTGAGTCGGCTAGGACTTAGGTTGAGTCGGCAGGGTCTTGAGTCGCGTCTTAGTTGAGTCGTTGGGTCGGCCTTGGGTTGAGTCGGTGAGACAGTTGAGTCGTTAGCGACTTAAGGGTTAGTTTGGATAGGGGTTAGGTCAGCACTGATGAGTCGGTAGGGTGTTGAGTCGTGTAGTTGGGTTGTTTGAAGGATAGGTCGGCCTGTGTATGAGTCGCGTGTGTAGTGAGTCGGCAGCAGTTGAGTCGGCAAAGGGGATGAGTCGGGGGCGACTCAGGGGTTGGGTCGGCGACGACTTAAGAGCGACGACTCATGGACATTTCAGCCTATAAATAGAGGGATTTGGCTCACTTTTTGGCACCGGTTTTTGAAGCGACGAAGTGCTGCCATTTTGAAGACTCGACTACAGTATTTTCTTCACTTCTTTTCTCCATTCCAATCTAATTCTAACATCCATCCAAGATCGAAGATCGAGATCGAAGATCCAAGTGCTAGAGTTGAAGATCTTCATCCGTTCGAGCTAGAATTCGTCGATTTGAGCGAGATATTGCCGGATCGAGCCTTGATCTCCGCTGTCCAGATCTGAAGCGTGTTGTTTTCATAGTGTTTGGGTGATTTGGTGAGTGGTAGTTATCTCTCACACGGATCCAAAGGAGTATATTGGATTGGTGGCTTGTTTGAGTGTTAAAGTTAGAGTTTTCATGCATATTTCTTAGATCCAAGTCTAGATCCATTGTTTTTGAAGATGTTTACTTATGCAAGTTAGTTTAACAAGTATTAGAGACAAAACCCATGTTTTAGATTTGATAGATCTATGCTAAAAACCATGATTTCATATGTGTTAGACTTTTGCTCATTTAATTACGAAATTGCCATTATGAATGATATTGCTTGATAGATCTTGTTTGAATGCTTGAATGTTTGAATGTATGATAGATTTGATTGATCCAAGTTAGCTTGTAGTTGATTTGGAACAAGATGGTTGAAGATGATTCGAAAGCTAAGTGGAAAGGCTCTTGAATGTTGAAAGCTGCCGATGGCATATGAAGCGGATGTGGAAGCTCATATGGATGGATTCGATGATGATGGACTTTGCCATGATGCGAAGAGGCGAAGTATGAGATCGAGATGGGACTTTGCCATGATGCGAGGAGGCAAGCCATGATGTTAAGATGAGACTTTGCTATGATGCAATGAAGCAAAGTGTGAAGTTGAGATGGAACGGGTCATGATGACGTTCCAAGCACGGGCTGCGACGACGTGCAAAGCTATGTTGATACTCGGTGATGCGATCCGGGTTGGTGATAATGGTTAGCTTGAGAGGCGCTTGAGCTAGTATGGATGGTCGTCGAGGAGGATGACTTGGAGGCTTAGATCTCATCGTTGTTGAAGGTTCTAGCATGCTCAAAGCAAGGGTACGTTGGAACGGGCTGCGACGGCGTTCCAGGCACGGGCTGCGACGACGTGCTAGTACTCTGGGTAGTTGCGAAAATTCCTAGGCACGGGCTGCGACGACGTGCGGAGTTATGGCTAGAACCGGGGTTACCATTAGCCCTTGACGGATGGTCATTCAACTAACGGTGAAATCAAGGCAATGATAACAGTGATAGCCAGAGTCATGGATGTTTGGTTGTATTATCATTCGGCTTCAAGAGCGGTGTTTTCCGGGTGCTTATCTGATCTTGGTTTAGGCCTTGGGGGTTTGTATTTGGAAAACATCGTCCTTGACTCGAGTGGTTATTGCTTTACCTTAATTGTCTATATTGTTATGCTTGCTTCTCCTTAGTGTGTGTCTGGGGGCTATCACTGTAGAAAGGGGTGGAGTGGGATGGTTTGGTTCCTATTCCTTTTATCCTTATGCTCTTTTGGTATGTTTGATAGTTAATTTACTGCTCACTAAGACTTTGTCTGACTCAAGGTTTTATGTCTCCTCTTATTACCTTGGGCTGTTCATCCATGTTTGGGATGGGCAGACTAGGTAGCAGGTGACAGGTGCTGTGCTTGGAGTTCTACGCTGAAGATGACGAAGACGAGCAGGAGGCTTTGCATATTAGTTTTCTTTCTATATGTACTGGGTATCCGCTGCTATATTTGTTTGAGTGATTTGTAGTGAGGCTTTCATGTATGGATCTGTGTAGATGATTGTATAAAACTACTGTGATTCTTATATGATGATGTTTTGTTCTATGGAGCTTCACTATATTATATTTCTCTATTGTATTTTATCCATGCGCTGTGAGTTGTACGATAGAGATTCTGCGATTTTATTCTACCCTGACTATCGTCCATGGCTGCCTGGCACACCTTTCAGCACTTTTCTCTTGATTTGGTGCGGGAGTCATGGGCGGTCGTCACATTTGGTATCGGAGCTTTGGTTAATCGATTTCAGCCAACGCTCGCTGACGTAACTACGTATGAGAGACGTAATTGTATTTTGATGGATGATTACTATATATAATATAGTAGTTTAGAAGGGTTTGAACTCCTTATGCAGTTGTTTCTTAAGGTGTTCTAATCACTCTTATTACAGATATTAAGGATGAGTCGAAGAGGGAGACCAGCTGCAAGGGAAAGCCGTGCTGATGAAGGAGCTGTTGATTATGGAACTATGTTCGAAGCGATGATGACTTCGATCATGAGAAGGGTACCAGCTTCAGGATCTTCTGTGGATGTGGGAGTTCAAGTCCAGGCTCCAAGACCAGTGGATTTTGCCAAGCTTTGTAAGGATTACACTTCTCTTGGAGGAAAAGCTTTCTTGGGAACGGAGTCGACTATTGAGGTGCAGAGATGGATTGATACTTGCAGAAGAATTTTTGGTGATCTAGGGATTGAGGATGCAACTAAGAGGAAGCTTGCATCGAGACAGCTACAAGGAAGAGCTGCTGACTGGTGGAATTCTACCACCATAGACACTCCAGAGGAGGAGATTACTTGGGAGCAATTCCAAGATAGATTTGAGGCCAAGTTCATCTCCACTGTTCAGAAGTCTGCTTTGTTCAAAAGGTTTGTAGAGCTCAAGCAAGGAGGGAGGCCTGTTCTTGAGTATATTTCTGAGTTCGAAGCCTTGTCTAAGTATGCCAGATCATATATTGACTCTCCCTACCAGAAGAACGAGAAGTTTGTGACTGGTCTGGATGCTTATCTTGGAAGGCAGTTGGTGGATCACTTGGACGATCCATTTGAGAAGCTTGTAGAGAAAGCTCTCAGGCATGAGAGTTTGTTTCCAAGGGAAAGTTCTGTCGTTGCTGTAACCAGGGAAGGATCTAAACCACAGCAGAGTGGCAATAAGAAGAGGAAGCAGCAACAGCAGAAAGGTAAGGATGGCCAGAAGAAGCCTAAGGGCGAAGTGACTTGCTATAATTGCCAGAAGAAGGGCCATCTCTCCAAGGATTGTAGGAATCCAAAGGCGCCGGCGAAGTGCCATAACTGTGATAAGCCAGGGCATTTCAGGAAGGACTGTCCAGAGCCGAGGAAGGATAGGCAGGTTGTGCAAGCTTATGCTCTGGAAGCTGTGCCGTCGTCTTCAAGAGCTCCTACTGCTGAGGAGAAGGGGAAGAGTGTGGTGGTCCAAGGTACTCTTTCTATTTGTGGTGTTCCAGTTAGAGTGTTGTTTGATACTGGAGCGTCGCATTCTTTTGTTTGTGATGATTTGGTAGGCCGGTTGGGTTTGAAACCGGATATTGTTGATAGGCCATTGGTTGTGACTAATCCAGTTGGGGGTTCGTCATGTTTGTGTATGATATGCCGTGGTCTTGTTGTGTCGAGTCATGATTGCTCGTTTGTTTGTGATTGCTTTGTTCTGAACTTTGCGGGGTTCGGAATTATTTTGGGTATGGACTGGCTTAGGAAGTATGCGGCTAGGATTGATTGTGAGAGGCTGGAGGTGACAGTCGGGAATGTGGATGGGCGAAAGGTTGTGATACGATGTAAGCATGAGGAAGGCGTCTTCATGAGCTTCATGTATTCGCTGGTTGTTCCACGGGATGGACTGTCATTGGTGCCTATTGTGAATGGATTTGAGGATGTCTTTGACGAAGTCAAAGGGTTGCCGCCGCATAGGGAGATCGAGTTTCGTATCGATCTAGTTGAGGGAGCCAGACCGGTTGTGATGCCTCTTAGGCGGATGGCACCGAGGGAGCAGCAAGAGCTGAAGGTGCAAGTTGATGACCTTTTGCGGAAAGGATTCATTCGGAGAAGTGTGTCCGAATGGGGTGCGCCCGTTGTGTTCGCAACCAAAGCGGATGGATCGTTGAGGTTGTGTGTTGATTATCGTGAGCTGAATAAGGTGACTAGGAAGAACAAGTATCCATTGCCGAGAATAGATGACTTGTTTGATCAGCTTCACGAGGCTAAGGTGTTTTCTCAGATGGATTTGGCAACGGGATTTCACCAGTTGCGAGTGGCAAAGGATAGTGTGCCGAAGACTGCTTTCAGGACACCGTCCGGTTTTTATGAGTGGCTGGTAATGCCGTTTGGATTGACTAACGCGCCAGCATATTTTGTGGATCTTGTGAATAGAGTATTCAGAGATCAGTTGAATAAGTTCGTGCTTGTGTTTGTGGATGATATTTTGGTTTATTCCAGAACTGAGGAAGAGCACAAGACGCACTTGAGGATTGTTTTGGAAATACTACGGAAACATCAGCTGAAGGCTAAGTTTTCGAAGTGTCACTTCTGGAAGAGTGAAGTGAGGTTCTTAGGCCATGTTATCTCTGGAAGTGGAATAGCGGTTGATCCCGCTAAGGTGGCAGCAATCCAGGATTGGGTTAGACCTAAGAATGCATCTGATGTGAGAAGTTTTCTTGGATTAGCAGGATATTATCGACGGTTTATCAAAGACTTTTCCAAGATAGCTGCACCGTTGACAGGATTGACGAAGAAGAACCAAGTGTTCAGATGGGATGATAAGTGTGAGCAAGCTTTCGTAATCCTGAAAGAGCGACTGACGAGTGCTCCTATTTTGACTATTCCAAGTGGGAATGATGAGATGGTGGTTTACACCGATGCATGTGGCACTGGACTAGGAGCGGTGCTAATGCAGAAGGATAAAGTTGTTGCGTATGCTAGTCGACAACTGAAGCCGCATGAAAGGAATTATCCGACTCATGATTTGGAGTTGGCAGCGATTGTGTTTGCTTTGAAGATGTGGAGACACTATCTATTGGGAGTTAGATTCGAGTTGTTTACAGATCATAAGTCGTTGAAATATCTGTTCTCCCAAAAGGATTTGAATCTTCGACAGCAAAGGTGGCTAGAGTTCTTAGCATCGTATGATTTTGGTATAGCCTATACTCCAGGGAAAGGTAACGCAGTGGCTGATGCGTTAAGTCGAAGACATGCAGGATTGGGAGCCATGTTTTCGGAGTGGAAGAGTCTCGAGTATTTGGCTGAGTTTGATTTCAGGCCTAGATGTGAATTGGAACCTGAGATGTTGGCAAACTTATCCATAAGACCTACTCTTGTGGAAAGGATTGGTGAGAGCCAGAAGAGAGATGATAAGCTTGTCAAGATTATCCGTGATTTGGAATCCGGATTGGATCCGGAAAAGGATAAGGGATTCGAGGTCGATCGAGAGGGTTGGCTTCGAAAGCAAGGACGAATGGTTGTTCCCGATATAGATGGATTGAGAGATGAAGTTCTGAGGGAAAGTCATCACTCGAAGTTGACAATTCATCCAGGTGGAAATAAGATGTATCGGGATATGAAGAGAACCTACTACTGGGAAGGTATGAAGAAGGATGTTGGAAGTTTTATTTCCAAGTGTATGAACTGTCAGTTGGTGAAAGCTGAGCAGAAGAAGCCCAGCGGATTACTTCAGCCATTAGAGGTTCCTACATGGAAGTGGGAGCAAGTGTCGATGGATTTTATTGATGGTCTACCTAGAACCAGGGCAGGAAATGAAGGGATTTGGGTCATTGTAGATCGTTTGACCAAGAGTGCAAGGTTCATTCCTGTTCGATCGACTAGGACTGCATCAAAATTGGCTGAGTTATATGTGAAGTGGATTGTTCGATTCCATGGTATTCCGAAGAGTATAGTGAGCGATCGAGACCCATTGTTCACTAGTAGATTTTGGAAGAGCTTCCAGGAAGTTTTGGGAACCAAGTTGTGTTTGAGTACAGCTTATCACCCTCAAACAGATGGTCAGACTGAGAGAGTCAACCGAGTATTGGAAGATCTTCTTAGGGCATGTGTTTTGGACTTCGGAGGATCATGGGAAGATCACCTTCATTTGGTGGAGTTTGCTTATAATAACAGTTATCAGTCAAGCATTGGTATGGCACCATATGAGGCATTATATGGAAGACCGTGTAACTCTCCGGCATGTTGGTTGGAAACTGGAGAAAAGCTGATACTTGGGCCAGAGATGATTCGACAGACTTTGGATTGCATAGAGATCATTCGACAAAGAATGAAGGCAGCCCAGGATCGTCAGAAAAGTTATGCAGATAATCGTCGAAAGGATTTGGAATTCGACGTGGGTGATATGGTTTTTGTGAAGATTTCTCCATTGAAGAATGTTGTTAGATTCGGGAACAAAGGAAAGTTGACTCCGAGATTTGTTGGACCATTCCCGATTATCGAGCGAATTGGAAAGCTCGCTTATAGACTGGAGTTACCGGAAAAGATGGCGGGTGTGCACAATGTTTTTCATGTGTCTTATCTACGGAAGTATGTGCATGACCCTACTACGGTGGTTTCTGCTGATAGCTGTGAAGACTTAGAGGTTGATCCCGTGGTTACAAGACCTCGTAAGCCGCTTCGTATTGTTGAAACCGATACGAAACAGCTTAGGAGGAAGACGATTACGTTGCTCAAGGTACAATGGAGTGATGATGTTAACGACTGTACGTGGGAGGAGGAAGAGAGGATGAAGGCAGCTCATCCCGGACTCTTCGAGGTATGGCCCTAAAGTGTCGTGACATCTCATGAATTTGTAGCTTGTTCTAAGTCTTAGAATTCTGCATGCTAGGCTAGAATTGGATGCATGGTTTGTTGATTGCTATGGATGGTAGGCATGCGGAATAATTGTGATTGCTGTTGTTTGCTTGGAATTTCGAGGGCGAAATTCCTAAGGGGGAGAGAATGTAACGACCCGTATTTTACGTGTCGATAAATCGTAGAGTTTGCAGGTCGTTAGTATTGTTTGTGATGTCTCTAGCTTGAGTCGTTTAGAAGATAACTCGAGTGAAGTGATGAGTCGTGACCGACTCATAATCATAGCCGAGTTAAGGCTTGAGTCGTGACCGACTCATAGTGGCCGACTCATGAGAGTTAACGACCTATAGTATTAGAGCGACTTAGTAGATTGACCGAGACATGGAGTTAACTAGTGACCGACTCATAATGGGTTGCGACTCATAGGAAACCAACTTAAGAAGTTAGGCGACTCATAGAAGATAGGGGGTTGCCGAGTTAAGAGGGGAACGACTCATGGTCTAGGCCGAGTCAGCGGGTTAAGGGTTGGCAAGATGAGTCGTGGCCGACTCATAGGGTTGATGGTCTAAGTCGTGACCGACTCATAAGCTTGTAAGTTTAGACGAGTCATAGGAATAGCCGACTCAAGGGGTGACCGGGTTATAGAGCGTTACGGCCTAGATAGTGACCGACTTATGTTGAGTCGGCTAGGACTTAGGTTGAGTCGGCAGGGTCTTGAGTCGCGTCTTAGTTGAGTCGTTGGGTCGGCCTTGGGTTGAGTCGGTGAGACAGTTGAGTCGTTAGCGACTTAAGGGTTAGTTTGGATAGGGGTTAGGTCAGCACTGATGAGTCGGTAGGGTGTTGAGTCGTGTAGTTGGGTTGTTTGAAGGATAGGTCGGCCTGTGTATGAGTCGCGTGTGTAGTGAGTCGGCAGCAGTTGAGTCGGCAAAGGGGATGAGTCGGGGGCGACTCAGGGGTTGGGTCGGCGACGACTTAAGAGCGACGACTCATGGACATTTCAGCCTATAAATAGAGGGATTTGGCTCACTTTTTGGCACCGGTTTTTGAAGCGACGAAGTGCTGCCATTTTGAAGACTCGACTACAGTATTTTCTTCACTTCTTTTCTCCATTCCAATCTAATTCTAACATCCATCCAAGATCGAAGATCGAGATCGAAGATCCAAGTGCTAGAGTTGAAGATCTTCATCCGTTCGAGCTAGAATTCGTCGATTTGAGCGAGATATTGCCGGATCGAGCCTTGATCTCCGCTGTCCAGATCTGAAGCGTGTTGTTTTCATAGTGTTTGGGTGATTTGGTGAGTGGTAGTTATCTCTCACACGGATCCAAAGGAGTATATTGGATTGGTGGCTTGTTTGAGTGTTAAAGTTAGAGTTTTCATGCATATTTCTTAGATCCAAGTCTAGATCCATTGTTTTTGAAGATGTTTACTTATGCAAGTTAGTTTAACAAGTATTAGAGACAAAACCCATGTTTTAGATTTGATAGATCTATGCTAAAAACCATGATTTCATATGTGTTAGACTTTTGCTCATTTAATTACGAAATTGCCATTATGAATGATATTGCTTGATAGATCTTGTTTGAATGCTTGAATGTTTGAATGTATGATAGATTTGATTGATCCAAGTTAGCTTGTAGTTGATTTGGAACAAGATGGTTGAAGATGATTCGAAAGCTAAGTGGAAAGGCTCTTGAATGTTGAAAGCTGCCGATGGCATATGAAGCGGATGTGGAAGCTCATATGGATGGATTCGATGATGATGGACTTTGCCATGATGCGAAGAGGCGAAGTATGAGATCGAGATGGGACTTTGCCATGATGCGAGGAGGCAAGCCATGATGTTAAGATGAGACTTTGCTATGATGCAATGAAGCAAAGTGTGAAGTTGAGATGGAACGGGTCATGATGACGTTCCAAGCACGGGCTGCGACGACGTGCAAAGCTATGTTGATACTCGGTGATGCGATCCGGGTTGGTGATAATGGTTAGCTTGAGAGGCGCTTGAGCTAGTATGGATGGTCGTCGAGGAGGATGACTTGGAGGCTTAGATCTCATCGTTGTTGAAGGTTCTAGCATGCTCAAAGCAAGGGTACGTTGGAACGGGCTGCGACGGCGTTCCAGGCACGGGCTGCGACGACGTGCTAGTACTCTGGGTAGTTGCGAAAATTCCTAGGCACGGGCTGCGACGACGTGCGGAGTTATGGCTAGAACCGGGGTTACCATTAGCCCTTGACGGATGGTCATTCAACTAACGGTGAAATCAAGGCAATGATAACAGTGATAGCCAGAGTCATGGATGTTTGGTTGTATTATCATTCGGCTTCAAGAGCGGTGTTTTCCGGGTGCTTATCTGATCTTGGTTTAGGCCTTGGGGGTTTGTATTTGGAAAACATCGTCCTTGACTCGAGTGGTTATTGCTTTACCTTAATTGTCTATATTGTTATGCTTGCTTCTCCTTAGTGTGTGTCTGGGGGCTATCACTGTAGAAAGGGGTGGAGTGGGATGGTTTGGTTCCTATTCCTTTTATCCTTATGCTCTTTTGGTATGTTTGATAGTTAATTTACTGCTCACTAAGACTTTGTCTGACTCAAGGTTTTATGTCTCCTCTTATTACCTTGGGCTGTTCATCCATGTTTGGGATGGGCAGACTAGGTAGCAGGTGACAGGTGCTGTGCTTGGAGTTCTACGCTGAAGATGACGAAGACGAGCAGGAGGCTTTGCATATTAGTTTTCTTTCTATATGTACTGGGTATCCGCTGCTATATTTGTTTGAGTGATTTGTAGTGAGGCTTTCATGTATGGATCTGTGTAGATGATTGTATAAAACTACTGTGATTCTTATATGATGATGTTTTGTTCTATGGAGCTTCACTATATTATATTTCTCTATTGTATTTTATCCATGCGCTGTGAGTTGTACGATAGAGATTCTGCGATTTTATTCTACCCTGACTATCGTCCATGGCTGCCTGGCACACCTTTCAGCACTTTTCTCTTGATTTGGTGCGGGAGTCATGGGCGGTCGTCACAGATTTGCAAAGGAGTGAAACTCCTTTACAATAAGCATTGATTTACCGGAGATTACTGTATCTTCGGTTTACGATGCTATCTATCTCCTGCAATACCTGAATTTTATTTCTTGAGATCGAATGTCGATTTGTCTCGGTATTCTACATCGATCTTATTCTTTTAGCCACGGTTGATCCGGTTAAGGTTGCCCGTGAATTAAATAAGCTTATCCATCTCTCGATCCTGTTAATTGAATTATCTTATCTTTTGTTCGAACTTATTATCGAATCAAAATTCTTTTTAATTTTAGTCCGTTAAATTTGAATCTCTATCCTTGCTTTGAAATCCATTCTTGTATCGTCGAGCGAGGAAGTGTAATTGTAAATTAATATTAAAAATGTTTTATATATTGTGCTGTTTGAGTTGTTGATGTTGTTTTGGGTTTTCGATCGATTCGTCTGATTAATGCTATCGATAGGAATTCCAAAACACTTGAACAGAGCAAACCGACACGATATTATTTTCAAAATTGGCAAATAAAATAATTTTGAGTGATTATATTATATATAAGTACAAATTTTTCTGAAATTAAAATGTTAATGAATCTGTTGTCCGAAATGTGAAAAATTAATTTTCATTTATTGTTTTATAAATCATTGACTAATTCATAAAATAAATAAATGAATTTATAAAATTTGGCTATAATTTGATTTGGAATTTGAAATGTATTAAAATTAGAATTTGAGAATTTAATTTCCGATGATTTCAAATTTTGATTTGAAAGTTTTAAAGTGTATAGTTTTAAAATATTTTCAAATTGAAATCATTTCAAAGAGTTAAAATGTTTAAATCAGTTCTCTTCTCTTTGTCGCTGGAAAATAATTTTGGTGATGGCCGCCGCATCATCGATATTCATTTTCGGGTTTCGAAGTGGAGAGACTATTCTGTAGCCCTACTACACTTTTGTTTGAAAAATTGATTTGAATTTCTAAGCATAACTTGATTTTTTTATATATATTGCTGATTTTAAATTTGATTTAATATTATGTATATATATTTATTTTAGTCAAAAATAATTCAAATTAATCGGAAATTAATTCTTAAAATTTTGATTTAAAGATGATTTTCAATGGAGCCAATTTTTTTTTGACTAAATACTTGATTTGAAATAAGTGAATTGTAAAATTTCATTTGGATAACATACAATATAAATTGTATTTATAAATAAAATGTGAGTGCGTATAACAAATATTATTCACTTAAATTTTAATTATAAAATGTTTATGGATATAAATAGAATATTAAGTAAATTGAATAATTGATGTGATTAAATAAATAAAATTTGTTTTGAAAGTTAATAAATTGAAATAAAATAAACTTAATGAGATATCCTGATATTAATCGAATTTAAATTGAATTTTGTTTTAAGGAAACCCTTTGTACCTAACATTAATAAATGAGAAATCAAATCAATTTAATGAAAATCTTGAAAAAAGAAAAAAACAAATTGTTGAATATAAATTTATTTAAATTGAAATTTATATGGTTTAAATTAATTGTTTATTATGTAGTTCAAGTATATTTCTCTGGTTGTTTCTATTCACCTACCTTCTTCCTTTTCGGGGACGAAAAGTTTTGAGTGAGGGAGAGTGTAACGACCCGGACATTTTAACGGTTTTAATTAATTTAATTTACTGAATTTTGTGTGAAATTTAAAAGAAATAAATATAATAAAATTTTGAAATAAGAATTTGATATTTGAAATGCGTCTAGTTAAACATAGCAACTGGTGAATTTTCGTCCAAAAATATGAAAGTTAATTTCGCGCGTAAATTTACTTCAATTTAATTAGTTAAAAAGCGATGAAAATAAACAATTTCGAAACCCAAATATTTGTACATAGACAAATTCTAAACCATCTTCTGAGTAAACGCTATTTTTCGTTTTTTCAAATTTGGAAATGTTTAGCTCCGTCGATCTTATTTTTTAGCGTTTTTCATGCATTTTCCGCTAGTATAAAAATTCGAATTTTTATAATTCAATCGTACCACTGATATCCATATACCGATTTGATCGTCTCATCGTGCTGATCTCAACGGTATATTTATTTCTATATTTTAAAATTTTGGTTCGCGATGGAAACCGCGAAACAGTTAACCACACGGTATCCGTTTTGAATTTTTTTTCTTTCCGTTCCTGCGCCCATTCGAATCCGTCCAACGGTAGAATTCCAAACAGTCATTACTTTATTACTTCCTAAATTTGTGCATGCCCTTCAACATTCATAGTAATTTATTGTCTGGCTATCACTGTTCCGAGATTTATATCAAACTTTTCTATTTTTATATTTCAATATTAACTTCGCTATTTCTATTACTTTCTGAATTTCAATATCAAACTTTGCTGTCATGGTTTCAATTTGCATCCACCAGGTTGCTTTATCTCCTCTTTCTTAAGCCGGGTTCTTCATTGATGAAAGAAATTTTTTATGCAAAGCTGTAGCCTGGTCCTTCCTTCCTCTACCCTCCACTGGCCAGCACAACCCGCCTCGACGCACACCAGCCTGCATTCACCCCTCAGACCCACTTGCGTGCGTCAGCCCCTGCCACTCAGCCTTTCCGAGACCACTGCTTCCATTCTTCTGTACTGCCTCCTCCCATCCGCCCACTCATCCTTGTAGGGAAAACCCCATTACCTCGCCCTTACCCAAACTCCGGCACCCATCATCTTCGCCCTGCCCTCTCTTTCAGTGCCATGCCTTGCTTTCCCTTGTTTTTCTACGTTGTAAAATATAGGTTAGTTGTATTTAAACTTTTTGCTTCTATATGCAAAGTTTTATAAGACTTATATATATATATATAAGATTTGTAGGAATCAGTCTACGATTAAAATATGGAAGTTATACAAGAGCATGTTGACCGTACACACCTATTTACATTTTCATTTGTTTATAGCACGTTTATGCTCGATTTCACATTGATTTTAAATTAAACATTGGTTTTAACGCTTGTAACTTGGATATTAGTTTATATATAAGCTTCTCCTGGTCTTTTTGCTTTCAATTCATTGCCTTTGGAAAATATACGATTTAATTAGTGATGCGAATATAAAGTTTATATATATATATATATCCTAATTCAATAATGAGGTTAGTTGGTGTAAGTTGTTTTCAGAAAAGTGCTTTCCTATCTTTCTAAAGTATACGCCGGATTTTGGTTCTCCTCTTTTGTAAAATATGTATATTTTAATATTGATTTTATATATATACATATATACAAAGATTTTATTTCGGATATGGATTTTTATTTACGATAATATATATATATATAAAGTTATATTATATTATAGTTTTATAAATATAGCATGTACCGCAGACATTGAATTTAACTGTCTTTGATTGATCTTCAGAAATGTGCAAGTGAACATGAAAAATTGAGTTAGGCTTAGTTGCTTATTATGATTATCTTAACTGAAAATATAAGACAAATCATTAACATACTGTTAATCAATGTACTTTTAAATTATGCCAGTCTACTTCCATTAACGTATTTTGATATCTGTACTATCAGTACTTGGTTGTATGAGCGGTGGTATGGACCGTGTATTATTATATCATAGGGTGGAATATATTTTGTCTTTATACATTGCGGGTATTCATATATTAGTTTATTTTAAGTAATGTGTAAATGTGTATAATCCGTTACATTTATATTTAACTGGTATTTATATTTCAATTTTTGGTTTATAATTATATTGTTACACTGTTATATATTCTCAAATATTGATTTTAAAAGTTTGATTTTTTATATATATATATATAGTTTTAAGACACTTGCGAACTATATTAGTTTAAATATATATATATTTATTTAATTTAATATGAGTTTGAAATTTAAAATGTGATCTATATAAATAGTTATATATAGTTATACATATAAGTTCATTTAGACCATCTATTTTATCAAACTGATTCTGATTCGTTTTATCGGTTCCCATTTCATCAGCCTACGGTCCGTCGTGCCTGTTTTCTTCATCGAATTCATGCCCATCTCACCGTGATTTGGATTCATAGCTCATTTCCGTGTCAAATTTCTCTAGCCTCGAAGGGTGAGCAATCACTCACGATTAATGTTTTTTATATATTAAATTTGATTTCAATTGAAACGACAATTGAAATATGCCGCTGTAGTTATTTACACTGTTATATATGTTATTACCTGTATCAGTTCACCTATGATATCTGACACCATTATCTGTTAATTATTTATGTAATGATAACACAGTTTGGCTGATAATTGATTGATTATTGATGTTTATATTGGACGTTAATGTGTTAATGTTTAGTGATAAATAGTATAAAAAAATTGAAATTGATATAGGATAGTTAACAATTTTAAAACTGATTTATATGTTAAAATTGATTAGCTAAATATTACCCCTTTTAATTGTTAAATTAATTGACATGTAGAATAGTGATAATTACACTTTGAGCCATTGAACGTATGTTGGAAATTAAATAGAAATTGTTTGAATGGTAAAGTAACTTAACGAATATTGAATGAAATCGATAAATAAATTTAAATAGATTTGAATGTTAAATTGAATTTATTTAAATAATTACATAATGAAACTTATATATACGAACTTGAATTAATATTTGAATTGTTTAAATAAAAATTTGAAATTGAATTATAAGATTTTAAAATGGAAAGTTAGAAGTTTCGAAACGTAAATTTTGGAAATTTATTTAGAAAGATAAACGAAATGTCGATTTACGAATTTTAATTGAAATTGATTTGTTTTGAAATATATTAAACGACCAATCGGTGTAATAATTGCGAAAGTTATTAAAGAAACCGGAATCGGTTATGGACATACTCTCCGTCTAAACAGAAAACCACTTTAATAACTATAAGTGGAGATGATCCAGAATGAAGCGGTTGGACTGATGTACGTGATGATTGAAGAAATAGAACGATAATGGATAGCCTTGACACTTGTGTCAAATTGGAAATGACTAAAACAGGAGCCGTGCCGGGCCAAATGGGGTTAGCCACCTCTAGCGAACACACTTCTTCGTAAACTACTCATTACTTGTTATTGATTGGTGTACCCTCATATTTCCGGAGTGTTGTTTTGCGGTGTTGCGATCGCTGTGGCGATGCGTTCTCACCAGTCTGGATCAGGGGAACGGTAGTTTCACTACCTTGGGTATTGCCTCATGTGCCTTGTCATACTTGTATTCCTTTATACGCGACCACTACGAATTTGTTTTGTGTTATACCTATGGAGTACTCCCTGATATCCCACTAGTTTACGGTGGAGTTCACAGTGCTGTATAGACTATAACGATCATATAAAATGTGTTTAGGGGGATAATGGTAACGCCTTAACACTGTTTTGATACTTATATTACTGATAGACATTATCTATTTAGCGTACACTACTACCTAGTAGATAGTTTAACGGATCCTTAAAGGATGGTTATTCAACATCCTCTGAGTTATTTGTATTTCAATTGTTATTTCACTTGAGTTGAATTTATTGATATAAGAATGTTAATCCTGACTCGAGTGTTTTGTGTTTTGCTTTACGCTCGGGTCGGACGGAGTGGTTCAGCTATTGAGATTCACCTTTGGAGTTGGCGCTTTGCTTGAAGATCCAGCCATCTATTCTACTTTCAGTATTCGATGATTCCAGTGATGTATTTTGATTTGTACCTGATATATCGTATTTCTCTTCTGTTGTATCTGATTTAACTCTGATGTATCTTATACATTATATGGTAGCTTCATGAACTACTATCTCTTTTACTTCCGCTGCATATTATTACTCTGTGTCTGTAAATCAATTTAAACTTTAATATTCAATTGAAGGTTCAAATCATTTAAAATATTTAAATTTCGAGCCAAATTTATTACTTTTACTTAAATTAATTCGAAGTTCGAGTAAAAGTTCAAACCTTTAAAACAATTTCAATTTCCTTAACTCAAGCCATATGTCGATTTTAACTTCACATTCAAAATAAATTCTTAAACAATTTCTTTTCCAATTTTGACTTCAATATTTCAAAACTTGAATTAGAAATGATTCGATTCATATAAATTCGATTCCTTTATTTCTTTAAAACAAAATCATTTTAATAGAATCAAATTCAAGAATTTAAAAACATTTAATTTAACCAATATGGTGTCCGTATATAATTTTCTATCCTATGGTCAAGTGATCAGTTATTTCGATTTAATTTCAAAGATTGACATATATCATTTCAATCCAATATAAATGTTATAGGTATATATCATTTGAACCTGTTTCTTAATTTATTCAAAATAATTCAATCTATAGTTTTATATACTGTCAATAATATACAGGGTGATAACGGAATATATATAAAAAATAGATAAACATCAGATCATTCAAAATACTAACCAATTGCATTCATCAAAATTAACATCCAAAACAGCCAATAATTCACACAATTAACTACTTATTAATATCGACTATTTAATTAACAATTTAATCTCAATTTCAAATTTAACTGTCAATTGCAAATTCCTAACAGTTCAATTCATATGTCAATTTAAATGTAGATTAAATTACCAAAAAACAGTCAATAAAATTAAATTACTTCATGATATCAATTTAACGAACATCAGAGATATTTTAATATTTCATGAGCGTTATAAAACACTCACCTTTATTTGAAATTGAAATTTTTTCCAACTTCAAATAACTCCAATTCAATTCCATGTGTAGCATTCATTGATACGATTGCAACGCAACTTGTCTCACTCGAATCCGATCTTGCAGGGAAAAGTTACGATTTAATTAGCATAATGGTATAATTAACACTAAATTAACTAAACTTAATAAATGTAATTAATAACTTGAACCCTACCCTACTCCTACCGTTCGCGACATCCATAGGCAGACTTGACGTTGACCCATGATCTATCTCCCCCAGCACACCGCCGCTCCAAGCGAACAACCGCTACCACGCACGCTCCTTACCTCATGCCCCAACGCCACATGCCACACGCGCCGCTGCCACGCTAGCCATCCACCTCGCACATGCGCCACCTCGACCACTGGATGTAATGACCTGGAATTTCACTACTTTGATTTCACGAATATTTATTTAATTTTAAATATTCAAATAATAAAAATTACAATTAAAATAAAACTGTTTTTAATAATAGATAATGATGGTAAAATATTTTTTAGAATTTGTTTATAAAAATATTTAGTTCGAAAAAAAATCGAAAATGTGTTCGAAATTCGATTTTCGAATTTTAAAATTTTTGTCGGCTAAAAGTTATCAAATACATTGTGAACTCTAGTGTAAATACGTACACATACATTTATAAATAGGTTAGGATGTATTGGTAATATATATTTATATATTCATGTTTACTTAAAATTAAATAAGTTTAAATAGCAAATGAAAAGAAAGGAAGAAAATGTAAATATCACTTCATACAAAACTGTTTAAAGATGAAATGACATCGTATGAAACATAAGAACAATGTGCATTTAATACATGATGGCTTAATAAAGTGATGGGGACATGGATTTTCGAAAATTGCATGGGATGGGTGGGACAAACATGGTGATGTGGCAAGTCTTGATAGGAGGGCACATACTTAGGGATGTTTTGGTCATACAACTTATGCATGTTACATAAAAACAATTTTTCAATTTTCTGTAACATCCAGCCTTTTCGCACACTTTAAACCGACACACGTGCCAATTCAAACCATACGGAAGGTCGGATTGTTATGGGTAAATGAGAAAGATAGAGAAGAAATAAAACAAAACAGAATCTCACAGCGGAAGGATAAAATATAATAATCAAATATACAGTTCATGAAACTGTTTTACAAAATAATTTATTTTTCTTGTGCAATAAATATCAGAGTTACACATACCAATACAACAATGCAGCGGAATTAAATGGTGTAGTGCACTAGTATAAATAATAATAATACAAATCTTCGTCTTCGTCCTCCAAAGCTAAATCTTCAAATCCTGAAACGCTCGGACTGACCCGAGCGAATTTGAAAAGACAAAAAACACTCGAGTCAGAACTAAAAGATCTTATGTAAGTTAAATTTTACAGAAATAAATATGAGTACTGTAACTTAAGAGATGCTCGGGATTTACATCTCCTAAGGATCCGTTAAACTATTTACTATGTAGTATATTGCGCTATTATAATAGTGTCTAATTGTAAAAGAAACTTACTTTTAAATAGCGTTAAGGCTTTACATTTTCCACCTTAACACAGAATATATTCCCATAGTCTATACAGTACCGTAATCTCCCCCGTACTGGGCGTCGTCAGAGGGCACTCCATAGGTATGGTACAAAACCAAAATCGTATAAGGCGCGATAGGGTAGGTGACATGGCACAACTAGGCAATGCCAGGGTAGATATACCAATTACGCTTCCGGGTCGATGGTAACGCTTAGCCGCAGCTACCGCCCACCTCGAACAAACTCCCCCAAAATCAAAAATAGAAGTGGCCACTGAATCAATCCAAAGTCGAAGTATAATATCGAAGAGGAGTGTCCGATCAGAGGAATGACCTCATTAACCCGTCAATCGCTCCTGTTTTAGCCACCTTATGCCAACTCACGGGAGTCGGGTCCACGTATTTACCTTACAGGAAACGTCGCCCCAACCTACTTCATTCTGGAATCTCCACCGCGTACACGGTTAGTCAAAGTGGTTTTCGGTATCGACAGAGAGTATGTCCATATCCGATCCCGGTCTCTTTGCCAACCAATCGTTATTATAACACCGCGGTCATTTAAAAATAGTTTATACTTTAAAAACAGAATATAATCCATTTCAAAACCATAATATTACGATATCATTTCTTCTTTAAAACCCAAAAAGATTCATTTTGATATTATTTTATAAAACCCAAATCAATGATATCATTTCCCAAATATAAATCTTTTCCAAAAATTATGCCACTTTTAAAATTTATAATTCCTTGTAACCAAATATTTGAATATTAACTTTCAACATAATACTTCGAAATCCATAGTTTTTAAAACCATTACTTTCAAAACTAAATGGTTTGGATATTCAACAGTATATAAAATAAGTGGTTTAACTTAAATGTTACTTTGAAAAGAAATAATTCTCGTGGCTTTACAATACATTTCTTTATTTAAAGTTAAAACCAAAATTTAATATCGCTTCAAGTTCCAAAACCATTTCAATAAATTCATATATATACGTATATCCATTTTGAGTATAAATATTTCAACTAAAGTTGGATTTTATTCTTTCAAATCAAATGTTCTATTAATTAGCCTTGAATATTCACATAGAATCCATAATTTATAAGACTTCAATTTCTAGTAATAAATTATATATATTTTCCAATTCAAGTTATACTAGAATATTCATTTAATTTATTTTGGGAAAATCCAATTATAAATATCATATCTTAAAATTTCCAACTTAACATTTAAACATAGGATATAAATTATCAAACTCCATTTACTAAATTTTCTTCCATTTTAATAAAGAGATTTATACACCTTTTTATTTCAAATTTTTCAACTTCATATGTATATAAATATGGAAGAAAACATTTATTCCGTATAAAATTTAAGATTTTTATAAACCGTATTCCATCCAAACCATAGAAATCACATTAAAAATAGTTATATATAGACCGCGGTGCCTGTATATAGTTTTCTATCCTATGGTCAAGTGATACGGATATTTATCATTTCAATCCGCAATTTAAAAAAAAAAAAACTGCGGTTGTATATCATTTCAAACCGCAATCCCGAATGAAATGTAAATGCATACTAACTTGCAGTTTAATGATATCCAAATAAAACATTCATTCAACAAAACATCCATCATCCAATCACAACATCGATCAATATCAATCAATAACAATTATATATATGATCATATATAACAGGTGATAACTGGCAGTTTATTCAAATTAAATTTATCAACTATTAATCTAATAGTTTATTCAGTAATAATTTATACAACTGTTAACTAGCAATTCATATGCAACAAAAATTTCCAACAGTCAATTAATACACAATAAATCAATTAAATTAACAGTTAAATTTAATAAAATGCAATTCAACAGATATGAATGAAATAAACATGCCAAATACTCATAAATAAATTTCTATTCATTTCTAAAATTTATTTAACAAACATAAAAGCTTCTAGTAATTGTGAGTGGGCCAAAACACTCACCTTTTGAATTTAAATCGAATGTAAATCCGATTTAAACCCAAAATTTGATGGTCTCTAAATTTATCCAAACTAGCGTCATCAGATCCGGAATTTAATTACGATCCTAACAAAAGAAATTTCGTGTGAAACGGAGTTCGTATGTGAAAGTTATCACAATTAAACGATTTGCAATTGAAATAAAAAAAAATTAAAAATAAACAAAACAAAAATAAAATACCGTGCCGCATCCACCTTCCCTCGTGAAAAACGCATATGCTTCTTCTTGATTGCTAACTTTATTCCGTAATTTTTCTTTTATTTTGATTTACTTTAGTTTTCCTCCTTATTATATGAATGTATGTATTTTAAAAGGTTTGAAAGAAAAAGAAGATTTGAAAAAGAAGAATTGAAAAAAAATGATTATAATAAGAACTGAAAACGGAAGAGAAGATCTAGATTTGAAAAGAAGAAAGTTTGAAATAGAAGTAAATTTGAAGAAGAAGAAGAAGAATATTTGAAGAGAAAGAAAAAAAATTAAAATGAGAGATAATAAGGAGCTTTGAGAAAAACAAGAAAAAAGAAGAAGAAGAAGAAGAATAGCATGGAGGCTAGGGTTAGAGTTAGGAGAAACAAAATGTAATAGACGAATAAGAAGTAGGTTATTTATAAGGTTAGAGTTAGGTTTAGGGACAAATAGATTTGAAAGGAGAGGCTGCTATTAATTAGAAATAAAGTGAATATGAACACTTGGTATTGAAATATAGCAAATATGAACAGTCCTTTTTTTTTTTTTAAAGTAGCAGGTATTAAAAAGAGGTATTTATTAATTAGAAAGAAAATGAATATGGAGGGACAAAAATAAATGACACATTTCGTTAGTTTGATTCTAAATTAATTAAGTGCTAGATACAGAAAAATTTGAATACATCATATATATATATTCATACTTTAACTGTGTGACAAAATTGCTAAACATACATCAAGTACGATTAATTGGTGACAATATATAGGAATAATCAACAATAAATGTGGATGCAATCACATAAGGATCTAATAGGGAAGGAGATAAAAGTAACAACGTTGATTAATTCCACTTTCCCACTTTAGCCAATCCAATTGCAAAATTTAAAATTTTATAAAATTTCTCTCCTTTGATTTCTTAAACAATTTTAATAACTAACAACAAGTTCTATGTTAATTCAATCATTAATCATTTCGCCAATTACCAAATTAAATTTCAATTATTCGCAATAAATCAAATTATAAATTTTTCATTCCAATAAATAAAATAAATCTTGATTTTTTTTTTCTTCCATCCTTATTAATTCCACAACTTGTTCAATTTGAAAATCATTATCATATTTTCCAAATGTTACCTTAATTTAACACTTATGTAACGTATTATTAGATTCGTTGCAAGATTTCAATTTCAATCCCCATTTCTTAATATACTCAAATTCTGGACATTTTTATTTCCTTACCCATAAGTGTAACATTTATTGCCAATTCCATCCAAATTTAACAGGTAACCCTTAACAATGTTTTCAATCCAAAGGTTATACTTAAGTTTACGTTGTATTCTACAACTTATCATATTATGAAGAAAATTCACATTATTCCTCAGTATTACCTTAATTCATATTAACTTAACATTAAATTTACTCTTCATTCTATTATTAACCTATTAGTATTAAATAGATGAAATTAACATTGGTTTTACACTCTATTACGTAGATATCCTTAAATTTTATCTAAGTTTATATTTACATAATATTCCAACATTAAATTTCATCCAATTTTTTTTTCTTCCTTTTTATTTTAATTAAATCCAATTTCCCTAAAGTTACATTCAAACAAGTAAATTTTGATTTCCAGTCAATCATTATACTATAACATTCTTAACATTTTTTTCATTACACTACTAAATTTCTACCTTGATAAGTTTACGCTTCTATTGCTTTACTTTCACACTTCCGTTAAAATATAAATTAATTCTAAAGTAACGTTTATTGTTGACCCCGCCATTTTAATTACTCATATTTAGATGAACGTTATTTCAAATAAGTTCATTGACTCATTTAAATTAGGTAGTTTATAGTAGTTGTTATCCCACCCTTACAATTATTTCCTACTAACGTGCTACCAACTCCTTTAATTAAAATTTGAATTCCAAACCTTATTTAATATACTAAGTAAGATAAATAACATATATAGATTGCTACCAACTTTCCTTTTCTTGCATCTATGTGTTTATTACTTGACACACCAGTAAATATTACATATACACAAAATTCCGTTATCACTTGCCTAACAAGGTTATTATCACTTAAGATCTCACTGCATCCACATTTTCACATTTTCATTTCCTAGTTTCTTTACTTTATTCTACATAATTTATTACAAATAGGATTTTCTTTGGTTTACATCTTATTTGTATTTAACATTTCTCAATCACCAATTCATTTCACTTTAACTGCGGTAAATTGGCGGATAAATTGAATTTGATTCCCAAAATCTAAATTAACAAGAAACAAGGGTAGGTAACATACAATAGTCATTACTCCAAATTCTAGTCACCTAAATAGTCTTTTATTCCTTGCAAATAAATGTTACTATTTATTTTCATAGTACAAATCTCAATGATTATCCCATTTTAATTTGCTTAGGCCATTTATTTCACTATACACATCTACATAAATGGGTAATTTATTCAATTCATTAAGTGTCAATTCTATTAAGCCCTGTTTATATCTTTATGCATTCTTCTATAACTTTACAAAAGGGAATAACTTTTAAACTCATACACTTAATAACAAAACCGTTATAAATCCAATAAACTTCCAAATCCAAGTTTGTACACATTTTACACAACTATTATGATTTCTCACAAACGTTGAATTTATTAAATGACCATTTATTATAATTTAATTCCCTTAATTGAATCAAATGCTTATTATTATATATATTCTTTTCATTCTACCATTCCTTCCCATTTTATATTCATTAACGTATTTACACATCTCTATCTTTCAAATATAAAATAACCAAACTGATTACAAACACTGTTTCTATCAATTTTCATAAGTTTGTTCAAAACTATACTTTTGTTTACATAAAATAAATTTTATGTTTCTATTAGTTTTCTTTTCCTTTCACTACAGGCATAAATTATTACTATCTACACTAATTACATCTTTGTATTAATGAACACCATTTAAGTTAATATTTATTCTAACATTCACAAATTCAACATTTATTTGTTTCTTAAAAATTACTTTAAATCAAGTTGTGACAATTTACATTATCCACATCTATTATCATAAATTTTTATAGTTACACTAAATTGCAACCACTATACCAAATTTCTACATTTATTTTTAACCAAATTAGAAATTATATTAATTCATTTTATTAAATATCATAAATTTAACGGGTCGTTACAATCTCCCCCACTCAAAACTTTTCGTCCCCGAAAAGGAAAAAGAAGGGAGGAGGAAGATTTACAGTGCATCTTATTTCAAATATTAACTTATAAACAATATTTTACTGGATTAATTTCCTTTAATGAAATATACTTGTTTTATAATCATTATATCCTTTAATACTTGAATTATTAAAGTTGGAAAAATACTTTCACAAAATTCTAAGTCCAAAATTTACGAAAATTTTTGGCAGAGTCTCCTTTGTACGGAGGGACTCTGGAGAAAATATAATATCCAAATATACAATATATTACATATATATCCAAAATAAAATATCCCAACACGGGAAAATATATAAAATAGCGCTTTATACGTAATCCGGAAACGTACCTATTTGTCGGACACTATACGTTTTTTTTTATTTTGGAACCAAAAGCAGTAGCAGTTGCTTCCATCACCTGTATTCACTTATATAGTCTAAAAGTTAAATATTTATATTACAGTGAAATGTTTGGGTAGATTCAATCATTCATATCCAATCAAATGCAACAACCATAAATTTTAACAAACAGCACATGCCACCAACAGACAACCATTCAATCAAACAATCAATTTGTTGTTCGGGTTCAAATTCTGAAATTGTACGGAATGAAGAATAACTATCAATTGCATCCGTTACTCAACAGTCTTAGATGGAACAAAGATAGATTATTTGTTCATCCCATAACTCCAAAATTTCTTACCCAACCAACATACATCAACCAAACAATCCAAACCAACACCAAAATAGTTTATTTACATTTATTTCATACTTCAGTGGTTTGATTTTCTTCCCTTCATTTATGAGGGATTTCTTTGTTCTTACAAGTTTTATTTTCCAATTATCACCAAATTTATTATATTTGTATTTCCTTTTTATTACTTAAGTTTATAAAATAATTCTCATTAATAACAACAAATATTTTGAATATCTTCCTTTCTTTACTCATTACTTGTAAGGTTTCACTTAAATTCTTAATCTGCTAACATTCATTCTTATAAGTGGAAGTTTTTATTTATCTATTAACTATGGATTACAGTCATTTAAATTCTTCCTACTTTCCATTATATTAGAATAGGGAAGATTAAAACATACTTAAGTCAATAATCATACAATCAATTCTTATTTTGAATTTCATTTTATATACTTAGGTTCATATCATCTATTAATAATTCTTAACCCTTTTTCAGTAAAATTTCAATGATAACCTAAGTTTATACCATTAAATTCTTATTATAACAGTAATTTATTGAATACTTCATTTTTCTAAATTCCTACTTGTAAAATATTCAATTCAGTTTCTCATTTAACACTTCAACTTTTATATTTGGGTAAGTTATTTATGTTAAGGAAATTGCAATTGAACTTATACAAGTTTAATCTCCATTCTTTTAATTAAATTTAATGTTTATCCATATTACTCTTTGTCTCATATGTATGCAAATTCCTCTTTATAGCTTTGCAATTATTCTCTTATTTCAATTGGAGGTTTCAATTCATTTATTACTTAACTTTTATTTCACTAACAAATTTTAAACAATTAATTAACGGAAAAATTTAGAATTAAATACCGGGTTAAATTTCAATTTATTTCAAAATAATAGATAAATAAGTTCTTACAACTCAATATCTCTAATTATAGTTAGAGCAATAAAAGAAAATTTTTAGAAAAGTTCAAAATAAATCTGCAGTAAAATTTACTACAGTGGCCTTTCCCCTTCGAAACTCGAAATGAAAGTCGATGATGCGGCCGTCATCACCGAATTTATTTTCCAGCGACAGAGAGGAAAGTACAGAATTAAATTTTTTTTTCTCCCAAAATCTTCTTTAAAACAATTCTTCCAAATTATACGAAATATTTATATAAGAAATTTCTTATAAACCAAATCAATAAATTTCACAAATTCTTTGAAAGCAGATTTGGAAAAAATCCCGGACTTAAGTTCTAAAATCTCCAATTTGATTTATCATAATTTCAACTTAGCTTCAGTTATTATAAATATTTTATTTCCTAACACCCAATCTATAGCAACCAAATATATATATATATATCTTTATAAAAATATTTTTATATATAGAAAATATAATAGGCAAAATTCTTTCATTCACCTATATTAAAACAAATATTATGTTGGTCTGTCCTATTAAGTGTTTAGAAATCCCTATTGATGACATAGCGTCCCATGCATCAACCAGAATTTATAAATACAAAGCTGAACAGATTAACACAATATAAAAATCTTTTTATTAATACTAACAAATACGCTCTCTCATATATATACACTCAGCGACTCCCATAGGATATTACTACCCTATTAACAAAGAGTCAAACCCCACAAAGCCAAGGTTTATCGCTAAACCAAAGCTCTGATACCAGATGTAACATCCAGCCTTTTCGCACACTTTAAACCGACACACGTGCCAATTCAAACCATACGGAAGGTCGGATTGTTATGGGTAAATGAGAAAGATAGAGAAGAAATAAAACAAAACAGAATCTCACAGCGGAAGGATAAAATATAATAATCAAATATACAGTTCATGAAACTGTTTTACAAAATAACTTATTTTTCTTGTGCAATAAATATCAGAGTTACACATACCAATACAACAATGCAGCGGAATTAAATGGTGTAGTGCACTAGTATAAATAATAATAATACAAATCTTCGTCTTCGTCCTCCAAAGCTAAATCTTCAAATCCTAAAACGCTCGGACTGACCCGAGCAAATTTGAAAAGACAAAAAACACTCGAGTCAGAACTAAAAGATCTTATGTAAGTTAAATTTTACAGAAATAAATATGAGTACTGTAACTTAAGAGATGCTCGGGATTTACATCTCCTAAGGATCCGTTAAACTATTTACTATGTAGTATATTGCGCTATTATAATAGTGTCTAATTGTAAAATAAACTTACTTTTAAATAGCGTTAAGGCTTTACATTTTCCACCTTAACACAGAATATATTCCCATAGTCTATACAGTACCGTAATCTCCCCCGTACTGGGCGTCGTCAGAGGGCACTCCATAGGTATGGTACAAAACCAAAATCGTATAAGGCGCGATAGGGTAGGTGACACGGCACAACTAGGCAATGCCAGGGTAGATATACCAATTACGCTTCCGGGTCGATGGTAACGCGTAGCCGCAGCTACCGCCCACCTCGAACAAACTCCCCCAAAATCAAAAATAGAAGTGCCCACTGAATCAATCCAAAGTCGAAGTATAATATCGAAGAGGAGTGTCCGATCAGAGGAATGACCTCACTAACCCGTCAATCGCTCCTGTTTTAGCCACCTTATGCCAACTCACGGGAGTCGGGTCCACGTATTTACCTTACAGGAAACGTCGCCCCAACCTACTTCATTCTGGAATCTCCACCGCGTACACGGTTAGTCAAAGTGGTTTTCGGTATCGACAGAGAGTATGTCCATATCCGATCCCGGTCTCTTTGCCAACCAATCGTTATTATAACACCGCGGTCATTTAAAAATAGTTTATACTTTAAAAACAGAATATAATCCATTTCAAAACCATAATATTACGATATCATTTCTTCTTTAAAACCCAAAAAGATTCATTTTGATATTATTTTATAAAACCCAAATCAATGATATCATTTCCCAAATATAAATCTTTTCCAAAAATTATGCCACTTTTAAAATTTATAATTCCTTGTAACCAAATATTTGAATATTAACTTTCAACATAATACTTCGAAATCCATAGTTTTTAAAACCATTACTTTCAAAACTAAATGGTTTGGATATTCAACAGTATATAAAATAAGTGGTTTAACTTAAATGTTACTTTGAAAAGAAATATTTCTCGTGGCTTTACAATACATTTCTTTATTTAAAGTTAAAACCAAAATTTAATATCGCTTCAAGTTCCAAAACCATTTCAATAAATTCATATATATACGTATATCCATTTTGAGTATAAATATTTCAACTAAAGTTGGATTTTATTCTTTCAAATCAAGTGTTCTATTAATTAGCCTTGAATATTCACATAGAATCCATAATTTATAAGACTTCAATTTCTAGTAATAAATTATATATATTTTCCAATTCAAGTTATACTAGAATATTCATTTAATTTATTTTGGGAAAATCCAATTATAAATATCATATCTTAAAATTTCCAACTTAACATTTAAACATAGGATATAAATTATCAAACTCCATTTACTAAATTTTCTTCCATTTTAATAAAGAGATTTATACACCTTTTTATTTCAAATTTTTCAACTTCATATGTATATAAATATGGAAGAAAACATTTATTCCGTATAAAATTTAAGATTTTTATAAATCGTATTCCATCCAAACCATAGAAATCACATTAAAAATAGTTATATATAGACCGCGGTGCCTGTATATAGTTTTCTATCCTATGGTCAAGTGATACGGATATTTATCATTTCAATCCGCAATTTAAAAAAAAAAACTGCGGTTGTATATCATTTCAAACCGCAATCCCGAATGAAATGTAAATGCATACTAACTTGCAGTTTAATGATATCCAAATAAAACATTCATTCAACAAAACATCCATCATCCAATCACAACATCGATCAATATCAATCAATAACAATTATATATATGATCATATATAACAGGTGATAACTGGCAGTTTATTCAAATTAAATTTATCAACTATTAATCGAACAGTTTATTCAGTAATAATTTATACAACTGTTAACTAGCAATTCATATGCAACAAAAATTTCCAACAGTCAATTAATACACAATAAATCAATTAAATTAACAGTTAAATTTAATAAAATGCAATTCAACAGATATGAATGAAATAAACATGCCAAATACTCATAAATAAATTTCTATTCATTTCTAAAATTTATTTAACAAACATAAAAGCTTCTAGTAATTGTGAGTGGGCCAAAACACTCACCTTTTGAATTTAAATCGAATGTAAATCCGATTTAAACCCAAAATTTGACGGTCTCTAAATTTATCCAAACGAGCGTCATCAGATCCGGAATTTAATTACGATCCTAACAAAAGAAATTTCGTGTGAAACGGAGTTCGTATGTGAAAGTTATCACAATTAAACGATTTGCAATTGAAATAAAAAAAAATTAAAAATAAACAAAACAAAAATAAAATACCATGCCGCATCCACCTTCCCTCGTGAAAAACGCATATGCTTCTTCTTGATTGCTAACTTTATTCCGTAATTTTTCTTTTATTTTGATTTACTTTAATTTTCCTCCTTATTATATGAATGTATGTATTTTAAAAGGTTTGAAAGAAAAAGAAGATTTGAAAAAGAAGAATTGAAAAAAAATGATTATAATAAGAACTGAAAACGGAAGAGAAGATCTAGATTTGAAAAGAAGAAAGTTTGAAATAGAAGTAAATTTGAAGAAGAAGAATAAGAATATTTGAAGAGAAAGAAAAAAAATTAAAATGAGAGATAATAAGGAGCTTTGAGAAAAACAAGAAAAAAGAAGAAGAAGAAGAAGAATAGCATGGAGGCTAGGGTTAGAGTTAGGAGAAACAAAATGTAATAGAAGAATAAGAAGTAGGTTATTTATAAGGTTAGAGTTAGGTTTAGGGACAAATAGATTTGAAAGGAGAGGCTGCTATTAATTAGAAATAAAGTGAATATGAACACTTGGTATTGAAATATAGCAAATATGAACAGTCCTTTTTTTTTTTTAAAGTAGCAGGTATTAAAAAGAGGTATTTATTAATTAGAAAGAAAATGAATATGGAGGGACAAAAATAAATGACACATTTCGTTAGTTTGATTCTAAATTAATTAAGTGCTAGATACAGAAAAATTTGAATACATCATATATATATATTCATACTTTAACTGTGTGACAAAATTGCTAAACATACATCAAGTACGATTAATTGGTGACAATATATAGGAATAATCAACAATAAATGTGGATGCAATCACATAAGGATCTAATAGGGAAGGAGATAAAAGTAACAACGTTGATTAATTCCACTTTCCCACTTTAGCCAATCCAATTGCAAAATTTAAAATTTTATAAAATTTCTCTCCTTTGATTTCTTAAACAATTTTAATAACTAACAACAAGTTCTATGTTAATTCAATCATTAATCATTTCGCCAATTACCAAATTAAATTTCAATTATTCGCAATAAATCAAATTATAAATTTTTCATTCCAATAAATAAAATAAATCTTGATTTTTTTTTCTTCCATCCTTATTAATTCCACAACTTGTTCAATTTGAAAATCATTATCATATTTTCCAAATGTTACCTTAATTTAACACTTATGTAACGTATTATTAGATTCGTTGCAAGATTTCAATTTCAATCCCCATTTCTTAATATACTCAAATTTTGGACATTTTTATTTCCTTACCCATAAGTGTAACATTTATTGCCAATTCCATCCAAATTTAACAGGTAACCCTTAACAATGTTTTCAATCCAAAGGTTATACTTAAGTTTACGTTGTATTCTACAACTTATCATATTATGAAGAAAATTCACATTATTCCCCAATATTACCTTAATTCATATTAACTTAACATTAAATTTACTCTTCATTCTATTATTAACCTATTAGTATTAAATAGATGAAATTAACATTGGTTTTACACTCTATTACATAGATATCCTTAAATTTTATCTAAGTTTATATTTACATAATATTCCAACATTAAATTTCATCCAATTTTTTTTTCTTCCTTTTTATTTTAATTAAATCCAATTTCCCTAAAGTTACATTCAAACAAGTAAATTTTGATTTCCAATCAATCATTATACTATAACATTCTTAACATATTTTTCATTACACTACTAAATTTCTACCTTGATAAGTTTACGCTTCTATTGCTTTACTTTCACACTTCCGTTAAAATATAAATTAATTCTAAAGTAACGTTTATTGTTGACCCCGCCATTTTAATTACTCATATTTAGATGAACGTTATTTCAAATAAGTTCATTGACTCATTTAAATTAGGTAGTTTATAGTAGTTGTTATCCCACCCTTACAATTATTTCCTACTAACGTGCTACCAACTCCTTTAATTAAAATTTGAATTCCAAACCTTATTTAATATACTAAGTAAGATAAATAACATATATAGATTGCTACCAACTTTCCTTTTCTTGCATCTATGTGTTTATTACTTGACACACCAGTAAATATTACATATACACAAAATTCCGTTATCACTTGCCTAACAAGGTTATTATCACTTAAGATCTCACTGCATCCACATTTTCACATTTTCATTTCCTAGTTTCTTTACTTTATTCTACATAATTTATTACAAATAGGATTTTCTTTGGTTTACATCTTATTTGTATTTAACATTTCTCAATCACCAATTCATTTCACTTTAACTGCGGTAAATTGGCGGATAAATTGAATTTGATTCCCAAAATCTAAATTAACAAGAAACAAGGGTAGGTAACATACAATAGTCATTACTCCAAATTCTAGTCACCTAAATAGTCTTTTATTCCTTGCAAATAAATGTTACTATTTATTTTCATAGTACAAATCTCAATGATTATCCCATTTTAATTTGCTTAGGCCATTTATTTCACTACACATATCTACATAAATGGGTAATTTATTCAATTCATTAAGTGTCAATTCTATTAAGCCTTGTTTATATCTTTATGCATTCTTCTATAACTTTACAAAAGGGAATAACTTTTAAACTCATACACTTAATAACAAAACCGTTATAAATCCAATAAACTTCCAAATCCAAGTTTGTACACATTTTACACAACTATTATGATTTCTCACAAACGTTGAATTTATTAAATGACCATTTATTATAATTTAATTCCCTTAATTGAATCAAATGCTTATTATTATATATATTCTTTTCATTATACCATTCCTTCCCATTTTATATTCATTAACGTATTTACACATCTCTATCTTTCAAATATAAAATAACCAAACTGATTACAAACACTGTTTCTATCAATTTTCATAAGTTTGTTCAAAACTATACTTTTGTTTACATAAAATAAATTTTATGTTTCTATTAGTTTTCTTTTCCTTTCACTACAGGCATAAATTATTACTATCTACACTAATTACATCTTTGTATTAATGAACACCATTTAAGTTAATATTTATTCTAACATTCACAAATTCAACATTTATTTGTTTCTTAAAAATTACTTTAAATCAAGTTGTGACAATTTACATTATCCACATCTATTATCATAAATTTTTATAGTTACACTAAATTGCAACCACTATACCAAATTTCTACATTTATTTTTAACCAAATTAGAAATTATATTAATTCATTTTATTAAATATCATAAATTTAACGGGTCGTTACATTTTCCTTCTCATTTTTTTCTCATTTCCAATTCACATTACTAAACTTGTTTAATTTTTATTAAGCTCTCAAAACCTTTAAGTGGATTCCATAGCCATTCCAGAGTTTGAAAACCTTAGCTTTATTCACTTCAATTTCATGAAAACTTGTTTCAAAGCCTCCACTTTCCTTTCTACACTCCTCCTTACCAACACAAGACCTACATCCACCCTCAAGCATCATGGTCGAACTTTAAAGGCCTTTGGCTGAACCACTTTTGCTCCTAAAGCCATAAAAATTCTATTTTTTCAAGTTCAGTGCAAAGCTCTAAGTCATTTTCAAATGTTGGAAAAAGATAAGTTTTGGTAGGTTTGAGATGAGTTAAAGCTCGCCCCTTTACTAAAGTTTCTAACTTTACATATGATGCTTACTTCTTGGTAAAATCATTGCTTGGTTGATTATTGATGATGATGGTATGTGTATATACATGCGCTTGGTTATAGTGTTGTATTAACTTGGAATGAATGATAGTTAAAGCAAGTTAGTTATTAAAGTTTGATCTTTACTTGTTGTTGTGGGTTATGGAATGTATATGTTTGTTATCATGCATGTGATATTGTATGCTAAAATGAATTGCACTTATAGTTGGGATTTTGCAACAACGAGATCCTTGGTTAAACTTGTTTTCACTTAAGGTTGTATTTGAAAAAGTTTACAAGTTTTAAGCTTAGATTTAGTTCCAAAACCTTGATTTTGTTTTCAAAACCTTTTACTAAGTTATAAAGTAGATGATTCATGATATCTAAGTATTTTAAAGTCATTTGACATATTAAAACAAAAATTTTAAAAATTTCGGGTCAAATAGCCATAGTCACTGTAAGTACAATTCGTAAAACGAACTAGTTTTGGAAAATCTAAAAAGTGTTTTACTTAAGCATTCTTTTTGCTAAGTGTTTTCAAAACTTTAATTAAGTAATTAAAAAAGCAATTCTTTAAGCAATTAAATAATTATTTATTTTAATGATTATTTATATATTTAATTAAGATAATTAATACTTAATTAGTAGTTATAAAGGTAATCAATACTTACGTGTCAGTCAATTAAGTTAATTATAATTAGTTAATTAATTTAATTTAATTAGTTAATTAATTTAATTTAATTATTATTTAATTAGTAATTAAGGATTAATTATTATTTAAGAATAATTATTAACAATTATTTTTATAAAAGGGTTAAATTTTGAATTAACTACAAATCACGTTTAAATTTAAGTTAAGATTTTATTAAAACTTAATTTTGATTTAGTTACTTTAAATGAAGGTTTACTTTATTATTTAAGTTTTAAAGGAATACTTAAGCAATTAATTGAGATTAATTAATGTTTAATTACTAATTAAAAGTTTAAACTAGTATTTAATAATTAATCAAAGATTAATTAGGGTTTAATTATTTATTTAATAGTTAATTATTATCTAATTATTAATTAAATGTTTAATTGTTATTAAACAAAGATTTAAATGTTATTCAATTTTTGAATAAAAGTTTTAAACCACTTTAATTCTTGAGATCGGTTTTGTTTTAAAGTAACTTTCTTTTAAAAGAATATTTTAAATCCAAAGGATTTCTTTGTCGATTACCCTTAAGTACCCCAATTGAATATGAAACCTAATGATATATATTTAGTAAAATAAATCACCATTTTGCTAATTAACTTGTATTTGACATCTGTTTGGTAGAATAAATCACTGTTTTACCATAGTTCACCAAGTAGTTTATGTTGACATCTATTAGATAAAAACCCATTCCATCATTATATTAACTTAGACATGTGTGTAACAGAACAAATCCCCGTCTGTTATTATAGTAACTTGGACATCTTACCTATATGTTAATTTGATTCTTATCGGCTGATTCCCTTATACATATCTGCTTGTTATGTAAATACCCAATGTTATAACTTGAAAAATAAACTCAGTTAAATGAGAACCACTGTGGTCACTAAGCCTCATTCTGATTTTAAGGTCAATCATTCTTTTAATAATGTTTTCAAGTTAAGAAATGATTATAGTAAAGGTGCTTTAAACAATCATTTTTCTATCAAAAGGACTTTATTAGAGGATTTTTATTTTAAATAAAAAATTTATAAATTTTTTTATAAATGATTTTAGATATTTATAAAGGAAGTTTTATAAATAATTTTGGAGGTTTATAAAGAGATATATAAATGGTTTTGATATTTATAAAGAGTTTTGTAAATTTAACTTGATGATTTATAAAGAGTTTGCAAATGGGTTTGGAATTTGAGTAAAATACATTAGTAAATAGAAGAGATTTATTAAGAGGATTTATGGAAGGAAATTTCTAAAAGAATTGAGATCGGATTTTTTTAACTTGCCTTCTTAATTCTGGTGGTATGGACATTCTTTCTACACTTAACACTGAAGGAACATTGTTTGAGGTTATCTTTATCTCTAATTTAAATAACATTTTGTTTTGATCCCTTGATATGATTTGGAAATGAGAAATCTTCCACAAATGTTTTGTGAGTATACTTATGTCAGTGAGATAAGTATATGAATGCTTTTTATAAACACTTTTGAAAGGAGTTTTAAATAAATAAAAGATTTATTTTGAGACATAGTGATTGCTGTGGGTAATTAAATATATGAATTGCTTCTTGCTTGTTTACTTGATAGATAAATATCTGACTATCAAATATGGACCAAAATATAACTTCAGAAATATCTAGGAGAAACACATGAGTTATATAGCACAGTCATCTTCGATGATGCTATACTGTGTGTATAATTCTCATTTTGTTCTCCTAGGAAAAATGATAGGGAGATCCGTCCACTTAAAAGGTGATGAGGTGATCCATGCTCTTATGTATTGTTTGATTATTTCCAAAAGAACCAGGGTTGAGTTTATCGGAACTATCGAATACTATTTTGAAGAAATTGGGATCGGATAAGTATAAATTATCCAAAAACCACTTCGATCCAACTCAAGTGTTTAGAAATGAAGACATCATGAAGATGATTGAAGATGGAGCTTTCGAAGTGCAAGGGCTACTTGCTACTAATCCTGAAGGTATTTTCAAAATGGATGTAGCAGTGGTAGTGAATTCGGTTTCATTTGGACCCAGAATGAACTTGTATGAATGAATGTTGACACTGCATTGCTAACTGGAAGGTGGTGTTATCATTCCATGATGGTTCCTATACAAAAAGTTGATTGTAGCCTCAAGCCTCATCAACTGAGAAAATGATTAAAGCAGAGACATGCAGCAGGGCTATGTGGGTTGCTCCCATTAGGATATGATCATCCCAAGATCTTATGTCAATATCTCTATGTATGCTATGGGCCCATTATGGTTGTTCGATCGCAACCAAGGGATGATCATATTCGGCACTATCCAGTAATGGGTAGGGCCGGTCTTGAGTAGTAGAGGTGCGGTGCATTGTGATCTCCCGTACATTTTATCTAGAGGCGTACGGATTCAGTGGGTAGACCATTACCCTTTCATAGTTCGAATCCATTCTTCAATAAGTGCTTTCGGACTTGACTGTATACCTATTATATTGGAATTTAATAATGTAACAATTTCATCTATGATTAATATGTATTTGTATTCTATAGATTATCATAATACCACTGGATTTTCTATAGAAAATGCTTTGGTTATCGTAAGGTAAAAACCCGTCTGTGTTTATGTGCGGCGTGGTCTTATGAGATACCTTTAATTTTAAAAGGTTTTACAAGTTAAATAAATTAATTCATTGTGATTTGAGTTTCTCATGCTGGTTTTACCAAACTGATATGGATGTTGTTTTTCTTATAGTGAGGATCATCCCGAGCATGTTGTCCAGATTTAGCTGGATCCTTTGGAGCTTTCAGGTGACGAGATGGATTCTTGAAGACGTATTCACGTATCTTATATTTCTTCCGCTGTTCTATTTTGTTTTGTTTTTGTCTATATCTATTGTAAGGACATGTTGTTATAAATGTCTAGGTTGACAATAGGTTAATGTACTCTGATGTTGTTTATAATGAAGATAATTTCTTTTGTTCGCATTATATATTACTCATCACGTATTGTGAGATTCTATTCTTTCCTTTTCTTTCTTTAACCGCTGATGACCTGTCTTTCAGACACTAAAATAATCGGCACACGAATATTATGGTTGTATTAAGTGCCGTCTTTAGGTGTAAGAAAGGTAGATCATTACAATGGACCTCCATCCAGACCAACCACGACTCGTGCCTCATACACCTCTACCCCTGTGAGAAACTATGCCGCCATCGATACCACCATCTTCACGTAATACGAGAAAAACCGTAGACCTTCGTGCCTCGATTCTGGCGATCTTTTGATGTTTCGCCACTATCCAACCACATATCTTGTAGAGCTTGCCATGCTCTACACTTTTCCTTTTGGTGGCATTCGATTTTGTTGAGCGGATGAGGAGAAATTGATGAAGATAGATTGGCAATTCTCAGCCATTAAAACCGTGTAAAGAACGGCTATTGAAGCTTAGGGTTTGATGAAAATGAAAATAACGTGGCCTTATATACATTTCAGACCCGATTCATCCACGAAAATTGCGAACTCCAAACGAAGCGTGTCGTCTAGCATTTTATAATTTATACCCCATTCCAAACACAATGTAACTAGTCTCGGGAGCCAATTCCATCATATTCAGTAGATAGTTTTCAAAACCAAATTATATTAATTAATTTCCTTTAAGTAAATTCTACGCGTTTCAAGCTTGCACGGCCAGTTTATAAATTTGATCGCTACGAAACTTGAAATCCTATAATAACCCACTATTATAGATCCGATGAAACTGGTTTCATCGTAATCCGAGACAGTGCCCAAAAAGACCATTTCTACTCGTTAATTAAAACAAGAAATTTCCAAAATCAATTTAAATTCAATTTTGAAAGTTAACAATTTTCATTCATGTTTAAATAAAATAAAAATCAATTGAAAAATAATTTTCATTCATATTAAACTCAGAATTCAATTATTTAAATAATTCCAATATTAAATTTAAACAGTTTAATTGTCCAATAAATCACCATATTTTAAATATAAGTTATTTAACTTATAAAATTTAAATTTTAACTTTAACTTTTAAAACGAACTCAAATAATAAAACGACTACTTCCATTTCACAGTAATTTAACATTTATTATTCAATCCCAGCTATTGATTATAATACATTCAATATATTGAATTTCATCATATACTTGTTATTGTCTAAATCTTCGAATTGGTTATTCCAAAATTTTATTCAAGTTCATATTAAATAAGGTACATAATAAAACATAAATTTTTATTTCCAAACAATTTTATTCTATAATCATATTAAATTTAATAATTTAAAATAGTTAAAAATGCCAGTCGTTATAGGTATGTTGTTTTGAATTACGTTAACAAATAATAAATTAATGACTTAGATGCATGTTGTTTTTTTATGTTGATACTTTTGCTAAATTGTTTCCACCATTTTGTTGTAGATGTTAATTTGGAATGGGACATGACTAATTATGGTTACACTTTATGGCTATGTCTGAATTGTTTGATAATAGTACATATAGGTTATACTTTAGAATTTGTATTGCATGTACCAAGTAATGTACGTTGACTAATGCGAACATTTTATACTTTAGGAGTTTATGGCATGTACCAAGTGTGATAAATGGCATAAAAAATAGGTCAACAAGAGAAAGTGGACAAAAGTATAAGCAACTTACTTGATAATAGTGGGTACGGCTAATGCTTGCCGTTTTTTATTTGTTATCGAGATGAACAGTGGCCGTCTGAATCTATGTTGATAGTTTTGAGAGTTTACAAACCCTTCTTGCAGTTTTTATGTAGTAAATACAATGAACATTTACCATCTGCATCTATTTTCACAAACCCAAGAGTTTATGGTCAACGCTTGCCAAAGGAAGAAGGAAAAAAGGCAAACACTGCTTGAAATTAGAAGGCTTAAGAATTGAGTTGTTATGATATAGAATGTTGTTATGGTATATTATGTTATGTTGTTATGGTAATTTAAACACTAGATTGTTATCTTCTTTTTTGTTATTCAATTGTACTTCGCTATCATTTGCGTTATCAACATAATCATCATCATCATCGCCGTTAGCCAAGCAATGAAAGCTTTTTCCAATTAATTCATTTGGAAACTACAAGTACCAAATATAATGATAAGAATAAAGTGTATGAAGGTAATTCAAAATGAAAAAACTAAAGTAAAATTATTTCCCACTTGGCAGTTGGTTGAGATTGATTTGGAATACTGCAAGTTGGTATACAAAGTCATAATCCACACATTGTGCTTGATTAAAAGATCCTCCAACCATTCCGCTAGATCTATTTAATAAATTAATAAACTCTCTGCCATGATGAGTTGTCATATAAGAAGGAAGCAACGAATATTGTGTATCTTACAACTATGTAATAGGTAAAAGCTTTTTCATTGATAGTGTGAAATGATGTGTTTCTTCAACATTAACATGCTTTATTTTCGTAACACAAATTTCTATCGCCCTCATCCCAATTGAAATAGTAGAGTTCATAACGCCATCATCTTCCACATCAGTAGCGGATGAACTATCATCTCTAACCCATTTCACCACTATTTTTAAATCATCCAGAAAATTTATTTTAGTCACTTCAAATGCACGTTGTTTAAATTCTTTAAAACTATAATAATTTTTAATTTTTGATCCTTTCAATTTACAACCAATATACCTAGATTTGTCGTCCTCATCAACAAACAATTTATCATTGTAGTAAAAGATAATTGGAACTGTTGAAATTATATATAAAAAAATTAAAATTTCTATTCAAAATCTTGATTTGTGAAAAAACCTAAATTCAAAAATTTTAAAATTAATAGCTTGATTTCAGAAGAAGACGATGTACTCTTAGATAATCATCAAGCAAAAGCATGTTTATATTAATGAAATCTTTGAATTTGATAATAAATTTTGAAGACTATAAGAAATTGGAAAGGAAATAAGCCGAGTTTTGTGAAAAGGAAGAGGAGAGAATGAGAGTGGAAGACAGAAATAGGGCTGGCTGTTTATTTCAGTCTTGAAAATGCATTTGCACCTTCCAAAAATGCGTAAATAAAAATATAAAACATGTACATTTTTGAAATCCAAAAGCTATTTTATAAAGAAATATAGTTTGTGCATTCCGAAAATGCACATATTAAAACCTTTTAAAAAAATAGTCTATGCATTCCATAAATGCACATATTAAAATTTTTATTTTAACAATAATAATTTGTGCATTCCATGCATATGCAAGCTATATAAACAAGGCTTATTCTTACAGTTAGTTTTGTATGGGCCTAAAGTTAGAATATTTTTTAGTGGTTTCCTTTTCAAAAATTTGTCCAATATTTATGCATGCACCTTTAATTTCCAAAAACACTAAGATTAGAGAAATAGTAGGACAAACTTTTGATTTAGGCTCCTCAAAAAAAAAATTTCAACAATGGACATGCTTTAAAACTAATTGTAAGAATATGTTTGGTTTTATATAGCTTGCAAATTTATGGAATGTGCAAGCTATGTTTTTTAGAAAAAAAATTTAACCTGCGCATTTTTGGAATGCGCATGCTTTTTTTTATTTTAAAAAATATATAGCTTGTGCATTTCAAAAATGTGCAAACTATATATTTCTATTTTTGCATTTATGGAATATGAAAATACATTTTTGAGACTGAAATAACCAGCTGGCCCCTTTTCTTTATACCTATTTTTTATGTTTGTTTTGCGCATTTGAAAAATGCATAACCTTAGTATTTTTAAATAAAAAATGTAGCTTGCGCATTCCATAAGTGCATAAACTGTATAAAAGTTGACATATTTTTACAATTAGTTATGAAGTACATCCATTGTTGCAATATGTCTTCTTAAGAACCGTAAATCAAAAATTTGTCCAAAATAGTAAAATTAGAAGACATTAATTATATTATTCAAAAGATAAAAATGGTAATAAAATCCATACTTCTTTCAACTTTTAGAGTAAAGAAATACTTGCTGTAAAGAAATTCTTAGCATGAAACTATATGCAAAAGAATTACAGTTAAAAGAAGTTGTAAATTTACATTATATATCAGCTAAATTTTAGAGTCAAAATTGCCGTAATGTTGAATTCATTCAAACATCAAGGTTTCGAACGGCGGTATATTTAATTTTGATGGTTAATTATAGTATTTACTTGCATGATCATATGAACTATTAAATAGTGAATTTAAAGCATATTATTCTATAGTATTTCTCGGGAACTTTCTAGTTGAATATATTAAAGTACATAAGGTTATACTGTTAAGGCCTCAAAGATAATCAAATTGCATAACCTCAACAAAAGTAATACAAAAATATAATAGAGCCCATGATTTTATCCTTTTGATTGATTGCGATCAGAATACCAAAATTTAACCAAACTATTCTTTCGATGACTACGATGACAATAGTATCAATTTTGTAGTTCGTAATATTACAAACTTGATATAATACTTATAACATGGACCTAAACCTAACATGACATGGTCGGATGGTGAGTGGCACTGATGCGTGTGTGATCATGCATAGCTTCTCTCTTTTACCCATGAGAAAATTTTGAATTCCCAAAGGGTGCAACTTGTCTCTTATGGAACCTCAATTTTAATGAGTATAAGATCATATATTCAAAATGGGGACTAAACTCATTCTTTCTTTCATCTTCTGCTCCGAGTCTCTTATTCTCCAGAACCAAAAACACTCACATAATTTTTTTTTAAAATTTCCAATAAAAGTAGCTTTAACAAGATAATCTTAGTGGCTGATGAGGAGGAGATGAAACCTAGTCTCATAAAAAATTGAAAAATCAAGATTTGGATAATATCAACATGAAACATATAAGGGAGAGAGTTCAAAGGCATGAGAGGGAAAGAGAGGTTGAGAAGTAGTGGAAATCAAGGAGGAAAAATGAAATAAAAGGAAGTAAGGAGAGCAAAACTGATAAGTTAAGGGTGTGATTTTGAGAGCAATTATGTAATTAGTTATATAACTTAATTTTGTATGAGAATCTTAATCAAAATAAGATATGCTTTTGATTTTGTTTTCAATTATATGTATTGTTATATTATGATATAAGTAATGATCTCAATACATGAAATATATACCAATAGAAAATCCTTTGGTTTGCACACCACAACAAAATAGTGTTTATTGATGCCAATATGGTACCGACGATCAGTGAGCAAAATACCGAAGTCGTGCCAATGCATTAAAATGTGCCAGTAAATTCAATGTTGGAAATTTCTTATCGACGCTATTTCAACGTTTTTCGTAGGCTATATATCGATGCCATCTACAGATACCTTATCGACACCATATTTTCGATGTCTTGCCAGTGTCATATCTATGCCTTGTCATCACCTTACCAATGCCTCGTCGACACCAAATTAAATTGCTAAAATTGAACTTTCCAATTCCACGCTTACGCCGTTACTAAAACATTTTTATGGCATTGCTGCTGCTTTTCTCACCTCAGTCACAAATTCATATAAAATTGGTGTAACAACCCGGATTTTTTGACAGCATATTTAATAAATATTTAATCTAATTTAAATTAAATATAAGCTTGTCAATGTTTAAATTGATGAGATCTTGAATATTTAATAGTTATATATGTTTGTCAAAAAAATTTTGGTTTGGAATTTTAAAATAGAATACTTCAAAACCATTTAAAACAAAATCGGTTTTATTCAATAGAATCGAATCAAAGACTTTATATTTTGATATTTAATAAAATACATATGAATACAATTTTGGTTTTTAAAATGATAAGTTTTAAAATAAACATTCAAAACTAGTATAAAACACAATCATAAATTATAAGATGTAATCAAAGTAACATAAATATACAAACATAAATTACAATTTGAAATGTATAAATACAAGTATGTTGTAGATCAAATGTTTAAAAATTTAATTACCAAATAAAATACAACTACTTGTCAGAGAAAAATAAGATAAGCCATACATATATATATGTTCACAAAACAAGAAATGATGCTCAGTATAAATGAACTAATAAATGAAGTAATGAATAATAAAAGTTTAAATATATTCATAACAAAGGTACCTTGTAGATTAAGTATGCATGAGACAAAGACAAATTAGATACTAATTATATGTGCTGTGTACAGTTTTATGAATCAGGAAACAAAGTTCACTTCAATATAAATTTTTTTTACTTTATATAAAAAAATATATATAAGACAAACAGTTTTATATCAAACAAATATCTTTATACATGAAGCTTCATTCACAAGCCTTTGACCTGCAAAAGTACATCTCCATACAACTATCTATATATATACACAGCCGAAATAATGATAATTATGTAAACACATTTTACAACAAGCATTTAATACTATCTGCTCTAGCCTACATCTTTGCCAGTTCAGGGATATTTAGCAAATCTTTCCTTTGCAGTAAATAAAATCTGCCATATTAGAACAAATAATAACTACACTAGAAACCACCTTCTTTTAAACATCTATATCTTCTTTATATATATGTTTACCTCTATTCTTTTTAGATTGTTCTGTAAGCCATAGTAAATCAGAGGAAACAAAAGAAGGAAATAGGCAGTAAAATCAACATTTTAATTCAAAACAAGAAACAGGCAGATTCAAAACAGTTTTAAATCATCAGAGGTTAGGAGCAGATTCATCTGCAGTTTTCATCACCTCTGTTTGTTCTTTGATTCTGGAATTTTCCTGGTGAGTAAACAAATTAATTCATAATCTAAGTTGAATTAAATATATGTGAACCATCTGTGATTAATATGGTGCTTTGCTTGAATGTTTATTATAGTTTAACTCTGTATATATATATATATATATATATATATATATATATATATGCCTGGATTGTGTGTTTCTTCCTCTCTGTTTGGTTACAAGTTGCAAACTGATCAGAGAATTTCAATTTTTTTTTCTTTATCTGATCATTTTGGATTTTGAGTTCGAACAAACTAGTTTGTTTCCACCTGAGTTAAGGTTTTAATATAGATTTCAATAGGTATGGATATATACAGTATTTAAAAAAAAAAAATATTTTTACAGGGAAACTCTAACATATGGAAATTTTGAATATGATGAATCAATGATTCAAGTTTATATTGTGAATCGTTGTTCGAAAACATGATTTTTAAAATAAAAATTGAGATTTTACATGGGTTATACCAACACAAGTTGTAGTTTATCAGAAATTGCTTCTTCTACAAATTTCCAGCGACCGGGAAATCGCTTTAAGTTGAAACTTTGCATGAAGTAAGCTTAGTAATCAAACATATCAGGAAAAATGCTAGGAAAAATTTCGATTGCGTGAATTTCTGGGATGAAGTAAAAATAGGGTTTTGGGCTCATGGGTTTTAGGTTCTGTGGATTTTCGATTTCGTCACCGTTGCATGATCGAGTGCCTCGCGCTTCGGGGAGGTGGACAAGGAAGGTATGGCTGAGGTACGGGTGGAGTTGCGTCGCTGCAGGTGGTCGCATTTGGCCGGATGTGGCGAATTGTTATCGAGTGTTCGAACGTGGGTTCGAGTTACAGGTTTTTTTTTGAATTCATGGATTTCGTGATGATTGGTGTTGCAATCTCGTATTTGGGGGTGAATTGTGATTTGTAGGTGGCGACGTGGGAGGCCGGAGGTGTGGCGAACCACCGTGCACGTGCACGGTGGTGTTTGGGGACGAACTGTCATGTCTGTGTCGTGGTGAGATTTTTGCTTCGTGTCGCACTCGGGAATTTGCATGTGTGCTTCGAGTTATCAGGTGTGTATGTTCAATACTGCTGTTGCGTTCAAAACTAGCTAAAAAAAAAAAAGGAAGAAGAAGATGGCGTACAGGAGGGCTCGAGTGATTCTAGGGAATAACTCGAAGTGGCGCACGAGATTGAATAGGGGAGGTCTCGGATTGACTAATTACAGTTTTGCAATAGCATTGTAGATGATTAAAATTTGGTTTCCACAAATTTATAACACCGTGAAGATTTTGGATTCACGTCGTGATGATTTATTTAATACGTAACAATGTTTTTAAAATACTTAAATATTATTGTAATTAAGCACTCAATCTCAGTCAAGCATAATATAATTAACATTTAAATGGTGTAGATAATAACAAATTGAATTTCAAATTAAGAAAAATTCTTATTAAATGTTAATTAAGATGAATCATTGATATTGATAAACTATTTTTGAAAAGTGGTTGAGCGTAATTACTTTATAATCAGAGATCGAGTTATAATTAAGAAAAAGGGGTAAATTTGAAATTAATTACTTAAAGTCAATTTATGAATGATTAATAATTACTTAATCGAGTAATTTAATTTAGAATAAATAGATGGTTAAGTAAGTAATTAGCAGTGATTAAATGGGAATTTAAGTTTGATTAATAATTAAGACCATTCATTAAAATGGTTAATTAAAGTAATTAATTACAAATAATTATGTGATAAATGCTGTGTGATAGTGTGAAAATAAAGTAATTATGTAATTAAGATTTAAGGATTAATAAAGAAATAAATAACTAAACAACCTGGAATGAAATAAGTAATTAATTGTTACTTAATGATTAATTAAATAGAGTTAAATGATTAACTCTCAAGTAATTAATTCTAAATTGAATTAATTACAAATAAGACTTGAAGGTGACTGCTTATAAACTGTTGTGATTGAATATCCGATTTAGATATTTATGAGATAATATCCTATGTTACTCTGTGATATGCTGTGTTATACCTATGATGCTCGTATATGTTTTATCTGTGATAAATGCTATGTTAATTAAATTACTTAAACTGTTAAGTTAATTAGACAACTTGGCCCTTAAAATGGCGGTTGGATTCGATGAGACCGGGATCGGAAGAATCAATTTTGATTCTCCGAAAACCACATCAATCCAATTTAAACGTTAGGTCGTGAATCCTGAAATGAAGATCGAGATGGTGTTTTAAGAATGCAAGGGTTATCGTCGTTAACTCTGAGGGTGATTCCAAAATGAGTCTAACGAGATAATGCCTTCGGTTTCGTTCGAACCCGAACGAACTTGTATGGATTGAATGCTTTCAACGCATCGTCAGGCGGACGATGAGCATTCTAAGTGATATGCTCTATAAAGGTAATCGTAGCCTCAAGCCTCATCAACCGGGAATGGCTAAAACAGGAGAGATGCAGCAAGGTTAGGTGGGTCATGCCCAAGCAGGACAAGATATTTCCCCTGTCTAGATGTCCCTTTTTATTTCGGCTGTGTGGGCGGTTTGCTAGCTAGAACCGCGGGGTTTATCTTGTTCGGGACTGTTCAGTAAGAAATGGTTCCGGCCTTGTGTTGCAGGGGATGAAGGGAGTAATCCTCGGTACGGTAATCTAGGCCCCGTACTGTGACGGGCGGTACCCCAGTAGCCCTGCCATTGTTGGAAATCCATTTTCCCTACGAGACCCTACGGTTTTGATTTGTATTACCCACTTTTGTGGCTAGTAGCTGGAATTTAATGAATGTAACAATTTCGGCTATTTTCTATTTACTTGAAAACCCTAGACACTATTATAATATCACTGGATTTCCTATGAAATGTTTTGGTTAGCGTAAGGTAAAAACTTACCCGTATTTATGTGTGGGAAGTCTTACGTGATACCTTTATTTTCAAATGTTTTTCAAAGTTAAGCAACTTTAAACCGTTTACTCATACCAGACCCATGTCTGACCCGGAGTTTATTTTTGTTTTCATAAACTCTAGGGTACCCAAATTTTTACGGGTAGCCAAGGGATTCAGGTTAGATTTGACGAATTCTGGAGGAGCAATGGAGCAGGAGGCTTCTACGTTTTGGATATGTGTATAAATATGGTGTTCCGCAGTGTTGATATCTCTGAGCTGTTTATCTGTATTGTATATTGACTTGTATTAACTAGACAGGTATTTATAACTGTCTAGTATGTGATGTATGATCTGTATAACTCTGATGTATGAAAATTTTGAAATAGTTATGTGATATATTATATTTTGTTCCTTTCCGCTGTGAGATTCTGATATTGTTGTTCTTTCTTCTCTATCTTTTCTATTTTCTCATCCCTTTCTTTCTTTATGATGATACGTCTTTCTGGTAGTAGAAAGGCGGGTCGTCACAGTTGGTATCAGAGCATAGGTTGGTGATAACCTTGGCTCTGGTAGGAAATTGTAACGACCCAGAATTTTTAGTAATTAAGATTTGAATATTTAATTAATTTTAAATATTAATAAGTGAATTTATAAGTCAAATAAATTTTATTTTGACTAATTGGATTTAATTGAATAATTAAATCAATAATTTAATATGTGAAATTATGGAAATAATTGAAAATTTGAGTTAAATATGATTGAAAATGATTTGTAAAATTTTATTATATCATATTGAAGTTAGAATGATATTTTAGAACTTTTAAAATCGAATTAAAAGTTTATTTGCGAAAATTGAATATTTTAATATTAAATCGACTAGTGAAAATAGTCAATTTTTGAATAGTCTCAGAATTGGACGAGACCAGTTCCATTGGATCCGTAATAGTTAGTTATTACTGGATTTCAATTTTCGTAGCAATCGGAGTTATCGTTTGATCGTGGCAGCTCGAAACGCATCGAATTATTTTTAATATTAATTTGGCGAGTTAAAATAGTCATTTTTCAAACAGTGTCGGATTTCGACGAAACCAATTTCATCGGATCCGTAATGTGATATTATTGTAAGGTTTCAAATTTCGTGTCAATTGGATTTACCGTTTGTCCGTTACAAATTAAAACGCCTAGAAAATCGTTTAAATCGGTTTAATTTAAATTGAACGTTTATTGCCATAACTCGCACAGATGTCCGAATTAGCTTTCGAAACCTGTTCCATTGTGTCCGGAACGCGGGGTAAACCCTAGAAACGCTGGTTACGGCGCGTAAATCGGAGTTTGGAATTTCCGAAATGAATAGTGTTTCGTTGGTTCCCTATAAATAGCACCCTCTCTCTCACAAATAAAAATAAAAATAAAATTAAACCCTAATTCTAAACTGCAGCCGCCACCCCTTCAATGGAAGGCCAGAAATTCGTTTCAATCTTCCCTTATAATCTTCCAATCCACAAACAATTAGAAGAAACTTTCAACATGAAAGTTGTAGAGGGCGACATGATCTTTAAATCTATACGGTTGTGATCGAGTTTCGTTGTAAGGATCGTCGACAAGATGGCCGCGTTTCCCTTGTATTGCACACGACTTTTCATGCAGAGCAGGGGCCCGAGCTTGCCTGGGTTGCGGCCGAGCATAGAGTGGATGATGGCGGTCCTGTTGGGGGTGTGGTGATGAAGTTTTGAGCATCGTGGTGGCCGAGATCTTGAACCCTAGTTTCTAGCTTATGGGTTCTATGGTGCGTGAATGTTATCTGGGATGAAGACGTGAAGAGGGAGATAGGGCGTGCGGTCATGACGTTGCTGGGTAAGATCCTACGGCCACGATTAGTTAGGGTTTAAATTTTTTAATTAAAGTTGTAAATTAATTATAGTTTAAATCGTGTAAACTTCACAAATGCATATCTTTTTCATACGAGGTCGAAAACGCGCGAAACAGGAAGCGTTGGAATCGTATGGACGAGTACTACGCGATAGAATTGGATTGGAGTCGTTTGGAGTTAGTGAGAATTTTGGGTAAAATTAAATGTCCGTTTAATTTTATTCGAAATAAATCGCTAAAACGAAATTGAAATCAAGGTGAGAACTTCTCACTCAATCGAATCAGTTTCGATTTTATTTTAAATAGTTAGATTTAAAATATTTGAATGCATGTTTGAATGATGATTGTTATCTATTGATTGTTAAAATAGACATTATGCGCCGTTAGTAAGCGGATGTTATTTATTAAAAACATATACCGCGAATATTTCATAAACAGTGAAATTGGTATTATATATAATAGCAATATATATATTGGCATATGTATATATTGGAGTTATTGATTTCCCGCATTTGTATAGCGGATGAGACCCTATTGCGCCGTTGTTAAGCGGATAATATTTTAAATCCCATATACCGCGATAATTCCGTACTGGAGCGGAATTGGTATTGTGCTAATGTTTATGGATGCAGGAAAACAGGTTGGAGGGATCCAACTGGATTCCTCAACAGTTTTTATTTGATTTCAGATATTTTGATATTTGATGGATTACCATATCGATATATGATATTGTTGTTGTCGTGATTGACTATTTGGTGTGTAGCATCATTGGACCAAGTTTTGGAATTTTAAAATGATTTTTATAAAGTGATTTTTTGAAAGTATACGTTATAAAATATTTTTGGGAATTTATCCATTTTAAATAAATAAACGTATAAATTTTAATGTTATAAAAATTATGATTTTTGAGAAATATAGTTAAAGGTTGATTTTTGAAAATATGAGGCTAATGATTTTATAAAAATAGTTTAATCAGGATTTTTGAAATTATTATAAAGAGTTGAAAATATAGGATTTATAAAATTTAATTATTTTATAAATCAAAATGGTGAAATTATAAAGGGGATTAAAGACGTTTTAAAAGAATAATAATATAAATTGATTTATATAAAAGATTTATAAATTGATAATTTATAAATGAAAATATTTGAATTATAAAACGAGTTTTTTATAAGTGTTAGAATGAATTCATAAATGAATGAAATTTATAGAATTATAAACGGTGAAGTATAAATGGAATTTTATAAGCAGTAGGTTTATAAAATTTGTAAAGTTATTAAAAGAATGGTTTTGGATAAATAATTGAATCTTACAAGTTATAAGATTTATAATTGTGAAGTTCAAAGGAACGATTTTGCAAACAAATAAATTATAAGTATTTCACTTATGTATGAACTTTTGTTTTATAATTGAGTTATAAATTGAATAGGTTAATAAAGGAATTTATAAAAGGAAGTTGCTATAAAATAAATAGAAATGGAGTCTATAAACGTTGTTTTATAAATTCGCAAACGACTTATTTTGATAAGTAAATTGTTGAAACCTATTAATGGAGTTATATTCACATTTTTGACTGTGAATAATCCTTTGAAATAAAATGAATAGAAGTGATGAAATTCGTTAACGTAGTATATTCACGTTTTTGAATAGTGAATAATATGTTAAAGAAATTGTTTTGAATGTGATGTTTTAAATAGAATTAAAACGATCTAACGATGTTTTAAAATGTGTTGAGATTCGAAACCATAGATTTCAACATTCATTGTTGAAATAGACGTTTTCGAGAAATAAAAGGAAATGGTGGACTATAACACTGTTGTTATAGTAAATGATTTCCGAAAGGAAATGTTTTGTATAGTATTGGGATTTATATATCTATTTTAATTTCGAATCCCTATACTAGTGATTTTGGGTTGTCGTAACGATGTTTTACGCAACATTCGTTTTGGCCCAAATAAATATGTTTAAGAGAATGATTTCCTTAAAGAATGAAATATATACTTAATTTCGATTTAAGTATATTGAATATTTTCCAAAGGTTGAAAATAAAAGATTTGTGAATTACTTATTAAATAAGTATGGAAATGTTTTCCAATATAAAGTGAATATTTTGAGATTTATCTTTTTGAAGATAAATTGAAATGAATAATTGAAATCGTATATGCATGGATATTTTGAAATATAAATTCACTAAGGAATTTATAAAAGAAAAGGAGAATTTGTCTAAAAATAAATATTGATTTATTTTTGAAGTGTGAAAATTATATATCTTGTAAAGATATCTTTGGGAAATAAATAATTTGGAAAATTATTTGGAATCTGGTGATGTTGTGCATATCCATTGATAGTTCAATAACCGACTATCAATATTTACCTTTGAATAGGTATTTGTTGGGATTTGTTGAATTTGAATGCTACACTTGTTTTTAAATTATTGCGCTCGTTATTCGGATTACCCATTCCGAATAGTGATACGACGTAATGGATAGCATTGAAGATCGGTGTTGAAGACCCGGTATTTGCGAGAGCGATAGGATGACCTGCCGATTGACTCTGCACCGAGTTGCTCCAGTATAGAGTTCTCCATATGTGATGGGAAATCCGATCAGGATTGTGGATATCTGGATTTCAAGGACTTCTTTGTAAGTGCCTTCGGTTCTGTTCGAGCCCGGAACAGACTTGTATGGATTGTATGTCTGACGTTACAAATTGAGATATAAAGCAAATTTCTTTCAAATATATTTCTGTTGGTGGCGGAGAATTTATTCTTTTAGCTTAACACCCTTCTCTGAGACGTATGAGCTCAGAGGTTATGTAGTTGAAGGTTATCAGCAATATATCCCAATTTGGTAATGTGACATGCTGAGTGTTGCTGTGAAATGATCATTGTGTTGATCATTTGTGATAGGATCATTTATTTGATCGTCTATCTTGGTGATCATTTCTATGATCATTTGTTGACCCAAAGCATGGCTTTTGTATAAAGTATGTTTTTGTGGACGTGACTTCGTCGAGCCTCACACCCCGGGAATGGCCAAAACAGGAAAGATGCAGCAAGGTTATGAGAGGTAGCGCCTTTTAGGGTATGTGCATTTCCTTCTGGAAAAGGGTGGTATCATGGTATGGAGCCCAGATACTTACTCATGTTGAAAACACTTTATGATTGTGTGAATTGATTATGAGCGCTCGGATAAAGGTCCCAAAGGACCGGGGGATGGCATACTCGGTCAGTTGTTACTCAGTTAGGGGTAACCCGGCCTTGTGTTGGTAGAGATCCGGTTTGGTTCTCGGGGATGTCCTTCCAGAGGCATTCTCATGTGGTAATGGGAAGTTCCTTGGCCTGATCATTCATTGGAAATCCAATTCCCAATACGAAACCTTGTACGGTTTTAGTTGTAGAACCTGCCATTTACTTATGGTGGTCACCACTGTTTAGATGGTAGCTATAGTAGGCATAGTTCGAAATGTCTATGCTGGCTAAGATTTATATTCTACTTTCGAAATTTTTTATACACTATGGACTAGTAATAATATCAAATGTTCTTTTAAATGCGTATCAAGCATCTTTGACTATCATAAGGAGAAATCTCCTCCGATTCTGTGTTTGCATTGTGTGTGTGTGCGAGAGGCCTTATGGTAGTCTCATTTTTAAAAGCATTGCGAATTGACTTTAAAAATATTCCTCTATTTTGTTTTCAAAGATAAATAAACTGTTTTGAGTTCTCACACCAGTCACATGACTGACTCGGAGTTTATTGTTTTCCTTCCTAAACTCTGGGTGCCCACCAATTTCCACACGGGCAGTCAAGAGTTAAGGTTTATCAGGATATTATGGAATTCAGGAGTTGCAGGAGGCAAGCTGGATGGCATGGCGTATTATTAGTATATAGTATTTCTTTTCCGCTGTTTGTTATTGTTTGTCGTTGTACACTCTGATGTAATGAAATGTAATGTGATGTAATGTAATAACTGATATAGTTCTTTATCTAAAGATTATTCATTTATCTATTATATGTTGTTCCGCTGCGAATTGTGAGATTCTGATGTTGTTTTGCTGTTTTCTTTCTATTTTCTATTTTCTTTTCTCTCTATTTTCTATCTTTTTCTCTCTCCTTCTGTCTTTTTCTTTTTCTTAAACATTGAGAATTCGTATTTCTGTTCATCTTGAATTAATCAATGGAGATTAGTGTATATTCAAGGAGTATGGATTTGCGGGTCTTCACAGGTGGTATCAGAGCATATGGTTAAGCGACAACCATGGTTCTGTTGGGTATTACTCATTAGAGATAGAGTCAGTAGTATTCTAGAATGAGTTTGAGTGTAATAATAGCTATGAGAGCGTATTTGTTAGTGGAAATATATAAAATTGTTTTATATTGTGATGATTGGTTTGTTGAGTGGTATATGGATTCTGGTTAATACGAGTAATTAACGTTGTTGATAGGGATCTCTAAACACTTGTACAGAACAATTCGACACAATATTGTTTTAAATTGGGTAAATGAAATAATTTTACCTTGAGTATATTTTATATATAAAGGAATAATTTTTTAGAATTATTAAAGTGTATATAAGTTGATTGTTTAGTTGTTTGAATAATCTAAATAAAAGAATAATTGTATAAGCAAATGAATTATAAGAAAAGAATTATAATTAAAGTGATTTGAAATTGTGAAATAAACTTATATATATGAGAAGTGAAACTATATGAATATATTTATAAATATGAGTTGAAATAAAAATGAATTTAAAGTTAAATGGAAATTTACTTTAGAATTGGAAGCTGAATTGATTTATAAGTGGGAATTTAAGTTAAGTAAAACCAATTGATGTTTATAAAATGAAATATAACTTAAAAGATGTTGAATGAAGTTGATATTAGTATCAAAGTAAAATAATAAAGTGAAGTGATAAATGTGAACTTGAGTTATATAAATGAAATTCAACTTTTGTAATTGAATTGAATGAATGGATTGAATGTTAATCAAATGAATGTGAATTAAATTGGTATGAAATAATGGATATAAGTGTTAATTCATAAAAATCTAATGTTATTGGAAGTTGAAAGATTGAATGAAAATCAATTTAATTAAACCAAATTGAATGAATATAAGCAAAGAAATTTGGTTGTAATTAATAAACATTGGTTGATATATGATTGTTAGTTGATTGTATATAATTCATTAAGTGTTAATGAAATTGAATTAATGAAATTGGAAGTTAAAGTAATTGGAATTCAATTGGAAGTTAAATGAATCTTAAATAGAATTGAACCAACTTGAATATGAATTAGTGAATATAAACTAATTGAAAACGAATGTTAGTAAAAACATCCACTGTTAATGAATCAAATGTGATTTAAATTGAAAACCAATTCATTGGATATGAATGAGAATATGAATATTTATTGGTTATGGATGATAGTTGGTTGATGTTTGCATTTGTTGCTTTAGTTGCATTTGCTATGTTAACATATATAGTTATTATGTTACTATATGTTGTATATTGATACTATTGTCTACATGCATGTTCTCATGTTGTTTGTTGAGTGTTTAGTAGGTGCGGATCGCGTTTGCTTCGCATTTGGAGCTCGCTTTCGCGCTATATTAACCGTATATGCTCGGTAATAAAATATAAGGTACATATCTCGGATTAAATATCGTACTTTTATACTTTTTTCCCTTCGGGATGCTTCATTACTTGATGAGATGTATATTTGTGATATATATACTGTCATTTTTTTTTCCGGATCGAGCCGCGCAAAGGAGACTATGGCGAATTTTTCTGAAAATTTAAGGCGTTAGAAAAATTTGAGAAAAATTGGAAAATTTTGAAAAACTATAACTTTAAATTGGAGTTGAAAGTTAAACAATAGTAGTTGCTTTTGAAAAGATAACTAAGTATGATTGGAAAACTTAGTAAAGTTATTGTAAGAAGTTTGACTATGGATTTTGGAAAGTTAATAGATTCTGTAACTTTTCTTACTTAATAATTTCGAGGACGAAATTCTTTTAAGGGGGGAAGATTGTAACGACCCAGGATTTTTAGTAATTAAAATTTGAATATTTAATTAATTTTGAATATTAATAAGTGAATTTATAAGTCAAATAAATTTTATTTTGACTAATTGGATTTAATTGAATAATTAAATCAATAATTTAATATGTGAAATTATGGAAATAATTGAAAATTTGAGTTAAATATGATTGAAAATGATTTGTAAAATTTTATTATATCATATTGAAGTTAGAATGATATTTTAGAACTTTTAAAATCGAATTAAAAGTTTATTTGTGAAAATTGAATATTTTAATATTAAATCGACTAGTGAAAATAGTCAATTTTTGAACAGTCTCAGAATTGGACGAGACTAGTTCCATTGGATCCGTAATAGTTAGCTATTACTGGATTTCAATTTTCGTAGCAATCGGAGTTATCGTTTGATCGTGGCAGCTCGAAACGCATCAAATTATTTTTAATATTAATTTGGCGAGTTAAAATAGTCATTTTTCAAACAGTGTCGGATTTCGACGATACCAATTTCATCGGATCCGTAATGTGATATTATTGTAAGGTTTCAAATTTCGTGTCAATTGTATTTACCTTTTGTCCGGTACAAATTAAAACGCCTAGAAAATCGTTTAAATCGGTTTAATTTAAATTGAACGTTTATTGCCATAACTCGCACAGATATCCGAATTAGCTTTCGAAACCTGTTCTATTGTGTTCAGAATGCGGGGTAAACCCTAGAAACGCTGGTTACGGCGCGTAAATCGGAGTTCGGAATTTCCGGAATGAATAGTGTTTCGTCGGTTCCCTATAAATAGCACCCTCTCTCTCACAAATAAAAATAAAATAAAATTAAACCCTAATTCTAAACTGCAGCCGCCACCCCTTCAATGGAAGGCCAGAAATTCGTTTCAATCTTCCCTTATAATCTTCCAATCCACAAACAATTAGAAGAAACTTTCAACATGAAAGTTGTAGAGGGCGACGTGATCTTTAAATCTATACGGTTGTGATCGAGTTTCGTTGCAAGGATCGTCGACAAGATGGCCACGTTTCCCTTGTATTGCGCACGACTTTTCATGCAGAGCAGGGGGCCGAGCTTGCTTCGGTTGTGGCCGAGCATAGAGTGGATGATGGCGGTCCTGTTGGGGGTGTGGTGATGAAGTTTTGAGCTTCGTGGTGGCCGAGATCTTGAACCCTAGTTTCTAGCTTATGGGTTCTATGGTGCGTGAATGTTATCTGGGATGAAGACGTGAAGAGGGAGATAGGGCATGCAGTCATGATGTTGCTGGGTGAGATCCCACGGCCACGATTAGTTAGGGTTTAATTTTTTTAATTAAAGTTGTAAATTAATTATAGTTTAAATCGTGTAAACTTCATAAATGCGTATCTTTTTCATACGAGGTTGAAAACGCGCGAAACAGGAAGCGTTGGAATCGTATGGACGAGTACTACGCGATTGAATTGGATTGGTGTCGTTTGGAGTTAGTGAGAATTTTGGGTAAAATTAAACGTCCGTTTAATTTTATTCGAAATAAATCGCTAAAACGAAATTGAAATCAAGGTGAGAACTTCTCACTCAATCGAATCAGTTTTGATTTTATTTTAAATAGTTAGATTTAAAATATTTGAATGATGATTGTTATCTATTGATTGTTAAAATAGACATTATGCGCCGTTAGTAAGCGGATGTTATTTATTAAAAACATATACCGTGAATATTTCATAAACAGTGAAATTGGTATTATATATAATAGCAATATATATATATTGGCATATGTATATATTGGAGTTATTGATTTCCCGCATTTGTATAGCGGATGAGACCCTATTGCGCCGTTGTTAAGCGGATAATATTTTAAATCCCATATACCGCGATAATTCCGTACTGGAGCGAAATTGGTATTGTGCTAATGTTTGTGGATGCAGGAAAACAGGTTGGAGGGATCCAACTGGATTCCTCAACAGTTTTTATTTGATTTCAGATATTTTGATATTTGATGGATTATCATATCGATATATGATATTGTTGTTGTCGTGATTGACTATTTGGTGTGTAGCATCATTGGACCAAGTTTTGGAATTTTAAAATGATTTTTATAAAGTGATTTTTTGAAAGTATACGTTATAAAATATTTTTGGGAATTTATCCATTTTAAATAAATAAACGTATAAATTTTAATGTAATAAAAATTATGATTTTTGAGAAATATAGTTAAAGGTTGATTTTTGAAAATATGAGGCTAATGATTTTATAAAAATAGTTTAATCGGGATTTTTGAAATTATTATAAAGAGTTGAAAATATAGGATTTATAAAATTTAATTATTTTATAAATCAAAATGGTGAAATTATAAAGGGGATTAAAGACGTTTTAAAAGAATAATAATATAAATTGATTTATATAAAAGATTTATAAATTGATAATTTATAAATGAAAATATTTGAATTATAAAACGAGTTTTTTATAAGTGTTAGAATGAATTCATAAATGAATGAAATTTATAGAATTATAAACGGTGAAGTATAAATGGAATTTTATAAGCAGTAGGTTTATAAAATTTGTAAAGTTATTAAAAGAATGGTTTTGGATAAATAATTGAATCTTATAAGTTATAAGATTTATAATTGTGAAGTTCAAAGGAACGATTTTGCAAACAAATAAATTATAAGTATTTCACTTATGATATGAACTTTTGTTTTATAATTGAGTTATAAATTGAATAGGTTAATAAAGGAATTTATAAAAGGAAGTTGTTATAAAATAAATAGAAATGGAGTCTATAAACGTTGTTTTATAAATTCGCAAACGACTTATTTTGATAAGTAAATTGTTGAAACCTATTAATGGAGTTATATTCACATTTTTGACTGTGAATAATCCTTCGAAATAAAATGAATAGAAGTGATGAAATTCGTTAACGTAGTATATTCACGTTTTTGAATAGTGAATAATATGTTAAAGAAATTGTTTTGAATGTGATGTTTTAAATAGAATTAAAACGATCTAACGATGTTTTAAAATGTGTTGAGATTCGAAACCATAGATTTCAACATTCATTGTTGAAATAGACGTTTTCGAGAAATAAAAGGAAATGGTGGACTATAACACTGTTGTTATAGTAAATGATTTCCGAAAGGAAATGTTTTGTATAGTATTGGGATTTATATATCTATTTTAATTTCGAATCCCTATACTAGTGATTTTGGGTTGTCGTAACGATGTTTTACGCAACATTCGTTTTGGCCCAAATAAATATGTTTAAGAGAATGATTTCCTTAAAGAATGAAATATATACTTAATTTCGATTTAAGTATATTGAATATTTTCCAAAGGTTGAAAATAAAAGATTTGTGAATTACTTATTAAATAAGTATGGAAATGTTTTCCAATATAAAGTGAATATTTTGAGATTTATCTTTTTGAAGATAAATTGAAATGAATAATTGAAATCGTATATGCATGGATATTTTGAAATATAAATTCACTAAGGAATTTATAAAAGAAAAGGAGAATTTGTCTAAAAATAAATATTGATTTATTTTTGAAGTGTGAAAATTATATATCTTGTAAAGATATCTTTGGGAAATAAATAATTTGGAAAATTATTTGGAATCTGGTGATGTTGTGCATATCCATTGATAATTCAATAACCGACTATCAATATTTACCTTTGAATAGGTATTTGTTGGGATTTGTTGAATTTGAATGCTACACTTGTTTTTAAATTATTGCGCTCGTTATTCGGATTACCCATTCCGAATAGTGATACGACGTAATGGATAGCATTGAAGATCGGTGTTCAAGACCTGGTATTTGCGAGAGAGATAGGATGACCTGTCGATTGACTCTGCACCGAGTTGCTCCGGTATAGAGTTCTCCATATGTGATGGGAAATCCGATCAGGATTGTGGATATCCGGATTTCAAGGACTTCTTTGTAAGTGCCTTCGGTTTTGTTCGAGCCCGGAACAGACTTGTATGGATTGTATGTCTGACGTTACAAATTGAGATATAAAGCAAATTTCTTTCAAATATATTTCTGTTGGTGGCGGAGAATTTATTCTTTTAGCTTAACACCCTTCTCTGAGACGTATGAGCTCAGAGGTTATGTAGTTGAATGTTATCAGCAATATATCCCAATTTGGTAATGTGACATGCTGAGTGTTGCTATGAAATGATCATTGTGTTGATCATTTGTGATAGGATCATTTATTTGATCGTCTATCTTAGTGATCATTTCTATGATCATTTGTTGACCCAAAGCATGGCTTTTGTATAAAGTATGTTTTTGTGGACGTGACTTTGTCGAGCCTCACACCCCGGGAATGGTCAAAACAGGAAAGATGCAGCAAGGTTATGAGGGGTAGCGCCCTTTAGGGTATGTGCATTTCCTTCTGGAAAAGGGTGGTATCATGGTATGGAGCCCAGATACTTACTCATGTTGAAAACACTTTATGATTGTGTGAATTGATTACGAGCGCTCGGATAAAGGTCCCAAAGGACCGGGGGATGGCATACTCGGTCAGTTGTTACTCAGTTAGGGGTAACCCGGCCTTGTGTTGGTAGAGATCCGGTTTGGTTCTCGGGGATGTCCTTCCAGAGGCATTCTCATGTGGCAATGGGAAGTTCCTTGGCCTGATCATTCGTTGGAAATCCAATTCCCAATACGAAACCTTGTACAGTTTTAGTTGTAGAACCTGCCATTTACTTATGGTGGTCACCACTGTTTAGATGGTAGCTATAGTAGGCATAGTTCGAAATGTCTATGCTGGCTAAGATTTATATTCTACTTTCTAAATTTTTTATACACTTTGCACTAGTAATAATATCAAATGTTCTTTTAAATGCGTATCAGCATCTTTGACTATCATAAGGAGAAATCTCCTCTGATTCTGCGTTTGCATTGTGTGTGTGTGCGGGAGGCCTTATGGTAGTCTCATTTTTAAAAGCATTGCGAATTGACTTTAAAAATATTCCTCTATTTTGTTTCCAAAGATAAATAAACTGTTTTGAGTTCTCACACCAGTCACATGACTGACTCAGAGTTTATTGTTTTCCTTTCTAAACTCTGGGTGCCCACCAATTTCCACACGGGCAGTCAAGAGTTAAGGTTTATCAGGATATTATGGAATTCAGGAGTTGCAGGAGGCAAGCTGGATGGTATGGCGTATTATTAGTATATAGTATTTCTTTTCCGCTGTTTGTTATTGTTTGTTGTTGTACACTCTGATGTAATGAAATGTAATGTGATGTAATGTAATAACTGATATAGTTCTTTATCTAAAGATTACTCATTTATCTATTATATGTTGTTCCGCTGCGAATTGTGAGATTCTGATGTTGTTCTGCTGTTTTCTTTCTATTTTCTATTTTCTTTTCTCTCTATTTTCTATCTTTTTCTCTCTCCTTCTGTCTTTTTCTTTTTCTTAAACATTGAGAATTCGTATTTCTGTCTATCTTGAATTAATCAATGGAGATTAGTGTATATTCAAGGAGTACGGATTTGCGGGTCTTCACAGAATTACTCATATAATAGAGTCAATAGTACTCTAAAAATGAGTTTGAGTGTATTAATAGATATGAGCGCGTATTTGTTAGTGAATATAAAATGGTTTTATATTGCGTTGATTGATTTATTAAGTGGTATATGAACCTTTATCGACACAGCCTCGAAAACTGTATCGAAGGGTTTTCTAAACACTCGAATAGAGCAATTCGACACAGTATTGTTTTTAAAAGTAGGGTACATGGAATAATTTTACCCAAAATTTTATTTTAATATAAAATAAATATTTTTCTGAAATAACTATATATAAACTTAGATGTTTGATTGTTAATAGTACAATCATATAAAATTTAAATATGAGTGGTTTATAACCAAATAAAATTATTTAAAAATGATTTTAAATAAAAAGGAATATAATTGAAATCTGATTAAACTAGAATTTAAGTCCCGGAAATTTGAAAGGTGTTTAAATGAATTTAAACAAAGGGATTTGGGAATTTAAAATCTTGGGAATGTTTAAAATGTTTTTCCAAAAATTTGAAGGCAATATTGGAATATTGTTTTGGAAAATATTGTTGAAAGGAAATTATTTTGAGAGGCAATTGTGGAAGCACTGAACTCACTTCAGTCGCTAGAAAATAATCCTGATAGTGATGACCACATCATCAGTATTCATTTTCGAGTTTCTAAAGTGATGGATTGCTACCAGGATATTGGTCATGATATTGTTTGGGGTTGTTGGGTATACAAGTTGTTTTAAAAAATTTCAAAAGAGAAATTTGCTTTGGTGAAAACAAGTGTTTGGAATTTAAAAATTTGATTTGATATACCAAGTAGGTATGTGTAGTATCATTTTAAAATGATTTTGGAAATGAAAACCAGGAAATTGAATTTTAAGAAAATTCTATTTAATAATGTGAAGGGTTTGAATAAATCAACTATTGAACTTATAAAGTAAAGTAGATATTAATAAGAAAAAAAATCGGGAATTTTGATCCCGGTATTAAAATTTAACTTAAGTAAATGAAAATAAAAAATATATTTGAGTTTAACCTGAGATAAGTTAAATGGAATTACAGTTCCAAATGAACTTAATTGGCTATAAAGTTTGAAGGTAAAATGATTGTAAATGTGAGATGGAAATTTATACCTTAAGATGCTAAGTGTTATATATATATACATAATCTGGAATTGTGATTATAAGATGAAATGACCCAAATGATCAATATAAGCTTTTATGTAGACAAATAAGTTTTGAGCTCATATATTGAGAAATAAATTTAAGGAATGGTAAGTAGCTAAATTGAACCGAAGTTGAGTTGGAATAAAATTGAAGTTAAATGAATTCAATCGAGTCATAAATAATATTGAATGAAATAAAATTCTTAAATAAATAAGTAAATGTAAAACCAAAGTAAGTAGTGAATTGGATTTAAATAGAAATGGTGTGAGTTGTAAACAAATCTAATTCAAGCATAAATTGAATGACTTTATTATAAATTCAATAATGAACTGTTAATGTAAATTAAGATTTAAGGATGGATAAAAGAATAAACTAATCAAAAAGATTAGTAAATAGTTGAGATTTGATTAAAGGAAAAATAAAATCAAAGATTTGAATGGAAATTGGTGTAATAGAATAAACCTAAGTTGTTGAGTGGGACAGTTTGAAGTAAATAAATGAAGTAAATAGTGAAATGATTATTTAAAATACTGGTTGTCAAGCTTAATAAAATGGTTTGGAATCAAACCTGTTGAAACGAAAGAAAATGCAACAGAAGGATTGTGAATAATTTAATTGGGATGAAATCAAGTGTAAATTGAATTGGACTCAATTTAAAATTTGTTATAAAGCTTAAGTGATTATCTATTCACAATAATATTGTTGAATTGCATATGGGAATGGGTTGTTTGAAGTAAAAGAGAATTAGATAAATTCTATGAATTATTGGAAGCAAAATAGGATGATTTTGAATATGAGTTTGTTTTGCACAAATGGATTATATGTCTAAGCAAGTAAGTGTAAATCACTTTAACTAAAAGGAATGATTTGAAAATCGATTGGAAATAATTGTAATAAGTGTTGGAAACCTTACATAAGTGCTTTTGGAAATATGTAATGCTAAATAAATGGAAACTCTGTCGAAACTTTTCGGAATTTGAAAACTATATAAAAAAAAAATTTTAGCAACGAAACAATTTCAAATTGAAAATTTAAAGTAAATTAATGAATGAAACTAATTTAAAAATAATAATAGGAATCAGTTATAAATGGAGATAGTCAATAAAGGTTCAATTTTCAGAGTTAAGAAAATTGAATTCATATGGAATCGGTAATTCAGATTTAAATAAGAATATATAAAGGCTAAAGTGGCAGAGTAATAATATAAAAGTATATATAATGCTTATATTAAGCTTAAGAAATGAATGGTGAAATTCTGAAGTAAAATGTGATACTGAGAAAATTATTCCAAGTGGATAGCATCAGAATAATGTGAATAAAAGAAATTGATATGGTTGATAATCAATGAATATAAATACGTAGGATAAACGTATATGATTTTATTCACGTAACAATTTGATCCAGATTCGAGCACAAAATTTCGAGATAGTTATGTCGATCCGAGTTAGGATTTTTCACTCGATTTTCGACGACGAACCATGGACATGGATTTTTATTGATTCTGGAAATTCTCTATCATAGTTGTGACTATGCAAGGAGAATGACAGTTTCGATCAAGAAACCAGATCTGAGTCCGCACTAGGAAGTCGGGTGGACAATACTAGTTCGGAAAAGAAATTGTGTGATCGAGAAAGCGATCAAATTTTATATTGTGTACGAATGGTATATGTACATCGTACAGGCTTGAATGAACAAATATTGAAATTCTGTAAAGAAGTCAATAAAATTTGGGAAAGAGTTAATACTGTAGATTTCAGAATTTAATTTCCAAAACGGATGTGTGGAATTTATTGTGTATTCCTTATATCTCAGGAAATTTGTTCATGATTCATCATAAATTATTAAACCAGTAATTCAGGAAATTGGAAGTTGAGTCGAATTTAATTGTGGTCAGGAATCCAGTTTGGATTATTGAACATCGAGAGACAAACTTTCGATAGTTTTAGGAGTGCTTATCCGGATTTATGTTCGGATAACTGGTGTTGTTTGTTAGAATAGACTGTTTGTTTGTTTGCTATTGTATGAATGATATGTATGTTTGGATGGTTAATATAAAAGTTTGTGGAATTAACTGTTGTTTAAATTTCGGGGACGAAATTCTTTTAAGGGGGAAGGAATGTAACAACCCGGATTTTTTGATAGCATATTTAATAAATATTTAATCTAATTTAAATTAAATATAAGCTTGTCAATGTTTAAATTCATGAGATCTTGAATATTTAACAGTTATATATGTTTGTCAAAGAAATTTTGGTTTGGAATTTTAAAATAGAATACTTCAAAACCATTTAAAACAAAATCGGTTTTATTCAATAGAATCGAATCAAAGACTTTATATTTTGATATTTGATAAAATACGTATGAATACAATTTTGGTTTTAAAATGATAAGTTTTAAAATAAACATTCAAAACTAGTATAAAACACAATCATAAATTATAAGATGTAATCAAAGTAACATAAATATACAAATATAAATTACAATTTGAAATGTATAAATACAAGTACTTTGTAGATCAAATGTTTAAAAATTTAATTACCAAATAAAATACAACTACTTGTCAGAGAAAAATAAGATAAGCCATACATATATATATGTTCACAAAACAAGAAATGATGCTCAGTATAAATGAACTTAGAAATGAAGTAATGAATAATAAAAGTTTAAATATATTCATAACAAAGATACCTTGTAGATTAAGTATGCATGAGACAAAGACAAATTAGATACTAATTATATGTGCTGTGTACAGTTTTATGAATCAGGAAACAAAGTTCACTTCAATATAAAACAAGTTTTACTTTAAATAAAAAATATATATAAGACAAACAGTTTTATATCAAACAAATATCTTTATACATGAAGCTTCATTCACAAGCCTTTGACCTGCAAAAGTACATCTCCATACAACTATCTATATATATACACAGCCGAAATAATGATAATTATGTAAACACATTTTACAACAAGCGTTTAATACTATCTGCTCTAGCCTACATCTTTGCCAGTTCAGGGATATTTAGCAAATCTTTCCTTTGCAGTAAATAAAATCTGCCATATTAGAACAAATAATAACTACACTAGAAACCACCTTCTTTTAAATATCTATATCTTCTTTATATATATGTTTACCTCTATTCTTTTTAGATTGTTCTGTAAGCCATAGTAAATCAGAGGAAACAAAAGAAGGAAATAGGCAGTAAAATCAACATTTTAATTCAAAACAAGAAACAGGCAAATTCAAAACAGTTTTAAATCATTAGAGGTTAGGAGCAGATTCATCTGCAGTTTTCATCACCTCTGTTTGTTCTTTGATTATGGAATTTTCCTGGCGAGTAAACAAATTAATTCATAGTCTAAGTTGAATTAAATATGTGTGAACCATCTGTGATTAATATGGTGCTTTGCTTGAATGTTTATTATAGTTTAACTCTGTATATATATATATATATATGCCTGGATTGTGTGTTTCTTCCTCTATGTTTGGTTACAGGTTGCAAACTGATCAGAGAATTTCAATTTTTTTTCTTTATCTGATCATTTTGGATTTTGAGTTCGAACAAACTAGTTTGTTTCCACCTGAGTTAAGGTTTTAATATAGCTTTCAATAGGTATGGATATATATAGTATTTAAATAAAAAATTATTTTTACAGGGAAACTCTAACATATGGAAATTTTGAATATGATGAATCAATGATTCAAGTTTATATTGTGAATCGTTGTTCGAAAACATGATTTTTAAAATAAAAATTGAGATTTTACATGGGTTATACCAACAGCAGTTATAGTTTATCAGAAATTGCTTCTTCTACAAATTTCCAGCGACCGGGAAATCGCTTTAAGTTGAAACTTTGCATGAAGTAAGCTTAGTAATCAAACATATCAGGAAAAATGCTAGGAAAAATTTCGAATGCGTGAATTTCTGGATGAAGTAAAAATAGGGTTTTGGGTTCATGGGTTTTAGGTTTTATGGATTTTCGATTTCGTCACCGTTGCATGATCAAGTGCCTCGCGCTTCGGGGAGGTGGACGAGGAAGGTATGGCTGAGGTACGGGCGGGGTTGCGTCACTGCAGGTGGTCGCATTTGGCCGGACGTGGCGAATTGTTATCGAGTGTTCGAACGTGGGTTTGAGTTACAGTTTTTTTTTTTGAATTCATGGATTTCGTGATGATTGGTGTTGCGATCTCGTATTTGGGGGCGAATTGTGATTTGTGGGTGGCGACGTGGGAGGCCGGAGGTGTGGCGAACCACCGTGCACGTGCACGGTGGTGTTTGGGGACGAACTGTCGTGTCTGTGTCGTGGTGAGATTTTTGCTTCGTGTTGCACTCGGGAATTTGCGTGTATGCTTCGAGTTATCAGGTGTGTATGTTCAATACCGCTGTTGCGTTCAAAACTAGCTAAAAAAAAATAAAAAAAGGGAAGAAGAAGATGGCGTACAGGAGGGCTCGAGTGATTCTAGGGAATAACTCGAAGTGGCGCACGAGATTGAATAGGGGAGGTCTCGGGTTAACTAATTACAGTTTTGCAATAGCATTGTAGATGATTAAAATTTGGTTTTCATAAATTTATAACACTGTGAAGACTTTGGATTCACGTCGTGATGATTTATTTAATACGTAACAATGTTTTTAAAATACTTAAATATTATTGTAATTAAGCACTTAATCTCAGTCAAGCATAAGATAATTAACATTTAAATGGTGTATAACAAATTGAATTTCAAATTAAGAAAAATTCTTATTAAATGTTAATTAAGATGAATCATTGATATTGATAAACTATTTTTGAAAAGTGGTTGAGGGTAATTACTTTATAATCAGAGATCGAGTTATAATTAAGAAAAAGGGGTAAATTTGAAATTAATTACTTAAAGTCAATTTATGAATGATTAATAATTACTTAATCGAGTAATTTAATTTAGAATAAATAGATGGTTAAGTAAGTAATTAGCAGTGATTAAATGGGAATTTAAGTTTGATTAATAATTAAGACCATTCATTAAAATGGTTAATTAAAGTAATTAATTACAAATAATTATGTGATAAATGCTGTGTGATAGTGTGAAAATAAAGTAATTATGTAATTAAGATTTAAGGATTAATAAAGAAATAAATAACTAAACAACCTGGAATGAAATAAGTAATTAATTGTTACTTAATGATTAATTAAATAGAGTTAAATGATTAACTCTCAAGTAATTAATTCTAAATTGAATTAATTACAAATAAGACTTGAAGGTGACTGCTTATAAACTGTTGTGATTGAATATCCGATTTAGATATTTATGAGATAATATCCTATGTTACTCTGTGATATGCTGTGTTATACCTATGATGCTCGTATATGTTTTATCTGTGATAAATGCTATGTTAATTAAATTACTTAAACTGTTAAGTTAATTAGACAACTTGGCCCTTAAAATGGCGGTTGGATTCGATGAGACCGGGATCGGAAGAATCAATTTTGATTCTCCGAAAACCACATCAATCCAATTTAAACGTTAGGTCGTGAATCCTAAAATGAAGATCGAGATGGTGTTTTCAGAATGCAAGGGTTATCATCGTTAATTCTGAGGGAAATTCCAAAATGAGTGTAACGAGATAATGCCTTCGGTTTCGTTCGAACCCGAACGAACTTGTATGGATTGAATGCTTTCAACACATCGTCAGGCGGACGATGAGCATTCTAAGTGATATGCTCTATAAAAGTAATCGTAGCCTCAAGCCTCATCAACCGGGAATGGCTAAAATAGGGGAGATGCAGCAAGGTTAGGTGGGTCATGCCCAAGCAGGACAAGATATTTCCCCTGTCTAGATGTCCCTTTTTATTTCGGCTGTGTGGGCGGTTTGGTAGCTAGAACCGCGGGGTTTATCTTGTTCGGGACTGTTCAGTAAGGAATGGTTCCGGCCTTGTGTTGCAGGGGATGAAGGGAGTAATCCTCGGTACGGTAATCTAGGCCCCGTACTGTGACGGGCGGTACCCCAGTAGCCCTGCCATTGTTGGAAATCCATTTTCCCTACGAGACCATACGGTTTTGATTTGTATTACCCACTTTTGTGGCTAGTAGCTGGAATTTAATGAATGTAACAATTTCGGCTATTTTCTATTTACTTGAAAACCCTAGACACTATTATAATATCACTGGATTTCCTATGAAATGTTTTGGTTAGCGTAAGGTAAAAACTTACCCGTATTTATGTGTGGGAAGTCTTACGTGATACCTTTATTTTCAAATGTTTTTCAAAGTTAAGCAACTTTAAACCGTTTACTCATACCAGACCCATGTCTGACCCGGAGTTTATTTTTGTTTTCATAAACTCTAGGGTACCCAAATTTTTACGGGTAGCCAAGGGATTCAGGTTAGATTTGACGAATTCTGGAGGAGCAATGGAGCAGGAGGCTTCTACGTTGTGGATATATGTATAAATATGGTGTTCCGCTGTGTTGATATCTCTGAGCTGTTTATCTGTATTGTATATTGACTTGTATTGACTAGACAGGTGTTTATAACTGTCTGGTATATGATGTATGATCTGTATAACTCTGATATATGTAAAATTTTGAAATAGTTATGTGATATATTATATTTTGTTCCTTTCCGCTGTGAGATTCTGATGTTGTTGTTCTTTCTTCTCTATCTTTTCTATTTTCTCATCCCTTTCTTTCTTTATGATGATACGTCTTTCTGGTAGTAGAAAGGCGGGTCGTCACAATTGGCATTTAATCATACAAAAATATAAACAATTAATATTCAATACATACTCAAACATCAATATATAATTGTTCATATCAAGCACGACAAATATCTACATAACCAAATTTACATCAAACAAACATAAATGTCCATGTACAAATATCCATCCACGATCATAAATATCCAATATACACTGCCGTATCCACCAATACAAACAACATCCAAACAATAACGTCTAAATAAATATCAAACAATAGCATTAATATCTAGTACCCACCAACATCATCACCATTAGAAATAGTAATGTCCACGTTTGGAAATTGTTGTACATATGCATTTGTGAGTTTACCTAGTTTCTTCTCTACCTTACTGACATGTGACTGGTTTTCTTCTACATCAATTAATTTGGCCACCCTCTCTAATGATGATCTCTATATTTTAACCAAATTTATTTCTTAATAATCAGTAAAATTTGTATTCTAACTATTATATTTGTGTATTAGAACCATTATAGAGAAATTTATTAGATTTTGTTTTTATTTTTCTTTTCATATAAAACAAATGAAAAATTCTTTAATTAATTTATATTTTAACTCAAATAAACTTATTCAATTTATTGGAACCAAAAGTATAATTTAACTTATATATTTGTTTAAATTATTGAGTGATTTAACTTATATATTTATTTAATTTACTGAGTGATTTAGTAAAATTTATATTTTAACTCAATGGATCCCCTGCAACACAAGACCGGACTATCCCTGACCTGGATAGACCGCATATGCTATCACCTTGGGTGTTCCCACCCTTTTTCGAGCTCTTTCCATAAATCGTAGAAATAATATCCGAGGGTATCTAGAAAGGTGATAAATACACCCTGATTGGGTGCTAGCCACTTAGCCTTGCTGCATCTCCCTTGCTTTTCAGTCATTCCTGGTTGATGAGGCTAGAGGCTACGATTAACTTTTAAGAAATTTTCCCTTAGATGCCCATTGTCCTCTAATGACAATGTACTGATAGCATTCATCCGTACAAGTCCGTTCCAGGTCCGAATGGAACTGAATGCACTATTTCTACTACATCCATTTTGGAATAGTCCTTAGGATTAGTATCCATTAGCCCTTGCACTTCATTGCTCCATCTTCGACTCCATACTCTTGTTTTCCTTTCGAAAACATATTCATTGGATTGAAGTGGTTTTCGGATAAATTATCCGATCCCGGTCTCTCTGAAACAACGCTCCATATTTCCAATAAACTCAACCCCAGTTCTTTAGGAAATAAATAGATGAAATAAGATCAGAAATCACCTCCTAACCGTTAGTGGACGGATTTCCTTATCACCATCGTAGAAACGAAACGAGTTTATACGTACAGAATAGCACCTCAAACGGTAACTGCACCATATAATCCTCATATTTTTCTTAGATAGTTATATTTTGTGTCCAGATTTGATAGTTGTTTTATTTAACTATCAAATAAACAACCGTTCAACCGAATACTTCATTTTCCGCTGAATACACCAAGTCTCGTTTTTATTTAATTTTATATAAATTAAAACTTTTTATACAAAAATATGTACTTATCTTATCGAATTTAGTATATTCGCAAACTATCTTTTTTTCAAAAATATTTGAAACCCTTTTTAAAATAATATGAAAAGTGTCACTGCGATATGAACCGATGGGTTCATAGCGCAATGGTTACATCTCTATCCCAGAGAAATCCAAGACTTAACCACAGGCACTCACTGCCTCTGATTATGACATGCGAGTATACCATCACTTCTCGAAACTTTATTTAAAAAATTTCAAAATAATACTTATGAAATTTCTATAATAATCTCTAAGTAAAACTTTTAGCGGATACTCTTTAAGATAAAAGTTGTTATATAATATTGAATATTGAATAATTTACCCCTTTAAAATAATAATACCGATTAATCTTAAAATATTAATTAACTTGCTATAAACTAACTTAATTAAATTTAAATATACTTTAAACGACTTTAAAACAACTTAAATAATTTATTTTCTGAAATATTCTATAAAAATTTTTAAATTTTCTAATTAGTACTTGAAATTCCTCCCTTTTAAAATAACTGAGTTTCTTGATAAAATATATTTTCCAATTCCCGTATAACCAGTCTAACATCTATAAATCTCTTTTGATTTATTCCCAGTTCGATTTACATCCCAATTCCATAAATCTGTTTTCAAATTTCTAAAAATAAATCTACCATTTATTTTTAAATCGATTTACCCATCTCCTTATAAATCCTCACCGTGAATTTTTAAATTCAATTTATCCACCGATAATTACTTCACTTTTCTTACAAACCTTGTTGATAAATTCTACAGTCTCATTTTCCGTTTATAACATTTTCACAACACTTAATCGATTTTAAATCGATTTCTAATTTAAATTTCATTTTCAGATTAATTTTTCCCAAAATAATCCGACTGTATTCCATAACTAACTAAATTCTATTCCACTTCCTTTTTATAATTAAAAATTCTATTTAAAATCTAGTACAACCATTCCATATTTTATTTTCAAAAATTCCTTTTTTATTCTTCCAACTATTTAAATCTTGATTTTAAAAACAAATCTTTTTATACTTAAACGATATCGCTTAAGTTCTATTATTTGAAAATCCTTTTATTTTCATTATTCCAAATCTCTATTTTTCATACCCCAAATAAAATTCCTAAATCAACTATTCATTTTTCCCAACTTTGTTTCTTAAAATTAACCCAAATTTCACTATAAATACTTTTAGTTCAAATTTCTTTTAATTTCTTTTTAAATTCAATTTCACATTTATGGTATTTAAAAGTACCAAAATCCAAACCACTGACACCATAGCACCAAATAAATTCAAGTCACGCTATAATTTATCCCAGATTTTTTCAACATATCATACCAATGAATATGAAAATAATTTCAACATTTTTGAGGAATCTAGTTGGATCCATCCTACCTGTTTTCCTGCACCTACAGACGTTAGCACAATACGAAAATACCAATCCCATTTTGAGGAGAAAATTGTAGTATATGGGGTCATCCACTATTACGCAGGGTGCATAGGGTCTCATCCGCGATATATACGTGGGAATATCAATCACTCCATTACACACACACACTACTACATATAATATCACATCCAACTGATAATAGTTTTATAAATTCATCCAAGCATCCAATAGCTTATTTTAACTAACTAAAATAAATAGCAGTAATCCAAATGAGTGAGATTTAACTCACCTTGATTTTTGAAACGGTTAGTCACCTAATTTTAAATTAAATTGAACGGACAGTCAATTTAATCTGAAATTCGCAGCTATCACCGATTTGATTTTAAATAAAATCCATATGTCGTACTGATCGATACAATCCCATCACGTCTTGTTTTGTTCAATTTCGATCTGACGAACAAGGTTTCCAAGTTATAATATTACAATTTTAAATAAAAGTTAAATATAAATTAATTAAAATTCCAATTTAGTCTCACCTCCCTAATCCATCTTCCCCTCCTCAAATTCAGACAGCTGCTCAAATTAGGACCATACTAGAAAGCACTACACACCTTCAAATCGGCCATGTCAGCCTTGTCAATGTCGCGATCCCACACAGGCAACTCCTTACTGCCCTCCACTCCCATTCTTCGATCATCCCCAATTCGAGCCTACCGCCCTCCAGTATCCTCGCACACACAAACCCTAGCCCCCGATCACGATCGAGCTCCTCAATCCTTGGCGTGGCACCGCTAGTAGACCTATTAAAATTTGCTCCTACCCATTTACCCTACTTATAAATGGGTTGGGTCAACTCATTTATGAATATCATAAAATGGGGTTATGGTTGGGTTAACCCATCTTTAAAAGGGTTATAAATGGGTAACCCATTTACCCATTTATTAAAAACATTAAATTTTAATATAAATTTGAAAAATAAGAATTTTGAACATACATTATAATTTTTCGTAGAGACTGACAGTTGTACTTAGAAAATAACAGGCTACATTATTTCCATATTTGAATTCTACCTAGTGCACAAGCCGCTATTTTTTGTTCAGACTGCAATAACTTTTTCGTTCTAACTCGGAATCAAGCGAGACTTCGACAGATCAACTCCAACCTAAATTACGGACAGTATGAAACACTCGAATACTTCATCGTGTGAACGCACACTGTGGTTCTCCAAGGGGACTGACAATTGTACTTAGAAAGTAACAGGCTACCACACATGCATATTGAACTCCGCCTTATGCAGAAGCCGCTATTTTTTTTGTTCAGTCCAAAATAACTCCTTTGTTCAAACTCGTAATCAGGCGAGACTTCGGCTGATCAACTCCTACTTAAATTACGGACAACATGGAACACTCGGATAGTTCATCATGTGAACGCACACTGTAGTTCTCCAAGGGGATTGACAGTTGTACTTAGAAAATATGAGGCTACCACATCTGCATATTGAACTCCACCTAGTGCAGAAGCCGCTATTTTTTTTGTTCAGACTGTAGTAACTCCTTTGTTTTAACTCGAATCAGGCAAGACTTCGACCGATCAACTCCTATCTAAATTACGGGTAGTACGAAACACTCAGATATTTCATCGAATGAACGCACACTGCAGTTCTCCAAAGGGACTGACAGTTGTATATAGAATATTATTTGAAGTATTTAAAATATAAACATAAGTACTTAATTCAAACAAGGGTTTAAAAGCATTAAGAAATATAAATAAAAATATATAAATATAATACATATGTAATTATATTACATAAGTTATAATAGCATAAGGGGTTTAAAACACAATTTGTAAATTAATTTAGAGAAAAGGGTTTAAGCTTAAATTTAATGGTTTTTGACAAATGTTTAATAAGTAGGATATGAAATTACAAGTGTAAATAAGATTAACATGTGTTGCCTTGAAAAATATTTTATGATAACAAGTGTAACAAAATTTAACAAGTGGCATTAAATTTTCTTTTAAATTTAATTTTTATTAACATGCATTAAAGAAATAAATCAGGCAACTCATTTTATTTCTAAGTTTTTCACTTCTCAATATACTTTCTTCTTCATTTCTAATAAATTCAAAAACATGCAAATCAATCTGAAATCAAATAAAGGCTTCTTTTCATACCTGTAAAAATCAAAACAGAAAAGATTCAAACCTCGAAATGGAGATTAAAATCAAAACCTGGGAATCAAAATACAAATCAGAGAAAAGAACAAAAAATAAAGGCTTCAAACTTGAAGCTGTTGATCATCTCAAAAGCTGAATCAAAACCAGATCAATTCAAGTATCAAGTTCTCAGATTAAAACAAAATTCCAGTCCTCTGTCTTCATTTCCAGTTCTCTTCTTTTCAAAACAGATTGGTGAGCAAACTAACCCATTAAAACCTGAATTTGTTATATATATATATATATATATATATATATATATATATATATATATATATCTTGATGAATGCTTGGACATGGTTGTGAATAATGTTGAATAGATTTACATATATCTGCATCTATATATATACACATATATATACTAGGATGTGCATGTCTGGAAATAAGCCTATGTTCTTAGTACAAGTTTCAAAGCTATTATTTTAAATAATTAGCGGCCCGCTAGTCCCAACGCCCTCTATTTCCCCATCGCGTACCCACACACACAGTCAACCACTACTCCTCCCTTCATGTGCAACTTCGCTACCCTTAACCCCATCGCGAATTGATCACGCTTTCGAATGATACCCCAACGCCTGCCACACCCGAGGCCATCTCCTCCCTAATCCCAAGCTAATCATGACCCTAACCAAGCCCTCGCTGTGCTCTACGTATGTGCATGCCCCTCCAACCTTGCTCGAGTTCTTAGGCATTGTGAATTTTGATCACAAGCAATCATTCCTCTTTTTTTTAATTTCCGTTCTTCGATCTCGTTTTCGATTGAAGGGAGAGAGGGGAAAAGAGGTAGGTGGTTTTAATTTGAAGACAACAAGTCTTTTTTTCCTGCGTATATTGAAGTTTTGAACTGATGGAATGCAAAAGAGGGAAGACGTGATTTATGAATGCATGGTTGCATGTTAGGATAGGTGTATAGTGTTTTGAGGTGAGGGGGAAAAGTGCTGATGTGAAAATATTGGTCAAGTCAATTATATATATATTATTTAAGTTTAAATCATCTCGGATTCTCAGCTTAAAATTTCGAACTCCTATCGAGGCATGCCGCTAGGCATTTATTATGTTATACCCCTATTCCGAATGCAACGGAAAAGGTTTCGAGCCCTAATTCGACTGTATAGGGAAGATAGCTTTTTGGACCCAATTATTATACTGAAGTTTCGATATAAGTTCCAACGCTTTTATATCTCATGCAATCAAACATTAAATCCAAACTCTACGAAATTTGAAATCCGATAATAATACACTATTACGGATCCAATGTAATTGGTTTCGTCGAATTCCAAGCCTATGTCTTGGAAGGCTATTTTTAACGTTAATTTGAACGATATTTTTTTTTTAAATTGAACAGATCACTTTTAAATCCAATTTAATAAAGTTTAATTATCTTCATCATTACTAATATGAATTTTATAAGCCTTTAAATTATTTTTATCGAGCCTAAATCTCAAGTATAATAATTTAACCAATATTCAATAATTAAGTTATCCAACAAATTGCTACATTTAAATTATGAATTTATTTTATAAATAAAAACCAAATTTTTATATTCAATATCAATCTATAATTCAAATTCAATATTTCTGAAACCTTTTAAATATTCAGAATTAATGTTGAAAAACTGAGTTGTCACATTCCTTCCCCCTTAAAAGAATTTCGTCCCCGAAATTGCTAAAGCGGGAAAAACGCTCCACACCCATTAACTTATTCCAAAACCCACTTAATAAAAATTCGACATTTCACTTTTCTACTCTTTTAGTTCCAACCAAAACAATTAGTCTTCAATTCTAGTTCCAAAATCCTTTATTTTGATTATAATTCGAAATCAAATTGTCGTTAACCATTTTTTTTTTAAATTTCTCAAACACCCATAATTTTCGAATTTTTTTTGGCAAAGTCTCCCCTGTATGGAGAGCCTTTTGCAATATGAAAAGAGAGATAAATATATATACATCAACCCACACGATCGGAAAAAAATATGCATCAATATTTCATATTTCTTAACCCGAAAATGCACCTTATTTTAGTGTTTTTAAGCAAGCGGCTTATTTTATTTTGCAATTCGTGCAAATCAAGCTAAGCAAAACCGCTCCAAGTACCTGTACATAGTCAATTTAAACACGTAAGTACCAAAACATGAATGTAAATAACATTTCACTTATTTAAATGTTTGAAACTCATAAGTTTCATAAGCAATGCTTGCTAAGCAACATTTACAAGAAATTTAAAGGTTCCATTACTAATTTAATTGCTTTCAACCAACCACATACTATTTCATTCAATTTGAACGATTTTCAACTAAATTTTCTTTCCTTCAAGTCATTTTTGAACCAAACAAACTTCCATTCCAAATTGATTAAAACCAATTTACTCACTTTCAATTCATTCGCACAATTTAGTTTACTTCCGTTTATGTCAAATGATAAATCATTCTATGCAAATTCGGTGATATTTATTTAATAAAATATCCACTTTAGTTTATAGCTATTCTAAATTGATTCGAACTCAATTTATATTCAGTTCTATTTCATTTCAAACTCATTGATGATCAATTCAGCTGCGCTATGTTCGAATCCATTTTATTTGGCCTCGGAATCGTTCCATGTTATTACATTAAATAACCTTTTCACAAGTTTATTCAAGCCATGCATCCATTTAAAATATAAATTTAAGTTCATTTCTTTTGCAACTAAATTCTATTCCATTTTAGATTAATTCTTATTTAATCAATTCCATTCCATTTACTAATTAATTCAATTAGTTCATTCACTCAATCCACTTCAAATTTCTAATTCCATACTCAAATTCATTCTTGAATTTATTTAAATGATATCAAGGCCATATTTAATTCATTTATACTCAAATTGTATTTTATTTGTAACCCAAGCCATTTCTGTTTCAATCCAATTTTATTTTATTCGACACGTTTCCATTATATTTAATTCACTTACAATCAAGCCGAATTTTATTTATAACTTAATTTCCATTTTCAAAATCCATTTTAAATCCACAATCCAATTTTATTCATCCAAATTAAGTTCCATTTTCCATATTTCCATTAACTAATTAATTATCAAATTCGTCCACTTTCATTCTATAACTCAATACTTGGTTTTTATTTCATTTTATTAAATTTCTTGAGTTCAATTTTATTTACAATTCAAGTTTGGGTTTTTATTTCATTACCAAAATATCAAACTCCTTTTATTTTGGCTTACCTATTCCTATTTTCAATTTTATAAGCAAACAACTTTTTTTTTCTTTTTTATCCAATTTATTTCAAACTCTATAAGCTTTTAAATTTTTTATTCCCATTCTACTTTCATTTAACTTAAGTTAAATTTAAACTTCAAAACAATTCTTTTAATTAATTTAAGTAAGAAATTAAATCCATCCAATATCATCTATAACTCAATTCAATTTTACTTTCAATTCAATCCAAATTCAACTCAATTTTATTTAACTTAGCTTAAGTTAAATTTCATCCATTTTAACTTTCTCATGTTAAAATTTTATTTCCAAAATCCAGCTCCCATATTTTTCTTTCCCTATTTAGAATCATTCTCAATTTATAAGTTTTTAACTTATTTCCTGATGATTTCTAAATTATTTAAATAAGGATTCTAGAATTCAAACACTCGGTATTTATTTCAAATCATTTTGAAATCAATTTTACACACACACACACATATATATATAACCCTTGTTCCAACAAAGCTTTCCATTGGAATTTTAAAAATTCACTTGGTTCCATCTAAAAGAATTCCTTTTCGGAATTTTCAAAACAATTTGTTTTTCCTCAAAACTATCCAAAAACAATGACCATGGAAACAATCCATCAATTAGAAACTCAAAAATGAACACCGATGATATCTCGATCATCAGCGGAATTACTTTCCCACGACCGAAGAGATTTCAGTGCTATATCCTTTCAAAAATCCATTTTCAAAACATTTTCCATTCAAAATATTTCCAAAATAATATTACTATTATTTATTTCAAAATACTTTGGGAAACATTTATGAAAATCTCCGGGATTTGAATTCCTGAACCCCAGATTGATTCCATTTCAATTTTATCTCACTTGTATAATTCATACTTATACAATCTTCCTTTGGTTATATATAATCATTTAAACATTTCATAATCTTATTTTGATTATATAATACTATCATCCAAACACTTCAAATATACCATAATAATTGCTGAATGTTATTTCCTTTATATAAAAATATAATTTGGGTTAAATTATTTCATTTACCCGCTTTAAAACCATACTGTGTGAGTTTACCAGGTTCAAGTGTTTACAAACTCCTATCGAATTAGTGGCATCCGACTACTCGATTAGATTTTATCTACCACTCAACCAATAAGTCAATACAATATAAAACCATATATATACACTAACAAATATGCGCTCATATCTATTAATGCGCTCAAACTCAATCTAGAGTACTACTGACTCAATATCTAATGAGCAATTCCCACCAGAGCCAAGGTTCTCGCTTAACTCGCTCTGATACCAAGTGTAACGGCCCGAGAAGTTTTGACCCTTGAAAATCGACAATTATACATTCACTATATAAGATGTTAAATATTCAAGTGTCGGAAATGCCAGGTCATTAGGGGTTGAAGAAGAAAAGGTAGAAAAAAATAGAAAACAACAACATCAGAGTATCACAATCACAGCGGAACAAAATGTAATATATAGTAACAGATTTTTAATATAAAGGAATCAGTAACTGTTATATACTTATAACCACAGAGTACAATAGACAATAATCAATCCGGACAGTTTTGATAACTTGTTTTACACAGCAGAATAATAATCAAGTGGAAGTATGCCTTTGCCATCCAGCTCGTCTCTTGAGCACCATAGAATCCTATCCTGAATCTGTAATACTCAGTCTAACCCGAGCATTATAATAAAAAAACATCCGAGTCAATCGGAAAAATCAGCGTGAGAAAACTCACTCAATTAGAATTATTATTGTTTTCCCAAACCCTTTTAAAAACAAAGGTATCTCGTAAGACCACACAACAAATAACACGAAGGGTTTCTACCTTACGATAACCAAAACATTTCATATCAAATCCTCTAATATTATTTTAGTGTCTAACTACAAATACTTATTCAAATAGCTAAAATGCTTGCATCCCACGTTCCAACATAGTTAGGCACAATCAACACCGTGCAATGCTTATTGGAGGATGGGTTCCATATGAATAACTAGGCACTGGGGTATCACCTGTCATAGTACATGTCTAGAACAGCGTACAGAGGACCACCCCGGGATCCCCTGCAACACAAGACCAGACTATCCCTGACCTGGATAGGCCGAATATGCTATCGTCTCGGGTGTTCCCACCCCTTTTCGACTCCTTCCATAAATTGTAGAAATAATATCCAAGGGTATCTATAAAGGTGATAAATGTACGCTAACTGGGTGCTAACACTTAGCCTTGCTGCATCTCCCCTGCTTTTAAAGTATTTTCAGTCACTCCCAGTTGAGAATGTAGTGATAGCATTCGTCCGTACAAGTCCATTCCGGGTCTGAACGAAAACGAAGGCACTATTCCTACTACATCCATTTTGGAATAATCCTAAGGATTAGTAGCGATTATCCCTTACACTTCATTGCTCCATATTCGGCTCTATGATCTTATTTTCCTTTCGAAAACTTATTCGTTGGATCGATGTGGTTTTCGGATAACTTATCCGATCTCGCTCTCTCCGAAATAACGTTCTATATTTCCCGTAAACTCAACCCCAATTCTTTAGGAAATAAACAAGCGATATAAGTTCGAAGATCACCTCCTAATCGTTAGTGGACGGATTTCCTTATCATCATCCTAGAAGAACAAAACGAGTTTGTAGGTACAATATAGCACCTCGAACAGCCAACTGCACCATATAATCCTCGTATTTCTCCTAGATATTCCCAAAAGTTATATTTTGGGTCCAGATTTGATAGTCGGTTATTTAAATATCAAATAAACAATCGTTCAACCAAATACTTCATTTTCCACTGAAAAAACCAAGTCTCATTTTTATTTAATTTTATATAAATTGAAACCCTTTGTCCAAAAATATGTACTTATCTTATCGAATTTAGTATATTCGCAAACTATCTTTTTTTTTCAAAAATATTTGAAAACCTTTTTAAAATTATATAGAAAGTACCACTGTGGTATCCAACCATGGATTCACAGCTTAATGGTTACGTCTCTATCCTTGAGAAATCCAAGACTTAACTACAGACAGTCACTTCCTCGATTACGCCATGCGAGTATACCATTACATCCCGGAACTTTATTTAAAAAATTCCAAAATAATACTTATGAAATTTCTATAATAATCTCTAAGTAAAACTTTTGGCGAATACTCTTTAAAATAAAAGTTATTATATAATATTGAATAATTTACATAATTAAAATAACAATACCGATTAATCTTTAAATAATAATTAACTTACTGTAAACTAACATAATTAATATTTAAATATACTTTAAAATAATTTAAAACAACTTAAATAATTTATTTTTTGAAATATTCTTTAACACTTTTTGAAGTTTCTAGCTAATATTTGAAAATTGTCCCTTTTAAAATAACTGAATTTCTCGATAAAAATAAATTTTCCAATTCCTATATAACCAGTCTAACACCTATAAATCTCATTCGATTTATTCCCAATTCAATTTACATCCCAATTCCATAAATCCCTTTCCGCATTTCTAAAAATAAATCTATAATTTATTTTTAAACCAATTTACCCATCTCCTTATAAATCCTCATCGTGAATTTTTAGTTTCAGTTTATCCACCGATAACCACTTCACTTTATTTACAAACCTTGTTTATAAATTCTATAGTCTCATTTCTCGTCAAAACGTTTTCACAACCCTTAATCGATTTTAAATCGGTTTCTACTTTAAATTTCATTTTTAAATTAACTTTTCCCAAAATAATCTGACTGTATTCCAAAACCAACTAAACTCCTATTCCACTTCTTTTTTACAATTAAAAATTCTATAATCTAGTACAACTATTCCATATTTTATTTTCAGAATTTCCTTTTTCGTTCTTCCAACTATTTAAATCTCGATTTAAAAATAAATCATTTTATACTTAAACGATATCGCTTAAGTTCAATTATTTGAAAGTCCCTTTATTTACATTATTCCAAATCTCTGTTTATCCTATCCCGAATAAAACCGAAATCAACCATCCATTTTTCCCAACTTCATTTCTTTAAATTAATCCAAATTTCACAATAAATATTTTTACTCCGAATTTTCTTTTAACTTCTTTTTAAATTCAGTTTACACATTTAAGGTATTTTAAAATACCAAAATCCAAACCAGCAACACCATAGCACCAAATAATTTCAAACACGCTATAATATGTCACAGATTTTCCAACTTATCATACCACTGAATATGAAAATAATTTCAACATTTTTGAGGAATCTAGTTTGATCTGTCCAACCTGTTTCCCTACATCCACAGACGTTAGCACAGTATAAAATACCAATCCCACTTTCAGGGGGATATCGTGGTATATAAGGTCATCCGCTATTATGCGGGTAGCATAGGGTCTCATCCACTATATATACACGAGAATATCAATCACTCCAACATATATGTACTACTGTATATAATATCACATCCAATTGATAATAATTTTACGAATTCATCCAAGCATCAGTAGCTTATTTTAACTAATTAAAATAAATAGCAGTAATCCAAATGAGTGAGATTTAACTCACCTTGATTTTTGAAACGGTTAGTCACCCAATTTTAAATTAAATTGAACTGACAATCAATTTAATCTAAAATCGTAGCTATTCCCGATTTGATTTTAAATAAATTTCAGTTGTCGTACTCGTCGATACAATCGCATCACATCTTGTTTTCTTCAATTTTGATCTAACGAACAAGGTTTCCAAGTTAAAATATTACAATTTTTAAACAAAAGTTAAATATAAATTAATTAAAATTCCAATTTAATCTCACCTCACTAATCCATCTTCCCCTCGTCAAATTAAGATAGTTACTCAAACTTGGACCATACTAGAAAGCACTGCACACATACATCGGCCATGTCAGCCTCATCAATGTCGCAATCCCACACAGGCAACTCCTCACTGCCTTCCACACCCACTCATCGATCATCCCCAATTCGAGCCTGCCCCCATCTAGTATCCTTGAACACACAAATTCTAACCCCCGATCATGATCGAGCTCCTCACTTCCAAGCGTGGCACCGCTAATCCCAATGCCTTCTCTCTCCCCAACGCGTACCGACATGTGCAGTCAACCATTGCTCCTCCCCTCACGTGAAACTTTTCTACTCTTAACGCCGTCGTAACTTGATCGTGCCCTCGAACGACACCCCATCGCCAGCCACACTCGAGGCCATCTCCACCCATTCCCATGCTCACCACGACCCTAACCAAGCCTTCGCCTTTCTCCACGTATGCGCGTGCCTCTCCAACCTTGCTCGAGTTCATAGGCATCGTTAATTTTGATTGCAAGCAATCCTTACTCTTTTTTTAAAATTTATGTTCTTTGATGTCGTTTTCGATTGAAGGGAGAGAAGGGGAAAGAGGTACGCTGTTTTTAATTTGAAGACAACGAGTTTTTTCCCCCTGCGTATATTGAAGTTTCGAACTGATGGAATGGAAAAGAGGGAAGACGTGATTTATGAATGCAGGGTTGCGTGTTAGGATAGGTGTATAGTGTTTTGAGGTGAGGGGGAAAAAGTGTTGATGTGAAAATATTGGTCAAGTCAATTATATATATTATTTAAATTTAATTCGTCTCGGTTTCGTAGCTTAAAATTTCAACTCCTTTCGAGGCATGCCGCTAGGCATTTATAATGTTATACCCCTATTCTGAATGCAATGGAAAAGATTTCGAGCCCAAATTCGATCGTATGGATATGATATTTTTTTGGACCCAATTATTGTATTGAATTTTCGATATGAATTCCGACGTGTTTATATCCCGTTTGATCAAACATTAAATCCAAATGCTACAAAATTTGGAATCCGATAATAATACACTATTACAGATCCAATGAAACTAGTTTCGTAGAATTCAGAGATTGTGTCTCGAAAGGCTATTTTTAACGTCAATTTAAACGATATATATATATTAAAATTGTAAAAATCAATTTAAAAAGAGATTCATTATCTTCATCATTACTAATATGAATTTTGTAAGCCTTTAAATTATTTTTATCGAGCTTAAAACTCAAGATACAATAATTTAACCAATATTCAATTATTAAATTCAATAATTAAGTTATCCAGTAAATTGCTATATTTAAATTCTGAATTTATTTTATAAATAAAAACCAAATGATTATATTCAAAATAAATCTATAATTCGAATTAAATATTTAAAAACTTTTAAATATTTAGAATTAAACGCCGAAAAATCTGGGTCATTACAAACTTATAATCTTTTAAAACAAATTTTCCATGTCAAATTAAATTATTAATATTGCGCTAATTACAGCTTTCAAATTTCAGTTGAGATAAATGCAATAATTATAATGTAAAATCCAATAAATTCATTTATCTTGATTTTCATCTATTATTCGATCAACTATCCCTTTATGGACTAATTAACATTGGTTTACCTTTTATTACATCAATACTCTACAATTATCATCTTAATTCATATTAACTACAATATTAAATTAGATTAATTGCAATATTTCAATGGTATTAAATTTTTATCGATTTCCACATTAATTTACCAGATTAGATAACCAAATGATAATTGAAGAAATTATTATACATTACTAATTCAAACACATTCCCAAGCTTATTATTTACAAACGAAAGCGCCTAAATTTACATACTGTTTAATTTATCTTCATATTTCAATTAATAACATATAATTTACAACATTAAATTCAACATAAAAATTTGTTTCTTTATTTACAATTATCACCAGATTAACTTTATAATTACATCAATTACTTGAAATTACATTCAACTAGCCATCGAATGCCTTAAATTAACGTTACTAAAATTATATTCTAGCTATTTTTCTCATTATCAAAACTTAAACTTTTTTCTTTCCACAACATTAAATTCCAAAACTTATTTAACTAATAAGTTTGATAATCAAAAATTATGTGTCATTATAATTTTGGTATGTTCCCTTCAACTATACGCAAACATATAGTCCCACGGATCCTACAATTGGATATGTCCCACATCAGTATAATGTATACATAATTGCTGTTAGCCTTTTGCAGTATGCAGACTTCTATTGTGTAACGCTACTAATCTTGCATTCTAACCTATAAAAACCTGTAATTTTCGATCATTGAAAATAACAGATTTAATAAAGTTTGTGATTTAATGTTGGAAGAAGTAAAAATTTGTGATTTAATAATAAGAATATAACTAGAATGAAATGTAATATTATCAGTTTAAGGTAATTGTTAGCTGCTTTAAATGTGATTCCAATTAATTGAAATTACTAAAAAGTTATAAATGGTTATTGATTGTAAATTTATTGTAATAATGTGTATTAATTAACAGTTGGATTAAAAGATTTATTGATAATTCAAATATGTATAAATTTATGAAATATCATGTAACTAGTTGTAACTGAATAAATTTAGTGTTGTGTAAATAACTATAACATTTGTGTATAGATAAAAAACATACTAATGTGATTAAATATAGAAATGGTGATAATTGTTATTTGTAACCAATTTATTCATCAGTCATAATTAAATGAAATTAAATGTTACGTAAGATGAGTCAGGATGATAAATGTAAAAGGTGAATGCAATAAAATGTACAGAAATGTCAGTTATATTCATAAGGCAAAAATTTATTTAATAAAGGAGTGCAATAAAGATAAATAAACTTACTGAGATTTTAAATTATAATAAAATTGACAAAAATTCAATGTAATTGAAATACTACAACTAATACAGTAGATGTGACGACCTGGAATTTCTGTATATTTGAAATTGAAATACTTAGTTGATATTAAATATTTGAAAGGTTAGTTTAATTTGAATTTCAAATATCACTGTTTATTTGGGCAATTAAATTATTGAATTTAATAAAAGGAAATTGGGTAAAATATTGAATCATGAGTTTTAGGCTTGTTAAAAATATTTCAATAGCTTATAAAATATATATTAATAGTATTGTTGATAATGGATGCTTTATAATTGAATTTGGTAGTTTTTTGTTAAATTTTGAAATTTAACGTTTAAATCAATATTTAAAAATAGTCTTCCGGGGCATAGTCTCTGAATTTGACGAAACCAGTTCTATTAGATCCGTAATAGTGTATTATTATCGGATTTCAATTTTCTTAGTGTTTGGAGTGATCATTTGGCCATACGTTATATAAACACGCTAAAATCTATATCGAAAATTTAATATAATAGCTTGGTCCAAAAAGCTATCTTCTTCATACGATCGAATTAGGACATGAAACATTTTTTATTGCATTAGAAATAGGGGTATAATATTATAAACGTCTGTCGGCACGCCTTGATAGGAAGAAAAATATTTAAGCATCGAATTGAAGACGATTTAAATTTGAATTTAAATTTAAAAATAAATAATATAATTGCATTGGAATACTGTAGAAGCCTATGCTGACACGCAAGGCAATTTAAGAACACGTTTTCTCCCTGGTGTAACACGCTTCTTCTTTTTAAAATAAAATAAAATAAAATATGGCCGAACAAATAATCTCCCTCGCTCATTTCCTTCACTTCAAATCAGTATATTTCAATTTAAACAAACAAAACAAAAATGGCTGAAATAAATATTATCAAATAAAATGGCTAAGAAAATCAAAAGGGAGTCGCATATCTCTTTTCCCTTTCCTTCAAATTCAAATCGAAATCATAAAAAAAAGTAAATCAGAGAGATCGATTTGCGAATGAATTCGTGGTCGAATCGGGGGCATGAGCCGTGGTTGTCTCGAGTCGGTAGAGCATGGGTTGGATGTAGGTGCGGTGGCGTTGGGGAATATGCTCGAGTTCGATCAAGATCAAGGAAGGCCGTTCAAATTCAAATCGCGGTGATATAATCGTTGAGGGCACGCACGTAGCTGAGGTTCGATCGAAGTGTAGGGTAGGCCCAACGGACGGTGAAAGTGTCAGTAGGGATTCAAGGCGATCTAGAGATGGCTGGCATGGGGAAGGGCAGAGATAGGCGGAGGAAGTGATAGCTCACTGTTCGATTTGGGGTCATTCTCATGTTTGAAACCCTTTTGTGAGGTATAGCATTGTTAATTAAAATAATTTCTGTGATTTATCTAGTCATTAGTATATATGAAAAAATAATAAAAAATATATAACTTAACATTTTATATTTCAGTAAGGTGAAAAGAATTTTTTTTATTTACTGAAAATAGATGTATACAAAGGAAAAATATGTTAAAGTGGGAATTTTAAAGGAATTTTATTTTAGAATTTAATGTATATATATAGATAAAACAGAAAACGTGTATAGATAAGGTTTGGAAATATAGAACTTTTAAAATGGGAAGTTTATGTAAAATTAAAATTTTGAAATCTATAAATTATTTTTATACATATAGTTTCAAAAGAGAATAAATATACTTATATATATTCACTTACTATTTCATTTTAAAAATAAATATTAAGGTGGGTAACTTATTTAATCGCTTATTTAATTTATTTTAGTTACTAAAAGATCTTTAAAAGGAAATTAATTTTGAATTAGTTATGTGTTTAAATTAAATCATTAGTTAAAATATAAAATTATTAAATGGTAACTAATTGGTTCGATCAATTCGAATATTAATAAATTCCTTGTAATGTTTGTTACAAGGTCTAAAAATCATGAAGAAAACAAGTCGAGATGGAAATAGGTTGCAAATCAAAAATCAAATATGAGTTAATCTCACTCATATGCAATGCCTTTTAAATTTAAATAGTTAAATTTAAATTATTGCTTGAATGATTGGATTGGCTGGATGTGATTTTAGATATAGTAGTATATAGTATATATTGGAGTGATTGATTTCCCACATTATATAGCAGATGAGACCATATGCGCCCCGCATAATAGCGGATGACTCCATATACCATGATATTCCACCTCGAAGTGGAATTGGTATTTTAAATTGTTATGCTAACATTTGTGGGTGCAGGGAGACAGGTTGGAGGGATCCTACTGGATTCCTCAAAACGTTGAAGTTATTTTATGTTCAGCGATGTTATTTATGTGATAGTCTGTGATAATTATATTGTTTATATTGGAAATTGAAATTTATTGAATGCTATGACTTGGTTGAAAATATATTGGTATTTGATAAAATGAAAAATGTATAAGCTTGAATTTTTTTAAAGGAAATAATAAGAGAGAATTTTTTTTAAGTAAATAATATAGTAAATTAGGATAATTAAAGATTGAATTTGAAAAATATATATAAGTTTGATTTTAAAATCCTACTAAATAAATACGAGTATGGAAAAAAAGATAGAGATTTAAATAAATGAAAATAAAGAGTTTTGGAACTTACGTGATATTGTTTAAAAATTTAAAGGATTTCATTTTCAAAATTTAAGATTTAAATGTTTGGGAAGAAATCAAAAGGGGTAGAATTTTGAATGAAATGGATATTTCAGTTTAAATAAGATTTTAAACCATAAATAAGAAATGAATATGGAGTTGATGGGTTTTGGAATAAATTTGGGGAAGTAAAAGGAATTTATTTTACAATGGAGTTGATTTTGCAAATCGATTTGAAAATGGATTAAGTGTTGAAACCGTGATTTAAAAGGTGGATGAGGTTATGGAATTTATAAACAAGGTTTATAAATAAAGTGAAATAAGATATCATTGTATATTTGAAGTATAAATTCACGGAGGGAATGTATAATGGAATGGGTAATGTTTTTAAAAATAAATAGTGATTTATTTTTAAAAAGCGTGGAAAGGAAAGTGTATTTCCCTTAAAAACCGAGTATATTTTCAAAGAAAGATTTCTAAGTATAAGTTAGAGGTTTTAAAGTGATTTTTAAAGAATGTTTTAAGAGGAATTTTATTATTTAAATTGTTTTATAATTTTAAAAGTAAATATTTATTTAAATTAACTATATTAGTAATTATTTTAAAGGTTTAACCAGTATTATGATTTTAAAGATAATTATTAATATTTATATTTTATAAAGTAGTTTTGTTTTTAAAGATAGTTTGGTTAAAGTTTTCATTTGAAAACTTGTATAGAATTTCATAACTTTTATTTTAAATTTAGTTTGGTGTAAGTTTATCTGAGAAGTATTATAAATTTCCTTAACTAGTATTTTAAATAAAGTTTTTTAAATAATTTTTATTTTAAGTATTTTAAAAGTATATATTTTGGATAAAGTGATTTAATTTATTTTAAAATCTAAAGTAATTAGACTTGGGGATTTTCAGAGGAAATAAACAATATTTGTAAATTTATTCCGCGAGAGGAAAGTGTTTTTAAAACTATTTTTTCAAAGGGTTGTAGTGTAGAAAAAAATAGCTTGCGAGGATATGTCAAAATAAATAATTTGGGAAAATTATTTAAATCTGATGATTGTTGTGAATGTTATTTGATAGTTAAGTAACCAACTATCAATATTGGATAATGCGCTGACCGTTTCGAAGAGACCATGATCGAAATTTATTTTTCGAAAACCACTTCGATCTGGTTTGAACGTTTTCATGAGGAAGACAAGAGCTGGGAGTCGAAGATGGAGTAGTGAAGTGCAAGGGCTAATCGCTATTAATCCTGAAGGTAATTCCAAAATAGATGTAATAGGAGTAGTGCCTTCGGTTCCGTTCGAATCTAGAACAGACTTGTATGGACAAATGCTTTTGGAACATCGTCAGGAGGACGATGAGCATTCTAAGTGATTGTGTGCTAAAAAGGTAACGCACAGGGAATGGCTAAAACATGGGAGGTGCACACAAGGCTAAGTGGCTAGCAACCAATTAGGGTTAACGTCACCCCTGTCTAGATGTCCCTTTATATCGGGTTTGTGGGCGGTTGCTAATCCCAACCGTGGGGTGAACTTTTTCGGACTATCCAGTAAGGGGTAGCTCCAGTCTTGTGATGTAGGTGATCATGGTGGATCCTCAGTACGGTGATCTAGACCACGTACTATGATGGGCGGTACCCCAGTAGCCCTGCCATTAATGGAAATCCATTTTCCTACGTGCCATTAAGATTTTGTTTGTATACCTATTGACGCAGCGGAAATACGGAAAAACAGATGAAACGGTGAAAATGGCAATCAGTGGATTGAAAATACTGCAAGGCCCAAATTCGTTGATCCAAAGATACCGAATTCTTGCTATCTCTGACACGTTGATCGCGCACGATACCGTGAAGAGAGATCTGCAATTCTTCGAGCGTTGATCAAGCGCACTTGATTTCGCGAATTGGCTTCAACGATCGAAGATTCGAGCGCACTCGAATGTCGAAAGTGGAGATAGGAGATCACACTCAACTACCAATTTAATGAAAGCACAAAGCTATCAGACATGAATTTTATTCAAACATAACCAAGTTACAAATGACCAACACAAGCGCTATTTATAGCGTTTTACAACTATGACCCTTAAGTCATTACACGACCTACGACTTACTTAGGTCGTACGCGACCTCACAACATACAACACATATACACAAACACGAACGACTTATCAATCAACGACCTAAATACACACGGGTTACGACTTATACATCCACGCGACTTAATAGTTACAACACAGAATTACAACGACTAAAAATTGACACGACTTAACCCCCAACGACTCAAGAGAATAACCTCTGCACCACTTCACGCGACCTAACTAGGTTGTGGGTCGTTACAACGACTTATCTGAACGTCCTTCATTGGAACGACCTAACTCTGAGCGACTTAATTCTGAAACGACCTAAGTCTTCACACAAGTAAACTTTAGTAAGACGTTGGTCATAAGTCGTTAGGTCGTATGGCCGAGTTACCAATGTACTAGGTCGCGAACTCTCTATACCTTCCTTCTTCTGCTCTCGGTTAGGTCGTGGCTCGTTAGGTCGTGAGCGACCTAAACTTCCTGAGCGATCTAAACTTCCTGAGCGATCCAAAGCCGTGGCTACCTCTGCACGACTTAAGACTCTGTTAGCTTGCGCTGCATCATCCTCCCCTGGTTGACAGAAATTCGACCTCGAATTTTCACTATCTTTTTCCACCACAAATTCATTTCCATAATACAGAATTAAGTATTTGACGTTGAAAACATCTGAAGTACGAATATCATCTGGTTATTTCAATTGATATGCATTCTCATTGATTTTCTTCAAAATTTCTATAGGACCAATCTTTCGCGCCTTCAATTTGTTGTACGTTCCCACCGGAAAACGATCTTTTGTCAACACTGCATAAACCAAATAACCTTCCTCGAAATTCACACTTCTCTACTTCTTATCCGCCAGTCGTTTATACTTTTCATTTGATGCAAGCAACCGGTCACGAACAGTTCTGTGACACTCATGTAACTCATTTACGAAGTCACTAGCCCGCTTAACAACTACCTTCTGATATGGTACTGTTGTTAAATCCAACGGTCCTTTCGGAACTGCAGAGTATACAATGTGAAATGGACTGAAACTTGTACTACGATTCACCGCATGATTATGAGCAAACTCAGCCTGACATAACTTCATATCCCAGCTTTTCAGATTATCTTTCACCAGGCACCGTAGTAAATTTCCCAACGATCTGTTCACAACCTCCGTCTGTCCATCAGTTTGCGGATGGTAAGCGCTACTAAATTTCAGCTTCGTTTCGACCATCTTCCATAAACTTGACCAAAAATGACTCAGAAAACGAGTATCCCTTTCCGACACAATAGATTCTGGCAATCCATGAAGTCGATAGATCTCTTTGAAAAATAACTGAGCAATATGAACAGCATCCGCCGTCTTCTTACAAGCAATAAAATGGGCCATTTTCGAAAATCGGTCAACTACCACATAAGTGGAATCGTTACCCCTTTGAGTTCTAGACAACCCCAAAACAAAATCCATACTCACATCAACCCAAGGTTTAGTCGGTACAGGTAACGGCGTATATAATCCTGCATTGGTCGCTGTTTCCTTCGAAACCTGACAGACATGACATCTCTCTCCAAACCGTTCAACCTCTTTCCTCATTGATGGCCAAAAGTAAGATTGAGAAATCAAATGCAACGTGCGATCCCGTCCTACATGTCCTTCCTCATGCAACTCCTTGATAATCTTCATTCTCAAGCTGCTATCTGGTATACATAATCGATTTCCTTTAAACAGAAAGCCATCCACCAACACAAATTCGTCAGCACTCCCCTCCTTGACTTTTTTAACAAATTTCATAAAGTAAGGATCTTCTTCAATCAGCTCTGGCAATAATTCAAAACCTGTCACCTCAACTTTCATTGTCGTCAATAAATGACTCCTCCTACTCAAAGCATCAGCCACACGATTCATCACCCCTGACTTGTGCTTCATGACAAAAGTAAACTGCTGCAAATAGGCAATCCACGATGCATGCCTTGCTGAAATCTTGTCTTGCCCTTGTAAATGCTTCAACGCCTCGTGATCAGTGTAAAGAACAAACTCTTTTTGAAATAGATAGTGCCTCCAGTGTTTAACAACTTGTACAATAGCATAAAATTCCACATCGTAAGTGCTATATCTCAATTTGGCTCCAGACAACTTCTCACTAAAATATGAAATTGGTCGCCCCTTCTGACTCAACACCCCTACAATCCCAACCTTAGATGCATCAGTATGTAGCTCGAACAATAACTGAAAATCTGGTATAATAAGAATTGGTGCTGTCGTCAAAAGTTCTTTGATCAGCTCAAAAGCAACCCTTGCTTTCTCCATCCAAGAAAACTGCTTCCCTTTCATACAATCAGTAACCGGTGCCATCACGCTACTGAAGTATGGAATGAATCTTCGGTAGAATGACGCTAGCCCATTAAAACTTCTCACTTCCATTATTGTCCTCGGTTGTGGCCAATTTCTGACTGCCTCAACTTTATTCTGATCCACCTAGATATCTCCTTCTGATATAACATATCCCAAAAATAATACACTCTTCACCATAAACACACATTTCTTTGTTGCAGCATAAAATTGTTCCTGTCGTAGTATCATCAACACTTCTCTCAGATGATGCAAGTGTTCCTCTGGACTCCCACTGTATATCAGAATATCATCGAAATACACCACCACGAATTTCCCAATAAATGGTCTAAAGATTTGATTCATCACCCACACAAACATACTTGGTGCATTCGAAAGACCAAACGGCATTACCAGCCATTCATACAACCCTTCTCTCATCTTGAATGCTGTCTTCCACTCATCTCCTGGTCTAATTTGAATTTGATGATATCCGCTCTTCAAATCAATCTTTGAAAAGATAGTAGCCCCACTCAACTGATCTAGAAAATCATCCAACCTGGGCATTGGGAATCTGTACCTCACAGTGATCTTATTCAGCGCCCGACTCTCGGTACACATCCTCCACGTTCCATCCTTCTTCGGCACCAACAGGGCTGGAACCGCACAAGGACTTAGACTTTCCTGCACACGCCCTTGTTCTAGCAATCCTTCCACTTGCCTTCGTAACTCCTCATGTTCCTTCGGACTCATCCGGTAATGTGGTCGATGTGGCAACACAGCTCCTGGAACAAGATCTATCTGATGTTGAATATCCCTCAACGGTGGTAATTCCGTTGGCAGCTCCTCAGGAAATACATCGTCAAATTCTTCTAGCACTGGCTTCACTTCTTCAGGAATTTCAACCACCTCATTACACTCTCGTCCAATCAACAAATAGACTTCAGGCTCCTCTTCAACTTCTTTAACAAACTCCTTCAAAGATAGCAAAGTTTTCAGCTCTTCAATCTCCTCCAACTTGCTTTCCTTCTGTTGTTGCTTCTTGGGAACTAAAGTGATTTTAGTACCTTCAAACATGAAACTGTAGCTATTAGCATGACCATCATGTTGCACTACTCTATCAAACTGCTATGGTCTGCCCAACAACAGATGATACACATCCATGTCCACTATGTCACACCGAATTTCATCTTTGTATTTCTTACCAATCGAAAAATTAACACAAGCTCTTCGTCCAACGTTCACCTCACCACCATTCCTCAACCATGCTAACTTGTACGGTTTAGGATGCTTCTCAGTTTTCAATTCCAACTTCTTCACCGCTTCTGTAGAGATAATATTGTCACAACTCCCAGCATCAATAACAAACTTGCAAACTCTTCCCAAAATAGTGCATGTAGACTGAAATATGTTTTTCCTCAACCAGCTATTTTCTTCCTCTTGCTTGGGTGTCAAGCAACTTCTCCTCATCATCAATGAATATCCTTCATCTCCCGACAACAGTCTTCCTCCTCAACCGGTAATGAATTTGAACATTCTGCATCTTCATCATCATCTTTAACTTCTACAATCATTGCTCGTTTCTTCGGCTTTGGACATTCATTGCTTTTATGACCCAACCCCTGACAATTGTAACATTTGAAACCATTGTTAACCTTTGCCTTCTCAGCATCCTTCACCACTGGCTTACTGACAGATTTAGGAATATTAGAACGTCTACTAGAATCCTTCACTTGATTGTTGGAATTAGTAAACACACCACCTCCACGCCTTCCCTGCTTCTCCCAAGCTAACGCCTTTTGGTGTGCTTCCGCCACAGATCTTGGATCAAACATATTAACCATATCTTGGATCTGCATTCGCAACTGTTGGGCGAATTTTCACCCAGAAGACCTCAAGACCAAGAAGCCGCAATTTCACCCGGGCTCGCAACCTCCACTTCGTTCGATAGACAATACCAACCTAGAAGTCCATCCAATATTCTCCATGAAGAAGTTCGTTCGGCCCGGGCCTCCATTCGGTCCCTTCATTCGGCAAGCCCAGCCTATAGTCCATTCGGCCCCTTCATTCGGCAAACCCAGCCTATATCCTCATTCGGCATAAGTTCCTACCGAACTAGATGATGCCGGACCAGCCTCTCCAATACAATACCGAACGAGGATGATACCGGACCAATCGCCACCGATCCAAGCCACAGCCGAACCACCACCACAACCGAACCACCATGACCAAACCGTTCTCCAAGCACGGCCGAATGAAGCCTCCGCCGAACCAGATGATTGCCAGTCCAGATTGCTTCAGCCCGGGCCCACCAGCAGCTATATACCTCCAAGACCCCTGCCCCCTACCTCATTCTATAAATAGAGGGGCAGGGGTACAACAATGGCAGACAAGTTTGAGAGCTCAAGCAAGGAAGGAACTTTCAAACTACTTTCATACACTTGTATACAACGCATTGTACTTGTAACCTGAAAGAAAGAAGATAATAACATATAAAGTGGACGTAGGCACATTCTGGCCGAACCACTATAAATCTGTGTGTCTTTTACATTTCAGCCCCTACTTTTCTCATATTTACATACTCATCTAAAATCATTGAAAATTACATATAATCAACTAAATAATACGACTTGGAGGTGTTTGTCCATTTTTTGCGCAAACATTTTTGGTGCTTTCACTGAGAATTGAACTCAAGCTTCATCTTCTCCCACTCAACCTTTTTCCTAACGACATCACTCGTTGCTTAGAAATCATGCCTTCCAAACAGAGAAGGGATGTTAACAAAGGAAAGAACATCGCAACTAGCAGCCTTCCAGATCCAGCAATCACGGATCAGCCCACTTCAACAGCAGTACCAGATGAAAATCAGGAAAATCCAACTGGTCCCGCAACGGAACAACCAATCACTAGGGCAGATCTGGACAGGGTTGTGGCTGAAGTAACTAACCGCTTCACATCCCAACAAGAAACTTTGGTGGACCAACTCATGACACGCTTAAGGGATGCTGAAGAGTCCAACCGCAACACTGAATCATGGGGTGAATCCCAATCCGGAGGATCCCGGAGGCAACAAAGGTCTTCACTCTTCGAACAAGCTACCAATAGGAAAAACGATGATAGGGGCCGCGCCCGGACTCAGCCCGAATTCCGACTCGAGGAAGCCCTTGGAACCGAACCTAGCGGGGGAGGCACCAGGCGAGGGACGGATGTAGCTGAGCCAGTCATGCCACCTAATCATAGAAACCCCGCTGAACGGAGCCGAGCTAGAACCCAGCCCGAAGTTGACCCCATGGATGTGCTCGAAACAGAACCCCACAGGGGAAGATCAAGGCAGGGGGCAACTGTAGCTGGTCCTAGCGTGCATCCAAGCAGCCAAAGACAACCACTGGATAATGCTAGAGGTGATAGACTGTACCATCCCTACAGGGCATCTGGACGAGATAGATCCCGCAGGGAAGAACCGAGCTCATTTTTGTCCGCTCCAAGTTCTGACGAACGAATGGCACGATTATTCAGAGAATGTGTCCAACGGGAGCAAAGGGACCGGGGAATAGGCGCTAGGGTCACCAGTCCCTTTACCCGAAATATCGAAACTGCCATCACTCCCCGAGAATGGAAAATGCCAACCATGGAACCTTACAAAGGAACTTCCGACCCCATCATACACCTGCAGAGATACACCCAGCATATGCTCATGAGTGGAGCAACCGAAGGAGTATTATGTAAATGCTTTCCGCTATTCCTATCAGATCTAGCTACCTCCTGGTTCTGCCATCTACCCCAAGGATCCATCAGCTCATGGGAGATGTTAAAAGAAAGGTTTCTTAGCCAGTTCCGCATCCATGTGGAACAACCCAAGGATGCTTATTCTCTATCCAATGTCAAACAGAAATCCGGAGAGACGCTGCAACAATATCTAACACGGTTCAACGCCGCAGCGGCAGCAGTTCAAGATGCCGATGAAAAACTCACTCTGATGGCCCTCTGTAGTGGTGTACATCCAGACACCAAGTTTGCCAGAAGATTAACTAAGGAAAAACCAGCTACCTTGCCTGATTTCTTCCATGAAGCTGGAAAGTATATGAGACTTGAAGACGCTGCTACTGAGAGGCAGTCAGGGCAACAAGGCAAGATAGTTCAGGACAAGGTTCCCACTGCAGCTAAGGACGTTCGAAGAAATGAATCTAGAGACAATGCTGGGGGCAGAAAGGTTGAGAAGCGCCAATATCGACCAGGGCCAAGATTTGACTCCTACACTCCTTTGAATGAAACAATCGAAAACATCTACCTAGCCACTCAGGGCGAACTCGGATACAAGCGCCCCCCGCATAAGAAAGAATCAGATAACGCACTCAAGTCCGGAAAGTTCTGTCGCTTCCACGAATCCCACGGACATGACACCAATGAATGCCACCACCTTCGGGATTTGATCGAAGAACACATTAGAAGAAGAAGACTGGAACGTTATGTGAAAGGTCAGAATAGGACTCCAACTCCTGCCAATGAGAACTCAAAGCAACCCCTCCCAGAAGTAGGCGGAGGGAATCGCAACAATCACAACACCAGTGGCTCTAGTCAAGAGAAGATAGTGGTCCTTACCATCTCAGGAGGACCACACATCGCCGACAGAAGTTGGGCAGAGATGGAAAGGTACGGCAAGTCGCTTAGAAATGCCGAAGGATATGTTAACTCCATTACGGAGGAGCGCCACCCGAAACGAAAAGAAAACAATGACATTGTATTCAGTAGGCATGATTTGGAAGGAAGACAGTACCCACATATGGATCCCATGGTCATCTCTGCCTGGTTTGGTCCAGCTAAAGTTTTTCGGATTCTAATAGACACGGGAAGCTCCGTTAATATCCTGTTCAAACATGCTTTCGACAAAATGAAGTTATCAATGAAGGATGTATCCCCCTGTGACAAACCACTGCACGGTTTCACTGGAGATGCAAAGATGCCTCTCGGGCAACTTGACCTCTTCGTCGAAATAGGAAGTCATCCCCGCTCCGTTGTGCGAAAACAAACGTTCGTACTAATAGAAAACCACTCGGCTTACAACGCTTTCTTGGGAAGACCAGCCTTGTCTGACTTTCAGATTGTATTAGCCCCCTGGTGCCTGAAAATGAAATTTCCAACAGACAACGGAATAGGAGAAGTAGAAGGAGATCAAGATGCTGCCCGAGACTGCTACGTAACTGAACTTCGCAATAACCGCAGAAAGAGTAAAGGAAAAGATGCAGAGACTACTCTCTGCATGAAAAGCTTGGAGGCATAGCAACTAAAGAAAGCCCCTCCTCTTCGATACACAAGCGATCCCTTCAATGAACTAGACCCCAGGGATAAAGAGGAGGAGGCTACCGCCGAGCCTGCAGAGGCTATGGAATTCGTATCGGTAGATAAGCACGATTCAAGTTGACTATTAAAAATCGGATCTCAGCTGAAAACGGGATTGAAGGATCAACTCATTGACTTCCTCCGCCACAACTTAGATGTATTTGCGTGGACCCATGCCGATATGACAGGAATCTCCCCAGACATAGCATGCCACATGTTGAACATCGATCCCACCAAGGTACCAGTAAAACAGAAAAAGAGGAGCATGGGGGCAGAGCGATCAGCAGCCCTTGATGAGGAAGTAAAAAATCTACTTGCTAATGGCTTCATACGGGAAGCCATCTACCCAGAATGGATCGCTAACCCGGTGCTAGTAAAAAAGGCCAATGGAAAGTGGCGAACATGTATTGACTTCTCCAATCTGAATGACGCTTGCCCGAAAGACTGCTTCCCACTTCCCCGAATTGACCAACTCGTAGACAGCACAGCTGGGCACGAACTCCTATCTTTTATGGATGCATACTCCGGATATAACCAGATCCCCATGCACGCTCCCGATCAGGACCACACTAGCTTCATCACCGACCGCGGGTTATATTGTTACAAAGTCATGCCTTTTGGACTCAAAAATGCTGGAGCTACCTATCAACGCCTCGTCAACAAAATGTTCGCAGGACTGATAGGACGAACTATGGAAGTATATGTGGATGACATGTTGGTAAAGTCCAGGAAAGCCAACGACCATGTAAGCCATCTGGACGATATGTTTCAGGTACTTCGCCGGTATGGAATGAAGCTGAATCCTCTAAAGTGCTCCTTCGGAGTTTCATCGGGAAAATTCTTAGGATTCATCGTCCACGCCAGAGGAATCGAAGCAAACCCTGAACAAGTCCGGGCTTTAAAAGAAATAAGGATACCTTCCACTCGAAAAGAAATGCAGAGCCTAAACGGGAAGGTGGCCGCCCTAGGCAGATTCATTTCCAAGGCAACTGACAAGTGTGTCCCTTTCTTCGAAGCACTCAAGAAAGACAAAGGGAGGTTCGAGTGGACCGACGAATGCTTAAAAGCCTTCCTCAACCTAATCGAACACCTTCAGAGACCACCAGTACTCTCAACTCCAAATGAAGGTGAAGTGTTATACCTATACCTCGCTGTATCATCTCATGCTCTAAGCGCCGCCTTGGTAAGAGAAGAAGACCGCACACAACGCCCGGTTTACTTTGTAAGCAAGAGATTTACGGGGGCAGAAGCCAGATATCCTAAACTTGAGAAGTTAGCATACTGTTTATTGATCGCGTCACGGAAACTGCGACACTACTTCCAGTCTCACTCCATCAGGGTTCTAACCGATCAACCACTAAGACAAGTGCTCCATCGTCCTGACACTTCTGGGCGACTCCTCAAATGGTGCATCGAACTAAGTCAGTATGATATCACCTACCATCCCCGCACCGCTATCAAAGGACAAGCCATGGCTGATTTCATTGCCGAATTCACTACCAACGAAGGCAAGGAACAATCCGAAATGGCAAAAAACATCAAGTGGAACCTCTTTGTAGACGGAGCATCGAACGAACAAGGCTCGGGGGCAGGTATTGTGATCGTCACCCCCAGGGGAAGAAAGTTGTACTATGCATTAAGATTGGAGTTCACGGCCACTAACAACGATGCTGAATATGAAGCAGTAATAGCGGGATTGGAACTGGCCCTAGAAATTGGGATCAATTCCTTGTGTATTCATAGTGATTCTCAGCTTATCGTAAACCAGGTACTAGGAGAATTCCAGACTCGAGGAGAACGGCTCACAGCATACCTAAAGAAAACCAGGCTGCTGCTCGATCGATTAGACCATTATCTAATCAAACACATTCCTCGAGAAGAAAACCAAGAGGCAGATGAACTTGCAAAGCAAGCTAGTATGAAGGACAGCACCATTCCCGGAGCACTAGCAATCTCAAGGCAGCTAGCCCCGAGTTTCGAACAAGCGAATCTGATAACTGCAATCGAAGAAGGAACCTGGATGACTCCTATCCGGAAATATTTGCAAGATGGCACACTACCCGACAGGCGTGACGAAGCCAAGAAGATCTTGAGGAAAGTTCCCTACTACACAATACAAGAAGGCATCCTCTACCGGCGTGGCTTCTCTAGCCCCCTATTAAGATGCGTCGCCGGAAGGGAAGCCAAGGAAATATTAACAAACATCCATCAGGGAGGATGCGGAGATCACACTGGAGGACAGACTTTGGCAAGAAAGATACTCCGATATGGATATTACTGGCCCACACTAAACAAAGATGCCCTAGACTTCGTTAAGAAATGCGACAGATGTCAGAAGTTCGCCAAGATCCCTCGATTACCCACAAACGAAATTACTCAAATGACCAGCCCTTGGCCCTTTGCTGTATGGGGAGTTGACTTAATTGGCGAACTGCCAACGGGCCGAGGCGGAGCCAAATATGCCATAGTGGCAGTCGATTATTTCACCAAATGGGTGGAAGCGGAACCTTTAAATAAAATATCTTCAGCAAAAGTTATCAACTTCTTGATCAAAAACATTCTGTGCAGGTATGGAGTCCCCCTCAAGATCGTATCAGACAACGGACTCCAATTTGACAGCGAAGAATTTGCCGACTGGTGCCAAGAGCATGGAATTCATAAAAGCTTCTCATCAGTAGCTTACCCTCAGGCAAACGGACAAGTTGAAGCTGTCAACAAAATTCTCAAAACCCTAATCAAGAAGAAACTTGAAAAGTCAAAAGGCGCTTGGGTGGACGAACTTCCTACGGCACTATGGGCATACCGCACATCTTTCAGAACATCAACGGGACATACTCCTTTCTCTTTGGCATATGGATCGGAGGCAATGCTCCCAGTTGAGACTATTGTGCCTTCCCACCGTAGGATCCACTACAACCCAGAAGAAAACGAAGAACTCCTCCTCATGTCTTTGGATCTGATTGAGGAAAGGAGAAACGATGCAGCACTCAAAGCAGCAGCTCACAAACAAAAAGTGGCAGCACTATACAATTCCAAAGTCAAGCATCGCAGCTTACAAGAAGGAGATCTTGTCCTCAGGCGAATCTTTCCGCGCCCCGGGGCACTGGACCCCATCTGGGACGGACCATATGTAATTCACAAAGATCTCCACAACGGAGCTTACATTTTGTCAACAGTGGACGGAGAGGTGTTCCAGAGGGCATGGAACATCCGACACCTCCGTCGATACTTTTCTTAACTTGTACTGCCCATATGAAGTGAATTAACAAAGAGAATCAGTGGACGTAGGCATTTTCGTGCCGAACCACTTTAAAAAATCTTATCTCTTTTTAACTTGTTCCTTTATGTCTTGGCTACTTGTTAAGCGTTATCCCTTTCTGTTGAACAAAATTCTATGGCATCTCCACTCAAGACGCACCGCGGCCTCATCTGGACTAGGCCCAACAGGTACGCTACGATTCTATGCACTCGCCAATGAGACTCTTTTGCCCCAGCATCCCTCTGCTGCGGGTCAACTCATTGCGCGCCTGCCCTCAAAGCCAACTGTAATGAGCCGATTATAAGTCATCATAAAGGCCGACTATAGCCGATGGCAGCTCATTACGGCGTTCGGCTCGTCGGTAACTGTGAACCTACTTTAAGCCCCAACATAAGGTGTGGCCAGCCAGGGGTAGTTCACGGCCAACGGCACCCACGCTAGCCGGCCACGGTAAATCGAATAATACCCACGATTACGGACCATAATGGTTCGGGTAGTTACCGTGCGCGATCTCGGCTCCGATGTGTCTTAAGTGCGGCTGTGGTAAAAAAGAAAACTCCCCGCGGAGGCGTAAGATGGGTGACAAATGTCTCCAAGACCCACAGCTAGGGAAAGTGACTACAAAACCCGTTTGCCACGAACTTAAGCACATCGACGGCCTTCCGTGACTGGAAGTTTTACTTTTACTATATTTCCATTCCATTTAAATATTTTTCTCCTATCCTGTATAACAAACTCTAAAGTACAGGAAACCAAATAGGAAGCATTCACTCATGAGGCTCTAAGCCTGCGTGCTGGGTAGCAGGGCGCTCGGCTATACCCGTGAACAGTTACACAAGACACTCAAAGCTAACGCCTGCGAATAAAACATAAAGGGCGGTACTCTCTTCTCTTGTACATAAATGCGTAACTATAACTTATTCATACACTGACATTGCAAAACGTGAAATTATATTTCAAGCAAAAACTTAACATCAAACACAAGTGGAATCACAGGCATATACATAATTATACTTCTCACACAGCACATAAAGATAGCAACAACATTTAAACATGACAAAATCAGCTTATATTATAAGATCACACGAAGTTATTCTTTGCAAATAATTTTATTACAGTTGCATATCAAAGACTAACATGAACAGTGATAAAAAAGAAACAAAAAGATGGCAGATGCATCCACACTCCATCACCAACTCCCCCAGCCTACTTAGCCGCAGGATCGGAGCCCCCAGCATGTGGATCTGAAGTCCCACCTGTCCAGATCAGAAGAGGAATTCATTAAACGAACAATCAAGTTATGAAAACACGAAAAGAAAAGAAAGGGAAAAGAATAACTCACCAGCATCCGCCGCTTGATCCTCATCATCCAACTGCACGCCCGCTTCCTCTGCAGCGAGTAGCCGCATCCCCTCCTTCACCGCCACTTGCTCCTCCTTTGAGAACTGAGCAGTGACCGCACTCAAGTTGAAAGCCTCTCCGCCTTCCTTACCCGCATTCACCCTGGCCTCCTCTAAAGCCTGGAGATACACCTTGGCCATGACCCGAGGGTAATCGTCCATCCAAGACAAGCCGCCCTCCTTCCAAGTGTGGAAGTACATATCCTGCAACATCTCATCCATCATCCCCTCGTTTTCCTCAAACTCCCTCACCCGGGCCTCGGAAGCTTGCAACTTGGTGATGGCGGCGTCCCTCTCTGATTGGTATCTCAAGCAGTCGGCCTGGAGTGACCTCCTCATTTCCTCTTCCTTCAACTTGAGGGACCTCCTCATCTCCTCCATCTCCTCCTTCAACTCGGCCTGAGCCATCTCCGCAGCCTCGAGCCTCCCTGACAACTCCTCCACCCGCTCGAGATCCGCATTTCGAACCTCATCCACCGTTGCGAGAGCTATGTTAATCCGTTCCCTGCAAGCGACCTCCATCTTCCGTAATTCCGCCCTACTGGCCTTCTCCATGGTCTCTTTCAGACGCTTGGAGGCTTCCTCATGCTGGGAAATCTGGATGGCTTGGTCGGCGAGTTGCTTGGCCTGATCGGCAACCTTTAACCTCAACCGAATGTTAGCACTCCCGATCTCTTCCCCGGCCTTGACCAACTTAGCATGATGCTCCATTAACTTCTTGGTCTCTACGGCCACCCGGTCAATATTGGCCTTGGCCTCATCCCCCATGGTGACTACCCGTGTAGTCAGTAAATCAAGATCTAAAGATTTGGCCTCGTCCAACACTCTTACCATGGGGTTGCGGGGAAGTAGGTGCTCGCCCGTGGTCTCATCGAACGAAATGTCCCGAAAACTTGGGTCTAAATCAGGATGACCGGCAAAAGGGTCACGAGGCACGGGGCGAGGCACATCGGGACGCCTTATATGAATGACAGTAGAACTCTTGGAAGGAGGAGGAGGGGGGCAGGGCTCCGTGCTCTCCTCCGTAGTATCACGAGGAGGCCGAGTAAGGGGAGGCGGAGTAGGAAGCTGCGAAGCAGAAGAAGACTCAAATAAGGAACGGCTCCGCTTCCTTTTCTGAATGCCCTCTTCGATGACCCCAAGAAGAGGGCGGTACTTGACTACGTCCCCAGGGCGATCAGTAGAAGGTTTCGCAGAAGCTCTCCTCGACTTAAATTGTTCAAGACGATGTCGAACATCCGACGTTTTAACTGCCGGGCCTGCCCCTGAAATAAAGGACAAGTGTTACGAATATACAATAATCCGCAATTCAAAAAATGTGCTAAGTTAAAAAGAAAGAAAAGTGAGGAGACACATCTATTATACAAACCCGGCGGAGGAGTGGGAAACTGCAATAAGTCCTGGATCTCATTCCAGGACGGAAGTGAACCGTAAAAAATTTCTAAGTCCCTATCGAAAATGGAATCGGCAGAAGACAAAAGTTCACCTTGCGTCGCCGGTGTCACCCTGGCTGAAGCCACAGCTTTGCCGGTTTCCTTTGCCTTCTCCGTTTCTTTCTCCTTTTCCTTCTCCGTTTCCGACTCTCCCTCCGACTCCCCGAAGGCCCGACGGAGAGCCTCATCCAGTTCGAGGTCTTGCTCAGAGGTTAGAGCGGCAACACCACTACCACCTTGACCGTCGCCATCTCCTCCACCCTCCGACCCTTCTCCAACTTCGCCTCCTTCCTCCTCTTCCACACCTTCCTCCTCCGGGACAGTCGGGCAAGTACTTGGAGAAGGGCCATCGGACTTCTTCAGTTTCTTCCCCCCAACCGCAGGACGTGCTGCGAAAGGCTCCCTCTTACCGCTCTTTACCGTAGCCCCCTCCTTAGCTTTAGCAGCCCTCTCCTCAGCCGTATCCCTTTGCTTAACCACGGACTGGCGCGGTAAGATCAAATTATACTCCAAGAGGGTTGCGTTCCTGATCAAGAAAGAGGCCGACCGGTCCCGTGCTGGAATAGCCTTTAGTTCAGCAGCCATTCGCACTAAGGAATCGTCCTCCACGACTGCAATACCACCTGTCGCTAGCCAGAAATAGAAGCATGTCAGAAAAAACACTACAGTCAAAACACATGAAAAATATAAATGAAATCAATCTTACAGCCGGAAGTGAAAAGGCGGAAAGAAACAGCATCGTCCTTGACGAAGAACCACTCCTTCTTGAACATGGTGAACTTGGAATACAAGTCCAGAACTGGTTTGAAGGGTACGGCCGCCTCCAGGCTAATGTACGGAGACCCCTTCTTATAGCCTCTCAGGTTGTACAAGTATCGGATTTCCCGGTTAGAAGGAGGACGCCCGTACCTCCTCTGGAAGATAACAAAAAGGCTCACCAGGATGGCATAAGAATTAGGCTGAAGCTGGAAGGGAGCCACCTTCAAATATGTGGTGAAGCTAATTATCCAAGCGTTAATGGGGGGGATAGCACCGCACATACAATGGTATCTGCTAAAAGCGAAGTAGCCCTCGGGAGGATTATATGGCATCACTCCATCTCCCGGCAGCAGCATAAGGGCCCTATCTATCCCAAAGGAACGGGATATGACGTCAAGTTGCTCCTCCTTTAGGGAGCTGGGAAAGCAATCCGGAGGAGAGATTAAAAGTTCCTGTGGACCATATCCATCCACTAGAGACCTTGGAATGGGTCGATGTTGCTCGGATCCTGATTGGACTGGGGGCAAGGAAGAAGAGGGCTCTCTTGTGCCTCTAGACTTCTTTCTGTCTGATCGTGTTTCCGCTTTGCGAGACATTTTCTGCAGCACAAGAAAAACACGGTGTTAGAGCAAGAAGTATAGAAAGATAAACAAGCAAGTATCTAAAGAAAGCATATAAAAGCATAAGATTCCGCTCAAGGTTCAAGTATGAAGTCTCATTCGGCGGTGCAAGACGAGTTCATTCGGCACCAAACTCCAATGCTCATTCGGCATACATGTCATTCGGCATACATGTCATTCGGCATGCCTCATTCGGCTATTCAATACACTCCGTACACATTCGGCAAACAGGGCCATTCGGTGGCAAAGGTTCATTCGGCAGAAAGTATACATACCTGGTTCGGTATAAGCTGGTTCGGCGAAGACTTTGGTTCGGCAGCACAATATGGTTCGGCTCTACTCGTTCGGTAATGAAAAACGAGGGGGGTACGGCCTCTATATATAGGCGAGCTCAGGACCGGACCAAGGCATTCGACATACCGGACCGAATGAAAACCGAATGGAACTATCCATACCGGACCAGCCTCCAACCGAATGAAACCTGAGCCAACTCGAAACCGAATGAAGCTGCCTCTACCAGCAGAAACCAGAAACAGGGGGCACGCAGGCGCCTCACTCAGATAAGTACCGAACTCTAGAACCTACTAACAAAGTAGAGAATATGATAACGATGAATGAGTCGTAAATCTCTCACCAATGAAGGTTAATCATTTACACGTGTACGCGACCACGAACGGTACATAGGCACGCTCTGAATGGCTATTAACCCAATCGTCGTGAGAATTTGCACTTTGACACGCCTTTTTAAACTCATAGGTGAAACGGATATTTGATAATTATGAAATGGCTAAGCTACTTACACATGTATGGGGTCGCGAACGATCCCTAGGCATGCTCTGAGCTGGCGATAAACCGTCTTGACAAACGATCCAAGAATGCTAAGCCCCCTCGGGGCACACTTGCTCGCCTCGAACGACACGATTAGCTTCATTTCAAATATCTCGATCCCGAACGATCGTTATCTAAAACCACACTAAAACTATAAATTAAATTCCTTTGCAGGACAGCAGCAGGATACGAATATCCAGCCCATGGCGTTACGAAACAAGCCTTTCTACCACGGGGAAACAAAGCGCGACACATGCAAGCACGTGCCCCACTTTGGGGGGCAAATGTTGGGCGAATTTTCACCCAGAAGACCTCAAGACCAAGAAGCCGCAATTTCACCCGGGCTCGCAACCTCCACTTCGTTCGATAGACAATACCAACCTAGAAGTCCATCCAATATTCTCCATGAAGAAGTTCGTTCGGCCCGGGCCTCCATTCGGTCCCTTCATTCGGCAAGCCCAGCCTATAGTCCATTCGGCCCCTTCATTCGGCAAACCCAGCCTATATCCTCATTCGGCATAAGTTCCTACCGAACTAGATGATGCCGGACCAGCCTCTCCAATACAATACCGAACGAGGATGATACCGGACCAATCGCCACCGATCCAAGCCACAGCCGAACCACCACCACAACCGAACCACCATGACCAAACCGTTCTCCAAGCACGGCCGAATGAAGCCTCCGCCGAACCAGATGATTGCCAGTCCAGATTGCTTCAGCCCGGGCCCACCAGCAGCTATATACCTCCAAGACCCCTGCCCCCTACCTCATTCTATAAATAGAGGGGCAGGGGTACAACAATGGCAGACAAGTTTGAGAGCTCAAGCAAGGAAGGAACTTTCAAACTACTTTCATACACTTGTATACAACGCATTGTACTTGTAACCTGAAAGAAAGAAGATAATAACATATAAAGTGGACGTAGGCACATTCTGGCCGAACCACTATAAATCTGTGTGTCTTTTACATTTCAGCCCCTACTTTTCTCATATTTACATACTCATCTAAAATCATTGAAAATTACATATAATCAACTAAATAATACGACTTGGAGGTGTTTGTCCATTTTTTGCGCAAACAGCAACCCTCCAACAAATCTTGCAATCAACTGTTCTTCTGTCTCCATAATATCATTCCTGGCAATGAGTTGGTAAAATTCATCTACATAATCATTAACTGACTTCGTTCCCTGCCTTAGATTCTGCAATCTCTGGTATATAAGTGATTGATAGTTGTAAGGTAAAAATGTAGCTCTCATCAACTTCTTCATCTTATCCCAAGCAACAACCTTCGACTTTCCCATCCGTTCTCGTGTAAGTTTGGTTTGCTGCCACCACGCCAAAACTCTCCCCCTCAACCTTGTAGCAACCAACTTCACTCGACGATTTTTCGGAACCTCCTCGAAATCAAAGATCTCTTCAACATATGACAACCAGTCCAAAAACTCTTCTGCAACCATTCCTCCTTTGAATTCTGGAATTTCTGTTTTCATCCCTGATTCCTAACGTCGATCTTCATCAATCTCCTAATACTGACGTCATCCCTGATCTCGATCTCGGAAATGAACACTTCCTCTATCACTTTCAAAGTCCTCATCAAAATCTGATGTATATCGTTGTCGATCACGTCCACCAACATCTCTACCACTTCCACTTCTACCACCAACATCTCTACCACTTCCACTTCTACCACCAACATCCTTCGATCTTCATTCCTCCTATCACGATCATCAACATTCCTACTACGATTATCAGCACTTCTGCAATCATGACTTTCTCTCCTCTCCTGATCTGAATGTGGTGAGATTCTACTTCCTCCATGGCACGATTCAGGTGAATTTCTTCTTCTACTTTGATTCATCTCGTGCATCATTCTTTCCAACCGACCAATTCCTTCATCAAACTTCTCATGCATGCGTTTTTCCATTTGATCGGCCTCTTCTCTTCTATACAATGCTTCAATATTTTGATGGCGGTTAGCTCTCCTTGGTGGCATGATTGATCTTCACAATTTTTCAACAAAACAACTTCAAACTTCAATTGCACGGCTACCCCTAGCTCGGCTCAAACTCAACTTCAACAAAACAAAGCCACGGCTCAACTAGCTCGAACGAGATGAACGACCAAAGGCTTAGGTCGACTCGGTTTCAAACAAAGCACGGCTCAAACACACTTCAACAAACAAGGCACGACTCAAGTTCAACACCTTGGCGCGCAAACTTCCCACAAGCAAAAATCCCACAAGCAAAGTTTTCCCACAAGTTCAACACCTTGGCGCTCAAACTTCCCACAAGCAAAGTTTTCAGCTCTTCAATCTCCTCCAACTTGCTTTCCTTCTGTTATTGCTTCTTGGGAACTAAAGTGATTTTAGTACCTTCAAACATGAAACTGTAGCTATTAGCACGACCATTATGTTGCACTACTCTATCAAACTGCTATGGTCTGCCCAACAACAGATGACACACATCCATGTCCACTATGTCACACCAAATTTCATCTTTGTATTTCTTACCAATCGAAAAATTAACACAAGCTCTTCGTCCAACGTTCACCTCACCACCATTCCTCAACCATGCTAACTTGTACGGTTTAGGATGCTTCTCAGTTTTCAATTCCAACTTCTTCACTGCTTCTGTAGAGATAATATTGTCACAACTCCCAGCATCAATAACAAACTTGCAAACTCTTCCCAAAATAGTGCATGTAGACTGAAATATGTTTTTCCTCAACCAGCTATTTTCTTCCTCTTGCTTGGGTGTCAAGCAACTTCTCCTCATCATCAATGAATATCCTTCATCTCCCGACAACAAGTCTTCCTCCTCAACCGTTAATGAATTTGAACATTCTGCATCTTCATCATCATCTTTAACTTCTACAATCATTGCTCGTTTCTTCGGCTTTGGACATTCATTGCTTTTATGACCCAACTCCTGACAATTGTAACATTTGAAACCATTGTTAACCTTTGCCTTCTCAGCCTCCTTCACCACCGGCTTACTGACAGATTTAGGAATATCAGAACGTCTACTAGAACCCTTCACTTGATTGTTGGAATTAGTAAACACACCACCTCCACGCCTTCCCTGCTTCTCCCAAGCTAACGCCTTTTGGTGTGCTTCCGCCACAGATCTTGGATCAAACATATTAACCATATCCTGGATCTGCATTCGCAACCCTCCAACAAATCTTGCAATCAACTGTTCTTCTGTCTCCATAATATCATTCCTGGCAATGAGTTGGTAAAATTCATCTACATAATCATTAACTGACTTCGTCCCCTGCCTTAGATTCTGCAATCTCTGGTACATAAGTGATTGATAGTTGTAAGGTAAAAATGTAGCTCTCATCAACTTCTTCATCTTATCCCAAGCAACAACCTTCGACTTTCCCATCCGTTCTCGTGTAAGTTTGGTTTGCTGCCACCACGCCAAAGCTCTCCCCCTCAACCTTGTAGCAACCAACTTGACTCGACGATTTTTCGGAACCTCCTCGAAATCAAAGATCTCTTCAACATATGACAACCAGTCCAAAAACTCTTCTGCAACCATTCCTCCTTTGAATTCTGGAATTTCTGTTTTCATCCCTGATTCCTAACGTCGATCTTCATCAATCTCCTAATACTGACGTCATCCCTGATCTCGATCTCGGAAATGAACACTTCCTCTATCACTTTCAAAGTCCTCATCAAAATCTGATGTATATCGTTGTCGATCACGTCCACCAACATCTCTACCACTTCCACTTCTACCACCAACATCTCTACCACTTCCACTTCTACCACCAACATCCTTCGATCTTCATTCCTCCTATCACGATCATCAACATTCCTACTACGATTATCAACACTTCTGCAATCATGACTTTCTCTCCTCTCCTGATCTGAATGTGGTGAGATTCTACTTCCTCCATGGCACGATTCAGGTGAATTTCTTCTTCTACTTTGATTCATCTCGTGCATCATTCTTTCCAACCGACCAATACCTTCATCAAACTTCTCATGCATGCGTTGTTCCATTTGATCGGCCTCTTCTCTTCTATACAATGCTTCAATATTTTGATGGCGGTTAGCTCTCCTTGGTGGCATGATTGATCTTCACAATTTTTCAACAAAACAACTTCAAACTTCAATTGCACGGCTACCCCTAGCTCGGCTCCAACTCAACTTTAACAAAACAAAGCCACGGCTCAACTAGCTCGAACGAGATGAACGACCAAAGGCTTAGGTCGACTTGGTTTCAAACAAAGCATGGCTCAAACACACTTCAACAAACAAGGCACGACTCAAGTTCAACACCTTGGCGCTCAAAATTCCCACAAGCAAAAATCCAAACACCCTTCGAATTTTGATCCAAAATGATATGGATCAAAAACCCCAAACTTGTTGTAACAAACGATGAACACGATGAACAAGAACTTCAACTTCAAACTTCAAACTCGGCTCCAAGTCTCGGCTTAGCTATGATTGGCTAAGTCTAGCTCTGATACCAAAATGACGCAGTGGAAATACGGAAAAACAGATGAAGCAGTGAAAATGGCAGTCGGTGGATTGAAAATACTGCAAGGCCCAAATTCGTTGATCCGAAGATACCAAATTCTAGCTATCTCTGGCACGTTGATCGCGCACGATACCGTGAAGAGAGATCTGCAATTCTTCGAGCGTTGATCAAGCGCACTCGATTCCGCGAATTGGCTTCAACGATCGAAGATTCGAGCGCACTCGAATGTCGAAAGTGGAGATAGGAGATCACACTCAACTACTAATTTAATGAAAGCACAAAGCTATCAAACAAGAATTTTATTCAGACATAACCAAGTTACAAATGACCAACACAAGCGCTATTTATAGCGTTTTACAACTATGACCCTTAAGTCGTTACGCAACCTACGACTTACTTAGGTCGTACGTGACCTAACAACATACAACACATATACACAAACACGAACGACTTATCAATCAACGACCTAAATACACACGGGTTACGACTTATACATCCACGCGACTTAACAGTTACAACACAGAATTACAACGACTTAAAATTGACACGACTTAACCACTAACGATTCAAGAGAATAACCTCTGCACCACTTCATGCGACCTAACTAGGTCGTGGGTCGTTACAACGACTTATCTGAACGTCCTTTATTGGAACGACCTAACTCCGAGCGACTTAATTCCGAAACGACCTAAGTCTTCACACAAGTCAACTTTAGTAAGACGTTGGTCATAAGTCGTTAGGTCGTGTGGCCAAGTTACCAATGTACTAGGTCGCGAACTCTCTGCACCTTCCTTCTTCTGCTCTCGGTTGGTCATGGCTCGTTAGGTCGCGAGTGACCTAAACTTCCTGAGCGATCTAAACTTCCTGAGCGATTTAGAGCCCTGGCTACCTCTGCACGACTTAAGACTTTGTTAGCTTGCGCTGCATCACCTATTATGCTGGAATTTAATAATGTAATGATTTCGGCTATTTGAATGAGTATTTGTATATAGACACTACAATATTATCAGAGGATTTTATAATAAATGTTTTGGTTATCGTAAGGTAAAAACCATGCATGTTTATTTGTGGCATGGTCTTACAAGATACCTTTGATTTCAAATGATTTTGAAACTTTAATAATTCAATTGAGTGTGTTTTGTCACGTTGGTTTTTCAGATTGACTCGGGTGTTTTTTAACTATAATGCTCCGGTCAGACCAAGTACTATAGAATACAGATTCTGGATGGACTTCTGTGAAGCTCAAGAGACGAGCTGGATGACGAGGCGTATTTCTATAGATTCATATTTCCGTTGTGCAGTGTAAGCTATATATTCAGCTTTGGAAGGACGAGATATTATAACCATCCTGAATTGTCATGTTGATTGTATTGTACTCTGACGATGTAATATCTAAAACAGATATACTTCTTTTTTTAAAAGATCAGTCGTTTATCTATTATATATTGTTCCGCTGTGTATGGGAGATTATGATGTTGTTTTCTATTTCTTCTTCTGCCTCCTTCTTCTTTAACCCTAATGGATCGGTTTTCCAGCATTCGATTGTTCGGCATTTGATACAGTGGACTGTAATGATTTTGATTTTCGAGCGTCGAAAAAATTGGGCCGTTACATTGTGGTATCAGAGCTGAAGGTTAAGCGAAAACCTTGGCTCTGGTGGGGATTACTCATTAGAAATAGGGTCCATAACTACTCTAGAATGAGTTTGAGAGTATTAATAGATATGATCGTGTATTTTTTAGTGAATATAAAAAAACTTTTTTTATATTGTGTTGACTTATCGATTGAGTGTTAATGGACTCTGGTCGATATGTGGGATGCCATGTCATCGATAGGAGTTTCTAAACTCTTAAACAAGATAAACCCACACAATATTGTTTTAAAATAGGGTAAATGAAATAATTTTACCTAAATTATTTTTGTGTATAAAAGAAATAATTTTTTCGTAGATTATTATAGTTATATATGGTTGCTTAGTTGTTAGGAAGTGATAATATTAAATTATTATCATTATTGTGTATAAATTGAATAAGAAATTGAAAATTATAACTGAAAGCCAAGAAATAAATTCATATACAAATAGAATTCAAAATTTTAAATTATAAATGTGATTTATAATTTGGAATAAAATTCTAGAGTAACATTTGAATATAAATTGAAAGGATTTGGAATTTGAAATTTCGGAAATTTAATTCCTTTGAGTTTGAAAATAGTTTTCAAAGGTTTTGGAGGAATAATTGTGATGTTATTTGAGAAATATTTTGAATTGGATTTGAAATATGGTGAGATATGGAATTTAATTTTTTTTTAAAAATAAAAGCATTGAACTCACTTTGGTCGCTGGAAAATAACTTCGATGATGACTGCAGCATCATCGATGTTCATTTTCGAGTTTCCAAGAAAGGAATTGCTACCTGAATGTTTTGAATTAAGTTGTTTGAAAAAGTTTTGGTTTGGTAAAACTACTTTATTTTGAAACACAGAGGAATATTTGGATATACTAAAGGATTTTTGGGATACAATTGATTTCAAAGGTGATTTTGAAATGTGAAAAAAATTGTTTAAAATCTGGAATTTTATTTAAAAATGTTTATGGAAACATAAATAAGTTTGATAACTTATAAAAATTTGAAATTGTTAGAATAAAATTCTAACTTGAAGAAGAGTTGAACTAAAATAAGTAGAAAACGAAATAAGTTAGAAGGGTAAGCCAAGTAAATGAAGTAAATTAAAGGACGTTTGTAAGTGGGATGAAAATAAATTGGAAAACTTATGGAAGTTTAAACATTTGAATAGAATGGAATGTAACTGAATTATCATAAAGGGAATAAATCCAAGTAAGCTAAATGGAATAGTTTTTGAAATACAATTTGTGGTGGAACAAATTAATCAAACTTGTAAATGGAATTGAAATTGAATATTAGGATCGTATAAAGCAAAGTAAAATTGGTTGGGTTGGGCTAAGTAAAATTGAAATCTGGGAATTAGATTTGATTGAGAAATGAGATAAATTAGTGAATCAAACATAAAAATTCAAAATTGAATTTGTTTGAGAATAAATTGGTGAAGGGAAGGTAAATTAAATTCAAATGGAAATTGAATAAAATGGGTATAAAGCTTAAGTGGTGAAGTGAAATAAATATAAGAAGCGTATAAAATATTTATATTGAACTTAAGAATGGATGGTGAAATTCTTATATAACATTTGGTATTCGAAAACATATTCTAAATAAAAATGTGAATGAAGATTTAATAAGGGTGTGTGAAATGAAAAGGGTGAATAGGTGAATGTAAATCGAGATAAATTTGAATAAGAAGAGAATTGATATACATAATAATCAATTAAGATAAATATGTTGGATGTACGTATATTATTTTATTCGCATAACGATTTGATCCAGATTCGAGCACAGAATTTCGAGGTAGTTATTCCTATCCGAGTTAGGATTTTTCAATTGATATTTGACAGCAAACCCTAGATATGGTTTTTTGATCGATTCTAGAAATTCTCTATCATTGTTTGTGGCTATGCAAGGAGAATGACAATTTCTGATCAAGAAACCAGATCTTAGTCCGCACTAGGAAGTTGGAAGGACGATACTAGTTCGGAAGTGAAATTATTTGATCGAGTGAGTGATTGGATTTGGTATTGCGCACAGATGATTACGAACATCATACAGGCTTGAATGAAATGAATATTGAAATTTTGTAAAGAGACGAGTAAAATAAATTTGATTGTACTAGTAAACACTATTGGTAGATAAGTATGGGTATCTAAAGGCAAAGGATAAATGGATGTTTTTGATTTCTGAAGATAAATTTGAATTGGCCAACATAGAGGTCCATGTTTAAATTCTTTATGAAATTTGATGATTTTCTGATCTATCCACTTGGCCTTTTGTTTTCTTTTGAAATTTGGGGGCCCGTAGATGCATTTTGTAGTCTTACCGAGCTAGCCATGCAAAGGAGACGCCGACGAAAGTTTTTGAAAATTTAGAGAGTTAGAAAATTTTGATAACTTAAAATATGATTTTAAATTTAAATTTGAATGGTTGGGTAAGTGATAATAGATGGAACCTATGAAATTTTTTTGGAAAGTTAGCAAGCGTGATAGTGTCGTTAATAAAAGATTTTTAGGGTGTTGATGAAAACTGTTTGTTTTGGAAAAAAAGTGAACGAGTTAGAGCATTCTTCTTAACTAGTAATTTCGGGGACGAAATTCTTTTAAGAGGGGCGGAATGTGACTACCCAAAATTTCTGGATATTTGAAATTGAAATATTTAATTGATTTTAAATATTTGAGAGGTTAGTTTAATTTGAATTTCAAATATCACTGTTTATATGGGCAATTAAATTATTGAATTTAATAGAAGGAAATTGGGTAAAATATTGAATTGTGAGTTTTAGGCTTGTTAAAAATATTTCAATAGCTTATAAAATTTATATTAATAGCATTGTTGATAATGGAAGCTTTCGAATTGAATTTGGTAGTGTTTTGTTAAATTTTGAAAGTTATCGTTTAAATCGATATTTAAAAATAGCCTTCCAGGGCACAGTCTTGAAATTTAACGAAACCAGTTCCATTGGGCCCATAATAGTGTATTATTATCTAATTTCAATTTTTGCAGTGTTTGGAGTGATCGTTTGGCTGTACGATATATAAACGCTCTAAAATATATATCGAGAATTTAATATAATAAATGGGTTCAAAAAGCTATCTTCTCTGTACGATTGAATTAGGACTTGAAACCTTTTTCATTGCATTCAAAATAGAGGTATAACATTATAAACGTCTGATGGCATGCCTCGATAGGATGTAAAAGTTTTAAGCATCGATTGAAGATGATTTAATTTTGAATTAAAATTTAAAAATAAATAATATAGTTGCATTGGAATACTGTAGCAGCCTATGCTCACACGCAAGGCAATTTAAGAACACGTGTCCTCCCTGGTGTAACATGCGTCTTCTTTTTAAAACAAAAGAAAATAAAATATGGCCGAACAAATAATCTCCCTCGCTTATTTCCTTCACTTCAAATCAGTAGATTCCAATTTAAGCAAAAAAAAAAAATGGCCAAAACAAATCTTCTCAAATAAAATGGTCGAGCAAATCAAAGGGGAGTCGCATATCTCTTTTCCCTTTCCTCCAAATTCAAATCGAAATCACAATAAAAAAAAGTAAATCAGAGAGATTGATTCGAGAACGAATTCGCGATCTAATCGGGGGCATGAGCCGTGGTGGTCTCGAAGTCAGCAGAGCATTGGTTAGATGTAGGTGCGGCAACGAAGGCTTGGGTGTATGCTCGAGTTTGATCTCAAAATCAAGGAAGGTCGTTCGAATTCAAATTGCGGTGACACGATCTTGAGGGCGCATACGTAGCTGAGGTCCGATCGAAGCCTAGGGTAGGCCTAACCGACGGTGAAAGTGTCAGTGGGGATTCGAGGCGATCTGGGGATGGCCGGCGTGGGGCAGGACAGAGATAGGCGGAGGAAGTGATAGCTGCTGTTCGATTTGGGGTCATTCTCATCTTCGAAACCCTTTCATGAGTTATAGCATTGTTAATTAAATTAATTTCTGTGATTTATCTAGTCATTAGTATATATATAAAAAATAATAAAAAATACATAACTCAGAATTTTGTATTTCATTAAGGTGAATTTTTTTTATTCATTGAAAATAGATGTATACAAAGGAAAATACGTGAAAGTGGGATTTTTAAAGGAGTTTTATTTTAGAATTTAATGTGTGTATATATATAGATAAAACAAAAAATGTATATAGATAAGGTTTGGAAGTATAGAAATTTTAAAATGGGAAGTTTATATAAAATTAGATTATTGAAATCTACAAATTATTTTTATACATGTAGTTTCAAAAGAGAATAAATATACTTATATATATGTGTGTGTATATATATTCACTTACTATTTCATTTTAAAAATAAATATTGAGGTGGTTAACTTATTTAATTGCTTATTTAATTTATTTTAGTTACAGGGAATTAGGCTGAAGGAAAAACCTGAGAACACTTTTAGTCTGAAGGACAGAAGTTTTAAAATTTAGTCTGAAGGACAAAAAATGATATATTCATATAGCATTGCACATCCATAATGCTATATTCATATAGCATTACACAGCTGCTTGTTTGTGTATGCAGAAACTTATAAAATTGTGTTGTATATAGCATTATAGATGTGTAATGCTATATGAATATAGCATTATGGATGTGTAATGCTATATGAATATATCATTTTTTGTCCTTCAGGCTAAATTTTAAAACTTCTGTCCTTCAGACTAAAAGTGTTCTCAGGTTTTTCTTTCAGCCTAATTCCCTCTTTTAGTTACTAAAAGATCTTTAAAAGGAAATTAGTTTAGAATTAGTTATGTGTTTAAATTAAATCACTAGTTAAAATTAAAACTATTAAATGGTAACTAACTGGTTCGATCAAATTGAATATTAATATGTTCCTTATAACGTTTGTTACAAGGTTTAAAAATCATGAAAAAAACAAGTCAATATGGAAATGGGTTGCAAATCAATAATCAAAGGTGAGTTATTCTCACTCATTTGTAATGCCTTTTAAATTTAAATAGTTAAATTTAAATTATTGATTGAATGACTGGATTGACTGGATGTGATATTATATATAGTAGTATATAGTATATATTAGCGTGATTGATTTCCTGCATTATATAATGGATGAGACCCTATGATCCCCGCATAATGGGGGATGACCCCATATACCGCGATATTCCACCTCGAAGTGGAATTGGTATTTTAAATTGTTATGCTAACATCTGTGGGTGCAGGGAAACAGGTTGGAGGGATCCAACTGGATTCCTCAAAATGTTGAAATTATTTAATATTCAGCGATGTAATTTATGTGATAATCTGTGATAATTATATTGTTTATATTAGGAATTGAAATTTATTGAATGCTATGACTTGGTTGAAAATATATTGGTATTTGAGAAAATGAAAAACGTACAAGCTCGAATTTTTTTAAAGGAAATGAAAAGAGAGATTTTTTTAAATAAAATAATATAGTAAATTTGGGTAATTAAAGATTGAATTTGAAAAATATACGAAGGTTTGATTTTACGATGGAGTTGATTTTGGAAATCGATTTGAAAATGGATTAAGTGTTGAAACTCTGATTTAAAAGGAGGATGAGATTATGGAATTTATAAACGGGGTTTATAAATAAAGCGAAATAAGATATCAGTGGATATTTTAAGTGTAAATTCATGGTGCGAATTTATAATGGAATGGGTTATTTGTTTTAAAAATAAATAGCGATTTATTTTTAAAAGGTGCGGAAAGGAAAGTGTGTTTCCCTGAAAAGCCGAGTATATTTTCAAAGAAAGATTTCCAAGTATAAGTTAGAGGTTTGAAAGTGAGTTTTAAAGAATTTTTAAAAGGAATTTTATTATATAAATTATTTTAGAATTTTAAAAGTAAATATTTATTTAAATTAATTATAGTAGTAATTATTTGAAAGCTTTAACTAGTATTATGATTTTAAAGATAATTATTAATAACTACATTTTATAAAGTAATTTTATTTTTAAAAATAGTTTGGTTAAAGTTTTCATTTGAAAACTTGTATAGAATTTCATTACTTTTATTTAAAATTTAGTTTGGTATAATTTTATCTAAGAAGTATTATAAATTTCCTTAACTAGTATTTTAAATAATTTTTATTTTAAGTATTTTAAAAGTATATATTGTGGACAAAGTGATTTAAATTATTTTAAAATGTAAAGTAATTAGACTGGGGGATTTTCGGAGGAAATAATCATATTTGAAAATTTATTCCGCGAGAGGAAAGTGTTATGAAAACTATTTTTTTCAAAGGGTTGTAGTGTAGAAAAAATTAGCATACGAGGATATTTCGAAATAAATATTTTGGGAAACTTATTTAAGTCTGATGATTGTTGTGAATATTATTTGATAGTTAAATAACCGACTATCAATATTGGACAATGCGCTGATCGTTTTGAAGAGACTAGAATCAGAATTTATTTTTTGAAAACCGCTTCGATCCGGTTTGAACGTTTTCGTGAGGAGGACAAGAGCTGGAAGTCGAAGATGGAGCAGTGAAGTGCATGGGCTAATCGCTACTAATCCTAAGGGTGATTTAAAAATGGATGTAGTACAAGTAGTGTCTTCAGTTCTGTTCGAACCCGGAATGGATTTGTTTGGACGAATGATTTCAGAACATTGGCAGGAGGACGATGAACATTCTAAGTGATTGTGTGCTAAAAGAATAACGCATAGCTTCGAGCCTCATCAACCGAGAATGGCTAAAACAGGGGAGGTGCACACAAGGTTTAGTGGCTAGCAACCAATTAGGGTAAGGTCACCCCTGTCTAGATGTTCCTTTAGATCGGCTGTGTGGGCGGTTACTGATCCCAACCGTGGAGTGAACTTATTCGGACTATCCAGTAAGGGGTAACTGCATTCTTGTGATGTAGGGGATCAGGGTGGATCCTCGGTACGGTGATCTATACCACGTACTGTGACGGGCGGTACCCTAGTAGCCCTGCCATCAATGGAAATCCATTTTCCCTACATGCCATTATTGTTTTTTTTGTATATCTATTATGCTGGAATTTAATAATGTAACTGTTTTGGCTATTTGAATAAGTATTTGTACATAGACACTACTATAATATCAAAGGATTTTATAGGAAATATTTTGGTTATCGTAAGGTAAAATCCCGGCATGTTTATTTGTGGCGTGGTCTTACGAGATACTTTTGATTTCAAATGATTTTGAAACTTTAATAATTCAACAGAGTGTATTTTCTCACGCTGGTTTTCCAGACTCACTCGGGTGTTATTTAACTATAATGCTCGGGTCAGACCGAGTATTATAGAATACAGATTCTGGATGGACTGCTGTGGAGCTCAGGAGACGAGCTGGATGATGAGGCGTATTTCCGTAGATTCATATTTCCTTGTGCAGTGTAAGCTGTATGTTCAGCTTTGGAAGGTCGAGATATTATAACCATCCTGAATTATGATGTTGATTGTATTGTAATCTGATGATGTAATATACAAAACAGATATAATTCTTTTTTTAGAAGATTAATCGTTTATCTATTATATATTGTTCCGCTGCGTTTTTCAGATTCGTATGTTGTTTTCTATTTCTTCTTCTACCTCCTTCTTCTTTAACCCTAATGGTTCGGTTTTCCGGCATTCGATTGTTCGGCATTTGATACAGTGGACTGTATTGATGTCGATTTTCAGGCGTCGAAAAATTCGGGCCATTACAGTAGAAGATGATAATTATAGACAATTAGCGCAATAAGATATAAACAATCATTAACTATGTCCATAGAGATAATAATTGATCGGAAAAAATGGAAACCAAAATTTAGTCAATTTATTGGAATTAAATTGTAATTAATTGGATTTAACTTTATTTGAAATTGAACACTGTAACTGCTGTGATAATTAACACTGAATTGATATGTAACTTTTTTAAATGATGGTAAATGTTGAAGAAATCAAAAATGATAATATTTGTTAGTTATTAAAAGCGGAATTAAAAAGGCGATTTAATTAATTTAATAACAATTTAATAAACGTAAAAATAGCCATTTTGGCCATTGTCCTGGATTTCGATGAAACCAGATTCATCGGATCCGTAATGGTGAATTATTTTATGATTTCAAGTTTTGTAGCGATCGGACTTGCCGTTTGATCGTACGGGCTCGTAACGCGCAAAAATCGATTTAATCAAATTCTATTGAAACCAATTTGAAGTAAGCTGATTTTAAAGCTAACTTCTTCATAAAATGGAATTAGGACTTGCAACCTGTTTCATCGAGTTTAAATTTTTTGAAAACATCCATTTCGATATATGGGGTGACCCACTTTCATTTCGGAGACAGAACATGCTTTTCAAGGTGTTGTCGTCAATTCTATCTATTCGAATGTTATTTTTTCTTCTCGGGTTTTGTTAGTATAAATAGACTATGTTTCTTAAACCCTAGTAGTCATTTTCTTACTCCTGCATGTACAGTTCTGTCTGACTACTGTTCCTTCTCTCCTCCTCAATGGAAGACACCCAATTTACATGCAAACCCTAAATTCAATCTCCAAATCAATTTTAAATTACGAACTCTCCAAACCTTACCATATTATATATCGTTGGAAAGCTCTCGATGAGCGCATTTTATGTAACAACCCTGGTTTGAAGATTACCTGTCAATATTGAATTATAATGATAATTATAATTTAATATTGTGATTTAAATTAAAATTGGAGATTTTAAATTGTTTATTTGGAATAAACAATGAATTTTGAAAATAAAATGTGAAAATAAAGTTTGGAAAATTTATTTTGTTTTTTAGGTTAATAACGAATGGAAACTGATTTTTTTAAAGTAAATGTAATAAATTTATTAATTTTTGCCAATTACTTGTTTTAATAATTTTTAAAAGAAGTATTTGATTTCTAAAGGATGTTTATTTAAATAAAAAAGGACGAAATTTGGTTTTAAAATGAGTTTTGATTATAAATTTAAGTTTGAAATGATTTATCATATTTTTATATATAAGAAAATAATTTTTTTAGAAATTTTGAAGTTAAAAATAAAGTTTTATACATTCATTTGTGTAAATTGTGTATTTTTGTAAAATAAGGGTTAATTTTAATAAAAAGTTTTTAAAACTAAAATTAATTTTTTATATGATGAAAAATATTTTATCTCATATGTGCGTAAGTTTACATAAATTGTTTGTATGAAGATTTGAAGAAAATGACATTTGTTTTATAACTTAGTGTACATTGGTGTTAAGTGTTGAAATAAATTAACTTACGCAAATTAAACTTTCTCTAATTTGGATCCAAAGCCAATTAGCCAACCTAAACCAGAAATAAGAAATAAGAAACTTTCTCCTGTACCTACATTTGAGTTCATCATCTCTAGAAAACCAGAAATAGTGAAAAAGAAACAAACTCCACCAATTTTTCAAATCCAAAGCTTTTAATCTCCAATTTTCTTCAACGAGTTGCTATTTTAATCAATCTAAAGAAGAATACAACACGTAATCGCTTCCAAAATGCAATCTTTTCATCAAAAATATTAATTTGTGAAATGAATTGTCTTTTAATGGCTTTTTTTCCTTTTGCATGCATCTACTTCTCAATTTTACAGGTTCTTTAAGCCAAAACTTGCACAAAGCTTCCACTTTCCAGCTCAACTCCAGGTTTTTGATCTGAAAAGTGGAACGCAATGCTGTCGAATTTTTTGAATTTGGTAGCTTGAATGTTGAACTTCATTTCTGAAAATTTTGGTTGAAAAATATTGTTATTTGGATGTTCAAAACAGTCGTAGAAAATCAACTAGAAAGCAGATTTTTGATAGTAGAAATTGTTTGCTGAGTTGCTACAAAGATGGCCTGAGTCCATGTTTGAGATAGCATAACTTTTTTTATTTCTTACTGAAATTCATCGACTTTTTTTATTTGAAAGATGTAGTTCTCTACTATAAGCATATCTAATTTCAGGTCATTTCGACTCATATAGCTTATAAAAATATGCTGCCGAACTTTGATCCGAAGCATGTTTTTACCCAGATTTTCACAAAGAAAACACTGCCTTGGTTCAACTTTGAGACATCATAACTTTCTCATACTTTATCAAAATTGCATAATTATTTTTTTGTTTGCAAAATAAAGTATTATACTATATACGTACTAATTTTATGCTAAATCCAATGTTGTTTGTTCCTCCGTTTTATAGCTGAAACTTGAACTTAGAATGGATTTTCAGGCCTGGGCAGTCTTGTTGAACTGTTACAAATATGGTCTGAGTCCATGTTTGAGACAACATAACTTTTTCATTTTTTTTCGGAATTTATTGTTTCTTCTTGTGTTTGGAAGATGAAATTTTCTATTTTGTGCGCACCAAATTTTAGTTAAATCAAAAGTCGTTCGACCATCTATTTTGTTTTTGAAATTTATACCCAGAGAAGATTCCAGACCTGGGTATTACTTTGCCCAAGTGTTTATGTTCTATCTCCACCCGATTTTTGACTTTTACTTCATGTTTTTGTTATATTTCTAAAATGTTTTGAGGCTATTATACCTGTCAATAGGCTAGTCAAGTTTTGATGACTTTGAAATTGAAATTTGAATCGAATTTGAATTGAATTTGAATGACAATTTTGATTTTTTTGATTTGGAGCGATTTTTTTGATTTCGGGCACAGATTTTTCCAAACAATTTTGAATTTTTAAAATAAATTGGCATTTAAAATAATTATTATGTAATATTTTTAAATTATTTTAAGCTGCAAAATCTATTTGTTCCTTATAATAAGGGAACTTTCAAATATCGTCTTCAAAATTGATTTAGGAAAGTGGTTTTAAAAGCTTGTTTTCTCAAATAAATTATTTTATGTATAAGATACACGTTTTTGCACTATTCGAGTGATTGAGAAGGAGAATTAAACGGTTTGGTAAAACACGTGGTATGTGACACGTGCGTTTATCTCATCGCTTAATTCCTGACTTGTCTGTTTGATCGTTTTGACTTTCGGGTCAAGTTTACCAATGAGATGAGGTACTTTTTACTGCTTTGAGTGTGAAATTTACTAGCGGTTAGTAAACCGTTTAACACAAACGTGTGGTATGGGACACACGTTAACACTATTCGAGTTCCTCTTCGAGAGTTTGTGACACATTTGCCATTACGGCGTGCCAGCACTGGACCTTCGGGTCATTGCCATTGCGGCATTTGCCATTGTGGCGTATTTGTCTTCGAGACGTTTGCCATTGCAGCGTATTTTCCATTGTGGCTTATTTGTCATTGTGACGTTTTGCCTTTGGGCCAGGTACTTATTTGAGATAACTGTACCTGGCAAGGCTTCGGCCATATGCATGTGCAAACACTTTTGAAATGGTTTCTTTGACTATTTTCCCTAGTGTTTCGTCCCTTTTCTGAGTTGGTCCTTTGAACTATTCGATATATTTTTCCGGTGATTACCTTTTGGGAATTTAAACTCTTGGATATTTTATTTTTGAGATTTAAATTGCCTACACTAGCATTATATGAGATTTGCCTTTTGGCGTTTACTTGAAATTTTATTCTCCTCTTTGGAGATATATTTTCCTGATGGCGTGTTTGAGATGGGATCTCTTTATGCATGTTTTGGTTTTGCCAAGATGGTGGGTTTATGTTTTCCCCTAAACCATATTTGATGTTTTATGAATGCCGATGATGTGAGGCTCGCTATTTTGAGCATTTTATGGGTCATTTTATCTCTTTTGAGATTATATGTTTGTGTAGTGATACCATATTATCACTTGATGTAATGATACACTTTAGTGGTCTCTTCTCACTCGAGAATATTATCATATTATCACTTATCTCTGTTAACTGATTTGTTTAGCTAGACTGACCCATGTATTTTATACTTGGGTCAGACCGAGGTGTTTCAAGTTTACAATTGGACTTAGCCTATTCTGCTTCCGCATGGACTCTATTCTGCTAGCTCCTTTTGTTATAGCTTTTTGTGCAGTCCTTTTTTGGTTGCTACTATGATATGTATATTCTTTTGACTCACTTGTATTTTGTGTTTTCTATACCACTTGACGTGTATCATTTTGTATACTCTGTGATGTATCTGTATATGTATATGCATATATATGTGATGATCTATTATTCTGTGATGTGTTTTACATTCAAGTTGTATTTTTTTCTGATAGATCCTATAGCCACCTATGGATTTGTATTAAGTATTTATTGGATACGTTGATTTTCTTGAGATAGAAAAAAATGGAATTTGTCAAGTATTCAGTAGATATTTAAGACAAGGCTATAGATCGTTGCTCCTATCTGTGAGAAATGCGGATTACGGATCTTAAGGATAGGATTAACACTAGGGGGGATGAATACTGTTAATAAAGAATTACTCGATCTTTTTCAGTTTATGTTAATTTAGAAACCGACGTATGCAATATATAGACACAGATATGATCACAGAAATAAACACAAATGCAGAAATAAAATAAAAGCAGTAAAGGAAAGAAAACACCGGATTTTATACTGGTTCGGAGTTACCCTACATTCCGTAACGTAAGTACGGATTTCCTTTCAAAAGCAATTGTACAATTAAACCATCAGTTTCAAGGCTACGAGGTACACCCTGCAGAATTTCTATCCTCTAGGTAGAGATACTTGATTTTCGGGCCACAAGTTTACCCAATTGATTTACCAAGGCTGCAATCATACCTTTTCTCTCTTGATTGATTTCCAAGGCTACAATCACACCTTTTCTCTCTTAATAGACTACAAAGAAGTCTATAACTCTGAATAGCACTGAGAACCTTGTAGAGATAGTGATAGAGAATCAAACTAGAAGTAATCGAGTTTGATTCAATGTTGATTTCGGCAGAATAATGGTAAGAATATGTATTAAGAAATGTGGAAGAAGAAGAGGAGTGAAAAACCAGAAAATTTGATCACAAACTCGTTGAAACTAACCCCTATTTATAGAAGAACTAAAGTCATGTCCATTCATGAAGAGTTATGGCGAATATACACTTCTTTTGAAATTTAAATTTTGAATTCAAAACACCATGTCGGCATGGTTACCCTAGGCATGTCGACATCCCAAAGCAATTTTTGGTGATTTGATTTTCTTTGAAAATAACATTTATCTTATATTAAAACTATTTTAAACTTCACAAATATACTTGACTGTAGTTAATATTAATAAGTAAATATAGAGAATAATATATATAGATCTTAACTATAAATTTATATTTAAATCTAAGTATAAAAGTTAAATATATAATTCAAAAAGATAGTTTAAAATCAGGAGTAATTTGACTTTGAAATTAAAGATAATTTTGAGGCTAAAATTATTTAAAATCAGGATAGTGGGTTTTGATGTTTTTCAAAGGAAAGTATGAAATCATTTTGAAAACCAGATATTTTTGTAAAATCATTTAAATTAAAATTAGTGGATACAAAACAATGTTCCACTAGATTCTCGTAGGTTCCATCCTACTTAGGGTTCCATCCCTTTAACATGCTCGAAGTGGATTCCATTCCACGAATAAATTGGATTTTAAGATGCTAGTGCTTTTCTACGAGTTTTAACAAAAATTCCTAACAAAAATACTTATGCTTGAAATCTTGAACTCTTGATAATCTTGATGCTGATGAGTCTTCTATCTCGATATCTTGAATCTCTATACTGTACAGTCTTCATTCTTGGAACCTGCATGGTTAAATCCTGCATATACATATATATCTAAACTTATAATGTCAGTATTTATATTTTATAATCTATTCTAAGGTTGTTGTCATCAAAACCATCATCTCACGGACTAACAATCTCCTCCTTTTTGATGATGACAACCTTTGTTTATAAAATATTACTTCTATCCTAATAACTCCCCCTAAAACTAATAACTCCCCTTTAATTTATGCCTAACTACCCTATTTTATATTTCTCCCCCTTTGTCATCAACAAAAAGTCACTCTGAGACGACCCGACTTTCTACCACCAGAAAAGATAGAGAAGAAGAAAGAAACAACATCAGAATCTAAACAGCGGATCGAATAAATTATATTAATCACATAATACTTTACATAGTGTAACATTCCCGTTTTTGAATCAAATTTAAATTGGAAATTTAATTAATTTTAGAAATTAAATTGTGAATTAACTGGATATTTTCCAAATTTAAATAGATATTTGTTTGTCATTTATGTAAATGGATATAAAACAAGAAATAAAAATTTAAAATAATATAAATACAGATAATGATTTATTTAAAAGGTATACTAGTTTTAATTCAAAATAAAAATAAACTAAGCTTATAAATAATATTGGTTTAAAAAGTAATATTATAGAATTGATATAAATAAATAAAAGATTGCAAAAGCTATTTCAACTAAGAAATGTATATATATGTGTGATTTATTTGTGAGTGTACAAATTGTTTTAAATTCATTTCTTCTTAAAAATTTGTAAAAGTAAAATAAATACATATGTTAGTATCTCAAGTTTAAAATGAGTGTTTTAAAAAAACTGAGTAGCATTTAAAAAAATTTGTTAAGATATAATATATGTATATATATATAAATATTGATTAAATTCTTTTAACATTGAACATGTACATATTACATACAAATGTAAACATACATAAAAGGGGATGAGTAAGCAAATCAACATGCATAGATTCCATAATCATCTCTTTTTACAAATGGCATTCACTATATTTAATTGAATTAAATAATTAAATTAAAAAAAAAAAAAAACTCTTCACTTGCCCATATGCAATTATTAAACTTTTCAGCAAATCTGAAAAAGTATACAGTAACAAGAGATCTCAAATCTGAGGTAAAGATAAAAAAAAAAAAAGATAAGTAGAAAGAAAATGTGTAAACCAAGTTATCTTCAGTTCAAAATTTTCGAGATAAAAGAAATCAAAACTTGATCAATGCAACCAGATATTCAACCTGGAAAACAAATACAAGCAAATTCTTCTCAGATCTGAAAGAAAAAAAAAAATCAAAAACCAGACAATCAAAATTTTGGTGCAACATTATTATCAACCTGGAAATTTACAAAATGAAGATCAATGCAAAAGGAGCTGATCATTTCAGATTTAATAACAAGTTAGAGAACATGTGCAAGATCAATCCCGGGTAAGTTTTTAACTTTAAAGTTAATAAATCTATGGTTTCAAAAACCAAGTTTTAACATAAACCAAATTCAAGGATTGCAGAAGGAAAAAAAAAGGGGAAAAATAGAGCTGCAGTTTTGACAGTGCAGATTCTATCAAACAATGTGAGGCAAGTAAAATTCTTTTGGAAGGTTTTAATCTGAAGATTGTTAATTAGTGAATAAGCAAAGATTTTTGTTTACAAACCTTGCAGATAAAAGCTTCAAAAAAAAAAAAAAAAAAAAGAATTAAAGAAAAAATGTACATGCTAAACAAGAATAAAAGTTTCCAGGCTTCACTGTCTCTGTTCTGCTTTGACCAAGGTGAGCAAATCCTTAACCTTACAATACATCCTGGTTTGCATGCAAGTAAAATTGATGTGTGTTTGTGAATGAGTTTGCATATGGTATGATATGTGTTTGAATGTTGATATGAATATGCTTGAACATGTCAGAGTACAGACATATGGTTCTGTTTTCTAGTTCCAGCTTTTCAAAACCTGTCAAAAAACCAAATTGCTTCTTCTCTGTCCTCAATTCAATGTGAGCAAAACTTCACCTTTCCTATTTTTGAAATGCCTGTGAGCAACTTTCCCTCCTTAAACATATTTTCTTGTTAATGCTTGTGAGTAAATCTATTTTTAAAAACAGTTTCTATTTTTTTTTTAAATCCAAACTATCAAGAATTTGCAGAAATTTAAAGTTTAATTCACAATGCTTTTAAATAAGCAAATTAAAACAGTAGCAATTAAAACTGCTTTGTTATTTTTCTTTAGTGAGTAATTCAGAATTTATGGGTTGTTTAAAGTTTTCTATGTGCATGAGTTTGAATATGCTTGTGACTGTTGTAAGATGGATATTCTGTGTGTGATTATGTTTGAATATGCAGATAAGTGTAATATGAATTTCTGCAGACATGCTTCTGCTATTACTTGGATTTAAATATAAATCTACTTCTCTATGTATGAATCTTAGTTAGGAAATTATTATATAATCAAATTTGAGTTTGTGTTGCATAGATTTAGGATTTGAAAAATTTTAATTTAGAAAAGAAAAAAAAAGAAAACCTGTTACTACTGGAAATAAGTAACAGCAGACAATAGTGTCATGAAGTAAAATTACCAAACAACTTTAATTTATTCAACCAAGTTTAAAGCTTTAATGCATGTTAAACATGGATATTAAAACATGCTTCAGGTTTTTAAATCAACTAAGGGGTCAGGAAATTAGAACTGTGCACAATTTGATATTTTGAGGTTATCAAAACAAAAAAAGAATTTTGGGATCTGAATTCCTTCTGAAGATGGAATGTTGACTGAAGAGAGTGGGGAAAGATAAAAGGGGAAGTTGATCATTGGGTTGAAGTGAAGACAGTGTTTTTTTTTTCAGGGTTGGCATGTGTGGGTTGAAGCTTTTTCAGGTTGATGTTTTTTTTTTTTTCTTGAATCTGATTATCAAGCTGCAGAGAATTATGTTGATGATGGTTATCATGTTAAGGGATTGATTTGCTTCTTGGGGAGTTAGGTGAAGGTTGCTGGAAGTCGCCGGGGTGGTGGTGCATTTGCACAGTAGAAATTGGTCACTGGTGAAAGCTTGGTGTGCAGGGTTTTGGGAGACTCGGAGTGAACCTCGGGTATTTACTGTTGTGACTCGAAGTGAATGGAGTTTTATCCCGAAGTAACTTGAGGGAAGTCTCGGGTTAGTTATTTACAGGTTGCAGACCTGAGAGTTGAGTTCTTTTTAAAATCTGGAAAATTTAAATGTTTAAAAGCATTGTTTTAAAATAAAGTATAGGTTTGAATGAAATTCAAGGTAAGCCTTTGTATTCAAAAATCTAAAATGATAGATTTAAATTTAGGTAGAATTTAAATTTAAATCTGGAAACAGTAAAATGTAGTTTTCAGGTTTTGAATCCAGGTTTTTATATTTAAACAGTTTTGTTCTTTTAAAAATTTAAAAGAGAATTCAATGTCTAAAAACAAGATTCAAATTTAGGTGTAGATTTGAATTGGATTTAAGTTTGAATTTCAAGGTTTTAAAATGAAACATTTAGATTTTAAGCAAGATTTAAAAGTTGTTTTGAAATCAAGTTTTTGAGTGTGATTTCAGTTTTGTTTTGAAATGAGTTTAAATTCAAAACAGTTTTGAAAATTGTTAAAAAATTGGACAGAAATGTTTTAAGTAAAATTTAAATATGAATTTGATTTCAAATAAAGGTTTAAATTTTTGAAAAAAAAATTCTTTCCTTAAGTATTGAAATAAAATCATGATAAGTTTAACTTTTAATTGAAAAGTTAAAATAAAGTAAGTAGATTTGAAATAAAGTTTATATTAAACTTTATTAAATAAATTTGGAAAGGTTTTAAAAATTTTAAAAGTTCAATTTAAAATATGTTTAAATTTAATTGATTTCTAAATATTATATTTTATTTAAATTAAGTTTAATGATTTAGAATTTGATAATCAATTGTACTAAAGATTATTATTAGTTATTTTGAATTTGATTTAATTAAACATAATTAAATTTGTAAAGACAATTGAGATAATTGAATCATTTTTAATTATCAAGTTTTATTTGTTCATAAATGATTTAATTAAGATAATCACTTTGGATTAATCTAATATAATACTTAGGGAAGTAATTAAGTGATTAATTACTAAAGGTAATTAAGTAAAGGATAAATACTTTATTAAAAGTAATTAAGTAATGTGATTAAGAGTTAATCATTTGAGTTATTAATTGAAGAATTAATTAATAATTAGTTAAAGGTTTAAATTTTTTGATTAATGATTAATGAATAAAAGAGTTAAGAATAATTAATTAAGTGATTAATTACATGTTAAAGTAATTAAGTATGGATAATTAATGATTAAAGATTTGTTAATCAAATGTTCGAAGGTTAATTAATTTAAAGAAAAATTAATTAATTAATTAATGAAGGTGATTAAGACTTAATCAATTGTAATAAATGATAATTAATCATTGATTAAAGATTACTAATGAAAGTAATTATGTGGTTGATAAATTTAAAACCACGCAAATTTATTCATCTTAACTGAAGATGTTTGATTGTTATTGAATGCTTTGTGATGGATTGATATATTTGATATATGATGTGATGCTATGTATTGCTTTGTGCTAAGCTGTTATATCTGTGATGTATATATTGTTATGCAAACCCTTGACCCATAAAACGACATTTGGATTTCGATGCGACAGGGAGTCGGATTCCATTTGGTTATCCGAAACCCACATCGAATTGTAATGATTGAATCTGTGCTGATTGATGATGTGCTCTTATTGTGTAAAACCCCTGGACCACACTTATACACACACAAATATGGATTGCACGTGGAAATGGGTTAAGTCACAGATTTTGAAATTGTTTTAAAAATTGAATTTTCAAATCCAAAATAGTTTTGAACTAGAATTGAAGCTTTTGAAAATGGTTATTTTTAAATAACTTGATTAAGTTTGAAAATTTAGATAATTGGATTTAAATTTGAATTCAATATTTGAAATTGAATTCTAAAATTTGGAAACCAAGGTTTTAAAAAGGATATTCAACTTATAAATGGGTTTATATGGGTTTTTAAACCATTTTAAAGGTGGTATTTTGGAATTTAAATTCAAGCCAAGATTTCAACTTGTATAAATTGGATTTTTCTAAAACGAAAACTATTTGTTTTCAAATAATAAAGCTTTCACATAAGAAATGAATTTCCAATTGGTGTTAAAAGGACTTCAAGTCTAAAATGAAATGGTTTCCAAATTATAGATAAATTTTTGGAAACGGGTTTGAAAGCTATAAATCTTTAATTTTAAAGATTATAAATTGGGTTAATCCAAATTGAATGGGAATTGTTTTTGAAATCTATGGATAGATCTATGTGAAATTGGGTGAAACTTTGTGAAATAAATCCTTTTGGTTTAAAGATTAAAAATGGTAATTTGTTTAACCATTTGAAAGAAAGGTTTGGATTTTATAAGTTGTGACTTAACTGAAAATCCCATATCCATATGTTTTAAAATATGGCGCTTACTATTCGGTTTAGCCGGGAGAGGACCTTGTGTCATATAACCCATTCCGAATAGTGATACGACGTTATGGATAGCAATTGAAGACCGGTGGTGAAGACCGGGTATTTGTGAGAACGATAGGATAACCTATCGATTGTCTCTGCACCGAGTAGCTACGGTATAGAGATTCCCTTAGTGATGGGAAGTCCGATCGGGATTGTGGATACCCGGATTTGCAAGGGCTTCTTCGGAAGTGCCTTCGGTTCTGTTCGAACCCGGAACAGACTTGTATGGTTGTATGTCCGACATTACACTTTGAGATGTTATCTGATCTCTATCAAATACATTTCTGCTTGGTGGCGGAGAATTTATTCTCTTAGCTTAACACCCTTCTCTGAGACGTACGAGCTCAGAGGTTATGTAGTTGATATTTATCAGTGATATTCCCAATTTGGTAATGTGGCATGCTGAGTGCTGCTGTGTGATGATCATTGGTTGATCATTTGTGATATGATCATTTGTTTGATCATTTATCTTTGTGATCATTGCTTTGGCCATCTGTTGACCCAAAGCATGGCTTTGTTGCACAAAGCGTAGCTTTGTGGACGAGACTGCATCAGGACCTCACTCCCCGGAAATGGTCGAAACAGGAAAGATGCGGCAAGGTTATGAGGGTCGCGCCCTTTAGGGTATGTCATTTCCTTCTGGAAAAGGGTGGTATCATGGTATGGAGCCCAGATACTTACTCATGTTGATACACTAAACCTATTACTGTGTGGTGTTGTTGTGCGCGCACTCGGATAAAGGTCCCAAAGGACCGGGGGATGACATATTCGTGTAGTAGTTACCTAGTTACAGAGGTAACCCGGCCTTGTGTTGGCAGAGATCTAACCGTAACGTTAGTTCTCGGGACGTCCCGCCAGAGGCGTACCCATGTGGCAATAGGAAGTTCCTTAGCCTGACCATTTGTTGGAAATCCATTCATCCAATACGTGCCTTGTACGGTTTTAGTTGTAGAACCTGCCATTTAACATGGCAGCTATAGTAGGCATAGTATCATGGTACCTATGCTGGCTAGGATTTATATTATACTTTCGAAAGATTTTCCACTATGCACTAGTAATAATATCAAAGAATTTTTCTCGTAGTAAGCATGTTTGACTATCATAAGGAGAAATCTCCCCCATGTGTGCGTTTGCATTGTGTGTGTGCCGGGAGGCCTTATGGTAGTTTCATTTTCCAAAAAGCATTGCGGATTTCAAATTTAAATTCTCTTGTTAGTTTCAAAGACCAAATGCTTTTGTTTGCTCATACCAGTCCCACGACTGACCTGGAGTTTATTGTTCCTTTCCTAAACTCTGGGTGCCCACTATTTCCCACACGGGCAGTCTAGAGTTGGGATTTTCAGATAATCTATAGTAGGTGTAGATTCGATAGCTTTCAGCCTTAGGATTTGGCAATTGCATTTGGATCGAGTTGCTTCTCCTCATCTTGATTTGGAGTTCGAGCTATTTCTGGATTGGTGCTTTGGAGATGGAGATTACTGATATTGGAGTTCTTTCTTGAAGACTATTTTGGAGTTTTGTTCCGCTGCTGGTGTTATTATTTTATTTCCGCTGCTATTCTTTGTATCTCTGATAATGGTGTTATCTATTGTACCATTCTGTTGTACCATTCATGTTGTATCAGTTATTGTATCAAATGTTGTATATTGTTATGCATATTCTTTTTCTTCCGCTGTGTTATTTACTTAATGTGTTATAAGCTCCGGCGAACCAGGTTCGACGTTTGGATCTGCGGCATTTGAATACGAGTGTCGTATTCGGTGCCGATTTTCGAAGGCCGAGTCAGGGTCGTCATAAGTGGTATCAGAGCTGATGGTTAAAACCTTAGCTCAGGAGTATAACACATTAAGTAACTCATTAGAGATAGGGTGAAATATACCCTAGAATGAGTATATCCCTAAGATATCAGTTCGAATGCCTCAGTAAATTCTCCTACTATCCACCGATAGTAAGTATGAGTGCGAGAAGAGGACGAGATAGGGGACGGGGGAGTACCACTACAAATGGTCAATACCCTGCAACAGTGGAAATATCTTTTCTCTATCAATCTCCTTTGATTCGATTTCGTATTCTTTTGATTGCTTCATAGCAGCTCCAGAAAGAAGTTTCGGTGTGATGGTGGCCTTACGTATCGTTGTAGAAAATTCTTACCCCGTATCTTCGTCAGTTTCTTATCAGCTTTTCGTTCTAAACTTTAATAAATTTGGAATTGAATTTGAAAATTTTAAATAAGTTAGAAATTTTAAATTAAGTAAACTGGTTAACTAATATGAAGATTTAATCTATCTATTTATTCTCTGGGATCCGATATTTCTACGAACGATTAGTTATCCCTTCGAACTAATCAATGCCCTTGCACATTCGTAGACCGATGGACCCAAATATATTGTGTAATAATTGTATGAGTTTGTTCTCGTATTGTTGATATTCTGATTTGGGAAACCAAATGCAGAATAAATATCTCGATTCTGATCTGATCAATCATTTCTTTATCTATTATCTTTTCTTTCTCGTCTTACTTGCAATTTCGAGGACGAAATTCTTTTAAGGGGGGAAATCTGTAACATTCCCGTTTTTGAATCAAATTTAAATTGGAAATTTAATTAATTTTAGAAATTAAATTGTGAATTAACTGGATATTTTCCAAATTTAAATAGATATTTGTTTGTCATTTATGTAAATGGATATAAAACAAGAAATAAAAATTTAAAATAATATAAATACAGATAATGATTTATTTAAAAGGTATACTAGTTTTAATTCAAAATAAAAATAAACTAAGCTTATAAATAATATTGGTTTAAAAAGTAATATTATAGAATTGATATAAATAAATAAAAGATTGCAAAAGCTATTTCAACTAAGAAATGTATATATATGTGTGATTTATTTGTGAGTGTACAAATTGTTTTAAATTCATTTCTTCTTAAAAATTTGTAAAAGTAAAATAAATACATATGTTAGTATCTCAAGTTTAAAATGAGTGTTTTAAAAAAACTGAGTAGCATTTAAAAAAATTTGTTAAGATATAATATATGTATATATATATAAATATTGATTAAATTCTTTTAACATTGAACATGTACATATTACATACAAATGTAAACATACATAAAAGGGGATGAGTAAGCAAATCAACATGCATAGATTCCATAATCATCTCTTTTTACAAATGGCATTCACTATATTTAATTGAATTAAATAATTAAATTAAAAAAAAAAAAAAACTCTTCACTTGCCCATATGCAATTATTAAACTTTTCAGCAAATCTGAAAAAGTATACAGTAACAAGAGATCTCAAATCTGAGGTAAAGATAAAAAAAAAAAAAGATAAGTAGAAAGAAAATGTGTAAACCAAGTTATCTTCAGTTCAAAATTTTCGAGATAAAAGAAATCAAAACTTGATCAATGCAACCAGATATTCAACCTGGAAAACAAATACAAGCAAATTCTTCTCAGATCTGAAAGAAAAAAAAAAATCAAAAACCAGACAATCAAAATTTTGGTGCAACATTATTATCAACCTGGAAATTTACAAAATGAAGATCAATGCAAAAGGAGCTGATCATTTCAGATTTAATAACAAGTTAGAGAACATGTGCAAGATCAATCCCGGGTAAGTTTTTAACTTTAAAGTTAATAAATCTATGGTTTCAAAAACCAAGTTTTAACATAAACCAAATTCAAGGATTGCAGAAGGAAAAAAAAAGGGGAAAAATAGAGCTGCAGTTTTGACAGTGCAGATTCTATCAAACAATGTGAGGCAAGTAAAATTCTTTTGGAAGGTTTTAATCTGAAGATTGTTAATTAGTGAATAAGCAAAGATTTTTGTTTACAAACCTTGCAGATAAAAGCTTCAAAAAAAAAAAAAAAAAAAAGAATTAAAGAAAAAATGTACATGCTAAACAAGAATAAAAGTTTCCAGGCTTCACTGTCTCTGTTCTGCTTTGACCAAGGTGAGCAAATCCTTAACCTTACAATACATCCTGGTTTGCATGCAAGTAAAATTGATGTGTGTTTGTGAATGAGTTTGCATATGGTATGATATGTGTTTGAATGTTGATATGAATATGCTTGAACATGTCAGAGTACAGACATATGGTTCTGTTTTCTAGTTCCAGCTTTTCAAAACCTGTCAAAAAACCAAATTGCTTCTTCTCTGTCCTCAATTCAATGTGAGCAAAACTTCACCTTTCCTATTTTTGAAATGCCTGTGAGCAACTTTCCCTCCTTAAACATATTTTCTTGTTAATGCTTGTGAGTAAATCTATTTTTAAAAACAGTTTCTATTTTTTTTTTAAATCCAAACTATCAAGAATTTGCAGAAATTTAAAGTTTAATTCACAATGCTTTTAAATAAGCAAATTAAAACAGTAGCAATTAAAACTGCTTTGTTATTTTTCTTTAGTGAGTAATTCAGAATTTATGGGTTGTTTAAAGTTTTCTATGTGCATGAGTTTGAATATGCTTGTGACTGTTGTAAGATGGATATTCTGTGTGTGATTATGTTTGAATATGCAGATAAGTGTAATATGAATTTCTGCAGACATGCTTCTGCTATTACTTGGATTTAAATATAAATCTACTTCTCTATGTATGAATCTTAGTTAGGAAATTATTATATAATCAAATTTGAGTTTGTGTTGCATAGATTTAGGATTTGAAAAATTTTAATTTAGAAAAGAAAAAAAAAGAAAACCTGTTACTACTGGAAATAAGTAACAGCAGACAATAGTGTCATGAAGTAAAATTACCAAACAACTTTAATTTATTCAACCAAGTTTAAAGCTTTAATGCATGTTAAACATGGATATTAAAACATGCTTCAGGTTTTTAAATCAACTAAGGGGTCAGGAAATTAGAACTGTGCACAATTTGATATTTTGAGGTTATCAAAACAAAAAAAGAATTTTGGGATCTGAATTCCTTCTGAAGATGGAATGTTGACTGAAGAGAGTGGGGAAAGATAAAAGGGGAAGTTGATCATTGGGTTGAAGTGAAGACAGTGTTTTTTTTTTCAGGGTTGGCATGTGTGGGTTGAAGCTTTTTCAGGTTGATGTTTTTTTTTTTTTTCTTGAATCTGATTATCAAGCTGCAGAGAATTATGTTGATGATGGTTATCATGTTAAGGGATTGATTTGCTTCTTGGAGAGTTAGGTGAAGGTTGCTGGAAGTCGCCGGGGTGGTGGTGCATTTGCACAGTAGAAATTGGTCACTGGTGAAAGCTTGGTGTGCAGGGTTTTGGGAGACTCGGAGTGAACCTCGGGTATTTACTGTTGTGACTCGAAGTGAATGGAGTTTTATCCCGAAGTAACTTGAGGGAAGTCTCGGGTTAGTTATTTACAGGTTGCAGACCTGAGAGTTGAGTTCTTTTTAAAATCTGGAAAATTTAAATGTTTAAAAGCATTGTTTTAAAATAAAGTATAGGTTTGAATGAAATTCAAGGTAAGCCTTTGTATTCAAAAATCTAAAATGATAGATTTAAATTTAGGTAGAATTTAAATTTAAATCTGGAAACAGTAAAATGTAGTTTTCAGGTTTTGAATCCAGGTTTTTATATTTAAACAGTTTTGTTCTTTTAAAAATTTAAAAGAGAATTCAATGTCTAAAAACAAGATTCAAATTTAGGTGTAGATTTGAATTGGATTTAAGTTTGAATTTCAAGGTTTTAAAATGAAACATTTAGATTTTAAGCAAGATTTAAAAGTTGTTTTGAAATCAAGTTTTTGAGTGTGATTTCAGTTTTGTTTTGAAATGAGTTTAAATTCAAAACAGTTTTGAAAATTGTTAAAAAATTGGACAGAAATGTTTTAAGTAAAATTTAAATATGAATTTGATTTCAAATAAAGGTTTAAATTTTTGAAAAAAAAATTCTTTCCTTAAGTATTGAAATAAAATCATGATAAGTTTAACTTTTAATTGAAAAGTTAAAATAAAGTAAGTAGATTTGAAATAAAGTTTATATTAAACTTTATTAAATAAATTTGGAAAGGTTTTAAAAATTTTAAAAGTTCAATTTAAAATATGTTTAAATTTAATTGATTTCTAAATATTATATTTTATTTAAATTAAGTTTAATGATTTAGAATTTGATAATCAATTGTACTAAAGATTATTATTAGTTATTTTGAATTTGATTTAATTAAACATAATTAAATTTGTAAAGACAATTGAGATAATTGAATCATTTTTAATTATCAAGTTTTATTTGTTCATAAATGATTTAATTAAGATAATCACTTTGGATTAATCTAATATAATACTTAGGGAAGTAATTAAGTGATTAATTACTAAAGGTAATTAAGTAAAGGATAAATACTTTATTAAAAGTAATTAAGTAATGTGATTAAGAGTTAATCATTTGAGTTATTAATTGAAGAATTAATTAATAATTAGTTAAAGGTTTAAATTTTTTGATTAATGATTAATGAATAAAAGAGTTAAGAATAATTAATTAAGTGATTAATTACATGTTAAAGTAATTAAGTATGGATAATTAATGATTAAAGATTTGTTAATCAAATGTTCGAAGGTTAATTAATTTAAAGAAAAATTAATTAATTAATTAATGAAGGTGATTAAGACTTAATCAATTGTAATAAATGATAATTAATCATTGATTAAAGATTACTAATGAAAGTAATTATGTGGTTGATAAATTTAAAACCACGCAAATTTATTCATCTTAACTGAAGATGTTTGATTGTTATTGAATGCTTTGTGATGGATTGATATATTTGATATATGATGTGATGCTATGTATTGCTTTGTGCTAAGCTGTTATATCTGTGATGTATATATTGTTATGCAAACCCTTGACCCATAAAACGACATTTGGATTTCGATGCGACAGGGAGTCGGATTCCATTTGGTTATCCGAAACCCACATCGAATTGTAATGATTGAATCTGTGCTGATTGATGATGTGCTCTTATTGTGTAAAACCCCTGGACCACACTTATACACACACAAATATGGATTGCACGTGGAAATGGGTTAAGTCACAGATTTTGAAATTGTTTTAAAAATTGAATTTTCAAATCCAAAATAGTTTTGAACTAGAATTGAAGCTTTTGAAAATGGTTATTTTTAAATAACTTGATTAAGTTTGAAAATTTAGATAATTGGATTTAAATTTGAATTCAATATTTGAAATTGAATTCTAAAATTTGGAAACCAAGGTTTTAAAAAGGATATTCAACTTATAAATGGGTTTATATGGGTTTTTAAACCATTTTAAAGGTGGTATTTTGGAATTTAAATTCAAGCCAAGATTTCAACTTGTATAAATTGGATTTTTCTAAAACGAAAACTATTTGTTTTCAAATAATAAAGCTTTCACATAAGAAATGAATTTCCAATTGGTGTTAAAAGGACTTCAATTCTAAAATGAAATGGTTTCCAAATTATAGATAAATTTTTGGAAACGGGTTTGAAAGCTATAAATCTTTAATTTTAAAGATTATAAATTGGGTTAATCCAAATTGAATGGGAATTGTTTTTGAAATCTATGGATAGATCTATGTGAAATTGGGTGAAACTTTGTGAAATAAATCCTTTTGGTTTAAAGATTAAAAATGGTAATTTGTTTAACCATTTGAAAGAAAGGTTTGGATTTTATAAGTTGTGACTTAACTGAAAATCCCATATCCATATGTTTTAAAATATGGCGCTTACTATTCGGTTTAGCCGGGAGAGGACCTTGTGTCATATAACCCATTCCGAATAGTGATACGACGTTATGGATAGCAATTGAAGACCGGTGGTGAAGACCGGGTATTTGTGAGAACGATAGGATAACCTATCGATTGTCTCTGCACCGAGTAGCTACGGTATAGAGATTCCCTTAGTGATGGGAAGTCCGATCGGGATTGTGGATACCCGGATTTGCAAGGGCTTCTTCGGAAGTGCCTTCGGTTCTGTTCGAACCCGGAACAGACTTGTATGGTTGTATGTCCGACATTACACTTTGAGATGTTATCTGATCTCTATCAAATACATTTCTGCTTGGTGGCGGAGAATTTATTCTCTTAGCTTAACACCCTTCTCTGAGACGTACGAGCTCAGAGGTTATGTAGTTGATATTTATCAGTGATATTCCCAATTTGGTAATGTGGCATGCTGAGTGCTGCTGTGTGATGATCATTGGTTGATCATTTGTGATATGATCATTTGTTTGATCATTTATCTTTGTGATCATTGCTTTGGCCATCTGTTGACCCAAAGCATGGCTTTGTTGCACAAAGCGTAGCTTTGTGGACGAGACTGCATCAGGACCTCACTCCCCGGAAATGGTCGAAACAGGAAAGATGCGGCAAGGTTATGAGGGTCGCGCCCTTTAGGGTATGTCATTTCCTTCTGGAAAAGGGTGGTATCATGGTATGGAGCCCAGATACTTACTCATGTTGATACACTAAACCTATTACTGTGTGGTGTTGTTGTGCGCGCACTCGGATAAAGGTCCCAAAGGACCGGGGGATGACATATTCGTGTAGTAGTTACCTAGTTACAGAGGTAACCCGGCCTTGTGTTGGCAGAGATCTAACCGTAACGTTAGTTCTCGGGACGTCCCGCCAGAGGCGTACCCATGTGGCAATAGGAAGTTCCTTAGCCTGACCATTTGTTGGAAATCCATTCATCCAATACGTGCCTTGTACGGTTTTAGTTGTAGAACCTGCCATTTAACATGGCAGCTATAGTAGGCATAGTATCATGGTACCTATGCTGGCTAGGATTTATATTATACTTTCGAAAGATTTTCCACTATGCACTAGTAATAATATCAAAGAATTTTTCTCGTAGTAAGCATGTTTGACTATCATAAGGAGAAATCTCCCCCATGTGTGCGTTTGCATTGTGTGTGTGCCGGGAGGCCTTATGGTAGTTTCATTTTCCAAAAAGCATTGCGGATTTCAAATTTAAATTCTCTTGTTAGTTTCAAAGACCAAATGCTTTTGTTTGCTCATACCAGTCCCACGACTGACCTGGAGTTTATTGTTCCTTTCCTAAACTCTGGGTGCCCACTATTTCCCACACGGGCAGTCTAGAGTTGGGATTTTCAGATAATCTATAGTAGGTGTAGATTCGATAGCTTTCAGCCTTAGGATTTGGCAATTGCATTTGGATCGAGTTGCTTCTCCTCATCTTGATTTGGAGTTCGAGCTATTTCTGGATTGGTGCTTTGGAGATGGAGATTACTGATATTGGAGTTCTTTCTTGAAGACTATTTTGGAGTTTTGTTCCGCTGCTAGTGTTATTATTTTATTTCCGCTGCTATTCTTTGTATCTCTGATAATGGTGTTATCTATTGTACCATTCTGTTGTACCATTCATGTTGTATCAGTTATTGTATCAAATGTTGTATATTGTTATGCATATTCTTTTTCTTCCGCTGTGTTATTTACTTAATGTGTTATAAGCTCCGGCGAACCAGGTTCGACGTTTGGATCTGCGGCATTTGAATACGAGTGTCGTATTCGGTGCCGATTTTCGAAGGCCGAGTCAGGGTCGTTATACATAGTATCATATACATCAGAGATACACAACATAATCAACTCATACTAGACAGTTATGAACACATGTCTAGTTATACAACTCAATACAACAACTCAGAGAACACACAGCGGAAAACTCTATAGCTATACGCAGAAGCCTCCTGCTCCAATTGCTCCTCCAGATTCGTCAAGCCAACCTGAAATCCTAACCTAAATCCCTTGGCTACTCGTAAAAATTTGAGTACCCAAGAGTTTAAGAAAAACAGAATAAACTCCGGGTCAGACATGGGTCTGGTGTAAGTAAACGGTTAAAGTTGCTTAACTTTAAAAACCTTTTGAGAAAAAAGGTATCACGTAAGACTTCCCACACATAAACATGGAAAAGTTTTTACCTTACGCTAACCAAAACATTTGATAGGAAATATGAAGATATTATAATAGTGTCTAGGGTTTTCAAGTAAAATACAGAAATAGCTGGAATGCTTACATCTCATGTTCCAACATAGTTGGGCACAACTAATACGTACGACACTTATTGGATTTTGGATTCCATACAATGGCAGGTCTACTGGGGTACCGTCCATCATAGTACGTGGCCTAGATTAATGTACCGAGGAGTACGCCCGCTCCCATGCAACACAAAGCCAGACCCGTTCCTTACCGAATAGTTCCAAATAAGACAACCCCGGCGGATGTAGCTATTCAACCGCCCACACAGCCAAAATAAAAAGGGACCTCTAGACAGGGGTAAATCTTACTCTCAAGTAGGGGGTACCGACGAAGCTTTGCTGCACCTCCCCTGTTTTAGCCATTCCCGGTTGATGAGGCTTGAGGTTACGATTACCTTTAGTGAACACAACACTTAGAATGCTCATCGTCCACCTGATGATGTTCTAAAAGCATTCAATCCATACAAGTTCGTTCCGGGTTCGAACGAAACCGAAGGCATTATCTCGTTACACTCATTTTGGAATCACCCTCAGAGTTAACGACAATAACCATTGTACACTGAACCACCATCTCGAACCTATAAGTACTATTCCGTCAACTCATTATGGAATCACCTACAGAGTTATACTGACGTATAGCCCTTATACCTCGAGTCTTCACAAAGCTCCACTTTGACTCACGACCTAACGTTATTTGGAATCGATGTGGTTTTCGGATATCCAAATATGGAAACCCGATCCCGGTCTCATCGAAATCCAAAGCATGTCTTTTAAGTCCAAGTTGTTTTAAAGGTTTAAAACAATTCAATGTCGTATCTATATACACACAGATAGATAATTCACAAATCACAATTGATAATCAACATTATCAAATAACAGGTAATCCACATTATCAATATCATAATAGATAATCCATATATCAACATACCGATTGATAATCTATGTGATCATCGCAATGCAACCAAGCATTCATGACACACAATCATACTTATCTCATTATTGAGATCACAAAGCATTCAAGACAATCAATGTCATCCATTCATACATAAGCAATGATTTACTCATACCACAATACAATTAATTTAAAATGAATTAAATTAACTATCTCTATCTCTAATTAATTTAAAGTGAATTAAATTAATTACTTCATTTCTTAATTAATATAAAATTAATTAAATTAATTACTTCATCCAAGTATATTGCTTACTTATTCTTCAATTAAACAAATTAATTAATTATCCTAATTAATCAACCTTGATTAATTAACTCTTAATAAAGTAATTAAATTTAAATTATTCTCATTAATCATATTAATTAATGAACTTTAATTAATTACTTTAATTAATTAATTAACCTTAATTAATTACATTATTTCTTGATTAATTGCATTAATTAATCATGCTTATATTAATTACTTTCAATTAATCAAATATAAACATTAATTAATTATTTTTAATTACTTCTTAATTACTTCATAAATTTATTGATTTATTACACCAAGTAATAAACCCTTAATTACTTTAACAAGTAATTATTCATTTATTACTTCCTAATCAGTAATTTTACTTATCTTAATTACCTCTGTAATTTATCAATTACTTACCTTAAGTAATTACCTTATCAAATTTATTAAGTAAACATACTTAATCATTTATCAAGTGGCTATATTTAATTAATTTACAAATTAATTAACTTACTTGATTTCACTCATCTCATAAAACAAAATTGAGTAATTCATTCCTTAATTACTCTTTAACCAATTAATCTTAAATTAACAAATTAATTAACCTTCAATTATTAATTAATTAACCTTGATTATTAATCAATCCTTTAATACAAAGTAATTAATCACTAATTACTTTTATAATTAATTAATTAACCTTAATTAACTAATTAATTTACTTTTTAATCATTAATTAATAAAATTTAATTATTAATCAACAACCGTAATTACAATTTAATTAATCCATAATTATCAATTAATTAATCCTTAATTACAATTAATTAACCTTAGATAATAGTTAATTAGTCATTAGTTATTAATCAAGTCATCATAATTATTGGTTAACTAATTATACTTAATTAATTACTTAATTAACCCTTTAAAATAATTAATTAAACTTAAAATTCTTAATCAACTTAATTAATTATAAATCATTAATACTTAATTACTATTTAAGATAAAACATTATCTTAAATTAACTTTAGAAAACTTTACTTAACATAAGGCATTAATTAGTTTTAAATATAAAGTAATCATTAATTACTTTCCTTAATTATTAATTAACAATTCTAATTCCAAGTTAATAAATTATCTTAACCTTAATTGTTAATTTTAAATCATTTTACACTAATTAATAAAACATTTACTTAAAATTCTCTTTTATATTTCAAAATAAGTTTTGAAATAATATTAAGATTTTAACTTCAGACATTTAAAACATCATACAATTTCATTTATAAAAACAATTCAATTTTAAAAACAAGAATTTTAATTTAACTTAAACTTTTTAAAGCTTAAAACTTATTTTATATTTTAAACTAAAAATCAAGTTGAACATAAATTTGGGTTCAACCCATATATATTTGAATTCAAGTACAAGTGCATCTTCTTTTTAAAACAATCTGCCCTTTTTAAAATTTTAAACTGTTTTAAATTTAAAATCAAAAACTGTTAAAACAAACAGTTACCCTGCAACTCAAAACCCTGAAACCACGCTAGTTCCCCGAGCCACAATAAAAAATGCACGAGCTCCTTCCCGAGTCCTACTTCGAGAAAAAAAAGAAACCCAACAAAATATAATCTGCAGACACCAACAAGTCACCGTGCAACCTGCACCGTTGCCGGACCTCCTCCGGTCAACGGCAACACCTCCGACAAGTCACCCAAACACTTCGCAAGCCCCTACAACCAACCAAACACCACTTCATGTCTCGAAACAAAATCGAGTACTTCAGGTGAAACTGTGCCCAAAACCCATCATCAACAAACCCCAAAAATCATCGTCTTCGATCAACAATAATCGCCACCACTCCGTCCATAGGTCACTGACCCACCATGCTCCCTTTATCCAAGATTTGACTCCACTCGATTCAGAGAAGAAGATGGTTCATTTTACAGTAGAACCCAAAACTAGATTAAAAATCAATTTGAGCAAATTCAAAACTTCTCAGTGATTTAAAAATTCACTCACCATTTTTACTATACTCCCCTAAACTTCACCTAGCTCCATCTACAACCTCGAGAAATCCAGTTGCATAAATCCACAGAATTGGGCAGAAATCCAATTTCCACTAAATTCCCAAATACCCACTTAATACAGATTTAAAAATAATGAATTTCTTTTTAAAATTCATAATTTCCAATGACATTCCCAATTATATAATTATTACATCAAATTTCAATACTTGGTTTCACACTTTGATATTAATTTGTTCCAGCATTATTTGTTTCCACAAGAATTTTCAAACCAGAACTTAGTTTAATTTCTTTGTTCTTAGTTTATACTTAAACTACTTATTTTTTTTTGAATCTATGTTCTAATAGTTGTTTAAACAAAAATAGCTTGAAGTTTAGATTTTAACTTAATTCTGCAGTAAGTAAAAACAGAGAGGATCAATGCAAACAGGCACGCACAGATTCAAAGCATAACAAACATATTAACATTTATATCTACACAGGGGCAAACTTATATGTATATAAACATCGTCACAAACTCATAGCAACAGCTAATTAACTAATTAAGTTTTAGTAAAAATGTTTACTCACCACATCTAAAAGAAGACAGATGTTTTGAAGATGACTGGAACTGGAAGTTTGCAAAAGAATTTGAACTTGAAGCTTTATTGAAACAGAGAAACCTTCAGATTGCCTTGACCCATTTGCATGCACATGGAAGTTGATGTAGACAGGGAAAATTGCAGATCTAGTATTGCTAGCTTGCATTCATTTGAAGTTTTGAGGCAGACATGGTATAATGCAGACCTGATTGATAGCTTGCAAAATATTTTAAAACATGATGCAAATCTGGTTTGAAATTTGTATCAAGCTTTTGAAATCATTTTGCAAATTTGGGTTTAAACTATGATGCTTTCAGGTTTTGGTGACAGGGATTGATATTTGAATTGGAGGAAGTTTTCAGGTTTTGGTGATAGGGAGAAGTGTTTGAGTTTTGAAGAGTGTTTGCAAATGATTTAATCATTTTGCTTCAGATTTGCATACACAAGAAAATGATGCAGATTTTAATTGAAGATTTTTGGTTTTGGGTGTTGAATGAAGATGCATGATTGATTTAGTTTTCTTTTTAGAAATGAACAAAGAATTTTAAAGAAAAAGAAAGATGGAGAGATGGTGTTTTAAATAGAATTTTCAGATTTTATAAATTTAAAAGAAAATTTAAAAAGAAAATGGACACTTGCCTCAACTTTAATTAATATGCTAACACATGTTATCAAGTGAGTTTAAAACTTAACACTTGTCCTTATTATTTCTATATTATTTATAAAAGATTTTAAAGGTTTTTAAATTAATTTCCTAATTAACAAACATATTTTCTTAATTTTAAAAATGCTCTTTAATTAAAATTCTAATAAACAAATACATTTAAACATTTATAAATGTATGCTAAATTTATATGAAATAAAATCTTTAAAAAGAATGAAACCAAATAAAATTTTAAATAAAGTTATATACATATTTCAAACTCATCTTAAGTATGCTATTTTAAAAGCCTTGTATTCATTTTTATAAAATAAATACAAATAATATTTCTATAGATAAATTTCTATAAAAAGACAAATAAACAAATCTTATTTTTAATTAAAAACATTATCTATATATTTTCAACTCAAACTTTATTAGTAATATGTATGTATATTCTTGAATTCAAATTTATATTCATTTTCAAAGTCCAATTTAAAAATCCAAATCTAAAAAAAATTTAAATAAATATAAACATCTATTTTTAAATATGCTTATTATTATTTACAAATAATTTATCCTATTTTAAAATCAATTTAAAATACACTGAAATAAATGCACTTAAACACACTTATCAACTTTGAAAACAATAAATATATTTAGAATTTATTTATACAAACAAAATAAATATCCTTTATTTAAAACCAATTTATAACCATAATTAAAATATTACTTGGTTAATTATCTTTGAAAATAACAATTTTATCAATTTCAAATAATTAAATAAGAGATTATCATCATTTTAAACTCCTGGAAATTCCGGGATATTACAATCCCCCCCCCCTTAACAGAATTTCGTCCTCGAAATTTAAAATAAAGATAATCTAAAGTTTTATTTTATTACAACCAATTCAAACATTTATAACAGCCATACATTATAAATCAAACAGACAATTTCATCCAAACAACCAATTCAATCAAATAAATAACACTAGCTATCCGGACACAGATCCGGATAAACTTCCTAAAATTATCTCGAGTTTCCCCAGTACAGACACAGGGATACTCGCTCTACTAAACCTAAACTAGCTATAATTATAAGCTACTACTGAGTTCCCACTCAGCTAGATCTATAATCTACACAAGATACCAGACCAAGACAAGTCTGATCAACGACTAAAACCTTCACAGAACTACTGGTCTCAAAACCAGTGATGAACCAAAACACGTACTCCCTCGGAGACACGTGAAATATTTTGAATTCCAGTCTTCCAAACTGGCAATTCAACTCTTCAAACCAAAGCACTGATACAAAACTCAAAAGAATCCAATACCTCGGAGCTCACCAAATCTTATTGCTTCCTTTACCACAGAAAACCTCAACAACATCGAAGCCTCCAACTTCGAATTCCAAATTCTCCCGTTACTTAACCTCAAAACTTACCAGACGATCCGGGCTGCCTATAGATCCTTCCCGATCAGCTCAACCTTCGCCGATACCCCTACAAACAAATTGGATCAACTCAACAAACTGATCCTCACAAGATCAATACAAAATCAAAACAAAACTTCACTCTCAATAGAAGAAAACTACTTCTCCCATCCGGAAAAAACAGAACAGAATCACTCGCCAACTTGCCTCAGATTCTGAAAAATTCCAGTAGAAACTCTCAAATCCAAAATACTACAACATCCAGTTACTTCTACCCAAGAACAATAGCCACCTTGCTTCCGCTGCACAACTCTGATCTGGAGCAGATGAAAATCCCATCGAATGAACATAAGCACCAACCAAACATCTCATCTCGGAAATAAGGTTCAACAGAAGTTCCAAGAGATACGAAGCTGCTTCACCAAACAATCAACCTAGGAGACAACCTTCTACCCAGCTGAATCACCGGTATCACTCCTATCAAGTCAATTCAGAACTCAAACTCCAATGCAGGCAAATCTATAACTTTCCTAAAGATATATCCAGAAAAATCTTCGACAACTCCATAACTTCTATATCCTCTAGAGATGCCACAAATCTAAGCAAAAGATTATAAGATAATCACCAAACCATCGTAAATCACTTTTGCGATCAACCCATCCAATATCCAAGATACTATTCTCTCTCCATTAATCAGAACAATTTATCCTTAACCAACTAATCCATCGAAGAAACAGATCGTCACTGCTGCTTCTGAATTCCACTTCCAGGAAATGCTAAGCCAAAAAGATCTTCCTGCTGAAATACAGAATACTCCCGAGCTGCACCGCTAACACAGATGCCAAAGACTTCTTATCCAAAGTTCTTGGAAAAAAACTCGGACTTCCAACTAAACACATACATTCTGTTGAACTCAGCTACAACACTGAAGCAGACACTTCCTTAAACTTGCTCCGAAATAAAACATCTTAGGAGACATCCATAGTCACTGCATCTCATCACGCAGCTACTATTCCTGAGGTATCAAAATACCATCACTCGCTTCTGCCTAACCGACATATCCAAACTCTATTCATCCAACTTCAGAAATGAACTCCGAACCTTAACAGATTTCCTTCAGAGATCAATGAAATCCTTACAGCAAACTAAAAATATTACTCGAGATGGTATTAGGTCTACAGTCTCGACAAATACACTTCCAACCTCAAACAGTCAAACTCCAACCATTGGTAGTTGTGTTACACACCCCGCTACCTCATCTACCTTTATAACTTATATTGGAAAACCCGAGCATGTAATCCAACGGATAGGTAGAAATATATATATATATATATATATATATATATATAGTTATATATAAAAATTACAAGTACGCTCTCTCAAGAAAGACACCACTACGGAGCCTAGGTATTCACTCAACCTAATGCTCTGATACCAAATGAGACGACCCGACTTTCTACCACCAGAAAATCGCATCATCTTTAAGAAAGAAGAGGGATAGAAAGAGAAAAGATAGAGAAGAAGAAAGAAACAACATCAGAATCTAAACAGCGGATCGAATAAATTATATTAATCACATAATAGTTTACATAGTATCATATACATCAGAGATACAAAGCATAATCAACTCATACTAGACAGTTATAAACACCTGTCTAGTTATACAACTCAATACAACAACTCAGAGAACACACAGCGGAATACTTTATAGCTATACGCAGAAGCCTCCTGCTCCATTTTCTCCTCCAGAATTCATCAAGCCAACCTAAAATCCTAACCCGAATCCCCTGGCTACTCGTAAAAATTTGAGTACCCAAGAGTTTAAGAAAAACAAAATAAACTCCGGGTCAGACATGGGTTTGGTGTGAGTAAACGGTTAAAGTTTCTTAACTTTAAAAACCTTTTGAAAGAAAAGGTATCACGTAAGACTTCCCACACATAAACATGGAAAAGTTTTTACCTTACGCTAACCAAAACATTTGATAGGAAATCGATATTATAATAGTGTCTAGGGTTTTCAAGTAAAATACAGAAATAGCTGGAATGCTTACATCTCACGTTCCAACATAGTTGGGCACAACTAATACGTACGGCAATTATTGGATTTTGGATTCCATACAATGGCAGGCCTACTGGGGTACCGCCCGTCACAGTACGTGGCCTAGATCACCGTACCGAGGAGTACGCCCGCTCCCCTGCAACACAAAGCCGGACCTGTTCCTTACCAAACAGTTCCAAATAAGACAACCCCAGCGGATGTAGCTATTCAACCGCCCACACAGCCGAAATAAAAAGGGACCTCTAGACAGGGGTAAATCTTACTCTCAAGTGGGGGCTACCCACGAAGCTTTGTTGCACCTCCCCTGTTTTAGCCATTCCCGATTGATGAGGCTTGAGGTTACGATTACCTTTAGTGAACACATCACTTAGAATGCTCATCGTCCACCTGACGATGTTCTGAAAGCATTCAATCCATACAAGTTCGTTCCGAATTCGAACGAAACCGAAGGCATTATCTCGTTACACTCATTTTGGAATCACCCTCAGAGTTAACGACAATAACCCTTGCACTCTAAACCACCATCTCAAACCTATAAGTACTATTCCGTCAACTCATTACGGAATCACCCACAGAGTTATACTGACGTATAGCCCTTACACCTCGAGTCTTCACAAAGCTCCACTATGACTCACGACCTAACATTATTTGGAATCGATGTGGTTTTCGGATATCCAAATATGGAAACCCGATCCCGGTCTCATCGAAATCCAAAGCGTCTCTTTTAAGTCCAAGTTGTTTTAAAGGTTTAAAACAATTCAATACAGTATCTATATACACGCAGATAGGTAATTCACAAATCACAATTGATAATCAACATTATCAAATAACAGGTAATCCACATTATCAATATCATAATAGATAATCCATATATCAACATCCCGATTGATAATCTATGTAATCATCACAATGCAACCAAGCATTCATAACACACAACCATACTTATCTCATTACTGAGATCACAAAGCATTCAAGACAATCAATGTCATCCATTCATACATAAGCAATGATTTACTCATACCACAATATAATTAATTTAAAATGAATTAAATTAAGTATCTCTATCTCTATCTCTAATTAATTTAAAGTGAATTAAATTAATTACTTCATTTCTTAATTAATTTAAAATTAATTAAATTAATTACTTCATCCAAGTATATTGCTTACTTATTCTTCAATTAAACAAATTAATTAATTATCCTAATTAGTCAACCTTGATTAATTAACTCTTAATAAAGTAATTAAATCTTAATTATTCTCATTAATCATACTAATTAATGAACTTTAATTAATTACTTTCATTAATTAATTAACCTTAATTAATTACATTATTTCTTGATTAATTACATTAATTAATCAAGCTTAAATTAATTACTTTAAATTAATCAAATATAAACATTAATTAATTATTTTTAATTACTTCTTAATTACTTCATAAATTCATTGATTTATTACACCAAGTAATAAACCTTTAATTACTTTAACAAGTAATTATTCATTTAAAATTACTTCCTAATCAGTAATTTTACTTATCTTAATTACCTCTGTAATTTATCAATTACTTACCTTAAGTAATTACCTTATCAAATTTATTAAGTAAACATACTTAATCATTTATCAAGTGGCTATATTTAATTAATTTACAAATTAATTAACTTACTTGATTTCACCCATCTCATAAAACAAAATTGAGTAATTCATTCCTTAATTACTCTTTAACCAATTAATCTTAAATTAACAGATTACTTAACCTTCAATTATTAATTAATTAACCTTGATTATTAATCAATCCTTTAATACAAAGTAATTAATCGCTAATTACTTTTATAATTAATTAATTAACCTTAATTAACTAATAATTTTTTTAATCATTAATTAATAAAATTTAATTATTAATTAACAACCTTAATTACAATTTAATTAATCCATAATTATCAATTAATTAATCCTTAATTGCAATTAATTAACCTTAGATAATAGTTAATTAGTCATTAATTATTAGTTATATCATCATAATTATTGGTTTACTAATTATACTTAATTAATTACTTAATTAACCCTTTAAAATAATTAATTAAATTAATTAAACTTAAAATTCTTAATCAACTTAATTAATTACAAATCATTAATACTTAATTAATATTTAAGATAAAACATTATCTTAAATTAACTTTGGAAAACTTTACTTAAGGTAAGGCATTAATTAGTTTTAAATATAAAGTAATCATTAATTACTTTCCTCAATTATTAATTAACAATTCTAATTCCAAGTTAATAAATTATCTTAACCTTAATTGTTAATTTTAAATCATTTTACACTAATTAATAAAACATTCACTTAAAATTCTCTTTTATATTTCAAAATAAGTTTTGAAATAATATTAAGATTTTAACTTAAGACATATAAAACATCATACAATTTCATTTATAAAAACAATTCAATTTTAAAAACAAGAATTTTAATTTAACTTAAACTTTTTAAAGCTTAAAACTTATTTTATATTTTAAACTAAAAATCAAGTTGAACATAAATTTGGGTTCAACCCATATATATTTGAATTCAAGTACAAGTGCATCTTCTTTTTAAAACAATCTGCCCTTTTTAAAATTTTAAACTGTTTTAAATTTAAAATCAAAAACTGTTAAAACAAACAGTTACCCTGCAACTCAAAACCCTGAAACCACGCTAGTTCCCCGAGCCACAATAAAAAATGCACGAGCTCCTTCCCGAGTCCTACTTCGAGAAAAAAAAGAAACCCAACAAAATATAATCTGCAGACACCAACAAGTCACCGTGCAACCTGCACCGTTGCCGGACCTCCTCCGGTCAACGGCAACACCTCCGACAAGTCACCCAAACACTTCGCAAGCCCCTACGACCAACCAAAGACCACTTCATGTCTCGAAACAAAATCGAGTACTTCAGGTGAAACTGTGCCCAAAACCCATCATCAACAAACCCCAAAAATCATCGCCTCCGATCAACAATAATCGCCACCACTCCGGCCATAGGTCACTGACCCACCATGCTCCCTTCATCCAAGATTTGACTCCACTCGATTCAGAGAAGAAGATGCCGTGGTTCATTTTATAGTAGAACCCAAAACTAGGTTAAAAATCAATTTGAGCAAATTTAAAACTTCTCAGTGATTTAAAAATTCACTCACCATTTTTACTATACTCCCCTAAACTTCACCTAGCTCCATCTACAACCTCGAGAAATCCAGTTGCACAAATCCACAGAATTGGGCAGAAATCCAATTTCCAGTAAATTCCCAAATACCCACTTAATATAGATTTAAAAATTGTGAATTTCTTTTTAAAATTCATAATTTCCAATGACATTCCCAATTATATAATTATTACATCAAATTTGAATACTTGGTTTCACACTTTGATATTAATTTGTTCCAGCATTATTTGTTTCCAGAAGAATTTTCAAACCAGAACTTAGTTTAATTTCTTTGTTCTTAGTTTATACTTAAACTACTTATTTTGTTTTGAATCTATGTTCTAATAGTTGTTTAAACAAAAATAGCTTGAAGTTTAGATTTTAACATAATTCTACAGTAAGTAAAAACAGAGAGGATCAATGTAAACAAGCATGCACAATGCAAACAAGCATGCACAGTTTCAAAGCATAACAAACATATTAACATTTTTATCTACACAGGGGCAAACTTATATGTATATAAACACCGTCACAAACTCATAGCAACAGCTAATTAACTAATTAAGTTTTAGTAAAAATGTTTACTCACTACATCTAAAAGAAGACAGAGGTTTTGAAGATGACTGGAACTGGAAGTTTGCAAAAGAATTTGAACTTGAAGCTTTATTGAAACAGAGAAACCTTCAGATTGCCTTGACCCATTTGCATTCACATGGAAGTTGATGTAGACAGGGAAAATTGCAGATCTAATATTGCTAGCTTCCATTCATTTGAAGTTTTGAGGCAGACATGGTATAATGCAGACCTGATTGATAGCTTGCAAAATATTTGAAAACATGATGCAGATTTGGTTTGAAATTTGTATCAAGCTTTTGAAATCATTTTGCAAATTTGGGTTTAAACTATGATGCTTTCAGGTTTTGGTGACAGGGATTGATATTTGAATTGGAGGAAGTTTTCAGGTTTTGGTGATAGGGAGTAGTGTTTGAGTTTTGAAGAGTGTTTGCAAATGATTTAATCATTTTGCTTCAGATTTGCATACACAAGAAAATGATGCAGATTTTAATTGAAGAAAACTGGTTTTGGGTGTTGAATGAAGATGCATGATGGATTTAGTTTTCTTTTTAGAAACGAACAAAGAATTTTAAAGAAAAAGAAAGATGGAGAGATGGTGTTTTAAATAGAATTTTCAGATTTTATAAATTTAAAAGAAAATTTAAAAAGAGAATGGACACTTGCCTCAACTTTAATTAATATGCTAACACATGTTATCAAGTGAGTTTAAAACTTAACACTTGTCCTTATTATTTCTATATTATTTATAAAAGATTTTAAAGGTTTTTAAATTAATTTCCTAATTAACAAACATATTTTCTTAATTTTAAAAATACTCTTTAATTAAAATTCTAATAAACAAATACATTTAAACATTTATAAATGTATGCTAAATTTATATGAAATAAAATCTTTAAAAAGAATGAAACCAAATAAAATTTTAAATAAAATTATATACATATTTCAAACTCCTCTTAAGTATGCTATTTTAAAAGCCTTGTATTCATTTTTATTAAATAAATACAAATAATATTTCTATAGATAAATTTCTATAAAAAGACAAATAAACAAATCTTATTTTTAATTAAAAACATTATCCATATATTTTCAACTCAAACTATATTAGTAATATGTGTGTATATTCTTGAATTCAAATTTATATTCATTTTCAAAGTCCAATTTAAAAATCCAAATCTAAAATAAATTTAAATAAATATAAACATCTATTTTTGAATAAGCTTATTATTATTTACAAATTATTTATCCTATTTTAAAATCAATTTAAAATACACTGAAATAAATGTACTTAAACACACTTATCAACTTTGAAAACAACAAATATATTTAGAATTTATTTATACAAACAAAATAAATATCCTTTATTTAAAACCAATTTATAACCATAATTAAAATATTACTTGGTTAATTATCTTTGAAAATAACAATTTTATCAATTTCAAATAATTAAATAAGAGATTATCAACATTTTAAACTCCTGGAAGTTCCGGGATATTACACACTCCCCCTCATTCTTGGACTTCAGTACCTACATTGATAAACTATACAACGGAATATATAATATAGATTAAGAAATAATTATACTTATGATCATGATAACTAATTAAAGACTATATACATTTCAATGTGTATATATATATATATATATATATATATATATATGTTTTATACAACAAACTTTAAACCAATATTAATAAATCAATTCACACAGAGTATCAATTCAAACCAAACCAATTCAAACAAATCGAACAAAGTAATGAAATCAAACGTTACGAGGAACATCCACCCATCCTTCTTCTCCAAATATAGGGTCTGCTTTAATTGCATCCCAATTTTCATTGTTGTTGGTGAGAGAGACAGGAGGATGTGCTTCGTTATCATACTTGTGCGGAGAGGAGATCATCCATCGTATCGCATCGAAGTGACTTTCTTGTTCCTTGATCATCTGCATTCGACTCAATTCTAAGTGACGCTGGTTACGTAGAATAAGCGAGAGAATATTCCTGAACGAACTAAGGGTTTCTTCAAGATTTTCGGATAGATTGTGAATAGTATTAGCCATAATTGAATTTGTGAAAGAAATAAAGGATATAGATGATAAGAAATAAATTTCAGTGAAGAATTCTGGAAGAAACAGGTATTTATAGGTGTAGAAATTCGTTTGAAATGAATAGACATTTGATAGTTATTCAAATTTCAAATTCAAAATCAATTGTCATTTCTGACCAATACATGTCGACATGGTCATATAGGGGATGCCGACATGGGTGAGTGAAAAATTATGACTAATTTGATTTTGTTAATAATTGTGTATATATATATTTATATAATATTCTAACATTTATTCTGGAGATAAGATAAGGTAGATAATAGAAAGGAAATTTCATTTCATTGCATACTACGATAATACACGATTAAGCACACGACAAACTACATGAATATTCGAAATAAAGCAAACTAAAACAAATACAACACGATACGAGAAGATAAAACTAGTTAGAGGATGAAGATGATGAAGATAGTCCAAGTTTATTGCTGACTTTTGAAATGAACTTGTTCATCTTCGAAGAAATATTATCCAACTTTTTACTAACGGATTGTTTAAGATTCCGTTGATTCAAAACAATAGTCTATTGGTTTTTGCGAAGGGTTTTGGTGGACGGATTTGGAGGATAGTCAATACTTTCCAAAGAGGTTTCACCTTCTTCTTTTTCTTCTTCAATTTCCATTTCATCCCCTTCTTCTTCTTCCTCTTCTTCCATTTCCTCATGAGCCAAACGCTCTTCCTTTTCGGTAAGGGTCTCATAAGGTTGAAAAACAAATGGAATTTTCATAAGCAAAATGTTGGAATGATTGAAAACCTTTTTAGAAACAAATTCTTTGCCTTTGAAATCCACTCCAAAATAGTTGAAAATCCTAGTGAGGTAAATTCCATGATACAAAGTATTCTCACCCATTTCAAGATTTTTGGAACGAAGTTCATCCAAAATAACTTGCGCCCAATTTATGTCATAATTTCCAAAAATAGCAAACAGTGCTTTGCGAAATTTTGAAGTAGGATTGTTAAAATTCCCCGATCTTGGGGTCAAAGTATGTTGCAAAAGAAGATTGACAATTCTTGCTTTTGGTCGAAAATTTCTATTTTTAAATTCAAAATCATCATCTCTTTCGAAAATGTGATGAAATATCTCACGATCATGTTCATCGATTTTAAAGTTAGAAAGATCCATTCCCGAATTCTTACAAATGAGAATAATACCCAAAAGATCACAATTCAAAACAATTCTAGTGCCTTTGACACTAGTCCAAATTTCATTCTCATTACCATCATAAAATCCGCGATTTAAATTCGCATAGAAAATTTTGACAAGATTAGGATAGCAAACAAAATCATTTTGAGAAGCATCAATAAGACTAAGAACTCCAGTGTTTGCAAAAAGAGAATCAATTTCATAGGATGAAAAATCTTGAAAAATAGCAAACTTTTCGCGATGGACTTTGCAAAGTTAGCATAATTGATGTATGCTTTTATTGCCTCCGGATCATTGAATAACTGCTCTTTGATTTTTCTGGAAATTCTCATGGTGGATGCGTTGCTTGAAGAAGCCATTAAAGTAGAGAGTAGAGAGCTTGAAGTTATGAAGAGAGAGTTTGAATTTTAAAATGAGAGTGAAAGATATAATAAAAGATAGTGAATAAATAGATTCTCAAAGGACATATTCTCTGGTCAAAAGGTAGCTTTTCAGAGAATTGAATGAAGTGAAAAGGTGGAGGGAAATTCAAACATTGAATTCAAACTTTGAAATTCAAATTCAGGCACCCATGTCGACATCATGGTAGGGACCATGTCGACATGTGCCTTTGAATTTTCATGAATTGATTTTTCCTAAGTTCACTAATATATATATATATATATATATATATATATATATATATATATATATATTATTATTTTTAATGCCTATATATATATATTTGAAATATTATTAAACTTTAAGTATATTTCAAAAAATATTATTATACTATTAAAAATAATAAAAGTAATAAAAATAATAATAAAATAATGAAATAATAATAAAAAATAGAAAACAGATTTTAAAATTCAAATAACACACCAATTCAAAATCAATCAATCAAACAATCAAACAACTAATTCTAAGCAAGCAATTTCAACCAATTGTATTGTAAACGTGTACCTTTTTCTGAGTCCGTTTCTTTGAATTCGTCGGAGTCATGAACAGCTATGGAACAAAATTCGAATTATCTGTCTTTTGATCATCATCGCTTGAGGATGAGTCTGAGTCATCTAGAATTGCAGTAAATGCATGCTTCCGATTCTTTGCTGGATCATTGTTCATAGGAGAATTTTGCCTATCTGAATACGGACAGTCTCTTTTGAAATGGCCTGGTTTATCACAGTTGTAACATTTGTCATTATTTGGCACTACATTCCGATTTCCAAAATTCTTATAGTTGTTTCTCTTGAGATTATTCATCTTTCTGTATTTCAGGAATTTCCGAAAATTTCTGGTCATAAAGGCTATCTCTTCATCATTATCACTGTTTGAGTCTGATCCATCGGTCAATGCATTGAATGCCATTGATTTCTTTTCATATGCTTTACTTTCTCTTCTCCCAATCATTTGAACTTCATACGACATTTGATTTCCAATTAATTCTTCTATCTTTAAAGTACTGATGTCATTTGCCTCTTCGATCACAAGTGTCTTTTGATCCTATTCTGGAGTTAGAGAATTTAAAATCTTTCTGACTTGATCTTCTTTAGAAAATTCCTTTCCCAAAAATATTAGAGAATGCACAATATCCTGAAATCTACTACACATATCTGAAATAGACTCATTAGGATTCATTTTAAATAATTGAAAGTGATTTGTGAGCATGGAAATTTTGGTCTGTTTAACTTTGCTTGTTCCTTCGTGAGTAACTTGCAAAGTTTTCCAAATTTCATATGCAGACTTACAAACTAACACTCTATTGAATTCATTTCTATCTAGTGAACAAAAAAGAATATTCATAGCCTTAGAATTATTTTGTGCAACAGTCTTTTGCTCAGCAGTCCACTGTGAAAAATTAGTTATGGGTTCAGAATATTCAGTTTATGTGATATTCCAAGTGCCTAATCATATAGATTGTAAATGTATTTTCATCCTACATGCCCAATATGCATAGTTACTGCCATTAAAAAGTGGTGGTCTGACAGTAGACTGACCCTCTACAAATGAACTAGTGACAGGGATACTAGTGTTAGTAACAGTACCGGTGTTGGTAGCCATTTTGAAAACTTTTCAAAAATCAGATTATGAAACTTTGAAACCTTGCTCCGATACCAATTCTGAGAAATGCGGATTACGGATTTTAAGGCTAGGGTTAACACTAGAGGGGTAGGTGAATAGTGCTAATATAGAATTACTAAATCTTTTTCAGTTTATGTTAATTTAGACACTGATGTATGCAATATACAGACACAGATATGATCACAGAAACAAACACAGATGCAGAAATAAAATAAAAGCAGTAAAGGAAAGAACACACCGGATTTTATACTGGTTCGGAGTTAGCCTACATCCAGTCCCGCAACACAAGTATGGATTTCCTTTCAAAAGCAATTGTACAATTACACCCTCGGTTTCAAGGCTACGAGGTACACCCTCCAGAATTTCTATCCCCTGGGTAGAGATACTTGATTTCCGGGCCACAAGTTTACCCAATTGATTTACTAAGTTTACAATCACACCTTTTCTCTCTTGATTGATTTCCAAGGCTACAATCACACCTTTTCTCTCTTAATAGATTACAAAGAAGTCTATAACTCCGAATAACACTGAGAATCTTGTAGAGATAGTGATAGAGAATCAAACTAGAAGTAATCGAGTTTGATTCAATGTAGATTTCGGCAGAATAATGGTAAGAATATGTATTAAGAAATGTGGAAGAAGAAGAGGAGTGAAAAACCAGAAAATTTGATCTCAAATTCGTTGAAACTAACCCCTATTTATAGAAGAACAACAATCATGTCCATTCATGAAGAGTTTTGGCGAATAGACACTACTTTTGAAATTTAAATTTTGAATTCAACTGACACCATGTCGGCATGATTACCCTAGGCATGTCGACATCCCAAAGCAATTTTTGGTGGTTGGATTTTCTTTGAAAATAACCTTTATCTTATATTAAAACTATTTTAAACTTTACAAATATACTTGACTATAGTTAAAATTCATAAGTAAATTTAGAGAATAATATATATAGATTTTAACTATAATTTTATATTTAAATCTAAGTATAAAAGTTAAATATATAGTTCAAAAAGACAGTTTAAAATCAGGAGTAATTTGACTATGAAATTAAAGATAATTTTGAGGCTAAAATTATTTAAAATTAGGATAGAGGGTTTTGATGTTTTTAAAAGGAAAGTTTTGAAATCATTTTGAAAACAAGATATTTTTGTAAAATCATTTGAATTAAAATTAGTGGATACAAAACAATGTTCCACTAGATTTTCGTAGGTTCCATCCTACTTAGGGTTCCATCCCTTTGACAGGCTCGAAGTGGATTCCATTTCACGAATAAATTGGATTATAAGATGCTAGTGCTTTTCTATGAGTTTTAACAAAAATACCTAATAAAAATATTTATGCTTGAAATCTTGAACTCTTGGTAATCTTGATACTCATGAGTCTTCTATCTCGATATCTTGAATCTCTGTACTGTACAGTCTTCATTCTTGGTACATGCGTGGTTAAATCTTACATATACATATATATCTAAACTTATAATGTTAGTATTTATATTTTATAATCTGTTCTAAGGTTGTTGTCATCAAAACCATCATCTCACGGACTAACACTATCCAGCCCTATTCTCTGCATTAGCAGACAGTATTAGCTAGCAATACTCTTTGTTAATGTATGTCTCGGGGTGGGGCATCACATCTTGGCATCAGAGCCAAGTTCAAAATAAAATATGATAAATACAGAACAGAAACACATATTACGGTACATCAAAGTGTAATATAAGTGTTACGAATCCATGAATCATCGTGCCTTTGTTTTTTTTGTGTCCCTTGGGGTAGACAGAAGTTTGGGAATATGTCTAGGAATGCATTTTAATTCCGTAATATTCCATATTTTAATTAATGATACCTTCCTTGTGAATAATCTTTATCTTATCTTAACTTTCAGCAAATGGCTAGAAGAGGCAGAGGACGACACTCAGATGCTGGGCAATCCAGCGGCTCGCATTCGGACGGCATTTATATGTCTGCCGATCAGTTTATGGAGTTATTTAGGAGCACTCAACCTCCAACACCTACTCTAGCTTCTCCTCCATGCAAGTCTGTCTTTGCACGCTTGTGTAGTGATTTCTCTCATCTCGGAGGAAAGCCGTTCAAAGGCCCCAAGTCCGTTCCTAAGGCAAGCTTGGATTCGTACGTGCGAGCGCATCTTCTCTTGCATGGATCTTTTTGACCACGACAGAGTTCTTGTTGCATTTAGCCTATTGCGAGCGCATCTGCTAAAGATGCTTAAAAGTTTGGTTTATGAAGTATGGCAAGAGAGAAATAATAGGATATTTGGTAACAGTATAAGGAATTCCTCACAATTGTTTGCTCAGATTCACAGGAATATTCTTTGGTTTTTAAGAACTGATACTTGTTAAGATTATTATTATTTTCTTTACAGTTCTCAGTTGTTCACTTTGCTGTTTACTGATTCTTTTTAAGTTTGGCAAGAGAGGTTTCTGGAAGCATTTACAGAGTGAAGCTTTCACTATTATGCTGTTTTTCATATGAAGTTGCCTGTTATGTCTGTTTGGTGAAGCATTTACAGAGTGAAGCATTTTCAGAGTGAAGCATTTACAGAGTGAAGCCTTATATGCTGATGGTTATGTCTGTTTGGTGGCTTAGATTTTGCTTGCATTGATTTTCTTTCCTGAAGCCATCTTGATTTCTTGGTTTCAATGCTGCTGCCTTGTTATTCCAATATAGTTGTTATGTAACTGTTGTTTGATGTTTAAGTCTTTTTTCTGTTTGTAATCTGGTCATGGTTGTAAGTCAATTTCTCAAATTATTTTCTGGTCATGTATGTGTTCATGGTTGTAATCTGGTCATAGTGTGGTTGGGTGTAATCTGGTCCTGATTTGTATTCTGGTCATGGTTGTGAAATTGTCTTCGCTTGTAGGTCATTTTCTTTGGTTGTAATATTTCATTAGTTAATAAAGTGAGCTTTTTGCTCTTGCTTTTCAAAAAAAAGAGTGTGCCCTTGATTGGTATGACCTTCTCATAGCTGAGCTCGATGAGTCTACTCTTTCTTGGACTCAGTTTCAGAAACGATTCAAGCTCAACTTTGTTCCTGAATATGAGAAAGCTTTATTGGCATGTCGCTTCCTTGAGTTAAAGCAAGGGAAATCATCCGTCTCTGAGTATGTTTCATCATTCGAGGCCTTATCAAGGTATGGTCTTGAATACATTAGCACCTCTTATAAGAAGAATCTGAAGTTTTTCTCTAGTTTTAAGACATATTTGAAGAAGTCTTTGATACTCTAGCTCAAGCTTTCTTTTTAGGAGTTGATTGACTTGACGCTTCATCTCAAAGCCATCGAGAAGGAGTGGGGGAGTGGTGATGAGGTTGAGGTTCGTAAGAACCCCAATAAGAAGTTCCCATTTCATAAGCCAAAGTTTTTTCCTTCTAAGAAGAAGAAGCCCGTTGGATCTAGTTCTAAATCCAAGCCTAGTGGAGCACCTCCTACTCGAAAGGGGTGTTTCAATTGTGATTCTCCTGAACATATGATTCGAGATTGTCCTAAGCCTCTCTTTTGCTGCTATTGCAAGAAGGAAGGACATCATATTTCCACTTGTCCTATTGCTTCGAATATTCAAAATCTGGCAAGCTGAATGTAGCGGATGCTTTTGGAGGTTCTTCTCAGCGTAGAGGTACTTCTCCTTCTATTCTTGAAGGTTGATTGTCGTTTCGTGATCATTCAATTCGAGTCCTCTTTGATACTGGTGCATCGCATTCATTCGTATCGAAGAAGCTCATCGATGATTTGTCTTTGGATGTGTCTTGTATGGCTACTTCGTTAAGGATTGCGAATCCTATCGGAGGATCTGTAAACCTCTGCATGCTTTGTGATGATGTTGAGATTGTTTTATGTGGCTTTTCTATTCGTGCGAATCTGCACGTTAATTCTTATTTGGGATTTGATATGATTTTGGGTATGGACTGGCTAGTGCGTTACGATGCCAGGATTATTTATTCTGAGTGAATTTTATATTTTCGACATCCAGATTCGTCTACTCAACTATCACTTACTCTTCAGAATGTGGATAATTTCGAAATGGATTTATATTCTCTAGACTCATGAGATGATGATAATATATCTCGTATTCCTATTGTTTGTGACTTCTCTGATGTATTTGAGCCTATTACGGGTTTGCAACCTAAGCGAGAGATTGAGTTCCACATTGAATTCATTCCAGGCTCATAGCCAGTTTGTCTTCCTCTCACGAGGATGTCTACAAAAGAAAATGAGGAACACAAGAAGAAGCTTTTAGAGCTTGAGTCTAAGCAGTTGATTCAGTCTAGTTTTTCACTGTGGGATGTCGCGGTCGTCTTCGTGATGAAGTCCGATGGAACTCTTTGACTTTGCATCGACTGTCCAAGCTTAATGAGTTGACCATCAAGAATAGGTATCCATTACCTAGGACCAACGATATATTTGATCAATTGAGTGGTGCTAAGGTCTTCTCTCAACTCGACCTTGCCACTGGTTTTCATCAGCTTTGAGTCGTGGAAGATAACATACCTCTTACATCTTTCCGCACTCGATTTGGATCTTACGAGTGGCTTGTTATGTCGTTCGGTTTGACGAACACTCTTGCTTTCTTTGTTGATCTTGTGAATCGATTATTCTAAGAATATCTCGATAAGTACATCCTTGTGTGCATCAATGACATTCTTATTTATTCGAATTCTGAAGCCGAGCATGTAGTCACTTGAGAATTTTCTTAAGTACTCTTCGTCACCATCAGCTTAAAGTCAAATTCTCCAAGTACCATTTCTGGGAGAATTAGGTTAAGTTCTTATGTCACGCTGTTTCTTCCGAAGGCATTTCGGTCGATCCTTCGAAGATCGAATCCATCCAGAATTGGAAGAGGCCTAAAAATGTTCATGAGATTCGTAGCTTCCTTGGATTAGCGGGTTATCACCACCGACTCATTAAGAATTTCTCTCGTATTGTGCTTCCTCTCACCAGCCTTACTCGAAAAGGCGTTCGATTTATTTGGTCTGACAAGTGTGAAGCTTCTTTTCAGTAGTTGAAGGTGCTTATGACTAATGCTTCTATTCTAGTGGTTCCCGAAGGGATTCAAGATCTTGTTGTCTACACCGACGCTAGTAGATGTGGCCTCAGCGCCGTGCTTATGCAGAAGGATCGGGTAGTTGCTTATGCCTCTAGGCAATTACGAACAAATGAAGTACGCTATGCCACTCATGGCCTCGAGTTAGCTACCATTGTCTTCACCTTCATGATTTGGCGACGCTATTTATTAGGAGAGCACTTCATTCTCTATACCGATCACAAGTTCTTGAAGTATCCACTCGAGTTCCTTGCCTCCTATGACTTCGATATTCGGTATACCCCTAGTAAGGATAATCGTGTTGCCGATGTGCTTAGTCACAAGCATTCAGATGTTGTTTCTATGATGCTAGTCGAGTGGGATTTCTAGAGACCTTATCCCTTTGTGATATTCATGATCAAGCTCCATCTTCTGATTCTCCTATTCTATTTTTCAGTTTCGAAGCTCGACCCAGCTTATTGGATCGTATTGCCGATGCTTAGCGGCGTGATCCCGATCTTGGGAACCTTATCCAAATTTGTGAGTTTGAGTCCTATGACGAGGAGTTAAGGGATTTCAGCATTGATTCTCATGTCTAGCTTCGGAAGAAGAACCGTCTTATTGTGCCTTCCAATTCTGCACTTAGGCATGACATTCTCGATGACTGTCATCATTCTAAGTATACCATTCATCCTGTCAGTAGGAAGATGTATGCCGATATGCATCTCCTTTATTATTAGGAAGGCATGAAGCGCAATGTGGCATGTTATGTGAGTAATTGCATGACTTTTCAACGAATCAAAGCTGAACATCAGCGTCATTTTGGTCTCCTTCAGCCCCTATAGACTCCATTGTGGAAATGGGATCAGATTTCAATGGATTTCATTAATGACCTACCTCGTTCGAGATCGAGCCATTCTAGCATTTGGGTTATTGTTGATCGCCTCACAAAATCATCTCATTTCATTCTTATTAAGTCTAATAAGAGTACTTCTCATTTGGCCAAGTTATATATCAAGAAATCGTAAGACTTCAAAGTGTTCCTTGTTCGATTTGTTTGTGACCGTGACCCACTATTCACGAGCAATTTCTGGAAGAGTCTTCACAAGATTTGGGAACAGAGCTTAATTTCAGCACGACATATCATCCACAGTCTGATGGACAGACTGAACGGGTGAATCTTATTCTTGAGGATCTTCTCCGTGCTTGCATTCCCAAATTCAGTGGTAGTTGGGAGGATCACTTACCTCTTGTGGAATTCTCCTACAACAATAGTTTTTAGTCCAGTATTGGTTTGGCTCCTTTCAAAGCCTTATACGGAAGGCCATGTCGATCACCTTCTTGTTGGTTGGAATCTGGAGAGAAGCTTATTCTTGGCCCAGATTCTGTTCTTGATTCTTACGAGAAGACTGAACTTATTCGTCAGAGAATGAAAGAGACACAGAGCCGTTAGAAATCATACACGGACAACCATAGGAAGCCTCTTGAATTCTTGGTTGGTGATCTCATCTTTATTCGTGTTTCTCCTTTGAAAGGGGTTATGCGCTTCAGTACGAAGGGAACCGGCTCCTCGCTTTATATGACCATTTTCGATTACTGAACGTATTGGCCCTGTGGCCTATAGAGTTTCATTTGCAGCTCATCTAATTGGCATTCATGACGTGTTTCATGTCTCTCAGCTTCGTAAGTGTCTTCGAGAGTCAGATTCTGTTATCGATTCTCCTGATTTGCATGATCTTGAGATCTCACAGACCTATCTGTTGTGGAGCAGCCTATTCGCGTACTTCCTTCGGAGGTGAAACGCCTTCGAAACAAGGACGTGCCGCTCGTTAAAGTTTAATGGTCCGCTAATCCCAATGACATCACTTGGGAAACCAGAGAGTTTGTCGAGCGATCCTATCTCGGTTTTCTATCTTCGCATAGCGATGGGGAGAATGTCTCTTTATCTCAAGCTTATTTCTTTTTCATTTTGAGTGATGAAATTAAATAGTTGAATACAAATTCTTCTCTAGGAATTGCGAGGATGCAATTTTGTTAAGGGCAGGAGTCTGTAACAATCTTGATTTGGAGATTACTTGTCAATAATGAATTATAATGATAATTATAATTTAATATTGTGATTTAAATCAAAATTGGAGATTTCAAATTGTTTATTTGGAATAAAAAATGAATTTTGAAAATAAAATGTGAAAATAAAGTTTGCAGACTTTATTTTGTCTGTTTAGGTTAATAATGAATGGGATATGATTTTTATTTAGAGAAAATGCAATAATTTTATTAATTATTGCCAATTACTTTTTTAGTCGTTTTTAAAGGAAGTATTTGATTTTTAAAGGATGTTTATTTAAATAAAAAGGATTAATTTTTTTTAAAAATGAGTTTTGGTTATAAAATTAGGTTTGAAATGGTTTTTCATATTTTTATAGGTAAGAAAATAATTTTTATAGAATTTTTAAAGTTAAAAATAAGGATTTATACATTCATTCGTGTAAATTGTGTATTTTTGTAAAGTAAGGGTTAATTTAAAAAAAAAATTAAAACTAAAATTAACTTTTTATTTGATGAAAAATATTTTATCTCTCATGTATGTAAGTTTACATAAATTGTTTATATGAAGATTTGAAGAAAATGACATTTGTTTTATAACTTAGTTTATATTTGGTTTTAAGTGTTGAAATAAATTAACTTAGGCAAATTAATTTTTTTCTAATTTGGGTCCAAAGCCCATTAGCCAACCTAAACCAAAAATAAGAAATGAGAAACTTTCTCTTGTACATAAATTTGGGTTCATCTTCTCTAGAAAACCTGAAATAGTGAAAAAGAAACTAACTCCCCCAATTTTTCAAATCCACAGCTTTTAGTCTCCAATTTTCTTCAACAAGTTGCAATTTTAATCAATAAAAAGAAGAATACAATAGGTAAACGCTTCCAAAATATAATCTTTTCATCAAAAATCTTAATTTGTGAAATGAATTGTCTTTTAATGGCTTTTCTTCCTTTTGCATGCATCTACTTCTTACTTTTACAGGTTCTTGAAGCCAAAACCTGCACAAAGCTTCCACTTTTCAGCTCAAATCTAGGTTTTTGATCTTCATTGCAAGGTGAATTGTAATAATCACAAATCCTAGCTGAGCCAAGCTTAAAATTTTCAAAAGTAATAAAAAATCTTGCTTTTTGTTATTTTTCTGTTTGAAATATGTTTCATATTGCATCTTTGAATGATTATAACTTTTGTTTCCGGCAACGAAATGCTTCCGGATTTCTTGCATTTGGTAGCTTGCATGTTGAACCTCATTTCTGCAAATTTTGGTTGAAAAATATTGTCATTTCGATGTTCAAAACAGTGGTAGAAAATCAACCCGAAAGCAGATTTTTGCCTATAGAAATTGTTTGCCGAGTTGCTGCAAACATGGCCTGAGTCGATGTTTGAGATAGCATAAAATTTTCATTTCTTATTGGAATTCATCTATTCTTTGATATTTGAAGGATTAAGTTCTCTACTATAAGAATATAAAATTTGAGGTCATATAGATTCATATAGCTTATAGAAATATGCTGCCGAACTTTGACCTGGAGCATGTTTTTACCCAGAGTTTTACAGTGAAAACATTGACTTGGTTCAACTTTGAGGCATCGGAACATTCTCATACTTTATCCAATTTGCGTGATTCTTTTTCGTTTGCAACATAAAGTTTTGTTCTATATACTACTAATTTTGAGCTTAATCCGATCTGGTTTGGTCCTCTGTTTTATACCTAAAAGTTAAACCCAGAGTGGATTTTCAGGCCTGGGCAGTCTTGTTGAACTGTTACAAACGTGGTGCGAGTCCATGTTTGAGACATCATAAATTTTTCATTTTCTGTCGGAATTTATTGATTTGGAATATGAAGTTTTCTAATTTATGCACATCAATTTCTAGTTAAATCAAAAGTCGTTCGGCCACCTGTTTTGTGTCTGAAATTTGAACCTAGAGAAGATTTCAGACCTGGGTATTATTTTGCCCAAGTGTTTTTATGTTGTTTTTCCGTCCGGTTTTTGACTTTTTCTTCATGTTTTTATGAAAGTTCTAAAATTTTTTGAGGCTATGATGCCTATCAATAGGCTAGCTAAGTTTTGAAGAATTTGAAATTCGAATTCGAATTAAATTTGAATTGAATTTGAATAACAGTTTTGAGTGGTTTTTTGATTTCGAGCATAGATTTTTCCAAACAATTTTGAAATAATTTTCAAAATAAACTGGCATTTATAACAATTATTATGTAATATCTTTAAATTATTTTAAGCTATTAAATCTATTTATTCTCTGTAATAAGGGAATTTTCAAATATCGTATTCAAAATTGATTTTGGAAAATGGTTTTAAAAGCTTGTTTTCTCAAATAAATTATTTATGAATAAAATACACATTTTTGCACTATTCGAACGAATGAGAAGGAGAATTAAACGTTTGGTAAAACATGTGGTATGAGAAACGTGCGTTTATCTTATCTCTTAATTCCTAACTTGTCCGTTTGATTGTTTTGTCCTTCGGGTCGAGTTTACCAATGAGATGTGGTAATTTTTTACCGCTTTGAGTGTGAGGTATACTACCGGTTAGTAAACCGTTTAGTGCGAATGTGTGGTATGGGGCACACGTTAACACTATTCTGTTCCTATTCGATAATTTGTGACACATTTGCCATTGCGACATGCCAGTACTGGACCGTCGGGTCTTTGCCATTGCGGTGTTTGCCATTGCAGCGCTTGCCACTACGGTGTATTTGTCTATGAGACGTTGGCCATTGCAGCATATTTTCAATTGTTGCGTATTTTCCATTGCGGCGTATTTGTCATTGAAACTTTTTGCCTTCGAGCGAGGTACCTATTCGAGATAACAGTACTTGGCAAGGCTTCGACCACATGCACGTGCACACACTTTTGAGATGGTTTCTTTGACTATTTTCCCTAGTGTATCGGCCCTTTTCGGAATTGGTCCTTTGAACCATTCGATATATCTTTATGGCAATTACCTTTTGGGAATTTGAACTCTTGGAAGTTCTATTTTTGAGATTTGAATTGCCTATACTGGCGTTATATGTGATTTTCCTTTTGGAATTTACTTGAAATTTTATTCTCCTCTTTGGAGATATATTTGCCTTGTGGCGTGTTTGAGATGGGATCTCATTATGCATATTTTGGATTTTCCAAGATGGTGGGTTTAGGTTTTCCCCTAAACCATATTTGTGTTTTATGAATGCCGATGATACGAGGCTTGCTATTTTTAGCGTTTTATGGGTTATTTTATCTCTTTTGAGATTATATGTCTGTGTAGTGAGACCGTATTATCACTTGATGTAATCATACACTTTAGTGGTCTCTTCTCACTCGAGAATATTATCATATTATCGCTTATCTTTGTTAACTGATTTTTTTAGCTAGGCTGACCCGTGTATTTTATACTCGAGTCAGACCGAGGTGTTTCAAGTTAGGTACATTTGGACTTAGGCAATTCTACTTCCGCATGGACTCTATTCTGCTAGCTCTTTCTGTTATAGCTTTTTGTGTTTTCCTTTTTAGGTTACTACTCTGATATGTATATTCTTTTGACTCGCTTGTATTTTTTGGTTGCTATACCATTTGACATGTATCATTTTGTATACTCTGTGATGTATGTGTATATGTATATATATTTATGTGTGTGTGTGTGTGTGTGATGATCTACTGTTCTGTGATGTGTTCTACATTCAAGCTGTTGTATTTTGTTCTGATAGATCCTATAGCCACCTATGGCTTTATATTAAGTATTTATTGGATATGTCGATCCACTTGAGATAGAAAAAATTGCATTTGTCGACGTATTCAATAGATATTTAAGACAAGGATATAGATGATCGCTCCAATCCAGCCTTATTCTCTGCATTAGCAGACAATGTTACATAGTAATACTTTTTGTTAATGTAGGTCTCGGAGTGGGGCGTCACATTTTATTGCAATGATTTGTTTTCCGATTCGAAACACCATTTGTCCAGAAATCGAAGATTTATTCTCGGCCGTCCAATTGAAGCACGACCAACGCGTTGGATCATCTATTCGACTGTATCGAGTTGTGGAGATGGTCATGATGAGTGCATCTAGGTAGGTGGCGTGGCGATCAATGGTAAGATCGATGGGTGAAATTGGATTAGGGTTCGAAAAAGGAGGCGGCTGGGAATATTCACCTCCGATCGATGAACGCGACTTCGCGTGGGTCTGCAGTCGCCTCGGGGTGGAGAGCGTATCACGTGGCCGGCCTTGGCATGCGTTGTCGATGTTGTAGGTAGTTGTTCGTTCGCGAGCTAGGTTGGAGGCTTCAGGTGTTAGGGTATCACGGATGCTTTCTGGAATGATGAAACATGGCTGGTCACATGTGATGATGATGACGTAGTCGTATGTTAAGTGGTCCTTTTTTTCTATTCTATTTTAAATTTATTTGTCAAACGTTCTAATCTTAACAACTTTTACATACATGCTTGGATTCATGCGAGATTTGTTTCGTTGGGATTGTATTGAATTCCGGACATTGACGCTAGTTTGGACGAATGCCGAGACTGTTCAATTTTGAGCCTAAATTGGATTTCAAATCAATTTGAAATCAAAAAGTGAGTGTTTTGACCCACTCACAACTACTAGATTATCTTATGTTAGTTAAAATAAACTTTTGATGTGATTAGAAATTTATTGATTGATATTTGTTATGTTTAAATTGTCAGTCTGATTAAATCTGACTTTTATTGCATTTAATCATCTTTTAATTTAATATTGAATTTAGTTGTCAATTTAATACCTGTTAATGATAATCAGTTATCCATTGATGTTTCTTGGTAGATTTGGATAATGATTGTAATGGACGTTTAACTTGTTGATATTGGATGACTGGATGTTGTATTTTTTATTATAATACTACAAGTTCCCTATGGGTTGTGATGATACATACCCGAACGATCAATATATTAGTGAAAAATCGTTATGGGTTGAAATGATAGACTCGAGTGATTTTATGGATTTTATTTAATTCGGGATTATGGTTTGAAATGATATATAAGCATAAAATTTTATATTGCGGACTGAAATGATAAATATCCATATCACTTGACAATATGGTAGAAAATTATATACGCACACCGGATATGTTAAATTAAATGATTTTTAATTCTTTAAATTTTGAATTCAATTAACTAGCATTTTGAAATAGAAATGTATTTATATAAACTGAATTATTGTCGATAATCGAAGCTTTAACGCTGGAATTGGAATTGATTTAATGAATTGTTCAATGGATTTAAATTGGAATTTCAAGTTAAAGTGGTAAATATAAATGAATTTATCAGAATTGATTTACTGAAAGGTTCAGATACAAATTTGAAATCTATTTTAAAAAATTTAAAAATTTTTAATTAAATTAACTATTCTAATCAATTTAAAACTATTTTAACTTATTTTAATCTATTATAACCTATTTAACCCAATTTAATCTATTTTGCCAAATTTTAAACTAATTGAATTTACTTAATCCATTTAATATAACTTAAATTTATTTAATCTATTTTAAATTTATTTAATCTATTTTAAATCTATTTAATATAATTTAAATCTATTTAATCTATTTTAAATTTATTTAAGCTATTTTAATCTATTTTAGACTATTTTAATCTATTTTAAAACTATTTATGACTATCCAAATTATTTTCTAAAATTTCTGATTATGCAAAGTGAAGCATTTATATTTAAATCCTTGATGATGATACAACCTAAGTTGGAATTTGGAATTGATACTTGTTGTGAAATTACATAATTGAATAAATATGATGGTTTTGGAAGGAGGTTTTAATTAGCCTATCTTATCGATAATTTCAAAAGTGAATACGGTTTTGAAAGTGAATATGATTCCAAAAGTGATATATGGATTGAAATCGAATATGATATTTTGATATTAATTATGAATTGGCTTTTGAAATGTGAAAGAACCCTTCAGTGTGAAATAAGTGTTTGGTTGTTAAAGAGACCGGGATCAGATATTGTCATACTCTCCGCCAATACCGAAAACCACTTTAACAACTATATACATAGTGGAGATTCCAAAAATGAAGTAGGATGGTTTGATGAACGATTCTGTATGAGATATTTACGTAGCCCTAACTCCCGTAAGTCATCTTGATGTGGCTAAAATAGGAGCTACGTTGGGCCAAGTGGGTCGTACCTATGAACATTTCTTCGATACCATATTATGAATTTGTGATGATTTGGTGGAAACCTCCCGATTTTTATTATAGGAGTGTGTTCCGAGGTGGGCGGTAGTAGCTGTATGCGTTACCATCAATTCAGATCCACAATTCGTATATCTACTATGGCATTGCCTCGAGTTCCGTGTTCACATGCCCTATCACGCCTTCTACGAGTTTGTTTTGTGTCGTACCTATGGAGTGCTCCTTGATAGCCCACCTACGAGTAGAATTTACAGTATCTGTATAGACTACGAAATTATATAAAATGTGTTAAGAGGGATATGGGTATCGCCTTAACGCTGTTTTAATACTTTACTGTAGACATTACTATAGTAGGGTATTTTACTACATAATAGATACTTAAATGGATCCTTAGGAGATGGGAATCCCGAGCAGCTCTTAAGTTATTGCACTCATGTTAGACACTGGATAGGAAATGTCGTAAACATCTCTGACACTGTTACACTCATACTTATTTATTGTTGATTTAACTTACATAAGATCTTTTAGTTTTGACTCGAGTGTTTTGTCATTTCAATTCGCTCTGGTCAGTCTGAGCTTTTTAGTTTATCGAAGATTGCTTTCTAGAGGATGAAGGTGAACATTCTATAATATTATTGTTTATTATGTTTACTCCACTGCATTATGTTGTTCCATTGCATTTATTTATTATTTATTCTTGTGTATGCAACTCTGATCTGTATTATAAAAGCTTAATCAATGTTATTTGTAAACCGCTTCATGAACTATTTATTTGATTATTATATTTTTTTCATTCTGCTACGAGATTCTGTATTTGCTTTCTTTCTTTCCCTGCTTTTTCTTATATACTCCATATCAATATGCTCTTTTGAATGATTTGAGTCTGATGTGTGCAGTTTATCATCAATTTAAACCGTCCAAAAAGGTCGGTCGTTACATAACCCATATTAATGACAAAGTCATTTTTAGTTATTCTATGTTATTAGCTAGATTCGACAATTCATACCTGCCATAAATACATACTTGAGGCTATCTATCTATCTATTTACTCACTACACCTCTTATGTTCAATTGTTAATGTTCAATTACTTTTAGATAACTTACTTCTTGTTTCATTAATGTAGTTTACTGCCATTTACTGCTCGCTTTTAATTTTAATAAATTCAGTATCTTTTACTACTTATCTTCTGCTTAACACTATTGATTATAGCTTACCGTCACTTTTTAACTATTATTATTGTTCTTTGACTACTGTAGTTTTCTTAATTACTTATTCATTGCTTTACGTACATTTCGTCATTTGTTGTTACTTTCTAACTTGCAATATATATTAGATTTATAATTGAATTATTGTTATCACCTCTACTTACAACACTTTGGTTTATACTTTGGGATTTCAGCATTTTAATACATTGGAATTACATCTTTCCCAAAAGGAAAGGTTAAAATTGTTAATTTCCATAATTTATCTATAATAAGACTTATGTTATTTTTGAAATTATAAGGAATTATCTTTTCTGTTATCACTAAAATAGACAATACAAAATACAGTAAACATCCCTATTCTATGCATCTCTTTCTTTTAGGCATATTTCTTGTTATTTAAAATGATACACTTATATTCATATTTGAAAAACGGGATAATTTATAGAAATTTATATTGCAACACACACTTCATTCTAATAAAATAAAATACTACATATATCCAAAGCCAAATTATAAAAACTTCCAATTCATATTTACTCACGTATATTATTCAACCAACAAACCTGGAATTTCTATATAATATTATAAATTTAGGGACTACTTTCACCCTTGCTTTCTAGATTCAAGTATATGCAATATTTAATCAAAGTTAATAATGCACAGAATATGTAGGCATAAGTCTCAAATTCATTATGTGTGTGTATTAAAGCTTATAACTCCAAAGCTACTTTCAAGCATACAAGAAACAGATTTACAACCATATAAACCAATGTCATATAAAGATATATAATTTCCCACCCACCTATTAGCTATCAAATCTATGGATCTAAACCCAATTATTCCTGTTTGACTCACTTTTCTCTCTACTAAATTTTTTACCGCAAACATACATATATTTATTAGAAATCTAAATCTAAGAATAAATTTAAATTTAATTTAGATTTGAATTTAGATTTATAATTTACTTTGGCTAGCGATTTAATTCGATACTATTCTTCTTCTCCTACTACACTCCGCTATTCTACACTTGGATACACAAATTATAGTTTATATAGAGTTGCAGAGCTTCATCGTTGCTTCAAAATACAAGGAGAATAGTGAGGGTTAGGCCTCTATTTATATGGGTTCGAATCAACGTTAGTCGTTAGATGTAATTATATTAAATTCGGCCCATTCAGCTTAGGTTCAATCCATAGCCGCCATCATATAATCGGTCAATTGCTTTAATGCCATCGGTCGACCACGAGTGGTCGACCGGTCCCAATAAGGGGTCGAACTATTGCTTATTTTTATGGGTAAATTCATTTTCCTTTTCATGTTATTTCTTATATATAAACCAACAAAATTTAACATTAATATTGCTTAGATGTTATATAACCATTAACATTGATTAATTACATGCTTATCTACTGATGGAGATGATCCAACCAATGCAATTGCTGCTTCTGACCAACCTCTAGAAAACGTTGAATCCGAAGAGCTTGAGAACTCAAAGCAAAATGAATATATGATGGAAGCTTCCACCAGCACTGCAAATGATAAAGAGGAAACGAAAGTAAATCAGAATACCAGGATAAATTTAGATTCATAAGAATATTCATTGGCAAACGAGATGTCAGAAGAACAATAACAGTTTATAGAAGAAAGGGCTAAATACTAAAGAAACAGGGAAACATGAAATAATTATGAAGAATGTTCCCCATATGCTATAGACAAACATGAAACATAATAAGAAGCATGAGAAACCAAAACTCCAAAAGCTCCTCCTGAAAAATCAACTATGGGCACTACAAAAAATTAAATAAATGCCTTCTTATGGAATGTTAGAGGTTTAAATATAGGCAACAAAATGCTATCTGTATTCAAACTTCTACAGTCTCATATATAGGACCGATTTCACCCTAGGGGGGAGTAAATAGGGTGATACTAATAATTATAAAAATTTAATATGGAAGTATATAGAATAACTGCAACACGGATAATAGCAGAATATTAAAAGCAGAAATAGAACAACATATATTTACCCAGCTTCGGCAAAACAGTGCCAACGTGCTTCCCCTAAGGTTTTTACTAGAAATTAAGTAGTCAGATACTTACACATGTAAACTTACGACACCCGCTATCGACTAACCTAAATTTACACTCAAAACACCGCCACAACTCGGCCACCGAGTCGCAAATTCTCGTACTACACCACCGTAGTTTGTCCCCTAGTCATATGACGAGAAATTACAAAAGTTTAAAAGTAAATTACAAATAAAAACAATTTAAAAATCACTGAACCCTAATTTACAAACTAAAGCCGAAATTAAAAAATGGTGTCCCAAATATGTTGAGTGATAAAAAATTATCCCCTTCTCCTTTTTATACTATTCGGCCGTCTTTCCTCAACATTAAAAAAATTTCCGCTTCCTTTTTCTCATTCGTTCTTTTTCATAGAAAAATTAGTGCTTTGTGATAATCTTTGAAGCCCTCGCTTTCAGTAGTTGATTAAATGATGCTTCAAATGATTTCTTCGATCGATTAGTTGGCTGCTTGAAATTATCGAGATAGAATGATACCCTAGATTGGTGTGTTTTTACCCATTTCAATTTATATTATACTCGATTTGATTCGAGTTCTGGATTGATGCTTGCTCTCTGATTTTTTGCTTGAGCTCGAATAATTTGCCGTCTATGATGTTAATGGGTTTTATATGGTTGGAAACCCTAAATTTTCGATCGAATTCTTTTTGTTTGAAATCTTTGCTTGCCATGCTTTGGCCACTGATTTTCATTTGATTTCTTGGGTTGATCCCGTGTAACGACCCGATAATTTCAACCATTCGCATCCATTATAAGTGTATAGATAGACACTCATGCCGGAATTGAATTGCTCAAAATACCGCGTTGTAAATAAAAATTTGGAAAAACTCAGAATATACAGTAAATAAAAATCACAGATCACAGACACAGAGTAATAATAATGCAGCGGAAATAAAAGAGATAGTAGTTCATGAAGATACTATGTAAATATATCAGAGTTACATTAGATACAACAGAAGAAATAAAGTACAAAGGGAGTCTCACTACATAGAAGTTTACTAATACAAGAGCTGAAAGGAACAACAGACAGCAAAAGATAAAAATTGACAAGTAGATAATGTCCAGCGAATCCAATCTCTAGAAAATGGAAATCCAAATCTGTGAATAACTCAGGCTGACCCGAGCATAAATAAAAAATACAAACACTCGAATCAGGACATACATACTTATACAATGTAAACTAACTCAAGTGAATTGTAGTAAAGGTACAAGTAACTTAGAAGATGCTTGGGACCGCCCATCCTCTAAGGATCCGTTAAACCATTTACTATGTAGTAATATACGCTATATACAGTAGCGTCTAATCAGTAAAGTATAATCATATAGAAAATAGCGTTAAGGGGATGGTGAACCTTAACGTGGTCGGATCTTTAAAACCAAAATCGTAGTGGGCTCGCTATAAGGAGATGACACGGCACGCGAGGCAATGCCCGGATGGGTACACCATTTGCACTCCCGGACTGGTGGTGACGGCAAGCCAGTAGTTTCTGCCCACCTCGAGAAATACCCCGAATCAGCGGCGCCACCATATCGAATCACAAAAGTAATAGAATGGTTTCCGAAGAAGCATGTTCGATGAAAGGGTGCGACCCTTTGTGTAGCCCGGTATAGCTCCTGTTTTAGTCATAATTAGGCCATCCATAAGCGTTCTCTTACTTCATTCCAGTAGCGTTAGCCAACCGACCTACTTTGTTCTGGAATCTCCACCGCGTACACGGTTGTCAAAGTGGTTTTCGGTATCGACAGAGAGTATGCCAGATATCCGATCCCGGTCTCTTTACCAACCAATCGTTATTATAACCCATGGTTATAACTTTAAACAATATTTTATATTTCAAAATAAAATATCCTTTTCAATCCAAATCTTTATCAAAATAAAGATTAAATCATTTCCAAAACCATTTCAATATATCAGCATACCATATCTTTCAAATTCAAATATTTATCAAAATAAATATCAAGTCATTTCTAACAATTTCAATTTATTAAATTATCATAACCTTTCAAAACTACCTTTCAAATCCATTTAATATATTAAAATATCATATCTTTTCAAAACTTCCTTTCAAATAATTTTATTATCAAAATATCATATCTTTCAAAACTTCATTTCAAAACATTTTTAATATCAAAATATCATATCTTTCAAAAATTCATTTCAAAACATTTTTAATATCAAAATATCATATCTTTCAAAAATTCATTTCAAATCATTTTAATATATCAAAATATCAAAGTATTAATCAAAACATCATTCGTTTTTAATTCATTTAAATACCATTTAAAACCATTCATTTTATTTAGAAATTAATCACCATTTCAAACCTACATTTCAAGGGAGTTTATATTTAAAGATTAAATCTTTCATAAAAAAAATAAAGTTAATTCCTTATTATTTAATAGTTAAATATTAAATTTCCAAAATTTAAATCTTATTCCAAAGATTAATCTCATTAAAATTTAATAAAATAATAAAATTCAGTTTCCGTAGTACTTAAAAGTACTACGTAAAGTTATAGTTTAAAACGGCTCATTTAACAAAATACATCATTTAAGTGGTGTAACAGATTTTCTTTAAATTTCAAATAAACTTTAAATGTTAAGTTTAACCACTATAGCACTTACAATGTGCTATAATAGCCTTTATTTCAAATTAACTTTTTAGTTCATTTAAAACAACTACAACATTTACAAAATGCTGTAATATCCTTTATATTACACTTCAAAAATGCTATTAAATCAAATTCAGGGTTTAAATACAAATTTCACCAACAGTTAATCTTTAATTTAAATCATTAACTTATAAACATCATAAATTTTACATTTTAAAATCATCATTTCAATACTCTTATTTTTATGGTTTTTATACAGTTAAACCTCATCCAAAAATCAATTTTTAACATAATTTCTTATTTTAATTCTAGTATTAAATTCCATTTCTTTAATTAAATTATTAAATTAACAATTAGGTTTAAATTCACAAAATATAACTTATTTCCATAAATTTTTCTTAATTAAAATTTTACTTTTTTTTAAAATAAAATTTAAAATTTCACATTTAAGTTATATTTCAAAATTTACTTAGACATTCATTTGTTTAACATTTTAACTTATTCAAAAATCATTATTATTTTTATAAAATCATTTAAAATACATTTTTAAATCAAAATATTTTTTTTCTCTTACTTTACATAATTTCCTTTTTAAAACAAAACATAAATTCCAAAATTTACTCATAGTTCAAATTCTACTTTACCATTTACTTTATTCATTATTTAATTTATAGAAAATCACTAAAATTTCTACAAAATCATTTTTAATTAAATTTAAATCAAAATATTATAAATTTTACATTTTAAAATACTTTAAAACATTTTCAAAAATATTACATAAACCACGGGTCTGTATATAATTTTCTAGCCTAGGTCAAGTGATACAGATATATATCATTTCAATCCCCAGTTTACAAAGAAAAACCGGGTTCTATCATTTCAAACCTACAGTCCCAAGTAAAATGAATGATTTAGGAAACCGCTCAGTCCTATCATTTCAGCCCATAATGTTTTTCCCCTATTCTAAAGTCCGTTCGGGTATGTATCATTTCAACCCATAGTGGTTCTAGTCTGCAGGGAACTTGCAATGGTGATAACAGATATAAATGACAGAATAGCATGAAACAACAATAACATATGATATAATAGTGTAATAACAGGTGTGAACATCATATGATAATAATATAGCAGATATAGCATGATGATAAAGAGTTACAAATTCAAATGGTGTCAGTTTATCAGTTATATAAGTACATATTAGTCTGGTGAGATTTACTCACATTTATGGCTGGAGATATCAACTCAAATGACACAACGGATTCCAGAAGACAATAGCACGATTTTTGATTTGAGTGGAGAGCAAATCCAAGCTATAGAACTTGTGTTACAACCCAAAACAAAACAAAATAAAATTACAATTCAATATAACATTGAATAGGAATAACTTTGAATTGAAAAGCAATATGAACACACAACTTTTTGCCTTGCTTTCTACACTTGCTAGCACAGCTTAGGGAATGTTTTGGCTCAGGTTTAGACATGCTTTTGTTTAGGTTTGGGTCCTATAAGGAATGGCTACAAGGTATTGAAGTGGTGGAAGAGTTACTACGCATGAATATGAAGAGGCTTATGCAAAATAGGTGGGTTTTTGGTCAACAAAAGGCTCGACCATGTAGGGATTTGGCTTGGCGATTCAAGTTCAGATCTGGATAGATGTTTAGTGGTGTGTGTTGGTCTGGTCAGAGGTGGTGGTGGCGGCTAGAGGTGGTGGTGGTGGTGGAGAAAGAGGCGGTGAAGCAACAAGGCTCAAACTAGCATGTTTTCAAGGCATAGGTTGTATTTTTTTTTTTTTTTGATTTTAGCATCATGGTGGGTTCAACCATGGTTCAGATCTGAAGAGTAGGTGGTGATGATGACAGAGAAGAGGTGTAGGAGGTGGTGGCCATGGCTATGGAGTGGAGGCCAAGCAAAACTATGGAGAGAATAAGGCAAAAATATGAAAAAATGAGAAGAAAAGTGACAAAAGAGAAGCCATTACCCAGAAAATTTCTCTAGCCATGAAGAAGAATGAAAGAGGAAATGTTTTCTATGTGAAAAATAATGAAACTCACGGATGGAAAACTGAAAATGGGCAGCCAAAATGAATAGATGAGATGGTTATGGCATTTGAAACGTTTTTGGACAATGAAACGTCTGGAAATGAAACGTCTGGAAATGACACGCACTTCCGTTTTCTAAAGATCAAATAAAACAAAAACAAATCAGCAAATAATTTTATAAACCGAAACCAAGTGAAAATATAAGAAAATAAAAAATTAATTTTAAAGAAAATATTAAAAGAATGAAATAAATTACTTAAAAATACAAAACAGTGTCCAGAAATTACAAATAAATCACTACTAGTCTTGGAAAAATATACACTTTATTTTAAAAATAGTATGGAGTAAAACTTTGAAATAAAATAATTTATTTATCATTTCTAGAATAAAATAAATAATTAAATTGGAGAAAAATAGAAAAAGAACCAAAGAAAATGTTTACAAACTGAAAACAGGGCATGGAAATTACAAGAAAAATACTACTAACTCTAGAAAAATTCCTACCTCACTTTAAAAAAAATTAAAAGACAAAATATACATAAAATAACATATTAATACATATTAAAATAAAATATGACAAAGAAATATAATTTATACAATTTAAAGTAACAAAATTGCAGAATAAACAAATTACACTCAATATTGAAATATACATAACTTTTACTGTTTGACTCCGTTTTCAACGAAACGAAAAGCAATGTTCAAGTTATTGCATCTATTTTCATAATAAAAGATAAAATTTAATATTTAAAATAATTTCAATTTGAATTTTAAAAGTAAAAGTTTGAACAGTTTGAGTAGAAACTCACTTTTTTAGTAAAATTTTCAAATTATACTACTTTGAACTATAAATCACTTAATAATCATCAGTTTCATATAAAAATGAAATGTTTGAAATAAAACAAAATTAAAATAATTTAAAAAGAAAAGAAAATCCAATTTAAATAATATACAAAAATCTAGGGTTGTTACACTCTCCCCCACTCAAAACTTTTCGTCCTCGAAAAGGGATGAGGTACGGAAAAGCACAGAAAAAGATAGAGTGAAATAGGATTAAGATAAGATGACAAGAAGATTGAAATTATATCTGATAACTGTTGTTATAGGTAAGTTTAATAAGGTGCAGATTATCAAAGATTATAGAAAGATTTCTAAACAGAAAGATTATAGAAAGATGCCTATACCAGTCTATAGCAAGATAAGGATGATAAGGACAACCAAATGATAGTTTGAAAAAACAAAATAAGGAAATAAATTTGAATGCATGGAAATTTCATCTTAAATAGAGAATAAATCTTTACACAAGTTAAATAAATCTTAACTATCCAAAATTTCATTATCTTATTATCCAATCATCTTAAATTAACAACTTTTAAAACCATGGGTTTGAAAAATAATCATTTATTACACTCACAATGTACTTAATAAATTTAATTCTTCTTTATTCCTAATTAAAATGAAATTTATTCCTCTCAATATATTTATCACTTATGTTAAATATGCTTACACTTATTATAACTGCTTTCTTTTATTCTTAGTTCTTTTAACATTATTTTATTATAAGTTATTCAATTACCCTTTATTATATTTACCTCTGTTAATCATTTTATAATTAAAATTTAAGTGTATAACCTTTATTATAACCACTCAAATTTTATTAAAAAAAATCTTTTTATATTGTATATTATCCAATTACATTGTTAACTTCTGAAATTAAGGTAAGTTATATTTGAATGCAATTGCATTATACAATTAAATTATTTCATGCTTGAATATTCATCCAAAAATTTTATTTTCTTTTTATAATTGAAATTATTCTTTAAAATAAAATTTAAGAATTAAATTTCCGATTTCTTCAACCCATTTAGAGATAAATAAATGTATATACATAATTTATCGAATCAAATTTAAATCATATGTCTATATATATTATAGATCAAGTCATATTTTAGAAATTCAAATCAAATTGATTTACCAAAACAAAGCTGTAGTAAGTCTAAAGAGCGGTCTCTTCACTTCGAAACTCGAAAATGAATGTCGACGATGCTGCAGTCATCACTGAAATTATTTCCCAGCGACAAAGAGAGGCGCACTAATTTTTAAACTTTAAAATCCTTTGAAAACAAAAATCTATTCAAAAATACTTTAAATAATATAACCTTTTAAAACTTAAACACAAGGTTTGAAACCATCGGAAATTAAATTCTCAAATTTCTTGTTCTAAATTCATTTCAGTTCACAAATCAAGTATTATCACTTCAAATAATCAATTTAAATCAGTTTATTAAGTTTCATAAATTTACTTATATATCAAAATTTATTTCATTAACCAAATTTTAAAATAATATTGTGTCAGTTTGTTCTGTCAATGTGTTTTAGAAATCCTATCGATAGCGTTGATAAGACGAATCGATCAGAAACCCAACTCAACATCAACAATTCAAACAACACAATATATAAACAAAACATAGATTTACAAGTACAATTTAAAATGTTTGAAGAAAGATTGGAAACAAAAGACAAGATGATTAAATAACAAAATAGGGATGTGGATAAGCTTAAATAAATCACGGGCAACCTTAACCGGGTCAACCGTGACTTAAAGAATAAGATCAATGTGGATTTTTCTGGGGTAAATCTACATTCGATCTCAAGAGTTAGAGTTTGGAATAACAAAGGATATTAGCATCTAAACCAAGGATAGACGTAAATCTATGGTGAGTCGATGCTAATTCTAAGGGAGTTTCCCTTTTTTTCAATTTAATTTGAAATTGGCGTGACCGCCGACTCACTAAAAAGATCATTCGAAGCGGAGTTATGGAATACTCCAAAGTCAAAAGAAGATGAATAGTGAGGGATACGAATGGATTTTGGAACCGTAGGGAACGTTCCAAAATTCAAAGGGATCGGGTCAAAAAGAAAGAGATTTAAACTCTAATCGAAGTGACTCTGTAAATACGTTCACTCCATATGCTGAGTTTTGCTTAGAGCTACCAAAGCTCTGATACCAACTGTAACGACCAGATAATTTCAACCATTCGCAACCATTATAAGTATATAGGTAGACACTCATGCTTGAATTGAATTGCTTAAAATACCGCGTTGTAAATAAAATTTTGGCAAGACTCAGAATATACAGTAAATAAAAATCACAGATCACAAACACAGAGTAATAATAATGCAGCGGAAGTAAAAAAGATAGTATTTCATGAAGCTACTATGTAAATATATCAGAGTTACATTAAATACAACAGAAGAAATAAAGTACAAAGGGAGTCTCACTACATAGAAGTCTACTAAAACAAGAGCTGAAAGGAAGAACATACCGCAAAAGATAAAACTTGACAATCCAATCTCCAGAAAATGGAAATCCAAATCTGTGAATAATTCAGGCTGGCCCAAGCGTAAATAAAAATACAAACACTCGAGTCAGGACATACATACTTATACAATGTAAACCAACTCAAGTGAACTGTAGTAAAGGTACCAGTAACTTAGAAGATGCTTGGGACCGCCCATCCTCTAAGGATCCGTTAAACTATTTGCTATGTAGTAATATACGCTATATATAGTAGCGTCCAATCAGTAAAGTATAATCATATAGAAAATAGAGTTAAGGGGATGGTGAAGCTTAACGCGGTCGGATCTTTAAAACTAAAATCATAGTGGGCTCGCTATAAGGAGATGACACGGCACGCGAGGCAATGCCAGGGTGGATACACCGTTTGCACTCCCGGACCGGTGGTGACGGCAAGCCAGCAGCTTCCTCCCACCTCGAGCAATACCCCGAATTAAAGTGGCGCCACCATATCGAATCACAAAAGTAATAGAATGGGTTCCGAAGAAGCATGCTCGATGAAAGGGTGCGACCCTTTGTGTAGCCCGGTATAGCTCCTGGTTTAGTCATAATTAGGCCATCCATCAGCGTTCTCTTACTTCATTCCAGTAGCGTTCGCCAACCAACCTACTTTGTTCTGGAATCTCCACCGCGTATACGGTTGTCAAAGTGGTTTTCGGTATCGACAGAGAGTATGCCAGATATCCAATCTCGGTCTCTTTGCCAACCAATCGTTATTATAACCCGTGGTTATAACTTTAAACAATATTTTATATTTCAAAATAAAATATCCTTTTCAATCCAAATCTTTATCAAAATAAAGATTAAATCATTTCCAAAACCATTTCAATATATCAACATACCATATCTTTCAAATTCAAATATTTATCAAAATAAATATCAAGTCATTTCTAACCATTTCAATTTATTAAATTATCATATCCTTTCAAAACTTCCTTTCAAATCCATTTAATATATTAAAATATCATATTTTTTCAAAACTTCCTTTCAAATTGTTTTATTATCGAAATATCATATCTTTCAAAACTTCATTTCAAAACATTTTTAATATCAAAATATCATATCTTTCAAAAATTTATTTCAAAACATTTTTAATATCAAAATATCATATCTTTCAAAAATTCATTTCAAATCATTTTAATATATCAAAATATCAAAGTATTATTCAAAACATCATTCTTTTTTAATTCATTTAAATACCATTTAAAACCATTCATTTTATTTAGAAATTAATCACCATGTCAAACCTACATTTCAAGGGAGTTTATATTTAAAGATTAAATCTTTCATAAAAAAAATAAAGTCAATTCCTTATTATTTAATAGCTAAATATTAAATTTCGAAAATTGAAATCTTATTCCAAAGATTAATCTCGTTAAAATTTAATAAAATAATAAAATTTAGTTTGTGTAGCACTTAAAAATGCTACGTAAAGTTATAGTTTAAAACGGTTCATTTAACAAAATACAGCATTTAAGTGCTGTAATAGATTTTCTTTAAATTTCAAATAAACTTTAAATGTTAAGTTTAACCACTATAGCACTTACAATGTGCTATAATTGCCTTTATTTCAAATTAACTTTTCAGTTCATTTAAAACAACTACAGCATTTACAAAATGCTGTAATATCCTTTATATTACACTTCAAAAATGCTGTTAAATCAAATTCAGGGTTTAAATACAAATTTCACCAATAGTTAATCTTTAATTTAAATCATTTAACTTATAAACATCAAAAAATTTACATTTTAAAATCATCATTTCAATACTCTTATTTTTATGATTTTTATACAGTTAAACCTCATCCAAAAATTAATTTTTAACATAATTTCTTATTTAAATTCAAGTATTAAATTCCATTTCTTTAATTAAATTATTAAATTAACAATTAGGTTTAAATTTAAAAAATATAACTTATTTCCATAAATTTTACTTAATTAAAATTTTACTTTTTTTTTCAAACAAAATTTAAAATTTCACATTTAAGTTATATTTCAAAATTTACTTAGACATTCATTTGTTTAACATTTTAACTTATTCAAAAATCATTATTATTTTTATAAAATCATTTAAAATACATTTTTAAATCAAAATATTATATTTTTCTTACTTTACATAATTTCCTTTTTAAAACAAAACATAAATTCCAAAATTTAATTACAGTTCAAATTCTACTTTACCGCTTACTTAATTCATTATTTAATTAATAGAAAATCACTAATATTTCTACAAAATCATTTTTAATTAAATTTAAATCAAAATATTATAAATTTTACATTTTAAAATATTTTAAAACATTTTCAAAAATATTACATAAACCACGGGTCTGTATATAATTTTCTAGCCTAGGTAAAGTGATATGGATATATATCATTTCAATCCGCAGTTTACAAAGAAAAACCGAGTTCTATCATTTCAAACCCACAGTCCCAAGTAAAATGAATGATTTTGGAAACCGCTCAGGCATATCATTTCAACCCATAACGTTTTTCCCCTATTCTAAAGTCCGTTCGGGTATGTATCATTTCAACCCATAGTGATTCTAGTCTGCTGGGAACTTGCAATGGTGATAACTGATATAAATGAAAAAATAGCATGAAATTACAATAACATAAGATATAAAAGTGTAATAATGGGTGTGAACATCATATGATAATAATATAGCAGATATAGCATGATGATAAATAGTTACAGATTCAAATGGTGTCAGTTTATCAGTTATATAAGTACATATTAGTCTGGTGAGATTTACTCGCATTTATGGCTGGAGATATCAACTCAAATGACACAACGGATTCCAGAAGACAATAACACAATTTTTGATTTGAGTGGAGAGAAAATCCAAGCTATAGAACTTGTGTTACAACCCAAAACAAAAAAAATAAAATTACAGCTCAATACAACATCGAATAGGAATAACTTTGAATTGAAAAGCAGTATGAATACACAACTTTTTGCCTTGCTTTCTACACTTGCTAGCGCGGCTTAGGGAATGTTTTAGCTCAGGTTTGGACATGCTTTGGTTCATGTTTGGGTCCTATAAGGAATGGCTACAAGGTATTGAAGTGGTGGAAGAGTTACTACGCATGAATATGAAGAGGCTTATGCAAAATAGGTGGGTTTTTGGTCAACAAAAGGCTCGACCATGTAGGGGTTTGGCTTGGCCATTCAAGTTCAGATCTGCATAGATGTTTAGTGGTGTGCGGTGGTCTGGTCAGAGGTGGTGGCGGCGGCTAGAGGTGGTGGTGGAAAAAGAGGCGGTGAAGCAACAAGGCTCAAACTAGCATGTTTTCAAGGCATAGGTTGTATTTTTTTTTTTTTTGGATTTTATCATCATGGTGGGTTCGACCATGGTTCATATCTGAAGAGTAGGTGGTGATGATGAAAGAGAAGAGGTGTAGGAGGTGGTGGCCATGGCCATGGAGTGGAGGCCAAGCAAAACTATGGAGAGAACAAGGCAAAAATATGAAAAAATGAGAAGAAAAGTGACAAAAGAGAAGCCATTACCAAGGAAATTTCTCTAGCCATGAAGAAGGATGAAAGAGGAAATGTTTTCTACATGAAAAATAATGAAACTCATGGCTGGAAAACTGAAAATGGGCAGTCAAAATGAATAAATGAGATGGTTATGGCATTCGAAACGTTTTTGGACAATGAAACGTCTAGAAATGAAACGCATTTCCATTTTCTAAAGATCAAATGAAACAAAAATAAATCATAAAATAATTTTAAAAACCGAAACCAAGTGAAAATATAAGAAAATAAAAAATTAATTTTAAAGAAAATATTAAAAGAATGAAAGAAATTACTTAAAAATACAAAACAGTGTCCAGAAATTACAAATAAATCACTACTAGCCTTGGAAAAATATACACTTCATTTTAAAAATATAATGGAGTAAAACTTTGAAATAAAATAATTTATTTATCATTTCTAGAATAAAATAAATAATTAAATTGGAGAAAAATATAAGAAAAACTAAAGAAAATGTTTAAAAATTGAAAACGGGACATGGAAATTACAAGAAAAATACTACTAACTCTAGAAAAATTCCTACATCACTTTGAAAAATTTAAAAGACAAAATATACATAAAATAACATATTAATACATACTAAAATAAAATATGACAAAGAAATATAATTTATACAATTTAAAGTAACAAAATTGCAGAATAAACAAATTACACTCAATATTGAAATATACATAACTTTTACTGTTTAACTCCGTTTTCAACGAAACGAAAAGCAGTGTTCAAGTTATTGCATCTATTTTCATAATAAAAGATAAAATTTAATATTTAAAATAATTTAAATTTGAATTTTAAAAGTAAAAGTTTGAACATTTTGAGTAGAAACTCACTTTTTTAGTAAAATTTTCAAATTATACTACTTTGAACTATAAATCACTTAATAATCATCAGTTATATATAAAAATGAAATGTTTGAAATAAAACAAAATTAAAATAATTTAAAAAGAAAAGAAAATCCAATTAAATAATATACAAAAATCTAGGGTTGTTGCATCCCGACCTTTTCAATATATACAATTTCAAGTTATACTTGCTTGGTCACCACGGCGCTAACTTTCGTATTGTGATAATTTAGACTTTGGATTTTGATTCTGTTCTTTATGCTATTGACATCGGCTTCTTAACTTTTGAGATCATTGACTTGGTTAATTCATGTTTATCATATTATCTACTGTGAGATAAAAAAATTGATTTTGGCATTTATTTTTGATGATATTTAAAACATCTCTGTCTTTGTTCGAAACTGCTACTTTGACCTGCCTTGATTTTCTGACTTGCTTGTTGCATTACTCCATGTATGTGTGTGGTGTTAGTGATACCTTGATTTAATTTTGAAACTGCATCCATGTCGAATGTAGTTTGTGTACATAGTTGTCATATTCGTGAGTGCACTTTGTTTCACTTGCTTTAATGTCTGATGCAATTAGGTTTTTGTCTGCATATAAACTTGGTTTCTTTTTAATGACTTTGTGATTTCCTTTGAATCTGATCTTCGAGCCAGTGCATGTTGTAACTGGACTTCATGTGTACATCACTACTAACATATACATATATGCATTGTGTTGGTATTTGCAGTCTTTAGTCATGTGTACATTAGTTTGGTTAGAGTTCTGGTTCTGTTTGTATGTGCACTGCCTATATATATATACATACATACATATATATATATATATATAAATAAATTTGCATATGTATAAATGTATGCTTGTTGTACTGAGTCATTTTGAGATCTGACCATGCTTTATTGTGTTTCTCTTCAAGTCTTCACTTGGTTGAGTTCTCTGGTTTACCTATACACTTGTTGCTTGATGGGTTCTGGTAGTTACATATGCATATGTATATACAGTGTTGTTTCACTGTTTGGTTTTCACTTGGTTGGTCTGCACTTCAGTAAAATTGCTTCTGACCTTGGTAGCCTCTCCATGCCTTCACTTGTTCCACATGATTTCATGTTATAACTGTTAATGCTTTGAGGCAGATCATGTTGTGTTTATGACTTTGAGCCTGGGCAGGCGTGCTTGTTTCTGTAGCCACCTCACTTGTATTCAATTGTATTGCATCGTGTGCTTTGAGTCACTTGTGTTCGTTATGTAGTTTGATCGGTTGGTCTTTATGGGTAATGATATGTTCATACTGCTTTGACCATTCATGTTGTTTGCCACCGTTATGTGTTTTCTACCACTGTTGCACTGTTTATTTTGTTGCTCCTTGATTTTCTAATCTTCAATGACGATGATTTTGTAGTGCACCTGAGTTGAACCTAGCTTTGGATCGGGTTTGACCTTATCATCACCTGTCCCTACACTTTTACCAAGTGTACATAGATGTGCACGGCCTTATGGCTTGTACAGTGATACACCATGCATGTCATAGGTTGTTTGTGTTTGATGAATTCCAAATTAAATGATGACAAACAACCCATATAACCGAGGCAAATAAAATTTTATCAAAAAATACACATTTTTTTTTCACTGCACAAACATTTCTTTTTCAATTTTACCACGTCAGTGTTTACTCTTAAGAAAACTCAGATGCTGGATACAAATTGGAATACAGTTGAAGATTAAATATGAGTGAACGAGTGATATGCAGTGAGGAGCTGATGTAAATTATAATTGTTTTATGGAAAATTATATTGTATTTGAAAATTGTATATGGTAAGAGCTCAAATTTGTATTATTCAAAATTGTAATAAAGTATTTGTTTGAATTAAATAACTATTTGAATTTAAATTCTGTGTTATTTATTTTATTCAGCAAATATTTATTTAATTATGTGAAAAATAAAATAGTACAATAATCTCCTTTTTGATGACAACAAACATATATTTAAGATTTTGAATTTGTTAAATCTATTTGATCATTCTATTTGCTCCCCTTATTTGAATGCTCCCACTCTACAAAAAGCACCCCCTTTATATATGCTTGAAAATAATAAAAAATGCAAATGAACCTAGATGCAAATAGAAAATAGAAAATATAATATTCGACCTTTATTTTCCAAAATCTTGACTCTCTCTCCCCCTTTTGCTATTAGCAAAAGAGTAATAGTGTTAGAAAAACAGAGATAAAGTGATATACATTAATACCCAATCGAGTATAAATAATAAATTTTAGTAAAAATCAAACAAAAATCATAAATACTTGGTTAGGCACATATTCTACTTTACAATGATACAGATGATGCATAACCATATAACTATGTCTATTTGTGGTATATTCACATCAGGAATTTGAATATCTACTAACCATTCAAAACCGTTAGGACTTTTAAACGAGATTAGTAGTATTCCAAATTTTTATAAAAAAAATGAATTTAAGTATCTTCGGACCATGCACAACCATGAGGACTTTTAAATGGGATTAGAATCAACTTGTCTATTTGATAATCAATTTTGATCGGTGTTCCATACATGCATAACCATGAGGACTTCTAAATGTGCATGAAATCACATAATAAAAAATTCTAAGTAATTCATCCATGCATAACCGTGAGGGCTTTTAAATGAGAGTGAATATTTTGGATGGTTTTATTGCTAAAAATATAATAAATTGAAAAACGAATGACTTCCCATTTAAAATACCACATATTGACATACTATATTGGATTTTGATGCGTGATGGTCGTCAGAAATATAATAGAAATAGAGATAATCATGGAATTTTTACCCATCAAAGTTATTACAAATCTTGTTTAAATTTTTAAAGAAATTTATTAGATATACTGTCTCAAGTCATAATATGTGATTAATCTCAACACTCATCACTTTTTGCATCACTATTTATCTTTTCAATAATCAATCGGGAGTCATATTAGTTAATGTAGTCATTTAAAATTAAGTCTAAAAATATTTATCAAATTGACTAATCTGAAACAAGACCAACAAAAATGATTTTCTATAAGAGGTTTTATAAGAAAAATTTCTTCTATTTGAAAATTAGTTGAAATGAAAAAATATGCAAATATTTTCCATGAAAATGACGCAACTACTGGATTTCTCAACATAAATCACGTTCCACTAGTAATTATTTTTATCAACTAGATTACTAGTGTAATCTGCATCTGGATTTCCCTTTGACTCAAGATTATCATCGGCTGGATGTTATAAACCAGACCGTGAAGATGCAACACATACTTTAAAATCTTTTTACACCTTTTAGATGAAATTCTTTTGAATTTGAATTGAAACCGTGCAAATAGACAAACAGGGAACATAGTGTCAAATATATCCACTTTTATCATGAGTAATCAACAATCAATAAAACACAATTATTAGTCCAAACACATCTATATAAACTAATTCAAAGTCTCTAGAAATACTTATAGTATTCTTGGGATAAAAGAATAATTTGCCAACAATTTTGAATGAGTCAGATTCAAAATCAACATTTATTTCTTTATCACACAACTGGCTGATTCAATTTAGATTATGGTGCAGATTTTCACATTTAATAAATCATTCAAGAAGAATATACCATTACCTATTTTATCTTTATTGATAATATTTCGTTGTTGTCCATTGTGATTCTGCCACCTTTGTACTAGATTAAGGAACTTTGATTTGCCGCCCGTCACGTGCCTGGAACAGCCAAAATCTTGGTAACACTATTGTTATTCCTTAGCCTGCCACTACACCTACACGAGAAAAGATTTTTGTGACCTATATGTTTTATAGGTCCATGGTTGTTAGTGGCAAATGATTTTGAAAAATATGTTTGTGGGGACCTAAGACTATTTATATCTGTTCCTTTTGGCAACCAGATTTGTTTGACTTTATGGGATTTTATGATCGTGCCTTTTGGAACCCAAATTGCTATGGTTTTCACATGTTTGGGTATAACACTTTTCCCTTTAGCAGCGTTATTCGTGGTCTGTTCATATTTTAACAATTTTTCAAATCTAAATGCATTCCTTTTATTCTTGAAGAGTTGATTTTCTAAGCATATATTAAATGATTTATCTCTAGTGAAAAATTCCGAGTAACCAACTAAAGTTTATGAACTTTGGATTTTAAAAGTTTATTTTCATTTATTATCTTCGAATGATAACTAATGGTACCATCTCTCTTTCAAAACTATTCATTTTTAATCACATATTTTCATTTTGAAGCCCTCTAATTTTATTCTCAATTTCTAGCATCTCAGTTTCAAAAAGTTAGAGTTTTTTAAATCCAATTTTTCAAAATCCTTAAATTTTTTAACTCCTTTTCAAATTCGTGATTTAATCGAATAATTTTAGATTTGCTCAAATCACTTTTTTTTCCAAGGGTTTTGAAATTTTCGTTGATCTCATTTAATTTCTTTTAAAAAATCGCACATTTAGAAATTTCTGAATTCTTAAAGCTATCCAACTCTTTTTGCAAAATAGTATTTTTACAAATCAACCCAGTTTTGTTTTTCTCTCGATTTAAAATTTCATTTTCTAACTAATGAAGGTTTTCATGAAAATGGGTAAATTCTTTTTCATGGTTCAAACACCTTTTGTAATTATAATTTTTACTTTTCTTAATATTTTTAAGCTCATTTTCCAAATCATTATTTTTCTGATAAAGTTTAGCTTGTTCCCTTTCCAACTTATTATTTTTCAACTCAAGAGCTTTATTATTTTCAATTAATTTTTGGCACAATAGAACTAAATCATTGAATCAAAAATCACTTATCCCATCGGCTATTGAATCTTCATCACTACTGCCTTTTGCCAATCGTATTAAGCATGTTTCTTTAACAGAGTCGACAATAGAGGATTTCTCATTGTTGTTGAATTTTTCACCATATATTGCATCAAAATTATTCCAAATTTCCTGTGCATTTTCATAATGTGTGATAAAGTTAAAATTATCTTGATTCCATTGAGAATATAATATATGCATAGCAAGAACATTAATCGAAGTATTTTTCTCATCTATTATATGACATCCATTTTCAATAATATCCCAACATTTAGAATTAACAGATTTTAAATAAAATTCCATTTTTAATTTTCAATTTAAAAAATCTATTCCGTCAAAAATAGGACGAATATTACTGGACCGACCCTTAACAAAAGCATTATTAAAAGAAGCCATTTAAAAAAATTTAAAACAAAATTTGTTTTTGAAAGATTAAAATTTTAAAACAAAAAGTAATTTCTGTTCCTACCTCTGATATCACTTGTAGGATCGATTTCACCATATAGGGGGACGAATAGGGTAATACTAATAATTATAAAAATTTAATGCAGAAGTATACAAAATAATTGCAGCACAAATAATAGCAAAATAATAGTAGAATAGATAATAACATAATATTAAAAGCAGAAATAGAACAACACAGGTTTACCCAGCTTCGGCAAAACCCTGCGTACGTGTTGCCCTCAAGGTTTCTACTAGAAATTAAGTACTCAGATACTAACACACATAAACTCGCGACACACGCTATCGATTAACCTAACTCTATGCTCAAAACCCTGCCATAACTCAGCCGCTGAGTTGTGAATTCTCGAACTACACCACGTAGTTCGTCCCTTAGTCAAATGACTAGAAATTACAAAAGTTTAAAAGTAAACTAAAAATAAAAAAAATTTAAAAAACACAAAACCCTAATTTATAAACTAAAGCCCAAATTAAAAAATATCAGCCCAAATATGTTAAGTGATAAAAAATTATGCCCTTCTCCTTTTTATATTATTCAGCCGTCTTTCCTCTACGCTAAAAAATGGATGATTTTTCTCGTTCGTTCCTTTTTAAAGAAAAATTAGGGCATAGTGATAATCTTTTAAGCCACCGGTTTGAGTTTTTGATTGAATGATGCTTCGAATGCTTTGTTCGGTCGATTAGTTGGCTGCTTCAAATTGTAGAGATTGAATGATGCTTTGAATTGGTACGTTTATCCCCTTTTCGATTTATATTATACTCGACTTGATTCGAGTTCTGGATTGATGCTTGCTCTCTGATTTTTTGCTTGAACTCAAATAATTTACTGCCAATGATGTTAACGAGTTTTATATGGTTGAAAACCCTAAATTTTCGATCGAATTCATTTTGTTTGAATACTTCGCTTGCTATGCTTTGGCCACTGATTTTTAATCGAGCTGGTGATTGATCCCGACCTTTTCAATCGTATATTTTCAAGTTATACTTGCTTGGTAACCACGGGTATGACTTTCGTATTGTGATAATCTGGACTTTGGATTTTGATTCCGTTCTTTATGTTATTGACATTAGCTTCTTCATTTTTGAGATCATTGACTTGGTTAATTCGTGTTTATCATATTATCTACTGTGAGATAAAAAAAATTAAATTTGTCATTTATGTTTTATGATATTTAAAACACCTCTGTCTTTGTTCGAAAATGCTACTTAGACCTGCCTTGATTTTCTGACTTGCTTGTTGCATTACTCCATGTACGTGTGCAGCGTTGGTGATACCTTGGATTAATCTTGAAACTGCTTTCATGCTCGAATGTAGTTTGTGTATATAGTTATCATATTTGTTAGTGCACTTTGTTTCACTGGCTTTGATGTCTGATACATTTAAGTTGCTGTCTGCGTATTAACTTGGTTGCTTTTGAATGCCTTTGTGATTTTATTTGAATCTGATCTTTGAGCCAGTTTATGTTGTAACTGGACTTCATGTGTGCAACATGGCTAACATATACATATATGCATTGTTTTGGTATTTGCAGTCTTGAATCATGTGTATATTAGTATGGTTGGAGTTCTGGTTCTGTTTATATGTGCACTGCCTATATATATTTGCATATGTATATATGTGTGCTTGTTGTACTGATGCTTTTTGAGATCTGAACATGCTTTATTATGTTTCTCTTGAAGTCTTCACTTGGTTGAATTCTTTGATTTACCTGTACACTTGTTATTACTTGATGTGCATTGGTAGTTACATATGCATATGTATATATAGTGTTGTTTCACTGTTTTGTTTCCAATTGGTTGGTCTGCAATTCAGTAAAAATGCTTCTGACCTTGGTAGCCTTCCCAGACCTTCACTTATTCCACATGAGTTCATATTATAACTGTTATTGCTTTGAGGCAGATCATGTTGTGTTTATGTCTTTGAGCCTAGGCATGTGTGCTTGTTACTGTACCTACCTCACTTGTAATCAGTATTATTGCATCATGTGCTTTGAGTTACTTGTGTTCATTGTGTAGTCTGATCTGTTGGTCTTCATGGGTTATGATATGTTCACACTGCTTTGACCATTCTTGTTGATTGCCTCCTTTATGTGCTATTTACCACTGTTGCATTGGTTCGTTTTGTTGCTCCTTGATTTTCTAATCTACAATGATGTTGTTTTTGTAGTGCACCTGAGTTGATCTTAGCTTTGGCTCGGGTTTGACCTTGTTCTAATATTATGACTTTATTTCTATTGCACTTGAGTTGAACGTAGCTTTGGCTCGGGTTTGACCTTGTTGTCGCATGTCCCTATAGTTTTATCAAGTGTATACCGATGTGCATGACCTTGTGGCATGTACAGTGATACACTGTGCTTGTCATAGGTTGTTCGTGTTTGATGAATTCAAAATTAAATGATGACGAAAAACCTGAATAACTAAGAAAAATAAAATTTTCAAAAAATACACATTTCGTTTTACACTGCACAAATATTTCTTTTTCAATTTTACTACGTCAGTATTTACTTTTCAGATAACTTTGATGCTGCTTACAAATTGGAATATAGTTGAAGACCAAATACGAGTGAACGAGTATGTGTAGTGAGGAGATGATATAAATGATAATTTTATAGCGACAAATTGTATTGTAACTGAAAATTGTATATAGTGAGAGCTCAAATTTTTACTATTTAAAATTGTAAGAAAATATTTGTTTGAATAAAGTATCTGTCTGAATTTAAATTCTGTGTTATTTATTTTGTTCAGTAAATATTTATTTAATTATGTGAAAAATAAAATAGTACAACCACAAATACATTTAAATGAATATATATATATATATATATTTATTATCATCAAACAAAAATCATATACTAGCACATTCAACATCGTATGCTATCTCTTATAGCTTTATCTAAGATAAAATTAAATAATGTAGGCCTCCAAAAGTTCAACAAAATCACTTCAAACTGGACATAATTTCACAATAATGATATGGGAACAAAAGGCCAAATTCTTGCCATAGTTGATGTTATAGTTTGGGCTGCAGTCACCTCAGACAAAACTCAAAAGTTATCTGCAATTAAATATTGTTCTTACTAATTTCGATGGTTTTCAGTGCACCACTACTTTTGTGTATGCAAGCAATTCTTATTCTGAAAGGGAGAAGCTATGGAGTGAATTTTTTCTTAATGCATCTTCTATTCGTATGCCTTGGATTGCTTATGGAGACGTTAATAACACTTTCAATCCAAAAGTTAAGAAGGGAGGATTGCCTATTCTTTTTTATCTTATTGGTTTTAATTACTATATTTTACAATATGGACTGGCTCAATTTTCTTTACAAGATGGTAAACATACATAAAGGAAAAGAGGAATGACAACCAATATTGACAAAGTTTTACTTAATCATGATTTTCTATAGCTATGTCTAGACTTAAGCATAACTGCTCTTCCTACAAGTCTTTGTGATCATACACCTATATTAATCAATTTCAAAGAGAGAGGAAAGGAAGATAAGAATGCCTCATTAGTATATATTAATACATGGTGTATTATAGAAGGATACTAGAAATGTGTAATAAAAGGATTCAAAGCTAATACCTGGAGGGATTTCACACATAATTTCATTGCAAAAATTAAGCAAATAAAGGAGAATTTAAAAGTGTGGAACATGAATATAAAGAAAGAAGATGCAGTCAAAGGACTCCAGGATGAGTATAACAAGAAATTCACAAAAAAAGATGTAGACCTAGAGGATCTTAATCTTTATGATAAAATGATGCAAATTAGTTCAAAATTAAGATGCCAAATCAATTTGCAGCATGAACAACTGATGCAAAGAAGCAAAACTTTATGGCTACAAGAATGGGATACAAACTCAAAGTTTTCTTTTCTAAAATGTACAGGAGGAAAAATAAGAACTTAATTCAAGCATTCTTTCTCCTCAAGGTGATTATATCTATAACAGAGATGTAATTGCTTAGGATCTCTAAAACATTACTCTAGTGTGCACAATGGTGTAAATGGAGTTTCTTTCCCTTATGTAGAGCTCATAATTCTTACAATAACTAGGGAAAAAAAATACTGGATTATGAAAAATAAAACCAGCATTAAATTCAATACATGATGCAAAAAGCCCTGGCCCAGATGGATATGCTTCAAAAAAAAAAATAAACTGGATTGAGATCTAATTAAAGAAGAGTTATTCCTTGTAGTCACAGAAATATTTCAAACTGGACAACTTGTAATGGGAATCAATCATACTTTCCTAACTATTATCCCAAGAAAAGATAAGCCCCAAGCACTTTCTGATTATAGACCAGTTGCTTATGCAAGTATGGTATATAAAAATTATAGCTAAATTTTTTTGTAACGAATTCAAATATTTATTGCTTTTTTTAATTACAGAAAATCAATCAACATTTATACTAGGCATAAATATTGGTGAAAACATACTACTTGCGCATGAGTTGACAACATATTTCAAAAAGACTAGAAAACAAAATGTGTGCACCAAGATTAACTTACAAAAAGCATATGACATGATAAACAAGGAGTTTACATGCCATGTGCTTTAAGCAATGGGCTTTCCCTATTCAGTGATTAGATTAATTTATGAATGCATAAGCACACCAACTTTCTCAAATTTAATTGAAGGCATTCTTTACGGTTTTCTAGAATCTAATGGGAGTTGAGACAGTAGGAACTATTATCCCCCTACTTATTTTGTATTCCGATGGAGTATGTTTCTCTCAAAATGGAAGATAGTATTTCTCAAGGACTCTTAAGCCTATATCAATATTCCAAGTAACTATTTCACATCTAATTTATGCAGATAATGTCATGGTTTTCTTAAAAGCTTCTTTGGAAAATGCAATAGAAATAAGATATATAATGGAAGAGCTAAAGCAAACAACTAGTCTGCATGAATCAACTTAAGTCAAATTTCTATGTCAATCAAAGCGTTGAGAATAAAATTGAAATATCATAGGTTTTGGGCATGAATGAGAAAAATCTATCAATCAAATACCTAGGGGTACCATTAACCTCTTATTATGTTAATGCAGCTCAATGTTCCCTAATTCTACAAAGAATTTCGGCTAAATTGTAGAGCTAGGACAGTAATTTACTATCAACTTCAAGAAGACCACAATCGATAAGAGTGCGATAGTTCCCATAGTTCTTTATTGGCTACTATTATATCATATTCCCACTTTAGTTATTAAGAAAATTGAATCCCTTTATGCTAATTTTTTAGTACGGAAAAAATCATGAAATTTCATGGGACTTGCCGTCTAGACCAAAAGTGAAGGGGGTATTGGCTTAAGAAAATTAGCAGATCTGTGGACTTCAACAAGTCTTAAACTGAATTGGAATCTACTTACTAAACAATGTCTTTGGACTGAATGGTTGAAAAAAAAACGTACTTACACACAAATTATTGATCAATGCATACCAATAGCACTTATTCAATTACTATGAAGCATACGATGAGAAACCGATAAAATGCCGCTGAAATGTGTAACCGAGTTATTTCGGATAAGGCTACCAGTTCCTTTTGGTTTGACCCCTGGATCAACCATAAATTACTAGTCGATCCATTGGGATGACATAGGGTTGTTGTGTTTAATACTATAGATAAAATAGTGTCTCTTATTATACAAAACAACTATTTCTATCTAGACTGTAACAACCCGATATTTTCAGCCATTCGCATCCATACATGCCGGACTTGAATTGCTCAAAATACCGCATTGTAAATAAATTTGGAGCAAATGAAAACAATCACAGAACCACAGACACAAAAATATCAGAATAACTCGCAGCGGAAATTAAAATATCATAGTAGTTCATGAAGCTACTATAACAAAATATGAAAACAAAATACTTAATATCAGTCTAAAAACATATACAATAGAGATTCCAAATACATAGAAGTTTATAAATACCAGAGCTGAAATAGAACAACTGAAACTGAAAGGGAATAGGTAACTAGACAAGCACAATCTCCAGCGATTCCTAGCTCCAGAAAGAAATCCAAAGCTAAGCTGTAAATACTCAGGCTGACCCAAGCATAAAGTAAAACACAAAACACTCGAGTCAGGACATACATACTTATATAATGTAAATCCACTCAAGTGAACTGTTGTAGTAATACACAATAACTTAAAGGATGCTTGGTATCGTCCATCCTCTAAGGATCCTTTAAACCATAAATTAAACACATCTCGTGGTTAAAATTCAAAAATGGTATTTTATATTTTGAAATCAAATATCATTTCAAAATTCAATATTATTCAAAATCCATTTCAAAATATCAAAATATCATATTTCCCAAACCATATTCATTTTACTTAAAATACCATTTCAACACACATTTCAAAATAATTTATATTTCAAAACAATTTACTTCATTTTAAATCATTAAAATGAAGTTATTTTACTTAATAATTAAATTATTAAATGTCCAAAATTTAATTTTTTCGAAGTTCATTTATTCACTTAAATTTATTAAAATAATGAAAATTTAACTTTCGCAGCATTTAGAAAATGCTACGGAAAGTTATGTTTAAAACAACTCAATTAGCAAAAGACAGCATTAAAAATGCTGTAATAGGTTTTAGATTTCAAATAATATTTTAGTTAAATTCAGCAACTACAACACTTACAAAGTTTTGTAATAGCCCTTAGTTCATTTTAGACATTTAGTTCATTTATATCAATTACAGCATTTACATAATGCTGTAATATCTTTAACTTTAGAAATGATAGCATTTCAGGAATGCTGTCAATTTAAATTCCAAACTTTCACTATAATTTCATAAACAATTAAAATTTATTTAAATCCATTTTTACTTATAAAAATAATATTTTCTCACTTTAAAAACAATCATTTAAATATCCCTTAATTTATGATTTTACAAAGTGAAATTTTCACAAATAACTATCAAATCTTTAATAATTCACTTATAAAATAAATGTAAAATTTTATAACATTTCATTTACTTAACATTATAATTAAGTTTACCATTTCATAATTTTATTTAAATTCCATTTTATTTTCTTAACTTAACTTTTATTTTTAAAACACTTTCACATTTCCAAGTTAAGTTATACTTCAAATTTCAACTTTTAAACATTTATTTATTTAACTATTTTTAATTTATAGAAAATCAATAACACTTTATAAAAATCATTATAAATTTAAATTTAAATCAAATTATCATATTTTCTTACTTAACTTAAACTTTATTTAAAAACAAAATCATAAATTCCAAATTTTACTTATATCTCCAATTCTACTTTACCATTTATTTATTTCACTTATTTAACTTGTATAAAATCACTAATATTTTATAAAAATCATTTTATTTATTTATTTAAATTTATATCAAAATATCATTACATTTACATTTTTATAATATTTTAAAAATTTTAGAAAAATTATTTTAACCACGGTCTGTATATAATTTTTCTAACCTAAGTCGAATGTTACGGATAATATATCATTTCAATCCGTAATTTACAAAGGAAAAATCCAAGTTCTTTCATTTCAGACCCGTAATCCCAAGTTAAATGAAATAAATAAAACAAAAATCATTCAGGCATATCATTTCAGCCCATAATGATTTTTCCCTATTCTAAAGTTCGTTCGGGTATATATCATTTCAACCCATGGTGTTTCTATTCTACAGGGAACTTGCAGTGTGATAAACTGATATAAATAAAAGAATAACATTATATAACAGTAACAGATGATATAACAGGTGTATAAACAGGGGTGAACATCATATAAATAATATGACATGCAGTCATAACATAATAATATGAACTACAGATTCATAGGATGTCAATTTACTACTTATATAAGTACAGAATGTCTGGTGAGAAATACTCACCTCTACAAGATGGAGATAGCAAATACAGACACACAACGGAGATCCAAAAGTCACGAAAGCACGACTATGATTCAAGTGAGGAAAAGCCAAAGCTATTTGTCTTGTACATATGAAACAAAACAATGCATATAATAAGAATTTCAAACCAAAATATGACATTAAACAAGCTAGAATTAAGGAACAACAATTAATCAAGCACTCGCACTTGCTTCCACCATCACTATGCTCCATCTATAGGGTGATAAGGCACTGCCATGGGGTGTATTTGGTCAGGTATGAGTCACATATGCTTGGCCTAACAAGGGTAGTGAAGGTATGGAAGTTGTTTGAGTGATAACCGGCATAAATGGAGGAGTTTGTGTTCACTATTTGGCTCGGCTACATGGATCAATGGCATGGCTATTCATGTTTCAGATCTGGAAAGCAGCTAAGGTGATGGGTAGTGGTCATATCAAGGTGGTGGCGGCGGCTATGGTGGTGGCCAAGGTGATGGACGGAGGTGTTGTTGCATGTAGTGGCTTGGCTTGCATAGTTTTTAGGAGATGTTGCATTTTTGTGGAGTTTTGGTCATATGAGTGGTGCGGCCTGGCCAAGGTCAGATGTAACGACCCAGAATTTTTAGAAATTAAAATTTGAATATTTAATTTATTTTAAATATAAATGAGTGAATTTATAAGTCAAATAAATTTTTATTTGAATTATTGGATTTAATTGAATAATTAAATCGATAATTTAATACGTTAAATTATGGAAATAATTGAAAATATAGTTAAATATGATAGAAAATGATTTGTAAAATTTTATTTTATCATATGGAAGTTAGAATGATATTTTAGAACTTTTAAAATCGAATTAAAAGTAAATTTGTGAAAATTGAATATTTTAATATTAAAATCGACTAGTGAAAATAGTCAATTTTTGAACAGTCTCAGAGTTGAACGAAACCAGTTCCATTGGATCCGTAATAGTTAGTTATTACCGGATTTCAAATTTCGTATCAATCGGAGCTATCGTTTGATCGTGGCAGCTCCAAACGCATCGATTTATTTTTAATTTAAATTTGGCGAGCTAAAATAGCCATTTTTCAAAAAGTCTCGGATTTCGACGAAACCAGTTTCATCGGATCCGTAATGTGATATTATTGTAAGGTTTCAAATTTCAAGTCAATTGGATTTACCGTTTGTCCGGTACAAATTAAAACGCCTAGAAAATCGCTTAAATCGGTTTAATTCAAATTGAGCGTTTATAGCCATAACTCGCACATACTTCCGAATTAGCTTTCGAAACCTGTTCCATTGTGTCCGGAACGCGGGGTAAACCCTAGAAACGCTGGTTACGGCGCGTAAATCGAAGTTCGGAATTTCCGGATGAATAGTGTTCGAAAATTTCTCTATAAATAGACCTAAATTCACAAAAAAATAAATAAATTTAAAAACCTAAACCCTAATATCATCAGCCGCCGTTTGTTTCAATGGCTACCGTCGTTCAAAACATCTCTTCCCAATATCTCTTAATCCATCAATCTATATAAAAATGTTCCAACTAGTAAATCGTAGAGCTACGTGAGATCTACAGATCCAACGGCTGTGATCGCCTAATTCGCAACGTGGAGGTCAGAATCGAGCGACAAAGGAGAGACGTTCGAGCACGATTTGCGAGGAAACTATGAGGCCGAGCTCCACCTTGCTCAGGCCGAGTGTAGTATGGGAGGGGGGCTTCGATTTGGAGGCTTCTGATCGACTGCGTGTGGCTCGTAGAGTATGCGTGTATTAGGGTTTTGGATGGGAGATGGGTTCGGCTTTGTTGCTGTAGAAATGTCGCATGGTGAAGGAGATGAAGGGGAACGGCTATGATGTGGGGGATGAGGGTTTGAACGGTGGATATTGCAGTAGGTTTAAAATATATATAGTTATGTTATAATTGTTATATAAAAATCGTGTACAAACTTCAATAATTCATAACTTTTTCATACGAGGTCGAAAAATTACGAAACCAGTTGCGTTGGAATCGTATGGACGAGCACTACGCGATGGAGTTGGTTTGGAGTCGTTTGGAGTTAGTGAGAATTTTGGGTAAAATTAAACGTCCGTTTAATTTTATTCGAAATAAAAGCTAAAACGGAAATAAAATCAAGGTGAGAACTTCTCGCTCAATCGAATCAGTTTCGATTTTATTTGAAATAGTTAGATTTAAAATATTTGAATGCATGTTAGAATGTTGATTGATATCTATTGATTGTTAAAATAGACATTATACGCCGTTAGTAAGCGGATGTTATTTAATAAAAACATATACCGCGAATATTTCATAAACAGTGAAATTGGTATTATATATAATATCAATATATATATATATTGGCATATGTATATATTGCAGTTGTTGATTTCCCGCATTTTTTGTTTAGCGGATGAGACCCTATTACGCCGTTATTAAGCGGATAATATTTAATAAGAACATATACCGCGATAATTTCGTACTGGAGCGAAATTGGTATTGTGCTAATGTTTTTGGATGCAGGAAAACAGGTTGGAGGGATCCAACTGGATTCCTCAACAGTTTTTATTTGATTTCAGATATTTTGATATTTGATGGATTATCATATCGATATATGATGGATCGTGTAGTCGTGATTGACTATTTGGTGTGTAGCATCATTGGACCCAGATTTTGGAATTTTAAAATGATTTCAAAGTGATTTTTGAAAGTATACGTTTATAAAATATTTTTGGAATTGATCTATTTTAAATAAATAAACGTTATAATTTTTAATGTTATAAAAATTATGGTTTTTGTGAAATATAGTTAAAAGCTGATTTTTGAGAAATGTGAATTAATGATTTTTATAAAATAGTTTAAATTGGATTTTTGAACATATTATAAAAGTTTAAATATAGGATTTATAAAATTTGATTATTTTATAAATCAAGAGAATGGTGAAATAATAAAGGAAATTAAAGACGTTTTAAAGAATAATATAAATTGATTTATATTAAGAGATTTATAAATGGATATTTATAAATTGAAATATGGACATTATAAAACGAGTTTTTATAAGTGTTTGAATGAAGTGAAAATGAATTTCATAATTGAATGGAATTTATAGAATTTTATACGGTGAAGTTATAAATGGAATTTTATAAGCAGTAGGTTTATAAAATTTATTAAGTTATTAAAATAATGATTTTGGATAAATGAATGAATCTTATAAGTTATAAGATTTATAATTTGGGAAGTTAAAAAGAACGATTTTGTAAAATAATCGTTTTATAAATATTTAACTTATAATATGAACTTTTAGTTTATAATTGAGTTATAAACTGAAATAGGTTAATAAAAGAATTTATAAAAAAGGAAACTTTTATAAATAAATAGAAATGGAATTTATAAACGTTGTTTTATAAATTCACAAACGACTTATTTTGATAAGTAAAATTGTTATAACTTATTTATGGAGTTATATTCACGTTTTAGACAGTGAATAATCCTTTGAATTAAAATGAATAAAAAGGATGAAATTTGTTAATGAAGTATATTCACGTTTTTGAATAGTGAATAACACGTTAAAGAAAATGTTTAGAATGTGATGTTTTAAATAGAATTAAAACGATCTAACAAAGTTTTAATTGTGTTGAGATTCGAAACCATAGATTTCAACATTTATTGTTGAAATAGACGTTTTCGAGAAATAGAAGGAGATGATGGACTATAACACTGTTGTTATAGTAAATGATTTCCGAAAGGAAATGTTTTGCATAGTATTTTGATTTATATATCTATTTTAATTTCGAATCCCTATACTAGTGATTTTGGGTTGTCGTAACGATGTTTTACGTAACATTCGTTTTGGCCCAAATAAATATGTTAAGAGAATGATTTCCTTAATAGAATGAAATATATACTTAATCTCGATTTAAGTATATTGAATATTTTCTAAGTGTTGAAAATAAAAAGATTTGTGAATTACTTATTGAATAAGTATGGAATTGTTTTCCAATATGAAGTGATATTTAGAATTTATCTTTTTGAAGATAAATTGAAAATGAATAATTGAAATCGAATATTCATTGATATTTTGGAATTATAAATTCAATAAGGAATTTATAAAGGAAGTGGAAATTGTCTAAAAATAAATATTGATTTATTTTTGAAATATTGAAATTATATATCTTGTAAAGATATTTTGGAAAGTAAATAATTTGGAAAATTATTTGGAAACTGGTGATGTGTGCATATCCAGTGATAGTTCAATAACTGACTATCAATATTTCCCTTTTAATGGGTAATTGATGTGATTTGTTTGAATGTGAATGCTACACTTATTTTTAAATAAGCGCTCACTATTCGGGTTAACCGGGAAAGGACCATGGGGTCGTATAACCCATCCCGAATATGTGATACGTCGTTGTGAATTGCATTGAAGATCGGTGTTGAAGACCCGGTATTTGCGAGAGCGATAGGATGAACTATCGATTTACTCTGCACCGAGTAGCTACGGTATTGAGTTCTCCATATGTGATGGTGAATCCGATCAGGATTGTGAATATCCGGATTGCAAGGACTTCTTTGTAAGTGCCTTCGGTTTTGTTCGAGCCCGGAACAGACTTGTATGGATTGTATGTCTGACATTACAAGTTGAGATATAAAGCCGATTTCATTCAAATATATTTCTGTTGGTGGCGAAGAATTTATTCTTTTAGCTTAACACCCTTCTCTGAGACGTACGAGCTCAGAGGTTATATAGTTGAAGTTATCAGCGATATATTCCCAATTTGGTAACGTGACATGCTGAGTGTTGCTGTAAATGATCATTGTGTTGATTATTGTGATAGGATCGTTTATTTGATCGTCTATCTTAGTGATCATTGTGTTGATCATTTGTTGACCCAAAGCATGGCTTTTGTATAAAGTATGTTTTTGTGGACGTGACTTCGTCGAACCTCACACCCCGGAAATGGTCAAAACAGGAAAGATGCGGCAAGGTTATGAGGGGTAGTACCCTTTAGGGTATGTACATTTCCTTCTGGATAGAGGTGGTATCATGGTATGGAGCCCAAATATTTAACCTATGTGGTTACTACGAATTTATTACTTTGTGGTTGTTGGCTTTCGGGATCCCGTGAGAAAGGTCGTTTACGATCGGGGAATGGCGTGCTCGTGTCAGTAGTTACCCAGTTAGGGGTAACCCGGCCTTGTGTTGGCAGAGTTCCGGTTTGGTTCTCGGGGATGTCTTTCCAGAGGCATTCTCATGTGGCAATGGGAAGTTCCTTGGCCTGACCATTTGTTGGAAATCCAAAGAAACAATACGTGACTTGTACGGTTTTAGTTGTATAACCTGCTATGGAATGTGGCGGTAACCTGCTATTGAACATAGTTAGCTATAGTAGGCATAGTTCGGAATGTCTATGCTGGCTAAGATTTATATTCTACTTTCGAAATGAATTTTTTCTACACTATGCACTAATAATAATATGAAATGTTCTTTTAAATACGTATCAAGCATCTTTGACTATCATAAGGAGAAATCTCCTCCGATTCTGCGTTTGCATTGTGTGTGTGTGCGGGAGGCCTTATGGTAGTCTCATTTTTAAAAAAAGCATTGCGAATTGAAATAAAAATATCCCTCTATTTTGATTTTGAAGATAAATAAACTGTTTTGAGTTCTCACACCAGTCACATGACTGACTTGGAGTTTATTGTTTTCCTTCCTAAACTCTGGGTGCCCACCAATTTCCACACGGGCAGTCGAGAGTTAAGGTTTATCAGGATATTCTGGATATTCAGGAGTTGCTGGAGGCAAGATGGATGGCATGGCGTATTATTAGTTTATATAGTATTCCTTTTCCGCTGCACTGTTTGTTGTTGTTGTACACTCTGATGATATGATGTAATGAAATGTAAAAAAATGTAATAACTGATAGTTCTTTGTTTAAAGATTATTCATTTATTATTATATGTTGTTCCGCTGCGAATTGTGAGATTCTGATGTTGTTCTTGTTTTCTGTCCCGTTCTATTTTCTCTATTTTCTTTCTGTTCTATTTCTCTTTTCTTTCTATTTTAAAATGTTCTATCTTCTTATCCCTATCTAAATTTTCTATCTTTTTCTATCTTCTTCTTTTCTTAAATTTTTCTTAAACCCCTAAGGGTTCGTATTTTCGTTCATCTTGAATTAAACAAAGGAGATTAGTGTCTATTCAAGGAGTACGGATTTACGGGTCTTTACAGTTGGTATCAGAGCTTATGGTTAAGCGACAACCATGGTTCTGTTGGGTATTACTCATTAGAGATAGAGTCAGTAGTACTCTAGATTGAGTTTGAGTGTAATAACAGCTATGAGAGCGTATTTGTTAGTAAATATAAAATTGTTTTATATTGTGATGATTGGTTTGTTGAGTGGTATATGAACCTTCGTCGGCGCAGCTTCGAAACTGAATCGAAGGGGTTTCTAAACACTTGAATAGAACAATTCGGCACAATATTGATTTTTAAAATTGGGTAAACGAAATAATTTTACCTTGATTATATATTTTATATATAAAAAAATAATTTTTCACAATTATTAAAGTGTATATAAGTAGATTGTTGATTGTTTAGTTGTTTGAATAATCTAAATAAAAGAATAAATGTATAAGCAAAAGAATTATAAGAATGGAATTATAATTAAAGTGATTTACAATTGTGAAATAAACTTATATATATAAGAAGTAAAATTATATGAATATGAGTTGTAAATAATCAAGTGGATTAAATGAATATAAACTTGAGTTATATAAATGAAATTCAACTTTTGTAATTGAATTGAATTAATGGATTGAATGTTAATCAATTGAATGTGAATTAAGTTGATATGAAAAAAAATGAATATACATTGGTTGTTATATGATTGTTAGATGATTGATTGTATATAATTCATTAAGTGTTAATGAAATTGAAAGTTAAAGTGATTGAAATTAAATTGAAAGCAAATGAATCTTGAATAGAATTGAATTTGAATTGGAAGTGGAACAACTTGAATATGAATTAGTGAATATAAACTAATTGAAAATGAATGGTAGAAACATCCACTGTTAATGAATCAAATGTGATTTATATTGAAAACCAATTCATTAAATATTAATGAGAATATGAATGAATATTTATGATTATGAATGGTAGTTGGTTGATGTTTGCATTTGTTGTTTAGTTGCATTTGCTATGTTGACATATATAGTTATTATGTTGCTATATGTTATATATTGATACTATTATCTACATGCATGGTTCCCATGTTATTTGTTGAGTGATTAGTAGGTGCGGATCGCGTTTGCTTCGCATTTGGAGCTCGCTTTCGCGCTATATTAGCCGTATATGCTTGCTAATAAAATATAAGGTACATATCTCGGATTAAATACAGTACTTTTACACTTTTTTCCCTTCGGGATGCCTCATTACTTGATGAGATGTATATTTGTGATATATATACTGTCATTTTTTTCGGATCGAGCCGCGCAAAGGAGACTATGGCGAATTTTTCTGGAAATTTAAGCCGTTAGAAAAAATTTGAGAAAATTGGAAAATTTTGAAAACTTTAAACTTTGTTTTGAAGTTGAAAGTTAAACAAGATAGTTGTTTTTGGAAAAGATAACTAAGTATGATTTAAAACTTAGTAAAGTTATTGTAAGAAGTTTAACTATGTATTTTGGAAAATTAATAAATTCTATAACTTTTCTTACTTAATAATTTCGAGGACGAAATTCTTTTAAGTGGGGAAGATTGTAACGACCCAGAATTTTTAGAAATTAAAATTTGAATATTTAATTTATTTTAAATATAAATGAGTGAATTTATAAGTCAAATAAATTTTATTTGAATTATTGGATTTAATTGAATAATTAAATCGATAATTTAATACGTTAAATTATGGAAATAATTGAAAATATAGTTAAATATGATAGAAAATGATTTGTAAAATTTTATTTTATCATATGGAAGTTAGAATGATATTTTAGAACTTTTAAAATCGAATTAAAAGTTAATTTGTGAAAATTGAATATTTTAATATTAAAATCGACTAGTGAAAATAGTCAATTTTTGAACAGTCTCAGAGTTGAACGAAACCAGTTCCATTGGATCCGTAATAGTTAGTTATTACCGGATTTCAAATTTCGTATCAATCGGAGCTATCGTTTGATCGTGGCAGCTCGAAACGCATCGATTTATTTTTAATTTAAATTTGGCGAGCTAAAATAGCCATTTTTCAAAAAGTCTCGGATTTCGACGAAACCAGTTTCATCGGATCCGTAATGTGATATTATTGTAAGGTTTCAAATTTCAAGTCAATTGGATTTACCGTTTGTCCGGTACAAATTAAAACGCCTAGAAAATCGCTTAAATCGGTTTAATTCAAATTGAGTGTTTATAGCCATAACTCGCACATACTTCCGAATTAGCTTTCGAAACCTGTTCCATTGTGTCCGGAACGCGGGGTAAACCCTAGAAACGCTGGTTACGGCGCGTAAATCGGAGTTCGGAATTTCCGGATGAATAGTGTTCGAAAATTTCTCTATAAATAGACCTAAATTCACAAAAAAATAAATAAATTTAAAAACCTAAACCCTAATATCATCAGCCGCCGTTTGTTTCAACGGCTACCGTTGTTCAAAACATCTCTTCCCAATATCTCTTAATCCATCAATCTATATAAAAATGTTCCAACTAGTAAATCGTAGAGCTACGTGAGATCTACAGATCCAACGGCTGTGATCGCCTAATTCGCAACGTGGAGGTCAGAATCGAGCGACAAAGGAGAGACGTTCGAGCACGATTTGCGAGGAAACTATGAGGCCGAGCTCCACCTTGCTCAGGCCGAGTGTAGTATGGGAGGGGGGCTTCGATTTGGAGGCTTCTGATCGACTGCGTGTGGCTCGTAGAGTATGCGTGTATTAGGGTTTTGGATGGGAGATGGGTTCGGCTTTGTTGCTGTAGAAATGTCGCATGGTGAAGGAGATGAAGGGGAACGGCTATGATGTGGGGGATGAGGGTTTGAACGGTGGATATTGCAGTAGGTTTAAAATATATATAGTTATGTTATAATTGTTATATAAAAATCGTGTACAAACTTCAATAATTCATAACTTTTTCATACGAGGTCGAAAAATTACGAAACCAGTTGCGTTGGAATCGTATGGACGAGCACTACGCGATGGAGTTGGTTTGGAGTCGTTTGGAGTTAGTGAGAATTTTGGGTAAAATTAAACGTCCGTTTAATTTTATTCGAAATAAAAGCTAAAACGGAAATAAAATCAAGGTGAGAACTTCTCGCTCAATCGAATCAGTTTCGATTTTATTTGAAATAGTTAGATTTAAAATATTTGAATGCATGTTAGAATGTTGATTGATATCTATTGATTGTTAAAATAGACATTATACGCCGTTAGTAAGCGGATGTTATTTAATAAAAACATATACCGCGAATATTTCATAAACAGTGAAATTGGTATTATATATAATATCAATATATATATATATTGGCATATGTATATATTGCAGTTGTTGATTTCCCGCATTTTTTGTTTAGCGGATGAGACCCTATTACGCCGTTATTAAGCGGATAATATTTAATAAGAACATATACCGCGATAATTTCGTACTCGAGCGAAATTGGTATTGTGCTAATGTTTTTGGATGCAGGAAAACAGGTTGGAGGGATCCAACTGGATTCCTCAACAGTTTTTATTTGATTTCAGATATTTTGATATTTGATGGATTATCATATCGATATATGATGGATCGTGTAGTCGTGATTGACTATTTGGTGTGTAGCATCATTGGACCCAGATTTTGGAATTTTAAAATGATTTCAAAGTGATTTTTGAAAGTATACGTTTATAAAATATTTTTGGAATTGATCTATTTTAAATAAATAAACGTTATAATTTTTAATGTTATAAAAATTATGGTTTTTGTGAAATATAGTTAAAAGCTGATTTTTGAGAAATGTGAATTAATGATTTTTATAAAATAGTTTAAATTGGATTTTTGAACATATTATAAAAGTTTAAATATAGGATTTATAAAATTTGATTATTTTATAAATCAAGAGAATGGTGAAATAATAAAGGAAATTAAAGACGTTTTAAAGAATAATATAAATTGATTTATATTAAGAGATTTATAAATGGATATTTATAAATTGAAATATGGACATTATAAATGTGACGACCGTCCATGACTCCCGCACCAAAACAAGGAAATAATGCGCTGAAAGGTGTGCCAGGCAGCCATGGACGATAGTCAGGGTAAAACAAAACAAAAGAATCTCTATCGCATAACTTACAGCGCATGGATAAAATACAATAGAGAAATATAATATAGTGAAGCTCCATAGAACAGAACATCATCATATAAGCATCATGGTAGTTTGATACAATCATCTAAACAAATCCATACACCAAAGCCTCACTACATAGCACTCAGATTATATACAAACAGCGGAACACCCAGTACATATAGTAAGAAAACTAATATGCAAAGCCTTCTGCTCGTCCTCGTCATCTTCAGCGTAGAACTCCTAGCACAGCACCTGTCACCTGCTACCTAGTCTGCCCATCCCAAACATGGATGAACAGCCCAAGGTAATAAGAGGAGACATAAAACCTTGAGTCAGACAAAGTCTTAGTGAGCAGTAAATTAACTATCAAACATACCAAAAGAGCATAAAGGACAAAAGGAATAGGAACCAAACCATCCCACTCCACCTCTTTCTACAGTGATAGCCCCAGACACACACTAAGGAGAAACAAGCATAACATAGCAGGTAATTAAAGTAAAACAATAATCACTCGAGTCAAGGACGATGTTTTCCAAATACAAACCCCCAAGGCCTAAACCAAGATCAGATAAGCACCCAGAAAACATCGCTCTTGAGACCGAATGATGATACAACCAAACATCCATGACTCTGGCTATCACTGTTATCATTGCCTTGATTTCACCGTTAGTTGAATGACCACCTGTCAAGGGCTAATGGTAACCCCGGTCTAGACATAACTCCGCACGTCATCGTGACCCGTGCCTAAGCCGAACGCATCAGCCCAGAGTACTAGCACGTCATCGTGACCCGTGCTTGGAACGTCATCGTGACCCGTTCCAACGTACCCTTGCTTTGAGTATGCTAGAACCTTCAACAACGATGAGATCTTAGCCTCCTAGTCATCCTCCTTGACAACTATTTCCATACTAGCTCAAGCGCCTCTCAAGCTAACCATTATCCACACCAACCCGGACCGCATCACCGAGTTATAACTTCGCACGTCGTCATGACCCGTGCTTGGAACGTCGTAGTGACCCGTCCCATCACAACATATGTCTTGCCTCATCACATCATAGCAAAGTCTCTTATCTTGGAACGTCATCATGACCCGTCCCATCTCAACATAAGCCTTGCCTCATCTCATCATAGCAAAGTCCCATCTCAATCATGCTTTGCCTTATCACATCATGGCAAGATCCCACATCCACGAATCCATCCATATGAGCTTCCACATCCGCTTCATATGCTACAGGCAGCTTTCACCATTCAAGAGCCTTTCCGCTTAGCTTTTGAATCATCTCTAACCATCTTGTTCCAAATCAACTACAAGCTAACTTGAAACAATCAAATCTATCACACATTCAATCAATCAATCATTAATACAACCAGTCAAGCATTCAAACAAGATTTAACAAGCAATATCAACTATAATGGCAATTTCGTAAATAAATGAGCAAAAGTCCAACATATGTGAAATCATGGTTTTTAGCATAGATCTATCAAATATAAAACATGGGTTTTGTCTCTAATACTTGTTAAATAAACTTGCATAAGTAAACATCTTTGGAAACAATGGATCTAGACTCGGATCTAAGAAAAATGCATGAAATCTCTAACTTTAACACTCAAACAAGCCACCAATCCAATATACTCCTTTGGATCCGCGTGAGAGATAACTACCACTCACCAAAACACCAAAACAACCTAAAATCAATCAACTTCTGATCTGGACAGCAAGGACTTGAGCTTGATCCGGAGAAATTTCACTTGAAACGGTGAAATCTAGCCTCTTCGGATGAAAATCTTCAACTTTGGCTCTTGATCTTTGATCTTGATCTTCAATCTTCAATAGATGTTAGAATTAGATTGGAAGTAGAGAAAGAAGTGAAGAAAATACCGTAGTCGAGTTCCCAAAATGGCAGCACTTCGTCGCTTCGAAATCCGGTGCCAAAAAGTGAGCCGAACCCCTCTATTTATAGGCTGGAATCCCCCTTAACTCGGCCAACTTCTTAACTCGGAGCTCGCTATTAGGTCGTCCCCGACTCATCCTTGCCGACTCATCCTTGCCGACTCACGACCTAAGCGACCCCATACGACCCAACACTCTGCCGACCTATACGACTCAACTACCTACGACTTATCCCCAAGACGCCGACCCAACTACACAACACATACAGGGTTACACGACCTAGTTCCTGCCGACCTAAGCCAAAGCCTTATCCCGACCTAACACGTATGCACGACTCAAAGGCCTAAGTCCCCAACGACTTATCTACTAAGTCGGCCCACCGACCTAACAACACAAGGGATAACGTACTCTACCGACCCAATCCCTGAGTCGCCCCACGACTCATCTCCAAGCCTAACCGAGACAACAACCTAGCTACACAACGGCTCTACGACTCAACGCTTCAATCAAACACGGCCGACTCAACCCTTTGCCGACTCAAGCCAACGACTCAACAACACGCTAACTCGGCCATACGAGTTAACTTTTAAGCCGGCCTCCTATGAGTCGTAACCCGTACACGACTCATCCCTTGACCCCTATCTCGCCTCTCATCTTAAGTCGGTAACCCCTATGCCGTTCTAACTCTTAACTCGGTCCAAATCCCTATCCAGTTAACTCCTATAGCTCGGCCCCTACCTTAGGTCGGCCATACGACCTAAACTTCCTTAGGTCGGTTATGCGACCTAGACTCAACTCGGCAACTCTAGACTCAGTCACGAGTTAACTCCATAACTCGTTCCAACTTATGAGTCGGCCACGACTCAATACTCCAACACACGAGTTACTCTCCATATGACTCAGGCTAGAGACAACACAAACAACACTAACAACCTGTAAATTCTACGATTTATCGACACGTAAAAATACGGGTCGTTACATTCTCTCCCCCTTAGGAATTTCGCCCCCGAAATTCCAAGCAAACAACAGCAATCAAAATTATTCCGCATGCCTATCATCCATGGCAATCAACAATCCATGCAACCAATTCTAACCTAGCATGCAGAATTCTAAGACTTAGAACAAGCTACAAATTCATGAGATGTCACGACACTTTAGGGCCATACCTCGAAGAGTTCGGGATGAGCTGCCTTCATCCTCTCTTCCTCCTCCCACGTACAGTCGTTAACATCATCACTCCATTGTACCTTGAGCAACGTAATCGTCTTCCTCCTAAGCTGTTTCGTATCGGTTTCAACAATACGAAGCGGCTTACGAGGTCTCGAAACAACTGGATCAACCTCCAAGTCTTCACAGCTATCAGCAGAAACCACCGTAGTTGGGTCGTGCATATACTTCCGTAGATAAGATACATGAAAAACACTGTGCACACCCGCCATCTTTTCCGGTAACTCCAATCTATAAGCGAGCTTTCCAATACGCTCGATAATCGGGAATGGTCCAACAAATCTCGGAGTTAACTTTCCTTTCTTCCCGAATCTAATGACACTCTTCAGAGGAGAAATCTTCACAAAAACCATATCACCTACGTCGAATTCCAAATCCTTACGACGATTATCGGCATAACTTTTCTGACGATCTTGGGCTGCCTTCATTCGTTGCCGAATGATCTCTATACAATCTGAAGTCTGTCGAATCATCTCTGGCCCAAGTATCAGCTTTTCTCCAGTTTCCAACCAACATGTCGGAGAGTTACACGGTCTTCCATATAATGCCTCATATGGTGCCATACCGATACTCGACTGATAACTGTTATTATAAGCAAACTCCACCAAATGAAGGTGATCTTCCCATGATCCTCCGAAGTCCAAAACACATGCTCTAAGAAGATCTTCCAAAACTCGGTTGACTCTCTCAGTCTGACCATCTGTTTGAGGGTGATAAGCTGTACTCAAACACAACTCAGTTCCCAAAACTTCCTGGAAGCTCTTCCAAAATCTACTAGTGAACAATGGATCTCGATCGCTCACTATACCCTTCGGAACACCATGGAAACGAACTATCCATTTCACATACAACTCAGCCAACTTCGATGCAGTCCTAGTCGATCGAACAGGAATGAACCTTGCACTCTTGGTCAAACGATCTACAATGACCCAAATCCCTTCATTTCCCGCTCTTGTCCTAGGCAGACCATCGATAAAATCCATCGACACTTGCTCCCACTTCCATGTAGGAACCTCTAATGGCTGAAGTAATCCACTGGGCTTCTTCTGCTCAGCTTTCACCAACTGGCAGTTCATACACTTGGAAATAAAATTTCCAACATCCTTCTTCATACCTTCCCAGTAGTAGGTTCTCTTCATATCCCGATACATCTTATTTCCACCTGGATGAATTGTCAACTTCGAGTGATGACTTTCCCTCAGAACTTCATCTCTCAATCCATCTACATCGGAAACAACTAGTCGTCCTTGCTTTCGAAGCCAACCCTCTCGATCGATCTCGAATCCTTTATCCTTCTCTGGTTCCAATCCAGATTCCAAACCACGGATAATCCTGACAAGCTTATCGTCTTGCTTTTGGCTCTCGCCAATCCTTTCCACAAGAGTAGGTCTTATCGATAAGTTTACCAACATCTCAGGTTCCAATTCACATCTAGGCCTGAAGTCAAACTCAGCCAAATACTCGAGACTCTTCCACTCCGAAAACATGACTCCCAATCCTGCATGTCTTCGACTTAACGCATCTGCCACTGCGTTTCCTTTTCCCGGAGTATAGGCTATACCAAAATCATATGATGCTAGGAACTCTAGCCATCTTTGCTGTCGAAGATTCAAATCCTTTTGGGAAAACAGATACTTCAACGACTTATGATCTGTAAACAGCTCGAATCTAACTCCCAATAGATAGTGTCTCCACATCTTCAAAGCAAACACAATCGCCGCTAACTCCAAATCATGAGTCGGATAATTCCTTTCATGCGGCTTCAGTTGTCGACTAGCATACGCAACAACTTTATCCTTCTGCATTAGCACCGCTCCTAGTCCAGTGCCACATGCATCGGTGTAAACCACCATCTCATCATTCCCACTTGGAATAGTCAAAACAGGAGCGCTCGTCAGTCGCTCTTTCAGGATTACGAAAGCTTGCTCACACTTATCATCCCATCTGAACACTTGGTTCTTCTTCGTCAATCCTGTCAACGGTGCAGCTATCTTGGAAAAGTCTTTGATAAACCGACGATAATATCCTGCTAATCCAAGAAAACTTCTCACATCAGATGCATTCTTAGGCCTAACCCAATCCTGGATCGCTGCCACCTTAGCGGGATCAACCGCTATTCCATTTTCAGAAATAACATGACCTAAGAACCTCACTTCATTCTTCCAGAAGTGACACTTCGAAAACTTAGCCTTCAGCTGATGTTTCCGTAAGATTCCTAAAACAATCCTCAAGTGCGTCTTGTGCTCTTCCTCAGTTCTGGAATAAACCAAAATATCATCCACGAACACAAGCACGAACTTATTCAACTGATCTCTGAACACTCTATTCATAAGATCCACAAAATATGCTGGCGTGTTAGTCAACCCAAATGGCATTACCAGCCACTCATAAAACCCGGATGGTGTCCTGAAAGCAGTCTTCGGTACACTATCCTTTGCCACTCTCAACTGGTGAAATCCCGTTGCCAAATCCATCTGAGAAAACACCTTAGCCTCGTGAAGCTGATCAAACAAGTCATCTATTCTCGGCAATGGATACTTGTTCTTCCTAGTCACCTTATTCAGTTCACGATAATCCACACACAACCTCAACGATCCATCCGCTTTGGTTGCGAACACAACTGGCGCACCCCATTCGGACACACTTCTCCGAATGAATCCTTTTCGCAAAAGGTCATCAACTTGCACCTTCAGCTCTTGCTGCTCCCTCGGTGCCATCCGCCTAAGAGGCATCACAACAGGTCTGGCTCCCTCAACTAGATCGATACGAAACTCGATCTCCCTATGCGGCGGCAACCCTTTGACTTCGTCAAAGACGTCCTCAAATCCATTCACAATAGGCACCGATGACAGTCCATTCCGTGGAACAACCAGCGAATACATGAAGCTCATGAAGACGCCTTCCTCATGCTTACATCGTATCACAACCTTTCGCCCTTCCACATTCCCGACTGTCACCTCAAGCCTTTCACAATCAATCCTTGCCGCATACTTCCTAAGCCAGTCCATACCCAAAATAATTCCGAACCCCGCAAAGTTCAGAACAAAGCAATCACAAACAAACGAGCAATCATGACTCGACACAACTAGACCACGGCATATCATACACAAACATGACGAACCCCCCACTGGATTAGTCACAACCAATGGCCTATTAACAATATCCGGTTTCAAACCTAACCGGTCTACCAAATCATCACAAACAAAAGAATGCGACGCTCCAGTATCAAACAACACTCTGACTGGAACACCACAAATGGAAAGAGTACCTTGAACCACCACACTCTTCCCCTTCTCTTCAACAGTAGGAACTCTTGAAGACGACGGCACAGCTTCCAAAGCATAAGCTTGCACAACCTGCCTATCTTTCCTCGGCTCTGGACAGTCCTTCTTGATATGTCCCAGCTTATCACAGTTGTGGCACTTCAACTGCACCTTTGGATTCTTGCAATCCCGGGAGAGATGACCCTTCTGTCGGCAGTTGTAGCAGGTCACTTCACCTCTCGGCTTCTTCTGGCCATCCTTACCTTTCTGTTGCTGCTGCTTCCTCTTCCTATTTCCACTCTGCTGTGGTTTAGATCCTTCCCTGGTTATAGCAACAACAGAACTTTCCTTAGGGAATAAACTCTCATGCCTAAGAGCTTTCTCCACAAGCTTCTCAAATGGACCGTCCAGATGATCCACTAACTGCCTCCCAAGATAAGCATCCAGACCAGTCACAAACTTTTCATTCTTCTGGTAGGGAGAATCAATATATGATCTGGCATACTTAGACAAAGCTTCGAACTCAGAAATATACTCAAGAACAGGCCTCCCACCCTGCTTGAGCTCCACAAACCTCTTAAACAAGACCGATTTCTGAGCAGTAGAGATGAACTTAGCTTCAAATCTAACTTGGAATTGCTCCCAAGTAATCTCTTCTTCTGGGGTATCTATAGTGATAGAATTCCACCAATCAGCAGCTCTTCCCTGAAGCTGTCTCGATGCAAGCTTCCTCTTAGTTGCATCCTCAATCCCTAAGTCACCAAAGATCCTTCGACAAGCATCAATCCATCTCTGCACTTCAATAGTCGACTCCGTCCCTAAGAAGACCTTCCCTCCAAGAGCAGTATAATCCTTACAGAGCTTGGCAAAATCCACTAGTCTTGGAGCTTGAACTTGAACTCCAACATCTACAGATGGCCCTGGAGCTGGTATCCTTCTCATGATCGAAGTCATCATCGCTTCGAACATAGTTCCATAATCAACAGCTCCTTCAGTAGCACGGCTTTCCCTTGCAGCTGGTCTCCCTCTTCGACTCATCCTTAATATCTGCAATAAGAATGATTAGAACACCTTGAGAAACAACTGCATAAGGAGTTCAAATCCTTCTAGGCTACTATATTATATATAGTAATCATCCATCAAAATACAATTACGTCTCTCATACGTAGCTACGTCAGCGAGCGTTGGCTAAAATCGATTAACCTCGCTCTGATACCAAATGTGACGACCGTCCATGACTCCCGCACCAAAACAAGGAAATAATGCGCTGAAAGGTGTGCCAGGCAGCCATGGACGATAGTCAGGGTAAAACAAAACAAAAGAATCTCTATCGCATAACTTACAGCGCATGGATAAAATACAATAGAGAAATATAATATAGTGAAGCTCCATAGAACAGAACATCATCATATAAGCATCATGGTAGTTTGATACAATCATCTAAACAAATCCATACACCAAAGCCTCACTACATAGCACTCAGATTATATACAAACAGCGGAACACCCAGTACATATAGTAAGAAAACTAATATGCAAAGCCTTCTGCTCGTCCTCGTCATCTTCAGCGTAGAACTCCTAGCACAGCACCTGTCACCTGCTACCTAGTCTGCCCATCCCAAACATGGATGAACAGCCCAAGGTAATAAGAGGAGACATAAAACCTTGAGTCAGACAAAGTCTTAGTGAGCAGTAAATTAACTATCAAACATACCAAAAGAGCATAAAGGACAAAAGGAATAGGAACCAAACCATCCCACTCCACCTCTTTCTACAGTGATAGCCCCAGACACACACTAAGGAGAAACAAGCATAACATAGCAGGTAATTAAAGTAAAACAATAATCACTCGAGTCAAGGACGATGTTTTCCAAATACAAACCCCCAAGGCCTAAACCAAGATCAGATAAGCACCCAGAAAACATCGCTCTTGAGACCGAATGATGATACAACCAAACATCCATGACTCTGGCTATCACTGTTATCATTGCCTTGATTTCACCGTTAGTTGAATGACCACCTGTCAAGGGCTAATGGTAACCCCGGTCTAGACATAACTCCGCACGTCATCGTGACCCGTGCCTAAGCCGAACGCATCAGCCCAGAGTACTAGCACGTCATCGTGACCCGTGCTTGGAACGTCATCGTGACCCGTTCCAACGTACCCTTGCTTTGAGTATGCTAGAACCTTCAACAACGATGAGATCTTAGCCTCCTAGTCATCCTCCTTGACAACTATTTCCATACTAGCTCAGGCGCCTCTCAAGCTAACCATTATCCACACCAACCCGGACCGCATCACCGAGTTATAACTTCGCACGTCGTCATGACCCGTGCTTGGAACGTCGTAGTGACCCGTCCCATCACAACATATGTCTTGCCTCATCACATCATAGCAAAGTCTCTTATCTTGGAACGTCATCATGACCCGTCCCATCTCAACATAAGCCTTGCCTCATCTCATCATAGCAAAGTCCCATCTCAATCATGCTTTGCCTTATCACATCATGGCAAGATCCCACATCCACGAATCCATCCATATGAGCTTCCACATCCGCTTCATATGCTACAGGCAGCTTTCACCATTCAAGAGCCTTTCCGCTTAGCTTTTGAATCATCTCTAACCATCTTGTTCCAAATCAACTACAAGCTAACTTGAAACAATCAAATCTATCACACATTCAATCAATCAATCATTAATACAACCAGTCAAGCATTCAAACAAGATTTAACAAGCAATATCAACTATAATGGCAATTTCGTAAATAAATGAGCAAAAGTCCAACATATGTGAAATCATGGTTTTTAGCATAGATCTATCAAATATAAAACATGGGTTTTGTCTCTAATACTTGTTAAATAAACTTGCATAAGTAAACATCTTTGGAAACAATGGATCTAGACTCGGATCTAAGAAAAATGCATGAAATCTCTAACTTTAACACTCAAACAAGCCACCAATCCAATATACTCCTTTGGATCCGCGTGAGAGATAACTACCACTCACCAAAACACCAAAACAACCTAAAATCAATCAACTTCTGATCTGGACAGCAAGGACTTGAGCTTGATCCGGAGAAATTTCACTTGAAACGGTGAAATCTAGCCTCTTCGGATGAAAATCTTCAACTTTGGCTCTTGATCTTTGATCTTGATCTTCAATCTTCAATAGATGTTAGAATTAGATTGGAAGTAGAGAAAGAAGTGAAGAAAATACCGTAGTCGAGTTCCCAAAATGGCAGCACTTCGTCGCTTCGAAATCCGGTGCCAAAAAGTGAGCCGAACCCCTCTATTTATAGGCTGGAATCCCCCTTAACTCGGCCAACTTCTTAACTCGGAGCTCGCTATTAGGTCGTCCCCGACTCATCCTTGCCGACTCATCCTTGCCGACTCACGACCTAAGCGACCCCATACGACCCAACACTCTGCCGACCTATACGACTCAACTACCTACGACTTATCCCCAAGACGCCGACCCAACTACACAACACATACAGGGTTACACGACCTAGTTCCTGCCGACCTAAGCCAAAGCCTTATCCCGACCTAACACGTATGCACGACTCAAAGGCCTAAGTCCCCAACGACTTATCTACTAAGTCGGCCCACCGACCTAACAACACAAGGGATAATGTACTCTACCGACCCAATCCCTGAGTCGCCCCACGACTCATCTCCAAGCCTAACCGAGACAACAACCTAGCTACACAACGGCTCTACGACTCAACGCTTCAATCAAACACGGCCGACTCAACCCTTTGCCGACTCAAGCCAACGACTCAACAACACGCTAACTCGGCCATACGAGTTAACTTTTAAGCCGGCCTCCTATGAGTCGTAACCCGTACACGACTCATCCCTTGACCCCTATCTCGCCTCTCATCTTAAGTCGGTAACCCCTATGCCGTTCTAACTCTTAACTCGGTCCAAATCCCTATCCAGTTAACTCCTATAGCTCGGCCCCTACCTTAGGTCGGCCATACGACCTAAACTTCCTTAGGTCGGTTATGCGACCTAGACTCAACTCGGCAACTCTAGACTCAGTCACGAGTTAACTCCATAACTCGTTCCAACTTATGAGTCGGTCACGACTCAATACTCCAACACACGAGTTACTCTCCATATGACTCAGGCTAGAGACAACACAAACAACACTAACAACCTGTAAATTCTACGATTTATCGACACGTAAAAATACGGGTCGTTACAATAAAACGAGTTTTTATAAGTGTTTGAATGAAGTGAAAATGAATTTCATAATTGAATGGAATTTATATAATTTTATACGGTGAAGTTATAAATGGAATTTTATAAGCAGTAGGTTTATAAAATTTATTAAGTTATTAAAATAATGATTTTGGATAAATGAATGAATCTTATAAGTTATAAGATTTATAATTTGGGAAGTTAAAAAGAACGATTTTGTAAAATAATCGTTTTATAAATATTTAACTTATAATATGAACTTTTAGTTTATAATTGAGTTATAAACTGAAATAGGTTAATAAAAGAATTTATAAAAAAGGAAACTTTTATAAATAAATAGAAATGGAATTTATAAACGTTGTTTTATAAATTCACAAACGACTTATTTTGATAAGTAAAATTGTTATAACTTATTTATGGAGTTATATTCACGTTTTAGACAGTGAATAATCCTTTGAATTAAAATGAATAAAAAGGATGAAATTTGTTAATGAAGTATATTCACGTTTTTGAATAGTGAATAACACGTTAAAGAAAATGTTTAGAATGTGATGTTTTAAATAGAATTAAAACGATCTAACAAAGTTTTAATTGTGTTGAGATTCGAAACCATAGATTTCAACATTTATTGTTGAAATAGACGTTTTCGAGAAATAGAAGGAGATGATGGACTATAACACTGTTGTTATAGTAAATGATTTCCGAAAGGAAATGTTTTGCATAGTATTTTGATTTATATATCTATTTTAATTTCGAATCCCTATACTAGTGATTTTGGGTTGTCGTAACGATGTTTTACGTAACATTCGTTTTGGCCCAAATAAATATGTTAAGAGAATGATTTCCTTAATAGAATGAAATATATACTTAATCTCGATTTAAGTATATTGAATATTTTCTAAGTGTTGAAAATAAAAAGATTTGTGAATTACTTATTGAATAAGTATGGAATTGTTTTCCAATATGAAGTGATATTTAGAATTTATCTTTTTGAAGATAAATTGAAAATGAATAATTGAAATCGAATATTCATTGATATTTTGGAATTATAAATTCAATAAGGAATTTATAAAGGAAGTGGAAATTGTCTAAAAATAAATATTGATTTATTTTTGAAATATTGAAATTATATATCTTGTAAAGATATTTTGGAAAGTAAATAATTTGGAAAATTATTTGGAAACTGGTGATGTGTGCATATCCAGTGATAGTTCAATAACCGACTATCAATATTTCCCTTTGAATGGGTAATTGATGTGATTTGTTTGAATGTGAATGCTACACTTATTTTTAAATAAGCGCTCACTATTCGGGTTAACCGGGAAAGGACCATGGGGTCGTATAACCCATCCCGAATATGTGATACGTCGTTGTGAATTGCATTGAAGATCGGTGTTGAAGACCCGGTATTTGCGAGAGCGATAGGATGAACTATCGATTTACTCTACACCGAGTAGCTACGGTATTGAGTTCTCCATATGTGATGGTGAATCCGATCAGGATTGTGAATATCCGGATTGCAAGGACTTCTTTGTAAGTGCCTTCGGTTTTGTTCGAGCCCGGAACAGACTTGTATGGATTGTATGTCTGACATTACAAGTTGAGATATAAAGCCGATTTCATTCAAATATATTTCTGTTGGTGGCGAAGAATTTATTCTTTTAGCTTAACACCCTTCTCTGAGACGTACGAGCTCAGAGGTTATATAGTTGAAGTTATCAGCGATATATTCCCAATTTGGTAATGTGACATGCTGAGTGTTGCTGTAAATGATCATTGTGTTGATTATTGTGATAGGATCGTTTATTTGATCGTCTATCTTAGTGATCATTGTGTTGATCATTTGTTGACCCAAAGCATGGCTTTTGTATAAAGTATGTTTTTGTGGACGTGACTTCGTCGAACCTCACACCCCGGAAATGGTCAAAACAGGAAAGATGCGGCAAGGTTATGAGGGGTAGCACCCTTTAGGGTATGTACATTTCCTTCTGGATAGAGGTGGTATCATGGTATGAAGCCCAGATATTTAACCTATGTGGTTACTACGAATTTATTACTGTGGTTGTTGGCTTTCGGGATCCCGTGAGAAAGGTCGTTTACGATCGGGGAATGGCGTGCTCGTGTCAGTAGTTACCCAGTTAGGGGTAACCCGGCCTTGTGTTGGCAGAGTTCCGGTTTGGTTCTCGGGGATGTCTTTCCAGAGGCATTCTCATGTGGCAATGGGAAGTTCCTTGGCCTGACCATTTGTTGGAAATCCAAAGAAACAATACGTGACTTGTACGGTTTTAGTTGTATAACCTGCTATGGAATGTGGCGGTAACCTGCTATTGAACATAGTTAGCTATAGTAGGCATAGTTCGGAATGTCTATGCTGGCTAAGATTTATATTCTACTTTCGAAATGAATTTTTCCTACACTATGCACTAATAATAATATGAAATGTTCTTTTAAATACGTATCAAGCATCTTTGACTATCATAAGGAGAAATCTCCTCCGATTCTGTGTTTGCATTGTGTGTGTGTGCGGGAGGCCTTATGGTAGTCTCATTTTTAAAAAAAGCATTGCGAATTGAAATAAAAATATCCCTCTATTTTGATTTTAAAGATAAATAAACTGTTTTGAGTTCTCACACCAGTCACATGACTGACTTGGAGTTTATTGTTTTCATTCCTAAACTCTGGGTGCCCACCAATTTCCACACGGGCAGTCGAGAGTTAAGGTTTATCAGGATATTCTGGATATTCAGGAGTTGCTGGAGGCAAGATGGATGGCATGGCGTATTATTAGTTTATATAGTATTCCTTTTCCGCTGCACTGTTTGTTGTTGTTGTACACTATGATGATATGATGTAATGAAATGTAAAAAAATGTAATAACTAATAGTTCTTTGTTTAAAGATTATTCATTTATTATTATATGTTGTTCCGCTGCGAATTGTGAGATTCTGATGTTGTTCTTGTTTTCTGTCCCGTTCTATTTTCTCTATTTTCTTTCTGTTCTATTTCTCTTTTCTTTCTATTTTAAAATGTTCTATCTTCTTGTCCCTATCTAAATTTTCTATCTTTTTCTCTCTTCTTCTTTTCTTAAATTTTTCTTAAACCCCTAAGGGTTCGTATTTTCGTTCATCTTGAATTAAACAAAGGAGATTAGTGTCTATTCAAGGAGTACGGATTTACTGGTCTTTACATCAGAGGGATGGGTGGTGGTGGTGACAAGGAGGAGGTGGTGGAGGTGATGTCCAAGGCAATAGTGGTGGTGGCCGATCCAAACAAGCAAGAGAACAAGGCAAAACATTGAAAATTAAAAGGAAAAATGAAGAGAATAAGTGAAAAAGGAAGAAGAAGTCATTACCAAATGCTTTTGCCATGAGAAATAAAGTATGATGGAGTATTTTCACGTGAATTATGAGTTGAAAAACTCATGGCTACATTAAGAGTGTGTGGCCAAAAAGCAAGTAATGAGAAGGTTATGGTAAATGAAGAGTCTAGCAGATGAAAAGTCATAGGAAAAGTAAGAGTCTTGTCTCTTCAATTTATCGTTTCTTTTAATTCAAATAAAAAAAAATATATTTTAGAAAATACATTTAAAAACCGAAACAAATTGAAATAAAATGAAAATGAATAATTAAATTTAAATAAAATAGAAAAAGAATTAAAGAAATTGCTTAAAAATTGAAAACAGGGTTCAAAAATTTACAATTAAAACATCACTGGCTTTGGAAAAATATTTACTTCATTTTAAAAACATTCTAAAGCAAAATTTTGAAATAAAATACTTTCTAAAACATTTTCAAAGTGAAATAAATAATTTAATTCATAGAAAATAGAAAAAGAACTAAAGAAATTGTTAAAAAATTGGAAATAGGACATGAAAATTACAAATAAAATACCATTGGCTCTAGAAAAATTCCTACTTCACTTTAAAACAAATAAGAGTCAAATAAATAAAATAAATAAGGAACAAAATAAAGTGGGAATGAGAATAAAATAATATCTTGAGAAAATAGAAAAATAAATAAAGAATTCCTTTAATTAATTGAAGCTGGAAATTAGAAATTGTAAACAAAAATACAACTGACACTGGAAAATGTCAATTACACTTTTAAAATGTTTGAAACCTAAATATATACATAAAATGTTATCTTACCCATATAAATATAAAATAGAACATGACATGACCAAATAAAATATTATTTATACAAATTAAAATAAGCAATTTTGTTAAATACAACAAATTACACACAATATTTAAAAAGGCATAACTTTTGCAATATAAGTCGGATTTCAATGAAACGAAAAGCGTTATTCTTAAATTTTTAATTAATTTCATAATAAAATATAAAATTCAAAATTTCAAACTTTTAAATTTTTAAATTAAAAGTCAAAGTTGACCATATTGACCAAAATTCACATTTTTGGAAAATATTCTATTTATTCATGTTTGGAATTCTAATTCATTTAAAAATCAAAATTTATATTTAAAATAACAAAATTTATCCATTTTAATAAATAAAATAAAAATTATTAAATCAGAAAATTAAATTTAAAATAATTAAAAGATACAATTAAAATAATCACAAAATACAGGGATGTTACACTCTCCCCCACTCAAATCTTTTCGTCCTCGAAAAGGAAGAAATCGGAGAAGCAACTAGGTAGAACAATTGGTTGGAAGATATCCCCGAAGAGAAGGTAGGGAATAGTGATAGCTAGGAGGGAAAATAGGAGAATAGGAATATCTAGATTGAAAGACAAGGATGAACCATTATTTTAAAACCATATACATTTCAATTTAAAATTTTATATTTACAACATTTTAAACATTTTATAATATGATAAATAGTCATTTGATTCAAATTTGATAGTTCGAAGTAAACATTATTTAAAACATTTTAAATTATTTAGAAAAGTAAAATAAATGATCAAAATACCTTTATATAACATACTTTATCAAAATACTTTTATAACTTGATGTCTTAACAAGTTTACTTTCGTTCCTGCAGACTCTGGCTATGCGTTGATCAGGCAAAAAGCTAGAATTCTCCAGGTACTTAGCAGACTTGTTTCAACACCCAGTGAAAATACTTGAAAAAACCTTTTAAAAACAGATATGGAAAGTACAATCCAAAAAAATCAACCAAACCAAAATATTTGTCTAACCATAGATCGCAGATACACAATGGTTACGCCTGGATCCCCCAGGAAACAATCTGTATCCGTAAGCTTTCTCAGCCCCGCGAGTTACGCCATGATGACTAGTAGAGTGCAGGATACACAATGGTTACGCTTGGATCCCCCAGGAAATAATCCGTACCCTTAGGCCGTCTTAGCCAAGCAGTTTCGCTACTAATGCAACCTACGTAGAGTGCAGGATACACAATGGTTACGCCTGGATGCCCCAGGAAACAATCCGTACCCTAAGCCAGCTCAGCCAGGCAGTTGCGCTAAGCAGTCGCGCCCGTAAGACTACGAAGATCGCTGTGGAATTCGATGGACACTCGAGTATCACATCCGGAATACCCAAATCAGAGAGAATAATATCGATAGAATGAATCCATAGTGTGGCCACAAAGCGGATATCAAGCAGAAGGCACTTTCCATATCTTTACTTCGAAAATATGTGTCATATAGTACCTTTCAAAATCACTTTCAAATATCATACTTATATAAAGTCCATTATATACAAGATTCCATTTCAAATCGAATATTTTCCAAATCCTTAGTATATCAAATCATACTTATGTAGACTTCGATTATATAAGATTTCAATTTACAAATTGAGTACCTTTTCAATTCAACATTTTCAAATAAACTTCACACTTATACAAATCAATTTATATACGTTCGATAACTCCCAAATCAAGTATTTAGTAAATCAAGGTTCTCAATTTCAAACTATTCAATATCAATTCAGTTTCAAAATCATATATGATTTCACCAATCATTTCTTTCCAATTACATAAATTCAGTTTCAAAGTTTCTTAAAATAATAGATTTAGAAAATAATCCAAATTTCCAGATCAAAAAAAATTTAGGCCAAAAAAATTCATTTCCATTTCAAACATATATTCACCTTCAAAAATCATAATACTTTCAAAGTTATAAATCTTTTGAAACCAAAATACTTGAAATCATTACACTTTAAAAATCATAACATTTCAAAATCATACATTTGAAATCATAAAACATTCCTTTAGTTCTTTACATTTCACAAATTAATTCAATTAAATCCAAATCTAAAATTTCCAATTTTAATTCAATTCAAACCATTAGTTTTAATTCAATTTGGTTTTCCAACAAAACCATTTCAAATATTATCAAATTTCAAATAAAGATTTGATTCACAAAATAAACTATTCAATCTTGAATATATTTCAAAGCTTAAATATACCATGTTTCAAAACTAAAATTTATAATTTCATACATCTTAAATTTTTCTTTATTATCACTTAGTTTTGAAATATTCATTTCATAAATCCATTATTTTTAAATAAAGTCAAATTACAAGTAAACCAAATATCCTTTCATACTAATATAAACTTAAAATATTCATTTATCAAAATCAATTATCATTTTAAATTCACATTCTTTATCAAAGAAACGATTAAATCATTTCCAAACCATTTCAATCATCAAAATATTTAAAGTGGTTATTAAGTTTAAAACCATCCCTTTTAAAACCTTCAAACTATTTATTTCTATGTGAAAAATCTAATTTACCATTGGAAAGATTATTATTCCATATATATACTTTATTCAAAACATTTCAAATCTATATTTCATACCGGCATAATTCAAAATAGTCTTGTTTATTTCACTCAACAAATAGTTTCAAACTTATATAAATCATATTACTTTATACTTTAATCATACAAAACTAAACTTATATTCTTTATCAAATAACTTATACCTTTCAAAATTTCTTAGCTTTGAAAAGTTAGCCTTGATTTGGAAGTGCTCGAATCTTCAAAATAGTCGAAGAAATCATATTTTTAATCCAAGAGTTGGAAATCACAAACCGATCGGTAAATCAATTCCAATAGATAAGATTATACCAAAACAAATTTGAATCTCGAGGACTGAACATTGGCTTGCTTTAAATCATTTCAAATATACATATATCTTTCAAATATCAAACCATACTTCAAAATCTGAAATCATAGTTTGGTTTCACAAAATCACTGGCATAGCAAAGCTACAAGAGTGGCCTCTGCCCCACTCAAAAACTCGAAAATCAATGTCGATGATGCATGCATTCGTCACCGAAATTATTTTCCAGTGACATAAGTGAGTTCTGAACTTTTATTTTCATGAAACTTCTTTGAAATCTCTTCGAAATCATTGGAATTCATTCGAATACATTTGAAACATTTCTTATTCGGAAAAATATCTTTAAATCATATTATTATATATTATATATTTTCCAAAATCCTAAAACATATTTCAAAACACCGGAGTTCGATTCCTCGAAATTCAAATTCAAAACCCTTCAGTTATAAATCATTTTTTCGTTTAAATCGGATTTCTTATAAATTTTCAAAATTTCGAATCCTTTCAAAACTTCAAATTTCCATTTTTAAAAGATATAAAATCTTTATCGTAAATATTTACTTTTATATACAAAATAAGGTCATCCTTATCAAAATAATAATTTCGATGTATGCACAAATTCCAAAATACAACCAAACACAAATTCCCAAATAATGATTCACGGATAGATTTTAAACAAACAGAGATTAAAATTTAGAGAAACTCCAATCAAATAGTGTAACGACCCACTATTTTGTACCATTCGAATTCGACAATAATAGAACATGTCGAGCTGGAATAGTTCAAAATAATAGATTGTAGAATAAATTTGGCAAAACTCGGAATATACAATAAATAAATCGCAGAATCACATACACAGATATCAGAATCTCGCAGCGGAAATTAAAAATTTAGTGGTTCATGAAGCCACTGATACATCTTTACAAAACAGAACTTACATTGTCTATAATCCTCAATACAAATTTTAACATACACAGATAGAGAGTCTTCAAAGTCTTGAATTCCAGAAAGGATAAAGGCTGAAACAACTTCCAATAGCACGAATGATCTACTGAGTGTCCTAGCTACGGAGAAGAAACTGAAGCTGCAACTCAGGCTGACCCGAGCGTACAATAAAACAAACACTCGAGTCAGGACATACATACTTATATAATGTAAGCTAAATCAAGTGTACTGTAATATATAGCAAGTAACTCAAAGGATGCCTGGGACCGCCCATCCTCTAAGGATCCGTTAAACTATTTACTATGTAGTATATTGCGCTATTATAATAGTGTCTATTTATAAAGTAAACATACTTATTTCTTAGCATTAAGGGGTTACCCATATAGCCCTTAACACGTAATAGTCCCAGTAGTCCATCCAATATCATAGCTCCTCCTACTCGGGAAGCAACTAGAGGATACCACACGGGCTACGGGAGAAAACCAAACTCGTACAAGGCTCGATATGGTAGGTGACACGGCACAACTAGGCAATGCCAGGGTAGATATACCAATTGCTATCCGGACCGGTGGTAACGCGAAGCCGCAGCAACCGCCCACCTCGAACAACACTCCCAAATCAAAGGGTGCACCCAAACAATCACATAAGCAATAGAATGGTATACGAAGAAGTGCGTTCGATCAGAGGAGCTACCTCATTAATCCGAGAATCGCTCCTGTTTTAGCCACCTTATGCCAACTCATGGGAGTCGGGTCCACGTATATACCTTTCAAGAAACCGTCACCACCAACCTACTTCATTCTGGAATCTCCACCGCGTACACGGTTAGTCAAAGTGGTTTTCGGTATCGACAGAGAGTATGTCCATATCCGATCCCGGTCTCTTTGCCAACCAAACGTTATTATAACCCGTGGCCATTTAAAACAGTTTATTCTTTAAAACTAGAATAATCATTTCCATTTCAAATTTCAAATTTATACATACGATATCATTTTAAAACCAAAACAATAGGATATCGTTATATTCAAATATAATTCTTTTCCAAAACCATACTGCTTAAAATTATAATATCTGGAAACCAAATATTTGAATTATATCTTCAAAGGATAATATTTTTGGAACTTTACTTAAAACCATAACTCCCAAACACAAATGGTTCGGATATTTAACGGTATATAGAATAAATGGGTTAACTTTATGGTTACTTTGTAAAGAAGAGAATTTACATAGCTTTACAAATAATATTTCTTTTTTTTAAAGTTTAAACCATAAATTAAATATCATTTTATGTTCCCAAAGCATTACAATTCCCATATATATATATATATTAAATTGGAGTATTTACTATTCAAACTAAGTTTGGGTTTTATTCTTTCACAAATCAATGTTTTATTATTTAGTCTTGAATATTCCCATAATTTCCATAAATAAAACTCCAAATTTTTAGCCATTAAATTTTTCCAAAAATTTACTTAATACCAGAATGTTCATCTTTAATTTATTAAGGAAAATCCAGTTATAAATATTATGTCTTAAGTTTTTCCAAACTTAAGGTAAAATAAAATTTATCAAATTCCATAAATTTTAGAGCAATCAAATTCTAGATTCCATAGCACTTAGGAAATGCTACCTAAAGTTATGGGTAAAACTAGTCCAATTTCAAAAGATAGCATTTAAATGCTGTAGTAGATTGTTTAACTAAATAAAGATTTCCAAATATAACTTATTTATTTATATATATTTCTTAACAGTAATCTTATCCTTTCAAAAATCCAGAATTACCAAATAAGTTATATTCCAAAATTTTATTCAAATATTTATTATTTATTTATTAACATTTATAACTCATTCAAAATCAATATAAAATCCTTTGAAGATATTAAATCAAATATTTACTTCCAGAAAAATTTAGAATATTTCAGAAAATATTATGAGGACCACGGGCCTGTATATAGTTTTCTAGCCTAGGTCAAGTGATACGGATTTATATCATTTCAATCCGTAATTTATAAAATCCCGGGTTCTATCATTTCAAACTCGCAATCCCAAGTTTAACAGTTTAGCAGTTAACAGCATAATTTAATAATAATCATTTAGGCCTATCATTTCAGCCCATAACAATATATATTTAACAGGGAACTTGCAGTGTGATTTAAGCTGTAAATAAACAATAACATAATATAACTGCAGATATAATACAACAGATAAATAACTGATGAGGTGTCAATTTTAAAGGGTTCATCATTCTACATCATACTACAGACATATAATATTTACATAGAAATTTTTACACATACACTTGTGATAATTTACCAAATATAAATACGTATGTCTGGTGAGAAAAACTCACCTGAAAGTTGCAGAAAATTTGAATTCAAAATGACGATTCACCGGTAAAGACCGACAGAAAATAACGATCAAATTTCTTCTGATGTCGCCTAGATTCAAATCTAGAACAAATTCAAATATTTTGAAACGCGACTTTAGAATATATGGTCAAGAAAAGATTTAAAATAGAACGGAAATTGATTTGACTTGCTCGACCACTCCACTGTGTAAAGTGCCTAAAATATACCCAAAACTGTGAACCGTTCTAATACTAAAACTACGACAAAATTTCCTAGAGGTGACTAAGGCAAAAATGAATTTTCTCCATGTCGTGATACCCATGGGCACGTGCACACTTTACATTCCAACTTGTTCACACACGGCAATTATTTAGGTGCAGACTACTCTTCCCACATTTCAAAGCTTTTACATTTTTACTTATATTTACATTCCTAAATTCCTAATCTATCTCTCTGCAATTCTTTCCAGTTCACATCATAACCCACCCATAATCCACCTATTCAGCTTATTCACTACCATTCCTCTGCCAAGTCATGCACTCATGCTTCAACTTAACATGCACAGATTTGATCACCTGCACATGCTCACCCACCTCCAATTTCCTAGTTAAATCTGTACTTAAACAAAACTCATGCAACATTTTGTAGCTAAATTTCTTCTGACATATATCTTAGTTTCCAACAAAATGGCAACAGACCAGAGCATCACTATTATGAGTCACTACCCACCTACTCACCCATGCCTTGTTGCCATGCTACTTCAGCTTTTCCCAGACTTCACACACAACCCTCTCCTGCAAGCCTACTCAAATCTGACACTGCCTCACTGCCATGCCTCCCACTTCAACCAACCCTATGCCTTTGCCAAGTCCAGTTCCAAAGCAAATCAACCCAGCAACTCACAGCTATATCCAGCTATTAAAATGCACAGGTGCACAACTGATGCCTATATGCACAGACTACACCTTCTTCCTATATGCTGACCATATTGTTTTCTTTTTCTAAGCTTTGTATTTTAACTTATTTTTTTACACTGGTTTATAAAATATTTTTTTTTTCTTTTTATCCTAAATCTACTTTCCAGATTCAACTGAACAATGCAGATGATAAAACATTCAGATGACAAAATATGCAGATGACAAAATATGCAGTCTCTTTCTGCTACCCGAGCCACCACCTATTTGCTTCGAGAAAAACCTGTGTCTGCTTCGGGGAAATTATGCTAAAGCTTCGGGTAAAGCCTGAAAGCACTTCGAGACACATGCACCAGCTTCGAATCAACTTTGCACTACTTCACTGACTACTAACCTGCCTCTATTACTTCTTCAACAACTCCAGTCTTCACCTGCCCAAACCAAGTCAGATGCAACATGCACAGGTATCACATATTTTGACATGCACACTGGAAATCTTTGCATGTATTCCTTTTTCAAGCATGTTCAACTCCCATCTATACTTTAAGTAAATCTGCATTGAATAGGTCTAGGCAAGAACTAGTCTTATGCTACTTTGTAGCAGTTGCTTGTTGCTGATTTTTATGTCCAGCTTTGGATCACATATCCACTTACCCACTCTCAGAATCCTACCTAACACTTCAGATCCAACGTGCACAGAGTGCACAGGCTGCAATTTTGGACATACCCACACCTAAACATCAACTACTTCAGTCTACACTACCCAAATCAGATCAGATGAAAATCTGTACTACTCATTTGTCAATTGTAAGCAGACAGGTATGCTACTCCTTGTCAGCTTTTAGAACATGCATAGCCTATTACTCAATTATGCTTAATCCTCACCACTTTCCCAGATTTTCTGCCTAACAACAACTCCTATCCAGATCCTACTTCCTATTTCAACTTTGCTTACCATATTGTTTCAGTTATTTCACATTCTAACTTATAAACTCCTCAGCACTTAAAACTGAAAATGATACAAAGGCCCAAACTTATGACACAAATGCATCCTATGACATAAATGCAAATCTGAACCATATATGCAGACTTCTTTAGAATATAAATGCAAACTGACATTTTCTACCAGCTCATACTACCTTATACAAAACAACTTCCCTTGTGTACAACTGTAACCCAACATCCCATCTTCTTTTCCCGGATCTGCATTGCCTTCCCTCCAATCAGTCCAGACAAACAAGCTCACTGGGTTACAATATAAAGATATGCACTGCTTATTATGCATCTATATATGCAGACCACTTGTACATAGATGCAAACACATACAACATGGGGAGGCCGAGCAAACAAAAAGGCAGAGGAACTTTTAAGAAAAAAATGAAAAGACTTACCTGATAGCTCGAACAAAGGAAAAGATGAGATGAAACACAGAGGAAAGTTTGGCAGAGGAGAAAATGAATTTATAAGCAAATGCTTCGAATCATTCAGAAGAATTAAAAGAAACGTATCAGTTTTTTTTTTATTAATACTATTGATATGGCCGAGAATTCATTTCCATCAGTCACACAAGAATTGATTTGAGGTGAAATCAAATGGAAAAGAGCAAACAGATCTCAGAGATTTATTTCCAGTTATATAAGTTTGAAAGTTTATACGAAAATTTTATATTAAAAGCTGCGTTGATTTATACTGCCAATAAATGAAGATTTTGATGGATATAGATCGTTTTTGTTTAGGTAAGGCCGAGAGTGATTTTTTTTAGGGACCACTGATATCAATTTGATTTGATTTTTGTATGCGTGATATTGATTGCCAGGTTATGAATTTGATTTCAACACTGCGTGATTTGTGCTTCCCTTTGATAAAAGATATTGGCAAGAACAAATGCAGAGAGATGTACATAGTAGGCAGGTTCGAAATGCATGTGCAAGGAAGAAATATCAGAGAGCCAGAACTGTTCGACCGTTTCATAAATAAATACTCACTTTAATTTCATCATCTAGATTTTGGTTTTGTTATCAACATTTAAGAAGATAAATATTTATGCTTAGGTTTGGAAAAACGTATATAACGTTATAAAACAATTGGTCCTTAACACGAAATAACGTTTGTTTTTAAAATCACTGACTGATAATTTATATCCAAAAATATTTAAAACTTGATTTTTACACTACGCTAAACAGACGCAGGTTAAAACATCAAAAATTTTCACAAAATTCACATTTTAAAAACACACGTTTTGTTACGTTGCTTTATACCCTATAATTGACGCGTCTGTCAAACGCGAAATTTAACTGTTCAATCTTAGATTAAATTTTCACAGATATTATTTAATTTTTATTGACACAACAAATTTTATAAAATATATTTCCAAATTAAATAATTAAACTATATTTTTAAACATAATTTATGTAAACATTATTTCAAAATTGAATAATCAAAATAAAATAACAGCTAAAACTAGGGTTGTTACACTCTCCCCCACTTAAGAACTTTTCGTCCTCGAAAAGGAACGGAAGAAGAGAAACAAAGGAAGATAAGCTAGATAAACACGAACCTTAAACGAATAGTTCCGGATTTGAAGCACGAAGAAGATCTCCTAGAATCGGTTTTACCCTTTTCAGTTTGACCGTCAGTCTATGGGTGCTCAGGTCCCGATGAGTAACAAAGATTTCAAAGATTATAGAAAGATTTCTAAATAGACTGGTATAAGTAATAGCCTTTCCATTCTGTAGCAGATAGGAAAAAAAATAGTTTGGAAAACAAAATAATAAATTTGAAATCATAATGCTTTTGAAATCAAAATACTTTGAAAGTAATTAAGATTTATAGATATTATCTTTTAGAAATCATACTACAAAATCATAACATTTTTTTTTTTTATAAACTTCATTTATTCAATTATAATTTTCAAAACATTTATTTTTAGAAACAGCAACACTTAAAATATGTTACCGTAGATATAATAGTATTTCAAATTAGTTCAATTTCTGAAATATTTGGGTATCATTTACTTAACTCTTGATTTATCAAATAACCTAACACTTTATTTAAAATACCTATTTTATAAATAAGATATTCCTTTAATAAGTTACACTTGAAATTTCCATTTGAAAACCAAATTTTCAGTTATCAAATTTTAGTGATATTAAAATACGTCTTAACTATTTAAATTATAATTGTTCATTTTGACATCAATTTAAACTATGATTTTAAGATAAATAATTCTTACTACAAAATATCCCTTCAATATTTTTCTCTTATTCAAAGATACATTGTTGATTACACAAACATATTCATTTTAGGAAATAACTTTTATTAAAATTTCTTAGTTAGATTTAAGGTTCCATATTAAATCGAATTTGATTATTAGGGTATTTAAATAAATTCCTTAAATTCTTTTTCCTTACTTACCTTTATTAATCTTTTTATGACTAAAATTTAAGTGTATAATATTTATTATAACCACCCAAATTTTATTTATAAAATCCTTTTTATATTGTATATTATCCAATTTCATTGTTAACCTTTGAAAATCAAGGTAAGTTATATTAAAATGAAATTGAGTATAATACAACTAAAACTTTCAAATTTCAATTAATTCCAGTTGGAATTTCTTATCCAAATTTGTATTTTCCTTTTTATTTTATTGAAATTTTTCTTAAGATAAAATTTAAGAATTAAATTTCTGATTCCCTTCAAACCGTTTAGAGATAAATAAATATGTATACATAATATGTCAAATCAAATTTTTATAATTTAAGTCATATTCTAGAAATTTAAATCAGTTAAAATCTCAAGGTAACACTGTAGCCAGACTACAGAATGGTCTTTTCACTTCGAAACTCGAAAATGAATGTCGATGATGCTGCAGTCATCACCGAAATTATTTTCCAGCGACAAAGAGAAGAGCACTAAATTTTAAATTCTTTGGAAACAAATTTCTATACAAAATACTTTAAATAATATATTCTTTTTTAAAAAAATTTAAACCCAAGGTTTGAAACCATCGGAAATTGAATTCTCAAGTTCTTGTTTTAAATTCATTTCTGTTTCCAAGTTAATTTATAACCATTGTTTATATTCAATTATTTATTCTAGACAAAACACATGGCTTACAAAACCATAAATAAGATCAAAACTACTATCTCTTTCCAGCTAGTTAAATTAAATATAAAAAAATTCTGAAAATTATACTTATATATATATTTAGATTTTCTTTCAAATATAGGAATAAATTTCCAAAACAAGGATAGAAATGCAAATTTTGATGAACTCAAATCAAAAGAGGTTCAAGATAGTTGAAATCAGAAGATCTGATGATTAAATAACAGAATAAGAAACTGGGTAGATCTATATAGATCGCGGACAACCTTGACCTGGTCAACCGTGACTTAAAGAGTCGGATCGATGTGGTTGGGGTAAATCTACATTTGATCTGAAGAGATAGAGTTCGGAATAACCAAAGATACTAGCATATAAACCGAGGATAAATATAAATCTCTGGTGAATCAATGCTAATGGTAAAGGAGTTTCACCCCTTTATTAGAATAATGGCGAGACCGCCAATTTACTATAAAGATCATTCGAAGTGGAGTTATGGGACACTCCAGAACCTAAAGTAGACGAAAAGTGAGGGACACGAAAGAACCTTGGAACCATAGGGAATGTTCCAAAATTCGAAAAGGAAGAGATTCAAGCTCGGACGAATGTGATTCTATAAATCAAATTTACCATACATTCTAAGTTTTGCCTAGAGCCAAAGCTCTGATACCAAATGTAACGACCCACTATTTTGTACCATTCGAATTCGACAATAATAGAACATGTCGAGCTGGAATAGTTCAAAATAATAGATTGTAGAATAAATTTGGCAAAACTCGGAATATACAATAAATAAATCACAGAATCACATACACAGATATCAGAATCTCGCAGCGGAAATTAAAAATTTAGTGGTTCATGAAGCCACTGATACATCTTTACAAAACAGAACTTACATTGTCTATAATCCTCAATACAAATTTTAACATACACAGATAGAGAGTCTTCAAAGTCTTGAATTCCAGAAAGGATAAAGGCTGAAACAACTTCCAATAGCACGAATGATCTACTGAGTGTCCTAGCTACGGAGAAGAAACTGAAGCTGCAACTCAGGCTGACACGAGCGTACAATAAAACAAACACTCGAGTCAGGACATACATACTTATATAATGTAAGCTAAATCAAGTGTACTGTAATATATAGCAAGTAACTCAAAGGATGCCTGGGACCGCCCATCCTCTAAGGATCCGTTAAACTATTTACTATGTAGTATATTGCGCTATTATAATAGTGTCTATTTATAAAGTAAACATACTTATTTCTTAGCATTAAAGGGTTACCCATATAGCCCTTAACACGTAATAGTCCCAGTAGTCCATCCAATATCATAGCTCCTCCTACTCGGGAAGCAACTAGAGGATACCACACGGGCTACGGGAGAAAACCAAACTCGTACAAGGCTCGATATGGTAGGTGACACGGCACAACTAGGCAATGCCAGGGTAGATATACCAATTGCTATCCGGACCGGTGGTAACGCGAAGCCGCAGCAACCGCCCACCTCGAACAACACTCCCAAATCAAAGGGTGCACCCAAACAATCACATAAGCAATAGAATGGTATACGAAGAAGTGCGTTCGATCAGAGGAGCTACCTCATTAATCCGAGAATCGCTCCTGTTTTAGCCACCTTATGCCAACTCACGGGAGTCGGGTCCACGTATATACCTTTCAAGAAACCGTCACCACCAACCTACTTCATTCTGGAATCTCCACCGCGTACACGGTTAGTCAAAGTGGTTTTCGGTATCGACAGAGAGTATGTCCATATCCGATCCCGGTCTCTTTGCCAACCAAACGTTATTATAACCCGTGGCCATTTAAAACAGTTTATTCTTTAAAACTAGAATAATCATTTCCATTTCAAATTTCAAATTTATACATACGATATCATTTTAAAACCAAAACAATAGGATATCGTTATATTCAAATATAATTCTTTTCCAAAACCATACTGCTTAAAATTATAATATCTGGAAACCAAATATTTGAATTATATCTTCAAAGGATAATATTTTTGGAACTTTACTTAAAACCATAACTCCCAAACACAAATGGTTCGGATATTTAACGGTATATAGAATAAATGGGTTAACTTTATGGTTACTTTGTAAAGAAGAGAATTTACATAGCTTTACAAATAATATTTCTTTTTTTTAAAGTTTAAACCATAAATTAAATATCATTTTATGTTCCCAAAGCATTACAATTCCCATATATATATATTAAATTGGAGTATTTACTATTCAAACTAAGTTTGGGTTTTATTCTTTCACAAATCAATGTTTTATTATTTAGTCTTGAATATTCCCATAATTTCCATAAATAAAACTCCAAATTTTTAGCCATTAAATTTTTCCAAAAATTTACTTAATACCAGAATGTTCATCTTTAATTTATTAAGGAAAATCCAGTTATAAATATTATGTCTTAAGTTTTTCCAAACTTAAGGTAAAATAAAATTTATCAAATTCCATAAATTTTAGAGCAATCAAATTCTAGATTCCATAGCACTTAGGAAATGCTACCTAAAGTTATGGGTAAAACTAGTCCAATTTCAAAAGATAGCATTTAAATGCTGTAGTAGATTGTTTAACTAAATAAAGATTTCCAAATATAACTTATTTATTTATATATATTTCTTAACAGTAATCTTATCCTTTCAAAAATCCAGAATTACCAAATAAGTTATATTCCAAAATTTTATTCAAATATTTATTATTTATTTATTAACATTTATAACTCATTCAAAATCAATATAAAATCCTTTGAAGATATTAAATCAAATATTTACTTCCAGAAAAATTTAGAATATTTCAGAAAATATTATGAGGACCACGGGCCTGTATATAGTTTTCTAGCCTAGGTCAAGTGATACGGATTTATATCATTTCAATCCGTAATTTATAAAATCCCGGGTTCTATCATTTCAAACTCGCAATCCCAAGTTTAACAGTTTAGCAGTTAACAGCATAATTTAATAATAATCATTTAGGCCTATCATTTCAGCCCATAACAATATATATTTAACAGGGAACTTGCAGTGTGATTTAAGCTGTAAATAAACAATAACATAATATAACTGCAGATATAATACAACAGATAAATAACTGATGAGGTGTCAATTTTAAAGGGTTCATCATTCTACATCATACTACAGACATATAATATTTACATAGAAATTTTTACACATACACTTGTGATAATTTACCAAATATAAATACGTATGTCTGGTGAGAAAAACTCACCTGAAAGTTGCAGAAAATTTGAATTCAAAATGACGATTCACCGGTAAAGACCGACAGAAAATAACGATCAAATTTCTTCTGATGTCGCCTAGATTCAAATCTAGAACAAATTCAAATATTTTGAAACGCGACTTTAGAATATATGGTCAAGAAAAGATTTAAAATAGAACGGAAATTGATTTGACTTGCTCGACCACTCCACTGTGTAAAGTGCCTAAAATATACCCAAAACTGTGAACCGTTCTAATACTAAAACTACGACAAAATTTCCTAGAGGTGACTAAGGCAAAAATGAATTTTCTCCATGTCGTGATACCCATGGGCACGTGCACACTTTACATTCCAACTTGTTCACACACGGCAATTATTTAGGTGCAGACTACTCTTCCCACATTTCAAAGCTTTTACATTTTTACTTATATTTACATTCCTAAATTCCTAATCTATCTCTCTGCAATTCTTTCCAGTTCACATCATAACCCACCCATAATCCACCTATTCAGCTTATTCACTACCATTCCTCTGCCAAGTCATGCACTCATGCTTCAACTTAACATGCACAGATTTGATCACCTGCACATGCTCACCCACCTCCAATTTCCTAGTTAAATCTGTACTTAAACAAAACTCATGCAACATTTTGTAGCTAAATTTCTTCTGACATATATCTTAGTTTCCAACAAAATGGCAACAGACCAGAGCATCACTATTATGAGTCACTACCCACCTACTCACCCATGCCTTGTTGCCATGCTACTTCAGCTTTTCCCAGACTTCACACACAACCCTCTCCTGCAAGCCTACTCAAATCTGACACTGCCTCACTGCCATGCCTCCCACTTCAACCAACCCTATGCCTTTGCCAAGTCCAGTTCCAAAGCAAATCAACCCAGCAACTCACAGCTATATCCAGCTATTAAAATGCACAGGTGCACAACTGATGCCTATATGCACAGACTACACCTTCTTCCTATATGCTGACCATATTGTTTTCTTTTTCTAAGCTTTGTATTTTAACTTATTTTTTTACACTGGTTTATAAAATATTTTTTTTTCTTTTTATCCTAAATCTACTTTCCAGATTCAACTGAACAATGCAGATGATAAAACATTCAGATGACAAAATATGCAGATGACAAAATATGCAGTCTCTTTCTGCTACCCGAGCCACCACCTATTTGCTTCGAGAAAAACCTGTGTCTGCTTCGGGGAAATTATGCTAAAGCTTCGGGTAAAGCCTGAAAGCACTTCGAGACACATGCACCAGCTTCGAATCAACTTTGCACTACTTCACTGACTACTAACCTGCCTCTATTACTTCTTCAACAACTCCAGTCTTCACCTGCCCAAACCAAGTCAGATGCAACATGCACAGGTATCACATATTTTGACATGCACACTGGAAATCTTTGCATGTATTCCTTTTTCAAGCATGTTCAACTCCCATCTATACTTTAAGTAAATCTGCATTGAATAGGTCTAGGCAAGAACTAGTCTTATGCTACTTTGTAGCAGTTGCTTGTTGCTGATTTTTATGTCCAGCTTTGGATCACATATCCACTTACCCACTCTCAGAATCCTACCTAACACTTCAGATCCAACGTGCACAGAGTGCACAGGCTGCAATTTTGGACATACCCACACCTAAACATCAACTACTTCAGTCTACACTACCCAAATCAGATCAGATGAAAATCTGTACTACTCATTTGTCAATTGTAAGCAGACAGGTATGCTACTCCTTGTCAGCTTTTAGAACATGCATAGCCTATTACTCAATTATGCTTAATCCTCACCACTTTCCCAGATTTTCTGCCTAACAACAACTCCTATCCAGATCCTACTTCCTATTTCAACTTTGCTTACCATATTGTTTCAGTTATTTCACATTCTAACTTATAAACTCCTCAGCACTTAAAACTGAAAATGATACAAAGGCCCAAACTTATGACACAAATGCATCCTATGACATAAATGCAAATCTGAACCATATATGCAGACTTCTTTAGAATATAAATGCAAACTGACATTTTCTACCAGCTCATACTACCTTATACAAAACAACTTCCCTTGTGTACAACTGTAACCCAACATCCCATCTTCTTTTCCCGGATCTGCATTGCCTTCCCTCCAATCAGTCCAGACAAACAAGCTCACTGGGTTACAATATAAAGATATGCACTGCTTATTATGCATCTATATATGCAGACCACTTGTACATAGATGCAAACACATACAACATGGGGAGGCCGAGCAAACAAAAAGGCAGAGGAACTTTTAAGAAAAAAATGAAAAGACTTACCTGATAGCTCGAACAAAGGAAAAGATGAGATGAAACACAGAGGAAAGTTTGGCAGAGGAGAAAATGAATTTATAAGCAAATGCTTCGAATCATTCAGAAGAATTAAAAGAAACGTATCAGTTTTTTTTTTATTAATACTATTGATATGGCCGAGAATTCATTTCCATCAGTCACACAAGAATTGATTTGAGGTGAAATCAAATGGAAAAGAGCAAACAGATCTCAGAGATTTATTTCCAGTTATATAAGTTTGAAAGTTTATACGAAAATTTTATATTAAAAGCTGCGTTGATTTATACTGCCAATAAATGAAGATTTTGATGGATATAGATCGTTTTTGTTTAGGTAAGGCCGAGAGTGATTTTTTTTAGGGACCACTGATATCAATTTGATTTGATTTTTGTATGCGTGATATTGATTGCCAGGTTATGAATTTGATTTCAACACTGCGTGATTTGTGCTTCCCTTTGATAAAAGATATTGGCAAGAACAAATGCAGAGAGATGTACATAGTAGGCAGGTTCGAAATGCATGTGCAAGGAAGAAATATCAGAGAGCCAGAACTGTTCGACCGTTTCATAAATAAATACTCACTTTAATTTCATCATCTAGATTTTGGTTTTGTTATCAACATTTAAGAAGATAAATATTTATGCTTAGGTTTGGAAAAACGTATATAACGTTATAAAACAATTGGTCCTTAACACGAAATAACGTTTGTTTTTAAAATCACTGACTGATAATTTATATCCAAAAATATTTAAAACTTGATTTTTACACTACGCTAAACAGACGCAGGTTAAAACATCAAAAATTTTCACAAAATTCACATTTTAAAAACACACGTTTTGTTACGTTGCTTTATACCCTATAATTGACGCGTCTGTCAAACGCGAAATTTAACTGTTCAATCTTAGATTAAATTTTCACAGATATTATTTAATTTTTATTGACACAACAAATTTTATAAAATATATTTCCAAATTAAATAATTAAACTATATTTTTAAACATAATTTATGTAAACATTATTTCAAAATTGAATAATCAAAATAAAATAACAGCTAAAACTAGGGTTGTTACAAATAGAATTTTGGTTCGAAGATAAGCTCGAACAAAGATGAGCTAATTTTATTACCAAATAGAAGATGGATAAGCCTATATAAATCACGGACGACCTTAACCGGTCAACCGTGACTTCAGGAATATAATCAATTAGGAAATCTAAGGCAAATCGACATTCGATCGCAAGAGATAGAATTCGGGTAGAGCAGGGGATAGACAGCATTGTAAACCGAGGATACAAAAATCTCCGGTGAATCAATGCCAATTGTAAAGAAGTTTCGCCTCTTTACAAATCATTCAAAGATTGGCGGAATCAGTGATCTTTAGAGAGGTCATTCCAAAGTGGGGTTATGGAATGCCCCAAAAATCAAAAGGATAAAATAGGGAAGACAAGACTGGATTTTAGAACAAGTGGGAGTGTTCCAAAGTTTAAAGGAATCCTAATCGATAAGAAGCCTAACCAAGAGATTACTAACAAGGTAGATTCAGAAGGGATGAAGTTTATAAAAATCTTGATTTCAAAATAAGAAATTTTTTATACCAAAATAATCTTTAAAAATCCTATAAAAAAATTTGGAAATCATTTATACTTCGAAAATATACGTTCTCTCGCAAAGAAATAATTTTGAGATTGATTTCACTCATTCTAGGGTATTTCTACCCTATCTCTATTGAGTTTTTGCTCCGCAGGCTATGGTTTGCCTAAAACCAAAACTCTGACACCAACTGCAATAACCCGATATTTTCAGCCATTCACATCCACACATGCCAGACTTGAATTTCTCAAAATACCGCATTATAAATAAATTTGGAGCAAATGAAAACAATCACAGAATTACAGACATAGAAATATCAGACTAACTCGCAGCGGAAATTAAAATACCGTAGTAGTTCATGAAGTTACTATAACAAAATATCAAAACAAAATACATAATATCAGTCTGAAAACACAAACAATAGAGATCCCAAATACATAGAAGTTTATAAATACCAGAGCTGAAATAGAACAACTGAAACAGAAAGGGAATAGATAACTAGACAAGCAGAATCTCCAACGATTCCTAGCTCCATAAAGAAATCCAAAGCTAAGCTGTTAATACTCAGGCTGACCCAAGCGTAAAGTAAAACACAAAACACTCGAGTCAGGACATACATACTTACATAATGTAAATCAACTCAAGTGAACTGTAGTTGTAAAACACAATAACTTAAAGGATGCTTGGTATCGCCCATCCTCTAAGGATCCTTTAAACCATAAATTAAACACACCTCGTGGTTTAAATTCAAAAACGGTATCTTATATTTTGAAATCAAAATCATTTCAAAATTCAATATCATTCAAAATCCATTTCAAAATATCAAAATATCATATTTCTAATCCACATTCATTTTATTTAAAATACCATTTCAACACACATTTCAAAATAGTTTATATTTCAAAATAATTTATTTCATTTTAAATCATTTAAATGAAGTAATTTTACTTAATAATTAAATTATTAAATTTCCAAAATTTAAATTTTTCAAAGTTCATTTGTTGACTTAAATTTATTAAAACAATGAAAATTCAACTTTCGCAGCATTTAGAAAATGCTACGGAAAGTTCTGTTTAAAACAACTCAATTAGCAAAAGACAGCATTTAAAATGCTGTAATAGATTTTAGATTTCAAATAAAATTTTAGTTAAATTCAGCAACTACAACACCTACAAAGTGTTGTAATAGCCCTTAGTTCATTTTAGTCATTTAGTTCATTTATATCAATTACAGCATTTACATAATGCTGTAATATCTTTAACTTATAAACGATAGCATTTCAGGAATGCCGTCAATTTAAATTCCAAACTTTCACTATAATTTCATAAACAATTAACATTTATTTAAGTCCATTTTTACTTAAAAAAAAAAATCATATTTTCTCAATTTAAAAACAATCATTTAAACATCCCTTAATTTATGATTTTACAAAGTGAAATTTTCACAAATAACTATCAAATCTTTAATAATTCACTTATAAAATAAATGTAAATTTTTATAGCATTTCATTTACTTAACATTTTAATTAAGTTTACCATTTCATAATTTTATTTAAATTCCATTTTATTTTCTTAACTTAACTTTTATTCTTAAAACACTTTCACATTTCCAAGTTAAGTTATACTTCAAATTTCAACTTTTAAACATTTATTTATTTAACTATTTTTAATTTATAGAAAATCAATAACACTTTATAAAAATCATTATAAATTAAAATTAAAATCAAATTATCATATTTTCTTACTTAACTTAAACTTTATTTAAAAACAAAATCATAAATTCCAATTTTTACTTATATCTCTAATTCTACTTTACCATTTATTTATTTCACTTATTTAACTTGTATAAAATCGCTAATATTTTATAAAAGTCATTTATTTATTTATTTAAATTTAAATCAAAATATCATTACATTTACATTTTTATAATATTTAAAAAAAAGTAGAAAAATTATTTTAACCACGGTCTGTACATAATTTTTCTAACCTAATTCGAATGTTACGGATAATATATCATATCAATCTGTAATTTACAAAGGAAAAATCCTGGTTCTATCATTTCAAACCCGTAATCCAAAGTTAAATGAAATAAATCAAATAAAAATCATTCAGGCTTATCATTTCAGCCCATAACGATTTTTTCCTATTCTAAAATCCATTCGGGTATATATCATTTCAACCCATGGTAATTCTATTCTACAGGGAACTTGCAGTGTGATAAACTAATATAAATAAAAGAATAACATTATATAACAGTAACTGATGAGATAACAGGTGTATAAAAAGGGGTGAACATCATATAAATGATATCACATGCAGTTATAAGATAATAATATGAACTACAGATTCACAGGATGTCAATTTACTACATATATAAGTACGAAATGTCTGGTGAGAAATACTCACCTCTACAAGCTGGAGATAGCAAATACAGACACATAATAGAGATCCAAAAGGCACGAAAGCACGACTATGATTCAAGTGAGGAAAAGCCAAAGCTATTTGTTTTGTACATATGAAACAAAACAATGCATATAATAAGAATTTCAAACTAAAATATGACATTAAACAAGCTAGAATTATGGAACAACAGTTAATCAAACACTTGCACTTGCTTCCACCATCACTATGCTCAGCCTATAGGGTGATAAGGCACTGCCATAGGGTGTATTTGGTCAGGTATGGGTCATATATGCTCGGCCTAACAAGGGTAGTGAAGGTATGGAAGTTGTTTAAGTGATTAATGGCATAAATGGAGGAGTTTGTGTTCACTATTTGGCTCGGCTACATGGCTCTAAGGCTTGGCTATTCATGTTTCAGATCTGGATAGTAGCTAAGGTGATGGGTGGTGGTCCTATCAAGGTGGCGGCGGTGGCTATGGTGGTGGCTATGGTGGTGGATAGAGGTGTTGTTGCATGTAGTGGCTTGGATTGCATAGTTTTTAGGAGATGTTGCATTTTTATGGAGTTTTGGTCATATGAGTGGTGCGGACTGGCCAAGGTCAAAGGGATGGGTGGTGGTGGTGATAAAGAGGAGGTGGTGGAGGTGATGGCCAAGGAAATAGTGGTGGTGGCCGATCCAAACAAGCAAGAGAACAAGGCAAAACATTGAAAATAAAAAGGAAAAATGAAGAGAAAAGTGATAAAGGAAGAAGAAGCCATTACCAAATGCTTTTGCCATGAGAAATAAAGTAATATGGGGTATTTTCACATGAATTATGAGTTGAGAAACTCACGGCTACAATAAGGGTGTATGGCCAAAAAGCAGGTAATGAGAAGGTTCTGATAAATGAAGAGTCTAGCAGATGAAAAGTCATAGGAAAAGGAAGAGTCTTGTCTCTTCAATTTACCATTTCTTTTAATTCAAATAAAACAAAATATAGTTCAGAAAATACATTTAAAAACCGAAAAAAATTGAAATAAAATGAAAATAAATAATTATATTAAAGAAAATAGAAAAATAATTAAAGAAATTGCTTAAAAATTGAAGACAGGGTTCAAAAATTTACAATTAAAACATCACTGGCTTTGGAAAAATATCTACTTCATTTTAAAAACATTCTAAAGAAATTTTTTAAATAAAATACTTTATAAAACATTTTCAAAGTGAAATAAATTATTTAATTTAGAGAAAATAGAAAAAGAACTAAAGAAATTGTTAAAAAATTGGAAACGGGACATGAAAATTACAAATAAAATACCGTTGGCTCTAGAAAAATTCCTACTTCACTTTAAAACAAATAAAAGTCAAATAAATAAAATAAATAAGGAACAAAATAAAGTGGGAATGAGAATAAAGTAAGATCTTGAGAAAATAGAAAAATAAATAAAGAATTCCTTTAATTAGTTGAAGCTGGAAATTAGAAATTGTAAACAAAAATACAACTGACACTGGAAAACGTCAATTACACTTTTAAAATGTTTAAAACCAAAATATATACATAACATGTTATCTTACCCATATATATATAAAATAGAACATTACATTACCAAATAAAATATTATTTATACAAATTAAAATAAGCAATTTTGTAAATACAGCAAATTACACACAATATTTAAAAATGCATAACTTTTGCAATATAAGTCGGATTTCAATGAAACGAAAAGCAATATTCTTAAAATTTTAATTAATTTCATAATAAAAGATAAAATTCAAAATTTTAAACTTTTAAATTAAAAGTCAAAGTTGACCATGTTGACCAAAATCCACCTTTTTGGAAAATATTTTATTTAGTCATGTTTGGAATTCTAATTCATTTAAAAATCAAAATTTATATTTAAAATAATAAAATTTATCCATTTAGTTAAATAAAATAAAGTTTTTAAATCAGAAAACTAAATTTAAAATAATTAAAAGATACAATTAAGATAATCACAAAATACAGGGTTCTTACATATACATATTACCAAAAATGAGAGGATAAAACATTACATTAACTCTATCCCAATCAATTTACAACAACTTTCAAACTATTAGGAAATAAATGGAAAATGGTATTTCAATTTCTCAACCTTATGGAATGAAATTCATATTAAGCGTCTAAAGGTGGTTTGGCATCAAGTTATATGGCACAAATTTAATGCAAAGAAAATATCTATGTGAGCCTACAAAGTAGTCAATCAGAGATTACCAACACTGGATCAACTATCAAATTAGGGAATCCAAGTTGATAGTTGATGTCAACATTATTTCAAAGTGAATGAGAAACATAATCACTTGTTTTTCTGATGTGACCACAACAAATTCATTTTCTCCCACTTTCAACTTAAATTGGGAATTGTACAGCCAGCAAGTGGAGATCTTTTAGATCAAATTCGAGAGATTAAAGCATTCAGAATGAAAAATATTATACAACATACAACCTATTTTTCATTGGTCACTTTGATCTATCATAATTGGGATGCGAGGTATATGAAGAATTTTGATAAGAGGGCAAACACAAGAATTCAATGAGCTAGAATAATTGAAAAAGTGGTTTTCTCTCTAATGGTTCATGATCGAAATCATCGCCATTACAACAATGAAGAAGAGGGTTTTTCTGAAGAGGTGTGGTGTTTAGCTGAATGATGAAGGATAACGACGCAATTATGGTTTTAGTGGAACTACTGGTTATGGGCTAAAGCGAGTGGGCTGAAGCGGGTGGGCTTTGCTAACAGGATGGGTATGCTATTGTATTATTTGTTGAGTTATTTGATGAAGTTATTTGTGTATTATTGTGTTGCTGCACTCTTTTTCCTTACTACTCTGGTAAGATTTTTTAAGGAGGTAAAATCAACATTGATCTCTATACATCAAAAGTAAAGAATATGTTCTTCAAAAAATTCCTTAATTTATTAAAACGAAATGTATAATTTTACTTGTTAATTTGTTTAATTTATTAGGTGATTCAACTTACATATTTGTTAAATGTATTAGGTGATTTAAAAAATATATATTCTAATCTAACTATATTTATTTAATTTATTGAAATTTTTTATATTTGTTTAGTCTATCGAGTGATTCAACTTAATAATTTTTAATTCATTAGGTGATTTAACAAAATTTACATTTTAACTCAAATATATTTGATTAATTTTGAAACAAAATATTTTATTTAATTCATATATTGCTCTAATTTATTGAGTTATTTAACTTATATATTTGTTTAATTTACCGAGTAATTTAACAAAATCTATATTTTAACTCATATAGATTTATTACTTTATCGAAATTAAATGTATAACTTAACTTATATGTTAATTTAATTTATTCAGTGATTTAACTTATACATTTGCATTGTTTTTCGATTAATCTAATAAATCTATATTTTAACTCAAATAAATTTTTTTATTTTATTGAAACAATTATCCTTCTTGACTTTAAATCATCTTTAGTTTTTCCTTTCATGTTTATGTTAAAAAATATCTCGAACACATTTTTCTTGTTATTTATTACCTCTATATTCTGAAAAATGCGGATTATGGATTATAAGGCTGAATTAACACTAGAAGGGGGGTGAATAGCGTTATGTGGATTTTCTAAATCTTTTTGGAACTTATGTAATTTACTCACCAACAAATGCAATTCACAAACACAGATATAGTCACCGAATCAGACATAGATATAAATACTTAAATAAAAGCAGTAAAGGAAAGAACACACCAGGATTTTATATTGGTTCAGAGTTACCCTACATCCAGTCCCGTATAATTGTACAGATTTCTTTTCAAAATAATCTCGTAGATTACTCCCTCGGTTTCAAGCCTACGGGGTACGCCCTCCTGTATTGGAGTCCGGGGCAAACTAACTTGACTTAACCAGGCTACAAGATCACCTAATTGATTTCTGGGGCTACAGTCACACCCAATTGATTTCAAGGCTCAACCGCACCTTTTACTCAACAGTTTGATTTACAAAAGATCCTATAACTCTGAATAGCACTAAGTTCTCATGAAAAGAGGGGCCGAGAATCGAACAAGAGATAGTCAAGTTTGATTCACTTGGTATTTTGGCAGAATATACTTTTGGATTCTTTAGAATAAAAGAGGAAGATGAAGAGGTGAGAAAACAAGTGAAATCTAATTGAAAATTCGTTTAGAACTACTAGTATTTATAGAAGATCAACAACTATATCTATTCGTGAAAGGATACGATGAATAGACACACTTCTTTTGAAAAACTGAATTTTGATTTTTAACGGGCACCATGTCGTCATGGGGGTTCGAGTATTTCGACGTGCTCTAGGCAAAAATGGTGATTTTGATTTTCTTATTAAAATTGGTTTCTATAATTTGTAAAAACAATTTCTAAACTTTTTAATTATATTTGAATATAGTTTAAACATATAAAAGTAATTTTTAATATATACAATCTTAATCTATAAAGTGATTTAAAATCTGAGCATATAAATATTTAAAAGCTAAATATTTAAAACAAGAGATGGTTTAAAAAAAGGACAATTTTGAAATCAAAATATTAAAAATGATAAGGATATCTTTGAGGCTAAAATATTTCAAACAAGAGAGATGTCTTTTTGAAAAGAAGGTTTTTAAAAAAATTAAAAATAAGAGATATATTTTTGAAAAGCATTTCATAAAATTAGTGGATATCAAAATAGGACAGCTATATGTTCCACTAGATACTGTCGTGGGTTTCATCCCACTAGGGTTCCATCCCTTTAATAGGCTCGAAGTGGATTCCATTCCACGAATAAATTTAGAATAAAGATGTAAGTGCTTTCAAGGATTTTTAACATAATTCTAGACTCAATACTTATCTTGTACTTTGAAATCTTAAACTCTTGATATCTTGATACTCATGAGTCTTCAATCTTGATATCTTCAATCTTGAACTCTATATTGTATAGTCTTAATTCTTGGTACCTGCATGGTTAAATCCTACACACACATATATATCTAAACTATATTGTTAGTATTTATATTTTATAACATGTTCTATGGTTGTTGTCATCAAAACCATCATCTCAAGGACTAACAATCTTTCCCTTTTTTGATGATGACTACCTATGTTTATAAAATATACTTCTCCTTCACAATAACTCCCTCTAAAACTAATAATTCCCTCTTAATCTAAGCCTAACTGCTCTAACTACTCTATTTTATATTTCTTCCCTTTTGTCATTAACAAAAACTAATCTAAACTAATATAACTCCCCCTTAATCTAATAATAGAGTGCCTATGAAAAATTATGGTAGAGTATATATAAAATAACATGAGTTAAAGACAAGATAAATATGAAGGTTTACATCCAATATATATTATGTTTCATGGAATGTTATACATATCATTCAAACTGGATCAAATCAAATCAAATCAAATCAAACAATTCAAGCAATTCAAATCATAAGGAGATCAAATATTTCTAGGAACTTCAACCCATCATTCTTCTCAAAAGATAGGATCCTTTTTAATATCGTTCCCAATCTTCATTATCTTGATTCAAAGTTCCTTCAGGATTTGCATCAAGATCGTCTTTGTTTAGGGCAGATATCATCCAACGGAGGGCATCGAAATGCTTTCTTTGTTCTTTTATCATCTGCATTTGACTTAGTTCTAAGTGCCGTTGATTGTGGAGAATAAAAGTAAGTATATTCTTGAATGAATTGAGAGTTTCTTCAAGATTATCACTTGGAGTTTGAGAAGAGGAAGCCTTTTTTGATAAGTAATTAAAAGATGCAAATAGAGATAAGTAGAAATGAAGAGATTACACATTTCTGGAAGAAACATGTGTTTAAGTAGGCAGAAATTCGTTTAAAATGAATAGACATGAGTTAGTTATTTTAATTTCAAAAATTATAAAAATAACCAAATAAGACACTTATATGTCGACATTGGGGGTTGGGGTATGTCGACATGGGTATGTTAATCTATGTGTCGTCTTTGTTTTGTGAATAAGTATGTACATATACATATAAACTTTTATACTATACTAACATTTATTCCAGAGACACGATAAGGTAGAAAAACATAAGATAGATAATTTTTTATAGATAGATGAGCTAATACATGAGATACTTCATAACATGATAAAAGAGCAATACAAGTTCATTCATAATAAACTAATACATCACATCCTAGTTCTTAGAATGAGCTAGAGGATGAGGTGGATGATGATAAGCCAAGTTTTCCAGAGAGTTAACGTGTCACTATCAACATCACTAACCTCCCTCTTTGTATTTTTTAGCTACAGGTTAGCCTGCAATCGCTCTGCTTCCACGTAAGGATTCTCAATTGGGGTCATAAATATCAACGACGGAGTCTATTACCGTCACTATCTCGACGATAATTCCTAACAACCCGGTTGAGGAGACCTCGAGCCTTAACAAGCACATGATAGACACTTTGTTGGAAGAAGGAAATGATAAAAATTAAGGGGACTTAAGTTGATAAGGATGTTATTATTGCTGGGGTCTCCCAGTCCTTGTCTGGTCCCTCCTTGCATGAACTTGAGCAAAATCTTAGGGTAGATATCCTTCTTGCCAATCAAATCAAGTAGGAGAAAATAGAAGTTTTCCCTCCTCCGCTATTAATAGCATTTCCTAGGCAAGCCATTTTCCCTCCAATTTATATTCCTCCGCCCGGGGGTGCTCGAAGTACGTCAGTAGAATTTTTGTAAAGTAGTTCGGTCTCCATTTCTCCACCCCGAAGTGGCCATAGTGCACCTACCGGGTCTTCGCAAAGCACCACCTCCAAAGGCTAAGGCAGTAGAGGAAGAGGTGGAAAGAGTTAGGGAGAAATCTTGAGTGAAGTCTTCCCTAGTTCTAAGAAGAAAAGGAAGTCCAAAAAAAAGAGTCGTTAGTTTGTTTTTCTGTATATAGACTCTTTTATTTTGTCGGACAACTTTGTTCAAGTTTGGCCCCATGTTATTACTTTTTTGCTTTTGATGTGAACCAGTTGTATTTAGCTTCCTGATTTGACATTAATAATAAATACATTTTATTTTTTATAGATCTTTACTCAAATTTGTTTAAGTACTTAAGAAATACACTTTCCATTCAACGTACTTGCGATTTATCTCCTTATTGATCATTTGTCGATTAGGTCCTTAATTCATTCTGTAATTGGCTGACTCGCATCATACTAGCGAGTATAAAGCAATCTTTAGGATAAACAACTTTAAACAATGCTTGAATATCCTTTTCCAGGATAATAAGTCCCAATTATACCAAACTCCAGGTGCGAGTTCAAGTTGACTACTTAAATCGTAATCCACACATCCTCATCCTTGATGTTAATATTCAATCATGCCTAATTCTGGGCATTGACCGTTGGCTTATAAATGTGATTTCGCTTCAGTCTAAGCATGGACCCACCATTCTTCCTACTCCAGGCAGGAGGTTAAGGATCAGATGGACCTGTCATGCATGTTTCGATTCATACTTCTGCCCCCGATTTGAGGACGTGAGTTAGGTGAGTGATCGATCATATCATGCTCTTTTTGATTTAGATTTCTACACTCCATCCGAGGGTAAGAGTTGGTTTACGGATGATTGTGTTATGTCCAGTTCTACGCTTATGCTCTTGCCCCCATTCTGAAGGCGAAATCCAGTTTGTAGATAAACGTGCTTCATCCGACTTAAGTTTATACTTCGGCGCCTACTTCAGGAACGAGAAATGGAGTACGGAGGTTTGTATCACATCCAGTATGCGTTTATACTTCTGACTTCAATCCAAAGGTAAGAGTTGGAATACATACAGTCATATCATGTTAGGGTTATGTTTACACTCCGGCTTCTACTCTAGGAGCGAGAACTAGGATGCATACAATTACGTCGTGTCTAGCTTATGTTTATGCAGCGACTCCTACTCCAGGAGCAAGAGCTAGGATGCGGATAATTTTTCATGCCTGGCTTATGTTTATACTCCGGCTCTTACTTCGAGAGCGAGAGTTAGTGTAACGACCTGGAATTTTAGGCAATATCAATTTAATAATCTGTATTAATAATTTAATTGGTTTCATAATTTTCTTTATAATTTTAATTTAAAGTTGGTAAATTTAATCTTTTAAAGGTTAATAAATTTTTAATCTGATAATTGTGATCAATATCTTTCTGTCAATTTAAAACAGATAAGATTTATTTTTCAAAGCTACTGAAATGTATTCTGTTTATAATATATATTTTATATATATTATTAATAGAAATATATTTTTAATTTAAATAAAGAATAAATTGTCAAATTGTAATATATATGTATGCATATGTTATAATTTGATATTGTTTGAAATTTAATTTAATCTATTTATAATTTATTTATGTATGAATACTTTAATTCAAATCATTGTTTTAATTTATATTTTCAAAAGGTAATTTAGATTAATTAAATTGGTTGCAAAATAAAAGATAATTATTTTTTTTAAATATAACAGCTTAATCAAAGTTTTTTTTGTTTTCTTTAATAATGCTTAAATTTAAAATGGTTATAAGTGTATAAATATAAATGTTTTAGATTTTGAAAATACACGTATAAAAATATATTTGTGTTATAATTAGTTTTAGAATAACTTCTTTTAAAGGTAAATTTATATTCACATATATAAGTATTTATTTATAAAGTAACTTAAATAGTTAAGCTTATATTATCTTTTAGATTAAATAGAAATTTATTAAAAACACTTAAGAAAGACATGTGTAAATATGTTATTCAACTTGATAACACTTGTAAGAAAAAATTAAATACTTTGATAACAAGTGTAAATCTTTGAAACAAGTGGCAACAGTTCATTTTAATTTTTAATAAATGTTTTTAAAAAAAGAAAATTAGTTTTCTTTCACAAACACTTTTTCTTGTTTTCACTTCTTAACTCAAACCAGTAAACTACTTTACCAAATTTGAATCTAATTAAAAGCTAGAAGTAAATTTGAGATCTGCAACCTTCAAAAACAAACATGAAAGCAAAAAGAAATCTGCAACAATTTAAGCTACAACTTCAAATCTGCATTCAAATAAAGTTCAACACTACCGCAATTCAACCTGCAAACCCAAATGAAGATTAACTCAGCAAGCTCAAAATCAACCTGCAAGCAAAATAAAATCCTACAAATTCAAATCTTCTGTAAATTCAAAGGAAGAATGAAGATCAACAGCAATTTCAACTTTTAATCAACAAATTAAAAGCATGCAGAGGAATTCTTCAGCAAGCAAGATCAAAGCTTTTCCAGATCTAAAGTTATTCAAAGCCTGGAATAAAAATAAAACTGCTCTGCCTATATGAACAAGTGAGTAAACTTCTTAAAAACAGATAAACTTGATTTGACTTAATTACATGTGATGATCTGAGATTAATTCTGATGTTGCATGGAAAATCTCCAGTTTTTACATTATTGGATTGATAGATCTATATGTATTTGTGTAGTGATCTGTATATATATACAGTCACTTTATTTATCTGTTACTTCCCTGACCTGGATCATCATTGCAAAATTTAAATCTTCCACTAACAATCATCATTTGACATTGATGATTGAATAACAGTTGTATGTTAATGTTTGATGAAGATTATAAAAGTAGTTTCTGAAATTTTTAAATTTATTTATAATTTTAAATAGGATAATACAGTGGAACTTAAATTTTTGTCAAAGATCAACTGCTTTAAATTCAAATTTGGATTGCATGCATGTAATCGTGATGATAAATCATGAATTTAGATATACAACTGATAATTTCTAATGGGGTATTTCATGAGAATTTTGGGTTGATGCGAAATTGGGAATTTTGTGAATTGCCGATTATCTACGCATTAATTTGAGTTGAAATTGAGGTAGTATCTTGTTCTTTGGTTGTAGATAATGGGAAAAATATAATTGGAACTTTCTATTGTGTGAATCGTTCGAATTTGAGCTTACTAGGGTTTTGGTTTGCTTCTGTTTCGGTTGAACTGTATGGCATTTGCGACTTGAATTATGGTCCGGAGGTGATCGCGACGTGTGGTGTTGAAGTACTTGGATGTGGCGTCTTGATGGAGGAGTCGGCGAGGCAAAATCGTCGTGGTTCGTCGGCAATGGGGTTATTGGGTGGTTCGAGTTTGCTGCAGTTTTCGATGTGAAGGTCAAAATTTTGTTTCGTGTGAATTGGTTCGATCTGGGTTAGTATTGGGGCTCGTATGGGTTCGTATGATCGTCGACGTCGGTCGCGACGACCCACGGTCGCCAGCGGCGTTGGCGCACGTGCATCGTGCACGTTTATGTGCACTGAGGATTTTTCGTTAGGGAAGATGAGTTTCCTCTCGGGTCTGGAATCGTGCAAGCTTTGGGATGGTCTCGAAGGTTGAAGGGCTGGGTTTTTCTCGGGGATGGCTCGTGTGAGATAGGTGATTGACTTGTGAATTTTGTTGTGGGTTTCGGGTTACTGTATATTGATATAAGATTTGCAAATGATCCTTGTGTTTGAATAATTTAAGGTAAGTATTAAAGCTATAAACAAGTTTATAAAAAAGGGAAACAAATTTATAAAAGTAAACTTGTTGTTTGGAATTAAATTGTAAATCAAACTTTAAAAAAATATTGATTGAATTTATTTTTAGTTTTAAATTTGTTTAAATGATTTCTTTCGAAGTAATTAACTTCATTTAATTTTGAATGTTAATTTAAAAAGGAAATGTTTGGATTTAGATATTAAATCAAAGTTTTTAAGATAATTTTTAAAGTTATGTTTAAAAACTAAAGTTTTCTAATTTAATTTGAAATAAATAAGATTAAATTAGACGTTTAAAGTGTTTTTAATTTTGAATTTGTTTCTAAATTTCTTATTTTAAAAATAAGGTTATTATTATGATTTAAAATCCAAATAGAATAAATTTGTTTTAAGTTGTTAAAATTTTATTAAATTCAAATAATTTATTTATGAAGAAAAACAGGGTTAATTTATCTTTGATATGAACTTGAAAATACTTAATAAATATGATTGGTTAATTAAGATAAATGATTTCTTAATTAATTAAGAAGTTTCTTTAAAACATAAGATATTAATTAATTGTTTAATTAATTTTAAATAATTAGTTAAATTTGTTATTTAATTTTAAATAATCACTTAATTATGGATTAATTAAGTGTAATTACTTAATAAAGTAACTAATGGTTAATAATTGAATGTAATTAAGAATGGTAATTACTTATGGAAGTAATAGAAATTACTTATGGGAGTAATTAATGGAAGTGATTAATGGTTAATCACATGTTGTTGTCAATTAAGGAATTGATCATAATTGTTTTAAAGTTAATTAATTATGGAGTAATTAATGAATTAATGAATTAAGGATTGTTTAATGATGTAATTAATTATTTGTTAAGTAATTAATTAAGAGAGTAATCATTTAGTGAAGTAATTAGAAGAAAATTACTTATGTAAGTGATTAAGAGTTAATTACTTAATCATTTTAGTTAATTAATTAATGTGATTAATTAATTTATGAATGTGAAAAATTTAAGATTAATTACTAAGTGTAATTAATTAAATGGTAATTAATTAATAAAGTAATCAATTATGGATTTATTTATTTATTTAATTGATTAATAATTACTTAATGAAGTAATTAAAGATTAATTAATTAAAATAATTAATCAAAGGGTTAGTGTAATTAATTAAGAAGTTAATTAATTGAGATAAGTAATTACAAATTGTTAATTACTATTTATGATTAATAAGATGATTGATTTCAAGTTAATTATTTAATTATTAAAGTAATTATTAATTAATAAGGATCAATAGTTAATATAATTAATTACTTATTCAAGGTTGATAAATATAATTAATTAAAGTGTGATTAATTAATTGTAATTAATTAAAGTTTAATGTAATTAATTATATTTAATTAATAAATGTAATTAAATGAAGGATCATTAATTATTGTAATTAATGATAGTAATTAAAGGTTAATTAGTGAATATGGTTAAGGATAATTACTTGAATGTAATTAAAAGATGATTAATCAAGGAAGATTAATTAAGGAGATTATTAAAGAATGATTAATTTATTTATTTGGGATAAATTAATGATGAAGGATTTAGGTAATCCAATTGATTAAGAGTTAATCAATTCTGCTTTGGATGATTGATTAATATTGGTTGATTGATTGATATTGGATGATCAATATTGGATGAGTGATATTGGGTGTTTGGTTAATACTGGATGATTTGGATATCTTTGATATGTGATATACTGCTTTATGAGATGAATGATTGTTATGAATTATCTGTTGTGATAATGTGATTCATCTATCTGTTTATATCATCCTGAATATAAGTTTAAATTATTTAAACCCTTAAATAACTTGGACATTAAAATAGCGTTTGGTTTCAATGAGACCGGGATCGGGTTTCCATATTTGGATATCCGAAAACCACATCGATTCCAATTAAACGTTAGGTCGTGAATCCAAGTGGAGTGCAAGTGAAGACTCGAGGTGTAAGAACTCTGGGGGTGATTCCGGGATGAGTTTGACGGAATAGTACTTATAGGTTCGAGATGGTTATTAAGAGTGCAAGGTATATGGTCGTTGAATCTGAGGGTGATTCCAAAATGAGTGCAACGAGATAGTGCCTTCGGTTTCGTTCAAACCCGGAACGAACTTGTATGGATTGAATGCTTTCAGAACTTCGTTAGGTGGGCGATGAGCATTCTAAGATAGATGTGTTCTATAAAGGTAATCGCAGCCTCAAGCCTCATCAACCAAGAATGGCTAAAACATGGGAGGTGCAGCAAGCCTAGGTGGGTAGCGCCCATTTCAGGACAAGATTTCCCCCTGCCTAGAAGTCCCTTTTTATTCGGCTGTGTGGGGCGGTTGATTCGCGACAACTGTCGGGGTTGTCTTGTTAGGGACTGTCCAATAAGGGAAGGTCCCGGCCTTGTGTTGCAGGGGAGTTAGGGTGGCTCCTCGGTACGTTGCTCTAGGCCACGTACTGTGACAGGCGGTGCCCAAGTAGCCCTACTATTAATGGAAACCCAATCTTCCTACGAGACCCTACGGTTTTGTTTGTATTACCCACTTTTGTGGATAGTAGATGGAATTTAATAATGTAACAATTTCAGCTATTTCTTATTTACTTGAAAACCCTAGACACTATTATAATGTCACTGGATTTCCTATCAAATGTTTTGGTTAGCGTAAGGTAAAAACTTTTCCATGTTTATGTGTGGGAAGTCTTACGTGATACCTTTTCTTTTCAAAGGTTTTTCTAAAGTTAAGCAACTTTAAACCGTTTACTCACACCAGACCGCTGTCTGACCCGAGTGTTTATTTTCTGTTTTATTAAACTCTTGGGTACTCATATTATGTATGAGTAGCCAAGTGATTCAGGTTGCTTGATGAATTCTGGATGAGATATGGACAGGAGGCTTCCACGTGTAGATATATTATGGTTCCGCTGTGTTTGTTTGATATCTGTATCTTGTATACTTGAGTTGTATGGTTAGACAGATGTTTATAACTATCTTATATGTGTTGTAAGTTGTGTACTCTGATGTAATATGATACTATGTAATATTTATGTGATATATTATATTTCATTCGTTCCGCTGTGAGTTATCTGATGTTGTTGTGTTTCCTTCTTCTCTTTCTTTTCTTCTTCTATCCCTTTCTTTCTTAATTAGTGATATGACTTTCTGGAGATAGGAAGTCGGATCGCTACATTGTGGTATCAGAGCATTAGGTTGGGTGAATACCTAGGCTCTGGAGCGGTGTCTTTCATGAGAGAGCGTACTTGTAATTTTTTATATATAACTATATATATATATATATATATCTATATCTACCAGATTTGTTGGGTTATCTGTTCAGATTTTCCAACATAAGTTTTAGAGGTAGATGGAGTGGTGGTGTGTGTGTGTGTAACATGACTACCACTAATGGAAGAGGTCCTTAGGTTGAGGTTGGAAGTAATTGTCGAGACTGTAGATCTAATACCGTCTCGAGTGAGATTTGTAGTTTGGAGTAAAGATTTATCTGATATTCGAAGGAAATCTTTTTAAAGATTCAGAGTTTATCTTTGAAGTATAAGTTTGGATCTGACGGAAGTGCATAAGTAATGATGGTATCTTGATAACTGCGTGATGAGATGCAGTCTCCGTGGATATTTTCCAAAAATGTTTTCTCTTGAAGCAGTTTAGAAGTAGTTGAGGAGTAGTTTTTACCCGCCGCAGAGAAGATCTGTCTGTGTAGAAGTTGTTTGGATCTTTAGCAAGGAGGTTGTCTGTTTTGGAATTTGAGACTAAGGTCTATAAGTTGTTTCGCTTCGGCATGGTCTCACTTGTCATTCCTCAAGGAGAGCGAGATGTTGATGCTTGGTTTGGAGTCCAAGTTTCTTGAGCGGTTGTCTGTCATCTCGAAGGTTCGTTGTATGGTTTGTTGATATTTTTGGTTTTCGAGGAGCCTTTGGATTATAAGTCTTTGGTTAGCTGTGGTAGAAGTGCAGTTCGAAGTGTTCGGTGTACTGACGAGAAGGTCTTTTGGCTTCGCATTATCATCGAGGTAGAGTTTGGAAGCAGTAGTGTGGCCGTTTCTCCGATGGTTCAGGAATCTTTGTGGTTCTTCTTTCAACAGTCCGGGCAGTTGGTGAAAGTTTTCTTGAAGGGTTAACCTTGTTTGGAAAAGCTTAAAGCTTTTCTAATTGGTAAAGGGAGGACAGTTTCTTTGGAATCCGAACTAGGTAGGATCACAAAAGTGACTTGCGATTATTTGGGAATTTTTCTTGAGCAATCTTTTATTTGAGACCGAGGATTCTCATGTGGTAGTAGGAGCTACTGAGGTAATCGGAAGTTTGTCTGCAACTGGAATCGAGTTCCACATTGTTTTGGTTCCAGAAGCGATTATGGTAGTTAGTCTGGTTGTAGGATGGTTCTTGAAGAAGGTAGAGTTGGTGTAGCAGCTCAGGAATTTTTGGAATTTGGATTGGTCAGATCTAGCTTTTGAGTTTGGGATTCTGCTATAAGGTTTTGTGACCGAGTCAGATGGGTCACTCAGATTTTATGGATTTGATGAACAAAGTTTCCCTAATATATATGATAAGTTTGTACTTGTGTTCATCAACAGTATTCTCGTCTATTTCAGAATCATAGTTGTGCAGCAGAAGCAAGGTAGCAGCTGTGCATGGAAGGAAGCAAGTTTTAGTTTGCTATTGTTTGAGGAGTAGAGTTTGTGTTCTGGATTTCGACGGATTTTGGAAGACTTTTATGTTGAATAGGATCCAGGAAACTGGTTTGTTTTGGTCTAGTTGTTTCTGAAAGTATCAGCATAGGTTGAGCTGATCAGGAAGAGGATTGGCAGTCCAGGTTTGTATGTTGAGTTATACAGATATGAGATAAGGAGTTTGGAATTCGAAGTTGAAGACTTCATTGTGGTTAAGATTTCTCTAGTTAAGAGAGCAGTAATTGGGTAAGATTGGAAGGTTATTTCTGAGGTATTTGGGATTTCTTATCTGTGTTCTGATAGGATAAGATTGAATTGCCAGTTTGGATAACTGGGATTCATTATATTTCACGTGTCTCTAAGGGAGTACGTGTATGATTCATAGTTGGTAGTGGAATCTGCAGTTCAGTTGGATTTGGAAGTTGTGCTAGACTTGGGTATAGTCATATGTTCTGTTCAGATTGGTGGATCTAGAGATGAGAGGAGCTCTAGATTTTGGTGGTGTAGTTGGTTTAGCTTCTGTAGAGCGAGTCTCCCAATGATTTATACTTGGGAAATTCTGGATAGTATTCGGAGATTTATTCTGATTTGTGTCAGGATAATTAGTTAGGTTCGTTTATTTGATTGATTGCTCTGGTTGTTTGTAACTGGTTGATAGGGATGCTTTGTTGTTTGAAATTAAAATCTTTGCTGGGTTATTAAATAACCTTTGCGTTTAAATTTCGGGGATGAAATTCTTTTAATGGGGAAGGATTGTAATGACCCGGAATTTTAGGCAATATCATAATCTGTATTAATAATTTAATTGGTTTGATAATTTTCTTTATAATTTTAATTTAAAGTTGGAAAATTTAATCTTTTAAAGGTTAATAAATTTTTAATCTGATAATTGTGATCAATATCTTTCATCAATTTAAAACAGATAAGTTTTATTTTTCAAAGCTAATGAAATGTTATTCTGTTTATAATATATATTTGATATATATTATGAATAGAAATATCTTTTTCTTTAAATAAAGAATGAATTTTCAAATTGTAATATATATGTATGTATATGTTATAATTTGATATTGTTTGAAATTTAATTTAATCTATTGATAAATTACTTATGTATGAATACTGTAATTTAAAGCTTTTTTTTAATTTATATTTTCAAAAGTTAATTTAGGTTAATTAAATTGGTTGCAAAATAAAAGATAATTATTTGTTTTTAAATATAATAGTTTAATCAAAGATTGGTTTTGTTTTCTTTGATAATGCTTAAATTTAAAATGGTTATAAGTGTATAAATATAAATGCTTTAGATTTTAAAAATACATGTATAAAAATATATTTGTGTTATAATTAGTTTTAGAATAATTTATTTTAAAGGTAAATTTATATTCACATATATAAGTATTTATTTACAAAGTAACTTAAATAGATAAGCTTATATTATCTTTTAGATTAAATAGAAATTAATTAAAAAGACTTAAGAAAGACATGTGTAAACATGTTAATCAACTTGATAACACTTGTAAGAAAAAATTAAATAATTTGATAACAAGTGTAAATCTTTGGAACAAGTGGCAACATTTCATTTTAATTTTTAATAAATGTTTTTAAAGAAAGAAAATTAGTTTTCTTTCACAAACACTTTTTCTTGTTTTCACTTCTTAACTCAAACCAGTAAACTACTTTCCCAAATTTGAATCTAAATAAAAGCCAAAAGCAAATTGAGACCTACAACCTTCAAAAACAAACATGAAAGCAAAAAGAAATCTGCAACAATTTAAGCTACAACTTCAAATCTGCATTCAAATAAAGTTCAACTCTACTGCAATTCAACCTGCAAACTCAATTAAAGATTAACTCAGCAAGCTCAAAATCAACCTGCAAGAAAAATAAAATACTGCAAATCCAAATCTTTTGTACATTCAAAGGAAGAATGAAGATCAACAGCAATTTCAACTTTTAATCAACAAATTAAAAGCATGCAGAGGAATTCTTCAGCAAGCAAGACCAAAGCTTTTCCAGATCTAAAGTTATTCGAAGCCTGGAATAAAAGTAAAACTGCTCTGCCTATATGAAAAAGTGAGTAAACTTCTTAAAAACAGTTAAACTTGATTTAACTTAATTGCATGTGATTATCTGAGATTAATTCTGATGTTGCATGGAAAATCTTCAGTTTTTACATTATTGGATTGATAGATCTATATGTATTTGTGTAGTGATCTGTATATATATACAGCCACTTTATTTATCTGTTACTTCCCTGACCTAGATCATCATTGTAAAATTTAAATCTTCCACTAACAATCATCATTTGGCATTGATGATTGAATAACAGTTGTATGTTAATGTTTGATGAAGATTATAAAAATAGTTTCTGAACTTTTTAAATTTATTTATAATGTTTAAATTGGATAATACAGTGAAACTTAAATTTTGGTCAAAGATCAACTGCTTTAAATTCAATTTTGGATTGCATGCATGTAATCGTGATGATAAATCATGAATTTAGATATAAAATTGATAATTTTTAATGGGGTATTTCACGAGAATTTTGGGTTGATGCGAAATTGGGAATTTTGTGAATTTTTGATTATCTACGCATTAATTTGAGTTGAAACTGGGGTCGTAGCTTGTTCTTAGGTTGTAGATAATGGGAAAAATATAATTGGAATTTTCTATTGTGTGAATCGTTCGAATTTGAGCTAACTAGGGTTTTAATTTGCTTCTGTTTCGGTTGAACTGTAATGGCATTTGCGACTTAAATGATGGTCCGGAGGTGATCACGACGTAGGGGGTGTTGAAGTTCTTGGATGTGGCGTCTTGATGGAGGAGTCGGCGAGGCAACGTCGTCGTGGTTCGTCGGCAATGGGTTATTGGGTTGTTCGAGTTTGCTGCAGTTTTCGATGTGAAGGTCAAATTTTTGTTTCGTGTGAATTGGTTCGATCTGGGTTGGTATTGGGGCTCGTATGGGTTCGTATGATCGTCGACGTCGGTCGCGACGACCTACGGTGGCCAGCGGCGTTGGCGCACTTGCACCGTGCACGTTTATGTGCACTGAGGATTTTTCGTTGGGAAAGACGAGTTTCCACTCGGGTCTGGAATCGTGCAAGCTTCAGGATGGTCTCAAGGTTGAAGGGCTGGGTTTTTCTCGGGGATGGCTCGTGTGAGATAGGTGATTGACTCATGAATTTTGTTGTGGGTTTCAGGTTACTGTATATTGATATAAGATTTGCAAATGACCTTGTGTTTGAATAATTTAAGGTAAGCATTAAAGCTATACACAAGTTTATAAAAAAGGGAAACAAATTTATAAAAGCAAACTTGTTGTTTGGAATTAAATTGTAAATCAAACTTTAAAAAAATATTGATTAAATTTATTTTTAGTTTTAAATTTGTTTAAATGATTTCTTTCGAAGTAATTAACTTCATTTAATTTTGAATGTTAATTTAAAAAGGAAAGGTTTGAATTTAGATATTAAATCAAAGTTTTTAAGATAATTTTTAAACTTATGTTTAAAAACTAAAGTTTTCTAATTTAATTTGAAATAAATAAGATTAAATTAGATGTTTAAAGTGTTTCTAAATTTCTTATTTTCAAAATAAGGTTATTATTATGATTTAAAACCCAAATAGAATAAATTTGTTTTAAGTTGTTAAAATTTTATTAAATTCAAATAATTTATTTATGAAGAAAAACAGGTTTAATTTATCTTTGATATGAACTTGAAAAAACTTAATAAATATGATTGGTTAATTAAGATAAATGATTTCTTAATTAATTAAGAAGTTTAAAATATAAGATATTAATTAATTGTTTAATTAATTTTAAATCATTAGTTAAATTATTTATTTAATTTTAAATAATCACTTAATTATGGATTAATTAAGTGTAATTACTTAATAAAGTAACTAATGGTTAATAATTGAATGTAATTAAGAATGGTAATTACTTATGGAAGTGATTAGTAGAAATTACTCATGGGAGTAATTAATGGAAGTGATTAATGGTTAATCACATGTTGTTATCAATTAATGAATTGATTAATATAATTTTTTTAAAGTTAATTAATTATGGAGTAATTAATTAATTATGGAGTAATTAATTAATTAATGAATTAAGGATTGTTTAATGATGTAATTAATTATTTGTTAAGTAATTAATTAAGAGAGTAATCATTTAGTGAAGTAATTAGAAGAAAATTACTTATGTAAGTGATTAAGAGTTAATTACTTAATTATTTTAGTTAATTAATTAATATGATTAATTAATTTATGAATGTGATTAATTTAAGATTAATTACTTAGTGTAATTAATTAAATTGTAATTAATCAATAAAGTAATTAATTATGGATTTATTTATTCATTTAATTGATTAATAATTACTTAATGAATTAATTAAAGATTAATTAATTAAAACAATTAATCAAAGGGTTAATGTAATTAATTAAGAAGTTAATTAATTAAGATAAGTAATTACAAATTGTTGATTACTGTTTATGATTAATAAGATGATTGATTTCAAGTTACTTATTTAATTATTAAAGTAATTATTAATTAATATGGATCATTAGTTAATATAATTAATTAATTAATATAATTAATTAATTAATCAAGGTTGATAAATAAAAGTAATTAATTAACGTGTGATTAATTAATTGTAATTAATTAAATTTTAATTTAATTAATTATAGTTAATTAATAAATGTAATTATATGCAGGATCATTAATTATTGTAATTAATGATAGTAATTAAAGGTTAATTACTGAATATGGTTAAGGATAATTACTTGAATGTAATTAAAAGATGATTAATCAAGGAAGATTAATTAAGGAGATCATTAAAGAAAGATTAATTTATTTATTTGGGATAAATTAATGATGAAGGATTTAGGTAATCCAATTGATTGAGTTAATCAATTCTGCTTTGGATGATTGATTAATATTGGTTGATTGATTGATATTGGATGAGTGATATTGGGTGTTTGGTTAATACTGGATGATTTGGATATCTTTGATATGTGATATACTGCTTAGTGAGATGAATGATTGTTATGAATTATCTGTTGTGATAATGTGATTCATCTATCTGTTTATATCATCCTGAATATAAGTTTAAATTGTTTAAACCCTTAAACAACTTGGACATTAAAATGACATTTGGTTTCGATGAGACCGGGATCGGGTTTCCATATTTGGATATCCGAAAACCATATCGATTCCAATTAAACGTTAGGTCGTGAATCCAAGTGGAGTGCAAGTGAAGACTCGAGGTGTAAGAACTATACGTCAGGGTGATTCCGTGATGAGTTTGATGAAATAGTACTTATAGGTTCGGGATGGTGATTCAGAGTGCAAGCTATGGTCGTTCACTCTGAGGGTGATTCCAAAATGAGTGCAACGAGATAGTGCCTTCAGTTTCGTTCGAACCCGGAACGAACTTGTATGGATTGAATGCTTTCAGAACATCGCCAGGTGGGCCATGAGCATTATAAGATAGATGTGTTCTATAAAGGTAATCGCAGCCTCAAGCCTCATCAACCAGGAATGGATAAAACAGGGGAGGTGCAGCAAGGCTTAGTGGGTAGCGCCCATTTCAAGACAAGATTTACCCCTGTCTAGAAGCCCCTTTTTATTCGGCTGTGTGGGGCGGTTGATTCGCGACAACTGTCGGGGTTGCCTTGTTAGGGACTGTCCAGTAAGGGAAGGTCCCGGCCTTGTGTTGTAGGGGAGTTAGGGTGGCTCCTCGGTACGTTTCTCTAGGCCACGTACTGTGACAGGCGGTGCCCAAGTAGCCCTGCTATTAATGGAAACCCAATCTTCCTACGAGACCCTACGGTTTTGTTTGTATTACCCACTTTTGTGGGTAGTAGCTGGAATTTAATAATGTAACAATTTCGGCTATTTCTTATTTACTTGAAAATCCAAGACACTATTATAATATCACTGGATTTCCTATCAAATGTTTTGGTTAGCGTAAGGTAAAAACTTTTCCATGTTTATGCGTTGGAAGTCTTACGTGATACCTTTTCTTTTCAAAAGTTATTCTAAAGTTAAGCAACTTTAAACCGTTTACTCACACCAGACCCCTGTCTGACCCGAGTGTTTATTTTTTGTTTTATTAAACTCTTGCGTACTCATATTATGTATGAGTAGTCAAGTGATTCAGGTTGCTTGACGAATTCTGGAGGAGATATGGAGCAGGAGGCTTCCATATGTAGATATATTATGGTTCCGCTGTGTTTGTTTGATATCTGTATCTTGTATACTTGAGTTGTATGGTTAGACAGATGTTTATAACTGTCTAATATGTGTGGTAAGTTGTGTACTCTGATGTAATATGATACTATGTAATATTTATGTGATATATTATATTTCATTCGTTCCGCTGTGAGTTATCTGATGTTGCTGTGTTTCTTTCTGCTCTTTCTTTTCTTCTTCTATCCCTTTCTTTCTTAATTAGTGATACGACTTTCTGGAGATAGGAAGTCGGGTCGCTACAGTTAGGATGTTGATATTTGTTTTTATGTCCAGCTTATGCTTATACTCCTGCCCCCAATCTGAAGGCAAGAGTTAGCCGATGTTAATCTCCAAACATCAAAAAGGAACTTCACGAGCCCGATCATGGGCAATAGAAGTTTGACCATCACCTATCTCCGGGTACGTGCACACCTGCATTAATCATATGCAGATTCATTTGAGTTGATCGAGTCATAACTCTTAAGAAATGGAGAGACATAATTTCTTGCTTGAAAGGAAATTTTATTTGATTAAAGATGGAAAGCGACAAAGATCTGTCCTATTACAAAGATCTAGCAAGTTATTTACAAATTTATTCTCTATGTGAAATAGCATCATAGATGCTCGGTATTCCATACCCTTGGGAGTGAGATACCATCCATAGCTGCTAGCTTGAAAGTGTCATCTCCAAACTTTTCCTTTATTGCACATGGGCCATCCTAAATCGGGCCTAAGTTTTTAGGACCAGGGAAGATTCTTTTCAAAACCAAATCGCCTACTTCAAAGGTTCGACTCCTATCTTTGGTGTTATAATATCGTGCAACTTATTGTCTGCGCGCAACTCCTGCCACCTCAGCTTCGGCCTGCTTCTCATCAATCATATCAAGAGACTTAAGAGTTGCTCGTTCATCCATGGATCGTAGTGAGTGACCCAATGAGAAGGTGCTTCCTGTTCGATCGATATCATAGCCTCTGGTCCGTATGCTAAGGCGAATTGAGAATGTATTGTCACTGACTTGTGAGTGGTTCGATAAGCCTAAAGTGTTAACTGGAGCTCATCGACCCACTTACATAGCTCATCGACCTACTTACATTTGGCCTTCTCTATTTGTTTCTTAAGAATGGGCTTGATAATCTTGTTTACAACTTTAAGAAATCTATTTGCCTAAGCATGTGCTACTGTTGCAAATCTCTTCTCTTTATGCTATCGAATTGGGTCTTGTTATCGGTAACGATTGCTTATGGAGTTCCAAAGCAATAGATGATATTCCGAACAATAATGTTTATTACTTTCTTCATTGTAATCATGGCCAAAGGCTCCACCTTGGCCCATTGAGTAAAGTAATTAACCGCCACGATGGTGTACTTTTTGTCGTCTTAAGATATCGATAATACACTAATAATATCAATATCCAAAACTGCAAACGGCCAAGGACTGACCATTTGGGTAATTTCCATTGGCGAGGCCCTTAGAATTTTAGCGAATCTCTAGCACTTATCACATCTTTGGGTGTAGTCAGCTACGTCTCAATTGACAATCGGTCAAAATACCCATAACAAAGGATCTTCCTTTACAAGGGTCTGCCCCCTAGTGTGGTTGCCATAGACCCCATCATGAACTTCTCTTTGAACTCATTTGGCCTCATCGTGAGCGACATACCATAACATAAGCACAGAGAAACCCTTCCTATACAATATTCCTTTTTGCATGATATATCTTGAAGCTTGATGAAGAATTTTGCGTTCCTCATTCCTTCTTTCTAGAAGGACTCCTCTCTAGGAATAATCCTGAATCGGGGTCATCCATGACTTCCCTTCATGCTCAGTCTCCAAGACCCAATCGACATCCATTTGGTCGATGCTTGACGCTGAAAGTACTTTCATTGAAACTAGGCCCATAAGCTGTGCATCTTTGGAACAAGCCAACTTATCAAGTGAGTCGACTTTCTCATTTTCCTCTCTGGGAATATGAGTGGTCGTGTAATATTCATAGTGGTCAAGAAACTCAAGAACCCGGTTTAGATAAGGAACTAGCCTTACTCCTTTCGCCTGATATTCTTCTCGAACTTGGCATGCCACTAGCTGGGAGTCACAAAGAATGTGTAAAGTCTTTGCTCCCAATTCCCTAGTGATCTGTGTCCTACAATCAAGCCCTCACATTTAGCTTCATTATTTTTCGCTGGAAAGTACAGTTTCAAGGCGTAGCAGATTGGTTGTTCCTTGGTAGTGGCAAGTACAACTCAGCACTAGCACACTGATTGTTTGATGGCCTATCTATGTACTTCCATCTAACTTTCTTTTCTCCACTACTGTTTGAAGGATCATCTCGTGCAATGAATTCAGCTATGAAATACGCCAACGTCCGACACTAGATTACTCTTTGAGGGTGATAAGTGAAATCATACTAGATCAATTCAATGTTCCATATTAATAGTATTTTGGAAGTTTCAGGTTGTCACAAGACTTGTTGTGAAGGCTTGTCATTAAGGGCGTTAATCGGTTGAGCCTGGAAATACGGGCTGAGCTTTCTCGAAGTGATCAACAAACAATATGAAAGCTTTTCCAGTCTCGGGTAGCTTCTTTCTGCTCCTGATAACTGCTTGCTAATATAGCAAGCCAATCGCTGGATGCGAGATTCCTTATGCACGAGTGCGGCTCTCAGGGAATGCTCCTACATCACTAGATATAAGAACAAAACCTCATCATCCATCGACTTTGAGAGAATGAGAGGTCTCTCCAAGTGGTCTACAAGAGCCTGGAATGCGTCTTGTAGTTTTGATTCCACTCGAAATTTCTCTTTCCCCTCTTGATCACCTCGAAGAAAAGGATGCATTTGTTAGTTGCTTTGGAGATGAATCGACCCAATGCGTCAATCTTCTTGTTTAAGCTTTGGACCTCCTTAATCGTCTTTGGGGCTTCGATCTCTCTCAAAGCCTTGATTTTCTCTAGATTGGCTTCAATTTCACGAAAGTTAATGATGATACCCAAGAATTTTCCTGACGCAACATCGAAAGAGCATTTCAAGGAATTAATCTTCATCTTGTATTGTCAAAGACATAAAACATCACTACCAGATCATCAATGTGGTTTCTTGAACATCGTGACTTCAAAAGCATATCGTCCACGTAAACTTCCATTAATCATTTTACCTGGTTCATAAACATCCAGCTCACAAGTCTCTAGTAAGCCACTCCCGTGTTCTTTAATTCGGAGGGTATGACCAGATAGCAATAGAGTCCAAGATCGGTGATGAAGCTAATGTGTTTCTAATCTTGGACGTGCATCGAGATTTGATTTTATCCAGGGTACACATCCATAAATGAAAGTAACTCATGGCCAGCAGTTGAGTCCACCAACCGATCTATTGTTGGAAGTTGTCATTCGGGCATGCTTTATTAAAATCGAAATAATCGATGCGTGTCCTCCATTTCTTGTTTGCTTTCTTCACAAAAAAAGGGATTTGATACCCAAATCTGAGTATAAGGCATCCGAATGAAGCTGTTATCCTTTAGCTTACCAACTTCTACTTCAAGCGTAGTAGATCTCTTCAGACCTTGGCTGCAACATCTCTTTTTCAGAAGAATGAATTTAGAATTTATGTCTAATGCATGGCTCGCTGTCTCGGGAAAGATCCCATACATATCTTAGTAAACACATCTAGGTTTACCCAGAGAGACCCAACCAACTCCCTCATCACCTGACTACCAGGTTGAGATCTGACCTTTATGACTTTACTTGGGTCACCCTACTGACCGAACAATGATTGTCAACTCGATGGGAGCTGCTTGTCCACCCTTCGACACTTTTCATCGATCTATGTCATTATGGAGCCGACTAATTTGCCCAAGCGAGGCTTCGCGAGTAGTTGTTACGCGTATAAAGCCTTTATGCAAAGGACCCCCTCTACACTCTTTCCTTTCTTTTATGCCTTGCTTCCTTCAGTTCAATGATATAGCACTCGTGACCAACCACTTGATCTCCATGCACAATCCCTATTCCATTGTAAGTAGGGAATATCATAGTTAAACACCAAGGAGGATGGTTGCTCTAAATTCAACTATGGCTAGTCGGCCTAAGAATGCATTATAAATATAATAGATATCCAACAATAAGAATAACATGACCCACACTCGCCTACGGTCGTCATCACCGAGTTCCACAAGTAATTCGACAAACCCTATAGCTTAGTAGCCATCACGTTGAACCCATGTATACGAGACGTACGAGGCTGCAAATTTCTCTCCTCTTACATTATTTGGTCGAATGCTTTTTTGAACAATATAATGATTGAACTCGCACAGTCAATAAGCACTTTTCATACAATAGCAGGACCAATCGCTGTTGAAATCATGAGTGAGCCAATTATTGGAACCTCTACTCCATAAGCATCCTTGTTTCGGAAAACAATGTTGTATGTCATAGTTCGAGATTGTTTTGTAGAAGCTCCATTTTCGACAGCATAGCAACTTTCGTTCTCAACATGCTTCAAGGCTCAAGTATATATATATTCATCTCCGCAAAGCTCTTATTGGCAGAATGAGGCCTATCGATGATTGTTTTTATCAATAACCATTTTTCTGGCTGCCTAAACGCATCAGCACTAGGCTTAGTTTGTCCCTGTTTGGAAGACGGCCCAAGGGCGCTGGAATTTTCTTACCGCCAAAATGCGGGGCTTTCACATGTTGTTGTAATTTCCTTTTCCTTGTTAATTCTTCAACGTATCATGCAAATGCCTGCTCTCATTCGTATTATGACCACGAGTCTCATGGAATCTGAAGAATTACCCGATCCCTCTCCTTCTCAGTTGGCTCCCTAGGAACTGGCTTACTACATGGTTTGGTATTCTAAGTAGCTAGGTAGATGTTCTCTATTGAATTGTTCAAGTCAGTGTAATTTTCATATTTGGGACCATTGAAACAACTCCTATTATCTGACTTTCCATTCTTTGCCCCATTATTTTTTTCCTCCTTCGTTTTGATTACCACTTTCACATTAACATTTCCAGAGCTTCCTCTATATTGCTTTACAGCAATATTACTTTGAATTGGCTGATTTGAACTTCCAACGTTAATTCTCCATGGATGCTTATGCACATCCTCCCAGCGCAGATACACATTAGCTTTTCGATAGAAAGCTTCCATTCTCGATGATTTCTATCTATCCAATCCTCGAAATCCAAGTCAGGATGAACTCCTTTACAAAGCGCCATAAACACGATATCTTCTTTCGGATCTATTATTACAGCCGTGTGGAATCAATTTATATAATCTCACAGCGATTTTCCTTAAGCTTGGTATATGTTAGACAACAACATCACGTGCTTCGAATGTATGGTATGAATATTGAATTCCTTCATGAATTTCCATGATAATTCAACAAAAGATGACACTAGTTCTGAACTTGTTTTCACTAACCAACCTCCTAACCATGTATTTTAGATAATCCGAATATATAATTTCGTCCGAACGACAGTGATCATGTCCTTTCTCAAGTGTTTGACCTGGCGAACGCTCTCAGGAAGGTGCTCAACACTTAGACTCCCCAAACTATGAGGGAGCCATTCGTCTAGCATTCCCCTTGTTTGATTCTGCAAGATCACCTATCTTAAGACCCAAAGATAAGCACTACAGATGCTACAGTCATTTATAGTGTTAACGTCCAGCGACAAAAAACTGCTATATTAATGGTATCCATAATATAAAAAGCACTTGAATATGAAACAAAATCATAGATTTCAAAGCAGCATTTCTGACTACATTTCAAAATAACTTTCATATCCAAGTTACATAATCCCATAATCGTTTCCCAGGTAAAGACAAAATATAATTATTACATAAATAAGCCAAGAGCAACATATAGTGATGCCTAATTGGTTGACCAGAGTACTGTATAGTCATATCTGACTCAATACAACACAGCGGAAATAAAAAAAATAAAACAGCAACTCCTAAATAGCTATCCGTCAGCACTTGCTTGTCTTCAAAAGCTTTATTCGCCAACCTACTAGAAACTTGCAAACCTCAACCCTCAGCCTACTCAAATCAATTTTGAGCACCTGAGGTTTAAGGGGGAAAACATAAACTTCGAGTCAGACATAAAGCCTACGATACATCTCGGTTATTTGATATTAAGTGAGACCACGCCACTTAGAGAATAGGTTTTCCTTCACTAATATCCTTTTAAAATGTATCTTTTGCAAATCTTTATCCTGCAACCAAAACTAGTTAAAACTGTAAAGCAATATCATGTAAACTTACATGTCAGGTAACGGATGAACTATCCATCTGAGCACTATAGTTTTGTTGATTAGCTACTAACATTTGGCTAACTCGAGCCTACCAAAAAATATATAAACAAATAATCTAACACCTGTTAGAAAATCCTCTTCTAGATAGACTGTCCCTAACTTATCTCCTTCTAGAGTCACTTGATCCTAATGGTTTTGCGGGCTCACCAATAACCTACCTCTGTATAAATATATTCCCTTCTATATTAACATCATTTTAGTCTTACATGTGACAGAGCCCTACACGCTGGAATTTTGGACTAAATTAGCTGGGGCTTATAACTAATGTATAGGGCACGACCCTATACAAGTCCCATCTTGTACACAAATACCAGCCATTTTACTTAGGGTAACCTTACTTTAATTTTTTCTTGAAAACCTTTTCTTATCAAAATGATTTAAATCTCAAACTTAAACACTAAAAATATATATTCTATGCTTTACTTAAAATCATGTTACCATGTTATATATATATATATATATATATATATATATATATATATATATATATATATACACTTAATCAAATCTTTGTAGCTGAAAACATTTAATCCTTTGAAAGTACCCCTTTAGAATCCATTAAAAGTAACCCTTTTGAAACCAAGTAAACCCTTCTTTATAACCTAGGTCGAAGTGCCAAAACATTCCTTTCGAAACCACTCATAATCTTCCTTTCGAAACAATTGAAAAACCTTTCCTTTGAAAGCTTTAAAACCTTAGACATCCCATCTATACAACGTTTAACTTTGCCTTTCGAAAACATTGGAAAAACCTTTCCTTAAAACCTTTCGAAACTATTGGGGAACCACCCCTTCGAAGCCTTTCTTTAAGACCTTTCGAAAGCATCAAAACCTTTTCAAACAACAAACCTTACGAAAGCATTTGGGTACAATTAAACATGTGGAAACCTTTCAAAACCATTTAAAACTAACTCTTTCAAAATCTTTGGTTTGTACCTTCAACAGAGCAAAAGGACCAAAAAACATTTAATTCAAAAGCACTCTTTCAAAAGCTATTCCTAAGTAAAGAAGTGATGGTGTTGAAACCAACCCTTCCAAAAGTATTAGAGAAGTAGCTTGGATTTTAAAACAAAGTATTCCTTTCGAAACCATTGACTTCGAAAGGAAAGAAAGCGACAACATGGAGTTTCAACCCCTTCGAAAGCATTTACTTAAAACAAGAGGCACAACCCATTCGAAACCTTTCCTCTAAGGCACTTTGTCCCAGCCAAAAGCCAACCAGGTCAAAAGCACTTCCTTTGAAGGCAAAGTAGGTGCATTTTCAATTTAAAACAAAGTCATGCTTCGACTCCATCAGAACATATGGTTTCAACCTAGTTTCTTCTGCCTTTGTCCAATTCACTATGGTACATGTTATTAATACTAAGTGCATTGGTTTGGATGGAAATGGAGGCGGAAGGTCTCAATCATAACACCTGTGCCAAAAGAGGAGAAACATGCCAAAAGCATGTAGAATCTGTTTTTAACTTTAAAAAAAATACTTTTCAACTAACCTGCCTTATTTTTAAAAATATTATTGTAATTTCTTTTCCAAAAGTTCTACCAAAATTTTAGAAGAAATTAATTTACAAAATACCCCTTCTCCTTTTGTAAACATATAAAACATTTAAGTCTTATTCCTTAAATAATTTTATATATCTATAAAACACTTAGGATAGTTCAAAAAAATTCCAAAAATCATTTTTAAATTTTTTTCTAACACGTATTTATTTCAGACCCAAAACATAAATAATTTAATCGTAAATTATTTTAAACCCAAATAATCATTTTCTACACTAGAAAATTAATATAAAATCCACATTAATTCAAAAAATTATGAAAATTGGAATCGATATCTAAAATATCATTTTTGATCTAAATCTAAATTTGCAAGGCATTTGGATGTCATTTAATATGGTTTTCATATTAAAACATATCGTAAAACTTATATAAATAATCGTAAATCATCAACAAGCATATATAAACATTCAATCATTCAAAACCATGGCTAAACATTACAAAATAGTTCGGATTAACCTTAAAACCCAAAGTAATTAAGAAATATGAGATGTAGTCATTATTCACCTTAGATTTGAGATTAAGAATTCTGAGATTTGAATTTATTTGATTTTGATCTTGCTTCTTCCTTAGCTTTTCTTCCTCTTGTCTTGCTAATTGTGGTCGGCCTCAATTTTAAATCTTTGTATTATGAAATGAACGTACGATATGAGATACCTGACGGTTCAGGGTATACGGTTATGTCTCCTTCCTATTTTACCCCTTCTTAATTTCATTTTTAATCATCTTTAGTTCATTGGTTTTCAAGGCATGGCTACCCCTATGTTAACTTAAATCTTAGTCCCCTAATCATCACATTATTTCATCTAATTTAGCTAATTAAATATCCTAAATAATGTTACCAAAAATTGGGGTCATTACAGATTCCCATGAGCAGCATCATCAACAATATTATGATTTTCTAGATTTAGACCTTCAAAAGCATGTCCATGAATGACATCCACTTTACCTTCCCTAAACTCGAGCCTGGGGCTCATCCTTTTCCTTTTGCAGAAGTTCCTGTAGTATTGGAGTTTTCTTCTATCTTCCCTCCCTCCGTTTCGCTCGTATGAAGAAGAACTCTTTGACTCTGGCTGGAATACCTTCTACTCCATCTGCGGCTGTTTCGAGTCAACTTATTTAGCAGCTTTAAGCTCTGCTACATCGTATTGTTCATCTCCTGTTGGCTAGCCTAGAATCAGTCTTCCATCTTCTTTATCATCTGATCCATCTCCACTCTTGTCACAACGTTAGTAGGATCCTGAACCTCGGGTTGGGTTGGTTGAGCAACTCTATCTCCTTACTGAGGATTTTGATTCTCGATTTTAGTAATGGCTCTGAAATTGGTAGAATGATCTATTTTTGAAAGGGCCATGGCAGAAATCTTTGGTAGACCTTTGAAAATTTGAGTTATGGGATTGAAAAATACATAGATTGGATCATTCTCTTGGGTATAGGAAATCCAATAGTAGATGTTGGATCTAAATGGCCTGAGTTCATTTCTTGGTGAAAGCACCAAAATGTTTGAACCAAAAATGGGAAAAACACCTAGAAGTTTATCTAGTAGAGATTAAATGAAAAAAATTAAATGAAAATAAGGAAATAAACAAGACACAATCGTTTATAGTGGTTTGACAAAGCAAGTTCTGCGTCCACTTTGAAGTTTTATTCCTTATTTTTGATTGGAGGCAGAAGTTTTATTCCTTATTGGGATATTTTGGGTTGGTATAACTCTAACATTCAGAATTTAAGAGTTACAAAAATATAAGAAATAATGGAACTGGAGCCCAAAAGATCCCTAAAAGTGAGCCCTAACTTCCAATTTATAGAGGTGGGAGGCTTAAAATCTCGTATGTAATATCTCTTAGCCATTGTGCTCGAAATTGACTAGTTCTCCCAAAAAGAAGGTGCCAGCATAACACCATGTAGGTGTCGATACCGATCCCCAGTAAGAGTCGGTACCGATCTCCAAGTTTAATGGTTCTTGAGTCTTTAACTCCTTAGCTAGGATCATCTCATGGTAGGCTTCACGAAGCCATATTTGTTTGCACCAATCATAGTTTATTCCTTAGTCCAAATGATGAAGTTATGGGAGAAGAACACTACAGATTTAGGTGTCCATGATGATCGATAGAAAATTGCATTAATTTAACAAAACAGCTCTAGCAATAGAACCTAAGCATCGAGATAAGCTTATAGGCAGAAGATGGGGTCCACCCAAGTCTTATTTGGGAGTCGGCATCGTTCTTCAGCGTGAATCGGTACCGATCTCAAACATAAGGGATCCCATGCTGTAACAACCCGCATATTTATCGATTCTATATTTAAATATTTTATTTAAATATTTTATCGTTCGTCGCATTTCGGTCCGAAAAGCTACTTTTTGCAAACAGTCGAATTGGGACTTGAGACCACCCCCATTGAGTTCAAAATGCCGTTTGCGACCTTTTTGAGTATAAGCTTCGATATGTTTGGAGAAAGTTGATTTTTGCTACTTTTTCCCGCTTATGACTTTGGTTTGGACTGCACCCTTATTAGCTCAGCCCAACCCCTTCTCTTCATAACTTCTCCTCTTTAATTAAAACACTTCAAGCTAAAGTAAAAATGGTGGAAGAGATGGGAAGAGGAAATTCCTAAGCCCTAGCTTTCTTTGCAAATCCAACTTCTAGCTCCAAACTCAAGTGAACCCATTGGTAAGCCTTCTCTTCATCTTCCCCAACCCATTCTCTCTTTGATTTCAGAAATTTCCTAAACCTAATTTGGGAAATATTTCTCTTTTAAGCTTAGAATCAAGCTTCTTGAGTTAAATTTGAAGAGTGGTTGATTCTCCTTTGCTCTCGAGCTTCTTCTTCAATCGTTTGGGTTCAAAGTTGAGATTTTTAATCTCACATCTAGGTCTATGATTATCTTTGATTATTAGGTACGAATTCCTAATACTTATTCATGTGTATTTGATTTTGGTTTGAATTGGTTTTATGAATATTCCAGTTTTTAGTGTTTTGAGTTCAAGTCTTCAAAAATCATAGCTTTGTTGTTTGAACATGTTTTTGGTGATGCATCGAAGAGCCTATAGGGACGAGTTGCTGATTGGCATAAATCCCTAGCGCCATTGCTCGTTCGGTCGCGAGTTGGATGGGTTTGCACATCCCATTTGTAGGCTAAGAAACTGCCTTGGCTCCAGTCAGTCGACTGGACTTTGAATCCAGTCGACTGGCTGTAGCCAATTGGCGTACCAAAGGCAGAAAACAGAGACAGAGGTCTCTGTTTCCTGCAGTCAGTCGACTGAACTCATTGAGCCAGTCGACTGACCTGCTCTTAAATGCCTATTATGCCTATTTTGGTCTATTTCTCTTGTGATTCCAAATTTAATCGATTCGGGTTTATTCCCACTTGCTGTATCAATTGTTATTCGACTTTGATGACTTCTATTTTGGGATTCTTGGAAATATCCATTTTGATGGATTTGATATCGATTTCTTTTGGATTTATTCACGTCTTCGTATGTGAATTTTGATGATCAATTGTTCTACTATCATCTTTGTGATTTGTCACTTTAAAAATATAAAGGTTTCAATACTAGTAGTAAATATCAAAACTCTTCCTCAAAACGATTTCAACTCTATTTTCAATACCAAATTCGTTTATAAAACCGTTTTCCAATCTATTAGTATATACAAACCTTTACCTCACTCGTATGAGAAATCTAATTAAACGACTTAGTAAAACAAGTGGTATGAAATGCTTGCGTTTACTTCGTTGGTTAATTCTTGGACTCGTTCGATTGAAACTCTTGTGACAATTTTCTAGTGGAGATCTACAATTTGTTCGTAAATATTTGAGTTAAGCAAGTGGTTATGGGACATGAAGCTAAACTTTTATATTTACTAGTTTACTGTAATTGACACTTCTTGACGATCGATGATGATCATTTTTGTGATTTAGACTAGCAATTGAGCGATGTCTCTTTGTCTATGTGGAGGACTATTCCTCATTTTATTGAGCTTCGTCTCATTTCTTGCATGGGTCGTACCTATTTAGGTGCGACGATGTTTGTTTATACATGGGTCGTACCTTTTTAGGTGCGTCGATGTTTATTGATGCATGGGGTGCACCTTTTTAGGTGCATCGATGTTTGTTTACTTCGTGGAGCAATCGGCTCAATAAGTCGGGACATGGGGCGTATCTTTCTAGGTGCGTCGATATTCGTCTATGCATGGGGCGTGTCTTTCTAGGTGCGTCGATGTTCGACTTTGCATAGGGTGTATCTTCCTAGGTGCATCGATGTTAGACATTACATGGGGTGTATCTTTCTAGGTGCATCGATGTTTATTTATGCATGGGGCGTATCTTTCTAGGTGCGTCGATGCTATAGCATGGGGCGTATCTTTCTAGGTGCGTCGATGTTCGACTGTGCATGGGGCATTTCTTTTTAGGTGTGTCGATGTCCAGTTTGCAGGATTGGCCATCCTTTTATTGTAATTTCTGGATTTCGTGTGTTGAATTCTGGAATTTATGCTTCACCTATTTATGTAATTTCTACTGATACGATTTATCAATTTTTGTGCATTGGTGAATTCGTGCGTCATTGACTTCTGTGATTGTCATTGATATAATCGTCAATATTTATGGTTTGGTGAACGAAATAAAGAGTATGACATTTCTTTGATTCTTGTGTAGATTTGGTGATATTGATTAATCCTCTTGTTGATTTTCAATTATTTATATATATATTACAGCTTGGCATTGTGATTATTATGTGTTTAGTCATATCTCTTATTCTATATCGTTTTATCTGATATTTATAGTTAGACTGATCCGTTTATTATTTTCTTATTAAATAATACTCGGGTCAGACCGAGATGTTACAGGTGCTCCTGCTTGACTTCTCACTTGGGATTGATTTCCCTGACTTTTGGCTAACTACTTCGGCTAGTAGTTTTTGTTGTATACATTTGAGATTTAGACTCCTTGATGTATACATATTCTCTTGTATAGCACGTGTTACTATTCTTTTGTATTATTGTGGATCCTTTTGACCACTACTCTGATATACACTTTCATGTGTTTATCATATATTCATATCTTCTTCCGCCTTTGTGATATGAATTATCTGTGACTGATTTGTGTTATGCTTGTTTCTATATTTGTTTCCGAAGATTATTATAGCCACTGTGTAGTAGCTTTGTGTTTGTATCGGTATGTCGGATTTCCCCTTGAAATAAAATGCATGTTATACTATCTGACATATCGGTGCTCGCGCAAAGCAATTACACGGATGGTCGCTCCTCAACAGCCTTATTCTCCGTGCTAGTCGACAGCATTACTCCGTAGTGTTCTTGGCTAGTGTGGGTATAGAGGTGGGGCGTCACACATGCCGTGTTGTCTTGGATAATCTTGGCTTTGACTTCGTGGCTTTGTTTGTGCTTAGTTTTTGGAATCCTAGGCTATCTCGGGCTTTTCTCCTTTATAACTGCAAGCTTTATCCATCCAGTTTGTCTGAATTCTTCCTAGTCAAAAGGCATGATAACAGGTTACCACTCAGGCCTTTCCTCAGTTATAATGTCATATTTGTATAGATGTTTGCCACAATGGCCTTACATCAATCATCATCAAATAAGAAGTTGGGTTTATCCTTCTTATTTCTATAAAGGACCTCCATTTGTATTTATATTCTTACAAATGGTTTCAATCTTTAATTGCGTAAACTACACATTCTTAAAATAAAACATTTTTATCTTTCATTTTAAATGATACCTTATCAATTATTAGCTTCTCTAATCTTTCTACCTTTTTCAAAATAAGTTAACATGAATTTAACTTATAAAATCTTTTCTTTATTGCATCCTTATGAAATAGTTCAATACCATTTAGAAATTGTCCTCTAAAGTGCCCTAAGAATTCTTCATTCTACTTCGAAAAATACAGCATCCTATGCTATCATAAGTTATTCTTAATCGTCACAAACGGGCTATCCCATCATCTAAGAACAATTTAGCCTAGCCATTGTGGAATTACTGTCCCATAGTCATCACGAATTACGTATCCTATGCTATCTTATTTTATAACTATATAGTTACATGAGATTAGTAGGTTCCCAAACTATATTGTTTTATACTCTAAAGAGAAGTCATGGGATATCTTCCATATAGCCATCACATGCTATTTCTATCGAGTTACTATAAGCAATGCCTTTAAAGCCATCATGCACTATCCCATCAAGGCCATCGCGCCTTGTTTCCCTCCATAGTCATTGTGCCTTGTCCTATCCATAGCCATCGCGTAACATCTCTCTTAAAGCTATCGTGCCTTATCCACACATTATCGTCATGCCTTATCTAGCTAAACTCATCACAACATAATCCACACTTCTCCATCGTGCACTACCTCCCGTGTAGTCTTTGCATGCAGTCCCACAAACCCATCGCTTGCTATTCCACTTAAGGCTGTTATGAGCTTTAACCCTTTCAAAACCTTCGTGAGTTAGCTCAATGAAGCTTTCATTGCTGATCTTACCAAGGTCATCATAGGTAGATAGCTCCAAGGCCATCGCATATAAATCCATTTAGGGTCATTATGAGTTATTTTAGCCCTTCGCGAGTTTAATGGTACTCTTGTAATTATTTTCGAAATCAATTCATCACCATTTTAAGTGTTAAATTTTCACCCAATCCCAATTTGGCGTCAAATTTGCATGAGCCATAGTTTATCTTTATAGTTCACTTTTTTTTAATGGACTAACATCATCTTCCATTTATTAGTTAATTATACTAATTAACTAATATTTCTCCTTAGTCAATTAATTCATTTAAAATCGAAAATTCATGGAAAAACCCTAAAAATTCACCAAAAGTTGATTTTATCTTACTTTACCTCTTTCCAAAATTTCAGGTCAAAAGAAATAAATTTATTATTTTTAATAGCTAATTTCCCAAAGATAACCCATTTCTCAACTTAGAAAGTTCATATTAAATCCAAATTAATTACAAAGTTATGAAATTAAAAAGCCATCTCTATTATATCATTAAAAAAATCATATTAAATTTTTGTTTCATTTACGTATGGTTTAATCATTTTTTACCCTAAAATATGAAAATTTTATTTCATATAAATTTCCAAAAAACCAAATAAATGTTTAGTCATTCAATCACGTTTAACAACATCACCAAAAAATAGGTAGGGATAGGTTTTAGAGAAAGATTTTACTCACCTAGCCGTAGAAAACTTATTTAACTCAAGACTGCAAGAGAATTGGTAGTCAAGACATTGCATATATTCAGCGACCATCGGTTGGTGATCTATCAAGTTAAGGAGGAATTTTAGGCTAATGGAGGGAGACTTGCCCCTTACTTGACCGAAGTATTGGAAATTGTTGAGTTATATCGATCATTTGATATAGTGCACATTCCCAGTGAAGAGAATATGAAAGTTGATTCACCGACCGAACTGGATAACACTAGTGATGCATAAATTTTGGGAATCATTCCAAAAGAAGTTTTGTTGACTCCAATCATCAATGAGATGGATGTTGAATGGATCGTGGAAGCCGAGGACGAAAAAGTATCATAGATGACTTTGACAAAAGAATTTTTTCCAAAGGTACCTCGATTGATTATGCAAGGAATGTTTTATAGAAGAGGATTCTCAATCCCGTTATTGTGGTGTGTCGCTAAAGATGAAGCTAATAAAATTCTTACTAACGTGCAAAAAAGAAGTTGTGATGATCACATTTGGGTCAGATATTGGCAAAAATGGATCTTCTACTATGCGTACTTTTGGCTAATGATCAAGTAAGATGCGGATGATTATACTAGCTAATGCAATAAATTGCAAAGGTTTTCGAAAATACAAAATACCCATCATTTGAGCTTATGCAAATCGTTAGCCCATAAACATTTATAATATTGTGTGATTAATATAATCGATGTGCTATCGATGTCGAAGGCGGAGCAAAATGCACCATTCTAGTTGTGGACTACTTCATAAACTGGGCTAAAGTTGAATTGCATTCCACGATTATTATAAATAAACTAATCAAATTTGTGGTGAAGAGTATCTTATGTAGATTTGGAGTTCCATAGAGGATCATTATTGATAATGGAACTCAATTCAAGAGTGCAAAATTCAAATACTTCTATAACCATAACAAATTAAGAAAAGATGTTCGATAGTAGCTCACCCATAGATGAATGTATATGTGGAGGCAGTAAACATGATCATCAAGTCTTTTTCTTATGATCCCACGATGATCCTAAGATTGATAAAAGCCAAAGGCAATTGGGTTGATGGCTTACCACTAGTACTATGTGCTTTAGGCTATGGATCCATGACCATGATTCCAACTACATCTAAAGTACACTCTTACTAGGGAGTGCAATAAGATCCCAAGATGAACAAGGATTTTTTTTCTTTAGTCCTTTTGACTTATTGATGAAAAGGAGAAGAGGCAGATCTTAGGGTAGCTACACATAAAAAAGAGCAGCGAAGTAGTTTAATGCCAAAGTCAGACATCGTGCCTTCAAGATAAGGGACCTCATTTCAAAAAGGATCTTTTCTGGTATAAGGGAACATAGTTTGAATTTGGAAGGTGCCTATATGATTGAATAGAAGTTTGGTGATGGAGCTTTTAAGCTATCGACTGTTGATGGGATCTCAATTCCACACGCGTGGATTAGCAAGCACTTACGGTGCCGTTTCACTTAGATTTATTTTTCCAAATAATACTCTTTATTGATTAGAACCTGATGTAATAATACAGATTTGCTTATAAACAAAGGTGGCTTTTAGAATCAATGAAACGATATTCTTAAAAGCCTAATATTGTACTACATGATCAGTAGCGAAACTAAATATTCCATGTTTAAAAAAACTAGATGTCTAGGTACCCGGGTAAAGATACTGATGAAATCTTTCGATCCATAATAAGGTCACTGTAGTGTAATCATACAGTGTTGATTGGACTATTCTCCCTTACATGTTCGATCTTTGACTAGTGCCCAGAGATTGGCTAGGTCAGGGATTTGTGCCTTCAATAGGCATCTAAGACACCGGATCCTAGAGAAAGGAATTGGTGTAGAATTGAATCTTTTTGAAGGTACAACCTAACTTACAACCCTGTGAGACAAGCTTGGCCAAAGATAAGAGAAGATGGATGACATGCGTTTTCGATAAATGCCCGGAGATAGGTAGGGTCTAAAGTGGATGTCCATAGATAGACATCCGAGACACCGATTCCTATAGGTCGGAGTTGGTGCAAAGTTAACAATTTGTGAATACATCTTCATTTACAGTTGAAAGGTATACGTCCAACCGAAGGTAATTAGAGCTGGTCATGGAGTTTGTCAAGGAAATGAAGTTTTGTTTTTCCAAATAAGGAACATTTTGGCAGAGATAAACAAAGCTAAATAATTAAGTGATACTAAGAAATTGCAAAAACTTATTAATATGTATAGAATTACGGTAAATAATATTATTGCAAAGATCACAGACATAGTTACGATCAATATGATTGTAATTGTGCATGCAGACAAGTATCTAGGCCTATAAATGAAGAGGAACATGAAGACGTAAATGAGACAAAGTTAAAAGAAATAACCACTTTTTTAGATGTTTCATTCAAAAGAGCAGGAGCTGTACCAATACACTAATGTCCTATATACATAGTCAGAGAAACAACCATATAGAATTGTCACTAATGCTTCTTCCTCTTCTTTATCTTCTTCTTTTTCAACATAGGGGAGGAATGGGACTTCCTGTTTATAAGGTCATCGTCCTTCGGTAGTGAAAGGCGGCCCTTAAGATCTCATCCTAGTTATAATCACTCTCTGATTTGGTATGAAATTTGGGAGTCTTAATGAAGATATGGATTTCGTGGAAGGTATATGTCGGAATAACATAAGGGGTAACAACAAATGATATATAGATTCAAGATGTCCTCTAAGCTGGTCTCCCTTTTAGCATTCTTCATCTTCGACATGTCAACATTTTTCCTCATGTGACGACCCAGAATTTTTGGTATTTGAATTTAAAAATATTTAAGTGATTTTAAATGTTTGGAGGATTGTTTAACTTGGATTTCAAAATTTACTATGAATTTGGCAAATTTAATTATTGAAATTAATTTATTGAAGTTGGATAAAAATTTGAATCTTTAGTTTTAAGCTTGTTAAAAATAATTTCAAGGCTTAGAAAATTCATATTGATAATACTAAAGATAATGGAAGTCTCAGAATTGAATTTGGAAATAATTTATTCAGTTTTGAAATTTTATTGTTCAATCGATATTTTAAAAAATAGCCTTCTGAGGCACAGTCTCGGAATTCGACGAAACTAGATCCGTTGGATCCATAATAGTTAGTTATTATTGGATTTCAATTTTCGTAGTGTTTGGAGCGATCGTTTGGCTGTACGATAAGCAAACACGTTGAAATTTATATCGAAATTTTATTTAATAACTGTTCCAAAAAGCTATCTTCTCCATAAGATCGGATTAGGACTCGAAGCCTTTTCCATTGCATTCGGAATAGGGGTACGACCTTATAAACGCCTAGCGGCACGCTTCGATAGGATGCCAAGATTTTTAGCTGCGAGTTCAAGACAATTTAAATTAAATTCCAATTTAAATATGAATATGAATATAATACATCCTTTGTTTGACTGGTCAAAACCCACTTTTTAGCCGAAATTCCCCACCAGCCTTTTTTCCTTTCACCATCACACCTTTTTCATTTCCGTCCTTCTTCAATTACTATAGCTAACCTTACCTAACGCGCTTCCTCTCATTTCAAATATCACGTTCTTTTGTCATTTCAATCAAACAGCGGATAAAAAAACCGAGCTTCGCTTTTATATTCAAAACATAAATAAAAAAATGGCCGAAGTTCCCCCTTCTTTAAATCGAAATCATAATCAAAGCCGCATTCGAAAGGAAATTAGGGTCGAGCCTCTTCGCATGTCTGGTGACAGCGAAGTAGTGTGGTGAGGAGGGTCGCGATGTAGGGTTAATCGCGACCAAGCTCGCGTGGGAGTGGCGATCGCGATTGAAGGGGCGGCATGCTGTTCTCGAGCAAGCTCAATTTAGGAAAGACGAGCGTGCTGTTCATTCTTGAATCAAGACCGATTGAGGCGATTCGAAGGCGTGGTCGTGGCGACCTCGGAAACATTTGAAGCGATGGCGAGCAACATTCGTTTGGGGCCGCGTTCTCGATTTGGGTTTAGCGATGGTTGTAGCGAGCGCGTGAAGGCTAGGGTTTCGTGCACGCGAATGCATGGTGAAGCTCGGGCCTGGTATTTCGATAGCTATAAGTTATCAGATTGTTTGATTTTAAATTTAGTTTAAATATGTGTAGATACATAGATTTTTTTATATTAATGTACGTAATTTTTAATTTAATATATATACATATACAATTACACACAAATTTTATTAGAAAACAGAAATACATACATATATATATCTGACTTTGGAAATTATTTATTTAGAATTAGATTCTTGGTTAAAATTTAAAATAATTTTTATTAAACGATAATTAATTTTTCGATTTGTCCAAATATTAGTAAAATTTTGTAGTATGGAGATAAATTATTAGTTTAAAACAAATCATTAGTTAATTAAATTTTAAAATGGAAATTTAATTTGTTCGATTAATTCAAATATTAGTAAATCATAAATTATTTGTACAAGGTCTAAAACTGTGAAGAAACAAGTCGGAATTGAAATGGATTGCAAGACAAAAGCAAAGGTGAGATCTTCTCACTCAATCGGATACTCGATTTAATTTGAATAGTTAATTTAAATTATTGATAGTTTGCTTGGATGATGATTGTTATCAATTAGATTGGATGAGGCCCTATGCGCCACATAATAGCGGATGATATTTTATAAATCTCATATACCGCGATATTCCACCTCGAAGTGGAATTGGTATTTAGTTGTTATGCTAACATCTGTGGATGCAGGGAAACAGGTTGGAGGGATCCAACTGGATTCCTTAAATATTGAATTTGTTTCATATGTTGTGTGTTGATAATCTCTATGTGATTATATTGTAATTGAAATCATTATAGGCTAAAATTTAGCCAAATATATTTTTGGTATCGTAAGATACCAGAAATAAATAAAGTTGGATTTTTAAATTTAAGTAGAAAATATAGTGAAATCCTATTGAATGAATTCCAAAAAAAGGGAAAAGGTTTAATAAAGGGATTCTCAGTAATAATGTTTAAAGTAGAAGGATTTATTTAAAATTCAATTTTTAAATAGTTTTGAAAGCAATAAAGGAATTTATTTTTAAAGGCAATAAATTTGTAAATCAAATTAAAAATTGATTTGATGTTTTAAAATAAATCTTTAAGGGAAATTAGTTTTAAAATAAACATTGATTTATTTTTAAAGTGTGAAAAGGAATTTACGGATTCCGAACGTAAATTTAAAATAAATCGAGAAGATTTATTAATTGATATAAATGGAAAGAGAATTCTTCCCTGGAAAGCCAAGTATATTTTTAAAGTAGCTTTTGATGTATAAATTAAAAGTTCTAGAAATTGATTTGAAAAAAAATATTAATAGAGAAATTATTTTTGGGAATTGTTTTAAATCTTTAAAGTAAAGATTTATTTAATTAATTATAGAAGGGATTATTTTAAAAATTAAAATTGATTTTTTTTTGATTTAGAAAATGGATGTTTAAGTTAGTTATATCTTATCTACTAGTTTTATTTAAAAATTAGTTTGGATTTGAAGTTCTATATCAGATATTGGTATAAAATTTTCATCGCTTATATTTAAATGATTTTATAATATTTGAACTCGGCAAATTTTCAGTGGAATTAAAAAAATATTTGGAAATTTATTCCACATGAGGAAAGTGATTTGAAATTTGTTTTCAAATTATTGGGATGTGGGAAAAAGTGATTTGAAATTTGTTTTCAAAATGGTTCATGTGTGAAATATATCTTGCGAAAATATTTTGAAGATGAATAGTTGGAATTTTTTTTAAATCTTGGCGATTGTTGTGAATGTTGATTGATAGTTAAATAACCGACTATCAATATTGGCCTTTAATGGCATTTGAATTTCGGTGAGACCGGGGGTCGGATTCCAAGTGGACATCCGAAAACCATATCAAACCTTTGTGATTGTGGTGGATCTTTTACTTAAAAATCAAAGTGGAAATTTTTTATGATCTGTTTGAAATCTGATTGAACACTTATTTTTGAAAATAAGCGCTCATTACTCGGATTAGCCGGGAGAGTACCTTGTGTCATGAAACCCATTTCGAATAATGATACGATGAATTGGGATTGCATTTGAAGATGGTGTTGAAGATCGGGTATTTTTGAAAACGAAAGGATTACCTATCGAATATCTCTGCACCGGGTTGCTCCCATATAGAGATTTTATCACCCTTTGTGATGGGGATTCCGGACGTGATTAGTGAATATCCGTATTTGCAAGGGTTTCTTTGAAGTGCCTTCGGTTCCGTTCGATCTCGAAACGGACTTGTATGGATGCGTGTCTTACGTTACACTTTGAGATGTAAAGCTGGTTTCTATCAAATACATTTTTATTGGTGGTGGAGAATTTATTCTCTTAGCTTGACACCCTTCTCTAAGACGTATGAGCTCAGAGGTTATGTAGTTGATGGATGTTAGTGATATATTCTCAGATTGGTAACGTGACATACGAAGTACTGCTGATCATTTGTTGATCAAAGCATGAGTTTGTGAAAAGTGTAGCTTTGTGGACGATACTTCGTCGGACGTCACACCCCGGAAATGGTCAAAACAGGAAAGATGCGGCAAGGTTATTTGGGGGTAGCTACCATGAAGGTATGTCATTTCCTTCTGGAAAAGGGTAGTATCATGGTATGGAGCCCAGACATTTTACCTATGTTGATACTGCAAATTTATTATACTTTATGGTTGTTGCTTTGTGGTTGAGGATCCTCGGTTAAAGGTCACAAACGACCAGAGGATGGCATACTCGTGTAGTAGTTACCTAGTTACAGAGGTAACCCGGCTTGTGTTGGCAGAGATCCGATTAGGTTCTTGGGGCCTCCAGAGGCATACCCATGTGGCAATAGGAAGTTCCTTAGCCTAACCATTTGTTGGAAATCCAAAGAAACAATACGAGCCCTTTACGATTGCAATTGTATAACCTGCCTCCTTAGGAGGTGGCTATAGCAGGCATAATATAATGGTACGTATGCTAGCTAAGATCAATATTATACTTTCGAAATGTTTTCCACACTTTGCACTAATGATAATATTAAAAAGGATTTTGCGTATCAAGCATGTTTTACTATCATAAAGAGAAATCTCCCCCAAGTCTGCGATTGCATTGTGTGTGTGTTGGGAGGCCTTATGCTAGTTTCATTTTCCAAAAAGCATAGCGGATTTCTTTTCTTTTCTTTGTGAAAAATAACTGTTTTTAAGATTTTACACCAGTCCCACGACTGACCTGGAGTTTATTGTTCCCTTTCTAAGCTCTGGGTGCCCATAATTTTCCATACAGGCAGCCTAGAGTCAAGTTAGCAGTTATTCGGGAGCAAAGTCGAAAAAGAGATGCTGTGGAGATCAGGAGCAAGCTGGATGGCGAAGCGTATCACTAGTATATGTTATATTCTTTTCCGCTGTTTGTTGTTGTAACACTCTGAAAATGTAATGTGATGTAATGTAATAACTGATATAGTTCTTTGTTTTAAAGATATTCATTTATCTATTATATTTGTTCCGCTGTGATATGTGAGATTCTGTGATTGTTTCTGTTTCTTCTTCTATCTTCTTCTTCTTCTTAAACCCTAACGGTTTGGTTTTTCGGCATTCGACTGTGCGGCATTGGATACCATGGATGTATCAATGTCGACTTTCGGGCGTCGAAAAATTAGGTCGTTACGTTTCCTCTCTACCGTGGATGGCCAAGATCTAGGACCATTAGCATCAGTTATAGTCATGTCCTTGTCACCCTAAGATAATTCAAGATCTTCAATACCTTATTTGTTCCACGAGAAATATCTTCAACATTGGTCCTAGAGTTGACCCATTAAAGAGGTCAGAACAAGAAGTGATGTAGAGATGATGATCTACTCGATGATAGAAGCTTGAGGGCTCAAGACAATAATAACATTCAATAAGAGGATTGTAGCTTGTTTCTTTGAAATTTGATAGATAGACAATAAAAAATTTGAAATATCTCCAGGTGTCATATAAATATTCTTGAACATAGGAGACACTAATGGTATACCTCAAGGACATGCAAATGGAGTCCGAGAAGGAGTTTCAGTTTCCCCTTCCTCTAAGAGAGGAGAAAGAATAAGAAGTTTAGGAGAAGACTTTAATGGCATGTAACTTGGATCCTCAAGGTTGTGCGTCCCATGATCCAATACCAGTGTCAACGTTATTGTAGTTGTCATTGTTGTTATAGTCATAGTTTCATAAAAGTGGATGACAAGATCAAACACGATAGGCCAAGGTGTAGGACGTACTACAGCCCCAGAGTTGGTCGTAGCAAGATTGGCATACTCTGCTTGGGTCCTTATGAGATGGGGATGTGGCTTTATCCCAAATCATGTGAGATCTATTCGGGAATGGCCTCAACAGGCACCCTAACATAAGTTTAAGCTCTGAAGGCTAATTAAGCCTGGCCTTTAGGTAGGGCCTCTATACCTCTTGGCAATGAAGGCCAGGTTTAATCTCTTCTTCGTTGACCTCATCGATATGATCTCTTTCTTATTTAAAAATTTTCTCCAAGGCCAAAGCTAGTGCCTTGGGGTGTTTTGTCACCAAGCCACTTAAGATTGCTATATTTAATCATATTTACATAGAGGTAAACCGAAGTGGTCTCGATTTGACCGTTGACTATTTATTCTTCAGCCATGATATGATCATCACCTTTCTCTTTTTCTCCTTTGCCACATCGTCCATGAGATTAGTGATCACGTGTCAATGGTGCTTGGTAACACGGAGTTTTCTTGGCTAGTTCAATTGCTTTTACAATAGGCCTTATTCTCTTGTAGCTTATGCATGGCCATGAAGGCATTATGATCGTCCATGCATTTCCTTTTGGCATCTTAAGAGATCTCTTCAGTTGATCTACTTCTTTAGTATAGAAGTCAATGATTTGTTGATTATCTTTCTTTTCAATCTCATTTTACTAGATGATCAACTCTTTAGATTTGTTAGTATCAGATAGAACATGAGCAAACTTTCCCCAAATACAATATTGCTCGAACACATCATGAATATATACTTTAATACAATTGGCTGAATCATGTGGAATGTATTTTAGATTGTAATCGAAATTTACCTTATAAAGCATAATTGAGGTAAAGCCTTTTGCATCTTTCTAAGATTAGGGCGTATAACCGGCGTTGAGGGAGCTGTTGAAACATGCATGAAGGTTGTGGTCTTTGCTAGTTCTTTTTTGAATAGGTTCGAAAGTGGAAAATCCTATAGGTCGAGAGGTGAGTTTGGATCTATGGGACGATAATAAAGCATTAGCAAGAGGATGTACTAGAGCTGGGACATTATAAGCCCTAGAAATAGGAGTGGAATTATTAGACTTTGAAAATATTGATTATAAGCTTTAGGAAGAGGAGAACATTTACGAGGCGAGGAAGAAGATCTCCCAATTGTCCTCGAATGGTCTCTGGAGTCTCGATCGCAATCAGCGTGCTATCACCCCTCTTCCTCATATCATCGTTCTTTTTTTCTTCCTTCGTGACTTGCAAAATCTGATTTTCATAATGGTCACGTCCACGACATAAAGAACTAGAAGGTTTATGACTTGAAAGCTATAGAATGATGCATGCGGGTGAACGTGTTGTAGCTTTAAGTCTCGTGTTAAGTGTTGATGTGCCCTATCATTTCTACAGACCATGCTCATGCCTTCGACTGAGTGGAGTTGCTTCATGTGTAGAGGTTAAAGAAACATTGGCCACGGTTCGAATAGTGGAAGTGATATCTGAAAGGCTAAAATTTGTAATATAATATGATGGGATGTTGTCTATGATGCTCTCACTTTTGCCAAGCGAATCAATGATATCATCGGTATGAGTGACCAAATTTGTCACCCTTATTGGAGTTTGTAGTGGCTTAGGGATTAGGCAAGGTAATATGATCATTATTCTCGGATGGGGTTGAGGGGCAAGAGGTGAAATCCTCTCATCTCTTTCTATCTCTCTAGTGGATCCATATTTAAGATCTGAACTGTCATTTTCATCCTCCCCTTCACTTTCATCATCGTCGTCATTATCTCCACTTTTGCCCTTACTTTGATCAACAGGGGTCTTGTACCATATGTGGGCCTCCTTAGTGTTCAGGGACATGGGATTTGACTTCAACCTCTTATGCGGCCTCTACAACCCTACATGTGAAGGAAAGATACCTAATCTACAACTGTTGTACAATAGCCGAATGTGTTACATCTAGCGATCATTAAAAAGAAATTTCATTCTTCATTCATCAGTTGGAATATTTTTATAAACTCAAAGTGTATTCATAAAGGCAACGTTAGAAGGCCTTTGAGGAATATCCGCAAATTTGTAGAAGTAATTGAAAAAGTATAATTGCACAGCGAATCTCTATGCCGATCAAAGAATTCAACGCTCGACCACTCCAAGCTAGTCTAAAGCAATAAAATGTTGAAGACAACATGACAACAAATTAGGGAAGATATTTCAAGATAGTAAACCGCCAAAGTCAAGTGCAAAAAAATGGGAAGTCTGTTTTACTTATCAGCATGCTTATATTATACAATATCATACAAAAAGTTATGTACAACACAATTTATAAACAAAAAGACACAAAGATTTTGATATGGTGAATCCTTTACGTAATAAGTATATTTCTCCTTGTCATTTATGGACTCGAAGCAAGGCCGTGGTCCGGGGTGAACTTGCGCTCCGACCCCGATGTTTGGACGGGTGCATCGGGCCGTACCGCGGCGAGCACCGAGTGATTGCCAACTCGTGCGGTTCCCAAAAGCATGTCGATTTGCCAGACGCACGACCGAGTGCACGGTTACGGGGGATGGCGGACATATTTCTCGACCCGACTTTCGGCCCGACTCCGAGCACGCTTCTGTCGTTCGTACGCTCGATTCATATCCTCGTTCCACACCAAGCTTCTAGTTATCGACTGCCCGAGCCAAAGCATCTTCCGAGTTCTCACGTAGCAATACCGTCCGGGGCGAGCTTCGGGTACGTAGCCACATCACCCGAAGCACGCTGGCAGTTTTCACATGCTCGACTTGGAGCATGGACTTCTCTGGGCTTGCTTCGGGAAATGTGCCGATTTACCCGAAGTGCGCTTCGAGTTCTCCATTGCGCGACTCGAAGCAGCGGCATCCAAGTGCGAGCATCGGGTATTTCCCACTCTGACCCGAAGCGCTAGCCGATTTTCCTCGTGCACGACTCGAAGCAAGGCCATGACCGGGGTTAACTTGCGCTCCGACCCCGATGTTTGGGCGGGAGCATCGGGCCGGACCGGGGCGAGCGTCGGGTGATTGACAACTCTTGCGGTACCCAAAAGCGTGTCGATTTGCCGGACGCATGACCGAGTGCACGGTTATGGAGGATAGAGGACCTATTTATTGCCAACTCGAGCGTGCTCTCCTGGACGATATTGCTCCGAGAGAACTCGGAATTTGCTTTGGCTCGGGCATTCGAAAATTTGAAGGTGGTTATGGAAAGTTGATACGAATCGAGCGTACAAACGACGAACGCATGCTCCGAGTCGGGTTATGTCCGGCATCCTCCGTAAGCGTGTGCTCGGTCATGCGTCCAGCAAATCGAAACGCTTTTGAAAACCGCTCGAGTTGGCAATAAATATGTCCGCCATACCCTGTAACCGTGCACTCGGTCGTGCGTCCGGCAACCTAGAGGATGAGGAATCAGGTGATGTTGATAAATGAGTTCCTTCCCTTTCCCATGTATAACTAAACTATGTTGTTCATTGGTTGAGCCCGCTTCTTTACACAAAATTTTGGCCCTCCAATATCTTTCAAACATTTAGAGAATCCATATTTGACAAAATGATAAAATCATTGATAGCTAGAAAAGACAACTTTCCTTAATCTATTGTCCCTCTCTTTGCTTAAAAATGCAAAATCGATCTTTAAGTTAAAAGAGACAATAACCTCGATTAAGCAATCAATAACAGAACCAAGCTAGGAAGCCCTGGTAGACTAAAATTGCATGAATACTAATTGGGCTTTTAATTCCTTACCTCATTCATGAGAGTTTCTTGCATAGAAAGAGGATCAGCGATGTGCTATAAAGAAACTAGGAGGTACTTTTTTAGCATCATCTTTTGCGGTGAATGATGTTAAGAGAATCAATAGAATCAATTTGAATGGGTAGAAATTGCGATTCATCTCACTAACATTATCTTCGAGAACCTTAATTTTCATCGTTAACTCGTCCTTTTGGCGCTCTGGGAAATCGATCTTTTTTCTATTTGAAAATTTTATGAAGTAAATTTCTCGTTCCACTTATCTTGACTTTTCGAATGCACTCTAATTTGAAGGCTCTGCCTGATCTTGTAGGTTCCCCTAATTTATCTACTTGGGGAGAATCAGTCACACCATGACCATGAGCTGATCACCCTTAGGATGAAATAGAAATATGTAATGATTTCCATTATGAAGAATGAACTGGGGTAGGTGTAGGAAACCTTTATTCGACATCAGCCGATATTAACTTGAAAGATTGGCATTCATTCTTATACTTTACCACTTCAACTTCCAAGTCAAAGATCTGTTGATTTAGTTAAGCAATCTTTGTATCAGACTATAGCTGCTATTTAGAATCAGTACATGAACCTAGCTTCTTAGTCAGTTCGACCATTATAGTAACCTTTTACGAAACATGCTTCTCAATATCTTTTACTTTTTCCTGAGTTGATTTCAAAGTGATCTATCTTTAATATACTTCTCGTTCCACTTGCTCGCTTTTTCCATTGCCTATGGTTGAAGAACCGAATATGGAACATAAAAGTTGCTCATTCAGTGTTGACAACAATTTTTCCTAAATATTCTTAAGGCGTTGGCAAAAATCAAGGGTCCCAATTGATAAGGTCATTATTTCATCCTAATTTAGGAAACAAGAAATAACAAAATTTTAATAAAAATGAAAGAAACAAAAAATTAAGTTTCCATCAAACAAAAATCATTTTCTCATAAGCGATATTACATTAATAGAAACAACTATAATAGAAGCTAAAACTCAATTAATTTTTAGAATTTTAAAGGACATCATGAATCTTCTGAAAAGAGGAAGACAAAACAAAAAAAAACGCACTAAAAGGAGCATCAACAATAGAAGGAGAATTGGCTAGAGGAAACCCACAGTAGTCCCATTCTTTATGAGGGGCTAAGTCCATTATGTAGTAATTTCACATAATTAGTCTTGATTTTTTGAAGAAATTGATCCTTAGGGCTATCCAAGAAATTGAAATCTAGGGTTGAAAACTAGGTGTACACCTAATTATGGTAATGGAAAAAGCAGTATTTTGATAAGCGCAACTTGTTTATTATGGAGAAATTTTCTTTAAAGGTCCTTGTTAACCTGTCCAATTTACTCAGGTTCTCTCTTGATATAGGAGATGATGAATAAACGTGAATAAGTTTAGTAGCCTGTACATTGGTAATATGTAATGACCCGTATTTTAAACGATTGGACATTTGAATATTTGGTTTAAATTTTTGATTGTTAAATAAATGAAAGCCCAAAAACATGGCTTTTTGCCTATGGTTGAATCAAAACTTGAGACCGCATCTTTTGAGTACGGATTGATGTTGCGAATTAAAATGAGTATAATGATCATTTTATTTAGAGATCGAATGATATGATGGCGGACACAATCCCAAAATATACCAAATTAGCATCCTAGGGAATAATCTCAAATGGCGATGTGATTTATACCATTGGATTCAAAAAAATTAAGATGATGTACATAAACAAGTTTCGTGATGATCGGGCACGTCGTGTGATCATACAGACTCGAAACGTACAACCTTTTATTTCAAAAATCAAATAAACAAATAATAAGTATTATTATTTAAATCCCCAAATAGGTCTTTCCCTCTAATCCTTATTTCCCATTTACCGTAGCATTCCAAGAAAACCATGGTTTCTCGTCCATTCTTTCCTTCAAAAATCAAAATCTTCAAATCCGCTCAACTAAAAATCGCAAAACCAAATCCAGCGTGCTTGTGTTGATGAGAGCTTTGATTCTATGTCCTCAATTTGATGTACGACTATTGGCCAAAGTCGACCCATCCACCGTCGATTAGGGTTTGACTTTGCTAGATCTTATAGCAGCGATAGGAAGATTTAAGATTGGCCTACCGATGTTCATGCAAAGGAGCACCCATCTCTAGAGTTTAGCCAAGTCCAATCAATCCTAGCCATATGTGACCTATTTGAGACGACGAACTGGGCTGCTTGGTCATGATTGTAGATGGATGATCGAGCTTTGATTTTTCGAGTCTACGTTGAAGAGATTGCAAAGAGGGACAATTTGGCGAAGATAGGTTGTGATTTCATTGTGTATTGATTAAGAAATCGATGGGGTAAAGATGATAGTATGCACGATTATTCTTGTGCATGCATATAAGAATATGGAAAGAGGAAGAAGGGTTAATCACTTAATTAGGTAATTAATTTATTAACTAGTTAATTAATTATTACATAAACTCTTATCTTATATTGGCCATATCTTTTGCATATGAGGTCTGTTTTGGTTGTGGTTTCATGCATTATGCTGATGATGGGGAAAGCTACATTTTTATGCTAGTTGATTTTGATAATGTCAGTGATATTATCTCTCACCATGCTATAATTGGTTGTATAGTAGTAGATTGACGCTCAAAAATGATTTTTGGTATTAAAATGTGATTTTCCTGTATTTATATACCTGCTAGACTTTTAGAAAAGAAATTAAAATTATTTCAAAATGATTTATAAAGAATATTACATATTTTCCATAGATGTGTCACAGTTATGGAATTATTAGATTTGAGTTATTCTTGATATGATTTCCTACATTAATTTGTATGGATTGATTATACATGTTGTATTTATGCGGTCTTGGTTTTACGTATGGTTGTTGGCTGTATGCTTGGTTGTTTGGCTTTTTTAATTGAAAACGTCGATTAGTGGTGATTGGAATTTAGGAAATAGGTAAGTTGGGGTTTCACACATGTGGAAATCTAACGAGTGAAATAAGTTATAGAGGAGGGTTAGGAATGGATCTGAAGTTGGAAGCTGAGGCTTCGGACTACAAGATGGAGCCGGATGTTTCTGTTTTGTTTGTACTTGTATGTTTTGGTTAAGTACAAGACTAAGATGGTAGGTATTGAACACTGTAGAATTTACAATGTCCATCACTATTATGGACCGATGATTTGACTGATCTTTGGCTTAGACATCGCGGAGATTTCCTGGTGCGCATTGTAATAGTTTATTCGTGTAACCGAGTTAGATCCTTGATGTGATTGCTCTATGGCGAGTGATATAGACGGCAAAGCGATGATGCAACGCTTCGACACAAAAATTGGTACTTCGGATGTTGGCTAGTGTTGGGAGTAGGTTCCGAGTTAAATAGTTCAGGACTCTGTAGATCGTGCTGGAGGTGTTTGCTGGGTAGCATTATCGGGGATGTCAATGTACAACATGATGGACTTGAGTCATGGTGTGACATGGAGGTTGTTCTTCGTAGATAGCGAAAGTTGGGTTGAGTGAGTAGGGCTCGGATGGATGCGCATATGCTAATGGATCATTAATGCTTTAAAGTGTTTTCTATTGTACATGAAGCGGGAGAATGTATAGTAGGGATGCTCATGGATTGGTAGCAAGGATCCACATACCCTGGACCTATGGTGTTAGGTCTAGCGTTTAGCTTTGGGCTGCAAGACACATATCCAGCTTTGGGCTGCAAGATACGATAGTAGAATGAAGAACTAGGATTACCACTAGTTCCTAGCTTGGAAGTCGTACAAACTACCATATATGTAGAGCACACTAGGTGACAGTTAGTATTGTTTGATGAATGCTATGTTTTTTTTATGGTTGCTTCACTAGCCACCTATCAACCTAGGGATGTTACACGAGGTAGGTATTATGGTCGGGATACCTAGACACCCTGACTTGACTAGTGTAGAGAAGGTATTGTGGACGGAGATACCTAGACATCTAGATAGTTTACTTAGTATATAGTAGGTATTGTGGATGGACATAGCAAGGAACCCTGACAGATACTTAGTATGAAGTACCCTTTTTATGATGTTGTAGAGTAGCATATTATCAAAGTTATATGCTGACTCTTTGGTTGCAAGGATAGGTCTGCTATGATTCGTATAACCTCTGTTCCGAAAACTATATGAACTTTTATAGTATTTTGAGATTTTTTATCGCTCACACCAAACTATTGTCTGACCTGAGGTTTTTTGTTTTTCTTCCTATTATCTTGCGTATTCTTAAATGAGTAGATTGGAGAGAAAGTGTGGATGACATATGGAGTTCTGCAGATGGGCTAGTAGGAGGTGACGTTTGCTCATACTTATATGTGAGTTTTTTTATTGTGTATTCCATTGTGTGACACTCTGCAGCCTTGACAGTGTTTGGCTTACTATTATATGAGACATTGTATCAATTGAGTTTATTTTCTAGTTTTATATTTGTATTTGCTATTATATTTAATACGATGTGATGTGAGATATATGACAAGCTATTCAGTTATCAATGTTACGTTTCTCCTTCTTTTCCATTCTCTTCTATTTCCTCTTCTTTACTTCTTTTCTTTCATTTGGCAACCGTCCTACACCGTTAATGTAGGACAGTCATTACATTTGATATCAAAGCACAAGTTATATTATTAACATTAGTTGATATCACGATCCAGTAGAGATAGGGTAAGAGTTATTGCCTTAGACTGGATCTAGAGTGTGTGTGTGTGTGTATACGAGAGAGTTCGTATTTGTCATATATTTTGGTTTTTAAAATTATGTAGTAGTATATATAGTATATAAGTTGTATGGAACACACGAGCACTGTTGATATAGTTTTATTTGTGAGAGACTGATCATCCTTATTGTAGAATTAGAATGGTCTAGCATGAAAGAAAGACTGTTATTGACTTTATCTTTAGAGTTAAGGATTGGGAAATATTAGGGTCACTAACCCTTGTTGATAGGATATGTTCACGAGATGGTGCAAATCATTTTTTGCAATGCCCAATTTGTTCTGGATCGTTATGGTGGTCAAGGGAAAAAGGTTAGAATCAACTTTGCCGAGCTGTACAGAGACTACAAGAGTCTAGGAGGCAGACCGTTCTTAGGAACGGAATTGGCTATGGAATGGAACGATTGGATGGTTACTTGCGGACGATCTTCGATGACTTGAAGTTAGATGATGCCATGAGGTAGATGTTAACCTCTAGATAACTTCAAGGATGAACAACGAACTAGTTGTGTGCCTCTATGGGTTCAATTCTCGAGGATCACTTTACTTGGATTAGTCCATAGTTTGCTTCAAAGAAGATTTATCTTGACTTTTCCAAAGTCGGTGTTGGTTAGGGAGTTTGCTGATTTGAAGTGAGGCGATATATCTATTGTAACACTCCTAATTTTACTTAAACATTATTCAAGATATTAAAGTGGATTGATTAAATAGAATGATGGAAATGTATAAGGAGAACGAGAGTTGAAACTTAATAAGGTCGTGCCATACTTAATTAATCGAGTAAGATTGTTTAAACTTAACATATAAGAGAAAATACGAGGAGAGAAAAATAGAAAGATCCATCTTTTGATTCCTTAAACCCTCCCCCAAATATCATTCTCACTTTATTCATTCACAAAATGATCTAACCTTCGGTGGCCATCCACTCTGGGGGAAGAAGGTCATGAAGTTTATGGAGATTTATGAGTTAAGGCTTAAGGAAGCACGACACTAGTTAAATCTCAACTTCAACATCAATTTTAATGGGTAATAATAAAAAAGCCAACCCTTTTGCATCTTTTAGAGTTCAGTTATGGATAGTACCAGAATATTTATTCTTGTTTTGCCAAAATATGGTTGTCTAATCGTAATTTGGATAGAATAATGGTAAATGGAATTTTTATAGAATTAGTTAAATGGGTTTTAAGGGTAATACCTAAGATGTTAATTTCGAAATGCTTTAATTTTCTAATATGTTGTATAAAACATTATTATGGAGATGGGTTTTTTATTTCATAATTTTTCAAGTTATATAGATTATTTTATGAACTTCCTAAGAAGGAAATAGTATAATTTCAGGTTTTAATTATTTAAAATAATTAAATATGGTTTTGGCTCCAAAAATTTTATATGATAAAGAGAAGTATATTCTCAAATTTTAGGGAATTTTCGGAACTTTTTCCAAGTGATTATGATTTATTGTGGATTTAATATGCTAGAAAAGCATTAAAAGAAAATTAACTTTGAATATTAGTTAAATAATTTAAAGTGTGGTTTGGGACTTTAAAATCTGAGTGCAGCATATTTCTGAAAAGATTTAGGTAAAAAGATTTTTATTATCTAATAAGATTTTGATAAAAGAAAGATATGGTAAAGTATTTACTTTCAATAGAAATAATCTAGTTTTTATGTTAATTATGATGGTGCAATGCCGCATGTATTCTCTTCGAGCCTAAAGGAATGCCGCTTCCATGAAGGTCGACGTCTATAAGGATAGAAGCTTATGATGACTGCGTAGGTAGCTATGAATTGGTTTCATTAGTGTTGACGTTGATATTGTTGGCCACCTAACCTTAAGGCATAACTTTATCCTGATTATCGAAGTGTTCTAAACGATTTATCTATTGACTTAGCTCTTATCTCTTCTATTCTTTTCATTACTAAGAAAGTGATGCTGCTTATATTGACTTCAAAACTATGCATATTCTTTGATGGCATAGTAACCAAAGTAAGTTAAACCAAGATTTTTATAATGTAGTCGATGGTCTTGATGTCATTGTGCATCAAGGTTGATGACCTTATATACTTTGCTTTAATGTCGATGTGGCATGGTAATGATGCCACATCTCTTTCTCTAATGCTGACGAGACTTATATAGACGAAAAATATTTTATACGGGGGAAGAGGCCTATGTTTCAAAAGGGTCGATGACCCTATAACTTTGGTACATGGCCATATAACTTATATAAGTTAATGTTTTATTTTAATTGGTGGATAGAATATAGTTTATGAAAGTCAAAGAAGTCATCTTCAACATGAATTTATACTGAAAAAGAATCTAAGATTGGTTTTTACCTTGGGTGGAGGGTCAATGAGGTATAGCGTAGCTTGGATGTCTCCTATCTTCCTTAAAGGCGGAGAGCCTTATGTTTTCCATTTTGATGAAGTCATTTGGGATACCAATGATAATTTAAATTATAAACTTCGACACTATCACTAATCTATATTAAATTGTTAAGTGGCGGTAAGCCATATGTCATATGATTTTTTTTTTAAACATTGGGGATACCAATGCTGTTTTGATTATAGATGTCGACAATATCATTTGAGAGACCAAAATAGATAAGTTTTGTCAAACTAAATGTTTCATAAATGAGACTTTATCAATGGGGATACCAATGCATTTTTTTAAAATGAGTTCGACGTTGATTGTTTGGGGATGCTATTCTATGTTAGTTTGAATTGTTTTAACTTTAAGGAGGAATAACCTAATTGGGAACATCAGTAGACCTTGGTTAATCATGTGTGTAACAAGAATAAAATTGTAAATAATGGGTTCATATTCACCCTAGGAACAATATGGGATGTGAGATGGATAGTCTTTATGAGGATAATGAAGGGTTTATAGTCATCCTAAAAAACATATGGCTTATGTGATGCATAGTCCATATCATTTTAAGTTAAATGGAATATGTGTGATGGATAGTTCACCTAAATTTATATAATTAAACTACATGTGATGGGTAGTTAATGTGATAGGGGATGGTTAATCCAAGTTATAACTACATATAAGATGCATAGTTCTCATAATTTTGAATATGCTTATATGTGATATAAGTAGTCCACATAATTATAAGATGGATAGTCAGATTAAAATAAGATGGGTAGTCTGTTTAAATTATGATGGGTATTCATTTCAAATTAAGATGAATAATCTAATGAACTGGGATGGGTAATTCATTATACATTGCATGATCATAAATGCTATTATCGATGTGGTTGCAGGAGCTTAATATATGGCTACTAAGTTATAGTTAAGACAGTAATGAGGGGAAAACCAATTCCGCTCAACGGCATGGTCTCACAAGTTATCTATTTTGGTTTAAGAAGGTAGGTTATTATTCCCACCAAACTGTTGTCTGACCCGAAGTTTTTAGCTCTCGCGTTCTCTTTTGAGTGGCTCGGGAGTAAGCGATTTCATGTTTCTAGTTAGACGAATAATCTTCCAGAAATGTGCACGAGGCAATTTTGTTATTAGGAGCTTTATCTATTTCTGCCGTGTAGTTTGGTTTTGTCTATTTGGATTTAATGGAAAAGTTGTATAATTGCCAACTATTTGTCTCTGTTCAACCAATGGGGCATCATTATATGTCACTCTTGGAGTATTTTTTATAGTTATATTTTCTTTGAACATTGGATTACGAATGGGATTATGTAATGAATATGAAATATCATTTGTGAAATGAGATGTGAAATTTTTTTATTAAACTGTGTTGACATTTTATCATATTCATGTGCTTCTGATTATAAATATGATCAACATAGTCGAATTTTGCCATTTAGAACTAATAATTATAGATGACCATAACATCGGTTGTAATTATTTTTGGGCCTTAGAATGGAGAATGTTACATCTGTGGCGAAGTATGTGGCTAAATTCGATGTGTTATCGAAGTACGGTTTTTTCCCGTTGATGCTTCATACAAGAACAATGGAAAGTTTGATGTTAGGTTGAGTGATCATCTTGGGAAGTGATAGATTGGTCATATAGATGAGGGCTTTGAGAAGACGATCGAGAAGAATTTATATGGAAAGAGCCTATACCCAACGTAGAAGAGTTGTCCCAAACCAGTTGAGTAGGGACAAACCATGGAAGAAAATGTATTAATTTACGTTCTGAATTCGTCGAGTGCTCCAACGATGAAAGAGAAGGGAAATGGCATCACCTTTTGAGATATACTTTTCATTTATGACATTTCCATACATGTTTTATTTGGCGTCGAGGTTTTATATTCCCTTGCATCTAGATTTGATGGAGATACTAGGATTAGCAATCGAGATAATTATCGACCTTTGATTATGATGGACCTAGTTAGGGGCTCAGCTAGCCTGTGCATGGTTTATCGTGATTTTGTCTTATTGAGTTATGGATGTTTGTTGTTGTTTGCTACTAATTTTTTTGGAGTTTAGTTGGGTTGATATTATGGTTTGGAAATGGACTAGCTGAAGGGGATATGGAATAGTGGTGGATTTTGAGAGGCCGTTGGTGACGATTGGGGTTGTGGAGGAGCAAAGAACAGTGATTGGCTACCTATAGCGGATGTGGATGGTTGGCTTTCTATATTCACTTGATATTCCACATGATGAGTTCTCATCTATGCCAATAGCTATAGAGTGTCTAGACATATTATATAAGGTGACCGGATTACGACCATATGGGGGATAGAGGTCTGTATCGATTGGTTAGAGGAGGTGGGCTGCTAGTTATGTCTTTAAGGAATATGGGGCCCAAAGAGCTTAGGAAACTAAAGGTAGGAGCAAATGAACTTTCTAAGTGATGGTTCATTTGTGTGAGTATATTTGGGTAGGTTGCTCTTCTAGTGTTTGTCGGTAGGGAAGATGGCTCTTTGGAGCTGTTTGTTGATTGCCATAAGCTGGATGAGATGACGAACAAGTTTCTACTCTTGTTTATTAATGGCTTGTTCGATCAATTCAATAGTGTGAGGATGTTCTGTTAGTTGGGCTTACGATGATTTCACCAACTAAGAGTATTTAGAGGGAGTGTTCCGATTATTGTGTTTTGTACACTATCTTGATTTTTGGCTTGGATTGGTTATGCAGTTCGGGCTAACCAATGTGTCGGTATACCTTGTTGATCTCATGTACCTGTTTAGTGAGGTCACTTAAGTGAGTGTGCTTATGTTCGTTGATGATACTTTAATTTACTCATGGGCAATAGAGGAGCACAAGGAACGATTGATGATGAGATGCTTAGGTCACGTTGTTTTAGAAGTAGGACAAAGTTGTAGATCTTGTAGTTATGGCAATCTTGAATTTGAATAGACCTAAGGTAGCTGCATCGTTAACCTATTTGATGAGAGAGGATCAGACTTTTATTTGAGATGCGAGGTGCAGATGCGTGTTAGTGAGTCTAAACGAAAGGTTGACGAGTGCACCGATCTTAGTCATTCCGAGTAGGAACGAGGAGATGATAGTACACACATGCCTATGGCACTTAATTGTATGCAGTATTGATACCAAAAGATAAGGTTGTTACATATTAGTCGACAACTGAAACCGTATAAGAGGAAGTATCCAACTCTTGATTCGGAGTTGGAGGTGATAATGTTCACTTTAGAGAGTTGGAGGTACTGTCTATTAGGAAAGGAACTAGAGCTATTCAGTGATACCACATTATTGGAGTATCTCTTCTTCAAGAAAGATCTTGACCTTTACCAGAAGCGATGGATAGAGTTCTCAACCTCCTGTGGATTTGACATTTCCAATACATCCGTAAAGGAAATGTAGTTTTTGATGCTTTGAGTGGAAGACATACTAGTTGGGGAGCAATATTCCTAGAGTCCTTGAGCTTATCATTGGTTTTGACTTCAGAACTCGATGGGCTAGGACCACATGTAATGGCTTGTTTAACCATCCGACCTACTTTGATTTAGTGAACAAGTACTAGTCAGAGGCGTTACGAAAAACTAGTGATGATCATTGCTAAATTATAAGAGCGTGTGGTATTTGCAGAGGTGATGTAGTGTGGACTCGACCGATATTGTTAGTTCAGTAGGTTTGAGAGAATATTTATTCTTACATAGTGGGAACATATATTTATTGAATGCATCATTGGATTGCCGATGATGGAGGGTAGTATGATGGCATTTGAGTCATAGTCGATTAGTTAATGAATAATGCTAGATTTGTATTCCTTAAGTCCAGTAGAACGACATCCGAATTCGTTGATTTATATGTTGGATGGATAGTGTGATTCCACTGTGTTCCAAGAGCATTGTAAGTGGTTGAATCCCGTTGTTCGATAGTGGGTTATGGAAGAACTTATAAGAGGCATTTGGATATTTGGCACCAAATTGATTATATGATACCGAGATTGAACTAGAGATTTTGAGACCTCGTAGGCCTATTCATACCGATAGTTGTGATACAAAATAGGTTAAGAGAAGGACATTAAAATAGCAGAGGTTCAATGGAAGTGAAAGCGAAGGTGATAGGATATGAGAGACCGAAAAGAGCATGAGGACCACTTATCCAAATATCTTCACTTAGAGAAATTTTATTTTTATTGTCAGCTTTCATATTGGATATTATATTTTATGCTTTATACTAGATAATTCAGTATTTCGCACGCTAGGATAGGCATGGATATTACTTTTTGATGATAGATCTCATGTATGCATGTTTGACCGGATTATTAGCATATGAAATGATAGCCTATATTTGTATGGTTATTAGGCATGTGGGATAGTTATGGTTTGATATAGCACACTTATTTGAGATGATATCTATATATGAGCTAGTATATTTAAAGATATGACATGTGTATATATATATCCTTGTGGTATAGGGATTTTTCCCGGACCTAGCCGTGCAATGGAGGTTCTACCAAATTTTTTTAGAATCTGAGAAACTTTAAGGGCTTAGGGATTAGGAGACATTCTCTTTGCTTTGTGATTCTGAGGATGAAATCTTTTTAAGTAAGGGAGAACGTAACGACCCCTGTTTTTAACGATTGGATACTTAAATAATTGATATTTACTAGTTAATTAAATGAAGGCCCAAAAATATGATTTTTCGAATATTGCTGAATCAGGACTCAAGAGCTATTGAGTTTGTTTGAGTATAAGGATCGCTATACTTAGAGATAGGGCTATACGAATGCCGAAACGATCTTGAAATACGTGAGATTAGCATCCCGGGGTATAGTCTCGAATGGCGATGAGATTTATACCGTTGGATCCATAAAAATGAGGTGATGTACATAGACGAGTTTCATGGGAATCGGATGCGTCGTGTGATCATATGGACTCGAAACCTACAATGGTTTGGATAAACTAATGATTAAATACTATTATTTAAATCCCCAAGTAGATCTTTCCCTCTAATTCTCATTTCCCATTTACTATAGCATTTTTAAGAAAGAAAATCATGGTCAGTCTTCCATTCTTCCCTTCAAAAATAAAAACATCTAAATCCTCTCCACTAAAAATCATGATACCAAATACAACAAGCTCGTATCATTGAGAGCTTCGATTCTATACCATGGATTTGATGTACGCTCATGTTGGTCGAAGTTAACCCATCCACCGTTGATTAGGGTTTGACATTGTCGAATCATGAAGTAATGATGGGCGGATTTGAGATTGGCATAGCGACTCTCATGCGAAGCAGCACCTATCCCCAGAGTTTGACCAAGTCCAATCAGATCTAGCCGTGTGTGACTTATTTGAGCTAATGACCGTGGCTGCATGGTCATAATTGTACATGTATGATCGGGCTTCGATTTTTGAAGTCTAGGTTGAAGTGACCTTGAAGTGGGATGATTTGGTGAAGATGGATCATGATTTCATTGAGTATTGAGTGAGAAATCAAGAGGGCAAAGAGCATGATATGCAAGGTTATTCTCATGCATGCATATAGGAATGTGGGAAGAGGAAGAAGAGTTATTGCATAATTAGGTAATTAATTCGTTAGTTAGTTGATAAATTATTTAAATGATCTCTTACCATACATTGGCCATATCTTTTGCATATGAGGTCCGTTTTGAATGAGGTTTCTTACGTTGCGCTCGTGATTGCGAATTCTACATTTTGGCATTGGTTTGAAGAGATTTTAATGACGTAAACGATATTAGCTCTCACCATACTATAATTGGTTATATAGTATTAGAGTGATGCTCGAGAATGATTTTGGGTTTTAAATTATGATTTTCCTATAATTATATACCTGCTAAATTTTTTATAAAATAATAATAAAACTATATTAAAATAATTTATAAAAAAATATCACATATTTTCCATCAACGTGCCGTAGTTAGGTAATTATTATATTTGAGATATTATTGTTATGATTTCCCACATTAGTTGGTATGTATGGATATACATGTTGTATGTATGTTGTTTTGGATGTATGTATGGTTGTTGGATGCATGTTTGTGTTTGGTTGTTTTGGCTGAAAACGTTGATTAACAGTAATTGGGTATTAGAGGAACATCTTGTACATTGGGGTTTCGCACATGTAGAAACCTAGCGAGCGAGAAAAGCTATAGAGGAGGGTTAAGATATGCTAACGAATCTAAAGATGGAAGATGAGGCTTCCACTATGCAATAAAGTGAATCAGACAACAATGATCACACAATATATGATAGATTTTCTGTTATCCCACCTTTTCACACAATACAAGAAATGACCATTTGTTGTCTAAAGAGCCGTTGAAATCTTTCATCTTTTGTCTGAATAGCTCGTAAAATCTTTACGAACATGCATGTTATTCAGACAACATTTTATTTGTCGTCTGATATAAGTTATCAAAATTTTTAGTTTTGGCTCCATCTTTTCGTCCTCAATTATTTCATGGCCGCTATTTTTATTTTTTTCCACCATGTGTTTGTTAATTATTTCCCCTTCTTTTCATTTCTTTTTCCACTGTCCCAAATTAGAGAATCAAATGATGACTTTTGGGCTAGCTTTATTTAGGTCTGAATAGTCCATATAAGTTCGTCATTTTTCGTTGAACCTCTTGACTAAGACCGAGTTTTATACCCATTCGAGATATGTTGCATCATGGATAAAACCATTCGCGATTAGCATATCCACTTCTTCTCTTAATGCTTTGGACCATTCGGGTCCTATGCTGCGACTCTTCTACACCACTGGTGTATACAAGGGATCAATATTAAGTGCGTGGTATAAAATTTCTGGAGACACTGCGCACATATCGAAATGTGTCCAAGTGAAATCATCCAAGTTGGTGTGAGGAATTTGGTGAGTTCCAATCGCATCTTTCTTCCAAGATGCGATCCAATCTTCAAGACCTGTGTTGGGTCATCCGTATCGACTGGGAAAGACATAGTAAATTTTGCCAGTGCTGTTTGCTTCTCCCCTGAACTCTTCTTTCTAGTATCCAAAGCCTTATCGAATCGGCTATTGTCCCCAATCCAGAGGTGCTCTGTAGTTGCTTTTCAATAGGTTTACGAATATGGAGAGTTCTCCCCATATTCTCCCCCTTTTCTTTTCTTCTAGACTCGCATCGTTCTACGATGTAGCACTCTCTAGTGGCACTTTGGTCCTTTTTGATCACCCCAAATCCATTCTTTGTCGGAAATTTCATGTTTAGATACCAATCAGCTAAAGCGATCCTGGAATCTACAAAGCGGGCCGATCCAAGAAAGCATTGTAGGTGAATATTTCATCTACAATCACAAAGGTTTGGATAAGGATGACTCTTCAATCACCTTGTCTGAGTTCTAGGGGTAAATCGATTGTTCCAACAGGTTGCTTAGGTTCACCAATGAATCCCTGTATCTTGATTCGGTAAGCGGATACGTCTTTTATATTGATCTTCATTTGATCAAATGTGTTTTTGAAAAAGATATTAACAGAGCTGCTACTTTCTACCAATACTCGTCAGACCACAACTGGTTCGACACCTACTGTCATGACCATGGGGTTAAGGTTCGGAGGATCTATTCCTTGAGTATCTCGATTTCAAAACACTATGTCATTGTTCAGGGTCCTCTGCTACATGGCAGGAGTTCCATCTTCGAGCACAAAACATGGATCTTTCGAAGCATGTCTTAATGAGCTCGCATATCACTTTATTTCTCCCTAACTCTACTGCATGTGATAAGGTCCTTCAGATATTGTTATAATAATAAGTCTCTGGTCGGTCCGTGTGGTTCCCTCTGGTTACAACTTGGTTTCTTTAATCTTGGAAAGCTTTGAGTTCTATAGGCTGGTCAGGATTTTGCAGCTTCCTCACATACTGGTGAAGCTTGTTTTCCCAAATCAGTTCTTCAATCAGGTTCATCAAGTGACAACACTCATTCATGTTGTAACCATGTGTTTCATGGAAACATAGCAGTTTACTTAGCGCTTTTGCTATTCATTCACTTCCTTTTTGTGGCTTCTTCTATTCCTTCGCCCATTGTGCCACAAGGTAGATGTTCTTTGGAGTATCATGTGTAGTCTTTAAGCCTGAAGCCTTTAAGCTTCTAGCTACTTCTATTTCTCTTATTAGAACTCCGATTCTTCCTTTTCTAATTCTCGTCCTTTCCCATGTTTTCGGTGGCGTCCTGGAGGTATTTGCATCTTGGTTTGCCACTATATCATTCTGCCCAACATTGGTTGGTTACAGGTTAGCAGGCCTTCCTTCAAGCTCTTCTGCTTCTTCCAATCTCAAGTGCTAGCTCGCCTTTCAAATAAAGTCCTTCCTAGTGGTAGGTTGCTTCATTTTGATCCATTTTTCAAATTTATTTTCAGTATGGATGGCACAGATCATAGCCATGAAGGCCATTTCTTCATATGGGTTACTTACTTTAGTGACCGTGATGCTTAACCAAATCATGAAGGATTTCAAAGATTCATTTCTTCCCTAGAAAAGGCTGGAGTAGGACATTATGTCTTTTAGTTGGGCTGTTTGAAGCTTAAACTGATCAAGGAACCTCATTGTAAAGTATAAATGGATTTAGGTGGGTGCCTGGTGAACGGCATGGAGTCTAATAGGGAATGCGAGGGCATGGGATTTAACGATAGAGAGATATGCAATCAAAAAATGGATCATATTCGTCGTTTGATACCTTTTTACCCATAGTGTTCGAACTTCAGGACGGATACCCGACGTTTCCATTTGGTATGTAATTATCTGTTTTAGTTAAGTACATGAGCAGGATGGTTGGTATTGACCACTATAGAGTGGTCAATATTCATCACTATTGTGGATCAGTGATTTGACCAATCTTTGGCTTGGACATTGAGGATATTCAATGGTGTGCGACGTGATAGTTTATTTGTGCGATCGATTTAGAGTGTTGATGTGATTGCTCTATGGCTAGTGATTTAGATGGTCAGGCAATGATGTGAAACTTTGAAATGAGAGTTGGTACTTCGGATATTGGCTCGAGTTGGGAGTAGATTCTAAGGTAGATAGTTCAAAATTCTGTAAATCATGTTGGAGGTGTTGTCTCATTTTCATCATGGAGGATGGTGATGTATAAAGTGATGGACTTATAACTTCAGTTTGTGGCTCGTGAGGGTAGCAGGTACTGAAGATTAGACATCCCATATCTTCGGTTTGTGACTCGAATAGGGATTAGGTACTAAAGTGGCTCGTGGTGGGAGTCATGTAATGAAGGAATGTAGGGTTTGTTCCTTGTAGATAGTGAAAATTGGATTGAGCGAGTAGGGCTCGGTTGGATGTGTATGTGCTAAGGGATCATTGATGACTTGATGAGTTTTCTATTATACTCAAAGAAAAGGTAGTGTATAGTGGGGATGCCCATGGATTGGCAGCGAGGATCCATATACCTTGGACCTATGGTGTTAAGTCTAGTGTCTAGCTTTGGGCTGTGAGATACGAGGGTACAACGGAGAATTAGGATTACCGCTAGTCGCTGGCTTGGGGATTATACGAGTTTCCATATATTTAGAGCACACTAGGTGACAGTTAGTATTGTTTGATGAATGATATGTTTGTTATGGTTGCTTCACTAGCCACCTATCACCGTAGGGATGTCGCACATGGTAGATATTGTGGTAGGGATACCTAGACACCCTAACTTGACTTAGTGTGGAGTAGGTATTATGGATGGAGAAACTTCGACACCTAGATAGTTTACTTAGTATATAGTAGGTATCATGGGTGTAGATACCTAGGCAATCGATAGATATGGAGTATGGAGTGCCCTTTTTATAATGTTGTAGAGTGGCATATTATCGATGTTATGAGCTAACTCTTTGGTTGTAGGAACAGGTCAGGTATGGTTCGTATACCCTCTGTTCCGTATACTATATCGAGTTTTATAGTATTTTGAGATTGTTTATTGCTCACACCAAACTGCTGTCTCATCCAATGTTTTATTCTTTGCTTTCTATTATCGCAATGTTAACCCAAAAAAATGGATCAAAACCTTAGATTGAGTGTGAAAGAACCAGTCTTGTTCTTATAGAGCAATAATATATAAAATAGATGTAAAAAGAGCAGAAGTTGGAAAAAGACAAGAAAGATTTTTATACTGGTTCGGTTGTTTATAAAGCCTGCATCCATTTTATAACTTTCTATTAACTGACTATGGTTACAAGTTGAATCAGATTACAATATAGTTGAATCTCTTAAGTTAGATCAAGTCACTAGTGCAAGATTTTATTGAAGAATCACAGTGAACCCCTGGATAACTGTTGTGAGGGAGGAAAAGAGTGAAGAATAGTTTCTACAGAGTTCTAACAGCCAGTCTAGAAGACCCCTTAATGTTGTAGATATAATTGTATTTATAGGGGTGGGAGAGCTCTTGGGCTAGGCCGCTTTGCTAGGAGCTTGCAATTGAAGGTACGAAGATTGTGACGACTCGACTTTCTTACCACAGAAAATCGCATCATCTTTAAGAAAGAAAGGGATAGAAAAAGAGAAAAGACAGAGAAGAAGGAAAGAACAACATAAGAATCTAAACAGCGGAACGAATAAATTATATTAATAACATAAACATTACATAGTATCACATACATCAGAGATACACAGCTAAACAACACATACTAGACAGTTTTAAACACCTGTCTAGTTATTACAACTCAATACAAATCATACAACTCAAAACTACAACTCAGAGAACACACAGCGGAAAACTATATAGCTATACGAAGAAGCCTCCTGCTCCATTTGCTCCTTCAGATTTCGTCAAGCCAACCTAAAATCCTAACCTGAATCCCTTGGCTACTCGTAAAAATTTGAGTACCCAAGAGTTTAAGAAAAATAGAATAAATTCCGGGTCAGACATGGGTCTGGTGTGAGTAAACGGTTAAAGTTGCTTAACTTTAAAAACCTTTCGAAAGAAAAGATATCACGTAAGACTTCCCATACATAAACATGGAAAAGTTTTTACCTTAAGCTAACCAAAACATTTGATTGGAAACCTGATGATATTATAATAGTGTCTAGGGTTTTCAAATAAATAAGAAATAGCCGGAATTGTTACATTCATTAAATTCCAGCTACTAGCCACAAAAGTGGGTAATACAATTAAAACCGTTGGCACTTATTGGATTTTGGATTCCATACAATGGCAGGGCTACTGGGGTAACGCCCGTCAGTGGCCTAGATCACCGTACCGAGGAGCCACCCTAACTCCCCTGCAATACAAAGCCGGACCCATTCCTTACTGAACAGTTCCAAATAAGACAACCCCGACGGATGTAGCTATTCAACCGCCCACACAGTCGAAATAAAAGGGACCTCTAGACAGGGGTAAATCTTACTCTCAAGTGGGGGCTACCCACGAAGCTTTGCTGGACCTCCCCTGTTTTAGCCATTTCCGGTTGATGAGGCTTGAGGCTACGATTACCTTTAGTGAAAACATCACTTAGGATGCTCATCGTCCATCTGACGATGTTCTGAAAGCATTCAATCCATACAAGTTCGTTCCGGGTTCGAACGAAATCGAAGGCAGTATCTTGTTACACTCATTTTGGAATCACCCTCAGAGTTAACGACAATAACCCTTGCATTCTAAATCACCATCTCGAACCTATAAGAACTAATTCCGTCAAACTCATTATGGAATCACCCACAGAGTTATACTGACGTATAGCCCTTACACCTCGAGTCTTCACAAAGCTCCACTTTGAATTCACGACCTAACGTTATTTGGAATCGATGTGGTTTTCGGATATCCAAATATGAAAACCCGATCCCGGTCTCATCGAAATCCAAAGTGTGTCTTTTAAGTCCAAGTTGTTTTAAAGGTTTTAAAACAATTCAAAACATCATCTATATACACACAAATAGATAACTCACAAATCACAATTGATAATCAACATTATCAAATAACAGGTGATCCACATTATCAATATCATAATAGATAATCCATATATCAACATCCTAATTGATCATTTATGTAATCATCACAATGCAACCAAGCATTCATATCACACAACCATACTTATCTCATTACCGAGATCACAAAGCATTCAAGACAATTAATGTCATCCATTCATACATAAGCAATGATTTACTCATACCATAATATAATTAATTTAAAATGAATTAAATTAACTATCTCTATCTCTAATTAATTTAAAGTGAATTAAATTAATTACCTAATCTCTTAATTAATTTAAAATTAATTAAATTAATTACCTTCATCACAATTAATCTTGCTTACCTATTCTTCAGTTAAACAAATTAATTAATCATCATCCTAATTAACCAACCTTGATTAATTAGCTCTTAATAAAGTAATTAATCCTTAATTATTTTCATTAATCATATCAATTAATGAACTTTAATTAATTACTTCCATTAATTAATTAACTTTAATTAATTACATTATTTCTTAATTAATTACATTAATTAATCATGCTTAAATTAATTACTTTCAATTAATCAAATATAAATATTAATTAATTATTTTAATTACTTCTTAATTACTTCATAAATTCATTGATTTATTACACCAAGTAATAAACCTTTAATTACTTTAACCAGTAATTACCCATTAAAAATTACTTCCCAATCAGTAATTTTACCTTAACTCAATTACCTCTGTAATTTAGCAATTACTTATCTTAAGTAATTTGCCTTATCAAAACATATTAAGTAAACATACTTAATCTCTAATCAAGTGACTATTTTTAATTAATCAACAAATTAATTAGCTTACTTGATCACACTTATCTCATCAATTAAAATTGAGTAATTCATTCCTTAATTACTCTTTAACCAAATTAATCTTCAAATAACAGATTAACTATCATCAACTATTAATTAATAAACCTTAATTGTTAATAAATTATTTAATATAAAGTAATTAGTCACTAATTACTTTTATAATTAATTAATTAAACTTAATTAACCAATTAATTATCGCTTAATCATTAATTAATAAACTTAATTATTAATTAACAACCTTAACTACAAATTAATTAATCCATAAATATAATTAACTAATCCTTATTTAAAATTAATTAACCTTAATTAAAAAAAGTTAATTAATAATTAATTAACTAGCATTATATTTTAATAATCCTTTAATTATTAATTAAGAAAACCCAATTAAAACTTAATAAAACCTTTATTAAGTATTAATTAATTACTATTTTAATTCTTAATTAATTAATTAATAAGTAATTATAATTTAATTAATCATTTGTCATTAATTAAACCACCATCTTATTTAATAGTTAATTAAATAAATAACTATACTTAATTAATTACTTAATTAACCCCTTTAAAATAATAATTAAATTAATTAATTAACTTAAAATTCCCTAATTAACTAACTAATTAAAAATTAATAATACTTAATTATTATTTAAGATAAACATTATCTTAAATACATCTTGAAATCTTTAATTAACTTAATTAATTAATTAAATTAAATTATAAAGAAAACATTAATTACTTTTCTTAATTATTAATTAACAATTCTAATTTCAAACTAATAAATTATCTTAACCTTTAATTGTTAATTTTAAATCATTTTCCACTAATTAATTTAAATAAAACATTTACTTAAAATTCTCTTTTATATTTCAAAATAAGTTTTGAAATAACATTAACTTAAAACATCTAAACAAATCATGCAAATTCATTTATAAAAACAAATCAATTTAAAAAAAAAAAGAACTTAACTTAGCTTAAATTTTTAAAGTTTAAACTTACCTTATTTTAAATTGAAAATATGTTTAAGCATTTTTATTTGGATTCAACCCATATACATGAATCCAAGAAAACATGTACATCTTCCTTTTTCTTCTTTATTTATTTTTTTAAAACAAATTTTGATTTTAAAATTTAAAAACTGTTTTAATTAAGATTTTGAAAACTGTTAAACTCAACAGTTTAACACTGCACACGAATACCCAGATCAACACGAGAATTACCCCGAGCCACAATAAAAAATACTCGAGTTTACCCCGAGTCTCCTCCCTTACTACCCGAGCTAAATCCCAGTAACACAAAACAAAACAAAACCCAAATCACATTGACATCAACCAACTCCACCGTGCAACCTGCACCGATGCCGGCTCCACTCCGACCAACGTCGAACCCACCAACAAGCCATTCCACCACCCTACAAACATCCACGACCCACAGAACACCATCACCTATCTCCATTCAAAATCGAGCATCCTCGTGGTTACTGAAACCCAAACATCATCAGCAAAACCCCAAAATCGCCACCTCCGGTCAACAGCAAATGCCACAACTCCGGCCATAGTTCACTGACCCACCACGCTTCCTTTACACCAATTTTCTTCAAGCTCGATGCAGTTTTTAAGATACAGTAGTCAATTTCTGGCAAGAACTCAAAACTAGGTTAAAAATGAATCTCTTGGCTAAATCAAACTATTCAGTGATTTATAAATTCTTCAACTATTTTTGATACCCTCACCGATTCCTCATCTAGCTCCATCCAATCACGAGCACCCCAGATCTTGGGATCATCAGAGATTTGCAGAAACCCAATATGCAGAAAACCCCCAATTCCACCCTCACTAATATTTTAAAAATTGTAAATTTCTTTCCAAAATTCATACTTCCCAATGCCAATCTAGATCATAAAGTTATTTCATTAAATTTTAACATTTGATTTCACACATTGGTGATTAAGTATCACTGCTTTGTTGATTTACCAGAAAACTTCAAATACCAAGACTCTGTTCATCTTTCAATCTTAATTAATATTTAAACTGATTCATCTTGTTTAAATTCTAAGACTTAACTATTGTTTAAATATAATAGCTTGAAAATTTCTGACTATATCTTAATTTTCAGTAAGGTGAAACATGAATATAACATGCACAGATTCAAGCTTTACAACACATTTGCAGACAGATATAAATTCATATTTACAACAATCATCATCATAAACTTATATAAAATCAGATAATTACTGCTTTATATTTTAGTAAAATTGTTTACTCTCCTCAACCTAAAAGAAGACAGTGCAGAGATTTGATAAAAGACTGGAAGTTGCAAAAGAATTTGAACTTGAAGCCTTAAAACAGAAATTCCCACAGCCCCTTTAAATTTGCTTTTCAGATTGTATTTTGAAAAACTTGGAAACATTTGAGCCTGAAGCTTTAAAAACTGAAGCCCTGAAACTTGCATGCACTTGAAAAATTTGAGGTAGACATCCAAATATGCAGAACTGGGTGAAATTTGCATCAAGCTTTTGAAAACATTGAGTGGTGTTTGAATTTGAAGGATTTATTTGGTCTTGAGAATAAACTGCAGACATGCAATTTGGTTTGCACACAAAAATTCAGGTTTTATGTTGATTTGAGCATTTGTTTTGAATTGGGGAATTGATTTTTTTTTTGGAATAAACTGCAGGCTTTAGATCATAGAATGATTTGCACACAAAAATTCAGGTTTTTGAACATGGTTTGAATTGAAGAATTGATGCAGATTTTAATTGAAGATTTCTAGTTTTGGGTGTGGAATGAAGATGCATGATGATTTTAGTTTTCTTTTTAGAAATGAACAAAGAATTTTAGATAAAAAGAAAGATGGAGAGATGGTGTTTTAAATAGAATTTTCAGATTTTATTGACTTAAAAGAAAATTAGAAACAAATGGACACTTGTTCTTTTACTTACACAAATGTTTTACACTTGCTAACATAGTGTTTTAGAACAAACATTTGTTACTTCTTATGTATATTTATTTTAAAAGAAATTTAAGGACTTTTTTAAAAATATTTCCTAATTAGCAAACATGTTTTCTTAATTTAAAAAATACTCTTTAATTAAATATCAAATAAACAAATACACTTATACATTTATAAATGAATGCTAAATTTATATAAAATAAACTCTTTAAAAAGAATGAAACCAAATATAATTTAAATAAAGCTATATACAACATTTCAAACTTATTTTAAAGATGCTTTTTCAAAAGCTTTGTATTTATTCTTATTTAAATAAATAAAATTCCAAATTTCTATAAAACAGACCTTATTTTTAATTAAAAACATTATCTATATATTTTAAACCCAAACTACATTAGTAATATGTATGTATATTCTTGAATTCAAATTTATATTCATTTCAAAGTCAAATTTAAAAATAATCCAATATTAAAATCAATTTAAATAAATAAATATCAATTTTTAAATAAGCACATTAATTTTTTTTACAAATAATATATCCTATTTTAAAATCAATTTAAAATACATAGATATAAATACATTTTAAACACACTTATAAACTTTGAAAACAATATACCAAGTTATAATCATAATTAAAATATTACTTGGTTAATTATCTTTGAAAATAACAATTTTATCAATTTCAAATAATTAAAATTAAGAGATTATCAACATTTTAAACTCTTGGAAATTCCGGGATATTACAATCTCCCCCCTTAACAGAATTTCGTCCTCGAAATTTAAAACAAAGATAATCCAAAGTTTTATTTTATTTCAACCAATTCAAACATACATAACAACCCTACACTATCAATCAAACAAACAATTTCATCCAAACAACCAATTCAATCAAATAAATAACACTAGCTATCCGGACACAGATCCGGATAAACTTCCAAAAAATTTCTCGAGTTCCCCAGTACGGACACGGGGATACTCGCTCTAATAAATCCAAACTAGCTATACTTATAAGCTACTAATTTCCTATTCAGCTAGATCTATAATCTACACAAGATACCAGACCACAGACATGTCTGATCAACTACAAAATCCTTCACAGAACTACTGGTCTCAAAACCAATGATGACCAAAACACGTACTCCCTCAGAGACACGTGAAATAATTTGAATTCCAGTCTTCCAAACTGTAACGGCCCAATATTTTCAACCATTCGCATCCGCACATTGTCGGACTTGAATTGTTCAAAATACTGCGTTGTAGAATAAATTTGGCAAAACTCAGAATATACAATAAATAGATCACAGAATCACATACACAGATATCAGAATCTCGCAGCGGAAATTAAAAATTTCAGTGGTTCATGAAGCCACTACAAATCTTTGATCAACAGAATTTACATAGTTTAGAATCTGCAATACAGCTTTAGACATACATAGGAACAGAGTCTTCCAAAGCCTTGCTTGCAAAAAGATAAAGACTGAAAAGGCTTCCAGCAGCACGAATGATCTACGGGATGTCCTAGCTCCAGATAGAACTGAAAACCGCAACTCAGGCTGACCCGAGCGTAAAATAAAACATAACACTCGAGTCAGGACATACATACTTATATAATGTAAGCTAATTCAAGTGTACTGTAATATAGAGCAAGTAACTTAAAGGATGCTTGGGACCGTCCATCCTCTAAGGATCCGTTAAACTATTTACTATGTAGTATATTGCGCTATTATAATAGTGTCTATTTATAAAATAAACATACTTTTTTCTTAGCATTAAGGGGTTACCCATATAGCCCTTAACACGTAATAGTCCCAGTAGTCCATCCAATATCATAGCTCCTCCTGATCGGGAAGCAACTAGAGGATACCACACGGGCTACGGGAGAAATCTAAACTCGTACAAGGCTCGGTATGGTAGATGACACGGCACAACTAGGCAATGCCAGGGTAGATATACCAATTGCTATCCAGGCTGGTGGAAACGCGTAGCCGCAGTTACCGCCCACCTCGGACTAACTCCCCAAAATCAAAATATAGAGGTGGCCACCGAATCAATCCAAAATCATAGTATAATATCGAAGAGGAGCGTCCGATCAGAGGAATGACCTCATTGGCCTGGAATTGCTCCTGTTTTAGCCACCTTATGCCAACTCACGGGAGTCGGGTCCACGTATTTACCTTACAGGAAACGCCACCACCGACCTACTTCATTCTGGAATCTCCGCCGCGTACACGGTTGGTCAAAGTGGTTTTCGGTATCGACAGAGAGTATGTCCATATCCGATCCCGGTCTCTTTGCCAACCCATCGTTATTATAACCCGTGGTCATTTAAAACATTTTATACTTTAAAACCAAAATAAACATTTCCATTTCAAAACTATAAATACGATATCATTTTAAAACCCAAAACAATATGATATCGTTATATTCAAATATAATTCTTTCCAAAACCATACTGCTTAAAATTTATAATATCTGGAAGCCGAATATTTGAAATATATCTTCAAAACATAATATTTGGAATTTTTACTTTAAATCATAACTCCCAACACACAAATGGTTTGGATATTCAACGGTATATAGAATAAATGGTTTAACTTTATGGTTACTTTGTGAAGAAGATAATTTATATAGCTTTACAAATATATTTCTTTATTTAAAGTTTAAACCATAATTTAAATATCACTTTATGTCCCCAAATCCGTTACAATTCCTATATATATATATCCAATTGGAGTATTTCCTATTCAAAACTAAGTTTGGATTTTATTCTTTCAACAAATCAATGTTTTATTATTTAGTCTTGAATATTCCCATAAATTCCATAAATAAACTCCCAATGTTAGTCATTTAATATCTTCAAAATTCACTTAATACTAGAATATTCATCTTAAATTTATTAAGGAAAATCCAGTTATAAATATCATATCTTAAGATTTTCCAAAACTTAACATAAAATAAAATTTCTCAAATTCCATGAGTTTTAAAACAATCAATTCTAGATTCTGTAGCACTTAGGAAATGCTACCTAAAGTTACGGGTAAAACTAGTCCAATTTCAAAAAGACCGCATTTCTAAAAATGCTGTAGCAGATTGATTAACTAAATAAATATTTCCAAATATAACTTATTTATCTATTTATTTATTAACATTTATAACTCATTCAAAAATTAAAATAAAATCCTTTAAAGATATTAAATCAAATATTTAACTTCCAAAATAATTTTTTTTAAATATTTCAGAAAATATTATAAGAACCACGGGCCTGTATATAGTTCTCTAGCCTAGGTCAAGTGATACGGATTTATATCATTTCAACCCGTAATTTACAAAACCCCGGGTTCTATCATTTCAAACCCGCAATCCCAAGTTATCAGTTAAGCAGTTAACAGACTAGTTTAACAATAATCATTATTTCAGCCCATAACAATCCAACTTTAACAGGGAACTTGCAGTGGTGATTTAAGCAGTAAATAACAATTAATAATATAACTGCAGAAATAATATAACAGATAAATAACTGATGAGATGTCAATTTAAATGGGTTCATCATTCTACATTATACTACAGACAGATAATATCTAAATAGAATGTTTACACATACACTTGCGATAATTTACACAATATATGTACATATGTCTGGTGAGAAAAACTCACCTGAAAGTTGCAGAAAATTTGAATACAAAACGACGATTCACCGATAAAGCATGACAGAGAATAACGATCAAATTCTTCTGACGTAGATTCAAATCTAGAACAAAATTTCAATTATGGAATACGTGACTTAAAAATTTACGATCAAAGAAAATGAGAATAGAACGGGGTTTGTTTGCTTTGCTCGACCACTCCACCGTGTACCGTGACCAAAACATACCCTAAACGAGAACCGGGTAACACTAAACTACGACAAAATTTCTAAAGGCTGACTGACAGAAGGTGAAGTTTTCCTACTCTATACTTTGTACATGTGCACACTCGTATCCCATGCAAACTCACGCCATGAATAGAACATAACACTACCCTGTGTCCAAAATTTTTTTACCCTGAGAAAAACTCAACTGCTTCGGGCCAAGCAAGTCGTTGCTTCGAGTCAGCACCTATATTGCTTCGAGTTAAATATGTCAAATCTACGGGTCATATGCAAAACTGGTGAACACTTATCCCTATTTCTCTGTTATCCGAATACTTACAGATGCCCATGTTTGTGTTGCCCAACTATCTTCTAACTCATATTTACTTCTAGAATTCAGCTTCACCATCAGATTTTTTTTTTTTTTTTTTCTCTTTTTTTTTTTTTCTTTTTTTTTTTTTTTTTTTTTTTAAAACCTAGTTGTTCCCCATTTCTACCCAGGCTGATACTAACTAAATATGCAGGCATGTATTACTAAATATGCAGACATGCACAACAGGGATGAAGTACTAACAGTACATAAAATGGAGATGAAGACTTCAACACCCAGGAAAACAATGACCAGACCAAAGTGCAACATTATGGATGCAATATAGATATGAAACTGAAACATATTAGATAATGTAAACTGGAATGGATATGAAGACTGAACATATCAAAAATTTTGAAAATACAAAGTTTCAAAATGAACCCAATAGGCTACAGTTACAAAACTCAAGTGAAGCAAATAATGCAACAGTAGCAGGTATATATGAATACAACCTCAATGCAGACAAGCAGACACACTATCTACATACATATATAACATCAAGCTATGATTCAAACAACAAGATAACATATGGTTTCAAGGGTCTGTTCATATTGTAAGAGCAGAGATATGGGATGCAGACAACTAAAGCATGGTACGAAGCAACATGTAACATTTCACATTTTATCAAAGTAATATAAGACAGTAGTGTGCAACTTGACATGCAAACTGCCACAAGACCAATTCAAGTGAAAATACCCAACTCAAATAAACCAACTAATGCAGACTGTCAAAAAAAAAAAAAAAAAAAAAAAAAAATGGATCAATAATGCAACCAGGTTATAAGGGACAAGCTATTAATACCTGTACAAGACTGCAACAATTCGAATGAGGGTGAACTCAAATGCATACAACAATTCAAAGTGCAAAGTGAGGATCATCATGCATGGACAGTGCAATGTGACTGAATACAAGTCAATGCCAAGAAAATGCAATACAAATAGGCAAACAAAATGGAAATGAAGACTGGAGCAACATGAGGCATGCAATACTCAGTACATATCTTTATTACAAGAACAATTATGCACTTCAACTACTTAGTTAAACAAAATATTTTAGTAGCATCTGCACTTACCAACTTATCAATTTAAAAACAAAAACTTGGTGCAGCTGTTCTTATCAGTTTAAATCAAAAATTGATATCATTTGTTCTTAACAGTTTAAACAAAAAAAAAAATCAAATAGTATCTGTTCTTATTAGAATTAAAACAAAACCAAGTAGTATCTGTTCTTGACAATTTTAAAACAACCCAAATAGTATCTGTTATTATCAATTTAAAAAGAACAAAGTTATGAAAGTATTAGTGGTTATCAATTTAAAACAAATCGCAATTACTGTCTGTTCCTACCAGTTTAAAACTTAAAACTAATAACATCTATATCATAATCATATGCAGACTTGCCAAACTTCCTAGCCTAGACAACAAGTCACAGATCTACATACAATAATTATGGACATAACTCGTACAACATGGGGAGGCCGAGCAAGGTGATGAAGAAAAACAGAAAATGAAGAAGAAGCAAATCTGGACGAAAGGAAAAAATGCTATTAACTGATAGATCTCGGGCTCAAGAAGGAGGCAAGGCAGAGCGAATAGTGGAAGGGAAAAAGAGCTGGTGTAAATATAGATGATGTTTGTGAAGTTCCATGGGGATCATAAGTGTAGATAACGCATCAGTTTTTAAAGAGCTTTTTCATGTGTGATTGTACTTTTGATATGTATATAGGCTATGAATAGGTGCATAGTTCGAACGTTATATAGTAAAACTTAATTTTTGAGGCATCAGTTTCTTTTACTTACGTGATTTAAGGAATGGGATAGATATATAGTGATTTGAATGTAACTGATGAGCTACATCAGTGGAGGAGATAAATCAATAGTTATAATTTATGCGAGATGCCAGAATTGCAAGCCTTGATTTGTTGATAAATAGTGGTTTAAATCTTTGTATGAAAATATGTGTGAATGCAAAAGTCAGTGAGTTACATGGCTGAAAGGAAGGAGTGCATCAGTTATTCTTTAAAAATAGGTAAGAGGTTCGAACGTTTCTAGTAGAAAACTTGATTTTTATACTGACAAATATTTGGACCATGCATTTGATTCGTCTCAGTTTTATTTGTTTTCTTAAGTATCAGTTTTATTTTTAACTGTGTAAATATGAATACGTGTGTGATGATTCATTTATTTTTAAATAAATTTTGATTTGTATTAAATATGTTTACAAATGTATTTGGACGTTGCAAAATTGGAAAAATATGATCTGTGGCAAGATCAGAGGAAGAGCAATCAGTGGTTTATGACATCAGTTACAAAAGGAATGAAATAAAGGGAGGGACCGAGAGTTACACCACATATAAAGTTTAAAAATATGTAAATATGAATGCGTGATTTCAGCATGCTTTAAATCCCTTATTTAGTTTGATTAAAAATAAATGAAATGGCCAGACTTAAGAATTAATTTATGAAAGAAAACTGACATGCGGAGGCAAGTGTAAATGAGTATATTACGTGATTAAGGAAACCCCTGATTTAGCATGTCACATAAGAATGGTAAATGTTAACCGTTTCAAATAATTAACAATTTCTAACCTTGCACTTGAATGTTTTAAACTGTTGCACGGTCAAAGGGAGAGAGAGCTATTAGTTTATAGGAAGGTAAATGTGTTATATGCGTGATTTAAGGTAGAGCCATTTGCAAGCAGAAAATGGGAAAGGTTGGAATTTGCTTCCAATAATATGTCTTGGCTGTAACGCAAAAGCTTGGTTTAAGGCATACGTTGATTTATCTTTAGACATGCAAACTTTTAATATCCCATTTGTTGCAAACTAAACAGTGTGATATAAGATTTAGGCAGTTACACAACTGGATTTAATGTATGCGTGATTTAAGTTTGATGGCTGATATAAGTGCAAAGGAAAAATATCAGAGAGGGATTTGAACGTTACTTAAAAATCAAAACTGAAACGGAAATTTAAAAGAGGGAGAGTTGATTTTCTTAGATGTGAACGGTAACAAAAAGATTTGTACACAGGGGTTGATTTTGCACTGATGTAGGGATGAACGTATGTAATACAATTTATTTTATCAATCGGTCAGTTAACGAATAATAAAATAATGTTTGGTATAAAATCACTGACTGATGTTTCTCTCCAAAAATATTTGGAAACACGATTTTTACACTACGTTAAACAGACGCAGTCAAAAATATCAAAAATTTCTGTAAAATAACATTTTAAAAACACACGTTTTATTACGTTGCTTTATACCCTAAAATTTGACGCGTCTTTTAAACGCGAAATTTTACAGTTTAAACATAGCTTAAATTTTTTACAGTTAATATTAAATTTTATTGACATATACAATTTTATAAAATATATCTTCAAATTAAATAATTAACTATATTGTTAAACACAATTTATATAAATACATTTTTAAAATTAAATAATTAATAATAAAATAAATATCTAAAAACTAGGGCTGTTACACTCTCCCCCACTTAAGAACTTTTCGTCCTCGAAAAGGAACGAAAGAAGAGAAACAAAGAAGATAAGCTAGATAGACAAGAATCTTAAACGGATAGTTCCGGATTTGAAGCACGAAGAAGGTTCTCTAGAATTGGTTTTACCCCTTCAGTTTGACTGTCAGTCTATGGGTGCTCAGCGGTGCTCAGGTCCCGATGAGTAACAAAGATCTCAAAGATTATAGAAAGATTTCTAAATAGACTGGTATAAGCGATAGCATCCCAATCCGTAGCAGATAAGGAAACCAAGGACATTTAAAGATAGTTCAAAACAAAATAAGATAATAAATTTGAGATCATAATATTTTGAAAATCATTACGATTTATAGATATTATCATTTGGAAATCATACTACTAAAATCATAACCCTTTTAAAATAATCTTCATTTATTCAATTATAAATTTTCAAACATTATATTTTTAGAATAGCAGCACTGATAATATGTTATAGTAGATATGATAGTATTCCTAATCAGTTTATTATTTTCTTAACTCTAAATTCTTAACAAATATCCTAACCACTTTATTTGAAATACCTATTTTAAAAAATAAGATATTCCTTCAATAAAATTTTTTTATCCGAAACCCAAAATCTCAATTATCAAATTTAGCAATATTAGAATATGTCCTAACTATTTAAATCATAATTATTCACTTAGGGAATAACTTTAATTAGAATTTCTTAGTTAGATTTAAGGTTCCATGTTAAATCAACTTTGATTATTAGGTTCCTTTGAATAAATTTCTTAAATTCCTTTTTCTATATCTACCTCTATTTATCTTTTACAACTAAAATTTTAGTGTATAACATTTATTATAACCACCTAAATTTTAATTATAAAATCCCCTTTTTATAATGTATATTATCCAATTACATTGTTAACTTTTGAAACTCAAGGTAAGTTATATTGAATGGAATTGAGTATTATACAACTAAACTTTCAAATTCAATTATTTCCTGTTGGAATTTCTTATTCAAATTTATTTTTATTAAATTATTCCTCAAGATAAAACTTAAGAATTAAATTTCTGATTCTTCTTCAAACCATTTAGAGATAAATAAATATATATACATAATATGTCAAATCAAATATAAATTATATATATTAAGTCATACTTTAGAAATTCAAATCAATTAAAATCTCAAGGAAACACTGTAGCCAGACTACAGAATGGTCTTTTCACTTCGAAACTCGAAAATGAATGTCGATGATGCTGCAGTCATCACCGAAATTATTTTCCAGCGACAAAGAGAAAAGCACTAGATTTTAAAAATTTCGGAAACAAATTTCTATTCGAAAATACTTATTATATCCTTTTAAACTTTAAATACAAGGTTTGAAATCATCGGAAGTTTAATTCTCAAGTTCTAGTTTTAACTTCATTTCTATTTGTAACCATTGTTTTATAGTTCAATTATTTATATATGACAAAACACATGGCTTACAAACTCATATATAAAATCAAAACTATTATCTCTTGACAACTAGTCAAATTAATTATAGAGTTCTGAAAATTATACTTATATATATATTAGATTTTATTTTCAAATACAGAAATAAAACTTTCAAGTCAAGGATAGTGATTCAAATTTTTGATGAACTCAAATCAAATAGAATTCAAGATGAGTTGAAATCAGAAAATCCGGTGATTAAAAATCAGAATAAGGAAACTGGGTAAGTCTATATAATCGCGGACAACCTTGACCGGGTCAACCGTGACTTAAAGAATCGGATCGATGTGGTTGGGGTAAATCTACATTTGATCCGAAGAGATAGAATTTGGAATAACCAAAGATACTAGCATATAAACCAATGATAAATATAAATCTCCGGTGAATCAATGCTAATGGTAAAGGAGTTTCACCCCTTTATTAGAATAATGGCGAGACCGCCAATTTACAATAAAGATCATCCGAAGTGGAGTTATGAGATACTCCAGAATCTAAAGCAGATGAAAAAGTGAGGGATACGAATGAGCTTTGGAACCGTAGGGAATGTTCCAAAATTCGAAAAGAGAATGGTTCAATCTCTAATGAAGGTGATTCTGTAAATCCAATTTACCATATATTCTAAGTTTTGCCTAGAACCAAAGCTCTGATACCAAATGTAACGGCCCAATATTTTCAACCATTCGCATCCGCACATTGTCGGACTTGAATTGTTCAAAATACTGCGTTGTAGAATAAATTTGGCAAAACTCAGAATATACAATAAATAGATCACAGAATCACATACACAGATATCAGAATCTCGCAGCGGAAATTAAAAATTTCAGTGGTTCATGAAGCCACTACAAATCTTTGATCAACAGAATTTACATAGTTTAGAATCTGCAATACAGCTTTAGACATACATAGGAACAGAGTCTTCCAAAGCCTTGCTTGCAAAAAGATAAAGACTGAAAAGGCTTCCAGCAGCACGAATGATCTACGGGATGTCCTAGCTCCAGATAGAACTGAAAACCGCAACTCAGGCTGACCCGAGCGTAAAATAAAACATAACACTCGAGTCAGGACATACATACTTATATAATGTAAGCTAATTCAAGTGTACTGTAATATAGAGCAAGTAACTTAAAGGATGCTTGGGACCGCCCATCCTCTAAGGATCCGTTAAACTATTTACTATGTAGTATATTGCGCTATTATAATAGTGTCTATTTATAAAATAAACATACTTTTTTCTTAGCATTAAGGGGTTACCCATATAGCCCTTAACACGTAATAGTCCCAGTAGTCCATCCAATATCATAGCTCCTCCTGATCGGGAAGCAACTAGAGGATACCACACGGGCTACGGGAGAAATCTAAACTCGTACAAGGCTCGGTATGGTAGATGACACGGCACAACTAGGCAATGCCAGGGTAGATATACCAATTGCTATCCAGGCTGGTGGAAACGCGTAGCCGCAGTTACCGCCCACCTCGGACTAACTCCCCAAAATCAAAATATAGAGGTGGCCACCGAATCAATCCAAAATCATAGTATAATATCGAAGAGGAGCGTCCGATCAGAGGAATGACCTCATTGGCCTGGAATTGCTCCTGTTTTAGCCACCTTATGCCAACTCACGGGAGTCGGGTCCACGTATTTACCTTACAGGAAACGCCACCACCGACCTACTTCATTCTGGAATCTCCGCCGCGTACACGGTTGGTCAAAGTGGTTTTCGGTATCGACAGAGAGTATGTCCATATCCGATCCCGGTCTCTTTGCCAACCCATCGTTATTATAACCCGTGGTCATTTAAAACATTTTATACTTTAAAACCAAAATAAACATTTCCATTTCAAAACTATAAATACGATATCATTTTAAAACCCAAAACAATATGATATCGTTATATTCAAATATAATTCTTTCCAAAACCATACTGCTTAAAATTTATAATATCTGGAAGCCGAATATTTGAAATATATCTTCAAAACATAATATTTGGAATTTTTACTTTAAATCATAACTCCCAACACACAAATGGTTTGGATATTCAACGGTATATAGAATAAATGGTTTAACTTTATGGTTACTTTGTGAAGAAGATAATTTATATAGCTTTACAAATATATTTCTTTATTTAAAGTTTAAACCATAATTTAAATATCACTTTATGTCCCCAAATCCGTTACAATTCCTATATATATATATCCAATTGGAGTATTTCCTATTCAAAACTAAGTTTGGATTTTATTCTTTCAACAAATCAATGTTTTATTATTTAGTCTTGAATATTCCCATAAATTCCATAAATAAACTCCCAATGTTAGTCATTTAATATCTTCAAAATTCACTTAATACTAGAATATTCATCTTAAATTTATTAAGGAAAATCCAGTTATAAATATCATATCTTAAGATTTTCCAAAACTTAACATAAAATAAAATTTCTCAAATTCCATGAGTTTTAAAACAATCAATTCTAGATTCTGTAGCACTTAGGAAATGCTACCTAAAGTTACGGGTAAAACTAGTCCAATTTCAAAAAGACCGCATTTCTAAAAATGCTGTAGCAGATTGATTAACTAAATAAATATTTCCAAATATAACTTATTTATCTATTTATTTATTAACATTTATAACTCATTCAAAAATTAAAATAAAATCCTTTAAAGATATTAAATCAAATATTTAACTTCCAAAATAATTTTTTTTAAATATTTCAGAAAATATTATAAGAACCACGGGCCTGTATATAGTTCTCTAGCCTAGGTCAAGTGATACGGATTTATATCATTTCAACCCGTAATTTACAAAACCCCGGGTTCTATCATTTCAAACCCGCAATCCCAAGTTATCAGTTAAGCAGTTAACAGACTAGTTTAACAATAATCATTATTTCAGCCCATAACAATCCAACTTTAACAGGGAACTTGCAGTGGTGATTTAAGCAGTAAATAACAATTAATAATATAACTGCAGAAATAATATAACAGATAAATAACTGATGAGATGTCAATTTAAATGGGTTCATCATTCTACATTATACTACAGACAGATAATATCTAAATAGAATGTTTACACATACACTTGCGATAATTTACACAATATATGTACATATGTCTGGTGAGAAAAACTCACCTGAAAGTTGCAGAAAATTTGAATACAAAACGACGATTCACCGATAAAGCATGACAGAGAATAACGATCAAATTCTTCTGACGTAGATTCAAATCTAGAACAAAATTTCAATTATGGAATACGTGACTTAAAAATTTACGATCAAAGAAAATGAGAATAGAACGGGGTTTGTTTGCTTTGCTCGACCACTCCACCGTGTACCGTGACCAAAACATACCCTAAACGAGAACCGGGTAACACTAAACTACGACAAAATTTCTAAAGGCTGACTGACAGAAGGTGAAGTTTTCCTACTCTATACTTTGTACATGTGCACACTCGTATCCCATGCAAACTCACGCCATGAATAGAACATAACACTACCCTGTGTCCAAAATTTTTTTACCCTGAGAAAAACTCAACTGCTTCGGGCCAAGCAAGTCGTTGCTTCGAGTCAGCACCTATATTGCTTCGAGTTAAATATGTCAAATCTACGGGTCATATGCAAAACTGGTGAACACTTATCCCTATTTCTCTGTTATCCGAATACTTACAGATGCCCATGTTTGTGTTGCCCAACTATCTTCTAACTCATATTTACTTCTAGAATTCAGCTTCACCATCAGATTTTTTTTTTTTTTTTTTCTCTTTTTTTTTTTTCTTTTTTTTTTTTTTTTTTTTTTAAAACCTAGTTGTTCCCCATTTCTACCCAGGCTGATACTAACTAAATATGCAGGCATGTATTACTAAATATGCAGACATGCACAACAGGGATGAAGTACTAACAGTACATAAAATGGAGATGAAGACTTCAACACCCAGGAAAACAATGACCAGACCAAAGTGCAACATTATGGATGCAATATAGATATGAAACTGAAACATATTAGATAATGTAAACTGGAATGGATATGAAGACTGAACATATCAAAAATTTTGAAAATACAAAGTTTCAAAATGAACCCAATAGGCTACAGTTACAAAACTCAAGTGAAGCAAATAATGCAACAGTAGCAGGTATATATGAATACAACCTCAATGCAGACAAGCAGACACACTATCTACATACATATATAACATCAAGCTATGATTCAAACAACAAGATAACATATGGTTTCAAGGGTCTGTTCATATTGTAAGAGCAGAGATATGGGATGCAGACAACTAAAGCATGGTACGAAGCAACATGTAACATTTCACATTTTATCAAAGTAATATAAGACAGTAGTGTGCAACTTGACATGCAAACTGCCACAAGACCAATTCAAGTGAAAATACCCAACTCAAATAAACCAACTAATGCAGACTGTCAAAAAAAAAAAAAAAAAAAAAAAAAATGGATCAATAATGCAACCAGGTTATAAGGGACAAGCTATTAATACCTGTACAAGACTGCAACAATTCGAATGAGGGTGAACTCAAATGCATACAACAATTCAAAGTGCAAAGTGAGGATCATCATGCATGGACAGTGCAATGTGACTGAATACAAGTCAATGCCAAGAAAATGCAATACAAATAGGCAAACAAAATGGAAATGAAGACTGGAGCAACATGAGGCATGCAATACTCAGTACATATCTTTATTACAAGAACAATTATGCACTTCAACTACTTAGTTAAACAAAATATTTTAGTAGCATCTGCACTTACCAACTTATCAATTTAAAAACAAAAACTTGGTGCAGCTGTTCTTATCAGTTTAAATCAAAAATTGATATCATTTGTTCTTAACAGTTTAAACAAAAAAAAAAATCAAATAGTATCTGTTCTTATTAGAATTAAAACAAAACCAAGTAGTATCTGTTCTTGACAATTTTAAAACAACCCAAATAGTATCTGTTATTATCAATTTAAAAAGAACAAAGTTATGAAAGTATTAGTGGTTATCAATTTAAAACAAATCGCAATTACTGTCTGTTCCTACCAGTTTAAAACTTAAAACTAATAACATCTATATCATAATCATATGCAGACTTGCCAAACTTCCTAGCCTAGACAACAAGTCACAGATCTACATACAATAATTATGGACATAACTCGTACAACATGGGGAGGCCGAGCAAGGTGATGAAGAAAAACAGAAAATGAAGAAGAAGCAAATCTGGACGAAAGGAAAAAATGCTATTAACTGATAGATCTCGGGCTCAAGAAGGAGGCAAGGCAGAGCGAATAGTGGAAGGGAAAAAGAGCTGGTGTAAATATAGATGATGTTTGTGAAGTTCCATGGGGATCATAAGTGTAGATAACGCATCAGTTTTTAAAGAGCTTTTTCATGTGTGATTGTACTTTTGATATGTATATAGGCTATGAATAGGTGCATAGTTCGAACGTTATATAGTAAAACTTAATTTTTGAGGCATCAGTTTCTTTTACTTACGTGATTTAAGGAATGGGATAGATATATAGTGATTTGAATGTAACTGATGAGCTACATCAGTGGAGGAGATAAATCAATAGTTATAATTTATGCGAGATGCCAGAATTGCAAGCCTTGATTTGTTGATAAATAGTGGTTTAAATCTTTGTATGAAAATATGTGTGAATGCAAAAGTCAGTGAGTTACATGGCTGAAAGGAAGGAGTGCATCAGTTATTCTTTAAAAATAGGTAAGAGGTTCGAACGTTTCTAGTAGAAAACTTGATTTTTATACTGACAAATATTTGGACCATGCATTTGATTCGTCTCAGTTTTATTTGTTTTCTTAAGTATCAGTTTTATTTTTAACTGTGTAAATATGAATACGTGTGTGATGATTCATTTATTTTTAAATAAATTTTGATTTGTATTAAATATGTTTACAAATGTATTTGGACGTTGCAAAATTGGAAAAATATGATCTGTGGCAAGATCAGAGGAAGAGCAATCAGTGGTTTATGACATCAGTTACAAAAGGAATGAAATAAAGGGAGGGACCGAGAGTTACACCACATATAAAGTTTAAAAATATGTAAATATGAATGCGTGATTTCAGCATGCTTTAAATCCCTTATTTAGTTTGATTAAAAATAAATGAAATGGCCAGACTTAAGAATTAATTTATGAAAGAAAACTGACATGCGGAGGCAAGTGTAAATGAGTATATTACGTGATTAAGGAAACCCCTGATTTAGCATGTCACATAAGAATGGTAAATGTTAACCGTTTCAAATAATTAACAATTTCTAACCTTGCACTTGAATGTTTTAAACTGTTGCACGGTCAAAGGGAGAGAGAGCTATTAGTTTATAGGAAGGTAAATGTGTTATATGCGTGATTTAAGGTAGAGCCATTTGCAAGCAGAAAATGGGAAAGGTTGGAATTTGCTTCCAATAATATGTCTTGGCTGTAACGCAAAAGCTTGGTTTAAGGCATACGTTGATTTATCTTTAGACATGCAAACTTTTAATATCCCATTTGTTGCAAACTAAACAGTGTGATATAAGATTTAGGCAGTTACACAACTGGATTTAATGTATGCGTGATTTAAGTTTGATGGCTGATATAAGTGCAAAGGAAAAATATCAGAGAGGGATTTGAACGTTACTTAAAAATCAAAACTGAAACGGAAATTTAAAAGAGGGAGAGTTGATTTTCTTAGATGTGAACGGTAACAAAAAGATTTGTACACAGGGGTTGATTTTGCACTGATGTAGGGATGAACGTATGTAATACAATTTATTTTATCAATCGGTCAGTTAACGAATAATAAAATAATGTTTGGTATAAAATCACTGACTGATGTTTCTCTCCAAAAATATTTGGAAACACGATTTTTACACTACGTTAAACAGACGCAGTCAAAAATATCAAAAATTTCTGTAAAATAACATTTTAAAAACACACGTTTTATTACGTTGCTTTATACCCTAAAATTTGACGCGTCTTTTAAACGCGAAATTTTACAGTTTAAACATAGCTTAAATTTTTTACAGTTAATATTAAATTTTATTGACATATACAATTTTATAAAATATATCTTCAAATTAAATAATTAACTATATTGTTAAACACAATTTATATAAATACATTTTTAAAATTAAATAATTAATAATAAAATAAATATCTAAAAACTAGGGCTGTTACACAAACTGACAATTCAACTCTTCGAACCAAAGCACCGATCCTACAAAAACTCAGAGAAATCCAATATGCCTCGAAGCCTACCAAAACTTATTGCTCCCATTACTGGAGAAAATCTCAACAACATCGAAGCCTCCAACTTCGGATTCCAAATTCTACCGTTACTTAACCTCAAAACTTACCGGATGATCCGGGCTGCCTACAGATCCTTCTTGATCAACTCAACCTTCGCGATACTCCTACAAACAAACCGGATAAACTCAACAAACTGATCCTCACAAGATCAATCCAAAAATCAAAACCAAACTTTACTATCAACAGAAGAACACAACTTCTCCTATCCGGAAAAGACAGAATAGAATCACTCCCCAATTTGCCTCAAATTCTAAAAAAAAATTTCATAAGAAGCTCTCTAATCAAAGACACTACAATATCCAGTTGCTTCTACTCAAGAACAACAGCCACCTTGCTTCCACTGCACAACTCTGATCTGGAGCAGATGAAATTGCCATAGAAGAACACAGGCACAGACTAAACATCATATCTCGAAAATATGGTGCAACAGAAGTTCCAAGAAATACAGAGCTGCTTTACCAAACAATCCATCTAGGAACAACCTTCTACGCAGCTGAATCACCGGTATCACTCCTGACATCAAGTCAATTCAGAAGTCAAACTCCAATGCGGAAAAATCTCCAACTTCCTTGTAGATATATTCAGAAAATCTTCATAACTTCTACATCCTCTAGAAATGTCACAAATCAAAGCAAAGACTATCTAAGATAATTACCAAACCACCGCAAGTCATTTGCGATCAACCAATCCAATATTCATGATACTGTCTCTGTTCACTAATCCGAACAGTTTATCCTTGACCAACTAATCCATCGAAGAAACGGATCCTCACTGCTGCTTCTGAATTCTACCTTAAGGAAATGCTAAGCCAAAATGATCTTCCTGCTGAAACACAGAACATTCCCAAGCTACACCGCTAACTCAGATGCCAAAGACCTCTTATCCAAAGTTCTTTGAGAAACTCGGACCTCCAACTAAACACATACATTCTGCTGAACTCAGCTACAACTCCGAAGCAGACACACTTCCTTAAACTTGCTCCGAAAGAAAACATCTTCGGAGACATCCATAGTCACTGCAATCTCATCACGCAGCTACTATTTCCTGAGGTTGCTAAGATACCATCACTTACTTATGCCCAACCGACAGATCCAAATCCTCAAAAATCCGCTCACACGAGCGCAATCAAATCTACACTTCAAAGATGTACTCCGAACCTTAATAGGTTTCCTTCAGAGATCAATGAAATCCTTACACCAAACTGCAAAGATTACTCGTGACGGTATTAGATCTACAGTCTCGACAAATACCTTCCAACCTCCAACATTCAAACTCCAACCAATGGTAGTTGTGTTACACACACCACTACCTCATCTACCTTTATAACTTATATTAGAAAACCCGAACAGGTAACTCAACATATAGGTAGAAATATATATATATATATATAGTTACATATAAAAATTACAAATACACACTCTCAAGAAAGACACCACTACAGAGCCTAGGTATTCACTCAACCTAATGCTCTGATACCAAATGTGATAGTCTAGGCTTTGCAACCATCAACAACGGCTCACTCGACTGGTAGGCTTTTCAACCATCCCAGCCCTGTCATGGCTTCCATTGGTACCTCGGGTTTGCTTTTACGGCCAGCCTCTCGACTCGCAACCAACCCCGCAAGGCCTTATACTACCCCCGAGGGCATGTAGGGGTAAGAGTCTCCCGTTCGCCACCTAACGCAAAGCGAGAACCCCCTATCACGCTGTAATGTAGCAAACCCGATCCCGGTCTAATCGAAATCCAAAGCGTGTCTTTTAATTCCAAGTTGTTATAAAGGTTTTAAAACAATTCAATATGGTATCTATATACATACAGATAGATAACTCACAAATCACAATTGATAATCAACATTATCAAATAACTGGTGATCCACATTATCAATATCATAATAGATAATCCATATATCAACATCCCAATTGATCATCTATGTAATCATCACAGTGCAACCAAGCATTCATATCACACAACCATACTTATCTCATTACTGAGATCACAAAGCATTCAAGACAACCAATGTCATCCATTCATACATAAGCAATGATTTACTCATACCACAATATAATTAATTTAAAATGAATTAAATTAACTATCTCTATATCTAATTAATTTAAACTGAATTAAATTAATTACCTAATCTCTTAATTAATTTAAAATTAATTAAATTAATTACCTTCATCGCAATAAATCTTGCTTACCTATTCTTCAATTAAACAAATTAATTAATCATCATCCTAATTAATCAACCTTGATTAATTAGCTCTTAATAAACTAATTAATCCTTAATTATTTTCATTAATCATATCAATTAATGAACTTTAATTAATTACTTCCATTAATTAATTAACTTTAATTAATTACATTATTTCTTAATTAATTACATTAATTAATCATGCTTAAATTAATTACTTTGAATTAATCAAATATAAATATTAATTAATTATTTTAATTACTTCTTAATTACTTCATAAATTCATTGATTTATTACACCAAGTAATAAACCTTTAATTACTTTAACCAGTAATTACCCATTAAAAATTACTTCCCAATCAGTAATTTTACCTTAACTCAATTACCTCTGTAATTTATCAATTACTTATCTTAAGTAATTAGCCTTATCAAAACTTATTAAGTAAACATACTTAATCTCTAATCAAGTGACTATATTTAATTAATCAACAAATTAATTAGCTTATTTTATCACACTTATCTCATCAATTAAAATTGAGTAATTCATTCCTTAATTACTCTTTAACCAAATTAATCTTCAAATAACAGATTAACTATTAATTAATAAACCTTAATTATTAATCAATTATTTAATACAAAGTAATTAATCACTAACTTTTATAATTAATTAATTAAACTTAATTAACCAATTAATTATCTCTTAATCATTAATTAATAAACTTAATTATTAATTAACAACCTTAATTACAAATTAATTAATCCATAAATATAATTAATTAATCGTTAATTAAAATTAATTAACCTTAAATAAAAATAGTTAATTAATCCTTAATTAACTAGCATTATATTTTAGTAATCCTTTAATTATTAATTAAGAAAACCCAATTAAAACTTAATAAAACCTTTATTAAGTATTAATTAATTACTATTTTAATTAACTCTTAATTGCTTAATTAATAAGTAATTATAATTTAATTAATCATTTGTCATTAATTAAATCACCATCTTAATTAATAGTTAATTAAATAAATAATTATACTTAATTAATTACTTAATTAACCCCTTTTAAAATAATAATTAAATAAATTAATTAACTTAAAATTCCTTAATTAACTAACTAATTACAAATTAATAATACTTAATTATTATTTAAGATAAACATTATCTTAAATACATCTTGAAATCTTTACTTAACTTAATTCATTAATTAAATTAAATTATAAAGAAATCATTAATTACTTTCCTTAATTATTAATTAACAATTCTAATTTCAAATTAATAAATTATCTTAACCTTTAATTGTTAATTTTAAATAATTTTCCGCTAATTAATTTAAATAAAACATTTACTTAAAATTCTCTTTTATATTTCAAAATAAGTTTTGAAATAACATTAACTTAAAACATTTAAACAAATCATCCAAATTCATTTATAAAAACAAATCAATTTAAAAAAACAAGAATTTAACTTAGCTTAAATTTTTAAAGTTTAAACTTACCTTATTTTAAATTGAAAATATGTTTAAGCATTTCTATTTGGATTCAACCCATATACATGAATCCAAGAAAACATGTACATCTTCCTTTTTCTTCTTTATTTATTTTTTTAAAAACAAATTTTGATTTTAAAATTTAAAAACCGTTTTAATTAAAATTTTGAAAACTGTTAAACTCAAAAGTTTAACACTGCACATAAATACCCAGATCAACACGAGAATTACCCCGAGCCACAACCAAAATACTCGAGTTTCCCCCGAGTCTCCTCCCTTACTACCCGAGCTAAATCCCAGTAACACTAAACAAAACAAAACCCAAATCACACTGACATCAACCAACTCCACCGTGCAACCTGCACCGATGCCGGCTCCACTCCGACCAACGTCGAACCCACCAACAAACCATTCCACCACCCTACAAACATCCACGACCCACAAAACACCATCACCTATCTCGATTCAAAATCAAGCATCCTCGTGGTTACTGAAACCCAAACATCATCAGCAAAATCCCCAAAATCATCACCTCCGGTCAACTGCAAATGCCACAACTCCGGCCATAGATCACTGACCCACCACGCTTCCTTCACACCAATTTTCTTCAAGCTCGATGCAGTTTTGAAGATATAGTAGCCAATTTCTGGCAAGAACTCAAAACTAGGTTAAAAATGAATCTCTTGGCAAAATCAAACTATTAAGTGATTTATAAATTCTTCATCTATTTTTGCTACACTCACTGATTCATCATCTAGCTCCATCCACAATCACGAGCAACCTAGATCTTGGGATCATCAGAGATTTGCAGAAACCCAATATGCAGAAAACCCCCAATTCCTCCCTCACTAATATTTTAAAAGTTGTAAATTTCTTTCCAAAATTCATACTTCCTAATGCCAATCTAGATCATAAAGTTATTTCATCAAATTTTAACATTTGATTTCACACATTGGTGATTAAGTATCACTGCTTTGTTGATTTACCAGAAAACTTCAAATACCAAGATTCTGTTCATCTTTCAATCTTAATTAATATTTAAACTAATTTATCTTGTTTGAATTCTAAGACTTAACTATTGTTTAAATATAATAGCTTGAAAATTTCTGACTATATCTTAATTTTCAGTAAGGTGAAACATGAATATAACATGCACAGATTCAAGCTTTACAACACATTTGCAGACGGATATAAATTCATATTTACAACAATCATCATCATAAACTAATATAAAATTAGATAATTACTGCTTTATATTTTAGTAAAATTGTTTACTCACCTCAACCTAAAAGAAGACAGTGCAGAGATTTGATAATAGACTGGAAGTTGCAAAATAATTTGAACTTGATGCCTTAAAACAGAAATGCCCACAGCCCCTTTAAATTTTCTTTTCAGATTGTATTTTGAAAAATTTGGAAACATTTGAGCTTGAAGCTTTAAAAACTGAAGCCTTGAAGCTTGCATGCACTTGAAAAATTTGAGGCGGACATTCAAATATGCAGAACTGGGTGAAATTTGCATCAAGCTTTTGAAAACATTAAGTGGTGTTTGAATTTGAAGGATTTATTTGCTCTTGAGAACAAACTACAGACATGCAGTTTGATTTGCACACAAAAATTCAGGTTTTATGTTGATTTGAGCATTTTTTTTGAATTGAGGAATTGATTTTTGTTTTTAGAATAAACTTCAGGCTTTAGATCATAGAATGTTTTGCACACAAAAATTCAGGATTTTGAACATGGTTTGAATTGAAGAGTTGATGCAGATTTTAATTGAAGACTTCTGGTTTTGGGTGTTGAATGAAGATGCATGATGATTTTAGTTTTCTTTTTCGAAATGAACAAAGAATTTTAGAGAAAAAGAAAGATGGAGAGATGGTGTTTTAAATAGAATTTTCAGATTTTATTAACTTAAAAGAAAATTAGAAAAAAAATGGACACTTGTTCTTTTACTTATACAAATGTTTTACACTTGTTAACATAGCGTTTTAGAACTAACATTTGTCACTTCTTATGTATATTTATTTTAAAAGAAATTTAAAGACTTTTTTAAAATATTTCCTAATTAGCAAACATGTTTTCTTAATTTAAAATATACTCTTTAATTAAATATCAAATAAACAAATACACTTATACATTTATAAATGTATGCTAAATTTATATAAAATAAAATCTTTAAAAAGAATGAAACCAAATATAATTTAAATAAAGTTATATACAACATTTCAAACTTATTTTAAAGATGATTTTTCAAAAGCTTTGTATTTATTCTTATTTAAATAAATAAAATTCCAAATTTCTATAAAACGAACCTTATTTTTAATTAAAAACATTATCTATATATTTTAAACTCAAACTATATTAGTAATATGTATGTATATTCTTGAATTCAAATTTATATTCATTTCAAAGTCAAATTTAAAAATAATCCAATATTAAAATCAATTTAAATAAATAAATATCAATTTTTAAATAAGCACATTAATTTTTTTTACAAATAATATATCCTATTTTAAAATCAATTTAAAATACACAGATATAAATACATTTTAAACACACTTATAAATTTTGAAAACAATATACCAATTTATAATCATTATTAAAATATCACTTGGTTAATTTTCTTTGAAAATAACAATTTTATCAATTTCAAATAATTAAAATTAAGGGATTATCAATATTTTAAACTCCTGGAAATTCCGGGATATTACAAAGATTCTACTAAAGTTTCATCATTAGATGACCTAGTATGATGGATCGCTAGCGATCCATGCAGGTAGGATATTTTCAGCTCGTTTCGATTGAATCTTATTTCTTGCCTTATTTAGGTACTTTCCATGAAATTTCGTGACTAGATGCATTGTTTTGATGATGATTCATGTTCAGGTTACATTGAACTATTCCTGGAATCAGATAAATGCCCACTTCTCAAACTAGTTGCTTAGAATATCATGAAACATTGCTGACATCCAAATAAAACATACTAGATCATGATGCAAGAAGAATGGTTGTCCCATAAGCAATATTCATGGATTGCTAGCAATCCATGGGTGATGGATCTCCTAGCGATCCATACCATTAAGCTATTTTTGTTTTTTGTCCCTTGAGCCTTTTTTGTTTCCTTCTCCTGGTTCTTCTAGTTAATTCTTGAGCTGTTTGGTCCTGCCATAGATGTTGTAGTTCCCTTTGAATTATACTAGGTTAAAAACCCAATTAACATGCAGGTACTCTTAAATGAGTAGATTAGAGAGCTGTTGTGGATGACATATGGAGTTCTACAGATGGACTAGCATAAAGTGTTGTATGCTCATACTTATATTTGAGTTTGTTATTATATATTCCACCATGTGCACTGTGGAGCCTTGGAAGTGTTTGACTTGCTATTATTTGAGACAGTAGTATCAGTTGACATTATTTTCCAGTTGTATAAACTCTATTACCATGTTGTAAAACTCTATGCGTCTTATGCATCGGTGATTAGGTCACATTGTTATTGCTGTCTCAACCGCTTTATATCCGTGTTGGCTATAATATTTACTCTGATGTGACACGAGATATACGACGGGTTATTCATTTATTGATGTTTCCTTTTCTTCTTCTTTTCCATTCTCTTCTCTTTTATTTCCTCTTCTTTACTTCGTTTCTTTGTTTTGACAACCGTTTTGCATCATAGGTTTAGGGCACTCGTCACATAATAGGTATAATTAATTACAAAGTCAACAAAGTCATTACAAATTTAGTTTTTAAACAAAAGATAAGTAGTATACAACATCATATAGCTTCATGAAGAATTGATTCTTTATAGTACTCGGTAATAGATTTATCCATATGAAATTTTACTTTATTTGGAGGAAGAGAATCTATAGTCCAAGGAGCGACATGAACCCTAGGCGGATTCCAACATTCCTTAGGGTGAGGTCAACTCCGTGTAAATCCAATAAATATCTTATGAAGGCATCTAGTTTGTCGTCCATAACCATCAACCAGAAAAGAAAAATCTATCATAGGAAATCAAGCATACACAAGATATAAGCACTCCATATGTTTAGCCCTGTCCTTGATTAACAACCAAAAGATTGTGATCAATAATTCATTTTCTTGCGAAAATTACCCTAGCGAAAGCATGATCGTTGAGGAAGAGGCGCAACCCTTTGATTATTAAAATGATCGAGATATTTAAGGCATTTTAAGATTATTATCTTTCTTTCATTTGATTCATTCAGATCTTCACATAGCCTTTCTTTTTCCCATTTAAGCCATAATATTTTCTCTCTTTTCCTTTAAAATAATCTCTACATAATTTCTGTCCATTTTCCTATGCTAATGGTTAAATCACGTTAGAAAACTTAAATTGTGCATGCAGAAACTAAGTAACAAATAAGAAAAAAAATTATATGTGGAGGAGCAACCGTGGTACTAGGTCTAAAGGAATTGATAAAGGGAGCATTAGAAGGAGTCTGAGCCTCAAGAGAAGGTTATGCTTCGAGGAAGTTTGGCCTATCTCACTAGACTCAAAAGGTGTGGATTCGGAAGGGGAAGTTCCAGAAGGAGGAATTTACCTGCATCCTCAATAGCTTCTGAGGGACGAAGGTCTGGTATATAAGTGGAACCATCATGGTCTCCATTCCCATCATGACTAGGGTCACCATTTTCATCTCTTCTTGGAATGTACTTCCCAAGAGGATCATCACCACCAGCACTCCTTTACAACCATCTTCATTGTAATCATTGATACCCTCTTCATCGACTTTATTAGCTTCATTGTTTTTCTCTTCCTCGTTATCATTATCCATTAATACATCATTAAAAGCCAAGGACTTGATGGGATCAATGACATCTTCTCTCATAACTTTGTAGTAGTTACAAAGAACATGTCCTAATAAGATATCAAACCTCCTCTTGTAGTCAATCCTTGACATGTTAAATGAGTCAAAGGCCATGTCAGGACATCAGCCAACGTTATACTTATAAATAGTGAACAATACCACTTCAGCATATTGTCCTTTCCATGAAGAAAGAAGATCGTTTAGAAAGAAGGAAACATAGGATTTCATAGCATGAAAATATGATTTGAGCTTGCCAATAGTTAGGTTCTTTTCATCCAAATTCCTCTCGAATTTAGGAATTTTTCCAAGGATGTCCTAAGGGTAGAATTCTATGATTGGACTCGAGAAAGTTCGTCCTCTAAATATTTCTCTTTTTTCTATAACTCCTATTGTTTATAAAACTTTTCCTTCAATGATTTTCCTTCTCTTCCAACTTTTGAGACCTTTCCTTTTCTAACTCTAGCATGGCTGTGATAGTCTCGTCCTCAAAAGATAGCAACTCATTAGTGGAACAAAGGTTACCGATTGAATCTCTAGGGAAGACACTTTCTCAAATAATAAAAAATTCAATTCTTGCAGATATGACATGTCTTGAGAAGAAGATGTGCATGACCATTGAAAGTCAAATAAACGATGGTTAATCTAAAAGGAAAGATTAATGAGAAGGAAGAACTAAAGAACGATTAAGCTCAACACTTATACCATAATTAGACAAGAAAACTTTACCTGATTAAGATGCTCTAAATGATTTTCCAATGGCTCTGAGGAAAAAGAATGAGTAGTATATGAGGAGCTCACGAAAGCGAATGTAGAATAATGAAGGACCTTTGTAAAAAAGTCAATAAAGTTAGTAGTATAAGGAGATCCTATTTCAGGGAGAGAGGGAGAAACATCCTTAAGTGAAGTGTTAAGTCCTAAAGTTTGGTGCAAAGAGGCAATGGACTTCTTAAGAGAATAACCAGAAACGTTGGTCGAAGAATTTTGTACTGAGAGAGTGGACATAATACAACGAAAGTAGAAGAAGGAGCAGGAAGTGGGGGTACAATGGATCCAGCCACTTTGGGCTTCTTTAGAGGAACCTTAGATGGAGTGAGAGCAACCTTGGAACCTTTTATTTTTAACTCTTCCCCAGCCTTTGCTATAACATCTTGAGCTGTAGAAACAACTAACATTGAAGCGTCTTCTAAAGCCATTACATTCCTTATCTCCTTGGATGAAACAGGAAATTTAAAAGCACCCTTATCAAGTGATAAGGCATCTATGCTCACAAGGTGCATGCCGGATGGCCCTTTTTAAAAAATGAAAAGCATTTATGAGATGAGTTTCACTACTTAAAAGGAAAAGGAGATTAAGAAATAAAACCTGGAGAGTATCCAAAGCTTTCAGTCGTTGGATGTTGTATTGGAGAATTTGCGAAAAGCGCGCCCAGCTTATCAACACCAAGGGTCGGTGGATTGTTTCATTCCTTATTCATTATAGGGGGTTTGCCCAAAACTCAGTTAGTTGGGAGAGTCATAGTGTACTTTTTTAATTTCTCTTTAGTAAGAAGCCACGGTCAGCTCCTTGAAAATGCTATAGCATCCCCGAAGGTAGGGATTCTAGCTAAAACTTAAGGGTCGATGTTCATTGATTTAGCAGCTCTCGTTTATGATATAAAGAGAAAGTGTAAGTCGATAAATATTAATGTATTCATTAAGAAAATGAAAACAAGTGTAGCAAGAGTGCATATCGGGGACCGAGAATATTCTAGTATTGTTTGGGGAATAAAATCTTAGAAAAAGAACTTAGGACTCTAATCCCGAGGCATGTTAATAAGGTCAGTCACAACCCCAACATTAACAGAGTTGAAGTAATAGATGGAACCCAACGGTCGATTCTTTGTTTTTTTGAATAGTAAATTAGAAGCAAAGGATGGAAGAAGTCTATTCTTCCAAATTGCGTTCTTTGAACATAAAAACAAGGAACTAATGTAAAGACAGGAGTAGGGATCTAGTTGATTAGGAGAAATCTTCAAGAAGGCCAGGACCTTATGGATAAATGGGTTGAAGGATACGTAACATGAGTATTAGATGTGAAGAGGAGAAAAGGCAAAGTACCCTTGGAGATGAATTTTAATTCGATTATCCAGTTCTAGAATCGTCATTTCAATCCCTGAAAACTCAAAATGCGAAGAACAGAGTTGATGTCTTCTTGCATTGGAAAATAGGACTACTGAGAAGTGCAAACCTTTTCTTTAAAAGAACCTATAGGTATGGGGGACTGAAGGGATTTTAATGCTCCTTTGGAAGTCGGTGCATTTCTTTCAGCCATGAAATCTATAATAGAATGATTACAGTTATTTAAATAAAATTCCCATAGCCAAAGAAAGAAACCTTCTTAAATTAAGAATGAAAAGTAAAACTATTAATAAAAAAGCTTGTAATAAGCTTCTAAATATACAAGAGACCACATATCATGTATCGAAGCAATTTCCATGTGATAGGGAATGTAAATGCACGTGGTATTATATGGACTACTACATGAATTTCCATATGAATTACGCATGGATGTGTATATATGACCATGTCAAATTCACTAACTTCTGAAAAAACAACTATAATTTTCTTATTGTATATGGGATAAGATAATTATATAAGCATGTTTCTAGCCCTGTTGAGACTTTCTTTTACTAATTCATTTTTTGTAGCAGTCAATCCTATTCCATTCAAGTAATTATTATGTGGACTATATGATTATGGCTAAAGTTAATTAAAATGACCCGTACGTGCATGTACCTTAGGTTATCAAGCCATAGTACAGAAATAACCAAAACTAAGTCAAACGAAAAAGTAATAACCGATCGCATTCTTACAAGTTGTCGTGTAGTAATAGCCAATGGCTAGTCATCATATGTAAAGTGTTCTCGTGAATTTTTTTAATGATACATCCAAAAACATAGCCCTCGTGGTTAAAATTTGAATAAATTAAACCTTAAAGTGGTCATCAAAAAAGAAGTAAAGACTAGGTCTTCAAGTGTAAAATCTAAAAATATTAGTTTTCATGTGAAAAGAAAGGAGGGTTCATGAGAGTCAAATGCAAAATATAACCATCGTGAGACATAATCCTCAAATATAAATCTCTTTGCGATAAGTTTGAACATGATCATCATAAGGAATAACCCTCAAGTATAAAACTCTTCATGGTGAGTTTTAATCATAGTCATCCTAAGACATGGCCCTCAAGTATAAAATTATTCGCAATGAGTTTTAAACGTAGTCATCGTGAGACATAGTCCTTAAGTACAAATCACTTTGCGATAAATTTGAAAATTGTCGTATTGAAGGAAGGTCTTCGTGAATAAATCTCTTTGTAGTAAATTTTGAACATAATCTTCATAAATAAAGCATGCAAAGGAAGGCCTTGGCTTAAATTGTACATGAAAGCTTAGCCTTCGAGTACAAAGTCCTCGAATGGAAACTTATCACACACTAGTGATTCAGATTCGTTAAGAAATGGGTAAATACACCATAAAACCCAAAATCTTTTCGGCATTGGAATGGAGAATGTGTTCAAGAAAATTGTAGCAATTTTTCTGGCCATTTTTGCCTATAAATGTAAGGTTGATGCATTGGAAAAGGGATCTTCTTTTTGTTGACTGATTTTTGCATCAAAACTCTGTTGAATTCAGACTCGAATGGTTTGAATGTGAAGTTGTAATTCTTCTGCAAAAGCAAAAAATAATCAGTAACAAAGCTAATAGTGGACATAAGCTATTGATTTTGGTCGAACCACTCTAAATTCTTATGTTTTCTTCTCTTTTAATTATCAAATCTCTATAATTTTTCGTTTGTTGTTTGGTTGAGTCTTTGTCTCATTTTTGGAGCAAATAAAGACTATGTTCAAAAGCAGGATTAAATTAAATTAACTTTATCAAACAAAATAAGTAAGTTGACATTGAAATAAAATTAATTTCAAAACAAAAGGTTATTTTTACCAAAAATACCTTAAATATGGTTTAATGTGAATGAATTATTCATGATAACATAAAATTATGGTCTTGAACAAAATGAGTAAAAGGATATTTTTTCAAATTTTTTTATTCTCTGTCCCGCTACCAATGTACTAATCCAACAATGTTATTAGAGCCTACATTGTGTTAACATAAGCAATTAGCCAACAAATAGGGAAATCGGTTGAAAATCCCAATTGCAAGAGTGTCTAAGAAAAGAGTGTTAAACTAAGGAAAAGGTTATTATAATTAAAAAACATTCTTATGAATGTAAAACAACCCACTGTTGGCCCAAGCCATGCTTATCAAAGTGGTCCATTTCAAGGGTATGCCCTTAATGGAAAGCCGAAATAATTTTTGTGCTTTAAGTTGATTTGAATATGCATATTTAAACATTACAGATTGAAACTTAAAATTGATTTGAAATTAAATAATTTTTTTATAAGCGTTACAAAATATAATATTTTTTGGAAACAAGAGCGATACTTAGTTTAAGCAGGCACTCATTTTGATGTCTAAGACCTCTAGAACCACAACTTAGCAATCTTACCACTTAAGCTAGTGATCTTTGACATTATAAAACATAAAATTAAAATTCTTTCAAATTTTATATTGTTAGTTGGGTTTCTAACCGAGTAGAAGTCGATGGAAATTAGAACGTCAAGACGAAGACGAAGCGACATGAAAACTTAGATGCATACTTAGAGGTGGCGAAGAAACAACTCGAGAAAGTTTTACTCAAAATGGACCTAAGGAAATAACTCGGCATGAAGTCATTAGGCTTGGTAATGAGTCGTTTTCCTTTCTTTGATCACCTTCCAATCTTCATATATCCCTTGCCCTACTCTATCTAATCGTGGTTAAGTTATTTTCCCTAAGTGTGGATAACTAATTCCAATGGTTAAAGAGAGGAAAGCCAAGAAAGCTGAATAACATAAGTGATGATGGAACAATCACTAGAATCAACTAATAATCGATGAAAAGTGCACCAAACACATCAACTAAAGGATAGGAGAGCAGAGCAAAGGAGTTAGCCAACTTGACATTTAAGGATACAACTCGTAGTCAGATGACTTGGTACCTAGTTATTCTTTTAACTCGGGTGCCTCCAAGTTTTCTTGTGTGACCTAGGGTTGACGTCTACACACTACTGCAAGCAGACTTCTGACCTAGTACACCTGTTTCCCAATAAGTACAAACCTACGTGAAACCAATAAAGGATCTTCTCCCTGCTCTTTATTCTTCAATCTGGATCTGGGACTCAGTTTCCCTTTATCATCTTCCTCCCTCACAATAGTCATCAAGGAAGTTACTCTTGGCTGTTCTAGGCCTAAGAACTTATCAAATTCTTGTACTTGCGACTCTAATTCTTTGTAATCTCATACGAACACTCTCAGATCCATAATCAATAAAGCTATAAAATAGACGTAGGCTAGAGATTTACGAGCCACTATAAAAATCTTGTGTCTCCTTGTTAATTTTCTTTTATGTTTAATATTCTCTACTAGATCTAGGTCCCCGGAGTGCCTTATAACTCATTCTTAGGAGTTGATACATTTTTGGTGTCAACATACATAAATATAAAATTTATATTCATATTAATTGAAAGGGTTTACTTAAGAATGATACATATATGAATAGAGAAATGTATGTAAACTAATTATAAATGTTATAATAAATTGAATTTTGATATATATATATATATATATATATATATAACACATATATGTATAAAATGAGGTCAAACGGATAAAAACCTTTATAGACTCCATATTAAATAATTAAACTAAAAGAGTAAAACGTAATTTAACATAAAAGAAATTTTTTTAAATTTTTGTAAGAGCTAGAATTAGGCTTCAAAACCTATTCCGTTACATCTAGAATTCCATTTAAAGTAAAAAAACAAGTATAGCTTACGGAATTTGATTAAATGAGCTCGAAATTAGAAAAGCCAAACCTAATGAATTTTTGCAATATATTGATCATGAAAATTTAGCTCAAGTATATGTATTTTTGGCCTATAAATACTTCCCTGACTCTATTTCTTTTTCTCTGAAAATCTTGCCTCCACTTATAACCCTATCCCTAAATTAATTCCAAATCCCACAAATCAAACCCAAGCTAAACGAATTAATATATGGAACTAATCATCACAAAGAGAGCTATGCAAATAAATCACAGCTATCAAATTTTTTATTTGCATTTTTAAGGTGAGGAATTTCTGGTCAACAAAGATGGAGGATAATTCACCTTGGATTAGAGAAGACGCACAACTAATCGGCGATTGGGACTAATCCTATTTGTGTCTATGTTGATAAGACGTAATAGTTCACCTCTTGTGATCCTACTTATGGTCTTAAACCAAATAATAAATAATGTAATTGATAATTTAAAAGTAATCTTTTTATATACCTTATTAGGATGTAGTGCCATCCTATGCCGTGTATGGATGATTAGAAAGTGAATTTTTGTCAATTGCAATTAACAAAGTTATTCTCTTTCTAATTAAAAAGTGTGAAATACAAAAAGTGTTCCAAATTAGACATTATATATCAAAAATTTAGTTCTCGATGATGCGAATCCATTGGTCATATTCATTCATCTATTGGGTTAATAAATGGATCAAAAACGTATCATAAGAATCGATAAATGTGGGTCATCCATTCAGGTTCAATGGTGAAACAATGATAATAGGATGATCAAAAGACATAAATGTGTAGAGATAGTCGAGTAGGTCCCTTGGCCAGTCTCTAATCACCCTAGAACAAGGCGTGTTGGAACATATTTGAAAGAGAAGTCGATGATAGTGGTTTTATGGAGGTGGCCAGAGATGAGGTGGTAGCATGGTCAGGTAGTGCTAATAATGATGAAGTTAAGGGTGGTGTCTGGTTTTCATTTAGGATTCTTCACCAGAGGTAGAACGTATAGATAATAACGTTGGTTATGGGTTAGGCGCAAATAAGGTGGCGTGATGAAGAAGTAACATAAGTAATAATTAATTAAATAATTATATAACTAAAATGGACAAATTAATTAAATAATGCCCTATCTTTAAACGTTCATAAGTTTCGCATACCATCTTCATTTCACCTGCAGTTTGCAGCATCTAGATCGTGGCAAGACAAGGAATGTTTCGTTACATTGTTTCTTTGTGTTGAAATATTTCGAAAAAACCCTTGAATTCTAGCTACATTTACTACCTTATGTATTAGGTTCGTTATATTTTTGCTTATGGGTCTATCTTGATCTAGTAGCTTCATAAACGGTGGAGTGATGATGTGCTTTGGGCTTGATTCCATTAGTAGCATAGACTATTAGGTGAATGGCTAGAATGTACTTGACCTCAATATATAATAGTCTAAGAAGCTGAGTCCTCAATATATAATAGTCTAAGGAGCCGAGTACTCAATATATGATAGTTTGGGGAGTGGAGTCCTCAATATGAGATAGTCTGAGGAGCTAAGTCCCAATATGCGATAGTCCATGAAGATAAGTCTTCAATATATGATGGTCTGTGAGTTGAGTCCTCAGTATCGAATAGTTTAGGGAGTCGATTCCTCAATATACGATAGTCTAAGGAGCTTAGTCCTCAGTGTTCGATTTGATGTCACGACATGGGTTAAGAGGCAAGTCCTTCTCATATGATTTGATGATAGCAGGTGGAGACTTTGGCATCAATCGTGGACTGTGATTAGGCTTGGAATATATTTTAGCAAGAGCTTGGCATATTGTAACAACCTGGAATTTTCGATCCCGAAAACTCCAGATAGTTAGGAAAAGAAGGAAAGAGATAGAAGAAAAGAAGAAACAGAAACACCCACATCTCACATTCGCAGCGGATTAAATATAATATTAAATAATATTCTTTACACAAAGAAAACTAAATTAGCCAATTACATTTTAATACTTCAGAGTTACAATATTTCAAAATCACTGGGCAATTAAAATAACTTGTCCAAGAAATACAAACAATATATGACAGCGGAATACACTCCATACATTCCTGCCGTCCAGCTCGCCTTCTGAGCTCCATAACGTCCTTACCTGAAAATCTATAATACTCGGTCTGACCCAAACATTACGTCAAAGTAACACCCGGGTCAGGCTGGAAACCAGCGTGAGTAAACTTATCTAACATGAATTACAAAAGCATACAACTTATATACAACCCGGGTAACTTGTATCAATTACAAATTCACAAGTTGTTATAGACATCACTTATTTCACTCACCAATTTCTAAGTACCAAAAATTAGATTAAATGGTCCAATTCACTTAAATCATTTTATTCCAGCTTATTTATTTCACATACCAATCTATAAAGAATCGAAGTGGTTTTGGGTACTTACTAATACCCGAATTCGGTCTCTTCGAATCCCATGTCATCTTAACCCAAGTTATTCAAGTGAAATACTATTCAACTTTAAATAGGATGTCACTTATACACAGCAATTTATTAACGATAAATGTAACATTCTCGGATTTTAGACAATGTTTATTTTGTAATTTAATACAAGTTTTGGATAAAATTGTGAAATTATTTGTAAGTATTTCCAAAACAAATATAAAAGATGTGTTTGAATAGACAGTAAATAGAGAATTTAATTTGGGAATTCAAATGTAGATATTTTAAAAATAAATTGAATTTGGAAACTCTATATGTTAGAAGTAATGAACACTTGTTTTCTAATTATAGTGTGTATATATTTATATATTGATTGAAAAAAATTGTTTAAGATTATATATTTGTGTATAATTGATTTCTAAACCATCTTTCATTTATAAAGTTATATCAGAATTAGTAATGAATATGTTTTTTATTTATTAAAATATAATTAGTTTTAAAATTAATTTTCTCTAAATTGATATAAATATAAGTAATTAAAATGTATGAATGCAAATGTAAAGCAAGAATTAGTGAAAGCTTTAAACTTACATATATGTATATGTGTGTGTATATATATATCTTTTGAAAAGAAAATGGTTTGTATATATACATGGGATAAATATTTATAAAATCATAGTTCATAAATATAGTTGATAAATAAATACAAAGCTTTGATGTGAATGTATATTTTGAAAGTATAAAGTTTAAAATACATGCACCCATGTGAATATAAACATATGTTAGGATATGAAAATATAAATGCTTAAAGGTTTAAAAACAAAATCGATAAAATAAACTGAAGTAAGGATATAAACACAAAATATATACATCTTGACATTTGTAAAATGAATTTTTACACATGATAACAAATGTAAGCTTACTTTAGCATGCAAAGGTACAAGTGTTAGTTTAATAAACAAGTGGCAAAAGATGAATTTCTTTTTTTATTTGAAATTAGAAAACATTCATAGAAAAAGAAAAAAAAGGAATCAGGCTATTTTCATTTTTCTTCTCAAATCTGTGAAACCAAAATTCAAATCCAACTTCAATCTAAAATCTGAAACAAAGATCAAAACCAGAGCAAAAGCAAAACATAGATCAAAGAGGAAAAAAAATCAAAGCTACAACCTAAACAACTCTTTCAACTGGATTCAAACATCAACCTGAAGCAACTAATTCAAACATCAAGAAACAAATCAGTTTCAAAGCAAAGAAGAATCAAATTGAAGTATTTAAAACAGTTTTCAAAACATGGAAAATCAACAACTCAACTTAAATAGTAAAGCAAGCAACCTGATTCAAAGGCCCGAGATAATTCTGAAGCAAACAGGAATCAAAGATTAAAGCAAGCTAAAGATTCAACTCAATATACAGGAAACTAAACCAGGATCAAATGGCAGATAAGATTCAAATTTTCGAAACACTTCCAGAATTCTTTTTCCAGGCTTTGGTTCTCTGTTCTCTGGGATTAGGTGAGCAAACCTTCAAACCATCAATATATTTATATGTGTTGCTTATGACTGTGATGATGGAAACTTGAAATGGATGCAAATGCATGTGAATAAATTTAAATTGCCTGTGCTTGTCAGTTTATATATATATACATCATACAGTTATTTTACAGGCATATGATTTTCTTACAAAAATTCATATCTCAAAATTTAAATAGATTTTGGTAATGATATTTAAACGAAATCTAGTTGTAATCACTTGATTTATATTTTTAAAAAACAAATATGAGCATAAGTATCAAAGTGATTACAGGTAGAAGGAAAACTACAGTAAAATGTAAATTTAAGTCCAAATTCAAATCATTGGAAATCATATTTTGATTTCATAACCAGATTTGATATTGAGAATAAGGATTTTTGAGAATCATTTCCAAATTTTTAGCTTGGTAAATCATTAGAAATTGTAATATGAACGGAAAATGCATTCTACTTACATCCCGACGAACTGTTGTGAATCGAAGGTTGGAATTCTTGGTGTAGATAGCTTAAGCATCTGTGATCATCAAAAAAATGATCAACAAAATTCCAACTCGCCTTGGTGGCCATGCGAAGTTAATATATGGTTTAAGGACATGGTTGTGAGGGCTAGGTTCTCGTGGTTGCTTCATCGCCGTGGGAAGACTAAGGATGATCGGTATGGGGGGAATCGACTTGGCAGGCTGTGGTGCAGCTATGGGTGGGACGACATGGTTCCAGGTAGTCGAGATCGACGTTGGCAAGGTGAATTCGTGGCTAGAGTTCGTTTCTGGGTGAAGATGGTTAAAAATAAATTTCAGGCGACTTCAAAGAAAACTGGGAGGCCGTGATGTTTATATGGGTCATGAAGATGTATGGGTGATAGCGATGATGGCCGGAGGCGATCCAATCGCGTGTACACGTGCACGATGGTGGAATGGTGTCAGTGGCATGTCAGCATTGGACTTGGCTTCGGAGGAGAGGCGTTGTGCTCGGGTTCAAGCGCATGAGAACAAAGTGTTCGACTCGAAGGAAAAATGTGACGCCCCACCTCTATACCCACGCTAGCCAAGAACATTACGGTGAATGCTGTCAACTAGCACGGAGAATAAGGCTGTTGAGGAGCGACCATCCGTGTAATTGCTTTGCGCGAGCATCGATATGTCAGATAGTATACATGCATTTCTTTATCAAGAGGGAAATCCTACATACCGACACAAACTCAAAGCTACTACACAATGGCTATAATAATCTTCGGAAACAAATATAGAAATAAACATAACATAAATCAGTCACAGATAATTCATATCACAAAGGCGGAAATAGATATGAATATTACACATGAAAGTGTACATCAGAGTAGTGGTCAAAAAGATCCACAATAATACAAAGGAATAGATGCAAGTGCTAGACAAAAATATGTATACATCAAGGAATCTGTATCTCAAATGTATACAACAAAAACTACCAAACTAGAGTAGTTAGCCAAAAGTCAGAAGATGGTTCCAGATAGGAAGCCATGAGGAAGCACCTGTAAAATCTCAGTCTGACCCGAGTATTATTTAAGAAGAAAATAATAAACGGATCAGTCTAGCTATAAATATCAGATGAAGTGATATATAATAAGAGATATGACATAAACATATAATAATCACAATGCCAAGCTGTGATAAATAAGTAATTGAAAATCAACAAGAGATTAATCAATATCACAATAATCTACTCAAGATAAAAAGGAATGTCATACTCCTAATTTCATTCACCAAGCCACAATAATTGACATATATATCAATGCCCATCGTAAAAGTTGGTGAAACATAAATTCCAGAAATCAACACACGAAATCCAGAAATCACAATAAAAAGGATGGCCAATCCATAAAAATGAGCCAGAGCTCCTCCAGACAGGGTATAGTCCCCCATTGCGGACATTGAGCCGAAGCTCCTCCTGGTGAACCGAAGTTCCTCCTGATAGGGTATAGTCCCCCATTGCGGACTTTGAGCCGAAGCTCCTCCTGGTGAGCCGAAGCTCCTCGTGACAGGGTATAGTCCCCCATTGCGGACTTTGAGCCGAAGCTCCTCCTGGTGAGTCGAAACTCCTCCTGACAGGGTATAGTCCCCCATTGCGGACATTGAGCCGAAGCTCCACCTGGTGAGTCAAAACTCCTCCTGACAGGGTATAGTCCCCCATTGCGGACATTGAGCCGAAGCTCCTCCTGGTGAACCGAAGTTCCTCATGACAGGGTATAGTCCCCCATTGCGGACTTTGTGCCGAAGCTCCTCCTGGTGAGTCGAAACTCCTCCTGACAGGGTATAGTCCCCCATTGCGGACTTTGAGCCAAAGCTCCTCCTAGTGAGCCTAAGCTCCTCGTGACAGGGTATAGTCCCCCATTGCGGACTTTGAGCCGAAGCTCCTCTTGGTGAACCGAAGTTCAATAAAAACGACGTACAGTCCTCTACATGGACAAAGAGACATCGCACAATGCTAGTCTAAACCATAAAATGATCGTCATGATCAAAGAGAAGTGTCAATTACAATAAGCTAGTAAATATATGAGCTTAGCTTCATGTCCCATAACCACTAGCTTAACTTAAATATTTACGAACAAATTGTAGATCTCCACTAGAAAATTGTCACAAGAGATTTAATCTAACAAGTCCAAGAATTAACCGACGAAGTAAACGCAAGCGTTTCATACCACTTGTTTTACTAAGTCGTTTAATTAGATTTCTCATACGAGTGAGGTAAAGGTTTGTATATACTAATAGATTGGAAAACGGTTTAAGAAAAGATCTTTGTTATTGAAAATAGAGTTTAAATCGTTTGATGAAAGAGTTTTGATATTTACTACTAGTATAGAAAACCTTTATATTTTTAAAGTGACAAATCACAAAGAAGATTGTAATAACAATCAATTCAGTAAAATTCACATTCGAAGACGTGAATAAAATCCAAAGAAACCGATAAAGAATCCATCGAAATGGATATTCAAAAATCCCTAAAAAGGAGTCATCAAAGTCATAATAAATGATAACAACAAATAGGATCATCATGAGTCGATTTAAATTGGAATTCTCAAGCGAAAAGGCAAGCAGGCAAAACACTGCTGATTCAGACGTCTGAAACAAGTGGTTCAGACGTCTGAATCTGGAAATATAAACATTTCCAGAACACAATTCAGACGTCTGAACCAAGTGTTTCAGACGTCTGAAATAGGCATATTTTAGCCTATTTTCTTTCTGTTTGAAATAGAACCAATTCAGACGTCTGAAACCCTATATTCAGACGTCTGAATCTGGAAATAGAAATCTTCCCAGACAATATTCAGACGTCTGAATATTACGTTTTAGACGTCTGAATCGGGGGTTCAGGGCATTCCCTGAACCTAGGCCTAAAATGGCCAAACGAATATCGGAAACGATCGAACGAGCAAATGGCGATGACTAAGGAATTACGTCGAACGACAACCCAGCCTAAACGGCTCTTCGATACGCCTCAAATATCAATGTCCAAATATCCATAATAGGATTTTCATAAATTAGACCAAAACACCAAAAATTGGAATATACACAAAATCAATCCAAACCAAAATCAATTCTACACGAATAAACGTTAGGAATTCATACCTAACAATCGAAGATAATTATAGACAAAGATGTGAGATCAAAATCTCACCTTTGAACCCAAATCAATGAAGTAGAAGCTTTAAGACAAGCTAAGATCAATTCCTCTTCAATAGCAACTCAAGAAGCTTCGATCTAAGCTTAAAAGAGAAACATTTCCTAAATTAGGTTTAGGAAATTTCTGAAATCAAAGAGAGAATGAGTTGGAGAAGAAAAAGGAGATGCTTACCAATGGGTTCTCTTGAGTCTGGAGCAAGAAGATGGATTTGCTAATGGAAACTAGGGCTTAGGAATTTCTATTTCCCATTCTCTTCCACCATTGTTGCTAAAGCTTGAGTCTTTAAGCAAAGAGGGGAAGTTATGAAGAGATGGGGGTTGGGCTGAGCTAATAAGGGTGCAGTCCAAACCAAAGTCATAAGCGGCAAAAAGTAGCAAAAATCAACTTTCTCCAAACATATCGAAGCTTATACTCAAAAAGGTCGCAAACGGCATTTTGAACTCAATGGGGGTGGTCTCGAGTCCCAATTCGACTGTTTGCAAAAAGTAGCTTTTCGGACTAAAATCCGACTAACGATAAAATATTTAAATAAAATATTTAAATATAAAATCGATAAATATGCGGGTTGTTACAGACTCCCCTCCTTAAAGAAATTGCGTCCTCGCAATACTTAAGAAGAAAATAAGAAGTAACAACCATAGAAGCATATCAACACAAAAGAAAATTTGAAATAGGAAGTTCACCATAAGGAGCATGAAAGAGTTAGCCAGAACAGGATCGCTCGATGAATTCCCAGGGACCCCAAGAGAAATCCTTAGGATCTGAGAACCAATGAACTTTCACAAGAAGAACACCTTTATTTCGAAGGCGCTCAACCTCCGAAGCAATGATGCGAATGGAATGTTGCTCATAAGTCAAATCTGGTGAAACTTCAATTTCCTCAATATCACCGGGCTCAAGAATAAAATAGGAAACCTAAAAGCATTTCCATAGTTAAAAGACGCAGAAAACGTCAAGAATAGCAAAAAATTGAGCCAGCGCAACGGCGTAGTACAGAAACGGTACGCCCGAGAAACTTCAAACTCCAATAATTTGGAACACCGACGTAGTACAAAAACGGTACGTCCAATGAACCGATAAACCGGAACAACGATGTAGTATAATAATGGTACATCCATTGATCCAAATGAGACGGAACATCGATGTAATACAATAATAGTACATTCGATGAACCGAACACCATAAAAGAACACCGGACACTAGTCCATAAAAGGAATGAGATAAAGCTCAATAAAACGAAGTATACCAAAACGTCTGATGAACTTGATAAAAAGATTATTCCATTCAGACAACATCAAAGAATCAACCACTTGTTGCTTACGACAAAGCGCATTGGCAACACGATTTCCCTTCCAGGAATAAAAAGAATATCAAGATCATAAGATGTCAGGAACTCGAGTCAACATGGAGTTCCATACGAGAAAATAATTATCCCAAAGATTTATGATCGGGGTAGAGAACAGATTTCTCATCCAAAAATGATGATGCCAAACTCTAAAAGCAAAAACAATAGCCGCGAGCACTAGATCATGAGTGGCATACCTAGTCTCGATAAGCTATAATGATTTAGAAGCACAAGTGATAGCACGTTCTCCTTTGCAAGAGAACGGCATCCAAACCAATACGACTAGTATCGGTACAAATAGCAAAGTCTTGGTTCCCCTCCAGGAATCACAAGAATAAAAGTATCGAAAAGAAAGAATTTCTTTTAAATAATCTTCTTTCCCGAAAAGTTAAAACTTTCAAAATTACATTTATCATTATGTAATAATCTTTCTAGAAAAATTTACTATTTTCAAGTCAATATACCGTGTCTGATTGTCTCATCAAAGCTTTAGGAAATTCCTATCGATAACGTTGATCAAGCGCATCGACCAAAATTCTTAAAGCACTCAACGGGCAATACAATCACAAAATCGTATTCTGTAGGATAAGTAAGTTTCTCAAAAACATCTAAGAATATTCTTTGTTCGTTTTAAGAACAAAAATCCGGTTATACTTCTAAATAGATCTTATGAAAAAGATTTTGCGAAATTTTAAATTGCTATTTTCATCCAAAAATCAATAAATAAAAGAATGGTCTCATCGAAATATTCATAGAATATTTGATATATAAAATGGATGAAAGAAGCTGGACAAATTGAATGACAAAATAAGTCATTCATAAGAATCGTAACGAGTGCGGAATGCGGTAAATCGAGTGCGAACTTCCGCAACTCGTAGCCAAATGAAAATCGGTGGCAAGGTCGAACTAGAAAGACCTTAACACCACACAAAAGATTTCTTAGGTGATAATCCTAAGGCAAACTCAAAAATACCGGAAAATTTCTCTAACTACATGAATGAGAGAAATAACACTTTCCTTATAAGTGGGCTTAAGGAATAAAATGATGCCATCAAATTGGAATCAAAATCACAAAGAGAAATAGAAATATGCTTAACAGATATAAAATGTCGAAGATGAATAGTCCATACGGAAAATAGGATATGGGCATCACAACGAGTAAGCCAATCCTTACAAAAATCAATTCCGAAGCCTAAGTAAAAAATATCGGCTCGGAAAGAAAAATCTCATAAAATAATTTCGACATCAATAGAAAGCAAATTGAGTGTTGCGGATCCACTAATCCGGATTTACAATCCTCAAAGAAGTCATCAAGCCCAAAATATTCAAAGAAAAGAATCTTCAAGTTTTTTGATATAAAATAGTGAGATGAAACCCATATCAAAAAGAGCTCAAATAAGAAGATCACGAAATAAAGCAATGCCATCAAGGATTGAATGTAAAATACCTTGACTAAGAGAAGAGTTGCTAGGGGCTTGCACAATATTTAGCTTTCTCATGTCCTTGTTCAAAAGTTTGGGACACGCAGATAAAAGATGACCCGATTTCTTGCAATAGCGACAAGAATGGGGTTTTGGACACATATTCGCATAGTGTTCCATAGAATTACAATTGTAGCATCCTCCACGATTAGGGATTGGAGTCTTTGCTACAAAAGTAGTTTGCTTCACTCTCTTATTTGGATTAAGGCTCTTGAACTTAATATGCCTCCTCTTGGAAGTCCCAATATCAGAAACACTTCCTTTACCAACCTCTCCATGAAGAAGAGTAACATCCACAAGCTAATTGAAAGAAACTTCAAGTTTCAAAGGTAGAACCATTTCGGGGTTCTTACTCAAAGCATAGATAAACTCTTGATTCTTTACAAGATCCAAAAGTTGTTGAGCAGACATAAATACTCCATCCTGGGGAGTAGAACTAGATTGACCGGCGCTGGGACGGCCTGGTCTAACCATTTCTCTTCTTTAAGAAAGAAAGAAAGAAGAGGGAAAAAGTTACTCTCAAAATAAATATCAAGCAATCTTGATAGATAAAACAAGGAATCATAAAAGAAAGTAGGATAGAACGGTACGAAGACCCGAATAAAATCCTAAAGCACAACTCCTAAGAAAGACTTAGGACATGAACCTTGCTAAATTATTCTATATTGTTCCGAAGTTTGGCTCCGATACCAAGCTGTGACGCCCCACCTCTATACCCACGCTAGCCAAGAACATCACGGTGAATGCTGTCAACTAGCACGGAGAATAAGGCTGTTGAGGAGCGACCATCCGTGTAATTGCTTTGCGCGAGCATCGATATGTCAGATAGTATACATGCATTTCTTTATCAAGAGGGAAATCCGACATACCGACACAAACTCAAAGCTACTACACAGTGCCTATAATAATCTTCGGAAACAAATATAGAAATAAACATAACATAAATCAGTCACAGATAATTCATATCACAAAGGCGGAAATAGATATGAATATTACACATGAAAGTGTACATCAGAGTAGTGGTCAAAAAGATCCACAATAATACAAAGGAATAGATGCAAGTGCTAGACAAAAATATGTATACATCAAGGAATCTGTATCTCAAATGTATACAACAAAAACTACCAAACTAGAGTAGTTAGCCAAAAGTCAGAAGATGGTTCCAGATAGGAAGCCATGAGGAAGCACCTGTAAAATCTCAGTCTGACCCGAGTATTATTTAGGAAGAAAATAATAAACGGATCAGTCTAGCTATAAATATCAGATGAAGTGATTTTAATAAGAGATATGACAATAACATATAATAATCACAATGCCAAGCTGTGATAAATAAGTAATTGAAAATCAACAAGAGATTAATCAATATCACAATAATCTACTCAAGATAAAAAGGAATGTCATACTCCTAATTTCATTCACCAAGCCACAATAATTGACATATATATCAATGCCCATCGTAAAAGTTGGTGAAACATAAATTCCAGAAATCAACACATGAAATCCAGAAATCACAATAAAAAGGATGGCCAATCCATAAAAATGAGCCAGAGCTCCTCCAGACAGTGTATAGTCCCCCATTGCGGACATTGAGCCGAAGCTCCTCCTGGTGAACCGAAGTTCCTCCTGACAGGGTATAGTCCCCCATTGCGGACTTTGAGCCGAAGCTCCTCCTGGTGAGCCGAAGCTCCTCGTGACAGGGTATAGTCCCCCATTGCGGACTTTGAGCCGAAGCTCCTCCTGGTGAGTCGAAACTCCTCCTGACAGGGTATAGTCCCCCATTGCGGACATTGAGCCGAAGCTCCTCCTGGTGACTCAAAACTCCTCCTGACAGGGTATAGTCCCCCATTGCGGACATTGAGCCGAAGCTCCTCCTGGTGAACCGAAGTTCCTCGTGACAGGGTATAGTCCCCCATTGCGGACTTTGAGCCGAAGCTCCTCCTGGTGAGTCGAAACTCCTCCTGATAGGGTATAGTCCCCCATTGCGGACTTTGAGCCGAAGCTCCTCCTGGTGAGCCGAAGCTCCTCGTGACAGGGTATAATCCCCCATTGCGGACTTTGAGCCGAAGCTCCTCCTGGTGAACCGAAGTTCAATATAAACGACGTACAGTCCTCTACGTGGACAAAGAGACATCGTACAATGCTAGTCTAAACCATAAAATGATCGTCATGATCAAAGAGAAGTGTTAATTACAATAAGCTAGTAAATATATGAGCTTAGCTTCATGTCCCATAACCACTAGCTTAACTTAAATATTTATGAACAAATTGTAGATCTCCACTAGAAAATTGTCACAAGAGATTCAATCGAACAAGTCCAAGAATTAACCGATGAAGTAAACGCAAGCGTTTCATACCACTTGTTTTACTAAGTCGTTTAATTAGATTTCTCATACGAGTGAGGTAAAGGTTTGTATATACTAATAGATTGAAAAATGGTTTAAGAAAAGATCTTTGTTATTGAAAATAGAGTTGAAATCGTTTGATGAAAGAGTTTTGATATTTACTACTAGTATAGAAAACCTTTATATTTTTAAAGTGACAAATCACAAAGAAGACTGTAATAACAATCAATTCAGTAAAATTCACATTCGAAGACGTGAATAAAATCCAAAGAAACCGATAAAGAATCTATCGAAATGGATATTCAAAAATCCCTAAAATGGAGTCATCAAAGTCATAATAAATGATAACAACAAATAGGATCATCACGAGTCGATTTAAATTGGAATTCTCAAGCGAAAAGGCAAGCAGGCAAAACACTGCTGATTCAGACGTCTGAAACAAGTGGTTCAGACGTCTGAATCTGGAAATATAAAAATTTCCAGAACACAATTCAGACGTCTGAACCAAGTGTTTCAGACGTCTGAAATAGGCATATTTTAGCCTATTTTCTTTCTGTTTGAAATAGAACCAATTCAGACATCTGAAACCCTATATTCAGACGTCTGAATCTGGGAATAGAAATCTTCCCAGACAATATTCAGACGTCTGAATATTACGTTTCAGACGTCTAAATCTGGGGTTCAGGGCATTCCCTGAACCTAGGCCTAAAATGGCCAAACGAATATCGGAAACGATCGAACGAGCAAATGGCGATGACTAAGGAATTACGTCAAACAACAACCCAGCCTAAACGGCTCTTCAATATGCCTCAAATATCAATGTCCAAATATCCATAATAGGATTTTCATAAATTAGACCAAAACACCAAAAATTGGAATATACACAAAATCAATCCAAACCAAAATCAATTGCACACGAATAAACGTTAGGAATTCATACCTAACAATCGAAGATAATTATAGACAAAGATGTGAGATCAAAATCTCACCTTTGAACCCAAATCAATGAAGTAGAAGCTTTAAGACAAGCTAAGATCAATTCCTCTTCAATAGCAACTCAAGAAGCTTCAATCTAAGATTAAAAGAGAAACATTTCCTAAATTAGGTTTAGGAAATTTCTGAAATCAAAGAGAGAATGAGTTGGAGAAGAAGAAGGAGATGCTTACCAATGGGTTATCTTGAGTTTGGAGCAAGAAGATGGATTTGCTAATGGAAACTAGGGCTTAGGAATTTCTATTTCCCATTCTCTTCCACCATTGTTGCTAAAGCTTGAGTCTTTAAGCAAAGAGGAGAAGTTATGAAGAGAAGGGGGTTGGGCTGAGCTAATAAGGGTGCAGTCCAAACCAAAGTCATAAGCGGGAAAAAGTAGCAAAAATCAACTTTCTCCAAACATATCGAAGCTTATACTCAAAAAGGTCGCAAACGGCATTTTGAACTCAATGGGGGTGGTCTCGAGTCCCAATTCGACTGTTTGCAAAAAGTAGCTTTTCGGAATAAAATCCGACTAACGATAAAATATTTAAATAAAATATTCAAATATAAAATCGATAAATATGCGGGTTGTTACAAAAAAAGTGATGTTCATGAACCTGGGGTTTTGCTCGGGGTTGTGTTCGAAGTAGCTTGTGTGGGTTTAGATGTGTAATAGTTTTAAGTTTGAAAATAAAAGTTATGAGTTCCATGTTTTAAAAACTTAAAAGAAAAATTTGTTACCGGGTTTCAAGTATAAAGCATGACAAGTCATAAAGTTATTTTAAATGATTACGTTTTCTTAGAAACCTATTTAAACAAAATTTTAATGTCTATTTAAAATAAATAAGTTTCTCAATGGAATACAAAGCCCAATTTCCAAAGTAGATTGGATTAAAAAAGGTTAAAATTTTAATTTTTAAAGGCAAATGTTCAAAAACTGTCTTGGTTTATAAAATTTTGTATTAGACTATTATCTTATTTGATCTCTATTTGTTTTCAAAATTAAAAGGATTTCAAGTATTTGATTTGAACGATGATTAAGTGATTAAGAAAGATAAATGGTTTATCAATGATTTATTAAAGTGGTAAGTAACTAAAGTACAATTACTTAAGGTAACTGATAAAGTATAATTAATTAATTAAAGTAATTGAAGGATAATTTATTTCTTAATTAAGGATAATTAATTAAGATAATTGAAGGGAAATTTATGAAGGGCTAATTAATTAATGGAATTGATTAAGGAATGAATTAAAGGATAATTACTTAGTAATTTAAAGGATATTAATTAAAGATAATTAATTTAATGGTAATTAATTAAGGATTAATTAATTATGTGATTAGCTTGAAGGTTAATTTAATTAATATGATTAATTGAGGTATAATTAATCAGGGTGATTTATTTTAATTAATGGTTCATTAATTAAGATATTAATTAGGAATAATTAATTAAAGGATAATTGAGTAATCAAAGGATAATTACTTTGTAATTAAAGGTTATTAATTAAAGTAATCTATAAGAGGATAATTAATTTAACATGATTAATTAAAGGTGATTAACTAAATAATTAAGGTTGATCAATTTCATTAAAATAATATTGTTTTGTAATTAATTAATCAAGGTTTGATAATTAATTCATAAGTAATTTATTCAATTGGAAATTAAATTGAATTTATTAGGATTTAAACAATTAATTAACCCTGTTTATAAATGATTATTGAATTCTTGGATTGCTTGTGAATATTTGCATTGTATGCAATGCCTTGAATTGATTGTGATCTCCGGATTTGTAATATTCTGTGATGTCATTGAGCCGTGTGTAATTTATTTATTTATTTTATTTATTTATCTATGATACATTTATTTGTGAATTTGTGAATGAAGATAAGCGATATAGGATTATATTGCTTATCGATATTACTGTGCTTGAATCTGTAATGGTTGATGATGCTGCACTATTATGTAAAACCCCTGGACCACACTATACACACACAAATATGGAACGCACGAGGAAATTGGTTAAGCCACAGATTTTTGAAATGGTTTTAAAATTGAATTTTGAATCCAAAATGGTTTTGGAAATGAAATTGGATTAAATATGAAAAGCTTTTGAAAAGGGATTTCAAAGATTAAAGTTATTTTGAATAACTTGATAAAGTTTTGAAATTTAAATAATTTGATTTGAATTTGAATTCAAGTTTTGAAATTGAATTCCATATTTGGAAATTATGGTTCGAAAAGGTTATACAAGTTATAAATGTGTTTATATGGGTTTTAACCATTTCAAAAGTATCGTTTTGGGAATTTGAATTTAACTCAAGGACTTTAACTTGTATAAATGAAATCGAGGTTTTTCAAAAATGAAAACCTTTGTTTTTCAAATAATAATAGCTTTCATATAAAGAAAGGATTTCCAATTTTATTGAAAGGATTTCAAGTTTTGAAATGAAATTCTTTTGAAAGCTATGAATTAAATCTGTGATTTAAAGATTGGATGAGTAAATCCGATTTGAAGTGAAAATTGTTTTGAAATATGTGAATGAATCTTTGTGAAAAAGGGTGAACTTTGTGAAAAAGGGAAGAACTTTGTGAAGTAAATCCTTTTTTAAAGATTTGAAAATGGTAATTTGTTTAACCCATTTAAAAGAAAAATTTTGGGTTTTAAGTTGTGACTTAATTGAGATCCCATTATCCATATGGTTTTTAAACATTGTGCTCATTATTCGGTTTAGCCGGGAGAGGACCTTGTGTCATATAACCCATTCCGAATAATGATACGACGTTATGGATCACATTTGCTACAAGTTCAGCATGATAGGGGGTTCTCGCTTCGCGTTTGGTGGTGAATGGGAGACTCTTGCCCCTACATGTCCGCAGGGAGGGGTTGCTTACCGGTTAAGGGGGTCGAGAGGCCGGCCGTAAAGGCAACTGCGTCGTACCAGTGTCTGCCACGACGGGGCTGGGATGGTTGAAAAGCCTACCAGTCGAGAGTAGCCGCTGTAGATGGTTGAAAATCCTAGACCGTCACATTTGATATCAGAGCTGAGGGTTGAACTTTAGCTTTTGGAGTATAACACATTAAGTGACTCATTAAAGAAAGGGTGAAGTATACCCCAGAATGAGTATATCCCTAAGATATTTTTCTGCACGCCTCAATAAATTCTCTTACTATCCTTTGATAGTGAGTATGAGTGCTAGAAGTGGACGAGATAGGGGACAGGGAAGCACCACTTCACATTGTCAATACCTGTAACAACAACAGGAAATAATCTTCTCTCTATCAATCTCTTTTGATCACCATTTAATTTAAGTTCTTTGATTGCTTTATGGCAGCTCGAGGAGAAGCTTCGGTGTGGTGGTGGCCCTGCGAACTCGTATAGATAAGTTCCTAATTCTGATTCTCTTCATCAAATTTCTATCAGCTTTTCGTTTTCACTTTAATGAAATTGAAATTTTATTGGAATAAATTGGTAAATTAAATATGAAGTTAAGTATGAAGATTGGTACTAATAAAGTGATTTCGATTAAAACCAAATTTATTATGATTTCTTGTGAGGATCAAAGTCCGAAGTGGGACAAGGTGGGCGTATACTTTGGGATATTCCAATCTGAATTGGGTATCCATAGTCTGTTCTTTTGGGTCCGGATTTATTCTACGAATGGTTAACTACCCTTCGAACTAATCGATACCCCTACATATTTCGTAGATTGGATGACCCTAGTACTTCATGAGATATTGAATGAGTTTGTTCTCATATTTATGATATTCTGATTTGGTAAACCAAACATTGAATAACTATACAATTTGATCTGGTGAATAATTTCTTGTGTGTTCATCTATTCTTTATGGTCTCCCTGCTTTCAAATTTCGAGGACGAAATTTTCTTAAGGGGGGAATCTGTAACATTCCCGGATTTTAGCCAAAATTTATTTTGTAATTTAATACAATTTTTGGATAAAATTGTGAAATTATTTGTAAGTATTTTCAAACCAAATATAAAAGATGTGTTTGAATAGACAGTAAATAAAGAATTTAATTTTGGAATTCAAATGTAGATATTTTGTAAACAAATTGAATTTGGAAACTCTATATTTTAGAAGTAATAAACATTTGTTTTCTAATTTTAGTGCATATATATGTATATATTGATTGAAAAAAATTGTTTAAGATTATATATTTGTGTATAATTGATTTCTAAATTATCTTTCTTTTATAAAGTTATGTAAGTATTAATAATGAATATGTGTGTTTATTTATTAAAATATAATTATTTTTAAAATCAATTTTCTCTAAATTGATATAAATATAAGTAATTAAAATGTATGAATGCAAATGTAAAGCAAGAATTAGTAAAAGCTTTAAACTTACATATATGTATGCGTGTGTGTGTCTATATATATATATATATATATATATTTATATATATCTTTTGAAAAGAAAATGGTTTGTATATATATATGTGAGATAAATATTTATAAAATCATAGTTCATAAACATAGTTGATAAATAAATATAAAGCTTTGATGTGAATGTATATTTTGAAAGTATAAAGTTTAAAATACATACACCAATGTGAATATAAACATATGTTAGGATATGAAAATATAAATGCTTAAAGGTTTAAAAACAAAATTGATAAAATAAATTGAAGTAAGGATATAAACACAAAATATATACATCTTGACATTTGAAAAATGAATTTTTACACATGATAACAAATGTAATCTTACTTTAACATGCAAAGGTACAAGTGTTAGTTTAATAAAAAAGGGGCAAAGGATAAAATTTTTTTATTTGAAATTAGAAAACATGCATAGAAAAAGAAAAAAAGTAATCAGGCTATTTTCATTCTTCTTCTCAAATCTGAGAAAACCAAAATTCAAATCCATCTTCAATATAAAATCTGAAACAAAGATCAAAACTAGAGAAAAAACAAAACATAGATCAAAGAGAAAAAAATCAAAGCTACAACCTGAACAACTCTTTCAACTGGATTCAAACATCAACCTGAAGCAACTAATTCGAACATAAAGAAACAAATCAGTTTCAAAGCAAAGAAGAATCAAACTGAAGTATTTAAAATAGTTTTCAAAACCTGGAAAATCAACTACTTAGCTTGAACAGTAAAGCAAACAACCTGATTCTGTAACAGCCCTAGATTTTCATATATTTTAATATTTGGCTTTATTTTTATTTTGAAATTATTTTAAACTTATTTTATTTCAAACATTTTATTTTTTTAAATATAAGTGTTGATTATTATGTGAATTATAATTTCAAACCGGTATAAATTGGATATTTTACTAAAAGATGAATTTCTATTCAAACTGGTCAAATCTTGACTTTTAAATTTCAAATTTAAATATTTAAATTGTTAAATTTTATATTTTATTATGAAAATAGATTTAATAACTTGAATACTGCTTTTCGTTTCGTTGAAAACGGATTTAAATTGTAAAAGTTATGTACATTTCAATTTTGGGTATAATTTGTTTTATTTTGCAATTTTGTCTATTTTAAATTTTTTTAAATAATATTTTCTTTGCTATATTTTATTTTAATATGTGTTAATATGTTATTTTATATATATTTTGTCTTTTAATATTTTTTAAAGTGATAACAAAATTTTTTCAAAATTTACTGTATTTATTTCCTATTTTTAAAGGCTGTTTTCTATTTTTCTGCTATTTTCTTCATTTAAATTATTTTTAATTAAAATTTATATATTTATTTTGTGAATGAATTTTTATTTTATGTTCTTATCTCTATTTATAAATATTTTTCATGTACATAAAAATTTTCCAAAGTCATTGCATTTATTTTCAAATTTTCTAAACTAGTTTTCATTTTCTATGCTATTTTCCTAATTTAATCATATATAATTAATATTTATTTATTTATATTTTGTTTATTTGTGATATTTTTGTATTTTAACTGAATTTATATATATTTCAGTTATTTAAAATTATAAAAAGAAATAAGAAAAATTTGAAAGGTTTTGTGACTTTTTATTTCTTAAGGCTCTTTGTATTCTCACCTTTTCAACTCCAACCATTACTTTTCATTCAATTGGCTGCCTTAACTCATTTCTCCAACCGACTCCTCTATCATTTCACGTGATTTTTCTTTCTCAAACTCTGAAAAAAAAGTTCGGCCTCTCCTATGTGAAAAGCTTGGTAAAAATTTTCTTCTTTTCTATGCAACTTCTACTTGTTTTCTTATGATTTTGCACTTGTTTTCTCACCTACTATGCTCAGCTCCTCCTTCCTCCTCCACCTTAGCCTCTTCCACCACCCCCACATATGGTCATCATCTCCTCCAGCCCAGGCCCAAGCCATGGCCATGCCCCTTGATGAAGAAGACCCACCTAAAAATGAACAAAACTCCACCTAATTGTTCATAGCCTAGCCTAACTTGTTCCACCACCTCTCTCCATCACTTTGGACGACCATACACCACCACCACCAGCAAATTCCTGACCTGAGCCCACTTCCACATCATCCTCCAGCCCACTACAGACCTGGCCGTGCTCTCCTTGGCCTTGGCCGAGCCCTCTAGTGCATAGGAATCCATGATATTTGCCTTGTAGTGTTAGTTCATGTTCATATATCTTTGCTCCATCATTTTGCCATGCTTGGCCGACGTTTAAGAACCCAAACCAGATCCAAACCATAACTTTAGCCGTGTCATTTAAGATTTGGAGTTGAAGCATAGGAGGTAGAAAGCAAGTGCAAACACTTCGGTGATGTTTTGTGTATTCATTTCTAGCTTTGTTTAATTGAAATTTTGGGTTGAAAACTTATGCTGTTTGTATTTTTTGTTTGATTTGTATTCAAGGGAATTAATCCTTGGCTCCTCCATTTCGTATCTGTATCTTGCTTTTGTACTTGTGTACATCCCGTTATGCAATTCTTCGTTGTGTCATCAGCTCAAAACAGTGAGTAAATCTCACCAGACTAATATGTACTTATGTAGTGATAAACTGACATCACCTGAATCTGTAAATGCATATCATCCTGTTATAACTGCTATAGTTTATTCATATGATGTTCACACCTATATTTACACTTGTTATACCATATGTTACTGTTATTTCATGCTATTCTGTTATTTTCATCAGTTTATCACACTGTAAGTTTCCTGTAGACTAGAATCACTATGGGTTGAAATGATACATACCCGAACGGACTTTAGAATAGGAGAAAATCGTTATGGGCTAAAATGATAGGCCTGAATGATTTTCAATTATTTTCTTTTACTTGGGATTGCGGGTTTGAAATAATCAAACCCGGGTTTTCTTTGTAAATTACGGGTTGAAATGATATATTACCCGTATCACTTTACCTAGGCTAGAAAATGAAATACAGACCCGTTGTTAAAATATGTTTTTCTAAAAAAAAATTAAATTATTTTAGAAATGTAAATATTATAATATTTTGATTTAAATTTGATTAAAAATGATTTTTGTAAAGCATTATTGATTTTTTTGAAATAAATAAATGGTAAAGTTAGAAAATCTGAAATGTAAGTTATTTTGGAAATTAGAATTTGGTGATAAATGGGATTTAAATTAAATATGAAAATATGATAAATTTATGATATTTTGAATTAAATAAATTTAAAATGATTTTATAATATATTAATGATTTTTGAATAAAGTTAAAATGTGAAATGAATGAATATTTAGGTTGAAATTTGGAAATATAACTAAAATTGAAAATTTGTGAATTTGGCTTAAAAGTGAATTTTAAGTTAAGTAAATAAAAAATGAAATTAAGTTATATTTGAAAATTTTAAACTTGAATGTTAAGTTAAATTTAATTTAATGAATTTAAAATTTAATGTTGGAATTTAATAAGTGAATTATTATTAAATTTTGATTTTTGAATGGAGATTTAACTTTATAAAATAATGAATATAAGGGTATTTGAATGAGTGTTTTAAAAGTGAAATTATATGATTTTATAAGCTAAAAATGATTTAAATAAAAATATAATTGTTTGTGAAATTATATTGAATACTTGAAGTTAATTAACTGCATTTCTGAAATGCTATTAATTCTAATGTAAATGATAATACAGCATTTGTAAATGCTGTAGTTGATAATAATGAACCAAATGGCTAAGTTTAATTAAAGGTTATTATAGCATTTTTTAAATGCTATAATTGTTGAATTTAACTAAGTTTTATCTGAAACTAATGTAACCCGATTACAGCATTTTTAAATGCTATCTTTTGTTAAATTGAACTGTTTTGAATGCAACTTTCCGTAGCAATTTCTAAATGCTGCGAAAGTTGAATTTTCATCTGTTTTAATAAATTAAGTGAATAAATGAATTTTGACAGACTAAAATTTTGGAAATTTATTTATTAAATATAATAACTTTATTTTATGATTTAAAATGAAGTAATTTGTTTCGAAATATAAACTATTTTGAAATGTGTTTTGTAATGGTATTTAAATTTAATAAAAATGAATGTGGTTTGGAAGATATGATATTTTGAATGATACTGAATTTTGGAATTACATTTGGTTTTGAAGTATTGTTAACGAAAAAATTTAAACGCTAACACCCTGGTGTATAAGATGTGATTGTGAAAGCACCACCCGTTTGTACGGGAAATAGAAATAAGCAGAAAGTATGTAGAAAAACGGTAAGAGACACAGTATTTATAGTGGTTCGGCTTATAATCCAGCCTACGTCCACTTTAATCTTTTTATCACTAGTTTGATTACAATTCTTTACAAGATCTTTCAATTACAACACACTTCAAGTGATAGGGTATGTGAAACAAGTAGCTCAAGCTTTGATGTTGACAATCATCTTCAAATCCATGGTGAATGTGGATGATTCCTTCATGGAGTTCCTTTAGAAGTTTGTTGGATCTAAAAAGCTTTGAAGTCGTCTGGAATTCGGCAGAGTAACGGCGCTTGAAGAGAATGAGCCAAAAGGTCCCTTGAACGTTGGAAGTGGTCGTCTATTTATAGAGAGTTCTGGTCTGGAATTTTTGCCAAGTTCTAAGTCGCGACCGACTTAGTATAAGTCGTGGCCGACTTAACTTATCCCATCGCCGATCTAACGAGCCAAGCCCACGACTTAATGGAAGCAAGCTTGTCTGAATTGAGTTGTTGCCGAGATAAGCTAGGTCGTAGGTCCCCCTTTCTCTTATGCATGGCTCATGCTTTTAATGGGGCAAGCATGCTTCTCCGGACTTAAATCACCAGTTCTAAGTCGTAGCCGAGTTAACATGCCCCGGCTTAAGTATGAGTCGTGTACCTTTCCATGTCCTCATCAAGTAGGTCGGCAGCTCCTTTAGATAACTAGACCGGTACTCAAGTTAGATCGGTAGACTTCCTAAGTCGGCATCCTTCAAGGCATTAGGTCGTTAACCATTTAAGCCCTTAGGTCGGGAACTTGGTAAAGGCATTGAGTCGGCACCCATGATAAGGCATTGGATCGGCGCGTTTCTTAACTAATTAGGTCGGCACCGAACTAAGTCGGCCACCTTGTTAATTGGTTAGGTCGGCAAAGTCTTTGGGTTGTTAGGTCGGCAACTCTTCTGAGTCGGCATCTCTTGAGTCGGCGCCATCTCCACGTACTAGACCTGCTGAGTCGTAACCGAGATAGGGTTAACATTTGCCCCTCGAAGTATACGCCTTAGGCTTAAGTCGTGTGCTTCGAAACATCTCTTATCTCGGCCCTTCACTGAGTCGGCACGTTATTAGATCGGGCACGGTCCAAATGTTAAGCCGGCGAATTGCCGCTTCAGTTCCTTTCACTACGAGGTATAAATCATATCCCCTTCTTCTTTCTCATTACCTGCTCTCTTAACTCCGCCATTAAAATTCTCTTGAGTTCTTTAAGGCGATTCCATCCTACCTGATCACCAACAATTCCTACTATTCAGAGCGTAAGTGAATCCGTCCCCTTCTCGATCATAGATTGCTATTGGTTCATGAATTCTGTCACTTGAATACGAATTGTCTCTTCGCGCAACGTTCCATCACGAATCTCACTATACCTGTAGTCGATGAAGTTTAGGTTACTCGATTTTGGCTTCAGATGATCGTTGAGATGATGAAGAAGGTTTTATCACTCAGGTTCAATGATCTCTGAAGGCAGAGCAACGGACTTATGCGATTTGGAGCTGTTTTATTGGATGATCCGATAGCTTGAATGAAAGGCTGCTGTTGAAGAAATGGCTATTGGGTTATCGGGTTTAATGCTATGGGATGTTGGCTCGAAGGCGAGTTAGTGGGTTTAGGTGGCTTAGCCTTCGACCGATCTAGCTCTTACACGACCTTAAATCGTGGTTGAGATAATGCTTGAAAGAATCTCGCCGACCTAAACATTAAAGCTTAGATCGTGACCGAGTTAAGACTTGGAGGAATTCCTGCCTTTCGACTTGGAGCTTGCCTTCTTATCTCCCCCGTGCGAACTAGAGGAAATGAGTCGCCAAGCTGAACCACCTAGATTTTGACCCGTTACCGACTCAGTCTTATCTCGCATGAGAATTTTTGAATCGTAGCCGAGCTAACACTTGGGCTCTGGACGTATTGACACTTAGAAACATAGGCCTTCTTCAAGTATTTTAACCCGGACTACCGAACTAAATTGAATAAACCTTGAACCGGGATTAAGATTTGAAATGCCCCAACTTTAAATTTGTTTGAATGTCATTGTGTCACTTCACATATCATTCTCACTTTTGAGTTGTAAACCTGTTGATAATAACATACAAACAAAGAAAACCAAGGCGCACATACTGCCATTGACTGCCCATATCAAATGACAGATTAGTTAAGACAAGATAAGAGATATGAACATATTGCATGAAATGTTGTAAATTAATTGACTAAAGTAGAATATTAATGCAAAGTATCAACAATTTGAACTGATTTGTTTGCATCAACATTGTATTTGCATATTCAAATTCAAAACAAAGATTCCTGGTTTTTATAACTAACAAATGTTTGCTAGGTTTTATTCCAGTTACCTTTGCTTATTGTTTGATTGATACTTGTACAACACTTCACACACTTTAGGAAACGTGCACCTTCATGTTTGAATATCCAATTGCTTGTGTAGAATGACTTCCCATCAAGGAGAAGAAGCAGCAAGTCAAGAAGAAGAAACTTTCCCGATAGCTGTTCCTATAGAGAATCCTCCGGAAAGAACTTCGACTATTCTATCTTCGAGAACATTTATTCAGTTGCGTACTCAATTCGGCTTTGCTGAAGATGATGTCATATTTCCTGGACCGAATGATACTGCTGACAGACCTCCCTATGGTTTCGTCGCGGTTAATCGTCAAATGTGCTTAAGTGGGGCGATCCCACCTTTCAATGACTTTCTTCGAATTCTTCTTCTTCGGATGTCAATTTCTCCGTTCCAACTTCATCCTAATGGTTACGCTATCTTGATGGGGTTGGGTGTTTTGTTCAGAAGAAATCTTGACCGACTGCCGAGCTTCGAAGAAATTCGCTACTTATGCTCGTTTGCAAAGAGCAAAGACCATCCTTCTCTTATCATTGTGAGAAGTGCAAGAAACCGCAAGCTCATTCTTGATCTTACTGAAAGTGTCCATGGATTTTTAAACCAATTTTTCTTTGCCCGCAGTCCCCCAGAGTTTTATGCTTCTTGGAGAGTAGGAAGTAAGATCATTTATTTCCGTCTTTCCACTTTCTTTCTTAACTCTTTTCGGGGTCCAAATTGCTAATCTCATTCTTTGCTTTTTTCAGCACTTCCCCTTCCCTCTAGAGATCCGATACATAGGCAGACTTTTGATAGACTGAGCGCTGTAGCCGCAGAAGAGAGAAGTATCAAGTTTCTACTAAGCGACGAATTTCTACATCAATACGAACTTCTCCACCCTTCTCGCTATACTCAGCTTTGTGAAGCTCCGACTGAAGTTCCCGATTCCCCGACTGAAGCATCGGATGCCCCCGTTACTATCGAACAACCCTCATCAAAAGAGTCTAACATCGAAGCTTCATTGGTGAAATGTTCCACCCCTACCGACATTATGGGGTCATCTAGTAAGACGGCACTTGCCCCGATTGAGGAAGAAGAAGAACCTTCACAGCCTCTCGGGGGATTAGCTGATGTAGGAACTGAGAAAACAAGTCTCACCGAGCATGATGGTGACGATGTTTATGATGGGTTGAGCGACATAATAGTGACCTCACAGGAGCTTTTTAGAGATGACGTGTCTAAAACTATCTCTCCTATAGTTGAGGCGACGTCCCTTCTTCGACCAACACCAACACAAACACCAACTCCTCATACCCAAGCTATCATCACCTCTACACCAATGAGTGGTTTGTAGCTTAATGCGCGTAGCTTGCACATCACACAACACTTAGGATTTTTTGGCATTTGTTCACATTTAACTTCTTTTCTCCGGAAGTTTCTAAGACTTGCTATTTTTGCCTTTTCAGATTCCTCTATGGGGCGCAGCGGCAGCGGTTCTTATTACAAAGACTTTCGACGCTATGGAGGGCGTGGCAGCTATGATTACAAGCAATACTATACCGATCCCAGAGAGACCAATGAGCAGAGAGCTGCGCGAAAAGCTGAAGAGAGGAGAAGGTATGAAGAACGTCATGAGGGAGCGGGCACGCGACATGAATCTTTCCCAAGGGATGATGATTCCCATAAACGTAAAACGCACGATGATAGGGGGAAGAGCCATATTGAGGATTCGAGAAAGCGGACCAAACTTGGCGAGGAGCACGTGCCCGTGACATCTGAGAGACCTGGTGCCTCAGTTTCTATTGACATCCCTTCCAAATCTCCTGCTCTTGAAGGAAGTGCCATCCAAACACTTCTCAACAGGCCTTCATACCATGTTGAAAGGGGCCCCCCGACTTTGCAGAGCCGATTCCCGAACTGGTGTTTGAGGGGGGTACGCTTCGACCTTGATTTGGTCCCCATCGACAAAGAAGCTATGTACAGAAATCTCGATGCTGTCAAGCTTGATATCGATAGAATGTCTGGATGGCAAAAGCTGGTTGATGAACTTCAAAGAGTTAATCGGGCTAACATCGAAGCAATGCTGACCATGGAAAATGACAAATCAGAATGGCAGAAGATTCTTGATCAACACAACACTGAGATGAAGGAGATAGCCGAATACAATGAAAAACTCGAAGCTGAAGTAAAGCAGCTCAAAGATGATCTTGCCTCTTCTACTAATACTTACACCCAAAGAGAAGAGGTATTGCAAAAACAAGTGCGAGATGCGCACGCCAGCCAGAGGGACGCTGAAGCTAAAGCTGAGAGGTTGGAACAAGCTGTAGAGAACCACCGCACTGATGTCACCCAGCTGCAGAATAAACTGAGCGCCCGGGACATGGAGATTGAAGCGCTAAAAGCCCAACTTGCTCAGACCGAAAAAGATCGAGATGAGGCCATGGCTGGCAAAATTGCAGCCGAAGAAACTGCTCAGACCATGGAAAACGATATCAATTCGACTTTATTCGATTTTTATTTACATTGTGTCTTGGGACGCGGCAGCCTCTCTTTTCTTGGTCCTAAGTATGAAATCACCCTGGCCGAGGTGTGGGAAGCTGCTCTTAACATGTTTAAAGACGCCGGGTATGGCGATGAAGATTTTGAGGCGCGTTACCTGGATGAGGGAGCTCGCGCTGCTCTTGCGAAGGGGCGAGAACAACTTGCCAGGATGAGAACTGGAATGGCGGAAGAGGAATGTTCTGGAAAGGAATTAACGCTTATTTCCTCTGTCCATCCTCCAGTTTCTCCTGTGGTTGACATCACGGGTTCTAGCTCCTCTACTCCGCCTGCAACTAAGACAGTAACTGAAACTACAAGTGCACAAGGCGGGGATGAAGGTGGTGAAAGCAACGAAGCACAGCGATATGAAATCAGCCTCAGAGATCCAACTACCCCAGGTAAACTTGACACCGGACCAGCTCAAGTGGTGAACTGCTCGTTCGCTCCTTGTGAACTTGACGATCTTCTTGATTATTTTTCAAATGTCAATGAATTCCCGACTTTTGATGAGCCGTCATCCCCTCTCTTTTCGAAAGATACTGATATTTTAAGTTTTTTCTCCTTTGTAGAGAAAGCACCGAGTCAAACTCAAGCTTCTTCTCCCCCGGTGATCCTTCCTCCATCTCTTCAAGTGGCGCCTCCCTCTGCTTCTCAACCTGGGTCACAAGAAGAACAAATAGAAGCTCTCCATGGCCTGGATGATCCCGTTGCTTCGCAAGAGCAAAAAGATGAGGGACTTGAGGGAGGTGACATATCTCCGGAGCGGACTCCTTCTGACGATATAACTTTATCTAAACTTGCCACTCCAGGAAGTGAGTCTTCCTCAAAGAGGAGAAGGAAGCAAGGAGCATCAAGGAGGAGAGGGAAGATAATCACTGCCACTGAAGAGGAGCCAGAAGTTGGGCCAGCTGCGCCTACCTCTCCTTCCTCCCTTATACCCACTGGTCGACCTGAAAAGCTGATCATTCGGCCGGGTAAAGGGTCTAAAGGCAGCAAAAAGAAGTGAAGATCTTCAGTTTCTAGTTTTTTTTGTGTTTTGCATGTACTGGCCGAGAATTGTGCGGGTACCGGCCCCCGCTTTTCTTTATTTTGAAACCTGTACCTGCGTTGTAATTGAATAAAATGATTCCTTGAATAAAATGATTCCTCGTTTGTACAAACTTTTGTTTGAATTAAAGAATACATTTGTTATTTGTTTTGGCATGAGTTTATTTGATATTGCAGCGAGCTTATGGTATGTTACTTGAGCGTTACCTTTTGCTGGTTTAGTTATACCATATTGTGTGTAATTATACTATATTGCCCCCATTCCATAAGTATGCTGCAATATTCTATACCTCGAGGGGACTTACACTCTTATTTGCTAAAGAATAATTATTTTATTCTTTAAAGAAAATTTTATAGAGTACAACTCCCTTCGTATAAGTTTTTACGCTTGGTCGTTCGAAGAAATCACTTTTTTCTTTTGCTTATGTGCATATCTCATCAAGTGAATTCCTCTATGTGGTAAAGCGGACCTCTGAAGGGTACTTTAACTCCTTTTCTTTTTACGATCATTTCCCACAGTAGGCAAATTACTTTTCCTTTGAAAGTTAAAGTACGCTTTTGATGAGGATTTTTTTTTTTTATAGAAAGTTGTACCTCTGAGGAGGGATTTTTTTTACGTTTCAACACTTGGAAGTTTTATTTCAATCTCGGTGAAACGTGTACCTCCAAAGAGTTATGCTTTAGAAATCCTTTTCACGTTTCAACACTTGGAAGTTTTATTTCAATCTCGGTGAAACGTGGGTTTCCAAAGAGGTCTTTTTTCTTAATTGTGTTCCCGGGAGGGGGTTGTACCTCTGAGGAGGGATTTCTCACGTTCCAACACTTGGAAGTTTTATTTCAATCTTGGTGAAACGTGTACCCCCAAAGAGTTGTGCCTTTGAAGAAAGCCTTTTCACGTTTCAACACTTGGAAGTTTTATTTCAATCTCGGTGAAACGTGTGCTTTCAAGAAGGTCTTTGTTTTTACATTTCAACTTTGGTGAAGTGAAATTCCGAAGAGCGGCTGCTACACTTCAACTCCTGGCGAAATGGGCCTCCGAAGAGGGCTTTTATTTTGTTTACATTTCAACTCTGGTGAAGTGAAATCCCGAAGAGCGGTTATAACACTTCAACTCCTGGTGAAATGGGCCTCCGAAGAGGGCTTTTATTTTGTTTACATTTCAACTCTGGTGAAGTGAAATCCCGAAGAGCGGTTATAACACTTCAACTCCTGGTGAAATGGGCCTCCGAAGAGGGCTTTTATTTTGTTTACATTTCAACTCTGGTGAAGTGAAATCCCGAAGAGCGGTTATAACACTTCAACTCCTGGTGAAATGGGCCTCAGAGAGGGTTTTCATCGCCTGGAAGTTACTCTCTCATGGTTGGAGGGTCATGACTCCTCCAATCTTTTTTGTTGAGTAGAGAACTTTCTTTTTTGTGGCATATGACCCATTAGAGGTCTTTTATTATCCGAAGAGTTGTGCCTCCGAAGAGGACTTGTGGCGCTGATGGTAGCTTTGGTTGTTCCTCTGTTCACTTGCTTATGCCTTTTCAGCGATCCCCCTTTTTTTTTCACAAGTGGCTTGTTTAATCCAAGGAAGTGTACTTCATTGCCAGGCAAGTTCGTGAGAACGGGCACTAGCTTCCTAATTGGATGTTTGTTTGTTTAAACAATCTCAATTTATCAGCAAGGGCTCGTTCCTATCGAAATCATTAGCCGTTCAATTGAAGCATTTCCTATCTAGGATTTGAATTCGGGGTCTTTGTGACTTGAAATTTGTTTGTTGAATGATGGTGAGAATCGCTCGGTCTTATTATGCGCAAGTTTTATCTCCACTGTCTGCAAAAATTTAAATCGATATTTCAGCAATACATTTTGTGTATTTTTATATCGAAAACAAAGCAAACATATAATGATAATAGGGAACACAAGATTTATAGTGGTTCGGCCATGAAATTGGGCCTACATCCACTTTATATTCTTTCATTATTTACTTGCATCAGTTTCACAATGGCTTTCAATTACAGGAATCATACATTCATAATTCTTTTTACAATGTTTCAACAAAATTTTCAAGTAAAGTATGGACGCAAGTGATTGCTGTTCCATGCCCTTGGAATTTGATCTCCATCAACTGTGGTGAGCTTGAATGTGCCGTCAAGAAGTTTCTGACCTATCACATACGGTCCTTCCCAATTTGGCCCAAACACACCTGTCGCTGTCATAATTCTTTTTAGGACTAGATCTCCAATTTCAAAGCTGCGTTGACGAACTTTGGAATTGAAATGTCTGGCTATCCTTTGCTGATGAGCTGCAACTCTGAGGTTAGCTTCATCTCTTTTTTCATCAAGGAGATCCAGCGCTTCAAGTTGCAGCTTTTCATTTTCTGCTTGATTGAAATGGATTCTTCTGTGTGAAGGGACCTCTGTTTCAACCGGGATCATTGCTTCCGATCCGTATGCTAACGAAAAAGGAGTATGCCCAGTTGCGGTTTTGTGAGTAGTTCTGTATGCCCATAGTGCAAGCGGTAGTTTATCGACCCAACCACCTTTTGCTCTTTCGAGTTGCTTTTTGATGGTTGATTTGATGATCTTGTTCACTGCTTCCACTTGCCCGTTTGCCTGCGGATGAGCTACTGCCGAAAAGCTTTTCTGGATTTTGAATCGCTTGCAAAAATCCTGGAATTCCTCGCTTTCAAACTGAGTACCATTGTCTGTGATTATTTTCTGAGGCACACCGTATCTGCAAATGATATTCTTAGTCACAAAATTTATCATCTTTTTGGAGGTGATAGTTGCCAATGGTTCAGCTTCAGCCCATTTAGTGAAATAATCTACAGCAACAATGGCATATTTGATTCCAGATTTGGCGGTTGGTAAAGGTCCGATCAAATCTATTCCCCAAATCGCAAACGGCCACGGACTGGTCATTTGTGTGAGCTCAGTAGAAGGTGCTCTAGGAATTTTGGCAAATCTTTGACATCTGTCACATTTTCGAGAGTAATCTGCAGCATCTCGATTAATTTCTGGCCAAAAATATCCATATCGGAGAATTTTCTTTGCTAAAGTTTGACCACCTGAATGATCCCCACATTCTCCTCCATGTACCTCTGATAGGATTATTTTGGCTTCTTCTTTGGATACACATCGAAGCAATGGCATTGAGAATCCTCGTCTGTATAATTGACCATCCTGGATTATATATCGAGAAGCTTTTCTCAGTAGCTTTTGTCGTTCTTTAGAGTTTTCTGGTAAAGAGCCATTGAGTAGATACTTTGTTACTGGAGTCATCCATGATTCTTGCTCTTGCGACATACTCATAACCCAATCGATATCCATTTCATCAATGCTCGGATTTGACAAAACTTCCACTGGAACTAACCCTAAGGATTGGGCTTCGCCAGAACTTGAGTATTTTGCGAGAGAATCTGCTTTCATGTTTTCTTCTCGAGGAATATGACTTATCGTGTAATGGTCGAATTCACATAAAAGTTCCCAAGCCTTTGACACATAAGCGGGCAGATTTCCTCCTTTCGTTTGAAACTCCTTCTTGACTTGACATACTATAAGCTGCGAATCACTGAAGATCTGTAACGCTCGAATGTTTAGTTCTTTAGCAATTTTCAAACCAGCGATCAGAGCTTCATATTCTGCTTCATTGTTTGTTGAAGGAAATTCTAATCTTAGCGCATAGCATAATGACCGGCCTTCAGGAGTTTCAAGAACAATTCCAGCACCTGAACAGTAATCATTTCTTGCGCCATCTACAAATAACTTCCATTGGGTTGGGGAGTTCTCGATTGTTTCTTCCTCGCTGTTACCCTTGTCTGTAAATTCTGCAATAAAATCTGCCAAAGCTTGTCCGTTGATCGCTTTTCTAGGATGATAAGTGATGTCATATTGGCTCAATTCAATATTCCACTTTAAAAGGCGGCCCGAAGTCTCAGGGCGAAACAAGACTTGCTTTAAAGGTTGATCAGTGAGGACTTTGATAGGATGAGCCTGGAAATATTGCCTCAACTTTCTTGAGGCAATCAATAGACAATAGGCGAGTTTTTCCAACTTGGAGTAATTCATTTCTGCCCCAGTGAGTCTTTTGCTGATATAGTAAACTGGATGTTGAATCCTTTTGTCTTCCCGTACCAGCGCTGCACTTAAAGCATGAGATGAAACTGCCAAGTATATAAGAAGATCCTCGCCATCGCCGGGCCTGGAAAGTATTGGAGGCGTTTCCATATGTTGAATCAATTCTTCAAAAGCTTTCTGGCATTCGGGAGTCCAGTCAAAGTTTTTCTTTCCTTTCTTTAGAGCGTCGAAGAATGGAATGCATTTATCAGTAGCTTTGGATATGAACCGACTTAAGGCGGCAATTTTTCCATTGAGACTTTGCAATTCCCTCTTTGTTTTAGGAGCTTTGACTTCTTTTAGAGCAGTGATTTGAGCTGGACTAGCTTCAATGCCCCTAGCGCTCACGATGAAACCCAAGAACTTCCCAGATTCTACCCCGAAAGAACATTTTAAAGGGTTAAGCTTCATTCCGTATCTTCGGAGAATTGCGAACATTTCCGCTAAGTGTTCGATGTGATCCACTGCTTTCTTAGATTTTACTAGCATGTCATCAACGTAAACTTCCATAGTCTTTCCCAACTGCGGTTTGAACATAGCATTTACCAGTCTTTGGTATGTTGCCCCCGCATTCTTCAACCCAAAGGGCATAACTCTGTAACAGTAAAGACCGACATCGGTGATAAAGCTTGTGTCCTCCTGATCTGGCTCATGCATCATGATCTGATTATATCCGGAGTAGGCATCCATAAAAGACAACAATTCATGACCCGCTGTTCCATCTACCAGTTGATCGATCCTGGGTAATGGGAAGCAGTCCTTGGGACAGGCCTTGTTTAGATCTGAAAAGTCGATGCACACTCTCCATTTACCATTGGCTTTCTTAACTAGCACTGGATTTGAAACCCAATTTGGATAGGTAGATTCTCTGATGAAATTATTCTCCATGAGCCGGTCAACTTCCTCTTTCAATGCTGTCGACCTTTCTAGACCTTGGATTCTTCTTTTCTGCTTTACTGGCGTGAACTTTGGGTCAATATTCAGAGCATGTACCGCAACTTCTGGGGATATTCCGCACATATCGGCATGGGTCCAAGCGAAAACATCCAGGTTTGCTTTCAAAAAAGATATCAAGGCATTCTGAACTGACACATTAAGTTGTGAACCCACATTCAGCACCTTGTTTGGGTCCTTCAGATCAACGGGCACCGGTATCGTTGTTTCTGCTGGTACCACCCTACTCTCCCCCGCACTGGCCTTTCTAGGATCCATCACTTTTCGTGCCCCGCTATGCTCGCCAGTGCAGGGTCCGCCCTGTAGTTGCTATAGGGTTGGTGTTTTGATGCGGATTGGGGTTGCCGCATCTTTCCCCATTTCTCTCTTCCTTGTTTCTCGCAGCTCTGTCATATAACATTCTCGCCCAGCATTCTGGTCTCCTTTAATAACTCCTACCCCATTGTCTGTAGGGAATTTAATAGTAAGACACCATGGGGCAAGGACAGCTTTGAATGCAGCAAGAATAGGTCGACCAAAGAAAGCATTATAAGCAGAAAATTCATCTACTATCACAAAAGTCTGCTTGCGAACTACTTTTCTTTCTCCTTCTCCGAGTTCCACAAGCAAGTCAATGGTTCCTACTGGTTGCTTTGGCTCCCCAGTGAAGCCAACAATCTTCTGAGATGAGGCTTGCACATCCGCCATCGGGATTCTCATCTGGTCAAACGTTTTCTTGAAGAGGATGTTGCAAGATGCGCCGCAATCAATAAGAACTCTTCTGACAATAGCCGGTCCAATACCGGCCGAGATGACTAACGGGTCCAAAGTAGGGGCCTCAATGCCCGTGGAATCTCTAGCCCTGAACACAATATCATCATTAAAAGTCCTTTGTTGTTTCAGGGGTGTAGAGTCCTCTAAAACAAAGACATTCTCTTCAGTTGGCATATGTTTCAGAGCTCGAGTGTACCTCTCCATTTCACCCCAGCTTCTGCCTGCTGGGTGGGGTCCTCCTGTGATGACATTAATAACTGGCCTTCCAGATTCATGTCCTGCGGCCTTCTCATTTGTCCTGGGCTGATGAGCAAGAGCTTGTTGCCCCTGACTTGACGAAGCAGGATCATTACTACTCTTCTTCACAAATTGCTGCAGCTTATTTTCTCTTAGCAATTCTTCGATTATATTTTTCAATTGACGGCAGTCGTCTGTGTCATGACCAGGCTGATTATGGAAGCGACAGAACTTCCCACTTTGCACAGCTTTTCTTCCGGTTCTGAGAACAGGAGGTTTGGGATACTCAAAAGAATCTTTTGTAGCCAGGTAGATGCGCTCTGGTGTCTCTAACAAAGGAGTATATTCTGATGGCTTGAAGGATCGAGGCTTCTTTGAATTGTGTTGTTTCCTTCCATCATTATTTTCTCTTTTCTGTCCCACAGATCCATTCTTACGTGGCGCAGCAGTGTTGTCTTCAGCTTTCTCTACTGTTGCCTTTGCCGGGACAGGACGGCTTTCCAAACGCATGAATTCATCCGCCTTTTTGTAGAACTTTTCCAGAGAATTTGGCTCCTTCATGTTCAGCCACTTTCCGAATTCACTTGACTTATCAATAGCTCTCATCAAATAGGTCAAGACCATGCGGGGTTCTGCATTATCCACCTCAGCTAACGCTATATTAAAGCGATTTAAAAAAGACTTGATAGTTTCCCCCGGATTCTGTTCCAAACCGGATAACGACATGATGTCTTTTGCCTTTGAAGCATATAGCCTAAATTGCTCTTTAAATTTCCTGGTTAGGTCTGAAAACTGATCGATGGACCGGACAGGTAGTTTTGTGAACCAAAGCAGAGCTACCCCTTCCAAATACACAGGAAAATAGCGGCATTTTATCTCGTCAGAAGCTCTGGCACCTGTCATGTGCCAATCATATTTGTACAGGAACTCATTTGGATCACTTGTCCCTTTGTAAGCTGGAATGGTCGGAGGGACGAACTTCCTTGGGAATTCAGCTTTTAGGATCTTTTCAGTAAACGGAGTCTTGCTCGGAGCGAAACCCCACTCTTTCTCATCTTCGACCCTTTGCATACTTTCTTTCATAATCTGTCGAACCATACCAGAAAGATATTCTTCGTCATTCCTATTTCTGGATCCTCCAGCCTCAGGCAATGTCTGTTCAAAGGGGCTAGCAGCCCTTTCGGGAATGTTTCTAGTTTCAGCATCATGGACATTACCGACAAAGTTCCTTTCATTATTCGCAGGTTGACGGTTTGCCCCGAGCAGATCGTTTAACCTATTCAGAATCAGAGCATTCTGAGCATTCTGAGCTTCCAATTGCGCGTTCTGGGCATTTATTTGCTGATTCAACCCAAAGATAGCAGCGTCCAATTCCGCTTTTGAAACTCCAACAGCTGGAGTGGCTTGATTTGGTGTTGGGGAAGTGGAGGTTCCCTCTCGAATGTTTGCAGATCTCACAGATTTACTTTTCCTTCCAGGAGCCATGATTTCGGATAGACTTCTGGTTCTTAAAGAAACTCTATCTACAAATCTTTCTGAAACAATGATGATAGATGTCCTGAGTTCAATTCTCAGTGAAAGCACCAAAATGTTAACGAAAAAATTTAAACGCTAACACCCTGGTGTATAAGATGTGATTGTGAAAGCACCACCCGTTTGTACGGGAAATAGAAATAAGCAGAAAGTATGTAGAAAAACGGTAAGAGACACAGTATTTATAGTGGTTCGGCTTATAATCCAGCCTACGTCCACTTTAATCTTTTTATCACTAGTTTGATTACAATTCTTTACAAGATCTTTCAATTACAACACACTTCAAGTGATAGGGTATGTGAAACAAGTAGCTCAAGCTTTGATGTTGACAATCATCTTCAAATCCATGGTGAATGTGGATGATTCCTTCATGGAGTTCCTTTAGAAGTTTGTTGGATCTAAAAAGCTTTGAAGTCGTCTGGAATTCGGCAGAGTAACGGCGCTTGAAGAGAATGAGCCAAAAGGTCCCTTGAACGTTGGAAGTGGTCGTCTATTTATAGAGAGTTCTGGTCTGGAATTTTTGCCAAGTTCTAAGTCGCGACCGACTTAGTATAAGTCGTGGCCGACTTAACTTATCCCATCGCCGATCTAACGAGCCAAGCCCACGACTTAATGGAAGCAAGCTTGTCTGAATTGAGTTGTTGCCGAGATAAGCTAGGTCGTAGGTCCCCCTTTCTCTTATGCATGGCTCATGCTTTTAATGGGGCAAGCATGCTTCTCCGGACTTAAATCACCAGTTCTAAGTCGTAGCCGAGTTAACATGCCCCGGCTTAAGTATGAGTCGTGTACCTTTCCATGTCCTCATCAAGTAGGTCGGCAGCTCCTTTAGATAACTAGACCGGTACTCAAGTTAGATCGGTAGACTTCCTAAGTCGGCATCCTTCAAGGCATTAGGTCGTTAACCATTTAAGCCCTTAGGTCGGGAACTTGGTAAAGGCATTGAGTCGGCACCCATGATAAGGCATTGGATCGGCGCGTTTCTTAACTAATTAGGTCGGCACCGAACTAAGTCGGCCACCTTGTTAATTGGTTAGGTCGGCAAAGTCTTTGGGTTGTTAGGTCGGCAACTCTTCTGAGTCGGCATCTCTTGAGTCGGCGCCATCTCCACGTACTAGACCTGCTGAGTCGTAACCGAGATAGGGTTAACAAGTATAAAATACCATTTTGAAATTTAAACCACGGGATGTAATTAATTTATAGTTTAACTGATTCTTAAAGGATGGGCGATCCCAAGCATCCTTTAAGTTATTGTGCATTTCTACTACAGTTCACTTGAGTTGGTTCATATTATATAAGTATATATTGTCCTGACTCGAGTGTTTTGTGTTTTACTTTACGCTCGGGTCAGCCTGTTTATTTACAGCTTAGCTTTCGATTTCTTTCTGGAGCTAGGAATTGTTGGAGATTCTGCTTGTCTAGTTATCTACCCCTTCAGTTTCAGTTGTTTTATTAAACTGATATGTAATTGAGATTTCTATTGTATATGTTTTTCAGACTGATATAATGTATTATGTTTTAAGAGTTTGTTATAGTAGCTTCGTGAACTACTATGGTATTTTAATTTCCGTTGCGAGTTAGTCTGATATTTCTGTGTCTGTGATTCTGTGATTGTATTTCATTTGCTCCAAATTTATTTACAACGCGGTATTTTGAGCAATTCAAGTCCGACATGTGCGGATGCGAATGGCTGAAAATACCGGGTTGTTACAGTTGGTATCAGAGCTTTGGTTTTCGGCAAACCTTAGCCTGCGGAGCAAACACTCATTAGAGATAGGGTAGAAATACCCTAGAATGAGTGAAATCAATCTCAGAATCCTTTCTTTGTGAGAGAATGTATTTTCGAAGTATAAAATGATTTCCAAATGATTTTTAAAGGGTTTTCAAAGATTATTTTGGTATGAAAATGTTCTTATTTCGAAATCAAGAATTTCTAAACTTCATCTCTTCGGTATCCACCGTGTTAGAAATCTCTTGGTTAAGATTCTTATCGATTAGGATTTCTTGAACTTTGGAACGCTCCCACTTGTTCTGGAATCCAGTCTTGTTTGCCCCATTTTTCCTTTTAATTTTGGAGCATTCCGTAACTCTACTTTGGAATGACCTCTCTAAAGAGCGGTGATTCCGTAAATCTTTGAATGATTTGTAAAGGGGTGAAACTCCTTTACAATTGGCTTTGATTCACTGGAGATTTTTGTATCCTCGGATGTCGATGCTATCTATCTCCTGCTCTACCCGGATTCTATCTCTGGCGATCGATTGTCGATTTGCCTTAGATTTCCGTATTAATTATATTCCTAAAGTCTCGGTTGACCGGTTAAGGTCGCCCTCGATTTATATAGGCTTATCTATCCTCTATTTGGTAATTAAATTATCTCATCTTCATATGAGTTTATCTTCGAACTAGAATTCTATTTGATTAGAGTTCCTCTAATTTTGAATCTTTGTTTGTTTGAAATCCTTCCTTGACTCATCCTTTGGAAATTTGTGTTTGGTTATATTTTGATATTGTGCATACATCGAAATTATTAAGGATGGCCATTTTCCTATATATAAAAGTGAAATGTTTTCGATAAGGATTATATACCTTTCAAAAATGAAAATTTGAAATTTCGAAAGGATTTGAAATTTTGAAAATTTATGAGAAATTTAAATTTATATAAAATGATTTATAACTGAAAGGTTTTGAATTTGAATTTCAAGGAATCGAACTCTGGTGTTTGGAAATCGGTTTTAAGATTTTGGAAAATATATAATAATAATATGATTTAAAGATATTTTCTGAATAAGAAATATTTCAAATGTATTTGAATGAATTCCAAAGATTTTGAAGATATTTTAAAGAAGTTTCAAGAAAGTAAAAGTCCAGAACCCACTTATGTCGCTGGAAAATAATTTCGGTGATGAATGCATGCATCATCGACATTGATTTTCGAGTTTCTGAGTGGGGGAGAGGCCACTCTAGTAGCTCTTCTATGCGAGTGATTTTGTGAAACCAATTTTGATTTTTGATTTTGAAGTATGGTTTGATATTCGAAAGATATATATATATATATATATATATATATATATATATATTTGAAAAGATTTAAAGTAAGCCGGTGTTCAGTTCTCGAGTTTCAGATTTTGAAACCTATCTTTTGAAATTGATTTACTGATTTAGTGTTGATTTTCAACTCTTGGATTGAAAATATGACTTCTTCGACTATTTTAAGATTCGAGCACTTCCAAATCAAGGTTAATTTTTCAAAGCTAAATTTTTTGAAAGGTATAAGGTATTTAATAAAGAATATAAGTTTAGTTTGTATGTTTCAAGTATGAAATAATATGGTTTTAATAAGTCGAAATTGTTTTTTTTAGTAAATAAATAAGACTATTTTGAATTATACTAATATGAAATTTAGTTTTGAAATGTTTTGGATAAAAATTAGTTTTCAAATGTTTGAGAAAAATTTGGTTTTAAATGTTTTAACTTAGTAACATCTTTATGAAACTATTTATTTAACAAGTTGGAATAGGTACATAAGTTGTACGTATGTTGTTTTATTCGCATAATTAATCTGATTCCAGTTTGAGTACACAAGTTCGAGGTGAATTACACCATTTCGTGTTAGGATTTTTCATTTGATTCTTGATGGCGAATATTTGATACGGAATTTTGGCTTCATTCTAGAATTCTCTATCATTGTATATGGCTATGCAAGGAGACTGATGGCTTCTAGTCGAGAAACCATATCGAAGTCCTCATTAGGGAAGTCGAATGGACAAAACTAGTTCGAAAGCGAACTTGTGTGATCGAGCGAGCGATCGAATGTAATGTTGCGAAATGATGACATATGTACATCTTATATCCTTATACACTTGATGCTGAAATTGAAAGTTGTTGGGTTGGATAACCTTGTAATTTAATTGGAATTTTTCTTTTATGAAAAACTACTATCAAATTTAAAACCATTTTTCAAAACCATTTTTCTTTTATTCTTCTTAAACTAACTGTTTTATTCTATTTTTCATACAAACTATTTATATACAAAACTATTCTTAATAAAAAATCTATTAGTAAGCAAAGATGTTCAATCCCATATGACTTTTCATACAGCGAAATTTATTTTTTGAAAATTTTGATCCTTATATAAGATAAATTTTATGTAAGTATAAAATGATTTTTGAAAACCATTGATTTTGATAAATCAATAATTGAAGCTTGTATTGGTATGAAAGGATATTTGGTTTACCTGTAATTTGAGTTTATTTGAAAATAATGGATTTATGAAATAAATATTTCAACACTAAGTAATAATGAAGTAAAATTTGAGATATATGAAATTATGAAATTTAGTTTTGAAATATGGTATATTTAAGCCTTGAAAGATATTTAAGATTTAATAGTTTATTTTGTAAATCAAATCTATATTTGAAATTGATAATATTTGAAATGGTTTTGTTGGAAAACTAAATTGAAACTGATGGTTTGAATTAAATTAAAATTGGAAATTTTAGATTTTAGTTTAATTGAATAAAATTTTTGAAATGTAAAGAATTAAGGGCATGTTTTATGATTTCAAATGTATGATTTCAAAATGTTATGATTTTCAAAGTGAAATGATTTCAAGTATTTGGTTTCGAAAGATTTATAACTTTGAAAGTATTATGATTTTTGAAGTGAATACATGTTTGAAATGGAAATGAATTTATTTGACCTAAATTTTGTTGATTTGGAAATTTGGATTATTTTCTAAATCTATTGTTTAAGAAACTTTGAAACTAAATTTATGTAATTTGGAAGAAATGATTTGGTGAAATCATATATGATTTTGAAGCTGAATTGATATTGAAATGGTTTGAAATTGAGAACCTTGTTTATTTAAATACTTTGGTTTGGAAGTTATTGAACTTATATAAAAAGTTTATTTGTATAAGTATGCAGTAGATTTGAAAACTATTGATTTGAAAACTGTTGATTTGAAAAGGTATCCAATTTTGAAAAGTGAAATCTTATATAATCGAAATCTATATAAGTGTGATTTGATATACTATTATTTTGGAAAGTATTTGATTTGAAATGAAATCTTATATATATGGACTTTATATAAGTATGATATTTGAAAGTGATTTTGAAAGGTACTATATGATACATATTTTCGAAGTGAAGATATGGAAAGTGCCTTCTGCTTGATATCCGCTTTGTGGCCACACTGTGGATTCATTCTATCGATATTATTCTCTCTCTTTTATTTGGGTTTTCCGGATATGATACTCGAGTGTCCATCGAATTCCACGGCGATCCCCGTGGTCTTATGATCGCGACTACATAGCGCAACTTCCTGGCTGAGTCATGCCTAGAGGTAGGAATTGTTTCCTGGGGGATCCAGGCGTAACCATTGTGTATCCTGCAATCTGTGTAGGTCGGGAATAGTAGCGCAAGTGCCTGGCTGAGTCTGGCCTGTGGGTATGGATTGTTTCCTGGGGGATCCAGGTGTAACCATTGTGTATCCTGCATTCTACTCGTCATCATGGCGTAACTCGTAGGGCTGAGAAAGCTTACGGATACGGATTGTTTCCTGGGGGATCCAGCGTAACCATTGTGTATCTGCGATCCATGGTTAGACAACTATTTCGGTTTGGTTGATTTGTTTGGATTGTACTTTCCATATCTGCTTTTAAAAGTGTTTTCATTATTTTCACTGGGTGTTGAAACAAGTCTACTAAGTACTTGGAGAACTCTAGCTTTGCGCCTGATCAACGCATAGCCAGAGTCTGCAGGAACGAAAGTAAACTTGTTAAGACATCGAGTTATAAAAGTATTTGATAAAAGTATCTTGATAAAGTACTGTACAAAGAATATTTTGACCAGTTATTTTCCCTTCTAAAAATTTAAAATGTTTAAATATTGTTTACCTTGAACCATCAGATTTGAATCAAATGACTATTCATCATATTATAAAATGTTTTAAATGGTATAAAATTTTAATTGAAATGTATAATGGTTTAATCAATGGTTCATCCTTGTCTTTCAACATGCTTTCCCTCCTAACTACTTTTTCCCTATCTTCTTTCAGGATGTCTTCCAACCAATTGTTCTTTCTTGTTGTTTCTCTGATTCCTTCCTTTTCGAGGATGAAAAGATTTGAGTGGGGGAGAGTGTAACAGCCCTAGATTTTCATATATTTTAATATTTGGCTTTATTTTTATTTTGAAATTATTTTAAACTTATTTTATTTCAAACATTTTATTTTTTTAAATATAAGTGTTGATTATTATGTGAATTATAATTTCAAACCGGTATAAATTGGATATTTTACTAAAAGATGAATTTCTATTGAAACTGGTCAAATCTTGACTTTTAAATTTCAAATTTAAATATTTAAATTCTTAAATTTTATCTTTTATTATGAAAATAGATATAATAACTTGAATACTTCTTTTCGTTTCGTTGAAAATGGATTTAAATTGTAAAAGTTATGTACATTTCAATTTTGGGTATAATTTGTTTTATTTTGCAATTTTGTCTATTTTAAATTTTTTTAAATAATATTTTCTTTGCTATATTTTATTTTATAATGTGTTAATATGTTATTTTATATATATTTTGTCTTTTAATATTTTTTAAAGTGATAACAATTTTTTTTCAAAATTTACTGTATTTATTTCCTATTTTTAAAGGATGTTTTCTATTTTTCTGCTATTTTCTTCATTTAAATTATATTTAATTAAAATTTATATATTTATTTTGTGAATGAATTATTATTTTATGTTCTTTTCTCTATTTATAAATATTTCTCATGTACATAAAAATTTTCCAAAGTCATTGCATTTATTTTCAAATTTTCTAAACTAGTTTTCATTTTCTGTGCTATTTTCCTAATTTAATCATATATAATTAATATTTATTTATTTATATTTTGTTTATTTGTGATATTTTCGTATTTTAACTGAATTTATATATATATTTCAGTTTTTTAAAATTATAAAAAGAAATAAGAAAAATTTGAAAGGTTTTGTGACTTTTTATTTCTTAAGGCTCTTTGTATTCTCACCTTTTCAACTCCAACCATTACTTTTAATTCAATTGGCTGCCTTAACTCATTTCTCCAGCCGACTCCTCTATCATTTCACGTGATTTTTCTTTCTCAAACTCTGGAAAAAAAGTTCGGCCTCTCTTATGTGAAAAGCTTGGTAAAAATTTTCTTCTTTTCTATGCAACTTCTACTTGTTTTCTTATGATTTTGCACTTGTTTTCTCACCTTCTATGCTCAGCTCCTCCTTCCTCCTCCACCTTAGCCTCTTCCACCACCACTACATCTGGTCATCACCTCCTCCAGCCCAGGTCCAAGCCATGGCCATGCCCCTTGATGAAGAAGACCCACCTAAAAATGAACAAAACTCCACCTAATTGTTCATAGCCTAGCCTAACTTGTTCCACCACCTCTCTGCATCACTTTGGACGACCATACACCACCACCACCAGCAAATTCCTGACCTGAGCCCACTGCCATATCATCCTCCAGACCACTACAGACCTGGCTGTGATCTCCTTGGCCTTGGCCGAGCCCTCTAGTGCATAGGAATCCATGATATTTGCCTTGTAGTGTTAGTTCATGCTCATATATCTTTGCTCCATCATTTTGCCATGCTAGGCCGACCTTTAAGAACCCAAACCAGATCCAAACCATAACTTTAGCCGTGTCATTTGAGATTTGGAGTTGAAGCATAGGAGGTAGAAAGCAAGTGCAAACACTTCGGTGATTTTGTGTATTCATTTCTAGCTTTGTTTAATTGAAATTTTGGGTTGAAAACTTATGCTATTTGTATTGTTTGTTTGATTTGTATTCAAGGTAATTAATCCTTGGCTCCTCCATTTCGTATCTGTATCGTGCTTTTGTGCTTGTGTAGATCCCGTTATGCAATTCTTCGTTGTGTCATCAGCTCAAAACAGTGAGTAAATCTCACCAGACTAATATGTACTTATGTAGTGATAAACTGACATCACCTGAATCTGTAAATGCATATCATCCTGTTATAACTGCTATAGTATATTCATATGATGTTCACACCTATATTTACACTTGTTATACCATATGTTACTGTTATTTCATGCTATTCTGTTATTTTCATCAGTTTATCACACTGCAAGTTCCCTGTAGACTAGAATCACTATGGGTTGAAATGATACATACCCGAACGGACTTTAGAATAGGAGAAAATCGTTATGGGCTGAAATGATAGACCTGAATGATTTTCAATTATTTTCTTTTACTTGGGATTACGGGTTTGAAATAATCAAACCCGGGTTTTCTTTGTAAATTACGGGTTGAAATGATATATTACCCGTATCACTTTACCTAGGCTAGAAAATGAAATACAGACCTGTTGTTAAAATATGTTTTTCTAAAAAAAATTTAAATTCTTTTAGAAATGTAAATATTATAATATTTTGATTTAAGTTTGATTAAAAATGATTTTTGTAAAGCATTATTGATTTTTTGAAAATTTATAAGTGAAATAAATAAATGGTAAAGTTAGAAAATCTGAAATGTAAGTTATTTTGGAAATTAGAATTTGGTGATAAATGGGATTTAAATTAAATATGAAAATATGATAAATTTATGATATTTTGAATTAAATAAATTTAAAATGATTTTATAATATATTAATGATTTTTGAATAAAGTTAAAATGTGAAATGAATGAATATTTAGGTTGAAATTTGGAAATATAACTAAAATTGAAAATTTGTGAATTTGGCTTAAAAGTGAATTTTATGTTAAGTAAATAAAAAATGAAATTAAATTATATTTGAAAATTTTAAACTTGAATGTTAAGTTAAATTTAATTTAATGAATTTAAAATTTAATGTTGGAATTTAATAAGTGAATTATTATTAAATTTTGATTTTTGAATGGAGATTTAACTTTATAAAATCATGAATATAAGGGTATTTGAATGACTGTTTTAAAAGTGAAATTATATGATTTTATAAGCTAAAAATGATTTAAATAAAAATATAATTGTTTGTGAAATTATATTGAATACTTGAAGTTAATTAACTGCATTTCTGAAATGCTATTAATTCTAATGTAAATGATAATACAGCATTTGTAAATGCTGTAGTTGATAATAATGAACCAAATGGCTAAGTTTAATTAAAGGTTATTATAGAATTTTTGTAAATGCTATAATTGTTGAATTTAACTAGGTTTTATCTGAAACTAATGTAACCCGATTACAGCATTTTTAAATGCTATCTATTGTTAAATTGGATTGTTTTGAATGTAACTTTCCGTAGCAATTTCTAAATGCTGCGAAAGTTGAATTTTCATCTGTTTTAATAAATTAAGTGAATAAATGAATTTTGAAAGACTAAAATTTTGGAAATTTATTTATGAAATATAATAACTTTATTTTATGATTTAAAATGAAGTAATTTGTTTCGAAATATAAACTATTTTGAAATGTGTATTGTAACGGTATTTAAATTTAATAAAAATGAATGTGGTTTGGAAGATATGATATTTTGAGTGATATTGAATTTTGAAATTACATTTGATTTTGAAGTATAAAATACCATTTTGAAATTTTAACCACGGGATGTAATTAATTTATAGTTTAACTGATTCTTAAGGGATGGGCGATCCCAAGCATCCTTTAAGTTATTGTGCATTTCTACTAAGTTCACTTGAGTTGGTTCACGTTATATAAGTATATATTATCCTGACTCGAGTGTTTTGTGTTTTACTTTACGCTCCGGTCAGCCTGAGTATTTACAGCTTAGCTTTGAATTTCTTTCTGGAGCTAGGAATTGCTGGAGATTCTGCTTGTCTAGTTATCTATCCCTTCAGTTTCAGTTGTTCTATTAAACTGATATGTAATTGAGATTTCTATTGTATATGTTTTTCAGACTGATATTATGTATTATGTTTTGAGAGTTTGTTATAGTAGCTTCATGAACTACTATGGTATTTTAATTTCCGCTGCGAGTTAGTCTGATATTTCTGTGTCTGTGATTCTGTGATTGTATTTCATTTGCTCCAAATTTATTTACAACGCGGTATTTTGAGCAATTCAAGTCCGACATGTGCGGATGCGAATGGCCGAAAATACCGGGTTGTTACAGATTCAAAGGCCTGAGATAATTCTGAAGCAAAAAGGAATCAAAGATTAAAGCAAGTTAAAGGTTTAACTCAATATACAGGCAGTTAAACCAGGATCAAATGGCAGATAGGATTCAAATTTTCAAAACACTTCCAGAATTCCTTTTCTAGGCTTTGGTTCTATGTTGTCTGGGATTAGTTGAGAAAACCTTCAAACCATCAATATTTTATATGTGTTGCTTATGACTGTGATGATGGAAACTTGAAATGGATGCAAATGCAAGCGAATAAATTTAAATTGCCTGTGCATGTCAGTTTATATACACACACACACACACACACACATCATACAGTTATTTTACAAGCATATGATTTTCTTACAAAAATTCATATCTCAAAATTTAAATATGGTAATGATATTTAAATGAAATCTAGTTGTAATCACCTTATTTAAATTTTAAAAAACAATTTTGAGCACAAGTATCAAAAGGATTATATGTAGAAGGAAAATTACAGTAAAAAGTAAATTTAAGTCCAAGTTCAAATCACTGGAAATCATATTTTGATTTCATAACCAGATTTGATATTAAGAATAAGGACTTTTGAGAATCATTTCCAAATTTTTAGCTTGGTAATTCATTAGAAATTGTAATATGAACAAAAAATGTACTCTGCTTAAATTCCGACGAACTGGTGTGATTCAAAGGTCGAAATTCTTGGGGTAGGTAGCTTAAGCATTTGTGATCATCAGAAAAATAATCAGTAAAATTCCAACTCGCCGTGGTGGCCATGCGAAGTTAATATAGGGTTTAAGGACAGGGTTGTGAGGGCTGGGTTCTCATGGTTGCTGTGTCACCGTGGGAGGACTATGGATAATAGGTATGGGGGGAATCGACTTGGTTGGTTGTGGTGCAGCTATAGGTGGGACCGCGTGGTTCTAGGTAGTCGAGATCGACGTTGGCAAGGTGGATTCGTGGTTCGAGTTCGTTTCTAGGTGAAGGTCGATGGTTCAAAATCGATTTCAGGCGACTTCAAAGAAAACTGGGAGGTCGTGATGTTTGTATGGGTCATCGAAGACGTGGGGGTAATCGCGATGATGGCGAAGGTGATCCAATCGCGTGTACACGTGCACGATGGTGGAATGGTGTCAGTGGCCTGTCAGCATTGGACTTGGCTTCGGAGGAGAGGCGTTGTGCTCGGGTTCAAGCGCGTGAGAACAAAGGGTTCGAATCGAAGAAAAAAAAAGTGAGGTTCGTGAACCTGGGGTCTTGCTCGGGGTTGTTTTTGAAGTAGCTCCTGTGGGTTTTGATGTGTAATAGTTTTAAGTTTTAAAACAAAAGTTTTGAGTTCCAGGTTTTGAAAAGTTGAAAGAAAAATTTGTTACCAGGTTTCAATTATAAAGCATAAACAAGTCTTAAAGTTATTTTAAGTGATTAAGTTTAATTAGCAACCTATTTAAACAAAATTTTAAAGTCTGTTTAAAATAAATAAGTTTTTCAAAGTAATACAAAGCCCAGTTTCCAAAGTAGATTGGATTAAACAAGGTTCAAGTTTTAATTTTTAAAGGCAAATGTTTAAAAACTGTCTTGGTTTGTAAAATTTTGTATTAGACTAAATATCTTATTTGATTTCTAATCGTTTTCAAAATCAAAAGGATTTCAAGTATTTAATTTAAATGATGATTAAGTGATTAAGAAAGATAAATGGTTTATCTGTGACTTATTAAAGTGGTAAGTAACTAAAGTACAATTACTTAAGGTAATTGATAAAGTATAATTATATAATTAAAGTAATTGAAGTATAATTTATTTCTTAATTAAGGATAATTAATTAAGATAATTGAAGGGAAATTTATGAAGGGCTAATTATTAAATGGAATTGATTAAGGAATGAATTAAAGGATAATTACTTGATAATTTAAAGGTTGTTAATTGAAGATGATTAATTTAATGGTAATTAATTAAGGATTAGTTAATTATGTGATTAGCTTAAAGGTTAATTTAATTAATATGATTAATTAAGGGATAATTAATCAGAGTGATTTATTTTAATTAATGGTTCATTAGTTAAGATAATTAATCAAGAATAATTAATTAAAGGATAATTGAGTAATTAAAGGATAATTACTTTGTAATTAAAGGTTATTAATTAAAGTAATTTATAAGAGGATAATTATTTCAACGAGATTAATTAAAGGTAACTAACTAAATAATTAAGGTTGATCAATTTCATTAATATCAAATGATTTGTAATTAATTAATCAAGGTTTGATAATTAATTCATAAGTAATTTATTCAATTGGAAATTAAATTGAAATTATTAGGATTTAAACAATTAATCTATCTTCTTTATAAATGATCGTTGAATGCTTGGGTTGCTTATGAATGTTTGCATTTTATGAAATGCCTTGAATTGATTGTGATCTCTGGATTGTAATATTATATGTTATGAATTGAGCTGTGTGTAATTTATTTGTTTATTTTATTTATTTATCTGTGACACATTTATCTGTGAATTTGTGAATGAAGATAAGCGATATAGGATTATACCGCTTATCGATATTGCTGTGCTTGAATCTGTAATGATTGATGATATTGCACTATTGTGTAAAACCCCTGGACCACACCATACACACACATATATGGATTGCATGAGGAAATTGGTTAAGTCATAGATTTTTGAAATGGTTTTAAAATTGAGTTTTGAATCCAAAATGGTTTGGGAAATGAAAATGGATTAAATATGAAAAGCTTTTCAAAAGGGATTTTAAAGATTAAAGTTATTTTGAATAACTAGATAAAGTTTTGAAATTTAAATCATTTGATTTGAATTTGAATTCAAGTTTTGAAATTGAATTCCATGTTTGGAAATTATGGTTTAAAATGGTTGTAAAAGTTATAAATGTGTTTATATAAGTTTTAAACCATTTTAAAAGTATTGTTTTGGGAATTTGAATTTAACCCAAGGACTTTAACATGTATAAATGAAATCGAGGTTTTTCAGAAATGAAAACCTTTGTTTTTCAAATAATAATAGCTTTCATATAACGAAAGGATTTTAAGTTTTGAAATGAAATTGTTTTGAAAGCTATGAATTAAATCTTTGATTTAAAGATTGGATGAGTAAATCCGATTTGAAGTGGAAATTGTTTTGAAATCTGTGAATGAATCTTTGTGAAAAAGGGGTGAACTTTGTGAAGTAAATATTTTTGTTTAAAGATTTGAAAATGGTAATTTTTTTAAACCATTTGAAAGAAAAGTTTTGGGTTTTAATTTGCGACTTAATTGAGATCCCATTATCCATATGGTTTTTAAACATTGCGCTCATTATTCGATTTAGCCGGGAGAGGACCTTGTGTCATATAGCCCATTTTGAATAATGATACGATGTTATGGATTGCATTTGAAGACCGACGGTGAAGACCAGATATTTCCGAAAGCGAAAGGATAGCTCGTCAAATGTCTCTACACCGGCTGATCCTCGGTATAGAGATTTTATCACCCTTTGTGATTGGAAGTCTGGACGTGATTAGGGATTATCTGGATTTGCAAGGGCTTCTTTGTAAAGTGCCTTCGGTTCTGTTCGAACCCGGAATAAACTTGTATGGATGTATGTCTCACATTATACTTTGAGATGTAAAGCTGGCTTCTATCAAATACATTTTTGTTTGGTGGCAGAGATTTATTCTCTTAGCTTAACACCCTTCTCTGAGACGTAGAGCTCAGAGGTTATGTAGTTGATGATTACTAGTGATACATTCCCAATTTGGTAATGTGGCATACGAAGTGCTGCTGATCATTTGTTGATTAAAGCATGGCTTTGTGAAAAGCGTAGCTTTGTGGACGAGACCTCGTCGAGCCTCACAACCCGAAAATGGTCGAAACAGGAATTTTGCGATGAGTTTGCAGGGGTCGCACCCCTATGGTATGTCCATTTCTTCTGGATTAATGGTGGTATCATGGTATGTAGCCCAGATATTTAGCTATGTGGTTGCTGCATACTTATTGCTGTGTGGTTGTTGGTTGGGGGCCCCTCGGATAAAGGTCGCGAACAACTGGGGATGGCATATCTTAGGTGTTACACCCGGGAAGGGAGTACACCGGCCTTATGTTGGTAGGGAACCATTTTGGTTCCTGGGGGTGTCCCTCCAGAGGCGTTCCATTTTTAAGGAAGTTCCTTAGCCTTATCATTTATAGGAAATCCAATCATCCAATACAAGCCCTTTACGGTTTTAGTTGTAATATGCCATCTACTTATGGTGGCGCCCCATACTTTAGACGGTAGCTATAGTAGGCATAGTTCAAAATGTCTATGCTGGATAAGATTATTATTATACTTTCAAATGGTTTTCCGCACTATGCACTAGTAATGATATCAAATGGTTTTTGTGTATCAAGCATTTTTTACTGTCACAAGGAGAAATCTCCTCCAAGTGTGCACTTGCATTGTGTGTGTGGCGGGAGGCCTTATGGCAGTTTCATTTTCCAAAAAGCATTGTGGATTTCAAATCTTAAATTCTTTTGTTGTTTGTTTTAAAGATAAACTATTTTTGTTTGCTCATATGAGTCACATGACTGACCCGGAGTTTAATGTTCCCTTTCTAAACTCTGGGTGCCGACAATTTTCCACACGGGCATTCTAGAGTTGGGTTTTTCAGATAATCAAATAGTAGGAGTAGATTCAGTAGCCATCAGTCTCTAGAAATCTCCTTTGGTCTTTGGATGACTGACCTTGCTTAGTACAACTTGATTGGGAGTTCGAGCTATTTATGGATTGCTGCTTTGGAGATGGAGATTGCTGATACTGAAGTTTCTTCTTTGGAGTTCAAGTTATCTCCTTTCGCTGCTGTATCTTGTCTCTGATATTTATGGATCTATTGTATCATATTGTATCAGTTATTGTATCTATTATGTATCAACGGTATGATATTATTCATTTTCTTCCGCTGTGTTGTTATACTTAATGTGTTATAAGCTCCGGCGAATCGAATTGAACGTTTGAATCTGCGGCATTCGAGTACAAGAGAAGTACGGCTGTCGATTTTCGAGCGCGAAAATCCGGGTCGTCACAATAAATAACTACATTATCATTGTCCACCTAATCATATCATATCATAAAACATTTCATATCAGAGATATCAACCAATTCAAGGTATTTACATCATTCAATCATTCATAAGCAAGATTGATAACTTCCAAAATTAATTTAATTTATCTCCAATTAAATAAATTATTAATCTTTAATCACTTAGACTATCCTTACTTATCAATCATCTTTCAATCATCTTTCAATCATCCATCTTAATTAATCATCCTTGATTAATTATACTTTAATTACAATAAGTAATTAACTCTTAATTAAATTACCCAAATTAATTCCTTTACCCATTCATATTAATTACATTGATCCTTAATTAGTTACTCAAATTAATTATCTTATAATCACTTCATTGATTAGTTATCCCTTAATTAATCATACTTATTATTTAACTAATCCTTGATTAGTTTCCTTAATCAATTACACTAGGTAATCAATTTTTAATTACTTCCATTAAGTAATTAATTAGTCACTAATTACAACTTAATTAATTAATTAATCACTAATTATTAATTAATAACCAAATTAATTGATCACTAATTATTCATTAATTATCTCTAATTATCTAATTAATAATTCTTAATTACAAACTAATTAGCCTCTTATTTAATATATAATACTTAACTATTAATTAATTAATCACTTAATCAATAAAATAAATCATATTTTAATTACTTCAATTGATTATCGAATCTTAATTACCTTTAAGATAAATCATCATCTTTATTAATTATCTAATCACATAAAAACATTATCCTTTAATTAACACTTAATTTATTTATAAAAAAATTAACTTTTAAATTGTCTTCAAGTTTAACATAACAAACATAAGTTAAACAACCATATCATTTTCTAAATTAAAGGTTAAAGAAACATTTATGATAGGAAGAAATTATTTGAGAAAGGTTTTAAAACAATCATCATTTTTTTTTGGAAAACATTGTTTTTTTTGTTTTTTTATAAAACCCCATTTAAATCATGGTTAAAAGCTCAACTTCGGGTTCGACCCTTCCCTGTCTCGAGACCATACTCAAGCTCCCTTTCATCTTTTAAAAAAAAAATATAGTTCAATTGAAATCTGCCACCAGATACAACACACGCCCCAAACACCCGAGTATGAACTCGAGAAAACCACTCACGCACCCGATCACTACTTCGAGTCGCTCACGAACCAAACCCACCAGACATGAAACTACGTCGTGCACGTGCGCAGAGGCACTCGTTCCCTCCGACCATCGGTACCATTACCGATCAGTCAATCCTGACCTAAATACTCGACAACAACCACTCGTGCTTCCAATCGAACTCGTTATCAAAATCGAGCTTGCATGAACCCAAACTAGAAGAACCATCACCAAAGATTTCCTTTAATGCTACCACCTCCAGCCACCAGACCTCTCGATACTCCGATCATATCTTCTTCACTTGCCCACCCACCTATCCCCATACTCGCGATTAAGCCCGAAGTCCTGTCAACGTCGCAACGACCCTGAAATCAAACGCGATCAAAACCCAGGTTAAAGCCCTAGTTCTCCAATCTCCGACTACCTTGGTGATCAAAAGGACCATTCACCATTTTTCCCAAGCACGTCAACCCCATGGCCACCTTCGACCAAAACCCTAAAGCCCAATACTGCCCCGATCACCTGAAATCAACGAATCCACTTATTCCGTTCATCTGGACAATTCCCTTAAACCACAATCTTAAAATTCAAGATACTTGTATCAAAAATCATGTTTTAAACACGAATCAAAATTTACAATCGAAACGTGAAAAATTTATCAATCCAATTTTCGACTTGAAATTTTTGAAAAATTTAGCTGGATTAAATTTCTTCAAACTATTTTTAAAAATAAAATCACTTCCATACCATCATTTTTCTTTTGCTGATCATGCTCTGAAAAACAATGGAGCAAAAGAAATTGATTTTTGAATTGTATTTTAGGCCTGTAAGCCAAGAACAGATGCTTTATATACATGATACACAGACAGGAAGTTTATCATCAGTAATTCCACTAAAATTTGTAGGCAAAATCTATTTATAAATTCATGCAAAATATATATCTATCTTTAGTTATCACACTAACAAATAAAGAATGTAGAATTAAACTTAAAACAGTTTAAAGTTTACTCATAGTTGATATTGAACAGAGCTTGAATTTTGGGTAGCTAGAAACTTGTAAACTGAATGGTTAGATGATTTTGCTTAGATCTGAGATGATCTTTACGATAATCTAGATTTTGGATATCTGATAACTGATAATTATCTGGGTTAATTGATAGAAATGCTAATTTCCTTTGTTTAATTGAACAAATAAAACTTGGGTAGTTAGAATATATTTGAATATATATATATATATATATATATAAATGAAGTTGAAAAAAATAAATTCTGATAATATAAATTTCTATTTCAAAGAAAAATAAGGAATGATTGGATTTAAAAAATTCTATGTCTTGTAAATAGTTTATAAGTGTACAATTGGAAAACAATATCAATTTTTTTCTTTTAAGTTAAATATATTTGAAATTTAAAGTTTATATTTCTTAAAAACAAAGATAATTTCTTATTTATCTAAAATATATTTTTGCTTAAATTTAAAATAAGATTTAACTGAGGGATTATTTCTTTTGTTTTAACATATTTTCTTTTTAACTTAATAATACTAAACATAAGAAAATTAATATAAAAGTTTTATTAACATATTTAAATATTAATGTATAAATTAAAGACAAGTATAAATTATGTAATGTACTTTAACATGAGTAGTTAATTTTATCATAGAACTTAACACTTGTAAGGAAAATTTAACATGCATTTTAATAGGTGTAAGCAACTTAAAATGTTAATTACAAGTGTCATTATTTTTTTTAAAAAAGAAGAAAATCTAAAAGAAACGTGAAACTGAAACCAGCCTCAGAAAACAAATCAAAAACCTCTATTCCATCTCAAACCAGAGATAAAAATCAAAGGGAATTCAAACCTGAATCAGATTCTACTCTAACATAAAGCAAGATTTAAGCTTCATATCAAAAAAAATTTCCACAGCAAAGATTCAAGTCAAGGCAGTTTCAAATTAGGTCCAGTTCAACCTGTTCTCTGTAAGGTGAGAAACTAAATTTTAAAAACAGGAACTCTGTTTTCTGTAAATGCTTATGTTGTTTAGCATTCAAAAATCAATATCTCTTCACCTAGGTCATTTTGCATGTTGATGTAAATTAGAAATATGTTTGTTTTCTAGTATAGCTTGTGTTAAAAATAGATTTGTGAAAATTTATGCTGCGTAGTTCGAACGGGTTCAAATTTACAGTAAACAATCAAATTTTTGTGAAAAATAAATATTTTTAATTCCAGATTTCAAACATGCAGCTGCGATTGTTGAATGAAAATTTGAATTTCAGTGAAGGAATTATAATTTTTAGTGAACTATGATTTGAGAAATTGAAAGACGAACATTTTCAGTTCAAAAATGAATTTCAGGCGACTTCGTCGCAAGGGGTGGAGCGGTCAGGTCAGGGAGGGGCTGGTGGTCCTAGGTAAGAGTTCGACCGTGGCAGAATTTTCGATTAATTCTTGGATGGTGGGGAGCGTTCGAGTTTAGGGTTTAAGGGTGGCAAGGTAGGGCCGACGAACGCGATGTTCGTTTAAGGTGATGGTGCGATCGAAGCCCGTGGTTTTTGGCAAAGAGGTAGCTACATGTGTGTGCTTTGGCTAGAGGTGGGAGGCGAGCGCAGTAATGGTCGGCCGGAGGTTGGATGAGTCGATTTAGAGGAGATGTGGTTCTCTGGTTTCGGTTTTGGGTAGGTAGGAGATCGATTTTCAATTAGGGGTCATTTTTGCATCGTCGTTGTAGCAAACTTGGGTCAGGAAGTGATAAGCGACTGGGTTTTGAGTGTTGCATTGGAGAGATGGTCGATGGTGAGGCTGTGCATGTGCACAGCGTGTACGAAGACTGTCAGACTGGATTCGAATCGGGTGTGGAAATTTAGGTTCGATTCCGGAGTTGAGTTGAGTTGCGCATGCGTGCGTTTAGTGTTGGCTTTGGCACCTGGATTTTCGATTGATCCTGTTCTTGCTTTGTTGTTGTCGTTCGAAGGTGAGTGGCGTTCCTGAGTTTAGATGGTCTTCGGATAGCCTGGTGTTTGGGAAGAGGGAGGAGAGGTGTGGGGGATGTTTGTTTGGTTTGGGCTTCGGCCCGTTGATTTTTGTAATTGATATAATGGGATTCAATACGATTAGTCTTGGGTTTTGGGGTTTCGGCCAAAAAGTTTTGCTTGAAGAAAAAATATAAAAATGAAACGCGGGTTGTAAAATTAACAGAAACAAGTTACAAGTAAATGCTTGTGTAAGTTTCTTTTTATAAAGAATTTGTCTTCCCACGCTTACAACAAGCATGCGATTTAAAGTTAAACTTTTTAAAAACCAATTTCCATAAATATAAAGATTTATTTGGAGTTATATTGAAAAAGGAATTTAAAGTTGTCCTAAATAAAATTATTTCTTTAATGTTAAATTACACATAAAACTTTATTTTAAAGTTATCCTAAATAAAGTAATTAAGTGGTAATTAAGGAAGAAAAAGGATTTTGAAAAATAATTTAATGAAAGGTTGAATTACTTAATAAAGTAATTAAATAATAATAATTTTTTAATAAAAGTAATTAAATAATAATTGTTTAATGGAAGTAAATCAAAGAATAATCACTTAATGTAAGGATTAATTAAGATTAATCAATTATTAATTTAAGGTTAATTACTTAATGAAAGAAATTAAGGATAATTAATTGATGATGAAAGGATTGATTAATAATGTAATTAACTTAAGGTTAATTTATTTATGTGATTAATTAAGGATAATCACTAAAAGAAAGTGATTAAGTATAATTACTTAGTGAAATTTATAGAGTCATAATTACTTAGTGTAATTAATTTAAGGATATTTAATTAAGGGAAGTGATTAGAGGATCATTAATTAATGTAATTAATTAATCAAGGATATTAACTAAAGGTTGATTAATGTGAATAGTTAAGGCTAATTAATCTAGGTGATAATTAAAGGAAAATTACTTAATGTAATCAAAGGACAATTAATTAAGGATGATTAATTAAGATGAACGATAAAAGAATGGATTATTGGGTTGTAATTAATTAAAGATAAGTAAGCAGGATTAATAGTGATTAAAGTAATTAATTTAGTTTAAGTAAATTAATTAGAAATGGTGTGACAAATTGATCTTGCTTATGAATGATTGAATAATATGGTATGCCTTAGAATAGTTGATATCCCTGACATGTAATTTATGATGCTTTGTGACATGATATGTTGAGGTAAACTGTAATAATATGGTTCGTCTATATGTGATGAATGGCTATGTAAATATGTAATTATGGATATTATAGGAAATTGTTTAAAACTTAAACCGCTTTGATTTAAAGATGACACGGAACTCGAAGAGACCGGGGTCTGGTATCAATAAATACCTGAGACCACTTTGATTTGTGATCTACAATAATTCTATATAGATTTGATATGTAAGATAAATAGGCTGGAATGGAATAATAGGGACCTTTGAAACTAGGTAAAGTTACTATGGGATTGATTTGTGAAATAAGTGTTGACCATAACCAGTTATGAACTCGTAATAAGATACGAGTTACCCGGGATTTCAATTATGTTTACAGCATAGTATTTCAAATTTGCATGAGTTTACTCATGCTGGTTTCCAGCCTGACCCAGGTGTTACCGAGTATTATAGTTTTACAGGTAATGATGTTATGGAGCTCAGGAGACGAGCTGGATGGCAGGAACGTATGGGTGTATTCCGTTGTGATATATTGTAGTTATCTGGGACAAGTTATTTTAACTGTCCAGTGTTTGTGTAAATGTTGAATACCATGATGTATTTTATGTAATTTAATTGACACAGCTTCTTTGTATAAATGTTATTATATAATATTATATTTTGATCCACTGCGAATGTGAGATTTTGTGTTTCACTTCTGTTTCTTCTTCTATCTCTTTTCTTCTTTTTCCTAACAATCTAGAATTTTTGGGATCGAAAATTTCGGGTCGTAACATTTGGTATCAGAGCTGAAGGTTAAGCGAGGACCTTGGATTTGGTTGGTTTACTCATTAAGGATAGGGTCGGTGGTACTCTAGAATGAGTTGAGTGTGTGTGTGTGTGTGTGTGTGTGTATACATATGAGAGCGTACCTTTTATTTTCTTATATAAAGGTTCTTAAATGATTTTAAAGGTAAATGATTTTATATAAGATTATATTTTAATATATAAAGAAATATTTATTCCTAATAAGTATTAAGGAAATTGGTTGTTAAATTATTAGAATTAAATAATGAGAATTAAGTGGTAATAGAAATACAACCAAACCGAAATTAAAATCTTGAATTTGGAGAGGAGTTTTAAGAATAAGATAATAGTGAATTGATTTCCAGTTGTAATAACCTTGGTTATTATCCTAAAATGATGAAAAGTTTGTTAATGATTAAGCAAAAATTAAAAGTTTTAGGGAAGTAAAACATTTAAGGAAGTATGACTTATAAATTGGAATTGAAGATGATCTAAATTGTGAAGTTTTAAATCTGGGTCCAGAATTTGAAAATTGTTTCAAAGTGATAAAGCAAATAATAAATAATATTATTCGGACTATTTTGAATATAATCTTATTTTGAGATAAGAAGTTGTTTGAAAGCTTTAAAAGAAATTTGTTTTGAATTAAAACCAAAGGTGGATTTAAATTTTAAGATTTGGCTTGGTGGGCCAAGAAGTAAATATTTATATGTGTGGATATACATATATCAAAGATGATTTGAAAATAAACTCTAAAGTGATGAGTTTTGATTTTTTTTCTTCAGAAATGTGAAGTTAAATAAGTTTTTGAACTTTTAAGTGATAGAAATTTGGAATTTGAAATGGAAAATTCAAATTTGGAGTGGGATTAATGAGATTAGATTGAATTTAACTTAGAAGAAGTTAAATTAGTTGAATGAACAACCTGATTTGGAAATTCAAGATGAAAAATGAGATTTAACTTGGGAAGTTAAATGGTTGATTTGAATGGGGAGTTTGTGTGATCTCAAAACGGGTTTGAGATCTAGAAATTGGAAGTGGATGGATGTTTAAAAATAATTTGGATGATATCATCCTATTGTTATTAATAATCTTTAAAATGTGAATTGGATTTGTTTAAATAAATAAGGATATAAGTTGATTTGACTTAAAGGATTAACTCAATATTTTAAAAAAATTAACTCAAATTTATATATTTCAGGATGGTTTAAAATTGAAATTTGAATTGAACTAGTTCAAATTGAACTTGATTTGAATTAATTGGAATTGTGATTGAAGATGTATAAGTTTAAAAATTCAAATGGAAAATTTGAATTGGATTGATTTGAAATGAAATTGAAGTTGAATGAGTTCAAGTTCAAACAAGAATTGTAATGATTTGAAATTGAAGTGGGTTCAATTTGAAATTAGTCCAAATTGATTTGAATAATTTAGATTTGTGATTAAAGTTGAATAGTTTCATATTCAAATGGAATTTGATTTGAATTTGAAAGAATCGAGGTTAATTCAACTTGAATTGGGATTAATTCAAATTAGAATTGAAATGATTTGAAATTGATTCAATTTGCAGTTTATTTGAATAAATTGAGATTGAAATCGAAGTGGGATAAAGTTAAAATTGGAGTGGAAATTGAAATTGAATTGATGGGAATGGAGATTGGGAATTGAACAGTTTGGTCTGGAATATTTTCAAAATAATTTATTTTAATATATATCTATTTTTCCAAGCTATTTACTATATATACAACCTTTCTTATTAAACTCCAAACTATCTTATACTTATTTTATAACAACTTTTAGAATTATTTAACTATTCTGCAATTGTTTTATAGACTAATCACTATTTTTCAACTACTTTATGACTAATTTCTATTTTACAACTATTTTGCAATTATCTAACCATTTTATAACTATTTTAACTACTTTCCAACTATTTTACAATTACTTAACTATTTTACAGCTATTTTACAAACTAACAATTATTTTTTTAAAATACTTATCTATTTTTAACCTTTTAAGCTATTTTCCAAATTTAAGCTGGTCAAAGTGCAAACTGTTTATGATTAATTACCAATTGAGATAAGGATTAAAGAGATAATCCAAGTGGGATTGAAGCAGTTGCGAATTAAGTAATAGAATCAAAGTAAAGGTGAATAGAAAGAAGATTGATTTAGCTAGTAATCAATGGAGATAAATACGTAGGATATACGTATATTATTCTATTCGCATAGTGATTTGATCCAGATTTGAACACAGATTTCGAGATAGTATATTGATCCAAGTTGGGATTTTTTACTCGATTTTCGACGACGAACCTGGATATGGATTGTTGATTGGTTCTGGATATTCTCTATCATATTATTGCTATGCAAGAAGAATGATGGTTTCTGATCAAGAAACCAGATCTGAGTCTGCACTAGGAAGTCGGGTGGACGATACTAGTTTGGAGAAGAAATTGTGTGATCGAGTGAGCGATCAGATTGATATAGCATACGAATGATATGGGTACATCTTACGGGTTTGAATGAAATTAAAATTGAAAATTGTGGATAAGAACTATAAAATGGTTTTTGAAATGAAAAGTACATTTTGTGAAATATATGATAAAGTAAAGGGGGAATTGGATATTTCTATGATAGAAATTTACTTTATATAAGTAAGTAATATGGTTAATAACTTTATAAAAAAATAATCAAGTTTGAATATTTGATTTGGAATAAACAAAGTTATGTATCTTTGTTATGTATATGATAAAACTCCCCTTGTTGAATCTTTTGCCAGAAGAAAAGGGTTTTTGAAAGTTTTCGAAGTATAAAAAGGGAATTTATACAAGTATGAAGTGATCCAAAGATTTTCAAAGCTATATATATATACATATATATATGAAGGATTTTATGAGAATGATTTTGTGAAAAGGTTTTGGAAGCGTTGGATATGGAAAGGCTTTTGATTTTTGGGTAAAATCAATTTTGGAAATTTTGAAAGCCTAGTTTGAGAATTATCGATTTTGGGATAATCGATTTTGAGAAAGGAGATTTATATGAGATTTATACTAGGTGTATGATTTGGAAGATACTATATGTGTGTAGTATAAAGCATTTTAAGAATGGCATTGGAGAAAAAGACGCTCCCTTGAAATGAATTTCTTAGGAGTACCGTAGGTTGGTACTGCCTTGAGCCCTAGGGGGGTTCTAAAGTTGATCCTGTGAGGAAGTCCGGACAAACTGATGTTCCTGAGGATTATGTGTAGTGTGTAGCGAAAGTCGAGGGAGCTGACGCCTATAGAGACATTTGGGTTATGTCGTGACGACAGTTTAACTCGATGTCACTGCGATCTACTACAGACCATAGCGAAAGTCGTGTGTGCTGCTGAGAGCCAACAGTCTATGTTTGATTTTACATCGGCAGACTGCAACCTATGGTGACATAGCGAAAGTCAAGAGGCCGTGAGAGCTTAAGGCTGCATTGGGATTTGACTGATGTGTAGTGTGTAGCGAAAGTCGAGGGTGCTAATGCCTACAGTTACATGGACTTTTTCTGTAATGGCAACGTAACCCAGGATGTAACTCCGATATGTGACGGGCTCCATGGCGTAATCGAGGGGCGCGGAGTGCCTACAATTACATGGACTTTTGCTGTGATGGCAACATAACCCAAAATGTAACAACGACCAAGGATGGAGGTGATGATTTCCAGAGCATTCTCACCGAATATGTTTCCTCTATTTTCAAAAATGTTTTCCATATTTTCAGTAAAATTATTTTTCAAGTATTTTCACTGGATGTTGAAAATGGGTTTACCTAGTACTTATAGATTTTCAGTCTTACGCCTTATTAACGTACGACCGAATTTCTATAAGAACAAGGATGGACTTGTTGAAACATCAAGTTATAAAAAATATTTTTATATAAAGCTATTGTGGCAATATTATATAGATTTTCAAAGTGTTTTAAAAGTGATCAAAGAATAATTTATCTGATTTTAAGTATTGATTAAATTCTGGCTTCATTTCTTTTCGAGGATGAAAAGATTCTAAAGGGGGAGGAATGTGATAGCCCAGATTCTGGATATCTGTTAATTGGTAATTAACAAGGTTAATTGATAGAAATGCAGATTTTCTTTGCTTAATTGAACAAATAAAACTTGGGTAGTTAGAATATATTTGAATATGTATATAAATGAAGTTGAACAAACTAAAATTTGATAATATAAATTTCTATTTCAAAGCAAAATAAGGAATGATTGCCTTATTAAATAAATATTGTAGTAAATAAAAATTTGGATTTGAAATTCAATTGTAAATATCTTAGAAAAAAACTGGATTTAAAAAATTCTATGTCTTATAAATAGTTTATAAGTGTACAATTGGAAAACAACATCATTTTCTTCTTTTAACTAAAATATGTTTGAAATTTAAAGTTTATATTTCTTAACAACAAAGATAATTTCTTATTTATTTAAAATATATTTTTGCTTAAATTTAAAATAAGATTTATCTAAGGGATTATTTCTTTTGTTTTAATATATTTTCTTTTTAACTTAATAATACTAAACGTAAGAAAATTAATATAAAAGTTTTATTAATATATTTAAATATTAATGTATAAATTATGTAATGTACTTTAGTATGAGTAGTTAATTTTATCATAGAACTTAACACTTGTAAGGAAAATTTAACATGCATTTTAACAGGTGTAAGCAACTAAAAATGTTAATTACAAGTGTCATTATTATTTTTTTTAAAAGAAGAAAATCTAAAAGAAACTTGTAAACTAAAACCAACCTCAAAAAACAAATCAAAAACCTCTATTCAATTTCAAACCAAAGATCAAAATTAAAGGGAATTCAAACCTGAATCAGATTCAACTCTAACATCAAGCAAGATTTAAGCTTCATATCAAAAAAAATTTCCAAAGAAATGATTCAAATCAAGGCAGTTTCAAATCAGGTCCAGTTCAACCTGTTCTCTGTAAGATGAGAAACTAAATTTTAAAAATAGGAACTCTGTTTTCTGTAAATGATTATGTTGTTTAGCATTCAAAAATCAATATCTCTTTACCTAGGTCATTTTGCATGTTGATGTAAACTAGAAATCTGTTTTTTTTTCTAGTATAGCTTGTGTTAAAAATAGATTTGTGAAAATTTATGCTACGTAGTTCAATAGGTTTCAAATTTACAGTAAACAATCAACTTTTTGTGAAAAATGAATATTATTTATTCCAAATTTCAAACATGTAGCTGTGATTGTTGAATGAAAATTTGAATTTTAGTGAGGGAACTAAAATTTTTAGTGAACTATGATTTGAGAAATTGAAAGATGAACATTTTCAATTCAAAAATGAATTTCAGGCGACTTCATCGTCGAGGGGTGGTGCAGTCAGGTCAGGGAGGGGTTGGTGGTCCTAGGTAAGATTTCGATCGTGGCAGAATTTTCAATTAATGCGTGGATGGTGGGAGTGTTCGAGTTTAGGGTTTAAGGGTGGCAAGGTAGGGCCGACGAACTCGATGTTCATTTAAGGTGATGGTGTGACTGGAGCCCGTGGGTTTTGGCAGAGAGGTAGCTGCATGTATGTGCTTCCGCTGGAGGTGGGTGGCGAGCGTAGTAATGGTCGGCTGGAGGTTGGATGAGTCGATTTGGAGGTGATGTGGCTCTTTAGTTTCGGTTTTGGGAAGGTAGGAGATCGATTTTCGACCAGGAGTCATTTTTGCATCGTCAAACTTGGGTCGGGAAGCGATAAGGGACTGGGTTTTGAGTGTCGCATCAGAGAGATGGTCGAAGGTGAGGCTGTGCATGTGCACAACATGCACGAAGAATGTCAGACTGGATTCGAATCAGGTGTGGAAATTTGGGTTCGATTCCGGATTTGACTCGAGTTGCGCATGCATGCGTTTGGGGTTGGCTTTGGCACCTGGATTTTCGATTAATCGTGTTCTTTCTTTGTTGTTGTCATTCGAAGGCTAGTGGCGTTCGTGAGTTTGGATGGTCTGGTGTTTGGGAAGAGGGAGTAGAGATGTGGGGGATGTTTGTTTGGTTTAGGCTTCTGCCCATTGATTTTTGTGATTGATATAATGGGATTCAATATGGTTAGTCTTGGGTTTTGGGGTTTCGGTCCAAAAGTTTTGCTTGAAGAAAAAATATAAAATGAAACGCGGGTTGTAAAATTAACAGAAACAGGTTACAAGTAAATGCTTGTGTAAGTTTCTTTTTAAAATGATTTTGTCTTCCCACGTTTACAACAAGCATGTGATTTAAAGTAAAACTTTTTAAAAACCGATTTCCATAAATATAAAGATTTATTTGGAGTTATATTGATAAAGGATTTTAAAGTTATCCTAAATAAAATTATTTCTTTAGTGTTAAATTGCATATAAAACTTTATTTTAAAGTTATCCTAAATAAACTAAATAAATCAATTAAGTTGTAATTAAGGAAGAAAAAGGATTTTGAAGAATAATTTAATGAAAGGTTGAATTACTTAATAAAGTAATTAAATAATAATAATTGTTTAATAAAAGCAATTAAATAATAATTGTTTAATGGAAGTAAATCGAAGAATAATCACTTAATGTAAGGTTAATTAAGATTAATCAATTACTAGTTTAAGGTTAATTACTTAATGAAAGAAATTAAGGATAATTAATTGATGATTAAAGGATAATTTATTTATGTTATTAATTAAGGGATAGTTAATTAAGGATAATCACTAAAAGAAAGTGATTAAGTATAGTTACTTAGTGAAATTTATAGAGTCATTATTACTTAGTGTAATTGATTTAAGGGTATCTAATTAAGGGAAGTGATTAGAGGATCATTAGTTAATGTGATTAATTAATTAAGGATATTAATTAAAGGTTAATTAATGTGAATACTTAAGGCTAATCAATCTAGGTGATAATTAAAGGATAATTACTTAATGTAATTAAAGGACAATTAATCAAGGATGATTAATTAAGATGGATGATTAAAGAATGGATTATTGGGTTGTAATTAATTAAAGATAAGTAAGCAGGATTAATAGTGATTAAAGTAATTAATTTAGTTTAATTAAATTAATTAGAAATGGTGTGACCAATTGATCTTGCTTACGAATGATTGAATAATATGGTATGCCTTAGAATAGTTGATATCCCTGTCATGTAATTTATGATGCTTTGTGCTATGATATGTTGAGTTATACTGTAATAATATGGTTTGTCTATCTGTGATGAACGACTCTGTAAATATGTAATTATATATATATATATATATATATATGGAATTGTTTGAAACTTAAACTGCTTTGATTTTAAGATGATATGAAACTCGAAGAGACCGGGGTCAAGTATCAGTAAATACCCCAGACCACTTCGATTTGTGATCTACAATAATTCTATATAGATTTGACATGCTAGATAAATAGGCTGGAATGGAATAATAGGGACCTTTGAAACTAAGTAAAGTTACTTAGGGATTGATTTATGAAATAAGTGTCGACCATAACTAGTTATGAACTCGTAATAAGATACGAGTTACCCGGATTTCAATTATGTTTACAACATAGTATTTCAAATTTGCATGAGTTTACTCACGCTGGTTTCGAACCTGACCCGAGTGTTACTTTGATGTAATGCTCAGGTCAGAAGGAGTAATACAATTTTTCAGGTAAGGACGTTCTGGAGCTTAGGAGACGAGCTGGATGGCAGGAACGTATGTAGTGTATTCCGCTGTGATATATTGTAGTTATCTAGGACAAGTTATTTTAACTTTCTAGTGTTTGTGTAAATGTTGAAAACTCATATGTATTGTATGTAATTTAACTGATACAGCTTATTTGTACAAATGTTATTATATTTTGATCCGCTGCGAACGTGAGATTTGTGTTTCATTTCTGTTTCTTCTTCTATCTCTTTTCTTATTTTCCTAACTATTTGGAATTTTCGGGATCGAAAATTCCGGGTCGTTACAATCTTGCTTTAACTTTCAGGCTTGAATTTGTTTCAGATTGTATATAGTGGAGTTGTTCTATGCTTGATCTTCAGATTGAAAACTTGAAAAAAAACCTGTTGTTGTTTTGATTTAAATCTTCTTTAAGTTTCGTTTTTAGAAGATGATGCAGGAATGGGTTGAGAGGTGAAAATGAATATACTTTTTATTATTTACATATTATTTCAAAATAAAAAAAACTAAGGCACTTGTCTTATGCACGATCCTTGTCTTGCAAATGTCTAATGCATATGTTTAATATTTACACTTGTAAAATCTACATGAATATATTACTTTTTAAAAGATTTAAGAAGCTTTTAAAAATAATTTACTAAATTAATAAATGCATAACTTAATTTATGTAAATGAAATCCCTTAGTAGAAAATAAAATAGTATAAAATAACCACCTTCTAAATCATATTTAACATATTTTTAAATTCATAATAAAATTAAGATATGTATATCTATTCTTTGAATTTCAAATTTAAATCCAAATTCAAATTCAATTTCAATTTTAAAATCTAATTTAAAATTAACTCAAATATATGTATTTTAGACATACACAAATTCAATTTGTAAGTAATAATTCTACTTAAAATCTATATAATACATATAAACAACACATTATTATTATTGTTTAAAAATAACAATCTTACCAATTTTAAATAATTTACAAAGGAGATTATCACATTTTAAATTGCATGAAATTCCGGGATATCACATTCCTCCTCCTTAGAATCTTTTCGTCCTCGAAAAGGAATGAAGCCAGAATTTATTAAAATGATTATTATTATAAAAAATTACTCTTTGATAAAATTTAAAACATTTTAAAATATTATAAAATAGTATTTATTAAGATACTTTTATAACTTGATGTTTTAACATGTCCATTCTCGTTCTCACAGAAATTCGATCATACGTTGATCAGGCGTAGGACTGAAAATCTATCAGTACTTAGCATACCCATTCAACACCCAGTGAAAATACTTGGAATATAATTTTATTGAAAATACCAAAAACATTTTTGAAAATAGAGGAAATATCTTTGGTGAGAATGCTCTGGAAATCATCACCCCTATCCATGGTCGCAGTTGCATCCTGGGTTACGTTGCCCTCACAGCAAAAGTCCATGTAACTGTAGGCACTCCACTCCCCTCGATTACGCCATGGAACCCGCCACTGATCGCAGTTATATTATAGGGTTAAGTTGCCATCACAGCAAAAGTCCATGTAACTGTAGGCATCAACGCCCCCGATTTTTGCTGCCAAATGAAACTTCACCACTCCTACATAGGTTGCAGTCTACCGACGTAAAATCAAACGTAGACTGTTGGCTCTCAACAACACACACGACTTTCGCTATGTGACCATAGGTCGCAGTCTACTGATATAAAATCAAACGTAGACTGTTGGCTCTTAGCAGCACACATGACTTTCGCTATGGTCTGCAGTAGATCACAGTGACACCGAGTTACACTCGTCACGGCATAACCGAAATGCCTCTGTAGGCATCAGCGCCCTCGACTTTCGCTACCAAATAATCTTTAGGAACTAGTTTGTCCGAATTCCTCACAGGATCAACTTTAGAACCCCTCTTAGGGTTCAAGGCAGCACCACCCTGTGGTACTCCAATAAGTTCATTTCAAGGGAGCGCCTTTTTCCCCCGAGCCATTTTCAAAACACATTATACTATACACATATAGTATCTTCCAAATCATACACCTAGTATGAATCTCATATAAATCTCCTTTTCACAAAATCGGTTATCCCAAAATCGATAATTCTCAACTAGGCTTTCTAAATCTCCAAAATTGATTTTCCCAAAAATCAAAAGCCTTTCCAAATTCATAGGTTCCAAAAACATTTTCTCAAAATCATTCTCATAAGATCCTTTATATATAGATATATATAACTTTAAAAATCTTTGGATTACTTCAAACTTGTATAAATTCCCTTTTTTACTTCAAAATACTTTCAAAAACCCTTTTCTTCTGGCAATAGATTCAACAAGGGGAGATTTATTTTATATAACAAAGACATATAACTTTATTTATTCCAAATCAAATATTCAAATTTGATTACTCTATAAAGACACTTACCAAATTACTTACTTCCATAAAGTAAATTTCTACCATAGAAATATCCAATTTCCACTTTTTTTCATCATATATTTCACGAAATATACCTTTCATTTCAAAAACCATTTCATATTTCTTATCCATAAATTCTCAGTATCAATTTCATTCAAACCCATGCGATGTACACATATCATTCGTACGCTATATCAATCTGATCGCTTACTCGATCACACAATTTACTTCCAAACTATTATTGTCCATCCGACTCCCTAGTGCGGACTCAGATCTAGTTTCTTGATCAGAAACCGTCATTCTCCTTAGATATCAATAACTATGATAGAGAATATCTAGAGCCAATCAACAATCCATATCCAGGTTCGCCATCGAAAATCGAGTGAAAATTCCCAACTCGGATCGATAAACTATCTCGAAATTCTGTGCTCGAATCCGGATCAAATCACTATGCGAATAGAATAATATACGTACATCCTACGTATTTATCTTTTTGATTGTTAACCAAATCAATTCACTTTTCTATTCACCTTCACTTAATTTTCATTTACTTATTCACATTTGCCTCTGTGATAACCCGAATTTCTGGGCATCTGTTAATTGGAAATTAACAGGATTAAAATTGTTAAAATGCTTATTTGTAAATTGAAAAAATGAAATTCTGATATATATATATATATAGATAAGTTTTATTTAAAATAAGATTTGCTTCCTTAAAAAGAAATTATTTATACAAATTAAGTTAATGTTTATTAAATAGTAAAATAAGCACAAAAGTTTTAATATTTACATTTAAAGGAGATTTAATATATTATTTATGGTTTAATTTAAATTATAATTGGTTTATACTTTATTTTCTTGTAAAGATTTATTTATATAAATTTAGGAAAGGATTCGTTAATTTACAAATGTATTTATTTACTAGGAAAATTAATTTAAAAAGCTTTTAAAAAAATGCATTTATTAAAAATAGAGAATATTCAAAACATAAGTTTTATATATATAACTAAATTGAAATTAATATAAAAAGTGTATAAAACATATTAATATCTATCTTTAAAATATTTTGGATATAAAATATATGAATAAGGTTTTATTTATATAAATATAGAAGTGCATTTAAAAAATTAATAAAAGTACTTATTTAATTTATTTCAAAAGCCTTTTAAATCATTTTGGAAATAAATAAAAATGAATAATTAAAAGTGTGGATTATTAAAGCTTGTGAATCCATATGTAAGATAAATTAGCATTTAGTATGACAAGTGTTAACACTTGAAAAACAAGTGTCATTTTTTTTCTCTTTTTCTTTTTATTAATGAATGAAATAAAGAACATAGTGTTATATATATCTTTCTACTCTTATTCCCACTTTTCTTTTCAATGTTTTACATCTGAAGTAATAAAATTGGGATTAAAAGACTGAACCATTCCTTAAAAAAAATTCAGCTTTAAGTTTCTAGTTATGCATAAACCAGAGTAGAAGAAGGGAAAATATAAAGTAATTCCTGAAAGCATTAGTTCAAAAACAAACTTGGAAGCTGGATCAAAACTTCAGAAAGCAAACCCAGATCTGTAAGCATGCAAAAAGAAAATCAAAGCGAGCTTTCTCTATTTCAAAACCCAAATCAGGTGAGTAAATCTGACTTCTTAAAAACCCAAATTCTAGATTATATTTGTTTGCATTTGATAGTCGGGAAATGTCTTGATATGCTTGCATGCATGAATAAGAAAGATGGATTGCCTGGGTATTTAATTGATATTGATGTGAGTAAACTCTTTAATTAAGAATAGTTTTATTTCGAATCTGATATCATGCAGACATATATAAAAATCTTTGAAGTAGTAAAATAAATTTGCATGATTATTTTCAACTCGAAAACTGGTTTGAATTCTGCTGTGGATTGAAGCATGTTTGTGTTGCTAGTTACAGATCTCTGTGAAAACCCAGGTTCAATATCAAATAAAATGCATAACTCCAAATATAAGTAATTTTAAACTGAAATCCTTGAATGAAATATGAGTATAACAACATAATATTAACAATAAAAATAATTCCAAGGATTTTAATTCAACAATTATCTCAGAAGTAAGGAAGTACCGTGGAAATAATAAATTGGTCAAAATTGTATGGAATTTTTTTTACAATTTGATTACACAAATAGATTCATGGTAGGAAATCATGAATTTATGTGTGAAGATTTTGATTTTTAGTTTGGGATTCAAGGAGTTATTCGGTGGCGATCGTTTTTGGGGATTTTGGACATTGTCGTTGATCGGCATCAAATTGAAGCTCGAGTTTGTTGTCAGATATGGCTATGGGTATAGTGATCTTGGGAAAAATGGTAGATGTTGTTATCAAGGGCCGTGGTGGCCGTCAAGAGGCGTAGTAGGGTTGCGTATCAGTGTTTAGTATGGGTCGGAATCATGGCGAGTCTGATGTCGTCGATGCATCGGAATGAACCGTATGGGGGGGAATAGCTTCGGTGGTTCGAGGCATGGCTTGGGTTACAACGGTTTGATGTCAGGTGGAGGAGTTCGTCGGCGGGCAGTGGTTCCTGACCTAGTGCATTTTCCAGTTTTGATTGTAATGTCGATTTTGGGTTGCCTATGAGTTTTTGCTATTCTGTTTCATCGTGACGGTTGTCAAGGACGAGTGTGAGTTGGCAATGGTCAGAGGGTTGATCGGCGTCGGGGTTTCTGGCCGTGCATGTGCACGATGATGGTTCATGTGCATCTGGGTGTCGAGTTGGGGAAGAGACGTTTGCCTCGGGGGTTTTCGCGTTTTTTCTCGTGAAGGACTCGGAGCTGTGAAGTGAGTAGCCTTGGAATTGTATGTGTTACTCGAGAATTTGTGGACTACTCAAAAAGGTTCTGTTCCCAGTTTTTGTATTTATGAATTTATCCTGATTCAACTAAAATGAATTTCATAATTTTAAAGGCAAACCAAATTTTAAAGCAAGGTTTAAACTGAAAGAAAAAAAAAGGTGAAGGACTAGCTCGAGCGGAATATGAGTTTGCTTAGGGTTAGCTCGGGTCAGTAAAAAAAAAAGGAATATTGAGATCTATTTGATAAGTTTTTTTCAAGATAAACAATTATATTTTAAATTAATCAAGGTTTGGGTGATTAAGATTTATTAATTAAATAGAGATTAAGTATCATAGGTGATTAAAGAAAATTAATTAATAATTAAGGGTTGATTAGCTGAGGGTAATTAACCAATGGTATAGTCACTTGATGAAAATATTTGGAGCTAAATTACTTAAGGGAAGAAATTTAAGGATTAGTTAAGGGAATTAACTAAGAGTTGGTTGATTAATGGGTGTGAAAATAATAATAATAATTAATCAATGTAGGTGATTATAAATAATTAATTTGAGTAATTAATTAAGGATCAATGTAATTAATGTGGATGGTGAAGAATTATTAATTTGTATTATTAATTAAATGATAATTACTTAATGTACTTATAAGTGATAATTAAGAATTGATTAAATCAAGATTAAACGATAAGAATAATTAAGTAATAAGTAAAATATTTAGTATAAAAAGATTATTATGAATAAATACTTAATGAAGTAATTAAAGGAATTAATTACTCAATATAACTTAGTTGATGTGGTTAATTTTAGTTAATTAATTCAGTTTAATTAATTAAAAGTAATCAATTGATGTTGAGTTAAGTATAATTACTTAAGGTAATTAATGAGGTATAATCACTTAGTGAAGTAATTGGTGGAAAATTACCAGATGAAATTAATTTAAGGATAATTACTTGATAAAAGAAATTAAGTAATGATTACTCAGTGTAATTGAAGGATTAATTTATAAAATTAATCAAGGAGTTGGTTTAATTGATGAATTAATTAAGGAAAGTTAGTTTCTGATTGTGATTAATCACGATTGATTAATAAATGTAATTAAGTTAAAGGTTAATTATTATATGAAATTTAAGAATAATTAACTAGTGAAAGTAACTAGAGGATTATTAATTTATGTAATTAAAGGAAGTGATCAATCTTGCTTATTAATGATTAAATGATAATGGGAACTTTGAATTGGTTGATATCTCTGATATGAATTGCTTTTGTGATATGGTTGTTGGACAGAAGATGATAATGTGATTATCAATCGATTATGAATTGCTGTGTAAAAGTATTATTCAACAATTTAAGTTGAATTGTATCTACTTGGATAACTTGGTTTTAGGTGACATTAGATTCGAAGAGACCGGAGTCGGGTATTAGTAAATACCCGAAACCACTTCGATGCTTTATAATCTGATGTGTGGAATCAATAGAAAGAAATGGAATGATTAAAGTAAATGGGACCATTTAATCTAAGTTTGACACTTAGAAATTGATGTATGATATAAGTGATGTCTACAACGAGTTATGAAATTATAAATTGATACCCCGGGTTTACATGAGTTGTATACTTTGAATTACATGTTAGATGGGTTTACTCACGCTGGTTTCCAGCTTGACCCGGGTGTTACTTTGATGTAATGCTCGGGTCAGACCGAGTATTACAGATTTTTCAGGTACGGACGTTCCGGAGCTCAGGAGGCGAGCTAGATAGCAGGGACGTATGGAGAGTTTCCACTATGATATTGTATATATCTAAGACATGTTAAATTATATCTGTCCAATGTTGTATAAAATTGTTGTAACTCTGATATGTCGATGTAAATTGATAGATACAGTTTTCTTTGGTATAATTATTATTATTATATGATATTATATTTTGATCCGCTGTGAATGTGAGGTTTTCAGTGTCTTGTTTCTGCTTCTTTTTCCTCTATCTCTTCTTCTTTTCTAACTATCTGGAAATTTTGGGATCGAAATTTCGAGGTTGTTACATTTGGTATCAGAGCAGAAGGTTAAGCGAGAACCTTGGCTCTGGTGGGATTACTCATTAACGATAGGGTAAGTGGTACCCCAGAATGAGTTGAGTATGTATATATATATATGAGAGAGCGTACTTGTTATTTTCTTATATAAAGATTTTAAAAGATTTTATATGAGAAGATATTTTGATATATATATATATATAAAGCAATATTTCTTTCTAATAAATATTAAGAGAATTGGTTGTTAAATTTTGGAATTAAATAAAGAAGTAATATAATACAACCCAAATGAAATTAAATAAATATAAGTATGGAAAGAATTCAAACTAAAATTAAAATCCTGAATTGGAAAAGATATTTCAGAATAAGTGTAACAACCCGCATATTTGTCGATTTTATATTTAAATATTTTATTTAAATATTTTATCGATACTCGAAAGTTAGTCCGAAAAGATACTTTTTGCATACGGTCGAATTGGGACTCGGGACCACTCCCATTGAGTTCAAAACGCCGTTTGCGACTTTTTTAAGTGTAAACTTTGATATGTTTGGAGTTAGTCAAGTTTTGCTACTTTTTCACTTTGGGTTTGGGTTTGGGTTCAGCCCTATGTTTAACTTATACTCAAATCTGAACCACTTTCCCCCCATTCACTCTCACTTCCTCCTCTTTTCAGTTCTAAGGCATCAATGGTGGGAGAGATGGGAAATTAAAACTCCAAAACCCAAGTCTTCCTTAGCAAATCCAACTTCTAGCTCCAAATTCAAGAGAACCCATTGGTAAGCACCTCTTTCATCTTCTCCAACTCTTTCTCCATTCAATTTCAGAAATTTCCTAAACCTAATTTAGGAAATGTTTCTCCTTTAAGCTTAGATTCAAGCTTGTTGGGTTGGAATTGAAGAGTGATTGTTCTTACCATTGCTCTATAGCTTCTTCTTCAATCGTTTGGGTTCAAAGGTGAGATTTTTATCTCACATCTTAGTCTATAATTATCTTCCATTGTTGGGTATGAATTCCTAACACTTATTTTTGTGCAATTGATTTTGATTTGGATTGATTTGGTGTATATTCCAATTTTTGGTGTTTTGAAATCAAAATCTATGAAAATCCTATTATGGATATTTGGACATTGATATTTGAGGCGTATCGAAGAGCCGTTAAGGCTGGGTTGATGCTCGACGTAATTCCTTAGTCGTTGTCGCTCGATCGATCGCTTTCGGTATCCCTTTGGCCATTTTTGGCCTAGGTTCAGGGAATGCCCTGAACCCTTCATTCAGACGTCTGAAACGTAAGATTCAGACGTCTGAATATTGTTCTGGAAAGATTTCTATCCCCAGATTCAGACGTCTGAATATATGATTTTAGACTTCTGAGTTGGTTCATTTTGAACCAGAAAGGAAATAGGCTAAAAAGTGCCTATTTCATACGTCTGGATTCAAGGATTCAGACGTCTGAATTCTGTTTTTGGAAAATATTTATTTTCCAGATTCAGACGTCTGAATCCTTGATTTCAGATGTCTGAATCTGCACTCTTTTCGCCTATTTGCCTATTCGCTTGAGAATTCCAATTTAAATCGATTCGTGACGATCCTATTTGTTGTTATTATTTATTATGCCTTTGATGACTCCTTTTTAGGGATTTTTGAACATCCATTTCGATGGATTCTTTATCGGTTTCTTTGGATTTTATTCACATCTTCGTATGTGAATTTTAGTGATTGATTGTTCCTACAATCTTCTTTGTGATTTGTCACTTTAAAAATATAAAGGTTTTCTATACAAGTAGTAAATATCAAAACACTTTCTTCCAATGATTTCAACACTATTTTATTACAAAGCTCGTTTTCTCAAACCGACTTCTAATCTATTAGTATATACAAACCTTTACCTCACTCGTATGAGATATCTAATTAAACGGCTTAGTAAAACTAGTGGTATGAAAATCTTGCGTTTACTTCGTCGGTTAATTCTTTGACTTGTTCGATTGAAACTTTTGTGACAATTTTCTAGTGGAGATGTACAGTTTGTTCGTAACTATTTAAGTTAAGCAAGTGGTTATGGAACATGAAGCTAAACTCATATATTTACTAGCTTAGTGTAATTGACACTTCTCGTTGATCATGACGATCATCTTTGTGATTTAGACTAGCAATGTGCGATGTCTCTTTGTCTGCGAGGGAGACTAAACCCCGTTTTGTGGAGTTTCGACTCAAATTGGTGGGGTAGCAACCCATGGTCTTCGGGCCGTTTCTGGAGCTTCGGCTCAATTTGTGATGGTTAGCAACCATGGAATTAGCGTTCCATTTGTGATACACGTGTTGGTGAGCTTTATGCTCCCGTTTGTGATGGGCCTTCCCCCTTTTTGTGATTTCTGGATTTCTTGAGATGATTTCTAGAATTTGTGTTTCACCAATTTTCGTGATTTTCATTAATAAGTTTTATCAATATTTGTGCATTGGTGAATTTGTGTGTCATTGACTTTCGTGATTGATATTGATAAAATCGTCAATATTTATGGTTTGGTGAATGAAATAAGGAGTATGGCGTTTTTGGATCTTTGTGAAGATTTTTGTGATATTGATTAATCTCTTGTTGATTTTCAATTACTTATATATATATCACAGCTTGGCATGGTGATTATTATGTGTTTAGTCGTACCTCTTATTCTATATCATGTTATCTGATATTTATAGCTAGACTGATCCATTTATTATTTTCTTATTAAATAATACTTGGGTCAGACCGAGATGTTACAGGTGCTTCAGCTTGACTTCTCACTTGGGATTGATTTCTCTGACTTTTGGTTAACTACTTAGATTAGTAGTTTTTGGATTGTATACAATTGAGATATAGACTCCATGTTGTATACTTATTCTTTTGTGTAGTTCTTGTAACTATTCTTTTGGGTTATTGCGGATCTTTTTAGACCGCTACTCTGAAATACACTTTCATGTGTTAGTTATATATTCATATCTTCTTCCGCCTTTGTGATATGAATTATCTGTGACTGATTTGTGTTATGTTTATTTCTATATTTGTTTCTGAAGATTATTATAGCCACTGTGTAGTAGCTTTGTGTTTGTATCGGTATGTCGGATTTCCTCTTGAAATAAAATGCATGCTACACTATCTGACATATCGGTGCTCGCGCAAAGAAATTACGCGGATGGTCGCTCCTCAACAGCCTTATTCTCCGTGGTAGTTGACAGCATTACACCGTAGTGTTCTTGGCTAGCGTGAGTATAGAGGTGGGGCGTCACAGCTTGGTATCAGAGCCAAATTTCGGAACAATATGGAATATTATAACAAGGATCATCGTCCTAAGTCTTTCTTAGGAGTCATGCTTTAGGATTTAATTCGAGTCTTCGTACCAATTCATTCTATTTTCCTTATGATTCCTTGTTTATCTATCAAGATTGCTTGATATTCATTTTGTGAATAACCCTTTTCTTCTTCTTTATTTCTTTCTAAAGGAAGAGAAATGGTTAGACCTGGTCGTCCCAGAGCTGGACCATCTAGTGCTACTCCCCAAGATGGAATTTTTATGACTACCCAACAACTTCTTGACCTTATCACGAATGCTCAAGCAGCTGGTTCTAATCCGGAACCTACTCACCCTAAATCTGGGTTTGCACGTTTGTGCAATGATTACACCAACCTGGGCGGGAAGCCATTTAAAGGTTCTGAAACTATTATTGAAGTCCAGGATTGGTTAAGGACATGCGATCGAATCTTTTCTCGCATGAACGTCATTGATCTTCACCGAGTTCAGGTGGCTTCTAGTATGCTCCAAGAAAGAGCATTGGACTGGTATGAACTTCTTGTTTCTGAGATTAATGAAGCGGATCACACCTGGGAGCATTTCCGGGAATGCTTCGAATTAAAATTCGTGCCAGAAGCAGAGAAGGTGACATTGGCTCGGCGTTTCATAGACCTTATTCAAGGTGAATCTTCCGTGGCAGATTATGTCGCGTCTTTTGAATCTCTCTCCAAATATTGGGTTGAATACATCAACACCCCATTGAAGAAAAATAAGAGATTTGTCTATGGCTTGAACAAGAGTCTCAAGAAGCAATTACTTCTAAAATTAGAAGTTTCTTTCGATCAACTCATTGATATCGCTCTTCATCTTGAAGAGGCGGATAGGGAGAATGATGTTGAAGTGGTGGGTTCCAAACCAAACTTCAACAACAATAAGAAAAGGCCTAACAAATTCAAAGGTCCTTATTCCAATAAAAGGGGAAGCAAGCAACCCCCGTGGCAAAGACTTCTTCCTTTGGTCGTGGGGAATGCTATAATTGTGGTTCGAAGGACCATTACGCGAAAAAGTGCCCAAGGTCTCTCTCTTGTCGCTACTGCAAAGGTCCCGGTCATGTTATATCTTCATGCCCCAAGCTTTAGGGCAGGAAGGAGGGAGAGTTGAATGTTGCTCAAGCCCCTGGCAACATATCTCGAAATCAAGGTATTTCTCATTCTATCCTTGATGACATTATTTTATTTCGTGATCATCCTATTCGAGTTCTTTTTGATACGGGTGCGTCCCATTCTTTTATATCAAAAGAACTTGTTGATACTTTTTCTTTGGATGTTTTGTGTTTAATGACTTCTTTGAGAATTGCGAATCCGGTTGGTGGATCTGCAACAATCAGTTTACTGTGTAAAGATGTCGAGATTATTTTGTGTGATTTTTCTTTCCTAGCTGATTTGCATGTCATGCGTTACTTATGCTTTGGAATGATTTTGGGAATGGATTGGCTTAACCGTTATGAAGCTTATATCCTATGTCCTGAGCGGACTATTCATCTTCGACATCCTCAATCTGTTAAGAAAATTTCTATTAATCTTAAAGATTCGGATTCCAGTTTGTTTGCATCGTCATACTCTTTAAATCCTCACGATGACGATAATGATGATGAGGAAGATATAATTTCTTTTATTCATGTTGTTCGTGAATTTTCCGACATATTTGAGCCCGTTTTAGGATTACCACCTAAGCGAGCAATCAAGTTCAGAATTAATCTTATCCTTGGAGCTCAACCTATTACTCGTCCTCCTTATCGTATGTCCAATAAGGAAATTGAGGAGATGCGCAAACAATTATCTGAATTGGAGACGAAGCAATTTATTCGCTCTAGTTCCTCGCCTTGGGGAGCTTCGGCTATTTTTGTGAAGAAATCCGATGGTACACTTTAGGCTTTGCGTTGATTGCCGCAAGCTTAATGATCTTACTATCAAAAATAAATATCCTTTACCTCGGATTGATGATCTATTCGATCAGCTTAGTGGTGCGAAAGTCTTTTCACAATTAGACTTAGCTACTGGATTTCATCAGCTTCGTATTGCAGAGGATAGCATTTCTTTGACATCGTTCCGTACTCGTTATGGATCTTATGAATGACTCGTTATGCCATTTGGGTTAACAAATCCCCCGGCTTATTTCGTTGACCTTATGAATACAGTTTTCAAGGACTTCCTCGACCGGTTTGTTCTCATCTTTATTGATGATATTCTTGTGTATTCAAAAACCGAAGAGGAACATGAGAAGCATCTTCGGATTGTGTTGGAAACTCTTAGGAGTAATCAACTGAAAGCAAAATTTTCTAAATGCCATTTTTGGCAATCTCGTGTGAAGTTTCTCGGTCATATTATTTCCGAATCCGGAATTTCCGTAGATCCTTCAAAGATTGAAGCGACTCAAGATAGGAAGAGACCGGAGAGTGTGACGGAGATTTGTAGTTTCCTTGGATTGGTGGGTTATTACCGCCGTTTTATCAAAGACTTTTCTAAGATTGTCGTGCCTCTCACTAGCTTAACGAAGAAATGTGTTAAATACATTTGGTCGGACAAATGTGAAACTTCTTTTCAGAAACTAAAGGAACTTCTTTCTGATGCTCCTATTCTTGTTATTCCCGAGGGGAATCAAAATTTCGTTGTTTATACCGATGCTAGTCGTGTTGGTCTAGGTGCCGTTCTTATGCAAAAAGAACGCGTTGTTGCTTATGCTTCAAGGCAATTAAAACCGACATAGACTAGATATGCCACACATGACTTAGAACTCGCGGCTATTGTTTTTGCTCTTCAGATTTGGCGTCATTATCTTTTAGGAGAGAAATTTGTTCTTTATACCGATCATAAATCCTTGAAGTATTTATTCTCTCAAAAGGAACTTAATTTGCGTCAACAGCGTTGGCTCGAATTTCTTGCACCATATGATCTTGATATCCTTTATACTCCCGGAAAGGGGAATCGCGTTGCGGATGCACTTAGTCGAATGCAACAAGCGTTTGTTTCTATGATGATATCTGAAAGGAACAATCTCGAGATCTTATCCATTTGTGAGATTCGAGACCGCGTATCCGATTTATGCTCATCATTTGTTTTATGTAGCCTTGAGGCTCATCCTTCTCCTTTAGACCGCATTCTTGAAGCTCAAAGGCTAGATCCCGACTTGGCTCTTCTTGGCCAAAATATTAAGAATAGAGGTGATACTGAAGGTTTGAAAGACTTTGATATCGATTCCCGTGGCGGCATTCAGAGATTTGGTAGACTTATCGTGCCAAATATTAGTGATCTTCGTAAATATATTTTAGAAGATTCCCATCGTTCTAAATTTACCATTCATCCCGGTAGTAGTAAAATGTACGCGGATATGAAGCGACTTTATTATTGGGAGGGAATGAAACTTGACATCGCTAACTTCGTTAAGCGTTGCATGACTTGCCAACTCGTTAAGGCCGAACATCAAAAGCCCGGTGGGTTATTGCAACCTTTATAAATTCCAATTTGAAAGTGGGACCAAATTTCCATGGATTTTATAGATGGCCTTCCCCGTTCTCGTTCGGGTCATGATAGCTTATGGGTAATTGTTGATAGACTTACTAAATCTGCACATTTTATTCCCGTTCGGTCTAACCGAAACGTTCCTCTTTTGGCCAAGCTCTTTGTTAAAGAGATTGTTAAATTACATGGGGTTCCTACTTCTATTGTTAGTGATCGTGATCCATTGTTTACTAGTGGATTTTGAAAGAGTCTTCAAAAAGCTTTAGGAACGAAGCTTAATTTTAGCACCGCTTATCATCCTCAGTCCGATGGACAAACCGAGCGTGTGAATCAAACTCTTGAAGATCTTCTTCGTGCATGTGTTCTTGATTTTAGTGGAAATTGGGAAGATCATATTTCACTTGTTGAATTTTCCTATAATAATAGCTTCCAATCTAGTATTGGTATGGCACCTTTCGAGGCACTCTATGGAAGGCCATGCCGATCTCCTTCTTGTTGGCTTGAGGCTAGTGAGAAGCTGGTTTTAGGTCCAGACTTTATTCGTGATTCCACAGAAAAGATTGAACTTATTCGACATAGGATGAAAGAAGGCCAGAGTAGACAAAAATCCTATGCCGATAACCGGAGAAGGAAGTTAGAATTTTCTGTGGGAGATCTTGTGTTCATTCGTGTTTCACCTATGAAAGGTGTTGTACGTTTCAGTCGATCGGGAAAGTTAGCGCCTCGATACATTGGGCCATTTCCTATCACCGAACGTATTGGTTCCGTGGCTTATCGCCTTTTATTACCGGCTCAGTTTTCTGCTATGCATGACGTGTTTCATGTTTCTCATTTACGGAAGTGCCTTCGAGATTCTGATTCTATTCTTGAGTCCGGTGCTGTGGAAGAAATTGAAGTTTCACCTAATTTAACTTATGAGCAACATCCTATTCGTATTATTGCTTCGGAGGTCAAGCGCCTTCGAAATAAAGATGTTCATCTTGTTAAAGTCCAATGGTCTTCAAATCCTAAGGATTGTTCTTAGGAATCTAGAGAGTTCATCGAGCGAACACATTCAGACTTACTTTCTCATGCTCTTTGAGGTGAACTTCTTGTTTCAAACTTCTTTCGTGTTGAATATGTTTTTATGGTTGTTACTATATATCTTCTTCTTAAGGATGGCGGGGACGCAATTTCTTTAAGGAGGGGAGTCTCTAACAACCCGCATATTTGTCGATTTTATATTTAAATATTTTATCGATACTCGGAAGTTTGTCCGGAAAGCTACTTTTTGCATACGGTTGAATTAGGACTCGGGACCACTCCCATTGAGTTCAAAACGCCGTTTGCAACTTTTTTAAGTGTAAACTTTGATATGTTTGAAGTTAGTCAAGTTTTGCTACTTTTTCACTTTGAGTTTGGGTTTGGGTTCTGCCCTATGTTTAACTTATACTCAAATCTGAACCACTTTCCCCCCATTCACTCTCACTTCCTCCTCTTTTCAGTTCTAAGGCATCAATGGTGGGAGAGATTGGAAATTAAAGCTCCAAAACCCTAGTCTTCCTTAGCAAATCCAACTTCTAGCTCCAAATTCAAGAGAACCCATTGGTAAGCACCTCCTTCATCTTCTCCAACTCTTTCTCCATTCAATTTCAGAAATTTTCTAAACCTAATTTAGGAAATGTTTCTCCTTTAAGCTTAGATTCAAGCTTGTTGGGTTGGAATTGAAGAGTGATTGTTCTTACCATTGCTCTATAGCTTCTTCTTCAATCGTTTGGGTTCAAAGGTGAGATTTTTATTTCACATCTTAGTCTATAATTATCTTCCATTGTTGGGTATGAATTCCTAACACTTATTTTTGTGCAATTGATTTTGGTTTGGATTGATTTGGTGTATATTCCAATTTTTGGTGTTTTGAAATCAAAATCTATGAAAATCCTATTATGGATACTTGGACATTGATATTTGAGGCGTATCGAAGAGCCGTTAAGGCTGGGTTGACGCCCGACGTAATTCCTTAGTCGTTGTCGCTCCATCGATCGCTTTCGGTATCCCTTTGGCCTTTTTTGGCCTAGGTTCAGGGAATGCCGTGAACCCTTCATTCAGACGTCTGAAACGTAAGATTCAGACGTCTGAATATTGTTCTGGGAAGATTTCTATTTCCGGATTCAGACGTCTGAATATATGATTTCAGACGTCTGAGTTGGTTCATTTTGAACCAGAAAGGAAATAGGCTAAAAAGTGCCTATTTCAGACGTCTGGATTCAAGGATTCAGACGTCTGAATTCTGTCTTTGGAAAATATATTTTTTCCAGATTCAGACGTCTGAATCCTTGATTTCAGACGTCTGAATCTGCACTCTTTTTGCCTATTTGCCTATTCGCTTGAGAATTCCAATTTAAATTGATTCGTGATGATCCTATTTGTTGTTATCATTTATTATGCCTTTGATGACTCCTTTTTAGGGATTTTTGAATATCCATTTCGATGGATTCTTTATCGGTTTCTTTGGATTTTATTCACATCTTCGTATGTGAATTTTAGTGATTGATTGTTCCTACAATCTTCTTTGTGATTTGTCACTTTAAAAATATAAAGGTTTTCTACACTAGTAGTAAATATCAAAACTCTTTCTTCAAATGATTTCAACACTATTTGATTACAAAGCTCGTTTTCTCAAACTGACTTCTAATCTATTAGTATATACAAACCTTTACCTCACTCGTATGAGAAATCTAATTAAACGGCTTAGTAAAACTAGTGGTATGAAACGCTTGCGTTTACTTCATCGGTTAATTCTTGGACTTGTTCAATTGAAACTCTTGTGACAATTTTCTAGTGGAGATCTATAGTTTGTTCGTAAATATTTAAGTTAAGAAAGTGGTTATGGGACATGAAGCTAAACTCATATATTTACTAGCTTAGTGTAATTGACACTTCTCATTGATCATGACGATCATCTTTGTGATTTGGACAAGCAATGTGCGATGTCTCTTTGTCTGCGAGGGAGAGTAAACCCCGTTTTGTGGAGTTTCGACTGAAATTGGTGGGGTAGCAACCCATGGTCTTCGGGCCGTTTGTGGTGCTTCGGCTCAATTTGTGATGGTTAGTAACCATGGAATTAGCGTTCCATTTGTGATACACGTGTCGGTGAGCTTTATGCTCCCGTTTGTGATAAGCCTTCCCCCTTTTTGTGATTTCTGGATTTCTTGAGATGATCTCTAGAATTTGTGTTTCACCAATTTTCGTGATTTTCATTGATAAGTTTATCAATATTTGTGCATTGGTGAATTTGTGTGTCATTGACTTTCGTGATTGATATTGATAAAATCGTCAATATTTATGGTCTGGTGAACGAAATAAGGAGTATGACGTTTTTGGATCTTTGTGAAGATTTTTGTGATATTGATTAATCTCTTGTTGATTTTCAATTACTTATATATATATATCACAGCCTGGCATGGTGATTATTATGTGTTTAGTCGTACCTCTTATTCTATATCATGTTATCTAATATTTATAGCTAGACTGATCCGTTTTTTATTTTCTTATTAAATAATACTCGGGTCAGACCGAGATGTTACAGGTGCTTCAGCTTGACTTCTCACTTAGGATTGATTTCTCTTACTTTTGGTTAACTACTTAGATTAGTAGTTTTTGGATTGTATACAATTGAGATATAGACTCCATGTTGTATACTTATTCTTTTGTGTAGTTCTTGTAACTATTCTTTTGGGTTATTGCGGATCTTTTTAGACCGCTACTCTGAAATACACTTTCATGTGTTAGTTATATATTCATATCTTCTTCCGCCTTTGTGATATGAATTATCTGTGACTGATTTGTGTTATGTTTATTTCTATATTTGTTTCTGAAGATTATTATAGCCACTGTGTAGTAGCTTTGTGTTTGTATCGGTATGTCGGATTTCTTCTTGAAATAAAATGCATGCTACACTATCTGACATATCGGTGCTCACGCAAAGAAATTACGCGGATGGTCGCTCCTCAACAGCCTTATTCTCCATGCTAGTTGACAGCATTACACCGTAGTGTTCTTGGCTAGCGTGGGTATAGAGGTGGGGCGTCACAATAAGATAATAATGGATGGTTTTAGATATGATAATTTTGGTTATTATCATAAATGGTTGTTGTATTTATTAATGAAATGTATTAAGGAAGTAACCATTTAAAAAGGGAGAATAAACTTGTAAATTAGGAGGGATGTAAATTAAGGTGGGTTTCAATTGTGCAGTTTTGAATTCTAAATTTAAACATTTGAATTGGTTTCAAAGTGTTAAAGGAAATAATATTATTTAAACTACTTTGAACATGATCTTATTTTAAAATAAGAGATGTTATTTAATTCAACGAAAGGGTCATATTTCAAACAAGGGTTGTTTGAAATTTTAAAAGAATTTGTTTAAATTAAAAACCAAAGGTGGTTAAAAGTTTTAAATTTGGCTTGGTGGGCCAAGAAGTAAATATGTATATATGTGGATATACATAATATAAATGGTGAGTTTTGAATTTGGAATAAGATGTGATACCCAAAATGATAAGTTTTGAACTTAATTAGTGGGAAGATTATTTATGAGAAGGTCAAAATTTGAAATGGAAGTTCAAATTGGGTAAGGTTGACTAGATTAAGTGAATTGAGTTTAACTGGAAAAAGAGTTAAATTAGTTGGAATGATCAACCTGATTTGGAAATTTGAAGATAAAATTAAGATTTTACTTGGGAGGTTAAATGGTTGATTGGAATCGAGAGTTTGTGTGATCTCAAAATGGGTTTGAGATCTAGAAGTTGGAAATGAATGGATGTTTTAAAATGAATTAGATGATATCATCCTATGGTTATTAATAATCTTTAAAATGTGAATTAGATTTGTTTAAAAGAATGAGAAATGGAGTATGGTAATCCATTGTTGGGATTAAAAGGTAAATTGATTTAAAGGAATTAAATCAACATTTGAAGTATTGACTCGAATTTATATAATTTGAGATGGTTTAAAATTGGAATTTGAATTGAAATTAATTCAAATTGGATTTGATTTGAAGTAATTGGAAGTGTGATTGATGATGTATGAGTATAAAATTCAAATAGAAAATTTGAATTGGATTAATTTGTAAAGATTTGAAATTGAAGTAGATTCAATTTGAAATTAGTCCAAATTTATTGGAATAATTTGGAATTATAATTAATGTTGAATGGTTTTAAATTCAAATGGAATTTAAATTAAATTTGGGAAGAAATCAAGAATAATTCAATTTGATTTGGAAATGGAGTTTGAAATTGAGATTAGTTCAAACTGGAGTTGAAATGAATTAAACAGGAACTAATTCTATTGAAATTTATTGGAATTAGTAGAAATTTGAGATCAAGGTTGAATAAAGTTACATTTGGAGAGAAACTGAGGTTAATTCAACTTGAATAGGGGTTGAATCAATTTCAATAGAAATTGAAGATATTTAAACTGGAATTGGGTCAATTTAAAAGGAAGGAAATTTAAATTGAATTGATAAGAATGGAAATTGGGAAGTGAACAGTTTTGACTCTGGACTATTATTTTTAATATAAATTGTTTTAATATAAAGCTATTTATTATATATACAACTTTTCTTTTGAAAGCCAAATTATCTTATACTTGTTTTACAATTATTTTTGAAACTGTTTAACAATTTTCCAACTGTTTTATAAGATGATTACTATATTTTAAATGTTTTACAAAACTAATTACTACCTTAATATTATTTTGCAATTATCTAAAATTTCTATAATTATTATAACTATTTTCTAAACTATTTTACACCTATTTTACAAACCAGTAAATATTTCCTAACTACTTATCTATTTTTAAAAAAAAATTCAAGCTATTTTCCAAATAAACTGGTCGGAGTTCAAACTGTTATTGGTTAAATACCCAATCGAGATAAGAATAGAGGTGATAATTTAAATGGATTGAAGCAAATGTGAGTAAGTGAATGAAAATCAAAGTGGATGTAAATAGAAAGAGGAATTGATTTGGCTAATAACCAATAAAGATAAATACGTAGGGTGTACGTATGTTATTCTATTCGCATAGTAATTTGATCCAGATTCGAGCACAGAATTTCGAGATAGTTATATCGATCCGAGTGGGATTTTTCACTCGATTTTCGACGGCGAACCTGGATATGGATTGTTGATTGGTTCTGGATATTCTCTATCATAGTTATGATTATGCAAGGAGAATGACGGTTTCTGATCAAGAAACCAGATCTGAGTCCGCACTAGGAAGTTGGGGACGATACTAGTTCGGAAGTGAAATTGTGTGATCGAGTGAGCGATCAGATTGGTATGGCGTACGAATGATATGTGTACATCGTATGGATTTAAATGAAAATGATATTGAAAGAAGTAATCAAATTTTAATATTTGATTTTGAGTAAACAAAGTTAAACGTCTTTGTTTTATAAAGTGAAACTCCCCTTGTTGAATCTTTTGGCCAGAAGAAAAGGGTTTTTGAAAAGGTTTGAAGTATAAAAGGAGTTTTATACAAGTTTGAAATGATCCTAAGTTTAATTTTTTTTATATATATCTGTATATATATAAAGGATCTTATGAGGATTTTGGAAAATGATTTTGGGAACCTATGGATTTGGAAAGGCTTTTGATTTTTGGGTAAAATCAATACTGAATTTGGAAAGCCTAGTTTGAAAATTATCGATTTTGGAATAATCGATTTTGTGTAAAGGAGCTTTGTATGAGATCATACTAGGTGTATGATTTAAAGATACTATATATATATGGTATAAAATGTTTTGATGATGGCTCTGGGGAAAAAGGCGCTCCCTTGGAATGGACTTCTCAGGAGTACCACCGGTGGTGCTGCCTTGAACCCCAAGGGGGGGTTCTAAAGTTGATCTTGTGAGGAGTCTGGACAAACTAGTTCCTGAGTATTATTGGGTAACAAAAGTCGAGGGAGCTGATGCCTACAGGGGCATTTGGGTTATGCTGTGACGACAGTGTAACTCGATGTCACTGCGATCTACTGTGGGGACCATAGCGAAAATTGTGTGGAGGATGAGTGTCAACGGTCTACACTTGATTTTGCCGGGAAGGCAACGCAACATCGGTAGACTGCGATCTATGGTCAAGTGGAGTGGAGAAGTTTCATTCTTTTGGAAGAGAAATTCGAGGGCGCTGATGCCTACAGTTATATGGGTTTTTGCTATGATAGCTACGCAACCCCAGTTGTAGCTGCGATCTGTAGCGGGTTCCATGGTGTAATCGAGGGGCGCGGAGGCCTACAGTTATCTATGGATTTTGTCGGGACGGCAACGTAACCATCGGGTTAACTGCGACTATAGATGGGGGTGATGATTTTCAGAGCATTCTCACCAAGGATATTTCATCTATTTTCAAAAATATTTTCAATATTTTCAATAAAAATTATTTTCAAAAGTATTTTCACTGGATGTTGAAAACGAGTATGCCAAGCACTTGTAGATTTTCAGTCATACGCCTGATCAACGTATGACCGAATTTCTAGGAGAACAAGGAAGACTGGTTGAGACATCGAGTTATAAAGGTATTTTTATAAAAATTATTTTGGCAATATTATATAGATTTTAAAGGTGTTTGAAAATGATCAAAGAATATTTTAGCTGATTTTTTAAAATATAATAAATCCTGCTTTCGTTCCTTTTCGAGGACGAAAAGATTCAAAGGGGGGAGGAATGTGATAACCCGAATTTCTGGGCATCTGTTAATTGGAAATTAACAGGATTAAAATTGTTAAAATGCTTATTTGTAAATATAACAAATGAAATTCTGATATACATATGGATAAGTTTTATTTAAAATAAGATTTGCTTCCTCAAAAAGAAATTATTTATACAAATTAAGTTAATGTTTTTTAAATAGTAAAATAGGCACAAAAGTTTTAATATTTACATTTAAAGGAGATTTAATATATTATTTATGGTTTAATTTAAACTTTAATTGGTTTATACTTTATTTTCTTTTAAAGATTTATTTATATAAATTTAGGAAAGGATTCGTTAATTTACAAATGTATTTATTTACTAGGAAAATTAATTTAAAAAGCTTTTAAAAAAATGCATTTATTAAAAATAGAGAATATTCAAAACATAAGATTTATATATATATAACTAAATTGAAATTAATATTAAAAGTGTATAAAACATATTAATATCTATCTTTAAAATATTTTGGATATAAAATATATGAATAAGGTTTTATTTATATAAATATAGAAGTGCATTTAAAAAATTAATAAAAGTACTTATTTAATTTATTTCAAAAGCCTTTTAAATCATTTTGGAAATAAATAAAAATGAATAATTAAAAGTGTGGATTATTAAAGCTTGTGAATCTATATGTAAGATAAATTAGCATTTAGTATGACAAGTGTTAACACTTGAAAAACAAGCGTCATTTTTTTTCTCGTTTTCTTTTTATTAATGAATGAAATAAAGAACATAGTGTTATATATATTTTATACTCTTATTCCCACTTTTCTTTTACATGTTTTAAATCTGAAGTAATAAAATTGGGATTAAAAGACTGAACTATTCCTTAAAAAAAAAATTCAGCGTTAAGTTTCTAGTTATGCATAAACCAGAGTAGAAGAAGGGAAAATATGAAGTAATTCCTGGAAGCATTAGTTGAAAAACAAACTTGGAAGCTGGATCAAAACTTCAGAAAGCAAACCCAGATCTGTAAGCATGCAAAAAGAAAATCAAAGCGAGCTTTCTCTGTTTCAAAACCCAAATCAGGTGAGTAAATCTGACTTCTTAAAAACACAAATTCTAGATTATATTTGTTTGCATTTGATAGTCGGGAAATGTCTTGATATGCTTGCATGCATGAATAAGAAAGATGGATTGCCTGGGTATTTAATTGATATTGATGTGAGTAAACTCTTTAATTAAGAAAAGTTTTATTTCGAATCTGATATCATGCAGACATATATGAAAATCTTTGAAGTAGTAAAATAAATTTGCATGATTATTTTCAACTTGAAAACTGGTTTGAATTCTGCGGTGGATTGAAGCATGTTTGTGTTGCTAGTTACAGATCTCTGTGAAAACCCAGGTTCAATATCAAATAAAATGCATAACTCCAAATATAAGTAATTTTAAACTGAAATCCTTGAATGAAATATGAGTACAACAACATAATATTAACACTAAAAATAATTCCAAGGATTTTAATTCAACAATTATCTCAGAAGTAATGAAGTACCATGGAAATCATAAATTGGTCAAAATTGTATGGAATTTTTTTTACTATTTGATTACACAAATAGATTCATGGTAGGAAATCATGAATTTAGGTGTGAAGATTTTGATTTTTAGTTTGGGATTCAAGGAGTTATTCGGTGGCGGTCGTTTTTGGGGATTTTGGACATTGCCGTTGATCGACATCAAATTAAAGCTCGAGTTTGTTGTCAAATATGGCTATGGGTATAGTGATCTTGGGAAAAATGGTAGATGTTGTTATCACGGGCCGTGGTGGTCGTCAAGAGGCGTAGTAGGGTTGCGTATCAGTGTTTAGTATGGGTCGGAATCATGGCGAGTCTGATGTCGTCGATGCATCGGAACGAACCGCATAGGGGGGAATAACTTCGGTGGTTCGAGGTATGGCTTGGGTTACAACGGTTTGATGTCAGGTGGAGGAGTTCGTCGGCGGGCGGTGGTTTCCTGACCTAGTCCATTTTCCAGTTTTGATTGTAATGTCGATTTTGGGTTGCCTACGAGTTTTTGCTATTCTGTTTCATCGTGACGGTTGTCAAGGACGAGTGTGAGTTGGCGATGGTCAGAGGGTTGATCGGCATCAGGGTTTCTGGCCGTGCATGTGCACGATGATGGTTCATGTGCATCTGGGTGTCAAGTTGGGGAAGAGACGTTTGCCTCGGGGGTTTTCGCGTTTTTTCTCGTGAAGGACTCGGAGCAGTGAAGTGAGTAGCTTGTTTGAGTGGCCTTGGAATTGTATGTGTTACTCGAGAATTTGTGGACTGCTCAAAAAGGTTCTGTTTCCAGTTTTTGTATTTATGAATTTATCCTGATTCAACTAAAATGAATTTCATAATTTTAAAGGCAAACCAAATTTTGAAGCAAGGTTTAAACAGAAAGAAAAAAATGTGAAGGACTAGCTCAAGCGGAATATGAGTTTGCTTGGGGTTAGCTCGGGTCAGTAAAGAAAAAGGAATATTGAGATCTATTTGATAAGTTTTTTTCAAGATAAATAATTATATTTTAAATTAATCAAGGTTTGGGTGATTAAGATTTATTAATTAAATAAAGATTAAGTATCATAGGTGATTAAAGAAAATTAATTAATAATTAAGGGTTGTTTAGCTGAGGGTAATTAACCAATGGTATAGTCACTTGATGAAAATATTTGGAGCTAAATTACTTAAGGGAAGAAATTTAAGGATTAATTAAGGGAATTAACTAAGAGTTGGTTGATTAATGGGTGTGAAAATAATAATAATAATTAATCAATGTAGGTGATTATAAATAATTAATTTGAGTAATTAATTAAGGATCAATGTAATTAATGTGGATGGTGAAGAATTATTAATTTGTATTATTAAATAAAGGATAATTACTTAATGTACTTATAAGTGATAATTAAGAATTGATTAAATCAAGATTAACGATTAAGAATAATTAAGTAATAAGTAATTAAGAGGTAAAATATTTAGTATAAAAAGATTATTATGAATAAATACTTAATGAAGTAATTAAAGGAATTAATTACTCAGTATAACTTAGTTGATGTGGTTAATTTTAGTTAATTAATTCAGTTTAATTAATTAAAAGTAATCAATTGATGTTGAGTTAAGTATAATTACTTAAGGTAATTAATGAGGTATAATCACTTGGTGAAGTAATTGGTGGACAATTACCGGATGAAATTAATTTAAGGATAATTACTTGATAAAGAAATTAATTAATGATTACTCAGTGTAATTGAAGGATTAATTTATAAAATTAATCAAGGAGTTGGTTTAATTGATGAAGTTATTAAGGAAAGTTAGTTTCTGATTATGATTAATCAAGATTGATTAATAAAAGTAATTAAGTTAAAGGTTAATTATTATATGAAATTTTAGAATAATTAACTAGTGAAAGTAATTAGAGGATTATTAATTTATGTAATTAAAGGAAGTGATCAATCTTGCTTATTAATGATTAAATGATAATGGGAACTTTGAATTGGTTGATATCTCTGATATGAATTGCTTTTGTGATATGATTGTTGGATAGAAGATAATAATGTGATTATCAACCGATTATGAATTGCTGTGTAAAAGTATTATTCGACAATTTAAGTTGAATTGTATCTACTTGGATAACTTGGTTTTAGGGGACATTGGATTCGAAGAGACCGGAGTCGGGTATTAGTAAATACCCGAAACCACTTCGATGCTTTATAATCTGATGTGTGGAATCAATAGAATGAAATGGAATGATTAAAGTAAATGGGACCATTTAATCTAAGTTTGATACTTAGAAATTGATGTATGATATAAGTGATGTCTATAACGACTTATGAAATTATAAATTGATACCCTGGGTTTATATGAGTTGTATACTTTTGAATTACATGTTAGATGGGTTTACTCACGCTGGTTTCCAGCCTGACCCGGGTGTTACTTTATGTAATACTCGGGTCAGACCGAGTATTACAGATTTTTCAGGTAAGGACGTTCCGGAGCTCAAGAGGCGAGCTGGATGGCAGGGACGTATGGAGAGTTTCCACTATAATATTGTATATATCTAAGACATGTTAAATTGTATCTGTCCAATGTTGTATAAAATTGTTGTAACTCTGATACGTCGATGTAAATTGACAGATACAGTTTTCTTTGGTATAATTATTATTATTATATGATATTATATTTTGATCCGCTGCGAATGTGAGGTTTTCAGTGTCTTGTTTCTGTTTCTTTTTCCTCTTTCTCTTCTTCTTTTCTAACTATCTGGAAATTTCGGCATCGAAATTTCGGGGTTGTTACAGCCTCAATCCTCTTTGGATTATCAGTTTAATTCTTATCTCAATATGTATTTAATAATAAACAGTTTGCACTCTGACCATCTTAAAATTATTAAATAGCTTGAAAAATTAAAAATAGACAAGTAGTTGAAAAATAATTATTACATTGTAAAATGGCTGTAAAATAGTTAAGTAATTGTAATATAGTTGGAAAATAGTCAAATAGTTATAGAAATTTTAAATAATTGTAGAATAGTTGTAAAATTAGTAATTAGTTATAATGTAGTTGAAAAACAGTAATTAGTTTATAAAACAATTGCAAAATAGTTAAATAATTCCAAAAGTAGTTATAAAATAAGTATAAGATAGTTTTAGGTTTAATAAGAAAGGTGTATATATAATAAATAGCTTGGAAAAATAGATTTGTACTAAAACAATTTATTTTGACAATAGTCCAGAGTCAAACTGTTCAATTCTCAACCTCCGTTTCCAATCATTTCAATTTAAATTTCCACTCCCATTTAAATTTGCTCAATTCCAATTTAAATAACTTAAATTTCCATTGAAATTGATTTAGTCCCAATTCAAGTTGAATTATCCTCAATTTCTTTCCAAATTCAAATCAAATTCCATTTGAATTTTAAACCTATTCATCTTTAATTACAATTCCAAGTTATTCAAATAAATTTGGACTATTTTCAAATTGAACCCACTTCAATTTCAAACCATTTCAATTCCTGTTTGAATTAATCTCAATTTCAATCTCCACTTTTAAAATCATCTCGAATTGTATTAATTCAAGTTGAATTTTTAAATGTTGATTTAATCCTTTAAATCAAATCAACTTATAACTTTAAACCATTTAATTCTGAATCCAAATTCCATTTTTAACCTATTTCAAAGTTTAAATAATAATTCAAAACCTTTTTAAACAACTAAATCTTTGAAATTCAATTTATCACCAAATTTCAATTTTGAAACTAAACCTTTGAAGTGTTATCTTAAACATTCAAATCTTAAGTCCAAAATGATTCCATTTTATCTTAGTAATAGATATATTACCACACCCCATTTCTTCATTCATTTAAACAAATCCAATTTCAGCTTAAGATTATTAATGACAACAGGATGGTATCATTCGAATTACTTAAAACATCCATCCATTTTCAATTTCTAGATCTCAAACCCATTTTGAGATCACACAAACTCCCCATTCTGATCAACCATTTAACTTCCCAAGTTAAATCCCAATTTCATCTTGAAATTTCCAATTCAGGTTGTTTGTTCTAAACTGATTCAACTTTCCCAAAGTTAAATTCAATTTACTTAATCCAGCCAACCTTACCCAATTTGAATTCCCATTTCAAATTTTAAACTTCACATTAATAGTCCTCCCATTTATAAGTTCAAAAACTTATCACTTTGGGTATCACATCTCATTCCAAATTTAAAACTCAATATTTAGAGTTTATTTCAAACCATCTTTGATATTATGTATATTCCTCGTATATACATATTATTCCTTTACACACCAAGTTATCCTTAAATTTTAGACCACCTGTGATTTTTAATTCAAAACAAATTTCTTTAAATTTTCGAACAACTCTTGTTTGAAATAGGACCCTTTCATTCAAATACATTAAATAATATTATTTATTATTTCTTTATCACTTTGAAACAATTTTCAAATTTCTGGTCCTAAAATTTCAGAATTTAGATCATCTACAGTTTCAATTTACAATTCATACTTACCTAAATGTTTTACTTCTTTAAAAAAATTCATTATTAAATACAACAACCAATTATGATAATAACCAAGATTATCATATCTGGAAACCAATTCATTATTATCTTATTCTGAAACCCTTCCCCAAATTCAAGATTTTAATTTCAGTTTGAATCCATTTCAAACTTATCTTTATTTAATTTCAATTTGGTTGTATTTCTATTACCACTTAATTTAATTCCAATAATTTAACAACCAATTAACTTAATATTTATTAAAAAGAAATATTACTTCATATATCAAAATATATTCTTATATAAAATCATTTAAAATCTTTATATAATAAAATAACAAGTACGCTCTCATATATATATATACACACTCAACTCATTCTAGGGTACCATTGACCATATCCTCAATGAGTAATCACACCAGAGCAACGGTTCTCGCTTAACCTTCGGCTCTGATACCAAATGTAACGACCTGGAATTTTCGATCCCGAAAACACCAGATAGTTAGAAAAAGAAGAAAAGAGATAGAAGAAAAGAAGAAACATAAACACCAAGATCTCACATTCGCAGCGGATAAAATATAATATCAAATAAAATTCTTTACACAAAGAAAGCTGAATCAGTCAATTACTCTAACAATCCTGAATTTTGATCGATTTAAATTGAAAATATTTAATTAATTTTAAATATTTGAATGATGGTTTAAATTGAATTCCCAATATAACTTTGAATTTGGCGATTAAATTTTAGAATTTAATCTATTGAAAATTGAATAAAATTTTGAATCTTCAATTTTAAGCTGATTAAAAATAATTTAAAAGCTTAGAAAATTCACATTGATTGTACTGAAGATAATAGAAACTTCAGAATTGAATTTGAAAGTGATTCGTCCGGTTTTGAAATGTTATCGTTTAAATTGAATTTAAAAATAGCCTTCCGAGGCACGGTCTCGGAATTTGACGAAATCAGTTCCTTTGGGTCCGTAATGTTGAGTTATTACCGGATTTCAAATTTCGTTTTTATTTGAGTTGTTTTGTGAGCATACGACGTATAAACGCATTGATAAAAATTGATGTTGAGAAAGACAATTTGAATTCAAAATATAAAATGAAAAAAATAATAGTATAATAATATATATAATAAAAAGAGTACCACTGCCTTACTTTTATCAGCTACAAACACGATCTATCATCCCTAAAAACACGCCATTACTTACGCCTTCAACCACGCCCTAAATCATGCCCAAAATCACGTCTCCCCTTCTCTGTTTTATTCGAAACCCTACCCTTTCAAAGCAGAACGAACAGAAAAAAAAAATCAAACGAAAAAAATGATGGCGGCCTCTCTCTAAAATCGTTCGTCCTCTTTGCAAGCTTAGGGCTTTGATCGATTTTTGCCGCCATGAGTTTCTTCTTCGTCTTTCGATCCAAGCTAGGGCTTTTCAAAATCTAGGGCTTCGGCTTCAATTTTGCTCGCGACCGCTTCAAGCAAGGTGAGTGATTCTATTACTCACATCTAATTCGAATTCTGGTGATTTTTGACTTGTTCAAATTTATGGCTTTCGTTGTTTGATTTTTCGGCCGTTCGATTTTTGTTTTGAATGTTGTTGATTTTTCTAACCTAGTTTGATTTCTGCTGATCATCAACCTTAAGCTTGAAATTGGTTGTGGTCCTCATATTATATACCGAAAGAAAAAAAAAGAAAAAAAAATACGACTACGGCATTGGAGTTGAATTGAATAAAAAACCTGCACTTGACTTCGGTCACTTTCCTTTCTCAGTTTTTGATGTTGATTTTTTTGGTTCACTTGATTCACCACTGCATTTCCAGTTGCAGTCCACCTGAGTACATATGTATGGTGTCTTGCATACATTTATATAAGTATGCATGTTTCTACTGCATTGTATAAGTTTACCTGTTACTCTTGCAGTGTATTGATACTCATGTCTGCACTTTGATTCATGTTGCATTTCCCCTGTAGAAGACTTGAACTTATTTATGAAATTCCATAACCTTGGCCATGAATTGCTGCTAGTTATGTGATGCTATGTAGTTCAAACCTGAACTGTTATTTTTGGAAACTAAAAACAAAATGTAAGTCTCAGGTCGATGTTAACTAAGTTTAACCAAAGATAAAAAAAAATGAATTCAAGTTAGCTTTGAAAAAACCGGGTTTTGGGAAATTCCTGATGGTTTTGTGTTCGTAGAAGCTTTATTTTTTGTTGCTTGAGCAACTGATTCTTAAGGCTTTTTTTGATTTTGATCGAATGCCGTGATTTTTTTTTGACTTCTTCGAATTTGTGGATTTCTTGCTTGCCTCTGATTCTTTAATTGTTCATGGTTTTGACTTGAACTTTGATACGAACTGACTTTGGGTTGAATTTGTGGGTTTGAATTCTCGGTCATTTCTAAAGTGATTTCGAGAAAACAAATATCGTCTTTGATCGAGACTGCCTATATGTGTTTGTCTGTTGCATACCTGTACACATTTTTGGGTCAGGTATCATTTGGCATTGAGTTTGGTTATCTTGTCGATTCTGGCATTAATAATTTTATAAAACTTAAACATTACAACTAGTATACAACCTGATCTAGTTCATGCTTTAAGATTTGATTTTGAAACTTTGTAAAAATTCAGTTTTTCAACTTTAAACCCAGATCTTCCCCGAGTTTTTTAAAACAAAGTTTTAAATATATATATATATATATATATATATATATATATATATATATATATATATATATATATAAGTCACTGTTATACTTAAGTTATTATTTTGTTGATCCATTGCCTTTGTGAAATCTCAAAATTCCATCTTTAAATATTTGTACTCAACATGTGTTTGTGGGTATTGAGTTGTACTGTGCATGTATTGTATCCATTCATATTGGACTGTGCTTGTGCACTTGTGCTTAGCCTTAAGGCCTAGTTCATGTTCAAGTTGATTGTTTGCTGCTCTGTCTATGTTTTTCTTTTATATGTTATAGCCTGACCATTTAAAAAGAGAGAGAGAGAGAAAAAAATTTGGGCACGTATGGGTGTTAGTAAACTTACACATTTATGTTTTTGAAATACTGGCCTGGTTTGCGTGATATAGCTTGACTATTTAAATAGCTATACTTATGTATATAAATTAGTAGCCTGTCAATTATTTTTAGGTATAGGCTAACTTTGTATATAGAACCTGGCACATGTTTGCATGCTTTAGCTCATGTATTACATAATTTAATATTCATTATGCTCTTGTCGCAATTAAAGACCTGACATGGTTGAATATAATTTTTTTTTATATAATAACAGCTTGACTACCCTTTATATTCTTGCTCTTTGTTTTAGACCTTTGCAAAGGATCTTAATTTTGTACCTGAGGCTTAATAGCAGAACAAACCTCATATTTGCCTATCAATGTATATATGGAAAAAAAAGGGACAAATGCTTTATAATTTTTTAACCTTATTTAAGTCTTTTAGTTAACAACAGCCATATACATATTTAAGCTTAAGGCTGCGGGATTAAATGATTTCGTCCTTATGTGGTCTAGTAGTTTTGGAAAGAGTAAACACCTATTTATATAGTCTACTATTTTAAGTTTGCAGAGTTCTATAGCTTTTTAGTTGTCCTCTTTGCTTTTGCCTTATGCCTGTGTCACTTCTTATGCATTTTTACTTGAAATTGATGTCCAGATTCATTTTTGCATATCATTGGTTCATATGCATCTCTATTGGAAATTGATATCTAGATTATATGTTCAGATTCATGTTGCATATTCTCTGTAGCTATTGTATTTCATGACTTGTAGCATTTAGTCTGTTGCTCTTCATGCTAGCATTCTTGGTCTCATATGCACGGTATTCATTGGGTACATCATCACTGTAGTGGCAAGGCAGTGCACGCAAGCGTGAACTGCAGCCACACGGTATTGTTTTATTGATATCCTATTTTGTTTTGATTTATGATCTTTTGTATATTACATTACGGTAGTGGCGAGGCAGTGCACGCAAGCGTGAACTGTAGCCACACGGAGTTAACATTTTAAATGTGGCGAGGTCGTACACGTGTGCGTGTACTGCAGCCCTACCAAATCTGATGTTTTTAATTGATGTTTTCTATTAATGGAAATTTATTTTATGTTGCCAATTCAATATATTTTGAATCGCATTTTGATGATTTTGTTGTTAATTGCCGTTCAGGCAATTCTGATGTTTTTTCTAAAATTATTTTCATTGATAATCCTTTCATCTATCTTCATTGATAATCTGAATCTACTGATTTGTTGTTTAACACTGTTAAGTGTTATATTTACCGTTATCCGATTCCTTGTTAAAGGATCGGATAGGTGAATTTATATTTGACTGTCGTCTAATTGTTTGATTATTATTGCCTCTATGCACTAATAACTGAGTTTGAATTAGACTGACCTGTGTATTATTTTCTTTTGTACGTAATACTCGGGTCAGACCCAGTATTTTACAGCTTGAAGATTTTCGGGCAGCGAAGTTAGAGAGAGGGGAAATGTAACGTTTCTGATTTTTCGTTGCCGAAAAACCGAAATGTTATGGGTTTAAGAAAAGAATTTAAGAAAAGAAAAGGAAAGAAGAAGAGACAGAAGAAATAAGAAGGTAGAAAATGGAGAGAGAGAAAAGAAAATAGAAAATAGAAATTTTTAAAATAGAAGAAAAAGGAGAATAGAAAACATAGAACAACATCAGAATCTCACAATTCGCAGCGGAATAACACATAATAATAAATGAATGATCTTTAAACAAAGAACTATATCAGTTATTAAATTACATCACATTTCATTACATCAAATCATCAGAGTGTACAACAACAGCAAACATCAAACAGTGCAGCGGAAAAAAAGAAATACTATATAAACTAGTAATACGCCATGCCATCCAGCTTGCCTCCAGCAACTCCAGAATATCCAGAATATCCTGATAAACCTTAACTCTTGACTGCCCGTGTGGAAATTGGTGGGCACCCAGAGTTTTGGAAGGAAAACAATAAACTCCAAGTCAGTCATGTGGCTGGTGTGAGAACTCAAAATAGTTTATTTATCTTTAAAATCAAAATAGACGAATATTTTTAAAGTCAATTCGCAATGCTTTTAAAAATGAGACTACCATAAGGCCTCCCGCACACACACACATGCAAAAGCAGAATCGGAGGAGATTTCTCCTTATGATAGTCAAAGATGCTTGATACGCATTAAAAAGAACATTTGATATTATTACTAGTGCATAGTGTAGGAAAATTTCATTTCGAAAGTAGAATATAAATCTTAGCCAGCATAGACATTCCACACTTATGCCTACTATAGCCACCATGTTCAATAGCAGGTTACCGCCACATTCCATAGCAGGTTATACAACTAAAACCGTACAAGTCACCTATTGTTTCTTTGGATTTCCAATGAATGATCAGGCCAAGGAACTTCCCATTGCCACATGAGAATGCCTCTGGATGGACATCCCCGAGAACCAAACCGGATCTCTACCAACACAAGGCCGGGTTACCCCTAACTGAGTAACAACTGACCGAATGTGCCATCCCCCGGTCCTTTGGGACCTTTTCACCAAGCGCTCGTAATCAATTCACACAATCATAACAAAGTGTTTTCAACATGAGTAAGTATCTGGGCTCCATACCATGATACCACCCTTTTCCAGAAGGAAATGGACACATCCTAAAGGGCGCTACCCCTCATAACCTTGCCGCATCTTTCCTGTTTTGACCATTCATGGGGTGTGAGGCTCGACGAAGTCACGTCCACAAAAACATACTTTATACAAAAGCCATGCTTTGGGTCACAAATGATCAACACAATGATCACAAGGATAGACGATCAAATAAACGATCCTATCACAAATAATCAACACAATGATCATTTCAGCATCACTCAGCATGTCACATTACCAAATTGGGAATATATCGCTGATAACATTCAACTACATAACCTCTGAGCTCGTACGTCTCAGAGAAGGGTGTTAAGCTAAAAGAATAAATTCTTCGCCACCAACAGAAATATATTTGAAAGAAATCGGCTTTATATCTCAACTTGTAATGTCAGACATACAATCCATACAAGTCTGTTCCGGGCTCGTACAAAACCGAAGGCACTTCTTACGAAGCCCTTGAAATCTGGGTATTCACGATCCCGATCGAATTTCCCATCACTTAAGGAATCTCTATACCAGGAGCTACCCAGTGCAGAGACAATCGATAGGTCATTCTATCGCTTTCACAAATACTCGGTCTTCAACACCGATCTTCAATGCAATTCACAACGACGTATCACATATTCGGAATGGGTTATACGACCCCATGGTCCTTTCCCGGTTAACCCGAATAGTGAGCGCTTATTCAAAAATAAGTGTGGCATTCAAATTCAAACAAAATCACATCAAATACCCATTCAAAGGGAAATATTGATAGTCGGTTATTGAACTATCAATTGATATGCATACATCACCAGTTTCCAAATAATTTTCCAAATTATTTATTTTCCAAAATATCTTTACAAGATATATAGTTTCACACTTCAAAAATAAATCAATATTTATTTTTGGACCCAATTTCCAATTTCATTCATAAATTCCATAGTGAACTTATAATCCAAAATATCTATGAATATTCGATTCCAATTATTCATTTCAATATTCCCTTTCAATTTATCTTCAAAAAGATAAATTCTCAAAATATTCGCTTTATATTGGAAAACATTTCCATACTTATTTATTCATAAGTAATTCACAAATTTTATTTATTTTCAACACTTAGAAAATATTCTATATACTTAAATCGAAATTAAGTATATATTTCATTCTTTAAGGAAATCATTCTCTTTAACATATTTATTTGGGCCAAAACGAATGTTGCGTAAAACATCATTACGACAACCCAAAATCACTAGTATAGGGATTCGAAATTTAAATAGATATATAAATCCCAATACTATACAAAACATTTCCTTTCGGAAATCATTTACTATAACAACAGTGTTATAGTCCATTATTTCCTTCTATTTCTCGAAAACGTCTATTTCAACAATAAATGTTGAAATCTATGGTTTCGAATCTCAACACATTTTAAAACATTGTTCGATCGTTTTAATTCTATTTAAAACATCCAAATACAAAACAATTTCTTTAATGTGTTATTCACTATTCAAAAACGTGAATATACTTCATTAACAATTTCATCCTTTTATTCATTTTAATTCAAAGGATTATTCACTATTCAAAAATGTGAATATAACTCCATTTATAGGTTTCAACAAATTTTCTTGTCAAAATAAGTCATTTGCGAATTTATAAAACAACGTTTATAAATTCCATTTCTATTTATTTATAAAAACCTCCTTTTTATAAATTCTTTTATTAATCTATTCCAGTTTATAACTCAATTATAAACTAAAAGTTCATATTATAAGTTAAATACTTATAAAACGATTATTTTACAAAATCGTTCCTTTAAAGACTTTCCAAACCATAAATCTTATAACTTATAAGATTCATTTATTTAACCAAATCTATTCTTTCAATAACTTCACAAATTTATAAATCTTACTATTTATAAATTTTATTTATAACTTCACAGTTTATAATTTTATAAATTTCATTCTTTAATGAAATTTATTTTCACTTCATTCAAACACTTATAAAAACTCGTTTTATAATTTCAATATCTCAATTTATAAATATCCATTTATAAATCTCTTATATAAATCAATTCATATTAATATTTTAAAACGTCTTCAAATTCCTTTAAAAACTTCATCCTTTTGATTTATAAAATAATCAAATTTTATATATCCTATATTTAAACTTTTCACAATTATTTCAGAAATCCCAATTTAACTATTTTATAAAGTCATTAATTCCTTATTTTCAAAAAAATCAGCTTTTAACTATATTTCTTAAAAATCAAAATTTTTATAACATAAAAATTATAACGTTTATTTATTTAATATGGATCAATTCCAAACATAAAGTATATTTTCAAAAATCACTTTATAAATCATTTTAAAATTCCAAATTTGGTCCAATGATGCTACACACCAAATAGTCAATCACGACAACAACGATCCATCATATATCGATATGATAATCCATCAAATATCAAAATATCTGAAATCAAATAAATACTGTTGAGGAATCCAGTTGGATCCCTCCAACCTGTTTTCCTGCATCCACAAACATTAGCACAATACCAATTTCGCTCCAGTACGAAATTATCGCGGTATATGGGATTTAAATATTATCCGCTTAATAGACGGCGTAATAGGGTCTCATCCGCTAAACAAAAAAAAATGCGGGAAATCAATAACTCTAATATATACATATGCCAATATATATATATATTGCTATTATATATATAATACCAATTTCACTGTTTATGAAATATTCGCGGTATATGTTTTTAATAAATAACATCCGCTTACTAACGGCGTATAATGTCTATTTTAACAATCAATAGATAACAATCAACATTCAAACATGCATTCAAATATTTTAAATCTAACTATTTAAAATAAAATCGAAACTTATTCGATTGAGTGAGAAGTTCTCACCTTGATTTTAAATTCCGTTTTAGCGATTTATTTCGAATAAAATTAAACGGACGTTTAATTTTACCCAGAATTCTCACTAACTCCAAACGACTCCAAACCAATTTCATCGCGTAGTGCTCGTCCATACGATTCCAACGCAACTGGTTTCGCGCGTTTTCGACCTCGTATGAAAAAGATATGCATATTTGAAGTTACACGATTTTATAACTTAAAATTTACAACATAAATTACAACTTTAATACCCTAAGCAAATCTGGGCCGTTAGATCCAATCCCATAGCATCAGGCCCGCTCGCACCCTCCCCCTCTTCTCCTTCTTCTTCACGTTTACAGCCGCACAAAAGAACCCAACAACCACAAATTAGGTTTTCAATTTGCTCTCTCTACACTCGACTATACTTCATCAAACTACCACCATCACGAAGCTCTCGACTTGCACTATGTTCGGCCCTAAGCTCATAGAGCTCGGCCCCCACCTGTGCACGCAATTTCGTGCGCAACATGTCACGAACGGCCCCATTTATCTCCCTCTCTGGTGCTCCAAACTCCATCATCACCTTATGGATCTCTAGCTCTCTTCATGCTCTTCGATGTTGTAGTTAACAACTTTGGCTAATTCTTGCTGGATTGTGAGAGATTGAGGGATGAAGATCATGAATTTCTGGCCATTCATATGTTAGAGGCGGCTGAGCAAAACTAGGGTTTTGTTTTTTTTTTTTGTGAGGGTTGTGGTGCTATTTATAGAAATTATCAAAACACTATTCATCTCGGAAATTCCGAACTCCGATTTACGCGCCGTAACCTGCGTTTCTAGGGTTTACCCCGCGTTCCGGACACAATGGAACAGGTTTCGAAAGCTAATTCGGAAGTATGTGCGAGTTATGGCTATAAACGCTCAATTTGAATTAAACCGATTTAAATCGATTTCTAGGCGTTTTAATTTGTACCGGACAAACCGTAAATCCAATTGATTTGAAATTTGAAACCTTACAATAATATCACATTACGGATCCGATGAAACTAGTTTCGTCGAAATCCGAGACTTTTTGAAAAATGGCTATTTTAACTCGTCAAATTTAAATTAAAAATAAATCGATGCGTTTCGAGCTGCCACGCTCAAACGGTAACTCCGATTGACACGAAAATTGAAATCCGGTAATAACTAACTATTACGGATCCAATGGATCTGGTTTCGTTCAATTTTGAGACTGTTCAAAAATTGACTATTTTCACTAGTCGATTTAAATATTAAAATATTCAATTTTCACAAATTTACTTTTAATTCGATTTTAAAAGTTCTAAAATATCCTTCTAACTTCAATATGATAAAATAAAATTTTACAAATCATTTTCAATCATATTTAACCCAATTTTCAATTATTTCCATAATTTAACGTATTAAATTATCGATTTAATTATTCAATTAAATCCAATAATTCAAATAAAAATTTGTTTGACTTATAAATTCACTTATTAATATTTAAAATTAATTAAATATTCAAATTTTAATTAATAAAAATTCTAGGTCGTTACAATCTTCCCCACTTAAAAGAATTTCGTCTTCGAAATTACAAGTAAGAAAAGTTACAGAATCTATTAATTTTCCAAAATTCATAGTTAAATTTCTTACAAATCTTTACTAAGTTTTCCAAATCATACTTAGTTATCTTTTCAAAAACAACTACTATTGTTTAACTTTCAACTCCAAATCAAAGTTAAAGTTTTCAAAACTTTTCTAAATTTCTCAAATTTTTTCTAACGCCTTAAATTTTCGGAAAAATTCGCCATAGTCTCCTTTACGCGGCTCGATCCGAAAAAAAATTACAGTATATATATCACAAATATACATCTCATCAAGTAATGAGGCATCCCGCAGGGAAAAAAGTATAAAAGTACGGTATGTAATCCGAGATATGTACCTTATTATTTTATTAGCGAGCATATACGGCTAATATAGCGCGAAAGCGAGCTCCAAATGCGAAGCAAACGCGATCCGCACCTACTAATCACTCAACAAACAACATGAGAATCATGCATGTAGATAATAGTATCAATATTTAACATATAGCAACATAATAACTATATATGTCAACATAGCAAATGCAACTAAACAACAAATGCAATATCAACCAACTATCATCAAACAAATTCATAACCAATATATATTCTTTCATATTCTCATTAATATTTAATGAATTGGTTTTCAATTTAATCATATTTGATTCCTATACAGTGGATGTTTACTAACATTCATTTTCAATTAGTTTATATTCACTAATTCATATTCAAGTTGGTTCACTTCCAAATCAAATTCAATTCTATTCAAGATTCACTTAACTTCCAATTGAATTCCAATTACTTTAGCTTCCAATTTCATTAATTTAATTTCATTAACACTTAATGAATTATATACAATCAACTAACAACCATATATTAATTACAACCAAATTCTTTTGCTTACAATTGGTTTAATTTAATTGATTTTCATTCAATTATTCAACTTTCTAATAACATTAGATTTTAATGAATTACACTTACATTCATTATTTCATATCAACTTAATTCACATTTAATTGATTAATATTCAATCCATTCATTCAATTCTATTACCAAAGTTGAATTTCATTTATATAACTTTAGTTCACATTCATTTTTATTTACAATTCATATTCATAAATATATCCATATAGTTTCACTTTTTATATATATAAGTTTATTTCACAATTGTAATTCACTTTAATTATAATTCAATTCTTATAATTCTTTTGCTTATACAATTATTCTTCAATTTAGATTATTCAAACAACTTATTCAATAACCAAACAATCAACTTATATATACTTTAATAATTTTGAAAAATTATTTCTTTATATATAAAATATACTCAAGGCAAAATTATTTTAGTTACCCATTTTTAAAACAATACTGTGTCGAATTGTTCTATTCAAGTGTTTAGAGATCCCTATCAACAACGTTAATTACTCGTATTAACCAGAATCTATATACCACTCAACAAACCAATCATCACAATATAAAACAATTTATATTCACTAACAAATACGCTCTCATAGCTATTATTACACTCAAATTCATTCTAGAGTACTACTGACTCTATCTCTAATGAATAATACCCAACAGAACCATGGTTGTCGCTTAACCATATGCTCTGATACCAAATGTAACGTTTCCGATTTTTCGTTGCCGAAAAACCGAAATGTTATGGGTTTAAGAAAAGAATTTAATAAAAGAAAAAGAAAGAAGAAGAGACAGAAGAAATAAGAAGGTAGAAAATGGAGAGAGAGAAAAGAAAATAGAAAATAGAAATTTTTAAAATAGAAGAAAAAGGAGAATAGAAAACATAGAACAACATCAGAATCTCACAATTCGCAGCGGAATAACATATAATAATAAATGAATGATCTTTAAACAAAGAACTATATCAGTTATTAAATTACATCACATTTCATTACATCATATCATCAGAGTGTACAACGACAAAAAACATCAAACAGTGCAGCGGAAAAAAAGAAATACTATATAAACTAGTAATACGCCATGCCATCCAGCTTGCCTCCAGCAACTCCAGAATATCCAGAATATCCTGATAAACCTTAACTCTTGACTGCCCGTGTGGAAATTGGTGGGCACCCAGAGTTTAGGAAGGAAAACAATAAACTCCAAGTCAGTCATGTGACTGGTGTGAGAACTCAAAATAGTTTATTTATCTTTAAAATCAAAATAGAGGAGTATTTTTAAAGTCAATTCGCAATGCTTTTAAAAATGAGACTACCATAAGGCCTCCCGCACACACACACATGCAAACGCAGAATCGGAGGAGATTTCTCCTTATGATAGTCAAAGATGCTTGATACGCATTAAAAAGAACATTTGATATTATTACTAGTGCATAGTGTAGGAAAATTTCATTTCGAAAGTAGAATATAAATCTTAGCCAGCATAGACATTCCGCACTTATGCCTACTATAGCTACCATGTTCAATAGCAGGTTACCGCCACATTCCATAGCAGGTTATACAACTAAAACCGTACAAGTCACGTATTGTTTCTTTGGATTTCCATCGAATGATCAGGCCAAGGAACTTCCCATTGCCACATGAGAATGCCTCTGGATGGACATCCCCGAGAACCAAACCGGATCTCTACCAACACAAGGCCGGGTTACCCCTAACTGAGTAACAACTGACCGAATATGCCATCCCCCGGTCCTTTGGGACCTTTTCACCGAGCGCTCGTAATCAATTCACACAATCATAACAAAGTGTTTTCAACATGAGTAAGTATCTGGGCTCCATACCATGATACCACCCTTTTCCAGAAGGAAATGGACACATCCTAAAGGGCGCTACCCCTCATAACCTTGCCGCATCTTTCCTGTTTTGACCATTCACGGGGTGTGAGGCTCGACGAAGTCACGTCCACAAAAACATACTTTATACAAAAGCCATGCTTTGGGTCACAAATGATCAACACAATGATCACAAGGATAGACGATCAAATAAACGATCCTATCACAAATAATCAACACAATGATCATTTCAGCATCACTCAGCATGTCACATTACCAAATTGGGAATATATCGCTGATAACATTCAACTACATAACCTCTGAGCTCGTACGTCTCAGAGAAGGGTGTTAAGCTAAAAGAATAAATTATTCGCCACCAACAGAAATATATTTGAAAGAAATCGGCTTTATATCTCAACTTGTAATGTCAGACATACAATCCATACAAGTCTGTTCCGGGCTCGAACAAAACCGAAGGCACTTCTTACGAAGCCCTTGAAATCCGGGTATTCACAATCCCGATCGAATTTCCCATCACTTAAGGAATCTCTATACCAGGAGCTACCCAGTGCAGAGACAATCGATAGGTCATTCTATCGCTTTCGCAAATACTCGGTCTTCAACACCGATCTTCAATGCAATTCACAACGACGTATCACATATTCGGAATGGGTTATACGACCCCTTGGTCCTTTCCCGGTTAACCCGAATAGTGAGCGCTTATTCAAAAATAAGTGTGGCATTCAAATTCAAACAAAATCACATCAAATACCCATTCAAAGGGAATATTGATAGTCAGTTATTGAACTATCAATTGATATGCATACATCACCAGTTTCCAAATAATTTTCCAAATTATTTATTTTCCAAAATATCTTTACAAGATATATAGTTTCACACTTCAAAAATAAATCAATATTTATTTTTAGACCCAATTTCCAATTTCATTCATAAATTCCATAGTGAACTTATAATCCAAAATATCTATGAATATTCGATTCCAATTATTCATTTCAATATTCCCTTTCAATTTATCTTCAAAAAGATAAATTCTCAAAATATTCGCTTTATATTGGAAAACATTTCCATACTTATTTATTCATAAGTAATTCACAAATTTTATTTATTTTCAACACTTAGAAAATATTCTATATACTTATATCGAAATTAAGTATATATTTCATTCTTTAAGGAAATCATTCTCTTTAACATATTTATTTGGGCCAAAACGAATGTTGCGTAAAACATCGTTACGACAACCCAAAATCACCAGTATAGGGATTCGAAATTTAAATAGATATATAAATCCCAATACTATACAAAACATTTCCTTTCGGAAATCATTTACTATAACAACAGTGTTATAGTCCATTATTTCCTTCTATTTCTCGAAAACGTCTATTTCAACAATAAATGTTGAAATCTATGGTTTCGAATCTCAACACATTTTAAAACATTGTTCGATCGTTTTAATTCTATTTAAAACATCCAAATACAAAACAATTTCTTTAACGTGTTATTCACTATTCAAAAACGTGAATATACTTCATTAACAATTTCATCCTTTTATTCATTTTAATTCAAAGGATTATTCACTATTCAAAAATGTGAATATAACTCCATTTATAGGTTTCAACAAATTTTCTTGTCAAAATAAGTCATTTGCGAATTTATAAAACAACGTTTATAAATTCCATTTCTATTTATTTATAAAAACTTCCTTTTTATAAATTCTTTTATTAATCTATTCCAGTTTATAACTCAATTATAAACTAAAAGTTCATATTATAAGTTAAATACTTATAAAACGATTATTTTACAAAATCGTTCCTTTAAAGACTTTCCAAACCATAAATCTTATAACTTATAAGATTCATTTATTTAACCAAATCTATTCTTTCAATAACTTCACAAATTTATAAATCTTACTATTTATAAATTTTATTTATAACTTCACAGTTTATAATTTTATAAATTTCATTCTTTAATGAAATTTATTTTCACTTCATTCAAACACTTATAAAAACTCGTTTTATAATTTCAATATCTCAATTTATAAATATCCATTTATAAATCTCTTATATAAATCAATTCATATTAATATTTTAAAACGTCTTCAAATTCCTTTAAAAACTTCATCCTTTTGATTTATAAAATAATCAAATTTTATATATCCTATATTTAAACTTTTCACAATTATTTCAGAAATCCCAATTTAACTATTTTATAAAGTCATTAATTCCTTATTTTCAAAAAAATCAGCTTTTAACTATATTTCTTAAAAATCAAAATTTTTATAACATAAAAATTAAAACGTTTATTTATATAATATGGATCAATTCCAAACATAAAGTATATTTTCAAAAATCACTTTATAAATCATTTTAAAATTCCAAATTTGGTCCAATGATGCTACACACCAAATAGTCAATCACGACAACAACGATCCATCATATATCGATATGATAATCCATCAAATATCAAAATATCTGAAATCAAATAAATACTGTTGAGGAATCCAGTTGGATCCCTCCAACCTGTTTTCCTGCATCCACAAACATTAGCACAATACCAATTTCGCTCCAGTACGAAATTATCGCGGTATATGGGATTTAAATATTATCCGCTTAATAGACGGCGTAATAGGGTCTCATCCGCTAAACAAAAAAAAAATGCGGGAAATCAATAACTCCAATATATACATATGCCAATATATATATATTGCTATTACATATATAATACCAATTTCACTGTTTATGAAATATTCGCGGTATATGTTTTTAATAAATAACATCCGCTTACTAACGGCGTATAATGTCTATTTTAACAATCAATAGATAACAATCAACATTCAAACATGCATTCAAATATTTTAAATCTAACTATTTAAAATAAAATCGAAACTGATTCGATTGAGTGAGAAGTTCTCACCTTGATTTTAAATTCCGTTTTAGCGATTTATTTCGAATAAAATTAAACGGACGTTTAATTTTACCCAAAATTCTCACTAACTCCAAACGACTCCAAACCAATTTCATCGCGTAGTGCTCGTCCATACGATTCTAACGCAACTGGTTTCGCGCGTTTTCGACCTCGTATGAAAAAGATATGCATATTTGAAGTTACACGATTTTATAACTTAAAATTTACAACATAAATTACAACTTTAATACCCTAAGCAAATCTGGGCCGTTAGATCCAACCCCATAGCATCAGGCCCGCTCGCACCCTCCCCCTCTTCTCCTTCTTCTTCACGTTTACAGCCGCACAAAAGAACCCAACAACCACAAATTAGGTTTTCAATTTGCTCTCTCTACACTCGACTATACTTCATCAAACTACCACCATCACGAAGCTCTCGACTTGCACTATGTTCGGCCCTAAGCTCATAGAGCTCGGCCCCCACCTGTGCACGCAATTTCGTGCGCAACATGTCATGAACGGCCCCATTTATCTCCCTCTCTGGTGCTCCAAACTCCATCATCACCTTATGGATCTCTAGCTCTCTTCATGCTCTTCGATGTTGTAGTTAAAAACTTTGGCTAATTCTTGCTGGATTGAGAGAGATTGAGGGATGAAGATCATGAATTTCTGGCCATTCATATGTTAGAGGCGGCTGAGCAAAACTAGGGTTTTGTTTTTTTTTTTTTTGTGAGGGTTGTGGTGCTATTTATAGAAATTATCAAAACACTATTCATCTCGGAAATTCCGAACTCCGATTTACGCGCCGTAACCAGCGTTTCTAGGGTTTACCCTGCGTTCCGGACACAATGGAATAGGTTTCGAAAGCTAATTCGGAAGTATGTGCGAGTTATGGCTATAAATGCTCAATTTGAATTAAACCGATTTAAATCGATTTCTAGGCGTTTTAATTTGTACCGGACAAACCGTAATTCCAATTGATTTGAAATTTGAAATCTTACAATAATATCACATTACGGATCCGATGAAACTGGTTTCGTCGAAATCCGAGACTTTTTGAAAAATGGCTATTTTAACTCGTCAAATTTAAATTAAAAATAAATCGATGCGTTTCGAGCTGCCACGCTCAAACGGTAACTCCGATTGACACGAAAATTGAAATCCGGTAATAACTAACTATTACGGATCCAATGGATCTGGTTTCGTTCAATTCTGAGACTGTTCAAAAATTGACTATTTTCACTAGTCGATTTAAATATTAAAATATTCAATTTTCACAAATTTACTTTTAATTCGATTTTAAAAGTTCTAAAATATCCTTCTAACTTCAATATGATAAAATAAAATTTTACAAATCATTTTCAATCATATTTAACCCAATTTTCAATTATTTCCATAATTTAACGTATTAAATTATCGATTTAATTATTCAATTAAATCCAATAATTCAAATAAAAATTTGTTTGACTTATAAATTCACTTATTAATATTTAAAATTAATTAAATATTCAAATTTTAATTAATAAAAATTCTGGGTCGTTACAATCTTCCCCACTTAAAAGAATTTCGTCTTCGAAATTACAAGTAAGAAAAGTTACAGAATCTATTAATTTTCCAAAATTCATAGTTAAATTTCTTACAAATCTTTACTAAGTTTTCCAAATCATACTTAGTTATCTTTTCAAAAACAACTACTATTGTTTAACTTTCAACTCCAAATCAAAGTTAAAGTTTTCAAAACTTTTCTAAATTTCTCAAATTTTTTCTAACGCCTTAAATTTTCGGAAAAATTCGCCATAGTCTCCTTTGCGCGGCTCGATCCGAAAAAAAAATGACAGCATATATATCACAAATATACATCTCATCAAGTAATGAGGCATCCCGCAGGGAAAAAAGTATAAAAGTACGGTATGTAATCCGAGATATGTACCTTATTATTTTATTAGCGAGCATATACGGCTAATATAGCGCGAAAGCGAGCTCCAAATGCGAAGCAAACGCGATCCGCACCTACTAATCACTCAACAAACAACATGAGAATCATGCATGTAGATAATAGTATCAATATTTAACATATAGCAACATAATAACTATATATGTCAACATAGCAAATGCAACTAAACAACAAATGCAATATCAACCAACTATCATCCAACAAATTCATAACCAATATATATTCTTTCATATTCTCATTAATATTTAATGAATTGATTTTCAATTTAATCATATTTGATTCCTATACAGTGGATGTTTACTAACATTCATTTTCAATTAGTTTATATTCACTAATTCATATTCAAGTTGGTTCACTTCCAAATCAAATTCAATTCTATTCAAGATTCACTTAACTTCCAATTGAATTCCAATTACTTTAGCTTCCAATTTCATTAATTTAATTTCATTAACACTTAATGAATTATATACAATCAACTAACAACCATATATTAATTACAACCAAATTCTTTTGCTTACAATTGGTTTAATTTAATTGATTTTCATTCAATTATTCAACTTTCTAATAACATTAGATTTTAATGAATTACACTTACATTCATTATTTCATATCAACTTAATTCACATTTAATTGATTAATATTCAATCCATTCATTCAATTCTATTACCAAAGTTGAATTTCATTTATATAACTTTAGTTCACATTCATTTTTATTTACAATTCATATTCATAAATATATCCATATAGTTTCACTTCTTATATATATAAGTTTATTTCACAATTGTAATTCACTTTAATTATAATTCAATTCTTATAATTCTTTTGCTTATACAATTATTCTTCAATTTAGATTATTCAAACAACTTATTCAATAACCAAACAATCAACTTATATATACTTTAATAATTTTGAAAAATTATTTCTATATATATAAAATATACTCAAGGCAAAATTATTTTAGTTACCCATTTTTAAAACAATACTGTGTCGAATTGTTCTATTCAAGTGTTTAGAGATCCCTATCAACAACGTTAATTACTCGTATTAACCAGAACCTATATACCACTCAACAAACCAATCATCACAATATAAAACAATTTATATTCACTAACAAATACGCTCTCATAGCTATTATTACACTCAAATTCATTCTAGAGTACTACTGACTCTATCTCTAATGAATAATACCCAACAGAACCATGGTTGTCGCTTAACCATATGCTCTGATACCAAATGTAACGTTTCCGATTTTTTGTTGCCGAAAAACCGAAATGTTATGGGTTTAAGAAAAGAATTTAAGAAAAGAAAAAGAAAGAAGAAGAGACAGAAGAAATAAGAAGGTAGAAAATGGAGAGAGAGAAAAGAAAATAGAAAATAGAAATTTTTAAAATAGAAGAAAAAGGAGAATAGAAAACATAGAACAACATCAGAATCTCACAATTCGCAGCGGAATAACATATAATAATAAATGAATGATCTTTAAACAAAGAACTATATCAGTTATTAAATTACATCACATTTCATTACATCATATCATCAGAGTGTACAACAACAACAAACATCAAACAGTGCAGCGGAAAAAAAGAAATACTATATAAACTAGTAATACGCCATGCCATCCAGCTTGCCTCCAGCAACTCCAGAATATCCAGAATATCCTGATAAACCTTAACTCTTGACTGCCCGTGTGGAAATTGGTGGGCACCCAGAGTTTAGGAAGGAAAACAATAAACTCCAAGTCAGTCATGTGACTGGTGTGAGAACTCAAAATAGTTTATTTATCTTTAAAATCAAAATAGAGGAATATTTTTAAAGTCAATTCGCAATGCTTTTCAAAATGAGACTACCATAAGGCCTCCCGCACACACACACATGCAAACGCAGAATCGGAGGAGATTTCTCCTTATGATAGTCAAAGATGCTTGATACGCATTAAAAAGAACATTTGATATTATTACTAGTGCATAGTGTAGGAAAATTTCATTTCGAAAGTAGAATATAAATCTTAGCCAGCATAGACATTCCGCACTTATGCCTACTATAGCTACCATGTTCAATAGCAGGTTACCGCCACATTCCATAGCAGGTTATACAACTAAAACCGTACAAGTCACCTATTGTTTCTTTGGATTTCCAACGAATGATCAGGCCAAGGAACTTCCCATTGCCACATGAGAATGCCTCTGGATGGACATCCCCGAGAACCAAACCGGATCTCTACCAACACAAGGCCGGGTTACCCCTAACTGAGTAACAACTGACCGAATATGCCATCCCCCGGTCCTTTGGGACCTTTTCACCGAGCGCTCGTAATCAATTCACACGATCATAACAAAGTGTTTTCAACATGAGTAAGTATCTGGGCTCCATACCATGATACCACCCTTTTCCAGAAGGAAATGGACACATCCTAAAGGGCGCTACCCCTCATAACCTTGCCGCATCTTTCCTGTTTTGACCATTCACGGGGTGTGAGGCTCGACGAAGTCACGTCCACAAAAACATACTTTATACAAAAGCCATGCTTTGGGTCACAAATGATCAACACAATGATCACAAGGATAGACGATCAAATAAACGATCCTATCACAAATAATCAACACAATGATCATTTCAGCATCACTCAGCATGTCACATAACCAAATTGGGAATATATCGCTGATAACATTCAACTACATAACCTCTGAGCTCGTACGTCTCAGAGAAGGGTGTTAAGCTAAAAGAATAAATTCTTCGCCACCAACAGAAATATATTTGAAAGAAATCGGCTTTATATCTCAACTTGTAATGTCAGACATACAATCCATACAAGTCTGTTCCGGGCTCGAACAAAACCGAAGGCACTTCTTACGAAGCCCTTGAAATCCGGGTATTCACAATCCCGATCGAATTTCCCATCACTTAAGGAATCTCTATACCAGGAGCTACCCAGTGCAGAGACAATCGATAGGTCATTCTATCGCTTTCGCAAATACTCGGTCTTCAACACCGATCTTCAATGCAATTCACAACGACGTATCACATATTCGGAATGGGTTATACGACCCCATGGTCCTTTCCCGGTTAACCCGAATAGTGAGCGCTTATTCAAAAATAAGTGTGGCATTCAAATTCAAACAAAATCACATCAAATACCCATTCAAAGGGAAATATTGATAGTCGGTTATTGAACTATCAATTGATATGCATACATCACCAGTTTCCAAATAATTTTCCAAATTATTTATTTTCCAAAATATCTTTACAAGATATATAGTTTCACACTTCAAAAATAAATCAATATTTATTTTTAGACCCAATTTCCAATTTCATTCATAAATTCCATAGTGAACTTATAATCCAAAATATCTATGAATATTCGATTCCAATTATTCATTTCAATATTCCCTTTCAATTTATCTTCAAAAAGATAAATTCTCAAAATATTCGCTTTATATTGGAAAACATTTCCATACTTATTTATTCATAAGTAATTCACAAATTTTATTTATTTTCAACACTTAGAAAATATTCTATATACTTAAATCGAAATTAAGTATATATTTCATTCTTTAAGGAAATCATTCTCTTTAACATATTTATTTGGGCCAAAACGAATGTTGCGTAAAACATCGTTACGACAACCCAAAATCACTAGTATAGGGATTCGAAATTTAAATAGATATATAAATCCCAATACTATACAAAACATTTCCTTTCGGAAATCATTTACTATAACAACAGTGTTATAGTCCATTATTTCCTTCTATTTCTCGAAAACGTCTATTTCAACAATAAATGTTGAAATCTATGGTTTCGAATCTCAACACATTTTAAAACATTGTTCGATCGTTTTAATTCTATTTAAAACATCCAAATACAAAACAATTTCTTTAACGTGTTATTCACTATTCAAAAACGTGAATATACTTCATTAACAATTTCATCCTTTTATTCATTTTAATTCAAAGGATTATTCACTATTCAAAAATGTGAATATAACTCCATTTATAGGTTTCAACAAATTTTCTTGTCAAAATAAGTCATTTGCGAATTTATAAAACAACGTTTATAAATTCCATTTCTATTTATTTATAAAAACTTCCTTTTTATAAATTCTTTTATTAATCTATTCCAGTTTATAACTCAATTATAAACTAAAAGTTCATATTATAAGTTAAATACTTATAAAACGATTATTTTACAAAATCGTTCCTTTAAAGACTTTCCAAACCATAAATCTTATAACTTATAAGATTCATTTATTTAACCAAATCTATTCTTTCAATAACTTCACAAATTTATAAATCTTACTATTTATAAATTTTATTTATAACTTCACAGTTTATAATTTTATAAATTTCATTCTTTAATGAAATTTATTTTCACTTCATTCAAACACTTATAAAAACTCGTTTTATAATTTCAATATCTCAATTTATAAATATCCATTTATAAATCTCTTATATAAATCAATTCATATTAATATTTTAAAACGTCTTCAAATTCCTTTAAAAACTTCATCCTTTTGATTTATAAAATAATCAAATTTTATATATCCTATATTTAAACTTTTCACAATTATTTCAGAAATCCCAATTTAACTATTTTATAAAGTCATTAATTCCTTATTTTCAAAAAAATCAGCTTTTAACTATATTTCTTAAAAATCAAAATTTTTATAACATAAAAATTATAACGTTTATTTATTTAATATGGATCAATTCCAAACATAAAGTATATTTTCAAAAATCACTTTATAAATCATTTTAAAATTCCAAATTTGGTCCAATGATGCTACACACCAAATAGTCAATCACGACAACAACGATCCATCATATATCGATATGATAATCCATCAAATATCAAAATATCTGAAATCAAATAAATACTGTTGAGGAATCCAGTTGGATCCCTCCAACCTGTTTTCCTGCATCCACAAACATTAGCACAATACCAATTTCGCTCCAGTACGAAATTATCGCGGTATATGGGATTTAAATATTATCCGCTTAATAGACGGCGTAATAGGGTCTCATCCGCTAAACAAAAAAAAATGCGGGAAATCAATAACTCCAATATATACATATGCCAATATATATATATTGCTATTATATATATAATACCAATTTCACTGTTTATGAAATATTCGCGGTATATGTTTTTAATAAATAACATCCGCTTACTAACGGCGTATAATGTCTATTTTAACAATCAATAGATAACAATCAACATTCAAACATGCATTCAAATATTTTAAATCTAACTATTTAAAATAAAATCGAAACTTATTCGATTGAGTGAGAAGTTCTCACCTTGATTTTAAATTCCGTTTTAGCGATTTATTTCGAATAAAATTAAACGGACGTTTAATTTTACCCAGAATTCTCACTAACTCCAAACGACTCCAAACCAATTTCATCGCGTAGTGCTCGTCCATACGATTCCAACGCAACTGGTTTCGCGCGTTTTCGACCTCGTATGAAAAAGATATGCATATTTGAAGTTACACGATTTTATAACTTAAAATTTACAACATAAATTACAACTTTAATACCCTAAGCAAATCTGGGCCGTTAGATCCAATACCATAGCATCAGGCCCGCTCGCACCCTCCGCCTCTTCTCCTTCTTCTTCACGTTTACAGCCGCACAAAAGAACCCAACAACCACAAATTAGGTTTTCAATTTGCTCTCTCTACACTCGACTATACTTCATCAAACTACCACCATCACGAAGCTCTCGACTTGCACTATGTTCGGCCCTATGCTCATAGAGCTCGGCCCCCACCTGTGCACGCAATTTCGTGCGCAACATGTCACGAACGGCCCCATTTATCTCCCTCTCTGGTGCTCCAAACTCCATCATCACCTTATGGATCTCTAGCTCTCTTCATGCTCTTCGATGTTGTAGTTAACAACTTTGGCTAATTCTTGCTGGATTGAGAGAGATTGAGGGATGAAGATCATGAATTTCTGGCCATTTATATGTTAGAGGCGGCTGAGCAAAACTATGGTTTTTTTTTTTTTTTTTTTTGTGAGGGTTGTGGTGCTATTTATAGAAATTATCAAAACACTATTCATCTCGGAAATTCCGAACTCCGATTTATGCGCCGTAACCAGCGTTTCTAGGGTTTACCCCGCGTTCCGGACACAATGGAACAGGTTTCGAAAGCTAATTCGGAAGTATGTGCGAGTTATGGCTATAAACGCTCAATTTGAATTAAACCGATTTAAATCGATTTCTAGGCGTTTTAATTTGCACCGGACAAACCGTAAATCCAATTGACTTGAAATTTGAAATCTTACAATAATATCACATTACGGATCCGATGAAACTGGTTTCGTCGAAATCCGAGACTTTTTGAAAAATGGCTATTTTAACTCGTCAAATTTAAACTAAAAATAAATCGATGCGTTTCGAACTGCCACGCTCAAACGGTAACTCCGATTGACACGAAAATTGAAATCCAGTAATAACTAACTATTACGGATCCAATGGAACTGGTTTCGTTCAATTCTTAGACTGTTCAAAAATTGACTATTTTCACTAGTCGATTTAAATATTAAAATATTCAATTTTCACAAATTTACTTTTAATTCGATTTTAAAAGTTCTAAAATATCCTTCTAACTTCAATATGATAAAATAAAATTTTACAAATCATTTTCAATCATATTTAACCCAATTTTCAATTATTTCCATAATTTAACGTATTAAATTATCGATTTAATTATTCAATTAAATCCAATAATTCAAATAAAAATTTATTTGACTTATAAATTCACTTATTAATATTTAAAATTAATTAAATATTCAAATTTTAATTAATAAAAATTCTGGGTCGTTACAGGATATTTCAGGATTTTTTTGTACTTAAAGAAATAATTCCGCTGTATAAAATTTAATGCATTGTATAAACTTTGATATATGTAAGAAAATTCATTTATGTAAAATATTATGTGAAATATAATTATTCTGTGTTTCTGTGGCTGATTCTGTTTAAACTCTATAAACTGAATAACAATCCGTCATTTTGAACGTTTCAAGTTGGTTTAATTACCGACTAGGGTCGGTCAGAAGGGCGGGTCGTTACAAAAAGTGGTATCAGAGCTTTGGTTTATACAAAGCTCAGTTTATGATGTTTAATATGAATAGTTACTAGAATCACTTTAAAGAAAACGTTTATCAAATCTAAAGAAGTATAAAATTGTTTTCTTAAATAAAAGGTATTTTGAAAATTCAAATTTTTTCGGAAATTTCCCTCTCTAAATTTAGGTTTGCGATCAAATATTTTGAATATCTCCAAAGTAATAATTGGAAAATAAAATGACATGTCAATTTAGTATAGCCAAGGGGATCATTGAACTATAACTTGGGAATTTGATTTTGAATTCTTTTGAAAATTGATTTCAAATGTTTTGAAGAATGATTTAGTAAATAAATGGTTTATAAGTACTTAACTTACAAATGGACTTTTGGTATATAATTGAGTTATATAAATTGAATTGAATTAATAAAGGAGATTTATGAATCGAAGTTTTATAAATAGAAATGGAATTTATAAAGATTGTTTATAAATTCGAAACCAATTGAATTTGATAAATGACACATAGAAGTTATTAAAGGAGATATATTCGTGATTTTGGACAGCTAATTATCCTTTAAGTTAAATATTGTGATAGTAAATGTTGGTTGGGAATTTTATCCACGATTTTAGACAGTGAATAATCTTTTAAATAAAAAGTGTAGAAATACTGAATTGGGTAAATAAGTATATTCACGATTTTGGATAGTTAATATATTATTAAATAAAACGGATATGTTTTTTGGAAATAGAAAAGCAAATGCAAAGTTCAAATAGAATTTAGATTTCAAAATTTGAAGTTGTCAACGTGATAATCCATAATAGGTTTAATAAATTCAGTGATGAATTTGAATTTAAACGTGCGGAAAATTAAATTAAGTGAAAAATTTAATATTGAAAAGTTTGAAGTCGGTTTAAAATTAATATTGTGAAAAGTATGAGGAATTCAAACTATGAATTAAGTTGAAGTTGAAAAAGTTAATGGTTTTAAAGATGTTTTAAAATATATTAACTATCGAAACCATAGATTTCAACATTCATTGTTGAAATAGACGTTTTCGAGAAATAAGGAAATGGTGGACTATAACACTGTTGTTATAGTAAATGGTTTCCGAAAGGAAATGTTTTATATAGTATTGGGATTTATATATCTATCTTAAATTCGAATCCCTATACTAGTGATTTTGAGTCGTCGTAACGATGTTTTACGTAACATTCGTTTTGACTCAAATAAATGTGTTTAAAAGAGCGCTTTCCTTAAAGAATGGAATATATACTTGATTATGATTTAAGTATATTGAATATTTTTCAAGTGTTGAAAATAAATGGATTTGTGAATTACTTATTATTTAATAAGTATGGAAATGTTTTTCAATATGAAATGGAAAGTTGAAAATTCTATCTTTTAAAGATAAATTGAAAAAATGAATATTTGAAATTTGTTTCAAATGGTTAAGTGTGGAAAATTATATATATCTTGTAAAGATATTTATGGGAAATTTGAACAATTAGTTCAACTTGAATTTTTTCAAAAAAAAAGAAGAAGATTGAATTATGAGTTAAATTGAGTTTAACTTCGACATCAAAAACAATATAAGTTGAGCTTTGAATTTCGGATAGTCGATTTGGATTGCATGTTTAACATGGTGAATTGATGACATAGAAATTGATCTTTATTAAATATATATCTATGGTGGCGGAGAATTTATTCTTTTAGCTTAACACCCTTCTCTGAGATGTACGAGCTTAGAGGTTATATATCGGTAGACATCAATTATGTGTTGAGAATTGACGATGTAACGTGAAATCCAAATCGAATGTGAAGTCGGTAATGAATTGGATTATAAATGTGAATTGGGTTTGAGATAACCTTAAAATTTTCAAATCGATTTAGAGGAAAATTTTGAAACTGTAACGGGATGGAAAATTTAGAAATCCTCTATTTGTTATGAATATGAGATATTGTGGTTTTCGGAACTTATATATGTGAATGTAATAATTCGAAAACCATCAGTTTGGAAAGTCATTATTATGAAAATCCTATGCAAGTTTACATAGGTATGATATGTACGAAATGTGAAATGAAGTACTATATGTATATGACATTATATTTTCTAAAACTGAGGATATGGAAAAGTACCTTCCATTTATAATTTGTGAAGGTGATTGGAACTCGGTGTGAGTGTCCATTTGAAAATCGTAGCTACGTAGAAGTTCCATTAGTGGAATATCCATTTGAACTGGAATCCCCCACGATGGATCATCGTGTTGGGATCATGTGAATTGATGATGTATGCTGGCGTAATTCGTGGGGCATGATGCCTACAGTTACAAGCGATTCCACTGGGATAGTGGCGCAACCGCCGCATAAACTGCGATCTAGAGGCCGAAGCGTAATTCGAGGGGCGAGATGCCTACGGTCATGAGCGATCCTACTGGGATAGTAGCGTAACTGCCATGTGAACCGCGATCTATGGCAACAACCATGGCGAAATTCAAGAGATGAGAAATCTACAGATTACAAGCGATTCCACTGGGATAGTAGCGTAACCGCCGGGTAAAATGTGATCCATGGGGGAATGTGCTTTCCATATCCATTTTTAAAAGAATTTTTAAAAGTATTTTCACTGGGAGTTGAAGCAAGTATATTTAGTACTTGGAGATTTTTAGTACTGCGCCTGGCCAGCGTATGCCTAATGTCTGTAAGAACGACAATAGACTTGTTAAACTTCGAGTTAGCAAGTATTTTCAAAACTTTAGATAACAAATCAATAGTCTGAAATTAAAATTACATAATTCCAACCTAAATGAACTAAGGAAGAAGATCTTTAAAATAACTTGAAAGTCCACAGCTTTGAAAAAATAATATGTGCTATGCAAATCTCTAATATGAAGAATTTCAAGTTTAAAATCTGTGTTTTGTAAGTCGAAATTTTTCGGTAAAAGACATTTGCGTCTTGATTATAGAAATCAATGAACAAAGCTAGTGAGATAGAACAAATGGAATGAATCCTATATTTATTTATAAGTTTCGAACTTGGTGAAATTGTGTAAGGTATAAATATCGGTGAGATTTTAACAATCGTTTTTTCCTAACTTATAATTTCGGGACGAAATTCTTTTAGGGGGGGGAAGATTGTAACAACCCTGAATTTTGAACGATTTAAATTGAAAATATTTAATTAATTTTAAATATTTGAATGATGGTTTAAATTGAATTCCCTATATAACTATGAATTTGGCGATTAAATTTTAGAATTTAATCTATTGAAAATTGAATAAAATTTTGAATCTTCAATTTTAAGCTGATTAAAAATAATTTAAAAGCTTAGAAAATTCACATTGATTGTACTGAAGATAATAGAAACTTCAGAATTGAATTTGAAAGTGATTCGTCCAGTTTTGAAATGTTATCGTTTAAATTGAATTTAAAAATAGCCTTCCGAGGCACGGTCTCGGAATTTGCCGAAATTAGTTCCATTGGGTCGTAATGTTTAGTTATTACCGAATTTCATATTTCGTTTTTGTAACAACCCTGTATTTTGTAATTATTTTATTGTATATTTTAATTATTTTAATATAAAATTTTGATTTAAAAATTATTTTACTTATTTGGAATGATTAAATTTTATTATTTAAATATAAATCTTGGTTTTATATGAGTTATAATTCCAAACTTGTGTAAGTTGAATATTTGCCTGAAATGCTGATTTTGGTCAAAATAGTCAAACTGTGACTTTCAACTTTAAATTTTAAAAGTTTAAAAATTTAATTTTTTTTCTTTTATTATGAAAGTACATAAAATTCTAAGAACACCACTTTTCGTTTCGTTGAGTTTGGATGTAAATTGTGAAAGTTATACCCTTTACAATATTGTGCGTATATAGAGTTATTTAACAATGACTATTTTAAATTGTATAAATTACTTCTTCTTTGTTATATTTTATTTTAATATGTGATAATATGTTATATTATGTATATTTTAACTTTTAAGTATTTTTATAATGATAATATAATTTTTCTAAAGTTTATTTGAATTTATTTCAATTTATAAAGCCTAGTTGGTATTTACTGCATTTTTCTTTATTTAACTTTCTAATTTATAAAAATTAAATTATTATTTTACCTTGAAAATGTTTTAAAACCATTTTTAATTCAAATTGTGTGTTAAAATATTTTTTTGTGAAGTAATAAATTTTCCAAAGTCATTGGAGATTTTCCTGTAATTTTTATGTCAGGGTTGCTATTTTTAAGCAATTTCTTATTTCCTTTTTCTATTTTACTTAAAATAAATTATTTAATTTATTTTATTCTTACGTAGTTTCGGTTTTAAATAACATTTCTGAGTTTATTTTGTTTTTATAAAATTAAAAAGAAAAGGAAATGCAAAAGGTTTAGAAAGTTAAGAGATCTTAAAAGCCTGAAACGTAAAGGCGTTTTATCCGTTTCTTTTTGCAATTAATACATCAATTTATTGATTTATTTTATACATTCACTTTTATTGCTGTGTTTTATTTTTTTTATTCATTTTACATGTATTTAAATTTAAGAAAAATTTTCCAAAGTGTATTGAAGTTATTTCTAATTCCTAAGTCTAGTTTTCATTTTTCTGTGCCATTTTTCTTATTTTAATCATATCTAATTAATAATTAATTATTAATATTTTGTTTATCTGTTATATTTTCGAATTCTAACTGAAATTTATAAGTGTTTTCAGTTCTTTAAGATGTATATGAATATATATAGGAAGTTTAAAAGGTTTGAAAGCAAGGAAACGTAAAACCGTTTTAACGTTTCTTCTTCCGTTTCTTTTCCAATTAATAGATTTAATTTCCTTTGACCGTTCCTTTCTTTATTGTAGCTATGCATTTCTTACCTCATTTTCACGAGAAAACATTCCTCTCCACTTCATTTTTCACGGCTAGAAAGGTTTGGTAATGGCTCCTCTTTTCCTCTTCTTTTTGCTCTTCTTTTTCCATTGTTTTCTTATATTTTGCCTTGTTTTCTCATGTGTATTGCTTGGCCTCTACCATCCACCATCACCACCATACTGTCCACCATCCCCTACCACTCTTCCTTGGCATCATCTCCAACCATCATTTCAGATCCATCCATGGCCACACCTCCCTTGGTGACAAAACTCCACAAAATTGTAAATAATGTCCAAAACAATGCCCTAGCCACCACTATTACTTCACCACCTTTCATCTCCACTTGTTGCCTCGCCTATATGATGTTAAACCTGACCTATATGATGTCATACCTGAGCCAAAGCATCATCATAGCCAAGCATAAGTGTCTCTTAGGCCAAGCATTGAAGTGGTTGAAGCAAGGTCCAATCTATCTTGTTCATTTTGCTTTGTATTTCAAAATTGTCTCAATGTTATTTTATGTTGAATGTTTATATATTGTCTTGTTTGTTTTGTTTTGGGTTGTTGATACAAAATCATATCTTGGCTATCTTTCAACTCAAATCAAAAGTCGTGCAATTGTGCTTGTCATGCCTTTGGAGTCGTGCTTGTATGTTGTTTTGGTCTCTAGCTTTGAAAAAGGTGAGTCTTTCTCACTCTGACATTTATACTTATGAAAAGTGAATTGATGACAAGTGTTTAGTAATAAAAAAAAATGTTTACGCAAGTTAATGATGATCATATGATATGCTATGCCATGTTATTACCATATTATTACCATGTTAAAACTGTTAATTTTCACCTGACATCTGATATATGACTGTATATTGTGATATTGACCTTGTTTATATTATTTCTGCATATGACCACACTGCAAGTTCCCTGTTAGAAAAAAAAATGTTATGGGCTGAAATGATAGGCCTGAATGGTTTTAAAATTTTCACTTTGACTTGGGATTGCGGGTTTGAAATGATAAAACCTGGATTTTTCTTTGTAAATTACGGGTTGAAATAATATATTACCCGTATCACTTTACCTAGCGTAGAAAATTATATACAGGCCCGTTGTTAAAATATGTTTTTCTAAAATGTTTAAAATATTTTAGAAATGTAATTATTATAATATTTTGATTTAAAATTTATTAAAAATAAATTTTGTAAAGTATTATTGATTTTCTGAACAATTGTAAGTGAAATGAATTAATGAAAAGTTGGAAAATTTTGAACGTAAGTTATTTTGGAAAATTTGATTTAATTATAATTGGAAATTAAATTGAATATGAAATTATGATAAATTTATGATAATTTGAATTTAAATGAATTAAAAGTGATTTTATATCATATTAATGATTTTTAACAAATTTGAAATGTGAAATGAAAGAATATTTTAAGTTGAAATTTTGAAATATAACTAAAATTGGAAATTTATGAAATTGACTTAAAAGTGAACTTTTAGTTAAGTAAATAAAAATAAAATTAAGTTATATTTGAGAATTTGAACTTAAGTGTTAAGTTGAAATTTAATGTAATGGATTTAAAATTGAACATTGCAATTTAATAAGTGAATTATTATTAAATCTTGATTTTTGAATGGAAATTTAACTTTATAAAATCATGAATTTGAGGAAAATTAAATGATGTTTATAAATGTGATGAATATATGATTTTATAAGTTAAAATGTTTTAAATAAAAATATAATTGGTTGAGAAATTATATTGAATATTTGAAGTTAATTGACTGTATTTTTGAAATGCTATTAATTACAATGTAAATGATATTATAGCATTTGAAAATGCTGTAGTTGATGATAATGAACTAAAAAGCTAAATTGAATTAAAAGCTATTATAGAAATTTTTGTAAGTGCTATAAATTGTTGAATTTAACTATGTTTATTCGAAATTTAAGTAAACCCTATTACAACATTTTAAAATGTTGTCTTTTGTTAAATTGAACTATTTTGAATGTATTTTTCCGTAGCGTTTTCTAAATGCCACGAAAAGTGAATTTTCACTGCTTTGATAAACTTAAGTGAATAAATGAACTTTGAAAGTCGAAAATTTTGGAAATTTAATAATTTAATTATTAAACATAATAACTTCATTTTAATGATTAAAAATGGTTTTTGGAATATATACTGTTTTGAAATATGGATTGAAATGATATTTTAAATTGAATAAAATGAATAATGATTTGAAATGAATGTGGTTTCAAAAAGATATGATATTTTGATATATTAAATGATTGAAATGTGGTTTTGAAAACATATGATATTTTGATATATTAAGATGGTTTGAAAATGGAGTTTTGAAAGATATGATATTTTGATATTAAAATGATTTGAAAAGAAGATCCGAAAGATATGATATTTTGGAATGATTTAATCTTTATTTTGATAAAGATTTGGGTTGAAATAATATTTTATTTTGAAGTATAAATATTGTTTTAAAAAGTCATAACCACGGGTTATAATAACGATTGGTTGTTAAAGAGACCGGGATCGGATATTGTCTTATAGCCGGCCAATACCAAAAACCACTTTAACAACTGTGTACGCGGTGGAAATTCTAGAATGAAGTAGGATGGTGGCGACGTTCTCGAGGTATATATTACGTGGACCCAACTCCCGTGAGTTGGCATATATGACTAAAACAGGAGCTATACCGGGCTACACAAAGGGTCGCACCCTTTCATCGAGCATGCTCCATCGGAAACCATTCTATTACTGTTGTGATTCGATTCGGTGGCGCCACTTTGATTCAGGGGTATTGTTCGAGGTGGGCGGAAGCTGCTGACTTGCCGTCACCACCGGTCCAGGAGTGCAAACGGTGTATCCACCCTGGCATTGCCTCGCGTGCCGTGTCATATCCTTATATCGATCCCGCTACGACTTTGGTTTTAAAGATCCGACCGCGTTAAGGTTCACCATCCCCTTAACGCTATTTTCTATATGATTATACTTTACTGATTAGACACTACCGTATATAGCGTATATTACTACATAGTAAATAGTTTAACGGATCCTTAGAGGATGGGCGGTCCCAAGCATCCTTTAAGTTACTGATGCATTTTGTTACTGTTCACTTGAGTTGATTTACAGTTTATAAGTATTTATGTCCTGACTCGAGGGTTTTGTATTTTGCTTTACGCTCGAGTCAGATTGATTGAGTTAGCATTCAAGATTCACCTTCGGAGTTGGAGCTTTCCTTGAAGATCCATTCATCTATTTTGTTTCAGTATCCAGTGTTTCAATGATGTATCTGATTTGTACCTGATGTATCTTGTTACTCTTCGGTTGTATCTTATTTAACCCTGATGTATCTTACATTTTATATAGTAGCTTCATGAACTACTATCTCTTTTTCTTCCGCTGCATTATTATTACTCTGTGTCTGTGATCTGTGATTTTATTTACTGTATATTCTGAGGTTTGCCAAAAATTTATTTACAACGCCGCATTTTGAGCAATTCAATGCCGGCATGAGTGTCTACCTATACACTTATAATGGATGCGAATGGTTGAAAATACCTGGTCGTTACAGTTTTTATTTGAGTTGTTTTGTGAGCATACGACGTATAAACGCGTTGATAAAAATTGATGTTGAGAAAAACAAATTGAATTCAAAATATAAAATGAAAAAAAATAATAGTATAATAATATATATAATAAAAAGAGTACCACTGCCTTACTTTAATCAGCTACAAACACGATCTATCATCCCTAAAAACACGCCATTACTTACGCCTTCAACCACGCCCTAAATCATGCCCAAAATCACGTCTCACCTTCTCTTTTATATTCGAAACCCTACCCTTTCAAAGCAGAATGAACAGAAAAAAAAAATCAAACGAAAAAAATGATGGCGGCCTCTCTCTAAAATCGTTCGTCCTCTTTGCAAGCTTATGGATTTGATCGATTTTGCCGCCACGAGTTTCTTCTTCGTCTTTCGATCCAAGCTAGGGCTTTTCAAAATCTAGGGCTTCGGCTTCAATTTTGCTCGCGACCGCTTCAAGCAAGGTGAGTGATTCTATTACTCACATCTAATTCGAATTCTGGTGATTTTTGACTTGTTCAAGTTTATGGCTTTCATTGTTTGATTTTTCGGCCGTTCGATTTTTGTTTTGAATGTTGTTGATTTTCCTAACCTAGTTTGATTTCTGCCGATCATCAACCTTAAGCTTGAAATTGGTTATGGTCCTCATATTATCTATGGAAAGAAAAAAAAGAAAAAAAATACGACTACGACATTGGATTTGAATTGAAAAAAAAACCTGCACTTGACTTCGATCATTTTCCTTTCTCAGTTTGTGATGTTTTTTTTTTGGTTCACTTGATTCACCACTGCATTTCCAGTTGTAGTCCACCTGAGTACATATGTATGGTGTCTTGCATACATTTATATAAGTATGCATGTTTCTACTGCACTGTATAAGTTTACCTATTGCTCTTGCAGTGTATTGATACTCATGTCTGCACTTTGATTCATCTTGCATTTCCCCTGTAGCAGACTTGAACTTATTTATGAAATTCCATAACCTTGGCCATGAACTGTTGCTAGTTATGTGATGCTATGTAGTTCAAACCTGAACTGTTATTTTTGGAAACTGAAAACAAAATGTAAGTCTCAGGTCGATGTTAACTAGGTTTAACCAAAGATAAAAAAAAATGAATTCAAGTTAGCTTTGAAAAAACCGGGTTTTGGGAAATTCCTGATGGTTTTGTGTTCATAGAAGTTTTATTTTTTGTTGCTTGAGCAACTGATTCTTAAGGCTTGTTTTGATTTTGATCGAATGCCGTGATTTATTTTTGACTTCTTCGAATTTGTGGATTTCTTGCTTGCCTCTGATTCTTTAATTGTTCATGGTTTTGACTTGAACTTTGATACGAACTGACTTTGGGTTGAATTTGTGGGTTTGAATTCTCGGTCGTTTCTAAAGTGATTCCGAGAAAACAAATATCGTCTTTGATCGAGACTGCCTATATGTGTTTGTTTGTTGCATACCTGTACACATTTTTGGGTCAGGTATCATTTGGCATTGAGTTTGGTTATCTTGTCGATTCTGGCATTAATAATTTTATAAAACTTAAACATTACCACTAGTATACAACCTGATCTAGTTCATGCTTTAAGATTTGATTTTGAAACTTTGTAAAAATTCAGTTTTTCAACTTTAAACCCAGATCTTCCCCGAGTTTTCTAAAACAAAGTTTTAAATATATATATATATATATATAAGTCACTGTTATACTTAAGTTATTATTTTGTTGATCCATTGCCTTTGTGAAATCTCAACATTCCATCTTTAAATATTTGTACTCAACATGTGTTTGTGGGTATTGAGTTGTACTGTGCATGTATTGTATCCATTCATATTGGACTGTGCTTGTGCACTTGTGCTTAGCCTTAAGGCCTAGTTCATGTTCAAGTTGATTGTTTGCTGCTCTGTCCATGTTTTTCTTTTATATGCTATAGCCTGACCATTTAAAAAAAAAAAGAGGGAGAAAAATTTGGGCACGTATGGGTGTTTGTAAACTTACACATTTATGTTTTTGAAATACTGGCCTGGTTTGCGTGATATAGCTTGACTATTTAAATAGCTATACTTATGTATATAAATTGGTAGCCTGTCAATTATTTTTAGGTATAGGCTAACTTTGTATATAGAACCTGGAACATGTTTGCATGCTTTAGCTCATGTATTACATAATTTAATATTCATTATGCTCTTGTCGCAATTAAAGACCTGACATGGTTGAATAGAATTTTTTTTATATAATAACAGCTTGACTACCCTTTATATTCTTGCTCTTTGTTTTAGACCTTTGCAAAGGATCTTAATTTTGTACCTGAGGCTTAATAGCAGAACAAACCTCATATTTGCCTATCAATGTATATATGGAAAAAAAAGGGACAAATGCTTTATAATTTTTTAACCTTATTTAAGTCTTTTAGTTAACAACAACCATATACATATTCAAGCTTAAGGCTACGGCATTAAATGATTTCGTCCTTATGTGGTCTAGTAGTTTTGGAAAGAGTAAACACCTATTTATATAGTCTATTATTTTAAGTTTGCAGAGTTCTATAGCTTTTTAGTTTTCCTCTTTGCTTTTGCCTTATGCCTGTGTCACTTCTTATGCATTTTCAAATTTTTATTTGAAATTGATGTCCAGATTCATTTTTGCATATCATTGGTTCATATGCATCTCTATTGGAAATTGATATCTAGATTATATGTTCAGATTCATGTTGCATACTCTCTGTAGCTTTTGTACTTCATGACTTGTAGAATTTAGTCTGTTGCTCTTCATGCTAGCATTCTTGGTCTCATATGCACGGTATTCATTGGGTACATCATCACTGTAGTGGCAAGGCAGTGCACGCAAGCGTGAACTACAGCCACACGGTATTGTTTTATTGTTATCCTATTTTGTTTTGATTTATGATCTTTTTCATATTTCATTACGGTAGTGGCGAGGCAGTGCACGCAAGCGTGAACTGCAGCCACACGGAGTTAATATTTTAAATGTGGCGAGGCCGTACACGTGTGCGTGTACTGCAGCCCTACCAAATCTGATGTTTTTAATTGATGTTTTCTATTAATGGAAATTTATTTTATGTTGCCAATTCAATATATTTTGAATCGCATTTTGATGATTTTGTTGTTAATTGTCGTTCAGGCCATTCTGATGTTTTTTCTAAAATTATTTTCATTGATAATCCTTTCATCTATCTTCTTTGATAATCTGAATCTACTGATTTGTTGTTTAACACTGTTAAGTGTTATATTTACCGTTATCCGATTCCTTGTTAAAGGATCGGATAGGTGAATTTATATTTGACTGTACTCTAATTGTTTGATTATTATTGCCTCTATGCAATAATAACTGAGTTTGAATTAGACTGACATGTGTATTATTTTCTTTTGAACGTAATACTCGGGTCAGACCCAGTATTTTACAGCTTGAAGATTTTCGGGCAGCGAAGTTAGAGAGAGGGGAAACGCTTCACTTTATTTCAGGATTTTTTTTGTACTTAAAGAAATAATTCCACTGCATAAAATTTAATGCATTGTATAAACTCTGATATATGTAAGAAAATTCATTTATGTAAAATATTATATGAAATATAATTATTCTGTGTTTCAGTGGCCGATTCTGTTTAAACTCTATAAACTGAATAACAATCCGTCATTTTGAACGTTTCAAGTTGGTTTAATTACCGACTAGGGGCGGTCAGAAGGGCGGGTCGTTACAATTACATTTTAATACATCAGAGTTACAATATTTCACAGTCATTGGGAAATTAAAATAACTTGTCCCAGAAATACAAACAATATGTCACAGCGGAATACACTCCATACGTTCCTGCCATCCAGCTCGCCTCCTGAGCTCCAGAACGTCCTTACCTCAAAATCTATAATATTTGGTCTAACCCGAGCATTAAATCAAAGTAACACCCGGGTTAGGCTGGAAACCAGCGTGAGTAAACCTATTTAACATGAATTACAAAAGCATATAACTTATATATGACCTGGGTAACTTGTAACAATTACAAATTCACAAGTTGTTATAGACATCATTTATTTCACTCACCAATTTCTAAGTACCAAAACTTAGATTAAATGGTCCAATTCACTTAAATCATTTTCTTCTAGCTTATTTATTTCACATAACAATCTATAAAGAATCGAAGTGGTTTCGGGTATTTACTAATACCCGACTCCGGTCTCTTCGAATCCAATGTCATCTTAACCCAAGTTATTCAAGTGAAATACAGTTCAACTTTAAATAGGATGTCACTTATACACAACAATTTATTATCGATAAATAACTACATTATCACGGTCCACCTAATCATATCATATCACAAAACATTTCATATTAGAGATATCAACCAATTCAAGGCATAAACATCATTCAATCATTTATAAGCAAGATTGATCACTTCCAAAATTAATTTAATTTATCTCTAATTAAATAAATTACTAATCTTTAATCACTTAGACTATCCTTACTTATCATTAACTAATTACAACAAATTAATTAATCATCTTTTAATTATCTATCTTAATTAATCATCCTTGATTAACTATACTTTAATTACAATAAGTAATTAACTCTTAATTAAATTACCCAAATTAAATCCTTTACCCATTCATATTAATTACATTGATCCTTAATTAATTACTTAAATTAATCATCTTATAATCACTTCATTGATTAATTATCCCTTAATTAATCATACTTATTATTTATCTAATCCTTGATTAGTTTCCTTAATCGATCAATCCTTAATTAATTGCACTAAGTAATCAATTTTTAATTACTTCCATTAAGTAATTAATTAGTCACTAATTACAACTTAATTACCTAATTAATTAATCAATAATTATTAACTAATTACTAAATTAATTAACAACTAATTGTTAATCAATTATCTCTAATTATCTAATTAATAATTCTTAATTACAAACTAATTAGCCTCTTAATTAATTAATTTATAATCCTTAACTATTAATTAATTAATCACTTAATCAATGAAATAAATCATATTTTAACTACTTCATTTGATTATCAAATCTTAATTACCTTTAAGATAAGTCATCATCTTTATTAATTATCTAATCACATAAAAAACATTATCCTTTAATTAACACTTAATTTATTTATAATAAAAATTAAGTTTTATATTATCTTAAAGTTTAACTTAACAAAAATAAATTAAACAACCATATCATTTTCTTAATTAAAGGTTAAAGAAACATTTATAATAGGAAGAAATTATTTAAGAAAGGTTTTAAAATAATCATCATTTTTTTCAAAACATTATTTTTTTTATAAAACCCCCTTTAAATCATGCTTAAAAGCTCAACTTCGGGTTCGACCCTTCCCTGTCTCGAGACCATACTCGAGCTCCCTTTTATCTTCTTTTTTTTGAAAAAAAAATCTAGTTCAGTTGAAATCTGCCACCAGATACAACACACACCCAAAACGCCTAAGTATGAACTCGAGAAAACCACTCACGCACCGGATCACTACTCCGAGTCGCTCACGAACCAACCCTCCCAAACAAGAAACTACGCTGTGCACGTGTACAGAGGCACACGTTCCCTTCGACCGAAGGTACCATCACCGATCAGTCAATCCTGACCTGCATACTCGACAACAACCACTCGTGTTTCTAATCGAACTCGTTATCAAAATCGAGCTTGCATGAACCCAAACTGGAAGAACCATCACCAAATATTTCCCTTAATGCTACCACCTCTGGCCACCAGACCTCTCGATACTCCGATCATCTCTTCTTCACATGCCCATGCACCTATCCCCCTACTCACGATTAAGCCCGAAGTCCTGTCAACATCGCAACGACCCTAAAATCAAATGCGGTCAAAACCTAGGTTAAAGCCCTAGTTCGCCAATCTCCCACCGCCTCAGTGATCAAAAGGACCATTCACCATTTTTCCCAAGCACGTCAATCCCGTGGCCACCTTCGACTAAAAACCTAAAGCCCAATACAGCCCCGATCACCCGAAATCAACGAAAACCCTTATTCTGTTCATCTCGACAATTCCCTTAAACCACAATCTTAAAATTCAAGATACTTGTATCAAAAATCATGTTTTTTAAACACGAATTGGAATTTACAATCGAAACGTGAAAATTTATCAATTAAATTTTCGACTTGAAATTTGATTCCTCTGTAAATTCTGTTTTTGAAAAATTTTGCTGGATTAAATTTCTTCAAACTATTTTTTAAAATAAAATCACTTCCATACCATCACTTTTCTTTTAATGATCATGCTTTGAAAAACAATGGAGCAAAAGAAATTGATCTTTGAATTGTATTTTAGGCCTGTAAGCCAAGAACAGATGCTTCATATACATGATACACATACAGGCAATTTATCATCCGCAATTCCACTAAAATTTCTAGGCAAAATCTATTTATCAATTCATGCAAACAATATATCTATCTTTAATTATCACATGAACAAATAAAGAATGAAGAATTAAGCTTAAAACCGTTTAAAGTTTACTCATAGTTGATGTTGAACAGAGCTTGAATTTTGGGTAGCTTGAAACTTGTAAAATGAATGCTTAGAAGATTTTGGTTAGATATGAGATGATCATGTTTTAACTTTCAGGCTTGAATTTGTTTCAGATTGAATATAGTGGAGTTGTTCTATGCTTGATCTTCAGATTGAAAACGTGAAAAAAACTGTTGTTATTTTGATTTAAATCTTCTTTTAGTTTTGGTTTTAGAAGATGGTGCAAGAAAGGGTTGAGAAGTAAAAATGAATATACTTTTTATTATTTACATATTATTTCAAATTAAAAAAAAATAAGCCACTTGTTTGATGCATGATCCTTGTCTTACAAATATCTAATGCATATTCTAAATATTTACAATTGTAAATTTTGCATGAATATATTACTTTTTAAATGATTTAAAAAGATTTTACAATTAATTTCCTAAATTAATAAATGCATAACTTAATTTAAATAAATGAAATCCCTTAGTAGAAAATAAAATAATATAAAATAACCACCTTCTAAATCACATTTAACATATTTTTAAATCCAGAATAAAATTAAGATATATATATCTATTCTTTGAATTTCAAATTTACATCCAAATTCAAATTCAATTTCAATTTTAAAATCCAATTTAAAATTAACTCAAATATATATATATATATATATATATATATATATATTAAACAAACACAAATTCTATTTGTAAGTAATAATTCTATTTAAAATCTATATAATATATATAAACAACACATTATTATTGTTTAAAAATAACAATCTTGCCAATTTTAAATAATATATAAAGGAGATTATCACATTTTAAATTGCATGAAATTCCGGGATATCACACATATGGTGGCACTAAAGTATTTATTACGTTTAGCTAAATTTTTGGGTGTAGCTAATATGGATGAAGGTGTAGTTTTCAAGCAAACATGTTATTTTACTGGCTTATTAGTTTTATACATTTATATGATGCATTTAACTCACTAGACATATATGTGAACCACTATATCATTTTCTACTTTTTAGCTATGCTCTAATAGTTTGATAGAGAGAGCTGGTGATTAAATGGAGGCACGCTGGCACGATATAACCCGAACATTATTTATTTGGTATCTACTATTTTGTTTTAGTTATTCCTAAACATTATGCTATTTTCTATTATCTATATAGAGAGATGTTGTAGTTGGAGTTTATTTGATACAACATTTTTATATTTTCTTGGGATTGTACTATTGGTTACCCTTTTATCTTATTTCTTCCATTGTAAGTTTCGAAAAGTGGAGAATACTGTAGATAACTCTATGGTATGTTTTATATTTTACATCAAAACTGTCCATCGTCGATGGCATCCGCGATGCCAGTGCCACTTTTAGGCATTGGTCGGGATGTCGTAGATGGAAGGTTCTTACATGTGGTATCAGAGCTAGATTAGGCGATTCCTACTTAATTCAGACTTATAAGAGAGTTTATTTGCAATTATCTATTACTTATTTTTTTATATTCCACCCCTGTATATTTGATTCGTAAAGATAGTTGTCGGCTTAACTCTTTAGAAGTAAAAGACTATAAGTTAAATCACCCTTAAGATTGGAAACAGTTTTAGGGTGAAATTAAATCCGCAACATTTTTTATCATTTGCTTCATAAAGAATTTTTAATAGAGGGTATCTAAACCAATCAGTAGCAGTAAATTGTGGGACTAAGGAGGAATAAGAAAAAGAGTGGCTCCCTTAAGTCTATATAAAATAAGTAAGATGTTGACAAGGCATAATGAAGCTACTTAAGGCATTATTTGATTATATGACCTAATTAGGCTTGTATATTATGTTTTTTACTCCAATTAAAGTAGATAAATAAATTGAAACATTTTCACTCAAAGAAAATATTAGTATTTGATATTTTTGGAAAAACAAAGAATTTGAAGTTTGTTTAATGTTTTTAAAATTAGCAACTCCTTAGTATGAGATTCAAAAATGGGAAAATTTAATAAGAAATAATATTCCATAATTATTTTTGAAGGTTTAATTTTTTTTCTTAGTGTAAGGCACATTGTTATTATGATGCGTGCTTTTATTTTGATAAAGAAACTTTTGAAAGAAAATAATAATAATCAAAACATAACTTTTCAAATTTTATTTTATTTTATAAATATTTGCATTAAATCTTAAAAAAATTAAAATATTACATTTTATTTACACTTTTGTGAGAATTTCTTATTCCTAAAAGTACAATTTAAAAGGATATGTTTTATAGACCTATTTTTCTAAGTTAAATTAAATCATTTTGGATAGAATTTATATTAAAAAAGGGGATTAAAATATTATTGTTGTAGAATGTTTATTTTAATGTGGAGGTACTCTCGAATGGATATTTAAAGATTTTTGACATAAACTCTTGAAGTATGCATTGATAAATGATTTTAACTTTTTAATTTTTTTAGAATTCACTATGAATATATTTACTACCAAAACGAAATACAATTATATTTATATGTATATAATTTAGGTATTGTTTAATGGCGTTGGAAATTAACTAAATATACTATATATGTGTGTAAATATATGTATATATATTGTAAAATGATCATAAATTAAACAAATGTTGGAAAAAATGAAGTATGAGTATTTTAGAAAATAATCGAAGTTATCTCGAATCTAATGGAATTTCAAGTAACTAATATTACTTGTGTAATGGTATAAAGAATTGAGTTTTGCAAGTCAAATACTTTTAAGAATGGGTATTTTAAAAGTTGTTAAAAAACTTTCTTTGGAAATTAAAATTTACTTTAGTTGTTTTATAAGGAGACTTACAAAGAGATATGGAATGATTAAACTAAAATAAAATTAGGATTTTGATTTTCTATGAAATGATTTAATATGAATGACTAGAGTACAATCTGAAAATTTACTTAAGTAAATTTTAATGAATTTATTTTGAGAAAAAAATACAAATTGGTTAAAGTTAACAAAGAATTATATGGATTTCAAATCTTATAAGTTTAGTGAAGAATAAGATTTATTATCAACGAGTTTGACTCAAAAATGGAATTGCAAAGTTATTGATATTTTCGTTAGAAATTTAATTGGATCTGGAAAATGATTATGCTAGATAGTAATACACTCAGAAATAAATTATCTTATTTTAATTTGGATTAGTAAGTTATGTGACAAGCCATAGTTTTAAAAATAATAAACATTTTATATAAATATATATATTAAGTATTGTCACATCTTATATTTGTAATCATTAACGATAATTATCTTTTGTCACATCTTAGTTAATAAATAATTAAACTTATATATATATATATATAAGAAAGTGATGTGACTTAACGTAATATATATATAAGAAAGTGATGTGACTAAAATAATTATATATATATATATAAAAGAGTGATGTGAGTAACATAAATATATATATATATATATAATAATATTATACAAGATTTGTGATGTGACTTGATAAAGTGATTAAGTGTGAAATCTTGCCTATAAATAGTTCATATGTTTCTCCATTATTCCTCATCTTTCCACCAACCTTTTCTTCCTCGTTTCAAACTCAAATGGAGTTTTCTTTTGTAAAACCGTGTGAAATTTTAATGGCTACAACATTGTAGTTGACCATTTTTTCAAATTTCTTCCATAGCTATGTCAAAATACTCAATCTTTGCAAATTAATTTTTCACCTAGAATTTCAATTCCGAAGATTACCCTTCTTCTTTTAATCATAACTTCTTCAAAACCAATGAAAATGAGTGGTTCTTTTTTTTAAATGATAGAGAAAAGAAATTTCAACAACTTTCTCTTTGAGTCCTATTGAAATTCCTTGAGTAGGCAGCCCAAAAATCAGTTGCAAAATGACCTATTTTTTGAGCTTATTACAGAGAATTCGATGTTTATCCGAAGTCACTCCACCTTACCAAAACAAGTCTTTCTTTCTCTTCCCTTCAAAGCCGCTCTACCTACTGCCTTCTGGGTTCAAGACTACATCTTGTTACTTAGGAATGGAAGTGCTATGTCATACTATAATTTAGGTAGAATTTGGATAGCTTGAGGTGAGTAAATTCCTAATCATTAGGAAAGAACTTTCCTTTATATGTTGTGTTGATCCTTGGCTCTATGTTTGCTATATATATGTTGGATCTTGACATTTTTGAAATGTGATGATAAGTGCTAATATATGTGTTAGTGTTAGCACTAGAATTGATGTTATATTGCAAAGTTAGTAATTGTATATATATTGGTATATGTATACAATTTCTTTGTATGAATGCGATGTGTGAATAAAAAGGTTGGTGATGAACTTTACTATAGTCATGATAGGTTGAAAACAAAGTTGAAACTTTGTATGTAGTCGCGACGGATTTGACGTCGAATTAGAAAACAAACTCATTTCAAGAGTTTAAAGTTTATGTAATTGGTTTTACAGTGTGAAATTTACTAAAGTATGTTTCGATCATGAAATAGTATGGTTTTAATTAAGTGGCTTCGCTTAAAGGTGTGTTAGAGCAAACTGCACTCATAGCGACAATCATTATGGATGCAGTTCAGTAAAAGTTTGAATTTCTATTTCAAATTTTTTTACTTTGAAATTAGTTCACAAAGTTTTTCAAATATAATTAGTAATGTTAAAAAGTAATTAAGTTAAAATATGATTAATTAATTAATTAATTAATTAAAGATAATTAGCACTAAATAGATAATTAAGAAGGCAATTAAAGGTTAATCATCACTTAAGTTAAGTTAATGACTGTTAATTAATTAATAAAATTTTAATTAAAGTTTTATATTGTTAAAAAGTAATTAGGTGATGAATAATTATTCAATTAAGATTAATGGTTAATTAATTAATTATTTAATTAATGAGTTGTTTAATTAATTAGGGTTTAACTCTTAAACAGTTTGGTTTAACCTTAACCAAGTTGCATTAGGAAGTTAATTAGTACTTAATCAAGTTCATTAAGCCTAATTTGAGTTTAACTATGATTTAATCTTGATTTAGATTGGATTAATTAAGGTTTAATTAGGGTTTAAGCCAATTCAATATACTTTTGACATTTCAAAGATGATGTTAAACTAAATAGAATGTATTTTAATCAATTTTTCTTTTCAAAGTAAATCGATTCTGTATCAAAGGATCTCTTGTCCAGACCCTTAAGTAACCTATAATATTAGGAGAATTAAATGACATCCTTTCACAGAACAAAACATCATTCTGCTAGTGTGAGTGATTTGATTGTATGGACATTTGTTAAGCAGAATAAATTCTCATTCTACTATAAGTTGATTGAATTTTCTGGACATCTATTTAGCAGGATAAATGACCATCTTGTTGTTATGTTATTTGGACTTATATATGCTAATTAGTTATATTGACGTCTTATTCCTGATTAGATATGAACTATATTTACATATATTTTAGCTTATGTAAATAATTGTTATGTGATTTGGGAATCAAGTTGAAATTAAATGGTAACTTAAATTAGTATCATTGGGACTGCTAAGCCTCATTTGGAATTTATAAAGTATGGTTTGAATTTACTTTTATTCTTTAATAAATTTGAGGCTAGGGGTTTATAAATGATTTTTCAAGTTATGTAATTCTTATAAAGGTATTTATAAAGGACAGCCTGTTTATAGAAAGGGGTTTTTCTAATGAAAAGGGTTATTACGCTGTTTTACAAATGATGCTTTGTAAATGATATTTATAAAGGATATTTTATAAAGAAGTACAGAAAGGTTTATATAAAGAGTTTTAAAAATAGGAAAAAGGTTTACAAATCATTTTAGAGATTTGGAAAGAGGTTGTGACGACCGCCCATGACTCCCGCACCAAAACAAGAGAATAGTGCGCTGAAAGGTGTGCCAGGCAGCCATGGACGATAGTCAGGGTAAAATAAAATCGAAGAATCTCTATCGTAACTCACAGCGCATGGATAAAATACAATAGAGAAATATATAGTGAAGTCTCATAACAGGAAATCATCATATAAGCATCACAGAAGTTTTATACAATCATCTCAACAAATCCATACATCAAGACCTCACTACAAGCACTCATCAAATACAGCAGCGGATACCCAGTACATATAAGAAAATAATATGCATAGCCTCCTGCTCGTCTTCGTCATCTTCAACGTAGAAACTCCAAGCACAGCACCTGTCACCTGCTTACCTAGTCTGCCCATCCCAACATGGATGAACAGCCCAAGGTAATAAGAGGAGACATAAAACCTTGAGTCAGACAAAGTCTTAGTGAGCAGTAAATTAACAATCAAGCATACCAAAAGAGCATAAAGGATAAAAGGAATAGGAACCAAACCATCCCACTCCACCTCTTTCTACAGTGATAGCCCCCAGACACACACTAAGAAGAATCAAGCATAACATATAGACAAATAAGGTAAAGCAATAACCACTCGAGTCAAGGGCAATGTTTTCCAAATACAAACCCCCAAGGCCTAAACCAAGATCAGATAAGCACCCAGAAAACACCGCTCTTGAAGCCGAATGATAATACAACCAAACATCCAAACATCCATGACTCTGGCTATCACTGCATCATTGCCTTGATTTCACCGTTAGTTGAATGACCACCTGTCAAGGGCTAATGGTAACCCCGGTTCTAGCCATAACTCCGCACGTCGTCGCAGCCCGTGCCTAGGAATTTTCGCAACTACCCAGAGTACTAGCACGCCGTCGTAGCCCGTGCCTGGAACGCCGTCGCAGCCCGTTCCAACGTACCCTTGCTTTGAGCATGCTAGAACCTTCAACAACGATGAGATCTAAGCCTCCAAGTCATCCTCCTTGACGATCATTCATACTAGCTCAAGCGCCTCTCAAGCTAACCATTATCACCAACCCGGATCGCATCACCGAGTAATCAACATAACTTTGCACGTCGTCGCAGCCCGTGCTTGGAACGTCATCATGACCCGTTCCATCTCAACATCACACTTTGCTTCATCGCATCATAGCAAAGTCTCATCTCAACATCATGGCTTGCCTTCTCGCATCATGGCAAAGTCCCATCTCAATCTCATACTTCGCCTCTTCGCATCATAGCAAAGTCCCTCATCATCGAATCCATCCACATGAGCTTCCCTATCCGCTTCATATGCCATCGGCAGCTTTCAACATTCAAGAGCCTTTCCACTTAGCTTTTGAATCATCTTCAAACATCTTGTTCCAAATCAACCACAAGCTAACTTGGAGCAATCACATCTAACATACATTCAAACATTCAAGCATTCAAACAAGATCTATCAAACAATATCATTCATAATGGCAATTTCGTAATTAAGTGAGCAAAAGTCCAACATATGTGAAATCATGATTTTTAACATAGATCTATCAAATCTAAAACATGGGTTTTGTCTCTAATACTTTATAAATAGCTTCTATAGATAAACATCTTCAAATATGATGGATCTACATGCAGACTTAAGGAAAATGCGAGAAAACGCTAACTTTAACACCCAAACATATCACCAATCCCGTATACTCCTTTGGATCCGCGTGAGAGATAACTACCACTCACCAAATCACCCAAACACCTCAAAATCACAACACTTCAGATCTGGACAGCGAAGATCACGACTTGATCCGGCGAAATCTCACTTGAAACGATGAATTCTAGCTCAAACGGATGAAGATCTTCAACTTGAACACTTGGATCTTCGATCTCGATCTTCGATCTTGGATGGATGTTAGATCTAGATTGAAATGGAGAAAAGAAGATGAAGAAATGTTGTAGACGAGTCTTCAAAATGGCAGCACTTCGTCGCATCAAAAACCGGTGCCAAAAAGTGAGCCGAACGCCTCTATTTATAGGCTGAAACCTCCATGTCTCGGCCGACCTAAGTCGCCGCCGACCCAACTCCTGAGTCGCCCCCGACTCATCCCTTGCCGACTCACGACCTAGCACCTACCGACTCAACTACACAACATATACTCCCAGATGTCGACTTACGACTCAACCAAGTGCCGACCTACTTCCTACCGACTCAACCAATGCCGACTTAAATTCTACCGACTCATCACAGCAAGAAGGTCACACGACTTATCCCTGCCGACCTAAGCCTAATCCTTATCCCTCGAGACACGACTCAAAAGCCTAAGTCCCCAACGACTTATCCACTAAGTCGGCCCACCGACCTAACGACACATGGAATAACGCCATGCCGACCCAAACCCCTACCGACTCAGGACCCCACGACCTAAGCCCTAATACTATGAGTCGGCAATTCTATGACTCGGTCACGAGTTAACTCCTATGAGTCGGCCAACCCTTAAACCACCAACCTCCTTAAGTCGGCAACGTTTTAACTCGAGAAACTCTTAAGTCGGTCGCTTCCTTATCTCGGCCAACATTCTAAACCGCAACCCCTCCTTGAGCCGGTCCCCTATGAGTCGTTAACGACTTAAGACCCTATTAACTCGAGCGCGACTCAACACTTGAGTCGGTTCCCTATAAGTCGGCCACTAACTTAGGTCGTTCCAACACTCCAACTCTTAACTCGGCAAACCCCATGAGTCGGCCAACCTTAACTCGGTCACAACCTATAAACCGTTGCTTCTATACGACTCAATTCTGAATGACTTAGGCTAGAGATAACACAACAACACTAACGACCTGTAAATTCTACGATCCATCGACACGTAAAATACGGGTCGTTACATTCTCTCCCCCTTAGGAATTTCGCCCCCGAAATTCCAAGCAAACAATCAGAAATCAAAGATATTCCGCATGCCTACCATCCAAAGCAATCAACAAACCATGCAACCAATTCTAGCCTAGCATGCAGAATTCTAAGACTCAGAACAAGCTACAAATTCATGAGATGTCACGACACTTTAGGGCCATACCTCGAAGAGTCCGGGATGAGCTGCCTTCATCCTCTCTTCCTCCTCCCATGTACAGTCGTTAACATCATCACTCCATTGTACCTTGAGCAACGTAATCGTCTTCCTCCTAAGCTGTTTCGTATCGGTTTCAACAATACGAAGCGGCTTACGAGGTCTCGAAACAACTGGATCAACCTCCAAGTCTTCACAGCTATCAGCAGAAACCACCGTAGTTGGGTCGTGCACATACTTCCGTAGATAAGATACATGAAAAACACTGTGCACACCCGCCATCTTTTCCGGTAACTCCAATCTATAAGCGAGCTTTCCAATACGCTCGATAATCGGGAATGGTCCAACAAATCTCGGAGTTAACTTTCCTTTCTTCCCGAATCTAATGACACTCTTCAGAGGAGAAATCTTCACAAAAACCATATCACCTACGTCGAATTCCAAATCCTTACGACGATTATCTGCATAACTTTTCTGACGATCCTGGGCTGCCTTCATTCTTTGCCGAATGATCTCTATACAATCTGAAGTCTGTCGAATCATCTCTGGCCCAAGTATCAGCTTTTCTCCAGCTTCCAACCAACATGTCGGAGAGTTACACGGTCTTCCATATAATGCCTCATATGGTGCCATACCAATGCTCGACTGATAACTGTTATTATAAGCAAACTCCACCAAATGAAGGTGATCCTCCCATGATCCTCCGAAGTCCAAAACACAAGCTCTGAGGAGATCTTCCAAAACTCGGTTGACTCTCTCAGTCTGACCATCTGTTTGAGGGTGATAAGCTGTACTCAAACACAACTCAGTTCCCAAAACTTCCTGGAAGCTCTTCCAAAATCCACTAGTGAACAACGGATCTCGATCGCTCACTATACTCTTCGGAACACCATGGAATCGAACAATCCACTTCACATACAACTCAGCCAACTTCGATGCAGTCCTAGTCGATCGAACAGGAATGAACCTTGCACTTTTAGTCAAACGATCTACGATGACCCAAATCCCTTCATTTCCTGTCCTGGTCCTAGGTAGACCATCGATAAAATCCATCGATACTTGCTCCCACTTCCATGTAGGAACCTCTAATGGCTGAAGTAATCCACTGGGCTTCTTCTGCTCAGCTTTCACCAACTGGCAGTTCATACACTTGGAAATAAAATCTCCAACATCCTTCTTCATACCTTCCCAGTAGTAAGCTCTCTTCATATCCCGATACATCTTATTACCACCTGGATGAATTGTCAACTTCGAGTGATGACTTTCCCTTAGAACTTCATCTCTCAATCCATCCACATCGGGAACAACCAATCTTCCTTGCTTTCGAAGCCAACCCTCTCGATCGACCTCGAATCCCTTATCCTTCTCTGGAGTTAATCCAGCTTCCAAATCTCGGATAATCCTGACAAGCTTATCATCTCTCTTTTGGCTCTCACCAATCCTTTCCACCAGAGTAGGCCTTATCGATAAGTTTGCCAACATCTCAGGTTCCAACTCGCATCTAGGCCTGAAATCAAACTCAGCCAAATACTCGAGACTCTTCCATTCCGAAAACATGGCTCCCAATCCTGCATGTCTTCGACTTAACGCATCAGCCACTGCGTTACCTTTCCCTGGAGTATAGGCTATACCAAAATCATACGATGCTAAGAACTCTAGCCACCGTTGCTGTCGAAGATTCAAATCCTTTTGGGAAAACAGATACTTCAACGACTTATGATCTGTAAACAACTCAAATCTAACTCCCAATAGATAATGTCTCCACATCTTCAAAGCAAACACAATCGCCGCTAACTCCAAATCATGAGTCGGATAATTCCTTTCATGCGGCTTCAGTTGTCGACTTGCATACGCAACAACTTTATCCTTCTGCATTAGCACTGCTCCAAGTCCAGTACCACATGCATCGGTGTAAACCACCATCTCATCATTCCCACTTGGAATAGTCAAAACAGGAGCACTCGTCAGTCGCTCTTTTAGGATTTCAAAAGCTTGCTCACACTTAGCATCCCATCTGAACACTTGGTTCTTTTTCGTCAATCCTGTTAACGGTGCAGCTATCTTGGAAAAGTCTTTGATAAACCGACGATAATATCCTGCTAATCCAAGAAAACTTCTCACATCAGATGCATTCTTAGGCCTAACCCAATCCTGGATCGCTGCCACCTTAGCGGGATCAACCGCTATTCCATTTCCAGAAATAACATGACCTAAGAACCTCACTTCATTCTTCCAGAAGTGACACTTCGAAAACTTAGCCTTCAGCTGATGTTTCCGTAAGATTCCTAAAACAATCCTCAAGTGCGTCTTGTGCTCTTCTTCAGTTCTGGAATAAATCAGAATATCATCCACGAACACAAGCACGAACTTATCTAACTGATCTCTGAATACTCTATTCATAAGATCCACAAAATATGCTGGTGCGTTAGTCAATCCAAACGGCATTACCAGCCACTCATAAAATCCGGATGGTGTCCTGAAAGCAGTCTTCGGCACACTATCCCTCGCCACTCTTAACTGGTGAAATCCCGTTGCCAAATCCATCTGAGAAAACACCTTAGCCTCGTGAAGCTGATCAAACAAGTCATCTATTCTCGGCAATGGATACTTGTTCTTCTTAGTCACCTTATTCAGCTCACGATAATCAACACACAACCTCAACGATCCATCCGCTTTGGTTGCGAACACAACGGGCGCACCCCATTCGGACACACTTCTCCGAATGAATCCTTTCCGTAAAAGGTCATCAACTTGCACCTTCAGCTCTTGCTGCTCCCTCGGTGCCATCCGCCTAAGAGGCATCACAACAGGTCTGGCTCCCTCAACTAGATCGATACGAAACTCGATCTCCCTATGCGGCGGCAACCCTTTGACTTCCTCAAAGACATTCTCAAACTCATTCACAATAGGCACCGATGACAGTCCATCCCGTGGAACAACTAGCGAATACATGAAGCTCATGAAGACGCCTTCTTCATGCTTACATCGTATCACAACCTTTCGCCCTTCCACATTCCCGATTGTCACCTCAAGCCTCTCACAATCAATCCTAGCCGCATACTTCCTAAGCCAGTCCATACCCAAAATAATTCCGAACCCCGCAAAGTTCAGAACAAAGCAATCACAAACAAACGAGCAATCATGACTCGACACAACTAGACCACGGCATAACATACACAAACATGACGAACCCCCTACCGGATTAGTCACAACCAATGGCCTATCAACAATATCCGGTTTCATACCTAACCGGCTTACCAAATCATCACAAACAAAAGAATGCGACGCTCCAGTATCAAACAACACTCTAACTGGAACACCACAAATAGAAAGAGTACCTTGAACCACCACACTCTTCCCCTTTTCTTCAGCAGTCGGAGCTTTTGAAGACGACGGCACAACTCCCAAAGCATAAGCTTGCACAACTTGCCTGTCCTTCCTCGGTTCTGGACAATCCTTCCTGAAATGCCCTGGCTTATCACAGTTATGGCACTTCGCCGGCGCCTTTGGATTCCTACAATCCTTGGAGAGATGGCCCTTCTTCTGACAATTATAGCAAGTCACTTCGCCCTTTGGCTTTTTCTGGCCATCCTTACTCTTCTGCTGCTGCTGCTTCCTCTTCCTATTCCCACTCTGCTGTGGTTTAGATCCTTCCCTGGTTACAGCAACAACAGAATTTTCCTTAGGGAACAAACTCTCATGCCTAAGGGCTTTCTCCGCCAGCTTCTCAAATGGATCGTCCAAGTGATCCACTAACTGCCTCCCAAGATAAGCATCCAGACCAGTCACAAACTTCTCGTTCTTCTGGTAGGGAGAATCAATATACGATCTGGCATACTTAGACAAAGCTTCGAACTCGGAAATATACTCAAGAACTGGTCTCCCACCTTGCTTGAGCTCTACAAACCTCTTGAACAAAACAGACTTCTGAGCCGTAGAGATGAACTTAGCTTCAAATCTAACTCGGAATTGCTCCCAAGTAATCTCTTCTTCTGGTGTATCTATAGTGATAGAATTCCACCAATCAGCAGCTCTTCCCTGAAGCTGTCTCGATGCAAGCTTCCTCTTAGTTGCATCCTCAATCCCTAGATCACCAAAAATCCTTCGGCAAGCATCCATCCATCTCTGCACTTCAATAGTAGACTCCGTCCCTAAGAAAGCTTTTCCTCCAAGAGAAGTATAATCCTTACAAAGCTTGGCAAAATCCACCGGTCTCGGAGTTTGGACTTGAACTCCCACATCCACAGATGATCCTGAAGCTGGTATTCTCCTCATGATTGAAGTCATCATGGCCTCAAACATAGGAGCATAATCAACAGCTTCCCTAGGATCACGGCTACCCCTCGCAGCTTGTCTCTCACTTCGACTCATCCTTAATATCTGTAAATAAGAATGATTAGAACACCTTAAGAAACAACTGCATAAGGAGTTCAAACCCTTCTAAACTACTATATTATATATAGTAATCATCCATCAAATTACAATTACGTCTCTCATACGTAGTTACGTCAGCGAGCGTTGGCTGAAATCGATTAACCAATGCTCCGATACCAAATGTGACGACCGCCCATGACTCCCGCACCAAAACAAGAGAATAGTGCGCTGAAAGGTGTGCCAGGCAGCCATGGACGATAGTCAGGGTAAAATAAAATCGAAGAATCTCTATCGTAACTCACAGCGCATGGATAAAATACAATAGAGAAATATATAGTGAAGTCTCATAACAGGAAATCATCATATAAGCATCACAGAAGTTTTATACAATCATCTCAACAAATCCATACATCAAGACCTCACTACAAGCACTCATCAAATACAGCAGCGGATACCCAGTACATATAAGAAAATAATATGCATAGCCTCCTGCTCGTCTTCGTCATCTTCAACGTAGAAACTCCAAGCACAGCACCTGTCACCTGCTTACCTAGTCTGCCCATCCCAACATGGATGAACAGCCCAAGGTAATAAGAGGAGACATAAAACCTTGAGTCAGACAAAGTCTTAGTGAGCAGTAAATTAACAATCAAGCATACCAAAAGAGCATAAAGGATAAAAGGAATAGGAACCAAACCATCCCACTCCACCTCTTTCTACAGTGATAGCCCCCAGACACACACTAAGAAGAATCAAGCATAACATATAGACAAATAAGGTAAAGCAATAACCACTCGAGTCAAGGGCAATGTTTTCCAAATACAAACCCCCAAGGCCTAAACCAAGATCAGATAAGCACCCAGAAAACACCGCTCTTGAAGCCGAATGATAATACAACCAAACATCCAAACATCCATGACTCTGGCTATCACTGCATCATTGCCTTGATTTCACCGTTAGTTGAATGACCACCTGTCAAGGGCTAATGGTAACCCCGGTTCTAGCCATAACTCCGCACGTCGTCGCAGCCCGTGCCTAGGAATTTTCGCAACTACCCAGAGTACTAGCACGCCGTCGTAGCCCGTGCCTGGAACGCCGTCGCAGCCCGTTCCAACGTACCCTTGCTTTGAGCATGCTAGAACCTTCAACAACGATGAGATCTAAGCCTCCAAGTCATCCTCCTTGACGATCATTCATACTAGCTCAAGCGCCTCTCAAGCTAACCATTATCACCAACCCGGATCGCATCACCGAGTAATCAACATAACTTTGCACGTCGTCGCAGCCCGTGCTTGGAACGTCATCATGACCCGTTCCATCTCAACATCACACTTTGCTTCATCGCATCATAGCAAAGTCTCATCTCAACATCATGGCTTGCCTTCTCGCATCATGGCAAAGTCCCATCTCAATCTCATACTTCGCCTCTTCGCATCATAGCAAAGTCCCTCATCATCGAATCCATCCACATGAGCTTCCCTATCCGCTTCATATGCCATCGGCAGCTTTCAACATTCAAGAGCCTTTCCACTTAGCTTTTGAATCATCTTCAAACATCTTGTTCCAAATCAACCACAAGCTAACTTGGAGCAATCACATCTAACATACATTCAAACATTCAAGCATTCAAACAAGATCTATCAAACAATATCATTCATAATGGCAATTTCGTAATTAAGTGAGCAAAAGTCCAACATATGTGAAATCATGATTTTTAACATAGATCTATCAAATCTAAAACATGGGTTTTGTCTCTAATACTTTATAAATAGCTTCTATAGATAAACATCTTCAAATATGATGGATCTACATGCAGACTTAAGGAAAATGCGAGAAAACGCTAACTTTAACACCCAAACATATCACCAATCCCGTATACTCCTTTGGATCCGCGTGAGAGATAACTACCACTCACCAAATCACCCAAACACCTCAAAATCACAACACTTCAGATCTGGACAGCGAAGATCACGACTTGATCCGGCGAAATCTCACTTGAAACGATGAATTCTAGCTCAAACGGATGAAGATCTTCAACTTGAACACTTGGATCTTCGATCTCGATCTTCGATCTTGGATGGATGTTAGATCTAGATTGAAATGGAGAAAAGAAGATGAAGAAATGTTGTAGACGAGTCTTCAAAATGGCAGCACTTCGTCGCATCAAAAACCGGTGCCAAAAAGTGAGCCGAACGCCTCTATTTATAGGCTGAAACCTCCATGTCTCGGCCGACCTAAGTCGCCGCCGACCCAACTCCTGAGTCGCCCCCGACTCATCCCTTGCCGACTCACGACCTAGCACCTACCGACTCAACTACACAACATATACTCCCAGATGTCGACTTACGACTCAACCAAGTGCCGACCTACTTCCTACCGACTCAACCAATGCCGACTTAAATTCTACCGACTCATCACAGCAAGAAGGTCACACGACTTATCCCTGCCGACCTAAGCCTAATCCTTATCCCTCGAGACACGACTCAAAAGCCTAAGTCCCCAACGACTTATCCACTAAGTCGGCCCACCGACCTAACGACACATGGAATAACGCCATGCCGACCCAAACCCCTACCGACTCAGGACCCCACGACCTAAGCCCTAATACTATGAGTCGGCAATTCTATGACTCGGTCACGAGTTAACTCCTATGAGTCGGCCAACCCTTAAACCACCAACCTCCTTAAGTCGGCAACGTTTTAACTCGAGAAACTCTTAAGTCGGTCGCTTCCTTATCTCGGCCAACATTCTAAACCGCAACCCCTCCTTGAGCCGGTCCCCTATGAGTCGTTAACGACTTAAGACCCTATTAACTCGAGCGCGACTCAACACTTGAGTCGGTTCCCTATAAGTCGGCCACTAACTTAGGTCGTTCCAACACTCCAACTCTTAACTCGGCAAACCCCATGAGTCGGCCAACCTTAACTCGGTCACAACCTATAAACCGTTGCTTCTATACGACTCAATTCTGAATGACTTAGGCTAGAGATAACACAACAACACTAACGACCTGTAAATTCTACGATCCATCGACACGTAAAATACGGGTCGTTACAGAGGTTTATAAATTAACTTAAAGGTTTATAAAAGTGGGTTATAACTTTATTTTGAAAGTTGTATGTTAAGTGAAACATGAGATGAGCTGTTAAAAAGGGAATTTTTGATAAAGGATCAGCGGAATGTTTCATTTGGAAGAAATATTTGGATTTGGGAAGAAGGAAACTTTAAAAAGTCTGTAAATATACTTATAATGATAAGATAAATATATGATTTTGTTTCAAGGTGTGAAAAGTAAAATGTTTTGGTAATGTACTTATACTGTTGAGATAAGTATATAAAGGTTTCCAAGTATAAAGGAAATGTAAGGGGTTTGGGAATAGTTTTTTCAAAAGATCTTTGATCAGGTTTTATAGAGTGGTTTTATTAATCAAAGAAAATTAATAAAAGCTTAGTGGATTCCATATGAAAATTAAACCATGATTGGATGTTTGTTTTTTTATAGGTAAATAACCGACTATCAAAGTGTCTGGTAGAAACATGACAATTTTATGGTACAGTTACCATCGAAGGTGCTATACTGTACGTGTAAACTCATTCATTCTTCAAGGTTGAATTATAAGGAAATCCTTCCACAAACAGTTTGAAGGAGAAATCCACTCTTGTCACTTGTCTATTTAGTTATTAAAGAACCGAGGTTAAATTCAACGAAAAATATCGAAAGTTGTTTCGAAGAGACTGAGATCGGATCTGTTATCCTAAAACCACTTCGATCCAACCCAAGCATTTCGTAATGAAGACATCTTGAAGCATGGAATCGAAGACGGGACCATTGACGTACAAGGGATGCTTACTACTAATCCTGAGGGTGATTCCAAAATGGATGTAGCAGACGTAGTGCCTTTGTTTTGTTCTTATCCTGCACAACTTGTATAAATGAATGTTGGCGCTACATTACTGCTGGGAGGGCAATGTTAGCATTCCAGGAGGGACTGGTATTCCAAAAGGTAAAATGTAGCCTCAAGCGTCATAAACCAGGAATGACTAAAACAAGGGATATGCAGCAGGGTTATGTGGGTCACACCTTTTACTGTATATCATCACCCTTCTAGATATGTACACAATCGTCAATGAATTCGTGTACGTGGGAGTGCTCGGTTAAAGGTTGCTTTGCAACCGGGGTGATGATATATTTGGCACTATTTAGCAAGCGGTAGACCGGTTCTATGTTGGTAGGGGTCGTTAGGTACGACTTTGGTATATTTTTGTAATACCCCAGTAGCCCGGTCATTAGTTGGAATCCATTCTGCAATATGTTTCTCACGTTTTCGATTGTAGAGCATAGTATTTTGGAATGTGAGATGCAAATATTTCAGCTATTTTATCTATTTACTTTAAACCTACACACATTGATAATACCACTAGATTTTGATTTGAAATGTTTTGGTTATCGTAAGGAAAAAACCCATCTGTTTTCTGTGTGGTGTGGGCTTACGAGATACCCTTTGTTTGAAAGGTTTTCAAATGTAGAAATCAATTTGATCGTTACTTTCTATCGAGTTTTACTCACGCTGGTTTACCAGACTGACCCGGGCATTATACCATGTAATGCTCGGGTCAGATCGAGCATATTTTCCAGGTTAGCTTCAGATGCTTTGGAGCTATGGAGTCTAGTTGGAGGCCCAAGACGTACTCTCTTATTTTAGATATCTTCCGCTGTGTTTGTATTATGTGTGGTCTGTCTACTATTGTAAGGACATGTGTTATAACTGTCCAACTATGATATACATATGTATAAAAAAAGAGGGTCTAAGATTTTGTAAAGACTTTATTATATTATATAGCATGTCGTTGCATTATGAGATTCCATGTTTATTCCTAGTTCTTCTATCTTCTATCGCCTTTCATTCCCCTAACAATTTGTCTTTTCGAGACTTATTTATTTGGCACCGTGGATGTATTAGTGTCGACTTCTGGGGTTCGAAAAGATGGGTCGTTACAACGTGATATCAAAGCTGAAGGTTAAGCAAGAACCATGGCTATGGTGAGATTAGAGTCATCAAAGATAGGGTAAGTGAGACCCTTGGATGAGTTTGGGTGTGTATGTGTGAGAGAGTGCATATTTATTAGTGATTAAAAAAATGTTTTATAATGTGTTGTTTGATATATTAAGTGGCTTAAGAATTCTGGTCGATGCATTTGGCCAACGTTATCGATAGCGATTTCCTAAACACTTAAACAAGTTTAATCGACATAGTATTATTTTTAAGTTGGGTAAATGAAATAAATTTAATTAGAATTTATTTTATATATCAAAAGAATGATTTTCAAAAATAGTATAGTATAGTTGTTTGAGATATTTGGAGATAATAATATGTTATTATTATCATTTAAGGCTTGTTTTGTCATGTTCATATAATCGAGAATTGACTATGGATAGTGTGTATAGGAAGTTTCCTTTTTAAAAAATAGGTTAGGTAGATAAGGATTGAGAAAAATAGGGCAATGAACACCTTGTAAATTAGGTTTTACAGTTTGACTATAGGGAGTTCGATGGTAAGTTGAGGTAGAATATGATTTGAATGTTAGAATATTTTGAGATAAATATTCAAAATGGTTTAATAGAAGTGATTTATTAAATGGATTTATAAAATGTATCATTTAAGCTGGAAGGGTTGGAAACTTAAGAACCTAAATGCCGATGCTTTTGGAAAATTGAATTTCAAGATTTTAAGAAAATAATAATAATAATATTTGAAACCAATTTGGTTTTAGTATAAATTTTTAAGGATTAAAGTGTAAGTAAGAAGTGTTATGTTTGGATTGGTATGAGGAACAAGTCTTGATTGTTTTGTGATGATTGGAATAATCTTCTAAGTAATGATCAGATGTTTGCCTAAGCGAATGTTATAATGCGCTTAGTAAGTTATTTTCTTCATCATTGTACAGTCGGAACAAGCTCAACCCAAACGAACCCAAAGTAAGTTGGAAATAGATGTTTTGTTGGAAAATGTAAAGTATTATTCCAAAAATGAGATTTTAAAATAAAAGGAATATTTTAAGTGAACTAGTTCGAGTGGCTCGAAAATAACTAAAAATTGGGGAAGGAATGTGTTCAGATGGTAAACACTTCTCTTGAGTATTACCCTTCTTGATGAGGGAATGCAGGATACTGTTTGGTATTACCCAGTTCCTTAATATCATTTTGGAGTTACTCGGGCTATAGATATATATTTCTATGATTGAAATATAGAGTTTTATTTGAAAAAGTTTTGAACAAAAGGCGGGTATTTGGATCTTGAGTTTTCTTTGAGAGATAAATTCAAAATGGAATAATGGAATCACATGGGGATAGATGATCTTAAGATGTAGTGGAATAACATCCAAGTTGTATCGGTGTAGTTTATGAAATGTTTTCATAAATGATTTAGTGGAAATTGGATTGGTATTAAGGAGAACTAACTAGTAAGTGTGTAGGGTGGACGTAGATCATTTCTCCTTTTCATATGGTTTTGATCCAAGATTTGAGTACATGACTTTGAGGTGTTTGCACCATTCCAAATAAGGATCTATTGCTTGACATTTGACTACGGTCATTGATGAGGGTTCTTGGTGTGGGACCAAAGTTTTCGATCATAGTTACATTTATGTAAGGAGAAAAGAGTTCCAAATAAAGGAGCCTGATTGAAGTCCGCACTAGAGAATCGTTTGAGCGATACAAGTTCGAAAGGAAAGGTTTGTATTCAAACTAAGATCAAATTAGATTTTGTATAAGAATGATCTATGTACATCACACGAACTGATGTATATTGTTAAGTGTTTTCTGGGATAGGCCGAGTTGTAATTACAGGGACGAAATTCTCTTAAGGGAGAAGAATGTAACGACTCGGAATTTCACTGCTTTGATAAGTGAATATTTAATTAATTTTGAATATTCAATGTATAAGCTCTATAATGAAAGTAAAATCATTTTAATTAATTAACAATGATGGTAAAATTGTTTTCAAAATTTGTTAACCAAGTTAAATAGTTCGTAGAAGAACATAAAAACTGACCAAAAAAGTTTTCCAAAATTTCGACCTTTCGACGCCGAAACGTTGTCGGAAATGTTGTTCTTCTTTGTGCACTATATGTACATATATATAAGAGTTAATTAACTAGATAATAATACACTTAGAAATAAATTATCTTATATTAATTTGGATTAGTAAGTGATGCGACAAGACATAGTTTTAAAAATAATAAACATTTTATATAAATATATGTATTAAGTATTATCACATTTTAGATTTGTAATCATTAACCATAATTATCTCTTGTCACATCTTAGTTAATTAATAATTAAACTTATATATACATAAAAGAAAGTGATGTGATAAAACATAATAATTATATATATAATAGAAAGTGATGTAACTAAACATAATAATTATATATATAAGAAAGTGATGTGACTAAACATAAATATATATATATATATATATATAAGAGTGACGTGATTAAACATAATTATATATGTGTGTGTGTGTGTATATTATAAAATATTTGTGATGTGACATGACAAAGTGATTAGGTGTTAAATCTTGCCTGTAAATAGCCCATAGTGTCTCCATTTTTCCTCATCTTTCCATGATCTTTTCTTCCTCATTTCGAACGCAAATGGAGTTTTGTTTTTTAAAACCTTGTGAAATTTTATTCGCTACAACATTATAGTTGACCATATTTTCAAATTTCTAGTATAGCTATGTCAAAATATCCAATCTTTGCAAAGCAATTTTTCACCTTGAATTTCTTGTCTGAAAATTACCCTTCTTCTTTTGATCATAATTTCTTCAAAACAAATGAAAATGAGTGGTTTTTTCTTTGAAATGACAGATAAAATAAATTCCAATAACTTTCCCTTTGAGTCCTATTTGAAATTGCATGATTAGGCTGCTTAAAAATCTATTGCAAAATGACATATTTTCGAGTTTATTATCAAGAATGCTATTTTTATCCGACATCGCTCCACCTTACCAAAAAAAGTCTCATTTCCTCTTCCCTACAAGGCCAAGCCTACCTAGTGCATTCAGGGTTCAAGACTCCATCTTGTTGCTTAGGAATGGATGCGCTATGTCACACTCTAATTTAGCGAGAGTTTGGGTAGCTTTCGGTGAGTAAATTCCTAATTTTTGGAAAGAACTTTCCATTATTGTTGTGTTGATCCTTAGCTATATGTATGTTATATATATGTTGGGTCTTGGCATGTTTGAAGTGTGATGTTAAGTGTTAACATATGGGTAAGTGTTAGCACTATAATTGATGTGTTATTGCAAAGGTAGTAATTTATATATATTGGTATATGTATATAAGTTGTTATATGAATGTGGCATGTGAATAAAAAGGGTTGATGGTGAACTTGACTATAGTGATGATGGGTTGAAAACAAATTTGGAACTTTGTATGTAGTCGAGGCGAATTTGAGGTCGGATTTGAAATCAAACTTGTTTCAAGAGTTTAAGGTTTAGATTTTTGGTTAAAATTTGCTTAATTTGGTTTGAAGTGTGTAAGTTTACTAAGGTATGTTTCTACCATGAAATAGTATGGTTTTAGTAAAGTGGCTTCACTTAAAGGTGGATTAGAGAAAACTACACCCCTAACGACAGTCGCTTTGGATGCAGTTTGGCAAAAGTTTGAATTTCTATTTCAAATTTATTTTATTTTAAAATTAGTTTTACAAAGCTCCTTATAATAATTAGTAATGTTAAAAAGTAATTAATTTGTAATATGATTTATTAATTAATTATTTAAAAGATAATCAGCACTAAATTGGTAATTAAGAAGGTGGTTAAAGGTTAATCATCACTTAAGTTAGGTTAATGACTGTTAATTAATTAATAAAATTTTAATTAATGTTTTATATGGTTAAGATGTAACTAAGTGATTAATAATTATTTAATTAAGATAAATAGTTAATTGATAAATTATTTAATTAATAGGTTATTTGATTAATATTTAGTTAATTAGGGTTTAACTCTTAAACAATTTGGTTTAACCTTAACCAAGTTGCATTAGGAAGTTAATTAGTACTTAATCAAGTACATTATGCCTAATTAGAGTTTAACTATGATTCAAACTTGATTTAGATTGGATTAATTAAGGTTTAGTTTGAGTTTAAGCTAATTAAATATACTTTTGACTTTTCAAAGGTGATTTTAAACTTAAAATAATGTGTTTTAATCAATTTTCTTTTTCAAATTAAATCGATTCCATATCGAAGGATCTCTTGTCCAGACCCTTATGTAACCCATAAGATTAGGAGAGTAAAATGACATCTGTTAGCAGAACAAAATACCATTCTGCTATAGTGTAAACGATTTGATTGTGTGGACATGTATTAAGTAGAATAAATTCTCGTTCTACTATAAATTGATTGAACTGTTTGGACATATATTTAGTAGTATAAATCACCATCCCGTTGTTATGTTATTTGGACTTGTATACGACAATAAGTTACATTGACATGTTATTCCCTAATTAGATATGAACTGTATTTACATATATGTTAGCTTTTGTAAATAATTGCTATGTTATTTGAGAATTGAATTGAACTTAAATGGTAACTTAAATTAGTATCATTGGGACTATTAAGCCTCATTAGGAATTTACAAAGTATTGTTTGAATTTACTTTAATTCTTTAATAAACTTGAGGCTAAGGGTTTATAAATGATTTTGCAAGTTATATAAATCTTATAAAGGTATTTGTAAATGTTAGCTTGTTTATAGAAGGGGTTTTTCTAACCAAAAGGTTTATTACGCTATTTTACCAAGCATATTTTTAAATGATATTTTATAAAGGAGTATAGAAAGGTTTATATAAAGTGTTTTAAACGTAGGAAAAAGGTTTATAAATCATTTCAAACGTTTGGAAAGAAGTTTATAAATTAACTTAAAGATTTATAAAAGTGGGTTATAACTTTATTTTGAAAGTTATAAGTTAACTGAAATACGAAATGAACCGTTAAAAAGGGAATTTCTGATAAGAGATAAGTAGAATGTTTTATTTGGAAGAAATGTTTGGATTTGGGAAGGTGGAAACTTTAAAAAGTTTGTAAATATACTTATACTGATAAGATAAGTATATGATTTTGTTTCAAGGCGTGAAAAGTAAAATGTTTTGGTAATATAATTATGCCATTTAGATAAGTATATAAAGTTTCCAAGTATAAAGGAAATGTAAGGGGTTTGGGAATAGTGTATTAAAAAGATCGTTTGATTAAATTTTATAGACTGGTTTTATTAATTAAAGAGAATTAATAAAGGCTTAGTGGATCCCATATGAAAATTAAACCATGATTGGATGTTTGTTTATTTGATATTTAAATAACCGACTATCAAAGGTAGACCAAAAACGCAAATTTGGAAATGTCTAGGAGAAACATGAGAATTATATGGTACGGTTCGGTCAAAGGTGTTATACTGCACATATAAACTCATTCGTTCTTCTAGGATAAATGGTAAGGAAATCCATCCACAAATGTTTAGGAGGTGAACTCTGCTCTTGTCATTTGATTATTTATTTCCTAAAGAACCGGGATTGAGTTTACTGAAAAATATCGGAGGTTGTTTCGAAGAGACCGTGATCGGATGTGTTATCCGGAAACCACTTCGATCCAACCCAAGTCTTTCGTAATGAAGACATCTTGAAGCATGGGATCGAAGATAGGGACATTGTAGTACAAGGGCTGCTTGCTACTAATCCTTAGGGTGATTCCAAAATAGATGTAGTAGAAGTACTGCCTTCGGTTTATCCTTATCATGGACAACTTGTATGGATGAATGTTGGCACTACATTACTGCCAGGAGGGTAGTGTTAGCATTCTAAGAGGGGCTGCTATTCAGAAAGGTAAAACGTAGCATCAAAACTCTTTAACCGAGAATGACTAAAATAGCGGACATGCAGCAGGGCTATGTGGGTCGTACCCATTTGGGTATATCATCGCCCTTCTAGATATATACACAATCATCAATGGATTCATATAAGTGTGAGCACTCGGTTAAAGTTTGCAAAGCAACCGAGGTGATGATATATTCGATACTATCCAACAAGGGGTAGGCCAGTTCTGTGTTGATAGGGGTCATTAGGTGCGACCACTATACATTTTCTATAGGTGTACTATGACGGGCAGTACCCCAGTTGCCCGGTCATTAGTTGGAATCAATTTTCCAGTACATGCCTTATGTTTTCAGTTATGGAGCCTCGTATGTTGGAATGTGAGATCCAAGCATTTCAGCTATTTTATCTATTTACTCTAAACCTAGACAATATGATAATATCATTGTATTTTGATATAAAATGCTTTGGTTATGGTAAGGTAAAATCCTATCGGGTTTTATGTGTGGTATGGTCTTACGAGAAACCCTATGCGTAACAACCTTCGTATTGGTGATTACTTATGATATTAAATTATAATGATAATTATAATTTAATATTGAAATTAAAATGAAATGAAGAAGATAATTTGGTTAAAAGTTGTTTATTTCAAAAACAATGCGTTTGAGGTTAAATATTGGGTTTAGAATTTATTATGCGGAGATTTGGTTAATAAATTGAAAATAATGGGATTTTGTTAAATCAGAGTTAATAAATTAATGAAGTGATGTGTTTCAACATTTAATTGCTGAAACAAAATATAAACTAAAAATGGATTTTTAACAACCTTATTTTGAGATTTTGGAGTGAAAATAATTACTTATTGGATTTTAGTTGAATCAATGCAATAATATTGGTAATTATTGCCAATACTAGCCTTTTATTAAATATAAAAGGAGAAATATGTAGAAAATATATATTTTATTAAAATAAAAGATGAAATATTGGTAGAAAATAATATTTAATGATTCGATAAGGTTAGAATGATTTATTTCAACTTATTTGACAAGAAAGTAATTTTTATTAAGCTTGTTGTGTTAAAAATGATATATTTACACTAAAATTGTGTAAATTGTTAAATATTGTAAAAAATAGGGTTTTATTGTTAAAATTTTCTTTTTATTTTTTGAAATAAATTTTATTTAGTCACGATAACTGTTTTATTTCAATACAATTAGATGTATATATTTTATTTGGCATATAAATGTTGAAATATGTGAATATGGTAATAAAATAGGTAAAATGTATACATTCCTTTGTTATTTTTCACTAAATATTTTTTACACTTGGGCTTATAGGGATTGGAGTGGGATCTAAAGCCCATCCTCTAGAGTTTCTTGTCAAAAAATTTGTGTTGTACATAGTTGTTCTTTTTCTTTCTATGATGTAGCGCATCATGCTTTAGGTCGTAGGTCGCACGCTTTAAGTCGCCAGCGACCTAGTGGGATACGGCCTAGCGAGATAAGAGGGAAGGAAGGAGTAGCGCTCTAGGAGTCACAACCTAGAAACCACGAGTTACGACCTAGTAGTGAGTCGCGACCTAACATGCAACGCACCATGGTAACAGTTGATACCTTAAGTCGCTCAGGACATATTAATGAGTTACGATCTAACTCTACCGTGCTACGACCTAGGTGAGATATGCCGCATTCTCACATGCCACTTTCTTTAGGACGCGAGAAGTTAAGTCGCAAAGCCTAAGTCGCTCTAGAACGCCATTCCAGTAGGTCGCTGCTGTGTTTGCTTATGTCGCTGAGTATCCTTACGTCGTTCAAGTTGATAGGTCGGTCAAGCTTCCTAATGCAGTGCTATGCTTAAGTCGTAGGTCGCGGGTGTTCTATCTGTAGGTCGTATGTTGATGTAAGCCGTTTGTATGTTGTAACGATAAGTGGTAGGTCGTGTTGTAATATCCTAGCTCGTTGTACTTAGGTCGTGTGAGTCAGGTCGGCCATATGTTAGGTCGGTTGTGATGTGTGTTGTGTTGTAAAACTCTATAAATAGTGGGGTTATGTCATTTGTAAAGTTGGTTGATTTTGAATAAACTTTTGTTTGAGTGCTTTGTGCCTCTTTAAAATTGGAAGTTGAGTGTTATCTCCTTTCTCCATTTTCGGTTATTCGAGTGCGCTCGAATCAACGGATTTGAAGCCGATTCAAGGAATCTCGTGCACGAGATCAACGTCGAAGAATCGTAGATCTTCTAACACGGTATCGTGGGCGAAAGATAGCTAGAATCCGGTATCTCGCGAGATCAAAGGATTTGGGCATTTATCCTTGGTATTATCAATCCATCAATCCATATTTGATTCATCCCATCGTTGTTTTGTTGTTGTTGCTTGAATTTGAAGTTATCCGCTGCGTCAATTGGTATCAGAGCAAGACTTAGCCAATCATAGCTAAGCCGAGCCTATTGGGAGCCGACTTGAAGTGTTAGATTTAGATCCGAGCTATAAGTTGGAGGCGTGCATCACTTTTGGATCAAGGTCGAGAGTTATAGAAGTTGCAGCCGAGCCAAGCTAAGTGCAAGCCGAGAGAAGTTAAGTTCAGATTTGAGTTAAAGTTGTGCTAGTTGAAGTGTGTGTTTGGATTTGTTGAAGATTCGACAATGCCTCCGAGACGTGCTAATCGATTTCAAAATGTTGAAGATGTGTATAGAAGACAAGAAGCTGATAAAATGAAACAACGTATCAATGAAAAGTTCGATGAAGGTATTGGGAAGTTAGAGAAATTGATGAATGACATGAATCAAAGTCAAAGGAGAAGGTCACTAATCTCGAATCATGGAGGAAACAGAGTTTCGCCATCAGTTTCGAAAGCGAGTAGGGTGTCACCACAATCTTGTCGAGAAAGAAGAGAATCATCAGTTTCAATGAGATGAGAATACCATGAGTACAGAAACGAAGAGAGAAGAACTCCACATGAGTTTGGAGATGAGCCATATCGTGATGTTGAAAGACATAGTAGAAGAGATATGTGTGATCGTGGAAATGTTGATGGTCGAGATCGATACAGAAGTACATTTGATTATGATGAAGATGGTGATAGAGGTAGTGTTCATTATCGAGATCGAGACCAAGTACGAAGTCAATATCGGGATGTAGAAGATGATCGTCGATGGGAGTCGGGGATGAAAATAGAGATTCCAGAATTCAAAGGAGGAATGATAGCGGAAGAGTTTCTGGATTGGTTATCAAATGTTGAGGAAATTTTTGACTTCAAGGAAGTAACCGAGCATCGTAGAGTTAAGTTGGTTGCTACACGATTGAGGGGAAGAGCTATGGCATGGTGGCAACAAACTAAACTTACACGGGAGAGAATGGGAAAGTTGACGGTTGTTTCATGGGAAAAGATGAAGAAGTTGATGAAGGCCACTTTCTTGCCTTATAATTATCAGTCTCTTATGTATCAGGCTTACATAATTTGAGACAAGGGACAAAGTCGGTAAATTATTATGCAGATGAGTTTTATCAACTGATTGCTAGAAACGATATCATGGAGACGGAGGAACAGTTGACAGCTAGATTTGTTGGAGGATTGAGAATGAAAATTCAAGATATGGTGAATATGTTTGATCCAAGATCCGTTGCTGAAGCACACCAGAAGGATCTAGCTTGGGAGAAGCAAGGTAGAAGAGGAGGTGGTGCATTTACAAATTCTAACAATCAGATGAAAGGGGCTAGTAGCAATACTAATGTTTCCAAGGCTATTAGTAAAGTAGTTGTCAATGATGTTGCTAAGACCAAGGTCAACAACAATTTCAAGTGTTATAATTGTCAGGAGTTTGGTCATAAGAGCAATGAATGCCCGAAGCCTAAGAAGCGAGTGATGGTTGCTGAGGTTGAGGATGAGGATGCAGAAATAGAATGTTCCAATTCACCACAAGTTGAGGAGGAAGAAGAATTATTTACAGGAGACGAAGGATATTCTTTAATGATGAGGAGATCTTGCTTGACACCAAAGCAGGAAGAGGAGACTAGTTGGTTGAGGAGTAACATTTTTCAGTCAACGTGCACTATTTTGGGAAGGGTTTGTAAGTTTGTTATCGATGCGGGAAGGTGTGATAACATTATCTCTACAGAAGCTGTAAAGAAGTTGGCGTTAAAGACAGAGAAGCATCCCAAACCCTACAAATTAGCGTGGTTGAGAAAAGGTGGGGAAGTGAAAGTTAGTCGAAGAGCTTGCGTAACTTTTTCCATCGGAAAGAAGTAAAAGGGTGAAATTTGGTGTGACATGGTAGATATGGACGTATGTAATTTGTTGTTAGGGACACCGTGGCAATTCGATAGAGCTGTGCAACACGATGGAAGGACCAACTGCTATAGTTTCATGTTCGAGGGCACTAGAATCACTTTAGTTCCTAAACAGCGACAACAAGGTGAAAGCAAGTTGGAGGAAATCGAAGAACTAAAGACTCTGTTATCTTTGAAGGAGTTTGTCAAAGAAGTGGAGGATGGACCTGAAGTATTTCTGTTGATTGGACGTGAAAGTAGTGAAACAGTTGAAATTCCTGAAGAAGTTAAGCCAGTGTTGAAGGAATTTGAAGATGTATTTCCTAATGAATTACCGAAAGAGTTACCACCACCGAGAGACATACAACATCAGATTGATCTTGTTCCAGGAGCTGTATTACCGCATAGACCACATTATACAATGAGTCCGAAGGAGCACGAAGAGTTGAGAAGGCAGGTGGAGGAGTTACTTGCGCAAGGGCACGTACAAGAAAGTTTAAGTCCTTGTGCAGTACCAGCCTTGTTAGTACCAAAGAAGGATGGAACTTGGAGAATGTGTACAGATAGTCGAGCATTAAACAAGATTACAATAAGGTACAGATTTCCAATGCCGAGGTCGGATGATTTGTTAGATCAGTTGAATGGAGCTGCTATCTTTTCAAAGATTGATCTGAAGAGTGGGTATCAGCAGATTCGAATTCGATCAGGTGATGAATGGAAGACAACATTCAAGACACGGGTGTATACTCATTCCAACCTAGGATAGACATCTATATTTAGGTGTTCTAATTTATGGTTGATGGTTATACATATATGCTATTTATTGTTTATATATACATACACGTTTACTAATTGTGTTTGTTGACATAGTTATTTACTTGCACTTTGACATGGATGTTGCATATTGATGTGTGGACGTGCATACATAAAGAAATATATATTTGCATATTTTTCGATTTTTGCATACATATTAGTTGTCACTACATGTGCATTCATATACGAACCTGATTTAATTACATTTTCACTCATTTCACATCAATCATTCTATTTTTATCAATTATATGTATATTATAATCTTGGTTGTGTTTTTTTCTTGTGTTGTATGATGGATGTAGCTATGTTTGTTTTGTATGTGTGTACGCTATAACGCAAGTTGCATGGTCCGTCTCTTGGAATTTCGGAGATAAAATTCTTTTAAGGTGGTTAATTTAAACGCCATATTGAATAATTAAATTAAAACAGTAAAATATAATCTTACATAAAGGACAAAATAGCAAATTTTTACAAGAGTCGGAAATAGGCTTTAGAACCTATTTCATCGCGTTTGGAATGCCTCTTATAGTTAAAACATATACAACTTGTGGAATTTGGTTAAATGGGAAAGAAATTATAAGAAATCAAACCTAATGATATTTTCATAATGCGTTGATTATTAAAATTTGCCCAAATATTAGTAGTCTCACCCAATAAGTACTATCTTAACTCTATTTCTTTTTTCCCTAAAAATCTTCCATCCACTTATAAAACTCTAATCCCTAAATTAATTACAAATCCACTAAACCAAATCCAAATTAAATGAATTAATACATGGAATCGATAACCATAAAAAGAGTGATAAAATAAATCAAAACCATCAAGAAAGTTTGCATTTTAGATTGAGATACCTAGATAATGAAGGAGGATAATTCACCTGGGCTAATCGGTAAAGGAGACTCGTTCTATTTCTTTTTATATTGATAAGACGTATTAATTCAACTCTTATAATCTTAAACCGAATTTTAAATGTAGTTGATAATTAAAAGTGATCTTTGTATATACATGATAAAAATATAGTATGCCATGGTTAGATAATTAAAAATTGGATTTTTATCAATTGTAATTAAAAAACTCAATCTACTATAATAAAAGTGTGAAATAAAAAAGTGTTCCAAATTAGACATATTATATATCAAAACTATAGTTCTGGATGACGCGAATCCACTAGTGGTATTCGTTCATTGGCTGGGTTAACAAATTGATCAGAAAATGCATTGGAAGATAAGATAAATGTAGATTGTCCATTAGGTTTAAATGGTGAAACAACGACAAGAGGACGATCGGATGACATGGACGTGTAGTCGAGTAGGATCCCTTGCTGGTCCCCAATCACCCGAAAACCTAACATGGCAGCGCGGATTTGAAAGGGAAGCCGGTTAAGGCTTTCATGGCGGTGGGCATAGGGGATGTGGTAGGCATGATTGTGTAACTCTAGTGATGTGGTGGTTAAGGTGGTGTCTAATTGTCTTTTGGAGTTCTATATCGGAGGTGGTAAGTGGAGATAAAGTAATGGGTTAAGAGCGAGCAGTGTGGTCGCGATGAAGAAGTAGAAATATAAGTAATAATGCGATGACCCGGAATTTTCGAGCATTTAAAATTGGAATATTTAATTGATTTTAAATATTCAATAGAGTAATTTTAACTTGAATTACGAATATCACTATTTATTTGATAATTAAATTATTGAATTAAATAAGTGAAGTTGGGTAAAACGTTGAATCTGAAATTTTGAAGCCTGTTTAAATGATTTGAAGCCTTATAAAATTTATATTGATAACACTAAGGATAATAGAAGTTTTAAAATTAAATTTAACAGTGAACTGTTCAGTTTATATTGATAACACTAAGGAATAGTGCCTTCGGTTCCGTTCGAACCCGGGACGGACTTGTATGGACGAATGCTTGCGAAACATCGTCGGATGGATGATGGCATTCTAAGGAATATGTTTTAAAAAGGCAATGCTTAGCCTCAAGCCTCATCAAATGGGAATGACTGAAAATCAGGGGTTATGCAGCAAGGCTAGGTAGGTAGCACCCAAGCAGGGTGAGGTCATCCCTGTCTAGATGTCCCTTTTTATTTCGGCTTAGTGGGCGGTTGCTGATCCCAACCGCGGGGTGATCTCACTTGGGATTCTCCAGTAAGGGGTAGTCCCGGTCTTCTGTTGTAGGAGAGCGGGCATACTCCTCGGTACTGTGATCTAGGCCACGTACTGTGACAAGTGGTACCCCAGTGCCTAGTCATTGGTTGGAAATCCATTCTCCCTACGAGCCTTGTATGAGTTTTGTTTGTATTACCCACTCTGTGGCTAGTAGATGGAATTTAATAATGTAATAATTTCGGCTATTTTATAAGTATTTGTATATAGACCCTATTATAATATCAGAGGATTTCTATAAAAATCGTTTTAGCTATCGTAAGGTAAAAACCCGACATGTTTATTTGTGGCGTGGTCTTACGAGATGCTTTGCTTTCAAAGGATTTTTGAAACGTTAATAATCAAATTGAGTGTGATTTTCTCATGCTGGAATTCCAGACTGACTTGGGTGTTATTTAACTATAATGCTCGGGTCAGACAGAGTATAGGTTACAGGATATGATGCTGTGGAGCTCAAGAAACGAGCTGGATGACGATACGTACTCCTGTACTTGTTTATATATATATTCCGCTGTGCTGAGTAGTTGTGTATCCAGTTGTATGATATTGTTGAGTTGTGATTGATGTACTCTGATGATGTAATATGTAAATAGATGTATTTTCTTTTTGAGTAAAGTTTATTTATTATCTTTTATATTTTATTCTGCTGCGATGGTTTGATCTGATGTTATTTTCTATTTTTTCTCCTTCTACCTCTTCTTCTTTAACCAAATGGTTCGTATTTCTATGCAACTTGAGTTGACTGTTGTAGAATAGAGTTGACTCAAGGGGTACGGATTTGCGGGTCGTTACACTTGGTATCAGAGCTTAGGTTGGTGATAACCTTGGCTCTGGTGGGGATTACTCATAAAATAGAGCCTATGGTACTCTAGAATGAGTTTGAGCGTATTAATAGATATGAGAGCATATTTCTTAGTGAATATAAAATTGTTTTATATTGCGTTGATGTATCGGCTGAGTGTTTATGGATCTGGTCGATATATGGGACGCCATGTCATCGATAGGAATTTCTAAACTCTTGAACAAGATAAACCGACACAGTATTGTTTTAACTAGGGTAAATGAAATAATTTTACCCAAAATTATTTTTGTATATAAAAGAAAATGACTTTTCGTAAATTGTCATAGTTATATATGGATGTTTGGTTGTTAGAGAACGATAATATTAAATTATTATCATTGTATGATAATTAAATAAGAATTGAAATAATAACTAAAGATCAAGGAATAAATTAATAAAATAGATGGGATTTGTAAATGTGAATTGTAATTGAATAAGGAATTGAAACTATAATAAAAAAATAAGAAACAAATTTATAAAAATGAATTTGTAAATGTAAAATATAATGTAAATTATAGTGTGATTAATAATTAAAAGAAAACAAAATTCCAAAGTAATGTTTGAATATAAATTTAAAGAGTTGGAATTTGAATATTTTGGAATTTAAGTTCCTTTGAATTTGGAAATGATTCCCAAAGACTGGGAAAATATTATATTTATGAGAACTATTTTTTTTAAATCGGATTTGAGATCTAGTGAGATTTGGAATTTAAACATTTGAAGGGTTTTAAAAGAGATTAAAGCATTGAACTCTTACGGTAGCTGGAAAATAACTTCGGTGATGACTACATCATCATCGATGTTCATTTTCGAGTTTCCAAGAGAAAGATTGCTACCAAGTTGTTTGAAATTAAAATTGTTTGCAAAACTAGGTGAGTTTTGAAATTCAAAGAGATAAATTAAATTTATCAAAGGAATTTTGGATATAGAAGATTTCAAAGGGAATTTTGAAATGTTGAAAGATTGTTTAAACTTTGGAATTTTAACTAAGAATGTTTATGGCATATAAAAAGTTTGATGACTTGTAAATTAGGAATTTGTTGAAATAAAATTCAACTTTGTAAGTAAGTAAAGTGAAAAGTGAATGCTAGAATCTTAAGTCTGGATTGTGTTAAATTATGTAAAATGGAAAAATTAGACAAGTTGGACTAAATAAAACAAAGTTTTGAGATTTAAAATTTATAAGTAACTGATTAGTTACTATGGTATGCAAATGAATTGAAAATACAATGTTGGATGATGCTAATTTAAATGTGTAAAATAAGGTGCAGAATAAGTTCAAATGGACTAAAATAATTAATGTTTGAAAACAAAATTCATTGGTTGAAAATGAATTTGTGAATGAATAAATGAATCAACTATTGAACTAATAAAGTAAAGTTCATATTAATAGGAAGGGATTGAAAATTTTAATCCGGCAATTAAAATTTAACTTAAGTGAATGAAAGTGAATAAAATATATTTGAATTTAACTTGAGATAAGTTAAATAAAATTGAAATTTAAATTGAATTAAATTAGATTATAATTGGAAGTGTTGTTGAATGAATTGGATTAAAATGGATATGGTGTGAAATATAAACAAAACCAATTCAAGCATAAATTGAATGGCCTTATTATTAATAAATCCAACAATGAACTGTTAATGTAATTAAAATTTAAAATGGATAATAGAAGAAACTAATCGAATTAATTAGTGAAATGGTTGGGGATTTGATCAATGGAAAATCAAATCAAAGATTGTGAATATGTAATAGAGTTTGGAAATAAAGCTTGAGTTGTATGGAATTGGATTAAAATAAAAATGATTTATGATGAAATAAATCCAATTCAAGTATGAATAAATTAAAATGAGAATGAACTTAAGTTATGAAATGGTGGTGAATTGAAGTAAATTAGCTTAAGTTTAAAGCTAGTTTGAATTTTCAAATGAATCCAATTCAAGAAAGAATGAATTAAATATGGCCTTGGGTATAATTCTAACCAAATTTAAATGGATGTATGAGAATGGCTAATTAAAGTAAATGGAATTTGATTACATGAGTATCAAATAAATTGGAAATGAAATTAAGTATGAAGTTGAAATAAATAAATTAACTTAAGATTAAAATTTATGGAAGGGTGATTTCGAGGGAAGTGTAAAGTTTGTTAAATAAAAGCTTGAATAATTTAAGTTGAATGAAATAAAATCCTTATTCGAATAGAAATAGTTGGATAAGGATTAAATTGAATAAATAAACTTCGATTGCTTATCAAAAGAAATTTAATTGCTTGAAATGAAAGTATGTTTGGCTTAATAAAGGTAAGATCTTGAGTTAAAAGTGAAAGATAAATGTGACTGGGTGTAAATGAGTGGAAGCGGGGGAAAATCAATGAGTGTGTGACTTATAAAATTGTAAAAGTGGAATAAATAAGCCAAAATAAAATATTTTATATCTTGGAAATGAAATAGACATCCAAACTTGAATTATAAAATTTGAATTGAACTCAGAAAATATAATGAAGTGATTTTGTAATAAAAATCAATATTTAATTGAAAATGGAAGTAAACTAGTTTGGGATAACTTAATAAGTTGAATTGAAAGTTAATAAACTTTGATTAAGACCTAGAATTGGGTTATAAATAATATTCAATGCATATTGTCAGTAAGCTAAATTGAAGTATTGTCGAATGAAAGAGTTAGAATTTGGATTGAATTAAAAATAAATTCAAGGGAGTGGAAATAAAATTTTGAATTGGCCTTATAATTAAATAAATACATTCAGAAATGAACTGTGAATGTGAACTAAAAATTTTCAAATGAATACATGAATAAACAAAGTGAGTTAAGTTAGTAAGTGAAATGGGTTTAGTAAATAAAAATCAAATCAAGAATATAAATCGGAGTTGTTTATAAAAAATATATATATAGCCTTGTTGTTATTATAAACTGGTGGAAGTAGCAGAGATTGATTTTTGAAATCAATTTAATCGAAAATGAGTTGTTTTGACATAAATATGAATTGAAGATAAGTAAACGAGTTGTAACTCACTTGTGATGGATGAAAATGATATATGAATCGGTTAAAAGCAAATTGAACTAGTTTGGAAATTATACAAATTGCTTATGGAAGTATTTATAATACATTACTTATATGTTGTAGCAGTTTAAATGAATGAAATGTTATAAATTTCATAGATATGTTACTTATGTGTTTAAATTGAGTAAGTACAGGTACCGAGAAGCCGTTTGGCTGGATTTTGGTCACGCTAGACGCTTAGAATATAAGTTGTTTGCTTAAAATTGCTAAATAAGGTACGCCTACGCAATAAAAATAGGAAATATGAACTATTTTTGGTTTTTCCGACTGTGTGGGTCGATGTATATATATTTATATCTTTTGTCAAATTGCAAAAGCTCCTCCGTACAAAGGAGACTCTGCCAAAAAATTTTAGAAATTTTGGGAGTTAGAAAAATTTTTGAAATTTTTTGGAAAGATTTTAGTTAGCGACAAAACGATTTCAAAATTGGAAACTAAAATAAAGTGGTGAATGAAACTAATTTAAAATAACGATATGAATGAATTATAAAAAAAATTAATTAAATATACAAAGTTGAGGATAAAATTGAATTCAGAAAGAAATGAAAGAATCAATTTGGAAAGAAATAGATATAAACTAAAGTGGTGAATTAAAAATAAATAAAGAAACATATTGAATGCTTATACTAGACTTAAGTTAGGAAAGGTGCATTCTCAATTGAAAATTGATATTACAAATATATTCTAAGTAATATTTGGATGAATAGATATTGACATTGGTAAGGAAGTCAATAATAAGTGTTGAAAGTTGTGATTGGATATTTGTGCTAAGCAGGATATGCAGGTAATATAAAAAGGAAAAGAAAATAGGTTTTTATTTCCGAAGATAAATTTGAATTCCTCGACAAAAAGGTATGTGTTTAAATTTTGGTATTAAATTTGATTGGGTTTTTAGATCAAGCCACTTGGCGTTTTGTTTTATTTTGGGATTTGGGAGCCCGTAGAGGCCTTTTGTAGTTGTACCGAGCTAGCCGCGCAAAGGAGACGCTGGCGAAATTTCTCGAAAATTTAGAGAGTTAGAAAATTTTTGAGATTGAAACTTGAATGGTTAAACAAATAGTATAGTTTGAAACTATGGGAGAGTTGAGAAGTTAATAAGAGTGATAATGGATCTTTTATAAAAAGATAGTTGGTTAGATGTTGAATTGTTGGTTTTGGGGAATAAGTAAACGGGTATTGGACCATTCTTCCTAGTTAGTAATTTCAGGGACGAAATTCTTTTAAGGGGGGAGGAATGTGGCGACCCGGAATTTTCGAGCATTTAAAATTGGAATGTTTAATTGATTTTAAATATTCATTAGAGTAATTTTAACTTGAATTACGAATATCACTATTTATTTGATAATTAAATTATTGAATTAAATAGGTGAAGTTGGGTAAAATGTTGAATCTGAAATTTTGAAGCCTTTTTAAATGATTTGAAGGCTTATAAAATTTATATTGATAACACTAAGGATAATAGAAATTTTAAAATTAAATTTAACAGTGAACTATTCAGTTTTGAAAATTTTATCGTTTTAGATTGAATTTAAAAATAGCCATCCGAGGCACAGTCTCGGAATTCGACGAAACCAGTTCCATTGGATTTGTAGTATCGAATTATTATCGGATTTCAAATTTCATATTTATCAGAGTTATTGTGTGAGCGTACGATATATAAACGTGTTGAAATCTATATCGAATTCAATTTAAATTTGTATTTATATTTGGTCAACATCAGCTGAAATTATATCAATATCAAACCTTTTCATCACTTCAGCTGTTTTTAACTTCACCTCATATCACTGTAGCAAATCCATTCAATCACACAAGCGTATCCAACACGTGATTCCTTTTCCTTTCTTTTAATAAGCACGAACCCTTTCTTCTTATTTCAGTAACGAAATCAAATAACAAAAAAATAAGTCAGTAATGGCCGAAGTTCCATTCCCTTCTAATCGAATTCGAATACACTCCTCAAATCTTCGAATTCGAAATCGAATTCGCTTCAAACGATCGCCTCTCGCGTACGAATCTATCAGAGTCGATTTTGACTCTGACAGAGGGTTCGCATCTAATCGCGTGCGAAGGCAGACGTGGATCGAAGAATAGGTTGCGTGGGCGATTTCGACAACAATGGTGATTGAGTGAGCGAGTTCGGCATCGATGGGAGGAGCCGATCGATTATCATCCTGGTTGAGAGCGAGCAGATCTCGCGTGCGATTGGAGGTTTAGTGGCGAATCGTCTGGATGAGGCAGAAGGTATTCACGTTTTTATTTTTATTTTTTTCAATTAAACTTATATATGTACAGAACAGTAAACAGAAAATTTATTAATAGTAAAATTTATATGCTATTTAGTTTTCAGTTAAGGATTTTTACATATAAATATATGTAGTAAGGTAAAATTTCTGTTATTTACAGAGAACAAGAAAAAAATTTGCAGTTTATTTAAAACAATTTTTGTTTTTGTTAATAGGTGTGAATATAGTTTTTGAAATCTATATAGGTATTTTTATAAATATATGTAGGTTCAAAAATACGAAATAAATAAATATATATATATATATATATATATATATATATATGATGGATTTGGGGGTTAAACTGTTTAATTAACCTATAAAATGATTTTGGTTACTAAAATTATTTAAGGAAAAATTAGTTGAAATTACACTATTAAATGTTAATAGACTGTTCGGTTAGTTCAAGGATTAACAAACCATCTAATGTTTATGCAAGGCCTAAAATCATGAAGAAACAAGCCGTTTGGAATGGATTGCCAACAGCAAAATAAAGATGAGTTAATCTCACTTACTTTAAATTCAAATTTAAATTTAAATGATTAAATTTAAATAATTGTTTGAGTGGTTGAATTGATTGATGTGCTGTAGTATGGTATCTTTTGGGATTGATATTTATATTGTGCTAACGTCTGTGGATGCAGGGAAAACAGGTTGGAGGGATCCAACTGGATCCCTCAACATTTAATTAAAATTATTTAATACCCTCTGTTGTGATTATTTGATATTCTATGATGAACTTTATTGGAATATTGAATGCTATGGTTCGATTGGATATAATTGGGTATAATGAATTATCAAATATATATATATATATATATATATATATAAATTGAATTTTGGAAGGAAAATAAAAGAATTGAATTTGTAACAAAATAATTATAGAAAATTTGAATAAGTTTAAGAATGAATTGGAAAGAAATAAAGTGACTTTAAAATTTTAATAAATAAAACTAGAGTATAGAAAGGAAATTTTGAATAACAGGAAGTTAATGAATTTTAAACTGTAATGTTATTATTTAAGAGAACAAAACATTTATTTAAAATTTAAGATTTAAATTATTGAAAGAAATAAAGAAGAATGGGGAAAGACCTGAATTTGTATATTTCAGGTAAGAGATTTAAAATCAAACGAATAATAATAATAATAATAATAATAAGAAGTCCACAATTAATGAATTTTGAAAAGAATTGATTAAGTAATGAAATTTATTTCAAATGGAGTGAATTGGAAATCAATTTGGGAAATTGATTTAAGTGATTGAGATTGGAAATTCTCCCTGAATAACCAAGTACGTTTTTCAAAGTAAATTTTTAAAATATAAGTCAAAAGTTTTAAAGTTGTTTTAAAAGAAAATTTTGGAAAATTTATTATTTCTAATATTTAAACTCTAAAGTAAGTATTTCCTTTTAATCTTATGATAGTGATTATTTATAAAAGTGTAACTTAGTGTTATGTTATAAAAGAGTGAGAACCTAGTTTTATATTTTATAAAGCAACCTTATTTTAAAATATTCATATAATATATATTTTTTAGCCAATTATTGAAGTAGTTTTAACTTAAATGTTTTAAAGTAAATTCCAAAGTAAGTATTTTCTTTAAATCTATTATTATAATATTTATTTAAAGAATGATTTGGTATTTTGTTTAAAGAAGAAAATCTAGTTATATTTATAAGTAAACTTATTTTAATTATTTCTAAATTATTATTTTAAATTAAGTACTAAAGTAAATTTTCTAAATTAAATGTTAAACATATTTTACAATAAAGTGTTTGAAATTATTTTAGAAATCTAAAATCTTGTGCTTGGTAATTCCAATGGAAATAGAAAATACTTGGAATTTATTCTGAGAAAGGAAGATAGTTTGAAAGTTGTTTTCAAAAGGGGTTTGAAAGGTGAAAATATATCTTGTAAAGATAGTTTGAGATAAATAAATAATTTGGAAAATTATTTATTGTGTGATGGTTGTTGTGAATATATTGATAGTTAAATCACCGACTATCAATATTGGAAAAATGCGTTGATCGTTTCGAAAAGACCGGGATCGAGATTTATTTCTCGAAAACCACTTCGATCCGGTTTGTACATTTCGTGGAAACGAGTGTGGATGCGAAGATGGAGCAATGAAGTGCAAGGGCTAGTCGCTACTAATCCTGAGGATATTTCCAAAATGGATGTAGTAGGAATAGTGCCTTCGGTTCCGTTCGAACCCGGGACGGACTTGTATGGATGAATGCTTGCGAAACATCGTCAGATGGACGATGGGCATTCTAAGGAATATGTTCTAAAAAGGAAACGCTTAGCCTCAAGCCTCATCAAATGGGAATGACTGAAAATCAGGGGTTATGCAGCAAGGCTAGGTGGGTAGCACCCAAGCAGGGTGAGGTCATCCCTGTCTAGATGTCCCTTTTTATTTCGGCTTAGTGGGCGGTTGTTGATCCCAACCGCGGGGTGATCTCGCTCGGGATTATCCAGTAAGGGGTAGTCCTGGTCTTGTGTTGCAGTGGAGCGGGCGTACTCCTCGGTACTATGATCTAGGCCACCAACTGTGACAGGTGGTACCCCAGTGCCTTGTCATTAGTTGGAAATCCATTCTCCCGACGAGCCTTGTACGCTAGTAGCTGGAATTTAATAATGTAACAATTTCGGCTATTTTTTAAGTATTTGTATATAGACCCTATTATAATATCAGAGGATTTCTATAAAAATCGTTTTAGCTATCGTAAGGTAAAAACCCGATGTTTGTGTCAAAATTGGGCACAACACTCTTCGGAAGTTTTTGAAGAGATAATAAATAAAGAAAGCAAATTAAAATGAGGATTATCTAACAAAAACTCCAAGCAACAGAAAATAAATTGCACAGAAGACAGCAATTTAGAGTGGTTCGGCAATTTGCCTACGTCCACTATGAAGCTTTGTTATTTTATTGCTCGATATCCGGAGAAACAACTTTTATATGACTAAGTACAGCAGTTCTTAAGCAAAAATTCGAAGTCAAAGGCAGCGGCGGTGCTCTGAAGTGATTCTGGCGGCGTCCGGGCGTGCTTTATCTCTCGAAATTCTCCGATCCCCTTTCTGAATGACCAGGGGCTCTATTTATAGGTGTTGGAGGCTGATATTTCTCCTAAAATCTGGGAAGACCACTTCTGACACGTGCAGGGGGCCCACATGGCTAATTCTGGAGATCCGGGCCCGCTTTTGGATCGATTCGACCCTTGGTTCGAATCGATCAAAAAAAGTGTCCAATCGGGATGAAACTTGGCGTGGCCATACTTCTATGTACGTGCAAGCTCCTGTGAAAATTTCATGGCATTTGGACTTGTAGATCTCAAGTTATGATCGATTCAAGATTGTATTTCTGGTCAACATGCGCGCTTCGAATCCATGGCCTTCGAATCGATAGGGTCGAATCCCTGGGTTTCAGCAGCTACAATTTGATGGGTTCGATGTTATGGATTCGAAGATACCCTTATGCGCGTCCTTCGCGTCGTTCAGTGTGTCTCGTTGTTGGCCGATGCGAAGTCTTCTTTGCTTGATGGATTCGAAGGACCTTCACGGGATGGAGTCGAAGATAGGAATTCTTCGAGGGATTCGAACCAAGGCAGGTGTGGATGGGTTCGAAGCATGGCTACCTCTGATGGATTCGAATGAAGGCATGTCCCTGATGGGTTCGAAGGCAGGATTGCCTTGATGGATTCGAAGGCAGGGTTCGAAGGTATACCCTTTTGATTCGATCAATCGTGCGTTCCTTCGTATCGATCAAGGCGTTCCATGGTTCGATCGATACGAAGGGTTCTCTGCTCCATGGATTCGAAGATGGTTATGAATTGGAGTCGAGGCTTCTTGGACTTCATGGATTCGAACGTTGCTCCTGCTTATGGATTCGAACCTTGATCGATTCGACCCTGGGTCTCTCCGATGGATTCGAGATAAGGCCTACCCTCCTTATTTTCTCTTGGCGACATCTTGAGCATATGAACTCGGATCTCCCCGAAATTTGAAACGCGGACTTCTTCGATCTTTCTGGTCATGTCCTATCAATTGTGGATCAATCTGGACTCGGACAAAATTCATCGATATCCATAGCGAAGAGAAGTGCAACCAATCTCTGAGACGAACTGTCCTTTGTTTTTGGCCAATCTCTTGGTATCACGGCTTTGCCAAAAAGCGGGATAACATTTTGCCCCCCAAAGTACGTCTTGTGGGAACATGACGTGCTTTGAATAGTTGCCATTTCTTTCTGAAAAAATCATTGCCCTCTTTTTGTTGAGACTCGTACGCTGTATTACTGTAACCTTGCCTTGATATGATTGATTGCTGAATAGTAGCGCTTAGCCACTGGCTGTTGTTGTTGTAACAGGATGACTGTTTGATCCCGATGTCCTTTGATGGATTCGAAGTCACGTCTGTTCGAATCGATCGTCTTCGAGTCGACGGTTTTTTTTTTTTTCCAGCCTTGTCCTAGTGCTTCCTTGAATCGATGATGCCTCGCATCGATAAAGTTGGGATGGATTCGATCGTGCAAGGGATCTGAAGGTAACGGGTTCGAAGTGGGATATGGATTCGGCCATGTGATGGATTCGAAGTTATGGCTTTTCACTGTGATGGATTCGAATGCAATGGGCTATCGAGTGCTTGTTCGAATCGATGGGATCTGGCGAGTGACCGGCGGTAGGAGGTAAACACAACCGGGAGTCGAAAAGCCGCGCGTTTTCTGTGGAATCCATATAAATATCCAAGGCCGTCCTCATTTTTACTTCTTACTCTTCTCTTTTTACTGTAGTTCTACCTTCGAATCGGTCCTCCAACGTCAGATACAACTGCATTCTGCACGAATCGATCCAATTTCTCCAAGTTTCTCACCGCCATCGAATCCAATCAGGTAGGTCAAGAGATCGATCCGAGTGTAGAACAATGAAAACTGAAAATTTGACATCGACTTCAATCTTCTCTTTCGAAACCCATGAGTGATAGTGAGGTCTAAAGTGGGTTGAGTCGATGGATCTGGGGATTGAGGCCATTCAAGTCGTATCGATTCTGAGTGTCATCAGGGAGAAGTGTAGGCAATGTTGGTTGTTATCCTCCTTCCTTGCTTCGCATCGATTAGGGCATAGGTAGTTCGAACCGATCAAGAAGGTGAAGCTTCGAATCGATGTAGGAATAGGTAGTTCGAATCGATCAAGATTGTGAGATTTCGAACCGATGGATTCGAAGGACCGTGCTGATCGATTCGAAGTGTCAATACCCTGATCGATTCGAAGATGTGCAGCGTTGATCGATTCGAAGTTACGCGAAGCTAATGGATTCGAAGTACCTTCTCCACCCTAAAGCTGCATCGAGTCGACCTTCCTGGCTTCGAGGCGCATGGATTCGAACGTCTTCGATTCGACTCGTATCGATTCGAGTCGATCGATTCGAACGTTCGAACATATTAAACTTCTAACTCTATGATTGGCTCCAACTTTTGAGTCTATGACCAACTTCAAGTTTGAACTTTTTGTTGAGCTCAATGAACTTTAGCATACTTGACCCCGACGAGCTTCGGCCTTGCATAATCGAATCTAACTTGACATCTCCATTGAAGCTCGTCGATGGCACCATGACTTAAACAAAACACAATAAGTTTATTACTTGAACTAGCCAATAGCTTCTGGGTGGCGTGAAAGTGACGGTCAGCGATGACGGTCGTTTTCATTCTCAAATCCAAAATTTCGTAGTTTGGACACCTCGTTTCATCTTTGTAAAGTCTGCTTAAAATTTTTTTTTTAGCACTTATATTGCACAACATATTCATACACTCTGCACCGCGGGAATGCTTGGGTTTTTAAGTTTTTAACGCCACTTTCTGGTGAGTTAGTTAATTATGGAGTCTTCGAGTTCTCAACCACAAGAAGCACAAAGCTCTCCCTTTCCAATGCTTGAGCTCCCGGACATCCCTCCTGAAGTCGTAGATCCGGCTCCGGACGAATTGCCGGAGGCCATATTTATCGAAGATCCGGTCGATTCTGTTCAATCCAATATCTCAGAGTCTCTGTTGGGCCGGTTATGTTCGAAACACAACATATCTTTGGACGACGTTCTATTACCCAGTGCCAGCGATAGACCACACAACCCTCCTGAGGGATATACTGCTTTTTACCGCCATGCCTGTGCGGTTGGATCTCTTCCTCCTTTTAACCAATATATCAGAGAGATGTTGTCGTATTTAGGAATCGCTCCTTCACAGCTTCATCCCAACGGGCATGCATTACTAAACAGCGTGTTCGTCATATTTATGGATTGCCTTTTTCGCCCGCCAAGACCTAACGAGATCAGGCACATCTTCAATTTTAAGAGTAGAGGTGATAGCCCGTCTTTCACTTTTCTCGAGGCGGTCAGGAACTGCCAGGTCGTGACTGGGGCTTGGACCAGGCTTAGTTATTTCAAGAACGAGTGGTTTTTTGTTCGTTGCCCCCCAGGGTTTGCCAGGAGATGGTTATCCATACGTAAGCATCATAATTCGTTATTGAGTGGTCATTCTTAATACTTTACATTAATATTCTGCTACTCTCGCAGCCATCATTTCAAGACCTGCTGGTGGGCATTATAGGGGCGTCGTTCAAAGCTTGCAAAGGGTTCCCCATGACTTAAGGCACATAGATTTGCTATTGACCGATGATAACTTAAGGACACTGGGTTTGATTGAGATGGGCCAGAGTATTGTGATTGAAGGTTTGGCGAAATCGGCCTCGAGGAAGAAGAAAAAAGTGGCAAAAAGAAGACCTGGCGTTGTAATAAGAGAAATGAGCGATGACGAAAGAACGCCCACAGATACTGATATAGCTGTCGACCTTTCCCGAATAGAAGAGGGTCATAAAGGCAAGGCTGTTGTACCTAAGCTTAAGAGACGGAAGTCTGTAGTTGTAACCCGTTCCCAACCTGGGGTTACCGTTTCCCGTGCTTCTCCTTGTCAGTCTGGAGACCTTTTCACCGGGTTGGACGATATTCCCATTCCGGACTACGTATCTCTCCATCACGGGTCCGGGCTGGAAGAGCTCCGGGGAGCGCTTGACATAAGCGATTCTTTACCCGTTAGTGTAATCGACGCTTCTGGTTGGTCGGGGGGTTTGCGCATTTATTCACTTTTCACGACATTTCACGACTTCCACACGCAGTGCAGTGTTTTTTCTTGGTACTTAATCGAATTGTTCCTTTTTTTTTACAGGCATCATGTCGAATCGTCCTTCTACACTTGACAAACTTCGGCGAGTACACCATTCTTCATCCTACTATGAGTCTCGCCGCAGGGATTCTGACCGAGATCGTGAGCGGAGGTATTATGAGCAGGAACACCGTGATAGGGACCATTCCCGACACTATTCCAGCCAGGAACATTCTGATAGGGACCGAAGGTATCGTTCACCCTCTCGTTCTCCTCCGTCGTCCAGGGGCCAAGTGCATGTAGTTGAGACTTCGCGGCAACAATCATCTCAACAAATTTCTAAACCTGGTCCACATCGCTCAAGGACCGACACAGCCACGACCGTAACCGTAGAGGAAGCACCCCTTGAACCGTCTGGTGAAGGGGCTATTAGAATTGCTCAGTTGAAAAAAGACTTTCCAGAGATATGCTTTGACGCCTATATCTTTCCGCCCAACCTCAAGAGAATTCCCGAAGAGGCCGTGCACACTGCCCTCAGCTATACTCGGGATTTTTATGCTCAATATAAAGAGTGGTACAGGGCAGCTGTTAAAGCCTCAAAAGTAGCCTTCGAACGAGCCAAAGTTATTGAGAGCTTGGAAGCAGACTTGGCTCAGAAGAACCGTATCGTTGACGTTCTTCAATCTGAAACGGAGTCTTCTCGCAAAGCTGAACTGGAGTCGTTACAGAAGGTCGATGAGACATTGGCTGAGATGGCAAAAATGCAACAAGCGCACTGTACTTTAGTTGAGGATTTAGGCCATCGATACAAAAACGTTGAGGCCGAGCGAGATGCGGCGGTCAGGGAACTTGAGGAGTTAAAAGCTAAATTCACCAGTTTAAATAAGGAAAAAGATGATGCTAATGCGGCTGCACAGGAAGCGTGCGAGCAAGCTGTGTCTCTTCGAGCCGAGCGAGACGCAGCGGTTGCTAAGGTTGGAGCGGTGGAAGCAGAGGTAGAAGGGAGAGTTCAAGCGGAGATTTTCAGAGTAGAAGCTGAATTTGACGATCTTCTCGACACTTATAATGCCAATGTACTCGAGCATAGGAATCTCTCGTGGCTCGGAGATTATTCTGCACTCCTGCTCAGTGCTTGAAAAAAAATGGTGGCGAATAAAAGAGCATCTCTCCCTGAAGGTGCCGTAGATGAGTTTGAACTTGAATCTCGCTTATTGAACGAAGAGGAAAGGAAACTCCTCCACGACGCGATGATCACCGCTGAGAGGGAGAGACTTGGGTTTCATCATGTAGAGATGGGTGAAGGTTCTGGAGCCGCACATGACAGTGAGAATGTTCCAGTTGATGCTCCAACCCCATCTGGAGTCATTACTACAGCTGCTCCACAAGTTATCCCTGCTTATAATCCGGATCGACCGGAATTGTCTCCCGGTACATCTACCGCTTCTGAACCTGTTCTATCAACAAGCCACAGCAAAGAAGGTATTATAAATGTTGCTTTAAGTGTTTCTGGAATTTTGAACTTGTAGTCGATCTTTTGACCATTTCTCTTGTGTTTTAATCAGTGACTGAAAGCGATGCGTCGGCACTTCCAATTCCACAAGTTTCGCAGCCAACGCTAGGAGCCGTTGTTACTGAGGCCATCACGACCACTGTTTTTACCAGCGAGATGGGAGGAGGGAGCTCGATGTCGTTTGATGTTCAGATGATCGAGGAGCTCCTCAAACAACCTTGTGAACCTTTCCCTGACCCTTCCTTTACAATGGGTGGTGTTACCTCTTCTTTTAGCTCATTTATACCGACCGTCCCTGTTTCCAGCGCTGATCGATCAATCCGAGAAGAGGAAATTCTTGCTGAGATAAGTGCTGAAATGGCTACGGAAGTTGGTGGTTCTGGAGGCGATGTTGCTCCACCAAGCTTAACTTCTTCAATCATTACTTCTCTCACCAGCACTGTTATAACTTCTAGTGTTGAAGCTTCACCACCCGCTACGGCTCCTCCGCCCTTTAGTTCGCCCTCTAAAAAGGATCTCTGTCCCTTCTAGTTCTGAGGAAGATGTAGATATCATGCCAGACCCTGAGGACGCTCCAAAGAAGGACAAGAAATCTCGAAAGAAGCCGGGTAGCGGGTCTAGTGGCTCAACCCCAAAGAAGAGACATCGGAAGAAGAAGGACTGAACTTCTTGTTTTGTCATGCAGTCGCGAAGCAGAATTTCTTTTTACTTCTCTTTTTGTCGGTTGTGTATGAGTGTGGATCCGGCATCCACTTTATGAGTTGTTTTTGGTTTTATCATGTAATCAAACTCTTTTTTCGTTTGTTAATAAAATAGAAAACAGCTCTTTTCTTATTTGCTTAAGTATTGATTAGCTTATGCCCACATATGCTATAAGCCTTCTATACATGTCCGCACTTCGGGGACTTAACATAATTTGCCGTTAACGGTTTAGTGTACTTGTGGTGTTTTCACCGTTAAGTAGAGTTTGTTTTTTATTTGCCGAGTTTGAGAATCTTGGTCGCGAGTTGTAGTCGACGAATAATCGAATTTCGGACATTACATTGCTTCGGTTAGCGATTAACACTTAGCTTTTTTGCCCCCTAGTCTCGGGGAATAACATTTGTGTTTTGGTGGTTGAGTGTGTTTAACGTAAACCTTAAGCACGTTTCCACATTCTGGGGACTTAGGAAAATTTGTAATCGATAACTTGGTTCGCACTATGGGAATTTGAGAGTTATCGACGTTTTGCAATATGGTTCGCGCTCCGGGAACCTGGAATTGACGTTTACACTTCATTCCACGCTCTAGGAATCTGGAGTTAGCGTGGATCCTCCGGTTCGCGCTCCGGGAACCTGTAATTTATGTTTGTACTCCAATTCATACTCTAGGAAGTTGGAGTCAGCCGATAGATGGTCAGTCACACCTGTTCGGGCTTTTTGGGAATTTGTTCATACTCTGCGAATGATGGATTTGATGTTTATACTCCAATTCACACTCTGGGAAGTTGGAGTCCGTTCGCACTCTGGGAACGAATTATTTTAATGTTTATACTCCAATTCGCAATCCGGGAAGTTGGAGTCCGTTCGCACTCTGGGAACGAATCATTTTAATGTTTATACTCCAATTCGTGCTCCGGGAAATTGGAGTCCGTTCGCACTCTGGGAACGAATTGTTTAACGTTTATACTCCAACTCGCGCTCCGGGAACCGAGAGTTGAAGTTTATACTCCAATTCATACTTTGGGAATTTGGAGTTGGCGGGGGGATTGTCGTGTGTCAATCCCCGTGAATGTTGATGTAGTGTTGTGTCCCCGAGTTTGGGTTTCACTTAGTGAGTGACTGGTCGCATCACAATCACTCCCTACCTGAATAAGTCCCTCCCCGTGATGGGACTTAACCCTTCGTGCATTGTAATATAATGCGTCATATTCAGTAAACCACGGCTCTGGCTCGAAGGGATGGCATTTTATTGCTGAAACGAAAGAATACGGCAAAGTCAGTTGCCTTATTACAAATTTAAGTCTCAAAATACTAGAATAAAATGCAAAGAAGTAAATTGAAAGAAAGTAAATAGGTAAAATTTCTCATATGTAGTAGCGACGAAGACTTTCGCTATTCCAAGCTCTCGGCAAGGTAAAACCGTCAACTGTTGACAATTTGAATGTGCCATCTCCGAGTTTTTGTGAAATCACATACGGTCCTTCCCAATTTGGCTTCATGTGTGAAGGGACCGGATAAACTCTTTTGAGTACGAGATCGCCGAGTTCGAAGGTTCTCGGACGGACCTTGGCGTTGTACAGTCGGGCGACTTGATTACGATATGCGGCTGCCCTCAAATCAGCCTCTTCGCGCTTCTCATCGAGTAAATCCAAAGATTCAGCAAGTAGTATGGCGTTTGTTTTCGGATCGTAATATGTTACACGATGGGAATGCACTTCCATTTCGACTGGAATGACGGCTTCAGAACCATAAGATAAGGAAAACGGAGTATGACCGGTTGCAGTTTTATGGGTCGTTCGATAGGCCCATAATGCCATAGGGAGTTCGTCAACCCATATGCCCCCAGCTTTTTCCAGTCGCTTCTTTAGAATGGACTTGATAACTTTATTAACTGCTTCAACCTGACCATTTGCTTGTGGGTGTGCCACTGCTGAGAATTTCTTCTGGATGTGAAATCGTTGGTAGAAATTTTTGAATTCAGCACTGTCGAATTGAGTTCCGTTATCGGTAATGATAGTATGTGGGAGACCAAAACGGCAGATGATGTTACGCGCTACAAAGTTGATTACTTTCTTTGTTGGGATTGTCGCAAGGGGTTCAGCTTCAGCCCATTTGGTGAAATAATCAACCGCGACGATGGCGTACTTCGCGCCACCTTTGGCCAGAGGCAATGTGCCGATGATATCCATTCCCCACACCGCAAATGGCCAAGGACTGACCATCTGGGTTATCTCAGTAGGCGGGGCTCTTGAAATTCGAGCATGTTTCTGGCATTTGTCACATTTTCTAGCGTAATCTGCAGCATCGCGATTAACGGTAGGCCAATAATACCCATATCGAAGTATCTTCTTTGCTAGTGCTTGCCCCCCAGTGTGATCACCACATTCTCCTTCGTGTACATCGTGTAACACTCGTTTGATTTCATCGTGTGCGATACACCGGAGGAGAGGAACAGAGTATCCTCTCCGATACATGACTCCATTCTGAATAACAAACCGTGAAGCCTTTCGCAGAACTTGTCTTTTCTCACTTCGCCGCTCGGGCAATACACCGTGTTCGATATAATCTTGATAAGGAGTCATCCATGACTCCTTGGTGGAGGTTGCTTCAATTGCGACATCAGTCTCCCTTCGATCAATGCTCGGAGATGATAGGGTTTCAATCGGAACAACCCCCAACTGCTGAGCCCCACCCGTGCTTGCTAACTTTGCCAATGAATCAGCTTTCTGATTGTGCTCTCGGGGTATGTAGAAAATGGCATAGTAATCGAATTGATTAAGTATCTCTAGAACTTGAATTAGATAAGCGGCCAGTCTTCGATCTTTGGCTTGATATTCACCTCGGACTTGATACACTATCAATTGGGAATCACAATAGATCTCTACAGCGATGATTTTCAGATCACGGGCAAGTTTTAGTCCGGTAAGTAGAGCTTCGTACTCTACTTCATTGTTGGTTGCGCGGAACTCGAATTTCAAAGCATAACATATGGATCGTCCTTCGGGGGTCTCAAGCACTATCCCAGCTCCTGAACACCGATCGTTTGACGCACCATCGGTGTACATCTTCCAGATGTATTCGGGAGATGTGCTGGTTTCGGGCAAGTCTTCAGGAATAGTGAATTCGGCTATAAAATCTGCTAGGACTTGGCCGTGAATGGCTCTCCTTGGAGTATAAGTGATGTCGAATTGACTTAGTTCGATGTTCCACTTCAGTAACCTACCAGACGTCTCAGGCCGCGTAAGGACCTGTCGTAACGGCTGATCGGTGTACACAGTAATAGGATGAGCCTGTAAATATGGCCGGAGCTTCCTCGAGGCAATGACTAGGCAATATGCCAGTTTTTCAAGCTTTGGATAATTTCTCTCGACTCCGGTTAATCGTTTACTCACGTAGTAGACCGGCTTTTGCACTCGGTCTTCCTCCCGAATCAATGCAGCACTGATCGCATTCTCTGATACTGCCAGGTAAAGATATAACTGTTCATGATCTACAGGCTTTGAGAGGATTGGCGGTACGGAAAGATGCTGGATTAGTGATTGAAATGCGCCCTCGCAGTCCGTGTTCCATTCGAAGTTTCGTTTTCCCTTTCGAATTAAATCGAAAAATGGGAGGCATTTGTCGGTCGATTTTGAGATAAACCTGCTCAGCGCTGCCACTTTTCCGTTAAGACTCTGAACTTGCTTTATAGTTTTTGGAGTTTGTAGATTTCTGATTGCCCAAATCTTTTCGGGGTTGGCCTCTATTCCTCGGGCATTGACAATGAACCCAAGAAATTTTCCGGATGCGACTCCGAAGTGACACTTGAGTGGATTAAGCTTCATTCCGTATTTCCGGAGGATGTCGAACATTGATTCCAGGTCCCTGACATGATCACTAGAATATCGTGACTTCACCAACATGTCATCTACATATACCTCCATAGTCTTTCCAATCTGATTGGCAAACATTCGGTTGACTAAGTGTTGATAGGTCGCGCCAGCATTCTTTAATCCAAAAGGCATGACTTTGTAGCAGTACAACCCCAAGTTGGTTACGAAGCTTGTACGTTCTTGATCCGGTACATGCATGGGTATCTGGTTGTATCCCGAGTAAGCATCCATGAAAGATAGCAATTCATGTCCAGCGGTTGAATCTACCAGTTGATCGATCCGGGGGAGTGGAAAGCTGTCTTTTGGGCAGGCTTTATTTAGGTCAGAGTAATCGATACACGTTCTCCATTTTCCATTCGGTTTTCGGACAAGTACGGGATTGGACACCCATTCTGGGTATAAAGCGTCTCTAATGAACCCATTTGATTTCAACTTATCGACCTCTTCTTTCAGGGCAGCAGATCTCTCTGGATCCATACTATGCCTTTTCTGCTTGACCGGGATATATCGCGGGTCAATGTTCAAGGTGTGGCTCGCAATGTCGGGCGAGATTCCGCACATATCAGAGTGTGTCCAGGCGAACACGTCAAGATTCTCCCGGAGAAAATCAACCAATTCCTGTTGTGTCTTTCGGTCAAGTTGAGACCCAATCTTCAATATTCTCGAGTCGTCGTGATCATCACCAATCGGGACATCAATAGTCAGCTCGGCCGGAGAAGCCTGACTTTCTGTAGATTTTTCTTTATTATCATTATCCCTCGGATCAAGATCCTTTTGGAATTGGTTGTGGTGCCCAGGCTGGAGCCCAGGCGCTAGTTGTCAATCGTCAGTCAAACGGGCGCAGAGAGATTCCTCTACGCCTTTTCCTTTCTCTTTCCGCTGCGCCTCTCGCAGCTCAGCAACATAACAGGCTCTTCCAGCAGCCTGATCTCCTTGTACAACTCCTATTCCGTGGTCAATAGGGAACTTCAGAGTTAAATACCATGGGGCGATAGCAGCCCTAAATTCGGCAAGGGCCGGTCGGCCCAAAAAAGCATTGTATGGGGAAGGAACATCTAAGACAACAAATTGCAATATCCGAACTCTTCGGCATTCTCCCGCTCCCAACTCTACTGGCAATTCGACTATTCCAGTTGGTATTGTTGCACTCCCATTAAAGCCGTGGACGCATGATTGACAAGGCTTTAAGTCCTTAGCTTCCATTTTCATTAAATCATATGCTCTTTTAAATAAGATATTCACAGAACTTCCGCTGTCTACCAGGATCCTCTTCATCCAAGCAGGACCAACTTGAGCGGATATAACCAATGGGTCAATTGTGGGAGCTTCGACTTTATCAGCATCTCGATTTCTAAACACTATTTCATCAGTCATTGTCTTTTGTTGCTTAGCCGGTGTTACGTCTTCCGAATTGCTGCAACATTCAAAGTCCACATGCCTGATTGATCTAGCATATGACTCCATTTCCCTCCAACTTCTGTCAGCTGGATGAGGACCACCGCTTATCGTATTGATAACCAACCTTCCGCCTGTGCGAGCAGGTTCACCGTTTCTTTCCTGATTCTGTGTTTGATTTTGATTAGATGGACCCGCTCCACCAGACTGCGGTGTCCTAACAAACTGTTCCAACTTTCTTTCTCTAATCAACTTTTCAATGAGGTCTTGCAAATGTCTACACTCATTGGTATTATGCCCATAACTTTCATGAAACCTACAAAACTTCCCTGTCTGAATTTGCTTCTCCGATGAAGGCTTCAGAGCAGGCTTCTTGTATTGCATAGTATTACAAGTCTGTAAGTAAACATTTTCCAGCGACGTGTTAAGCGGTGTATAATTGTCAAACATTGCGGCCCTACGCCTCGGCCCACGACTTTGATTTTGCTTCTTGTTTCGGTTATCACCATTTCTTGATTGCTGGGCCTGTTTATTTTGAATATTCAATTCGACTTTTCCCGAGTTTTCTCCGGATTGTTTAACTGCAACATTACTCTGAATCCCTTCGCTACTGGGCCTTGCATCGTCCTGCTTCCTAGACTGTTTCGCATCCTCTCGTCTCAAGAATTGAGCAGCTTTGGAATAGAAACGGTCCAACGATGCGGGAGGTTTCCCGGCTAGCCAATTTCTAAATTCGGAATCAGGGTCGATTCCTTTAGTCAGGGCCATTAGAATGGAATTATCATTAGGGTTGGTAATCTCTGCGCATGCAGCATTGAATCTCTCCAAATATCGTCTAAGTGTTTCTCCGGGAGCTTGAGTAACACTTGATAGGGTATTAACATCTTTAGGTCGGGCAATATGCATGCGAAATTGTTCAACAAATTTAGTAGCTAACTGGTCAAACGAAGAAATAGATCGGGGTGGTAATCGGGTGAACCACATTGTCGCAATTCCCCCTAAGGAAATAGGAAAACTGCGACACTTTACTACGTCATCAGCTCTTGCAGCAGTCATTGACCATTCATATTTCAGAACATGTTGATTTGGGTCGGAATTTCCTTCATACATGGGAAGGGTTGGCATTCTGAATCGGCGAGGAGGTTCAGCATACAATATGTCATCAGTAAATGGGGTATGACTCCGGGAGATTCCCCAGTCGTCATTCGTTAGGCCTTGACTCTCGCGAATCATTCGCCGCACCATGGCTGAGAAGTCTGGTATTGGAAAATTCTGTGGGTGGTGAGCCAAAGTATGGTCGGGTTCCATAGTGCGAGGTGGGATCGGATGCTGTCGACGATCCTCATCTCGCCTCCTTGGCTCGATATCTTCTGGGATATATGGCTCTGGAGCCTGTCCCTGCTGATGATAATTTTGATTGGAGTGATCTCGAGCATCAACCCCTATGTCAACTGCAGCGGTTGTAGCAGCTCGACCATCTGCAGTGTACTGAGGAATAGTGCCTCCTCGGGAGGAGGGTCCGGTATGGAAGCTGGTGGAAGGGCCAACCCTTATCTGCCCAACGGTTACTGCCTGTTGACAGTCAGCGGCTTGCGTATGATTTCCGTCTAGCCTGGGACGGATAGATCGGGTATTGTAATCTGAGGAAGCGGAGCTTTCGGTGGAAGAACGAGTAGCTTGGTCCCTTTTGGATTTTCTTCGTTTTTGGTGATTTAGTTGATTGGTCAATTCAGCATTAGCGAGCAATTGCTCAGTTAGCTGTTGTTTGCTCTGGGTTAATTCTTGAAGTAGTGCTTGGAACTCTTGCCTCGTAATCGGCCCTGACTGATCCGTATGCCCAACAGCATCTTGGTTAGTGGATTGTAGTTGTGTGGGGTTTTGCCTATCCCGGCCTTCCTGATCACCAATGTTGGAAGTGGTTCTTGTACTCACCATTTTGAAACGTTGAATTCTTTCCTAGACTTTTGAAAAATCTGAGTAGAATGGAAGGAGTTTGAATACGAAATCTGGATCTCCCTCTTAGATTTATGCAATCCGGTATCGAAGATAGATCTAGGGAGCAGGAGAAAAAACTGGGTTTTTTTTTTCTCAGTGAAAGCACCAAAGTGTTTGTGTCAAAATTGGGCACAACACTCTTCGGAAGTTTTTGAAGAGATAATAAATGAAGAAAGCAAATTGAAATGAGGATTATCTAACAAAAACTCCAAGCAACAGAAAATAAATTGCACAGAAGACAGCAATTTAGAGTGGTTCGGCAATTTGCCTACGTCCACTATGAAGCTTTGTTATTTTATTGCTCGATATCTGGAGAATACAACTTTTATATGGCTAAGTACAGCAGTTCTTAAGCAAAAATTTGAAGTCAAAGGCAGCGGCGGTGCTCTGAAGTGATTCTGGCGGCGTCCGGGCGTGCTTTATCTCTCGAAATTCTCCGATCCCCATTCTGAATGACCAGGGTCTCTATTTATAGGTGTTGGAGGCTGATATTTCTCCTAAAATCCGGGAATACCACTTCTGACACGTGCAGGGGGCCCACATGGCTAATTCTGGAGATCCGGGCCCGCTTTTGGATCGATTCGACCCTTGGTTCGAATCGATCAAAAAAAGTGTCCAATCGGGATGAAACTTGGCGTGGCCATACTTCTATGTACGTGCAAGCTCCTGTGAAAATTTCATGGCATTTGGACTTGTAGATCTCAAGTTATGATCGATTCAAGATTGTATTTATGGTCAACATGCGCGCTTCGAATCCATGGCCTTCGAATCGATAGGGTCGAATCCCTGGGTTTCAGCAGCTACAATTTGATGGGTTCGATGTTATGGATTCGAAGATACCCTTATGCGCGTCCTTCGCGTCGTTCAGAGTGTCTCGTAGTTGGCCGATGCGAAGTCTTCTTTGCTTGATGGATTCGAAGGACCTTCACGGGATGGAGTCGAAGATAGGAATTCTTCGAGGGATTCGAACCAAGGCAGGTGTGGATGGGTTCGAAGCATGGCTACCTCTGATGGATTCGAATGAAGGCATGTCCCTGATGGGTTCGAAGGCAGGATTGCCTTGATGGATTCGAAGGCAGGGTTCGAAGGTATACCCTTTCGATTCGATCAATCGTGCGTTCCTTCGTATCAATCAAGGCATTCCATGGTTCGATCGATACGAAGGGTTCTCTGCTCCATGGATTCGAAGATGGTTATGAATTGGAGTCGAGGCTTCTTGGACTTCATGGATTCGAACGTTGCTCCTGCTTATGGATTCGAACCTTGATCGATTCGACCCTGGGTCTCTCCGATGGATTCGAGATAAGGCCTACCCTCCTTATTTTCTCTTGGCGACATCTTGAGCATATGAACTCGGATCTCCCCGAAATTTGAACGCGGACTTCTTCGATCTTTTTGGTCATGTCCTATCAATTGTGGATCAATCTGGACTCGGACAAAATTCATCGATATCCATAGCGAAGAGAAGTGCAACCAATCTCTGAGACGAACTGTCCTTTGTTTTTGGCCAATCTCTTGGTATCACGGCTTTGCCAAAAAGCGGGATAACACCCGACATGTTTATTTGTGGCGTGGTCTTACGAGTTGCTTTGTTTATAAAGGATTTTTGAAACGTTAATAATCAAATTGAGTGTGATTTTCTCACGCTGGTATTCTAGACTGACTCGGGTGTTATTTAACTATAATGCTCGGGTCAGACCGAGTATTATAGGATACAGGATATGATGCTGTGGAGCTCAGGAAACGAGCTGGATGACGATACGTACTCCCGTACTTGTTTATATATATATTCCGCTGTGCTGAGTAGTTGTGTATCCAGTTGTATGATATTGTTGAGCTGTGATTGATGTACTCTGATGATGTAATATGTAAACAGATGTATTTTATTTTTGAGTAAAGTTTATTTATTATCCATTATATTTTATTCCGCTGCGATGGTTAGATTCTGATGTTATTTTCTATTTTCTCTCCTTCTACTTCTTCTTCTTTAACCAAATGGTTCGTATTTCTGTGCAACTTGAGTTGATTGTTGTAGAATAGTGTAGACTCAAGGGGTGCGGATTTGCGGGTCGTTACAAATAATTAATTAATTAAGTATACAAGTAAATGTGGGAAATTTAATTAAATAATATCCTTTCTCTAAATGTTCATAATCTTGCATATGTGCTTTGTTTTATGTGTGGTTCATGGCATCAAGGTTGTGGCGAGATGAGGATGATAAAGTTAGGGGTATGCCCTACGGGCATCTATGTAACTTTTTTACCTATATCTAACTCTTCGACCAATCTTGTTTGAAATAAAAGGTGTATTCTTTCTATTATATACTTGCTATAATGAGTTGTATTAATAAACTTATTTAATTAAAAGAATATTTGATAGAAAATCCATGAATGGTACATTTTGTGATAGTAGTTACAAAGTATTGTAACCGTGAGTAATTTATCACAATGAAAACAAATATACCATTTTAAATGTTATTATTCTAGATGCACCGAGACTGGATATTAATGTATCCATTGAAACTAGAGTACGATGCTTTTCAAATGTTAGGAAGTGCATTACTCAAGGCTACCAGGGGCACCTAAGGGTTATGTACTGATAGTTATGGGATAGTTATGGAATGATTTATTTGATAGTTTTCTATAGGTTAATATAATAAAAGTCAAATTGAAAATATCGATGTGACTGATTTACACAGTTCTCTCAACTTGAGAATACCGTGGATCTTCAATATAAAAGCTTCATATTGATAATATCAAATCGTGGCGTTCCATCTAATGCCTATATTTGGGTTGAGTGGAAGCATTGGAAGTGAAGCACTATTCCAGAGAGGAATCATCTCATCAGCTATATGGGGTTAGTATCACGGTCAAGTTATGTCAACTCAAAGTCAAAGTCCCTGCCCAAAGCATTCTGTAGTAATAATTTTTATTATTAAACCAAGACTTTATGTTTTGACTATAGAGTTGAGTGTGGATGATATTAAATTAAGTCCAAAGAGATATAGTTTTGACAAAGAGAATTGGTGTAAATTGTCACAACAGGATAACGCTTAATAAAGTTAAATTGAATTTTACTGAAGCTGAGTAAGCGATAAATTTTTCCATAATGTCACACCACCTACTAAGTGATGCGTGAATGTTAACGTTCGAATAGTTCGATGTTAATCACTAACCAAATCTACACCCAAGACTCACACAACCAAAATGATGAATTCTCTTTAGACCAAATGATTTAATTAGTTTATAATTATTATAATTTAACTAAATTAATTGATATTTATGAAATATTAATTATGAAATTTGAATATGATTTGAGTGATAAAATTATTGCATATATTAATAATAGTTATTAATATATTGATCGATATGAAATATTGATAATAAAATAAGTTAAATATAATTGTATATATTTAAATTGGGTTAAATGGGCTTATGACGCAGCGGATATAACGGATGACAACAAAATAAAGATTTCGTGTCAAACTGATCGAAGAACGATTTGATGAAGCAATATAAATCGATGGATAGAAACATACCGAATGCCCAAATTCGTTGATCTCCAAAAGATACCGAATTCTAGCTATCCCCAACACGTTGATCGTGCACGATACCGTGTTAAAAGATCTACGATTCTTCCACGTTGATCTCGCACACGAGATTCCGTGAATCGGCTTCAAATCCGTTGATTCGAGCGCACTCGAATACCGCAAATGGAGGAAGGAGCTCACACTCAACTTCCAATTTCAAAGTGGCACAAAGCACACAAACACAAAGTTTTATTCAAAAATCAACCCAACTTTACAAATCACCCAACACCCCTATTTATAGGGCGTTTACAACACACCACACTAGGTCGTTAACGACCTAACAATTCACCGACCCAAAACAAACGACCTAAGTCGGTGCAATCTACGACCTATCAGACACGAGCGACTTAACAGAAACAACACAACACATATTTACAACAATAAACGACATAACAATATACATAACCTAACAACCAACGACTTACAATAGTCGAATTACAATAATGTGAGTTTACAACATAACAGTACGACGACTCAAAACCATGCGACATAACATCTAGATGACCTAAGCATCTCATCAGCGACCTAAGCTCCAACAACGTAAAGGTTAGCGTATCTTGCACGACATAAGAAACTGCGGCATAAGGTTGAGCTATCTTGCACGCGACCTAACCGTTAGGTCGTTAGGTTGGGCAGAAAACTTGTACTTGATCCCGTTAGGTCATTCAAACGACTCATCATAAGCTGCTGCCTTGTTCTCCACTATTTCTCCTACCTTTTGTACCTCGTTATTCTTTAGCATGTTAGGTCGCTGGCGACCTATTAACTCGTTAGGTCGCTCGCGACCTAAGGTGACTCGAGATTGCGCTGCATCAACCTCCCACGGTTGACAAGAATTCGACCCCGAATTCGCTCCTTTCTCTTCCGCAACAAGCTTATTTCAATGATACGGAATCAAATGCTTAACATTGAAAACGTCTGCAGTGTGAATGTGATCGAGTAACCTCAACCGATATGCATTATCGTTGATCTTCTTCAAAATTTCTACTGGTCAATTTTTCGAGCTTTCAACTTGTTGTAAGTTCCCACTGGAAAACGATCTTTAGTCAGCACTGCGTAAACCCAATCGCCTTCTTTGAAGTCTACACTCCTCTTCTTATCGGCCAGTTGTTTATACTTCTCATTTGATGCAAGCAATCGTTCATGAACAGTTTTGTGGCACTACTGCAACTTATTCACGAAATCACCAGCTCGTTTAACAACTCCCTTCTGATACGGCACTGTCGCCAACTCCAACGAACCCTTTGGAATTGTTGAATAAACAACTTGAAACGGACTGAAACCAGTACTCTGATTAATAGCGTGATTATGTGCAAACTCTACTTGACACAACTTCATATTCCAGCTCTTCAAATTATCTTTCACAAGACATCTCAGCAAGTTTCCCAATGATCTATTCACCACTTCTGTTTGCCCATCTGTTTGCGGATGATAAGCGCTACTAAAATTCAGCTTCGTTCCAACCATCTTCCACAAACTCATCCAAAAATGACTTAAGAATCTAGTATCCCGATCAGAAACCATAGATTCAGGTAGCCCATATAGTCGATACACCTCTTTAAAGAATAATTGAGCAACAAGGATTGCATCAGCGGTCTTTTTAAAAGCTATGAAATGTGCCATTTTCGAAAATCTATCTACCACCACATATATGGAATCATTTCCATGTTGAGTTCTTGGCAAACCCAAAACGAAATCCATGCTGATATCAACCCATGGTCTGCTAGGCACAGGCAATGGCATATACAATCCTGCATTCGTAGCTGTTCCTTTGGAAACTTGACATATGTGACATCTTTCCACAAATCTTTCAACTTCCTTTCTCATGGAAGGCCAAAAATATGATTGAGAAATCAACTGCAAAGTACAATCTCTTCCCACATGTCCTTATTCGTTCAATTCTTTCACAATCTTCATTCGCAAACTACAATCTGGAATACATAATCGATTTCCTTTCAAAAGAAAACCATCCACTAACACAAACTCATCTGTCTTCCCTTTATTGACTTCATCTACAAACTTCGCAAAGTAAGGATCATCAACAAACAATTCTGGTAGTTCTTCAAACCCCATTACTTCAACCTTCATTCTGGCCAATAAATGATTCCTTCTACTTAATGCATCTGTAGCACGGTTCGTAACTCCGGATTTGTGTTTCACAACAAATGTAAACTACTGCAAGTATGCAATCCACGATGCATGCCTAGCTGAAATTTTCTCCTGCCCTTGCAAATGCTTCAAAGCTTCATGGTTTGTACACAAAACAAACTCCTTATAGAATAAATAATGTCTCCAGTGTTTCACAGTTTGCACGATAGCATAAAATTCCACATCATAAGTATTATATCTCATCTTTGCTCCCGAAAGCTTCTCACTGAAATAATCAATAGGACGTCCCTTGTGACTCAACACCCCTCCAATCCCAACCTTCGATACATCGGTATGTAACTCAAACAGCAACTGAAAATCCAGCAATACTAGAATTGGTGCCGACGTCAAAAGTTCCTTGATTCGTTCAAAAGCAACTCCTGCTTCCTCTGACCATGAAAACTGTTTCCCCTTCATACAATCTGTAACTGGTGCCATCACACTACAGAAATGTGGAATAAATCTTCGATAAAAAGATACCAACCCATGAAAGCTCCTCACTTCAGTGTTTGTCTTAGGTTGTGGCCAACTCCTGACAGCTTCCACTTTGCTTTCATCCACTTGAATACCCTCCTTTGACAGAACATATCCTAGAAACAAAACACTGTGCGTCATGAACACGCACTTCTTCACTGCTGTATAGAATTGCTCCTGTCGTAGAATAAACAGCACTTCTCGCAAATGCTGGATATGCTCTTCCATACTCCCACTATAGATCAAAATATCGTCAAAGTTAACTACTACAAACTTCCCAATAAATTGTCTGAAAATCTGGTTCATCACTCTCATAAAAGTACTAGGAGCATTTTACAAGCCAAACGGCATAACCAGCCATTCGTATAGACCTTCCCTAGTTTTAAAAGCAGTCTTCCACTCATCACCCGGTCTAATATGAATCTGATGGTATCCACTCTTCAAGTCAATCTTTGAGAACACAACAGCCCCATTCAACTGGTCTAACAAATCATCCAATCTAGGCATTGGAAATCTGTACCTCACAGTAATCTTGTTCAGTGCCCGACTATCAGTACACATTCTCCAAGTTCTATCCTTCTTCGGCACTAACAATGCTGGTACAACACAAGGACTGAGACTCTCCTAAACACGCCCTTGTTCAAGCAATTCTTCCACCTGCCTTCTCAACTCCTCATGTTCCTTTGGACTCATTCTATAGTGTGGTCGATGTGGTAACACAGCTCCTGGAACAAGATCTATTTGGTGTTATATGTCCCTCAACGTTGGTAACTCCTTTGGCAATTCTTTAGGGACTACATCTTCAAATTCTTTCAACACTGGTTTGACTTCCTCTGGAATTTCAACCTCCTCACTACTTTCACGTCCGATCAACAAAAACACTTCAGGCTCGTCCTCCACTTCTTTTACAAACTCTTTCAAAGATAGCAAAGTTTTTAGTTCTTCAATCTCCTCCAACTTGCTTTCTTCTTGTTGTCGTTTCCTAGGAACCAAAGTGATTTTAGTGCCCTCGAACATGAAACTGTACCTATTGGTACGACCATCATGTTGCACCGCTCTATCATACTGCCACGGCCTCCCCAACAATAGATGACATACATCCATATCAACCACATCACACCAAATTTCATCTTTGTATTTCTTCCCAATCGAAAAATTTACACAAGCTCTTCTAATAACCTTCACTTCTCCTCCTTTCCTTAACCAAGCTAACTTGTAAGGTTTAGGATGCTTCTCAGTCTTTAATTCCAACTTCTTTACAGCCTCTGTAGAGATGATATTGTCACAACTTCCTGCATCAATAACAAACTTGCACACCCTTCCTAAGATAGTACATGTTGACTGAAAGATGTTACTCCTCAACCAACTTGAATCATCCTCTTGCTTTGGTGTCAAACAAGTTCTCCTCATCATCAAATTACGTCCCTCGTCTCCTGACAATAATTCTTCCTCCTCAGCTTGTGGCGAATTGGAACATTCTACTTCTGTATCCTCATCCTCAACCTCAGCAACCATCGCTCGCTTCTTTGGCTTCGGACATTCATTTCTCTTGTGACCAAACTCCTGACAATTAAAGCATTTGATACCACTATTGACCTTGGCCTTAGCAACTTCATTAACAACTGGTTTCGCAACAGCCTTGGAAACATTCACATTGCTACTAGCCCCTTTCACTTGATTGTTGGAATTTGTAAACACTCCACCTCCTCTTCTGCCTTGCTTCTCCCAAGCTAATGCCTTCTGGTGTGCTTCTGCAGCAGATCTCGGATCAAACATATTCACCATGTCCTGGATCTGCATTCTCAACCCTCAAAAAAATCTAGCTGTCAATTGTTCTTCCGTCTCCATGATATCGTTTCTGGCAATAAGTTGATAAAATTCATCTGCGTAATAAAATTCATCTGCGTAATCATTAACTGACTTCGTTCCCTGTCTCAAGTTCTGCAATCGCTGATACATAAGAGATTGATAATTATAAGGCAAGAAAGTAGCCTTCATCAATTTCTTCATCTTCTCCCATGAGACAATCTTCGATTTGCCCATTCTTTCCCGTGTAAGTTTGGTTTGTTGCCACCATGCCATAGCTCTTCCCCTCAATCGTGTAGCAACCAACTTAACTCTACGATACTCGGGTACTTCCTTGAAGTCAAAAATTTCTTCAACATTTGATAACCAATCCAAGAATCCTTCAGCTGCCATTCCACCCTTGAATTCTGGAATTTCAGTCTTCATCCCCGACTCCCATTTACAATCATCTTCTACCTCCCGATAGTGATTTCGTACTTGGTCTCGATCTCGATAATGAACACTACATCTATCACCATCTTCTTCATAATCAAATGTACTTCGATATCGATCTCGACCATCAACATCTCTTCGATCATGCATATATCTTCTATTATGTCTTTCAACATCACGATATGGCTCTTCTCCAAACTCACGTGGAGTTCTTCTCTCTTCATTTCTGTATTCATGGTAATCTCGCCCCATTGAAACTGAAGTTTCACTTCTATCTCGGTAAGATTGCGGCGACACCCTCCTCGCTTCCGTAACCGATGGCGAAACTCTGTTTCCTCCATGGTTCGAGACTGGTGACCTTCTCCTTTGACCATGATTCATATCAATCATCAACTTCTCTAACTTCCCAATACCTTCATCGAATTTTTCATTGATGCATTGTTCCATTTGCTCAGCTTATTCTCTTCTATACAACACTTCAACATTTTGATGACGATTAGCTCTTCTTGGTGGCATGATCTCTAACAACAATCTTCAACAAACTCGGCTTTAATTTCTTCAACTGAACTGATACCAAACTGACTTTCGGCCTTGATATACACAAGTGATACACGTCTCCACTTATAGCTCGGATCTACCTTCTCTACTTGCTCTGGGCTTGAACAAATCTCCCACAAACTTGAACAAGCTCGGCTCTACTCTTCAAATTCTTCTCCTTGGCTCCAAGGACCCGGCTTAGCTTTGATTGGCTAAGTCAAGCTCTGATACCAAAACTGACACAGCGGATATAACGGATGACAACGAAATGAAGATTTCGTGTCAAACTAATCGAAGAACGATTAGATGAAGCAATATAAATCGATGGATTGAAAGATACCAAATGCCCAAATTAGTTGATCTCCAACAGATACCGAATTGTAGTTATCCCCAACACGTTGATCGCGCACGATACCGTGTAAAAAGAACTACGATTCTTCGACGTTGATCTCGCGCACGAGATTCCGTGAATCGGCTTCAAATCCGTTGATTCGAGTGCACTCGAATACCGCAAATGGAGAAAGGAGCTCACACTCAACTTCCAATTTCAAAGTGGCACAAAGCACACAAACATAAAGTTTTATTCAAAAATCAACCCAACTTTACAAATCACCTAACACCCCTATTTATAGGGCTTTTACAACACACCACACTAGGTCGTTAACGACCTAACAATTCACCGACCAAAAACAAACGACCTAAGACGGTACAACCTACGACCTATCAGACACGAGCGACTTAACAGAAACAACACAACACATATTTACAACAATAAACGACATAACAACATACATAACCTAACAACCAACGACTTATAATAGTCGAATTACAATAATGTGAGTTTACAACATAACAGTACGGCGACTCAAAACCATGCGACATAACATCTGGACGACCTAAGCATCTCATCAGCGACCTAAGCTCCAACGACGTAAAGGTCAGCTATCTTGCATGACATAAGAAATGGCGGCATAAGGTTGAGCTATCTTGCACGCGACCTAACCGTTAGGTCGCTAGGTCGTTAGGTTGGGTAGAAAAACTTATGGTTGATCCCGTTAGGTCGTTCAAATGACTCATCATAGGCCGCTGCCTTGTCCTCCACTGTTTCTCCTATCTTTTGTACTTCGTTATTCTTCAGCACGTTAGGTCGCTGGCGACCTATTAACTCGTTAGGTCGCTCGTGACCTAAGGTGACTCGAGATTGCGCTGCATCAACTTATAAGCCATGATGAGAGAAAAATGCAGCTAGTTTTGATAGGGGTAGACGCAGCTGCAACGTAGGATTAGGGATTGGAGATGTGTAGCTAAGATCTAGTGAGTAACTTACATAGTTTCCTCTCTTATCCTACCATTATAAATACTAAATTTAAAACCCTAATCAAATTCAAATTCATTCTTTTGAGCCATCATCTCCTTCTTCTTTCATGGCTGTAATTCATCCTTAAATTAATCCTACAATCTCAAATCTAATGCAAGTTAAAACATAAAGCTATTTGATAGTGAAAGGTCATTGATGCAAGACTAGCAAACTAACGGATCAAGGAATTTTGGTGAAGGAGAATTCATTATATCAACGTGGCCTTTAAGGCATCTATTTCAGGTAATGGTATTTATATGTTGATTATATTATTATGTTTTTAGATTTGTTAATCATGTAAACTTATGTATATAATTAGTTTATTGTCATTTCATTGGTTAGATGAAAGTTCTAGTTCGTGATTTATGTTCGTAATCTGATATTAAATATTAAAATAAATTTTAGTCTAAAACTTACCTCTTTATACATATATATGTATTAATTTATGATTTAATATTCATACACAATTTGAATTAAAGCATATGTTTTCAACTTTAATGTACAATACTAAACTGGAAATTTTCAAATACCTTTTTATGTTTATTATGAATTATGAGTGTTGAAAATAATTTTTATTAATTTTAAGGACTAATCTGATTCAATAAATTCATATAAAATAATCCTGGTTTCTAAAATTAATTTTTATACTTGTTAAAGTTAATTAATCATGCCATGTGACTTTTAAAAAAGTTTTAGATTTTTTCAACTTAATTTTATGTTTATTAAAATTAATTTAATTTCAGCCTATTATCAATTATTTAATTAAAAAATATTAGTTTAATTGAGAAAATTCCAAAAATTCTTCCTGAACCCTAATTTATGAATTTGGATTTTCTAAAATTATAAAACTTGAATTTTTGTCATATAATTATTTTATATATTTATTACGGCTAAACTTCTTAATTCATTAATATATATATATACATATATATATATGTATGTATTAAAATCATTGTAACTTCATATCTGATATATTTTCTAACTAGTAAGTTATAAAAAAATTAATTATTTATATATATTATATATATATATATCTATATACATATATCTTTATTGTTCTTTTTGGTACATATATAGTTATATAAATAAATATACGCTTTCTGTAATATTTTAATGATAAAAATATTTTTTATATACACAAATATAAATATAAATATATGTGAATAATCATTTGAAATTTATAACTATATGTTCATGCACAAATTTGAGAGCGTATACAGAGCTAATGTGTCCGTTGTGATGCAAATCCCATCATCTATATACGGGCATATTGTACCCTGCATGGATTGCCATGTTACACACATATATCTATATGTGTGTGTGTATACATGTATGTATATTTATATAACTAAACTAAAATTAAATAAACTTCTCTAACTACAATTTTTAAATTTAAATAAAATATATGATTTTATTTAAACTAAATTAAGAAAAGTTCTAAATGAATTTAGATTTCATAGGCCCATTAAAGATCTAAAATGGTAAAAAAAAGTATGAAATTCAACCATCTCTTCCGTTGCTTGCTAGTCTAGTTCCAACAATAGTATTAGCGCCCAATAGTCTATGCGGTTTACATTAGTCATATTAGGGCTAACTAATTACGCTTGTGGACCTAGCATGGTGTCTACAAATGTAATGTTTAGGATTGGAATTGAGCATTCAAGTACCCTGTCCTACCTGGTTACTTGCATGGCTTGAAAGATTAAGCGAGCCCAAAGGTTACCTCTAATAGAATTTTCCAAATTTGAAATGGTCATTGGGTTGATTTTCAAAATAATTTTGAAAATTAATACAATATTTTAAATTTAAAAGTTAAATTTAAAACAAAAACATGTTCATTATAAAAGAACATATTACAAAAAGAATTTTCAAAGTGTTTATAAAGGTAATGAAATGTTCAAAATGTATAAAACTATTTAAATATTAATTTTGAAATTTACAATTTATTAATAAGATTAATGAAATAAATTAATTAAATGAGTTTCTTAATTAATTAATAATTATATACATGTATTTTATATGTTGATATATGGTATGTTATTTTAAAGTGTTTAAGATAACATAAGTGTACAGTATGTATATAAGATAAATTTTCAAAATTAATATAATTCAATTAAAATTGTTTAATTAAATTAATTAGTTAACGGTTAATTAGTTAAATAAAAATACGCATATATATGGTATATGTGTTATACTATAAAGGTTATATCATATAGTCTAAAGGTTATAATAGATATGTCCAATATAAGAGTTGTATTGGAATATTATATTAAATTAATTAAAGAATAAATTAATTAAAATTAGTTAAATAAGATTTAATTAATATAATATTATGCATAAGACTATTATATAATTGATATGAAATATAAAAGATATACAGCAATAAAACTTATATGATATGAATGTATAAACTAAAGGTGGAACGTTAAAGAAACCCAAATAGACTTAAGGAATCAATACATATGTAAATGCACGTACCGTGATTTCTATTGCGTAAATCATGAGGGTATTTCTTATGTAATAGATTATTCTATAAGTTGATTTAACTCAATATAACATATTAATGATTACGAATATCCAATATAATGTTGTCTTCTATCACATAAATATATATATATATATATATATATATACACACACACGAATTACTTGCATACTCCGTGGTTGTTGAGCAAACTCAAGCTAGGGATGTTATGTGTAGTATTATCAATATATTGCATAGACATGCTAAGTAACTATATGTATTTGTTGAACAAACTCAAGGTACATATACTATACTTAGGTCATCGCGATATAGTAACTACGAGTGAATAATATCTTTATATTTGTTGAGCAAGCTCAAGGTCGAAATGAGATTAAGACAAGGAACCTTGCGTTAGGAGTTGTATGTGAGACAACCGATAATGACACATCCATTGTCCATGGAGCTATGACTTGTTGAGAAAACTCAAGGTCAGAATTCCAAGATGGACAAGTCTAAATACCCATTAGTGAAGTCGAAAGGCTTCTATGTTTCCCTTAGGGTTCAGTGAAATATAAAACACTAGTGGGAGCGTTATTTGAAAAATGAAACGATAACATTTAACATTTCTAATATTGTAAGAACATAAGCTATATAAAGCTATAATAATCTACATCTATAAATTTGTGTATTTAATAAGATTAACAAAATATTTATCAGATATACAAATGAATTGAAGATTGACAAATAGAAATATAACATATACTCATCAATAGAATATTATTGAATGTTAACATTTCAACAGCCATGCAAGTGTCTGATTTCATAACCCCTAAATACATTCATAGTTTGACTATTTATGCATTTATTTATCGATACCATGTATTGTATTCTATGAGTTTTGAACTCTAAAAGCAATACAAGGCTACAGATATTTGATCCATATACAATCGTATGTGAATGTTATTTGGTGAACAGTCAAAGTATGTAATGTACAATATTTAAATGAAATTAGTTCCTCCGAAGAACCAAATAAACCTTGATGCGAGATCGAGTATTCAATTCGATTGATTACAAAAGGATCGTACCATGCTGAATGTAACACCTGACCAAAACTACAATATAAATCTAAGAACTCATTCGTTGGAATGTTGGTTTGATAAGTTTACTTAAAGCACAATATATTTGACGTCCTTAAGTTGAGGATAAACAAATTCACTTTTGTAGAGAGTTCATTATGATATTGAACTAATTTTTTTGAATGGTTGGACCATTTAGACAGAATAATGAATGTACAATAGTAGATGTGACTTAAAGTACAGTTGGGATGAAGAGAGTGAATGGATGCTTCAGCTTTATAAAGAAACGTCAAAAATGTGAATTGTAATAGTGTGATATGATACTTAACATTGGTATATGAAATTATATTTCTATTTCGGAATGTAATTTCGCATAGAAAATTGTTTTCTACGTGATTTATTTCTTGAGTTCAGGATAATTGAGAAAAAACTCTTCATTGTAAACTAGTTACAATATACGAAATAAATAAACTATATTAAGAGAATTATGGACCTCCAAATTTAGTATGCTATTATACCAATGGCAGAAATAGTGGGAGCATGTCACATAACACTTATTGATTGCATCAAATTACGAATGTTTTTTTTTCATAAACGTACCGAACATTATTTATGAAATAATGACTATTTTTTTGTGCCAATTGAAAAAATAGGCGTAGTTATCATTCATTGTGAATATTATAAATATTCATTATGGAGTAAAACTGTAATAAGTATTTGTTTTCACAACAAAAGTGATGCATTGAAAGTATAAAGGTATCAAAAATTATTTATAATTATTTTGGAATTATAGAATAAGTAATAGTTTTATGAAATAATTATTATATGATTACGAATCATATGACATTGGTTAATAATATCTAAAACGATTGATGAGTTATGCACCCAATTAGTGAGAGCATCATAAGAGTTAATGAACTCTTCGAATTGATATATATATATATATATATATATAGATGTATGCAATCGTAAGTCTATTAAAACCAAAAGGGTTCCACATATTTTGTCATATTCAGTGATGAGTTATCATCGACGTGGACATGTGTATATGACACATAAGTAGTATGTCTATGGTATCTCATAGAGTTTAAAACAGATATAAATAAAATGCAATACCCATGATTCGATTTAATCGAATGAGTGTGCATACTTGAAAAGGTTCCAAACATACCTAAAAATGAATGAATATTCAGTCTTAAAAGTCACTCCTCCATGTGATACACAGGGTCAATATTATTTATGAAAGAGTAATTGAACTTTATAATGTATGATTATTTGTGAGTGAAGTCGAGTTAGTTTCTTTTCATAAGGTTATGTACTTAAGAGTAGTACACAAGGTCAATATTATTTCATTTAAATAACAGTTTACAAAATCATACAAGATAAGGTATTATAAAAAACTCCAAAATATTCTAGGCCAAGAGTTGGCAGGTGCAAGTCGAAAGATTGCACGTAATAATTGTTCCTGAAGGATCTTGTTTGAATCTCCCTAAAAGGATTCTAGGAAAGACTATCACCGGATGACAAATTTATGTTTTGAACATAAGTTTTGTAAACTAAAACCAAATCAGCTTTATAAACAAATAAATCAATAAAACGTTATAAATACCTATTCTGTTGCACTGAGAAAAAAAATTGTTTCAAGAAATAACAAATTCATTACGAAGGAATTTTTTGAGGAATTACTAGTAGTAAAATGGAATTGGATACGATCCATAGATAGAACTAGTTAGATGAGTTGAGATGAAACTAGCTACCCTAAACGAACACATCACATTAGAGTGTTTAATAAGTATTCTTGCACATTAAAGAAAAACTATGAATTTCTTATCAATGTCCAGAATAGATAAACCTCAGTTGTCAATTAAGCCATTAAGAGTATTGACCCTATGATATGGTATGATGCACAAATCTGAATGGATTCCAAATACGTTATCAAAATATGATTATATAGCGTATCTGAAAGATGTGATCCATTGGTCGTGATTGTGTTTTTAAAAGACAAATGCGGTTGGAATTTATTGAGCAACGTTAATAAGAATAACCTCGTAAATTTCAATTGTTAAAATTAGCGTAATAGATTTGTTATTCAACGTACTTTAGTTATTTCAGATTTACTTTCAAAATCATCGCTTGATAAGACTTAGTGTTTTGGTACATATGTGCTAAAGTAGAAAATTATAAATAATGATCTGGCTAAACTATTTGCACATGACAATCAAAGTACCTCTAAGTCTGTGGAAGAGATATATTGGTTGTGAGTTTTTGGATATGATCCAAGAAATGATACGAATGTATCATAGGCATCAAGATTGAATATGTATTTTGACTGAATTATCAAATAGTTTTATTTTCAATCAAAATAAAGAGGAAGCATGTGTTCATAAGAAAGAACGTTAATATCTATGTTTCTAAATTGTAAGTAAACAATAAATTGTTAATTTTAACGATATATTTGTGTTAAAATCAACCTTTGTCTTTTTAATTCTCAACTTTGGATTGTAATTGATGTTTCTTATAGTGAGTATAAAAGATATTAGGAATGTTTCTAATCAATATGCAAAGACACCTTATTAAAAATTTTAACACGGAACATCTGAGATTAGTTCCTTATGCATTTGTAATATGAATTATCATACATGTTATATTGTCTACGATATCGCGATTTGTTTATGTATTTGATACATGAAAAAATATGAAATCTAAATTGATATCACTAATGGTAGTTTGGAGTGTTCTCATGTATTTGTGAAAAACTATGGAATCATTTACAAAAACAATGAACTCCTTATAATGAAGTGTTTAGACTCAAACTTCATAAATGATATTAAGTATAATATGTCGATAATAAATTCAAGTTAAGAATCTTAAGTTGGAAATGTACCAAAAAGAAGATATTGTAGTTGATTCATTGACTTGAATAGCGCCATAATAAAATTAATGTGTGTATATATATAATAAATGCATAAATTTGTAACTGAGTTGAGGGTGATTCCAAATTTTGAGAAACCCACAACATTGTTATATGATGATAATGTCACTATAAAGTTCATAACAGAACTAAGTGATCACTGGAAGTCAATAGACATACTTCTAATTATTTCACATGATAATGGTAGTTTATCAGCGTCGGAGAGAGTTACGGGACATAGTAGATGATAAAAACATATTAGTATACCCATTCACTATGGGACTAACCTAATTGGTTTTAAGAAAACCGACTAGAGAAGTTGGAATGAGATTCCGAAATTGACCCTAAGTGCAAGTGGGAGATTGATAGAGTTAGGGGTATGCCCTAAGGGAAATTATGTAATTTGTTACATATATCTAACTTGTTGACCAATCTTATTCGAAATAAAAGGTGTTTTCTTTCTATTATGTACTTGATATAATATATTGCATTAATTGATTTATTTAATTAAAATTATATTTAATAGAAAATCCATAAACGGTTCATTTTATGATAGTAGTTACAAAGTATTGTAACCATGAGTAATTTATCACAATGAAAAAAAATACCATTTTAAATGTTTCTCGTCAAGATGCATGGAGATTGTATGTTGATGTATCTATTGAAACTATAGTATGTAACGCTCTCCAAATGTTGGGCACCGTAATAATCAATACCGCTAGAGGCACTTAGGTGTTACATACTAGTGGTTTTAGGATAACTATGGAAAGTCTCACTTGATAGTTTCTGTTGGTTAATATAACTAAGGTCAAACAGAAAATATCGATGTGACCCGATTTGCACGGTTCTCTCAACTTATGAATATTGTAGATCTTAAATACAAAAGTTACGCTTTGATTATATTCAAATCATGGCATGACATTCCATCGAGTGACTATAGTTGGATCGAGTGGAAGTATTGGAAGTGAAGCATTATTTAAGGGAGGATTCATCTCCTCGGTTATATAAGGTTAGTATCACGGTCGACTCAAAGTCAAAGTCACTGGCTATAACATTTCGGTTAATAATAATTGTCTTTATTAAACCAAGAACTTAGTGTTTGGACTATAAAGTTGAATGTGGAAAATACTGGAATTTTGACCATTTTCCAAATTCCATAAGTCCAAAGTGATATAGTTCTGACAAAGAGAATTGATGTAAATAATTGTCACAACTTGTATTGCTTAATAAAGCTAAATTTGATTTTACTGAAGTGGAGTAAGCAATAAATTTAATCATAAAGTGAAATTGAAAGATTCATTTTTCTTTTATTATCTTTCATGTTCTTGCATTTTATGTACTATTTCCTGTCTATGTGTAACTACCTGTGTATATAATATGGTTGTCTACATTGCAATTTCCTATATTATATACTTATGTTTCTATGTTATGTGTTTATTTACCACAACTCTGTGAATGTAAATAAGACCCTTATAGTTATTGTAGAAAGTTCTGATACCTGGCCCTGTTTTAATTGCTAAAATACTATGTTCGGCCTGAGGAAATTATGATATAACTTGATTTAACCGACTCCCTGGTTGTTTCCATTCGAACTTGGTCGAGCTCGTTTCAACTATGAATCGGTGCATGTGCCCCAGTCTATAGAGATATTGCTCCAAATGATGAATCTGAGCATTTACGGAGTGATTCGGTACTCCAAGCAATTTGTTTGATTGCACCTAGCCTAGACCATTCAGTAGTTCCTATCTCTGGGAACCAACGATAACACTGCTTGATTCCAAGCATTTTCTCTCTCAATGCTGTCAATTCCTTGTGAGAAATGCGGATTACGAATCTTAAGGCTAGTATAAACACTAGAGGGGGGGTGAATAGTGTTTTATGGAATTATTAAATCTTTTTGAGTCTTTATTAATTTGAACACAAATGTATGCAATATTCAGACACAGATATGATCACAGAATCAAACACAGATGCAGAAATAAAGTAAAAGCAGTAAAGGAAAGGACGCGTCGGATTTTATATTGTTTCAGAGTTACCCTATATCCAGTCCCGCACATAAGTACAGATTTCTTTCAAAAGCAATTGTACAATTACACCCTCGATTTCAAGGCTACGAGGTACACCCTCCAGATTCACAATCCTCTGGGCAGAGATATTTGATTTCACGGGCAACACGTTCAGCTAATTGATTTCGTAGGTTGCAATCACACCTTTTCTCGATTGATTGATTTCCAAGGCTACAATCACACCTTTTCTCACAGATATGATTACAAAGAAGCCTATAATTTTGAATAGCACCGAGTATCTTGTTGAGATAGTGATAGAGAATCAAACCAGAGATAATCTAGTTAGATTCAATGTTGATTTCGGCAGAGTAATTGTAGGAATATGTATAAAGAAATGTGGAAGAAGAAGAGAAATGAAAACCAGAAAAAATGATTAAAAATTCGTTGAAAACAGCCCCTATTTATAGAAGAACAATAGCCATGTCCATTTATCAAGAGATATGACGAATAGACACTTCTTTTGAAATTTAAATTTTGAAATTAACTGACACTATGTCGACATGGGTATATTGAGCATGTCGACATCCTAAAGGAATTTTTGGTGGTTTGTTTTTCTTTGAAAATAACTTTTTTCTTATATTAAAAACAATTTTAAACTTTATAAATATACTTGAATATAGTTAAAAATACATAAGTAAATATAGAGAATGATATATATAATTTTAGATTTAAATCTAATTATAAATATTAAAAGTTAAATATATTACATAGATAGTTTTAAAACTAAGAATAATTTGATTTTGAAATTAAAGATTATTTTGAGGCTAAAAGTATTTGAAATCAGGATAGATGTTTTTATACTTTTAAAAAGAAGATTTTGAAAACATTTTGAAAACAAGATATAATTTTGTAAAATCATTTTGAATAATAATTAGCGGATACAAAACAATGTTCCACTAGATTTTTTGTAGGTTCCATCCTACTCAGGGTTCCATCCCTTTAACGGGCTCGAAGTGGATTCCATTCCACGAATAAATTGGATTTTAAGATGTCAGTGGTTTTCTAGGAGTTTTAACAAAAATTTCTAATTAAAATTACTTATTCTTAAAATCTTGAACTCTTGATAATCTTGATATTCTTGATACTCGTGAGTCTTCAATCTTGATATCCTTAAACCTTTATACTGTACAGTCTCCATTCTTGGTACCTGCGTGGTTAAATCCTGCATATATATATATATATATATATATCTAAACTACAATGTTAGTATTTATATTTTATAATCCTATTCTAAGGTTATTGTCTTCAAAACCATCATCTCACGGACTAACAATCTCCCCATTTTTATGATGACAACCTTTGTTTATAAAATATTGTTTCTATCCTAATAACTCCCCCTTAATCTATGCCTAACTATCCTATTTTATACTTCTCCTCCTTTGTCATCAACAAAAACTAGCTCCAAACTATATAACTCCTCCTCATTCTTGGACTAAAGTACCTACATTAATAAACTATACAAATGGAATATATAATAGATAGATTAAGAAATAATTATACTAATAGACATAATAATTAATTGAAGATAATATACATATTAATGCATATTTATACATGTTTTTCACGCCAAATATCAATCCAAATCAATTCAAATCAAATCAAATCAAACAATTCAAATCAAACAAACCATATCAAATCAAACATTACGAGGAACTTCCATTCATCCTTCTTCTCTAAATACAGGGTCTGCTTTAATGGCATACCAATTTTCATTATCATTAGCGAGTGAGACTGGAGGATGTGCTTCATTATCATCCTTGTGCAGGGAGGAAATCATCCATCGTATTGCATCGAAATGCCTTTCTTGCTTTTAATCATCAGCATTTGACCCAATTCTAAGTGTCGCTGGTTACGAAGAATGAGCGAAAGAATATTCTTGAAAGAATTAAGAGTTTCTTCAAGATTCTCGGATAAATTATGAATTGGATTGGCCATATTCGAGTTTGTGAGAAGAATGAGAGACAAAGTGGATAAGAAATAATAATGAGTGATGAATTCTGGAAGAAATAGGTATTTATAGTGGTAAAAATTCGTTTGAAATGAATAGACATAAGGTAGTTATTCAAATTTCAAATTCAAAATGAAATGTCATTTCTGACCAGTATATGTCGACATGGTCATAAGGGGGATGTCGACATGGTGTAGTGAATTTTGATGGCTTATTTTGATTTTGTGAATAATCATGTGTATATATATATTTATATAATATACTAACATTTATTCTGGAGACAAGATAAGCTAGATAACAGAAAAGGAATTCAATTTCATTTCATGATAACATGATACAATGATTAAACAGAAAGAACTACACAAACATTCAAATCAAAATAAACTAAAACAAATACAACGAGATACACAAACGTATAACTAGTTAGATGACGATGACGATGACGATGAAGATAATCTAAGCTTCTTGCTGACTTTTGGAATAAACTTGTTTATCTTGGATGAAATTTTGTCCAACTTCTTACTAATGGATCGTTTAAGAATCCGTTAATTCTCAACAATGGTCTTTTGATTTTTGAGAAACGTTTTGTTGGATGGATTAGGAGGATATTCAATGCTTTCCAAAGAATTTCACCTTCTTCTTCTTCTTCTTCAATTTCCATTTCATCCCCTTCTTCCTCCTCTTCCTCCTCTGCAATCTCTTCATGAGCCAAACGCTGTTCCGTTTCGGCAAGAGTCTCATAAGGTTGAAAAACAAATGGAATTTTCATAAGAGAAATATTGGAATGATTGAAAACTTTTCTAGAAACAAATTCTTCTCCTTTGAAATCCACTCCAAGATAGTTAAAAATCCGAGTGAGATAAATTCCATGATACAAAGTATTCTCACCCATTTCATGATTTTTGGGACGAAGTTCATCCAAAATAACTTGCGTCCAATTAATATCATAATGTCTAAAAATAGAAAAATGTGCTTTGCAAACTATTGAATTAGGATTGTTAAAATTTCCCAATCTTGGGGTCAAAGTAAGTTCTAAAAGAAGATTGACAATTCTAGCTTTTGGTCGAAAGTTTCGATTTTTGAATTCAAAATTATCATTTCCTTCGAAAATGTGATGAAATTTCTCACGATCATTTTCATCGATTTTCAAATTAGAAAGATCCATTACCATACTCTTGCAATTGAGAATGGTACCCAAAAGATAACAATTCAAAACAATTCTAGTGCATTTGACAATACTCCAAATTTCATCATCATTTCCTATAAAATCCACGGTTTAAATTTGCATAGAATATATTAAAAAGATTTGGATAACAAACATAATCATTTTGAGAAGCATCAACAAGGCCAAGAATTTGATTGTTTGCAAAAAGAGAATCAATTTCATAAGAAGGGAAATCTTGAAATATAGCAAACTTTCCGGGATGGACTTTTGGATAGTTAGCATAATTGATGTATGCTTTTGTAGCCTCCGGATCATTGAAGCGTTGCTCTTTTATCTTTGTGGAAATTCTCATAGTGGAGGGGGTTGCTTGAAGAAGCCATTAGAGTAGAGAGTGGAGAGCTCGAAGTTTTGAAGAGAGAGTTTGAATTTGAAAATGAGAGTGAAAAGTTGTAATAAAAGATAGTGAATGAATAGATTCTCAAAGAACATGTTCTCTGGTCAAAAGATGCCTTTTTAGAGAATTGAATGAATTGAAAAGATGGAGGGAAATTCAACCATTTGAATTCAAATTTTGAATTTCAAATTCTGTACCCATGTCGACATCATGGTAGGGACCATGTCGACTTGTGCTTGTGAATTTCTATGATTTATTTTTCCTAAGTACTCTAATATATATATATATATATATATATATATATAATTTTTAATGTCTATATATATCTCGAATATTATTAAAATTATAGTATATTCTATAATATATTATTATACTAATAAAAATAATAACAAAATAATAGTAATTTTTTTTAAAAATTCAAATAGCATACCAATTCTAAATCAATCAATCAAGTAATCAAGCATCTAATTCTAAGCATGCAATTTCAACCAGTTGTATTGTAAATGTGTATCTTTTTCTGAGTCCGTTTCTTTGAATTCGCCGGAGTCGTGAACTGCCATGAAACACAAATTTGAATTATCTGTCTTCTAATCATCATCGCTTGAGGACGAGTCTGAGTCATCTAGAGTAGCAATAAATGCACGCTTCTATTTCTTTACTAAATCAATGTTTGTAGGAGGATTTTGCCTCTCTGGATACGGACAGTCTCTTTTGATATGGTTTGGTTCATCACAGTTGAAACATTTGACATTGTTTGGCACTTCATTCTGATTTCCAGAGTTCTTATAGTTGTTTCTCTTGAGATTATTCATCTTTCTGTATTTCAGTAATTTTCGAAAATTCCTAGCCATAAAGGCCATCTCTTCATCATTATCTCTGTTTGAGTCTGATCCATCAGTCAATGCATTAAATGCCATTGATTTCTTTTCAGATGCTTTTCTTTCTCTTCTCGCGATCATTTAGACTTTAAACGAAATTAGATTACCAATTAATTCTTCTATCTTTAAGGTACTGATGTCATTTTCCTCTTCGATCACAATTGTCTTTTGATCCCATTCTGGAGTAAGAGAATTTAAAAAATTTCTTACTTGATCTTCTATCAAAAATTCCATTTCCAAGGATATTAGAGAATGCGCAATATCCTGAAATCTACTATACATATTTGAAATAGACTCGTTAGAACTCATCTTAAATAATTGAAACTAATTTGTGAGCATGGAAATTTTGGTCAGCTTAACTTTGCTTGTTCCTTCGTGAGTAACTTGCAAAGTTTTCCAGATTTCATATGCAGACTTACAAACTGACACTCTATTAAATTCATTTCTATCAAGTGAACAAAATAGAATATTCATTGCTTTAGAATTATTTTGTGCAACAATCTTTTGTTCAGCGGTCCACTGTGCAAAATCAGTTGTGGGTTTAGAATATTCTGTTTGTGTGATATTCCAAGTGTCTAATCCTACAGATTGTAAATATATTTTCATCCTACATGCCCAATATGCATAGTTGCTGCCATTAAAAAGTGGTGGTCTGGCAGTAGACTGACCTTCTACAAATGAACTAGTGACAAGGATACTAATGTTAGTAACAGTACCAGTGTTGGTAGCCATTTTGAAAACTTTTATAAATTTAGGTTACGAAACATTTGAAAACCTTGCTCTGATACCAAATGTGAGAAATGCGGATTACAGATCTTAAGGCAAGGATAAACACTAGAGGAAGGGGAGTTGAATAGTGTTTTAAGGAATTATTAAATCTTTTTGAGTCTTTATTAATTTGAACACAAATGTATACTATATTCAGACACAGATATGATCACAGAATCAAACACAGATCCAAAAATAATGTAAAAGCAGTAAAGGAAAGAACACATTGGATTTTATATTGGTTCGAAGCTACCTTACATCCAGTGCCACACACAAGTACGGATTTCTTTTCAAAAGCAATTGTACAATTACAACCTCGATTTCAAGGCTATAAGGTACACCCTCCAGATTCACAATCCTTTGGGTAGAGATACTTGATTTGATGGGCAACAAGTTCAACCAATTGATTTCCTAGGCTACAATCACACCTTTTCTCGCTTGATTGTTTTCCAAGGCTGCAATCACACCTTTTCTCATAGAAATGATTAAAAAGAAGCCTATAACTCTGAATAGCACTGACGATCTTGTTGAGATAGTGATAGAGAATCAAACCAGAGATAATCTAGTTAGATTCAATGTTGATTTTGACAGAGTAATGGTAGGAATATGTATAAAGAAATGTGGAAGAAGAAGAGAAATGAAAACCAGAAAAAATGATTAATAATTCTTTGAAAACATCCCCTATTTATAGAAGAACCACAGCCATGTCCATTCATGAAGAGATATGACAAATAGACACTTCTTTTGAAATTTCAATTTTGAAATTAACAGACACTATGTCGACATGGGTATATTGAGCATGACGACATCCCAAAGGAATTTTTGCTGGTTTGTTTTTCTTTGAAAATAACTTTTTTCTTATATTAAAAACTATTTTAAACTTTTAAATATACTTGACTGTGGTTAAAATACATTAGTAAATATAGAGAATAATATATATAAAATTTAATATTTAAATCTAAGTATAAATATTAAAAGTTAAATATATTATTATTGAAGATAGTTTTAAAACTAAGAATAATTTGATTTTGAAACTAAAGATTATTTTGAGGCTAAAAGTATTTGAAATAAGGATAGATGTTTTTGATTCTTTTAAAAGGAAGGTTTTGAAAACATTTTGAAAACAAGATATAATTTTGTAAAATCATTTTGAATAAAAATTAGCGGATACAAAACAACGTTCCACTAGATTTTTCGTAGGTTCCATCCTACTCAGGGTTCCATCCCTTTAACAGGCTCGAAGTGGATTCCATTCCACGAATAAATCGGATTTTAAGATGCCAGTGCTTTTCTAGGAGTTTTAACAAAAAAATTTAATTAAAATTACTAATTCTTGAAATCTTGAACTCTTGGTAATCTTGATATTCTTGGTACTCATGAGTCTTCAATCTTGATATCCTTGAATCTTTATACTCTATAGTCTTCATTCTTGGTACCTGCATGGTTAAATCCTACATATGCATATATTTCTAAACTATAATGTTAGTATTTATATATTATAATTCTATTCTAAGTTTGTTGTCATCAAAACCATCATCTCAAGGACTAACACTCCTTGACTATGATCGAATTCTTATAAGTTCACATCATTAACTTACTCCGGCATAGATATATGAATCAAAAGAAAAATTATCATGATTTTACATCATAACAAATTCTTATGAGTTCAGAATTGAGATTCCACACATGTATTAGTTTCTATCTCTGGAAACTTACATACAAATGGTTCAACTCCGTGAACTTTTAGTTGGCGTCACCTGTCTCTAGGCATAGGATTTTTTATGCTATTGCCTATCTCTTAGAGATATGTGAATCCTAATTGGATTAAAGCTTTCCCAGTGCTTTTTGGATAACACATGCACTTATTAAGTGAAATAAGTTTCTCGAATTCACTGGGGCAACACCGATACTTCAAGGGCTGGGATCGACTTACCCCATCGATCAGGCGGTGTGAACCTTCCTGACGTAATTGTCGCCCATGTTTGTTCTCAGAAGGTTAGGATTGATTTTCCCCGTCGATCCTATTGTTTGAGTCAATTTTCCCCGTTGACTCGGTGGCTTGAAACTTTTCGATAGGAGCAGTCCCGGTACTCAAAAGGTTTGGATCGATTTTCTCCATCAACCTCGCAGTTTTGTTCGATTTTCCTCGCCGACTCAAAGGCTTGAACTCCTAATATTGTTGGAGCAGTGACGGTTATAAGAAGGTTTGGATCGATTTTACTTTTCGATCCGACGGTTTGAGTCAATTTTCTTCATTGACTTGGTGGCTTGAACCTTCTTAGCCTTGCCGAAGCAGTGCCGGATCTTAGAAGGTTTGGATCAATTTTCCCCGTCGATCTGGTGGTTTGAGTCGATTTGCTCGATTGACTCGGCGGCTTGAACCTTCCCGACGTTGTTGGAGCAGTGTCGGTTCTTAAATGGTTTGGATTAATTTTCCTCGTCGATATGGCAGTTTGAGTTGATTTTCCCCATCGACTCAACAACTTGAACCTCCTCGACGTTATTGGAGCAGTGCCATTTCTCAAAAGGTTCGGATTGATTCTCCCCATTGAATCGGTGGCTTTGCTTGAGTGAACATAGTTCCATTGGTTCATGAAACTAATTTTGTCGAAATAATGGAAAAGGAGGCAAGCAATGCTTATTTAAAATGCCTCCAGTATACTAGGGTGGCTTATTTGAGAAAATATGAAACATATAGATAAATATCAAGGATAGTAAAGCCATACGAGTTGTCGTTCGAAGCATGTGGAATCGATATTCATTCGATAGTCGCCATCTTGAATGTTCCTTCTCCAACTTTCTAGTCATTTACATAGGGTCCTTCCTAGTTCGGGCCAAGTTCTCACATACTCGGGAAGATTTGATTCAAAATGAGATTCCTTACTCAAAGGTATGATTGCGGAATTTGGTGTTAAAGCGATACGCTACTCTTTTCTGGTGAGTAGCAACCCACATTTTAGAAGCCCACTGCAGTCGCTCATTTTCTCTTTAATTGAAGTGTCTTCTGCAAGAGGGGGACTTTTAGCTCCACGGGGATCATAGCTTTTGGTGCCAAAGCAAACAACGAATACTCGTTCGCAGATTTAAGTGTTGTTCGGTAAGCCTATAGTGCTAGTGGAAGCTCATCAACCTAGTTACCTTTAGCTTTCCTCAGCCACTTTTTTTATGGTGGATTTGATGATGTTGTTCACTGCCTTCACTTGCCCTTTTCCTATGGATGCACTACTGTGGAAAAGCACTTCTCAATTCAATAACACTTGCAGAAGTCCTTGAACTCTGCGCTCTCGAACCAAGTCGCGTTATCCATGATAATTCTCTACGGTACACTAAACCTACAAATAATATTTTTTGTTATGAAGTTAATTACTTTTTAGTAGTAATAATTGCAAGCAGTTCCACTTCAGCCCATTCTGTGAAGTAATCAACTACAACGATGGTGTATTTAGCTCCTTATTTTTCTATTGGTAGTACGCCGATTATTTCAATTCCTCAAATCGTGAATAGCTAAGGACTAACTTTTTGCATAATCTTTGAAGATGGAGCTCTTGGAATCTTTAAGAATCTCGAGCATCGATTGCACTGTCAAGTGTACTCTGATGCATCTCGGTTTATCTTTGGCCAGATATATCCATAGCGAAGCGTCTTTTTTGCCAATGTCTACCTCTCAGTGTGGTCACCACTACTGCCTTCATAAATATCCATGTGGATCCTCCTTGCTTCATCTTTGATAACACATCTGAGTAAGGGGTAGGAGAATCCTCTCCCATATAGCACTCTGACCTGTTTTAGGAATTGTGGTGCCTTTTGAACGAGCTTCTTTTGTTTGTTATGGCCCGTAGGTAGTATTCCCCTAAGTAAGTAGTCCTTTATTCGCATCATCCATGACTCTTCTTCTACTATAGTCTCTAGAACCTAATTGACGTCCATCGAATTTATGCTTGGAGCAGTTAATACTTCCATCGAAACCAATCCCATTAGCTGTGCTTCTCCAGAACTAGCAGGTTTGGCTAATGAATCGGACTTCATATTCTCCTCCCTAGAGATGTGAGATATCGCCTAGTGTTCAATTTCACTAAGTACCTCCCAAACCTTAGATATGTATGGGGCAAGTTTTTCCCTTTAGCCTTGTACTCCCTTTTGACCTTGCAGATGACTAGTTGAGAGTCGTTGTGGATATGCAAATTCTTTATTCCTAATTCCTTTGCAATATTTAATCTATCTATTAACACCTCATACTCCACTTTGTTGTAAGTAGCAGGGAATTCCAGCTTGAGAGCATAGAAAATTGGTCGTCCTTTTAGAGTTTCAAGGAAAACTCCCACTCCTAAGCAGAATTCATTCAGTGCACCATCAACAAACAATTTCCACTAAGAAATCACGACAATAGTGTTCTCCTCCTCACCATCTCGAGTGGTGAATTCGGTGATGAAGTCAGCCAATGCCTGTTCTTTTATTTCTCTTCAGGGAAGATAAATCATGTCATATTGGCTTAGCTCCGCATTCAACTTCAGCTGTCGTCACGAGGTTCCAAGGCAGACAAGCACTTGTTTTAGGTGTTGATCTATCAGCACCTTAATTCGGTGAGCCTAAAAATATGGTCACAGTTTCCTTCATGCTGTTAGCAAGTAGTGCGCCATCTTTTCCCACTTTGGATAGTGTCATTTAGCTTCGGTTAATTGCTTGCTAATATAGTAGATAAGTCGTTGGATCCTAGCTTCTTCACGCACAAGCGCTATGCTTAATGCATGTGCAGACACTGCTTGGTAAATGAATAAGTCTTCTCCATCGCCGGCTTGGATAGAATCGAAGGAGTCTCCATATGTTGCACTAGTTCTTCGAAAGTAGTCTGGCAGTCATTATTCCACTCAAAGTTTTTTTCCTAATTTAATGTATCAAAGAATGGTATATGCTTATCCATCGCCCTGGAGATGAATTGGCTCAATGCTATGATTTTTTGTTCAAACTTTGTAACTTCTTTGTCATTGGGGCTCTAACATTCTGTAAGGTGGCAATCTGCTCTGGATTGGCCTCAATTCCCCCTGCACTCACAATAAAACAAAGAAACTCTCTTGAAGCAACTCCAAATGAACATTTGAGTGAGTTCAATTTCATCTCATACTTCTGGAGGATATCGAACATCTATAAGAGATCATCTAGATAGTTTCCAGATACCCATGATTTCACGAGCATGTCATCTACATACACTTCCATCATTCGATCGATCTATTTTTTGAACATCGTGTTCATCAATCTCTGATAAGTACCTCCGGAGTTCTTCAGACTGAATGACATTACATGATAATAATATAGCCCCGAGTCAGTGACAAAGCTGGTGTTCCCTGGATCTGGTTCGTGCATCATAATTTGATTATACCATGAGTAGGCGTCTATAAATGAGAGCGGTTCATGCCCCATAGTTCCAACAAAGAGCGGGTCGATTCTGGGTAACCGAAGGCTATTCTTCGAGCAAGCTTTCTTTAATTCGAATAGTCAACAAAAGACTGTCACTTACCATTTTATTTTCGAATCAACACTGGGTTTGACACCTAATCAGCATATGTTGCATCGTGGATAAATCTGTTGGCTAATAGCTTATACACTTCTTCCTTTAGTGAAGCAGATTGTTCCAGACCTAGACTGCATCACTTTTGCTTTACTAGTGTGAACTAAGGATCGTTGTTAACTGTGTGACATGCTAACTCCGAAGATATCCTATACATATCGGAATGCGTCCAAGCAATCATGTCCAGATTAGCACGAAGGAAGTTTAACAATTCATTTTTGCATCCTGATTCCAAATTGCGAACCTAGTTTCAAGACCTGAGTTGGGTTATCGATGTCGATGGGGACAACTACCATAATCTACGCCAGTGCCACCCATATCTCCCTTGAACTCTTCTTCCTACAATCCATAGCCTTGTCGAAATGACTATGATCCATGAGCCAGGCGATGTTATGTAATTGCCATGCTTGTGGTTCCAGAATGCGGAGAGTCTTCCCCATATTATTTCCTTTTCATGGCACTTTGATTCATGTAATTCAGCAGCGTAGTATTCTCTTACTGAGCTTTAGTCTCCACTTATTACTCCTATCTTATTCAGCCTAAGGAATTTCATCGTGAGACACCATTGCAACACCTCTAATTTTTAATAACATTAATCAAGAGATTTAATTAGATAAATAAAATAATGTAAACATTAGAGTGATAAGGGGACTGAGATTTTAATAAATAATTAAAGGTCATGCTTAATTATTTAAATGAGCTTAAGAATGGCTTATATGCTAGTTAATTTACACAAGGGCATATTGGGTAATAGCCCCACCTTATTATCATAACCCTTATATATATTCTCGTTCCATATACCATTCACTTTCATTTCTCATTTTAAAAAAATATAAAACGTAAGAAAAGAAGAGCTTAGAGCCGGCCATTGCTAGGAGTAGAAAAATTCAGGTAAATCTTAGAATTCAAGCAAGGGGAATTAATCTCAACCATATCTCAAATTCCCTATCTTAATCAAAGAAAATAATAATTTATATCATCTCTATATGTTTTTATGATCATTTGCGCTTTGATCATAACATGTTAGATTTAAATGAGATTGTTTAAATATGATTTACAGGGTTTTTAGGGTAAAACATTTATAATTGACTTTGAATGCCATTGTAAAAATTTATGTGATGGAAAACATGATTTTTGAGTTGCGTGTTAATTTTCATAATTTTTCAAGTCAAGGAGAATTTATTATGAATTTTAAAAGGAAAATATGATTGATTGGGTTTATAAACTTATTTCAGAAATTATATTGGGAATTTATGTCTAAATTTTAGCTATGTTAAATAAGATATTAAAAATGAATTTATGCTATTTTAAGGGATTTTTTCTACGTTATTTGCTAATAGAACTAAACTATTTTGAAAGGAGGACCTAAATGATTTAATTGTTTTGCTTAATGGAAGTGCTTATTTGTTAAATTAATTTTCGTTTAGATCTGAAATTATGTGGCGGTTATTTTTGTAAAGGATTTGAAAAGTTGAGGCAACCGATTATATGTTCACAAGTAGGCAGATTAGTTAGAAAGTGTTTTCTTTAATTAGAATTAAGTCAGATTTACCCAGAAAAGTGGGTTCCACCACTATTACAAGCACCTTTCGATCGTAGCTTCTGCCTACAATCAAATCAGAACCCCACAAAGCCGAAACCATTACACAAGGTATCAATGTTGGTACATAGTGAATTGGAAAAAGGCAAAAGGCAAAAGGCATGGCATCGAAAGCATACATACTGATAGGGTCGAAACCATTGCTTTGCTTTCAAATGTTAAGCGCCTGCTTTGTTTTTTTGAAAGCTTTCGATGTGTTCAAAATGTATGCTTTCGAAAGAGGTGTTCTAAATAGCTTTCGAAGAGGGTTGCCATATTTCATTTTTAAGTATGATGCTTTCAAATGAGTCCCTTTGACTATAAAATAATGCTTTCGTAAATGATGGTTCCGACTTAGTTGAAACCCTACTATCGTTCTTTTGCCTTTCGAGTGTATTGAAGTCAACAACTCTTTTGAGGGATAACCTTTGCTTTAAACTTATACTAAGTCACTTCCTAAACGCTTTCAAATGGGTTCAAGGGTTTCGAAGGCAATGGCTTTGAAAGGGGGTTTCGATGCTAACCTTCAATGTTTTACTTAAATGTTTTGAAGATTTCGAAAGGATAGTGCCGACGCCACCACACTTTCCCCAAACAATTTTATATGAAGATTAAAGGTTTCGAAAGGGATACCTTCGTATATATTCACTTGGACCCAAAAGATGTTTTTATAGTAAAACCTTATGGTTTCGAAAGAGTTACTTTCATTGGTTTCAAAGCTATCTGTCTAAGGATTATTAAGTAATGCTTTGTGTAACAAATCGCATATTTTTTGATTGTATATTAAAATATTTTATTTATATAGCATCGTTCGTCGGATTTTAGTCCGAAAAGCTACTTTTTGTAAGCAGTCGAATTAGGACTCGAGACCACTTCTATTGAGTTCAAAATGCCGTTTGCGACCTTTTTGAGTATAAACTTCGATATGTTTGGAGTTGGTAGAATTTTGCTACTTTTCACTTAGGGCTTTGGGTTCGGTTTCAGCCCATTAACCCACTTATTACTCTAGCTCAGTCCACCTCTCCTCTTCATTTCATTCTTATTTTCCTAACACTCAAGTTTCACTGAAAATGGAGAGATGAATGGGAAATTAAAACTCCAAGCCCTAATCATCTTTTTAAATTCAAGTTCTAACTCCAAATTCAAGAAGAAGCTTTGGTAAGCCTTCTCTTATCTTCTACATCTCTATTCCTCTTCAATTTCAGGAATTTCCTAAACCTAACTTAGGAAAAACTTCATCATTGTGTATAGATTGAAGATTCTTGAGGTGTTACCGAAGAGAAATCAACCTTAGCTTTTTTTTAAGCATCTCTCTTGTGTTTTCGGGCTTAAAGGTGAGATTTTTATCTCACGTCTAAGTCTATAACTATCTTTGATTGTTAGGTATGAATTCCTAACACTTATTCATGTGCATTTGATTTTAGTTTGGATTGATTTTGTGTATATTCCAATTTTTGGTGTTTTGGTCTAATTTATGAAAATCCTATTATGGATATTTGGACATTGATATCCGAGGCATATCGAATAGCCTTTAAGGCGGGGTTGTCGCTTGGCACAAATGCTTAGTGGTTGTTGCTCGTCCGATCGCTTTCAATAATCGTTTTGGCCATCATTAGCCACGTTCAGGGAATGCCCTGAATTTCAGTTTCAGACGTCTGAAACATAGGATTCAGACGCTTGAATATTATACTGGAAATTTTTATTCCCCAGTATTCAGACGTCTGAATCCAAACTTGTAGACATCTGAATTGGCTCGAATGCAACTAGAAAGAAAATAGGCTTAAAATGCCATTTTCAGACGTCTGAAATCTGTGGTTCAGACGTCTGAATACTATTCTGGAAAACATTTAATTTTCCAGATTCAGAAACGTCTGAATCCTTGATTTCAGACGCCTGAGTCTGCTGTCTAGGCTCTATTTGCCTATTTTCCTTGAGATTCCAATTTTTATCGATTCGTGATTATCCGAATTGTTGTTATAATTTATTATTGACTTTGATGACTTTTATATCGGGATTTTTGGGAATATCCATCTTGATGGATTCAGAATCGATTTCTTTGGATTTTATTCTCGTCTTCGAATGTGAATTTTGGTGATTGATTGTTCTACAATCATTTTTGTGATTTGTCACTTTTAAAATAAAAAGGTTTTCTATACTAGTAGTAAATATCAAAACTCTTTCATCAAAAACGATTTCAACACTATTTTATTACAAAGCTCGTTTCTTAAACCGTTTTCCAATCTATTAGTATATGTAAACCTTTACCTCATTCGTGTGAGAAATCTAATTAAACGGCTTAGTAAAACAAGTGGTATGAAACACTTGCGTTTACTTCGTCGGTTAATTCTTGGACTTGTTCGATTGAATCTCTTGTGACAATTTTTGAGCGGAGATCTACAATTTGTTCATAAATATTTAAGTTAAGCTAGTGGTTATGGGACATGAAGCTAAACTCATATATTTACTAGCTTAGTGTAATTGACACTTAACCTCGAGTGGAAGTCTACAATTTGTTCGTAAATAATTAAGTTAAGCTAGTGGTTATGGGACATGAAGCTAAACTCATATATTTACTAGCTTAGTGTAATTGACACTTAACCTCGAGTGGAAGTCTACAATTTGTTCGTAAATAATTAAGTTAAGCTAGTGGTTATAGGACATGAAGCTAAACTCATTTATTTACTAGCTTAGTGTAATTTACACTTATCGATTAATGATGATCAATTTGTGATTTAGATTAGCAATGTGTGATGTCTCTTTGTCTACGAGGGAGCCGTGCTGGGCCAAATGGGGTTAGCCACCTCGAGCGAACACACTTCTTCGTAACTACTCATTACTTGTTATTGATTGGTGCACCCTCGTATTTTGGGAGTGTTGTTTCGCGGTGTTGCGATCGTTGCGGCGATGCGTTCTCACCGGGCCGGATCAGGCAAACGGTAGTTTCACTACCTTGGGTATTGCCTCATGTGCCTTGTCATACTTGCATCCCTTTATACGCGACCACTACGAATTTGTTTTGTGTTATACCTATGGATTACTCCCTGATATCCCACTAGTTTACGGTGGAGTTTACAGTGTTGTATAGTCTATAACGCTTATATAAAATGTGTTAAGGGGGATAATGGTAATGCCTTAACACTATTTTGATATTTTATATTACTGATAGACATTATCTATTTAGCATATATTACCACATAGTAGATAGTTTAACGGATCCTTAAAGGATGGTTATTCCAACATCCTTTGAGTTATTGTATTTCTATTGTTATTTTACTTGAGTTGGATTTATTGATATAAGAATGTTAATCTTGACTCGAGTGTTTTGCGTTTTGCTTTACACTCGGCTCAGACTGAGTGGTTAAGCTTTTGAAACTCACCTTTGGAGTTGGAGCTTCGCTTGGAGATCCGGCTATCTATCCAGCTTTCAGATATTCAGTTGATACCAGTGATGTATTCAGATTCTTTTATTTGACTATTGTATACGAGACTTCTGTTGTAACTTATTTAACTCTGTGTTATATATATATATAGTCGCATCATGAACTACTATCTTTTGTTTCCGCTGCATTTATTTCTCTGTGTCTGTGATCTGTGATTATTTATTTACTGCATATGTTCAGTTTTTCCAAATTTAAATTAACAATTCGATATTTTGAATTATTCAAGTCCGACATGTGCAGATGCGAATAGTCCAAAATAGCGGGTCGTTACAGTTGGTATCAGAGCATTGGTAGCTCTAGGCAAAACTTATAGGGTAAATGTATTTACAGAATCACTCCCATTCGAGTTTCATTCTCTTCCTTTTGATTAATCTTCTTTGAATTTTGGAACGTTCCCTGCAGTTCCAAAATTCATTCATGTCCCTCACTATTCGCCTTCTTTCAATTCCAGAGTATCCCATAACTCCACTTTGAATGATCTTTATAATGAATTGGCGGTCTCGCCAATCTACAAATGATATGTAAATGTGAGAAACTCCTTTACAATTGACACCGATTTACCAGAGATTTTTGTATCGTCGGTTTACGATGCTATCTACCTCCTACTATACCTGAATTCTATTTCTTGAAATCGAATGTTGATTTACCTCGGAATTCAGCATCGATCTTATTCTTGAAATTACGGTCGTCCCGGTTAAGGTGGCCCGTGAATTAAATAAGCTTATCCATCTCCCGCTTCTGTTAATTAAATTATCTTATCCTTGTTCAAACCTATCTTCGAATCAAAATTCTTTAGATCTGAGCCCTTAAGTTTGAATCTCTATCCTTGTTTTGAAATCCATTCATGTATCGTTGAGCGAGAAAGTGTATTTGTGAAACTATATTAAAAATGTTATCTATATATTGCGTTGTTTGAGTTGTTGATGTTGATTTGGATTTTCAATCGATTCGTCCGATCAATGCTATTGATAGGATTTAGAAAACGCTTGAGCAGAGCAAAATGACACAATATTGTTTTCAAATTTGGTAAACAAAATAGTTTTGTAATTATATTATATATAAATATAAGTTTTCTGAAATTAAATTGTTAATGAATTTGTTGTTAGAAATGATTATATTTGTTTTTCATTTATTGTTTTGTAAACCATTGAATACTGCATAATATAAATAAATGAATTTATAAAACTTATAAATTTGATTTGGAATTTGAAGTGAATTTAAATTAGAATTTGAGAATTTAATTTCCGACAATTTCGAACTATGGTTTTATAGTTTAAAATGTATATTATTTAAAATATTTTTGAATAGAAATGGTTTTCAAAGAATTTTAAATGATTAAATTTAAGCACTTCTCTTTTGTCGCTGGAAAATAATTTCAGTGATGACGGCCGCATCATCGACATTCATTTTCGAGTTTCGAAGTGAAGAGACTATTCTGTAGCTTTGCTACGGTTTTTTTTAAAGAATAAATTGATTTGAATTTCTTAAAGTATGATTTGATTTGTAATATATATTAATGTATGTTTAAAATTTGATTTGATATATAATATATATTTATTTATCTCTAAATAAATTTGAAGTTACTCGAAAATTTAATTCTTAAATTTATGATTAAGGATAATTTAAATTATGAAATGAAATCGAAATTTTGATTAAAAATTTAAGCCTAAATAATTAAATTAGAAATTTTTACTTGTATAATACTCAATTTCATCCTATATAACTTACCTAAATTTTCAAAAGTTTACTATGTAATTGAATATTATACATCATAAAATGATGTTAAAGGAATTTATAAATTTATGTGGTTATAATAAGTAAATATACTTAATATTTATGATAGGATATTAAGTGGAGTAAATTTAATAATAATTTGGAACAACGAAGAATTAAAATTGTTAAATAAAATATGATTATAATAAATTATTATTCAACTTTATGATTTTAGAAATTTTTCAATAGAGGACAATTAGATAATAAAACAATAAATAAATGAGGTAAATAAAAATAAAATTTTGTTTTGAAAGAAATCTTTTGTATCAAATATTAATAAATTGAAATAATATCAACTTAATGAATTATCTTGAATTTAAAGTTAATTATGGAATATAAATTAATTTATATGGTTAGAATTATTTGTTTTATTTTGTAATTCAAGTCTATTTTCTTTTGGTTGTTTCTATTCTCCTACATCCTTCCTTTTCGGGGACGAAAAGTTTTGAGTGGAGGAGAGTGTAACGACCCGTAAATTTAACTGGTTTTAATAACATTATTAATTGAAATTTTGGGGAATTTTGAACAATAAAATTTTGAAATATAAATTTGATATTTGGAGTGCGTCTTGTTAAACATAGCAACTGGTAAATTTTCGTTCGAAAATATGAAGTTTATTTTCGTGCGTAAATTTATTTCAATTTAATCAGTCAAAAATTGATGAAAATAAAATGTTTTCGAAACCTAAATATTTTTACATAGAAAAATTCTAAATCGTCTTCTTAGCAAGACGCCATTTTTCATTTTTCAAATTTCGGAATTCTTTAGTTCCGTCGATCTTATTTTTCTGCGTTTTTCTTGCATTTTCCGCTAGTACAAAATTCGAATTTTTATAATTCAATCGTACTGCCGATATTTGTATGCTTTTTTGATCGTCTCGTCATGCTGATTTTTACGGTATAATTATTTTTGTGTTTCGGTGTTCGGTTCGCGGTGAAAATCGTGAAACGGTTAACCGTATCGGTTCCGTTTTCACTTTTAATTTCCAAATGGCCTTCCACTTATCCACACTCCATCCAACATGCACCAACCTTTTATATTCTTCAAAATTTACTGTTGACTTTTCCTATCCCCATTTCAATTTAATACAGTTCCGGTTTGTTTCTCTGCCACCTACCATTCTCACATTGCTCTCCTCTTGTATTTTCTCCTGAAGCTTATATTTCTTTCCCCTTCATATTCATTTCTTCAAACCCAAAACTGCAAAGCATATTTTAACCGAGCTCACCCATCAATTATCATCTCCAGCCAACCACCATCAGCTACAACAGCCACCACTGCACCCGACCACTCAGATCCACCCACAACCCGCGGCCACTCCAGTAGCATCACCGCCTCCTCGAAGCGCCGACCCCACTCTCAGGCGACCTCATTGACCCTACTCCACCCAGAACGTAGCGAACTCGTTCATTCCCCTCCTTCTGTCTTGAACGTCTCCGCCATCACCTCGTCCACCTCCGAGCCTTTAGCCACCTTATCGGTCGCGTACTCCATATCGGCCCCAAGACCGACTCTAGGCCACCTTCATGCCGACGCGACCCACCCAAGCATCCCTCTCGACCTTCCTGTGATCACACCAGTAAAACCCCGTCCACCATCTTCCTGCAGCACACCATCGCCCTTCCATCATTCATCTCCGCCGCCAACCTAAGCCGGCCTCCATTCTCTGGTGAACACTCTCGCACAGCATCCCTGACGTGGCTTCTTCCACTGTTCTATTTTCTTTGCTGATTGGTAATGCATATTATAAGTCTATAGATATTGGTTGTTATATATATTACATGTATATGGTTTTATAAGTACATCTATTATATAGGTTATACAAGTCAGTAGTTATATATATTTTGTATATTAGTTTTTCATCTTTTTAGTAAGAATGATATTTGTAAGTGTATGTAGGTACATATTTTTATGTTAGTGCCCTTTATTGATCTGTATATATATTCTATAAATATAGTTACGCACACACACACACACATATATCTGCCGTGGGGAAGCATATACGCGTAATATGGATATGATCTGATATATAAGTATAGTATATGTATATATAGATAGTTCTATATAGTCTGCTTGTTTTAAAAACTTATATTTTTCTAGTTGCCTAGGATATTTTTCAAGCCAAGCTTTGCAGAGATGTATATATATATTTGTTCCATTTTGCTATGCATTCAGACTTGATACTTACTTTATTTTATAATATAACATATATAAGAAATTTACGGTAATATGGTTATTGTATGACCGTTATATATATGAAAATTCTATTTAGTTGATGTTTGTTTAGCATACTTTGGTAAGCCTGTATATTTATACCTGATGAGATTTATTATAAGCTATGTTATATTATATATTTATATATTATAGTTTGAATAAGTTTTTGGATAATTTGTTTTATACTATATTTCCTGCAAATGGTGGTGTGGTGTGTTTTAATGGTTATACTTTGCTATGTTTGGTGTGCGTATATTTTGATTCTTTTGTGTACGGTTTTTTAGAATCATTTTTATTTATAGAATGCAGAATTCACGCAATATGCAGGTATATTATAGAATTTTGTTTTAGTTGTTTATATACTTGTACATATATATGGCTTTATATAAGATTTAAAGGCTATGTTACTCTGTTGATATGTAAGTATGTTTCTATATATATATGGAAAATTTTGAAGAGTAAAATATAAATACTTTGATCCTGATTATATATAAGCTTACTTATGTATTAAATACTGATTTGGGAAATGTATAGCGATATAATTTACTTTTCATTTTAATTTATATCAAATTGATTCTAATAGTTCCACCGATTTCTCATTATCAGCTCGTTCGTCGAACTTGAGTCCATCGTGCTTTGCTTCCAAATTCGTGCTCGGACCCGTAACCTATTTCATTTCAAATTTCTCTAGCCTTGAAAGGTGAGTAATCACTCACGATTAATGTTCTTTATTTATTAAATTTGATTTCAATTGAAACGATAATTGAAATATGCTGCTGTTATTTAGTGCACTATTATTTATGTATTAGTTCACCTTTGACATCTGACACCATTATCTGTTAATTATACGATGACAATTCTGTTTGGTTGATAATTGATTGATTGTTTGTTGTTTATATTGGATGTTAAATAGAAATGTATAAAGTGATAAATATTATGCAATTGAATTTGACGCAGGATAGTTAAAAATGAATCGACATATGTGTTGGATTTGATTAGTTAAAATTGTTTAATATGACCCCTTAAATATTTAATTATTTGACCTGTAGAAAATAGTTAATTACCCTGGAACCATTTGAATTTATGTTGTACTAATTGATGAAGTATGAAATTGAATAATTGATGTAAAGTGTAGAATTGCATAGAATAATTAGTATAATAATCTTTAGTCTACATGAAATGATAGTGTAGATTCTAGGAATAATTATGCTAATTTGATAAATAACAAATGTAAATTAATACGATTACTTCAGGATTATTTAAATAAATATTGGATTTTTATTGATGTTTGTTATTGCTTGTTTATTTACTTTGACACCATCCCAGTTATCACAGTGCAAGTTCCCTTTGCCATGCTTTGTTATGTGAATTGAAATGGAATCGGGTTGAAATGATAAATACCCAAAATGAACTTGACTTAGGATAGAGAATTAAATGAAAACCCGATTGGTCAATAATTTGATTTAAAAATAAATAAAGATTTTATTTGAATAAATAATAAAGTTTTGAAAGAAGTTGGAATTTGAATTTAATGAAAGGAAAATGTTAATATATAAAAACTTGAAACAAAATATTAACATAGTAGTTGTTAAAAGAACGTTGTTTTATAATAAATTATTTGACAATAAAATTTGGAATTATTCATAGAATTAAGTTTGAAATTAATTAATAATTAAGTTTATATTATTTAATGATTAAATTTGAAATTATTTAATAATTAAGTTTGAAAATTTTAAGTTTTGAAATGATTTAATAATTAAATTTTGAAATTATTTAGTAATTGAATAAGGTTGAATTATTTAATAATTAAATTAAATTGAATTCTTTATTAAGTGAAATTGAACTTCTTGAATAAGTGAAACTAAGTTTCTTTATCAACTGAGTTTTTGAAATTTGTAACTAAGTAAATGGATAAGTGAAATTTGATTTCTTCAACAAGAAATAAATGTGATTTACTAAAATTAATGTAAGATTTGTAATTTGAAGAATTTGATAGGACGAATTTAATTTAATTCAATTTGCAAGCTTTGATATAATGAAGTTGAACGTAAGTAATTGATTTAATGAATTGGAAATTAAATGGAGATTGTTTTAAAAGATAAATTAGCTTAACGAATATTGAATGAAATCGATAAATGAATTTAAATTGATTTGAATGTTAAATTTAATTAATTTAAATGATTTTTGAATGAAATTTATATACGAACTTCAATCAATATTTAAATTGTTTAAATAAAGTTGAAATTGAATTATAAGATTTTGAAATGGTATTTTGGAAGTTTTGAAACGTAAATTATGGAAATTGATTTAGAAAGACAAATGAAATGTTGGTTAACGAATTGAAATTGAAATTGAAATTGATTTTTTATATATATATTAAATGACCAATTAGTGTAATAATCACAAAATTTATTAAAGACACCGGAATCGGTTATGGATATACTCTCTGTCTAAACCGAAAACCACTTTAATAACTATACGTGGAGTGTGAGACAGAATGATGTGGTTGGAATGATGTACATGATGACTGAAGAAGGAGAACGATAATGGATAGCCTTGACACTTGTGTCGAATTGGAAATGATTAAAACAGGAGTTGTGCTGGCCAAATGGGGTTAGCCACCTCGAGCGAACAGACTTCTTCGTAACTACTCATTACTTATTATTGATTGGTGCACCCTCGTATTTTGGGAGTGTTGTTTCACTATGTTGCGATCATTGCGGCGATGCGTTCTCACCAGTCCTGATCAGGAAAACGGTAGTTTCACTACCTTGGGTATGGCCTCATGTGCCTTGTCATACTTGTATCCCTATATACGCGACCACTACGAATTTTTTTTGTGTTATACCTATGGAGTACTCCCTGATATCTGATGCATCCCAGATCGATGAAGTCTTAGGTCGCGAGCGACCTAACGAGCTAAAAGGTCGTGTGCGACCTAACGGTGTAAGGAGTGACAAGATAAGAGGAAAGGAAGATGCAGTACTTGAGGATGAAGGTCATTCACGACCTAACATGTTGGGGTTTAAAATGTTCAGAAGACCTAGCGAGTCAATTTTTAGGTCGTGAGCGACCTATATGGAACGACCTAGCAAGGTACTGGAGCAAGGCGGTGAAGCGAGTTATGTAGTGGAATGCAGTGAAGCGAGTTATGATAAGTCACCGAGCGACTTAACGAGCTACAAGAGCTCCTGTTGTTGCCGCTTTCTAGGTCGCTCAACTTTTAGGTCGCAAGGTCGTTCAAGCTTATGCCGCATGAAGAATTCCAGAAGCTGATTCCTTGAGTCGCATGAAGATGTTGAGTGTTAGGTCGTATGTACCTATGTCGTAAGTCATTGTAATATGTTGGGTTGTTTAGGTCGCTTACTGGTTAACTCGTGTTGTAGTCATAGGTCGTGAGTCGTATGTACCTATGTTGTGTTCTGTTTTAGGTCGCATGGATGTATTGTGTTGTATATATGGTGTATCCCTTAAGTCGTGGGTCGTTTGCTTGTTGTAACTCATAGGTCGTGGAATCTGTAAGTCGGAAACGACCTAAGTTGGGTCGTGTGTGTTGTAAGGTCGTGAACGACCTAGTGCTGGGTGTTGTAAAAACCCTATAAATAGGGGGGTCGTGTCATTTGTAAGGGGTTGTTAATTTTGAATGAAACTTTGTTTGAGTGCTTTGTGCCTCTTTGAAATTGATAGTTGAGTGTGATCTCCTATCTCCACCTTCGGTATTCGAGTGCGCTCGAATCAACGATTGTTGAAGCCAATTTACGGTATCATGTGCGCTTGATCAACGTTTAAAGAATTGTAGATCTTCTTTCACAGTATCGTGCGCGATCAACATGTCGAAGATAGCTAGAATTCGGTATCTTTGTGATCAACGAATTTGGGCATTTCAGTATCTTTAATCCACCGATTGCTACTTTTACCGTTTCATCTATTTTTCCGTAATTACGCTGCATCATTTTGGTATCAAAGCTAGACTTAGCCAATCATAGCTAAGCCGAGTCTTGGAGCCAAGGAGTTTGAAGTTGAAGTTTGCATTAGTTTGGTGTTCATTGTGTTCAACGTGAAGTTGCAACAAGCTTGAAGTTTTCGATCCACATCATTTTGAATCAATGTTCGGAAAGTGTTTGAATTTTTAAGAAAAGTTTGAAGTGTGAGCCGAGAATTGAAGCATCATTTTGATATCATTTGTTGAAGCGTAGACCCGTGCTTGAAGTGTTGAGTCGAGCTAAGAACGAGCTAGAGTTAGGTCGTGATCAAGCCGATCCGAGCTAAGTGAAGTAACCGTGCATTGTGAAGTTCAATTTGAAGTTCAAGGCCGAGAGTAAAGTGTTTGAATTTGTGAAGATTTGACAATGCCCCCGAGAAGAGCTAATCGTCATCAAAATGTTGAAGATTTGTATAAATGAGAAGATGCTGAATAGATGGAACAGCGAATTAGCAATAAATTCAATGAGAAGTTGGAAGAAGGCATTGGTAGATTGGAGAAATTGATGATAGATATGAATCAAAGAAGAAGGTCGGCAATCTCGAACCATGGAGGAAACAGAGTTTCGCCATCGGTTACGGAAGCGAGGAGGGTGTCGCCACAATCTTTTAGAGAAAGAAGAGAAACATCAATTTCATCGAGAAGAGATCACCATGAATATGGACATGAAGAGAGAAGAACTCCACGTGAGTTTGAAGATGAGGCATATCGTGATGAAGAGAGACATAGTAGAAGAGACATGCGTGATCGAAGGGATGTTGATGGTCGAGATCGATATAGACGTAATTTGATTATGATGAAGATGGTGATAGAGCTAGCATTCATTATCGGGATCGAGACCAAGTTCGAAATTCATACCGGGATGTAGAAGATGATCGACGTTGGGAGTCGGGGATGAAGATAGAAATTCCAGAATTCAAAGTTGGTATGGTAGCAGAAGAATTTCGGGATTGGTTGTCTCATGTTGAAGAAATTTTTGACTTCAAAGAAGTTCCTGAGAATCGAAAAGTTAAGTTGGTTGCTACTCGTTTAAGAGGTAGAGCTATGGCGTGGTGGCAGCAAACCAAACTTACACGAGAACGGACGGGGAAGTCAAAGATTGAATCATGGGAGAAGATGAAGAAGTTGATGAGAGCTACGTTCTTGCCATATAATTATCAATCACTCATGTATCAGAGGTTGCAGAATCTGAGGCAAGGGACGAAGACTGTTAATGATTATGCTGATGAATTTTATCAACTGATTGCTCGAAACGACATTATGGAGACAGAGGAACAATTTACTGCTAGGTTTGTTGGAGGGTTGAGGATGCAGATTCAAGACATGGTTAATATGTTTGATCCTAGATCTGTAGCTGAAGCGCACCAGAAAGCGTTGGCTTGGGAGAATCAGGGAAGACGAGGAGGTGGTGTATTTACAAGTTCCAATATTCAGAGCAAAGGTGCTAGTGGGAGTTCCAATGTTTCAAAAGCTGTCAGTAAACCAGTGGTGAATGAAGTTGCGAAGGCGAAGGTCAACAACAGTTTCAAATGTTGTAATTGCCAGGAAGTGGGTCACAAGAGTAATGAATGTCCGAAGCCGAAGAAACGAACTATGATTTCTGAAGTTGAAGGTGAGGATGTTGGTGAAGGTTATTCTAGCCCAGTTGAGAAGGATGAACAGGATGTTGCGTCAGGAGATGAAGGATGTAATCTAATGATGAGGAGATCTTGTTTAACACCGAAGCAGAAAGAAGAAGCTAGTTGGTTGAGGAGTAATATATTTTAGTCAACGAGCACTATTCTGGGGAAGGTTTGTAAATTTGTGATTGACGCGGGAAGTTGTGATAATATCATTTCTACTGAAGCTGTAAGAAAGTTGAAGTTGAAGACGGAGAAGCATCCAAATCCTTACAAGTTAGCGTGGTTGAGAAAAGGAGGAGAGGTGAAGGTGGACAGGCGAGTTCATGTTCCATTTTCTATTGGGAAGAAGTATAAAGATGAGATCAGGTGTGATGTGATGGAGATCGATGTTTGTCATTTTCTTTTGGGGAGACCTTGCCAGTATGATCGAGCAGTGCAACATGATGGTCGAACCAATAGCTACAGCTTTATGTTTGAAGGCGTTAAGATCATTTTAGTTCCAAAGAAGAGACAGCAAGGAGGGAGCAAATCAGAGGATATTGAGGAGCTGAAGACTTTGTTGGCTTTGAAAGAATTTGTTGAAGAAGTAGAAGAGAGTCCAGAAGTATTTTTGTTGATTGCATGTGAAGCTACTGAATCTGTTGAAATTTCTGAAGAAGTAAAACCAGTTCTGGACGAGTTTAAAAATGTATTTCCTGAAGAGTTACCAACGGAGTTGCCACCGTTGAGGGATATTCAGCATCAGATTGATCTTGTGCCAGGGGCAGTATTACCACACAGGCCACATTACAGGATGAGTCCTAAGGAGCATGAGGAACTGAGAAGGTAGGTGGAGGAGTTGTTAGAACAGGGGCGTGTTCAGGAGAGCTTGAGTCCATGTGCTGTGTCAGCCTTATTGGTACTGAAGAAGGATGGGACGTGGAGAATGTGTACGGACAGTCGAGCTCTAAACAAGATCGCTGCGAGATACAAATTTCCTATGCCGAGGTTTGATGATTTGATTGATCAGTTGAGTAGGGCTGTTGTGTTCTCGAAGATTGACTTGAAGAGTGGATACCATCAGATTCGTATAAGACCGGGTGATGAGTGGAAGACTGCTTCTAAAACGAGGGAAGGTTTATACGAATGGAGGGTTATGCCGTTTGGCTTATCAAATGCTCCGAGTACTTTTATGAGAGTAATGAACCAGATTTTCAAACCATTCATTGGGAAGTTCGTAGAAGTTTACTTTGATGATATTTTGATCTATAGTGGAAGTATGGAAGAGCATCTCCAACATTCGCGTGAAGTACTGTTGATTCTACGAAAGGAGAAATTTTATGCTGCAACAAAGAAGTGTGTGTTCGTGACGCACAGTGTTTTGTTTCTAGGATATGTTCTGTCGAAGGAAGGCATTCAAGTGGATGAAAGTAAAGTGGAAGCTGTCAGTAGTTGGCCACAACCCAAGACAATTACTGAAGTGAGGAGCTTTCATGGGTTGGTATCTTTTTATCGAAGATTTATTCTACATTTTAGCAGCGTAATGGAACCTGTAACCGATTGCATGAAAGGAAAGAAGTTTGCATGGTCAGAAGAAGCAAAGTTGCTTTTGAGAAGATCAAGACACTATTGACGTCAGCGTCAATTCTAGCTTTGCCGGATTTTCAGTTATTGTTTAAGTTGCACACTGATGCATCGAAGGTTGGGATTGGTGGAGTATTGAGTCAAAGTGGAGGACCAGTTGCTTATTTCAGTGAGAAGTTGTCTAGAGCTAAGTTGAGATATAACACTTATGACGTGGAATTTTACGCGATTGTTCAAGCTGTGAAGCACTGGAGACATTATCTGTTTCATAAGGAGTTTGTTCTTTATACAGATCACGAAGCTTTGAAACATTTGCAAGGGCAGGACAAAATTTCAGCCAGGCACGCTTCATGGGTCGCGTATCTACAACAGTTTACATTTGTTGTAAAGCACAAATCAGGGGTGACGAATCGTGTAGCTGATGCCTTGAGCAGGAGGATTCATTTGTTGACGACATTGAAGGTTGAAGTGACAGGATTTGAACTATTACCAGAGTTGATTGAAGAAGATCCTTACTTTACGAAGTTTGTTGAGAAAGTCAAGGATGGGAGTACTGATGAATTTGTGTTGGTAGATGGACTCTTATTCAAGGGGAATCAATTGTGTGTACCAGAAGGCGGCTTGAGAATGAAGATTATCAAAGAGTTACGTGAAGAAGGCCATGCGGGTAGAGATCGTACGTTGCAGTTGATTTCTCAATCCTATTTTTGGCCGTCGATGAGAAGGGAAGTTGAAAGATTTGTGCGTAGATGTCATGTTTGTCAAGTTTCAAAGGGACAGCTACAAATGCGGGATTGTACATGCCTTTACCTGTTCCTACAAAACCGTGGGTATAAGCATGGATTTTGTGTTGGGTTTGCCAAGGACTCAATGGGGAAATGACTCTATATATGTTGTGGTGGACCGTTTCTCGAAGATGGTACATTTTGTTGCTTGTAAAAAGACGACAGATGCAGTCCATGTGGCACAGCTATTCTTTAGAGAAATCTAACGCTTGCATGGTTTACTAGAATCGATAGTTTCGGACAGGGATACCAGATTTCTGAGTCATTTTTGGCTGAGTTTGTGGAAGATGGTGGGAACGAAGCTGAATTTCAGTAGCGCTTATCATCTGCAAACTGATGGACAAACGGAGGTTGTGAACGGATAGTTGGGAAATTTATTGCGGTGTCTTGTGAAAGATAATTTGAAGAGTTGAGATGTAAAGATATGTCAAGCAGAGTTTGCACATAATCATGCAGTGAATTGTAGTACAGGTTTCAGTCCATTTCAGATTGTATATTCAAGCTTGCCAAAGGGACCGTTGGATTTAACGATAGTACCACAACTGAAGGGGTTGGTTAAGCAGGCTGCTGATTTCGTTGATGGGTTGACAGAATGCCATAAAATCGTTCAGGAACGATTAGAGAAGACGAGTGAGAGGTATAAACGATCTGCGGATCTAAAGCGAAGAAGTGTTGAATTTAATAAAGGAGAGTTAGTGTATGCTGTAATAATGAAGGATCGTTTTCCAGTGGGAGCATACAATAAACTTAAAGCTCGAAAGATTGGTCCTGTAAAGATTGTGAAATGGATCAATGAAAACGCTTATAGGTTGAAGCTGTCGGAGGAAGTGTACACTACTGACATGTTTAATGTTAAACAACTTATACCTTATTATGGAGATGAACAATCCAATGGGGAGGAACTTTTAAATTCGAGGACGAATTTTTCCCAATCAGGGGAGGATGATGCAGCCCAGATCGATGAAGTCTTAGGTCACGAGCAACCTAATGACCTAAAAGGTCGCGTGCGACCTAACGGTGTAAGGAGTGACAAGATAAGAGGAAAGGAAGATGTAGTACTAGAGGATGAAGGTCGTTCACGACCTAACGCGTTGGGGTTTAAAATGTTCAGAAGACCCAGCGAGTCAATTTTTAGGTCGCGAGCGACCTATATGGAACGACCTAGCAAGGTACTGGAGCAAGGCGGTGAAGCGAGTTATGTAGAGGAATGCAGTGAAGCGAGTTATGATAAGTCGGCGAGCGACCTAGCGAGCTACAAGAGCTCCTGTTGTTGCCGCTTTCTAGGTCACTCAACTTTTTGGTCGCAAGGTCATTCAAGCTTATGCCATATGAAGAATTTCAGAAGCTGATTCCTTGAGTCACGTGAAGATGTTGAGTGTTAGGTCATATGTACCTATGTCGTAAGTCTTTGTAATATGTTGTGTTGTTAGGTCGCTTATTGGTTAACTCGTGTTGTAGTCATAGGTCGTGAGTCGTATGTACCTATGTTGTGTTCTGTTTTAGGTCGCATGGATGTATTGTGTTGTATATATGGTGCGTCCCTTAAGTCGTGGGTCGTTTTCTTGTTGTAACTCGTAGGTCGTGGAATCTGTAAGTCAGAAACGACCTACGTAGGGTCTTGTGTGTTGTAAGGTCGTGAACGACCTAGTTGCTGGGTGTTGTAAAAACCCTATGAATAGAGGGGGTCGTGTCATTTGTATGGGGTTGTTAATTATGAACGAAACTTTGTTTGAGTGCTTTGTGCCTCTTTGAAATTGGTAGTTGAATGTGATCTCCTATCTCCACCTTCGGTATTCGAGTGCGCTCGAATCAACGATTGTTGAAGCCAATTCACGGTATCAAGGGCGCTTGATCAACGTTTGAAGAATTGTAGATCTTCTTTCACGGTATCGTGCGCGATCAACATGTCGAAGATAGCTAGAATTTGGTATCTTTGTGATCAACGAATTTGGGTATTTCAGTATCTTTAATCCACTGATTGCTACTTTTACCGTTTCATCTATTTTTCTGTAATTCCGCTGCATCAATATCCTACTAGTTTACGGTGGAGTTTACAGTCCTGTATAATCTATAACGCTTATATAAAATGTGTTAAAAGGGATAACGGTAACGCCATAACACTATTTTGATATTTTATATTACTGATAGACATTATCTATTTAGCATATATTACTACGTAGTAGATAGTTTAACGGATCCTTAAAGGATCGTTATTCCAACGTCCTTTGAATTATTGTATTTCAATTGTTATTTCGCTTGATTTGGATTTATTGATATAAGAATGTTAATCCTGACTCGAGTGTTTTGTGTTTTGCTTTACGCTCGGGTCAGACTGAGCGGTTCAGCTTTTGAGACTCACCTTTGGAGTTGGAGCTTCACTTGGAGATCCGGCTATCTATCCAGCTTTCAGATATTCAGTTGATTCCAGTGATGTATTCGGATTCTTTTATTTGACTATTGTATTCGAGACTTCTGTTGTAACTTATTTAACTCTGTTATATATATAGTAGCATCATGAAGTACTATCTTTTGTTTCCGCTGCATTTATTTCTCTATGTCTGTGATCTATGATTATTTATTTACTATATATGTTCAGTTTTGCCAAATTTTAATTAACAATTTGGTACTTTGAATTATTCAAGTCCGACATGTGCGGATGCGACCAATCCAAAATAGCGGGTCGTTACAGTAGCGACCCATGGTCTTTGGACCGTTTTAGTGGAACTTCGGCTCAAAGGTCTTCGGACCATTTTAGTTGAGCTTCGGCTCAAAGGTCTTCGGGCCGTTTTTGTGGAGCTTTGGTTCAAAAATTAATGGTTAGCAACCATGGGATCGCGTTCCGTTTTGTGATACACGTGTTGGTGAGTTTTAATGCTCCCGTCTTGTGATAGGCCTTTTTCCTCCTTTTTGTGATTTCTGGATTTCTAATTGATGATTTCTAGAATTTGTGTTTCACCAAATTTAGTGATTTACATTGATAAGTTTTATCAATATTTGTGCATTGGAGAATTTGTGTTTCACCAACCTTTACGATTGGCTTTGAGATGTTTGCCAATATTTGTGGCTTGGTGAATAAATAAAGAATATGATATTCTTTTAGTGCTTTGAGATTTCTTGAGATATTGAATGATTGCTGTTGTTATTTTAGTGTATACTCTTCACAGTATGGCATTATTATTAACATATGTTTTTATCGTATCTCTTATTCTATCTCATTTTTATCTGATATTTATAACTAGACTGATCCATTTATTATTTTCTTCTTAAATAATACTCGGGTCAGACCAAGATTTTACAGATGCTTCTACTTGACTCCTTATAGGACCATAATCTGACTTTTGGCTAACTACATTAGATTGGTAGTTTTTGTAGTTATACATTCAAGATAGAGACTCCTTGGTGTATACCTTTTCTTTGTCTAGCACTTGTATCTATTCTTTTGTGATGTTGTGGATCTTGTATGACCACTACTCTGATGTACACTTACATGTGTTATATTCATATTTGTTTCCGCCTTTGAGATATGAACTTCTGTGACTGATTTGTGTTATACTTATTTCTATATTTGTTTCCGAAAATTACATAGCCACTGTGTAGTAGCTTTGAGTTTATATCGGCATGTCGGATTTCCTCTTGTAATGAAATGCATGTTATACTATCTAACATATCGGTGATCGCACAAAGCAATTACACGGATGGTCGCTCCCCAACAGCCTTATTCTCCACGCTAGTTGACGGCATTACCCCGTAGTGTCCTTGGCTAGCGTGGGTATAGAGGTGGGGCGTCACACTTTGGTACTTTCGAAAGGTATATTTAGGTTTTCGAAAGAGATGATCAATGAGCTTTGAAAGGTATATATTTAATGTTTTGAAAAGAAGTTTTCCATGCTTTCGAAGGAGGTTATCCAGGGGTTTCAAAAGTAATGTTTTAAGGTTTTGAAAGCCTTAGGTTTCAAAACAAATAACCCAGTTTCATTTTAAAGGAAAACCATGGCACAATAAAAGAATTTTGTAATGATTTTAATTAAGGAATTCTTGAAGAAGCTTTCCTTGATTAATTAGTTAAAGAGTTAACAATGATATATATAGAAGGATTTCAAGGATATTAAACCATAGGTGCTGGTATTATTATGTTATTATGTTTACTTCTTTATACATATACATATACATACATATATATACATATTCACATTGTAAGGGACCCATAATTGTATTTTGAAGAAGTACCGAATAACCAGCGAGGGCCACCGAATAGTGAATATAAATTAAGTTAACTCTTGAATAAGTAGAATTGCATCCAGGAGGTAAGATTGACCAGAATGTTGGATGCCTAAATAATGAAGTTGTTAGATAGACAGATTCATAGTAAACCCATGAAAACTATGTTAAGAAAAAGTTATTGACCGATGCCAATAGGTTCATAGTAAAATCATTAAAACTATGAATAGATTGAGTTATTGGCAAGGGCCAATAGCTTTATAGTGAACCCATGAAAAATATATCTGGATTAAGTTATTGACAGATGTCAATAGGTTCTTAGTCAACCAATGAAAACAACGACAAGAGGGAATTCATATGAGTTACCAATAGGTTCGGGAAGAACCCATAAAACAATGATGTTTTTGGCAGGGGCCAATAGGTTCTTAGTGGTCCCATGAAAACTGTGAAATATGACAGGGAGTCCATAAATTTAAATATGTTAATAATAAGCCCATGAAAACTTTGAAACTACATAGGGAGTCATAACATCAAATAGGTTATTTGTCTGACTATGGAAACTAATAGGCTAATAGTGATCCTAGAAACTATAAATGAGAAAGTTTGTCAAACTGAATAGGAATGGGAAATCCAGAATTAATTTACTTGTTTGCATATCATCATATTATATTATTTTGATTTGTTTTAACCATTATGGATGTAGGAGCACTGTATATGGTTTTTTAAAGTTTTTAGGATACTAGTGAGGGGGAAACCCGTTCCACTAAGCGGTGTGGTTTCACTAGATATCTAAAGGGTTTGAGATGGTAGATTATTATTCATACCAGTCTTTACATATGACTCTAAGTTTATGTTTTCCCTTAAACTCTCGGATGCTCAATTAATTTTGAGTAGTTTGAGAGTTGAGGTTTTTAAGTACCACCTTAGACGAATAAGCTTTTGTAGATATGTAGAAGGCATGCTAGCTACTTAGAGTTCTCTTTTATTTTGATTCCATTGTGTTGTTGTTGCATATGTCGCTCTTGGCATATCTTGTAATAAATATATTTTCTCCGAATGTTTTTCTCGTATTGGGATTATGTAATGAATTTGAAATGTTTTGAAATGGAATGAGAAAGTTGTTTGTTGATTTTCAAAATTTTCCACATCCATGTGTTTTTGTTATATCATTGTATCTAACAATACCGTATTTATTTAATGAGGATTAATAACTATAGATGACTGCAGCATCCGTAGTTTTTAGGTTTGGACATCCAAGTGGGGGATGTCACAATTTGGTGTCAGAGCATAGATTTATGAAAATCAAAATAAATTTAAACCTAAAAGATTTTTCAAAACATAATCCAATGAATCAAGAAATAAGGTCTTGGGTTAACACCATAGGAACATACTTGTATTTGAATATATACACACACACATGTATATATATGTGTGTGTATATATATATATATATAAGTACGTATTCCTCATTCTCTTGCACCGTTCTTCTGTATCCTATTAAGGCTCATATGCAGATTTACAAAAAGATGATATGGAGGTAGAAAACAGAAGAGGAAGTCTCGGTGGAGGAAGCACCACAACCAATAGAAATGTTCGACCACCAGAATGAACCCAGGACGACAGGCTAATGCAAAAAAAAATGTAGATGCCAACGTGAGTGCTGGAAGTCCACCAGTGGATATGGGGACGATGAATCGGTTCTTTGTCAATATGATGCAAGTTGGAGTTTCTGCTGGAGTTGTTGGAAATATTGAACGAGCTAATCCTGTGGCTCCCGTTGGGAATAATTATACTATGCTGAGCATAGATTACACCAGTCTTGGTGGGAAGCCATTTATAAGGATGGAGAATGCCATAGAGGTAGAGAATTGGTTGTTGCATTGTAAGCGTATCTTTGTTGATCTGGGTTTAGATGTTGTGCAGAAGAGAAGGTTCGCCTCTAGGCAGTTGTAAGGGTCAGCACTTCATTGTTGGAATAGTGTTATTGTCGGAGTTCTGGAGAAGGAATTGACTTGGGTTGATTTTGAAGGAGATTTGAACAGAGGTTTATGTCTGAGGTTGCTAAATGAGCGCAGCCGAGGAAGTTTTTGGATCTGGAGAAGGGAGTGATGTCGGTTATTGAGTATGGCACTAAGTTTGATGAGTTGTCTCATTATGGATATAATACTATAGACACTGTCATCAGGAGGAATGAGAGGTTCATTAAGGGACTGAGGCCCGAGAATACTAAGGCGACCCTACCATATCTTCATGATCCTAGTAATGTAGTGTTAGAGATGGCAATCCATCATGAAGGGATGCTTGCTATTTGTGCTAGAGAGAAGCCAGTTGAAACCCAGGATTACCAGGGAAAGAAGAGAAAGTTCTTTAAAAAGAAAGGAGCCCAGAATGGGGAGGCAGCCAAGAAGGCAAAGGCCAATTTTGTTTGCTTCAAGTGTGACAAGAAGCGTCATTATGCTCATGAATGCTGGTCGGGAAAGGGGAAGAAGGCTGCAAGAAAGAAGAATGTGAAGTGCTTTAACTATAATCAAATTGGGCATTATAAGAACCAGTGTCCACAGCCAGTCAGGGCGGACAAAGGAAAGGTTTTTGCTATTATACCATCATCTGCTAAGCCAACTACATCTGAAAAAGGGAAGACTAGGATGGAAGGTACATTTTTGATTTAGAGTATATCAGTTAGGATACTATTTGATACCGGAGCATCACATTCATTTATATCTCAAAATTTGGTTGATAGGTTATGTTTACAACCCACATACCTTGTTACTTCCTTAAGGGTTGCAAATCCGATAGGAGGGTATGAAACTCTAGGGATGAGATGTGACCAGTTAGAACTTTGACTTGTCAGGTCATAAGTTTGCATGCAGTCTGTATGTTTTTGATTTCAGAGATTTTGCAATTATTTTGGGTATTGATTGGTTGAGCTTGTATAAGGCTAGGATATTTTTCCAGGATAGGGAGATATGACTAAGACACCTTGATATTCATAACTAAATCATATTGTCAGTTGGGAATTCTGACCGGAGTAGTTGTGCTTTGTTAAGTGTTATGAAAGTGGGAGAAGAGTTAAGTCAGGTTCGAGTAGCAAGAGATTTTGCAGATGTTATTGAGCCGGTCACAAGACTACCATTGAAATGAGCTGTTTAGTTTCGGATAGATCTTGTGCCGAGACTTGAGCCTGTGAGTAGACCACCTAGCAGGATGATACTGACTGAGATGAAGGAATTGAAGATGCAGCTAGTGGATCCAGAAGGAAGGAATTTTATTAGACCGAGCAGTTCACCTTAGGGAGCAACCATGGTATTCATCTAGAAACCAAATAGGTTGTTAAGGTTGTGTATCGAGTATCATAAGTTGAACGAATGGACTATTAAGTATCCTTTGCCAGGAATAGATAATCTATTTGATCAGTTGTGTGGAGCAAGAGTGTTTCCCAGTTGGATTTTGCGATAGGTTTCCATCAGTTAAGAGTGGAAGAGAATAGTATTCCTCTGACATCATTTCGGACCAGGTATGTTTTGTATGAGTGGTTAGTAAAACCATTCGAATTAACGAATGCACTTGCTTTCTTAGCAGATCTGATGAACCAAGTTTTTCGACTGTATTTGGATAGGTTCGTGTTGGTGTTTATAGATGACATTTTGGTATACTCTAAGGATGAAAGAGAGCATGAGAATCATCTTAGAGTATTATTTGATACTTTGAGGCTACATCAATTAAAAGGAAAAGTTTTCGAAGTGTCATTTTTAGAAGAAAGAGGTTAAGTTTCTTGGTCACGTTGTTTCAGAGAAAGGATTGTCAGTCAATCTAGATAAGATCGAAGCTGTTAATAATTGGAAGAGACCAGAGATGGTGATTGAGATTAGAATTTTTCTTGGACTTGCTGGCTATTATCAAAGATTCATCAAGGATTTCTCATGTATAGCAGCACCTTTGACTAAGCTAACCATGAAGGACGTGAAGTTTGTCTGGTTCAACAAATGTGAGGTAACATTCCTTAAGTTGAAGCATTTGTTGACCAACGCACATGTGTTAGTATTTTCAGATGAAAACTAAGGGTTGGTGGTGTATACCGATGCATGTAGGACTGGATTAGGAGCTGTGCTGGTGTAGAATAGTAAAGTGATTGCCTACGCTTCGTGATAGCTTAGACCTCGTGAAGTGAGATATCCTACGCATGATTTGGAGTTAGCTGTAGTGATCTTCGCATTAAAGATTTGGAGGCATTATATCTTAGGGGTGAGGTTTGAGCTATATGCAGATCATAAGTCTTTGATGTACTTATTCTCTCAAAAGGTGCTAAATATGAGACAACAGAAGTGGCTGGAGTTTTTAGCTGTTTATGATTTTGGTATAGAGTATACTCCTAGGGAAGGAAATAAAGTAGCGGATGCACTTAGCAGAAGACATTAGAATGTGGTGTTAGCTATGTTGACAGAATGGAAGGATTTAGAAGTTTTTACTACTTGTAGTGTGTAGTTAAGATCGATTGCTAGTTCTAGTCAGAGCACCGCCATGTTGTCCTATTTAGAAGTTCGATCAGTGTTGATCAAAAGGATTGTTCTAAGCAGAAAGAGGATCCATTGTTAGCCACGAGGATTAGAAAGCTTGAGATTGGAACCGAGGCCGATGAACTAAATGATTTTATTCTTGAACAAAGTGGATGGTTGAGAAAGAAGGGATGATTGTGTGTTCCGAATGTTGAGGACTTATGGAAAGATATTCTTGGAGAATGTCATCGGTCCAAGTTTACGATTCATCCCAGAAGGACCAAGATGTATCAAGATATGAAGAGGATTTTCTATTGGGAAGGTATGAAGAGTGATGTTGGCTTGTGGGTTAGGCGGTGTGCAAACTGTATACAAGTTAAAGTCGTCAGAAGCCGAGTGGGTTGCTTCAACCTTTAGAGATTCCAGTTTGGAAATGGGATTCGATATCCATGTATTTTATATACGGATTACCAAGGTCAAATAGAGGAAATGAAATTGTATGGGTCATAGTGGACAAGTTGATCAAGAGTGCCCATTTCATTCCAGATAAGTCAACCAGGATGGCACCTATTTTAGCTAAGTTGTTCATAAAGAACATAGTTAGACTATATGGGATTCCTAATAGTATAATCAGCGATAGAGATGCATTGTTTACTAGTGAATTATGGATGAGTCTACAGGATGTATTAGGCACTAAGCTCAAGATAAGTATTGCGTATTACCCTCAGACGGATGGACAGATAGAGAGAGTCAATAAGGTACTCGAGGGTTTGTTGAAAGCTTGTGTATTGGACTTTGGCGGATCTTGGGAAGATCACATACATTTATTTGAGTTTTCCTATAATAATAGTTATCAAACAAGTATGGGAATGGCGCCTTTAAAGCTTTGTACGGAAGGCCATCCAAATCACTAGCTTATTGGTTGGAGACTGAAGACATATTAGCCATAGGTCCGAATTTGGTTAGTGAGGCGTCAGAGTAGATTGAATTGATGCGAGAAAGGATGAAGGAAGCTCAATACAAACAGAAGAGCTATGCAAATAAGAGGGGTAAATACCTAGAATTCTCAGTTGGAGATAAGGGTGTAATTAAAATATCACCGATGAAGGGTATGGTACGGTTCGAAAAGTTAGGGAAACTGGCATCAAGATATGTTGGTCCATTCCTGATTACAGAGAGGATTGGAAAGCTTGCATACAGAGTAGAGTTGCCGAGCAGTATGGCAAGTGTCCATAATGTATTTCATGTATCTCATCTTCGCAAGTATGTGCATGATCCAGAGATAACTATTCCACCAACAGGTTTGGAAGATTTGATAGTAGAGCCTAATTTGATTTTTTTTGGATAACTAGTTCAGGTTGTAGCAAGAGATGAGAAAAGATTGAGGAACAAAATAGTTAACTTGGTGAAAGTTCAGTGGAACGACAACGAGAAGGAACTTGGGAGACACAAGATGGTATTAGAGATATTTACCTTGATCTGCTTTGAGGGGTATGTCTATATTAGATTTATATAGACAGTTACTAGTCAGATAGGATAGTATGGTTGTTAGGATTTGTTACAGATGATTGCTATGTTCAGTATTTAGTCCTTACTGAAATTTGAGGGCGAATTTCTTTAAGGAGAGGAGCCTGTAAAACCCCTGATTTTTAATAACATTATTCAGGAGATTTAATCAGATAAGTTAAATAAAATAATGTAAACACTAGAATGATAAGGGGATTGATATTTGAATAAATAATTAATGGCCATGCTTAATTATTTAAATGGGCTTAAGAATGGCTTATAGGCTAACTAATTCACACAAGGGTATATTATGAAATAGCCGCACCTTATTACCATAACGCTTATATATTCTCGTTCCTTATACCATTTACGTTCATTTCTCATTTTCACAAAACATAAAAATGTAAGAAAAGAAGAGCTTAGAGCCGGCCATTGCTAGGAGAAGAAAGTTTCAAGTAAAGCTTAGAATTCAAGCAAGGGTAATTAATCTCAATCAAATCTCAAATTCCTTATCTTAATCAAGGTGAGTAATAATACATATCATCCCTATTTGTTTTTATGGTCGTTGTTTACGGGTTTAAGATTAAATCCATTTTCATGATAATTTGGATGATGATATGCTTGGATCATAACATATCGGATTTAAACAAGATTGTCTATATATGATTTTACACAGTTTTACGGGTAAAACCGATTATAATCGATTTCAAATGCCATGAGAATTTTTATGTCATGAAAAACATGATTTTAAACTTGGGTTTTAATTTTCATAATATTCCAATTTATGGAGAATTTGTTATGAATTTTCAAAGGAAAATAAGATTGATTGGGTTTAAAAATTCACTTCAAAAATTATAATGAGAATTTGGATCTAAAATTTTGATATGCTAGATAACGTATTAAAAGTGATTTTCTATGATTTTTGATGATTTTTCCTATGTTATTTTCTATGAGAATTAAATTATTTTGAAAGAAGGATCTAAATGATTTAATTGTTTGCATATTGGAAGGATCATTTGTTAAATTAATCTTTATTTAGATCTAAACTTATGCGGCGGTTATTTTTGTAACGGATTTGAAAATTTGAGGCAACCAATCATATGCTTACAAGTAGGCAAGTTAGTTAGAAAGTGTTTAATTGATTGGCATTAAATCAGATTTACCTAGAAAAGTGGGTTCCGCCTCTATTAGAAGCACCGTTCGACTCATAGCTTCCGCCTAAAATCAAGTCGAAACCCCACAAAGCCGAAACCAACACACAATGTATCGATGTTGGTGGTGGATTGGAGAAAGGGGAAAGGCATGGTGTCGAAAGCATAGCTTCCGATGGGGTCGAAATTATTGCTTTGTTTCCAAATGTTAAGCGCCTGCTTTGTTTAGCTGAAAGCTTTCGATGTATTTGAAATGTATGCTTTCGAAAGGGGTTTTCTAAATTGCTTTCAAAGAGGGTTTCCATCTTTCATTTCTAAGTATGATGCTTTCGAATGATTCCCTTTGACTATAAAACAATGCTTTCGAAAATGATGGTTCTGACCTAGTCGAAACCCAACGGCCGTTCATTTGCCTTTCGAGTGTGTTGAAGTCATCAATGATTTTAAAGGATAGCCTTTGCATTAAACTTATACTAAGCCACTTCCTAAATGCTTTCAAAAGGGTTCAAGGGTTTCAAAGGCAATTTCTTCGAAAGGGGGTTTCGATGCCAACCTTCAATGTTTTACTTAAATTTTTTGAAGCTTTCGAAAGGATGGCGCCGATGCCATCAAACTTTCTCCAAAAAATTTTATATGAATATTAAATGTTTCGAAAGGGATACTTTCGTTTATAATCAGTATGACCCAAAAAAAATTTTTTATAACAAACCCAATGATTTCGGAAGAGTTACTTTCATTGGTTTCGAAGCAATGTTTCTGAGGATTATTAAGTAATGCCTTGGTAATTTAGAAAGGTATAATTTTCTTTTGAAAGAGATGATTAAAGACCATCGAGAGGTATGTATTTAATGTTTTGAAAAGTGGTTTTCTACGCTTTCGAAGGAGGTTATCTAGGAGTTTTGAAAGTGATGTTTTAAGGTTTGGAAAGCCTTAAGTTCCAAAAAAAAATAACCTAATCTCATTTTAAAGGAAAACCATGGCATAATAAAAGAGTTTTAAAATAATTTTAAGTAAGGAGTTTTTGTATAAGTTTTCCTTGATTAATAAGTTAAAGGGATTAACTAAGACATATATAAAAGGATTTCAAAGATAATAAACCACAGGTGCTGGTAGTATTATTTTATTATGTTTACTTCCTCATATACATACATACATACATACATATATTCACATCTAATGGAACCATAACTGTATTTTTGGGAAGGGGAGAATAACCATCTAGGTTGACCTAATAGTGGATATAATTTAAGTTAACTCATGAATGAGTAGAATTGCATCCAGGAGGTCAAATGGACATAATTTAGGAGGCCTAAATAATGAAGTTGTCAAATAGATAGGTTCATATTAAACCCATGAAAACTATGTTTAGGAAAAGTTATTCACAGATGCCAATAGGTTCATGGTAAACCCATGAAAATTGTGATTAGATTGAGGTATTGGCATGTGCCAATAGATTTGTAGTGAACCCATGGAAACTATATCTGAATTAAGTAATTGACAGATGTCAATAGTTCCCAGTCAACCCATGAAAAAACTAGAATAAGAGGGAAGTTATTGGAGTTAACAATAGGTTCAGGAAGAATCCATGAAACAATGATGTTATTGGCAAGGGCCAGTAAGTCCTTAGCGATCCCATGAAAACTATGAAATAGGATAGGGAGTCCATAAATTGAATAGGTTAATAGTAATCCCATGAAAGCCATGAAACTGGACAGGGAGTCCATAAACATCAAATAAGTTATTAGTCAACTTATGAAAACTAATAATTTAAATGTGATCCTAGAAATGGTAAATGAGACAGTTAGTCAAATTGAATAGGGATGGGAAATCAAGAATTAATTTACTTGTTTGCATATTATCATATTATATTATTTTGATTTGTTTTAACACTTATGGGTGTAGGAGCACAAAATATGGTTTTATAATGTTTTTAGGATGCTTGTGAGGGGAAAACCCATTCCGCTAAGCGACGTGATCTCACTAGATATCTATAGGATTTGAGATGGAAGATTATTATTCATACCAGGCTTTATGTATGACTTGAAGTTTATGTTTTCCCCTTAAACTCTCGGGTGCTCAATTGATTTTGAGTTTGAGAGTTGAGGTTTTCAGGTACCTCCTTAGACGAATAAGCTTCCAGAGACTTGCAGGAGGCATGATAGCTACTCAGAGTTCTCTTTTATTTTGATTCTGATGTGTTTTTGTAAAGGAAAAGTTGTTTAATTTCCTATATGTACTATGATCATCCAAGGAAGCATCTTTATAAGTCGTTCTTGGTGTTTGTTGTAATAAATATATTTTTCTTTGCACGTGGTTCTCGTATTGGGATTATGTAATGAATTTGAAATGTTTAGAAAAATTTGTTTGTTTATTTTAAATTTTTTTCCATATCCATGTGTTTTTTTGTATCAATTTATCAAAAATTACCTCATTTGGTCGTTGAGGATTAATAATTATGGATGACTACAGCATCCGTAGCCATTAGTTTTGGCCCTCCAAGTGGGGGATGTTACAATTATTGAGCCAAAGTGATTCAAAAGTCAGCAAGGGTTGGTCAGTCTAAGTAAGAATTATAAGGAGAATACTCATTAACAAATATGAATGTCTAGATGAGAACCACTCTTTGTTCTCCTTCTCTGAATTCTACAAGTAAGTCGATCGTTCCAAATGGCTATTTAAGTTTGCCTGTAAATTCTTGGATCTTTGTTCTGGAAGCGCTCACATCCTTCGTGCTAATTTAACCAAAACTCGATGCCCAACCGCTGGACCAAGCCCAATAGTTGTCACCATTGGGTCAAGAATTAGTGCTTCTATGCCTTTAGTATCCCGATTTCGAAACACAATAACATCGATAATTATTCTTTGTTACTTAGTCAGAGTTCTTTCTTCGATGGCACAGCAACTCTCTTTTAAGGGGAATGCTTTAAAGAATTAGCATATCGCTCCATGTCGTCCCAACTATTCTATGCTGGATGAGGACCTTCAACAATGGTGGTTATAACCAATCTCTGGTCTGTTCACCTGGACCCTTCTCCATTAGGTCTAGGCTGATTTCCTTAAGCATTCAGGGCTTGGGGTCCAACTTTTTATTTTGGATTTTATGGCTACTTCACCAACTGCTAAAGAATGTTGTTTCTTATCAAATCTTCAATTATGTCCTTTAGACGCCAATGCTCACTTTTGTTATGCCTATGAGTCCCTTGGAAGCAATAATAATTCACTAATCTCTTTTGTTTCTTAGTCGCTTCCCTCTAGGCAGATTCTTGTATTGCACAGATCCCTGAGTGGCAAGGTAGATGATCTCAAAACAATCATTCAATGGCATATATTCTTTAGGCCTTAGATTCCTTAGACGTTTTCCATTCCCGTCAAGTCTACCAATATTCTGATTTCTCTTCTTCTTGTTCATAGTTTTCCTTACATTTCCTATAGCAGCTCTAAAATTACTTGCATTCTATTTGACTGCAACGTTAATCTAAATCACATCCTTTGATTTCTCATTGGTGGGCTTGCACCCCATCGTGTAAGCTTCTTCCAGCCTCAAAAACTGGTTTGGCTTTCAGTGAAATTCCTCTATGGTGGTTGCTTATTTCATCTTAATTCATCTATTGAAATCCATTTCTAGATGAATAGCTCGAACCAAAGCCAGAAACACCATATCGTCCTTTAGATTGCTTGCTTCAACAGCTAAAATATTAAATCAGTTCAAGAAAATTTTCAATGACTCATTATGTCCTAGAGGAAGTATAGGTAGGGACATTGCGTTCTTTGGTCGTGTAATATAGAGTCTAAGCAATTCCAAAACTTCCTTTCCAATCCATCAAAAGCGGAAATAGACTTTAGTGCAAATCTTGTAGACCACACGGAAGCGACTCCATCTAAGAAGATAAGGAAACACCTACAACAAATAGTATCCTTAGCTCTAGCTTCGTTCATATGCCACCCGTGCCAAAACAATTACTATTTGGGGTTCGTCGTTCCATTGTATGATGGCATAGTCGGCATGGTGAATTTTCGATGATATTCCTCTCCTAGAACATTTACAGTGAATGGATTTTGGCTTGGTGTGGAACCTCAGTCTTCATTTTTCCTACACCTATTCTCTTCCACCAACTGTTTGACCATGTTAGCAATATACTCCTCACTGGCACGGCAACCCCCAGGTCGACTGTCAGGGGCTGCACTAAGTGTTTGACCTCGCAAACGATTTCAGTTTGTCGTTTGATGTCTAGGTTCTCCATTCTCTTAGAGAACAACTCCTGTAGAGCTCCATTGGCGATCGGTCAGGCTTGCCACAGCAATTTAAGCTCTAGCTCTAATGTTTTGCCTATTAGCACCAGTATCCAACTCCAAGTCATCACCATCTAGCTGCATATTATCTTCAGAATAAGCGACAAGCACTACATCACCTTCTGGAGGATTTTTCAACCAAATTTTTGGGTCGGTACTAAGCTGTCTTGGCTCGGTACTGAGCTATCTCCTGGCAAGGGTGAACTGCCCTACTCCGTCCAATAAAATTCCCCGTAGCTTGAACAGTCGCTTCCTTTTGTTTTTATTTTCCTTCTCTCCGATTTAGGCTAGAAATGTAGGAATTCTCTTCTTTTATCATAGGAGAAGTTTCACTTCTTACTCTTATGATTGTTCTCAATTAAAAAGTTAGCAACGCATCTATCTTGTCCATGAAAGCTTTTTGACTGTCAGTAAATTTTGGGTTAAGTTCATTGATCATCCAATTAAGTTCTCTCTTATGACAACTTCCTGCTAGGTAGAAGATCTTGATAATGGATTTCATTATTAACTTCACTTTGGTGGGTGTTTGCTTCAACATCACCAACTCTTGCTCCTACATATCTTCTAGAGGCATATTTTCTTTTCCTCAGAGCCATTAGAAGAGATAGTAAGTCATTGTATAGGGATTAGATAGATTCTATGTTCTAGAATTGCCTAGAGTAGCTGCCTTAGTGACTATTGTATGGACGAAGAAGAAGAATAAGTGGTAGAGATTCCGTGTAATGATAACAGAAATTAGATTCCGTTTTGGTTGCTCTGTAGTTTGCATTTATAGAGGAACGTGCATACGGTGGTTGAAGCCTGCTTGCAATGAAATCCACGAGGCGGCTTGAAGTCATACAGGAAAACTCAAGCATGTAGGAGCTAAATGCATAGCTCGATAACGAACTAAGTTCTATAGGTCGGTACCAACCAATGGACCTTGGTGCAAATTGCACCACTTCACTTAGTTTGTCTTTCTTTCATCCTCTTTAGTGTTTTACCCCTTCATCGTCATCTTTGAGTTGACTCTTGCGATCTTGTTGATAGCACTGGAGGTATTATAGCCTCCTTAATGTCATTTCATTAATCTCAGAATTGGTCATGCAAACTCTAGAAAAAGCACATGATACCGACTCATTGGAGTAGCACTAGAGTGTTGTGATGTTTTGGAGAAAATTAGGTGGAAGTTGACAAGTCGGTACTGAACTAACTAAGGTTTACTCGGTACCGAGTTGAGGTACTTGCTCCAACACTTGTGAAATTTTCCCAAGTTTCTTACCTAACTCATTTTAGGACACTTATAAGTTTTCAAGTCGTTTTGTCTTCGTCATGACGTTCTAACTTCTGTTGACTTCTTCTTGGTCTAGAACTCAGTTAACAATAATAAAAACATAATAACTATATTATAGGCAGGGAGCTAACCTAAGGGTAATATGGAAACAAATGTATAATTGTTCATTGTGCCTTATCTTTAATAAGTATATTAGTTAATATCATATGTTAGTGATGACGTTAAAGGGGTATAAGATATTCATCAAATGATTATATGTACACTGATAAAAATTATATTATTTTTTACATTTCTATAATTAAATATTTATATTTACATATGTGTGTGTATAACATATTTGTATACCTGGGTAGAGAGAATGACATATGGACAAGGAAACACACTACAACAGAATTTACAATAAATCTGCATAGGAAGCAGTAAGGAGAAGAAACCAATCGGTAAGTTAGAGAAAAATTGTTTGGGACAGAGTAAATAGTCCAAGAATGCCCTTGAAGACTTACAAGGCATGGCTGCAGAAACTTCCTACTAAAGAGAGATTGTAGAAATAGGGGATAACTGAAGAAAAAATATGCAGTCTATGCAAAAAACATAAAGAAAATCACTTTCATATATTCTTTGAATGCAAATTTTCTAAAACAATTTTGGAAAAATGAAAACTTGTGCTAACTTCATAAGTTCAAACTTAATTCTAAACCAAAAAGTGAATTACCTAGCTAAGAGAAGGCAAACCATAAGCTTGGAATCCAAAATGAGCTGAATTGCCCTAACGACTGCTGTTTGGAGTATGTGGAAGGGGAGGAGTAAAGGAATATTCCGGAATGTGGAGAGAAATGCAGGAGAAGGTAGCAAGTTAGCTATGATAGACATGCAAATGGTTGCTATAAGGAAAAGAGGGAATATACTTACCAGGAGCACGGTACAAGGAGTAGTGGTGTCAGAAGAAAAGGGATTGGAGGACAGAAATGGCAAAAAACCCAAGTATGACCTATGGAAGCTATCAGCCAGCATGAAAGATGAAGGTTGTAGGAGTAGTAGAGTGGGAGAAGAAAAGATAAATATGGAGAGTAGTGAATTAGTGAATATTTTGGATGAGCTATAAAAGTAAATATATGTTCTTGTGTTGATTATATGGGCCGATCCTCTTTTGGGCTGAAAATGCCCAAATAAAATTTACTTGCTTTCAAGAAAAATATTTAATTTATATTTTTATATATATAGATAATATTTATAAAATAATTTCAGCTTATTATATAAAGTCATATATTGCATATATATTTGTGCATATTTTATTTATATGGATTAAGTAAATATAATTACATATATATTTATTTTAAAGCCAAATGGAGGTCGGATATTTAATATTCAAACTTTAAATTGATTTTGACCATTTCAAATAAATAAGAAATCCAAACTGGAAAATATTATTTTATTTTAAATAATCCGCCAACAAAGGTAATAATTTATTATTATTATTAAATCCAACTAAATTTGTTTGATTGAATTTTTTAAAATTCAAATCTTAAAATATGTTTGAAATTTTGTACAAAATTGAAAACAATTTTTTCTTGAAATGTAAGTTAAAAATTATTATTACTATTATTTTATAGAAATTTTCATACGGAAATTACATACACACACACATATATTGAATTCAAAAACTAATAGAGAATGCCTTTTATTTAAATATTGTACGTGTATATTTAAATCTGTACATTGAATTCGAAGACATTTTAAACCCATGCATATATAATATTAAAATAATATTACTCTTTGTTAAAAATTATTTTCGAATAATTTTTAATATTTAATATGGTCGAAATATATGTGGGGACTAGAAGCACACATATGAATATAATTTTTTTGGTTATCACCTCTGTCGCCTTAGCTACGGGTTGCAAGGCTCTCATTGGCTTCACCATGTTTACTAGTGGCTAGCGTTAAGCTGATTGAGTGTAGAGATAAGGAGAAGGGACTACCAATTTATAATCAAATAAATATCAAATATCTACCTCCTTTATCTCAAAGCCTAGGAGAATAAGTCATTTGGTCACTTTTGCTATGTTATGCCCCTATATAACCCTTGGTGTGCCATGGCTAACTGACTCGGTTTCAATCAATTATTTATAATATTATTTGAGCATATTCTTCTTATAGCAACATACAACTTTTATACATCATTTTAATTAATCTTTGCTTCAAATATAAATTAAAAATTCGATAAAATTTTAATATAACATTTGTATTAAATTATTAATTCATTACAATTATAAATTAATTATACATTAGTCAAATTTGGAAATATGTAAAAACTTGGTTGTATTGACTTTTTTGTGAACTCTATCCTCAATCAGTATTTAAATAATTTAAATATTATAGCTTGTACGGACTTAGATGAAGTAAAATTAGGCACAAGTTGGATGCATAGAGATCTTCTAGACAAAATCTAATTTCTAATCTACAATATGCTCACCCAATAACAACATATACACATATTCTATTCGTCATCCCTGTATCGCTTAGATATCTAGAATTTAGCCTAAGGTCAAAAATTATTCTAATATCCATATTTAACTATGTAGACTAGCTAAAAGTTCATTGTTCAATCCAAGTTTACTACCTGTTACGGTGAAACTAACATTCTAAAACAAAGGATTCATGCAACAACCTATATTTTTAACAATAGGAAATTTAAGTAATTTATTTAAATATTGAATCGTTAATTAATTAAAGGTCCAAAAATATGATTTTTCTCATACAATCAAATTAGGGCTCGAGACTACTTCCGTTGAGTTTGGATCAACGCTGTAAATTAAAATGAGTATAAATATTACTATATTTTAAAATCGAACGATTTGATGGCCAAAGCGATCTTTCAAATGCATGAAATTATAATCACAGAGCGTTATCTTGAATAGCAATGAAATTTATACAGTTAACTGAGTTTTTAACTAAGCAGAAGTCTATAGAAGATAGAACATCAAGATGAAGATAGACCGACTTAAAAGTCAGAAGTTAGGCTCACATAGGCAAGGGAAATAGGTTGAGCAAATTTGAGCCATTTTGGTGCTATGTCCCTAACTCGATATCGAGTTATGGCCATAACTCGATACCAAGGTATGGTGCTCCATAGTGGGGAACTTCAACTTTCAAAAAGCTATTCTCTAACTACTGTATGCAAGCCCAAGCGATTTTGTAAAATTCTAGATGACCTATCTCAAGAAGTGAAGAGTTAGCTCCGGTGAACTGTATAATAAGTCAGGTTATGGAGGAAAGATCATCAAAACAAGACAACAAGCTACGAAAACACAAGGATATTACAAAATGAACTAAGAAATCCAATCCAAGAAAAAGCATCGAGTTTGCCCCTAAGGAGATAACTCGGTACCGAGTTATCACCTTAACTCGATGCTGACCCAAATTTTCATACTATCTTTGGTCGATGTCTAGACTTCTCTGGTAGCAGGCTTATGGTCCAATATGATTGCTACCCCTATAAATACAAACCTTAGAGCAACCAAGAAAGGATCTTTTTTTCTATCAATATGTGGTAGCTTTATCTCTTCATCTGCCCTTTGCTCTACACTATAGTCACCAGGGCAGCTACTCTAGGTAATTCTAGGACTTATAATCAGTCTAACCCCTATACTTGTGACTCATTCTCGCTTAAGTCCTTTGTAATCTAAATCAAATCTATGAGTAACAAAGATATAAAGTGAACGTAGGCCAAAGATTCTCAAACCACCATAAAATCTGTTGTCCCGCTCTTATTTCTGTTTATTTTCTTTTATTGTTCCTTCTATCTACTAGATCTAGGTCTCATAGGTTCCATACAACCTTTTCTTAACTTTTGATCCATTTTTGGCATTAATACTTTAGTGCTTTCAATTAGAGAATATGAATCCAAGGCTTAGATCTAGCTTGCTATTTTAGGTTAGAAGAGATCTAGTGGTTAGATCCAAGGAATTTGCTTCGAAAACTTGTAGACCTACCATTAGAGAGCAACGACACATAGAAAACAGTGAACCACTTCCGGAAGATTAATGGGAGCAACAGTCCATGGTGATGGCATAAGTCCCCTACAAAGTTAAGCAAACAATGCTAACAATCATCGAACAAAGGTCAGTACTAGAAATCTAGCACCGGGCCCCTCCGTTCAATAGGATGTTGTGACTAAAGGATAGCTTAACCAAATAGTTAACAAACTTAACCAAAAATGGCCGATAGTCAAAAGGCTCTCATAGATAAGACCGATGCTTTGCTAGCGCTGCAGCCACTAAGTGCTCCAAGAGTTAGACAAGAAACCGCAGCTGCTAACGAACAAGTGAATTCTTTTGTTTCCGGCTTGTACAAGAGTAATTATAAACAAAAGAAGAAGTAGGTTGTGGTGGATCTATAGGAATCATGATAGAAGGCAATGGAAGTACTCCTCCTACTGAAAAGTAGCCTACTACAAATCCCAATCTTGGAGTGAACAGGGTAAGGTGAAAAACACAATGCTTGTTTTTGACTCTAAAGATGACATGCAACTTGATGACAATAGATTAGAGCTGAACACTGATGGAAACAGGCAAAACACTGGAAACAAGGTTCAAACTGCCCCAGTAAGACCAACCGTGCACCAACATGACCCTATAGGAATGGTTCTCCCAAAGAACGGAAAACTTAGGCATCAGCTAGCAAAAAAGACAATCTGTAGGGTCAAACACTAGGTGTTGCCCTTAATAGCCGAATTATAGATCACCATGCCAGCGAGGACTACATCGCTGACTGGTAAAATGGATATTGGATGAGAGTAGGGGTAGAATGAATGAAGACTAGGGTTCTGTAGTAAGCCAATCTCTGTTTACTTAAAATGTTCTAAGAGAAGAATATCCTAAGAATTCACTATATCAACTATGTTGTCATATAACAGAACAAAGAGCCCAAAATATCACTTGTACAGACTGAGTGTTGTATGGATGGAGCTTGGTCGATGGATGCTATATGCTGTAGAACTTTCTATCTTCTTGGAAGGAGTTGCTTCCATACGGTTCACTAGACTTGCACTGAGATCTATTTCCACCTTCGAAGAATTAGCAAAAAGGTTTCTAGAACAGTTTAGACGCCATACTACATGATCAAAAGATGTGATGTCCTTATCTAGCTTCTTCTAGTGAACCAATGAGTCACTAAAAGCTTCCATGAACCGGTTCAACATTGTAGTTACTAAGGTAAGCAATCCAAAGGAGGATTTGATTTTAATGGCTTTGGTTCAAGCCAGTCACCCAAATATGGACTTTGGTAGATGGATTATAATGAAACAACCCACTACTATAAAGTAATTCCATCCAAAAGCAAACCAGATTCTAAGACTGGAAGAGGCAAGCTTGGTCGAAGGCAAATTGGCGGTGAGCAATCGAAGGAAATGGTTCAAAGCAATGTCACAGTTAAGCAGGATGAAAACAATTCTTGAACTGTAGTAGGAAAGAATTCAAATCAGAACACTAGCAGGCACGATAGGAATGGGAAATGTCTAAGGAATCTCAAACCTGAGGATTATATGCCATTGAATAATAGCTTAGTGAACATCTACCATCCCACCCATGGAACTGAGCGATAAAACAAACCGCTCAAGCGGGGGCGTCTGAACATTAACAAAATTGTGGAATCTTAGTTGCTTTTACAAGATCCACGGGTATAATACAGATGAATGTTGGCATCTAAAGAACATAATCGAGGAACTAATAAGGAACAATAGGCTCCAATGGTATGTTAAGAAATCATAAAATTATGATCGACCTACTGGACCCCAAGTTCCAAGCAATCAAGGAAATCAGGATGGACTCAATGGAGAATGAACTCGTCGGAATGATCAAAAACTCATCATAAGTACCATCACCAGAGGACCTCACCCAACTCAGAAGAGTTAGGGTGAGTTGGAGTGATACACTAGTTCTTCGAAGCACGCTCCTAAGGAAACTTACTATGCCATTAAAGATGAAACCCTGGTCAAACAACAAAAGATTAAAACTGATGATATCGTGTTTTAGAATTGAGATACTAAAGGTATAGAGGTGCCAACACTCGACGTAACGGTGATAATAATTGGAATTGGGCTGGCAGTTGTGCGTAGGGTGCTGGTTGACAATGGAAGCTCGATTAACATCTTTTTTGACAAACATTCGATCAAATGAAGATCAGCATGAACGCTGTGACCGCTGTAGGACAAAGATTCAGGGATTTAAGGGCAAGCCAAAGAAACTAGTTGGGATGATTGACTTACCTGTAAAACTCGAAGAAGGGGAATAAATGGTAATTCTTATTCAAACCTTTGTGAGAATCGATGAACTTCCCAAAATACCGACCGACCCTCATTGATTTCAGAATAGCATTGGCTCCAAAATGCCTTACAATGAAGTTCCCAACGAAAAATGGGGTTAGAATGGTAAGAGGAGACTAAAGCATGACAAGAGAATGTTACATTGACGAATTACACGAACCCAAACGATGTGGGAAGGGGAAGAATGTTGGAAACTCTTCACACTTGTGACCTGCAAGCTTAGCACTTACAGGATGGCCCGTCGCTTGGGGGCCATAGTTGCTTGGAAAAGACTATGGACACTGGGAAGTAGAGTGCAGGGGACAATGGGCAGCATAGATAGAGTTTACGGTTGATGTCCCTATCGACATGGATGACCCAACTTGGATATTGAAGATAGGCCCAAAGCATGGACCAAAGATGGAAAACGAACAGGTATAAAATTTTCGCCCCAATCTATATTTGTTTGCTTAGATGCATTCTAATATGTGCGGGATATCGCTAGAGGTAGCATGTCACGCATTTAACATCGACCATAAATTCAAACCAGTAAGGAAGAAGAGACGTAGTCTGGGTCTGAAGCAATCCGCTGCGTTGAGGAAGAAATGGATAAGCGTTTAGCCAACGGCTTTATCCACGACATAATGTATCCTGAATGCGTATCAAACCCTATACTGGTCAACAAATTAAATGGGAAGTAGTGGACTTCTCTAGTAGCAGGCTTCTGGTCCAATATGACTGCTATCCCTATAAATACAAACCTTGTATCAACCAAGAAGGGATCAAAGCTATCACTACGTGGAAGCTCTGTCTCTTCAACAACTCTTTCCTCTACACTATTGTCACTAAGGCAGCTACTGTAGGCAATTCTATGATTTAGAATCAGTCTAGATCATGTACTTGTGACTTATTCTCTCTTAAATCATTTGTAATCTCTATCAAATCTATAAGCAATAAAGTTATAAAGTGGACGTAGGCTAATGATTGTCGACCCACTGTAAAATCCGATGTCTCGCTCTTAATTATATTTTTTTCTTTTATTATTAATATTATCTCCTAGATCTATGTTTTATATGTTCCCTACAACATATTCTTGCATGTTTGTCAATTTTTGAAGTTAACATATACCTTTAGGATCGAAAAAATAAGGTGATCTATGCCGACTAGTTTCATCGTAGTGGGATGCACTACGTGATCATATGAGCTATAAAACATATTGTAATCTATTTGAGAAATCAAATAAATTATATATAATATTAATATTAATCTACACTACATATTCATTTTACTATTTCAATCTCTATAAACAAAAAATGGCCTTCCTTCCTCTAAATAAATTCAAAAATCAAAATCGAGAGTTTCAATCAACGATAAATTACGAGGTCGGCCCGTTGAGATCGTAGCGAGGAGAGCTTCGAATCAATATGAGTCGTTTGGTGTGTGGTAGTGATTGGAAAATGACCCATTTCAGCCGTCAATCTAGGATTTGGGTTCTATAGAAAAGGAGGTATTAATTCTCTTAGCGACAAGCTCATGTTTGCATCGAAGAAAGAGAACCTATTATTGTCATTGGAATCATGACATTGGTGGCTGGAAATGGAGGGCTATGGGTGGCGAATTTCTCAGGAAGGCCAAACATGATAGCGGTGGGTCTATCAGGAAGAAGATGTGTAGTGCGATGCATTGCAACTTATGGTTCTTCATTTCTTTATGCAGAGAAGGAGAAATTAAAGAGATATGGATCATGGTGGTGTGTTTCAATGTGCATTTCCTGTGCATATAATTTGGGGGAGACAAAGAATTAGATAAGGATTAAGGTAAGTAATTAGTAATTAAGTTAATTAATGGTTTATTTTATCCCTTTTCTTATAATATCTGTTTTTTGCATACGAGGTCCGATTTGGACATGGATTCTTATATTGTGCTTGTGATGGAGAGCTCTACGACTTAGTGTAGGATTAGTCAGTATTTGTTGAGGCGAGCGATATTTTCTCTCATCGTGCTATGATTGTTAATATAGTATAAAAACGGCGTTTTAAAATGATTTCCAATTTTAAAACATGATTTCTATTATATTTAAACTTGCACCTGATTTTATAAAAGAATTCTAAAGTGTTCTAATAATGGTTTTAAATTAGATATTATATACGTTATTAATGATGTACTATTTTTAGGAAATCACTGGATTTAGACTACCTCTGATAAAAATCCCTATATTAGTTGATATAAACACGTTATACATGTTAGATGTATGTTATGACAGATGTACGTATGCTTGTTGACTACCTGTATACTTGTTTTGTTGCAAACATGGATAGATAGGCGATATAGTGTTAGGAAATATCACTTATGATAAAATTTCGTGCATGGAGTTCGTGCATATAATGAAATATTATGGACTTATGCGTGCGCTTCGGACTTCAAAATAGACGCTGGATGTTTTCATTTAGTTTGTACTTAGCCATTTCTGGTTAAGTACACATCTAAAGTGGTTTTTATTGACTGCCCTAGAGTGATCGGTATCTACTATAATTAATGATTACCGATTTGACTGATTTCAACATGGATGATGGAGAGGCTTCGAGGAGCATGATGTGACTATTCGGCATTTGATTTTGATGTTATAGCTTTCAATGAGCGGTCTTGGGTGATAAAGCAAGGATGCGACACTTTGATGCAATTGATCATGATGGGAAGTGACGACTTCGTTGATGGATAGCTGTACTTCGAGATGTAGAATAGAGGACGAGTCGGGTAGAGGGAACAGTTAGATGATGGGTATAAGAAACATAATTGTATCTTATGATTGAATATGACTGTAAAGGTTTGTCCTAACCGTGGTGATTACGTGATGGGAGTCATGAGATCAGTTTTAGGTGTACTCTGCTATAGATGAAATATGCAAAGGGATCTTAGAGAGTCGAGGGTTCAAAAGGTACATATAGAGAGGGGTGTCCACTGGGGATGTGATGGTTCCCAGGGACATGATGGTTTCCAAGGACGTGGTGGCTCTTTATTCTAGATGGGAGTTGTGTATACTCGGACTAACGTGATGGTGAGTCTACTTCTTGGCCTATTAAGTGGCATGGATTCGAGTATCGAGGAACCGGGACGTTGAGCAACCCTTATCGTAACAAGTCATTCAAGTTATCACGTATCCGACATAATAAATTAGTGAATACGAGGATGGATGATGGATATTATGTTTGTTTCATTATTTACCATCATAGAGATGTCATATGATACCGATATTATTTATATATATTTGGTCACCCCTTAATACATTGATGTACAATACACCAATGATGATCATGATATAGAGTAGCATATATCCTATGTTATGTGCTATCTCTTTGGAGGTAGGGACAGGTCAGGTATGATTCTCCATACCCTCTGTTCCGTATGTTATGTCGACTTTCATGGTTTTTTGTGATTGTTTGTCACTCACATCAGACTGTTGTCGACTCAAGGTTTTATTCTTTGCTTCTTATTAACTTGGATACTCTTAAATGAGTAGACTAAATAGTAGGTGTAAACGACACATGGAGTTCGTCTGATGGGCTAGCAAGAGGTAATGCTTTCTCATATCTATATTTTTTGGCTTATTATTTCTTGTTCCATTATGTGACACTGTGGAGCCTTAACAATGTTTTACTCACTATTATTAGAAACGATTCATCAGTAAGTTTTATAAACTCTTTTACTATTTTTATAGCTGTATGAGCCTGCGTACTTTGATTTCGTGGTTTATGTAGTTACTATTATCTCGCCTATTTTATACATGTGATGATTTTTATATTTTATTCGATGCACTCTTAGTTATACGGCAAGTTCTGTGATTATGTGATGTTTTCTTACTTTTCTCTTATATTCTCTTCTCTTCTATTCCTCTTTTTTTTTCTTCTTTTCTTACCTTAGACCATCGTCATAAATCACCTGGATGCTCCAGGAGTGCATTATTTGGGTATTTGAGCATCGGAGGTGGAAGCAGTTGTTACAAGTAGAATCCTCTCTTGGGTAGTGTTTTACCTCAAGTAATTAAACATATAGCTAACCTGGTTGTAACATGGTCGCAATGCCATATGATTGACCGTAATCAAAGTATAGCATATTTACCAAAAATCGATAGTATCCTCAAGTATGAAGACGATCAAACAACTTTACCATTTGATCATCTATTTTGATTTAGTTGTATTAACCTTCAAAAGACTTTAAACAAATTATTTTGTGATTGTTCCAAACAAGCTTAAGTATGTAATCCCTCAATGTTCCTAATGCTTATGAGCAATTCCCCATCCATGATCTGGAGGGCATTATGTACACTAGTCTCAATGGACACATCGATATCCTTTTCTCGATTCATCCTGACTAATAACATTTAAGGAGTTGTGTTTATATATCGATTCAATACTCACGGTTTTGAACAAATTCATAACTACAATCGATAAAACTCTTCTCCTAATTATTTTTTACTTATGCATGTTTAATGTAGTTAATTCATTATTTACATCCCTATATTAAAACACATACAAAAGATAATAGAACCAAAAGCTCATTTCATTTCGAGCAAGAGTGTTTACAGAGTTAAATTTATACAACTATTTACATAATTGCCTCTAGTGCACACCCTTAATTTTACCAATCTACCACTTGCACTTCGATTTAATGATGGAGCCTCATCCCCATGCCTTCTATCAGTCAAACTAAATTAGACTGAAAAAGCGCCATAGAGAATGGATATTCTATGATACTTTTGATATCTACGCTCTTGATTATGATCTCTCTATCATTGCTAAACTATCGTATCATGTGGTACTTATGGTTTATGTATCTAGACTTCTTGTGAGCTCGTGTTACCTTGGCAATCCGCATAGATGTATTATTTTCGCAATACAATAACATTAGTCCTTAATGAGTTTGCCCATCCACATTGCTTCTTTTGCAGCATCATTCAAGTAAATGTAATCAGACTCCACGGTTGAGTCAGCCACAACTTATTTGGAGCTTTTCTAACTAACGAACCATTCATTGTGGGTAAACACAAAACCTGAAACTCATTTACCGTTTTTGATATCGCTCTGAAATCTTGAGGCTTAGTACCCCTTCATAAGGATTTCACTGTTTCTATTTGAGAAAAAAATCCTTAGTATTCCACATTTACTTATGGAAGACGTTAAATGTTTTCAACGACTTTACCTTGGATTATATCGACTAACCGCACCTAGTGCAAAAGTGACATCCAGCCTTGTACATAACATAAAATACAGATGGATCTTATTTCTAAAGCATAAGGAATCCAACTCATGCACTACCTTTCCTTATCCATATATAGAGAATCCTCTGAAAGGACAATTCCATGCCATAGTGGAACGTTTTTGTGCTTGGAATTTTCTGTACTAAATCGTCTAAATATTTTATCCATTTTTATTGATTGGGACAATCCTCGATATCTTCCAATATATATCTCTATAGATCTTTATACCAAGTATATATGACGCCTCTTCTAAATCCTTCTTCTATGAATTATTAGATAACCAAGCTTCCAATGATTGTGACATTGGCACATCATTGCCAAGTAGTAGCAAGTCCTCAATGTATAATACTAAAAACATTACACCACCATTTTTCTCTTTCTTATATATGCAGGTTTCCACTATGTTTTGACAAAAGCCAAATTGTTTAATAACCTTATCAAAATATTTATTACAACTCCTCGATGTTTTCTTAAGACCATAAATTGAGCTTAAAAGTCTACATGCCTTATCGTCGCTCCTAATGATCTTGAAACCCTTTGGCTATGACATATAAACAGTCTCTTCTAAATAATGATTTAGAATTTTTTTCTAATGCCATCTACCATATTTGGTGCTCATAATATATAGTGATTGCAAGTAGTATTCGAATGGATTTAAGCATGGTGGCTGGTGGAAACATTTCATCATAATCAACACCTTGAATATGATGAAAACCTTTCGTCACCAGCCATGCTCTATTGGTCCAGAACTTTCCATCTACATTGATTTTTTTTATTAAAGAACCACCTACACTCAATGGATTTTACCCTTTTGGGTGCATAATCCAAAGTCCTTGGTTTGTTTTTGAACATGGAAATAGTATGAATTTCATACCAACGATCCTTAAGTAGATTCTTTTCTCTCCAAGGCTTATCGATATGTGTGGGGTTCATCATCATGGATGACATATTCTTCATTCTCGCTATCAATGAGAAACCCATAGTATCTCAGTGGCATGTGAGATTCCAATAGGACCTTCTCATAGGTTGATTTTTCCTATGAGCGTTGATTTCTGTCTAAATGGTCGGTTTTATAGAAGTTTCTTGGATCTCATCCATGTCTATCTTACTAGCATTAATTTCTCTCTTGACAAATTCCTTTTCCAAAAAGGCGGCATGTCACAAAATAAACACATTTAGTTCCTCGGTATGATAGAATATACATCTATGATAGTTTCTTTAATAACCTATAGGCTTACATAAAAAAATCATGCCTCAATCTTACATTAGTTTGCGTTCTTAACATAAGCCGGACCACCCCAATATTACAATTCCATAACTCATATGGAGTCTTAGCCATATATTTGAATGGTATACTATTTAGCATATACACCATGGTTTCTAGAGCATATCCACAAAAGAAAGACGCTACTCAATATCATTCGTCATCGGTCGAACCATGCCAAACAAAATTTAATTTCTCCTTTCTAAAGCACTGTTGTGTTAAGGAGTATAGGGAGGAATTATTTTTTGAGAGAAGCCAATTTTGTTTTAGGAGCTCTTAGAGTTCATATTCAATGTACTCGCAGTCACAGTCAGATCAGAGCATTTAGTTTTCCTTACTAGTCTAGTTTTTTACTTCATTCTACGAATTTATCATAGACTTTTGATTTGTGTTTCATGAAAAATACATATTCATATCCAGATAAACCATTATGCCTTTAAACATGACCTAAAAGTACAATATTATTATGAATCAAATAATGGTAGAAACCCTTAGTTTCTAAACTGATACAACCGTTTCTTACAATATGACCTAGTCTAGAATGCCAAAGTAACTACTACTTTAGACAAATTATTATTTTCAATACAAAACACATAATCATTATTAAGTATATTAATGCCATTATTTAAAGAACAAAAACCAATTGATTTATTTCCATAATAGATATTCACAATACTATCAGTAAAAAAAATTATATTAGTTTCCTATCAAATGAAAAATAAAAATTATTCCACTAATAAACATTCAGTACATAATAACAATTATACAAAATCCAATCATGCCCACTAGCAAGCTTTACTCTGTTTGTTTTAGCAGTTGTAGTAGCCATATCGACGACTTAGAATTCTGTGCTTCCTTTTACTACAGACCTCTTTGTAACAATCCACCTCGAAACAGGCCTAAATTTCAATCCATAAAAGGCCCATCGAAACATAGATCCATTCTAAGACAAGCTATTGGTAGCAAAAAGAAGTAACATTGTAGAGCCATTAATAAACTTTCAAAACTCAGAGTGGATGGAAAAAAATTTAATATTAAAGTGTACCCATTTTAAAACCATAAAATTTCGTAACACAAAATCCTATAAGGACCATAGTATAATATCCATTGCAACAATTGTTTAATCCATGGGTACGTATGAAAGCAAATAATAATTAATACTACTACTAGCTAAGCTTCTCCATCTTTAAGCATCGTCACCGCCATCACTCTGTCCTTAACCTGTGTTGTAATGAGGAGGGAGCCAAAACAACAAGTGTTTGGTGAATAAACCACGAGTCTTACCTTTTCAGTACTTGGGTTGTATATTTCAAAATAAGAACATGTCTATGAACATAAAACCATTAAATTCATTTAATACTTCTTTATAAGGAAAGGAGGTGGGTCTAACCACTTAATACCTTCCATTGCAGAAGTAGATCCTATATCCCAATCATACGTCACAAATAGCTAATGGTGTGAGAGACGGTACCCAAGCCACTTAATACTCCGAGGGGAAAATAGGCAGACGCCGTTATTTAAGACCTATTTCCAAAAGTATGCTCCTCAATGGTACTATCTAGTTGACATTATTTTGGAATCTCATAGGCCACTTAATACTTCGAAGTAGAAAATAAGCAGATCCCGTCATTTAAGACCTATTTCCAAAAGCGAACCCCTCTAGAGATACTACCTAACATAACCCTTTAGCAATTTAATACTCCATCTGGGGAAAAGGCAGATGCGACCACTAAATACCTCATACCTCGAAGAATGCCCTTCATCTTATGGCTTATGCCCATAATGACGTCTCAAATTAGTCCATTATTCATCGGAACTGGTAGCCAGATTTGCTAGGCAGATTTTCCCTAAAGAATTTTGAACTAACCTCGGATCATTACAAATATTTACCTATTGGATAACTCACATCAATAAAAGTGTACACAACTGCCGGCAGCCTCAAAGTGAAGGGCAGACTTTCGTCATGTTAATCTATGGATCCCATACCCCTATGACTTAGCCATTAATTAATTACTATATATATATACACACTCCTCTCACTGTTTCATAAATATGGCCTTATAAGGAATCTTCCTTATTAAGCCTTAAAATAATATTCAGGCTATATAAGGGTTTCCTCTTATTTTCGCTTCAAAATCAATTACCTTCCTAATGGAGGAAAATAAATGTAAATAAATGCCTAATTAACTACATCGTATACACAGTCGTTATACACTAATTACGTAAATAGAAATAAATAAATATTCGCACCAAAAAAATTCTAAACGCATGGATTTTATGCTCTAAACTAGCATTAAATGTTAAATTATTATAACAAGTTCCGTTTCTTCAATTTCCCAAGATTTCGTGGAATTCTAATGTCCAAAGCATGGAATAAATATTCATAACCAAGACGGACATGTAAATAAAATAGAAACTCAATTTATTACGTGAATCTAATGGAACATCTTAAAAAAAATAAGAATTGCAATCTAAACCCCATATTCTACTCAACCCCTCTTTTTACAAAGAAATAGATAAGAATAAGTGGTGTAACCTACGAATAGAATTTGTAATCTAAATCTATTTTTTTATTGAAGGATCACAATTCGACACAGAGAAGAAGTAGAAGTGGAATAAACTAAGAAATTATCAAAAATTCCATAAATGAAACAAATTCCACCAAATTAATATAAATAATTGTGAATCACAATGTAGAATTGACATTTCGAAATGAAAAAGAATTTTAGGGGATTTTATCAATTATATTTTCGAAATCCCAAAATCCCTATGACATATTCAAATCCAAAGGAAATACACTAAACAATTGCTGAAAAGAAATACTAAGGTTTCCACTCGCAGATTAGCCTTAGCTTTACTCAAATGGATTCGTAACCTTCCAATCTCTTCCAAAGCTCTCTCTTTTGATATACATACACACAATAGGAAAGAGATATATATATCCATTAGATTCAGAATAATTAAAGAAGAATATGAAAAGAATAGATTGTGGAAGAAGAAACAAGTAGGAAATAAGTTGAATCCTTTCCTAAAATCTCACGGAGTTTCTGAATCTTATTAGAGAGAGAAAAATAGTTGAATTCTGTCGTATTCACTAAAATAATACGAATAAAAGTGGAGAGGATAAGGTTTTATTTATAGGAGTTGAAAAGTACCAGAACCATAAGATGGAAGTATGTAGGAAATGGATAAATCTGTAATGCGCTACTCAAATAAAACAAAACTTAAAACCTTAGCCGCCACTAGCAATTGCTGTTGCCAAGCGGTCGATCGGTGCGGTCGATGGCCATGGTTGACTAGTTGACCTATTCAGGTGGACCGCTCTTTTATTCAAGGACATTTATTTATTTCCATTGCCGTATTAATTTATGCCCTAATTGACTTTTCAACATTAAGCGTTAATCAAACGTTTACTTAGCACCCAAGCTAATTTTTGAAATTTAAACCCTAAATTTGATTTCTCATTTGAATTTGAATTTAAGCTAAATTAATTAAAATCTAAAAGCTTCAAATGTTCATAAGATCATTCCTTGAGCTCCATTTTTAGCATATTATATATGAAAACAGATCAGAATTTCGCCACGAACGCAATGTAGTAACTTTTGTGGTCAAATTCTGACTTTTACAAAATTTCCGTATCCAACCCTTATCATATTTAATTCAGTTTACTTTATTTATTTATGGTTCATTTTACGGAGTGTTACATTCTTCCTCCTTAAAAAAGATTTCATCCTAAAATCATCTAAGGGGCGAACAGCGTAAATACATCAATGTTATACAACAAAGTTCTCTAACAACCATCTACTCAACCATTAGTGTAATGTGATTATGTACTGCAAACATGCTAAAATAAGCTCAACCCTAGTGTGATTGTGTAAACGTGTCATGTAAGTATTTATGCAAATATCCTAAATATGCATAAAAAAATGCATAAAAGTGTAAAATGATTATGAAAAAGTGTAGCAATCATCTCCTACCATCCAATCTAGCAACTGTGATGCAATCAAAAATGCAAATTTTGGATAGAAAAATTACTAGCGAATAGCTCTAAGAGAGTGTTTTTTAGCTTCTCCTCAGTCTCACATGTGCTTTTCACCTGATTGTCCCCCCATTATACTCAGTTCAACTTCATTATTTTGTTATGGAGTCTCCTAGTACCATGCTCCACAATGCATGCGGTGGCATGAGGCATTGTCGGCTCCATTTCAAAACCACCCAACTGATCAGGCTCTATTCTGCTAGCGATGTCATGAAGGTATTTCCTAAAGTGAGAAATGTGGAAAACATTGTGGACTCCTACCAATTTGACAAGAAGCTCCACACAATATGCCAATTTTCCTATTCTTTCAAATTTTTTGAATGGCCTAATAAATCTAGGCACCAATTTTCCAGACTTGCCAAACCTAACAATTTTCCATAAGGGGAGATTTTAACGAATACCATACCTCCAACCTCAAATTCACGTTCTTTCCTTCTTTTGTCCGCATAAGGTGTCAAACAAACTTGTGCTACCTTCATCCTTTGATTGATCGACCATAGTTTTTTCATGATATCACGGATAAAATCGAGTCCGTGCAATACTTTGTCAATTGTTTCTCACCAACAGTTAGATGATATGCATGGCCTTCCATAAAGTGCTTCAAAAGGGACCATACCAATCATAGTTTGATATCTATTACTTTACACAAACTCAACTAAAGATTGATTTCGTTTCCAATGTCTTCCAAAATCCAAGACACAAGCTTCCAATAATCTTCCAAAACTCTATTCATCCTCTCTATTTGTCTATCGATTTGTGGGTCATATGTCGTGCTAAGGTTTAAAGAGGTTCCCAAAGTTGTTTGTAGGCTCCTCCAAAACTCGCTATTGCACATGGGGTCTCTATCACTGACTATGCTTACAGGAATTTCATGTAGAAAAACTATCTCCTTAATATAAATTTGGACGAGAGAGGTGCTAGTCCTATTTCTACTAATCGGAACAAAATGAACACTCTTAGAGAGTCTATCTACAACAACCCAAATAGCCTTATTTCCCTTTTGACTTTTAGGCAATCCTTCCACAAAATCATCGAAATAAACTCCCACTTCTATATTAAAATTTCCAAATGTAATAATAATCCACTAGACTTCCCTTGCTCAGTTTTTATCTTTTGACATGTCTAACACCTCAAGATCCGCTACGCTCCTCTTCATTCCATTCTAAAAGAAAATTCTCTTCATGTCCTTCTACATCTTATCTCCTCCGAGATGATTGGTCATCCTTGAGTGGTGACACTCCATAAGCACATCTCTTATCAAGTCATCAATCATTGGGATGCAACGACATCTATCTCCTCTCAAATATCCCTTCTCATCAACCGCGTACCTCCTAACATGGGGAAAATGCTCTCCTTTCCTTAATTTTTCCAAAATTTCTACTAACTCCTAGTCTTTTACTTGCTCATGCCATATATGATCCATCAACGGTGGTCTATTCTCCATAACTGATAGAAAACCATGGATAGGTTCTGTTGACAGTTGGTGATTAAAATTCAAGAGAAACTCCAACTGTCTCTATTCCTATATAGCACCTAGGGTAGCATGTCTTTTCCTAAGAACATCAGCAACTACGTTCCCTTTTCCAAAGGTATATAGAATACCAAAGTCAGAGTATTCTACATACTCCATCCACCTCTGCTACCTAAGATTCAAATCATTTTGGGAAAATAGGTATTTGAGTGATTTATGATCAGCGAATAACTCAAATCTTTCCCCTAAGAGATAATGCCTCCACATATTTAAGGCAAATAGGCTGCCAATTCTAAATCTTTCACTGGATACCTCTTCTCATGGTCTTTTAGTTGTTTATAAGCATAGGAAACCACCATCCCTTCTTGCGTGAAAACTGCACCTAATCTTATGATACATGCATCCGTGAAAACCGTAAATGGCTTGTTCCATCTAGAATAGTAACACGGGTGCACTAGTCAATGAATCCTTAAGCTTCTCAAATGCCTTGGTGCAATTATCATCCCAAAAAAACTACATTCTTCTTAATCAATTGGGTTAAAGGAGTTGCTATTTGTGAAAAGCTCTTGATGAACTTCCTATAGTAGCCTGCTAACCCTAGAAAACTTCTAACCGACGACGCTTACTAGGAATCTTCCATCCTTGGATGGCTTTCACTTCAGCAGGGTCCATCACCAATCCTTTCTCCAAAATAATTTGCCTATGGAACCTAAGTTCATTTTTCCAAAAGTGGCATTTAGAACACTTTGCTTTGAGTTGGTTTCTCCTCAAGGTCTTTAATACCTCCCTACCATGGTCCTCATGCTTCTTCTTACCTTCGGAGAAAACCAAGATATCATCAACAAATACCACGATAAATTTATTAAGTTTCCCTTTAAATACTCTACTCATCTAATCCATAAAGTATGCTGGGGCATTCGTCAGTCCAAAGGACATTACTTTCGCTCATAGAGTCCATCTAGCGTACGGAATGCGGTCTCGGGGTGGTTTCCTCTTCAATCCTCAATTGGTGGAATCTCATTGCTAAGTCTAATTGGTAAAAGACTTTAGCTCCTACAAGTTGATCGAATAAGTCATATTCTAGGTAGAGGGTACCTATTTTTCCTTGTCAACTTGTTCATCTTCCTATGATCAACGTAGAGTCGCGAAGAATCATCTTCCTTAGAAGCAAAAACAACAGGTGCTCTCCATTTAGAAGTACTTCTGTGGATGAATCCTTTCTTCAATAGCTTTGAGATTTTCTTATCCAACTCCCTTCTTTCTTTAGTGGCCATATGTCCCAAAGGCAGAGTGACGGGTCTTGTGTCCTTCTCTAAATTGATTTGGAGCTCAATCTACCTATAGGGCGGGAGATCCAAGGCCTCCTTGAAGATATCAAGAAATTCACATACTATAGGAACAGATAATGGCACTCGGACAATAGATAGATTTAGTGAGTATAAATTGCTTAACTCAACTAAATCTTTGGGTGTATAAAGAACTTCTAGGTCATAACCACCAAGACTCCTTAATCATACCACTCTTTTATCATAGTCAAGAATGGCTCTATTATACGACAACCAATCTATACCCAAGATAAGCCCATATCCTTCAAAATTTAGAATGTACGTAGTACATATGAAATCAATGTTGCATATATCTAACACTAGGTCTTTGCAAATAAGAGAAAGATGGGTCGAACACCTAATGGGATTGGAAACCTATATTGGGTTGTTGACCATCTTGGTTGTAAGGTTCAAGGAATTTACTACATCCCTAGCTATAAAGGAATGTGATGCCGCTAAATAAAAAAGGGTACGAATAGTAACCACAAAAAATAAGAGTTATGCCTTTTAGAGCTACTTTTCCTTGGTCTCTTGGTGGCTTACTAGTAATAGAGGCCGGTTCAATAGCATAGGCATGTTCACTTAGTCCTTCATTATCCATCTTGGGACATTGATTCCTATAATGCCCTTCCTTATGGCAGTTAAAGCACCTTCGTTTAAAGGCTTCCTTCATCAGACTCACCTTGTAATCTGTAGAATTCTCGGATTTTTAGCCAGAATTAATTTGATGATAAATTCAATTTTTGAAATTAAATTATGAAATAATTGGTAATTAATTTTATTTTATTTGGTATTTTCCAAGTTAGGTACGTATTTGTTTTTTTATTAATATAAATGTGCATAAGAATGATTTCAAATAGAATTTATAATTGGAAATAAAGAAATAAATATTTTGAATAATATATGAATTTTAAATTAAATTATGGATTCATTTGAAAATGGAATAAAAATATATATAAGATTTTAAATAGAGGATTTGTTTTGGAAATCTAAATATTTTATAAAAAGATTATAATTTGGAACAAATACATATACGTTGAAAATAAATATTTGGAAAATATTTATAGATTAGGAGTGGATAAAATATTTATATTTATAAAAGATATGTTTTATTTATAAATTTATTTTAAATTGAACCTTGGAATTGAAATTTAAGATTTAAAAATCTTATAAATATATTGGGTTTCAAAACATTATATTTTCAATTAATAATGATTTGTTTTCCATATTACATTAAATAGACATTTTGATTTGAAAGTTATATTTTGAAATTAAATACAATTTTTTTTTTGCTATTTAAAGGTTATAAAAGTATAAAATGTAAATAATAGAAATGCATAAATATAATACATATGTTAAATTTTAAAAACATAAGAACCTAAGGGTTGAAAGCATAATATATAAATTAATTTAAACAATGGACTAAACATAAAATTTTAAGTAATTTCTAAACAAAGGTTTAAAACACAAAATTGTAAATTAATTTAGAGAAAAGGACTTAAACATAATATTGTTAGTTTTAACAAGTGTAACTATTTTTGGAATTATATTAAGACATTTGTGAAATGATTTTTTTACAAGAAATTAACAAGTGTGGGCTTAGCAAAGACAAGTGTCACTATTTCTATTTTTAAAAAAAATGAAAACAAGTTGTATATATACAGCTTCTTCTCCTATTCCTCATTTCTTTCATACTTTTTCAAAATTTATCAAGAGAAAACCTCAAGCCTGGAAGCTAAAAGCTCAAACCATAAATTAAAAGCAGAAAAATAAAATCAAACAATCTTCAAGTTTAAAAGCAAAGATTAATATCTACTCAAAGCTGAAGAATGCAAAGTGATCAAATAATTTCAAGCCTGGAAATCAAATCTTTAAACCTGAGCAAGCAAGCTTCAGGATCTACAATCAAAAATAAAACAACATAATCAAGCAATCAGGAGCAATAAAGCTTCAACCTGCATCAATCATGTGTTAAAGCAATCCAAAGTATTCAGTTTTTTCAAACATTCCAGTTTCAAGACTTTTCTAGTTATCAAAATTCAAAATCCAGTTTTCAAGCCCTCTGCACATCATAATCTGGTGAGCAAATCCTTAACCTTATGTACATTTTGGTTTGCATATAATTAGTATTGATGTATGTTTGTGAATGATTTTGCATATGTTATGAAATGTGTTTGAATGTTAATATGAATGTGTTGTGCATATCTGGAAACAGACATAAGTATCTCTGTTTCAAAGATTTACAGGACGCAAACCTATTTAAATATCAAATTCTTATCCCACAATCATTTATAGGCTTTGATGTCTAAATAAATTATCTTTGTAAGATCAGGATTTAAGTTTTAAAGTTAGTTTCAAATTTAATTACTAAAGGGTTTACTGGAAATAACGAAAATCAGTAATACCAAATTCAAATAAAAAAATTAATCATTAAAAATTCAAGTTTTGATCATATAAACCAATTCGTGTAGAAGAATAATGACTTTTATTGTTGAAATCTCGATTTTTAAGTTGGAGGATCTTGTGAATTATTGAGAACAGAAATGACACTTTTGTCAAATTCTATCAAACGACGAGATGAAATTCATCATGCTTTGTTCGAAAGATGATTCGAGCATCAGGGATCTACGGAAAAATAGGGGAGGAATTTCTAGTGGCCTTGGTGGCGTATCGATGGTGAAATAGGGTTTAGCAACCCATTTTAGTCAGTGTGAAAATCAAGTCGAATTTGCAATTGGTGGTGAATCAAGCTTGACCAGAGAAAGGAATATTGTTGCGTAAGGTCTGGTGCAGCTATGGTCAGAAGGACGTGAGCTCTGGTGGTGTTGTCCGTCGTCGCGGTGAGGTTCTGATAATCTGGTTGGCTCAAGATTTTCATTCGAGTGCTCAAATTCTATTTTGCTATCGAGTTCTTCCTTCTAGGAGGTCATGTGCGACGGCGAGAGGTTCGTTGACTTGCTGGAGGGTGCAGGGTTGATCGAAGAAGCTTTGATCGTTGGTGCATATGCACAAGTATTATCGTGTATCAGTGATGGTTGGAAGAAGAGGAAGATTGTGGGAAGGTCGAAGATGAACTCGAGAATTCTAGAGGGTTGCTCGAGTTTGCTGCAGTGCCATTTGTAAGTTTTTAGCATATACAGTAGTTTTAAAATTTTAAAAACAGAACCTGTTTCTGGTTTTAACTACAACCAGTTTTGAAAATAATATTGATTCCAGGTTTTATATATAGTGAACAAGTTTCCCAAATTTAAAGTATTGATCAAGTTTTAAAAGTAAGTTTTTAAGGCTAGTTTAAGGAACAAGTTTGAAATTTAAAACTTAATCAAGTTCAAACAATTTATTAACCACTTCATTTAAAATATTTATGGTTTGTTTAAATTAGAACTTATTTAAGGTTTGAGAATATATACAATTATTTTGAGTTTAAAGTATTTCAATACATATAACATTTATTTAAAAAGTTATTTTAAATAAACTTCATAATGTAATTAAATGGTTGATCAAGGAAGATAAAATTGTTTAAATTTTTTTATAAATAAGTTTTATAAACAATTTCCTAAGATTTGAATTTATAGTTAAAATATGTTTAAAAATTGTTTTGGGTTTTGAATAATTATATTGGACTAATTATATTCTAAATTGTTTTCAAATAGAAATTGATAATGTGATTAAATAAGTAATTAGGATAAGCAGGTTATCTCAAGTTAATCTAGGCCTTGAGTAATTAAGGGATCATTATTAGTGTAATTAATTAAAGGTTAATTACTTTAATGTAATTAAAAGTTGATTGATTAATTTGTTATTAAAGATAATTAATGATAAGTAAATTAAGGGTAATTAATTGCTTAAAGATAATTACTTAATTAGAGTAATTGGTTAATGATTAAAGCTGATTAATTAAATGATTAATTAAGGGATAATTAATTAATATGGTTAATTAACTAAAGTAATTAATTTGAAGATAGTTAATTGAGGTTTAATTAATTAATGTAAGTGATTAGGGATAATCATTTTTTGTAATTTTATTCTTTAATGGTAATTAATTAAGGTTTAATTAATTATGTAATTAACTTAAGGTTAATTTAATTAAGGCAATTAATCAAGGATAATTAATTAAATGGCCATTAATTAATGGTTAATTAATTTATTGATTAATTAATTAAGGCAATTAATCAAGGATAATTAATTAAATGGCCATTAATTAATGGTTAATTAATTTATTGATTAATTAATTAAGGATAATTAATTAAGGATAATTAATTAAGGGTAATTAAATAATTAAGATTAATTCTTTAATGATTAAAAGTTGATTAATTCATTCATTGAGGTTAATTAACAAATAATTAAGGATAATTAATTAACATAATTTGTAATTAGTTAATGTTAATTAACCTGGATTAGTGATTAATCTGGTTTCAATTAATCAGGTGATCAATTTATCTTCCTTATGGATGACTGTATTCTATTGAATGCTGTGAATTGTTTTCTCTACCGTGTGATGCTTTGTGATATGAATTGTTTTAATTTAAGCCGTGATGAATGTAATTTATTTTATCTGTGATAAATGTATATTATTTATTTGTGAATCTATGTACGGAAGATAAGCGTTATAGGAATATATCGCTTATCGATATTGATATGCTTGTATCTGTGATGATTGATGATGTTGCACTATTGTGTGAAACCCCTGGACTACACTATGTACACATAAATATGGATTGCACGAGGAAATTGGCTAAGTCGCAGATTTTTGAAATTGGTTCTAAAGTAGAATTTTGAATCCAAAATAGTTTTGGAAATGGAATTGGGTTAAATGTGAAAATGTTTGAAAAGATGTTTTGAAAATAAAAGTTATTTGAGTAACCTGATAAAGTTTTGAAATTTAAATAATTTGATTTGAATTTGAATTCAAGATTTGAAATTGAATTCTATATTTGGAAATTATGGTTTAAAAAGATTATACGAGTTATAAATATGTTTATATGGGTTTTAAACCATTTTAAAGTATTGTTTTGGAAATTTAAATTCAACCCAAGTTATACTTCAAAAGGCGTCAGCTCGTGCAAATGTAGTCGGATTTTTTTTCGAAGCAAAAACTACTTATTTTCAAAAAGCTTTCATATAAAGAAAGGGATTTGCAATTTGTGTTGAATAGATTTCAGGTTTGAAATGGAGTTGAAATTGTTTTGAAAGCTATGAATTAATCTTTGTGAAAACAATTGTTGAACCTTGTTTTGAAATTGAAGAGGATTTTAAATGGTGTATCTTTTGTATAAAAGATTTGAATTGTGAATTGTTTTGAAGGCTATAATTCAATCTTTGTGGAAGATTGTTATACTTTATTTTGAAATTAGAAAGGGTTATATTTTGTATAAAAGATTTGGGATTGAAAAGGAATTGTTTTGAAGGGCTATAAATGGATCTTTGTGAAAGATTGGTGAACTTTGTGAAGTAAATCTTTTTGTTCAAAGATTTAAAAATGGTAATTGATTTAAACCATTTAAAAGAAAGGTTTTGGGTAATAAGTTGTGACCTAACTGAGATCCTATTATCCATATGGTTTTTAAATATTACGCTCATTATTCAGTTTAGCCAGGAGAGGACTTTGTGCCATATAACCCATTTCGAATAATGATACGACGTTATGGATAGCATTTGAAGACCGGTGGTGAAGACCGGATATTTCCGAAAGCAAAAGGATAACTCATCGAATGTTTCTGCACCGGCGGATCCCTGGTATAGATATTTGATCACCCTTTGTGATGGGAAGCCCGGACGTGATTAGGGATTATCCGGATTTGCAAGGGCTTCTTTGGAAGTGCCTTCGGTTTTGTTCGAACCTAAAACAGACTTGTATGGATGTATGTCTGACATTACACTTTGAGATGTAAAGCTGGTTTCTATCAAATACATTTCTGTTTAGTGGCAGAGATTTAATCTCTTAGCTTAACACCCTTCTCTAAGACGTACGAGCTCAGAGGTTATGTAGTTGATGATTACTAATGATACATTCCCAATTTGGTAGTGTGGCATGCTGAGTGCTGCTGAGTGTTGCTGATCATTTGTTGATCAAAGCATGGCTTTGTGAAAAGCATAGCTTTGTGGACGAGACCTCATCGGACCTCACTTCCCGGAAATTGTTGAAACAGGAAGGATGCGGCAAGGTTGTAGGGGTTGCTCCCCTAGGGTATGTCCATTCCGTCTGGAAAAAGGGTGATATCATGGTATGGAGCCCAAATATTTAACATATGTGGTTATTGCAAATACATTGCTTTGTGGTTTTTGGTGTTGAGGATCCTCGGATAAAGGTCGCAAACGACCGAGGATGGCATATATTAGGTGTTACTCTCGGGAAGGGAGTAAACCGGCCTTGTGTTGGCAGAGAGTCGGGTAGGTTCTCGGGGCGTCCCTCCAGATGCGTTCCCATGTGGTAATAGGAAGTTCCTTAGCCTGATCATTTATTGGAAAATCCAAAGAAACAATACGCATCTTGTACAGTTTTAGTTGTATAACCTGCCATGGAATGTGGCGGTAACCTGTTATTAACATAGTAACTATAGTAGGCAAAGGACGAAATGTTGTATGCTGGCTAAGATTAATATTATACTTTCGAAATGTTTTCCACTATGCACTAATAATAATATAAAATGGTTTTCGTGTATCAAGCATTTTTGACTATCAAAAGGAGAAATCTCCTCCAATTCTGCGTTTTCATGGTGTATGCGGTGGGAGGCTTTATGGTAGTTTCGTTTTCCACAAAGCATTGCAGATTTCAATTGTTTTAAATTCTTTTGTTGTTTGTTTTAAAGATAAAACTATTTTTGTTTTCTCATACCAGTCCCATGACTGACCCGTAGTTTATTGTTCCCTTCCTAAACTTTGGGTGCCCATAATTTTCCACACCGGGCAGTCTAGAGTTGGATTTTTCAGATAATCAAATAATATGAGCAGATTCAGTAGCATTCAGCCGTTGGGTTCGGCTATCGCTTTGTACTTCTCTTCAGAATTCCGAACCGATCTTGCTTTGTACAACTTGATTGGGAGTTCAAGCTGTTTCTGGATTAGTGCTTTGGAGATGGTGATTGCTGATATTGGAGTTCCTTTGTTGGAGTTCAAGTTTATGTTATCTCTTTCCACTACTGTATCTTGTCTTTGATGTTTGTATCGATACCTCGATTGCATCATTGTTGAATCGAATATTTTACATCAATAATATTCATTTTTCTTCCGTTGTGTTGCTATACTTAATATGTTTTAAGCTCCGACGAACCAGATTCGAAGTTTGGATCTTGGGCATTTGAATACGAGTGACGCATTCAGTGCCAATTTTCGAAGGTCGAGTCAAGGTCGTTATAATTGGTATTAGTGTTGAAGGTTGAAACTTTAGCTCGGGAGTATAATACATTTGGTAACTCATTAGAGATAGGGTTACAAATTCCCTAAAATGAGTATATCCCTAAGATAGTCGTCTATGCCTTTGTAAATTCTCTTACTATCCATTGATAGTGAGTATGAGTGCAAGAAGAGGACGAGATAGGGGACAGGGAAATACTGCTTCATATGGTCAATGCCCTATAACAAAAACAGAAACAATCCTTTCCTATCAATCTCTTTTGATTACCCTTCAATTTCGATTCTTTGATTTCTTTGTGGCAGTAAAGGAAGAAGCTTTGGCGTGATGATGGCCTTGCGAATCGTTGCAGAAAACTCCTATTTCATATTCTCTTCATCGGTTCATTATCAGCTTTTCGTTTTAACTTTAACGAAATTGAAATTTTATTGGAATAAATTGGTAAATTAAATATGAAGTTAAATTAATATGCATCGATAAAAGGATTTCGATTAAAACTAAAATTTGAAAATTCTATTGTAATTTTCGGTAAGGATGAAAGTCCGAAGAGGGTCAGGTTGGCGAATACTTTGGGTTATTCCAAACTAAATTGGATTGTATCCATTAGTCTATTCTTTGGGGTCCAGATTCATTCTACGAACGGTTTGTTATCTTTCGAACTAACCAATGCCCTTGTTTATTTCATAGATCTGGTGACCCGAGTATTGATGTGCACGTAAATGTGCATATTTTTACCACCATATTTATTCTATTTAAATTAAATAAATGATCATATTGGGTATTTTAACTTGTTTTAACCAAAATTCATATTAATTCCAAATTTTCATATATTCATCTTCATATAGGGGCAAAACGGTCATTTAAGTGCATATATTTCTTTGAGAAAAATTAATTGAAAATTTGTATATATTTTTGTAGGAAATTGATCTCAAATAGAAGTGGTTTCATGAAGATATGCATGCACAAAATTAATACAAAGGAATGAAGATGGAAATAATTCAAAGTGAAGAACATGGAGGACCCCACCTACCCACCTACCTTAATGTACAAATTAAAGGCTAATGCACATGCTTTTGGACTTAATGGTTTCATGTACACTTAATGGGGGATTAAGACATGTTAATGGTTACTTGGCCTCCACACTTCCTAAGGGGCATTTTGGGTATTCCCCAAAAATATGAATTAGGGTTTCATACATGTATAAATACCTATATGTTTCATGTAACATGATCTCCTCTCCTCTCTTAGTCTCTCTTAGGCCTCCTTCTCTTTAGTTTAGTTTAGATCAAATAAAAGAAAGCTCTCTTTCTCTTTTAATGGCTACTTAGCCAATTTTTATTTCTTGTAATCTTTTTTTATTTTATGCAATTTAATACATGCTCTTTCCTTTTCATGTTCATTTACTTTCATGTTGTAGTGTAGGTTTCTCTTATTTCATGCAAGTAGATTAGTTTTGTTTCTTTGCTTTGCTCTCTTTTTCTTTCTTTTTTTTGCTTTCATGTTGCTTTCTACATTTGTTGATTTGATAACAAATATGAGAGCTTAATCCCTACAATTTAGGGGTAATGAAGCTCTCTAGTATGTAGATGCAACATTTTGATGTTTATACTCTCTTTTTGTGCTTTAATGGAAACACTTGAAGTGGTTTAATGATGTTGTTTAGCTTTGAATTTGATAGTCTATGTTGTTCATAACAAATAGGCTATGCTTAAACAAACATAACACAAATTGCCTCTTCATCTAAATATGATTATGGCAAAGAAGTGAATGTTAAAATTGAAATTTGATAGCCTATATTTCTAAACAATAGTTAATAGGCTATGCTTAAAATAGATTTTTATTTCAACTTTGTTGTCATATTTCATGAGAGTTAAATGTGTATTAGTGGTTGTGTTATAGTTTGATGGTTTATATTGAGCTAATTAATAGCACAAATATACCATACTTATGATAAACACATCGACTAATTACACTAATGAAAAGAAAAGAGAGATCATAACTTCATTTTGTTGATTTATATGATCTAGAGAGTGGATTTATCTCTAAATTGTTCTTTTAACTCTCATATTTTTATCATTTTCTTTTGCTAGTTTTTGTTAGTTTCTTACATTTCTAACTATTCACTCTCGACTTCAGTATAATTTGATTGAGTAGGAAATTTAAATCATCAATTCCCTGTGGATCGACCCGTATTCGCCGCGTGCTACATTCGTACACCGTGCGCTTGCGGTTATTTTTATTTCTAAATTCGTTCGACGGTTTTCTAAACCGATAGAATTTCCGTCGACGAACAAGTATCTTGTGCGATATTGAGTGAGTGAGTTCTCATAATTATTGGTGATATTATGATCTGGTAAGCCAAATGCATAATAGATATTCAGTTTGATCTGGAAAGATATTTCTCTATCTTTCATCCATTCTTTATCGTCTTCCCGTTCGGCAAATTTCGAGGATGAAATTTTCTTAATGGGGGGATCTGTAATATTCCCGGATTTTATCCAGAATTAATTTGATGATAAATACAATTTTTGGAATTAAATTATGAAATAATTGTTAATTAATTTATTTTATTTGGTATTTTCCAAGTTAATATACTTATTTGTTTGTTTATGAATATAAATGTGTATAAGAACGATTTCAAATAGAATTTCTAATTGGAAATTCAGAAATAAATATTTTGAATAATATATGAATTTTAAATTTTATTGTGGATTCATTTGAAAGTGGAATAAAAATATATACAAGATTTTAAATAAAAGATTTGATTTGGAAATCTAAATATTTTATAAATGGATTATAATTTGGATTTTGAATTTGAAATTCAAATACATATATGTTGAAAATAAATATTTGGAAAATATTTATAGATTGGGAAAGAATAAAATATTTACATTTATAAAAGATATGTTTTATTTATAAGTTTATTTTAAATTGAATCTTGGAATTGAAATCCAAAATTTAAAAATCTTATAAATATATTGGGTTTGAAAACGTTATATTTTGAATTAATAAAGATTTATTTTCCAAATTACATTAAATAGACATTTTGATTTGTAAGTAATATTTTGAAATTAAATACACAATTTTTTTTCTATTTAAAGGTTATAAAAGTATAAAATTTAAATAATATAAGATGCATAAATATAGTTCATATGTTAAATTTTAAAAACATAAGAACTTAAGGGTTGAAAGCATAATTTATAAATTAATTTAAACAATGGACTAAACATAAAATTTTAAGTAATTTTTAAACAAAGGATTAAAATACAAAATTGTAAATTAATTAAGAGAAAAGGACTTAAACATAAAATTGTTTGTTTTAACAAGTTTAACCATTTTTGGAATTATATTAAGACATTTGTGAAATGATTTTTTTGCAAGAAATTAACAAGTGTAGGCTTAGCAAAGACAAGTGTCACTATTTCTATTTAAAAAAATGAAAACAAGTTGTATATATACATTTTCTTCTCCTATTCCTCATTTCTTTCATATTTTTTCAAAATTTATCAAAAGAAAACCTCAAACTTGGAAGCTAAAAGCTCAAACCGGAAATTAAACACAAAAAAATAAAATCAAACAATCTTCAAGTTTAAAGAAAAGATTAATATCTACTCAAAGCTGAAGCATGCAAAGTGATCAAACAATTTCAAGCCTGGAAATCAAATCTTTAAACCTGAGCAAGCAAGCTTCAGGATCTAGAATCAAAAATCAAACAACACAATAAAGCAATCGGCAGCAATAAAGCTTCAACCTGCATCAATCAAGTCTTAAAGCAATCCAAAGTTTTCAGTTTTTTCAAACATTCCAGTTTCAAGACTTTTCAAGTTTTCAAAATTCAAAATCCAGTTTTCAAGCCCTCAGCACATCATAATCTGGTGAGTATATCCTTAACCTTATATACATTTTGGTTTGCATATAATTAGTATTGATGTATGTTTGTAAATGAGTTTGCATATGTTATGAAATGTGTCTGAATGTTGATATGAATGTGTTGTGCATATTTGGAAACATAAATAAGTATCTCTGTTTCAAAGATTTACATGATGCAAATCTATTTAAAAATCAAATTCTCATCCCACAATCATTTATTGGCTTTGACGTCTAAATAAATTATCTTTTTAAGATCAGGATTTTAGTTTTAAAATTAGTTTCAAATTTAATTACTAAAGGGTTTACTAGAAATAAAGAAAATCAGTAAAAACAAATTCAAATTAAAAAAAGTAATCTTTAAAAACTCAATTTTTATTCGTATAAACCAATTCATGTTGAAGAATAATGATTTTTAATGTTGAAATCTCGATTTTTAAGTTGGAGAATCCTGTGAATTATTGAGTTGAATAGAAATAACACTTTTGTCAAATTCTGTAAAACGACGAGATGAAATTCATCGTGCTTTTGTCTGAAGTTGGTTCGAGCATCAGGGATCTACAGAAAAATAGAGGAGGAATTTTCTGGTGGTCGGTGGCGTATCGATTGTGAAATAGGGTTTAACAACCCATTTCGGTCAGTGTGAAAATCAAGTCGAATTCGCCGTCGGTGGTGAATCGAGCTTGACTGGAGAAAGGAATATTGTTGCATGAGGTCTGGTGCAGCTATAGTCGGAAGGACGTGAGCTCTAGTGGTGTTGTTCGTCATCGCGGTGAGGTTATGATAATCTAGTTGGCCGCAGATTTACATTCGAGTGCTCAAATTCTATTTTGCTATCAAGTTTTCCTTCCAAGAGGTCATGTGCGACGGTGAGAGGTTCGTTGACTTGCCGGAGGGTGCAGGGTTGATTGGAGAAGCTTTAATCGTCGGTGCGTATGCATAAGTGTTATCGTGTATCAGTGATGGTTGGAAGAAGAGGAAGAAGGTGGGAAGCTCGAAGAGGAACTCGAGAATTCTAGGGTGCTGCTCGAGTTTGATGTCGTGCCGTTTTGCAAGTTTTTAGTATATACAGTAGTTTTAAAATTTTAAAAACAGACCTGTTTCAGGTTTTAACTGCAATCAGTTTTGAAAATAATATTGATTTCAGGTTTATATATAGTGAAAAAGTTTCCCAAGTTTAAAGTATTGATCAAGTTTTAAAAGTAAGTTTTTAAAGCTAGTTTAAAGAACAAATTTTGAAATTTAAAAATTAATCAAGTTCAAACAATTTATTAACCACTTCATTTAAAATAATTAAGATTTGTTTAAATTGGAACTTATTAAAGGGTTGAGAATAAAATTATTTTGAGTTTAAAGTATTTCAATACATATAACATTTATTTAAAAAGTTATTTTAAATAAACTTGATAATGTAAATAAATGGTTGATTAAGGAAGATAAAAATATTTTAATTTTTTTTTATAAATAAGTTTTGAAAACAATTTCCAAAGATTTGAATTTACAGTTAAAATATGTTTAAAAATTGTTTTGGGTTTTGAATAATTATATTGGACTAATTATATTTTTAATTGTTTTCAAATAGAAATTGATAATGTAATTAAACAAGTAATAAGGATAGGCGGGTTATCTCAAATTAATCTAGGCCTCGAGTAGTTAACGGATCAACATTAATGTAATTAATTAAAGGTTAATTACTTTAATGTCATTAAAGGTTGATTAATTAATTTGTTGTTAAAGATAATTAATGATAAGTAAATTAAGGGTAATTAATTACTTAAAGATAATTACTTAATTAGAGTAATTGGTTAATGATTAAAGCTGATTAATTAAATGATTAATTCAGGGATAATTAATTAATATGGATAATTAATTAAAGGTTAATTAATTAATGTAAGTGATTAGGGATAATCATTTTTTGTAATTTTGTTTTTTAATGGTAATTAATTAAGGCTTAATTAATTATGTAATTAACTGAAGGTTAATTTAATTTAGGTAATTAATTAAGGATAATTAATTAAATGGTAATTAATTAAAGGCTAATTAATTTATTGACTAATTATTTAAGGATAATTAATTAAGGGTAATTAAATAATTAAGATTAATTCTTTAATGATTAAAGCTTGATTAATTCATTCATTAAGGTTAATTAATAAATAATTAAAGGATAATTAGTTAACATAATTTGTAATTAATTAATGTTAATTAACGTGGACTAGTGATTAATCTGGTTTCAATTAATCAGGTGATCAATTTATCTTCCTTATGGATGACTGTATTCTTTTAAATGCTGTGAATTATTTTCTCTACCGTGTGATGCTTTGTGATATGAATTATTTTAATTCAAGCTGTGATGAATGTAATTTGTTTTATCCGTGATAAATGTATATTATTTATCTGTTAATCTATGTACGGAAGATAAGCGTTATAGGAATATACCACTTATCGATATTGATATGCTTAAATCTGTGATGATTGATGATGTTGCACTATTGTGTGAAACCCCTGGACTTCACTATACACACACAAATATGGATTGCACAAGGAAATTGGCTAATTCACAGATTTTTGAAATTGGTTTTAAAGTTGAATTTTGAATCCAAAATAGTTTTGGAAATGAAACTGGGTTAAATGTGAAAAGCTTTTGAAAAGACTCTTCTGACAAAAAAAACACCATCTCATGTCTGCCCATGGAGTACCATCCCATATTTCTCACGTCCCCTCAGCTGTTCCTACCCATCTCTCCTCTGACAAAAATTTTGTACCTCCCTCTTCCTTCGTCTCCGATCAAGCTTCAGACTCTTCCAATCCATCCTCCTCAATCCTTTCTAAAACAGTCCCTGCTATCTCCAACCATCCGATATTTCCAGCTCCCCCAGACATTCCTCCTCTTGTACCGCCAGACCCCTCCTCTTCTCTTCCTACTATTTCATCTCATATTCCCTTTTCTGGCGCTCTGACAGCTCCCCCCTTGGGTGAACGGAAATGGACTTCGTTGTTCAAGCACAAACCAAAGAATGCTGGGAAGTACATCCCCGTTGACCTGAATCCAGAGTATGAACATGATGTTTTAGTTCCTCCGAAGGAAGTTCTTGAAGCTGGTGAAGTAATCTGGAAGGAAACTTTGGTCGGTTTCTTCTTGGATAAACCTTTGTCTTATACGGCAGTTATAATGAAATTGAAAAATATATGGAAGTTAAAAGGCTCAGTTTCAGTTAAGTCTGATGGTGTTATTTTCTTATTTAATTTCACGTGCTCAGAAGACAGGGCAAAGATTCTACAAAGTGATCCAATAATTATGAATAACAAGATGTTCATAGTCAAACCCTATGATGCATCTATTAGTAATGTCACTGGCTCAATCTCTGCGGTTCCAGTTTGGGTACAAATGTATAACCTTCCAATATATGCTTGGTCGCCTCTTGGGATTAACTGGCTTAGTAGTCACTTAGGGAAAATGTTATGTATGGACGAGATGACAGAAAAGCAGGAAAGGCTAAGCTATGCAAAATGTTTAGTGGAAATTAAACCTGATAAGGAGCTTCCTGAAGAATTTATGGTTAAGTTAGTGGAAGGAGGATATCAAAAAATATATGTACAGTATCAATGGAAGCCTGACGTGTGTGTTTTGTGCAAGAACTTTGGCCACAAAACTATTTGTTGTGACAAGAAGGAAATATATCAATCTGTGAACAAAGAGGAAAACAGAAATAATGCTAATAAAGATAACAGGGTTGATAATGCTGTATTAGTACGTATTAAAAGGAAAGTTAGACCACTTCAGAAGCAAAACAACAGAACATGGCAACGTGTGAGCAAAAAGAAGACAGAGACGGTTAATAAGGAAAATAAAAAGGCACAAAACTCAGGAAACATTGAGGAGAATAAGAATGATGAGGAGGATAAAAGTGAAAGTCATGATAATGACCAATGTGGTAAAAAAAGATGTTGGTTTTGAAAGGATAAATGAAGGTAACTCAACAGGTATTCATTCTCCAATAGTTACTGTGAGCAAGGGGAAACCAATAGAAATAGAGGGGCAGAATGACGAACATGATACGGTAGGGGAGATCATAACCTCTAATAAATTTGCGGCATTGTTTAATCTGGAAGATGAGGAAGACTTGAGTGAACAAGTAGAAGAAAATAACATAGGTGATACTCTTGGACAAACAGCTGGTGTTTGTATTGAGGCACAGAAACAAAAGGTAGCTGATAACCTAATTATACAAAAAAAAGACAGTAGAAGCAAATCTAAACAAGTGATAAATATGGTGGAACAATTGGTGAATGAAGAACAAGATCCGGGTTCTGATGATGTTGCAAGCAAAGAAGAAGGTCACAATAGTGTTAGTGCAAAGGGAGTTGTATCAAACTCTAGTAAGGAGAAATACAGAAAGAACAGTAGCAAGAACACAAAGCATAGTGAATCTGTTAAAATGAAAGGAAAAATGCACAAAGAGGATACTGCATGCATCACGTACCATAATGACTCTCAATCAGTCAACCTATCAACTCATCAAAATGACACTTCCCCAACCCTATCTCCCCATCACATTTATTCCAAAATAAAGCCCCCATCAGCATTCAAATCCCCTTCCTCAGTATCTTAGCTAGCATCTCACCAATCTACTCCCCAGACTATCTACGCTTTATTAGAAGATGTAAACATCAATGAAAACTCTCCCCTTTCAGCTGCAATCCCCAACTACTTGTCCTCTAACCAGGCAGTAACAAGGAGAATGAAGACAGAACTTCTCAATGCACGTGTTTCCCAATGATGTTTTGCATGGGAGCATGGAACATTCGTGGTGGACACCATGTCATCAAGCAAGACCAATGTAAACAGCTTATCAAAGATCAGCACCTATCAATTCTAGCTATTCTTGAAACAAAATTAAACCATACCTTGTCTACCAAAGCAGCTGCATATATTAGCCCTAACTGGAGCTATATCCATAACTTGAATGAATCACCGTATGGTAGGATTTTGGTTCTATATGACCCCAATCAAGTTCAACTATCTCTCATTCTCTCAACTTCTCAGCTAATCCATTGTCATGCCTCTGTCCTTTCTGACAAATCTTCTTTCTATGTTTCCTTTGTTTATGCTCTTAACTCGAATGTTACTAGATCTTCTCTTCTTTCGACCATTCCTTCTCTCAGATAATCCTCGCATCCTTGGATTATCCTGGGGGATTTCAACTATAGTTACTCTCTCTCTGATAGAGTTGGTGGTAATCCACTCTCCTTATCTGAAATCAAACCTCTTGCAGACACCCTTGTTGATGCGGATCTTGTTTCGGTTAAGTCTGCGGGTATGCAATTCTCTTGGAACAATAAAAGGAGACATGGATGCAGAACTTTCTCTAGAATTGATCATGCCTTCTCGAATCATTGTGCCCTCTCCAAATGGCCTCTTCTATTCAACCATCTCCTTCCTCCTCTTCTTTCTGATCACTCCCCCCAGATAATTCACCTTCGTGAAGCGGACATGAGGAGGAAAACAAATTTTAAATTTTTTAATTCTTGGGTTTCTGAACCAGACTTTAAAACTACTGTGTCTACTGCATGGAATAAATCTAAGAATGGTAATCATATGTTTGTCTTGCAAGAAAAATTGAAAGAGTTGAAGAAAGTTCTGAAGCAATGGGCGTTCATCAAATACGGAAAAGGTGATAAAATGAGCACTCTATTAAAGGAAAAGCTCACTGAGGTCAAAACTGCTATGATGGACTCTGTTGATAATGTTTATCTCTCTGAATCTGAAAGTACTTTGTCTCTGAAATACTATGAAGCCTTAGCTAGGGAAAATGAAATGATTAGGCAGAAGTCCAGAATAAAATGGAAGGAATATGGAGATATGAATAGTGCATACTTCCATGCTAGCCTAAAGAATAATCAAAGAAGAGAAAACATTGTTTCTATCTATGATATGAATGGTGACTCCACTCTTCTCCTGTTGAAGTTAGGGAAGCTTTTGTTAATCATTTCTCTGACCTTTACAGCAATATTAACAACTTCTCTCCAAACATAGAACAGATCCCTGAAAACATCTTGCCTAAACTTAAAACTGAAGACTACAACTCCCTTTGCATGGAAGTCACCCCTGATGAGATTAAACAAGCTATGTTTTCTCTTAACACTAGTTCTTGTGGAGGCCCTGATGGGATGAATGCTCTTTTCTACACCTCTTGTTGGACGATTGTCTCTGCTGATGTAACCAATGCAATACTCCTTTTCTTCAAGAAATGTAAAATATTCAGGTCTTATAATTATACTAATATAGCCCTAATTCCTAAAGTTAAGAATGCTCACAGAGTTAATGAATACCGTCCTATCTCCTGTTGTAATACTATATACAAATGCATCTCTAAGATCATTGCTACCAGACTTAAACATATTCTTCCTCATACTGTATCCAAAAATCAAGCTGCATTCTTACCTGATAGGAGCATTCTGGACCACGTCCTCCTCTCCCATGAACTCATTAAGGGCTACAAACGCAAAAATGCTTCTCCAAAAGCGATGATGAAGCTCGACATAATGAAAGCTTTTGATATGCTACAATGGAATAGAATTGTTCGAATCATGGGTTACATGAACTTCCCTCCACACTTTATAGCTTGGATATATGAGTGTATCTCCTCTCCGACTTTCTCAGTTAATATAAATGGTATGAATGAAGGATTCTTTGTTAGTAAGCAAGTGATCAGGCAGGGTGACCCCCTTTCTGCTTATATTTTCATTCTGGTCATGGAACTACTTACGAGGCTGCTGGATAGACTTATATACCAGGGTGGTTTCAAGCTTCATCTGGCATGCAATGACCCTCAGATCTCTGCCCTAATGTTTTCGGATGATTTAGTGGTGTTTTATTCTCCTGATATTAGCACAGTTACGAACATTATGAACACTCTTGACCAATTCTACAATATGACGGGTCTAAAGGTTAATTTGGCTAAATCTGATATCATAATAGCTGGAGTAAGTCCTGAACAGTGTACTCACATTTCTCAAATCACTGGCCTGACCCATAATAATAACACTGTTACTTACTTGGGTCTACCCCTGTCTACTTTGAGGATATCAACTAACCAATGTCTGCCGCTATATGAAAGGATAACTGCGAAACTAAACTGTTGGACCACCAGGTCTCTAAGTCAAGCAGGTCGTCTCACTCTAATTAAGTCTGTTATATTTTCGATGCAAGTGTACTGGGCTCGGACATTCATTCTCCCATTCAAGTTGATAAATATGTTAAGACGAGCATGCATGAGATTCCTATGGAAGGGCACAACTACAGGTAAATACATTGCTCCAATTAATTTTGGAAGAATAGAAAGGCCTATGAATAAGGGGGGGCTTGGTATACTTAGTTTATAAAACTGGAACACTTCTGCTTTTGCGAAACACATTGACACATTCTACAACAGTACTGAAAGTCTATGGGCTATGTGGTCTCATAAGAACGTGATTAGGGGGAGGAGTATGTGGAGCATGTCTAAGCCTCAAAATTTAAGCTGGACTTGGCAAAGTATATTCAAGATAAAGGAGTTGTTTCTTCCACACATACAAATGAACACTAACCCTACGTACAGTGTTAGCTTTTGGGATGACCCATGGTTAGACAAGGGGTATATTTTACGTCGTCAACTTACGTACGGTGAGATACAACAGTCTGGGATTCACATGGCTTCAAAGGTTAGAGATATTCTGCATACGCTTCTATCTTCACGTAATTCTAGTTCTAACCCGAGGATTCAAGATATTTGGGCCAGAATACGCACCTTTTCCTCTCTGTCCTCTAACTCTGGTAGTCTGGTTTGGGGTGACAAGAGAGCTAAATTTAAGATAGGAAATGTTTATGAATTTATAACGAAGAACAGATCTTGCCGAACTTGGGTGTGGTGGAAGAGAACGTGGAGCAATGACAGTAGGATGAGGGAAAACCTCCTTCTTTGGAAAGTACATAACCGTGCTCTGTTGACCAAAGCCAAGCTAGCAAGCATGGGTATGAATGTTTATATATACTGCTCCTTTTGTTATGAACAACCAAAAACAATTGAGCACCTGTTTCTCAAATGCTCGGTTATCAAGCAGATTTGGAATAATGTCAAAGGAAGGTTGCACAGTTTTGATATATCCATTGATAACAAAGATGAGTGGGAGAAGATATATGTGAAAACGGGAGTTTATTCTGAAACTAAAAGAACCTTCAATACAGTTTTGAAGTCCTTTATCTGCTCGGTTTGGAGAGAGAGGAACACGATGTTGTTTGATGCAGTTAATGCTAAACCGGACGTTAATTTTAAGCAGTGGATATTTCATGAGATAAGGATTGCCTTGAGTCTCCTCTCATACTCAATTGACCCAGGGATTTATGCTTCCTTCATGTGATTGCAGGGGTGTCCACCTTTTCTTGTTTCCTTTTTCTTTTTTGTGTTTGTTTCCTTGTGCCTGTTGCACCTTGTCCCCCCTTGTTTTCTTTGTTTGTTGTTTGAGTTTTGTTCCGATGGTGCAGCAATATATGGTCGGGGCCATCATCCCCCGTCAGCTTTGCCAAAAAAAAAGAAGCTTTTGAAAAGATGTTTTGAAAATAAAAGTTATTTTGAATAACCTGATAAAGTTTTGAAATTTAAATAATTTGATTTGAATTTGAATTCAAGATTTGAAATTGAATTCTATATTTTGAAATTATGGTTTAAAAAGATTACACGAGTTATAAATATGTTTATATGGGTTTTAAGCCATTTTAAAAGTATTATTTTGGAAATTTAAATTCATCCCAAGTTATACTTAAAAAGGCGTTAACTCGTGCAAATGTAATCGGATTTTTTTTCCGAAACAAAAATTATTTGTTTTCAAATAGCTTTCATATAAAGAAAGGGATTTCCAATTTGTATTGAATAGATTTCAAGTTTGAAATGGAATTGAAATTGTTTTGAAAGATATGAATTAATCTTTGTGAAAACAATTGTTGAACTATGTTTTGAAATTGAAGAGGATTTTAAGTGGTGTATCTTTTGTATAAAAGATTTGAATTGCGAATTGTTTTGAAGGCTGTAATTGAATCTTTGTGGAAGATTGTTAAACTTTGTTTTGAAATTAGAAAGGGGTATCTTTTGTATAAAGATATGGGATTGAAATGGAATTGTTTTGAAGGGCTATAAATGGATCTTTGAGAAAGATTGGTGAACTTTGTGAAGTAAATCTTTTTGTTTAAAGATTTAAAAATGGTAATTGATTTAAACCATTTAATAGAAAGGTTTTGGGCAATAAGTTGTGACTTAACCGAGATCCTATTATCCATATGGTTTTTAAAGATTGCGCTCATTATTCAGTTTAGCCGGGAGAGGACATTGTGTCATATAACCCATTCCGCATAATGATACAGCATTATGGATAGCATTTGAACACCAGTGGTGAAGACCGGATACTTCCGAAAGCGAAAGGATAACTCATCGAATGTCTCTGCACAGGTTGATCCCCGATATAGAGATTCGATCACCCTTTGTGATGGGAAGTCCGGACGTGATTAGGGATTATCTGGATTTGCAAGGGCTTCTTTGGAAGTGCCTTCGGTTCTGTTCGAACCCGGAATAGACTTGTATGGATGTATGTATGACATTAAACTTTAAGATGTAAAGCTGGTTTCTATTAAATACATTTCTGTTTGGTGGCAGAGATTCATTCTCTTAGCTTAACACCCTTCTCTGAGACGTACGAGCTCTGAGGTTATGTAGTTAATGATTACTTGTAATACATTCTCAATTTGGTAGTGTGGCATGCTGAGTGCTGCTGAGTGTTGCTAATCATTTGTTGATCAAAGCATGGCTTTGTGAAAAGCATAGCTTTATGGACGAGACCTCGTCGAACCTTACTCTCCAGAAATGGTTGAAACAGGAAAGATGCGGCAAGGTTGCAAGGATCGCACCCCTAGGGTATGTCCATTCCTTCTGGAAAAGGATGGTATCATGGTATGGAGCCCGGATATTTAACCTATGTGGTTACTGCAGATACATTTCTTTGTGGTTGTTGGTATTGAGGATCCTCAGATAGAGGTCGCAAACGACCGAGAATGGCATATCTTAGGTGTTACTTCCGGGAAGGGAGTAACACGGCCTTGTGTTGGCAGAGAGCCGGGTAGGTTCTCGGGGCGTCCCTCCAGAAGCGTTGCCATGTTGCAATAGGAAGTTCCTTAGCTTGATCATTTATTGGAAAATCCAAAGAAACAATACGCGCCCTATACGGTTTTAGTTGTATAACCTGCCATGCAATATGGCGGTAACCTGCTATTGAACATGGTAGCTATAGTAGGCACACAATGAAATGTTTTATGCTGGCTAAGATTAATATTATACTTTCAAAATGTTTTGCACCATGCACTAATAATAATATCAAATGGTTTTTGCATATCAAGCATTTTTGACTATCATAAGGAGAAATCTCCTCCAATTCTGCATTTGCATGGTGTGCACGGTGGGAGGCCTTATGGTAGTTTCTTTTTCCAAAAAGCATTGCAGATTTCAATTGTTTTAAATTTATTTTATTGTTTGTTTTAAAGATAAAACTATTTTTGTTTTCTCACACCAGTCCCATGACTGATCCGGAGTTTATTGTTCCCTAGCTAAACTCTGGGTGCCCATAATTTTCCACACGAGCAGCCTAGAGTTGGGTTTTTCAAATAATCAAATAGTAGGAGTAGATTCGGTCGCATTCATCCGTTGGATTTCGGCGATCACTTTGTCCTTCTCTTTAGCATTCCAGACCGATATTGCTTAGTACAACTTGATTGGAAGTTCGAGCTATATTTGGATTGGTGCTTTGGAGATGGAGATTGCTGATATTGGAGTTCCTTCTTTGGAGTTCAAGTTTATGTTATCTCTTTCCGCTATTGTATCTTGTCTTTGATATTTGTATCGATGTCTCAATTGTATCTTTATTGTATCGAATATTGTATATCAATAATATTCATTTTTCTTCTGCTATGTTGTTATACTTAATGTGTTATAAGCTCCGACGAACCAGATTCAACATTTGGATCTGCGGCATTTGAATACAAGTGACGCATTCGGTGCCGATTTTTGAAGGTCGAGTCAGGGTCGTTATATAATCTTTAGTTTCATGACCCTTCCTTTGGCATCTGTTACACACCTTTATTCCTTCTTAAACTTTCCCTTTGACTTCTTGTTGGCTCAAAAGCTCCCCTTCTTAGACACTCCTTTCTATTGGGTCTGTGTAGACTTCTCTTTCTCTCTCTTATCTTCCTCGTTGGCTACCTATAGCACCGCTGTTTCTATCGACATCTAATACATGGCCCCTGTAGATAATTGAGTCAACAACATTTCTCTTACCAAGGAATTTAATCCCTTCACGAACTTCATGGCCTTTTTCATAGCTGTGTTCGTAAGGCTCATCCTAAATTTAGCCAATTTATAAACATAGCTATGTACTCCTTAAGGTAGATCTCCTTGTCTCGGCTGAATGAACCTTTCCAATTACAAGCTAACCTCTGTTCTAGACATGAATCTCATCTCAAATCGGTCCTTGAATTCATTCCAAGGGAATATCCTTCCCGGGTGCTCATCAGTCACAAAGTTCAACCAATTCAAAGCTTCTTCCCTGAGGTGCCAAGCTACCGTTCTTCTTCTTATCTGATTGTCCCAACCAAGCTTTCTAAATATCTTCTTGCAGTTACCATTCCATTTAGTTTTCGAATATCCTTCGGTTCCAGAGTATGTCTTCCCTACCATATTGAGAAAGTCATTACATAGCTTAGGAAAGTCTGCAGGATGGAGTGCTGCATCAACGGCCGAGGAAGTGGGTGCTAACGGTGCAATTGGAGGAATAGGAATCTGCCCGACGGTCCTAAATATTGTCCAAACCATTTAGGTATTCCTAGAATGAGAGGTCTTCCGCTGGTTGGGTTACCGGGTTTGGAAGAATATTGATCATCAGCCATATCAACTATTTGTATGCTAAAACTTTAGTGATGATTTTCTAAGATAGTATTTACATGTTGAAATAAAATAAAATATTTCATAGTGTATGTGCATATGTTCAAGAAGAGGGGTGTATATATATACACACACACACAAACACACACACACACACACATATATATGTAGTACGAATTTTTTTTAAAATCTTTTTGAGAAACCTTTTTCAAAATAACAAATACGACTCTCATACATATAGTTTTTCCCCGTTGATTGGGTAACCCAGGACTCTGATACCAAATGTAACAACCCACACCAGAACAGGCCTAAATTTCGATCCAGAAAAGGCTCATCAAGAATTAGATCCATTCTAAGGCAAGCTATTGGTAGCGAAAAGAAATAACATTGTAGGGCCATAACTAAACTTTTAGACTCATAGTGGATTGAACAAAATGTAATAGTAAAGTGTGTCCATTTATTTCAAAACCAAAAAAAAATGTCACAACACAAAGTCCTATAAAAACCATAATATAATATTCGTTACAACAATTTTTTTAATCCATAGGTACACATGAAAGCAAATAATAATAAATACCACCACTAGCCAAGCTTCTTTATCTTTAAGCATAGTCACCACCATCAATCCATCCTTAACCTGTGTTGTAACAAGGAGGGAGTCAGAACAACAAGTGTTTAGTAAATAGAAAGCTCGAGACTTATCTTTTCAGTACCTGGGCGGTATATTTCGAAAAAAGAATATGTTTACGAATATAAAAAAATTAAAATCATTTAATAATTTTTTATAAGGTAAGGAGGCGGGTCCAACCACTTAATACCTTTCATTCCAGAAGTAGGTCCATATCCCAATCATAAGTCATACATAGCTAATAATGTAAGAGACGGTACCCAAGCCACTTAATACTTCCTAGTGGAAAATAGGCAGTTAAGACCTATTTTCAGAAGCATGCTTTTTAATGGTACTATTTAGCTGCCATCATATGGAATCTTATAGGTCACTTAATACTTCCAAGTGGAAAATAGGCAAATCCCATTATTTAAGACCTATTTCTAGAAGCAGACCTATATAGGGATACCATCTAACGTAACCCCTCGGCTATTTAATACCTCATGCAGGAACAAGAAAGGTCCAACCACTTAATACTTCAAAACTCGAAGGAGGTCCTTCGCCTTATGGCCCATACCCGTAATGATGTCTCACATTAGTTCGCTATTCGTACAAACTGTAGCCAGATTTGCTAGGCAGATTTCCACTATAAAATTTGGAACTAAACTCACATCATTACAAATATTTATCGTAAGGATATCTCACATCAATAAAAATGTACACAACTTCTGGTAGCCTCAAAGTGCAGGGCAGATTTATGTCATTTAACTCTGTTGACCTCACATCCCTATTAACTTTTTGACGTTAAGCGCTAATTAAACATTTACTTAGCCCCTAAGCTAATATTATGAAATGTAAACTTTAAATTTGATTTCTCATTTAAATTCAAACTAAATTAATTTAAATCTGACAACTTCAAATGCTCATAACTTCATTGCTTGAGCTTCGTTTTCAGCATATTATAATGGAAATAGATCAGAATTTCACCATAAATGCAACGGAATAACTTTCGTTGTTAAATTCCAAGTTTTATAAATTTCCATATCCAACCCTTATCATATTTAATTCAATTTACTTTATTTATTATGGTTGATTTTACGGGGTGCTACATTCTTGTAACGACCCGTAAATTTTTGATAATTAAAATAGCTAATTTAATAAGATTTCGTGATTTAGTGTTAGAAAAAAAAAATTGTAAGTCGTTTGGAATAATAATAAATGTTGAATCTATTGGGATTATAATAGAGTTAATAAGATTTTTAAAACTGGAATTTATTGGATAAATTGAATAACGGGTTTAATATGATTAAAAATGATTTGTAAAATTTTATTTTATCATATTGGAGTTATAGTGATGTTATAGAACTTTTAAAACTGAATTTAAAATTTATTTGTGAAAATTGAATATTTTAATATTTAATTATCGACTGGAAAATAGCCAATTTTTGAACAGTCTCAGAATTGGACAAAACTAGTTCCATTGGATCCGTAATAGTTAGTTATTATCGGATTTCAATTTTCGTAGCAATCGGAGTTGTCGTTTGACCGTAGCAGCTCGAAACGCGTTGAAATTGTTTTAATATTAATTTAGCGAGTTAAAATAGTCATTTTTCAAACGTTCTCGGATTTCGACGAAACTAGTTTCATTGGATCCGTAATGTTATATTATTGTAAGATTTCAAATTTCAAGTCAAACGGATTTACCGTTTGTCCGGGGCAAGCCAAAACGCATAGAAAATCGTTTAATCGGTTTAATTTAAAATTGATCGTTTATTTCCGTAACTCTCACATATGATCGAATTAGCTTCCGAAACATGTTCCATTGCGTCCGGAATGGGGGTAAAACCTTATAAACGCCTGGCGGCACGTCTCGATTGGAGTTCGGATGATTTTGGACCTACCTATATATATACGCACGCAAACCGAGGCAGTTTTATTATTTTTTAATCCAGAAACCCTAATTGACTTCAGCCCTAGCCGCCATTTCCTGAATCAATGGCCACGAAATTCGAAACTTCATTCTCATTTTCCTCTCAATCCATCAACAATTAGCAAAAACTCTCAACTACAAAGTTGTAGAGCACGATGAAAGCTTCAAATCCATACGGAGATGATCAAAAACGGAGCCACGGATCGACGGGAAATCACGTTCAAACCTGCTGCGTTTTTCACGTTTTTCGAGGCCAAAGGTGCAGCCGAGTCTGACCATACTCACGGTGAAGATGGAGCTCGCGAAGGCCTTCGAGATGATGGGTCCTGATCGTTCTGGAAGTCGTCGAGGTGGTCCTGACAATTGCTTGAAGAACGGCGGCTATGGGTTGTTTATACGTGCGTTTGTCACGTTGAGGAAGAAGAGATGAGGGACGGCTCAGATCTGAAGATGCAGAAATCGATGGCCAGGATGGAGTTGAGGGTTTGATATTTAAAATAAAGCTGAAATTGTATATTTAAATTCGTATAAACTTTAAAATAGCATAACTTTTTCATACGAGGTCGAAAACGCACGAAACTTTTTGCGTTGGAATCGTATCGACGAGGACTACGCAATGGAACTGGATTGGAATGATTTGGAGCTAGAGAAAATTTTGAGTTAAATCGAACGTCGTTCGATTTGATTTAAAATCGTAAAATCAAGGTGAGTGTTTTATAACGCTCACACCGTATTAAATATCTTTATGCTAGTTAAATTGACATTATGAAGTGATATGAATGTTATTTGTTGTTGTTTGATATGAATTTAATTGTCGTATAGCTTGTTATTTGAATTAACCGTTGAAAAATTAAATTGACAGTTAAATTGAAATTGAAATTGAATTGCGATTACATTACCTGACCTTGATAACTATGAAATTGCCATGGATTGTATTGTCTATTGGATGATTTATTTCGGTGGATGTTATTGGTTGATATTTAAATGTTTGGATGTTTATTGCTTATATATATCCTGTTACGCATACATATGATACTATGATTTAATTTAAGTAATATATACTCATCCTTGACATTTAATTGAAATAAATAACTACTTGGCCATAGGATAGAAAATTATATACGGACACCGAATTGGCTAAATAAATAATTTTGAAATCGCCGTTTTAAAATTTATTTAAATGTTTTGATTTAAAAGTTATAAATAGAAATCAATTTATAGAAATCAAATTTGTCGAAAAATTGAGTTGGAATGTTGAAATAAATTTTGGTTAAAAGAAATTGGTAAATAATTTAAGTTGTGACTTTAAAAAAAAAAAAATTTTGGATATGATTGAATTTCAAAAATCTATTTATTTTAAAGATTGAACATTATTTCGAGCTTTGAATATTACTAAGTAAAAGTGATATGAAATGATATTTTGAAATCGAGTTTGGAATTGAATCATATTTGGAATTTGGATTTAAACTTGAATATTGTTGGAAATTTTGTTAAGTGTTATAAATTGATATTTTGAGAAATCAAGCTCCAAATCGATATAAATTGAAATTGAATTAATTAAAGGTGAATGTAGAATTGAATTGATTTGAAGTAAAAGTTGACATTGTTTTGAATTGAAATCGAAATTGAATCGGTAGAATGGAAATTGAAATTGATTTGATTTGGGAAGTTATAATTGAAATGGATTGATTTTGAAGCTGTTTTAATTTGTTTTCCAAATTACTCTGTTATATAAACCATTTTGAATACTTAAACTATTTTAATCTATTTTAAATCTACTTAACCCAATTTAAATTATTTTAAACTAATTTATCTATTTTAAATCCATTTTAAAGATTTTAAGTGTTTTTAACTATTTTAATTATTTAAAACTACTTTTAAACTACTTAAAACTATTTTTCTAAAATCCTAAGCTGGTCAATAAGGTGAAATGTTTATATTTAAATCTTGAATTTAAATATGAAATCTGATATTTTGAAAGATACGATGATATTTGAATGGATTTGATTTTTGAAGCGAATATGATATTTTGATATCAATTATGAATCGATTTGAAATACAAAAGAGCCAACGGTGTAATAATACGTAGTTATTAAAGAGACCGGGATCGGATATGGACATACTCTCTGTCGATACCGAAAACCACTTTAATAACTATTATACGCGGAGTGTTGATCCAGAATGAAGTGGATGGTTTGGTGAACGCGTTGACTGAAGAAAGAGAACGATTATTGGATGACCCCTGACATGACTAAAACAGGAGCCGCGCCGGGCCATTGAGGTTCGCCACCTCTAGCGGACACACTTCTTCGATACCATATCTATTACATTTGTGATGCGATTTGGGTGCACCCCTTGATTTGGGAGTGTTGTTTCGCGGTGTTGGGGTAGCTGCTGGCTATGCCCAACATCAGTCCGGATCACGCAACTACTAGTATCCTAGTTGGTATTGCCTCATGTACCTTGTCATACTGATTATCCTATTCGCGACCACTACGTTTTGATTTGTACCTTGAGTATATGGATTGCCCTCTGGTGACTTCCGGTTTTGGGGAAACTACGGTCTTGTATATGCTTTTGGGAATATAAAAATGTGTTAAGGGGGATTATGGTAACGCCTTAACGCTATTTTGATACTTTATATTACTGATAGGCATTATCTACTTAGCGTATATTACTACATAGTATATAGTTTCACGGATCCTTGAGAGATGGAAAATCCCGTAACATCTCTTGAGTTATTGCACGCACGTTGACACTGGATATGAGATGTCAAACCCCGTAAACATCTCTGACGCCGTTACACTCATATTTATTTACGATTGATTTAACTTTCATAAGGATATTTAGTCCTGACTCGAGTGTTTTGTCTTTTCATTACGCTCAGGTCAGTCCTGAGTTTTCAGTTTAGGTTGAAGATCATTTCCTTGGAGGACGGAGACGAAGATTTGGTATATTATCTACTACTATTATATTCATTCCATTCCGCTGCATTGTTGTATGATATTTGTTGTGTATGTAACTCTGATAAATGTTGTATAATAATAATCAAATGTATTCATTTCAAATGTATTCATTTCAAATGTATTCATTTAATTAACAGCTTCATGAACTGTTATTTTATTATTATACTTTAGCCTTCCGCTGTGAGATTCTGTGTTGTTTCATTTCCTTTATTTCCCTTCCTTTTCTTTTCTTAATTACCCCAATAACTATTTGCCCTTTTAATGGTTTGGAATCGACATGTGTATTTGATCGTCGGTTTAAAACTGTACAAAAAGGCGGGTCGTTACAGTTGGTATCAGAGCTTTGGTTTAGCGATAAACCTTGGCTCTAGTGGGGAATAACTCATTGAAATAGAGGTAAACTATATGAATGAGTTGAGTGTATATGAGAGAGCGTACTTGTTATTTGATATAAAATGGTTTTATATTGTGTTAATTTGTTCCGTTGATTATTTATGAATTCTGGTCGATACTTGGGACGCCAAGGCGTCGATAGGAATTTCTAAACACTCGAATAGGACAAACCAACACAATATCGTTTTGGAATATATTTTTATATAAAAGAATTATTTGAATATTTATTCATTTTGATTGAATTGATTGTTAGGAGATGATAATATTAGATTATTATCGTTATTGTTTGATCAGTCAATATTTACAACAATTGATTAAATAACAATGGATTTAGGAAAATGAAATCTTGTAGACACAATTGATAATGAATATAAATGAATTTTAACTTGGATTTGGGAATTTAAATTCCGGTGCTTGAAATTGACTTACAAGAATATGAAAAACATAATATGAGTATTATATGATAGTATAATTGAGTTGAAATTGTTTTCGAAGGATTTTTTTTTTTTGATAAGTGTTATATTCCCTTCTCTTGACGCTAGAAAATGATTTCGGTGATGAGTGCACGCATCATCGGCGTTTATTTTCGAGAGTCCGAGTGGGGAGACCACTTAATAGCTTGTCTAAACTTTGTTTTGATTCAAATTTTATTTTATTTTGTACTCTCTATAGTATGATTGGTTATATAAATTATATAAGTATATATTATTTCAAAACTTGATTTGAAATGAAACCGGGATTGGAATTCTTAAGTCCTTTAATAATTAATGATTTTTAAATGAGTGAAATGAATTTAGACTTGAATCATTAAGGAACTTCTGAATTGTGAAATGAGAAATGAACCTACGAGCTAAGTGAAATATCAATTGAAGTAGAAATCCTTAGAATTAGGAAATTATGAACTTAAAATAAAAATTGAAACTGTAAAACTCGCGTAGTATTGAAATTCATTCTATAGCATAGATATAACTTACCAAAATATTTAAGAAGTTCAAAAATGTTATATGAATTGTTAATTGGATAATATACAAGTATAGGTTTGAATAATGAAATATGCATTTAATTAATGGTTGCAAATATAAATAAAATTGTTAGTAAATAATTGGAATTTAAATTAACATTTAAAGGTGATTCACAATTATGTTAATATAAAATGGAAATACTATATGTGAATGAAAATGTGAAATTAAATTATAGTGAAATTTAAGTAATGACTTAAGAATTAATTAATTGAAAATTCAACTTTAAATGGAAAGAAGTTGTATGTTGTTTAACTACATTCTATTTGCATAACTATAACTTACCAAATACTTAAAAGGTTTAAAATGCTAATAAGGATAAGAAGAGAAATAATATACCAGTGTGAGAATGAAAATAAAATGTGAAGATCTAATTGATAGTTGTAAATATAAAAGAAATTTAAGCGGTAAAATGAATGATATATATAAGTGAATGAATAAAATTTAAAATTAATGAAATATAAAATTGGTAAATGGAAACTAATTAAATTTGAATATAGTTAAATGTCAATAAACTTGGAAGTGTATGAAATTAAAGTTGACTTGAAATTGTATAATTGATTTAGTGTAGATTTTGGATGGATGTTAATGTTTGATATGCATTGGCTGTTAGATGGATGATAATTGATTAAGTAGAATTCATTAGTGTTAATGGAATTGAATAAACGGAATAAAATTGTAAAATAATTAAATTCAAATTTGAAGCAAAGTGAAATTAAATATAATTGAATTCAATTTAAATTGAAGCAAATTGACTTTAATTTAAAATGTGAATGAAACAAACTTGAATAAATCGGAAACAAATTGAATGTAAACCTATTGCATGGATGAATAAGAAAATAAATGACTTTGTGTTTATGATTTTTTTTTTTTAGAAAATTTGAAGTTTTGATGGTTTGCACTTTGAAATAATAAAAGCAAATTTTTGGGAAAATCCAAATTTGTCCAATATATGCAGAAACGAAAACAACCATAACTTTTAAATGGCTGAACGGAATTCGACGATCTTGGACTTTTCGAAAAGCTCAAAAACTATAAAACAAATTTTGTTTAGATAACTTGAGAAAATTCCTTCGTCTACTAGGTTAAAAACTTGAATGTTACTCGCTGTCCTGTGTAAAAATAAGTAAAATCTGTAGTATACACCCTTAGTATTTTTGACATATCTTTTTACGGGTTTATCGGATTTTGATGATCTTGTACTTTCTGGAAAGCTAAGAACATAAGCTAAAACTTTTGTTTTAAGTGTTTTGTGTTTTGACACCGTTTAGAAGGTCGAAACCACGAGTGAACGTCACAGACCTGCGCAACACTGCCCAGGCTGAAGCGTTTCCCCTAAGTAAAACGGCCATAACTTTTGAACGGATGATCCAAATTCGATGATTTTGGACATTCCGGAAAGCCTGAAATGAATGCAACAACTTTTGTTTAGATTCTGTTGTCAAATTTTACCGTTTAGGTGACCTAAAGCTAAGATTTGTTTGCTGTCCAGAAATTGAAATCTCAGTTTTGAAGCTAAATATGTTATATATATGTTGTGTAGGCTAAATATATCGATCTATCTTTATATGCATGGTTCTAACTTAGTTATTGAGCATTTTAGTAGGTAGCAAAGGGGTTGCGCTTCGTTGTGGAGCTCGCTTCTACGCTAAACGCATAATGTAAGTAAAATGCTAATAAATGCTAAATAAAAGGTACGCTTACGGTTTTATATGATATTGGTGATATTTATATGTTGTTTCCCCACATATGGGATGCCTCATCATTGAGATGAGATGTATATTTGTGATATATATGCTATTATATTTTTTCCGATCGAGCCGCGCAAAGGAGACTCTGCCGAATTTTTCCATAAATCCGGGTGTTAGAAAATTTTTCAACTTTTAAAGTTTTTTTTATAACTTGTTTTGATAATTATCTTTTAAGTTTAGAAAGCCGTTCGGAGTAACTTAGTGGAAGCGTAGTTATGACCTTATAAATGGAATTTCATTATTTTATAAGTTGGTAACTTTGAATAAAATATATCTAATGTTGAATTCTATACTTAGTTTCTTTTCCCTTCTTTTCCTTTTCGGGGACGAAAAGTTTTGAGTGGGGGAGAGTGTAACGACCCGTAAATTTTCGATAATTAAAATAGCTAATTTAATAAGATTTCGTGATTTAGTGTTAGAAAAAAAAAATTGTAAGTCGTTTGGAATAATAATAAATGTTGAATCTATTGGGATTATAATAGAGTTAATAAGATTTTTAAAACTGGAATTTATTGGATAAATTGAATAACGGGTTTAATATGATTAAAAATGATTTGTAAAATTTTATTTTATCATATTGGAGTTATAGTGATGTTATAGAACTTTTAAAACTGAATTTAAAATTTATTTGTGAAAATTGAATATTTTAATATTTAATTATCGACTGGAAAATAGCCAATTTTTGAACAGTCTCAGAATTGGACAAAACTAGTTCCATTGGATCCGTAATAGTTAGTTATTATCGGATTTCAATTTTCGTAGCAATCGGAGTTGTCGTTTGACCGTAGCAGCTCGAAACGCGTTGAAATTGTTTTAATATTAATTTGGCGAGTTAAAATAGTCATTTTTCAAACGGTCTCGGATTTCGACGAAACTAGTTTCATTGGATCCGTAATATTATATTATTGTAAGATTTCAAATTTCAAGTCAAACGGATTTACCGTTTGTCCGGGGCAAGCCAAAACGCATAGAAAATCGTTTAATCGGTTTAATTTAAAATTGATCGTTTATTTCCGTAACTCTCACATATGATCGAATTAGCTTCCGAAACATGTTCCATTGCGTCCGGAATGGGGGTAAAACCTTATAAACGCCTGGCGGCACGTCTCGATTGGAGTTCGGATGATTTTGGACCTACCTATATATATACGCACGCAAACCGAGGCAGTTTTATTATTTTTTAATCCAGAAACCCTAATTGACTTCAGCCCTAACCGCCATTTCCTGAATCAATGGCCACGAAATTCGAAACTTCATTCTCATTTTCCTCTCAATCCATCAACAATTAGCAAAAACTCTCAACTACAAAGTTGTAGAGCACGATGAAAGCTTCAAATCCATACGGAGATGATCAAAAACGGAGCCACGGATCGACGGGAAATCACGTTCAACCCTGCTGCGTTTTTCACGTTTTTCGAGGCCAAAGGTGCAGCCGAGTCTGACCATACTCACGGTGAAGATGGAGCTCGCGAAGGCCTTCGAGATGATGGGTCCTGATCGTTCTGGAAGTCGTCGAGGTGGTCGTGACAATTGCTTGAAGAACGGCGGCTATGGGTTGTTTATACGTGCGTTTGTCACGTTGAGGAAGAAGAGATGAGGGACGGCTCAGATCTGAAGATGCAGAAATCGATGGCCAGGATGGAGTTGAGGGTTTGATATTTAAAATAAAGCTGAAATTGTATATTTAAATTCGTATAAACTTTAAAATAGCATAACTTTTTCATACGAGGTCGAAAACGCACGAAACTTTTTGCGTTGGAATTGTATCGACGAGGACTACGCAATGGAACTAGATTGGAATGATTTGGAGCTAGAGAAAATTTTGAGTTAAATCGAACGTCGTTCGATTTGATTTAAAATCGTAAAATCAAGGTGAGTGTTTTATAACGCTCACACCGTATTAAATATCTTTATGCTAGTTAAATTGACATTATGAAGTGATATGAATGTTATTTGTTGTTGTTTGATATGAATTTAATTGTCGTATAGCTTGTTATTTGAATTAACCGTTGAAAAATTAAATTGACAGTTAAATTGAAATTGAAATTGAATTGCGATTACATTACCTGACCTTGATAACTATGAAATTGCCATGGATTGTATTGTCTATTGGATGATTTATTTCGGTGGATGTTATTGGTTGATATTTAAATGTTTGGATGTTTATTGCTTATATATATCCTGTTACGCATACATATGATACTATGATTTAATTTAAGTAATATATACTCATCCTTGACATTTAATTGAAATAAATAACTACTTGGCCATAGGATAGAAAATTATATACGGACACCGAATTGGCTAAATAAATAATTTTGAAATCGCCGTTTTAAAATTTATTTAAATGTTTTGATTTAAAAGTTATAAATAGAAATCAATTTATAGAAATCAAATTTGTCGAAAAATTGAGTTGGAATGTTGAAATAAATTTTGGTTAAAAGAAATTGGTAAATAATTTAAGTTGTGACTTTAAAAATAAAAATAAAAATTTGGATATGATTGAATTTCAAAAATCTATTTATTTTAAAGATTGAACATTATTTCGAGCTTTGAATATTACTAAGTAAAAGTGATATGAAATGATATTTTGAAATCGAGTTTGGAATTGAATCATATTTGGAATTTGGATTTAAACTTGAATATTGTTGGAAATTTTGTTAAGTGTTATAAATTGATATTTTGAGAAATCAAGCTCCAAATCGATATAAATTGAAATTGAATTAATTAAAAGTGAATGTAGAATTGAATTGATTTGAAGTAAAAGTTGACATTGTTTTGAATTGAAATCGAAATTGAATTGGTAGAATGGAAATTGAAATTGATTTGAATTGGGAAGTTATAATTGAAATGGATTGATTTTGAAGCTGTTTTAATTTGTTTTCCAAATTACTCTGTTATATAAACCATTTTGAATACTTAAACTATTTTAATCTATTTTAAATCTACTTAACCCAATTTAAATTATTTTAAACTAATTTATCTATTTTAAATCCATTTTAAAGATTTTAAGTGTTTTTAACTATTTTAATTATTTAAAACTACTTTTAAACTACTTAAAACTATTTTTCTAAAATCCTAAGCTGGTCAATAAGGTGAAATGTTTATATTTAAATCTTGAATTTAAATATGAAATCTGATTTTTTGAAAGATACGATGATATTTGAATGGATTTGATTTTTGAAGCGAATATGATATTTTGATATCAATTATGAATCGATTTGAAATACAAAAGAGCCAACGGTGTAATAATACGTAGTTATTAAAGAGACCGGGATCGGATATGGACATACTCTCTGTCGATACCGAAAACCACTTTAATAACTATTATACGCGGAGTGTTGATCCAGAATGAAGTGGATGGTTTGGTGAACGCGTTGACTGAAGAAAGAGAACGATTATTGGATGACCCCTGACATGACTAAAACAGGAGCCGCGCCGGGCCATTGAGGTTCGCCACCTCTAGCGGACACACTTCTTCGATACCATATCTATTACATTTGTGATGCGATTTGGGTGCACCCCTTGATTTGGGAGTGTTGTTTCGCGGTGTTTGGGTAGCTGCTGGCTATGCCCAACATCAGTCCGGATCACGCAACTACTAGTATCCTAGTTGGTATTGCCTCATGTACCTTGTCATACTGATTATCCTATTCGCGACCACTACGTTTTGATTTGTACCTTGAGTATATGGATTGCCCTCTGGTGACTTCCGGTTTTGGGGAAACTACGGTCTTGTATATGCTTTTGGGAATATAAAAATGTGTTAAGGGGGATTATGGTAACGCCTTAACGCTATTTTGATACTTTATATTACTGATAGGCATTATCTACTTAGCGTATATTACTACATAGTATATAGTTTCACGGATCCTTGAGAGATGGAAAATCCCGTAACATCTCTTGAGTTATTGCACGCACGTTGACACTGGATATGAGATGTCAAACCCCGTAAACATCTCTGACGCCGTTACACTCATATTTATTTACGATTGATTTAACTTTCATAAGGATATTTAGTCCTGACTCGAGTGTTTTGTCTTTTCATTACGCTCGGGTCAGTCCTGAGTTTTCAGTTTAGGTTGAAGATCATTTCCTTGGAGGACGGAGACGAAGATTTGGTATATTATCTACTACTATTATATTCATTCCATTCCGCTGCATTGTTGTATGATATTTGTTGTGTATGTAACTCTGATAAATGTTGTATAATAATAATCAAATGTATTCATTTCAAATGTATTCATTTCAAATGTATTCATTTAATTAACAGCTTCATGAACTGTTATTTTATTATTATACTTTAGCCTTCCGCTGTGAGATTCTGTGTTGTTTCATTTCCTTTATTTCCCTTCCTTTTCTTTTCTTAATTACCCCAATAACTATCTGCCCTTTTAATGGTTTGGAATCGACATGTGTATTTGATCGTCGGTTTAAAACTGTACAAAAAGGCGGGTCGTTACAATTCTTCCGCTTTAGAAAGGATTTTGTCATGAAATCTTCTAAGGGGCAAACAACATAAATACATCCATGTTATACAACCAAGTTCTCTACACAACCATCTACTCAACAAATAGAGTAATGTGATTATTGTAGGATCGATTTCTCCCTAGAGGGGGTGATGCTATTAATTATAAAAATTTATTGCGGAAGCTTATAAAATTATTTCAACACAAATATATCAAAATAACAGCAGCACAGATAGTAGCAGAATAATAAATGCAGAAATAGAACGACACAGAATTTACCCTGCTTTGGCAAAACCCTGCCTACGTGCTACCCCCAAGTTTTCTAATAGAAATTAAGCAGTCAGACGCTTACACACGTAAACTCGCGACACCCGCTGTCGACTAGCCTTAACTCTACGCTCAAATCCCTGCCATAACTCAGCCACTGAGTTGCGAATTCTCAAACTACGCCATGTAGTTTGTCCCCTAGTCACATGACTAGAAATTACAACATTTAAAAAGAAAAATACAATTTAAAGCAATTTAAATAAAAACAAAACCCTAATTTTAAATTACGCAAGCCCTAAGAAATATGGCCAGCCCAAAATTAAATAAGAATTCCTCTTTGTTTTTCTTTTATAATATGTCGACCTGATTTGCTCCAAAAACAATGGCGGCCTCGTGTTTATTTTTTGTCGTTCCAAATTAGGGCTTTGTGGGAAATTAAAAGTCGCCGGTTAAATTGATATCTGATTCTTCGATTGCTTTCTTCGGTTGATTCGTTCACGGATTCAAGTTGTCGAGTGCCTTTACATAGTTAAAAGATTGTTACGTGAAATTCCTTTTTCGATTTATACTATACTCGACTTGATTCGAGTTCCTAATTGCTATTGTGATCTGTGATATGCTTGAACTCAAATTTTGATTTGCCGATGATGTTTATTATTTATATAGGGTTCGAATCCCTAATTTCTCATTCGTATATATTTGTTTGAATTTGTCAATTGATTTGCGTTGGCCATTGACCTTCGTTTGGGTGCTTGAGATGATTAATGATTTTTTAAATTTACTTGAATAACACGGTGTCGATTTTGAACCGTTCATTTTTCTTGGTCATCACGGTTTCGATTCTGGTTTGACGATGTTGATTTCGTTTGTGGCCACCACGATTTCGATTTCTGTTGACTTCGGTCACTTGATTTGATTATGTTGATTTTGGCATTAACTTGTTCAACTTGCATCTGTTTTAGTTTCTGGCCCTTTGTTCATTAGCTGGTTCACTGCTTGGCTTTGAATTCTGGTAGCACTCGAGTCTTCTTGCATCGAGCTCTATCCACTATTCTTCGAGACATGTAGTTAATGTGTACATCACTGACTTTTCCTTTACTTGAGTTCGAGTTGCTTTATAAGATTGCACTTGATTTCATTGCGGCCTTGACTCTGCATATACTCTTTGATGTTGTCACTGCATACATGTTCATCATGTAGTTTACTGTATTGGATCGTGTATAGTGCAGTTGCATACTTTGTGTCATCTGGACTTGAGAGCTGGTTCAATTAGCTAGCTCGAGTTGCTTTGGGTTTCTGGTATTTGACATTGTTTATGTTTTACTGCTCTTTGATCATTTTTGGGATTTCTTGTTTCATTTCATTTTTAATTTGCACCTGTGTTGAATTGACCATGGCCATTGCATTGTTGAGACTGGGTTGTGCTCCCCACTTCATTTCACCATTGCTTGAGACTGGGTTGTACTGTCCACTTCATTTCACTGTTGCATACATGTTGACTCCGTATATTTGTCACTCCAAGTCTGAGTGTTATTCATGCATCCGTTGTGCATTCGTACTTGAAGTACTTGTCAACTTTGCTTGCTTCCTTGTTGACATGTATGGACTGTCTAGTCTTTGTTGATCTGAGTTTCATTGTATGGTTGTGTTCATTTATTCTTCTGTTTAGTATTGGTGCTTTTATGCCATAGTTTGTATTCTCTGGTTTGAATATTTTGGTTTTGATTTGGCCTGATATTTTCACTTGTACTTGTAGTGTTGAAGTCTTTAACTTGTAGTCTATATAGTTGCATTGTTGTGTTGCCATATTAATCCCTCTGGCCTCTTGTTGGTTTAATGTGATCATACATAAATATATGTATGTTGTTGCACCATTGTTGTTTCACTATTTCACTTGTTGCCATTTACTTGAGGCAGTAGTTTGCACTGTACATTCATGTGCACTTCGTTCACTTGCTTTTGCTTCTCTCTGATCATGGCTGGTATGGTGATGTATACACTGTGTATTTTGTGTCACGCTGATCATTTGTGCAGTCGCTCATTGGAGCTGTACATTTAGATGTTGTTGTAGTTTAGTTGTTTTACCATGCTTCTTTTGTTGTTTAATTTACTCCTTTGGTCATCTGCACCGTTGCTTGTTTCATTGACGATGCTATGTGCTTGCTACATTTCAACTTGAACTTCATCTTGATTTTTTGAATTGCACCTATGTTGAATCCAGCTAGTAGCTCGGGTTTGACCTTGTGCTCGTATTGTGACATTATTTTTATTGCACTTGAGTTGAACCTGGCTTTTTTGGTTTGACCTGTGCTCACCTGTCCCTGTAATTTTATCAAGTGTATATATCGGTGTGCAAGGCCTCGTGGCATGTACAATGATCACTGTGCATGTCACAAGCTGTTCGTGTATGTTGAATTCAAATTTAAATGATGACGAACAACCCAAATAGCTAAGGCAAATATTATTTTCAAAATCCATATTTTATTTTATACTGCAAAAATATTTTATTTTTCAATTTTACTACGTCAATGTGTATTTTTTGCAGATTGCTCAAATGCTGGATTCACATTGGTATGAAGTTGAAGATAAGTACGAGTATGAGTGATATGTAGTGAGGTGCAAGTATAAATGTGAATTGTGATGTAATCAAATTTGTATGGTAATCTAAATTGTATATATATAGCGAGAGCTTGAAATTTGTGCTATTCAGAAATTGTAATAAATATTCGTTTGAATAAAATATCCGTTTGAATTCAAATTCCGTGTTATTTATTTTATTCAACAAATATATATTAATTATGTGAAAAATAAAATAGTACATTAGAAAATACATTTAAATGAATATATATATATGTATGTATGTATGTATGTATGTATGTTTATTATCATCAAACAAAAAACTATATAGTCGCATATTCAACAATCCCCCCTTTTGATGATAACAAACATATATCTAAGATTTTGAATTTATTAAATGTATTTGATCATTCAATTTGCTCCCCCTATTTGAATGCTTCCTCTCTACACAAAGGTCCCCCTTCATATATGCATACAATTAAAAATATGCAAATGAGCCTAGATGCAAATAGAAAATATATGACCTTTACTTGATTTTATTTGACAAAATCTTAACTTTTCTCTCCCCCTTTTGTTGTCAACAAAAGAGTAATAGTGTTAGAAAAATAGAGATAAAGTTATCGATATTAATACAACATTATAACTCAATCGAATATAAAAATTAAATTTCAAAAAAAATCAAAAAAAAAATCATAAATACTCTGTTAGGTGCATATTCCACTTTTAGAATGATGGGAATGATATCATCATATAAAACCATACAGTTGCGTCTATTTGTGGTATACTTATATTAGGAATTTGAATATCTACCAACCATGCATAACCGTTAGGACTTTTAAATGAGATTAGTAGTATTCCATTTTTATTTTTTAGACAAAAAAATGAATTCAAGCATCTTCTAACCACGCATAACCGTGAGGACTTTTAAATAGGATTAGAATCAACTTGTCTTTAAAAAAATTATTTTGATATGCTTTCCATACATGCATAACCGTGAGTACTTTTAAATGAGCATGGAAGCACATAACAAATTCCAAGTAAATCACCCAGCATAACTGTGAGGACTTTTAAATGAGAGTGAATACTTTGGATTTTATTTTATTTTATTATTATTGTTTATTAAAAAATATAAAATGAAACATGAATGATTCCTGTTTAAAGTACCACATATCGACAAACTATATTGAATTTTGATGAGTGATGGTCATTAGAAATATGATAGAAATAGAGATGGTCATGAAATTTTTACTAACAAAAAGTTTTATAACTCTTGTTTAAATTTGTAAAGAAATTTTTTTCTGAAAAAAATTAACCGCCTCGTTAAAAACCTGAACCTGTACCCGACGTGAGTATAGGACAGGGAAAAAGAGCGCGGCGCCTTATTAACATCTCATTAACAAAGCATATAGGATGTTCAATAATGTATATACATAGATACAAGACAGCCATCAAAATTGGCTATCAAGTCGAAGACACGCTGAAGTTATGTACTGTATCGAAACAAAATAAAACCAAGTCGAGATAAATTAAAAACAAAAAGAAAAGAAAGTAAAATGAAACTCTCCTCCTTCACTAAAAACTGGCGATGAAACATTCAATCCCCCATCAGATCTATTCCCCACCGATTTAGAATTCGCTTGCTTCTACTGGTGATAACCCTCTTCTTCTTCACTTTATTACCCAACACCTTCAAATCAATTTCAATAAGTTTCCATCGTTCCCATTTCGTAAACTTCCGATCTTCATGAAGTCTTCTATTACGTTCTATCCATATGTGATGAATAATGGTTGAAAAACTCGCAAATGCCAAGCCAGTAGCCTGATCCGCTGCAGAGAAGTTAGTTGATAGGAGTTGAATTCCCTCCTCCAATGTTAGTGAGCACGGCTGAGGTAAGTCCAAATTTTTTCAGCATGTAGTCCATAAGAAAGTAGAGTATGAACATGCAAAAAATAAGTGTGAATGGTTTTCAGCATATTGATTACAGGGTAAGCAATTAGAATCAGAATTATATCCCCAATTAATTAGTTTATCTCTAGTGGGCAAGCGATTATAAATCACTTTATAAGCAGTTAATGTCATTCTAGGATTATTGCATTTGTTCCATATAATCTTGCCCCATTCTACAGTTGGATAGTGATTTCTAGCTGCATTCCACGCAGATCTGAAACTAAATCCTTTTAAATCCCTTGTCCATTTCCAGTAATCCGATCTAGCCGAAGAGTCTATTTGGATTTTAGAAATCTGATTGTTTAGTTTTTTAGTGAAAGGAACTAGATCCAAATTAAACACTCCATCTTGAATGATAGATGAGACTTTATCATTAATATGACCATAAAGATGTAAACTATCCCATCCAAGAGTAGTAACCATACTTTCACTATTAATCCAAGGATCATACCATAAAAGCGTAATTCCCCCATTGACAATGACTCTGGAAATATTATTGCGAGCAATCTGTCTATGTTTAAGAATTGATTTCCATGTACATGAGGCATTGTTATCAATCTCCATAGTCCAAAACTGCTTGTTGTCACAGTACCTTTTGCTCATCCAGCGAGACCAGATATTTTTAGAATTAATAAAATGCCAGAGAAGTTTAAGACTAGATGCTTTCCTGATATCCGCAAAATTTCTCAATCCAACTCCTCCTTCTGATTTAGGGCGGCAGAGAGTATTCCAAGCAATTTTGTGAACTTTTCCATTCCAAATAAAATTAGCACACAGTCTATTTAATTTGTCTACAGTAGACAAAGGAATCTGATATACCATCATCCAATACAAAACTATAGGCGTAACTACAGAATGTATTAATTCAATTCTCCCAGCCATAGATAAAAGCTTGCAGTCCCATCCATTTAACCTTTTGTTAATATTATCAAAAAGAGTCCCACATTCAGAGAAATGCAGATAGTTATGAGATAAAGGCACACCTAGATATTTGACAGGAAGTTTACTTTCTTGCATGTTAAGAATATTCATAATTTCTTGTTTGTTTGTTGTGCCTTTACTAAAATACAGCTTAGATTTACTATTGTTGACATTTAAACCCACATATGTTTTGATCTTCTTCAGACATTTACTAATCACTTTGGCACTTTTATTAGAGGCCCGAACAAAAATCATCAAATCATCAGCATATAGTAGGTGAGTAATTGCCGGTTCAAAATTGAACAGAGGAATAACGTCCTTGACTTTGTAAGCCTTCAACATCAAAATAGAAAAATATTCCATAGCCACACAAAACAAATACGGAGATAGGGGATCACCATGTCTAATACCTCTATTGCTAGAAATTAGACCTTTAGGGAAGCCATTTATCATTATAGAGAACGTTGGAGTAGAAATGCAGTTGTATATTAATTTTACCAATTTTTCAGGAAAGCCCATTTTTTTAAGCATATGACATATAAATTTTCTATTGACCATATCATAGGCTTTATGTAGATCTAATTTTAGACAAAGCTTTCCAGCACCTTTTCGATTGAAAAATCTTACTTGTTCATGAGCAAGTAAAATATTTTCATATATAACTCTTCAAGAAATAAACGCAGATTGTGCTTCAGAGATTAGATAGCTAAGAAAAGGTTTAATTCTGTTGCAAATAACTTTCAATAATCTTGTAAATAACATTACAACACGCTATAGGCCTATAATCAGCAAGAGAATTGGGATTATTAATTTTAGGCACAAGAGTAATAAATGTATGATTCACACCTTTGTCTAATTTGCCAGTAGAGAAAATCTGATTAATCATGCGCGTCAGACTGCTTTTTAACTCATTCCAATGAACTTTATAAAATTTTGCAGAGAAACCATCCGGACCCGGGCTACTATTATCAGACATGGAGAAAATGGCTTTGCAAACTTCATCAGAGCTAACACTGCTTGTTAGGAACTCTCTTCCTCCATCATTGATTCGACAGGTGCAATTTACATCAGGTAGATTAGTATTCAAATTTTCACCATTAAAAATCTGATTAAAATATAAAATAGCTTCATTTTCAATATTGACGGGATCATGCACTAGTTTACCTTCAGTAGAAATAATGGAATTGAGATTAGAATTGTGTCTCCTCATAGACATTTTAGAATGAAAAAATCTTGTACATGCATCACCTTCTGTGAGCCAATCCACCTTAGCTTTTTGAGTAGCATTGAGAAATTCGATTTTATTTTGCTCCTTCCATTTTTTACAGGCTTCCATTAAATTGTCAAAAGCTGTAGAATCTTATGGATTATTGTCCACACATTTGAGAGCTGATGTGTACTCCTGCTCCAACTCCTTCAGAATTTTACCATCTAAGCACCTTCTAGAGCTCCAGGCCTTTAGGTAAAACTTGCACGCTTTCAATTGCTGCCTAAAATTATGTAGATGAGAGCCCTCAAAATTTAACTTAAAAGCATTTGAGAAACATTCCCCATATCCTTCAAATAAATTCCAAGTGTTCACATATCTGAATGGTTTTCCTACAGTAGATATAAGGGGATTTAAAAATTTAAGACAAATTGGAATATGGCCACGTATGGGATTAGAGATTCCAAAACAGTGTATATTAGGGAATTTTTCCAATAAAAAATCATTACATAAAATTTTGTCGATTTTAGTAGCCACTCCCTTTTTTCTCCAAGTAATGTTGAAACCCGGAATAGGTAGTTCAACCAGTCCTGAATTGATCATACAATTTTTTAAAACCTTCCATTTGGCTGAAAGGAACAGAGTTGCCCCTTTTTTTTCTGTGGTGGAGAGAATATTATTGAAATCGCCAATCAAGCACCAAGGCATATCAGTATAAATGGATTCCTTATATAAAGCATCCCATAGAAGTTCTCTGTCCTTTAAAAAATTACTGGCATATACAAAAGAAATTTTCATTTTTAGACCTCCAGAATTCACTATATTCAAATAAATGTGCTGATAAGACATATGAGTAGGCTCGACCTTCCAAGTTGAATTATCCCAAATAACTAGAATTCTACCTTTACATGTACATATATTGTTATCCAATGAAGACCAGCTATTGTTCAACTTGTTCATTAGATTTCATTTGGCTTTGTTATTAAGTTTGTTCTCTAGCAAACCAACCATGGTTGGTTTTTGAGTTGTTAGAAATTTAAATACCGCCATTTGTTTTTCAGCTGCGTTTAAACCTCTAACGTTCCAAACTATTATGGTCATTTAACTTTTGAATGGCTCCTAGTTTGCCTTTTAGGAGGAGCAATGTTAGTGGGATAAGAATCTTCATTCTTCTTTTTGTTCTTTTTTTAATTTAATTCATCAATTTCATTTACAAATTCCTCATTTACCTCAATGAAATGTTCGACGTTCATAACAGGGTCCTGCTTAAAGATAGGAATATCATCCACTGCAATATGGTTTATTAATTCCTCGTCAGAGTTAGACAAATCTTCAATAAGGCCTGCACCTGAATCTAGAGAGAACCCAGGTGCACCCTCTTGTACCTGCACTTGGTTTTCGTTGATTGTAAATTCATCCACTTTAACACTTTTGCTTTGTAGCATATTTGTTACAGTTCCAGAGGTAGAGGCAATATCCTCTCCTATATTATAAGCTTCCTGAATTGTCGAGATATCATTATCTATTACAGAAGACTGCTCCAGTGCAACAAGTTTGGCCTTTACAGAAGTTTCCTCTACTTGGAGAGCAGTTGAGTGAGAATTACAGTCCATAACTGGTGGGTTACGAGAATCAGTAGTCTTATTGCTGGGAACTTTGATGTTTTCTTTCGTCTATATAATATTATTTGTAACGTGTTGTAATAGATTAGTTTCAACAACTCTGACACTGCCATTGTTCAGCTGTGAGGAACCGGCTTCAATTTCTCTGCTAGCATTGTGTGTTTCATTTTCAATATTTATTTGTGTAGCATTACTGTTGTTTGCATTTTCCTTTGTTGAATCCATGTATTCATTACAAGTAGCATTTATTTTAAGAATCCATTTACTGTTGTGTTTGATTTTACATAGATCAGTGGAATGCCCAAAAATTTTGCAATTCTTACAAAATATAGGTTATTAATCGTAGCTAACTGAAACTTGGAGTTCTTCTCCATTATGCATTAACACATCAACACTATTTGGGAACCCATCTTCAGCAGATATTTCAATTAGCACTTTAGCAAATGCTATTCTAGATTCATCCGCGGTGATTTTGTCCATCTTCATTGGTTTGCCCAGAACGACAGCTATAGCACTGATCGCTTCTTTATCCCATAGATCCAGTTCAAGGTTATGCAATTTCACCCAAATTGGCATAGTAGATAGTAAATCTTTGCTAAACCTCATTCCTGCCTGCCACTTCTTAAGAATTATAATACGATTATCAAACAGATATGGACCTCCCTTCAACACATTTTCACAATTCGATGCATCTAAAAATCTAATAATAAAAAAACCATTATCCCGAGCCAACAAATTAAACTATTTTTTTGGTTTCCAACTACGTTCAATATATGCTTTCAAATGAGTATGATATGGTCTAGATCCATAAACATAAAAAATTATTGAATTATTCCACTTATCAGCAGCCCTCTTGTTCATTTCAGAATCTATTAATGCCTTTTTTTCTTCTGATTAACAGTTAATGGTTGTATGAATTTTAAATCAACTAGTTCTTCAGACCTTCCAATTCCCCCATCAGCAGCATTCCTCCATTCTTTATTAAGACCCTCATCCAAACCATTTTTATCCTATCCAATCAATCGTACGTTCACCGAATTTTTTTCGATAGTTTCCTGGATTCGAAAAATTTCGCATCTCAGTTGGTCTAGGTTATTGTAATTCTTCTGGATGCCTTCTCTTCTATAGTTCCGATCTTTAGACTGCATCTGTTTATTGGCATCCGGATTGTTCGAGATAATTGGTCCACCAACATCCATCCGATAGTTATTCCCCATTCTTTCCGAGTACACAGTTCCTTTTTATGTATCACGATTGTCTTCTATCCCAGATCTATTCGATGTAATTTCCCGACTTGGATACGTAGCTTGAATCCCAGATCTGCCAATCTCATTATTGCGATCAGAGATTACAGCCGAAAGACGATTAGGAGATCTGATCGTTACTGGAACCCTAGCTACCACATCTAAAGGAAGTCTGATTTCTGCATGGGATTCCTTATCCGGAGAACGAGAAAGAGGGTTGAGATCGCCTTGATAATTTGAACCACCAGAAGCCGCCATGAAAAATTATCAGAGTTTTTATTATAGTTATTCTTAATTTCTAAAGAAATTTACTAATTATACCGTCTTGAGTTATAATATATGATAAATATCAACACTCATCACTTTTTTAATCACTATTTATCTTTTCGATAATCATTAGGAAGTCAGGTTAGTCAACGTAGTAAAATCAAATTCAAAAATAATTATAAAATCAATTTATTTTTAAAATGACCAATCTGAATACAAGGTCAAAAATGATTTTCTAGAAGGGGTTTTATGAGGAATTTTTTTTGCTATTCGAAAATTATTTGAAATGAAACATATGCAGATTCTTTGAAAAAAAATGATGCAGTTACTAAATGTCTCATCATATATCACGTTCCACTAGTTATTTTTCTATCAACTAGATTACCAGTGTAATCTACATTTGAAATTCTTTTTCACTCAAGATTATCATTAATTGAATGTTATAGACCAGACCGTGAAATTTTCAACAATTTCTTAAAATCCCTTTTTCAACTTTTTAAATGAATATTCTTTTGAATTTTAATTGAAGCCGTGTAAATAATCTAAAACCGTGAATATAGAGTCAGCCGTAAAATAACCAAATGTATTGTCATCCAATAAAACACTATCATTAATCCAAACTAATATATATGAAGTAGTTCAAAGATTCTAGAGATTTTTATAGTGTTCTTGGCATAATAATATAATTGGCGAACAATTTTGAATAAGTCAGAATCAACATCATTATTTATTTCGTCATCACATTATTGGCTGATTTAATTCAGACTACGGTGCAGATTATCACATTTAATATAAAATATACCATTACCTGTTTTACCTTTACGATAATTTTTCGCTGTCGCCCATTGTGATTCTGTCACCTTTGTACTAGGCTAAGGAACTTTGCTTTGACACTCGTTGAGTCCTTGGAACAGCCAGAATCCAAGTAACACTATAGTTGTTCCTTAGCCTGCCACCACACCTACACGATAAAAGATTTTTGCGACCTATTTGTTTTTATAGGTCCATTGTTGTTAGTGGCAGAATATTTTGAATAATTTTGTGGAGACCCAAAACTATTTATATATGTTCCTTTTGGCACCTAGATTTGTTTAACTTTGAGAGATTTTATATTTGTGCCTTTTGGAACCCAAATTGGAATGGTTTTTACGTGTTTGGGTCAATACCAACAATTATTTTGATTGTGTCCAAATTTTCTACAAATTGTGCACATTGAATCGACTTGATTAATTTCATTTCTAATATTTTTAGATTGATAATATCCAAGTCCTTGTCTAACTGTATTAACAATTTTTTTCCTAATAGCATATTCAATGATTTTACACTTTTTGAAAATTTATATAAAGTTGTTGACAGTTGTTGAACTTGTGTTTTGAGAGATTCATTTTCGTTCAATAATTGTGTGCACTTTTTAATAGAGTTCTCTCTCCTACTCTCTTTCAAAATCAGAATTTCATTTTCAAGTAAATTTATATTAATTTATGATTTTTTTAATTTCTTCTTTAAACAATGGACATTTGTCACACTTAGGGCACTTATTTTGATAGTTTTTAACTAATTGTTCAAGCTGATCATTTACTTCAATCAAACTATTTATTTGTGATTCAATTTTAGCATATTTCTCTCTAAGTCATTTAAAACAGCCATTTACTTCGTGGAAATATATAAGTAATTCAGAGTGAGTAAGTTTTGATACCTCGCTTGGCTCGTCATCGTCGCTATCAGTTATATTACCTTGAAGGCAGATATCTGCTTTCTCGCTCTTACTACTAGTACATTGATTATCTTCATCACTTCTATTCCATGTGGCTACAAAATTTCTCCTTTTTGATTTCTTTTCAAAGTCGTGTCGGTTTTGAGGACAGTTGGGCTTGATGTGTCCGGGTTGATTGCACTTGTGACAGATGATCTTCTGTTCGTCTGAGTTGTCTAGTGCTTTGACTATTGTAATTTAGAGCTGGATTTTCGTATTTGTAATTCCACCTTTTGAATTTCTTTATTATCAACTCTGATTCTGCTGCTCCATTACCATCATCATCATCGTCACATTCTGTTGTTCCTTTAAGAGCTATTGATTTCTTTCAAGTGTCACCTCCTTCACGCTCATCCTTGAATTTCATTACTAGCTCATAAGTAGTGAGACTTCCGATGAGTTTTTCAACTTTGATTTGTTTTAAATCTTTTGATTCTTGAATGGCAGTCACTTTTGCCTCAAAACTTCATGGAAGGACTCTGAGGATTTTTCGGACTATTTCCAATTCCGTATATGATATTCCAAGAGCTTTTGATTTGTATACAATGCTGAAAAGCCGTCCATACATCTCTTTACATTTTCTTCCTTGGCCATTTTAAAATTCTCATACTCGCTACTTAGCATGGCAAGGTGAGATTCCTTGACTTGAGATGTTCCTTCGTGAGTCACTTCTAGCGTGTGCCTTATTTCCTGCGCAGTTAGACAATGTAAGACATGATTTAATTCAAGCTGATCTAATGAACAAATAATCGAATTCATAACTTTGGCATTAGTATTCTGTAACTTATTTTCTAGATTTTCCCATTGATGTTTTAGTTTATTTATTTCCTGATTAGTTACAATTATAGTTGGTGCACTATATAATATCCCAACAATATCCCAAGCGTCAATGGTTTTTAGAAAAATTTCCATCCTATTTTTCCAGTAAGCATATTCACCATTGAACATTGGTGGTCTAACTATGGATTAACCCTCAGCAAAAGCAGTATTAAAAGAAGCCATTTTAAAAATTCATATTTTTAAAACAAGAATTAGTTTTTTGAAAAAAAATGAATTTTTTGAAAATAAAATTTGACTTCTATTCCTAGCTCTGATAACACTTGCAGGATCGATTTCACCCTAGAGGGGGGGTGAATAGGGTGATGCTATTAGTTATAAAAATTTATTGCGGAAGCTTATAAAATTATTTTAACACAGATATATCAAAATAACAACAGCAGAGATAGTAGCAGAATAATAAGTGTAGAAGTAGAACGACACAGAATTTACCCAGCTTTGGCAAAACCCTGCCTGCGTGCTGCCCCCAAGGTTTCTAATAGAAATTAAGCAGTCAGACGCTTACACATGTAAACTCGCGACACCCGCTATCGACTACCCTTAACTCTGCGCTCAAATCCCTACCACAACTCAGCCACTGAGTTGCGAATTCTCAAACTACGCCACGTAGTTTGTCCCCTAGTCACACGACTAGAAATTACAACGTTTGAAAAGAAAAATACAATTTAAAGCAATTTAAATAAAAACAAAACCCTAATTTTAAATTACACAAGCCCTAAGAAATATGCCCAGCCCAAAATTAAATAAGAATTCCTCTTTGTTTTTCTTTTATAACATGTCGGCCTGATTTGCTCCAAAAACAATGGCGGCCTCATGTTTATTTTTCGTCGTTCCAAATTAGGGCTTTGTGGGAAATTAGAAGTCGCTGGTTAAATTGATATCTGATTCTTCGATTTCTTTCTTTGGTTGATTCGTTCATGGCTTCAAGTTGTTGAGTGCCTTTACTTAATTGAAAGATTAGTATGTGAAATTCCTTTTTCGATTTATACTATACTCGACTTGATTCGAGTTCCTAATTGTTGTTGTGATATGTGATATGCTCGAACTCGAATTTTGTTTTGCCGATGATGTTTATTATTTATGTAGGTTTCGAATCCCTATTTTCTTGTTCGTATATATTTGTTTGAATTTGTCAATTGATTTGCGTTGGCCATTGATCTTCATTTGGATGCTTGAGAAGATTACTGAGTTTTTTAATTTACTTGAATAACATGGTGTTGATTTTGAACTGTTCATTTTTCTTGGTCATCACGGTTTCGATTCTGGTTTGTTGATGTTGATTTCGTTTGTGGCTACCACGATTTCGATTTCTGTTGACTTCGGTCACTTGATTTGATTATGTTGATTTTGGCATTAAGTTGTTCAACTTGCATCTGTTTTGATTTCTGGCCCTTTGTTCATTAGCTTGTTCACTGCTTGGTTTTGAGTTTCGGTAGCACTCGAATCTTCTTACGTCGAGCTCTGTCCACTATTCTTCGAGACATGTAGTTCATGTGTACATCACTGACTTTTGCTTTACTTGAGTTCGAGTTGCTTTATAAGACTGCACTTGATTTCATTGCGGCTTGACTCTGCATATACTCTTTGATGTTGTCACTGCATACAAGTTCATCATGTAGTTAACTGTATTGGCTCGTGTATATGTGCAGTTTCATACTTTGTGTCATATGGACTTGAGAGCTGGTTCAATTAGCTAGCTCGAGTTGCTTTGGGTTTCTGGTATTTGACATTGTTTATGTTTTACTGCTCTTTGATCATTTTTGGGATTTCTTGTTTCATTTCGTTTTTAGTTTGCACCTATATTGAATTGACCATGGCCATTGCATTGTTGAGACGGGGTTGAACTATCCACTTCATTTCACTGTTGCTTGAGACTGGGTTGCACTGTCCACTTCATTTCACAGTTGCATACATGTTGACTCCGTATATTTGCCACTCCAAGTCAGAGTGTTATTCATGCATCTAGTTGTGCATTCATACTTGAAGTACTTGTCGACTTTGCTTGCTGCCTGGTTGACATGTATGGATTGTCTAGTCTTTGTTGATTTGAGTTTCACTGTATGGTTGTGTTCATTTATTCTTCTGTTTAGTATTGATGCTTTTGTGCCATTGTTTGTACTCTCTTGTTTGAATACTTTGGTTTTGATTTGGCCTGATATTGTCACTAGTAGTTGTAGTGTTGCAGTCTTTAACTTGTACTCTATACAGTTGCATTATTGTGTTTCCATATTAATCCCTCTGGCCTCTTGTTGGTTTAGTGTGTCCATACATGTGTGATCATACATAAATATATGTAAGTTGTTACACCATTGTTGTTTCACTGTTTCACTTGTTGCCATTTACTTGGGGCAGTAGTTTGCACTGTGAATTCATGTGCACTTCGTTCACATGCTTTTGCTTCTCTCTGATCATGGCTGGTATGGTGATGTATACACTGTGTATTTTGTGTCACGGTGATCATTTGTGCAGCTGCTCATTGGAGCTATACATTAGATGTTGTTGCAGTTTAGTTGCTTTACCATACTTTTTTTGTTGTTTAATTTACTCCTTTGGTCATCTACATCGTTGCTTGTCTCATTGACGATGCTATGTGCTTGCGGCATTTCAACTTGAACTTCATCTTGATTTTTGGAATTGCAACTGTGTTGAATCCAGCTAGTAGCTCGGGTTTGACCTTGTGCTCATATTGTGACATTATTTTTATTGCACTTTGTTTGCACCAAAATTGGTCACAACACTCTTCGGGAGTCTTTGAACAGATAATAATGAAGAATGTAAATTTAAAATGAGGATTATCTAACAAAGACTCCAAATAACAGTAAAGTAAATGCGTAGACAAGTGTTTTAGAGTGGTTTGGTGTGTTGCCTACATCCACTATGAAGTTTTTGCAACTTTATTGATTCTCTTTCAATGATTACAAGTTGTTACAACAATCAAAAGCAAGTTACAACTTGAAATTCAAAATTGACAGCAAGAATATGGTGTAGGATGATGGAGATCTCGATTTGGCAGAGTCTGGGCGCTTGAGAGTCAAAAGATCCTTTTTCTGTAGGCTCTGGGGTTATTTATAGGCGTAGGAGGTTGAGACTTTGCTCAAATCACGGGAGACTTTTTCTGCCACGTGAGTGGGCCCATGCGACCAACCTCAGGAACTTTCGACTCGATCGGCGATCGATACGAAGTCATTTCATATCGATCAATATGACATCCAATCGAGCTGAAATTTGGTGGAGACATTCCTCAGCATGTACGCAAGCTCCTGTGAAAATTTCATGGCATTTGGATTAGTGGATTGGGAGAAAAACTCGATACGAAATGGATTTCTTCGGTAGGCTGTTTGGTTCGAATCCAGCTGTTCGAATCGATTGCTTCGAATCGATGTTGTCACTTGCTTTTGTGATGGCCTAGAGCGCATACTTCGCCTCGATCCGGTCTTTTCTCTAAGTTGACCGCATCGACTCCATATATCTCGGCTTGTTCGTATCAAGGGATGACACGTCATCTAGGCTTGCTGGCTTGATGGATTCGAATGAAGGCTTCACTCATGGGTTCGAACAGCAGTTATTGATGGACACGAACTACTGATGGTCGATGGATACGAACAAGCCTTTCTTCGATGGATACGAACCATGTAGCTTCTCAATGGATACGTGGTTAATCGATGCGAACTTGAACCTTTTGATGGATACGAAGAGAGGCTTCTATGATGGATGCGAACTGGGATTTCTGCCGATCGTTACGAAATGCATCATCTGCTGATGGGTATGAAGTCCATCGATACGAACTCGATGGATTCAAACACGGCTAATCCTGATCGACACGAACTCATGGGAGTTGACCGATACGAAGTAGGTTATCTGCTGATGGATGCGAAGTAGGGAGATGCCAATGGATTCAAATGAGATCGAGTCGAACTGAGGCACTTCGATGGTTTCGAACTTTATCAATACGAACTGAGGTACTTCGATGGATTCAAAGTCGCTAGAACTTGATCGATACGAAAGTGATCGATTCGAACCGGAGTTCGATGATGGATACGAAATCAACCATGGCGATGGATACGAAATCTGGGTCGTTTCCTCTAGATTGAATCGATCATAACGTGGGCATATGAACTCGGATTCACTTGAAATTTGAGATGCTGACTTCTATGGCTTTGCTTGTCATATCCGATCAATTGTAGCTCAATTCGGACTTGGAAAAAATTCAGCGATAGCCATAGTGAAGCAAAGTTTAACCAATCTTTGAGACGAACTATCTTTTCTTTTCGATCGATCTTTTGGTATCACGGCTTTGCCATAAAGCGAGATAACATTTTCCCCCCAAAGTTCGTCTTGTGGAAACATGACGTGCTTTGAAAAGCGGCAATTTCTCTCTGAACAATCATTGATCTTTTGTCAAAGTTTGTAACCTTGCGTTGATATAACTGATTGTTGTATGATAGTGCTTAGCTGTTTGTCGTTGTAAACGTAATGAGATGAGTATTTGATCCCTATGAATGTTGAAAATCGAATGTTAGTCCGACATATATGCATATATGTTAACTTGACACCCGTTAACGTTGAGTTTTCACGAGTCATTGTCAGTTTAGTTTGTTATCGAATTTCGTATCGATTCTCTCCTGAACCGATTTGAAATACGAGTTGAAACATCGCTAGATGGTTGTAACTATCGTCTTGTATCAATCCTCTCCTAAATCGATGTAAAAGGTTGAAAAGTTGTTTTCTACATTGGCGCTGTTTTCATGGATGGATACCAAAAGATCGTTCATATCGATGAGTATCGAGGGATACGAAATATCCGTTCGTATCGATGAGCAATGGATGTAGTTGTGAACTTGTTGACGCGAACATGGACTTCGAGTCGATATTTTCACTATCCACTTTGAGCCAATGGAAATCTTTGGTCAGATGGAAAGGTAAAGAACGAATTGATCTGCAGGCTTGCGTTCGAACCGATGAAGGTAGTGATATTTCTCCGTGGATTTCGTATCGATCCCTGGAATATTTCAATGGAGGTGGTGCAGTTCGTACCAGTTGAGAAGGAGGTGGATCGTATCCACACGAAATGATTGATACGAAAAATAAGTAATTTGTCGTTTCGAAGTCCTCGGCTTTTGGTCGACACAAATTTTAACTTTATGTTCGATACGAAGAGTATCGATTCGAACGTGAGCAATGTAAAGCTTAGAGCTTCCTGATCGGTACGAACAAGGCAATCAAGGATCGATTCAAAGTCGTCTTTCTTTAATCGATATGAATTCGAACTTGTCAATCGATTCGAAGCGTGTCCCCTGGGATCAATACAAACACGTATCCTAATGGATTCGAACCAGCTTCTGATGATCGATTCGAATCCGTGTCATGATGGATAGGAAAATTTGAACTCTCGATAGCATGACTTCGACGAGCTTCATTTTTCCCTATCTGAACTTGACAGTTAAACTGCATACTCGACTACTTTTCGAGGTTCGTCAATGGAACCACAACAACTTTAATTCAGATTGATTGCCAATATTTTAATAGTACGGTTGTAACGATCAGCGATGATGGTCATTATAATTGGACTATTTTCTTTCATAGGATACGTATAGATGCAGGCTCGGCCCCCGCCAGTGGGAATTTTTGGAATAACTTGTACATGAATCTTCACATACAGTTGGTTGAAATGATATTTAGTCGTTTTGCTTTAGCTCTCATTTCTTTTGTGCTTAAGTATTTGCAGCAATTTTCTTTCAGTCCAATGTATTTGTGGTGTTTCTACCTTCAAGTTGAGTTCGTTTAATTTGCCAAGTCTGAAAATCTCGATCACACGTCATAATCGATGAATGAGTTGAATTTTGGACATTGTATCGCTTCGGTTAGTGATTAGCACTTAAGCTTTCTGCCCCCCAGTTCTGGGGAACAACATTTGTATTTCGGTGGTCGATCGCACCTATTGCAAATCTTGAGCACATGTCCACACTCCGGGGACTTAGGATAATCTGTGATCGATAATCTGGTTCGCACTCTGGGAATTCGAGAATTATCGATGTTTGTAACACAGTTCGCACTCCAGGATCTTTGACTTGGTATTTGAACTCCAATTCACACTCTGGGAATTTGGTGTCGACATTTGTATTTTGGTTCGCGCTCCGGGAACCTAGAATTGATGTTTATACTCCACTTCACGCTCTGGGAATTTGGAGTTGACATTTGTATTTTTTGGTTCGCCCTCCGGAACCTGGAATTGATGTTAATGCACCGATTCACGCTCTGGGAACTTGGAGTCAGAATGTATGTTTGGGTTCGCGCTACGGGAACCTGTAATTGATGTTTATCCTCCAATTCACGCTCTGGGGACTTGGAGCTAGCATTGACGTTTTGGTTCGTGCTCCGGGAACCTGGAATTAATGTTTGTATTCCGACTCACGCTTTGGGAATCTGGAGTTAGCATTTACTTTTCGGCTCGCACTCCAAGAACCTGGAATTGATGTATACCCTCCAATTCCCGCTCTGGGAACTTGGAGTTAGCATTTATGTTTCGGTTCGCACTCCAAGAACCTGGAATTAATGTATACCCTCCAATTCACGCTCTGGGAACTTAGAGTTAACATTTATGTTTTGGTTCGCACTCCGGGAACCTGGAATTGATGTATACCCTCCAATTCACGCTCTAGGAACTTGGAGTTAGCATTTTATTTTGGTTCGCACTTCGGGAACCTGGAATCGATGTTTGTTCTCTGACTCGCGCTTTGGGAATCTGGAGTTAGCATTTGTATTTTGGTTCGCACTCCGGGAACCTGGAATTGATGTATACCCTCCAATTCACGCTCTAGGAACTTGGAGTTAGCCGACAGATGGTCACTCACATCTATTTGGGCTTTTTAGGAATTCGTTCACACTTTGGGAACGATGGATTTTATGTTTATACTCCAATTCGCACTCTGGGAAAGTGGAGTCCGTTCACACTCTGGGAACGATGGATTTGATGTTTATACTCCAATTCGCACTCTGGGAAAGTTGAGTCCGTTCAAACTCTGGGAACGTTGGATTTTATGTTTATACTCTAATTCGCACTCTGGGAAAGTGGAGTCCGTTCACACTCTAGGAACGATGGATTTTATGTTTATACTCCAATTCACACTCTGGGGATTTGGAGTCCATTCACATTCTGGAAACGATGGATTTGATGTTTATACTCTGGTTCGCACTCTAGGAACCTAGAGTTGATGTTTTATACTCCAATTCACACTCTGGAAAATTGGAGTTAGGGTTTATACTCTGGTTCGCACTATGGGAACATAGAGTTTATGAGAATACTCCAATTCGCATTTTAGGAATTTGGAGTTAGTTGTAGGACTGTCGTGTGTCGGTCCAGTTCAGCCTTTGATGTGATGGCTTGCCCCCGAGCTTAGGTTTCACTTAGTGAGTGGCCGGTCGTATCACAGTCACTCGCTATTTGAATAAATTCCATTGTTCGATGGAACTTAGCTCTTCGTGCGTCGTGATTGTTGAATGTTGCATTCGGTGAATCACAGCTCTAGCTTGAGGAGATAGTAATTTATTGCTGGAACGGAAAAACATGGCAAAGTCAGTTCCTTATTACAAATTCAAACTTCAGAATGTAAAGGAAATTGCATAGTATTCATGGATTAGATAAAGCCTGTCATGTGTAACAGTGACGAAGATCCTCGTCGTTCCAGGCTCCTGACAAAGTGGGTCCGCCACTGATGGCGTTTATCACCAATCTCCCGCGGGAACAGCTAGATTCCTCCTGTCTCGGTCGATCAAATTCATTGTTTTGATTTGATAAGACTGCTCCTCCAGGCTGCGGAACTCGCACAAACTATTCCAACATCCTTTCTCTGATCAGTTTTTTTACGAGATCTTGCAAGTGACGACATTCATTTGTTTCGTGCCCGTAGCTTTCATGGAGCCTGCGAAAATTTTCCGTCTCGATTTGTCTCTCTGATGACGGTTTTGGAGCAGGTTTTTTGAATTGAATTGTATTATAGGTTTTTAAATACAAGTTCTCCAGTGATGTATTCAAAGTAGTGTAACTGTCAAACATAGGATTCTTGCACTATGGGCCACGATTTTGATTTTGCTTTCTGGTTTGGTTCACGTTCTCCCTTCGCTGAGTTTGTTTTGTTTTGAACGTTCAACTGAACTTTTCCGGAACTCTCACCGGACTGTCTGATCGCGACATTGCTTTGGATCCCTTCAGTGATTGACCCTGCGTCAGTCTGCTTCCTTGACTATTTTGCATCTTCCCTTCTGAGGAACTGAGCAGCCTTTGCGTGGAAATGGTCCAACGATGTAGGTGGTTTTCCAGCCAACCAGTTGCCAAACTCAGAATCGGGGTCAACCCCCTTAGTCAATGCCATAAGGATGGAGTTATCGTTCGGATTGCTGATTTCGGCACATGCAGCGTGGAATCTCTCTAAGTAGTGTTTGAGCATCTCTCCAAGGATTTGGGTGACGCTAGACAGAGTATTGACATCTTTCGGCCTTGCGACGTGCATGCGGAATTGCTCGATGAATTTAGTGGCCAACTGGTCAAAGGAGGAAATGGATCGTGGTGGCAGTCGAGTGAACCACATGGTAGCGATGCCCCCAAGGATATAGGGAAACTACGACACTTCACTGCATCGTCCGCTCTAGCAGCGCTCATAGACCATACGTATTTTAGAATATGTTGGTTGGGGTCGGAGTTTCCCTCGTACACGGGTAGAGTTGCCATCCTGAATCACCGTGGGGGTTCAGAAGTAAGAATATCGTCCGTGAAAGGAGTGTGACTTCTGGAAATTCCCTAATCATCATTCGCGAGACCCTGGCTCTCATGGATCATCTGACGTATCATGGTCGGAATTTCCGGCATTTGTATGCTCTGTACAGCTTGTGCCGGAGTATGATTGCATTCCATACTTTGGGGTTGGACCAGATGCTGTCGACGGTCCAAATCTTGCCTTCTTGGCTCATAGTCCTCCGGGGTGTATGGTTCAGGAGTACGTCCATGATGACAACGGTCCAGGTTCGACTGATCTTAAGAATCGACTCCTGGTTCAACCGCGACGTTAGTGGCGCGGTATTCTATGGTGTAGTAAGGAGCGGCACCTCTTCGGGAGGAGGGTCCGGTATGGAAACCGGCCGATGGGCCAACATTCAGTCATCCAACGGTCATTGCCGGTTGGTTTCCAACAGCTCGTATGTGACTCCCATCTAGCCGGGGTCGTGGAGATCGATGATGATAGTCAGAAGATGAAGAACTTTCGCTGGAGGAGTAAGAAGCATGATCTCTCTTGGATCTCCTTCGCTTCTGGCGATCCACCAGGTCGATCAGCTCGGCGTTAGCGCGTAGCTATTCTGTTAGTTGTTGCCGACTCTGGGTCAGCTCTTGGAGCTACAACTGGAACTCTTGCCTAGTAACCGGACCTGATGGTTCTGAGTGTCCAGTAGCATCTTGGTTTGTGGGAGGTAATGGCGCAGGATTCTGTCTATCCTGTTCCTCTTGATTGATAGCGTTAGAGGTGGTCCTTGGGCTAACCATCTTGAAGGTGGAATTCCTTTCCTAGACTTTATGAAAATCTGAATAGAAGGGAAGGAACTTGGATTTGATGATCTGGATCTCTCTCTTATATTTATTCAATCCGGTATCGACGACAGATCCAAGGAGCAGGAGAAAATCTGGGTTTTCTCAGTGAAAGCACTAAAGTGTTTGCACCAAAATTGGTCACAACACTCTTCGGGAGTCTTTGAACAGATAATAATGAAGAATGTAAATTGAAAATGAGGATTATCTAACAAAGACTCCAAATAACAGTAAAGTAAATGCGTAGACAAGTGTTTTAGAGTGGTTCGGCGTGTTGCCTACGTCCACTATGAAGTTTTTGCAACTTTATTGATTCTCTTTCAATGATTACAAGTTGTTACAGCAATCAACAACAAGTTACAACTGGAAATTCGAAATTGACAGTAAGAATATGGTGTAGGATGATAGAGATCTCGATTTGGCAGAGTCTGGGCGCTTGAGAGTCAAAAGATCCTTCTTCTGTAGGCTCTGGGGCTTTATTTATAAGCATAGCAGGCTGAGACTTCACTCAAATCTCAAGAGACTTTTTCTGGCACGTGAGTGGGCCCACGCGACCATCCTCAGGAAGTTTCGACTCGATCGGCGATCGATATGAAGACATTTCGTATCGATCAATATGACGTCCAATCGAGCTAAAATTTGGTAGAGACATACCTCAGCATGTACGCAAGCTCCTGTGAAAATTTCATGGAATTTGGATCAGTGGATTGGGAGAAAAACTCGATACGAAATGGATTTCTTCGATAGGCTGTTTGGTTCGATTCCAGTTGTTCGAATCGATTTCTTCGTATTGATTTTGTCACGCGCTTTCGTGATGACGTGGTGCGCATACTTCGCCTCGATCCGGTCTTTGCTCCGAGTTGACCGCGTCGACTCCATATATCTCGGCTTGTTCGTATCGAGGGATGACATGTCGCCTAGTCTTGCTGGCTCGATGGATTCGAATGAAGGCTTCAATCATGGGTTCGAACAGCAGTTATTGATGGACACGAACTACTGATGGTCGATGGATACAAACAACCCTTTCTTCGATGGATACGAACCATGTAGCTTCTCAATGGATACGAGGTCAATCGATGCGAACTTGAACCTTCTGATGGATACGAAGAGAGGCTTCTATGATGGATGCGAAGTGGGCTTTCTGCCAATCGTTACGAAACGCATCATCTGCTGATGGGTACGAAGTCCATTGATACGAACTCGACGCATTCGAACACGGCCAATCCTGATCGATACGAACTCATGGGAGTTGACCGATACGAAGTAGGTTATATGCCGATGGATGCGAAGTAGGGAGATGCCAATGGATTCGAATGAGATCGAGTCGAACCGAGGCACTTCGATGGATTCGAACTTTATCGATATGAACTGAGATACTTCGATGGATTCGAAGTCGCTGGAACTTGATCGATACGAAAGTGATCGATTCAAACCGGAGTTCGACGATGGATACGAAATTAACCATGACAATGGATACGAAATCTAGGTCGCTTCCTCTAGACTGAATCGATCATAACGTGAGCATATGAACTCGGATTGACTTGAAATTTGCAATGCTGACTTCTATGGCTTTGCTTGTCATGTCCTATCAATTGTAGCTCAATCTAGACTTGGACAAAATTCAGCGATATCCTAGTGAAGCAAAGTATAACCAATCTTTGAGACGAACTGTCTTTTGTTTTCGATCGATCTTTTGGTATCACAGCTTTGCCAATAAGCAGGATAACACACTTGAGTTGAACCCGGCATTTGGGTTTGACCTGTGCTCACCTGTCCCTGTAATTTTATCAGGTGTATATATCGGTGTGCACGACCTTGTGGCATGTACAACGATACACTGTGCATGTCACAAGCTATTCGTGTATGATGAATTCAAATTTAAATAATGACGAACAACCCAAATAACTGAGGCAAATGTTATTTTCAAAATCCAAATTTTATTTTATACTACAAAAATATTTTATTTTTCAATTTTACTGCGTCATTGTATATTTTTGCAGATTGCTCAGATGCTGGATTCACATTGGGATGAAGTTGAAGATAAATACGAATGTGAGCGATATGTAGTGAGGTGCAAATGTAAATGTGAATTGTGAGGTAATCAAATTTGTATGGTAATTGAAATTGTCTATATATAAAGTGAGAGCTTGAAATTGTACTATTCAAAAATTGTAATAAATATTCGTTTGAATAAAATAACCTTTCGAACTTAAATTCTGTGTTATTTATTTTATTCAGCAAATATATATTAATTATGTGAAAAATAAAATAGTACATTAACAAATACATTTAAATGAATATATATATATATATATATATATATATATATATATATATATACACACACACACACACACACACATATGTTTATTATCATCAAACAAAAAACCATATAGTCCCATATTCAACAATTATGTACTACAAAGATGCTAAAATGAGCTTAATATCAAACGTTGTTCCCAACAAACCTTTCAATGTACCCAAACGGTATTGGGTACATGATCGTGGACCGAGGTTCGCTTACTCATTTTTGCATGGAACAGTTTCCATGAGATCACATACAATGCGGTACAAAACTGCTCACCTACAACTTTTGTTGGTGTTTTAATTTCATGAATATTCATATATGCTGTCTTTGAAAGTCAATGCTCATAGTCGATAGCACATAGTGACAGGCAAGCTAGTGGTCTTATGAAAAGTTTTCGTAAGCATTAATTTTTTCAAGCGTTTCAGCCTTTTAGGGTTTAGCTAATTGCTCGTTAGTGAAAACATACCAGATTTTTTTATAGGTGAGTGTGATCTTAATATTTCTTAAAAACTATTTGCAGTTTGCATTATTAAGTGTGTACTTTTTGAAATCGCTTTATAGTTATCATTCGATCTACCCAAATTCATTACAGTAAAATAGGTAACATTTCATATGATTTCATATTTATTAGGTTAGTTGATTTTATTTATCTAATTTAGCTCCTATTAAATTCTATATCTCCGTAAAACCCTAAAAGAGGTTTGGGAATTTCATAAATTCCTACCGTAATTTCATAAATTTCTTCGGTGGGTGTTAAGATCATTTATCATGTTAATACAATCTTGAGGGTGCTCAACAAAATGTAGCCCTCATAAACAGTAAGTAACACTTTACTAATTATATCTCTTACATAACTCCTAACTTACTTTTAACTATGCTCCCAATTATCTTCTTACCTTGAAGATTCTCAATAATCATAAGGTACAAAAGATATCCTAGATCCATTGCTTATTGATATCTTAAGGGGAGTTGGTGACCCTTGAGGGTGCTCAACAAAGTTACATAACGTTCTTACTTATCCCGATATGATATAAATACCACCTTGGATATTCTATGGATTGAGGGTGCTCACAACCATAAGCATGTAAGGTGCTACATTTATATTAGAAATGATGGAGAACATTATTATTTCAAATTCTCAATTCAAAATAATTTTGTAGAGTATTATCGACCAATTAATGGAGATGGGTATTACTCATGATACCATGTATATAACCAATGTATATCCCTTAAGTCTTATGGTATTTAATTTATTTAACCTTCAGGTTTAGTGATACAAATAATATTATTTTTAAATCATTATAAAATTTATAATTTATTTATGCATACTTAAATGAATTTTTCTTTAATTAAATAATTTTAACTCATTATAAACATAATATTTACTTTGTTAAATTTAAAATAATTTTCAATTTTTCATTTTATAACTATTTATTGAATTATATGCTTATTTGTCTAAATTAATTTTATAATATTCAAATACAATATTTGAATCAACATAGGGTAAAAATCACTTTTAAGCTTTCTATAAGGGCATTTTATAATACTGTTGGAATAAACCATATTGACGGGCTAACAAAGACCAGGAGATCAGGAGTTTTCCATTTATAAGAACATTCCCTAATTAGAGCAACCAGAGCAACCTTCTCCTAATTAAGCACATTATCCATATACACTCATTTAAATGGTTTTTCCAAAAGACCGCCCTACATGTTAGTTAATTATTCAAATAAATACAATGTGAGCTCTTGTACCATTGTTGGACCAGGTGCGTTGGCGATGCAGTTTAAACTGTGAACTCCAAAAATCTTTCTATTAATTTGCATAAGATATTATTTTTGTGTATATATAAATAATAAATATATACTTAATCATATTTAATATTTATTAACAAAAGAGTCTGAGAAATATTTTTAATTTATTTAATTTTAATTATAATATTTGTTATTGTTTAATAATAATATTTGCTAATTAATTTAATATAAATTTAGTTCAATTTTATGCTTTAATATTTTAATATGTTTGTATTCATAATACAAACGTCATAACTAGTATAATGAATGATCTAACATAGAGCTAATATAGGAACATGTGTATAATTAACTTTTGTGCTTTATAGTAAACAAGTATATAGGTTAATGTCATATGTCAATGAAGATGTCGAAGGGAGAAATGTATATATACATCAAATGATTATATTTACACTTGTACAAACTATATATTTTCAGCCATTTGTTTAATTAGATATTTATATTCATAAATACATATATATAACATAATATTATTTAAATATGTATAATATTATAAAATAATTTTGATTTACATAATAATATATTTAACATAATTTATTTAGATTAAATAAATTTAAATGTATATATATATTTATACTAAATTCAAAAGAGGGTTTTGATATTTAAAATTCAAAATGCTGATTTTGACCTTTTCAAGTAAATAAAAATCTAAATTAAAAATATATTTTAAACTAGCTACCAAATATGACAATATTTTTTTTATTGTTAAGTCTGGTTGGTTTTTCAATTTTTCAAAGATTAAAAACTAAAAATATGTTTGACCTTTTAAAAAAATTAAATATACGTTTTTATAGTGAAAATTTTATGTTAAAAATTAATATTTATTTTATAAAAATTTCCATATGCAAACACATGCACACACATGCACATACATATATGTATGATGTACGTATGTGCATCTAATTTTTTTAATTTGAATACTAACATAGAATAAACTTTTATTTAAATCCATTTCTATATATTTAATAATTATTCAGATTTATATATATGCACACATACATATATACATACATATTTCAAGATTTAAAATAAGTAATTATTTTTCAATCAAATTTTTTTAAATACATATATATGATATTTAAATTATTTTAATTTAGTAACCATTTATCAAAAATTAATTTTGAATAATTTCTTTTATATTTAATTATGTCAGATATATATGTGTGTGTGTATGTGCGTGCGTGTATTGATTGGATGCATATATATATGAATATATTTTATATTTGAATATATAATTAAACGAAGATGTTGCCAACTCTTTTATAATCCAACCAATTGTCGATCACCTCAGTTCTTGGTTATCACTTCTATTCCCTTAGTTATGGGTTGCAAGGCCATCTCTGTGGCTTCATCAAGAGGCTAGAGTTAGGTTGGTTGAGTAGAGAGATAATAATAACGGGCTACCTATTATACCCAAACGGATATCAAATATCTACCCCATTTACCTAAAACCTTAGGAGACTAAGCCCCCTTGCCCCACTCTTAATAAGTCCGACTTGCATATGACCCTTTCTTGGTAAAATACCTAATTTACTTAATTTGAATTGATTTTAACTTTATTGTCTAAGCTTATTCTTTAACTATACCAATATACAACTTTTGTATGTCTTTTTAATTTATTTTTAGCTTTAAATAAATACATAAAATGGCACAAAATTTTAATACAACATTTATAATAATTTTTCTATTAATTTATAATATTCAAAAATTAATTTTTCATTAATCGAATTTGGAAATAACTAACTACTTAGTTATATGTACTCTCTACTATAATTTTGTTCCTTAATCAATATTTAAACAATTTAAATACTAAAGCACTAGACACTTGATGAAATACAGTATCAGAAAAAAGTTTAATGTTTATAGATCATTTATACGAAATGAAATTATAATCTATATTAATCATACCTAGTGATGATATTTTGTACAAATATTCTTTTCGTCATCTTTGTATCATTTGGATATCTAGAGTTTGGTCCAACATCAAAAACTCTACTAATCTTTTAATTTCATCATCTACTTTAAATTCCTTTCCAAATCTAATAACATTATTCATTGATTGATTTAGTTCACTAGAGATTTTGTCATTTAAGTTGACTATGAATTTTAGTGATACTAACCTTCTACAACAAAGGAGATGGGTCCACTTTTGGATAGTGTTTCACTCCAAGTAAATCGACATATACTTAAATGTGGTCATAACGTGATCACAATGCCATATGATTGACTATTTTAGTTACTAAATAATGATAGTACCATCAAGTCTGAAAAACTACTATACGTTAATACCATGAGATCTTTTATTTTTGACTTATTGTATTAACCTGTTAAAGAATCTCATGGAGTCATCTTATTATAATTTCAAACAATAAAAAGTATGTAACCCTTCATTGAGCCAAGGTCATGAGTATTTCACCACCCATTATAAAGAAAGCGTTATGTATTCTAATATCAATGGATGTATCAATATCCTTTTCTTCATACATCTTGACAATGAATGAGGTTAGCGCATAAATCGATTCATTATTCATTATTACAAACACATTTGTAACTACAATCAGTAAAACACTTCTCCTAAGGATTTTCTACATATACATATTCAATGTAATTGATTCATTATATATCTCTAAATAACAACATGTATAAAAGAAAAGAAAACCAAAAGCAAATTTAAGTTTGTATATCTACATAATTTACCCTAGGCTATACCCTTAACTCTATCAGAAACTATAATTTATTGAGCACCATCAACATCATAGTAACATATAAATGAATCCTAACACCTATTTGAGGAATTTAAGAAATTCTTACATCTTTTTTAGGGTTTTCAAGAGAGGTAAAATCTAGTGATATACTTAGTGGATAAATATAATAAATCAATCTAATAAGTGTAAGAAAATATATGTTGTCATATAATTTGCTGGAAATAATCTACACAAGTAATATAGCAACAATGAAGCTATTTTTATATAAAACACACTGAATGATGTTAATTATAAAGATTGTTTAAGAAATATTAAGATCACACTCCCCTATAAAAAAATCTGGCCTCTTAGTGCTAATGACCCTAAGGCTAAATCTTACGAGAAAGCTAGGCCCAAAAAAATCATCCTATGAATAATAGTCATTAGACTATCAGCTAGCTCAAGACTATGTACTATCTACTATGAGCATCAAGCTCCAAAGTTTGCATAAGAATATTAAAGTTTTTTCCATTTTTAAACACCTAATAAAATTGTACAGCGAACAATCTCATTTTGTATTGTAGGAGATCTAATGGAAATTATTTCATGGAAAGATTGGTAAGAGAACTCCCTATCAAGTTCAATTACTCAACATAATTAGGTAAATAGAGAGATATGATGAATTAGGAATAACTCTTAATCAAGAGTTATTGATTAAGTTGATTGTTTAGTGATTAACTCTATAGTTTGATTTATCCATGTTGAACTTCAATATGAACTCATTAAAATGTATTACCATGGATCTCCTTAATATGTTAAGGGCAGCTAGAAGCATGTTTATGAATCAACCGATTATTGTGCTCGCAGTCAAGGTTGCATCTTCTTCGAATAGTTCACAGAAGATTAAACATTTTTCGAAGGGTAGAAAAGTTAAAGCTAAGTTTAAGGAAAAGAAGGGTGAATGTCGCCGTTGCTGTGATGATGGACATTAAAAGGAGAAACATCCAATTTTTTTGAAGAATCTCAAAGGGAAGAAATTCGGTTCTATTCTAAATATATCTTCCTTATAGAAAGATGTCTATCTTTAAGTGCTTCTTAGATTTTAGATACTGGATTTAAGAGTAAAAGGCCTGCAATATGAGAGACCATGGAATTTCAACTTTCAAACGAAGCTTCTCTAAATTCCATAACAATAGGGCATTGCCATGTGAAGCTTGATAGTGGACATGATTTAGTCTAATTTAATTGCTATTTTGTACTGAAATTTACTTATGGAATAATCTTCATTTCCCGTTCGATGGAAGTTGTTATAGTTTAGTTTGTAGTGACAATGTAATGAATGTTTGTTATAAAAGAAAAACATTATACTACTGTACTCTTAAAGATGGCATTTAGACACTTAGGTGTAAGCATATATTCGTCGTTGAAAATAAAAGTACATATTAAATAAATGATAGCTACCTATGGCACCATTGACCTGGCCATATATGTGAATAACAATTGATTAAAAAAACATGGTAAAATAACCAAGAACGATTCAATAGGAGCAAAGAAAGAGTTACTAGGACTGGTACATACAAATATATATATGTTCTTTATTTATAATAACCAAAGGTGAATCCTTATACTTCTTTACATTCATCGAAGATTTATTTAGACTTGGATTATGTATCTTATGAAACACAAATCAAGAATCTACAATAAATCCATAGAGTATAAGACTTTAGTTGAAAACCAAAAATGCAAAAAATAATAATAATAACCTGTTCTAATTGAGGCATTGAGTACATTAGATATGAGCTTCAAGGGTACCTAAAAGAGAATAAGATTCTCTCTCAAGTCATTGCTCCCTATACTCCTTGGCATGAAGGCATTTCAGAAAGGAGAAGTTGAACTTTGCTTGATATAGTTTCATACATGATGAGTGATACTGAGTTTCCTCTTCCTTTTGAGGATATGCACTTCAAACCTCGATACACATGTTGAATTTTTTACAATCTAAATACATGCTAAAGACATCATACAAGTTATGGACTGGTAACAAGCCCCCTTAATTATCTTAAGGTATAGGATTGTCCAACTAACATTGAGAACGTAAACCCCAGTAAGCTTGAGTCAAGATTAATTTTATATAGGTTCATAGGGTACCCTAGAAACTCTCACGAATACATATGTTATCATATCGGGGAACAAAACATGTTTTCTTTCAAGATATGCCACATTTTTTGAAAACGGATCTCTATCTTGAAAGTCGCTAACAGTAAGATAGACTTGGATGAAATCCAGTAAGATTTTTTAGACATTGAATATTAGACAGTAATTTAACATGTGTAGAAGACACATAACCTATTAGAAGGTCTAGCGGGAATCTCACCTATAAAAGAGATACTATGGTTTTCTCATTGACAGCAAGAAAGATGATTGCATTATTCATGACGACGATCCCCGCACATATCGAAGAGTCTTAGTGAGTAAAGACTTACGACAAAATCCAAAATAGATTCCATGTGGAAGAACAAATTTTGTAATTTGGGCATACATAAAGCGGTAAAATCCATCAGCTACAAATGGATCTTTAAGAAAAATATTGGTGTATTATTCTTTCTAAGAAAGACTCTTCATCTAAAAATGTTGAGAGAAAGCATATGAGTGTGATCCTTATGCTTTGATAATAGGATCTATCTTGTACGTTATTCCGTGTACTAGGCTAGATATTATCTTTTCATCAGACGCAATTAGTCAGTATCAATCAAATCTGTGAGAAAATCATTGGATAGAAGTTAATATCATCCTATAGTATTTTAGAAATATTAAGGATTTGTTTTTACAATCATCCACTGTTATTGTCATCCATAACCCATGCTTAGAAGGCAGTCGAATCCCATAAGTATCACAGATGATGCTCCGTAAGATAGTATTTAAAACAAATATAGCATATCTATCAAAATTCATACATAAATATGTGTATATACATACACTAACATCTCACAGTAGAAGGAATAAATGTAATGTCAATAAAAACATGTATGGGACTGCATTCATATCAAATAATAAGGCATAAGATCCAACATCATAGCATAACATATTCCAAACAGATGAGGTCTAAAAAGTACATTAAATCCATATACAAAATGTCTTGTAACACATGTAGTCAAACATGTCCACAACCCAAAAATATTGGATAGATATAATATTAGAGATAATGGCTATGATTGTAAAACCTTCCACTGAAGAATCCCTCCTCTAAGTCAACATATTCAAGGAATAGGTAACAAAAGAGACAACATAGAGAGAGTTAGATATAAAGTTTAGTGAAAAGGAAATATTTCTTAATTGCATGATTACCGATACACTAATAGATATATACACATACACACACATACACATACATACACATACACACATACCTACCTCGATCTTCATTTACACCCACTTCTAACAAGCTAGTGCATTTCTACTATAGTAATACCTAACACGCAATAAGTGTATGAACTATTAATGACCATTGCAAACGAGCGCTACATAACCGCAACATACTAGGTTAAAGCGCCTCAGACTCTAGGTAAGCCTAAATTCGTCAAGTATGATCATCAATACAACATTAATACCACAATGCTCCAATGCATCATCCACCATTTTCAATCAAGTGCATTAAGCGTGTGGTAAAGGAGGCAAATTTAAGAATTTTTTAGTAATTACTATACTAGTTCTTTAATTTGTGTTATCATCAATAATTATGTAAAATTAAGTCATATTCATTACTTAATGGGGATTTTAGAAGAACTGTGTTTATGATTTGTTTCAAATTTTAGTTAAATTATTATTTACCTCAAAATATAATTTAATTTTAGAACATATCATCGTCAAATAATATAAAGTCAAGAACATCATATGTTCTATGACTAAGAAAGAAGATGTGTGTATGTTTATTATTCTTTTATTCAACAACACATACCCAAGAATTATAGAAAATATCTACTTAAATTTAACATTTAATTAAATAGTTTTACTTATTTAAATAATTAATTTGTTTTAATAAAATTATCACATATTTGAATTAATACATACATATATGTATATATGTATGTATTTATGTATGTGCGTACCAAACAAGTTTGTTTTATTTATGAAGTAATGTAAAATTCATTTGAATTTCATATATGTGAACTAGAATAGATAATATCCTAAGGTGATAGTTTTTATCACAATGTGTGTGTACACATTTAAGAATATCAATGCTTTTATATTTTTATTACTATATCAAACTAAGGTATGTGATTGCTGCTAAAATATTGTCACTATGTCCATAATTTCGACAGAAACTCAACTAATGAAGTTGTGCATAAAAAAAATTTGTATGTAAGAGTTATATATGTTTAAACATGTAAGGGTCAAAAGGTAAACTTAAAATTTGCAGGGTTCATATTAGATTTTTCCTTCTTTCATCTTAAAATCCTAGGCACTTGTAACCCGTTATTTTACCTAATTATCGTCACTACAAAAGACAACCAAAGGCACAACAAATGTCTCCTTCATGCTTCTCATGCCAAGCTCCGTCCAACCATACCAACAAGTCAATATCTGATACTTATCCCAGGGAATCTTGATGCAATGTCGATTATCACCTGGCTGGGTTGGAGTCAATGCTTCCATCTACAATAAAGAACTAGTAAAACGACGAATTGATAAAATCGAATAATAAGTACTCTTTGAGCGCATCTATCTATGAAGGTAATCGCCGAAGGCTGGATGTGCATAGTTTATGCCCATGAAGGTGCATAATTTTTATAAACATAGATTTTAAAAAAAAGAGAAACTATTTCATAATACATATACAAATTATTGTTAAATTCAAAATCAATTTGGTATTTCCTTTTTTAATCCCGTCGACGATTACCACTTGAACCATCAGCTTTGCCTCAAAAATAATTTTTCTCAAACTCAATAGTGGAGTTGAAAAGTCCACAATCAAGATATTTTTTTTTTACAGAGAGGGATTGAATTTCTCTATCAATAGGATGAGGCATCTATGTATATTTGTAGCAGCAATAATAGGCTATGTAAAATATCTTAACCCGATCCACTATATAGGTATGATCCATTATAAGTGAGTTTTTATCAAACTTTGTTAATTAAACTCATTTAAATAATTTATACCCACATATGTTTTGGCCCACCTACTTTTAAAAAAAATTAAAAAATTCTGCTACTAGGTTATATATATTATATTTAAATTATTATATTGGCCAAAAAATAATTGAATAAATATACAATAATTATGTATCTTATTAATTAATTTTAGGCCCCTTAATAATAATTAAAAATATATTAATTTGTATAACCATTATATTTATTTCTACATAATAATAATTTATCACCCTTATAAATTATTTCAACAATCGAAAACTAGGAGTTGTGTAACTCTTAAGTGTGATCTCAGCCCTTAGTAATATTCAGATAATTTAAATATTAAGCCCTCTACGGACTTTGTTGAAACATGGTAGTGGACACAAGTTCAATTGCTTACAGATTATCTAAGTGAAATCTTGTATCTTATCTTTTAAAGTGTCATCCTTATGCAATGATATATTATGCATATTTTATTTGTCATTACTTGGTCAATGTTTAAAACTCTATTAATATCTGTAGCTAATTACGAAGTCCAACATCGAAGTTCATAGTTTAATTTGATAGCAACTATAGACTGATGGATTTGCTTTGGCCAAAGACTTTAATTTTATGTTGACTATCAATTACAATGATACTAACCTTCTATTGGAAGGAGATGAATCCTTTCTTGAATAATGGTTCACTTCAGGTGGTTCAAGCCATACCTAACTATGACCTTAACACGATTCATGTTGTCGCATGATTAACACGGTTAAAGTATAATTTAGGCAATTAAGTATTCTCAAGTCCAAAGACCACTTCACATTGTTACGTGAGATCTTTTATTTGACATTTAGGCTACAGAAGACTTTTGATTAGTCATTCTATAATTGCCCCAAACAAATACGCGTAATTAACCTCTTGGTGCCCCCCAAAGGTCAAAAGTAATTCATTGTCCATCTACCGACAACATTATGTATTGTCTCAATGGATATACCAATATTAGATTCTTGATACATTTTAACTAAAAATATTTAAGGATAAGTGCTTTATTTTATACAGTTTAATACTCATGGTTACAAGCTCATTCGTAAATGTGACCGCTAGTATAATTTTCCAATGGATTTTCCACTTGTGAAAATTATTAAATACAAATATAATAGTATATACAATAGAAAATAAAACCAAAAACTTATTTTATCTTGAACAAGATTTGCTATAAGAGTTAAAGTTATATAATCAAATTACATAATTGCCCCTACCATACACCCTTAAGTCTATCAATCTTTCACTTGCACTTGAGGCCAATCATGGTGACTCATAACCTTTCTCCCGGTTACTTTTTCCTAGATAAAACTGAGAAAAGGCCTTAGTGAGTGAATTTATAATATTATCGTTATTTTGTATCCATTTTTCGATACACTTCCTCGTAGCTAATAAACTCTTATATCCTATGCTAATTACAAAGAACATATCTTATCAAGATGTTAGATCTTGTTACAATCTGCAATGCATCATTGCTATCGCATTATGTTATTGGATTCTCAAAGAACCATTCCTACCTTTCTTGTAAATTTGCACACATATACAACTTTCTTTACGATATTATTCAAGAAAATGTGTTTGCCTTTATAGCTGAATCTAGCAAAACCACTCATTTGGAACATTTCAACTTAAAACCCATTTATCAAGCTGAACATAAATTTAAGATAGAGTTATATATTCTGTCACTTATGAAATTCGAGTCAGACTGCTCCTTCATAAGGAGTTCTTTGTTTCCATAAATAATTCTAAAATATATTGTAAATACTCAAGAGTACTCTTAATTTCTATTTTGTGACTTTACTTGAATTTGTTATTCACATAATGCACTAAATGCATAAGAAAATTTTGATATAGCACATAGAATAACGTATACGATGATTCATACTATCATTGCATAAGGAATTCATCTCACATTCTCTATATTAAATATTTTAATATGGGGAATATGTATATAGATTGGGCCAATCCTAAATCGATGCATTTTTCAAATCCTGCATTGAGAATTAAAAAATTAAACTTTAGTTAATTGTAACATTGGTATAGCATTAACAATCTATGGGATATTGTTTACTTATAGTTATAGAAATGTCTTAGTACCTTATATTTACTTTCTTATAGACATACTTCCACTACGTTTTAACTGAAATCGAACTATTAGATTTCTTTGTCAAAAAATGCTTACTACACCTCTAAATGATTATTGAAGATTGTATCTGAAAAAATTCCACAAGCTTTGTTATCATTCCCACAAACTTTGAGACACTTTGGCTATGGTGTAAATTGTCTCCTCTAAATCATTATCTAGAAGTTTTGTTTCAATGCCATTGTGCCAAACTCATGGTCATGTTGTGAAATAATTTGAAAGTAGATTTTGAATGGACTTAAATATGTTGACCGGTGAAATTGCACCACCTAATTCAATATTTAAAAACGACAAGGTCATCTCATATCAACCTTTATGCATTTCCAACCATATAGATATTCTTCTCGAAGACTTACTTTCTTGCGGCTGAAGGACCATTCCCTTTTGGGTACAATTACCAAAATAAATTTAGTTAGTGTACTTGGAATTCACTTCAGATTTAAAGCATCATGCCATATTGCAGAACCTGTACTCTCTATGACTTGTCAATAATTGAAAGACTGTCATTACCAATAATCTGTTTTCTCGATACCATAAAAAACCCGTAGTTTCTTATGTGTGAGATTTCCTATTGGACATGGATTTAAATCATCCTGCTATGTGGTAGAGTCTAACATCCATCGTATTACCACTAATTTATCAAGAAATAAAATTGTTCGATAAGAAGTGGTATTGACATGAAACATTAGTTTGTTTATCAACACAATAGAATGTGAATTAAAAAAAATTTATGAACTTCCAATGGACTTACATATAATAGATTTAGCTATAGATTCACAAAAAATTCATTCATAAAGTAGATCTGATGACTACATATCTAAAACTATTTATGATAAGGCTTCTTCCAAATTCGTATCCTATATGGAATCATAATCTTAGCTTTAAATGAAACTAAATTCAAAATATATCTTGAACTTAAGCGCATATCCCATAAAGAAAGAGGTAACTAAGATTCACTCATTACCAATAGTACTTTGTCCAACATATTCTGATTTCTCCTTATCGATACATCATTATAAAGCATAGGGAGATGTGATGTTGAGAGTGAACCTTATTTTCATTTAGCCATTCTTGTGTATTCTTATTACTCTTATCTATGATACTCAAACATCCGATCAAATCGAATTTTTTCAATTCTTTTACTTGTTATACTTTGTAATTTTATTTTATATTCTATGAATTTATTATAGATGTCTAGCTTATGTATCAAATACACATGTTCATATTCAATAAACAAATCATCAGTGAACTTAACGAATTGGATCCACTTTCGGTATCATTAGACCTTAGGATACATGCATCCATATGTAACAACCTGAAATATCCATTAACTCTTTTTCCACTCCCACAGGGTTCTTTGCCATTAGTCATTTAAGATATAATTTACAGGTACCATATGTTCACAGTCATATAATTAAAGAATAGTTTCTCAATGATATAGCTCAGTCAATGATTCCGAAAATAATTATTCAATGTTTTAGATGATTTTATATTTTTTATAACTAACATATCACTATTTTTATGAAAGTAAATGTTGGGCGTATTTCCACCGTACCAGGGCCACCGGACCAAGACCACCGGACCAGAACTCAACCCCACTCACCACCGAACCAGGGCCACCGGACCAAGACTACCGGACCAGAACTCATCTCCACTCACCACCGGACCAGAACTCAACTCCAACACCACCGGACCAATCCATGCTTTCACCACCGAACCAATGCTACCGAACCAAAGTGAAGAAGGCGTTACCGAACCAGCATTGCCAGGCCAGATCACATCAGCCAAGGCCCACCAGCAGCTATATACATCCAAGGCCCCAACCCCTAGCTTCACTCTATAAATAAAGGGGTAGGGGTACAACAATGGAGGACAAGGTTTGAGGGCTCAAGCACGGACATAACTTTCAAACAGCTTTCATACACTTAAAATAAAAGCCTTGTACTTGTAATCTGAATAGTGAAAGAGAATAACATATAAAGTGGACGTACGCACATTCTGGCCGAACCACTATAAATCTATGTGTCTTTTACAGTTTAGTCCCTGCTTTTTACATATTTACATAAATCATCCAAATCATTAAGAACAACATGAAATCGACTAAATCATACGACTTGGAGTTGTTTGCCAATTTTTTGTGCAAACATTTTTGGTGCTTTCACTGAGAGCGGGGAGCTCGGAGCATCAGCTTCTCCCACTTAACCTTCTTCCCAACAGCATCGCATATTGCTTGGAAGACATGCCTCCCAAGCAGAAGAAAGATGTTAACAAAGGAAAGAACATCGCAACCAGTAGTATTCTAGATCCAGTGGTCACAGATCAAGAGAATCGTCATGTTCCAACAGTAGTACAAAATGGAAATCAGGCAAATCCGACAGCCCCTGCCATGGAGCAGCCAGCAGCAATTACTAGGGCAGATCTAGACAGGGTTGTGGCTGAAGTGATTAGTCACTTCACATCCCAACAAGAAGCCTTGATGGACCAGCTCATGTCACGCTTAAGGGATGCTGAAGAATCCAACCGCAACACTGAATCATGGGATGAGTCCCAGTCTGGAGGATCTCGGAGACAACAAAAATCTTTCTTCTTCGAAGAAGCTAACAACAGAAACAGCAATGGTAGGAGTCGTGCCCGAACTCCGACCCGAGGAAACACTTGGAACCGAACCCAATGGGGGAGGTACTAGGCGAGGGTCGGTTGTAGCTAAGCCTGTCATGCTACCTACCCATGGAAACACCAATGAACGGGGCCGAGCTAGGGTCCAGCCCGAAGTTGGACTCAAGGAAGTGCTTAGAACAGAACCCAACAGGGGAAGATCAAGGCAAGGGCCAACTGTAGCTGACCCTGGCATGCTACCAGAAGACCAGAGACAGCCATTGGAAAATATTAGGAGTGATAGACGATATCATCTATATAGGTCATCTGGACGGAATCAATCTCGCAGAGAAGAACCAAACTCATTTCTATCTGCTCCAAATTCTGATGAAAGGGTGGCACGATTGTTCAGAGAGTGCGTCCAAGGGGACCAAAGAGATCGAGGGATAGGCGCTAAGGTAACCAGCCCTTTCGTCCGCAATATCAAAATTACCATCACCCCCCGAGAATGGAAAATGCCAACAACGGAACCTTACAGGGGAACCTCTGACCCCGTTGTACACTTGCAGAGATACACACATCATATGCTCATGAGCGGAGCAACAGAAGGAGTACTATGCAAATGCTTTCTGCTATTCTTGGCAGATCTAACTACCTCCTGGTTTTGCCATCTGCCCCAAGAATCCATCAGCTCATGGAAAATGTTGAAAGAAAAGTTCATCAGCCAGTTCCGCATTCATGTGGAACAACCCAAGGACGCTTATTCCTTATCTAATATCAAACAAAAGCCTGGAGAGACAGTGCAACAATATCTAACCCGATTTAATGCCGCAGCGGCCGCAGTCCAAGATGCCGATGAGAAACTTATCTTAATGGCCCTCTGTAGTGGTGTGCATCCGGATACTAAATTTGCTAGAAGATTAATGAAAAATAACCAGCTACCTTTCCAGATTTCTTCCATGAAGCCTGAAAGTATATGAGACTTGAAGATGCTGCCACTGAAAGGCAGACAGGGAAACAAACTAAGGCAGCTCATGGAGACACATCCGCTGCAACAAAGGATGTTCGAGGAAGTGACTCCAGAGACGGTGCTGGGGGCAAGAAGGGAGAAAAGCGTCTATATCGGCCAGGACCGAGATTTGACACTTACACTCCTTTGAATGAAATAATCGACAAAATCTTCCTGGCCACCCAAGACGAAGTTAAATACAGACGCCCCCCGCACAAGAAGGAGTCAGATAACGCAATTAAGTCTGGAAAGTTCTGCCGCTTCCACGAATCTCATGGGCATGATACCAATGAATGCCATCATATCTGGGACTTAATTGAAGGACACATCAGAAGGAAGAGACTGGAACGCTATGTAAAAGATCAGAACAGGATCCAGCTCATGTCAATGAGAACCCAAAGCTACCCGTCCCTCCCTAGAAATAGGCGGAGGAAATCGCAACAACAGCGGCTCCAGTCAAGAGAAAATAGTGGTCCATGCCATATCGAGAGGACCACACATCGCTGATAGAAGCTGGGCAGAGATGGAAAGATATGGAAAGTCGCTTAGAAACAAAGAAGACCATGTTAATTCTGTTATAGAAGAACGCCACCTGAAGCGGAAGGAGAATGATGACATCACATTCAGTAGGCGTGACCTAGAGGGAAGGCAATACCCTCACATGGATCCTATGGTCATCTCTGCCTGGTTCGGTCCAGCCAAAGTTTATCGATAGTAGACACTGGAAGCTCAGTAAATATCCTATTCAAGCATGCTTTCGACAGAATGAAGCTGTCAATGAAGGATGTGTCTCCCTACAACAAATCACTACACGGTTTCACTGGAGATGCGAAGATGCCCCTCGGGCAACTGGAGCATTTTGTTGAAATAGGAAGTCATCCCCGCTCCGTTGTTCGGAAACAAACATTTGTGCTAATAGAAAACCACTCGGCCTACAACACCTTTTTAGGAAGGCCGGCCTTGTCTGACTTCCAAATTGTCCTGGCCCCGTGGTGCCTGATGAAATTTTCGACAGACAATGGAATAGGGGAAGTAGAGGGAGATCAAGACGCTGCTCGAGATTGCTATGTAACTGAACTTCGCAATAACCGTAGGAAGGATAAAGGGAAGAATGCAGAGACTACTCTCTGCATGAAAAACTTGGAAGTATAGCAACTAAAGAAATCCCATCCTCTTCGATATACCAGTGATCCTTTCAATGAATTAGACCCCAGGGATGAAGGGGAGGAGGCCACCGCCGAGCCTGTAGAGGCTATGGAATTTGTATCTGTAGACAAACACGACTCAAGTAGACTATTGAAAATCAGATCTCAACTAAAAGCACAATTGAAGGATCGACTCATTGATTTTCTCCGTCACAACTTGGATATATTTGCATGGACGCACGCTGACATGACTGGAATCTCCCCAGACGTAGCATGTCACGTACTGAACATCAATCCTACCAAGGTGCCAGTAAAGCAGAAAAAGAGAAGTATGGGGGCAGAACGATCAGCAACCCTCGATGAAGAACTAAAAAACCTACTTGCCAATAACTTCATACGAGAAGCCATCTACCCTGAGTGGATCGCTAACCCGGTACAAGTAAAGAAGGCTAATGGAAAGTGGCGAACATGCATTGACTTCTCCAACTTAAATGACGCTTGCCCGAAGGATTGCTTCCCACTCCTCCGAATCGATCAGCTTGTGGACAGCACAGCCGGGCACGAAATCTTATCTTTTATGGACGCATACTCAGGATATAACCAAATTCCTATGCATGCTCCCGATCAAGACCACACTAGTTTCTTCACTGATCGGGGATTGTACTGCTACAGAGTAATGCCTTTTGGACTTAAAAACACCGGAGCTACTTATCAGCGCCTCGTCAACAAGATGTTCGCGGAACTAATAGGACGAACTATGGAAGTTTATGTGGATGACATGCTAGTAAAGTCGAGGAAAGCCAACGATCGTGTAAGCCACCTGGGCGAGATGTTTCAGGTACTTCGCCAATTTGGAATGAAGCTGAATCCTCTAAAGTGGTCCTTCGGAGTATCATCAAGAAAGTTCTTGGGATTCATCGTCCATGCCAGAGGAATTGAAGCAAACCCCGAACAAGTCCGAGCTCTGAAAGATATCAGGATACCTTCCACTCGAAGAGAAATGCTAAGCCTAAATGGGAAAGTGGCCGCCCTAAGCAGATTCATCTCTAAAGCGACTGACAAGTGCATCCCTTTCTTCGAAGCTCTAAAGAAAGACAAAGGAAAGTTTGAATGGACTGACGAATGCTTAACAACCTTCCTTAACCTAATCGAACACCTCCAGAGACCACCAGTACTCTCAACTCCAAACGAAGGCGAAGAGCTATACCTATACCTTGCTGTGTCATCTCCTGCTCTAAGCGCCGCTTTGGTGAGAGAAGACAACCGCGCGCAGCGGCTAGTATACTTTGTAAGCAAGAGGTTTACGAGGGCAGAAGCCAGATATCCTAAACTTGAGAAGCTGTCATACTGTTTACTAATCACATCACGGAAACTACGATTACAATCTCATTCCATCAGAGTTCTAACCGATTAACCGCTAAGATAGGTACTCCATCGTCCCGACACTTCTGGGCGACTACTTAAATGGTGCAATGAACCGAGTCAATATGATATCACCTACCATCCTTGCACCGCCATCAAGGGACAAGCCATGGCCGATTTCATTGCCGAATTAACTACTAACGAAGGTAAGGAGCAATCTGAAATAGCAAAAGACATCAAGTGGAATCTCTTTGTGGATGGAGCATCAAACGAACAAGGCTCGGGGGCAGGTATTATAATAATCACTCCCAGGGAAAGGAAGCTACACTATGCTCTAAGGTTGGAATTTGCTGCCAACAACAACGATGCAGAATATGAAGCAGTAATAGCTGGATTAGAACTTGCCTTAGAGATTGGAGTCGGTTCTTTATGTCTTCATAGTGACTCACAACTTGTTGTAAATCAAATACTAGGAGAATTTCAAACTCGAGGAGAATGACTCACAGCATATCTAAAGAAGACCAAACTGCTACTCGATCAATTGGACCGCTATTTAATCAAACACATTCCTCGAGAAGAGAACCAAGAGCCCGACGAACTGGCAAAGCAAGCTAGCATGAAAGACGGTACCATTTCCGAAACAGTAGCCATCTCAAAGCAAGTAACCCCGAGTTTCGGGCAAGTGAATCTGATAGCTGCAGTCGAAGAAGAAACTTGGATGACTCCCATCCGGAAATTCTTACAAGATGGCACACTGCCCAGCGAGCGTAACGAAGTCAAGAAAATCTTGTGAAAAGCTTCCCGCTACACAATACAAGAAGGCGTCCTCTATCAGCGCGGTTTCTCTAATCCTTTATTAAGGTGTGTCGCTGGAAGGGAAGCCAAGGAAATCATATCCAACATCCATCAAGGAAGCTGCGGAGATCACACTTGAGGGCAGACTCTGGCGAAGAAGATACTCCGATATGGATATTTCTGGCCCACCTTAAACAAAGACGCCTTAGAATTCGTCAAAAAATGTGACAGATGTCAGAAATTCACTAAGATTCTTCGACTACCAACAAATGAGATTACTCAAATGACCAGCCCTTGGCCCTTTGCAGTATGGGGAATTGACTTGATTGGCGAACTACCAGTGGGCCGAGGCGGAGCCAAATATGCTATAGTGGAAGTCGACTATTTCACCAAATGGGTGGAAGCAGAACCTCTAAATAAAATATCTTCGGCAAAAGTTATTAACTTCTTGATCAAAAGTGTTCTATGCAGGTACGGAGTTCCACTCAAAATCATATCGGACAATGGACTTCAGTTTGACAGCGAGGAGTTCGTTGACTGGTGCCAAGAGCATGGAATTCACAAGAGCTTCTCGTTTGTAGCTTATCCCCAGGCAAACGGACAAGTCGAAGCTGTCAACAAAATTCTCAAAACTCTAATCAAGAAGAAACTTAAATAGTCAAAAGGCGCTTGGGTGGATGAACTTCCTACGGCACTTTGGGCCTACCACACATCTTTCAGAACATCAACGGGGCATACTCCTTTCTCTTTGGCATACGAATCGAAGGCCATGCTTCCAGTAGAAACAATAGTGCCTTCCCACCGTAGGATCCACTATAACCCAGAAGAGAACGAAGAACTCCTTCACATGTCTTTGGATCTAATTGAAGAGAGAAGAAATGATGCAGCACTCAAAGTAGCAGCTCACAAGCAAAAAGTGGCAGCACAATACAACTCCAAAGTCAAGCATCGCAGCTTACAAGAAGGAGATCTTGTCCTCAAGCGAATCTTCCTGTGCCCCTGTGCACTAGATCCAATCTGGGACGGACCATATGTAATTCATAAAGATCTCCACAACGGAGCTTATATTTTGTCAACAGTGGACGGAGAAGTGTTCCAGAGGGCATGGAACATCCAACACCTTCGTCGATACTTTTCTTAACTTGTACCGGCCATATGAAGTGAATTAACAAAGAGAATCAGTGGACGTAGGCATTTTCGTGCCGAACCACTTTAAAAACTTGTCTCTTTGTTTAACTTGTTCCTTTATATCTTGGCTGCTTGTTAACTTTATCCTTTTCTGTTGAACAAAATCCTGTGTAATGGCATTTCCATTCAAGACACATCACTGCGCGACTTCACCTGGACGCGACCTAACAGGTACTATACGAATCTATGCCCTCGCCAATGGGAAAATTTTGATCCAGCATCTCTCTGGTGCGGGTTAACTCATTGCTCGCGATCGGCCCTTAAAGCCAACTGTAATGAACCGATTATAAGCCACCGAGTAGGCCGACTATAGCCTAAGTAGCTCATTACGGCGTTCGGCTCGCCGACAACCGTGAACCTACTTTAAACCCCAACATAAAGTGTGGCCAGCCAGGGGTAGTTCACAGTTGACGATCGACACCCACGCTAGCCGACCACCGTAAATCGAATAATACTCACGATTACGGGCCATAATGGCTCGAGTAGTTACTGTGTGCGATCTCGGCTCCGAGTGTCTTAAGTACAGCTGTGGTAAAAAAGGGAAACTCCCTACGGAGGCGTAAGATGGGTGACAAATGTCTCCAGACCCACAGCTAGGGAAAGTGACTACAAAACCCCTTTTCCACGAACTTTAGCACATCGCAGGCCTTCCGTGATTGGAAGTTTTACTATTTCTTATATTTTTATTTTATTTAAAAACTTTCCTCCTATCCTCTATAACGGTCCCTAAAGTACAAGATACAAAATAGGAGACGCTCGCTAATGGGAATAGGAACTCACAACTAGATGACAGGTCACTCAGCTGCATTCCATACTCAGTCATACAAGACATTCAAAGCAACCATCTACGACTAAAACATGAAGGGCGGTACTTTCTTCTTTTGTATATGAATACGTAGCTGTAATTTATTCACGCATCACACTAACATTGCAAGATATGAAACTATACCTTAAGCAAGAACTTGACATCAAACACAATTGAATCACGGGCGTGTGCATAGCTGTATTTTTTATGCAACACACTGAAATAACAAAAGCATTCAAACATGACAGAATCAGCTTAAGTTAAAAATTACATGCCAAGAGAATAGTCGTTCGTTACCAATAACACAATTACAGCTTAAAAGATACACGAATGTTTTGGGACTAGCATAGACAGCAATGTCAAACAGACCGAAAGATATCCAGATTAAGTCAAGGAATCGGCTGCGTCGGGGCTTCACCTCTATCCTGCCGGATTGGAACTCTCGGCATGTTGACCAGAGGTAATGGGCGCTCCAGAGGTCCCGCCTGTCAAATTCAGGAGAGAATCCATTAATAGTCATAAACAATAAGCAATCAAGTTACGAGAAGCTAAAAAGGAAGACTTACCAGCATCTGCTTCTTGATCATCATCCTCTAACTGCACACCAACCTCCTCAGCAGTAACAGCCGCATACCCTCTTTCACCGCCTCTTTCTCCTACTTGGTGAATTGAGCCGTGACCACATCCATTCCAAAGGCCACGCCACTCTCCTTATCTGCATTGGCCTTAGCCTCCTCCAGGGCCCTTAGATAAATCCTGGCCATGACTCGGGGATAATCATCCATCCAAGATAAGTTGCCATGTTTCCAACTGCGAAAGTATATGTCCTGAAGCATCTCATCCATTATCCCCTCATTCTCCTCAAACTCCCTTATTCGGTCCTTAGAAGCCAACAACTTTACAGTAGCAGCATCCCTCTCCGATTGGTATCGCAAGCAGTCAGCCTGGATGGATTTCCTCATCGCCTCCATCTCCTCCTTCAGCTTGATTTGAATAAGCTCTGCGGCTTCAAGTTTCCCGGATAGCTCCTGTACCCGCTCGAGATCCTCTTTTCGGACCTCATCCACCGTTGCAATAGCCATATCAATCCGTTCCTTACAAGCAGGCTCCAATTTTCGTAACTCTGCTCTGTTGGCCTTTTTCATGGTTTTCTTTAGTTGTCTTGAGGCGGCCTCATGTTAAATCTGGATAGCTTGATCGGCAAGTTGCTTGGCCTAGTCGGAAACCATTGACCGCAGTCGAATGTTAGCACTCATAATTTCTTCTCCAGCCTTGACCAGTCGGGCATGGTGCCCCATCAGCTTCCTGGTTTCCTCAGCAACCCGGTCAATGTTCGCCTTAGCTTCGTCCCCCAAAGTTACAAACCAAGTGGTAAGCAAATCCAGGCCCAGGGACTTAGCTTCATCTAGTACTCTTACCATAGGATTACGAGGGAGCAAGTGCTCACCGGTAGCCTCATCAAAGGTAATATCGCAAGAACTCGGATCCAGATCCAGATGGCTGGCAAACGGATTACGAGCCAAGCCGGGATGATCTATCTGGTTAACGGTAGGATATTCAGACGGGTGCGGAGAAGGTATTAATTCAATATCCTCCTCCGTGGTATCCCTAAGAGGCTGAGTTAGGGACTGAGGACCAGGTGAGGATTCAAACAAGGAACGACTCCACTTCTTCCTTTGGGCATCCTCTTCGATAACTCCAAGAAGAGGGTGGTAGCCGACTACGTATCCAGGGCGGTTGGTCGGAGGCCTCGGTTTAGTTAAAGCCTTGAGAAGTTTGTATTGTTCAAGACGGTGTCGAACATCTGACGTCTTGGCCGCCTTACCCGCTTCTGGGATAAAAACAACGTGTTACAAGCATACATTGAACTGCAACTCAAGAAATATATCAAGTTAAGAAGAGTAAAGAGATGCTTTGTTATACAAACCCCGGGGAGGAGTAGGATACTGCAATAAGTCCTGGATCTCATTCCAGGACGGGAGTTGGCCATAAAATGTTCCTAAATCATTATCATAAATGGAGTCTGCATGAGTCAAAAATTCACCTTGAATCGCAGGAATTGCCTCAGCTGAAGCACTCTTGGAAGATGAATCGGCGCCGGTCTCGGCCTTGTCAGCTTTCTTAGGCTTCTCCACTACAGCCGATCCTTCCTCCAACCCTTCAAAAGCTAGGCGGAGAGCATCGTCTGTCCACTCCTGGATCACACCTGCTTGCTTAGAAGATAAAGCCCCAGTACCATCACCACTCTGTCCGTCGCCACCATCATCGCTATGACCATAACCCTCACCTTCTCCACCACTTCCACTCTCCACCTCACCTCCTTCATCTTCGCCTCTTTCCTCCTCCACATCTTTTTCCTACGGGATGTTTGGACATGTGCTGGGGGAGGGTCCATCGGACTTCTTAAGTCCCTTCCCCCCGGCAATTGGATGTTTCGAGAAGGGTTTCCTTTTGCCACTCTTCGTCGTAGCCCGTCCTTTAGCCTTGGCGGCCTTCTCCTCATTTGTGTCTCTTTGCTTGACCACAGACTGGCATGGCAGAATCAAGTTGAGCCCCAAAAGAGTAACATTCCTGATCAAATAAGAAGCTGCCCTCTCATTTTTCGGAATGGCTTTTATTTCCTCAGCCATCCGAATCAGACGATCGTTCTCTACAACCGTAAAGCCACCTGTTGCTAGCAAGAAATAAAGCACATAAGGAGGAGCATTGCAGTCAGAATGGAAATTATAAATGAGATTCAACTTACAGCCAGAGGTGAAGCGGTAGAAAGAAACAGAGTCATCCGTGACAAAGAACCATTCCTTCTTAAACATGCTAAATTTTGAATATAAGTCCAGGACTTGCTTGAAAGACACGGCCAATTCTAAGCTTATATATGGAGGTCCCTTCTTATAGACTCTCAAGTTATACAGGTACCGGATTTCCCGGTTGGAAGGGGGACGCCCGTATTTCCTCTGGAAGATAATGAACAGACTCACCAAGATGGCATAGGAGTTGGGCTGAAGCTGGAAAGGGGCCACCTTCAAGTATGTGATGAAGTTGGCAATCCAAGCGTTGATCGGAGGGATGGCTCTTCACATGCAGTGACACTTACTGTAAGCAAAATACCCTTCTGGGGGGTTATACGGCATCACTCCTTCCCCCGGCAACATTATATGCGCTCTATCAATACCAAAAATATAACGTCAAGCTGCTCATCTTTGAGGGAGCTGGGAAAGCAGTCAGGCGGTGAGTTCAAGAGCTCATGAGGATCGTACCCGTCTACTAATGATCTCGGGGTTGGTCCATGACGTTCCGGTTCTGCCCGAACTGGGGGCACTATGGAGGGTTCTCCTTTGTCCTTGGATTTCTTCTTGTCAAAACGAGTTTCTACTTTATGAGACATTATCTGCAACACGAGAAAACACATCGTTAGAACGAGGAATGTAGACAAACAAGTACCTACAGTCTGGAATCTCATTCATAAATCAAAACATCAAAGACCATTCGGCACTTGTACTCCTCGAATTCATTCGGTAGTTCGAGGCTAAAAGTCCATTCGGCACTCGTACTCCCCGAGTTCATTCGGTAGTACGAAACTGAGGGCCCATTCGGCACTCATACTCCCCAAGCTCAATCGGTAGTTTGAGCATGAAGTTTGTTCGACAGAAGAAAGCCTCATCTGGTCCCGCAGACAAAACTGGTTCGGTTATATGGTTGATTCGGCATAACAGAAGTTTGGTTTGGCTATTTCAAATAGTGAGGAATAACAGAGGCGTGAAGCCCATACTTATAGGCAAGCGTAGGATGACCGTACCAACTGGTTCGGCACTTGGGCCAAATGAGAGTTTCCAAACTGAGTGATCTAAAACAAAGCGCGATATATGCAGGCATATGCCCCACTTTGGAGGGCAAATGTTGGGCGTATTTCCACCGCACCAGGGCCACCGGACCAAGACCACCGGACCAGAACTCAACCCCACTCACCACAGAACCAAGGCCACCGGACCAAGACCGCCGGACCAAAACTCAACCCCACTCACCACCGAACCAGGGCCACCGGACCAAGACCACTGGACCAGAACTCATCTCCACTCACCACCGGACCAGAACTCAACTCCAACACCACCGGACCAATCCATGCTTTCACCACCGAACCAATGCTACCGAACCAAAGTGAAGAAGGCGTTACCGAACCAGCATTGCCAGGCCAGATCACATCATCCAAGGCCCACCAGCAGCTATATACATCCAAGGCCCCTACCCCTAGCTTCACTCTATAAATAGAGGGGTAGGGGTACAACAATGGAGGACAAGGTTTGAGGGCTCAAGCATAGACAGAACTTTGAAACAGCTTTCATACACTTATAATAAAAGCCTTGTACTTGTAATCTGAACAGTGAAAGAGAACAACATATAAAGTGGACGTAGGCACATTCTGGCCGAACCACAATAAATCTGTGTGTCTTTTACAGTTTAGTCCCTTCTTTTTACATATTTGCATAAATCATCCAAATCATTAAGAACAACATAAAATCGACTAAATCATACGAATTGGAGTTGTTTGCCCATTTTTTGTGCAAACAGTAAATACCATCATCGATATATAAAAACATATTTATTTTATGATGAATATTTATAATATTCATACTTAAGAAAGTTGCATCTAATTTTGGTCCAGAGCAAGAAAAGATATTTTTCATAAATAATTATTAATATACAGATATAAAATTTTCAAAATTTGGTGCGACCATTAGCGATTGCTATAGGTTATGCTCCTACTATTCCTGTTAATATAATAATACAAAGCTCCATTTAATGACTAGTTATGTGCTATTAACAAAAAGATCATTTAGCATTGTGCTTAGTGTGGTGTTGCATTACGGGACGATGGAGGTTTGATCCAACAGTCATCATATTTGGTGTCTGAGGTAGTATCCAGTCGGAACTGTATGTTATAATATTGCGAATGTCAATCAGTGTTGTGCTGATGTAAGTTACAAACACAATGGCTGGTTGGTGTTTCGTAATGAGCCAACAACGACGTATGCTCTTTAAGGGGCTAGTATGTAATATCCCTTTTAGAAGGTTAATACAAAGGTTTTTTAGCACAATGGTTAGTGCGTGGTATTTCTTTCTGAAACGATAGGGGTTTGAATCCCATGATCGTCATAGTTTATCTCTTCTACTGTAACTCATTTACCCACGATAGTTTTAGACCAAGCATCTCGAACTCAAGACAGACCTTATAGAGAATAATTTTCTATAAGAAAAATATGTGGCATAGAAATCATATTTCTTATTCCTTATTAAGCATCTATAGATATTTCAAACAATTCCATTTTCGATGTCTCTTTATGAAGTAGAGATGACCATTCACCCTCACTTCATCCTAATCATGCAAAAATTACTTCCATTCTTAAACTTTCGCTTTCTATTTTAAATGGCCAAACATTTCAAAGAAAAATCCTTTACTACAATAATGCACTGGATTTCTTTACAAAAAATGTGTCCAGTCATCCTTAACTCATTAAGGAGGTCTAATAGTTGAACTTAAGTAAGCAAATAGAAAAAACCATTTCAGTGATCAAATTCTTAGGTCTGTCCGTAGTCATTTTGTTCTAGTGTTCTTCCCAACACAACAAGATCCCTATCGTGTTATTGAACACATATTCTCGCACTAAGGTACAATTGATCATTTTAGACAAAACAATTTCATCAAAATTTCATATGTTATAAACATGTCTATTCATCGTACATCTTTTGTATGTGATCTAATATCCATACTCTTGTACTATTTTCGAGTTCAAAACTTATTTAAGTCAACACATGTCTAGGGAAAATTCACATTTAATCGACCAAGAAAAGAAATTTTTAGTTCTTATATTATTCAACTCTTGCATCGGTTTTTAAGTTACGACAAGCAAAAGATTAATTTAGCAGTAAGTAAATTTTACATTTCTTCATTAATCTTTAATTTAGTTCGATTAGTATATTTTGATCGAATTGTTTTATCAATTTATTGCTTATGAAAATTTACTAAAGTATATTATTAAAATATTACATAAGTTCATATACTTATTAGAATGGTTTATTTTTTTAATAAGGCTCCTACTATATTTTACGTCTATTAAAACTCTAAAAGTGATGTAGGAATTTTGTAAATTTCTCTAGTGAGTGTTAGGATCCATTTATTATGTTACCACAACCTTCAAGGTGTGTAACAGATTATTGTTCCCATAAATGGTAAAAAAAACATTATTAGTCATATCTTATATATAACTCCTAACCGTATACTCTTTTGCTCCTAATTGTCTTTATCGCCTCGAGCATACTTAGCAAATCATAAAGTACATTAAATATCCATAACCTATTATTTCGTAATTTCTTAAGGAAAAAATTTCAAGTGTTGATTAAAGTTACAAAATGTTCTTACCATTCTAAAGACAATGTAAACATCACTATAAATATTTTATTGCTTGAGAGTGCTCAATAACCATAAGTATGTATAATATACTATATTTATATTATTGATGGTAGAGAGCAACATCATTTTAGATTTGTAATCTCAAAATAATAATAATAATAAGTATTATCGTTATAAGTACTCATGAGTATTCAGAGCATTTGGTGACATCATTTGCCATTAAGTATTTATTCCCTATAATTAAAAAAACTATTGTGATCCCGTGCTTCGCACACGGCCAAAAAATATGCACATATTTAAATCATTGTTATTACAACTGATTATTATTGTGAATACCATTTTGGGCGTAACTTTCTTCCTTTTGTATGTTCAGTTCAAATTCATACAACATTCACTATATATAAAATAAAAATATCCACGTTAGCAATTATTCACCTTATTCACCTCTTCTCAATAAAGCTACATAGCCCTTGTATGTACAAAAAGGAGCATTGTTCGGTTGAAATTGTGAATACAGATAAACAGAGAAATTTTTTTAACAATAGAGTTCACACATGGATTAGACGGTCCACTTTAGATTAATCTTGGTATTCGTGAGCCATAGTATTCGACAATTTAGAGTTCTACGCATTTATAATATTTTGTCCTAAATGAGGAACATCACATAATATGATATAAAAAACAAAAATATGGAAGTAGTCTAAGATGTGACTTTGCCATGAGCCAATGGTTGGAGAAGTATTGTGATTGAATTTGTATCCTATAGCTTTAAGATGTACTTTGAGAGTATAGCACAAACAGTGGCCGCATTGTATCATAAAAATATAAAATATGTATTATAAATAATTTGTTAAACTATCAACAATTTCATACAATATGGAGCTCAGTGCACTACATGCACATATTACTTCTCACCATTATTTCCATAAAACATAAACGATGAATTCCTTTTTTAGGAGAGCTGGCGGCAGCAGGATAAAAAATTGACTATTTGTTCATAGTAAGGTAAAAAAATGAAATACAGCTGCTGAATCAATTTGCATCATAACAATTTCATTAGTATATGGTATAAATATGTATGAAGCAGCCGAAAAACCAAATGGATTGTAAATAAACACGTTGATAGGAACCAGTTGGTAGACAGCATTTGACAGTCAGAGATAAGTTAATGTATAATAAAATTTCAATATCACAAATTTCAAAACAGCCAAAACAACAGGGAAAGAATCAGAAAACCTCAAGCAACAACGCAGGAAATGAAACAAAAAACCTCAAGCAACAACAACATAGTATGCGTATAGAAAACTATTACATAGGTCTGTTTGATTATTGGAGTACCAAATGTTCTAAAATGATAATATAAATCATTATGATGCAACTGCGTAAAATCATCTGAAGAAATAGCTGTTAACTTTATTCCATACAGCTGGGTAATGTTTTCCCAAAATAACAGCAGCAATCTGAAAAGGTAAAAACTGTACGTGAATAATTTTAATTTCATGGTTATATACTTCAGTTAATATAGGCGGGCTGAACATATTTATATATGAATAGGTTTACCCCCAATACAGTTCCAAAATAAGCGGTGAAAGAATTTAGTGTATACCTTTGTGGTAATAATGGCTGGGTTGAAAACACGAGCAGAAAAACAAAGTTAAATGCCTTTCAGAATGTCATGTTTGAGGTAACTGCGGAGATAAAAGGATACAAATAGAGAGAAATAAAATATACTCAAAGAATCGTACGAAAATACGTATCCTGTGCCCATTTTTCAGAACGATGATTGCTATAAAATGAAGTTAACGTAGGGAATGTAATAACTTATATTTTTAGGTTGTTGTTATTCCAAGTAGACAGTGTGTGCTAATAAATATAAATTAAGGGTGCAATTTAATCAAACATGGAAGATAGTATATAGATGATGTAACGTCCCGCCTTTTCGCATGCTTTAAATTGACACACGTGCCAATTCAAACCATACGCAAGGGCGGATTGTTATGGGGTAAATAAGAAAAACAAGAAAAACAAAACAGAATCTCACAGCGGAAAGATAAAATATAATAATCAAATATACAGTTCATGAAGCTATTTTACAAAAACCTTTGATTATATTTACATAATACATATCAGAGTTACACATACCAATAGCAATGCAATGGAACAGTATGAGTGTAGTGCAATAATACACTAGATAATAGTAATACGTCTTCGTCTTCGTCCTCCAAAGCTAAATCTTCAAATCCTGAAACGCTCGGACTGTCCCGAGCGAATTTGAAAAGACAAAAACACTCGAGTCCGAACTAAAAGATCTAATGTGAGTTAAACTAACAGAAATAAATATGAGTGCAGTAACTCAAAGATGCTCGGGATTCACATCTCTTAAGGATCCGTTAAACTATTTACTATGTAGTAATATTTCGCTATTATAATAGTGTCTATAGTAAAATAAACATACTTTTAAATAGCGTTAAGGAGTGACCCAATATTCCCCTTAACACGTAATAGTCCCAGTAGTCCATCCAATATCATAGTCCCTCCTGATCGAGAAGCCAACAGAGGATACCACACGGGCTACGGGAGAAATCCAAACTCGTATAGGGCACGATAGGGTAGGTGATACGGCACAACTAGGCAATGCCAGGGTGGATATACCAATTACGCTTCCGGGTCGGTGGTAACGCATAGCGCGCAGCTACCGCCCACCTCGAGCCACACCCCCAAATAAAAATCAAAAATGGCCACCGAATCAATCCAAAAGTCAAAGTATAATGTCGAAGGGATGTGTCCGATCAAAGGTGCTACCTTATTAACCCGTCGATCGCTCCTGTTTTAGCCACCTTATGCCAACTCACGGGAGTTGGGTCCACGTATTTACCTCAAAGGAAACGCCGCCACCATCCTACTTCATTCTAGAATCTCCACCGCGTACACGATTGTTAAAGTGGTTTTCGTGGTTGGAAGAGAGTATGACAACTTCCGATCCCGGTCTCTTTAACAACCAAACGTTATTATAACACCGCGGTAATTTAGAATAATCTACTTTCAAAACCAGAATAAAATATCTATTTCAAAACAGTATATATACGACATCCTTTCCATTTGATATTATTTTAAAAAACCCAAAATTAATATAATATCATTTTATTTCAAATATATTTCTTTTCCAAAATCATATTGCTTTAAAATTTATAATAATTGGAAACCAAACATTTGAATTATAACTTTCAAACCATAATACTTCGAAAATTCATAGCTTTAAAACCATAACTTCTAAAACTTGGATGGTTTGGATATTCAAACGGTATATAGAATAAAATAGTTTGCATTTTAAAATTACTTTAAAAAATAAAATAATTTCTGCGACTTACAATTTTATTTCATTTAAAATTAAGTCAAAATCCATAAATTTCAAAATCGCTTTCAGTTTCGTTAACCACTTCAGTTTCAGTATATTTCAAACTTTGAATATTAAACAATTGGAACTAAGGTTAGAAATTTCTATTCAACAATTTAAGGTCCTGTTATTTAGTTTGAAATATTTGCATGATAAACCCGTAATCATTTAAGAAAAACTCAAATTACTTATAAAGAAAATTTCCTTTAATTTATTTATACTAGAAATATTCATTTAATTCATCTTGAATAAAAATCCAGTTATAAATATCATGCCTTTAAAATCTCCAAGTTTAACAAGTTTACATCAACTTATGAAGTTAAATTTTTTAAATAAGCTCAATTCCAAATAAATTTCCAATTTATCTTTCAATCTTAAATTGAGTAGAATCATTTAAACTCTATATATATACACAACATCTTAAACCTATACTTAAACATAAAATATGAATTATCAAACTCCAATTTCAAACTTTTTCATTTTTATTTACCAGATTTATACCTAGCTTAAATTCAACAAAATATCAAAATAATATTTATAAAATATCAAATTTTAATATTTATTAAACCGTATCCTATCCAAACCATAGAAATCTTTTTCAAAAATAATTATATATAGACCGACGGTGTCTGTATAAGATTTTCTATCCTATGGTCAAGTGATACGGATATTTATCATTTCAATCCGCAATTTAAAAATAAAATTTGCGGTTGTATATCATTTCAAACCGCAATCCTAAATGAAACGAAAATGCATAATAACTTGCAGTTTATACAATATAAAATATAGCATTCATTCATCCAAGTATCATTTATCAACCATTTATTCCAATCATCATCCAATTTAAACAAACATCGACATATAGCATATAAAACATAACAGTTAATAAATAACAGGTATTAACCAACAGTTTATATTCAATAATAATTTAATAACTGTTTAACTAGCAGTTTATATGCAAATAAATAAATTTAACTGTCAATTTATATGAAATAATAAAATAAATTAATAGTTAAATTATAAATGCGATTTAACTGAGATAATGAATAAAACATGTCAAACAGTCATAAACAAATTTCTACTCATATCTTAAATCAATTTAACAAACATAAGAAATTTTAGAAGTTGTGAGTGGGTTAAAACACTCACCTTTGGGATTTAAATTGAATTCAAATCCAATTTAAACCCAAAATTTGACGATCTCCAAATTCATCCAAACCAACGTCAACAGATCCGGAATTTTATTACGAACCTAACAAAAAAAATCGTGCGTAAAATGGAGGTCGTATGAGAAAACTATACGTGTTTAATCGTTTGAAAAACAAAATAAAAATTTAAATCAAACAAGCATAACCTACCATCACAACTGGCCACGTCATCACCCCCATCTTCATTCACACACAAAAAAAACATCTACAGGAAATGTTTGAACGAGCCGCCCCCTTTTCTACCGCTGACCACGCCCTATTGGTCGCCATGACCCTCGTGAATTCTGAGCTTTGACCGTGATTTCGCGCTGATCGAAGCACAATTTCAAAAAACGAACAACAGACGCTGTTTCGTATCGTCGAGGTGTTCGGTATATAATTTTTCCAAAATTTTCTAAGGATTTTGAATTTTTGACTTTTGATTTGATTTTTTGAAATTTGAGTTTAGATCTTGGGTTTGCAGCCATTGGGAAGAGAAAGAGTTGAAGAAATGAACGCACAAACAAATGAGAATAGATGGAGGCTAGGGTTTATAATTGGGTTTATATAGATAGGTTAGAAGTAGAGTAGATGGATCCGATAAACAAACGTGCTAACGCTAACATGGCCTAAAAAGCCCGTTCTGACCCCGGAATGAAATTTGTTAAACCCATATATCCAAATAGGTGTTTTAAAATATTCTGAACACGATGGACAATGTTTCACGTCCAAATTCGATCGTATGAAGAAGTTATGCTGAAATCAATATTTTCAAATTGATTTCAAATTGATTTCAATTAAATCGATTTCAAGGCGTTTTGCGTTCGTACGATCAAACAACAAGTCTGATCGCTATGAAACTTGAAACACTACAATAATTCACTGATACGGATCCGATGAAACTGGTTTCGTCGGAATCCGAGTCCGTGACCAAAATGGCTATTTTTATATAAATTAAATAAATTAAGAATTGGTAAATAAATCCAATTTTTATATTTCAGTTTTAGAATTGGAAATTTTTATCACTTGATAATTCTCAAACATTTAAAATGATTTAACAATTTTTAAATGTCAATTTATTGAAGATTAAATCAATATACATCTTCAATTTCATAAAATTCAAAATTATACGTAAATTTCCAAAATTTCCTTTTTATTGAATTAACCTATATTTGTTCCATTCATTAATTTCAAATATAAGGGTTTACCATTGGATTTAAAATTATCACATAAATAGTTTCCGTTTTCAACTAAATTTTTAAATTAACGTAATAATTTCATATTTGATTTCATTTATGTGCAATAAATCCAACTAATAAAAATTAAATAAATTCTCTCACTAATAAATTCAAATCCTATAATTCATAAATTTATAATTCCTTAAACAAATTCCCATCTCAATTTCAAATGTAAATTATTTTACCAATTATAGTACTTATTTCAATTTCTTAAAATCTTTTTATTACGCTTGAATCCAATTTATTTAAATAAGTTTCCAATTTAAACGGATTAGATTCAATTACAATCTTTTACTTGCGCTTAAGTTGAGGTTATAATTATTTTATAACGTATTACTTCCCTAGTTATTATTTTACATCATCCCGTATTAATTTCACAGTTTATCACAATTATTAAAGTAACGCTTAATAAATACGACCCTATAATTATTCAACATTTAAACGAATGTTATTTCATTACCCACTAGTGTAACCTTTATTTACGTTATTATCACTTATTACCAATTCTAATTTCATTAATAAATAAGCAGGTAATTAAAAATATATGTTACAAATTTTGAATTAATCACTATTCATTATTATTGACTTTAATTTAGCATTAATTACCTTGCATTAACATTGTTACTTAAAATCCCTATCCAGTTTCAATTAATATTCAGATGAATACATTTACTCTTTTCGTTATATATTAATTATCACAAGAAACGTTTATTAATTTCAACAACATTGTAGTTACAAATTAGCTACATTGATTGTATTCGTTTTACATTATTATCATTCATTAGAATTTTGTTCAACTTTCCATTTCTTGCAATAACTCATATACTATACTTTTTCATATGAATAAACAAGGTTTCACTAAATAGGATTTATTCAATTCACTCCCTTTAAATTAAATCTATTACAATCAATGTAACATTTCATCAATTACCAACTGACCCAATTATCGCATTTATACTAAGTCATATTATTTAAAGAAATTTACCAAATTTAAATGTCCATTCAAGTTTATAGATTATTACTTGCGTTAACAAAATTCCTTAATTTATTCCAATTACTGTTAATAATGTTTTATTACATTAAATCGATTTAATGTTTTCCTTAAACTTCTCATATTCAATTCATATACAGGTAAAATTCTTTTCACTACTTAAAATCATTTGAATTAATTTCGAATTACTATAAGTAGGTTTTAATTTATTTTATTTTTCTTCAAAATTTAATTAAAAACTTATTAATTTAACCAAATTAAATCCATGAAATTTACGGGTCGTTACACTCTCCTCCACTCAAAACTTTTCATCCCCGAAAAGGAAAAGAAGGGAAACGAAGAACTAAGAAATCAATATACCTTATTCAAACATTAACTTTATAAACAACTAAATTTACAAAATTAATTAATTTAGATAAAATATATCAGTTTATAACCATTAAAAATTTATATACTTAAATTACTAAAGATTGGCAAACATTTTCAAAATATTTCTAATTTCAAAAATTTACGGAAATTTTTTGGCAGAGTCTCCTTTATACGGAGAGGCTCGGGAGAAAATATAATATTAAATATAATAGTATACAACATATATATTTCAAATTAATATATCCCTACACGGGAAAATATATAAAATAGCGCTATAAACCGTAATCCGAAACATACCTATTTGTCGGGCAATTTACGCTTAATTTATGGAACCAAAAGCAGTAGCAATTGCTTCCACAACCTGCATTTTACTTATAAAAATCCAAAGGGTTAAAAATTTATATAAAGTGAAATATTTAAGTGGTTTCAATCACTAACAACAAATCAATACAACAACCATCAATTTCAACAAACAGCATACACAACAAATACAAAACAACCATTCAATCAAACAAACAAATTGTTCGGGTTCAAAACTTTTAAATTGTACGAAATGAAGAATAAACCATCAAGTGCATCATTTACTCAACAGTCTTAGATAAAACTAAATAGATTATTCATTCACCCCAAATCCAATTTTAAAGTATCATTGCCCAAACAACCATCACTAACCAACAACAAATCCAAACAACAATCATCTTAACTTATTATTAATTTCATTTCATACGTTTGTTGTTTGATTTTCTTTTTATTTATACAGTGATTATCTTTTAAATTTACATTTACTCATTAAATGTTTGCTTCATTTATTTTTACTTATTACTTACAATTATTCACTTTATTTCTATCAAAAATTTTCACTTATTCATATCATGAATTTTCCTTTTATTATTTTACATTATTCATCTTCCTGTTTATTAGAATAATTAACTTTAACATTTGCTTAAGTTTATAATCATCTATTTATGATTCTTACCTTTAGTTATATTTAAATATAGTAAAATTCCAATTGTAACTTAAGTTTACAACAATTACAACATCATATCCTTGTTTATTAAAGAATTTCATTACCTCAAGTTTATTTCTTGTATAATATCTATTACATCCTCTTATTAATATTTCAACTTTTAATATTTGGTAAGTTATATACATGCTTTTAAGGAATGTAATTGAAAGTTATACAAGTTTTCCCATTTCTTTTAATTAATTCATTGTTCAATAAATTTTTACCCTTTTCCTTATAAGTTACAATTTCAACTTCCTTTTTACCTCTTTTATAACTTAGCCTTAAATCTCTTACCTAAATTAGAGGTTTCAATTATTAATTACTTACCTTTCATTTCACTACACTAAGTGAAACAACTAATTAACGGAAATTTAAGAATTTAATACTGGGTTAAATTTCAAATTATTTTAAAATAATAGATAAATATATTCTTTACAACTTATATATCTCTAATTATATTAAAAACAATTCAAAATTTATATATTTTCAAAAATGAATCTATAGTAGAACTACTACATTGGCCTTTCCCTTTCGAAACTCGAAAATGAAAGTCGATGATGCGGCCACCATCACCGAAATTATTTTCCAGCGATAGAGAGAAAAGTACAAAACTTATTTTTCTCCAAAATCATCTTTATTAGAAAATACTTCTAAACAATATTATTATATTCCAAAATTTATTCGGAAGAAATTTCAAAACCCCGGAACTTAAGTTCTAAATTTCCGAATGTCATTTATTTTAGTTTTCAATCTTATTTCTATTATTATTTATACACTTTATTGCCTAGCAACCAATCTATTGCAGCCAAACATAGACATCATTTGAAAAAAAATTATATATAGAAAATATAGTAGGCAAAATTATTTCATTCACCTATATTAAAACAAATATTATGTCGGTCTGTCCTATTAAGTGCTTAGAAATCCCTATTGATGTCATAGCGTCCCATGCATCAACCAGAATTTATAAATACAAAACGGAATAGATTAACACAATATTAAAACCTTTTTAGAACACTAACAAATACGCTCTCTCATATATATACACTCAGCGACTCCCATAGGGTATTACTACCCTATTAGTAGAGAGTCAAACCCCACAAAGCTAAGGTTTATCGCTAAACCAAAGCTCCGATACCAGATGTAACGTCCCGCCTTTTCGCACGCTTTAAATCGACACACGTGCCAATTCAAACCATACGCAAGGGCGGATTGTTATGGGGTAAATAAGAAAAACAAGAACAAAAACAAAACAGAATCTCACAGAGGAAGGATAAAATATAATAATCAAATATACAGTTCACGAAGCTATTTTACAAAAACCTTTGATTATATTTACATAATACATATCAGAGTTACACATACCAATAACAATGCAGCGGAACAGTATGAGTGTAGTGCAATAATATACTAGATAATAGTAATACGAATCTTCGTCTTCGTCCTCCAAAGCTAAAACTTCAAATCCTGAAACGCTCGGACTGACCCGAGCGAATTTGAAAAGAAAAAAATACTCGAGTCGGAACTAAAAGATCTTATGTGAGTTAAATTAACAGAAATAAATATGAGTGCGGTAACTCAAAGATGCTCGGGATTCACATCTCTTAAGGATCCGTTAAACTATTTACTATGTAGTAAATTTCTCTATTATAATAGTGTCTATAGTAAAATAAACATACTTTTAAATAGCGTTAAGGAGTGACCCAATATTCCCCTTAACACGTAATAGTCCCACTAGTCCATCCAATATCATCGTCCCTCCTGATCGGGAAGCCACCAGAGGATACCACACGGGCTACAGGAGAAATCCAAACTCGTACAAGGCGCGATAGGGTAGGTGACACGGCACAACTAGGCAATGCCAGGGTCGATATACCAATTACGCTTCCAGGTCGGTGGTAACGCGTAGCGCGCAGCTACCGCCCACCTTGAGCCACAACCTCAAATAAAAATCAAAAGTGGTCACCGAATCAATCCAAAAGTCAAAGTATAATGTCGAAGGGATGTGTCCGGTCAAAGGTGCTACCTTATTAACCCGTCGATCGCTCCTGTTTTAGCCACCTTATGCCAACTCACGAGAGTTGGGTCCATGTATTTACCTCAAAGGAAACGCCGCCGCCATCCTACTTCATTCTAGAATCTCCACCGCGTACACGATTGTTAAAGTGGTTTTCGTGGTTGGCAGAGAGTATGACAACTTCCGATCCCGGTCTCTTTAACAACCAAACGTTATTATAACACCGCGGTTATTTAAAATAATCTACTTTCAAAACCAGAATAAAATATCTATTTCAAAACAGTATAAATACGATATCCTTTCCATTCCAAAACAAACTCATTTGATATTATTTTAAAAAACCAAAAATTAATATAATATCATTTTATTTCAAATATATTTCTTTTCCAAAATCATATTGCTTTAAAATATATAATAATTGGAAACCAAACATTTTAATTATAACTTTCAAACCATAATACTTCGAAAATTCATAGCTTTAAAACCATAACTTCTAAACTTGGATGGTTTGGATATTCAAACGGTATATAGAATAAAATAGTTTGCATTTTAAAATTAATTTATAAAATAAAATAATTTCTGCGACTTACAATTTTATTTCATTTAAAATTAAGTCAAAATCCATAAATTTCAAAATCGCTTTCAGTTTCAATAACCACTTCAGTTTCAGTATATTTCAAACTTTGAATATTAAACAATTGGAACTAAGGTTAGAAATTTCTATTCAACAATTTAAAGTCCTATTATTTAGTTTGAAATATTTGCATGATAAACCCGTAATCATTTAAGAAAAACTCAAATTACTTATAAAGAAAATTTCCTTCAGTTTATTTATACTAGAAATATTCATTTAATTCATCTTGAATAAAAATCCAGTTATAAACATCATGCCTTTAAGATCTCCAAGTTTAACAAGTTTACATCAACTTATGGAGTTAATTTTTTTAAATAAGCTCAATTCCAAATAAATTTCCAATTTATCTTTCGATCTTAAATTGAGTTGAATCATTTAAACTCTTTATATATACAACATCTTAAACTTGTACTTAAACATAAAATATGAATTATCAAACTCCAATTTCAAACTTTTTCATTTTTATTTACCAGATTTATACCTAGCTTAAATTCAACAAAATATAAAAATAATATTTATAAAATATCAAAATTTAATACTTACTAAACCATATCCTATCCAAACCATAGAAATCTTTTTCAAAAATAATTATATATAGCCGACGGTGTCTGTATAAGATTTTCTATCCTATGGTCCAGTGATACGGATATTTATCATTTCAATCCGCAATTTAAAAATAAAAATTTTCGGTTGTATATCATTTCAAACCGCAATCCCGAATGAAATGAAAATGCATAATAACTTGCAGTTTATACAATATAAAATATAGCATCCATTCATCCAAGTATCAATCATCGACCATTTATTCCAATCATCATCCAATTTAAACAAACATCGATATAGGGCATATAAAACATAACAGGTAATAAATAACAGGTATTAACCAACTGTTTGACTAGCGGTTTATATGCAAATAAATAAATTTAACTGTCAATTTATACGCAATAATAAAATAAATTAATAGTTAAATTAAATAAATGCGATTTAACTGAGATAATGAATAAAACATGTCAAACAGTCATAAATAAATTTCTGCTCATATCTTAAATCAATTTAACAAACATAAGAAATTTTAGAAGTTGTGAGTGGGTTAAAACACTCACCTTTGGGATTTAAATTGAATTCAAATCCAATTTAAACCCAAAATTTGACGGTCTCCAAATTCATCCAAACCAGCGTCAACAGAACCAGAATTTTATTACGAACCTAACAAAAAAAATCGCACGTAAAATGGAGTTCGTATGAGAAAACTATATGTGTTTAATCGTTTGAAAAACAAAATAAAAATTTAAATCAAACAAACATAACCTACCATCACAACTGGCCATGTCATCACCCCCCATCTTCATTCACGCGCAAAAAAAAAACATCTACAGGAAATGTTTGAATGAGCCGCCCACTTTTCTACCATTGACCACGTCCTATTGGCCGCCACGACCACCGTTTGCCACGCCAAAGGTGATCATCCACTCGCCCATGATGAGCCGCCTCTCCCCTAGCATCGACCCCCCTTCCAGTGTCGGCCGCCGCCATCCCATGCTTAGGGTTTGCCGAACCATAAAAGCAAAATTCCCGTCTCCTTAGATCGAAATAGCACAAGCGACCACCACCGTCTCGAAGCCCACGACGCGATCTAAAATACCCATATTCCAATTTCTCTAATTGAGATCGAAATCAAAAACCCCCAAATCGTCGCGTAGGGTTCCTGAATTCCGAGCTTTGACCGCGATTTCCCGCTGATCGAAGCGCAATTTCGAAAAACGAACAACAGATGCTGATTCGTATCGTCGAGGTGTTCGATATATAATTTTTCCAGAATTTTTTGAGGATTTTGAATTTTTGACTTTTGATTTGATTTTTTGAAATTTGAGTTTAGATCTAGGGTTTGCAGCCATTGGGAAGAGAAAGAGTTGAAGAAATGAACGCACAAACAAATGAGAATAGATGGAGGCTAGGGTTTATAATTGGATTAATATAGATAGGTTAGAAATAGAGTAGATGGATCCCATAAACAAACGTGCTAACGCTAACGTGGCCCAAAAAAGCCCGTTCTGACCCCGGAACGAAATTTGTTAAACCCATATGTCCAAATAGGTGTTTTAAAATATTCTGAACGCGATGGACAAAGTTTCACGTCCAAATTCGATCGTATGAAGAAGTTATGCTGAAATCAATATTTTTAAATTGATTTCAAATTGATTTCAATTAAATCGATTTCAAGGCGTTTCGCGTTCGTATGAACAACGAACAAGTCCGATCGCTATGAAACTTGAAACCCTACAATAATTCGCTGATACAGGTCCGATGAAACTGGTTTCGTCGGAATCCGAGTGCGTGACCAAAACGGCTATTTTTATATAAATTAAATAAATTAAGAATTAGTAAATAAATCCAATTTTTATATTTCAGTTTTAGAATTGGAAATTTTTATCACTTGATAATTCTCAAACATTTAAAATGATTTAACAATTTTTAAATGTCAATTTGTTGAAGATTAAATCAATATACATCTTCAATTTCATAAAATTCAAAATTATACGTAAATTTCCAAAATTTCCTTTTTATTGAATTAACCTATATTTATTCCATTCATTGATTTCAAATATAAGGGTTTACCATTGGATTTAAAATTATCCCATAAGTAGTTTCCGTTTTCAACTTAATTTTTAAATTAACGTAATAATTTCATATTTGATTTCATTCATGTGCAATAAATCTAACTATTAAAAATTAAATAAATTCTCTCACTAATAAATTCAAATCCTATAATTCATAAATTTATAATTCCTTAAACAAATTCCTGTCTCAATTTTAAATGTAAATTATTTTACCAATTATAGTACTTATTTCAATTTCTTAAAATCTTTTTATTACGCTTGAATCCAATTTATTTAAATAAGTTTCTAATTTAAACGGATTAGATTCAATTTCAATCTTTTACTTACGTTTAAGTTTAGGTTATAATTATTTTATAACGTATTACCTCCCTAGTTATTACTTTACATCATCCCGTATTAATTTAACAGTTTATCACAATTATTAAAGTAACGCTTAATAAATACGACCCTATAATTATTCAACATTTAAACGAATGTTATTTCATTTCCCATTAGTGTAACCTTTATTTACGTTATTATCACTTATTACAATTCTAATTTCATTAATAAATAAGCAGGCAATTAATAATATATGTTACAAATTTTGAATTAATCACTATTCATTAATATTGACTATAATTTAGCATTAATTACCTTTCATTAACATTGTTACTTAAAACCCCTATCCAATTTCAATTAATATTCAGATGAATAAATTTACTCTTTTCGTTATTTATTAATTATCACAAGAAACGTTTATTAATTTCAACAACATTGTAACTACAAATTACCTACATTGATTGTATACGTTTTACATTATTATCGTTCATTAGAATTCTGTTCAACTTTCCATTTCTTGCAACAACTCATATACTATACTTTTTCATATGAATAAACAAGGTTCCACTAAATAGGATTTATTCAATTCACTCCCTTTAAATTAAACCTATTACAATCAATGTAACATTTCATCAATTACCAAATGACCCAATTATTGCATTTATACTAAGTCATATTATTTAAAGAAATTTACAAAATTTAAATGTCCATTCAAGTTTATAGATTATTACTTGCGTTAACAAAATTACTTAATTTATTCCAATTACTGATAATAATTTTTTATTACATTAAATCGATTTAATATTTTCCTTAAACTTCTCATATTCAATTCATACACAGGTAAAATTCTTTCCACTACTTAAAATCATTTGAATTAACTTCGAATTACTATAAGTAGGTTTTATTTTATTTTATTTTTCTTCTAAATTTAATTACAAACTTATTATTTAACCAAATTAAATCCATGAAATTTGAGGGTCATTACAGATGAAATACTTAATACCATTGTTGTAGCCGATCATAAAACAAAGCACATTAAAATGTAACTGATACTGCTTTTACACGCACTGTACAAAAAGTATATCGGCAAAAAGGGAAAGTAAATTGTAAAGTTGGAAAAATCAATCCATAACTTCTGAGAGCTTCAAATTTTTATCATAACAACCAAAAAGGTAAAACTAAATAAGAGTAAAACATAACTTCTAATATAATTACTGTTAGAAGCATATAACGTCTAAAGTATTTGCAAAAATGAAAGAGTCAAAGTTATCTCGTAAAATAACCATTTATTTTTCTCTTTTCTTGTCAACATGTGTGTTCATGCTATGAAAGTAAACGTTATACATGCAGATAAGATTAATAAAAGGGATTAAGTGAGTCTCAAATTTATAGTTGAGTGTTAAAGCTGTAGTTGTAAAGCAATAACGTTACATGTTATCAATCAAACAATAGACGGTGGTAGAGAAATAAATTGTTGTCTAAAAGTAAAAAGTACGTGGTAAAGTTTTCATCGAGGGAATATGAAAAGTATATTGGCATGAATGATATGTAAAGGAAACAAAACTGACCTGCTACCTCAAGAGGCGCTACTCCAGGCAGTGTTGCTTCAAATAAATTCCAATGCGCCGGAGAGATGTCAAATAAAGATTCTAGAAGTTTAACCTTCAGTTTGTTCTTACAACGGCTTTGAAATTCCATCTACAACTTTATTACTCCTCTTGTTTTTTCTTTCTGGATAAAACATGTAACCAAATTTGTTAGTATTGATATTGTCTCGGTGCTACTTAAAAATGTTAGATATAAAGATGAAAGTGCAAAAAAAAGCACCGATGAGTCTAAATATACCATAATGATAAAATAGGAATATAAATTTATAAGATGACATTATAAAAGAAAGAACTCCTAATTATAGATCAAAACATGGGTTCTAATTTTAATTTATTACAAATGCTCCATAATACAACTAAAAATTTAACATTAAACCAATATTGTTCTACGTAGAGGACGATATGATTACTTGTACTGGATTGCTCTATAGAATAAAAAAATTTATAATGCATATACATGAGCTTAATTTTTTAGCTTCAAATGGTAAAATTTGATAACAGTTTGATTTGTGGATTTTTATTAACTTATCGTATAGTGTTTATTTTTTATCCATGGATATATGCGTGAAAAAGTACTTAGGCGCTAACTTGAAGTTATTGACATATACTAAATAGAATAATAATATTTTGAATGTAAAAAAAAGCGGAAAAAACATTATTTCAATAATAAGAAGATAAATGGATTAAATTCCATTCAACAAAAAGATCAACTAAAGAACAATATATCACAAAAGTATTCCCCGAGCAAAAAAATTCACAAAATGTGGACAGGAATTTTGGCATAGAACTCTATCACATGGCAAAGATGTACAGTACACATCAAGAAAAGTTTTTAAACCGGGCATTTGCTCGGTTGATAAAACCGAGCTGCTCGGTATTTATAAACTAAGTGCACAACTTTGTTTTGCCTGCAATGTGTGTTACATGATCAGTTTATGCTTAGTTAAAAATTATGAAATATAATGGCTAATTGAAAATATTTTGTTATCTAATTAGCGGACAAACAATATTTTCAGGAGAAACATGCCTGTGATATTTGTTCATTGTCTGTAAGAATTATTATCCATCTTTAAAAAAAATTCAAAAAAAAAGTTTCAATGATCAACCCAGAATTGTCTAATATGTCTATACCAATAAATAAATCAGGTTTCTAGTGTTTGAACCAAAACATAATTAAACTTAAAAGGTTAGCATTACTTATTCAACACAGTTTTAAGGAAATCTAGATCTATTAAGTTCAAAAGATGGAGTCGCACTTTATATGCAGTGAGTTCAACCCAGAATAGCCATGAGTTATATTAAGAGAGCATGGTTCGTTCGTTTATTGTTGAATTTAGTTAAGCATCACCAAATTTATAGTAACATTCTTAATCTACTACAACCAGTCAAAAAATTTATGTGTAGATCTTGATTTCGAAGCTTAATTAAGATTCATAGAGACAAAACATTGTTACAATATGAATCAAGTCGTAAATGTTCAAATCAGCTGCAACATTTTCTAAACATTAATCGGTAAATTCTATTTGGTTGATTCTTTTTTCCAAGCCATGAAAAAAGAATTCAATATCATGTTAGTCTACACAAAGTCTATCATGTTAGTCTATACAAAGCCTTTTTATGCTTAGCGGGATTTTCTGAATTATTACTGTAATTAGTTCTGATACTATAATTCCCTTATAACCAAGTCAACACGGATATAACAATAAGTAAATAAAACTTATATCTGCCACAACATTGGGAAGAATATTTTTTATAGATAGAAAATAAAATGCCAAAGTTATATATTTAACTCATGTACTGCTTTCAAGTAACCTGTAAACAACATAATTGAACCATATTTCACAGATTTGTTGTAGATAAAAATTAACTTTATTAACTTCCAGAGAATATAAATTAAGATGCATAGTTTGTTTTGCATCTGCACCATTCATAATTGTTTCACTTCTTGTACTACAAATTACTACTTCGTAGGGTAAAGTATGACTCAATGTTAAAAAGCATTGGCTTTCAAACATATGCAATATTTATTATGTATTATATTGGAATATCTCACAATTAAAAGGAATTTTATTTCAATGTCGATTAAAATCAAAACAAAAAAAGGATTTTCAATATCAAAATAGACTTAGGGATCAGTACAATTGAAGTATCACACATACGTAAAGAAATAAATAAATATTTTAAAATTATCATTTTCTTGTCTATGTTAGCAACCAATATTACAATGGACATTTACAATCAGTGGTAAAAATAACTATACAGCGATTTTCCAACATTGTTTAACCAAAATCAAAACTAATATTTTATGCCAGAGAATTTTCCTTTATTTTATCTAAGTCCAACTTGTTCATACTTATTGGACACGAGGAGAATAAAGGTGACAACAATTTATAATTGAAGTACGTGTACATTTTTCTTTGACCCATATGTGCATGCTGCAACTTTGCCTTCATTTTCTTTATATGATCTGCCAATAATACGTGCATTATTAACTTTTTAAAATATTAATCAATTTCAAATAGACCATTTTAAGTATTCTACAATAATTTTTCCTAACAATAATGTATTTGTTGCGAGTCTATTTCCACCGAAGCCAAAACTAAAACATGTTGGTTTAAATAGGAAATAACTATTTCACCTGCTAGCCATACGGATTAAACGCATTGATTGAAGAATTAGTCATTCTTTTCCGTCTACGTTATCAATTAGTGTATGCCTATTTGTCATTTTCCTAATTCGGTTTTCCATATGACACTATATAAAACCAAATGGGACGTAGTATTTTTAATGTTGTTTTTAAATTTTGAAACCGACACATCGTCCTACAGTTAAGCAGGAAAACTGCAGCAGTAAAATTTAATGCAAAATGCATAATCAAGATTTAGACATAGGCACCATTTGATTTTATCATAAGAAATGCCAAATCATTTTACCCCTGTAAGCACTCATCATGTTCAAAATAAAACTGGAAATTTTTTCCCTTTCTTTGTCTGTTTCCTTTGGTGTAAGGCCACTTAAAACAAATCATATAGCATTTATCTATCTATATATAGTCATATGTGTTAAATATAAATAGAAATTATGAATGACCCAAAATTCCAGTGAGAACAAAGAGATTGGACTTAATATCAATTATGACAACCATAATCAATCTATAATTTCTTTTGTTTATCATGATGGTTTAATGGAGATGTGTTATTCGGTCCTTATATAGACATGTGTCTCCTATAGTATCTGATTTTGACTTTCATAATTCCCAGAATAAATGTACTTCATGTTCTCTTCATATAGAAAACATTGCTTTTCATGTTGGAAGAAAACACCATTTTTGACTATCTTTTCATTTATAATCAAACATACCAAACCAAGGTTTTTCTATGGAAAATAAGTCTGACAAACCCAAAACACAATGCATGTGGTGTGAAATAAAATTACCTGACTGCACCCAAATTCCAATGCATTGGAGAGCTGTCAAACAAAGCTTCCAGAAGTTTAAACTTCAGTTGTTCTTGCCCCCGCTTTGAAATTCCATCTACAACTTTATTACTCCTCTTATTTTTTCTTTCTACATAAAACTTGTAACCAAATTTGTTAGTATTGATATTGTCTCCGTGCTACTTAAAAAATTGTAGATACAAAGATGAAAGTGCCAAAAAACAGCATTGATGAGTCTAAATATACCATAATGATAAAATGGGAATATAAATTTATAATATGACATTATAAACTAAAGAACTCCAAATTATAGATCAAAACATCGGTTCTAAATTTAATTTATTACAAATGCTCCATAATACAACTAAAAATTGAACACTAAACCAATATTGTTCTACATAGAGGACGATATGATTACTTGTACTGGATTGCTATAGAGAATAAAAAAGTTTTATTGCATATACATGAACTTAATTTTTTAGCTTCAAATGGTAAAATTTGATAATAGTTTGATTCATGGATTTTTATTAACTTACCGTATAGTGTTTATTTCTTTATCCATGGACATATGCGCGAAAAAATAATTAGGCGCTAACTTGAAGTTATTGACATATACTGAATAGAATAATAATATTTTGAATGTACAAAAATGCGAAAAAACATTATTTTAATAATAAGAAGATAAATGGATTAAATTCCATTCAACAAAAAGACCAACTAAAGAACTATATATCACAAAAGTATTTCCTGAGCAAAAAAAATTCACAAAATATGGACTGGAATTTTGGCAAAGAACTCTATCACATAACAAAGATGTACAGTACAAATCAAGAAAAGTTTTTAAACCGGGCATTTGCTCGGTTGATAAAACCGAGCTGCTCGGTTTTTATAAACTAAGCGCATATCTTTATTTTGCCTGCAATGTGTGTTACATGATCAGTTTATGTTTAGTTAAAAATTTACGAAATATAATGGTTAACTAAAAACATTTTGTTATCTAATTAGCAAATAAACAATATTTTCAGGAGAAACATGCATGTGATATTTGGTATGTCTATAGATGCTAGTATGTTATAGAAGTGATCGATATATAAGTTGCTATGCAACTTATAACTTTTCTAACATACCCCTTGATAATATTTTTCTTGAAAACTTAAGCACGTATTTTATTTCAGAAACCAACTATGGCTGCAAAAGTTAAAGTAATGTATCCAAGATTCAAATTAACATATGTGATACATTAGAACTTTAGATATTAAGATTGTAGAGAAATTATTCAGATATAAATAATACCTAGAAGCCATTTAAATCTATAAAAAATAGTAGTACTTAGATCATAATGTTTCAAAATTAATACCCGTATCATAGTTCATATAATAAAAAAATAGCAAAGCTTCTAGCATTACAAATCCTAAACAACCATAACACTACATCGGTATTTTTGCAAGTATGAAATTAGCAGTAAAAATCCTGTTTGTACTTGATTACAAAATGATGAGAAAAATTTGATGATGCTGTCATCGGATTTGTATTATTTGAAACCCCAATTCGATATTTTACTGCCATCATACCGGACCACATTGCGGACAGTACACAAACATAAACTAAAATTTTAATTTCTTCAAACAGTTTGAGCATAACCCACTATTTGAACTATACACGATCTGTTAAAAAATGATGAAACACTATAATCATCAAAGAAATACCTGAGGTTTGAATATCTAAGATTTTAATTTCTTCAGAAAGCTATATTGTTTAAGGTATGCATTAACATGCACCATGTGGTTGCAGAAAGTATTAGAATACGAAGCATTTAGCTACATCATGCAGATGTAGAAAGTATTAAAATGAAACAGCCTAAAATAATGCAAGCTTGTCAAAATGAAAATTTTAGACACATCCATGGGAGGAAATAAACACTACATAACCAAGCATTTAGCCATAGATAACATCCAACTGATATATTGCTTAGCCATATCCAGCAATCATAGTTAGCAATAAGAAACTACAAAATCAAAGCATAAGTTTTGTCAGCTCATACTATCACACATATTAAATTTGTGCAATCCAGCATTCATAGTATATTAATAAGATACTACAAACCAAACCCTTTTATTATCTCAAGTAGAAGAAGTTTAAACATGTGATTCCCCTAAAGTCACAACCTGACGTTTTTTTACTGTGGATGGTTTTAGAATACTAAGGATTCAAGCAGTTGAGAAAATATTATTGAACTTGCTTAAACCATTTAGAATTCCACCGAAATGCGGTAATAAATATTGCCTCGATGAAAAATCGATAATTACCTGGGCCTATTTCAAAGAAGATCGATAGAATGAGCAAGATCAAAAGTGACATTGATGTGGTGTTAGCTATCTACTGATCCTTTGACCCGAGCTTAAGCCGAAGAAAACTGCTAATCGGCAATGATGAGATGAGGCAGATCTTAATCACATGTCGCGATGGTGTTGGCTATATTTTAGGTAAATGATATATGACATATTTCATTTAGACTCAACTCGAAGATCCCTCTACTCCTCCGTCTCGCGTCTTGAAAGAAGATGAAAAAAAGAAAATTGATTTTGGGCATAAATCGAGGAAATGAATATTTAGGTTTCTAGTAGAAGAAGAAATGAAAACGAAAGAAGTAATTATACACGCGATGTTTGATTTCAAAAAATGCTCCGGAGCCTTGTGCGAATATAGATCTCGAGACTGTTTGTTTGCCAAAATTCAAGGGGGCCTGTGTGCTCTTAAAATTAAACTCACTAATAATATAATAGTATAGATTAACGTTTAAAATCCTATTTTTATTAATATATATATTATATAAGACTGCCTTGTCTAATCATAAAATTTATTAAAATAGGCAAGCAAATATCAAAGAGCGACTCCAAATTGGCTTCCTCCTTTATTCTCTTCCTCTACATAATCCTATTTCTTTACTATTTCCTATTCCTCACTCGGTCTTTCTTTTCACCGATGTATTTAGAACCAGATCTAGAATAAGTAAGGCTTCAGGCTTTGCTCTTTCGAAAACCAACATTTCTCCACCTGCTTCATCATCGCCCTCATCACTTAGTTATGGAAAAGCCTTTATGCCAACTGTGAAAATTCCTATCTAGATAGCTAATTTGGATCCATCCAACTTTCCGTTATTATCCCACTTTACTTGACGTAACTTCGGATGTGTAAGTGGCTTTACATTGATTGGTTACTGTTATGATGTGATTAGAAATTGAATTTACAACTACTAGATTTTTTTATGTTAGTTAAATTGAATTTATGATGTGATTAGAAATTGATTGGTTACTGTTTAGTATATTTTAAATTGTCATTCCAGATAAATCTGATTTATATTGAATTTAATTACCATTTAATTTTATATTGAAATTTAAGTTGCCAATTAAATACCTGTTAATGATAACTTGTAAATTGTTAGTAGTTATTGGTTGATTTCAATGATGATTGTGTTGTATGTTCAATTATTGATATTTGGGTGATTGGATGGATGTTATTGGTTGACATTTTGGATGATTGGATGTCATTTATGTTAATATGTCTGTTATCCCCATGGGTTGAAATGATACATACCTAAATGATCTTGTAGATTATGGAAAAATTGTTATGCGTTGAAAAGATAAACCTGAGCGGTTTACATTGATTTGGAAATGTTGATTTTTGGTATTGGTTGAAATGACATAAACCCATATAATTTCTTGAATTTTGATTTTATTTGGAATTGAATTATTTTAAGGGCTTGAGTTAATTCAAACATTGGATTTATTTTAATCAGATGATTAAGATTGATATTTCGAATTATTGGAAACCCTTTAGATAATTATATTCACATTGTACCCTTGACAGGAGATGAAAATAATGTAACATCTATGAAAAATTGCACTAATATTTATATTTTACTTATTTTGATCTGACTTACATAAGATCATTTAGTTCTAACTCGAGTGTTTTGTCTTTTCATTACGTTCGGGTCAGAATGAACTTTTTCAGTGTTTTAAAGACTATTTTCTGGAGGATGAAGATGAAGATTCAGTATATTATTACAATTTATTATTCCACTGCATTTTTTCATTCTACTGCGAGATTTGGTGTTTTTTTCCTTTTCTTTCTTATTTACCCCATAAACAATCCTCTCTTTTGAATGGTTTGATACTGACATGTATGGTTTATTGTCGGTTTGAACCGTCCAAAAAGATGGGTCGTTACAGTTGGTATTGGAACCAGGTTTAGACATACCTTAGCCTATTGGTGTTAACTCATTAGAGATATGGTAGTAATATCCTAGAATGAATTGTCTAAGTGTATATACGAGAGCGTGCATTTGTTAATGTTATAAATTGTTTATATAAGTTTTGAAATGAAATAATTTTTCATATTATTATATGTTATATATAAAGGAATAAAAATTTTATAACTATTATAGTTATTTTTAGTGTGTTTGATTTGTAAAATGGTAACATTTAATTATTATCATTTATTCTTTATTTTTTGTATTTAGTCCATTTATAAGCATTGGCTAATTACTTTTGATTTAGTTTATGAACTAAACACTAGTTTAGTAATGGTGTATTAAAGAGAATAAAATGAATAATTAGGATATTTGGTTATGAAATTGAAATGTTTGGTTGTGAATATTATTGTTTGTTGATTGACAGTTTCAACTATTGAAATAAAATGGAATATCTAGATATTTTGGACAGTTGAAACTTCTGAATTAATATATGAGTTGAAATGTAGAAATTTTGTTGAATAATTTAGTTGAATTTGATAACCTTAAATTGAAAGCAAGTGAAACAAGGTTAAATTTGTTATATCTATGTTAGTAAATGAATAGAATTGCTGTATACATTATTGGCATGTAATGTAATGATATACAAGTGTGAACTTTAAGCCTTGGCATGCTTAAATCGAAGTTGTGATTAAGGAAAAGCTATAAATGAGATAGAAAAAAGTGTTATGAACTTAATTAAATTTATGGAATGCGGCATAAACAAATTTGAAAAGTAAGTGAAAACTAATTGGATAAACAAATATGAATTAAAAGTGAAATGATTTTAAATAAAGTCACGACTTGCAAATTGTTTATGAAATAAATGGATATTGCAATAAATGCAGTATTAAATGAGAAATATTACTTGTGAAATTGAATTAAATTTAAAAATGAAGAGAAATACAAGCAATGTTATGAGAATGAAAATATATTAATGTTTTATGTTAGGTGGAGAAATTCTGTGAAACAAATATTAAAGTATGAAGTGATATTTGTGACAATCAATGAGATTAATAAAAAAATTTAATCAAAATGTAATGGTGATGAAACAGATTGGAATAAGTACATAAGTTGGACGTGTATTGTTTTATTCACATAATTAATTTGACCAAGATTTGAGTACACAAGTTCGAAGTGAATTACACCATTTCGTATTAGGATTTTTCATTCAATTCTTGATGGCGAATATTTGATATGGATTTTTGATTTGATTCTACAATTCTGTATCATAGTGTATGGCTATGCAAGGAGAATGATGGTTTCTAGTCAAGAAACCTTATTGTAGTCTGCATTAGGAAAGTCGAATGAACAATAATAGTTCGAAAGTGAACGTGTGTGATCGAGTGAGCGATTGAATGTGATTTTGCAAAGTGATAACATATGTTTTTCTTATGTTCTAATATTATTGACATGCTCTGACATTGAAATTGAAAGTTGTTGGGTTAGATATTCTTTGTAATTTAAATTAGAATTTTTCTTTTATGCAAAACTACTATTAATTTAAAACCATTTTACAAAACTATTTTCTTTTATTTTTCTTATACAAACTAGTTTATTCTATTTTATTTACAAACTATTTTATTTTCAAGCTATTTTACAAACTATTTTATTTACAAACAATTTACAAACTATTCTATACATAAAACTATACTAAATTCAAATCCTTTTAAAAAGAAAAGATGTTCAGTCCCATATAGCTCTTCATACAGCGAATTTGATTTTGGGAAAATTTGATTCTTATATAAGATGGACTTTACATAAATATATAGTGATTTAGAAGATTATTGATTCGGGAGGGTATTCGATATAAAGAGATAAATCTTACATATAATGGAATTTATATAAGAATGATTTGATATATTCTAAACTATTGACTTTGGAAAGTACTCTATCTGAAAATGAAATCTTATATATAATGGAATTTACACAAGTGTGATAGTTGAAGTTATGATTTGGAAAGAGTACTATATATGGTGCGTTATTATTTTGAAGTAAAAGCAATGGGGAAGTACCCTCCACGTAGAAGTATAGTATGATATGCTTTGACCTAGATGGGCATGGGGAATCCATGAATGGATTCGACCGATAAACCCTAATATACTTTGGTGAATTCAGAAATAGATTTGAACCAATATGGTTGTCCGGAATTAAACTCATGACTTCCTCAATTTTTTTCCAATGTAGATGGTTCTTTAGTTTACCAAATGGAGGTGCTTTCAATCTTGGGATCAGGTGATTATGGATCTTCCGAGAAGGAAGTGCATCCATTGCATAAATCACTGAATCAACAGTTACCACTGCAGCAGGGGTCGTGTAACAACCCAAAATTTAACCCATAATCATTGATTCGTTAATTAACTATAAAATATAATAACTTTGTGAAATTATAAGCATTAATCCATGGAAGTTGCACCATTGTGTCCATGGTAATTTTCTAGTCAATTTCCATATATAGAACGTCAGAAACAGAGCTAATATGACCAAGTTATAAAATAAACAAAATAAGTAAGAATACATACATATGTACATACATATATATAAGCAGGTCGACCGGCCGGTCGACCGCTTAGTTGACCCGCCTGCTATTTGGAGGGAGAATGAACGATTGTTCGTTTGTTCGAACGACGGTGCGATTTTCTTTAATCGAATGATGTGTTTTGCATTCTTAATTTTAATCTGGTCCCTCCGTTCTTGCATCTGATGGCTCCTATTCAGCCTATGATGTGGTTGCATCCTATTCAATCCCCATATCCAACGGTCCGAAATCCACTTCTACGCCTATAAATAGACACCTAGACCTAACGCTTTTCTCATTTTAGGTTTTCTCCAATTGGGTTCGCCTTTCCAGGAAGGACCCTAAACAGAATAATTTTTCCAAAAGAGAAAATCGTTATAAATTAAATTATTTTACAACACCAAGTGGATCTGGCAATACCAAAGGAAGAGCTTATGACTGGAGGTGAGTGATTGTAATTATTTTAACATTTCTTTAAGTAATTTAAAATAATAGGGTTTTCAATGGTTGTAGTTTTACTATGATTTTTGGAATAGCCTATTTAGTAGTTTATTTACAGTTTTTAGAATTATTTTCAGTCTATTTTCTTTCAACTATTCCTTTCAGTAATTTTAGTTTATTTCCTTTAATTATAGATTTTCCATTTATTTACGGTTTATTTATAGCATTTTTGTTTATTTACTGTTATTTATACATTATTTACATCTTCTTTCAATGCTTTGGATTTTCTTCTACTTTTTTTCACGTATGGAGTAGAATAGGATTAATGCGGATATGGATTAAATTGTAAGAAAACTGAAATAATGGAATATAAGATGTAAATTTCAAAGACTGTAATATAAATGGAATTGGACTGAAATTACACATAATTATGAAATTAATTGGACTGAATTAAAAAGATTGGCCTAGTTATAACTTAGAATTATAAATAAAAAGAGTAACAGATGAATGAAGCATATTTTCACACTTTGACCTTGGGTTAAGTAATAAGCATGATTATAACGTAGGTTATGATAAGAAAAGGAACATAATAAGGTTTATTTTAAGAGTTAAGGGAAGTTAATAAGCCCAAATAGTAAATAAAAATGTAAAGGCTTATTTGAATAATTTATCTCAGTTAATAAGCAAAGATGAAAGTATGACTTATACCAAATAGCAATCCCTGTTAGACAAAATGGTGGTCAACATTAGCCTGAAGTGAGACGAGGGCACGCTTATGCTAAGAATGGTAGTATTTTATCGAATTAAAGTCCGAATCAAGGGGGGTTTGGATAAAGAGCGCGACTAGATATTGTTTGGATGATGGGCCAGTATCAACAACATTTCTCCTATAGATTCAATGGACACACGATGATATCACGTTAGCCTAATGTAGGATGAGGGGCACGCTTATTCTAGAGTTTGAGGTAATAAGAAGGCCAAATAGGTGGAGCAAAAGGTAGCATGGGCATGATGGTAGTTACGCGTGCGACTTTCATTCGGTTGCTCAGTAATACCTTTGAGTTCCAAGCACTTAGTATGGGTGCCTTTCGTAGACATTATTGCCTTCTATGTAGGGAGCTATATATGTCGTCTAGATCCACGGTGTTTCCTATGTACATATTTCTTAGATACCATTAGCTGATGTGTAGGGAGTTATATAACATCTGGTCCATAGTAAGGTCTATGGAGTAGCAGGCCGATCAAAAAGGGTAGAATTAAGGTTACATCCTAATTACAAGATTAGGAATTCAGCCTAATCGAAGCAAAACTCAAGGATAAGTGCAAGAAACAAAGTTAACCTATCTTATAAATTGAGCAATATTTAATTGTGCATATTTCCAGTTTATTTGTTTCCAACTTCCTTTGCTATCCTTATTTATCCTAGAACTGTTATAGAATCTATTACTCTTATCTTGCTTAAAGGCTCTAGTAATAACTATCATTCACTAGACTTTTAGTCTGATACACTCCTCTATTTTCCCCATTTTCCCCCATAGGAAATCGAGGGAGAAGTCAATAGATTGTTGTTGCTTGGAGTTTTCGTAGGGGAGATTTCTACTATGTACTTCTTTTGTTTTTAGCTTCTGTTCTTTCTGTGTACTAGCTTATTATGAGGAATATTTTGTACTTTGATTTTTAAGGCTATGAGTTTTTGATTCATGAGACATATTGGATTTTCAAACATGTATGTGGTATTTGGTATTTGACTTATTATGAAGCAATTACAAAGTTTTGTTTTAATTTAATTATTATTTTAAATTTCCGTTGTTTTTATCTATATTTGTCTTGTGAATCTTTATCTCCATTAGCTTTAGTAATACCTACAACGCACCACGCCTTTTAATATGTCCTTTTGGGTATATTAAGGAATGTGGGGTGTTTCACTTGGTATCAGAGCCCGATGTTACAGGATTACAAAAAATTATTATTTTTCAAAATAACTTGTTTTAACAGTATTTTTCAAAAAATAACTTTTAGAAATGATTTTTATGTATAAAAGAATTTTTATAAAAATCCCCTCATAAGTCTAGTTCAATCTCCCTTTGATTCTTTCATAAACTATCGTTTTCTTTTCATATAATGGTTGATGCCCCGATCCTTCCCGAGGGCATTTCAATCCCAGCCTGGTTTTGTAGGTACTTACAAGTCACGACCCCAAAGGTGCATGGGCCGGTGCCCAATCCTACACTTGCGGGTGGGAATCCTGTCAACCCACCTGCCACCATCAATTTATCTAAGCTTCGTAAAGATTTTGCGATTTTGGATGGGAAAACTTATTCTGGCAAGGAGACTTTTGTAGAGGCTGGAGCTTGGCTTAGGGAAACAGAGGGGATTTCCGGTCTTTTGGGATTGGATGGTCAGCAGCAAGTTCAGCTAGCCGCTTGGCAGCTAAAGGAGGAGGCAGCCTATTGGTAGGAGATGATCGAGTTGGAGGTAGAAATGTTACTTGGGATGGATTCCTGGAGCGATTCGATAGTAAGTTTCTATCTCAGACAGAAGAGATCGTTCAGCTTGAGAGGTTTATTAATTTGAAGCAAGAGAGTTTGTCTGTTAAAGAATAATTCAATCAATTCAATGAGTTAGCGCAGTTTTGTATGGATTTGGTGAACATGCCACACAAGAAAGCTATGAAGTTTGCAAAGGGATTGAATCAACCCCTTCAGGGATTATCACTGACTCATTTACCGATGGGAGCTACATATGAGTCTTTGGTCGAGATGGCGCTTATGTCGGATACAGTCAAGGAGGGAGAGTCTAAATAGGAGGTTAAATTAGAAGGTTCAAAGATGAAGTGTTGGGAAAAGAATAAGAATATTGGTGATAGTCCTCAGAAGAAGAATAAGAAAGGAATAAAATGCCACAGTTGTAGGAAGGTTGGACATATGGCCAAGGATTGTCGGAAGGAGAAGATGAAGGGTAAGTGCTATACTTGTGGGTAGTCCTGTCATATAAGTAAGAGTTGTCCCTAGGGAGAGAGTGCCCCAATTGCACAGATTCAGGAGTTAGACACAGCACCTTCCACTAGCATTCCAGACATAGGTAGGAACATCACAGTTGAAGTTTTGATTTTTATATCCAATTTTTCCATTTGAACTTTATTCGATTCTAGAGCATCACATTATTTTATCTCTAGTTCTCTAGTATATTGTATGGACTTGGACATATCATTAGTAGTAGACCCCATTATTGTTTCAAACCCCATAGGAGGATCGGCACAATTATCTGTGGTTTGTAGGGGTTTGAAAATCTTTATCCTAGGCGTAGAATTTTACTTTGATAGCTATGTTTTAGGCTTTTCGGGGTATGGGATGATCTTAGGGATGGATTGGCTACGCACATACGAAGCTATATTAGATAGCGAGAGGAGAGTCATTAGACTTGTGAGTTGTAGTGGTAGGACTCCGTAGGTATCATGCGACCCGCAAGGGTTATTCATGTTGATTTTTCTTTATTCCCTCGATTCATAATCATCAAAGTTGGATTAGTTTCTTGTCGTTAGAGATTTTGCAGACGTCTTTGAGGAGGTTAAGGGACTACCCCCTAAGAGAAAGGTTAACTTCAGGATTTATTTGACCGAGAATGCCAAGCTAGTAGCATTACCTGTGAGGCACATAGCACTTAGGGAGAGGAAAGAATTGAGCAAGCAGATCGCGAGATTTTGGAAAAGAGATTCATTAGAAAGAGCATATCGAAGTGGGGAGCGCCAATCATCCTCGCTACTAAGGAGGATGATTCTCTCCAACTTTTGTGTGGACTAAAGGACCAAGAAGAACCGATATCCACTCCCTAAGCTTGATGATCTTTTTGACTAGTTGGTAGGTTCTTCGGTTTTCTCTCAGCTTGATTTAGCCAATGGGATTCCATCAGCTTAGAGTCGCCAATGATAGTATAGATAAGACTGCCTTTAGGACATTGGACGGATTCTTCGAGTTGTTGGTTATGCCTTTTGGGCTAACCAGTGCTCCAGCCGATTTCATATATTTGATGAGCCGCGTCTTTAGGGATATCCTAAATAAGTTTGTGGTAGTATTCATGGATAATATCCTGGTATTTTCCAAGAATATGGAGGAGCATACTATTCATTTAGAAGAGGTTCTTAGCACACATCATAGTCATCATTTGAGAGCTAAGTTTTCGAAGTGTCATTTTGGGAGAGAGGAAGTTAGCTTCTTCGGGCACGTAGTCTCGAAGGACGGTTTGGTAGTTGATCCCGCTAAAGTTATTACAATGAAAGATTGGAAGGCCCCTAAGAATGTTACCAAGGTTAGGAGCTTCTTAGGGTTGGCTGGCGACTATAGGAAGTTCATTAGGGACTTTACCAAGATTTTGGCACCACTCACACGCCTTACTAAGAAGAATAAAGATTTCGTGTGGGACGTGGATTGTAAGATTCCATCACAAAGTGACACAACCTAGACTTTAGCGTTCGAAAATCGACACCCGTACTTCACCTGTACTCGATTGCCACAGATTCAACCGTTTAAATTCGATTCGCACCGGAGCTTATAACACATTAAGTACAACAACAGAGCGGAAGAAAAAGAATATATATCATTGGTACATAAAAGATACAATATCTGATACAATATGATACAACGGATCCATAAATATCAGAGCAGAATATGACATAGCGGAAAGAAATTTTCCAACTTGATCTCCAAAAGAGAAAGGAAGAATCCAGACTGCATTCCAATGCCAAAGTTCCAAAACCAAATGGCTTAACCCCAAAAGCTTCAAAGACTCCCATTCGATAAGCTCGAACCACCAACACGTTGTACTAAACAAGGTCAGTCATCCAAAGACTGAAGAAGATTTCCAGAGGCTGAAGGCTACCGAATCAACACCACCTATTTGATTATCTGAAAATCCCAACTCTAGACTGCCTATGTGGAAAATTGTGGACACCCAGAGTTTAGGAAGGGAACAATAAACTTTAGGTCGGTCATGGGACTGGTGTAAGCAAGCGAAAACAGTTTATCTTTAAATAAAAACAAACAAAAGGATTAAAAAAGAAATCCACAATGCTTTTTGGAAAATGAAACTACCACAAGGCCTTCCCCCGCACACACCATGCAAACGCAGAATTGTAGGAGATTTCTCCTTATGATAGTCAAACATGCTTGATACGCGAAAACCATTTTGATATTATTATTACTGTATAGTGGAAAACATTTCGAAAGTATAACATTAATCTTAGCCAGCATACAACCATTATTGAATGCCTACTATAGCTGCCATATTCAATAGCAGGTTACCGCCACATTCCATGTCAGGTTATACAACTAAAGCTGTACACGGCGCGTATTGTTTCTTTGGATTTCCAACAAATGGCCAGGCTAAGAAACTTCCTATTGCCACATGAGTACACCTCTGGAGGGACGCCGCGAGAACTTACCTAGCTCTCTACCAACACAAGGCCGGGTTACCCCCTGTCCAGAAGTAACACCTACAAGTATGCCATCCCCGGCCGTATGCGACCTTTATCCGAGGGCCCTCAACTACAAAGCAACAACCACGAAGTAATAAATTTGCAGTGACCACATGATTTAAGTATCTGGGCTCCATACCATGATACCATCCTTTTCCAGAGGAAATCGACGTAACCTAGGGGCGCGACCCCTAACAACCTTGATGCATATTTACTTATTTCGGCCATTTCCAAGTTGTGATGTCCGACGAGGCCTTGTCCACAAAGCTACACTTTTCACAAAAGCCATGCTTCGATCAACAAATGATCAGTAACACTCAGCAGCACTCAGCATGCCACACTACTGAATTGGGAATGTATCACTAGTAACCATCAAATACATAACCTCTGAGCTCGTACGTCTCATAGAAGGGTGTTAAGCTAAGAGAATAAATCTCCGCCACCAAGTAGAAATTTATTTGATAGAAACTAGCTTTACATCTCAAAGTGTAATGTCAGACATACATCAATACAAGTCTGTTTCGGGTTCGAATAGAACTGAAGGCACTTCATAAAGAAGCCCTTGCAAATCCAGATAATTCCTAGTCACGTCCGGACTCCCCATCACAAAGGGTGATCAAATCTCTATACCGGGGATCAGCCAGTGCAGAGATATTCGACGAGTTATCCTTTCGCTTTCGAAAATATCCAGTCTTCACCATCGGTCTTCAAATGCTATCCATTACATCATATCATTATTTGGAATAGGTTATATGACACAAAGTCTTCTCTCGGCTAGACCGAATAATGAGCGCAATATTTAAAAACATATGGATATTACGATCCCAGTTAAGTCACAACTTATTATCCAAAACCTTTCTTCCAAATTGTTTAAACCAATCACAATTTTCAAATCTTTAAACAAACAGATTTACTTCACAAAGTTCACCAATCTTTCACAAAAATTCATTCATAGCCTTTCTAAACCATTTCCCTTTCAAATTGGATTTACTCATCCAATCTTTAAATCAAAGATTAATTCATAGCTTTCAAAACAATTTTATTTCAAACTTGAAATCTTTTCAACACAAATTGGAAATCCTTTCTTCATATGAAAGCCATTATTATTCGAAAAACAAAGGTTTTCATTTTGGAAATCTCCGATTTCATTTGCACAAGTTAGAGCCCTTCAAGTCTAAAACTTAGGGTACTTGGGTTAAATTCAAATTTCCAAAATAATATTTTTAAAATGGTTTAAAGCCCATATAACTTGTATAATCCATTTTAACCATAATTCCCAAACATAGAATTCATAAAACTTAATTTCAAATCTTGCATTCCAATTCAAATCAAGCTATTAAAATTTCAAAACTTTATCAAGTTATTCAAAATAACTTTCATCTTTAAAACTCCTTTTCAAAAGCTTTTCATATTTAATCCAATTCCATTTCCAAAACTATTTTTATTCAAAATACAATTTTAAAACCATTTTACTAAATTCAAATATCTGTGACTTAACCAATTTCCTCATGCAATCCATATTTTCGTGTGTAAGGTGTAGTCCAGGGGTTTTACATAATAGTGCAACATCATCAATCATCAAAGATTCAATCATATCAATATCGATAAGCGGTATAATCCTATAACGCTTATCTTTATTCACAGATTCACAGATAAATAATATAAATTTATCATGGGTAAACAAATTACATCCATCGTAGAAAAAAAAATCACATCTCAAATCAAAACACTTTATATCACAAAGCATCACACATCAGGGTTATCAAATAATTCAACATTCAATAGAATCCAAACATCCATAAGTAAAATCTATTAATTATCTGATTAATTTAAATCAGATTAATTACTTATGAATAAACTACTAATCATGGTTAATTAATTACAAATTATCTTAATTAATTATCCTTAATCACTTATAAATTAACCTTTAATGATAAATTAATTAACCTTTGATTATTTAATAATCCTTTAAATTAATTACCCTTGGTTAACAAATTAATTAATTAATTTACCCTTAATTAGTTACCATTTAATTAATTATCCTTAGTTAATCAACATTAATTAATCACATAATTTAATTATTAATTAATTAATTAGCCCTTAATAATAAATTAATCTCCTTAATTAATTAACTCTTAATTACTAACAAATTAACTCATTAATTACTAACCTTAAATAATCATCTTTTAGTCATTTGATTAATTTACCTTTTATCATTATTTAATTCCGTTAATTACTTTCATTAAGTAATTAACCATCTAATTGCTTCATTAAGTAAATTCTCTTTAATTAATTAGATTCATTAATTATCCATTAATTACTTCTCTAATAATTATACTTAAATAATTCATAATTAAGTGATTATCTTTAATTAGCCAAACTAATTAATTTCTTTAGTTAATTATTTTAACCAATTGTTCAAAATTAATTAAATAATTACTGAACTCCTTATATTTAAAAGACCTTAATTAATTAAGAAAATCATTTATCTTAGTTAAACTCTTACTTATCAATAAATCATTTACGTTAACTAACTATTCTTTAATCACCAACAATAATTTATTAACTTTATTATCTTCACAAATTAATTATCTTAAATTAATCAAAATCTTAATTACTTAAAGATAAACTCTATATTAGAATTGATTTACTTAATTATATTATTAAACCTTATTAAAAATAAAACGTTTAGAAATCAATTATAATTAAAAACAATTTAACCTTTTAAATCTTTGAAATTTTCTCAGAGTTATTTAATAAATTTTAACATATAGTTATTTTGAAAACTTAATTATCATATCTTTAAAAACTCATCTGCTTTAATTATTTTCTAAAACTTGTTAAATATTTATCTTTGCAAACTAATTATTTTTATAACTTTTAAAACTTGCTTTTACTTTGCTTTTAAACATAGAAAAATTACCTTTGAAAACAAAGATATTTTAAACTTTGAAACTGTTCATGCTTAAATTTCTTTAAAACCTAGCAACACTTTCCTTTACAATTGAAACCTGTTGTAAAATCATAGATACCGGAGACAAACTCGATCCCTCCCTGAACAAAACACGATGCGCTCGCGTTCGACCACTGCTCCGTGTCAACCACGCAACCCTCTCGAGACCTACCCGAGATCCAGCTTCGTCCCAAAGCTTCAACACAACCCTGATACACGAATACACCGTGTACCTGCACGGCAGTTCGACGTCGCTCTGACCAAACGTCTTATCGTCGACCAGTCAACTATAGTCTCGCCATCCCTCTCGCGAACCCAGATCGACGGAAAACTTCATGAAACAAGATCGAGCATTTCGATCGAAAAAGGAACATACCCGATTGTACAAAGATGCCACCAGCCACCACCTCCGACCACTAGATTACCTGCCGACCTCACCGTAGCTTTGTCACTCCTTCCATCTTCGATTTCCCCCATCACGGACCACTCCGGTACATCATCTTCGCCATACGACCCAAATGAACAACCACGACCAAAACGACCACCCAAACCCTAAATCAACCCAGCCCGACCACCATGGCCATCAAAAAATATAAAACTATTTTTCCTACTATCGGCGACCCTCCAGCCAGCTTCGATCATGCTCACAACTACATCCACTGTGTCGATCAATGGCAATCAACCCAAATGCCTACAACGTCAACTCGAAAATTCCAGTCGATAATCAAACTAAAAATCATGATACTTACATTAAAAATCGTGATTTCCAACCACGAATACATTCATGCAATCCATATCTGAAATTGGATTTGTTGATTTTTAACATACATATGTATTCCACTGTTGTTTTTATTTTTTAAAATTATTTACTACATTATAATTCCAGAAACCATTTTTATAATTGATATTATACTATAACAAATATCTTTCATTCAAAAAATCAAAGGTAAATTTGGATTTAATTTGGAGATATGAATTTTTCTTTTGTTACTTTTGGGTCTGGAAACACACAGAAGCATGTGGATGACTACACACAGGTATGCACATCCCTACTTATCTATATATTCAAACATAAAAGCATATTACACAAATATTTCCATAACATACTTCAACATCAGTCATAATATCAAAAGTTATAGGCAGATATGAGTGGGTTTGCTCATCTGACTTTCTTTTGAACAGAGGACTCAAGCCTGGAAGATTGAATTTGAAACTCTGGAATTTTAAATTGCCTTAAATTTGAGATGCTTCAGATTTGCATGTTTGTCCAGATTTGATTTGTTTTGATCTGTGCTTAGATACTGTTGTTCTTGCATTTTGATCTGAATGCTTGCTTGTTTCAATTTTTAAATTTCTTTGAAGCTTATCTATTTTTTTCTTCAGATTTTCTTTTTTGATTTCTTTTTCTTTTGTTTGCCTTTGATTTAGGTTGATCTTTGATCAGGTTTGTAGTTTGATTTCTAACTTGCTACTTTGATCTAATTTTTTTTCTTGAACTTTGATCTGGCAGTGCTTATATTTTGTTTTGAGATTTTTTTTTTCATTTTGATTTCAAGTTTTTAGATAATAAAATGTTGACGAAGAAAAATGTGGACTGGTTTCTTTCTTTTGAAAACATGTTGTCTATATTTTTAAATTTTAAGAGAAAATAAATTTGCCACTTGTTTCATCCATGTTAACACTTGTAATAATCTTTTATCCTTACATTACACTTGATATTTACTTGCGTTATCATTTTACAAATGTTAAAAACGTAAACAATTATGTTTAAATCCATTATCTATAATTAGTTTATAGAATTTTTTTTTAAAACCTTAACTTAAATTTATTTATAAATTATGTTTTAAGTCCTTGTCTCCAATTTATTTAATTTTCATATTTAGCCCTTTTTCATATTTATATTTTTCTAAAATTAATTTATGCATTTCCTTATATATATTAAAAATATAAAATTCAACTTTAAACAACTTTCAAATAGCTTTCGAAAATTTATTATATTAAATTCAAATATAACTTTCAAATCATAATTATAAAACAAATTTTTTATAAATTTAAAATATACAGTTTTAAATCCAAATTTAAAATATCTATGATAGAAAATATAATGTTTTCAAATTCAATACAATTTTTGAATAAATATTATTTGATTTTCAAATTTAAATTCTATTTAAATCAATTCATAAACATATATATTAAGAAACAAATGTTTTTATTTAATTTGGAAATTTCAAATTAATTCACAATTAAATTCTAAAATTTAAATATATTACCAATTTAAATTTTGATTTAAAAACGGGGATGTTACAGATTCCTCCCTTAAGAAAATTTCGGCCTCGAAATTTGGAAGCAGGGAGACCACACAGAATAGATTAACACGTCTGAGATAGAAAATTGATTTACCAGATCAAACTGCACATCTATTATGCATTTGTCTTACCAAACAAGAATATCACTAATAGATACGAGAAAAAACTCATTCAACACTTCACGAAATACTCGAGTCATCCAGTCTACGAAATATACAGGGGTATTGGTTAGTCCGAAGGAATAACTAACCGTTCGTAGAATATATCTGGACCCAATAAAACAAAAAATGGATACTCAATCTAGTTTGGAATATCCCAAAGTATATACTAGCTTGTCCCTCTTCGGACTTGGATCTTTACAAGAAATTACAAGAAAATTTCAAATTTGGTTTTAATCGAAATCATTTATCGATACAAATCTACATATTTTGTTAACCAATTTATTTTAATTTAAAATTCCAACTTCATTTAAGTTAAAATGAAAAACTGATAACGAGAATACGAGATAGGAATTAGAATCTTTTCTACAATGATTCGCATGGCCACCATCACAACAAAGTTTCCTCCTGGAGCTGCCGAGAAGCAATCAAAGAATTAAAGTTGGACGATGGTTAAAAGAGATTGATAAAGAAAGTTGTTTCCTTGTTGTTGCAGGGTATCGACCAATTGAAGTGGTACACCCCTTCACCTACCTCGTCCTCTTCTTGTACTCATACTCACTATCAGTTGATAGTAAGAGAATTTACTGAGCATACAGACGGATATCTTAGGGATATACTCATTCTAGGGTATACTTCACCCTATATCTAATGAGTCACCGAATGTGTTATACCCCTGAGCTAAAGTTTCAACCTTCATATCTGATACCAAATTGTCTCGACCTGGACTTCAGCGTTCGAAAATCGATACCCGTACTTCACTTGTACTCGAATGCCGCAGATTCAACTGGTGAAATCCGATACGCGTAGGAGCTTATAACACATTAAGTACAACATCACATCGGAAGAAAAAGAATATATATATCATTGGTATATAACAGATACAATATTTGGTACAATATGATACAATATATCCATAAATATCATAGTAGATTATAATAGTAGAATATGACACAACAGAAAGAAATTTCGAACTTGACCTCCAAGAGAGAAAGGAAGAATCCAAACTGCATTCCAAGGCCAAAGTTCCAAAAGCAAATGGCTTAACCCCAAAAGCTTCAAAGACTCCAATCCGATAAGCTCAAACCACCAACACGTTGTACTAAACAAGGTCAGTCATCCAAAGACTGAAGAAGATTTCCAGAAGCTGAGACTACTGAATCAACACCTACTATTTGATTATCTGAAAATCCCAACTCTAGGCTGCCCGTGTGGAAAATTGTAGGCACCCAGAGTTTAGGAAGGGAACAATAAACTCCGAGTCAGTCGTGGGACCGGAGTGAGCAAACGAAATAGATTATCTTTAAATAAAAACAAACAAAAGGATTTAAAAAGAAATCTACAATGCTTTTGGGAAAACGAAACTACCATATGGCCTCCCGCCTCACACACCATGCAAACGCAGAATTGGAGGAGATTTCTCCTTATGATAGTCAAACATGCTTGATACGCGAAAACCATTTTGATATTATTATTAGTGCATAGTGGAAAACATTTCGAAAGTATAATATTAATCTTAGCCAACGTACAACCATTATTGTATGCCTACTATAGCTATCATGTTCAATAGCAGATTACCGCCACATTCTATAGCAGGTTATGCAACTAAAACCGTACAGGGCGCGTATTGTTTCCTTGGATTTCCAACAAATGGTCAGGCTAAAGAACTTCCTATTGCTACAAGGGTACGCCTCTGGAGGAACGCCCAGAGAACTTACCCAGCTCTCTACAAATACAAGGCCGGGTTACCCCTACCCGGAAGTAACACCTACAAGTATGCATCCCCGGTCGTTTACGACCTTTATCCGAGCGCCCTCGACCCAAAGCAATAACCACAAAGTAATAAACTTGTAGTGACCATATGAGTTATGTATCTGGGCTCCGTACCATGATACCACCCTTTTCCAGAAGAAATGGACATACCCTAGGGGTGTGACCCGTAGCAACCTTGTCGCATCTTTTCCTGTTTCGACCATTTCCGAGTTGTGATTTCTGACGAGGTCTTATCCAAAAAGCTGCGCTATTCACAAAAGTCATGCTTCGATCAACAAATGATCGGTAACACTCAGCAACACTCAGCATGCCACACTACCGAATTGGGAATGTATGACTAGTAACCATCAACTACATAACCTCTGAGCTTGTACGTCTCAAAGAAGGGTGTTAAGCTAAGAGAATAAATCTCTGCCACCAAACAGAAATGTATTTTATAGAAACCAGCTTTACAAAGTGCAATGTTAGACATACATCCATACAGGTCTATTCCGTGTTCAAACAGAACCGAAGATACTTCAAAAATAAGCCCTTGCAAATCTGGATAATTCCTAATCACGTCCGGACTCCCCATCACAAAGGGTGATCAAATCTCTATATCGGGGATCGGCTGTTGCAGAGACATTCGACGAGTTATCCTTTTGCTTTCGAAAATATCCTATCTTCACCACCCGTCTTCAAATGCTATCCATAATGTCGTATCATTGTTAGGAATGGGTTATATGACACAAAGTCCTCTCCCGGCTGACCGAATAATGAGCGCAATATTTAAAAACATATGGATATTAGGATCTCAGTTAAGTAACAATTATTATCCAAAGCCTTTCTGCCAAATGATTTAAACCAATTACCGTTTTCAAATCTTTAAACAAAAAGATTAACTTCACAAAGTTCACCAATCTTTCACAAAAATTCATTCATAGCCTTTCTATACAATTTTCCTTTCAAATTGGATTAACTCATCCAATCTTTAAATCAAAGATTAATTCATAGATTTCAAAACGATTCTATTTCAAACTTGAAATCCTTTCAACATAAATTGGAAATCGATTCTTTATATGAAAGCTATTATTATTTGAAAAACAATGGTTTTCATTTTGGAAAAATCCGATTTCATTTGCACAAGCTAGAGCCCTTCAAGTCTAAAACTTGGTTTAAATTCAAATCTCCAAAATAATATTTTTAAAATGGTTTAAAGCCCATATAACTTGTATAATCTTTTTTAAACCATAATTCCCAAGCATAGAATTCATAGAAATTAATTTCAAATCTTGGATTCCAATTCAAATCAAACTATTTAAATTTCAAAACTTTATCAAGTTATTCAAAATAACTTTCATCTTTAAATCTCCTTTTCAAAAGCTTTTCATATTTAACCCAATTCCATTTTCAAAACTATTTTTATTCAAAATACAATTTTAAAACCATTTTACTAAATTCAAATATCTGTGACTTAACCAATTTCCTCATGCAATCCATATTTTCGTGTGTAAGGTGTAGTCCAGGGGTTTTACATAATAGTGCAACATCATCAATCATCAAAGATTCAATCATATCAATATCGATAAGCGGTATAATCCTATAACGCTTATCTTTATTCACAGATTCACAGATAAATAATATAAATTTATCATGGGTAAACAAATTACATCCATCGTAGAAAAAAAAATCACATCTCAAATCAAAACACTTTATATCACAAAGCATCACACATCAGGGTTATCAAATAATTCAACATTCAATAGAATCCAAACATCCATAAGTAAAATCTATTAATTATCTGATTAATTTAAATCAGATTAATTACTTATGAATAAACTACTAGTCCTGGTTAATTAATTACAAATCATCTTAATTAATTATCCTTAATCACTTATAAATTAACCTTTAATGATAAATTAATTAACCTTTGATTATTTAATAATCCTTTAAATTAATTACCCTTAATTAATTAATTTACCCTTAATTAATTACCATTTAATTAATTTTCCTTAATTAATCAACATTAATTAATCACGTAATATAATTATTAATTAATTAGCCCTTAAATATATATTAATCTCCTTAATTAATTAACTCTTAATTATTAATAAATTAACTCATTAATTACTTACCTTAAGTAATCATCTTTTAATCATTTGATTAGTTTACCTTTTACCATTAATTAATTCCCTTAATTACTTCCATTAAGTAATTAACCATCTAATTACTTCATTAAGTAATTTCTCTTTAATTAATACATTCAGTAATTATCCATTAGTTACTTCTTTATGTAATTATACTTAATTAATTTATAATTAAGTGATTATCTTATATTAACCAAACTAATTAATGTCTTTAGTTAATTATTTTAACTAATCATTCAAAATTAATAAAATAATTACTGAACTCCTTATATTTAGAAGACCTTAATTAATTTAGAAAATCATTTATCTTAATTAAACTCTTACTTATCAATAAATCATTTACGTTAACTAACTGTTCTTTAATCATTAACAATAATAGATTAACCATTATTATCTTCACAAATTAATTATCTTAAATTAATAAAAATCTTAATTACTTAAAGATAAACTCTATATTAAAATTGATTTACTTAATTATATCATTAAACCTTATTAAAAACAAAACATTTAGAAATCAATTATAATTAAAAATAATTTAAACATCTAATTTAACCTTTTAAATCTTTAAAATTTTCTCAAAGTTATTTAATAAATTTTAATATATAGTTATTTTGAAAACTTAATTATCATATCTTTAAAATCATATCTACTTTAATTATATTTTAAAACTTGTTAGACACTTATCTTTGCAAATTAATTATTTTTATAACCTTTAAAACTTGTTTTTACTTTGCTTTTAAACTTAGAAGCATTACCTTTGAAAACAATGATATTTTAAACTTTGAAACTTTCAAACTGTTCATGCTTAAATTTCTTTTAAACCTGGCAACACTTTCCTTTACAATTGAAACATGTTGCAAAATCATTGATACCCGAGACAAACTCGATCCCTCCTTGAACAAAACTCGATGCGCTCGCATTCGACCACTGCTCCGAGTCAATCACGCAACCCTCTCGAGACCTACCCAACAATCCTGCTTCTTCCCGAAGCTTCGACACAACCCTGATACACGAATACACTGTGTACCTGCACGGAAGTTCAACGTCGCTCTGACCAAACGTCTTATCGTTGAACAGTCACCTATAGTCTCGCCATCCCTCACACGAACCCAGATCGACGAAAAACTTCACGAAACAAGATCTAGCATTTCGATCGAAACAGAAACAAATCCGATCGGCCAAAGATGCCACCAGCCACCACCTCCGACCATTAGATCGCCTGCCGAACTCACCGTAGCTTCATCACACCGTCCAGCTCCGATTTCCCCATCGCGAACCACTTCGGTGCATCGCCGTCGCCATACGACCCAAATGAACAACCGCGACCAAAACGACAACCCAAACGCTAAATCAACTAAGCCTAGCCACCATGGCCATTGAAAAATATAAAACTATTTTTCCTACTATCGGCGACCCTCCAGCCAGCTTCGACCATGCTCTTGACTCCATCCACCATGCCGATCAACGGCAATAAACCCAAATGCCTAGAACGTTCAACTCAAAATTTTCAATCGATTATCAAACTAAAAATCATGGTACTTACATTAAAAATCATGATTTCCAACCACGAATACATTCATACAATCCAAATCTGAAATTGGATTTGTTGATTTTTAACATACATATGTATTCCATTGTTATTTTTATTTTTCAAAATTGTTTACTACATTATAATTCCAGAAACTATTTTTATAATTGATATTATACTGTAACAAATATCTTTTATTCAAAAATCAACGGTAAATTTGGATTCAATTTGGAGATATGAATTTTTCTTTTGTTATTTTTGGGTCTTGAAACACAACAGAGGTCTGTGTGTGACTATACACAGACATGCACATTCCTACTCATCTATATATTCAAACCCAAAAGCATATTACACAAATATTTCCATAACATACTTCAACATCAATCATAACATCAAAAGATATAGGCAGATATGAGTGGGTTTGCTCACCTGACTTTCTTTTGAACAGAGGACTCAAGCCTGGAAAATTGAATTTGAAACTCTAGAATTTGAAACTGGCTTGAATTTGAGATGCATCCGATTTGCTTATTTACCCAGATTTGATTTGTTTTGATCTGCGCTTAGATACTGTTGTTCTTGCATTTTGATCTGAATGCTTGCTTGTTTCAATTTTAAATTTCTTTGAAGGTTGTCTGTTTTTCTAGATTTTCTTTTCTGATTTCCTTTTCTTTTGTTTCCCTTTGATTCAGTTGATCTTTGATCAGGTTTGTAGTTTGATTTCTAACTTGCTTCTTTGATCTGATTTTTTGCTTGAACTTTGATCTGGAAGTGCTTGTATTTTGTTTTGAGATTTTTTTTCTTTTTGATTTCAAGTTTTTAGATAAGAAAATTGTGATGAAGAAAAATGTGGCCTGGTTTCTTTCTTTTGAAAACATGTTGTTTATATTTTTTAAATTTTAAGAAAAAATAAATTTTCGACTAGTTTCATCCATGTTAACACTTGTAATAATCTTTTATCCTTATATTACACTTTTTATTTAATTGAATTATCATTTTACAAATGTTAAAAATATAACCATTTATGTTTAAATCTTTATCTTTAATTAGTTTATAGAATATTTTTTAAAACCCTTAACTTAAATTTATTTATAAATTATGTTTTAAGACAAGAATTAATTTTTATATTTAGACCTTTTTCATATTTTTATTTTTCTAAAATTAATTTATGCATTCCTTTATATATGTTAAAAATATAAAATTCAACTTTAAACAACTTTCAAATAGCTTTTGAAAATTTACTATATTAAATTCAAATATAACTTTCAAATCATAATTATAAAATAAATTTTTCATAAATTTATAATATAGATTTTTAAATCCAAATTTAAAATATCTACAATTGAAAATATAATGTTTTCAAATTCAATAAAATTTTAGAACAAATATTATTTGATTTTCAAATTTAAATTCTATTTAAAATCAATTCATAAACATATATATAAATAAACAAACAAATGTTTTTACTTAATTTGGAAATTTCAAATTGATTCATAATTAAATTGTAAAATTTAAATAAATTACCAATTTAAATATTGATTTAAAAATAGGGATGTTACACAAAGCTTAATAGATCCCTTACTAGTGCACCAATGTTAGTTTTACTCGACGGAGCTAAGTCTTTCATTGTGTACACTGATGCATGCGGGACAGGTCTAGAACGGGTGCTGATGCAAGAAGGGAGGGTAATGTGTTATGGTAGTAGGCAGTTGAGGAAACATGAGGAGAACTACCCTACCCATGATTTGGAGTTGGCTTCCATAGTTTTTGCACTTAAGGCTTGGAAACACTACTTGCTTGGAGAGAGGTTTGAGCTTTTTACTGACCTTAAGTCATTAAAGTACCAACTCTCGCAGAAGGACTTGAACTTGAGACAATAAAGGTGGATGGAGTTTTTAGCCTCATATGATTTTGAGATATTTTATACCCCTGGCAAGGGTAATGTGGTTGTGGATGCATTGAGTAGAAAGAAAGCAACCCTTAGTCCTTTTTTCATAAAGTGAAGGAGCTTGGAGTTTATTTCTACCTTTGATTTTAATGATTCTACAGACATTACTTTCGGATTATTGGCAACTTAGAGGTGAGGCCTACCTTATGGATCAGATTGGCTTGAGCCAGTAGGAAGATTCGAGGCTCATGGACATTATAGATACGATTAGCCGAGGAGAGGTCTCGAGACATCTCCAACGCTATTCCATAGATAGAAGGGGGTGGCTTAGGAGAGAAGGGAGGCTTTGTGTTTCATGCGCCAGTGACCTGTTGAGAGCAGTTTTCAAGGAGGCGCATCATTCTCATATGACTATTCATCCGGTGGTGACAAAATGTATCGGTGTATGAATAGGATGTTCTTTTGGGATTGTATAAAGAAGGATGTGCTGGAATTCGTAGTTAAGTATCTCATATGCCAAATGGTAAAAGCAGAGCAGTAGAAGCCCGGTGGATTACTTTAGCCCTAGTTGCGTTGGAGTGGAAGTGAGATAGTATTTCTATGGATTTCATTGATGGTTTACCCAATTCTAGGAAGGGGAACACTAGCATTTGGGTGATTGCAAATAAATTGACAAGGAGAGCTCACTTCATCCCTGTTAAGAGTAAGCGTATGACTTCATATTTGACATCCTTGTATATACAAGAGATGGTCCTTCTACATGGAGTTCCTTTTAGCATTGTTAGTAATATAGATCCCATTTTCACTATTGAGTTTTGAATAAGCTTACAGGAGGCGCTAGGATTGCAACTTGGGTTGAGTATGGCCTGTCACCCCAGACAGATGGTCAAATGGTGAGGGTTGCTGCGGATGTACATTTTGGACTTTGGAGGAACTTGGGAGGAGCATCTTTCGTTGGTTGAGTTTGCGTACAATAATAGTTACCAAACAAGTATAGGAGTGGCACCATTTGAGGCTGTATACAGGAGACCATGCAAGTGCCTATCATGTTGGGTAGGGTACAGGGAGAAGTTATTTCTTGGACCCGATATGCTTAAGGAGACCTCTGAGAGGGTTGATTTGATTAAGCGAAGGATGAAGACGGCTCAAGACAGACAAAAGTCTTATGCGAACAAGCGGAGGAGAGACTTAGAGTTTGAGGTTGGGGACTTAGTTTTATCAAAGTATGCCCGCTTAAGAAGGTGGCAAGACTCGGATCAAATGGAAAGTTAGCCCCTAGATTTGTTGGACCATTTCCTATTACAGAGAGAGTTAGGAAGATGGATTAACTAGTAAGGCTACCTAATAGGCTCGTAGGAGTGCATGGCGTTTTCCATGTTTAACACTTGCAAAAGTGCTTACGTGACTCGATGTAGGTTGTAGGGCCTAATCAGTTGGAGGAGGTGGAGGTTGAAAGGGAGGCTTCTGTTCGACGTATCCCCATGAAGATTTTTGGAAGAGACACCAAGCGACTAAAGAATAAGGAGGTTCCACTAGTGAAGGTGCAATGGGAAGATGATATTGTTGATGCCACTTGGATAACAGAAAAGAAGATTCGTACTTCCTATCCTCATCTTTTTGATAGTAAGCTTTAGAATACCTTTTTCCAACTTTAGATTTGAATAGTTTCTTTCCTTTATTATCCTTTAGGAGGGTAGAACTTAGGATATAAACTATGGATGGTAGTATTTGATGTAAACATGTTAATAGAACATGTTATGAATGATGTATTCTAGTGGTTGCTAGTGTGTGCCAGTGGATGAGAATGGATGTAAATAGGTATAGTAGGCACTATTATTCTTTAGGAATCAGCCTAACTAGAACACTAGAGCATACGCATATGGATGTGTGCGCATTTTGATTTTATTTCCATGGTTGCTATAAATGGATGTTTATCACGTCATTGTGATTTGGATGATGTCTGTAGCATGCATATAGAATTATCAATATCATTAGGAAATTTTTGCATTCTTTTGGATACAAGGCACGGACATGATTGCGTAAAAGGAGGTCACTGAACCAGTGTACCACCTAATCTTTGCATATAGGGACATTTACACTACACAAATTGCATTAGAAAAACTTAAGGAAAATAGATGGATGGTTGATAATTGAGTAGTTGGTTGTAGAATCGGATGAAAACCTTTAGTACATTCTTTTATCCTTAGAGATTTCGACCATGAAATCCCTTAAGAAGGAGAGAATGTAACAACCCGAAATAAAACCCATAATAATTCATTAATTAATTTGATAGTAAAATAACTTTGTGAAATTATCAGAATTAAACCAAAGAAGTTCAACCATTGTTCCCGTGGTAATTTTTTGGTCAATTTCCATATATAGAACGTCAGAAACCGAGCTAATATGACCGAATTATAAAATAAACAAAATAAGAAGGAATATATATATATATATATATATATGTATGTATGTATGTATATGTATATGCATATGTATATGTATATGTATATGTATATATATAGGCAGGACGACCTGCCGGTCGATCTGGGCACTAGGCGGTCAACCCAACTGTTGTTTTGGGGGCGAACGAAAGATTGTTCATTTGATTGATGGTGCGATTTTGTTTAACCGACTGACAGGTTTTGCATTCTTTATTTTAATCTCGTCCCTCCATTCTTGTATCTGATGGCTCTTATTCAGCTTATGACGCAGTTGCATCCTATTCAATCCCCATCCAATTTTTCAACATCCGCTTCTACCCCTACAAATGGAACCCTAGACCTAACACTTTTTCTCAATATAGGTTTTCTCTAATTGGGTTCACCTTTCTAAGAAGGACCATAAACGGAATAATTTTTCCAAAGGTGAAAATTGTTATAAATTAATATATTTTACAACACCAAGTGGATCCGAGAAGACCAAGGAAGAGCTTAGAATCGAAGGTGAGTAATTGTAATTACTTTTAGATTACTTTAAGTAAATTTGAAACAATAGGGTTTGCAATAGTTGTGTTTTTCTACGATTTTTGTAATAGCCTTTTGAGTAATTTATTTGCAGTTTTTAGAATTACTTTTATTCTATTTTCTTTCAGCTATTCTTTTCAGTAATTTTAGTTTATTTCTATTCATTACAGCTTTTCATTTTATTTATAGTTTATTTACAGTATTTTGGTTTATGTACTATTATTTATACGTTATTTACATCTTCTTTCTAAGCTTTTGATTTTCTCCTATTTTCAGTTTTCTTTTATTCCTCCTTATTTTTCGCGTATGGATTTGTCACGACCCGAAATCCAGCGATTGAAAATCGACATCAAATACCTCACTTGTATTCGACTGTCGGAGATTCAAACGTTGAACTTCAGTTCGGATGGAGCTTATAACAACATTAGATGAATATAAACAGCGGAAAAAAATGAATATCATTAATCAACATCACAGATACAACACCACCACAATATTTGATTACAATCATCAGAGTTCATATACATGATATAACAACAAAGCGATAATAGATTTATCACAACTTATAGAGAGTGTCCAACATACTTCGAATTTGAGAAGATCTTCCAAAAACTGCAAACACTTCAAAGGTTTCCGAGGCCAAAAGCTCCCACAATCCGATAGCTTCCAAAAGACTTCAAAAAATTCCTAATCCGAGCTAGCTTCAAAACACGGATAACCTACTTCTAGGCTGCCCGTGTGGAAATTGTGGGCACCCAGAGTTTAGGAAGGGAACAATAAACTCCAAGTCAGTCATGGGACTAGTATGAGTAAACAAAAACAATTGTTTGAATGAAAACAATTTATAAAAGAAAACCGTTCATGCTTTTGGAAAATGAAACTACCATAAGACCTCCCTCCACACACACAATGCAATTGCACTAATGGAGGAGATTTATTCTTATGATAGTCAAGCATGCTTTATACGAGAAAATTCTTTGATATTATTACTAGTGCATAGTTTAGAAAACATTTTCGAAAGTATAATATTAATCTTAGCAAGCATAGACATTTCATACTATGCCTACTATGCTACCGTCTTGACAGTGGGTCACCATCATAAGTAAATGGCAGGTTATACAACTAAAACCGTACATGGCTCGTATTGTTTCTTTGGATTTATAACAAATGGTCAGGCTAAGGAGTTTCCTTATCAAATGGGACGCCTATGGAGGGACGCCCCCAAGAACCAAATCGGTTCCCTACCAACACAAGGCCGGGTTACCTCTATGACTAGGTAATACCTACAAGTGTGCCATCCTCGGTCGTTACCGGCCTTTATCCCGGGAATCACCAACAAATAGCAACAACCACACGGTTAAATATCTGGGCTCCATACCATGATACCACCTCTTATCCAGAAGAAAATGGACATACCATTGGGGCGGGACTCCTAAAACCTTGCCGCAACATTCCTGTTTCGACAATTACCCGGTTGTGAGGTTCGACGAAGTCTCGTCCACAAAGCTAAGCTTTTCACAAAAGCCATGCTTCGATCAACAAACGATCAGCAGCACTTAGCATGCCACACTACCAAATTAGGAGTATATCACTAATAACCATCAACTACAAAACCTCTGACCTCATACGTCTCAAAGAAGGGTGTTAAGCTAAGAGAATAAATTCTACGCCACCAACAGAAATGTATTTGAAAGAAATCAGCTTTATGTCTCAAAGTGTAATGTCAGACATACAACCATACAAGTCCATTCTGGGTTCGAACGGAACTGAATGCACTTCCAAAGAACCCTTGCAATCCGGGCATCCACAATCCCGATCAGACTCCCCATCACATATGGAGATCTCCATACCAGAGCAACATAGTGCAGAGTCATTCGACAGATTATCCTATCATTCTTGAAGACACCCGATCTTCACCACCGTCTTCAAATGATTTCCATTTCGTCCTATCACAAATCAGAATAGGCTATATGACACAAAGGTCCTCTCCCACCTAAACCGAATAGTGAGCGTTCAATTTAAAAACACGTGGATATATCAATCACAAAGATTCACTTCCAGGGTTCGATGTGGGTTTCGAATAAACAACTGGAATCCAACTCCCTGTCGCATCGAAATTCAATTGCCGTTCTACGGGCCAATGGATTTTCACATTCACACAGAAGAAAATCACAAATATCACAGTTCAGTACAAAGCAATTCACATCACAAAGTATTACAATTACATAACAAGGGTATCAATCGGCTCAAGGCACTTCAATAATAATAATCATTCATCTAACAATGAGATGAATTAACAGCGTGATTATAATCAATTAATAACGTAATTATTTTCATTAATTATCTTTAATTAATGATTGATTATCCATAATTTTAAATTAATAAATCTTTAATTAATGATTAACTATTCTTAATTTTAAATTAATTAGTCATTAATTATTAATTAATCCTTAATTGTTAATTAATTAAATCCTTAATTATTAATTAATGAAATCTTAGTCACCTTCATTAATTAATTATTCCTCAATTAATTACCTTAACTAATTAATCTATAATTATAAATTAATTAACTTAAATTAATAATTATTACCCTTTAATTAATTATTCTTTAATTGTTAAGTAATTATAAATCATAAATCTTAATTAATTATTCAATTATTATTAAAATTATTTACTTAATAAACTTTATAATTGATTATCATTAACATAAGGGATTAATATTTATTAAGAATTAAAAATCAATACTTCATCTTAATTTACTTTAAATTATTTATTTAAAATAACCGATAAATAATGTCCCAATTAAATAAATTAAACTTGATTACTTATAAAGATATCTTTCTTAAACTTTTATTAATCCAGTACTTAAACTAAAACCATTGTTTAAAACATGGACTAAAAATGTTTAAAAATTTTAATTTTGATTTAAAGTAAAAACTGCTTTATAAGCCAAACCCGAGACCTACTTCTGGTACGCTTCGAGCCAGAACATCGTTTACTTCGAGTTTTTTCTCAAAATGACCCGTATGCTTTGCAAACTTAAAATTTGTTTAAGCTTTTATACAACTCGATACACACATGAAAATACCTAGACTCAAACTTGAGCTAGTGCACGAACACCCCGAAGATGTCTTCGAGTCGAACACCTTCTTCTTCCTTCCAAACAACTGACACAACCAATGACATGTGCATGCTGCGCACCATTCCGATCGCCTCTGGTCGACTCTACGACCGTCATTCAGTCGACAATTACCCCTCGATCCCTCAAAACCACCAGAAACGTGAACCGACGTCGAATTCATGATCGAGCTTTCTGATCAATCTGAAACCAAAAATGATCATCTCAAAAGTGCCTCGTTCTTCCACCTCTGCTATCATAGGTCACATGGTCCTGGTCCGAGCAAAGTCAAACCCCTACGCTTTGAGTCCCACCGGTGCGAACAGCTACGGCCTATCGAGGGTGACGCAGCAATCCCAATTCCGACCATGACCAAATATGAATATTTGACCCTAAATCGATCTCGTCACTACTCTACGATTATTAATAAAATCGACTCACATTTTTTTGATGATTCCAAAACTTCAAGCTAGCCACGACTTCGATCTCGAGGTCCATAAACCCACCGATCGCCAGAATTATGCTCGCCCTTTATTAAGTTAAAAATCATGAATTTCTCATTAAAAATCATAGATTGCGAAGTCGAACATGATCAAGCAATTAAAACTCAAATCTTTATCAATTAAATTTTTGACAAAATTTGACTTGGCTGTATTTTTCCTATTTTCTAGTAATCCTTTTTATTTTAAATATTTAAAATGATTACTAGGATGAAGATCTTGCTATGCCCTATATATTTTCTTTATACATCAAGTTAAATAGAGGATCGAAGAATGAGTTTTCAATTTTTTTAATCAGGTTTGAAACCTGAAAATGTTTAGAGCAGAGAACTATGTCTGTTCTCTGCGATGTAAGCATACTTGCATATATCTACCTATATCTGTTTGCATGTGAACACATTACAATTTTATTTCAATCATCATCACAAACAACAAGTGAAAGTTCAATTTTTAAGGAGCTTACTCACCTGTCAAACTGAAACAAAGAGGTTGTGCTTTTTCTTGAATTTGAAATGACTGGGACTTTTCCAAGTTTTGTTGCTTTTGAATTCACTGTTGTTTTGTGATGATCCTTGCTTTAGTTTAATTGTTGAAGTTGAATCCTGCTTCCTTTGATTGCTAAAAAGCTTTGAATTTTGCTTAATTTCTTGTTGGCTTTGCTGTGTTGAGTTGTTTGATATTTGTCCTTGATTCAATAACTTGAATTTGATTCAGGTTTCAGTTTTTCTTGTGATTACTGGAATTTGTTTTGATGAATTTTCTGATTTTTTTTTCTTTGAGAATTTTGTTTCCTGGCTTTAGAAAGTTTACAGACTTTTCTTCCTTTTCTCTAAAGCTTTCGATGAAATTAAAAGAAATAAAAAGGAGGGGATTCTCAAAGATAAAACAAAATGACACTTGTCCAAAATTATTACATTTGTTAAAACACTCATTATATGAATAACGCTTGTATTATTTCTTGTTACATGCTTAACACTTGTATTTTTCATAAGTTAAATACTTTTAAATAAATCTTATATCATTTTTTCCTTATTTTATGTATATATTTCCTATTCATTATTATATATAATTTTAAGGAAGAAATGTTTTAAACAAATTTTACATTAAGTAAATTACATATTTATGATATCAAATGCAAATTAATTTTCTAAGACATTTATTTAAATTTTAAATTCAATTTCAAATCTACCCACATATATATACACACTAATATAATTTAAATTCAAATATTTTAAAATATTTATATTTTTGAATTCTTAAATTCAAATGCAATTTTACAATCTTATTTATACATATATAAATCAACACTTATTTTATTTATTTTGAAAAATTCAAATTAATTCCATAATTTATTCCAAAATTCACATTAATTGCTAATTTTTAAATTAATAAAATTTTGGGGATGTTACAGATTCCCCCCTTAAGAAAATTTCGTCCTCGAAATTTGAAAGAGAGAGATACCAACAAAGAATATATAAATACAGAAAAAGATAGGAAATGTCTTACCAGATTAAGCCGAAATATCCACTCTGCAATTTGGATAGGACGTCTGCATACTATCCACTATTTCCCAAGTACAGTCCTTTGGATCACCACTCCATTGCACTTTGACTAGTTTCACAACTCTATTTCTCAGCTGCTTTTCATCATTATCAATAATCCTTATCGGTTCTCTCTTTATTGCTAGATTTGGTGTGATCTCCAAATCCTGTTGAGCAGCTTCTTCAATAATAAAGTCTGGATCGTGCACATATTTTCGAAGATGTGAAACGTGAAGTACATCGTGTACGCTAGATAACCAGTTAGGTAGCTGCACTCGATAAGCTAAAGGATCGATTCTCTCTAGTATACGAAAAGGACCAATATAACGCGATGCCAGCTTACCAGTTTATCCAAATCTCAACACACCACGCATTGGAGACACTTTTAAGAATATAGAATCTCCAACCTGGAATTCCAAATCTCTTCTTCTGCGATCATAATAACTCTTCTGATGACTTTGAAGTGTTTTCAACTTATTTCGAATAAATTCAACCTTTTCAGTGGCTTCCTTAATCATATCTGGTCCAAGAACGAGTCTATCACCGGACTTGATCCAACATGCATGTGATCGACATGGACGACCATATAAAGCCACAAAAGGAGCCATTTCAATACTGGCCTGATAGCTATTGTTACATGAGAATTCAACCAGATGTAAATAGTCCTCCCAAGAACCACCAAAGTCAAGAATACAAGCGCACAAAAGGCCTTCTAATATTCGATTAATCCTTTTAGTCTGCCCATCAGACTGCTGGTGATAAATAGTGCAGAAGTTCAGTTTGGTTCCAAATGCGGCTTGAAATGCCTCCTAACATCTACTAGTGAAGATCGGATCACGATCGCTTACTATACTGCTGGGTGTACCGTGGAGACGGACAATCTCTTTTATATACAATTTGGCCAAACTTGCCGGTGTCCGAGAAGATTTCTCTGATATAAAATGGGCTGTCTTTGTCAAACGGTCTACAATAACCCAAATTGCTTCATTCCCCCTTCGATTTCGAGGAAACCCATTTATGAAATCCATAGACACTAGATCGCACTTCCACTTTGGCACCTCCAATGGTTGGAGTAAACATGCTACTTTCTTTTGATCAATTTTAATTTGCTGGCAGGTAGCACAACGACTCACATATATAGATATATCCATCTTCATTGTTTTCCACCGGAAAGTTCTTTTGACATCTCTATACATCTTATTAACTCCTAGATAGATACTGAGTTTAGGCTTGTGACATTCGTTCAAAACTTCACGTTTTAAATCGGGAATGTCTGGGACATAGATCTTGCCTTTCAGTCTTATAATTTCTCTATTATCAACTTCAAAACTAGTATCTTCACCGTGACATAATCTTTTATAGATTTCCTGAAGAAACTCGTCTTCTTTCCGCTTTCTTGCATTCTTCTTAAGAAAGTAGGAGCGACAACAAGATATGCGAGAACAACATGTCTCCTGCTCAAAGCATCGGCAACTACATTGGCTTCTCTAGGCATATAAATTATATCTAAGTCATATGATGCTAGAAATTCTAGTCATCGTTGTTACCTCAAGTTTAAATCCTTCTGGGTGAAGAGATATTTCAGAGTTTTATGGTCGGTGAACAATTCGAATTTTTCACCTAAAGTAAGAAGGATTTATTAAGTATATATTAGGCTAAGTTGAACTTTTTAAAAATTTCCTTCAAAAAAGCTGAAGGATATTCTTACCCAGACGATAATGTCATCATATTTTTAAGGCAAAAATTACTGCTAAGAGTTCCAGATCGTGGGTTGGGCAGTATTTCTCGTGCGGACGTAATTGTCTACTCGCATAGGCAATTACTTTCCCATTCTACATTAACACCACACCCAAACCGTCACCATAAGCGTCAGTATAGACAGATAAGCCTTGGTTACCATTGATAATTGAGAGAACAGGAGCAGTAGTCAATCTTCTTTTTAACTCTTGGAAAGCTTCATCACATTTCAAAGTCCAATCAAATTTTACATTCTTCATTGTTAGCTTAGTCAATGGACTAGCTATCTTAGAAAAGTCCTGAACAAACTTCTGGTAATATCCCGCTAAACCCAGACTTCGAATTTCTTTCGGAGTTGTGGGTCGCTTCCAGTCAAGAATAGCAGAAATCTGGCTCGGATCAACAGAGATTCCCTCTTCATTAACAATGTGCCCAAGAAATCTGACTTGCTTAACCCAAAAATGGCATTTTGAAAAACTTGTGAATAAAATGATCCTCTTTAATATTTCCAAAACAATCCTTAGATGCTCAGCATGCTCCTCTTCAGTTTTGGAATAGATCAAGATATCATCAATAAATACAAGAACAAATTTGTTCAATACTTCTCGGAATACACGAGTCATTAAGTCTACGAAGTATGCAGGAGCATTTATTAATCAGAAAGGCGTGATTAACCATTCATAGAAAATGTCTGGACCCCTGAAAGCAGTCAAGTGAACACAGTCTTCGGCAATTCGTAGCCGATGGAATCCTTCAGCTAGATCCATCTTCGAAAAGAATCGAGCGTCGTGCAGTTGATCAAACAAATCATCAATTCTAGGTAAAGGGAATTTTTTTTGAGCGTTAGTTTGTTGAGATTGCGGTAGTCCACACACAATCTCAAGGATACGTCAGATTTAGCCGTAAACGCCACAGCTGAACCCCATTCGAAAACACTAGCACATATCAATCCTTTCTCTAGTAATTCACAGGTTTGCTTGACTAATTCTATCATTTCCCTGGGTTCCATCCTGCGACTTGCACGAATGACAGATTAGGTACTATGTCAATTCTGAATTCAATTTCTCTGTGTGGGGGCAAAGATTTAACCGCTTCGAACACATATGAAAATTCCCGGACAATAGGTATGGACTCTAGACTAGGTTCGGGATATCCCAAAGTATACATCAGTTTATCTCTCTTAGGACTCGGATGATCACAAGAGATTTCAACGATATTCCTAAATTTGGTTCTGATCAAATTTTTTTGATTATTACAATCTAATTTGGCTTCGTACTTCATTAGCCAATCCATTCCGAGTAAGATTTCAAATTCATCAAAGTCGAGGATGAAAAGGTTGATAGGAAATTCATAACAAGTACGAGATAGGAACATCTCTACATCGTAGACAAAGATTTGTCGGACCACCAACAGGATTCTTTATGCAAATAGGCTCATCAACAAATTCAGGTTTTTTTTTAATTCATTAACGGTTTGTTGGGAGATAAAGCTATGTGTAGCTCCTGTGTCGAGCAATACTCTAACAACTCTATCATAAATGATAAGGTTAACTTCTAAGATTCCTTTTTCTTTATTCACCTTTGAAGTTAAGTGGCCATCTTTTATTGCATACATTTTCGGTACTTGTGCTTGCTTCTGTTTCGGGCAATGTTTAGCTTCATGACCTGGCTTGTGACAATAAAAGCATCCCTTAGTTCTTCGACTTGTCTTCATAGGCTGATATTCCTTTACTCGTCTCTTTGGCTTCTTACAATCGTTTGAATAATGGCCTTTCTCCTGATTACTCCTCTTCTCCTTGCCTTGATCCCGTTCCTTCCCTTCGGACTTCCTTTTCTTCTAATTTGAATTGCTTGAACTTCCCTTCACTTCCGAAACTTCCTGCATATCCAGGGTGGCATATCGATAACCCATATTGATCGAGTCCGAAAAAGTTTCTTTCACATGGGCAGTCATCCTTTTATGGCACTTCTTATGCATTCCTAGAATGAATCTTTCATTCTTTTTCAAATGTGTATTCACGAGCTACGAATCAGAATGAGATAATTCATTGAATTTATTCAAATACTCCACAAACGATATACTTCCCTGCTTCAAATCAATGAATTCCCGGTACATTCGAGAGATACCAGCAGATGGCACGTATCACTGCTTAAACGCCTCTTTGAATCAACTCCAAGTGAATTCATCTTCTGGCTCATCCACAGTAACAGTGTCCCACCAAGCTAGAGCGTCCTTTTGGAGTTTCCAAGAGGCTACTAGTCGCACATGATCGTCTTCCAACTTCAACCCTCTAAAAATTCTTTAACATGATCGGATCCAGGCTTGGGCTTCGACAATAGATTCCTTGCCAGTGATCCGCTTTCCACAAAGTCTGGAAGAACTTCTATATGGATCAGCCAAATTCGGCTGAGGTTGAGTAGGTATAGCTGCTGTTGTAGGGAGTTGACCAGTTGTAGTGGTATTTCCCCGTCCCCTACCTTGTCCTCTTCTTCCACTCATTCCCACTATCTATAAGTAGTAAGAAAACTTGATTTAGGTATACAGACAAGATATCTTAAGGAATATCAATAGCTTGAAGAAATAGACCAAGAAATTTTAGGTTTCGGTCTTTCGGTTTATACTCATTCTAAGGTATACTTCACCCTATCTCTAATGAGCCGCCAAATGTGTTATACTCCGTAGCTAAAGTTCATACTCAACCTTTAGCTCTGATACCACTTGTCACGACCCAAAATCCAGCGATTGAAAATCGACATCAAATACCTCACTTGTATTCGACTGCCGGAGATTCAAACGTTGAACTTCAGTTCGGATGGAGCTTATAACAACATTAGATGAATATAAATAGCGGACACAAAATGAATATCATTAATCAACACCACAGATACAACACCAACACAACATTTGATTATAATCATCAGAGTTCATATACATGACATAACAACAAAGCGATAACAAATTTATCACAACTTCAAGAGAGTTTCCAACATACTTCAACTTTGAGAAGATCTTCCAAAAACTCCAAACACTTCAAAGGTTTCCGAGGCCAAAATCTCCCATAATATGATAGCTTCAAAAAGGCTTCAAAAATGCCAAAAGACTCCTAATCCGAGCAAGCTTCAAAACACGGATAACCTACTTCTAGGCTGCACGTGTGGAAATTGTGGGCACCTAAAGTTTAGGAAGGGAACAATAGACTCCAGGTTAGTCATGGGACTGGTATGAGTAAACAAAAACAGTTATTTGTATGAAAACAATTTATAAAAGAAATCCATTCATGCTTTTGAAAAATGAAACTACCATAAGACCTCCCGCCACACACACAATGCAATCGCACAATTAGTGGAGATTTCTTCTTATGATAGTCAAACATGCTTTATACGAGAAAATTATTTGATATTATTACTAGTGCATAGTGTAGAAAACATTTTCGAAAGTATAATATTAATCTTAGCCAACATAGACATTTCGTACTATGCCGATTATAGCTGCCATCTAAATAGTCGGTCGTAATCATAAGTAAATGGCAGGTTATACAACTAAAACCTTATAGGGCTCGTATTGTTTCTTTGGATTTCCAAACAAATGGTCAGGCTAAGGAACTTCCTTATCAAATGGAATGCCTCTGGAGGGACGGCCCCTAAGAACCAAATCGGTTCCCTACCAACACAAGGCCGGATTACCTCTGTGACTATGTAACACCTACAAGTATGCCATCCCCGGTTGTTACTGACCTTTGTCCCGGGAATCACCAACAAACAGCAACAACCACACAGTTAAATATCTGGGCTCCATACCAAGATACTACTTCTTATCCAGAAGAAAATGGACATACCCTAAGGACGCGACCCTTAAAAACTTGCCGCAACATTCCTATTTCGACCATTACTGAGTTGTGAGGTTCGATGAAGTCTCGTACACAAAGCTACACTTTTCACAAAAGCCATGCTTCGATTAACAAATTATCAGCAGCACTCAGCATGCCACACTACCGAATTGGGAGTATATCACTAATAACCATCAACTACAAAACCTATGAGCTTGTACGTCTCAAAGAAGGGTGTTAAGCTAAGAGAATAAATTCTCCGCCACCAACAGAAATGTATTTGAAAGAAATCAGCTTTATATCTCAAAGTGTAATGTCAGACATACAACCATACAAGTCCGTTCTGGGTTCGAACGGAACCGAAGGCACTTCCAAAGAAGCCTTTGCAATCAGGGCATCCACATTCCCGATTGGACTCCCCATCACATATGGAGATCTCTATACCGGAGCAACTCAGTGCAGAGTCATTCAACAGGTTATCCTATCGTTCTTGAAGACACCCAGTCTTCAGCATTGTCTTCAAATGCTTTCCATTTCGTTGTATCACTATTCGGAATGGGTTATATGACACAAAGGTCCTCTCTCGGCTAAACCGAATAGTGAGCATTCAATTTAAAAACATATGGATATATCAATCACAAAGATTCACTTCCAAGGTTCGATGTGGGTTTCGGATAACCAATCGGAATCCGACTCCCTGTCGCATCGAAATTCTATTGCCGTTTTACGGGCCAATGGGTTTTCACACTCACACAGAAACAATCACAAATATGACAGTTCAGCACAAAGCAATTCACATCACAAAGTATTACAATCCCATAACAGGGGTATCAATGAGCTCAAGGCACTTCAATAATAATAATCAATCATCTAACAATGAGATGAAATCATAGTGTGATTATAATCAATTAATCAAATAATTATTTTCATTAATTATGTTTAATTAATGATTGATTATCCTTAATTTTAAATTAATATATCCTTAATTAATGATTAACTATTCCTAATTTTAAATTACTTAGTCATTAATTATTAATTAATCCTTAATTGTTAATTAATTAAATATTTAATTATTAATTAATTAAATCCTTATTTATTAATTAATTAAATCTTAACCACCTTCATTAATTAATTATTCCTCAATTAATTACTTTAATTAATTAATCTTTAATTATAAATTAATTACCCTTTAATTAATTATTCTTTAATTATTAAATAATTATAAATCATAAATCTTAATTAATCATTCAAATATTATTTAAAATATTTACTTAATAAACTTTATAATTGATTATCATTAACATAAGGGATTAAAGTTAATTAAGAATTAAGAATCAATATTTTTTTCTTAATTTACTTTAATTATTTATTTAAAATACTTGATAAATAATGTCCCAATTAAATAAATTAAACTTGATTACTTATAAAGATATCTTTCTTAAACTTTTATTAATCTAGTACTTAAACTAAAACCGTTTTTTAAAACATGAACTAAAAATGTTTAAAAAATTGAATTTTGATTTAAAGCAAAAAGTGCTTTATAAGGCAAACCCAAGACCTACTTCGGGTACGCCTCCGAGCCAGAACATCGTTTGCTTCGAATTTCTTCTCAATATGACCCGTATTCTTTGCAAACTTAAAAAAAAATTTAAGCTTTTATACAACTCGATACACACTTGAAAATACCTGGACTCAAACTCGAGCCAGAACACCCCGAAGATGTCTTCGAATCGAACACCTTCTTTTTCCTTCCAAACAACTGACACAACCAAAGACGTGTGCACGTTGCACACTGTTCTGATTGCCTTTGGTCGATGCTACGGCCATTGTTCAGTCGACGATTACCCCTCGATCCCTCAAACCACCTAGAAACGTGTGTTAGAAATGCGAATTTCAGATCTTAAGGCTAGGATATAAACGAGAGGGGGTGAATAGTGTTTTAAGGAAGTATTAAATCTTTTTGAGTTTTTGTTAATTTAAACACAAATGTATGCAATATTCAGACACAAATATGATCACAGAATCAAACACAGATGCAAAAATAAAAAAAAAGCAGCAAAGGAAAGAACATACCGAATTTTGTTCTGGTTCGGAGTTACCCTACATCCAGTAACGCACACAAGTACGGATTTCTATTCAAAAACAATCTTTACAATTACACCCTCGGTTTCAAGGCAACGAGGTACACCCTCCAGATTCACAATCCTCTGGGTAGAGATACTTTATTTCACGGGAAACAAGTTCACCCAATTGATTTCCAAGGCTACAATCAGACCTTAACTCGCTTGATTGATTTCCAAGGCCACAATCACACCTTTTCTCCTTTAGTTGATTACAAATACGCTTATAACACTAAATAGCACTGAGGATCTTGTTAAGATAGTGATAGAGAATCAAACCAGAAATGATCTAGCTAGATTTAATGTTGATTTCAGCAGAGTAATGGTAAGAATATGTACATAGAAACGTGGAAGAAGAAGAGGAGTGAAAAAACAAAAAATCTATATTGAAATTCGTTGAAAACATCCCATATTTATAGAAGAACAACAGCCATGTCCATTCGTGAAGAGATATGACGAATAGACACTTCTTTTGAAATTTAAATTTTGAAACCAACTGACACTATGTCGACATGGATAGGTTGAGCATGTTGACATCCCAAAGGAATTTTTGGTGATTTGTTTTTCTTTGAAAATAACTTCTATCTTGTACTAAAACTATTTTAAATTTTACAAATATACTTGTCTATAGTTAAAATTCATAAGTAAATATATAGAATAGTTTATAAAAAAATTTACTATAATTTTATATTTAAATCTAAGTATAAATATTATTAGTAAAAATAATTTAAAACTGAGGATAATTTGATTTTGAAATTAAAGATTATTTTGAGGCTAAAAGTATTTGAAATCAGGATAGATGTTTTTGATGCTTTCAAAAGTAAGGTTTTCAAAACGATATAATTTTGTAAAAATCATTTTGAATAAAAATTAGTGGATACAAAAAATGTTCCACTAGATTTTTCGTAGGTTCCATCCTACTTAGAATTCCATCCCTTTAACAGGCTTGAAATGGATTCCATTCCACGAATAAATTGGATTTTAAGATGCCAGTGCTTTTCTAGGAGTTTTAACAAAATTCCTAATTAAATTACTTATTCTTGAAATCTTGAACTCTTGATAATCTTGATATTTTTCATACTCATGAGTCTTCAATCTTGATATCTTGAATCTCTATACCGTACAGTCTTCATTCTTGGTACCTGCATGGTTAAATCCTGCATATACATATATTTCTAAACTATAATGTTAGTATTTATATTTTATAATCTATTCTAAGGTTTTTGTCTTCAAAACCATCATCTAATGGACTAACAATCTCCCCCTTTTTGATGATGACAACCTTTTTATAAAATATTACTTCTATCCTAATAACTCCCCCTTAATCCATGCCTAACTATCCTATTTTATATTTCCCCCCTTTGTCATCAACAAAAACTAACTCTAAATATATAACCAAACTATATAACTCCCCCTAAATCTAACACTCTATGACATGTGATTATGATGATAGTGTTATCATAAATAATCAACACTTAGATCTAAAACTAAAACTCAATCCTAAACTACTAACTATCCTAACTAAGTATCCATATAATAACACATATAAGAACACAAATTATTTATTAATTATATAGTTGTATTTACATTTTCGTGGGAAACGTAAGAAAGAACATACACCAAAAGGAAAACGAGAAGAAACTAATGTGTGTCTTTGAAAATGGAAGATCTATGAATCGAACAGTTTGGATAGTGGAAACAGAAATTTCCACGTTGTTCGACAAGATTTCCATCTTTATCAAAGCGTACTTTACCAACGCAAATGACTTTGTCGTCATCTTCCGCGTGCACTTCTTCCATGGGGACTTCTTCTTCTTCCTTGCTGGCCTCTTGTATTTGATCTCCTGAAGAGTCTTCGTCAATCAAGATTGGGTTAGCATGATTGTCCATTAGAAAATTTTGCAAATTCCTAAGGATTTTTCTTAGCCTCTCTTGTTCCTTGGCCATTTGAAGTTTCATCACTTGGATTTCAGTCATTAACTGAAGTGTATCCTTCAGAGAATAATTCATTTTCTTCACACGAGCGAGGGTAGTACGTTGAAATGGACCAGAAGTGGGAGAAGAAAACGAAAGTGTAAAGACCCGTAAATCCGTACTCTTTGAATAGACACTAATCTCCTTTGTTTAATTCAAGATGAACGAAAATACGAACCCTTAGGGGTTTTAAGAAAAATTTAAGAAAAGAAAAAGTAGAAAAGAAGAGAGAAAAAGGTAGAAGATGGAGAGGAAAAGAAAACAGAAAATTAGAAAATAGAATAGAAAAGAGAAAATAGAGAAGAGAAAGAAAAACAGAAAATAGTAAGAAGAGAAAATAGGACGGAACAGGAAACAACAGAACAACATCAGAATCTCACAATTCGCAGCGGAACAATATATAACAATAAATGAATAATCTTTAAACAAAGAACTATATCAGTTATTACATTTTATACATTATATTACATCATATCATCAGAGTGTACAACAACAACAACGACAACAAATAGTGCAGCGGAAAAAGAAATACTATATAAGTAATATGCCACGCCATCCATCTTGCCTCCAGCAACTCCAGAATATCCAGAATATCCTGATAAACCTAACTCATTGACTGCCCGTGTGGAAATTGGTGGGCACCCAGAGTTTAGGAAGGAAAACAATAAACTCCAAGTCAGTCATGTGACTGGTGTGAGAACTCAAAACAGTTTATTTATCTTTAAAATCAAAATAGAGAGATATTTTTATTTCAATTCGCAATGCTTTTAAAAATGAGATTACCATAAGGCCTCCCGCACACACACACATGCAAACGCAGAATCGGAGGAGATTTCTCCTTATGATAGTCAAAGATGCTTGATACGCATTAAAAGAACATTTGATATTATTACTAGTGCATAGTGTAGAGAAAAATTCATTTCGAAAGTAGAATATAAATCTTAGCCAACATACGACCATTATCGTATGCCTACTATAGCTAACTATGTTCAATAGCAGGTTACCGCCACATTCCATAGCAGGTTATACAACTAAAACCGTACAAGTCACGTATTGTTTCTTTGGATTTCCAACAAATGGTCAGGCCAAGGAACTTCCCATTGCCACATGAGAATGCCTCTGGAAAGACATCCCCGAGAACCAAACCGGAACTCTGCCAACACAAGGCCGGGTTACCCCTAACTGGGTAACTACTGACACGAGCACGCCATTCCCCGATCGTAAACGACCTTTCTCACGGGATCCCGAAAGCCAACAACCACAAAGTAATAAATTCGTAGTAACCACATAGGTTAAATATCTGGGCTCCATACCATGATACCACCTCTATCCAGAAGGAAATGTACATACCCTAAAGGGTGCTACCCCTCATAACCTTGCTGCATCTTTCCTGTTTTGACCATTTCCGGGGTGTGAGGTTCGACGAAGTCACGTCCACAAAAACATACTTTATACAAAAGCCATGCTTTGGGTCAACAAATGATCAACACAATGATCACTAAGATAGACGATCAAATAAACGATCCTATCACAATAATCAACACAATGATCATTTCAGCAACACTCAGCATATCACATTACCAAATTGGGAATATATCGCTGATAACTTCAACTATATAACCATCTGAGCTCATACGTCTCAGAGAAGGGTGTTAAGCTAAAAGAATAAATTCTCCGCCACCAACAGAAATATATTTGAATGAAATCGGCTTTATATCTCAACTTGTAATGTCAGACATACAATCCATACAAGTCTGTTCCGGGCTCGAACAAAACCGAAGGCACTTACAAAGAAGTCCTTGCAATCCGGATATTCACAATCCTGATCGGATTTCCCATCACTTAGGGAGTCTCTATACCGTTGCAACTCAGTGCAGAGACAATCGATAGGTCATCCCATCGCTCTCGCAAATACCGGGTCTTCAACACCGATCTTCAATGCAATTATAACGACGTATCACATATTCGGAATGGGTTATACGACCCCATGGTCCTTTCCCGGTTAACCCGAATAGTGAGCGCTTATTCAAAAATAAGTGTAGCATTCACATTCAAACAAATCACATCAATTACCCATTCAAAGGGAAATATTGATAGTCGGCTATTGAACTATCACTGGATATGCACACATCACCAGATTCCAAATAATTTTCCAAATTATTTATTTTCCACAAATATCTTCACTAGATATATTATTTTCAACACTTCAAAAATAAATCAATATTTATTTTTAAACCAATTCCACTTTCTTTATAAATTCCTTAGTGAATTTATAATTTCAAAATATCAATGAATATTCGATTTCAATTATTCATTTCAATTTATCTTCAAAAAGATAAATTCTAACTATTCACTTCATATTGGAAAACATTTCCATACTTATTCAATAAGTAATTCACAAATCTTTTTATTTTCAACACTTAGAAAATATTCAATATAATTTAATCGAGATTAAGTATATATTTCATTCTATTAAGGAAATCATTCTCTTAACATATTTATTTGGGCCAAAACGAATGTTGCGTAAAACATCGTTACGACAACCCAAAATCACTAGTATCGGGATTCGAAATTAAAATAGATATATAAATCCCAATACTATACAAAACATTTCCTTTCGGAAATCATTTACTATAACAACAGTGTTATAGTCCACTATTTCCTTTAATTTCTCGAAAACGTCTATTTCAACAATAAATGTTGAAATCTATGGTTTCGAATCTCAACACATTTTAAAACATCGTTAGATCGTTTTAATTCTATCTGAAATATCACATTCAAAACAATTTCTTTAACATCTTATTCACTATTCAAAAACGTGAATATACTTCATTAACAATTTTCATCCTTTTATTCATTTTATTTTAAAGTATTATTCACAGTCAAAAACGTGAATATAACTCCATTAATAGGTTTCAACAATTTTCTTATCAAAATAAGTTGTTTGCAAATTTATAAACAACGTTTATAAATTCTATTTCTAATTATTTTATAACAACTTCCTTTTATAAATTTTCTTTATTAACCTATTCCAGTTTATAACTCAATTATAAACAATGTTCATATTATAAGTTAAATACTTATAAATTTATTCGTTTGCAAAATCGTTCCTTTGAACTTCATAATTATAAATCTTATAACTTATAAGATCCAATTATTCATCCAAATATATTCTTCAAATAACTTCACATATTTATAATTCTTACTATTTATAAATTTCTTTTATAACTTCACCGTTTATAATTCTATAAATTTCATTCTTTAATGGAATTCATTTTCACTTCATTCAAACACTTATAAAAACTCGTTTTATAATGTCTATATCTCAATTTATAAATATCCATTTATAAATCTCTTAATATAAATCAATTTATATTATTCTTTTAAAACGACTTTAAATTCCTTTATAATTTCCCATTCTCTTGATTTATAAAATAATCAAATTTTATAAATCCTATATTTAAACTCTTTATAATAAATTCCAAAATCTCAATTTAAACTATTTTAAAAAAATCATTAATCCATATTTCTCAAAAATCAGCTTTTAACTATATTTCACAAAAACCATAATTTTTATAACATTAAAAATTATAACGTTTATTTATTTAAAATAGATCAATTCCAAAAATAAAGTATATTTTCAAAAATCACTTTATAATCATTTTGAAATCCCAAAATTTGGGTCCAATGATGCTACACACCAAATAGTCAATCACGACAACAACGATATCATATATCGATATGATAATCCATCAAATATCAAAATATCTGAAATCAAATAAAAACTGTTGAGGAATCCAGTTGGATCCCTCCAACCTGTTTGCCTGCATCCACAAACATTAGCACAATACCAATTTCGCTCCAGTACGAGATTATCGCGGTATATGTTCTTATTAAATATTATCCGCTTAATAACGGCGTAATAGGGTCTCATCCGCTAAACAAATAAATGCGGGAAATCAATAACTCCAATATATACATATGCCAATATATATATATATTGCTACTATATATAATACCAATTTCACTGTTTATGAAATATTCGCGGTATATGTTTTTAATAAATAACATCCGCTTACTAACGGCGTATAATGTCTATTTTAACAATCAATAGATATCAATCAACATTCAAACATGCATTCAAATATTTTAAATCTAACTATTTAAAATAAAATCGAAACTAATTCGATTGAGTGAGAAATTCTCACCTTGATTTTAAATTCCGTTTTAGCGATTTATTTCGAATAAAATTAAACGCGCGTTTAATTTTACCCAAAATTCTCACTAACTCCAATCGACTCCAAACCAACTCCATCGCGTAGTGCTCGTCCATACGATTCCAATGCAACTGGTTTCGCGCGTTTTCGACCACGTATGAAAAAGTTATGAATTATTGAAGTTTACACGATTTATATTTACAAATTTACAACCAAATTATTATAAATTATAAACCTACACGTTCCTGGCCGCAAGATCCAACATCTCCCCATCGTAACCGTTCGTGCTCTTCTTCCCCAACTCACGCAACCTACAGCTCATAGCCGAACCCACCATTCAAACTTAGGGCTAAATATCACCACCTCCACGTCGAGCTTGAACGCGATCAGGAAGCGCCATCATGAAGCCAACGCTCGACTCCACCACCGCCCCCAGCACCATAGAGCTCGGTCGCCCAATTGCATGGAAATTCGTGCCCGACCGTACGTGCTTCATAGCCAAAAACCCATCGATTTACAGCTCCGTTTCCAATCACAACCGTTGATCTTGTAGTTCGTGTTGCCCTCTTCATTTCTCTAGTTGTAAGTTCCTTGAATCGTTGAGTGGATGAAGAGAAAAGAGGAGGAGAAGTTGATGATTTTCTGGCCGTTGAAAAGGAGGTGGCGGCTGCAACGTTGAAACTAGGGTTTTCTTTTATTTTATTTTTATTTTTTGTGAGAATTTTGGTCTATTTATAGAGTTTTCTCAAACACTATTCATTCCGGAAATTCTAAACTCCGATTTACGCGCCGTAACCAGCGTTTCTAGGGTTTACCCCGCGTTCCGGACACAATGGAACAGGTTTCGGAAGCTAATTCGGAAGTATGTTCGAGTTATGGCTATAAACGCTCAATTTGAATTAAACCGATTTAAGCGATTTTCTAGGCGTTTTAATTTGTATCGGACAAACGGTAAATCCAATTGACTTGAAATTTGAAACCTTACAATAATATCACATTACGGATCCGATGAAACTGGTTTCGTCGAAATCCGAGACTTTTTGAAAAATGGCTATTTTAACTCGCCAAATTAAAATTAAAAATAAATCGATGCGTTTCGAGCTGGCACGATCAAACGATAACTCCGATTGACACGAAATTTGAAATCCGGTAATAACTAACTATTACGGATCCAATGGAACTGGTTTCGTTCAATTCTGAGACTGTTCAAAAATTGACTATTTTCACTAGTCGATTTTAATATTAAAATATTCAATTTTCACAAATTAACTTTTAATTCGATTTTAAAAGTTCTAAAATATCATTCTAACTCTAACATGATAAAATAAAATTTTACAAATCATTTTCAATCATATTTAACTCAATTTTCAATTATTTCCATAATTTAACGTATTAAATTATCGATTTAATAATCCAATTAAATCCAATAATTCAAATAAAAATTTATTCGACTTATAAATTCACTTTTTAAAATTTAAAATTAATTAAATATTCAAATTTTAATTATTAAAAATTCTGGGTCGTTACAATCTTTCCCACTTAAAAGAATTTCGTCCTCGAAATTATTAAGTAAGAAAAGTTACAGAATTTATTAATTTTCCCAAAATTCATAATTAAACTTCTTACAATAAATTACTAAGTTTTCAAATCATACTTAGTTATCTTTTCAAAAACACTACTATAGTTTAACTTCAATTCTAAAATCAAAGTTAAAGTTTTCAAAACTTTCCAATTTTCTCAAATTTTTTCCAACGCCTTAAATTTCTGGAAAAATTCGCCATAGTCTCCTTTGCGCGGCTCGATCCGAAAAAAAAATGACAGTATATATCTCACAAATATACATCTCATCAAGTAATGAGGCATCCCGCAGGGAAAAAAGTGTAAAAGTACGATATTTAATCCGAGATATGTACCTTATATTTTATTAGCGAGCATATACGGCTAATATAGCGTAAAAGCGAGCTCCAAATGCGAAGCAAACGCGATTCGCACCTACTAATCACTCAACAAACAACATGAGAATCATGCATATATGATAATAATCTCAAAATACAACATATAGCAACATAATAACTATATATGTCAACATAGCAAATGCAACATATTCAACCATCAACCAACTATCATCCATAACCAATTCATAATCAATATATATTCATTTATATTCTCACTAATATTCCATGAATGGGTTTTTCAATTTAAATCACATTTGATTCATTAACATTGGATTTTATCAACTTTCATTCATATTTCAATTAGTTAACATTTACTAATTCATATTCAAGTTAGTTCACTTCCAATTCAAATTCAATTCTATTTAAGATTTACTTAACTTCAAATTGGATTTTAATCACTTTAGCTTTCAATTTCATTAACACTTAACGAATTATATACAATCAATCAACTAACAACCATATAACAATCAATGTATATTAATTACAACCAAACCCTTTGCTTATATTCATTCTCATTCAATTTATTCAACTTCCAATAACATTTGATTTCAATGAATTAACACCTATATTCATTATTCCATATCAACTTCATTCACATTCAATTGGTTAACATCCAATCCATTAATTTAATTCAATTTCCAAAGTTGAATTTTATTTATATAACTTAAGTTCATAAATATATTCATTAGTTTCACTTCTCATATATATAAGTTTATTTCACAATTGTAAATCACTTTAATTATAATTTAACTCTTATAATTCTTTTACTTATACAATTATTCTTTTATTTAGATTATTCAAACAACTAAACAATCAACTTATATACACTTTTATAATTTTGAAAAATTATTCCTTTATATATAAAATATAATCAAGGTAAAATTATTTCATTTACCCAATTTAAAACAATTTTTATATTCACTAACAAATACGCTCTTATAGCTATTATTACACTCAAATTCCTTCTAGAGTACTACTGACTCTATCCCTAATGAATTATACCCAACAGAACCATGGTTGTCGCTTAACCATAAGCTCTGATACCAAATGTAAAGACCCGTAAATCCGTACTCCTTGAATAGACACTAATCTCCTTTGTTTAATTCAAGATGAACGAAAATACGAACCCTTAGGGGTTTTAAGAAAAATTTAAGAAAAGAAAAAGTAGAAAAGAAGAGAGAAAAAGGTAGAAGATGGAGAGGAAAAGAAAATAGAAAATTAGAAAATAGAATAGAAAAGAGAAAATAGAGAAGAGAAAGAAAAACAGAAAATAGTAAGAAGAGAAAATAGGACGGAACAGGAAACAACAGAACAACATCAGAATCTCACAATTCGCAGCGGAACAATATATAACAATAAATGAATAATCTTTAAACAAAGAACTATATCAGTTATTACATTTTATACATTATATTACATCATATCATCAGAGTGTACAACAACAACAACGACAACAAATAGTGCAGCGGAAAAAGAAATACTATATAAGTAATATGCCACGCCATCCATCTTGCCTCCAGCAACTCCAGAATATCCAGAATATCCTGATAAACCTAACTCATTGACTGCCCGTGTGGAAATTGGTGGGCACCCAGAGTTTAGGAAGGAAAACAATAAACTCCAAGTCAGTCATGTGACTGGTGTGAGAACTCAAAACAGTTTATTTATCTTTAAAATCAAAATAGAGAGATATTTTTATTTCAATTCGCAATGCTTTTAAAAATGAGATTACCATAAGGCCTCCCGCACACACACACATGCAAACGCAGAATCGGAGGAGATTTCTCCTTATGATAGTCAAAGATGCTTGATACGCATTAAAAGAACATTTGATATTATTACTAGTGCATAGTGTAGAGAAAAATTCATTTCGAAAGTAGAATATAAATCTTAGCCAACATACGACCATTATCGTATGCCTACTATAGCTAACTATGTTCAATAGCAGGTTACCGCCACATTCCATAGCAGGTTATACAACTAAAACCGTACAAGTCACGTATTGTTTCTTTGGATTTCCAACAAATGGTCAGGCCAAGGAACTTCCCATTGCTACATGAGAATGCCTTTGGAAAGACATCCCCGAGAACCAAACCGGAACTCTGCCAACACAAGGCCGGGTTACCCCTAACTGGGTAACTACTGACACGAGCACGCCATTCCCCGATCGTAAACGACCTTTCTCACGGGATCCCGAAAGCCAACAACCACAAAGTAATAAATTCGTAGTAACAACATAGGTTAAATATCTGGGCTCCATACCATGATACCACCTCTATCCAGAAGGAAATGTACATACCCTAAAGGGTGCTACCCCTCATAACCTTGCTGCATCTTTCCTGTTTTGACCATTTCCGGGGTGTGAGGTTCGACGAAGTCACGTCCACAAAAACATACTTTATACAAAAGCCATGCTTTGGGTCAACAAATGATCAACACAATGATCACTAAGATAGACGATCAAATAAACGATCCTATCACAATAATCAACACAATGATCATTTCAGCAACACTCGGCATATCACATTACCAAATTGGGAATATATCGCTGATAACTTCAACTATATAACCATCTGAGCTCATACGTCTCAGAGAAGGGTGTTAAGCTAAAAGAATAAATTCTCTGCCACCAACAGAAATATATTTGAATGAAATCGGATTTATATCTCAACTTGTAATGTCAGACATACAATCCATACAAGTCTATTCCGGGCTCGAACAAAACCGAAGGCACTTACAAAGAAGTCCTTGCAATCTGGATATTCACAATCCTGATCGGATTTCCCATCACTTAGGGAGTCTCTATACCGTTTTAACTCAGTGCAGAGACAATCGATAGGTCATCCCATCGCTCTCGCAAATACCGGGTCTTCAACACCGATCTTCAATGCAATTATAACGACGTATCACATATTCGGAATGGGTTATACGACCCCATGGTCCTTTCCCGGTTAACCCGAATAGTGAGAGCTTATTCAAAAATAAGTGTAGCATTCACATTCAAACAAATCACATCAATTACCCATTCAAAGGGAAATATTGATAGTCGGTTATTGAATTATCACTGGATATGCACACATCACCAGATTCCAAATAAATTTCCAAATTATTTATTTTCCACAAATATCTTCACTAGATATATTATTTTCAACACTTCAAAAATAAATCAATATTTATTTTTAAACCAATTCCAGTTTCTTTATAAATTCCTTAGTGAATTTATAATTTCAAAATATCAATGAATATTCGATTTCAATTATTCATTTCAATTTATCTTCAAAAAGATAAATTCTAACTATTCACTTCATATTGGAAAACATTTCCATACTTATTCAATAAGTAATTCACAAATCTTTTTATTTTCAACACTTAGAAAATATTCAATATACTTAAATCGAGATTAAGTATATATTTCATTCTATTAAGGAAATCGTTCTCTTAACATATTTATTTGGGCCAAAATGAATGTTGCGTAAAACATCGTTACGACAACCCAAAATCACTAGTATCGGGATTCGAAATTAAAATAGATATATAAATCCCAATACTATACAAAACATTTCCTTTCGGAAATCATTTACTATAACAACAGTGTTATAGTCCACTATTTCCTTTAATTTCTCGAAAACGTCTATTTCAACAATAAATGTTGAAATCTATGGTTTCGAATCTCAACACATTTTAAAACATCGTTAGATCGTTTTAATTCTATTTGAAATATCACATTTAAAACAATTTCTTTAACATCTTATTCACTATTCAAAAACGTGAATATACTTCATTAACAATTTTCATCCTTTTATTCATTTTATTTTAAAGTATTATTCACAGTCAAAAACGTGAATATAACTCCATTAATAGGTTTCAACAATTTTCTTATCAAAATAAGTTGTTTGCAAATTTATAAACAACGTTTATAAATTCTATTTCTAATTATTTTATAACAACTTCCTTTTATAAATTTTCTTTATTAACCTATTCCAGTTTATAACTCAATTATAAACAATGGTTCATATTATAAGTTAAATACTTATAAATTTATTCGTTTGCAAAATCGTTCCTTTGAACTTCATAATTATAAATCTTATAACTTATAAGATTCAATTATTCATCCAAATATATTCTTCAAATAACTTCACATATTTATAATTCTTACTATTTATAAATTTCATTTATAACTTCACCGTTTATAATTCTATAAATTTCATTCTTTAATGGAATTCATTTTCACTTCATTCAAACACTTATAAAAACTCGTTTTATAATGTCTATATCTCAATTTATAAATATCCATTTATAAATCTCTTAATATAAATCAATTTATATTATTCTTTTAAAACGACTTTAAATTCCTTTATAATTTCCCATTCTCTTGATTTATAAAATAATCAAATTTTATAAATCCTATATTTAAACTCTTTATAATAAATTCCAAAATCTCAATTTAAACTATTTTAAAAAAAATCATTAATCCATATTTCTCAAAAATCAGCTTTTAACTATATTTCACAAAAACCATAATTTTTATAACATTAAAAATTATAACGTTTATTTATTTAAAATAGATCAATTCCAAAAATAAAGTATATTTTCAAAAATCACTTTATAATCATTTTGAAATCCCAAAATTTGGGTCCAATGATGCTACACACCAAATAGTCAATCACGACAACAACGATATCATATATCGATATGATAATCCATCAAATATCAAAATATCTGAAATCAAATAAAAACTGTTGAGGAATCCAGTTGGATCCCTCCAACCTGTTTTCCTGCATCCACAAACATTAGCACAATACCAATTTCGCTCCAGTATGAAATTATCGCGGTATATGTTCTTATTAAATATTATCCGCTTAATAACGGCGTAATAGGGTCTCATCCGCTAAACAAATAAATGCGGGAAATCAATAACTCCAATATATACATATGCCAATATATATATATTGCTACTATATATAATACCAATTTCACTGTTTATGAAATATTCGCGGTATATGTTTTTAATAAATAACATCCGCTTACTAACGGCGTATAATGTCTATTTTAACAATCAATAGATATCAATCAACATTCAAACATGCATTCAAATATTTTAAATCTAACTATTTAAAATAAAATCGAAACTAATTCGATTGAGTGAGAAATTCTCACCTTGATTTTAAATTCCGTTTTAGCGATTTATTTCGAATAAAATTAAACGCGCGTTTAATTTTACCCAAAATTCTCACTAACTCCAATCGACTCCAAACCAACTCCATCGCGTAGTGCTCGTCCATACGATTCCAACGCAACTGGTTTCGCGCGTTTTCGACCTCGTATGAAAAAGTTATGAATTATTGAAGTTTACACGATTTATATTTACAAATTTACAACCAAATTTTTATAAATTATAAACCTACACGTTCCTGGCCGCAAGATCCAACATCTCCCCATCGTAACCGTTCGTGCTCTTCTTCCCCAACTCACGCAACCTACAGCTCATAGCCGAACCCACCATTCAAACTTAGGGCTAAATATCACCACCTCCACGTCGAGCTTGAACGCGATCAGGAAGCGCCATCATGAAGCCAACGCTCGACTCCACCACCGCCCCCAGCACCATAGAGCTCGGTCGCCCCATTGCATGGAAATTCGTGCCCGACCGTACGTGCTTCATAGCCAAAACCCATCGATTTACAGCTCCGTTTCCAATCACAACCGTTGATCTTGTAGTTCGTGTTGCCCTCTTCATTTCTCTAGTTGTAAGTTCCTTGAATCGTTGAGTGGATGAAGAGAAAAGAGGAGGAGAAGTTGATGATTTTCTGGCCGTTGAAAAGGAGGTGGCGGCTGCAACGTTGAAACTAGGGTTTTCTTTCTTTTTTTTTTGTGAGAATTTTGGTCTATTTATAGAGTTTTCTCAAACACTATTCATTCCGGAAATTCCGAACTCCGATTTACGCGCCGTAACCAGCGTTTCTAGGGTTTACCCCGCGTTCCGGACACAATGGAATAGGTTTCGGAAGCTAATTCGGAAGTATGTGCGAGTTATGGCTATAAACGCTCAATTTGAATTAAACCGATTTAAGCGATTTTCTAGGCGTTTTAATTTGTATCGGACAAACGGTAAATCCAATTGACTTGAAATTTGAAACCTTACAATAATATCACATTACGGATCCGATGAAACTGGTTTCGTCGAAATCCGAGACTTTTTGAAAAATGGCTATTTTAACTCGCCAAATTAAAATTAAAAATAAATCGATGCGTTTCGAGCTGCCACGATCAAACGATAACTCCGATTGACACGAAATTTGAAATCCGGTAATAACTAACTATTACGGATCCAATGGAACTGGTTTCGTTCAATTCTGAGACTGTTCAAAAATTGACTATTTTCACTAGTCGATTTTAATATTAAAATATTCAATTTTCACAAATTAACTTTTAATTCGATTTTAAAAGTTCTAAAATATCATTCTAACTCTAACATGATAAAATAAAATTTTACAAATCATTTTCAATCATATTTAACTCAATTTTCAATTATTTCCATAATTTAACGTATTAAATTATCGATTTAATAATCCAATTAAATCCAATAATTCAAATAAAAATTTATTCGACTTATAAATTCACTTTTTAAAATTTAAAATTAATTAAATATTCAAATTTTAATTATTAAAAATTCTGGGTCATTACAGAAAGTTAGAATTTTTGTTTGATTTGGAAGAGGAGGCCATCGATTATTTGATTTCAGAAGATAGAACAGAGAAATAATAGAAAGAATGAATAAAGTTTCGAAAATGAGAAGAATATATAACCAATTATTTGAATTTCGGTGGGAAAAATTTTTAAAAAATAAAAAAACGTTATATGTCGACATAGGTATAGGGGGATGTCGACATGGTGCTTTAAATTTTTATTAATTGATTTAATTTGATTTAATTTTTAATTTTACTTTTATATTTCAGTTATTGAACAAATACCTAATTCTCTTCTTAATTTAGTAAATGTAGATTCATTTAATGGTTTTCTTAATATATCAGCAATTTGATTCTCGGAATTAATATAATCTACAGTAATTACTTCCTTATTTATATTATCTCTGAGAAAATGATGTCTTATATCAATATGTTTAGTTCAAGCATGTTGAGTAGTATTTCTGGATAAATTTATCGTATTAGTATTATCACAATAAATTGGTGATTTTGAGAAGTTTAAACCATAATTTTTAAAAGTTTGTTGCATATATATTACTTGAGAACAAGCCAAAGCAGCAGAAATATATTCTGCTTCAGTTGTTGATAAAGAAACTGTGTTTTGCCTTTTACTAAATCAGGAAATCAGAGAATGCCCCAAAAAGTGACAAGTTCCATATGTACTTTTTCGGTCTGATTTACAACCAGCATAATCAGCATCACAGTAAGATACTAAGTCAAAAGAATCATTTTTAGGTTAAAATAAACCATAATCAGAAGTGTGTTTAACATATCTTGTGATACGTTTTACGACTTTTAAGTGGGTCTCTTTAGGTTGGGATTGATATATGGCACAAAGAAAAACACTACCCATAATATCAGGTCTACTAGTAGTAATATAGAGTAGTGATCCAATCATTCCTCTATATAATTTTTGATCTACATCTTTTGAGAGATCTTCTTTACTAAGGTACTCATTGGTTGCCATGGGAGTGGATTTTCCACTTGCAGTAGTCAAACCAAATTTACTAATTAGGTCTTTAGCATATTTTTCTTGACTAATAAAGATATCATTATCTAATTGTTTTATTTGTAATCCTAAAAAGTAGTTTAATTCACCCATATGACTCATCTCAAGCTCTTTTGTCATTATTTCAGAAAATTATTTATTCATTTCAAAATTAGTTGATCTAATAATGATATCATCTACGTAAACTTATACTAATTTAACATCATTTTTATTTCTTTTAATAAAAAGGGTATTGTCTACTTTACCAATTTCAAAATTTGATTGTAAGAAGTAAGATCTTAGTCTATCATACCATGCTCTGGGAGCTTGTTTTAGACCATATAAAGCTTTCTTAAGTTTGTAACTTGATTTGGTAATTTTTCATTTGCAAAAAGTTTTGGTTGTTCAACATATACTTCCTCTTTTACAAATCCATTTAGAAAGGCACTTTTAACATCCATTTGAAATAGATTGAAATTATTATGATTTGCGAAAGCAAGTAGAATCCTAATGGCTTCTAATCTTGCTATGGGAGCAAAGGTTTCATCAAAATCCATTCCTTCTTCTTGACAAAAACCTTGAGCAACTAATCGGGCTTTATTTCTAACTACCTCTCCTTGTTCATTCATTTTATTTTTATAATCCCATTTAGTTCCAATTATAGTTTTATTCTCAGGTCTAGGAATAAGTTCCCAAACATCATGTCTAGTGAATTGATTTAATTCTTCTTGCATAGCCAAAATCCATTAATCATCAGTTGATGCTTCTTTTGGATTCTTGGGTTCAATAGTTGATATAAAAGCTACATTACCCATTTTACTTAGTTGATTTCTAGTTTTAACAACATGTTGCATATCTCCTAGTATATTTTCAATAGGTTGATCTTTTAAAAGTTTAGTCCTTTTATTAAGATGATTCATTTCATTATAAGTTTTAGTTGACTCTTGATTTTGAGTGATTAAATCCTCTTCACCATTTGTATCTTCAAAAATTTTGAGATTTTCATCGAATGAAATATGCATTGTTTCTTCAATGGTATAAGTTCTTAAATCAAATACTCTGTATTCTTTGCTTTTGTTAGAAAATCCGATAAAGATACCTTTGTCGGATTTAGGATCAAATTTATCTAAGTTATTTTTAGTATTTAAAATAAAAAATTTACTTCCAAAAATTCTAAATAAGATACTTTAGGTTTCTTTAAAAAAAGAAGTTCATAAGATGTCTTATCAGTTAAAGGTCTAATTAGGATTCTATTTAAAATATAACATGTGGTAGCAACTGCTTTTGCCCAAAATTACTTTGGTAATTTACTATCTGAAAGCATGGTTCTTGCACATTCTTGAATCGTCCTATTTTTACGTTCTACTACTCCGTTTTGTTGTGGAGTTCTTGGAAATGAAAAATTGTGAGTTATACCCTTTTTATTACAGAATTCCTCAAACTTTTCATTTTCAAATTCACCACCGTGATCACCACGAATGGTTATAATTTTTAGAGAAAGTTGATTTTGAATCCTTTTTGTAAAGTTCTTAAAACATTCAAAAGTATCACTTTTATGTTTCAAAAATATTGTCCATGTAAATCTAGAATAATCATCTACAATTACTAAAACATATTTACTTTGATTTTATTGACAGAATTTGAGATGGACCAAATAAATCAAGGTGAAGTAACTCAAGAGGTTTTGATGTTGAAATCATATCTTTTAATTTAAAAGAACTTTTTCTAAGTTTTCGTATTTGACATGCATCACATAGACTATCTACTTTAAAATTCATTTTAGGGAAACCTCTTACTAGATCATGTTTTGACAGTCTAGATAAGAGTTTGAAATTCAAATGCCTAAATTTCTTATGCCAAATCCAAGGCTCACTTGTATTTTCCAAAAGACACAGGTTATCATTTGAAACTTTCATATTAAGAATATAAATATTCTTTTTCCTAATTCTCTCAAATATTATGTTTGAATTATTATCTTCAATGTGACACTTATCTTTTTCAAATTTAATTTTATATCCTTTATCGCAGAGTGGACTTATACTTAGCAGATTATGTTTCAGATTCTTAACTAGGAAAACATTAGTAATAATAGGAGTTTTAGAGTTACCGACTTTGCCGGTGCCAATCATATATCCTTTTGAATTGTCTCCAAAGTTAACCAGTCCTCCGTCTTTGTATACCATGTCATTCAACATACCTGAATTGCCAGTCATGTGTCTAGAATGTCCACTATCAAGTATCCATTTGTTCTTTTTGATCTGCACAATTTATCCTTTGTGGATTGTTTCCTCGATTCCCATAAAGCATGTTTCCTACACATCAAACAATTTTGGTAGAAAACTTGAATTTGAACGTTGATTATGTGTAGACTCATGAGACAACGATGATATGAATATTTCTAAACTAGTATTAACAATCACAGCCATTTTAAAAAAAAACTTTTTCAAAAATTAGATTATGAAACTTTGAAAACCTTGCTCTATTACCAAATGTGAGAAATGCATATTGCGGATCTTAAGGATAGGATTAACACTAGCGGGGTGGTGAATATTGTTTTAAGGCATTATCAAATCTTTTGAGTTTTTGTTAATTTTAACACAAATGTACGCAATATTCGCACACAGATATGATCACAGAATCAAACACAGATGCAGAAATAAAGTAAAAGCAGTAAAGGAAAGAACACACCAGATTTTATACTAGTTCGGAGTTACCCTACATCCAGTCGCACACACAACTACGGATTTCCTTTCAAAAACAATCTTTATAATTACACCCTCGATTTCAAGGCAACGATGTACACCCTCTAAATTCACAATCCTCTGGGTAGTGATACTTGATTTCCGGGGCAATAAGTTCACCCAATTGATTTGCAAGGTTACAATCACACCTTATCTCGCTTGATTGATTTCCAAGTCCACAATCACAACTTTCTCGTTTAATTGATTACAAAGAAGCCTATAACTCTGAATAGCACTGAGGATCTTGTTGAGATAGTAATAGAGAATCAAACCAGAAGTGATCTAGTTAGATTCAACGTTGATTTCGGCAGAGTAATGGTAAGAATATGTATATAGAAATGTTTGAAGAAGAGGAGGAGTGAAAAACCAGAAAATCTGTATTGAAATTCGTTGAAAACATCCCATATTTATAGAAGAACAACAACCATGTCCATTCGTGAAGAGATATGATGAATAGACACTTCTTTTGAAATTTAAACTTTGAAACCAACTGACACTAGGTCGACATGGGTAGGTTGAGCATGTCGACATCCCAAAGGAATTTTTGGTGATTTGTTTTCTTTGAAAATAACTTCTATCTTATATTAAAAGTATTTTAAATTTTATAAATATACTTGTCTATAGTTAAAATACATAAGTAAATATATAGAATAATTTATAAAAAAATTTACTATAATTTTATATTTAAATCTAAGTATAATTATTAGTATTAAAAATAATTTAAAACTAAGGATAATTTGATTTTGAAATTAAAGATTATTTTGAGGCTAAAAGTATTTGAAATCAGGATAGATGTTTTTGATGCTTTTAAAAGGAAGGTTTTGAAAACATTTTGAAAACAAGATATAATTTTGTAAAAATCATTTTGAATAAAAATTAGCGGATACAGAAAATGTTCCACTAGATATTTCGTAGGTTCCATCCTACTTAGGGTTCCATCCCTTTAACAGGCTCGAAATGGATTCCATTTCACGAATAAATTGGATTTTAAGATGCCAGTGCTTTTCTAGGAGTTTTAACAAAATTCCTAATTAAATTACTTATTCTTGAAATCTTAAACTCTTGATAATCTTGATATTCTGATACTCATGAGTCTTCACTCTTGATATCTTGAATCTCTTTACTGTACAGTCTTCATTCTTGGTACCTGGATGGTTAAATCCTACATATACATATATTTCTAAACTATAATGTTAGTATTTATATTTTATAATCTATTCTAAGGTTTTTGTCATCAAAACCATCATCTCATGGACTAACAATCTCCCCATTTTTGATGATGACAACCTTTTTTTATAAAATATTACTTCTATCCTAATAACTCCCCCTTAATTTATGCCTAACTATCCTATTTTATATCCCCCCCTTTGTCATCAACAAAAACTAAGTCTAAATATATAACCAAACTATATAACTCCCCCTAAATCTAATACTCTATGACATGTGATTATAATGATAGTGTTATCATAAATAATCAACACTTAGATCTAAAACTAAAACTCAGTCCTAAACTACTAACTATCCTAACTAAGTATCCATATAATAACACATATAAGAGCACAAATTATTTATTAATTATATAATTGTATTTACATTTTCGTGGGAAACGTAAGAAAGAACATACACCAAAAGGAAAAAGAGAAAAGAAACTAATGTGTGTCTTTGAAAATGGAAGATCTATGAATCGAACAGTTTAGATAGTGGAAACAGAAATTTCCCCGTTGTTCGATAAGATTTCCATCTTTATCAAAGCACACTTCACCAACGCAAATGACTTTGTCGTCATCTGCCACGTGCACTTCTTCCATGGGGACTTCTTCTTCTTCCTTGCTGGCCTCTTGTATTTGATCTCCTGAAGAGTCTTCGTCAATCAACATTGGGTTAGCATGATTGTCCATTAGAAATTTTTGCAAATTCCTAAGGATATTTCCTTGCCTCTCTTGTTCCTTGGCCATTCGAAGTTGCATCACTTGGATTTCAGTCACTAACTGAAGTGCATCCTTCAGAGAATCCTCCATTTTCTTCACACGAGCGAGAGTAGTACATTGAAATGGACTAGAAGTGGGAGAAGGAAACGAAAAGGTAGAATTTTTGTTTGATTTGGAAGAGGAGGCCATCGATTATTTGATTTCAGAAGAAAGAACAGAGAAATAGCAGAAACAATGAATAAAATTTCGAAAATGAGAAGAATATATAACCAGTTATTTGAATTTTGGTAGGAATTTTTTTTTAAAAATAAAGAACGTTATATGTCGACATAGGTATAGGGGCGATGTCGACATGGTGCTTTAAATTTTTAGTAACTGATTTATTTTGATTTAATTTTTAATTATACTTTTATATTTCAGTTATTGAACAATTACCTAATTTTCTTCTTAATTTAGTAAATGTAGATTCATTTAATGGTTGTGTTAATATATCAGCAATTTGATTCTCGGAATTAATATAATCTAGAGTAATTACTCCCTTATTTATATTATCTCTGAGAAAATGATGTCTTATATCAATATGTTTAGTTCAAGCATGTTGAGTAGTATTTTTGGATAAATTTATCGCACTAGTATTATCAGAATAAATTGGTGATTTTGAGAAATTTAAACCATAATCTTTTAAAGTTTGTTGCATATATATTACTTGAGAACAAGCCAAAGCAGCATAAATATATTCTGCTTCAGTTGTTGATAAAGAAACTGTGTTTTGCTTTTTACTAAACCAGGAAGTCAGAGAATGCCCCAAAAAGTGACAGGTTCCACTTGTACTTTTTCAGTCTGATTTATAACCAGCATAATCAGCATCACATTAAGATATTAAGTCAACAGAATCATTTTTAGGGTAAAATAAGCCATAATCAGACGTGTGTTTAACATATCTTATGATACGTTTTACGGCTTTTAAGTGGGTCTCTTTAGGTTGGGATTGATATCTGGCGCAGAGACAAACACTATGCATGATATCAGGTCTACTAGCAGTAATATAGAGTAGTGATCCAATCATTCCTTTATATACTTTTTGATCTGCATCTTTCAAGAGATCTTCTTTACTAAGGTACTCATTGGTTGCCATGGGAGTGGATTTTCTACTCGCAGCAGTCAAACCAAACTTATTAATTAGGTCGTTAGCATATTTTTCTTGACTAATAAAGATATCATTGTCTAATTATTTTATTTGTAATCCTAAAAAGTAGTTTAATTCACCCATATGACTCATCTCAAACTCTTTTGTCATTATTTCAGAAAATTCTTTATCCATTTCATAATTAGTTGATCCAAAAATGATATCATCTATGTAAAATTGTACTAGTCGAATATCATTTTTATTTCTTTTAATAAAAAGAGTATTATCTACTTTACCAATTTCAAAATTTAATTGTAATAAGTAAGATCTTAGTCTATCATACCAGGCTCTAGGAGCTTGTTTTAGACCATATAAAGCTTTCTTAAGTTTGTAAACTTGATTTGGTAATTTTTCATTTTCAAAAAGTGGTGGTTGTTCAACATATACTTCCTCTTTTACAAATCCATTTAAAAGGCACTTTTAACATCCATTTGAAATAGATTGAAATTATTATGATTTGCGAAAGCAAGTAGAATCCTAATGGCTTCTAATCTTGCTATGGGAGCAAAGGTTTCATCAAAATCTATTCCTTCTTCTTGACAAAAACCTTGAGCAACTAATCGGGCTTTATTTCTAAGTACCTCTCCTTGTTCATTCATTTTATTTTTATAATCCCATTTAGTTCCAATTATAGTTTTACTCTCAGGTCTAGGAACAAGTTCCCAAACATCATTTCTAGTGAATTGATTTAATTCTTCTTGCATAGCCAAAAACCATGAATCATCGGTTGATGCTTCTTTTGGATTCTTGGGTTCAATAGTTGATATAAAAGCTACATTACCCATTTGACTTAGTTGATTTCTAGTTTTAACAATAGATTGCATATCTCCTGGTATATTTTCAATAGGGTGATCTTTTAAAAGTATAGTCCTTTTATTAGGATGATTAATTTCATTATAAGTTTCAGTCGACTCTTGATTTTGAGCGATTAAATCCTCTTCATCATTGGTATCTTCAAAAATTTTGAGATTTTCATCGAATGAAACATGCATTGTTTCTTCAATGGTATAAGTTCTTAAATTACATACTCTGTATGCTTTACTTTTGTTAGAATATTCGATAAAGATACCTTTGTCGGATTTAGGATCAAATTTATCTAAGTTATTTTTAGTATTTAAAATTAAAAATTTACTTCCAAAAATTCTAAATAAGATACTTTAGGTTTCTTTGAATAAAGAAGTTCATAAGATGTCATATCAGTTAAAGGTCTAATTAAAATTCTATTTAAAATATAATAGGCGGTAGCAACTGCTTCTACCCAAAACTACTTTGGTAATTTACTATCTGAAAGCATGGTTCTTGCACATTCTTGAATCATCCTATTTTTACGTTCCACTACTCCGTTTTGTTGTGGAGTTCTTGGAAATGAAAAATTGTGAGTTATTCCTTTTTTATTGCAGAATTCCTCAAACTTTTCATTTTCAAATTCATCACTGTGATCATTACGAATGGTTATAATTTTTAGAGAAAGTTGATTTTGAATCCTTTTCGTAAAGTTCTTAAAACATTCGAAAGTATCACTTTTATGTTTCAAAAATATTGTCCATGTAAATCTAGAATAATCATCTACAATTACAAAAACGTATTTACTTTAATGTTATTGACAGAATTTGAGATGGACCAAATAAATCAAGGTAAAGTAACTCAAGAGGTTTTGATGTTGAAATCATGTCTTTTAATTTAAAAGAACTTTTTCTAAGTTTTCGTATTTTACATGCATCACATAGACTGTCTACTTTAAAATTCATTTTTGGGAAACCTCTTACTAGATCGTGTTTTGACAGTCTAGATAATAGTTTGAAATTCAAATGCCTAAATTTCTTATGCCAAATCCAAGGGTAGCTCGTATTTTTCGAAAGACACAGGTTATCATTTGAAACTTTCATATTAAGAATATAAATATTATTTTTCCTAATTCCCTCAAATATTATGGTTGAATTATTATCTTCAATGTGACACTTATCTTTTTCAAATTTAATTTTATATCCTTTATCGCAGAGTTGACTTATACTTAGCAGATTATGTTTCAGATTCTTAACTAGGAAAACATTAGTAATAATAGGAGTTTCAGAGTTACCGACTTTGCCGATGCTAATCACATATCCTTTTGAATTGTCTCCAAAGTTAACCAGTCCTTGGTCTTTGTATATCATGTCATTCAACATATCTGGATTGCCAGTAATGTGTCTAGAACATCCACTATCGTGTATCCATTTGTTCTTTTTGGTCTGCACAATTTGTCTATTGTGGATTGATTCCTTGATTCCACATAAAGCATGTTTCCTCCACATCAAACACTTTTGGTAGACAACTTGAATTTGAACATTGATTATACGCAGAATCATAAGACAATGATGATCTAAATATTTCTAAACTAGTATTAACAATCATAGCCATTTTTTAAAAAAACTTTTTCAAAAATCAGATTATGAAACTTTGAAAACCTTGCTCTGATACCAAATGTGAGAAATGCGGATTGCAGATCTTAAGGCTGGGATTAACACAAGCGGGGGGGGGGGGGGGTGAATTGTGTTTTAAGGAATTATCAAATCTTTTTGAGTTTTTGTTAATTTAGACACAAATGTATGAAATATTCATACACAGATATCATCGCAGAATCAAACACAGATGCAGAAATAAAGTAAAAGCAGTAAAGGAAAGAACACACTGAATTTTATACTGGTTTGGAGTTACCCTACATCCAGTCGTGCACACAACTACGGATTTCCTTACAAAAACAATCTTTACAATTACACCCTCGATTTCATGGCAACGAGGTACACCCTCCAGATTCGTAATCCTCTGGGCAGTGATACTTGATTTCCCGGGCAACAAGTTCACCCAATTGATTTGAAAGGCTACAATCACACCTTATCTCGCTTGATTGATTTCCAAGGCCGCAATCACACCTTTTCTCGTTTAATTGATTACAAAGAAGCCTATAACTCTGAATAGCACTGAGGATCTTGTTGAGATAGTGATAGAGAATCAAACCGGAAATGATCTAGTTAGATTCAATGTTGATTTCGGCAGAGTAATGGTAAGAATATGTATATAGAAATGTTTGAAGAAGAGGAGGAGTGAAAAACCAGAAAATCTATATTGAAATTCGTTGAAAACATCCCTATTTATAGAAGAACAACAACCATGTCCATTCGTGAAGAGATATGACGAATAGACACTTCTTTTGAAATTTAAATTTTGAAACCAAGTGACACTATGTCGACATGGGTAGGTTGAGCATGTTGACATCCCAAAGGAATTTTTGGTGATTTGTTTTTCTTTGAAAATAACTTCTATCTTATATTAAAACTATTTTAAATTTTATAAATATACTTGTCTACAGTTAAAATACTTAAGTAAATATATAGAATAATATATACAAAATTTTACTATAATTTTATATTTAAATCTAAGTATAAATATTATTATTAAAAATAATTTAAAACTAAGGATAATTTGATTTTGAAATAAAGATTATTTTGAGGCTAAAAGTATTTGAAATCAGGATAGATGTTTTTGATGCTTTTAAAAGTAAGGTTTTTGAAACATTTTGAAAACAAGATATAATTTTGAAAAATCTTTTTGAATAAAAATTAGTGTATACAAAACAATGTTCCACCAGATTTTTCGTAGGTCCCATCCTACTTAGGGTTCCATCACTTTAACAGGCTCGAAATGGATTCCATTCCACGAATAAATTGGATTTTATGATGCCAGTGCTTTTCTAGGAGTTTTAACAAAATTCCTAATTAAATTACTTATTCTTGAAATCTTGAACTCCTGATAATCTTGATATTCTTGATACTCTTGAGCCTTCAATCTTGATATCTTGGGTCTCTATACTGATAATCTTGATATTCTTGATACTCTTGAGCCTTCAATCTTGATATCTTGGATCTCTATATTGTACAGTCTTCATTCTTGGTACCTACGTGGTTAAATCCTGTATATACATATATTTCTAAACTATAATGTTAGTATTTTTATTTTATAATCTTTTCTAAGGTTGTTGTCATCAAAACCATCATCTCACGGACTAACAACGTGAATCGACGTCGAATTTGCGATCGAGCTTTCTGATCAATCTGAAACCAAAAATGATCATCACAAAAGCGCCTCGTTCTTCCACCTCTGGCCATCAGAGGTCATGTGGCCCTGGTCAAAGCAAAGTCGAACCCCGACACTTCGAATCCCACTGGTGCGCACAGCTCTGGCCCATCGACGGTGATGTAGCAATCCTAATTCCGACCATGACCAAATATGAATATTTAATCCTAAATCAATCTTGTCACTACTCTACGATGATTAATAAATTTGACTCAGATTTTTCTGATGATTTCAAACCTTCAAGCTAGCCACGACTTCGATCACGAGGTCTACAAACCCACCGATCACCAAAATGTTATAAAAAACCATTTTCCGTTCATCTGACAAATGCTCGCCCTTTACTTAGTTAAAAATCATGAATTCCTCATTAAAAATCATAGTTTGCGAAGATGAACGTGATCAAGCAATTAAAACGCAAATCTTTGTCAATTAAATTTTTGACAAAATTTGACTTGGCTGTATTTTTCGTATTTTCCTGTAATCCTTTTTATTTTAAATATTCAAAATTATTCCTAGGATGAAGATCTTGCTAAACCCTATATATTTTCTTCAGACATCAAGTTAAATAAAGGATCAAAGAATGAGTTTTCAATTTTTTTAATCAAGTTTGAAACCTAAAAATGTTTAGAGCAGAGAACTATGTCTGTTCTCTAACATGCATAGGCATACTTGCATATATCTACCTATATTTGTTTGCGTGTGAACACATTACAATTTATTTCAATCATCATCACAAACAACAAGTGACAGTTTAATTTTTACGAAGCTTACTCACCTGTCAAACTGAAATAGAGAGGTTGCGCTTTTTCTTGAATTTCAAATGACTGGGACTTTTCCAGGTTTTTTTCATTTTGAATTCACTGTTGCATTGTGATGATCCTTTCTTTAGTTTAATTGTTGAAGTTGAATCCTGCTTCCTTTGATTGCTGAAAAGCTTTGATTTTTGCGTAATTTCTTGTTGGCTTTGCTGTGTTGAGCTATTTGATATTTTTCCCTAATTCAGTAACATGAATTTGATACAGGTTTAAGTTTTTCTTGTGTTTACTAGAACGTTTTTCGGTAAATTTTCTGATTTGTTTTTCTTTGAGAATTTTGTTTCCTGGCTTTAGAAAGTTTACAGACTTTTTTTCCCTTTCTCTAAAGCTTTTGAAGAAATTAAATGAAATGAGAAGGAGGGGATTTGATAGTTTATATAATCTCATTTTTCTATTTTTATTAAATTTTTCTCAAAGATAAAACAAAATGACACTTGTCCAAAATTATTACATTTGTTAAAACACTCATTATATGAATAACACTTGTATTATTTCTTGTTACATGCTTAACACTTGTATTTTTCATGAGTTAAATACTTTTAAATAAATCTTATATCATATTTTCCTTATTTTATAAATAAATTTCCTGTTCATTATTATATAAAATTTTAAAGAAGAAATGTTTTAAACAAATTTTACAGTAAATAAATTAAATATTTATGATTTCAAATGCAAATTATTTGTCTAAGACATTTATTTGAATCTTAAATTCAATTTCAAATCTACCCATACATATATATATATATACACACTTATATAATTTAAATTCAAATAATTTAAAATATTTATATATTCGAATTCTTAAATTCAAATGCAATTTTACAATCTTATATATATATATATATAAATCAACTCTTATTTTATTTATTTTGAAAAATTCAAATTAATTCCACAATTTATTCCAAAATTCACTTTAATTACTAATTTTTAAGTTGATAAAATTTTGGGGATGTTACAGGATTAGAATAGGATTAACGCGAATATAAGAAAACTGAAAAAATGGAATATAAGATGTAAATTTCAAAGACTGTAATATAAATGGAATGGACAGAAATTACGCCTAATTATGACCTTAATTGGACTGAATTAAAAAGATTATCCTAGTTATAATTTTGAATTATAGTTAACAAGGGTAAAAGATGAAAGAAGCTTATTTTCACACTTAGACCCAGGGTTAAGTAACAAGCATGATTATAACGTAGGTTATTATAAAAAAAGAACAAAATAAGGCTTATTTTAAGACTAAGGAGAAATTAATAAGCACAGATAGTAGAGAAAAATGTAAAGACTTACTTAAATTATTTACCTAAGTTAATAAGCAAAGATGAAAGTAGGACCTATACCAAATAACATTCCCTATTAAGTAAAACATGGTCCTGGATTAGCCTGAAGTGAGATGTGGGCACGTTTATGCTAAGAATGGTAGTAATTGGTCAAATAAAAGTCCTAATTGCGGGGGATTTTTATAAAGGGCACGGCTAGATATTGTTTGGATGACAGGCCAGTACCAACAATATTTCCCCTATAGATTCTACGGACACACAGTGACCTCATGTTAGCCAGAAGTGGGATGAGAGGCATGCTTATGCTGGAGTTTGAGGTAACAATAACACTCCAAAAGTGGAGAAAAAGGTAGCATGGGCATGGTGGCAGTTACGCATGCGACTTCAATTCGGGTGCTTAGTAATAGCTATGAGTTCCAAGGGCTTAGTACGGATGTCTTTCATAGACACCATTGCCTTCTGTGTAGGGATCTATATACGTCGTCCAGATCCACGTGGTTGCTCTTTGCATCTTTCGTAGATACCATTGGCTGGTCTGTAGGAGTAATATAACGTCTGGTCTGCAGTAAGGTCTATGGAGTAGCAGGCCGTTCAAAAAGTGTAGAATTAGGGTTACATCCTAATTATAGGATTAGGAATTCAGCCTAATCAAAGCAGAACTCAAGGACAAGTGCAAGCAATCACAGTTAACCTATCTTATAAATTGAGCAATATTTAATCATGCTTATTTCCAGTTTATTCCTTTCCTACTTCCTTTTTTATCCTTATTTATGCTAGAACTATTGTAAAGTTTATTACTTTTATCTTGCTTAAAGACTCTTGTAATTACTATCATTCACTAGACTTTTAGTGTGATCCACTGTTCCATTTTCCCCTTTCCCTCCATAGGTAATGAAGGGAAAAGTCAATAGATTGCTGTTGTTTGGTGTTTTCTTGGAAGAGATTTCTACTATGTACCTATTTTATTTTCTGTTGATGTTCTTTCTATGTACTGGCTAATTATGATGGATATTATATAATTTGATTTTTAAGACTATGACTTTTTGTTTCATGAGACATATTTGATTTTCAGACATGTATGTGGTATTTGGTATTTGACTTATTTATGAAGTAATTATGAAGTTTTGTATTAATTAAGTTTTTATTTTAAATTTCCAATGTTTTTATCTATATATGTCTTGTGAATTTTAGTCTACGTTAGCTTTAGTTATATCTACAACGGACCACGTCTTTTAACGTGTCCTTTTAGGTATATTAAATGGTGTGGGGTGTTTCATGTAACCTCCCGCCTTTTCGCACGATTTAAACCGACATACATGCCAATTCAAACCATACAGAAGGGCGGATTGTTATGGGGTAAATAAGAAAACAGAGAAGAAAATAAAACAAAACAGAATCTCACAGCGGAAGGATAAAATACAATAATAAATATATAGTTCGTAAACGGTTTACAAAACACTTGATTCTTCTTTATACAATAAGTATCAGAGTTACACATACCAATACAATCAATGCAGCGGAACAGTATGAGTGTGGTGCAAAACTATAAATAATAATAATACGGGTTCTTCGTCTTCGTCCTCCAAAGCTAAAGTCTTCAATCCTGAAACGCCCGGACTGACCCGAGCGAATTGAAAAGACAAAACACTCGAGTCAGAACTAAAAGATCTTATGTGAGTTAAATTAACAGAAATAAATATGAGTGCAGTAACTCAAGAGATGCTCGGGATTTACATCTCCTAAGGATCCGTTAAACTATTTACTATTTAGTATATTGCGCTACTATAATAGTGTCTATTTGTAAAATAAACTTACTTTTTAATAGCGTTAAGGGGTTACCTATATAGCCCTTAACACAGAATATATTCCCATAGTCTACACAGTACCGTAATCTCCCCCGTACTGGGCGTCGTCAGAGGGCACTCCATAGGTATGGTACAAAGCCAAAATCGTATAAGGCGCGCTAGGGTAGGTGACACGGCACAACTAGGCAATGCCAGGGTAGATATACCAATTACGCTTCCGGGCCGATGGTAACGCGTAGCCGCAGCTACCGCCCACCTCGAACAAACTTCCCCAAAATCAAAGTAAAAGTGGCCACTGAATCAATCCAAATTCAAAGTATAATATCGAAGAGGAGTGTCCGATCAGAAGAATGACCTCATTAACCCGTCGATCGCTCATGTTTTAGCCACCTTATGCCAACTCACGGGAGTCGGGTCCACGTATTTACCTTACAGGAAACGTCGCCACCAACCTACTTCATTCTGGAATCTCCACCGCGTACACGGTTAGTCAAAGTGGTTTTCGGTATCGACAGAGAGTATGTCCATATCCGATCCCGGTCTCTTTGCCAACCCATCGTTATTATAACACCGCGGTTATTTTAAAATAGTTTATACTTTAAAACCAGAATAAAATTTTCCATTTCAAAACTATGAATACGATATCATTTTAAAACCTAAAACAACATGATATCATTTTATCCAAATATAATTCTTTCCCAAAAATCATACTGCTTTAAAATCTATAATATCTGGAAACCAACATTTGAATTATATTTTCAAAGCATAATATTTTGAAAATTCATAGTTTTAAACCATAACTTCTAGAACTTGAATGGTTTGGATATTCAACGGTATATAAAATAAATGGTTTGACTTTAAGGCTACTTTTTAAAGAAAAATATTTTCCATGGCTTTACAAATATATTTCCTTATTTAAAGTCTAAACCATAATTTAAATATCACTTTCAAGTTCCAAAACCAATTAAATTTCTATATATATATATATATATATATATATATCCATTTGGAGTATTAATATTTCAAAACTAAAGTTGGAATTTTATTCTTTCAACAAATCAATTATTCTATTATTTAGTCTTGAATATTCATATAAAATCCATAAATACAACTCCAATTTCTAGAAATTTAATATTTCCTTAAATTTAATTATACTAGAATATTCATTTAAATTTATCTTGGAAAAACTCCAGTTATAAATATCATACCTTAAAATTTCCAAACTTAAACATATAATATAAATTATCAAATTCCATTTTCTAAATTTTTTTCCATTTTAATTTAACAGATTTATACACAGCCTAAATTCAAAAAAATTTAACTTCATATGTATATATGTAGAAGAATAATATTTATAAAATATCAAAACTTAAAATTTTCATAAACCGTATCCCATCCAAACCATAGAAATCACTTTAAAATATTTTATATATAGACCGCGGTGCTTGTATAAAATTTTCTATCCTATGTTCAAGTGATACGGATATTTATCATTTCAATCCGCAATTAAAAAAATAAAATTTTGCGGTTGTATATCATTTCAAACCACAATCCCGAATGAAAAGAAAAATGCTTGATAACTTGCAGTTAAATGATATAAAATAAAACATCCATTCGTCCATCATCATCCATCATCCAAATCAAAATCATCATCCAATACTAAATCAATATCAATATATATCCGAGAATATATGACCTGTAATAACTGGAAGTTATATTCAAAAATAAATTTAACACTATTAAACTAACAGTTTATATGCAAATAAATAACTATAACTGTAAATCTATATGCAGTAATAAAATTAAATGAACAGTTATATTAAATAAATGCGATTTAACAGATATGATGAATAAAACATGCCAAACAGTCATACTAAATTTCTACTCATATCTAAAATGAATTTAACAAACATAAAAACTTTTAGAAGTTGTGAGTGGGTTAAAACACTCACCTTTTGAATTTAAATCGAATTTAAACCCGATTTAAACAAAAAAAAATCCGACGGTCCCCAAATCTGTCCAAACCAGCGTCATCAGATCCGGAACTAAATTACGATCCTAACAAAAGAAATTTCGCGTGAATCGGAGAACGTATGAAAAAGATATTCATTTTAAACGATTTGAAAACAAAAATAAAATAAAATAAAATAAAACAAAACCCACTTAACTTCAATGGCCACGTCAGCTAAAAGCTACAGCACATCGTCGAATTTTTTCTGGTCAAACGAATATCCAAAACAGAAAACGAATTGTACCAGCAGATTACGTATCTCGAGAACTTAATCATAAAATTTTCTGGAATTTTTGTGGAGAGTTTGAATTTTATTAGAAAATTTTAATTGTAGATAGATTAGGTTTTGCAACCATTGAGGAAGAGAAAGAGATGAAGAAAAATGAACGTACAGCCAATTGACAATAGAAAGGAGGCTAGGGTTTATCATGGCATATTTATAGATAGATCGCAAAAGGATAGTGTGCACGAATTTTAACGTGCAAACAGAAGTGGTCCCAAAAGGATATTAATTATACACGTTACGGATTAAATTATTTCTTTCTCAACATTTACATTGCATTTTAAGCGTATTCACACATGTATAATTAGATGCTTCATTTAAATTTCCATATATATATTCACAATTCCATAAATTTCCAATACATAGATAAATTTCAAATTTCAACTAAATTTCTAAATTACTGTAATAATTACAGATTAAATTTCTATCCATTCTCAATAGATTTACGTTTACATACTAAAATCCACATTTCTATGTACATTTGAATTCCATATTATACATATTTTATTTATCTTAATTACTTCCAACTTAAATTTCAATCAACATAAAACGTTTTATTCAGTTTCCAATAAATTTCAATCATGCTTTAAATCCAAATGAATAAATAACTTAATTCCCATTTAAGCATTTTTCATTTGATTTGCAATCAACCTTATATGATCAATTAAATCCCGATATATTAAATAAACGTTATTTCCATCATTCTTTATCCTATGAAGAAATTTAAGTTATTCACACCTATTACTAAATTTCATATTAATGCACACTAATTTACATTTATTGCAATGGTTACCAAATATTTCCCTGCAATAATTCATTCCCCTATACATACTTACAATTCCACTTAAACTTTACTATACCCATTTATTTCCTCAACATTAAAACCAACGTTACCTCAATTCCACTAATGTACACTTATTCTATTATCACTTACTAACCATTCAAATTTTGATTAACAAATAGGCAGGTAATTCCTATGTTACAAATTTTTAATTCATCCTAATCCCTTACTATTGACATACATTTGCATTACTTACATATCATTTACAATGTTACCCAAAATCTCTATCCATTGTAATTAATACCTTAAATAAGTTTCAATTTATATTCAAGTGAATACATTACCCTTTTCGTTATGTCATCCATTTTTCACAAGAAACGTTTTATCGTTTCGACAACATTTTATTTCAAATCACCTACATTGATTTGTGTACGTCTCTACGATTTAAAGCATTACCATTCTCACCTTCATCTAAATCTTCATTTATGAATATTTAAAAATAAATTTCACTTATTTCCTGTTTATACACTTATAAATTCCAATTCCAAATAAATAGATAAATCTCCGTTTGCACTACTTACATCAAAAATCGACGATTATCCTATCTATACATTTTAAGTGGATGGATCAAATGTTGTATTCAAAAATCTACTTCTTAATATTCTTAGATTTAAACTCAACTCTCTATTAACAGAATATTTAGATGTTTAAACTTATTTTATTACCACTAACTTATTATTATACATTAAACTTAAATATACTGACAAAGCTTGTTTTTGGTACTCTTTTCATTTCCATAAAATTAGCAGTGGATTCATACCTTATTATGTAATTAACTTTAATTCCACCTAACTAAATATTTACATAATCTTTTATTTGCAATAAATCAACTATTTTATATTAATTAAATTTAATCTTCCTGGTTTACTTATTCATAGTATGTAATTCAGTTGCTCACCCTAACCTATTTATTTGAAATCCAATCCAGATTATTTTTACTAAGTTTCAATTTCCAAAGGTTACTGCAATTAATCCAATTAATTGCAATAAATTCTAATAAATTTTATTTTATTGGATTACAACTCAAAATAAATCAATTATTACTCAACCACACAGTTAACATTTCTTTTATGATTCATTACAGTAATATTTCCCAATTCTCGTCTTTATTTTCATAAATTACTGGATTTCAATTTAATTGAAATTTTGTTAACTTTACACATAAATAAAAGCTTAAACCTCAATTAATTCATTCCTAAGATCACTCCAATTATTATATTATAAAATGGACCTTTCCCTTGGTTACATCTTATTTATTCTCTTACCAATATTCCACACTAACTGCAATAATTTAGTGCATTAATTTAAATTGATCAAAATAAAACTTAACCAACAAATAGAATAAATACGTACAATAATTATTGTCATTAAATCTATTTCATAAGTCTACACTCAATTAATTCCTTAAAATAAGTTTTACGTTTATAAATTTACCTTCACACTTCCCGTTACTATTTTAATAATTACTAAAGTTAACATTTTCATAATAACAACATTAAAATTTCTCAATATTTAGATGAACTTTATTTCCATATACACACTACCAAATTTCAATCACTTATGTTCTATCCAATATTCTTTTAGATTTTATTTCCGTCAATTAGTTCATCCAATATTTTCATCCATTTATTAACAAATTTTCCATTATACAATTTCAATTCTCCTTATTATTATTTCATTAATACTATTACCAACTTTTATTACTTTTAGTATTAATTAAACAATCATATTTAATTAAGAGGTTATAATGTTGTATTCACTATTCCCATTTTCACTCCAAAACTCAAACAGCCGTTTCAATTGCATTTGGATTTGCATTAAATTGGTTATCCATCAACTGCCATCTATATTACCACCTTAATTCACATACAATTACAGTCCTTTTTAATATATTAATACATAGGTAATTTAAATTTTGTCTTTATTTCTTTAATTTACATTTTATTCAAGTGCGACAATTTACGCTATTTCTTTATTGATATTCCACCTAACTTTCAACAATTAAGTTAAATACCCGTTTCTACAATTCATTATTAGTTATAAATTTAAATCTCCTTTATTTATTCAACTTACACACAGGTATACATCTTACACTATCTCAATCATTGGATTTTCATTTAGCGTTCATTCCAGCATAAATTCTATCTCTTTTATATATATCTTTATTTTTCTTTACAATTTTTTTTTTATTACATAATCCCTTTTTAACTAAAATTTAATCGTCGAAATTTACGGGTCGTTACACTCTCCCCCACTCAAAACTTTTCGTCCCCGAAAAGGAAAAGAAGGGAAAAGAAGAATTTCGAAATCAATATTTTAAATTTACAAAATTAGTTAATTTAGCTAAAATATACAAATTTAGATATAGTGAAATATTTAAGTGATTTCACCATTAATCAACCAAATCAAATAACAACCATCAACCTTACAAACAGCATACATACATAAGACAAAGCAACCATTTATCCAACAAACAAGAAGTTGTTCGGGTTCAGAACTTGAAATTTGTATGGAATGAAAATAACTATCAAGTGCATCCTTTACTCAACAGTCTTAGATGGAACAAAGATAGATTATTTATTCATCCAACAATTTCACATTTCTTTACCCAACCAACCATGAATCAACCAATAATAATTTCAAAAGAACGACCAAATTCACTTATTATACATTGATTTCATGCTTAGTTGTTTGATTTCCTTTTATGATTCACGTAACCTTTAAATTTCATTTACTCATTAATGTTTGTTTCATTAATTTACTTATTACTTATAATTATTCCTTTATACTTATTTGTTAACAAATAGCTTCAATCTTTTTCCAATGTTTATTTCTTCTTCATGAACTATTTACTAAAATTTCATGATCTTATTTATTCATACTTTAATCACTTGAGTTTAAAATCATCTATCTGTCATACTTACCTTTTTATTATATTTACTCGATAGAATTTCAATTATAACTTAAATTAATAACATTAAATTCTCCTTAATTATAGCAAATTCATTGAATTATTCATTTCCTCAATCTTCACTTGTAAGTTTTCTCTTACATTTCCTTACTAACATTGCAACTTTTATTACATGGTAAATTATATATGTTTTAAGACTGTAAGTGAAATTTATACAAGTTTCTTCTCGATTTCTTTAATTAATTAATGGTTAAATAAATATATTCGTTTTATAAATTTCAATTTCAACTTACCTTTAATTTCATTTATTTATTTAAAGGTTTACGTTACTATTATATTTAATAATAGTAAAAATTTAATTACACTAAATTTGCTACCCTATAACATTAATTCTTATAAATAAAGAAGTTTACTAATTCATTTACTAATGTTTACAATTGTTTATTTACATTTCTTATCTTCCTATGGTATTAAATTTTCTTTAATTAAAGGTTCACATTTTCTATACTAAATTGAACTATTAATTAACTGGAATTTTAAGAACCAAATACCGGGTTTAATTCCAAATTGTTTAAAATAGTAGATACACATATTCTTTTTACTTATATAACTTTAATTATAATCAAACGATAAAGTTCTCTTAAACAAATTTGCAGTAAATTTTTACAGTGGCCTTTCCTCTTCGAAACTCGAAAATGAATGTCGATGATGCGTGCACTCATCACCGAAATTTATTTTCCAACGACAGAGAGGAAAGTACAAACTTATTTTCCAAAATCTTCCTTTAAAACAATTCTTCCGAAATATATTGAAATACTTATTTTAGAAAATACTTATAAATAATATTATTATATTCCAAAATTTATTCGAAAGAATTTTCAAAACCCCCGGAACTTCAGTTCTAAATTTCCAAATTCATTTATCTATTTTCTTCAATTTTATTTCTATTATTATTTACTCTATTTCCTAACAACAAATCTATAGCAACCAATTATAGATATAATTTGAAAATTTTATTTTATATATATATAGAAAATAGATTAGGCAAAATTATTTCATTCACCTATGTTAAAACAAATATTATGTCGGTATGTCCTATTAAGTGTTTAGAAACCCCTATTGATGTCACAGCGTCCCATGCATCAACCGGAATTTATAAATACAAAACGGAACAGATTAACACAATATAAAACCTTTTATAAAACTAACAAGTACGCTCTCTCATATATATATACACTCAGCGACTCCTATAGGGTATTACTACCCTATTAACAAAGAGTCAAACCCCACAAAGCTAAGGTTTATCGCTAAACCAAAGCTCTGATACCAACTGTAACGTCCCGCCTTTTCGCACGATTTAAACCAACACACGTGCCAATTCAAACCATACAGAAGGGCGGATTGTTATGGGGTAAATAAGAAAACATAGAAGAAAATAAAACAAAATAGAATCTCACAGCGGAAGGATAAAATACAATAATAAATATATAGTTCGTAAACGGTTTACAAAACACTTGATTCTTCTTTATACAATAAGTATCAGAGTTACACATACCAATACAATCAATGCAGCGGAACAGTATGAGTATGGTGCAAAACTATAAATAATAATAATACGGGTTCTTCGTCTTCGTCCTCCAAAGCTAAAGTCTTCAATCCTGAAACGCCCGGACTGACCCGAGCGAATTGAAAAGACAAAACACTCGAGTCAGAACTAAAAGATCTTATGTGAGTTAAATTAACAGAAATAAATATGAGTGCAGAAACTCAAGAGATGCTTGGGATTTACATCTCCTAAGGATCCGTTAAACTATTTACTATGTAGTATATTGCGCTACTATAATAGTGTCTATTTGTAAAATAAACTTACTTTTTAATAGCGTTAAGGGGTTACCCATATAGCCCTTAACACAGAATATATTCCCATAGTCTATACAGTACCGTAATCTCCCCCGTACTGGGCGTCGTCAGAGGGCACTCCATAGGTATGGTACAAAGCCAAAATCGTATAAGGCGCGCTAGGGTAGGTGACACGGCACAACTAGGCAATGCCAGGGTAGATATACCAATTACGCTTCCGGGCCGATGGTAACGCGTAGCCGCAGCTACCGCCCACCTCGAACAAACTCCCCCAAAATCAAAGTAAAAGTGGCCACTGAATCAATCCAAAGTCAAAGTATAATATCGAAGAGGAGTGTCCGATCAGAGGAATGACCTCATTAACCCGTTGATCGCTCCTGTTTTAGCCACCTTATGCCAACTCACGGGAGTCGGGTCCACGTATTTACCTTACAGGAAACGTCGCCACCAACCTACTTCATTCTGGAATCTCCACCGCGTACACGGTTAGTCAAAGTGGTTTTCGGTATCGACAGAGAGTATGTCCATATCCGATCCCGGTCTCTTTGCCAACCCATCGTCATTATAACACCGCGGTTATTTAAAAATAGTTTATACTTTAAAACCAGAATAAAATTTTCCATTTCAAAACTATGAATACGATATCATTTTAAAACCTAAAACAACATGATATCATTTTATCCAAATATAATTCTTTCCCAAAAATCATACTGCTTTAAAATCTATAATATCTGGAAACCAACATTTGAATTATATTTTCAAAGCATAATATTTCGAAAATTCATAGTTTTAAAACCATAACTTCTAGAACTTGAATGGTTTGGATATTCAACGGTATATAAAATAAATGGTTTGACTTTAAGGTTACTTTTTAAAGAAAAATATTTTCCATGGCTTTACAAATATATTTCCTTATTTAAAGTCTAAACCATAATTTAAATATCACTTTCAAGTTCCAAAACCAATTCAATTTCTATAAATATATATATATATATATATATATCCATTTGGAGTATTAATATTTCAAAACTAAAGTTGGAATTTTATTCTTTCAACAAATCAATTGTTCTATTATTTAGTCTTGAATATTCACATAAAATCCATAAATACAACTCCAATTTCTAGAAATTTAATATTTCCTTAAATTTAATTATACTAGAATATTCATTTAAATTTATCTTGGAAAAACTCCAGTTATAAATATCGTACCTTAAAATTTCCAAACTTAAACATATAATATAAATTATCAAATTCCATTTTCTAAATTTTTTTCCATTTTTATTTAACAGATTTATACACAGCCTAAATTCAAAAAAAATTCACTTCATATGTATATATGTAGAAGAATAATATTTATAAAATATCAAAACTTAAAATTTTCATAAACCGTATCCCATCCAAACCATAGAAATCACTTTAAAATATTTTATATATAGACCGCGGTGCTTGTATAAAATTTTCTATCCTATGGTCAAGTGATACGGATATTTATCATTTCAATCCGCAATTAAAAAAATAAAATTTTACGGTTGTATATCATTTCAAACCACAATCCCGAATGAAACGAAAAATGCATGATAACTTGCAGTTAAATGATATAAAATAAAACATCCATTCATCCATCATCATCCATCATCCAAATCAAAATCATCATCCAATACTAAATCAATATCAATACATATCCGAGAATATATGACCTGTAATAACTGGAAGTTATATTCAAAAATAAATTTAACACCATTAAACTAACAGTTTATATGCAAATAAATAACTATAACTGTAAATCTATATGCAGTAATAAAATTAAATGAACAGTTATATTAAATAAATGCGATTTAACAGATATGATGAATAAAACATGCCAAACAGTCATACTAAATTTCTACTCATATCTAAAATGAATTTAACAAACATAAAAACTTTTAGAAGTTGTGAGTGGGTTAAAACACTCATCTTTTGAATTTAAACCCGATTTAAACTCAAAAAAATCCGACGGTCCCTAAATCTGTCCAAACCAGCGTCATCAGATCCGGAACTTAATTACGATCCTAACAAAAGAAATTTCGCGTGAATCGGAGAACGTATGAAAAAGATATTCATTTTAAACGATTTGAAAACAAAAATAAAATAAAATAAAATAAAACAAAACCCACTTAACTTCAATGGCCACGTCAGCTAAAAGCTACAGCACATCCTCGAATTTTTTCTGGTCAAACGAATATCCAAAACAGAAAACGAATTGTACCAGCAGATTACGTGTCTCGAGAACTTAATCATAAAATTTTCTGGAATTTTTGTGGAGAGTTTGAATTTTATTAGAAAATTTGAATTGTAGACAGATTAGATTTTGCAACCATTGAGGAAGAGAAAGAGATGAAAAAAAATGAACGTACAGCCAATTGACAATAGAAAGGAGGCTAGGGTTTATCACGGCATATTTATAGATAGATCGCAAAAGGATAGGTGTGCACGAATTTTAACGTGCAAACAGAAGTGGTCCCAAAAGGATATTAATTATACACGTTACGGATTAAATTATTTCTTTCTCAACATTTACATTGCATTTTAAGCGTATTCACACATGTATAATTAGATGCTTCATTTAAATTTCCATATATATATTCACAATTCCATAAATTTCCAATACATAGATAAATTTCAAATTTCAACTAAATTTCTAAATTACTGTAATAATTACAGATTAAATTTCTATCCATTCTCAATAGATTTACGTTTACGTACTAAAATCCACATTTCTATGTACATTTGAATTCCATATTATACATATTTTATTTATCTTAATTACTTCCAACTTAAATTTCAATCAACATAAAACGTTTTATTCAGTTTCCAATAAATTTCAATCATGCTTTAAATCCAAATGAATAAATAACTTAATTCCCATTTAAGCATTTTTCATTTGATTTGCAATCAACCTTATATGATCAATTAAATCCCGATATATTAAATAAACGTTATTTCCATCATTCTTTATCCTATGAAGAAATTTAAGTTATTCACACCTATTACTAAATTTCATATTAATGCACACTAATTTACATTTATTGCAATGGTTACCAAATATTTCCCTGCAATAATTCATTCCCCTATACATACTTACAATTCCACTTAAACTTTACTATACCCATTTATTTCCTCAACATTAAAACCAACGTTACCTCAATTCCACTAATGTACACTTATTCTATTATCACTTACTAACCATTCAAATTTTTATTAACAAATAGGCAGGTAATTCCTATGTTACAAATTTTTAATTCATCCTAATCCCTTACTATTGACATACATTTGCATTACTTACATATCATTTACAATGTTACCCAAAATCTCTATCCATTGTAATTAATACCTTAAATAAGTTTCAATTTATATTCAAGTGAATACATTACCCTTTTTCGTTATGTCATCCATTTTTCACAAGAAACGTTTTATCGTTTCGACAACATTTTATTTCAAATCACCTACATTGATTTGTGTACGTCTCTACTATTTAAAGCATTACCATTCTCACCTTCATCTAAATCTTCATTTATGAATATTTAAAAATAAATTTCACTTATTTCCTGTTTATACACTTATAAATTCCAATTCCAAATAAATAGATAAATCTCCGTTTCCACTACTTACATCAAAAATCGGCGATTATCCTATCTATACATTTTAAGCGGATGGATCAAATGTTGTATTCAAAAATCTACTTCTTAATATTCTTAGATTTAAACTCAACTCTCTATTAACAGAATATTTAGATGTTTAAACTTCTTTTATTACCATTAACTTATTATTATACATTAAACTTAAATATTCTGACAAAGCTTGTTTTTGGTACTCTTTTCATTTTCATAAAATTAGCAGTGGATTCATACCTTATTATGTAATTAACTTTAATTCCACCTAACTAAATATTTACATAATCTTTTATTTGCAATTAATCAACTATTTTATATTAATTAAATTTAATCTTCCTGGTTTACTTATTCATAGTATGTAATTCAGTTACTCACCCTAACCTATTTATTTGGAATCCAATCCAGATTATTTTTACTAAGTTCCAATTTCCAAAGGTTACTGCAATTAATCCAATTAATTGCAATAAATTCTAATAAATTTTATTTTATTGGATTACAACTCAAAATAAATCAATTATTACTCAACCACACAGTTAATATTTCTTTTATGATTCATTACAGTAATATTTCCCAATTCTCCTCTTTATTTTCATAAATTACTGGATTTCAATTTAATTGAAATTTTGTTAACTTTACACATAAATAAAAGCTTAAACCTCAATTAATTCATTCCTAAGATCACACTAATTATTATATTATAAAATGGACCTTTCCCTTGGTTACATCTTATTTATTCTCTTACCAATATTCCACACTAACTGCAATAATTTAGTGCATTAATTTAAATTGATCAAAATAAAACATAACCAACAAATAGAATAAATACGTACAATAATTATTGTCATTAAATCTATTTCATAAGTCTACACTCAATTAATTCCTTAAAATAAGTTTTACGTTTATAAATTTACCTTCACACTTCCCGTTACTATTTTAATAATTACTAAAGTTAACATTTTCATAATAACAACATTAAAATTTCTCAATATTTAGATGAACTTTATTTCCAAATACACACTACCAAATTTCAATCACTTATGTTCTATCCAACATTCTTTTAGATTTTATTTCCATCAATTAGTTCATCCATTTATTAACAAATTTTCCATTATACAATTTCAATTCTCCTTATTATTATTTCATTAATACTATTACCAACTTTTATTACTTTTAGTATTAATTAAACAATCATATTTAATTAAGAGGTTACAATGTTGTATTCACTATTCCCATTTTCACTCCAAAACTCAAACAGCCGTTTCAATTGCATTTGGATTTGCATTAAATTGGTTATCCATCAACTCCCTTCTATATTTCCACCTTAATTCACATACAATTACAGTCCTTTTTAATATATTAATACATAGGTAATTTAAATTTTGTCTTTATTTCTTTAATTTACATTTTATTCAAGTGCGACAATTTACGCTATTTCTTTATTGATATTTCACCTAACTTTCAACAATTAAGTTAAATACCCGTTTCTACAATTCATTATTAGTTATAAATTTAAATCTCCTTTATTTATTCAACTTACACACAGGTATACATCTTACACTATCTCAATCATTGGATTTTCATTTAGCGTTTGTTCCAGCATAAATTCTATCTCTTTTATATATATCTTTATTTTTCTTTACGAATTTTATTTTTTTTATTACATAATCCCTTTTTAACTAAAATTTAATCGTCGAAATTTACGGGTCGTTACATTTCAGGTTGATGGTCCCTTGTTTACAAAATAGCTATGATATTTTTCTGGAATATGGAAGGTGGAAAGATCTTCTGGAAAGTTTGGTGTCCATTGCGCAAACACTAGATCAGTAGTGGGCCATAGCTATCGTAACATCATCATTTGACATCAGATTTTGAGTGGTACTTCTCATACCTGTTTTTAATTATTTTAGCAAAGTGTTGAAATTGGTCTACTAAGTACTTGGAGATTTTTAGTTTTACGCCTAATCAACATAAGACAAGAGTATGCAAGAACAAGGAAAAACTTGTTAAAACATTAATTTATAAAAGCATTTTGATAAAGTGTTATATAAAATATATTCTGGTAATTTTCCATTTCTAAATACTTTAAAACGTTTAATATATTATTATTTATGTACAACATAGTTTAGTAGTAAATTATTAGTGTTGTATTGTGAGAAGTTATTAATTAAATAAAACATATTTAAAGTTAATGATTTTTGATTCATTAATGATGTTTATAAGTATTTTGAGATTTAAAACTAATAAAATTTATAAATAATGGATTTAAGGTTTTCAATAACTTATTTTTAAATATAAGTAATGTTGTAAATAGTTGTTTTCAAATATTTTACATATATTTATAAAGATGTTATTTAAAAATTTATTATGTAGTATTTATAAATGAAGCAAAAAAATTTACATATGAAATTTTTCCTTAAAGTATTCAAGTATTAAAGATGGTTGATTTGCAAATGAAGTTTGCAAATGAATATTTCAAGTAAAATTTATATAAGTTTCTTTGAATGTATAATTTAAAGATGTTATATAAATGAAAAAAATGATTTGCGAAGTTTTATTTATAGTAATATACTTGACCAATAGATTCAAATCCATATTTTGGATCTATGGTTTGAAATATTTACTTGATTTTTAAGCACTAACAGTAAATTTATAGGTTTATTCACCATTTGACTTTTTGAATTAAACCATAATAATGTTTTTCCATGATTTTAATATTCATTTTAAACAAATGTATAAAATTAATTATGAAGATATGAAATTTTATACTTTGATTTGGATAATTAATGTAAGATTTGAGTATGTTATTAGTTTTAGTTTAATAATCTAGGGTTACACTTATTTTAAAATAACGAGTCTAATAAATTATCGGATTTAAGGAACTTTAGTAAATAAAACGGCTTAGCCTAATGTTTTGATATAACTTCTGACATTGTCCAAGCTTTTTGGAAAATTCTTGCATAATGCTATGAAGATGTTTTAAATATATCTTATATTCTTACCAAGTGAATGAGGATAAATGTTTTAATCGAATTTTTAGATATATTGAAATATTTCTTTTCTCTTCAAGGGAAAATACCAAAAACTTATGTAACATTCAATTAAATTCCTAATATATATATATATATATATATATATATATATGTATCTTACCAATTTTTTTTTAATAAGTTGAAATGTTAATAGAATATGTAGTGGAATATTATACAAGTAAAACTTAAGTAAAGGAAGTGTTCAATGAAATTATTCCTAAATAAGAATTTCAATGTACAAGAAATGTTATGAATGTAAGTTAATATTGTGAAATAATTTATGTAAGTACATAAAAGAAAGAAAAACTCATTGTATGAATGAATAAAAAGAAAAAAAAAGGTAAATAATGATGTGAAAAGAAACCAATTAAATAAACTTAAATAATTTGTGGAAATTCTTGTTTGTTTTGGCTTATGAGATGTTTGGAAATGATACTTCTAATTGTTTAAGGTTGTATGGATAGTCTATTGAGTAATTACCAAAGGCTGTTGAGCGTAGGATACACTTGATAGTTTATTCGTCACCCTTGTACGATTAAAAGTTTCTCAACTGAAAAAACCATTGATTTTGGTTGCTATGAATGTATGATGGATTATGTAGTTGCATATAATGGTTGTTTGTTTGTTTGTACATGTTTTATAGAGATTTGCTTTTGTTGCAAATTGAACAACTTAAATATTTCTCTTTTTGCATAATTATTAACCTATTTTGGATTATATAAGAGAAATACAAGTTTATGGAAGCAATGCTACAGCTTTATGTTTCATAAATAAGCGTTGTTTGCTCAACAAATAGGAACGTTTTCAGATTACGGTTTTCTAGCATATTATATTGTTTTCCTACAAGTTTTTTATTTTCAAATATTATATATATATGGCTATAATTGATACTATTATTATTTGCTGGACCTCTCAATACAAACGAGATTCTGTCGAATTTTTTCATGAATTTTAGACTTAAATTTTTTTGTGGAAGTGAAAATAATTTTTTCAAACTTTAGTAAATTTGAATACGAAGATTTGATTGTTTATTAATTAGTATATTTTATTTAAAGTACTCAATTATGTTAATTGTTTATAAATTGAATACTTTGAATAAAATAAATTAATCCCTTAATTCCTCCTTTTCCCTTTTCGACAACAAAAAGTTTTGAGTGGGGGAGAGTGTAACGACCCATGTTTTTCGATAATCAAAATATTAAATTTAATAAGATTTTTAAATATTAATATTGTAAGAAATTAAAATTTATGATTTGTAATGATAAGACAATTAGAATGTAATATCGTAATGTTGATTTAATGTAATTGTAACTATTTTAATCCAATTTCAATCAATGGATATAATTGTAAGGTTATTTGGTTATAATTGTAAATAATGCAATAAATTAAATGATGCATTTAATGATGAGATTATATGTAATTGATTGGAATAGGTTAGTATAGAATATAAAATCATTTTGTTATAACCCTTGGTTGTAAATGATAAGATAATAGATATGAACTATTATTATAAACGATGGTTGTAATCATCTTCTCATTAGTTTGTCCATTTCAATATTAAATGGGTAATTAATGGAATTAAGGCAATTGAATGTTGGAATTATATGTTGTTAATTGAAATTGAATATAATCAGTGACGTGCAGGTAGTCATAATATTTGTTGTAGATAATAAACTTATAAATAGGATTAAATTACTTAAAGGTAACAATTGTTTATTTATCATCTCATTATTTAATATGTTTGGAATTAATTTGGAAATCAAAGAAAATTTATGCAATTAATTATTGCAGTTAATATGATAAAAGATGTTAACGGTAAAATAATGAATGTAATAAAATGTAAAATTATGTTAATATAATTCATAGGGTATTGTTGATTGAATAATAAGGATGATAACATATGTTTGAATGTAATTGGATGAGAATTGGATGCGTAGTTAATGGCATTTAACATTTCAAATATGATAAGTGAAAACAAATTAATATTTCGTTAATTTATAATATATCTTTTAATTAAGAAAAGTGTAACGGTCCATACCTTTTAACTACTTTAAAATGGCAGTATTTGAATTTAAATAAAAATTAAATAAAAAAATTTGAATTTACGATGTTGAGTGTTTTATTTGACCAATTTTAATAGAATAAAATTTTTGTGAAATTTCAAATTTTGGTCAAACTTGGTCAAAGATTGACTTTTGGTTGAAAATTTTAAATTTGAATTTTCAAATTTTATTCTTTTTGTATGATACTCGACTTAATTTTGATCTTCCCTCCACTTTTCGTTTCATCAAAATCGAAATCCTATTGATCTAAAAATTTGAATTACTATCAAAAATTAACATGAATTTGTAGTGTTTAGCTGTGTTTTATTTGGCTATGGAATATTGGATTTGTTTAGTCTAATGGACCTTAGTTAACCAAGAGACTCTAGTCAGTCATATGACCATTCATTTGCCTATGACCTTATGTTTCTTATCTAATAACATCTACGTACATAATTTTTATCCTAAGAAATTTTCTCTACACACGTCTTCTTTCTCCTCGAGATCTACAGAGAACTCTAGATCTAAAACTCCAAAAACCTCACAAAATGAAACTCCTTTCCTCCTCTCCTTCAACTCTTCCCCCTCCCCTGTAGCCACTGCCCTCTCCACCATCTCCAAGGCCATCTCCTTCCACTTTCCATCTCCTCTTCTTTCTCTTTTTTTCTTTCTTTACCCATTCCCTATTTTTCCTCTTTCTTCCCCTTATTTCCATGGCTTTTATATTCCACTAAATTACTCTAAATCAAATTATTATTTTTGAACCGTGTTTATTTTTAATGGCAACAACTTTGCTGTTGAACCCCTCTTCTCATTCCTAAAATTTCTATATCGAAAACTCTACTTTTCAGGTCCTTTCTCGGGTCCAGTTTTAACCGAAAATACCCCATATTGTATCAATCATATCTCCTCCAGGAATGAACAAGATTATGTGATTCTTTTATTCGAACCATTTATTTTTCGAATGGTTTCAACTTTCTATTAGATCAGTTTTTAAAATTCGTTGATTTGCTATGCCGAAGACTCAAATCTTTTTGAAGTATTTTTGAACTCTGATTTTGAACTCGGAAAATACCTCTGTTTGTTTTGATTGTAATTTCCTCCAGAAAGAAGCTTTTTGAGTGATTCTTTTGCAGAAACTGGAGTGAAAAGAATTTCAAACAACTTTCTAGTTAGTCACTTTTACAAATTCAGTAATATTCTAGACCAAATATTTTCTTAAAGATGACAAAGTTTCAGTTTTGTCCGTAGTTTGGACCTTGGGTTATTTGGAAGTTGGAAGTAGTTGAAACATGTTTATTGATTCGTATTCTTGTCTAAGCTTTGTTGGTTTCCTTTTTCATTGGGATCTTTGCTAAGAATCTCCATATTGCTCCATTTTTATCATCACCTACGTAGGCACGAAAGGTGATAAAACACTCACAACTACTATATTTTCTTATGTTAAATTGAATTTACGATGTGATTAGAAATTGATTATTTGCCGTTTAGTAAATTTTAAATTGTCATTCCTGTTAAATCTGACTTTTATTGAATTTAATTTAACTTTATATTAAAATTGAAATTGCCAGTTAAATACCTATTAATGATAACCAGTAAATTATTGGTATTTATTGGTTGATTTCAGTGATGATTGTGTTGTATGTTCTACTGTTGATATTTGGGTGATCAGATGGATGTTATTGGTTGACATTTTGGATGATTGGATGTTAGTTATGTCTATATCTCAATTATCCATATGGGTTGAAATGATACATACCCGAACGATCTTATAGATTGAGGAAAAATCGTTATGGGTTGAAATGATAAACCCAAGCAGTTTTCATTGATTTGGAAATGTTGATTTTTGATACTGGTTAAAATAACATATACCCATATAATTTCTTAAATTTGGATTTTATTTGGAATTGAATTATTTTAATGGTTTAAGTTAATTCAAACTTCGGATTTGTCTTATGTCAGGACCCGATTCTTCGACTCCCGAAATTCGACATCAATACGTCCACTGTATCGAATGTCGATCAGTCGGTTGCCGGAAAACCGAACACTGAGGGTTTTTAAGAAAGAGAAAGAGGTAGAAGAGAGAGAGAAGATAGAAAATAGAGAGAAAAGAAAATAGAACGGAACAGAAATAACAGCAGAACAATATCAGAATCTCACAATTCGCAGCGGAACAACAAATAATAGATAAATGAATAATCTTTAAACAAAGAACTATATCAGTTATTACATTACATTACATTACATCATATCATCAGAGTGTACAACACCAAACAATGCAGCGGAAAAAAAAGAACTACTATATAAATTAGTAATACGCCATGCCATCCAGCTTGCCTCCAACAACTCCTGAATTCCAGAATATCCTGATAAACCGTGTGGAAATTGGTGGGCACCCAGAGTTTAGGAAGGAAAACAATAAACTGCGAGTCAGTCATGTGACTGGTGCGAGAACTAAAACAGTTTATTTTTCTTTTAAAATCAAAAATAGAGGAATATTTTTAAAGTCAATTCGCAATGATTTTAAAAATGAGACTACCATAAGACCTCCCGCCACACACACAATGCAAACGCAGACTTGGAGGAGATTTCTTCTTATGTTAGTCAAAGATGCTTGATACGCATTAAAAGAAAACAATTTTGATATTATTATTAGTGCATAGTGTAGAAGATATTTCGAAAGTAGAATATAAATCTTAGCCAGCATAGGTACCATTATATTATGCCTACTATAGCTACCATATTAGATGGCAGGTTCTACAACTAAAACCGTACAAGTCTCGTATTGTTTCTTTGGATTTCCAACGAATGATCACGCCAAGGACTTCCCATTGCCACATGGGAACGCCTCTGGATGGACGTCCCCGAGAACCAAACCGGATCTCTACCAACATAAGGCCGGGTTACCCCTAACTGGGTAACAACTGACACGAGTATGCCATCCCCCGGTCCTTTGGGACCTTTAACGGAGCGATCGTCACCATCATCACACAATCATAACAAAGTGTTTTCAACATGAGTAAGTATCTAGGCTCCATACCATGATACCACCCTTTTCTAGAAGGAAATGCACATACCCTAAAGGGAGCTACCCCTCATAACCTTACTGCATCTTTCCTGTTTTGACCATTCCGGGGTGTGAGGCTCGACGAAGTCACATCCACAAAAACACGCTTTATACAAAGTCATGTTTTGGGTCAACAAATGATCATAGAAATGATCACCAAGATAGACGATCAAACAAATGATCCTATCACAAATAATCAACACAATGATCATTTCACAGCAACACTCAGCATGTCACATTACCAAATTGGGAATATATCGCTGATAACCTTCAACTACATAACCTCTGAGCTCGTACGTCTCAGAGAAGGGTGTTAAGCTAAGAGAATAAATTCTCCGCCACCAACAGAAATATATTTGAAAGAAATCGGCTTTATATCTCAATTTGTAACGTCAGACATACTATCCATACAAGTCTGTTCCGGGATCGAACAGAACCGAAGGCACTTACAAAGAAGTCCTTGCAATCCGGATAATCTCTAATCACATCCGAATTTCCCATCACATATGGAGATCTCAATACCGGGGATCAGCCAGTGCAGAGACAATCAACAAGAAACCCTTTCGTTTTCGAAGATATCCGGTCTTCAACACCGATCTTCAAATGCAATTCATAACGACGTATCACATATTCGGAATGGGTTATACGACCCAAAGGTCCTTTCCCGGTTAACCCGAATAGTGAGCGCTTATTTTAAAAAAATAAGTGTGGCATTCAATTTCAAGCAAATCACAACAAATACCTATTTAAAGGTAAATATTGATAGTCGGTTATTGAACTATCAATAGATATGCCAACATCACCAGATTCCAAATTACTTATTTCCCGAAAATATCTTTACAAGATATATATTTTCCATTCTTCAAAAATAAATCAATATTTATTTTTAAACCCATTTTCCCAATTTCATTTATAAATTCCATATTGAATTTATATTCCAAAATATTTATGAATATACGATTCCCATTCGATTTCTAATATTCATTTTCAATTTATCTTTAAAAAGATAAATTCAAAATATTCACTTAATATTGGAAAAACATTTCCGTACTTATTTATTTATAAGTAATCCACAAGTCTTTTTATTTTCTACACATGGAAAATATTCAATATACTCTAATCGAAATTAAGTATATATTTCATTCTTTAAGGAAATCATTCTCTTAAACATATTTATTTGGGCCAAAACGAATGTTGCGTAAAACATCGTTACGACAACCCAAAATCACTAGTATAGGGATTCGAAATTAAAATAGATATATAAATCCCAATACTATACAAAACATTTCCTTTCGGAAATCATCTATTATAACAACAGTGTTATAATCTACTATTTCCTTCCATTTCTCGAAAACGTCTATTTCAACAATGAATGTTGAAATATATGGTTTTGATAGTTAATACATTTTAAAACATCTTTAGATTGTTTTAATTCTATTTAAAACATCTCATCCAAAACATTTTCTTTAATATATTATTCACTATTCAAAAACTTGAATATACTTGTTAACAAATTTCATTATTTCTATTCCTTTTATTTTACAGGATTATTCACTGTCTAAAACATGAATATAACTCCATTAACAAGTTACAACAATTTACTTATCAAAATAAGTCGTTGCAGATTTATAAAATAATGTTTATAAATTCCATTTCTATTTATTTTATAACAACTTCATCTTATAAATTTTCTTTATTAACTTATTCGATTTATAACTCAATTATATACCGAAAGTCCATATTATAAGTTAAATGCTTATAATTTATTTGTTTACAAAACATTCTTTTAAACTTCATAATCATAAATCTTATAACTTATAAGATTCATTTATTTATCGAAAATCTATTCTTTTAAATAACTTTACAAATTTTATAAACCTACTGTTTATAAAATTCTATTTATAACTTCACCGTTATAATTCTATAAATTTCATTCATTTATGAAATTCATTCACGATTCATTCTAACACTTATAAAAGCTCATTTTACACTTCTAATATTTTTAATTTATAAATATCAATTTATAAACCTTTTAATATAAAACAATTTATATTACTATTTTAAAACGTTTTTAAACTCATTTATAATTTCACCATTTTGATTTATAAAATAATCAAATTTCCATTTATAACTTTACCGTTATAATCCTATAGATTTCATTCCTTTATGAAATTCATTTACAAATCATTCTATCACTTATAAAAGCTCGTTTTACACTTCTAATATTTTTCATTTATAAATATCAATTTATAAATCTTTTTATATGGATCAATTTGTATTATTCTTTTAAAACTTCTTTCAACTCCTTTATAATTTCATCATTTTGATTTATAAAATAATCAAATTTCCATTTATAACTTCACCGTTATAATCCTATAGATTTCATTCCTTATGAAATTCATTTACAAATCATTCTATCACTTATAAAAGCTCGTTTTACACTTCTAATATTTTTAATTTATAAATATCAATTTATAAATCTTTTAATATGGATCAATTTATATTATTCTTTTAAATAACTTTAAACTCCTTTATAATTCATCATTTTGATTTATAAAATAATTAAATTTCATAAATCCTAATTTTAAACTTTTTATAATAAATTCAGAAATCCCAGTTTAAACTATTTTATAAAATCATTAATCCCATATTTTCAAAAATCAACTTTTAACTGTATTTCTCAAAAATCATAATTTTTATAATACTAAAATTATAACGTTTATTTATTTAAGATAAATCAATTTCAAAACTATTTTATAAACGTATACTTTCAAAAATCACTTTAGAAATCCCTTAAAAATCAAAATCGTTATTTTTAAACTTCAAAAATTGGATTCGATGATGCAACACATCAAATAGTCAATCACGGCTTTCCAATATCATATATCGATATGATAAACAATCAAACATCACAATATCTAAAATCAAATAAATATTTGTGAGGAATCCAGTTGGATCCCTCCAACCTGTTTCCCTGCATCCACAGACATTAGCACAACACCCATTCCACTTCGAGGTGGAATATCGCGGTACATGGGATTTTATAAAATATTATCCGCTTACTAACAGCGCAATAGGGTCTCATCCGCTATACAATGCGGGAAATCAATCAACTGCAATATATACATATGCCAATATATATATTGCTATATATATAATATATCCTACTATATCTAATATCACAACCAATATAGCAATCAATAATAACTGCAAATCCAACTTATAAATTTATTTGAGTGAGAAGTTCTCACCTTTGCTTTTAATTTCGCAGTCCATTTTCCAATCCGGCTCGATTTCCTTGATTTATACCTTGTATAAATATTTACACAATTTATTAATATTCGAACAGATCGAATAATAAATTTTAATTTGTAATTTCGATTCATCGGTGATTTCATTTTAATAGTTAAATTAACTGATGGTTTTATTTAAACAAGTTTCTTCTTTAATAAATTTATTTAAACTAATTTTCCTCTAATAGATTATATTTTATTTTCCTTCATTCCAATTTAACTAAATTTCCTTTTTATTAATTAAATCAACTATCAAATTTTTATTTAATAAAATATTTAACCAAAAATTTATTTTTAGAACTAAATTAAATAAAATAACCTCTTGTAAAAATTCAATTAAGTTTCATTAAATAAAATTATCTTTATAATATATTAATATTCGAAAAATTCAAATCACCCATTATCCTTTAATAGATTAAATTAACTAATTATTTTTAATTTTAATAAATCTTCCTTAACAATTTCTAAAAATTTAAATAAGTTAATTAAATGAATTAAACACCCTAACTAAATTATTTTATCAACCTAGTAAAGCAAATCATATTATTTATTTTTTTCTTCTTTTCAACTGCATATAGGTAAAAATCAAATTTTCATATAAACTCAAACATTTAAACTTTGCATTTTTTTTATACCTAACTGACCTTATTTTATTTACTTTAAATACTTCAAAAATTTCTATACAGCTAACATTTTATTTCAACTAACACTTTCATTATCTCTTCACATATCACAACATAAATTAAAAAAATCAAAATTTTATACCTTTAAAAAAAAATCGAACCCAGGCCAGAGAACCCTTCTGCCTCGAAATCGCGAGTTGCCACTAGAAGCCATCGCCTCCACTGCTACTCGCGAGCGCCCTGACATCGCGATGCCCCCCCACGCGACCCCCTTCTGATTCGAATCGCCACTGTGCTCGAGAAATGCGCCTCGAGCGCGCGCCGCTATCCCTCAAAGTCGCGACCACGCCCTTGCCATCAAACCCATCACGATGCACTGCTCATCCACTCGCGAACTCCACGCCGCCGCCTCGCGTCACGCGCACGCGCGTGAGCGTCGCCGCCACTGCTCCTCCACGCGCGAGTCGCCCTCGTCCCCACTGAATCGCGATTTCGATTTGGGGCTTCGGCCATTTCTTTTTTTTTTTTTAACTGAGGATGCAACGTGAATCTCGTTTGGACTGGAGAAAAATAGGAAGAGGGGGAAGATTTTGAATCAGCCATTTTTACCTCGCCTGAATTTTGAAACTGAAGAGGAAGAGAAGTATCGGCCATTTTAATTTCGTTTGAGATTTGAACGAGAGTGAAGGGGGAGAGGGATTTTAAAATGGAACGAAGTATGCTCTACACGATCCTTAGCGTGATCTTTGCCGTAATTTTAGACGTGATTCAAGGGATGCTGTCGTATATTTTAAATTTAAATTTAAATTTAATTTGAATTCAATTTGATTTCGACGCGTTTATATCTCGTGTGTTCACATATCAACTCCGAAAAATACGAAATTTGAAATCCGAGAATAATTCAATATTACGGACCCAATGGAACTGGTTTCGTCGAATTCCGAGACTATGCCTCGGACGGCTATTTTTAAATATCGATTCAAACGATTTAATTTCAAAACTGAACAATTCACTTCCAAATTAAATTCTGAAGCTTCTAAAATCTTCAATATTATCAATATGAATTTTACAACCCTTTGAAATATTTTTAATCGGCTTAAAATTGAAGATTCAAATTTTTATTCAACTTTCAATAGATTAAATTCTAAAATTTAATCGCCAAATTCATTCTGATAATTTGAAATTCAAGTCAAAACATCATTCAAATATTTAAAATTAATTAAATATACATGATTAAGATTAATATTTTGAATTATTTTAGAATTCAAGAAGTTATTAAAAAATGAGTCTGGAAAACCTATTTTTTTCTTCTTCTTTTGGAAATGAAGAAGTGAAGAGGAAATCTTTATTCCCTGATTATAAAGACATAATACAAATATATTCATCATTTTGTCCCCAACTCAACTATTCATCTCGTTTTATCCCATTATCTAATTTTAAAAAACTTTCTACGTTTCCTATGTGAGCAGCATTAGAATACAATCGAATAGGTCTAGTGTCCTAATTCATTTCTCTTTAAAAATTTAATTTTTAAGTTAATTATTAGATTAAGTTATTTAAGTTGAGTAAACTGGTTAATTACTAAGTATAAAATTATGGGTTGTTGTAGCTTAAATATATGAAAACAACAAGATTTTTACGAGCAAGTACACAGACTCAAATCTTCAAAGTGATGTTGATGATAAGAAATTAGCCTCGAAATTATGTTTACCCTTATTGAAGGGGCTAGAAGTTGAAAAAGTTCCAAGCAATAAGTTATGACAGAATCAACCATGAAGGCTGAGTACATCACCTTAACAAGGTGGCAAAGGAAGCGGTGTGGACGTGCAAACTCAGTAAAAAGCTAGGTATGATCCCAAACACTAAAGGTCGTATGCTATTGTATTGTGATAATAATGTGGCAATATAGGCTGATAAGGAATCATAAGAGTTATAACCAAATTTTCTATAGTCTTCGAAAGGACTTAAAAGAGCAAGCTAGAAAAACCAAGGACAAGAGAATGACCTAAGGACTTTGGATACATCATTAAAATGCAAGAAAAAGAAAATATTAAAAATAGACAAAAAAAAGTTGAAAAACTAGAATCCTCAGGTCGGTACCGAGTTGAACTCGGATCAGTCATAGAAAAGTCTGCGGTCGGACTCCAAGTAATCAGTACCGAGTATAGCTCAGGTCGAACAGTCAAAAGTCTCGGGTAAGACTCTAAGAGATTGGTACGTAGTAGAACTTGAGTCGAACGTATAAAACTCCTAGGTAGGACTTGAAGAACTTCAACCTTTGGACAACTTCAAGCAAGACCCAAAGCAAACAAATAGACCACTCGGATCAGGAACCAACTTAGGCCAACCCCTGTTGAAGTTCTAATTTACTCTAACATGATTAAAATTATCTGGAATAATGATATGAAGTAACTCAAGAAATTGGAAAGTTATAGAAGCAAAGGAAACCGCTCAGTATTAAGCACTTACGCTTGGTACCGAGTACTTTTTTCTCCATGTGGGCCCTTTAAAACCCTTGTACAAGGAGAAGAGGCCCGAATGATTGTCCAGAAGTTCTTTTCCCAAGCAATGGAAGAACAATTCTTTGGATTTTTTAAAAAAAGTAGGAAAGTGCAAGCACTATTAAAACTCTCAGAAACAACTCAATCTTGAGCAAAAGTGTTCAAAATACAACGGATCAGAGGTAGAAGGTCAATGGAAAAAAAGAAGGGAGGTTTACCTCTAGAAAAATCGATCAGTACTAATCAAAACCACTCCGTATTTAGTGGTATTTATTGTAGTTTAGGCCCGGTCACTTACCCCTTCATACTTAGACCTGGATCTAGACCTTATATTTCACAAGCCTTTAGCTTTGGTAGGTGGTTTCCCTATAAATACAACAATTACAACTTTAGAAATATGACTTTTTTAACTTGATTTCTTTTCTATCATCATCTTCCCCAAATACTCCAAACACTCCAAAATCTAAGGTCTATTAGTTTATCGTCGGATGTAAGTTATAACCATTATATTCCAAAGAGAATCAATCAATAACAAAGATTAAAGTGGACATAGGCCGGAGTATTTGTCGAACCACTAGAAAAATTATGTCTTTTCTATTTCTTTTATTTCATTAGATCCTATGCTTTTAATCAATTCTAGGGTGTTTATGTCATTTTTGGTGCTAACATTTTTGGTGCTTTCATTGAGAAAGAGCTAGATTTGACAACATAAAGCTTAGATCTGAAGTTTGGAAGAGTTAAGGAGGCCTAATGCTAGATTTATAGTTGGAGGGGGTTAACCAGAGAATGAGGGATGTCAGGAAATGTCCTCAAGTTCTAATCAATCCATTTATGTAACTAGAGAGGAGATGGGAAGAATGATGAAAGAGAAGCAATATTGAATAATGGCTCGATGGTAGGAGATGCTAGATGGATTCTTTAAAAGGATAAATCAACAAAGAATAGCCAAAACATCTAGAATTTATAACCAAAGATCAGAAAACCATGCGGGATCACCTGAAGTTGAAGCAAAGCCAACTGGAACAATGCCCCCATGACAAAAACAAGTTGGTACTGACCTTAATCTAGTTGGAACCAAGATGAATTAGCTTAGGGCGACGGTCTATTTGGATCAAGAATGAGCTGTAATGCCTATCACAGTCTATGTTGGAGCAAGAGAGGTAGATCGGAATGTGAATGCATAACAACAGGAGTTGGAAATAGAAGCTCACCGTAGGAACGGAAGAGAGGAGGTGCAAAATGAAGTTACAGATCGAAGAATTCCATTAGATGATAATTCTAAAATGGGATGGATTGGAGGTAGTTTTGATTCCCTTACATCGCCTTTTGTTTTAAATAAATGATGCAATATTACTATCAGACCGCTTACATGTCTACGGGATCCTGATCGGTCCCCAGGTATACTCTGAATTAGAAGTTTGAAGGTGATCCTTGATAGGATTAGATGTTTTGATGTTTGTTAGATGCTCCGACTTAGGCTTCATGAGTGATGTATGACCCCGATTAGGAAATGCCAACGAAGATAATTGACCCCCAAAAATTGATTAGGATTTTATATACCACTTAAATGTGATAGCCGATACTGATTGATCATGGTAGTCTTATCTGGGGAGATAGGGCGATGACCATAAGGTGTAGCCCCTTTCCGGAGAGAAAGTGGATTGAGTTTGTATGAGAATAAGTCCCCTTACCGGAGAGTGACTAGATGGACTTGCTTGGACATTGAGTCCCCTCGCCAGAGAGCGAGCGGATTAGACTTATCAAGGATCCGGAGAGACTGAATCCTAGATTGTATTTTAAATAATCCAAAGAGATTGAACCCTATATTGGATGTTAAATGATCCGAAGAGATCGAACCGTAAATTGGATGTTAATCAATCCGAAGAGGTCAAATCCTAGTTTGGATGCTAACTGATCCGGATAAATCAAACCCTAGTTTAATGTTCAACGATCTAGAGAGGTTAAACCCTAGATTAGATGTTAAAAGATCTAAAGAGATCAGACCCTAGATTGGACGTTGACTTGACCTTAGGATTTTAATGCCTTGTGATTAGACTAAAATAGATAATTCTCGGATGAACATAGGATGATTTTTATTTATGATAAGATAATTACACATGAAAACGATATGACTGTGATTTATGACTAACACTTATGCAAGGACTAGAGTCCTTAGCTATAATGGTCTAGGATGACATTTGGTTTGTAGGTAAATCTGAAGGAACCGAATAATTCACCATAACTTGGATAGATAGATAGCCGGAGAGCACGACAGTCAATGATTGATCGCTACTACTAAAGCTTGTTATTGAGCAAAGCATGCCTTACATTCATAAGGCATAATTTAACGGGCAAGTGTTATAGTCAAATTTTCCACAGTTTTTGAACGGACTTAAATGAGTGAATTTGAAAAACAAAGGATGAAAAAATGACCCAATGACTATTGAAACATCATGAAAAGTCAAGAAAAAGTAAATGTAGAAAAGTAGTCGAAACAAGTTAAAAAAATAGAAAGTCGCATTACTGGTCGGGGTCCCCAGGGCGGTACTGAGTGCACTCGGATCGAACATGTGACGCCCCAACTCTATACCCACGCTAGCCAAGAACACTACGGTGTAATGCTGTCAACTAGCATGGAGAATAAGGCTGTTGAGGAGCGACCATCTGTATAATTGCTTTGTGCGAGTACCGATATGCCAGATAAAAATATAACTTTTCATCTCAAGAGGGAATCCGACATACCGACACAAACTCAAAGCTACTACACAGTGGCTATAAAGGTCTTCGGAAACAAATATAGAAATAAACATAACACAAATCAGTCACAGATAATTCATATCACAAAGGCGGAAATAGATATGAATATTACACTAGGAAGTGTACATCAGAGTAGTGGTCAAAAAGACCCACAATAATACAAAAGAATAGCAACACGTGCTATACAAAAGAATACATCTATGAGTCCATATCTCAAGTGTATACAACAAAATAAACTACTAAACTAAAGTAGTTAGCCAAAAGTCAGAAGATGGTTCCAGATAGGAAGCCATGAGGAAGCACCTGTAATATCTCAGTCTGACCCGAGTATTATTTAAGAAGAAAATAATAAACGGATCAGTCTAGCTATAAATATCAAATGAAATGATATAGAATAAGAGATATGACTAAACGCATAATAATCACAATGTCAAGCTGTGATAAATAAATAATTGAAAAAGCAATAAGAGATTAATCAATATCGCAAAGATCTTCTCAAAGATAAAAAGGAATGTCATACTCCTAATTTCATTCACCAAACCACAATAAATGACATATATATCAATGCCAATCGTAAAAGTTGGTGAAACATAAATTCCAAAATTCAACACACGAAATCCAAAAATCACAAGAAAAGGATGGCCAAGACATTGATGTAGTGCAAACGGTACATCCAATGAATCATAAAGCAAAGATATTGATGTATTGCAAACTGTACATCCAATGTATAAAAAGCATATCATTGATGTAGTGCAAACGGTACATCCAATGAATCAAAAGCAAAGACATTGATGTAGTGCAAACGGTACATCCAATGTATCAAAAGCATATCATTGATGTAGTGCAAACGGTACATCCAATGTATCAAAAGTAAAGACATTGATGTAGTGCAAACGGTACATCCAATGTATCAAAAGTAAAGACATCGATGTAGTGCAAACGGTACATCCAATGTATCAAAGGCAAAGACATCGCACATGCTAGTCTAAAACATAAAATGATCGTCATGATCAAAGAGAAGTGTCGATTACAGTAAGCTACTAAATATATGAGCTTAGCTTCATGTCCCATAACCACTAGCTTAACTTAAATATTTACGAACAAATTGTAGATCTCCACTAGAAAATTGTCACAAGAGTTTCAATCGAACAAGTCCAAGAATTAACCGACAAAGTAAATGCAAGCGTTTCATACCACTCGTTTTACTAAGTCATTTAATTAGATTTCTCATACGAGTGAGGTAAAGGTTTGTATATACTAATAGATTGGAAATCGGTTTGAGAAAATGAGCTTTGTTATAAAATAGTGTTGAAATCATTTGAAGAAAGTGTTTTGATATTTACTACTAGTATAGAAAACCTTTATATTTTAAAGTGAAAAATCATAGAAGTGATTGTACAAACAATCGGGCATAAAAATTCACATTCGAAGACGTGAATAAAATCCAAAGAAATCGATATCAAATCCATCAAAGTGGATATATCTAAAATTCCCAAAGAAAAGGTCATCAAAGTCGATAATAAATGACAACAACAAAAGGGAGACAACACAAATCGATTAAAGTTGGAAATTCAAACGAATTAGCAATATAGGCTAATCTGGCAAATAGTAGCAGGTCGGTCGACCGGACTCCCTGAGTCGGTCGACCAAACCAGAGGTTGGAAGTGCTCGGGGCACCAGGTCGGTCGACCGGCCTAGGGGGCTCGGTCGGCCAAAGCCTGTAACCAGCACTTCCAAACAGAGGCAGGAAGTGCCTGGACTACAGGTCGGTCGACCGGCCCAGGGGCTCGGTCGGCCGAACCTGTATGCTTGCACTTCCTACCCTATTTCAAAAGAGGTGCAACTCTCGATCAAACTGCAATCGCACGAGCAACGGCGCTAAGGGTTTATGCCAATCGACTACCCGGCCCTATATGCTCCTCGATGCATCACCAAAAACATGTTCAAACATCAAAGTTTGGATTTTTAACGAATTGAACTCAAAACACTAAAAATTGGAATATTCACAAAAGCAATCCAAATCAAAATCAAATGCACATGAATAAGTGTTAGGAATTCATACCTAACAATCGAAGGTAATTCATAGACTTAGATGTGAGATTAAAAATCTCACCTTTGAACCCAAAAACAATGAATGAGAAGCTTGAAGACAAGGGGAGATCAACCACACTTCAATCTCAACACTAGAAGCTTGAATGTAAGCTTAAAAGAAGAACATTCCCTAAGTTACTTTTAGGAAATTTTTGAAATCAAAGAGAGAATGAGTTGGAGAAGAAGAAGGAGATGCTTACTAATGGGTTCTCTTTGATTTTGGAGCAAGAACTTGAGCTAGCAAGAGGAACTAGGGCTTGGAGTTTCTAATTCCCATTCTCTCCTACCATTTTTGCTTGAGCTTGAGTGTTAGGAATTAGAAATGAAGTAATGAAGAGTTGGAGAGGGTTGGGACTGAGTTAGTAAGTGGCTAATGGGTTCAGCCCAAACCAAAGCCCTAAGTGAAAAAGTGGCAAAAATCAACTATCTCCAAACATATCGAAGTTTATACTCAAAAAGGTCGCAAACGTCATTTTGAACTCAATGGGGGTGGTCTCGAGTCCTAATTCGGCTGTTTGCAAAAAGTAGCTTTTTGGACTGAAATCCGACTAACGATAAAATATTTAAATAAAATATTTAAATATAAAATCGATAAATATGCGGGTTGTTACAGACTCCCCTCCTTAAAGAAATTGCGTCCTCGCAATACTTAAGAAGAAAATAAGAAGTAACAACCATAGTAGCATATCAACACAAAAGAAAATTTGAAATAGGAAGTTCACCATAAGGAGCACGAAAGAGTTAGCAAGAACGGGATCGCTCAATGAATTCTCTGGATTCCCAAGAGCAATCCTTAGGATTTGAGAATCATTGAACTATCACAAAAAGAACATCTTTATTCCGAAGGCGCTCAACCTCCGAAGTAATGATGCGAATGGAATGTTGCTCATAAGTCAAAACTGGTGAGACTTCAATTTCATCAATAACACCAGCTCGAGAATAAAAATAGGAAACCTAAAAGCATTTCCATAGTTAAAAGACGCAGAAAACGTCAAGAATAACAGAAAATTGAGCCAGTGCAACGGCGTAGTACAGAAACGGTACGCCCAATGAACCGATAAACCGGAACAACGATGTAGTATAATGGTACATCCATTGATCCAGATAAGACGGAACATCGATGTAGTATAATAATAGTACATCCGATGAACCGAACACCATAAAAGAACACCGGACACTAGTCCATAAAAGTAATGAGATAAAACTCAATAAAACGAAGTACATCAAAATGTTCGATGAACTTGATAAAGAGATAATTCCCTTCAGACATCATCAAAGAATCAACCACTTGTTGCCTACGACAAAGTGCATTGGCAACACGATTTCCCTTCCGGGAATAAAAAGAATATCAAGATCACAAGATGCTAGGAACTCGAGTCAACATGAAGTTCCTTATGAGAAAATAAATATTCCAAAGATTTATAATCGAGGTGGAGAATAAATTTCTCATCCAAAAATGATGATGCCAAATTCCAAAAGTAAAACAATAGCCACGAACACTAGATCATGAGTGGCATATCTAGTCTCGATAAGCTATAATGATTTAGAAGCACAAGTGATAGCACGTTCTCCTTTGCAAGAGAATGGCATTCCGAACCAATACGACTAGTATCGGTACAAATAGCAAAGTCTTGGTTCCCTTCGGAAAACATACGAATAAGAGTATCGGAAAAGAATTCTTTCATATAATCTTCTTTCCCAAAAACTAAAACTCTCAAAATTACAATTAACTTATGTAATCATCTTTTTAGAAAATTTTACTTATTTGAAGTGAATTTTACTGTGTTTGATTGTCTCATCAAAGCGTTTGGGAAATTCATATCGATAACGTTGATCAAGCGCATCGACCAGAATTCTTAAAATACTCAACGGGCAATACAATCAAAAAATCATCTTCTATATGATCAAAATATCTCTTAAAAGTTTTGAGAATGTTCTTTGCTCGTTTAAAATGAAAATCCAAATGTACTTATAAATAAATCTTATGAAAAAGATTTGCAAAATTTTAAATTGCTATTTTCATCCAAAATCAATAAATACAAGAATGGTCTCATCGAAATATTCATAGAATATTCGATTTATAAAATGGATGAAATAAGCTGGATAAACCGAATGACATAATAAGTCATTCATAAGAATCATAACGAGTGCGGAATGCGGTAAGTGGAATGCTAACTTCCGCAACTCGTAGCAAATGAAAACCGGTGGCAAGGTCGAGCTGAAAAGACCTTAACACTACTTAAAAGATTGCTTAGGTGACAGTCCTAAGACAAATTCAAAAATACCGGAAAAGTTTCACAAATTATTTAGATAGGAGAGATAACACTTTTCTCATCTTGAGGGCTTAAAGAATAAAATGATGCCTTCAAAAATTTGAAATCGGAATCACAAGGAAAAATAGAAATCTGCTTAACAGATAGAAAATGTCGAAGATGAATAGTCCACACGGAAAATAGGATATGAGCTTCACAACGATTAAGCCAATCCTTACAAAAATCAATTCCGAAGCCTAAGTAAAAATATCGGCTCGAAAAGATAAATTACATAAAATAATTTTGACATCAAATAAAAGCGAATTGAATGTTGCAGATCTACCATCCGGATTCGCAATCCTCAAAGAAGTCAACAAGCCCAAAATATTTTCAAAGAAAAAGAATCAACAAGTTCTTTTGATATAAAATATTGAGATACAAATAAACAAGGACTTGAAAAGAATATTCACAAGACAAACAAAATCAAGGATTGAATGAAAAATACCTTAGCCACGAGATGTGTTGCCAAGGGCTTGAGCCACATTCAACTTTCCCTCCCTCTTGCCTTCACGTTTGAGGCATTGATGGATGAAATGATCTGGGCTCTTACAATAGCGACACGATTTGGGCTTTGAGCACTTATTAGCAAAATGATCCCCAGATCCACAGTTGAAGCATCTCGCACTACTAGGAGAAGGAGCCTTTGCAGCAGGCGTTGCTTGCTTACCCTTTTTGTTGGGATAAGGGCCTTGGAATTCGTTGGGTCTCTTTTTGTTGTTGAAGTTAGGTTTGGAAGCTGCTATTTCAACATCACTTTCTTTATCAGTCTCTTCAAGATGAAGAGCGATATCGACGAGTTGATCAAATGCGACTTCTAGTTTCAGGAGTAATGACTTCTTAAGATTCTTATTCAAGCCATAGACAAATCTCTGATTTTTCTTCAATGGGGTGTTAATGTATTCAACCCTGTATTTGGATAGAGATTCGAAAGATACGACATAGTCTGTCATAGAAGATTCACCTTGAACAAGGTCAATAAAACGCCGGGCCAAAGTTACTTTTTCGGCCTCCGCACAAATTTCAATTCGAATCTTTCCCGGAATTGCTCCCAAGTGAGATCCGCCACAACGATTTTAGAAATCAAAAGCTCATACCAATCTAATGCTCTTTCTTGGAGCATACTAGAAGCCACTTGGACTCGATGAAGGTCAATAAGGTTCATGCGAGAAAAGATGCGATCGCATGATTTGAGCCAAGCTTGAATTTCTATAACACTCTCGGATCCCTTGAATGGCCTTCAACCCAAATCGGTGCAGTCTCTGCACAAGCGTGCAAAACCAGATCTAGGATGAGTAGGCTCTGGAATGGGTCCGGCTGCTTGAGCGTTCTTTACAAAATCAAGAAGTTGTAGGGCAGACATAAATACTCCATCCTGGGGAGTAGCACTAGATTGACCGGTGCTGGGACGGCCTGGTCTAACCATTTCTCTTCTTTAAGAAAGAAAGAAAGAAGAGGAAAAAGTTACTCTCAAAATAAATATCAAGCAATCTTGGTAGATAAAGCAAGGAATCAAAAAAGAAAGTAGGATAGAACGGTACGAAGACCCTAATAAAATCCTAAAGCACAACTCCTAAGAAAGACTTAGGACATGATCCTTGCTAAATTATTCTATATTGTTCCGAAGTTTGGCTCCGATACCAAGCTGTGACGCCCCACCTCTATACCCACGCTAGCCAAGAACACTACGGTGTAATGCTGTCAACTAGCACGGAGAATAAGGCTGTTGAGGAGCGACCATCTGTATAATTGCTTTGTGCGAGTACCGATATGCCAGATAAAAATATAACTTTTCATCTCAAGAGGGAATCCGACATACCGACACAAACTCAAAGCTACTACACAGTGGCTATAAAGGTCTTCGGAAACAAATATAGAAATAAACATAACACAAATCAGTCACAGATAATTCATATCACAAAGGCGGAAATAGATATGAATATTACACTAGGAAGTGTACATCAGAGTAGTGGTCAAAAAGATCCACAATAATACAAAAGAATAGCAACACGTGTTATACAAAAGAATACATCTATGAGTCCATATCTCAAGTGTATACAACAAAATAAACTACTAAACTAAAGTAGTTAGCCAAAAGTCAGAAGATGGTTCCAGATAGGAAGCCATGAGGAAGCACCTGTAATATCTCAGTCTGACCCGAGTATTATTTAAGAAGAAAATAATAAACGGATCAGTCTAGCTATAAATATCAAATGAAATGATATAGAATAAGAGATATGACTAAACGCATAATAATCACAATGTCGACTAAACGCATAATAATCACAATGTCAAGCTGTGATAAATAAATAATTGAAAAATCAATAAGAGATTAATCAATATCGCAAAGATCTTCTCAAAGATAAAAAGGAATGTCATACTCCTAATTTCATTCACCAAACCACAATAAATGACATATATATCAATGCCAATCGTAAAAGTTGGTGAAACATAAATTCCAGAATTCAACACACGAAATCCAAAAATCACAAGAAAAGGATGGCCAAGACATTGATGTAGTGCAAACGGTACATCCAATGAATCATAAAGCAAAGATATTGATGTATTGCAAACTGTACATCCAATGTATAAAAAGCATATCATTGATGTAGTGCAAACGGTACATCCAATGAATCAAAAGCAAAGACATTGATGTAGTGCAAACGGTACATCCAATGTATCAAAAGCATATCATTGATGTAGTGCAAACGGTACATCCAATGTATCAAAAGTAAAGACATTGATGTAGTGCAAACGGTACATCCAATGTATCAAAAGTAAAGACATCGATGTAGTGCAAACGGTACATCCAATGTATCAAAGGCAAAGACATCGCACATGCTAGTCTAAAACATAAAATGATCGTCATGATCAAAGAGAAGTGTCGATTACAGTAAGCTAGTAAATATATGAGCTTAGCTTCATGTCCCATAACCACTAGCTTAACTTAAATATTTTCGAACAAATTGTAGATCTCCACTAGAAAATTGACACAAGAGTTTCAATCGAACAAGTCCAAGAATTAACCGACAAAGTAAACGCAAGCGTTTCATACCACTCGTTTTACTAAGTCGTTTAATTAGATATCTCATACGAGTGAGGTAAAGGTTTGTATATACTAATAGATTGGAAATCGGTTTCAGAAAACAAGCTTTGTTATAAAATAGTGTTGAAACCATTTGAGGAAAGAGTTTTGATATTTAGTACTAGTATAGAAAACCTTTATATTTTAAAGTGACAAATCATAGAAGTGATTGTAGAAACAATCGGGCATAAAAATTCACATTCGAAGACGTGAATAAAATCCAAAGAAATCGATATCAAATCCATCAAAGTGGATATATCTAAAATTCCCAAAGAAAAGGTCATCAAAGTCGATAATAAATGAAAACAACAAAAGGGAGACAACAAGAATCGATTAAAGTTGGAAATTCAAACGAATTAGCAATATAGGCTAATCTGGCAAATAGTAGCAGGTCGGTCGACCGGACTCCCTGAGTCGGTCGACCGAACCAGAGGTTGGAAGTGCTCGGGGAACCAGGTCGGTCGACCGGCCCAGGGGGCTCGGTCGGCCGAAGCCTGTAACCAGCACTTCCAAACAGAGGCAAGAAGTGCCTGGACTACAGGTCGGTCGACCGGCCCAGGGGCTCGGTCGGCCGAACCTGTATGCTTGCACTTCCTACCCTATTTCAAAAGAGGTGCAACACTCGATCAAACTCCAATCGCACGAGCAACGGCGCTAAGGGTTTATGCTAATCGACTACCCGGCCCTATATGCTCCTCGAAGCATCACCAAAAACATGTTCAAACATCAAAGTTAGGATTTTTAACGAATTGAACTCAAAACACTAAAAATTGGAATATTCACAAAAGCAATCCAAATCAACATCAAATGCACATGAATAAGTGTTAGGAATTCATACCTAACAATCGAAGGTAATTCATAGGCTTAGATGTGAGATTAAAAATCTCACCTTTGAAACCAAAAACAATGAATGAGAAGCTTGAAGACAAGGGGAGATCAACCACACTTCAATCTCAACACTATAAGCTTGAATGTAAGCTTAAAAGAAGAACATTCTCTAAGTTAGGTTTAGGAAATTTCTGAAATCAAAGGGAGAATGAGTTGGAGAAGAAGAAGGAGATGCTTACTAATGGGTTCTCTTTGATTTTGGAGCAAGAACTTGAGCTAGCAAGAGGAACTAGGGCTAGGAGTTTCTAATTCCCATTCTCTCCCACCATTTGTTCTTGAGCTTGAGTGTTAGGAATTAGAAATGAAGTAATGAAGAGTTGGAGAGGGTTGGGACTGAGTTAGTAAGTGGCTAATGGGTTCAGCCCAAACCAAAGCCCTAAGTGAAAAAGTGGCAAAAATCAACTATCTCCAAACATATCGAAGTTTATACTCAAAAAGGTCGCAAACGTCATTTTGAACTCAATGGGGGTGGTCTCGAGTCCTAATTCGGCTGTTTGCAAAAAGTAGCTTTTCGGACTAAAATCCGACTAACGATAAAATATTTAAATAAAGTATTTAAATATAAAATCGATAAATATGCGGGTTGTTACAGAACACACAAAAGTTTGAGGTCAAACTCCGATCAACCGGTTTAGAGTAGAACATTGGTCACACACAAAATTCTCATGTCAGACTCTAAGTGATTGGTAGTGGGTAGGACTCCGGTCAGACACACAAAACTTCCAAGTAGGATTCAATGCACTCAAGCTTTGGACAACTTCAACTAAGACTCGAAGCAAACACACAAACCTCTTCGGTCCGGCACCAAGTCAGTAAACGCTGACTTGAAGATCATGATTTTCACCGAGTTAATTTTCACCAACATGATTAAAGCAATCTAAAATGATGATATGAAGTAACTCACAAAATTGCAAAAGAAGTGGAGCAAAGAAAACCACTCGGTAATGAGCACTTCCTCTCAATACCAAGCGTTTTTTCTCCATGTGGGCCCTGAAAACAATTGTAACTGGAGCACGGGCTTGAGTGATTTTAATGGAGTGCTTTTCTAAAGAAGTAGAAGAAAAACTCTAAGGATTTTCTAAAGAAAAGCAGACAAGTACAAGCGATATCAGAAACTCTTAAAAACAACACAATCTCAAGGGAAAAATATTCAGAACACAAGGATCGGAGATAGAAGGTTAACGGAAAAAAGGAGGGGAGGTTTCCTCCTAGAAATATAGTTGCTACTATTCAAAACTACTCGGTAATTAGGCCCGGTTACTTACTCAAGTATAGTCGGATCTGGATTTAGACCCTATATTTCATGGGCCTCCTGCTCCATTAGGCACTTTTCCAATAAATACAATACTTCAAAAAAAGGACATTTTGAACTTGATTTCTCTTCTATCATCTACTTCCCCAAATGCTACAAACACTCCTAAATCCGAAATATACTAGTTTATGGTTGGATTTGATTCATAATCATCGTACTCCCAAGAGAATCGATTAATAATAAAGATTGAAGAGGATGCAGGCTGGAGTATTTGCCGAACCACTATAAAAATTATGTCTTTTCTATTGTTTTTACATTTTTTTCATTAGATTTGCTTCTTTCAGTTGATTCTAGATGTTTGTGCCTTTTTGGTGCTAATAACAAGCTTATAAGAGGCTAAGATACGTTCTACGTGAATTCCATATGATAAGACAATTTATCAATAATGAAAATATAATGATCAAGAGAGTAGACACTAAATATAACATCGCGGATCCATTCGTTGAGGCCGTTTCTCGATCTAATTTAGGAAGACTCGTCGAAAATATGGGCATATGATCTACAATCGGTCCCAAGTGTAAGTGGAAGATTGATAAAGATAAAGGTGTTCCCATAGGAGCAATTATATAAATGGGGATTTTCACTTCAAGGGCTTATATGTGTAGGGTAATAAGTTTTAAGGACACTACTTTTGAAAAATTAGTTTTAAGGACATTTTACAGAAAAAAGATAAAAGAATTTATCATTTTTAGTTATACAGAAATAATGATAAAAGGATTTATCATTTTCCTGTATAACTTAAAACGATAAATGAATTTATCATTATGTTGTAAATTGTCCTTAAAACTAATTATTCAGAAGTGCTGTCCTTAAAACTTATTACCCTGCAAATAAAAGTCCTTCAACCTAATTTCCACTATATAAATTATTATATAATATAACTCTTGTATGAGAATCTTGTTTGAAAAATGTACGCTTTTGGTTTTGTTTTCTATTGGACGTATTGTTATATTGTGGTATAAGTAATAACCTTAATACATGGATATATACCAATACAAAAACTTCAGAAAAAATATTTAATAGTTTGAAGTTGTGAATGTTTTTATAACAATGAGTGTTACATAAATTTTTAATATATTTGTCCTTAAAATGTTCTTAATCAAGATGTAACGAGAAAAAAGTATTCATACATCAATTGAGACTAGTGTACGTAGTGCTTTCTGTAAGATAGATCATGAATTATTCATGACCATAAGGAACACCAAGGGATTACATACTTGTAGTTATTAGGAACAATCATTAAATGATCCAACGAGAGTCTTCTATAGATTAATACAATTAAGTCAAAATATAGGATCTCATGTAATGATGTTCAATCATCTTCAGACTTGAGAGTACTATTGTCTTAGGTGTCTAGAGTGTACTTTGATTATGGTTAATCACATGACATCACGATCATTTTACGATAATAATTGGATCCATATTGGACCACTTGAAGTGAAATACTACTAAAGAGAGGATTTATCTTCTTTGTTGTAGAAGGTTAGTATAATTGTAATCAGTAGTCAACTTAAATTTAAAATCTCTAATCAAAGTAAATATGTTAATTGATAAATATTATCAAATTGAATCAAGGGCTTTAAAGTGGAACTATGCAATTAACTTATGATATTATTAGAGTTCTTACCATTGACCAAACTATAGATATCTTAGAGATATGGTGACAATGAAAAGGAAATATGCATAACATATCACTACTTATGGTGTAGCTTGATAAAGATTATGAATTGGATTTCTAAATGATCAGAAAGCGACTTAAGTGGTGTTTGATATTTTACATTAGTAAAGTCTATATAACCTTTAATATTTAAATGGTTTAAATATTTATTAGAATCGAGTTCACACTAGGGAGTCAACACAAAAGATTTGTTACTAAATTTCTGACTTTAACTTAATTGTATTAATTTATAAATTTTTAATAAATTATTAAAGAAAACTAATATTAAATACTATACTAATATTATATTGTTTTATTTGTCAAGGTCTTATAATTGTTTAAAATAGTTTTTAAAATTTATATACTATGTGCTAAATGGGACTAAATCAATAAATACCATGTGATACTAATTAAGCCTAAGATTTAAGTAAATCTATCACAGGGGACCAACTATAGATGGAGGGATTGGGGGAGGGGGTCTTTGACTATCTCTTAATGAAGAGAGTAGATCTAAATGAATATGAGAAACAAAATAAGGTAATATTTTGAATATCTTGTGGTTATACATACCATAAATCTCTTCCATATTATTCAGATAGTCCTATCTCAAAGCTCCTACACTCCATAGCCATCAAATTGAATCCTATAACTTGAATTTGCAAACCAAAATAGGTGGAAGAAGGAACCATAGTACAAAGGGGAAAAGCTAGCAATACGACGTGTCCACAATCGGTCAGATCTAAAGGTAAACATCTTAATTTAAATTTGAATTGCCTAGTATGTGTACATATTTTATGTTCTTCCTTCATTTATAGAAAGTTATCATTTTCTAACTAAAATGTAATTTAAACATACACAGACACATTGATATGTGTGCATGTGTGTGTATGAATTTGCAAGCCAAAATAGGTGAAAGAAGGAACCATACTCCAAAGAGGAAAAGCTTGCAATACGACATGTCAACAATCGGTCAGATCAAAAGGTAAACATCATAATTTAAATTTGAATTACATAGTATGTGTATATATTTTATGTTTGTCCTCCATTTAAAAGAAAGTTATTATTTTCTAATTAAACTATAATTTAAACATACATGGATATATATATACATACATACATATGTATGTATGTATGTGTATGTATATGTGTATGTATATGTATATGTATATGTATATGTATATGTATATGTATATGTATATGTATATGTATATGTATATGTATATGTATATGTATATGTATATGTATATGTTTATGTATGTATGGATACATAAATATGTATGTATATGTATATGTATGTATGTACTTACGTACATATGTATGTGTGTGTATGCATGTATGTATGTTTAAAAAATAATTTTTTCACATACACTTTCGACCTACAATACATAAACATATATATTGTAATATCTAAATAATACATACATATACACATATGTATATTATAATATTTTATATATAATTATTAGTAATGTTTAATATTGAAAAATTAGATTTTTTTCATTATCCTAATAAAACCAGTTCATATAACATGTGTATGTATTACGTACACATTCATGATTTAATAATGTTATTAAGTTTTAGATTTTAACTTATATTGCGCAAATATGCATATCTGTTACACACATGCAAGCGCGCGTACACACATATATAAGCAGAATAAGAAGAACATTTAGCTATATGCTCGAAACTTGTCAAAATACGTACACACATACACGCATGCATGCATGCATGTAACGACCCGGATTTTCCATCATTTGATTTTAAATATTTAAATGGTTTTAAATGTTGGATTTAAATTATTAATTGATTTGTAAAATGGAATTATTGATTTAATTTGAGAAATAGATTTAAATTTCAAATACAACGATTACCGTAGTACGAAAATGGTAAATAATTGAAATTTAAGTTGAATATGACTCGAAATGATTTCTAATGCAAATGTAAGTTCTATTTGAATTAGAATTGAGTTAGTAAGATTTTAAAACTTAAATTTCTAGTGATTTCGTAAATTTTTAGAATCGTCGTTTTAATTGACGCATTTAAATAGCAATCTGGGGCGCAGTCTCAAAATTCGACGAAACCAGTTCCATTGGATCCATAATTGTGTATTATTTCAAATTTTCATAGCGATTGGATTTACCTGTCATACGGGATAGAAATGCATAGAAATTAATATTGAAAATTTAATATAATAATTGGATTTGAAAAGCTATCTTCCACACATGATCGAATTAGGTCTCGAAACTTGTTCCATTGTGTTCGAAATAGGGGTATAATGTTAGAAATGCCAGGCGGCATGCCTCGATAGGGGTTCGGGATTTTATGTTACTATAAGTGAGATATTTTGAAAACTAAACAATATTACTAAAATTCAAAGTCAAATCCTGTAATGTCTCTATCTGCCAACCTAACTGTTATAATCGTACCTGCCTTTTTTGATAAAAAGCTTCTTCTCTCTTGTTAATCAACTGAACCAGAAAATAAAAGAAATTCAAAGGTGATTTTTGGAAAATAAAATTATTTATAAGGAAATGTGAAGCATGGCTAAGGAGTGAAGCACGGTTTGGTTTTGGGGATTAAAGAAGGAATTAGGGAATTTCATTCTTGTATTTGGATTTGGCGAGTTCGGTGCAAGAATGGGCATCGCGACCTAGAAGGAATCCCCACAGTCGCATTTTTCAAGTCGCGAGCGTGGTGAGTGGGTGAAGGCGAGGTGCAGTTCGAGGAGGGGAAGCATTTGCCGAGAGTTAGGACATTGATTGTTAGCCAAGGGATTAGGGAAGGCGGTTAAAGTTTAGTCAAGGGTTAAGGCATGGGTCACGTTTGGCTATGATCGAACGGACCTCGTATTTTAGGCGTCGTCGTGAAGCTCGCGTGAGGGGGGTTTCATTGGAGATCGTCATTCGACATTCAGGGATGGTTTTAGGCGTGTTAGCGATATAGGGAGGGAGGGTTGCATGGTGTATGAGCAGGAAACAGAAAGGTAAAGGGGGAAGAAGGTTTTAGTTTTTATTATGGATAATTAAAATGTTATTAAAGTAATCGGTAAATTAAAATCTTATTTAATAATCAAAAGCTTATACGTTGTTTAACTCTCTTGTATGAAGTCAGATACGGATGCGGTCTATCGCGATGGACTCACATCAATGTTAGCTTCACAATGAATCAGGACGAATTTGGAGTTTGTCAGAATTGTGGGTTGAAAATTAATTACCCGTTCAATTTTAATTCAAAAACGAAATGTTTTGGCGACTACTAAAATCAAGGTGAGTAAATCTCACTCATTTGGATTTATTGGATTTTATTTACAATGATTAAAATTAATTATTGGATGATTGGTTAAATTGATATATTATTACAAGTTGAATGTTATATTATATATATTAGTACATATATTAGTAGTTGGATATATTTCCCGCCGTTGGAGCGGATGAGACACTATGCGCCCCATATAATAGCGGATGACCCAATATTACCGCCATATCCCACCTCGAAGTAGGATTGGTATTTTATGTTATACAACATCTGTGGATGCAGGGAAACAGGTTGGAGGGATCCAACTGGATTCCACAAATATATTGATTTGTTTTTCATATATGGTGATATATGATGTGGTTGAATAATCTATAAGGATTGTTGTGGTGATTTGACTTATTGGATGTCATAGTAGCACTGGCCCTAAATATTTGAATTTTAAATACCATAAATAATATTATTATTTTTAATTTTGAAATAAAAAAGGAAATTGAAAGGTGATTTTTGGAATAAAAAATTATTTATACGAAATTGGAATATTGAATAAGGAATGGATTGGATTAAATAAAAGATTTGATTTTGGTAATATACTTAACTATTTCGTATGGAGTTTTCAAAAAAAATATTTTGGAATTTATATATATATATAAGGAAATTGAAAACAAAGGATTTTAATAATATTTCTTAAATTATAATTAGAAGTTGAAATAGAGTTTTTGAAGGGATTTGGAATTATCTAAAAAGGAATTAGGTTGGATAACATAAATAATTTGATTTTGGTTATGTATTTCGCTACTTCGTAAAATGGTTTCAAAAACAGAAATTTAAATTGAGTATTTTTAAACAATGGATTTTAATGAGATTTCTTAAAATATAAAGGGAAGGAAAAAGCGAGATTTTGAATTAATTTGGAATATAATTGGGATTTATTAAGAAATATATTTCTATATGGATTTTCAATAAAAATCGATTTATAAATGGATTTAGTAATATGAATCTATTTTTTTACAAATCTAGAATGGGAAATGTGTTTATAGATTGATAATGATGTTTATAAATACAAGTTGAATAATTATCATTGGATAAATTGGGAATATAAATTCACTGTGTGAATTTATATCGAGATATGAAAATCGGCCTTTGAAAAATAGTGGATTCTAATTTGAAATATGAGAATGTTTAAGAAATTGAAAGTGTAATCGATGTGTTATGAATCGAGATAGATTTATAAATTAGAAATAGTTATACTGGAAATTTAAAATAGGTTTTTTGCAAGAAGTTAAGTTTGTTTTAGAAAGGGATTTTTATGGATTAAACTATGTAGTTTAAACTTTTTTGGTACTGGAATATTTCAAAAAATTGGATAAATCAAATATTTAACATGGATTGACATGAATTATAATTTTTATAATAAGCTTTGTAAATCGATTAGCATTATTTACAAATGATTTGAAAATTAGTTATTGACGGTCATTTAAAAAGTGCTTTGAAATTTTAATAATTACTTAATCATGTTTTGAAATTAAAATATTATTCTTTGCAAATATTTATTTATATATAAATATGGTTTAAAGGTAAGTGATCGAAGTGATTCATAAATACTCTCAAGATTTATAAATCAAGTTATTCAACGGAGATGGTTTTGTATGAGGAATTTTATAATGGATTTCTGGGAATGCGAAATTTTTCCAAAATGTTTTAGATACAGAAACTTCGAAAATGAATCTGAATTCATAAAAGAAGTTATGAATTGTTAGATGGTATTATAAATAAGTATAATTGGTTTTGGAAATTATAAAATGGAATTAATAAAATTGCTAAGATTTATGAGATAAGTTATAATATTCCTTAAGTGTCGATATTAGCAATGATTTTTTATAATAGACTTTCACTATTTTCTTAAGTATTGAAATAGAAGGTTTTGGAAATAATTTAGCAACAAAATGATTTGTATAGAAATATTTTCCTAAGTAATGAATTATAAATGGGATTTTGAAATATTTCGAAGTGCTGAGATGGTTTGAAAATATCCTATTATAGATTTAAGTATTTGAAATTGTTTTCAAATACTGAAATATTGATAGAAATTTGAATATATATACACACACACACACACATATATATATATATATATATATCTTTGTAAAGATATTTTAAATTGAATGTTTTGAAAGATTTATAATATGGGCCTAGCGATTGTTTATATGTGTAATTTGATAGTTAAATAATCGACTATCAAATTTGGCCAAATTCATTAAATTATTTCGAAGAGACCGGGATCGGATCTGTTTCCATTGGTTGGATTAATGTGATGGGGGGTTCTCGCTTTCTGTTTGGTGGCAAACAAGGGACTCTTACCCTTACACGTCCTAGAGAGGTGGTATGAGGCTTTGATGGACTGGTTGCCAGGTGCTTACAGTCGTGAGGTTGGCCGTAAAAGCAGATTCGAAGTACTAGTGTATACCACGGTGGGGCTAGAATGGTTAAAAAGCCTACCGGTCATCACTGCCGGATGGTTGAAAAGCCTACGGTCATTACACTTGGTATCAGAGCTGAAGATTAATCGAGAACCTTGGTTTTGATGGGGATTACTCATTAGAGATAGGGTCGGTAGTACCATAGAATGATTTGAGTGTATTAATAGATATGAGCAGAAATAACTTTTTGAAATTATTATTGTAGGGTGTGTTTGGTTGTTATTATTATAATCCAAACAAAATTAAAAAATTTAAAATGGTTTATCTAATCAAATTAAGTTTGTATAAGTATGAAATTATGCATATGAGTAAAAATTAAAAATGGATTCTGTAACGTACGCGATTTTTCCGTTGCCGAAAAACCGAATAGTTAGGGTTTTAAGACAAAGAAAGAGGGAGAAGAAGAGAGAAAAAATAGAAAATAGAGAGAAAAGAAAATAGAAAGAACAGAAAGAAAACAACAGAACAACATCAAAATCTCACAATCGCAGCGGAACAACATATAATACATAAATGAATAATCTTTAAACAAAGAACTATATTAGTTATTACATTTTATACCTTACATTACATCATCATCAGAGTGTACAACAACAACAACAAACAGTGCAGCGGAAAAAGAAATACTATATACTAATAATACGCCATGTCATCCAGCTTGCCTCCAGCAATTCCAGAATATCCTGATAAACCTTAACTCTTGACTGCCCGTGTGAAAATTGGTGGGCACCCAGAGTTTAGGAAGGAAAATAATAAACTCCGAGTCAGTCATGTGATTGGTGTGAGAACTCAAAACAGTTTATTTATCTTTAAAATCAAAATAGAGGAATATTTTTAAAGTCAATTCGAAATGCTTTTAAAAATGAGACTACCATAAGGCCTCCCGCCACACACACAATGCAAACGCAGAATCGGAGGAGATTTCTCCTTATGATAGTCAAAGATGCTTGATACGCATTTAAAAGAACATTTGATATTATTACTAGTGCATAGTGTAGAGAAAAATTCATTTCGAAAATAAAGATATAAACCTTAGCCAGCATAGACATTTCGAACTATGCCTACTATAGCTAACTATGTTCAATAGCAGGTTACCGCCACATTCCATAGCAGGTTATACAACTAAAACCGTACAAGTCTCGTATTGTTTCTTTGGATTTCCAACGAATGATCAGGCCAAGGAACTTCCCATTGCCACATGAGAACGCCTCTGGAAGGACGTCCCCGAGAACCAAACCGGATCTCTGCCAACACAAGGTCGGGTTACCCCTAATAGGGTAACAACTGACACGAGTATGTCATCCCCGGTCCCATTGGACCTTTATCCGAGCGCTCGAAATCAACATCACACAATCATAAATAAAGTGTTTTCAACCTGAGTAAGTATCTGGGCTCCATACCATGATACCACCCTTTCCAGAAGGAAATGCACATACCCTAAAGGGAGCTACCCCTCATAACCTTGCTGCATCTTTCCTGTTTTGACCATTCCGGGGTATGAGGCTCGACGAAGTCACGTCCACAAAAACATACTTTATACAAAAGCCATGCTTTGGGTCAACAAATGATCATAGAAATGATGACAAAGATAAACGATCAAATAAATGATCCTATCACAAATAATCAACACAATGATCATTTCACAGCAACACTCAGCATGTCACATTACCAAATTGGGAATATATCACCGATAACCTTCAACTGCATAACCTCTGAGCTCGTACGTCTCAGAGAAGGGTGTTAAGATAAGAGAATAAATTCTCATCCACCAATAGAAATATATTTGAAAGAAATCTGCTTTATATCTCAATTTGTAATGTCAGACATACAATCCATACAAGTCTGTTCCGGGCTCGAACAGAACCGAAGGCACTTACAAAGAAGTCCTTGCAATCCGGATAATCTCTAATCTCGTCCGGACTTCCCATCACATAGGGAGTCTCTATACCGTAGCTACTCGGTGCAAAGACAATCGACGAGTTGTCCTTTCGCTTTCAAAAATATACGGTCTTCAACACCGGTCATCAATGCTATCCATTACGTCGTATCACTATTCGGAATGGGTAATCTGAATAACGAGCGCAATAATTTAAAAATAAGTGTAGCATTCAAATCCAAGCAAATCACAACAAATACCTTTCAAAGGTAAATAATGATAGTCGGTTATTGAACTATCCATGGATATGCACACATCACCAGATTCCAAATAATTTTCCAAATTATTTATTTCCCAAAAATATCTTTACAAGATATATAATTTTCACACTTCAAAAATAAATCAATATTTATTTTTAAACAAATTTTCCTTTTCATTTATAAATTCCATAATGAATTTATATTCCAAAATGTCTATGAATATACGACATCAATTATTCATTTTCAATTTATCTTTAAAAAGATAAATTCTCAACATATTTACTTTATATTGGAAAACATTTCCATACTTATTTATTCATAAGTAATTCACAAAATTTATTTATTTTCAATCTTTGGAAAATATTCAATATACTTAAATCGAAATTAAGCATATATTTCATTCTTTAAGGAAATCATTCTCTTAAACATATTTATTTGGGCCTAAACGAATGTTGCGTAAAACATCGTTACGACAACCCAAAATCACTAGTATAGGGATTCGAAATTAAAATAGATATATAAATCCCAATACTATATAAAACATTTCCTTTCGGAAATCATTTACTATAACAACAGTGTTATAGTCCACCATTTCCTTTTATTTCTCGAAAACGTCTATTTCAACAATAAATGTTGAAATCTATGGTTTCGAATCTTAACACATTTTAAAACATCGTTAGATCATTTTAATTCTGTTTAAAATATCACATTCTAGACATTTTCTTTAACATATTATTCACTATTCAAAAACGTGAATATACTATGTTAATACATTTCATCATTTTATTCATTTTATTTCAAAGGATTATTCACAGTCAAAAACGTGAATATAACTCCATTAATAGGTTTCAACAATTTACTTATCAAAATAAGTCGTTTGCGAATTTATAAAATAATGTTTATAAATTTCATTTCTATTTATTTTATAACAACTCCTTTTATAAATTCCTTATTAACCTATCTCAATTCATATCTCAATTGATATACTAGAATTTCATATTATAAGTTAAATGCTTATAAAACGATTATTTTACAAAATCGTTCCTTTAAACTTCATAATTATAAATCTTATAACTTATAAGATTCAATTATTTACCCAAAACTTATTCTTCAAATAACTTTACAAATTTTACAAACCTACTGCTTATAAAATTCCATTTATAACTTCACCGTTTACGATTCTATAAATTTCATTCATTTATGAGATTCGTTCACACTTCATTCTAACACTTATAAAAACTCGTTTTTTATGACTCAAATATTTTTAATTTATAAATATCAATTTATAAATTCTTTTATATAAATCAATTTATATTATTCTTTTAAAACGTCTTTAATCTCCTTTATAATTTCACCATTTTGATTTATAAAATAATTAAATTTTATAAATCCTATTTTTCAACTTTTTATAATAATTTCAAAAATCCCGATTAAACTATTTTATAAAATCATTAGCCTCATATTTTCAAAAATCAACCTTTAACTATATTTCTCAAAAATCATAATTTTTATAACATTAAAATTATAACGTTATTTATTTATAATGGATCAATTCCAAAAATATTTTATAACGTATACTTTCAAAATTACTTTAAAAATCATTTTAAAATTCCAAAATTTGGCCCAATGATGCTACACACCAAATAGTCAATCACGACAACAACGATATCATATATCGATATGATAATCAATCAAATATCAAAATATCTGAAATCAAATAAATACTGTTGAGGAATCCAGTTGGATCCCTCCACCCTGTTTTCCTGCATCCACAAACATTAGCACAATACCAATTCCGCTCCAGTACGGAATTATCGCGGTATATGGGATTTAAAATATTATCCGCTTAATAGACGGCGCAATAGGGTCTCATCCGCTATACAAATGCGGGAAATAAATAACTGCAATATATACATATGCCAATATATATATTGCTATTATATATAATACCAATTTCACTGTTTATGAAATATTCGTGGTATATGTTTTTAATAAATAACATCCGCTTACTAACGGCGCATAATGTCTATTTTAACAATCAATAGATAACAATCATCATTCAAACATGCATTCAAATATTTTAATTCTAACTATTTAAAATAAAATCGAAACTGATTCGATTGAGTGAGAAGTTCTCACCTTGATTTTAATTTCGTTTTAGCGATTTATTTCGAATAAAATTAAACGGACGTTTAATTTTACCCGAAATTTTCACTAACTCCAAACGACTCCAATCCAATTCCATCGCGTAGTGCTCGTCCATACGATTCCAACGCAACTGGTTTCGCGCGTTTTCGACCTCGTATGAAAAAGTTATGCATTTTCAAAGTTTATACTAATTTTTAATAACTTATTTACAACATTTACTATAATTTTTTTTAACCTAGGCCATTGGATCTTCCCCCAGCAACATCACAGCCGTTCGTCTTCATCTTCCCCCCCACGCGAACTCCCCAGGCCGACGCATGAACCCATCCTTAATAATTAGGGTTTAATGTTGCAACTTCCTCGCTCGATTAAAATTCGAAAAGGTGACGCCATTAGAAAGCTCGTCCCTCACTCCACCACCGCCCAGAGGCTTGCGAAGCTCGGCCCTCAATTTACGTGGGAATTCGTGCCCAAAACGCACACGAACGCGGCCCATTTGAGGATGATCCGTAGCTCCAATTGCGATCTCCACCGTTGGATATACTCGTCTCTCCACCCTCTACGTTCTTGTAGTTGAAGACTTTGGCTAAATATTTACGGATTGGAAGATAATTGGAGGAGAAGATGGGTGATTTTCGGCCATAGGTGAAAGGGGTGGCGGCTCCTAAGAATTAGGGTTAGGTTAAATAAATTTGTGAATAAAGGCCCTATTTATAGAAGTTTGAACGACACTATTCATTCCAGAATTTTCGAACTCCGATTTACGCGCGGTGACCAGCGTTTCTAGGGTTTACCCCGCGTTCCGGACACAATGGAACAGGTTTCGGAAGCTAATTCGGTTATCTGTGCGAGTTATGGCAATAAACGTTCAATTTAAATTAAACCGATTTAAACGATTTTCTAGGCGTTTTAGCTTGCACCGGACAAACGGTAAATCCGATTGACACGAAATTTGAAACCTTACAATAATATCACATTACGAATCCGATGAAACTGGTTTCTTCGAAATCCGAGACTTTTGAAAAATGACTATTTTAACTCGCCAAATTAATATTAAAACAATTTCGATGCGTTTCGAGCTGCCACGATCAAACGATAACTCCGATTGCTACGAAAATTGAAATCCGGTAATAACTAACTATTACAGATCCAATGGAACTAGTTTCGTCCAATTCCGAGACTGTTCAAAAATTGGCTATTTTTTTTTTTTTTGGCATAGCCAGCGGGGTTAACTGGACCCCTACCAGTTTTATTGCAAAGAACAATAAAAAAGTACATTAGAAAGAGAAAAATAAAAAAACAGGAAAATACAATGAAAATGCTAGGATGAGAAGCAAATCAAGTCCAGGCATCAATCAGGGTTTGATGAAAAACACTTGCACTGTTTTGCAGTTGCCAATTCGTTCTGTTTCTTACTTCAACCCAAACAAGATCATCATTTCTTTTAACTTTATCAAAGATTATGACATTTCTCTCCCTCCAAATAACAGACATACACACTTTCAAGCAAACTGCTAGTACTCTGCCCTGCACATTTCTCCACTTTGTTGCTTTATAGATTAAACTCCATTGAATTCTTGATGATGAACAAGTAAAATTAAAACCAGTTATGATGCTTATCTTATCCATCAAGTATTGAAGGGCAGGACAAGCAAAAAACAGATGCTCAGTAGTTTCAACATCTTGATTACAGAAAATACACTCAGCATAGCATGTCATACCATAACTATTCAACAAACATCTGGTAACTAAAGCTTGATTGATGACTTTCCACATCATTAAATTGTCCTTAGGGCAAGAATCAGCTGACCAAAGAACAGTCACTAGTCAATTAAATATTAAAATATTCAATTTTCACAAATAAACTTTTAATTCGATTTTAAAAGTTCTAAAATATCATTCTAACTCCAATATGATAAAATAAAATTTTACAAATCATTTTCAATCATATTTAACTCAATTTTCAATTATTTCCATAATTTAACATATTAAATTATCGATTTAATTATCCAATTAAATCCAATTATTCGATTTAAAATTTATTCGACTTGTTAATTCACTTATTAATATTTAAAATTAATTAAATATTCGAATTTTAAATAATTAAAATTCTGGGTCGTTACATACTTCCCCCCTTAAAAGAATTTCGTCCTCGAAATTATCAAGTAAGAAAAGTTACAGAATCTATTAACTTTCCAAAATTCATAGTTAAACTTCTTATAAATACTTTATTAAGTTTTCAAATCATACTTAGTTATCTTTTTAAAAACAACTACTATTGTTTAACTTTCTACTCCAAAATCAAAGTTATAGTTTTCAAAACTTTCCAATTTTCTCAAATTTTTCTAACGCCTTAAATTTTCGGAAAAATTCGCCATGGTCTCCTTTGCGCGGCTCGATCCGAAAAAAAATGACAGTATATATATCACAAATATACATCTCATCAAGTAATGAGGCATCCCGCAGGGAAAAAAATGTAAAAGTACGATATTTAATCCGAGATATGTACCTTATATTTTATTAGCAAGCATATACGGCTAATATAGCGCGAAAGCGAGTACCAAATGCGAAGCAAACGCGATCCGCACCTACTAAACACTCAACAAACAACATGTGAATCATGCATATAGACAATAGTATCGATATACAACATATAGCAACGTAATAACTATATATGCCAATATAGCAAATGCAGTAAAAGCAATATATTCAACCATCAACCAACTATCATCCAACTAACATCCATAACCAATAAATATTCATTCATATTCTCATTAATATTCAATGGATTGGTTTTCAATTTAATCACATTTTATTCATTAACAGTGGATGTTTTTACTAACATTCATTTTCAATTAGTTTATATTCACTAATTCATATTCAAGTTAGTTCACTTCCAAATCAAATTCAATTCTATTTAAGATTCACTTAACTTCCAATTGAATTCCAATTACTTTAGCTTTCAATTTCATTAACTCTTAATGAATTATATACAATCAACCAACAATCAAATAACAACCAATGTATATTAATTACAACCAAATTCCTTTGCTTATATTCATTCAATTTGGTTTAACACCATCACTTTCAATTGGTTTAATTAAATTGATTTTCATTCAATTATTCAACTTCCAATAAAATTAGATTTTAATGAATTAACACTTATATTCATTATTTCCTATCAATTATTCACATTCAGTTGATTAACATTTAATCCATTAATTCAATTCAATTACAAAAGTTGAACTTCATTCACATAACTTAAGTTCACATTTATCACTTAACTTTATTAATTTACTTTGATACCAATATCAACTTAATTCAACATTTCTTAAGTTATACTTCATTTTTTATTTACAACTCATATTCATAGATATATCCATATAGTTTCACTTCTTATATATATAAGTTTATTTCTCAATTGTAAATCACTTTAATTATAATTCAATCTTATAATTCTTTTAATTATACAATTATTCTTCAATTTAGATTATTCAAACAACTAAACAATCAACTTATATACACTTTAATAATTCTGAAAAATTATTTCTTTATATAAAAATATAATCAAGGTAAAATTAGTTTATTTACCCAATTTAAAACAATACTATGTCGATTTATCTTGTTTAAGAGTTTAGAAACCCCTATCTACGATAGTTAGCTAGACTACATCGACCGGAATCTATAAACAATCAACCGATAAGTCAACACAATACAAAATAATTTATATTCACTAACAAATACGCTCTCATAGCTATTATTACTCTCAACTCATTCTAGAGTACTACTGACTCTATCTCTAATGAGTAATACCCAACAGAACCATGGTTGTCGCTTAACCATAAGCTCTGATACCAAATGTAACGTAAAGTGGTCACAACCGGTAGGCTTTTCAACCATCCCAGCCCCACCGTGGCTTACACTGATATCCCAAACTTTCTTTTACGGCCACCCTTTCGAATGTCACGGCTTCGCCAAACCAACCGCGTAAAGAGTACGTGTGGGGGTAAGAGTCTCCCATTCGCCACCAAACCGCGAAGCGAGAACCCTCCATCACATATCACCTAGCATAAGCAAGACTGGTGTGAGAACTCAAAACATTTTATTTACCTTTAAAATCAAAATAGAGGAATATTTTTAAAGTCAATTCGAAATGCTTTTAAAAATGAGACTACCATAAGGCCTCTCGCACACACACACACAATGCGAACGCAGAATCGGAGGAGATTTCTCCTTATGATAGTCAAAGATGCTTGATAGGCATTTAAAAGAACATTTGATATTATTACTAGTGCATAGTGTAGAGAAAAATTCATTTCGAAAATAAAGATATAAATCTTAGCCAGCATAGACATTTCGAACTATGCCTACTATAGCTAACTATGTTCAATAGCAGGTTACCGCCACATTCCATAGCAGGTTATACAACTAAAACCGTACAAGTCTCGTATTGTTTCTTTGGATTTCCAACGAATGATCAGGCCAAGGAACTTCCCATTGCCACATGAGAACGCCTCTGGAAGGACGTCCCCGAGAACCAAACCGGATCTCTGCCAACACAAGGCCGGGTTACCCCTAACTGGGTAACAACTGACACGAGTATGTCATCCCCCGGTCCCATTGGACCTTTATCCGAGCGCTCGAAATCAACATCACACAATCATAAATAAAGTGTTTTCAACCTGAGTAAGTATCTGGGCTCCATACCATGATACCACCCTTTCCAGAAGGAAATGCACATACCCTAAAGGGAGCTACCCCTCATAACCTTGCTGCATCTTTCCTGTTTTGACCATTCCGGGGTGTGAGGCTCGACGAAGTCACGTCCACAAAAACATACTTTATACAAAAGCCATGCTTTGGGTCAACAAATGATCATAGAAATGATCACAAAGATAAACGATCAAATAAATGATCCTATCACAAATAATCAACACAATGATCATTTCACAGCAACACTCAGCATGTCACATTACCAAATTGGGAATATATCGCTGATAACCTTCAACTACATAACCTCTGAGCTCGTACGTCTCAGAGAAGGGTGTTAAGATAAGAGAATAAATTCTCCGCCACCAACAGAAATATATTTGAAAGAAATCTGCTTTATATCTCAATTTGTAATGTCAGACATACAATCCATACAAGTCTGTTCCGGGCTCGAACAGAACCGAAGGCACTTACAAAGCAGTCCTTGCAATCCAGATAATCTCTAATCTCGTCTGGACTTCCCATCACATAGGGAGTCTCTATACCGTAGCTACTCGGTGCAAAGACAATCGATGAGTTGTCCTTTCGCTTTCAAAAATATCCGGTCTTCAACACCGGTCATCAATGCTATCCATTACGTCGTATCACTATTCGGAATGGGTAATCCGAATAACGAGCGCAATAATTTAAAAATAAGTGTAGCATTCAAATCCAAGCAAATCACAACAAATACCTTTCAAAGGTAAATATTGATAGTCGGTTATTGAACTATCCATGGATATGCACACATCACCAGATTCCAAATAATTTTCCAAATTATTTATTTCCCAAAAATATCTTTACAAGATATATAATTTTCACACTTCAAAAATAAATCAATATTTATTTTTAAACAAATTTTCCTGTTCATTTATAAATTCCATAATGAATTTATATTCCAAAATGTCTATGAATATACGATATCAATTATTCATTTTCAATTTATCTTTAAAAAGATAAATTCTCAACATATTCACTTTATATTGAAAATCATTTCCATACTTATTTATTCATAAGTAATTCACAAAATTTATTTATTTTCAATCTTTGGAAAATATTCAATATACTTAAATCGAAATTAAGCATATATTTCATTCTTTAAGGAAATCATTCTCTTAAACATATTTATTTGGGCCTAAACGAATGTTGCGTAAAACATCGTTACGACAACCCAAAATCACTAGTATAGGGATTCGAAATTAAAATAGATATATAAATCCCAATACTATATAAAACATTTCCTTTCGGAAATAATTTACTATAACAACAGTGTTATAGTCCACCATTTCCTTTTATTTCTCGAAAACGTCTATTTCAACAATAAATGTTGAAATCTATGGTTTCGAATCTTAACACATTTTAAAACATCGTTAGATCATTTTAATTCTGTTTAAAATATCACATTCTAGACATTTTCTTTAACATATTATTCACTATTCAAAAACGTGAATATACTATGTTAATACATTTCATCATTTTATTCATTTTATTTCAAAGGATTATTCACAGTCAAAAACGTGAATATAACTCCATTAATAGGTTTCAACAATTTACTTATCAAAATAAATCGTTTGCGAATTTATAAAACAATGTTTATAAATTTCATTTCTATTTATTTTATAACAACTCCTTTTATAAATTCCTTATTAACCTATCTCAATTCATATCTCAATTGATATACTAGAATTTCATATTATAAGTTAAATGCTTATAAAACGATTATTTTACAAAATCGTTCCTTTAAACTTCATAATTATAAATCTTATAACTTATAAGATTCAATTATTTACCCAAAACTTATTCTTCAAATAACTTTACAAATTTTATAAATCTACTGCTTATAAAATTCCATTTATAACTTCACCGTTTATGATTCTATAAATTTCATTCATTTATGAGATTTATTCACACTTCATTCTAACACTTATAAAAACTCGTTTTTTATGACTCAAATATTTTTAATTTATAAATATCAATTTATAAATTCTTTTATATAAATCAATTTATATTATTCTTTTAAAACGTCTTTAATCTCCTTTATAATTTCACCATTTTGATTTATAAAATAATTAAATTTTATAAATCCTATTTTTCAACTTTTTATAATAATTTCAAAAATCCCGATTAAACTATTTTATAAAATCATTAGCCTCATATTTTCAAAAATCAACCTTTAACTATATTTCTCAAAAATCATAATTTATATAACATTAAAATTATAACGTTATTTATTTATAATGGATCAATTCCAAAAATATTTTATAACGTACACTTTCAAAATTACTTTAAAAATCATTTTAAAATTCCAAAATTTGGCCCAATGATGCTACACACCAAATAGTCAATCACGACAACAACGATATCATATATCGATATGATAATCAATCAAATATCAAAATATCTGAAATCAAATAAATACTGTTGAGGAATCCAGTTGGATCCCTCCAACCTGTTTTCCTGCATCCACAAACATTAGCACAATAACAATTCCGCTCCAGTACGGAATTATCGCGGTATTTGGGATTTAAAATATTATCCGCTTAATAGACGGCGCAATAGGGTCTCATCCGCTATACAAATATGGGAAATCAATAACTGCAATATATACATATGCCAATATATATATATATATATATATATATATATATTGCTATTATATATAATACCAATTTCACTGTTTATGAAATATTCGCGGTATATGTTTTTAATAAATAACATCCGCTTACTAATGGCGCATAATGTCTATTTTAGCAATCAATAGATAACAATCATCAGTCAAACATGAATTCAAATATTTTAAATCTAACTATTTAAAATAAAATCAAAACTGATTCGATTGAGTGAGTAGTTCTCACTTTGATTTTAATTTCGTTTTAGCGATTTATTTCAAATAAAATTAAACGGACGTTTAATTTTACCCGAAATTTTCACTAACTCCAAACGAATCCAATCCAATTCCATCGCGTAGTGCTCGTCCATACGATTCCAACGCAACTGGTTTCGCGCGTTTTCGACCTCGTATGAAAAAGTTATGCATTTTCAAAGTTTATACTAATTTTTAATAACTAACTTACAACATTTACTATAAATTTTTTTAACCTAGGCCATTGGATCTTCCCCCTGCAACATCACAGCCATGCGTCATCATCTTCCCCCCCACGCGAACTCCCTAGGCCGACACATGAACCCATCCTCAATAATTAGGGTTTAATGTTGCAACTTCCTCGCTCGATTAAAATTCGAAAAGGTGACGCCATTAGAAAGATCGTCCCTCACTCCACCACCGCCCAGAGGCTTGCGAAGCTCGGCCCTCAATTTACGTGGGAATTCGTGCCCAAAACGCACACGAACGCGGCCCATTTGAGGATGATCCGTAGCTCCAATTGCGATCTCCACCGTTGGATATACTCGTCACTCCACCCTCTACGTTCTTGTAGTTGAAGACTTTGGCTAAATATTTACGGATTGGAAGATAATTGGAGGAGAAGATGGGTGATTTTCGGCCATAGGTGAAAGGGGTGGCGGCTCCTGAAGTAGGGTTAGGTTAAATAAATTTGTGAATAAAGGCCCTATTTATAGAAGTTTGAACGACACTATTCATTCCGGAATTTTCGAACTCCGATTTACGCACGGTGACCAGCGTTTCTACGGTTTACCCCGCGTTCCGGACACAATGGAACAGTTTTCGGAAGCTAATTCGGTCATCTGTGCGATTTATGGCAATAAATGTTCAATTTAAATTAAACCGATTTAAACGATTTTCTAGGCGTTTTAGCTTGCACCGGACAAACGGTAAATCCGATTGACACGAAATTTGAAACCTTACAATAATATCACATTACGAATCCGATGAAACTAGTTTCGTCGAAATCCGAGACTTTTGAAAAATGACTATTTTAACACGCCAAATTAATATTAAAACAATTTCGATGCGTTTCGAGCTGCCACGATCAAACGATAACTCCGATTGCTACGAAAATTGAAATCCGGTAATAACTAACTATTACAGATCCAATGGAACTAGTTTCATCCAATTCTGAGACTGTTCAAAAATTGGCTATTTTCACTAGTCGATTAAATATTAAAATATTCAATTTTCACAAAATTTAAAAGTTCTAAAATGTCATTCTAACTCCAATATGATAAAATAAAATTTTACAAATCATTTTCAATCATATTTAACTCAATTTTCAATTATTTCCATAATTTAACATATTAAATTATCAATTTAATTATCCAATTAAATCCAATTATTCGATTTAAAACTTATTCGACTTATAAATTCACTTATTAATATTTAAAATTCATTAAATATTCGAATTTTAAATAATTAAAATTCTGGGTCGTTACAGATTCAAACCAGGATTTGGAAATGTAAATCCTGGAGATTGTTCGAAATGTTTTCTAAGGCGTTTTAAAATAAATGATGGTGGCCTTATTTTTGGAATGGAAAATGCTTAAAATTGGAATAAAAATTGTTTTAGATTGGATTTAAATATGGATTTTGAAAGTAATAAAGCACCGAACTCACTATAGTCGCTTGAAATTAATCGTAGTGATGACTGCGCATTATCATCAATATTCATTTTCGAGATTCTTAGTGATAGATTGGTACCACAACGATTTGTTATTGGAGTCTTGTTTTTATAAAACGTTTGATTTTAATAATTTGTGACGCCCCTCCTCTATACTCACACTAGCCAAGTACACTACGGGATAATGTCGTCGACTAGCACGAAGAATAAGGTTGTTGAGGAGAGACCATCTGTGTAATTGCTTTATACGAGTACCGATATGTCAGATATCGTGCATTTCATTTCAATAAGAAATCTGACGTATCAAATACAAACTCAAAGTTACAATATAGTGCTATGTGGCCTTCGGAAAAAAATATAAAATAAGCATAACATAAAATTAGTCATAGCTATTCATATGACTAAGGCGGAAACAGATATGAATAGAACACATAGAAGTGAACATCATAGTAGTGGTCATACAAGATCCGCTACATCACAAAAGAATAGGTACAAGTACCAGACAAAAGAACATATATACAACTAGGAGTCTCTATCTCGAATATATATAAACAAAAACTACTAAGCTAAAGTAGTTAGCCAAAAGTGAGATGACGGTCCCTCCTAAGAAGTCAAGTAGAAGATCCTGAAATACCTTGGTATGAACCGAGTATTATTTAAGAAGAAAAATAATAAATGGATCGGTCTAGCTATAATTATCATATAAGATTTGTTAGGATAAGAGATATGACAAATATATTTAATAACAAACAAAATCGTACTATATCTCAAATTTTCTCAAACACCAAAAAGAATGTCATATTCTTTATTTTATTCACCAAATCAAAAATATTGATAAAGCTTATCAATGAAAATCACAAATATTGGTGAAACACAAATTCTAAAAATCATTAATTAGAAATCTAGAAATCACAAAAAGGTGGAGGCCTATTATAAATGGAAGCATGAAAACTCACCAACACATGTATCATAAACGGGACGCTATCCCATGGGTCGCTAACCCATAGAGCTGGTGCAATGGCGTAGTTCATTGTTATGCCAGAGGAACCTAAAATTCAAATAAGCCAGAACAACGACGTGGTACAACGATATGCCCAACGAACCGAACTCCATAAATGGTTAAAAAACCATGGGTCCCTAGCCCATAAAAAATGAGAAAAAGCTCCATAGAACGACTCATAGTCCCCCACGCGGACAAAGTAACATTGCTCATCGCAAGTCTAAATCATAAAATGATCATTATTGATCAAAAAGAAGTGTAAATTACACTAAGCTGGTAAATAAATGAGTTTAGCTTTATGTCCCATAAACACTAGCTTAACTTAAATATTTACGACCAATTATAGATTTCCACTCGAAAATTGTCACAAGATATCAATTGAGCAAGTCCATGAATTAACCGATGAAGTATACGCAAGCGTTTCATACAACTAATTTTACTATGTCGTTTAATTAGATTTCTCATACGAACGAGGTAAAGGTTTGTATATACTAATAGATTGGAAAATGGTTTTAAAAATGTGCTTTGTGTTAAAACTAATGCTGAAATCATTTTTGTGAAAGAGTTTGAGTATTTACTACTAGTATAAAAACCTTTGTATTTTAAAGTGACAAAACATAGAAACGATTGTAAACAAACAATCTAACACAAAAAATCCACATTCGATAACGTGAATTAAAACCATGAAAATCGATATCAAATCCATAAAATGGATATTCCTAAAAATCCAGAAATTAATTCATCGAAGACGATAATAAATTACAAGAACAAATCGGATCGGCAAAAATCGAGAAGAAATGGAAATTCGCATAAAACAGGCAAATTGGCAAAATTTCAAAAGGACCAGACATCTAGTTGGTTTGAGCAGATGTATGACCTTAGGCTCTACCATTTTTTCTATGTTCGTTATTTTTTTCTCAAAAGCCCCAACCAGATGTCTGGAAATTTCAACCAGACGTCTGGTTGCCTGGGCTAGGCATAATTTGTCTAGGCTAATGATGGCCAAATCAATTCGGAGGTGATCGGACAAGCGAAGGAGGCTAGGGATTTATGCCAAATGACAACTCAGCCCAATAGGATCTTCGATACACCCCAAACAACATGTCTAAACATTCATGATAGGAACTTTAAAGATTTTGACTTCAAAATACCTAAATGGGAAAATTCACCAAACCAATTCAAATCAAAAGCAATTGAACATAAAATAGATGCTAGGAATTCAAATTTAACAACAATGAAAGCTATAGACATAGATGTGAGTTTAAGAACTCGCCTTTATACTAAAAACAAGGAATGAGAAGCTCTAAAAAAGCAAGATCAATCTCTCTTCAACTTCACTTCAAGAACCTTCAATCTATCGTCACACGCAGTGAATTTCCTGATTTAGGTTATAATAAAAATCAAGAATTGAAGACGAATTGAGATAGAGAAGATGAAGAGCATGCTTACCTACGCTTCATCTTGATTTTGGAACTTGAATTTGAATTTCCTAAGAGAACTAGGGCTTATGAATTTCTATTCTCCTCTCTTTCCTCCATTTTTCATTTAGCTTGAGTGTTAGGAATTATTATGAGTAGAATGAATGAAGGGAAGAGGAGTTAGGGTATTTGGAAGAAGAGTTTGGACTGGCATATTGGGTTAATGGGCTAGAACCCAACCCAAAGCCCAAATGAAAATACCAAAATACTAATCAACTCCAAACATATCGATGTTTATATTTAATCAAGTTGTAAACGTCGTTTTGAACTCAATGAAAGTGGTCTCGAGTCCGAATGCGACTGTTTAACAAAAGTCACATTTCGGACTTTAATTCAAATAACGATGCTATATTTAAATAAAATATTTAAATATATAATCGTAAAATATGTGGGTTGTTATAGATTCCTCTTCTTGAATAAATTGCATCCTCATAATACTTAAGAAGAAAATAAAGAGTAACAAGCACTCTAAGGCATAAAAAACAAAAGAAAATTTTGAAGTGAGAAGTTCACCTTAAGGAGCTTGAGAGAGTAAGTTTGGATGTGTTCACTCGATGAATTCTTTGGATTTCTAAGAACAGTCCATAGGATTTGCGGACCATTGAACTTTCACAAGTGGAAAATATTTATTACGAGGGCGTTTAACCTCCTAGCAATAATATGAATAGGATGTTACTCATAGGTCAAATTAGGTGAAACTTCAATTTCTTCAATAACACCGGGCTCAAGAATAGAATCGGAATCTCTAAGGCATTTTCGTAGTTGAGAAACGTGGAATATGTAATGAATAGCAAAAAATTGAGCCGGTAATAAAATGCAATAAGCCACGGAACCAATGCGTTCAATGATGGAAAATGAGCCAATATATCGAGGTGCCAATTTTCCCAAACGACTGAAACGCACAACACCCTTCATAGGTGAAACACGAATAAATACCAAATCTCCCACATAAAATTCTAATTTCCTTCTTCGGTTATCGATATAGGATTTTTGTCTACTTTGAGCTTCTCTCATCCTATGACGAATAAGGCCAATCTCTTCTGTGGAATTATGAATAAAATCTTGACCTAAAACCAACTTCCTACTGGCTTTATGCGAACACGAAGGAGATCGGCATGGCCTTCCATAGAGTGGCTCGAAAGGATCTATACCAATACTAGATGGAAGCTGTTATTGTAAGCAAACTCGACAAGGGAAATATGATCTTCCTAACTTCCACCAAAATCAAGAGCACATGCATGAAGAAGATCTTCAAGAGTTTGATTCACACACTCTGTTTGTCCATCGGATTGAGGATAACAAGCAGTGCTAAAATTAAGCTTTGTTCCCAAAGCTTTTTGAAGACCTTTCCAAAAGCCACTAGTAAACAATGGATCACGATCGCTAACAATAGAAGTAAGTGCACCATGCAATTTGATAATTTCATTGACATAAACTTTGGCCAAAAGAGATATGGTCCGATTGGACCGAACGGGAATAAAATGGGCAGATTTTGTAAGTCCGTCTACAATCACCCATAAACTGTCACGATCCGAACAGGAATGGGGAATACCATCTATAAATTCCATGGAAACTTGATCCCACTTCCAAAATGTAATGTCAAAAGGTTGCAATAACCCACCGGGCCTTTGATGTTCGGCCTTTACGAGTTGGCAAGTCATGCAACGCTTAATAAAGTTGGCAAGTCAAACCATCAACCATATTTTTATCCCTACAACTTTGGCTAGGAAGAAACAATTCGAGATCTTGCTTTTGAGCTTCAAGGATGCGATCTAAAAGAGAAGGATGAGCCTTAAGATACATAAAAGAAGAGATGAACATTAATTGGGGTCATGATCTCGAATCTCACAAGTAGACAAAGTCTCAAGATCATTCCATTTGGATATCATCATGTAAATAACCGCATGTTGCTTACGACTAAGGACATCGACAACACGATTACCCTTTCCGAGAGTATAGAGATTATCAAGATCATAAAATGTAAGGAATTCGAGCCAACGTTGTTGATGCGAATTAAGTTCCTTTTGAGAAAATAAATACTTCAAAGATTAATGATTGTTGTAAATAAAAAAATTCTCTCCCACAAAATAATGACGCCAAATTCTAAGGGCGAAAAAATGGCCACAAGTTCTAGATCATGAGTGGGATATGTAAGAAACTGATTCTCCGACTCACGAAAGTCGACATTAATACGTCCACTGTATCAACTACCGAGCAATCGAATGCCGAAAAACCGAATTGTTAGGGTTGAAGAAGAAGAGGTAGAAGATAGAAGAAGAAAGAAAGAAAAGCAACATAACAATATAAGAATCTCACAATCGCGGCGGAACAACATATAATAGATAAATGAATATCTTTAAAGCAAAAAACTATATCAGTTATTACTTTACATCACATTACATTACATCATCAGAGTTTACAACAACAAATAGCGGAAAAGAAATACTATATACTAGTTGATACACCATGCCATCCAGCTTGCCTCCTAATCTCTACAACAATTCCTGAATTCCAGAATGACCTGATAACCTGAATCTAGACTGCCCGTGTGGAAATTGGTGGGCACCCAGAGTTTAGAAAGGGAACAATAAACTCCAAGTCAGTCATGGGACTGGTGTGAGAACTTAAACAGTTTATATTTTAAAAACAAACAAAGAAATTAATAAATTTTAAATTAGATCCACAATGCTTTTAGAAAATGAGACTACCATAAGGCCTCCCGCACACGCACACAATGCAACCGCAGAATCAGAGGAGATTTCTCCTTATGATAGTTAAATATGCTTGATACGCAAATTTCTTTTCAATATTATTATTATAAGTGCAAAGTATAGGAAAATATTTCGAAAGTATAATATAAATCTTAGCCAACATAGACATTTCTCACTTATGCCTACTATAGCTACCATGTTCAATAGAAGGTTACCGCCACATTTCATGGCAGGTTATACAACTAAAACCGTACATGGCTCGTATTGTTTCTTTGGATTTCTAACTAATGGTCAAGCCAAGGAACTTCCCATTGCCACATGGGTGCGCCTCTGGAAGGACGCCTCGAGACTCCTAACCGGATCTCTGCCAACACAAGGCCGGCTACCCCCCTTCCCGAGGAATAAACAAAACCTCAGATATGCCACCCCCGGTCCTTTGGGACCTTTATACGAGAGCTCTCTAAACCAACAACATCACAAAGTAATAAAATACAGTGTCCACATGAGTAATTATCTGTGCTCCATACCATGATACTACCCTTTTCCAGAAGGAATGGCCATACCCAAGGGAAGCTACCCCTGAAACCTTGCTGCATCTTTCCTGTTTCGACCATTACCGGGTTGTGAGGTTCGACGAAGTCTCGTCCACAAAGCTACGCTTTTCACAAAAGCAACACTTTGATCAACAAATGATCAGCAGCACTCAGCATGCCACATACCAAAATGGGAATATATCGCTGATAACCTTCAACTACATAACCTCTGAGCTCGTACGTCTCAAAGAAGGTTGTTAAGCTAAGAGAATAAATTCTCCGCCACCAACAGAAATGTATTTGAAAGTAATCTGCTTTATATCTCAAAATGTAATGTCAAACATACAATCCATACAAGTCTGTTCTGGGTTCGAACAGAACCGAAGGCACTTCCAAAGAAGCCCTTGCAATCCGGGTATTCATAATCCCGATCGGACTTCCCTATCACTTAGGAAATCTCCATACCGTAGCTATCGGTGCAGAGACAATCGATAGGTCATCCTATCATTCTCGCAAATACCGGATCTTCAACACCAGTCTTCAATGCTATCCATAAACGACGTATCAATATTCAGAATGGGATTCATGACCCAAAGGTCCTCTCCCGGCTAAACGGAATAACGAGCGCTTATTTTAAAATAAGTGTAGCATTCAAATTCAAGCAAATCACAACAACTTCCCATTTTAAGGTTACTATTGATAGTCGGTTATTTAACTATCAATAGATATGCACAACATCACCAGATTCCAAATAATTTCCCAAATTATTTATTTTCAAAAAAAAATCTTTACAAGATATATATTTTTCCACACTTCAACCGTTTGAAAACAAATTTCAAATCTCTTTTCAATTTATCTTTAAAAGATATAATCTCAAAACATTTCACTTCATATTGGAAAAACATTTCCATACTTATTTAATAATAAGTAATTCATAATCTATTTATTTTCAACATTTGGAAAATATTCAATATACTTAAATCACAATTAAGTATATATTTCATTCTTTAAGGAAAACATTCTCTTAAACACATTTATTTGAGTCAAAACGAATGTTGCGTAAAACATCGTTACGACAACCCAAAATCACTAGTATAGGGATTTGAAACTAAGATAGATATATATAAATCCCAATACTACATAAAACATTTCCTTTCGAAAATCATTTACTGTAACAACAGTGTTATAGTCCACTATTTCCTTTTATTTCTTTAAAACGTCTATTTCAACAATGAATGTTGAAATCTACGGTTTCGACACTTAACACATTTTAAAACATCTTTAAATCGATTTAATTCTATTTTAAAATATCACTTCCCAAAACATTTCTTTAATATATTATTCACTATCCAAAATCCTGAATATACTTTGTTGACTAATTCAACCTTTTCTACACATTTAATTAAAGAATTATTCACTGTCCAAAATCGTGGATATATCTCCTTTAATAAGCTTACAGATTTACTTATCAAATTCAATTGATTTTGGATTTATAAAACAACGTTTATAAATTCACATTCATATATTTCATTAAACTTTAACTTATAAAACCCCTTAATTAACAAATTCTATTTATATCTCATTTAAATGCCAAAATCCAATTTATAAGTTAACTACTTATAAATCTTTTATTTTACAAAATCTACTCATTTTATAACTTCACAATTTATAAATTTATCAATTTCATTCACTTATGAAATCTATTTATACTTCATTTTTAACACTTATGAAAACTCGTTTTGTAATTCCAATATTTTTTATTTATAAACATCAATTTTATAAATCTTTTATATAAACCGTTTATAATAATTTTCAAAAATCTCAATTTAAACTATTTTATAAAGTTCATTAACTCCATATTTCAAAAATCACATTTTAACTATATTTCTCAAAAATCATAAATTTTATAACATTAAAACTATAACGTTTATTTAATTAAAATGAATCAATTCCAAAATTCAATAAAAACGTATACATTCAAAAAATCACTTTAAAATCCTTTTAAATTTGAAAATCATCACTTTAACATTTTTAATTTTTCAAAATTGGCCCAATGCTGAAACAACACTAAATATAAAAATCACGGCATCCAAAACATCATATATCAATATGATAACAGAATATATCACAATATCTGTAAATAAATCAATACGATTGAGGAATCCAGTTGGATCCCTCCAACCTGTTTCCCTGCATCCACAGATGTTAGCACAATACCAATTCCGTTTCAAGACGGAATATCGCGGTACATGGGTTATATAAATATTATCATCTATTATGCGGCGCAATAGGGTCTCATCCGCTATATAATGCGGAAAAATCAACTCCAAGTACATATATAATACCAATTCCATTCCAAGTTGGAATATCGCGGTATATGTTTTTAATAAATAACATCCGCTTAATATACGGAGTATAGGGTCTATTTCAAAACAATAGATAATAATTTATCATTCAAGCATACAATCAAGCAATTATAAATCTAACTATTTAAAATTAAAATCGAAACAGTTTCGATTGAGTGTGAAGTTCCCACCATGCTTTCAATAATAGTTTCAGTGTTTTATTTCAAATAAAATTAAATACGCGTTTAATTTTACCCAAAATTTTCACTAGCTCTAATCAACTCCAATCTAGCTCCATCACGTAGTGCTCGTCAATATGAATCCAACACAATTCGTTTCGTGCGAAACGGACCTCGTATGAAAGAGTTATGCATTTTTAAAGTTCGTACGAATTTATAATATAAAACAATTTATATTTTCTTTTTATTTTAATCCTTGCAACGATCTGGGCCGTTGATTTCGTTCGAACGTGATCTGGCCATGAACCATCTTCTTTCCTTAAGTGAATACGAACGCGACATTAAACCATTAGTCGCCAAAATCCTAATGCACGCGACTTTCTATCGACGTCGAGTAGATGATCAAACACCACCACCTCGTTGCTTGTAGCCGACTCCATCAACACCTTGAACAGCGTTGAACTCGGCCTCTCCTATTCCGTGCTTTTGAACCACGAACGCGTGGCTTTTGAATTGAAATTACCGACGATTCGTAGCGAATTTTTCGATCTCCACCATTTGATAGGAAGATCTCAACGTGCTCTTTAATTTTGCAGTTGGAAGTTTGTTGAATCGATTTACGGATTTGAAGAAATTGGAGGAGAAAGAGATGAATATTTTTGGCCATTAAACTTATGGTGGCGGCTAGGGTTTCTGATTAGGGTTTGGTGTAAAATTGTGAATGTGGAGGCCTTTTGTAGAAAATTGACGAACACTATTCATCCAAATTTTTCCGAACTCCAAACGAAGTGTGTCGCCTGGCATTTATAATGTTTTACCCCCATTCCTAACGCAATGGAATATATATCGGGAGCCAATTTGATCCAATTTGGAAGATAAGTTTTTTGAATCGACTATTTAAATTTAAAAATTCACTCGAATTGATTTCTGTGCGTTTTAGTTTGGCCCTGACAAACCGTAAATCCGATTGATATGAAATTTGAAACCATATAATAATTCAACATTACGGATCCGATGAAACTGGTTTCGTCGAAATCCGAGACTGTTTGAAAAATGGCTATTTTAACTCGTCAATTAAATATTAAAATATTCAATTTCTACAAATTAACTTTTGATTCAATTTTAAAAGTTCGACAACATCATTCTAACTCCAACATGATTTAATACAACTTTATAAATCATTTTTAATCATATCAAACCCAATTTCCAATTATTTCTGTAATTTCACCTACTAAATTGTCGATTTAATTATCCAATTAAATTCTTATATTCAAAATAAAATTTATTCAGCTTATTAAATTTACTTGTGAATATTTAAAATAAATTAAATATATGAATTTCAAATGACATAAATTCTGGGTCGTTAAAGGATATCTAGTCATGGTAAGCTTTAATTATCTAGAAGCATAAGAGACAACACGTTCCCTATGCACAAGACAACACCCAAACTAATAGGACTAGCATCCGTATAAACAATCAATTCTCGGTTTCCTTTGGGAATCACAAGAATAGGAGCACCGGAAAGGAGTTCATTTAATTTCTAAAAAGCATCTTCACATTTGTTTCACCAAACGTACTTAACTCTCTTCTTTTTCAAACTAGTAAGAGGCACGGAAATTTTGGAAAAGTATTTTATGAAACGACAGTAATGGCCTTCCAATCTAAGAAAACTATGAATTTTCGTCACACTCTTCGGTCCCTTCCAATTTTGAATCGCTTCAATCTTTGAAGGATCCACGGAAATTCCGGATTCAGAAATAATATGCCCTAAAAATCTTTATTAGATCACTAAAAATGGCACTCAGAAATTTTTTCATTAAATTGATTGCTCCTAAGAGTTTCCAACACAATCCGAAGATGTTTTTCATGCTCTCCCTCAGTTTTAGAATAAACAATAATATCATCGATAAAGATGAGAACAAATCGATCGAGGAAGTCTTTAAAAACTCAATTCATAAGGTTAACGAAATAAGCTGGAGCATTGTTAAATCAAATGGCATAACAAGCCATTCATAAGATCCATAACAAGTACGGAACAATGTCAAAGGACTGTACGAAGCTGATGAAAACCGATTGCTAAGTCTAATTGTGAAAAGTCTCTAGCACCGCTAAGTTGATCGACTAAATCATCAATCCGAGGCCAGGGATATTTATTCTTAATAGTAAGATCATTAAGCTTGCGGTAGTCAACGCAAAGCTTAAGTGTACCATCGGATATGTTTACAAAGATAGCTGAAGCTCCCCAAGGAGAGGAACTAGAACAAATAAACTGTTTTGCTTCCAATTCAGATAATTGTTTACGCGTCTACTTATTTTCCTTATTGGATATACGATAAGGAGGAAGACTGATGGGTAGAGCACTAGGGATTAGATTAATTCGGAACTCAATTGCTCGCTTTGGTGGTAACTCTAAAACAGGCTCAAAGATGTCGAAAAATTCACAAACAATGTAAACAAAGGAAATGACATCTTCCTCATCGTCATTATCGTCATCATGTGGGTTTACAGAATACAAGTATGCTACCGAATTGGAATCTGAATCTTTAAGAACAATAGAAATCTACCTAACAGATTGAGGATGTCAAAGATGGATAGTCCTCTCGGGACATAAAATGTGGGCTTCATAACCGTTAAGCTAATCCATTCCCAAAATCATTCTGAAACCTAGGTAACGATAACATGCAAATTGGCTCGAAAAGCAAAGTCACCTAAAATAATCTCAACATCTTTACAAAAGAGACTGATTGTTGCGTATCCACCAATCGGATTCATGAATCTCAATGAAGTCATCAAACCTATAACATTTAGTGAAAAAGTATCAACAAGTTCTTATGATATATGTAGCAACCCGATATTTTCAGCAATTCACATCCACACATGTCGGACTTGAATTGCTCAAAAACCGCATTGTAAATAAATTTGGAGCAAATAAAACCAATTATATAGAATCACAGACACAGAAATATCAGAATAGCTCGCATCGGAAATTAAAATACCATAGTTGTTCATGAAGCTACTATAACAAAATCTCAAAAACAAAATACATAATAACAGTCTGAAACATATATGATAGAAATCCCAAATACATAGAAGTTTATAAATACAAGAGCTGAAAAAGACAACTGAAACTGAAAGGGATGGATAACTAGATAAGCAAAATCTCCAACGATTCCTAGATCCAGAAAGAGAAATCCAAAGCTAAACTGTAAATACTCAGGCTGACCCAGGCGTAAAGTAAAACACAAAACACTCGAGTCAGGACATACATACTTATATAATGTAAACCAACTCAAGTGAACTGTAATAGTAATGCATAATAACTCAAAGGATGCTTGGGATCGTCCATCCTCTAAGGATCAGTTAAACCATAAAATAAATACATCCAAAATCGCAATGCATACAAGGAAGTATACCCGTGGTTATTTTTCCAAAAAGGTATTTTATACTTCAAAAATCAAATATCATTTCAAAATTCAATATCATTTCAAATTCATTTAAAATATTAAAATGTCATATCCTTCCAAAGCCTCATTCATTTTCATTTAATTTAAATACCATGCCAAATCACATTTCAAAATGGTTTATATTTCAAATCAAATATTCCATTTAAACCAATTAAAATAAAGTTATCGTACTTTAAAACAATCAAATATTCAATTCCCAAAATTTAGTCTTTTTCAGAATTCAATTATTCACTTAAATTTATTAAAACGATGAAATTTCATCTTTCGCAGCATTTACAAAATGCTACGGCAAGTTACATTTGAAAACAATTCAATTAAGTAAAGACAGTATTTAAACTGCTGTAATAGCGTTCAAGTTTAGTTTCTACAACTACAGCACTTACGAAGTGCTATAATAGCTCTTAGTTCGATTTTGTCTTTTAGTTCATTTGTATCAACTACAGCACTTAGAATGCTGTAAAATCCTTTACTTCAGAGATGATGGCATTTTTTTTGAAATGTTGTTAATTAAATTCCAAATTTTCAATATAATTTCATAAACAATTAAAATTTAATTTAAACCATTTTAACTTATAAAATTTAATAATTTCACTTTAAAAATGATCATTTAAATACCCTGTAATTTATGATTTTATAAAGTGAAACTTTCACAAATAATTATCAATCCTTTTTTGTTTTTTATAATTCACCTATAAAAATTAATGTAAAATTTTACAACATTTCATTTACTTTACATTTTAATTAAATTTACCATTTCATAAATTAAATTAGAATTCCATTTTATTTTTCTTAACTTAACTTTTATTTTTAAAACACATTTCACATTTTCCAAGTTAAGTCATATTTCAAATTTCAAATTTAAACATTAATTTATTTAACTATTTTTAATTTATAGAAAAATTAATAACACTTTAAAAAATCATTTAAATTCAAATTTAAATCAAATTATCATATTTTCTTACTTAACTTAAATTCCATTTATAAACAAAATCATAAATTCCAAAATTTACTTATATTTCAAGTTCTACTTTACCATTTATTTATTTCACATATTTAACTTGTAGAAAATCACTAATACTTTATAAAATCATTGTTAATTAAGTTTAAATCAAAATATCATAATATTTACATTTACAAAATATTTTATAAATTCTAGAAAAAAATATATATTAACCATAGGTCTGTACATAAAATTTTCTAACCTAAGTCAGGTGATACGGATAAAATATCATTTCAATCCGTAATTTACAAAGAAAATCCGAGTTCTATCATTTCAAACCCGCAATCCCAAATAAATAAAATAAATATAAATCACTCAGGCCTATCATTTCAGCCCATAATTATTTTTCCCTATTCTAATGTCCATTCGGGTATGTATCATTTCAAACCATAGTGATTCTATTCTACAGGGAATATGCAGTGTGATAAATTTATATAAATAAACAATATAGCTTTATATAGCAGTAACAAATGATATGACACTTGTAACAACCCTGTATTTGTGATTATTTCAATTGTATATTTTAATTATTTTAATTTGAATTTTTGGTTTATAAACTTTATTTTATTTATTAAAATGAATAATTTTTTTATTTTAAATATAAATTTTGATTTTTATGTGAATTATTATTTCAAACATGAATAAATAGAGTATTTTCCAAAAAAATGGATTTTCGTCAAAATGGTCAAACTTTGACTTTTAAATTTAAAATTTAATTTTTTGAATTTTTGAATTTTATATTTTATTATGTAAATAAATTAAATTTCAAGAATACTTCTTTTCGTTTCGTTGAAATCCGATTTATATTGTGAAAGTTATGCTTTTTACAATATTGTACGTAAATTGATTTATTTAATAAAATTATTGGTTGTAATTTATATAAATAATATTTTTATTTGTCATATCATGTTATAATATGTGTTATATGACATGTTAGGTATATATTTTTATTTTAAAACATTTTTAAAGTATTATAGTTATTTTTCCAAAACTAGTTATATTTTGTTTTTAATTTTCAATACAAGTTTACATATAATTAACTATTTTCTTATATTTTTCTTTTTTTATAAAATTTATTTATCCATTTCATTTTAACTTTATTTTGTATCATTTTTATTTTATTTACATGGTTTTTATTTTAGTTTATTTGCGTAAAAGAAAATAGATAAATGGTAAATTGAAGAGGCAAAAAACTCTTCATCTCTTTTGAGTTTCACCTACACATCTCTTTATATTTTGGGTTGTCTTTTCCCAAGCCTATAGCCATGACTTTCTTTTTTTATTCATGTAAAAATACTTCTCATTTCATCAAAATATTCGGCCATTTTAGATCTGAAGAAAACTTTGGTAATGTCCTCTTCTTTTTCCACTTTTTCATCTTCTTTTATTGATTTTTCTATTGATTTTTCTATTGATTTTTGCCTTAGATCCTTCATGCTTTTGCTCGGCCATTTCCCTCCATCACCTCCTTCGACCAACTCCACCACCATCCACGGCCACTTCACCCTCCTCCCCCTCTTTCTTGACTAGGCCATGACATGCCTAAGAGGATTTCACCACAAAACTCCTCAAACCCTTCAACTATTGCCTAGCCGACCTACATGTGCACCACCACTTCATTTTCCACCTTGTTCACCTCCTTAGCCGCCGCCACCTGCTCCTCCACTACTTCTGGCCGCAACTCCAGACACCACCCGACCTTCACCTTGTATGATCGAGCCCACATCATGACAGGCCGAACCCAAAGTTGCACAAAATCTCCACTTATTTGCCTTAAACCCTTTGTATTCCCACCTTGTAACCTCCACCACTTCACACTTGCTAGCTAAGCCAATTTGAACCTATATCCTAGCCCAAATCACCACTATGACCAAGCACACATAAGCCCTTGACCGAGCATGTGATGGTTGAGGCAATGGTCAAGTTGTTTAGTTCTTCGTTGTTCCTTATTTTCAAGTTGTTTAATGTTATATTTGTGTTGTCAATTCATGTTTTCAATATATTGTTTGTTTGCTATGTACAATATTATCACTTTGGCTCTTCCCTCACTTAAATCTGTATTTGTGCTTTTGTGCTTTTTTGGATCTTTGTTTGTGTGTTTGGTTGTGCTATCTCCAGCTTGTAGAGGTGAGTATTTCACACAAGACATATGTACTTATATAATTAGTAAATTGATCCTATGTGAATCTATAGACTATATTATTATGTTATACCTGCCTGTGATATGATCATATGATGTTCACCCTGTTTATACACCTGTCGTATCATTTGTAGCTGCTATATAATGCTATATTGTTTATTTATATCAGTTTATCACACTACAAGTTCTCTATAGAATAGAATCACTATGGGTTGAAATGATACATACCCGAACGGACATTAGAATAGGGAAAAATCATTATGGGCTGAAATGATAGGCCTGAGTGATTTTTATTTATTTTATTTACTTGAGATTGTGGGTTTGAAATAATAGAACCCGGATTTTCTTTGTAAATTATGGATTGAAATGATATATTATCCGTATCATCTTACTTAGGTTAGAAAATTTTATATACAGACCCATGGTTAATATATATATTTTTCTAGAATTTATAAAGTATTTTATAAATGTAAATATTATGATATTTTGATTGAAATTTAATTAAAAATGATTTTATAAAGTATTAGTGATTTTCTACAAGTTAAATAAGTGAAATAAATAAATGGTAAAGTAGAATTTGAAATATAGGTAAATTTTAGAATTTATGATTTTGTTTATAAATGGAATTTAAGTTAAGTAAGAAAATATGATAATTTGATTTAAATTTGAATTTAAAATAATTTTCATAAAGTGTTATTGATTTTTCTATAAATTAAAAATAGTTAAATAAATAAATGTTTAAAATTGAAATTTGAAATATGACTTAACTTGGGAAATGTGAAATGTGTTTTAAAAATAAAAGTTAAGTTAAGAAAAATAAAATGGAATTTAAATTTAATTTATGAAATGGTAAATTTAATTAAAATGTAAAGTAAATGAAATGTTATAAAATTGTACATTAATCTCTATAAGCGAATTATAAAAAAAGATCTGATAATTATTTGTGAAAATTTCACTTTATAAAATCATAAATTAAAGGGTATTTAAATGAATATTTTTAAAGTGAAATTATTAAATTTTATAAGTTAAATGGTTTAAATTAAATTTTAATTGTTTATGAAATTATATTGAAAATTTGGAATTTAATTAACAGCATTTCAAAAAAAATGCCATCATTTCTGAAGTAAAGGATATTACAGCATACTAAGTGCTGTAGTTGATACAAATGAACTAAATGACTAAATTGAACTAAGAGCTGTTACAACACTTTGTAAGTGTTGTAGTTGTAGAAACTAAACTTGAACACTATTACAACAGTTGAAATGTTGTCTTTACTTAATTGAATTGTTTTCAAATGTAACGTAACGTAGCATTTTCTAAATGTTGCCAAAGATGAAATTTCACCGTTTTAATAAATTTAAGTGAATATATGAATTTTGAAAAAGAATAAATTTTGCAAATTGAATATTTGATTTTTTTTCAAAGTATAATAACTTTATTTTAATTGGTTTAAATGGAATATTTGATTTGAAATATAAACCATTTTGAAATGTGATTTGGAATGGTATTTAAATAAAATAGAAATGAATGAGGTTTTGGAAGGATATGTCATTTTGATATTGTTAAATGAATTTGAAATGATATTGAATTTTGAAATGATATTTGATTTTCGAAGTATAAAATAACATTTTGGAATAATAACCACGGGTACACTTCACTGTATGCATTGTGATTTTGGATGTATTTATTTTATGGTTTAACCGATCCTTAGAGGATGGACGATCCCAAGCATCCTTTAAGTTATGTTGCATTACTACTACGGTTCACTTGAGTTGGTTTACATTATATAAGTATGTATGTCCTGACTCGAGTGTTTTGTGTTTTACTTTACGCTTGGGTCAGCCTGAGTATTTACAGCTTAGCTTTGGATTTCTCTTTTTGGAGCTAGGAATCGCTGGAGATTTTGCTTATCTGGTTATCTATCCCTTTCAGTTTCAATTTTCTATTTCAGCTCTTGTATTTATAAACTTCTATGTATATAGGATTTCAATCATATATGTTTCAGACTGATATTATGTATTTTGTTTTTGAGATTTTGTTATAGTAGCTTCATGAACTACTATGGTATTTTAATTTCCGTTGCGAGTTATTCTGATATTTCTGCGTCTGTGATTCTGTATGATTGATTTTATTTGCTCCAAATTTATTTACAATGCGGTATTTTGAGCAATTCAAGTCCGACATGTGTGGATGCGAATGGCTGAAAATATTGGGTTGTTACAGAGCTTTGGCTTTAGGCAAACCATAGCCTACGGAGCAAAAACTCATTAGAGATAGGGTAGAAATACCCTAGAATGAGTGAAATCAATCTTATAATCATTTCTTTGGGAGAGAACGTATTTTCGAAGTATAAAATGATTTCCAAATGATTTTAAAGGATTTTCAAAGATTATATTAGTATAAATTATTTCCTTATTTTGAAATCAAGATTTTCTAAACTTCATCCCTACCATATCCAATATGTTAGTAATCTCTTAGTTAGGATTCTTATCGATTAGGATTCCTTGTACTTTGGAACGCTCCCACTTGTTCTAAAATCCAGTCTTGTCTTCCCTATTTTATCCTTTTGATTTTGGGCATTCCATAACTCACTTTGGAAGGACCTCTATAAAGATCGGTGATTCCGCAAATCTTTGAATGATTTGTAAATGGGTGAAACTCCTTTACTATTAGCATTGATTCATTGGAGGTTTCTGTATCCTCGAATTTAGATGCTATCTATCTCCTGCTCTATCTGGATTCCATCTATGGCGATCGAATGTCGATTTTCCTTAGATTTGCACGTTACTATATTCCTGAAGTCACGGTTGACCCGGTTAAGGTAGCCCATAATTTATAAAGGCTTATCCGTCTTTTACTTGGTAATTAAATTATCTCATCTTCGTTCGAGCTTATCCTCGAACCAGAATTCTAGTTGATTAGAGTTCCTCAAAATTTGAATCTCTGTTTGTTTGAAACCCATCCTTGAATCATCCCTTGGAAATTTGTGTTCGGTTGTATTTTGAAATTTTGCATACATCGAAATTATTATTTTGATAAGGATGACCACACTTTATATATATAAGTGAAATGTTTTTTATAAGGATTATATACCTTTTAAAAATGAAAATTTGAAGTTTCGAAAGGATTTGAAATTTGAAAATTATAAGAAATTTGATTTAGATAAAAATGATTTATAATTGAATGGTTTTGAATTTGAATTTCGAGGAATTGAACTCCGGTGTTTTGAAATCGGTTTTAAGATTTTGGAAAATATAAAAATAATATGATTTAAAAGATATTTTCTGAATAAGAAATGTTTCAAATGTATTCGAATGAATTTCAATGATTTTAAAGAGATATCAAAGAAGTTTCAAGAAAATAGAAGTCCAAAACTCACTTGTGTCGCTGGAAAATAATTTCTGCGATGAGCGCACGCATCATCGACATTGATTTTTGAGTTTCAGAGTGGGGAAGAGGCCACTTTATTAGCTTTGCTATGCGAATGATTTTGTGAAACAAATTTTGATTTCAGATTTCTAAGTATGGTTTGATATTTGGAAGACATATGTGTGTGTGTGTGTGTAACTGAAATGATTTAAAGCATGCAGGTGTTCAGTCCTCGCGATTCAGATTTGTTTTGGTATAACCTTATCTATTGGAATTGATCTACCGATTTGTTGGTGATTTCCAACTTTTGGATTTTAAATATGATTTCTACGGCAATTTAAAAAGTTCGATCACTTCCAAATCAAGGTTTATTTTCAAAGCTAAGTAATCCCAAAAAAATATAAATCATTCGATTAAGTAAATGAGTTTGAAACTGTTTTGTTAAGTAAATGAATAAGACTATTTTGAATTATACTGATATGGAATTTAGTTTTGGAATGTTTGAATAAAATTTAATTTTAAATAGTTTGAAAAAGGTAAATTGATCTTTTGAATAGAAATAAATAGTTTAAGGGTTTTAAAGGGATAGTTATAAACTTGGAAATCATTTTAAGTATAATTGCTTTTTGAGAAAATATTTGGTTTTGAAAATAGATTTGATAGTAAAACCCAGTATTTATATGATGTTTTGCAAATGAATTTGTTTGACCTAAATTTTGTTGATTTGGAAATTTGGGTTATTTTCTAAATCTATTGTTTAAGAAACTTTGAATTTGAATATATATAATTTGGAAGAAATGGTTCGGTGAAATCATATATGATTTTGAAACTGAAACGTTATTGAAAGGAATTGAAATTGAGAGCCTTGTTTTATTAAATTCTTTGATTTGGGAGTTATGGAACTTATATAAAATTGATTTGTATAAGTATGAAGTTGATTTGAAAACTATTGATTTGAAAAGGTACTCAATTTATAAAGAGAAATCTTATATAATTGAAGTCAATATAAGTGTGATTTGATATACTATTGATTTGGAAAGTATTTGATTTGAAATAAAAAAAAATCTTATATATGATGGACTTTTATATAAATAAGATATTTGAAAGTGGTTTGAAAGGTGCTATATGATACATATTTTCGAAGTAAAGATATGGAAAGTATCTTCTGCTTGATATCCTCTTTATGACCACATAGTGGATTCATTCTATCGATATTATTCTCTCTGATTTGGGTTTTCCAAATATGATACTCGAGTGTCCATCGAATTCCATGGCAATCTCCATGGTCTTATGAGCGTGACTGCATAGCGTAATTCACCTGGCTGGGATGGTCTAGGGGTACAGATGTTTCCTAGGGGATCCAGGCGTAACCATTGCGTATCTTGCGATCTATGTAGGTTGTATTAGTAGCGAAATCCGCTGGCTGGGATAGCTTAAGGGTACGGATGTTTCTTGGGGGATCTAGGCATAACCATTGTGTATCTACGGTCTACTAGTCATCATGGCGTAATTCGTAGGGCCGAGATAGCTTACGGAACGGATGTTTCCTGGAGGATCCAGGCGTAACCATTGTGTATCTACGATCCATGGTTAGACAAATGTTTTGGTTTGGTTGTTTTGTTTGGATTGTACTTTCCATATCTGATTTTAAAATTTTTCCACTATTTTCACTGGGTGTTGAAACAAGTCTACTAAGTACCTGGAGAATTCTTGCTTTGTGCCTGATCAACGCGCGGTTAGAATCTGCAGGAAGGAGCATAATCTTGTTAAGACATCGAGTTATAAAAGTATTTTGATAAAGTGTTATATAAAGGATATTTTGATCATTTATTTTACTTTTCTAAATAATTTAAAATGTTTTAAATATTTTTTACTTCGAACTAACAAATTTGAATCAAATGACTATTCATCATATTATAAAATGTTTAAATGTTATAAATAAAAAAAATTAAATTGAAATTTATATGGTTTCAAAATAATGGTTCATCCTTGTCTTTCAACCTATTTTCCTTCTAGCTATTTCTATTCTCCTACCTTCTTCTTCTTTGAGGGTCCTTTCCGCATTGTGGAAAGAGTTGGTTCTTTGGCTTATCAATTGGATTTGCCCTAGAAGCTTTCTGGAGTGCATGATGTATTCCACGTCTCACATCTTTGTTGGTATCTTCATGACCCATCTCTTCTTTTTCAGCCTTCTGCTTTTGAAGTTTGGATTTTGAGCCTAATCTGACTGTCGAGAGTAAGCCACTTTGTATTGTCGACAGAGGTACGAAGCAGCTAAGATGGAAATCTGTTAGTCTGATCAAAGTACAATGGGGCACTAATGATCGAGATTGTACCTGGGAAACGGAGAAGTGCATTCGTGCTTTGAATCCGGAATTATTTTTTCAGGAACTATTTGCTTTTTTATCTTTCATTTTCTTATTTTTCCTTGTTCATTATTTTCGAGGATGAAAAGATTTGACTAGGGGAGAGTGTAACAACCATGTATTTGTGATTATTTCAATTGTATATTTTAATTATTTTAATTTGAATTTCTGATTTATAAACTTTATTTTATTTATTAAAATGAATAATTTTGTTATTTTAAATATAAATTTTGATTTTTATGTGCATTATAATTTCAAACATGAATAGATAGAATATTTTATAAAAAAATGGATTTTGGTCAAAATGGTCAAACTTTGACTTTTAAATTCAAAATTTAAATTTTTGAATTTTTGAATTTTATGTTTTATTATGAAAATAAATTAAATTTCAAGACTACTACTTTTCGTTTCATTGAAATCCGATTTATATTCTGAAAGTTATGCTTTTTACAATATTGTACGCAAATTGATTTATTTAATAAAATTATTGGTTATAATATATATCAATAATATTATTATTTGTCATATCATGTTCTAATATGTGTTATATGATACGTTAAGTGTATATTTTTATTTTAAAACATTTTCAAAGTATTGTAGTTATTTTTCCAAAACTAGTTATATTTTGTTTTTAATTTTCAATACTAGTTTACATATAATTAACTATTTTCTTATATTTTTCTATTTTTTTTCAAAAATTTATTTATTCATTTCATTTTCATTTAATTCTGTATTCATTTTTATTTTATTTACATGGTTTTTATTTTAGTTTATTTGCGTAAAAGAAAATAGAAAAATGGAAAATTGATGAGGCAATAAACTCTTCATTTCTTTTGACTTTTCACCTACACATCTCTTCATATTTTGGGCTATCTTTTCCCAAGCCTATAGCTGTGACTTTCTTTTGTTATTCACATAAAATCACTTCTCATTTCATCCTCTTTTGTTATTCACATAAAATCACTTCTCATTTCATCAAAATATTTGGCCATTTTAGATCTAAAGAAAACTTCGGTAATGTCCTCTTCTTTTTCCGCTTTTTCATCTTCTTTTATTGATTTTTCTATTGATTTTTGCCTTGGATCCTTCATGCCTTTGCTCGACCATTGCCCTCCATCACCTCCTCTGACCAACTCCACCACTATCCACGGCCACTTCACCCTACTCCCCCTCTATCTTGACCAGGCCGTGACTAGCCTAAGGGGATTGCACCACAAAACTACTCAAACCCTTCAACTATTGCCTAGCCAACATACATGTGCACCACCCCATCATTTTCCACCTTGTTCACCTCCTTAGCCGCCACCACCTTCTCCTTCACCACCTCTGGCTGTAACTTCAAGCACCACCTAACCTTCACCTTGTATGGTCGAGCCCACATCATTACAGGTCAAACCCAAAGTTGCACAAAATCTCCACTTATTTGCCTTAAACCCTTTGCATTCCCACCTTGTAGCCTCCACCACTTCACACTTGCTAGCCATGCCTACTTGAACCTACATCCTAGCCTAAATCACTACTATGGCCGAGCACACATGACCCCTAGTCCGAGAATGTGATGGTTGAGGCAATGGTCAAGTTGTTTATTTCTTTGTTGTTCCTTATTTTCAAGTTGTTTAATGTTATATTTGTGTTGTCGATTCATGTTTTCAATATATTGTTTGTTTTCTATGTACAAGATTTTCACTTTGGCTCCCCCTTCACTTGAATCCGTATTCGTGCTTTCGTGCTTTTTTGGATCTTTGTTTGTGTGTTTGGTTGTGCTATCTCCAGCTTGTAGAGGTGAGTATTTCACACACGACATATGTACTTATATAATTAGTAAATTGATCCCATATGAATTTGTAGATTATATTATTATGTTATACCTGCCAGTGATATGATCATACGATGTTCACCCTGTTTATACACCTGTCGTATCATTTTTTATCGCTATATAATGCTATATTATTTATTTATATCAGTTTATCACACTACAAGTTCCCTGTAGAATAGAATCACTATGGGTTGAAATGATACATACCCGAACCGACATTAGATTAGGGAAAAATCATTATGGGCTGAAATGACAGGCCTAAGTGATTTTTATTTATTTTATTTACTTAGGATTGCGGGTTTGAAATGATAGAACCCGGATGTTTTTTGTAAATTACGGATTGAAATGATATATTATTCTTATCACCTGACTTAGGTTAGAAAATTTTATATACAGACCCGTGGTTAATATATATATTTTTCTAGAATTTACAAAGTATTATAAATGTAAATATTATGATATTTTGATTTAAATTTAATTGAAAATGATTTTATAAAGTATTAGTGATTTTCTACAAGTTAAATAAGTGAAATAAATAAATGGTAAATTAGAATTTGAAATATAAGTAAATTTTGGAACTTATGATTTTGTTTATAAATGGAATTTAAGTTAAGTAAGAAAATATGATAATTTGATTTGAATTTTTTAAAATGATTTTAATAAAGTGTTATTAAGTTTTCTATAAATTAAAAATAGTTAAATAAATAAGTGTTTAAAATTGAAATTTGAAATATGACTTAACTTGGAAAATGTGAAATGTGTTTTGAAAATGAAAGTTAAGTTAAGAAAAATAAAATGGAATTTAAATTTAATTTTAATTTATGAAATGGTAAATTTATTTAAAATACAAAGTAAATGAAATGTTATAAAATTGTACATTAATTTTTATAAGTGAATTATAAAATAAAAATCTGATAATTGTTTGTGAAAATTTCACTTTATAAAATCAAAAATTAAAGGGTATTTAAATGATTGTTTTTAAAGTAAAATTATTAAATTTTATAAGTTAAAATGGTTTAAATTAAATTTTAATTGTTTATGAAATCATATTGAAAATTTAGAATTTAATTAACAGCATTTCAAAAAAAATGCCATCATTTCTGAAGTAAAAGATATTACCGCATTCTAAGTGTTGTAGTTGATACAAATGAACTAAAAAGCTAAATTGAACTAAGAGCTATTACTGCACTTTGTAAGTGCTATAGTTGTAGAAATTAAACTTGAACACTATTACAGCAGTTTAAATGCCGTCTTTACTTAACTGAATTGTTTTCAAATGTAACTTACTGTAGCATTTTCTAAATGCTGCGAAAAATGAAATTTCACCGTTTTAATAAATTTAAGTGAATAAATGAATTCGGAAAAAGACTAAATTTTGGGAATTGAATATTTGATTTTTTTCATAGAGTATAATAACTTTATTTTAATTGGTTTAAATGGAATATTTGATTTGAAATATAAACCATTTTGAAATGTGATTTGGAATGGTATTTAAATTAAATAAAAATGAATGAGGTTTTGGAAGGATATGAAATTTTGATATTTTTAAATGAATTTGAAATGATATTGAATTTTGAAATGATAAGTATAAAATACCATTTTGGAATAATAACCACGGGTACACTTCCCTGTATGCATTGCGATATTGGAAGTATTTAATTTATGGTTTAACTGATCCTTAGAGGATGGACGATCACAAGCATCTTTTAAGTTATTGTGCATTACTAGAGTTGGTTTACATTATATAAGTATGTATGTCCTGACTCGAGTATTTTGTGTTTTACTTTACGCTCGGGTCAGCCTGAGTATTTACAGCTTAGCTTTTTATTTCTCTTTCTGGAGCTAGGAATCGCTGGAGATTTTGCTTATCTAGTTATCTATCCCTTTCAGTTTTAGTTGTCTATTTCAGCTCTTGTATTTATAAACTTATATGTATTTGGGATTTCTATCATATATGTTTCAGACTGATATTATGTATTTTGTTTTTGAGATTTTGTTATAATAGCTTCATGAACTACTATGGTATTTTAATTTTCGCTGTGAGTTATTTTGATATTTCTATGTCTGTGATTTTGTATGATTAGTTTTGTTTGCTCCAAATTTATTTACAATGCGGTATTTTGAGCATTTCATATCCGACATGTGTGAAAGCGAATGGCTGAAAATATCAAGTTGTTACAATATAAAAGAATGAGATGCACCTGCATTAAAAAAATTCAAATAGGATGATCAAGAAATATAATAATTCCATCAAGGACAAAATAAGAAATACCTTGACCAAGAGAAGTGTTACTAGGGGATGGCACAACATTCAGCTTTCCCGCTTTCTTACTTTGATGTTTGGGACATGATGATAAGACGACCCGAACTTTTGCAATAGCGACAATAAAGGGGTTTCAGACAACTATTTGCATAATGGTCCTTAGAACCACAATTGTAGCATTCTCGAGACTAGAGGTAGGAGTCTTTGCTACCAAAGTTTCTTGCTTCCCTTTCTTGTTGGGATTAGGGCCATTGAACTTACTCTCGAGATGCCTCTTCTTCTTGTTGTTGATGTTCTTCTTGGCACCCACAACTTCAACATCACTTTCTTTATCAGCCTCTTTAAATCGAAGAGCGAAATCTACAAGCGATTGAAAGGAATTTCTAGTTTCAAAAGTAAAGCCTTTTTTAGATTCTTATTCAACCCATGGTCTAACGACCCTGACTCGACCTTCGAAAATCTACACCGAATACGACACTCGTATTCAAATGCTGCAGATCCAAATGTCGAATCTGCTTTGCCAGCGCTTATAACACATTAAGTACAACACAGCAGAAGAAATGAATAATACATTTGATATACAACGTTGATACAATATCCAGATACAATGATGATACAATGAATATCAATATACAATATCAGAGATATGATACAAGACAACAGCAATGGAAAGAAAAAGATAACACCAGCGGCGGAACAACATCTCTAATAGAGAAAGTAGTCTTCAAAAGAGAACTCCAGTATCGGTAAACTCCATCTCCAAGGCACCAATCCAGAAATAGCACGAACTTCCAATAACGATGCACTAAGCTAAGCAAGGTCAGTCATCCAAAGACTGAAGAAGACTCCAAAGATTGAAAGCTACCAAACCAAAGACTTCGAAAGCTATCGAATCTACACCTATTATCGATTATCTGAAAAACCCAACTCTAGACTTCCCGTGTGGAAAAATTGTGGGTACCCAGAGTTTAGGAATGGAACGATAAACTCCATGTCAGTCATGGGACTAGTATGATCAAACAAAACAGTTTTTATCTTTTAAAAAAAACAAAAGAGTTTAAAATAAATCCGCGATGCTTTTAGAAAATGAAACTAACATAAGGCCTTCCACCACACACACAATGCAAATGCAGAATTGGATGAGATTTCTCCTTATGATAGTCAAAGATGCTTGATACAAGAATTTTTTTTTTGATATTATTAATAGTGCATAATGTAGAAAACCATTTCGAAAGTATAATATTAATCATAGCTAGCATAGGCATTTCACACTTATGCCTACTATAGCTACCATGTTCAATAGCAGGTTACCGTCACATTCCATGGCAGGTTATACAACTAAAACCGTACAGGGCGCGTATTGTTTTGTTTGGATTTCCAACAAATGGTCAGGCTAAGGAACTTCCTACTGTCCATGGGAACGCCTCTGGAGGGACGTCCCGAGAGCTTAACCAGCTCTCTGCCAACACAAGGCCGGGTTACCTCTATAACTAGGTAAGTACTACACGAGCATGCCATCCCCTGGTCCTTTGGGACCTTTATCCGAGGAACCTCTAATCCAACAACCACAAAGCAATCACAAAGTAATAGATTTGCAGTACCACATGGGTCAAGTATCTGGGCTCCATACCATGATACCACCCTTTTCCAGAAGGGAATGACACACCCTAAGGGGAGCGACCCTCATAACCTTGCCGCATCTTTTCTATTTCGACCATTTCCGGGGTGTGAGGTCCCGATGCAGTCTCGTCCACAAAGCTACGCTTTATACAAAAGCCATGCTTTGATCAACAAATGATACACAGCAGCACTCAGCATGCCACACTACCAAATTTGGGAGTATATCACTGATAACTATCAACAATATGACCTATGAGCAAGTACGTCTCAGAGAAGGGTGTTAGGCTAAGAGAATAAATTCTCCGCCACCAAACAGAAATGTATTTGATAGAGAACAGTTTTATATCTCAAATTGTAATGTTAGACATACAGCCATACAAGTCTGTTCTGGGTTCGAACAGAACCAAAGGCACTTCGTCCAATAAAGGAAGAAGCCCTTGCAATCCAGGCATCCACAATTCCGATCGGACTCCCCATCACATATGGAGAACTCTATACCGGAGCAACTCAGTGCAGAGTCAATAGACAGGTTATCCTATCATTTAGAAGAAACCATGTCTTCAACACCGGTCTTCAAATGCAACCATAACGTCGTATCATTATTCGGAATGGGTTATATGACACAAGGTCCTCTCTTGGCTAAACTGAATAATGAGCGCAATATTTAAAAGCATATGGGTATGGGATTTTAGTTAAGTGACAACTTTTAAAAACCCAAAACCTTTCTTCAAGTGGTTTTGTCAAATTGCCATTTCAAATCTTTAAGCAAAAGGATTTATTTCACAAAGTTCACCCATTTTCACAAAGATTCATTCATAGGTTTTCAGAACAATTTCCATTTCAATTTTGGATTAACTCATTCAATCTTTAATCAAAGATTTAACTTATAGCTTTCAAACCCATTTCCAAGGATTTATTCGTATCTTGGAAAACGATTTTCATTCTAGACTTGAAATCCTTTTAACACAAATTGGAAGTTCATTTCTTATGTGAAAGCTTTTATTATTTGAAAACAAATAGTTTTCATTTCGGAAAAATCCGATTTCATTTATACAAGTTAAAATCTTTGGTTTAGACTCAAAGTCCCAAAACGACACTTAAAAAATTGTTTAAAACCCATATAAACTTGTATAACCTTTTTTTTAAATCATAAATAGAATTCAATTTCAAATTTTGAATCTAAAATTGAATCAAATTATTTAAACTTCAAAACTTAATCAAGTTATTCAAAAATAACTTTTATGTTTGAAATTTCTTTTCAAAAACTTTTTACTTTAATCCCAAACCATTTCCAAAACCATTTAGATTCAAAAATTCAATTTTAAAACAATTTCAAAAATCTGTGACTTAACCAATTTCCACGTGCAATCCATATTTGTGTGTGTATAAGCGTGGTCCAGGGGTTTTACACAATAAATGTGCAACACCATCAATCAGTACGTATTCGAGTACAATAATATTATTTGATAAGCGGTATAAACTATAACGCTTATCTTTCGTTCACAGATCACAGATATATATCACAGATAATAAATTACATTAAACACAGCTCCAATCAAAACAAAGCATCACAATCAGGGATATCAAACAATTCAATCATCTAATAGAATCCAAACATTCATAAGTAAGATCAGTAATTGTCTGATTAATTCAAATCAGATTAATTACTTACGAATACTAATCCTGGTTAATTACAAATCATTTTGATTAATTATTCTTTAATCACTTATTAATTAACCATTAATAATAAATTAATTAACCTTTAATTTATAATTCATCAACCTTTAAATATTAAAGAATTTACCTTTAATTATTTAATTAACCATTTAATTAATTATCTTTAATTAATTAATTTAACCCTTGATTAATTTATTACCATTGAGTTCATTATCCTTAGTTAATTACGATGAGTGATCATCCCTAATCTTAAATCAATGTTAATCACTTGATTAATCCACCTTTAATCATTAATTAATTACTTTTAATTAAGTAATTATCTTTAAGCAATTAATTACCTTTAATTATTTTCATCAATTTAATTTTCGTTAATTAATTACATTAGTTAATAAATCTTTCATTCTAAATTAATTAACCCTCAATTAATTAATTCAGAATAATTCTCCTTAAATATTCACAATAATTAGCCTTAAATTAATTATCTAAAGTAATTAACTCTAATTTAATTACACAAAGTAATTATACTTAATTACTTAATCACATTCTTTAATTTATCAGACTTAATAAATTTTCAAAGATAAACCTCTTTTATCTTTGATTAACTACTTAATCACAACATTTGAATCTTACTTTAATGAACCTTTGAAAACAGATTTACTTATTATCATAAATTAACTAATGACCTGAAGTCAGATAACAATTTAAGAACATCATTATCTTTTAAATTAATTTCTTCATTTAAACTCAATTGACTTAAACAATATTTGCATTAATCCTAATTTCAAACTAAAATAAAACATTTACTATCCTTTAACATTAATCAGGAAAAGTCCAAAGCTTGATTTAATTACATTTTTGAAAACCTGTTTAATTTAAAGTCTAAAACTGCTCTTAATACCAAACCGAGACCACCCCGCGTCTTTTCCCGAGTGTTCACCGAAACACCCGCCAGCCTTCTTCGAGTCATTCTCGAGTAGTTCCCAATTTTTTCCCAAAACTTTTGATTTTGTTTAAATTTTATAAAACCCGGCATAACACATAAACGCTCGAACAAACACTCAAGCCTGCACCCAATTTCCCCGAGGAATACTTCGAGTTTTCTTCCTTCGTTCCCAAATCTTCCAAACCATCAGCAAGCACACGCGTGCGCCATGCGCCGTGCCACGATCACCTCCGACCAGCGCCGCTCCCTTCAGCATATCAACGATAACCCGCATGGCAAATCCAACCATCCAGAACACTCTATATCCCTGTGGTTCGAATTCAAGCTTTTCGATCATACAGACACTCAAAACCAATCGACAAAAAGTGCCTCGTCGACACCATTGCTGACAATCAGAAACTTCGCCATCATGATCGGAGTTGCGCCATGAAACCTAGCTTCAATCCCCCCTGCACCGGTGACACTCGATCCATCAGGGATGCCTCCATAGTTCGATTTCCGATCCATATAAATACACGAGCTTAAACCCTAAACGAACTACGTCTAGCCACCACGATGATCGGAATCTATTCTAAGCATTTTTCCCGAGTGATACGTTCCCCAAGCTTGCTTCAGTCAAAAGGGCGGCCCACCTCCCATCGTCGATCGCCAGCAATCGAGCCATTTCTCGATTCTGTTCAACTTAAAAGCTCACTCGATTTCCGCACTTAAAATTTTTGATTTTATGTTTAAAAATCATATTTTTTGAAGTTGAACTGGATGATATAAGTGAATTAGAAAAAATTGATAGTTGATTTTTCTAATAAAAATGTTTATCCTGAAATTTTCCTAGTTTTAAATTATTTATACAATAAATATACTTGAAACTATTTTTAAAATTGGCTTTACATAGTTATGACCATCTTTCATTTCGAGAATGAAACCTAATGTTATCTAACTAAGATGATTTTGGATTTTCTAACAAGTTCAAAAAACTTGTAAAAAGAAACAAAGGTGTTTCTTCCTATTCCCCGAAATACACACCTATACATCCACATATGCAACCCAAAATTACACATGCAAACATATCACAACTACTTCTTTTCAAGCATCATCAAACTGCAAAGAGATTCTAGCTTTTAAGTTTAGAAGTTTGCTCACATTTTTCCTGAAGACCAAAGCTCCTGACAGGTTTCAAGATAGGGATGAAGCCTGTAAACTTTTTTCTTCCATTTCCTACTTTAATTTTCCTTAGTTTAGATCTGCAAGTGGTAAATAAAAATCTTTGCTTATTCTTGGTTGTATTTGTTCACTTAATTAATCAATAACAACAATTTTAAATTACTTACAGTTAAATTCTTTTATATAACAAAGAAGCCTTTCTGCAGTTGAAACCAGAAATAAATTTAAATCTTTGAGCTTGATTCCCTCCTACAGCTGATTAATATTATTGTTTTAAATTCTTTCTTCATTACTGATTATAACTTCAAATTCAAAAAAATAAATAAGAAAGTTACTTGCCTTTAATTATTTCAGAAATCCTTGCGCTGCTCTGGCCAAAAAAAACTTAAGCTCTGCTTAATTATTCTGCAATTTTGAATTGATGTTAAAACTTGATTTTGAAATCATAAATTCATTAAACTATAAAGTTTTAAATATCTACCTGAGAGATGGAATCATAAACTATAGCTTGAATTTTTAGAAAGATCTTCGTATTCTAAATTTTACTTCCGAACTGAAGTGGGTTGGCAGTTTCTTTTTTTTTCTTTCTGATTTTTCTTTCTTAAGTGTTAGAGTTTGAAATTGCTCAATCTTTGTTTTACTGTTCTTTCAGATTTGGTGAGAAACTAAATAATTGCATATGGGGAGCTGAAAAGTTTTTTGTAATTTTTAAATCTTATTATTTTATTCAATTAATTATATTGGATGCCATTTGTAAAAAGAAAATCATGAGATCTCAATGTATATAAATTTCTTTACTCCATCTCTTTGATTTATATTTAGCATTTGTGATTTTACAAGACAAAAGGATTTTTTTACAAAAATCATATTCACTTTATAAATAAATGTACCCTTTTATTCATTTGTGTATACATACATACAATGTTAAAGGAATAGCTTTAACTAATATTTACATTATATACATTACTCCTTAATGATTTTAAGTGCCACTTATTTTTAAAATCATTTATTTTAAATTTAAATTCAAATTTCAATCCACTTAAATTAAAATCCATTGATGTCCATTTATATACACATACCTATTCTTATACAATTTAAATTCAATTTCAATATACACTCAAATCTACTCATATATGCCTTATATATATAATTTGAATTCAAATGATTTTTCTAAAACATTTATTATTTCAAAATTTTAAACTCAAAAGAAATTGGAGTTTTATTCATATATAATTTATTACTCATTTTATTTGTTTTGAAACTTTTCAATTATGTTCTAATTAAATTCCAAAAGTTTAAATATGTTACTAATTTAAATTGATAAATTTTGAGATGTTACTTTTTATTTATAAGATATTATATAGAATTTCAAAGCCCCAATTAAATTTTAAAATCAATGTCCAAATAAACGAATATCTTATTTAATCTTGGAAAAAATAATTTAATTTACAATTTAAATTCACAAATTTATATGAATTACTAAATTTAATTTTAGTCAAAAATGGGGATCGTTACAGATTTCCCCTTAAGAAAATTTCGTCCCCGAAATTTGCAAGGGAGACAACAAAGAATGGATAGATACACAGAGATAAAGAATCGACTCGTAAATCAAGTCGATTATCTATTCTGTATTTGGCTCACCAAATCAGAATATCACTAATAGATACGAGAACAAACTCATCCAATACTATATGAGATACTCGGGTCACCAGATCTATGAAATATGCAGGCGCACTGGTTAGTTCGAAGGAATAACTAACCACTCGTATAATATATTGAGACCCAAACGATAGATAAATGGGTTTAATCTTCCACATTTCTCAAACACTAGATATGGATTCCAAATTCAGGTCGGAATACCCCAAAGTATATACCAACTTGTCCCTCTTCGAACTTCAGTCTACACAAGAAATACAATAGAATTCCAAATTTGGTTTTAACCGATATCGTTTTATTTATACAATTAAAATTTATCCTTATATTTATTAACCAATTTTTTTCCAAATAAAATTTTAAATTCATTAGAGTTTAAAATGAAAAGATGACAAGAAACCGACGAAGATACGAAGTAAGGATTTTCTACAACGATTCGTAGGGCCACCATCACACTGAAACTTCTTTCTGGAGCTGTCACGAAGATATCAAAGAATTTGGAATCGAATCAAAGGAGATTGATAGAGAAAATTGTTTCCGCTATTGCAGGGTATTAACCATTTGTAATGGTACTCCACCGTCCCATATCTCATCCTCTTCTCGCCCTCATACTCACTATCAGTGGATAGTAAGAGAATTTACTGAGGCGTTCAAACAGATTTCTTAGGGATATACTCATTCTAGGGTATACTTCACTCTATCTCTAATGAGTTACTTAATGTCTTATACTCCTGAGCTAAAGTTTCAACCTTCATCTCTGATACCAAATCTAACGACCCTGACTCGACCTTCGAAAATTGGCACCGAATATGACACTCGTATTCAAATGCCGTAGATCCAAACGTCGAATCTGGTTCGCCGGAGCTTATAACACATTAAGTACAAAACAGCGGAAGAAATGAATAATACATTTGATATACAACGTTGATATAATATCCATATGCAATGATGATACAATGAATATCAATATACAACATCAGAGATATGATACAAGACAATAGCAGCGGAAAGAAAAAGATAACACCAGCAGCGGAACAGCATCTCCAATAGAGAAAGTAGTCTTCAAAAGAGAACTCCAGTATCGGTAAACTCCATCTCCAAAGCACCAATCCAGAAATAGCACGAACTCCCATTAATGATGCACTAAGCTAAGCAAGGTCAGTCATCCAAAGACTGAAGAAGACTCCAAAGATTGAAAGCTACCAAACCAAAACTTCTAAAGCTATCGAATCTTCACCTATTATTGATTATCTGAAAAACCCAACTCTGGACTGCCCGTGTCTGAAAATTGTGGGCAACCAGAGTTTAGGAAAGGAACGATAAACTCCAGGTCAGTCGTGGGACTGGTATGAGCAAACAAAACAATTTTTATCTTTTAAAACAAATAACAGAAGAGTTTAAAATAAATCCGCAATGCTTTTCAGAAAATGAAACTACCATAACGCCTCCCGCCACACACAATGCAAACGTAGAATTGAAGGAGATTTCTCCTTATGATAGTCAAACATGCTTGATGCGAGAAAATTTCTTTGATATTATTACTAGTTCATAGTGTAAAAAACCATTTCAAAAGTATAATATTAATCTTAGCCAGCATAGGCATTTCGCACTTAAGCCTACTATAGCTACCATGTTCAATAGCATGTTACCGCCACATTCCATGGCAGGTTATACAACTAAAATCGTACAGGGTGCTTATTGTTTTGTTTGGATTTCCAACAAATGGTCAAGCTAAGGAACTTCCTACTGTCCATGGGTACGCCTCAGGAGGGACGTCCCGAGAGCTTAACTAGCTCTCTGCCAACACAAGGTCGGGTTACCTCTGTAACTAGGTAACTACGACACGAGCATGCCATCCCCTGGTCCTTTGGGACCTTTATCCGAGGTACCTCTAATCCAACAACCACAAAGCAATCACAAAGTAATAGATTTGCAGTGACCACATGAGTGAAGTATCTGGGCTCCATACCATGATACCACCCTTTTCGAGAAGGAATGACACACCCTAAAAGGAGCGACCCTCATAACCTTGCCGCGTCTTTCCTGTTTCGACCATTTCCGGGGTGTGAGGTCCTGATGCAGTCTCGTCCACAAAGCTATGCTTTACACAAAAGCTATGCTTTACACAAAAGCCATGCTTTGATTAACAAATGATACACAACAGCACTCAGCATGCCACACTACCAAATTTGGGAGTATATCATTGATAACTATCAACTACGTAACCTCTGAACACGTACGTCTCAGAGAAGGGTGTTAAGCTAAGAGAATAAATTCTCCGCCACCAAATAGAAATGTGTTTGATAGAGATCAGTTTTATATCTCAAAGTGTAATGTCAGACATACGACCATAAGAGTCTGTTCCGAGTTAGAACAGAACTGAAGGCACTTCGTCCAATAAAGGAAGAAGCCCTTGCAATCCGGGCATCACAATTCCGATCGGACTCCCCATCACATATGGAGAACTCTGTACCAGTGCAACTCAGTGCAGAGACAATCGACAGGTTATCCTATCGTTCTAGAAGACACCCGGTCTTCAACATCAGTCTTCAAATGCAATCCATAACGTCGTATCATTATTCGAAATGAGTTATATGGCACAATGTCCTCTCCCGGCTAAACTGAATAATGAGCACAATATTTTAAAGCATATGGGTATGGGATTTTAGTTAAGTCACAACTTTTAAAACCCCCAAACCTTTCTTCAAGATGTTTAATCAAATTCCCATTTCAAATCTTTAAGCAAAAAGATATATTTCACAAAGTTCACCCAGTTTCACAAAGATTCATTCACAGGTTTTCAAAACAATTTCCATTTCAATTTTGGATTAACTCATTCAATCTTTAATCAAATATTTAACTTATAGCTTTCAAACCCATTTCCAAGGATTTATTAATAACTTGGAAAACCATTTTCATTTTAGACTTGAAATCCTTTTAACACAAATTAGAAGTTCATTTCTTATGTGAAGCTTTTATTATTTGAAAACAAATAGTTTTCGTTTCGGAAAAATCCGATTTCATTTATACAAGTTAAAATCTTTGGGTTAAATTCAAAGTCCCAAAATGACACTTAAAAAATGGTTTAAACCCATATAAACTTATATAACCTTTTTTTTAAAATCATAAACAGAATTCAATTTCAAATTTTGAATCTAAATTTAAATCAAATTATTTAAACTTCAAAACTTAATCAAGTTATTCAAAAATAACTTTTATCTTTGAAATTCCTTTTCAAAACTTTTTACTTTAATCCTAATCCATTTCCAAAACCATTTAGATTCAAAAATTCAATTTTAAAACAATTTCAAAAATCTATGACTTAACCAATTATATGCAATCCATATTTTTGTGTGTATAAGTGTGGTGCAAGGGTTTTACACAATAAAAGTGCAACACCATCAATCAGTACGTATTCAAGTACAACAATAATATTTGATAAGTGGTATAAACTATAACGCTTATCTTTCATTCATAGATCACAGATATATATCACAGATAATAAATTACATTAAACACAGGTCAAATCAAAACAGAGCATCACAATCAGGGATATCAAACAATTCAATCATCCAATAGAATCCAAACATTCATAAGTAAGACCAATAATTGTCTGAATAATTCAAACCAGATAAATTACTTATGAATACTAATCCTGGTTAATTACAAATCATTTTGATTAATTATTCTTTAATCACTTATTAATTAATTATTAATAATAAATTAATTAACCTTTAATTTATAATTCATCAGCCTTTAATTATCAAAGAATTTACCTTTAATTATTTAATTAACCATTTAATTAATTATCTTTAATTAATTAAGTTAACCCTTGATTAATTTATTACCATTAAGTTCATTATCCTTAGTTAATTATGATGGGTGATTATCCTTAATCTTAAATCAACGTTAATCACTTGATTAATCCACCTTTAATCGTTGATTAATTACTTTTAATTAAGTAATTATCTTTAAGCAGTTAATTACCTTTAATTATTTTATTTAATTTAATTTTCATTAATTAATTACGTTAATTAATAAATCTTTAATTATAAATTAATTAACCCTCAATTAATTAATTTAGAATAATTCTCCATAAATATTCACAATAATTAGCCTTAAATTAATTATCTAAAGTAATTAACTTTAATTTTAATTACACAAAGTAATTATACTTAATTACTTAATCACATTCTTTAATTTATCAAAACTTAATAAATTTTTAAAGATAAACCACTTTTATCTTTGATTAACTACTTAATCCCAACATTTAAATCTTACTTTAATGAACCTTAGAAAACAAATTTACTTATTATCATAAATTAACTAAAGACCTGAAGTCAAATAACAATTTAAAAACATCATTATCTTTTAAATTAGTTTCTTCGTTTAAACTCAATTAACAATATTTGCATTAATCCTAATTTCAAACTAAAATAAAACATTTATTATCCTTCAACATTAATCAGGAAAAGTTCAAAGCTTAATTTAATTACTTTTTGAAAACCTGTTTAATTTAAAGTCTAAAACTGCTCTTAATACCAAATCGAGACCACCCCGCGTCTTTCCCCGAGTGTTCCCCGAAACACCTACCCACCTTCTTCGAGTCATTCTCGAGTAGTTCCCATTTTTTTCCCAAAACGTTTGATTTTTTTTTCAAATTTTATGAAACCCTGTATAACACATAAACGCTCAAACAAACACTCGAGCCTGCACCCAATTTCCCCGAGGAATACTTCGAGTTTTCTTCCTTCGTTCCCATATCTTCCAAACCATCATCAAGTACACGCGTGCACCGTGCACACTGCCACGACCACCTCCGACCAGCGCCGCTCCCTTCAGCATATCAATGATAACCCGCGTGGCTACTCCAACCACCCAGAACACTCTATATCACCGTGGTTGGAATTCAAGGGTTTCGATCATACAGGCACTCAAAACTAATCGACAAAAAGTGCCTCGCCGACACCATTGCTGACCATCAAAAACTTCGCCATCATGATCGAAGTTGCGCCATGAACCCTAGCTTTAATCCCCCTGCACCGGTGACACTCGATCCATCAGGGACGCCTCTACAGTTCGGCTTCCGATCCATATAAATACACGAGCTTAAACCGCAAATGAACTACGTCTAGCCACCACGATGATCGAAATCTATTCTAAGCATTTTTCCCGAGTGATACGTTCCCAAGCTTGCTTCAATCAAAAGGGCGGCCCTCCTCCCATCGCCGATCGCCAACAATCGAGCCATCTATTGATTCTGTTCAACTCGAAAGCTCACTCGATTCCCGCACTTAAAATTTTTGATTTTACGTTTCAAAATCATATTTTTTGAAGTTGAACTGGATGATATAAGTGAATCGGAAAAAATTGATAGTTGATTTTTCTGATAAAAATGTTTATCCTGTAATTTTCCCAATTTTAAATTATTTATACAATAACTTGAAACTATTTTTAAAATTGGCTTTACATGGTTATGATCATCTTTCATTTAGAGAATGAAACATGATATTATCTAACTAAGATGATTTTGGATTTTCTAACAAGTTCTAAAAACCTGTAAAAAGAAACAGAGGTGTTTCTTCCTATTCCCAGAAATACACACCTATACAACCACATATGCAACCAAAAATTACACATGCAAACATATGACAACAACTTATTTTCAAGCATCATCAAACTGTAAACAGATTCTAGCTTTTAAGTTTAGAAGTTTGCTCACATTTTTCCTGAAGGACCAAAGCTCCTGATAGGGTTCAAGATAGGGATGAAGCCTGGAAACTTTTTTCTTCCTTTTCCTACTTTAATTTTCCTTAGTTTAGATCTGCAAGTGGTAAATATAAATCTTTTCTTATTCTTGGTTGTATTTGTTCACTTAATTAATCAATAACAACAATTTTAAATTACTTACAGTTAAATTCTTTTATATAACAGAGAAGCCTTTCTGTAGTTGAAACCAGAAATAGATTTAAATCTTTGAGCTTGATTCCTTCCTGTAGCTGATTAATATTATTTTTTAAATTCTTTCTTCATTACTGATTATAACTTCAAATTCAAAAAAAAATAAAAAAAAAGAAAGTTACTTGCCTTTAATTATTTCAGAAATCCTTGCGCTGCTCTGGCCAAAAAAAACTAATGCTCTGCTTAATTATTCTGCAGTTTTGAATTGATGTTAAAACTTGATTTTCAAATCATAAATTCATTAAACTATAAATTTTTAAAAATCTACCTGAGAGATGGAATCATAAACTATAGCTTGAAGTTTTAGAAAGATCTTCAGATTCTAATTCTTACTTCTGAATTGAAGAGGGTTGGCAATTTCTTTTTTTTTCTTTCTGATTTTTATTTCTCAAGTGTTGGAGTTTGAAATTGCTCAATCTTTGTTTTATTGTTCTTTCAGATTTGGTGAGAAACTAAATAATTGCTTATGGGGAGCTGAAAAGTTTTTTGTAATTTTTAAATCTTATTATTTTATTCAATTAATTATATTGGATGTCATTTGTAAAAAGATAATCATGAGATCTCGATGTATATAAATTTCTTTACTCCATCTCTTTGATTTATATTTAGCATTTGTGATTTTACAAGACAAAAGGATTTTTTTATAAATTTTTATATCATATTCACTTTATAAATAAATGTACCCCTTTATTCATTTGTGTATACATACATACAATGTTAAAGGAATTGCTTTAACCAATATTTACATTATATACATTATTCCTTAATGATTTTAAATGCCTCTTATTCTTAAAAACATTTATTTTAAATTTAAATTCAAATTTCAATCCACTTGAATTAAAATCCATTTATGTCTATTTTATACACATACCTATACTTATACAATTTAAATTCAATTTCGATATATACACTCAAATCTACCCATATATGCCTTATATGTATACATAATTTGAATTCAAATGATTTTTTAAAACATTTATTATTTCAAAATTTTAAACTCAAAAGAAATTGGAGTTTTATTCATATATAATTTATTGCTCATTTTATTTGTTTTGAAACTTTTCAATTTATTTCCTAATTAAATTTCGAAAGTTTAAATATGTTACTAATTTAAATTGATGAATTTTGGGATGTTACTTTTTATTTATAAGATATTAAATATAGAATTTCAAAGCCCTGATTAAATTTTAAAATCAATGTCCAAATAAACAAATATCCTATTTAATTTTGGAAAAATTAATTTAATTCACAATTTAAATTCACAAATTTATATCAATTACTAAATTTAATTTTACTCAAACATTGGGATCGTTACACATGGACAAACCTCTGGCTTTTATTCAATGGGTTATTAATATACTCGACCCCATATTTCGAGAGGGGTTCAAATGATGCGACATAATCAGTCATAGAAGATTCACCTTGAACAAGTCAATAAAGCGTCGTGCTAAAGTTACTTTTTCAGCTTCCAGCACAAACTTTAACTCGACGCTTTCCTCGAATTGCTCCCAATTAAGATCAGCTTAAATAATTTCCGAAACCAAAAGCTCATACCATTCTAATGCTCTCTCCTGGAGCATGCTAGAAGCCACTTGGACTCGATGTAGATCCGCAAGATTCATGCAATAAAAGATGCGATTGCATGTTCTAAGCCAAGCTTGGACTCTATAATGCTTTTTGGAACCCTTGAATGGCCTTCCACCCTAATTGGTATAATCACTACACAAGCGTGCAAACCGGGATTTAGGAGGAGTAGGCTCATGAATGGGTCTGACAACTTGGGCATTCTTTACAAGATCCAAAAGCTATTGGACGGACATGAATATGTCATCCTAAGGAGTAGCACTGGATTGACCAGTGTGAGAAATGCGGATTACGGATCTTAAGGCCCGAATAACACTAGAGGGGGGTGAATAGTGTTATGTGGATTTTCTAAATCTTTTTGAATCTTATGTAATTTGCACAACAATAAGTGCAATTCACAAACACATATATAATCAAGAATCAAACACAGACGCAAATACTAAATAAAAGCGGTAAAGGAAAGAATACACCAGGATTTTATATTAGTTCGGAATTACCCTACATCCAGTCCCACACAATTGTACGGATTTCTTTTCAAAATAATCTCCTAGATTACACCCTCGGTTTCAAGGCTATGAGGTACACCCTCCTATATTCGAGTCTGGGGCAAACTCTCTTGATTTAACTAGGCCATAAGATCACCTAATCGATTTGCGGGGCAACGATCACATCTAATTGATTTCAAGGCTCAACCGCACCTTTTACTCAACAGTTTGATTTATTAATGATTCTATAACTCTGAATAGCACTGAGATCTTATAGAGAGAGTGGCAGAGAATCAAACAAGAGACAATCAAGTTTGATTCACTAGGTATTTCAGAGAGTATAGTTTTGGATTCTTTAGAATAAATGTGGAAGATGAACAGGAGAGAAAACAAGTGAAATTTGATAAAAAATTTGTTTAGAACTATTGGTAATTATAGGAGATCAACATCCGTATCTATTCGTGAAAATACGACGAATAGGCACTTCTTTAGAAAATTTGAATTTTGAATCTAATGGGCACCATGTCGACATGGGGGGTTGAAGGATGTCGACATGCTCTTGGAAAAATCGGTGATTTTGATTTTCTTACTAAAATTGGTTTCTATAATTTTTCAAACGAATTTAGAAACTTTGTAAATATATTTGAACATAGTTTAAACATGTAAAAGTAATTTTTTATATATATATCCTTAATCTATAATGTGATTTAAAATTTGAGTATGTAAATATTTTAAAGCTAAATATTTAAAACAAGAAATGGTTTAAAAACAAGGACAATTTTAAAATCAAAATATTAAAAATGATAAAAATAGTTTTAAGGCTAAAATATTTAAAACCAAGAGAGATGCCATTTTGAAAAGAAAGTTTTGAAAATAATTTTTAAAAAAAAACAAGAGATATATATTTTTTAAAAGCATTTTTATCAAATTAGTTGATATCAAAATAGGACCACTATATGTTCCATTGGATATTCTCGTGGGTTCCATTCCACTAGGGTTCCATCCCTTTAACATGCTCGAAGTGGATTCCATTCCACAAATAAATTTCGAATAAAGATGTAAGTGCTTTCAAAAAGTTTTAACATAATTCTAGACTCAATACTTATCTTGTACTATTGAAATCCTGAACTCTTTATATCTTGATACTCATGAGTCTTCAGTCTTGATATCTTCAGTCTTGAATCTCTATACTATACAGTCTTCATTTTTGGTACCTACATGGTTATATCATGCATATACATATATATATCTAAACTATGATGTTAATATTTATATTTTATAACAAGTCCTAAGGTTGTTGTCATCAAAACTATCATCTCAAGGACTAACATTCCCCTCCTTCTTGATGATGAAACCTATGTTTATAAAATATACTTCTCCTTCACAATAACTCCGCCTAAAACGAATAACTCCCCCTTAATCTAAGCCTAACTACTCTAACTACTCTATTTAATATTTCTCCCCCTTTGTCATCAACAAAAACTAATCCTAAACCGATATAAATCCCCCATAATCTAATACTATCCAAACTAAATACTAATAAGGAAGTATAATAAGTGAAACAAATATTTTATTGTATACGATGTTACATTTACATGTATATATGAAAAATAGTCAAATATATTTAAGTACATAATTTATAGAATAACACTACTAACAAGATTTTTGGACAATTGGAGATTTTTGAATCGAACAATTTGGATAATGAAAATAAAAGTTTCCACGTTGTTCAATCAAATTCCCATTTTTGTCAAAAGAGACTTCGCCTACATAGACCACGTTGTTGTCTTCTTCCATAGGCACTTCTTCCTCTTCTTCTTCTTCCTATTCTTCTTCTTCCCCTTCGTTGTGCTCTAAGTGGTTATGCACTTGAACGTTGGGAGAATCTTCTTCAATCACAATAGGATTAGCATGATTATCCATTAGGAATGTTGCACATTCCAAAGAATTTTGCCTTGCTTTACGTTTTCTTTTTCCATCCTTATTTGTACAACTTGAAGTTCAGTTAATATTTGCATGGCATCCTTCATAGATTCTTCAATCTTTATCACACATGCCAGTGTAGTGCGTTGGAATGGACCAGAATGAGGAGAAGGGAAAGAAACAGCGTCATTTTGGTTTGATTTAGTAGAGGAGACCATTATTTTTAATTTTCAGAAGTTTATTACAGAGAAAGAGAAGTGAGAAGATAGGAAAATTCGAAATACATAGGTTTACATAACTACTAAACTGGTTTTAGAGGGAAAATCAAATTTTCAAATTTTACCATTGTATGTCGACATGGGTGGTAGGGATATGTCGACATCCATATGAAAATTTTGGTTTTCTTACATGTCTCAGTTTATTAAAAACATATGTTACTATATCTATATTTTATATCTCAGTTATTGAACAAATGCCTAGTTCTCTTCTTAACTTATTGAATATAGGTTAACTTAAGGGTTTGGTTAAATATCAGCAATTTGATTCTCGAAGTTGATAAATTCAAGAAAAATTATCTCTTTACTTATATCATCTCTAAGAAAATGATGTCTGATATCAATATGTTTAGTCCTAGCATGATGAGTAGGATTTTTATTTAAATTTATTGCACTAGTATTATGATAATAAATTGGTGATTTTGAAATTGTTAATCCAAAATCTTTTAGGGTTTGTTGCATATAAATGACTTGAGAGAAAGCCAAAGCAGCAAAGATATATTCTGCTTCAGTTGTTGATAAAGAAACAGTGTTTTGCTTTTTATTAAACCATGAAACAAAAGAATACCCCAAAAAGTGATAAGTTCCACTTGTACTTTTTCGGTTAGATTTGCAACCAGCTTAACATATCTTATGATACGTTTAACATATCTTATGACATGTTTCACAGCTTTTAAGTGAGTCTCTTTGGGTTGAGATTGATATCTTGCACAGAGACAAACACTATGAATGATATAAGGTCTACTCGCAATGATATCGAGTAGTGATCCAATCATTCCCCTATATTGTTTTTGATTTAAAACTTTTGAAAGATCTTCTTTATTTAAATCTTCATCGATTGCCATAGGAGTGGGTTTTCCACTTGCAGTAGACATACCAAATTTACTAACTAGATCCCTAGCATATTTTTCTTGACTAATAAAAATACCATTATCTAATTATTTTATTTGAAGTCCTAAGAAGAAAGTCAGTTCACCTATATGGCTCATCTCAAACTCTTTTGTTATTATTTCAGAAAATTCTTTATTCATTTCATGATTAGTTGAACCAAAAATAGTATCATCTACATAAACTTGTACTAGTTGGATATCATTTTTATCTATTTTAATAAAAAGAGTATTATCTACTTTACCAATTTCAAAATTTGATTGTGATAAAAAAAGATCTTAGTCTGTCATACCATGCTCTAGGAGCTTGTTTCAGACCATATAAAGCTTTCTTAAATTTGAAAACATAGTTTGTAAATTTTTCATCTTCATAGAGTGGAGGTTGTTCAACATAAACTTCCTCTTTCACAAATCCATTTAGAAAAGCAGTTTTAACATCCATTTGAAATAATTTGAAATTATTATTGTTTGCGAAAGGAAGTAGTATTATAATGGTTTCTAATCTTGCTACAGGTGCAAAAGTTTCATCAAAATCTGTTCCTTCTCTTTGACAATAACCTTGTGCGACTAATCGAGCTGTATTTCTAACGACCTCACCTAGTTCATTCATTTTATTTTCATAAAACCATTTAGTTTCTACTATAGTTTTATCCTCGGGGCTAGGAACAAGTTCTCAAACATCATTTCTTGTGAATTGATTTAGTTCTCTTGCATAGCCAGAATCCATGAATCATCAGACGATGCTTCCTTTTGATTTTTAGGTTCAACAAATGACATAAAAGCTAAGTCACTCTGGTTATTTAGCTGATTTCTAGTTCTAACAACAGATTCAATATTTTCTATTATATTTTCTATAGGATGATCTTTTAAAAGCTTAACCTTTTTATTTGGATGAATAAGTTTATTATTTATTTCAATTGATTCATTATTTAGAGTAGCAAAATTTTCTTCATCATTAATTTGTTCAACATCCTTGAAATTTTCATCAAACGGAACATGCATTGTTTCTTCAATGGTATTAGTTCTTAAATTGAAAACTCTGTATGCTTTACTTCTATTAGAATATCCGATAAAGATTCCTTTGTCGGATTTAGGATCAAATTTAGCCAAATTGTCTTTTGTATTTAGAATAAAACATTTACTTCCAAAAAATTTAAATTAACGTACCTTTGGTTTCTTCTTGTAAACAAGTTCATAAAGTGTTTTATCAGTTAACGGTCTAATTAATATTCTATTCAAAATGTAGCAAGCAATAGCGACTACTTCAGCCCAAAAATATTTTGGTAAATTACTATCTGAAAGCATTGTTCTAACACACTCTTGAGTCGTCCTATTTTTACATTCTACCACTCCGTTTTGTTGTGGAGTTCTTGGAAAAGAAAAATTATGAGTTATTCCTTTTTTATTGCAGAATCTCTCAACATTTTCATTTTCAAATTCCCCACCGTGATCACTAGGAACAGTTATAATTTTTAAAGAAAGTTGGTTTTGAAGTCTTTTCGTAAAAAGTTTGAATAACTCAAAAGTATCAGTTTTATGTTTCATAGAAATTGTCCATATAAACCTAGAATAATCATCTATAATTACAAAGACATGTTTATTATGATTTATTCATTGAATTTGAGATGGACCAAATAAATCTAGATGAAGTAACTCAAGAGGTTTTGAAGTTGAAATCATATCTTTTAATTTAAAAGAACTCTTCCTTAGTTTTCCTAATTGACAAGCATCACATATACAACGTACTTTAAAATTCACTCTAGGAAGACCTTATAACGATCCTGACTTGGCCTTCGAAAATCGGCACTGAATACATTACTCATCTTCCAATGTCGCAGATCCAAACGTCGAATCTGGTTCGTCGGAGCTTATAACACAATTAAGTAAACCACACAGGGGAAGAAAAAGAATAATACATTGATATACAGCATTGATACAATATCTGATACAACAGATGATACAATAAATATCAATATACATCAGAGATATGATACAATAAAATAGCAGCGGAAAAGAAAAATAGATAACACTAGTAGCGGAACAAATAACTCTAAGATGGTCTTCAAGAGAGAACTCCAGCAGCAGCTTGATCCAACATCACATTTCACTAAGACAAGCAAGTCTCGTCCACTTCCAAAGATTGAACTAGCTCCAGATAATCTACTAAACCTAGCTATCTGAAAAACCCACTCTAGACTGCCCATGTGGAAAAATTTTGAGCACCCAGAGTTTAGGAAAGAAGCAATAAACTCTGGATCGGTCATGGGACTGGTGTGAGTAACAAAAACAGTTTATCTTTAAAAATAAACAAAGAAATATTTTAAAATAGATCCACAATGCTTTTAGAAAATGTAACTACCATAAGACCTCCTGCCACACACACAATGCAAACGCAGAATTGGAGGAGATTTCTACTTATGATAGCCTAACATGCTTGATACGTGAATTTCTTTGATATTATTACTATAAGTGAAAAGTGCAGGAAAACATTTCGAAAGTAGAATATAAATCTTAGCCAGCATAGGTACCATTATATTATGCCTACTATAGCTACCATTTTAAATGGCAGGTTCTACAACTAAAACCGTACAAGGCTCGTATTGTTTCTTTGGATTTTCAACAGATGGTCAGGCCAAGGAACTTCCCATTGCCACATGGAAACGCCTCTGGAAAGACGCCCCGAGAACCTATCCGGATCTCTGCCAACACAAGGTCGGGTTACCCCTAACTGGGTAACTACTGACACGAGTATGCCATCCCCCGGTCGTAACCAACCTTTATCCAGGGCCCCAGCAACAAATCACAAAGTAATATATATATCTGTGATATCCACATAAGTTAAGTATCTGGGCTCCATACCATGATAACACTTCTATCCAGAAGGAAATGCACATACCCTAAGGGGCGCTGCCCCCAATAACCTTGCCACATCTTTCCTGTTTCGACCATTTCGGTGTGTGAGGTTCGATGAAGTCTCGTCTACAAAGCTACGCTTTTTACAAAACCCATGCTTTGATCAACAAATGATCAGTAAAACTCAGCATGCCACATTACCAAATTGGGAATATATCACTGATAACCTTCACATAACCTCTGAGCTCGTATGACTCAGAGAAGGGTGTTAAGCTAAGAGAATAAATTCTCCGCCACCAATAGAAATGCATTTGAAAGAAATCTTCTTTATATCTCAAATGTAATGTCAAACATACTATCCATACAAGTCTATTCTGGGTTCGAACAGAACAGAAGGCACTTCCGAAGAAGCTGTTGAAATCCGGGCATTCACAATCCCGATTGGACTTCCCATCACTTAGGGAATCTCTATACCGGCGCGACTCGGTGCAGAGACAATCAACGAGTTATCCTTTCGTTCTCGAAAATACCCGGTCTTCACCACCGGTCTTCAAATGCTATCTATAACGACGTATCATTATTCGTAATGGGTTACATGATGCAAAGGTCCTTTCCCGGCTAAACTGAATAGTGACTGCAACATTTAAAACATGTGGATATGAGATTTAAATTAAGTCACAACTTAATAATTCAAAAATTTCTTTCAAATGGTTTAAACCAATTACCATTTCAAATGTTTTAAACAAAAATATTTATTTCATAAAGTTCACCTAGTTTCACCAAGATTCATTTCAAAACAATTCCCATTCCAATTGGATTTACTCAATTAAAATCTTTAAATTAAAGATTTAACTTATAGCTTTCAAACCGTTTCCATAACTTGGAAAATCATTTTCATTTTTAACTTGAAATCCCTTTTAACATAATTTGGAAGTTCATTACTTATGTGAAAGCTTTTATTATTTGAAAACAAACGGTTTTCGTTTCAGAAAAAAATCCGATTTTATTTGCACGAGTTAAAGTCTTTGAATATACATTCAAATTTCCAAATCAATACATTGAAAAAATGGTTTAACCCATACATAACTAGTATAACATCTTTAATCCCTAGTTTCAAATCATAGAGTTCAATTCCAAATTTTGAATTTAAGTTTAAATCAAATTATTTAAATTCCAAAACTTAATCAAGTTATTCAAAATAAATTTCATCTTTAAAATTCCATTTCAAAAGATTTTCACTTTTAACCCAATCCATTTCCAAAACATTTGAATTTAAAAATTCAAATTTAAAACTATTTCAAAAATCTGTGACAATCGATTTCCTCGTGAAATCCATATTTGTGTGTGCATAAGTGTGGTCCAGGGGTTTAACACAATAGTGCAACATCATTCAATCATCACAGATTAAAACATAGAAATATAGTTGATAAGCAACATAAACTATAACGCTTATCTTACAGATCACCGATATATATCACAAGTAATAAATTTCATCATAGATAATTAGTTGTATTTTAGATCACCACACAAATCAGGATATATCACAAAACATCAGACATTGGGAACATCAACAATTCAACCATTCAACAAGATTTAAACATTCATAGGTAAAATTTATTAATCAACTGATTAATCTAGATCAGATCTATTACTTGTTATTAATCCTGGTTACTTAACATAAGTTAATTCAAATCATCTGAGATAAATTTCCTTTTAATTACTAACTAACCATCCTTAATTTATGAATCAATTAATCTTTAACTTCTAAATAAATCTTAGTTAATAACCTTTATTAATGATTAAAATTTCTTTAATTACTTTGCTAAAGAAATTCACTCATATTGATCATTATTGATTATAAATTGAATAACCATCAAGAACTCTTTTATTAATCCTAATTTTTTAGTTAATTAAGTACTTAACAATAACTAAATTAATTCTTAATTACTTTCTAAAATAAATAATTAATTAATATTAATTATTCAACTTAATTCACATTTTATGAGTATTCTTTAACTTGTTGAAAATCAATGTATTTCTAACTACAAACTTAAATATTAACAAATTACATACTTAACTTGAAGTAATCACTTAATTTGGAGTAATACTAATTAAGTGTAAAAAAACATTATTATGTATTAACTAAGATAATTAAACTTGTACTAAGTTTTAACTTAAAACTGTTAAACACGACTAAGTTTTACAGTATTTAAAATTTGATAAAAACTGTTACTTAACTTTACTTCATTTATTATATTTGCAGTTATGAAACCCGATCATTTCCCTGATCAAACTCGAGTGTTGCTTCGAGTTGCTCGTCCAATTCCCCCGAGACACAATCCCAGGTACTTCGAGCCCAAACTCGAAGTTACTCGAGGAAACTCGAGTTCCCTTCCCCGATCAACCATTTAATATACACTTTAATAATTTAAAGTTATTTAAAACAATTTAAAATTTTAAAACTTCCTTTTTTATTTTAATTCTATGAAACAAACTAAGTCTGATTTCTTATTAAACTTGGTCAAACTTTACTTTTAAATTTCCTTTCAGATTCAAAAGAAAAATCCCAAACATGTTTTAAAAACCTGTAGCTTGGAATCTACCCAAACCCACCCTAATCTACTTCGAGCAACCCATCTGATTCCTTCGAGTACAACTTCGAGTACAACTCTTAGCCCACAACAACACTTCACTTCTGATATGCACTGATGCCCACGTGCACCTGCACCACTGCCGGAGCCACCTTCGATCTTCGCCACACCCTCCAGCACTTCACCCTTCATCACCGCAACACACTTTGACCATCAAACCATCACCATCAGCCTCAAATCAAAATTGAGCTACTCAGTAAAACTGGAACCCAAATCAGTCGCTAACAAAACCCTTCATCCACCTCGCTTCGACCACCAGAGGTCGAAATACTTTGACCACAATCTGTCGACACCCCACGGCACCTTTACCCCGAGTCCCAAAGCACTCGATCGACCAGAGTAGAAGAAATGATCCAAAGTTCAAGCTTGTTCCAAAACTATGGTTCAAAAAGAAAAATGCTCGCCGCCATTACCACCGTGCCTGGATCACCCTCCTGACATTTTTGCCAACACCTCTACTCACTCCACTACAACCAGATGGAACCCCGACTTCTCAGATTGTCGAGATCACCAGAGGCGACCCAAAACTCCATTTCCAGTTCAATTCGAACTGCTCTCAAATGCTAACTCTAAAAATTGTAATTTCACTTCTAAAAATCGAATTTTTGGATAAGGTTTCAATTAATGTTCCTGGATTGCTGAATTGAAATGTTCGAGTTTCCACTAATATCAAACTTGTTCTATCCTTTTGGATTTTTAGAGATATCTGATATTTAGTTTACTTAATTATAATTTTTAATAATAATATATGTTGAAACAATCAACTTTTGATTGAATCTTAAATCCTAACAAAGGTTTGTTCAAGACATTTTTGATTTCTTGTTTCAATCAGGAGCCTGGAAAACTAAAAAAACAGGGTAACACAAAAATACACTACATGCACACAATTATTTATACAAACTAATTTCATATCATCATCATCACAGGCACACAAGCAACAACCTGTAACTAGATTAGGGATTGATAAATTTGCTCACATTGATTTTTCTAGAAATAAGAACAGAGCATGCTTTGATGTTGAAAGCAGTTTTGAATTTGCAGACTGCAAACTTGAAACTGAAATGCTCTTGAAAACTTGAATGCATGCAAAGGATTTGAGTTGAAGTTGAAATTTTTTATGGTTTTTAAGATGTTGTTTACTACAAAAAATTTCACAGCTTTGAAGATGGACGAACTAAAATGAGGATTGATATATAGGAAATGAAAAGTTGACAGGGTATATAATTTTTGTATATGGTGGTGATATTATAATGTTTGTACAATCCAGAATAAGGCTGAAAACAGTTTTCAACATTTTCGAATGACTTGTTTGTGCTAGCATTTAATGCATGAGTACCTTATGCTTTTCATCCTTACCTATTTTGCAAGCTACACTTACATATTTCGGTGGCTAAAGATACTTGTACATATTTGAATGCATTACTTTAAATGTTATGAGATGATATAATTTGAGCTGGGATTTATTATACTTGATATATTTGTTTCTTTTGTCTTGTTTGCTTTTCCAGGTTGATGCATTTTATTATCTTATTTTTTTATGCTTTGTTTACAAGTTCATGCTATTTTAATTTTATATGCAGTTTTGTTTCTTCTATGTGTTTACTTGTTTTGTTTCAAATTTAAATGCACCTAGGTATTGTTGTCTTGTTCTGCTCCTTATGTATTTGTGTTAGCGTTCATACTTATATCTGAATGTATTATATTTTCCTTTCTTTTCTTTTACTTTGTCTCATTGCTTAATAATATAAATAAATTTCCATAGTTAACATGATATTAGAATTTATCTAATATATTTACTTTATATTTTACATAATTTTATTAATATGTTATTTGACTTTATATTTTACAATTTATCTTATATATATATATATATATATATATATCCATTTCTATTTCTAGTTTAAATATTTAATTGTCTTGTATGTCTTATACTTATTATTTCTTATTTTACATTTGCAATAAAATAAACACACACATTTTTTATTTGAATTCGAAGAAACTCGAATTCTATCTACCGATAAATTTTGCAATTTTATTCAAAAATTAAATTAATTATCAATTATTCAAAAATTAAATTATTTATCAATTTAAACTCAATTAAAATCCGGGATCATTACAGATTCCCCCCTTAAAGAAATTTCGTCCTCGAAATTTACAGGCACGAAAACAACAATGATAGAGAAATATCTTTCCAAATCAAACTAAATATTTATTTTGCATTTGGCTTACCAAATCAGAATATCATCAATAGATACAAGAAAGAATCTATTAAGTTTTTTCATAATATACTCGGGTCATCCAGATCTACGAAATATGCAGGCACTGGTTAGTTTGAAGGGATAACTAACGGTTCGTAGAATATCGAGACCCAAACAATAGATAAATGGATTTAAATCTTTCACAATTTCCAAACATCGGATATGGATTCCAAACTTTAGTCGGAATAGTTATACTTTGGGGTATATATATATATATATATATATATATATCTTGCCCCTCTTCGGACTTCGATCTACCCAAGAAATTAGATTAAAATTTCAAATTTTGGTTTTAAACGAAATCGTTTTACCGATTCAATTAAAATTTAGCTTCATATTCTTTTAATAAATCTAACTCAATTTAAAATTTCCAAATTTATTTAAAATTTCCAAATTTATTTAAAATTTCAATTTCAAATTTCCAAATCATATTCATTAAAGTTTAAAATCAAAAACTGATAAGAAACCGATGAAGATACGAAGTAAAAATTTCCTACAATGATTCGTAGTGCATCATCACACCAAAACTTCTTTCTGGAGCTATCACGAAGAAATCAAAAGAATTTCGAAAGGCGAATCAAAGGAGATTGAGAAGAAAATTATTTCCACTGTCGCAGGGTATTGACCATATGAAGTGGTAATCCGCTGTCCCCTATCTTGTTCTCTTCTTGCACTCATACTCACTATCAGTGGATAGTAAGAGAATTTACTAAGGCATTCAAACGGATATCTTAGAGATTACTCATTCTAGAGTATACTTCACCCTATCTCTAATAAGCTACTTAACGTGTTATACTCTGAGCTAAAGTTCAACATTAGCTCTGATACCACTTATAACGATCCTGACTCGGCCTTCGAAAATCGACACCGAATACGTTACTCATCTTCCAATGTCGCACATCCATACATCGAATCTGGTTCGCCGGAGCTTATAACACAATTAAGTAAACAACACAGCGGAAGAAAAAGAATAATTCATTGATATACAACATTGATACAATATCTGATACAATAGATGCTACAATGAATATCAATATACATCAGAGATATGGTACAATAAAATAGCAGCGGAAAAGAAAAATAGATAACACTAGCAGCGGAACAAATAACTCTAAGATGGTCTTCAAGAGAGAACTCCAGCAGCAGTTCGATCCAACATCACATTTCACTAAGACAAGCAAGTCTCGTCCACTTCCAAAGATTGAACTAGCTCCAGATAATCTACTAAACCTATCTATCTGAAAAACCCAACTCTAGACTGCCCGTGTAGAAAATTTTTGAGCGCCTAGAGTTTAGGAAAGAAACAATAAACTCTGGATCAGTCATGGGACTGGTGTGAGTAACAAAAACATTTTATCTTTAAAAATAAACAATGAAATATTTTAAAATAGATCTGTATTGCTTTTAGAAAATGTAACTACCATTAGACCTCCTGCCATACACACAATGCAAACCCAGAATTGGAGGAGATTTCTTCTTATGATAGTCTAACATGCTTGATACGTGAATTTCTTTGATATTATTACTATAAGTGCAAAGTTCATGAAAACATTTCGAAAGTAGAATATAAATCTTAGCCAGCATAGGTGCCATTATATTATGCCTACTATAGCTACCATTTTAAATGGCAGGTTCTACAACTAAAACCACACAAGGCTCGTACTGTTTCTTTGGATTTCTAACAAATGGTCAGGCTAAGGAATTTCCCATTGCCACATGGAAACGCCTCTGGAAAGACGCCCCGAGAACTTAACCGGATCTCTGCCAACACAAGGCCGGGTTACCCCTAACTGGGTAACTACTGACACGAGTATGTCATCCACTGTTCGTAACCAACCTTTATACGGGGCCCCGGTAACAAATCACAAAGTAATATATATATCGGCGATATCCATATAAGTTAAGTATCTGGGCCCCATACCATGATACCACTTCTATCCAGAAGGAAATGCACATACCCTAAGGGGCGCTACCCCCAATAACCTTCCCGCATCTTTCCTGTTTCGACCATTTTGGGATGTGAGGTTCAACGAAGTCTCGTCCACAAAGCTATGCTTTTTACAAAAGCCACGCTTTGATCAACAAATGATAAGCAAAACTCAGCATGCCACATTACCAAATTGGGAATATATCACTGATAATCTTCAACAACATAACCTCTGAGCTCGTACGTCTCAGAGAAGGGTGTTAAGCTAAGAGAATAAATTCTCCGCCACCAACAGAAATGCATTTGAAAGAAATCTGCTTTATATCTAAAATGTAATGTCAAACATACTATCCATACAAGTAGGTTCTGGGTTCGAACAGAATCGAAGGCACTTTCGAAGAAGCCCTTGAAATCCGGGTGTTCACAATCCCGATCGGACATCCCATCACTTAGGGAATCTCTATACCGGCGCGACTCGGTGCAGAGACAATCAACGAGTTATCCTTTCGTTCTCGAAAATACCCGGTCTTCACCACCGGTCTTCAAATGCTATCCATAATGACGTATCATTATTCGGAATGGGTTATATGACACAAAGGTCCTTTCCCGACTAAACCGAATAGTGAGCGCAACATTTAAAACATATAGATATGGGATTTCAATTAAGCCACAACTTAATAATTCAAAACTTTCTTTCAAATGGTTTAAACCAATTACCAATTCAAATCTTTTAAACAAAAAGATTTATTTCATAAAGTTCACCTAGTTTCCCAAAGATTCATTTCAAAACAATTCCCATTCCAATTGGATTTACTCGTTTAAAATCTTTAAATTAAAGATTTAACTTATACCTTTCGAACCGTTTCCATAACTTGGAAAATCATTTTCATTTTTAACTTGAAATCCCTTTTAACACAATTTGGAAGTTCATTAATTATGTGAAAGCTTTTATTATTTGAAAACAAACGGCTTTTGTTTCAGAAAAAAAATTTGATTTTATTTTCACGAGTTAAAGTCTTTGAATATACATTCAAATTTCCAAATCAATACACTAAAAAAATGGTTAACCCATATATAACTAGTATAACATCTTTAATCCCTAGTTTCAAATCATAGAGTTCAATTCCAAATTTTGAATTTAAGTTTTAATTCAAGTTATTCAAAATAAATTTCATCTTTAAAATTCCATTTCAAAAGCTTTTCACTTTTAACCCAATCCATTTCCAAAACATTTGAATTTAAAAATTCAAATTTAAAACTATTTCAAAAATCTGTGACTTAACCGATTTCCTCGTGAAATCCATATTTGTGTGTGTATAAGTGTGGTCCGGGGGTTTAACACAATAGTGCAACATCATTCAATCATCACAGATTAAAACATAGAAATATTGTTGATCAGCAGTATAAACTATAACGCTTATCTTACAGATCACAGATATATATCACAAGTAATAAATTTCATCACAGACAATTTATCATATTTTAGATCACCACGCAAATCAGGATATATCACAAAACATCAGACATCGGGAATATCAACAATTCAACCATTCAATAAGATCTAAACATTCATAGGTAAAATTTATTAATCAACTGATTAATCTAGATCAGATGTATTACTTGTCATTAATCCTGGTTACTTAAAATAAGTTAATTTCAAATCATCTGAGATAAATTTCCTTTTAACTATTAACTAACCATCCTTAATTTATGAATCAATTAATCTTTAACTTCTAAGTAAATCTTAGTTAATAACCTTTATTAACGATTAAAATTTCTTTAATTACTTTGCTAAAGAAATTCACTCATATTGATCATTATTGATTATAAATTGAATAACCATCAAGAACTCCTTTATTAATCCTAATTATTTAGTTAATTAAGTACCTAACAATAACTAGATTAATTCTTAATTACTTTCTAAAATAATTAATTAATTATTATTAATTATTCAACTTAATTAACATTTTATGAGTCTTCTTTAACTTGTTGAAAATCAATGTATTTCTAACTACAAACTTAAATATTAACAAATTACATACTTAACTTGAAGCAATTACTTAATTTGGAGTATTACTAATTAAGTGTAAAAAACATTATTATGTATTAACTAAGATAATTAAACTTGTATTAAGTTTTAACTTAAAACTGTTAAACACGATTAAGTTTTACAGTATTTAAAATTTGATAAAAACTGTTACTTAACTTTACTTCTTTTATTTTATTTGCAGTTATGAAACCCGATCATTTCCCTGATCAAACTCGAGTGTTGCTTCGAGTTGCTCGTCCATTCCCCTGAGACAAAATCCTAGGTACTTCGAGCCCAAACACCAAGTTACTCAAGGAAACTCGAGTTCCCTTCCCCGATCAACCATTTAATATACACTTTAACAATTTAAAGTTATTTAAAACAATTCAAAAATTTAAAACTTCCTTTTTTATTTTAATTCTATGAAACAAACTAAGTCTGATTTCTTATTAAACTTGGTCAAACTTTACTTTCAAATTTCCTTTCAGATTCAAAAGAAAAATCCCAAACAGGTTTTAAAACCTGTAGCTTGTAATCTACCTAAACCCACCCTAATCTACTTCGAGCAACCCATCTGATTCCTTCGAGTAAAACTTCGAGTACAACTCTCGGCCTACAACAACCCTACACTTCTGATATGCACTGATGCCCACTGTGCACCTGCACCACTGCCGGAGCCACCTCCGATCTTTGCCACACCCTCCAGCACTTCACCCCTCATCACCGCAACACACTTCGACCATCAAACCATCTCCATCAGCCACAAATCAAAATCGAGCTACTCGGTAAAACTGGAACCCAAATCAGTCGCTAACAAAACCCTTCGTCCACCTCGCTTCGACCACCAGAGGTCGAAATACTTTGACCATAATCTGTCGATACCCCACGGCACCTTTACCCCGAGTCCCAAAGCACTCGATCGACCGAAGTAGAAGAAATGATCCAAAGTTCAAGCTTGTTCCAAAACTAGGGTTCAAAAAGAAAAATGCTCGCCGCCATTACCACCATGCCTGGATCACCCACCTGACATTTTTGCCAATACCTCTGCTCACTCCACTACAACCAGATGGAAACCCGACTTCTCAGATTGCCGGGATCACCAGAGGCGACCCAAAACTCCATTTCCAGTTCAATTCGAACTACTCTCAAATGCTAACTCGAAAAATTGTAATTTCACTTCTGAAAATCGTATTTTTGGATAAGGTTTCAACTAATGTTCCTGGATTGCTAAATTGAAATGTTCGAGTTTCCACTAATATCAAACTTGTTATGTCCTTTTGGATTTTTAGAGATATCTGATATTTAGTTTACTTAATTATAATTTTTAGTAATAATTTATATTGAAACAAACAACTTTTGATTGAATCTAAAATCCTAACAAAGGTTTGTTCAAGATATTTTTGATTTCTTGTTTCAATCAGGAGCCTGGAAAACTAAAAAAACAAGGTAACACAAAAATACACTACATGCACACAATTATTTATGCAAACTAATTTCATATCATCATCATCACAGGCACACAAGCAACAACCTGTAACTAGATTAGGGATTGATAAATTTGCTCATATTGATTTTTCCAGAAATAAGAACAGAGCATGCTTTGATGTTGAAAGCAGTTTTGAATTTGTAGGCTGCAAACTTGAAACTGAAATGCTCTTGAAAACTTGAATGCATGCAAAGGATTTGAGTTGAAATTGAATTTGTTTATGGTTTTTAAGATGTTGTTTACTACAAAAAAATTCACAACTTTGAAGATGGACGAACTAAAATGGGGATTGATATATAGGAAATGAAAAGTTGACAGGGTATATAATTTTTGTATAGGGTGGTGATATTATAATGTTTGTACAAACCAGAGTAAGGCTGAAAACAGTTTTCAACATTTTCGAATGACTTGTTTGTGCTAGCATTTAATGCATGAGTACCTTATGATTTTCAACCTTACCTATTTTGCAAGCTACACTTACATATTTCGGTGGCTAAAGATACTCGTACATATTTGAATGCATTACTTTAATTGTTATGAGATGATACAATTTGTGCTGGCATTTATTATACTTGATATATTTGTTTCTTTTGTCTTGTTTGCTTTTCCAGGTTGATGCATTTTATTATCTTCTTGTTTTATGCTTTGTTTACAAGTTCATGCTATTTTAATTGTATGTGCAGTTTTGTTTGTTCTATATGTTTACTTGTTTTGTTTCAAATTTAAATGTACCTAGGTATTGCTGTCTTGTTCTACTCCTTATGTATTTGTGTTAGTGTTCATACTTACATTTGAATGTATTATATTTTCCTTTCTTTTCTTTTACTTTGTCTCATTGCTTAATAATATAAATAAATTTCCATAGTTAACATGATATTAGAATTTATCTAATATATTTACTTTATATTTTACATAATTTTATTAATATGTTATTTGACTTTATATTTTAGAGTTTATCTTATATATATATATATATATATATATATATTCATTTATATTTCTAATTTAAATATTTAATTGTCTTTTATGTCTTATACTTATTATTTCTTATTTTACATTTGCAATAAAATAAACACACACATTTTTTATTTGAATTCGGAGAAACTCGAATTCTATTTGCCGATAAATTTTGCAATTTTATTCAAAAATTAAATTAATTATCAATTATTCAAAATTTAAATTATTTATCTATTTAAACTCAATTAAAATCCGGGATCGTTACAGACCTCTTACAAGATCTAGTTTAGAAAGTCTAGATAAAAATTTAAAATTCAAATGCCCAAATCTTTTATGCCAAATCCAAGGGTCACTTGTATTCGCCAAAGGACATAGATTATCATTTGATATTTTCATACTAAGAATATAAATATTTTTCTATCTAATTCCTTCAAATATACTATTTGAATTATTATCTTCGATGTGACATTTATCTTTTTCAAATTTAATCTTGTATCCTTTTTCGCAAAGTTGACTAATGCTAAGCAGATTGTGTTTCAGATTTTTAACTAATATAACATTAGAAATAGTAAAAGTTTTAGAGTTACCGACATTGCCGATGCCAATCATATATCCTTTTGAGTTGTCCCCAAAACTAACCAATCGTCCATCTTTATAGATAATATCATTCAGCATATCTAGATTTCCAGTCATGTGTCTTGAACATCCACTATCAAGTATCCACTTATTCTACTTGATTTGCACAATTTATCCTTTGCGTGTTGATTCTTCAAAAGCCATCTAACATTTTTCTTTCTGAACAGAATACAAACTCGGTGGATAACTTGATTTTCTATAATAACTATATGCAGACTTATGAGACAATGATGATCTGAATAGTTGTAAGTTAGTGTTAACAAAATCCCCAAAAATAACCATTCTAAAAACTTTTCAAAATTCAGATTATGAAAACTTTGAAAACCATGCTCTGATATCAAATGTGAGAAATGCAGATTATGGATCTTAAGGCTGGAATAACACTAGAGCGGGGGTGAATAGTGTTATATGGATTTTGTAAATCTTTTTGAATCCTATGTAATTTACTCACCAACAAATGCAATTCACAAACATAGATATAACCACAGAATCAAACACAAATGCAAATACTAAATAAAAGCAGTAAAGGAAAGAACACGCCAGAATTTTATACTGGTTCGAAGTTACCCGGCATCCAGTCCCGCATAATTGTATGGATTTCTTTTCAAAATAATCTCCCAGATTACACCCTCGGTTTCAAGGCTACGAGGTACACCCTCCTATATTCGTGTCCGAGGCAAACTCTCTTGATTTAACCATGCCACAAGATCACCTAATCGACTTTCGGGGCAACGATCACACCCAATTGATTTCAAGGCTCAACCGCACCTTTTACTCAACAGTTTGATTTACAAATGATCCTATAACTCTGAATAGCACTGAGATCTTATGAAGAGAGTGGCAGGGAATCAAACAAGAGATAATCAAGTTTGATTCACTTGGTATTTCGGCAGAGTACATTTTTGGATTCTTTAGAATAAATGAAGAAGATGAAGAGGAGAGAAAACAAGTGAAATCTGAGTAAAAGTTCATTTAGAACTACTAGTATTTATAGGAGATCAATAGCCATATCTATTCATGGAAGGATATGACGAATAGACACTTCTTTTAAAAATTTGAATTTTGAATTTAAGGGAACCATGTCGACATGGGGGGGTTGAAGGATGTCGACATGCTCTAGGAAAAATTGGTGATTTTGATTTTCTTATTAAAATTGGTTACTATAATTTGTCAAAACAATTTCTAAACTTTGTAAATATATTTGAATATAGTTTAAACATATAAAAGTAATTTTTAATATATATAATCTTAATCTATAAAGTGATTTAAAATCTGAGTATATAAATATTTTAAAGCTAAATATTTAAAACAAGAGATGGTTTAAAAACAAGGACAATTTGAAATCAAAAATGATGTAAGTGCTAAATATTTAAAAAGAGACAGTTTAAAAACAAGGACAATGTTGAAATCCCTTTAACAGGCTCGAACTGGATTCCATTCAATTAATAAACTTTGAATAAATATGTAAGTGCTTTCAAGAAGTTTTAACATAATTCTAGACTCAATACTTATCTTATACTATTGAAATCTTGAACTCTTGATATCTTGATACTCATGAGTCTTTGTAACAACCCGATATTTTCATCCATTCTCAGACATACATGTCGGACTTGAATTGCTCAAAATATTGCATTGTAATTAAATTTGGAGCAAATAAAATCAATCATACAGAATCACAGACACAGAAATATCAGAATAACTTGCTGCGGAAATAAAAATACACCATAGTAGTTCATGAAGTTACTATAACAAAGTCTCAAAAACAAAATACATAATTTCAGTCTGAAAACAAATATAATAGAAATCCCAAATACATAGAAGTCTACTAATACAAGAGATGAAATAGATGAACTGAAACAGAAATAGATGAATAACTAGATAAGCAGAATCTCCAACGATTCTAACTCCAAAAGAGAAATCCAAAGCTAAGCCGTGAATACTCAAGCTGACCCGAGTGTAAAGTAAAACACAAAACACTCCAGTCAGGACATACATACTTATACAATGTAAACCAACTAAAGTGAACTGTAGTAATAATGCATAATAACTTAAAGGATGCTTGGGATCTCCCATCCTCTAAGGATCCATTAAACCGTCAATTAAATAGTAATAAACGCTATCATAGAAATGCCTATGTTAAAGTAAACTATGGAAATAATAGTGTTAATGTGGCTAGGGTAGCGTACAGCTGCAGCAATCGCTCACCTCTAGTCACACTATCAAATTGAAGGTATACATCCAAAATCACAAGGCATACAGCGGAGTGTACCCATGGTTAAAATTTCAAAATGGTATTTTATACTTCGAAAATCAAATATCATTTCAAAATTCAATATCATTTCAAATCCATGTTGAAATATCAAAATATCATATCCTTCAAAACCTCATTCATTTTTATTTAATTTAAATACCATTCCAAATCACATTTCACAATGGTTTATATTTCAAATCAAAATACTCCATTTAAACCAATAAAAATGAAGTTATTATACTAAAAAAATTCAAATATTCAATTCCCAACAATTTAGTTTTCTCAGAATTCATTTATTCACTTAAATTTATTAAAACGATGAAATTTCAACTTTCGCGGCATTTAGAAAATGCTACGGTAAGTTACATTTGAAAAACAATTCAATTAAGCAAAGACAGCATTTAAAACTGCTGTAATAGTGTTCAAGTTCTAGTTTCTACAACTACAGCACTTACAAAGTGTTGTAACATCACTTAGTTAAATTTTAGTTATAGTTCATTTGTATCAATTACAGCACTTTAAAATGTTGTAATGTCCTTTACTTATGAATTCAAGTTAACTTCAGAAATGATAGCATTTCTAAAATGCTGTTAATTAAATTCCAGATTTTCAATACAATTCCAGAAACAATTTAAACTTTGATTTTTAATTCTTTTAACTTATAAGATCGTATTTTCTCACTTAAAAATTGTTCATTTAAATACTCGTTAACTTATGATTTTTATAAAGTAAGTTTATACATAAAAATTAAATTTTGAAATAATTCACTTATTAAATTCAAGCATGCAAATTTCTATTCTTTATATTAAAAAAGTTAATTTAACACTTAAATTTCAATTTCTATTTCCAAATATAACTTATTTTTCATATTTTTTACTTAATTTAAAATTTCACTTTTAAACCAAACTCTCAAATTTCAAATTTAAGTTATATTTCAAATTTCGACTTTACCATTTATTTATTTCACTTTTTAACTTGTAGAAAATCATTAGCACTTTATAAAAATCATTTTTAATTCAATTTAAATCAAAATATCATAAATTTACATTTTGAAAATACTTTAAAAATTCCAGAATATATATATATATATAACCATGGGTCTGTATAATATTTTCCAACCTAGGTCAAGTGATAGGAATAATATATCATTTCAATCCGTAATTTACAAAGAAAAATATGGGTTCTATCATTTCAAACTCGCAATCCCAAGATAAAATGAAATAACAAAAATTGCTCAGGCCTATAATTTCAGCCCATAACGATTTTTCTTTATTCTAAAGTCCGTTCGGGTATGTATCATTTCAACCCATAGTGATCCTATTCTACAGGGAACTTGCAGTGTGATGAACATATATAAATAAATAGTATAGAATCATATAGCAGTAATAGATGATATGACAGGTTATAAACAGGGTAAACATCACATGATTTATATCACAGGCAGGTATAACATGATAATATTATTATATATATTCACATGTTGACAATTCACTAATTATATAAGTATAGATGTCGTGTGTGGATACTCACCTCTTAACACTGGAGTTAACAAATAAAGACACACATACAAAGATCCAGAAAGCATGACTACGGATTCAAGCGAGGGTAGAGCCAAAGTGATTATCTTGTACACAACAAACAAAACAAGATATTGCAAACATGAATTTACAACACAATATATCATTGAACAACCAGAAATAAAAACACAACAAAGAACTAAACAACACGACCTTGCTTTTACCACATCTATGCTTAGACATAGGGTTCAAATGCTCGGCCATGGCTATGTGTTTGGGTCAGGTATAGGTCAATATGGCTCGGCTTGGTAAGGAAATGAAGGGTAGTGGTGATAGTATGAAACATACATAAGGTCAAAGCAACATAGTGGGGTTTTGGTCACATTTCTTGGCTCGGCCATGTCAAGTGGTGGCTCGGCCTTGCTTTGTTCAGGCCTGGTGATGGTGCAGCAGCGGCCAAAGGTCATGTAGTGGCTGGTGGTGGTGGTTCTAGGGGTAGCGGAGAGGAGTATGTGAAGGTATGATGGCATATAGGGTCGGCTATGCTTGTTTTAAGGGAATGTTTGCTATTTTTGAGGAGTTTTCATCATAGGGGTGCCACGGCCTGCCATGGTCAGAGGAGTTGGAGGAGGAGCTGCCATGTATGGTAGAGGTAAAGGTGATGTGGTGTTGAAAAGGCTTATGGCCGAGCAAGATGAGAGAAAACAAGGCATAAAAACAATGAAGACAAAGATGAAAATAGAAAAAATGATGCCATGAACTTACCAGAAGAATTTCAGAAATTATTAATAGCCGAAAGTTTTGAGATGATAAAAACTTTCTCACATGAAAAAATGAAAGAGTATATGGCTAAATCAAGAAATATGAATGGCTACCAAATGAAAAGTCAATTGCAAAATGAAAGGACAAGGTAAGTGAAAAGTAATGGCATATGAAAAGTTTTTGACCCTTTATATTTCTTATTTCTTTTATTCATTTTAAAAAATTAAAAATGTAAGAAAATAAAATAGAAAACAAAAAAAATAAAGTAGGAAATAAGATAAATATATAATTTTAAGGAAGAATATAAGATAGATAAGAAAATAGCTAATAAATTGAAACTAGAATTTAAAAATTGAAAACAATATAAAATCAACATTTGAAAATTATAACTATTCCATTAAAATTGTTTTAAAAATAAAAATATATACCTAACATGTCATATAATACATATTAGAACATGATATGACAAATAAAAATATTATTTATATAAATTAAAACAAACAATTTTATTAAATAAATTAATTTACATACAATATTGTAAAAAGCATAACTTTCACAATATAAATCGAATTTCAACGAAATGAAAAGCAGTATTCTTGAAATTTAATTTATTTACATACTAAAAGATAAAATTAAAAAAATTCAATATTTAAATTTTAAATTTAAAAGCCAAAGTTTGACCTTGTTGACCAAAATTCACATTTTTGGAAAATATTCTATTTATTCATGTTTGGAACTATAACTCACACAAAAATCAAAATTTAGATTTAAAATAACAAAATTTATTCATTTTAATAAATAAAATAAAGTTTTTTTTAAATCAGAAATTCAATTTAAAGTAATTAAAATATACAAATAAAAATAATCACAAAATACAGGGTTGTTACACTCTCCCCTACTCAAATCTTTTTGTCCTCGAAAAGAACGAACAAGGAAAATAAGGAAAAGCAAGATAGACAAAGAAAATAGTACCTGGAAAAAAAAATTCCGGATTCGAAGCATGAATGCTCTCCTCCGTCCCCAGGTACAATCTCGATCATCAGTACTCCACTGTACTTTGATCAGACTAACAGATTTCCTTTTTAGCTGCTTCGTACCTCTGTCGACAATACGAAGTGGCTTCCTCTCAATAGTCAGTTTAGGCTAAATATTCAAACTATCAAGGGCAGAAGGCTGAACAAAAAGAGATGGCTCATGAAGATACCAGAGAAGATGTGAGACGTGGAATACATCATGCACTCCAGAAAGCTTCTCGGCAAATCCAAACGATAAGCCAAAGAACGAACTCTTTCCATAATGCAGAAAGGACACTCGAAGAGGAAGAAGGTAGGAATAGCTAGAAGGAAAAATACGCTGAAAGACAAGGATGAACCATTATTTTAAAACCATATAAATTTCAATTCAATTTTTTTTTATATTTATAACATTTTAAACATTTTATAATATGATGAATTCTCATTTGATTCAAATTTGTTAATTCGAAGTAAATAATATTTAAAACATTTTAAATTACTTAGGAAGGTAAAATAAATGATCAAAATATCCTTTATATAGTACTTTATCAAAATACTTCTATAACTCGATGTCTTAACAAGTTTACTCTTGATCCTGCAGACTCTGATTGTGCGTTGATCAGGCGCAAAGCTAGAATTCTCCAGGTACTTAGTAGACTTGTTTCAACACCCAGTGAAAATACTGAAAAACCTTTAAAAACAGATATGGAAAGTACAATCCAAACAAAACAACCAAACAAAAATATTGTCCAACCATGGGTCGTAGATACACAATGGTTACGCTAGGATCCCCCAGGAAACATCCGTACCCGTAAGCTATCTCAGCATGCGAATTACGCCGTGATGACTAGTAGACCGTAGATACACAATGGTTACGCCTAGATCCCGCAGGAAACATCTGTACCCTTAAGCTATCTCAGCCAGTGGATTTCGCTACTAAAAACAACCTGCATAGATCGCAGATACACAATGTTTACGCCTGGATCCCCCAGGAAACATCCGTACCTTCAAGACATCTCAGCCAGGCGAAATACGCTATACAGTCGCGCTCGTAAGACCGTGGAGATCACCATGGAATTCGATGGACACTTGAGTGCCATAACCGGAAAACCCAAATCAGAGAGAATAATATCGATAGAATGAATCCACAGTGTGGCCAAAAAGCGGATATCAAGTAGAAGGCACTTTCCACATCTTTACTTTGAAAATATGTATCATATAGTACCTTTCAAATCACTTTCAAATATCATATTTATATAAAGTCCATCATATATAAGTTTTCATTTTCAAATCGAATACTTTCCAAATCAATAGTATATTAAACCACACTTATATAGACTTCGATTATATAAGATTTCTCTTTCCAAATTGACTAGCTTTCCAAAAAGATAGTTTCAAATCAACTTCATACTTATACAAATCAATTTATATAAGTTCGGTAACTCCTAAATCAAGTATTTAACAAAACAAGATTTTCAATTTCAATTCCAATCAATAATGCTTTTTTTTTCAAAATCATATATGATTTCGCCAAATTATTTCTTCTAAATTATATATATTCAATTGCAAAGTTTCTTAAAACAGTAGATTTATAAAATGATCCAAATTTCCAAATCAACAAAATTTATGTCAAACAAATTCATTTCTAAAGTCATCATGTAAATGCTGGGTTTAAATTTCAATCTATTTTCGAAACCAAATCTTTTTCCAGAATCACTTATCTCCAAAATTATTACCAATTCTATAACCCTTCCTTTAACTCCTTTTATTTATTATTATTATTATCTTTTTTTGAAAGATCTTCTTTGCCTTTGAAAATTATTATATATATATATATATATAGTTTTATAAAAGATGTTACTAAGTTCAAACATTTAAACTAAATTTTATTCAAAATATTTTGGAAACTAAATTTTTATTCAAAATGTTTCAAAACTAAATTTCATATTGGTGTAATTCAAAATAGTTTTATTCATTAACTCAACAAAACAGTTTCAAACTTATTTAAATTATATACTAAACTTATATACTTTATCAACTTACATACAAAACTAAATTTAATTAACCTTGATTTGGAAGTGCTCGAACTTTAAAATAGTCGAAGAAACCAAATTTTCCAATCCATGAGTTGGAAATCAGCAACAAATCAGTAAATCAATTTCAATAGATAAGGTTATACCAAACAAATCTGAAACTCGAAGACTAAACACCAGCTTACTTTAAATCATTTCAAATATATATACATATATCTTTCGAAAATCAAATCATCCTTCGAAATATAAAATCAAAATTTGTTTCACAAAATCACTCACATAGCAAAGCTACTAAAGCGGCCTCTCCCCCACTCTGAAACTCGCAAATCAATGTCGATGATGCATGCACTCATCACTGAAATTATTTTCCAGCGACACGAGTGAGTTTAGGACTTCTATTTTCTTAAAACTTCTTCTGAAATCTCTTCGAAATCATTAGAATTCATTCGAATACATTTTAAATGTTTCTTATTCGGAAAATATCATTAAATCGTATTATTATTATATGTTTTCCAAAATCTTAAAACCGATTTCAAAACACCGGAGTTCGATTCCTCGAAATTCGAATTCAAAACCCTTCAGTTATAAATCATTTTTATATAAATCAAATTTCTTATAAATTTTTCAAAATTTCAAATCCGTTCAAAGCTTCAAATTTTCATTTTTAAAAGGTATAAAATCCCTATCGAAAACATTTCACTTTTATAAAATGTGGTCATCCTTATCAAAATAATAATTTCGATGTATGCATAATTTAAAAATACAACCAAACACAAATTTTCGAGGGATGATTCAAGGATGGGTTCCAAACAAACAGAGATTTAAATATAGAGGAACTCTAATTAAATAGAATTCTGGTTCGAAGATAAGCTCGAACGAAGATGAGATAATTTAATCACCAAATAGAAGATGGATAAGCCTTTATAAATCGCAGGCGACTTTAACCGGTCAACCGTGACTTCAAGAATATAATCAATACAGAAATCTAAGGCAAATCGACATTCGATCGCCAGAGATAGAATCCGGGTATAGCAGAAGGTTGATAGCATCGTAAACTGAGGATACAGAAATCTCCTGTGAATCAATGCCAATAGTATAGGAATTTCACCATTTTACAAATCATTCAAAGATTTCCGAAATCACCTATCTTTATAGAGGTCCTTCAAGTAGAGTTATGAAATGCTCCTAAATCAAAGGAATACAAATAGGGAAGACAAAACCTGATTTCAGAACAAGTGGGAGCGTTCCAAAGTTAAGGTATCCTAATCGATAAGAATTCTAACCAAGAGATTACTAACAAGGTGGATAAAGAAGGGATGAATTTTAGAAAATCTTGATTTCAAAATAAGAAAAAAAATTATACCAATATAATCTTTGAAAATCCTTTAAAATCATTTGGAAATCATTTTATACTTCGAAAATACTTTCTCTCACAAGGAAATGATTCTGAGATTGATTTCACTCATTTTAGGGTATTTCTACCCTATCTCTAATGAATTTTTGCTCTGCAGGGTATGGTTTTCCTAAAACCAAAGCTCTGATACCGAATGTAACAACACGATATTTTCAGCCATTCTCAGACATGCATGTCGGACTTGAATTGCTTAAAATACCGCATTGTAATTAAATTTGGAGCAAATAAAATCAATCATACAGAATCACAGATACAGAAATATCAGAATAACTAGCAGCGGAAATAAAAATACGCCATAGTAGTTCATGAAGCTACTATAACAAAGTCTCAAAAACAAAATAAATAATATCAGTCTGAAAAAGTATATAATAAAAATCCCGAATACATAGAAGTCTACTAATACAAGAGCTGAAATAGATGAACTGAAATAGAAATAGATGAATAACTAGATAAGTAGAATCTCCAGCTATACCTAGCTCCAGAAGAGAAATCCAAAGCCAAGCTGTGAATACTCAAGCTGACCCAAGTGTAAAGTAAAACACAGAATACTCGAGTTAGGACAGACATACTTATACAATGTAAACCAACTCAAGTGAACCGTCGTAATAATGCAAAATAACTTAAAGGATGCTTAGGATCGCCCATCCTCTGAGGATCCGTTAAACCGTCAATTAAACAGTAACAAACGCTATCATAGAAATGCCTATATTAAAGTGAACTATGCAAACAACAGTGTTAATGTGGCTAGGGTAGTGCAGAGCTGCAGCAATCGCTCACCTCTAATCACACTGTTAAATTGAATGTGTGCATCCAAAATCACAAGGCATACAGAGGAGTGTACCCGTGGTTAAAATTCCAAAATGGTATTTTATACTTCGAAAATCAAATATCATTTCAAAATTCAATATCATTCAAATCCATTTTAAATATCAAAATATCATATCCTTCCAAAACCTCATTCACTTTTATTTAATTTAAACACCATTCCAAATCTCATTTCACAATGGTTTGTATTTCAAATTAAAATACTCCATTTAAACCAATAAAAATGAAGTTATTATAACAAAAAAAATTCAAATATTCAATTCCCAAAAATTTAGTCTTTTCAGAATTCATTTATTCATTTAAATTTATTAAAACGGTGAAATTTCAGCTTTCGCAGCATTTAGAAAATGCTACAGTAAGTTACATTTGAAAAACAATTCAATTAAGCAAAGACAGCATTTAAAACTGCTGTAATAGTGTTCAAGTTTTAGTTTCTACAACTACAGCACTTACAAAGTGCTATAACATCACTTAGTTAAATTTTAGTTATAGTTCATTTGTATCAACTACAGCACTTTAAAATGCTGTAATATCCTTTACCTATGAATTCAAGTTAACTTCAGAAATGATAGCATTTTTGAAATGCTGTTAGTTAAATTCCAAATTTTCAATACAATTTCATAAACAATTTAAACTTTGATTTTTTTAATTCTTTTAACTTATAAAATCATATTTTCTAACTCAAAAATTGTTCATTTGAATACTCGTTAACTTATGATTTTTATAAAGTAAATTTTACATATAAAAATCAAATTTTTAAATAATTCACTTATTAAATTCAAGCATGCAAATTTCTAATCTTTATATTAAAAAAATTAACCTAACACTTAATTTTCAATTTCTATTTCCAAATATAACTTATTTTTCATTTTATTTACTTAATTGAAAATTTCACTTTTAAACCAAATTCTCAAATTTCAAATTTAAGTTATATTTCAAATTTCAACTTAACCATTCATTTATTTCGCTTTTTAACTCGTAGAAAATCATTAACTCTTTATAAAATCATTTTTAATTTAACTTAAATCAAAATATTATAAATTTACAATTTTAAAATACTTTAAAAATTCTAGAAAACATATATATAAACCACGGGTCTGTATAATATTTTCTAACCTAGGTCAAGTGATACGGATAATATATCATTTCAATCCGTAATTTAAAAAGAAAAATCCGGGTTCTATCATTTAAAACCCACAATCCCAAGATAAAATGAAATAAATAAATATCGCTCAGGCCTGTCATTTCAGCCTATAACGATTTTTCCCTATTCTAAAGTCCGTTCGGGTATGTATCATTTCAACCCATAGTGATCCTATTCTACAGGGAATTTGCAGTGTGATAAACAGATATAAATAAACAGTATAGCATCATATAGCAGTAATAGATGATATGATTGGTTATAAATAGAGTTAACATCACATGATTTATATCACAGGCAGGTATAACATGATAATATTATTCCACATATTCACATGTTGTCAATTCACTAATTATATAAGCATAGATGTCGTGTGTGAATACCCACCTCTTAACACTGGAGTTAACAAATTCAGACATGCAAACAAAGATCCAGAAAGCACGACTAAGGATTCAAGTAAGGGGAGAGCCAAAGTGATTCTCTTGTACACAACAAACAAAACAAGATATTGCAAACATGAATTCACAACACAATATATCATTGAACAACTAGAAATAAAAACACAACAAAGAACTAAACAACATTGCTTTTACCACATCTATGCTTGGCCATAGGGTTCAAATGCTGGGCCATGGCTATGTTTTTGGGTCTGGTATAGGTCAATATGGCTCGGCTTGGTAAGGAAATGAAGGGAAGTGATGATAGCATGAAACATACACAAGGTCAAAGCAACATAGTGGGGTTTTGGTCACATTTCTTAGCTCGACCATGTCAAGTGGTGGCTTGGCCTTACTTTGTTCAGGCCTGGCGATGGTGCAACAGCGGAAAAAGGTCATGCAGTGGCTGGTGGTGGTGGTTCTAGGGGTGGCCGAGAGAAATATGTGAAGGTATGATGGCATATAGGGTCGGCTATGCTTGTTTTAAGGAAATGTTTGCTATTTTTGAGGAGTTTTCATCACAGGGGTGCCACGGCCTGCCATGGTCAGAGGAGTTGGAGGAGGAGCTGCCATATATGGTGGAGGTGAAGGTGATGTGGTGGTGAAGAGGCTTATGGCCGAGCAAGATGAGAGAAAACAAGGCACAAAAACAGTGAAAACAAAGAAGAAAATAGAAAAAATGATGCCATGAACTTACCAAAGAAATTTCAAAAATTGTTGATGGTCGAAAGTTTTGAGATGAAAGAAACTTTCTCACGTGAAAAAATGAATGAATATATGGCTAAAGCAAGAAATATGAACGGCTACCCAAGGAAAAGTCAATTGCAAAATGAAAGGACAAAAGGTAAGTGAAAAGTCATGGCATATGAAAAGTTTTTGACCCATTATATTTCTTATTTCTTTTATTCATTTTAAACAAACCAAATGTAAGAAAATAAAATAGAAAACAAAAAAATAAAGTAGGAAAGAAAATAAATACATAATTTTAAGGAAGAATATAAAATAGATAAGAAAATAGTTAATAAATTGAAACTAGAATTTAAAAATCGAAAACAATATACAATCAGCATTTGAAAATTATAATTATACTTTAAAAAATGTTTTAAAATAAAAATATATACCTAAAATTTCATATAACACGTATTAGAACATGATATGACAAACAAAAATATTATTTATGTAAATTAAAACAAACAATTTTATTAAATAAATCAATTTACATACAATATTATAAAAAGCATAACTTTCACAATATAAATCGGATTTCAACGAAACGAAAAGTAGTACTCTTGAAATTTAATTTATTTTCATACTGAAACAAAAAATTCAAATATTCGAATTTTAAATTTAAAAGTCAAAGTTTGACCATATTGACCAAAATTCACATTTTTGGAAAATATTCTATTTATTCATGTTTGGAATTATAATTCACAAAAAAATCAAAATTTAGATTTAAAATTACAAAATTTATTCATTTTAATAAATAAAATAAAGTTTTTTAATCATAAATTCAATTTAAAATAATTAAAATATACAAATAAAAATAATTACAAAATACACGGTTGTTACAGTCTTCGATCTTGATATCTTCAGTCTTGAATCTCTATACTGTACAGTCTTCATTCTTGGTTCATGTATGGTTTTATCCTACATATATATATATATATATATCTAAACTATAATGTTAGTATTTATATTTTATAACAAGTCCTATGGTTGTTGTCATCAAAACCATCATCTCAAGGACAAACAACCAACGCTAGGACGACCAGTTCTAACCATTCTTGAATTATACCCTAAGGCACAATTCCTAAGAGAGACTTAGCATAATGGTCCTTGTCATAATATCCTATATTGTTTCGATGTTTGGCTCTGATACCAAGCTGTGATGCCCCACCTCTATACTTACACTAGCCAAGAACACTATGGGGTAATGCCATCGACTAGCACGAAGAATAAGGCCGTTGAGGAGCGATCATCTGTGTAATTGCTTTGTGCGAGTACCGATATTTCAGATAGTGTATCATGCATTCCATTTTAAGAGGAAATCTAACATATCAAATACAAACTCAAAGCAACTACGCAGTGGCTATGTGGCTTTTGGAAAAAAATATATGAAATAAGCATAACACAAAATCGGTCACAAATATTCATATCACAAAGGCGAAAATAAATATGAATATAATACATAGAAGTGAACATCATAGTGGTGGTCATACAAGATCTACTACATCATAAAATAATAGGTACAAGTACTAGACAAAAGAATATGTGTACATCAAGGAGTCTCTATCTCGAATGTATAAAAACCAAAACTACTAGGCTAAAGTAGTTAACCAAAAGTCAGATGACGGACCCTGCTAAGAAGTCAAGTGGAAGCACCTGAAATACCTCGGTCTGACCTGAGTATTATTTTAGAAGAAAAATAATAAATGGATCAATCTAACTATAATTATATTGTAAGTTGCGATATGACAGGAGATATGACAAATATACTTGATAACAACAAAAATCATACAATACCCCAAATTTTCTCAAACACCAAAAATAATGTCATATTCTTTATTTTATTCACCAAGTCACAAATATTAATAAAGCTTATCAATGCAAATCACAAATATTGGTGAAACATAAATTCCAAAAATCATCAATTAGAAATCCAGAAATCACAAAAAGGGGAGGCCAATCATAAACAAGAGCATGGAAACTCACCAACACGTGTATCATAAAGGAGACGCTATCTCATGCATTGCTAACCAATAGAGCCGTTGCAACGACGTAGTTATACGGTACGCCCGAGGAACCTGAAACTCAAATAAGCCAGAACAACGTCGTAGTACAACGAGCCCGATGAACCGAGGTCCATAAAATGGTTAAAAAACCATGGGTCGCTAGCGCATTAAAATGAGACGAAGCTCCATAGACGGGGTATAGTCCCCCACGCGGACAAAGAGACATTGTTCATCGCAAGTCTAAAGCATAAGATGATCATCATTGATCAAAAAGAAGTGTAAATTACACTAAGCTAGTAAATAAATGAGTTTAGTTTCATGTCCCATAACCACTGGCTTAGCTTCAATATTTACGAACAAATTGTAGATTTCAACTCAAAAATTGTCACAAGATTTCAATCGAATAAGTCCAAGAATTAACCGACGAAGTAAAGCAAGCGTTTCATACCACTTGTTTTGCTAAGTTGTTTAAATGGATTTCTCATACGAATGAGATAAAGGTTTGTATATACTAATAGAATTGGAAAACGGTTTTTAAAATAAGCTTTGTATTAAAAGTACCGTTGAAACCATTTTTGTGAAAATGTTTGAGTATTTACTACTAGTATAAAAACCTTTGTATTTTAAAGTGACGAATCATGGAAACGATTGTAAAAAACAATCTAACACCAAAAATCCACATTCAACGACGTGAATTAAAACTATGAAAATCGATATCAAATCTATCAAATGGATATTCTCAAAAACCAGAAAAGAAGTCATCAAAGTCGATAATAAATGACAACAACTAAATGGATCAACAAAAATGATAAGAAACAAAAATTCGCGCAAAAATAGACAAATCGACAAAAATTCAACATGACCGGACATTTGGTTGGTTTGACCAGACGTTTGACCTTAGGTTCTGCCTTTTTCTACATTCCTTATTTTTTTTCTCAGAAGCCCCAACCAGATATTTGAAACTTTCAGCTAGACGTCTGGTAGTCTGGGCCAGGGCAGAATTTGCCTAAGCCAATGATGGCCAAATCAATTCGAAGGTGATCAGACGAGCGATGGAGGCTAGGGATTTATGCCAAATGCAACCCAGCCCTATAGGCTCTTCGATACACCCCAAACGACATGTCCAAACATTCAAGGTAGAATCTTTTAATGATTTTGATTTCAAAATACCAAAATTGGAAAATTCACCAAAACCATTTCAAATCAAAAGCAACTGAATATGAAATAAATGTTTGGAATTCATACCTAACAACAATGAAAGCTATAGACATAGATGTGAGTTCAAGAACTCACCTTTAAACTCAAAAATAAGGAATGAGAAGCTCTAAAACAAAGCAATATCAATCTCTCTTCAACTTCACTTCAAGAACCTTCAATCTATGATCATACGCAATGAATATCCAAATTTAGGTTATAAGAAAAATCAATAATTGAAGGGGGATTGAGATGGAGAAGATAAAGAGCATGCTTACCTAAGCTTCTCCATGATTTTGGAATTTGAATTTGAATTTCCTAAAAGAACTAGGACTTAGGAATTTGTAATCTCCTCTCTTTCCCCCATTTTCCCATTTAGGTTGAGTGTTAGAAATTATTATGAGTAGAACAAAAGAAGGGAGAGGATTTAGGGTATTTTGTAGAAGAGTTCGGGTTAGCTTATTGAGTTAATGGGCTAGAACCCAACACAAAGCCTATATGAAAATACCAAAATCCTAACCAACTTCAAACATATCGATGTTTATACTTAAACAAGTTGTAAACATCGTTTTGAACTCAATGAAAGTGGTCTTGAGTCTAAATTCGACTATTTGCAAAAAGTCACATTTCGGACTTTAATTCAACTAACGATGCTAAATTTAAATATATGATCGTAAAAATGTAGGTTGTAACATAATTCAAGATTTTGGATTTGATATACAAATGAAATATGTATATATATGATTACAAATTGATTTGAAATAAAACCGAGTGTTTGAATTCTGAAATTGTAATTTAAGTGTTGGGTGGCAAATTATAAGAAGAATAAATTTTTGAACTTACAAGTTGAAAAATAGCATAGATAAGAAAGGAAAATCTAAAAGTTGTGATATGAAATTAAATGGAATTCAACTTAAGTTAAATAAATAACTTTTAAAGTAAATTGATTTGGATTTGAATTGAATTAATGAAGTGCATTAATGAAATGGAAGTTAACTTAAGCAAAGATAAATGGAATAAATAAATGAAGTGATTGTGATGATGAAAGAATTAATGAATTAATTAAATGGATTGGTTGTTAATTAGTTGAATGCAACTTATTGAATATGGAGAATATAAATGGGAGTGATAAAGGAATGTGTAAATGGATATAAATGTGAAGCAATGAATGTGAATTAGTTAAATGAAAATTAATTTGGCGTAAATGAATGGGATATTCATTTGAAGGTTTGTGAAACCGAAAGAAAATAAACTTTTGAACTTATAAACTGGAAAGGTGAATTTTAATATGAAATTAAAATTTTAACTTAAGCTAAGTAAATAAAATTGGATTGGATATCAAATTGAATTGGATATAGGGTTTGAATTGTAAAGTGGCTATATCACTATAAGTTATAAATTTTGAATGGAACAAAATTTAAGTGAAAAATTATGGAATTGTGAATTAATAAGTTTAAGTAACTTATTAATCTGAGAAAATGGAAAAGAAAACTCGATTAAATGGGTTAATTGATTTGTTAAAGGAATAGAAATTAAAATTTGAATTATAAACTGGAATTGAACCCAAATCACAACCAAATGAAGCAATGTTTGAGATAAAATTAGATTTTGAATTATAAAATGGAAATGAACTAATTGGATAAATTAATTAGTGAATTGAATATTGAAATGGAGTTAGGGCTAAATGGAATAGAATTGTAATTGTAATAACTCCATGGAATAAATATAGACTTGGGTTGTGGAAACCCAATCGATGATAATCGGAAATGGATTAATGGAGTAAACTAAGTTAATTAATTAGTGAATAGAATGGAATTTGATTTACAATGACTTGGTGTTAAAAATAGAATTGGATTTAATTTGTGTCGAATTTGAATATATTGTTTGCAAATATGAATTGAATGCTAATAAATTTTTGAGAATCATTCGTATTGAATGAAAGGGTATTTAAATTGATTGGAAGTTACTAATTGAAAGTTTGAACCTTATATTTGTTTATGCATTCAAAATATACATATCATGACATGTTGTGTAATGAAACATATGTGTTTTTAGTTAGTGAAATGAATGAAATGTTATTAAATTTCATATTTTTGGACTTACGTGTTTAAATTGAATAAGTACAGGTAGAGGAAGACTATTTGGATGTATTTTGGTTGCGTGATTGCATATTAATTGAGCAGGCTTGCTTAGTAACGCTAAAATAAGGTAAGCTTAGGATTTAGCGCGCGAAAGTATAAAAATAGCGATATATATTGTGTTTTCCAGCCATGAGAGCCGACGTATATCTTTTTATTATTTTTGTTATATTCCAAAAGGCTCTTTGAACAAGAGAGACTCTGTCAAAAATTTACGAAAATTTAGAGCGTTAGAAAAATTTTGAAAACTTTTATTAGCAAAAAAAATTGATTTCGAATTTTAATCGGAAATAAGGGATTGTGGTTTAGAAATGGAAACTAAATGTTTTGTATGGAACTAAAGGATTTAGAAAAGTGAAATATCAAGTTTCAATTAAGTGAGTTTTGATAAGTTAATGGATTCGGAGCATTTCTTCTACTTTAGCAATTTCGGGGACGAAATTCTTTAAGGGGGAAGGAATGTAAAGACCATGATTTTTCATCACTTGATTTTGAATATTTAAATGGTTTAAATATTGTATTTAAATGGTTTAAATATTGTATTTAAATTATTAATTGATTTTAAAAGTGGAATTATTAGTTGAATTTGAGAAAAAGATTTAAATTTCCAATATAGCGATTATCATAATACGGAAATGGTGAATAATTGAAATTTAAGTTGAATATGAATTAAAATAACTTCTAATGTAAATGTAAGTTCTATTTGAATTAGAATTGAGTTAGTAAGTTTCTGAAATTGAAATTTCAAATTATTTTATTAATTTTTGAAATCGTTGTTTTAATCGACGCGTTTAAATAGCGATCCAGAGCACAGTCTCGGAATTTGACGAAACTAGTTCTATTGGATCCGTGATAGTGTATTATTATCGGATTTCAAATTTTCTTAGCGATTGGATTTACCATTCGGTTGTACGGGATAGAAATGCATACAAATCAATATTGAAAATTTAATATAATAATCGGATTCAAAAATCTATTTTCCACATACCATCAAATTAGGTCCCGAAACTTGTTCCATTGTGTTCGGAATAGGGGTATAATATTAGAAAAGCTAGGCGGCATGCCTCGATATGGGTTCAGGATTTTAAGTTACTATAAGCGAGATATTTTAAAAAATTAAATAATATTATTAAAATTTAAAGTCAATCCCTATAATGTCTCTATCAGCCACACTAACTGTTATAATCGTACCTACCTTTCTTTCTTTAAAAGAAGCTTCTACCCACTTGTTAATCGATCAAACCAGAAAAAAGAAAGAGAAATTCAAAGTTGATTTTTGGAAAACAAAATTATTTGTATGGAAATGTGTGGCGTGGCTATGAAGTGAAGCAGGAGTTTGGTTTTGGGGATTAGAGATGGAATTAGGGTATTTCGTTCATGTATTTGGGTTTGGAGAGTTACATATCGTTAGTGGCCATGAATTCATGAAGTATAGCATAGGAATGGGCATCGCGACATGGATGGAATCGCCATAGTCGTATTTTTCAAGTAGGGGCCGAACGTGGTAAGAGGGTGATGGTAAGGTGCAGTTCGAGGAGGGGAAACGTTTGTCGGTAGTTAGGACGTCGATTGTTGGCCAATGCGATTAGGGAAGACAATCAAAGGTTAGTCAACGATTGAGGCATGGGTCGCGTTTTGCTCTAATCGACCAGACCTCGTATTTTGGGAGTCGTCGCGAAGCTCGCATAAAGGGGGTTACGTTGGAGATCGTCGTTCTTCTTTTAGCGATGGTTTTAGGCATGTCAGTGATACGGGGAGGGAGGGTTGCACGGTGTAGGAGCAGGAATCAGAAAGGTAAAAGGGGAAGAAGGTTTTAGTTTCTATTATGCGTAATTAAATTGTTAATTAAAGTAATTAGTAAATTAAAATCCAATTTAATAATTGAAAACTTATACATAGTGTAACTCTCTCGTATGGAGTCAGATTCAAACGCGGTTTGTCACGATGGTCTCACATCAATGTTAGCTTTGCAATGAATCTGATTTGAACGAATTTTGAATTTTTCAGAATTTTGGGTTAAAAATTGAATGCTAGTTCAATTTTAATTCAAAAATGAAATGCTTTGGCGACTATTAAAATCAAGGTGAGTAAAATGCACTCATTTAGATTTACTGGATTTAATTTACAATAATTAAAATGAATTATTAGATGATTAGTTGAATTGATATGTTATTACCGGTTGAGCGTTATATTATATTTATTAGTATATATATTAGTAGTTGGATATATTTCCTTCCTTGGAGCAAAACGTTATAATGGAAATTTAAAATAGATTTTTTTGAGAAGTTGAGTTTGTTTTAAGTAGGGATTTTTATGGATTAAACTATGTAGTTTAAACTACTTTGGTACTGGTATATTTTGGAAAATTGGTTAAATCAAATATTTAATATGGATTGAAATGAATTGTAGTTTTTATAATAAGCTTTGTAAATCTATTAGGATTATTTACAAATGATTTACAAATTAGTTATTGATGATTATTTAAAAAGTGCTTTGATATTTTAATAGTTACTTAATCATGATTTGAAATTAAATTATTATTCTTTAAAAATATTTATTTATATATATATGGTTTAAAAGTAAGTGATTGAGTGATTTATAAATACTCTCGAGATTTGTAAATCAAGCAATTAAATGGAGATGGTTTTGTAAGAGGAATTTTATAATGGATTTCTGGGAATTTGAGAAATTTCCAGAATATTTAGATACGGAAACTTTGAAAATGCATCCGAATTCATAAAAGAAGTTATGAATTGTTAGATAGGATTATAAATAAGTATAATCGGTTTCAGGAATTGTAAAAAGGAATTAATAAAATTCCATGGATTTATGAGATAAGTTATAAAATATTTCTTAAGTGTCGATATTAGAAATGATTTTTGAAAATAGACTTGCAATATTTTCTTAAGTACTGAAATAGAAGGTTTTGGAAATATTTTAGCAACGAAATGATTTGTATAGAAATATTTTCCTATGTAATGAATTATAAAGAGGATTTTGAAATATTTCTATGTGCTGGGATGGTTTGAAAATATCCTGTTATGGATTAAGTTTTGAAATTGTTTTCAAATATTAAATATTGAAAGAAATTTGAATATATATATATATATATATATATATTTGTAAAGATATTTGAAATGAATATTTTGAAAGATTTATAATATGGGCCTAGTGACTGCTTATGTGTGTAATTTGATAATTAAATAACTGACTATCAAATTTAGCCAAATTCGTTAAATCATTTCGAAGAGACCGGGATCAGTTTAATTAACCGAAAACAACTTAGATCCAGTTTGAGCATTACAAATTGTGATATCGTGAAGAAAATGAAGATGAAGTTCTTGGAGATGCGGTTTTTTTCAGACCAAAACAACTTGTATGGATGAATGTTATCATTGCATTGCTTGCCTAAAAGGCAGTGTCAGCATTCCATGTATGAATGCTATTCTTAAGGTAAAATGTAGCCTCAAGCCTCATCAATCGGGAATGACTAAAACATGGAAGATGCAGCAAGGTTAAGTGGGCCGCTCTCATTAGGGTATGATCATCACTTATCTAGAGTGGACATGTATCATCATCACCACTATCATTTGTTGCATTTCGGCGCCAATTACTGGTGATCATATTCAGTACTATCCAGGTCAGGGGTAGACCGGTCTTATGTTGGTAGGGGATCCAGGCGAGGTCCTCGGTGCATTTTTCTAAAGATGTACTAGTTAGGAATTGAGATGTTGGTTTTGATGACAACAACCTTTTTAACTTATTTTTTTATAAAATATATACTAACACTGTTGTCTAGATAGATATGTATATGCAAGATATATATATATGTAGGTACTGATTACTGAAGACTGATCAGTATAAAGACTCAAGACTCAAGATTGAAGACTTTAGAGTATCGAGATCAAGATTTCAAGAAATGTGTCTAGTTTTTGTTAAAACTTCATAATAGCATGGAAATCTTCACCCCGAATTTCATTTGGGATGGAACCCATTTCTACCTTCTTAGTGGCTTATAAACTCACGACAAGTAGCTTACAAACCCACGACAAGTGGTTTACAAACCCACGAACATCCTGGTTTTGCACAAGTTCTCAGGTCCTGACGTGATGAGATATTCTGCAGGAAGAAGCTTGCAAAACTACTTCAAAATGGTTTTTCAAAATGATTTTCAAAACTGTTTTTCAAAATGTTTTAGCCTAAAAAATTATGTTTTCAAATGATTTTCAAAAAGATGTTTTAGCCTTAAAATATTCTTTTTTTTGTTTTGAAATAAACTCTGTTTTTACTCTAGAATCATCTTATCTTGTTTTCCTTTCTATACCATTTACAAAACAAATTTTACATTGTTTTTAACATAGGGATGTCGACATCATGGGATACCCTATGTCGACATGGTGGCCATTGAATTCAAAAGTTTTAATTTTCAAAAGAAGTGATTCGTTTAAATCTCTTCACGAATGGTTATGACCGTTGGTGCTTTACAAATAGCCTTCACAAACAAAATTTTTAACTAACTAATTTCATATTTTCTTCACTTCTTCTTCTTCTCCACAAATCTATATTCTAAAATTTTCATATTTTTAAGACCGCGCCGAAATTCTGCCGAATTCTCAAGTGAATCAAATTAAAATCTCATTGTTGTTGGATTCTATGCCCTCTCTCGAAGATCAAAGTGCTATTCAGAGTTACAGGATCAATTTGTAATCAAAAGTTTATCGAGTTTCTTTATAAGGTGTGATTGTGCTTGGAAATCAATTGGGTAATCTTGTGGCCCATAAATCAAGAGGGTTTGCCCTAGGTACGGAACGGCGGGTCGTTACAATGCATACTTGCATATATACAGAATCACACACACATACATTTACATACACATATATATGTATATGTATATGTATATGTATATGTATACATATATATATATATATGTATATGTATGTATGTATGTATGTATGTATGTACATATATATTGCATACGTGTATATATATATATATATGTATATATTAACATAAAAAATTATTTTTATTTAGGATGCGAGCTTCATAAATATAAATATATAAAGGGAAAGTCTATTTAGACACAAAGTATGGACAAAATTGGTGACACAATTGATCTTCACCATTAGGTTTCCCCCAAATTTCCACCTTCTATATAAGGACAAAAATTCTAACGTCTGAGATACTTTGTGTCCCCTATTTGTGTCTAATTTTGTGTCTAAATGGCTGTCCCAATATATAAATAAATAAATGTGGGCCGAAATAAAAAAAATATAAATATATATATTTGTATAAATATATACATATTAGTCTTTATATACACACATATTTACACATATGATAAATTGTAATTATGTTACACAATATACAACAAACACATTACATATGATGTGATCGTAAATCCCAAAGATCGCATATGCACCTTGATGCAGCGCGATTTACAAACTCACTGGAATTGAAGTGCTCAAGTTTCTTAGGTCATTCGGATGAAGCCCCGGTTTTAGGTCGCTCGGGAAATTTAGGTCGCTCACGACCTAACCAGGAACAAGAGAGGGAAGTTGCACTGAGTTCGCGACCTAACAAGCTCGTGAGTCACGACCTAACTTCTCCCACGACCTAAATCTATTCCCACCTCGCGACCTAGCTCAATTCCCAGTTCCATGACCTAACCTTCCACAACCTAACTTCTCCCCCAACCTAACATTATCCCCAACTTCACGACCTAACTCTCCACGACCTAACCTCTCTCACGACATAAACCCATTTCCATCCCCACGACTTAACCTCTCACGCGACCTAACCCTAGTCCCATTTCCACGACCTAATCTACCACACGACCTAGCGCTAGTCGACCTACTTAAGCCACTGAAACCATGATATCTCTTTAAAGCACTGAAGATTAGGTCGTTGAAACATTTCTGGAGCCGAGCTACGTCTTAAGTCGTAGGCCGTTAAGTCGTTATGTCGTGTACCGCGTATTGTAATCTGTTGTGATGTAAATATGTAAATATCGCATGCGTGTAATAACTCGTAAGTCGTGATGTACTTGTGTTGTGTGGTCTTAGGTCGTTAACGACCTTTCTTAGGTCGTAAGCCGGGTGATAACTGATAAGTCGTGTAAACGACCTAGCGTCCTGTGGCCTATAAATAGGCGTGTTGAGTCATTGTAAAGGTTGGTTATGGTTGAATAAAATTCTTGTTTGTTAGCTTTGTGCTTTCATTAAATCGGTAGTTGAGAGTGATCTTCTATGTCCACCTACGGTATTCGAGTGCGCTCGAATCAACGTTCGTTGAAGCCAATTCGCTGAATCAAGTGCGCTTGATCAACGCTCAAAGAATTGTAGATCTCTTTCCACGGTATCGTGCGTGATCAACGTGTCAGAGATAGCTAGAATTCGGTATCTTCGGATCAACGAATTTGGGCCTTTCAGTATTTCTCAATCCACCGATTGCTACTTTCACCGTTTCATCTATTTTTCCGTAATTCCGCTGCGTCAGTTTGGTATCAAAGCTAGACTTAGCCAATCATAGCTAAGCTGAGCCTTGGACCCTAGGAGTTTGAAGTTGAAGTTCATTTTGAAGTTTGAAGCCGTACATCACTTTGAAGAGTTCAAAGCCGAGCCACATACTTTCCAAAGCTAAGTATTGAAGTGTTTGTTGAAGTTCTACAATGTCGCCGAGGAGAGCTAATCGCCATCAGAATGTTGAAGACTTGTACAAGAGAGAAGATGCTGAACAGATGGAACAACGCATTAGCAATAAATTCAATGAGAAGTTGGATGAAGGCATTGGAAGGTTGGAGAAATTGATGATGGACATGAATCAAAGGAGAAGGTCGCCAATCTCGAACCATGGAGGAAACAGAGTTTCTCCATCGGTTAGGAAGCGAGGAGGGTGTCGCCACAATCTTTTAGAGAAAGAAGAGAAACGTCAATTTCATCGAGAAGAGATCACCATGATTATAGACATGAAGAGAGAAGAACTCCACGTGAGTTTGAAGATGAGCCATACCGAGATGAAGAGAGACATAGTAGAAGAGACATGCGTGATCGAAGGGATGTTGATGGTCGAGATCGATACAGATATACATTTGATTTTGATGAAGATGGTGATAGAGCTAGCATTCACTATCGAGATCGAGACCAAGTTCGAAATTCAAATTGGGATGTAGATGATGATCGACGATGGGAGTCGGGTATGAAGATGGAAATTCCAGAATTCAAGGGTGGAATGGTTGCAGAAGAATTCTTGGACTGGTTGTCTAATGTTGAAGAAATTTTTGACTTCAAAGAAGTTCCTGAGAATCGAAGAGTTAAGTTGGTTGCTACTCGAGAGGTAGAGCTATGGCATGGTGGCATCAAACTAAACTTACATGGGAGAGAATAGGGAAGTCGAAGATTGAATCATGGGAGAAAATGAAGAAGATGATGAAAGCTACATTCTTACCTTACAATTGTCAATCACTCATGTATCAGAGGTTACAGAATCTGAGGCAAGGGACGAAGACTGTTAATGATTATGTTGATGAATTTTATCAACTGATTGCAAGGAATGACATTATGGAGACGGAGGAACAATTGACAGCTAGGTTTATTGGGGGGTTGAGAATGCAGATACAGGATATTGTAAATATGTTTGATCCTAGATCTGTTGCAGAAGCACATCAGAAAGTGTTGGCTTGGGAGAAGCAGGGAAGATGTAGAGGTGGTGTGTTTACAAGTTCCAATACTCCGAACAAAGGTGCTAGTGGGAGTTCCAATGTTTCGAAAGTTGTCGGTAAACCAGTTGTGAATGAAGTTACGAAGGCAAAGGTCAATAACAGTTTCAAATGTTACAATTGCCACGAAGTGGGTCACAAGAGTAATGAATGTCCGAAGCCGAAGAAACGAACTATGATTGCTGAAGTTGAAGGTGAGGATGTTGGGAAAGGTTATTCTAGTCTAGTTGAGGAGGTTGAACAGGATGTTGCGTCAGGAGATGAAGGATGTAATCTAATGATGAGGAGGTCGTGTTTAACACCGAAACAGGAAGAAGAAGCTAGTTGGTTGAGGAGTAACATCTTTCAGTCAACGTGCACTATTCTGGGGAAGGTTTGTAAATTTGTGATTGACGCTGGAAGTTGTGACAATATTATTTCTACCGAAGCAGTGAGAAAGTTGAAGCTCAAAATAGAGAAGCATCCAAATCCTTACAAGTTAGCATGGTTGAGAAAAGGAGGGGAGGTGAAGGTGGACAGGCGAGTTCAAGTTCCATTTTCTATTGGGAAGAAGTATAAAGACGATATTTGGTGTGATGTTGTGGAGATGGATGTTTGTCACTTACTTTTGGGAAGACCATGGCAGTATGATCGAGCAGTGCAGCATGACGGTCGAACCAATAGCTACAGTTTTATGTTTGAAGGTGTTAAGATCATTTTAGTACCAAAGAAGAGACAACAAGGAGAAAGCAAGTCAGAAGAGATTGAGGAGCTGAAGACTTTGTTGACTTTGAAGGAATTCATCGAAGAAGTAGAGGAGAGTCCAGAGGTGTTTTTGTTGATTGGACATGAAGCCACTGAATCTGTAGAAGTTCCAGAGGAAGTAAAGCCGGTATTGGAAGAATTCAGAGATGTATTTCCTGAGGAGTTACCAACGGAGTTACCACCGTTGAGGGATATTCAGCATCAGATTGATCTTGTGCCAGGGGCAGTATTACCACACAGGCCACATTACAGGATGAGTCCTAAAGAGCATGAGGAATTGAGAAGGCAAGTGGAAGAGTTGTTAGAACAGGGGCGTGTTCAGAAGAGCTTGAGTCCATGTGCTGTGCCAGCCTTATTGGTACCGAAGAAGGATGGAACGTGGAGTATGTGTATGGACAGTCGGACTCTAAACAAGATCAATGTGAGATACAGATTTCCTATGCCGAGGTTTGATGCTTTGATTGACAAGTTGAGTGGAGCTGTTGTGTTTTCGAAGATTGACTTGCAGAGTGGATACCATCAGATTCGTATTAGACCTTGTGATGAATGGAAAACTGCTTTCAAAACCAGGGAAGGCTTATACGAATGGTTGGTTATGCCATTTGGTTTGTCAAATGCACCTAGTACATTCATGTGAGTGATGAACCAGATTTTTAGATCATTTTTTGGGAAGTTCGTGGTTGTTTACTTTGATGATATTCTGATTTATAGTGGGAGTACGGAAGAACACATCCAGCATTTGCGGGAAGTGTTGTTGATTCTACGACAAGAACAGTTCTATGCAGCAGCAAAGAAATGTGTGTTTATGACGAACAGTGTTTTATTTCTAGGGTATGTTCTGCCAAAGGAAGGAATTCAAGTAGATGAAAGTAAGGTGGAAGTTGTCAGGAGTTGGCCGCAGCCAAAGACAATTACTGAAGTGAGAAGTTTTCATGGATTGATATCTTTTTATCGAAGATTCATTCCACATTTTAGCAGTGTAATGGCACCTATAACCGATTGCATGAAAGGAAAGAAATTTGCATGGTCAGCGAAGCAGGGATTGCTTTTGAGCAGACCAAAGGACTTTTGACGACAGCACCAATTCTTGTATTACCAGATTTTCAGTTGTTGTTCGAGTTACATACCGATGCATCTAAAGTTGGGATTGGTGGAGTACTGAGTCAGAGTGGAAGACCAGTTGCTTATTTCAGTGAGAAGTTATCTGGAGCCAAGTTGAGATATAGCACTTATAATGTGGAGTTTTATGCGATTGTCCAAGCAGTGAAGCACTGGAGACATTATCTGTTTCAGAAGGAGTTTGTTCTCTATACGGATCATGAAGCTTTGAAGCATTTGCATGGGCAGGATAAAATTTCAGCTAGGCACGCTTCATGGGTCGCGTATTTACAACAGTTTACTTTTGTTTTTAAACACAAATCAGGGGTGACGAATCGTGTAGCTGATGCATTGAGCAGGAGGAATCATTTGTTGACGACAATGAAAGTTGAAGTGACAGGGTTTGAACTATTGCCAGAGTTGATTGAAGAAGATCCTTACTTTACGAAGTTTGTTGAGAAAGTCAAGGATGGGAGTACTGATGAATTCGTGTTGGTAGATGGATTCTTATTCAAGGGGAATCAATTGTGCGTACCAGAAGGCAGTTTGAGAATGAAGATTATCAAAGAGTTACATGAAGAAGGCCATGTGGGTAGAGATCGAACATTGTAGTTGATTTCTCAATCTTATTATTGGCCGTCAATGAGAAAGGAGTTGAAAAGTTTGTGCGCAGATGTCATGTTTGTCAGGTTTGGAAAGGGACAGCTACAAATGCGGGATTGTATATGCCTTTACCTGTTCCTACAAAACCTTGGGTAGACATTAGCATGGATTTTGTGTTGGGTTTGCCGAGAACTCAAAGGGGAAATGACTCTATATATGTGGTGGTGGATCGTTTCTCGAAGATGGTACATTTTGTTGCTTGTAAGAAGACAGCGGATGTAGTTCATGTGGCACAGTTGTTCTTTAAAGAGATCTATCGTTTACATGGGTTGCCAGAGTCTATTGTTTCAGATAGAGATACTCGTTTTCTGAGTCATTTTTGGTTAAGTTTGTGGAAGATGGTTGGAACGAAGCTGAAATTTAGTAGCGCTTACCATCCGCAAACTGATGGGCAAACAGAGGTGGTTAATAGATCGTTGGGAAACTTATTGAGATGTCTTGTGAAAGACAACTTGAAGAGCTGGGATTTGAAATTGTGTCAAGCGGAGTTTTCTCACAACCATGCGGTTAATCGAAGCACAGGTTTCAGTCCATTTCAGGTTGTTTATTCGACAGTGCCAAAGGGACCGTTGGACTTAACAACAGTGTCATCTCAGAAGGGAGTTGTTAAGCGGGCTTGTGATTTCGTAAACGATTTGCAGGAGTGCCACAGAACTGTTCATGACCGGTTGCTTGTATCTAATGAAAAGTATAAACAACTGGCAGATAAGAAGCGGAGAAGTGTGGATTTCAGGGAAGGTGATTTGGTTTACGCAGTATTGACAAAAGATCGTTTTCCGGAGGGAACATACAATAAATTGAAGGCGCGAAAGATTGTCCAGTAGAAATTTTGAAGAAAATCAATGAGAATGCATATCAGTTGAGATTGCCAGATGATGTCCATACTTCTGATGTTTTCAATGTCAAATATTTGATTCCATACCAGAGAAATGAGCTTGTTGTAGAAGAAGTGTAAATTCGAGGTCGGATTTCAGTCAACAAGGGGAGGATGATGCAGCGCGATTTACAAACTCACTGGAATTGAAGTGCTCAAGTTTCTTAGGTCATTCGGATGAAGCCACGGTTTTAGGTCGCTCGGGAAATTTAGGTCGCTCACGACCTAGTGAAGGTCACTCACGACCTAACCAGGAACAAGAGAGGGAAGTTGCACTGAGTTCGCGACCTAACAAGCTCGCGAGTCACGACCTAAAAGAGTCACGACCTAACTTCTCCCACGACCTAACTATATTCCCACCTCGCGACCTAACTCAATTCCCAGTTCCACGACTAACCTTCCACGACCTAACTTCTCCCACGACCTAACATTATCCCCATCTTAACGACCTAACTCTCCACGACCTAACCTCTCTCACGACATAAACCCATTTCCATCCCCACGACTTAACCTCTCACGCGACCTAACCCTAGTCCCATTTCCACGACCTAATCTACCACACGACCTAGCGCTAGTCGACCTACTTAAGCCACTGAAACCATGATATCTCTTTAAAGCACTGAATATTAGGTCGTTGAAACATTTCTGGAGCCGAGCTACGTCTTAAATCGTAGGTCGTTAAGTCGTTATGTCGTGTACCGTGTATTGTAACCTTCTGTGATGTAAATATGTAAATATCGCATGCGTGTAATAACATGTAAGTCGTGATGTACTTGTGTTGTGTTGTCTTAGGTCGTTAACGACCTTGCTTAGGTCGTAAGCCGGGTGATAACTGATAAGTCATGTAAACGACCTAGCATCCTGTGCCCTATAAATAGGCGTGTTGAGTCATTGTAAAGGTTGGCTATGGTTGAATAAAATTCTTGTTTATTAGCTTTGTGCTTTCATTAAATCGGTAGTTGAGTGTGATCTCCTATCTCCACCTACGGTATTCGAGTGCGCTCGAATCAATGTTCGTTGAAGCCAATTCGCGGAATCAAGTGCGCTTGATCAATACTCGAAGAATTGTAGATCTCTTTCCACGGTATCGTGCGCGATCAACGTGTCAGAGATAGGTAGAATTCGGTATCTTCAGATCAACGAATTTGGGCCTTCCAGTATTTCTCAATCCACCGATTGCTACTTTCACCGTTTCATCTATTTTTCCGTAATTCCGCTGCGTCACACCCCATGCTATTTACTTCATGAATTATTTTTGATTTGAATGTACTCTATTTGTATAACATATCGCATTGATTATACATGTAATTTTCAATAGAATCAATAAAATTCAGTAAGTTAAATTGACTGCATTTACAACTAAAATTAATTTTAACGAAGAAAATATCAAAGTTGAAATTAAATTAGAATTAATTTCAGAATACAAAACTTACTTTTACTAAAAATACATTCTATACGATTTAAGGTAACTATAATTATTCATGATAACGGAAAATTAAGATCTAGTGCAAAATCAACAAAAGAAATATCATTTTTTTAGATTTAGTCATTTGCCTCGCTACTAATGTGCCTGATCCAACAATTTGAAGTTAGAAGAGCAAAAAAAGTAGGCAGAAGAGTCCCGCTAAATTTATGACACTTATTTTTCTTCATCTTAAAGTTTACCTCGAATTATGCTTTTTTCGAATAAAACTTTTGGGCTTAAATATGTTAAGGTGATCAACTTTGGTTTGACTTATTTCTTAAGATTTAGTTAAACCATTTCCATTTTGATTACATAAATGTCTTTTGTAGAAAAAACTTAAAAAAAAAATAAACATTTCTACAGCACTTGGGTTGGAAGTTCTACCATGGCACTATCTTTTAATTTAAGTTGGTCTATGTAATACATAATTATCTCTTATAAATTAAGAAGATGATAATGGACCACTCGATCCTGCTATCCTTAAAAAATGAAAATCGCCTTTATACCATTTGTCCCACCCCATTTGATGAACTAACTTTTCATAAAAATAATTTTATATTTTCAAACTTATAAAATACAGGGTCGCATAAAAAATGGATTACAATCTAATGCTTAACTTCTTAATTTTCTATTTAAATACTAAGTTTCAGGGATACAATACCTAAACAATATTATAAGAAAAGCATTTTTTAATTTAAAATTTTAGAAAATCCATCACTCATTTAGGAACAAAATATTTTTGAAACAAAAGAATATTTTGTAGGTATTGATGCTATCGAGATCATATAAAAAAGGGACCTCGAAACTTCCAACTTTTCACAATTATAATTGAATGTGAGTGTTCAAAGATATATATTTTACCTGGGGACTTTGAATGCAATTTTGATTGATTCTGAAGCTTTAAAAAAACTAAAGTTTTCATTAAACAATCTCATTACTAAATAGAATGTATTCGGTAATTTCATGTGGAAAAAAATGCATATATCAATTTTCTAAAGGATGTTACTATTTGCACCCACCTAAGTACATACTAATGCCACTTAAACGTCAATATAATTAAATCTTTAAATCTACTTCAAAACCCACGTTAAACTTAAAAGATGATCTGGAAATAAACACTAACTGTTTTGCATAATCGAACAACACAGAAATATCTAATACTCGATCGCAATTATTTTCAATCCTATCAATCATTAATAATAAAAGAAAAGGAGATGAACAAAGTAAGAAATTTTTCGTTTATTGATTTTCCATTAAAAGTTGATTGGTTAAGATATTTAAATCTATTTACAATATGTATGTAAATCAATATTTTTGTAACCCGTTAAGTTTATGGGGAATGGATTATCATAATTAATTATATTTAACTATATCACATTGTTTGCCTATTTTTTTTTCCTTTCTTTGTTCAAACAACAACAGTAGAATAATAATTGAACATTTTTGATCGAATTAGTAATGAATTTTCTTTAATATGTTATGCCGTAACACCTAATTTGAGCTGCAAATTTATTTTTTCACTATATTAATCTTAGTTAGGCTTACACAATTTGCAAAATGTAGAAATTCTACTTATAATTAAAGTCGATAACAACTTAGTTGTTACAAAATTAGTTTGATTTATATGACCAATGAAGCGCTAAATCAAAAAAAACCGCTATGAAGAAATTGGTTAGAGAAAATTTAATTTTCTGCTTTGAAAAAAGATAGAAGAAGCTGAGTTGTGGTTTTGGAAAAAAAAGTTATAAGAAGATGGCTGTGAGTGGGTGAGTGAAGTAATTGATTGGATGAAATGATAAATGGATGAGAGAAATGTTCAGATGTGTGTAAATATCATCATCCATGACAAATGAATTATTTAAAAGTGTTATGGTGCGCGATTCGCTCGTGGAGATAGCACATGCCTCGTGAGTAAATTGATTTTTTCTTTTACAAATTATGTGTTTAACATATTTAACAGAAATAATTTTCTTAAATATGTAGTTATGTTTTTGCATTGGAATCATGTGTAATCAATTTCAATTTCATTTCTATGTTGGAACATTTAATTTTTTGTTACATTGAACTTTTGTTTCTGTTATCATTTAATAAAGACCAAAAATATACAGGAATTTTAATTGTTAGATCCTATATTTAAGTGATACTAAGTTTGGTAATATATGTAAGAGAGCGTGTTGAATTTGTGAAAAAGTATAATTTCTTGATCTTATTTTTAAGTGATAATAACATTTGGTAATATCTATAAAGATGTGTTTGTGGAACTTTACGCTGATAGAAAAAACAGGAAGAGAAAACCGATAAGATAATAAAATTTAATTATATTTTTTTTTCAAAAAATTTGAATGATATATCACTTACCACTTTAGAAGTAAATTTATCATCCCAACCATAATCATCTTTTGAGAGGGAATTATTATCGTCATTTCTTGATTTCTGGACATGTATACTATTTTCTGTTGAAGACGCTTTTGAAGATATATCATCTTTTTGAGTCGATCTTTGTTTAACAGAGTTTCTAATATCCATTGGTTGGTTGATAAATTGTGTTGTATGTTGAAATTATTTTTTAGTATATAGATTAAAATAATAATAACGTGACGATTGACATGTACTTTTGAACATTTTATAAGAAGCTTAATCTTTATGCATATTTACAAATAAAAAGTAACATGAAGAAGCATAAATTTTCATTGATCAGTTGATTTTATTTTCGTAAATCACATATAACCATGATATTATTTTGAGAATACACAGAGCAATGCATTTAAAAATCAATACAAACAAGTTTTAAAAAGTGCAAATTACCTTTTTAACATAAAACAGAAGTGTAAAAGTTGTAGTCGCTGAAATGATATTTTTTTGTAAAATAAGATTGAAATGTATTTAAAAATAAAAAATAATACGAAAAAGAATAAATTTTAATCGATCGGTTGATTTTATGTCGTAAATAATATGTAATCATAATATTGGTTTGAGAATACACAGAGCAATGCATTTAAATAAACAATACAAACACATTCTAAAAGTGCAAATTACCTTTTTAATGTAAAACAGAAGTTTAGAAGTTGCAGTCGCAAAAATAATTTTTTTCCTATAGAATAAGATTACTATAGCATAAAGCACTGTTTTAGTGGTATAATTATACTATCTTGAAGTTTGATATCAAAGGTTAACGATGACGAGCAACTTAATGAAGCATGTCCAAAAAGAATCAATGGTGGTGAAAGATCTGAATAGAGGTGATATGAGAGAGAAGTGGAAAAGGAATAGGGGTAGAAAGATATGTGAACATGGATTGATAGAGTGGGCGGCATTTATATTATTTGATAGATATTTCTAGAAAGTTATATTTGTTTTATGAAATTTGAATAATTCTATGTTAGACCGATTAAAGGTTATGAATATGCATGTCACGTCAACTTTAACTCATTTGTAGTATCTTCACTCATTCATTGATTCAAGAATTTTTGGATCAGGGTGGAAAAAAGTTACAGTCTAGAGAAATCTTAACTAGCTTATATGGTCAAATATTGTAACGACCCGAAAATTTCGATCCTGAAATTTTCAGATAGTTAGTGGAAAGAAGAAAGAGATAGAAGGATAACAGAAAAGAAACACACAATCTCACATTCGCAGCGGATAAAATATAATATCACATAAATAATAGTTATACAAAGAAAACTGTACTTGTCAGATTACACTTTATTATATCAGAGTTACAACAGCTTACAGAACAGATAAATCTATATGTTTCAGATACTATAATATATTAACATCAGAAGCTCTCCATACGTTCCTGCTCTCCAGCTCGCCTCCTGAGCTCCAGAATGTCCTTACCTGAAAATCTGTAATACTCGGTCTGACCCGAGCATTACATCAAAGTAACACCCGGGTCAGGCTGGAAACCAGCGTGAGTAAACCCATCTAACATGAAATACTAATACATAAGCTTGAGTAAATACCAAGGAAACTCATAACTTACGAGTTCTTTCTTTATTATAGTAAATCATTTATCTCACACCATAGTTCTCAGATTAAATGTTCATGTTACATAATTCATTCTATGCCAGCCTGTTTAATTCCACACATCCAATTATATAGAACTTAGTTTATAGATCGAAGGGATTTCGGGTATTTACTAATACCCGACTCCGGTCTCTTTGAATTCAATACTACCTTATCATAAGTTATTCAAGTGATTAAAATATAAATACTGGATGTCACTTTTACATAACCATTCATCAAAGATAACCACATTATATCAGTTCAACTCATCATATCATATTACAAAACATTCCATTTCACAAAACATCACAATCACATATCAGGGATAACAAATAATCCAAGGCATTCAAATATCTATCAATTTTCATAAGCAAGATAAATTAGACATATCATTCCCATAAATCTAATTAACTTACCAATGAATTAGATTGATTACTTATTATTTATACATCTTGCTTATTTGTCATTAATTAATTATATCCAATTAATTAATCATCCCTTAATTATTCACCTTGATTAATCATCCTTGATTAATCATCCTTTAATTACTTTAAGTAATTTCCTTTTTAAATTAATTACACAAATTAATTATTCTTAACCCACCACATTACTTAACCTTTAATTACCATCTTAATTATTTACCCAAATTAATTATCCAACAATTACATTGATTAATTATTCTTTAATTAATCACACTTATTAATTAGCTAATTCCCTTGGTAATTTCTTAAATAAATTAACCCTTAATTAATTAATTCTTTAATCCATTTATCCTTTAAATAGTTACATTAAGAAATTAATCCTTAATTACTTTTCCTAAGTAATTAACCTTTAATTACTTCCCTTTAAGTAATTACACCAATCAATCTTATTAAGTAATTATACTTAATCAATTACCAAGTGATTCTCTTTAATTAATTAACAAATTAAATAATTACATTCATCTCATTAATTACATTTGGGTAATTCACCCATTAATTACCAAATAAACCAATTAATTAATCTTTCATTATAGATTAATTATTCTTTAATTATTGATAAACCTTAATTGTCAATTAATCTCCTTTTATACAAAGCAATCAATCCTTAATTACTTATATAATCAATTAATTAATTTATCCTTATTTACTTAAGTCCTTGATTATTCTAAGATAAACTTATTATCTTAATTTATTACTTAACTAACATATAAATCATATTTAAATTGGATGCTTTAAAATTTATTTATCAGCATACACAAATTTACTTAAGACCCCTAATTAGCTTAAATTTAATATACTTTTCTTAAATCATCTACTTAATTATTCGAAATTAAATCACATTTGGAAAATACTTGTGAATTAATTTATTATCAATCCTATAAACATAATTATTCCAAATCAACAATTTGAATTCAAAACACACTTTCTTTATAGATTCTAATTCTTGAAAAGCTCTCACAATACCTCATTTAGTATCAGGTCAAAATAACCCGAGCCCAAACTAAATATCTCCAATTGATTACTCGCGCAAACACAAAGACCTCGTACCTCCAAAGTACTTCGAGAATAAAACAAAAAAACATGAACTACCCGAGCTACGACCTTCTTCTCCCAACCAACAACGAGACCGATATCACCAAGCATTGTACACGTGCACAAAACGAACCGGTTGTTTTGACCATCGAGGCCGACGCTGGCAAGTGGGCAATGATCCCCTTGCTTGATTCCGACCACCCAGAGATTCAATTTTCTGATAAATCAAAATCTAGCATTTGACCCCAAACTGGAACTAAAACAAATATCAAAAACTTCCTCGCCGACGGTGATCCTCACCACTAGGAAACATAATACCCTGACACGAGCTTCGCGGCGAACTCCCAATTAATTTCCTCATAGCCCGGACTAACCCGATGCTTCATCGTTAATGCTGCAGCTCATTCCCACCGTTCAACCAAAACTTGGAACAAAACCCTACTTCGATGATCCCCCGTCACCACGTTGATCGAAAAATTCTACGGCCACTTTTGCCGTAACCCCTGACCTCCCTACCTCCTTCATCTAAGTTCTCATCCACCTCGAGACCTCCGATCGCCAGAAAACCCTCAGAGACCATTTTCTGGTCAAACTAAAATTGCTTATACGTTACCGAAATAAAAATCATGATTTTCTTTTTAAAAACATATTTTTCTGAGTCGATTCAATCTATAACATTGAATCAGCAAATTACGTTAGTTGATTTTAACATGATATTAAAATTTCTACTGAATTTTCTTGATTCAACAGATCTCAAATCCTAAAATACTTAAACATATTTATATTTTATTTTTCACAGAAAAGAAAGAAACTAAATTTTGTTTAAACAATCTTGTCCTATTTGAAGACAATTGCTTTCCAGTGTTTAAACCAAGAGGGTTTAGATTTTGATTTATTTTAGACTCTGAAACTTTGAAAACAGAGAAACAAAATTTCACACAGTTTCAAAACACAAGCAACATACAGGATCGATACTTCATATATGAACATGCAAAGCACCCATCACTCCGGAAATCACATGAACAGAATTAACTTTCTTAAGTATTTAAAATAAAATGTTTACTCACTTATCAAGGAGATGCAGAGCTTTGAAAAAGAACAGAATTGAAATCTGCATGCATTTGTATCTTGATTCCAGAAACTGAAATTGATCTGCCTACTGATCTTGAATTTGAAGAAGAAAACTTGCTTCTTTTTTTTCTGAATTGAAGAAGATTGCCTTCTTGCTTCTTGTTTTCATATTTCCAGATTTTACATCTTTCATTTTTTTTCTTTTAGTTGTTTTGTATTTAGTTTTGCTGAAAGAAGAAAGTAATTTGCTGAAGACTAAATCCTTCTTTTACTTTTACAACTTTAAATTTTAAATTAACTTATTAGGAGAATATTTCCATTTGTCCTATTAAGTCCTTGGTTAGCTTACACCTATACACAAATAATTACAAATGTCCTTAATACACATAAAAAGTTTACAAGTATGTTTCTTAATGTTAAATTAATACTTTGAATGTTATTTTCTTTTTAATAATTGGTTTAACTATATACATATATTTGTGTAGTGTTTAGATAATTATAAAATGTGCATACTTATCTTTTAAAAATAAGTTTTTTAGATAAATATAAAAGTGACTTCATGTTAGTTTATAAATTATTTATGCTTTTAATTAAATTTATTTTAATTCTTCATATAAAAATTTTAAAACAATTTATCTTATGTTAAAATTAAATGAAAGGGTATTAAACAAATGAACCTTTAAATCTAAATCTTATCTAAACTCAAGTTGAACTATATGTTTATAATAATAAGAAATTAACTTTGTTATTTAAAAATTAATTTAAATTTCAATAGGTAATACATATATTTGTTATAATTTAAATTCATTGATATGTTTTTTTTTTTAAATAAGCTATTGTAAAGTTTCTATATTAAATCTAATCAGGTTTTCCAATTTACAATATACATACATACATATAAATATAAATTTGAAAACATTTCTTATTAAATTTAAATTAAAATCATACTCCTTATTTATAATGTATACACATATATATACATTGTTGAAAAAAAAATTCTTTCAATTAGCTCAAAAAGATAAATTTCATTATTAAAATATTTTAACTTTGGAAAGAATAAAATTCCCAAATTAAATTATTATCATTATAGATTTAAAAAGTAACATTTATCTAATTAAACAAGTAGAGATAAATCCTGTTAAATTAGATTGTTAAATCGATATTACACATTTTAAAATAATTTTAATGGAAATTATTAAATAAACATTGCCTAAATTTCTGGGATATTACATTCCTCCTTCCTTTGAATCTTTTCGTCCTCGAAAAGGAACGAAACCAGAATTTATTAAAATGCTTAAAATCATATAGATTTTCTTTGATCAATTTTTGAAATACTTTAAAAATCTATTTTATATTATAAAGTAGTTTTTATTAGTATACTTTTTATAACTCGATGTTTTAACAAGTCCATCCTCATTCTCATAGAAATTCGGTCATACGTTGATCAGGCGTACGACTGAAAATCCAGAAGTACTTGGTAAACCCGTTACCCAGCGAAAAACACTTTAGAAAATAATTTTATTGAAAATATAGAAAACAGTTTTTGAAAATAGAGGATATATCTTTGGGGAGAATACTCTGGAAATCATCACCCCCATCCATGGTCGCAGTTAAACCGATGATTACGTTGTCGTCCCGACAAAATCCACAGATAACTGTAGGCCTCTGCGCCCCACGATTACACCATAGAACCCGCTACAGATCGCAGCTACAACTGGGATTATGTGGCTATCACAACTAAAACCCATATAACTATAGGCATCAGCGCCCTCGAATTTCGCTGCCAAAAATGAAACTTCTCCACTCCACTTGACCATAGATCGCAGTCTACCGATGTTGCGTTTCCTTTCCGGCAAAATCAAGTGTAGACCGTTGACACTCATCCTCCACACGATTTTCGCTATGGTCCCCACAGTAGATCGCAGTGACATCGAGTTACACTATCGTCACAGCATAACCCAAATGCCCCTGCAGGCATCAGCGCCATCGACTTTCGCTACCCAATAATCCTCAGGAACTAGTTTTGTCCGGACTCCTCACAGGATCAACTTTAGAACCCCTCCTTGGGGCTCAAGGCAGCACCACCCGGTGGTACTTCTGAGAAGTCCATTCCAAGGGAGCGCCTTTTTCCCCAGAGCATCATCAAAACATTTTATACTATACATATATAGTATCTTTAAATCATACACCTAGTATGATCTCATTCAAAGCTCCTTTTTACAAAATCGATTATCCCAAAATCGATAATTCTCAAACTAGGCTTTCCAAATATAATATTGATTTTACACAAAAATCAAAAGCCTTTCCAAATCCATGGGTTCCCAAAACCTTTTTCAAAAATCCTCATATGATCCTTTACATATACATATATACATATATACATACAGATATATATAAATTTTAAAAACTTTGGATCATTTCAAACTTGTTTAAAACTCCTTTATACTTCAAACACCCCCAAAAACCATTTTCTTTCGGCAAAAGATTCATCAAGGGGAGTTTTATCTTATATAACAAAGATATATAACTTTGTTTATTCAAAAATCAAATATTCAAATTTGATTACCCTTTTCAATATCAATTTCATTCAAATCCATACGATGTACACATCATTCGTGCGCTATACCAATCTGATTGCTCACTCGATCAAATAATTTCACTTCCGAAGTAGTATCGTCCACTCGACTTTCTAGTGCGGACACAGATCTAGTTTCTTGATCAGAAACCGTCATTCTCCTTGCATAGTCATAACTATGATAGAGATTATCCAGAACCAATCAACAACCCATATCCAGGTTCGCCGTCGAAAATCGAGTGGAAAATTCCACTCGGATCGATATAACTATCTCAAAATTCTGTACTCGAATCTGGATCAAATCACTATGCGAATAGAATAACATACGTACACCCTACGTATTTGTCTTATTGGTTATTAGCCAAATTAGTTCTCTTTCTATTCATATCCACTTAAATTTTCGTTCACTTACTCACAATTGCTTTAATCCATTTGGACTATGTAACGACCCTGATTTCCGACCCGATTTAAAATTGTAAAATTCATCGTTTTAATGTAAAATTTTGAAAATTTATAAATGATTTCAATTTGCGTCCAAACTTTATTTATGACATACGTCTAGTTAGATATGAGCATGGAAAAAGTTTCGTCGCAAAATATTACAGTAAACTTCGTTCACGTTTTACTGTATATCAGTCCATATAAAGCTGCGTAAAATTTATCTTCCAAATCCAAATATTTTTACACAGTTATGTTGTAAAAATTATTCTGATCATGATTATGAAATTCGTTTCGTCAAAAACTGTCATCGCCTACTCCGTTTAAATTGTTTTATAAAACGCGCAGCGTAAATGCGAATTTTATAAAACCATCGTATCGCAATAATCTGTATACCGTTGGAATCGCCTTGTCGCACTGATCATAACGGTATATTTATTTGCGCGAATCAGAAAAAAAAACGTCACGTTGTTTTAACTGTTAAACGGACCGGTTAAACACGTTATAGCCCAAATCTTCTACCCGTTACTAAAGAAATTGAAAAGAAAATAAAAGGCCAGCTGAATTAATGCGTTTATTGGGGAGGTGAAGTGTGAAGGGTTGTGACTCCTCGTTTCTGAAAAATTTGAATACGTGGGTTTCAAAGTTAAAAGGAAACGCCACTCATTCATTCACTGTTCCATTTTTTTTTATTTGCAAGATCAGGTAAACATCCAAACTCCTTTCTTCTTCCTCATTTTTTTTCTTTTTTTCTTTCTGTACAATAAAAATGCACGTTACCTCAAAGTTAAAAAGCATGCATATTTGGTTGCATATTTGGATGCACGTTACCTCAACTCTCCCATTTCTTTTCATTATTCTTCTGCAAAGAAAAAAAAAAGAACAAAAAGGTGGAAGTTTGTGTATGTTTAGTGAATGCATTAGGATGGTGAAATATGCAAAGTGAAAATGGGTCACACTTGTACATGCAGAGGAGGGAGTGAATGCAAAGTGAAGTATGCTCTGTGTATATATTTTGTGTGTTGTGAGATGGTGCGTGAGTAAAAACAAAAAAAGAAAAAGAGTTGCATGCATGTGTGCAGTGGGGGTGTGTGTACGTATGAGTTGCGTGATGCATGTGGGTGTGTTGTGCTTTGTGTGTGTTTTGTGTATAGGCGTGCGTGTGTATATAAAAAAAAAAAAAAAAAAAAAAAGAAATGGCTTGTCTCTGAGTAATCGAGTATGCATACGTGTGTTGATGTCTGGAAGAAGGGAAAAATGTGTTGCGAGCGTGAGTGGTTGTGAGTGTGTGGTGTGTAGGGATGCGTGTGTTTAAATTGGAAAAATAATGCAATGCGTGCGTATGAAGTGGAGCTTGCTGTAGGAAGTGGGAAGCATATGTTAGATTACTGTAGGAGGGGATGCGTGGAAAAAAAAAATGTAGTGTGTATGAAGGTTTCGTGAGGGTGGGGGTTTGCTGTATGTTGTGGGATGGTGTACAAGTTATGTACACGCATGCAAGCAGTGGGTTGAATCACGGAATGTTTCGTTATAAAAAAAAAGAGAATGAATGAAACAGTGAATTCGCAAATAGCTTTCGATATTTTACGCCAATATCTATTTTGGTTGCCAAAATAGTAACCAAATTTGCTCTGCTTGTTGTGTGCAGAAGCAACCGACTGAGTTCTTTCGCAGCAGCATCGATCTTCAGCTTTCGCTCTTTTTCTCCGTCATCGTGTTCGTTGTTCGTGCGTACCGACTCCTTTTCGTGCTTCTTCTTGCTTTGGGTCAATTTCTTTATCCACGAAAGGTGAATTAATTTTCACGACTATATTTTTATGCTAGGTTGTATTGATGAATGATTACTATTTGATGTGAATTGGTTGTTAATTGTATTGTTAAGTGATAAATAGTTTGCAAGTGAAATTTAAATAGGATAGTTAACCAATTTAAATTGGATTATATACGTCGAACTTTGATTTGTTAAACTTGACCCCTTCATATGTTGAATACTGATTAGTTAAACTTGACACTTTAATTGTTAATTAAATTGACGTAGAAATTAGTTAATTTCACTTTGTACCATTTAACGTATATCGGATTTATTGTTTAGTGTAAATTTTAAATTGAATTGAACGACAAGTGAAAACCGTAATACGATAATCTTTAATCTACATGAAATGATAGTGTAGATTCTAGGAATAATTTTATTAATTTACATAAGTAACAATTGTAAATTAATACGATTATTTCGTGATTATTTTAATAATATTGTTGAATTGTTATGTATGGATGCTATTGCTTGTTTATTTACTTTGACACCATCCCAGCTATCACACTGCAAATTCCCTTTGTATGCTTTGATTTTTTTTGAATTGAAATGGAATCGGGTTGAAATGATAGATACCCAAATGAACTTGACTTAGGATAGAAAATTAAATTTAAAACCGATTGGTCAATGTTTGATTTAAAATGAAATAAGATTTTATCTGACTAATAATAAGGTTTTGAATAAAATTGGGATTTAAATTTGAATGAACGAAAATGTGAATATTGTTTTGAAACAAATATTAACGTCGTAATTGACAAAAGGACATTGTTTTTAAAATTTAATTGTTTAATGATTAAATTTAGAATTAATTGATAATTGATTTTGAAATTATTAATAATTAAGTTGAAATGGTAATAAACAATTTGGAACCATTAATAATCAAGTCTTGAAATTTATTAATAATGAAGTTTGAAGTTATCAATAACGAAGTTTTGAAATTATAAATAATTAAGTTTGAAATTATTAATAAATTAAGTTTTGAAATTATTAATAATTTGGTTTTAAAATTAATAATTAAGTTTGGAATTATTAATGAATAAGTTTGAAATGATAATAATTAAAATTTGAAATTATTTGATAATTGAATAAGATTGAATTGTTTAATGATTTAACTAAATTGAATAGAGTGAAATATGTAATAATTGAATTGAATTGAATATTCTTTATTAAGAGAAATCGAATTTTTGAATAAGTGAAACTAAGTTCTTAATTGAGATTTGAAATTTGTAACGAAAGAAGTAAATATATGAAATTGAATTTCTTTAATAAGAAATAGAACGCGCTTATCGAAAACAAACGAAATGCTTGTAATTTAGAGAATTGGATTCGATAAATTCAAATTGAATAAATATGTAAGCTGTGATAATGAAACGAACTTAAGGAAGTAATGAATTGGAAATTTAATTGAAATTGTTTAATGATAAATAATGTAATGAATATCGAATAAAATCGATAATTAATTTAAACGATTTGTACGTTAAATGATTTTGGAACGAACTTATACATGGAATTAAATGAATAATTGAAATTGTTTTAAGTTGAAACTTTGAAATTGAATTATAGAAATTTTGAAATAAAGTTATGAAGTTATGAAACGTAGTGTTAGAAATTGATTTTGAAAGACTAACGAAATGTTGATTTACGAATTATTATTGAAATTGAAATTGAATTGATTTTGAAATATATTACGCGACCAATCGAAAAATTAATTTCGAAGGTTATTAAAGGAACCAGAATCGGTTAGGGACATACTCACTGTCTAAACCGAAAACCACTTTAATAACTATACGCGGAGTGTGATTCAGAATGAAGTGGTTGGAATGACGAACGTTGATGATTGAAAAAAGTGAACGATAATGGATAGCCTTGACACTTGTGTCAAATTGGAAATGACTAAAATCAGGAGCCATGCCGGGCCAAATGGGGTTAGCTACCTCGAGCGAACACACTTCTTCGTAAACTACTCATTTACTTTTGTGATTGATTGGTGCGCACCCTTGAATTTGGAGTGCTGTTTCGCGGTGTTGCGATCGTTGCGGCGATGCGTTCTCACCAGTCCGGATCAGGTAAACGGTAGTTTCACTACCTTGGGTATTGCCTCATGTGCCTTGTCATACTTGTATCCCGTATACGCGACCACTACGAATTTGTTTTGTATTATACCTATGGAGTACTCCCTGATATCCCACTAGTTTACGGTGGAGTTTACAGTGCTGTATAGACTATGATATTTATAAAAATGTGTTAAGGGGGATAATGGTAACGCCTTAACGCTATTTTTACTTTACTGTTAGACATTATCTATGTATCGTACACTATTATGTATAAATAGTTTACCGGATCCTGAAAGATGTTTATTCCATTCATCTTTGAGTTATTGTTATTTTGAATTTGGATTATATTAATTGTATAAGAATATATGTCCTGATTCGAGTGTTTGTTTGTGCATATGCTCGGATCAGACTGAGGATTGCTGTTGCTGTTTCTGCTTGGAGCTGAAGACCGAAGACTATCATTATCTTATCTTATCAGTATTGCTCTTTCTATTTAGACTATTGGACATCTATGTTGTTCTATTTTATTTTATCTGAGACATTGTTGTATTTCTGGGTAGCTTCATGAACTACTCTTATGACTATGTTGTATTTCCGCTGCACTATTCTGTGATGTTATATTTATGTGATTCTGTGATGATTCTCATTTATATATATCTATACTCCATTAATGATTCGTGTTTTGTACTATTTAAGTTGACATGTGTGGATTATTGTCAATTTAAATGGTCCAAATATACGGGTTGTTACAGACTATCACCTCTATTCTTATCTTGATTGGGTATTTAAACAATAACAGTTTAAACTCTGACCTGTTTATTTAAAAAATAGCTTGAAAAATTTGAAAATAGATAAGTAGTTGGAAAATAATTACTAGTTTGTAAAATAGCTGTAAAATAGTTCAGTAATTGTAAAGTAATTAGAAAATAGTTAAATAGTCATAGAAATTTTAGATAATTGCAAAATAGCTATAAAATAGTAATTAGTAGTTGAAAATAGTAATTAGTTTACAAAATAGTTAGAAAGTTGTTAAACAGTTTCAAAAATAGTTGTAAAACCAGTATAAGATAGTTTTGCTTTTAAAGAAGGGTTGTTCATATAATGAATAGCTTGAAAAATAAGTTTATATTAAAACAATTTATATTAAAAATAGTCCAGAGTCAAAACTGTTCACTTCCCAATCTTCGTTCTTATTAATTCAATTTAAATTCCCTCTACCATTTAAATTGACCCAATTCAAATTTTAAATAACTCCAATTTCCATTGGACTTGATTTATTCCCAATTCAAGCTGAATCAATTCTCAATTCCCTTTCAAATTTAAATCAGAATCTATTTGATTTTAAACATATTCAACTTTAATTACAATCCCAAATTATTCCAATCACTTTGGATTCATATCCATTCAATTGAACCCACTTCAATTCCAATCCATTTCAACTCCTGTTTGAATTAATTCCAATTTCAAGTTCCATTTGAATTTTAAAACTATTCAACTTTAATTACGATTCTAAATTATTCAAATCAATTCGGACTAATTTCAAATTGAACCCTCTTCAATTTCAAATTGTTTCAAATTAATCCAATTCAAATTTTCTAATTGAATTTTATACTTATACATCTTTAATCACAATTTCAATTAATCCAAATCAAATTCAATTTGATCTAATTTCAATTCAAATCCCAAATTTAAACCATCTCGAATTATATAAATTCGAGTTAAATTTCAAATGTTGATTTAATTCCTTTAAATCAATTTACCCTTAAAGTTTTTAAACAATTCAATTCTCAGTTCAGACCTAACATATTATACCATACTTCACTTCTCATTCATTTAAACAAATTCAATTCACAATTTAAAGATTATTAATAACAATAGGATGATATCATCCAGTTATTTTTAATCATCCATCAATCTCCAATTTCCAGATCTCAAACCCATTTTGAGATCACACAAACTCCCAATTCAAATCAACCATTTAACTTTCCAAGTTAAATTCCAATTTCATCTTAAAATTTACAAATCAGGTTGAACATTCCAACATATTTAACTTTTCCTTAAGTTAAGCTCAATTCACTTAATCCAGTCAACCTTACCCAATTTGAATCTTCCATTTCAAATTTTGAACTTCTCATAAATAATCTTCCCACTAATTAAGTTCGAAAACTTATCGTTTTGGTTATCACATCTTATTCCAAATTCAAAACTCAATATTTAGAGTTTATTTTAAACCACCTTTGATATTAGGTATATCCACATGTATTCATATTAACTTCTTTTACATACCAAGTTATACTTTAAAATTTTAAACCACCTTTGTTTTTTAATTTAAAACAAATTTCTTTAAATTAATTACATCATTAATTAATCACCTTCGGTAATTAACTTATTTCTTAATTACCTTTATTAAGTAATTGCTCCTTAAATTACTTACCTCTAGTTACTTCATTAAGAAACTCCCTCTTATTTATCAATTCCAATTATTATCCATAAATTAATCTTATTAAATAAAGTTTAATTAATTACATATAATTAATTATCCTTATCCTGAAACCTTTCCCAAATTTAATTCCAATTTGGTTGTATTTCTATTACTTCTTAATTCTTACTATTACTTTTAGTTTAATTAATACTACAACTAATTCCTTTACTATTTGTTAGAAAGATATATTGCTTTATATATCAAAATATAATCTTATATAAAACCATTTAAAATCTTTATATAAGAAAATAACAAGTACGCTCTCTCATATATATACACACTCAACTCATTCTAGGGTACCACTTACCCTATCCTTAACGAGTTACCCCACCAGAGCCAAGGTTCTCGCTTAACCTTCTGCTCTGATACCAAATGTAACGACCCGAAAATTTCGATCCCGAAATTTTCAGATAGTTAGTGGAAAGAAGAAAGAGAAAGAAGAAAGAGATAGAAGGATAACAGAAAAGAAACACACAATCTCACATTCGCAGCGGATAAAATATAATATCACATAAATAATAGTTATACAAAGAAAACTGTACTTGTCAGATTACACTTTATTATATCAGAGTTACAATAGCTTACAGAACAGATAAATCTATCTGTTTCAGATACTATAATATATTAACATCAGAAGCTCTACATACGTTCCTGCTCTCCAGCTTGCCTCTTGAGCTCCAGAATGTCCTTACCTGAAAATCTGTAATATTCGGTCTAACCCGAGCATTACATCAAAGTAACACCCGGGTCAGGCTGGAAACCAGCGTGAGTAAACCCATCTAACATGAAATACTAATACATAAGCTTGAGTAAATACCAAGGAAACTCATAACTTACGAGTTCTTTCTTTATTATAGTAAATCATTTATCCCACACCACAGTTCTCAGATTAAATGTCCATGTTACATAATTCATTCTATGCCAGCCTGTTTAATTCCACACATCCAATTATATAGAACTTAGATTATAGATCGAAGGGATTTCGGGTATTTACTAATACCTGACTCCGGTCTCTTTGAATTCAATACTACCTTATCATAAGTTATTCAAGTGATTAAAATATAAATACTGGATGTCACTTTTACATAACCATTCATCAAAGATAACCACATTATATCAGTTCAACTCATCATATCATATTACAAAACATTCCATTTCACAAAACATCACAATCACATATCAGGGATAACAAATAATCCAAGGCATTCAAATATCTATCAATTTTCATAAGCAAGATAAATTAGACATATCATTCCCATAAATCTAATTAACTTACCAATGAATTAGATTGATTACTTATTATTTATACATCTTGCTTATTTGTCATTAATTAATTATATCCAATTAATTAATCATCCCTTAATTATTCATCTTGATTAATCATCCTTGATTAATCATCCTTTAATTACTTTAAGTAATTTCCTTTTTAAATTAATTACACAAATTAATTATTCTTAACCCATCACATTACTTAACCTTTAATTACCATCTTAATTATCTACCCAAATTAATTATCCAACAATTACATTGATTAATTATTCTTTAATTAATCACAGTTATTAATTAGCTAATTCCCTTGGTAATTTCTTAAATAAATCAACCCTTAATTAATTAATTCTTTAATTCATTTATCCTTTAACTAATTACACTAAGAAATTAATCCTTAATTACTTTTCCTAAGTAATTAACCTTTAATTACTTCCCTTTAAGTAATTACACCAATCAATCTTATTAAGTAATTATACTTAATCAATTACCAAGTGATTCTCTTTAATTAATTAACCAATTAAATAATTACATTCATCTCATTAATTACATTTGGGTAATTCACCCATTAATTACGAAATAAACCAATTAATTAATCTTTCATTACAGATTAATTATTCTTAAATTATTGATAAACCTTAATTGTCAATTAATCTCCTTTTATACAAAGCAATCAATCCTTAATTACTTATATAATCAATTAATTAATTTATCCTTATTTACTTAAGTCCTTGATTATTCTAAGATAAACTTATTATCTTAATTTATTACTTAACTAACATATAAATCATATTTAAATTGAATGCTTTAAAATTTATTTATCAGCATACACAAATTTACTTAAGACCCCTAATTAGCTTAAATTTAATATACTTTTCTTAAATCATCTACTTAATTATTCGAAATTAAATCACATTTGGAAAATACTTGTGAATTAATTTATTATCAATCCTATAAACATAATTATTCCAAATCAACAATTTGAATTCAAAACACACTTTCTTTATAGATTTTAATTCTTGAAAAGCTCTCACAATACCTCATTTAGTATCAGGTCAAAATAACCCGAGCCCAAACTAAATATCTCCAATTGATTACTTGCGCAAACACAAAGACCTCGTACCTCCAAAGTACTTCGAGAATAAAACAAAAAAAAACACGAATTACCCGAGCTACGACCTTCTTCTCCCAACCAACAACGAGACCGATATCACCCAGCATTGTACACGTGCACACAACGACCCGGTTGTTTTGACCATCGAGGCCGACGCTGGCAAGTGGGCAATGATCCCCTCGCTTAATTCCGACCACCCAGAGATTCAATTTGCTGATAAATCAAAATCTAGCATTTGACCCCAAACTGGAACTAAAACAAATATCAAAAACTTCCTCGCCGACGGTGATCCTCACCACCAGGAAACATAATACCCTGACACGAGCTTCGCGGCGAACTCCCACTTAATTTCCTCCTAGCCCGGACTAACCCGATGCTTCACCGTTCATGCTGCAGCTCATTCCCACCGTTCAACCAAAACTTGGAACAAAACCCTACTTCGATGATCCCCCGTCACCACGTTGATCGAAAAATTCTATGGCCATTTTTGCCGTAACCCCTGACCTCCCTACCTCCTTCATCTAAGTTCTCATCCACCTCGAGACCTCCGATCGCCAGAAAATCCTCAGAGGCCATTTTCTGGTCAAACTAAAATTGCTTATACGTTACCAAAATAAAAATCATGATTTTCTTTTTAAAAACATATTTTTCTGAGTCGATTCAATCTATAACATTGAATCAGCAAATTACGTGACATGATATTAAAATTTCTACTGAATTTTCTTGATTCAACAGATCTCAAATCCTAAAATACTTAAACATATTTATATTTTATTTTTCAAAGAAAAGAAAGAAACTAAATTTTGTTTAAACAATCTTGTCCTATTTGAAGACAATTGCTTTCCAGTGACTAAACCAAGAGGGTTTAGATTTCGATTTATTTTAGACTCTGAAACTTTGAAAACAGAGAACAAAATTTCACACAGTTTCAAAACACAAGCAACATACGGGATCTATACTTCATATATGAACATGCAAAGCACCCATCACTCCGGAAATCACATGAACAGAATTAACTTTCTTAAGAATTTAAAATAAAATGTTTACTCACTTATCAAAGAGATGCAGAGCTTTGAAAAAGAACAGAATTGAAATCTGCATGCATTTGTATCTTGATTCCAGAAACTGAAATTGATCTGCCTACCGATCTTGAATTTGAAGAAGAAAACTTGCTTCTTTTTTTTCTGAATTAAAGAAGATTGCCTTCTTGCTTCTTGTTTTCATATTTCCAGATTTTACATCTTTCAATTTTTTCTTTTAGTTGTTTTGTATTTAGTTTTGCTGAAAGAAGAAAGTAATTTGCTGAAGACTAAATCCTTCTTTTACTTTTACAACTTTAAATTTTAAATTAACTTATTAAGAGAATATTGCCATTTGTCCTATTAAGTCCTTGGTTAGCTTACACCTATACACAAATAATTACAAATGTCCTTAATACACATAAAAAGTTTACAAGTATGTTTCTTAATGTTAAATTAATACTTTGAATGTTATTTTCTTTTTAATAATTGGTTTAAGCTATATACATATATTTCTGTAATGTTTAGATAATTATAAAATGTGCATACTTATCTTTTAAAAATAAGTTTTTTAGATAAATATAAAAGTGACTTCATGTTAGTTTATAAATTATTTATGCTTTTAATTAAATTTATTTTAATTCTTCATATAAAAATTTTAAAACAATTTATCTTATGTTAAAATTAAATGAAATGGTATTAAACAAATGAACCTTTAAATCTAAATCTTATCTAAACTCAAGTTGAACTATATGTTTATAATAATAATAAATTAACTTTGTTATTTAAAAATTAATTTAAATTTCAATAGGTAATACATATATTTGTTATAATTTAAATTCATTGATATGTTTTTTTTTTTAAAATAAGCTATTGCAAAGTTTGTATATTAAATCTAATCAGGTTTTCCAATTTACAATATACATACATACATATAAATATAAATTTGAAAACATTTCTTATTAAATTTAAATTAAAATCATACTCCTTATTTATAATGTATACACATATATATACATTGTTAAAAAAAAAAAATCTTTCAATTAGCTTAAAAAGATAAATTTCATTATTAAAATATTTTAACTTTGGAAAGAATAAAATTCCCAAATTAAATTATTATCATTATAGATTTAAAAAGGTAACATTTATCTAATTAAACAATTAGAGATAAATCCTGTTAAATTAGATTGTTAAATCGATATTACACATTTTAAAATAATTTTAATGGAAATTATTAAACAAACATTGCCTAAATTTCTGGGATATTACAAATATTATGTAATGCTATACGCGATATATGTTATCGAGTGATATCTAATGGTCATAAATACTTTAATATGTTTTTTATTGAAAAGTTAATAAAACGGTACTATTGTCATACTACATATGACATTTTTCGGTTTATAAACAGAATTGTATAACGTTATATGGTTGTTGCCCATAATTGTATAACGTTATATGCTTGTTGCCATTAATTTTGCTATACGTTCATTCTCGTAATTGTATAATGTTATATCAGTCACTTGCTTGTTGGTGCAGTAAATTGATATAATTACATTATTATTGAATTAATGCAAACTAATGTTTATTCATTTCACTTTCCAACGTCTTACTTTCCCTTCAATCTATTTTTGCACTCATTAAGTTTCTCATACTTATATGTTTTGATATTTGTATCATTTATTCACAGTTTAATGCAAAATCTTGAAATTCATAAATCTTCAAATATAGTATACAATAAATCAAGATATATATTCATTTCTTTAAATTAATTAATAAAAATAATCGAATTAAATCATTTCCAATATTGTAAAACCATTTTCGTTTTGATATTTGTATTATTTATTCACAGCTTAATGCATACCTTGAAATTCATAAATATTTATATATGGTATACAATAAATCAAGATATATTCAAATTTTTTAAATTAATTATACATTAATGTATATATTTTTTTTCAAATCTCCTATATAGGGCAATTTGGAAAGTTCACGGTCAGATTAAATGTTTGTACTTTCAACCCAACAATAAATAAGATTTTTCATGTATCTTGCTCTTTTGCTTAACATTTTAATCTTCTTCCAAAAATTTACACGTTAATTTTTCTATCCAATGGGATTTCCCGTTAGCAATATGGCTATAAATAATTAATGAATTAGTACAAGCTGGACTGTGGATTGAGAAGTGTATCTGTGTCGTATACATTTGCCCTGAGTGCACCTAACAACAGCAAGTATTAAACTTATTCCTTCAAATTGAAGCTTCGTTTCTTCCCATACAAAAACACTGTTGTACTCTGTGACTTTCTTTCCTCCTCCAATTTTCATTACAAGTTTCATAGCTATGTCGAGATCCTTGGCTATTAATGTTTTCTTATCCTTTGTAGTTATAAGTTTACTTCTTGCATCATCTTCGGCTACTTTGAAAATTATAAAGCATCATACAAAGAAAAGTGGTTCCTTGAATTTGTTAGCCGTTGGAGATTGGGGAAGAAATGGAACGTATAATCAATCTGCAGTTGCTTATCAGGTTAAAAATAATATATTATGGTGTTTGCTTCGTTCTCTTTCTGTTTGTTGCATAGAACTGTTACAATAAACTTTTTCTATTTTATTTTATTTTTTTGTAACTATCTAACATAAATGGTTTTCCTATCTTAGAAAGCTATCAAATAGTCTGTTAATTTGTTTATTTTTGCAATTAGAAGATAGCATTTTCTGCCATGAATTATTCAAATTTGGAGTCTTTTATAATTTTTTAAATGCAGATAATGACGCTAGCTATCAAGTATTATTCTGTGTATCATTTTACCTAAAATACATTAAATTTTATCCAAACTATCGTATAGGTTCATAGAGATAGATGATATGATAAGGATTGAAGACTGGAATTTCAGTTTGGGTTGGAGTATAAAATAACATTGGTGAAGTTTTCCTTTAACAACATAGAATATAAATTTCGAGTAAATAAAAATCAAACACAAACTATGTATTTTTAAGGCAGTGAAAATTTTAAAATTAACGTATTAGTATATTATAAAATGAAGATATGATGACAGTAAATTAAAACAAAAAAAATTAACATACCAATGAAACAAAATAATATAAATAGTTTGAATAAAAAAAAATGACCAATAAAATTTATTGAACAAATATAATTAAGATAATCAAGGGTGATATATACAAAAAAAAAATGATAAAACTTTTTGCAGCTAAAAAATATGATATGATTGATACTATCTTGATTAAAATAATTGATAAAAAAAATGATCATGGGATGTTCATAACTTTGAAGCCCATGTGTAATGAAAACAAAAATTATAGTAATCAAATAATTACTCTTCTTTTGAAATTTTTTGATTTTTTAATTTATATCCATACATGCGTGAAAATTGGTATATTTTTACCATACTACATATCTCTGGTAGGTATTAGTGATAAAAATACAAGTAAATATTTTATGACCAAGTTTAATTCAAGGCATAGAAAAGAAAAAATAAAGTTAAACATTTGAGGAAAACAATTAAATAATAATTTTATTCCCCACTTTGCTTTAATTACTTACCCTTTGATCTCAATAACTCATTACGTTCCTGTAATAATTAAAGTTATAAAATACAGTTAGTTTGACATTTAAGATATGCAGTCCAAAATCTTCTAAATAGTTTTTGTATTGCTTTTGTAATCAAGTACATAGCATGTAGCTGTAGTAGGATATCTGATTTCTACCTAAAGTTTAATGCCTTAATTATTCCAGGACATATATCATCGCTAATTAAAGTTGGGCAAAGGTCAAAAATTAAACATATAGAAAATAAATTATATTGTCATCTGCGATCTAAGTGGATATTTGATCACAAGTAAATTCAAGCATTAAATAGTAAAAAAAACATGTATAGTATTCAGTGTGCCTTAGGCCCACTGTAACTTATGTGGTGAAGATTCATATTCTTATCCTTCTTATAATTTAACATTATATTCAATTATTGTTATATGCGGATCTATCCTAGAATATACTTAAGTGTGCCCAGAGAATACCACATTGACTTTTAATGCCATTTCTTTCTTGCAAGAAACTTATTCTGATAGTTTTCCTCGAAGATGTTCACCTTTTTACTTTAATTATCTTATCATTAGCAGTAAATAGTAGTTAATTAGCATACCTTCAAGGCAGCTAATCTTCATAGTTTCTATCAATATGGTAGTTGGTTTTGCAATTTATTATTGTGTACAGCAATATATATTGATAACGAAATCTTGGATACATTAGTACATACCATCAACCATTACACAAGTAATCAAAGTTTAATCCATCCTAATGTTCTTTTACATATTTCTTAGTTAGGTATCACTTAATCAAATAAATGTCATTTTCAACTGTGAACCATTTTTTATTAGAAAAAATGACATAGCAATCAAGGTGTATATATAATGCAAAGTGGAAGTTGGTTTAACATCAACTAATTGAATAAAGTAAATTATATAGTTTGATTTGGTTAGCACAATATAATAGTTCAGCTAAGTTGAATAATAAATTTACATGAACTGCAAATTGATGACACGCCAAAATTTGCTTTAGGGAAAGGTTAGCCATGTATTGAGCAAATTGAAGAGGACAAAATTTGTATAAAATAATAATAGCAATAGCAGCGGGCAGCAATAACAACAACAACAACAAAGAAATAAATAAATAAAATTTTTGCTTTAAAAATAAGTCCTACAACGAAGTTAAATCATGGCAAAGCTACTTTGGAATGAATAGAGCTTTTTTTTTCTTTTTTTGCACGTATCCAAACGCAGCATAGTTATTTATTATCGGTTGGTTTTTTTTTTTCCTCCCATCCACCTGTTACTGAATGGTTTTAAAAAATGAAAGCAGATGGGAAGAATAGGAGAGCAACTTGACATAGATTTTGTAATCTCAGTTGGCGATAACTTTTACGAGAAAGGTCTAACTGATATCAATGACCCACAATTCAACGCGTCATTCACCAATGTATACACTGCTAAGGGTTTGCAACGGCAATGGTATTCTGGTAACCAGGCAATCTGAACTTTTCTGTTATTTCTGCAACACATATTATATTTCTCATTAAGAATCAATTTATGTTACATTCTTAGTTATACATTCCACTTTAACAATTGTGTTACAATGCTGTAGTATTGGGAAATCATGATTACAGAGGAAATGCACTAGCACAGTTAGACCCGGCCCTTCAAAAACTCGATAAAAGATGGTTTTGCATGAGGTCATTTATTGTCAATACAGGTGAATAGACATGTTTTACTGATCCTATTATAAAGTACACATTATTATTGCTTTTGTGCAATGACTTGATAAACTTTTGCACGTATTTTATCATATGCAGATGTTGCACAATTTTTCTTCGTGGACACAACTCCTTTTGTAAAGAAGTACTGGGAACATCCAAAGAAGAATCATTATGACTGGCGAGGTGTTGCTCCAGCTAAGAAGTACATATCCACTCTCTTGAATGTATGCAAACTTTCCAATCATGCAACCAATATTTGTTTTTATTGTATTAATTAGTAGCCCAAAAACATTCTAGTTAGAACTGTGTTTGTTTTCTACCTTATTTTCCTAAATTATTAATGTTGGTAATTGGTACCTAGAGTTTTCGAAGTAAGGACCTTTAAATTCACAATTCAAAAAATTTACCATTTTCTTACTGATTCTTCACCAATGTAGAAATATGCATGCACCCTTGTATGTAAATTATTCAGTGTAATGAATTTTCATTAGGACCTAGACTCGGAGTTGAAGAAGTCGACCGCAAGGTGGAAGATAGTCGTTGGACATCATGGCATAAGAAGTGTAAGTGACCATGGAGATACTACCGAACTTGTCGACTTGCTACTCCCCATTCTCGAGGTAATTTTGCCACAAAATGCTATATCTTTTGCTTAGTTTTCAACCAGATGTTATTTGTCTAGCTACATTAATGAAAATTATTAATCAGTTGTTGGTGATTGCAGAATCGTGGGGTCGACTTATACCTCAACGGTCATGATCATTGCTTGGAGCACATTAGTAGCAATAAAGGGTAAAAATATAGTTTTGTTTTTGCAATCAATCCCAAGAGAACAGTTTGTACAAAATATGCATGTATTACATAAATTTAATTACTTTTATTGCAGTCCTTTACAGTTTATAACAAGCGGGGCAGGATCGAAAGCATGGCGAGGCATTTACAGGCCGACAAAAGAGAAGTTACGATTTTTTTACGATGGACAAGGATTCATATTGCTGCAGTTAACAGATACAAAAGCTGACCTTTCATTCTTTGATGTCAATGGAAATGTTATGCATCAGTGGAATAAAAGTAAAAGCCTTAAGCAATCTATGTGAATCATTTGGGAGTATGAATTAGATATTTGAAATAAATATAAAATTTGACAATATTTGGTTTGTCCAACTATCCATCATCATCATCATCATATATTTTGATTGTGTATGTAGATTCTATGAGTTATCTTAACATTTAAAAAGAAAAAAATTGCCACACTTATCAACTTTGAAGTCATTGATTTTTGAAAGTTGCTTGGTTCTAACTTAATCAAATGGTGTAAAAGATGACGCAGATAAATAAAACAAAAAACTAAATTGGTTTTTATGAACTTAGATTCAAATTATTCATTACAAATATTTAATTCAACATTATGTCATGAGACGTCACATACAGCTCTTTTTTGCTTGCAGTTTCAATTGGTTAGCTAGCTATTAAATCGTTTCATATGGAGTGTTTCATTTTTTGTATCTTTACGTACATAAGTCTTATTCAGATGTGTCATATCATTAATTAGAAAATTAAAAACTGTCCTTTTTTTTGGTCGAATTTGCTGTAATTTACTGTGCTTTTTTTGGAAATAATATGCATGAACGAATGGAAAACAATGCATGATCTTTGGAAGTAAGAAGGGTTGTTCTTCACGAAGCTGGATGGGAGGCGGTCCAAAATCATAAAGAATCAACTGGATAATGCACATAAAACTAAATAGAGGTATATGTATAACATAAATCAATCAGTGAAATTTTCTATTCGATAATAATTGAAGTTTATTTGGACGATTCTATTGATTGGTTGGTACATTGGTAGTGACAGTAACTGTTTTGTAGCTTTCAACAGAATTGTGTAACATTCAGTCGGCTCCACCAATAGCATAATTGATATTTTTGAATATTTGTAGTCATTGGCTAGCCGATTCATGGATAGCATTGTCATTTTAAACACTTGCAGAAATGGAATATTCAGTCAATGTGGATTTATGAGACAGTACACGTAGGATTGGGCTCAATGACGTAGATAAAAGGAAATTTATTTAGTGGTATGGAATGTAGAATTACGACTTGTACTAGATATGAATCCTGCTTAGTTTATTGGCAAACGTGTCCAAGTTATAGATGTTTCCTCGTCTTAGATCATTTTGCACGGAACATTTTCTAGTTGATTTGATCATTTGAGTGCGCTTATAAAGCTCATTCGTACCTTTTCTTTGTTGATTTAAAACTCCATCAACATTAATCCTTCATGACACCTTTTGAAAAGTAACAAGAATATAATGAAAATGAGCAATTCATTTAAACACGTTTATCCGCCATTTTCAAGTATTTCAAGCAATATTCTTTTATGGAAAAAAATAATGTACGTTACTTTATTGTATCTTCACTATTTTATATTTGTCAATGTTATGAGCATTTTAGTCCATGTAATGGTGAAGTCTAGCTGGAGAGTAGGAAAGACCAAGACAACGCCAAAGCAAGAAAGAAGAACCCGAGGAAGGCACAACCCAAGCAAGGGCCTCTATCTGGTGGATGAACACATGGTTGGCCCCCCACTGAACCGATTCTTCGGTTCGGTGGTTCACCTCCCACCGAATCGATTCTGTGCTTTGGTGGTTGGCCACTCCAACCAGTCGTTCACGTCACCCTCAAGACAAGGAAGGAAGCCACCTACCGGACCAAGCATACCAAACCGGATCAATATGCTCATGAACGTGGCTGCTCACTCGTCCACATCTATTCCGCCTAACCGAACCGACTTCTCTGGTGGGCCCTGCAACCTAAATAAGGAAAGAAACCAACATATATCAAGAAACAAATAACTATAGGAGACATATTCAAGGAATACTCCCTATGCCTAGGATATACAAGGAAACTTCATAAATTAACGCATTAAACACATCTCAAATCTACCTCTATAAATAAAAGGCATCGGGCATCATAAATCGACAACATTTTTAGATCTACAAAAAATCCAAGTAACGAGATTAGCTGCACGAAGTCTCGCGATCATTATTGTATTTTCTTATAAAATCATTGTATGACTTGGCATTTGCTTGTAGGCCATAAATATAAATGACAAGAATAAAAACAAACAGTCGTTGTAGGTTCATTATAGCCAAACCACTGTAAATCTTGATGTTCTTAGTCTTTTTACTGCTTTTCTTTTCATTCACTCTACAAAGAATCGAGGGGTGTTTGCCTTTTTTTGTTCAAACATTTTTAGTGCTTTCATTAAGAATGGTCTTTAAAAAAGGAAATTTTCAGCTCTTTTCAAGTACGCCTCCTAAGTCCAAGAGCAGGGGTGGTGATACTAGTAGGAATGCCAATTCGGTTACAACCAACCCTGTAAATTTGGTTATGGACAACCCAGACAATCAATCGTCTGGCATACCATGAATGGATGTTATCACCAAGGGTGATCTTGACAGAGTTGTGACGGATCTCGATACTCGCTCGCTGCCCAATAGTTGGCTATTATAGATCAGATCATGACACGCTTGGAGCAAGTGCAGCCAACCATGCATGACGTGGAAACTAGAGGAAGGTCCCTTTCACAAGGGTTCAAGAGGGGGAGGATCACAATCTCATGGTAGCTTAGACTAAGAAAACCGGGGAGTTGGACAAGGAAATGCCATGGATACAAGACGGTCTGGAGCTCAGCCACACATCACACCCGAGGAACGGTTCGACGTTGAACCGAACAAGGGAGACAACGAACCAGGGGCAGTCGCAGCTGAACCTCCCCGCCTAGGCAGTGCTCCCCACCCTTAACAGATGCTGTGATGATTGAAGGCAGGGCTATCGCCGTGAATACTACAGGAGTAGAGAACGAAATCGGGATCGTGAAATTAGCAACTGCAAAAGGAATGGCAGAAGCTCCTCACCTCAACGGGAAGGTCAAATCGACTCCGCTCCTCCCCTAAGCGAGAAGTTGATCACCTGGAGCGATTTATAAGGGAAAGCATTCATCGTGAACAAGTAAAACATAGAATAGGAGCTAGGGTCCGTAGTCCATTCACTATGGAAATAGAGATCACTCAAAATCCTAGGAGTTTCAAGATGCCCATCATGGATCCTTAACCGAGTTTAACTGATCCTATAATGCATCTGCAATGCTACACTCAATATATGCTGATGAGCAAGGCAATGGAGGAGGTTATGTGCAAATGTTTTCCCCTCTTCTTATCGGATTTAGAAACCATGTGGTTCTTTCATCTTGCCAAAGACGCAATCCGCTCATGGTAAATATTGAGAGAGAAATTCATTAGTTAATTTCAGGTTCATATGGAGCAACCCAAAGACCTATACTCCTTATTGGGCGTTAAGCAAAGAGAGGATGAGACTCTGGTGTAATACTTAATCCATTTCAATGCTGTCGCTGCCAGCGTTCAGAATGCTGATGAACATATAACCCTCATAGCTTTATGTGGCGATGTCTACCTGGACACAAAATGGCTCGAAGGTTGACCAAAGAGAAACCTACCACCATACAAGACTTCTTCCGTTAGGCGGCGAAATACATGCGGCTAAAGGAAGCTGTGGTAGGAAGGCAAATGGGAATGACTGCCAAACTATCGAAAAATTCCAACAATGTGAATGCAATGATCAGGAGTGACGAAGGATGAACCGCAATGAAGAAGAAGAACAGCAATCCCGCAATCTCAGACGGGTAGGGAAACAATCGAAAGAAATTTAAACTTAGCTACAAGTTTGAAACCTATATGAATTTGAAGGTACCATCGAAAACATCCACCTGGCCACTCAGGCCGAGCTAAAATGCAACAAGCCAGCCCCAAAGTAGGAAACAGAGGTCGAATGAACACTAGGAAGTATTGTATATAACATTACTCCCACGGTCACAACACTAATGAATGTCGCCGCCTACGGGACGTAATTGAAGAACATATCAAAAGGCAATAGTTGAAATGGTATGTTAAAGGGTTGGATGCGCACAACTTCTGAGATCCAACTCCAAAGAAAGCCTCTACCTGGAAACAGAGGTGAAGGGTCTAGTACCAACCGCGGGGAAGACGGGAGGCTGGTAATCAATACCATAATGGGTGGACCTTATGTAGCGGATGGGAGCTGGGGAGAGATGGAGAAATATGCAAACTTTAAAGAATGGAAATGCCTACGTATGTGTGATAGGCGAGGAGCAGAGAGCTAAAACTCATTGTTAGGAGCAGGAGGTAATATCTTTATTTTCAAAATCAAATTATCCTTGGTTTTAAACTATCTTTTAATAATAATATATTTAAATTTTAATATTTATACTTAGATTTAAATATAAAAATTATAGTAAAATTTTATATATATAAAAACATTATTCTCTATATTTATTTATGTATTTTAACTATAGTTAAGTATATTTATAAAGTTTAAAATAGTTTTAATATAAGATGAAAGCTATTTTCAAAGAAAAACAAAATCACCAAAAATTGCTTAGGCCTGTCGACAACCCCAATATACCCTTGTCGACAAGGTGGCAGTTTGATTCAAAAATTTGAATTTTAAAAGAAGTGTCTATTCATCATATTCTTTCACAAATGGACACGGCTGTTGTTCTACTATAAATAGGGGCAGTTTTAAATGAATTTATATACATATTTTCTCTGATTTCACTCCTCTTCTTCTTCCACATTTCTTTATATATATTTTTACCATTACTCTGCCGAAATCACCATTGAATCTAACTAGATCATCTCTGGTTTGATTCTCTATCACTATCTCAATAAGATCTCGGTGCTATTCAGAGTTATAGGCTTCTTTGTAATAAACTAAATGAGAAAAGGTGTGATTGTAGCCTGTGAAATCAATCAAGCGAGAAAAGGTGTGATTGTAGCCTGTGAAATCAATTGGGTGAACTTGTTGTCCGTAAAATCAAGTATCTCTACCCAGAGGATTGTGAATCTGAAGTGGTGTACCTCGTGGCCTTGAAATCGAAGGTGTAATTGTAACAATTGATTTTGAAAGGAAATCCGTACTTGTGTGCGGGACAGGATGTAGGGTAACTCCGAACCAGTATAAAATCCGGTGTGTTCTTTCCTTTATTGCTTTTACTTTATTTCTGCATCTGTGTTTGATTCTGTGATCATATCTGTGTCTGAATATTGCATACATTTATGTTCAAATTAACATAAACTCAAAAAGATTTAGTAATTCCTTAAAACACTATTCACCCCCTTCTAGTGTTTATTCTAGCCTTAAGATCCATAATCCACATTTCTCACATTTGGTATCAAAGCAAGGTTTTCAAAGTTTTCATAATCTGAATTTTGAAAAATTTCAAAATGGCTACCAACACTAGTTCTATTATCCCTGCCACTTGTTCATTTATAGAAGGTCAGTCTACTGTCAGACCACCACTTTTTAATGGTTGTAACTATGCATATTGGGCATGTAGAATGAAAATATATTTTCAATTTATCGGACTAGACACTTGGAATGTCACATAGACTGAATATTCTAAACCCACAACTGATTTTGCACAGTGGACTGCTGAGCAAAAGACTGTTGCAAAAAATAACTCTAAAGCTATGAATATTCTATTTTATTCACTTGATAGGAATGAATTTAATAGAATGTCAGTTTGTAAGTCTGCATATGAAATCTGAATAACTTTGCAAGTTACTCATGAAGGAACAAGCAAAGTTAAACAGACCAAAATTTCCATGCTCACAAATCAGTTTCAATTATTTAAAATGAATTCTAATGAGTCTATTTCAGATATGTATAGTAGATTTCATAATATTGTGCATTCTCTGATATCCTTGGGAAAGGAATTTTCGGAAGAAGATCAAGTCAGAAAAATCTTAAATTCTCTTACTCTAGAATGGGATCAAAAGACACTTGCGATCGAAGAGGCAAATGACATCAGTACCTTAAAGATAGAAGAATTAATTGGAAATCTAATGTCGTTTGAAGTCCAAATGATTGAGAGAAGAGAAAGCAAAGCATCTGAAAAGAAATCAACGGCGTTCAATGCATTGACCGATGGATCAAACTCAAACAGCGATAATGATGAAGAGATAACCCTTATGACCAAGATTTTTCGGAAATTCCTGAAATACAGAACGATGAATAATATCAAGAGAAACAACTATAAGAACTCTGAAAATCAGAATGTAGTGCCAACAATATCAAATGTTTCAACTGTGACGAACCAGGCCATGTCAACAGAGATTGTCCACATCCAGATAGGCAAAATCTTCCTATAATCAATGATTCCATAAAGAAACGAAAACGTGCATTTACTGCTACTCTAGATGACTTAGACTCGTCCTCAAGCGATGATGATCAGAAGACAGATAATTCAAATATATGTTTCATGGCAGTTCGCGACTCCGACGAATTCAGAGAAACAAACTCAGAAAAAGGTACACATTTACCATAAAGTCAGTTGAAATTGCATGCTTAGAATTGGATGCTTGATTGATTGATTTTGAATTGGTGTGTTGTTTGAATTTTTAAATTTTTATTATTATTTTATTATTATTATTAATAATTTTTTATTTTTTAATAGTATCATAATATTTTATGGAATATACTATAATTCTAGTAATATTCCAGATATATATATACATTAAAAATTATATATATATATATATATATATATATTAGAATACTTAGGAGAAATAAATCATGAAAAGTCACAGATGCCTGTCGACAAGGTCCCCACCATGTTGTCGACAAGGATACAGAAATTTGACATTCAAAGTTTGAATTCAAATATTGAATTTCTCTCCATCTTTTCACTTCATTCAATTCTCTGAAAAGTCACCTTTTGACCAGAGAACATGTCCTTTGAGAATCTATTTATTCACTATCTTTTATCACAACTTTTCGCTCTCATTTTCTAATTCAAACTCTTATCTCAAAATTTCAAGCTCTCTACTCTCCACTCTAATGGCTTCTTCAAGCGACCCTTCCACAATGAGAATTTCCAGAAAGATAAAAGGAAACTCTACAATGACCTGGAGGCTATAAAACCATATATCAACTATGCTAACTATGGAAAAGTCCATCCCGGGAAGTTTGCTTTATTTCAAGATTTCTCTACTTATGAAATCGATTCTCTTTTTGCAAATAACCAAGTTCTTAGTCTTGTTGATGCTACTCAAAATGATTTTGTTTGTTATCCAAATCTTGTTAAAATTTTCTATGCAAATCTAAACCGTGGATTTTATAATGGAAATGATGATGAAATTTGGAGTAGTGTCAAAAACACGAGAATCGTTTTAAATTATGATCTTTTGGGTACCATTCTCAATTGCAAGAGCACGGGGATGGATCTTTCTAGTTTTAATATCGATGAAAATGATCGTGAGACATTTCATCACATTTTCGAAGGAAATGATAACTATGAATTCAAAAATCAAAACTTTCGACCAAAAGCTAGAATTGTTAATCTTCTTTTACAACATACTTTGACCCCAGGATCGGGGAGTTTTAACAATCCAACTTCAAAAGTTTGCAAAGCACTTTTTGCTATTTTTGGAAATTATGATATTCATTGGGCGCAAGTTATTTTGGATGAATTTCGTCTCAAAAATCTTGAAATGGGTGAAAACACTATGTATCATGAAATCTATCCCACTCGGATTTTTAATTATTTTGGAGTAGATTTCAAAGGAGAAGAATTTGTCTCAAGAAAAGTTTTTAATCACTCAAACATTTCTCTTATGAAAATTCCGTTTGTTTTTCAACCATATGATACTCAAGTCGAAAAAGAAGAGTGTTTGGCTCATGAGGAGATGGAAGAGGAGGAGGAAGAAGAAGAAGGGGATGAAATGGAAATAGAAGAAGAAGAAGGTGAAACTTCTTTGGAAAGCATTGACTATCCTCCTAATCCAACCAACAAAACCTTACAAAAGACCATTGTAGAGAATCAATGGATTCTTAAACGGTTCGTTAGTAAGAAATTGGATAAAATATCATCCAAGATGAACAAGTTTTTCTCCAAAGTCAACAAGGAGCTTGGATTATCTTCATCTTCATCATCCTCTAGCTAGTTCTATCTTTTCATGTCTTGTTGTATTAGTTTTAGTTTGTTTTGGTTTGAATGTTCGTGTAGTTCTTAATGTTTAATCATTGTATCGTTCTATTATGAAATGAAATTGAATTACTTTTCTGTTATCTAGCTTATCCTATCTCCAGAATAAATGTTAGTATATTATATAAATACACACACACACACAATTATTCACAAAATCAAAATAAGTCATCAAAATTCACTGACAGGGGTCGACAACCCTACCTAGACCATATCGACATGTACTGGTCAGAAATGGCATTTCATTTTAAATTTGAAATTTGAATAACTGCCTTATTTCTATTCATTTCAAAAAAAATTCTTCACCTATAAATACCTATTTCTTTTAGAATTCATCGCTTAGGATTATTTCTTATCTATTTTATCTCTAATTCTTCTCATAAACTCAAATATGGCCAATCCAATTCATAATTTGACCGAGAATGTTGAAGAAACCCTTAATTCTTTCAAGAATATTCTTTCTTTCATTCTTCGTAACCAACGACACTTAGAGTTGAGTCAAATGCAAATGATCAAGGAGCAAGAAAAGCATTTCGATGCGATAAGATGGATGATTTCGTCCCTGCACAAAGATGATAACGAAGCACATCCCCAGTCTCTCTCACCAATGATAATGAAAATTGGGATGCCATTAAAGCATACCCTATATTTGGAGAAGAAGGATGGGTGAAAGTTCCTCGTAATGTTTGATTTTATTTGATTGCTTTGTTTGATTTTAATTGATTGCTTGTATTGATTTGATTTGGTTTGGTATGGATTGATATTTGGTGTGGATTGATATTTGGTGTGAAAAACATGTATGAAAACATATTGATATTTATATGACCTTTGATTAGTTATCATGTCTATCAGTATAATTATCTCTTAATCTATCTATTGTATACTCCATTGAATATTATATTAAGCAGGTATTTTAGTACAAGAATAAGGGGGAGTTATATAGTTTGGAGTTAGTTTTTGTTGATGACAAAGGGGGAGAAGCATAAAATAGGATAGTTAGGCACAGATTAAGGCGGAGTTATTAGTTTTAGGGGGAGTTATTAGGATAGAAGTAATATTTTATAAACAAAGGTTGTCATCATCAAAAAGGGGGAGATTATTAGTCCTTAAGATGATGGTTTTGATGACAACAACCTTAGAATAAGATTATAAAATATAAATACTAACATTATAGTTTAGATATATATGTATATGCAGGATCTAACCATGCAAGTACCAAGAATGAAGGCTGTACGGTATAGAGGTTCAAGATATCAAGATTGAAGACTCATGAGAATCAAGATTATCAAGAGTTCAAGATTTCAATAATAAGTAATATAATTAGGAATTTTGTTAAAACTCCTAGAAAAGCACTGGCATATTAAAATCCAATTTATTCGTGGAATGGAATCCGCTTCGAGCCTGTTAAAGGGATGGATCCCTAAGTAGGATGGAACCTACGAAAAATCTAGTGGAACGTTGTTTTGTATCCACTAACTTTTATTCAAATGTTATTACAAAATTATATCTTGTTTTCAAAATGATTTCAAAACCTTCCTTTTAAAAAGAATCAAAACATCTACCTGATTTTAAATACTTTTAGCCTTAAAATAATCTTTATTTTCAAAATCAAATTATCATTGGTTTTAAACTATCTTTTAGTAATAATATATTTAACTTTTAATATTTATACTTAGATTCAAAAATAAAATTATAGTAAAATTTTATGTATATCAAAATATTATTCTCTATATTTATTTTTAAGTATATTTATAAAGTTTAAAATAGTTTTAATATAAGATGAAAGTTATTTTCAAAGAAAAACAAAATCACCAAAAATTGCTTAGGCCTGTCGACAACCCCAATGTACCCATGTCGACAATGTGGCAGTTTGATTCAAAAAATTGAATTTCAAAAGAAGTGTCTATTCGTTATATCCTTTTACGAATGGACATGGCTGTTGTTCTACTATAAATAGGGGCAGTTTTAAACGAATTTATATACATATTTCTCTGATTTAACTCCTTTTCTTCTTCCACATTTCTTTATATTTTTTTTACTCTACCGAAATCACAATTGAATCTAACTAGATCATCTCTGGTTTGATTCTCTATCACTATCTCAACAAGATCTCAGTGCTATTCAGAGTTATATGCTTATTTGTAATTAACTAAATGAGAAATGGTGTGATTATAGCCTGTGAAATCAATTGGGTGAACTTGTTGCCCATAAAATCAAGTATCTTTACCCAGAGGATTTTGAATCTGGAGTGGTGCACCTCATGGCCTTGAAATCGAGGGTGTAATTGTAACAATTGATTTTAAAAGGAAATCCGTACTTATGTGCGGAACTGTATGTAGGGTAACTCCGAACCAGTATAAAATCTGGTATGTTCTTTCCTTTATTGATTTTACTTTATTTCTGCATCTATATTTGTTTCTGTGATCATATCTATGTCTGAATATTGCATACATTTGTATTCAAATTAACATAAACTCAAAAAGATTTAGTAATTCCTTAAAACACTATTCACCATCTCTCTAGTGTTAATTCTAGCCTTAAGATCTGTAATCCGCATTTCTCACACTCCCTTGCATAGCATTTAGCAGAAGGTCCCCCTCTCGACTTCACAAGTGACCTTCACAGTGAGTTTGACTCGAGAGGCATAAGAGAGGGGGCCGCAGCAGAGCTTGGAGAAGCTCTGGAATTTGTGGAAGTAAATGAGAAGGACCCCACGAAGCTTATGAATATTGGATATGGTATGGGAAAAGATCTTAAAGTATAGCTAATCGGATTTTATGAGATAACCAGTACGTATTTGCATGGTCTAACACGGACATGTGTGGGATCTCTCCCTCGGTTGCTTGTCATGCCTTGAACGTCAATCCAAAGAAGCCTCCAGTTAAGCAAAAGAAAAGGTGTATAGGCCCAAAGGGATCTGCGATGTTAAATGAAGAAGTGGAAACCCTATTTGCAAACGATTTCATTTGGGAATCTCTTTATCTAGAATGGTTAGCAAACCCAGTCCTTATTAAGAAATCTAATGGAAATTTGAGGACATGTGTTGACTTTTCAAACTTAAATGATACGTGTCCTAAAGATTGTTTCCCTCTTCCAAGGATCGATCAATTAGTGAATGTGACCGTAGGGCATGAGCTTTTGTCCATCATGGATGTGTACTCCGAGTATAGCCAAATTGCAATGCATTTCCCTGACCAAGAACACGCCGGCTTCATTGCCGACATAGGACTTTATTGTTACAAAGTTATGCCTTTTGGACTTATAAACGTAGGAGCCACCTACCAGCATCTGGTGAATAGAATGTTCGTCGAGCGTGGAAAAACTATGGAATTATATGTTGATGACATGTTGGTAAAGCCTAGGAAGGCCAGAGATGACATCTCTTACTTGGATGAAATGTTTCAAATTTTGCAAAACTACAGAATGAAGCTGAACCTGTTGAAATGCTTTTTTGGAGTGGCTTTTGGGAAGTTTTTGGGGTTTATCGTGTATGACAGAGAAATAGAGGCTGTCCCAAAGTAGGTTCGGGTGTTGCGAGACATAAAAATCCCCAACACTTAGAGGGAGATGCGAAGTTTAGAAGGGAAATTAAAATCCCTAAGCAAGTTTATATCAAGTGTGTCCCAGTCTTGGAGGCGCTCAAGAAGGAGAAATGCAAGTACATTTGGACGGACGACTGATTGGCCACATTCTTGAATCTACTAGAGCACCTACAAAAACCACTAGTTCTGTTTATACCAGTGAAGGGGAAGGATCTTACATTTATCTAGCTGTATCACATAAAGCTCTGAGTGTAGCTCTGGCAAGGGAGGTGATCAAATATAATGCCCCGTATATTACATAAGCAAGCATTTCACTGGGACAGAATCTAGATGACCTATGATGGAAAAGTTGGCATATTTTTGCTAATTGCATCTAGGAAGCTGAGACCTTACTTCCCTTCGCACCCTATTTGAGTACTCATCGATTATCCCTTAAAGCAGTTATGCACAGGCCCGACACTTTGGGAAGACTCATCGAGCGGAGTATCTAGCTAAGTCAATATGAGATAACCTATCACCCGTGAACTGCAAGAAAAGGATAGGCGTTGGCGGACTTTCTGGCTAAGTTCACCATTCAGGACTTCGAAGTGCAACCCCAAGAATAGGAGGCCCTCAAGTGGCAAGTGTATGATGATAGAGCATCTAATGGTCATTCTGGTGCATGGGTAGTATTCCTAACCCGTGGAAGAAGGAAGTTGAATTATTCAATCAAGCTAAGGTTCAAAGCAACGAATAACGAGGTAGAGTATGAGGACTTGATAGCCAAATAGGTATTTCAAAAAGAGCTAGGAAGCAGATCATTGTGCGTTCACAATGACTCTCAATTCATGATGAACCTGGTGCTCGGTGAACTCCAGGTGAAGGGGGAACGTCTGAAATCCTACTTGAAGAAGGTAGTGATCTTGCTTAACGAAATGGAACACTACATCATTAGGCATGTGCCCCGAGAAGAGAATTAGGATACATATGATCTGGTGAAGTTGGCTAGCTCAGAGGTCGAGCTCTTGTTGGGGTCTATGCCCATGGCAACCCTACTCAAACCCAACATCGAGGAAGTAAAGTTGGTTGCAGCTACTGATGGATAAGAAACTTGGATGGCACTACCGATGAGGTACCTGAGCAAAGGATCTATGCCGGGTAACAACAACGAAGCTAGGAAGAACCAACGAAAAGCTCCCTACTTCGTCATTCAAGATGTGATGTTGTGTCAAAGGCGATTCTTTAACCCCCTACTAAGGTGCACCACTGGTTGGGAAGCCGAGGAGATGCTGGAGAACATACATGAAGGAAGCTGTGGAGACCACACTGGGGGCAAACCTTGGCTAAAAAGGTGTTGCGATATGGGTACTTCTCGTCAACACTAAACCGTGATGCAAAGGAATATGCAAGGAGATGTGACTAATGCCAATGGTTCGTGAAGATTCCTAGGTTACCCTCGATGGAGTTAACTCAAATGGTCAGCCCTTTGCCCTTTACGGTCTGGAAAGTAGACTTGATTGGAGAACTTCCAATAGCATGGGGAGGAGAAAAATATGCTATTGCAGTGGTTGGTTACTTTACTAAGGTGGTCGAGGTCGAGCCCCTTACTAAAGTGTCAACGACCAATGTCATAAACTTTCTGCATAGAAATGTAATTTGCAGGTATAGAATTCCCCTTCAGATCATCTCAGACAATAGGTTGCAATTTGATAACATGAAATTCGACATTTCTATCAACAACATTGCATAAACAAGAACTTCTCCGCAGTAGCATACCCACAAGATAATGGGCAAGTAGAGGCAGACAACAAGGCTTTGAAAACACTCACAACGAAGCACCTGGAAAAGGAAAAAGGAGCATGGATGGATGAATTTATGCTGGCATTACGGGCTTATCCCACTTCCTTCAAGACGGTAGCGGGCATACCCCTTTCTCATTGGCTTATGGATTAGAGGTGATGTTGCTGGTTGAAACAATGGTCCCTTCTTACAAAAGAATTCATTATGACCCAAACAAGAATGAGGAGTTGCTTAGTATGTCCCTCGACTTGGTGGATGAGAGGCGCAAGGAAGCCACCCTGAAGGTCGAAGTGCACAAGAGACGGATGGCGGTACAGTATGAATCCAAAGTTAAATACCACCACTGAAGGAAGGGGAGTTGGTACTGAAGCGAATCATCCCCAGGCTGGGGGCACTCAATCCAGTCTGGGAAGGACCATATGTCATTCACAAAGACTTTGGCAATGGGCCTTTCTTCCTCAGCACCGTTGATGGAGCCATATTTAGGAAAGCTTGGAATGCACAACACCTCCATCGTTACTTTACTTGAGTTTTTATCTATTGTTATATTGAAACTTTGTAACTGAGCTAATTATAAGATGGAGTTGTACTAAAATGTGCTTCTTTCCTTATAATCTTGTCTTAGTAGGTAATCGTTTCGAAACCACTCTTAACTACCACTTTGACATGGTAGACTAATTTAAACAGTATAAAAAAATGTGACGTTAGATAAGGACTTAATGCCTCAGCTTGAAAACGGAGCCATGCTCTTACTCCACTCTCCACCCATCTCTTGGCTGGCAGCGGTAAATCAAACTTACCCTGATTAGGACATGATTGAGGAACATGTAGTCCATTGTTCATTATCGGCCCTATCTCTTCACCGACAGCGGTGAATTAGGCTTACCTAGATCAGGAGATGACAGCCTCAAATTCCTTAGCCAATAATGGCGTGCACGACCAACTCACAGTCGGGACCATACTACCTAATGGGTGATTGCCATTGGCTATTGGCTTGAATGGCGAGGAGGAACCAACTTGTTGGCCCCCAAGATATGGTGGCCGCCTAGTTGTCTTCCCCTCCTCTATCGCCTGTATATAAATAGATTCAATGTCGAAGTAAGAATAGCCTTAGAATACTAACAGCATTTACATAGCAGGTAATAAAGATCAGAAAGTCACAAAGTGTCAACACCACACGATTGACCTCAAATAATACATTAAAAATTAGTCAAATGCGTGTATGAACGTTCATTACAGAAGTCAACCATATTTAACACATCAAGTCAACAACCCAGTAAGAATATAAGAAATGAGGTGCATGTAAGAGGCAGAAACGGTTAGCACTTTGGCCCGGACTCGGAGACGGTTAGCTTTGGATGGCGCTTGAAGCCTTTTTGCTCATGGGAACTTTTATGCTCCCCCTCTTTTCCAACAGGAGCGGCATCGAGCTAAGCCTGTTTCTTTCTCATAGAGTCCATCACTTTTCTGGCCTTGAGGTTTAACAAGGTTACGTCGGTAGGAAATTTTGCTAAGGCTTTTTTTATCCAAAGCTGCCTCCTTTTCGAAACCCTTAGAGGGGTCAAAGGTGTCAGTAACATCATCGCTGGGCTCATCCTAGAGAGCAGGAATCATCTTATGAAGAGCCTTAACCATCAGAGGGTTGGTGGAAACTAGGGGCATGGAGCTTGGAGGTATCACACCAAAGATGCAACTTGTAGGGAGATGGGGAATGTTGAGACTTGGTTTTGATTCATGACATGAAGCTATTACTACGACATATAGATTTGAAAACTGCTATGAAAAAAAGAGAATATATACTACAAGGAGACGAGACTTTGAAACCAGTGCATCAATTGTATTATTTTGTTTTTGAGTCTTAGGTCAATGTTGTTAAAATTTCTCCTCGGTTACATATATATTAGCTTATATATTTAATCATTCTATTTCATAAATTTTTTATACATATACAAGCATATATTAAATTATAAAAGTAATTAAAATTATATATATTTCTCTACCTGTGTAAACTGTGCATATTGCACAGATTTCACCAGTTCAGTCGACTGATCCAGAGGTCTAGTCGACTGACACTAGAAAATTTGTGCAACATGCACATGTGCACAGATATGCGGATATATATTTAAAAAATATTTTGAATATTCAATCGACTGACCCAGAGGCTTGGTTGACTGAATTTCTACAACAGCTACTTTTTGAAAAGACACGACTTTTTGTGAAGAGATACGAACCTCTACGAAAAGATTTGGATGCAACTTTTCAATCGAAACTCTTCACCAACAGTTGCTGCTTTCTAACCATTATAAATACATACTCAAATTTGATTCCAAATCGCTGAATTACAATCGAGTTTTTTATTCTCTCTAATCTAACTCTCTGGAATCTATTTGCTATTATACTTTCAATTATTCTGCATTAAAGCAATAATATACCTTTCTATTCTTCATATAATTCAAATATATATATTTACACTTTAGGAGAAGATTATAGGAAGGGTGTACTAAAAGTGACAAATCCATGTTATTAGAACACACAAAAGTCTAAACTATTTTCTGCATTTGTTGAAGTCCCGTTCTGCTGCTCAGGCGAGTGAAGTCCTCTTTGACTGTTGAGGCGGAATCTTGTTCTGCTGCTCAGGTCCCTGTTCGACTGCTCAAGGGTTGTATAGACCTATTCCTCCGGGTTAAGTGACGGTTGTTGTTTTAGTGAAATTCCATAAGGAGTCTGGGACTGGACGTAGGACGGTGCTCCGAACCAGTATAAAAATCTCTGGTGTCATTTTACTGTAATTCATTTTATATTCCACACTATTTACAGTATTACTATCATCATTATACTCTGTATTATCATATATCCATATTAAACGATCCATTACACACTCTCATTTGGTATCAGAGCAAGGTCATCATATAACTGTAACGCAGTTATCTAATAATCTAATAATATGGACGCTAACACTAGCACTAGCACTAGCATTAACACTAGCTTCATTGAAGGACAATCCACTGCACGTCCACCACTATTTAATAGCATGAATTATAAATACTGGGCCATACGAATGAGAATATATATGCAAGAAAATGGTTTTGATTCATGGAATATAACTTAAACAGAATATACTATTCCTACCAAAGAATATTCTACTTGGTCAAATACACAGAAATAGATGCCATAACGAATGCAAAAGCCATGAATATGTTGTATTGTGCCTTAGATAAAAATGATTTTAACCGTGTCAGCATGTGCAATACTGCATATGAAATATGGCATACACTCGAAGTTACACATGAAGGTAACAACAAGGTCAAACAAAGCAAAATATCCATGCTCAAAAGTTAGTTTCAAAACTTTAGAATGAAATAAAATGAATCTATAAATGACATATACTTAAGATTTAAGGATATCTTTCATTCATTAGTAGGACTAGGAGAAAAATATTCAGACTTTGATATTGTATCCAAAATCCTTAACTCTTTAACAGAAGAATGGGAAAGAAAAGTTCTCACTATTGAAGAAGCGAATGATATTTCCAAAATAAATCCGAAAGATTTAATGGGAAATATAATGTCTTATGAAGTGAATTTGCAGGCTAAATGAGTTCAAGCTCAAGATAAAAAGAATATAGCATTCCATGCAGAACAAGAAGAATTAGATTCGAACAAAGAAGACCTAGCTTCTATTGTCAAAAACTTCAAGAAATTCTTGAAATATAGAAAAAGAAATAATGGCAAGAAAAGCTCAAACAACAATAAACCCCCGTCTTTATCAGTTATGGAGTGTTTTAACTGTCATAAAAAGGAGCATATGCAGAATGACTGTCTAGATCAAAAGAAAGAATATTGAAATAAAAGGAAGGACAAATTCAAAATAAAAACCTTTTCAGTCACGTGGGATGATTCAGATTCCTCGTCTTCTTTTAGAAGTGAAAGTGACAACGATAATGAACAAGCCAACGTATGCTTTATGCCAAAGATAATGAGTTTAGTGATTTAAATTTTGATGATATGATAGAAATAGATTCTGAATTATTAGATACTTTAAAGAGTCTCAAAAGGAAATATAAAGAGGCTGTAGAAAACCAGCAGAATTCGAAAGAGATATGCATAAAGACGAGAAGAAAATATTGGAAGAAGAACTTGAGAAAACTCAAGAATCTCTTTCAAATATTAATTCTCAACTTATATTATTGAGTCAAGAAATTGAAACTCAAAAAGAAAAGAATGTTGGTCTTGTTTCTGAAAATCATGTTTTAAAAATTAATATTAAAATGGTAGAACTAGAAAATTCAAGTCTATAGACCAAACTAGATGGAATCACTAAAAATGTTTCAAATTTTAATAAAGAAAGAGAAAATTTATCAAGAATTATTGAGAATTCACAATCTTTTAATAATAAAAATGGTTTAGGATATAAGAAGAAAATCAAGAATTCACAATCTAGTAATTTAAACAAAGTTAAGTATGATAAAACACCTACATCTTTAAAAAGACTAGTTTCTAAAACTATAAATATATGGGCACCTAAAAGTAATAACAAGTTAATATGGAAAAAGTATATTAGTTCATTTATAGATGATGTTCATAATAATAAAAATTATATTTATAAAAAGGATGCTAAACCCACTTGGGTTTGGTTTCCTAAGACCTAAGTCTTCGGACCCTATTGAAAAGGTAGGTACCAACATTATCTCATATTTTTTACATGTCCCACTCAAGAAAATTGAAAATGGATAATCGACAATGGTTTCTCAAAACACATGACAGGAGACAAAGATATGCTGATAAATATTATATACTCAGATGGAGGTTCTGTCACTTTTGGAGATAATTCCAAGGGATATATCATCGACAAAGGCGATGTAAGCAATTATGGTACATCTAATTTACCTCTTATTACAAACGTTTTATTAGTTAAGAATCTAAAACATAATCTATTAAGTATAAGTCAATTATGTGATAAAGGTTATAAAATATCAGTTTTTGAAAACAAATGTAGTATTCTTGATCAAAATCAAAATCTTATTTTTGAAGGAAATAAAGATAAAAACATTTACGTTTTGAATGTGAAATTTAATCTTAAGTCAGACATATGTTTAATAGCTAAAGAAATGATCCCTGGATATGGCACAAATGATTTTGTCATATCAATTTCAAAAATATAAATAAAATTTCTAAAAATAATCTTGTAAAAGGATTACCAAAGGTGAATTTTAAAGTTAATAAGATATGTGACTCATGTCAATTAGGTAAATTAACTAAATCCTCGTTTAAATCTAAGAAAGTTATTTCGACATTACAACCGCTTGAATTACTTCATATGGATTTATTTTGACCTACCCAAATTTAATCTATAAATCACAATAAATACGTATTCGTAATAGATGATGACTTTTCGAGATATACATGGACTATCTTTATGAAAAATAAAAGTGATACCTTTGAAAATTTCAAAACTTCTATTAAACAAATTCAAAATTTAAAAGGTATTAGAATTAAAAATATTAGATGTGATCACGGAGGTGAATTTGTAAATATACAGTTTGATAACTACTGTAAAAAGAAAGGAATATTTCATAACCTTTCGTTTCCTAGAACTCCACAACAAAATGGTGCTGTAGAATGAAAGAATCAAACTCAACAAGAAAGTGCAAGAACTTTACTAAATGAAAGCATGTTACCAAAACATTTTTGGCTGAAGCTGTTGCAACTGCCTGTTATGTTTTGAATCGTGTTTCTATTAGACCTCTCACCAAGAATACTCCTTACGAACTTTTTAACGGTAGAAAACCAAATATATCTTATTTCTAAATATTTGGATCAAAATGTCTTATATTGAATACCAAAGATTAGCTTGGAAAATTTGATTCAAAATGTGACGAAGGTATATTTCTTTGATATTCGAATCGCAGTAAAGCTTATCGAATTTTTAATGAACGAACTAATACTATCGAAGAGTCACTTCATGTATCTTTTGATGAGAACTCTAAACTTATTTCTAATACAATTAATGACGATGATTTACCTAATAATAATAAAACAAATCTAATAATAAACAATTCAAGAGATGATGATGATATCGTTTATAATTCTAAAGAAGGTGAAAACATTGTTAATTATTTAGAAAATAGAAATACTACTAATACAGTAAGATGTCCTCGAAGAGTCTTACGAAATCATCCTACAGAAAATATAATTGGAGAAATAAATTCAAATGTTCGAACTAGAAATCAACTAAATTTAATGGGGAATGTATTCTCTCCACCATAGAACCTAAAAATACTAAGGAAGCATCATCCGATGAAAATTGGATCATTGCTATGCAAGAACAACTAAATCAGTTTGAATGAAATGATGTTTGGGAACTAGTACTCAGACCGACCGATCAGATTGCTATAAGAACTAAATGGGTTTATAAAAATAAAGTAGGCGAATTAGGAAATATAACTAGAAACAAAGCGAGACTAGTAGCACAAGGATATAACCAGGAAGAAGAAGTAGACTACGAAGAAACGTTTGCTCCAGTCGCAAGACTAGAAGCAATACGAATCTTATTAGCGTACGCATGTTTTAATAGCTTTATACTCTATTAAATGGATGTTAAAAGTGCATTTTTAAATGGTTATATTAAAGAAAACGTTTATGTTGAATAACCTCCTTTATTTATCCATGAAAAATACCCAGATCATGTCTATAAACTTAAGAAAGCTTTATATGGTTTAAAACAAGCACCACATGCTTGGTATGAACGCCTTAAAAGCTATCTAATTAACTCAGGATTCGAAATAGGAAAAGTAGATCAAAATTTATTTATAAAACATTCTAAAAATGATATATTAAAGTTCAAATATATGTCGACGACATTATTTTTGGCTCAAATTTGGCTCAAATAATATTGAATTATGTAATGAATTTTCTGAAATAATGACCAGAGAATTCGAAATGTCCCATATGGGAGAATTATCATATTTTCTAGGACTTCAAATAAAACAAGTTTCAAATGGAATATTTATTAATCAAGAAAAATACTGTAATAATCTTATCAAATGTTTTGGAATGGAAAACACTTCTGCCAAACCAACACCTATGAGCACAACAACACATCTTGATAAAGACGAAAATGGCAAAAGTGTAGACCAAAAACTATATCGCAGTATGATGGGATCGCTACTTTATCTAACAGCAAGTAGACCAAATATTATGATGAGTGTGTGTCTATGTGCACGATTTCAAGCTGACCCGAAAGAATCATATTTACGTGCCGTAAAACGAATACTACGCTATCTTAGTAAAACTACAAATTTTCGGACATTTCTATCCAAAAGAGTGCTCGTTCGAGTTAGTATTATACAGCGATGCTGATTTCAGAGGATCACAAATAGAAAGAAAAAGTGCAAGCGGTAGGTGTCACTTCATTGGTAAATCTTCAATATCATGGTTTAACAAGAAACACAACTGTGTCTCACTATCAACTTGTGAAGCAGAATATATTTATGCGGCACTAGCTTGCACACAAGTAATTTATATGCAACAGACACTTAAAGATTTCGAAGTCAATCTATCAAAATCAACAATTTAATTCGATAATTCTAGTGCAACAAATCTATCCAAAATCCAGTAAACCACTCAAGAACTAAACATGTATATATTAGACATCATTTTTACGCGATCAAATAGAAAAAGAAGTGATAAATTTAGACTACGTACCATCAGAAAATCGACTGACCGATATTTTTACTAAGCCATTGTTAGAAAATACTTTTATAAAATTACATCGTGAACTCGGTATAATGTCAATTAAAGATATATATATATATATATATATATATATATATATATATATATAATATACAAAAATTTTGACTAAAAACTCAAAAATAATTTTTTTTACAAAAAAATCCTAATTCTGACCATGCTGAGACTTGAACCCATGACCTGCTATAACTAGTTCATCTGTCTTAACCACCTACGCTATTGATTATTTCTATTATAGTCTAGTATGAGGATTTTATTATACGGTGACATCAGTATACACTAAAAATTTTGTGTAACATTTAACTTTATAAACATGCTTTACTTATTTTATAAACATTACATTACATAAAATAATACAAACAACAGTAAAACCAATGAACTACCCTATTACTTGCCTAAATTCAATACAAGCCACTTATTTCTACCTATTTTTGCACTAAACTTATGCTATAAATAGATATGCGTACTTTATTATTTTTATATACAACCAAACTGAAATACAAACACAACTTTCATTCATTTTTCCTTTCAAAAACTATTTTTCATGATGTCAACCTCTCCATCCACTAATTCTATCGAAATTCTTTCCTTAAACAATTCACCAAAGACTCCAGTTCATAAAATTTCACCATCTTCTTCTTATCATATCGGATATACTCCGGATAAAACGAAAGAAAAGAAGACGATTGACATATCTCCAAGCACGAAGCGAAAGATAGATGATTTGCACTATTATTAATGAGAATAACTAATGCTTCAACGTGAAATATACTACGAACAAAAGATTAACTCCAAACGATTAGGAATTATCGAGCATATTGCTATGAAGTTTTGCGGGCCTCTTCACATCCGATAGATGAACATGTTGTTTTGCCTATTAAATGACCTTCAACTTCATCCCCACTGCGACCATCGTTCTCACCGAATTCATAGGATCGCAATAAAGAATCGAATGCTCGTCTCAAGCAACTAAAGGGCTACAAGACGCCTAGCCCTTCAAAGTAAAGCATAGTTGTTATTATTTGTTGTTTTATTTTCGAAAAAATTCTACGAAGTATGTATGTTTTGTTCTTGGAAAAATTTATTTCTGTTGCATTCATCAATATGTAAACTAATTATAATGTTCAATAATAAACTTACAACGTTCACATATATAATATATTAACATTTTACTTCAAAAAAAATTCACTATAAAAAATTCATCTAGGTCAGTCCATTGAGCCAGGTGGTCAGTCGACTGACACAGAAGTGAATTTTTTTAAAAAAAGCATGGCCATTTGACTGTCTCAGTGCCTTAGTCGACTGGACTAGAAGGATGAAAAATTTCGATTTTCAGCTTCAATCGACTAAAGCACCGAGACAGTCGACCAAATCATAAATCTGAGTAACTTACTTCTTTTACCCACCCACTTTCCTCCTTTTAACTTCTACTTTACCTTTTTTCACTATTCTCATCTCAGGTTTCAAAGTTTTCCAAAACCATAGCCTTTCAAAAACTCCATTTTTATTCTTCAAAAATTCAAATTAATGGCTCCTAAGAGAAAGGAACAAGCTTCTTCATCCTCTCAACCTCCTTCAAACGGGCAAATTCAAAGATGGCTATTTGATGATACCACAACTAGGAGGTAGAGACGAATGCAAGATTCACGTATCTTTGAAAGTTCGTTTGTTAATATTTCTGATTTCTCTCCATACCATATCCAAGAATTAGCTCGTAGGAGCAATTTGGAATCATTATTCAACTTTGACGATAATAAGCACAAAATCAATCAAATAATGGTCAAATTATTCTACGCAAATCTTAACTTGGGTCACCAAACCGCAAAATCAACAAGATTGTGTATAGAGTCTAGTGTGTGGAAAACCCGTCCTTTTCTCCTTAGATCGAATGGCTCATATTTTGAGAACTGAAAATGATGGTATGGAATTGGCCAGTATTGATTTGGTTGTAAGTGACCATATAAGTCACTTGTTTTTAGAAGACGACATGCATTAACTCAAATCCACGTCTCTACAACCAAAAGCAAGAATTATACATCGCGCTTTAATGAAAACCATAACTTTGAGAACCCGAAGTTATGAACTTGTCTATAAATATAACTTTAAAGCTTTGTACGCTTTTTTCAAAAACATTAAAGTCAACTGGTTACGTTTGATTCTTGACGAATTCTTAAGCTTCAACAACGGTCGAATGAATGTCATCTACTATGGTGAATATATTATGCGACTTATAAAGGCTTATGAGGTTCCAGGACCGGACTCGCCGTTTCTACTGTTGGATGTTTAAATTCTCGCACCTTGGCATTAATGAAGCTACCGGTTGCTCGCCCACCTCCAATCATCACTTTGGAAGAATGGACCCAACACCAACTATCTTAAGGACAAACACAACACCAAGAAGGCGAAGCATCTCAAGGTCCATCTCGTCAAAGATCAACTCGTCTTCAACAAGATGAAATTTTGATTCTGAATCCGGGCCTTCTTCCATGTGAGTCAATTTCTATAATATGCCGTAACCAAAAAATTCTTCAATCCAATATCACCAAATTTGACAAGAAGCTAAGGTTAAAGGATTTTTTACGAAGTAATGGCAAGCTATTTCATGTTCTTTCGAGACTTCCACGGTTACTTTAGACGATCTGGGTAAGCAACCCGTTTTCACTTGGTCTTCTTCTTCCGACGAATCAAGCAAGTAGGAGTGACGATGATGGAGATGAAGGGGATAGTGGTGGTCAGACATTACATAGTGGTAGGGGCAAGCAACCAATGGCATAAGACGTTTCTGCTTTTAAAACATTAGTATTCATTTCGTATGGCTTGTACTAAATGGCCACTCTATTTCATATTATTAAAAAGACTCTTGTTTATGGAAGTTTAATGTATGAATGATTGTTTTCTACATAATAACTATGACATTATAAATTCATACTTTTATATTCCTTATTCCTTTTTGTCCATGACAAAGGGGGAGAAATATTGTTGCTAACACTAAGAATGCAGGATATAGAGCGTCAAAGATTCAGGGGGAGTAAGTATTTATGTTATATATATACAACCGAAATCTATATCTATTTACAGGTTGTCATTAATCAAAAAGGGGGAGAACGTTGAGACTTGGTTTTGACTCATGACACGAAGCTATCACTACGACATACAGATTTGACGACTGCTATGACAAAAAGAGAATATACACCGCAAGGAGACGAGATTTCAAAATCGGTGCATCAATTATATTATTTTGTTTTTGAGCCTTAGATCAATGTTGTTAAAATATCTCCTCGTTACATATATATTAGCTTATATATTTAGTCATTCTATTTCCCAAATATTTTATACATATATAAGCATATATTAAATTATAAAAGTAATTAAAGTTATATATGTTTCTATTTCCGTGTAAACTGCGCATATTGCATAAATTTCACCAGGTCAGTCGACTGATCCAAAGGTCCAGTCGACTGACAATGGAAAGTTTGCGCAACATGCACAAGTGCACAGATATACGGATATATATTTAAAAATTATTTTGAATATTCAGTCGACTAACCCAGAGCTTAGTTGACTAAATTTCTACAACAGCTACTTTTTGAAAAGACAAGACTTTTTGTGAAGAGATACGAACCTCTACGAAAAGATTTTGACGCAACACTTCAATCGAAACTTTTCACCAACAGTCGCTGCTTTCTAACCGTTATAAATACATACTCAACTGAATTACAATCGAATTTTATTATATCTCTAATATAACTTTCTAGAATCTATTTGCTATTATATTTTCAATTATTATGCATTAAAGCAATATTATACCTTTCTATTCTTTATATACTTCAATTATATATATTTATACTCAAGGAGAAGATTATAGGAAGGGTGTTCTACAAGTGACAAATCCGTGTTATTAGAACACACAAAAGTCAAAACTATTTTCTGTATTTGTTGAAGTCCTGTTCTGCTGCTCAGGCGAGTGAAGTCATCTTCGGCTGTTGAGGCGAAATCCTATTCTGTTGCTCAGGTCCCCGATCGGCTACTTGGGGGTTGTATAGACCAGTTCCTCCTAGTTAAGTGAGGGTTGTTGTTTTAGTGAAATTCCAGAAGGAGTTTGGGACTGGATGTAGGACGGTGCTTCGAATCAGTATAAAAATCTCTTGTGTCATTTACTATATTTCTTTTTATATTCCACACTATTTACAGTATTACTATCATTACCATACTCTGTATTATCACATATCCATATTACATGATCCATAACACACTTTCAGGGAAGACAGTTAAATGGTGACTTACCTAAACAAAACGAAGCGTATTCCATATTGGCCCATGAGCTATCCAAAGAAGCTCTACGTCCTTTAGGAAGCTTAATAGTATCGCCTGGAACTTGTGTATGAGCTGTAGGTGGTGGGGCATCTATGTGTTGGCTCCCGACTGGTAGATTTAGAGAAAAATGAAAAATAGCTAGTGGAACATCGTGCTTGGGGGAATTACCCGCCAACGTAGGGGCCTGACCATTTGCCATAACCTGAGAGGTTGAGCCACCACCATTCTCTTTCTCCACAATCTCTCTTTGCGTCTTATCAGCCTAAGCCAATTTTGGATATCCTTGATGGATGGCTTCAATTTCATCTACCGAGAACCGAGAGTTGATGGCTTCGAGACTAAATGGCGGACCACCCTGCTCACTGGCAACTTAAGCCCCCCAATCAACCACTTGTGGGTAACAGCCATGACTTCTTGGTAGTCATCCATCCACGTCAAGCTTTTCTCCGTGAATATTCCATAGTAAATTTCATTTAAAGCCACTCCACCTAGTCCAACTGATTGTCTAAGTCATCACACTCTGCCTATAGCCTCTCACATTTGGCAACCTCAACGGTTTTAATTATTTTCAAGTCATCCCCTTCAGCCCATAGGGATGCTGACGTTTTCTTCCACTCTGCAGCCAGTGCTCTTGGCTTTGCGATGTCGGGCTCAACCTTGTTAGCAACTGCTAAGATTTCATCCAGCTTCCTACTCAGTTTGTCCTAAAAAAATTTGTAATCCTCGAAGAAGCAAGCGGCTTTCTCATTCCAATGTTTTTAGCATCCTTGATGTTAGCAGAGCATTCCTTCTTCATTTGCTTAACGTCGTGCGCGTGAGCAGCTATAGGATCATTTATCTCTTTAACATGTTTAGCCTATGACCTCTCTAGTGTCTCCTCTGCATCCTTGCGATTTACCTCCTCCTCGCATCGCTGTTTCCTTAGGTCAAAACCTTTATGCTCTGCTCGATATTCATTTTGCCCACCTCTTCACCAGCCTTCACCACCTTAGCACTATACTCGGACAAAGCCTTGAGGTTACTAAGCCCATCGGCGTACAGGTCGAATGAAGAAGCACGACAATGCTTGTGATAGCAGTCGAGCCATATATTCTTGGGATGATAAGGCTGTTGAAACTCATCGGAGAGTGGGTTGGAAGGGTCAGTGATGAAGATTGCACCCATCGACATCTTTCCTTTGACTTTTTGCTAAAAATCAAGCATAACTGCTCCTCTATTATCAGCTTTCTCCTGATGCTTGGAAGCCTCAGAACCGAACGTGATGAAAGGATAATGTGAGGAGATCTGAAGTGGCGAAATGGAATTTGGGACATTGATTTACTGCTTGGTGAGTGAGATCTCTTAGAACTACCTTTTTGGGTTTTGATCACCTAACTCCTCGACAGGGCGGTAGCTCACATGCTCTCTAGTCTTCAAAAAAGTAGGGGGCATCCCAACATTCACACTTGGTTCAAAAGAAGATGTTTCCTTCTTCACACCCTTTGGAGGAGCCAATTGCTTGATCTTGGTTGTAAGCATTCCCCTCTTCGAACTGTTGGCACCTGCCCAAGATGGAAAACGAAAATTCAAAACTATATAAGCGCCTAGGGAAATGTAGGATCATGTAGTCATGGAGTGCAAGTGTGTGTAACTATGATACGAACCCATAGGGTCCTTGTGGGATTCCAGCTGCCACTGGACTTCGACAATGGAATCGGGACCCCCATAATAAATACCCAGCTCTGGATTTGTGATATAATCGGAGACATTGATCTCTCCAGGGGTGAAAGTCCCCTCCTCCTCTTTGGATCCAAACACTTCACGTAGAGCATTGTCAATCTTGGAGTTATGAGGGATAGCAGAGCCAATCCATCTAAAGGAATGAGCGTCATCACCATGATCAGAAGCAGTACGAGTGAGAGTGAGAACCCATCTCTTCATCTTCCCTCATGTGGATGTTATCATTGTCCTACTCCCGTAAAGTCTTCAACTGACCACTCTTGCTAGGGATCGTCTTTAAAGCACCCGACGTGGAACCCTTTGGGCTTAATTTCTCAGTGAGAGCTGCCCTAAAAGTAGAAGACTAATTGGATGGTGCACCACTCATCTCTTTAGTAGTCGAGTGCCCTTTTCTTTTCTTAGCCTTAACGGGCTTCTGGACGACAAGCTGTCTGCCCCTCCCGATGGAATGACCATTTGTCAATAGGCCGAGTTACCTTAAGTTGTCATCGGTAATAAGGTTAGGAACTTCCCGAAGCTCTTTTTGGATCTTTTGATGCTTTCCCAACAAATCTTCCATATCATCTCCAACCTCAGCTTTAACAACAGCAGAACGAAATGGAATAAAGGATAATTTTAGGAGAAGACCCCTCAAAAAGCAAAAGGAAGGTACAAGTGAGAAATAAGAAAAACTTACATCCTGGGTGCCACTATGGAAGCATGGAGAGGTGTCTCGGAAGAAGAAATACTCCCCTTTGAACATGCTATATTTGGAGCACAAATTCTCCACCGGTTTGAATTTGCTTCCACCTCAAGATAAATGAAGGATGAACCCTCTTGCTTGCACTTTATCACGTATAGAAACCTAAACCAGTGATGGGTTGGAGGTGTTTGTAACTCCCTCATCAAAATAGCATAGAAATTCATGAGTATGGCTTATCCATTCGGATGAAGCTGGAAGGGAGCTATTTTAAGGTAGACAAGAAACCCTTCTACCTAGAGAAAGGGAAGCCTTGACCTAGTAATGGTCGGGGGAGTAGGCCATGTATCCTTCTAGTGGATCATGAGTTCGCTGCTCAATAGAGGGAAAAAGAAGGTCCTCTTGAGGAATGCCATATGCGGCTACTAGGAGATCGAGTTGTGTAGTCATTCATCTCGAAGCCTCAAAGTATGTATGGTTGATTAACAGATCAAACGGACTATAACCATGTACCAAAGGATGTGCTGATCTTGGCTGATTAGAACAATGCCCGATTTGGCAGGGGCTATAGGCATCGAAGAAGAGGGACCTCGAAGCGGTCTGAGAGTGGTTTAACGACGATCTGACATACCTACCTAAATACGACAACTCGTCTCAAAGGTTAGCACAGAGGAAGAAGTGCTTCTGTGTGTACAGGATTATGCATGCAATTTTTATTTCAAAAATGCAGTTTTTTTTAAAAAATTCTTCTCCAAACTCTTCTTTTCAGCGTACCACTGAGTTATAGACCACCGAATAGAAGATGGGCTATTCGGATAAAACAAGCATATGCCTTGAAGAGGATGGAAATTCCCACTTAATTAATGTTTTGGTTGTGTTTTAGGTGTGAAATCAATTCAGAAGCCTAGGAAAGTGAAGCTTAATAATGGAAGCTAAGAGGAGATGAAAGGTCGCATATTTCTAAGGAGGTTGGAAAATGAGTGAAGGTAGTTGGTGGGGTATGACACTGTATCTTATATAGGGGGCGGCATGTCCCATGTTGGAATAAAGCATACCGGATCGAGGCAAGCCGAACAGAAATGCTCTGGACCAATTTATGCTGAACCGACCACATGCTGAATCTCATACATCACATAGAAGGCAGCACACTAAACCTCATTTCGATGGCGTACCACATGCCAACCAACCTGACCCTAAAAGAAGAAGTAGGAGAATTAATAATGCTCGCCTTGAAATATTCGAGCTACGCTTTATAGGGCAAGTGTTATGGGCATTTTCGCCTATGTAATGTTGAAGTCTAGCCGAAGGCTGGGAGAAACCAAGGCATGCCAAAGCAAGAAATAAGGACTCGAGAAAGGTACAACCCAAGTAGGGGCCTATGTCCAGTGGATGAACTCCTACTGAAATGATTCTTTTGGTTCGGTGGTTGACCTCCCACCGAACTAATTCTATGGTATGGTGGTTGGCCACTAGAACCAGTCGCCCACATCATGCTCAGGACAAGGAAGGAAACCACCTAGCGGATCAAGCATGCTGAACCGGATCAATAATGTCATGAATGTAGCCACTCGCTGGTCCACATCTATCCTGTCTGACCAAACCGGCTTCTCCGCTGGGCCCTACAGCTTGAATAATGATGGAGATCAGCATGTATCGGAAAACAAACAAATAGAGAAGGCATATTCAAGGAATATTCCTTATGCCTAGGATATACTAGGAAATTTCATAAATTACCGCATTAAACACACCTAAAATCTACCTCTATAAATAAAAGGCACTGGGCATTATAAATTGGGGACTTTTTAAGATCTACAAAAACTTTGAGTATTGAGATTAGCTGCGTGGAGCCTTCGGATCATTGATTTTCTTACAAAATCATTGTACGACTTGGTATTTGCTTGTAGATCATAAATATAAATAAACGGAATAAAAACAAACAATGGATGTAGGTTCATTATGGCTGAACCACTATTAATTCTAGTGTTCTTAGTCTTTTTACTGCTTTTCTTTTCATCTACTCTACTAGAAAGAATTGATTTAGGCATTTGCCCAAGTTTTATGCAAACAGTCAACATATCTATCTATTCTGTTATATAATAAACTGAATGTGGAATCAATAATTATCTCACACCACACTTAGTCTTATTGCAAATGAAGATTTATTAAATTTACTCACATAATTTGATGTTATAGTCCAAAATCATTAGTACTCTTACATTATCATTATCACATAAATCGATAGTCTTTCAGTTATGACACTTTCTTAATTTATATCTTATTTCTCCTCCTAATCACACCATGCTTATACTCCATTTTCACATCCACTTAAGATTAATCCTCTCCCACTAATCATTTTCATACAAGAGGAAATCAATTGTTTGAACCTATTATACCTATTATATTATCATATAAGAAAGAGATTATAAGATAATAATTTAACTCTTATCACATTCATTCTTATTTAAAATAGCGAGTATTAAAATTTCTTGGTGGTTTTAACATTCTACTCCATCAATTTATTTCCATTTTAAGTTATATGTCCATATTTTCTTATACTCATACCTTTCGGTACAGCTAGTGTTATACTTATCTTACCAAGTAAACTATTAATGCGTCATATTGTCAATTATGTTTGTGTAAAAAGATCTAATAAAGTAATGTACGAAGGTAAAATTTCCACTATAAACAAGTGCGAACCGATGCTACGCATACGGGGTCTGTATAATTTTGTAACTGGGCATTTTTAGGATTCTTTTAGTTAGATGAGGGTGGAATGTAAACTTTTGGACTGTAATTTTTTTGAATTGGTTTTTTCTAGAAACCTACTAATAAACCTTAATTGATAAACATGTTCAAATAATTTGAAAGGGTATAAAGTATAACAAATATTTTTGGAAATAATTTTGTTATACCACAAACACTAATATCAACCATAAGTTGTTCGTAACTTGAAAGCATAAAATTATTAATAATACTAATTTTCTAGATTGAGTTGATAACAATTAATTCCTTTTTGTGCATTGCATGGCAATACTATTTGGTAATTTAAATTAGAATTAAACTAGAGAGTTAAAAATGATAATTAAATGTAATTAATTATATTTTAACCTAACTAAAATTTAAAAATGATGAATATATTTACCATAATTGAAAATGTGAATCAAATGACATTATTAGCTTAATTTAGTTTATAAATAATTGTTAAAACGTATAAAAAAATCATTACTAAACAATGTAAAATAGTGTTTCACGTGAGAACGAACATACATTTATTATTATCTGCAGCAATTATGATAAATAGATTTATTATTTAAATTTTAGTTTAACATAAATGGAAAATCAAATATAATTAACTGTGGTTAATTATTATTTATATCTTTCGAGTTTGATCCTTATATAAATTAGAAAACTAATTATATTTTAATTCGGTATTAATACTCTTCCTAATTAAATGATTAATTATTGTTAATAGACATATTCATTCTATAAAAATTAATTGACTCAATTTCAGAGATGGAAAATATGGTATTATTCATTTATAATATCATCAACAACCAAACTAAGAAATATACATGGTATTAAGATTTTAAATTAACCAAATTACATATTTTCCCTATTAAGTTTTTATAATTATTGTTTAGAACCTAAGAATTTTGTTTGAACAAAAAGCATAAAATAAGTAAAACCTTACATTATTTTTGGAAATGAAACCATAGAAGCAAATGTTTTTCCACTTTGTCTTCAAACGTGGCAGCTAGTTCATCATTCCAATTTTTAGATCATGCATAAATTATGTGTATTACTAAAGATAAATTTTTGTTCATATTAGTAACTTTTGTTCTTATCAATATCATTGTAATTTAAATATATCCATTTATGTATCGGTTAGGATCAATAGCCCTCTTTATTTAACTCCATTGTAATTCCAATGACCATTAGAACTTTGCTGGTAAAATTCAACAACGTCCGATAAAACATTGCCACTAGTAACCAATTTTTGATAAAATTCATAAAAATGATTTTCTAACCATTATTTTATATAATTTTCGTTAATAACAACCATTTTGAAAACAACATTTTTTGTAGGGTACTAAAATTTAAAATGCATCATTGAAATTTCTTGAGTTTTAGAAAACTTAAATAAATATACTATTTTTTTACCAAACTACATATACTGATATAGAGGTTCTTTAAAGCATTTCTCATGATTCTAACTCATTGGCAGTTGAGTGAATCGATTGCTACTGTTTTCAGATTACTTTTAAAATTAGGAAGGAAGATGAAATTAGTTTATTCAGCTGTTTATTTAAGGAAAGTCGATAAATTTTTAAGCAATAATCATATGTAATTGCGGTCTAAAAAGAATCATTAATGGTATTATAAAGTACAATTAATATTTTAGTTAGCACATTTTAGACAGGGTATTTATAAGCGAAATCAAAGTGCATTTCAGCAACGTCGTTACTTGTAAACCAACAATTTTGTATACTCTAGTGCTCATCGTGCAACTTGACTATATTAAGTTTCCAAAGAAACTTGACCCCTAAACCGTGCATCTTCCTACTTCAGTGATCACAACTACTTGAGCATGATCCACTTTGTAAGAAAATATGATAATATTGTTAATAAAAACTACATGGTATGATTTAACAAAATCATTCCTTGGGAAATATTAACTAAGTAAAACTAAAAATCAATTTTGGTCCATTGCAGAATCAAATGCTATATTTAAATAAAGTGCAATCCAATTTAACCATTAAAAAGAATTAGTATGCAGTTGCCATTAGATTCAACCAAAAAGAATTAATTACAAGTAATTAACTTATTAGTCCGAATTGAAAATAAATGAAATAAGAAGAAAATAATTCCTTTTATCAGTTGAACGAAAATATAGTCTGATGTGATTCTTTTATTTTTGAATTACTTATAAACATTATAAATAAGTATATCTATAATCCATAATTATCTATAAACATCTCTCAACTACAGAAATTAAAACTAATGTAATATCAAACACACTTTGTAGGAAATAAATTACCTTATAGTTTTATGAGATTTCCAAAAAACTAGTTATAGTCATGCATTCAACGGAAGTTATGTGTTGCTTATGAATATTTCATAGTCTATTAAATAACATCATGGAAAAATTATTAAACCATAGATGAATTAAAATGAATAATGTTATATTTAAAATTATATGTGTTTCCTGAAGATTTGACCAGGCAACTAAGTACTTGGCATTAGCACACTGTTCGGCAATTTATGGATCGTTCGGCATTTACATACCGTTCGGCATTTTGAACGCTCGGCGCAAATGGTTCGTCTGGCATTCAAGTTCGAATAGCATTCGTGAGTACTCATCATTGGAAAGTGTTCGGCAATCAGGGTTGTTTGGCATCTAGGAACGCTCGGCATCCAAGAGCGCTTGACATCTAAGTTCGTTTGGCATCTATAGGACGTTCGGCATGCAAGAGCATTCGGTGTTAAGAGACGTTCGATATTGTATATCATTCGGCATATATGAACGTTCGGCATGGCAGAATCATCCGGTATCCCATATTGCTCAGCATCCATACCTTGTTCGGCACATCACTCCGTTCAGCTCAAATCTCGTTCGGTAATCGCCTACCGTTCGTCATCCAGCATCGTTCGGCACAAATGGGTGTTCGACATTCAGAGTGTCTGGCCTCACTTCGTCCGGCATAAAGATGGACGTTAGGCATTTGGTCGTTCGGCGTATTCGGTTCGGCACACAGGGCTTATTCCATTAGGGCGAGGTATTCAGCTACCAGGCCCACCAGGGAAGTCCAACCCATCTTCGTCTATAAATAGAGGGGCAGGGGCACAGTGAAAGGGATAGGTTTTTTAGAGAACATTGGGGAAACTCTGCTGCGTTCAACACTCACTCAAGACATAATCTTTTACTTTGCAATTGTATTCAAATAATTGGAAACGGATTGAGTTTGTAATCTGTTATTAAGTAAAGGAATAAAGATTAACTTCATAGTGGACGTAGGCGGTTACGCCGAACCGCTATAAATTTGGTGTTTTTGTTCTTTTCATTTAAGTTTGCATACTGTCTTCAGTTTTTAATTTACTATCTTCATTAATCTCTCTACACAATCTCTCTTAAGGGTGTTAGTGGCTAATTTTGGTGCTAAAATTTTGGTGCTTTCACCGAGAATCAAATTCTTAGGTTGTTAGGATCTACTTTGTAGCTACTGGATTGCATAAACCCCCCAGAGGAGATCCAAGATCATTCACAAGGCATCTGTTGATTCTATTCAGAGTTACAACCAACAACTCTACCACGGGGAGACCACGAACTAGATTGTCCTCTCACAACGCAGATGTCCACGAGACTGCTAGCGTTCAACAAGTTGGACCTAGAAATCAGCAAGCAACTCGAGGTGCAGGGCCCTCCACCCAAAACCAAGCGGAAGTTGTTTCTCGAACATATTTCATTGACTTGATAAGAGAACTCAAGGAAAGTAGAAGGCAACTTGCTGAGCAGATTCAAGCCAACACTAACCTCATGACTCAGCTCACTCGACAGAAGCGTCGGAATGCTGGAGGTAACCTTGCCCCTTATTCTGAATCTGATAGTTCAACCTCAACTGATGAACCTCCTAGCGTAGGCGCCGTAAGGATGAAGGTGCACAGGCAGGTGTCACAGATCGAACGACTAGGGATCAAGCCCGTGAGGAGACCGGACGCCCAAATCTCTAGGACCCAAATCAGGCGGGACATCAACCCGCATAGTCCCGTGGAACGGAACCCAACCTTCCATCCTCCATATAAACTCCGGACTTAACAGCTATGATCAGGAAGTTCATGAGAGAGAACCAAGGCTTGACCAATGAAGATTGGGGAGTGTCCAGAAGTCGTACTCCCTTCACATATGATATCCTACAGGCTGAGTATCACAAGAAGTTCAATATGCCGACTATCCCAGCCTAAGAAGGGAAGACTGATCCCGGGCAACATGTGATGAGGTACGGATGGATGATGGATTCCACAAGAGCCAATGATGCGACCTAGTGTAGGTACTTCCCAATCACTCTGTCTAGAATTGCCACCATGTGGTTTACTCGACTTCCCCCACGATTTATATCCAACTTTGATGAATTGGCAATGAAATTCATAGAACAATTTAGGATACACACCACTCTCCCAAAGGATGTGATGTCCTTATCGAGCGTAATCCAAGTCCAGGAGAGTCATTGAAAGCATACTTGCAGAGATTTCATGTTGCTGCAACTGAAGTGAGCAATCCTAACGACCATGCAATTTTGATGGCGGTAATGCGTGGAGTGGATCCAGATTCTGAATTTGGAGATTGGTTGGCGGGAAAGCCCCCAGCCATGCTGGAGCGTTTTTATTCGAAAGCTCATCAGTTCATAAGAATGGAAGAATCCTGATGGATAAGAACAGAAAAGGCACCAGGGCTTGCCAAGGAGACTGCGAAAAGTAACGTCGCCATGAAGCAAACCGGCGATAATTCGAGAAAAACTCAAGTCGACGTCCAAAACAAGCCTGGGCAGTCTAAAGGATCTGCAGGGGGAAATCCCGAAAAGAAAGAGAGATGGGGAAATAGAAGTCAAGGATCCCGACCTACAATGAATACACCTCGCTGAACGCATCTCTTGAGAACATCTATTTGTCAACTTGCAACACTTTTCAATATTGAAAACCACGCCCAAAGGAATCAACAGAGGAACAGAAGCGGACTGGGAAGTATTGCCACTTTCACGAGTCTTATTGATGCAGCGTGGGAAGCGAATTCGACGATGTAAATCGAATCCGTCCAGGATCTCACACGATTAGCGGAAATAATCGGTGAATCGATGATAAATTGATGAATTTAAGAATACCGAAAGGCCCAAATCCGTTGATCACAAAGATACCGGACTTTAGCAATCTTCGACACGTTGATCGCACACGATACCGTGAGAGAAGATCTTCAATTCTTCGAACGTTGATCAAGCGCACTTGATTCCGTGAATTGGCTTCAACAATCGTTGATTCGAGCGCACTCGAATACCAAAAGTGGAGAAAGGAAATAACACTCAACTGTCAATTTGAATGGAGGCACAAAGCACAAACCAAATTTTATTCAAAATTCAACAACCCCCCTTACAAATGACACAACCCCCATATTTATAGGCAGTTTACAACTCAACACTGAACTCAGCCGACCTAACATAGGTCGCGACCTACGACCTAACCAACACGACTTAAGAAGACACAAATACAACACAGTGAAATGTAACGACTTAAAAGAAACAAACGGCTTACGACCTAATTACAACATACGACCTATGTACAACACGGGTTACAATCATGAGTTACATCACGCGATCTACGACTTAGCAAAAACACGGCACATGAAGCTTGAGGGACCTAAAGAAACTGCTCGCGACCTAAATAAGGTCGTTCGCGACCTTCTTCTTCTTCGCGACTTTGGTTTGTACGCGACTTAACAGTTAGCACGGCAACAGGAAATTTCACGACTTAAAGAAGATCACTCGCGACCTAGATTGTAGAGAAGAAATTCGCGACTTAGGGATTGGAGTTTGCCGCGACCTAGCCTGGAGTTTGCCGCGACCTAGCTTGGAGTTTGCCGCGACCTACTGCTTCGCGATCTAGGGCTTCGTGATTTAAGGAAGCGGTTCGTGACCTACTGCTTCGCGACCTAGGGTTTCGTAATTCAAGGTAGCGACCGCGACTTAAGGTAATTTGCTTCGTTCTTATCTCGCGCTGCATCATCCTCCCCTGGTTGAAAAGAATTCGTCCCAAATTCACATTTTCCTCTTCTTCGACAAGCTTCTCCCCATAATACGGAATTAAGTGTTTGACATTGAAAACATCAGAAGTATGACTACTTTCCGGCAACCTTAACTGATATGCATTATCATCGACCTTCTTTATGATTTCTAAAGGACCAATCCTCCTAGCAGCTAGTTTATTGTACGTACCAACAGGAAAATGATCCTTGGTCAATACTGCATATACAAAATCTCCATCTTTGAAGTTAACATGTCGTCGTTTAATATCTGCAGATTGTTCATATTTCTCATTCGTCTTCTCCAACCATTCCTGAACGATTCTATGGTATTCTGTCAACCCATCAACAAAATCAGCAGCCCGCTTAATTGTCCCCTTCGGTTGTGGCACTATCGTTAAATCCAACGGCCCCTTTGGCAAGCTTGAGTATATAATCTGAAATGGACTGAAACCCATACTACGGTTGATAGCATGATTATGAGCAAACTCCGCTTGACATAACTTCACATCCCAACTCTTCAGATTATCATCCATGAGGCATCGCAATAGATTGCCTAGGGATCTGTTCACAACTTCAGTCTGTCCATCTGTCTGTGGATGATAAGCGCTACTGAATTTCAGCTTCGTTCCCACCATCTTTCACAAACTCAACCAAAAGTGACTTAGATATCTGGTATCCCTGTCTGAAACTATAGATTCTGGTAAACCATGCAAGCGATAGATCTCTGTAAAGAACAGCTGTGCCACATGGACTGCATCTGCCGTCTTCTTACAAGAAACAAAATGTACCATCTTCGAGAAACGGTCCACCACAACATAGATAGAGTCATTTCCCCGTTGAGTCCTCGGCAAACCCAACACAAAGTCCATGCTTACGTCAACCCACGGTTTTGTAGGAACAGGTAAAGGCATATACAATCCCGCATTTGTAGCTGTCCCTTTCGAAACTTGACAAACATGACATCTTCGAACAAACTTTTCGACTTCCCTCCTTATAGAAGGCCAAAAATATGATTGAGAAATCAATTGCAATGTTCAGTCTCTACCCACATGTCCTTCCTCATGCAGCTCCTTCACTATCTTCATTCGTAAGCTACAATCTGGTACGCACAATCGATTCCCCTTGAATAAGAATCCATCTACTAACACGAACTCATCAGTATTCCCATCCTTGACTTTCTCAACAAGCTTCCCAAAGTAAGGATCTTCTTCAAACAACTCTGGTAATAGTTCAAATCCTGTCACTTCAACCTTCGTCGTCGTCAACAAATGATTCCATCAACTTAATGCATCCGCAACACGATTTGTCATTCCCGATTTATGTTTCACAACAAACGTAAATTGCTGCAAATATGCAATCCATGAAGCGTGCCTAGCTGAAATTTTGTCCTGCCCTTGCAAATGCTTCAAAGCTTCATGATCCGTATAAAGAACAAACTCCTTCTGAAACAAATAATGTCTCCAGTGCTTCAAAGCTTGAACAATCGCGTAAAATTCCATGTCATAAGTGCTATACCTCAGCTTGGCTCTAGATAACTTCTCACTGGAATAAGCAATAGGACGTCCCTTCTGACTCAACACTCCAACAATCCCAACCTTCGAAGCATCAATGTGTAACTCGAACTGTATCTGAAAATCCAGCAATACTAGAATTGGTGTTGTCGTCAACAGTGTCTTGATTTTCTCAAAAGCAACCCCTGCTTCCTCTGACCACTCAAACTTCTTTCCTTTCATGCAATCGGTTACAGGTGCCATCACACTGCTAAAATGTGGGATGAACCTTCGATAAAAAGATACCAACCCATGAAAACTTCTCACTTCAGTAAATGTCTTGGGTTGTGGCCAACTCCTGACAGCTTCCACTTTACTTTCATCCACTTGAATACCCTCCTTCGACAAAACATATCCCAGAAATAAAACACTGTGCATCATAAACACACACTTCTTCGTTGCTGCATAGAATTGCTCCTGTCGTAGAATTAATAGTACTTCTCGCAAATGTTGAACATGCTCTTCCATACTCCCACTATAGATCAAAATATCATCAAAGTAAACTACCACAAACTTCCCAATGAATGGTCTGAAAATCTAGTTCATCACTCTCATGAAAGTACTAGGAGCATTAAACAGGCCAAACGACATAACCAACCATTCGTATAGACCCTCCCTTGTTTTAAAAGCAGTCTTCCACTCATCACCAGGACTAATACGAATCTGATGGTATCCACTCTTCAAGTCAATCTTCGAAAACGCAACAGCCCCACTCAACTGATCAATCAAATCATCGAACCTCGGCAGAGAAAATCCGTATCTCACAATGATCTTGTTCATAGCCCGACTGTCCGTACACAACCACCAAGTCCCATCCTTCTTCGGCACCAATAAAGCTGGCACTGCACATGGACTCAAGCTCTCCTGAACACGCCCTTGTTCTAACAACTCCTCCACCTGCCTTCTCAGTTCCTCATGCTCCTTAGGGCTCATCCTGTAATGTGGCCTGTGAGGTAATACTGCTCCTGGCACAAGATCAATCTGATGCTGTATATCCCTTAACGGTGGTAATTCTTTGGGTAGCTCTTCAGGGAACACATCCTCGAATTCTTCCAACACTGGTTTGACTTCCTATGGAACTTCAACAGATTCAGTAGCTTCACGTCCAATCAACAAAAATACCTCTGGACTCTCCTCTACTTCTCCAACAAACTCCTTCAAAGTCAACAAAGTCTTCAGCTCCTCAATCTCTTCTGACTTGCTCTCTTCTTGCTGTCTCTTCTTCGGAACTAAAATGATCTTAACACCTTCAAACATAAAGTTGTAGCTATTGGTTCGACCATCATGTTGCACTGCCCGGTCATACTGCCATGGTCTTCCCAAAAGCAAGTGACAAACATCCATCTCCACCACATCACACCAGATCTCGTCTTTATACTTCTTCCTAATAGAAAATGGAACATGAACTCGCCTATCCGCCTTCACCTCTCCTCCTTTTCTCAACCACGCTAACTTGTAAGGATTTGGATGCTTCTCCGTCTTCAACTTCAACTTTCTCACAGCTTCGGTAGAAATGATATTGTCACAACTTCCCGCGTCAATCACAAATTTACACACCTTTCCTAGTATAGTGCATATCGATTGAAAGATATTACTCCTCAACCAACTAGCCTCTTCTTCCTGTTTCGGTGTCAAACATGATCTCCTCAACATTAGATTACATCCTTCATCTCCCGACACGATATCATGTTCATCCTCTTCAACTGGACTAGAATGACCTTCATCAACATCCTCATTTTCAATCTCAGCAATCATTGCCCGGTTCTTCGGCTTTAGACATTCATTGCTCATGTGGCCAAACTCTTGAAAATTAAAGCATTTGATACTACTATTGACTTTTGCCTTCGCAACCTCATTCACAATTGGTTTACTAACAGCCTTTGTAATAGTAGTATTGATACTAGCTCCCTTCACTTGATTGTTGGAATTTGTAAATACACCACCTCCTCGTCTTCCCTGCTTCTCGCAAGCCAACGCTTTCTGGTGCGCTTCAGCCACAGATCTAGGGTCAAATGTATTTACCATGTCCTGGATCTGGATCCTCAACCCTCCAACAAATCTAGCGGTCAACTGTTCTTCCGTCTCCATGATATCATTCCTAGCAATCAGTTGATAAAACTCATCAGCATAATCATTAACAGTCTTTGTCCCCTGCCTTAGATTTTGTAAGCGTTGATACATAAGAGATTGATAATTGTAAGGTAAGAAAGTAGCTTTCATTAACTTCTTCATCTTATCCCATGAAACAATCTTTGACTTTCCCATCCGTTCTCGTGTTAGTTTTGTATGCTGCCACCACGCCATTGCTCTCCCTCTCAAACGAGTAGCAATCAACTTTACTCTACGATCTTCCGGAACCTCCTTGAAATCAAAGATCTCTTCAACATTAGATAACCAATCTAGAAATTCTTCAGCCTGCATACCACCCTTAAACTCTGGAATTTCAATTTTCATTCCGAACTCCCATTTGTGATCATACTCTGAATGATTTCTTCCTTGGCTTCGATTTCGACTATGAACACTACCACCATCAAACTCCTCATCAAAATCTGATGCATATCATTGTCGATCATGACCACCAACATCTCTACTACCACCATTTCTTCGATCTACATTCCTATGATCACGATATTCCACATCTCTCCGATTTCGTTCATCAACATTCCTTTCACGATCATCAACATTCCTACGATCATGATCTCCTCTTCTCTCCCAATCCGACTGTGGTGAAACTCTGTTTCCCCCATGAATCGATTCAGGTGAAACCCTTCTTCTACTTTGATTCATTTCAAGCATCATCCTCTCTAATCGACCAATCCCTTCATTCAACTTCTCAGTGAAACTCTCGTTGATTCGTTGCTCCATTTCATCGGCCTCTTCTCTTCCATACAAAGCATTAATATTGCGATGACGTTGAGCTCGTCTCGGTGGTATAATTGAACTTCAACAAATTCAAAAAATTCAAAAACTTTTCGATCTTTGATCCAAAATGATATGGATCGAAACTCCCAACTTATTGCAACTTCACGATGAACACGATGAACACCAAACTTCTCAACAATTGCAAATATGATCTCCAAACTACAAATTCTCGAAAAACAATTCTCCAAATGATACAAACTTCCTGCGATCTAGCTTTAATACCAAACTGATGCAGCGTGGGAAGCGAATTCGACAATGTAAATCGAATCCGTCTAGGATCTCACACGATTAGCGGAAATAATCGGTGAATCGATGATAAATCGATGAATTTAAGAATACCGAATGGCCTAAATCCGTTGATCACGAACATACCGGACTTTAGCAATCTTCGACATGTTGATCGCGCACGATACCGTGAGAGAAGATCTTCAATTCTTCGAACGTTGATCAAGCGCACTTGATTCCGTGAATTGGCTTCAACAATCGTTGATTCGAGCGCACTCGAATACCGAAAGTGGAGAAAGGAGATAACACTCAACTTCCAATTTGAATGGAGGCACAAAGCACAAACCAAATTTTATTCAAAATTCAACAACCCCCCTTACAAATGACACAACCCCCATATTTATAGGCAGTTTGCAACTCGACACTGAACTCAGCCGACCTAACATAGGTCGCGACCTACGACTTAACCAACACGACTTAAGAAGAAACAAATACAGCACAGTGAAATGTAATGACTTAAAAAAACAAATGGCTTACGACCTAATTACAACATACAACCTATGTACAACACGGGTTACAATCATGAGTTACATCACGCGATCTACGACTTAGCAAAAACACGGCACATGAAGCTTGAGCGACCTAAGGAAACTGCTCGCAACCTAAATAAGGTCGTTCGCGACCTTCTTCTTCTTCGCGACTTCGGTTTGTACCCGACTTAACAGTTAGCACGGCAACAGGAAATTTCGCGACTTAAAGAAGATCGCTCGCGACCTAGATTGTAGAGAAGAAATTCACGACTTAGGGATTGGAGTTTGCCGCGACCTAGCTTGGAGTTTGCCGCGACCTACTGCTTTGCGATCTTGGGCTTCGTGATTCAAGGAAGCGGTTCGCGACCTACTGCTTCGCGACCTACTGCTTCGTGACCTAGGGTTTCGCAATTCAAGGAAGCAACTGCGACTTAAGGTAATTTGCTTCGTTCTTATCTCGCGCTACATCACTTATGGACACAACACAGAGGAGTGTAGACACCTCCATGACGCCATTGAAAAGTTGATTAGACAGAAGAAGCTGCAGGAGTTTGTCAAAGATCCACAAGACGGAAGGCAAGAGACATCGGACCCCGGATGCGGGCCAGCTCCACACCAACCAAAACAGCCTGCTCGAACTGTGGGTAGATTGGTTATTAAAACGATTGCTGGTGGACCTCACCCTGTTGATAAGAATTGGCAAGAGTTGGAGCGATATGCTAACTCTTTAAGACATGTGGAGTACGAGTCTTGCTCGAATGTGGAGGATGGGACCCCTGCAAAGCAGTAGCGCACGATGAATGATGATATTATATTCAGGAGCAGAGATGCGGATAAGGTGGAGGCTCCTACAATCGACCCGATGGTCATATCTGCAACAATCGGGCCGGCATTCATGAAGAAAATTTTATTTGATTGCGGAAGTTTCATTAACATCATCTTCAAGAAAGTACACAACCAAATGAAGTTGGAGACCAAGGATTTGAAACCGTCTAAAGCAAGAATCCATGGCTTTAATGGCCCAGCAACGGATGTAGTGGGATATGTGGAATTACCAGTTGAATTAGGGCTAGGAGAGCGTAGGAAGGTGCGAATCCTACCGTTCATAGTGTTGGATGTTGACTCTCCATATAACGTATTTCTAGGACGTCCAGCCCAGGCAGAATTTAGGGCATCGTTGGCCCATTGGTGTTTGACGTTAAAATTTCCAACAGACAGAGGTGTTGGAGTGGTACACGGCGATCAGGCGACCGGTCGTGCATGTTATGTGGCTGAGCTGAGAGAGGCTCGGCGTAAAGAGAAAGGAAAGGTTGCGGACAGCTCCATCCGCATCCAAAATTCTGATGATTGACAAGTAGCGCCCGAGCCCTGGCTCGGGCAACATTCTCGGATCTATAGAGACATAGATCCGAGAGATGATGATGCGGGACCCAGGGAAACAAATGCAGCACCGGCTGAACTAACAATTGACATCTCAGTCAGCCGGGATGACCCATCACGAATTCTTAAAATTGGATCACAACTCGACCCCATGGTGGCCGAGAACCTCACTAACTTCTACCGAGCGAATCTTGATGTTTTCGCTTGGACACACTCTGATATGTGCAAGATTTCTCCAACAATTGCGAGTCATATGTTGAACATAGACCCAAAGTACGTTCCTGTAAAACAGAAAAGGAGAGGTATGGACCCGGAGAGGTCTGCGACTCTCAAAGAGGAGGTGGACAAACTCAAACCCAATGTGTTCATCCGCCACGCCCTCTATCCTAAATGGGTATCTAACCCAGTGCTAGTGAAGAAATCAAATGGAAAGTGGAGAACATGTGTTGATTACTCCGATCTGAATAAAGCATGCCCGAAGGATAGTTTCCCTTTACCAAGAGTCGACCAGCTCGTCGACTCTACCGCTGGACACGAACTATTGTCATTTATGGATCGTATTCAGGATACAATCAGATCCCATTGCATATTCCAGACCAAGAGCACACCAGTTTTATCACGAATATGGGGCTATATTGCTATGTAGTAATGCACTTTGGATTGAAAAACATGGGAGTAACTTATCAGCGTCTGGTGAATTGAATGTTTAAAGACCAGATCGGTAAGATGATGGAAGTCTATGTGGATGACATGCTCGTGAAGTCACGGCAGTCAAACGACCACATTCGAGACTTAGCAGAAGTGTTTGATATACTCAGACATTATGGTATGAAGATCAACCCCTTGAAGTGCTCATTTGGTGTGGCGTCGAGAAAGTTCTTGGGTTTTATTGTGAATGCACGTGGAAATGAGGCTAACTCGAAAAAGATTCAAGCTATCCGAGACATACAAGTGCCTAGAACTATAAAGCAAGTACAAAGCTTGAATGGAAAGGTAGCAGCGCCGAGCCAATTCATATCCAAAGCCACGGATAAATGCATTCCCTTCTTTGACATGATTAAGAAGGGAAAAAGGAATTTCGAGTGGACATCCAACTGTGAGGAAGCATTTCGAGCTCTGGTAAAGCATTTGGAGAGCCCCCCGGTGCTATCGAAACCAACCGACCATGAAATGCTATATGTATACTTGGCAGTATCCCAGCACGCTATCAGTGCGGCTCTAGTTCGCGAGGAGGACCGAGTTCAAAAGCCAGCATATTATATCAGTAAACGCTTGACGGGGCAGAAAGAAATTATCCAAAGATTGAAAAACTAGCCTATTGCTTGGTGATTGCATCATGCAAGCTTCGTCCATATTTTCAGGCACACTCAATCAGTGTTTATACTGATCAACCCTTGCGGCAGATACTCCAATGATCGAAAACTTCCGGAAGGATGTTAAAATGGAATATTGAGTTAAGTCAGTTCGATATTACCCACCTGCCGTGAAGGGCCATACAAGGACAGGAACTGGCTGACTTCATTGCTGAATTTACTATGTTAGACGAATCAAACGACCATAATGTCATACCTCCCATTCGATGGAAGATGTACACCGATGTGGCATCTAACGACCGTTGTTTGAGGGTTGGCATAGTTCTTGTAACTCCTAAGAACCGATCAGTTTGCTATGCTTTGAAGCTCGAATTCACAGCAACGAATAATGAAGCCGAATATGAAGCGTTGATTGCCAGCTTAAGACTTATCAAAGAACTGGGAATAAAATCGGTTGAAATCTTTAGCGACTAGCAGTAGGTGGTGTACCAAGTGCGAGGAGACTACTAAGCAAGGGCAGAGACTTGCCCCATATTTCGTCCGAGTTCAGGAGCTGCTAGCGAATCTCAAGTATTATGATATTTCACAAGTCCCGCGTGAGCAAAACAGAGCAGCCGATTCATTGGCAAAATTGGCAAGCACTGGTGATGCACAACAAATGGGATTATTTCCTGTTGAGACCCTCCATGCTCCGAGTATAGATATGACGGAGATAGATTTCGCATTCGAAACCGAAACCGAGAAGGAATCGTGGATGACCCCAATCAAGCAGTACTTGCTATTCGAGATCTTACCCAGAAAAAGGAGCGAAAGACGACAAGTCCTTCGTAAGGCTTCACTATATATAATGCAAGATGGGGTAATGTATCGGAGGGGATTGTCGACCCCCTTACTCGGGTGCGTGGCCCACGATGAGATAAAACGAATATTAAAGGAAGTCCATGAGGGAGAGTGCGGTGACCATACTTAGAGGCAGACATTAGCGAAGAAAGTCCTCTGTTATGGATACTACCGGCCAACTGTGAATGGGGATGCTGCAGATTATGTGAGAAGATGTGAAAAATGCCAGATATACGCAAAAATCCCGAGAGCTCCACCGACGGAACTCACGCAAATAGTTAGTCCCTGGCCATTTGCAATGTGGGGGATCGACCTTGTTGGTTCTTTACCTATAGCTAAAGGTAGAGCGAAATATGTAATAGTTGCGGTCGACTACTTTACCAAATGGGCAGAAGTGGAGCCTCTGGCCACAATAACCACCAAGAAGGTTATTAATTTCGTCGTACGAAATATCATATGCCATTTTGGCCTTCCACGGACCATCATTACAGATAATGGGACTCAATTCGAAGGCAAGGAGTTCAAAGAATTTTGTCAAAAATATGACATTGAGAAGAAGTTTGCAGCGGTTGCTCACCCGAAATCCAATGGACAAGTGGAAGCCGTAAACAACATAATCAAGTCCATATTGAAAAAGCGTATGGAAAGGGCTAGAGGCAAGTGGGTGGATGAACTTCCAACGGCGCTTTGGGCCTATAGAACCACCCACAAGACCGCGACCGACCACACTCCATTCGCATTGGCATATGGCACGGAAGCTGTCATACCCGTGGAACTTGAAGTTCCATCACATCGTGTAACTTATTACGACCCCGCCTTGAACTAGAATCTTTTATTGGAATCATTGGACTTCATTGACGAAAAACGTGAAGAAGCCAATTTTAGAGCGGCTGCATGCAGACATAGAGTCGCTAAATGTTATATTGAAAAAGTCCGACCGATAATTTTTGATGTGGGAGACCTCGTTTTGAAATGAGTTTTTTCGGTACCGTCTCATATGAATCCCGCATGGGAAGGTCCATACGTCATCGAACGGAAGCTTGGAGAGGGAACCTCCAAGTTAGCGACCGTCGATGGTGCGACACTCCCCCGAGCATGGAACAGCGAGCACTTGCGGCATTGTTATACTTAGTCTATTCTTTCATGTACTAGTTGCATTTATTTCCAGTTCGCTTTTATTTTTAGTTCTTGGCATGTAATAAGACAATTTAGCTTGCTTTTATTAATAAAGGCTTGAAGCCATCCTCTCCATGAATTACTAATATTTCTGCGTATGATGATCCTGTGACAGGAAAATAAAATTATATTATTCTGGCTGACATATGAACACGTGTAGAAATTCAAAACCCCAAGTCCCCGGAGTGCGGACCGGAGTACTCTAAGTCCTCGGAGTGCGGAGTCGAGTATAAACGATTCAAACCTCCAAGTTCCCGAAGTGCGAATTGGAGTACTCTAAGTCCTCGGAGTACGGACTTGAGTATAAACGATTTAAAACTCCAAGTCCCCAAAGTGCGGACTGGAGTACTCTATGTCCCCGGAGTGCGGACTCGAGTATAAACGATTCAAACCTCCAAGTCCCTAGAGTGCAGACTGGAGTACTCTAAGTCCCCAGAGCGCGGACTCGAGTATAAACGACTCAAAACCTCCAAGTCACCAGAGTGCGGACTGGAGTACTCTAAGTCCCCAGAGCACGGAATTGAGTATAAACGACTCGAAATCTCCAAGTCCCCGGAGTGCGGACTGGAGTACTCTAAGTCCCCAGAGCGCAGACTCGAGTATAAACGACTCAAAACCTCCAAATCCTCGTAGTGCGGACTGGAGTACCCTAAGTCCCCAAAGCGCGGACTCGATTATAAATGACTCAAAACCTCTAAGTCCCCGGAGTGTGGACTGGAGTACTCTAAGTCCCCAGAGCGTGGACTCGAGTATAAACGATCTAAATGTCCAAGTCCCCTGAAGGCGGATTAGATATAAATGACTTGAAGTCATCGAGCCCTTGGCACACGGACTAGAAAATATCCTAAGTACCCGAAGCGTGGAATAAAGAACATGCAATGCCAAAAGATTATCAACTTATTTGTAGATGAATCGAGAAGCTTATGTAATTCGCAATAGCTTGGGTTCCGACCATGATTATACCAAAACCCGGACAACAGAAATCTTCCTAAAGGTAAAAAGAACTAAGTTTTATTCATCAAAAATAAGTTTCTACTACAATTCCTCCGAAGCTCGGAGTCAAAAGTTTATTTACACGAACTATGAAAACAAAAATAATTGCATAATCTAAACTAGCTCTTGTTGAATGAGAGCGAAAACTACTTCTTTGACGTCTTTGACTTTTTGATCGATGACTCCTCCCCGGTACGTTTACCCTTGATAGCTTTCTTTGATGGGGGAGTGACAGCCGAAGAAGTATAAGGAACATCCGTGAGTTTGGACCTGCCAGGGAGAATGACCTTTAACGGCTTGTGCAAAGGATCTTCTGGGTCCACAGCTTGAGGTTCGACCTTGATCTTGATCGTCTTCTCCTTCTCTTTCTCAAGCTGCTCCTCTATGCTCAGCTGGATGTGTGCTCGGAGACGCTTGTAGTTTCAACTTCATAACTCCCGTCAATGGGAGAGGAAGTCTCAGATTTATCTTCATTAAGCGCTCTGATCGATTGGGCATCTGGACTGGAAGTCTCTCTTGCGTGAGTGGTTTCACTCATTTTTTCCATCACCTCCTTGGCGACATCGCTCCTCGGAGTAGGCTCAAGGTCAGAACAGCCTGCAAAAAATCACGAAAAGCAAGTATTAGAATACGATAGCTTCTGGTAGAAAGCGAAAGCTCTGGGAATGTTAAAGAAAAAGAGCTGTCTACCAGGTTCCGGCTGGCTCTCAGCTGTCAAGGGGGTCTCACCCTCCAGAGTAGGGGACAAAACATGAACATCAAGGACGGATTCCTCCGAGGCATAGCCAATGTGCCGTTCAAAAGGATCGAGTATCGGCCGACTGGTCGGCTGGGTAGGCACACGAGCTGGAGACTCAATCCTGGATGGACCGGCGATAACTTATTTTCCTTTCGTGGAAAGAAAGCCTTTGCAATAAATAGCTTTAGCCGCTGACAGGTCCGAAGGCTCATTTCCCTAGAGGAATTCTTTTTTCAAGGCCCCCTCGTCAACCACCTCAATACCGTGTTCGACCTTTTTGATTTCAATCAAAGTCTCCCTCGTCTCGGCCAAAGATTCGAGATAGCCCTCGCAAAGAAAAGTCAAGTCTCGATGCATGAGAATGCGGGCATTGAATTCAGCGATTAGCGGGTCAAACATGTTTCTGACCTCCTCTCTACCTTCTTCTCTAGTCTCCTCAAGACGGCAGTCGATATCCATGGACGCTATCTTCTTGCCCTCTTCATGGGCTTCGCACTTTAACGTCTCGACTTTGGAAAGCTCGTCCTCAAGTTTCTCCTTTAAGAGTCGAGTAGCGACGATCTCATCATAGTATCGTTGTGACTCTTCTTGGGCAGTCGTTTTCTCCTCTTTCTCTTTACGAAGCTGCTCCTCAAGTTCTTTAACCCGAAGACCGAATGCATCCCTCACTTTTTGTACCGAATCTTTTTCCAAACCCAAAACCCCACAGCGTTGTACCACCTCATCGAGTTCTTTTTTATGAGTCGATTCCAAACGAGTTACGGCTTCGGCGGTGTCCTTGGCGCTCTGTTGGGCGGCCTCGAGTTCAGACTTGTAAGTCGCAATCTCTTCGTCCTGAGCTTTAATGATATTTTTGTCATGGATAGCCTCAAACTTCAGGCGATTGATCTCATGTTGGCGCTCCATGGAGACTTCAGAAAGTTTTTCATCCAAACGAACAAACGCATCATGTTGAACATAGATGTCGTTGGTACAGGCGATGGCGCTCTGCTTGACATGTCCGGGAATCAGATGAATCGCCGGGAGGAATTTCAGGCCATCAAAGTAGATTTTTGGAAATTTATCTTTAAGCTCGGCCAGCCTCTCCGATACTATTGGATCTGTTGCATGAGCAGGAGGAGACGACTTTGAAAGTTCAACTCTCCTGTGAGGATCTCCGGACTATCGTTTGGAAGAGGATTCGGAGTATTTATCCTGGGGGACATCGGATTGCGACCTCTTATGGCCGCGCTTATCTTTGCTTTTCTCCGGGTGGGAAGAGGTATCCTGCTGGTATTTTGGTTGGTAGGAAGTTCTCTTCTAAGATGACGAGTCCCGAGAATGATAATCTCTATCGCCATCACCATCTCTATCTCGACGTCTTCCGAAACCCGAGTCCCATCCAGGTTGATAAAAGATAAATTAACCACAAAGGCGATTGAATCCGTGTGAGCGCCCCATGTCACCTGCACAGAATTTAAATAACAACGAATTAGCAAAGAGTAGCGTGACGATGAAAATTTAAGTGCGAGGAAAAGTGCATGTGTTTGTGTGTGTGTCCTAGTGTTTTTTCCCCCGACGGACCAGTTGCTTTACTAATAGGAGTTTTTTTCCCTGGTTTTGGGCAAGAGCGCCTGCATCGCCTCTGATAGGCGAGTGAAGTTTAAACGCTTCCGGATCGTCAAAGTCCTAATTGAGCAGATCATCGGGTATGGAAAGATTCGATAGGCCCTTTAAAGAACTTTCCAAATGCTGTGAAGAAGCCTCTTTCTCCGTTGGAATGAGAATGGCTTTAGAGGTTGCTCCAACTTTTTCCCTCCGTATCTTGTACCTCAGTTTCTTGTTACTCTTCGAAGGGGAAGATGACGTTTTCATGTCGTGCACTTCGACTATCGAATCATGAGTGGGATCCATGTTCTCATCCTCTGCTATGGGAGTTTCATTCCCTTTAATTTCCCCCTCCTCTGGTGCGTCAGGAGTGCGACGTTTTGATGACTCAGCTAATTTTTTTCCTTTTCCTGAGGTGGGCTTAGGAATGGTGGCACCTTGAGGCAGGCTAATCCGACGTCCTTCGACCAACAGCCCAAACCTTGTGAGTGACTCATTCGAAACGAGAGTTCGAATGTCCCGTTCTTCGGCAGGAAGAGCTCTAATAGCTTCAACGACTTCAGTATATCCGCGGCCGTCAGGACATGGATTGATACCTTAAAAAATTGTAAAAGAATTAGAAAAGGCACGACTTCGATCAAGCATGAACATCAATCCAGAAAAGAGACTTACTTCCTTCCACCCATCTCCTCGCGAAACCAGGAGGGCAACACACGTAAACCATTCCTGCTTGTACAAGGCGAACTTGCTACAGGCCCTAGTTAGGTTTTGGCGTTTGTGATGTGGCTCGAGAAACATGTAAGAGGGGCTATCTCTCCGCTTCTTGATCATACACACACACACACACACCTGATGTCGCCCGGGGTTGGGGGCCGCGAGAGGACATTCATGAAGGGGATATAGTACCATAGATGAAGGCGTGACCGTTAGGGTGCAGTTGCGACAGGGCAATGTCGATGTATTGCAGCACATCCCGAAGAAATAAATTGAACGGTGGCATGCTGCTAACCCAGCACATGAATTTATTACACGCCGTGTATCCAACTAGGGGCAAGTATGGACGATCGTGCCCCGATGGAACCAGCACGTCGTCGAAAGGGATTCTATGGATAGAGCATATTCGTCGGAGCGCAACTTCATTGACCTTCGAAGCCTGTGAATCAACAGGGATATCCAAGAGAATTGCTGCCTCCAGAGCGTCGGGAGCCAAGTTATGGGCAGGGGAGGTTGATGGATTTTAAATATCCGCGACTTCTTGTTTTGAAGACGGCCCCAGTCTATCTGAGATCGTGGCAGATCTAGACTTCTTAGACATCTTTGATAAATATTGAGTTTGGTAGAGCATCTATTTGAACTATGCTCGAAAAATAATCGGCGTTAGACTCAACAACATAAAATTCCCCCCAGGCGGTGTGTGATTTAGTGCAATCTTTCAAATATAAACGCTGAGAAATTATAGGTCACATAGTTGATGGTATAAAGTTGAACTTTGAACTGTCATTCTCGAAGACCGTCATCGTTGACCGTCTCCGAAATCTAGCCTTGCAATGTTTTTAATTTTGGACTCGGACATTGACATTGTATGACAAAAGGTTTTATCTGTTTTTATCAACTTCAGTTCAGGCTTATGATAATTGGAACCAGGAAGTTATCAGTTCAAAATAGTTCGATATGCCAGTTTGCTTAAGTCCATGTCTTTGTTCTTGTCTTATGATTAGGCAAGGTGAGAATGTTGTTCGGCCTAGGAATCGTTCGGCCAAAATATTGTTCGGCCTGGGTATCGTTCGGTCAAAAAATTGTTCGACCTAGGTATCATTCGGCCAAGACATTGTTCGGCCTAGGTATCGTTTGGCCAAAGCATTGGTCGGCCTAAGTGTCGTTCGGACAAAGTATCGTCCGGCCTAAGTTCTATTCGGCCGAAATAACGTTCGGCATTCTACCAACTCATACTTCCTTCTTATCCTTCCATTCCACTACTCGGCATGTGGCGAATCCTGTCGAACCCAAGTTACGTCGAGCCCCAACGCTCAGCACTCCGTCCCTAGCAACGACTTCATTTTTCTTTCCTTCTTCCATCCATACGGAACAACGAGGCCGAATCGTTCAGCGAGTCATGCCGAACCATACCGTTCAACATTCTAGCCAATTCCTGCTCCCCTACTATTTTTTCCCAATATCGTTCGGCACGAGAGAACCATGCCCAACCACAGTACATCTCCCAACAACTCCCTCGTATGCTCATCTATGGCCACTTCTCCTTTCCTCCACATCTTTTAGCCCCAAAAATATCCTAATCGAAGTTCGATTCTCTCATCCGCACAACCACTATGGGCTACGGATCTAATTTACGAACTCAAGCCTCTTATTGAAACTTTTTGGTCAAGGAAAGGATTTAGATAAAGGAATCGATACCTAGTTAGTAGATCGAGACTTAGGAAGGATCGTCAAGCCTTTAGAGTCTCTTAACAGGCGTGGTTCCCGAGTACAAAGTAGCTGAGGTGGAAGTGAAAAGGAGAAGAAGATGGAGAAGTCCAGCCTTTATAGGGAAGAAGAGGAAGTCGAAGAGGCGATGACCATTTGAACTAGTCAAAACGAAGTCGTTCGGCATATATGGAGCGTTCGGCTTCAGCTATTCTGTTCGGCATCTGCATTACGTTCGGCACACATTACCTCACCTACTGTTCACAAGAAAACGACTCCGAAGAAAGTAAACCAGGGCTCGAAGCGGAGCACAGAGGACACGTAATTCAAAGCGCATCACGTTTGGTCACGCGATACACTTTGGAGGGCAAGTGTTTCGTGGAGATTTGACCAGGCAACTAAGTACTCGGCATTAGCACACTGTTCGAAAATTTATGGATCGCTCGGCATTTACATACCTTTCGACATTCTGAACGCTCGGCGCAAATGGTTCGTCTGGCATTCACGTTCGAATAGCATTCGTGAGTACTCGGCTTTGGAAAGTGTTCGGCAGTCAGGGTCATTCGGCATCCAGGAGCGCTCGGCATCCAGAAGCGCTCGGCATCCAAGTTCGTTCGGCATCTATAGGACGTTCGGCATGCAAGAGCATTTAGCATTGAGAGATGTTCGGTATTGTATATCGTTCGGCATATATGAACGTTCGGCATGACAGAATCGTCCGGCATCCCATATTGCTCGGCATCCATACCTTTTTCAACACATCACTCCGTTCAGCTCAAATATCGTTTGGTAATCGCGTACCGTTCGTCATCCAGCTTCGTTCGGCACAAATGGGTGTTCGGCATTCAAAGTGTCCGGCCTCACTTCGTCCGGCATAAAGGTGGAGGTTTGTCATTTGGTTGTTCGGCGTATTCGGTTCGGCACACAGGGCTTATTCCATTAGGGCCGAGGTATTCAGCTACCAGGCCCACCAGGGAAGTCCAACCCATCTTTGTCTATAAATAGAGGGGCAGGGGCACAGTGAAAGGGATCAGTTTTTTGGAGAACACTGGGGAAACTCTGCCGCGTTCAACACTCACTGAAGACATAATCTTTTACTTTGCAATTGTATTCAAATAATTGGAATCAGATTGAATCTGTAATCAGTTATCAAGTAAAGGAATAAAGATTAACTTCAAAGTGGACGTAGGCGGTTACGCCGAACCACTATAAATTTGGGGTTCTTGCTCTTTGCATTTAAGTTTGCATACTATCTTCAGTTTTTAATTTACTGTCTTCATTAATCTCTCTACACAATGTCTCTTAAGAGTCTTAGTGGCCAATTTTGGTGCTAACAATATGTTATGTTAGATAATATAAAACATTTAAATAAGAAGTTTAAGTTTATAGAGAAAATATTTATAATTAAATTAAAAAACTAAACTTTTCCACTCTAGCCAAAATAAACGCGCTACTTGTACATTTATATATTTCCTAAAATGAAGTAAAATTTATTTTTTGTATATTCTACTTTTTTTAACTTAATTTTCTTGTATATATTCATGTTTAATAATGGGAAAAGGATCAACTTTGCCACTAATAGAGTATACAAAAAACTTGAAGATTGTTTGGTATCTATGTATTAATAAACAGTTTATGCCATATAAAATATAATAAGTAAACAAAATTCAAAATGCACGAACATGACAAGAATATAATAAAAGTAACATTGAATGCAAATATTAAGATTAAAAAATATAGTTCATCCGACCTTTAATAGAATTTACCAAATAGTCAAAGAATTTATGTTACCAATGTATTAGTAAATCCAACAACTCTTGCAAAAAAAGAAGGAAAATAAATTCCTAATTATACTAACACTGATATTGTAACGTGATTAACCTCAAAAGTAACTAGTGTAAACATATCCTTTGGCTTGTAGCTATAGTATAATATAAGTGGAAATTAGGCAGACAAATATGTATATTTTGACATTGTTCTTTTTTTAATTAGGGAAATAAAAGATTTTTATAACGCTATCCAAGTAAGAAATTAGTTTTGAAATTCATAAATATTTTTAAAGTAATGGTAGTTCATGTGGAAGATTCAAAATATCCATGATGCAATATCTATACTATATAAAGTTATTTAGTGAATCGTATAAATTATAATTTTCTCTTAGTTTATTTCTAAAAAACGTATAACAACATATATTCAGATTGTAAAACTCAAATCAGAATTAGAATGAAAAGTCAACACATTTACATCACACTAAATGTAAAACTTCAAAAAAATTAAGAACTAAATCTATGAAAAGATTTTAAGCGATTTTAGTGTGAATAGAAAATTTAAGAAATGATTAAATGCTAATTGAGTTTCAGGTAAGAGATGTATATAACAATGGTTGTTACATTAATATTCATATTCTTTGTGTAAGAATGATACTTTATAAATAGCTAAAATGAAGTTAGCCATTGAATTAAGGATAATGAAGTATTCAGGCTGAGTAAAACATGAAAACGCACTAATATTTGGTAGAAATTAAACATTTTATTGCACTAATTCAGTTTAAAACCTAAAGTTAATCCACTACCAATAAAAAAATATCGGTCTTGAATAAAAAACGAACATAAAGAAATACGCTAAAAGTTATTCAATCCATATTAAATTAAGAAATAAATACTCGATGTAATTATAATATTTCGAATATAAAACTAAAATCAAAATTAGAACTAAGTAAATTGAACATGATTAGCAAAAACCAGTGCTAAATAAAGTAATTAATTTATTATTTTGTTATAAAAAACCTTGAAGTGGAGAAATAGAGGTAAGTTACCACAAAACTGTAACCATCTTAAATTTAACCTTTCAATTCTTTTACTTATCGGTTCCATTATTCTAATGTCAAACCTGCAACAATTCAGAAATGAAAAGGTCAGTTCTAAATAAAAGAATTAAACATAAAGAAATGAGTCAAGTTCTATATATACATATATAAAGTTTAGATTGGAAGACTCAACATATTTACATTATTTAGAGTGAAAAACACAAATTCGAATTGAAATTAAATATATGAAAGTAAGTTAAGTGATTTTAGTAAGAAACCAAAACATAAAGAAAGGATCAATTTGGATTTAGTTGATTGTTTTAATTACGCTATAAGGCTTTTAAGACTTTTATGTTTTAGGAAAGAGATGTGTACATCATTAACTACTAATTCAATATTAGGATTCTTCGTGTAAGATTAAAAATGGATTAATACTCTAGAAGTTGAATATTTTATATAAGTGAATAGTTTTTTGCCCTGGTGGAGAAATCTGAATTTAATTTAAGTCGGTTACCTTTTATGTAATGACCCAGGTTTTAATCACTTTAAATTTGAATATTTAAATACATTATTTTACAATCAATTAATTGATTTTAAATTTGGTTTACAAAAATAATTTTACGGTAAAATAGGTTCTAAATTTTATTTAAAAACAATGAGTTTAAAGAAAAATAGAAAATGCAATCAGAAATCATTTTCCAAATTTTTGACTTTTCGTTGTCTAAAAATTATCAGAAAACATCATGCACATTTCTATAACATATATATACATTTATTCAGAAGTTAGTATGATGATAAATACATACATGCATAAAATTAACTTAAATATATATAATAGGTGATATGACTTATTATGAAAATTTAAAACAAATTAAAAACATAAGTGACATAGAATGTCAAGTCTTCAAAAACATTGAGTACACATGACAAAAAGGCATGTTGGCTTGGAAAAAATGAAGGGGGATAAGGGAAAAACATGAGGACCGAGGGAGGAAGCATGCATGGTAAGGTGGCAAGCTAAGAGAAGGGTATGTACCTTAAGGTCACTTTGGTCATTTAACTTATCCACCAGTATACGTACCTATTTTCTAACTTTTTTTGTCGCTTTTATCATTTCATTCAACTATAGAAAGCTTCCTTAAAGCACTTAAAACATTTCCATGGCATCCTCTTAAGTCAAAATTCAAAAATCCTTACTCTTTTCCACTTTAAATTCAAGAAAACTTGTTTAAACACCTTCTCCTCCATTTCTACTCCACTCATCCTTTCCAAAACAAGCTCCAGTACCCTCCAACATCTTGGAAGATCATTATAACCCCCTAAACTAAATCATTTTACATCCAAAAGTCCACAAAGACTCCACTTTTCCAAGCTAGAAGCAAATACCTAGGCCGTGTTCGAGTTATAGAAAAGTTTGCTTAGTTTCGTGAAATTTCGGTGAGTAAAATTCTCACCTTTATTCATATTATTAAATTTGTAAATGATGTATATTGGTTAGTTAAATAGGATGCTTATTTCTGTAATTATGATGTTGAATTGGTTATGCCTAAATATGCTTGGAAACGATATCGGTTTGGTTATATATAAGTATGTTATATTTTGTGTAGTTAAACTTGGAAATCGAAAGTTAAGTGTGGTAAATTAGTAAGGTATAATCTTGATTATGTTTGGAATTATGTTGTTGTGATGTTTGTTATGGTCTTGGAATATGTTGTTCATGCTAATAAAGTTAGCACTTTGCTAGCTTAAGCGACTGATGAAATCCTTTTCTGAAAGGTTTTGAACTTTGGTTTTAAATTTAAAAATATATTTAAGTTTAAAATTTGTTTAGTTTCCAAAATCAAATCTTTAGATTTACAAAGTAGTAATGTCTCCAAGGAGTAAAGTTTAAAGATTTAGAAAATAAAAGTTCAAGTTTTGGATATTTCGAGTCGTATGGCGATCTTTGCTATAAGTCCAGTTTGTGAAAACGAACTCTTTTCAGATTCTAAAAAAGTTTTCACTTAGAAATATTTTAAAATATGTTTTAATACATATATTAAGTAATTAAAAAGGTAATTATTAATTAATTAATTAATTATTTAATAATGGTTATTTAATTAAGTAATTATTATTAATTATTGGTTAATTAAGGTAACCAATACTTAAGTGCTAATCAATTAAGTTAATTATAATTAGTTAATTAATTAAATTCATTTATTATTTAATAAAAAATTAAGGGTGAATTATTATTTATTTAATTATTTATTAAGGAGATTCAATTAATTAATATTTAATTAATTAATATTTAATTACCGATTAATTAAATTTAATTAATACCTAATTAAGATTTAATTATTATTTAATAAGGTTTTAATTTATTATTTAAGTAATAAATAAGGGTTTTAAATTACTTTGTTTCTTGAATATCAGTTTTGTTTAAAAATGTTTTTCTTTTTCAAAAATGTTTTAAACCAAGGGATTACTTTATTGATTACCCCTAATTAACCTCAACAAAGTATGAAACTGAAGTTATTATGGTGACACACTTATGGGAAGTAAGTCATCCCATAGTTAGCTCTAAAACTGATGAGTGGGCTAATCCTCTATCAATGAGATCATGTATTTATTTTTAGGCAAGGGATAGAGTAAGATCGAAATATTGGAAATGTGATAGATATGGAAGGGTTAATTCCAATCAATGCGTCATGTTTAAATTAAGTATATGGTTACTTATATGTGAACTTTGTATAATTAAAAACATAAGTGACGTAAAATGTCAGGTCTTTGAAAACATTAAGTACACATGATACAAAGGCATGTTGGCTTAGGAAAAATGAAGGGGGACAAGGTAAAATGGGAGGGATAAAGGAGGGTGTAACGACCCAGAATTTCAGTCATTTGAAATTCATATATTTAGTTGATTTTAAATATGCACAAGTAAATTTTATGAGATGAATGAATTATATTTCAAATATAGTGATTTAAATGGATAATTAAATTGATAATTAATATTTGAAATTATGAAAATAGTTGTAAGTTGGATTTAATATGAATAAAAATGTCGTATAAAGTTGAATTAAATCATATTTGAATTAGAATGATGTTACAAAACTTTTAAAATTGAATTAAAAGTTAATTTATAGAAATTGAATATTTCAATATTTAATTGACGAGTAAAAATAGTCATTTTTCAAACAGTCTTGGTTTTTGACGAACTAGTTTCATCGGATCCGTAATGTTTTATTATTGCAAGATTTCAAATTTTGTATCAATCGGATTTACGGTTTGTCTGGGGCAAGCTAAAACGTGTAGAAATCGGTTTAAGTGAATTTTAAATTTAATTTAGTCGACTCGAAAACCTATCTTTCAAATACGATCGAACTGGATCTCGATATATATTCCATTGCGTTCAGAATAGGGCAAAACATTATAAACGCCAGGCGGCACGCTTCGATTGCAGTTCAGAAAAATATCGGATGAATAGTGCTTCAGTATTTTCTATAAAAGGACCTCACTTTTTCTTGTTTGCACTAACCCTAGGGTTACAAACCCTAGCCGCCATCTTACCTTCCACGACCAGAAATTATTTTCCTTTTCTCCTTAATTTCTTTCAATCCGTGAAGAATTAGCAACTACTTTCAACTAACAAATCGTAGAGCATTGTGAGTTCTTCATATCCATAAGGATGTGATCGATTTTAGAGCTACGGATTGGTGTATATCTCGATGCAAAGGCCATGCGTTTGGGTTTTATTATCAATACCGAGATAGAGCGGAGCTTGATGATGCTCATGGCATTGAGAGAGTGCAGCTCGAGCTTTCAAGCGGCGTAGGTTGATCGACGTATAGTCGTCGGTAGGGGGTCGCGTCGTTCGATTTTTTTTGTACATATATGGGTTCTTTGGTCTAGCAATTGCGTGAGGGAGGGAAGAAGCTAGAAATGACCAGAAATATCAATTCAAAATCATGTGTCCTAGATAAAAAGAACGGTAAGAATAAAAATAAAATTGTAAATTATATTATATTAAATTCGTTTAAAGTTAAAAATGCTATAACTTTTTCATACGAGGTCCGTTTCATACGAAACGAATTGTGTTGGATCCGTATTGACGAGCACTACATTATGGAGCTGATTGGGATTTATTTGGGATAGTGAAAATTTTGGTTGAAATTAAACGCTTGTTTAATTTTAATTGGAATAAATCGCTATCGCGACGACTACAAGCAATGTGAGTACTACTCACTCTTTCCGACTCACTGATATTTTTATATAAACGAGAATAAATATTATTTATGATGATTGATGATTGTTTGCATGATATATGATATATTGATTGGTATTTGGATATATACCTGCCTAGTGGAGTAGATGACCCTATACGTTCCCGTGTATGAGCGGATGACCCTTTGTGCACGTCTGCCTTGAAGCGGACATTATACACATATTCTAATATGTATATTTGTTGTAGGTGACAGGTTAGGGGGATCCAAGTAGATTCCTCAAAAGTATTGATTTATTTATAGATATTGTTATATATTCTGTTATCATATGATATATGATGTTTTGGATGCCGTGATTGATGTATTTAGTGCTGTTGCAGCACTAGGCCTATTTTTATATTTTAAAATGTTTTAAGCGATAATTTTCAAATTTAAAAGGATTTTAAAGTGATTTTGGAAATAAACGTTTTATTGATTTTGGAATTGTAAAGGAATTGAATTTATTTTGAATAACTAAATGATATAATTTTATTGTTATAACAATGATGATCTTTGTGAAATAAAATCAGAATATGATTTTTGGAATATAGAGTTAACTATTTTGTGAAATAAAATAAATGGAGATTTTTGAATTTATTATAAATGGTTTATAAATAAGATTTATAAAATTGATATTTTATAAATCGAAATGATGAAATTGTAGAGGAGATTTGTAAATGTTAAAATGATTTTATAAATGGGTTTTATAAGTAAATAAGATTTACAGATTTATAATTAATGATGTTATGAAAAGAATGATTTTTGTAAATAAATGAATTATAAGTTGTTAACTTATAATTTGGGTTTTTGGGTATATAAATGAGTTATAAATGTAATTGGTTAATAAAGGGATTTTATAACAGTAGTTTTTATAAAATGAAAATGGAATTTATAATACTGTTTTATAAATCCATAATCAAATAAATTTGATAAGTAAATATAGAAATTATTAAAGGAGATATATCCATGTTTTGGACAGTGGATAATCCTTTAATGAATATATAGAAGCAATGATTTGGTGAAAGAAATATATCCATGATTTTGGACAGTGGATAATTCTTTAAATAAATGTGTGAAAACGTTGGATTTGGTAAACGATTTATATTCACAATTTTGGATAGTGAATAATATATAAAAAGAAATATTTTGGAAAGTGATATTTTAAAAATGGAGTTAAATGGTTTGAAGTTGTTTTAAAATGTGTTAAGATCAAAACCATAGATTTCAACATTCATTGTTGAAATAGACGTTTCGAGAAGCAAGGAAATGATGGACTATAACACTGTTGTTATAGGAAATGATTTTCGAAAAGGAACTATGTATAGTATTGGGAATTTATATATCTATCTAATTTTCAAATCCCTATACTAGTGATTTTGGGTTGTCGTAACAATGTTTCACGCAACATTCGTTTTGACCCAAATAAAAGAACTTTAAAGAGAATGTTTTCCTTAAAGAATAAAATATATACTTAATTATGATTTAAGTATATGAAATATTTTCTAAGTGTTGAAAATATAAATTGAATTGTGAATTACTTATTTCTAAATAAGTATATGGAAATGTTTTCCAATATTGAAATGTTGAAATGATTTTGAGATTATATCTATTTAAAGATAAACTGAAGTGAATATTTGGCAAGTGATTTAATCAATAAAAGATGTGGGAACTGTTTAGTCGTACACTTAAAACATAGCCTTCTGTGTACGCTTGATTATCATTTGTGTTGGGGATGTTGGTTCGCGTAGTGCGGAGCATTACTCCATTCTATCGAGTTTCCTTGTTGGCCCGAAGGATAGCAAGTTGAAAGTTGGAAACGTGATAAGTTTTTGAGACTTAGTTTCTGTGTGAGGTTGAGAAACGCTTTTGCGTTTTTGGTGCGAAGAGATCGGGATCAGATTTATCTGAAAACAACTATGGACCAACATATATGCGACGATAGTACAGGTTTCTTATGATGATATTGATATTCCGGATTTTCATAGCGGGGGACTGCTTGTTAAACTTTGGTGTTAAAATCCCAATATACATCTTGTAGCAGTGGTCTTTTCATTATGAAATATCCCGAAAGGATGTGGTAGGAAAGTACCTTTGGTTTGCCCTGTTCCAAGATAACTTGTATGGATGTTTGTCTGACATTGCATTTCAATAGATTACCTATATTTGTTTTTACAAACGTACATCAGTGGTGGTGGAAAACACAACTTCTCTTAGCTTAAAACCTCCTTGAGACGTATGAGCTTAAGGGTTGTATTTTTGTGAAAGGCAATAGTAGTCAACGGAAATGGCCGTGTGGCAATCAAAGTGATGTGATATGTGATTGTGAAGGTAATAGTTACCTCGTCAGGCCTCATCAGCCGGAAATGACCAAAATAGGGTTAGATGCGGCAAGGCTAAGTGGGTCATTCACATTAGGATATGATCGTCCTCTTCTAGATATATCTTTGCATGTTATGACGTCGTGTATCTGATTATTGTCGTTTGTATGCTATGAGGGCCCTCGGCAAAGGTCGGTAACGATCGAAGGATGATATATTCGGTACCATCTAGTTATAGAGGTGGGCCGGTTTTGTGTTGGTAGAGGATCCTTTGTGATGGTCCTAGGTACATTCTTCTAGAGATGTACTGCCGGAAGTTAGTCCCTTCACCTGGTCATTTGTATGGAAATCCAAAACCCACTACGAGCTGTGATTTTGTTTGTAAAGGCGTAATGAATAGCCTTGAAATGCTATATGGGTAACCATTTAGACTATGATTAATATTATTTGTATACTAGACACTAGTATAATATAACATGAATTTGATATGAAAGAAATGTTTTAGTTATCGTAAGGTAAAAACATGTCCGTGCTTATGTGTGGACTTGTTTTACGAGATACTTTTGTTTTCATAAAGAAAAAGTTTGGTAATTTAATAAATTCAGTTGAGTGTGTTTCTCATGCTGGTTTACCAGACTGATCCGGGCGTTCTTCCCTTTCAATGCTCAAGTCAGACCGCGTATATTTTTAGGTTCAGATTTGGTGCTTTCGGAGCTTCAGCAGGAGAGCTGGAGATCTTCATTTTCGTATATGCGTATCTGTTTTGATTATTAATTATCCGCTATGCTTAGTTGTTTAAATTATAGGCATTTATGAGGATAGGTTATTATAACTATTCAGGCTGATAATTATTGTTTGATTGTTGAACTCTGATTTATGTATGTATATATACAGTTTCTATTTTGTAAAGATCATTGATATGATATTATATGTTTTCCGCTGCGATGTGAGAATCTGTATTGGTCTCTTTGGTTCTATCTTCTCACTTTCTTCTCTTCTCTTCTTCTCACTTCTTTTCTTTCTCTTGGCTTTCCGTTAGTCTGTGCTTTTCGGGTCGGCCATGTGTGGATTATTGTCGATACAAAGGATACGGATTTGCGGGTCGTCACATTTGGTATCAGAGCTTAGATTTTTTTATATTTCTAAGCTTTGATGTGTACTCAGTATAGATAAGGACAGTAGCACCCTAGATTGAGTTTTAGTGTATTATCTATATGAGCGCGTATTTCTTAGTGAATATAAAATGTTTTATATTGTGTTTGCTTATCCGTTGAGCTGTTTGTGGATTCTGGTCGGTATGTGGGACGCCATGTTATCGATAGGGATTTCCAAACACTTAAACGAGGCAAGTCGACATAGTATTATTTTAAATTTGGTAAATGAAATAATTTTACCTCGATTATATTTCATATATAAAGGAAATAATTTTTTAGAAATTATTAAAGTGTTTAAAATTGAATTGTTTCATTGTCTGAAAATGTAAATATATATAAGTTAATGAAAGCTGTTTGAATAATCTAAATAAAAGCAACAATTGTAAGAGAATAAATTATATAAGCGAAGAATTATAAGTATGGAATTATAATTAATATGATTTACAATTGTGAAATTATCTTATATACAAGAAGTAAAACTATATGAGTATATTTATTAATATAAGTTGTAAATGAAAATGGATTTAAATTAAGAATTGGGAAATTTGAATCCCGTTTATTTTGGAAGTTATTTTTCAAAAGTTAAAGAGCTATTTTGCTATAAATCTAAATAAGATAAATAAATTTGAAACAAATATTATGTAAGTGAAGTAAAATAGTGAAATTATATAAGTAAAGATTTTACAAATGTGATTTGTAAATGTAAAAGAAATCTATAAAAGAATATAAAGCATTGAATTCACTACTGTTACTGGGAAATAATAAGGGTGATGACTGCAGCATCATCAGTATCATTTTCGACTTTTTATGTGATGGATTTTCTACCAATAGTAAATTGAAAATTTAAGTTTTTTTATGATAAACAAATTTTATTTAAAATCCAAGTTGTAATTGATAAATATAAGTAAAATAAGTTTTGGACTTATAATATATGAGATAATAAAATTTTAGCTTTGGTAAAGTTCAAATAAATGCGAGTTAGCATAATAAATATATGATTTGAAAATTAACTAAAGGAAAGTTAATAAAATGAATTGGATTTGAAATTATAAAGAATGAGTTTAGTGAATAGAAGTAAACTTAGATAGATGTTCACGGAATTATGAATAAATAAGTTGTATAACTTATAAAATGAGATAAGGTAAGTTAAACCAAATGTCAAAATGGTTAAACATTTTTGGTTAGGCAAAACAAAATTTGAATTTGAATGGTGATATGATTTTGACTAAAGTTAAATAAATTGAATTTAGAAATGAGGTAAATAAAATAGAATTTGAAATGAATTAGAGATGAACTTAAGTTGTATAGTCATAGTAAATGTAAATGAAATTGAAATGAATGATAACTTAAGTGATGTTAAATGATGTTGATTTTGGTATCGAAGTAAATTAATAAAGTAAAGTGATGAATGTGAACTTGAGTTATATTATGAAATTCAATTTTAATTGTAAAAGTGAATTAGTGAATAAACATGGATTAGAAAATGTTGTTGCTCGGAATTGGACAAAAGTTAAGTTAAGAAGTTTTGAATTGAATAATTCAATGAAAGTCAATTGAATGTTAAACCAATTTGAAATTAAATGTGTTGAACCAAAATGAATGTAAGCAAAGTAAATTAAATAAAATTGGTTGTGTTGGATATACATTGGTTGTTAGATGGGTGTTAGTAGATTGTAAATAGAAATTCATTAAATGTTGATGAAATTGAATTAATAAAATTGAAAACTAAATAATTGAATTCAAATTGAAAGTGAAGTAAGAATAAATAGAATTGATTTGATTTGATTTGGAAGTGAACAAATTGGAATATGAATTAGTGAATGTAAACTAATTGAAAATGAATAAATGAATGTTAATAAAATCCAATGTCAATGAATCAAATATGATTAAATTGAAAATCAAATTAATGAATATTTATAAGAAGTGAATGGATATTGGTTTGTTGGATGTTAGTTGGATGTTTGTTGGATGATAGTCATTTGATGGTTGGATTTGTTACTTTGATTGATTACTGTATTGGCATATATAGTTATTGTCTTAGTATATATTGTATATTGATATTACTTTCTATATACATGTTTCTCATTTGTGTATTTAGTGTTTAGTAGGTGCGGATGACGCTTGCTTCGCTTTTGGAGCTTGCTTTCATGCTATATTAGCCGTATATGCTCGCTAATAATATATAAGGGACATATCTTGGATTACATATCGTAATTTTAAACTTTTTTCCCTTCGGGATGCCTCATCCTCGATGATGAGATGTATATTTATGATATATACATTGTTATTTTTTTCTGGTTCGAACCGCGCAAAGGAAACGTTGGCGATTTTTTTTTGAAATTTAAACTGTTAGAATTTTTTTAGGAAAATTGGAAAACTTTTAGTAACTAAAGTTTTGATTTTTGAATTAAAAGTTAAAAGATAGTAGTTGGTTGTGAAAAGAATAACTATGAATGTATTTGAAAACTTAGAAAAGTTTTTATAAGAGTTTAGTTAATCGATTTTATGAGTTTTTCTTACTTGGTAATTTCGAGGACGAAATTCTTTTAAGTAGGGGAGAATGCAACGACCCAGAATTTCAGTCATTTGAGTTCGTATATTTAATTGATTTTAAATATGCACAAGTAAATTTTATAAGATGAATGAATTATATTTCGAATATAGTGATTTAATTGGATAATCAAATTGATAATTTAATATTTGAAATTGTGAAAATAATTGTAAGTTGAATTTAATATGAATAAAAATGTTGTATAAAGTTGAATTAAATCATATTTGAATTAGAATGATGTTACAGAACTTTTAAAATCGAATTAAAAGTTAATTTGTAGAAATTGAATATTTTAATATTTAATTGACGAGTAAAAATAGCAATTTTTCAAACAGCTTGGATTTTGACGAAACCAGTTTCATCGGATCCATAATGTTTTATTATTGTAAGATTTCAAATTTCGTATCAATAGGATTTACGGTTTGTCCGGGGCAAGCTAAAATGTGTAGAAATCAGTTTAAATGGATTTTAAATTTAATTTAGTCGATTCGAAAACCTATCTTCCAAATGCAATCGAATTGGCTCTCGATATATATTCCATTGCATTTGGAATAGGGCTACAACATTATAAACGCCAGGCGACACGCTTCGATTGGAGTTCGGAAAAATATCGGATGAATAGTGCTTCAGAATTTTCTATAAAAGGACCTCACTTTTTCTTGTTTGCACTAACCCTAGGGTTACAAACCCTAGCCACCATCTTACCTTCCATGTCCAGAAATTAGTTTCCTTTTCCTCTTAATTTCTTTCAATCCGTGAAGAATTAGCAACTACTTTCAACTAACAAATCGTAGAGCATCGTCAGATCTTCATATCTATATGGATGTGGTCGATTTTAGATCTACGGATTGGCGTATATCTCGATGCAAAGGCCACGCGTTTGGGTTCGGTTATCAAGGCCGAGATAGAGTCGAGCTTGATGATGCTCATGCATTGAGAGAGTGCGGCTTGAGCTTTCAAGCGGCGTAGGTTGATCGACGTATAGTCGTCGATAGGGGTCACGTCGTTCGATTTTTTTCCTGCGTATATGGGTTCTTCGGTCTGGCAATTGCATGAGGGAGGGAAGAAGCTAGCAATGGCCAAAAATATCAATTCAAAATCATGCGGCCTAGATAAAAAGAAGGGTAAAAATAAAAATAAAATTGTAAATTATATTATATTAAATTCGTTTAAAGTTAAAAATGCTATAACTTTTTCATATAAGGTCCGCTTTGCACGAAACGAATTGCGTTAGATCCGTATTGACATGCACTACATTATGGAGCTGGATTGGAATTTATTGGAGCTAGTAAAAATTTTGGTTGAAATTAAATGCTTGTTCAATTTTAATCGGAATAAATCACTATCGGGACGACTACAAGCAATGTGAGTACATCTCACTCTTTTTGACTCACTGATATTTTTATATAAGTGAGAATAAATATCATTTATGATGATTGATGATTGTTTGGATGATATACGATATATTGATTGGTATTTGGAAATATACATGCCTAGTGGAGCAGATGACCCTATACGTTCCCGTGTATAAGCGGATGACCCTTTGTAGGCGCATCTGCCTTGAAGCGGACATTGTACACAAGTTCTAATATGTATATTTGTTGCAGGTGACAGGTTGGAGGGATCCAACTGGATTCCTCAACAGTAATGATTTATTTGCAGAAATTGTTATATATTGTGTTATCATATGATATATGATGTTTTGGATGCCGTAATTGATGTATTTAGTGCCATTGTAGCATTGGGTCTATTTTTATATTTTAAAAATGTTTTAAGTGATGTTTTCAAATTTAAAAGGAATTAAAGTGATTTTGGAAATAAATGTTTTATTGATTTTTGAATTATAAAGGAATTGAATTTATTTTGAATAAATAAATGTTATAATTTTTATGTTATAAAAATGATGATCTTTGTGAAATAAAATCAGAATATGATTTTTGGAATATAGAGTTAACTATTTTGTGAAATAGTATAAACAGAGATTTTTGAATTTATTATAAACGGTTTATAAATAAGATTTATAAAATTGATATTTTATAAATTGAAATGATGAAATTGTAAAGGAGATTTGTAAATGTTAGAATGATGTTATAAATGGGTTTTATAAGTAAATAAGATTTATAGATTCATAATTGATGATGTTATGAAAAGAATGATTTTTGTAAATAAATGAATTATAAGTAATTACCTTATAATTTGGGTTTTTGGGTATATAATTGAGTTATAAACGGAATTGGTTAATAAAGGGATTTTATATATAGTAGTTTTTATAAAATGAAAATGGAATTTATAAACATTGTTTTATAAATTCGTAATCAAATAAATTTGATAAGTAAGTATAGAAATTATTAAAGGAGATATATCCATGATTTTGGACAGTAGATAATCCTTTAATGAATATATAGAAGCACTAATTTGGTAAAAGAACTATATTCACGATTTTGGACAGTGGATAATTCTTTAAATAAATGTGTGAAAACTTTGGATTTGGTAAACGATTTATATTCACGATTTTGGACAATGAATAATATATTAAAAAAATATTTTGGAAAGTGATATTTTAAATTGGAGTTAAATGGTTTGAAGCTGTTTTAAAATGTGTTAAGGATCGAAACCATAGATTTCGACATTCATTGTTGATATAGACATTTTCAAGGGTAAGGAAATGATGGACTATAACACTGTTGTTATAGTAGATGATTTTCGAAAAGGAAATGTTTTTGTATAGTATTGGGATTTATATATCTATCTAATTTTCGAATCCCTATACTAGTGATTTTGGGTTGTCGTAACGATGTTTTACGCAACATTCGTTTTGACCCAAATAAAAGTTGTTTAAAGAGAATGTTTTCCTTAAAGAATAAAATATATACTTAATTACGATTTAAGTATATGAAATATTTTCTAAGTGTTGAAAATATAAATTGAATTGTGAATTACTTATTATTAAATAAGTATATGGAAATGTTTTCCAATATTGAAATTTTGAAATAATTTTGAGATTATATCTTTTTAAAGATAAATTGAAGTGAATATTTGGCAATTTAATCAATAAAAGTTTAATAAAAGGGCCTAGTGATTTTTATGGTGCTGAATATTTGTTTGTTTGTTTTGATAGTTAAATAACCGATTATCAGACTTGGCCAAATTTTTAATTCCTCAACTTGATGTGGGAACTATTTAGTCGTACACTTAGTCCTAGCCTTCTGTGTAGGCTTGATTATCATTTTTGTTGGAGATGTTGATTCGCAGAGTGCGGTGTATTACTTCAATCTATCGAGCTTCCTTCTTGGCCCGAAGGATAGCAAGTTGAAAGTTGGAAACGTGATAAGTCTATGACTTAGTTTCTATGTGAGGTTAAGATACGCTTTTGCGTTATTGGTGCGAAGAGACCGAGATCAGATTTATCTGAAAACCACTACGGACCAACGTATATGCGATGATTGTGCAGGTTGCTTGTGATGTTATTGATATTCTGGATTTTCATAGTGGGGGCTGCTTGTTGATCGTTTAGGGTTAAAATCCCAATATACATCCAGTAGTAGTGGTCTCTTCATTATGAAATATCCAATGGGAGGACTATTCGTTACTAATCCTAGGGATTTCCCGAAAGGATATGGTAGGAAAGTAACTTCGGTTTGTCCTGTTCCTGGACAACTTTTATGGATGTTTGTCTGACCTTGCATTTCTATAGATTACGTACATTGGTTTTTACAAACGTACATCACTAGTGGCAGAGAAGGCAACTTCTCTTAGCTTAACTCCCTTCTTGAGACGTATGAGCTTAAGGGTTGTATTTTTGTGGAAGGAAATTAGTAGTCAACGGAAATGGCCGTGTGGCATTCAAAGTGATGTGATATGTGATTGTGAAGGTAATCGTTACCTCGTCAGGCCTCATCAACCGGAAATGACCAAAACAGGGTTAGATGTGGCAAGGCTAAGTGGGTCATTCCTATTAGGATATAATCATCCTCTTCTAGTTATATCTTTGCACGCTATAACGTTGTGTATCTGATTATTATGGTTTGTATGCTATGAGGGCCCTCGGTAAAGGTCGGTAACGACCGGAGGATGATATATTCGATACCATCTAGTAATAGAGGTGGACCGGTCTTGTGTTGGTAGAGGATCCTTTGTGATGGTCCTCGGCATATTCTTCTAGAGATGTACTGCCGGAAGGTAGTCCCTTCACCTGGTCATTTGTATGGAAATCCAAAACCCACTACGAGCTGCGATTTTGTTTCTAAAAGGCGTAATAAATAGCCTCAAAATGCTATATGGGTAACCATTTCGACTATGATTAATATTATTTGCATATTAGACACTAGTATAATATAACATGAATTAGATATGAAAGAAATGTTTTAGTTATCATAAGGTAAAAACATGTCGGTGTTTATGTGTGGGCTTGTCTTACGAGAAACTTTTGTTTTGATAAAGGAAAAGTTTGGTAATTTAATAAATTCAAATGAGTGTGTTTCTTACGCTGGTTTACCAGACTGATCCGGACGTTCTTCCCTTTCAATGCTCGGGTCAGACCGAGTATATTTACAGGTTCAGATTTGGTGCTTTTAGAGCTTCAGCAGGAGAGCTGGAGATCTTCATTTCCATATACGCGCATCTGTTTTGATTATTAGTTATCCACTGTGCTTAGTTGTTTAAATTATTGTCATTTGTGAGGACGGCTTATTATAATTGTTTGGGCTGATAATTATTATTTGATTGTTGAACTCTGATTTATGTATGCATATATACAATTTCTATTTTGTAAAGATCATTGATATGATATTATATGTTTTCCGCTGCGATGTGAGATTCTGTATTGGTCTGTTTGGTTCTATCTTCTCTCTTTCTCCTCTTCTCTTCATCTCTCTTCTTTTCTTTCTCTTGACTTTCCGTCAGTCTGTGCTTTTCAGGTCGGACATGTGTGGATTATTGTTGATTCAAAGGGTACGGATTTGCGGGCCGTCATAGAGGGAGCCTGCATGGTGAGGTGGCAAGCTAAGAGAGGAGAGTCGTACCTTAAGGTCATTTTGGTAATTTAATTTATCCTTATGTATATATATACCCATTTCCTAATTTTTTTCCATTTTCCCAATTAATTTCCACTTTATAAATTTCCAAAAAGCACTTAACACATTTCCATGGCCTCCTCCTAGGTCTAAATTTAAAAATCCTAACTCTTTTCCACTTTAAATTCTAGAAAACCTCTTTAACACCTTCACCCTCATTTCTACTCCACTTCCCCTTTCCAAAACAAGCTCCATTACCATCCACAATCTAAGCCGAGCATTATAACCTCCTAGGTTGACTCATTTTGCATCCAAAAGCCCACAAAGACTCTACTTTTCCAAGCTAGAAGCAAAGGCCCATGCCGTGTTTGAGTGATAATAAAAGTTAGCTTAGTTTCATGAAATTTTGAGGAGGAAAGTCCTCACCTTTATTCAAATTATTAACGTTATAAATGATGAATATTGGTTAGTTAAATATGATGGTTATTTTAGTAATTACAATGTTGAATTGGTTATGCCTAAGTATGCTTGTAAATGATGTCGATTTGGTTGTATATAAGTATGTTATTTGTGGTGTAGTTAAACTTGGAAATCGATGGTTACGTGCATTATATTAGTAAGGTATGATCTTGCTTATGTTTGGAATTATTTTTTTGTGATGTGGTTATGATGTTCGTTATGGTCTTGGTATATGTTGTTCATCCTAATTAAGTTAGCACTTTTGCTAACTTAAGTGACTTATGAAATCCTTTTTAAAAAGGTTTTGAATTTTGGTTTTGAATTTAAAAATATATTTAATTTTAAAACTTGTTTAGTATTCAATAGCACATCTTTACTTATAAAAAATAATAATTTTTCCAAAGGAGTAAAGTTTAAAGATTTAGATAATAAAAATTCAAGTTTTGGAAATTTAGGGTTGTATAGCGATAGTCGCTATGAGTGCATTTCGCGAAATCGAACTCTTTTCGAACTCTATAAATGTTTTCACTCAGAAATATTTTTGGAAAATGTTTTAAAACTTATATTAAGTAATTAAAAAGGTAATTAAGATTTATTTATGTATTTAATGAATGATTAACTAATTAAGTAATTAGTACTTAATTATTAAGATAATTAATACTTAAATGTTAATCAGTTTAGTTAATTTTAATTAGTTAATTAATTAAATTTAATTATTATTTAATTAATAATTAAGTGTTAATTATTTTTAATTATTTATTAAACATTAAATATTTATTAAAGGGATTTAATTAATTACTGATTAATTAGTTTAGTTAAGATGTTAATTAGGACTTAATTAACAAATAAGTGTTTTAAATAGCTTTGTTTCTAAAATATCAATTTTGTTTAAAACTATTTTTCTTTTTCCAAAATGTTTTAAATCAAGGGATTTCTTTGTCAATTATGCTTAAGTAGCCTCAAACAAATATGTAACCAAAGTTAATGTGGTGACATATTTATTGAAGGTATGTCATCCCATCATTCACACTAAAAGTCGATGAGTAAACAAATCCTCTATCTGTAGGATTTCAAATTTACTTATAGGTGAGCGATAGAGCAAGGTCGAAATATTGGAAGCATGATGGATATGTAAGGGTTAATTCCTATCAACGTGTCATGTTTAAATTAAGCATATGATTATCTATATGCGACTCTGTATAATTACCCAAAGTTGCAGATTGTCCGTTTTATAACTTGACCTATTTTAACTCTAGATGTTGTCAAGATTAGAGTTCTTCGATGAGGACTCTAATACTAGTTATATACTTCCCAAAGAGCTGGAATTGAGTTAACCAGGAATTATCGCTTAGTTTGGAGATACCAGTTTTAGATAAGTATAATTTATCCGAACCACTCCAAACAAATAACGTTCGCGCTGGATTGTTGTGAATTATGCTATGGAGATGTACTATTCTTCCTGAAGGTGATTCCAAAATGGAAGATGGTAAATGTTGTATGTTTGTTCGTTCCTAGAAAATTATATGGATGAATGCTAGCATTGCATTTGTTGCTTAGAGGGCAATGTTAGCATTTCAAGTTGGTCTACTAGAAGAAAAGTTAAAATGCAACCTCAATCCCATACCCCGGAATGACTAAAATCATGGGATATGCTTCAAGGCTATGTGGTTTGCCACCATTAGGGTATGGTCATCACCCATTCTAGATCGATACTAGAGATTATGTATACTAGGGGTCTATTTAGGTTGTTGAACTGAATTAGGGTGATGTAACACCCCTAATTTTTGATAAAATTATTCAGGAGATTTAATTAGATAGATTAAATAGAATAATATAAATGTTAAGTGATAAGAGGGTTGAGATTTGAATAAATATAATAAGGCCACGCTCACTTAAATAACTAAATGGGCTTAAGAATGGGCTATGCGTTAATTAATTTATATAAGGTTATATTGGGAATTTGCCGAACACAACCCTTACCCTTATATATTCTCATTCCTACCATTTCATTTCCCATTCACGTTATTTTGAAAACACAAAATAAAAACGTAAAGAGGAGTCGACCACTAATAGAAGAGAAATCAAAGTAAGCCAGGGATTCAAGCTTAGAGGAAATTAATCTCAATCCAATCTCCTTATCTTAATCATGGTGAATAATAATTCATTCCATCTCTATTTTGTTATATAATCGTATATTTTCGGATTTAAGGGTAAATTCGTTTTTATAGTAATTTGGATGATGATATGCTTGAATTATAATTTGTTTAATTTAAACAAGAATGTTTTAATAAGACTATATGCAGTTTTAGGGCATAATTGATTTGTATTGATGTTTAAATGCCATGGAATTTTTTTATGTTGCATAAAAGATGAATTTGGAGTTGGATTTTAATTTTGATAATTTTTCAAACTATGGAATGATTATTATGAAATTTCAAAGGAAAATGTGATTAAATGTGTTTATAAATTTATTTCAGAAACTATTGAGGATTTGGGTCTTAAATTTAAATATGTTAGATAACTTGATTAAAGTGAATTTGTGAAATTTTTGGGCGTTTTTCCTATGTGATTTTCCATGCAAATTAAAATTATTTTATAAGAGGGACTTCTTTGCAATATTGATTTTGCTTAATGGAAGGACTTATTTTCTAACTTAACCATGGCTTAGATCTACAATTAGCGGCAGTTATTTTAGTAAAGAATTTGAAAAGTTAAGGCAATTAATCTTGTGTTTGCACGTGACAGGTTAGTAGAAAGTGTTTGCTTTAATTGGTATTAAATCAGGTTTACCTAGAAAAGTTGGTTCCGCCTTCTTTAGAAATACCTTTCGACTTAGAGCTTCCGCCTTTAGTCGAGTAGAAACCCATTAAGCTGAAACCAATACACAAGGTTTCACTCAGATGGTATGTAGTGGATTGAAAAAAGGTGGAAAGCTTTGTGTCGTAAGCATGGCTTCTGATGGGCTTGATACCTTTTGTTTGTTTTAAAAAGAGAAATGTCTGCCTTTGTTTTATTTAAGCCTTCGAAGGAGTCGAAGCATGTGGTTTCGAAAGAAGTTTTCCAAATTCTTTCGAAGGGGTTGCCATCAACTTATGTTTGCTTTCGAATGGGTTCCTTTAATTACAAAATAATGCTTTCAAAAGAAGGGGTTCCGACCTAGTCAAAATCATTTGGGTTATACTTCAATCATAGAAAAAGGGTCTTTAGAACATTTAAGTCGAAAGCATCTACTTCGAAACCATTTCCTAAGCAAAGAATTGATGGTGTCGAAACCATCCCTTCAATAGCGTTGGAGAAATAGCAAAATTTTATATAACAAAGTAAACAACCCTTTCAAAACCATCTCGGTCGAAAGGTAGAAAGCGGTAGCAAAAAGATTTTGACTTAGTCGAAAGCAATCATTTAAAAAAAGTGCAATTCAATCGATACCATTTCTTTAAATCCATTAAATCCAGTCGAACGCTAACTGAGTCGAAAGCCATTTAGTTGAAAGCAAGCAGGCGCATTTTTAATTTAAAGCAAAGTGGTGCTTCGATCCCTTTGGAACCTATGGTTTCAACCTCATGCCTTTCGTTTTCTATCCAATTCACTACGTACCAATATAGTGATACCATGCACATTGGTTTCGATGGTGTTGAAGGCGGAGGGACTTGGTCGAAAGCCAACCAAGGCAGAAGCAGGTGTCAAAAGCAACAAAACAGTAAAAAAACATGTAGCAAATAGTTTTTTCGCCTAGCTTGCTCAAAGTATCAAATTTTGATTGGTTGCCTCTTTTCTTTACCACTAAAAGGTGCTGCAATTTTCAAAACAAACTATTTGTGTTATTTGTGAAAAGCCCTTTCTCCTTTTATAACCATATAAAACATTTAAGTCACATACCTTAAATAATTTTATATATTCATCAAAACTCTTTGAACAATTCTACAAAAGTTCGAAAAAATCATTTCTAATATGTTTTCTAACATATATTAGTTTTAGACCCAAACATTAATTATTTAGCCGTAAATAATTTTTTATCCAAAATAACATTTTCTTCACTAGAAAATTCATATGAAATCTACATAAATTTATAAAATTCTAAAAATTGAAATCCATTACCAAAACAATAATTCTAGCCTATATAAAATTTCGCAAGGCATTTGGATGTCATTTATTAAGGTTTTCATCTTAAAACATATCATATAATCAATATCAACATACTTAAATCATCAACATGTATATATATTGATTCTATTATTCAAAAACATGACGAATCACTGCAAATAGGTTCGGATTTCATCCTAAAAAAAGAAATATGAGATGTAAATATTATTCACCATAGTTTTAGAGATTAAAGGGACTGAGATGTGAACGGATTTGATTTGATTTAGCTTCTTCCTTAGCTTTTCTTAGTCTTCTTCCTCTTTCTCTTGTTAATGGTGGCCGATCTCAAGTTAAATTTTTTATAAAATGCAATGAACATGTTGGGGATACATGGCCAAGGGTTTAGGGTATAAGAATGGTCTCTTTCCTATTTTACCCCTCCTCTATTTCATTTTAACTCTTATTTTAATTCACTGGTTAAATGGCATGGCTACCCCTTAATAATAATCAAATCTCTATCCTCTAATCAACAAATTATTTTATTTTATTTAATTAATTAAATATCCTAAATAATGTTACAAAAAATATGAGGTGTTACTGTCACCATTCCTTAAATAATTTCATCCCTGAAGTTATGATAAGGTAGATAACACATCAATCAAAAAAGGTAAAACATGCTATCAAACAAGTCAGGATAAGTATCTCCAATTCTGCTTTCAATCTTCCAATTACAGTCTTTGTCATCGTCGCTCTATTGGACTTTGACTAATATGACCATCTTGTTTCTAAGCCTCTTCTCATCTCTCGCAATAATACGATTCGGCTTTCTCACAATAGTCAAGTCCGGTTCTACTACTAAGTCATCTAGCACAGTCGGTGCAATAGTAGTCTCCAAGTCTCTAACACACTTTTTGAGATGGGAAACATGGAAAACATCGTGGACTCCTTCCAAACTGCTATATGACTCCACTCTGCGAGTTTCTTTATTCTCTCAATAATACGAAAAGGTCCAAAAAATCTCGGTGCTAACTTCCCTGATCTTCCAAATCTGATCATACCCTTCATCGGTGACACCGTAACGAAAACCTGATCTCTAACTGAGAATTCTAAATCTTTCCGTCTTTTATCAACATAACTCTTCTGCCTAGACTGTGCCTCCTTCATCCTAGCTCGAATGGAATCTTTTTTATAGCTTCTCTGACAAAATCTGGACCAAGAACCAACCAATTCGTGGTATCTAACCAATATACGGGAGATTTGCATGACCTTCCATACAAATCTTCAAACAGTGCCATCCCAATACTAGTTTAATAACTACTTTTATACGAAAGCTCAACTAAGTGCATTTGTTCTTCCCATGACCCCCACAAAATCTAGAACACAAGATCTTAACAAATCTACCAAGATTTTGTTACTCTTCTGGTTTCCCATCGGTTCGCGGATGGTAAGAGGTACCCATCTTGAGCATGGCTCCCAAAACTTCCTATAGACTCTTTCAAAACGTGCTAGTGAATAAGGGATCTCCATCACTTACTATGCTGCTAGAAATTCCATGTAGTCTAACCACATTCTTTATAAACAACTTTTCCAAAACAGGTGTCGCTCTGGTTGACTTAACTGGAATGAAATGAGCACTCTTGGTAAGTCTGTCCACTATGACCCATATACTATCATTTCCCCCGTTCGACCTTGGCAACCTGTCAACAAAATCCATAGAAATAGAATCTCATTTCCATACTGGAATATCCAATGGCTAAAGCAACCCACTCAGTTTCTGATGTTCGTCTTTTACCTACTTGTAGTTCAAAAACTGCTTTACCTGTAAGCCCACATCTCGCTTTATACCTTCCTAAAAGAAACTTCTCTTCAAATCCTGATACATCTTAGTTCCTCCGGGATGAATAGTCAACTTCGAACGATGACATTCTCCCAAAACTTCATTCCTTATGTTTCCTACACTCGGAACACATAATCTCCCTTTCTTTCTCAGCCACTTATTTTGGTCAAGACCGAAACCTTTTAAGTCATCACTCTTGGTTCCATCTCTTAACTTTTGGATCCGTTCAGCTAACACTGGATCCTCCTCCTGTTTAGAATCAAAACTTTTAATCATCACTGGTCGAACTTCTAAACAAGATAATACTACGGTATCTCTGCTAGACCTAGCCTCAGATTTCCACTGCACTTTGAAATATGCCAATGTTTCCAAATCCTTCCACTCAGCAATCATCGCCAACACTTCATTCTGATGTTTCCTGCTAAGTGCATATATAACTTTATAGCCTTTCCCTAGTGTGTATTCAATCCCAAAATCATAAGTGCCAATAAATTCTAACCACCACTATTGTCTCATGTTCAGGTCCTTTTAAGAGAACAAATATTTCAGCGACTTATGATATGTATACAACTCAAACCTCTCTCTTAAAAGGTTGTGTCTCCACACCTTCAAAGCAAAAAATCACTACAACCAATTCCAAATAATGCATCAGATATCTAACCTAATGCAGTCTAAGCTATCTAGAAGCATAGGCAATCACTTTACCGTTCTGCATCAACACAACTCCTAATCATGTTTTACATGCATTAGTATAAACCACAAATCTTGATTCCCTTCCAGAACAACCAACACAGTTGCTAGGTCAATAAGTGTTTTCGAACTCCAGAATCCTTCCTCATACTTACCAGTCCACACAAACTTCACATCCTTTCTCGTTAGCTTGGTTATTGGTGTTGTTATCCTTGAAACATCCTTAAGGAACCTCCAATAATGACCCGCTAACCTAAGAAAACTCTTTATCTCAGTCACTGTCTCGGGTCTCTTTCAACAATTCATCGCATCAATCTTAGTCGGATCTACTGGCAACCCTTTCTATGGGACTACATGACCCAGAAGCTTCACTTCCTTCTTCCAAAAATGATACTTCGAAAACTTTGCCTTTAGCTGATGCTAACTCATCGTCTCAAGCACCACCCTAAGATGAACTTCATGCTCCTTCTCATTCTTAGAGTATATCAAGATATCATCTATAAAAACCAATACAAACCTATCCAAGTGCTCCCGTAAAACTCGATTCATTAAATCCACAAAGAAAACCGGTGCATTAGTCAGTCCGAATGGCATAACTAACCATTCGTACGACCCACATCTGGTCCCAAACGCCATCAAAGGTATACTATCCCCTGCTACTCTGAGCTGATGGAAACCTATTACCAAATCCAATTGTGATAGTACCATGGCTCTATTCAACTGGTCAACAAATCGTCAATCCTCGACAATGGATTTTGATGTTTTATCATCCTCTCATTCAACTTACGGTAATTGATACATAGCCTAAACAATCCATCCGCCTTCTTAGAAAACACTACGACTTCTCCCCAAGGAGAACTACTCGGCCTGATAAAGCTCTTACCTTCCAATTCCACCAACTGCACCTTCAACTACCTCATCTTTGTAGGGGTCATCCTGCTTGGCGGTCTACTCACTGGTTTTGCTTATGGAACCTAATATATTTGAAACTCAATGGCTCGTTTCAGTGGCAATCCAACTATAGGTTTGAAAACATCCACAAATCCTCCAACCACAAAAACTTGATTCATCTCATCTTCCGACTTCATAACACCCAATAAAGCATTTACCTTACCGTTAGAACCTTCTATGGTATAAACTATCTGATCGCTACAATTAGAGTGTCTAGGTGATATTTTCCTATCTTGGCAAAATATCCTAGTATCGTACTCACTTAACCAATCCATCCCAAGAATAATCCCGAACCACACAAAATCAAACACATGCAAACATCAAACAAGGTTATGACACATATCAACCCTAGATTTGCATACCCTCCTATTGGATTTGCAATCTGTAAGGAAGTAACTAAATATGTGGGTCCTATGTTAAGCTTATCTACCAAACATTTAGAATAAAAGAATGCAATGCACCAGTATCAAATAGAATGCTAACAGACGTACCATGAATCTGAAGCGTACCTCCTAAAACTACCTTTCCCTTCTCTTGGGCTGTTGGCTTCGAAGTAGTAGGTTCCAATGCATACACTTTGCCCTTTCCACCCGTAGCGGGCTCCTTGCACTGGTTCTTATAGTAGCCAATCTGGTCGCAGTTGAAGCACCTGACATTCTTCTTCTCAGCTATTTCCTTTGCCTTTCCAGCACGACACTCATTAGCAAAGTACCCCTTCTTGTCGCTTTGAAGAAACAACTCAAACTTCCCTTTCTTAGCCGCTTCACCCTTCTGAGAACCCTTCTTGGGTAAGAACTTCCTCTTTTGATTCTGCCCAACTTGGACCTCCTTAGCCTTATTCTTCTTTAGAGAATCAAGAAGCTCCTCATGCCTTAAAGCCATCTCCACTAAAATCATAAGGATATCTAATATAAGGTAACATAGCCCTTGCAAACTCAGGCTTTAATCCCCCGTTGAACTTCTCATTCCTCTTTATTACTGTACCCATTGAAGCATACCCATATCTGGCTAACTCCTCAAACCTCCTAGCATACTCTAGAATAGATATCTCTCCCTGCTTTAACTCAGCAAACTTTCTGATCAGAGATGACTATGCTATCACAGACAAGAACCTCTCCTGAAACTTCCCCTTGAAATTTTCCCATGTCAAGGTTTCCTCATCCACGTCGGCCATCACACCATTCCACTAAAGCAAAGCTCCTCTCTTGAGCAGTCTCGAAGCAAGCCTCCTCTTTTGCTCATCATTGAGCCCCAAGTCTGCAAAGATTCTCTCACGTTACAACAACCGATTCTCTACCTCTACAGCATCCTCTGTTCCCAGAAATGGCTTCCCTCTAAGCTTAGCGTATTCTTTGCTCAACTTAGCATAATTGTTAAAAATTGAAACTTTCGAAACTCTGCCCCTACATCATCTCCTCCTACCACTCCAGCTGCAATTTCAGCTTGCATCATTTTCATAAAATACTGATACATAGCGCCCACGTCCACTTGCGGGACTCCAAAGTCTACAATCTCTGCTTGTGCCTGACCTTGAGTCCTCCTCGCATTAGGCCTAGCATTCCCATCAGTGCCTTTCTTCTGGATTAACTCTTGCTCTTCTACCATCCATATCTATATTCAAACCTCATGAGATATAGAAAAATAACCTAACAAAGATAGGATACTAGAGATAAAGCATATTCTTATATATAGAAAATACAGGTACATTATTATGACGTTATCCCATACCTCGTTCTTACATTAATTCCTTAGGATTATGTTTTAATAACCATTTTTAATTAATTTTTTATAAACCTTCACTTTGATACCAAGTTGTAACATCCCATATCAAGAGGCCAAAAGCTAAGCGCTACAGACGCTATAGTCATCAATAGTATATATTAACTTCTGGTGACAAAATACGGTAATGCTAATGGTATCCATAATATGAGAAACACTTGAATAAGAAAAAATTGACATATTTCCAAAAACCATTTTACCGATTACATTTCAAAACAATTCATATCCAAATTACATAATCCCATATCGTTTTCCAAGTAAAGGTCAAATATAGTTAGTACAAAAATACGCCAAGAGCGACATATGACGATGCCCCTTTGGTTGATCAGAGTCAATATAGTCATATCTAACTTAATATACATAATGTAATCAAAACAATATAAACTATAACTCCTAACCAGCTATCTGTCAGCCACGTGCTCATCTTCGAAAGCTTTATTCACCAAATTTCTAAAAGCTTAATCCTCGGCCTAATAAAATCAATTTTGAGCACCCCAGTGTTTAAGGAAAACAAAAAATTCAAATCAAACATAAAGTTTGGTGTGCGTAATATTGTTACATCTTTGTTTACTAATATTAAGTGAGACCAAGCCGCTTAGCGGAATGGGTTTTCCCTCACTAATATTCTCTTTAATTCATATACTTTTGTAAATCTTTTCCTGCAACCAGCCTAGTTAATCAAAATGATATCATAATGATAATAATAGCTAAGTTCGTTAAGCTATAATTAGGAAAATAATGGACTATTTGCCCATAAGTACTAAATGGACTATCTGTCCAAAAACTGGGCTGACTGCCTACAAGCTGGACAAATTGTCCGAATCAAAATGGACTATGTGTCCAAATCATTTTCTTAGGGTCAACTACCCTTCACCTTTTTCCTTGAAAACATTTTCAAAATGATTTAACCTTTTAAATCATACGTCTACATGAAAAATATATTCTTAGCTTTACTCTAAGCTATTTTGCCATGTTATATATACTTTACTCAAAATGATGTTGGTGAATTTCAATGAGGATTGGTTATCCTTCCAAAACAAGTTAAAACTCTTTTTAACTTGAAAATACTTAGGCTATGTTTCCTATTTAATACATTCGAAACCTTTGTTTAAAACCATTAAACAACCCTTTCAAAACCCTTGAAGGCAACTCTTTTGAAACCATTGAAAGTAATCCTTTCGAAACTGTTAAAAGCATTCCTTCGAAAGCTTCAAAACATTAGACTTCATTCTTTAAATCCTTTAAATATTGCCTTTCGAAAACATAAGAAAATCCTTTTCTTTCAACCTTTTAAAAGCCTTGGGAACTACCTTTTCAAAACCATTCACTAAAAACCTTTCGAAAGCATTAAGTACTAAATCTTTCGAAAGCCTTTAGGTTCAATTTAAAGCATATGGAAACCTTTTGAAACCGTTCAAAAATTAACCCATTCGAAACCCTTGAGAACTTTTTCGGTCGAAGCCCTTTGGATCTTGCCTTCAAGTAGAGCAAAAGGATTGAAAACCCATTAAAGTCGAAAGCACTTCTTTCAAAATCATTAAATCTGTCTCTTTCGACATTATTTGGGTTATACTTCAATCGTAGAAAAAGGGTCTTTAAAAAATTTAAGTCGAAAGCATCTATTTTGAAGCCATTTCCTAAGTAAAGAAGTGATGGTCTCGAAACCATCCCTTCAAAAGCATTGGAGAAGTGGCCAGTTTTGGAAAACAAAGTAAACAACCTTTTCGAAACCATCTGTGTCGAAAGGTAGAAAGCAGTAGCAAAAAGGTTTCGACTTTGTCGAAAGTAATCATTTAAAAAAAAGCGTAACCCAATTGAAATCATTTCTTTAAATCCATTAAACCCAGTCGAAAGCTAACTGAGTTGAAAGCCATTTATTCGAAAGCAAGAAGACGCATTTTTATTTAAAAGCAAAGTGGTGCTTTGATCCCTTTGAATCCCATAATTTCGACCTCATGCCTTTCGCTTTCTATCCAATTTGCTATGTACCAATATATTGATACCATGCACATTGGTTTCGATAGTGTTGAAGGCAAATGGACTTGGTCGAAATCCAACCAAGGCGGAAGCAGGTGCCGAAAGCAAAAAAATAATAAAAAGCATGTAGCAAATAGTTCTTTTCACCTTGCCTGCTTAAAGTGTTAGATTTTGATTGGTTACCTCTTTTCTTTACCACTAAAAAGTGTTGCAATTTTCAAAACTAACTATTTGAATTATTTGTAAAAAGCCACTTCTCCTTCTATAACCATATAAAACATTTAGGTCCCATACCTTAAATAATTTTATATAGTCATCAAAACTCTTTGCAAAATTCTACAAAAATTCCAAAAAATCATTTTTAATATGTTTTCTAACATATATTAGTTTCAAACCCAAAGCATTAAATATTTAGCCATAAATAATTTTTAATCCAAAATAACATTTTCTTTACTAGAAAATTCATATGAAATCCACCCAAATTTAGAAAATTCTGAAGATTGAAATCCATTTCCAAAATAATATTTCTAGCCTATATAAAATTTCGCAAGGCATTTGGATCTAGGGTTTTCACCTTAAAACATATCATAAAATCAATATGAACATACTTAAATCATCACCATGAATATATAATCATTCCGTCATTCAAAAACACGGCAAATCATTGCAAGTAGGTTTGGATTTCTTCCTAAAACAGAAAAAAAGAAGTATGAGATGTAAACATTATTCACCTTATCTTTAGAGATTAAGGAGATTGAGATGTGAATGGATTTGATTTGATTTAGCTTCTTCCTTAGCATTTCGTAATCTTTTTCCTCTTTCTCTTATTAATGTTGGCCGACCTCAAGTTGAAAATTTCACAAAAATGAAATGAACGAGTAGGGGATACACGACCAAGCGTTTAGGGTATAAGAATCGCTTTGTTAACCAAATTTATGGTCAACACCCCAAATAGTATCTAAACAGGAATATGAAAGCTAGGTTAAATACAGCCAAAAGGTTTTAGTGACTATCTAATTATTTTCTAGATAAAATATTCAATTCTTGAGTAGTATGTTGGAACTTTTGACCTTGTCGAAAGGTTTTGTTACTTGTATGAAGTTGATTTCAACTTTATCGAAAGGTATGTGTCAACTGAATTTATAGAAAACACCCTAAAAAAATCTAAGTAGATGGAGCTATTGGCAATCAGTGGAAGGTAGGGTCTCTAAGAGAATTCGCAAATACCCTATTGATAACCCAGAATTGCTCCACGTAACGAGAATAGGCTGATCTATACCGAAGGGGTGGTGGTCAATAGGATCTCCTATATATCTCTACTTGGGGTTGGACTTTGAACCTGATCTTTGATGTGGTCTGGGAGGTCTATGTACAAGATTAAGAGAATACTTTTGGCCTTGCTGAGTTAATGTACAATAATCTTCGATTTAGTTGAACCTCTATAAGATTCCTCCCGAAAGCTATTTCCATGACTATAATAGAATTTCCATAGTTTTCCTTATATAAGAAATAGACCAGTATCTTGCCGAAAGGTTAGGTGAATGGTTGTTTGGGGCTCGGAGGGTTGTTAAGGTTGTTGGGATATGACAGATTATGACGCTGGTTTGAAAGGTCCAACTTACAGCTTTCCTGATTCTAAAAGGCTTTATGGAAATTGATTCCAATAAGCTTCCTCTGCGATCGAAAGGTTTTGGCTGCAGGCTAGAGGTCCTCGGAAGGATGCTAAGGTTGTCCAAGAGGGAATATTGTTATCCCCTTTTGTTAAGGACCTTTCGTGGGGGATGCACCTGAAAATTGGAATTTAGCCAGAAAAATTATTATAAAATGTAAAGTAAACTTATAAGATTGAAGACTTCCCTTTGATCCATGAATAAATTCCACTTTTTTTTTAAAATTCCCAAATCACTACACGATTAGGGCTACAGATCTATGATTTTAGAAGTTACAAGATTTAGAATAAGGAATAATCCGCCCTAAAACAACATCCCTTGGGTTATATTTATTAATGCTAATAGCCAAGCTTCTGTCCCTATGCCTTCGATTGGGCCGAAAGGTTACATTCTTTTACACAGTTGCTAATCTTCTGACTTCATCGAAAGGTTTTCTTTTTGCATGTTATTGCGGATCTATGAGAACTGACAAAGGATCCTTTCTTCCATTTGCCTTTGGAAACCTATTTCCCTTGTTGTAAACTCTGTCAAATGTACGGTAGGTGAACCCTTCCGTGGTGTTGGATGGTTTTCGGCTATTGTGAACCCTTGACTCTATCCAAAGCTTTCTTTTTACTTGGATGTTGTTGAGAGCAGAGATTTTCTTGAACATTGTTAGAGGGTTGCCTTATGTTCTTTGATGACTTACGAATGTTGCCTTCATCATAGACCCTTCGACACTGTCGAAAGGTGTTCAGTAGATGTTTCGATCGGCCCGAAAGGCTCATTATGCTTTTATAAAGGTTTTTATAGGGTTGCTTGTCCTTGTCCTGACTTTTTTCCCTCCTTCGGAGGGAAAGATCTTTTTGGATGCTATGGAATAATACCCTCCATCTTCTGCAAAAGGTCATGAGCTACTTCATATTGCTGATTGCATCCCTTCGACCTCTTCGGAAAGTCTGATCCATATTCTTTTCCTTCTGCCCTTTGTTTGACATCTCCTGACTTTAGTGGAAGACGAATTTTTGGAGTAACATTTGCCGCCCCTTCCTATGCGAATGGACGCTCTTGACTTTCCAAGTCATCCTCTCTAAGAACTATAGAGTTTCCAGCTTCATTTTCCTACAAACATAATTACCAAGTACAAGTAAAAAAGTTCTTTTAATCAATTTGACCTTCCTCAAAACAAAGGGGTCATTTTCTAAACCCGATTTAAAACCTTTTAGGCCATCTTTCCTACTCATCCATTTTTCCAAGTAAGATTTAAGACTGCATTCAATATCTAGTTAATAGTATAATATGAGATCCCTTTGAGTATCATTTTGGTAACCTTAAGCATCCATTTTGCCATTCTGAAGAGAATTAAGGTTGTGGCAATGAATATGCCCTTTTTTAACCATCTGATAGGATGGAAGTTATTCCAACCTTAATTTTTTTCTATTATCGGAAGGTTTAAATAACTTAATGGTTAGTCCTTCCTATAATAAGCTTTTATTGAAGTCTAAAAGTCCTAAACCTTTTGATTCCTTTCTGTATATCAAAACATCATATAACAAGGTAAAAAAATACATAAACACATTTTCAGCTGTATAACATAACTTCAGAAATTCAACTAAAATATCAAAATATTCCAATATATACTACTTTGTGTTACATTTTCCAAAGTGATTTATCAATATATACATGTTCAAAATGACACTAACATCCTAGCATTAGACACCGAAAGCAATTAAAAGTAGCAAGATGGTCTTCCCCCTCCTACAGATCATTCGAAAAAGGAGGAAGTTCAGGAGTGAAATCAACGGAGTTGATGACGATGGTTCTACCCAGATTAGCTAGTAATGCGAGTAGGTTATCGGCACAAGGTTTTCCCCAGAAGCATCCCAAATGGCTAAATCCATCTAGAATGTGTTCGTGGCCAGATTAAAAATTAAGGAGTATGTTACTTTTATATATGATTAAAAACATTAGGCTGTAGGTGGTTCGTGTTGCTAGATTGCACGCTATTGACTTCTTCCGCCTCTTGCAGTGGGTTTAATAAGCTTAATGCAAATCAACAACAATAGTGTGGTGCTTCCGCACTGATGAAATCAAGATGGATTGGGTGGAGATTGCAAGCGACCATTGAGGCTTATCTTTTGTTTTGTTTGTTTTCTTCTTTTTTTAGAAATAAATGCCTATAAAAATTAAAAGAGAGAGGGAGAAAGACAAATGGATCATGACAATGATTCTGGTGTAAAAAATGAGACATTCTCTTTTTTCTAGAAATCGTCATTATTGGTTTTTGTCTTTTTGCATAATTATCATTCATTTTGATTTGAAAACAAATGTTGGTTAAGAATTATCAGGCGAAATTCTATAAATGATAGGAATTGGTATGACAATTTTTTTTCAAAAAAGAGCGACGAATTCCTAGTCTTTCATTGGGCGTAGAGAGAGACATTTGGCTAATTCCGTGTAAAGTGCATTTTTGGCACTCTGCCATCTAATTCTTATTGTTTGTGGAAATTTCAATTGGTGTTTATTTGATTGTTTCTATTTTTATGTTGGTTAGATCTTGGCCTAAATCTTGATGCATGCTGCAATTTGCTTCGAATCAGACCATTTGTCAAAATGTTTCCTTAAGTTGTTTAGGTGTTATAAGTATAAGTTTATTTTCGAATTTCCTTCACATTTAATTTCGTGTAAATTAGGGGAGTGATTACAAAGAGGTGACAAGCAATTATTCTATGAATATACATTTCATAGTATGCATTTTATGTTTCACTTGTCTGTACTATATTATTCCAAACTAACTGTTTCTTAAATCATGTCTATCTAATAAGCCAACCTAGTCATCATGCTATATAGAGGAAGGTCTCCTTCAAAAATGGCCTAATATCGTTTACCTTAGGGTAGACGGTTTTTTTATGTATAACACCCTCTCTCCTCACCCGGCTTCCCTCGAAGGTAGAAGGAAAATTTCTTTTAACAAAATTTAGGGTATTTTATTCGATATTGATTGATGGTTACACTTTAATACCCTTCTAACCGAGAGATGAAATTAGCAAATACACGCTAGGTACCATCCTAGACGGGGTTATTATATTTGATTATTAACAACAAGTTTCAACAATAAACATACTCTAGTATGTGTTCTTATTGCCGAAATAAGGAGATTTGATTTCTGTTTTTCTTATTGATGTGGGAGATTTGAACAAGACTAGTTTTTCCTTCCGAAGCTCCTTCTTCGGAGTTCATAATGATCTTGGATAAGTTAAGAATGGAGCTCAAACAAAGTTCATTTTTACAAAGACTTCTTTAATTTCTAAGCTGAAATGTCGCACTATTCAAAAATTCTTTACGGGAAATTGAGATTGTAATATCCCGGAATTTCCAGGAGTTTAAAATGCTGATAATCGCTTAATTTAATTATTTGAAATTGATAAAAATTGTTATTTTCAAAGATAATTAACCAAGTAATAATAATATAATGTTTTAATTATTGTTATAAATTGGTTTTACAATAAGAATAATAATTTTATTGTATAAAAAAAATTTAAATAGATTTATTGTTTTCAAAATTTATAAGTGTGTTTAAAATGTATTTAAATCTGTGTATTTTAAATTGATTTTAAAATAGGATATATTATTTGGAAATAATAATAATAAGCTTAGTTTAAAATAGTTGTTTATATTCATTTAAATTTATTTTAGACTTGGTTTTTAAATTTGACTTTGAAATGAATATAAATTTGAATTCAAAGATATACATGCATCTTAAAATATAAATAATAATATGGTTTGGTTTTAAATATATAGATAATGTTTTTAATATAAAATAAGATTTGTTCTATATAAATTTGATTTGTATATGTTTAATAAAATAAATGAAAGGCTTTTGAAATAACATTTTAAAGTAAGGTTGAAATGTTGTATAATTTTATTTAAAATTTTATTTAGTTGCATTTCTTTTTAAAAGATTGTATTTATAAACTAGCATACATTTATAAATGTATAAATGTATTTGTTTACTTGAAATTTAATTAGAAAAGTACTTTTAAATGAAGAAAACATGTTTACTTTTAAAACACATTTGTAATTAGGAAGATAATTTTAAAAGCTTTTAAATTTCTTTATAATTAAAAAAATAAACTTAATAGTGACAAATGTTTAAATTCTAAAACACCTTGATAACAAGTGTTAAACCATTTGTGTAAATAGAGACAAGTGTCCTTTGTTTTTCTAATTTCTTTTTAATTTATTAAATCTGAAATTTATCCTATAAAAACCCTCTTTATCATTTTCTTAAACCTTTGTTAATTTCTAAAAGAAAACCTAAAATCTTCATGCAATCTTCATTCATTATCCAAAACCAGAAAATCCTCAAAATTTAAATCTAAATCCTGAAGCACTCCTCTACTCAAACACTTTCAGAAAATCAAAAAGCCTGCAGTGTCCTCAAATCAAAACCCTCTTCAATTCAATGTCTACCTCAAATTTTTGAAAGTCTGTAGCTTTTTCAAACTACAATCTGGAATCTGTAAATTATACATATGCATGTAACACTGAAACAATTCAGTAAAACAAAAGCCTGCAGATTCAAAAACAAAATCTGCATTTATTCCTCAAACTCAAGTATCTGCCTCAAAATTTGAAATGCATGCAAGGTTCCAGTTTTAAAAAGCTTCAAACTCATGTGTTTCCATGTTTTTCAAAAAAAGCAAAACTGAAGCAATGCAGTTAAAACAAATTTGGGTCAAAACAAAGTCATTTGAAATTTCCAGCTCATTTGCAAACCACTGCATTTCTTAAAAGGTGAGTAAACATTTTTATTAAAACTTAATTAGTTAATTAGCTGTTGCTATAGGTTTTTGATGATGTTTGTTTTACATATGAGTTTATATTTGTGTAGATAAATCTGCAAGTTTTGTTGTAAGGTTTGAAAATGTGCATGCTGCTTTTGTTCTCTGCATCTCCTAAAAAAAAAATGTGTGAGTAAAACAACCACTTAAAGGCCTAAGTGATTACTGATTTGTTGTTTGTTTAACTTCTGAAATAATTAATGCTTTCATATTTATATGATGGGTGATTGATCTATGTAAATGAATGTTGAGCATGCTTGCTAGATTTAAACTGCTACCCTCTGTTATTTGTGTACAGAGATTAAAATGAACCAAAAGACCAAACTTTTTATCAAATCACTTTGAAGTTTTGATTCTAGACAAGTTGATTTGGTTTAAACATCATCTAATTTTAAATGACAGGTTCAAATTTTTTTAAGCTTGGAAATCTACTGAACCAAGATAGTACAGAAAATCTATGATATAGGATAAAATCAAATGTTAAATTTTATTAATTGAAGCTTGTATCTTAGATCAGTTAGTAGAATTAGGATTTTTGAAGCAAGTATCTCAATTTTTAAAAGTGTAGTGGGAGAGTAATCGGGGGTTTCTGCATATTGGGATTTTACATAAATCAATTGATTTGTGCAACTGGATTTCTCGAGATTGTGGATAGAGTTAGGTGAAGCATTAGTAGATGTAGAAAAAATTGTTGAAGGATTTTTAAATCACTGAATAATTTAATTTTGCCAAGAGATTCATTTTAAACAAGATTAGAAGCTGTCTGTAAATTGATCACCGCACCTTCAAATCTGCATCGAGTGATAGGATTTTTGGGGAGGAGAATGCATGGTGGGTCGGTGATCTATGGCTGGAGATGAGGTGTCTAATGTTGATCGGAGGTGGTGATTTTTGGAGTTTCTGGTGATGGGTTTTTGAGTTTAGTCAACTGATGAACTCGATTTTGATTCAAAGCAAAGGGTGTCGATCTGTGTGTCGTAGGTGGATGTAGGGGTCTTGGATGACTCGGCGGTGGGTTCGCCGTTGGCCAGAGGGAAGCCAGCAACGGTGCAGGTTGCACGGGGAGGTGGATGTGTCAGTTGTGACTGGGATTTGATTGGTCGAGTTGTTTTCGGGTGTTTGAGAGTTTTTCTCGAAGAAGATAAGGTGGTGACCCGAGGTTATTTTAGAATAGACTCGAAGTAAAATAAAGGACTCGAGTATATTATGTTGACAGGTTTTTAAACAAACAGAAAACCTGTTCTGTTTTAAGTTTTAAAACAAGTTTAAAATGCAAACTAAGAATTTTAAATAAGTTTAAATTTTGGTACTAAAATCTGGAAATTAGGATTTGAGTATCAGTTTTTAATTGTTTATTTATTAATAAAGTTTAGATTTAAATTGTTTAATTACTCTAAATATGGTTGAATGATATGAATTTTAAAATGAAGATTTGAAATGGTAAGGAAATTAATTAATGACTTCTTTATTATTTAATTTAATTAATGAATTAAGTTAAATAAAAATTTCAAGATTTATTTAAGATAATGTTTTATTTTAAAATAATTAATTAAGTCTTAATAATTTGTATTTAGTTGATTAATTAAAGAATTTAAAGTTAATTCATTTAATTATTATTTTAAAAGGGTTTAATTAAGTAATTAATTAAGTATAATTAACTATTTTATTTAGGTTAATTAATTGTAATTAAGAATTAATTAATTTTAATTATGGATTAATTAATTAATAATTAAGTTTATTAATTAATGATTAAGAGTTGATTAATTAGTTAATTAAGTTTAGTTAATTAATTATAAAAGTAATTAGTAATTAATTACTTTTGATTAAAGGATTGATTAATAATTAAGGTTTATTAATTAATAGTTGGAGATAATTAATCTAATAATTGAAGATTAATTTGGGTTAATGAGTAATTAGTGATGAATTACTCAATGTTGTTTTATGAGATGAGTGAAATCAAGTAAGTTAATTAATTTGTTAAGTGATTAAGAATAATCACTTGATAAATGATTAAGTATTATTACTTAATAAGTTTTGGTAAGGCAAATTACTTAAGATAAGTAATTGATTAACTACAGAGGTAATTGAGTTAGGTAAATTACTAATTGGGAAGTAATTTTAAATGGGTAATTACTTGTTAAAGTAATTAAAGGTTTATTACTTTGTGAAATAAATCGATGAATTTATAGAGTAATTAAGAAGAAATTAAAAATAATTAAGTTGATTAATTTAAAGTAATTAATTTATGCATGATTAATTAATGTAATTAATTAAGGAATAATGTAATTAATTATAATTAATTAATTAATGAAGTAATTAATTAAGGTTTATTAATTGATATGATTAATGAAAATAATTAAGGATTAATTACTTTATTTAGATTTGATTAATCAAGGTTGATTAGGATTAATTAATTGATTTAACTAATGTTTATTTAAGCAAGATTTATTGTGATGAAGGTAATTAATTTAATTAATTTTAAATTAATTAAGAAGTAATTAATTTAATTCACTTTAAATTAATTAGTGATAGAGATAGTTAATTTAATTCATTTTAAATTAATTATGTTGTGATATGAGTTAATCTTTGCTTATGAATGAATGGATGACGTTGATTGTCTTGAATGTTGTGTGATCTCAGTAATGAGATAAGTATGGTTGTGTGATATGAATGCTTGGTTGAATTGTGATTATCAATTTAGAATGTTGATATATGGATTATCTATTATGATATGGATTATATGAATTACCTGTTATTTGATAATGTTGTGGCCTGTGAATTATCTATTCTGTGTATATATAGATAGTTGAATTTAATTGTTTTAAAACCTTTAAAACAACTTGAACCTAAAAGACACGCTTTGGATTTCGATGAGACCGGGATCGGGCTTCCATATTTGGATATCCGAAAACCACATCGATTCCAAATAACGTTAGGTCGTGAGTCAAAATGGAGCTTTGTGAAGACTCGAGGTGTAAGGGCTATACGTCAGTATAACTCTGTGGGTGATTCCGTAATGAGTTGACGGAATAGACCTTATAGATTCGAGATGGAGATTCAGAGTGCAAGGGTTATTATCGTTAACTCTGAGGGTGATTCCAAAATGAGTGTAACGAGATAATGCCTTCGGTTTCGTTCGAACCCGGAACGAACTTGTATGGATTGAATGCTTTCAGCACATCGTCAGGTGGACGATGAGCATTCTAAGTGGTATGTCCTATAAAGGTAATCGTAACCTCAAGCCTCATCAACTGGGAATGGCTAAAACAGGGGAGGTGCAGCAAAGCTTTGTGGGTCGCACCCACTGGAAAGTAAGATTTACCCCTGTCTAGAGTATCTTTTATTTCGGCTTTGTAGACGGTTGAATAGCTACAACCGTCGGGGTTGTCTTATTCGGAACTGTTCAGTAAGGAACGGGTCCAGCTTTGTGTTGCAGGGAGTTAGGGTGGCTCCTCCGTACGGTGATCTAGGCCACGTACTGTGACGGGCGGTACCCCAGTAGCCATGCCATTGTATGGAATCCAAAATCCAATAAGTGCCAACGGTTTTGATTGTATTACCCACTTTTGTGGCTAGTAGCTGGAATTTAATGAATGTAACAATTTCGGCTATTTCTTATTTATCTGAAAACCCTAGACACTATTATATTATCATCGGATTTCCTATCAAATGTTTTGGTTACCGTAAGGTAAAAACTTTTCCATGTTTATGTGTGGGAAGTCTTACGTGATACCTTTTCTTTCAAAAGGTTTTAAAAGTTAAGCAACTTTAACCGTTTACTCACACCAGACCCATGTCTGACCCAGTGTTTATTTTTGTTTTTCATAAACTCTTGGGTACTCAAATTTTTATGAGTAGTCAAGGGATTCAGGTTAGGATTTTAAGTTGGCTTGACGAATTCTGGAGGAGCAAATGTAGCAGGAGGCTTCTGCGTATAGCTATAGAGTATTCCGATGTGTGTTCTCTGAGTTATTGTCTTTGTATTGTATTGAGTTGTATAACTATACAGGTGTTTATAACTGTCTAGTATGAGTTGATTATGCTATGTATCTCTGATGTATATGATACTATGTAAAGTATTATGTGATTAATATAATTTATTCGTTCCGCCGTTTAGATTCTGATGTGTTGTTTCTTTCTTCTTCTCTATCTTTTCTCTTTTCTATCCCTTTCTTTCTTAAAGATGATGCGATTTTCCGGGAGTGGAAAGTCGGGTCGTCGCAGTTGGTATCAGAGCATTAGGTTGAGTGAATGCCTAGGCTCTGTAGAGGTGTCTTTCTTGAGAGAGTGTACTTGTAATTTTTTATATATAACTATATATATATATTTCTACCTATCTGTTGGGTTACCTTTTCAGGTTTTCCAATATAAGTTATAAAGGTAGATGGGGTAGTAGTGTGTGTAACACAACTACCGTTGGTTGGAGTTTGAATGATTGAGGTTGGAAGTGTAATTGTCGAGACTGTAGACCTAATACCGTCTCGAGTAATCTTGTATTTGGTGTAAGGATTTCATTGATCTCTGAAGGAAACCTATGAAGGTTCGGAGTTCATTTTTGAAGTTGGTTGAGTAGTGTTTGGATCTATTGTGGGCAGAAGTAAGTGATGGTATTTTGACACCTCAGGAAGTAGTAGCTGCGTGATGAGATGCAGTGACTATGGAAGTCTCTGAAGATGTTTTCTTTCGAGGCAAGTTTAAGGAAGTATGTAAGTTTCAGGTGTTGTAGCTGAGTTCAGCAGGGTGTATGTGTTTAGTTGGAGGTCCGAGTTTCTCAAAGAACTCTGGATAAGAAGTCTTTGGCATCTGTGTTAGCGGTGCAGCTCGGGAGTGTTATGTGCTTCAACAGGAAGATCTTTTTGGCTTAGAATTTCCTGGAAGTGGAATTCAGAAGCAGTAGTGAGAATCTGTTCCTTCGATGGATTAGTTGTTTAAGGATAAACTGTTCTGATTAGTGTAGAGAGAACAGTATCTTGGATATTGGATTGGTTGATCGCAAAAGTGACTTACGACGGTTTGGTGATTATCTCAAATAGTCTTTGCCTGGACTTGTGGCAACCCTAGAGGATGTGGGTGTTTTGGGATTGCTGAAGATTTTTCTGGATATATCTTCAGGAAAGTTAGAGATTTCCTGCATTGGAGTTTAAGTTCTGAATCGACTTGATGTCAGGTGTGATACCGGTGATTCAACTGAATAGAAGGTTGTCTTTTAGATTGATTATTTGTTGAAGCAACTCTGTATTTCTTGGAATTTCTGTTGAACCTTATTTCCAAGATGTGATGTTGGTCTGTGCCTGTGTTCTTCTATGGCATTTTCATCTGCTCCAGATTAGAGTTGTGCAGCGGAAGCAATGTGGCAGTTGTTCTTGAATAGAAGCAACTGGGAATTGCAGTATTTTGGATTAGTGAGTTTCTACTGGAATTTTTCAGAATCTGAGGCAAGTTGGCGAGTAATTCTGTTCTGTCTTTTCTGGATAGGAGAAGTTGTTTCCTACTATTGATAGTAGAGTTTGGTTTGATTTTTGGGTTGATTTTGTGAGGATCAGTTTGTGAGTTGATCCAGTTTGTTTGCAGAAGCATCAGCGTAGGTTGAGCTGATCGGGAAGGATCTGTAGGCAGCCCGGATCATCCGGGATGTTTTGAGGTTGTAACGGAAGAATTTGGGATTCAAAGTTGGAGACTTCGATGTTGTTGAGATTTCTCTGGTAAAGGGAGCAATAAGTTTTGGTGAGCTCCAAAGTATATAGGATTCTTCTGAGTTTGTCGGATCAGTGCTTTGGTTTGAAGAGTTGAATTGCCAGTTTGGAAGACTGGAATTCAAGATATTTCACGTGTCTCTGAGGGAGTACGTGTTTTGATCATCACTGGTTTTGAGACCAGTAATTCTGTGTAGGTTTTAGTTGTTGATCAGACTTGTCTATGGTCTGGTATCTTGGGTAGATTATAGATCTAGCTGAGTGAGAACTCGGTAGCTTATAAGTATAGCTAGTTTGGATTTAGTAGAGCGAGTATCCCTGTGTCTGTACTGGGGAGACTCGAGATAATTTTAGGAAGTTTATCTGGATCTGTGTCCGGATAACTGATGTTATTTATTTGAATTGGTTGTTTGGATGAAATTGTTGGTTTGATTGATAGTGTATGGCCGTTATGAATGTTTGAATTGGTTGAAAATTTTAATAAAACTTTGGATTATCTTTGTGTTAAATTTCGAGGACGAAATTCTGTTAAGGGGGGTGGATTGTAATATCCCGGAATTTCCAGGAGTTTAAAATGCTGATAATCGCTTAATTTAATTATTTGAAATTGATAAAAATTGTTATTTTCAAAGATAATTAACCAAGTAATAATAATATAATGTTTTAATTATTGTTATAAATTGGTTTTATAATAAGAATAATAATTTTATTGTATAAATAAATTTTAAATAGATTTATTGTTTTCAAAATTTATAAGTGTGTTTAAAATGTATTTAAATCCGTGTATTTTAAATTGATTTTAAAATAGGATATATTATTTGAAAATAATAATAAGCTTATTTTAAAATAGTTGTTTATATTCATTTAAATTTATTTTAGACTTGGTTTTTAAACTTGACTTTGAAATGAATATAAATTTGAATTCAAAGATATACATGCGTCTTAAAATATAAATAATAATATGGCTTGGTTTTAAATATATAGATAATGTTGTTAATATAAAATAAAATTTGTTCTATATAAATTTGATTTGTATATGTTTAATAAAATAAATCAAAGGCTTTTGAAATAACATTTTAAACTAAGGTTGAAATGTTGTATAATTTTATTTAAAATTTTATTTAGTTGCATTTCTTTTTAAAAGATTGTATTTATAAACTAGCATACATTTATAAATGTATAAATGTATTTGTTTACTTGAAATTTAATTAGAAAAGTACTTTTAAATGAAGAAAACATGTTTACTTTTAAAACACATTTGTAATTAGGAAGATAATTTTAAAAGATTTTAAATTTCTTTATAATTAAAAAAATAAACGTAATAGTGACAAATGTTTAAATTCTAAAACACCTTGATAACAAGTGTTAAACCATTTGTGTAAATAGAGACAAGTGTCCTTTTTTTCTAATTTCTTTTTAATTTATTAAATCTGAAATTTATCCTATAAAAACCCTCTTTATCATTTTCTTAAACCTTTGTTCATTTCTGAAAGAAAACCTATAATCTTCATGCAATCTTCATTCATTATCCAAAACCAGAAAATCCTCAAAATTTAAATCTAAATCCTGAAGCACTCCTCTACTCAAACACTTTCAGAAAATCAAAAAGCCTGCAGTGTCCTCAAATCAAAACCCTCTTCAATTCAATGTCTACCTCAAATTTTTCAAAGTCTTTAGCTTTTTCAAACTACAATCTGGAATCTGTAAATTGTTCATATGCATGTAACACTGAAACAATTCAGTAAAACAAAAGCCTGCAGATTCAAAAACAAAATCTGCATTTATTCCTCAAACTCAAGTATCTGCCTCAAAATTTGAAATGCATGCAAGGTTCCAGTTTTAAAAAGCTTCAAACTCATGTGTTTCCATGTTTTTCAAAAAAAGCAAAACTGAAGCAATGCAGTTAAAACAAATTTGGGTCAAAACAAAGTCATTTGAAATTTCCAGCTCATTTGCAAACCACTGCATTTCTTAAAAGGTGAGTAAACATTTTTATTAAAACTTAATTAGTTAATTAGCTGTTGCTATAGGTTTTTGATGATGTTTGTTTTACATATGAGTTTATATTTATGTAGATAAATCTGCAAGTTTTGTTGTAAGGTTTAAAAATGTGCATGCTGCTTTTGTTCTCTGCATCTCCTAAAAAAAAATGTGTGAGTAAAACAACCACTTAAAGGCCTAAGTGATTACTGATTTGTTGTTTGTTTAACTTTTGAAATAATTAATGCTTTCATATTTATATGATGGGTGATTGATCTATGTAAATGAATGTTGAGCATGCTTGCTAGATTTAAACTGCTACCCTCTGTTATTTGTGTACAGAGATTAAAATGAACCAAAAGACCAAACTTTTTATCAAATCACTTTGAAGTTTTGATTCTAGACAAGTTGATTTGGTTTAAACATCATCTAATTTTAAATGACAGGTTCAAGTTTTTTTTAAGCTTGGAAATCTACTGAACTAAGATAGTACAGAAAATCTATGATATAGGATAAAATCAAATGTTAAATTTTATTAATTGAAGCTTGTATCTTAGATCAGTTAGTAGAATTAGGATTTTTGAAGCAAGTATCTCAATTTTTAAAAGTGTAGTGGGAGAGTAATTGGGGGTTTCTGCATATTGGGATTTTACATATATCAATTGATTTGTGCAACTGGATTTCTCGAGATTGTGGATAGAGTTAGGTGAAGCATTAGTAGATGTAGAAAAAATTGTTGAAGGATTTTTAAATCACTGAATAATTTAATTTTTCCAAGAGATTCATTTTAACCTAGATTAGAAGCTGTCTGTAAATCGATCACCGCACCTTCAAATCTGCATCGAGTGATAGGATTTTTGGGGAGGAGAATGCATGGTGGGTCGGTGATCTATGGCCGGAAATGAGGTGTCTAATGATGATCAGAGGTGGTGATTTTTGGAGTTTTCTGGTGATGGGTTTTTGAGTTTAGTCAACTGATGAACTCGATTTTGATTCAAAGCAAAGGGTGTCGATCTGTGTGTCGTAGATGGATGTAGGCGGCGTGGATGACTCGGCGGTGGGTTCGCCGTTGGCCAGAAGGAAGCCAACAACGGTGCAGGTTGCACGGGGAGGTGGATGTGTCAGTTGTGACTGGGATTTGATTGGTCGAGTTGTTCTCGGGTGTTTGAGAGTTTTTCTCGAAGAAGATAAGGTGGTGACCCGAGGTTATTTTAGAATAGACTCGAAGTAAAATAAAGGACTCGAGTACATTATGCTGACAGGTTTTTAAACAAACAGAAAACCTGTTCTGTTTTAAGTTTTGAAACAAGTTTAAAATGCAAACTAAGAATTTTAAATAAGTTTAAATTTTGGTACTAAAATCTGGAAATTAGGATTTGAGTATAAGTTTTTATTTGTTTATTTATTAATAAAGTTTAGATTTAAGTTGTTTAATTACTCTAAACATGGTTGAATGATATGAATTTTAAAATGAAGATTTGAAATGGTAAGGAAATTAATTAATGACTTCTTTATTATTTAATTTAATTAATGAATTAAGTTAAATAAAATTTTCAAGATTTATTTAAGATAATGTTTTATTTTAAAATAATTAATTAAGTCTTAATAATTTGTATTTAGTTGATTAATTAAAGAATTTTAAGTTAATTCATTTAATTATTATTTTAAAAGTGTTTAATTAAGTAATTAATTAAGTATAATTAATTATTTAATTAACTATTAATTAAGTTGATGATTTAATTAATGTCAAATGATTAATTAAATTGTAATTACTTATTAACTAAGTAATTAAGAGTTAATTAAAATTAATAAATTAATAAAGGTTTTATTAAGTTTTAAATGGGTTTTCTTAATTAATAATTAAAGGATTATTAATTTATAATGAAAGTTAATTAAGAATTAATTAACTGTTTTATTTAGGTTAATTAATTATAATTAAGAATTAATTAATTTTAATTATGGATTAATTAATTAATAATTAAGTTTATTAATTAATGATTAAGAGTTGATTAATTAGTTAATTAAGTTTAATTAATTAATTATAAAAGTAATTAGTAATTAATTACTTTTGATTAAAGGATTGATTAATAATTAAGGTTTATTAATTAATATTTGGAGATAATTAATCTAATAATTGAAGATTAATTTGGGTTAATGAGTAATTAGGGATGAATTACTCAATGTTGTTTTATGAGATGAGTGAAATCAAGTAAGTTAATTAATTTGTTAATTGATTAAAAATAATCACTTGATAAATGATTAAGTATTATTACTTAATAAGTTTTGGTAAGGCAAATTACTTAAGATAAGTAATTGATTAATTACAGAGGTAATTGAGTTAGGTAAATGACTAATTGGGAAGTAATTTTAAATGGGTAATTACTTGTTAAAGTAATTAAAGGTTTATTAATTTGTGAAATAAATCGATGAATTTATAGAGTAATTAAGAAGAAATTAAAAATAATTAAGTTGATTAATTTAAAGTAATTAATTTAAGCATGATTAATTAATGTAATTAATTAAGGAATAATGTAATTAATTATAATTAATTAATTAATGAAGTAATTAATTAAGGTTTATTAATTGATATGATTAATGAAAATAATTAAGGATTAATTACTTTATTTAGATTTGATTAATCAAGGTTGATTAGGATTAATTAATTGATTTAACTAATGTTTATTTAAGCAAGATTTATTGTGATGAAGGTAATTAATTTAATTAATTTTAAATTAATTAAGAAGTAATTAATTTAATTCACTTTAAATTAATTAGTGATAGAGATAGTTAATTTAATTCATTTTAAATTAATTATGTTGTGATATGAGTTAATCTTTGCTTATGAATGAATGGATGACATTGATTGTCTTGAATGTTGTGTGATCTCAGTAACGAGATAAGTATGGTTGTGTGATATGAATGCTTGGTTGAATTGTGATTATCAATTTGTAATGTTGATATATGGATTATCTATTATGATATGGATTATATGAACTACCTGTTATTTGATAATGTTGTGGCCTGTGAATTATCTATTCTGTGTATATATAGATAGTTGAATTTAATTGTTTTAAAACCTTTAAAACAACTTGAACCTAAAAGACATGCTTTGGATTTCAATGAGACCGGGATCGGGCTTCCATATTTGGATATCCGAAAACCACATCGATTCCAAATAACGTTAGGTCGTGAGTCAAAATGGAGCTTTGTGAAGACTCGAGGTGTAAGCGCTATACGTCAGTATAACTCTGTGGGTGAATCCGTTATGAGTTGACGGAATAGACCTTATAGATTCGAGATGGAGATTCAGAGTGCAAGGGGTATTGTCATTAACTCTGAGGATGATTCCAAAATGAGTGTAACGAGATAATGCCTTCGGTTTCGTTCGAACCCGGAACGAACTTGTATGGATTGAATGCTTTCAGCACATCGTCAGGTGGACGATGAGCATTCTAAGTGGTATGTCCTATAAAGGTAATCGTAACCTCAAGTCACATCAACCGGGAATGGCTAAAAAAGGGGAGGTGCATCAAAGCTTCTTGGGTCGCACCCACTGGAGAGTAAGATTTACCCCTATCTAGAGGTCCCTTTTATTTCGGCTGTGTGGACGGTTGAATAGCTACAACCGTCGGTTGTCTTATTCGGAACTGTTCAGTAAGGAACGGGTCCGGCTTTGTGTTGCAGGGGAGTTAGGGTGGCTCCTCGGTACGGTGATCTAGGCCACGTACTGTGACGGGCGCTACCCCAGTAGCCCTGCCGTTGTATGGAATCCAAATCCAATAAGTGCCAACGGTTTTGATTGTAGTACCCACTTTTGTGGCTAGTAGCTGGAATTTAATGAATGTAACAATTTCGGCTATTTCTTATTTATTTGAAAACCCTAGACACTATTATAATATCATCGGATTTCCTATCAAATGTTTTGGTTAGCATAAGGTAAAAACTTTTCCATGTTTATGTGTGGGAAGTCTTACGTGATACCTTTTCTTTCAAAAGGTTTTAAAAGTTAAGCAACTTTAACCATTTACTCACACCAGACCCATGTCTGACCCGGAGTTTATTTTTGTTTTTCATAAACTCTTGGGTACTCAAATTTTTATGAGTAGTCAAGGGATTCAGGTTAGGATTTTAAGTTGGCTTGACGAATTCTGGAGGAGCAAATGGAGCAGGAGGCTTCTGCGTATAGCTATAGAGTATTCCGCTGTGTGTTCTCTTGTTGTCTTTGTATTGTATTGAGTTGTATAACTAGACAGGTGTTTATAACTGTCTAGTATGAGTTGATTATGCTGTGTATCTCTGATGTATATGATACTATGTAAAGTATTATGTGATTAATATAATTTATTCGTTCCGCTGTTTAGATTCTGATGTGTTGTTTCTTTCTTCTTCTCTATCTTTTCTCTTTTCTATCCCTTTCTTTCTTAAAGATGATGCGATTTTCCGGGAGTGGAAAGTCGGGTCGTCGCAGTGATTTTGAAATTAAATCTTCAAGAAAGAGGGAGGCTAGGATACTGAAGTTTTAAAGCATTTTATTAGTGGAGATACTTGCGTAAATCTCGACTTGAAATGACTAAGCTTCATGAGAAGATAGACAGCTTGGAAATAAAATTGAAAGATAGTCAGATTCCTTGCAAATCTTTAGAATCCATATTTGGTAACTCAGTTTCAAGTGTCAGTACTATAATATCCATGAGTTTTGCTAGCATGATTGATAAGGTCACGAGCATCTCAATTTATACATAAGATGTGTTTTTCATACCTTGGTAATGCTATACAACATAATGCAATACTTACAATATTGTAAATGCTACTTGTTTCATTATGTTTGTTTACACCTGGTTTATCTTTAATTTGGATATGCCTCTTAGAGATTGATGTGTCCCCAAGCTTTTCCTTTCAATCCATGACTCCTCTTCTGATTAAGTGAATCTAGATTCTTTGTTACCCTATCTTTCTTGCAAAACATGTAGCACATAGTACTCTTTAATTATCAATTTGAAATTGACAATCTAATACAGAAGGCCTCAGTTGCCTAAATTAGCATATCATTATGGCAGTTGTACGAAAATTTATTCACTAAAAATGTCAAAGTCTCAACTTTATCCATAGTAAAGGATAAACACAGATTTAGCTCGTTCCACTTGTTTGGCATTCCTGAAAATAGTCAATATTAGGCTGTATATAATTACCAAAATCTAACATACTCAATGAAGACCCTGATGGAACATTTATGACTAAGATCTTGATATAGTAGTTGCTTTTGAGTTCATTCCTCCTTATCATGGGAATTTGAGAATGAGAAGGTCAGAAGTTCCCATTACGGACTCTTCTGGCAGTAGTCATCTTCCAATAATATTCCTTGATTCGGGTTAAATTACTTGAGGTAAGTAAAAACCCAAAGATTGTGTACCCAAATTTGGACATTCAATAATCATTAGTCTTAGCATCATTAATGATGAAGTTTTACAAGATATCACCGGACCAAGATTCAGGTATTAGAAAATATTAAAATAATTTGGTAGTCGCTTTATGGTATACTCTAATAATATGCGATGGAGAGTTAGAATGTCGAAATGCCTTTCCTTGATAATAAGCAATAGAACCCTGCCTTATCATTTCTAATGATGGTCATCATAAGGATATGAATTCATGTTTGCCGATAAGGTACCGGGATCTTTAATCTAATGCGACACTTGATAATTAGTAGAAGACCACGAATTCGCCGTAATATTTAGTATCGGAAGACCAGGAAACCCATCTTGGAATTCGGGTAATAAAAGTTTAGAATACCATATTTAGAAGTTAGCAATAAAGGATCATGAACCTAGCCCTGCAATGAGTAATAAAAGACAGAACTGCCATTCTCAATAATAAGTGATAGAATACTAGAACGCTAGTTTCAGAATTTCATTTCTGGTAACAGAAGTCCAAGGTACCATTAGTAATAGAAGGCTTGAATACCACTTCTGATAATAAGCAATAGAAAACCAGAATACCATTTCTGGTAATACGTAATATAAGACCAGAGTATCATTTTTGTTAATAAGAAATAGAAGACTAGAATACTATTCCTGGTAATTAATAATAGAAAACCAAAATACCGTTTCTGGTAATAAGTAATAGAAGACCAGAATACCATTTCTGGTAATTTATAATAGATGACCAGAATACCATTTATGGTAGAAGTTCGAGAACTTTTTCCGATTCTATTTATTGAATGTGTCATCTTTAGGCTTTAAGGATGTCTTGCATTCTGTTGCTTTCTCGGGCTCGAGATTTTCTTTGTGCATTTGTCATTTAATTTTGGCCTATTTAAGGTGTGGACACTCTTGTTCAATTTTGTGCTTATCTAAGAAGAGCCGATTTTAGGTTGTTTGTCATCATTGACACTACCGACCTTTTTGATGGTTGTATTTTAAGCGATGCCAATTTCTGGCAGTTCTTATTTCAGGCATGGACTTTTCTTAGTCCTCCAGACATTTCATCCAGATTTTCGGTGTGCTCGGCTAGCTTATTCTAAAGTAGGGCATGAAGACTTACCCCATCTCCCTCTAGAAGGTGCCTTAACCTGGCCATAGCATGACGCAGTTAAGGTCTTGTTCAGTACCTCGGCCAAGTCATAGCATGGCGAGACCAAGGGATTATCCATCCTCCCTCCAGGAGGTGCCTTATCCTGGCCATAGCATGACGCAGACAAGGGCTTATGCTGGTTTGACCTGGCCATTTCTGGTTTTGGCGCAGATAAAGGCTTACTCCCTCCATTCATGAGGTCAACTGACCTGGCCATCTTGGTGCGAACCAAGGGTTTTCTACCATTATTGGTAGCTTACCTTTTTTGGTAGTCCAAGTTTAAGGAGAATTCCTCTCTCGATCATGTAGACTTTTCATATTTTGAGAATAGACCCTTTATTTAATGGCTTGATTAATCCTTTACAAATTGTTTCAGCTTTCCTTGTTTTAGAAAGTGCAGAACCATTTTTCCAAGTACTTTACATTGGTTAGTATCATGTTTGTTAATGAGATGGAAGTTGCAATATGCTCCTTTATACCTTCTCTCAAACCCTGGCTTTCTCCTTTGATAGGGCCAATAGTCCAGTTCCTCTTTGGTTCTAATATAAATATCCTTGATTGATGTTGTAAGGTTGTATTCTCCAAGAAGTATTGATTTTTGACCCATCTTCAACTGGTGTCAAACTCTTTTGTAGCCTGGTTCAAATACTTCTTCTTAAGGGACAGGTTTCTTTTTCATTTCCCATTGGTTCTCTTTCAAAGGCTTTCCTTTCAGTCTTAGGGTTTCGGTTGGAAACTCCTTAGTAATTCTTATATTTCTACTGGACAGTTCTTTTATCTGTCTTATTTCTTTAATCGTGGATTTTCCCAGATGCTTATAGTTTTCCCGTGGGTGGCGGGCCTCACTTATGATATTACTCCATTAATTCGTGAAATTGTCATAATCCTCTATCATCTCTTTTTCAATGATAGTTCCTTGGGAATATGACTGAATAGGTCTTCTCATTTGATTAAAAATGTTGTCACTTCCATTTATTCTTTTTGCAAGTGCAAAAATCAGGGTCGGTCCTACATGAAAGGGGTTGAAGCTCCATTTTTCAAGATCATAAGATTCTGCCTTCTTTTTGTTTATAATATTAATGGCTTCAAGCCTCAACCTTTGTTCCATATCTTGATTAGAGTCTTTGATTCTTACATAGGAACGCCTTACCAAGTGTGGTTCGAAAGACCCTTGCTCAAACCTCTTGAATCTTTTAGCCATGATTTAATCAGTAATAAGTGAATTTGATGAGGAACTAGCTCGATGAGAATCAGAGAATTGTAGTGTCAGGAAATTAACTACAAAGTCAGAGTTTAGGGCCACTTTCTAGCGCCAAAAATGTTAACCAAATTAATGGTCAACACCCCAAACAGTATTTAAACAAGAACAAGAAAGCTAGGTTTAATATTGCCGAAAGGTTTTAGTGACTATCCATTTATACACCAGATAAAATATTCAATTCTTGGGTAGTAAGTAGGAACTTATGACCTTGTCAAAAGGTTTTATTACTTATATGAAGTTGATTTCAACATTGCCAAAAGATATGTGTTAACCAAATTTATGTACAACGCTCAAAAAAATAAATATAGATGAAGCTATTGGTAATCAGTGGAAGGTAGGGTCTTTAAGAGGATCGGTAAATACCCTATTGATAACCCAGAATTGCTCCAAGTAAAGAGATTAGGCCGGTCTGTACCATAGGGTTGGTGATCTACAGGTTCACTTATATATCTCTACTTGGGTTGGACTTTGATCCCAACCTTTCGATGTGGTTCGGGAGGTCTACGTATAGGATTAAGATAATCCTTCCAACCTTGCTAAGTTAATGTAGAATGATCTTCGATTTAGTTAAACTTCTATAAGATTCTTCCCGAAAGCTATTTCCTTGACCAGAATAGAATTTCCTTAGTTTTCCTTACATAAGAAATAGACTTGTATCCTACCAAAAGGTTAGGTGGATGGCTATTTTGGGCTCGGACGGTTTTTAAGGTTGTTGAGATATGACAGGTTGTGACTCTTGTCAAAAGTTTGACTTATAGCTTTCTTGATTCTGAAAGGTTTTATGGAAGTTGATTCCAATAATCTTCCTCTGCGATCGGAAGGTTTTAGCTGTAGGCTAGAGGTCTCCAGAAGGATGTTAAGGTTGTCCAAGAAGGAATATTGTTATCTCCGTTTGTTAAGGACCTTTCGAAGGGACTGCACCTGAAAACTGGAATTAAGCCAGCAAAAATTATTATAAACTGTAAAGTAAACTTATAAGATTGAAGACTTCCCTTTGATCCATGAATAAATTCCACTTTTTATTAAATTCCCAAATCACTATACAATTAGGGCTATAGAGCTATGATTTTAGAAGTTATAAGATTTAGAATGAGGAAAAATCCGCCTTGAAACAAGACCCCATGGGTCTTATTTATAGATGTCGGTGGACATGCTTCCATCCATGTGCCTTTAGCTCGGCTGAAAGGTTCTATTCTTTTACACAATTGCTAACCTTCCGACTTCATCAAAATGTTTTCTTTTTGCATGCTATTGCGAATCTTTGAGAACTGCCAAAGGATCCTTTCTTTCAATTTTTTAGAAACCTATTGCCCTTGTTGGAAACTTTGTCACATGTATGGTAGGTGAACACTTCGGTGGTGCTGGACAGTTTCCAGCTACTGTGAACCCTTCGACTCTGTTGGAAGGTTGCTTTTTTACTTGGATGTTGCTGAGAGCAGAGCTTTTCTTGAACATTGTTAGAGGGTTGCCTTATATTCTTTGCTGACTTACTAATATTGCCTTCATGATAGACCCTTCAACACTGTCGAAAGGTGTTCAGTAAGTTTTCTGACCGGCCTGAAACGCTTATTATGCTTTCAGAAAGGTTGTTATAGGGTTTCTTGTCCTTGTCTTGACTTCTTTACCTCCTTCCGAGAGAAAAAGCTTTGTGGATGTTGTGGAATAATACCCTCCGTCTTCTGCGAAAGGTCTTTATTCACTTCTTATTGTTGACCGCATCCCTTCGACCTCTTCAAAAGGTCTGGTCTATGGTCTTTTCATTCTGCCCTTTGTTTGAGATCTCCTGACTTCAGCGGAAGGTGAATATTTGGAGTAATAAGCCTCTCTCCTATTTTAACCCTCCTCTATTTCATTTTAACTCTTATTTTAATTCATTAGTTAAATAACACGACTACCACTTAATAAAAATCAAATCTTAATCCCCTAATCAGCATTTTATTTATTTATTTAACTATTTAAATATCCTAAATAATGTTACAAAAATATGGGATGTTATGGTATGGTTTGAAAAGTCAGGTAAACTAGCACCAGGATATGTTGGTCCATTCCGGATTATAAAGAGGACTGGAAAGATGGCAAACAGAGTAGAATTGCCGAGCAATATGGCAGGTGTCCATAATGTATTTCATGTATCTCATCTTCGCAAGTATGTGCATGATCCAGAGACTATTATTCCTCCGACAGGGTTGGAAGACATAGTAGTAGAGCCTAATTTGACTTTTGTTAGACAACTAGTTCGGGGTTTATCAAGGGATGAGTGAAGGTGAGGAACAAGACAGTCAAGTTGGTGAAAGTTCAGTGGAGCGACAACGAGAAACACTGTACTTGGGAGGCAGAGGACATGATTTGAGATACTTATCCTGATCTTCTTTGAGGGTATGCCTATATATAAATAATTCCTAGTTAGGTAGACTAGTATGGTTGTTAAGAGTCGTTATAGATGATTGCTATGTTTAGTATTTAGTCCTTACTAAATTTCGAGGATGAAATTCTTTGAGAAGGGGAGCCTGAAACACCCCTAATTTTTGATAACATTATTCAGGAGATTTAATTAGATAAATTAAATGTAATAATGTAAATGTTAAGTGATAAAGGGGTTGTGATTTGAATAAATATAATAAGGTCGCACTCACTTTAAAACTAAATGGGCTTAAGAATGGGTTATAAGCTAATTAATTTACATAAGGGTATATTGGGAATTTGCCGCACATAACCCTTACCCATATATATTCTCGTTCCTACCATTTCATTCACCATTCATGCCATTTTGAAAATGCAAAGTAAAAACATAAAGAGGAGCAGACTATTATGAGAAGAGAAATCAAAGTAAAGCTACAGATTCAAGCTTATGGGAAAATTAATCTCAATCCAATCTCCTTATCTTAATAAAGGTGAAAAATAATTCATTCAATCTCTATTTTATTTGATAATCATATGTTGTCGGATTTAAGGGTAAATTCGTTTTTATGATGATTTGGATGATGATATGCTTGAATTACAATTTGTTTAATTTAAACAAGAATGCTTGAATAAGATTATATGTGGTTTTAGGGCAAAAGCTGATTTATATTAATGGTTAAATGCCGTGGAAATTTTTTATGTTGTATAAAACATGATTTTGGAGTTGGATTTTAATTTTAATAATTTTCCAAGCTATGGTATGATTATTATGAAATTTCAAAGGAAAATTTGATTAATTAGGTTTGTAAATTATTTTGAAAAATATATTGAGGATTTAGGTCTGCAATTTTGACATGTCAGATGACATGATTAAAGCGATTTTCTGGAATTTTTGGGGTTTTTCTCTAATTGATTTGCTATGCAAATTAAAATTATTTTAGAAGATGGACTTCTTCGCAGTATTGATTTTGCTTAATGGAAGAGCTTATTTGCTAACTTATCCATGGTTTGGATTTGCAATTAGTGACGGTTATTTTAGTAGAGAATTTGAAAAGTTAAGGCAACCAAGCTTGTGTTTACATGTGACAGGTAAGTTAGAAAGTGTTTTCTTTAATTGGTATTAAATTAGGTTTACCTAGAAGAGTTGGTTCCGCCTTCTTTAGAAGTAACTTTGGACTCAGAGCTTTGGCCTTCAACCAAGTAGAAACCCACTAAGCCGAAACCAATACACAAGCTGTCACTCAAATGGTATGTAGTGGATTAGAGAAAGGCGGAATGCTTGGTGTCGAAAGCATGGCTTCAAATGGAGTCGACTCTTTTGTTTGTTTTAAGAAGAGAAACACCTACCTTTGTTTTATTTAAACCTTCGAAGGAGTCGAAGCATATGTTTTTGAAAGAGGTTTTCCAAATGCTTTCGAAGGGCTTGCGATCGACTTATGTTTGCTTTCAAATGAGTTCCTTTACTTATAAAATAATTCTTTCAAAAGAAAGGGTTCCAACCTAGTCGAAGCTCTACTGTCGTTCTTTAGCATTTCGAGTGTATTAAAGCCATCAATGTTTTCAAAAGGTATTGTTTGTTTTTAATGATGTTTTAAGCCCCTTTCTAAATGCTTTCGAAAGGGTCCAAGGGTTTCGAAGGCAATGGCTTCGAAAGGCAGTTTCGACGCTATCCTTCAATGTTTTGATTAAATGATTTGAAGCTTTCGAAAGGGATGATGCCGACGCCAACATGTTTTCCCCAATATTTTTACATGATAAAGGATGGTTTCGAAAGAGATACTTTTTTTCATATTCACTTTAACCCAAATAATATTTTAAGTATGCACTCAATGGTTTTGAAAGGGGAACTTTCAATGGTTTCGAAAGGGTTACTTCCAAAGATTTCGAAAGGGGTACTTTCAAAGATTTCGAAGCTATGCTTCTAAAAGATAGGTAATACATTATTACATTCGAAAGGTTTTGAAAGAGAAGCTTTAAAATAATTCTAAGCTATGCTTCAAAAAGATAATAAGTAATACTTTATTACATTTTAAAGGTTTTGAAAGAGAAGTTTTAAAGTGTTTCGAAAGAAAGGGGCCTAATGTTTGAAAAGAGATTTATACGCTTTTGAAGAAGGTAATCCAGTGAAGTTGAAAGCAAGGTTTTGAAGGTTTTGACAACCTTATTTTTCAAAGAAAATAACCCAGTCTCATTTTTGAAACAAAACCACGACATAAATGAATAAAGTGTTTTGAAGAGGGAGTTTTTGAAGAAGTTTTCTTTGATTAAACGGTTAAAGGGAATTAACCAAATAATTGTGTTTGCTTCTCCATATATATATATATATTCACTGTGTAATGGACCCATAACCAAATTTTGGGGAAGGGCGGAATAACCAGCTATGTTAACCTAGTATTGAATATAAATTAACTCTTGAGTGGGTAGAATTGCATACAAGAGATCAGGAAGACTAGAATATAAGACGATGCTAAAATACTAAAGGAAGTATTGACAAAGTTCAATAGGTTCTCCGTAAACCCATAAAAACTATGTATAGGAAAAGATATTGGCTAAGGGGCCAATTGATTCATAGTTAGCCCATGAAAACTATGTATAAATGAAGATGTCAGAAAGACAGGTTTATAGTAAGCCCATGAAACTATGATTTCATACTGGCATGGGCGAGTAGGTTTGTAGTTAGCCTATGAAAACTATATATGGATTAAGATATTGACAGATGTCAATAGGTTTCTAGTCAACTCATGAGAACTAGGATAAGAAATGAAGATATTGTGGTTACCAATAGGTTCCTGGACAACCTACGAAAACTAGGATAAGTATAAAGATATTGGAGTTACCAATAGGTTCATAATAATGCCATGAAAACTACTTGTTTGGATAGGGAGTCCATAATCATTTTACCGGTTATTAGTCAGCCCATGAAAACTATTAGGTTAATAGCAACCGTAGAAATAATAATATAGACAAACAATCTAAATGAATGGGGATGTGTAATCCAAAATTGATTCATTTGTTTTGCATATCATCAAATTATATTATTTTGAGATGTTTTAACCATTGTGGATGCAGAATTACAATATATGGTTTTATAAAAGTTTTAAGATACTAGTGAGGGGAAAACCCATTCCGCTAAGCGGCATGGTCTCACTAGATATCTATATATTTTGAGATGGTAGATTATTATTCTACCAGATTTTATGTCCGACTCGAAGTTTATGTTTTTCCCTTAAACTCTTGGTACTCAATTGATTTTGAGTAGTTTGAGAGCTGAGGTTTTCAGGTACCTCATTAGACGAATAAAGCTTCCGGAGATGTGCAAGAGGCGTGATAGCTAATTAAAGTTCTCTTTTATAATGACTCCGCTATGTTATTTGTAATGGAAAAATTGTTAACTTTCCTGCATATAGTCTAATCATCCAAGGGGGCATCTTCATATGTCGCTCTTGACGTATGTTGTAATAAACATATTTTCTCTGAACGTGGTTAATGATTATGGGATTATGTAATGAATTGGAATTTTTTTGAAATGAAATGAGTTCTTGTTTGATGTTTAATTTTTCTCTCCATATTTATGTGTTTCTATATATCAATGTACCTAACATCGCCATATTTGGTCACCGAGGATTAATAACTATGGATGACTGCAGTATCCGTAGCCATTAGTTTTAGGCCTCCAAGTAGGGAGACGTTATAGATGATGACATATTCGACATTATCTGGTAAGGAGTAGGGCTAATCTTGACTTACAGGGAGTTCATGGGAGTCTCTCAGTGTATTTTATCTGGAGATGCACTATTATAGGTGGTATCCCAGTGTCATGTCATTGATGGAATCCATTTTTCACTGCGTGCCTTTATGGAATTAGTTGTTTACCTATTATGCTAGAATTTAATTAATGTAAGATTCTCAGCTATGATTCCATATTTATTTTAACTATAGACATTATGATAATATCATGGGATTTTATGTAGAAATGCTTTGGTTGTCATAAGGTAAAATCCCATTTGTGTTTATGTGCGGCATGGCCTTCTAAGATACCTTGTTTACGAAAGATTTTTATAGTTAAAATATATGCTTTACTCAAATCAACCCTATTTTTGACTTGGAGTTTTATTTCTTTTCCTTAAACTCTTGGGTACTCAAATTTTTATGAGCAGCCAAATAGTCAGGTTCCTTTGGAGAATTTTAGGAAGCAATAAGAAGTAGGAGCTTTCATCATCATCATATAGTAGTTATGTTTATTTTCACTATGATTGTATATTGTGTATTAGTGGTTGGGCAGGCCGATATAGCTATCTTTGATGGGAATATTACTTGTTGTAACTTTAGTGTAATATTTTGGAGTAACCATATATAGTATTCTGAGGTGATCTATATGTAACTCTAACGTTTGTGAGAAAAAACTATGTTTATTTTCCTTGTCTTTTATTTTCTTTACCCCACGTCCTGTCTTTCGAACACTTAGATGATCGTCACATGAATACCAAGGATGTATTAAGTAACGTCTTTAGGTTAAGAAAGGTAGATCATTACATTTGGCGTCAGAGCTTAGGTTGAGCAAACACCTAAGTATTAGTTGGGGTCAACTCATTAAAGATAGGCTCAGAAGTACCCTAGAATGAGTTCGGTCTTTGAGCATGCGTTTCTATATTATTCTGAACAACATTTCTATGTTTGATTTTGTTCTCTTTTTCCTAAGATAATATCGTCTATGTATTCTAAAGATATCCTACTTTATTCTGGTAGTAAGAATGAGTATGAGAAGGGGATGAGGAAGGGGAAATAGTATAACAACAACCACAAATGGAAGAATGCCAAATGTTAGAAGGATGGAATAGCTATTGGGGCCATAGCTCCAGTATGGACTCTTGTAAACTTCGCAACTCTTTACAAGGACTTCATAAACCTAGAAGGAAAACCTTTCAAGGATATAGAATCCATCATTGAAGTACAAGCTTGGCTATAGCCATGGGAGAAGATTTTTAAAGGTTTGGACATTCCTGATGATTAGAAATGATTCTTGGCATAATGGCAATTGCAAGAGGGTGTAGCTGCATAGTGGGATTCTATCATCGCAAATGTCCCAAAAAATGTGTTCTCATGGGCTAGATTCAAAGAAGTATTTGAAGACCAATTCGTGCCAGCTGCGGGCAAAACTCAATTGCATAGAAGTTTCATAGATCTCAAGCAGGGATACCCACCGGTGGTGAATATGATACGAAGTTTATTGAATTATCTCATTTAGGACCTAGACTCAATGACACCCGATAAATAAGAATGAGATGTTCATATTGGGTATTAGAGATGAATTCCATGAGAAGACGACTTCTCATATAAAGGAATTGTTTATGGATTTAGTAGACATGGCCCTGAGTTATGAAGTGCCTTTGAAGAAGAAGCCATTAGCAGCACCATTTAGTGGCAGTACCTTTAACCCAAATGAAGGAAGTTTAACCTACAACTAGAATAAAAGTAGGGTAAAGGAAAACCAATAGGAGGAGATCAGGGAAACAAATATATAGATGTTGTTCGTTTCAATTGTAATGAAAAGGTGCATATTTCAACAGATTGTCAACAGGCAAAGGATATCTCTCCAATGGTCAAGAAGACAGTTTGCTATAATTGCTCCAGCCTAGATACATGGTCAAGAACTTCTCACTATTGAAGAAAGGTCAGCATATTAAGGTGTACGCTATCAAGGACGAACCCTCAGCCTATGAAGATGTTAAAGGGAAGGGAGTCTTATAGGGTACTTTACTTATTAATGGCATTTTTGTTAGAGTTTTATTTGATACTGGAGCATCGCATAGTTTCATCTTTAATGAATTTTTAGATAGATTAGGGTTTACCCCAAAATTTGTCGAAACACCTATATGTATATCAAACCACATTCGCGGTATGACTAGTTTATGTTTATTTTGTGAGAATGTACAAATTTCCTACCTTATCCATCGTTTCCCATGGAAATGTTTGTGCATTTTGATTTTTTTCTTGGAATTGATTGGCCAACTAAGTATAATGCAATCCTTGACTGCATTAATCGGAATGTAGTGTTGAAAGCCAAGAGCGAAAGGGCATTGGAAAGAATTTCATGTGAGCTCCTAGATAATCGTATGAGTTTTTTTCCTTAATTTCTAAGAGTCATCCCAAGAAGAGCTAGAGTCTATATTAGTAGTTAAATATTTCTTGGATAATTTTGAGCCAATTAGTAGTTTTCTTCCTCATCGGGAAATTGAATTTCATATTGATATAGTTCTCGTTGCGAATGCTATTATTCAACCCTTACATAGAATGACCCTGAGAGAGAACCAGGAACTAATAAGTCAACCAATTATTTGTTAAGAAGAGGGCTAATTAGACCGAGTCATTCAAGTTAGGGATCAATAGTAGATTTGGTGGCTATGTCCGATGGTTCTTTAAGGTTGTGTGTGGAATATATGGAGTTGAATAAGCAGACTATTAGGAATAATTATTCGTTACCCTGAATAAATGTTATGTTTGACTAGCCCTAGAGCTAGAGTATTTTCCAAAATGGATCTTGCCATGGGTTTCCATCATTTAAGGGTAGTGGAGGATAGTATACCCTTAACCTCTTTTAAAGGGCCAGACCATTTCTATGAGTGGTTGGTTATGCCTTTTAGGCTAACCAATTGAAACGACCCGACTTTCTTACCACGGAAAATCGCATCATTTTTAAGAAAGAAAGGGATAGAAAAGAGAAAAGACAGAGAAGAAAGAAAGAAACAACATCAGAATCTAAACAGCGGAACGAATAAATTATATTAATCAAATAATATATTACATAGTATCATATACATCAGAGATACACAGCTAAAACAACACATACTAGACACTTATAAACACCTGTCTAGTTATACAACTCAAAGACAAACGACTCAGAGAACACACAGCGGAATACTATATAGCTATACGCAGAAGCCTCCTGCTCCATTGCTCCTCCAGAATTCGTCAAGCCAACCTGAATTCCCCAGGCTACTCGTAAAAATTTGAGTACCCAAGAGTTTAAGAAAATAGAATAAACTCCGGGTCAGACATGGGTCTGGTGTGAGTAAACGGTTAAAGTTGCTTAACTCAAAAAACCTTTTGAAATAAAAGGTATCACGTATGACTTCCCACACATAAACATGGAAAAGTTTTTACCTTACGCTAACCAAACATTTGGAAGGAAATTCAGTGATATTATAATAGGTCTAAGATTTTCAAATAAATATGAAATAGCTGAAATTGTTACATTTATTAAATTCGAGCTACTAGCCACAAAAGTGGATAATACAATCAAATCAGATGGCACTTATTGGATTTTGGATTCCATACAATGGTAGGGCTACTTGGGTACCGCCCATCACAGTACGTGGCCTAGATCACCGTACCGAGGAGTACGCCCGCTCCCCTACAACACAAGGTCAGAACCATTCCTTACTGAATAGTTCCGAATAAGACAACCCCAGCGGATGTAGCTATTCAACCGCCCACACAGCTGAAATAAAAGGGACTCTAGATAGGGATTAATCTCATCCTACTTGGGCATAACCCACTTAGCCTTGCTGCACCTCCCCTGTTTTAGCCATTCCCGGTTGATGAGGCTTGAGGCTACGATTACCTTTAGTGAACAATCACTTAGAATGCTCATCGTCCACCTGTCGATGTTCTGAAAGCATTCAATACATACAAGTTCGTTCCGGGTTCGAACGAAACCGAAGGCATTATCTCGTTACACTCCTTTTGGAATCACCCTCAGAGTTAACGACAATAACCCTTGCACTCTGAATCTTCATCTTCACTTGAGATTCACGACCTATCGTTAATTTGGATCGATATGGTTTTCGGATATCCAAATATGGAAAGCCGATCCCGGTCTCATCGAAATCCAAAACGTATCTTTTAGGTCCAAGTTGTTTAAGGTTAAACAATTCAATTCAACTATCTATATACACACAGATAGATAATTCACAAGTCACAATTGATAATCACATTATCAAAATAAACAGATGATCCATAACAAAATAGGTAATCCATATCATCATCACAATAGATAATCTATATTACCATCACAATGCAATAAAGCATTCATACCACACAACATTACTTATCTCATTTCTGAGATTACATCCATTCAAGACAATCAATGTCACCCATTTATGCATAAGCAATGATTTACTTAATCACAACATAATTAATTTAAAATGAATTAAATTAACTATCTCTATCTCTAATTAATTTAAAGTGAATTAAATTAATTACTTCATCTCTTAATTAATTTAAAATTAATTAAATTAACTACCTTCATCACAATAAATCTTGCTTACTTATCCATTAATTAAACAACTTAATTAATCATTACCTTAATTAATCAACCTTGACTAATTAACTCTTAATCAAGCAATTAATCCTTAATTATTCTCATTAATCATATTAATTTATGAACCTTAATTAATTACTTCCATTAATTAATTAACTATAATTAATTACATTATTACATTAATTAATTACATTAATTAATTACATTAATTAATCATGTTTAGTTTAATTGTTTTCAATTAATCAACTTTAATAAATGTAAACGGTAATTAATTATTCTTAATTACTTCTTAATTACTTTTACAATTTCTTTGATTTATTACACCAAGAAATAAACCCTTAATTACTTTAACAAGTAATTATCCATTTAAAATTACTTTTCAAATAAGTAGTTTCACTTATCTCAATTACCCCCTGTAATTTATTCATCAATTACTTATCTTAAGTAATTACTCTTATCAAACTTATTAAGTAAACATACTTAATCATTTATCAAGTGACTATCTTTAATTAATTAACCAATTAATTAACTTACTTGATCACATTCACCTCATAAATCAAAATCGAGTAATTCATCCCTTAATTACTCTTTAACAAAATTAATCTTTAATTACAAATTAATTATCTTCAAGTATTAATTAATAAATCTCAATTATTAATCAATCCTTTTAATACAAAGTAATCAATCACTAATTACTTTTATAATTAATTAATTAACCTTAATTAACTTATTAATTATCTATTAATCATTAATTAATAAAACTTAATTATTAATTAACAACCTTAACTTCAAATTAATTAATCCATAATTAAAATTAATCAATCCTTAATTACAATTATTTAACCGTTAATAATAGTTAATTAATTCTTAATTAACTTGCATTATAGATTAATAACCTTTTAATTATTAGTTAAGAAAACCCAGTTAAAACTTAATAAAACTTAATAAAGTATTAATTAATTACTATTTTAATTAACCCTTAATTACTTAATTAATAAATAATTTCAATTTAATTAATCATTAGTCATTACTTAAATCATCATAATTATTAGTTAATTAAATTAATAATTATACTTAATTAATTACTTAATTAATCCTTTTGAAATAATTAATTAATTAAACTTAAAATTTCTTAATTAACCAATTAATTATTATTCATTTAACTTAATTATCCTTAACATAAAACATTATCTATAAATAACCTTGAAACTTTACTTAACTTAATTCATTAATTAGTTTAAGATACAAAGTAATCATCAATTACTTATCCTTAATTATTAATTAACAATTCCTTAGTTAATCAATTATTTAAAACTTAATTGTTAATTAATAAATCATTATTCACTAACTAATTTCAAAATCATTTCCTTAAAATTCCCTTTTATGTTTCAAAATTAGTTTTGAAAATAACATAAAGGTTTTAACTTAAAATATTTAAATCATTCATACAAATTCATTCATATAAACAAAGCAATTCTAAGAAATAAATTTTCAAGAATTTAACTTAACTTAAATTATTTAAATTTTAAAACTTACTTTATTTTAAATTAAAATAATCTGGTTAACATTTCAATTTGGGTTTTAAACCATGTATTATTGAAACAAAACCTTGGTACATCATTCCTCTTTCTTTTCTTTTAGTTTATAGTTCAAAGTTTAGTTAGATCTAAAATTTAAAGAACCTGTACAGTTAAAACCACAGGTTACAAACCATACTAACTCGAGTTAAAACTCAAGACAAAAACCCTAAAACACGAAGCCACCTTTGAGTCATTTACCTTATACCCCGCTAATACCCAACAACCCAAACAAAACTCAACCCACTGACACCCAACATCTCGTGCACCTGCACCAGTGCTGAAACCACCTCCGGTCAACGACGACTCCACCGACACGTCACTCAACAACCCTACAAACCCCTACGATCAACAGAACTCCATTCCTTGCCTCGATTCAAAATCGAGTACCCAGGGTGAAACTGAAACCCAAACCATCATCAGAAAAATCCCCTGAACCTTCGCCACCGATCAACGATAACCCCTATAACTCCGTCTATGGATCGCCGACTCGCCGCGCTTCCTTCTCCCAAAATTCCTTCAAGCTCGATGCAAAAATGAAGATGCAGAAGACAAATTCCAAAGTTCGAACATAACTAGGTTTAAAAACAAAATCGAGCAATTTCAACCTCCACAATGGATTACAAACTCTTCAACAATTTTTTCCTTACTTCCCAATCCTACCCCTAGCTCCATCAAGAATCTCGAGCAACCCAGATACAAAGATCAACAGATTTTGGCAGAAACCCAATTTCCGGATAATACCCAATTTATCATTCAATACATAATTAAAATTTGAGATTTTCATTTTAAAATTCATATTTTCCAGTGGTACTTTAGTTTATATAATTATTTTATCCAAATTCAACATTTGGTTTCAAACATTGATATTAATTTGTTACTGCATTATTTGCTTCCACATAAATTTCAAATACCGGAACTTAGTTTTATTTTTAGTTCTTAGTTTATACTTAATCTAACTTATTTTTCTTGAATCAAAATCCTAACTGTTGTTTAAATAAAAATAGCTTGAAGATTTGATTTTTAACTGGAACTTTACAATAAGGAAACAGAGAGGAAAATGAAACCAAACATACACTATTTCAAACATAACAAAACCCATTGCATAATTATATCTACACAGAGGCAACTTTTATGTATATAAAATAAACATCATGTCAAACTTTCATGCAACAGAAAATTACTACTTAAATTTTTATTAAATTGTTTACTCACTTTCAAGGAGATGCAGAGCCTTTGAAAAAGAACTGGAACTTGCAAAATACTTTGAAGTTGAAGCTTTAAAAACAAAAATGCCTCATCCCTTTAATTTTGCTTTTCAGGTTTGCATTTTGAAAAAACTTGCAAACACTTAAGCTTGAAAATAAAAAAACTGGAGTACTGCAGGTTGCCTTTGACCCAGATTATCCACTTGCATGCTTTTGAAAATGTTTCCAGGCTTGATAACAGAGGGTTTTAGGATTTTGAAAACTGATTTACAAGTTTGAGGCAAATCTGAAAAGAATGTTTACAGGTTTTTGTAAACAGAGGTTGATGTTTTTGAGGAGTTGATGGCAGGATTTTGGAAAAAGTTTTACAGGTAAACAAATTTGCAGATTTGATTAGAGGAGATTTCAGGTTTGATTTGAGCATTTGTTTGAGGATTTCAGAATTTCATTTGAACTTGAGAGGAAATGATTTTTGAGGAACTTCAGATTTTTAAACTTGAATAATGGTTTCAAATTTTGGGTTTTGAGGATTGTTTGAATTGAGGAATGTCAGATTTGGATCTGCCATTGTTTTTCTTAGTTTTTGAAAAGAAGATAAAAAGAAAAATGAGAAAGAAGATTGGAAATGTATATAAGTAATTTTAGATTTTATTAAAATTAAAAAGAAAATGGAAAAATGACACATGTCTTTAAGTTACATTAATGTTTTAACACTTGTTGTCTAAATGATTTAGAACTTAACACTTGTCACATTGTATTTATTTTAATTCTAAAAGAAATTTTAAAAGCTTTTTAAATTAATTTCCTAATTAACTAATATGTTTTCTTAATTTAAAAATACTTTTCTAATTAAATTCCTAATTAACAAATAAATTTAATAATTTGTAAACACTTTTCTAAATTTATATAAATACAAATTTTTAAAAGAAAAGAAAATAAAAGCAATTATAATTTAAATAAAATTATATATAAAATATTGCAAACTTACTTTAAAATGCTATTTCAAAAAGCCTCTTTGTATTTATCCTTATTAAATAAATACATATCCAAATTTCTATCAATAAATTTCTACAAAAAGAAAAATATAAAACAAATCTTATTTTTGACTAAAAACATTATCTATATATTTTAAATTCAAGCTATATTATTATTTTATTTTAAGATGTATGTATATTTCCTTAAATTCAAATTTATATTCAATTCAAAGAAAAATTAAAAAATCCAAATCTAAAATCAATTTAAATAAATATAATACCAATTTTTAAATAAGCTCATTATTATTTATAAATAATTATCCTATTTTAAAATCAATTTAAATACACAGATATGTATATATTTAAACACACTTATTAACTTTGAAAACAATAAGTCAATTTATAATTTATTTATACAAACAAAATAATTATTATTTTAAAAAGCCAATCTATAACCATAATTAAGACATTATATTATTATTACTTGGTTATCTATTTTTGGAAAGAACAATTTTATCAGTTCAAATAATTTAAATTAAGACATTATCACATTTTAAATTCCTGGAAATTCCAGGATATTACATTCCTCCCCCCTTAAAAGAATTTCGCCCTCGAAATTTAAAACAAAGATAATCCAAAGTTTTGTTTTATTTCAACCAATTCAAACATTCATAATAGCCATACACTATCAATCAAACAAACAATTACATCCAAAAAACCAATTCAATTAAATAAATAACACTAGCTATCCGGACACAGATCCGGATAAGCTTCCTAAAATTTTCTCGAGTTTCCTAAGTACAAACACAGGGATACTTGCTCTACTAAACCCAAACTAGCTATACTGCTAAGCTACTGAGTTCATACTCAGCTAGTTCTATAATCTGCACAAGATACTAGACTACAGACATGTCTGATCAACCACTAAATCCTTCACAAAACTACTGGTCTAAAAACCAGTGATGGACCAAAACATGTACTCCCTTAGAGACACGTGAGATATTTTGAATTACAGTCTTCCAAACTAGCAATTCAACTCTTCAAACCAAAGCACTGATCTTTACAAAAACTCAGAAGAATCCAATATACCTCGGAGCTCACCTCATAATCTCACCAAATCTTATTGCTCCCTTTACCAGAGAAAACCTCAACAATATTGAAGCCTCCAACTTCGAATTCCAAATTCTTCCGTTTCTTAACCTCAAAACTTCTTGGATGATCCGAGCTGCCTACAGATCCTTCCTGATCAGCTCAACCTTCGCAGATCCTCCTACAAACAAACCTGATCAAAACAACTCAACAAACTGATCCTCATAAGATCACTCCAAAATCAAAACCAAACTTTACTATCAACAGTAGAAAACAACTTCTCCCATCCGGAAAAGACAGAACAGAATCACTCGCCAACTTGCCTTAGATCCTGATAAATAAATTCAGTAGAAACTCTCTAATCCAAAACACTGCAACTTCCAGTTGCTTCTACTCAAGAACAGCAGCCACCTTGCTTCCGCTGCACAACTCTGATATGGAGCAGATGAGAATGCCGTCGAAGAATACAGGCACAGACTAAAAACCACATCTCGAAAATAAAGTTCAACATAAATTCCAAGAAATACAGAGCTGCTTCACCAAACAATCATCCTATAAGTCAGCCTTCTACCCAGTTGAATCACCGGTATCACTCCTGTCATCAAGTCGATTCAGAACTCAATCTCCAATGCGGGCAAATCTCTAACTTTCCTGAAGATATATCCAGAAAATCTTCGACAATTCCATAACTTCTACATCCTCTAGAAATGCCACAAACCCAAGAAAAAGACTATCTAAGATAATCACCAAACCATCGCAAGTCACTTTTGCGATCAACCAATCCAATATCCAAGATATTGTTCTCTCTCCACTAATCAGAACAGTTTATCCTCGACCATCTAATCCATCGAAGGAACAAATCCTCACTGCTGCTTCTGATTTCCACTTCCAGGAAATGCTAAGCCAAAAATATATTCCTGCTGGAACACAGAACACTCCCGAGCTGCACCGCTAACATAGATGCCAAAGACTTCTTATCCAAAGCTCTTTGAGAAACTCGGACCTCCAACTAAACTCATACATCCTGCTGAACTCAGCTACAACACCGAAGCAGACACACTTCCTTAAACTTGCTCCGAAATGAAACATCTTCGGAGACATCCATAGTCACTACATCACATCACGTAGCTATTACTTCCAGAGGTTGCCAAGATACCATCACTCGTTTCTGCCTACCCGACAGATCCAAATCCTCTAAAATCCACTCACACGAGCGCAATCAAACCTACACTTCGAAGATGAACTCCGAACCTTAACAGGTTTCCTTCATAGATCAATGAAATCCTTACACCAAACTGCAAAGATTACTCGAGATGGTATTAGGTCTACAGTCTCGACAAATACGCTTCCAACCTCAAACATTCAAACTCCAACCAATGGTAGTCATGTTACACACACCACTACCTTATCTACCTTTATAACTTATGTTGGAAAACCCAAAAAGGTAACCCAATAGATAGGTAGAAATATATATATATATATATATATATATATAGTTATATATAAAAAATTACAAGTATGCACTCTCAAGAAAGACACCACTACAGAGCCTAGGTATTCGCTCAACCTAATGCTCTGATACCAGCTGAAACGATCCGACTTTCTTACCACAGAAAATCGCATCATTTTTAAGAAAGAAAGGGATAGAAAAGAGAAAAGACAGAGAAGAAAGAAAGAAACAACATCAGAATCTAAACAGTGGAACAAATAAATTATATTAATCACATTATATATTACATAGTATCATATACATCAGGGATACACAGCTAAAACAACACATACTAGACAGTTATAAACACCTGTCTAGTTATACAACTCGATACAACTTAATACAACTCAAAGACAAACGACTCAGGTAACACACAGCGGAATACTATATAGCTATACGCAGAAGCCTCCTGCTCCATTGCTCCTCTAGAATTCGTCAAGCCAACCTGAATTCCTCTGGCTACTCGTAAAAATTTGAGTACCCAAGAGTTTAAGAAAACAGAATAAACTCCGGGTCAGACATGTGTCTAGTGTGAGTAAACGGTTAAAGTTGCTTAACTTTAAAAACCTTTTGAAAGAAAAGGTATCACGTAAGACTTCCCGTACATAAACATGGAAAAGTTTTTACCTTACGCTAACCAAACATTTAATAGGAAATTCAGTGATATTAAAATAGATCTAGGGTTTTCAAATAAATATGAAATAGCTGAAATTGTTACATTTATTAAGTTCCAGCTACTAGCCACAAAAGTGGGTAATACAATCAAATCAGATGGCACTTATTGGATTTTGGATTCCATACAATGGCAGGGCTACTGGGGTACCGCCCGTCACAGTACGTGGCCTAGATCACCGTACCGAGGAGTACGTCCCCTCCGCTGCAACATAAGGCCGGAACCATTCCTTACTGAACAGTTCCGAATAAGACAAACCCGGCGGATGCAGCCATTCAACCGCCCACACAGCCGAAATAAAAGGGACTCTAGACAGGGATTAATCTCATCCTACTTGGGCATGACTCACTTAGCCTTGCTGCACCTTCCCTGTTTAAGCCATTCCCGGTTGATGAGGCTTGAGGCTACGATTACCTTTAGTGAACACATCACTTAGAATGCTCATCGTCCACCTGACGATGTTCTGAAAGCATTCAATCCATACAAGTTCGTTCCGGGTTCGAACGAAACCGAAGGCATTATCTCGTTACACCCCTTTTGGAATCACCCTCAGAGTTAACGACAATAACCCTTGCACTCTGAATCTTCATCTTCCCTTGAGACTCACGACCTATTGTTAATTTGGATCGATGTGGTTTTCGGATATCCAAATATGGAAACCCGATCCCGGTCTCATCGAAATCCAAAACGTATCTTTTAGGTCCAAGTAGTTTAAGGTTAAACAATTCAATTCAACTATCTATATACACACAGATAGATAATTCACAAGTCACAATTGATAATCACATTATCAAAATAAACAGATGATCCATAACAAAATAGGTAATCCATATCATCATCACAATAGATAATCTATATTACCATCACAATGCAACCAAGCATTCCTACCACACAACATTACTTATCTCATTTCTGAGATTACATCCATTCAAGACAATCAATGTCATCCATTCATACATAAGCAATTATTTACTCGATCACAACATAATTAATTTAAAATGAATTAAATTAACTATCTCTATCTCTAATTAATTTAAAGTGAATTAAATTAATTACTTCATCTATTAATTAATTTAAAATTAATTAAATTAGTTACCTTCATCACAATAAATCTTGTTTACTTATCCATTAATTAAACCAATTAATTAATCATTACCTTAATTAATCAACTTTGATTAATTAACTCTTAATCAAGCAATTAATCCTTAATTATTCTCATTAATCATATTAATTTATGAACCTTAATTAATTACTTCCATTAATTAATTAACTATAATTAATTACATTATTACATTAATTAATCAAGCTTAAATTAATTATTTTCAATTAATCAACTTTAATAAATATAAACAGTAATTAATTATTCTTAATTACTTCTTAATTACTTTTACAATTTCTTCGATTTATTACACTAAGAAATAAACCCTTAATTACTTTAACAAGTAATTATCCATTTAAAATTACTTTTTAATAAGTAGTTTCACTTATCTCAATTACCCCCGTAATTTATTCATCAATTACTTATCTTAAGTAATTACTCTTATCAAACTTATTAAGTAAACATACCTAATCATTTATCAAGTGACTGTCTTTAATTAATTAACCAATTAATTAACTTACTTGAACACATTCACCTCATAAATCAAAATCGAGTAATTCATCCCTTAATTACTCTTTAACCAAATTAATCTTTAATTACAGATTAATTATCTTCAACTATTAATTAATAAATCTCAATTATTAATCAATCCTTTTAATACAAAGTAATCAATCACTAATTAATTTTATAATTAATTAATTAACCTTAATTAACTAATTAATTATCTCTTAATCATTAATTAATAAAACTTAATTATTAATTAACAACCTTAATTATAAATTAATTAATCCATAATTAAAATTAATCAATCCTTAATTACAATTATTTAACCTTTAATAATAGTTAATTAATTCTTAATTAACTTGCATTATAGATTAATAACCTTTTAATTATTAATTAAGAAAACCCAATTAAAACTTAATAAAACTTAATTAAGTATTAATTAATTACTATTTTAATTAACTCTTAATTACTTAATTAATAAATAATTTCAATTTAATTAATCATTAGTCATTACTTAAATCATCATAATTATTAGTTAATTAAATTAATAATTATACTTAATTAATTACTTATGTGACGACCCGGCTTCCTACGCCCAGAAAACCGTTTTATAATTAAAGAAAGCAAGGGGTGAGAAAATAGAAAAGATAGAGAAGAAAGAACAACAATATCAGAATCTCACAGCGGAACGAATAAATTATAATAATCACATAGGTATTTATATAATATTTACCATCAATCAGAGTTATACAAATGATACATCACATACTAGACAGTTATAGACACCTGTCTAGTTATTACATCACAACACAATACAACTAAAAAAAATACGACTCAGGGATACCAACACAGCGGACTATAAACACACACACACACACACACACACAACGCTGAAGCCTCCTGCTCCTTTTGCTCCTCCAGAATTCGTCAAAGCTAACCCGAATCCCTTGGCTACTCGTAAAAATTTGAGTACCCGAGAGTTTAGGAAAACAAAATATAAACTCTAGGTCAGACATAGGTCTGGTGTGAGTAACAGGTTAAAGTTGCTTAATTTTGAAAACCGTTTGGAAACAAAAGGTATCACGTAAGACTCCCCACAAATAAACATGGGTAAGTTTTTACCTTACGCTAACCAAAACATTTGATAGGAAATTCAGTGATATTGTAATAGGTCTAGGGTTTTCAAGTAAATAGAAAATAGCCGAAATTGTTACATGATTAAATTCCAGCTACTAGCCACAAAAGTGGGTAATACAATCAAAACCGTTGGCACTTATTGGATTGTGGATTCCATACAATGGCAGGGCTACTGGGGTACCGCCCGTCACAGTACGTCGCCTAGATCAACGTGCCGAGGATCACTCCCAACCCCCTGCAACACAAGGCCAGAACCATTCCTTACTGAACAGTCCCGAACAAGATAACCCCGGCAGTTGTTGCAATCAACCGTCCACACAGCTGAAAAATAAAGGGACATCTAGACAGGGGAATATCTTGTCCTTCTTGGGCATGACCCACCTAACCTTGCTGCACCTCCCCTGTTTTAGCCATTCCCGGTTGATGAGGCTTGAGGCTGCGATTACCTTTTAGAGAATACATTTCTTAGAATGCTCATCGCCCACCTGATGATGGTCTGAAAGCATTCAATCCATACAAGTTCGTTCCGGGTTCGAACGAAACCGAAGGCATTATCTCGTTACACTCATTTTGGAATCACCCTCAGAGTTAACGACAATAACCCTTGCACTCTGAATCTTCATCTTCACTTCATATTCACGACCTAACGTTAATTTGGAATCGATGTGGTTTTCGGATGTTCCAATGTGGAAAACCGATTCCGGTCTCATCGAAATCCAGAACGTATCTTTTAAGGCCAAGTTGTCTAATTAGTCTTAACAATTCAATTCAATATTATCAATATACATACAGATAGATAATTCACAATATCACAGTAGATAATCACATCATCATCAATAAACAGATAATCAATATCATTATCCAAACAGATAATTAAATATTATCATACTTAAACCATACATCCATATCACATAGATATTACTCATATCTGAATTCACAATCAGCAAATGAAATATCAATATCATTCATCCATAAGCAATGATTTATGATCACAATCTATAATTAATTTAAAATGAATTAAATTAACTACTTCTACCTCTAATTAATTTAAAGTAAATTAAATTAATTACTCCATCTATAAATCCTGCTTATACAACCACTAATTAATTATAAATCAAACTGATTAATTAGTCTCTAGATATTCATCTTGATTAAACACCTTTGATTAATCACTTCTAATTACAATAAGTAATTAGTCTTTAATTAATTTCACAAATTAATTATCCTAAATATTTATAGTAATTAACATTTAATTACTTCATTTATTAAATAAATATAATTAATTACATTATCCTCAATTAATTACCTAAATTAATCACCACATTATTAATTATTCCTTAATTAATCCATTATAAATTACATCATTAATTATATTAATTAATGATCTCTAATTTAGATTTAAATTAAATTACTTTGGTTAAATTAATTAAATTAAATGATTCATCTTTAATTCAACTCAATTATTAATCACCCTTGATTAATAACATTCCAGTAATTAACTACCCTTAATTACTTATATTAATACATTAACTATCCCATAATTAATTATCTCCATTAATTTAATTCTCTGATTAATTACAAAAGTAATTATCCAAATTACTCCATTAACACATCATCTTTCACTAATTGTATTCAGTAATTAACATTAATTACTTCATTAAGTAATTATGCTCCATTGAATACACTAAGTAATTACCCTTATCAATTTATCAAATGATTCTCTTAAATTATTTAAACTAAATTAATTAACTTAAATTAATCATTTTATCAAAATTAATTACAATAAGTAATTAATTCTTAATTACTTTTATCAAGCAATTACACTTAACCACTTTACAATTGATTATCTTAATTAATCACATTAATTAATTATTAATAATTCTTAGTTAATTATCTTCATTAACTAATAACATTTCTTAATTTACTTCTTAATTGATCTCTAATTATAAATTAATCTAAAATTATTAATTTATAAATTAAATACATAAGTCATTTCTTAATTAACTTATTCATTAAATCATTTTAATATCTAAATTATGCCTAAGATAATTTATTTCTTTATTAATGACTTCATTAACACTAAAGTGTATTAGAACATTACATTTTAAATTTCAATTCAAATTCCATTTTGAATTTAAGATTCAAAATGATTATTTATTTATATTCACTTTATAATCTTTTAAATAAATGTAAATAACATTTATTACTTGCATAAGATAAACCTTTAAAATAAATTACTTAACTTTATTTAAACTTAAACTACCAAAATACATTAATATTTAACTTGCAAATTCAAGTTAAAACAATTTATTTTCCATTCAAAAATCTTAAATAAAAGAATCCTCAAAACCAAGTTAAATATTTATTGAAACAAATTTACTTTTCAAAACTATTCTATTTAAACTTATTTTTAAAACATTCATATTTAAAAACTGATTTAAGCTTTCAGATTTGAATTCGAAGTACACTTGTCATCAATTTATCTTTGATTTAAAACTTTGATTAAAACTTCCTTTAAAAAAACTTGTATTAAAAACTTGATTTTCAAATCCAAATCTATTTTAAAACCTTAAGATTCAAATATTCATTAGAATCAATACTTTTAAAATTCAAATTTAAACTACTGTTAGAGCTTTTGTTTCAAATTTAATTTTTATAAAAAATCTGGAAACAATCAGGTTTTTAAACTTGAAACTCAATTAAATATTTTAAACTTCATTTTAGATTTCAACATATAAAGTTGAATTCAAACTTCAACTAGATTTACACTTTGTTTAAATCCATTATTTATTTTTAAATAGGTTTCATTTGAATTTGTTGAAAAATCAAATTTTGCTTCCAGGTTCCTGCAAAAGCCTGAATAACCATTTACTCGACGCGAACCAAAACTGCACCGAGACTTTTCCTTCCTTACTTCGAGTCACATACTCGAGTGACTCGAGTATTCCCCCAGTCAAAAACTCTACGCATAGAAAAACACCCCAGCACTTCAATGGCACGGTGCACGTGCACCGTGGCCCCAGCCACCTATGGCCACCCACACGAACTTCAACACTTCGCCGACTACCACCAGATAACATCACGATCATCCAAACCCACTGTAGCGTCTCAAATCAAAATCAAGTAGCCTAAACAAAACCTGGAACACAACAGCTCTTCCCCCTCTTGAACCTGTCAACATCACTTATTCGACGCTCTGACCACCGGTGGCCTCCCAACTCCGGTTACCGATTCGACTACAACCCAACTACAAATTCCCAAAATCCAGTAACACTCGATCAATCATAAAACATGCGGTTGATCGAACAAACAAGCCCAGTTAAACTAGGGTTAAGAACAGAAATCTACCACCATCATCAACACAGGGATCAGAACACCAAACTGATAATTTTCCCACATGCTCCCGTCACTCCATTATCTCCAGCCACAAACCCGACCTCCCAATCCACTTAGATCACCAGAGACCCTCTACAGACCCAAAAACAATGATCACGAGAATACTCTTTAATTACTAAACACAAAAATGTGATTATAATTTTTAAAAATCCTAATTTTAATTTACTAATCAGTTTATAAACGTGAGTTGATGGATCATGACAATTAAATTTTGACTTGTTTTATGATTTGCTCTGTTGTTTCATTTTTTTCAGGCTTACTCAAGTTTATATTTAACTTTCCTATAAATTTTAAACATCCATCTATGCTAATCAAAAAACTTTTGATAAAGTCCTAATCCAAACAGCAAGTAAGTAAAAAGATGATGATTTTTAAATCAAACTGATACTTGAAGCAAAGATCAAAATGCTACAGGAACAACTATGCACATACATACAAAGATAAAATAAACAAATACATACCCAACCATACATATTAAAGACATCAACCAAGCAACCATATCTTAAATTCAAACTTTTAAAGGTGGTGTTACTCACCAATGAATGGAGATGGATAGAGCACTTTTATTTGGAAAGCTTTGGACTTCAAAACTGGAAAATGGTTTCTTTGATTTTCCTTAATCTTCTTGTTTGTAGTTGAGTTGCAAACTTTATTCAAGTTGTATAAATGGAAGTGTTTGTTGTTGATGCTTCAGTTGTAAATATTATTTAAGTTTGTATAAATGGAAGTGTTTTCCATTAATTCTTTGTTTCAGGTTTGATATGCTATGTTATGTTGAACGAATGAAAATATAAGAAGACATGATATATATAAAGAAGTTTCAGGGTAGGTGATATCTGGGTTTAGGCTATTTGCAGGTAGGTGATAACTGGGTTAGCAAGTTTGCAGTAACTATTATTGTGTTTTGTTTTTATCAGGCAAGATTTTATCAAATGGGGGCGGAAATGATGTGAAAAAAATTCGAATTGACTGCTAATAAATGAAGTCATTTAATGCTAATGTACTTAATGTCTCTTATTACTCATTCTTATGTATAGATTTTTTTTTTGCATTTCTCTTACAAGCAACCTGCATATTTTATTTTCTTTTATTTCTTGCCTGAGTCTTTATCTACAAGCTATCAGCATTATATTTTATTTTACACAAACCTAGTTTGCTTCATACTTGATGTTCATAGATATAAAGTTGTATAGTCCTTGTTTATTTGCCAACATAACTATTTTACAGACATGATCACATGCTTTTGTATTTTACATACATATTATAAAATTTGTTTTAGTCATTTTCTTTGGTTTATTGCTTTATTTACTTATTATTTCTTATTCTTATGTTAATATTACAATTTCTTAAGTTTATGTATTCATACTTATTTTTATAACCATATATTTGGTTTACACTTATGTTTCATATTTATAAAGTTTGTTTTATTTTTAAACATTGCTGAAAGATTTTAAATTTTAAATTTATAAATCATAGCTTTCCAAAATACATATGTGTATAACTAAATAAAATTAAAATAACAACTTCTATTTATTTAAAATCCATTGTAACGATATTACATTATTCTTATTGTTTGTTCATTATTAAATTAAAATAATTCATAAATGAAATTATCACTATATAAATAAATTACTTATTTAATCAAACTATATTTAAAAAGATAATAGAACAAACTTTTGTTTAATTTTAGACTTAGGCTAGAATAAGTTCTAATTATTAAACATTTATCTTAAGTATTTAAAACCATATAGTTATTATTTATAACTAAATTAAATCAAGTTTCAAAATTATCATAAATATTAGAATTAGAAAACATGTCTTTATTTATTAATTTAAAACAGAGCTTATCGATTTATAATACATACAAATATATACATTATAAATAGATTTAAATTAGCTTTTAAAAATAAATTATCAGTTAAATATTTATTTAAAGAAAAATTATTAAATCATTTTAAATCTTATTAACAAATATTATCAAATCAATTTAATTTTTAATGTAGATTATTAAATTGATATTGCCCCAAATTTCCGGGATGTCACAACTTAATTAATCCTTCTTAAATAATTAATTAAATTAATTAATTAAACTTAAAATTTCTTAATTAACCAATTAATTATTATTCATTTAACTTAATTATCCTTAACATAAAACATTATCTATTAATAACGTTGAAACTTTACTTAACTTAATTCATTAATTAGTTTAAGATATAAAGTAATCATCAATTACTTACCCTTAATTATTAATTAACAATTCCTTAGTTAATAAATTATTTAAAAATTAATTGTTAATTAATAAATCATGATTCACTAACTAATTTCAAAATCATTTCCTTAAAATCCCCTTTTATGTTTCAAAATAAGTTTTGAAAATAACATTAAGGTTTTAACTTAAAATATTTAAATCCATTCATACAAATTGATTTATATAAACAAATCAATTCTAAGAAATAAATTTTCAAGAATTTAACTAAACTTAAATTATTTAAATTTTAAAACTTACTTTATTTTAAATTAAAATAATCTGGTTAACATTTCACTTTGGGTTTTAAACCATGTATTATTTAAACAAAACCCTGGTATATCATTCCTCTTTCCTTTCTTTTAGTTTACAGTTAAAAGTTTAGTTAGGATTTAAAATTTAAAGAACCTATACAATTAAAACTACAAGTTACAAACCATACCAACTCAAGTTAAAACATGAGACAAAAACCCTAAAACACGAAGCCACCTTCGAGTCATTTACCCTATACCCCGCTAATACCCAGCAAACCAAACAAAACTCAACTCACTGACACCCAACATCTCGTGCACCTACACCAGTGCCGAAACCACCTCCGGTCAACGACGACTCCACCGACACGTCACTCAATAACCCTACAAGCCCCTATGATCAACAGAACTCCATTCCTTGCCTCGATTCAAAATCGAGTACCCAGGGTGAAACTGAAACCCAAACCATCATCAGAAAAATCCCCTGAACCCTCGCTTCCAATCAACGATAACCCCTACAACTCCGGCTATGGATCGCCGAGCCGCCGCGCTTCCTTCTCCCAAAATTCCTTCAAGCTCGATGCAAAAATGAAGATGCAGAAGAAAAATTCCAAAGTTCGAACAGAACTAGGTTTAAAAACAAAATCGAGCAATTTCAACCTCCACAATGGATTACAAACTCTTCATCAATTTTACCTTTCTTCCAATCCTGCCCCTAGCTCCATCAAGAATCCCGAGCAACCCAGATACAAAGATCAACAGATTTTGGAAGAAACCCAATTTCCACATAATACCTAATTTCTCATTCAATACATTATTAAAATTTGAGATTTTCATTTTAAAATTCATGTTTTCCAGTGGTACTTTAGTGTTAACTCTCAATTTCCTACGACTCAAAAACTGCACGACTCAATAAGAAAACGACTCAAGGTGGGCGACGACTCAATGGACAAACAACTCAGTGAGTTATCAACATAACGAGTTAACAGATGCACGATTCAACGAGTCAAGAGGATGGACGACTTAAGGGACTGTCGACTTACCAACTTAAGGTTTCTACGATTCAAGGGAAACAGCAACTCAACGGACCAAGAAGTCTACGACTTAAGGAAATCTACGACTTAAGAGATGTTGCCTGACTCAAGAGGGAAATAAGTTACCGACCTAAAGCTGTCTATGACTTACGACCTAGCATGAGTCGTAAACGACATAGGCAAACAAAGCGACTCACATCTCAGAGAAATCCGCGACTTAATGCCTCTGCGACTTAGGATATGTCATGTCTCAGGGAAAGATTACGAGTTAAGGAGCTAACGACCTAACAGGATTAAGACCTAAGCGACTTAGGTCATGTCACGACTTAAGAAAGTTCGCGACTTAAAGACGTCACTACCTAAGACTTAGAGAGCAAGTTCAATACCATGCCGTAATAAGATGACCCGTTGACGACTTACGACCTAGTTTAAGTCGTACACAACCTAAAACTACAGAGCCAAGATTTTAGTGCTGCCTCACTTTAAACCGTGACCTCTTAACTCGCGAACGAGTTAGGACTTGTATCCAGATGAATGAAGAAAAGCTCAGAACCACTACACCTGCTCCACTGCCTGTGAACCTTGTGTCGAGTGCGACTTACGACTTTCCATGAGTTGTACACGACTCATGACTTGCGAAAAACTTCTGCCTAGAATTCTCTATAAATAGAGGGCTAACTCCAACATGAAGGGGACTTTTTTGGATCATTCTCTTCGTGACATCAAGGCTCTACTATCTTCAAGACAATCTAAACTCCATCACTACAAACTCACGCAAGAGTCTTAGACAAAACTTCACACAAAGATTCGACATATCCAATCATGGACTCAAAAAACTCTGTGGCATTGAAGTTCTTCCTATCTACTTGTCTTTTTGAATTGAGTTGGATTGTAATTGAAAGAGATTGTAATAAGTTGTAATTCAGTCAGCAATAAAAAGGATTGAAGTGGACGGAGGCTTGATCATAAGCCGAACCACTATAAAACTGCTGTTGTTTACTGTTTTTTCTACAGTTTTCTGCTTATACTCTGTTCTCGAATCATCGGGTGGTGCTTTCACAACTACACTTTACACACCGGGGTGTTAGCGTTCAAATTTTAGCGTTAACATTTTTGGTGCTTTCACTAAGAATCGAACTCAGGCAAATTATCATCATTGCTCCACGAAAGTTTATTGAAGTAGTCTCTCTGAAAACTAGAAGTTTATCTGAACTCATGGCTCCGGGGAGAAGGAGTAGATCTGTTAGATCTGGAAATGTTCAAGAGGGAACTTCCGCTTCCCCAGTACCTAATCAAGCCATTCCACCTGTTGGGGTTACAAAAGCGGAGTTGGATGCTGTAATCTTAGGGCTGAACCAGCAGATAAATGCCCAAAGTGCACAATTGGAGGCTCAGAATGCCCAAAATGCCCTAATTTTGAGTAAGTTGAACGATTTGCTTGGGGTAAACCGTCAACCAATAGGCAATGAAATGAACTTTGCTGGCAACATTCATGATGCTGAAGAAAGAAACATTCCTGAGAGGGCTGCCAGCCCCTTTGAGCAGACATTTCTTGAAGTTGGTGGATCTAAAGCTCGAAATGACGAGGGGTATCTTTCTGAAATGGTTCGACAAATCATGAAAGAGAGCATGCAAAGGAATGAAGACGAGAAGGAATGGGGTTTCGCTCCAAGTAAAACCCCGTTTACCGAAAGGATCTTAAAATATGAGTTCCCAAGGAAGTTCGTCCCTCCAACTATTCCAGCTTACAAGGGAACAAGTGATCCGAACGAATTCTTATATAAGTATGATTGGCACATGACAGATGCCAGAGCTTCTGATGAAATAAAGTGTCGATATTTTCCTGTATATTTGGAAGGCGTAGCTCTGCTTTGGTTCACCAAGCTACCAATTCGGTCTATAGATCAGTTTTCTGACCTAACCCGGAAATTCAAGGAGCAGTTCAGACTATATGCTTCAAAAGCCGAAGATATCATGTCGTTGTCAAGTTTAGAACAGAATCCAGGGAAAACTATCAGATCTTTCTTGAATCGCTTTAATATAGCCTGGCCGAGGTAGACAATGCAGAACCACGGATGATCTTGACCTATCTGATGAGGGCCATCGACAAGTCGAGCGAATTTGGAAAATGGCTTAATATGAAGGAACCAAATTCCCTTGAAAAATTCTACAAGAAAGCAGATGAGTTCATACGCCTGGAAAGCCGTCCTGTACCGGTAAAGGCAGTATTGGAAAAAGCTGAAGATAACGTTGTTGCTCCACGCAAGAATGAATCTGTAGGACAGAAAAGGGAAAATAACGATGGGAAGAAACAGAAAAATCTGAAGAAGCCTCGTTCCTTCAAGCCATCGGAATATACCCCTTTATCAGATACGCCGGAGCGTATTTACCTTACCACTAAAGATTCTATTGATTATCCTAAACCTCCCGTTCTGAGAACTGGGAAAAAAGCTGTACAAAGCCGAAAGTTTTGCCTCTTCCATAATCAACCCGGTCATGATACTGATGAACGCCGCCAATTGAAAAATTTGATTGAAGAGTTGATAAGGGAAAACAAGCTGCAGCAATTTGTGGAAAAGAATAGCAGCAATCCTGCTTCGTCTAGTCAGGGGCAACGAGCTCCTGTTCATCAACCCAGGACAAGTGAGAAGACTGCAGGGCATGAATCCGGAAGGCCTGTTATCAATGTCATTACGGGAGGACCTCACCCAATAGGCAGGAGCTGGGGTGAGATGGAAAGGTACACCCGGGCTTTGAAATATGCACCGGCCGAAGAAGATGTCTTTGTTTTGGAAGATGCTACGCTCCTGAAACAACAAAGAACTTTCAATGATGATATTGTGTTCAGAGCCAGGGATTCCACAGGTGTTGAAGCTCCTACCTTGGATCCCTTAGTCATCTCGGCTGGTATCGGGCCAGCTATTGTCAAAAGAGTTCTCATTGATTGTGGCGCATCCTGTAATATCCTCTTCAAGAAAACATTCGACCAAATGAAGATCCCTATGGTTGATGTGCAAGCCTCGTCACAAAAAATCCCTGGCTTCACTGGGGAGCCAAAGCAGCCAATAGGAACCATTGATTTGCTTGTAGAACTCGGAGAGGGAGAAAGAAAAGTAGTCCGCAAGCAGACTTTTGTGATTGTTGACGAATTTTCCACTTATAATGCTTTCCTTGGCCGTCCAACTCTTGCAGCGTTCAAAGCTGTTCTGGCCCCATGGTGCCTCACTATTAAATTCCCCACAGACAATGGAGTAGGAGTTATAAAAGGGGATCAAAATGCCGGGCGGGAGTGTTATCTGACAGAGCTGCGAGAAGCAAGGAAAAGAGAAATGGGAAAGGATGCGGCAACCCCAGTCCGCATCAAAGAACCAGCCTTGTATCAATTACAGGGCAGACCCTACACTGGCGAGCACAGCGGAGCACGAAAAGAGATGGATCCTAGAAAAGCCAGTGCAGGGGAGAATAGAGTGGTACCAGTGGAAACGACAGTACCAATACCTGTTGACCCGAAGGACCCAAACAAGGTGTTGAATGTGGGTTCAAAACTTAATGCGTCAATTCAGAATATGTTAATATCTTTTTTACAAGCAAATTGGGATGTTTTTGCTTGGACTCATGCCGATATGTGCGGAATATCCCTAGAAGTACCAGTACACGCTCTGAATATTGATCCAAAATTTACACTTGTGAAATAGAAAAAGGAGAACTCAAGGTCCAGAAAGGTCAGCAGCGTTAAAAGAAGAAGTTGATCGGCTCATGGAGAATAACTTTATCAAAGAATCTACCTATCCGAATTGGGTTTCAAATCCAGTGCTGGTTAAGAAAGCCAACGGAAAATGGAGAGTGTGCATCGATTTTTCAGATCTAAACAAGGCCTGCCCCAAAGACTGCTTCCCATTACCCAGGATCGATCAACTGGTAAATGGAACAGCGGGACATGAATTGTTATCTTTTATGGATGCCTTCTCCGGATATAACCAGATCATGATGGACGAGCCAGATCAGGAGCACACGAGCTTTATCACCGATGTTGGTCTTTACTGCTACAGAGTTATGCCCTTTGGGCTGAAGAATGCGGGGGCAACCTGCCAAAGACTTGTTAATTCTATGTTCAAACCACAATTGGGCAAGACTATGGAAGTCTACGTCGACGACATGTTAGTAAAGTCTAAGAAAGCAGTGGATCACATAGAACACTTAGCAGACATGTTCGCAGTCCTCTGAAAATACGGAATGAAGCTTAACCCTTTAAAATGTTCATTTGGAGTAGAGTCCGGAAAGTTCTTAGGTTTCATCGTGAGCACTAGGGGCATTGAGGCTAGTCCAGCTCAAATTACCGCCTTAAAAGAAGTCAAAGCTCCTAGAACGAAGAAAGAACTACAAAGTCTCAACGGAAAAGTCGCCGCCTTGAGTCGGTTCATTTCCAAAGCCACTGATAAATGCATCCCATTCTTTGATGCCCTAAAGAAAGGAAAGAAAAACTTTGATTGGACTCCCGAATGCCAAAAAGCCTTTGATGAATTGATTCGCCATATGGAAACGCCTCCAATACTTTCTAGGCCCGGCGATGGTGAGGATCTTCTTATATACTTGGCAGTATCATCTCATGCTTTAAGTGCAGCGCTGATACGAGAAGACAAGAGGATTCAACATCCAGTTTACTATATGAGCAAAAGACTCACTGGGGCAGAGATGAATTACTCCAAGTTGGAAAAACTCGCCTATTGCCTACTGATTGCATCAAGGAAGTTGAGGCAATATTTCCAAGCTCATCCTATCAGAGTCCTCACTGATCAACCGTTAAAGCAAGTCCTGTTTCGCCCTGAGACTTCGGGTCGTCTTCTAAAGTGGAACAGTGAACTCAGTCAATATGACATCACTTATCATCCCCGAAAGGCAATCAACGGACAAGCTTTAGCGGATTTCATCGCAGAATTCACAGATAAGGGTAACAGTGAGGAGGAAACGATCGATGATTCCCCAATCCAATGGAAGTTATATGTTGATGGCGCAAGAAATGACTACTGTTCTTGAGCCGGAGTTGTACTTGAGACCCCTGAAGGTCGGTCATTATGCTATGCACTGAGGTTGGAATTTCCTTCAACGAACAATGAAGCAGAATACGAAGCTCTTATCGCTGGCTTGAGAATCGCTAAAGAACTAAACATCCGAGCATTACAGATCTTCATTGATTCTCAGCTTATTGTATGCCAAGTCAAGAAGGAATTCCAAGCGAAAGGGGGAAATCTGCCTGCCTACTTGTTAAAGGCTTGGGAACTCTTGTGTGACTTCGATCATTACACGATAAGCCATATTCCTCGAGAAGAAAACATGAAAGCAGATTCTCTCGCAAAGTACTCTAGCACAGGCGAAGCTCAATTTCTGGGGTTGACTCCAGTGGAAGTCCTGTCGGCTCCAAGCATTGATGAGATGGATATTGATTGGATCATGAGTGTGTCTCAAGAGCAAGAATCATGGATGACTCCAATAACAGAATATCTACTCAATGGCTCTTTACCGGAAAATTCAAAAGAACGACAGAAGCTACTGAGGAAAGCCTCTCGCTATATAGTCCAGGATGGCCAATTATACCGACGGGGGTTCTCAATGCCGTTACTTCGATGTGTATCCAGGGAAGAGTCCAAAACAATCCTAGCTGAGGTGCATGGGGGAGAATGTGGTGATCATTTAGGTGGTCAAACTTTAGCAAAGAAGATTCTCCGATACGGATATTTTTGGCCAGAAATTAATCGAGATGCAGCAGATTATTCCCGAAAATGTGACAGATGCCAAAGATTCGCCAAAATTCCTAGAGTACCTTCTACTGAACTCACACGGATGGTCAGTCCATGGCCGTTTGCAATATGGGGGATAGACCTTATAGGACCTTTACCAACTGCCAAATCTGGAATCAAATATGCCGTTGTTGCTGTAGATTATTTTACTAAATGGGCTGAAGCAGAACCATTGGCTACGATCACCACTAAGAAGATGATAAATTTTGTGACTAAAAGTATCATTTGCAGGTATGGTGTGCCTCAAAAGATAATTACAGACAATGGTACTCAGTTCGAAAGTGAAGAATTCCAAGATTTTTGCAAACAATTCAAAATCTGAAAAAGCTTCTCAGCAGTAGCCCATCCGCAGGCAAACCGGCAGGTGGAAGCAGTAAATAAAATTATCAAGTCAACCATCAAGAAGCAACTCGAAAGAGAAAAAGGTGGTTGGGTCGAAAAGCTACCACTAGCACTATGGGCATACAGAACTACCCACAAAACTGCGACTGGGCATACTCCGCTTTCATTGGCATACGGGTCAGAAGCAATGATTCCGGTAGAAATAGAGGTCCCTTCACATAGAAGAATTCATTTCAATCAAGCGAAGAATGAAAAACTATAGCTTGAGGCACTAGATCTCCTTGATGAAAAAAGAGAAGAGGCTGAGCTCAGAATCGCAGCTCATCAGCAAAGGATAGCCAGACATTTCAATTCCAAGGTTCGCCAACGCAGCTTTGAGATTGGGGATCTAGTCCTAAAGAGAATCACGACGGCGACAAGTGTGTTTGGGCCAAATTGGGAAGGACCATATGTCATAGGTCAGAAGCTTCTTGACGGCACATTCAAACTCGCTACTATCGAAGGAGATCAAATTCCAAGGGCTTGGAACAGTAATCATTTGCGTCCATACTTTACTTGATAGCTTTGTTGAAATATTGTAAAAAGAATTATGAATGTATGATCCTTGTAATTGAAAGCAATTGTAAAACTGATGCAAGTGAATAATGAAAGACTATAAAGTGGATGTAGGCCCAAATTCTTGGCCGAACCACTATAAATCTTGTGTTTCTTATTATTATTACATGTTTGCTTTATTTTCGATATGAAAAGTACATTAAATGTATTGCTGAAATGTCAATTTAAATTTTTGCAGACAATGAAAATAAAACTTGCACATTACAAGACCAAGTGATTCTGGTTATCATTCAGCAAACAAATTTCGAGTCACAAAAGTCCCGAATTCAAATCCTAGATAGGAAGTGCTTCAATTGAACGACCAATGATTTCGCCGGAAACGGGCCATTGCTCATAAATTGAGATCGTTTGAACAAACAAACATCCAATTAAGAAGCTTATGCCCGTTCTCGTGAACTTGCCTAACAAAGAAGTATACTTCTTTGGATTAAACAAACTACTTGTAAGAGAAGGGAATGCGAGCTTGAAAAGGAAAATAGAGGATCGCTGAAAAGGCATAAGCAAGTGGACAAGGAACAACTAAAGCCCTCTTCGGAGGCACAAGTCCACTTCGGAGGCACAACTCTTCGGAGGATAAAGACCTCTAACGAGGCATATGCCGCAAAAAAGAAAGTTCTCTACTCAACAAAAAAGATTGGAGGAGTCATGACCCTCCAACCATGAGAGAGTAACTTCCAGGCAATCTTCGGAGGCACATTTCACCAGGAGTTGAAGTGCGACAGCCGCTCTTCGGAGTTTCACTTCACCAGAGTTGAAATGTAAAACAAAATAAAATCCCTCTTCGGAGGCCCATTTCAGCAGGAGTTGAAGTGCGACAGCCGCTCTTTGGAGTTTCACTTCACCAGAGTTAAAATGCAAAACAAAATAAAAGCCCTCTTCGGAGGCCCATTTCACCAGGAGTTGAAGTGCAACAGCCGCTCTTCGGAGTTTCACTTCATCAGAGTTGAAATGCAAAAAAAAAAAGACCTCTTCCCAGAGGCACAGTAAGACAGAAAGACCTCTTCCCAGAGGCAGAAATGAAAAGACCTCCTCCCGGAGGCACAATCAAGTAGAAAGACCTCTTCGGAGGCACACGTTTCGCCAAGATTGAAATAAAACTTCCAGGTGTTGAAACGTGAAAAAGTCTTCCTCAGAGGTGAAACTTTTCAAAGAATAACTTTAAAAGGAAGAATGAATTACTTATTCTAGAAAATTCTCTTCCTCAAAAAGAAGTTGAAGTACCTTTCAAATACCCGCTTTACCACATAGAAGATTTCATTCAGTAAAATGTGTATATGCACAAAATAAAAAGTGATATCTTCGAAGGATGAAGCGTAGAAACTTATTTGTACTTTTTTTTAACGAAATAATATTCCTCCAAATGTGGAATAATTATTCTTTAAAAAAAAAGTCCAAGTTCCTCATAAAATAAAATATTACAATGAGCTTATGGTATAGGGGCAACATGGTATAACTACATCGGTAAAATTGCGCTCGAACAATATATACCACAAGCTCACTGCAATATCGTACAAAGAAACTTGTACAAAAATGAATAGTAAATGCATTCTCAGATGCAGACAGAAGTTTGTACAAAGAAGAAGAATCATTTTATTCAACACTATTTTATACAGGTACAGGTTCCAAAGTAAAAAAGGCAAAAAGTGATATGAAAGCCACAGAACCAGAGCCATCATTTCTTCTTCCGCCCACCTTTTGAGCCCGCACCTGGCCGAATGACCAACTTTTTAGGCCGGCTTGTAAGGGTAGGGGATGAAGGAGAAAGGGGCTCGGTCGGACTTTCTTCCGTCTCTTCTTCGCCAGTTAAAGATCCCTTCTTCTTCTTCTTCTTGGAAACTCCCTGCTTTCCTCTCTTCTTGGAGGAAGACCCACTCCCTGGAGAAAGAAGTTTAGATAACGGTTCAGCGTCGGAGCCAGTTGGTTCTTGAGTCCTTTCGATTCCTTCAGTCTCTTCTCCTCTCGGATCTTGAGAAGCAACGGGATCATCTAAGCCGTGAAGAGCTTCTATTTGCTCCTCTTGTGACCCGGGTTGCGAGGCAGAAGGAGGAGTGACCTTAAGAGGCGAAGAAGGAATAATTGGAGGAGGAGAAGCCTGAACAATGCCCGACGTTTTCTCTACAGAAGGAAAAAAGTTCAAGTTAGTAAAAAGCGGAGATAAAGGTTCGCTGAGATTCAAGAAGTAGTCAAAAAGCTCATCAAGTTCGTAAGAAACAGATGAGCAGTCTACTTGGGCAAGATTGTCGGTAGGGTTACCTGCAGAAGTCGGTTCCTGACATCAACTTCGTAAGCCTGTGCCTCGGCACTCTCGCCGCCTTCATCTCCACCTTGTATGCTTGTGATCTCAATAGTAACTTTAGTAGGAGATGGGGAATGAGAACTAGAACCGATAATGTCAATTTCGGCTGAAGGAGAAGGTTGAATTGGAGCAGTTGAGATGATTTTTCCTGAATATTCTCCTGACGCTGTTTCGACCCTTAATTTTGCAAGCTGTTCTCTCCCCCTAGCGAGAGCGGCACGAGCATCATCATCAAGATAGTGCTCCTCAAGAGCTGACTCAGCATAGCCAGCGCCGCTACCACCAAGCATGTCGAGTGCGGCCTCCCAAACTTCAGCCAGAGTAATTTCATACTTGGGGCCTAGAAAGGCGAGGCTACCGCGCCCCAAGATGCTATGCAGGTAGAAATCAAATAACGTTGAGCTGATGTTGGTCCTCGTTGCCTCGTGAGATTCTTCAGCTGCAATTTTGCCGGCAACGGCCTCATCACGCTCCATTTCAGCTTTAGAAAGTTGAAGCTTAAGCATTAGAATCTCCGCCTCTTGAGAGCTGTTCTTCTTCCGAAGCTCTTCAATATCAGCAACATAGCCCTCACTAATTCTTTTCTGCACTTCAAGCCTTTCTTCGGCATCTCTTTGGCTGGCGTGAGAATCTCTCACTTGTTTTAGGAGCACTTCTTCTTTTTGAGAATACGAAGTAGAGGAAGCAGCAATCTCTTGTTTCAGTTCTTCAACTTTTTCTTCAAGCTCTTCATTGTAAGAAGCAATGCTCCTCATCTCGGTGTCATGTTGCTCAAGAACCTTTTGCCATTCGGCTTTATCATTTTCCATAGTGAGCATGGCCTCTATGTTTGCACGATTAACCCTTTGGAGCTCGTCAACAAGTTTCTGCCAATTCGACATCCTCTCAATATCAAGCTTGACGGCATCGAGGTTTCGTAACATAGCAGACTTGTCAATGGGGACCAAGTCAAGGTCAAACCTTACTCCCTTCAGACACCACTGTGGAAACCGACTTTGCAAAGTGGCCGGACCCGGTCCAACTTGGAATTTGGGCCTGCTAATGATTGTTTGGATGTCTGTCTTCCCGAGAGCGGGAGAGCCGGAAGGAATGTCAAGCGAGGCAGGGGTAGTAACCTTTTCAGGAGTTGCAGAGGTGTGCTTCTCACCATGTCGGGCTCGCTTGCTCGAATCTTCAACCATATGACTTTTTCCTCTATCATCATGGGATTTTCTTTTATGGGAATCGTCGCCTCTCTGCGAAGAATCATGGCGCTCCTCCCTCTCTCTTCTTTCATGGCGCTCCTCTTGAGCCCTCTTCTCTTGAGCCTTTCGAGCGGCTCTTTCTTCATCAGATTCTCTGTAAGAGGGGAGGTAACGCCTGTAATCATATTGGCTACGCCTCCCGTAGCGCTGGAAATCATCATAGTAGGATCCGCTATGCCCCATCAGAGGATCTGAAAAAAAAAAGAGCTAAATTTTAGAATTCTTCAAAGCACAAAAAGTCAAGAGCGTAAAAGTGCCGAAAAAATTCTAAATGTGTGTGACGTGCGAACTACGCGCATCAAACTACGAACCACTCTTTAATTGAGGAGTGGTTGTGGGTGTAATAGTTAGCGTCAACTCTTGAGTTGACGGAGTCTGTTGCAGGATAGAAGTCGCTTCAACTATTGAAGAAGAAACCCCGGTAGTGATAGGATCATCTTTAAAGATCTCTTGCGAGGTGGCAAAGAGGTCGCTCAGCCCTTCGAAAGTATCGTTCCTGCTCTACTTGACAAGGCTAGTTTTCTCGGCTTCTTCGCCAGATTTCTGTGACAGTCGGGGAGATCCCTGGGGCTCTTCTTCCTCAATAACCGGGGCAAGTTCGACAGATGGCCCCACAACATCAACAGAAGTGGAGCACTTCACTAGCGAAGCCTCGGGAGCAGGTCCTTTTGGTATGGATGTGTCTGTAGAAACCGGGGCATCTGATGCTTTAGGGGGGAGTCTGGAACCTCACAGGGGTGTGTGGAGCGAGAAGGGTGAAGAAGTCCGAACTGGTGAAGGAATTCATCGTTCAGCAAAAATTTCATATCCCATTCTTCAACCGGTACTACTACAAGCCTCTCCAGAGTTAGCTTGTGACTAGGATCTCTACAAGGAGGGGGAAGCGCTGAAATAAAAAAAAAAAAGAAATGATGATGAAGTTAACACTTGGCAATTCGAACTTCAAAAGACTCAGAATATAGAGGAGGTAAAGGTAGATGATCTTACTTCCTTCTCTCCACACAGCATAAAACCCCGGGGGGCAACGGACATAGAAAAATTGAGTTAAGAACCCATGGGCAGTATCAAGGAGGCCAACGATCAATTTCCGATTTCGTGCGCTTCTCACAACGGTAATAGAAGGATGATCCTTAGTCCTAGTAAAGGAGCATAGGAAGCAGATCTCGTCAAAGCTTGGAAGTCGGTCAAATGTTCTCCTAAATAGCACACATAACCCCATCAGAATGGCATAGCCATTAGGGTGTAGCTGGAATGGGGAGATAGCTAACCGAAGAAGTAGATTCTGGAGAAAGTTGTTGAAAGGGGGAATGGCCCCGCTTACGCACATTTGCCGATTAACCGCTACGAAGCCAGTAGGCGCCACATCAGCGGTGTCACCTTTTCCAGGGAAAATGGCGTCTGCTTCAGCGATGCCAAACTGACCACACAACTGACGAAAAACTTTGTAAGATAAGGTGGTGGGGGCTCTTTCCGGAGGATTGACTAGTGAAACCGGAATAACAGCTGCCTCTCCAGCTTGAACTGTTGTATCTTCTTCCTGAGAAGTCATTCTACACAAGCAACTGGATATTCAAATGTGAAGGTGCACGTTTCCTAAAAGTGTGAAGTGTCGTGCAAAACTAATAAAAATAGCAAGTAAATATAACTGGAATTAAACTAGTCGATGATTGATCGATTACAAAATTTCAGAACTTGTTAATATAAAGTTCAAGCATAATATTAGTGCAGGCTGCTCAGTTTCAATTGACTATTTCAGTATTGCTGTAATATTTTACTTGAAATTGGTGAAAGCACTTCGTTCACACAATTTATTTGAGTTAATTATCTGTTATTAACTAATCTGTCATTTGACGTGGGCAGTCGATGGCAGTATATTTGTCCCATTTTTCTGCAAGTGTTGTAACAGGTTGATAGCCTCAAAGTTAGAATAATCTGTAAAGAAACACAACAAAGTTCAAGCAGTATATTCTGGCAATTCAAATTGGAAATACAATTAAGTTCTATCAACATCTCTAAGTTTTCAAATTTTGTTCAAATCATTGAGTCACAGTCCGAAGAGTTCCCTAAGTCATAAGTCGTCCACGACCTAAAAGTTGAGTCGTCCACGAATTATAAGATAATTCTTTAAGTCTTAGCTCGGCTGCAACTCAAGGCTAAGTCGTGCACAACCTAGAGGCCAAGTCGTAAAGTCTCAAATCAAGACAGAACAAATGAAGTGCAAATGAAGCTAAGTCTTAAGTCGTCCAGAAGTAAACATAACCTAAGCGGTTAAGTCGTATGCAACTAAGGTCGTGGGGGATCTTAATTCAGTCACTTCGAAAACTATGCAAATTGGCAAAGTCGCAAAAACTTCACGATATCTCTTCTCAACCCACTGATCCTTCTCCAACCCAATAACCCGTTATCTTCCTAACTCCCAACCCGTTAACCCATGTAGGACGATATCGCCTCCACTAAATTCATGGATCAACTGAATCGAAATATGGTGACCCATCGCCTTCTCCTTGCAAGTCATCTAAAAAATCAATCAAACTGCTTCAAGCTTGTCAGCAATCGATCATAACGCGATTCAAGAAGAAGCCTGATGTGAGGATTCAGATTGAGGTTGGAAAATGGGAAATCCATGTTCGAAAGGTAACACTAATTGTGAAATTGAGCGAGCGATGAGTTTACTTACGCAGTGTAATGATGAAGGTGGCAGGAACTTAATTGGTGATAAGGTGAACTGATCGAATTCGTCCCTGAAAAGCTTCGAAGGTCGTTAATGGCGGAAGTAAACACGGAAACGAGTAGGTGAAGAAGGAGCGACCTAAACCTTTTATATCTCTAGGCATAGGAATTTGAAATGGCACACGAGTTAAGATAAGTCGAAGCACACGACCTACGACTTAGGCGTGTACTTCGAGGGGCAAATGTTAACTCTTAATTTCCTACGACTCAAAAACTGCACGACTCAATAAGAAAACGACTCAAGGTGGGCGACGACTCAATGGACAAACAACTCAGTGAGTTATCAACATAACGAGATGCACGACTCAACGAGTCAAGAGGATGGACGACTTAAGGGACTGACGACTTACCAACTTAAGGTTTCTACGATTCAAGGAAAACAGCAACTCAACGGACCAAGAAGTCTACGACTTAAGGAAATCTACGACTTAAGAGATGTGGCCTGACTCAAGAGGGAAATAAGTTACCGACCTAAAGCTATCTATGACTTATGACCTAGCATGAGTCGTAAACGACTTAGTCAAACAAAGCGACTCACATCTCAGAGAAATCCGCGACTTAAAGCCTCTGCGACTTAAGATATGTCATGTCTCAGGGAAAGCTTACGAGTTAAGGAGCTAACGACCTAACAGGATTAAGACCTAAGCGACTTAGGTCATGTCACGACTTAAGAAAGTTTGCGACTTAAAGACGTCACGACCTAAGACTTAGAGAGAAAGTTCAATACCATGCCGTAATAAGATGACTCGTTGACGACTTACGACCTAGTTTAAGTCGTACACAACCTAAAACTACAGAGCCAAGATTTTAGTGCTGCCTCACTTTAAACCGTGACCTCTTAACTCGCGAACGAGTTAGGACTTGTATCCAGATGAATGAAGAAAAGCTCAGAACCACTACACCTGATCCACTGCCTGCTGACTCTTGAACCTTGAGTCGAGTGCGACTTACGACTTTCCATGAGTCGTACACGAGTCATGACTTGCGAAAAACTTCTGCCTAGAATTCTCTATAAATAGAGGGCTAACTCCAACATGAAGGGGACTTTTTTGGATCATTCTCTTCGTGACATCAAGGCTCTACTATCTTCAAGACAATCTAAACTCCATCACTTCAAACTCACGCAAGAGTCTTAGACAAAACTTCACACAAAGATTCGACATATCCAATCATGGACTCAAAAAACTCTGTGGCATTGAAGTTCTTCCTAGCTACTTGTCTTTTTGAATTGAGTTGGATTGTAATTGAAAGAGATTGTAATAAGTTGTAATTCAGTCAGCAATAAAAAGGATTGAAGTGGACGGAGGCTTGATCATAAGCCGAACCACTATAAAACTGTTGTTGTTTACTGTTTTTTCTACAGTTTTCTGCTTATACTCTGTTCCCGAATCATCGGGTGGTGCTTTCACAACTACACTTTGCACATCGGGGTGTTAGCGTTCAAATTTTAGCGTTAACATTTAGTTTATATAATTATTTTATCCAAATTCAACATTTGGTTTCAAACATTGATGTTAATTTGTTACTGCATTATTTGCTTCCAGATAAATTTCAAATACCAGAACTTAGGGTTATTTTTAGTTCTTAGTTTATACTTAATCTAACTTATTTTGCTTGAATCAAAATCCTAACTATTGTTAAAATAGCTTGAAGATTTGATTTTTAACTCGAACTTTACAGTAAGGAAACAGAGAGGAAAATGAAACCGAACATACACAGCTTCAAACATAACAAAACCCATTGCATAATTATATCTACACAGAGGCAACTTCTATGTATATAAAATAAACATCATCTCAAACTTTCATGCAACAGAAAATTACTACTTAAATTTTTAGTAAATTGTTTACTCACTTTCAAGGAGATGCAGAGCCTTTGAAAAAGAACTGGAACTTGCAAAATACTTTGAACTTGAAGCTTTAAAAACAAAAATGCCTCATTCCTTTAATTTTGCTTTTCAGATTTGCATTTTGAAAAAACTTGCAAACACTTGAGCTTGAAAATAAAAAAAAATGGAGTACTTCAGGTTGCCTTTGACCCACATATCCACTTGCACGCTTTTGAAAATGTTTCCAGGCTTGATAACAGAGGGTTTCAGGATTATGCAAACTGATTTACAAGTTTGAGGCAAATTTGAAAAGAATGTTTACAGGTTTTTGTAAACAGAGGTTAATGGAAGGCTTCTGGAAAAAGTTTTACAGGTAAACAAATTTGCAGATTTGATTAGAGGAGATTTCAGGTTTGATTTGAGCATTTGTTTGAGGATTTTAGAATTTCATTTGAACTTGAGAGGAAATGATTTTTGAGGAACTTCAGATTTTTAAACTTGAATAATGGTTTCAAATTTTAGGTTTTGAGGATTGTTTTAATTGAGGAATGTCAGATTTGGATCTGCTATTGTTTTTCTTAGCTTTTGAAAAGAAGATAAAAAGAAAAATGAGAAAGAAGATTGGAAATGTATATAAGTAATTTTAGATTTTATTAAATTAAAAATAAAATGCAAAAACGACGCATGTCTTTAAGTTACATTAATGTTTTAACACTTGTTATCTAAATGATTTAGAACTTAACACTTGTCAATTGTATTTATTTTAATTCTAAAAGAAATTTTAAAAGCTTTTTAAATTAATTTCCTAATTAACTAATATGTTTTCTTAATTTAAAAATACTTTTCTAATTAAATTCCTAATTAACAAATACATTTAAAAATTTATAAACACTTTTCTAAATTTATATAAATACAAATTTTTAAAAGAAAATAAAATAAAAGCAATTATAATTTAAATAAAATTATATATAAAATATTGAAAACTCATTTTAAAATGCTATTTCAAAAAGCCTCTTTGTATTTATCCTTATTAAATAAACACATATCCAAATTTCTATCAATAAATTTCTATAAAAAGAAAAATGTAAAACAAATCTTATTTTTAACTAAAAACATTATCTATATATTTTAAATTCAAACTATATTATTATTTTATTTTAAGATGTATGTATATTTCCTTAAATTCAAATTTATATTCAATTCAAAGACAAATTTAAAAATCCAAATCTAAAATCAATTTAAATAAATATAATATCAATTTTTAAATAAGCTCATTATTATTTATAAATAATTTATCCTATTTTAAAATCAATTTAAATACACAGATATGTATATATTTAAACACACTTATTAACTTTGAAAACAATAAGTCAATTTAGAATTTATTTATACAAACAAAATAATTATTATTTTAAAAAGCCAATCTATAACCATAATTAAGACATTATCTTATTATTACTTGGTTATTTATTTTTGAAAAGAACAATTTTATTAGTTCAGATAATTTAAATTAAGAGATTATCACATTTTAAATTCCTGGAAATTCCGGGATATTACACCAATGCACCTGCATTTTTAATTGATCATATGAATCGAGTTTTTAGGGATGTTCTAAATAATTTCGTGTTGGTTTTCATTTACGACATCCTTATTTATTCCAGGTCTGAAGAAGAGCATAAACAACATTCGAAAGTCGAGTTAGAAATGTTAAGGAAAAGCATTTTAAAGGCTAAGTTTTCTAAGTACCACTTTTGGCAGTCAGAAGTCAGATACCTTGGTCATGTTGTATCAGGAGATGCCATTTCAGTTGACCCGGCTAAGGTAGCTGATGTGCAAGACTTCAAAAGACACCAAACTTCCATAGAAGTAAAAAGCTTTTTAGGGATGGAAGGTTATTATGGGAAGTTCATAAAGGATTACTCTATGATTGCCTCTCATCTAACCAAGCTGATGAAAAAGGATGTTAAATTTGAGTGGACTCCGAAGTGTGAAGGAGAATTCCTTGAGTTAAAGGAAAGATTGACTAGTGCCCTGGTTTTTGCTATTATAGATGGAGGAGAGAGGTTGACTATTTATACCAATGCTAGTAGAGTTAGTTTGGGTGTAGTGTTAATGCCAAATCGGAAGGTTATAGCCTATGAAAGTAGATAGTTAAAGCCTTATGGGAAGAATTATGGAATCTAGGACTTAGAACTGTTAGCCACAGTACTTGCGTTGAAGATGTGAAGGCACTACTTGCTGGGTAAGAATCCTACTATTCCTATTTATTTTATTACTAATCTTTAAGGAACCTACTAGTAATTCCTTCTTTAAATAGATGAAACGTTTGAGCTCTTCACTGGATCTCAGGTCCGTAAAGTACCTTTTCACTAAGAAGAACCTAAATTTGAGGCAGCAATGATAGTTGGAATTTCTGTCGGCTTATCAATTTAGATATTTTATACACACCAAGAAAAGCGAATATGGGGGCAGATACTTTAAGCTGGAATGTTGTTTTGGCACTCTTGGAAGTTAAACCAACTCTTTTGGAAAGGATTGCTTGTAAGCAAAGGGAGGACGAGCGTTTAAGGGTTAAGGGGGGTAATGTTCAAGTTTTGAGTTAGATAAGCATGTTATACTACGTACGAATGAAAGGACCTATGTCCCCAATGTTGGTAGCCTCAGACAAGAATTTTTTTGGCATGTCAACAATCCAAAGTAAGTGTCCTCCCAAGAGTGTCAAAGATGCATCGAGATACGAATTGGGTGTTTTGGTGGAAAGGGATGAAGAGGGAAGTTTCAAAGTTTGTCAGCAGATGTTTGATTTGTTAGTAGATAAAAGGAGATCACCAGAAGATGACCAGTTTATTTCAATCCTTGGAACTACCAAATTGGAAATGGGAAATTGCATCAATGGATTCTATTGATGGTTTACCCTAGACCAGGAAAAGGGAATGGTGGTATGTGGGGCATAGTAGATCGGTTAACGAAAGTTCTCACTTTATTCCTAGAAAGCCGACAAGAACTACAGCTTCTTTGGCTGAAATTTTAGTGAGAGAGATTGTTCGATCGCACAATGTCTCAATGAGTATTGTAAGCGATCGAGATCCCATCTTCACTATTCTATTTTGGGAGGCGTTGTAAGCAGCTTTAGGAACAAAACTAAGCTTGATCACATCATATCAACCCCAAACGGATGGACAAACAGAAAGGGTGAACCAGATTCTAGAAGATCTTCTGAGGGCACGTATTCTGGATTTTGGACGATTGTGGGAAGATCATCTCCACTTAGTAGAATTCTACTACCACAATAGTTATCAAGCAAGCATCAGCATGGCACCCTACGAAGCACTATGTACATCCATGCAAGTCACCGGCATGTTGGATTGAGACTGGAGATAGGATAGTAGTTGGACTAGATATGATCCCAGAAGCTATTGAAAAGGCTGCAGTGATAAAGAAAAGGATGAAGGAAGCCAAGGATCGATAAGTTATGTTGATAAAAGGAGAAGAGATTTGGAATTTGAAGTTGGAAACTCTGTATTTGTGAAAATTTCCCCAATCAGAAGAGTTTTTCGATTCAGAAAGGCTGAGAAGTTGATACCCGGGTATATTGAACCTTTCACAGTTATTAAAAGGATTTAGCCACTCACTTACAAGGTTGAATTATTAGAAAGGTTGTTGAGGTCTATAATGTTTTCCATGTATCCTATTTGGGAAATTTTTTTTATGACCCTACGTTTATTTTAGAATCGTCATTTCAAGACGATTTGAAGATGAAACCGAACCTGACGTTGGTTAGACATCCAATTCATATTGTGGATTAGGATGAGAAGAGGTTGTGCAATAAGGTGATGAATTTAGTAAAGATTTAATGTAGTGAGGATCCCCAAGATTGCACATGGGTGACAGTAGAATACATGAGCGAAGCCCATCCAGAATTGATGTTTTGATAGTCATTTTTGTTGTATGTATAGCGTATGCATTTTTTTGCTATGGATGCTTAGTGTATGTTTGTTGTATGGTTTTTATGATATATAATATATGACATTTTTGTGTTATTTTGAGTTATCTCCTTGTCAACTAATTTCATGACAAAATCCTTTTATGGGGGGAGAGTGCAACGATCTTCGAATTAATCACTTCAAATTTGGATATTTAAATATATTTTTTATAATTAATTAATATATTTAACTCAAATAAACTCCTTTTAGATAATAACTAATGATGGCAAATTGCTTTTAAATTTTGTTTACAAAAATAATAAGTTCAAACAAAAATAGAAAATGTGACCAAAAATCATTTTCCAAAATTTCAATTTTTCGATGTCAAAAAATTACTATTTAGTAAGGTTTTAATTTACTATTATTTAATAAGGGTTAAATTTATAAGGGTTTTAAATCACTTTGTTTCTAAAATACCTATTTTTTTAAAATTGTTTTTATTTTTCAAAAATGTTTTAAATCAAGGGATTTCTTTGTTGATTACCCTAAGTAACCTCAACAAAATGTGAAACCAAAGTTAATGTGGTGACACATTTATGAGAAGTAAGTCATCCCATAGTTAGCATCAAAACCGATGAGTAGGCTATTCCTTTATCAGTGAGATCTAGTATTTATTTTAAGGCGAGGGATAGCGTAAGGTTGAAATATTGGAAGTGTGATAGATATTGAAGGGTTAATTCTTACCAATGCATCATTTTAAGTTCAGTATATGGCTATCCGCATGCGAACTTTGTATAATTAAAAATATAAGTGACGTAAAATGTCAAGTCTTTGAAAACATTAAGTACACATGGTACAATGGCATGTTGGCTTAGGAAAAACGAAGGGGGACAAGGGAAAAATGGGAGGGATGAAGGAGGGAGGATGCATGGTGAGGTGGCAAGCTAAGAGATGAGGGTATGTACCTTAAGGTCATTTTGGTAATTTTTAATCTATCCTTATGTATATATACCCATTCCTAATTTTTTTATACCATTTTCTCATTTCATTTCCACTTTATAAAATTTCCTTAAAGCACTTAACATATTTACTTTGCCTCCTATTAAGTCTAAATTCAAAAATCCTAACTCTTTTCCACTTTAAATTCTAGAAAACCTCTTTAAGCGCCTTCTCCTCCATTTCTACTCCACTTCCCCTTTCCAAAAAAAGCTCCACTACCATCCACCATCTAGGTTGAGCATTATAACCTCAAAGGACAAATCATTTTGCATCCAAAACCCCACAAAGACTCTTGTTTTCCAAGCTAGAAGCAAAGGCCGAGGCTATGTTCGAGTTATAGAAAAAGTTAGCTTAGTTTCATGAAATTTTGGGTAGCAAAATTTTCACCTTTGTTCAAAATATTAACTTTATAAATGACGTATATTGTTTAGTTTAATATGATGATTATTTTAGTAATTACGTATTGAATTGGTTATTCCTAAATATGCTTGGAAATGATGTCGATTTTGTTGTATACAATTATGTTATATGTGGAGTAGTTAAACTTGGAAATCGACGGTTAAGTGCAGTATATTAGTAAAGTAAGATCTTTCTTATGTTTAGAATTATTTTGTTGTGATGTGGTTGTGATGTTGGCTATGGTCTTGGTATATGTTGTTCATCCTAATAAAGTTAGCACTTTTGCTAACTTAAGCGACTTATGAAGTAACTTTTTAAAAGGTTTGGTATGTAAATATGTATTTAAGTTTAAAACTTTTTTAGTATTCAATAACACATCTTTATTTTTAAAAAGTAGTAATTTTTCTAAGGTGTAAAGTTTCAAGATTTGGAAAATAAAAATTCAAATTTTGGAAATTTCGGGTCGTATAGCCGTAGTCACCATAAGTGCGGTTCATGAAAACGAACTCTTTTCGAAATCTATGTATGTTTTCATTTAGAAATATTTTGGAAAATGTTTTAAAACTTATATTAATTAATATAAAGGTAATTAAGATTTATTTATTTATTTAATGAATGATTATTTATTTAATTAATTAAGTAATTAGTACTTAATCGCTGGTTAATTATGATAATTAATACTTAAGTGTTAATACATTAAGTTAATTTTAATGAGTTAATTAATTAACGTTAATTATTATTTCATTACTGTAAGTGTAAATTATTTTATTTATCTATTAAAGATTAATTATTAATTACTTATTTATTAATGAGATTTAATTAATTATAAATTAATTACCGATTAGTTAAATCTCATTAAGATGTTAATTAGGACTTAATTAAGATTTAGATATTATTTAATAAGGGTTTGATTTATTACTTAATTAATAAATAAGGGTTTTAAATAGCTTTGTTTCTAAAATATCATTTTTGTTTAAAACCATTTTTCTTTTTCAAAAATGATTCAAATCAAGGGATTTCTTTATCGATTGCCGTTAAGTAGCCTTAAACAAATATGAAAACAAAGTTAATGTGGTGACACATTTATGGAAGATAAGCCATCCCATGTTAGCGCTAAAAGCCTATGAGTAGACTGATCCTCTATTTGTGAGATCTCAAATTTATTTCTAGGCGAGGGATATACTAAGGCCGAAATATTGGAAGCGTGATAGATATAGGACGGTTAATTCCTGTTAATGCGTCATGTTTAAATTAAGTATATGGTTATCCATTTGCAAACTCTGTATAATTACCCAAAGTAGCGGATTGTCCGTTATTTATAGTTGACCAGTTTTAACTCAGGATGTTGTCAAGATTAGAGTTCTCCAATGAGAACTCTAATACTCGTTATATACTTCCAAAAGAGCCGGAATTGAGTTAGCCGTGAATTATCACTTAGTTTGGAGATACTATTTTCAGATAAGTATAATTTATTCGAACCACTCCAAACAAATAACATTTTCGATGGATCGTTATAAAGTATGCTATGGAGATGCACTATTCTTCCTAAAGGTGGTTCCAAAATGGAAGATAATAAATGTTGAATGTTTATTTGATCTTGGAAAAATGTATAGATGAATGATAGCGTTGCATTGGTTATTTGGAGGGCAGTGTTTGCATTCCAAGATAGTCTGCTAGAAGAAAAGGTGAACGTAACCTCAGGTCTCACACCCGAGAATGACTAAAATTAGAGGATATGCTTCAAGGCTATGTGGTACACTACCATTAAGGTATAATCATCACCCAATCTAGATTGATATTATAGGTTATATGCTTGGGGCCCATTTAGGTTGTTGATCTCAACCAGGGCGATGACATGTTTGGCACTATCCAGTAAGGGGTTCGGTCGGTCTTGACTCATAGTGAGTTAGTGTAAGGCTCTCGGTGTATTTTATCTAGAGATAAACTATAATAGGCAGTACCACAGTGTCCTATCGTTGATGGAATCAATTTTCCACTACATGCCTTTCCGGACTTAGTTATGTACCTATTATGCTAGAATTTAATTAACATAACAATTTCAGCTATGGTTCCATATATATTTTAACTCTAGACATTATGATAATATTAGAGGATTTTATTTAGAAATGTTTTGGTTATCGTAAGGTAAAATCTCGTCCGTGTTTTTATGCAACGTGGTCTTATGAGATACCTTATTTTCGAAAGAGTTTTATAAAGTTAAAACATATGCTTTACTCACACCAGACCCATGTCTGATCCGGAGTTTTATTTCTTTCCCTTAAACTCTCTTGTACTCAAATTTTTATGAGTAGCCAAGTACTTAAATTCCTTTGGAGCATTTTAAGAAGCAGCATGGAGTAGGAGTTCTCATCATCATCTAATAGTTATGTTTTGTAAATTTGATGTGACATTTTGGAGTAACCATATGTACTATTCTGAATTGATGTATATGTATCTCTGACGTTTTTTGAAAAAAAATCTATGTTTATTTTCCTCGTCTTTTATTTTCCTTAACCCACAACCTATCTCGAACACTTAGATGATCGATACATGAATCTCAAGGATGTATTATGTGTCGTTTTTAGGTGTAAGAAAGGTGGATCATTACACTTGATATCAAAGCATTGGTTGAGCAAAAACCAAGCCTTATTGGGGTCAACTCATTAGAGATAGGGTTAGTAGCACCCCAAAAATAGTTCAGTTTTTAAGCGTCTGTTTCCACGCTGTTCTGATCATCATTTCTATGTTTGGGTTTATGCTCTTTTTCCTAAGATAATCTCATCTACGTATTATAAAGATATCTTACTTTATTCTGGTTGTAAGAATGTGCATGAGAAAGGGATGAGGAAAGGGAGATAATAGAATAACAACCATAACTGGAAGAACCCTGAATGCTAGAAGAGATGGAATAGTTGTTGAGGCCGTAGCTCTAGTACAACCATGAGCAAAATTCGCAACTCCGTGCAAGGACATCACAAAACTAGGAGGAACACCTTTCTACGATACTAAATCCATCATTGAAGTACAAGCTTGGATACTGTAACAACCCGCATATTTAACGATTTCATATTTAAATGTTTAATTTAAATATAGCGTCGTTAGTCAGATTTAGGTCCAAAAAGCTACTTTTTGCAAACGGCCGAATTGGAGCTCGAAACCACTTCCATTGAGTCCAAAATGGCATTTGCGATCATTTTGAGTATAATCTTTGATATGTTTAGAGTTTGTAAAATTTTGCCCCTTTTTCTACTTGGGCTTGAGTTTGGGTTCAGCCCCAATCTCCTCTTAACCCTCTAGCTCACTAACTCTTCATCCATTCATCCTTATTTCTTTCCTTTAGCTTAAGAAAACTGAAAATGGGGGAAAGAAAGAAGAATTAGAAACTCTAAGCCCTAGTTCCATTTGCAAACTCCAAATTCTTGCTTGAAATTCAAAGAGAAGGATAGGTAAGCCTCCTCTTCATCTTCTCCATCTCTTCTCCTCTTCAATTTCAGAAATTCCTAAGCTCTAATTTGGGAAATATATGTTTTGGTTCTTATATTGAAGATTGTAGAGTTGAAGTGAAGAGTGGTTAACCTCCTTCTTGTGTTTGTGCTCTCATCTTTGTTGGTGTGCAAAAAGGTGAGATTTTTATCTCACATCTATGACTATAAGCATCTTTGGTCGTTAGGTATGAATTCCTAACAATTATTCATGTGCAATAGCTTTTGATTTGGATTGGTTTTGTGAACACTGCAATTTTTGGTGTTTTGAAGTCAAAAGTTCTAAAAATCATAACTTTGATGTTGTAATCATGTTTTTTGGAGGTGCATAAAAGAGCCAATAGTGCTGGGTTGTCATATGACATAAACCCATAGCATCCATCGCTCGTTCGTTTGCAATTCACTTGGATTTTTTTGCCTTGGGCTTGGCTTATTTTTGCCTACAGGTGGATTTCAACGTCTGAACTCTAATTTCAGACGTCTGGTTTCAAAATTCAGACGTCTGGTTTGGAAATCCAGACGTCTGGAATTGATCCTTGGAAGACGCAAAAAGGCAGAGACAAAATCCAGACGTCTGGAAATCCATTCAGACGTCTAGTAGTGGTTCAGACGTATGGAAGGTAATTTCAGACGTCTGAAATGCGCAGTTTTGCCTATTTTGGCTAATTTTGAGTTAATTTCCAACTTTTATCGATTCGTGTTGATTCCAATTAGTTGTTATTGCATATTTGACTTTGATGACTTGTTTTTGACTTCGTTCACGGGTTTTATAAATAATCTCTCTAAATCGTATTAAAAGCTCCCTTCTCCAAATTATAAATTCTGTTTATAATGCACACACACAATTTCGCACTTCGAGGGAAGTGGAAGGAAGATTAAATGGTTAGGTAAAACACGGACCATGAATCCGTGCGTTTGTCTTCCCGATTCATCCCCGACCTATTCGATTGATCATTTTGACCTTCGGGTTTGGTTTACCGATGAGATGAGGTAAACTTTGTACTGCTTTGAGTGTGAAAATGACTGACGGATAGTAAACCGTTTAGTGCGAACAAGTGGTTATGGGACGCACGTTAACACTTTTTGGATTCCTTTTCGAGAGTTGTAACACATTCCGCCAGTTAGTGGTGTCCAGTACTGGGCCTCTGGACCTTCACCACTACAGTTTGTTGCCTTCAGGTATGTTGCCTTCGGGTACGTTGCCTTCGGGTTTGTACCTTCGGGTTTGTGCCTTCGGGTTTGTTGCCCTTTAGTATCGCTTCCGATGTTGGTCGTTATGAGCCGCATGGGTGATATTGGGTTGCCCTTTAGTATCGCTTCCGATGTTGGTCGTTATGAGCCGCATGGGTGATTTTTGGTTGCCCTTTAGTATCGCTTCCGATGTTGGTCGTTATGAGCCGCATGGGTGATATTGGGTTTGGAGTCTTTGGGCTCATGGATCCTTGTTTATACAGTACTGAGCTCGTGCAATTTTATGATGTTTCATTGATATGTATATTCCCTTGGTATCGCCCTTCGACGTTGGTCATTTTGAGCCGCATGAAGTATAGCGATTACCTTGTGGAACTTGTATACCTTATGAGTATTTGTTATTTGCATTTTGGCTTGATTTGGGATAATTGTATCCTTTGTTTATCTATGTCGCCGATGATATGAGGCTTGTTCTATATGATTCATCTTGTGTTGATGATTATGTTATCTCTTTTAGAGATATTTGTTATACTTTGTAACCTTGCAGGTTTATTGTTGTTCAGTTTATCTAACTGATTTGTTTAGCTAGACTGACCCGTGTAATTTTTACTCGGGTCAGACCGAGATGTTTCAGGTTAGGTACTTTGGACTTTGCCTATTTTGCTTCCGCATGGACTACTTCGCTAGCTTCTTTTTGTCAAAGCTTTTGTGTAGTCCTATTATGTTGAAACTCTGATATTTATTCTTCTGGATTTGTCTGTATATTGTGGTTGGCTATACCACTTGACATGTATTATTTCGTATACTCTGCCATGTATCGGTATATATGTATATGATGGTTTACTGTTCGGTGATGTTTCCTACATTTGAGTTGTTATATTTTGTTCTGATAGATCCTCCAGCCTCCTATGGTTTTGTTTTAAGTATTCATTGGATATGTAGATCGGTTTGGTGTGATTATTGTCGACGTATTTAATAGATAGTTAAAGCAAGACTGTAGATGGTCGCTCTATCCTGCCTTATTCTCCATGTTAGTAGACGGTATTGTCTATTAATACTCTTTGCTAGCGTGGGCATAGAGGTGGGGCGCCATAGTTTGGTATCAAAGCTGAGTTCAAAACAAAGTATGATAAACACAGAATAGAAGCACATATTACGATACGTCAAAGTGTATAAGTGATACAAATCTTTGAATCATCGTGTCTCTCTATTCCATCAAGGTTATATAGAATTTGGGAATACGTCTAGGAATGCATTTTATTCTGTAGTATTCCATATTGTAATATCTACCTTGTGAATAATCTCGTTCTTATCTTACTTTCAGCGTATGGCTGGAAGAGGCAGGGGACGACGTTCGGATGCTAGGATATCCAGTGGCACACATCCGGATGGCGTTTATATGTCTGCCGATCAGTTTATGGAGTTGTTTAGGAGCACTCAGCCTCCAGTTCCTCCTCGAGTGTCTCCACCTCGCAAGTCTACCTTTGCACGTCAGTGCAGTGATTTCGCTCATCTTGGAGGAAAGCCGTTTAAAGGCTCTGAATCCGTTCTTGAAGTCCAAGCTTGGTTTCGCACATGCGAGCGTATCTTCTCTCGTATGGATCTTTCTGACCATCATAGAGTTCTTGTAACTTCTAGCTTATTACAAGTGCGTGCCCTTGATTGGTATGAGCTTCTTATAGCCGAAATTGATGAGTCTACTCTTTCTTGGACTCAGTTTCGGGAGCGATTTGAACTCAAGTTCGTTCCTGAATCTGAAAAAGTTTTATTGACCCGTCGCTTCCTTGAGTTGAAGCAATGGAAGGTCATCGTGTTTCAATTTTCCCTACTGTTCCTGGTGGTGCCAAGTATGGCAAGCTTAGTGCTGCCAAGGCTTCTGAAGGTCCTTCTCAACCCAAAGGTATATCTCCATCTATTTTGGAAGGTTCAATTTTATTTCATGATCATAGTATTCGAGTTCTTTTCGATACGGGTGCTTCACATTCCTTCATATCGAAAAAGCTCGTCGATGATTTATCTTTGGATGTTTCTTGTATGGTTACTTCTTTAAGGATTGTGAATCCTATTGGGGGATCCGCGACCCTTAGTTTGCTTTGTGATGATGTTGAGATTGTTTTATGTGGCTTTTCTTTTCGTGCGAGTTTGCACGTTATTTCTTGTTTGGTATTTGAATTGATTTTGGGTATGGACTGGCTGGTAAGTTATGATGCCAGGATTATTTGTTCGAAGAGAATTATATATCTTCGACATCCGGATTCGCCTACTCAGCTATCTCTTATTCTTCGGGATGTGGATAATTCCGAGATGGCTTTATATTCTCTTGACTCGCGAGATGATGATGATATATCTTGTATTCCTATTGCTTGTGACTTTCCGGATGTTTTTGAGCCTATATCGGGTTTGCCACCCAAGTGGGCAATTGAGTTCCGCATTGATCTCATTCCAGGTGCGCAGCCAGTTAGTCGTCCTCCTACGAGGATGTCTACAAAGGAAAATGAGGAACTCAAGAAGCAGCTTTTAGAGCTTGAGTCCAAGCAGTTGATTCAGTCCAGTTTTTCTCCATAGGGGTCCGCGGTCATCTTCGTGAAGAAATCTGATGGAACTCTTACGCTTTGCATTGACTATCGCAAGCTTAACGATTTAACCATCAGAAATAGGTATCCATTGCCTTGGATTGATGATATGTTCGATTTATTGAGTGGTGCTAAGTTCTTTTCTCAACTCGACCTTGCCACAAGTTTTCATCAATTACGAGTCGCGGAGGACTGCATACCTCTTATAGCTTTCCGCACTCGATATGGTTCTTTCGAGTGGCTCGTTATGCTGTTCGGTTTGACCAATGCTCCTGCTTTCTTTGTAGATCTAATGAATCGAGTATTCCGGGAATATCTCGACTAGTTCGTCCTTGTATTCATTGATGATATCCTTATTTAATCTAAATCTGAAGCCGAGCATGCTAATCACTTGAGTATTGTTTTGAGCACTCTCCGTCACCATCAACTTAGAGCCAAATTCTCCAAGTGCCATTTTTGGGAGAATAAAGTTATGTTCTTAGGCCATGTTGTATCTTCTGACGGCATTTCGGTCGATCCCTCAAAGATCGAAGCCATCCAGAATTGGAAGAGGTCTGAGAATGTGCATGAGATCCGTAGTTTCCTTGGATTGGCGGGTTATTACCGTTGGTTCATTAAGGACTTTTCCCGTGTTGTGCTTCCTCTCACCAACCTTACTCGGAAAGGCATTCGTTATGTTTGGTCGGACAAGTGTGAAGCTTCCTTTCAGACATTGAAGGAACTTCTCACAAATGCTCCTATTCTTGTGGTTCCCGAAATGAATCATAATCTTATTGTCTACACCGATGCTTGTGGTAGTGGTCTCGGTGTTGTTCTTATGCAGAAGGATCGGGTAGTTGCGTATGCTTTTAGGCAACTGCATTCGAATGAAGTTCGCTATGCCACTCATGACCTTGAGTTTGCCACCATCGTCTTCGCCTTGAAGATTTGGCGACACTACTTATTAGGCAAGCGCTTCATTCTCTATACCGATCATAAATCCTTAAAGTATTTGTTTACTCAGAAGGAACTCAATATGAGACAACAACGTTGGCTCGAGTTTCTTGCCTCCTAATACTTTGATATCCTATTTACCCCTGGTAAGGGTAATCATGTTGCGGATGCGCTTAGTCGCAAACATTCGGTTGTTGTTTCTATGATGCTTGTCGAATAGGATGTTCTTGAGACTCTATCTTTTTGTGAAATTCGTGATCCACGTTCATCTTCTGATTCTCCTATTCTATTATTTAGTTTGGGAGCTCGACCTATTTTATTGGATCGTATTGCCGATGCTCGGCGGCATGATCCTGATTTGTTGCATCTTATTCAGCTTTGTGAGTCTGGATCTTGTGATGAGGCGTTGCAAGATTTCAGCATTGATTCTCATGGGTGTCTTCGTAAGAAGAACCGTCTTTTTGTGCCTTCTGATTTTGGACTTAGGAATGACATTCTTGATGACTGTCACCGTTCTAAGTATACTATTCATCCTGGTGGTAGCAAGATGTATTCCGATATGCGTTGCCTTTATTATTGGAAAGGCATGAAGCGCGATGTGGCGAGTTATGTGAGTAATTGCATAACTTGTCAGCGTATTAAGGCCGAACATCAGCGTCCTTCTGGTCTTCTTCAGCCTCTTGAAATTCCATTGTGAAAATGGGATCAGATATCTATGGATTTCATTGACGGCCTACCTCGCTCGAGATCAGGCCATTCTAGCATTTGGGTTATTGTTGATCGCCTCACTAAGTCTGCTCATTTTGTCCCTATTAAGTCTAGTAGGACTGCTTCACATTTGGCTAAGTTGTATGTCAAGGAAATCGTGAGACTTCACGGTGTTCCTAGTTCTATTGTTAGTGACCGTGATCCTTAATTCACGAGTCATTTTTGGAAGAGTCTTCAGCAAGCTTTGGGAACAAAGCTTAATTTTAGCACAGCTTATCATCCGCAGTCTGATGGACAGACTGAACGGGTGAATCGTATCTTGGAAGATCTTCTTCGTATTTGTATTTTTGATTTTGGTGAAAGTTGGGAGGATCACCTACCTCTTGTATAGTTTTCCTACAACAATAGTTTTCAATCTAGTATCGGTATGGCTCCTTTCGAAGCCTTATACGGAAGGCCATGTCGATCACCTTCATGTTGGTTGGAATATGGAGAGAAGCTTATTCTTGGCCCAGATTTTGTTCGTGATTCTTCCGAGAAGATTGATCTTATTCGATTGAGAATGAAAAAGGCACAAAGTCGCCCGAAATCCTATGAGGACAACCGTAGGAAGCCTCTCGAGTTCTCGATCGACGATCTTGTTTTTATCCATGTTTCTCCTTTGAAGGGGGTTATGCGTTTCAGTACGACTGGGAAATTGGCTCCTCGTTATATAGGACCATTTTCTATTACTGAACGTATTGGCCCTGTGGCTTATAGAGTTTCACTTCCTGCTCATTTATCTGGTATTCATGACGTGTTTCACGTCTCGCAACTTCGGAAGTGTCTTCGGGAGTCGGATTCTGTTATTGCTTCTCCTGATTTGCAAGAGCTTGAGATCTCACCGGACTTATCTATTGTGCAGCAGCCTATTCGCGTACTTGACACGGAGGTGCGAACCCTTCGAAATAAGGACGTGCCGCTCGTTAAAGTTCAATGGTCCGCTAATCCCAATGATTGTACTTGGGAAACCATAGAATTTATTGAGCGATCTTATCCGGGTTTTCTTTCTTCGCTTTGAAACGGTGAGTATGTCTTTTCATCTCAAGCTTATTTCCTTTACTTTTGGATGTTGTATGTTTGCAGTTGTTACAAATATCGTCTCGAGGAATTACGAGGACGCAATTTTGTAAGGAGGGGAGATCTGTAACAACCCGCATATTTAACGATTTTATATTTAAATGTTTAATTTAAATATAGCGTCGTTAGTCAGATATAGGTCTGAAAAGCTACTTTTTGCAAACGGCCGAATTGGAGCTTGAAACCACTTCCATTGAGTCCAAAATGGCATTTGCGATCTTTTTTAGTATAATCTTTGATATGTTTGGAGTTTGTGAAATTTTTCCCCTTTTTCTACTTGGGCTTGAGTTTAGGTTCAGCCCCAATCTCCTCTTAACCCTCTAGCTCACTAACTCTTCATTCATTCATCCTCATTTCATTCCTTTAGCTTAAGAAAACTGAAAATGGGGGAAAGAAAGAAGAATTAGAAAATCCGAGCCCTAGTTCCATTTGCAAACTCCAAATTCTTGCTTGAAATTCAAAGAGAAGGAAAGGTAAGCCTCCTCTTCATCTTCTCCATCTCTTCTCCTCTTCAATTTCAGAAATTCCTAAGCTCTAATTTGGGAAATATATGTTTTGGTTTTTAGATTGAAGATTGTAGAGTTGAAGTGAAGAGTGGTTAATCTCCTTCTTGTGTTTGTGCACTCGTCTTTGTTGGTGTGCAAAAAGATGAGATTTTTATCTCACATCAATGACTATAAGTATCTTTGGTTGTTAGGTATGAATTCCTAACGATTATTCATGTGCAATTGCTTTTGATTTGGATTGGCTTTGTGAACATTGCAATTTTTGGTGTTTTGAAGTCAAAAGTTCTAAAAGTCATAACTTTGATGTTGTAATCATGTTTTTGGAGGTGTATAAAAGAGCCAATAGTGCTGGGTTGTCGTATGGCATAAACCCATAGCATCCATCGCTCGTTCGTTTGCAATTCACTTAGATTCTTTTGCCTTTATGGGCTTGGCTGATTTTTGCCTATAGTGGGATTTCAGATGTCTGAACTCTAATTTCCGACGTCTGGTTTCAAAATTCAGACGTCTGGTTTGGAAATTCAGACGTCTGGAATTGGTCCCTGGAAGACGCAAAAAGGCAGAGACAAAATCCAAATGTCTGGAAATCCATTCAGACGTCTGGTAGTGGTTCAGACGTTTGGAAGGTAATTTCAGACGTCTGAAATGCGCAGTTTTGCCTATTTTGGCTAATTTTGAGTTAATTTCCAACTTTTATCGATTCGTGTTGATTCCAATTAGTTGTTATTGCATATTTGACTTTGATGACTTGTTTTTGACTTCATTCATGGGTTTTATAAATAATCTCTCTAAATCGTATTAAAAGCTCCCTTCTCCAAATTATAAATTCTATTTATAATGCACACACAAAATTTCGCACTTCGAGCGAAGTGGAAGGAAGATTAAATGGTTAGGTAAAACACTGACCATGAATCTGTGCGTTTGTCTTCCCGATTAGTCCCCGACCTATTCGATTGATCGTTTTGACCTTCGGGTTTGGTTTACCGATGAGATGAGGTAAACTTTGTACTGCTTTGAGTGTGAAAATGACTGATGGATAGTAAACTGTTTAGTGCAAATAAGTGGTTATGGGACGCACGTTAACACTTTTCGGATTCCTTTTCGAGAGTTGTAACACATTCCGCCAGTTAGTGGTGTCCAGTACTGGGCCTCCGGACCTTCACCACTACAGTTTGTTGCCTTCGGGTACGTTGCCTTCGGGTACGTTGCCTTCGGGTTTGTTGCCCTTTAGTATCGCTTCCGATGTTGGTCGTTATGAGCCGCATGGGTGATATTGGGTTGCCCTTTAGTATCGCTTTCGATGTTGGTCGTTATGAGCCGCATAGGTGATATTGGGTTTGGAGTCTTCGGGCTCATGGATCCTTGTTTATACAGTACTGAGCTTCAGCAATTTTATGATGTTTCATTGATATGTATATTCCCTTGGTATCGCCCTTCGATGTTGGTCATTTTGAGCCGCATGAAGTATAGCGATTACCTTGTGGAACTTGTATGCCTTATGAGTATTTGTTATTTGCCTTTTGGCTTGATTTGGGATAATTGTATCCTTTGTTTATCTATGTCGCCGATGATATGAGGTTTGTTCTATATGATTCATCTTGTGTTGATGATTATGTTATCTCTTTTAGATATATTTGTTATACTTTGTAACCTTGCAGGTTTATTGTTGTTCAGTTTATCTAACTGATTTGTTTAGCTAGGCTGACCCTTGTATTTTATACTCGGGTCAGACCGAGATGTTTCAGGTTAGGTACTTTGGACTTAGCCTATTTTGCTTCCGCATGGACTACTTCGCTAGCTTCTTTTTGTCATTGCTTTTGTGTAGTCCTATTATGTTGAAACTCTGATATTTATTCTTCTAGATTTATCTGTATATTATGGTTGGCTATACCACTTGACATGTATTATTTTGTATACTCTGCCATGTATCGGTATATATGTATACGATGGTTTACTGTTCTGTGATGTTTCCTACATTTGAGTTGTTATATTCTGTTCTGATAGATCCTCCAGCCACCTATGGTTTTGTTTTAAGTATTCATTGGATATGTCGATCGGTTTGGTGTGATTATTGTCGACGTATTTAATAGATAGTTAAAGCAAGACTGTAGATGGTCGCTCCTATCCAGCCTTATTCTCTGTGTTAGCAGATGGTATTATCTATTAATACTCTATGCTAGTGTGGGTATAGAGGTGGGGCATCACAGTTTGGTATCAAAGCTGAGTTCAGAACAAAGTATGATAAACACAGAATAGAAGCACATATTACGATACATCAAAGTGTATAAGTGATACAAATCTTTGAATCATCTTGTCTCTCTATTCCATCAAGGTTATATAGAATTTGGGAATACGTCTAGGAATGCATTTTATTATGTAGTATTCCATATTGTAATATCTACCTTGTGAATAATCTCGTTCTTATCTTACTTTCAGCGTATGGCTGGAAGAGGCAGGGGACGACGTTCGGATGCTGGGAAATCCAGTGGCACACATCCGGATGGCGTTTATATGTCTGCCGATCAGTTTATGGAGTTGTTTAGGAGCATTCAGCCTCCAGTTCTTCCTCGAGTGTCTCCACCTCGCAAGTCTGCCTTTGCATGTCAGTGCAGTGATTTTGCTCATCTTGGAGGAAAGCCGTTTAAAGGCTCTGAGTCCGTTCTTGAAGTCCAAGCTTGGTTTCGCACATGCGAGCGTATCTTCTCTCGTATGGATCTTTCTGACCATGATAGAGTTCTTGTAACTTCTAGCTTATTACAAGAGCGTGCCCTTGATTGGTATGATCTTCTTATAGCCGAAATTGATGAGTCTACTCTTTCTTGGACTCAGTTTCCGGAGCGATTTGAACTCAATTTCGTTCCTGAATCTGAAAAAGTTTTATTGACCCGTCGCTTCCTTGAGTTGAAGCAATGGAAGGTCATCATGTTTCAATTTGCCCTACTGTTCCTGGTGGTGCCAGTATGGCAAGCTTAGTGCTGCCAAGGCTTCTGAAGGTCCTTCTCAATCCAAAGGTATATCTCCATCTGTTTTGGAAGGTTCAATTTTATTTCATGATCATAGTATTCGAGTTCTTTTCGATACGGGTGCTTCACATTCCTTCATATCGAAAAAGCTCGTCGATGATTTATCTTTGGATGTTTCTTGTATGGTTACTTCTTTAAGGATTGTGAATCCTATTAGGGGATCCGCGACCCTTAGTTTGCTTTGTGATGATGTTGAGATTATTTTGTGTGGCTTTTCTTTTCATGCGAGTTTGCACGTTATTTCTTTTTTGGGATTTGATTTGATTTTGGGTATGGACTGGCTGGTAAGATATGATGCCAGGATTATTTGTTCGGAGAGAATTATATATCTTCGACATCCGGATTCGCCTACTCAGCTATCTCTTATTCTTCGGGATGTGGATAATTCCGAGATGGCTTTATATTCTCTTGACTCGCGAGATGATGATGATATATCTCGTATTCCTATTGCTTGTGATTGTCCTGATGTTTATGAGCCTGTATCAGGTTTGCCACCCAAGCGGGCAATTGAGTTCCGCATTGATCTCATTCCAGGTGCGCAGCCAGTTAGTCGTCCTCCTACGAGGATGTCTACAAAGGAAAATGAGGAACTCAAGAAGCAGCTTTTAGAGCTTGAGTCCAAGCAGTTGATTCAGTCCAGTTTTTCTCCGTGAGGGTCCGCGGTCGTCTTAGTGAAGAAATCTGATGGAACTCTTACGCTTTGCATTGACTATCGCAAGCTTAACGAGTTAACCATCAGAAATAGGTATCCATTGCCTAGGATTGATGATATGTTCGATTTATTGAGTGGTGCTAAGGTCTTTTATCAACTCAACCTTGCCACAGGTTTTCATCAATTACGAGTCGCGGAGGACAGCATATCTCTTACAGCTTTCCGCACTCGATATGGTTCTTTCGAGTGGCTCGTTATGCCGTTGGGTTTGACGAACGCTCCTGCTTTCTTTGTAGATCTAATGAATCGAGTATTCCGGGAATATCTCGACAAGTTCGACCTTGTATTCATTGATGATATCCTTATTTATTCTAAGTCTGAAGCCAAGCATGCTAATCACTTGAGTATTGTCTTGAGCACTATCCATCACCATCAGCTTAGAGCCAAATTCTCCAAGTGCCATTTTGGGGAGAATAAAGTTATGTTCTTAGGCCATGTTGTATCTTCTGACGGCATTTCGGTCGATCCCTCAAAGATCAAAGCCATCCAGAATTGGAAGAGGTCTGAGAATGTGCATGAGATCCGTAGTTTCCTTGGATTGGCGGGTTATTACCGTGGTTCATTAAGGACTTTTCCCGTGTTGTGCTTCCTCTCACCAGCCTTACTCGGAAAGGCATTCTTTATGTTTGGTCCGACAAGTGTGAAGCTTCCTTTCAGACATTGAAGTTACTTCTCACAAATGCTCCTATTCTTGTGGTTCCCAAAGGGAATCATGATCTTGTTGTCTACACCGGTGCTTGTGGTAGTGGTCTCGGTGCTGTTCTTATGTAGAAGGATCGGGTAGTTGTGTATGCTTCTAGGCAACTGCGTCCGAATGAAGTTCGCTATGCCACTCATGACCTTGAGTTAGCCACCATCGTCTTCGCCTTGAAGATTTGGCGACACTACTTATTAGGCGAGCGCTTCATTCTCTATACCGATCATAAATCCTTGAAGTATTTGTTTACTCAGAAGGAACTCAATATGAGACAACAACGTTGGCTCGAGTTTCTTGCCTCCTATGACTTTGATATCCTATTTACCCCTGGTAAGGGTAATCGTGTTGCAGATGCGCTTAGTCGCAAACATTCGGCTGTTGTTTCTATGATGCTTGTCGAATGGGATGTTCTTGAGACTCTATCTTTTTGTGAAATTCATGATCGACGTTCATCTTCTGATTCTCCTATTCTATTATTTAGTTTGGGAGCTCGACCTGTTTTATTGGATCGTATTGCCGATGCTCGGCGGCATGATCCTGATTTGTTGCATCTTATTTAGCTTTGTGAGTCTGGATCTTGTGATGAGGCGTTGCAAGATTTCAGCATTGATTCTCATGGGTGTCTTCGTAAGAAGAACCGTCTTTTTGTGCCTTCTGATTTTGCACTTAGGAATGACATTCTTGGTGACTGTCACCGTTCTAAGTATACTATTCATCCTGGTGGTAGCAAGATGTATGCCGATATGCGTCGCCTTTATTATTGGGAAGGCATGAAGCGCGATGTGGCGAGTTATGTGAGTAATTGCATAACTTGTCAGCGTATTAAAGCCGAATATCAGCGTCCTTCTGGTCTTCTTCAGCCTCTTGAGATTCCATTGTGTAAATGGGATCAGATATCTATGGATTTCATTGACGGCCTATCTCGCTCGAGATAGGCCATTCTAGCATTTGGGTTATTATTGATCGCCTCACTAAGTCTGCTCATTTTGTCCCTATTAAGTCTAGTAGGACTGCTTCACATTTGGCTAAGTTGTATGTCAAGGAAATCGTGAGATTTCACGGTGTTCCTAGTTCTATTGTTAGTGACCGTGATCCTTCATTCACGAGTCATTTTTGGAAGAGTCTTCAGCAAACTTTGGGAACAAAGCTTAATTTTAGCACAGCTTATCATCCGCAGTCTAATGGACAGACTGAATGGGTGAATCGTATCTTAGAAGATCTTCTTCGTATTCGTATTTTTGATTTTGGTGGAAGTTGGGAGGATCACCTACCTCTTGTAGAGTTTTCCTACAACAATAGTTTTCAATCTAGTATCGGTATGGCTCCTTTTGAAGCCTTATACGGAAGGCCATGTCGATCACCTTCATGTTGGTTGGAATCTGGAGAGAAGCTTATTCTTGGCCCAGATTTTGTTCGTGATTCTTCCGAGAAGATTGATCTTGTTCGATTGAGAATGAAAGAGGCACAAAGTCGCCAGAAATCCTATGAGGACAACCGTAGGAAGCCTCTCGAGTTCTCGATCGGCGATCTAGTTTTTATCCGTGTTTCTCCTTTGAAGGGGGTTATGCGTTTCAGTACGACTGGGAAATTGGCTCCTCGTTATTTAGGACCATTTTCTATTACTGAACGTATTGGCCCTGTGGCTTATAGAGTTTCACTTCCTGCTCATTTATCTGGTATTCATGATGTGTTTCACGTCTCGCAACTTCGAAAGTGTCTTCGGGAGTCGGATTCTGTTATTGCTTCTCCTGATTTGCAAGAGCTTGAGATCTCACCGGACTTATCTATTGTGCAGCAGCCTATTCGCATACTTGACACGGAGGTGCGAACCCTTCGAAACAAGGACATGCCGCTCGTTAAAGTTCAATGGTCCTCTAATCCCAATGATTGTACTTGGGAAACCAGAGAATTTATTGAGCGATCTTATCCGGGTTTTCTTTCTTCGCTTTGAAACGGTGAGTATGTCTTTTCATCTCAAGCTTATTTCCTTTACTTTTGGATGTTGTATGTTTGCAGTTGTTACAAATATCGTCTCTAGAAATTACGAGGACGCAATTTTGTAAGGAGGGGAGATCTGTAACAACCTGCATATTTAACGATTTTATATTTAAATGTTTAATTTAAATATAGTGTCGTTAGTCGGATTTAGGTCTGAAAAGCTACTTTTTGCAAACGGCCGAATTGGAGCTCGAAATCACTTCCATTGAGTCCAAAATGGCGTTTGCGATCTTTTTGAGTATAATCTTTGATATGTTTGGAGTTTGTGAAATTTTGCCCCTTTTCCTACTTGGGCTTGAGTTTGGGTTCAGCCCCAATCTCCTCTTAACCCTCTAGCTCAATAACTCTTCATCCATTCATCCTCATTTCATTCCTTTAGCTTAAGAAAACTGAAAATGGGGGAAAGAAAGAAGAATTAGAAAATCCAAGCCCTACTTCCATTTGCAAACTCCAAATTCTTGCTTGAAATTCAAAGAGAAGGATAGGTAAGCCTCCTCTTCATCTTCTCCATCTCTTCTCCTCTTCAATTTCAGAAATTCCTAAGCTCTAATTTGGGAAATATATGTTTTGGTTCTTAGATTGAAGATTGTAGAGTTGAAGTGAAGAGTGGTTAACCTCCTTCTTGTGTTTGTGCTCACATCTTTGTTGGTGTGCAAAAAGGTGAGATTTTTATCTCACATCTATGACTATAAGTATCTTTGGTTGTTAGGTATGAATTCCTAACAATTATTCATGTGCAATTGCTTTTGATTTGGATTGGTTTTGTGAACATTGAAATTTTTGGTGTTTTGAAGTCAAAAGTTCTAAAAATCATAACTTTGATGTTGTAATCATGTTTCTGGAGGTGTATAAAAGAGCCAATAGTGATGGGTTGTCGTATGGCATAAACCCATAGCATCCATCGCTTGTTCGTTTGCAATTCACTTAGATTTTTTTGCCTTTATGGGCTTGGCTGAATTTTGCCTACAGTGGGATTTCAGACGTCTGAACTCTAATTTCAGACGTCGTGTTTCAAAATTCAAACGTCTAGTTTGGAAATTCAGACGTCTGGAATTGGTCCCTGGAAGACGCAAAAAGGCAAAGACAAAATCCAAACGCCTGGAAATCCATTCAGACGTATGGTAGTGGTTCAGACGTCTGGAAGGTAATTTCAGACATCTGAAATGCGCAGTTTTGCCTATTTTGGCTAATTTTGAGTTAATTTCCAACTTTTATCGATTCGTGTTGATTCCAATTAGTTGTTATTGCATATTTGACTTTGATGACTTGTTTTTGACTTCATTCACGGGTTTTATAAATAATCTCTCTAAATCGTATTAAAAGCTCCCTTCTCCAAATTATAAATTCTATTTATAATGCACATACACAATTTCGCACTTCGAGCGAAGTGGAAGGAAGATTAAATGGTTAGGTAAAACACGGACCATGAATCCATGCGTTTGTCTTCCCGATTAGTCCCCGACCTATTCGATTGATCGTTTTGACCTTCGGGTTTGGTTTACCGATGAGATGAGGTAAACTTTGTATTGCTTTGAGTGTGAAAATGACTGAGGAATAGTAAACCGTTTAGTGCGAACAAGTGATTATGAGACGCACGTTAACACTTTTCGGATTCCTTTTCGAGAGTTGTAACACATTCCGCCAGTTAGTGGTGTCCAGTACTGGGCCTCCGGACCTTCACCACTACGGTTTGTTGCCTTCGGGTATGTTGCCTTCGGGTACGTTGCCTTCGGGTTTGTACCTTCGGGTTTGTGCCTTCGGGTTTGTTCCCTTTAGTATCGCTTCCGATGTTGGTAGTTATGAGCCGCATGGGTGATATTGGGTTGCCTTTTAGTATCGCTTCCGATGTTGGTCATTATGAGCCGCAGGGTGATATTGGGTTTGGAGTCTTCGGCTCATGGATCCTTGTTTATACAGTACTGAGCTCAAGCAATTTTATGATGTTTCATTGATATGTATATTCCCTTGGTATCGCCCTTCGATGTTGGTCATTTTGAGCCGCATGAAGTATAGCGATTACCTTGTGGAACTTGTATACCTTATGAGTATTTGTTATTTGCCTTTTGGCTTGATTTGGGATAATTGTATCCATTGTTTATCTATGTCGCCGATGATATGAGGCTTGTTCTATATGATTCATCTTGTGTTGATGATTATATTATCTCTTTTAGAGATATTTGTTATACTTTGTAACCTTGCAGGTTTATTGTTGTTCAGTATATCTAACTGATTTGTTTAGCTAGACTGACCCGTGTATTTTATACTCGGGTCAGACCGAGATGTTTCAGGTTAGGTACTTTGGACTTAGCCTATTTTGCTTCCGCATGGACTACTTCGCTAGCTTCATTTTGTCATAGCTTTTGTGTAGTCCTATTATGTTGAAACTCTGATATTTATTCTTCTGGATTTGTTTGTATATTGTGGTTGGCTATACCACTTGACATGTATTATTTTGTATACTCTGCCATGTATTGGTATATATGTATATGATGGTTTACTGTTATGTGATGTTTCCTACATTTGAGTTGTTATATTCTGTTCTGATAGATCCTCCAGCCTCCTATGGTTTTGTTTTAAGTATTCATTGGATATGTCGATCGGTTTGGTGTGATTATTGTCGACGTATTTAATAGATAGTTAAAGTAAGACTATAGATGGTTGCTCCTATCCAGCCTTATTCTTCGTGTTAGCAGACGGTATTATCTATTAATACTCTTTTCTAGCATGGGTATAGAGATGGGGCGTCACAGATATAGTCATGTAAGAAGACTTTCAAAGGTTTGTACATTTCTAATGATCAGAAACGGTTCTTGGCATCATGACAATTACAAGAGGGTGTAGTTTCATGGTGAGATTCTATCGGCGCAAATGTTCCAGAAGATGAGTTTTCATTGGCTAGATTCAAAGAAGTATTCAAAGACCAATACATACCAACTATGGGAAATACTAGATGTTATAGAAGTTTCATGGATCTCGAGCAGGGAGACCTATCGGTGGTTGGATATGAGATGAAGTTTAATGAGTTGTCTCATTTAGGACCTGAACTTATTAACATGCCCACTAAGTACGAATGAGATCATATTGGATATGAGAGAAGAATTCCATGAAAAGATGACTACTCATATAAAGGAATCGTTTGTGGATTTTGTAGACATGGCCCTGAGGTATGAAGTGCTTTTGAAGAAGAAGCCATCAGCAGCAGCACCCAGTGGCGATACCGTTGACCCAAATAAAAGGAAGTTTAACCGAAACTAGAATAAGAAGTAGGGTAAAAGAAAAACAGTAGAAGATGATCAGTGAAACAAGTATAAAGATGTTGTTTGCTTCAATTGTAATAAAAAGGGCATATTTCAATACATTGTCAGCAAGCGAAGGCTATCTCTCCAATGGTCCAGAAGACGCTTTGCTATAATTGCAACCAGCCTAGACATATGGTTAAGGACTGTGATGACCCACCTCCTCAACCCTTAGAAATCGACACAAACACATCATTGGTATTCAGTGATGTAAATCCAAGTGCTAGAGAGACAGATTATTAGGGTTTTTAAAAGAAATGAAGATAAAAGACAGAACAAAATAGAATCTCACATCATATTTAAAACAACTTATAGTTATACATGTGGAAATTACATACAATTACTTCTAAGTGATTAATCAAAGTTACGGTAGGTACTAACCGAGCCAACAGTAGTTATAACTGCCTATCCATTATAGGGGCGGGTGGATATCCAATACATAATACAACGGAAACTAATAATAGATAATTATCATCTTAAGAACCTCTATGCTTTATGTTTCTCCCAAACTTCTCCATGTTTCTCCCAAAATGCTCCATGCTGCCTAACCACTTGGCTGCTTAAAAAATAGAGCACCCAAAGTTTAAGGGAATAAGATAGTAAACTCCGGATCTGTCATGGAATTGGTGTGAGAAACTCAAAGTACAATTATTTGAAAACAAGGGTGTCTCATAAGACCATGTTGCACAAATATAGAATGGGTTTTTATCTTATGATAACAAAAAAATTTGCTATGCAAAATCAGAGATATTATCTTTAGTGACATTCTTTGAAAATCCTTTCAAAAAACATATTAATCATAGTTAGATTTGTTACATTTATTAAATTCCACAGCATAATAGGTTTACAACTAAATCGTAAAGGATCGTATTGGATAATGGATTCCATACAATAACAAGGTAATGGACTACCTTTCAACTGTACATCTTTAGAAAAATGTTCCGAGGCACAAATAGATGGTCCTCTACCAACACAGAGCCGACCTACCTTTACCATAGATAATACTAAATATGGCATCACTCGGTCGTTACCGACCATTACTGGGATCCCAAAGCATACACAACATACTGACATATGGAGGGTAATATAGATAAGGTAATGACCATATCCTAGTGGGTACGAACAACATAGACTTGCTGCATCTACCATGTTTTTGTCATTCCTAGGTGCAAGGTTTAAGGTCATGTTTTACCTTGCGTAGAATCATCAAATCCTACTTAGAATGCCACATTTTCATTTCCAAGATACATTATTGAATTCCATAAATGTACAACCTCTAAGCTTTTACGTCTCAAAGAAGGGTGTTAAGTGTAAGAGAGGATGACTCATGCACTACTAAATAGATGTACATTTATATATATCAATGTACATGTATTTTAGAAATCTAATGTCTGACATTCATCTATACAAGTTGTCCAGGAATAAGACAAACAGAAGACACTCTCCTACTACATCTTGTTTTGGGAATTAACCCTAGGATTAATATTCAAAATTAAGTACCACTATCACCATATGTATATAATATGGAAATCGAGAGGCTAGTGGCAAGGAGCCTTTCATTATGAAGATCTCCATCTTCAAAATCATTGCCTTTAACATGTTTTCACGTTCGAACGTACACTAGTTCGAAGTGGTTTTCAAATAGGAATCACCCAAATCTGATCTTAGTCTCTCCGAATTAATTATCGATAAAACATCTTATTGAGATATATCATTTCTTTTTCAATACATACAAGATTATCAAGCCTCCCTTTAACTTTGGAAAACACCAAATCATTTCTCATAAATCATGTTGGAAACATTTTTGAGTAAAAAGGATTCATAGAAATTATACTAATTTCACTCAATATTAATTTCCCTGTTCAACAAGTACTATTTATCCGATGAAATCACCTTTTAAATTCACATGAATAGTAAAAGTCCCGACTCAGAATTAGACACAATATATAAGAAGATTATTTCTATATAACCCAAGTTAAATAATTAGTTATGGAAAGTATATCTTTTATACATATCTCATTTCCAACATTTCGACCTTATCTAGTCCTCTCCCTGGAAGAGGCCTGTTAAGCCAAGACACTGATTGTTCATAATCATCTCCTTAGTTTAAGCACCCCACGTCCAGATCTCACGAATAGAAGAATCAGGTGTACTCATCGGCTTTTGGAGCCAAGATTTAATCATTTATTTATAACAGCTTTTCTTTCAATCATGTATTTAGACTCTTTTTAAAATAGTTATAAAAATTCCAAATAATCATTAAAATATTTATTTATTTAGTTGAAAACATTATAAAAGATCGGGAAAGAATGTTAAGTTAAAACTGTAATTTGTATAAGTTATTAAACTACTACGAAAAGTGATGCAAATACTGTTTTCAAAGCTTAACTGATCAAGACAACTTTTGTACCAGTTGAAATTCCAGCTTTATAACACAATTACTTTTTAAAAAAAATTAGTATATTTATATATTTCATATTTTTAAAGATTTAAAAATATTATTTCAAAGAAATTTCTTTTTTGGATTCCAAACTACCAAACCGCAACTATTATGGAAGCTTGTTTTGCTCGTATTCTAAAATCTACTAAATGAAATCTTGATCATTTTCTTTTTTGTGAAAATTATGATTATAAGAGTTCGAAAAATTCTTATTTCAAAGAATTTCGACTTTGATTCCATCGTATAAATGGATTTAAACTATTACGGTGCGAAATCGCGAACTGCCGTTACACAACGCACCTATTTTTGACTGCAATTTGAATTATTTTCAAAACTTCACCAAATTTAGTTTAGTGATTATAAACCATTTATAAACTAATTTAAATAGGTTTAATCATCTAGCAGCACTTATATAATTCATTTCAGAAAATGATTTCCGTTGTGTAATTTCGACATGTATTAAACGTGAATTGTTTACACACTTAAACAACCATATTTTAAAAATCAAAACATGATGTACAAATAACAACAACCATCATTTTAAATATATCACATCATCATCCATATCATATTACAAATAGATTTTTCTCACCATAGATTCAATCGAACTAATTTTAAAATGACCATAGCTTCGCTATTCCTCAATTGAAGCTCAAAAGCCTTGCACTAATGCATCCTAGGGGGTTTGACCTTGGCCTTCGGTGCTTGGATGCTCTTGGCCTAGCTTGTAAGAGAGGAAAGGCTCGGCCTTGGGTGGTAGGAGGTGGTGGCAGTGGGTTTCAAGGGAAGAAAGGAGGAGTTTTGCTTTGGTTTTGAGATTTTTGGATAATATATGTTTACTATATATATTTAATTAATTTTTGCAACATTTTTCTCCCTAAATTTACTATGGTAAGAAGCCATTAATGAGGAGTACAAAGAGGTGAAGAAGCTTAGGAAAATGAAGAAGGAAATGTGAATGGAAGTGAAGATGGATGGTGAGTATTTATAAGCAAATGGAAGCGATAAATATCATGATATTTAAGTGCAAACACATCATCATTTCATCACCACCACACTCTCCTCCTCCATCGCCATTTCAGCCAATGTAACCCCCTATATGTCTACTCAAGTGTGTGAGTGATGGTAAGTTGATGGTTGAATTTGGTTGGAAAATATCATAAATTTATAAATAATATCTCAATATTTTCGTTTATTATTATTTGTGTGTGTGTGTATGTGTGTGTGTGTGTTTTCTTGTGCATCTATATATGTACATGTATGTGCACATGTATATGTGAATATGTATGTCACAGATGATCCACAACGTTGCACAACTTCTCAACTTTGAACTGTAATGAATTCCGATTTTGATTTCCGATCATATTTTCAATTCTTAGTCAATATACATGTATTTGTAAACAAAGTTTGAAAATAATATTTCTATCATTGTATAATAATTAAAGGGCTTCATTTAATATTTAAAAATAATTATTAAATTATTTAAGCTCCATTTAAATCCAAAGTTAATTATTCCTAATTAGCGACATCGCTAATGATGTCATAAAGACATTTTTTTTCAAAATGTAAAATGAATAATTTTATTACATATTCTCACTTATATAGATAAATCCATGTGGATATCCAGCCCTATGCACAATGTCGGAGGGTCTAAGAGCTGTTTATCAATAAAACGATTTTCGTTCATTTTATCGATATTTTCCGAAGTGTATATTTTATAAATATTTATTCAAAATAAGATTACCAATATTATTTATTGTTCAAAAAACCATTATTAATGTTAAAAATCTTATATCTACATATTTTTAAATTTAAACATTATTTTCCAAAATGATATATACCCGAGTCATTATAAGGACTGCCCGTTATTTAAGAAGGGTCAGTGATTAAGGTCTCTGCTATTAAGGACAATCCCTCAAAGTATGAAGATGTTAAAGGGAAGGAAATCTTGGAAGGTGCTTTACTTATTAATGGCAATTTTTGTTAGAGTTTTGTACGATACACAAGCTTCGCATAGTTTCATCTCTAAAGAATTGATAGATATATTAAGGCTTCCTCCAAAATTTGTTGAAACTCCTATCTATGTGTCAAATCACGTTGGTGGTATGACTAGTCTATGTTTAATTTATGAGAATGTACAAATTTCCTATCTTATCCATCGTTTCCCATGGAATATGTTTGTGCTTGATTTTAAAGGTTTTGATGTCTTGCTAGGAATGGATTGTCTAGCTAAGTATAATGTTATCCTTGATCGTGTTATTCGTAGTGTAGTGTTGAAAGCCAAGACCAAAAGGGTATTGGAAAGAACATCTTGTGAGGTCCCAGATAATCGTATGAGTAGTTTCCTTTATTCCTTAGGATCATCCAAAGAAAGAGCTACGGTCTATATTATTATTTAAAGATTTTCTAGATCTTTGTGAGCCGATTAGCAGTTTCCCTCCCCATGAAAAAATTGAATTTCGTTGTGATTTAGTTCCCGGTGCAAAACTTGTTATTCAACCAATACGTAGAATGGCCTCGAGAGAAGCATATGCTAATAAGTCAAACCGCTGATTTGTTAAGAAGAGGACAGATTAGACCAAGACGTTCGAGTTGAGGATCGGTAGTAGTTTTGTTGGCTAAGTCCAATGGTTCTTTAAGTTTGTGTGTGGATTACAGGGAGTTGAATAAGTAGACCATTCAAAATAAGTATTGGTTACCTTGAATAGATGATATGTTTGCCCAACTTAATGGGGCTAGAGTATTTTTCCAAATGGACCTTGCTATTGGTTCCATCAATTAAAGGTAGTGGAGATAGTATACCCTTAACTACTTTAAAAAGTCAGACCGTTTTTATGAGTGGTTGGTTATGCCATTTAGGCTAAGAATGCACTTACATTTTTCGTTGATCTTATAAATCGAGTTTTAGGGATATTCTAAATAAATTCATGTTGGCTTTCACGAACGACATCATTATTATTTCCAAGACTGAAGAAGAGCATAAACACCATTTGGCAGTCAGAAGTGAGATACCTAGGTCATGTGGTATCGGGATACAATATTTCAGTTGACCTAACTAAGGTCGCTGCTGTGCAAGACTTCAAAAGACCACAACTCCCACAAAAGTAAGAAGCATTTTAGGGATGGCGGGTTGTTATAGGAAGTTCATAAAGGATTACTCTAAGATTTCCTCTCATCTAACCAAGCTGACAAAATAGGATGTTAAATTTGAGTTGACTCCAAAGTGCGAAGCATCATTCCTTGAGTTAAAAGAAAGGTTAACCAATGCCCCGGTTTTAGCTATTATATATGGAGGAGAAGGGTTGACTATTTATACTGATGCTAGGAGAGTTGGGTAATGCATAGCATTGATGCAACATGGAAAGGTTATAGCTTATGCATGTAGACAGCTAAAGCGTCACAAGAAGAATTATGCAATGCATGACTTAAAACTGTTAGCCATAGTATTTGCATTGAAGATGTGGAGGCACTACTTGCTAGGTAAGAATCCTTCTATTCGTCTTTAGTTTATTACAAATTTTTAAGGATCCGAGTAGTAAGTTTCTTCTTTAAATAGGTGAAAAGTTTGATATCTTCATCGATCACAAGTCCCTAAAGTGCCTTTTCACTTAGAAGGACCTGAGCTTGAGGCAGCATATATGATTGAAATTTCTGGCAGCTTATGACATGGATATTCTATACACGCTAGGAAAGCGAATGTGACAGCAGATGCTTTAAGTAGGAATGAAGTTTTGATGCTCTTGGAAGTTAAAACTACTCTTTCGAAAAGGATTGCTTGTAAGGAAAGGGAGAATGAGCATTTAAGGATTATCATCCAGGATGTTGAGGGGAGTTGTATTCAAGTTTAGAGTTAGATAACCATGGTATATTGCATATGAATGCATGCACCTACGTCCCAAATGTCGATAGCCTTAGACAAGAAGTTATATCAGAATGTCATCGATCCAAATTAAGTGTCCACCGAGGTGTTTCAAAGATTCATCGAGATATGAAGCGAGTGTTTTGGTGGAAGGGGATGAAAAGGGATGTTTCAATCTTTGTCAGTAGATGTTTGTTCTGTTAGTAGATAAAAGGAAATCATTAGAAGATGACTGGTTTACATCAACCTTTGGAAACTCTAAATTGGAAATAGGAGATGGTATTAATGGATTTCATTAATGGTTTGACTAGGACCAAAAAAGAAAATGAAGGTGTGTGGGTCATAGTAGATCGCCTAATAAAGAGTGCTCACTTTATTCCGATAAAGCCACAAAGAACATGCAACTTCTTTGGCGGAAATTTTTGTGAGGGAGATTTTTTGATTGCACGATGTCCTAGTGAATATTGTAAGTGATTAAAATCTCATCTTCATTAGTCTAGTTTGGGAGGTGTTGTAAGTAGCTTTAGGAACAAAGCTAAGCTTGAGCACATCATATCAACCCTAAACAGATGGACAAACAGAAAGTGTGATTCTAGAAGATCTTCTGATCTTCGAAGGGCGTGTATTCTGGATTTTAGAGGATAGTGAGAAGATCATCCACTTAGTAATAACTATCAAGCAAGCTTCAGTATGACACCCTAAGATGATCTTTATGAATATCCATGCAAGTCACCAGCATGTTAGATTGAGATTAGAGATAGGCTAGTAGTTAGATAAGATATGATCTAGGAAACTGCTGAAAATGTTGTGATGTTAAAGAAAAGAATGAAGGAAGCAGCGGATCAGCAAAAGAGTTATACTGATAAAAGGAGAAGATATTTGGAATTTGAAGTCGGAAACTTTGTATTTGTGAAAATTGCCCCAATCAGAGGTGTTGTTCGATTCGGAAGGGTTGAGAAGTTGGCACCCTGGTATATTGGATCTTTTAATATCAATGAAAGGATTGGACCGCTTACCTACAAGGTTGAATTACCACAAAGGTTATCAGGGGTCCATAATGTTTTCCTGATATTCCATTTAAGAAAAAAAATTACGATCCTTCGTAGATTTTATAATCGTCGATTCAAGATTTGGAGAAAGAATCGAACCTGACGGTGATTATACATCAAATTAATATTGTAGATCAAGACCAGAAGAGGTTAGACAATAGGTGGTAAAGTTAGTAAAGATTCAGTGGAGTGAGGATCACTAAGATTGTACATGGGAGATGGTGGATCACATAAGGAAAGCCTATCCAGAACTGATATTATGATAGTCGTTTTTTAATATGTATAATGTATGCGTTGTTTGGCTATGAATGCTTAGTGTATGTTTAATGTACAAGTTTTATGATATATAATATATGCCATTTTGGTGTTATTTTAAGTTCTCTCCTTGCCTAGTAATTTCGGGCTGAAATTCTTTTAAGGGGGAAGAGTGTAACGACCTTGGATTTAATCACTTCAAATTTGGATATTTAAATATATTTGATTATAATTAACTAATAAATTTTATAAATCAAATAAAATCCTTTTAAATAATAACTAATGGTGGTAAAATAGTTTATAAATCTGTTTACAAAAATAACGAGTTCAAAGAAAAAAGAAAATGTGACCGAAAATCGTTTTTCGAATTTTTTTATTTTTCGGTGTCTAAAAGTTACCGAAAAACATTATGCACATTTGTGTAACATATACACACATTTATTTATAAGTTAATATCATGATAAGTATATATACATGCATATAGTTAACTTAAATATATATAATAAGGTGATATGACTTATTACTAAAATTTAAAACAAATTAAAAATATAAGCGACATAAAATGGCAAGTCTTCGAAGACATTAAGTACACATGGTACAAAGGCATGTTGGCTTGGAAAAAATGAAGGGGGAACAAGGGAAGTTGAGAAGAATGAGGAAGGGAGCATGCATGCTGAGGTGGCAAGCTAAGAGAGGAATATACGTGCCTTAAGATCATTTTGGTAATTTAATTTATCCATATGTATATATAACCATTTCCTAAACTTTTTATCATTTTTCTCATTTCATTTTCGCTTTATAAAACTTTCTCAAAGCACTTAAAATGTTTCGATGGCCTCTTCTTAGGTCAAAATTCAAAAAATTTAACTCTTTTCAACTTTAAATTCTAGGAAACTTATTTAAACACCTTCTCCTCCATTTCTACTCCACTTCTCCTTTCCAAAACAAGCTCAACTGCCCTCCACCATCTAGGTCGAGCATTATAACCTCCTAGGTCGAATCATTTTTCATCCAAAAGCCCATAAATACTCCACTTTTCCAAGCTAGAAGCAAAGACCTAGGCCATGTTTAAGTTATAGAAAAGTTAGCTTAGTTTTGTGAAATTTCGATGAGTAAAGTTATCACTTTTATTCAAATTATTAACTTTATAAATGATGTATATTGGCTAGTAAGTATGACACTTATTTGTGTAGTTACGAATTTTAACTGGTTATGCCTAGGTATGCTTGGAAATGATGTCGATTTGGTTGTATATAAGTATGTCATATATGGTGTAGTTAAACATGGAGATCAAAAGTTAGGTGTAGTAAATTAGCAAGGTATGATCTTGCCTATGTTTGGAATTATGTTGTTCTGATGTGGTTATGATGTTGTTCATGGCTTGGCATATATTGTTCATGCTAGTAAAGTTAGCACTTTTGCAAACTTAAGCAACTTATGAAATCCCTTTTGAAAGGTTTTGAACTTTGGTTTTTGAATTTATATATTTAAAATTTGTCTAGTTTTAAAAAAACATGTTTATGTTTAAAATGTAGTAATGTTTTCAAGGAGTAAAGTTAAAATATTTGGAAAATAAAAATTCAAGTTTTGGAAATTTTAGGTCGCAAAGCGATAGTCGCTATAAGTGTAGTTCATGAAACTCTTTTTAAAATCTAAAATTTTTTTCACTTAGAAATATTTTTGGAAAATATTTCAAAACTTATATTAAGTAATTGAAAAGGAAATTATTATGTAATTACTTATTTATTTAATTAATGATTATTTAATTAAATAATTAGTACTTAATTGTTGGTTAATTAATATGTAAATGTTAATCAATTAAGATAATTTTAATTAGTTAATTAATTAAAGTAAATTATTATTTTATTAATAATTAAGGGTTAATTAATTTATTAATTTATTAAAGATTAATTATTATTTATTTTTTGATTAATAAGATTTAATTAATCATTAGTTAATTACTAATTAATTAAATTTAATTAAGATGTTAATTTGTACTTAATTAAGATTAATTTATTATTTAATAAGGGTTTAATTTATTATATATTTAATAAATGAGGATTTTAAACTCTTATGCACTCAAATTTTTATGAGTAGCCAAGTAGTCAGTTTCTGATGAGCATTTTGGGAAGCAGCATGGAGTAGGAGCTCTCATCATCATCTAGCTGTTATGTTTTATTTCCACTTTGATTGTATATGATATATTAGTAGTTGGGCAGGCTGATATAGCTTTCTTTATTGGGAATGGTACCTATTGTAACTTTGTTGTAACATTTTGGAGTAACCATATGTACTATTATGAGATGATTTACCTGTAACTCTGACGTTTATGAGAAAAATCTATATTTATTTTCCTTATCTTTTATTTTTCTTTACCCCGTGACCAAACTTTCAGACACTTAGACTATTGGCACATGAATACTGAGGATGTACTAAGCGCTATTTTTGGGGTGTAAGAAAGGCAGATCTTTACATTTTATTTAAAGGGTTAAATAACTATGATTATGTACATGAAATGAAAAAGTTTATATATGTAGTGTATGTCTGTGTGTGTATATATGTAAAGAAAGAAATAATCGTACCTAAAAACATATAAGTGTATGAAGTGGGCGGTATATAACATTACGAGAGAAAAGAAAAAAACGAGGGAATTGGAAGTCAAGAGTCACAACTCACATTTAATTATAAATATATCCATTAAATCATGGTAAAATGAAAAAAAATTAAAGGCTCTCATTAATTTTAGCATATTTCTCTTATCTTCTATATTCTCTCATGATATTTTACTTTATAATATCTTTATATAATATGTGACTTTTAAAATTAATCACATTATTTTATTAATTATTTCCAACCATTTTACATTCAAATACCTATATTTTTCTAATTTCTATAGCTAATAAGTTCTACTCTATTTTTCTTGTTATTTTTCATTATGTCCATATATTTAAACTAATTAGTTTTCTTAAATTTAATTTATTAAATAAATTATTATCCTACACATTTAAACTAATTAAATGTCTTAAATTTAAACTATTAAATAAAATCAATCAGCCAATATTCAATTATTTATTTAACAAATCCTAAAAATAACCATTTTAACATGAATACCGCATCTTTACTAATAATAATGAAAAAAATTAATTCTTGATCCGAATAAAAAGGTATTAATAACACAACAAAAATTATATACATAAATTTACGATTCATTTATCGTATAAATTATCTAATAAATAAGTAATAATAAGGCAGGGAAAATTTTCACACCTGTCATTAATTCTAGAAGTTTTCACCCCCTCTTTATTCAATGCATATTTTTCCCTAAATGTTGTAAGTAGTCATTTAAAAAATGATTCACAATTTTGTATTAGTTCATTTTTTATAGTCAAAATACCTACATTTTTCTATTATATGTTATTATTTACAAAGTTCTCATTAGTGCGACCATACTAATTTCATTTAAGTCTGGATATTTTAATTAATTAAATTCATAATGAAATAAATCCAAGTAAATATACTGTTAGATTTCAGTATATACAATATTTCCATATTAAAGAAGATTTAAGAGATATTATTGATTTCTATGATACTATATTTCCTAATGAGGAAGATTTGGAAGATATTTGAGATAATGGCTCAGATCTATTGCCTCTTTTATTGTATTAAAAAGGGCCATGAATTATCTTCATGAGAAGGGGATTGATTTGGATGATTAAAGTAACCAAACAATTTCCTAATCAGCCGAGTAAAAAAATAATCTTATCAGGCGCATGCAAATTAGAGAGAACTGGAAAGTCAAATGGATAAACGTTTCCTATATGAATATGAGAATTTATGAGGTTTTAATTTATAACCATAAATTTATTACTTCAACCTTAAGTAATAATCTCTATATAAAGATAGTCATTCTGTATCCATTAGAATCATTCTCTCAAGTTGTATTTCTTAATATTTTTCTTAGCCTCCATATTGTAAAATTATCTTTTCTTAGAAAGTAATAAAATCTCCTCTCCATAACGTGGATGTACACTATCTCGTGATAGTGGAACCACTATAAATCCATGTGTGGAACTCTCTATTTGCTTTTTTTTATGATTTGTTGTTTTGTATTCTTCTGTTACTGATCATTTTATCGTACTACAACACAATCTTATTGCTTCCACATTTATTTGGATTGATTTATTATTATTTGTGTAAATTTACCCATATAGTCTGGAGTGGAGCTTTAAAGTTTATTGTTGAAGCCTAGGGCTAGAAGGTGATCGATAAGATGGCATGATTTAGAGATTGATGTCAAGTTAGACATACCTAGAAATATGTACCTTACACTAGGGGTTCATATGCAGCATCCGATTCGTAGTTGGCAATAGAGAAGTCGAATGAAGATAAATATTTTGAGGAGTAGTACAAGATGAAGGCAGTGTTGAGAAGAAATCATGTTCAACTGGTTGTGTTTGATCAGAATCATTGACAACGGATATATGAGAATTCGAAAGGAAGGAGATGGAAGAACGAGCCTTTACTACTTTCCAAGGCCATGAGTGAGAACGTCGTCGTAGAGATTAGTAGTTAAACTACCGCTAAAGGCTTGTGGAAAAATTTTGGAGGATCTCTACATGAAGAAGTCGAACAAGAATTGGCTAATTTTGTTGAATACTTATTTCACTTACAAGATGTTGTAAGGTATGTCATTGAAAGCATATCTTAACTTCTTCAATGACTTGAGGGTGAAGATGAAAGTCGTTGAATTAAATGTGGACGAAGAGCAAAAGGCTGTAGTGGTATTATGCTCTCAGAGCGATCCATGGTATGAAGGAACCGGGCCAGCCCACAGAGAAATAAATGAGTAAGTTTCAAAAAAATTACCATTTTGGATCATTAATGGGCCTACGAAGTCCAAATACATTTATTTCTTATCTAGATTTCTTTTAAATAAAATCCATATTTTATTTAATTTTTAAATTGAAGATTTGAAAGTAATTTATAGTATTGTAATAGATGTATCAAATACATTCATTTGTGTGAATATATAAATAGTTCTAATATGTAATAAAGCACCTAAAATGAATTTAGAGAAGGCAACCTTTCATTTCCTTCTCTTACTCGATGCATTAATTAAGGGAAGATATGCTAAAATATAGAGAGGGAGAAACCATTCATTCCTCTTCCTCTTTAATTAATAAATAAATATAATAAGGAAAAGTTTTTCTTTATTAATTTAGATCTAAATTAATTAAGTATGGGACATGAAAAGTGTTAACATATCAAATAGATTCATTATTTAATTTGTATGGCCAAAATGCTAGACATAAAGTAAAAAAGGTTGATTGTTGACAAAGAAAAGAAAAAATAAGAATAAATTGAATGCAATCACATAAGGGTCTAATAAGTAGGAAATGAAAAGATGGAATCATTGATTTATTCACTTTCCTTTTAAAAATTCAATTAATCCAACATTGTTTCACATGGAAGGAGTATTATAATCCAATGGCATAAACATACTACTAATTAATGCAAATATGTAATTGCCTCACTTTTAAACTAAAAAGGATTAAATCAGACATTGGCAATTAAAGATACAAATATTTAAAGTTTATATGTACATAAACATATATTTACACAATCATATGTATGTAATTCAAAAACAGAACTTTATAATTAAAATTTCAATTTAACAATTTACATTTATTCTAAACTAACAACTTGAATCGAACTTTTAGTTTGGAAATGAAACAAGAACTTGGAAATTTTAAAACCTATAAATTTGGAAAAGATACATATATAACTTAAAATTACATAAAAGGTTCATGTGACGCCCCACCTCTATACCCACGCTAGCCAAGAACATTACGGTGAATGCTGTCAACTAGCATGGAGAATAAGGCTGTTGAGGAGCAACCATCCGTGTAATTTCTTTGCGCGAGCATCGATATGTCAGATAGTATAACATGCATTTCTTTATCAAGAGGGAATCCGACATACCGACACAAACTCAAAGCTACTACACAGTGGCTGTAATATCTTCAGAAACAAATATAGAAATAAACACAACATAAATCAGTCACAGACAATTCATATCATAAAGGCGGAAATAGATATGAATATAACACATGAAAGTGTACATCAGAGTATTGGTCAAACAAGATCCACAATATCAAAAAGAATAGATACAAGTGCTAGACAAAAGAATAAGTATACATCATAGAGTCTGTATCTCAAATGTATACGACAAAAAAAACTACTAAGCTAAAGTAGTTAGCCAAAAGTCAGAAGATGGTTCCAGATAGGAAGCCATGAGGAAGCACCTGTAAATCTCATTCTGACCCGAGTATTATTTAATAAGAAAATAATAAACGGATCAGTCTAGCTATAAATATCAGATGAAGTGATATATAATAAGAGATATGACATAAACATATAATAATCACAATGCCAAGCTGTGATAAATAAGTAATTGAAAATCAACAAGAGATTAATCAATATCACAATAATCTACTCAAGATAAAAAGGAACGTCATACTCCTAATTTCATTCACCAAGCCACAATAAATGACATATATATCAATGCCCATCGTAAAAGTTGGTGAAACATAAATTCCAGAAATCAACACACGAAATCCAGAAATCACAAGAAAAAGGAACAACGACGTCGTACAACGGGACATCCGATGAACCAAATCACAATAAAAAGGATGGCCAATCCCCAAAAAAACTGGACATCGACGCACCTAGAAAGACACGCCCCATGTACAGTCGAACATCGACGCACCTAGAAAGATACACCCCATGCTCTAGCAACGACGCACCTAGAAAGATACGCCCTATGCACAAATAAACATCGATGCAGCTAGAAAGATACACCCCATGTAAGGTCGAACATCGACGCACCTAGAAAGATACGCCCCATGCTCTAGCATCGACGCACCTAGAAAGATACGCCCCATGCCTAAATAAACATCGATGCACCTAGAAAGATACACCCCATGTAATGTCGAACATCGACGCACCTAGAAAGATACGCCCCATGCTCTAGCATCGACGCACCTAGAAAGATACGCCCCATGCATAAATAAACATCGATGCACCTAGAAAGATACACCCCACGTAATGTCGAACATCGACGCACCTAGAAAGATACGCCCCATGCTCTAGCATCGACGCACCTAGAAAGATACGCCCCATGCACAAATAAACATCGATGCACCTAGAAAGATACACCCCATGTAATGTCGAACATCGACGCACCTAGAAAGATACGCCCCATGCTCTAGCATCGACGCACCTAGAAAGATACGCCCCATGCACAAATAAACATCGATGCACCTAGAAAGATACACCCCATGTAATGTCTAACATCGACGCACCTAGAAAGATACGCCCCATGCATAGACGAACATCGACGCACCTAGAAAGATACGCCCCATGCCCCGACTTATTGAGCCGATTGCTCCACGAAGTAAACAAACATCGATGCATCTAGAAAGGTACACCCCATGCATAATAAAACATTGACGCACCTAGAAAGGTACGACCCATGTATAAAATGAGATGAAACTCAATAAAATGAGGAACAGTCCTCCACATAGACAAAGAGACATCGCACATTGCTAGTCTAAACCACAAAGATGATCGTCATGATCAAAGAGAAGTGTCAATTACAATAAGCTAGTAAATATATGAGCTTAGCTTCATGTCCCATAACCACTAGCTTAACTTAAATATTTACGAACAAATTGTAGATCTCCACTAGAAAATTGTCACAAGAGATTCAATCGAACAAGTCCAAGAATTAACCGACGAAGTAAACGCAAGCATTTCATAGCACTCGTTTTACTAGGCCGTTTAATTAGATTTCTCATACGAGTGAGGTAAAGGTTTGTATATACTAATAGATTGGAAATCGGTTTTAGAAAACGAGCTTTGTAATAAAAATAGTACTAAAATCGTTTGAGGAAAGAGTTTTGATATTTACTACTAGTATAGAAAACCTTTATATTTTTAAAGTGACAAATCACAAAGAATATTGTAGGAACAATCAATCAGTAAAATTCACATTCGAAGACGTGAATAAAATCCAAAAAAACCGATAAAGAATCCATCGAAATGGATATTCAAAAATCCCTAAAAAGAGTCATCAAAGTCATAATAAATGATAACAACAAATAGGATTATCACGAATCGATTTAAATTGGAATTCTCAAGCAAATAGGCAAATAGGCAAAATAGTGCTGATTCAGACGTCTGAAATCAAGGATTCAGACGTCTGAATATGGAAAGTAAATATTTTCCAAAGACAGAATTCAAACGTCTGAATCCTTGAATCCAGACGTCTGAAATAGGCACTTTTTAGCCTATTTCCTTTCTGGTTCCAAATGAAGCAATTCAGACGTCTGAAACCATATATTCAGACGTCTGAATCTGGGAATAGAAATCTTCCCAGAACAATATTCAGACGTCTGAATATTACATTTCAGACGTCTGAATCTGGGGTTCAGGGCATTCCCTGAACCTAGACCAGAAATGGCCAAACGAATATCGAAAACGGTCGAACGAGCAAATGGCGATGACTAAGGAATTACGTCGAACGACAACCCAGCCTAAACGGCTCTTCGATACGCCTCAAATATTAATGTCCAATTATCCATAATAGGATTTTCATAAATTAGACGAAAACACCAAAAATTGGAATTTACACAAAATAAATCCAAACCAAAATCAATTGCACAAGAATAAATGTTAGGAATTCATACCTAACAATCGAAGATAAATATAAGCATAGATGTGAGATAAAAATCTCACCTTTGAACCCAAACAAATGAAGAGGAAGCTATGAAGCAATGGCAAGAACAAGCACTCTTCAATTCCAACTCAACAAGCTTGAATCTAAGCTTAAAAGATTATTATTTCCCAAATTAGGTTTAGGAATTTTCTGAAATCAAAGAGAGAATGAGTTGGAGAAGAAGAAGGAGACGCTTACCAATGGGTTCACTTGAGTTTGGAGCAAGAAGATGGATTTGCTAATGGAAACTAGGGCTTAGGATTTCCTAATTCTTTTTCTCTTCCCCCATTTTTGATGAAGCTTGAATGTATTAGGAAATTATGAAGTAATGAAGAGGAGAAGGGGTTGGGACTGAATACATAAGTGGCTCAGCCCAAACCAAAGCCCTAAGTGGGAAAAAGTAGAAAAAATCAACTATCTCCAAACATATCGAAGCTTATACTCAAAAAGGTCGCAAACGACATTTTGGACTCAATGGAAGTGGTCTCGAGTCCTAATTCGACTGTTTGCAAAAGGTAGCTTTTCGGACTAAAAATCCGACTAACGATAAAATATTTAAATATAAAATCGATAAATATGCGGGTTGTTACAGACTCCCCTCCTTAAAGAAATTGTGTCCTCGTAATAATTAAGAAGGAAATATAAGAAGTAACAACCATAGAAGCATATTAACACAAAAGAAAATTTGAATCAAGATGTTCACCATAAAGAGCACGAAAGAGTTAGCAAGAACGGGATTGCTCAATGAATCCTCTAGATTCCCAAGAGTAATCCCTAAGATTTGAGAACCATTGAACTCTCACAAGAAAGACATCTTTATTTCGAAGTCGTTTGAGCTTCGAAGCAATAATTCGAATAGGATGTTGCTCAAAAATCAAATCCGGTGAAACTTCAATTTCCATAATATCACCGGGCTCAAGAATGAAAACCGGAATCCCTAAGGCATTTCCGTAGATAAAAGACGTGGGGAACGTCAAGAATAGCAGAAAATTGAGCCAGTGCAACGGCGTAGTACAAAAACGGTACGCCCGAGAAACTAGAAACTCAAATAATTTGGGACATCAGCGTAGTACAAAAACGGTACGCCCAATGAACCAAAGCAAAGACATTGATGTAGTACATACGATACATCCAATGAATCAAATAGCAAAAACATTGACGTAGTACAAACGGTACACCCAATGAATCAAAAGCAAAGACATTGATGTAGTGCAAATGGTACATCCAATGTATCAAATAGCAAAATCATTGATGTAGTACAAACGGTACATCCAATGAATCAAAAAGCGAAGACATTGATGTAGTACAAAGGTACATCCAATGAATCCAAAAGCAAAGACATTGATGTAGTACAAACGGTACATCCAATGAATCAAAAGGAAAGACATTGATGTAGTACAAACGGTACATCCAATGAATCCAAAAAGCAAAGTCTTGGTTCCCCTCCAGGAATCACAAGAATAAGAGTATCGAAAAGAAAGATTTTTTTTAAATAATCTTCTTTCCTGAAAAGTTAAAACTTTCAAATTACATTTATCATTATGTAATAATCTTTCTAGAAAAATTTACATTTTTACAAGTCAATATATCGTGTCTGACTGTCTCATCTAAGCGTTTAGGAAATTCCTATCGATAACGTTGATCAAGCGCATCGACCAGAATTCTTAACACACTAAATGGGGAATACAATCACAAAATCATCTTCTATATAGTAAACATGTTTCTTAAAAACCTTTAAGAATACTCTTTGTTTGTTTTAAGAACAAAAATCCAGTTATACTTCTAAATAAATCTTATGAAAAAGATTTTGCGAAATTTTAAATTGCTATTTTCATCCAAAACTCAATAAATAAAAGAATGGTCTCATCGAAATATTCATAGAATATTTGATATATAAAATGGATGAAAGAAGCTGGACAAATTGAATGACAAAATAAGTCATTCATAAGAATCGTAACGAGTGCGGAATGCGGTAAATCGAGTGCGAACTTCCGCAACTCGTAGCCAAATGAAAATCGGTGGCAAGGTCGAACTAGAAAGACCTTAACACCACACAAAAGATTTCTTAGGTGATAATTCTAAGACAAACTCAAAAATACTGGAAAAGTTTCACAAATTATTTAGATAAGAGGAATAGTCCACACGAGAAAATAGGATATGGGCTTCATTAATGATTAAGCCAATCCTATCACACAAATCAATTCCGGAGCCTAAGTAAATATTGGCTCGGAAAGAAAAATCACATAAAATAGTTTCGACATTAAAAGAAAGCAAATTGAGTATTGCGGATCTACCATCCGGATTCGCAATCCTCAAAGAAGTCATCAAGCACAAAATATTTTCAAAGAAAAAGAATCGACAAGTTCTTTTGATATAAAATAGTGAGATGAAACTCATATCAAAAAGAACTCAAATAAGAAGATCACAAAATAAATGTAATCAAGGATTAAATGAGAAATACCTTGACCACGAGAAGTGTTACCAGGAGCTTGCACTACATTGAGCTCTCCCTCCTTCTTACTTTGAAGTACGGGACATGCAGTAATATGGTGACCCGAATTTTTGTAATAGCGACAAAAGAGGGGTCTCGGACACTCCCTTGCATAGTGGTTCGTGGAACCACAATGGTAGCATTGTCCACAACTAGAGGTAGGTGCTTTTGCTATCGGGGTTTGCTGCTTCCCTTTCTTATTAGAATTGGGGCCTTTGAACTTAATTGGCCTCTTCGAGTTATTGTTGAAGTTCTGTTGGGCACGCACAACTTCAACATCACCTTCATTATCGGCCTCTTCAAGACGAAGAGCGATATCAATAAGCTGATCAAATAAAACCTCAAGTTTCAGAAGTAATGGCTTCTTATTCAAGCCATAGACAAATCTCTGATTTTTCTTCATCGGGGTATTAATATACTCCACCCCGTATTTGGACAGAGATTCGAAGGATGCGACATAGTCTGTCACAGAAGATTCACCTTGAACAAGGTCTATGAAACGCCAGGCTAAGTTTACTTTTTCAGCCTCCGGCACAAATTTCAATTCGAATCTTTTCCGGAATTGCTCCCAAGTGAGATCCTCTTCAACGATTTCAGAAATTAAAAGCTCATACCAATCTAATGCTCTTTCTTGGAGCATGCTAGAAGCTACTTGAACTCGATGTAGATCAATAAGGTTCATGCGAGAAAAGATGCGATCGCATGATTTAAGCCAAGCTTGAATTTCTATAACACTCTCGGATCCCCTGAATGAACTTCCACCCAAATCGATGTAGTCTCTGCACAAGCGTGCAAAACCGGATCTAGGATGAGTAGGCTCTAGAGTGGGACCGGCTGCTTGAGCGTTCTTAACAAGATCTAGAAGCTGCTGGGCAGACATGAATACTCCATCCTGAGGAGTAGCACTAGATTGACCGGCGCTGGGACGGCCTGGTCTAACCATTTCTCTTCTTTAAGAAAGAAAGAAAGAAAGAGGAGGAAAAAGTTATTCTCAAAATAAATATCAAGCAATCTTGATAGATAAAACAAGGAATCATAAAAGAAAGTAGGATAGAACGGTACGAAGACCCGAATAAAATCCTAAAGCACAACTCCTAAGAAAGACTTAGGACATGATCCTTGCTAAATTATTCTATATTGTTCCGAAGTTTGGCTTTGATACCAAGCTGCGACGCCCCACCTCTATACCCACACTAGCCAAGAACATTACGGTGAATGCTGTCAACTAGCACGGAGAATAAGGCTGTTGAGGAGCGACCATCCGTGTAATTTCTTTGCGCGAGCATCGATATGTCAGATAGTATAACATGCATTTCTTTATCAAGAGGGAATCTGACATACCGATACAAACTCAAAGCTACTACACAGTGGCTGTAATATCTTCAGAAACAAATATAGAAATAAACACAACATAAATCAGTCACAGACAATTCATATCACAAAGGAGGAAATAGATATGAATATAACACATGAAAGTGTACATCAGAGTATTGGTCAAACAAGATCCACAATATCAAAAAGAATAGATACAAGTGCTAGACAAAAGAATAAGTATACATCATAGAGTCTGTATCTCAAATGTATACGACAAAAAAAAAACTACTAAGCTAAAGTAGTTAGCCAAAAGTCAGAAGATGGTTCCAGATAGGAAGCCATGAGGAAGCACCTATAAATCTCAGTCTAACCCGAGTATTATTTAATAAGAAAATAATAAACGGATCAGTCTAGCTATAAATATCAGATGAAGTGATATATAATAAGAGATATGACATAAACATATAATAATCACAATGCCAAGCTATGATAAATAAGTAATTGAAAATCAACAAGAGATTAATCAATATCACAATAATCTACTCAAGATAAAAAGGAACGTCATACTCCTAATTTCATTCACCAAGCTACAATAAATGACATATATCAATGCCCATCGTAAAAGTTGGTGAAACATAAATTCCAGAAATCAACACACGAAATCCAGAAATCACAAGAAAAAGGAACAACGACGTCGTACAACGGGACATCCAATGAACCAAATCACATTAAAAAGGATGGCCAATCCCCAAAAAAACTGGACATCGACGCACCTAGAAATACACGCCCCATGTACAGTCGAACATCGACGCACCTAGAAAGATACGCCCCATGCTCTAGCATCGATGCACCTAGAAAGATACGCCCCATGCACAAATAAACATCGATGCACCTAGAAAGATACACCCCATGTAATGTAGAACATCGACGCACCTAGAAAGATACGCCCCATGCTCTAGCGTCGATGCACCTAGAAAGATACGCCCCATGCACAAATAAACATCGATGCACCTAGAAAGATACACCCCATGTAATGTCGAACATCGACGCACCTAGAAAGATACGCCCCATGCTCTAGCATCGACGCACCTAGAAAGATACGCCCCATGCACAAATAAACATCGATGCACCTAGAAAGATACACCCCACGTAATGTCGAACATCGACGCACCTAGAAAGATACGCCCCATGCTCTAGCATCGACGCACCTAGAAAGATACGCCCCATGCTCTAGCATCGACGCACCTAGAAAGATACGCCCCATGTAATGTCGAACATCGACGCACCTAGAAAGATACGCCCCATGCTCTAGCATCGACGCACCTAGAAAGATACGCCCCATGCACAAATAAACATCGATGCACCTACAAGGATACACCCCATGTAATGTCGAACATAGACGCACCTAGAAAGATACGCCCCATGCTCTAGCATCGACGCACCTAAAAAGATACGTCCCATGCACAAATAAACATCGATGCACCTAGAAAGATACACCCCATGTAATGTCTAACATCGGCGCACCTAGAAAGATACGCCCCATGCATAGACGAACATCGACGCACCTAGAAAGATACGCCCCATGCCCCGACTTATTGAGCCGATTTCTCCACGAAGTAAACAAACATCGATGCACCTAGAAAGGTACACCCCATGCATAATAAAACATTGACGCACCTAGAAAGGTACGACCCATGTATAAAATGAGACGAAACTCAATAAAATGAGGAACAGTCCTCCACATAGACAAAGAGACATCGCACATTGCTAGTCTAAACCACAAAGATGATCGTCATGATCAAAGAGAAGTGTCAATTACAATAAGCTAGTAAATATATGAGCTTAGCTTCATGTCCCAAAACCACTAGCTTAACTTAAATATTTACAAACAAATTGTAGATCTCCACTAGAAAATTGTCACAAGAGATTCAATCGAACAAGTCCAAGAATTGACCGACGAAGTAAACGCAAGCGTTTCATAGCACTCGTTTTACTAGGTCGTTTAATTAGATTTCTCATACGAGTGAGGTAAAGGTTTGTATATACTAATAGATTGGAAATCGGTTTTCGAAAACGAGCTTTGTAATAAAAATAGTATTAAAATCATTTGAGGAAAGAGTTTTGATATTTACTACTAGTATAGAAAACCTTTATATTTTTAAAGTGACAAATCACAAAGAAGATTGTAGGAACAATCAATTAGTAAAATTCACATTCGAAGACGTGAATAAAATCCAAAGAAAGCGATAAAGAATCCATCGAAATGGATATTCAAAAATCCCTAAAAAGAGTCATCAAAGTCATAATAAATGATAACAACAAATAGGATTATCACGAATCGATTTAAATTGGAATTCTCAAGCAAATAGGCAAATAGGCAAAATAGTGCTGATTCAGACGTCTGAAATCAAGGATTCAGACGTCTGAATCTGGAAAGTAAATATTTTACAAAGACAGAATTCAAACGTCTGAATCCTTGAATCCAGACGTCTGAAGTAGGCACTTTTTAGCCTATTTCCTTTCTGGTTCCAAATGAACCAATTCAGACGTCTGAAACCATATATTCAGACATCTGAATCTGGGAATAGAAATCTTCCCAGAACAATATTCAGACGTCTGAATATTACGTTTCAGACGTCTGAATCTGGGGTTCAAGGCATTCCCTGAACCTAGACCAGAAATGGCCAAACGGATATCGAAAACGATCGAACGAGCAAATGACGATGACTAAGGAATTACGTCGAACGACAACCCAGCCTAAACGGCTCTTCGATACGCCTCAAATATCAATGTCCAATTATCCATAATTGGATTTTCATAAATTAGACCAAAACACCAAAAATTGGAATTTACACAAAATCAATCCAAACCAAAATAAATTGCACAAGAATAAATGTTAGGAATTCATACCTAACAATCGAAGATAAATATAAGCATAGATGTGAGATAAAAATCTCACCTTTGAACCCAAACAAATGAAGAGGAAGCTTTGAAGCAATGGGAAGAACAAGCACTCTTCAATTCCAACTCAATAAGCTTGAATCTAAGCTTAAAAGATAATTATTTCCCAAATTAGGTTTAGGAATTTTCTGAAATCAAAGAGAGAATGAGTTGGAGAAGAAGAAGGAGACGCTTACCGATGGGTTCACTTGAGTTTGGAGCAAGAAGATGGATTTGCTAATGGAAACTAGGGCTTAGGATTTCCTAATTCTTTTTCTCTTCCCCCATTTTTGATGAAGCTTGAATGTATTAGGAAATTATGAAGTAATGAAGAGGAGAAGGGGTTTGGACTGAATACATAAGTGGCTCAGCCCAAACCAAAGCCCTAAGTCGGAAAAAGTAGCAAAAATCAACTATCTCCAAACATATCGAAGCTTATACTCAAAAAGGTCGCAAACGACATTTTGGACTCAGTGGAAGTGGTCTCGAGTCCTAATTCGACTGTTTGCAAAAGATAGCTTTTCGGACTAAAATCCGACTAACGATAAAATATTTAAATAAAATATTTAAATATAAAATCGATAAATATGCGGGTTGTTACAGTTCATTCAAAATTTTAGATTAAAATCTTTCATGCTTGCATAAACAATATTTAAAGTGATTGTATATGATCATTAATCATGCAACAATAGAAATAAATTTTAAAATAAGAATTAAATTATAGCTCATTTGAAATTGTGTATGTAAATATTATAAAATATAATTCACTAGAAATTAATTATAATTGTTGTAATGTAAAGGTAATAAATTTAAAATTGAATGAAATAAATATAATAAACATACTTTTAATTGAGAAATGGGTTTCATGTTACAAGATAGTCAATATAAACATAAATAAATCACACAAAGCCATGCAAATGAATATAGAGAATATGTTAATGAATTAATTAGAAATTACCTTGAGAAGTTGCCATTGAATTACACCTAAAATGATGAATCAAAAGCTCTTAGATACCATGAATCGATCTTATTACCCAAAGCCTTGGAGCACATGTCAAAAATGAATTCCCCTTAGGATGTTGCCTAGAAGTCACACCTTGAATGATGATGTCCCCTCAGATCAAGATCCCCATTTATCCTTGTAGAAGAGGATGAACCACTTTTGTGTTTATTTTGGTCGATCCTTTTATTTTGAGATGAATTAGGAGAGAAAGAAAAAGATTGAATTGTACGTACAGAATGAACTAAAAAATTTTGTTTTTTGAAAAAATGAAACTTTTCGTTCTTTAATTAAAACATCTCTAATTGATTCCCTTGATTGTTTCTATCTCTCAAATTCTTTTTGTTTCACATGATTTGTCATCAGATGACATAAAATTTCCACAAATCATGTCATCAAGTGATAAAAATTTCTACAAATCATGTCAACAAATGGCATAAAATTTCCGTAAATCATTTCTTGTAATTATCTTTAAATTACATCGATATCGTATATTAATGTATGCAAATATAACTTCTATAAATGCATTATAATAATCACAACACAACTTCCAAACATCAGATGAATAATAATTGATATTTCTCAAATATTCATTAATTTAATCAATTTACAATATTTTATAAATCATGTGGTTTTTCAAAGAATTCATCATTATGGTTGTAGAACTCAAAGGTATAAATTCAATCTACGATTAATATCTAACTATTAAAAAATTCACATTCGCATATCACTTAGCAGGTGCCGTGACATTTTGGTTGAATTTATCGCTTGCACATCTTTTGATGAAATCCAATTTTACTTATTATAAGCAGTGCGCGATGGTGAAAATTATTCGCACCAATTCTCTTCGTCAAAACTATCACATTATGACTTATGGAATTTGATAAAGGTCAAAATTCCAGTATCGTTTTCATTCAACTTTACAGCCTTAATACAAAGTCCTTGATTCAATAATAACTATAATAATTAACCGAAATGCTCTGGCCAGAGACTTTGGCTTTGAGTTGACTTTAGTTGACCGTGATACCAGCCTCATATAACTTAGGAGACAAATCCTCTTTTGAATAGTGTTTCACTTCCAATGCTTCCACTCGACCTAACAATAGTCGTTCGATGGATGTCATGCCACGATTTAACTATAATCAAAGTGAATATTCCATATCGACGATCAAAAATATTCTTAAGTCGAGGGAACTATGTAAATTAGTCACATCAATATTCTCTGCTTGACCTTAATTATAATAACTAACAGAAAACCATCGAGCGAGTCGTTCCATGGTTATTCAATAACTATCACTATGTGGCCTCTAAATGCCTCCAACAGCCATGAGTAACACACTGCCCAACATTTAGAGAGCGTTACATTCTCTAGTCTCAATGGATTCATCAATATATAATCTCGATGCATCTTAACCAGGAACATTTAAAATGAACCATTTAATTTTATTGTGATGAATTAATCACGATTACAACACTTTGTAACTACTATCAGAAAACATACCATTTATGGATTATCTATTAAATATACTTTTAATTAAATTAATTAATATAATCACGTTATATCAAATATGTAATAAAAAGAAGACACATTTATTTCGATGAAGATTGGTCAACGAGTTAGATATGTGTAACAAATTACATAATTGTCCATAGAGCGTACCCCTAAATCTCTCAATCTCCCACTTGCACTTAGGGTCAATTATATAATCTCATTCCATCTTTTCCAATCAGTTTTCTCAAAATCAATTGTTTGATAACCCAGAATTTTTGGATAATTGAAATCGGAATATTTAATTATTTTAAATATTCAGAAGTTAATTTTCAATTTGAAAATCAAATATCACTATTTGGTTGACAAATAAACTATTGAATTAAACAAGTGGAAATCAAGTAAAATACGAATTCTGGATTTTGAGTCTGTTAAAAATAATTTGAACGTTTATAAAATTTATGTTGATAATACTGGAAGTAATAGAACCTTTAAAATTGAATTTAAAACTATTTTGTTCAGTACGAAAATATATTATTCAAATTGGTATTTAAAAATAGCCTTTTAACGCGCAGTCTCAGAATTTGACGAAACCAGTTCCATTAGATTCGTAATAGTGTAATATTATCGGATTTCAATGTTCATAGTGTTTCGAATTGTCGAATGATAGCACGGTAGATAAAAGCGCTGAAATTTTATATCAAAAATTTAATAAATAACTAGATCCAAAAAGCTTTCTTCTCCATACAATTGAAGTTGGACTCAATATCTTTTCCACTACGTTCGAAATAAGGGTATAACATTATAAATGCCTAGCAGCACGCCTCGATAGGATGTCAAATTTTTATGCTTTGGGATCGAGAAGATTTGAATTTGAATTTAAATTAATTATATATATTTGCATGCAATAGACAAATTAGACACGTTTCCTCCTTGAATAACACATGTCTCCTACCTTCTCTCCTCACGCACCAGATGTCCACCTCATTTCTTTTTAATTTAGCTGAGAATTTTGTTTAAAAGAAAAATAAAAACAAAATGAAAAAAAATGGCGATGTCTTTATTCCCAACTTATCAAACGAATTTTCAACCCTCCTTTTCAAATTAGTCGCATAAGCCAAAATGCAAAATCAATAGAGATGGCCGCCTCTTTTATTTTCCTAATCGGTCCATATAAAAAAAATGGGGAAAGGTTGTTCAATCCAAATCAGAGCGTGCGTCGATGGTGAGCGGGATCAGGGAATCGCGACGAGTAGTTGCTTGTTTTCGATCATGTCGAAGCAGTGGATTTTGAGTCGCGCCAGGGGTCCATGATGTGGCCCAAGCAAGGAGGTGGTTCAACATCGCACGAAGTGACCGATGACTGAAGCTCCGGCGATGCTAGGTTAAAGTTTCTTTGGCGATGATAATGGCCTAGGCGAAGCTAGGTCAGAAGAGTTGAGCGGTGCAGTAAGGTATAGACGATCCATTCTTCGAGTTAAATTTATAGTAAACAGATGAGATTATTTGTTTACAGTAGGATTTAAAAACAATTATATTTTAAAATTCAAAATATATATAAGTACACCCATATTTTAATATGTATAGTAAACAGAAATTTTATATATTTGTAGGGCCTTGGAAAACATAGGAAATTGTATAAAGATTAGTTTTAATTTATATAGATTATTTATTATAAGTATATATATAAAATTTCAAAAACAAAATAAGTATGCACTTACATATTTTAATTTGTTAGTTTGTTTTAAATTAATGTATTTGGTGAATAAATTGCAAAATTAACTTGTTTATTTATTTTAGTCACCAAAAGATTTTAAAGGAAAGTTAACTTTAAAAATTCAATTATTTTGTTAAAATTAAATTACTAGTTTAAAAACCAAATTATTAGTTTTATTGATAAATAGTAATTAATTTTTCAATCAACTCAAATATTAATAAAACGCATAATGTTTGTACAAGGTCCAAATCATGAAGAAGACAAGTCAAGATGGAAATGGGTTACAAACAAAACAAAGGTGAGTTAATCTCACTCACATATGGTTATCTGGTTAATTTAAATAGTAAAATTTTAAATTATTGGTTGGTTGATTGCATTGAGAATTTTTTATCAGTTGGATGTGATAGTATATATAATAGTATATGTGTGTCTATACATACATACATACATACATACATACATAGATATATATATATATATATATATTAGAGTGATTGATTTCCCGCATTATATAGCGGATGAGACCCTATATGCCCTGCATAATACCGGATGACCCCATATACCATGATATTCCACCTCGAAGTGGGATTGGTATTTTACCTTGTGCTAACATTTGTGGATGTAGGGAAACAGGTTGGATGGATCCAACTGGATTCCTCAAAATGTTGAATTTATTTTATATTTCAGCGATGTGATTTATGTAATAATCTGTGATGATTATATTGATTATATTGGGAACTGAAATTATTAAATGCTATGGCGTGATTGAATGTATGTTGATATTTGAGAGAATAAAAATATAAAAGCTTGGAATTTTTTTATATTCAATTAAATCAATCTGAGTATGGAAATAAAGATAGAGATTTTAAATAAATGGAAATAAAAGAGTTTTGGAGACTTAAGTAATATTGTCTAAAAATTTAAATAATTTTATTTTCAAATTTAATATTTAAATGTTTGGGAATAAATTTAAGGGTAGAATCTTGAATGAGGTATGAAGTGGATATTTCAGTTTAAAATAAGATTTTTGAATCATAAATATAGAAGTAAATATGGAATTAATGGGTTTTGGAAATTGATTTAAAAACCGGCTAAGGGTTGAACTGTGATTAAAGGAGAATGGGATTATGAAATTTATAAATAGGGTTTATAAATAAAGTGAAATATTTATCAAAGGATAACTCGGAAGTATAAATTCAGGATGAGAATTTATAAAGGAATGGGTGATTTGTTTAAAAATAAATTGTGGTTTATTTTTAAAGGCGTGGAAAGAGAAGTGTATTTCCTTGAAAAGCCGAGTATAATTTCAAAGAAATATTTCCATGCAGAAATTAGAGGTTTTAAAGTGGATTTAAAAGAATGTTTTAGAGAAATTTTAATTATTTTAAATTGTTTTAGAATTTTAAAGTAAATGTTTATTTAAATTAATTATAGTAGTATTATTTTAAAAGGTTTAACTAGTATTATGTTTTAAAAGATAATTATTTAATATTTATACCTTATAGAATAACTTTTATTTTAAATTAGTTCTAGCTTAGGTTTTACATGAGAAATTATTATAAGATTTTATAACTAGTACTTTAAATAAAGTATTTTAAGTAGTTTTTATTTTTAAATATATTAACGTATATATTTAGGATAAAGTGATTCAAATTATTTTAAATCTATGTATTAAGACTTGGTGAATTTCAATAGAACAAAACAATATCTGGAAATCTATTCCACGAGAGAAAAGTGGTTTGAAAACTATTTTCAAAGAATTGAAGTATAGAAAAATAGCTTGTGAAGATATTTTGAAATAAATAATATGGAAAGTTATTTAAATTTGATAGTTGTTTGTGGATGTTATTTGATAATTGAATAACCGACTATCAATATTGGCCAATACGCTAATCATTTCGAAGAGACCAAGATTGGGATTAATTTCGCGAAAACCACTTCGATTCGGTTTGAACATTTCATGAGGAAGACAAGAGATTGGAGTTGAAGATGGAGCAATGAAGTGCAAGGGCTAATCGCTACTAATCCTGAGGGTGATTCCAAAATGGATGCAGTAAGAGTAGTGCTTTCAGTTCCGTTCGGACCCGGAATGGACTTGTATGGATGAATGCTATCAAACCATCGTCAGGAGGACGGTGAGCATTCTAAGTGAATATGTGCTAAATAGGTAATGCATAGCCTCGAGCCTCATCAACCAGGAATGGCTAAAGCAGGGAAGGTCCACACAAGTCTATGTGGCTATCAACCAATTAGGGTAAGGTCATCCCTGTCTAGAGGTCCCCTTTATTCGATTGTGTGGGCGGTTGTTGATCCCAACCGTAGGGCGATCTTAATCGGACTATCCAGTAAGGGGTATCTCCGGTCTTGTGTAGCAGGGAAGCAGGGTGGATCCTCGTTACGGTGATCTAGACCAGATATTATGACGAGCGGTAACCCAGTAGCCCTGCCACTGTATGGAATCCAATCTCTAATAAGCGCTTGTACAGTTTTTATTGCGCCTAACTATGCTAAAACGCGAGATGCAAGCATTTCAGCTAGATTCTATTTTACTTGATAAAGACACTATTATAATATCAGACGGATTTGATAAAAATGTTTTGTTTATCGCAAGGTAAAAACCCGGCATGTTTATTTATGGTGTGGTCTTACGAGATAACTTTAATTTCAAAGGATTTTTGAAACTTTAATAATCTAATTGAGTGCGTTTTCTCACTCTGGTTTTCCATATTGATTGGGGTGTTATTTCTCTATAATGCTCGGGTCAGACCAAGTATTATAGAATACAGGAAAGGATGCTATGGAACTCAGGAGACAAGCTGGATGGCGAGACGTATCACACGTAGTGATGTATATTCTGATGTGTCTGATTAACTACATAGTCAGATTTGTGAGGACGGGTTAATATAACTGTCCAGTTGTGTGCCATAGATTTGGATGTACTTTAATGATGTAATGGATATATATATTATCTCAATCCACTTCTTAACACATTTAAAACTATCCAATTCATAGTTTCATAGATTATTAATAACAACAGGGAGATAGCAGGATTGGTCAAGGTAACTAAACATCCAAATTATCCAAAACATCCATCAATAGCATCCATTACCCATTTCCAAAACTCAAACCTGTTTTGAGATCACACATAACTCCCCTTTTAATTCAACCCATTTAACTTCCCTAAGTTAAATCTCACTTTCATCTTAAAATTTCTAGTTCAGGTTGTTCGTTCTAAACTTATTTAACTTCCCTTAATTTAAATTCAATTCATTTAATCCAGTCAACCTTACTCAATTTGGATTCTCAAATTTTAAACTCCTTATCAATATTCTTTCTCGCTTATAAGTTCAAAAACTTATTTATCTTTGTGTTTTTACATCACATTTCAGGGGAAAATTCAAAACTCAACACTTAGTGTTTATTTTCAAACAACTTTGATATTATGTATATCCTACATATATACATATCTATTTCATTTGCACACCAAGTCATACTTATCTAAATTGTTACTTCCTCAAAACAATCCAATTTGCTTTATCATTAATTATTATTAGAAAATAAACATCCATTATTAGACACAATAAACATTTTATGATAATAACCAAGATTATCATATCTGGAGACCAATTCACTACACATTATCTCATAATTTGTTGAAAATAAAATAAAATCAGGGTAACTTAATTCAGCATTCTGAAAACACTTCTACAAATTTCAGGTTTTTATTTTCTTGTTTGAATCTTTTTCTAGCTTATCTTATTTGTATAGTTCATATTATCCAATTCCTATTTGGATATGTGTGTGTGTGTATATATATATATTACCACTCAAATTCTTATGATCTTATTCAATTTCTATAACCAACAACCAATTATCTTACTGAATATAATAATTAGAAAAATGATTGCTTTATGTACCAAAATATAAACTTATATAAAAATCATTTTTGAACCATTTTTAAAATCATTATATAAGAAATTAACAAGTATGCCCTCATATATAATACACTCAACTCATTCTTGAGTACTACTGACCATATCCTTAATGAGTAAACCCACTAGAGCCAAGGTTCTCGCTTAACCTACAACTTTGATATCAATTGTAACGGCCCGAAATTTTCGACCCCAAAAATTCGACACTAATACGTTCACTGTTGAAGTGCTGAGAAATCAAACGCCCAAAATTCAAGATTGTTAGGATAAATAAAAAAAGACGTAGAAAAAGAAACAGAAAACAGCAGCACAGAACCTCACATTCACGGTGGATCAAAATATAATGTCAAATAACACCATTTATACTTAGAAGAGTTGTAATTTTCAGTTTACATTCAATATATCAGAGTACAATCATTCACAAATAAAATTAGACATTTAACAACTTAACCATGACTACTATCAATATAATCTCAAATACACAGCGGAATATATTCCACATGTTCCTGCCTTCCAGTTCGCCTTCTGAGCTTCAGAATGTCCTTACCTGAAAATTTGTAATACTCAGTCTGACCCGAGCATTACATTAAAGTAACACTCGAGTCAGGCTGGAAACCAGTGCGAGTAAAATCATATAACTTGAAATACTAAGTTATAAAACTTCTTTGAAAACCAAGGTAACTTGTACCTAAATGCGTGTTCTTATCTTGCTATAGCCAAACATTTATTCCACAAAATAATATCTAAGTACCGTTACTAAGTTTAAATGGCCAAGTTACTTTATTTATTCCATTCCAGCCTATTAAATTCTAAAATCGAATCTATAAAGAATTATAGATTACAAATCGAAGTGGCTTCGGATATCACTGATATCCGACCCCGATCTCTTTAAATCTTTAAAGCCAAAACAATTCAATTTAACTTTATAACGTTATATTCACACAGAGATTCAATACAGATAACTACTCAAATAAATGTCTCAAATTTATTAGTAGTTCAATGCAAAGCATTTCGTATCATAGAACATCACAGATTAACATACCAGAAGTATTAATCAACCCAAACATTCAATACAACTAATCATCCATAAGCAAGATTAATTAACCACACAATTTGTAATTAATTAATTAACCAGCTTAATTATCATTGATTAATTACAAGCCATTTTATTATTATTTTAATTAATTATTGGAATGAATTAATTATCATTCATGATTACTTAAGACCTTAATTAATTAAAGTATAAACCACTTATCTTAATCATTTTACTTAATTATCATTTAAGTTTATTTTGGAATTAATTTATTACTAACATATAAATTAACTAAGATCCTTAATTTAATTAATAGTCAAAAAAAATTTACTCCCTTTGTAACAACTACTTAATTACACCATTTAATTTCATTTCATAAACTTAAAGATTAATTTAAAATAATAGGTATATAATAAAATACCTTAACTTAATTAATTTTAAAATGATTAATTTTATAAGTTTAAACTAACCCAAGACTTAAATAAACATTTATTATCTAAAAGAATTAGTTAAGAAAATTTGTTTTAAAAACTTGTTTTACTTTATCTTTTAAAAAGCTTGGTTAAAAACAAATTTTCTCCTTCCTACAAAAACACTCGGGACAGGCTCAAGAAATCACGATCCAACACTCGAGGCAATTTCCATCTTTCCTGGCCCCATCATTTTTTTTTCCTTTTAAACTTTATTTTGTTTTAAAATTTAAAATTGTTGTAGAGTTAAAACACTCGTGAGCCCAACCCGTGACAACTCGGAGTTCCCACCCGAGCCAACCCTTCTTCTCCTTTCTCAATATCCAACAGCAACCAAACTTAAACACTGACACGCTTTTGTCATACGTGCACGTGCATAATTCATCGAATCATCTTCGACCATTGTCACGACAGCCAGCAAGTCGACGATGACCCCTTTGACTCCTCCAGCCACATAATTCTCTTCGATTTCGCTCGAATGAAAATCGAACAACTCTACTATTCTAGAAAAAAAACCCCTTGACCTACATCCACCTCACTCCACCGCCACAGACCTTCAAGGTCCTCGCCATCGCCTCCAGACCTTCGGCACCCATCCACCTACCTATTCCCTTACCCCGGTCCCACTCGATGCTGTTATGCCGACGTCGTTGCGATAACAACATCGACTCTCAAGGGGTCTTAAACCCTAAATCCTATCGAACCACACTTGCCGATGAAACCCTCCTCTAGCCACAACCCCGAGGCTATTGAACCTCACGGCTACCAGAAATCGACGAAATACCCAATTCAGATCAATTCGCAAATCCTACCCAAATAACAACTTAAAAATCTTGATTTTATTTTTAAAAATCATAGTTTTTAAATACGAATCAGATGATATAAGCAAAAACTAAGATTTAAACAATAAATTTTCTGACTTATTTTGGTTTATACTGTTCTTCTTCCTTCCAATGAAACTTACTTTCTAATTATACTTAATAATATTTTTAAAAATCAAATTTAGTAAATAAAAACATTTTCCTCAAAAGATCCTAACCTAAAAGAGACTAGGGAAGAGAATTTGAAATTTTGAACCTGTTTAGCCTACCGGAATTTAAAAACAGAGACATGCATACTCACTTAGGCATGCACACAGTATCACATACATATATACATACCAGACAACACATTCATTCATTTATGCAAACATTTCTCAACATTCTACAAGAATTTATCACATGCATCAATAAATAAAACAGATTAAATTCTTAAAAGTGAGGTTTACTCACAGATTTTTGTTAAACAGAGAACATGACTTGAAAATTTGAAATATGCTCTTGATTGAGAACTGATAGTTGATTTACTTTGATATGAAACTGGAAGCTTGAATCTTTGCTTGCGTCAGTTGAATTTGAAGTTGTTTGATTCCAGTTTGAAAGCTTGAAGTTTGATTTTCTTTTTAGTTTTAATTTTGAGAGATGAAAAAAGGAGAGATTAAGAAATGAATATGAAAAGGCATTGAATTGTAAACATCCTTCTTTTTCCATTTATTGTTTGTATTCAATTTTAAAGAAAAAGAAATATGCCACTTGTTATTTGAATGTTATAATTAACTTCCACTTGTTAAATTGCATGCATTTATATTTTTTATATATTTTTATATTATATTATATTATATACTAGTTTTATATTTATATATGTTTTATATTTATATATTTATACTTTTACTAATTATATTTTTATATATACAACTTATATTTATCTTAGGAAATTTTAAAAGAAAGTGTATTAAATCTTTTATTAAACTTATTTTAAGCTTAAACTATTGTACTATAAATTAATAAATATTTAGCTTTAGTGTTTTTAAATATAGAATTTAAGTGGCTTTTGAAAATTATTACATTAAATTTAGATCAATGCTTCCTAATCACAATATATTATAATTAGAAATATCTTATGTGAATTTTTGATATTATATATATTCACACTTATATGCTTGTATATGCATACACTTAAAATTTTCAATGTCATAAAGTTTGCATATATCTATTTATATATTTATTAATTTATTGTAAGATTTATCATTTCCAAAGATTTATAATTCAACATTCATTGTAGTTTCCAATCCATTTATATATATCCAGATATTTTAATTATCATAATATATTTGTTCAACTAAATAAAATCAGTATTTCTAAAAATTAAATCTAGTTAATTACCAATTAACAGCTGTCGGTTATCACATTCCTCCACCCTTCAAACTTTTCATCCTCGAAAAGGAACGAAGTCAGAATTTTAATTATTTTATCAATTATTAGTTAAATTATTCTAAAGTTTTAAAATACTTTAAAAATCTAGATAATATTATCAAAATAGTTTTATAAAAATACTTTTTATAACTCGATGGTTCAACAAGTCCATCCTTGTTCTCATAGAAATTTGTTCATACGTTGATAAGGCGTAGGACTGAAAATCTATAAGTACTTAGTAAACCCGTTTTCAACACCCAATGAAAATACATGGAATATATTTTCGTGAAAAATATAGAAAACATTTTTTGATGAGAATGCTATGGAAATCATCACCTTCTCCATGGTCGCAGTTAGCCCTATGATTACGTCGTCATCCCGGCAAAACCATAGAAAACAGTAGGCATCCGCGCCCTTCGATTACACAATGGAACCGCCACAGATCGCAGCTACACCTAGGGTAACATCGCCATCACGGTAAAAACCCATGTAACTATAGGCATCAGCGTCCTCGAATTTCGCTGCCAAATGAGACTTCACCACTCCCACATAGATCGCAGACTACATCAGTCGAGTCCCAATGTAGCCTCTAGGCACTCACTGCCACATGACTTTCGCCATTTCTTCATAGATCATAGCCTACCGATGTTACCTTGCTCCCCCAGCGAAATCAAACGTAGACGTTAGGCCATCGCTTCCCCTCGACTTCCACTATGGTGCGTAGTAGATCGCAGTTACACCGAGTTGCACTGTCGTGACAGCATAACCCAATGTCTCTGTAGGCATCAGCACCCTTAACTTTTTCTACCCCAACCACAATCCTTAGGAACAACAGTTTGTCAGGACATCCTCTTAGGATCAAATTTTGAACCCCCCTTATGGCTCAAGGCAGAACCACCCCATGGATCTCCTACTAGAAGTTCATTTAAATGGGAGCGCCTTTTCCCCCACATCCATTCTCAAAACATTTTATACTATACATATATAGTATTTTTCAAACCATACTCTTTATATGTATCACATATAAATTTCTTTTACACAAAATCGATAATTCTCAAACTTGGCTTTCCAAATTCCTAAAATTGATTTTTCTAAAAATCAAAAGCCTTACAAAATCAATGGGTTTCGAAAACGTTTTCCCCAAAATCATTCTCATAAAATCATATATATATATATATATATGTATGTATGTATGTAAGTATATACATAAGTTCATTCTTTTAACTAGAACAAAATATTTTTCAAAGATCTTTTCTTCTGGTTATAGATTCAATAAGGGGAGTTTATTATATATAACAAATATATACACATACATGTAGTTCATTTACGCCAAATCAAATATCTATTTCATTCAAGCTCTTATAATGTACATATATCATCTATACGCAATATCAAATCCGATCGCTCACTCGATCACACAATTCCACTTCCGCTCTAGTATCGTCCACCCGACTTCCTACTACATACTCAGATCTGGTTTCTTGATCAGAAACCATCATTCTCCTTGCATAGCCATAACTATGATAGAGAATTTCCAAAATCAATCAAAAATTCATATCCAGGGTTCACCGTCGAAAATTGAGTGAAAAATCCCAAATTGGATCAATATACTATCTCGAAATTCTGTGCTCGAATCTAGATCGAATCGTTATGCGAATAATATATGTACATCATACGTATTTTTCTTCATTGATTATTAACTAATTCAATTTTCTTTCTGTTCACCTTCATTTTCGATTTCTATTCACTTATTCCAAATTGCTTCAATTTTAGTTTAGGTTATCACTTACATGCTTATCTCTTGGTATTTAAATCCAACGGTTTGCACTCTGACCAACTTGAATTTAGAACATACTTTGAAAAGGTTTAAAGTAGATAAGTAGTTGTAAAATAGTTATTAGTTGTGAGTACAGTAGAATAGTTAAGTAATTATAAAATAGTTAAATAGTTGTAGAATAGTTAGATAGTTGCAAGATAGTTGTAAAATAGGTATAAAATAGTTTGGGTTTAGAAAGAAAGGTTGTATAGTAAATAGCTAGGGAAATGGATTTAAAACAGTTTATATTAAAGTAATTTATTCAAAAATAGCTTCAGAGTCAAATTGGTTCAATTTTCCAATTTCTCATTTCAATCACTTTTCAATTTCTACTTTCATTTTAATTGATTCAATTTCAATTAAATTTGAATAAGCTTCAATTTCTTTCCCAAATTCAAATTATTTTCCATTTGAATTAAACTTATTTAACTCCAATCACAATTCCAAATAATTCAAATCAAATTCAATTTGAACAAATTTCAATTCCAATCTCAACCTTAAACCATCTCGAATTGTATAAATTCGAGTTAAAATTTTAAATGTTGATTTAATCCTTAAATCAAATTAACCTTTACTTTTAATTTAACAACCTAAGTCTTTAAACAATTTAATTATGAGTCCAAAATTTTAATATTCATTTTAAATTATCTTTACTTTTACATAAACTTATTTCTAGGTTCAAATAATAGTTCAAATCCTTTTTAAACAATTTGATCTTCGAAATCCAATTTATTAGCAAGTTTTAACTTCTAACTTGAAACGAATTCTTAAATAATTTTCAGTTTGCAAGTTCATTCTTAACATTTAAATCTTAAGTTCAAAGTGATTACATTCCCATAATTATCTGTTTTATTTCTAAAAATCAAAATCATTTAAATAGTTTCAAATTAAAGTTTTATTTCCATTTAATTACAGCAATGGATATATATATTATCTCAATCCACTTCTTAATCCATTTAAAACAATCCAATTCACAATTTCATAGATTATTAATAACAACAGGGTGATAGCAGGATAAGTCAAGGTAACTAAACATCCAAATTATCTAAAACATCCATCAATAGCATCCATTACACATTTCCAGACTCAAACCTGTTTTGAGATCACACATCACTCCCCTTTTAATTCTACCCATTTAACTTCTCTAAGTTAAATCTCAATTTCAGCTTGAAATTTCCAATTCAGGTTGTTCGTTCTAAACTTATATAACTTCCCTTAATGAAAATTCAATTCATTTAATCTAGTCAACCATACTCAACTTGAATTCTCAAATTTTAAACTCCTTATCAATATCCTTCCCACTTATAATTTCAAAAACTTATTTCTCTTTGGGTTTTTACATCACATTTCAGGGAAAATTCAAAACTCAACACTCAGTGTTTATTTCCAAACAACTTTGATATTATGTATATCCCACATATATACATATCTATTTCATTTGCACACCAAGTCATACTTATCTAAATTGTTACTTCCTTAAAACATTCGAAGTTGCTTTATCATTAATTATTATTAGAAAACAAACATCCATTATTAGACACAATAACCATTTTATAATAATAACCAAAATTATCATATCTGGAGACCAATCCACTACATATCATCTCATAATTTGTTGAAAAAAAATACAATCAGAGTAACTTAATTCAGCATTCTGAAAACACTTATACAAATTTCAAGTTTTTATTTTCTAGTTTGAATCCATTTCTAGCTTATATTTGTATTGTTCATATTATCCAATTCCTATTTGGATACATATACCACTTAAATTCTTATGATCTTATTCAATTTCAATAACCAACAACCAATTATCTTAATAAATATAATAATTAGAAAAATTATTGCTTTATGTACCAAAATAAAAATTATATAAAAATCATTTTTAAAACCATTTTTAAAATCATTATATAATAAATTAACAAGTACGCCCTCATATATAATACACTGAACTCATTATAGGGTACTGGTGACCCTATCCTTAATGAGTAAACCCAACAGAGCTAAGGTTCTCGCTTAACATTCAGCTTTGATACCAAATGTAACGGCCCAAAATTTTCGATCCCGAAAATTCGACACTAATATTTTCAATGTAGAAGCGCCGAGCAATCGGATGCCGGAAATTCCGTATTGTTAGAGTAAAGAAGAAAAGATGCAGAAGTAGAAACAGAAAACAATAGCATAGAATCTCACATTTGCAGCGGATCAAAATGTAATATCAAATAACAACATTTATACTAAGAAATGCTATCATTGTCACTTTACATTCAATATATCAGAGTACAATCATTCACAAATAAAACTGGGCAGTTAATAATTTAATTGACTACTATCAATACAATCTCAAATACACAGCGGAATATACTCCATACATTCCTACCTTCTAGCTCGCCTCCTGAACTCCAGAACGTCCTAACCTAAAAATCTGTAATACTTGGTCTGACCCGAACATTACATTAAAGTAACACCCGAGTTAGGCTGGAAACCAGCGTGAGTAAATTCATATAACTTGAAATACTAAGTTATAAAACTTAATTGAAAACCAAGGTAACTCGTACCTAAATATGAGTTCTTATCTTGCTATAGCCAAACATTTAGTCCACAAAATAATATCTATGTATCATTACTTAGTTTAAATGGCCAATTTACTTAATTTATTCCATTCTAGCCTATTAGATTCTAAAATCGAATCTATAAAAAATTATAGATTACAAATCAAAGTGGTTCCGTATATCACTGATATCCAACCCCGATCTCTTCAAATCTTTAAAGCCAAAACAATTCAATTTAACTTCAGAATGTTACATTCATACAGAGATTCAACACAGATAACTATTCAAATAAATGTCTCAGATTTATTAATAGTTCAATTAAAAGCGTTTCATACACAGAACATCACAGAGTAACATACCAGAGATATTAATCAACCCAAACATTCAATACAATTAATCATCTATAAGCAAGATTAATTAACCACACAATTTGTAATTAATTACTTAACCATCTTAATTATCATTTATTAATTACAAGACATTTTATTATTATTTTAATTAATTGTTGGAATGAATTAATTATCATTCATGATTATCTAAGACCTTAATTAATTAAAGTATAAACCACTTATCTTAATCATTTTACTTAATTAACATTTAAAATTATTTTGGAATTAATTTATTACTAACATACAAATTAACTAAGATCCTTAATTTAATTAATAGTTAGAAACATTTTACTTCCTTTATAACAACTACCTAATTACACCATTTAATTTCATTTCATAAACTTAAGGATTAATTTAAAATAATAGGCATATAATAAAATACCTTAACTTAATTAATTTTAAAATAATTAATTTTGTAACCTTAAACTAACCCAAAACTTAAATAAACATTTATTATCTAGAAGAATTAGTTAAGAAAATTTGTTTTAAAATCTTGTTTTACTTTATCTTTTAAAAAGCTTGGTTAAAAACAAATTTTCTCCTTCCTACAAAAACACTCGGGTCAGGCTCAAGAAATACCGGTCCAACACTAGAGCCAATCTCCATCTTTCTCGATCCCTTCCTTTTTTCTTTTTAAACTTTATTTTGTTTTAAAATTTAAAACTATTGTACAGTTAAAACACTCGCGAGCCCAACCCGTGACAACCCCGAATTCCCACCCAAGCCCACCCTTCTTCTCCCTTCTCAATATCCTATAGTAACCAAACTTAAACACTGACACGCTTCTCACATACGTGAATGTGCATAGTTCATCGGATCATCTCCGACCATTGTCGCGATAGCCAGTAAGTCAACGATGACCCCTCTGACCCCTTCGGCTACCCAATTCTCTTCGATTTCGCTCGACTCAAAATCAAACACCTTTGCTATTCCAAAAAGAACCCTGACCTACATCCACCTCACTCCACCGCCATAGACCTCCGGAGTCCTCGCCATCGCCTCCCGACCACCTCCCTATTCCCCTACCTCTGTCCTACTCAATCCCGTTATGCCGAGAAATCATCACGATAACAACGTCGACTCTCACGGGGTCTTAAACCATAAATCCTATCGAACAGCACTCGTCGACTCCCAGTAAAGTGCAAGACCATTTCACGAGACCGCCGACCCACTGCCCTCCTCTGACCGCAACCCCAAGGCTACTGAACCTCGCAGCTACCAGAAATCTACGAAATACCCAATTAAGATCAACTCGCAAATCCTATCCAAATACCAACTTAAAAATCTTGATTATATTTTTAAAAATCATAGTTTTTAAATATGAATAAGATGGCATAAGCGAAAACTAAGATTTAAACAATAAATTTTCGGACTTGTTTTGATTTATACTATTCTTCTTCCTTTCAGTAAAACTTACTTTCTAATTATACTTAATAATATTTTTAAAAATCAAATTTAGTTAATACAAACATTTTCCTTAAAAGATCCTAACCTAAAAGGGACTAGGGAAGAGAATTTGAAATTTTGAACCTGTTTAGCCTACTGGAATTCAAAAACAGAGACAAGCATACTCACTTAGGCATGCACACAGTATCGCATACATATGTACATACCTGACAACACATTCATTCATTTATGCAAACATTTCTCAACGTTCTACAGGAACTTATCAAATGCATCAAAAAATAAAACAGATTAAATTCTTAAAAGTGAGGTTTGCTCATAGATTTTTGCTAAACAGAGAACAGGACTTGAAAATTTGAAATCTGCTCTTGATTAAGAATTGATAATTGATTAACTTTGATTTGAAATTGGAAGCTTGAATCTTTGCTTTCTTTAGTTGAACTTGAAGTTGTTTGATTCCAATTTGAAAGCTTAAAGTTTGATTTTATTTTTAGTTTTAATTTTGAAAGATGAAAGAAAGTAGAGATTGAGAAATGAATATGAAAATGCTTTGAATTGAAAACAGCCTTCTTTTTCCTTTCGTTATTCATATTCAATTTTAAAGAAAAAGAAATATGCCACTTGTTATTTGCATGTTATAATTAACTTCCACTTGTTAAATTGCATGCATTTATATTATATATACATTTCTATATTATATGTTTTTATATTTATACTTTTACTAATTAGATTTATATATATACAACTTATATCTATCTCATGAAATTTTAAAAGAAAGTATATTAAATCTTTTATTAAACTTATTTTAAGCTTAAATTATTATATTATAAATTAATAAATATTTGTTTTTAGTGTTTTACAATATAGAATTTAACTTTAACTGGCTTTTGAAAGTTATTACATTAAATTCAGATCAATGCTTCCTAATCACAATATATATTATAATTAGAAATATCCTATGTGAATTTTTGATATTATATATATTCACACTTATATGCTTGTATATGTATACACTTAAAATTTTCAACATCATAAAGTTTGCACATATCTATTTATATATGAACTAATTTATTGTAAGATTTATCATTTCCAGAGATTTATAATTCAACATTTATTATAGTTTCTAATCCATTTATATATATCCAGATATTTTAGTTATCATAATTTTATTTATTCAACTAAATAAAATCAGTAGTTCTAAAAATTAAATCCAGTTAATTCCCAATTGATAGCTGTCCAAAAACCCGGGTTATCACACTGATGATGTAATGTATAAATAGATATAGTTCTTTTTGTTTAAAGATTAGTCATTTATCTATTATATATTGTTCCGCTACGATTGTGAGATTCTAATATTGTTTCTATTTCATCTTCTACTTCCTTCTTCTTTAACCCCAATGGTTCGGTTTTTCGGCATTCGATTGTTCAGCATTTGATACAGTGGAAGTATTGATGTCGATTTTCGGGCATCGAAAAATCGGGTTGCTACATTTGGTGTTAGAGCCAGGTTAAGCGAGAACCGTGGCTTTGGTGGGAATTACTCATTAGATATAGAGTCCATAGTACTCTAGAATGAGTTTGAGTACATTAATAGACATGAACGCGTATTTGTTAGTGAATATAAAAATTGGTTTATATTGTGTCGACTTATGGGTTAAATGTTTATAAATTCTTATCGGTGCAGTCTTGCCAACTGTATCGGTATGGATTTCTAAACGCTTAAACGAGGAAAACCGGCACAGTATTGTTTTTAAAAGTGGGTAAATGAAATAATTTTACCGAGATTATATTCGTATGTAAAAAGAAATAATTTTTCGTAAATTATTATAGTTATATATTGCTTGGTTGTTAGGAAGTGAAAATATTAAATTATTATCATTGTTTTATGGAAATTGAATAAGAAATACAGAGAATGACCAAAGGATAAGGAAATAAATTCATTAATAGAATGAAATTTGAAATGTGAATTAGAAATGTGTTTTAAACCTGAACTTCTAGAGAAATATTTGAGTAAAAATCGGAAGGTTTTGAAGTTTGAAAATTTGGGAAATTTAATTTCCTTTGATTTGAAAATGATTTTCAAATGTTTTTGATAAATAATGGTGATATTATTTTGAAAATATTTTTGAATTGGATTTTGAATATGGTGTGATTTGGAATTTAAAAATATTTGAAGGGGATTCTAAAGAGATAAAAGCATTGAACTCTTTTCGATCGGTGGAAAATAACTCCGATGATGGTCGCGACATCATCGGTGTTCATTTTCGATTTTCCAAGAGAGGAATTGTTGTCAAAATGTTTTAGATTAGAGTATTTGTAAAAGTTGGGTATGATTTGGAAATGCAAAGGATTTTGGATATAACTGTTTTCAAGAATGATTTAGAAATACTGAATAATTGTTTAAAAGACTCTGGGATCTTATCAAAAATGTTTATGGAAATATAAATGGGTTTGATAACTTATAAAATCTGAAATTTGTTAGTGTAAAATTTGAAATTTTCTAGAATAGAGAATTTAACTTGAATAAGAGTTAAAAATTTGAAGTAGTTATGAAAAAAAAATGAACCTGTAAAGAAAATTAAAGAGATTTGCGAATGAAACATAAATAAGTTAGAAAACTTATAGAAGTTTAAAATTTCAATTGAAACTGAATTTATCTTGGATTAATTTTAATAAAAGTGAATATGAGAAGTAAGTCTAGCAGACTTAATGGATTGGAATAAAATTTATTAAGGTGGACATAAATTTGTGAATGAGTAAATGAGTTTACAGTTGCAAGTAAATGAAATTGAAACTGAATGTTGAAATTCATTTTGAATTTGTAAGTAAAGGAAATTAGTCAAGTGGACTAAACAATACAAAGGATTGAAAATAAAATTATTAAGTTTATTAAATGTAAAAAAATATAGAGGAACAAATTAATTTAAATTTGTAAGCAAATGAATTTAAATTTAAATATTGGAATCAATTTGAATTATATTACGTAAAGAGGAATTGAACATTTAGTTTGAGTGGACTAAAAGAATAAAGTTCTAAGAATTAAAATTTATTGGAAATTGAAATAAATTAGTAAATGGAACTAATTTAAAATAATGATATAAGTTGGTCATGAATGGAAGATAGTTGATAAAATTCAATATTCAGAGTTTGAAGATAAATTAAATTCAAATAGAATTGAAACTGAAGTATTGGAATTCATTTTGCATTGGGTTAAGTGAAGTTGAAGAATTAGTTCAAAATGGTTTGACTAAGATGAATATAATTCAATATTTAAAAATGAGAGTTAAACGGAATTCAGAATGGAATTAAAATTTGAGTTAAATGAAAATAGATACCAAAGCTTAAGCGGTGAAGTGAAATTATGTAACGACCACAGTTTTGAGTTAAATCTGAATTGGTAATTTATTTAAATTTTTGGGGATAAATTTGAATTAAATTAGCAATCAATATAATTTTTGGAATAAATTGTGAATTTATTTGATTTTTTCCAAATAAAACAAGATATTTGTTTATTTATTATATATGTCTATAAATTAGTTTTTAAATAGAATTTGGATTTGAGATTCAAAATATATAATGAAAATAAATTGAAATTTTGATTTGAAATTCAAATATAAATGTGTTGAAATATAAATTAGATTTAAAACTATATTTTAAAATTAGTAAGAATTAGTTTTCTAATTTTAATATACATATAATTTGAAAGTTATATTTTGAATTAAATACAAATGATTTTCAAAACAATTGTTTAAAGCTAATTCTATAATACACATATGTGTGTTGTTATATTTAAGTTGACTTTAAATTGGATTTTAAAATTTAATTTGAATTTGAATTGGATTTAAAACTTGGAATTCAAAAGGATAGATATTTTAAAATGTTTTGGATTTTAAAATATATGAATAACATTTTATTTGTATATATAATTGGTTTTATTTTCTTTAAAAGTAATTTATATATACATATATATATTTTGATAAGAATTTATAAAGTAAATATAAAAGCTATACTATTAACATTTAAAATAAATATAAATTAAGTAAATGATAAGTGTTAATACATTAAGACACCTTAATAATAAGTGTTAACTAATTAACAAATATTATATGTCAAATGTTAAGATTTTTCATAAGTGTCATTATTAATTTTGTTTTTTTATTTTTAAATTAATCATTTTATCCTATTTAAACATGTCCTTTCTTCTCTTCATTTCTTATCTATCTTCATTCTAATACAAGAAAAATTCAGCTGTAACAAATTTCTCGAAACAAAGTCTGATAACTAGAAACTTATTCAATATCGTGTAATTCAATTTCAATATCAAAACTCAAATCAAGTATCTAAGCAATCTATGATCAATACCTCCACAAACCAAAGATTTATCAAAAACCATCAACCTGTAATTCATTTTCAAGATCAAACAGTAAATCCTGTAACTTTCTTCAACCAAAAATTCAAAAGCAATCTTCTTAGTTTTGAAAAGCAAGATCAATTCAGCAAGCAAGTTAAAACATCACAGCAACAAAAGATTTCCAGTTTCAAAGCATTCTTCAGCAATTTCAACATTCAAGTTTTTAAAATCAAACATCTTTCCAGCAATTCAAAGTTTTTAAATCAAGAGGCATTCAAGTTTTAAAGTGCCAAAAGCTATTTCAAAAAAAATATGGAACATCAACCCAAGTTTTCAAATCAAAACTGTTGCTAAGGGCTCTGCTCATCATCTTTCTCAGGTGAGTAACATTTTTTTTTAAAATTAAGTATGAATCTGTTGCCTGATTATTTATGGAAATAAGTATGTTTGTGTGTATATTTATAAGTGCATTTCTATTTGTGTGTATATATATATGAATGTATGGATGTTTATATGGCTGTCATATCTGTGTCTCGACTGTTCTTAGTTTCAAAGCTAAAAATTCAAACAAATTTCAGTATCTCTTGATCCACTTGTTGTTAGGACTTTAGCTTCCAACAAGATTTGTTTGTTTGATTATAGTTGAGTTTTAAAATTTTATTTAAGTTAAAATAAATTTAGAAACTCACTGGAAACCAAAAAGAATAGAGCATTCTTAATTCAAGTGAAATTTCAAACTTCGTAATTCATTGATTTAGGTTTATAAACTGAAATCTTAATCAAAAACATGATTTTTAGAACAGAAATCATAATTTTTAGTTTAGATTTGAGTATGCATTTTGTGGTTGATTAGAATTTGAAATTTGGGTGATTTCTGATGATTTAAATGATCGGGAATGTTGCGGTCTTCTCTAGAGGTAGAGGAGTAAACGGAGATTGTGGGAAAAATGGTTGTAGGGTGTTCCAGGCATTGTGGCGGCAGTAGATGATCAGAGAAGTTTGAAGCCCTAGTTTTGGTGATAGATCGGAAAAATGTTCATCACGGCGCCTCTGGTGGATCGAGTTCTACCAGATTCGGGGAAATGGAAGTAGGGTGGTCGACGAAGTCATGGCTGGAGGCACAGAAGCTTCGGTGATCGTCATCGTGAGTACGAAGAGATTTTGGTGAGGAATTTTGGGTTCCAGGTTAATTGATCACCTCGAATTCGATTTTGAGTTTGTGTAAAGGATTTTGTGATCGGGTTCTTAAGATTTGGGGTTCGTCGTTAAGATGGAGGCATCGGCGGAGGTAGTTGTCATCGCAATGAACTGTGCAGGTGCACAGGTGACAGGGAATGTCGGAGTTATGGTTTGTGTTTTGTCTCAAAGGAGCATTCGGGATTATGGAGACGTGACTCGAGTTGAGACTCGAGATGAACGTGAGTTATTTGGTTTCCAGATTTTAAACTTCAAATTTAAACAAAATTTTGTAAAAAGGGTAGACAATGGCATTTCTCAGGTAAGAGCTCGAGTAGGCTTCGGGTTAAACTCGAAGCAGCATGTTAAAACAGCTTTTTGAAAGTTTTTAAAAATAAAAACAAGATTTTGAAATTTAAATAATTTGGTTTTAAAAAATCTTATAGATTTATTTCATAAGATAAATGTTTTTAACATTTGATTTAAAAGGTTTTTAAATTAATTTAAATTTTGTTAAAGTAAAATTTGTAATTACTTTAAATCTTTAATTTAAAATGAATTTAAAGGAAGAGTTAAAAGTAAAATGTTTCAAAGGCTTTTGTTAATGATAATTAAGTAATTATAAAGGCTAATACTTTATCTTAAAGATTAATTAAGGTTTGATTATTTAGGATAAATTAAATTAATAAGTTAATTAAAGAGGGATTAATTACTTTAATTAATTAATAAATATGGATATTTAAATAAATAATTAAGAGTTGTAAATTAATTAATGAAGGGTTAATTAATTTGAAATTAAGGATCATTAATTAGAAAAGTGATATTTATTAATTAATGATTAGAAATTTATTAATTAATGATTAGAAATTTATACCGCTTATCTGAGACGTACGTGCTCAGAGGTTATATAATTTATGGTTACTAGTGATACATTCCCAATTTGGTAGTGTGGCATACTGAGTGCTGCTAATCATTTGTTGATCGAAACAAGGCTTTTGTGAAAAGCGTAGCTTTGTGGATGAGACCTCATGTCAGGACACGATTCTTCGTCTTCCGAAAATTCAACATCGACACTCACTTTATCGACTGCCGAGAAATCGAACGACGGAAAACCGAACACTGAGGGTTTTTAAGAAAAAGAATTTAGGAAAAGAAAAGAGAAAAAGATAGAAATTAGGGAGGAGAGAAGACAGAAGATAGAAAATTTTAAAAATAGAAAGAAAAAGAGAATAGAGGAAAAGAGAAAAACAGAAGAAAATAGATCAGAACAGAAAACAACAGAACAACATCAGAATCTCACAATTCGCAGCGGAACAACATATAATAATAAATGAATAATCTTTAAACAAAGAACTATATCAGTTATTACATTACATTTCATTACATCATATCATCAGAGTGTACAACAACAACAAACAGTGCAGCGGAAAAAGAAATACTATATAAGTAATATGCCATGCCATCCATCTTGCCTCCAGCAACTCCAGAATATCCAAAATATCCTGATAAATCTAACTCTTGACTGCCCGTGTGAAAATTGGTGGGCACCCAGAGTTTAGGAAGGAAACAATAAACTCCAAGTCAGTCATGTGACTGGTGTGAGAACTCAAAACAGTTTATTTATCTTTGAAAACAAAATAAAGAGATATTTTTATTTCAATTCGCAATGCTTTTAAAAATGAGACTACCATAAGGCCTCCCGCACACACACACATGCAAACGCAGAATCGGAGGAGATTTCTCCTTATGATAGTCAAACATGCTTGATACGCATTTAAAATAACATTTGATATTATTACTAGTGCATAGTGTAGGGGAAAAATTCATTTTGAAAGTAGAATATAAATCTTAGCCAACATAGACGTTTCGAACTATGCCTACTATAGCTACCATCCAAACAGTGGTGACCACCATAAGTGAATGATAGGTTCTACAACTAATACCGCACAAGTTTCGTATTGGGAATTGGATTTCCAACAAATGGTCAGGCCAAGGAACTTCCCATTGCCACATGAGAATGCCTCTGGAAAGACATCCCCGAGAACCAAACCGGAACTCTGCCAACACAAGGCCGGGTTACCCCTAACTGGGTAACTACTGACACGAGCACGCCATTCCCCGATCGTAAACGACCTTTCTCACGGGATCCCGAAAGCCAACAACCACAAAGTACTAAATTCGTAGTAACCACATAGGTTGAATATCTGGGCTCCATACCATGATACCACCTCTATCCAGAAGGAAATGTACATACCCTAAAGGGTGCTACCCCTCATAACCTTGCCGCATCTTTCCTGTTTTGACCATTTCCGGGGTGTGAGGTTCGACGAAGTCACGTCCACAAAAACATACTTATACAAAAGCCATGCTTTGGGTCAACAAATGATCAACACAATGATCACTAAGATAGACGATCAAATAAACGATCCTATCACAATAATCAACACAATGATCATTTCAGCATCACTCAGCATATCACATTACCAAATTGGGAATATATCGCTGATAACTTCAACTATATAACCTCTGAGCTCGTACGTCTCAGAGAAGGGTGTTAAGCTAAAAGAATAAATTCTTCGCCACCAACAGAAATATATTTGAATGAAATTGGCTTTATATCTCAACTTGTAATGTCAGACACACAATCCATACAAGTCTGTTTCGGGATCGAACAAAACCGAAGGCACTTACAAAGAAGTCCTTGCAATCCGGATATTCACAATCCTGATCGGATTCACCATCACATATGGAGAACTCTATACCGTAGCTACTCGGTGCAGAGTAAATCGACAGGTCATCCTATCGTTCTCGCAAATATCGGGTCTTCAACACCGATCTTCAATGCAATTCATAACGACGTATCACATATTCGGAATGGGTTATACGACCCCATGGTCCTTTCCCGGTTAACCCGAATAGTGAGCGCTTATTCAAAAATAAGTGTAGCATTCACATTCAAACAAATCACATCAATTACCCATTCAAAGGGAAATATTGATAGTCGGCTATTGAACTATCAATGGATATGCACACATCACCAGTTTCCAAATAATTTTCCAAATTATTTATTTTCCCAAAATATCTTCACTAGATATATAATTTTCAACACTTCAAAAATAAATCAATATTTATTTTTAAACCAATTTCACTTTCTTTATAAATTCCTTTGTGAATTTATAATCCCAAAATATCAATGAATATTCGATTTCAATTATTCATTTTCAATTTATCTTCAAAAAGATAAATTCTAAATATCACTTCATATTGGAAAACAATTCCATACTTATTCAATAAGTAATTCACAAATCTTATTTATTTTCAACACTTCGAAAATATTCAATATACCTAAATCGAAATTTAGTATATATTTTATTCTTTCAGGAAATCATTCTCTTAGACATATTTATTTGGGCCAAAACGAATGTTACGTAAAACATCGTTACGACGACTCAAAAATCACTAGTATAGGGATTAGAAATTAAAATAGATATATAAATCCCAATACTATACAAAACATTTCCTTTCGGAAATCATTTACTATAACAACAGTGTTATAGTCTACTATTTCCTTTTATTTCTCGAAAACGTCTATTTCAACAATCAATGTTGAAATCAATGGTTTCGAATCTCAACATATCTTAAAACATCGTTAGATCGTTTTAATTCTATTTGAAATATCACATTCAAACAATTTCTTTAACATCTTATTCACTATTCAAAAACGTGAATATACTATGTTAACACATTTCATCCTTTTATACATTTTATTTAAAAGAATTATTCACAGTTCAAAAACGTGAATATACTACGCTAATAAATTTCATTCTTTTATTCATTTTATTTCAAAGGATTATTCACAGTCAAAACGTGAATATAACTCCATCAAATAAGTTATGACAATTAACTTATCAGAATAAGTTGTTTACGGATTTATAAAACAACGTTTATAAATTCCATTTCTATTTATTTATAAAAACTTCCTTTTTATAAATTCCTTTATTAACCTATTCCAGTTTATAACTAAATTATAAACTAAACGTTCATATTATAAGTTAATTACTTATAAAACGATTATTTTACAAAATCGTTCTTTTAAAGACTTTCTAATTTATAAATCTTATAACTTACAAGATCCATTTATTTAACCAATCTATTCTTCAAATATTTTCACCAAATTTATAAATCTTACTATTTATAAATTTCTTTTATAACTTCACAGTTTATAATTCCATAAATTTCATTCTTATAACTTCACCATTTAAATTCTATAAATTTCATTCTTTAATGAAATTCATTTTCACTTCATTCAAACACTTATAAAAACTCGTTTTATAATTCAAATGTTTTAACTTATAAATATCAATTTATAAATCCTTTATAAAATCAATTTATACTATTATTCTAAAACATCTTTAATCTTCTTTATAAAAACTTCATCATTTTGATTTATAAAATAATCAAATTTTATAAATCCTAATTTTAAACTTTCAATAATAAATTCAAAAATCCCAATTCAAATTACTTTATGAGATCTTTAGTCCATATTTCTCAAAATCAACTTTTTAACTATATTTCTCAAAAACCATAATTTTTATAACATTAAAAATTATAACGTTTATTTATTTAAAATGGATCAATTCCAAAAATAAAGTATATTTTCAAAAATCACTTTAAAATCATTTTAAAATCCCAAAATCTGGGTCCAATGATGCTACACACCAAAAAGTCAATCACGACTACAAAGGTATCATATATCGTATATGATAATCAATCAAATATCAAAATATCTGAAATTAAATAAATACTGTTGAGGAATCCAGTTGGATCCCTCCAACCTGTTTTCCTGCATCCAAAAACATTAGCACAATACCAATTTCGCTCCAGTACGAAATTATCGCGGTATATGTTCTTATTAAATATTATCCGCTTAATAGACGGCGCAATAGGGTCTCATCCGCTAAACAAAAAATGCGGGAAATCAATAACTCCAATATATACATATGCCAATATATATATATTGCTATCATATATAATACCAATTTCACTGTTTATGAAATATTCGCGGTATATATTTTTAATAAATAACATCCGCTTACTAACGGCGCATAATGTCTATTTTAACAATCAATAAATATTAATCAACATTCAAACATGCATTCAAATATTTTAAATCTAACTATTTAAAATAAAATCGAAACTGATTCGATTGAGTGAGAAGTTCTCACCTTGATTTTAATTCCGTTTTAGCGATTTATTTCGAATACGTTTAATTTTACCCAAAATTCTCACTAACTCCAAACGACTCGAAACCAACTCCATCGCGTAGTGCTCGTCCATACGATTCCAACGCAACTGGTTTCGTAATTTTTCGACCTCGTATGAAAAAGTTATGAATTTATGAAGTTTGCACACGTTTTATATACATAGATTTATAACATAACTAACTATTTTTCTACCTAGCTTCATCACAGCCACTGGATCCAAGCTCCTGCAAATCTGGCCGTCCCTTTCTTTCTCTCCTCCCTCACGTCCTTCTCCAGTAATTAGCCGTCTTCATGAAACCCAACCTCACCAAATTAGGTTTTAGAAATTCGACCTCATTTCTCGACGAAATCTCATCAAACCACCTTCATCTCGAAGCTCTCCACCATAGCCATGCTCGGCCCCAAGGATGAGAAGCTCGGCCATCCCTGTAGCATAGAAACGTGTGCGCAGGCCTGAAGAGAATGGCCCCCTTTTCTCCTCCATCGTCGCTCCAAATTCGATCATAACCGTTGGATCTCTAGTTCGTGTTGTGCTCTACAACTTTGTAGTTGAACATTCTTGCTAATTCTTGATGGATTTGGAGTAATCGAGGGATGTAGGTTGCGAATTTCTGGCCATTCATCAGGGAGGTGGCGGCTAGGGTTGAAAATTAGGGTTTTAGTATTTTTTTTTATCAATTTATGAAGAGTGGTGGTGTATTTATAGAGTTTCGTTCGACACTATTCATCCGAAAATTCCGAACTCCGATTTAGGCACCGTAACCAGCATTTCTAGGGTTTACCCCACGTTCCGGACACAATGGAACAGGTTTCGGAAGCTAATTCGGAAGTATGTGCGAGTTATGGCTATAAACGCTCAATTTGAATTAAACCGATTTAAGTCGATTTCTAGGCGTTTTAATTTGTATCGGACAAACGGTAAATCCAATTGACTTGAAATTTGAAACCTTACAATAATATCACATTAAGGATCCGATGAAACTGGTTTCGTCGAAATCCGAGACTTTTTGAAAAATGGCTATTTTCACTCGTCAAATTTAAATTAAAAATAAATCGATGCGTTTCGAGCTGCCACGATCAAACGGTAACTCCGATTGACACGAAATTTGAAATCCGGTAATAACTAACTATTGCGGATCCAATGGAACTCGTTTCGTTCAATTCTGAGACTGTTCAAAAATTGACTATTTTTACTAGTCGATTTTAATATTAAAATATTCAATTTTCACAAATTAACTTCTAAATCGATTTTAAAAGTTCTAAAATATCATTCTAACTCCCATATGATAAAATAAAATTTTACAAATCAGTTTCAATCATATTTAACTATATTTTCAATTATTTCCATAATTTAACGTATTAAATTATCGATTTAATTATCCAATTAAATCCAATAATTCAAATAAAAATTTATTTGACTTATAAATTCACTTATTAATATTTAAAATTAATTAAATATTCAAATTTTAATTTCTAAAAATTCTTGGTCGTTACAATCTTCTCCACTTAAAAGAATTTCGTCCTCGAAATTATTAAGTAAGAAAAGTTACAGAATCTATTAATTTTCCATAATTCATAGTTAAACTTCTTACAATACTTTACTAAGTTTTCAAATCATACTTAGTTATCTTTTCCAAAACAACTACTATCGTTTAACTTTCAATTCCAAAATCAAAGTTAAAGTTTTCAAAATTTTCCAATTTTCTCAAAAATTTTCTAACGCCTTAAATTTCCGGAAAAATTCGTCATAGTCTCCTTTGCGCGGCTCGATCCGAAAAAAAAATGACAGTATATATATCACAAATATACATCTCATCAAGTAATGAGGCATCCCGAAGGGAAAAAAGTGTAAAAGTACTGTATTTAATCCGAGATATGTACCTTATATTTTATTAGCAAGCATATACGGCTAATATAGCGCAAAAGCGAGCTCCAAATGCGAAGCAAACGCGATCCGCACCTACTAATCACTCAACAAACAACATGAGAACATGCATATATGACAATAGTATCAATATACAACATATATCTCCATAACAACTATATATGTCACATAGCAAATGCAACATATTCAACCATCAACCAACTAACATCCATAACCAATAGATATTCATTCATATTTTCATTAATATTAATGAATTGGTTTTCAATTTAATCACATTTGATTCATATACAGTGGATGTTCTTACTAACATTCATTTTCAATTAGTTTATATTCACTAATTCATTTTCAAGTTGGTTCGCTTCCAAATCAAATTCAATTCTATTCAAGATTCACTTAACTTCCAATTGAATTTCAATTACTTTAGCTTCCAATTTTATTAATTTAATTTCATTAACACTTAATGAATTATATACAATCAACTAACAATCATATAACAACCAATGTATATATAATTACAACCAAATTCCTTTACTTATATTCATTCAATTCGGTTTAACACCATCACTTTCAATTGGTTTAATTTAATTGATTTTCATTCAATCTTTCAACTTCCAATAACATTACATTTTAATGAATTAACACTTATATTCATTATTTCTTATCAATTTAATTTACATTCAATTGATTAATATTCAATCCATTCATTCAATTCAATTACAAAAGTTGAATTTCATTTACATAACTTAAGTTCATATCTATCACTTAACTTTATTATTTTACTTTGATACTAATATCAACTCCATTCAATATCACTTAAGTTATATTCCATTTATAAACATCACTTGTTTTTACATAACCTAAATTCCTAAATATATCCATATAGTTTCACTTATTATATATATAAGTTTATTTCACAATTGTAAATCACTTTAATTATAATTCCATTTCTTATAATTCTTTTGCTTATACAATTCCTTTATTTAGATTATTCAAACAACCTAACAATCAACTTATATACACTTTAATAATTCTGAAAAATTATTTCTTTATATATAAAAATATAATCAAGGTAAAATTATTTCGTTTACCCAATTTTAAAACAATATTATGTCGAATTGTTCTATTCAAGTGTTTAGAAACCCCTTCGGCATAGTTGTACATACCGTGCTGACGAAAGTTCATATGCCACTCAATAAACCAATCATCACAATATAAAACAATTTTTATATTCACTAACAAATACGCACTCGTATCTATCAATACACTCAAACTCATTCTAGAGTACTACTGACTCTATCTCTAATGAATTATACCCAACAGAACCATGGTTGTCGCTTAACCATAAGCTCTGATACCACATTGTCAGGACACGATTCTTCGTCTTCCGAAAATTCAACATCGACACTCACTTTATCGACTGCCGAGAAATCGAACGACGGAAAACCGAACACTGAGGGTTTTTAAGAAAAAGAATTTAGGAAAAGAAAAGAGAAAAAGATAGAAATTAGGGAGGAGAGAAGACAGAAGATAGAAAATTTTAAAAATAGAAAGAAAAAGAGAATAGAGGAAAAGAGAAAAACAGAAGAAAATAGATCAGAACAGAAAACAACAGAACAACATCAGAATCTCACAATTCGCAGCGGAACAACATATAATAATAAATGAATAATCTTTAAACAAAGAACTATATCAGTTATTACATTACATTTCATTACATCATATCATCAGAGTGTACAACAACAACAAACAGTGCAGCGGAAAAAGAAATACTATATAAGTAATATGCCATGCCATCCATCTTGCCTCCAGCAACTCCAGAATATCCAAAATATCCTGATAAATCTAACTCTTGACTGCCCGTGTGAAAATTGGTGGGCACCCAGAGTTTAGGAAGGAAACAATAAACTCCAAGTCAGTCATGTGACTGGTGTGAGAACTCAAAACAGTTTATTTATCTTTGAAAACAAAATAAAGAGATATTTTTATTTCAATTCGCAATGCTTTTAAAAATGAGACTACCATAAGGCCTCCCGCACACACACACATGCAAACGCAGAATCGGAGGAGATTTCTCCTTATGATAGTCAAAGATGCTTGATACGCATTTAAAATAACATTTGATATTATTACTAGTGCATAGTGTAGGGGAAAAATTCATTTTGAAAGTAGAATATAAATCTTAGCCAACATAGACGTTTCGAACTATGCCTACTATAGCTACCATCCAAACAGTGGTGACCACCATAAGTGAATGATAGGTTCTACAACTAATACCGTACAAGTTTCGTATTGGGAATTGGATTTCCAACAAATGGTCAGGCCAAGGAACTTCCCATTGCCACATGAGAATGCCTCTGGAAAGACATCCCCGAGAACCAAACCGGAACTCTGCCAACACAAGGCCGGGTTACCCCTAACTGGGTAACTACTGACACGAGCACGCCATTCCCCGATCGTAAACGACCTTTCTCACGGGATCCCGAAAGCCAACAACCACAAAGTAATAAATTCGTAGTAACCACATAGGTTAAATATCTGGGCTCCATACCATGATACCACCTCTATCCAGAAGGAAATGTACATACCCTAAAGGGTGCTACCCCTCATAACCTTGTCGCATCTTTCCTGTTTTGACCATTTCCGGGGTGTGAGGTTCGACGAAGTCACGTCCACAAAAACATACTTATACAAAAGCCATGCTTTGGGTCAACAAATGATCAACACAATGATCACTAAGATAGACGATCAAATAAACGATCCTATCACAATAATCAACACAATGATCATTTCAGCATCACTCAGCATATCACATTACCAAATTGGGAATATATCGCTGATAACTTCAACTATATAACCTCTGAGCTCGTACATCTCAGAGAAGGGTGTTAAGCTAAAAGAATAAATTCTTCGCCACCAACAGAAATATATTTGAATGAAATCGGCTTTATATCTCAACTTGTAATGTCAGACACACAATCCATACAAGTCTGTTCCGAGATCGAACAAAACCGAAGGCACTTACAAAGAAGTCCTTGCAATCCGGATATTCACAATCCTGATCGGATTCACCATCACATATGGAGAACTCTATACCGTAGCTACTCGGTGCAGAGTAAATCGACAGGTCATCCTATCGTTCTCGCAAATACCGGGTCTTCAACACCGATCTTCAATGCAATTCATAACGACGTATCACATATTCGGAATGGGTTATACGACCCCACGGTCCTTTCCCGGTTAACCCGAATAGTGAGCGCTTATTCAAAAATAAGTGTAGCATTCACATTCAAACAAATCACATCAATTACCCATTCAAAGGGAAATATTGATAGTCGGCTATTGAACTATCAATGGATATGCACACATCACCAGTTTCCAAATAATTTTCCAAATTATTTATTTTCCCAAAATATCTTCACTAGATATATAATTTTCAACACTTCAAAAATAAATCAATATTTATTTTTAAACCAATTTCACTTTCTTTATAAATTCCTTTGTGAATTTATAATCCCAAAATATCAATGAATATTCGATTTCAATTATTCATTTTCAATTTATCTTCAAAAAGATAAATTCTAAATATCACTTCATATTGGAAAACAATTCCATACTTATTCAATAAGTAATTCACAAATCTTATTTATTTTCAACACTTAGAAAATATTCAATATACCTAAATCGAAATTTAGTATATATTTTATACTTTCAGGAAATCATTCTCTTAAACATATTTATTTGGGCCAAAACGAATGTTACGTAAAACATCGTTACGACGACTCAAAAATCACTAGTATAGGGATTCGAAATTAAAATAGATATATAAATCCCAATACTATACAAAACATTTCCTTTCGGAAATCATTTACTATAACAACAGTGTTATAGTCTACTATTTCCTTTTATTTCTCGAAAACGTCTATTTCAACAATCAATGTTGAAATCTATGGTTTCGAATCTCAACATATCTTAAAACATCGTTAGATCGTTTTAATTCTATTTGAAATATCACATTCAAACAATTTCTTTAACATCTTATTCACTATTCAAAAACGTGAATATACTATGTTAACACATTTCATCCTTTTATACATTTTATTTAAAAGAATTATTCACAGTTCAAAAACGTGAATATACTACGTTAATAAATTTCATTCTTTTATTCATTTTATTTCAAAGGATTATTGACAGTCAAAACGTGAATATAACTCCATCAAATAAGTTATGACAATTAACTTATCAGAATAAGTTGTTTGCGGATTTATAAAACAACGTTTATAAATTCCATTTCTATTTATTTATAAAAATTCCTTTTTATAAATTCCTTTATTAACCTATTCCAGTTTATAACTAAATTATAAACTAAACGTTCATATTATAAGCTAATTACTTATAAAACGATTATTTTACAAAATCGTTCTTTTAAAGACTTTCTAATTTATAAATCTTATAACTTACAAGATCCATTTATTTAACCAATCTATTCTTCAAATATTTTCACCAAATTTATAAATCTTACTATTTATAAATTTCTTTTATAACTTCACAGTTTATAATTCCATAAATTTCATTCTTATAACTTCACCATTTAAATTCTATAAATTTCATTCTTTAATGAAATTCATTTTCACTTCATTCAAACACTTATAAAAACTCGTTTTATAATTCAAATGTTTTAACTTATAAATATCAATTTATAAATCCTTTATAAAATCAATTTATACTATTATTCTAAAACATCTTTAATCTTCTTTATAAAAACTTCATCATTTTGATTTATAAAATAATCAAATTTTATAAATCCTAATTTTAAACTTTCAATAATAAATTCAAAAATCCCAATTCAAATTACTTTATGAGATCTTTAGTCCATATTTCTCAAAATCAACTTTTTAACTATATTTCTCAAAAACCATAATTTTTATAACATTAAAAATTATAACGTTTATTTATTTAAAATGGATCAATTCCAAAAATAAAGTATATTTTCAAAAATCACTTTAAAATCATTTTAAAATCCCAAAATCTGGGTCCAATGATGCTACACACCAAATAGTCAATCACGACTACAAAGGTATCATATATCGTATATGATAATCAATCAAATATCAAAATATCTGAAATTAAATAAATACTGTTGAGGAATCCAGTTGGATCCCTCCAACCTGTTTTCCTGCATCCAAAAACATTAGCACAATACCAATTTCGCTCCAGTACGAAATTATCGCGGTATATGTTCTTATTAAATATTATCCGCTTAATAGACGGCGCAATAGGGTCTCATCCGCTAAACAAAAAATGCGGGAAATCAATAACTCCAATATATACATATGTCAATATATATATATTGCTATCATATATAATACCAATTTCACTGTTTATGAAATATTCGCGGTATATGTTTTTAATAAATAACATCCGCTTACTAACGGCGCATAATGTCTATTTTAAAAATCAATAAATATTAATCAACATTCAAACATGCATTCAAATATTTTAAATCTAACTATTTAAAATAAAATCGAAACTGATTCGATTGAGTGAGAAGTTCTCACCTTGATTTTAATTCCGTTTTAGCGATTTATTTCGAATAAAATTAAACGGACGTTTAATTTTACCCAAAATTCTCACTAACTCCAAACGACTCGAAACCAACTCCATCGCGTAGTGCTCGTCCATACGATTCCAACGCAACTGGTTTCGTAATTTTTCGACCTCGTATGAAAAAGTTATGAATTTATGAAGTTTGCACACGTTTTATATACATAGATTTATAACATAACTAACTATTTTTCTACCTAGCTTCATCACAGCCACTGGATCCAAGCTCCTGCAAATCTGGCCGTCCCTTTCTTTCTCTCCTTCCTCACGTCCTTCTCCAGTAATTAGCCGTCTTCATGAAACCCAACCTCACCAAATTAGGTTTTAGAAATTCGACCTCATTTCTCGACGAAATCTCATCAAACCACCTTCATCTCGAAGCTCTCCACCATAGCCATGCTCGGCCCCAAGGATGAGAAGCTCGGCCATCCCTGTAGCATAGAAACGCGTGCGTAGGCCTGAAGAGAACGGCCCCCTTTTCTCCTCCATCGTCGCTCCAAATTCGATCATAACCGTTGGATCTCTAGTTCGTGTTGTGCTCTACAACTTTGTAGTTGAACATTCTTGCTAATTCTTGATGGATTTGGAGTAATTGAGGGATGTAGGTTGCGAATTTCTGGCCATTCATCAGGGAGGTGGCGGCTAGGGTTGAAAATTAGGGTTTTAGTATTTTTTTTTATCAATTTATGAAGAGTGGTGGTGTATTTATAGAGTTTCGTTCGACACTATTCATCCGGAAATTCCGAACTCCGATTTAGGCGCCATAACCAGCGTTTCTAGGGTTTACCCCGCGTTCCGGACACAATGGAATAGGTTTCGGAAGCTAATTCGGAAGTATGTGCGAGTTATGGCTATAAACGCTCAATTTGAATTAAACCGATTTAAGTCGATTTCTAGGCGTTTTAATTTGTATCGGACAAACGGTAAATCCAATTGACTTGAAATTTGAAACCTTACAATAATATCACATTACGGATCCGATGAAACTGGTTTCGTCGAAATCCGAGACTTTTTGAAAAATGGCTATTTTCACTCGTCAAATTTAAATTAAAAATAAATCGATGCGTTTCGAGCTGCCACGATCAAACGGTAACTCCGATTGACATGAAATTTGAAATCCGGTAATAACTAACTATTACGGATCCAATGGAACTCGTTTCGTTCAATTCTGAGACTGTTCAAAAATTGACTATTTTTACTAGTCGATTTTAATATTAAAATATTCAATTTTCACAAATTAACTTCTAAATCGATTTTAAAAGTTCTAAAATATCATTCTAACTCCCATATGATAAAATAAAATTTTACAAATCATTTTCAATCATATTTAACTATATTTTCAATTATTTCCATAATTTAACGTATTAAATTATCGATTTAATTATCCAATTAAATCCAATAATTCAAATAAAAATTTATTTGACTTATAAATTCACTTATTAATATTTAAAATTAATTAAATATTCAAATTTTAATTTCTAAAAATTCTGGATCGTTACACCTCATTGGACCTTACTCCCCGGAAATGGTCGAAACAGGAAAGATGCGGCAAGGTTCAGGAGTTTCGCCCCTAGGGTATGTCCATTCCTTCTGGAAAAAGGTGGTATCATGGTATGGAGCCCAGATATTTAACCTATGTGGTTACTGCAAATACATTGCTTTATGGTTGTTGATTAAGAGGTACCTCAGATAAAGGTCGCAAAGGACCGGGGATGGCATATTTGTAGGCGTCACTCCAGGGAAGGGAGGAAATCGGCCTTGTATTGGCAGAGAGCTTGGTAAGTTCTTGGGGCGTCCCTCCAAAGACATTCCTATGTGGCAATGGGAAGTTCCTTAGCCTGACCATTTGTCGGAAATCCAAAGAAACAATATGCGTCCTGTACAGTTTTAATTGTATAACCTGCCATGGAATGGGCGGTAACCTGCTATTGAACATGGTAGCTATAGTAGGCATACAATAATGGTTGTATGCTAGCTAAGATTAATATTATACTTTCGAAAAGTTTTCTGCACTATGCACTAATAATAATATCAAAATGGCTTTCGCATACCAAGCATATTTGACCATCATAAGGAGAAATCTCCTCCAATTCTGCGTTTGCATGGTGTGTGCGGCGGGAGGCCTTATGGTATTTTTATTTTTCAAAAAAGCATTGCGGATTTCCTTTTTTATTTCTTTCGTTGTTTTTATTTTAAACGATAAAATTGTTTTCGTTGCTCACACCAGTCCCATGACTGACCCGGAGTTTATTGTTTCCTTCCTAAACTCTGGGTGCCCACAGTTTTCCACACGGGCAGTTTAGAGTTGGGATTTTTGGATAATCAGCTAGTGGATGTAGATTCGATGGTCATTGGAGTCTTTGGTAATCTTCATCAGTCTTTGGATGACTAACCTTGCTTAGCACAACTTGATTGGGAGTTCGAGATATTTCTAGATTGGTGCTTTGGAGATGGAGATTTCTGATATTGGAGCTAAAATTTTATGCTAATATTCCGCTGGGGGTGTTGCGTATCTTCTGTTGTGATTTGTAGTATCATATCCTTGATATGTGTTGGGTGATTGTATCATTGTTGCATATCATTGGATATTGTATTCATTAGAGTTATATGATATTTTCATTTTCTTCCGCTGTGTTGTTGTACTTAATGTGTTATAAGCTCCAGCAAACTTGATTCGACGTCTGGATCTACGGCATTCGAATATGGGTGATGTATTCAATATCGATTTCCGGAGGTCGAGTCAGGACCGTCACAAATTAAATATAAGGAGTACATAAAATATTTACATTAAACTTAAGTAATGGTGAAATTTTTAAGTAAAAATTGGTATTGCAAAGTTAATGATTGAATAAAGATTTAACGGGAAATTGTGAAATGGGAAAACTGTGAATAAGTGGATAGTTGTAACATCCCGCCTTTTCGCACGATTTAAACAGACACACATGCCGATTCAATCCATACGGAAGGGCGGATTGTTATGGAGTAAATAAGAAAAACAAGAAAGAAATAAAAGAAAACAGAATCTCGCAGCGGAAGGATAAAATATGATAATAAAATATACATTTTATAAATCTGTTTACAAAACATTCATATAATACATATCAGAGTTACACATACCAACAACAATGCAGCGGAACAGTGTGTAGTGCACTAGTATAAATAATAATAATATACATCTTCGTCTTCGTCCTCCAGAGCTAAATCTTCAAATCCTGAAACGCTCAAACTGACCCGAGCGAATTGAAAAGACAAAACACTCGAGTCAGAACTAAAGATCTTATGTAAGTTAAATTAACAGAAATAAATATGAGTGCAGTAACTCAAGAGATGCTCGGGATTTACATCTCCTAAGGATCCGTTAAACTATTTACTATATAGTATATTGCGCTATTATAATAGTGTCTATTTGTAAAATAAACTTACTTTTAAATAGTGTTAAGGCTTTACATTTTCCACCTTAACACAGTCATATATTCCCATAGTCTATACAGTACCGTAATCTCCCCCGTACTGGGCGTCGTCAGAGGGCACTCCATAGGTATGGTACAAAACCAAAATCGTATAAGGCGCGCTAGGGTAGGTGACACGGCACAACTAGGCAATGCCAGGATAGATATACCAATTACGCTTCCGGGCCGATGGAAACGCGCAGCGCGCAGCTGCCGCCCACCTCGGACAAACTCCCCACATAAAAGAAATCGAAAGTGAAGGTGGCCACCGAATACAATCCAAAGTCATAGTATAGTATCGAAGGGAAGTGTCCGATCAGAGGTGCTACCTCATTAACCCGTCGATCGCTCCTGTTTTAGCCACCTTATGCCAACTCACGGGAGTTGGGTCCACGTACTTACCTTACAGGAAACGCCGCCACCAACATACTTCATTCTGGAATCTCCACCGCGTACACGGTTAGTCAAAGTGGTTTTCGATATCGACAGAGAGTATGTCCATATCCGATCCCGGTCTCTTTGCCAACCAATCGTTATTATAACACCGCGGTCATTTAAAAAATATGTATTCTTTTAAAAGAAAAATAAAATATCCATTTAAAACCCATATAAATACGATATCATTTATTCTTAAAACCCCAAATCAATACGATATCATTTTATTTTCAAATATTTATCTTTTCAAAACCATAGGGTTTTCCAAAATAAAATATTTAGAAATCAAAAATCTTGAATATAATATTTCCAAATTATACTGCCTTGACAATCATAACTTTGAAACAAGTTTCCATCTCTTAAGTGGTTAAATATCAAACTACTTTTATAAAAAAAAAATAGCTTCTTTAGATTTCACAAATCAAATTCAAATATCGATTTAAACTACCAAATACCATTTCAATTCTTATGTTTCAAAGCTTTAAATATTTCATCATTTCAAAAACAAACTCATTTGACAAACCCATATATATCAAGTTCAATTACTTATTATTTAGAATTGAAATGTTTACTTAATGAATTCAATATAATTTAAGTAAAACCTTTAACTTCACATAATTGGAAAATCTTTCAATTTATTAAACTTGATATATTCATTTAAATCAACCTGATATTCATTTAAATCACTTTACACAAAAATCAAGTTATAAAAATCATATCCTTTAAAAAATTTAATTTTTATTAAATTTCAAATTTAACTTAATATTCATCTTCCAAATCTTATTCTCATTTAAGTCATAAAAACTCTAGAAATTATATTTTTTAAAAATGCTTAATCGTATTTGATCTTAAAAATCAAAGTTTATTTTATACTTCAAATCAAATTTATACAAAGCTTAAACCCAAAAATTACTATATATATATATATATATATAAATAACTAATTCAATATCCCATAAACCATATATATATAGCTTTACAAAACAATAAAAACATTCCAAAATATATTTTATATATATACCGCGGTGCCTGTATAAAATTTTCTACCCTATGGTCAAGTGATACGGATGTTTATCATTTCAATCCGCAATTTAAAATAAAATGTGGTTGTATATCATTTCAAACCGCAATCCCGAATGAATGAAATGCGTAGCAACTTGCAATTAATAAAATAAATCATCCATTCATCCATCAAATCATACATCCATTTATAACAGTCATCATCCAATTTCAAACAATCATCAATATATAACAGGTGATAAATAATGGTATCAATTATCAGTTTTTACTCAAAATAAATTTAATAACTGTTAATTGGCAGTTTATATGCAAAAATAAACGTAAACTTAACCGGCAGTTAATATGAAATAAAATTTAACATAACTATGCCTGGCAGTTAATATGAAATAAATAAATTCTAACTGTCAAATTTATATGCAATAAATAAATAAATTTACAGTTATATTAAATAAATGCGTTTAAATAGAAATAGTGAATAAAACATGCCAAACAGTCATAAAAAAAATTTCTACCCATATCTAAAATTAATTTAACAAACACAAGAAATTTTAGAAATTGTGAGTGGGTTAAAACACTCACCTTTTGAATTTAAATCGAATTTAAATCCGATTTAAACCAAAAATTCGATGGTCTCCAAATCTGTCCAAACCAGCATCAAAAGATCTGGAATTTAATTACGATCCTAACAAAAAAAAATCGCGCGTGAAACGGAGTTCGTATGTGGAAGTTAAATGTATTAACGCGTTTGAAAAATCAAAATCAAATTAAATTCAAACAAAATAAACCTACCTATTACCACCTGCCACGTCAGCGTTTCCTGCGCACCCCTGGTGACTAATCTCACCAAACCCATGTTCCAATTTCGCAAATAGATGAAGAAATCAAAACGCCCCAATTCAACCTTTTGGGTTTCGAATTTTACACGTTTGATCGTGATTTCTGGTTGACTCAAGCGACTATTGCAAAAACAGAGACCGCGCTTAGATCCGTAGATGAAAACTACAACATAATTTTTTTCTTTCTGAGAACTTTGAATTTTTTTATTTTGTTTGAATAGAATTGGATCTGAAATTTGCATCCATTTAGGAAGAGAAAGAATTGTAGAAAATGAACGCAAAAATAAAAGAGAATAGATGGAGGCTAGGGTTTATATAGAAAAGTTAGAATTAGAGTAGATGGATCTGATAAACAAACGCGCTAAACGATAATTTAAATTAACGTAATAATTACAAATCACCATACTATGAAGACATTTACATTATTTCCCATTTATTACTTTATTTAACACAACCATTAATTTACATCTATTGCAATGTTTTCAAATTTAATTGAATGAACTAATTATATCACTCCTAATAATTGTTGTAAGACTCTAAATCCCACATTTGTAAGTATATATTATTTCCACTCAAATATTATAGATATATATAGAGTATAGGTTTCCATTAAATCATTATTTATTATATATATTCAAATTTACTAAATTCACTATTGAAGTCCGTTTATATTTATTACCAAATATCCATTTACCTTTCGCAATAAATTTGAATCCCATTCATTTAATATAACAAATCAAATTTCCATTCACACCTTATTATCAACCCACAATTTGTTGCAGTTCATTATCTTAGATAGATTTTATACAATTAATATCAACTTTACACTAAATTTCTATCCAATGAATACTTATTCATTAATCAATTCAATATTTACTTTTCTTTCCCTCTATTTGATACTTAACCTAGTATACATTTAGTGGGTAAACATAACATTGAATTATAATGCATTTCTCATGCATGCTTCATTTCATATAAATTCCTCTTTATTAACCAAGTCACATTAACAAAACAAAATAATTTTTTTTTTCAATCGATTACCAGTCTAGACTTAATATATTAAATAAACGGTTAACCTAAAACGATTGTTACCCCTTTAGCATTCAAATTCACTTACGACTATTATTAACACAATGTTGCCATTTGATTTATATATATATTTAAATAAATTATATGAATGGGTAAAACTTTAAAAATTATCTTACCTGCAAATTTACTCACAAACATCCTAAATTACCAACTTGCAATTTATTTTTAATTACTATATTTGCATTGATTATATCAAGTTGAGATTTAATACGTATTATTTCCTCAAATAAATAAATCTTTGGATTTAAACTCCTGAAACCATAAATTATGTCCTACCATAAATCTATGCTTTTATTATTTTACGTTCACACTCCCGTTACTCTATAATGAATCACCAAGTAACGATATCCTAAACCAACATTAATTTATATATCAATCCTTATAAGTCAATAAATTTGTCAAATATGAATAACCTTAACAATACTTACACATATTATCTTACTTACAATAATGTAATATTAAACGTTGAATTTCATTTATTTTTCAGTACTTCGATTTAATTAATAATTACTGCTCCTATACTTAAATCTATATTAACAAATCGTTAGATTTGGATCGATAGAAATCGGTTTACCAAAGCTTATGTACAAATTACGTAAATAAACAACTATATAAATTTGCCACCTATTAGCTCTAAATTTTATTCTTAAGTTTGTTACCTATCAATTTAGATTATACTTCCATCTATAATGCAAATCCAAATCTCCTCTAACTGCATTAATTAGGGCAATTTATTGCAATTGATTTCCCATTAAACTTCATAAATTAACAAATTGAAACCTAAATAAAAACGTTTATTTATTTAAAAATCTTGTTGTTTAATTGAATTGACCATTCACGGATATAATTTACATTGTTCTCCAATTATTACTTAAATACATCACCCAACGTTAAATCTATATTCAATACAATTTGTTACCAAAATTAATTTAACGAAAACAATTACGCCCTTAAAATTTCTCTTCATTCATTAATTGCTAATTGTTATTCAATTAAACCCATTCATTTGATTTCCCTATTATGCATCAATTATAAACCCATCATCTTAAAGGTGATGTCTATATTTTATACTATAAATTTACCCTTTTATATTCCAATATCAATGAATGCTCACATACAAATTTAGATCTTAACTCCAATTAATTATTCCATTTAATCCATTGATTTATTAACTTTAATTACTGCAATTCATTGTCTTAGATAAATTTGAATCTATTTCCAAATTTTCACTGTTCCAATTAATTGAAATACAAAATTAAATTTGTAAAATTTTAATTACCCTTGATCCATCAAATTTCAACATTCTCTTTCATGTAAACAAATAAGAATTCTGTTTCTTCCTAAATTTAAATTAGAAATCCTATAATTTAATTCATTTTAAACATCGAATTTACACGAGTCGTTACACTCTCCCCCACTCAAAACTTTTCGTCCCCGAAAAGGAAAAGAAGGGAGAAGGAAGAATTTAATAATATGCATCTTATTCAAATATTAACTTATAAACAATAATTTACAACATTTGTTACCTTAAATAAAATATACCATTTTAAAATTATTATGTTTGTAAAAAAAAAATTCTAGGTCCAAAATTTACGGAAATTTTTTTGACAGAGTCTCCTTTGTACGAGGAGGCTAAGGAGAAAATATAATATCAAAATATAACGATTCTATTACATATATTATCCAAAATATTATATTCCAACTCCCGAAATATATATAAATAGCGCTATAAACCGTAATCTGAAACGTACCTATTTGTCGGGCATTTTACGCTTAAGTTATGGAACCAAAAGCAGCAGCAATTGCTTCCACAACCTGCATTTCACTTATAAAGATCCAAAGGGTTAACAATTTATATAAATTGAAATTAAGCGGTTTCAAACACTAACAACCAATCAGTAGAACAACCATCAAAACAGCATACACAACAAATCCAAAACAACCATTCAACAAACAAACAAATAGTTGTTCGGATTCAAAACTTGAAATTGTACGGAATGGAAATAACTATCAAGTGCATCATTTACTCAACAGTCTTAGATGGAACAAATAGATTATTTATTCATCCAACAATTTCAAATTTCCTTACCCAACCAACCATAAATCAAATAATAGAATTCAAACCAACAAACCAAATTAACTTATTATACATTTATTTCATACTTCAGCTGTTTAATTTCCTTTCTTTCATTACGTCATTTATTTTCATTTACTAATTACTATTATTCATTCATTTATTATTGCATGACCTCTTTTATTTACACTTTAATTACTTAAGTTTATAATCATCTATTACTTACCTTTATTATATTTTACTTGGTAAAATTTCAATTATAACTTAAGTTTATAACATTAAATTCTCATTTAATAGCAATTTCATTGAATACTTTTACTACTTGTATAATATTCTATTACAATCTCTTACTAAACATTTCAACTTTTAACATTTGGTAAGTTATATATATATGTTATTTAAGGATGTAATTGAAAGTTATGCAAATTTTTTCACAATTCTTTTAATTAATTAATGGTTCAATAATTATATCTTTGTTTTATAAGTTACATATTTCAAATTACCTTCAATTCCTTTTATTCTATTGTTTTTAATTATAGTAACATTTTAATTACACTTAAATTTATAACCTTATAACATCAATTCTTATAAATAAAGAATTTCATTAATTCATTTACTAAGGTTTACAATCATTTATATACATTACTTATCTCCGTATTATTAAATTTTTATTTTAATTAAAGGTTCCATTTATTAATTACTAACCTTTCATTTCACTATAATAATTGAAACAATTTATTAACAGAAATTTAGGAATTTAGATACCGGGTTAAATTTCAAATTATTTTAAAATAACAGATAAATATATTCTTACACTTATATCTCAATTTATATTTAAAAAAATTTAAAATATATATAAATATTTTTTTCAAAAAAAGAATAGGTAGTAAAACTACTACAGTGGTCTTTCCCCCTCGAAACTCGAAAATGAATGTCGATGATGCGTGCACTCATCACCGAAATTATTTTCCAGTGACAGAGAGGAAAGTACAAAACTTATTTTCTCCAAAATCTCCTTTAAACAAATCTTCCGAATTATATTGAAATATTTATATAAGAAAATACTTATAAACAATATTATTATATTCCAATATTTATTCGAAAGAAATTTCAAAACCCCGGATCTTAAGTCCTAAATTCCAAATTTCATTGATTTTATTTTTCAATCTTATTTCTATTATTAATTATACACTTTATTACCTAACAACCAGTCTATTACAGCCAAATATAGATATTATTTTGAAAAATTATTTTATAGAAAATATAATAGGTAAAATTATTTCATTCACCAATATTAAAACAAATATTATGTCGGTCTGTCCTATTAAGTGTTTAGAAATCCCTATTGATGTCATAGCGTCCCATGCACCAACCAGAATTTATAAATACGAAATGGAACAGATTAACACAATATAAAAACCTTTTTATAACACTAACAAATATGCTCTCTCATATATATACACTCAACGACTCCCATAGGGTATTACTACCCTATTAGTAAAGAGTCAAACCCCACAAAGCTAAGGTTTATCGCTAAACCAAAGCTCTGATACCAGATGTAACGTCCCGCCTTTTCGCACGATTTAAACAGACACACATGCCGATTCAATTCATACGGAAAGGCAGATTGCTATGGGGTAAATAAGAAAAACAAGAAAGAAATAAAAGAAAACAGAATCTCGCAGCGGAAGGATAAAATATAATAATAAAATATACAGTTTATAAATCTGTTTACAAAACATTCATATAATACATATCAGAGTTACACATACCAACAACAATGCAGCGGAACAGTGTGTAGTGCACTAGTATAAATAATAATAATATACATCTTCGTCTTCGTCCTCCAGAGCTAAATCTTCAAATCCTGAAACGCTCGGATTGACCCGAGCGAATTGAAAAGACAAAACACTCGAGTCAGAACTAAAGATCTTATGTAAGTTAAATTAACAGAAATAAATATGAGTGCAGTAACTCAAGAGATGCTCGGGATTTACATCTCCTAAGGATCCGTTAAACTATTTACTATAAAGTATATTGCGCTATTATAATAGTGTTTATTTGTAAAATAAACTCACTTTTAAATAGCGTTAAGGCTTTACATTTTCCACCTTAACACAGTCATATATTCCCATAGTCTATACAGTACCGTAATCTCCCCCGTACTGGGCGTCGTCAGAGGGCACTCCATAGGTATGGTACAAAACCAAAATCGTATAAGGCGCGCTAGGGTAGGTGACACGGCACAACTAGGCAATGCCAGGGTAGATATACCAATTACGCTTCCGAGCCGATGGAAACGCGCAGCGCGCAGCTGCCGCCCACCTCGGACAAACTCCCCACATCAAAGAAATCAAAAGTGAAGGTGGCCATCGAATACAATCCAAAGTCATAGAATAGTATCGAAGGGAAGTGTCCGATCAGAGGTGCTACCTCATTAACCCGTCAATCGCTCCTGTTTTAGCCACCTTATGCCAACTCACGGGAGTTGGGTCCACGTACTTACCTTACAGGAAACGCCGCCTCCAACATACTTCATTCTGGAATCTCCACCGCGTACACGGTTAGTCAAAGTGGTTTTCGATATCGACAGAGAGTATGTCCATATCCGATCCCGGTCTCTTTGCCAACCAATCGTTATTATAACACTGCGGTCATTTAAAAAATAAGTATTCTTTTAAAAGAAAAATAAAATATCCATCTAAAACCCATATAAATACGATATCATTTATTCTTAAAACCCCAAATCAATACGATATCATTTTATTTTCCAATATATATTCTTTTCAAAACCATAGGGTTTTCCAAAATAAAATATTTAGAAATCAAAACTCTTGAATATAATATTTCCAAATTATACTGCCTTGACAATCATAACTTTGAAACAAGTTTCCATCTCTTAAGTGGTTAAATATCAAACTACTTTTATAAAAAAAATAGCTTCTTTAGATTTCACAAATCAAATTCAAATATCGATTTAAACTACCAAATACCATTTCAATTCTTATGTTTCAAAGCTTTAAATATTTCATCATTTCAAAAACAAACTCATTTGACAAACCCATATATATCAAGTTCAATTACTTATTATTTAGAATTGAAATGTTTACTTATGAATTCAATATAATTTAAGTAAAACCTTTAACTTCACATAATTGGAAAATCTTTCAATTTATTAAACTTGATATATTCATTTAAATCAACCTGATATTCATTTAAATCACTTTACACAAAAATCAAGTTATAAAAATCATATCCTTTAAAAAATTTAATTTTTACTAAATTTCAAATTTAACTTAATATTCATCTTCTAAATCTTATTCTCATTTAAGTCATAAAAACTCTAGAAATTATATTTTTTAAAAATGCTTAATCGTATTTGATCTTAAAAATCAAAATTTATTTTATACTTCAAATCAAATTTATACAAAGCTTAAACCCAAAAATTACTATATATATATATATATATATATATATAACTAATTCAATATCCCATAAACCATATATATATAGCTTTACAAAACCATAAAAACATTCCAAAATATATTTTATATATATACCGCGGTGCCTGTATAAAATTTTCTACCCTATGGTCAAGTGATACGGATGTTTATCATTTCAATCCGCAATTTAAAATAAAATGTGGTTGTATATCATTTCAAACCGCAATCCCGAATGAATGAAATGCGTAGCAACTTGCAATTAATAAAATAAATCATCCATTCATCCATCAAATCATACATCCATTTATAACAGTCATCATCCAATTTCAAACAATCATCAATATATAACAGGTGATAAATAATGGTATCAATTATCAGTTTTTACTCAAAATAAATTTAATAACTGTTAATTGGCAGTTTATATGCAAAAATAAACGTAAACTTAACCGGCAGTTAATATGAAATAAAATTTAACATAACTATGCCTGGCAGTTAATATGAAATAAATAAATTCTAACTGTCAAATTTATATGCAATAAATAAATAAATTTACAGTTATATTAAATAAATGCGTTTAAACAGAAATAGTGAATAAAACATGCCAAACAGTCATAAAAAAAATTTCTACCCATATCTAAAATTAATTTAACAAACACAAGAAATTTTAGAAATTGTGAGTGGGTTAAAACACTCACCTTTTGAATTTAAATCGAATTTAAATCCGATTTAAACCAAAAATTCGATGGTCTCCAAATTTGTCCAAACCAGCATCAAAAATCTGGAATTTAATTACGATCCTAACAAAAAAAAATCGCGCGTGAAACGGAGTTCGTATGTGGAAGTTAAATGTATTAACGCGTTTGAAAAATCAAAATTAAATTGAATTCACACAAAATAAACCTACCTATTACCACCTGCCATGTCAGCGTTTCCTGCGCACCCCTAGTGACTAATCTCACCAAACCCATGTTCCAATTTCGCAAATAGATGAAGAAATCAAAACGCCCCAATTCAACCTTTTGGGTTTCGAATTTTACACGTTTGACCGTGATTTCTGGTTGACTAAGCGACTATTGCAAAAACAGAGACTGCGCTTAGATCCGTAGATGAAAACTACAACATAATTTTTTTTTCTTTTTTTTTTGTGAGAACTTTGAATTTTTTTTGAATAGAATTGGATCTGAAATTTGCATCCATTTAGGAAGAGAAAGAACTGAAGAAAATGAACGCACAAATTAAAGAGAATAGATGGAGGCTAGGGTTTATATAGATAGGTTAGAATTAGAGTAGATGGATCTGATAAACAAACGCGCTAAACGATAATTTAAATTAAAGTAATAATTACAAATCACCATACTATGAAGACATTTACATTATTTCCCATTTATTACTTTATTTAACACAACCTTTAATTTACATCTATTGCAATGTTTTCAAATTTAATTGAATGAACTAATTACATCACTCCTAATAATTGTTGTAAGACTCTAAATCCCACATTTGTAAGTATATATTGTTTCCACTTAAATATTATAGATATATACAGTATAGGTTTCTATTAAATCATTATTTATTATATATATTCAAATTAACTAAATTCACTATTGAAATCCGTTTATTTTTATTACCAAATATCCATTTACCTTTCCCAATAAATTTGAATCCCATTCATTTAATATAACAAATCAAATTTCCATTCACACCTTATTATCAACCCACAATTTATTGCAATTCATTATCTTAGATAGATTTTATACAATTAATATCAACTTTACATTAAATTTCTATCCAATGAATACTTATTCATTAATCAATTCAATATTTACTTTTCTTTCCCTCTATTTGATACTTAACCTAGTATACATTTAATGGGTAAACATAACATTGAATTGTAATGCATTTCTCATGCATGCTTCATTTCATATAAATTCCTCTTTATTAACCAAGTCACATTAACAAAACAAAATAATTTTTTTTATTTCAATCGATTACCAGTCTAGACTTAATATATTAAATAAACGGTTAACCTAAAACGATTGTTACCCCTTTAGCATTCAAATTCACTTACGACTATTATTAACACAATGTTGCCATTTGATTTATATATATATATATATATATATATATATTTAAATAAATTATATGAATGGGTAAAACTTTAAAAATTATCTTATCTGCAAATTTACTCACAAACATCCTAAATTACCAACTTGCAATTTATTTTTAATTACTATATTTGCATTGATTATATCAAGTTGAGATTTAATACGTATTATTTCCTCAAATAAATAAATCTTTGGATTTAAATTCCTAAAACCATAAATTACGTCCTACCATAAATCTATGCTTTTATTATTTTACGTTCACACTCCCGTTACTCTATAATAAATCACCAACTAACGATATCCGAAACCAACATTAATTTATATATCAATCCTTATAAGTCAATAAATTTGTCAAATATGAATAACCTTAACAATACTTACACATATTATCTTACTTACAATAATGTAATATTAAACGTTGAATTTCATTTATTTTTCAGTACTTCGATTTAATTAATAATTACTGCTCCTATACTTAAATCTATATTAACAAATTGTTAGATTTGGATCGATAGAAATCGGTTTACCAAAGCTTACGTACACATTATGTAAATAAACAACTATATAAATTTGCCACTTATTAGCTCTAAATTTTATTCTTAAGTTTGTTACCTATGAATTTAGATTATACTTCCATCTATAATGCAAATCCAAATCTCCTCTAACTGCATAAATTAGGGCAATTTATTGCAATTGATTTCCCATTAAACTTCATAAATTAACAAATTGAAACCTAAATAAAAACGTTTATTTATTTAAAAATCTTGTTGTTTAATTGAATTGACCATTCACGGATATAATTTACATTGTTCTCCAATTATTACTTAAATACATCACCCAACGTTAAATTTATATTCAATACAATTTGTTACCAAAATTAATTTAACGAAAACAATTACGCCCTTAAAATTTCTCTTCATTCATTAATTGCTAATTGTTATTCAATTAAACCCATTCATTTGATTTCCCTATTATGCATCATTTATAAACCCATCATCTTAAAGGTGATGTCTACATTTTATACTATAAATTTACCCTTTTATATTCCAATATCAATGAATGCTCACATACAAATTTAGATCTTAACTCCAATTAATTATTCCATTTAATCCATTGATTTATTAACTTTAATTACTACAATTTATTGTCTTGCATAAATTTGAATCTATTTCCAAATTTTCACTATTCCAATTAATTGAAATATAAAATTAAATTTGTAAAATTTTAATTACCCTTGATCCATCAAATTTCAACATTCTCTTTCATGTAAACAAATAAGATTTTTGTTTCTTCCTAAATTTAAATTAGAAATCCTATAATTTAATTCATTTTAAACATCGAATTTTCATGGGTCCTACAATAGTAATCAAAATGAATGTGAATAAGGAGAAAATTGATTTAGTTAATAATCAATTGTGATAAATATGTAGGATGTACATATATCATTTTATTCGCATAGCGATTTGATCCAGCTTCGATCATAAAATTTCGGGGTAGTTATATCGATCCGAGTTGGGATTTTTTACTCGATTTCCGACGGCGAACTCTGGTTATGGTTTTTTGATTAATACTGGAAACTCTCTATTATAGTTGTGGCAATGCAAGGAGAATGGCGGTTTTTGATCAAGAAACCAGATCTGAGTCCGCACTAGGGAGTTGAATGGACGATAATAGTTTGAAAGTGAAATTGTATGATCGAGTGAGAAAACGGATTTGATATTGCGCATGGATGATATATGTACATCGTACGTGCTTGAATGAAATAGATTTTGAAAATTTTGTAAAGAAATGTATAAAACGATTTTGAATATTGTGATAGGATATTTTTGCTAAGTAGAATATACAGGTGTTTTAAAGGAAACGAAAATTGGTTTTGATTTCAGAAGATAAAATTTTATGGCCCAACAAAAGGTACGTATTTAAATTGTCATATGAAATTTGATGGTTTTCTGGTCTAGCCAATTGGCCTTTTGTTTTCTTTTGAAATCTGGGAGCGCGTAGAGGCATTTTGTAGTTGTATTGATCTAGCCGCGCAAAGGAGACGCTCGTGAAATTTTTCGAAAATTTAGCAAGTAAGAAATTTTGAGAAAATTTTGATAATTTAAAATTTGGTTTTAAATTTAAATTTGAATGGTTGGGTAAGTGAAATTGGTTGGAACCTATGGAAGATGTTTGGAAAGTTAGTAATGGTGATAATGTCTTTATTAAAAAGATGGTTTTGGGTATTGTTAAAAACTGTTTGGTTTTGGAGAGTTGTTAAAAACTAGTTATTTGGGAAAAATAGTGAACGGGTATTGGACCATTCTTCTTAACTAGTAATTTCGAAGACGAAATTCTTTTAAGGGGGAGGAATGTGACAATGCGGAAATTTTGGATATTTGAAATCGGAATATTTAATTGATTTTAAATATTCAAAAGTTAATTTTCAACTTGGATTTCAAATATCGCTATTTGGTTGACAAATAAACTATTGAATTAAACAATTAGAAATCAGGTAAAATACATATTCTGGATTTTAAGTCTGTTAAAAATAATTTGAAGGTTTATAGAATTTATATTGATAATACAGGAGGTAATAGAACCTTTAGAATTAAATTTAAAACTGTTTTGTTCAGTTTGAAAATATATTGTTTAAATTGGTATTTAAAAATAGCCTTCTGAGGCACAGTCTTGGAATTCGACGAAACCAGTTCCATTGGATCCGTAATAGTGTATTATTATCGGATTTCAATTTTCGTAGTGTTTGGAATTGTCGAATAATCGTATGGTAGATAAATGCGCTTAAATTTTATATCGAAAATTTAATAAATAACTGGATCCAAAAAGCTATCCTCTCTATACAATCGAAATAGGATGTCAAATTTTTAAGCTTTGAAATCGAGCTGATTTGAATTTGAGTTTAAAGTAAATATATATATATATATATATATTTGCATGCAATAGACAAATTAGACACGTTTCCTCCTTAAACAACACGTGTCTTCTACCTTTTCTCCTCATGCACCAGATGTCTACCTCGTTTCTTTTTAATTTAGCCGGGCATTTTGTTGAAAAGAAAAATAAAAACAAAATGAAAAAACATAATAATGGCGATGCCTATACTCCCTTCTTCTCAAACGAATTTTCATCCCTCCTTTTCAAATGAATCGCGTAAACCAAAATGCAAAATCAATACAGATGGCTGCCTCTTTTCTTTTCCTAATCGATCCGTATAAAAAAGGAAAAGGGTGTTCAATCCAAATCAGAGCGCACATTGATGGTGGGTGGCATCAGGGGTATCGCACGAGCGGTTGCTCGTTTTCGATCATGTCAAAACGGTGGATTTTGAGTCGTGCCAGGGGTTTACGATGTCGCGGAAGCAAGGAGGTGGTTCAACATTGCACGTATGCCCCCACAAAGTGACCCGTGACTGAAGCTCAGGCGAAGCTGGGTTGAAATTTCTTTGGCGATGATGGTGGCCTTGGCGAAGCTAGGTCAGAAGAGTTGAGCGACGTAGTGAGGTATAGACGATCCATTCTTCGAATTAAATTTATAGTATATAGATAAGATAAATTTTTTACAGTAAGATTTAAAAACAATTACATTTTAAAATTCAAAATAGATTTATAAGTACACCCGTATTTTAATATGTACAGTAAATAAAAATTTAATATATATAGGGCGTTGGAAAACATAGTAAATTGTATAGAGATTAGTTTTCAATTTATATAGATTATTTCTTGTAAGTTTATATATATATATATATATATATATATATATATAATTTCAAAAATAAATAAGTATACACTTTCATATTTTATGTTTTTTAGTTTGTTTTAAATTGATGTATTTGGTGAATACATTTATAAATTAACTTATTTATTTGTTTTAGTTACCAAATGATTTTAAAGGGAAGTTAGCTTTAAAAATTCAGTTATTTTGTTTAAATTAAATTATTAGTTTTCATTGATAAATAGTAATTAATTATTCGATCAACTCAAATATTAATAAAACGTATAATGTATATACAAGGTCCAAATCATGAAGAAGACAAGTCAAGATGGAAGTAGGTTACAAACAAAACAAATGTGAGCATATGGTTATCTGGTTAACTTATATAGTAAAAATTTAAATTATTGGTTGATTGATTGCATTGAGAATTTTTTATCAGTTGGATGTGATATTATATATAATAGTATGTATGTATATATATATATATTGGAGTGATTGATTTCCTGCATTATATAGCGGATGAGACCCTATGCGTCCCGCATAATAGCGGATGACGCCATACACCGTGATATTCCACCTCGAGGCGGAATTGGTATTTTATCATGTGCTAGCATCTGTGGATGCAGGGAAACATGATGGAGGGATCCAACTAGATTCCTCAAAATGTTGAATTTGTTTTCCATTTCAACGATGTGATTTACATAATAATCTATGATGATTATATTGATTTTATTAGGAACTGAAATTATTAAATGCTATGGCGTGATTGAATATATATTGATATTTGAGAAAATAAAAATATATAAGTTTGGATTTTTTTTGTAAATTCAATTAAATAAATCTGAGTGTGGAAATAAAGATAAAGATTTTAAGTAAATGGAACTAAAAGAGTTTTAGAGACTTAAGTAACATTGTCTAAAAATATAAAGGATTTTATTTTCAAATATAAGATTTAAATGTTTGGGAAGAAATTTAAGGGTAGAATCTTGGATGAGGTACGAAGTGGATATTTCAGTTTAAAATTAGATTTTTGAATCATAAATATAGAAGCAAATATGTAATTAATGGGGTTTGGAAATCACTTTGAAAACCAGCTAAGGGTTGAAGTGCGATTAAAGGAGAATGAGATTATGAGATTTATAAAAAGGGTTTATATATAAAGTGAAATATTTATCGGAGGATAACTCGAAAGTATAAATTCAGGATGAGAATTTATAAAGGAATTAGTGATTTGTTTAAAAATAATAATGGTTTATTTTTAAAGGTGTGGAAAGGGAAGTGCATTCCCAGAAAAGACGGGTATAATTTTCAAGAAAGATTTCCAAGTAGAAATTAGAGGTTTTAATGGGGTTTTGAAAGAATGTTTTAGAGAAATTTTAATTATTTTAAATTGTTTTAGAATTTTAAAGTAAATGTTTATTTAAATTAATTATAGTAGTATTATTTTAAAAGGTTTAACTAGTATTATGTTTTAAAAGATAATTATTCAATATTTATACTTTATAGAATAACTTTTATTTTAAATTAGTTCTAGCTTAAGTGTTACATGAGAAATTATTATAAGATTTCATAACTAGTATTTGAAATAAAGTATTTTAAGTAGTTTTTAGTTTTAAATATTTTAAAGTACATATATAGGATAAAGTGATTCAAATTATTTTAAAATCTAAGTATTAAGACTTGGTGAATTTTAGTAGAAATAAACAATATTTGGAAATCTATTCCACGAGAGAAAAGTGATTTGAAAACTATTTTTAAAGAATTGAAGTGTAAAAAAATAGCTTGCGAAGATATTTTGAAATATATATGTGTAAAGTTTTTTAAATCCAACGGTTGTTTATGGATGTTATTTGATAGTTAAATAACCGACTATAAATATTGGCCAATACGCTAACCGTTTTGAAGAGACCAGGATCAAGATTAATTTTTTGAAAACCACTTCGATCCGGTTAGAATGGTTCGTGAGGAAGACAAGAGCTTGGAGTCGAAGATGGAGCAGTGAAGTGCAAGGGCTAATCACTACTAATCCTAAGGATGATTCCAAAATGAATGTAGTAGGAGTAGTGCTTTCAGTTCCATTCGGACCCGAAACAGACTTGTATGGATGAATGCCATCAGACCATCGTCAGGAGGACGATGAGCATTCTAAGTGAATGTGCGCTAAAAGGTAACGCATAGCCTCGAGCCTCATCAACCGAGAATGGCTAAAACAAGAGAGGCCCGCACAAGGCTAAGTGGTTAGCAACCAATTAGGGTAAGGTCGTCCCTGTCTAGAGGTCCCTTTTATTCGGCTGTGTGGGCGGTTATTGATCCCAACCGTGGGGTGATCTTATTCGGACTATCCAGTAAGGGGTAGCTCCGGTCTTGGGTAGCAGAGGATCAAGGTGGATCCTCGGTACGGTGACCTAGACCACGTACTATGATGGGCGGTACCCCAATAGCTTTGCCATTGTATGGAATCCGGTCTTTAGAAAGCGCCTGTATGGTTTTTATTATGCCTAAATATGCTGAAACATGATATGCAAGCATTTCAGCTAGATTCTATTTTACTTTCTATAGACACTACTATAATATCAAACGGATTTGATAAAAAAAATTTGGTTACCGTAAGATAAAAACCCGGCATGTTTATTTGTGACATGGTCTTACGAGATACCTTTGATTTCAAAGAATTTTTGAAACTTTAATAATCCAATTGAGTGCGTTTTATCACTCTGGTTTTCCAGACTAACTCGGATGTTATTCACTATAATGCTCGAGTGAGACCGAGTATTATAGAATACAGGAAATGATGTTATGGAGCTCAGGAGACGAGCTGGATGGCGAGATGTATCACACGTATTGATGTATATTCCACTGTGTCATATTAACTACATATTGAGATTTGTGAGGACAGGTTAATATAACTGTCTAGTTGTGTGCTATAGATTTGGATGTACTCTGATGATGTAATGTATAAACAGATATAGTTCTTTTTGTTTAAAGATTAGTCATTTATCTATTATATATTGTTCCGCTGCGATTGTGAGATTCTGATATTGTTTCTACTTCTTCTTCTACCTCCTTCTTCTTTAACCCTAATGGTTCATTTTTTGGCATTCGATTGTTCGGTATTTGATACAGTGGACGTATTGATGTTGGTTTTCGGCTTCGAAAAATCAGGTCGTTACAAATTGGGTCGGTCCCTTTGTGAACAAGTATGTAATTATATTTCAAGTATCAACTCTTTTAATCAACTTTCTCACGTAGTGATAAACTGTTTTTATCATTTGGAATAATTCGGAATATGTCTCTTAACTTCTATTGAGCTCTAAGTTATGTTATGAATTATATCGCGACATTTTATCATATAACAATTTTTTATGATTTTTAGCATTTGGAATCAACTTAGTTATAAATATGTGCATTTATATATTTATATACATTACTTTTATTGTGGCGCTATTCAAGGCGATGTACTTAGCCTTTTTCATTGAATCAACCAAGGTTTTTCATTTGGAAGATTTCCAACTTAAAGATTCTTAATTTGAATTTATTATTGACATATTATACTCATTACCACTTATGAATTATAAGTCCGAACATTCCTTCATAAGTAGTTTTTGTTTATGTAAACAATTCTCTAGTATTTCATAAATACATGAGAACATTTCAGACAAAAATTTAGTGATATCAATTTGGATTTTGATATTTGCTTCATGTATAAAATACATAAATAAATTAGGATATCATAGACAACATAACGTGTATGATAATTCTATTGCCAAAGCATAAGGAATCCATCTTACATGTTTCACATTAAACATTTTAATAAGGTACCCTTGCATATCGTTTGGGGCATTCCTAATGTCTTTTATACTCACTATAAAAGATATCATTTATAACCCATAGTTGAATATTAAAACAACCAAGATTGATTTTAATACAACTACATCGTTAAAATTAGCAATGTGTTGTTTACTTACAGTTTTGAAATATCGTTGTACCTATTAAGGTTCTTTCTTATGAATACACACTTGCTCTTCACTTAGATTGAAAATCAAACTATTTGATATTTCTATCAAAATACATTTTCAATTTTGATGCTTATAAAATGATACTTTCTATCATTTCTTAGATCATATCCAAAGGTGCACGAACTCAATATCACTCCCGCTGACTTCGAGATATTTTTTGTTATTACGTGTAAATAGTTTACTTTAAATCATTATTTAGAATCTTCTGTTTCAATACATATATACCAAACATAAAGTCATACTAAGTGGTAATTTTGTGAGTGAATCCAAACTAACTGAGCAGTTGAATACTGAATCTTATTATGTTAATTTCAACAATTGAAACTGCAGTATCTTACTCATAAAGACACAATCGTGGCCGATGGATCACGTACCTTCGGTTGCGACTATGGAAATCATATTTTGATAGCATACTTGGAAGTTTTTCAGATTTGTGCATCATACCGTATCATAAAGTCAACACTTTTAATGGTTTAATTATACAACCTAGGATTATATATTTTAAAGATTGGTAAGAAACTCATAGTTTCAGTCAATGTGCGAAAATACTTATAAGACACTCTAATGCGGTGTCTTCGTTTAGGTTAGTCAATATCATTTCATCTAATCAGCTCTGTCTATGGATCATATCCAATTCCATTTTACTACCAATAATTCCTTAAAGAAATTTCATCACAATGTAGTTTTTATTCCTTGAAACAATAATTATTTCTCAGTGCAATAGAATAGGTATTCATAAATGTTTTATGAATTTCTTTATTTATAAAACTGATTTGGTTTTAGTTTACAAAACTTATGTTCGAAAAATGTAATCCAAGGACAGTCTTTCAAAAATTATTTTGGAGAGATTCATACAAGATCCTTTACCAACAATTATTATGTGCAATCTTTCGACTCGCACAACCTGCCAACTCCTTAGCCTATGATATGTTGGGGTTTGTTATGACCCTCATCTTGTGTGACTTCATAAATAGTTATTTAGATGAAATAATATTAACCTTGTGTACTACTCTTAAGTGCATGATCTTATAGAAAGAAACGAACCCAACTTCACTAACAATTAATCATACATTGTCTAACAAAGTCTGATTGCTCCTTATTGATGCATTATAATGCATCACATGGAGGAATGACTTTTAAGATTGAATCTTTATTCATTTTTAGGTATGTTTGGAATTTTTTCCGATATACTCACTCATTCTATCAAATCGAATCATTTCTATCGCATGGTGTTTTATTTACTTATGTTTTAAACTTAATGAGTTTAAAATAGATATACTACCTATGTATCAAATGCACATGTCCATGTTGGTGACAACTCATCGATGAATATGATGAAGTATGTAGAACTGTTTTAGTATTAATAGACTTGTGATTGTATACATCAATGCATGTCAATCCGAAGAGTTCGTTAACTCTAAACATACTTGTAACACCCCTAATTTTTTGTCATTATTCAGAAGAATTAATTAGATAAACTAAATAGAACAATGTAAATGTTGAGTGATAAGGGGATTGAGATACGAAAATAAAATAAGGTCGTGCTTAATTAATTAGAAGGGTTTAAGAATGGCATATGGGCTAATTAATTTACACAAGGGAATATTATGAATTAGCCGCACCTTAGTTCCAAAACCCTTATATATATCCACGGCTTGCTATCCATTCACACTTATTTCTCATTTTCACAAAAACATAAAACACTAACTAAAAAAGGAGTCGGCCATTGCTAGGAAGAAAAGAGAAGAGAAATCAAAGTAAAGCTAAGGATTAAAGTTAGAGAAAATTAATCTCAATCCAATCTCCCTATCTTAATCAAGGTGAATAATAATTTATACCATCTCTATTTTGTTTTATGAATATATGTTTTCGGATTTAAGATTAAATTCGTTTCTATGATGTTTTGGGATGTTGATATGCTTGATTATAATTTGTTTGATCTAAACAAGATTTTTTAAATGGCAATATATGTGGTTTTAGAGAAAAACCAATGGAAAATTCTCTTTGAATGCCATGGAAAAATTTTATGCCATGTAAAACATAATTTTGGAGTTGGTATTAATTTTGATAATTTTCCAAGCTATGGAAAGATCATTATGAATTCTCAAAGGAAATTATGATAAAATTGGGTTTAAATTTATTTTCGATTATATCAGAAAGAAATTGGGTTTGGAATTTTTGTATGTTAGATAACATGATTAAAGTGAATTTATGTTATTTTTGGGGATTTTTCCTAATTTATTTACTATGGAAATTAAATTGTTTTCAAAGGAAGGACTTATTTGCATTCTTCTTTTTAGCTAGTGGAAGGCATGGTTTGTTAAATTAATTATGGTTTGATCTAAAATTAAGTGGCAGTTGTAAGAATTTGAAAAGTTGAGGCAACCAATCATATGTTTACACTTGGACAGGTTAGTTAGAAAGTATTTGCTTTAATTGGCATTAACCAGCATGTATCCAAAGAAGTTGCTTTCGCCTCCTTTAGAAGTGCCTTTCGACTCCAATGCCTCCACTTCATCTCAGTCGAAACCAACCTAGCCGAAACCTAGTAAAGACGAAACAAATACACATGGTATCAACGAGATTGATAGGAAGTGGATTGATAAAATGCGGAAGGCAGAGTGTCGAATGCATTGCTTTAGATAGAGATGAAACCATTGTTTACTTTTGAAAAATATGCGGCTGCCCCATTTTTGAAAGGTGCTTTCAATAAAGTGGATACCAAGTTGCTTTCGAACTTTTTGCCACCTTTCTTTGTTTAAAAGTAGAGCCTTCGACTTAGGCCCTTGTTTATAAAGGAATGCTTTTAAAAATGATGGTTCCGACCTAGTCGAACTCTGTTGACATTTCTATACCTTTCGAGTGTGCTAAAGTCATTAATGCATTCAAAGGGTAGATTTGTATTAAACTTATACATAGCCACTTCCTAAATGCTTTTGAAAGGGTTCAAGTGTTTCAAAAGTAATGACTTCGAAAGTGGATTTTGATGCTATCCTTCAATATTTTACTTAAAGGTTTTGAAGCTTTCGAAAGGATGGTGTCGACGCCATCAATTTTTCCCCAAACAAATTTATATGAAGACTAAAGGTTTCAAAATAGATACTTTTGTATGTATTCATTTTAACCCAAAAGAAGTTTTAAAGTAAAATCCAATGGTTTCAAAAGGGGTACTTTCATAGGTTTCAAAGCTATGTTTCTTAGAATTACTAAGTAATGTTTTGATACTTTCGAAAGGAAATTTTGGTTTCGAAAGAGATGATTTAAAGAGCTTCGAACGATATATATATATATATATATATATATATATATATATGTAATGTTTTGAAAAGTAGTTTTCTATGCTTTCGAAGGAGGTTATCCAGGGGTTTCAAAAATGATGTTTTAAGGTGTCGAAAGCCTTAGTTTTCAAAACAATAACCCAATCTCATTTTAAAAGAAAACCATGGCATTAATAAATAAAGTGTTTGGAAATGGTGTTTTGAAGAACTTTTCCTTGATTAATGGGTAAAAGGGATTAACCAAGTTTTATATAAAATGATTTCAAGGATATTAAACCTAAAGGAGTGGCACTGCTACATTATCATGTTTGCTTCTTCATATATGTATTTGAATATATTCACATTGTAATGAACCCATAATGTTACTATGGGGAAGGGCAGAGTAACCAGCTAGGTTGACCCAAAGGTGAATATAAATTAATTGAAGATATTGGTGTAGGCCAATAGTTTCACAGTAAGCCCATGAAAACTATGTATGGGAAAAGATATTGGCACGGGCCAATAGGTTCATAGTAAGCCGACGAGAACTATGTATAAATGAAGATGTCATGAAGATAGGTTCATAGTTAGCTCATGAAAACTACGATTTGATATTGGCATGAGCCAATAGGTTTGTAGTTAGCCCATGAAAACTATTTCCATATTAAGATATTGAAAGAAGTCAATAGGTTCCTAGACGGCCCATGAAAACTAGGATAAGAGGAAATATATTGGAGTTACCAGGAGGTTTAGGGAAAACCTGTGAAATAGTAAAGATATTGGCAAGGGCCAAAAGGTTCTTAGTGATTCCATAAAAACTATGTAAATGGACATGGAGTCTTTCAACATTAAATAGATTAGTAGTAAGCCCATGAAAACTAATAGGTTAATAGTGTCCCTAGAAACTATAAATGAAATAGGTAGTCAGAATGAATGGGGATGGGAAATGCAGAATTGATTTAATTATTTGCATATCATCATATTATTTTGAATTGTTTTAACCATTGTCGATGCAGGAGCACAGTATAAGGTTTTATAAAGGTTTTAGGATACTAGCAATGGAAACCCTTTCCGCTAAGTAGCATGGTCTTACTAGATACCTAAATGATTTGAGATGGTAAATTATTATTCATATAAAGCTTTATGTTTGACTCGAAGTTTATGTTTTCCCCTTAAACTCTTGGGTACTCCATTGATTTTGAGTAGTTTGAGAGTTGAGGTTTTCATATACATCTTAGAAGAAGAATATTCTGAAGATGTTCAAGAGGCATGATAGCTATCTAGAGTTCTCTTTTTTTTTCCTCTGTGTTGTTTTGTAAAGGCATAGTTGTTAAATTTCTTATATATACTCTGATCACCCAAGGGGGCATCTTCATATATCGCTCTTAGCATATGTTGTAATAAATATATTTTCTCTGAACTTGTTTAACTATTGTGGGATTATGTAATGAATTTGAAATGCTATGAAATGGAATGTGGAACTCGTTTGATGCTTTAATTATTTTTTCCATATTCATGTGTTTCTGTGTATTAATGTATCCAACATTACTGCATTTGGTCGTCGAGGATTAATAACTATGGATGACAGTAGCATCCGTAGCCGTTAGTTTTGGGCCTCTAAGTAGGGGATGTTACAAGTTGGTATCAGAGCATAGGTTTATGAAACTTAAAAGGTATTTAAACCTAAAATATTTTCGAACATATTCCAATGAATTTGAAAATAAGATCGGGGTTTGGGATAATGCTATAGTAATATACTTGTATTTGATATATATGTGTATGTGTGTGTGTGTATAAGTATGTAATCCCCTCTCTCTTAAACCATTCTTTAATATCATAGTAAGGCTCATATGGAGATTTACGAGAAAGAAAATATGAAAGCAGGAAATGAAAGAGGACATCTCGGTGGATGAAGCACCACAACCAACGAAATACTCGACCCACCAGGAGGAACCCAGGTCAACAAGCTAATGTTAACCAAAATGCTGATGCCAATGTGGATGCTGGAAATCTACCAGTAGATGCGGGGATGATGTATTAGTTTTTTTTCAATCTTATGTAGGCAGGAGTTACTGCTGGAGTTGCTGGTAAAGTTGGAAGAGCTAATCATGTAGCTCCAGTTGGCAATAATTATGCTATGCTGAGTAGAGACTACACCAGTCTGCATGGAAAGTCATTTTTAGGAATGGAGGATGCTATTGAGGTTGAGAATTAGCTGTTACATTATGAGAGAATCTTTGCTGATTTGGGTTTGGATGATATGCAGAAGAGGAGAATGGCCTCTAGGCAGTTGCAAGGGCAACACTTCATTGGTGGAATAGTGTGACTGCTGGAGTGCCAAATGAAGAGTTAACATAGGGTTATTTTAGAAGGAGATTTGAACTGAGGTTTTTATCTGAATTTTCAAGTCGGCGTTGATGAGGAAGTTTATGGATTCGGTGCAGGGAGAGATGCTAGTAATCGAGTATGCTACTAAGTTTGATGTGCTATCTCGATATAGGTATGCTATTATAAGCACCGACATAAGAAGGAATGAGAGGTTCATTCGAGGATTGAGGCCCGAGCTTGCTTGGTTGACTCTGACACATATCTGAGGTCCTTGTAATTTGGTTTTGGAGATGGCAATTCGCCATGAAGAAATGCTTGTTATTTTTGCTACAGAGAAGCCAGTTGAAACCCAGGGTTCTTAGGGAAAGAAGAGGAAGTTCTTGAAGAAGAAGAGAGACCAGAAGGGAGATGCTGCCAAGAAGGCAAAGGCTGATTTAGTTTGCTATAAGTGTGAAAAGAAGGGTCATTATGCAAATGAGTTCCTTACAGGAAAGGGGAAGAAGGCTGCAGATAAGATGAATGTGAAGTGCTTCAATTGTAACCAAGTTGGGCATTAATAGAATCAGTGTCCAGAACCGGTCAGGGCATGCAAGGGAAAGGTTTTTGCTGTTGGACCATCATCTGTTAGGCCAACTGCAGCTGAAAAAGGAAAGATTCTTATGGAAGGTACGTTTTTGATTCAGAGTATACCAGTTAGGATACTATTTGATATTGGTGCATCACATTCATTTATATCCCAGTGTTTGGTTGATAGGTAATGCTTAGAACCCACATACCATGTTACTTCCTTAAGGGTTGCGAATCCAATAGGAGTTTATGCAACTCTAGGGATGAGATGTGACTAGTTAGAACTTGATTTGTTAGGTCATAAGTTTGCATGCAGTCTGTTTATTTTCGATTTCGTAGATTTCGAAATAATTTTGGGTATGGATTGGTTGAGCAAGTATCGGGCTAGGATATTTTCCAAGATGCGGAGATATCACTAAGACACCTAAATAGTCATAACCGAATCATATTCTTAGTGGAGAATTCTAACCGAAGTAGTTGTGCTTTGTTAAGTGCAATGGAAGTGGAAGAAGAGCTAAGTCAGGTTCATGTAGAAAGAGAGTTTGCAGATGTCTTTTAGCCGGTCACAGGACTACCCTCGAAATAAGTTGTTAAGTTTCGGATAGAACTTGTGCCAGGAGCTGAACCTGTGAGTAGTCCACCTAGCAGAATGACACCAACTGAGATGAGGGAATTGAAGGTGCGGCAGTGGATCTAGAAAGGAAGTATTTTTATTAGGCCAAGCATTTCACCTTGGGGACCGGTCGCGGTAAACCAGATGGATCATTGAGGATGTGCATCGACTATTGTAAGTTGAACGAGAAGACGGTAAAGAATAAGTATCCTTTATCGAGAATTGATGATCAATTTGATCAGTTGTGTGGAGCCAAAGTGTTTTTCCAGTTGGATTGACGACAGTTTTCCATCTTTAAGAGGGCAGAGGACAATATTCCTTTAACAACATTTCAGACTAGTTATGTTTCGTACGAGTGGTTAGTGATGTCATTCGGGTTAACGAATGCATCTGCTTTATTTGTGGATCTGTTGAACCGATTCTTTTGAGAGTATTTGGACAGGTTCACGTTGGAGTTTATAGATGACATTTTGGCACACTCTAAGGATGAAATAGAGCATGAAGATCATCTTAGAGTGGTGTTTGGGATGCTGAGGCAATATCAGCTGAAGAAGAAGTTTTTCAAGTGTCATTTTTGGAAGAAAGAGTGTGACGACCGCCCATGACTCCTGCACGGAAACAAGAGAATGGTGCGCTGAAGGTGTGCCAGGCAGCCTTGGGTGACCGTCAAGGTAGAATAAACATCGCAGAATCTATCGTACAACTCACAGTGCATGGATAAATACAATAGAGAAATATAATATAGTGAAGCTCTATAGAACAGGACATCATCATATAAGCATCATAATAGTTTTATACAAACATATGAATCATCCATACATCAAAGCCTCACTACATAACACTCAAACAATACAGCAGCGGAACACCCAGTACATATAATATGAAATAATATGCAAAAGCCTCCTGCTCGTCTTTGTCATCATCAGCGTAGATCTCCAAGAACAGCACCTATCACCTGCTACCTAGTCTGCCCATCCCAACATGGATGAACAACCCAAGGTAATAAGAGGAGACATAAAACCTTGAGTCAGACAAAGTCCTAGTGAGCAGTAAATCAACTATCAAACATACCAAAAGAGTATAAGGGATAAAAGGAATAGGAACCAAACCATCCCACTCCACCTCTTTCTACAGTGATAGCCCCCAGACACACATTAAGGAGAAGTAAGCATAACATAGCAAGCAATTAAAGTAAAGCAATAATCACTCGAGTCAAGGTCGATGTTTTCCAAATACAAACCCCCAAGGCCTAAACCAAGATCAGATAAGCACCCAGAAAACACCTCTCTTGAGACCGAATGATGATACAATCAAACGTCCAAACATCCATGACTCTGGCTATCACTATTATCATTGCCTTGATTTCACCGTTAGTTGAACGACCATCCGTCAAGGGCTAATGGTAACCCCGGTTCTAGACATAACTCCGCACGTCGTCGCAGCCCGTGCCTAGGAATTTTCGCAACTACCCAGAGTACTAGCACGTCGTCGCAGCCCGTGCTTGGAACGTCGTCGCAGCCCGTTCCAACGTACTCTTGCTTTGAGCATGCTAGAACCTTCAACAACGATGAGATCTCAGCCTCCTAGTCATCCTCCTCGACGACTATTTCCATACTAGCTCAAGCGCCTCTCAAGCTAACCATTATCAACCAACTCGCATCGCATCATCGAGTTATCAACATGCTTGGGATGATCCCGTCTGTATTAAACCAAGGCTATCTCACATCATGCTTCGCTTTATCGCATCATAGCAAAGTCTCATCTCAACATCATGGCTTGCCTCATCGCATCATGGCAAAGTCCCATCTCAACATCATCTAATCCATACATATGAGCTTCAACATCCGCTTCATATGCCACAAGCAGCTTTCACCATTCAAGAGCCTTTCCACTTAGCTTTTGAATCATCTTCGACCATCTTGTCTAGATTTAACTATCAATCAACTAACATACATAGCAATCAATCAAATCAATCATTAGCTTAAGCAATCAAGTAATCAAATATGGTCTAAGTAGGCATTTATAACTACAATGGCAATTTCGTAAATAAATGAGCATAGATATAACATACATGAATCATGGGTTTTTAGCATAGATCCAACAAATATAAATCATGGGTTTTTATCTCTACAACTTGGTAAATGAACTTGCATAAGTAAACATCTTCATAAGTAATGGATCTACACTTGGATCTATGAAAAAATGCATAAAATCACTATCTACAACACTCCAACAAACCACCAATCCAATATACTCCTTTGGGTCCGCGTGAGAGATAACCACCACTCACCAAATCACCCAAACACTTCAAAAACTATCAACTTCAGACCTGGACAGCGAAGCTTCAAGCTTGATTCGTCGAAATCCCGCTTGAAACGATGAAATCTAGCTTGGTTGGATGAAGATCTTCAACTTTAGCTCTTGGATCTTCAATCTCGATCTTCGATCTTGTATAGATCTTAGAACTAGATTGGAGTGGAGAAAAGAAGTGAAGAAAATGTTGTAGTCGAGTTTCCAAAATGGCAGCACTTCGTCGCTTCAAAAACCGGTGCCACAAAGTGAGCCAAACCCCTCTATTTATAGGCTGAAATCACCCTTAGGTCGTCGCCCAGTTTTAGGTCGTTGCCGACCTAAAGATCCCCGACCTAACTTAGGTCGTTTACGACCTAAGTCTCAATAGTACATGCAACCTAAAACACAGCCGCCTTCCTTAACTCGAACCAACGACCTACGACCTAAGACCCTGCCGACTCATGACACAACGGCTTAACTGGGTACACGGCATACGACCTACGACTTATCCAAACACACAAGATCTCACGACCTAACTCCTATGCGACCTAACAAACAAGGCCGACTTAGCACACACATGCACTTACACGACCTACCTAGCTGCCGACTTAAAAGCTTACGACCTAACACATAAGCCTTTATACGACCTAACCTAGTCACAACCTATCGAGCAACACGAGTTACAACCTAACAACTCATAGCAGCCTTCCTTAGGTCGTCTAACGACCTAACTAACCTACCGACCTAACTATGCTACGACCTAAAACATGACGACTTAACTACTAGGCCATAACTCGTCTACGACCTAACTTCCTTAGGTCGGTCCATACTTAGGTCGGTCAGAAATCATAACTCGTAACTGTTAGGTTGTTAACCCTAGGTCGCTAACTATCTTAGGTCGCTCAACCGACCTATCTACCTTAGTCGTAAACACTAAACTCGGTCATCTCTTAACTCGTAACTCGTACACGACCTCTCACTTAACACCACCAGGTTGCTAACCCTTAACTCGTGCACCCTCCTTAAGTCGTCTACGACTTATCTATAGGTCGGTCACCACCTTAACTCGGTCACACGACCCAAGCTTCCCACGACTTAAGCTATGGATGACCTAAACAACACTAACGACCTAATAATTCTACGATATATCAACACGTAAAATACGGGTCGTTACATTCTCTCCCCCTTAGGAATTTCGCCCCCGAAATTCCAAGCAAACAAGAGCAACATAAACTATTCTGCATGCCTACCATCCATAGCAATCAACAAACCATGCATCCAATTACTAGCCTAGCATGCAGAATTCTAAAACTAGAACAAGCTACAAATTCATGAGATGTCACGACACCTTAGGGCCATACCTCGAAGAGTTCAGGATGAGCTGCCTTCATCCTCTCTTCCTCCTCCCATGTACAGTCGTTAACATCATCACTCCATTGTATCTTGAGCAACGTAATCGTCTTCCTCCTAAGCTGTTTCGTGTCGGTTTCAACAACACGAAGCGGCTTACGAGGTCTCGTAATCACTGGATCAACCTTCAAGTCTTCACAGCTATCAGCAGAAACCACTGTGCTCGAGTCGTGCACATACTTCCGTAGATACGATACATGAAAAACATTGTGCACACCCGCCATCTTTTCTGGTAACTCCAATCTATAAGCGAGCTTTCCAATTCGCTCGATAATCGGGAATTGTCCAACAAATCTCGGAGTCAACTTTCCTTTCTTCCCGAATCGAATAACATTCTTCAGTGGAGAAATCTTCACAAAAACCATATCTCCTACGTCGAACTCCAAATCCTTTCGACGTTTATCTGTATAACTTTTCTGCCGATCCTGGGCTGCCTTCATTCGTTGCCGAATGATCTCTATGAAATCCGTAGTCTGACGAATCATCTCTGGCCCAAGCATCAGTTTTTCTCCAGCTTCCAACCAACATGTCGGAGAGTTACACGGTCTTCCATACAAGGCTTCATATGGTGCCATACCAATACTTGACTGGTAGCTGTTGTTATAAGCAAACTCCACCAAATGAAGGTGATCTTCCCATGATCCTCCGAAATCCAAAACACATGCTCTCAAGAGATCTTCCAAAACTCTATTGACTCTCTCAGTCTGACCATCTGTTTGGGGATGATAAGCTGTACTTAAACACAACTCGGTTCCCAAAACCTCCTGGAAGCTCTTCCAAAATCCACTAGTGAGCAATGGGTCTCGATCGCTCACTATACTCTTCGGAATGCCATGGAATCGAACTATCCACTTAACATACAACTCAGCCAACTTCGATGCATTCCTAGTTGATCAAACAGGAATGAATCTTGCACTCTTTGTCAAACGATCTACTATGACCCAAATCCCTTCATTTCCCGCTCTCGTTCTAGGTAAACCATCGATAAAATCCATCGATATCTGCTCCCACTTCCATGTAGGAACTTCTAATGGCTGAAGCAACCCACTGGGCTTCTTCTGCTCTGCTTTAACCAACTGGCAGTTCATGCACTTGGAAATAAAATTTCCAACATCCTTCTTCATACCTTCCCAGTAATAGGTTCTCTTCATATCCCGATACATCTTATTTCCACCTGGATGAATTGTCAACTTCGAGTGATGACTTTCCCTTAGAACTTCATCTCTCAATTCATCGATATCGGGAACAACTAGTCGTCCTTGCTTCCGAAGCCAACCTTCTTGATCAACTTCGAATCCTTTATCCTTTTCCAGGTCCAACCCAGATTCCAAATCACGGATAATATTGACAAGCTTATCGTCTCGCTTTTGCCCCTCGCCAATTCTTTCCACTAGAGTAGGCCTTATCGATAAGTTTGCCAACATTTCAGGTTCCAATTCACATCTGGGCCTGAAGTCAAATCCAGCTAAATACTCGAGACTCTTCCATTCCGAAAACATGGCTCCCAATCCTGCATGTCTTCGACTCAACGCATCAGCTACTGCGTTACCTTTTCCCGGAGTATAAGCTATACCAAAATCATATGATGCCAAAAACTCTAGCCATCGTTGCTGCCGAAGATTCAAATCCTTTTGGGAGAAAAGATACTTCAAAGACTTGTGATCCGTAAACAACTCGAATCGAACTCCCAATAAATAATGTCTCCACATCTTCAGAGCAAAAACAATCGCCGCTAACTCCAAATCATGAGTCGGGTAATTCCTTTCATGCGGCTTCAGTTGTCGACTCGCATACGCAACAACTCTATCCTTCTGCATCAGCACTGCTCCAAGTCCAGTACCGCATGCATCGTTGTAAACCACCATCTCATCATTCCCGCTTGGAATAATCAAAACAGGAGCACTCGTTAGTCGCTCTTTTAGGATTACGAAAGCCTGCTCACACTAATCATCCCATCTGAACACTTGGTTCTTCTTCGTCAATCCTGTTAACGGTGCAGCTATCTTGGAAAAGTCTTTGATAAACCGACGATAATATCCTGCTAATCCAAGAAAGCTTCTTACATCGGATGCATTCTTAGGTCTAACCCAATCCTGGATTGCTGCCACCTTAGCGGGATCAACCGCTATTCCATTTCCAGAAATAACATGGCCTAAGAATCTCACTTCACTCTTCCAGAAGTGACACTTCGAAAACTTAGCCTTCAGCTGATGTTTCCGTAAGATTTCCAAAACAATACGCAAGTGCGTCTTGTGCTCTTCCTCAGTTCTGGAATAAATCAGAATATCATCCACGAATACAAGTACGAACTTGTTCAACTGATCTCTGAATACTCTATTCATAAGATCCACAAAATATGCTGGTGCGTTAGTCAATCCAAACGGCATTACCAGCCACTCATAAAAACCCGATGGTGTCCTGAAAGCAGTCTTCGGCACACTATCCTTAGCCACTCTCAACTGGTGAAATCCCGTTGCCAAATTCATCTGAGAGAACACCTTAGCCTTGTGAAGCTGATCAAACAAGTCATCTATCCTCGGCAATGGATACTTGTTCTTCTTAGTCACCTTATTCAGCTCACGATAATCCACACACAACCTCAACGATCCATCCGCTTTGGTTGCGAACACAACTGGTGCACCCCATTCGGACACACTACGCCGAATGAATCCTTTCCGTAAAAGGTCATCAACCTGCACCCTCAACTCTTGCTGTTCTCTAGGCGCCATCCGCCTAAGAGGCATCACAACAGGTCTGGCTCCCTCAACTAGATCGATACGAAACTCGATCTCCCTATGCGGCGGTAACCCTTTGACCTCGTCAAAGACATCCTCAAATCCATTCACAATAGGCACCGATGACAGTCCATCCCGTGGAACAACCAGCGAATACATGAAGCTCATGAAGACGCCTTCTTCATGCTTACATCGTATCACAACCTTTCGCCCTTCCACATTCCCGACTGTCACCTCCAGCCTCTCACAATCAATCCTTGCCGCATACTTCCTAAGCCAGTCCATACCCAAAATAATTCCAAACCCCGCAAAGTTCAGAACAAAGCAATCACAAACAAACGAGCAATCATGACTCGACACAACTAGACCATGGCATATCATACACAAACATGATGAACCCCCAACTGGATTTTTCACAACCAATGGCCTATCAACAATATCCGGTTTCAAACCTAACCGGCCTACCAAATCATCACAAACAAAAGAATGAGACGCTCCAGTATCAAACAACACTCTAATTGGAACACCACAAATGGGAAGAGTACCTTGAACCACCACTCTCTTCCCCTTCTCTTTAGCAGTAGGAGCTTTTGAAGACGATGGCACATCTCCCATAGAATAAGCTTGCACAATCTGCCTATCCCTCCTTGGTTCCGGACAATCCCTCCTGAAATGCCCTGGCTTATCACATTTGTGGCATTTCGCCGGCGCCCTTGGATTCCTACAATCCTTGGAGAGATGACCCTTCTGCTGGCAATTGTAGCAAGTCACTTCGCCCCTTGGCTTCTTCTGGCTATCCTTACCCTTCTGTTGCTGCTGCTTCCTCTTCTTGTTTCCACTCTGCTGTGGCTTAGATCCTTCCTTGGTTACAGCGACAACAGAACTTTCCCTAGGAAACAAACACTCATGCCTGAGGGCTTTTTCCACAATCTTCTCAAACGGATCGTCCAAATGATCCACCAACTGCCTTCCAAGATAAGTGTCCAAACCGGTCACAAACTTCTCATTCTTCTGATAGGGAGAATCAATATACGATCGAGCATACTTGGACAAAGCTTCAAACTCAGAAACATACTCAAGAACTGGTCTCCCACCTTGATTGAGCTCCACAAACTTCTTAAACAGAACAGATTTATGAGCCGTAGAGATGAACTTAGCTTCAAATCTAACTTGGAATTGCTCCCAAGTAATCTCCTCCTCCGGAGTATTATTGGTGATAGAATTCCACCAATCCGAAGCTCTCCCTTGAAGTTGCCTTGATGCGAGCTTCCTCTTAGTTGCATCCTCAATTCCCAAGTCACCAAAAATCCTTCTACAAGCATCCATCCATCTTTGGACTTCAATAGTCGATTCCGTTCCTAAGAAAACCTTTCCTCCAAGAGAAGTATAATCCTTGCAAAGCTTAGCAAAATCCACCGGCCTTGGAGCTTGAACTTGAACTCCCACATCTACTGACGGTCTTGAAGCTGGTATCCTCCTCATGATCGAAGTCATCATGGCCTCAAACATAGGAGCATAATCAACAGCTTCCCTAGCAGCACGGCTTTCCCTCGCAGCTTGTCTCTCACCTCGGCTCATCCTTAATATCTACAAAAAGGAATGATTTAGAACACCTTGAAAAACAACTACATGAGGAGTTCAAATCCTTCTAAACTACTATATTATATATAGTAATCATCCATCAAAATACAATTACGTCTCTCATACGTAATTACGTCAGCGAGCGTTGGCTAAAATCGATTAACCAAAGCTCTGATACCAAATGTGACGACCGCCCATGACTCCTGCACGGAAACAAGAGAATGGTGCGCTGAAGGTTTGCCAGGCAGCCATGGGTGACCGTCAAGGTAGAATAAACATCGCAGAATCTTTCGTACAACTCACAGTGCATGGATAAATACAATAGAGAAATATAATATAGTGAAGCTCTATAGAACAGGACATCATCATATAAGCATCATAATAGTTTTATACAAACATATGAATCATCCATACATCAAAGCCTCACTACATAACACTCAAACAAATACAGCAGCGGAACACCCAGTACATATAATATGAAATAATATGCAAAAGCCTCATGCTCGTCTTTGTCATCATCAGCGTAGATCTCCAAGAACAGCACCTATCACCTGCTACCTAGTCTGCCCATCCCAACATGGATGAACAGCCCAAGGTAATAAGAGGAGACATAAAACCTTGAGTCAGACAAAGTCTTAGTGAGCAGTAAATCAACTATCAAACATACCAAAAGAGTATAAGGGATAAAAGGAATAGGAACCAAACCATCCCACTCCACCTCTTTCTACAGTGATAGCCCCCAGACACACATTAAGGAGAAGTAAGCATAACATAGCAAGCAATTAAAGTAAAGCAATAATCACTCGAGTCAAGGTCGATGTTTTCCAAATACAAACCCCCAAGGCCTAAACCAAGATCAGATAAGCACCCAGAAAACACCTCTCTTGAGACCGAATGATGATACAATCAAACGTCCAAACATCCATGACTCTGGCTATCACTGTTATCATTGCCTTGATTTCACCGTTAGTTGAACGACCATCTGTCAAGGGCTAATGGTAACCCCGGTTCTAGACATAACTCCGCACGTCGTCGCAGCCCGTGCCTAGGAATTTTCGCAACTACCCAGAGTACTAGCACGTCGTCGCAGCCCGTGCTTGGAACGTCGTCGCAGGCCGTTCCAACGTACTCTTGCTTTGAGCATGCTAGAACCTTCAACAACGATGAGATCTCAGCCTCCTAGTCATCCTCCTCGACGACTATTTCCATACTAGCTCAAGCGCCTCTCAAGCTAACCATTATCAACCAACTCGCATCGCATCATCGAGTTATCAACATGCTTGGGATGATCCCGTCTGGATTAAACCAAGGCTATCTCACATCATGCTTCGCTTTATCGCATCATAGCAAAGTCTCATCTCAACATCATGGCTTGCCTCATTGCATCATGGCAAAGTCCCATCTCAACATCATCTAATCCATACATATGAGCTTCAACATCCGCTTCATATGCCACAAGCAGCTTTCACCATTCAAGAGCCTTTCCACTTAGCTTTTGAATCATCTTCGACCATCTTGTCTAGATCTAACTATCAATCAACTAACATACATAGCAATCAATCAAATCAATCATTAGCTTAAGCAATCAAGTAATCAAATATGGTCTAAGTAGGCATTTATAACTACAATGGCAATTTCGTAAATAAATGAGCATAGATATAACATACATGAATCATGGGTTTTTAGCATAGATCCAACAAATATAAATCATGGGTTTTTATCTCTACAACTTGGTAAATGAACTTGCATAAGTAAACATCTTCATAAGTAATGGATCTACACTTGGATCTAAGGAAAAATGCATAAAATCACTATCTACAACACTTCAACAAACCACCAATCCAATATACTCCTTTGGGTCCGCGTGAGAGATAACCACCACTCACCAAATCACCCAAACACTTCAAAAACTATCAACTTCAGATCTGGACAGCGAAGCTTCAAGCTTGATTCGTCGAAATCCCGCTTGAAACGATGAAATCTAGCTTGGTTGGATGAAGATCTTCAACTTTAGCTCTTGGATCTTCAATCTCGATCTTCGATCTTGTATAGATGTTAGAACTAGATTGGAGTGGAGAAAATAAGTGAAGAAAATATTGTAGTCGAGTTTCCAAAATGGCAGCACTTCGTCGCTTCAAAAACCGGTGCCAAAAAGTGAGCCAAACCCCTCTATTTATAGGCTGAAATCACCCTTAGGTCATCGCCTAGTTTTAGGTCGTTGCCGACCTAAAGATCCCCGACCTAACTTAGGTCGTTTACGACCTAAGTCTCAATAGTACATGCAACCTAAAACACAGCCGCCTTCCTTAACTCGAACCAATGACCTACGACCTAAGACCCTGCCGACTCATGACACAACGGCTTAACTGGGTACACGGCATACGAACTACGACTTATCCAAACACACAAGATCTCACGACCTAACTCCTATGCGACCTAACAAACAAGGCCGACTTAGCACACACATGCACTTACACGACCTACCTAGCTGCCGACTTAAAAGCTTACGACCTAACACATAAGCCTCTATACGAACTAACCTAGTCACGACCTATCGAGTAACACGAGTTACAACCTAACAACTCATAGCAGCCTTCCTTAGGTCGTCTAAGTACCTAACTAACCTACCGACCTAACTATGCTACGACCTAAAACATGACGACTTAACTACTAGGCCATAACTCGTCTACGACCTAACTTCCTTAGGTCGGTCCATACTTAGGTCGGTCAGAAATCATAACTCGTAACTGTTAGGTTGTTAACCCTAGGTCGCTAACTATCTTAGGTCGCTCAACCGACCTATCTACCTTAGTCGTAAACACTAAACTCGGTCATCTCTTAACTCGTAACTCGTACACGACCTCTCACTTAACACCACCAGGTTGCTAACCCTTAACTCATGCACCCTCCTTAAGTCGTCTACGACTTATCTATAGGTCGGTCACCACCTTAACTCGGTCACACGACCCAAGCTTCCCACGACTTAAGCTATGGATGACCTAAACAACACTAACGACCTAATAATTCTACGATATATCAACACGTAAAATACGGGTCGTTACAAAGAGGTTTAGTTTCTTGGTCATGTGGTTTCAAAGGAAGGGTTGTCAGTCGATCTAGATAAGATCGAAGCTGTTAGTAATTAAAAGAGATTAGAGATGGTGATTGACATTAGAAGTTTTCTTGGACGTGCTGGTTATTACTGGAGATTCATCAAGGATTTCTCACGGATAGCACTACCTTTGACTAAGCTAACCAGGAAGGATGCGAAGTTTGTCTGGTCCAACAAATATAAGGAAGCATTCCTTAAGTTAAAGCATTTGTTGACTAACGCACTTATGTTAATAGTTTCATACAGATACCAAAGGTTGGTGGTGTATACCGATGCATGTGCAACTGGATTGGGAGCTGTGTTGATGTAGAAGGGTAAAGTGACAGCCTACGCTTCACGATAGCTTAGGTCGCATGAAGTGAGATATCCTGGTAATGATTTGGAGTTGGCTTCAGTGATCTTCACCTATAAGATTTGGCGACATTATCTTTTAGGGGGAGAGGTTTGAGTTATACACAGATCATAAGTCTTTAAGGTACTTATTCTCTCAGAAGGAGCTAAACATAAGACAACAGAGGTGGTTGGAGTTTGTTGCTGGTTATGATTTTGGTATAGAGTATACTCCAAGGAAAGAAAATAAAGTAGCAGATGCTCTTAGTAGAAGACATTAGAATGTTGTGTTAGCTATGTTGGCAAAATGGAAAGATTTAGAAGCTTTGACTACTTGTATTGTGCAATTAAGATTGACTGCTAGTACTACTTAGAGTACTGCTAGGTTGTCCAGTTTAGAAGTTCGACCAGTGTTGATCGAGAGAATTGCTTCAAACAGAAGGAGGATCCAGTATTAGCCGAGTGACTCAGAATGCTTGTGATAGAAACTAAGATCGATGATCTGAAAGATTTCAGTCTATACCAGAAGTGATGGATGAAAAAAAAGGGATGGTTATGTGTTTCGAATGTTGAAGACTTGAGGAAAGAATTTGTTGAAGAATGTCATCGATCCGAGTTCACAATTCATCTTGTAGGGACCAAGAAGTATCAAGATATAAAAAGGAGCTTCTTTTGGGAAGATGTAAAGAGAGATGTTGGCTTATAGTTTAGGCAGTGTGCAAACTATCAACAAGTGAAAGCCGAACATCAGAAGCCGAGTGGGTTGCTTCAGTCTCTAAAGATTCCAGTTTGGAAATGGGACTCGATGTCTGTGGATTTTATTGAAGGGTTTCCAAGGTCGAATAGGGGAAATGAAAGTATACGGGTTATAGTGGACATGTTGACCAAGAGTACCCATTTCATTCCAGTCATGTCAACCAGGACGACACCCTTTTTAGCTAAGTTGTTCATTAAGAACATAGTTAGACTACATGAGATTCCTAGTAGCATGATCAGTGACAGAGATGCTTTGTTCACTAGCGAATTTTGGAAGAGTCTATAGGATGTGTGAGGCACAAAACTCAAGATAAGTACTGCATATCACTATCAGACGGATGGCCAGGCAGAGAAAGTCAATAAAGTAGTCGAGGATTTACTAAGAGCTTGTGTATTGGACTTTGTGGATATTGAGAAGATCATCTACATTTAGTTGAGTTTTTCTATAATAGTTATCAGACTATTATAGGAATGGTGCCTTTTGTAGCTTTAAATGGAAGGCCATGAAAATCACCAGCATGTTGGTTGGAGACTAAAGATAGATTAGTCTTAGGTCCAGATTTGGTTAGAGAGGCGTTAGAGAATATTGAGATGATCCGAGAGAGGATGAAAGAAGCTCATTCTAGGCATAAAAGTTATGCAGATAAGAGGCTTAAAAACCTAGAGTTCTCAATTAAAGATAAGGTTTTCATTAACGTATCACTGATGAAGGGTGTGGTATGGTTTGGGAAGTCAAGAAAGTTGGTACCGATATATGTTGGTCCATTCCAAATTACAGAGAGGATTGGAAAGCTCGCATACAAAGTAGAGTTGCCGAGCAGTATGGAAGGTCTCCACAATGTGTTTCATGCGTCTCATCTTCGCAAGTATATGCATGATCCAGAGACTGCTATTCCTTCAACTGGGTTAGAAGAGTTTGTAGTAGAGCCTAATTTGACTTTAGGTAGACAACCAGTTCTGGTAGTAACAAGAGATGAGAAAATATTGAGGAACAAGACAGTCAAGTTAGTGAAAGTTCAGTGGAGCGACAACGAGAAGGACTATACTTGGAAGACAAAAGACGAGATTCGAGATACTTATCCCAATCTTCTTTGAGGGTGAGTTTGTATTATATTTATATAGATAATTTCTAGTCAAGTAGGCTAGTATGGTCATTAGGAGCGGTTACAGATGATTGATATGTTTAGTATTTAGTCCTCACTAAATTTTGAGGATGAAATTCTTTAAGGAGGGAAGCCTGTAACACCCAGAACTTTTGATAACATTATTCAGCAGATTTAATTAGATAAATTAAATAGAATAATGGAAATATTAAGTGATAAGGGGATTGAAATATGAAAATAAAATAAGGTCGTACTTAATTAACTAAATGGGCTTAAGAATGACGTATAGGCTAATTAATTTACATAAGGGCATATTGGGAATTAGCCGCACCTTAATTCCATGACCTTTTATATATATATATATATATATATATATATATATCCACAGCCTTCCATCCATTAACGCTTATTTCTCATTTTCACAAAAACGTGAAACGTCAACTAAAAGTAGAGCCGGCCATTGCTAGAAAGAAAAGAGAAGAGAAATCAAAGTAAAGCTAAGGATTAAAGCTAGGAGAAATTAATCCCAATCCAATCTCCTTATCTTAATCAAGGTGAATAATAATTTATTTCATCGCTATTTTGTTTCACGAACATATGTTTTTGGATTTTAGACTAAATTCGTTTCTATGATGTTTTGGGATGATGATATGTTCGAATTATAACTTGTTTGTTCAAACAAAATTGTTTAGATATGAATATATGCGGTTTTAGGGCAAAACCAATGGTAAATGATCTTTGAATGCTATGGAAATTTTTTATATTATGTAAAACATGATTTTGGAGTTGGGTTTTAGTTTTGATAATTTTCCAAGCTATGGAAAGATTATTGTGAATTTTCAAAGAAAACTATGATAAAATTGGATTTAAATTTAATTTTGATTATTTCAGGAAGAAATTGGGACTGGAATTTTTTCATGTCATGTTACATAATTAAAGTGAATTCCTATGATTTTTTGGGCATTTTTCCTAATTGATTTACTATGGAAATTAAATTGTTTTAGAATGAAGGGATTATTTGCATTCTTGTTTTTGGCTAATGGAAGGGCTTATTTGTTAAATTAAATATGGTTTAGATCTGAAATTAAGCGACAGTTATTTTTGTAAAGAATTTTAAAATTTGAGGTAGCCAATCATATGTTTACATGTGGATAGGTTAGTTAAAAAGTATTTTCTTTAATGGGTATTAATCAGTTTTTAATCAGAAAAATTGGTTCCGCTTGTTTTAGAAGTACCTTTCGACTCCAATGTCTCTGCATCATCTCAGTCAAAACAACCTAGCCAAAACCTACTAAAGACGAAACCAATACACATGGTATCGATGAGAGGTACGAAGTGGATTGGTGAAGTGCAGAAGGTAGGATGTCGAATGCATTGCTTTCGATAGAGATGAAACCATTGTTTACTTTTAAAAGATATGTGCATGCCCTGTTTTTGAAGGGTGCTTTCGACCAAGTCAATACCCAGTTTCTTTCGAACTTGTTGTCGCCTTTCTTTTTTTAAAAGTAGAGCCTTCGACTTAGATCCTTGTTTATAAAAGAATGCTTTTTAAAATGATGGTTCCAACCTAATCTAAACATTACTATCGTCTCTATACCTTTCGAGTGTGTTGAAGTCATCAATGCTTTCGAAGGGTAGTTTTCGTTTTAAACATATAATAACCACTTCCTAAATGATTTTGAATGGGTTCAAGGGTTTTAGTGGCAATGGCTTCGAAAGGGGGTTTCGCGACTATCCTTCAATGCTTTACTTAAAGGTTTTGAAGCTTTCGAATGGATGGTGATGACGCCATCAAGCTTTCCCCAAGCAAGTTTGTATGAAGAATAAAGGTTTCAAAATAGATACTTTCCTCTACATTCACTTTAACCCAATAGAAGTTTTAAAGTAAAACCCAATGGTTTCGAAAGGGGTACTTTCATTTCTTTCGAAGCTATCTTCCTAATAATTACTAAGTAATGTTTTGATACTTTCGAAAGAAAATTTTGGTTTCGAAAGAGATGGTTTAAAGAGATTCGAAAGGTATACATGTAATGTTTTGAAAAGAAGTTTTTTATGCTTTCGAATGAGGTTATCCAGGGGTTTCGAATGTGATGTTTTAAGATGTCGAAAGCCTTAGTTTTCAAAACAAATAACCTAATCTCATTTTAAAGGAAAACCATGGAAAAAATAAATGAATTTTTTTAAAATGGAGTTTTGAAGAAGTTTTCCTTGATTAATGGGTTAAAGGGATAAATCAAGTTTTGTATAAATTGATTTCAAGGATATTAAACCCATAGGAGTGGTATTGCTATATTATTATGTTTGCTTCTTCATATATGTATTTGAATATATTCATATTGTAATGAACTCATAACGGTACTTTGGTAAAGGGCAGAATAACCAACTAGGTTGACCCAGTAATAAATATAAATTAAATTAATTAAATATATTGACAGGGGCCAATAAGTTCACAGTAAGCCCATGAAAACTATGTATAGGAAATGATATTGGCATGAGCCAATAGGTTCATAATAAGCCCATGAAAACTCTATATGAAAAAAGATTTCAGGAAGATAGGTTCATAGTTAGCTTATGAAAATTCTGATTTGATATTGGCAGAGGGCAATACGTTTGTAGTTAGCCCATGAAAACTATATCCGAATTAAGATATTGACAGAAGTTAATAGGTTCCTAGTCAACCAATGAAAACTAGAATAAGAGGAAAGATATTGGAGTTACCAATAGGTTTAGGGAGAACCCATAAAATAGAAAAGATATTGGCAGGGGCCAACAAGTTCTTAGTGATCCCATGAAAACTATGTAACTGGACAGGGAGTCCTTCAACATTAAACAGGTTATTAGTAAGCCCATGAAAACTAATAGGTTAATAGTGACCCTAGAAACTATAAATGCGAAAATTAGTCAGAATGAATGGGGAAGAGAAATCTAGAATTGATTTATTAGTTTGCATATTACCATATTGTTTTGAATTTTTTAAACCATTGTGGATGCTGGAGCACAATGTATGGTTTTATAAAGGTTTTAGGATACTGTTGAGGAGAAAACCCGTTCCGCTAAGCGACTTTATCTCACTAGATATCTAAATGATTTGAGATGGTAGATTATTATTCATACCAGACTTTATGTCTGACTCGAAGTTTATATTTTCCCCTTGAACTCTCGAGTACTCAGTTGACTCTAAGTAGTTTGAGAGTTGGGGTTTTTAGGCACCACTTAGGCTAATAAGCTTCCGGAGATGTGCGGGAGGCATGATGGCTATCTAAAGTTCTCTTTTATTTTGATTCTGCTATGTTGTTTTGTAAAGGAAAAGTTATTAAATTTCATTTATATACTCTGATCATTCAAAGGGGCATCTTCATATGTCGCGTATGACCTACGTTGTAATAAATGTATTTTCTCTGAACATTGTTAATGATTATGGGATTATGTAATGAATTTGAAATGTTTTGAAATGGAATGTGGAATTTGTTTGATGCTTTAATTTTTTTTCCGTATTCATGTGTTTTCTATGTAACATTACCGTATTTGGTCGCCGAGGTTAAGAACTATGGATGACTGCAGCATCCGTAGCCGTTTGTTTTGGACCTCCAACAAGGGATGTTACAATACTCCTACTAAATGGGTGCATAGCCCTTAATTGTTGAAATATAATAAACTAGTATCATATGATTCATAATCATATAACAATACTATCTCCCAAAAGTATGGCTTAGTCAATAAATCCAAATATTAGATACTTTTGTATTTACTAATGCATCACTTTTGTTATAATAACAAAAACAATATTATAGTTTTATTCCATAATAAATATTCATATTGAAATAAATTTATGTCTACTTTACAGTTGATATTGAAAAATAGTCATTATTTCACCAAGTAGTATGTTTTGCGAAAATAATTTTTGTACTTTAATGCAATTACTAAGTGTAATTCGCATGCTTTCACTATTTCTACCAATACTATAATAGCATACTTAATTTTGGAGGTCCATCATTCACTTAATATAAAGTATTTATTTCAGATATTGTAACTAGTTTACAATGGAGAGTTCGTTGATCAACTATCTTGAACCCCTAGAAAAAAATCTCATAGAAAACAATTTTCTATACAAAAACACACTTCGGATTACAAGTCATATTTTTCTATTCCAATGTTAAGTATCTTTTATTATTATTGCAATTTTTGCCTCCAATGTTTCTTTATGAAGCAGAAGTGACAATTCACTTTCTTCATCCCAATTATACCTTATATCATACTATTTTTATATATTCGTTAGTCTTTCTGAATGGTCAAACCATTCAAAAGAAAAAATCTTACTACAATATCAAATACACTCTTTAGAAAAGCACATTTGATTATTCTTAACTTTTAAAGACATCATATATGTTGCGCTTTGCATAAACTGATCAAACTGACATTTCAATGATCGAGCTCTTAGATTTATATTGTAGTTTTGGTATAGTGTAACATTTTACATGATGCGGTCCTTTTGTTATCAATCAAAGTGAATACTTGATCTCACACTAAGGTTTATTTGATTTGTTGAATAAACTAATTTTATCAATACTTTATACATTACAAATTTCGACCGTTCACCATGTAACTTTTATGCACGACTGTATGTGGATCAAATATCCATAGTCTTGTATTGATTTTAGAGTTCAAAACTCGTAAAATGCAATATATGGTCTCCGCCAAATAAACACGTATGCAACCAAATTACAAAAGTATAAGTAGTTGTAAAAATAGGCACTTGCATGGGTATAGAAAAGTTTACATGCAATAATCAGTTATCAATAAGTATATGTCATATTTCTATTTTTCGATTTTCAATTCTTTTGTATATATTAATTGATAAACGTTATATTCATCATTTTTCGATGCACAGGTTTTTCATTGTAGATTATTATAACATTATATAATATATATTCTTACAATATTAGAAAGGTTAAATGTTATCATTACATTTTTCCAATAAGGTTCCCACTAGTCTTTTAGGTTTCACTAAACCCTAAGTGAAACATAGAAGTCTTTCAACTTCACTAGGGGGTGTTAGGACTCATATGTCTTGGAATCTGATCTTGAGGAAAGCTCAACAAATCATTGGTCCGCATATGATGGATAACTCTTTATTGGTTGTCTCAGATACAACTCCTGACCTTTAGTTCCTTGTCCTAATCCTGGATTTATCTTAAGGAAATCTAATAAGTATAGTGGTACTATTCAATCGGACCTATCATTTCACGATGGACTAATTATAATGCACATACCTTGAGGAAAGCTTAACAAATACATGTAGTTATCTTACCTTGTCTATTCAACATATTAATATAGAACTACCCATGACATCCCCAGAGAAAAGCTAACACCTAAGGAGTATGTAAGTAATTTATTAACATATAAATGATAAAAGACCAATTTATATTAAAGATTTAATATATTATATCGAGTGATATCGACTTGTGGGATGATGTAATTCTTAAAAAACATTCTCGCGATTCAAGTGTCAGACATATCGAAAATCATGGTATATGTACATATGCGTATGTATTTATTCCTGAAGTCTATTTAGGGTGTCTTTAATGTTCCACCTTTAGTATATACATTCATATCACATAAGTACTACTATTTTAACTATTATATTTCGTATTACCTGTATAATAGTCTTACGTATCATATTTTATTAATTAAATCTTAGTTAACTAATTTTCATTAATTAACTCTTTAATTAATTTTAAATTAGTATTCCAACACAACTTTTATATTGGACATATTACAGTAACCTTTATAGTGCATACTATAACCTTTATAGTATAACACATTTATATTACATATGCGTATTTTTGTTATTTAATTAATTAACCTTTAATTAATTTATTTAATTAAACAGTGTTAATTAAATTACATCAATTTCAAAACTTATCTTACATACATGTGTACTTATGTTATCTTAAACATTTTAAAATAACATAACATATATCAACATATATAAACATGGATATAAGCATTAATTAATTAACTCGCTTAATTTATTTATTTTATTAATCATATTTTAAAAAATTAAATTTTGAAATTAATATTTAAAAGATTTCAAACATTTTGAAAATTTATGTTATATTATAATCTTTTATAATAAACATGTTTTTATTTTAAATTTAACTTTTAAATTTACATTCTGGTCTTAGTTTTCCAAACAATTTGCAAAACTAGACCAAAGCCCAATTCAAATTGGGCATTTCCTACTAGGGGCTACCTTTGGGCTGACTTCACATTTCAGGCCAGCCAGGTAACCAGGTAAGACAGGGTACTTGATAACCCAATTCTAATCCTAAACATCACCTTTCTTGGAACCGTACTAAGTGTGCAAGCAGATAATAAGCCCTGAAATGAATAATTTAGACTGCATTGGTTATTTGGTTCGATACCATTGAAGGAACATGACCAACCCACAATAGAAGAAATTGATGAATTTCAAAAAAAATTACCATTTTGGAACAGTACTGGGCTTATGAAATCTAAATACATTTAGATCTTATCTAAATTTCTTTAAATAAAATCAATATTTTTAATTATTAAATTGGGTATTTGATGTAACTTAATTTATAGTATTATAATGGATGTATCAAATACATCCATTTGTGTGAATACATAAATAGTGCTAATATATGTTATATAAACATGTAAAATGAATTTAAAGAAGGAAAGCTTTCATTTCATCCTCTTACCTTATGCAATAAATAGGGGAAGATACGTCAAAATATGAAGAGCGAGAAACCTTTCATTTCTCTACCTCTTTAAGTGAATTAATTAATATATTAGATAACATTATTTAAGGGAAAGTTTTCTTTATTAATTTAGATCGAAATTAATTAAGTGTAAGATATGAAAAGTGTGAATATATCAAATATATTCATACTTTAATTTGTATGACCAAAATGTTAGACCTAAAGTAAGTATGATTGATTGTTGACATAGACAGTAATAAATAAGAATAAATTGAATGCAATAACATAGGAATCTAATTTGGTAAGAAATGAAAAGGTGAAATCACCGATTTATTGACTTTCACTTTTAACAAATTCGATTAATACAACATTGTTTTACATGCAAGAGGTATTATGATACAATGACATAAATATTAACTAGTAATTAATGTAAATATGTAATTGCCTCACTTTTAAACAAAGAAGGGTTAAGTTGGATGTCGACAATTTTAGATACGAATATTTGAAGTTTATATGTATATGTACATATATTTACACAAGCATATGTATGTAATATAAAACGAAAACTTTATAAATAAAATTTCAATTTGACAATTTTGATTTCATTCAAAAGTAACAACTTAAATTGAACTTTTAGTTTGGAAATGAAATAAGAGTTTGGGAATGTTACAAAACTATAAATTTAGGAAAGATCCATATATAATTTCAAATTACTTAAAAATTTCACCCAAAATTTTAGATCAAAATCTTTCATGCTTGCATAAACAATATTCAAAGTGATTGTATTAATCATTAATCAAGCAACAATAGAAATTAATTTCAAAGTAAGAATTGAATTACAACTCATTTGATATTGTTTATGTAAATATTATAAAATATAATTCACTAGAAATTAATTTATAATCATTGTGATGTAAAAAATAACAAATGTACATCTGAATGAAATGAACTTAATAAACATGTTTTAATTGAGAAAGGAGTTACCAATTTTCATGTTACAACATAGTCAATGTAAACATAAATAAATCACACAAATCTAAGCATATGAGTATAGAGAATATGTAAATGAATTAATTAGAAATTGCCATCAAATCACACCTTGAGTGACGAATCAAAAGCTCTTAGACTCTATGAATCGACCTTATTATCCAAAGCCTTAAAGCATACCTTGAAAACGAATTCCCTTTAGGATGTTGTCGAAAAGTCACACCTTGGATGATAATATCTCCTCAGATCTTCAAGATCCCCATCCTAACCTTACAAGAGATAAAGAGGTAAAAAAGGAAGATGGAGAAAGAAAAAAAGAAGAGAGAGGAAGATGAGGTGGGAAAGAAGCAAGGGAGATAGGAAAAAGAGGAGAGATGGAGAGAAAGAAAAGGAATGAATGGTACGTATAGAATAAAATAGAGAATATGTTTTTTTGAAAGAATGAAACATTTTCTATTCTTTAATTAAAACTTCTCTAATTAATTTTCTTGATTGTTTCTCTCTCCAATTCTTTCTTTTCACATGATATGTCACCAAATGACATCAAATAAATGCATTAATTGATATATCGTATCGTATATCAATGCGCACAAGTTTAAATTTTATAAATGCATTAAGATAATTACAAACAATTTCGAAACATCAAATAAATAATAACTAATATTTCTCAAACATCGCCTAATTTAGTCAATTTACAACATTTTATAAATAAATTAATTGTGGTTTTTCAGAGATTTCATCATCATGATTATGCGACTCAAAGGTGTAAATTAAGTCAGCGATTAATATTGAACTATTCAGATATTAACGTTCATACATCACTTAGCAGGTCATGTGACATTTTGGCTGAATTAATTGCTTACACATCTTTTGGTAAATCTAACTTTACTTATTATAAGTAGTACCTGATAGTGATAATTATTTACACTAATTGTCTTCTTCAAAACTATATCAAATTAGGGTTTATGGATTGTAACATTGTTCGATTTTAGCCAGAATTAAATTGATAATAAGTTCAATTTTTGGAATCAAATTATGAAATTATTGGTAATTAATTTTGAATTTTGGATTTAATGATGAATTAATTGGAAAATTTCCAGAGTAAATAATGATATGTATTTTTAAATAGAAATTTTGAGTTTGGAATTCAATAATGAATATTTTATAAGCAAATTGAAGTTAAAAATATTTCTATTTTAAAGAACTAATAAACAGATATGTAAGATTATCTATTAAGTATAGAATTTGTTTTCAAATCATTTTTCTTTAAAAAGTTGTATAACTGTAAGGAATATTAAATGTAAACAAGAATTAAAGAAAACTTTAAATAAACATATATATTCTTTTGGAGAATTAAATTTGATAAAAATTTAACTTATTTTTCTTTTATATATTTGAAAATATATAGTTAGTATATATATATATATAAATAATATATAGCTTTGATATATATATATATATATATATATATATATATCTTTTGAAATATAAGTTATATAACTCATAAATTAAAACAATGCAAGGTTTAAAAACATAATTCTTAGATATAAAGGTATAAATATATGTAAATGTAAAGTTGAATAAAATTTAGCAAAGGATATAAATACAAAATATATACATCTTTATATTTGTAAAATGAATTTTTGTGTATGTTAACAAGTGTAAGACTTATTGACAAATGGCATTTTTGTTTTTCTATTAAAAATTAATATAATAACATATTATTAGAAGAAAACCCAGCTATCATCAGTTTTCTCAAAACTGAAAACAAAATGCATGAGATCAAATCAAAACTCAAAAGCAAAGTAAAACCATAAAAATGAAATCCAAAACCTGGCAATCAAAAGTTTAACCAAACTCAACATCAATAACCTCTTGCATGTTCAAATCTGAAGCAAGCTAAGTCTCAAGCAAACAGCCTGAATCAAAGATCAGGTTTTAAAAAGAAAATATGAAAATCAAACAAGTATAAAGGAGAGCAAGCCTGGGAAATCAAACAAAGTAGTTTAAAATCAATATCTGTTCATAGTTTACAATCTTGAAGCTTAGATCAAAACAAAAGTAATTATGTTCAAAAGGAAATCTAAACGAAGCATCAGGTTCAAAATAATTCAAAGATCAGGATCGAACCAAATCAACATCAAGGAAGATTTAATAATTCCAGTTTTCAAAAAAAAATTAAAGCAGTTTCAAGTCTGTCTCTGTTCTTCATCATGACTAGTGAGAAAACCCCTTAACTCTGCAAATCTCTTAGTGTTTGGATTTGTATTTGATGTATGATATGAATTATGATGGAATGATGGTGTGAATATGTTTGCATGTTTTTATATATATGAATGACTGTGTGCATATTAGTGTACAGGAAAAAACATGCCTTTGTTTATACTCTACAGGTTTTAAAATTTATTTATAAACTCATATCTCCTCATGTAATGAAATTTAGACTATGATCCTTAAAAGTAAAATGACCGTAACAATGTAATACAAAATTTAAAAATGATTTCAGGGTTTTATATTTGATAATTATTTCAAAATAAGGAATTTACAGTAATAATCAATATAAGTCAGAAAATCAAATGATGTAATTTCATTTTTGTTTTCAAAATTTGATTAGTATTTGGAAATGATGAATTTTAACAAAGGTTTCATGAATTTTAAACTAGAGAATGTTGCGTATTCGCGAGATGAACAAATTTGGGTTTTTTGTTGATTTCTGGTGATCCGGGTGGTGATGATCGTCGTGATGGAGGTGGAAGGAAGCTGGAGGATAGGGTTTCGTTGGAAAAATACTTGCAAGGTTTTTCATTCACTATGGTGGATGAACGATGTCGAACTAGGGTTCGATGTCGGGTTTAGGTCGAGGATTTTTCCGAGGATATTGCGACGTAGATGGTTGACCGGAGTCGACCGGAGTGGTGAGGATCAAAGCGTAGTCGTGTGGTGCATTTCGGAGTGAAATGGCGTTGGTTCTGGCGGACTGGTTCGTCGGAGTGAGGGTACTTTAGGTCGACAGGTTGGGTTCCAAGGAAAACGAATTTGGTTCGATTTTGAGTTCTGGAGGAAATCGACGATTTGGGTGCTCGTGAGGCTCGAGGGGTTCGCCAGCAACTCGTTGGAGTTCTTGGTGATGGTCGGAATCGACCAGGCGGCTTATGCACGTGCATGTGCACAATCTCATACCTGGGTTTTTTTGTTGGGTTGGGGAAGAAGGAGGAAGCTCGGGTCGTTTCTCAAGTTCAATGGCAGTTCGACTCGAAGTCGATGTGGTGGGTGGAAACTCGAAGTAAGAAACGAGAGAGATACGGGTTGAACCCGAAGCAGGAGAAAAGCATAAGTTTTAATCATGATTTAAAAAGTTTTGAAGTCTTACAAATGGAATTTGTTTTAAAATCATTTCTTAAATAAATTATTTTCCTTTATCAATGTTTCTTGAACCTTTAATTAAGAAATTATTTGTTTGTTTAACTTAAGTTTCTTTAAAATAAACTTTAAGATATTTAAAACTTAATTTTATAAATATAATTAAGTTATAATTAAAGGGTAAATGTTTTTTTATAATGTGATTAGATAATTAATAAAGATTTATCTTAAAGGAAATTAAGATTTTGATAATTAATGAAGCAATTAAAGTACAATTAATTAAATTAATTTTTGATTAGGAATTAATTGATTAATAGTTAACGATTGTAAATTAATTAATCAAAAAGGTTAATTAATTTGTAATTAAGGATTTTTAATTAAATGATTAGAGATAATTGATTAATAATTGAAGGTTAATAAATTAATAATTAAAGGTTAATTCATTAAAGTTATTAATTAAAGGATAAATTAATTAATTAAGATTAATTAATGTAAGTAATTAAAGTTGATTAATTACTTAAAGATAATTACTTAATGGAAGTAATTAAGGATGATTAATTTATGATTAAAGTTAATTAATCAAGTGATTAAAGGATAATTACTCAAGTATTTAGTTTGTGATTTATTAATATAAGTGATTAGATAATCATTTATTTTAAATAATTGGGATAATTAATTAACAGATAATTAACTAAAGGGTTAACTAATTGGTATGATAAATCAAGATTAATTTATTAATTAAAGATAATTGCTTAATGAAAGTAATTAAAGGTTAATTACTTAATAATTAAATGTTATTAATTACAGTAATTAATAAGAGGATAATTAATTTAATGTGATTAATTTAGGAGTAATTAATTAAATAAAGGTAATTAATTAAGATAAATAATTAAGGTTGATTAATTTCATTAATTAATGTCAAATGATTTGTAATTTTCAATCAAGATTTGATAATTAATTCATGAGTAATTATTTTAATTGTAAATTAAATTGAATTAATTAGGATTTGAATAATTAATTAATCTTGCTTATAAATGATTATTGAATGCTTGGATTGCTTATGAATGTTTGAATTGTATGAGACGCCTTGAATTGATATTCTATTATGTGAATTGAGCTATGTATAATTTATTCATTTATCTGCGATACGTTTGTGTACTATCTGTGAATCTGTGAATGAACGATAAGCGTTATAGATTATACCGCTTATCGATGTTGCTATGCTTGAATCTGTGATGATTGATGATGTTGAACTATTATGTAAAACCCTTGGACTACACCATACACACACAAATATGGGTTGCACGAGAAAATGGGTTAAGTCACAAATTTTTGAAATGATTTTAAAAGATGAATTTTGAATCCAACTAGTTTTGGAAATGGAACTGGGTTAAATATGAAAAGCTTTTGAAAAGGAATTTTGAAGATAAAAGTTATTTTGAATAACTTGATTAAGTTTTGAAATTTAAATTTAAGATTTGAAATTGAAATCTATGTTTGGAAACTGTGGTTTAAAAATGTTATACAAGTTATAAATGTGTTTATATGGGTTTAAACCATTTTAAAGGTATTGTTTTACGAATTTGAATTTAACCCGAGGGCTTTAACTTGTGCAAATGTAATCGGATTTTCTCAAAAATGAAAACTATTTGTTTACAAATAATAATAGCTTTCATATAAAGAAAGGATTTCCAATTTACGATTGAAAAGATTTCAAGTTTGAATTGTAAATTGTTTTGAAAGCTATTAATGAATCTGGGTTAAAGATTTATGAACTTAGTTTCCAAAATAAGAGATCTTAAAGCTGTATCTTTTGTATAAAAGATTTGGGATTGAAACGGAATTGTTTTGAAGGGCTATAAATGAATCTTTCTAAAAGATTGGTGAACTTTATGAAGTAAATATTTTTGTTTAAAGATTGGAAAATGGTAATTTGTTTTAAACTATTTGAAAGAAAAGTTTTGGGTAACAAGTCGTGACTTAACTGAGATCCCATTATACATATGATTTTTAAATATTGCGCTCATTATTCGGTTTAGCCAGGAGAGGACCTTGTGTCATATAATCCATTCCGAATAATGATATGATATTTTGGATATCATTTGAAGGCCGGGAGTGAAGACCGGATATTTTCGAAAATGAAAGGATAACCCGTCGAATGCCTCTGCACCGACTGATCCCCGGTATAGTGATTTGATCACCCTTTATGATGGGGAGTCTGGACGTGATTAGGAATTATCCAGATTGCAAGGGCTTCTATGGAAGGCAATGCCTTCGGTTCTGTTCGAACCCAGAATAGACTTGTATGGATGTGTGCCTGACATTACACTTTGATATGTAAAGCTGGTTTCTATCAAAAACATTTATGTTTGGTGGCGGAGAATTTATTCTCCTAGCTTAACACCCTTCTCTAAGACGTACGAGCTCAGAGGTTATGTAGTTGATGGTTACCAGTGATACATTCCCTATTTGGTAATGTGGCATACGAAGTGCTGCTGATCATTGTTGATCGAAGCATAGCTTTATGGAAAAGTGTAGCTTTGTGGACGATACTGCATTAGGACCTCACACCCCGAAAATGGTTGAAACAGGAAGGATGCAGCAAGGTTATCAGGGGTCGCCCCCCTAGAATATGTCCATTTCTTCTGGAAAAGGGTAGTTTCATGGTATGGAGCCCAGGTACTTAACTCATGTGGACACTGCAAAGTTATTACTTTGTGGTTGCCTTGTGGTTGAGAGCTCTCGGATAAAGGTCGCAAATGAACGAGGATAGCATATTGTAGGTGTTACTCCCGGGAAGGGAGTAAACCAGCCTTATGTTGGCGGAGAGCCGAGTAGGTTCTCGCGGCGTCCCTCTAGAGGCGTTCCCATGTGGCAATAGGAATTTCCTTAGCCTGACCATTTGTTAGAAATCCAAAGAAACAATACATGCCTTGTACGGTTTTAGTTGTATAAGCTGCCATGGAATATGGTGGTAACCTGCTATTGAACATGGTAGCTATAACAGGCATAAATTAATGGTCGTATGCTGGCTAAGATTAATATTATACTTTTGAAATATTTTCCACTATGCCCTTATAATAATATCAAAATGGTTTTCCCATAGTAAGCATGTTTGACTATCATAAGGAGAAATCTTCTCCAATTCTGCGTTTGCATGGTGTGTGCGACGCGAGGCCTTATGGTAGTTTCTTTTTTCAAAAAGCATTACAGATTTCAATTTTAAAATCTTTTGTTGTTTGTTTTAAAGATAAACTGTTTTTGTTTTCTCGTACCAGTCCCACGATTGACCCAGAGTTTATTGTTCCCTTCCTAAAGTCTAGGTGCCCATAATTTTCCACACAGGCATAGAGTTGGGTTTTTCAGATAATCAAATAGTAGGTGTAGATTCAATAGCCTTTGAAGTCTTTGGTTCGGTAGCATTTGGAAATCTTCTTCAGTCTTTGGATGACTGACCTTGCTTAAGTACAAATTGGTTGGGATTTCGAGCTATTTCTGGATTGGAGCTTTGGAGATTGGCTTTGGAGATGTTGTGTTCCACTGCTACTGCTGATGTTATCTCTCTTCTATTGAAGTTAATGTTGGTGTTCCTTTATCGATGACTTTATTCCGCTGTTGTGTCTTGAATCTCTAATAGATATCGATATCATTTATATTTTCTTGTATCAACTATTGTATATCAATGACATTGTTCATTTTTCATCTGCTGTGTTGTTGAAATTAATGTGTTATAAGCTCCGATACGAATCGGATTTCGACGTTTGAATCTACGGCATTCGAGTACAAGCGAAGTACGGAAGTCGATTTTCGAACGCTGAAATTCGGACCATGACAAGTGGTATCAGAGCTGGAGGTTGAACCTTAGCTCAAGAGTATAACACATTAGGTAATTCATTAGAGATAGGGTTACAAAAGCCCTAGAATGAGTATATCCTCAGATATTCATCCGAATGCCTCAGTAAATTCTCTTACTATCCATTAATAGTAAGTATGAGTGCAAGAAGAGGACGAGATAGGGGACGAGGAAATACCACTATGGTCGATACCCCGGAACAATGGAAATAACTTTTCTATATCAATCTCCTTTGATTCAATTTCAAATTCTTTGATTGCTTCATGGTAGCTCAAGGAAGAAGCTTTGGTGCGATGGTGGCACTGTGAATCGTGTAAATAAGTTGCTAATTTGTATTCTCTTCATCGGTTTCTTATCAGTCTTCTCGTTTTTAACTTCAATGAATTTGAGATATTATTTGAAATAAACTGGTTAATATATGAAGACAAATTAATTTGTATCGATGAAACAATTTCGATTAAAACCAGATTTGGAAATTTTGTTGTAATTTCTTGTGTGGATCCAAGTCCGAAAAGGGACAAGATTATGTAAACTTTAGGGTATTCCGACCTGAGTTTGGAATCCATACCTTGTATTTAAGAGTTATGGAAGATTAAATCCATTTATCTATTGTTTGGGTCTCGATATATTCTACGAGTGGTTGGTTATTCCTTCGAAATAACTGATGTCCCCACATATTCATAGATCTGGTGAGCCAAGCATCTTGTGAAGTATTGAATGAGTTCTTTCTCATAATTATCGTTGATATTATTATTTGGTAAGCCAAGTGCAGAATAGATATCTCAGTTTGATTTGAAAACTGTTTCTCCATCTTCGTATATCCGTCTTTGTTTTTCTCCAAGTCTTGCAAATTTCGGGGACGTAATTTTCTTAAGGGGGGAAATCTGTAACATTCCCGGGTTTTAGCCAGAATTAAATTGATAATAAATTTAATTTTTGGAATCAAATTATGAAATTATTGGTAATTAATTTTGAATTTTGGATTTAATGATGAATTAATTGGAAAATTTCCAGAGTAAATAATGATATGTATTTTTAAATAGAAATGTTGAGTTTGGAATTCAATAATAAATATTTTATAAGTAAATAAAGTTAAAAATAATTCTAATTTAAAGAACTACTAAATAGTTATGTATGATTATCTATTAAGTATACAATTTGTTTTCAAATCATTTTTGTTTAAAAAGTTGTATAAATGTAAGTAATATTAAATGTAAGCAAAAATTAAAGAAAGCTTCAAATAAATTTATATATTCTTTCGGAGAATTAAATTTGATAAATATTTAATTTATTGTTCATTTATATATTTGAAAATACATAGTTAGTGTATATATATAAATAAGGAGCATTTCACTAGAAGGACAAACTTTGCAGTCCAATTAGTTTCTAGGACACACATCCATGGAAATTAATTTCAAGGCCAATGTCAGCTGAATAATTACTTTTAAGGACAAAGTCAGCAGTCCAATTACTTTCAAAGACATAATTTCATAGGTTTTTAGGCCTTAGAAACTAATTATTTTGCATTTTGTCTTTGAAAGTAATTATTTCAGTTATGTGCCCTGGAAACTAATTGCACTTCCTAAAGAGGCCTTTGTGGCTAATTTCCACTATAAATAATATATAGCTTTGATATATATATCTTTTGAAATATAGGTATAAGATTTAAAATACATAACTCATAAATTAAAACAGTGCAAGGCTTAAAAACATAATTCTTAAATATATAAAAGTATAAATATATGTAAATATAAAGTTAAATAAAATTTAACAAAGGATATAAATACAAAATATATACATCTTGACATTTGTAAAATGAATTTTTATATACACTAACAAGTGTAAGCCTTGTTGACAAATGGCAATCTGATTTTTCTTTTAAAAATTTAATATAATAATAAATTATTAGAAGAAAACCCAGCTATCATCAGTTTTCTCAAAACTGAAAACAAAATGAATGAGATCAAATCAAAACTCAAAAGCAAAGTAAAACCAGAAAAATGAAATCCAAAACCTGGCAATCAAAATTTTAATCAAACTCAACATCAATAACCTCTTGCACGTTCAAATTTGAAGCAAGCTAAGTTTCAAGCAAACAACCCGAATCAAAGATCATGTTTTAAAAAGAAAATCTGAAAGTCAAACAAGTATAAAGGAGAGCAAGCCTGGGAAATCAAACAAAGCAATTTAAAATCAAAATCTGTTCATAATTTACAACCTGGGAGCTTAGATCAAAATAGAAGTAATTCTGTTCAAAAGGAAATCTGAAAGCAAAGCATCAAGTTCAAAACAATTCAAAGATCAGGATCAAAGCAAATCAACATCAAGGCAGGTTTAATAATTCCCGTTTTCAAAAAAAAATTAAGGCATTTTCAAGCCTATCTCTGTTCTTCATCATGACTTGTGAGCAAACCCCTTAACCCTGCTATATGTCTTAGTGTTTGGATTTGTATTTGATGTATGATATGAATTATGCTGGAATGATGGTGCGAATATGTTTGCATGTTTTTACATATATGAATGACCGTGTGCATGTTAGTGTACAGGCAAAAGCATGCCTCTGTTCGTACTCTGCAGGTTTTAAAATCTGTTTATAAACTCATATCTCCTCATGCAATGAAATTTAGACTATGATCCCTAAATGTAAAACGACTGTAACAATGTAATACAAAATTTAAAAATGGTTTCAGGTTTTTATATTTGATAATTATTTCAAAATAAGGAATTTACAGTAATAATCAATATAATCAGAAAATCAAATGATTTAATTTCACGTTTTGATTTCATAATTTGATTAGTATTTGGAAATGATGAATTTTAATAAAGGTTTCATGATTTTTAAATTAGAGAATGTTGCGTATTCGCAAGATGAACAAATTTGGGTTTTTGTTGATTTTCGGTGATCGGGGGGGTGGGGGGGGTGGGTGATGGTCGTTGTGATCGAGGTGGAAGATGGCTGGAGGATAACGGTTCGTTGGAAAAGACTTGCAAGGTTTTTCGTTCACTGTGGTGGATGAACGACGTCGAACTAGGGTTCGATGTCGGGTTTGGGTCGAGGAGTTTTCGGAGGCTATTGCAACGTTGATGGTTGACTGGAGTCGACCGGAGTGGTGAGGATCAAAGCGTAGTCGTGTCGTGCGTCTCAGAGTGAAATGGCATGGGTTCTGGTGGACTGGTTCGTTGGAGGGAGGGCATTTTAGGTCGACAGGTTAGGTTCTAGGAAAATCAATTTGGTTCGATTTTAAATTCTGGAGGAAATCGTCGATTTGGGAGCTCGTGAGGCTCGAGGGGTTCGCCGGCAACTCATCAGAGTTCGTGGTGATGGTCAGAATCGATCAGGCAGCGTGTGCACGTGCATGTGCACATTCTTGTATCTAGGCTGTTTTTTTGGGTTAGGGAAGAAGGAGGAAGCTTGGGTTGTTGCTCGAGTTCAATGGCAGTACGACTCGAACTCGGTGTGGTGGGTGGAAACTCGAAGCAAGAAATGAGAGAGATATGGGTTGAACCCGAAGCAGAAGAGAAGCAAAAGTTTTAATCATGATTCAAAAAGTTTAGAAAACTTAAAAATGGAATTTGTTTTAAAATCATTTCTTAAATAAATTCTTTTGCTTTATCAATGTTTCTTGAACCTTTAATTAATAAATCATTTGTTTGTTTAATTTAAGTTTGTTAAAATAAACTTTAAGATATTTAATACCTAATTTTATAAATATAATTAAGTTATAATTAAAGGGTAAATGTTGTTTTATAACGTGATTAGACAATTAATAAAGATTTATCTTAAAGGAAATTAAGATTTTGATAATTAATGAAGCAATTAAAGTATAATTAATTAAATTAATTTTTGATTAAGAATTAATTTATTAATAGTTAAGGATTATAAATTAATTAATTAAGAGGTTAATTTATTTGTAATTAGGGATTGTTATTTAAATGATTAGAGATAATTAATTAATAATTAAAGGTTAATAAATTAATAATTAAAGGTTAATTCTTTAAAGTAATTAATTAAATGATAAATTAATTAATTATGATTAATGAATGTAAGTAATTAAAGTTGATTAATTACTTAAAGATAATTACTTAGTGAAAGTAATTAAGGATGATTAATTTATGATTAACGTTAATTAATCAAGTGGTTAAAGGATAATTACCCAAGTAATTAGTTTGTGATTTATTAATATAAGTGATTAGGATAATCACTTATCGTAATTAATCAAAATAATTAATTAACAGATAATTCATTAAAGAGTTAATTAATTGGTATGATAAATTAAGATTAATTTATTAATTAAAGATAATTGCTTAATGAAAGTAATTAAAGGTTAATTACTTAATAATTAAAGGTTATTAATTAAAGTAATTAATAAGGGGATAATTAATTTAATGTGATTAATTAAGGAATAATTAATTAAGTAAAGGTAATTAATTAAGATAAATAATTAAGGTTGATTAATTTCATAAATTAATATCAAATGATTTGTAATTTATTAATCAAGATTTGATAATTAATTCATAAGTAATTAATTTAATTGTAAATTAAATTAAATTAATCAGGATTTGAACAATTAATTAATCCTGCTTATTAATGATTATTGAATGCTTGGATTGTTTATGAATGTTTGTATTGTATTAGATGCCTTGAATTGATATTCTGTTATATGAATTGAGCTATGTATAATTTATACATTTATCTGCGATACGTTTGTATACTATCTGTGAATCTGTGAATGAACGATAAGCGTTATAGATTATACCGCTTATCGATGTTGATATGCTTGAATCTGTGATGATTGATGATGTTGCACTATTGTGTAAAACCCCTAGACTACACCATACATACACAAATATGAATTGGACGATGAAATCGGTTAAGTCACAGATTTTGGAAATGATTTTAAAAGATGAATTTTGAAACCAACTGGTTTTGGAAATGGAAGTGGGTTAAATATGAAAAGCTTTTGAAAAGGAATTTTGAAGATAAAAGTAATGTTAAACAACTTGTTTAAGTCTTGAAATTTAAATCTAATATTTGAAATTGAATTCTATGTTTGGAAATTATGGTTTAAAAATGTTATACAAGTTATAATGTTTTTATATGAGTTTAAACCATTTTAAAGGTATTGTTTTGGGAATTTGAATTTAACCCAAGGGCTTTAACTTGTGCAAATGTAATCGGATTTTCTCAGAAATGAAAACTATTTGTTTTCAAATAATAATAGCTTTCATATAAAGAAAGGATTTCCAATTTGTGATTGAAAAGATTTCAAGTTTGAATTGTAAATTGTTTTGAAAGCTATTAATGAATCTGGGTTAAAGATTTATGAACTTGTTTCCAAAATAAGAGGTTCTTAAAGGTGTATCTTTTGTATAAATGATTTGGGATTGAAATGGAATTGTTTTGAAGGGCTATAAATGAATCTTTGTAAAAGATTGGTGAACTTTATGAAGTAAATCTTTTTGTTTAAAGATTTGAAAATGGTAATTTATTTTAAACCATTTGAAAGAAAAGTTTGGGGTAATAAGTTATGACTTAACTGAGATCCCATTATCCATATGGTTTTTAAATATTGCGCTCAGTATTCGGTTTAGCCGGGAGAGGACCTTGTGTCATATAATCCATTTCGAATAATGATATGATGATTTGGATAGCATTTGAAGACCGGTGGGGAAGACTGGATATTTTCGAAAACAAAAGGATGACCCGTCGAATGTCTCTGCACCAATTGGCCCCCGGTATAGAGATTTGATCACCCTTTATGATGGGGAGTATGGACGTAATTAGGGATTATCTGGATTGCAAGGGATTCTTTGGAAGTGCCTTCGGTACTGTCGAACCCGAAACAGACTTGTATGGATGTGTGTCTGACGTTACACTTTGAGTTGTAAAGCTGGTTTCTATCAAATACATTTCTGTTTGGTGGGGGAGAATTTATTCTTAGCTTAACACCCTTCTCTGAGACGTACAAGCTCAGAGGTTATGTTGTTGATGGTTACCTGTGATATATTCCTAATTTGGTAATATGGCATGCAAAGTGCTGCTGATCATTGTTGATCGAAGCATGGCTTTGTGGAAAAGTGTAGCTTTGTGTACGAGACTGCATCAGGACCTCACAGCCCATAAATGGTCGAAATAGGAAGGATGCAGCAAGGTTATCAAGGGGTGCGCCCCTAGGGTATGTCCATTTCTTCTGGAAAAGGGTGGTATCATGGTATGGAGCCCAAATACTTAACTCATGTGGACACTGAAAATTTATTACTTTATGGTTGCTTTGTGGTTTGAAAGCTCTCGGATAATGGTCGCAAACGACCGGGGATGGAATACCTGTAGGTGTTACTTCCGAGAAGGGAGTAAACAAGCTTTGTGTAGTCAGAGAGACGGGTAGGTTCTCGGGTTGTCTCTCCAGAGGTGTTCCCATATGGCAATAGGAAGTTCCTTAGCCTGACCATTTGTTGGAAAGCCAAAGAAACAATGCGCGCCCTGTACGGTTTTAGTTGTATAACGTGCCATGGAATGTGGCGGTAACCTGCTATTAACATGGTTGCTATAGTAGGCATACAATATTGGTTGTATGCTGGTTAGCCTTTAATATTATACTTTTGAAATATTTTCCACGATGCACTAATAATAATATCAAAACGGTTTTCGCGTAGCAAGCATGTTTGACTATCATAAGGAGAAATTTCCTTCAATTATGCATTTGCATGGTGTGTGCGGCGGGAGGCCTTATGGTAGTTTCATTTTCCAAAAAGCATTGTGGATAACAATTTTAAAATATTTTGTTGTTTTTTTAAAGATAAACTATTTTTGTTTGTTCATAGCAGTCCCATGACTGACTCGGAGTTTATTGCTCACATCCTAAACTCTGGGTGCCCACAATTTTCCACACGGGCAGTCTAGAGTTGGGTTTTTTAGATAATCTAATAGTAGATGTAGATTCAATAGCCTTCGAAGTCTTTGGTTTGGTGGCATTTGGAAATCTTCTTCAGTCTTTGGATGAATGACCTTGCTTAAGTACTTGGGAGTTCGAGCTACTTCAGGATTGGATCTTTGGAGATTGGCTTTGGAGATGTTGTGTTCCGCTGCTACTGCTGATGTTATCTCTCTTCTATTGAAGTTAATGTTGGTGTTCCTTTGTCGAAGACTTTATTCCACTGTTGTGTCTTGTATCTCTGATAGATATCCGTATCATTTGTATCATTATTGTATCAACTATTGTATATCAATGATATTGTTCGTTTTTCTTCCATTGACTTATTGTACTTAATGTGTTATAAGCTCTGACACGGATCAGATTTCGACGTATGAATCTATGGCATTCAAGTACATGCGAAGTACGGATGTCGATTTTTGAACGCTGAAATTCGGACCGTGACAAGTGGTATCAGAGCTGAAGGTTGAACCTTAGCTCAGGAGTATAACACATTAGGTAACTCATTAGAGATAGGGTAACAAATGCCCTAGAATGAGTATATCCCTAAGATATCCATCCAAGTGCCTCAGTAAATTCTCTTACTATCCACTGATAGTAAGTATGAGTGCAAGAAGAGGACGAGATATGGGACGGAGAAATGCCACTATGGTCGATACCCTACAACAACGGAAATAACTTTTCTCTATCAATCTCCTTTGATTCAATTTCAAATTCTTTGATTACTTCATGGCAGCTCGAGGAAAAAGCTTTTGTGCGTTGGTGGCACTGCGAATCGTGTAAATAAGTTCCTAATTTTTATTCTCTTCATCGGTTTCTTATCATTCTTCCCCTTTTTAACTTCAATGAATTTGAGATATTATTTGAAATAAACTGGTTAACATATGAAGATGGATTAATTTGTATCGATGAAACAATTTCAATTAAAACTAGATTTGGAAATTTTGTTGTAATTTCTTGTATGCATACAAGTCCGAAGAGGGACAAGTTGATGTAAACTTTGGGGTATTCCGACCTGAGTTTGGAATCCATACCTAGTATTTAAGAGTCGTGGAAGATTAAATCCATTTATCTATTGTTTTGTCTCGATATATTCTACGAGTGATTAGTTATTCCTTCGAACGAACCGTGCCCCTACATATTCGTAAATCTGGTGACCCTAGCATCTTGTGATGTATTGAATGATTTCTTTCTCATAATTATTATTGATATTCTGATTTGGTAAGCCAAGTGCGGAATAGATGTCTCAGTTTGATCTGAAAATTGTTTCTCCATCTTCGTATATCCGTCTTTGTTTTTCTCCCTGTCTTGCAAATTTCGGGAACGAAATTTTCTTAAGGGGGGAACCTGTAACATTCTCGGATTGTAGCCAGAATTAAATTGATAATAAATTCAATTTTTCGAATCAAATTATGAAATTATTGGTAATTAATTTTGAATTTTGGATTTAATGATGACTTAATTGGAAAATTTCCAGAGTAAATAATGATATGTATTTTTAAATAGAAATATTGAGTTTGGAATTCAATAATAAATATTTTATAAGTAAATTGAAGTTAAAATTATTTCTATTTTAAAGAACTAATAAATAGGTATGTATGATTATCTATTAAGTATACAATTTGTTATCAAATCATTTTTCTTTAAAAAGTTGAATAAATGTAAGTAATATTAAATGTAAACAAGAATTAAAGAAAGCTTTAAACAAATGTACATATTCTTTTGGAGAATTAAATTTGATAAAAATTTAATATTACTTTTCTTTTATATATTTGAAAATATATAATTAGTATATATATGTATGTAAATAATATATAGCTTTGATATATATATATATATATATATATATATATATCTTTTGGAATATAAGTATAAGATTTAAAATACATAGCTCATAAATTAAAACAATGCATGGTTAAAAACATAATTCTTAAATATATAAAAGTATAAATATTTGTAAATGTAAAGTTAAATAAAATTCAACAAAGGATATAAATACAAAATATATACATCTTGACATTTGTAAAATGAATTTTTATATATGTTAACAAGTGTAAGCCTTGTTGACAAATGGAAATTTTATTTTTCTTTTAAAAATTTAATACAATAACATATTATTAGAAGAAAACCCAACTATCATCAGTTTTCTCAAAACTAAAAAAAAATGCATAAAATCAAATCAAAACTCAAAAGCAAAGTAAAACCAAAAAAATGAAATCCTAAACCTGGCAATCAAAATTTTAATCAAATTCAACATCAATAACTTCTTGCATGTTCAAATTTGAAGCAAGCTAAGTCTCAAGCAAACAACCTCAATCAAAGTTAAGGTTTTTAAAAGAAAATCTGAAAATCAAACAAGTATAAAGGAGAGCAAGCTTGGGAAATCAAACTAAGTAGTTTAAAATCAAATTCTGTTTATAGTATACAACCTAGAAGCTTAGATCAAAGCAAAAGTAATTTTGTTCAAAAGGAAATCTGAAAACAAAGCATCAGGTTCAAAACAATTCATAGATCAGGATTAAAGCAAATCAACATCAAGGAAAATTTAATAATTCCAATTTTCAAAAAAAATTTAAAGCAGTTTCAAGCCTGTCTCTGTTCTTCATCATGACTGGTGAGCAAACCCCTTAACTCTGCTAATCTCTTAGTGTTTGGATTTTTATTTGATGTATGATATGAATTATGCTGGAATGATGGTGTGAATATGTTTGCATGTTTTTATATATATGAATGACTGAGTGCATATTAGTGTACAAGCAAAAACATGCCTCTTTTCATACTCTATAGGTTTTAAAATCTATTTATAAACTCATATCTCCTCATGCAATGAAATTTAGACATTGATCCCTAAAAGTAAAATGACTGTAACAATGTAATACAAAATTTAAAAATGGTTTCGTATTTTTATATTTGATAATTATTTCAAAATAAGGAATTTACAGTAATAATCAATATATGTCAGAAAATCAAATGATTTGATTTCATGTTTTGATTTCAAAATTTAATTAATATTTGGAAATGATGAATTTTAATAAAGGTTTCATGATTTTTAAATTAGAGAATGTTGCGTATTCGCGATATGATCAAATTTGTGTTTTTTTTTGTTTTCTGGTGATCGATGCGAGAGGGGTAATGGTCGTCGTGATTGAGGTGCAAGGTGTCTGGAGGATAGGGGTCCGTTGGAAAAAATACTTGCAAGGTTTTTCGATCACTGTGGTGGATGAACGACGTCGAACTAGGGTTCGATGTCGGATTTGGGTCGATGAGTTTTCCGAGGCTATTGCGACGTTGATGGTCGACCAGAGTCGATCGGAGTGGTGAGGATCAAAGCGCAGTCGTGCGGTGCATCTCGGTGTGAAATGGCACGGGTTCTGGTGGACTGGTTCATCGAAGCAAGGGCATTTGAGATCGACAGGTTGGGTTCCAGGAAAATAGATTTGATTCGATTTTGAGTTCTGGAGGAAATCACCGATATGGGTGCTCGTGAGGCTCAAGGGGTTCGTCGGCAACTCGTCGGAGTTGGTGGTGATGGTCGGAATCGACCAGGTGGGGTGCGCACGTGCATATGCACATACTCGTATCTGGGTTGTTTTATTGGGTTGGGGAAGAAGGAGGAAGCTCTGGTCATCGCACGAGTTCAATGGCAGTACGACTCAAAGTCGATGTGGGGAATGGAAACTCGAAGTAAGAAACGAGAGAGATACGGGTTGAACCCGAAGCAGAAGTTTTAATCATGGTTTAAAGTTTTGAAAACTTAAAAATGGAGTTTGTTTTAAAGTCTTTTCTTAAATAAATTATTTTCCTTTATCAATGTTTCTTGAACCTTTAATTAAGAAATTATTTGTTTGTTTAACTTAACTTTGTTTAAAATAAACTTTAGGGTATTTAAAACTTAATTTTATAAGTATAATTAAGTTATAATTAAAGGGTAAATGTTTTTTTTGTAATGTTATTAGGCAATTAATAAAAGTTTATCTTAAAGGAAAATAAGATTTTGATAATTAATGAAGCAATTAAAGTATAATTAATTAAATTAATTTTTGATTAAGAATTAATTGATTAATAGGTAAGGATTATAAATTAATTAATTAAGAGGTTAATTAATTTGTAATTAAGGATTGTTAAGTAAATGATTAGAGATAATTATTTAATAGTTAAAGGATAATGAATTAATAATTAAAGGTTAATTCATTAAAGTAATTAATTAAAGGATAAATTAGTTAATTAAGGTTAATTAATGTAAGCAATTAAAGTTGATTAATTACTTACAGATAATTACTTAATGAAAGTAATTAAGGATGACTAATTTATGATTAAAGTTAATTAATCAAGTGACTAAAGGATAATTACTTAAGTAATTAGTTTGTGATTTATTAATATAAGTGATTAGGATAATCACTTATCGTAATTAATCACGATAATTAATTAATAGTAAATTAATTAAAGAGTTAATTAATTGGTATGATAAATTAAGATTAATTTATTAATTAAAGATAATTGCTTAATGAAAGTAATTAAAGGTTAATTACATGATAATTAAAGGTTATTAATTAAATTAACTAATTAATTTAATGTGATTGATTAAGGAATAATTAATTAAGTAAAGGTAATTAATTAAGATAAATAATTAAGGTTGATTAATTTCATTAATTAATATCAAATGATTTGTAATTTATTAATCAAGATTTGATAATTAATTCATGAGTAATTAATTTAACTGTAAATTAAATTGAATTAATTAGGATTTGAATAATTAATTAATCCTGCTTATAAATTATTATTGAATGCTTGGATTGCTTATGAATGTTTTTATTGTATGAGATGCCTTGAATTGGTATTCTATTATGTGTACTGAGCTATGTATAATTTATTCATTTATCTATGATACATTTTTCTCCAATCTGTGAATCTGTGAATGAACGATAAGCGTTATAGATTATACCGCTTATCAATGTTGATATGCTTGAATCTGCGATGATTGATTATGTTGCACTATTGTGTAAAACCCTTGGACTACACAATACACACACAAATATGGATTGTACGAGGAAATCGGTTAATTCACAGATTTTTAAAATGATTTTAAAAGATGAATTTTGAATCAAACCAGTTTTGGAAATGGAATTGGGTTAAATATGAAAAGCTTTTGAAAAGGTATTTTGAAGATAAAAGTTATTTTGAATAACTTGATTAAGTTTTGAAATTTAAATTTAAGAATTGAAATTGAATATTATGTTTGGAAATTATAGTTTGAAAATGTTATACAAGTTATAAATGTGTTTATATGGGTTTAAACCATTTTAAAGGTATTGTTTTGGGAATTTGAATTTAAACCAAGGGCTTTAACTTCTGCAAATGTAATTGGTTTTTCCTGGAAACGAAAACTATTTGTTTTCAAATAATAACAGCTTTCATATAAAGAAAGGATTTCCAATTTGTGATTGAAAAGATTTCTAGTTTGAATTGTAAATTGTTTTGAAAGCTATTAATGAATCTGGGTTAAAGATTTATGAACTTTGTTTCCAAAATAAGAGGATTTTAAGGGTGTATCTTTTGTATAAAAGATTTGGGATTGAAATGGAACTGTTTTGAAGGGATATAAATGAATCTTTGTAAAAGATTGGTGAACTTTATGAAGTAAATCTTTTTTGATTAAAGATTTAAAAATGGTAATTTGTTTTAAACCATTTGAAAGAAAAGTTACGGGTAATATGTTATGACGTAACTAAGATCCCATTATCCATATGGTTTTTAAATATTGCGCTCATTATTCGGTTTAGCCAGGAGAGGTCCTTGTGTCATATAATCCATTTCGAATAATGATACGACGTTTTGGATAGCATTTGAAGACCGGTGGTGAAGACCGGATATTTTCAAAAAAGAAAGGATAACCCATCGAATGTCTCTGCACCTACTGTTCCTTGGTGCAGAGATTTGATCACCCTTTGTGATGGGGAGTCTGGACGTGATTAGGGATTGCTAGGGCTTCTTTGGATGTGCCTTCGGTTCTGTTCGAACCCAGAACAGACTTGTATGGATGTGTCTCTGACGTTACGCTTTGAGATGTAAAGCTGGTTTCTATCAAATACATTTCTGTTTGGAGGCGGAGAATTTATTCTCTTAGCTTAACACCCTTCTCTGAGACGTACGAGCTCAGAGGTTATGTAGTTGATGGTTACCAGTGATACATTCCCAATTTGGTAATGTGGCATACGAAGTGCTGCTGATCATTGTTGATCAAAGCATGGCTTCGTGGAAAAGTGTAGCTTTGTGGATGAGACTGCATCAGGACCTCACACCCCGAAAATGGTCGAAGCAAGAAGATGTAGCAAGGTTATCAGGGGTCGCGCCCCTAGGGTATGTCCATTTCTTCTGGAAAAGGATGGTATCATGGTATGGAGCGCAGATATTTAACTCATGTGGACACTGCAAATTTATTACTTTGTGGTTGAGAGCTCTCGGATAAAGCTCGCAAACGTCCAAGGATGGCATATCTGTAGGTGTTACTCCCGGGAAGGGAGTAAACCGACCTTGTGTTGGTAGAGGACCGGGTAGGTTCTCGGGGCGTCCCTTCAGAGGCATTCCCATGTGGCAATAGGAAGTTCCTTAGCCTGACCATTTGTTGAAAATCCAAAGAAACAATACGCGCCCTGTATGGTTTTAGTTGTATAACCTGCCATGGAATGTGGTGGTAACCTGCTATTGAACATGATAGCTATAGTAGGCATACAATAGTGGTTGTATGCTGGCTAAGTTTAATTATACTTTCAAAATATTTTCCACTATGCACTAATAATAATATCAAAATGGTTTTCGCGTAGTAAGCATGTTTGACTATCATAAGGAGAAATCTCCTCCAATTCTACGTTTGCATGGTGTGTGCAGCGGGAGGCCTTAAGGTAGTTTCATTTTCCAAAAAGCATTGTGGATTTCTATTTTAAAATCTTTTACTGTTTTTTAAAGATAAACTGTTTTTGTTTGCTCATACCAGTCCCATGACTGACCGGGAGTTTATTGTTCCCTTCCTAAACTTTGGATGCCCACAATTTTCCATAGAGGCAGTCTAGAGTTGTGTTTTTCAGATGATCAAATAGTAGGTGTAGATTCAATAGCCTTTGAAGTCTTTGGTTTGGTAGCATTTAGAAATCTTCTTCAGTCTTTGGATGACTGACCTTGCTTAAGTACAACTTGATTGGGAGTTCGAGCTATTTTTGGATTGGAGCTTTGGAGATTCGAGCTTTGGAGATTAGCTTTGGAGATGTTTTATTCTGCTGCTACTGCTGATGTTATATCTCTTCTATTGAAGTTAATGTTGGTGTTCCTTTGTCGAAGACTTTATTCCGCTGTTGTGTCGTGTATCTCTGATAGATATCGATATCATTTGTATCATTATTGTATCAACTATTGTATATCAATGATATTGTTCATTTTTCTTCCGCTTAGTTGTTGTACCTAATGTGTTATAAGCTCCGACACGAATCGAATTTCGACGTTTGAATCTGCGGCATTCGAGTACAAGCGAAGTACATATGTCGATTTTCGAATGCTGAAATTCGGACCGTGACATGGATTTTGATAATGGTCAAAATTCCATATCGCCCACGTTCAACTTTATAGTCCAAACACAAGGTCACTAGTTCAATAATAATATTTATTAATAACCGAAATTCTCTAGCTAGAGACTTCGCTTTGAGTTGACTTCAGTTGACTGTGATACTATCCTCATTTGACATAGAAGACCAATCCTCTCTTGCATAGTGTTTCACTTCCAGTTCTTCCACTCGAACCAAGTATAGTCATTCAATGGATGACATTTCGTGATTAAACTGTAATCAAAACGGAGCTTCGACATGGAAGATTAACTGTATTCTCAAGTCAAAGAACTATGTAAATTAGTCACATCGGTATTCTCTATTTTACCTTAGTTATATTAAACAATAGAAAACTATCGAGCGAGTTGTTCCATGGTTATTCAATAACTATTAGTATGTAGCCACTAGATGCTCCAACGGCCATGAGTAGTACACTGTCCAATATTTGGAGAGCGTTACATACTCTAGTCTCAATGTAGACATCACTATGCAGTCTCGATGCATCTTGACTAGGAACATTTAAAATGGAACAGTTAATCTTTATTATGATAAATTACTCACAATCACAACACTTTGTAACAACTATCACAAAACATACCATTTATGGATTTTTTAAATATACTTTTAATTTAATTAATTAATTAATATAACACAATATATCAATTATATTATAAAAAGAAAATACCTTTGTTTCGAACAAGATTAGTCAACGTGTTAGATATATGTAACAAATTACATAATTATCCCTAAGGCATACCCCTAACTCTATTATGGTATTCGCTAACAGCTTGATCTATGGGATAAACGTGTTGACATTAGAAGATGTGAAGATGGGACTCCTAAGTGAAGAGACGAGAGATCAAATAAAGCTTAAGAGCGAAAGTGTAGAAGCTAGCAGTTAAGGGAAATTCGTAGAGAGAGGAAGAAAGGAGAAGAAGGAGAATAATTTCAAAAGGCGTTCCAAGTTGAGAAAGCCTAAAAGTGATTAGAGAAGTAGGTCTAAAGACAACAGCTGTTACCCATGTAAGAAGCATGCCTTTTGGAAGAAATATTGTCGAGATTTGAGGAAGAGAAATCATGTGGATGGTTCTTCATCTACTGCAGTAGATAAGGTTGTTTCTGATGTTTTGTTGACTGCGTTTGTTTCTAATGTATCAGACCATTGGTTGGTAGATTTAGGGGTGCCTTTCCACATGATGGCTAGGAATGAGTAATTCTGTACTTCTAAATATAAGGAGGAAAGTTCCACATTGATAGGGAATGATGCCACTCACAAGTCATTATGAGAAGGATTGGTGCGTATTTACATGCATGATGGCATGGTGCGCACTATCATTAGAGTCCACTATATTTCAGTTTAAGAAAATCTCTTCTATCTTTGGATCACCTAGCATCTTTGCAATGTAGTATTACAATAGAGTCAGATAGCTTGAAGGTGACATGTGGTGCTCTTGTATTAATCAGAGGAGTAATAGTCTGAAATCTTTATCTGTTGAACGGATTTACAGTTCTTAGAGAGTCGTGTTAGAGTTCATAGTTCACTAGCTTTGGATGCCACCTGACTTTGGCATCTTAGATTGGGTCATATTTTAGAGCAGAGCTTGGAGCTACTTCGTAGAAGGAAGTTGATCAAGGGTGAAATCTTCAAACAATTAGAATCCTACCAAGAGTGTGTATTGGGGAAGCAAACGAAGGTTTCCTTTGGTGTCGGTAGACATGAGTCCAAAGGAGTATAGGAGTATGTCCATACGGATGTTTAGGGACCAGTAGCTATAGCTTCTATTTGAGGAGCTAAATATTCTATCTCTTTTATCGATGGTTACTCTCTGAAGGTTTGGGTGTTCGTGAAGAAAGCTAAGTCGGAGTCATTTGAGAAGTTCAAAACTTGGAAGGCGTTAGTGGGGAATGAAGTCAAAAGGAAGTTGATGGTGTTAAGATCTGACAATGGTGGAGAGTTTGCTTTTAAGAAGTTCATTGAATTCTATAAGCCGCATGGAATTCGAAGATACTTCACTACACCAGGAGACCATAATCAGACGAAGTTGCCGAAAGGATGAATAGGACTCTACTGGAGAAAGCTCGTTTTTTAAGATTGACGGCATGTTTATTAGAGGCTTTTAGGCTATTATCAACTACAACATATATTATCAATCAAATTCCATGCTCAACCATTGATGAAATGATTCCAGAGGAAAGGTGGAAAGGTACATCTATACATATCAGTTATTTTCATATATTTTGTAGGCCTATGTATGTTCACCATACACGAAATGAAAAGTTGGAGGCTAAAGCATATCAAGCTTATTTTTGGGCTATATAGAGGCATCAAAGGGTATCACATTTAGAACATTGTTGATAGGAAGGTAGTGCACTCTAAATATGTCACACTTGATGAGTTCGCTATGCTCAAGCCGAAGGAGAATCCACCTAGTTCAATAGATTTAGAAGATAAAAGACCTAAGAAGATGGAGACTATTCCAATATATCAGCATACTAGTAGAGTCAAAGCTGCAAAAGAAGATAGAGTTATTGCAATCGTTGACACATCACACAAAGATCCACAAAATTCCTCTAGCAATGATGGTGATGGTCGTGAATCTAGAGATGATTCAACTCAAGGTGGAGTTGACAAAAGCTTAGGTGAGTTTACTCTTATTCGGGCTAGCTCTAGAGATAGAAGGCCATCAAATAGCTATGGAGACTAGAACTATGCAAATCTTAGCCTTGAGATCATTTTGACTACGCATTAAATATAGTGCAAGATGAGCCTTTCGGCCTTGAAGAAGCTTTGATTTTGAGTTTTAGTGTGAAATGGATGCATGCTATGGAGGAGGAGATGGATTCACTGAAGAAGAATCAGTCTTGGGAATTGGTACCACCACCTCATGGAAGCTGAACCATAGGGTACAAGTGGGTTATAACGTGAAGAACGCTGTGAGACATAAGGCCATACTTGTTGCAAAAGAGTTTTCACAAAGGAAGGGGATGGAGTAAGAAGAGATGTTATCTCTGGTTATTAGACATACTTCTTTTTGGATATTGCTAGCTATAATTGCAACTCATGACACAGAACTGGAATTAATAGACATAAAGACAGCCTTTTTACATGGAGACTTAGAGGAGACCATCTATACAAAGCAGCCAGGAGAATTTGTAGAGGACGGAAAGAAGGAACGGATTCGCAAGCTGAAGAAGTCTCTATATGGTTTGAAGTAGTCGCCTGGGCAATGGCACAAGAGGTTTGACTCTTTATGCTTACTCTTTGTTTTGATAGAAGCATTAAAGATGCTTGTGTTTATTTTAAGCATATGGATGATGGTTATGGGATATATTTACTCTTATATGTGGATGATATGCTAATCGCTTCCAAGGACAAAGCTGAAATTGAGCGGTTAAAATTGAAGCTAAAAGCGGAATTCAAGATGAAAGACCTTGGTGAAGAAAAGAGAATTTTAGGGATGGAAATCCAAAGATAGAGAAGATTGAAGGTGTTGAGATTGACATAGAAAATATATATCTAGAAAGTACTTGCTCGGTTCAGCACGGAGAAGGCAAAGGCAATCAGTACTCACATGGCTTTGTACGTTTAGCTTTCAAAGAAGAGCTCTTCGATCTCAGACGAAGAAAAAGCTTATTTGGAGAAAGTAGCTTATGCTAGTGGGTTGGAAACTTGATGTATGCTATGGACTACACCAGACCAGATATTGCATAGGCGGTTAATTTGGTTATTCGTTATATGGCTAATCCGAGGAAACCGCATTAGAAAGCAATAAAGTACATTTTAAGGTATCTTAGAGGAGCAACATATTATAGGCTTTTTTATGGTAGGGGAAAGATTTCTGCTTGTTTGGATTTTATGATTCTTACTACGTTGAAGACAGATATCAAAGGAAGTCAACCTCAGATCACATCTATACACTAGGAAACATAGTTATTAGTTGGGGAGAAGCTAAGAAAGCACTTTACTTGAAGCGATTGTTGTGTGATTTAGGCTTTGTTAATGGGAGTACAATGGTAATTTGCGACGGTCAATTTCAAGCAGGCTTAGAATTTGGCATTTAATTCAGGGACGAGTCTTTCCTTGTCTCTATGAATGAAGAAAAGCAGGTACATCTTCAGAAGATTCACACCGAGGAGATCACAATAGACATGTTCACTAAATCCTTTCCAGTTGCTAATTTCAAGAATTGCTTGAACTTTATTTGCTTGCCGAAGTGCTAGGTGCCACTTAGTGGCTCATAGGGAGAGTGAGTTGGTAGATGGAGACGTTGGTGGAGATTGATAGTTCCTACATGGAGAGGGTACTTTCAACACTTTGTTGGCAGGCAGTGGCCTTGTCGGAGTTCGTTGACAAAGTGCAATGGGTGATCTCCAGGCCAAGGCGTCTTGGGGAAGTATCCATGGTATATTGTTCGAGAAATGCTTGGAATTAGGTGGAGTTAATAGGCTTGGATGGAAATATAGTTTTAAGGTGGAGATTGTTAGATTTTGGTGATATAATATTTCCATATTAAAGAAGATTTGGATGATATTTTTAATTTCAGTAATATTATATTTCCAAATAATGAAGATTTGGAAGATATTTGAGATAATGACTCAAATATATTGCCTCTTTTATTGCATTAAAGAGGGGCAATTAATTATTTTCATGAGAAGGAGAATGATTTGGAAGATTGAAGTAATCAAACAATTCCACAATCGGTTGATTAAAAAAGGAATCGTATTAGGCATGTGCAAATTGGAGTAAATTGGAAAGTCGAATGGATTAACATTTCCCATATGAATAGAAGAACTGATGATGCATTGATTACAAGCATAAATCAATTACTTCAACCCTAAGTAATAAAAAGATAGTCATTTTGTAGAGGTTAGAATCATCATCTCAAGTTGTATTTCTTATTCTTCTTCTTAGCCTCCATTATCAATCTTGTAAAATTTTCTTTTCTTATAAACTAATAAAATATTCTTTCCCCAAAGTGAATGTGCACTATGTCGCGATAGTGGAACCACTATAAATCTGTGTATGAACTCTCTATGTGCTTTCTTTTGAGATTTGTTGTTTTGTATTCTCTTATTGCTATTTTTTTCGCACTACAACACGTCTTATCCGCATTTATTTGGATTGATTTACAATCATTTGTGTAAAATTAACCCCTACATATAGTTCATTAATTTTCGTAACAAAAATACTAAAATTTTTATGTAATAAAATATATTATTGTACTAATGGAGAAAATTTAATTTAATTTGAGCGGATTATCTTTTATTTGAATGGTTAAATAAGTAGAGATGTGTACATGAAAGGACGTAGGTTTTATAATATGTAGAAGGATAAATAACAATATTATATAGTTTTTCTATCCTCTCTTCTTAATTATCTCATGGAATCTTATTTTAAAATACCTTTATATATTTTGTGATTTTACATTTAGGGACATGTTTTTATTCATTCTTACCAACCTTTTTATATTTATTATGGACAATCTTGTTCACCAATAGCGAAATAATATTTAAAAAATTCTAAAAACCACAACCACGAAATTATTCAGCAAAGAAAAAGAAATAGTTAATATCTTTATACTAAGAAACTTAATACTATTTGAAAGCATTATGAGTAAAACGAAGATATGGTAAAGATGTAATATCAAAGAAAAACCTTTTTAAGAAGGCAACTGTTTCTTTCTTATAAAATCTCTAATTAAGGTCATTTCTTTCTAAAATTTGTTATCCTAACAGTCTTCCACATCTGTATCATGAAAAATAAAAATCTTAAGTGACATTTTGATAACACACAGTGTTGTTTTTTGATAGATTATGTGATAATGAATGTCTTAAAGAATGAAAGAATTTTAAAAAAAATTCCAAGTTCATATTTAAAAGCAATACACATATGACTACAATAAGAAATTTTTAGTTTCCTTTCCATCCTTAACATTACATTTTCTCAAATAGTAAATTAAATTAACCTAAATAGAACAATAATATGCAAGTACTAATTCATTGGAAATAACGTTTGTACACAAAATTTAAATAAAATTTGGTAACGTAAGTGAAAACCAATGTGTAAGTATATGGATATTAATCGCGTTACCACTTAAAATCATACCGACCATAAAAATACTAAATATACACAATAAATTAATTAATTTAGCAAGGATACTATGGATGCTAAATGCCCAAAGTCTAGATCACAAAATTATTTTATAAGTACTACACGGTTATATTAGACAGTGTACCCCAATATCACATCAATGATTCATAAAGCTTCAATTCTTCTTCTTTATACATCACTAATACATAACACCAGAAAATTAGTCATTCTTAAAATTAAATGGAAATGATGAAGAAAGTACACAAAATACATACAAAATAAATTGAACATAAATTGGGAATTTCACCAATTTGAAATTTCAAGTTAACTTGCGATAAAAACATGGTAGACATATAACTACATTAAAAACAATTTAAAATATCCTTGCCACAAATAACATAAAATCATTTACAGTATTAAGTTAACACAACATAAATGCCACATTGACTTGGAATTATCAATTAGTTTCGCAGCTAAATCAACACACCAAAATCAAAATAATAAAAAAATGTTTGTGGTATTAATGTAACATCCCAATATTTTATGGGAAATATAATTAAAAAGAAATTAAAAGCGCATTTGGTACAGTGGTAAAGGCGCATGTTGACTTCCTTAGTGACCAGGTATCAAGTCCCGTTGTCGCGCAAAATCCGTAGCGATGTTTTTTAGCTGGTTCATTTCCAACGATTTTCCTACGTATTTCAGCATTATTTCGGACATGTGGTCGCTTCTCATTCGATCTAGTGATGTAATAGGATGAGATGGCTAAATTTTATTAGTTAAGTGATGCGTATGGGCTAGAATTGGTAACCATTAACTGTATGAAAGAAGCAGATTCAATCTACAATAATCTAATGGATTATATTCACTCAAACAATCTATAAATAAACCATATAACCTGAACCTAACCTCTTATTCAACCCTCGCCATAATTTTACAATAAAATTAGTATGCATTATTCTTCCTCCTTTTCTCTACTAAATAAAGAAATCTCTACCAAATTAATTATCTATATATATTCAAGCAATTTGGAGAATTTATAAGAATCAAAGAGATAAAGACTAAAGCAAAGCTTTTTTCAAATTTATGTAAGCTCAAGTGCCAGGTGAGTGGGAACTAATATGGAATAAAAAATAAAATAGTTCAATCAGTTCTTTTCTGGCATGTTAATATGAATTAATTTCTATTATTAATTGGGAATAGATGTAAATTGTTGCAACTTTTTCTTCTTCCACTTCTCAAATCTAATTCATGTTTAGTTTAAAATATGAGACATATAAATTGTCTATTAACATTTTATGGCATAAAAAAGATTGAAATTTATGTAAATTATTGTACCTTATTCTTCTTCCACTTTTCAATTCCAATTCATGTTTGGGTTCAAATTTTGGAACAAACAAATTGTTGTTCACGTTTGATGGCGTAAATAAGATCGATTTAATTAAATTAAAGTAGAATTGTTATTCAATTTCTATTGGTAGAACATGTTAGTTGAATAAATTCATAATATGTTACTTGAATAAAATTGTGGTTTTGATTGGTATAATAACATAATTTTGAATATGGTTTTGGAACAAAATTGGGAAGTCAATTGTTTGTTTCATATGTGGCCAAAAAATGTGAAAGCGGAATTTTGTGTAATTAACTGGTTTGTGGCTGTTGGATAAAATTTTTGTACAGATTAAATCTCTAAAAGGAGAACGTAATCGAGGTGGAAAAAAATTAAATTAAATGGAACCTAAAGGCTGGTGTAAATCTATAACAAAATGGCATAAAAATGGCATAAAAACCATACAGTCTGAACATGTGAAATTGAAATACCATTTGTGTAAGAAAAAGGGAAATTGTGAAATAACCAAATCAGATGTAAAAATGGCCTAAAGCAGATTAATGGAAATAAATAGAATGCAAAATGTAAGGGCAAAATTAATTAATCTAGAAATGATTTGGTAGGTAGATCTTGCAAAGGTCTGGATAAGTGTTTCATGAAGTTAAAACTAAAATATAGTTTTGGCAGTATGTACCAAGAGGGGGCAAGTAGGTTCGGAAGGATGTTTGTAACTTTTCATAGGTTGCTAGTATGTAGGATAGACAGAATCCGCAATCATAGGCTTCTTTAGGTAGATCGATGTAGATGGGACAAGACAAGTATGCTCCGACATAGTCCTCTTTAGGCAGATCATTGGAGGGTTTTGCGCAGCCGACCTAGCTACGGGCGCTATTTCGGAGGACCGATACTTTGGACAAGGGCAAGTCAACGTTGGTGACCGAGGAGACAGAAGGATAGGAGTCCATTTTGGCGGAGCCTGAGAGCAAATTCGGGGTCCTACGAGGTTGTTTGAGTTGGCGCCGGTTAGACGTAAGAGGCATTTAGTCACAATGCACGGGTGAAGGTCATGACTTTCATGATGTAGCACATGTATAGGTAAGGATATCAGGTCCGACATGCCAATTGACATTTAGTATAACCGCAAGGTTGACTTCCCTAGAGTTACCATGGACTTTGGCTTCTTATGAACTGTATCTAAGAAGGATTCACCACATTATATTATTCACCCTCTGCGGTATCCGGGGAAGACCTGGAATTAAACTATTTTATTCTTTCTGCTTCATTTTATTTCTCATTTTTCAGACTTTATGTCTAACCAATTCCTATTTTTCCTATTTTCCCCAAATCACAATAGGGCAGGTCTATGTTGTAGTTCTTTGCAGCTTGAAGGGTTATTAGAGCAGTTGTTATCTTCAGCTTTTGTTTCTTTTGTTTCATGTACTTCATTTCCCTTTTCCAAACTTTAATCTATATGTGGGGACCTATATTGTGAACTTTGTTTTGTTTTTTGTTTTGGTGGAGACTACTTGGTACTTTTGGTTTTAGAAATAAATTTGGGATAACGTTGTCTTAGTCTCTGTTTGTGTCAAAATTGGGCACAACACTCTTCGGAAGTTTTTGAAGAGATAATAAATGAAGAAAGCAAATTAAAATGAGGATTATCTAACTAAAACTCCAAGCAACAGAAAGTAAATTGCACAAAAGACAACAATTTAGAGTGGTTCGGCGATTTGCCTTCGTCCACTATGAAGCTTTGTTATTTTATTGCTCGATATCCGGAGAATACAACTTTTATATGGCTAAGTACGGCAGTTCTTAAGCAAAAATTCGAAGTTAAAGGCAGCGGTGGTGCTCTGAAGCAATTCTGGCAGCGTCCGGGCGTGCTTTTTCTCTAGAAATTCTCCGATCCCCTTTCTGAATGACCAGGGGCTCTATTTATAGGTGCTGGAGGCTGATATTTCTCCTAAAATTCGGGAAGACCATTTCTGACACGTGTGGGGGGCCCACATGGCCGAATTCTGGAGATCCGGGCCCGCTTTTGGATCGATTCGACCCTTGGTTTGAATCGATCAAAAAGGTGTCCAATCGAGATGAAACTTGGCATGGACATTCTTCTATGTACGTGCAAGCTCCTGTGAAAATTTCATAGCATTTGGACTTGTAGATCTCAAGTTATGATCGATTCAAGATTGCATTTTTAGTTGATATGCGTGCTTCGAATCCACGTTCTTCGAATCGATAGGGTCGAGTCTTTGGCTCCAGCTGCTACAACTTGATGGATTCGATGTGTTGGATTTGAGGGTTATCTTCTTTCGAATCGATGATGTTGGTATTTGTTCGAATCAATCGTTGTTAGCTACTGCAGATCGATTCGAAGTTGCTTCAGTATGTTGGATTCGATGAACTCTCGCTTGATGGATTCGAAGACAGGAGCACTCTGATGGATTCGAAGACAGGAACACTCTGATGGATTCGAAGACAGGAACACTCTGATGGATGCGAAGACAGGAACACTCTGATGGATGCGAAGACAGGAACACTCTGATGGATTCGAAACAAGGCGTGCCCTCGATGGATTCGAACCTAAATTCTTTGGATGGAGTCGAACTGAGACATACATAGATGGATTCGAACGTATATATGTGAGATGGGTTCGAGGCAAGGGCTCGCCCCTGGGTTCGAAGCTACGCGTGCTCTGAGGGATTCGAACTCTGATCGATTCGACCCTGGGTCTCTCGTATGGATTCGAAATAAGGCCTACCCTCCTTATTTTCTTTTTGCGACATCTTGAGTATACGAACTCGGATCTCCCCGAAATTTGGAACGTTGGTTTCTACAGCTTTGCTTGACGTGTCTTACCAATTGTAGCCCGATCCGGACTCGGATAAAATTCATCGATATCTGTAGTTGCCCAACGATCATTCGAAGTTGAAGACGTATGATCCTGTTTCTTTCTGGTCCGTTCCTTGGTATCTCGGCCTTGCCAAAAGGCGGGGTAACATTTGCCCCCCAAAGTACGTCTTGTGTAAACATGACGTGCTTTGAAAAGCTAAAATCTAACGTCGGACAATTAGGACATGCTCTACTGAAAGCTGTATTCCTTATTGCTGTTATCAACTTCGTATGATTGTGATCGGTTGTTCGTCGTTGAAACCATGACAAGATGGATATCTGATCCCTGTGAATGATAAAGATCAAATGTTAGTCAAACATATGCGTATACGTGTATCACCTTGACTTTGGTTAGCATTGCGTGATTGCAAGTTGTTGCCGGTTTGGTTTGTTATTGAATTCTGCATCGGCCCTCTCCTGAACTGATTTGGGATTAGGGTTAACGTTTTGTTATTATAGCCATCTATGATCATCCTTTTGTATCGACCCTCTCCTGAATCAGTGTAAAAGGTAGATCAGTTAACTTTTCATATCGAAGTGTTGTATTCATTCTCATCGACGGTGTTAAATGGATTCGAAGCATGCTTGTTTGAACCGATAGGGTTTCGAATTGATTGATTTGCTGGTTATGGAATAGGTTGTTCGAGTCGATAAGATTTTTCAATTCAGTCCTTATTCAAGTGCTTCGAATCGATGCTGTCCAAGTGGATTCGAAGTCATGTATTTCCGAACCAATGGTCTTACCTTTGCTCAGTGTTTCATCGAATCGATGGTGCCTCGCATCGATTAACTTGGGATGGATTCGATTGTGTAAAAGATTGGAAGGTAATGGGTTCGAAGTGGAGTATGGATTCGGCCACGTGATGGATTCGAAATCACGACTTTACACTGTGATCGATTCGAGTGTAATGGGTTATCGAGCATTTGTTCGAATCGATGGGGTTTGGCTAGTGACCGACGGTAGGGAGTAAACACAACCGGGAGTCGAAGAGCCACGCGTTTTCTGTGGAACCCATATAAATATCCAAGGCCGTCTTCATTTTTAACTTCTTACTTTTCACTTTTTACTGTAGTTATATCTCCGAATCGATCCTCTAACGCCAGATACAACTGCATTCTGCACGAATCGATCCAAATTTTCCAAGTTTTTTACCTGTAATCGAATCCAATCAGGTAAGTTAAGGGATCGATCCGAGTATAGAACGATGAAAACTGAAAATTTGACATCGATTTCAATCTTTTCTTTCGAAAACCATGAGTGATAGCGAGATCTGAAATGGGTTGACTCGATGGATCTGGGGATCGAAACCATTCAAGCCGTATTGATTCTGAGTGTTATCAGGGAGAAGTGTAGGCAATGTTGGACATCATCTTCCTTCCTTGCTTCGCATCGATTAGGGCATAAGTAGTTCGAACCGATCAAGCAGGCGAGACTTCGAATCGATGTAGGAATAGGTAGTTCGAATCGACCAAGATTGCGGGATTTCGAACCGATGGATTCGAAGGACCGTGCCTATCGATTCGAGGTGATAATACCCTGATCGATTCGAAGGTGCTCAGTGTGGATCGATTCGAAGTTATGCATAGCTCATGGATTCGAAGTACTTCTTCACCCTAAAGCTGCATCGAGTCGACCTTCTTGGATTCGAGGCGCATGGATTCGAACGTCTTCGATTCGACTCGTATCGATTCGAGTCGATCGATTCGAATGTTCGAGCATATGAAACTTCTAACTCTATGATTGGCTCCAACTTCTGAGCTATGACCAATTTCAAGTTTGAACTTTTTGTCGAGCTTAATGAACTTTAGCATACTTGACCCCGACGAGCTTCGGCCTTGCATAATCGAATCTAACTTGACCTCTCCGTTGAAGCTCGTTGATGGCACCATGACTTAAACAAAATATAACGAATTTATTACTTGAATTGGCCATTAGCTTCTGGGTGGCGTGAAAGTGACGGTCAGCGATGACGGTCGTTTTCATTCTCAAATTCCAAAGTTTCGTAGTTCGGACACCTCGTTTCATCTTTGTAAAGTCTGCTTAAATTTTTTGCCTAGCACTTGCATTGCACAACATACTCATACACTTTGCACCGCGGGAATGCATGGGTTTTTTACGTTTTTAATGCCACTTTCTGGTGAGTTAGTTAATTATGGAGTCTTCGTGTTCTCAACAACAAGAAGCACAAAGCTCGCCCTTTCCAATGCTTGAGATTCCGGACATCCCTCCTGAAGTCGTAGATCCGGCCCCGGATGAATTGCCGGAGGCCATATTTATCGAAGATCCTGTTGATTCTGTTCAATCCAATATCTCAGAGTCTCTGTTGGGCCGGATATGTTCGAAACACAACATAACTCTGGACGATGTTTTATTACCCAGTGCTAGCGATAGACCACACAACCCTCCTGAGGGATATACTGCCTTCTACCGCCATGCCTGTGCGGCTGGATCTCTTCCTCCTTTTAACCAATATATCAGAGAGATGCTGTCGTATTTAGGAACCGCTCCTTCACAGCTTCATCCCAACGGGCATGCACTATTAAACAGCGTCTTCGTCATATTTATGGATTGCCTTTTTTCGCCCGCCAAGACCTAACGAGATCAAGCACATCTTCAACTTTAAGAGTAGGGGTGATAGCCCGTCTTTCACTTTTCTGGAGGCGGTCAGGAACTGTCAGGTCGTGACTGGGGCCTGGACCAGGCTTAGTTATTTCAAGAACGAGTGGTTCTTTGTTCGTTGCCCCCCAGGGTTTGCCAGGAGATGGTTATCCAGACGTAAGCATCATAATTCGTTATTGAGTGGTCACTTTTAATACTTTACACTAATACTCTGCCACTCTTGCAGCCATCATTTCGAGACCTACTGGTGGGCATTATAGGGGTGTCTTTCAAAGCTTGCAAAGGGTTCCCCATGACTTAAGGCACATAGATTTGCTATTGACTGATGATAACTTAAGGACATTGGGTTTGATTGAGATGGGCCAGAGTATTGTGATTGAAGGTTTGGCGAAATCGGCCTCGAGGAAGAAGAAGAAAGTGGCAAAGAGAAAACCTGGCGTTGTAATAAGAGAAATGAGCGATGATGAAAGAACGCCCACAGACACCGATATAGCAGCCGACCTTTCCCGAATAGAAGAGGGTCAGAAAGGCAAGGCTGCTGTACCTAAGCTTAAGAGGTGGAAGTCTGTAGTCGTAACCCGTTCCCAACCTGGTGTTACTGTTTCCAGCACCTCTCCTTTTCAGTCCGGAGACCTTTTCACCAGGTTGGACGATATTCCCATTCCGGACTACGTATCTCTCCATCACGGGTCCGGGTTGGAAGAGCTCCGGGGAGCGCTTGATATAAGCGAATCTTTACCCGTTAGTGTAATCGACGCTTCTGGTTGGTCGGGGGATTTGCGCATTTATACACTTTTCACAACACTTCACGACTTTCACACGCATTGCAGTGCTTTTTCTTGGTACTTAATCGAATTGTTCCTTTTTTACAGGTGCCATGTCAAATCGTCCTTCTACACTTGATAAACTTCGGCGAGTACACCATTCTTCATCCTATTATGAGTCTCGCCGCAGGGATTCTGACCGAGATCGCGAGCGGAGGTATTATGAGCAGGAGCATCGTGATAGGGACCATTCCCGACACTATTCTAGCCAGGAGCATTCTGATAGGGACCGAAGGTATCGTTCACCCTCTCGTTCTCCTCCGTCATCCAGGGGCCAAGCACCTGCAGTCGAAACTTCACGGCAACAACCATCTCAGCTAATTTCTAAACCCGATCCACATCGCTCAAGGACCGATACGGCCACGACCGTAACCGTAGAGGAAGCACCTCTTGAACCGTCTGGTGAAGGGGCTATTAGAATTGCTCAGTTGAAAAAAGACTTTCCAGAAATATGCTTTGACGCCTATATCTTTCCACCCAACCTTAAGAGAATTCCCGAAGAGGCCGTGCACACCGCCCTCAGCTATACCCAGGATTTTTATGCTCGGTATAAAGAATGGTACAGGGCGGCTTTTAAAGCCTCAAAAGTAGCCTTCGAACGAGCCAAAGTTATTGAGAACTTGGAAGCAGACTTGGCTCAGAAGAACCATATTGTTGACGTTCTTCAATCTGAAACGGAATCTTCTCGCAAGGCTGAACTGGAGTCGCTACAGAAGGTCGATGAGACATTAGCTGAGATGGCGAAAATGCAACAAGCGCATTGTACTTTAGTTGAGGATTTAGGCCATCGGTACAAAAACGTTGAGGCCGAGCGAGATGCGGCAGTCAGGGAACTTGAGGAGTTAAAAGCTAAATTCGCCAGTTTAAACAAGGAAAAAGATGACGTTAATGCAGCTGCACAGGAAGCGTGTGAGCAAGCTGTGTCTCTCCGAGCTGAGCGAGACGCGGCGGTTGCTAAGGTTGAAGCGGTGGAAGCAGAGGTAGAAGGGAGAGTTCAAGCGGAGATATTCAGAGTAGAAGCTGAATTTGACGATCTTCTCGACACTTATAATGCTAATGTACTTGAGCACAGGAATCTCTCGTGGCTCGGAGATTATTCTACGCTTCTGCTCAGCGCTTGGAAAAAACTGGTGGCGAATAAGAGCATCTCTCCCTGAAGGCGCCGTGGACGAATTTGAACTTGAATCTCGCTTATTGAGTGAAGAGGAAAGGAAACTCCTCCATGATGCGATGATCTCCGCTGAGAGGGAGAGACTTGGGTTTCATCATGTAGAGACGGGTGAAGGTTCTGGAGCCGCACATGACTGTGAGAATGTTCCAGTTGATGCCCCAACCTCATCTGGAGTCGTTACTACCGCTAGTCCACAGGTTATCCCTGCTTATAACCCGGATCGACCGGAATTGTCTCTCGGTACATCTACCGTTTCTGAACCTGTTCTATCACCGAGCCGCAGCAAAGAAGGTATTATAAATGTTCCTTAAGTGTTTCTGGAATTTTGAACTTGTAGCCGATCTTTTGACTAATCATCTTCTTTTTGGTTTAATCAGTGACTGAAAGCGATGCGCCAGCACTTCCAATTCCACAAGTTTCGCAGCCAATGCTAGGAGCCGTTGTTACTGAGGCCATCACGACCACTGTTTTTACCAGCGAGATGGGAGAAGGGAGCTCGATGTCGTTTGATGTTCAGATGATTGAGGAGCTTCTCAAGCAACCTTGTGAACCTTTTCCTGATCCTTCCTTTACAATGGGTGGTGTTGCCTCTTCTTTTAGCTCATTTATGCCGACCGCCAGTGTTTCCAGCGCTGCTCGATCTACCCGAGAAGAAGAAATTCTTGCTGAGATAAGCGCTGAAATGGCTACGGTGACGGCAGTTGGTGGTTCTGGAGGCGATGTTGCTCCACCAAGCCTAACTCCTTCAATCTCTACTTCTCTCACCAGCACTGTTATAACTTCTAGTGTTGAAGCTTCGCCACCCGCTACGGCTCCTCCGCCTTCGGTTCGCCCTCTAAAAAGGATCTCTGTCCCTTCTAGCTCTGAGGAAGACGTAGATATCATGTCAGACCCTGAGGATGCTCCTAAGAAGGACAAGAAATCTCGTAAGAAGCCGGGTAGCGGGTCTAGCGGCTCAACTCCAAAGAAGAGACACCGGAAGAAGAAGGACTGAACTTCTTGTCTTTTCATGCAGTTGCGAAGTAGAACTTCTTTTTACTTCTCTTTTTGTTGGCCGTGTATGAGTGTGGATTCGGCACCCACTTTATGAGTTGTTTTTGGTTTTGTCATGTAATCAAACTCCTTTTTCGTTTGTTAATAAAATAGAAAACAGCTCTTTTCTTATTTTCTCAAGTATTGCATTGATTAGCTTATGCCCACATATGCTATAAGCCTTGTATACATGTCCACACTTCGGGGACTTAACATAATCTATAGTTAACAGTTTGGTGTACTTGTGGTGTTTTCGCCGTCAAGTAGAGTTTGTTTTTATTTGCCGAGTTTGAGAATCTTGGTCGCGAGTTGTGATCGATGAATAACCGAACTTCGGACATTGTATCACTTTGGTCAGTGATTAACACTTAGCTTTTTCGCCCCTAGTCTCGGGGAACGACATTTGCATTTTTGTGGTCGAGTGCGTTTACTGCAAACTTTAAATACGTGTCCGCATTCTGGGGACTTAAGACAATTTGAGATCGATAATCCGGTTCGCACTCCGGGAACTCGAGGGTTATCGACGCTTGTAACACGGTCCGCGTTCCAGGAACTTAGAAATGACGTTCACATTCCAACTCGCGCCCTGAGAAGTCGGGGTTTGTTCGCGCTCTGGAAACGACTTGTTTAATGTTTATACTCCAATTCGCGCTCTGGGAGGCTGGAGTTCGTTCGCACTCTGGGAACGAATTATTTAATGTTTATACTCCAATTCGCGCTCTGGGAAGTTGGAGTCCGTTCGCATTCTGGGAACGAATTATTTAATGTTTATACTCCAATTCGTGCTCTGGGAAGTTGGAGTCCGTTCGCACTCTAGGAACGAATTATTTAATGTTTATACTCCAATTCGTGCTCTGGGAAGTTGGAGTTCGTTCGCACTCTGGGAACGAATTATTTAATGTTTATACTCCAATTCGCGCTCTGGGAAGTTGGAGTCCGTTCGCACTTTGGGAACGAATTATTTAATGTTTATACTCCAATTCGCGCTCTGGGAAGTTGGAGTCCGTTCGCACTTTGGGAACGAATTATTTAATGTTTATACTCCAATTCGCGCTTTGGGAAGTTAGAGTTGGCGGAGGGATTGTCGTGTATCAATCCCCGTGAGTGTTGATGTAGTGCTCTGCCCCCGAGCTCGGGTTTCACTTAGTGAGTGACCGATCGCATCACAATCACTCCCTATTTGAATAAGTCCCACCTCGTGATGGGACTTAGCTCTTCGTGCATTGTAATATAGTGCGTCATATTCAGTAAATCACAGCTCTGGCTCGAAGAGATGGCATTTTATTGCTGAAACGAGAAAATACGGCAAAGTCAGTTGCCTTATTACAAATTTATATCTCAAAATGCTAGAATAAAATGCAAAGAAATAAATTGACAGAAAGTAAATGAGTAAAATCTTTCATATGTAGTAGCGACGAAGACTTTCGCTATTCCAAGCTCTCGGCAAGGTAAAACCGTCAACTGTTGATAATTTGAACGTGCCATCTCCGAGCTTTTGCGAAATCACATACGGCCCTTCCCAATTTGGCTTCATGTGTGAAGGGACCGGATAAACTCTTTTGAGTACGAGATCGCCGAGTTTGAAGGTTCGCGGACGGACCTTGGCGTTGTACAGTCGGGCGACTTGATTACGATATGCGGCTGCCCTCAAATTAGCCTCTTCGCGCTTTTCATCGAGTAAATCCAAAGATTCAGCAAGTAATATGGCGTTTGTTTTCGGATCGTAATACGTTACACGATGAGAATGCACTTCCATTTCGACCGGAATAACGGCTTCAGAACCATAAGATAAGGAAAACGGGGTATGACCGGTTGCAGTTTTATGAGTCGTTCGATAAGCCCATAATGCCATAGGAAGTTCGTCGACCCATTTGCCCCCAGCTTTTTCCAGTCGCTTCTTTAGAATGGACTTGATAACTTTATTAACAGCTTCAACCTGACCATTTGCTTGTGGGTGCGCTACTGCAGAGAATTTCTTATGGATGTGAAATCGTTGACAGAAATTTTTGAATTCAGCACTGTCGAATTGAGTTCTGTTGTCAGTGATGATAGTATGTGGGAGACCAAAACGGCAGATGATGTTACGCACTACAAATTTGATTACATTCTTTGTTGTAATTGTCGCAAGGGGTTCAGCTTTAGCCCATTTGGTGAAATAATCAACTGCGACGATGGCGTACTTCGCGCCACCTTTGGCCAGAGGCAATGTGCCGATGATATCCATTCCCCACACCGCAAATGGCCAAGCACTGACCATTTGGGTTATCCCAGTAGGCGGGGCTCTTGGAATTCGAGCGTGTTTCTGGCATTTGTCACATTTTCTAGCGTAGTCTGCAGCATCACGATTAACAGTAGGCCAATAATACCCATATCGAAGTATCTTCTTTGCTAGTGCTTGCCCCCAGTGTGATGACCACATTCTCCTTCGTGTACATCGTGTAACACTCGTTTGATTTCATCATGTGCGATACACCGGAGGAGAGGAACAAAGTATCCTCTCCGATACATGACTCCATTCTGAATAACAAATCGTGAGGCCTTTCGCAGAACTTGTCTTTTCTCGCTTCGTCGCTCGGGCAATACACCGCGTTCGATATAATCTTGATAAGGAGTCATCCACGACTCCTTGATGGAGGTAGCTTCAAATGTGAAATCAGTCTCCTTTCGATCAATGCTCGGAGATGATAGGGTTTCAACCGGAACAACCCCCAACTGTTGAGCCTCACCCGTACTTGCTAACTTTGCCAATGAATCAGCTTTCTGATTGTGCTCTCGGGGTATGCAGAAAATGGCATAGTAATCGAATTGATTAATTATCTCCAGAACTTGAATTAGATAAGCGGCCAGTCTTTGATCTTTGGCCTGATATTCACCTCGAACTTGACACACTATCAATTGGGAATCATAGTAGATCTCTACAGCGATGATTTTCAGATCACGGGCTAGTTTTAGTCCGGTAAGTAGAGCTTCGTACTCGGCTTCATTGTTGGTTGCGCGGAACTCGAATTTTAAAGCATAACATATGGATCGTCCTTCGAGGGTCTCAAGCACTACCCCAGCTCCTGAGCACCGATCGTTTGACGCACCATCGGTGTACAACTTCCAGATGTATTCGGGAGATTTGCTGGTTTCGGGCAAGTCTTCAGGAATAGTGAATTCGGCTATAAAATCTGCTAGGACTTGGCCGTGAATGGCTCTCCTTGGAGTATAAGTGATGTCGAATTGACTCAGTTCGATGTTCCACTTCAGCAACCTACCAGACGTCTCAGGCTGCGTAAGGACCTGTCGTAATGGCTGATCGGTGTACACAGTAATAGGATGAGCCTGGAAATATGGCCGGAGCTTCCTCGAGGCAATGACTAGGCAATATGCCAACTTTTCAAGCTTTGGATAATTTCTCTCGGCTCCGGTTAATCGTTTACTCACGTAGTAGACTGGCTTTTGCACTCGGTCTTCCTCCCGAATCAATGCAGGACTGATTGCATTCTCTGATACTGCCAGGTAAAGATATAACTGTTCATGATCTACAGGCTTTGAGAGGATTGGTGGTACAGAAAGATGCTGGATTAGTGATTGAAACGCGCCCTCACATTCGGTGGTCCATTCGAAGTTTCGTTTCCCCTTTCGAATTAAATCGAAAAATGGAAGGCATTTGTCGGTCGATTTTGAGATAAACCTGCTCAGTGCTGCCACTTTCCCGTTAAGACTCTGAACTTGCTTTATGGTTTTCGGAGTTTGGTGATTTCTGATTGCCCAAATCTTTTCGGGGTTGGCCTCTATTCCTCGGGCATTGACAATGAACCCAAGAAATTTTCCGGATGCGACTCCGAAATGACACTTGAGTGGATTAAGCTTCATTCCGTATTTCCGGAGGATGTCGAACATTGATTCAAAGTCCTTGACATGATCGCCAGAGTATCGTGACTTCACCAACATGTCATCTACATAGACCTCCATAGTCTTTCCAATCTGATTGGCAAACATTCGGTTGACTAAGCGTTGATAGGTCGCGCCAGCATTCTTTAATCCAAAAGGCATGACTTTGTAGCAGTACAACCCCAAGTCGGTTACGAAGCTTTTGTGTTCTTGATCCGGTACATGCATGGGTATCTGGTTGTAACCTGAGTAAGCATCCATGAAAGATAACAATTCATGTCCAGCGGTTGAATCTACCAGTTGATCGATTCGGGGGAGTGGAAAACTGTCTTTCGGGCAGGCTTTATTCAGGTCAGAGTAATCGATACACGTTCTCCATTTTCCATTCGGTTTCCGGACAAGTACGGGATTGGACACCCATTCTGGGTATAAAGCGTCTCTAATGAACCCATTTGATTTCAACTTATCGACCTCTTCTTTCAGGGCAGCAGATCTCTCTGGATCCATACTACGCCTTTTCTGCTTGACTGGGATATACCACGGGTCAATGTTCATGGTGTGGCTCGCGATGTCAGGCGAGATTCCGCGCATATCAGAGTGTGTCCAGGCGAACACGTCAAGATTCGCCCGGAGAAAATCAACCAATTCCTGTTGTGTCTTTTGGTCAAGTTGAGACCCAATCTTCAATATCCTCGAGTCATCGTGATCATCATCAATCGGGGCATCAATGGTTAGCTCCGCCGGAGAAGCCTGTCTTTCTGTAAATTCTTCTTTATTATCATTATCCCTTGGATCAAGATCCTTTTGGAATTGGTTGTGGTGCCCAGGCTGGAGCCCAGGCGCTAATTGTCAATCGTCAGTAAAACGGACGCAGAGAGATTCCTCTACGCCTTTTCCTTTCTCTTTCCGCTGCGCCTCCCGCAGGTCAGCAACATAACAGGCTCTTCCAGCAGCCTGATCTCCTTGTGCAACTCCTATTCCGTGGTCAGTAGGGAACTTCAGAGTTAAACACCATGGGGAAATAGCAGCCCTAAATTCGGCAAGGGCCGGTCGGCCCAAAAAAGCATTGTACGGGGAAGGAATATCTAAGACAACAAATTGCAATATCCGAACTCTTCGGCATTCTCCCGCTCCCAACTCTACTGGCAATTCAACTATTCCAGTTGGTATTGTTGCACTCCCATTGAAGCCGTGGACTCGTGATTGACAAGGCTTTAAGTCCTTAGCTTCCATTTTCATTAAATCATATGCTCTTTTAAATAATATATTTACGGAACTTCCGCTATCTACCAGGATCCTCTTCATCCAAGAAGGACCAACTTGAGCGGATATAACCAATGGGTCAATTATGGGAGCTTCGACTTTATCAGCATCTCGATTTCTAAACACGATTTCATCAGCCATTGTCTTTTGTTGCTTAGCCGGTGTTCCGTCTTCCGAGTTGCTGTAGCATTCAAAGTCTACATGCCTGATTGAGCTAGCATATGACTCCATTTCTCTCCAACTTCTGTCTGCCGGATGAGGACCACCACTAATCGTATTGATAACCAACCTTCCGCCTGTGCGAGCAGGTTCACATTGTCTTTCCTGATTCTGCGTTCGATTTTGATTAGATGGGCCCGCTCCACCATACTGCGGCGCCCGAACAAACTGGTCCAACTTTCTTTCTCTGATCAACTTTTCAATGAGGTCTTGCAAATGTCTACACTCATTGGTATTATGCCCATAACTTTCATGAAACCTACAGAACTTCCCTGTCTGAATTTGCTTTTCCAATGAAGGCTTCGGAGCAGGCTTCTTGTATTGCATAGTATTACAAGTCTGTAAGTATACGTTTTCTAGTGACGTGTTAAGCGGTGTATAATTGTCGAACATTGCGGCCCTACGTCTCGGACCACGATTCTGATCTTGCTTCTTGCTTCGGTTATCACCGTTTCTTGATCGCTGGGCCTGTTTATTTTGGATATTCAATTCGACTTTTCCCGAATTTTCTCCGGACTGTTTAACCGCAACATTACTCTGAATCCCTTCACTGCTGGGCCTTGCATCGTCCTGCTTCCTAGACTGTTTCGCATCCTCTCGCCTCAAGAATTGAGCAGCTTTGGAATAGAAACAGTCCAACGATGCGGGAGGTTTCCCGGCTAGCCAATTTCCAAATTCGGAATCAGGGTCGATTCCTTTAGTCAGGGCCATTAGAATGGAATTACCATTAGGGTTGGTGATCTCTGCGCATGCAGCATTGAATCTCTCCAAATATCGTCTAAGTGTTTCTCCGGGAGCTTGAGTGACACTTGATAGGGTATTAACATCTTTAGGTCGGGCAATATGCATGCGAAATTATTCAACAAATTTAGTAGCTAACTGGTCAAACGAAGAAATAGATCGTGGCGGTAATCGGGTGAACCACATTGTCGCAATTTCCCCTAAGGAAATAGGAAAACTGCGGCACTTTACTGCGTCATCAGCTCTTGCAGCAGTCACTGACCATTCATATTTCAGAACATGTTGATTTGGGTCGGAATTTCCTTCATACATGGGAAGGGTTGGCATTCTGAATCGGCGAGGAGGTTCAGCATACAATATGTCATCAGTAAATGGGGTATGACTCCGGGAGATTCCCCAATCGTCATTTGTTAGGCCTTGACTCTCGCGAATCATTCGTCGTACCATGGCCGAGAAGTCTGGTATTGGAAAATTCTGTGGGTGGTGAGCCAAAGTATGGTCGGGTTCCATAGTGCGAGGTGGGATCGGACGCTGTCGACGATCCTCATCTCGCCTCCTTGGCTCGATGTCTTCTGGGACATATGGCTCTGGAGCCTGTCCCTGCTGATGATAATTTTGATTGGAGTGATCTCAAGCATCAACTCCTATGTCAACTGCAGCGGCTGTAGCAGCTCGATCGTCTGCAGTGTACTGAGGAATAGTGCCTCCTCGGGAGGAGGGTCCAGTATGGAAGCTGGTAGATGGGCCAACCCTTATTTGCCCAACGGTTACCGCCTGTTGACAGTCAGCGACTTGCGTATGATTTCCATCTAGCCTGGGACGGATAGATCTGGTATTGTAATCAGAGGAAGCGGAGCTCTCGGTGGAAGAACGAGGAGCTTGATCCCTTCTGGATCTTCTTCGCTTTTGGCGATTTAGTTGGTTGGTCAACTCAGTATTAGTGCGCAATTGCTCAGTTAGCTGTTGTCTGCTTTGGGTTAATTCTTGGAGTAGTGCTTGGAACTCTTGCCTTGTGACCGGACCTGACTGATCCGTATGCCCAACAGCATCTTGGTTAGTGGATTGTAGCTGTGTGGGATTTTGCCTATCCCGGCCTTCCTGATCACCAATGTTGGAAGTGGTTCTAGTACTCACCATTTTGAAACGTTGAATTCTTTCTTAGACTTTTAACAAATCTGAGTAGAATGGAAGGAATTTCAATATGAGGTCTGGATCTCTCTCTTAGATTTATGCAATCCGGTATCGACGATAGATCCAAGGAGCAGGAGAAAAAACTGGGTTTTTTCTCAGTGAAAGCGCCAAAGTGTTTGTGTCAAAATTGGGCACAACACTCTTTGGAAGTTTTTGAAGAGATAATAAATGAAGAAAGCAAATTAAAATGAGGATTATCTAACAAAAACTCCAAGCAACAGAAAGTAAATTGCACAAAAGACGACAATTTAGAGTGGTTCGGCGATTTGCCTACGTCCACTATGAAGCTTTGTTATTTTATTGCTCGATATCCGGAGAATACAACTTTTATATGGCTAAGTACGGCAGTTCTTAAGCAAAAATTCGAAGTTAAAGGCAGCGGTGGTGCACTGAAGCAATTCTGGCAGCGTCCGGGCGTGCTTTTTCTCTAGAAATTCTCCGATCCCCTTTCTGAATGACCATGGGATCTATTTATAGGTGCTGGAGGCTGATATTTCTCCTAAAATTCGGGAAGACCACTTCTAATACGTGTGGGGGGGCCCACATGGCCGAATTCTGGAGATCCGGGCCCGCTTTTGGATCGATTCGACCCTTGGTTCGAATCGATCAAAAAGGTGTCCAATCGAGATGAAACTTGGCGTGGACATTCTTCTATGTACGTGCAAGCTCCTGTGAAAATTTCATAGCATTTGGACTTGTAGATCTCAAGTTATGATCGATTCAAGATTGCATTTTTAGTTGATATGCGTGCTTCGAATCCACGTTCTTCGAATCGATAGGGTTGAGTCTTTGGCTCCAGCTGCTACAACTTGATGGATTCGATGTGTTGGATTTGAGGGTTATCTTCTTTCGAATCGATGATGTTGGTATTTGTTCGAATCGATCGTTGTTAGCTAATGCAGATCGATTCGAAGTTGCTTCAGTATGTTGATTCGATGAACTCTCGCTTGATGGATTCGAAGACAGGAGCACTCTGATGGATTCGAAGACAGGAACATTCTGATGGATTCGAAGATAGGAACAATCTGATGGATGCGAATACAGGAACACTCTGATGGATGCGAAGACAGGAACACTCTAATGGATTCGAAACAAGGCGTGCCCTCGATGGATTCGAACCTAAATTCTTTGGATGGAGTCGAACTGAGACATACATAGATGGATTCGAACGTATATATGTGAGATGGGTTCGAGGCATGGGCTCGCCCCTGGGTTCGAAGCTACGCGTGCTCTGAGGGATTCGAACTCTGATCGATTCGACCCTGGGTCTCTCGTATGGATTCGAAATAAGGCCTACCCTCCTTATTTTCTTTTTGCGACATCTTGAGTATACGAACTCGGATCTCCCCAAAATTTGGAACGTTGGTTTCTACAGCTTTGCTTGACGTGTCTTACCAATTGTAGCCCGATCCGGACTCGGATAAAATTCATCGATATCTGTAGTTGCCCAACGATCATTCGAAGCTGAAGACGTATGATCCTGTTTCTTTCTGGTCCGTTCCTTGGTATCTCGGCCTTGCCAAAAGGCGGGATAACAGTCTCTATGCTAAGTTATGGATTTTTATTTCATCCGACCACCCATGCTTCGAGTCATGTCCGATTTTCAAAGTGCCTAGAGGTGTTGGGTGTCACAGTTGGTATCAGAGCTAAGGTTTCGGTAATCCTATAAATAAATACAAAGGTTTTTGAATAATTTTTAAAGGATATTCCAAATAATACTTTTAAAAGTATATGTATATATTTTGAAAAAAAAAGAAATTTTACAAATAGGTCCCTCATATCTCTTACTCCATATCTATTGAACTGTTTATGGAGTACCTAATCCCATCATTTTAATATATATATATATATATATATATATATATATATATATATATATATATATATATATATTAATATTTGAACCGCAAGAAATCCTCGAAGTTCCTGGCCTTAATATGCCTGCTTGGTTTAGACATTATTTTAAGCTATTGCATGAGCAGTGCCACCAGCTAGGGATGCTCTTCGACGGAAGGGGATCCAGCCCGTCCACCCGGCATTCCCGATTTTCTCATGTTATGCAAAGATTACACCAGCTTAGGAGGAAACCCATTTCTTGGCACCAAATCATATATTAAGGCGAGAGCTTGGATTCGTAGTTGTGAGCAGATATTTGGACTTATGGGATTGGAGGACTTTGTTTAGCGACAATTGGCTTCATGGCAGTTGCAGGAAGAGGCTCTTTGTTGGCGAGAGATTGTGGAGGCTGAGGCTGATAATTTGACTTGGGCGGATTTTTAATCTAGGTTCGAGAGGAAATTTTTATAGCAGGCCAAAGAGGGAGTGCAGCTAGAGAAATTTATACAGCTTAAGCAAGGGTTTATGACAGTTGAGGAATACGTTAATTAATTCAACAATCTTGCCAAATTTGGACTAGACTTGATCAATACTCCTCACAAGAGGGAATTGAAGTTCGCTAAGGATTTGAGTCAGCTTCTGCAGAGTTTGGCGGTGAGCCACATTTCGATGGGAGCCACTTTTGAGGGATTGGTAGAGATGGCTTTACTTGCTGATACTGAGAAGAAAGGAGATGTGGCGTAGAAGAGTGACGAGAAGAAGTAGTGGAAAGGAAAGAGGAGAGGAGGAGGGTCGGGTAGAAAAATGAAAGTTCCAAGGAAGAACTGGAAGTGCAATACTTGTGGGAAACCAGGTCATCTTGCTAAGGATTGTAAAGGGGCAGGAGAGAGACCAAGATTGAGGTGCTATATTTACGATCAAGTAGGGCATATGAAAAAGGACCGTCCGTCGAAGCCCAAGGACAGTTCATAGACACCTTCACAGCCTACTCAGGCTTATTCTTCAGAGGCAGCTCCTTCCTTTAGTACTTGTCCGGTTGTGGACAAGGGAAAGAAGGTGATCATCGAAAGTGTGTTATCTATCTCTGATTTTCCAGTACATAACATATTTGATTCTAGAGCTTCACACTCTTTTATATCCAGTGCTCTGCTAGAGGGCTTGGTCTTGATGCTTTCTTAGTGACCGACCCAGTAGTAGTATTAAATCCTGTAGGATGATCGACCTATTTGTCCATGTTATGTCGGGATTTGAAATTGTTTATTTTAGAGGTTGAGTTTGACTGTATTGCCTTTGTATTGGGCTTTTTCGAGTCCGGGTTGATTCTTGGTGTGGGTTGGCTATCCATGTATGGTGTTGTTCTTGATTGCAATAAGAGGGTATTGAGGCTAGGCACTTGTAGTGGATATACCTTTGAGGTACCTGTGATCCTAGAGGATCGGTCATATTGAGCTACCTTTATTCTCTTAACTTGTCGCCTGATATTTTGAGTTTCGTACCCATTGTTAGAGACTTTCCAGATGTGTTCGAAGAGGTTGCTTGCCTTCCACCTCGAAGAGAGATCGATTTCAAGATTTATCTTATCTATAATGCCAAATCGGTTGCTTTACCGGTAATGCATATAGATCCAAAGGAACGTCGTTAATTGAGTAAGAAGATTAGAGAGCTTTTGGAGAAGGATTTCATTCATAGGAGCATTTCTGAGTGGGGTGCACACGTCGTCTTTTCCACTATAGCAGATGGATCTCTCAGGCTTGCATGGATTATAGAGAGCTTAATAAGCCGAGGAAGAAGAATCGTTACCCTCTTCCTCGTATAGACGATCTCTTCGACCAGCTAATAGCTGCCTAGGTATTTTCGCAACTTGATTTGGCCATGGGATTCTTCGTGTGGCAGAGGATAGCATCAAGAAGACTGTGTTTAGGATTTTGGATGGGTTATTTGAGTGGTTAGTCATCCCATTTGGGATAACCAATGATCCGGCATATATTGCGGACCTGATGAGTCTATTATTTTGTGGATCGTTGAACAAGTTTTTGGTGGCGTTCGTCGATGACATTTTGGTTTATTAGCGAAGCAAGGAGAAGCATACTGTTCACTTGGAAGAACTGCTTAGGCCTAAGAGCACATAAGTTAAAGGTGAAGTTCTCTAAGTGCCACTTTTGGAGGGATTAGGTTTGCTTTTTGGGACACATCATTTAGGAGTATTAACCTACAGTAGATCCAAAGAAAGTGGCAGCAGTACAGGATTGGCAGATCCCTAAGAATGCCATGGATACAAGGAGTTTCCTTGGTCTTGCGGACTACCATAGGAAGTTCATTAAGGACTTTGTTAGAATATCAACTCCATATACCGGCCTTACCAAGAAGAACTCAGCTTTTGTTTGGAATGCTAAGTGTGAGGGTGCCTTTTGTCGGTTGAAGGAAGCCTTGACTACCGCGCACGTATTGATATTGCCGGATCGAACCAAGCCTTTCTCAGTTTATATGGATGGTTGTGGTATAGGGCTAGGGGTGTTACTGATAAAAGAGGGTAGGGTAGTGTGCTATGCGAGCAGACAGTTGAAAACGCATGAGAATCCAATGCATGATCTTGAGCTGACGGCTATAGTTTTTACTCTCAAGACTTGGAGGCACTATCTCTTAGGAGAAAGATTTGAGATTTTCACGGATCATAAGTCCTTGATGTATCTATTCTCTTAGAAAGACTTGAATATGAGAAAGAAAAGACGGATGGAGTTTTTAGCCTCTTATGACTTTGAGATTTCCTATACCCCTGGCAAGGGTAATGTAGTGGCAGATGCGTTGAGTAGACGCAAAGTGGTTTTAAGTCCTCTGTTTTTGGAATGGAAGCATTTGGAGTACATTACAACCTTTGATTTTAGACCTCCATCGGATTTAGCTCCAGGATTTTTAGCCGCCCTCGACGTCTAGCCTACTTTGATGGAGAGGATTGGAGCAAGGCAAGGTGAGGATGAAGAGTTAAAGGACATTTTAGATAAGCTTGGTAGAGGAGAGTCATCACCACATCTTAGGCGCTATACCATCGACACTAGGGAATGACTTAGAAGGGATGGAAGACTTTGTGTTCCCTGTAGTGAGGATTTAGTAGATGCGGTGTTGGGTGAGTCACATCATTCTAGGATGATAGTGCACCCCGATGGTGATAAGATGTACTGGGATATGAAGAGCGTATTCTGTTGGCCTGGAATGAAGAAGAGGGTGGTGGAGTATGTATCGAAGTGCATCACTTTCCAAATGGTAAATGCGGAATAGAAAAAGCCTGGAGGACTGTTGCAGCCATTGGATATTCCATTATGGAAATGGGAGAGTGCCTTTATGGACTTCGCAGATGGATTACCAAGTTCACGGAGAGGGAACATGATCATTTGGTCTTGTGGATAGACTGACGAAGAATGCTCATTTTATACCCATTAAGAGTAATAGGATGGTAGCTACTTTGGCGATTCTTTATGTAATGGAGATAGTTAGGCTTCATGGAGTTCCCACCAGCATTGTGAGTGACGGAGATCCATTATTCACTAGTGAGTTTTGGAGGAGTCTTTAGTAAGCCTTGGGAACGGAATTGAATCTGAGCACGGTATATCACCCTCAGAAAGATGGGTTGACTGAGAGTGTAAATAGGGTTTTAGAAGATTTGCTTAGATTGTGCATCATTGATTTCGGAGGCACTTGGGAAGACCACCTACCTTTGGTGGAGTTAGCGTATAACAATGGTTATTAAGCAAGCATTGGGATGGCACCGTTGGAGTCCATCTATGGCAGACCATATTGATCACCAGCCTATTGGTGGGATACCACCGATAGGATCGCTCTTGGACCAGACTTGGTGAGGGAAACTTCCGAGAAGGTGGATTTGATTCGCAAGAGGTTGAAGACTGCACAAGATAGACAAAGGTCATATGTTGACAGAAGATGTTTGGATTTGGAGTTTAAGGTTGGAGATATGGTTTTTGCTTAAGGTTTCTCCTTTAAGAAATGTTATGAGATTTGGCTCAGTGGTAAGTTGGCATCGAGATTTGTGGGACCCTTCCCTATTACCACATGGATTGGAAAGTGGCATATAAAGTTGATCTTCCAGATAAGTTGGCAGGAATTCATGATTTTTTTCATGTTTCGCATCTAAGGAAGTGTCTATATGATTCCGCAATAGTAGTAGTAGAACTCGATCAGCTAAGGGAAGTGGAGATAGAGCGCAAATCACTTGTGCATCGTACACCTACGCGTATATTGAAACACGACGTCAAGAGATTACGCAACAAGAAAGCTTATCTAGTGAAGGTTCAGTGGGGAGATAACCCCAAGGAGTGCACAAGGGAATCTGAGGAGAGAACACAAACTTCTTATCCTTTTCTATTTAAAGGTACACTTCAAATATCCTATCTTTGATCTTTGATCTTTCCTTAGTTAGGGTCTTTTCGATAATCTTTAGGTGAAACCTCTAGATGGTAGCTTGGTTGCAAACATGTCATTAGGGCATGTTACGTTTGGTGGATGAGAATGATTGTAAGTGCAAGAAAATGTTTGCAAATGGATGCATTGCATGCACTAGATAGATATTTATTAGGATAATCGGCCAACTAGGTACACACACATGCATATGTGTGCCTATTATCTATTGCATTTGCACATGGTTGGATATATATGTGTGTATATATAAATGGATGTTGCATATGGATGTTGCATTTGGGTGAATGATTGAAACATACATATAGAATTATCAATTATACTAGGGTAATTGCATACATTTGGTTGCATGGCATAAGCATACTTGCATTAGAGTAGGTCAACTGAATCAGTAGACCCACTACCTTTTCGCATTAAATAAGTTCATATACATTTCACTTTGCATAAATCATAAACTGTATTAGTTGAAAATAAGGACAATGGTAGAAATGGATGATGGTTGAGTATATGGATATAGTTCTTGGATGATGGTTGTTAATTATGTTCCTCCGTCTTTGGAGATTTCGAGGATGAAATCCTTTAGGGGGGAGAATGTAACAACCCGATATTTTACAAGAAATATAAATAAAAAGAAATTAAAAGTGCATTTAGTACATTGGTAAAGGCGCATGTTGACTTTCTTAGTGACCAGGGATCAAGTGTCGTTGTCGCCCAAAATCAAGATCGATTTTTTTTGGCTGGTTTGTTTCCATCGATTTTCCTACACATTTCAACGTTTTTCTGATATGTGGCCGCTTCCCATCCGCTCCAGTGATGTAATAGGGTGAGATGGCTAAATTTTATTGGTTGAGATGTGTATGGGCTAGAATGGATAACTATTGGGTGTATGAAAGAATCGGATTTAATCTAAAATAATCTAATGGATTATATTCACTCAAACAATTTATAAATAAACCATCTAACCTAAACCTGATCGCTTATTCAGCCCTCTCCATAATTCTACAATTAAATTAGTGTGTATTATTCTTCCTCCTTTTTTATACTAAATAAACAAATCTCTACCAAATTAAATTATCTATATATACTCCAGCAATTTGAGGCATTTAGAAAAATCAAAGGGAGAAAGATTAAAGCAAAGCTTTTTTCAAGCTCAAGTGCCAGGAGAGTGGGAGTTAATATGAAATAGAAAATAAAGTAGTTCAAATTCAGATCTTTTCTGGCACGTTAATGTGAATTAATTTCTATTATTAATTGAGAATAGACGTAAATTATTGCAACTTCTTCTTCTTCCACTTCTCAAAGCTAATTCATATTTAGTTTAAAACATGAGACATATAAATTGTCTATAAACGTTTTATGGCATTAAAAGATTGAAATTTATGTTAATTATTATACCTTATTCTTCTTCCACTTCTCAATCCCAATTCATGTTTGGGTTGAAATTTGGAACAAACAAATTGTTATTCACATTTCATGGCGTAAATAAGATCGATTTAATTAAATTAAAGTAGAATTGTTATTCAAGTTCTAATAGTAGAACAGGTTAGTTGAATAAATTCAAAATACGTTACTTGAATAATATTATGGTTTTGACTGATATAATTACATAATTTTGATTGTGGTTTTGGAACAGAATTCGGAAGTCTAATTGACATAATTGTTTGTTTCATATGTGGCCTAAAAACGTAAAAGTTGAATTTTTGTGTGATTAAATGGTTTGTGGTTGTTGGATAAAATTTTTTGTTCAAATTAAATCTCTAAATGGAAAACGTAATTAGGGTGGAAAAAAATGTAAATTAAATGGACCTTAATGGCTGTGTAAATCTGTAACAAAATGGCATAAAAATTACCAAAAAAACCATACAAATTAAATGGATGTGAAATTGAAATACCATTTATGTAAGAAAAAGGGAAATTGTGAAATAACCAAACCGGATGTAAAAATGGCCTAAAGCAGGTTAATGGAAATAAATAGTATGTAAAATGCAACGGTATAAGTGATTTGGTTGGAAGATCTTGTAAAGGTCTGGATAGGTGTTTCATGCAGTTAAAACCAAAATATAGTTTTGGCTGTATGTACTAAAAGCGAGCAAGTGGGTTCTTAAGGATGTTTGTTACCTTTCATAAGTTGGTAGTACGTAGGATAGATAGCGTCCGCAAACATAGGCTTCTTAAGGCAGATTGATGAAGACGGAATTGGACAAGTGTGCTCCGACATAGTTTTCTTTAGGCGGATCGTTGGAAGATTTTGCACAACCGACTCAGCTGTGGGAGCTCTTTCGGAGGACCGACACTTTGGATAGGGGCAAGTCTACGTTGTTGACCGAGGATACAAGAGGATAGGAGTCCAGTTTAGCGGAGCCTGAGCGCAACTTCGGGGTCCAGCGAGGTTGTTTGAGTCGGCGCCGGTCAGATGTAAGAGGCATTTAGTCACAATTCTCGAGTGAAGAGCATGACTTTGATGTTGTAGCATGTGGATAGGTGCAGATCCGACAAACCAATTGACCTTTAGTATTAAAGCAAGGTTGATTTCCCTAGAGTTACCATGGACTTTGGCTTCTTATGAACTGTATCTTAGAAGGATTCACCGCATTATATTATTCACCCTCCGTGATATCCGGGGAAGACTTGGAATTAAACTATTTTATTCTTTCTGCTTCATTTTATTTCTCATTCTCTAGACTTTATGTCTAAATCATTCCTATTTTTCCTATTTTTCCCAAATCACAAGAAGGCGGGTCTAGGTTGCAGTTCTTTACAGCTTGATGGGTCATTAGAGCAGTTGTTATCTTCAGCTTTTGTTTCTTTTATTCATGTATTTCGTTTCACTTTTTCATACTTTTGTAACGACCCAAAATTTGAGCACTTCAAAATATACTATTTAAAGTGATTTTAAACGTAAAATAAGTAAGATTATATGATTCAAATAATATTAGATGGGATTTGGAAAGAGAAATATACAAAAAAAATAGTAACATTTGCTTATATCGATAAAAGTGACAAAATGCTGATTTTAGAAAAGTAAGATTCAACGATTAAATAAATTATTTTAATTTATTTATGGCTGTTTATATTTTTAAATAACATTATACAAATTTATTTTTCAATTTGGTTTACATAAATAAGTAGTTTAACTAAAACGTCAAGATGTGACCGTAAAACATTTTGTCGGACCATGAATTTTGGATTTAAAGGCTTAGGAACGTGGATTCTGAAGACTGCGGAAAAGAAATCGACAAGGAAACAGAGGACAGAAAGGAGTCAACAAAAAGGAAGTCAGGAGGCCGATCCACCAAAGCAACTACTGCATTAAACCGAGTTAAGAAAGTTCCGAGCGATTCATCCGCCCTTTGCTTAACTGATGTAAGTGTCGTCGCATTCTTTGGCCTTTTTAAGTGAAATCGAAACTATCTCAAGAACTTATCCACCAGTTCTTTCCATGGTCCAACAGATCCATCCTCTAGCAGTCTGAACCACATAGCAGTTATATCGGTCAAGTACAGGGGGAAACACGGAGACATAACCTTCTCTGATGCCCCCAGCACTTCTATATGCCTTGTGTATCTCATCAAGTGCTCAGTAGGGTCCGTCTTACCGTTGTATACTTTCAGAGTGGGAAGCTTGAAATCGTATGGATTCCTAGCCATACTGATGTTTCTGGTGAATGGACTTTTGTTTACTCCCTCCAAATCCTTGCTTTGCCAGACCTCTGCGAATAATTCGTCTAATGAAGTTAGCTAATTCAGTGTTACCTACTAATCATGTGTTACCAGGCCACGAGGGAGTTCTGACAAATACTCCTCGTCATGTACTCCCATATTCCTATGAGCGTCGGGCTGTGTAGCGTTATCTGGTATCCCTTCATGGGTTGGTCCATCATTACCTGGTGGCATGCCGCCGAGTCTAGGTCCATCCAGATTGATAATTATTTGCTGATTAGGTGTTGCCCCTACTGAACCACTCCATCTACTTGCCGGTTGAATCATTCCGATCTAGCTTCATGGATCTGATCTCCTATAGTTCTTACTTGTCCAAATTGTCTGAAAAGTGCCAGCATCATTTCTTTTTGCTGTTTCATCAATTGCTCTTCCATGGAATTCATCATGACCTACATCTCGTCCATAGTGATGTAGACAGAGGCTTGATTAGCTCCAGAGGAAGCCTCCTAACTTCCCTCTTTTTGGCTTTTTTCCATCCTCTGTCTCCTACTTGATTGCTTTTCCATAGGCTCTAGAATCCAAGTTCCTAAGCCTTTAAATCAAAATTCAAGCTTCGGATCCCTGAGGGATTCCTGAGACCAAAATTTTTGGTGCTAACACACATCAAACCAAACATAATTATTATATTCCTTACTTAATACTTAAGTGAAAGTGAAATAAATTATGATTTGAAATGTGATGTTAACTGTTGAAAAAATAAGGTTGCTTAAAAAGTAAGTAAATGGTGTTTTGGTCCTTTTACAAAATATTATTTAATCTAAAACTTTTTCTATAAATAAGCATCCACTTTCTCACTTTCTTACACTTCTTCTTCTACCCTTTTCAAGCTTTCTTCCACTCATTAATGGCTTCTTCTCTTCTCTTTCCTTACTAACTTTTCTTAAAGTCATATCAAACCAACTACAAACACCATCAAATTTTTCCAAAGACCTTAGAATACCATTTAAACATGTTTTAGCATCTAAGAAGTATAGAAATGATGGAGGAAGGGGTGGAATAAGAGGAGGCCAAACCTATGGAGGAGGGAAGACGAAGTCGTGAAGCTCCGGAGCAAGGAAAAGTGAAGGAAGTTCTATCGGAATCAAAAGGAAGGTCTATGAAAAAGTTTGGTGGAGAGGAACTAATCGTTAGTACTCAAAATCTTAATTTGTTTAAACAAAACTTAAGTTGATAATACACATGTTAAATAAGAAATTAATATGTTGAATATTGGTTGATATTGGATGACAACTTGGTTGATATTATGGTTGATTATAGGATTGTTTATATGGATGATTACTTATTTGATAAATTATAAGAGAAATGGTTAGTAAATATAGTTAATTAAATGAGAACTAAATCCATATAAATGTGCGTATGGAAATTATTTAGCCTCTAAATGATTTCAAAATATCTAAAAGGATTGAAAATGATAATATAATAATATGATATTATAATATGAAATGAAATGAAAATTGAGTTTGAAATATAAAAATATTGTTTTATGTAAGTTAAAATAGTTTAAATATGGTTTAAAACAAATTTGATGTGTTTCGGACAAGCTCCTAAGCAAGTCACAAAATTGATCAAAATCGAGCTCGTCGCATAGCGGTAGTTCGTAAATTTCGACTCGTAACTTCAAATTAATGTAGAGAATGGTTTTTAAGTCAGATTTCTTTGAAATAAAAAATCTTTAGTCCACAATGATAATAGTTTTCCAACGAAGAAAGAAAATCAAGATTTCAACAAGTAGATTTTGAAATATTTCCAAAACAATTTTTTAAAAACATCGTGGTTTTATAGTTCATAATCCAAAACGGGATTTCTTTAAAAATGATATTTTTTAAATGTTTTAAAAATATGAAATAAATTTGACAAATTTATTAAAATGGTCTAAAAGAGATTTGAATGGGAAATATGAATTCTCAAATATTAAAAGTTGTTCAAATCAAATAAGCTTATATAGCACTTTCCGCAGCACTTTTATGCTGCGAATTCTATGACCTTTTAAATATGAGTTTAAACTTAAAAAAGTTTCCTAGAATCAACTAAGAATTTTTTTGAAAAGGAAAATTAAGAGTTTAAAAGATAATTTGGAATCTTATGATCAATTTCAAAATAAAGCTAATAAATTGAGTATGCGGAAATAACTAGTACATTTTTCCTACCTATGGGATCTAGGAAGATAAAACATGATGTTTAAATAAGGTTGGGGATGGAGCAAACAGTGCCCTGAATTTACCTGGCCTATGCTTTCTTTTTTTAGGCGAGGGGTGGAATAGATCGAAAGGAAAGCCCGAATGCTCTAAAAGATCACATTTAATTTTTTATAGAAAAAGAGAAAAGAAATAAATTCTTTGAATGTTATTTAACCACTTAACATCTTTTATTCGATGATTGGTACGAAGGAACCGGGATCGAATTTGGGTGATTCCTATCTAAAAAATAGGGATCAGATTTGGGTGATTCCTATCCGAAAACACCTTCAAATTAATTTTTGAAATAAAACATATTGAAGATAAAGATCGTTGAAGACAAAGATATTCATGATCTAGGATTACTTGTCATTAGTTCCTAGAGGTAAAATTTACCATATCTATGGTGGTGGTAGTGTTTTATTATGAAATTCTTTAATTTGCAAGAAAATGATTTGAAGTTGAGAAGGAAATCTTTGATTAACATTTAATGAATGATTTGGGAATATTTTCCCTAAGTTAAAAGTTTTAATTTGAATATAAGAAATCTTTGATTAATATTTATTGAATGATTTGAAAAGTTTTCCAAAGTAAAAGAGAAAATGATTTAAAATTATTCCAGGATTTAAGAATGGTTTAAATAAACCAACTGATTTGATAAATGAGGCTTAATGATTCCATTTACACTTGAAAAGAAAATGGAAAAAATTGATATTTGATTATAAAAGAAGTAATTTGTTGATGATTGATATCTACATATGAGCTTAACATCTTTGAAAGCGATGATTGGCTTCGAAGGAACCGGAGTCAAATTTGGGTAATTCCTATCCGAAAACCACTTCGAGCCAAAGTATACGTTCGAAAGTGAAGACATGTTGAAGATGATGTTTTTTGAAGACAGTGGATCTTCATAACACTAGGACTGCTTGTTGACATGCTCTGGGTCGCTCCCAATATAGAGTTATTTATAGTAATGGTCTCCTCGTTATGGAGATTTTTTCGGACCGCACGGGCTTCTCGCCTAATAATGGCCGAGGAAAGTGCCTTCAGTTTCGTTCAGTCCCAGAACGCACTTGTATGGATGAATGTCTGACATTGCATTTTTGAGACACAACGTTTGAGTTACAAATGTACATCTGCCTGGTGGTGGAGGAGGCAACTTTTCTTAGCTTAACACCCTTCTTTGAGACATACAAGCTCAGAGGTTGTATGCATATGGAAGTCAAATAGTGATCAAAGGAATGGCAGTGTGGTATTCAAAGTGGAATCTGTTATGATCAAAGCATGGTTTTGTATGAAAAGCGTGGCATTGAAGAAATTGAGCATAGCCTCACTAGCCTCACATCTTAGAAGATGATATAGGATACTATTTGTTCTGACAGACGCAAATTCGGAATAAGTGAGTATGTATGGTGGTGTCCAATACGTTGGGCCCTATAGGAGAGACGTCCCTCAATGTATTTATTGCCTTATTTGGACAAAGTGGTTAGCTTGAGAAAGCAGGGAACTACGGGTTATCAGTAGTAGTGTAGAAAGTATAGTTCCAAGTGACTAGTTTGAGAAAAGCGAATAAGGCACTGTGCGAACTATGTTTGTTATGCGTGCATCAGAGAAAAGGACACTAGTGAAAGTGTTTATGCTATAGGATCGTGTAACATGGATAAACTACTTGTGCGAAAAGTAAGTAAATAATTAAAGCAGTAAAGTAAATAATACTAGAGACTTTTATGCTGGTTCGAACTCCCGTTCTACGTCCAGTCCTAGATTCCTTCTAGAATTAAGCTAGCAATCCTCACTTAACCCGAATGAATATGTTTACTTAGCTTGAGCAACCGAATAGGACTTCTATTGCCTAAGCAACCGAATAGGACTACAATCGCCTAAGCAACCGAACAAAACATCTTTACAAATAACAAAAGTATCTGACTATAATATGCTCTTTTAAATAGCACTGATAAGTCAATTAAGTACAATCTTCCTATAATCTCCTCCTTTATGATATAAGTAATGTGCTTTCATAATAGTAGAAGATAGAGTGATCAACGATTAGAGAATGTAAGCAGTTTGAGTGAAGTTTGAACATATAGAATAGATAAGAATTCAAGAAACTTAAAATCAGTTTTTGGTCAAATGTATGTTGAATTCTGAAATCTATTTATAGAGATTAAAAAGTTACAACCATTGTTGGAAGGTAACAATGAAAAGAAATAGGTGCAACTATTGGTTTGAAGATGTTTCTCTTCGATGAAGAGAAGCGTCCTTTCATAAAATAGACGTTGAAAAAATATTCAGCCGACTGAATGGATTTATTCAGCCTTTTGAATTTGAAAAATCGAAAATAGCAAAGAAATAACCTATTTTTGGCCTAATTCAACCGGCTGAATAAAGTCATTCAGCCGGCTCAATATTGTGAAACCCGATAAGTGTTTCAGCAATCAGATGGCAGAATTAATCTATTCAGTTAGCTGTTTTAGCCTTTTGTTCAAGGTAGTGAATGTGTGTATATGTTTTTATATGTATATCATTTCAGGAGAGATTTTAACATATTACTAAATGATAAAATGACTCTAGACAAAGGTCTATCAGCTTCAAAACATTTTGAATATGAATCTGCAATAAATCTTCTGCATAAATGATTAGTACGTACAAATATTTATGTCTGTAGTTTGTCACAATCAAAACGATGTAAAATCAAGATTCCAACATTCTACCCCTTTTTTATGATGACAACTATAAGTATAAATAATATATTTATATAAATACTTACATTAACATTGTTACTCCGTCTGTCAATATGCACAAATATTTTACTAACTTTCTTCCCTTTTGTCATCCACAAAAAGAAGGATAACCTACATGCACAGAATCATTTGTTAAACGAAGATTACATTATATAAATAACTCATCCTCAAGATGTCATTACTAACGGAGAATAACAATATTCATATAATATTATATACATAACTAGATAGAACATCATAGAAGTTTGATACAAAATATTAGAAAGCTAAATTAAAACTGGTCAGAGAGAGAAGGCTCATCATCATAGGAATCCGAACTCAAAGATGACCATTGAAATGGAGATGGGTTGTAAACTTCGGTGGGTGTGGAACCGTAACAAGAAATTTTATCCCATAGTTTATTAAGAAAACCTTTTATGAAGTTGAATTTCTTTTCCGTCTCCTTTTCAAGAGTCTTAACTTCCTAATGAAATTTTGATTGATTTTGGGAGAGAGTGATAATACCTTGTCTGGAGGAAGTTTCTAGACTAACAACTTGAATGGAGTCATTGTCCTCTTCTTCTTCTTCATGTTGGGTATGCGAAGAGGAGGCAATACTAGTGTCACGAGGTTGTAGAACACCTTGTTGAACATTGTGAGACCACTGTTGAAAAGAAATAATTATTTGTGGGGGAGGCGTTGAGGAAGACCGACCAATCCTAAAGTTTTTGCGCCTAACCCACTAAATGGTTGAAAACTCGGGGTTGGGCACTGGAATGCCGAAATTGAGAAGGATACGCATAATATAAGCACCATAATGAACGGTCTTATATTTTCTTCAGATTGTGATGTCTTGAAATTCATTTAAAATGATTTTTCCCCAATTTACTTATTGGTTGGAGTGGACTGAATAAAGAGCTTGTAAGTCTCTTTTATAAACTTTTTCATAACTTCCCGTTTGAGGTTGAAGAGAGAAAATGAAGGCACGGTGAATAAGGCATGCATGTGGCCTTAAGGTTCTTGATTTCAATGCACTTAAATTTGTAAGGTGATCGGACAAGAAACGATTTGAAACCTTATCTCTATGATCCATATCAACTTCAATATCATCAATATCAACACCTTGATATGGAAAATTTAAAATATTGCCTAATCTTTGTAAAGGAAAGAAAATTTTAGTGCCACAAACTATTGACCAATCACAATCTTGTCGATTTTGGGGATTATGGTGTCTAGATTCAGATTAGCAAGAAAGAGTTTGATCAAAAGATGATTAATTTTAACATTATTGTGAGCGTATCCTATGAGATTATCAAAATGGAAATGCTCCGCCATTTCTTTAATTCGATAAGCGGCAAAATTTGAAATTTCATGAAAGGCCCTTCAAAGATATTGGAATTTTTCATAAAATTGAATTGGGAGATTGCAAAATTATTCCAAAGCCATTGACGAATCTGATCTTCGGAAGGACCGGAGGCAGATTCCCTTATTCTTTTAGATCTAGGAGCCATTAGAGAGTAAAAAATTAGGAGTAAAAGTTGGAAAATATTGACAAAGATGTGCTAGGGTTCTGAAGTGAATGGGTAAATGGTGAAAAGATGAATATATAGAGGTAAAAAGTAAGGGCAAAGTTGGAAGAAAAAGTGTAGGGACTAGGAAAAAAATGCCTCAGGAAGAATTCAGCTGGTTGAATAAATGTAAACAGCTATTTGAATTTCGTCCCACAGGAAAACAGTTCATTTTTGAACTAATTCAGACGGCTTTTTGAAATGATTCAGCCGTCTGAATATGGAAAAAAAATAAACCTTGGATAATATTCAGCCGACTGTTTGATTCCAGACAGCCGACTGAATTATTTGAAAAACTCATAACAGCGGTTACTTTGATAACTAGTATTATTTAAAAGAATAATGTGAATATTCTATGAATAAACAAACAAGATCACATATCAAAAAAATTGTTAAACAGATTTGGAACATGAGCTAGGAGTCTGATATTCATCTAGTTCTTATTTTGTGTTCTCTTAAAGTGGCCGCAGTGGTGACCATCTATTGCTTTGTGCCTATGAATTCGGAGAAATTAGTGGAAGATGTAGCGATAGTTCCCAAGTATTGCGTTGGGATGGAGAACAAACAGGAGACGGTTGATGAACCGTGCTTTTGGATGAGGAACCATAGAATTTTAATGCGACTTGTTCCAAAAAGCTTAAACGCTTGGCGTTAACTTTTTGTTCATAATAAAGTTAGCGCTGTAATTCCAGCATTTCCCTTTGGTAGTGATGAATGTCATCTATCTTTTCTTTGGTTGATGGTGAACCAAAAAAGAAAGACCGTCTCGTTCTTTTACCAGGTAGAGTGTAACCTATGTGAGTAGAAAGAGGAACAATTGGCACTGGTTCATAAATCGATGTTGGAGTAGGTAAATTCGTTGATCTCGAATTAGGGGAAGAAAATGATAGAACAGAGGATTCAGAATTATGTTGGGTAGACATTTTAGAGTAAGTGAGTTGAAACTATTTTTTTTTTAAATTGATTTCAAAAGAAAGAAAAGGAGTAGAGGTATTTATATGTAAAGACTCGTACAAATAGAAAGAAGATTGATGGTTAGGTTGTTAAGCGCCAGATAAAAAACTGGTTGAAAAAAATGTAAGGTAAAAAATAAACAATAAAAAAATAATGCAAACCAAAAGTAGTTGTAAAAAAAAGAGTAGTGTAGTAGTAGAGCACCAAATTTCCAAGTAAGAGATCGCAAGTTCGAGTCTTGAAAAAAAAATTACCAAAGAAAATTATAAATCCTTTATGGATACAATTCAAATTCTCTTCTCAATTTTATGAAGATATTTCATTTAAAGATTTTGTAAATATATTTACCAATTGATTTTCAGAGGCTACAAATTTCGGTCCGACTAAGTCCTTTCCAATATTATCACGAAGAAAATGATGATGTATGTCAATATGTTTAGTTCGTGAGTGATTGACAAGATTTTTAGATAAGTTTATAGCATTAGTATTATCACAAAAAATTGTTGATTTAGATAAATTATGTAACGACCCATAAATTTTAAATGGCTTTAATAATGTAAATAATTGAAATTTTGTGAAATTTTAAATAATTGAATTTTGAAATAAAAATTTAATATTTGGAACACGTCTAATTAAACATAGCAACTGGTATATTTTCATTTGATAATATGGAAGTTTATTTTCTTGTGTAATTTTATTTAAATTCAAATCAGTTAAAATTGATGATAATATAATGTTTTCCAAACCTAAATATTTTTATACAATAAATTTGTAAATCATCTTCTAAATGAGACGTCATATTTCGTTTCTCCAAATTTGGACTGCCATTGCTCCATTTATCTTATTTCTGGCAAATTAGCAGCATTTTCGATATCGATATCGACTTTTGATAAGAGAATTGTACCACAGATATCTATATACCTTTCTGATCGTCTCGTCGTGCTGATCTTTGCGGTATATTCAATTCTGTGTTTTAAAATTCGGTACACAACGGAACATGTGAAACAGTTAACTGTAACGGTCCGTTTTTTATTTCCTTACCATTTATTTTTCCATCGTTTAGATACCAATGGTCATTTGAATTTATATTTCCTTGAATTCATGTACCTGGCTATTTCCATTCCCATTGTATTCAACATTGATTGATTCTCCTTCCCCCTTTTGTTCTGTCCATTTGATAGAAAATTCGAAATCCATCCATTCGTTTCTCCTTCTCTTGCTTAACACGTCCTCCTCCGCATCTACCCTCTTCCGCCAGCTCTCTCTTAATGCAAGCAACCACCTGACCGCATCACCCTTGCAGTCATCGATCTTGCCTCCCACAAGCTTTTGCCGACCACCTTTTCACTTTCACCTATATATATACATACATACATATATATATATATTCCATTTTCTGTGCAAATCATGGGCACAAAACTGTGCAATCCTCCACAAACTTTTCCTGTGACCACCTCAACGTCATCCCGTTTCCTCCTCCCTACCCGATCACTTCGGCCTTAACACCATAGCTGCTCCTCTCCACAGCCTGGCCGAAGCAGCTCACATCGGCCACCCTCCGCCAGATCCGCTTCCTCCTCCTTGTTGTGACTCATGAGTAACTTAGCAACATCCCTCTTGAAATTATATATTAAGAAGAGTTATATATATATATATATATATATGTTATATTTGACTTTATAATTTGTTTTGATGTATAATATAATATATAAGTTGTCTACTGTGTTATATATTAGCATGTATATATAAATAGGTTGGGTTTTATATATGGTTTAAATTTAAAGAGTATACATATGTTTTATATAAGATTTTCTTTGATCGGTGGGTTTGTGTTTATATTAGTTATATAATATATATATATATATAATATATGTATATATATTGTATATTATATATATATATAATATATATATAATATATATATATTATATAACGTTTGTATATATTAGTATATATATAAGCATATATATTGAATGCGTTTTATGTTACAATATATATGTAAGTTATAATATTGGTTTTAAAGCTGTACGTGTATATATATAAAGTTATGTTTTGTATTATGTAGAGTAAGTATATATTATGTTATATCAGTTATATTTATTTTTAGAATGAATATTGAAATATATATGTTTATTTAATTATTGTTTCTGAATATATATACTGACCTATAAGGTTGTATATATGTACTTTTATAGGTCTATCAAATTTCGTTTGTGTATATATATATATATATTTTCTAAGTTGATATATTCTTTATTTTATATGTTTATACTTGTTCCTATATATATTAAAGGCAGTATATAGATAGAAGTATATATAAGTTATATATTACGTGCTTGGGTTGGCATGTTTAAGTGTGAAAAGTAGTATTTGTAAAAGTTCTATCTATTTGCAGCTCATATATATATGTAGATATTTTGATATTCAAGGACCGACTTTCATATAATTTTAGTAGTGTATATATGACACTATATGGGTATACATAGAAGTAAGTTAAGATATACTGGTTTATAATTGTTATATATGTTGATTTCAAGGTATACACGTATGTAAGTTTATATTTACTAGTTTCATATATATGTTATAACAGGGCAGAGTATATATATAGGTATATGTGGATCAGTTAATATATTAGCTATATATATATATATATATATGTTTGCAATAACTATATGCTTACAGTAAATTTGATGTGTTTAAAATACATATAGTTATGTTAAAACTGTGGAAAATATATGTATATATGTTTGATTTCAATGTATATTTATATTAAATTCAATATTTAATATAAAATATATAGGTATTTTTAAATTGAATATTGGGTTTAAGGAAAATAATAATATAATATACATCTCCTTTAAATTTTTATCAATCTAATTTGATTTCTTCCCATCGATTCCTGTTATTATATATGTTCATCGAATTTATGTCAATCTTGCTTTGATTTGGAATTCTTGCTTGGATACGAAACTCGTTCTATCGTCAAATCTCTCGAGTCTCGAAAGTTCAGCAATCACTCACCATTAACATTCTTATATTTATTAAATTTTATTTCAATTGAAACGATAATTGAAATATGCTGCTGTTAGTTATTTACATTGCTATATATGCTATTATCTATATCTGTTCACATGTGACATCTTACACTATAATCTGTTACTTATATTGATGATATATGCCAGTTATATATTATCATATCTGTTATCACTTTGCAAGTTCCTTGTCAGTATAGAATTCTCTATGGGTTGAAATGATACATACCCAAACGATCTCTAGAATGGAGAAAATCGTTATGGGCTGAAATGAAAAACCCAAGCGACTTTCATTGAATTGAATTTGCAATTGCGGGTTGAAATGATATATACCCGTATAATTTAAATTGCGGATTGAAATGATAAATATCCCTATCACTTGACCATAGGATAGAAAATTATATACAGACATCGTTGGTTATATATATATATATATATATATATATATATATATATATATATATATATATATAGAAATGATTTCCAAGGTTTTGAATTTGAATTTATTTATGAATTATACTCAAATAAATTTGTTTTGAAATATATTAAATTTGGGATTTTAAACATATGATTTTATAACTTGATTTTTTTTTATTATAAGTGATTTAAATGAATATTTCAAATTTACATAAACTGAAATGGTATATTATTTTTATTTAAATTTGAAATTTGAAGTTTTATTTAAATGACATTTGAATGATTAAGTAAATATTTAAATAAATAATAGTAAAGTAAATTTGATATATATATATATATATATATGTATGTATGTATGTATGTATGTATGTATGTATGTATATGTATATATGGAATTATCAAATCTAGTTTTGAAATGTTTGAATATTTAAAGCTTTGAAAATATTGAAACTGAAGTGGTTTATTTTGTGGTTTAAAACCTGTATTTGAATTCGATATAATTTGAAATGGTTTATTGAGAAACTGAAATAAATTGAAATTGATGATTTGAGATTTGATTAAATTTGAATTTTTGGAATTCGAGTTGATTTTGGAATCGATTTGTGAAATTTGAGGAAATTATTTTATTTCGTAAAGTATTTTTAAATTATATTTAAAACTATTTTATATTTTACTTTATAAATTATTTTAATATAAGCTATTTTAATATACTAACTATTTTAATATAAACTATTTTTGTCTTATAACTCTTTTATTTAAACTATTTTACTTTAAAATTATTTTATTTTATATACTATTTTAATATCTAAACTGTTTAAGTGGTGGAAGATATATTTTCAAAGTTATAAATTTCAAAGCATTATGTTTTGAAAGTGTTATAATTTCAAGTGTTTGGTTTCAAAAGTGTTATAACTTTGAAAGTGCTATGATTTTGGAAATGGATATATTTGAAATGGGAATGATATCGTATTGATATAGTTTTGAAATGGCAATGACATTTTGGTTTTAAAGTATAAACTATTTTGAAATGACTGACATTTGGTTATCGAAGAAACCAGGATCGGAAGTTGTCATACTCTTTGCCAACTCCGAAAACCACTTTAACAACTGTGTAAGAGGTGGAGATCATAGAATGAAGTAGGATGATGGCGACGATCCTAAAAGTATATTTACGTGGACCTAACTCCCGTGGGTTAGCATAAGGTGGCCAAAACAGGAGCGATTCTTGGGCCAAGTGAGGTAGCACCTCCGATCGGATACATTCCTTCGATGCTATATTCTGACTTTGTGTAACAACCCGCTATTTTGGACTATTCGCATCCGCACGCTTGAATAATTCAAAGTACCGAATTGTTAATTTAAATTTGGCAAAACTCAGATATACAGTAAATAAATAAATTACAGAATCACAGACACAGAGTAATAATATGCAGCGGAAGTAAAAGAGATAGTATTTCATGAAGCTACTATATATATTTATATAACAGAGTTGAATAAGTTACAACAGAAGTCTCGAATACAATAGACAAATACAAGTACTAGAATACATCACTGGAATCAACTGAATATCTGAAAGCTAGATAAATAGCTGGATCTCCAGGCGAAGCTCCAACTCCAAAGGTGAGTCTCAAAAGCTGAACCACTCAGTATGACCCGAGCGTAAAGCAAAACACAAAAAACTCGAGTCAGGATTAACATTCTCATATCAATAAATCCAACTCAAGTGAAATAACAATTGAAATACAAGTAACTCAAAGGACGTTGGAATAACCATCCTCTAAGGATCCGTTAAACTATCTACTATGCAATAATATACGCTAAATAGATAATGTCTATCAGTAATATAAAATATCAAAATAGTGTTAAGGCGTTACCATTATTCCCCTTAACACATTTTATATAAGCGTTATAGTCTATACAGCACTGTAAACTCCACCGTAAACTGGTGGGATATCAGGGAGTACTCCATAGATATAACACAGAACAAATTCGTAGTGGTCGCGTATATAGGGATACAAGTATGACAAGGCATATGAGGCAATACCCAAGGTAGTGAAACTACCGTTCGCCTGATCCGGACTGGTGAGAAAGCATCGCCGCAACGATCGCAACACCGCGAAACAACACTCCCAAAAGTACGAGGGTGCACCAATCAATAACAAGTAATGAGTAGTAGTTACGAAGAAGTGTGTTCGCTCGAGGTGGCTAACCCCATTTGGCCCGGCACAGCTCCTGATTTTAGTCATTTCCAATTTGACAAAAGTGTCAAGGCTATCCATTATCGTTCTCTTTCTTCAGTCATCACGTACATCATTCCAACCACTTCATTCTGGATCATCACTCCGCGTATAGTTATTAAAGTGGTTTTCGGTTTAGATAGAGAGTATATCCATAACCGATTCCGGTCTCTTTAATAACTTTCGTAATTATTACACCGACTGGTCGTTTAGTAAATTTCAAATAAAATCAATTTCAATTTCAATTCATAAATCAACATTTCGTTTGTCTTTCTAAATCAATTTCCAAAGTTTACGTTTCAAAACTTCCAAATTACCATTTCAAAATCTTATAATTCGATTTCAACTTTTATTTAACAGTTCAAATATTGATTCAAGTTCATATATACATTTCATTCCGAAATCATTAAAATGGTTAAATTTTCATTCAAATCAATTTAAATTCATTTATCGACTTCATTCCATATTCATTAAGTAAATTTTTCATTCAAACAACTTCTATTTAAATTCCAATTCATTTAAATCAATTACTTACACTCTACTTCATTATATCAAAACATTAAATTGAAATAAATTAAATTCGTCAATCAAGTTTCTTAAATTACAAGTCTTATATTTATTCCAACGAATCACATTTTTATTTCTTGTTAAAGAAATTCAATTTCACTTATTTATTGACTTCGTTACAAAGAACTAAATTTCACATAATCGAGAAGTTTCGATTTCACTTATTATCTTACTTAAATATTTTTCCAAACTGCATAAATAAAGAAACCCTATGTCATTTATTAGCGAAGATCAAATTCATTTAATCAAAAGTTCTATTTTCTCTTATTAAAGAATTCAATTTTTATTCAATTATCAAATACTTCAATCTTATTCAATTATTTAACAATTTCAATCTTAATTATTAATAATTTCAAAACTTAATAATTACAAACTAGATTATCAATTCAAACTTAATTTTTAAATCATTTCCACTTTATTATGAATTCAAACTTAATCATCAAATCATTTCAACTTAATTCTAAATTCAACTTAATAATTTCAAACTTAATTATAATTTCAAACTTAATTATAATTTCAAATTTAATTAATAAATGATTTCAAACTTAATAATTTCAAAACTCAATTATTACTAATTCAAAATTATTTATTTATAATTCTAAATTTAATTATTATATAATTAAATTTCAAACAACGTTCTTTCATCAATTTCTACGTTAATATTTGTTTCAGATTTCAATCTTTACATTTACCTTTCAAAGATTCTAATTCCAACTTCATTTCGAAACTTATTCTTTGCTCGAATAAAATCATTATTTTATTTTTTAAATCAAATTACTGGCCAATCGAATTTTATTTAATTCTCTATCCTAGGTCAAATTCATTTTGGGTATTTATCATTTCAACCCGATTCCAATTTCAATTCAAGATCAAGCATAATGAAGGAACTTGCAGTGTGATAACTAAGATGGTGTCAAAGTAAATAAACAAGCAATAACAACAATCAATAACAATTCAATAATTAATTCAAATAATCCTGAAATAATCGTATTAATTCACATTGTTGTTTGTGCAAATTAATATAATTATTTCTAGAATCTACACTATCATTTCATGTAGATTAAAGATTTTTTACATTACGGTTTTTCCACTTGTCGTTCAATTTCAATTTCAAATTTAATACTACAACAATTAATCCAATATACGTTCAAAGGTTCAAAGTATAATTTATCAAATTCTACGTGTCAATTAACTTAACAATTAAAAGGGGTCATATTATTCAAATTAACTAATCAAATGCAACACATATGTCGATTCACATTTTTAAACAATCCTACGTCAAATTCAATTGCATAATATTTATCACTTTATACATTTCAAATTTAACATCCAATATAAACTACACACAATCAATTAATTATTAACCAAACTGTATTATCATCGCATAAATAATTAACAGATAATGGTGTCAGATGTCATAGGTGAACTGATACAGGTAAAATAGCATATATAACGGTGTAAATAACTAACAGCAGCATATTTCAAATGTCGTTTCAATTGAAATCAAATTTAATAAATTAAAGAACATTAATCGTGAGTGATTGCTCACCTTTCGAGGCTAGAGAATACAGAATATGACACAGAATTGAGTTGCAAACCCAAGCACGAATTCTGAACCACAGCGAGAATGGCACGAATCTCAAAACAAGGCAAGACAAGGCTGATAAAAATCGATGAAATAAATCAAAATCAATTAGATAAAAAAATATTATATTAAATTTCAAATCAATGTTAAATTTAAACATGTATTAAATGAAATATATATATTTCAAAATCGTTGTTGTTGTTTTTTTAGACACATATAAACAAAATATCTGCATAATAAATTTGAAGCAAATACATATATCTACTCTCCAATTATTTATATTAGTGTAAGTATAATATATTATAATTATATGGATATACCTATTTTCAAAATACTAATATAACAATATACTTAAACTTCCTACAACACACCCGCTATAACAACTTTATATATAAAAGAATGCAACAGCTTATAATTTATAGTGTAGACTACTATAACTTTATACAATAAAACTTAACATGCAGACTAAAACAGCTTATATATATGGCTATTCAGCTATATGCAGACAAGTCCAATAAATATGTGCCGACCTGTCTTCACAACACTATATATATACAATTGCGTGTGTGAGCTGTTTATTTATGCAAACAACCACCTGTGCATGATATCAAAAATGTATGCAGAAGCAATAGATGATATATATGCGGACCATATCTATGAACAGATGCCTACCTGCCACATCAAATAAAGTATATATAGACATGTATCTACATAAATATATGATAAAGTAAATATCAGATTGTTTAAACAACCTATACTATATATAAAATCCTTCGAATGCAAAATCATTGAACTGCAATCTTCCGAAATGTATGCAGACTACAAAATCTTACAACATTTTCATACTAAAATATGATATTATAAAACACAACAAACCCATACTGCAACTTATTTAACTCATATAAACTTGCAAACACTTAAATGGATAAATACTCTGTACCCTACAAATTTCAAAACCCAAAATAAAGTACATGTACATACAATAACAGTCTCACGCGCACCCATATATTTCCAATATAAATATAATGTATAATAAATACCGCTTTCTATATACAATGAACTACAGGTACGAATTATGATATATGTTAAAGTCCATATGGAACACTTCTCTTATCTGTACCCTCTTTTTTTTCTTTTTTTTTTAAAAAAAAAAACAAAACAAAACATCTTACGTAAGACAGACAGAGAGGCTCGGCCGTTCAAGTGGTGGAGGATGGAATGCACGCACAGTGCACAACAATGGCCGAGCACAAATGGGTGCCGCTGATGATTGTGGAAGGAGGCAAAAGTGGCTGCGTTTCGGGTTGCTCGTGTGGGTTTGGTTTGGATGGAGGGGTGTGGATACTGTCGGCAGTCGGCAGTGGGTGTGGAAACTGTTGGCAGTGGAAACTGTCAGCAGTGGTTCAGGGAACGTGGAGGAAGAGAGGGGAGGATGATGGAAAATGAGGCCATGCGGAGTTAGTGGAATGTGGTAAGACGGTCTCGGCATGGGACAGGTAGGTAGAAGGTGGTGGAAACGCAGGTAGGAGGATGATTAACGGTCTCGGCTTAAGGTTGGTCGGCAAGATACGGTGTTGGTTCGGTCAATGCTCGGAGGGATGATGGCTGACGTGGGGTGCCGGTGATGTTCGAGGGCGGAGAAAGTTAGTTGGGAGAGGAAATGCATGCCTTGGTTTCAGGTCACATAAGGAAGAAGGGGATAAACATGTGGAGGTGTTTTGATGATAAGGTGGCAAGTTGTTTCAGAGAGAGGTATAACAAAGCTAGCTCTGTCATACAGAATAAAACGATACAGAAGAGAAAGTTTGAAACTGAATGTAAAAGGAAAGAAACAGACCACAATGGAAAGGCAATGTATTAATCGTCAGCCACGTGAATTTAGAAATTCAGAAATGCAAAGAGCTGTTGGCTTTTAATCTTTGGGAAATTTGAATAGGCAGAGCAATTCAAAAGTTCACGAAACCAAAAGATTTTAAGATCCATATCGATGCGAATCGTTTATCGCAGATTTCGCACGTATCCGAACACCAAAATACACAAAAAATATACTGTAAAGATCAGCGCGACGAGACGATCAAAACGGTATACGGATATCAGTGGTACGATTTAATTATAAAATTCAAAATTTTCTACTACGGAAAATGCATGAAAATCGCAGAAAAGTAAGATCGACGGAGCTAAAGATGTCCGAATTTGGAAAAACGACAAACTGACATCTTGTTCAGAAGATGGTTTAGAATTTTTCTATGTAAAAATATTTTGGATTTGAAAACGTTTATTTTCATCGCTTTTTAACTGATTAAATTGACGTAAATTTACGCGCGAAATAAACTTTCATATTTTCGGACGAAAATTTACAAATTGCTATGTTTAACTAGACGCATTCCAAATATAAAATTTATATTTCAAAATTTTATCATTTTAAAATTCCACGAAATTTCAAATAATAACGTTATTAAAACCGGTCAAATTTACGGGGTGTTACACTCTCCCCCACTCAAAACTTTTCGTCCTCAAAAAGGAAGGAAGTAGGAGAATAGAAACAAGCAGAAGAAAATAGACTTGAATTCCAAAATAAAACAATTAATTTAAAGCATATAAATTTCAATTTGAATTAATTTATATTCATCAATTTGTTTTAAATTCAAGATTTTCATTAAATTGATTTGATTTTACATTTATTAATGTTAGATACAAAAGGTTTCTTTCAAATGAAATTCAATTTAAATTCAATTAATTCAAGACATCTCATTAAGTTGATTTAATTTCAATTTATAAATTTTCAAAACAAAAATTTTATTTTATTGACCACATCTATTATTCAATTAACTTATTACTATATTTATTTCTATTATCATTCTATAATCAAATTAAGTGTATAACATTTATTATACGCGCTCACATTTTATTTATAAAGACATTTTATATTATATTTTATCCAATTTTCTTAAATTAACAATTCCAAAGATCATAAATTTGAATGGTCATTTATTATAATCATACTTTATTTGACAAATTTTAATTCTTCTTTAATCCAAATTATTATTAAATTTATTCTATCTAATATATCATATCACATATATATTAAGTATATTTACATTTATTTTAACTACTCAAATTTATTTAAAAATTCCTTTAACATCATTTTATACTGTATAATATTAAATTACATAATTATCTTTTGAGAATTTAGGTAAGTTGTATTGAATGCTATTGAGTATTATACAAGTAAATTTCTAATTTAATTATTCAGGCTTAAATTTTTATTCAAAATTTCGATTTCATTTTATAATTGATATTTATCCTTTAACATAAATTTAAGAATTAAATTTTCGAGTAACTAAAATTTATTTAGAGATAAATAAATATATATAATATATCAAATCAGATTTAAATCATATATCAATATATATATTACAAATCAAATCATACTTTAAGTAATTCAAATCAATTTTATTTTCAAAACAAGCCGTAGCAAAGCTACAGAATAGTCTCTCCACTTCGAAAATCGAAAATGAATGTCGATGATGCGGCCGTCATCACCGGAATTATTTTCCAGCGACAAAAGAGAAGAGCTCTAATTTAATCATTCAAATTCTTTGGAAACTATTTCTATTCGAAGATATTTTAAACTACATACATTTTAAAACTTTAAAACCATAGTTCAAAATTATCGGAAATTAAATTCTCAAATTCTAGTTTAAATTCACTTCAAATTCCAATCAAATTATACCCAAGTTTTATAAATTCGTTTATTTATATTGCAATAGTCAATGGTTTACAACAATAATCAAACATTATTATTTTCAACAATCAATTCATTAACTATTTTATTTTAGAAAATTTATACTTATATGTAATAAAATCATTCAATACTATTTTATTTACCAAAATCGAAAATACTACTATGTCAGTTTGCTCTATTCAAGTATTTTGGAAATCCTATGGATAGCGTTGATCAGACGAAACGATCAAAATCCCAAATCAACATTAACAACTCAAACTACACAATATATAACATTTTAAATATGGATTTACAAATATACTTCCTCGCTCGACAATACGGCAATCGATTTCGAAGCAAGTGTAGAGATTCAAATTTGATAGAAATCAAATCAAAGAGAATTTGGATTCGAAAATAGGTTTGAAACAGAAGATAAGATAATTCAATTAATCGAATCACGAGATGGATAAGCTTATTTAATTCACGGGCAACCTTGACCGGGTCCACCGTAACTTCAAGAATAAGATCGATGCTGAATTTCGAGGTAAATCAACATTCGATCTCAAGGTATAGAATTCAGGTATAGCAGATAATAGATAGCATCGTAAACCTAGGATACAGAATTCTCCGGTAAATCAATGCCTATTGTAAAGGAGTTTCACCCCTTTACAAATCATTCGAAGATTGGCGAGACCGCCGATTTATTATAGATATCATTCGAAGTGGAGTTATGGGATGCTCCAGAATTGGAAGAAGACGAATAGTGAGGGACATGAACGAATTTTGAAACCGCAGGGAACGTTCCAAATTTCAAAGGAATTAAGTCAAAAAGAAGAGATTGAAACTCGAATGAGAGTGATTCTGTAAATACATTTACCATACATGCTAAGTTCTGCCTAGAGCTACCAAAGCTCTGATACCAACTGTAACAACCTGCTATTTTGGACTATTCGCATCCGCACATGTCGGGCTTGAATAATTCAAAATACCGAATTGTTAATTTAAATTTGGCGAAACTCAAATATACGGTAAATAAATAATCACAGAATCACAGACACAGAGTAATAATATGCAGCGGAAGTAAAAGAGATAGTAGTTCATGAAGCTACTATATATATATATAACAGAGTTGAATAAGTTACAACAGAAGTCTCGAATACAATAGACAAATACAAGTATCAGAATACATCACTGGAATCAACTGAATATCTAAAAGCTGGATAGATAGCTGGATCTCAAGCCGAAGCTCCAACTCCAAAGGTGTGTCTCAAAAGCTGAACCACTCAGTCTGACCCGAGCGTAAAGCAAAACACAAAACACTCGAGTCAGGATTAACATTCTCATATCAATAAATCCAACTCAAGTGAAATAACAATTGAAATACAAGTAACTCAAAGGACGTTGGAATAACCATCCTCTAAGGATCCGTTAAACTATATACTATGTAATAATATACGCTAAATAGATAATGTCTATCAGTAATATAAAATATCAAAATAGTGTTAAGGCGTTACCATTATTCCCCTTAACACATTTTATATAAGCGTTATAGTCTATACGGCACTGTAAACTCCACCGTAAACTGGTGGGATATCAGGGAGTACTCCATAGGTATAACACAAAACAAATTCGTAGTGGTCGCGTATATAGGGATACAAGTATGACAAGGCACATGAGGCAATACCCAAGGTAGTGAAACTACCGCTCTCCTGATCCGGACGCGTCGCCGCAACGATCGCAACACCGTGAAACAACACTCCCAAAAGTACGAGGGTGCACCAATCAATAACAAGTAATTAGTAGTAGTTACGAAGAAGTGTGTTCGCTCGAGGTGGCTAACCCCATTTGGCCCGGCACAGCTCCTGATTTTAGTCATTTCCAATTTGACACAAGTGTCAAGGCTATCCATTATCGTTCTCTTTCTTCAGTCATCACGTACATCATTCCAACCACTTCATTCTGGATCATCACTCCACGTATAGTTATTAAAGTGGTATTCGGTTTAGATAGAGAGTATATCCATAACCGATTCCGGTCTCTTTAATAACTTTCGTAATTATTACACCGATTGGTCGTTTAGTAAATTTCAAACCAAATCAATTTCAATTTCAATTTCAATTCGTAAATCAACATTTCGTTTGTCTTTCTAAATCAATTTCCAAAGTTTACGTTTCAAAACTTCCAAATTACCATTTCAAAATCTTATAATTCGATTTCAACTTTTATTTAATAGTTCAAATATTGATTCAAGTTCATATATACATTTCATTCCGAAATCATTAAAATGGTTAAATTTTCATTCAAATCAATTTAAATTCATTTATCGACTTCATTCCATATTCATTAAGTAAATTTTTCATTCAAACAACTTCTATTTAAATTCCAATTCATTTAAATCAATTACTTACACTCAACTTCATTATATGAAACATCAAATTGAAATAAATTAAATTCGTCAATCAAGTTTCTTAAATTACAAGTCTTATATTTATTCCAATAAATCACCTTTTTATTTCTTGTTAAAGAAATTCAATTTCACTTATTTATTGACTTCGTTACAAATTTCAAACTCAATTAATAAAGAACTAAATTTCACATAATCGAGAAGTTTCGATTTCACTTATTATCTTACTTAAATATTTTTCCAAACTGCATAAATAAAGAAACCCCATTTCATTTATTAACGAAGATCAAATTCACTTAATCAAAAGTTCGATTTTCTCTTATCAAAGAATTCAATTTTTATTCAATTATCAAATACTTCAATCTTATTCAATTATTTAACAATTTCAATCTTAATTATTAATAATTTCAAAACTTAATAATTACAAACTAGATTATCAATTCAAACTTAATTATTAAATCATTTCCACTTTTTTATGAATTCAAACTTAATCATCAAATCATTTCAACTTAATTCTAAATTCAACTTAATAATTTCAAACTTAATTATAATTTCAAACTTAATTATAATTTCAAATTTAATTTATAAATGATTTCAAACTTAATAATTTCAAAACTCAATTATTACTAATTCCAAATTATTTATTTATAATTCTAAATTTAATTATTATATAATTAAATTTCAAACAACGTTCTTTCATCAATTTCTACGTTAATATTTGTTTCAGATTTCAATCTTTACATTTACCTTTCAAAGATTCTAATTCCAACTTCATTTCGAAACTTATTCTTTGCTCGAATGAAATCATTATTTTATTTTTTAAATCAAATTACTGGCCAATCGGATTTTATTTAATTCTCTATCCTAGGTCAAATTCATTTTGGGTATTTATCATTTCAACCCGATTCCAATTTCAATTCAAGATCAAGCATAATAAAGGAACTAGCAGTGTGATAACTGAGATGGCGTCAAAGTAAATAAACAAGCAATAACAACAATCCATAACAATTCAATAATTAATTCAAATAATCCTGAAATAATCATATTAATTCACATTGTTGTTTGTCCAAATTAATATAATTATTTCTAGAATCTACACTATCATTTCATGTAGATTAAAGATTTTTTACATTATGGTTTTTCCACTTGTCGTTCAATTTCAATTTCAAATTTAATACTACAACAATTAATCCAATATTCGTTCAAAGGTTCAAAGTATAATTTATCAAATTCTACGTGTCAATTAACTTAACAATTAAATGGGGTCATATTATTCAAATTAACTAATCAAATTCAACACATTTGTTGATTCACATTTTTAAACAATCCTACGTCAAATTCAATTGCATAATATTTATCACTTTATACGTTTCAAATTTAACATCCAATATAAACAACACACGATCAATCAATTATCAACCAAACTGTATTATCATCGCATAAATAATTAACAGATAATGGTGTCAGATGTCATAGGTGAACTGATACATGTAAAATAGCATATATAACGGTGTAAATAACTAACAGCAGCATATTTCAAATGTCGTTTCAATTGAAATCAAATTTAATAAATTAAAGAACATTAATCGTGAGTGATTGCTCACCTTTCGAGGCTAGAGTATACAGAATATGACACAAAATTGAGTTGCAAACCCAAGCACGAATTCTGAACCAAAGTGAGAATGGCACGAATCTCAAAACAAGGCTGATAAAAATCGATGAAATAAATCAGAATCAATTAGATAAAAACAAAAATATTATATTAAATTTCAAATCAATGTTAAATTTAAACACGTATTAAATGAAATATATATATTTCAAAATCATTGTTGTTGTTTTTTTTAGACACATATAAACAACATATCTTCATAATAAATTTGAAGCAAATACATATATCTACTCTCCAATTATTTATATTAGTGTAAGTATAATATATCATAATTATATGGATATACCTATTTTCGAAATATTAATATAACAGTATACTTAAAGTTCCTACAACACACCCGCTATAACAACTTTATATATAAAAGACTACAACAACTTATAATTTATAGTGTAGACTACTGTAACTTTATACAATAAAACTTAACATGCAGACTAAAACAGCTTATATATATATGGCTATTCAGCTATATGCAGACAAGTCCAGTAAATATGTGCCGACCTGTCTTCACAACACTATATATATACAATTGCGTGTGTGAGCTATTTATTTATGCAAACAACCACCTATGCATGATATCAAAAATATATGCAGAATCAATACATGATATATATGCGGACCATATCTATGAACAGATGCCTGCCTGCCACATCAAATAAAGTATATATAGACATGTATCTACATAAAAATATGATAAAGTAAATATCAGATTGTTTAAACAACCTATACTATTTATAAAATCCTTCGAATGCAAAATCATTGAACTGCAATCTTTCGAAATGTATGCAGACTATAAAATCTTACAACCTTTTCATACTAAAATATGATATTGTAAAACACAACAAACCCATACTGTAACTTCTTTAACTCATATAAACTTGCAAACACTTAAATGGATAAATACTCTGTACCCTACAAATTTCAAAACCCAAAATAAAGTACATGTACATACAATAACAGTCTCACGCGTACCCATATATTTCCAATATAAATATAATCTATAATAAATACCGCTTTCTATATACAATGAACTACCGTACGAATTATGATATATGTTAAAGTCCACATGGAACACTTCTCTTATCTGTACCCTCTCTTTTTTTCTTTTTTTAAAAATAAATAAATAAATAAAATAAAATAAAACATCTTACGTAAGACTGACGGAGAGGCTCGGCCGTTCAAGAGGTGGAGGATGGAATGCACGCACAGTGCACAACAATGGCCGAGCACAAATGGGTGCCGCTGATGATTGTGGAAGGAGGCAAAAGTGGCTGCGCTTCGGGTTGCTTGCGTGGGTTTGGTTTGGATGGAGGGGTGTGGATACTGTCGGCAGTCGGCAGTGGGTGTGGAAACTGTCGGCAGTGGAAACTGTCAGCAGTGGTTCAGGGAACGTGGAGGAAGAGAGGGGAGGATGATGGAAAATGGGGCCATGCGGAGTTAGTGGAATGTGGTAAGACGGTCTCGGCATGGGACAGGTAGGTAGAAGGTGGTGGAAACGCAGGTAGGTGGATGATCAACGGTCTCGGCTTGAGGTTGGTCGGCAAGATACGGTGTTGGTTCGGTCAGTGCTCGGAGGGATGATGGCTGACGTGGGGTGCCGGTGATGTTCGAGGGCGGAGGAAGTTAGTTGGGAGAGGAAATGCATGGCTTGGTTTCAGGTCACATGAGGAAGAAGGGGAAAAACATGTGGAGGTGTTTTGATGATAAGGTGGCAAGTTGTTTCAGAGAGAGGTATAACAAAGCTATCTCTGTCATACAGAATAAAATGATACAGAAGAGAACGTTTGAAACTGAATGTAAAAGGAAAGAAACAGACCGCATTGTAAAGGCAACGTATTAATCGTCAGCCACGTGAATTTAGAAATTCAGAAATGCAAAGAGCTGTTGGCTTTTAATCTTTGGGAAATTTGAATAGGCAGAGCAATTCAAAAGTTCACGAAACCAAAAGATTTTAAGATCGATATCGATGCGAATCGTTTATCGCAGATTTCGCACGTAACGGAACAACAAAATACAAAAACAAATATACTATAAAGATCAGCGCGACGAGACGATCAAAATGGTATACGGATATCAGTGGTACGATTTAATTATAAAATTTGAAATTTTCTACTATGGAAAATGCATGAAAATCGCAGAAAAATAAGTTCGACGGAGCTAAAGATGTCCGAATTTGGAAAAACGACAAACTGACATCTTGTTCAGAAGATGGTTTAGAATTTTTCTATGTAAAAATATTTTGGATTTGAAAACGTTTATTTTCATCGCTTTTTAACTGATTAAATTTACGTAAATTTACGTGCGAAATAAACTTTCATATTTTCGGACGAAAATTTACCAGTTGCTATCTTTAACTAGATGCATTCCAAATATAAAGTTTATATTTCAAAATATTATCATTTTAAAATTCCACGAAATTTCAAATAATAACGTTATTAAAACCGGTCAAATTTACGGGTTGTTACACACTCCCCCACTCAAAACTTTTGTCCTCGAAGAGGAAGGAAGTAGGAGAATAGAAACAAGCAGAAGAAAATAGACTTGAATTCCAAAATAAAACAATTAATTTAAAGCATATAAATTTCAATTTGAATTAATTTATATTCATCAATTTGTTTTAAATTCAAGATTTTCATTAAATTGATTTGATTTTACATTTATTAATGTTAGATACAAAAGGTTTCTTTCAAATGAAATTCAATTTAAATTCAATTAATTCAAGACATCTCATTAAGTTGATTTAATTTCAATTTATAAATTTTCAAAACAAGAATTTTATTCTATTGACCACATCTATTATTCAATTAACTTATTATTATATTTATTTCTATTATCATTCTATAATCAAATTAAGTGTATAACATTTATTATACGCGCTCACATTTTATTTATAAAGACATTTTATATTATGTTTTATCCAATTTTCTTAAATTAACAATTCCAAAGATCATAAATTTGAATGGTCATTTATTATAATCATACTTTATTTGACAAATTTTAATTCTTCTTTAATCCAAATTATTATTAAATTTATTCTACCCAATATATCATATCACATATATATTAAGTATATTTACACTTATTTTAACTACTCAAATTTATTTAAAAATTCCTTTAACATCATTTTATACTGTATAATATTAAATTACATAATTATCTTTTGAGAATTTAGGTAAGTTGTATTAAATGCTATTGAGTATTATACAAGTAAATTTCTAATTTAATTATTCAGGCTTAAATTTTTATTCAAAATTTCGATTTTATTTTATAATTGATATTTATCCTTTAACATAAATTTAAGAATTAAATTTTCGAGTAACTAAAATTTATTTAGAGATAAATAAATATATATAATATATCAAATCAGATTTAAATCATATATCAATATATATATTACAAATCAAATCATACTTTAAGTAATTCAAATCAATTTTATTTTCAAAACAAGCCGTAGCAAAGCTACAGAATAGTCTCTCCACTTCGAAACTCGAAAATGAATGTCGATGATGCGGCCGTCATCACCGAAATTATTTTCCAGCGACAAAAGAGAAGCGCTCTAATTTAATCATTCAAATTCTTTGGAAACTACTTCTATTCGAAGATATTTTAAACTACATACATTTTAAAACTTTAAAACCATAGTTCAAAATTATCGGAAATTAAATTCTCAAATTCTAATTTAAATTCACTTCAAATTCCAATCAAATTATACCCAAGTTTTATAAATTCATTTATTTATATTGTAATAGTCAATGGTTTACAACAATAATCAAACATTATTATTTTCAACAATCAATTCACTAACTATTTAATTTTAGAAAATTTAAACTTATATATAATAAAATCATTCAATACTATTTTATTTACCAAATTCGAAAATACTACTATGTCAGTTTGCTCTGTTCAAGTGTTTTGGAAATTCTATCGATAGCGTTGATCAGACGAAATGATCGAAAACCCAAATCAACATTAACAACTCAAACTACACAATATATAACATTTTAAATATGGATTTACAAATATACTTCCTCGCTCGACAATACAGCAATCGATTTCGAAGCAAGTGTAGAGATTCAAATTTGATAGAAATCAAATCAAAGAAAATTTGGATTCGAAAATAGGTTCTAAACAGAAGATAAGATAATTCAATTAATCGAATCAGGAGATGGATAAGCTTATTTAATTCACGGGCAACCTTGACCGGGTCAACCATAACTTCAAGAATAAGATCGATGCTGAATTCCGAGGTAAATCAACATTCGATCTCAAGATATAGAATTCAGGTATAGCAGATAATAGATAGCATTGTAAACCTAGGATACAGAAGTCTCCGGTAAATCAATGCCTATTGTAAAGGAGTTTCACCCCTTTACAAATCATTCAAAGATTGGCGAGACCGCCGATTTATTATAGATATCATTCGAAGTGGAGTTATGGGATGCTCCAGAATTGGAATAAGACGAATAGTGAGGGACACGAATGAATTTTGGAACCGCAGGGAACGTTCCAAATTTCAAAGGAATTAAGTCAAAAAGAAGAGATTGAAACTCGAATGAGAGTGATTCTGTAAATACATTTACCATACATGCTAAGTTCTGCCTAGAGCTACCAATGCTCTGATACCAACTGTAACAACCCGCTATTTTGGACTGTTCGCATCTGCACATGTCGGGCTTGAATATCGAATTGTTAATTTAAATTTGGCAAAACTCAGATATACGGTAAATAAATAATCACAGAATCACAAACACAGAGTAATAATATGCAGCGGAAGTAAAAGAGATAGTAGTTCATGAAGCTACTATATATATATATAACAGAGTTGAATAAGTTACAACAGAAGTCTCGAATACAATAGACAAATACAAGTATCAGAATACATCACTGGAATCAACTGAATATCTAAAAGCTGGATAGATAGCTGGATCTCCAGGCGAAGCTCCAACTCCAAAGGTGAGTCTCAAAAGCTGAACCACTCGGTCTGACCCGAGCGTAAAGCAAAACACAAAACACTCGAGTCAGGATTAACATTCTCATATCAATAAATCCAACTCAAGTGAAATAACAATTGAAATACAAGTAACTCAAAGGACGTTGGAATAACCATCCTCTAAGGATCCGTTAAACAATCTACTATGTAATAATATACGCTAAATAGATAATATCTATCAGTAATATAAAATATCAAAATAGTGTTAAGGCGTTACCATTATTCCCCTTAACACATTTTATATAAGTGTTATAGTCTATACGGCACTGTAAACTCCACCGTAAATTGGTGGGATATCAGAGAGTACTCCATAGGTATAACACAAAACAAATTCGCAGTGGTCGCATATATAGGGATACAAGTATGACAAGGCACATGAGGCAATACCCAAGGTAGTGAAACTATCGTTCGCCTAATCCGGACTGGTGAGAACGCATCGCCGTAACGATCGCAACACCGCGAAACAACACTCCCAAAAGTACGAGGGTGCACCAATCAATAACAAGTAATGAGTAGTAGTTACGAAGAAGTGTGTTCGCTCGAGGTGGCTAACCCCATTTGGCCCGGCACAGCTCCTGATTTTAGTCATTTCCAATTTGACACAAGTGTCAAGGCTATCCATTATCGTTCTCTTTCTTCAGTCATCACGTACATCATTCCAACCACTTCATTCTGGATCATCACTCCGCGTATAGTTATTAAAGTGGTATTCGGTTTAGATAGAGAGTATATTCATAACTGATTCCGGTCTCTTTAATAACTTTCGTAATTATTACACCGATTGGTCGTTTAGTAAATTTCAAACTAAATCAATTTCAATTTCAATTTCAATTCGTAAATCAACATTTCGTTTGTCTTTCTAAATCAATTTCCAAAGTTTACGTTTCAAAACTTTCAAATTACCATTTCAAAATCTTATAATTCGATTTCAACTTTTATTTAATAGTTCAAATATTGATTCAAGTTCATATATACATTTCATTCTGAAATCATTAAGATGGTTAAATTTTCATTCAAATCAATTTAAATTCATTTATCGACTTCATTCCATATTTTGATTAAGTAAATTTGTCATTCAAACAACTTCTATTTAAATTCCAATTCATTTAAATCAATTACTTACACTCACCTTCATTATATCAAAACATCAAATTGAAATAAATTAAATTCGTCAATCAAGTTTCTTAAATTACAAGTCTTATATTTATTCTAATAAATCACATTTTTATTTCTTGTTAAAGAAATTCAATTTCACTTATTTATTGACTTCGTTACAAATTTCAAACTTAATTAATAAAGAACTAAATTTCACATAATCGAGAAGTTTCGATTTCACTTATTATCTTACTTAAATATTTTCCCAAACTTCATAGATAAAGAAACCCCATTTCATTTATTAACGAAGATCAAATTTACTTAATCAAAAGTTCGATTTTCTCTTATCAAAGAATTCAATTTTTATTCAATTATCAAATACTTCAATCTTATTCAATTATTTAATAATTTCAATCTTAATTATTAATAATTTCAAAACTTAATAATTACAAACTTGATTATCAATTCAAACTTAATTATTAAATCATTTCCACTTAATTATGAATTCAAATTTAATCATCAAATCATTTCAACTTAATTCTAAATTCAACTTAATAATTTCAAACTTAATTATAATTTCAAATTTAATTATTAAATGATTTCAAACTTAATAATTTCAAAACTCAATTATTACTAATTCCAAATTATTTATTTATAATTCCAAATTTAATTATTATATAATTAAATTTCAAACAACGTTCTTTCTTCGATTTCTAGCTAATATTTCTTTCAGATTTCAATCTTTACATTTACCTTTCAAAGATCTAATTCCAACTTCATTTCGAAACTTATTCTTTGCTCGAATAAAATCATTATTTTATTTTTTAAATCAACATACTGACCAATCGGATTTTATTTAATTCTCTATTCTAGGTCAAATTCATTTTGGGTATTTATCATTTCAACCCGATTCCAATTTCAATTCAAGATCAAGCATATAAAGGAACTTGCAGTGTGATAACTGAGATGGTGTCAAAGTAAATAAACAAGCAATAATAACAATCAATAACAATTCAATAATTAATTCAAATAATCCCGAAATAATCGTATTAATTCACATTGTTGTTTTTGCAAATTAATATAATTATTTCTAGAATCTACACTATCATTTCATGTAGATTAAAGATTTTTTACATTACGGTTTTTCCACTTGTCATTCAATTTCAATTTCAAATTTAATACTACAACAATTAATCCAATATACGTTCAAAGGTTCAAAGTATAATTTATCAAATTCTACATGTCAATTAACTTAATAATTAAAAGGGGCCACATTATTCAAATTAACTAATCAAATTCAACACATATGTCGATTCACATTTTTAAACTATCCTACGTCAAATTCAATTGCATAATATTTATCACTTTATACATTTCAAATTTAACATCCAATATAAACAACACACAATCAATCAATTATCAACCAAACTGTATTATCATCGCATAAATAATTAACAGATAATGGTGTCAGATGTCATAGGTGAACTGATACATGTAAAATAGCATATATAACGGTGTAAATAACTAACAGCAGCATATTTCAAATGTCGTTTCAATTGAAATCAAATTTAATAAATAAAAGAACGTTAATCGTGAGTGATTTCTCACTTTTCGAGGCTAGAGAATACAGAATATGACACAGTTGAGTTGCAAACCCAAGCACGAATTCTGAAGCAAAGCGAGAATGGCACGAATCTCAAAACAAGGCAAGACAAGGCTGATAAAAATCGATGAAATAAATCGGAATCAATTAGATAGAAACAAAAATATTATATTAAATTTCAAATCAATGTTAAACTTAAACACGTATTAAATGAAATATATATATTTCAAAATCGTTGTTGTTGTTTTTTTAGACACACATAAACAACATATCTTCATAATAAATTTGAAGCAAATACATATATCTACTCTCCAACTATTTATATTAGTGTAAGTATAATATATTATAATTATATGGATATACCTATCTTCAAAATACTAATATAACAGTATACTCAAACTTCCTACAACACACCCGCTATAACAACTTTATATGTAAAAGAATGCAACAACTTATAATTTATAGTGTAGACTACTGTAACTTTATACAATAAAACTTAACATGCAGACTAAAACAGCTTATATATATATATATGGCTATTCAGCTATATGCAGACAAGTCCAGTAAATATGTGTCGACCTGTCTTCACAACACAATTTATTTATGCAAACAACCACCTGTGCATGATATCAAAAATATATGCAGAAGCAATAGATGATATATATGCGGACCATATCTATGAACGGATGCCTACCTGCCACATCAAATAAAGTATATATAGACATGTATCTACATAAAAATATGATAAAGTAAATATTAGATTGTTTAAACAACCTATACTATATATAAAATCATTCGAATACAAAATCATTGAACTGCAATCTTTCGAAATGTATGCAGACTATAAAATCTTACAACCTTTTCATACTAAAATATGATATTATAAAACACAACAAACCCATACTGCAACTTCTTTAACTCATATAAACTTGCAAACACTTAAATGGATAAATACTCTGTACCCTACAAATTTTAAAACCCAAAATAAAGTACATGTACATACAATAATAGTCTCACGCGTACCCATATATTTCCAATATAAATATAATGTATAATACATACCGCTTTCTATATATAATGAACTATAGGTACGAATTATGATATATGTCAAAGTCCAAATGGAACACTTCTCTTATCTGTACCCTCTTCTTTTTTTTCTTTTTTTAAAAATAAATAAATAAATAAAATAAAACAAAACATCTTACGTAAGACAGACAGAGAGGCTCGGTCGTTCAAGAGGTGGAGGATGGAATGCACGCACAGTGCACAACAATGGCCGAGCACAAATGGGTGCCGCTGATGATTATGGAAGGAGGAAAAAGTGGCTGCGCTTCGGGTTGCTTGCGTGGGTTTGGTTTGGGTGGAGGGGTGTGGATACTGTCGGCAGTCGGCAGTGGGTGTGGAAACTGTCGGCAGTGGTTCAAGGAACGTTGAGGAAGAGAGGGGAGGATGATGGAAAATGGGGCCATGCGGAGTTAGTGGAATGTGGTAAGACGGTCTCGGCATGGGACAGGTAGTTAGAAGGTGGTGGAAACGCAGGTAGGTGGATGATCAACGATCTCGGCTTGAGGTTGGTCGGCAAGATATGGTGTTGGTTCGGTCAGTGCTCGGAGGGATGATGGCTGACGTGGGGTGCCGGTGATGTTCGAGGGCGGAGGAAGTTAGTTGGGAGAGGAAATGCATGGCTTGGTTCCAGGTCACATAAGGAAGAAGGGGAAAAACATATGGAGGTGTTTTGATGATAAGGTGGCAAGTTGTTTCAGAGAGAGGTATAACAAAGCTAGCTCTATCATATAGAATAAAATGATACAGAAGAGAACGTTTGAAACTGAATGTAAAAGGAAAGAAACAGACCACAATGGAAAGGCAACGTATTAATCGTCAGCCACGTGAATTTAGAAATTCATAAATGCAAAGAGATTTTGGCTTTTATTCTTTGGGAAATTTGAATAGGCAGAGCAATTCAAAAGTTCACGAAACCAAAAGATTTTAAGATCCATATGGATGCGAATCGTTTATCGCAGATTTCGCATGTATCGGAACACCAAAATACACAAACAAATATAGCATAAAGATCAGCACGACGAGACGATCAAAACGGTATACAGATATCAGTGGTACGATTTAATTATAAAATTCGAAATTTTCTACTACGGAAAATGCATGAAAATCGCAGAAAAATAAGATCGACGGAGCTAAAGATGTCCGAATTTGGAAAAACGACAAACTGACGTCTTGTTCAGAGGATGCTTTAGAATTTTTCTATGTAAAAATATTTTGGATTTGAAAACGTTTTATTTTCATCGCTTTTTAACTGATTAAATTGACGTAAATTTACGCGCGAAATAAACTTCCATATTTTCGGACGAAAATTTACCAGTTGCTATGTTTAACTAGACGCATTTCAAATATAAAATTTATATTTCAAAATTTTATCATTTTAAAATTCCATGAAATTTCAAATAATAACGTTGTTAAAACTGGTCAAATTTACAGGTTGTTACACTTTGTGATTGATTTGGTGGCCACACTTGATTTTTTTTATATAGGAGTGTGTTTCGAGGTGGACGGTAGTGGCTGCTATGCGTTCCACCAGGCCGGATGCGTAATTGGTATATCTACTCTGGCATTGCCTAGTTGGGCCCTGTCACGTACCCTAGCGAGACCAATACAAGTTTGATTTGTGTCTTACCTATGGAGTATCCTCTGGTAGCCTTCCGATACTGTATAGAATATTAGCACTATAAAATGTGTTAAGCCGGAAAATATAAAGCCTTAACGCTATTTAAATAGTATACTTTACTTTAGACATTATTATAATAGCGTATATTACTACATAGTTGATAGTTTAACGGATTCTTAGAGGATGGTAATCCCAACATCCTTTGAGTTACTTGTATTTCAGTTGATATTTCACTTGAGTTGGATTTATTGATATAAGAATGTTAATCCTGACTCAAGTGTTTTTGGTTTTGCTTTACGCTCGGGTCAGACTGAGTGATACAGCATTTGAGACTCACCTTTGGAGTTGGAGCTTCGTTTGGAGATCTATCTATCTATTAACCTTGCAGTTGTTTCAGTTGATTCCAGTGATGTATTCAGGTTTTTTATTTGACTATTGTATTTGAGACTTCTGTTGTATCTTGTTTAACTCTGTTTATATATAGTAGCTTCATGAACTATTATTCATTTGTTTCCACTGCTTATTGTTACATTACTTTATGTCTTGTGATTTTGTGATTATTTTATTTACTGTATATGCTAAGTTTTGCCAAATACAAATTAACAATCTAGTATTTTAAACAATTCAAATCTGGTACGTGTGGATGCGAATGGTTGAAAATATCAGGATGTTACAAATTAACACCAAAATCTTGAAGTGTTTGTTGCATATAAATGACTTGAGCACAAGCTAGGGCAGTAGAAATGCCTCACAAGTTGAAAGTGAAACACAATTTTGTTTCTTGCCAAACCAAGAGACTAAGGATAGTCCGAAGAAGTGACAAGTCCTACTAGTACTTTTTGGATCCGTCCAACATCCTCCAAAGTCAGCGTTACTATATGAAACTAACTCGAAAGGACATTCTTTCGGATAGAATAGTCCAAAATCTTTGGTTTTGTTTAGATAACGCAATATGTGTTTTACTGCTTGCATATGTGATTCTGTAGGATTTGCTTGGACCCGTGCACATAAACAAACACCCATCATTATGTCAGGTCTAATAGCAGTTAGATAAAGTAATGATACAATTATACTTTGATATAATTTTCGGTCAACACTTTTGCCATCTTCATCTCTATCGAGATGAACTGTTGTACTCGCTGGAGTTGATTTAGCAGAAGGATTTTCCATATTAAAGCGTTTAACTAAATTATTAAAATATTTTTCTTGATTAATAAAAATTCCATTTTCTATTTGTTTAATCTATAATCCAAGAAAATAAGATAATTCTCCCGTATGTGACATTTCAATTTCTTTGGTCATTATTTTTAAAAATTCCTGACATAATTTTTCATTTGTAGAGCCAAAAATAATATCATCTACATAAATTTGAATAATTAAAATATCCTTTTAGTTCTTTTAATAAAAAGAGTTTGATCAACCTTCCCAATTTCAAAACCAGAATCTATTAGATGGCTCTTAAGACATTCATATCAAGCACGGGGTGCTTGTTTTAGACCGTATAAGGCTTTCTTAAGTTTATAGACGTGGTCTGGAAATTTTTCATATCTGATTAATGGAGGTTGTTCAACAAAACATTTTCTTTTATATAACCATTTAAGAAAGCACTTTTAACATCCATTCGATAAAGTTTGAAATTATTAAAACATGCAAAGGCCAGTAAGATACATACTGCTTCAAGTCGTGCAACTGGAGCAAATGTTTCTTCATAGTCAATTCCTTCTTCTTGATTATATCTTTGTGGAACTAATCTAGCTTTATTCTTAGTTATATTACCTTGTTCATCTACTTTATTTTTGAAGACCCATTTTATACCAATGACTTTTTGATCACTTGGTCTAGGAACTAGTTTTCAAACTTTGTTTCGTTCGAACTATTTTAGCTCTTCTTGCATAGCTATAATCCAACAGTCATCAGTAGATGCTTCTTTTGCATTTTTAGGTTCGATTTTAGAAAGAAAAGCAATATAGCCGATTTGATTAAGTTGATTTCTAGTTCTAACATTTGAATCAATTTCTCTTGTGACATTTTCTATCGAGTGATCTCTAAAATCCTTGAAGGATATCTTAATTCATCTTCATTATGAACAATGTTTTCATTTTCTTCAAAATTATAAACAATGTTTTCATCTTCTTCAAAATTATTTTGGGTAACCGTATTTGTGACCTTCTTAGGTATATCTTCGTCATCCTTAAAATTATTATTAAATTTGAAATTTTCATCGAATGAAACATGAAGTGTTTCTTCGATTTATTTTGTTCTTTTATTGAAAATTCGATAAGCTTTGCTTCGTTCTGAATATCCTACGAAGATTCCTTCATCGGATTTTGGATCGAATTTTTCAAGTCGATCTTTTGTGTTTAAGATAAAACATTTTGAACCAAAAGTTTTGAAATATGAAATGTTTAGTTTTCTTTGATTAAAAAGTTCATATGGAGTGTGTTTTGTTAAAGGTCAGATGGAAACACAATTTAGAACATAGCAAGCAGTTGCTACAGCTTCTACCCAGAAATATTTTGGTAATGAGTTTCCATTTAACAAAGTTTTGGCACATTCTTGTAACGTTCTATTTTTCCTTTCTACAACTCCATTTTGTTGTGGTGTTCTAGGAAATGAAAAATTATGGTAAATTCCATTTCTATTATAAAAATATTCAAATGCTTCATTTTCAAATTCACCTCCATGATCACTTCTAATATTCTTAGTTTTTAAATTTTTGAGATTTTGAATTCTCTTTGCAAAATTCTTGAAATTTCCAAAAGTATCACTTTTATTTTTTAAGAAAATAGTCCATGTATATCTTGACAAATCATCTACTATAACAAACACATATTTACTATGGTTTATAGATTGAATTTTAGTTGGACTAAAGAGATCTAGATGTAATAGTTCTAGTGGTTGTATAGTAGAAATATTTTTCTTTAATTTAAAGGATGATTTTGATAATTTTTGCAATTAACAAGCATCACAAATATTGTTTTCTTTAAAGTTCATTTTTGGTACACCTTTTACTAAATTATATTTAGATAATTTATTTATAATTTTGAAATTAATATGACAAAATCTTTTGTGCCATAACCAAGGATCATTTTCTTTGGCTATTAAGCACATATTTGTATTGTGATTTATATTCTTATTTAAAACATAAATATTTTTATCTCTAAAACCTTTCAAAAATAAGATTTTATTTTGATCAAGAATGCTACACTTATTTTCAGGAAAGGAATTATTGAATCCTTTGTCACATAATAGGCTGATACTAAGTAAATTATGCTTTAAATTTTTAACTAATAAGACATCTGTAGCAAGAGGTGAATTAGATATACCGTTATTGCTCACATCGCCTTTGCCGATGACATATCCATCGGAATTATCGCCAAATGTGAGAGAACCTCTATCTGAGTAATTAATGTTTGTTAGCATCCCTTTGTTTTCCTGTCATGTGTTTGAGCAACCACTATCAAGCATCCATTTTCCTCTCTTTTTGGATGGCACCTCGTCTTTTGTGGCCATAAAGAAAATGTTGGCATGTTCTAAATCACTGTCCGATTCGATGAAGATGATTCTGCATCGTCCCATGTGAGAGAGAAATCTTTCTTCTTGAATCTGTCTTTTTGTGCTTATACTTGTCTTTCTTTTTCTCAGGACAGTCTTTCTTGACGTGACCTTTCTGGTGACATTCATAACATTCTAGAGCAGAAGATGATGGTTTGTTGCTGTTGTTATCGTTGCTGGAATTGTTCTTGTTATTTCTAAATTTGTTGTTCTTTTTAAATTTCAAAAACTTTTTGAAATTTTTAGCAATGAACGCCATATCTTCTTCATCTGAATCTGATTCTTCTTTTTCTGCCTAGAATGCTATATCTTTCTTATCTTGATCCTGTACTCGTTTTTCCTGGAGATTAACTTCATAAGACATTAGATTTTCAATCAACTCTTCTAGTTTTATGGTCGAAATGTCGTTAGCTTCTTCAAATGCTAAGACTTTTCATTCCCACTCATCCGTTATTGAGTTGAGGTTTTTTGAAACAATATCAAAATCTATGTAAGTTTCTCCTAATGCTATCAAAGAATGATATATATCTTGAAATCTAGAGTACATTTCATTGATAGTCTCATCTTGCTTCATTTTAGAATTCTACAACCGATTTTTGAGCATAGGAATTTTACTTTGTTTGACTTTGCTAGTTCCTTCATTTGTAACTTTAAGTGTACGTCAAATTTCATGAGCAGTTTCACATATGCTTATTCTATTAAACTAATTTTTGTCTAATGCACAATATAACATATTCATAGATTTAGCATTTGCAGTAGCATCTAATTTTTTCGTGTTAGGCCATGTTGAATATTAGTAGTAAGAATAATATATTCAGATTGCATAATGTTCCAGATTTCATAACTACTCGCTTGTATATAGACTCTCATTCTAATAGCCCAATAGTTGTAGTTCATTCCATTAAAGAGAGGTGGCCGAGCAGTAGATTGTCCTTCTAAAAAGGTAGTGTAAGAAACTATGCTGGTGTTGTTTTCCTTATTAAATCAATATCAGATAACTATGTCATGGTTATATGACGATCTTGCTATGATACCAAATGAAAGTGTCTGTGCTATAGGATCGTGTAATATGGATAAACTACTTGTGCGGAAAGTGAGTAAATAATTAAAGCAGTAAAGTACATAACACTAGAGATTTTTTGTAGTGGTTCGAACACCCATTCTATGTCTAGTCCCAGAATCCTTTTGGAATTAAGCTAGCAACCCTCACTTAACTAGGAGGAATAGGTTTACACCACCTGAGCAACCAAACAAGACTTCTACCACCTAAGCAACCAAACAGTGCTTCTACCGCCTGAACAACCGAACAAGACTTCTTTACAAATAACAAAAGTATCTGACTGTAGTATGCTCTTTTAAATAGCACTGATAAGTCAATTAAGTACAATCTTCCTATAATCTTCTTCTTTATGATATATAGTGTAATGTGCTTTGAGAATTGTGGAAGATAGAGTGGACAATGATCAGAGAATGTAAGCAGTTTGAGTGCAGTTTGAAAATATAAAATAGATAAGAATTCAAGAAACTTAAAACTAGTTTTTGGTCAAATGTATGTTGAATTCTGAAATCTATTTATAGAGATTAAAAAGTTGCAACCATTATTGTAAGGTAATAATGAAAAGAAATAGGTGGAATTGTTGGTTTGAATGTGTTTCTCTTTAATGAAGAGAAGTGTTTTTTCATAAAATAGCCGTTGAAAAATATTCAACCGGTTGAATGGATTTATTAAGCCTTCTAAATTTTGAAAATCGAAAACAACAAAGAAATAGGCGATTTTTGGCCTAATTTAGCCGGCTGAATAAAGTCATTCAGTCATCTGTATGTTGCGAAACCATAAAAGTGTTTCAGCAATCAAACGGCTGAATTAACCTATTCAGCCTACTGTTTCAGCCTTTTGTGCAAGGTAGTGCATGTGTGTACATGTTTATATATATATATATATATATATATCATTTCAGTAGAGATTTTAACATATTACTAAATGACACAAAGACTCTAGACAAAGGACTATCAGCTTTAAAACATTCTGAATATGAATCTTCAATAAATCTCATGCATAATTGATTAGTACACAAAAATATTTGTCTACATAGTTTATCACAATCAAAACGATGTAAAATCAAGATTCCAACAACTAGTTCCCTATCATGTTGGAAATCCAAACCAATAAGAGATTTACGGTTTTGATTATAGTCCCACAATAGTTGTAATGACTTGCAAACATTTTAGCTACCCATTTCTGGTATCATATATTCCGTTGGCCTAGTCCATGTATATTACCTTAGACTTACTCCAGATATTGGTATCCTATTTGAATAAGTTTATTTGAAAGTGTTTTTAAAAGAATGTCATTAAAAATAATAGCAAGTGTATTTTGGTATAAAGTGTTTTGGTTATCATAATGTAAAAACCCATCTGTGTTTATATGTGAGTGTGGTCTAATGAGATACCCTTCTTTTCATAGGTTTTGATAATACAGTCGTTTTAAATTTCGAGTATCTCACGCTAGTTTATCAAGCCTGATCTGGGTATTTTTAATACAAGGGTCAGATTCGAGTAGTTTCAGGTTTAGTTGAAGACGGTTGGTGTTTCCAAAGGAGAGATGAAGACCTTCATCATCGTATGGACGTATTCTATTATCCGCTACATCTATTTAATTTGTTTTGTTGTTTATCAGCATTTGTAAGGGTAGGTTTGTAACTGTCCAAGATGAATCTAGGTTAGACTTTGATATTGTATTTTAAAATTTTCCGCTATAAAGATTATTATTGAAATAATATATGTTATTCCATTCGTGTGAGATTCTGTTCTATCTTTATTTTCTTTCTACCCTTAATGATCCGCTTATTCATGCAATTTGAATTGGACATGTGTGGTTTATTATCGATTCAAAAGGTACGGAAAAATAGGTCATTACATTTGGTATCAAAGCTGAAGGTTAAGTGTGAACCTTGGCTTTGGTAGGGTAAAGACTCATCAGAGATTGGATTATAATACCCTAGGATGAGTAATTCATAAGAGAAAGTGTTTGTAATATCCTAGAATGAGTTTGAGTGTATTATATATGAGTGTGTATTTGTTAGTGACTAATAAATTGTTTTGTGTTGATTTATCTATTGAGTGATTTATGGATTCTGATCGATGCGCTTAATCACCGTTATCGATGAGGGTTCCTAAACACTTCAACAAGGCGAACCGACATACTGATTTTAGAAAAATTGGTAAATGGAACAATTTTAACTAGGAATATATTATGAATATAAAGTATATATTTTGAAAATTTGTATAGTTAGAAATCCGGATTAGTGAAATTTAAATATGAGCATCTTGTGATTAAAATTTCACAGTTTAACTATAAGATGTTTCATAAAGATAATCGATAATTAAGAAATCTGATAAAGTAATTAAGATCTTTAATACTTATTCCAAAGTAATAAATTAAGAAATGATAATGTTAAGTTACTATCATAAATTGATCAAATGTTTCATTTAAAAGTTTAAGTATAAATACCTTGTGAATTAAGTTTCACGATTTGACTATAAGGTGTTTAATAATAAGATTTATTTAAGGAATGAACATATAAGATAAAAATGTATTTAGATAGTAGAACATAATTATGAAAAATGATAAATGTAAAAGGAATGAGAATTTAAATTTGAGTAATTTAAAAGAACTATGGAAATTTAAATGAAGTTAATTAATATAAGACAAAATGAATTTATAAAATAATTTTTATAAAGTAATCTCTAAAGGATTTTGAAAATGGTCTTATTTTAAATAAAAAGTGGTATTTTATGATAACTAATTCGATTGGCTCGAAAATAAACTTAAAATGGGCAAGAGATGTGTTTGGATGGTAAATACTTCTCTTAAGTATTAGTCTTCTTTTTAAGAGGATATACGATACTATTGGTAGTACCCAATTCCTCAGAGTATTTTGGAGTTACTCGATCTATATAATTTTCTTAATTTATAGAGATAATGTGAATCATTAATTGATAAATTGATTAGTAATCTTTATAAAAGTGTTTTAATCAAAGATAAATTGGGATCGCTAATTGCTAAAATAAAGCGGAATTTCCAATGATTTTGGACAGTCAAAAATTTCCAAATCATACATAACTCAAAGCTAAGAAATTGATAAAAGATTGTGAAATACTCTAAGTAAATGAAAAAAGATAAGGATAATTTATAAATCTGATTTATAAAGAAAAATAAAATTTAAGAGTAAAGAGTATGGGGATTTAAATATGGGAGGCTTTAAAATTTGTTTTTTTTCAAAGGTAGAAAATTAATAATAGTATTAAATAAGAAATAAGTTTTATAACTTATTAATTTGAGATAATAGTAAATTAAAACAAAGTCTAAATTTTTTAGACAGGCGGATTTAAGTAAACTAATTTGAAATTTGAGATTTGTAATACTTTTAGGATGTAAAGTATATCATACAAATATAGATTTAAGTCACAAACTATTATGTAAAATAATGACTCTTTAAAAAGATAATTAAAACTTGAAAAGGTTTTTTAATGAATTCTAGCATTAATTAAGGATTTGGGCTTAAGTCTTTAAAATATGATTGATTTGCATAAGTTATAAGATATAATAAACTTAAGTGATAGTTTTACGAAATGATTTATAAACAATATTAGTATTAAAGAAAATATACTAAAAAAATGTGAATGTGAAAAATAAAGGACGTGAACAAACAGAATTTGGTATAACTGAGAATTAAACCAATAGGAAAAAAATATGTAATTTATACGTAAATCATTTCGTCACATAAATATTGATCTAGTATTCGAGTTTGGAACTTTGAGGTGTTTACAATGGTCCGAAAAAAGGATTTATCACTCGATTCTTGACAAAGAACATTGATGAGGATTTTGGTTAGGTGTTTGAGTTTTCTATCATAGTTTAGAGCTATGCAAGGAAAGCAATGGTTTCTGAGCAAAGAGCCTGATTAAAGTCCGCACTAGAGGATCGGAGGATTGATACTAGTTCGGAAACAAAGTTGTGTATTCAAATAGGAGACCGAATAAGATATTTCATATGGATGATTTGTGTATATTATATGGAATTAAGTTTAAAGATAAATGTTTTGGGCAAACTTTTATTTGGGTAATTTCAAAGACAAAATTCTTTTAAGTGGGGGAGAATGTAACGACCTAGAATTTGAGCACTTTAAAATATACTACTTAAAGTGATTTTAAATGTAAAACAAGTAAGGTTATACGATTCAAATAATATTAGATAGGATTTAGAAAAGAGAAATATACACAAAAATAGTAACATTTTCCTCTATCGATAAAAGAGACAAAATGATGATTTTGGAAAAGTAAGTTTCAATGGTTAACTAAATTATTTTAATTTATTTATGAGCATTAACATTTTTAAACAACATTATACAAATTTATTTTTAAATTTGGTTTACACAAATAAATAGTTTAACTAAAATGTCAAAAGCTGAACGTAAAACATTTTGTCGATTAAAAGTTGTCGCAACGTTGTTGCACCTTTATTTTATTATATAGAAACTTATATTCAAATAGTATAAGTATTAATTAATTCACTAATAAAGTTTACTTTTACTAAACATACTTATAAAATTCTAGAATACAATTAAGAAAAAGTAAGCATAAAAAGACAAACATGTTATTTCAAAGTAAAAAGTAAACATCAAATCAAACCAAACATAATTATTATATTCCTTACTTAATACTTAAGTGAAAATGACATAAAGTATTGATTTGAAATGAGATGTTAAGTGTTTAAAAAATAAGGTCGCTTAAAAAGTAAAGGGTATTTTGGTCTTTTTACAAAATATTATTTTAATCAAAAATTTTTTCTATAAATAAGCATCAACTTTCTCACTTTTTAACACTTCTTCTTCTTCCTTTTTCAACATTTTCTTCCACTCTCTAATGGCTTCTTCTCTTCTCTTTCCTAACTAACTCTTCTTAAAACCACATCAAATCAACTACAAACACCACCAAACTTTGCCAAAGACCTTAGAATACCATTAAAACAAGGTTTAGAATCTAAAAAGTGATGAAATGATGGAGGAAGGGGTGGAATAGGAGGAGGCTGAACCTATGCAGGAAGGAGGAGAAAGTCGTGAAGCTTCGGAGCAAAAAAGAAGAAGGAAGTGCTGTCGGAATCAAAAGGAAAGTCTACGAAAAAGTTTGGCGGAGCGGAACTAATCGTGGGTACTCAAAGTCTTAGTTTGTTTTAATTAAATTTAAGTTGATAGTACATATGTTAAATTAGAAATTAATATATTGAATATTGGATGATAACTTGGTTGGTATTATGGTTGATTATATGATTGTTTATATGGATGATAACTTGTTTGACAAATTATAAGAGAAATGGCTAGTGAGTATAATTAATTAATTAAGAATTAAACACATATAAATATGAATATAGAAATAAATTAGCCTCTTCATGATTTCTAAATATATAAAAAGATTGAAAATGATATTTTAATAATATGATATTATAATATGAAATGAAATGAAAAATGAGTTTGAAATATAAAAATATTGTTTAAAATAAGTTAAAATAGTTCAAATATGGTTTAAAACAAATTTGAAGTGTTTCAGACAAGTTCAGGAGCAATTCACATAATTAGTCAAAATCGAGCTCGTCGCGTAGCGGCCGTTCGTAAATTTCGACCTGTAACTTCAAATTAATGTAGAGAATGATTTTTAAGTCGGATTTCTTCGAAACAAAAATTCTACGGTCCACAATGATAATAGTTTCCCAACGAAGAACGAAAATCAAGATTTCGTCAAGAAGATTTTGAAATATGTCCAAAACAATTTTTAAAAACATTCCGATTTTACAGTTCAGAATCCAAAAAGGGACTTCTTTTAAAATGATATTTTAAAATATTTTAAAAAGCGGTTCTTGGGCTCAGAGAAAAAGTTTGAGAAAAATTTAACTTTAGGGACAAAAGGTTTGCTTTTTAGGTTGAAAGACACTTTTTAGTGTAAATCACAGAATGATAGTTCCAACTATCATTTTCTCAGCACACTAGAAAGTGTCCACAGACTTAAAACAAAATTTGTTCTCCCCGAGACTAATTTTTTTTACAACTTCTTTGTGCCCATTTTCCTGTTTTAAAAATATGATATAAATTTGACAAATCTATTAAAATGGTTTAAAAGATATTTGGAATGGAAAATATGAATTTTCAAATATTAAAAAGTTGTTCAAATCAAATAAGCTTATATGGCACTTTCTACAACACTTTTATGTTGGAAATTCTATAACTTTTTAAATATGAGTTTGAACTTAATGATTTTTCCTAAAATCAATTACGAATGTTTTTGAAAAGGAAAATTAGGAGTTTAAAAGATAATTTAGAATCTTATAATCAATTCGAAAATATATCTAACAAACTGAGTATGCGAAAACAACCAGTACATTTGTCCCCCCATGTGAGATCTGGGAAGATAAAACAAGGTTCTTAACTAAGGTTAGAGATGAAGCAACCAGCGCCCTGAACTTACCTGACCTATGTTTTCCTTTTTTAGGCTAGGGGTGGAATAGATAGAAAGGAAAGTCATGATGCTCTAAAAGATCATATTTAAGTTTTTCCAAGATAAGAGAAAAGAAATAAATTCTTTGAATGTTATTTAACCACTTAACATCTTTTATTCGATGGCTGGTACGAAGGAACCAGGGTCGAAGTTGGGTGATTCCTATCCGAAAATCCCTTCAAACTAATTTTCGAAATAAAACATATTGAAGACAAAGATCGTTGAAACAAAGATATTCATGATGTAGGATTACTTGCCATTAGTCCCTGAAGGTGAAATTTACCATATCTAAGGTGGAAGTCGTGCTCTGTTTTGAAAATCTTCTATTTGCAAGAATATGATTTGAAGTTAAGAAGGAAATCTTTGATTAAGATTTAATGAATGATTTGGGAATATTTTCCCTAAGTTAAAAGTTATAGTTTGAATATAAGAAATCTTTGATTAAAATTTAATGAATGATTTGAAAAGTTTTCCTAAGTAAAAGAGAAAATGATTTGGAATTATTCTAGGATTTAAGAAGGGTTTAAAAAAACCAAATGATTTGATAAATGAGGCTTAATGATTCTATATACACTTGAAAAGAAAATGGAATAAATTGATATTTGATTTATAAAAGATGAAGTAATTGATGGATGATTGGTATCCACATATGAACTTAACATCTTTTAAAGCGAGTATTGGCTTCGAAGGAACCAGAGTCGGATTTGGGTAATTTCTATCCAAAAACCACTTCGAACCAATATATATGTTAGAATGTGAAGACATGTTGAAGATGATGATTATTGAAAACCGTGGATCTTCATAGCGTGAGGACTGTTTGTTCACATGCTCTAGGTCGCTCTCATTATAGAGTTATTTATAGCAGCGGTCTCCTCATCATGGAGGTTTTTTTTGGATTGCAAGGGCTTCACTCCTAGTAAAGGTTGAGGAAAGTGCCTTCAATTTCATGTTGTCCTAGAACAAACTTGTATGGATGAATGTCTGACATTGCATTTTTGAGACACAACATTTGACTTTTATAAATGTACATCTGCTTGGGGGCAGAGAAGGCAACTTCTCTTAGCTTAACACACTTCTCTGAGACGTTCAAAATGATGGTAGTGTGGCATTCAAAGTGGAACCTGTTATGGTCAAAGCATGGTTTTGCATGAAAACCGTGGCTTCGAAGAAATTATGCGTAGCCTCACTAGCCTCACATCCTGAAAGATGATATGGGATACTAGGTTCTCTGACAGATGCAAATTTGAAATAAGTAGTATGTTTGGTGGTGTCCAATATGTTGGGCCCTTTGGGCGGTACATCCCTCAAGGCATTTATTGCCCCATTTAGATAAAGTGGTTAGCTTGAGAAAAGCAGGGAACTACCGGTTATCAGTAGTAGTGTAGCAAGTATAGTTCCAAGTGACTAGTTTGAGAAAAATGATTAAGGCACCGTGGGAACTATGTTTGTTATGCATGCATCGAAGAAAAGGCCACTAGTTCCCTATCTTGTTGGAAATCCAATCCAATACGAGATTTACGGTTTTGATTATAGTCCCAAAACAGCTGTAATGACTTGCCTCAGACTTAGTCCAAATATTGATACCTTATACGAATAAGTTTATTTGAAAGTGTTTTCAAAAGAATGTCATTAAAAATAATATTGTGTGTATTTTCGTGTAAACTGTTTTGGTTATCATAAAGTAAAAACCCATCTTGTTTATATGTAGGCGTGGTCTTATGAGATACCTTCTTTTTAAAGGTTTTGATTGTACAGTCATTTTAAATTTCATGTATCTCACACTGGTTTATCAAGCCTGATCCGGGTATTTTTAATACTCGGGTCAGATCAGAGTAGTTTCAGGTTTAGTTGAAGATGGTTGTAGTTTCTAGAGGAGAGCTTGAGATCTTCATCATTATATGGACGTATTTTATTATCCGCTCCATCTATTTCACTTGTTTTGTTATTTGTCAGCATTTGTAAGGGCAGGTATGATAACTGTCCAGGCTGAATCTAGGTCAGACTTAGATATTGTATTTTAAAATTTTTCACTGTAAAGATTATAATTGAAATAATATACGTTATTCCACTCGTGTGAGATTTTGTTCTGTCTTTATTTTCATTTTACCCTTAATGATCCGCTTTTTCATGTAATTTGAGTTGGACATGTGTGGTTTATTTTTGATTAAAAAGGTATGGAAAAATGGGTCGTTACAACTTTGCTCTATATGTGGGGACCTATATTGTGAACTTTGTTATGTTTTATGTTTTCATGGAGACTGCTTAGTACTTTTTCTTTCAGAAATAAATTTAGGGTAATGTTGTTTTTAATGAAGCTGTTTGGCTATTAATTTTTAATTAGTGAAAGTTCTCTTCCGCTCTAATATTTTAATCATTTTATGTTGTTGCCTTAGTATCTATACTATGTTATGGATTTTTATTTCATCCGACCAACCATGCTTCTAGTCATGTCCGATCTTTAGGGTGCCTAGAGGTGCAGGTGCCACAGTTGGTATCAGAGCTAAGGTTTCGGTAATCCTAAAAATATTTTAAAATAGAAAGGTTTTGAATAATTTTTAACGGATATTCCAAATAATACTTTTAAAAGTATATGTATATATTTTGGAAAGAAATAAATTTTAGAAATGGGAACCTCATATCTATTCCTCCCTATCTATTGAACTATTTATAGAGTACCTAATCCCATCGTTTTAATATCCATATATATATATATATATATATATATATATATATATATATGTCTAAACCAAAAGATATCCCGGAAGTTCTAGGCCTTAATATGCCTGCTTGGTTCAGACATTATTTCAGGCAACTGCATGAGCAGAGCCACCAACCAGGGAAGTTGTTTCGACAGAAAGGGCTCCAGCCCATCCACAGGCATTCTCGATTTTCCCAAGTTATGCAAGGACTACATAGTTTCGGAGGAAAGCCGTTTCCTGGCACCAAGTAAAATACTGAGGCGAGTGCTTGAATCCGTAGTTGTGAGCGGATATTTGGACTTATGGGATTGCACTACTTGGCTTAGAGGTAGTTGGCTTCATGGTAGTTGTAAGAAGAGGCTCTTTGTTGGTGTGAGATTGTGGAGGTTAAGGCTGAGGATGAGGCCGAGGCTGATAATTTGACTTAGGAGGATTTTTAAACTAGGTTCGAGAGGAAATTCTTATCATAGGCAGAAGAGGGAGTGCAGCTAGAAAAATTTATATAGCTCAAGCAAGGGGATATGACAGTTGAGGAATATGTTAATCAATTCAATGAGCTTGGAAGATTTGGACTAGACCCGATCAATACTCCTCACAAGAGGGTGTTGAAGTTCGCTAATGGTTTGAGTCAGCTACTATAGAGTTTGGCGGTGAGCAACTTTAACGACCCGTCTTTCATTCCATAGAAAGATGCATCATTATTAAGCAAGAAAGGGATAAAAAAAGAGACAAGATAGAAAAGAAAGAACTAAACAACATCAGAATCTCACAGCGGAACGAATAAATTATATTACATCACATAAGATATTACATAGTATCTTATATATCAAAGTTATACAGCTTATACATCACATACTAAACAGTTATAAAAGACCTATCTAGTCATTACAACTCAAGTACAATAACTTCATTAGAGTTACAACACAATGGAACCTCTATATATCTACAAATGTTGAACCCTCGTGCTCCATATCTCCTCCAGAAACTCGTTAAAGCTAACCTAAATCCCTTGGCTACTTGTAAATATTTGAGTACCCAAGAATTTAATAAAACAGAAAATAAACTCCGGGTCAGACATATGTCTGGTGTGAGTAAACGGGTTAAAGTTGTTTAACTTTGGAAAACCTTTGAAAACAAAAGGAATCTCATAAGACTTCCCGCACATAAACACGGAAAAGTTTTTACCTTACGATAACCAAAACATTTGATAGAAAATCCAATTATATAATAGGGTCTAGGGTTTTCAAGTAAAATACAGAAATAGCTGGAATGCTTACATCTCATGTTCCAACATAGTTGGGAATGATCAAAACGTACGGCATTATTGGAGATTGGATTCTATACAATGGTTGGGCTGTTGGGATACCGCCCGTCATAGTACTGGTCTACATCAGAGTACCGAGGATCCACCCTAAATCCCATGCAAAACAAGACCAGAACCATTCCTTACTGGATAGTCCCGAGCAAGACAACCCTGTGGTTGGCGCGACAACACACTAAGCCGAATAAAAAGGGACCTCTAGACAGGGGAAAATCTCGTCCTACTTGGGTGCTACCCACTTAGCCTTGCTGCACTTCCCATATTTTAGCTATTTCCGGTTGATGAGGCTTGAGGCTATGATTACTTTTATAGAACACATCTATCTTTGAATGCTCGTCGTCCTCTATTGACGATGTTCTAAAAGCATTCAATCCATACAAGTTCATTCTGGGTACGAACGAAACCGAAGGCACCATCTCGCTACACTCATTTTGGAATCACCGTTAGAGTTAACGACAATAGCCCTTGCACTCTAAATCTCCATCTCGAACCTAAAAGCACTATCTCCATCAAACTCATCTTGGAAACACCCTCAAAGTTTTAACAACGAATAGTTCTTACACTTCGAGTATTCATCTTGAACTCCACTTGAGATTTCACGACCTAACGTTTAATTTGGATCGATGTGGTTTCCGGATATCCAAATTTGGAAATCCGATCTTGGTCTCACCGAAATCCAAAACGCCGTTTTAAAGTCCAAGTTGATTAAGGGTTTAAACATTTTAACTTATGTTCATAATAACATATACAGATAGATGATTCACATTATCACATATAGATAATTCATATCAACCAAACATCTCACAAAGCAGCACATATCACATATCAGAGATATCACACCCAAATCATCCAATATCATTCAATCATCCATAAGCAGGATTGATTCACTCTTAATCAATTTAATTAATCTCTAGTTAAATTAATTACTAACTTTTAATCACTTGGATTACCTTAATCCTGCTTACTTAACATTAATTAATTACCAATTTATTAATGAACCATCTCTAAATTACCTATCTTAATTAATCAACCATGATTAATTATTCTTTGATTACATTAAATGATGATCCCTTAACTATTCATTTTAATTAATCGTTCTTGATTAATTACTCTTTAATTACATTAAGTAATTAACTCTTATTTATTCATTTTAATTAATCATTCTTGATTAATTACAATTTAATTATTTTAAGTAATTAATTCTTAATTATTCATTTTAATTAATCATTCTTGATTAATTACTCTTTGATTACATTAAGTAATTAACTCTTAATTAAGAAAATTAATTATGCTTTAATCAGTCCATTAATTAATCTTTAATTAATCTCATTAATTACATTAATGATCCTCTTAATCAATTAATTACTCTTCTAACTAATTACATTTAATAAGAAATCTTTAATTAATCACATTCACTAATTAGTCTTAATTAATCACATTAATTAACTCAAATCAATCATATTAATTAACTAAGTAAATTAATTACACTAAGTAATTAATCCTTAATTACTTCCATTAAGTAATTATTCCCTAATTACTTCTCTTATGTAATTTCCCTTTAATTAATTACATTTAGTAATTACCTATTAATTACTTACACTAAGAAATCACACATTATTAATTACACGAAGCACTTATACTTAAATCAATTTCTTTAGTGATTATCCCTAATTAATTAACTAATTAATTGTCTTAATTTAATTACCTTAATTAATCATCTCATAATCACTAGATAATGATCTTTAAATTAATTACAATCATTAACTACGCACTAATTACATATATTAAGTAATTATTCTTAACTATAATAAGTGATTAACCTTTAATTTATTTTACTAATTTATTACTCTTAATTAATTACAACCTTAATTAAATAAAGATAAATCCTTTATTGTAATTTAAATACTTCATTGTATCATTAAACTTTATTTGAGAATCATTTTGGAACTAATTACATAATTAATTCTAATATAATTACTTTTAGACAAATAACTTTGAAGAAAACATTTATTTTAGACATTAAATCTTGAAAAACTAGATTTAAAACTTGTTTCAAACTTGTTAAATAGATTTACCATTGAAACTAGATTTACATTCTTTGAAAATATATTACTAGCCTTTTTAAAAACTTATTTAAAAAAAAATTCTTAAATACTTGAACTAGTACATTTATTTTCCTGAAAAAAAATTTACACAAAACATTTGAAAATATTATCATTAAATTAAAGTTTAATACTCTTATATTTTAATTCAAACATCATCTTTTATATTTTGGAAACACTTATGAATTCAATTACATAATTAATCAAATTTTATAATTACTTCTTAAAACAAACAATTTTAACAATTTTTTTGAAAACATCTTAAATTTATATATATATATATATATATATATCTTTAAACTTGGCTAACATCCTTTTTGAAATTAATTGATCAAACCTGCCTTGCTTTTAAACAACTCGAACTTCATTTTCTTAAAATTTTGAAATCTGTACACAGCAAAAATCAAACCAAGCTAGGTACATAACTCTCCCATGCAAAATCCTCAAATTCCCGAGCCACTCGTACCCTCACTTCTTCGAGTCAATCACACAAACGACTTGAGAATAACTCGATCATCTCGAAGCCTTCAATCATCCTAGAAACGATGTGCATGCATGCATGGTACACACCTCCCTTGCCCCCTCTAGCCAATTTCCCGACCATCGTCAAATCGATGTCGACCTCATGTAACCACTCGATCACCTACATCGACGAATTCTTCAACGCAACGAAAATGAACCCAAACATCCAAAGCCTATAACACACCCAGATCGGAAAACCTTACGCCACCGAAAAACAATGCCTCGAGTAACCTCGTCGACTTCATCGAAAAATCTGCTCGACCTCCAGCACTAATTCCCCTTATCGCGATCAACTACGTTGCGCCATAGATGTCGAACGAAGATCGAAATTCTCTTCGACAAAAACCATAACCAAAACCCTAGGTCACCTCTCACGGAATGCCACGACCATCGTAAAAGTCCCAAACTATTTTTCCCGCAATCCCCTACTTCCCATCATCCTCCACCTTGAATTTCGTTCGTTCCCATGCCACCGATCGCGGCGATCGACCAAAAACTCAAAATTGACCATCACTTCATATCACAACAATATCTATAATAAAAATCTCGATTTTACTTCCTAAAATCATCATTTGCCATAACAAATTTGTTTATGTATTCGAATCATAAGATTTAAAATGTTTGTTTTTTCCTTATTTCCAGATCGACACTGTATTTTATATTTATGTAAAAAAATTCTAAATATATGTTATCCCATTTCTTTGTCAAAACTGGAATATTAACAAATTGGCAAGGAATGATGGATATTAAGATTGGAGATCGATTGGAAACAAGGTTGCAATCGATGTCGTCAAAATTTGGCCGGGCTCCGAACGGGACGGAATCGATTGGAGATGATGGTGAGGACTAGGAGAGGCTGTGCTTCAACTTTCAGGTTAATCGGAGTTCGTATGAAGGAGATATGATCGATGCAAGGTAGGAAGAACATGCTGTTCGTATCCATTGGTGCGCAAGGGATGTTTCGTATCGATACATTTCGTATCGATCGGAAGATAGTGGTTCGAATCGATATCGTTCGTATCGATCAGCATAGGTTCGACTCGGTTCTGGTTTGACTCGATGACATTCGTATTGGTCAGGATGGAAAGAGATGGTTCACGCATGCCCGGTAGTTCGTATCCATGGAGCAGCGTCTCATTCGTATCGATCAGGTGGGAAGGCCAGAAGGATTTCGACTCGATAGGAGTAGACCCAGATTGGTAAGAAAGCGTATGGTGGTCTTTTCGTATCGATGCATTTCGCATCGATTGGTTGTTGTCATTTCGTGACAATACCGTTCGTATCGATCAGAGACAGAGCATAGTGGTGGACTTCGTATCGATACCGTTCGTATCGATCAGCATGGACTCGACTCAATGGTTTCGCATCCATCAGGTAAGGCCTTGTTCGTATCCATCAGGTAAAGGCTTGTTCGTGTCCATCGGGTAAAACCTTGTTCGTATCCATCAGGTAAGGTCTCGTTCGTATCCATCCCAAGGATGAGGTTCGTGTCCATTTTCATGACCACTTCGTATCGGTCCCCCCATACTCATTTCGTATCCATTAGCACATATGGAAGTGGTACGAAACGTACTCCTGGAGTCGATACGAAGAAAGACACGAGTAGATGGATGCGAACGAATGATGTTATGAATATGAACAAGCACGAAATGAAGATGCGAACAAGGAAGATCCACGAATCAAGGGGATAAGCATTTAAAGCGGCGAAGGACACCCACGTCTCTAGGAAAGAAGCGTTCAACTCGGCGCACAAGATGGATTGGTCCAGGAAACTCGCGCCACATCACAAGCAAGCACGTGCTTCTGATAGATGCGAAACAGAGGGATACGAAGCAATGGATACGAACTAGACAGCCTTCGAAGAGCATAAGGATGAATCGATCATATCTCCTAAACCACTAATCCAAATGCAACGAAATTTTCACAGCAACTTGCATACAAGGTAAAGAACAATCCTGCCAAGTTTTATCTCGATTGGATCATTTTTTGATGGATACGAAATGGATTCGTATCGATCGCAAATCGAGTCGAAACTTGGTGGGGTCGGTCGCGTGGGCCCACTCACGTGCCAGAAGAAGTCTCCCAAAATTTTAGCTCGATCTCAGCCTCCAATGCCTATAAATAGCCTCTTGAAGCCTACAGAAAGGAGATCCTTTGCCTGCTCAACGCCCAGACCCTGCCGGATTCATTTCTAAACTTCAATACGACTATTGTATTCGAAATTCTTCATATATACTGCTGTACTCATCTATAACCAGCAAGGATAATCAATAAAAGGATAAAAATTTGGAGTGGACGTAGGCCAGAGATAGCCGAACCACTATAAATCTTGTGTCTCTATTCATTATTTCTGGACCATTGCATGCTGTTTGCTGTGATCTGTGATTTGTGTTTGAAATATTGATGATTTATATTCATATGTTGGTTCTTTCCCGACATTTGGGGTTTGTGACCGATTTTGGTGCAAACATTTTGATGCTTTCACTGAGAAGGACTAGCACCCGCTACATCAGATTGAAGTTTGGATTGGAAAAGAGTGAAGAGTTTAGATTTGAAAGACAATGACTCGTCAGACAAGCAGGAGACAAAAAGCTGAGAGAAGCCAACATGAAGGAAGTCAAGAAGCATCCTCCGAAGCTGGGGAAGGACAGGCTTCAATCTACATAACCAGGGATGAAATGGAGGCTATGGCCAATTCATTGCAGGAGAGATTGTTAAAAAGTCAATAGGAAATGATGTAGACTTTCTTTGAACAGATGAGAGCTGCAGGAACACAGAACCTTGGACCAACTACGGTGGCTACAAGTGTAGGACAAGGAACTAGGGTCGTAGAACCCGATGGAGGACTGAATGCAGAACTAGATGGCAATCAACAAAGGCTTGGGGGCAGGCCTGGAGGATCTGATATGGAAGTCCCTTGGATGGAGCCTAGCAGGCAAGAGCGAGTGCTAACATCGGTGAACCGCATGAGGAGTTTGTACCGGACTTCCCTCGGGGACATGGGGGGCAACCCTTGATAGACAATGATGGCTTAGTGGAAGTCATTAGGAAAACTCTGCGTGGAGGTTTGACTAATAGAGATTTGGAAGGAATGAACAGGAGTCCGTTTACTCAGGAAATCAGGATAGCTCAAAATCAACCCAAGTTCAAGCTATCTAGCGTGGAAGTATTCGATGGCAAGACAGACCCGACCGATCACTTGATGAGATAAACTAGACATATGGAAGTGCTGGGGGGCATCGGAGGAAGTGATGGCCCGATGCTTCCCTTTGTACTTGACGGACTTAGCTGCAATGTGGTTTAGGCAGCTGGGGGAAGGGTCTATCAGGACTTTGAGGGAATTGGTGGATAGGTTTTTGGGGCAGTTTTGGGTTCATATCAAGAGACCGAAGAACGTAATGACACTAACGTTGGTAAAGCAAAGGATGGATGAATCGCTTAGAGCTTTTCTAACTCGATTCATAGCGGCGGTTACTTCGGTGGATTGGCCGGATCCATCGATGGTTTTGATGGCGGCGGTATCGGGAGTCAAAGATGACTTGAATTTTAAGGTATCTTTAATAAGAGACCCACCATTGGATCTTGGGGAATTCTTCCACGAAGCCGAAAGATTCCTTTGGCAAGAAGATGCTCGTATGGATTTAAAGTTGAAGAGGGTGAATGCGACTGAGTGTGGAGGACCATCCAACGGAGGCTCGGATAAGGATAAAGGAAAGAGAAAGCTGGATGACGATCCAGGAAAAGCCAGAAAGCGATGGAAGGATCCAAAGTTTTCCACATACACAGGATTAAACGAGACACCGGAGAGGATATACATGGAAACTCGGAATCGCCTTCCTTACCGAAAGCCGGCTAGGAGAGAACCTTCCGAGCGGGAGAGGGCATCAGGGAGGCATTGCCTCTTTCACGATTTGGATGGGCACGACACCAACAGCTGCAGGCATTTAAAGGATATAATCGAGGAGCATGTAAGGAATGGACTGTTGCGACAGTATGTCGGAACTCGGAATGCAACGGCGGAGCAGGAGCAACCACCGCCTACCTCAAACCATGATGGTGGGAGGCCCAGGAATGATAGTCGATTGGTTATCAATTGACCGGGATAGTACGAAATAAGTAGCGAACTATTGGCAAGCAACCAAGTCATTTACACATGTATGGGGACCGAGATAGCCCCTAGGCATGCTCTGAATGATGATAAACTGCGATGCTATGGTTTGTGAAATTTGTCTTTTGCTTTCGGACTGGACACTACTTTTCTTTTTGGGTTTGGTTTTGGAGTTTGGATTGAACTCCTGGTTTTGTTTGCTTTCTGATTTGGATTTTTGCTTGGACGATTGTTTTCTGTTTTTGATGTTGGTTTGGATTTCAGATTTCTAGTTTGATTTGAATTTTGGATTGGATTTTGATTGGATTTTTATCTGGTTTTTGGTAAACGGTTGTCGGGTATGGATAATACCTGGCAAGGGGCAAGTCTCTTTGCCCGCATGTGGCAAATTGGCTTATGCAGGTCGCTGAGTATGGACTATGCTCAGCAAGGGTCTAGAGCGACCAAGATTCGGCCTAGGACTTAGGCCTCATATTATCTATTATTGTTTCAGATCGTCGGGTATGGACTATACTCAACAAGGGTCCGGAGAGACCAAGATTCGGCTTAGGACTTAAGCCATGGCATTGTACAACGTCCAGGGACACTGGACCACGGTCTTCAAGTGTGGATTGCGCTTGGCAAGAACCCAGAGAGGTTAGCTCAACGTCCTGGGACACTGGACCACGGTCGTCGGATGTGAATGACACTGGACCACGGTCGTCGGGTGTGAATTACGCTTGGCAAGAGCCCGGAGAGGTTATGGATTTGGATATCGACCCGAAGAGGTCCTGGATTCGGTTATTGGCTATTGGATAAGGATGGATTAGGACTCGGTTGTCGAGTTCAGATGTATATGGAATTGGCTAAGGTTTTGGTTATTGTATTTGGAATTGGACATCGACTCGGAGTAGGCGAGGATGATGTACTCTGACGATGTGGCTATGGACTTCGGATATTGGATTCGGAACTATTCAAAACATGCATTATTATCACAAGGCATGTTTTGGAGGGAAAAATGTTATCCCATTTTTTGGTCAAAACTAGAATATCAACCAATTGGCAAGGAATGATAGATATCAGGATTGGAGATCGATTGGAAACAAGGTTGCAATCGATGTCGTCAAAATTTGGCCGGGCTCCGACCGGGACGGAATCGATTGAGATGATGATGAGGACTAGGAGAGGCTGTGCTTCAAATTTCAGGTTAATCGGAGTTCTTATGAAGGAGATATGATCGATGCAAGGTAGGAAGAACATGTTATTCGTATCCATTGGTGCGCAGGGGATGTTTCGTATCGATACATTTCGTATCAATCGGAAGATAGTGGTTCGAATCGATACCGTTCGTATCGATCGGCACAAGTTCTACTCGGTGAAGTTCGCATCAATTAGGTTCTGGTTCGACTCGATGACATTCGTATCGGTCAGGATGGAAAGAGATGGTTCACGCATGCCCGGCAGTTCGTATCCATGGAGCAGCGTCTCATTCGTATCGATCAGGTGGGAAGGCCAGAAGGATTTCAGCTCGATAGCAGTAGACCCAGATTGGTAAGCAAGCGTGTGGTGGTCTTTTCGTATCGATGCATTTCGCATCGATCGGTTGTTGGCATTTCGTGACGATACCGTTCGTATCGATCAGAGACAGAGCATAGTGGTGGACTTCGTATCGATACCGTTCGTATCGATCAGCATGGACTCGACTCAATGGTTTCGCATCCATCAGGTAAGGCCTTGTTTGTATCCATCAGGTAAAGGCTTATTCGTGTCCATCAGGTAAAATCTTGTTCGTATCCATCAGGTAAGGTCTCGTTCGTATCCATCCCAAGGATGAGGTTCGCGTCCATTTTCATGACCACTTCGTATCGGTCCCCTCATACTCATTTCGTATCCATCAGCACATATGGAAGCGGTACGAAATGTACTCCTGGAGTCGATACGAAGAAAGACACGAGTAGATGGATGCGAACGAACGATGTTATGAAGATGAACAAGCACGAAATGCAGATGAGGACAAGGAAGATCCACGAATCAAGGGGATAAGCATTCAAAGCGGCGAAGGACACCCACGTCTCCAGAAAAGAAGCGTTCAACTCGGTGCACAAGATGGATCGGTCCAGGAAACTCGCGCCACGTTACAAGCAAGCACGTGCTTCTGATCGATGCGAAGCGGAGGGATACGAAGCAATGGATACGAACTGGACAGCATTCGAAGAGCATAAGGATGAATCGATCATATCTCCCAAACCACTGATCAAAATGCAACGAAATTTTCACAGCAACTTGCATACAAGTTAAAGAACAATACTTCCAAGTTTCATCTCGATTGGATCATTTTTTGATGGATACGAAATGGATTCATATTGATTGCAGATCGAGTCGAAACTTGGTAGGGTCGGTCGCGTGGGCCCACTCACGTGCCAGAAGAAGTCTCCTAAAATTTTAGCTCGATCTCAGCCACCAACGCCTATAAATAGCCTCTTAAAGCCTACAGAAAGGGGATCTTTTTCCTGCTCAACGCCCACCCTGCCGGATTAATTTCTAAACATCAATACGACTATTGTATTCAAAATTCTTCATATATACTGCTGTATTCATCTGTAACCAGCAAGGATAAGCAATAAAAGGATAAAAATTTGGAGTGGACGTAGGCCGGAGATAGCCGAACCACTATAAATCTTGTGTCTCTATTCATTATTTCTGGACAATTGCTTGCTGTTTGCTGTGATTTGTGTTTGAAATATTGCTTATTTATATTCATATTTTGGTGCTTTCCCGACATTTGGGGTTTGTGACCAATTTTGGTGCAAACACTATAAAATCTCGAAACTATTTTAAAAATTAATATTACATTGTAATAAACATCTTTCATTCAAAGATCAGGATTTGAATCAGACTGTAAAAAGAGATATGAATTTTCAAATGAAAAATGAGGCCTGTACCTCAACAGAGAAGAGTGTGTGTGTGTGTGTACACACACACAGACATCCACATCAAAGCAACTCAGTCAAGTTCCAGAAGGCAAATCAGAAAAACATATTACAACATCTCACTATAGATTTATCACATATAACAGCAAAAGGACTTATTAAAAACTATTTTAAAAAAAAAATATTTTGCTCACCTTAATAAGAAACAGAGGATAAAAGTTTTGATCTGCAGTTGATAAATCTGGAACTTTGATTTATATTTGCTTGATCTTGAATTTACTTTTGATCTGAAGCTTGAAACTGTTGTTAGATGTTGAGTTGATCTAAATCTTTATATTTCTTACGTGATTAAGTTGAATGTTTGAAGTTATTGCTGAGTTTTGAATTCATTTTTCCTTTTTATTTATTTTTTTAGAAAGAAAGATGAAGAGATAGGAAACAGATGAGAAGAGAAATGTATATGCCCGGTTCAATTTAGTTTTTCATGAATATAATTAAATTTTTAGAAATGAAAGTATTTTTCCACTTGTTTTATTGCATGATACTTAGGTGACAATTGTACTTACATGAGTTCCTTAACTTATAAACGTTTAAACTTTGCATTACTATGTTTACAAGTGTTTAAATTTTTATTAAATAAAATTTTCTTAGCTACTTATGTTTTAGTATTAATATATGTTTTGTCTTAATTTTTATTAATATGTTTCTTATGTTTTTTATATTAATATGAAAGGTTATATTTATATATATTCAAATCATATTTATGCAAGTTAAATTAAAAAGAAAGAACATTAAAAATAAAAGAAATAAACCTTTAATTAAATCTTATTTTAAACATAGGCTAAAATACTTTTGAATAAATAAACATTTATCTTAAATGGTTTGAAAATATATGGTTAACTTTTTAAATAGCTTTTTAAAAGCATTATATTAAACTCCCAAATTACAATAGATATTAAATTTGAAAAAACATGTTTTTATTTGTTAATTTCAAACTAAAGCTTTTCTATTTACAATATATACAAATATATTCATTATAAATAGAAAAATTCTAATATTAGCCTTGAAAATTATTACATTGAATTTTGAATATATATATGTGTGTGTGTGTACATATATATTAAAATTAGACAACATATCTTTTATTAAATTTAAAACTAAAGACTTCCTTTTTACAGTATATATACATATACACCAATATATATATATATATACATATATATATTATAAATAGAAATTTGTTTTTTAGTTTTTAAAAAGATTAATTTTACCAAATAAATATTTATAAAAGAAGATTATTAAATCAATTTAAATACTTATTAACAATGATTATTAAATTCCTATTGCCCAAAATTCCGAGTCATCGCATTCCTCCCCCTTAATAGAATTTCATCCCTGAAATTTAAAAGCAAAGATAATTTAATAATCTATCTAACATTTTTATATCAATCAGCAAACATACGTATCATCCAGATACTAACAACCATAGCAACCAATTTATTTTAACGAACAAATCTAACTAACTATCCTGACACAAATCAGGATAGGTCTTCCTAACACTACCTAGAGTTTCCCAGGTACAATTGCTGGGATACTCGCTCTATAGAACCTTAACTAGCTCACCACAAAGCTCCTGAGCTCCTTCTCATCTTGATCTTATAATTTGAACAAGATATCAGACTACACTCAAGTCCAGCTCAACTTCCAAATCCTCCTGAACTGCTGATTCCACAATTAGAGATGGATCATACACATACTCCCTCAGAGATACGTGAAATACATTGAATCCTAGCCATCCGAACTGGCAATTCGATCCTATAGACAAAAGAACTTATCCTATAAAGAATACAGAAAAGTCCAATATATCTCGGAGCCAACTTCCCAATCGTACCCCGTCTTATTACTCCATTGATCGAAGAAACCTTAACAACAATAAAGTCTCCAACTTTGAATTCCAAAATCCTTCATCTCTTATCCGCATAACTCTTCTATCGATCTTGGGTCGCCTCTATTTAAATAGCTCAACCTTCGCTGATGCTTCTTGAAACAAACTGGACCAAGAACAAACCAACCTCTGGATCCTACTCAACAAAATGGTCCTTTCAAAATCTTCTGAAATTCATAACACAAACTCTACCCCATAAGCATTAGTGGACTTCGAACTTACTTTTCCTATCAGGAATAGCCAACGGGTGCACCCGACAGTCTTGCTTTCGAATTCTGAGACCTGTGGGTTATGGGCCCACACTCTAGAACATCCGCTACTTGCTTCCGCTGCTTAACTCTGATCTAAAGTAGATGAAAATGTTGATGATGAACATGAGCACAAACTTGATCCACATATCCTGGAAACACAGTTTATCAGATTCACAAAATCTTAGCGACCCAGCTGACTCAATCACACAACCTTATAGTAGAATCAAAACTTTAAAACTAGATCCGACCAATCCATTTCCAAAAATTTCTGAGCCCCTTCACCAGATTCCCACTCTCTCTAGGAACCATCCCACAACTTGGTTGAACCATCGGTGTCTCTCCTGGAACGAAGTTGATACGGAACTCAAACTTCAGATGCAGATAAACTTCTGATTTCCTTGAGGACATCCGAGAAATCTCTGATCATCCCAATAGCTTCTACTCTGCTTAAGATGCCTCAATCTCAAGCAAAAGATTACTCAAGATGAACTCCCAAACTAATCGCAAGTCACTTTTACGATTTTACCCAGTTCAGATTTCAAAGATACTGTTCTCCCTTCACAAACTAAAATAGCTTTTCCAAGCATGGTTAATCCTTTAAGAATGCCTTATCTACCAGAAAAATAAATGGTTCACCTTCAAAACAAATATCCTGCTCTGTAGAGCCTCTAGAAGAAATGGACAAGCCTTCACCATCTGCCCGGACTTCTGATAGCAAAACAACAAAGATTTCTGAATCTTCGAAGAAATGGGTCCACACTGCTGCTTCCAAACTCCACCTCGATGAAACTGCTTAGCCGGACGACCTTTTCTGATAGCACACAAAACATATCCAAGTTGCACTGCTACCACGGCTAACTAAAGACTTCTTTATCCATAGGCTCCTCGAACCCCAAGGCCATCAACTAACTTCACAAAAGACCCTTCGAGATGGGCAGACATCCTCTAAAGAATCTCAGACTCCAAACCAAGCATCAACATCTCGCTCTCCTTAAGGGGGGTAACAATGAGACCATGTCCGAAGTGAAGCAACTCATCGACCTTAGTCTCATACTCCATTATAGACAAACCTCCATGCTTGTGATCCAGGAAAATCCTATACAGTCGAGTCTTCTCTGCGGCAGGAAAACTGTTCGTCGAAAACTTCCTTAACTTGCTTCAATGGAAGACACCTTCGGGAACACACATAGTCACTTCGTCTCACCACGCAACTACCCCTTCAAGAAGTTGCCAAGATGCCACCATTTGCTTATGCTCATCCCACAGATCCAAACTATAGGAAAATCCGCTCATATGAGCGCAGCCAAACTCACGCTTCAATAATGGACTTCATATCTTAAAAAGGTTTCCTCCGAGATCAATGAATTCCTTACACCAAGCTGCAAAGCTTACTCGAGGCGGTATTAGGTCTACAGCCTCAACAAATACTCTACCAACCTCACACTGGGTGGTCGTGTCACACACACCACTACTCTTCAACTTCTAGAACTTATGTTGGAAAACCCAGATAGGTAACCCAACAGATTTGGTAGATATATATATACACACACACACAAACACACACACACATACACACACACTCTTCCAACCTCACACTAGGGTAGTCGTGTCACACACACCACTAATCTTCTACTTCTAGAACTTATGTTGGAAAACCCGGACAGGTAACCCAACAGATTTGGGGGATGTGTGTGTGTGTATTACAAGTACGCTCTCTTATGAAAGAAATCACTCCAATGCCTAGGTATTCACTCAACCTAGGGCTCTGATACCAACTTTAACGACTCGTCTTTCATTCCACAGAAAGATGCATCATTATTAAGAAAAAAATGGATAGAGAAGAGAAAGATACAAAAGAAAGAACTAAACAACATCAGAATCTCACAACGGAACGAATAAATTATATTACATCACATAAGATATTATATAGTATCTTATACATCAGAGTTATATAGGTTATACATCACATACTAGACGGTTATAAAGACCTATCTAGTCATTGCAACTTAAGTATAATACAGACTTCATCAGAGATGCAACACAACCGAATCTCTATATATCTACAAACGCTGAAGCCTCCTGCTCCATATCTACACCAGAAACTCGTTAAAGCTAACCTGAATCCCTTGGCTACTCGTAAAAATTTGAGTACCAAAGAGTTTAATAAAATAGAAAATAAACTCCGGGTCTGACATGGGTCTGGTGTGAGTAAACGGTAACGTTTTTTAACTTTGAAAAACCTTTGAAAACAAAAGGTATTTCGTAAGACTTCCTACACATAAACAAGGAAAAATTTTACCTTACGATAACCAAAACATTTGATAGAAAATCCAGTTATATTATAATAGGGTCCAGGGTTTTCAAGTAAAATACAGAAATAGCTGGAATGCTTACATCTCACGTTCCAACATAGTTGGGCACAATCGAAACGTACGGCTCTTATTGGAGATTGGATTCCATAAAATGGCAGGGCTACTGGGTATCGCCCCTCACAGTACCTAGTCTAGGTCAGAGTACCGAGAATCCACCTTAAACCCCCTGCAACACAGGGCCGGAACAATCCCTTACTGGATAGTCCCGAACAAGACAACCCCGTGGTTAGCGCGACCAACCACACACTAAGCTGAATAAAAAAGGACCTCTAGACATGGGAAAATCTTGTCCTACTTGGGTGCTATCCACTTAGCCTTGCTGCACCTCCCCCATTTTATCCATTCTCGATTGATGAGGCTTGAGGCTACGATTATCTTTATAGAACACATCTACCTTAGAATGCTCATCGTCCTCCATTGACGATGTTCTGAAAGCATTCAATCCATACAAGTTCGTTACGGGTTTGAACGAAACCGAAGGCACTATCTCGCTACACTCATTTTGGAATCACCCTTAGAGTTAATGACAATAGGCCTTGCACACTAAATCTCTATCTCGAACCTGAAAGCACTATCTCCATCAAACTCATCTTGGAATCTCTCTCAGAGTTTTAACAATGAATAGTTCTTACACTTCGAGTCTTCATCTTGAACTCCAATTGAGATTTCACGACTTAATGTTTAATTTGGATCGATGTGGTTTTTGGATACCCAAATTTGAAAATCCGATCCCGATCTCACCGAAATCCAAAATGTCAATTTAAAGTCCAAGTTGTTTAAGGGTTTAAACATTTTAACTTATATTCAGAATAACATATATAGATAGATGATTCACATTATCACAGATAGATAATTCATACCAACCAAACATCTCACAAAGCAACACATATCACTTATCATAGGTATCACATCAAAATCATCCAATATCATTCAATCATCCATAAGCAAGATTTCCCAAATGCAGAGTGGATATCTCGGCTTAAACTGGTAAGCCATTTCCTTATTCTTTCTGAATTCGCATATTCTTTGTTTGTTTTTCTCTCTCTTTCAAATTTCGAGGACGAAATTTTCTTAAGGGGGGATATCTGTTACATCCCAAAAATTTATCAATTAAAATTAATAATATATTTTAAACTCTTGGAATTTAATTTGAAATTAAATTGAAAAGTCTCAAACAAATAAAATAAGTGATAATTACATATGAATAAAATTCCAAGTTATTTTGAGTTTAAAATTTTGAAATAATGAATGTCTTAAAAAGTCATTTGAATTTAAAATTATATACATATATGTATATTGCATATATGAGTAGAATTGAATATATATTGAAATTGAATTTTGATTGTTCAAGATATGTGTGAATATATTAATGGACATAAATGGTTATATTTCAAGTTTGAATTGAAAATTGAATTGAAATTTAAAATAAATGTTTCTAAAAATAAGTGGCATTTAAAATCATTAAGGAGTAATGTATATAATGTAAATATTGGTTAAAAACAATTCTACTTTAAACATTGTGTATATATATATATACAAATAAATATAGGGGTACATTTATCTATGAAGTGAACATGATATAGAAATTTATTAAAAATTCTTTTGTCTTGTAAAATCACAAATGCTAAACATGCACAAAGGAGATGGAGTAAAGAAATTAACATAATTGAGATCTCATGATTATTTTTTTAACAAATGGCATTCAACATCATTGCTTGAATAAAATAATAAAATTAAAAATTATAGAAAACTTTTTAGCTTCCATTTTCAAATTATTTAGTCTCACCAAATCTCTGAAAGTACAATAACAAAAGATTCAGCATTTCAAACTTCAACAATCAAGAAGAAAAAAATCAGAAAGAAAAACTGCCAACTTTCTTCAATTCAAAAGTACAAAATTAAAATCTGAAAATCATTTTAAAGCATCAAGTTGTAGTGTATGTTACCATCTCTCAGGTAAATATTATACTTTATAGTTTAATGAATTTGTAATTTTAAAATCAAGTTTTAACACCAATTCAAAACTGCAGACTAATTGAACAAGGCGGCTACAGTTTTGGCCAAAGAAACAGTGCAGTAATTTCTGAAATAAATCAAGGCAAGTGAATTTTTTTTTAAATTTGAATTTGAAGTTGCTAAACAATATTTAAACATGAATTAATCAATTAAATTAATCAGTTGCAGGAAGGAAATCAAGTTCAAGGAAAAATAGATTTCTGATTTCAACTGTAGATCTGCTCTCTGTAGTATAAAAAAATTCAAACTGTAAGTAATTAAGGATTGTTTGTTATTGATGAAGTAAACCAATGAATATAACAGAAATTAAGAAAAGTTTAGTATTAACAAACTTTGCAGATTTAATCTTAAGATTTAAAGAAGGAAAAAGAAATACAGGCTTCATCCTTATTTTAGAAAACTATAAGGAGCTTTCTGCCTTCAGGAAAAAATGTGAGTAAACCTTTGATCTTTTCAATCAATAGTTGTTGTATGAATGCCTGAATGATGTTAAAGACTTTTGCATGTGAATGAATTGATGTGCTTGTGTTTTCTTTTGCCTGGGAATGTATGATCAGAAATTTCTTCCCCGTTTCCTCTAACTCTCAGGTTTACAGAGTAAACCATGGCAAATTCAAACCCTCTCTCCCTCATTTCTTCTGAAAATGGATTGCAAACAAGTTGAAGTACGGTTTTAAAACTGCACTATGTTTCAGTAACAAATTAAAGCAAAGTCATATAGTTTTCTTTTTTCTGGAAACTGTGAAAAACACAGTCATAATCCAAATAAGCAAGAATTCGAACCGCACGGATTTTAATTTCAGTAATGTAATTTGAATTCCCCTTAAAAATGATGATTTTAGAAAGCAAAATGCAAAATTTTCATTAAGTTTTCACCGAGATATTGGTGTTGATCAGAAAGTTGAACTTTTCCAAATTCTGATGATCTAAACATTTGTGGGCCTTGAGTTCATCGTCACAGCTAGATTGAATGTTCGAGATCACTAGAAAAATACAAGTGGAATTTATAAAATCTTAAATTTTTAATTCGAGATCAAATTAAGGTTTAATAACCCATTTATGTTCACGTTTGAAATGATGGTGCTGCGCCATCATAGAGTGATCGGACTTCGCGCCACCGGTGTCAATCGCGGCATCATGCATTGATGGAGCTTCGGTCGAATTTTGGTGACCGTTGACGGTCAGAGGAGGTGGGCGAGATCATTTTCTGGTGATGGGTTTTTGATGGAGTATGGGTGGAGGAGCTCGTTTTCGATCGTGGCTAATGATCGTGCTTTGGGGTGGCTTGATGGGTCGAGAACGTCGTCGTTGACCTCATGACAGTCGTAACTTCGGCCAGCGATGACTGGAACGGTGTGCAACGTGCACACTTTCTCGTGGTGTCAGCGGTTTGTTTTGGGAGAGAAGATGATGTTTGACTCGAAGAACTTCTCGGGATTAGGGGGAGAAGACTTGAAGGGATGGTCGTGTCATTTAAACGTTGCACCGGGTCGCTTAAAAACTTTAACAAATTTTAGAGGAAATTTTTTTATACGGGTTGAATTGGGTAAAAACTCGAAGCAGGGGGGTATTTTTCTCGAGAGTGACTCGAGACGGCCTCGGGTTGGCTATGAAACAGCAAAATCCAGTTTTAACAAAATTTTGAAAAACATAAGTTAAGTAATTTTTTGAATACATTCTTTATTAAATAAAGGTAGTTGTTAATGGAGGACATAGTAAATGATATTGAAATGTTTTTTTTGAATTAATGGTATTCAAAGATATTTCAAATTCATGTATTTAAATAAAAATTGTTTTACATTTAACTTAATAAAAAAAAGTTAAATTAAGAAGTTAATCAAATATTCAAGTGTTAGTTTAAAAACCAAATTTATTTACATGATGAAATAATGGTTAAGCAATTAAAGATTTGTAATTACTTTATAATTAATAATTAATTAAAGAATAGTTAATTAATAGAAGTAATTCAATTAGTTAACAATTAAGAATCAATAAATTAAGATAATTAAATAAAGAATAATTAATTAACAAAGTTAATTAAGATTTAATTAATTCATAGTTAAGTAAAATAAATCATTGATCTAAAGTAATTAATAAAGATAATTATATGGTTAATTCACTTAAATCATTTCACCTTAATTGAAGATGATTGACTATCATCAAATGTTGTGCACTGGATTGACATTTCTGTTGTGATACTGTGATTGCTTTGTGCTGGACTGTGATTTGTGATTTGTTTCTATATGTACGTGAAAACCCTTTTACCGTAAAACGGCACTTAAACTTCGATGCGACAGGGAGTCGGATTTTAGTCAGTTATCCGAAAACCACATCGAACCTCAAATGTGAATCCTTGTAATTAATACACCCACGTGTTTTAAAATTAAGCGTTCACTATTCGGATTAGCCGGGGAAGGACCTTTGTGTCATATAGCTCATTCTGAATAGTGATTCGACGAAATTAACAGCAATTGTAGACGGTGGTGAAGACCGGGTTTCTTCAAGAATGATAGGATAACCTATCGATTGTCTCTGCAATGAGTTGCTCTGGTATAGAGGTATCCACATGTGATGGGAATTCCGATCGAAATTGTGGACGCTCGGATTTGCAAGGGCTTCTTCCTTTATTGGACAAAGTGCCTTCGGTTTTGTTTGAACCCGGAACAGATGGTTGTGTGTCTAACACTACACTTTGAGATGTAAAGCCAATTTTTTTCAAATACATATATGTTGGTGGCGGAGAATTTATTCTCTTAGCTTAACACCCTTCTCTGAGACGTACGAGCTAAGAGGTTATGTAGTTGAAGGTTATATGCGTTACACTCCCAAATTGGTAGTGTGGCATGCGAAGTGCTGCTGTATGTTGATGATCATTTGTGATCAAAGCATGGATTTCGTGTAAAGCGTAGCTTTGTGGATGAGACCTCATCGGACCTCACACCTCAGAAATGGTCGAAACAGGAAAGATGCGGCAAGGTTATGAGGGTCGCATCCTTTAGGGTATGTCATTTCCTTTTGGAAAAAGGTGGTATCATGGTATGGAGCCCAGATACTTCACTAATGTGGTCGCTGCAATCTCATTTACTGTGTGGTTGTTGCTTTGTGATGGAGGGCCCTTGGATAAAGGTCGTAAACGACTAGGGAATAGCATAGTCATGTAGTAGTTACCTAGTTATAGAGGTAACCCGGCCTTATGTTGGCAGAAAACTGGTTAAGTTCTTGGGACATCCCTCCAGAGGCGTACCCATGTGGTAGTAGGAAGTTCCTTAGCCTAACCATTTGTTGGAAATCCAATTCCCAATAGGGATCCAGTACGGTTTTAGTTGTATAACCTGCCATTTACTTATGGTGGCACCCTACTGTTTAGATGGTAGCTATAGTAGGCATAGTACGGATGTCTATGCTGGCTAAGATTAATATTATACTTCCAAAATGGTTTTCTACACTATGCATTAGTAATAATATCAAAGAATTTTCCCATATCAAGCATATTTGACTATCATAAGAAGAAATCTCCTCCAATTCTGCGATTGCATTGTGTGTGTGGCAGGAGGTCTTATGGTAGTTTCATTTTCCAAAAACTTACCGGATTTTCTTTTATAAATCTTATTTATTTAAAAGCAATTGTTTTTGTTTACTCATACCAGTCCCATGACTGACCTGGAGTTTATTGTTTCTTTCTAAACTCTGGGTGCCCATTATTTCTACACGGGCAGCCTAATAGCAGGTTTTCCGTATTTTGGTATTAGCTGTATTTTGGAGTCTTTTTGGTTTGGAGGCTATCGGTTTTTGGAGGCTTTTACCTTAGAGATATTTTGGAAGCTTTTGGATCTCATGGTGCTTAGTTTTTGGAAGTTCACTATCGCTTCATTCCTTTGAAGACTTTTTGGCATATTATCACTTGTTGCTCTATTATGATGTTCTATTTGGAGTTGTGATATATGTATTATGATACTCTGATGTTGTAACGGATATTATAATGATGTTGTATCTGTGATGTAACGCATGATATTCATTTTGTTTCTACTGTTTTATATTCATCTAATGTTGTTATAAGCTCCATACAACTGGAGTTAGATGTTTGAATCTTCGATAGTCGAATACAAGTGAGGTATTTGATGTCAATTTTCGAACATTCACTCTTAATCAATTTAATTAATCTCTAAGTAAATTAATTACTAACTTTTAATCACTTGGATTACCTTAATCTTGCTTACTTAACATTAATTAATTACCAATCTATTAATTAAGTATCTCTTAATTACATATCTTAATTAATCATTCTTGATTAATTACTCTTTAATTACATTAAGTAATTAACTCTTAATTATTCATTTTAATTAATCATTCTTGATTAACTACTCTTTAATTACATTAAGTAATTAAATCTTAATTATTCATTTTAAATAACCATTCTTCATTAATTACTCTTTAATTACATTAAGTAATGTGGAAATTAACCACAAGGGCCTCTTTAGCAAGTGCAATTAGTTTCAAGGACACAAAATTGAAATAATTATTTTTAAGAACAAAATGCAAAATAATTAGTTTCTAAGGCTTAAAAACCTGTGAAATTATGTCCTTGAAAGTAATTGGAGTGGTGACTTTGTCCTTAAAAGTAATTATTCTATTGACTTTGGCCTTGAAATAAACTTCTATGGATGTGTGTCCTAGAAACTAATTGGACTACAAAGTTTGTCCTTCCAGTGAAACGCCCCTTAAGTAATTAAATCTTAATTAAGAAAATTAATTACCTTTTAATCATTCCATTAATTAATCTCATTAATTACATTATTGATCGTCTTAATTAATTAATTACTCTTTTAACTAATTACATTTAATAAGAAATCTTTGATTAATCACATGTATTAATTATTCTTAATTAATCACATTAATTAACTTAAATCAATCACATTAATTAACTAACTAAATTAATTAACTTAGTAATTAATCCTTAATTACTTCCATTAAGTAATTATTCCCTGATTACTTCTCTTAAGTAATTTCCTTTTTAATTAATTACATTCAGTAATTACCCATTAATTACTTACACTAAGAAATCACACTTTATTAATTACACAAAGAAATTATACTTAAAATCAATTTCTTTAGTGATTATCCCTAATTAATTAACTAATTAATTATCTTAATTTAATTACCGTAATTAATCATCTCATAATCACTAGTTAACGATCTTCAAATTAATTACGATCATTAACTACCCACTAATTATTTATACTAAGTAATTATTATTAATAATAATAAGTGATTAACCTTTAATTTATTCTACTAATTTATTACTCTTAATTAATCACAACCTTAATTAAATAAAGATAAATTCTTTATTTTAATTTAAATACTTCATTGTATCATTAAACTTTGTTTGAGTATCATTTAGAATTAATTACATAATTAATTCTAATATAATTACTTTTAAACAAAAAACTTTGAAGAAAACATTTATTTTAAACATTAGATCTTGAAAAACTAGATTTAAAACTTGTTTCAAACTGGTTAAATAGATTTACCTTTGAAACTAGGTTTACATTCTTTTGAAAATATATTACTAGCCTTTTTAAAAGATTACTTAAAATTTCTTTTCTTAAAAACTTGAACTAGTACATTTATTTGCCTAAAAAACAATTTACACAAAACAGTTGAAAATAGTATCATTAAATTAAAGTTTAATACTCTTATATTTTAATTCAAACATCATCTTTTATATTTTGGAAACACTTATGAATTCAATTACATAATTAATCAAAATTTATAATTACTTTTTAAAACAAACAATTTTAACATTTTTTTGAAAACATCTTAAATATATATATATATATATATATATATATATATATATATATCTTTAAACTTGGCTAACATCCTTTTTGAAATTAATTGATCAAACCTGCCTTGCTTTTAAACTGCCTGAACTTGATTTTCTTAAAATTTTGAGATCTGTACACAGCAAAAATCAAACCCGAGCTAGCTACACAACTTTCCCATGCAAAACCCTCAAATCCCCAAGCCACTCGTACCCTCACTTCTTCGAGTCAATCAGACAAACGAATCGATAATAACTCGATCATCCCGAAGCCTTCAATCATCCTAGAAATGATGCGCATGCGTACACGGTGCATACCTCCCTTGCTCCCTCTGACCAATTTCCCGACCAACGTTAGATAGATGTCAATCTTACCTAACCACTCAACCACCTACGTCAATGAATTCTTCAACGCAACGAAAACGAACCCAAACATCGAAAGCCTAGAACACACCCAGATCGGAAAACCTCACGCCGTCGACAAACAACGCCTCGAGCAACCTCGCCGACTTCACCGAAACATCCCCTCGACCTCTAGCACCAATTCCCCCTATCTCAATCGACTACGATGGGCCATAGATGTCGAAAGAAGCTTGACATTCTCTTTGACCAAAACCGTAACTAAAACCCTAGATAACGTCCGGTGGAACGCCATGGCGATCATAAAAATCATAAACTATTTTTCCCACAATCCCCTACTTCCCATCATCCTTCACCTAAATTTCGTTTGTTCCCATGCCACCGATCGACGGCGATCGATCGACGGCGATCGATCGACGGTGATCGACCAAAAACTCAAAATTGTTCATCACAGCATATCACAACAATCTCTATACTAAAAATCCTGATTTTACTTCCTAAAATCATCATTTACCATAACAACTCTGCTTATGTATTCGAATCATAAGATTTAAAATGTTTGATTTTTTCCTTATTTTCAGATCAACACTATATTTTATATTTCTGTAAAAAATTTCTAAATATAAAATCTCGAAACTATTTTTAAAATTAATAATACATTGTAATGAACATCTTTCATTCAAAGATCAGGGTTTGAATCAGATTGTAAAAAGAGATATGAATTTTCAAATGAAAAATGAGACCTGTAACTAAACAGAGAAATGTGTATATACACACACACACACACAGACATCCACATGAAAGCAACTCAGTCAAGTTCCAGAAGGCAAATCAGGCAATCACATTACAACATCTCAATATAGATTTATCATATATAACAACATAAGGACTTATTAAAAGCTATTTTTTTTTAAAATAGTTCACTCACCTAAATAAGAAACAGAGGACAAAAGTTTTGATCTATAGTTGATAAATCTGGAAATTCGATTTATATTTGCTTGATCTTGAATTTACTTTTGATCTAAAGCTTGAAACTGTTGTTAGATGTTGAGTTGATCTGAATCTTTATATTGTTTACTTGATTAAGTTGAAGGTTTGAAGTTGTTGCTGAGTTTTGAATTCAATTTTCCTTTTTATTTATTTTTTTAGAAAGAAATATAAAGAGATAGGAAATGTATGAGAAGAGAAATGTATATGCCTGGTTCAATTTAGTTTTTCATGAATATAATTAAATTTTTAGAAATGAAAGTGTTTTGCTACTTGTTTTATTGCATGATACTTAGATGACAATTGTATTTACATGAGTTTCTTAACTTACAAATGTTTAAACTATGCATTATTATGTTTACAAGTGTTTAAATTTTTATTATTTAAAATTTTCTTAATTACTTATGTTTTAGTATTAGTATATGTTTTATCTTAATTTTTATTGATATGTTTCTTATGTTTTTTTATATTAATATGTAAAGGTTATATTTATATATTTTCAAATCATATTTATGCAAGTTAAAATTAAAAAGAAAGAACATTAAAAATAAAAGAAATAAACCTTTAATTAAATCTTATTTTAAACATAGGCTAAAATACTTTTGAATAACTAAACATTTATCTTAAGTAGTTTGAAAATATATGGTTAACTTTTTAAATAGCTTTTGAAAAGCATTATATTAAACTCCCAAATTACAATAGATATTAAATTTGAAAAACATGTTTTTATTTGTTAATTTCAAACTAAAGCTTTTCTATTTACAATATATACAAATATATACATTATAAATAGAAACATTCTAATATTAGCCTTGAAAATTATTACATTGAATTTTAAAACAATTTTCCAATTAATATATATATATGTACATATATATTAAAATTAGACAACATATCTTTTATTGAATTTAAAACCAAAGACTTCCTATTACAATATATATACTAATATATATACATTATAAATAGAAAATAATTTTATTAGTTTTTAAAAAGATTAATTTTACCAATTAAATATTTATAAAAGAAGATTATTAAATCAATTTAAATACTTATTAACAAAGATTATTGAATTGCTATTGCCGAAAATTCCGAGTTATCACAGCCACATTCCGATGGGAGCCACTTTTTAGGGATTGGTAGAGATGACATTACATGCTAATACTGAGAAGAAAGGAGATGTGGCATAGAAGAGTGACGGGAAGAAGTAGTGGAAAGGAAAGAGGATAGGAGGAGGTGGGTCAGGTAGAAAAAGGGAAGTTCCAAGGAAGGACTGGAAGTGCAATACTAGTGGGAAACCAGTTGCTGAGGATTGTAAAGGGCAGGAGAGCGACCAAGACTGAGGTGTTGTCTTTGCGATCGAGTGGGACATATGAAAAAGGACTGTCCGTCGTAGCCCACGGACAATTCACATACACATTCACAGCCTGCTCAGGCTTATTCTTTAGAGGCAGCTCCTTCCTTTAATACTCGTTCGGTTGTGGACAAGGTAAAGAAGATGATCATCGAAGGTGTGTTATCTATCTCTAATTTTCTTGTTTATAACTTATTTGATTCTGGAGCTTCGCACTCTTTTATATCTAGTACTCCGGTAGAGGGTCTTGGTCTTGATGCTTTCTTAGCGACCGACCCGGTAGTAGTATCAAATCCCGTAGGAGGATCGGCCTATATGTCCATGTTATGTCGAGATTTGAATTTAGAGGTTGATTTTGACTATAGTACCTTTGTATTGAGCTTTTTCAAGTTTAGCTTGATTCTTGGCATGGATTGGCTATCCATGTATGGTGCTGTTATTGATTGCGATAAGAGGGTAGTGAGGTAAGGAACTTGTAGTGGATGTAGCTTTGAGGTAAATTGTGATCCTAGAGGATAGGTCATGTTGAGCTACCTTTATTCTCTTGTCTTATCGCCCAAAATTTTCATTTCGGTGCCCATTGTTACAGACATTCCAGATGTGTTCAAGGAGGTTGTTGGCCTTCCATCTCAAAGAGAGATCAAGTTCAAGATTTATCTTATCGATAATGCCAAACCGGTTGCTTTACCGATAAGGCATATAGATCCTAAGGAACGTCGTGAGATGAGTAAACAGATTGGAGAGCTTTTGGAGAAGGGTTTCATTCATAGGAGAATTTTCAAGTGGGGTGCACCCTTCGTCTTTGCCATAAAGGCAGATGGCTCTCTCAGGCTTGCATGGACTATAGGGAGCTTAACAAGCCGATGAAGAAGAATCGTTTTCCTCTTCCCCATATAAACGATCTCTTCGACTAGCTAATAGGAGTCATGGTTTTTTCGCAGCTTGATTTGGCCATGGGATTTGTCATGTGGCGGAGGATAGCATCGAAATGACTGCGGTTAGGACTCTGGATGGGTTATTTTAGTGGTTAGTCATGCAATTTGGGCTAACCAATGCTTCGGCATTTATTGTGGACCTAATGAGTCGAGTATTTCACGAATCATTAAATAAATTTATGGTGGTGTTCGTCGATGATATTTTGGTTTATTCGCAAAGCAAGGAGGAGCATGTTGTTCACTTGGAAGAAGTGCTTAGGACCCTACGTGCACATAATTTGAAGGGAAGTTCTCAAAGTTCCACTTTTGGAGGGACGAGGTTCGCTTTTTGGGACACATCATTTCGAAGGATGGACTTGAGTAGATCGAACGAAAGTGGCTGCAGTACAGGATTGGCAGACCTCTAAGAATGCCATGGACATAAGGAGTTTCCTTGCTCTTGCTTGCTACTATAGGCGTTCATTAAGGACTTCTCTAGGATATCAGCTCCACTTACCCGCCTTACCAAGAAGAACTCAACTTTTGTTTTGGATGCAAAGTGTGAGGATGCCTTTGATCGATTGAAGGAAGCTTTGACAACCGCGCACATATTGGTTTTACTGGATGGAACCAAGCCTTTCTCAGTTTATACGGATGCCTGCGGTATGGGGCTAGGGGTAGTACTAATGCAAGAGGGTAGGGTAGTGTGCTATGCGAGTAGACTGTTGAAAATGCATGAGAACACAACGCATGATCTTGAGTTAGCGGTTATAGTTTTTGCTCTCAAGACTTGGAGGCACTATATCTTAGGAGAAAGATTTGAGGTTTTCACGGATCATAAGTCTTTGATGTATCTATTCTCTCAAAAAGACTTGAATTTGAGACAGCAAAGATGGATAGAGTTTTTAGCCTCTTATGACTTTGAGATTTCCTATATCCCTGGCAAGGGTAATGTAGTGGTAGATGCGTTGAGTAGATGCAAAGTGGTTTATATTCCTCTATTTTTGGAATGGAATCATTTTGAGTACATTTCTACCTTTGATTTTAGACGTCCATTGGATTTAGCCCTGGGATTGTTAGTAGCCCTCGACGTCCAGCCTACTTTGATGGAGCAGAATGGAGCAAGGTAAGGTGAGGACGAAGAGTTAAATGATATTTTAGATAAGGTTGGTAGAGGAGAGTCATCACCACATCTAAGGCGCTATACCATGGACAATAAGGGATAGCTTAGAAGGGACGGTAAACTTTGTATTCCTCGTAGTGAGGATTTAGTAGATGCTATGTTGACCGAGTCACATCATTCTAAGGTGACAATGCACCCCAGTGGTGCTAAGATGTACCGAGATATGAAGAGGGTATTCTATTGGCCCGGAATGAAGAAGAGGGTGGAGGAGTACGTATCGAAGTGCATCACTTGCCAAAGGGTAAAGGAGGAAGAGAAGAAGCATGGAGGACAGTTGTCGCCATTGGATATTCCATTATGGTAATGGGAGAGTGTCTCTATGGACTTCGTGGATGGATTACCAAGGTCACGAAGAGGGAACACAAGCATTTGGGTCATTGTGGATAGACTGACGAAGAGCGCTCATTTTATACCCATTAAGAGTAATAAGACGGCAGCTGCTTGGTGATTCTTTATGTAAGGGAGATAGTTAGGCTTCATGGAGTTGCCGCCAGCATTATGAGCGATAGAGATCCATTACTCACCAGCGAGTTCTGAGGAGTCTTTAGCAAGCCTTGGGAACGGAATTGAATCTGAGCACGACATATTATCCTCAGACAGATGGATAAATTTGGAGGGTAAATAGGGTTTTGGAAGATTTTCTTAGATTATGAATCATTGACTTCGGAGGCACTTGGGAAGACCACCTACCTTTGGTGGAGTTTGCGTATAATAATGCTTATCGAGCAAGCATCGGGATGGCACCATTAGAGGACCTCTATGGCAGATCATGTAGATCACCAGCCTATTGGTGGGAAACCACCGATATGATCTTGCTTGGAATGGACTTGGTGAGGGAAACTTCTAAGAAGGTGTATTGATTCGCAAGGGGTTAAAAACTGCAAAAGATGGACAAAAGTCATATGCCGACAGGAGCCGTTCAGATTTGGAGTTTAAGATTGGAGATATGGTTTTTGGTTAACGTTTCTCCTCTAAGAAACGTTATGAGATTTGGCTCAGTGGGTAAGTTGGCATCAAGATTCGTAGGACCCTTCCCTATTACCACATGGATTGGAAAAGTGGCATACAAAATTAGTCTTCCAGATAAGTTGGAAGGAGTTCATGATGTTTGTCATGTTTCGCATTTGAGGAAGTGTTTTCATGATTCCGCAGTAGTAGTAGTAGAACCCGATCGACCTAGGGAAGTGGAGGTAGAGTGCGGACCACTTGTGCGTCGTATGCCCACCTGTATATTGGAACACGACGTCAAGAGATTATGCAACAAGCAAGTTCGTCTAATGAAGGTTCAATGGGGTGATGACCCCAAGGAGTGCACAAGGGAATCTAAGGAGAGAACTCGAACTTATTATCCTTTTCTATTTGAAGGTACACTTCAAATATCCTATCTTTGATCTTTGATCTTTCCTTAGTTAGGGTCATTTTGATAATCTTTAGATGAAACCTATGGATGGTAGCTTGGTTGTAAACATGTCATTAGAGCATGTTATGTTTGGTGGATGAAAATGATTGTAAGAGGATGCCAGTGTTTGCAAATGGATGCATTGCATGCACTAGATAGATATTCATTAGGATAATCGGCCAATTAGGTACACACACCTGCATATGCGTGCCTGTTATCTATTGCATTTGCACATGGTTGTGTATATGTGTGTGTGTATAAATGGATGTTGCATAGGATGGTGCATTTGGGTGAATGATTTAAATATAAATATAGAACTATCAATTATACTAGGGTAATTGCATACATTTGGTTGCATGGCAAAAGCATACTTGCATTACAGGAGTCAACTGAATCAATAGACCGACTACCTTTTCGCATTATGTAAGTTCATATGCATTTCACTTTGCATAAATCATAAACTGCATTAGTTAAAAATAAGGACAATGGTAGAAATGGATGGTGACTGAGTAAATGAATGTAGTTCTTGATGCTGGTTGTTAATTACATTTTTCCGTCTTTGGAGATTTCGGGGACAAAATCCTTTAGGAGGAGAATGTATCAATCCGATATTTTACGAGAAATATAAATAAAAAGAAATTAAAAGCGCATTTGGTACAGTAGTAAAGGTGCATGTCGACTCCCTTAATGACCAAGGATCAAGTCCCGTTGTCATCTAAAATCTAGAGTGATGTTCTTTTAGCTGGCTTGTTTACAGCAATTTTCCTACATATTTCAGCGTTTTTTCTGACATGTGGCTGCTTTTCATTCACTCCAGTGATGTAATAGGATGAGATGGATGAATTTTATTGGTTGAATGATGTGTATGGGATAGAATGGATAACTATTAAGTGTATGAAAGAACCAGATTTAATCTAAAATAATCTAATGGATTATATTCACTCAAACAATCTATAAATAAACCATCTAACCTAAACCTGATCTCTTATTCGGCCGTCACCATAATTCTACAGTAAAATTAGTGCGTATTATTTTACAGCTTCTTTAGGCATATCGTTGGAGGATTTTGCACAGCCGACCCAGCTGTGCACATTCGTTTGGAGGATGGACACTTTGCATATGGCAAAGTCCATGTTGGTGACTAAGGAGACAGGAGGATAGGAGTCCAGCTTGGCGGAGCCTGAGCGCAACTTTGGTGTCCTGCGAGGTTGTTTGAGCCGGCTGCGATCAGACGTAAAAGGCACTTAGTCACAGTGCACGGCTGAAGAGCATGACTTTCACGTTGTAGCACGTGGATAGATAAGGACAACAGGTCTGACGGGCCGATTGACGTTTAATATTATTGCATGGTTAACTTCCCTAGAGTTACTACAGACTTTGGCTTCCTATGAACTGTATCTATGAAGGATTCACCGCATTATATTATCCACCCTCTGCGATATCCGGGAATGACCTGGAATTAAACTGTTTTGTTCTTTCTACTTCATTTTATTTTCATTCACCAGACTTTATGTCCGACCCATTCTTATTTTTCCTATTTTCCCCAAATCATAGGAGGGCGGCTCTAGGTTGTAGTTCTTTGCAACTTGGAGAGTCATTAGAGCAGTTGTTATCTTCAGCTTTTGTTTCATGTACTTCATTTCTCTTTTCCGTACTTTACTCTATATATGGGGACCCATATTGTAAATTTTGTTATATTTTATGTTCTGGTGGAGACTACTTGGTACTTTTGTTTTCAGAAATAAATTTGGGATAGTGTTGTCTTTAATGAAGCTGTTTTGCTATTAATTATTATTAGTAAAAGTTTTCTTCCACTGTAATATTTTAATCATTTTATGTTGTTGCCTTAGTCTTTGTGTTTTGTTATGGATTTTTATTTCACCTGACCACCCGTGCTTCTAGTGATGTCCGATTTTCGGGGTGCCTAGAGGTGCAGGGTGTCACAATTAGTGAAAATAATCATGAAGCGCATGGATTTTAATCTCACTATTCTACATAACCATACCAAGCATATAAGTACCGACATATGCTAATAAATGAGTTTATTTACCAAGAATATTTTGCGTACTAATTCCATGTCCAAAGCCTATCGAATTTTCTTTTTCTTTCTAGATAAAGAAAATCTAAAACTTGAAAATTACTAATACTTAAAATGCAATAGAGACGATAAAGAACTAAACTTGTAAGAGAAATTAAATCCTAGCATAAGATTTTTATATTTTGATCCATATACCACTTTCTAAAAATTTTGTATGGCATATTCTGAACCTCATATTGAAATACTCATAAAGAAAAATACTAATTGCATAACTATTTATTAATACCTCAATTATTGATTTTGACAATGATAATCATTAATATTCTATATATCAAATATGATATAGCTCCCACAGAGTCAGATAACTCCCCGGGTTAGATAACTCCCCCTTAATATGGGAATATGTATGTTTTATATTTTTCTCCCCTTTGTCATCAATAAAAAATGGGTGAAAAATTAAAAACTAAAAACTCCCCCTAACATAAATGCTTAGATAATATATTCAAAATCAATAATCCGAGTTAAACTGATATGATTATATATGATGATATTCGATAAGTATATGATAAATAATGCAGTATTTTATACTAAATATGATAACGAAGGCTTACAAGTTAAATTTTGTTTCAAACCATACAAATTCAAGTCATACAAACAAGAAAATCCAACTCTAAACAAAATCAAAACAATCCAATCATTCGCACCAAACCAATTAAACCAAATAATTCAAACAATCCAAAGTAAATCCTAAGAGTACATATCAAATCTAAACCAAGTAATTAAACATATAGTTGAAACTTCAATCCAACTTTTGGACCCGAAGATTGGATCTGTTTTGATGGCATCCCAATCTCCATTATCCTTGTTAATAGTGCACTTTTGTTTATTGGTTAGTTCGTCCTTGATTAAGGAAGAAATCATCCATCCAATGGCATCAGAATGATCCTCTTGTTTCTTGATCATGTGCATTTGACTCAACTCTAAATGTCTTTGATTACGTAGGATAAAGGAGAGAATGCCTTTGAAAGATTGAAGAGTTTGTTCAAGATATTCACATAATTTTTGCTGTGGAGAAGACATTTTTGTGAAAATGTGTTTGAAGATGAAAAGAGAGTACATAATAAAATGATGAGTGAGTTTTCTGTAAGAAATAGGCTTAAATAGGAGTTGAAAAGTATTTGAAATGAATGGATGGTTAGTAATTATTAATATTTTGAATTTTAAAAAAAATTTGCTTTATGCCCGTTATATGTCGATATATAGGTAGCATGTATGTGGACATATATACATAAATTTTCAAAAAAAGTATATTTGCTATAATTTTTGTTTTTATCTTATACCATTATATATTTATAAATTCGAGTCATCAATAAGGGGGAGATTGTAAATACCTTGGTTATTGATTTAGATGATAACAACCTTGATAATAATAATACATTCAAATAAAATATGGACTCTAATGTTTGGCCAAGTTGTATAGTAAATATTGCTGGATATTATATAGGTGTTGTATCGAAGACTATATAGTATAAAGGCTCAAAGAATGGACACAAAGATCATGAGTATAAAGATCTTAAGGCTATATTAAAGTTTATGAAGTCATAAAATATTGTTAAATTCCCTGGTAGCAATCTTTGATCTCTACTTATCATTTTCTAATCCTTTATCTTTAAAAAAAAAATTATAAAAGTTTTTCAAAGGTTGAAATGTTTATAAACTATGTTTAAACTATTTTACAAAGTAAAAAACTATTTTACATAGTATAGGATTTTCAAAACATTTTAAATAAACATATTTCATATTACAATAGCCTATGTCAACATATAGACAGATGATATGTCGACATACATGCTACAATTTTGAAATTCAAATTTTGAAATTATGTGTCTATTCGTCGTAACTCTTTGGAAATGGACATATCTGTTTATTCTCTATATGTGGGGATTTCATATGAATTTTTAACAATTACTTATTATCTTCTCTCTTCTTACTCTGCCAAAATTTCCAACAAAAAGTATATTCAACTCTTCTATAATTAAACCAAAATAAATTCAGTCTTTATTATATTAAATCTCTATTATTTACTCTCTGGTTTTCAACATATCTCTCTATCAAAGATCAAAATGTATTCCAGGAGGCTATAGGATTTATTGTTACCAAAGATCAATAAATTGTCTTTGGAAAAACCATCAAACTCTAGTTGTATTTGCTTAGGTGTGATTATAGCCCATTCAAATCAATTGGGTGTGCTTGGTAGCTCAAAAATCCAAGTGGGTATGCTTGTAGGCCATCCAAATCAATTGGGTGTACGCTGAGCTCGAAAATCATGAAGATGTGTCTTATAGCCTCAGAATAGATATTGTAATTGGGTTTGTTTTCTACCTGTTTAAATATTGGCATTTGAAAAGAAATATATACAATCAATTATACAGGACTAGACGTAAGGTAACTCCAAACCAGTATAAAAATCTTGTTGTGATCTCTCTAATTCTTTACCTTTTGCTTAACTACATTTATACTTATCTATGTTTGCATCTGTGATTATTGATTTTGTGTTGGTTAATGATAATCTTGAAAGAATTTGATTCATAATAATTACAAAATACTATTCACCCTCCTCTAATGTTTAATTGCTTTAAGATCAATAATTCTACAACCCACACTATTTTAGTAGTGCTTTTGAATTTTTCTTAGGCTGATATTTAATCTCATGACTTATCTCACCTTCGTATAATTTTTACAACAATGGCACCATAGAAGTAAAGACGTTTCCTTGTTACTTAATTAAACCGATAAGAGCATAGAAAAATGTGGAGATGGAACTATCGTTGAATGAAAAGAATAGGAGAAACTAGGATTCAGTAGTCGGAAAATAATAAGAATCATTCTTATTCAATCATGAGTAACAGTTGGTAGGAGGAAAAAGTATAATGAGAAGATAAGTTATGAAACGCTGATAAGTCTATTGGCATCTCTTTAAAAAATAAGGGTAATAAGAAAACACAAAGAAAAGTTAGAACAGTTAAATTATAGGGAAACATGAGATTTTTGAGAAATTTGAAACAAAGAGGCTTAGATTTAAACTGGGCTTTCATATAATTTAATAGATAGAGTAGATAATATCACCCATGCCTTTTCATTTTCTATTTCATTATTTAGATAAATATCTTCCCTTTTACTTTCTTTTATTGCTTTCAATTTTTCATCTTCTTCTTTTAGAACAATCTTAAATTATCGCACGTTATCATCTATTTGTGCTTTTTTTCATTTGAATCAAGAGGAAAGTTTGATTCATTTTTTATTTATGTTTTATCATTTCTTTTATCGGAGCCATAGAGTACCTTCTTCATTCTACATTTCAGACACCAAAACTTTGGGTATGTAAATTTAGGATTGACTTTTAAGAAACTTAGTATGTAAAATAAATCACTTTTCAATTTTCAACATGTGGTTATTTTTGTATAATCAAGATCAGAAAAAACTTGCAAAAGATATTATTGTTCCAACATGTGTCGCAATCGCCTATCTTTTGTTGCAGGTAACCTATCTGCTAAAATGTCAAAGTAATGGAATTAGAAGCAATTTTGATTCAAGTTCCATATTAAATACAGGACACATGTTTTTCATTTATTTTAACATTTGTAATATTTTTATATCAATTCTTTATCAGTTCTAATTCGTAACAATTTTATAACAATGTAATTATGTTTTAGTTCATCTCTCTTTTAATTCCCAAGTACAAATAATACGTTTACTGTTTCAATGTAATGAAATTTTGACTTTCTACTTTGTTTTTGATTGCTTTAAGTATCGTTTTGTATTAATGACCTTGACTTCCAATATGAATGATGACCTATGAGACAACCATGCCTGCATCAAAGTGTGAAGTGTATGAATTAAATATTGTGTGAATATATCTTAATGACAGATAACTTATGCTTAAACAAATTTTTTTATTGCATTTAATGCCGTTTTATGAAAATAACTCATTTTATATATTATACTACATAGAAAGTTCAGTCTATTAATGTTTTTATTTCTATTTTCATAATTTTGAGAATAAAATCCTAATAGTAGTTTTTGTTGCAACATTCATATTTCCATCCATCACACTCTCTGAATTCATCATTCTTTTACAATTCATTAGACATTCTTTTCCTCTTCTTTGCATTTTTAATTAAATGCAAGAATTTTTTATTACGTCTTTCGTCTTCACTTCTTCTTCCTCTTACCGGAATTTTATTTCTTCCACTTATATAGTTTCATCTAAAAAAATTCAGTTCCAAATACAAAACACTTATGCTTAAACAAATTTGTTTTTTATTGCATTTAATGCCGTTTTATGAAAATAACTCATTTTATATATTATACTACATAGAAAGTTCGGTCTATTAATGTTTTTATTTCTTTTTTCATATATTTGAGAATAAAATCCTAATAGTAGTTTTTGTTGCAACATTCATATTTCCATCCATCACACTCTCTGAATTCATCATTCTTTTACAATTCATTAGACATTCTTTTCCTCTTCTTTGCATTTTTAATTAAATGCAAGAATTTTTTATTACGTCTTTCGTCTTCACTTCTTCTTCCTCTTACCGGAATTTTATTTCTACCACTTATATAGTTTCATCTAAAAAAAATCAGTTCCAAATACAAAACAATTTAGAGAATCTTTTAAAATAATTAATTATTTACCGACCTTAAATTATTTTAAATGTTTATCATTTAGGTGAATCCAACGATGGTTCTTAACATTTACATTAACCATAGCTTTTTATTTTATTCATGTTCTATAGTGATTATATTTCCACTATTGTATGCAGTTTAGGATGTTTATGAAAAAATTATCCAAAAGTCATTGAATACCTTGGTTCTAAATCAACATGATCGATTAAAGTTTAGGGCTTTACTTTATCACATATTTAATGTTTTAATTTGAGGTTGAATATGTTGTTTTTCTATATTCATGACTTCATCTTTATGATTCTAGGTCTAATATTTTATTTTCATATGATTTTTTGTTTTGATTAGCATAATGATAACTTTGGTTTTCCTTATTTATTGTAGGAGTCCACTGGATATAATTATTCGTAAGCATTTTATAATTTGAAATCTTCTGATATTTTTGCATAAGGTAAAGTTTAATTTTTTTCCTTTCTCATATTTAATATCAAATTCTATCTTCATTCGATTTTTTCCAATTAAAGGCTATGGCTGTGATTTCTTTCTCTTATTTTACAAGAATTTATAGCATATTGACACATAGATATAAATAAATGTAAGTTGTTCTATATAGTCAAATAGAGGTAAAAAAAATTATTTCTCTAATATAAACGTATAAAATATTCAGTTAAGAAGTAGTTTATATTTACGATAGAAGAATATTTTTTGCCTGAAATTTAGTATTAAGTGCATGTTTTGGAAACTTATTTTTTCTAAATTGTTTTATACAGTCTTAGAAAACATGAACTCATACTTTGTAAATTATTATTTTCTTTTAAACTAAACTACACATTTTCATATTTCTTGTTTAATATACTGGAAAAATGTTGGTATTGAACACATTTATGTTTTTTAATCAAATTTTTGGCGAGCTTCCTAAACAATAAGGTAAATTCCAATGATTTAATTTATGTTTGTTTATATTATATTATTTTGCATATTTTTTCAATTTTGAAATGTTCATAGATAATTATAAATTAGATATGTTATTATTTATAAAATGTGCTACTATTGGCACCTATGAAAATGCTTCGGGCTACCATTAAGATTTTATTATCTATCAACTTTCTTCATATTCCTATAAACATAGCCCCTTCATATTTCTTAGAAAAACTGGCATAAATCATCTCAAAACATCATCAGAAGAAAAAAAATTCAAATCCAAAGGCAAAAAGTCTTTTTTTATAGATGATGAAGCCAAGTGAAGATTTAGTGGATGTCCCTATGGTGAAATATGTGTGGAAGGATTTATAACCAATGAGCTGAAGCGATTTTACCAGAATCAAGCGTTACCTATTTGAATACTAATGCAAATTCAAAACCAAATATGCTATCACACAAGATCAAACCATGGAAAGAAAAAAGACCCAACAACCCTTTTGTTTCTATCACCAATTCGGAGAGATTACAAGCCAAATCAATTATATAGAGTTACAAGATGTGGGGAGTCTCTCTAATCAATAACATAATTGAATAATTGAATAATTACTATTTAGAGCACTTAAAACAGAATTTCCCCAAATTGATTTAGTTAGAGTTTCTATTAATTACAATTATTGGAAATCTGATTTCATATGTAATGCTTAATTAGGAAGATGATTAAGAGGCTAATATATAGATGCTCTAATCACTCTAGGCCATTGGATCACATCAAAAGAATATGCACCATCAATAGAGAAGAACCTTTCAGTAACCTGACGAAACTGCCCTTTAGAATTCATCTTCAGCAAACCCTCGAAATAAAAGCTTCTGCGACTCAAAGGTTTGAGCGAAAAGGTCGGACGTCTAAGTGAAGATCAAACGTCTCCATAAAATAATCTAAAACTCTTGGGTTTGTCAAAAAAGTAGAAACTCAAATGTCTGACCTAGAGGGTCAGATCTCTGATCTCTTGAAGGCTCAAAGTTCTTCAATTTACAGACATTTAGACATCTGGCTTGGGTTCCCAGACATCTGATTGCCTGACACTGGTAATACTCAGCTTCTCCACTCCATCTTCTTTTTCTCTCTTCCTCCAATTGACTTCCTGACACTTCCAATACGAATCTCTACATAACATCTTCAATCCGAAGCACTTATATGCACATATTTAAATCATATAACAATGACACTCAACTTCGAATCAAATATGTAGGTCTCATCGACAATCAACAAAATAATCATAGGGTTTGTTGAGTCTTGCGCTCCATGGCGCTTATGCGACTGAAATCAAATTGATCAAGTTCGAACAATGCTCAAACTTGTCCTTAGGAATTGACTTTTTCATCAAATCCGAAGGATTATCTAGAGTACCCACCTTCACCAACTTGATCTTACTTTATTCTTTCTCAAGCATAAAAAGAATCCTCTAACATCAATTTACTTCGTATGGGAACTTAAGCTTGATTCTCTACAAGATGAATCATGCTTCGACTATCTAAAAATAGCTCTACTCTCTACAGCATCATAGAAAGATCATCCAATAACTGAAGTAAATAGAATCCCTCCTTAGTCGCTTCCACAATTGATATTAACTCGGCCTTGGTAGTCGAAAAAGCTACTATAGACTGCAGCTTTGATTTCCATGAAATTGAGCCTATGTAAAGCGTAAAAAAATAGCCCAACAATGATTACCTTCCTTCTCTATCACCAACACAATTTGAATCACAATAACCACTAACAGAGATGTCGCCATCTACTCCACCATACAACAAGCTAACTAAAGAAGTGCCACGAAGGTATCTAAGCACCCACTTTACTGCATGCTTATGCTTTTTGCTCGGGTCAGACATATATCGACTCACAACACCCACTACATGGGCCAAATCGTCTTGTGCACACCATCGCATACATAAGACTACCAACAAAAAAGAATAAGGTATATCAATCATATACCTCTTGTCTTCATTCGATGAAGGAGATAAGTCTTTCGACAACTTCAAATGAGAGCCTAATAGAGTGCCAACCGGTTCAGCTTTCTCTATACCAAATTGATCAAGGACCTTCTCAGTGTATTGCACCTAAGTGAGTCTTAACTCTCTTATTTCCTATCTCTGAATATCTCCATTTCCAAATTTCTTCTTGTTTTTCCAAAATTTTCATATTAATCTCCTTGTTGAGCTCCGCTTTCAACTCCGTAACTCTGACCATACTCCAAGATGCGACCAACATGTCATCAACATATGACAGAAGATATATCATATCTCCACCACATCTCTTGAAACAAACACAATGGTCTTTGAAGCTTCTAGAATAACCATGTAAAAGCATAAACTTATCAAATCTCTTATAACGTTATTTAAAAGACCACTTCAGTCTATATAGAGATTAGTTAAGTTTACAAACATAACCTGACCTACTACTATCAATGAACCCTTCTGGTAGCCGCAAATAAATTTCCTTCTCCAGATCACCATGCAAGAATGCATCTTTGATATGTATTTGTCAAGTTCGATATCATAATGAGCAACTAATGCCAAAAGAGTATGAATGGATGTGTGCTTACAACTCGAGCAAAGATATCATGATACACTACTTCTTGTTCCTATTCCTTTGCTACTAACTTTCCATTGTATCTAAAATCACCATTGTCACCATTTTCATTCTATAGATCCACTCACATTCAATTTTCACCAGATCCCAAGTATGATTTTTCTACAAAGATTCAATCTCATCTTCCGTAGCAACTAACCAACTGTAACTGTTAACTGATGTAATGACTTCTCCGTAATCTCTAGACTTATCATGGAAAAATTCAATGCATATGTTGTTATGTCATCGAAGCCAATGTTTTCAATGCTTAATGCAACAAAATCATCAAGCCACCTAGGCTTCCTTCTCTGTCTAATAGACCTAGTCTCTAAATGAGCTTCACCTTGAATCTAATCCTTGTACCAACATCCGTACTATCCTTATTAACAATGGTACAATCGAAAACACCATCTGTATCTTTATGGAAAGAATTTGAAGATGAATTGCTTTGTGTTTTGTATTTGGTATTCTAAAACTATCCTCACATTGTCACTGGATGAGGAAGGCTCCACCTTCGACATAGCCTTCTCATCAAAAGTCACATGCCTGTGGATAATAATCTTCCTGCTAATAAGACACCATATCCTATATCCTTTCACTCCTCTTTTATAACCTAGAAAGATATACTTGCAAGCTCTAGGCTCTTGATTTCCTCTGCTCTCATGTACATAAGCTGGGCATCCAAGCACTCTAAGAAATGAATAGTTAGCATGCTCTCCTTTCCATGATTCTTCAAGGATCTATGTATCTATGGTAGTAGAAGGTTCACGGTTGATAAGGAAGCCTTCATAGATAAAGCATCTTTCCAATATTCCTTCTTCAACTTTGCAATCAATCTGATGTAACGACCCAGAATTTCTGTCAATTGAAATTCATATATTTGATTTATTTTAAATACGAAAAGGTTAAATTTATAAGCTGAATAGACTTTATTTCGAATATAGTGATTTAATTGGATAATTAAATTGTAAATTTAATATTTGAAATTGTGTAAATAATTGATATTTGAATTAAATGTGAATAAAAATGATTTATAAAGTTGAATTAAATCATATTTGAATTAGAATAATGTTATAGAACTTTTAAAATCGAATAAAAAGTTAATTCGTAGAAATTGAATATTTTAATCTTTAATTAGCTAGTGAAAATAGCCATTTTTAAAATAGTCTTGGATTTCGACGAAACTTGTTTCATTGGATCCGTATTGTTAAATTATTGTATGGTTTCAAATTTTAGGTCAATCGGGTTTATGGTTTGTCCGGGGCAAGCTAAAACGCGTAGAAATCGGTTTAAGTGAATTTTAAATTTAAATAATTTGATTAGAAAACCTATCTTCCAAATATGATCGAATTGGCTTCCGATATATATTCCATTGCGTTCGGAATAGGGGTAAAATATTATAAATGCTAGGCGGCACGTTTCGTTTCGAGTTCAAAAACTTTTCGGATGAATAGTGCGCGTAAATTTTCTATAAAAGGCCAACTTAATTTTCATTTTGCACAAACCCTAAATAAACTAGGCTAGGCCGCCACTTGATTTTCAATGGCCATGAAAACTCGAAATTTTCTTCTTTAATATCTTCCAATCCGTAAACAATTATGCAAAACTTCCTAAACGAGAATTATAGAGCTTCACGAGACCTTTAAATCTATAAGGGGATGATCGATTTTAATCGAGTGAATCGACGACGATTCATATTTGAAAATCGTATGTTTCGGCTCATTTTTCAACGTCTACACGTGGCCGAGCTTGGCGTGGCTGGGGCCGGGGGTGTAGCGAGTGATGGTGCTCGCAATGATATTGTTCGATCGACCTCCGGTCATCGTGAAGATGGTGCGGCGATCGACTTTTGATTGCGTAAGTGGGTTCGGTCGAGTATGTTAGCGTGGGTAAGGAGAATAGAGGGAACGACTGCAATTTTCTATAGAGAGACTAATGGTTGATGATTGAAAGGGTAAAAATAAAAATAGAACTAGAAATAATTATATTATTTTAATTCGTATAAATTTTAAAACTGTATAACTTTGTCATACGAGGTCAGTTTCTCACGAGACGAATTGTGTTGGAATCGTATTGTCAAATACTATGCGATGGAGCTGGATTGGAGTTGATTTGAGATAGTGTGAATTTTGGGTAAAATTAAACGCTCGTTTAATTTTATTCGAAACAAAACACTACAACTGCTATTGGATGCAATGTGAGTATAACTCATTCTTTCTGAATCACTGATATTTTTATATAAGTGGTGAGAATAAATATTATTTATGATGACTGATGATTGTTTGGATGATATATTGATTGGTATTTGGATATATACCTTCCTATTGGAGCAGATGAGACCCTATACGTTCCCGCGGATGACCCTTTGTACGCGCGTCTGCCTTGAAGCGGACATTGTACACATATTCTAATATGTATATTTCTTGCAGGTGACAGGTTAGAGGGATCCAACTGGATTCCTCAGTAGTATTGATTTATTTACAGATATTTGTAATATATTCTGTTATCATATGATATATGATGTTTTGGTTACCGTGATTGATGTATTTAGTGTTGTTGCAGCATTTGGCCTATTTTGATAATTTAAAAATGTTAAAATGATGATTTCCAAATTTAAAAGGATTTTAAAGTGATTTTTGAAAGTATACGTTTTATTGAATTTTGGAATTGATTCATTTTAAATAAATAAATGTGATAATTTTTATGTTATAAAAATTATGATGTTTTGGGAAATATAATTGAAATGTGACTTTTGTGAAATATGGAGTTAATGATTTTGTGAAATGGTTTAAATTGAGATTTTGGACTAATATGAATGGTTTATAAAGAAGATTTATAAAATTGAATATTTATAAATCATAATAATTGAATTATAAAGGAGTTTTTATAATTGTTTAAAACGAAGTTACAAATGGATTTTATAAGTGAATACGATTTATATAATTTGTGAAGTTATAAAAGAACGAATTTGTAAATAAATGATTTATAAGTAATTAACTTACAAATTGGATTTTGGTATTTAAATGAGATATAAATAGAATTTGTTAATTAAGGGATTTTATAAGTTGAAGTTCTTATAAAATAATAAATGGGATTTGATTTTATACATGGAAGTTTTTATAATATAAAAGGAATTTATAAACATTGTTTTATAAATCCGAAATCAATTGAATTTGATAAGTAAATATGAAAGCTTATTAAAGGAGATATATCCACGATTTTGGACAGTGGATAATCCTTTAATTAAATATGTAGAAGTGTTGAATTTAGTAAACGATTTATATTCATGATTTTGGACAGTGAATAATATATTAAAGAAATGTTTTGGGAAGTGATATTTTAAATAGAATTAAAACGATTTGAAGTTGTTTTAAAATGTGTTAAGGATCAAAACCATAAATTTCAACATTCATTGTTGAAATAGACGTTTTCGAGAAGTAAGGAAATGATGGACTATAACACCGTTGTTATAGTAAATGATTTTCGAAAGAAAATGTTTTTGTATAGTTTCTATCTTATTTCGAATCCATATACTATTGATTTTGGGTTGTCGTAAAGATGTTTTACGCAACATTCGTTTTGACTCGAATAAAGATGTTTAAGAGAATGTTTTCCTTAAAGAATAAAATATATGCTTAATTGTGTTTTAAGTATATTGAATATTTTCTAAGTGTTGAAAATAAATTGATTTGTGAATTACTTATTGTTAAATAAGTATTTGGAAATGTTTTCCAATATAGAAGTGAAATGGTTTTGAGAATATATCTTTTTAAAGACAAGTTGAAGTGAATATTTAGCAAATGTTTAATTAATAAAAGATTAATTAAAAGGGCCTAGTGATTGTTATGGTGCTGAATATTCGTTTGTTTTTTTTGATAGTTAAATAACCGACTATCAAACTTGGCCAAAATTTAGTTCCTCGACTTGATGTGGGAACTATTTAGTCGTACACTTAGTAAGTAGCCTTCTGTGTAGGCTTGATTATCAATTGTGTTGAGGATGTTGATTTGTATAGTGCGGAGTATTACTCCAATCTATCGAGCTTCCTTCTTGGCTCGAAAGATAGCAAGTTGAAAGTTGGAGACGTGATAAGCCTATGAGACTTAGTTGGTGTGTGAGGTTGAGAAACACTTTTGCGTTGTTGGTGCGAAGCGACCGGGATCAGATTTATCTGAAAACCACTTCGGACCAACGTATATGCGACGACTTGTGCAGGTTGCTTATTGATATTACGGAGCCTCATAGTGGGGGACTGCTTATTGATCGTTTAGGGTTAAAATCCTAATATACATCCAGTAGTAGTGGTCTCTTCATTATGAAATATTCAATGCGAGGACTATTTGCTACTAATCCTGGGGATTTCCCGACAGGATGTGGTATGAAAGTATCTTCGGTTTGTCCTGTTCCTGGACAACTTGTATGGATGTTTGTTTGACATTGCATTTCTATAGATTACGTACATTGGTTTTTACAAACGTACATCAGTGGTGGCGGAGAAGGCAACTTCTCTTAGCTTAAGGGTTGTAATTTTGTGGAAGGCAATTAGTAGTCAATGGAAATGGTCGTGTGGCATTCTAAGTGATGTGATTGTGAAAGGCAATCGTTACCGCATCAGGCCTCATCAACCGGAAATGACCAAAACAGGGTTAGATACGGCAAGGCTAAGTGGATCATTCCCAAGTAGGATACGATCAACCTCTTCTAGATATATCTTTACACGCTATAACGTCGTGTATATGATTATTGTGGTTTGTATGCTATGAGGGCCCTCGGTAAGGTCGGTAACGACCGGAGGATGATATATTCGATACCATCTGGTTATAGAGGTGGGTCGGTCTTGTGTTGGTAGAGGATCCTTAGTGATGATCCTCGGTACATTATTCTAGAGATGTACCGCCGGAAAGTAGTCCCTTCACCTGGTCATTTGTAGGAAATCCAAAACCTACTACGAGATGCGATTTTGTTTGTAAAGGCGTAATGAATATCCTCGAAATGCTATATGGGTAACCATTTCGACTATGATTAATATTATTTGTATACTAGACACTAGTATAATATAAGAGGATTTGATATGAAAGAAATGTTTTAATTATCGTAAGGTAAAAACATGTCCGTCTTTATGTGCTTAAGAGATACTTTTATTTTGATAAAGGAAAAGTTCGGTAATTTAATAAATTCAGTCGAGTGTGTTTCTCACGTTGGTTTACCAGACTGATCCGGGCGTTCTTCCCTTTCAATGCTCGGGTCAGATCGAGTATATCTACAGGTTATGCTTTGGTGCTTTTGGAGCTTCAGTAGGAGAGCTGGAGATCTTCATTTCGTATACGCATATCTGTTTTGATTATTGATTATCTGTTGTGCTTAGTTGTTGTTGTTATCAGCATTTGTGAGAACATGTTATTATAATTCTTCAAGCTGATAACTATTTATTGATTGTTGGACTCTGATTGACGTGTATATATATGCAGTTTCTGTTTTGTAAAGATCACTGATATGATATTATATATTTTCCACTACGATTTGAGATTCTGTATCGTTCTATTTGGTTCTATCTTCTCTCTTTCTTCTCTTCTCTTCTTCTCTTTTTTTCTTTCTCTTGACTTTCCGTCGGTTTGTGCTTTTTAGGTCGGACATATGTGGATTATTGTCTATTCAAAGAGTACGGATTTTTAGGTCATCATAGCTGGTATCGGAGCTTAGATTTTGAATTCCTAAGCTTTGATGTGTAATCAGTATTGATAGGGATAGTAGCACCCTAGATTGAGTTTAAGGGTATTATATATATGAGCACGTATTTGTTAGTGAATATAAAATGTTTTATATCGTGTTTGCTTATCCATTGAGCTGTTTGTGAATTCTGGTCGGTATCTGGGACGCCATGTTATCGATGGGGATTTCCAAACACTTAAACGAGGCAGGTCAACATAGTATTATTTTACGTTAGATAAATGAAATAATTTTACCTCGATTATATTTTGTATATAAAGGAATAATTTTTCAGGAATTATTAAAGTGTACAAAAATTGATTGTTTGGTTGTTTGAAAATATAAATATATATCAGTTATTAAAAGTTGTTTGAATAATCTAAATAAATATAACAATTGTGTAACGACCCTGGTTTTTGGCCCCGTTTATTTTAATAAATATTTAATCTAATTAAATAAAATGTAAACTGATTATTTTAAAAATGATTTAACCTTTTGAAATAATTGCCATTTATTTGTATATATATTGGTATTTTAAAAAAAATGGAAATTGGATTCTAGAAATTTAAAATAAAATATCTTGATAATATTTATAATAAAATTTGTCTTATATAATTGAATTAAAATACTTTGTCTTGTTAATATTTGATAAAAATATATATGGATGATAATGTTTAAAATTAAAATCTAATTCTAGCAATATAAAATATACATGTAAATATAAGTCAAACTTATGTGTATAATTTAAATAAAATACAAATGGAAATGAATATAAAAATAAGTATAAAATGTAAGTAAATCATATTGAATATAATAAGTTAAATATTGATAGTCAAATATAAAATACAAATGTAAAATACAAAGAAAGAATTAATTAGTTAAATATACATTCAACATAACTTTAAAATTTGTAAACAAAGCATAAAAATAAGTGAAGTATAAAATAAAATAAAATCAAAGTTTATCATTATAAAATATAAATATCAAATATAAGTAAAACTTAAGAATATAATTTAAATATTTATAGTGAAAATATAGAATATAAAATATAAATTAGTAAGCAAAGTTAAATGAAATCTGACACATATATGTAAGAATTCAAACTAGAAGTTATCAAAGAAAATATTTATAAACAAATGTCTTTGTACAAGATATCTTTCTTTACAAGCCAAACATCTACCTGCAAAATATAAAATAAAATATCTTCTCATGCAAGACCAAATGTCTACCTGAAAATAAATAGTTACATACAAAAATATCTTCATTCAAAGCCAAATGAAATTAGTCAAAGTATGAAAATAAACCTGACATATATATGTATATTGAAAATTCAGCTTGAAGTCAGATAAAACAAACATTTTTACATTAAGTATCTTCATTCACAGGCCTACCTGCAAGTCTATGCTTACATACAAAATCTTTATACATAGCAAAACATAATAATTATGTAAACTAAATAAGAAACAAGCATTTAATTTGCTTTCATCTCAGCCTGACAGGTTGTCTATTCAAAATATTATAAAAATCTGTTCATGTAAAAAAACAAAGCTAAGAAAACAATAGTCCAGTTACTACCTTCCTCTTACACATCTATTATCTTCTATATATATATATATGTGTGTGTGTGTGTGTGTGTGTGTGTGTGTGTGTTCTTCTTATTTTTAGTTCGTTCAGGAAAAAAATAAAGAGAAACTCTCCTAACCAGAGGAAAAAAAAGCAAATTCAACTTGAATTCGAACTAAAAACAGTCAATCTCAAGACAGTTTCAAGCAACAGAGATTAAAGACAGTTTTAGCCCTAGGTTTCAAAAGAAAAACATCAGTGCTTTCTGTTCAAAAGAGTTTACTGGTGAGTAAACATAATTTTTAAAAGTTTAAAGTTAATTAAAACAGTTCAAACTTCATTTATAAACTGTTTGTATATGCTTCAGTTTGCATATGATTTTGTATGCTCTGTGTTCTTTGAAACTTGGTACAGAATGCATATTGGTTCGATCACTCAAACTATTCTTAATTAAATCATTGATTAGCTTTGATTTCTCAACAAACAAGATAAAAAAACTTCAAATTAAGATTTTTAGAAAGTTGATTGAACCATCTTTATAAAGAATACCATTGTAATGTTGATATACAGGTAATCATGCGATGATTGATAAAATTTGATTGTTGTAAAATATTGATTCAAGATTTTATATTGAATTCATATTGCAAGATATGATTTTTAAACCAAAAATCAAGATTTTTAGAGTAATATTTAAAGAGCAGTTCGTATATAAACAAAGATTGTATTTCTAAAAAATTCCGATGATTGATTCATTTATAAATGTTGAAACCTGGATTGGAGCACATACAAACATCATGGATTCTGGGAAAATTGTTGAATACTTTTTTCATTAACTAAATTAAAGAAACGAATTAAAATTAGGGCATGAGTTCAAGTTTTGTTCATGTCAGTAAATGGGTCGTCATCGTTGACCACAAGGGATCGAGTGTTATGATTTTTTTGAAATTAGTGGCTCTGCGCGTTGTCATGGTATGGACGAGACCTGGGCGACCTCGGTGGCGTGTGCGACGGTGGCGAAACGTTTTTGTGGAGGGGTCGTTTTGCAGTTTTTTCGAGCAGAGGACCAAAATTTCGATTTGAAGGTTTTGGAATGATTCGAGTTTGATTTTCGTTTATTCATGTGATTTGGGACTTGCCTGCGACATTGATGATTGTCGGAGTTGGGTCGCACCGCCATGCACGTGCACGTTGGCGGTGATTTGGTGACAGTGCGGTGAGGGTGTGTGACTCGTGTCGTGCTCGAGTATAAATGGAGTCGGCTTCGAGTTTTATTGTATGCAAGATGGGTAACCTGATGCTTATTAACATAGTTAAAATTTAAACTATAGAAAAGAAAAAAAAAGGAGAAGAAGAAGATGCGTGGTGAGTTGTCTTGGGTGGGAAGCTGGAACGACTCGAAGCATTACTCGAAGTGGCACTCGGGTGAATGCAGGGTAGTTCTCGGGTTTTAATATAGGAGGTCTCGGGTTTGTTGTATTCGAACTGCTGATTGTAAATAAAAATTGGTGAAAATGTTTAACAAAATTCAGTTATACGTTAATACAAGTTTAATTATGTAATTAATGTTTTACAATGTTTCTAACTCTTAGCTACTATTTTAATTAAGGAATTAATTTAAATTAAGTATAAAGTTAACTAATAATTAAAGTTTGTAGTTAATACTATAATTGATTTTCAAATTCAAAAGAAGACTTTTAAATGTTTAATTAAGTTGAACAATTAATATCAATAAATTATTTTAGAAAGTATTTAAGAATAATTACATTTTAATTGTAATTAGTAATGGATTATAAGTAATAAATAAAATTGTAATTAACTATTTAAGTTAATTAATTAATGATTAATAATTAAGAGTAATCAAGTAATTTAATTTAGTAATTAATAAATGATTAATTAAGTAATCAATAATTAATAAATGGGTAATTAAGTTTAACTTATAATTAAGATTATTAATGATTAAGAAATAATTACGTAAGTAATTAAAGCTAAATAACTTGATTAAGAAATAATTAATTAAATAATGTGAAATTAATTAATTAATTAATTCATTAAGATTTAATAATTGATTAAGAAATGATTAATTAAATAATTTGTAATGGAATAAGTAATTAATTGTTAATTAATAGTTAATTAAACAGGGTTAAGGTTAACTCTCAAGTAATTAATTTTAAATTGAATTAATTACAATAAGAATTAAAGATGATTTGTTATGGATTGCACCTGTAGAATATCTTATTGTGATATTTATTTGATGATATTCTGTGGTGTTCTGTGAAATGTTGTGACATATCTATGATGATTGTATATGAGTTATCTGTGATAAAAGTTATGTGAATTTAGTTGTTGAATTTAAATTATTTAAACTGTTTAAGTTAATTAGACAACTTGGCCTTTAAAATGGCGTTTGGATTTCGATGAGACCGGGATCGGGAGTCAATTTGATTTTTCGAAAACCACATCGATCCAATTTAAACGTTAGGTCGTGAATTCTGAAATGAAGATCGAGATAGTGTTTTCAAAATGCAAGGGTTATCGTCGTTGACTCTGAGGGTGATTCCAAAATGAGTGTAACGAGATAATGCCTTCGGTTTCGTTCGAACACGGAACAAACTTGTATGGATTGAATGCTTTCAGCACATCGTCAGGCGGACGATGAGCATTCTAATAGATATGTCCTGTAAAGGTAATTGCAGCCTCAAGCCTCACCAACCGAGAATGGCTAAAATAAGGGAGGTGCAGCAAGGTTAGGTGGGTCATGCCCAAGCAGGACGAGATATACCCCTGTCTAGATGTCCCTTTTTATTTATGCTGTGTGGGCGGTTACTAGCTACAACCGCTGGGTTATCTTATTCGGGATTGTTCAGTAAGGAATGGTTCCGGCCTTGTGTTGTAGGGGGTCGGGAGTGATCCTCGGTACGGTGATCTAGGCCCCATACTGTGACGGGCGGTACCCCAGTAGCCCTGCCATCGTTGGAAATCCATTTTCCCTACGAGACCCTACGGTTTTGATTTGTATTACACACTTTTGTGGCTAGTAGATGGAATTTAATAGATGTAACAATTTCGGCTATTTTCTATTTACTTGAAAACCCTAGACACTATTATAATATCAATGGAGTTCCTATGAAATGTTTTGGTTAGCGTAAGGTAAAAACTTATCCGTATTTATTTGTAGGAAGTCTTACGTGATACCTTTAGTTTCAAAGGTTTTTCGAAGTTAAACAACTTTAAACCGTTTACTCTTACCAGACCCATGTCTGACTCGGAGTTTATATTTTGTTTTTCATAAACTCTTGGGTACTCAAATTTTTATGAGTAGCCAAGTGATAGGTTTTGGATTGTCGAGTTTTCTAGAGGAACTTGGAGCAGGAGTTCCAGACGTATGTAGCTATCTATCTAATTCTGCTGTGTTAGTTATTTTATGTTGTATCTCTGATGTATATTGTGATAGATGTATGTATGACTGTCATGTGTTTATGATGTTGTATAACTCTGATATATGTAAACTATGTAATAGTTCTGTGATATATTATATTTTGTTCCGTTCTGCTGTGAGATTCTGATGTTGTTGTTCTTTCTTTCTAATTCTTTTCTATTTCTATCCCTTTCTTTCTTAATGATGACACGTCTTGTAACAACCAGGTATTTTCAACCATTCACATCCATTATAAGTGTATAGGTAGACACTCATGCCGTAATTGAATTGCTCACCGCGTTGTAAATAAATTTTTGGCAAACCTCAGAATATACAGTAAATAAAATCACAGATCACAGACACAGAGTAATAATAATGCAGCGGAAGAAAAAGAGATAGTAGTTCATGAAGCTACTATATAAAATATAAGATACATCAGGGTTAAATAAGATACAACCGAAGAGTAACAAGATATATCAGGTACAAATCAGATACATCACTGAAACACTGGATACTGAAACAAAATAGATGGCTGGATCTTCTAGGAAAGCTCGAACTCCGAAGGTGAATCTTGAATGCTAACTCAATCAATCTGACTCGAGCGTAAAGCAAAACACAAAACACTCGAGTCAGGACATAAATACTTATAAACTGTAAATCAACTCAAGTGAACAGTAACAAAATGCATCAGTAACTTAAAGGATGCTTGGGACCGCCCATCCTCTAATGATCCGTTAAACTATTTACTATGTAGTAATATACGCTATATACGGTAGTGTCTAATCAGTAAAGTATAATCATATAGAAAATAGCGTTAAGGGGATGGTGAACCTTAACGCGGTCGGATCTTTAAAACCAAAATCGTAGTGGGCTCGATATAAGGATATGACATGGCACGCAATGCCAGGGTGGATAGACCGTTTGCACTCCCGGACCGGTGGTGACGGCAAGCCAGCAGCTTCCTCCCACCTCGAACAATACCCCCGAATCAAAAGTGGCGCCACCGAATCGAATCACAAAAGTAATAGAATGGTTTACGATGGAGCATGCTCGATGAAAGGGTGCGACCCTTTGTGTAGCCCTGTATAGCTCCTGTTTAAGTCATATATGCCAACTCACGGGAGTTGGGTCCACGTAATATACCTCGAGAACGTCACGACCATCCTACTTCATTCTAGAATCTCCACCGCTTACACAGTTGTTAAAGTGGTTTTCAGTATTGCCCGGCTTTAAGACAATATCCGATCCCGGTCTCTTTATCAACCAATCGTTATTATAACCCATGGATATTTACTTCAAATAATTTATACTTCCAAGACCAAAATATCATACTCATTTCAAAACAATATCACAATAGTATCATTTCCATTTCAAAAAATTATTTCAATATTATATCATTCAAATAAAACCCAAATTTTCAAATCATTGAATATTTCTTTAAATTTATTAAACTTGAAATATTCCTTTAAATTATCATAGCATTTTGGAAATGTTACCTTAAGGAATCATAGCATTTTTGGAATGTGCTACTTTCCACTTTACATTGTATATAATTCAAAGTATTGATAAGCTTAAAATTTTAACATGTCAATTTATCATAGCCTTATAGTTAAATAAACTTTCTTACTGTAACATACAATTTAAACCGAAATTCTTATGTTAAGTTAAAAGCACCTTATTAACTTACATTATTATTACAATAAAGAAACTTTATTTTTTTAATCATTTAAAGTATGTCATTCACATAAATTAAAACTTGCTTATCAAATGTACATTATCAACTTACATTGTATTATTACAGAAAGTAACATTTATCATTTTAATCAATTTAAAATACACCATTACATTGATTAAAATCTACGTGTCAAATGTACGTTATAAATTTTATATTCCTATTACAATAATGAACATTTATTAATTAAATCAATACCACACTACTTAAAACTTTACATGTTTCTTTCTTAATTAAAACTTTACATGTTCTTGCATTAATTAAAACTTTCATGTTCTCTCATTAATTAGGACTTTACACGTTTCTTTCATTAATTAAAAACTTATACGTTTCTTTCATCAATTAAAACTGATACCTTTCTTTCATTAATTAGGAATTTACATGTTCCTATCATTAATTAGAACACCATACGTTCTTTCATTAATTAAAACCTATACGTTTCTTTCATAAATTAAAACCTATACGTTTCTTTTATAAATTAAAACCTATACGTTTGTTTCATAAATTAAACCTATACGTTTCTTTCATAAATTAAGGCCTATACGTTTCTTTCATAAATTAAAACCTATACGTTTCTTTCATAAATTAAAACCTATACGTTTCTTTCATTAATTAAAACTTAACATTTCAGATTTATATTACCATTTCACAAATTTAACTAAACTTCCAGTTTATTTAATTAATTTAACATCTTTAGTTAAAACTCAAATTTCACATTTTCAAGTCAAGTTATATTTTAAAATTTCATTTTCAACAGTCATTTATTCAACCACTTAAATTTATAGAAAATCAATAATTCTTTAATAAATCACTTAAATTCAAATATAAATCAATTTATCATATTTACCATTTTTCAAATAAAATTAAAGTCCATTTTATTCATGTAACTTAAATATCATTTTTAGTCAAAATTCCAAATTTCAAACATAAGTTAAATTTCAAAATCCAATTAATCCATTCATAAATTATATTTTTAACACATAGAAAAATCATAATTTATTTATTTTAAAACCTTTCAAAATCTATTTAAATCAAATTTCATAATTTTATATTTTTAAAATACTTAAAATATTCAAAGCACTTTATAGAATAACCACGGGTCTGTATATAGTTTTCTAACCTAGGTCAAGTGATACGGATATGTATCATTTCAATCCGTAGTTTAAAAGGTAAAAATCCGGGTTCTATCATTTCAAACCCACAATCCCAAGTTTAAATAAATAAATAAAATAACTCAGGCCTATCATTTCAGCCCATAATGATTTTTATCCTAACAGGGAACTTGCAGTGTGATCATATACAGAAATAATATAAACAATGTCAATATCACAGTATACAGTCATGTATCAGATGTCAGGTGAAAATTAACAGTTTTAACATGGTAATAACATGGTAATAACACGGAATAACATATCATATGATCATCATTAACTTGCATAAACATTTTACATTACTAAACACTTGTCATCAATCCACTTTTCATAAGTATATATGTCGGAGTGAGAAAGACTCACCTTTTTCAAAGCTAGAGACCAGAACAACATACAAGCACGACTCCAAAGGCACGACAAGCACAATTTCACGACATTTGATTTGAGTTGAAAGATAGCCAAGATATGATTTTGTATCAACAACCCAAAACAAAACAAACCAGACAATATATAAACATTCAACATAAAATAACATTGAAACAATTTTAAAATACAAAGCGAAATGAACAAGATAGATTGGACCTTGCTTCAACCACTTCAATGCTTGGCCTAAGAGACACTTATGCTTGGCTATGATGATGCTTTGGCTCAGCTATGACATCATATAGGTCAGGTTTAACATCATATAGGCAAGGCAACAAGTGGAGATGAAGGGAATGAGGCAACAATGGTCAAAAACATTGTTTTTAGGCATGTAGGTTGCAATTTGAAGGGTTTGGCCACCATAGATGGCTCGACCATGGTCATGGTTGGTGGAGTAGATGGTGTTGGAGGCATGGAAGAGATGTAGGAGTTTGTGGCTGCGGCTATGGAGAAGAGGCCGATCCAAACTAGAAGAGAAACAAGGCAAAATTTAGAGAAAACAAGTAGAAAAGTAAGAAAAAGAAAGGGAAGCCATTACCAGATCTTTGAAGCCGTGAGAAACAAATGAAAATGATCTTTTTTTTTTTCATGTGAAAACCTAATGAGATGACGACTACATTAGGGTTTTACACGGCTAAGGCAATTAATTGAGTAGTTTAAGGAAATGAAGGGTTTGGGCAAATAAAAGGGCTTACGTTTCAAAGTGATTTACAATCTTCCATATTCTTTTCCTTTTAAAACTTTACATAAACAAAATTTCAGGAGAAAATACTTTACAAACCGAAATCAATTAGAAATATGAGGTAACAAATAGTATAATTTGAAAAAATATAAAATAATGAACAAAATGCCTTAAAAATACCAAACGGTGTTCTAAAATTGTGCATAAATCACTGTTAGTCTTGGAAAATTATACATTTCATTATAAAATTATTATGAAGTGGAAAGTTGAATTAAATTAATTTATTTAAAGCATTTTCAAGGTGAAATAAATAATTAAATTTTAATTAAATAGAATTTTAAATAAAGAAAAATGCATTAAATACCAAACTAGGCTTTATAAATTGAAATAAATTCAAATAAACTTTAGAAAAATTATATTATCATTTCAAAAATACTTAAAAGTCAAAATATACATAATATAACATATTATTACATATTAAAATAAAATATAACAAAGAAGAAGTAATTTATACAATTTAAAAAAGTCATTGTTAAATAACCCTATATACGCACAATATTGTAAACGGTATAACTTTCACAATTTACATCCGATTTCAACGAAACGAAAAGTGGTGTTCTTAAAATTTTATGTACTTTCATAATAAAAGATAAAATTTAAATTTTCAAACTTTTAAAAATTTAAATTAAAAGTCAAAGTTGACTATTTTGACCAAAAATTCACTTTACAGTAAAATATTCAAATTATACTAGTTTGAACTATAAATCACTTAATAATCATCATTTATATTAAAAAATGAGATGTTTGAAAAAAAAAAGTCAATTTAAAAATATAAGCCAAATCTAGGGTTGTTACACTCTCCCCCACTCAAAAACTTTTCGTCCCCGAAATGGAATGAGGTACGGGAAAGCACAGAAAAAGATAAAGTGAAATAAGATTGAGACAAGATAACAAGGAGATTGAAATTATACCTGATAACTATTTTTATAGGTAAGTTTAACAAGGTGCAGATTTATCAAAGATTATACAAAGATTTCTAAACAGAAAGATTATAGAAAGATCCCCATACCAGTCTGTAGTAAGATAAGAATAATAAGGACAACAAAATGATAATTTGAAAAACAAAATAAGGAAATAAATTTGAAAGCATGGAAATTTCAACTTAATTTTTTTTTATAAATTAAATAAATCGTTAACTATCTCAAATTTCATTGTTTTATTATCCAATCATCTTAAATTAACAATTTTTAAAACCATGGGTTTGAAAAATAATCATTTATTACACTCACAATGTATCTAATAAATTTAATTCTTCTTTATTCCTTATTAAAATTAAATTTATTCCTCTCACTATATTTATCACTTATGTTAAACATACTTACAATTATTATAACTGCTTTCTTTTATTCTTAGTTCTTTTAACATTATTTTATTGTAAGTTATTCAATTACCCTTTATTATATTTACCTCTGTTAATCATTTTATAATTAAAATTTAAGTGTATAACATTTATTGTAACCATTCAAATTTTATTTATAAAATCTTTTTATATCGTATATTATCCAATTACATTTTTAACTTCCGAAATTTTGGTAAGTTATATTTGAATGCAATTGTATTATACAAATAAAATTTCCAATTAAATCATTTCATGCTTGATATTCATCCAAAATTTTGATTTTTTTTTTTTGGAATTATTCTTGAGAATAAAATTTAAGAATTAAATTTTCGATTTCTTCAAACCATTTAGAGATAAGTAATAATATATATACATATATAATATGTCAAATCAAATTTCAATCATATATATATATATATATATATATATATATATATTATAAATCAAGTCATATTTTAGAAATTCAAATCAATTTAATTTACCAAAACAAAGCTGTAGTAAGACTACAGAACAGTCTCTTAACTTCGAAACTCGAAAATGAACGTCGATGATGTCGCGATCATCACCGAAGTTATTTTCCAACGACAAAGAGAAGAGCACTAATTTTAAACCTTTAAAATTCTTTGAAAACAAATTCTATTCAAAATACTTTAAATAATATAACCTTTTAAAACATTAAACCAAAGTTCGAAATAATCGGAATTTAAATCCTCAAATTCTTGTTTTAAATTCATTTCAGTTCCCAAATAAATTTATAAACAAATATTTATAGATTCATTTATAGAACAATAAATGATAAATCAAGTATTATCATTTCAAGTAATCAATTTAAATCAGTTTATTAAGTTTCATAAATATACTTATATATCAAAATTTATTTCATTAACCAAATATATTTTTTTAAATATATTGTGTCCATTTGTTCTGTCAAAGTGTTTTGGAAATCTTATCGATAGCGCTGATCAGACGTATCGATCAGAAACCCAACTCAACATCAACAACTTAAACAACACAATATATAAAACATTTTAATTTTAAATACTAGTTTACAAATACACTATACATGAATAGATTTTCAAAGAAGGGTATAGATTCAAATTTTTGATTAACACAAATCAAAGGAGAATATGATTTAAAAATAAGTTGGAAACAAGGATGACATGATTAAATAACAGAATAGGAAGATGGATAAGCTTATATAAATCACGGGCAACCTTAACCGAGTCAACCATGACTTAAAGAATAAGATCAATGTTCATTTTTCTAGGGTAAATCTACATTCGATCTCAAGAGTTAGAGTTTGAAGTAACAAAAGATATCAGCATCTAAACCAAGGATAGATAAGAATTTCTGGTGAATCGATGCTAACTGCAAAGGAGTTTTCCCCCTTTTTCAATTAAATTTGACATTGGCGTGACCGCCGACTCACTAGAAAGATCATTCGAAGCAAAGTTATGGAATACTCCAGAGTCAAAAGAAGATGAATAGTGAGGGATACGAATGGATTTTGGAATCGTAGGGAACGTTCCAAAATTCAAAGGAATTGAGTCAAAAAGGAAGAGATTCAAACTCGAATGTAAGTGGTTCTGTAAATACATTCACTCCATATGCTGAGTTTTGCCTAGAGCTACCAAAGCTCTGATACCAACTGTAACAACCAGGTATTTTCAACCATTCGCATCCATTATAAGTGTATAGGTAGACACTCATGCCGGAATTGAATTGCTCAAAATACCGCGTTGTAAATAAATTTTTGGAAAACCTCAGAATTTACAGTAAATAAAATCACAGATCACAGACACAGAGTAATAATAATGCAGCGGAAGAAAAAGAGATAGTAGTTCACGAAGCTAGTATATAAAATATAAGATACATCAGGGTTAAATAAGATACAACCGAAGAGTAACAAGATACATCAGGTACAAATCAGATACATCACTGAAACACTGGATATTGAAATAAAATAGATGGCTGGATCTTCTAGGAAAGCTCCAACTACGAAGGTGAATCTTGAATGCTAACTCAATCAATCTGACTCGAGCGTAAAGCAAAACACAAAACACTCGAGTCAGGACATAAATACTTATAAACTGTAAATCAACTCAAGTGAACAGTAACAAAATGCATCAGTAACTTAAAGGATGCTTGGGACCGCCCATCCTCTAAGGATCCGTTAAACTATTTACTATGTAGTAATATACGCTATATACGGTAGTGTCTAATCAGTAAAGTATAATCATATAGAAAATAGCGTTAAGGGTATGGTGAACCATAACGCGGTCGGATCTTTAAAACCAAAATCGTAGTGGGCTCGATATAAGGATATGACACGGCACGCAAGGAAATGCCAGGGTGGATACACCGTTTGCACTCCCGGACCGGTGGTGACGGCAAGCCAACAGCTTCCGCCCACCTCGAACAATACCCCCGAATAAAAAGTGGCGCCACCGAATCGAATCACAAAAGTAATAGAATAGTTTACGATGGAGCATGCTCGATGAAAGGGTGCGACCCTTTGTGTAGCCCGGTATAGCTCCTGTTTAAGTCATATATGCCAACTCACGGGAGTTGGGTCCACGTAATATACCTCGAGAACGTCGCCACCATCCTACTTCATTCTGGAATCTCCACCGCGTACACAGTTGTTAAAGTGGTTTTTGGTATTGGCCCGCTTTAAGACAATATCCGATCCCGGTCTCTTTAACAATCAATCGTTATTATAACCCATGGATATTTATTTCAAATAATTTATACTTCCAAGACCAAAATATCATACTCATTTCAAAACAATATCACAATAGTATCATTTCCATTTCAAAAAATTATTTCAATATTATATCATTCAAATAAAACCCAAATTTTCAAATCATTGAATATTTCTTTAAATTTATTAAACTTGAAATATTCCTTTAAATTATCATAGCATTTTGGAAATGTTACCTTAAGGAATCATAGCATTTTTGGAATGTACTACTTTCCACTTTACATTGTATATAATTCAAAGTATTGATAAGCTTAAAATTTTAACATGTCAATTTATCATAGCCTTATAGTTAAATAAACTTTCTTACTGTAATATAAAATTTAAACCGAAATTCTTATGTTAAGTTAAAAGCAATAAAGAAACTTTATTTTTTTAATCATTTAAAGTATGCCATTCACATAAATTAAAACTTGCTTATCAAATGTACATTATCAACTTACATTTTATTATTACAGAAAGTAACATTTATCATTTTAATCAATTTAAAATACACCATTACATTGATTAAAATCTACGTGTCAAATGTACGTTTTAAATTTTATATTCCTATTACAATAATGAACATTTATTAATTAAATCAATACCACACTACTTAAAACTTTACATGTTTCTTTCTTAATTAAAACTTTACATGTTCTTGCATTAATTAAAACTTTCATGTTCTCTCATTAATTAGGACTTTACACGTTTCTTTCATTAATTAAAAACTTATACGTTTCTTTCATCAATTAAAACTGATAACTTTCTTTCATTAATTAGGAATTTACATGTTCCTATCATTAATTAGAACACCATACGTTTCTTTCATAAATTAAAACCTATACGTTTCTTTCATAAATTAAAACCCATACGTTTCTTTCATAAATTAAAACCTATACGTTTCTTTCATAAATTAAACCTATACGTTTCTTTCATAAATTAAAACTTATACGTTTCTTTCATAAATTAAAACCTATATGTTTCTTTCATAAATTAAAACCTATACGTTTCAACCTATACGTTTCTTTCATTAATTAAAACTTAACATTTCAGATTTATATTACCATTTCACAAATTTAACTAAACTTCCAATTTATTTAATTAATTTAACATCTTTAGTTAAAACTCAAATTTCACATTTTCAAGTCAAGTTATATTTTAAAATTTCATTTTCAACAGTCATTTATTCAACCACTTAAATTTATAGAAAATCAATAATTCTTTAATAAATCACTTAAATTCAAATATAAATCAATTTATCATATTTACCATTTTCCAAATAAAATTAAAGTCCATTTTATTCATGTAACTTAAATATCATTTTTAGTCAAAATTCCAAATTTCAAACATAAGTTATATTTCAAAATCCAGTTAATCCATTCCTAGATTACATTTTTAACACATAGAAAAATCATAATTTATTTATTTTAAAACCTTTCAAAATCTTTTTAAATCAAATTTCATAATTTTATATTTTTAAAATACTTAAAATATTCAAAGCACTTTATAGAATAACCACGGGTCTGTATATAGTTTTCTAACCTAGGTCAAGTGATACGGATATGTATCATTTCAATCCGCAGTTTAAAAGGTAAAAATCCAGGTTCTATCAATTCAAACCCGCAATCCCAAGTTTAAATAAATAAATAAAATAACTCAGGCCTATCATTTCAGCCCATAATGATTTTTATCCTAACAGGGAACTTGCAGTGTGATCATATATAAAAATAATATAAACAATGTCAATATCACAGTATACAGTCATGTATCAGATGTCAGGTGAAAATTAACAGTTTTAACATGGTAATAACATGGTAATAACACGGCATAGCTTATCATATGATCAACATTAACTTGCATAAACATTTTACATTACTAAACACTTGTCATCAATCCACTTTTCATAAGTATATATGTCAGAGTGAGAAAGACTCACCTTTTTCAAAGCTAGAGACCAGAACAACATACAAGCACGACTCCAAAGGCACGACAAGCACAATTTCACGACTTTTGATTTGAGTTGAAAGATAGCCAAGATAAGTTTTTGTATCAACAACCCAAAACAAAACAAACCAGACAATATATAAACATTCAACATAAAATAACATTGAAACAATTTTGAAATACAAAGCGAAATGAACAAGATAGATTGGACCTTGCTTCAACCACTTCAATGCTTGGCCTAAGGGACACTTATGCTTGGCTATGATGATGCTTTGGCTCAGCTATGACATCATATAGGTCAGGTTTAACATCATATAGGCAAGGCAACAAGTGGAGATGAAGGGAATGAGGCAACAATGGTCAAAAACATTGTTTTTAGGCATGTAGGTTGCAATTTGAAGGGTTTGGCTACCATAGATGGCTCGACCATGGTCATGGTTGGTGGAGTAGATGGTATTGGAGGCATGGAAGAGATATAGGAGTTTGTGGCTGCGGCTATGGAGAAGAGGCCGATCCAAACTAGAAGAGAAACAAGGCAAAATATAGAGAAAACAAGTAGAAAAGCAAGAAAAAGAAAGGGAAGCCATTACCAGATCTTTGAAGCCGTGAGAAACAAATGAAAATGATCTTTTTTTTTCACGTGAAAACCTAATGAGATGACGGCTGCATTAGGGTTTTACACGGCTAAGGCAATTAATTGAGGAGTTTAAGGAAATGAAGGGTTTGGGCAAATAAAAGGGCTTACGTTTCAAAGTGATTTACAATCTTCCATATTCTTTTCCTTTTAAAACTTTACATAAACAAAATTTCAGGAGAAAATACTTTAAAAACCGAAATCAATTAGAAATATGAGGTAAAAAAATGGTATAATTTGAAAAAAATATAAAATAATGAAGAAAATGCCTTAAAAATACCAAACGGTGTTCTAAAATTGTGCATAAATCACTGTTAGTCTTGGAAAATTATACATTTCATTACAAAATTATTATGAAGTGGAAAGTTGAATTAAATTAATTTATTTAAAGCATTTTCAAGGTGAAATAAATAATTAAATTTTAATTAAATAGAATTTTAAATAAAGAAAAATGCAGTAAATACCAAACTAGGCTTTATAAATTGAAATAAATTCAAATAAACTTTAGAAAAATTATATTATCATTTCAAAAATACTTAAAAGTCAAAATATACATAATATAACATATTATCACATATTAAAATAAAATATAACAAAGAAGAAGTAATTTATACAATTTAAAATAGTCATTGTTAAATAACCCTATATACGCACAATATTGTAAAGGGTATAACTTTCACAATTTACATCCGATTTCAACGAAACGAAAAGTGGTGTTCTTAAAATTTTATGTACTTTCATAATAAAAGATAAAATTTAAATTTTCAAACTTTTAAAAATTTAAATTAAAAGTCAAAGTTCGACTATTTTGACCAAAAATTCACTTTACAGTAGAATATTCAAATTATACTAGTTTGAACTATAAATCACTTAATAATCATCATTTATATTAAAAAATGAGATGTTTGGAAAAAAAGTCAATTTAAAAATATAAGCAAAATTTAGGGTTGTTACACGTCTTTCTGGGAGTAGAAGGGCGGGTCGTCACAGTCGGTATCAGAGCGTTAGGCTGAGCGAATACCTAGGCCCTTGAGTGATTTCTTTCTTGAGAGAGCGTAATTGTAATTTTGATATATATATATATATATATATATATATATATATATATTTCTACCTATTTGTTGGGTTACCCATTCAGGTTTTCCAATATAAGTTATAAAGGTAGATAGAGTGGTGGTGTGTGTAACACGACTACCAATGGTTGGAGTTTTGAATGTTTGAGGTTGGAAGTGCATCTATCGAGATTGTAGACCTATTATCGTCTCGAGTGAGCTTTGGATGGTGTAAGGATTTCATCGATCTCTGAAGGAAACCAGTTAAGATTCGGAGTTCATTTTTGAAGTGTAAGTTTGGATGAGCTAGAGTTTGGATCTATTGGTTAGACAGAAGCAAGTCATGATATTTTGATACCTCAGGATGTAGTAGCTGTGCATGAGACACAGTGACTATGGATGATTCCGAAGATGTTTCTTTGGAACAAGTTAAGGAAGTATGTCTGCATTGGAGTTGCGGCTTAACTCAGTAGGTTGTTTTTGTTTGGTTCGAGGTCCAAGTTTCTCGAAGAACTTCGGATAGGGAAGCATCTGAGTCAGCAGTGTAGCTTGAAGTTTTCTGGGTGTCGTCGAGGAGGTCTTCCGCTTAGCGGTTTTTCTTGAGGTAATTTCAGAAGTAGCAGAATAGATCCATTTCTTTGATGGATTGGCTCGATAAGTATAGGCTGTTCTGAATTGTGATGAGAAGAGAGTTTCATTGGAAACTGATTTGGGTAAATTTCCAGAGTGTTGTGTGATAATTCTGGAATTCACTTAAGTAGTCATTTACATGGAGTTGAGACTTCTCAAGGGAAGGTTGAAGTTATCGATGTGGTCCAAGATTTTCTTGATGTATTTGAAGAAGTTAAATGGTTGCCTCCACATCGAGAGATAGAGTTTCGCGTTGATTTGATTCCAGGAGCAGTGTTAGTGATTCAGCCTAGTAGGAGGATGGCTCCTACAGAGAGGGAAGAGTTAGTTAAGCAGACTATGGATCTTTTGGAGAAGGGTTGATCAGGCCCAGTTTTTCTTGTTAGGGTTCTGTGCTTATCTGATGAATCAAGACTTTCGGAATGTACTGAATAAGTTTATTCTGGTCTATTCTAAGTCGGAAGAAGAGCATGAGCAGCATTTGAGAATAGCGTTGGAGACACTAAGGAGGCATGTTTTGAAGGCAAAGTTCTCTGAGTGCCATGTCTAGAGATCGAAAGTCAAATTTTTGGGGCACATTGTTTCAGGTGAAGGCGTCTCTGCAGACCTAGCAAAGGTGAAGACTATTCTGGAATGGAAGCAACTGAAGTCACCAATGGAAGTTTGCATTTTTCTGGATTAACTGGCTGTACAGGAAATTTATCAAGGATTCTTCCAGGATTTCTCCTCATATGACTAAGTTGACAAAGAAAGTAGCTAATTTAAAATGGATACATTCCAGTGTGAAGAAGCTTTACGAGAGTCGAAGTCGAGGCTAACCTGTGCGCCAGTGTTTGCTATTCCAAATGAGAAGAGCTAATTGTGTATGCAAGTCGAAAATTAAAGTTACATGAAAGGAACTATGCTACTCACGATCTTGAGTTGTTAGCAATTGTTTTGCTTTGAAGATTTGGAGACATTATCTCTTGGGAGAGAAGTTCTAGTAATTCACGGATCACAAATGGTTGAAGTAACTTTTCTCTCAAAAAAGATCTTAATCTGAGGCAGAAGCGATGGGTTGAGTTTTGATATCATATGATTTGGATATTCTGCATACCTCGGGAAAAGCAAATGTTGTGGCTGATGCTCTTAGCAGGAATGCAGTTTTATTTCTTTTGGAAATTGTTCCATCTCTCCAGGACAGAATCGTAAGTAAGCAAATAGAAGATAGATCTTTGGTGAATAAGTGGTCGTTTGTGTGTGCCTAATATAGATGGATTGAGGCAAGAAGTTCTAGCCGAGTGTCATCGCTCCAGGCTGAATATTCATCAAGGAATCTCCAAGATTATAAGGATATGAGAAAAGAATTTTTCTGGTGCCGAGCTTGAAGGAGGATGTAGCTGCTTTTGTTAATAGTTGTGCTTTCTATCAGGTAGTGAAAGGAGATCAATAGAAGTCAGCTGGTTTGTTGTAGACTTTGGAAATCCCAGAATGGAAATGGGAGATTATTTCGATGGATTTCATCGACGATTTGCCTAGAACCAAGAAAGGAAACGATGGAATATGGGTTATTGTGGATCGGTTAACTAAGAATGCTCATTTTATATCGGTTAAAGCACCTCGTACTGCAGTTTCTCTGGCAAAGATTTTCTTGAGGGAGATAGTCGGATTTCATGGTGTTCCTGTTAGCATTGTAAGTAATCGTGATCCTATCTTTACCAGCAAATTTTGAGAGGCTCTACAATCAGCTATGGGGAAGAGTTTTAGATCGAGTACAACCTATCATATTCAGACAAATGGAGAGAAGAGAGCTGAACCATGTTCTAGAAGGTATGCTGCGAGCTTGTGTTTTGGAATTTTTGATGGATTGGGAAGACCGTGTATATCCTCATCTTGATGGATAGAGTCGAAAGGTCAACTTGTGTTTGGGCCAGATTTGATTCGTGTAGCTTCTGCTATAGTTGAGCTTATCGAGAGAAAGGATGAGAGCTGCTTCGGACCATCAGAAGTAGTATGCAGATAGAGGAAGGAGACAATTGCAATTTGAGATTGGTGATTTTGGTTTTGTCAAAGTTTCCCCTATTAAAGGAGCTATAAGAATCGGAAAGACGGGAAATCTTTCCCCAAGATATATTGGTTCATTTCGGGTTTTGGAAAGAGTTGGTGCTGTAGCTTTCAGAATTGGATTGCCCTACCGGATGTCTGGAATTCATAAAGTGTTCTGTGTATCCCATCTAAGGAATTTTTTCATGATTCATCATTAGTTGTAGAACCAGTAGTTCAGGAAGATTTGGAAGTCGAGTCGAATGTGACTGTGGACAGGAATCCAGTTCGGATTATTGATCATGATGAGAAGCAACTCAGGAGTAAGGTGGTGAACCTTGTCGTAGTGCAGTGGAGTGAGGATCCCAGAGTTTGCACCTAGGAAACTCTGGATAGTTTTAGGAAAGCTTATTCGAACTTGTGTTCGGATAGCTAGTGATGTTTGTTAGGATAGATTGTTTGGTTGATTGCAAATGTATGAATGATATCTATGTTTAAATGGTTGGTATAACAGCTTCAGAATTATCTTTGTTTTAAATTTCGGGGATGAAATTCTTTTAAGGGGGGAGGAATGTAACGACCCTGGATTTTGGCACCGTTTATTTTAATAAATATTTAATCTAATTAAATAAAATGTAAACTGATTATTTTAAAAATGATTTAATCTTTTGAAATAATTGCCATTTATTTGTATATATTGGTATTTTAAGAAAAAGGAAATTGGATTCTGGAAATTTAAAATAAAATATCTTGATAATATTTATAATAAAATTTGTCTTATATAATTGAATTAAAATACTTTGTCTTGTTAATATTTGATTAAAATATATATGGACAATAATGTTTAAAATTAAAATCTAATTCTAGCAATATAAAATATAAATGTAAATATAAGTCAAACTTATGTATATAATTTAAATAAAATACAAATGGAAATGAATATAAAAATAAGTATAAAATGTAAGTAAATCATATTGAATATAATAAGTTAAATATTGATAGTCAAATATAAAATACAAATGTAAAATATAAAGTAAGAATTAGTTAGTTAAATATACATTCAACATAACTTTAAAATTGGTAAACAAAGCATAAAAATAAGTAAAGTATAAAATAAAATAAAATCAAAGTTTATCAATATAAAATATAAATATCAAATATAAGTAAAACTTAAGAATATAATTTAAATATTTATAGTGAAAATATAAAATATAAATTAGCAAGCAAAGTTAAATGAAATCTGACACATATATGTAAGAATTCAAACAAGAAGTTATCAAAGCAAATATTTATAAACAAATGTCTTTATACAAGATATCTTTCTTTACAAGCCAAACATCTACCTACAAAATATAAAATAAAATACCTTCTCATGCAAGACCAAATGTCTACCTGAAAATAAATAGTTGCATACAAAAATATCTTCATTCAAAGCCAAATGAAATTAGTCAAAGTATGAAAATAAACCTGACATATATATGTATATTGAAAATTCAGCTTGAAGTCAGATAAAACAAACATTTTTACTTTAAGTATCTTCATTCACAAGCCTACCTGCAAGTATATGCTTGCATACAAAATCTTTATACATAGCAAAACATAATAATTATGTAAACTAATTAAGAAACAAGCATTTAATTTTCTTTCATCTGAGCCTAACAGGTTGTCTATTCAAAATATTATAAAAATCTGTTCATGTAAAAAAACAAAGCTAAGAAAACAATAGTCCAGTTACTACCTTCCTCTTACACATCTATTATCTTCTATATATATATATATATATATATATATCTGTTCTTCTTCTTTTTAGTTCGTTCAGGAAAAAAATAAAGAGAAACTCTGCTAACCAGAGAAAAAAAAAAAGCAAATTCAACTGAATTCAAACTAAAAACAGTCAATCTCAACACAGTTTCAAGCAACAGGGATTAAAAACAGTTTTAGCTCGAGGTTTTAAAAGAAAAACATTAGTGCTTTCTGTTCAAAAGAGTTTTCTGGTGAGTAAATATAATTTTTAAAAGTTTAAAGTTAATTAAAACAGTTCAAACTTCATTTATAAATTGTTTGTATATGCTTCAGTTTGCATATGATTTTGTATGCTCAGTGTTCTCTGAAACTTGATACAGATTGCATATTGGTTCGATCACTCAAACTATCCTTAATTAAATCATTGATTAGCTTTTATTTCTCAACAAACAAGATAAAAAAACTTCAAATTAAGATTTTTAGAAAGTTGATTGAACCATCTTTATAAAGAATACCATTGTAATGTTGATATACAGGTAATCATGCGATGATTGATAAAATTTGATTATTGTAAAATATTGATTCAAGATTTTATATTGAATTCATATTGCAAGATATGATTTTCAAACCAAAAATCAAGATTTTTAGATCAATATTTAAAGAGCAGTTCGTATATAAAAAAGATTGTATTTCTAAAAAATTCCGATGATTGATTCATTTATAAATGTTGAAACTTGGATTGGAGCACATACAAACATCATGGATTCTGTGAAAATTGTTGAATACTTTTTTCATTAACTAAATTAAAGAAACGAATTAAAATTAGGGCATGAGTTCAAGTTTTGTTCATGTCAGTAAATGGGTCGTAATCGTTGACCACAAGGGATCAAATGTTATGATTTTTTTGAAATTGGTGGCTCTGCGCGTTGTCATGGTATGGATGAGATCTGGGCGACCTCGGTGGCGTGTGCGGCGATGGCGAAACGTTTTTGTGGAGGGGTTGTTTTGCAGTTTTTTCGAGCAGAGGACCAAAATTTCGATTTGAAAGTTTAGGGAATGGTTCGAGTTTGATTTTCGTTTATTCGCGTGATTTGGGACTTGTCTGCGACATTGGTGATTGCCGGAGTTGGGTCGCGTCGCCGTGCACGTGCACAGCAGCGGTGATTTGGTGACAGCACAGTGAGGGGGTGTGACTCGTGTCGTGCTCGAGTATAAATGGAGTTAGCTTCGAGTTTTATTATGTGCTAGATGGCTAACCTGATGCTTATTAACATAGTTAAAATTTAAAATACAGAAAAGAAAAGAAAACGAAGGAGAAGAAGAAGATGCGTGGTGAGTTGTCTCGGGTGGGAAGCTGGAACGACTCGAAGTAGCACTCGGGTGAACACAGGGTAGATTTCGGGTTTTAATAGGGGAGGTCTCGGGTTTGTTGTATTCGAACTGCTGATTATAAATAAAAATAGGTGAAAATGTTCAACAAAATTCAGTTAAACATTAATACAAGTTTAATTATGTAATTAATGTTTTACAATGTTTCTAACTCTTAGCTACTATTTTAATTAAGGAATTAATTTAAATTAAGTATAAAGTTAACTAATAATTAAAGTTTGTAGTTAATACTATAATTGATTTTCAAATTTAAAAGAAGACTTTTAAATGTTTAATTAAGTTGAACAATTAATATCAATAAATTATTTTAGAAAGTAATTAAGAATAATTACTCTTTAATTGTAATTAGTAATGGATTATAAGTAATAAATAAAATTGTAATTAACTATTTAAGTTAATTAATTAATGATTAATAATTAAGAGTAATCAAGTAATTTAATTAAGTAATTAATAAATGATTAATTAAGTAATTAATAATTAATAAATGGGTAATTAAGTTTAATTTATAATTAAGATTATTAATGATTAAGAAATAATTACTTAAGTAATTAAAGTTAAATAACTTGATTAAGAAATAATTAATTAAATACTGTGAAATAAAATAATTAATTAATTAAATAATTAAGATTTAATAATTGATTAAGAAATGATTAATTAAATAATTTGTAATGGAATAAGTAATTAATTGTTAATTAATAGTTAATTAAACAAGGTTAAGTGGTTAACTCTCAAGTAATTAATTTTAAATTGAATTAATTACAGTAAGAATTAAAGATGATTTCTTATGGATTGTATATGTAGAATATCTGATTGTGATATTTATTTGATAATATTTTGTGATGTTCTGTGACATGATGTGATATATCTATGATGATTGTATATGAGTTATTTGTGATAAACGTTATGGGAATTCAGTTGTTGAATTTAAATTATTTAAACTGTTTAAGTTAATTAGACAACTTGGCCTTTAAAATGCGTTTGGATTTCGATGAGACCGGGATCGGGAGTCAATTTGATTTTTTGAGAATCACATCGATCCAATTTAAACGTTAGGTCGTGAATTCTGAAATGAAGATCGAGATAGTGTTTTCAGAATGCAAGGGTTATCGTTGTTGACTCTGAGGGTGATTCCAAAATGAGTGTAACGAGATAATGCCTTCGGTTTAGTTCGAACTCGGAACGAACTTGTATGGATTGAATGCTTTCAGCACATCGTCAGGCAGACGATGAGCATTCTAAGAGATATGTCCTGTAACAGTAATCGCAGCCTCAAGCGTCATCAACCGAGAATGGCTAAAAAAGGGGAGGTGCAGCAAGGATAGGTGGGTCGTGCCCAAGAAGGACGAGATATACCCCTGTCTAGATGTCCCTTTTTATTTCGGCTGTGGGGGCAGTTGCTTGCTACAACCGCGGGGTTATCTTGTTCGGCACTGTTCAGTAAGGAATGGTTCCGGCCTTGTGTTGTAGGGGTCGGGAGTGATCCTTGGTATGGTGATCTAGGCCCCGTACTGTGACGGACGGTACCCCAGTAGCCCTGCCATTGTTGGAAATCCATTTTCCCTACGAGACCTTACGGTTTTGATTTGTATTACCCACTTTTTTTGGCTAGTAGCTGGAATTTACTAGATGTAACAATTTCGGCTATTTTCTATTTACTTGAAAACCCTAGACACTATTATAATATCATTGGATTTCCTATGAAATGTTTTGGTTAGCGTATGGTAAAAACTTACCCGTATTTATTTATGGGAAGTCTTACGTGATAACTTTATTTTCAAAGGTTTTTCAAAGTTAAACAACATTAAACCGTTTACTCATACCAGACCCATGTCTGACCCGAAGTTTATATTATTTTTTTCATCTTGGGTACTCAAATTTTTATGAGTAGCCAAGTGATAGGTTTTGGATTGTCGAGTTTTCTGGAGGAGCTTGGAGCAGGAGTTCCGGACATATGTAGCTATCTGTCTAGTTCCGCTGTGTTAGTTAATGTATGTTGTATCTCTGATGTATATTGTGACAGATGTATGTATGACTGTCATGTGTTTATGATGTTGTATAACTCTGATATACGTAAAACTATGTAATAGTTATGTGATATATTATATTTTGTTCCGTTCCGCTGTGAGATTCTGATGTTGTTGTTCTTTCTTTCTAATTCTTTTGTATTTCTATCCCTTTCTTTCTTAATGATGATACGTCTTTCTGGGCGTAGTAGGGCGGGTCGTCACAAATTGTAGAAGAATAAATTATATAAGAAAATGAATTATAAGTATTGGATTATAATTAATATGATTTACAATTGTGAAATAATCTTATATATAAGAAATGGAAGAACCTGAATATATTTATAAATAGGAGTTATAAATAAAATGGATTTAGACTAAATATTTATGAAATATGAATCCTGTTTATTTTGAAAAGTTCAAAGTTAAAGATGTTATAACGTTATAAATCTAAATAAGATGAGTAAATTTGGAATGATCTTATGTAAGTAAAGTAAAATAGTGAAATTATATAAGTAAGAGATTTATGAATGTGATTTATAAAGATAAAAGAATTTTTGAAAGAATATAGAAGGCACTGAATTCACTACTGTTGCTGGAAAATAATAAGGGTGATGACTGCAGCATCATCAGTATTATTTTCGAGTTTTTGTGTGATGGATTTGCAACCAAAATAAATTGAAATGGAAGTTTTGTTTTGATAAAAAAAATTGATTTAAAATCTAAGTTGAAATTGATAAATATAAGTAAAATAAGTTTTGGACTTATAATGTATGAGATAATAAAATTTTAGCTTTGGTAAAGTTGAAAGAAATTTGAGTTAGTAAGTGAATTATATGATTTGAAATTTAACTTAGGAAGGTTAAATTAATTTGGATTTGAATTGGATTAGATATGTTATTGGAATGGAAAATTAAACTTAAATGGTTAAATGATTGTATAATATGAATTTGGAAGGTTAATTTAACTTAAGGAGTAAAGTGATCATATAGCTATGATTTGAAATTAGAAAAATGTGAAGGGAAGTGTACTTAGGTAAATTTTTATGGAAGTTTAGATAATAAGTTGTATAACTTATAAAAATGAGAAATGTAAGTAAAACCAATTGTTAAAAATGGTTAAACACATTTTGTTAGGCGAAACAAAATCTAAATTTGAATAAGTGATATGAATTTGACTTAAGTAAAAGTTAAATAAAATAAACTTTGAAATAAATTAGCAATGAACTTAAGTTGTATGGTGAAAGTAAATGTAAATGAAATTGAAATGAAAGACAACTTAAGTGATGAATGTGAATTTAAGTTTATAAAGAAATTCAACTTTAATGGTAAGAATGAATTAGTAATTGAATTAATGAATGGATTGAATGATAATCAATCGTATGTAAGTAAATTGATATGGAATAGTGGAAGTAAGTGTTAATTCATTAAAAGCTAATGAAACTGAAAATTGAATAATTGAATGAAAGTAAATTGAATTTTAAACCAATTGGAATTAAAAGTGTTGAACCAAATTGAAGGTTGAATGTAAATTAAGTAAATTTGGTGATGTTGGATATGCATTGGTTGTTAGATGGTTGTTAATTAATTGTGTAGAAATTCATATAGAATTGAACTAATGAAATTGAAAGCTAAATAATTGAATTCAAATTGAAAGTGAAGTAAGAATAAATAGAATTGATTTGATTTGATTTGAAAGTGAACAAACTTGAATGTGAATTAGTGAATGCAAACTAATTGAAAATGAATGAATGAATGTTAGTAAAATCCAATGTTAATGAATCAAATGTGATTTAAATTGAAAAATCAATTCAATGAATGTTAATGAGAAGTGAATGAATATTGGTTGGATAGTTGTTGGATGTTAGTTGGATGATAGTTGTTTGATGGTTGGATTTGTTGTTTTATTGCATTTGCTATATTGGCATACATAGTTGTTGTAGTGGTATATGTTGTATATTGATAATATTTTCACATATGCATGTTTCTCATTATTGTTGAGTGTTTAGTAGGTGCGGATGGCGCTTGCTTCACATTTGGAGCTCGCTTTCGTGTTATATTAGCCGTATATGCTCGCTAATAATATAAAAAGGTACATATCTCGGATTACATATCATACTTTTACATTTTTTTCCCTTCGGGATGCCTCATCCTTGATGATGAGATGTATACTTGTGATATATATATTGTTATTTTTTTTCCGCATCGAACCACGCAAAGGAGACTCTGGTGAATTCTTTTGAAAATTTAAAGCGTTAGAAATTTTTTGGAAAAATTTGTGAAAACTAAAAGTTTGATTTTTGAGTTAAAAGTTAAACGATAGTAGTTGGTTTTGAAAAGATAACTAAGTAGGTTTGAAAACTTAGAAAAGTTTTTGTAAGTTTAATGAATGGATTTTGGGAAAGTTAAATATTTAAATGATTTTGGGAAATCTAGTTTTAACGAATTGCTTTGAAAAGTTAATGAATTTTGCGACTTTTTCTTACCTAGTAATTTCGGGGACGAAATTCTTTTAAGTAGGGGAGAATATAACAACCCAGAATTTCTGTCATTTGAAATTCGTATATTTAATTGATTTTAAATATGAAAATGTTGAATTTATAAGCTGAATAGAATTTATTTCGAATATAGTGATTTAATTGGATAATTAAATTGTAAATTTAATAATTGAAATTGTGTAAATAATTGATATTTGAATCAAATGTGAATAAAAATGATTTATAAAGTTGAATTAAATCATATTTGAATTAGAATGATGTTATAGAACTTTTAAAATCGAATAAAAAGTTAATTCGTAGAAATTGAATATTTTAATCTTTAATTAGCTAGTGAAAATAGCAATTTTTCAAATAGTCTCGGATTTCGACGAAACTAGTTTCATTGGATCTGTAATGTTAAATTATTGTATGCTTTCAAATTTCGAGTCAATCGGGTTTACGGTTTGTCCGGGGCAAGCTAAACGCGTAGAAATCGGTTTAAGTGAATTTTAAATTTAAATAATTCGATTCGAAAACCTATCTTCCAATACGATCGAATTGGCTCCCGATATATATTCCATTGCGTTCGGAATAGGAGTGAAACATTATAAATGCCAGGCGGCACGTTTTATTTCGAGTTCGAAAAAATTTCGGATGAATAGTGCGCGTAAATTTTCTATAAAAGGCCAACTTAATTTTCATTTTGCACAAACCCTAAATAAACTAGGGCAGGCCGCCACTTGATTTTCAATGGCCATGAAAGCTCGAAATTTTCTTCTCTAATATCTTCCAATCCGTAAAAAATACGCAAAACTTCCTAAACGAGAATTATAGATCTTCACGAGACCTATAAATCTATACGGGCATGATCGATTTTAATCGAGTGAATCGACGACAATTCGTATTTGAACATCATACGTTTCAGCTCGTTTTTCAACGCCTACACGTGGCCGGGGCCAGAGTGTAGCGAGTGATGGTGCTCACGATGATGTGGTTCGATCGACCTCCGTTCGTCGTGAAGGTGGTGCGCCAATCGACTTTTGATTGCGTAAGTGGGTTCGGTCGCGTATGTTAGCATGGGGAAGGAGAATAGATGGAACGGCTGCGATTTGCTATAGAGAGACTAATAGCAGATGATAGAAAGGGTAAAAATAAAAATAGAAATAGAAATAATTATATTATTTTAATTCGTATAAATATTAAAACTGTATAACTTTGTCATACGAGGTCCGTTTCGCACGAGACGAATTGCATTAGAATCGTATTGTCGAATACTACGCGATGGAGCTGGATTGGAGTTATTTGAGCTAGTGTGAATTTGGGTAAAATTAAACGCTCGTTTAATTTTATTCGGAACAAAACACCACAACTGCTATTGGATGCAATGTGAGTATAACTCACTCTTTCTGACTCGCTAAATTTTTTTGTATAAGTGAGAATAAATATTATTTATGATGACTGATGATTTTTTGGATGCTATATGATATATTGATTGGTATTTGGATATATACATGCCTATTGGAGCGGAGAGACCCTATATGTTCCCGTGTATGAGCGGATGACCCTTTGTACGCGCGTCTGCCTTGAAGTGGACATTGTACACATATTCTAATATGTATATTTGTTGCAAGTGACGAGTTGGAGGGATCCAACAGGATTCCTCAACAATATTGATTTATTTACAGATATTTGTGGTATATTCTATTATCATATGATATATGATGTTTTGGTTACCGTGAATGATGTATTTAGGGCTGTTGCAGCATTGGGCCTATTTTGATAATTTAAAAATGTTAAAATGATGATTTCTAAGTTTAAAAGGATTTTAAAGTGATTTTTGAAAGTATACGTTTTATTGAATTTTGGAATCAATTCATTTTAAATAAATACATGTGATAATTTTTATGTTATAAAAATTATGATGTTTTGGGAAATATAATTGAAATGTGATTTTTGTTAAATATGGAGTTAATGATTTTGTAAAATGGTTTAAATTGAGATTTTTGACTAATATGAATGGTTTATAAAGAAGATTTATAAAATTGAATTTTTATAAATTAGAATAATTGAATTATAAAGGAGTTTTTATAATTGTATAAAATGAAGTTATAAATGGATTTTATAAGTGAATACGATTTATATAATTTGTGAAGTTATAAAAGAACGAATTTGTAAATTAATGATCTATAAGTAATTAACTTGTAAATTGGATTTTGGCATTTAAATGAGATATAAATAGAATTTGTTAAATAAGGGATTTTATAAGTTGAAGTTCTTAGAAAATAATAAATGGGACTTAATTTTATACATGGAAGTTTTTATAATGTAAAAGGAATTTATAAACATTGTTTTATAAATTCGAAATCAATTGAATTTGATAAGTAAATATGAAAGCTTATTAAAGGAGATATATCCACGATTTTGGACAGTGGATAATCCTTTAATTAAATATGTAGAAGTGTTGAATTTGGTAAACGATTTAACGATTTTGGACAGTGAATAATATATTAAAGAAATGTTTTGGGAAGTGATATTTTAAATAGAATTAAAACGATATGAATTTGTTTTAAAATGTTTTAAGGATCGAAACCATAGATTAACATTCATTGTTGAAATAGACGTTTTCGAGAAGTAAGGAAATGATGGACTATAACACTGCTGTTATAGTAAATGATTTTCGAAAGAAAATGTTTTTGTATAGTATTGGGGTTTATATGTCTATCATATTTCGAATCCCTATACTATTGATTTTTGGTTGTCGTAACGATGTTTTGCGCAACATTCGTTTTGACCTGAATAAAGATGTTTAAGAGAATGTTTTCCTTAAAGAATAAAATATATACTTAATCGTGTTTTAAGTATATTGAATATTTTATAAATGTTGTAAATAAATTGATTTGTGAATTACTTATTGTTAAATGATGTATTTGGAAATGTTTTCCAATATAGAAGTGAAATGGTTTTGAGAATATATCTTTTTAAAGATAAATTGAAGTGAATATTTAGCAATTGGTTTAATTATTAAAAGATTAATTAAAAGGGCCTAGTGATTGTTATGGTGCTGAATATTTGTTTGTTTGTTTTGATAGTTAAATAACGGACTAACGAACTTGGCCAAATTTTAGTTCCTCGACTTGATGTGGGAACTATTTAGTCATATACTTAGTACGTAGCCTTCTGTGTAGGCTTGACTATCATTTGCGTTGAGGATGTTGATTCGTATAGTGCGGAGTATTACTCCAATCATCGAGCTTTCTTCTTGGCCCGAAAGATAGCAAGTTGAAAGTTGGAGACGTGATAAGTCTATGAGACTTAGTTGTTGTGTGAGGTTGAGAAACGCTTTTGCGTTGTTGGAGCGAAGAGACCGGATCGGATTTATCTGAAAACCACTTCGGACCAATGTATATGCGATGATTTGTGCAGGTTGCTTACTGATATTACAGAGTTTCATAGTGGGGTACTACTTGTTGATCGTTGGGGTTAAAATCCCAATATACGTCCAATAGCAGTGGTCTCTTCATTATGAAATATCCAATGCGAGGACTATTCGCTACTAATCCTAGGGATTTTTCGACAGGATATGGTTGGAAAGTACTTTCGGTTTGTCCTATTCCTAGACAACTTGTATGGATGTTTGTCTGACATTGCATTTCTATAGATTACGTACATTGGTTTTTACAAACGTACATCAGTGGTGGCGCAGAAGGAAACTTCTCTTAGCTTAACACCCTCCTTAAGAAGTATGAGCTTAAGGGTTGTACTTTTATGGAAGGCAATTAGTAGTCAATGGAAATAGCTGTGTGGCATTCTAAGTGATGTGATTGTGAAAGGCAATCGTTACCTCATCAGGCCTCATCAACCGGAAATGATCAAAACAGGGTTAGATGCGGCAAGGCTAAGTGGGTCATTCCTAAGTAGGATATGATCATCCTCTTCTAGATATATCTTTACACGGTATGACGTCGTGTATCTGATTATTGTGGTTTGTATGCTATGAGGGCCCTCGGTAAGGTCGGTAACGACCGAAGGATGATATATTCGGTACCATCTAGTTATAGAGGTGGGCCGATCTTGTGTTAGTAGATGATCCTTAGTGATGATCCTCGGTACATTATTCTAGAGATGTACCGCCGGAAGGTAGTCCCTTCACCTGGTCATTTGTATGGAAATCCAAAACCCACTACGAGCTGCGATTTTGTTTGTAAAGGCGTAATGAATAGCCTCGAAATGCTATATGGGTAACCATTTTGACTAAGATTAATATTATTTGTATACTAGACACTAGTATAATATAATAGGATTTGACATAAAAGAAATGTTTTAGTTATCGTAAGGTCAAAACATGTCCGTGTTTATGTATGGACGTGTCTTACGAGATATTTTTATTTTGATAAAGTAAAAGTTTGGTAATTTAATAAATCCAGTTGATTGTGTTTCTCATGCTGGTTTACCAGACTGATCTGGGCGTTCTTCCCTTTCAATGCTTGACTCAGACCGAGTATATCTACAGGTTATGCTTTGGTGCTTTTGGAGCTTCAGCAGGAGAGCTGGAAATCTTCATTTCGTATACGCGTATCTGTTATGATTATTGATTATCCGTTGTGCTTAATTGTTGTTATTATCAGCATTTGTGAGGACAGGTTATTATAACTGTTCAAGTTGATAACTATTGATTGATTGTTGGACTCTGATTGATGTGTATATATATGCAGTTTCTGTTTTGTAAAGATCATTGATATGATATTATATATTTTCCGCTGCGATGTGAGATTCTGTATTGTTCTATTTGGTTCTGTCTTCTCTCTTTCTTCTCTTCTCTTCTCTTCTTCTCTCTTATTTTCTTTCTCTCGACTTTCTGTCGGTTCATGCTTTTTGGGTCGGACATGTGTGGATTATTGTCGATTCAAAGGGTACGGATTTTCAGGTCGTCACATCTGAGGTGACGAATTCTCTCCAATAATGTCTGATTTATTCTTCAGCAGCTTTGACCGAGGGTCACTAGGTGTGTGTAATGCCTGTTAATGCCTTCCAACTCAAAAAAATCAATGAAATTCCTGTGATACAAATCCACAACCATTATCTGAATGGAGAACTTTCAACTTATTCCCTGACTGCTTCTCAGCCATAGATTTTCACTTTCGAAACGTGGCAAAGATTTCACCCTTAGACTGTAGAAAGTATACCCAAACTTTATGAGATAAATCTTTTATAAATGAAACAAAACACCTGGCTCCACCCCAAGGATGGGCAAAGGGATGGACCCAAACTTCATATAAGTATACTCTAAAACAACTCTCGCCTTATGTTCTCCAGTACCAAAATAAATCTTTGTCTCCTTCCCAAGAATACACTATTCACAAAAGCTAAGCTTTTAATACTGAACACCATCAATCAAACCTCACTTTCTAACTCATCCAAATCGCATTCTCCAATATGTCTAATCCGCAAATGCCACAATCTAGAAGAATCTGAATCGGTAGAAGTAAAATAAGCCAATTTATTAACTATAGTAGTGCTCTTCAATAACTAAAGATTTCCTGCCCTTACGTTCATAGCAATCATCGAACCCTTAGACATCTTCATTTTCTCTCCCCCAACTACAATTTTCAATCCAAGCCTATTCAAAGCCCCAATAGAAATCAATCTCCTTCTCAAGTTAGGTACATATCTAACATCGGTAATAGTATGAATAACACCATCAAACGTTTTAACCTCCACACTACCAACTCTAACCATACAGAAAGAAGCTTCATTGCCCATTAGAACTTTAACTATATCAATCTCTCGGTATGTAGAGAAACAATTCCTATCAAGTGTCGTATGATAAAATGCGCCAAAATTAGTAAACCATAAATTGCTCTTCCTAGAAGAGCCAGAAGCTGTAAATACATCGGTATCACTCTTTGCATCTGACTTCGCTGTTGTAGACAGCGAAGCTTGGTTTGGGTCTTTTCTTTATCCTTCAAGCATGGGACATTGAGCTACAAAGTTCCCTGGTTTCTTACGATAATTACAAGTCAATCGCTTAGGCCCCTTAGTCTGAGACCTTGAATTATATCGACCTTAACCATTCTTTCACTTGCCTTGGTTTCTACCTCTCTGGACAGATAATCTCTGTATCACTATCGAAACTTGTGCTTCATAATATTCTTATCAATATTTCATTATGAAGACCAGCCATTATGTCATATAGGCTAATCTTACTGCAACCATATACCTGAAATGAACAAAAGCAGTATACTCCATAACCAAGGAACATAAGAGGATCACTTCTGAGCTTCATCCATAATATCAACATCAGCTGCCATTAGGTTCATAATTAAATTAACTAAAGCATCTACATGCTCCATAATATCAGCTTCAGGCTTCATCTTAAATGAATAAAATTATTACAGAAGAATAATTTGATTTAAGAGACTAGTCCTGATATGCATCAGATAATGCATCCCATAATTCATTCGCCATCTTTTTTTGAGAAAACTCTTTAAGAACTTCATATGAAAGAACAACTGGATTGTTGTAAGAGCATCACCTTCCATCTTTTCCAAGATAGTTGCTTCAATGTCCTTCAATTTATCCGATACAGAAACAATCTTAAGAATCTTCTCCTTCTTAACCACTACCTCCATCATCATCTTCCAAGTTCCAAAATCTCGTATTTCATCAAAATGTGTAACAACATAATTAACACCTGATCTACTAATGAATTTTCTAAAAGTCGCCATTAATACCCAAATAGAATAAAAACACTAGCTCTGGTACAAAACTGTGGTGAAAAATGTTAGGAAGGATTTATCACCATTGAGCGGAAGCAATTAAACCAAAATCTAGTATTTCCTATTTGAATACCAATGCAAATTCAAAATCAAATATGATATTATAGAAGACCAAAGAAATGGAAAGAAAAGAGGCGTATAAATTTAACGTGGTTTGAATTTGAATCCTACGTCCATGGAGATGCAACAACCCTTTTTTCTATCACCAATTCATAAGGATTACAAGCCAAATTAATGATTACGGAGTTACAAGATGTGGAGACTCTCTCTAATCAATCACTCAATTAAAGAACAATAATTTAGAGCACCCAAAATAGATAACCCCTAAATTGATTTAGTTTGGGTTTATATTAATTATAATTATAGAAAACCTAATTTCATATGCAATGTTTGACTAGGGAAATGAATAAGAGGCTAATATGTAAATGCTTTAATCACTTAAGACAATCGTATCACATCAAAAGCGTTTGGACCGTTAACAGAGAAGAACCTTTCACCAAACTGACGAAACTTACCTCCAAAATTTGACTTCAACAAATCCGTCAAAAAGGAAAGCTTTAGCGACTCAAACATTTGAATGAAGAGGTCAGACGACTCTGTAGGCAAACTGAAACTCTCAGGTTTGTCAAAAAAAAAGAAACTCAAACATCTAACCTGGTGGGTCAGACATTTGACACTTGAAGGCTCAAAGTTTTGCAATTAATAAGCATTAAGAATGTTGGCTTGGGTCCCTGTTGTCTGATTGCCTAACGTTGGCATTGCTTAGCATCTCAACTCTCTCTTCCTTTAACCACTTCCTCCAATCAACTTTTCGACTCTTCCAATATGAAGCTCTACACAACATTTTCGATCCGAAGTACTCATTAGCACATATTTGAATCGCATAATAACAATAGATCCTAATTTTGCTGAATACACAGAGGTTAGTTCTCTTTTAGATCTTGAAGTCTATTTTTCTTTTAAATATCTTAGATTTATCATTTAGTTTTTTGTTATTTAAAGGTGGTTTAATGATTCTGTGACTAATGCAAAATTGTAGAATATAAACTGTAATGATATTATAATTGAAAATTAAAATGTATATTATTGAACTATATTATTTTATCATACAACATTCATTTCAACTTTTCCCTTGTATTTTTTCATTTTTTATTACTTAGATATATGTTTGATATTGTAGATAATGTTATAGTGATGCAACTATGGTGTTATGTATATATTATAATTATTTTCCTTCATTACGAGACCGTGAAAGTAGATAGTGTTGGTTAGAACTATATTTGATATATGTCTATGTCTCTAACTGTATACATTCCATCTCATCCTAACGACTCGTCCTTTTGGTTCTTGGTTGTTGATATCAATTTCGGCATCTGGCCCATGGTCGAGAGGAAGGGTTGTTACAATTGACATGTTAAATAATTTGTTGCTTTACGAGTAACAATTAATGGTGGTTGACATTTAATGTATAAATTCATCTAATTTATAAAGATTCTCTATCCATCGTGTGCTTTAAGATTAATTAAGCTGTGACGACCCACCTATTTGGACGATTCAAGTCGACAATAAATCACACATATCTTATTCAAACCATTCAAAAGAGCAGATTATCAATGGGTTTTGGTAGAGAGAATAAGTGAAAGAAGAAAAGCAATACACAAAATCACACGGCGGAATGAAAATATTATAATCAAATAAAACCTTTCATGAAGCTGTTTACAATATACATTTGATTACATATTTTTACGACATCAATCGGAACAACAAACAAACTACCAAATAATGCAGCGGAAAAATATTAATACATACGGTCTTTAAACTCCACCTTCATCTTCAAGAAATAATATCTTCGAAACATTGAAATACTCAGGCTGACCCGAGCGTAAAGGAAAATAAAACATTGGAGTTGGAACTAAAATTCTTACGCAAATTAAATCAAAATCAGATGAAATATGGAATGCATGTAATTACGTTTTTGAAGGTTCAATTTTCTGGAAAAGTAATTATATCCACACTCAAAATACAACAGATTTCACAATAGATCCATTTTAACAACTTACAAATTTACAGAAAAATTCAAAATTAAATTTCATAGTTCAAGAGATTTGATTTATGAAAATGTTCCAAAGATTCAACATTCAAGTTAAGAAAACCTCCCATGGTTTCATAATTTAAATTTGAAAACTTTCAAATAAGGTAACGACTGTTTATTTCTCAAAAATTACTTTTATGGTTCTAATAATAAATCTAAACATACTAATTTTTCACAGGTCAATATAAGAAATCCAAAGGTTTGTGCCTTAATTCAGTGTTCAATTATCTATATGAAAATTTATATAATTACAATAAACAATAGGGAGATAACAGGGATATATCTAAATAAATGAATAAACACACATTCAATCACAATAGCATCCATCGAAACCCACAATCAACATTTAAATCAACCAATTCAACCACATGTCACAACAATTATTAGTTATTGCATATTGGTATTTAACTATCAAGTTTATTCACATTAAAATTCCTAACCAACAGTCAATAAATTTAACACTATATGACTTGGTTTAACTTGCAATAAAATTTCAGTATTTTGTGAGTGAGTTTAAACACTCACCTTTTGGCTTTCCCTTTTCAAGTCAAATTTAGATCCACTATAACTTTCTCGTTTTGTTCTATTTCCTTTCTATCTTAATCTTTTTTAAGAAATTTTTGGAAGAGGCAAAGAAGTTTGTATAGATCTAAATCTGAAAGAAAAAGATTTAGAAAGAAGAGAAGGTCTGAAAAAAGAACAAGAAAATTTAATGAAGAAGAAGAATTGAAACAGAAAATGAAGCTTCAAAAAAGAAGAAGAAGATTTAAAGAATAAGAAAAAAAAGAAAGCTTTGGAAAAAAGGAGATTCATAGAATAAACAGAAAAAAGAAAGAAGGAGGAAGGTGAAGAGAGAGAAAAAATGAAGCTACAGAAGATGAGATTTAAAAAAATGAAACGAGGTTACAGGAAACAAGTGAAAAACTAATAAAGTTAAATGTAAACAAACTGGGAATTGAAACAAAATAAAATATGAATAACCCAGAAAAATGGTAGGTATTAAAAGAGGTGAAGGAAAGAATTAAAAATATGAAAAGTAGGTAACGTTCGTGAAGTGAAAAAGCATCGGAAAATGTAAATAAATGAGTAATGAAATAAATGTGAAAACAATGAAAAGAGTGTGACAATTATTAATTAGAAAGGGAATGAACGGACCTAACTCTATACTGTAAACAAACTTTTGAAAGTCAAATTTCAAAACATTTGTTCATTCAATTAATTTTGTTAACCCCAAACATACAAAAATTGACATCCATTAGAGATTTAATTAACAGAACATAACTAGATTTGAACAAACCAATTTACATAACGGGGACCGCCGCTACAAAAAATAAAATATGAACCATTATTCAAAAATTCAAATTTAGAAACAACATTTTTCTCGACACATAATCATGAACTCAAATATTTAATTTATTTTAAGTTTCAAGGTTAGCGTTAAAATCACTTTCGTGCAACCTATGCTTGCTATTTAACTACCGTAAAATGTTGTTTTGAAAATTCAATTTTCTCTTTTTAAAACGTTATACTTACATTCAAAATGAAAATGTTAACTTTATTTTCCTCAAACATTCTTTTATTTTCCTTAAAATGTTTACTCGTTACTTGCAATTCATAAGTGTAAACATTCTTATATTCTAAAATAATCAACTTATATAATATTAAATCCATTCTTAGATTGCCAGATAACGTAAATTCCGAATGAAAACATTCTTATATTAAATTCATTAATTGCACCTCATTTCTTTTTCCTTTTTCAATTGAAAGATTTCAATAAATTTATTTCCAATTAATTTCAATTCCACTTCAACACAGACCCTAATTTATGAAATCAATTAAATAAATAAGTAAACATTGTAATCCTTATTTATAGTTATGCAAACACATTTATAAAATTATAGTATCCAACAAGCATTAATTTACGTTTTTCGATATTAATCAATATTCATTAAATTCATCATTAAAACTAGTATTTATTATTCCAATTTTTGTTATTGCTATAAATAGAATAGGGGTTTTGGACCAAAGGTCCCTATTCTCAAATCTCATGCACAAAAAGTCTCTACTCATAAATCTATATTAATTAGGTCCCTGTTTTGTTATTTTTACAAAATTGTCCTCTCCCAAAAAATTGGTCCAATATTGAAATCAGGGGTAAGAGTAGCATAAATCAGCTAAAAACTAAAAATAGGGATTTAATTTTCATAAATTTTTTGAGAGCGACTTTTCTTCTATCATCTTTCAATTTTGGGGCTTGGCAACCATTCCTTGAATAGAATATCACTACATTATCTCTATCCTTAAATTCCTAGTATTAAATTATATTCTAATATGTGTTAGCATCTTCCATTTCATTACTTCATTGTAGTTTATGGTTTTAGAATTTTATTTATGGTCAAAATTTATGATCTAAAAAAATTCACGTTAATAAATCATAAATTTTAATTTCTAACCATTTTCATTCAAACATTTCATTACGATGGTAATAAAACCCTAGTTCTACATTTTATATTTCAACAAATTCTTTAATTTTGTTTTAAATGTGCTTTATTTTGAATCAACAAATACCTTATATGTTAATTAAACAAAATTCCCATTTTATTACACTCATCGCTCAACAGTTAGCGCCTTTGCTTATATTAATTGAAATATTTAGTTACATTAAATTTCATTGATTACACAATAAATTTCAAACGGATTAAATTAAGATGATAAATAAAATAATTGTTAAATCTTAGTAATTCAACACATACTAAATTTATTATTTACAAACAAAGGTTAATAAATTTACTTATCTATGCTAAAACCAATTTCAATTAAATGATATATGATTTCTCCTTTCATATATTGTTTTTTCATTCCTTATTAAACTCTACAAATATATCCAAATTAAAGTTTACATTTATATTCCAATTAGAAGAAAAAACCATTTCATTCTTTGTTTACATTTTATTATTTACAATCGATGAAGTATATATTCAAACAGTTATTAATTATGTTCACATCGATAAAATTAGATTATATTTTAATTTGTCTTACCATCCTTATCTCATTGAACTTGTAATTTTTAGAATTCATTTATGATCATGTTATATATTCTAACCCCTTTTTTTCATTAACAAATCATAAACTTTAATTTCTGACAATATTAAATCCCAAAATTTTATTAAGTTTATTATTTTTAATTATAAAAGATCCGAGTCATTGCAATCTCCCCTACTCAATACTTTTCTTCCTCAAAAAGGAACAAGAAAGAATCAAGAGAACTAATACATTTTATTCAAAATAATCAATTCATAATCTATTGACTTACATATTTAAGTTTAATTTGAAAAGAACTCAACTTCCACGAAAATTTTCTACGTCCTGAATTTATGAAAAATTTAAGCAGCGTCTCCTTTGCGCAGATAGGTCCGGAAATATAACAATATCAATAATTACATTGTATATATCATATTTTAATAATATAGCACCCCAAACCATGGGAAAGTGATAAAATACAGGTACAAAAACAGTAATCCGAAACGTACCTATTTTGTCAAGCAACAAAACTCTGTTTATGAAACCAAAAGCAATAACTATTGCATCCATAAAAATGTATCATAATTACATAAATCAAGAAAATTAAACATGATAAAAGGACAATATACTAACTATTCTATCACAAATACTAGTAACATACAATATAGCAATCATATGCAACGAAGCAATATAACATAATTGATAAGCATGATACCCTTGTACAATCAATTCTAATGAAGAGGATGTAGATACCGTAAATGAAGGCGTGACAGTTCGGGTGCAGTTGTGACGGGGCAATGTCAATGTACTGCAGCACGTCCCGAAGAAATAAGTTGAACGGTGGCACACTACCGACCCAACACATAAATTTATTACAAGCTGTATATCCAACTGGGGGCAAGTGTGGACGATCGTGCCCCGATGGAACTAATACGTCGTCGAAGGGGATTCCGTGGATGGAGCATTTCCGACGGAGTGCACTTTCATTGATCTTCGAAGCCTGTGAATCGATCGGGTTGTCCAAGAAAATTGATGCCTCTAGGGCGTCGGGAGCTAAGTTATGAGCAGGGGAAGTCGACGGGTTTGAAGTATCTACGACTCCTTGTTTGGAAGACAGCCCAGGTCTATCTGAGATCATGGCGGAGCTATATTTCTTAGACATCTTTGGTAGAAATTGAATCTAGTAGAGTACCTGTTTGAACTATACTTGAAAAACAATCGACGTTAGACTTAACAACACAAGTATTCCCCCCGTGTGGTGTGTGGACTAGTGTGATAATTCAAGTATAAGTGCCGAGAAATTGAAAGTCACGGAGTTAATGGTATAAAGTTAAGCTTCGAATCGCTGCCTTCGAAGAACGTCATCGCTGACTGTCTCCAAAAACCTTCCCTATGGTGTTTTCAATTTCGGACTCAAACATTGGCGCTATATGTTAGAGGAAATTATCCGTTTTTGTCGATTTAGGTTCAGGCTTGTGATTATTGAAAATAGTAAGTTATCTGTCCAGATTAGTTCTATATGCTAGTTTAATTAGGTCCTTATCCTTGTTTTTTTCATAAGATTAGGGAAAGTAAATGTTGATCGGCCTAAGTATCGTTCGGCCAAACTATTGGTTGTCCTAAGTATCATTCGGCCAAAATATCATTCGGCCTAATTATCGTTCGGCCTAAATGTTGCTTGGCCTAAGTGTTGATCGAATAAACTATCGATCGGCCTAAGCATCGTTCGACTTAAGTATCGATCGGCATTCGAACCGTTCGGCTTAAGCGCTGTTCGGCCAAAATATTGATCAGCATCCTGTCCATTCCCCGCTACCTTCCAATTTTTACACTCCAATTTCGTTCGGCATGGGGAGGTCATGTCGAACCATGGCCGTATCAACCTACACCAACAAGCCTAATCTCTAACTCCATTCTCATGCTACCATAGGACCGCTCGGCATTGAAAGATCATGCCAAGCTGCTACAATGCACCTTCCACCTTTCTCTTCTCTGATCCATCCACCTCGAAACCACCTAAGAACATACTAAGTTCTAGCCCTAGAACACGACTGAGCCTCAATGCATCACCCTTATTCACACCCCCTGCTCTCTACGATCTATGAAAGATTCACAAATTCGAGTAATATCTAATGTCTCCTAATTTGAGAGGGTGATCAAAAGCTTCTTACCCAAGAGTACGGAGAGAGTTCAAGGATTTGTGAGTTTAGGATTGAAGGTTGTTAGAACTTAACTTAGGAAAGACGTAATGGATTCCAGAGAGGTAAGTTGCAAGTTCTTGAAAAATAACGGAGGTAAAAAGTGAAAAGAGAAGAAGAAGGAAAATGCCGACTTCTATAGGAGAAGAGGGGAAGTCGAAGAGACTATGACCGGTAGAATCGGTCAAAGCTACATCGTTCAGCATCGGCATACAAAGCCGTTCGGCATACATGGAGAGTTCGGCTTCGGTTATACTGTTCGGCATTAGCATGGTGTTCGGAACACATCGCCTTACCTGGTAATCAAGGGAAGTCGCCATTGAGGAAACTAAACCATTGCTCGGAGCAAAGCACAGTGGACACGTGATTCAAAGCGCACCACGTTCGACCACGTGATGCACTTTGGGGGGCAAGTGTTACCTGGAGATTTGACCAGGCAACTAAGTACTCAGCATTAGCGTACTGTTCGGCATTTATGAGTCGTTCGGCATCCAAATCGTTTGGCATTAGAGAACGCTTGGCATTCAGGATCGCTCAGCATTTAGGAGCATTCGGCATTAGAAAGTGCTCGGCATCCAGAGTCGTCTGGCACATATGATTCGTTCGGCATTCATGTTCGTTCGGTATTTATGGGACGTTCGGCATGTGTGAGCGTTCGGCATTGAGAGACGTTCGGTATTGTATATCGTTCGGCATCTATGGGACGTTCGGCATGCGTGAGCGTTCAACATTGAGAAACGTTCGCTATTGTATATCGTTTGGCATCTATGTGACGTTCGGCATGCGTGAGCATTCAGCATTGAGAGACGTTCGGTATTGTATATCGTTCGGCATCTATGGACGTTCGACATGGAAGAGTCATTCGACATTCCATACTGCTCGGCATCCAAATCTTGTTCGGCACATCACTTCGTTCGGCATAAATCTCTTTCGGCATTCGGGGTCATCTAGCATCCAGTGTCTTTCAGCACAAATACCTCATTCGGCAATCAGGGCGTTTGGCATCACTTCGTTCGACATGAGGATACCGTTTGGCATTCGTGCCTTGCTCGGCATTTTTCCGTTCGGCATCTAGGGATCGGCATACAGAGATCAGTCTTTTTGGGCCAAGCTACTTATCTACCTGGCCCGCCAGGGAAGTCCAATCCATCTTCGTCTATAAATAGAGAGGCAGGGGCACAGTGAAATGAACCTTTTTTCGAGAACACCGGGGAGGCTCTACCGCATTCAAGACTCATTCAAGACTTATCTTTTTTGCTTAGCAACTGTACTCAATATAATTGGTATACGTATTGTATTTGCAATAGATTATCAGCCTCAAAGTGGACGTAGGTAATTACGCCGAACCACTATAAATCTGGTGTTCGTATTTTCTGCATTTAAATCTGCATATTATCCTCTGTTTAAATTTACTTTCTTCACTAATCTCTCTTAAGGGTGTTAGTGACCAATTCTGGTGCTAACATATATTTCATATTTTAATAATATAGCACCCCAAACCATGGGAAAGTAATAAAATACGGAAACAAAAATAGTAATCCGAAACGTACCTATTTTGTCAGGCAACAAAACTCTATTTATGAAACCAAAAGCAATAATTATTGCATCCATAAAAATGTATCATAATTACATAAATCAAGAAAATTAAACATGATAAAAGGACAATATACTAACTATTCTATCGCAAATACTAGTAACACACAATATAGCAATCATATGCAACGAAGCAATATAACATAATTGATAAGTATGATGCCCTTGTACATTAAATTCTAATGAATGTAAAAGTTACATGCAACCAAAATAGTATGACAAATAGAAGCAACAATCATAGCATAACACTTAATTATTAAAGTTTGTACGATGTATATATATCATTTGTACACAATGTCTATTCTAATCACTTACTTGAATACACAAATTTCACTTACGAACCAGTATTTTTAACTCGACCGCTCTAATGCGGACTCTGATCTATCCATTGTCCTTGCATAGCCATAGACTATGATAGAAAACTTCAAATTCATATCAAAAATCTTTATCAAACGTTCACCGTTAAGAATCGAACAAAAAATCCTAATTCGGACTGGTGTGAATTATTACAAATCATGTATTCAAATCTAGATCAAAACTGTCATATGAATAAATGATCTACATACAAGTTACATATTTTATTCTTTTGGTTTATTTAAGAAATCATTTACCTTTCATTCATTTTATAATACTCGTTTATATACATAAAGATTAGTCACGTACAAGATTTACTTTCCATTAAATATTTAAGTCATTAATGAATCATTTCATAAAATATTACTTAAGCTTCTACTTCATTTACTTAAATTTATAACTTAATCCAATTATAGAATAAAAATTTAAGTATTTGGTATTCGTCTTTGAAGAAGAAAGAAATATTTCAATATATCTTAAAAATTCAACTAAAACATTTAACCATATTCACTTAATATAAATATAAGATATATTTAAAGCATTCTCATAGCATTATGCAAAGATTTTCTAATTTTTCTTAAAATACTGTTAAAAATTATATCAAAACAATTTAACAAGCTTCAAAATAAAGTTCTTTAAATCCAAAAATTTATTAGTCCAATTATTTTAAATGAGTACAAACTCAAAGATTATTAAACTAAAATAATAATATACTCAAATCTCACATTAAATTTTCAAGTCAAAGTAAAAAAATTCATATCTTTATAATTAATTTTAAAATACTTGTTCTAAAAATGAATATTCAAATCATGAAAAAAGATTATTTGGATTTAATACAAAATTCAAATAGTAAATAAGCTTATAAAATTCATATTACTACTTTGAAAACCAAGTCTCAAGCCATGCTTGGAAAAATAAAGATTCAATTTTTTTTCAAACATATTACTATAAATAAAACTTCCCTAATCATTTATTCATAAAATTTAAAGATAATTTTTTTATTATTATGTAGTCCATTTATATAATATCTCTGAATTATATATTCTAAGAAACTTATATAAATTCTATTTTAAACATTCATTTGGAAATCAATCAACTTTAATACTTTAAAAAAATTCATTCGTGAAATTCTTGCTTTATTTATAAATACCATTTAAATATTTTAAACAGTGTCTTTATGAATATATGTAAGCAGTTTGAAAATAATTATTTACATAATTACTTATATTTACAAAGGAGTTGTTGAAAAACTTAAATCCATTATTTATAAATTTATTAGTTTTAATCTCAAAATACTTCTCAACATCATAAATAAATCAATAATCATTGACTTTAAATATGTTTTATTGAATTAATAACTTCTCAAAATATTTACAACCTTGACAATTTACCTTTAAACCATATCTTACATAAATAAACAACCTTTTAAACATTTTAAAGTATTTAGAAAAGAAAGAAAAATAGTCAAAATATCCTTTATATAATACTTTATCAAAATACTTTTATAACTCGATGTCTTAACAATTCTATCCTCGTTCTTACAGACTCTGTCATACGTTGATCAGGCACAAGACTAGAATTTCCATATACTTAGTAGACCTGTTTTGACATCCAGTGAAAATACTTAAGAACATATATGAAAAGTACCGCTCAAAATCTGATGTCAAATGATGATGTTACGATTGTTGTGGCTTGTTGCTGATCCATTATTTATGCAATGGATACAAAACCTTCCAGAAGATCCTTCCACCTTTCAGATTCTAGAAAAATATCATAGCCATTTCATAAACAAGGGACCATCAACCCTTGCTGCAGTGGTACACTACTGATTCAATGATTTATGCAATGGATGCACTTCCTTCCCAGAAGATCCATAAACAACAGATCCCCGGATTGAAAGCGCCTCTATTAGGTAAACTAAAGAACCAACTACCCTAACAAATTGCGTGGAACTCGTGAGCTTAAGTCTGGACAACCATATCGATTCACCCAAGTATATAAAGGTTATTTTCGGTCGAATCCATTCCTGGATTCCACAAGTCCATCTGGATTCGAAGCATATCATACTATACTTCTTCGTGGAGGATACTTCTCCGTACCTTTTACTTTAAAATATATCATACCATATATAGTACCCTCTCTAAATCATAACTTTAAATATACACTTATATAAATTCCATTTTATATTAGATTTCATTTCCAAATTGAGCACTTTCCAAAATCAATAGTTCAAGAAATAATTTCATACTTGTACAAACCATTTTCATATATGAGTCGAAAACTTTCAAATCAATATATTTATAGAGTCAAAGGTCATCAAAATCAATTAATTTCAAATGCCAATTCATTTCAAATCCATATATGATCTCAACTATCATTTTTTCCCTTTCAAATCGAATATCATTCAAAATTCAAAATTTTCAAAATCAATTGTTTTTAAAAAATTTACTTTAGTTCCATATTTATATCCAATTTAGATAAATCAAATTTCTTTCCAAATCAAATACTTTTCAAAATCTCTAGTTATTAAATTACTAGGTTCAAAGTGTTTCTCAAAAAATCTTATTATAAACCTTCCAAAACTATTTTCGTATTTATACAATGGCAAAACTGCTTAAAAAATATCAATTTGCCAATGATAAGTTTATATAAATATGTACTATGTTCGAAACATTTATCAAAACTCTTTTCATTTAAAACATCTCAAACTAAATTTCATACTTGCGTTATTAAAAATAATCTTATATAATTTACTTATCAAAATATTTAATATAAAACTTGTTTAACTTTTATTAGTGTTTATTTTAAAATTTTCAAAACTAAACTTTATATACTTTCCAAAATAATTAGCTTTGAAAATTTATTCTCAATTTGGAAGTGTTTGACTATTCAGGATAGTCAAAAAAAATTAAATTCCAATTCAAAAATGGAAATCTACAATCAATCATCTCAACAAGATGCACAATCAATCGACCAATCAATCCTAATACATACGATTCATGCATTCATAATATTATTCAATATAAAACTCGAGAACTGAACACCAGGTTTTATTTCAAATCGTTTGAAATAAATATATACATATGTTTTGGATACCAAAACATGCTTTAGAAATTTTAATCAAAATCAGTTTCATCAATTCAATCATGTAGCAAAGCTATTATACGGTCTTCCCATTTTGAAACTTGAAAATGAACGATGATGATGTCGCAATCATCACCGAAATTATTTTCCAGCGACAGAAATGAGTTATGCACTTTATTTCCTTCGAAATCATTTTGAAAACATTTTAGTACAAAAAATACTTTCAAACAATGCTACCATATTTTTTTTTCAAAATCTTATAAACCAATCTAAAAGGCACGGAATTCAAGTTCTCAAAATTTCAATCTGAATAACATTTTAATTATAAATCATATCTAGCTAAATCATATTTTATATATCACTTTTATTAAATACTCGGTATAATAATACAGTGGGGAATTCAAATATGTATTTATCTCGAAATCTCATGTTGAAAATATGAAATTTCTTATAAACCGTTTAAAATTATTTCAAAAATTAATGACATATTCAATGCTTAAATCAACAACCAATATTCGATGCTCATAAATTGGGAGAGCACAACTAATTAATCAATACATGATAATAAGAACTACCATACCAATCAATCAATTAATAAAGTGATGATAATCACTAATTATGAATTAATCATAAAGGACTTATAATTTTATAAATTCATTCTTTCATATATATATATATACAAAATATAATTTGAGTTAAAATCAGTTCATTTACCAATTTAAAAACATTTTATAACACTAACAAATACACTCTCTCTTGTATTTACTCTCAACTCATAACAGGGCATCCCGTTACCCTAACTATTAATGAGTTTACCTCCTAACAGTGTAACGACCCGGTATTTTCAACCATTCGCATCTGCACATGTCGGACTTGAATTTTTCAAAATACCGCGTTGTAAATAAAATTTGGAAAATCTCAGAATATACAGTAAATAAATAATCATAGGTCACAGATACAGAGTAAGAAATGCAGCGGAAGTAGAGAAATAGTAGTTCATGAAGCCACTACCACAGTCTCAAAATAAGTATAAATTACATAGTCTTAAAACAAAATATAGTTTGAACCAACCATAGAAAATCCCAAAGTTATTTGTCTCAACTACAACAAAATAAGATAAAAGACTGGATAGAAGGTAGACAACAACTTGAAAGAGATAATCTTCAACAGTCCTAGCTTCGGGAAATGAAGTCCGAACTGATACTCAGGCTGACCCGAGCGTAAGAAATAAACACAAACACTCGAGTCAGGACATACATACTTATATAATGTAAGCTAATTCAAGTGAACTGTAATATAAAGGCAAGTAACTTAAAGGATGCTTGGGACAGCTCATCCTCTAAGGATCCGTTAAACTATTTACTATGTAGTAATACTTCGCTATTATAATAGTGTCTATTATTAAAATAAACTTACCTTAAAATAGCGTTAAGGAGTGACCCAATATTCCCCTTAACACATAATATATTCCCATAGTCAATACAGTACCGTAATCTCCTCCGTACTGGGCGTCGTCAGAGGGCACTCCATAGGTATGGTACAAAACCAAAATCGTATAAGGCTCGCTAGGGTAGGTGACACGGCACAACTAGGTAATGCCAGGGTAGATATACCAATTACGCATCCGGAACGGTGGTAGCGCGTAGCTGCTACTACTGCCCACCTCGAACAACACTCCCAAATCAAAGGTGCTCACCAAACAATCACAAAAGTAATGGAATGACATACGAAGAAGTGCGCCCGATAAGAGGTGCTACCTCCTAAGCCCGTCAATTGCTCCTGTTTGAGCCACCTTATGCCAACTCACGGTAGTCGGGTCCATATACATAACTCAATAGAACGTCACCACCATCCTACTTCATTCTGAAATCTCCACAGCGTACACGGTTGTCAAAGTGGTTTTCGGTATCGACAGAGAGTATGCCCATATCTGATCCCGGTCTCCTTAACAACCAACGTTATTATTACCCGTGGTTGTAAATTCCAAAATAGTTTACATTTCAATCAAAGTACATCATTTTAAACTATTTAAAGGTGAAGTTATTAATCTTACACAATCCAATATAAATCCCAAAAGTTTAGCCTTAGTTCATTTGCATCAACTACGGCACTTGCAAAGTGCGGTAATATGCTTTACAACGGATTTAAGTATATTAAATTTCATACTTCAATATAATTTCAGCAATAATTAAACCTTAATTTAAACCAATTTTAACTCATAAAATCATATTTTCCACTTTGAAATAGTCATTTAATTTACTCAATAATTTACGATTTCTATAAAGTAAATTTCGCAAATAAATATCAAACTTCTCCATGCTTTACTTATAAAATCAAGTGCACAAATTTCTATAAAATTTTACTTAACAATTAGCTAAATTACTATTTCAAAAAACTTAATTTCCAATTTATTTCTTAACTTACCTATATTCTAAAACCAACTTCAATTCCTAAACTAAGTTATATTTCAACTTCCATTTTTAAGTATTAACTTATTTAACCATTTAATTCATAGAAAATTTAAATAACACCTTATTAATTTATTTCAATTCAAATTTATATCATATTTATTATAATTTGTTTACTTAACTTGAATTCCATTCCTTTGCAAAAATCCAAATTCCAAAATAATTTATACTTCAAATTCTAACTTAACCATTTATTTATTTATATATTTAACTTGTACAAAATCACTATACCTTATAAAATCATTTTTATTCAAATTTTGAACAAAATATTATAGTAAACAAATTTAAAAATATTTAATATTTCCAAAATATATATATATAATAACCACGGGCCTGTATAATATTTTCTAACCTAGGTCAAGGATACGGATAATATATCATTTCAATCCGTAATTTACAAAGAAACCCGGGTTCTATCGTTTCAAACCCGCAATCCCAAGTTAAATAGATAATTAAAATAAATAAAATAGATAAACTAAATAAAAAACACTCAGGCCTATCATTTCAGCCCCGAGCGATTTCTACTCTACAGGGAACTTGCAGTGTGATAATCAGTAATAAATAAACAGTAAAACAGCATAAAATGAAACAGCAGATAATATAACAGTTTGACGTGACAATTTTATAACAGGGTTCTAAATTTTTATATCACAGGTAAGTAAAAATAAAATTATTCATACTACAATTTCACTTGTTATTAATTTACAGATCTATAAGTATGTTTGTCAGGCGTGAATACTCACCTCTACGACGCTGAAGGTTGGATTCAAAATGATATCCACACCGGAACAAACATACAGAAGGCACGATCGAATTTTAGTGGAGACGACGATCAGATTCATATCTTGAAACAAAATGAACAAGCTAATTACGCGAATTCAATTACGATCATATCAAATTTAATAAAGCAAAACTGAAAAGCTAGATTGAATCAAATGATATGATTAACCAATAACTCGGTCCCTTCACCACACGATTTAACCCACACCTCAAGTCTCGGCTATTTACCATATTCAAGGATAGAGAAGCACGTTCGCAGAGGGATGCTGAGGTATATTGGTTGAGATTTAATTATGCACAGGTGGCACATGCATTAATAAAAAAAAATTATAGCCTGAAACACGCAACCAGTGGGGGATTGGAAAATTTATGCTGGGGTTAAAACTCAAAGGTGGTGGAGGGCCGAGTACTTATGTAGCAAAACAATGGACAAAAGAAACATAAGAAAAAGAAAAGGAAAGAAAATAAATAAAAGAAGGAAAAAAAAATTTTCAGCCATTACCTGAAGCAGAGAGCTCACGCAAGAAAGAAGAAAACCAAAACCAAAATGAGATGCACATGAAATATTGTACGTGGGTTTGAATATATATTAGGTAGGCTGTGTTCATTTTGGTGAAAGAAAAAGGCAAGAAAGGATTTTGAAACGGTCAGGAAATTTTTTGTGCGTGATGTTTGAATTTATAAGAGGTAATTGGGCTTAATAAATTAATTAAAGAAACGCAAGAATAAAGATATTTGAACATTATGGAAATAAAGGATTTCCTTCCTATCAAACAGAAGAGGCAAAAGGAAAGTCTAGAAAAGTTTGTACATGAATTAAGCAAGGTTTTAAATGAAACTGAATGGCTAGGGGATTCATTTCTTTCCCGCTTGGAAATGCATGGCTACTAATTTATTGATTTATTTATAGCCAAGGTAAGAAATTTAGGAGTGCGTACGATAGACGCAATAAATAAATGAACGTACGTCCAAATTATGCCCAAATTTATAACAAAAGTAACGTATTTTATTTAACGTTTCTTATTCATTTAGTAAACATATTTAGTAAAATATACGCTAACGGATATTTCATCAAATAGCGTACCATTTACATACCAACTAAATTAAACAAAACGGATATAAACGTACTAAATTAAAACGTGAAATTATATAGCTTATTTGTACACTATTTACTACATAAATTTAAATTTTGATTTGTTTACATTCATTTGATTTATTTATCATTTAACTAAGAACTCACGTATATACGTATAAAGAAACGTAAAATTTTATTTCTTTTTACACAATATTTATTACTTAATTTAAAAAGTAAAGAACCAATTTTAAAAGAAACAAAAGTGGAACAAAATGTCGTACAAATATATACAGTTTAAATAAAAGTTTGGAAGAAGAAAAAAGTAGAAAAAAGGAGGCCATTACCATATTCCAAGCCGTGAGATATAAAAATGAGAGGAGATGTTTTTGCATGAGAAATAAAGTGAGAAAACTCACCGCAATTGTAACGTCCCTCCTTTCCGCACGCTTTAAATCGGCACATGTGCCAATTCAAACCATACGAAAGGGCGGATTGTTATGGGGTAAATAAGAAAAATATGAAAGAAATAAAACAAAATAGAATCTCACTGCGAAAGGATAAAATATAGTAATCAATGTACAGTTCATAAACTGTTTACAAAACATTTGATTCTTCTTTATGCAATAAATATCAGAGTTCACATACCAATAAATATCAATGCAGCGGAATACAGTGTAGTGGAACCATATAATACATAATACTAATAACAATGAAATCTTCGTCTTCGTCCTCCAGAAATAAAGTCTTCGATCCTGAAATGCTCGGACTGACCTGAGCAAATTGAAAAGACAAAACACTCGAGTCGGAACTAAAAGATCTAATGTAAGCTAAATCAATAGAAATAAATATGAGTGTAGTAACTCAAGAGATGCTCGGGATTTACATCTCCTAAGGATCCGTTAAACTATTTACTATGTAGTATATTTCGCTATTATAATAGTGTCTAATTTTAAAATAAACTTACTTTCAAATAGCGTTAAGGAGTGACCCAATATTCCCCTTAACACAATAATAGTCCCAGTAGTCCATCCAGTATCAGCGCGTCTCCGGATCGGGAGACTACCCTAAATACTCCACGGGCTACGGGAGAAAACCAAACTCGTACAAGGCGCGATAGGGTAGGTGACACGGCACAACTTGGCAATGCCAGGGTAGATAAACCAATTACGCTTCCGGGTCGGTGGTAACGCATAGCCGCACCTACCGCCTACCTCGAGCCACACCCCCAAATAAAAAATCAAAATTGGCCACCGAATCAATCCAAAAGTCAAAATATAAAATCGAAGGGATGTGTCCGATCAAAGGTTCTACCTCAATTAACCCGTCGATCCCTCCTGTTTTAGCCTCTTTATGCCAACTCACGGGAGTTGGGTCCACGTATTTACCCTAAAGGAAACGCCGCCACCATCCTACTTCAATCTGGAATCTCCACCGCGTACACGGTTGTTAAAGTGGTTTTCGGAGTTGGCAAAGAGTATGACAACTTCTAATCCTGGTCTCTTCAACAACCAAACGTTATTATAACACCGCGGTCTTTTCAAAATAGTTTATACTTTATAACCAGAATATAATATCCATTTCAAAACCATATAATTACGATATCAACTCCATTTTAACACCCAAATCAATATGATATCATTTTTATTTCGAATATATCTTTTTCAAAAATCATAGTATTTTCAAAAATATATACCTTAAACCCATAGCTTCGAAACAAAATTTTCAATACTTAAATGGTTTAAATATAAATTTATTTGTAAAGTAAATTAGCTTTTTAATTTCTCAAATCTATTCCAAATACAGATTTGAATTCCCAAATAAACCATTTAAATTTCCGTATATTTCAAACTTTCAATGTCCTATTATTTAATTTTGAAATATTTGCACAATAAATTCAAAATCATTTAAATAAACTCAAATTTCCAATAACTAAATATTTCCTTCAATTTATTTATACTAGAAATATTCATTTAATTCAATCTTGGAAAAATACAGTTATAAATATCATATCTTTTAAAATTTCCAGTTTAATACATTTACATCAACTTATGGAGTTAAATTCTTAAATACCTCTCAATTTCAAATAAATCTCCAATTTACCTTCAAATCTTAATTTATTCTAAATCTTCATAACTTTTATATTAAAGTATGATTTAATCACTCAATGTAACAACCTGGATATTTATCGATTTTATATTTAAATATTTTATTTAAATATTTTGTCGTTAATCAGATATTGGTCCGAAAAGCTACTTTTTGCATACGGTCAAATTAGGACTCGAGACCACTTTCATTGAGTTCGAAATGTCGTTTACAACTTTTTTAAGTATAAACATTGATAGGTTTGGAGTTAGTGGAATTTCACTTACTTTTCCCGCTTTGGACTTTGGGTTATATTAGCCATTATAACTCAAACTCACTTCTCTCCTTCTCCTCACTCTTCGTAAATTCCTACCAAACACAAACTTTAACATTAATGGTGAGTAGAAAGGGAAATTAGAAACTCCAAGCCTAGGTTTCAACTCTAACTCCATCATTCAACACCAAATTCAAGGAAAAGCATTGGATTCAAGCTTGTAGTTGCTTCTCCATTCACCTTCAAGCTTTACCTTCATAATTTGGTGAAAAGGTGAGATTTTTATCTCACAATTCTAGTCTATAACTATATTGGGCTGTTGGGAATGATTCCCCATCACTTTAACATGTACATTTGCATTTGGTTTGGATTGGATTGGTGAAAAACTCCAATTTTTAGTGTTTTTGGTGAATTTCTGCACTTAGGTCGTTCTGCCTTGCTAGGTCGTTCTGCCTTCCTAGTTCGCTCTGCGTAGAAAAGTCACGGCCTGCATATTTCGTTCGCCCTTAAGTCGCACTGGCACGTAACCTCGCCTCGGATTTAGGTCGTAATTCGTTGGACTTTAGGTCGTAGGTCGTTGGACTTTAGGTCGTAGGTCGTTGGACTTTAGGTCGTTTGTGTATAGATCGCTCGGCCTTGCCTACCTCGTTAGGTCGTGGGACCTTAGGTCATTTACCCACTAGGTCGCGTCTTGGATTGGTGGTTCCACCCCTTAAATCGTTCTACTATTAGGTCGCAGCACACTAACTCGCTCGGCCTTGTTTCCTGTAAGGTCGCATGACCTATAGTTTGTTAGGTCGCGCAACCGTTTACTCCGTTAGGTCGCTCGACCCTGCTACAATTATTAGGTCGTATGACCTTGTTCCACTAAGTCGCTCGACCCCTAGGTCGTAACACTTTAGGTCGCACGCCTTTCACACCATTAGCTCGCTAAGTCATAGGTCGTCTCCGACCTTATATCGCCCGGCTTGTTTGAGTTAGGTCGCGCCTCTTTTAGGTTCGCGTCTCTTTTGGGTCGCTCTCCACTGGACCTCGTTAGGTCGTAGGTCGCTCGACCTTATTACCTTGTTAGGTCGCGAGTCCCTTAAGTTGCTCGCCTCTGTTAGGTCGCTCGCTTCTGCTAACTCGCGAACACCTCTAGGTCACAACCACTAGGTCGCTTGACACTTAGTCCCCTAGTTCGCTCGATCCTATCCTCCCTTAGGTCTTCACTAGGTCGTACCATTTTGGACGGGGCGCTGCCCCCTGGACCCCCGCGACCTGACCGGGCAGGTCGAACCCCGTAGCGGGGGTGTTTCCCCCGCACCCCTACCTTGAGGGGTTGCCACCCCCCGGGACCCCCCCTCCGTAGGGGATCTTATCTGAAAAACATTCAACAGAACTAGCTTTGTTGAGATGCTGAGTTGACCATTCTTTGAGACAAACTATCTTTGGCTTCTCGGTCGATTTTATGGTATCACGGCCTTGCTAAAAAGGCGGGACAACAACTTTAGAAATATGAAGATTTCAATACTAGTAGTAAATATCAAAACTCTTTCAACAAAATGATTTCAACTCTATTTCCAATAACAAAGCTCTTTTCTTAAACCGTTTTCCAATCTACTAGTATATACAAACCTTTACCTCACTCGGATGAGAAATCTAATTAAACGGCTTAGTAAAACAAGTGGTATGAAACGCTTGCGTTCACTTCGTCGGTTAATTCTTGGACTTGTTCGATTGAACCTCTTGTGACAATTTTCTAGTGAAGATTTACAATTTGTTCGTAAATATTTAAGTTAAGCAAGTGGCTATGGGACACGAAGATAAACTTTTATATCCACTATCTTAGTGTAATTGACACTTCTCGTTGATCGTGACGATCATTTTATGATTTAGACTAGCAATTGTGCGATGTCTCTTTGTTTGCATGGTTAGACTAGACCTCATGGGTGTGATTCCGACTCACACATATCTCTTTATCCGCAAGGTTAGTCTAGACACCATTTGTGTGATTCCACTCACACATACCTTTTTGTTGCGAGGTTAGGCTAGGCACCATTTGTGTGATTCCACTCACACATACCTTTTTTCTTTTTGGTTAGCCTAGACCTCATCTGGGTGATTCCGACTCACCCATATGGGGTAGCTCCCCATGGTCTTCGGACCGTCATGTGATAGGCCTCTTTCCCTTTTTCTGTGATTTCTGGATTTCTTGTGTTGATTTCTGGAATTTATGTCATTGACTTGTTATGAGTACAAGTTTAGGGTATGATGCCCTCTTTGGATCTTTGAGAAGATTCTTGTGATATTGATTTATCTCTTATTGATTGATCTTCTGTTGATCATCATTTGCATACTTATAGTAGTATGTCAGTATGGATATTTTATGTTTATGCCATATCTTTTATTTTATACCATGTCATCTGATATATATAGCTAGACTGATCCGTTTATTATTTTCTTAAATAATACTCGGGTCAGACAGAGATGTTACAGGTGCTTCTGCTTGACTTCTTCCCGGGATTTGCTACTCTGACTTTTGGCTAACTATTTAGATTAGCAGTTTTTGTTGTATACACTTGAGATATAGACTCATAGTTGTATTCTTTTGTATAGCACGTGTTGTTATTCTTTTGTATTATTGTGGATCTTTTTGACCACTACTCTGATGTACACTTGAGATATAGACTCATAGTTGTATTCTTTTGTGATATGTATTCTTTTGTATAGCACGTGTTGCTATTCTTTTGTATTATTGTGGATCTTTTTGACCACTACTCTGATGTACACTTTCATGTGTTAGTTAAATATTTATAGCCACCGTGTGATAAGAAATCACATGGAAGGTCGCTTCTCAACAGCCTTATTCTCCGTGCTAGTTGACAGCACTACACCGTAGTGTTCTTGCCTAGCGTGGGTAAAGAGGTGGGGAGTCACAGCTTGGTATCAGAGCCAAAATTCGGAACAATGTAGAATAACTTAACGTGGATCATCGTCCTAAGTCCACATTAGGAGTTATGTCTTAGGATTAATTTGAGTCGTCGTACTAATTCATCCTATATCCTTTATGATTCCTTGTTTTATCTAGCAAGATTGCTTGATATTCATTGGTGAATAATCTTCTTCTTTCTCTTCTTTCTTTCTTAAGGAAGAGAAATGGTTAGACATGGTCGTCCCAGAGCTGGACCATCTAGTGCCCCACCCCAAGATGGAGTTTTTGTGACTACCCAACAACTTCTTGACCTTGTCACGAATGCTCAAGCAGCTGGTTCTAATCCGGAACCTACTCACCCTAAATCTGGGTTCGCACGTTTGTGCAATGATTACACCAACCTAGGTGGGTAGCCATTTAAAGGTTGTGAAACTATCATCGAGGTCCAGGCTTGGTTGAGGACCTGCAATCGAATCTTCATTCGCATGAATCTCGTCGATCTTCACCGTGTTCAGGTGGCTTCCAGTATGCTCCAAGAGAGAGCATTGGACTGGTATGAACTTCTTATTTCTGAAGTCAACGAAGCGGACCTTACCTGGGAGCAATTCCGGACACGCTTCAAGTTAAAAATTTTACCAGAAGCAGAGAAGGTAACTCTGGCTCGACGCTTTATAGACCTTGTGCAAGGTGAGTCCTCTGTGACTGATTACGTCGCAGGCTTTGAGTCGCTTTCCAAATATGGGGTTGAATACATCAACACCCCATTGAAGAAGAACCAGAGGTTCGTTTATGGCTTAAATAAAAGCCTCGAGAAGCCATTACTTCTAAAGTTAGAAGTTCCTTTCGACCAACTTATAGATATCGCTCTTCGTTTGGAAGAGGCTGATAAAGAAAGTGATGTTGAAGTAGTAGCTTCCAAACCCAACTTCAACAACAAAAAGAGGCCCAGTAAATTCAAAGGCCCTTATCCCAACAAAAAGGGTAAGAAAGCAACCCCTGCGGCAAAGTCTCCTTCTCCTAGTGGTGCGAGATGCTTCAACTGTGGATCTGGGGATCATTTTGCGAATAAGTGCTCTAAGCCCAAATCTTGTCGCTATTGTAAGAGCCCGGATCATTACATACATCAATGCCTCAAACGTGAAGGCAAGAAGGAAGAAAAGTTGAATGTGGCTCAAGCCCCTGGCAACACATCTCGTGGCCAAAGTATTTCTCACTCCATTCTTGATGGTATTATTTTATGTCATGATCAACCTATTAGAGTTCTCTTTGATACGGGTGCATCCCATTCTTTTATATCAAAGGAACTGGTAGACACTATTTCCTTAAGTGTTACTACATTAATGAATTCTTTAAAAATTGCGAATCCTGTTGGTGGATCTTCAACTCTTAGTTTGCTTTGTAAAGATGTGGAGATTATTTTATGCGATATTTCCTTCCTAGTTGATTTGCATGTTATGCGTTACTTAGGCTTTGGAATGATATTGGGTATGGACTGGCTTAACCGTTTTGAAGCTCATATCCTATGTCCTGAGCGGACAATTTATCTCTGACATCTGCAATCTGTAAATCAGATTTCTATTATTCTTAAAGATTCAGATGCTTCTTTGACTGCATTTTTATATTCTTTAAATCCTCGAGACGACGATGATGATGATGATGAGGAAGACGTCATTTCTCGAATTCACGTTGTCCGTGAATTTTCCGACATATTCGAGCCCGTTTTAGGTTTACCACCTAAGCGAGCAATTGAGTTCAGAATTAATCTTACCTCTGAAGCTCAACCTATTAATCGTCCTCCTTATCGCATGTCCAATAAGGAAAATGAAGAGATGCGCAAACAATTAACCGAATTGGAGACGAAGCAATTTATTCACTCTAGTTCCTCGCCTTGGGGAGCTTCGGCTATTTTCGTAAAGAAATCCGATGGTACTCTTAGGCTCTGCGTTGATTATCGCAAGCTTAACGATCTTACTATTAAAAATAAATATACTTTACCTCGGATTGATGATCTATTCAATCAGCTTAGTGGTGCTAAGGTCTTTTCACAATTGGACTTGGCTACCGGTTTCCATCAGCTTCGTATCGCAGAGGATAACATTCCTTTGACATCATTCCGTACTCGATATGGATATTATGAATGGCTTGTTATGCCATTTGGGTTAACGAATGCTCCAGCTTATTTGGTTGACCTCATGAATCGAGTTTTCAAAGATTTCCTCGATCGGTTTGTTCTCATATTCATTGATGATACTCTTGTGTATTCAAAAACCGAGGAGGAACATGAGAAACATCTTCGGATTGTATTGGAAACTCTTAGGAGCAATCAGTTAAAGGCGAAATTTTCTAAATGCCACTTTTGGCGATCTCGTGCGAAGTTTCTCTGTCATATTATTTCCGAATCCGGAATTTCCGTGGATCCTTCAAAGATTGAAGCGATTCAATATTGGAAGAGACCGGAGAGTGTGACAGAGATTCGTTGTTTTCTCGGATTGGCAGGTTATTACCGTCGTTTCATTAAAGACTTTTCTAAGATTGTCGTGCCTCTTAATGGCTTGACTAAGAAGGGAGTTAAATACATTTGGTCGGACAAATGTGAAGCCTCTTTTCAGAAATTGAAAGAACTCCTTTCCGATGCTCCTATTCTTGTTATTCCCGATGGGAATCAAGATTTTGTTGTTTATACTGATGCTAGTCATGTTGGTTTGGGTGCCGTTCTTATGCAAAAAAACTTGTTATTGCTTATGCTTCTAGGCAATTGAAGCCGGCCGAGACTAGATATGCCACACATGACTTAGAACTCGCGGCTATTGTTTTCGCCCTTCGAATTTGGCGTCATTATCTATTGGGAGAGAAATTTATTCTTTACACAGATCTTAAGTCTTTGAAAAATTTATTTTCTCAAAAGGAACTTAATTTGCGTCAACAGCGTTGGCTCGAGTTCCTTGCACCTTATGATCTTGATATTTTTTATACCCCAGGTAAGGGTAATCGTGTCGCCGATGCTCTTAGCCATAAACAACAAGTAGTTGTTTCTATGATGATATCCGAATGGAACGATCTTGAGATTATACCCACTTGTGAGATTCGAGAGCGCTTATCCGATTTATGCTCATCACTTGTTTTATGTAGCCTTGAGGCTCATACTTCTCTTTTAGACCGCATTCTTGAAGCTCAAGGGCTAGATCCTGAATTGGCTCTTCTTGGCCAAAATGTTAAGGATAAAATTGATATTGAAGGTTTGAAAGACTTTGATATTGATTCTCGTGGCAGCATTCGAAAATTTTGTAGACTTATCGTACCAAATATTGGTGATCTTCGTAAAGATATTTTAGAGGATTCCCGTCGTTCTAAATTCACCATTCATCCCGGTAGTAGTAAAATGTACGCTGATATGAAGCGACATTATTATTGGGAGGGGATGAAATCTGATATTGCTAACTTTGTTAAGTGTTGCATGACTTGCCAACTTGTCAAGGCCGAACATCAAAGGCCTGGTGGGTTATTGCAACCTTTAGAAATTCCAACTTGGAAGTGGGACCAAATTTCCATGGATTTTATAGATGGCCTTCCCCGTTCTCGTTCGGGTCGTGATAGCTTATGGGTGATCGTTGATAGACTTACTAAATCCGTCCATTTTATTCCCGTTCGGTCTAACCGAACCGTTCCTCTTTTGGCCAAACTCTTTATCAAAGAAATTATTAAATTGCATGGAGTTCCTACTTCTATTGTTAGCGATCGAGATGCATTGTTTACTAGTGGATTTTTGAAGAGTCTTCAAAAAGATTTAGGAACGAAGCTTAATTTTAGCACTGCTTATCACCTCCATTCCGATGGACAAACCGAGCGTGTGAATCAAACTCTTGAAGATCTTCTTCGTGCTTGTGTGCTCGATTTTGGTGGAAGTTGGGAAGATCATATTTCACTTGTTGAATTTTCCTATAATAATAGCTTCCAATCTAGTATTGGTATGGCACCTTTCGAGGCACTCTATGGAAGGCCATGCCGATCTCCTTCTTGTTGGCTTAAGGCCGGTGAGAAGCTGGTTTTAGGTCCAGACTTTATTCGTGATTCCACAGAGAAGATTGAACTTATTCGACATAGGATGAAAGAAGCCCAGAGTAGACAAAAATCCTATGCCGATAATCGAAGAAGGAAGTTATAATTTTCTGTGGGGATTCTGTTTTTATTCGTGTTTCACCTATGAAAGGTGTTGTACGTTTCAGTCGATCGGGAAAGTTAGCACCCCGATATTGGGCCATTTCCTATCACTGAACGTATTGATTCTATGGCGTATCGACTTACGTTACCGGCTCAGTTTTCTGCTATGCATGACGTGTTTCATGTTTCTCAATTACAGAAATGCCTACGAGATTTCGATTCTATTCTAGAGCCTGGTGTTGTGGAAGAAATTGAAGTTTCGCCGAATTTAACTTACGAGCAGCATCCTATTCGAATTATTGCTTCAGAGGTCAAACAACTTCGAAATAAAGATGTTCCGCCTGTGAAGGTTCAATGGTCCTCAAATCCTAAGGATTGCTCTTGGGAATCCAGAGAATTCATCGAGCGAACACATTTGGACTTGCTTACTCCTGCTCTTTGAGGTGAACTTCCTATTTCAAATTTCTTTTATGTTAATTTTCTTGTATGGTTGTTACTTTTTATTTCCATCTTATATATTGCGAGGATGCAATTTCTTTAAGGAGGGGAGTCTGTAACAACCCGCATATTTATCGATTTTATATTTAAATATTTTATTTAAATATTTTGTCGTTATTCGGATATTGGTCCGAAAAGCTACTTTTCGCAAACAGTCAAATTAGGACTCGAGACCACTTCCATTGAGTTCGAAATGCCGTTTACAACTTTTTTAAGTATAAACATTGATAGGTTTCGAGTTAGTGGAATTTCACTTACTTTTCCCGCTTTGGACTTTGGGTAAGATTAGCCATTATAACTCAAACCCACTTCTCTCCTTCTCCTCACTCTTCATAAATTCCTACCAAACACAAACTTTAACATTAATGGTGAGTGGAAAGGGAAATTAGAAACTCCAAGCCTAGGTTTCAACTCCAACTCCATCATTCAACTCCAAATTCAAGGGAAAGCATTCGATTCAAGCTTGTAGTTGCTTCTCCATTCACCTTCAAGCTTTACCTTCATAATTTGGTGAAAAGGTGAGATTTTTATCTCACAATTCTAGTCTATAACTATATTGGACTGTTGGGAATGATTCCCCATCACTTTAGCATGTACATTTGCATTTGGTTTGGATTGGATTGGCCAAAAACTCCAATTTTTACTGTTTTTGGTGAATTTCTACACTTAGGTCGTTCTGCTTTGCTAGGTCGTTCTGCCTTGCTAGGTTGCTCTGCGTAGAAAAGTCACGGCCTGCATATTTCGTTCGCCCTTAAGTCGCACTGGCACGTAATGTCGCCTCGGATTTAGGTCGTAGGTCGTTGGACTTTAGGTCGTTGGTCGTTGGACTTTAAGTCGTTCGCGTATAGATCGCTCGGCCTTGCCTACCTCGTTAGGTCGTGGGACCTTAGGTCGTTTACCCACAAGGTCGCGGCTTGGATTGGTGGTTCCACCCCTTAAATCGTTCTACTATTAGGTCGCAGCACACTAACTCGCTCGGCCTTGTTTCCTGTAAGGTCGCATGACCTATAGCCTGTTAGGTCGCGCAACCGTTTACTCCATTAGGTTGCTTGACCCTACTGCAATTATTAGGTCGGATGACCTTGTTCCACTAAGTCGTTCGACCCCTAGGTTGTAACACTTTAGGTCGCACGCCTTTCACACCATTAGGTCGCTAAGTCATAGGTCGTCTCCGACCTTATATCGCCCGGCTTTTTTGAGTTAGGTCGCGCCTCTTTTAGGTCGCGTCTCTTTTAGGTCGCTCTCCACTGGACTTCGTTAGGTCGTAGGTCGCTCGACCTTATTACCTTGTTAGGTCGCGAGTCCCTTAAGTCGCTCGCCTCTGTTAGGTCGCTCGCTTCTACTAACTCGCGAACACCTCTAGGTCGCAACCACTAGGTCGCTTGACCCCTTAGTCCCCTAGGTCGCTCGATCCTATCCTCCCTTAGGTCTTCACTAGGTCGTACCGTTTTGGATGGGGCGCTACCCCCTGGACCCCTGCGACCTAACCGGGCAGGTCGAACCCCGTAGCGGGGGTGTTTCCCCCGCACCCCCACCTTGGGGGGTTGCCACCCCATGGACCCCCCTCCGTAAGGGATCTTATCTGAAAAACATTCAACAGAACTTGCTTTGTTGAGATGCTGAGTTGAGCATTCTTCGAGACAAACTATCTTTGGCTTCTCGGTCGATTTTATGTTATCACGGCCTTGCTAAAAAGGCGGGATAACAACTTTAGAAATATGAAGGTTTCAATACTAGTAGTAAATATCAAAACTCTTTCAACAAAATGATTTCAACACTATTTCCAATAACAAAGCTCTTTTCTTAAACCGTTTTCCAATCTAATAGTATATACAAACCTTTACCTCACTCGGATGAGAAATCTAATTAAACGGCTTAGTAAAACAAGTGGTATGAAACGCTTGCGTTCACTTCGTCGGTTAATTCTTGGACTTGTTCGATTGAACCTCTTGTGACAATTTTCTAGTAAAGATTTACAGTTTGTTCGTAAATATTTAAGTTAAGCAAGTGGTTATGGGACACGCAGATAAACTTTTATATTTACTAGCTTAGTGTAATTGACACTTCTCGTTGATCGTGACGATCATTTTATGATTTAGACTAGCAATTGTGCGATGTCTCTTTGTTTGCATGGTTAGACTAGACCTCATGGGTGTGATTCCGACTCACACATATCTCTTTGTCCGCAAGGTTAGTCTAGACACCATTTGTGTGATTCCACTCACACATACCTTTTTGTTGCGAGGTTAGGCTAGACACCATTTGTGTGATTCCACTCACACATACCTTTTTTCTTTTTGGTTAGCCTAGACCTCATCTGGGTGATTCCGACTCACCCATATGGGGTAGCTCCCCATGGTCTTCGGACCGTCATGTGTTGGGCCTCTTTCCCTTTTTCTGTGATTTCGGGATTTCTTTTGTTGATTTCTGAAATTTATGTCATTGACTTGTTATGAGTACAAGTTTAGGGTATGATACCCTCTTTGAATCTTTGTGAAGATTCTTGTGATATTGATTTATCTCTTATTGATTGATCTTCTGTTGATCATCATTTGCATACTTATAGTAGTATGTCAGTATGGATATTTTATGTTCATGCCATATCTTTTATTTTATACCATGTCATCTGATATTTATAGCTAGACTGATCCGTTTATTATTTTCTTAAATAATACTCTGGTCAGACCGAGATGTTACAGGTGCTTCTGCTTGACTTCTTCCCGGGATTTTCTACTCAGACTTTTGGCTAACTATTTAGATTAGCAGTTTTTGTTGTATACACTTGAGATATAGATTCATAGTTGTATTATTTTGTATAGCACGTGTTGCTATTCTTTTGTATTATTGTGGATCTTTTTGACCACTACTCTGATGTACACTTTCATGTGTTAGTTAAATATTCATATCTTCTTCCGCCTTTGTGATATGGATGTCTATGACTGATTTGTGTTATGCTTATTTCTATGTTTGTTTCCGAAGATTATTTATAGCCACCATGTGATAAGCGATCACATGGAAGGTCGCTCCTCAACAGCCTTATTCTCCGTGCTAGTTGACAGCACTATACCGTAGTGCTCTTGGCTAGCGTGGGTATAGTGGTGGGGCGTCACAGCTTGGTATCAGAGCCAAACTTCGGAACAATGTAGAATAACTTAACAAGGATCATCGTCCTAAGTCCACCTTAGGAGTTTTGTCTTAGGATTAATTCGAGTCGTCGTACCGATTCATCCTATATCCTTTATGATTCCTTGCTTTATCTAGCAAGATTGCTTGATATTCATTGGTGAATAATCTTCTTCTTTATCCTCTTTCTTTCTTAAGGAAGAGAAATTGTTAGACCTGGTCGTCCCAGAGCTGGACCATCTAGTGCCCCACCCCAAGATGGAGTTTTTATGACTACCCAACAACTTCTTGACCTTGTCATGAATCCTCAAGCAGCTGGTTCTAATCCGGAACCTACTCACCCTAAATCTGGGTTTGCACGTTTGTGCAATGATTACACCAATCTGGATGGGAATCCATTTAAAGGTTATGAAACTATCATCGAGGTCCAGGCTTGGTTGAGGACCTGCGATCGAATCTTCATTCGCATGAATCTCGTCGATCTTCACCGTGTTCAGGTGGCTTCCAGTGTGCTCCAAGAGAGAGCATTGGACTGGTATGAACTTCTTAGTTCTGAAGTCAACGAAGCGGACCTTACCTGGGAGCAATTCCGGACACGCTTCGAGTTAAAATTTGTACCAGAAGCAGAGAAGGTAACTCTGGCTCGACGCTTTATAGACCTTGTGCAAGGTGAGTCCTCTGTGACTGATTACGTCACAGCCTTTGAGTCGCTTTCCAAATATGGGGTTGAATACATCAACACCCCATTGAAGAAGAACCAGAGGTTCGTTTATGGCTTAAACAAAAGCCTCAAGAAGCCATTACTTCTAAAGTTAGAAGTTCCTTTCGACCAACTTATAGATATCGCTCTTCGTTTGGAAGAGGCTGATAAAGAAAGTGATGTTGAAGTAGTAGCTTCCAAACCCAACTTCAACAACAAAAAGAGGCCCAGTAAATTCAAAGGCCCTTATCCCAACAAAAAGGGTAAGCAAGCAACCCCTGCGGCAAAGTCTCCTTCTCCTTGTGGTGCGAGATGCTTCAACTGTGGATCTGGGGATCATTTTGCGAATAAGTGCTCTAAGCCCAAATCTTGTCGCTATTGTAAGAGCCCGGATCATTACATACATCAATGCCTCAAACGTGAAGGCAAGAAGGAAGGAAAGTTGAATGTGGCTCAAGCCCCTGGCAACACATCTCGTGGCCAAAGTATTTCTCACTCCATTCTTGATGGTATTATTTTATGTCATGATCAACCTATTAGAGTTCTCTTTGATACGGGTGCATCCCATTCTTTTATATCAAAGGAACTGGTAGACACTATTTCCTTAAGTGTTACTGCATTAATGACTGCTTTAAAAATTGCGAATCCTGTTGGTGGATCTGCAACTCTTAGTTTGCTTTGTAAATATGTGGAGATTATTTTATGCGATATTTCCTTCCTAGCTGATTTGCATGTTATGCGTTACTTAGGCTTTGGAATGATATTGGGTATGGACTGGCTTAACCGTTTTGAAGCTCATATCCTATGTCCTGAGCGGACTATTTATCTCCGACATCCGCAATCTGTAAATCAGATTTCTATTATTCTTAAAGATTCAGATTCTTCTTTGACTGCATCTTTATATTCTTTAAATCCTCGAGACGACGACGACGATGATGATGAGGAAGACGTCATTCTCGAATTCATGTTGTCCGTGAATTTTCCGACATATTCGAGCCCGTTTTAGGTTTACCACCTAAGCGAGCAATTGAGTTTAGAATTAATCTTACCTCTGAAGCTCAACCTATTAATCGTCCTCCTTATCGCATGTCCAATAAGGAAAATGAAGAGATGCGCAAACAATTAACCGAATTGGAGACGAAGCAATTTATTCACTCTAGTTCCTCGCCTTGGGGAGCTTCGGCTATTTTCGTAAAGAAATCCGACGGTACTCTTAGGCTCTTCGTTGATTATCGCAAGCTTAACGATCTTACTATTAAAAATAAATATCCTTTACCTCGGATTGATGATCTATTCGATCATCTTAGTGGTGCTAAGGTCTTTTCACAATTGGACTTGGCTACCGGTTTCCATCAGCTTCGTATCGCAGAGAATAGCATTCCTTTGACATCATTCCGTACTCGATATGGATCTTATGAATGGCTTGTTATGTCATTTGGGTTAACGAATGCTCCAGCTTATTTCGTTGACCTCATGAATCGAGTTTACAAAGATTTCCTCGATCGGTTTTTTCTCATATTCATTGATGATATTCTTGTGTATTCAAAAACCAAGGAGGAACATGAGAAACATCTTCGGATTGTATTGGAAACTCTTAGGAGCAATCAATTAAAGGCGAAATTTTCTAAATGCCACTTTTGGCGATCTCGTGCGAAGTTTCTCGGTCATATTATTTCCGAATCTGGAATTTCCGTGGATCCTTCAAAGATTGAAGCAATTCAATATTGGAAGAGACCGGAGAGTGTGACAGAGATTCGTAGTTTTCTCGGATTGGCGGGTTATTACCGTCGTTTCATTAAAGACTTTTCTAAGATTGTCGTGCCTCTTACTGGCTTGACTAAGAAGGGAGTTAAATACATTTGGTCGGACAAATGTGAAGCCTCTTTTCAGAAATTGAAAGAACTCCTTTCCGATGCTCCTATTCTTGTTATTCCCGAAGGGAATCAAGATTTTGTTGTTTATACTGATGCTAGTCACGTTGGTTTGGGTGCCGTTCTTTTGCAAAAAGAACGTGTTATTGCTTATGCTTCTAGGCAATTGAAGCCAGCCGAGACTAGATATGCCACACATGACTTAGAACTCGCGGCTATTGTTTTCGCCCTTCGAATTTGGCGTCATTATCTATTGGGAGAGAAATTTATTCTTTACACAGATCATAAGTCTTTGTAATATTTATTTTCTCAAAAGGAACTTAATTTGCATCAACAGCGTTGGCTCGAGTTCCTTGCACTTTATGATCTAGATATTTTTTATACCCCAGGTAAGGGTAATCGTGTCGCCGATGCTCTTAGCCGTAAACAACAAGCAGTTGTTTCTATGATGATATCCGAATGGAACGATCTTGAGATTATATCCACTTGTGAGATTCGATAGCTCTTATCCGATTTATGCCCATCACTTGTTTTATGTAGCCTTGAGGCTCATCCTTCTCTTTTAGACCGCATTCTTGAAGCTCAAGGGCTAGATCCTGAATTGGCTCTTCTTAGCCAAAATGTTAAGGATAAAATTGATATTGAAGGTTTGAAAGACTTTGATATTGATTCTCGTGGCAGCATTCGGAAATTTTGTAGACTTATCGTACCAAATATTGGTGATCTTCGTAAAGATATTTTAGAGGATTCCCATCGTTCTATATTCACCATTCACCCCGGTAGTAGTAAAATGTACGCTGATATGAAGCGACTTTATTATTGGGAGGGGATGAAATCTGATATTGCTAACTTTGTTAAGTGTTGCATGACTTGCCAACTTGTCAATGCCGAACATCAAAGGCCTGGTGGGTTATTGCAACCTTTAGAAATTCCAACTTGGAAGTGGGACCAAATTTCCATGGATTTTATAGATGGCCTTCCCCGTTCTCGTTCGGGTCATGATAGCTTATGGGTGATCGTTTATAGACTTACTAAATCCGCCCATTTTATTCCCGTTCGGTCTAACCGAACCGTTCCTCTTTTGGCCAAACTCTTTATCAAAGAAATTGTTAAATTGCATGGAGTTCCTACTTCTATTGTTAGCGATCGAGATCCACTGTTTACTAGTGGATTTTGGAAGAGTCTTCAAAAAGCTTTAGGAACGAAGCTTAATTTTAGCACTGCTTATCACCCCAGTCCGATGGACAAACCGAGCGTGTGAATCAAACTCTTGAAGATCTTCTTCGTGCTTGTGTGCTCGATTTTTGTGGAACTTGGGAAGATCATATTTCACTTGTTGAATTTTCCTATAATAATAGCTTCCAATCTAGTATTGGTATGGCACCTTTCGAGGCACTCTATGGAAGGCCATGCCGATCTCTTTCTTGTTGGCTTGAGGCCGGTGAGAAGCTGATTTTAGATCCAGACTTTATTCGTGATTCCACAGAGATGATTGAACTTATTCGACATAGGATGAAAGAAGCCCAGAGTAGACAAAAATCCTATGCCGATAATCGAAGAAGTAAGTTAGAATTTTCTGTGCGGGATTCTGTTTTTATTCGTGTTTCACCTATGAAAGGTGTTGTATGTTTCAGTCGATTGGGAAAGTTAGCACCCCGATATATTGGGCCATTTCCTATCGCTGAGCGTATTGGTTCTATGGCTTATCGTCTTACATTGCCGGCTCAGTTTTCTGCTATGCATGACGTGTTTCATGTTTCTCAATTACGGAAAAGCCTACGAGATTCCGATTCTATTCTAGAGCCTGGTGTTGTGGAAGAAATTGAAGTTTCGCCGAATTTAACTTACATGCAGCATCCTATTCGAATTATTGCTTCGGAGGTCAAACGACTTCGAAATAAAGATGTTCCGCTTGTGAAGGTTCAATGGTCCTCAAATCCTAAGGATTACTCTTGGGAATCCAGAGAATTCATCGAGCGAACACATCCGGACTTGCTTACTCCTGCTATTTGAGGTGAACTTCCTATTTCAAATTTCTTTTGTGTTAATATGCTTTTATGGTTGTTACTTTTTATTTCCATCTTATATATTGCGAGGACACAATTTCTTTAAGGAGGGGAGTTTGCTGCAACCCGCATATTTATGGATTTTATATTTAAATATTTTATTTAAATATTTTGTCGTTAACCGGATATTGGTCCGAAAAGCTACTTTTCGCAAACGGTCAAATTAGGACTCGAGACCACTTCTATTGAGTTCGAAATGCCTTTTACAACTTTTTTAAGTATAAACATTGATAGGTTTGGAGTTAGTGGAATTTCACTTACTTTTCCCGCTTTGGACTTTTGGTTAAATTAGCCATTATAACTCAAACCCACTTCTCTCCTTCTCCTCACTCTTCATAAATTCCTACCAAACACAAACTTTAACATTAATGGTGAGTGGAAAGGGAAATTAGAAACTCCAAGCCTAGGTTTCAACTCCAACTCCATCATTCAACTCCAAATTCAAGGAAAAGCATTAGATTCAAGCTTTTAATTGCTTCTCCATTCACCTTCAAGCTTTACCTTCATAATTTGGTGAAAAGGTGAGGTTTTTATCTCACAATTCTAGTCTATAACTATAATTGACTGTTGGGAATGATTCCCCATCACTTTAGCATGTACATATGCATTTGGTTTGGATTGGATTGGCGAAAAACTCCAATTTTTAGTGTTTTTGGTGAATTTCTGCACTTAGGTCGTTCTGCCTTGCTAGGTCATCTGCCTTGCTAGGTCGCTCTGCGTAGAAAAGTCACGGCCTGCATATTTCGTTCGCCCTTAAGTCGCACTGGCACGTAACGTCGCCTCGGATTTAGGTCGTAGGTCGTTGGACTTTAGGTCGTAAGTCGTTGGACTTTAGGTTGTTCGTGTATAGATCGCTCGGCCTTGCCTACCTCGTTAGGTCGTAAGACCTTAGGTCGTTTACCCACTAGGTCGCGTCTTGGATTGGTGGTTCCTCCCCTTAAATCGTTCTACTATTAGGTCGCAGCACACTAACTCGCTCGGCCTTGTTTCCTGTAAGGTCGCTTGACCTATAGCCTATTAGGTCGCGCAACTGTTTACTCCTTTAGGTCGCTCGACCCTACTACAATTATTAGGTCGGATGACCTTGTTCCACTAAGTCGCTCGACCCCTAGGTTGTAACACTTTAGGTCGCTCGCCTTTCACACCATTAGGTCGCTAAGTCATAGGTCATCTCCGACCTTATATCTCCCGGCTTGTTTGAGTTAGGGCGCGCCTCTTTTAGGTCGCGTCTCTTTTAGGTCGCTTTCCACTGGACTTCGTTAGGTCGTAGGTCGCTCGACCTTATTACCTTGTTAGGTCGCGAGTCCCTTAAGTCGCTCGCCTCTATTAGGTCGCTCGCTTCTGCTAACTCGCGAACACCTCTAGGTCGCAACCACTAGGTCGCTTGACCCCTTAGTCCCCTAAGTCGCTCGATCCTATCCTCCCTTAGGTCTTCACTAGGTAGTACCATTTTGGACGGGGCGCTGCCCCCGGACCCCCGCGACCTGACCGGGCAGGTCGAACCCCGTAGCGGGGGTGTTTCCCCCGCACCCCCACCTTGGGGGGTTGCCACCCCCCTGGACCCCCCCTCCGTAGGGGATCTTATCTGAAAAATATTCAACAAAACTTGCTTTGTTGAGATGCTGAGTTGACCATTCTTCGAGACAAACTATCTTTGGCTTCTCGGTCGATTTTATGGTATCACGGCCTTGCTAAAAAGGCGGGATAACAACTTTAGAAATATGAAGGTTTCAATACTAGTAGTAAATATCAAAACTCTTTTAACAAAATGATTTCAACTCTATTTCCAATAACAAAGCTCTTTTCTTAAACCGTTTTCCAATCTACTAGTATATACAAACCTTTACCTCACTCGGATGAGAAATCTAATTAAACGGCTTAGTAAAACAAGTGGTGTGAAACGCTTGCGTTCATTTCATCGGTTAATTCTTGGACTTGTTCGATTGAACCTCTTATGACAATTTTCTAGTGAAGATTTACAGTTTGTTCGTAAATATTTAAGTTAAGCAAGTGTTATGGGACACAAAGATAAACTTTTATATTTACTAGCTTAGTGTAATTGACACTTCTCGTTGATCGTGACGATCATTTTAAGATTTAGACTAGCAATTGTGCGATGTCTCTTTGTTTGCATGGTTAGGCTAGACCTCATGGGTGTGATTCCGACTCACACATATCTCTTTGTCCGCAAGGTTAGTCTAGACACCATTTGTGTGATTCCACTCGCACATACCTTTTTGTTGCGAGGTTAGGCTAGACACCATTTGTGTGATTCCACTCACACATACCTTTTTTCTTTTTGGTTAGCCTAGACCTCATCTGGGTGATTCCGACTCACCCATATGGGGTAGCTCCCCATGGTCTTCAGACCGTCATGTGATAGGCCTCTTTCCCTTTTTCTGTGATTTCTGGATTTCTTGTGTTGATTTCTAGAATTTATGTCATTGACTTGTTATGAGTACAAGTTTAGGGTATGATGCCCTCTTTGGATCTTTGAGAAGATTCTTGTGATATTAATTTATCTCTTATTGATTGATCTTCTGTTGATCATCATTTGCATACTTATAGTAGTATGTGAGTATGGATATTTTATGTTTATGCCATATCTTTTATTTTATACCATGTCATCTGATATTTATAGCTAGACTGATCCATTTATTATTTTCTTAAATAATACTCGGGCCAGACCGAGATGTTACAGGTGTTTCTGCTTGACTTCTTCCCGGGATTTGCTACTCTGACTTTTGGCTAACTATTTAGATTAGCAGTTTTTGTTGTATACACTTAAGATGTAGACTCATAGTTGTATTCTTTTGTATAGCAAGCGTTGCTATTCTTTTGTATTATTGTGGATCTTTTTGACCACTACTCTGATGTACACTTTCATGAGTTAGTTAGATATTCATATCTTCTTCCGCCTTTGTGATATGGATGTCTGTGACTGATTTTTGTTATGCTATTTCTATGTTTGTTTCCGAACATTATTTATAACCACCGTGTGATAAGCAATCACATGGAAGGTCGCTCCTCAACAGCCTTATTCTCCGTGCTAGTTGACAGGACTACACCGTAGTGTTCTTGGCTAGCGTGGGTATAGAGGTGGGGCGTCACACTTAACCATATTTATTTAAATAAAAATCAATCCATTATTAACTATTTGTTATTTACCAAATTCATACATAGTTAAACACATGGATTTAACTATATATATAAAAGTAATATTTATATAATCTCAAAAATCAATATTCATTTAACCATATTATATAAATAATCAAAATTTAATATTGGGCTTATTTTATATTTGAAAGCATATTTTTATATAGCTAGAATTAAAATATAAATTTGACGTTTAGATAACATCATCAATATTTATATAACCCATATATTCCTTTACAAAACCATAGAAATCATTTTCAAAATATTTTTATATAGATACCGCGGTGTCTGTATAAAATTTCTATCCTATGTTCAAGTGATACGGATATTTATCATTTCAATCCGTAATTTAAAAATAAAAATTACGGTTGTATATCATTTCAAACCGCAATCCCGAATGAAATGAAAATGCATGATAACTTGCAGTCTATAACAATATAAAATACAGCATCCATTCATCCAATTTCAACCATCAACCATTTATCACAATCATCATCAAATTCAAACAATAGCATCAATATAGAATGGATAATAAACAACAGGTATTAAATATCAGTTATATTCAGTAAAAATTTAAATAACTGTTTAACTGGCTGTTTATATGTGACGAATAATTAATTAACAATTTAACTGGCATTTCAAATGCAATGAATAAATTAAATAGCAATTTAATTTAAATAAATGAAAATAACTGAGATGATGATTTAAAATATGCCAAACAACCATAAATAAATTTTAAATCACGTCATCTATTAATTTAACAAGCATAAGAAATTTTAGAAGTTGTAGTGGGTTAAAACACTCACCTTTTGAATTTAAATCCAATTTAAACCCAAAAATTTGACCGTCTTAGAATTCATCCAAACCAGCGTCAACAAGTCCGGAATTTCAATATGAACCTAGCGGAGAAAACCGCGCGTGAATTGGATATCGTATGCAAAAGTTATGACGATAAATGCGATTGAATCAAATAAAAAAATACAAAAGAGAACACATTTATACCAAGTCCACGTCATCAAGATTTTCTTCCCAGTTCCTCACGCACGAACGCGTGAATGCTACAGCACATGTTCGAATGAGCTTCTAGGAAACGTTAGGCAACCCTAGAGGCGGCCGCCTACAACGCAACAACTGACCATCGCGGCCGAGACCAGACCCACCGCCGACCTAGCTTTGGCCGCGCGACCTCTGTTCATCTCCATAACACTACTAGCCGCCTCCTCCAATATAAAACCCTGATCGAACTTTTTCGAAGATCCAATCACCGGATTGACAAACGAACAGCGCCGATGAACTCCCCTCTGTTCCCTCTTCAAAACCCAGAATTGGTTCGTCCATCCGTCGAGTTTCATCGACGCGCGATGAACGGCCGTAAATTGATTTAGAAATTCTAGACAAATGATGCATCGAATTGGAAAACGAATCATAGTTTTGAGATGCATATATCGATAGCTTCGATATATATTTTTTTCCAGATTTTTCTGAGGACTTTGAAATTTATGCTTTGGATTTGATTTGCAATTGGATCTGAAAATATAGAATTTTGTATGCCATTGAGGAAGAGGAGGAAGAGGAGGAATAGAATGAAATTACGTACAAACAAATGAGAATTAGGGAGGCTAGGGTTTATAGCAGGATATTTATAGAGAAAGTTGAAATAGAATAAATGGATCGGGTTGAATACGCGCTAACGACAAAGTGGCCCAAAAAGCCCGTTCTGACCCCTGAATGAAATTGGGTCAACCCATATATCAAAATAGGTGTTTTAGAATATTTAAAACACAATGGAAAAGGTTTCAGGTTCAAATTCCATTGTATGAAGAATTTATACTAAAATCAATATTTTCAAATTGATTTCAATTTCATTTATTCCAAGACGTTTCGAGTCCGTACGATCAAAGGACAAGTCCGATCGATACGGAACTTGAAATCCTACAATAATTCACCGATACGGATCCGATGAAACTAGTTTCGACGAAATCCGAGTCAGTGGTCAAAATGGCTATTTTTCCATTAATTAAATAAAATTTAGTCAATTTATTCAAATTTTCAATTTTAATTTGATAATTACCAATTCTTATCATTTTTAGATTCCCAATCATTTACAATGATTTAAACCAATTTAACTGTCAAATTAGAATCGATAAATTTAAAATTTTCGGTATTAACCTCCATTTCATCTAATTCGAAAATTATAAATTAAATTTCCTAAAATTCTATCAAATTTACTTTTCATTTTATTATTCAGTTCATTAGTAACAATCATATGAACTAACATTTGGTTTATACTTTATTACATAATTATCTTAAATTTCATCCAACTAATATTTACGTAATACTTAAAATTTTAATTTCCATTGATTGCAATAAACCCAATTACCTTAATTTTACATTCAATTAAATAAACCCTGATTCTCATTCTTATTATTCAACAATCATTGTCCTATTAGGATATTTAACATTGTTTACGTTTCATTACCCTGATACTTCCCGCTTCACCTTTATTCGTTTTAACTATTTTATTTCCACTTATTGTGTAATAACCACCATAATCTAATCATAGTGAAATTAGTCGATTTAACCTATTAATTTAGATTTTAAATCCAAGAAATTAATCTATCTTGGTCCCATTCTTTATTTCATCAATCGTTACTTTAATTTACATTGACAAAACGTTAAATTAAATTTATTACAATGGATTGCCAAAGTTTATTTAGCCCATTAGATAAACAAAGCAACCTATATTAATTTCCTTTATAAGTTTGTTACTTCAATCCAGATTATAATTCGATATATAACGCTAATTTTTATTTCATTGCATTAATATATGTCTATTTACATCTTAATTCGAGTAAATATTATGTTTTTAAATGTGTACTTCTATCAATCGAACACATTAATTAAGGTTTTTAAATACTTTACATTCTATTAAATTTACACATTAAATTTGCATTCTATTAATTACTTTACATACACTGCATATTAATTTCTCAATTAACATAATTTGAACTTATTCCCCAATCCACCAATTACTACTAATTTTACGCTTCTATTAATTTACCTTCACACTTCCGTTTCTGTATTAATAATTTATTAAAGTAACGTTTATAATCAATAACAACATTATAATACTTAACATTTAAATGAACTTTATTTCAATTAAATTTATTGATCAATTAGTTAGGTAATTTATAATAGTTGCTATCCTACTCTTAAATTTATTTCCAAATAACGTACTACCTAATTTCCTTTAATTGTGGTTTGATTTCCAAATTTTATGAAACATACTAAAGAAATAAAACATATATTAATTGATTCGTTTTAATTCAAATCTTTTTATTAAGTTCAGTACTACTATATACTTAGTTACCTCGTTTTTTCTCATTCATTACTTTAATATACTCATTCTAACAACTCCTAACCATTGTATTATATTTCACACAAATGTAACATTTATTTACATTTATTACAATTTATCTCCAATTCCAATTAACCATCTAAATGAATAGGTTACCTACAATAAACATTATCGTTACTCTTTAGTCACATAAGTAAGCCTCTATTACTTACAAATCAATGTTGGCATTTATTTCCATACTACTAATTGCATTCACTTATGTTCTATCCAAACATACATTTAGATTTTATTTCCATTAATTAATTCAATGTTTACATCCACTTATTAACATTTTACTTCCATTTATACAATTGCAATTCATTTTAGTTATTATTTCATTATTACTATTTCAAATTTTATTTCTTTCAGTGTTAATTACATGATCATACTTAATTAACAAATTATATTGTTTTCCACTATTTCTTTATTTGGATTTCATTCTAATTGTCAAGAATTGATTTTATTTACCATTGCAACGTTTAATTTCTAACATTCGCTCCAATATAAATTATAAGATTTTCATTTCTTTCTACATTAAATTACAAAATCTTATAAATTTAACAAATTTAAACATCAAAATTTACGGGTCGTTACAGCAATCAAGTGGAAGAAACGGTCAAGCAATCAATGTTTAAAACGGCCAGAGAAAATGAAGGGATTTGATTCCTATTTAACAAAAAGAATAAGGGGAAAATGAGAACTCTTTCTATCTTCACGTGAATTGATAGGATACATGTAAGGAACGGCTATGAATTTTGAGGAATAAGTTAAGGTAGGAAATAAATAAATAATTTCAAGAAAAAATGGAAAAGAATTAAAGAAATAGTTTATTAAATTGAAACAAGGCTTAAAAATTTACACACAATACCACTAGGTTTAGAAAAATTTCTACCACACTTTAAAACAAATAAAAATCAGTGAATAAAATAAAAAAAATGAAATAAAGTGAAAAAGAAAGTAAATAATTATATTTTAGGAAAATAGAAATATAAATAAAGAAAATAGCCTAATTTATTGAAACTAGCTTAAGAAAATTGCAAACACAATCCACTTAACTTTGGAAAATTACAACTCTTCTTAAAAATGGTTTAAAATAAATCTTTGAGAAACAAAATAAAGTGAGAATGAGTATAAAATAAGTTCTTAAGAAAAATATAAAAATAAAAAAAGAATTTCTTAAATTAATTGAAGTTGGAAATTAGAAATTGTAAAGAAAATACAACAGACACGGGAAAATATCAATTACACTTTTAAAAATGTTTTAAAACCAAAATATAAGTGAAACAAGTTATTTTACCCCTTAAAACATAAATTAGAACATTAAATGACCAAATAAAATATTATTTATATAATTTAAAGTAAACAATTTTGTTAAATACAACAAATTACACACAATAGTTAAAAAGGCATAACTTCCACATTATAAATCAGATTTCAACGAAAAGAAGTATTCTTAAAATTTTATTTACTTTCAAAATAAAATAAAAAATTCAAATTTTCAAACTTTTAAAATTTTAAATCCAAAAGTCAAAGTTTGACCATATTGACAAAATTCACATTTCCGCAAAAAATATTCTATTAATTCATGTGTGGAATTCTAATCCACACCAAAATTTATATTTTAAATAACAAAATTATCTAAATTAAATAAATAAAACATTTATTAAAAACTTTGGGTTGATACATAGATGGTTTTGATGGCAAGCATAGTGAGAGTAAATGCTAAGAAACAGAAAAGGCATAAGTTAAGGAGAAAGAAACGTATATATGTTTTATTCTTAAATGCAAATGAAAATGAGGAGTTTTGAAATGAGAAATAAATCTTCTTGCACATGATTTGCAAATGAGAAATACGCGTTTAGGAAAAGAGTTTGTATGGCTAAAGCAAGAAATAAAGAGGCCATGTAGAAAAAGGCAAGAAATCAATCAATGACCAAATGGATTTAATTAATTTCTTTCCTTTGTATTAACATTTGTTCTTAATTATATTGAATTTGTTAAATGTGTACATTTATTATGATTGAATCCTCAAATAAATTCATTTAGATAAGTTTCATTCTTTTATATTACCTTATGAATAAAATATGCATTTCCACTTTAACATTCCTTCCTTATTTGTCTTCATATTAAATTACCAAAATTTTATCAATTTAACAATTTTAATTATTAAAACTTTATGGGTCGTTACACTCTCCCCACTCAAAACTTTTCGTCCTCGAAAAGGAAGAAGGTCGGCGAATAGAAACAACCCGAAAAGAAAACTAAATTGAAACTCAAAATAGAATCATTAATCTAAACCATACAAATTCAATTTTAAATTAATAATTGATTTCATCTATTTAATTTCACTTAAGTTAAATTTAACTATTTCAAATTTCATTACTTCATCTTCCAATTATCTTAAAATAAAAATTTCTAAAATCATAAGTTTGAAAAACATTTGTTATACTCAAAAATGTGTTCAATAAATTAATTTCTTCTTTATTCCTAATTATAACTAAATTTATTTCTCTCAATGTATTTTTATTATCTATGTTAAATATACACTTATTACAACTGCTTAAATTTTTTCTTAGTTCCTTTAACATCATTTTATATTGTAAATCATTCCATTACCCTTTTATTCTATTTACCTCTGTTATTCTTTTTGTAACTAGAATTTAAGTGTATAACATTTATTATAACCACTCAAATTTTATTTATAAAATCTTTTTATATTGTATATTATCCAGTTGCATTGTTAACTTCTGAAAATCAAGGTAAGTTATATTGAGATTTAATTGAGTATTATACAAATAAAACTTTCAAATTTAATTATCTCAAGTTTGAATCATTTATTCGAAATTTTGATTTTCTTTTTATAATTGAAATTATTCTTGTAACATCCGTCTTGCCGCACGCTTTAAATCGACAAACGTGCCAATTCAAAACATTCGAAAGGGCGGATTGTTATGGGGTAAATCAGAAAAACAAGAATGAAATAAAACAAAATAAAATCTCACAGCGGAAGGATAAAATATAATAATCAAATATACAGTTTATAAAGCTGTTTTACAAAATATTCGATTATACTTACAAAATTTATCAAAGTTACACATACCAATAACAATGCAGCGGAACGGTATGAGTATAGTGGACTAATAATAATAATAATAATAATAATAATAATAATAATAATAATAATAAAAAATCTCCGTCTTCGTCCTCCATAGCTAAGGTCTTCGAAATCCTGAAACGCTCTGACTGACCCGAGCGAATTGAAAAGACAAAACACTCGAGTCAGAACTAAAAGATCTTATGTAAGTTAAATTAACAAAAATAAATATGAGTGCAGTAACTCAGGAGATGCTCGGGATTTACATCTCCTAAGGATCCGTTAAACTATTTACTATATAGTATATTTCGCTATTATAATAGTGTCTAATTGTAAAATAAACTTACTTTTAAATAGCGTTAAGGCTTTACATTTTCCACCTTAATACGTAATATGCCAATAGTCTATACAGTACCGTAATACCTCCTGATCGGGAGGCTACCAAAGGATACTCCATAGGTACGACACAAATAGAAACTCGTAGAAGGCGTGCTAGGGTAGGTGACACAGCAGAACTAGGCAATGCCAGGGTAGATATACCAATTACGCATCCGGGCTGGTGGTAACGCGTAGCCGCAGCTACTGCCCACCTCGGACAAACTCCCTCCTAAAATTAAAGAAATCAAAAGTGGCCACCGAATCAATCCAAAGGCAGAGTATAATATCGAAGAGGAGTATCCGATAAAGGGCGCTAACCCCCTTAGCCCGAGAATCGCTCCTGTTTTAGCCACCTTATGCCAACTCACAGGAGTCGGGTCCACGTATTTACCTCAAAGGAAATGCCGCCACCATCCTACTTCATTCTAGAATCTCCACCACGTACACGGTTGATAAAGTGGTTTTCGGGGTTGGCAGAGAGTATGACAACTTTCGATCCCGGTCTCTTCAACAACCAATCGTTATTATAACACCGCGGTTTTTCAAAATAATTTATACTTTAAAACCAGAATATAATATCTCTTTCAAACCATATAAATACGATATCATTTACATTATTAAAACCCAAATCAATATGATACCATTTTTATTATATAAATATCTCTTTCCCAAAATCATAATATTTTTCAAATATATATACCTTGAAACCATAGCTTTGAAACATAACTTTTAATACTTAATGGTTCAAATACTATATTACTTTATAAAATAAACAGCTTCTTTAAATTTCACAATAAATTCCCAATATCAATTTGAACCTCCAAATAAACCATTTTAATTCCCATATATTTCAAAGCTTAAATATTCTATATTTCAAAGCTTTATAGTTCATATATTTAAATCTTTAAATATTCCACTATTTCAAAATGGATTCTTTGATAATTTAATATATATCAAATCCAATTCCTATTATTTAAATTTGAAATATTTACTTACTAAACAAATATTATTCAGGTAAAACCCTTAAAATTCAATAACAGAATATTCTTTTAATTAAATTAACTTGATAATATTCTTTAAATAAATTTGATATTCGTTTAAATCCTTTAATCAAAAATCAAGTTATAAGATCATACCCTTTAAATCTTAATTTATTTACATTTCAAAACAAATTTTTCAAGGAAAATTCTTAAATACTTTAATTAAAATCATATTCACATTTATCTTCAACCCTACTTTTATTTGAGTTATTATAAACTCTATATACAATAGAATTTTAAATATATACTTCACTATATTATATAAACGAAAACAACTTTATTATTTAGCTTATTTTAAAATTCGAAATAAATTTATACGTAGCTAAATTCAAGAATTTTACTATATATATATACATATATATATATCAAAATTTAATATATATTAAACCGTATTCTTTCCAAAATAATAGAAATACATTTCAAAATAATTTTATATATATACCATGGTGCCTGTATATAATTTTCTATCCGATGGTCAAGTGATACAGATATTTATCATTTCAATCCGCAATTTAGAAATAAACATGTGGTTGTACATCATTTCAAACCGCAATCTTGAATGAAATGAAAATGCATAATAACTTGCAGTTTATACACTATAAATACAGCATCCATTCATCCATCATATCAATCATCAAACATTTATCAATTTATCATCCAATGCAAACAATCACATAAATAAATAATAATTAATTACAGACAGTTAATTTTTTCAATAATGAATTAAATAACTGTTTAACTGTAGTTTATATGCAATAATAAATAAATTTAACTATCAGTTTATATGCAATAATAAATTTAACTAAAATTTTACTGGCAATTTATATGAAAAAATGAATTAAATAACAAGTGAATTATATGAATGCAAATTTACTGAGATAATGATGAAATATATGCCAAACAGCTATAAATAAATTTCTAAACACATCATAAATCAATTTAATAAACATAAGAAATTTTAGAAATCGTGAGTGGGTTAAAACACTCACATTTGAATTTAAATTGAATTTAAATCCAATTTAAACCCAAAAATTGGACAGTCTTCAAATTTGTCCAAACAAGTGTCATCAAGTCCGAAATTTTATTACAACCCTAACAAAAAAAATCGCGCGTGAAACGAAGTTCGTATGTGAGAGTTATTCACATTAGAACATATTGAAATCAAAATTTAAATAAATAAAAGAAAATAACCTCTCACCCTCACGTCATTAAAACGCGTGCGAACCCTACTGTCGCGTAAAGCCCTTCCAGCCGCTACCGAAACACCCATCTTCCTCTAAATTTCACCACCAATTCATGCAAGATCGTGATGATCAATCACCATTGGATTTGCCATCTTAGGTCGCACGCATCCATGGCCGCGACCCCAATTCCGGTCTCCCCAAATGCGTTCATCGCCGCCCCTATCTACGGCCAAAACTGGCGGTCATTGTAACCTTACAGCAGAGAATGAACCATGGATCGAAAAGCATACAATCCCCTCTACGCAACTGCACCACCCGATCATCATAAGATCGACGATCTACCGTTAATGCTCCATGATGACACACGAACGGCCGGGAAGAAAACCCTGATTTTTGAGCAAACAGCAACCCGAATCGAAAAACGAATTGCACCATCGAATTACTCTCGTCGAGAGCATCAACATATAATTCTTTTGAATTTTTCTGAGGACTTTTAATTGTTTTTTCTTTGATTTTGAATTGAAATCGGATTAAGGGTTTGCAGCTAGAAAGGAGGAGTTGAGAAGAAGATATACGTACAGACAAATGAGAATTAGGGAGGCTATGTGACGACCCGACTTTCTCTCCACAGAAAGACGCATCATCCTGAAGAAAGAAAGGGATAGAAAAGAGAAAAGAAAGAGAAGAAAGAAGAAACAACATCAGAATCTCAACAGCGAAACGAATAAATTATATTAATAACATAAATATTACATAATATACAACACTAATCAGAGTTACACATAATTTCAACACATACTAGACAGTTATAAACAGCTGTCTAGTTATTGCAACTCAATACAACTCAAACAATAGATAGCAACACAGAGAACACACAGCGGAACTATATATCTAACGTCGAAGCCTCCTTCTACATTGCTCCTTCATAATTCATCAAAAGCAAACCTGAATGGTGCTTTAATTTAAAAGCTTCAAATTGCTGCAGTACTTAAGGTCTTAAAATTCAGTTGCAAGTTTGCTTTTGCTCCTTAATTTCATTTTCATGTTTGTTTCTAGGTGAAAAAAAATGCAGGCTTATGGATTGAAATTGCTGTTTGCATGCAGGTCTTTTGAATTGCAGAATTGCTTTAGGCTTATGAATTGCAGAGTTGAATTGCAATTTGATTTCTTTCAGGTTGATGGAATTGAAGAGGCTATAGGTTTGAGGATGATTTGCATTTCAGTTTTTGAAGAAAATTCAAACAGTTTTGAAGAAGATTTATTTTTGAGGAAATTTTGCAGATTTTGATTTTGATCAAAATGTCTGTTTTGAATGGAGATGATTTCAGATCTTGGTTTAAATATTGGCTGAAAATTTTCTCAAGTTTGAAAAAGAAGAATAGAAAAGAAGATAGAATGAGGAGCAATGTGTTTATATAAGAAAATTTGTAATCTCATTAAAATAAAATAAAAAGAAAAATAAAAAGAAAAATAAAAAGGACACTTGTTTTCTTAGTTTTAACATTTGTCATAATGATAACTTCATGGCTTAACACATGTCTTTTAAGTCTTAAGAAACTTACACATGTATTAAGAGTATTTTAATTTAAATTTAAATTGTTTATAAAACTTTAACTTATTTTATTCTTTATGTATATATAAACTTCCCTTTTTATTTAAAAAGAAATGAAACAAAAAATTTATAAATAAAAGCTTATACAAAAAAATTTAAGTATTTATTCTTTTGAATTTCAAAACATTAAATTCAAATTTAATTAATTTATCAAATCCAATTTTGAAAAAATCTAGTTATATATAGATGCATATATAACTCTTATTAAATTTAAAAATAACAAATCCTATTTTTCAAAATCTATTTATGTTTATAAAAACTAAATATTATCATTATTATCTAAAAATAACAAATTAAACAATATTAAATAATTTACAAAAGAGATTATAAATTACTTCTATTTCTCAATATATTAAGATCATTTGTAAGTTGTATTTTAAACTCTAATATATAAATTTCAAGTAATATTTAAAAAAAAGAAAATAAAACAAAGCTTTTATGTTAATCTAATCTAGATTTCATTTTTAAGCTAATTAAATATATTTTAAACAAATACATTTAACTTAAGTATAAACCATATAATTATTTATTAAATTGCTTTGAAAAGTTAAATGTTAAATTTAAATCAAATTTCAAATTTACCAAAAATAAGTTAGAATTAGAAAATTAATTCATTTACTAAATTCCAAATCAAAGTTTATCAATTTACAATATATACAATTATATATATTATAAACAGAAAACAATTTATTTGCTTTAAAAGGATAAAATCTTCCAATTTAAATATTTATTAAAAGAATATTATTAAATCAATTCAAAATTTATTATCAAAAATTATCAAATCAAATTAATTTTTAATACAGATTATTAAATTTATATTGCCAAATTTCCGGGATATCACATTCCTCCCCCCTTAAAAGAATTTTGTCTCCGAAATTTAAAAGCAAAGGTAATTTAATAATCTATCTTAAGATTTAATTCTAAAACACAAGCATATATCAATCATATGCAAACAACCATAGCAACCAATTCATCCAAACATACAAATCTAACTATCCGGACAAAATTCTAGATAGGATTTTCTAGAGTTTTCCCAAATATAAATACCGGGATACTCGCTCTACAAAATCCAAACAATCAATACTACCAAGTTACAGAGCTCCTATCCGACTAGATCTACAAAACTAAACCGGATATCGGACTACAGACAAGTCTGAATCAACAATCACATCCTCTTGAAATGCTGGTTCCACAACCAGAGATAAATCATACACGTACTCCCTCAGAGATACGTGAGACACATCGAATCCCAATTATCCAAACTGGCAATTAAACCTTGAAAATCAAACACCAATCCTCACAAGAACACAGAAAAGATACAAAATATCTCGGAGTTGACTTAGCCAGTCTTACCCAATCTTATAGCTCCTTAGATCGGAGAAAACTTACCCAAAATCAAATCTCCGACTCCGGAATCCAAATTCCTTCGTCTCTTAATCACAGAATACTTCTAACGATCCTGGGCTGCCTTCATCTCTCCTGATCATCTCAACCTTCGCTGATGTCTCTAGAAACAAAATGGACCAAAACAACCCAACAGAATGATCTCCTCAAGATCAATCCAAAACCAAAAATACCAACTCTGCTCCACAAACATCAGAAGACTAACTTACTCCTCCCATCCAGAAAAGACAAAACAAAGAACTTCCAAACTGCTTCCGCTGCACAACTCTGATCTGAAGTGGAAGAAAAACTCGAGAACAAACTGGACAACACATCTCAGAAATATGGTTCAACAGGTTCATAAAAGAAAACTCAGATGTTCCACCTGAACCTAAGCTACTTTACCAAACCTTGCTTAAGAAGTCATCCCTCTACTAAACCACCGGTAGCACTTCTAGAATCCGGTTGATAAGAAAACTCAACCTCCAAATGCGGACAAACTTCTCATAACTCAAGAGAACACTCAAACTATCGCAAGTCACTTTTGCGATCAACCAGTCCAATATCCAAAGAAAACGATTCACTCTTTACCAAATCAGAACAGCTTACGCCTATCTAGCCAACCCATCGAAGAAATGGAACCACTCTACTACTTCTGAACTCCACCTCCAGAAAAACTTCTAACCAGAAGACCTTCTTGCCAGCAGAACAGTCCGAACGGCACTGCTGACACTGATGCCAAAGTCTTCCTAATCCAAAGCTCTTCGAGAAACTCGGACCTCAAACCAGACAGAAACATATTGCTGAACTCAGCCACAACATCGAAGAGATATACTTCCTAAACTTGTTCCAAAGAAAAATCTTCGGAGACATCCATAGTCACTACATCTCATCACGCAGCTACTAATTCCTGAGATATCAAGATACCACTATTTTCTTCTGCCCAACCGACAGATCCAAACTCTACTCATCCAACTTGCACTACCAAGATGGACTCCAAACCTTTGCAGGTTACCTTCAGAGATCTATGAAACCTCTACACTCTACACAACTCACTCGAGACAGTACTAGATCTACGGTCTCGACAGATACACTTCCAACTTCAACATTCAAACTCCAACCATTGGTAGTAGTCGTATTACACACCCCACCACCTGATCTACCTTTATAACTTATATTGGAAAACCCAAACAGGTAACCCAACAAATAGGTAGAAATATATATATATATATATATATATATATATATATATATATTAAAAATTACAAATACGCTCTCTTAAGAAAGAAATTACTTCAAAGCCTAGGTATTCACTCAACCTAGTGCTCTGATACCAACTGTGACGACCCGATTTTCTCTCCACAGATAGACGCATCATCTTGAAAAAAGAAAGGGATAGAAAAGAGAAAAGAAAGAGAAGAAAGAAGAAACAACATCAGAATCTCAACAGCGGAACGAATAAATTATATTAATAACATAAATATTACATAGTATACAACACTAATCAGAGTTACACAGAATTTCAACATATATTAGACAGTTATAAACACCTGTCTAGTTATTACAACTCAAACAAGAGATACCAACACAGAGAACACACAAGGAACTATATGTCTAACGCCGAAGCCTCTTGCTCCATTGCTCCTTCATAATTCGTCAAAAGCAAACCTGCATGGTGCTTTAATTTAAAAGCTTCAAATTGCTGCAGTACTTAAGGTCTTAAAATTTAGTTGCAAGTTTGCTTTTGCTCCCTGATTTCATTTGCATGTTTGTTTCCAGGTGAAAAAAAAATGCAGGCTTTTGGATTGAAATCGTTGTTTGCATGCAGGTCTTTTGAATTGCAGAATTGCTTCAGGCTTATGAATTGCAGAATTGAATTGCAATTTGATTTCTTTCAGGTTGATGAAATTGAAGAGGCTACAAGTTTGGGGATGATTTGCATTTCAGTTTTTGAAGAAAATTCAAACAGTTTTGAAGAAGATTTATTTTTGAGGAAATTTTGCAGATTTTGATTTTGATCAAAATCTCTATTTTGAATGGAGATGATTTCAAACCTTGGTTTAAATGTTGGCTGAAAATTTTCTCAAGTTTGAAAAATAAGAATAGAAAAGAAGATAGAATGAGGAGCAATGTGTTCATATAAGAAAATTTTTAATTTCATTAAAATAAAGAAAACGAAAAATAAAAAGGACACTTGTTTTCTTAGTTTTAACATTTGTCATAATGATAACTTCATGGCTTAACACATGTCTTTCAAGTCTTAAGAAACTTACACATGTATTAAGAGTATTTTAATTTAAATTTAAATTGTTTATAAAACTTTAACTTATTTTATTCTTTATGTATATATAAACTTCCCTTTTTATTTAAAAAGAAATGAAACAAAACAATTTATAAATAAAAGCTTATACAAAAATTTTTAAGTATTTATTCTTTTGAATTTCAAAACATTAAATTCAAATTTAAATTAATTTATCAAATCCAATTTTAAAAAAATCAAGTTATATATAGATGCATATATAACTCTTATTAAATTTAAAAATAAAAAATCCTATTTTTCAAAATCTATTTATGCTTATAAAAACTAAGTACTATCATTATTATCTGAAAATAACAAATTAAACTATATTAAATAATTTATAAAAGAGATTATAAATTACTCCTAATTCTCAATATATTAAGATCATTTGTAAGTTGTATTTTAAACTCTAATATATAAATTTCAAGTAATATTTAAAAAAAACAAGGCTTTTATGTTGATCTAATCTAGATAACTAAATATATTTTAAACAAATACATTTACCATAAGTATAAACCATATAATTATTTATTAAATTGCTTTGAATAGTTAAATGTTAAATTTAAATCAAATTTCAAATTTACCAAAAATAAATTAGAATTAGAAAATTAGTTCATTTACTAAATTCCAAATCAAAGTTTATCAGTTTACAATATATACAGTTATATATATTATAAACAGAAAATAATTTATTTGCTTTAAAAAGATAAAATCTTCCAATTTAAATATTTATTAAAAGAAGATTATTAAATCAATTCAAAATTTATTATCAAAAATTATCAAATCAAATTAATTTTTAACACAGATTATTAAATTCATATTGCCAAATTTCCGGGATATCACAGGCGAGCGTTTATAGTGGGATATTTATAGGCAAATTGAAATAAAATATATGGATCGGGTTGATAGATATACGCGCTAACTGTAACGACCCTAGATTTTTTATTTAATTTAAATTAATAATTAAATGAATTTTTGAATAAAAATTTGTAGAATTAATTATATATGGAAGCGAGTTTCCTCGATTCAAATAGAAAATATGTAGAGTCATATGGATTTGAAAATTTGTATATATGTGAATATATATGTATATATTGGATTTTAAATAAATTCTTAAATAAATGATTTTGAAAAATAAATAATATACTTTGGACACAAGTATAAAAAAATAAATAAAAAAATAAATTGATTTAAAAATTTATAAATGATGATAATTTGAGTTATATAAAATATATGTGTATATAGAGAAATGTAAAACAATAATTTTTAAAGTAAAAATTTATGATAAATATTTAAACTAAAAATCGAAGTAAAAAGAATAAGTAAAAGAGATAAGAATAAAACATAAAGTACATAAACAATTAAAGCTTTCATCTCAACTCAAACAAACACATATATATAAACTGTATATACATAATAGAATAACATAAATATGTACACTTAAAACAAAACCAAAGCAAAAGCTTGTAAAGAAAGTACAAATAAAGCATCTCTAAGTATATACAACATATCAGCAGAGATGATAGCTTCATTTCAGTAAACAAAAAAAAGTATGCTAGGCAAATAAATATTATAAGTTGCTTGTAAAATTTTGAGATGCAAAGCTAAGGAAATCTAAAGTAAATCTCATCTCAAAAAGCTTAAACAAAATGCCAGGTAAGTAAGGCAAGCAATAACAAACAAAGACATATCAGCCACCAAAGCAAGAATAAAATATAACAAATAAAAATATAAGTACAAAGCATAAAAACAAGACAAAAGAAAATACAAGTATGCATGCAAGAAGCAACCTGGGAAAGCAAGCTACAAATATCTCAGCCATACCCTATTGAATAAACAAATAAACATCACTTTGTACAAAAAGAACATGTTATCCCTGTACAAATAATACTTACAGTAAACCCATATATATCAACTTCTTTTATATATATCAATCATCCTCATCAGTTCATCTCCTTCGAGCTAAAAGGTCTGAAGTAAACACCATTTCAAACATAAACAAATCTCAACTTAAATAATACAATCAACTCGAGCCAGAGAATCAAGTAAAAGATTTCAACAAAAATAAAGCTGCTTTCAAAACATGCATGTTCTGTGCTCTGTCTTCATTCTGCAAACAGGTGAGAAAAACATTCTTTTATTGGAATATGAATCTGTTATGATATCTTTATGATATCTGCCTGAAGTTGCTCGTATAAATGTTAATATGCATGAATGTTTGTGTGTATATATCTTTGAATACATGCCTGAGTTGTGTACTACTTCTTCTTCTCTGTTTTATGATACAGGGTGGAAACTAATAAGGAAATTTCAATTTCACTTCATATGATCATTTTTTTGGGTTTCGAGTTTAAAACCAAACTAGTTTGTTTTCACCTGAATGAAAATTTAAAAATGGTTTCAAGCTTTATGGTGATATACAGTATTTAAAAAATTTGAGTTTTACAGGAGAACTCAAACTTATGATAATTTCGAATATGATGAATCATTGATTCAGGTATAAATCGTGAATTGTTGTTCGAAAACATGATTTTTAAAACAAAAATTTTGATTTTTAATTGAGTATTTCACGTGCAGTTTGAATATGAACAAAAATAGCATTTTGATCATTATCTGGTGATTGAATTGAAATCGAATGCTAGGATTTTGGTTAAAGCAAGATTGATCATCGTTGAGTTCGGGAAAAATGTTGAAGAATTTTTCTATTGCATAAATTGTGAATTCGAATCTTAACTAGGGTTCAAGAACTGTTTCCGGTTCACGTTGTAAACGTGATCGATGCTCCGCCTATGGGTGATCGGAATTCACGTCTCCGATGCCAGTCGAGGCGTCACATCTCGGTGAAGCTTCAGTTAGATTTTTGTGGCTTCTGATGGCCATACGTGGGAAGACGAGACGGTTTCGTGGTGGTGTGCCGTTGGGTTTGTTCGATCGAATCACCTGAAGTTGAACCACGGTGATATCAAGACTTCTGGGTGGTCGGCTAGGTTGAGATAGTCGTCATCGACTTGCCGATGGTCGCGAGGAGGGTCGGAGCATCACTGTTCAGGCGTACACGTGCGCGCGTATCATCGTGTATCTGAACAGTTTTGGGTTGTGGAAGAAGAAGTGGCGTGGAGGAAGACTCGAAGTATTTCTCGGGGGAACTGGGGTTAGACTCGAAGGGAGACTCGTGTCGTTTAGTGGAATGTCGAGTAGGTTTCTGGGACTTGGAAAAATAAAGGAAAATATTTTCTCTCGGGTTAAATTTCTGAGTAACCCGAAGCAAAGACAAGTTTGTCTCGGGCGTGACTCGAAGTAGTTACAGGAGCCACTCAAAACAGTTTGTATTTTGAAGTTTTTCTACTTTTCAACAATTTTAAATAAAACCCAAGTTTTAAAATAAGGAGATGATTAAAGTTTTAAATAAATTAAAGTTAAATAAAGGATTTTCAAAATGATTAAGTTTTAAATTTATTTAATCAAGATACATTATTTTACAAAATTGTTTAACAAATAAATAATGTAGTTCAAAATGAAAATTAAGATAAAATGTTGTTTAAACTAAATCTTAACCTTTTAAGGTATCTAATGTGATAAAGGTGATTTATTAAACAAGGTTTAAAAGGATAATCAAAGTAATTAATTAAAGATAATTAATTTAATAGTGAATTAAATAAATAAAGATTAATTATTTAATAATTAAAGGTTGATGAATTATAATTAAAGGTTAATTAATTTATTATTAATGGATAATTAATAACTGATTAAAGAATAATTAATCAAAAATGGTTTATAATTTATTAACAATTAATTAACCAGGATTAGTAATTAATTCATAAGTAATTAATCTAATTTGAATTAATCGGACAATTTAATTGATCTTACTTATGGATGTTTGGATTATATTGGATGTTAAACTGTTTGATATCCCTGTTATATGATGCTTTATGATTATCCTGATTTGTGTTGTGATCTGTGATGTAATTTATTATCTGTGATATATAAATATATCTGTGATCTGTGAATGAAGATAAGCATTATAATTTATATCGCTTATCAGATATATTGTTGTATTTGATCTGTCATGATTGAATGATGTTGCACTACTGTGTATAACCCCTGGACTACACCATACACACACAAATATGGATTTCACGAGGAAATCGGTTAAGTCACAGAAAATTTAAATTTAATGTTTTTGAAATTAAATTTTTAATTTCAAATTGATTTTGAAAATGGATTTGGGTTAAAAGGTAAAGCTTTTGAAAAAGGTTTTCACAGATAAAAGCTATTTTGAATAACTCGGTTAAATCTCCAATTTAAATAATTCAATTTGAATTTGAATTCAATATTTGGAATTGAATTCGATGATTGGAAATTATGGTTAAAGATATTATAAACATGTTTGTATGAATGTAAACCATTTTAAAGGTATGGTTTTGGGAATTTGAATTTAACCCAAAGATTGTAACTTGTATAAATGAAATAGAGTTTTTTTTAAATAAGACTGTTTTTTCTAAATAATAAAAAAAACTTTCATAGGAGAAACGAATTTCAAATTATATAAAAGGGATTTCAAGTTTAAACTGAAATAGTTTACCAAGTTATTGGTGAATATTTGGGAACGATTTGAAAGATATAGGTTAAATCTTGATTTAAAGATTTAATGAATTAAATCCAATTGAAATGGAATTGTTTTGAAAAATAGGAATGAATCTTTGTGAAACTATGTGAACTTTATGAAATAAATCTTTTGTTTAAAAGATTGGAAATGGTAATTTGTTAAACCAATTGAAAGAAAAACTTTGGATTTTTAAGTTGTGACTTAATTGAAATCCAATATCCATATGTTTTTGAAATATTGCGCTCACTATTCGGTTTAGCCGGGAAAGGACCTTTGTGTCGTATAACCCATTCTGAATATGTGATTTGACGTTATGGATAGCATTTGGAGACCGGTGATGAAGACCGGGTATTTGCGAAAGCGATAGGATGACCTATCGATTGTTTCTGCACCGAGTCGCGCCGGTATAGAAACTCCCTAAGTGATGGGAAATCCAATCGGGATTGTGAATATCCGGATTGCAAGGACTTCTTTGTAAGTGCCTTCGGTTCTGTTCGATCCCGGAACAGACTTGTATGGATTGTATGTCTGACATTATAAATTGAGATATAAAGCTGATTTCTTTCAAATATATTTCTGTTGGTGGCGGAGAATTTATTCTCTTAGCTTAACACCCTTCTCTGAGACGTACGAGCTCAGAGGTTATGTAGTTGAAGGTTATCAGCAATATACTCCCAATTTGGTAATGTGACATACTGAGCGTTGCTGTGAAATGATCATTGTGTTGATTATTTGTGATAGGATCATTTATTTGATCGTCTATCTTGGTGATCATTTCTATGATCATTTGTTGACCCAAAGCATGGCTTTTGTATAAAGTATGTTTTTGTGGACGTGACTTCGTCGAGCCTCATACCCCGGAAATGGTCAAAACAGGAAAGATGCGGCAAGGTTATGAGGGGTAGCGCCCTTTAGGGTATGTGCATTTCCTTCTGGAAAAGGATGGTATCATGGTATGGAGCCCAGATACTTACTCATGTTGAAAACACTTTATGATTGTGTGAATTGATTACGAGCGCTCGGTTAAAGGTCCCAAAGGACCGGGGGATGGCATATTCGGTCAGTTGTTACTCAGTTAGGGGTAACCCGGCCTTGTGTTGGCAGAGATCCGGTTTGGTTCTCGGGGACGTCCTTTTAGAGGCGTTCTCATGTGGCAATGGGAAGTTCCTTGGCCTGACCATTTGTTGGAAATCCAATTCCCAATACGAAACCCTGTACGGTTTTAGTTGTAGAACCTGCCATTTACTTATGGTGGTCACCACTGTTTAGATGGTAGCTATAGTAGGCATACGATAATGGTCGTATGTTGGCTAAGATTTATATTCTACTTTCGAAATGAATTTTTCCTACACTATGCACTAGTAATAATATCAAATGTTTCTTTTAATGCGTATCAAGCATCTTTGACTATCATAAGGAGAAATCTCCTCCGATTCTGCGTTTGCATTGTGTGTGTGTGCGGGAGGCCTTATGGTAGTCTCATTTTTAAAAAGCATTGCGAATTGACTTTGAAAATCTTTTGTTGAATGTTTTAAAAGATAAACTGTTTTTGTTGCTCACACCAGTCCCACGACTGATCCGGAGTTTATTGTTTCTTTCCTAAACTCTGGGTGCTCATTATATTTTCTACACGAGCAGTCTAGAGTTGGGTTTTTCAGATAGTCAGATTAGTAGGTTATCTGGAGTTAGTTCGGTCTTTGGATCACACCATTCTTGCTTAGCTTGGTGCATCGTTATTGGGGGTTCGAGCTATTGCTGGATTGATTCTTGGAGATGGAGTTGCAGTTCTCGAAGTTCTCTTTTGAAGACTATCTTAGAGTTATATTGTTCCGCTGCTAGATGTTATCTATTTTCTTTTCCGCTGCTATTTATTGTATCATATCTCTGATGTATATTGATATCTATTGGATCATCTGTTGTATCAGATATTGTATTAAAGCTGTATATCAATGTATTATTCTTTTATTCCGCTGTGTTATTTACTTAATGTTGTTATAAGCTCCGGCGAATTGGATTTGAACGGTCGAATCTATGGCATTCGAATACGATTTGAAGTATGGATGTCGATTTTCGAGCGGGCAAAATTCGAAGCGTCGTTACATTTGGTATCAGAGCTAAGGTTGAACTTTAGCTCAGGAGTATAACACATTAAGTAGCTCATTAGAGATAGGATAAAGTAAACCCTAGAATGAGTAAATCCCTAAGATATCCGTTTTAACGCCTCAGTAAATTCTCTTACTATCCACTGATAGTGAGTATGAGTGCAAGAAGAGGACGAGATAGGGGACAGGAAAATACGACTATAAATAGTCAATACCCTGCAACGGTGGAAATAACTTTCTCTATCAATCTCCTTTGATTCATTTCTAAATTCTTTTGATTTCTTCGTGACAGCTCCAGAAATAAGTTTCGGTGTTATTGTGGCCTATGAATCGTTGTAGAAATTCTTTCTTCGTATTTCATCAGTTTCTTATCAGTTTTTTTTGTTTTAAACTATAATGAATTTGAAATTTAGAATTGAAATTTTAAATCAATTGGAAATTTTAAATTGAGTTAAAGAAATATAAGGATAAGTTAAATTGTATTGATAAAGTGATTTCGTTTAAAACCAAATTAGAAATTCTATTGTAATTTCTTGGGTTGATCGAAGTCCGAAGAGGGACAAATTGGTATGTATTCTGAGATATTCTGACTTGAGTTTGGAATTCATATCTTAAGTTTGAGGAATTATAAGAGATCGAATCTGTCTATCTCTGTGTTGTTTTTGTGCCTGCAAATTTCGAGGACGAAATTCTTTTAAGGGGGGAAGTTTGTAACGACCCTAGATTTTTTATTTAATTTAAATTAATAATTAAATGAATTTTTGAATAAAAATTTGTAGAATTAATTATATATGGAAGCGAGTTTCCTCGATTCAAATAGAAAATATGTAGAGTCATATGGATTTGAAAATCTGTATATATGTGAATATATATGTATATATTGGATTTTAAATAAATTCTTAAATAAATGATTTTGAAAAATAAATAATATACTTTGGACACAAGTATAAAAAATAAAAAAATAAATAAATTGATTTAAAAATTTATAAATGATGATAATTTGAGTTATATAAAATATATGTGTATATAGAGAAATGTAAAACAATAATTTTTAAAGTAAAAATTTATGATAAATATTTAAACTAAAAATAGAAGTAAAAAGAATAAGTAAAAGAGATAAGAATAAAAAATAAAGTACATAAACAATTAAAGCTTTCATCTCAACTCAAACAAACACATATATATAAACTGTACATACATAATAGAATAACATAAATATGTACACTTAAAACAAAACCAAAGCAAAAGCTTGTAAAGAAAGTACAAATAAAGCATCTCTAAGTATATACAACATATCAGCAGAGATGATAGCTTCATTTCAGTAAACAAAATAAAGTATGCTAGGTAAATAAATATTATAAGTTGCCTGTAAAATTTTGAGATGCAAAGCTAAGGAAATCTAAAGTAAATCTCATCTCAAAAAGCTTAAACAAAATGCTAGGTAAGTAAGGCAAGCAATAACAAACAAAGACATATCAGCCACCAAAGCAAGAATAAAATATAACAAATAAAAATATAAGTACAAAGCATAAAAACAAGACAAAAGAAAATACAAGTATGCAGGCAAGAAGCAACCTGGGAAAGCAAGCTACAAACATCTCTGCCATACCCTATTGAATAAACAAATAAACATCACTTTGTACAAAAAGAACATGCTATCCCTGTACAAATAATACTTACAGTAAACCCATATATATCAACTTCTTTTATATATATCAATCATCCTCATCAGTTCATCTCCTTCGAGCTAAAAGGTTTGAAGTAAACACCATTTCAAACATAAACAAATCTCAACTTAAATAATACAATCAACTCGAGCCAGAGAATCAAGTAAAAGATTTCAACAAAAATAAAGCTGCTTTCAAAACATGCCTGTTCTGTGCTCTGTCTTCATTCTGCAAACAGGTGAGAAAAACATTCTTTTATTGGAATATGAATCTGCTATGATATCTTTATGATATCTGCCTGAAGTTGCTCGTATAAATGTTAATATGCATGAATGTTTGTGTGTATATATCTTTGAATACATGCCTGAGTTGTGTACTACTTCTTCTTCTCTGTTTTATGATACAGGGTGGAAACTAATAAGGAAATTTCAATTTCACTTCATATGATCATTTTTTTGGGTTTCGAGTTTAAAACCAAACTAGTTTGTTTTCACCTGAATGAAAATTTAAAAATGGTTTCAAGCTTTATGGTGATATACAGTATTTAAAAAATTTGATTTTTACAGGAGAACTCAAACTTATGATAATTTCGAATATGATGAATCATTGATTCAGGTATAAATCGTGAATTGTTGTTCGAAAACATGATTTTTAAAACAAAAATTTTGATTTTTAATTGAGTATTTCACGTGCAGTTTGAATATGAACAAAAATAGCATTTTGATCATTATCTGGTGATCGAATTGAAATCGAATGCTAGGATTTTGGTTAAAGAAAGATTGATCATCGTTGAGTTTGGGAAAAATGTTGAAGAATTTTTCTATTGCATAAATTGTGAATTCGAATCTTAACTAGGGTTCAAGAACTGTTTCCGGTTCACGTTGTAAATGTGATCGCCGCTCCGCCTATGGGTGATCGGAATTCACGTCTCCGATGCCAGTCGAGGCGTCACATCTCGGTGAAGCTTCAGTTAGATTTTCGTGGCTTCTGATGGCCATACGTGGGAAGACGAGACGGTTTCGTGGTGGTGTGCCGTTGGGTTTGTTCGATTGAATCACCTGAAGTTGAACCACGGTGATATCAAGACTTCTGGGTGGTCGGCTAGGTTGAGATAGTCGTCATCGACTTGCCGATGGTCGCGAGGAGGGTCGGAGCATCACTGTTCAGGCGTACACGTGCGCGCGTATCATCGTGTATCTGAACAGTTTTGGGTTGTGGAAGAAGAAGTGGCGTGGAGGAAGACTCGAAGTATTTCTCGGGGGAACTGGGGTTAGACTCGAAGGGAGACTCGTGTCGTTTAGTGGAATGTCGAGTAGGTTTTTGAGACTTGGAAAAATAAAGGAAAATATTTTCTCTCGGGTTAAATTTCTGAGTAACCCGAAGCAAAGACAAGTTTGTCTCGGGGGTGACTCGAAGTAGTTATAGGAGCCACTCAAAACAGTTTGTATTTTGAAGTTTTTCTACTTTTCAACAATTTTAAATAAAACCCAAGTTTTAAAATAAGGAGATGATTAAAGTTTTAAATAAATTAAAGTTACATAAAGGATTTTCAAAATGATTAAGTTTTAAATTTATTTAATCAAGATACATTATTTTGCAAAATTGTTTAACAAATAAATAATGTAGTTGAAAAATGAAAATTAAGATAAAATGTTGTTTAAACTAAATCTTAACCTTTTAAGGTATCTAATGTGATAAAGGTGATTTATTAAACAAGGTTTAAAAGGATAATCAAAGTAATTAATTAAAGATAATTAATTTAATAGTGAATTAAATAATTAAAGATTAATTATTTAATAATTAAAGGTTGATGAATTATAATTAAAGGTTAATTAATTTATTATTAATGGATAATTAATAACTGATTAAAGAATAATTAATCAAAAATGGTTTATAATTTATTAACAATTAATTAACCAGGATTAGTAATTAATTCATAAGTAATTAATCTAATTTGAATTAATCGGACAATTTAATTGATCTTACTTATGGATGTTTGGATTATATTGGATGTTAAACTGTTTGATATCCTTGTTATATGATGCTTTATGATTATCCTGATTTGTGTTGTGATCTGTGATGTAATTTATTATCTGTGATATATAAATATATCTGTGATCTGTGAATGAAGATAAGCGTTATAATTTATATCGCTTATCAGATATATTGTTGTATTTGATCTGTCATGATTGAATGATGTTGCACTACTGTGTATAACCCCTGGACTACACCATACACACACAAATATGGATTTCACGAGGAAATCGGTTAAGTCACAGAAAATTTAAATTTAATGTTTTTGAAATTAAATTTTTAATTTCAAATTGATTTTGAAAATGGATTTGGGTTAAAAGGTAAAGCTTTTGAAAAAGGTTTTCACAGATAAAAGCTATTTTGAATAACTCGGTTAAATCTCCAATTTAAATAATTCAATTTGAATTTGAATTCAATATTTGGAATTGAATTCGATGATTGGAAATTATGGTTAAAGATATTATAAACATGTTTGTATGAATGTAAACCATTTTAAAGGTATGGTTTTGGGAATTTGAATTTAACCCAAAGATTGTAACTTGTATAAATGAAATAGAGTTTTTTTTAAATAAGACTGTTTTTTCTAAATAATAAAAAAAAACTTTCATAGGAGAAACGAATTTCATATTATATAAAAGGGATTTCAAGTTTAAACTGAAATAGTTTACCAAGTTATTGGTGAATATTTGGGAACGATTTGAAAGATATAGGTTAAATCTTGATTTAAAGATTTAATGAATTAAATCCAATTGAAATGGAATTGTTTTGAAAAATAGGAATGAATCTTTGTGAAACTAGGTGAACTTTATGAAATAAATCTTTTGTTTAAAAGATTGGAAATGGTAATTTGTTAAACCAATTGAAAGAAAAACTTTGGATTTTTAAGTTGTGACTTAATTGAAATCCAATATCCATATGTTTTTGAAATATTGCGCTCACTATTCGGTTTAGCCGGGAAAGGACCTTTGTGTCGTATAACCCATTCTGAATATGTGATTTGACGTTATGGATAGCATTTGGAGACCGGTGATGAAGACCGGGTATTTGCGAAAGCGATAGGATGACCTATCGATTGTTTCTGCACCGAGTCGCGTCGGTATAGAAACTCCCTAAGTGATGGGAAATCCGATCGGGATTGTGAATATCCGGATTGCAAGGACTTCTTTGTAAGTGCCTTCGGTTCTGTTCGATCCCGGTACAGACTTGTATGGATTGTATGTCTGACATTATAAATTGAGATATAAAGCTGATTTCTTTCAAATATATTTCTGTTGGTGGCGGAGAATTTATTCTCTTAGCTTAACACCCTTCTCTGAGACGTACGAGCTCAGAGGTTATGTAGTTGAAGGTTATCAGCAATACAATCCCAATTTGGTAATGTGACATACTGAGCGTTGCTGTGAAATGATTATTGTGTCGATTATTTGTGATAGGATCATTTATTTGATCGTCTATCTTGGTGATCATTTCTATGATCATTTGTTGACCCAAAGCATGGCTTTTGTATAAAGTATGTTTTTGTGGACGTGACTTCGTCGAGCCTCACACCCCGGAAATGGTCAAAACAGGAAAGATGCGGCAAGGTTATGAGGGGTAGCGCCCTTTAGGGTATGTGCATTTCCTTATGGAAAAGGATGGTATCATGGTATGGAGCCCAGATACTTACTCATGTTGAAAACACTTTATGATTGTGTGAATTGATTACGAGCGCTCGGTTAAAGGTCCCAAAGGACCGGGGGATGGCATATTCGGTCAGTTGTAACTCAGTTAGGGGTAACCCGGCCTTGTGTTGGCAGAGATCCGGTTTGGTTCTCGGGGACGTCCTTCCAGAGGCGTTCTCATGTGGCAATGGGAAGTTCCTTGGCCTGACCATTTGTTGGAAATCCAATTCCCAATACGAAACCCTGTACGGTTTTAGTTGTAGAACCTGCCATTTACTTATGGTGGTCACCACTGTTTAGATGGTAGCTATAGTAGGCATACGATAATGGTCGTATGTTGGCTAAGATTTATATTCTACTTTCGAAATGAATTTTTCCTACACTATGCACTAGTAATAATATCAAATGTTTCTTTTAATGCGTATCAAGCATCTTTGACTATCATAAGGAGAAATCTCCTCCGAATCTGCGTTTGCATTGTGTGTGTGTGCGGGAGGCCTTATGGTAGTCTCATTTTTAAAAAGCATTGCGAATTGACTTTGAAAATCTTTTGTTGAATGTTTTAAAAGATAAACTGTTTTTGTTTCTCACACCAGTCCCACGACTGATCCGGAGTTTATTATTTCTTTCCTAAACTCTGGGTGCTCATTATATTTTCTACACGAGCAGTCTAGAGTTGGGTTTTTCAGATAGTCAGATTAGTAGGTTATCTGGAGTTAGTTCAGTCTTTGGATCACACCATTCTTGCTTAGCTTGGTGCATCGTTATTGGGGGTTCGAGCTATTGCTGGATTGATTCTGGGAGATGGAGTTGCAGTTCTCGGAGTTCTCTTTTGAAGACTATCTTAGAGTTATATTGTTCCGCTGCTAGATGTTATCTATTTTCTTTTCCGCTGCTATTTATTGTATCATATCTCTGATGTATATTGATATCTATTGGATCATCTGTTGTATCAGATATTGTATTAAAGCTGTATATCAATGTATTATTCTTTTATTCCGCTGTGTTATTTACTTAATGTTGTTATAAGCTCCGGCGAATCGGATTTGAATGGTCGAATCTATGGCATTCGTGTAACATGTCGATTTTTCGTTGCCGAAAAACCGAATAGTTATGCGTTTTAAAAAGAATTTAAGAAAAGAAAATGAAAGAAAAGAGGAAGAGAAGAAGGAAGAAGAGATAAGAAGGTAGAAAATAGAGAGAAAAGAAAATATAGGGAAAAGAAAATGGAAAATAGAAAGACATAGAAGAAAAAGAGAATAGAGAACATAGAACGGAAAGGAACATAGAGAAAACAACGGAATCACATCAGAATCTCACAATTCGCAGCGGAACAACAAATAATAATAAATGAATAATCTTTAAACAAGAACTATATCAGTTATTACATTTTATACATTACATTTCATTACATCATATCATCAGAGTGTACAACAACAACAACAAACAGTGCAGCGGAAAAAGAAATACTATATAACTAGTAATACGTCATGCCATCCAGCTTGCCTCCAGCAACTCCAGAATATCCAGAATATCCTGATAAACCTTAACTCTTGACTGCCCGTGTGGAAATTGGTGGGCACCCAGAGTTTAGGAAGGAAAACAATAAACTCCAAGTCAGTCATGTGACTGGTGTGAGAACTCAAAACAGTTTATTTATCTTTAAAATCAAAAATAGAGAGATATTTTTAAATTCAATTCGCAATGCTTTTAAAAATGAGACTACCATAAGGCCTCCCGCACACACACACAATGCAAACGCAGAATCGGAGGAGATTTCTCCTTATGATAGCCAAAGATGCTTGATACGCATTTAAAATAACATTTGATATTATTACTAGTGCATAGTGTAGTGGAAAATTCATTTCGAAAGTAGAATATAAATCTTAGCCAACATAGACATTTCGAACTATGCCTACTATAGCTACCATCCAAACAGTGTTGTGACACCATAAGTGAATGATAGGTTCTACAACTAAAACCGTACAAGTTTCGTATTGGGAATTGGATTTCCAACAAATGGTCAGGCCAAGGAACTTCCCATTGCCACATGAGAATGCCTCTGGAAAGACATCCCCGAGAACCAAACCGGAACTCTGCCAACACAAGGCCGGGTTACCCCTAACTGGGTAACTACTGACACGAGCACGCCATTCCCCGATCGTAAACGACCTTTCTCACGGGATCCCGAAAACTAACAACCACAAAGTAATAAATTCGTAGTAACCACATAGGTTAAATATCTGGGCTCCATACCATGATACCACCTCTATCCAGAAGGAAATGTACATACCCTAAAGGGTGCTACCCCTCATAACCTTGCCGCATCTTTCCTGTTTTGACCATTTCCGGGGTGTGAGGTTCGACGAAGTCACGTCCACAAAAACATACTTTATACAAAAGCCATGCTTTGGGTCAACAAATGATCAACACAATGATCACCAAGATAGACGATCAAATAAACGATCCTATCACAATAATCAACACAATGATCATTTCAGCATCACTCAGCATATCACATTACCAAATTGGGAATATATCGCTGATAACATTCAACTACATAACCTCTGAGCTCGTACGTCTCAGAGAACGGTGTTAAGCTAAAGAATAAATTCTTCGCCACCAACAGAAATATATTTGAAAGAAATCTGCTTTATATCTCAATTTGTAACGTCAGACATACAATCCATACAAGTCTGTTCCGGGCTCGAACAAAACCGAAGGCACTTACAAAGAAGTTCTTGCAATCCGGATATTCACAATCCTGATCGGATTTCCCATCACTTAGGGAGTCTCTATACCGCTGCAACTCAGTGCAGAGACAATCGACAGGTCATCCTATCGCTCTCGCAAATACCGGGTCTTCAACACCGATCTTCAATGCAATTATAACGACGTATCACATATTCGGAATGGGTTATACGACCCCATGGTCCTTTCCCGGTTAACCCGAATAGTGAGCGCTTATTCAAAAATAAGTGTGGCATTCAAATTCAATCAAATCACATCAAATACCCATTCAAAGGGAAATATTGATAGTCGGTTATTGAACTATCACTGGATATGCACATATCACCAGTTTCCAAATAATTTTCCAAATTATTTATTTTCCAAAATATCTTCACTAGATATATAATTTCAATACTTCAAAAATAAATCAATATTTATTTTTAAACAAATTTCACTTTCTTTTATAAATTCCTTAGTGAATTTATAATTCCTAAATATCAATGAATATTCGATTTCAATTATTCATTTTCAATTTATCTTAAAAAAGATAAATTCTAAATATTCACTTCATATTGGAAAAACAATCCCATACTTATTCAATAAGTAATTCACAAATCTTTTTATTTTCAACACTTAGAAAATATTCAATATACTTAAATCGAGATTAAGTATATATTTCATTCTATTAAGGAAATCATTCTCTTAACATATTTATTTGGGCCAAAACGAATGTCGCGTAAAACATCGTTACGACAACCCAAAATCACTAGTATAGGGATTCGAATTTAAAATAGATATATAAATCCCAATACTATACAAAACATTTCCTTTCGGAAATCATTTACTATAACAACAGTGTTATAGTCCACTATTTCCTTCTATTTCTCGAAAACGTTTATTTCAACAATAAATGTTGAAATTTATGGTTTCGAATCTCAACACAATTAAAACTTCGTTAGATCGTTTTATTCTGTTTAAAATATCACATTCAAAACAATTTCTTTAACATATTATTCACCATTCAAAAACGTGAATATACTTCATTAACAATTTCATCCTTTTATTCATTTTAATTCAAAGGATTATTCACTATTCAAAAATGTGAATATACTTCATTAATAGGTTTCAACAATTAACTTATCAAAATAAGTCATTTGCGAATTTATAAAACAACGTTTATAAATTCCATTTCTATTTATTTATAAAAACTTCCTTTTTATAAATTCTTTTATTAACTTATTTCAGTTTATAACTCAATTATAAACTAAAAGTTCATATTATAAGTCAAATACTTATAAAACGATTATTTTATAAAATCGTTCTTTTTAACTTCCCAAATTATAAATCTTATAACTTATAAGATTCATTCATTTATCCAAAATCATTATTTTAATAACTTAATAAATTTTATAAACCTACTGCTTATAAAATTCCATTTATAACTTCACCGTATAAAATTCTATAAATTCCATTCAATTATGAAATTCATTTTCACTTCATTCAAACACTTATAAAAACTCGTTTTATAATGTCTATATTTCAATTTATAAATATCCATTTATAAATCTCTTAATATAAATCAATTTATATTACCCTTTTAAAACATATTTAATCTCCTATATAATTTCACCATTTTTGATTCATAAAATAATTAAATTTTATAAATCCTATATTTAAACTTTTCACAATGAATTCTAAAATCCCGATTAAACTATTTTATAAAATCATTAGCATCATATTCTCAAAAATCAGTTTTTAATTATATTTCTTAAAAATCATAATTTTTATAACTTTAAAAATTATAACTTTTATTTATTTAAAATGAATCAATTCCAAACATATAGTATATTTCAAAAAAAAAATCACTTTATAAATCATTTTAAAATTCCAAAACTTGGTCCAATGTTGTTACACATCAAATAGTCAATCACGACAACAACGATATCATATATCGATATGATAATCCATCAAATATTAAAATATCTGAAATAAATTAAAAACTGTTGAGGAATCCAGTTGGATTCCTCCAACCTGTTTTCCTGCATCCAAAAACATTAGCACAATACCAATTTCGCTCCAGTACGAAATTATCGCGGTATATGTTTTTAATAAATATTATCCGCTTAATAACGGCGTAATAGGGTCTCATCCGCTAAAAAAATGCGGGAAATCAACAACTGCAATATATACATATGCCAATATATATATATTGATATTATTTATAATACCAATTTCACTGTTTATGAAATATTCGCGGTATATATTTTTATTAAATAACATCCGCTTACTAACGGCGTATAATGTCTATTTTAACAATCAATAGATAACAATCATCATTCAAACATGCATTCAAATATTTTAAATCTAACTATTTAAAATAAAATCGAAACCGATTCGATTGAGTGAGAAGTTCTCACCTTGATTTTAATTCCGTTTTAGCGATTTATTTCGAATAAAATTAAAAGGACGTTTAATTTTACCCAAAATTCTCACTAACTCCAAACGACTCCAAACCAACTCCATCGCGTAGTGCTCGTCCATACGATTCCAACGCAACTGGTTTCGCGCGTTTTCGACCTCGTATGAAAAAGTTATGATTTTATGAAGTTTATACACGATTTATATACACAAATTTATAACTAACTTTAATAATTTAAACCCTCAACCATTCTTAGCCACAAGATCCATCACCCATGCAAATCTGGCCGTGCATAGCATCTTCCCCCTCTCGTTCCTATCTCCAGACATTCACACGCAAGCTTGAACCCATATCCAAGAATTAGGGTTAATTAATTCTTCCTCCACGTTCACTTGCAACTCGATCAGGGAGCTTCATGTCGTAGCCCAACTCCAGCACCATGCTCGGCCTGAATGGCTCAAGGCTCGGCCCCCCTTCCACCTAGAAACGCGTGCATGACTGGCCATGAACGGCCCCCTGTAGCTCCTCCCACGTTGCTCCGTTTCCGATCATCTCCGTATGAAATTAAAGCTCTCGTCGAGCTCTACAAGTTTCATGTTGAACACCTTAGCTAAATCTTTGTAGATTGAGAGAGATTGAGGGAGAAGTGAGAGACAATTCTGGCCATTGGTTGTAAATGTGGCGGCTAGGGTTTCAAGTTTTATTTATTTATTTATTTTTTTAAATTTATGAAGGCTCATGTCTCTTTATAGAAGAAAATCGAACACTATTCATCCGGAAATTCCGAACTCCGATTTACGCGCCGAAACTGACGTACCTAGGGTTTATGACGCAGCGGATTAATCAAACAAAACTTCAATCGGTGAAATGTAACAATCGGTGAGTTGAAGATACCAAAAATGCCCAAGTTCGTTGATCCAAAGATACCGAACTCTAGCTATCTCAAACACGTTGATAGCGCACTATACCGTGTTCAAAGATCTACGATTCTTCGCACGTTGATCTAGCGCACTAGATTCCGTGAATCGGCTTCTACGATCGTTGAATCGAGCGCACTCGATTAACCGAAAGAGGAGATAGGAGATTACACTCAACTACCAATTGGTATGAAAGCACAAAGCTAACAAAAGAGAATTTTATTCAAAAATCAACCACCCAAAAATATACAACACACCCTCTATTTATAGCTTGACACAACTCAGCCCATAAGTCGTGACCGACTCATACCTCCTGACTCAACTAAGTCGTGGCCGACTCAACAGACGCTACATACTTCAGTTACAACACTTCATACGCAACCGACTCAAGCAAGGCACGACTCACGACTCACTACCTCACAACACAAAACTGTACAACTCCTAGGTCGGCACCGACTCAACGCAAGCGACTCAACTCCCTACGACTCAGCATAATGCAAACGACTCAAACACAACACAGTTCATACGACCCATGACTTATACGACTCAACGACAAACAGTTTACAACATCATGTCACGACTTACGACTCATGGCTTCACCGACTCAACATTCTTCCAACGACTCAAGCTTTCAAGTCCTCTGCGGCCTATCCCTTCTTTCTTGTTAAACCGTAGCTCATCCCTCCAAGCTTTGTTAAGTCGGAAACGACTCATGTTTCCACTAACCCGTGAACGACTCATCCCTTCAAGAATCTTAGGTCGTACTTCTTTAGGTCGGACTCGACTTAAAAACAGGTTAGGTCGGATTCTTTTCCCACATGGTTCCTTAAGTCGGAGACGACTTAAATTTTCCCTCCTGAGTCGTAGACGACTTGAATGCTGGCTCTTAACTCGTATACCCATCTCACATGATTCCCTCAGTTGACTCGTGCACGACTTACGGGTTAAAACCGAAATTTCTTGACTCGTGCATGACTTATCTTGCGAATGGTCTAATTTCTGAATTTCTATAGATCATGCTGCATCATCCTCCCCTGGTTGAGAAAAATTCGTCCTCGAATTTATAAATTCTTTCTCATCAAAATGTTTATCTCCATAATATGGCACAAGATGTTTAACATTGAATACGTCAGAAGTGTATACATCTTCTGGGAGCTTCAACTTATAAGCATTGTCATTAATTTTTTTCACAATTTCAATTGGACCAATTTTTCGCGCCTTCAACTTGTTGTAAGCACCTGCCGGAAAACGATCCTTTGTCAATACAGCATAGACCAAATCACCTTCCTTAAATTCAACATTTCGACGTTTCAAATTTGCAGACTTCTTATACTTCTCATTCGATTTCTCTAATCGTTCCTGAACGATTTTATGACATTCAGTCAGCTCATCAACAAAATCAACAGCTCGTTTAACTGTTCCCTTCGACTGTGGTACTACTGCCAAATCCAACGGCCCCCTGGGTAAACTTGAATAAACAATCTGAAATGGACTGAATCCCGTGCTACGATTCACTGCATGATTATGTGCAAATTCAGCTTGGCATAACTTCATGTCCCAACTCTTCAGATTATCCTGTACAAGACATCGCAATAAAGTTCCCAATGACCTGTTAACAACTTCTGTCTGCCCATCTGTTTGTGGATGATAAGCACTACTAAATTTCAGTTTCGTCCCCACCATCTTCCACAAACTCAACCAAAAGTGACTCAAAAAACGAGTATCTCGATCAGAAACAATAGATTCGGGTAAACCATGAAGTCGATAGATCTCCTTGAAAAATAACCGAGCAACATGAACAGCATCCGCCGTTTTCTTGCAAGCAACAAAATGTGCCATCTTCGAAAACCTGTCCACTACAACAAATATCGAATCATTTCCCCTTTGAGTTCTCGGCAAACCCAAAACGAAATCCATGCTAATATCAACCCATGGTCTAGCCGGTACTGGTAATGGCATATATAACCCGGCATTCGTTGCTGTTCCCTTTGACACCTGACAAATATGGCATCTCTCCACGAATCTTTCAACCTCTTTTCTCATCGACGGCCAAAAATAGGACTGTGAAATCAACTGCAAAGTACGATCACGGCCCACATGCCCTTCCTCGTGTAACTCTTTGACAATTTTCAACCTCAAGCTACAGTCTGGAATACATAACTGATTTCCCTTAAACAGAAATCCATCAACCAACATAAATTCATCGGTACTCCCATCCTTCACTTTCTCAACATATTTCACAAAGTAAGGATCTTCATTAATCATCTCTGGCAACATTTCAAACCCTGTCACTTCAACCTTCATTGTCGTTAATAAATGACTCCTCCTACTCAAAGCATCAGCTACTCGATTTGTCACCCCTGATTTGTGCTTAACGACAAAAGTAAACTGCTGTAAATATGCAATCCATGATGCATGTCTCGCTGAAATTTTATCCTGCCCCTGTAAGTGCTTCAATGCTTCATGATCAGTGTAAAGAACAAATTCCTTCTGAAATAGGTAGTGTCTCCAATGCTTAACAGCTTGTACAACAGCATAAAATTCAACGTCATATGTACTGTATCTCATCTTTGCCCCTGACAACTTTTCGCTGAAATAAGCAACTGGCTTCCCATTCTGACTCAGAACTCCTCCAATACCAACCTTCGAAGCATCAGTATGCAATTCAAACAATAACTGAAAATTAGGTAGAACAAGAATTGGTGCAGACGTCAACAATTCCTTGATCTTCTCAAAAGCAACTCCCGCTTCCTCCGACCATGCAAACTGTTTCCCTTTCATGCAATCAGTAACTGGTGCCATCACACTACTGAAGTGTGGTATGAATCTTCGGTAGAATGATGCTAACCCATGAAAACTTCTCACTTCTGTAATTGTCTTTGGCTGTGGCCAATTCCTGACTGCTTCAACTTTACTCTGGTCCACTTGGATTCCCTTCTCAGACACAACATATCCCAAAAATAACACACTTCTCGTCATGAACACACATTTCCTCGTAGCAGCATAAAATTGTTCTTCACGAAGAATAATCAACACTTCCCTCAAATGTAGAACATGCTCCTCCGTATTCCTGCTATATATCAGAATATCATCGAAATAAACCACGACGAACTTCCCAATGAATGGTCTAAAGATTTGATTCATCACCCGCATGAATGTACTAGGTGCATTTGACAAACCAAATGGCATAACCAACCATTCGTATAACCCCTCTCTCGTCTTGAAAGCTGTCTTCCATTCGTCTCCAGGTCTGATTCGAATTTGATGATAACCACTCTTCAAATCAATCTTCGAGAATATAGTTGCCCCACTCAACTGGTCTAACAAATCATCCAACCTCGGCATAGGAAATCTATATCGGACAGTGATCTTATTCAAAGCTCTACTATCTGTGCACATCCTCCATGTTCCATCCTTCTTTGGTACTAACAATGCTGGCACGGCACAAGGACTCAAGCTTTCCTGAACACGTCCCTGTTCCAACAACTCTTCCACCTGCCTTCGTAACTCCTCATGTTCCTTCGGACTCATTCGGTAGTGTGGTCGATGTGGTAACACTGCTCCCGGAACAAGATCGATTTGATGTTGAATGTCTCTAAGTGGCGGTAACTCCTTAGGCAACTCCTTTGGAAAGACATCTTCAAATTCTTTCAAAATTGGCTTTGCTGCTTCTGGAATCTCAACTTCTTCACTACTCTCTCTCCCAATCAACAAAAATACTTCAGGCTCCTCTTCAACTTCCTTAACAAACTCTTTCAAGGTCAACAGAGTTTTCAATTCCTCAATCTCTTCTAGCTTGCTCTCCTTCTGCTGTTGCTTCTTAGGAACCAAAGTGATTTTCGTACCCTCGAACATGAAACTGTAACTATTGGCACGACCGTCATGTTGAACTGCTCTATCAAATTGCCACGGTCTGTCCAACAACAAATGACAAACATCCATATCCACAACATCACACCAAATTTCATCTTTGTATTTCTTCCCAATAGAAAAATTAACACAAGCCCTTCGACACACCTTCACTTCACCACCCTTCCTTAACCATGCTAGCTTGTACGGTTTAGGATGTTTCTCAGTCTTCAAGTTCAATTTCCTCACTGCTTCTGTAGAAATAATATTATCACAACTCCCAGCATCAATAACGAACTTGCAAACTTTTCCCAGAATAGTGCATGTCGACTGAAAAATATTGCTTCTCAACCAACTACAATCCTCCTCTTGCTTTGGTGTAAGACATGACCTCCTCATCATAAGATTACAACCTTCATCTCCTGACACTTCTTCTTCCTCCTCAACATAAGGTGTATTTGAACATTCTGCCTCCTCACCATCATCCTCCTCAACTTCTGCAACCATGGTTCTCTTCTTCGGCTTCGGACATTCATTGCTCTTATGACCCAACTCCTGACAATTATAACATTTGAAAACACTGCTAACCTTCGCCTTCTCAGTCTCCTTCATCACTGGCTTTGTAACATGTTTAGGAACATTAGAACTTCCACCAACACCCCTTGCTTGATTATTGGAATTAGTAAACACACCACCTCCACGTCTTCCTTGTTTCTCCCAAGCTAACGCTTTCTGATGTGCTTCTGCAACGGATCTAGGATCGAACATATTAACCATATCCTGGATCTGCATCCTCAATCCCCCAATGAATCTAGCAGTCAGCTGTTCTTCTGTCTCCATAATATCGTTTCTGGCAATGAGTTGGTAAAATTCATCAGCATAATCACTAACAGACTTCGTCCCTTGCCTCAGATTCTGCAACCTTTGGTACATAAGTGATTGGTAATTATAAGGTAAGAAAGTAGATCTCATCAACTTCTTCATCTTATCCCATGATTCTATCTTTGACTTCCCCATTCTCTCCCTGGTTAGTTTAGTTTGCTGCCACCATGCCAAAGCTCTTCCCCTCAACCTAGTAGCAACCAACTTCACCCTTCGATTCTCCGGGACCTCCTTGAAATCAAAGATTTCCTCCACATTAGACAACCAATCTAAGAACTCTTCAGCAACCATCCCGCCTTTAAATTCCGGAATCTCCATTTTCATACCCGATTCCCATCGACGATCATCTTCAACATCCCGATAAGAATTTCGAACTTGGTCTCGATCTCGATAATGAATACTAGCTCTATCACCTTCTTCAACAAAATCAAAAGTACGTCTACATCGATCTCGACCATTATCATCCCTTCGCTCATGCATGCTTCTTTGACTATGTCTCTCTTCATCTCTATATGCCTCATGTTCAAATTCACGTCGACTTCTTCTCTCTTCATGTGCATAGTCATAATGATCTCTTCGCGATGAAATTGATGTTTCTCTTCTATCTCTACAAGAATGCGGCGATACCCTCCTCGCTTCCGTAACCGATGGCGAAACTCGGTTTCCTCCATGGTTCGAGTTTGGTGATCTCCTCCTTTGATTCAAATCATTCATCAATCTCTCCAATTTACCAATGCCTTCATCAAATTTCTCATTAATACGTTGCTCCATAAGCTCGGCTTCTTCTCTACGATACAAAGCTTCAACGTTTTGATGACGATTAGCTCTCCTTGGTGGCATGATTGAAAAACTCTCACAAACACTTCAACAATTCGAACACAAAAATTCAAAGCTTCAACAATGCAATAAGTCACGGCTCAACAATGACTCGGCTACAATTTGTCTCGGCAATATGAAACGGCTCAACACTTAACTCTTTAAGGCTTTAACTCGGCAATGGTTTTACACGGCTCAACCTTGACTCGGCTATGACTTGCCTCGGTCCAACTTGTCTCGGTTACAAATTCAAGCACTTCAAACCTTGGCGCGCAAAAACCCAAGATAGATCCAAACAATTTCCAACTCCTCGATCCAAAATAAAATGAATCAAACACTCTAATGTTGTTACAAATTCAACAAGAACACAATGAACTCCTTCAAACTTCAAAAACTTCAAAAACTTGGCTCCAAGAATCAACTTAGCTATGATTGGCTAAGTATGGCTCTGATACCAATAATGACGCAGCGGATTAATCAAACAAAACTTCAATCGGTGAAATGTAACAATCGGTGAGTTGAAGATACCAAAAATGCCCAAGTTCGTTGATCCAAAGATACCGAACTCTAGCTATCTCAAACACACTGATAGCGCACTATACCGTGTTCAAAGATCTACGATTCTTCGCACGTTGATCTAGCGCACTAGATTCCGTGAATCGGCTTCTACGATCGTTGAATCGAGCATACTCGATTAACCGAAAGAGGAGATAGGAGATTACACTCAACTACCAATTGGTATGAAAGCACAAAGCTAACAAAAGAGAATTTTATTCAAAAATCAACCACCCAAAAATATACAACACACCCTCTATTTATAGCTTGACACAACTCAGCCCATAAGTCGTGACCGACTCATACCTCCTGACTCAACTAAGTCGTGGCCGACTCAACAGACGCTACATACTTCAGTTACAACACTTCATACGCAACCGACTCAAGCAAGGCACGACTCACGACTCACTACCTCACAACACAAAACTGTACAACTCCTAGGTCGGCACCAACTCAACGCAAGCGACTCAACTCCCTACGACTCAGCATAATGCAAACGACTCAAACACAACACAGTTCATACGACTCATGACTTATACGACTCAACGACAAACAGTTTACAACATCATGTCACGACTTACGACTCATGGCTTCACCGACTCAACATTCTTCCAACGACTCAAGCTTTCAAGTCCTCTGCGGCCTATCCCTTCTTTCTTGTTAAACCGTAGCTCATCCCTCCAAGCTTTGTTAAGTCGGAAACGACTCATGTTTCCACTAACCCGTGAACGACTCATCCCTTCAAGAATCTTAGGTCGTACTTCTTTAGGTCGGACTCGACTTAAAAACAGGTTAGGTCGGATTCTTTTCCCACATGGTTCCTTAAGTCGGAGACGACTTAAATTTTCCCTCCTGAGTCGTAGACGACTTGAATGCTGGCTCTTAACTCGTATACCCATCTCACATGATTCCCTCAGTTGACTCGTGCACGACTTACGGGTTAAAACCGAAATTTCTTGACTCGTGCATGACTTATCTTGCGAATGGTCTAACTTCTGAATTTCTATAGATCGTGCTGCATCAGTTTATCCCGCGTTCCGGACACAATGGAACAGGTTTCGGAAGCTAATTCGGACATCTGTGTGAGTTATGGCTATAAACGCTCAATTTAAATTAAACCGATTTAACTCGATTTCTAGGCGTTTTAATTTGTACCGAACAAACGGTAAATCCAATTGACTTGAAATTTGAAACCTTACAATAATATCACATTACGGATCCGATGAAACTGGTTTCGTCGAAATCCGAGAATTTTTGAAAAATGGCTATTTTCACTCGTCAAATTTAAATTAAAAATAAATCGATGCGTTTCGAGCTGCCACGATCAAACGGTAACTCCGATTGACACGAAATTTGAAATCCGGTAATAACTAACTATTACGGATCCAATGGAACTGGTTTCGTTCAATTCTGAGACTGTTCAAAAATTGGCTATTTTCACTAGTCGATTTTAATATTAAAATATTCAATTTTCACAAATTAACTTTTAATTCGATTTTAAAAGTTCTAAAATATCATTCTAACTTCCATATGATAAAATAAAATTATACAAATCATTTTCAATCATATTTAACTATATTTTCAATTATTTCCATAATCTAACGTATTAAATTATCGATTTAATAATCCAATTAAATCCAATAATTCAAATAAAAATTTATTTGACTTATAAATTCACTTATTAATATTTAAAATTAATTAAATATTCATATTTTAATTATTAAAAACTCTGGGTCGTTACAATCTTCCCCACTTAAAATAATTTCGTCCTCGAAATTATAAGTAAGAAAAATTACAGAATCTATTAATTTTCCCAAAATTCATAGTTAAACTTCTTGCAAATCTTTACTAAGTTTTCAAATCATACTTAGTTATCTTTTCAAAAACAACTACTATTGTTTAACTTTCAATTCCAAAATCAAGAAAGTTTTCAAAATTTTCCAATTTTCTCAAAATTTTTCTAACGCCTTAAATTTTCGGAAAAATTCGCCATAGTCTCCTTTGCGCGGCTCGATCCGAAAAAAAAATGACAGTATATATATCACAAATATACATCTCATCAAGTAATGAGGCATCCCGAAGGGAAAAAAGTGTAAAAGTACGATATTTAATCCGAGATATGTACCTTATATTTCTATTAGCAAGCATATACGGCTAATATAGCGCAAAAGCGATCTCCAAATGCGAAGCAAACGCGATCCGCACCTACTAATCACTCAACAAACAACATGAGAACCATGCATATAGATAATAATCTCAATATACAACATATAGCAACATAATAACTATATATGTCACATAGCAAATGCATTCAAACAACATATATTCAACCATCAACCAACTATCATTCAACAAATTCATATTCATTCATATTCTCATTAATATTCAATGAATTAGGTTTCAATTTAATCACATATGATTCATATACATTGGATTTACTAACATTTATTCTCAATTAGTTTATATTTACTAATTCATATTCAAGTTAGTTCACTTCCAATTCAAATTCAATTCTATTCAAATTTATTTACTTTCAATTGAATTTCAATTACATATCTTTCAATTTCATTAACACAATTGCATTAACACTTAATGAATTTTATACAATCAACTAACAATCATATTACAATCAATGTATATTAATTACAACCAAATTCTTTTGCTTATCAATTGGTTTAATTAATTGATTTTTATTCAACTTTCAACTTCTAATAACATTAGATTTCAATGAATTAACACTTATATTCATTATTTCATATCAATTTAATTCACATTTAATTGATTCATTCAATTCAATTACAACAGTTGAATTTCATTTACAACTCATATTCATAATATATCCATATAGTTTCACTTCTTATATATATAAGTTTATTTCACAATTGTAGATCACTTTAATTATAATTCAATTCTTATAATTCTTTTGCTTATACAATTATTCTTTTATTTAGGTTATTCAAACAACTAAACAATCAACTTATATACACTTTAATAATTCTGAAAAATTATTCCTTTACATATCAAAATATAATCAAGGTAAAATTATTTCATTTACCCAATTTAAAACAATATTGTGTCGAATTGTTCTATTCAAGTGTTTAGAAACCCCTTCGGCATAGTTGTCGAGACCACGCTGACGAAGGTTCATATGCCACTTAATAAACCAATCATCACAATATAAAACAATTTCATATTCACTAACAAATATGCTCTCATAGCTATTATTACACTCAAATTCATTCTAGAGTACTGCTGACTCTATCTCTAATGAGTGATACCCAACAGAACCATGGTTGTCGCTTAACCATATGCTCTGATACCAAATGTAACATGTCGATTTTTCGTTGCCGAAAAACCGAATAGTTATGGGTTTTAAAAAGAATTTAAGAAAAGAAAATGAAAGAAAAGAGGAAGAGAAGAAGGAAGAAGAGATAAGAAGGTAGAAAATAGAGAGAAAAGAAAATATAGGGAAAAGAAAATGGAAAATAGAAAGACATAGAAGAAAAAGAGAATAGAGAACATAGAACGGAAAGGAACATAGAGAAAACAACGGAATCACATCAGAATCTCACAATTCGCAGCGGAACAACATATAATAATAAATGAATAATCTTTAAACAAGAACTATATCAGTTATTACATTTTATACATTACATTTCATTACATCATATCATCAGAGTGTACAACAACAACAACAAACAGTGCAGCGGAAAAAGAAATACTATATAACTAGTAATACGTCATGCCATCCAGCTTGCCTCCAGCAACTCCAGAATATCCAGAATATCCTGATAAACCTTAACTCTTGACTGCCCGTGTGGAAATTGGTGGGCACCCAGAGTTTAGGAAGGAAAACAATAAACTCCAAGTCAGTCATGTGACTGGTGTGAGAACTCAAAACAGTTTATTTATCTTTAAAATCAAAAATAGAGAGATATTTTTAAATTCAATTCGCAATGCTTTTAAAAATGAGACTACCATAAGGCCTCCCGCACACACACACAATGCAAACGCAGAATCGGGGGAGATTTCTCCTTATGATAGCCAAAGATGCTTGATACGCATTTAAAATAACATTTGATATTATTACTAGTGCATAGTGTAGTGGAAAATTCATTTCGAAAGTAGAATATAAATCTTAGCCAACATAGACATTTCGAACTATGCCTACTATAGCTACCATCACAACAGTGTTGCGACACCATAAGTGAATGATAGGTTCTACAACTAAAACCGTACAAGTTTCGTATTGGGAATTGGATTTCCAACAAATGGTCAGGCCAAGGAACTTCCCATTGCCACATGAGAATGCCTCTGGAAAGACATCCCCGAGAACCAAACCGGAACTCTGCCAACACAAGGCCGGGTTACCCCTAACTGGGTAACTACTGACACGAGCACGCCATTCCCCGATCGTAAACGACCTTTCTCACGGGATCCCGAAAACCAACAACCACAAAGTAATAAATTCGTAGTAACCACATAGGTTAAATATCTGGGCTCCATACCATGATACCACCTCTATCCAGAAGGAAATGTACATACCCTAAAGGGTGCTACCCCTCATAACCTTGCCGCATCTTTCATGTTTTGACCATTTCCGGGGTGTGAGGTTCGACGAAGTCACGTCCACAAAAACATACTTTATACAAAAGCCATGCTTTGGGTCAACAAATGATCAACACAATGATCACCAAGATAGACGATCAAATAAACGATCCTATCACAATAATCAACACAATGATCATTTCAGCATCACTCAGCATATCACATTACCAAATTGGGAATATATCGCTGATAACATTCAACTACATAACCTCTGAGCTCGTACGTCTCAGAGAAGGGTGTTAAGCTAAAGAATAAATTCTTCGCCACCAACAGAAATATATTTGAAAGAAATCTTCTTTATATCTCAATTTGTAACGTCAGACATACAATCCGTACAAGTCTGTTCCGGGCTCGAACAAAACCGAAGGCACTTACAAAGAAGTCCTTGCAATCCGGATATTCACAATCCTGATCGGATTTCCCATCACTTAGGGAGTCTCTATACCGCTGCAACTCAGTGCAGAGACAATCGACAGGTCATCCTATCGCTCTCGCAAATACCGGGTCTTCAACACCGATCTTCAATGCAATTATAACGACGTATCACATATTCGGAATGGGTTATACGACCCCATGGTCCTTTCCCGGTTAACCCGAATAGTGAGCGCTTATTCAAAAATAAGTGTGGCATTCAAATTCAATCAAATCACATCAAATACCCATTCAAAGGGAAATATTGATAGTCGGTTATTGAACTATCACTGGATATGCACACATCACCAGTTTCCAAATAATTTTCCAAATTATTTATTTTCCAAAATATCTTCACTAGATATATAATTTCAATACTTCAAAAATAAATCAATATTTATTTTTAAACAAATTTCACTTTCTTTTATAAATTCCTTAGTGAATTTATAATTCCAAAATATCAATGAATATTCGATTTCAATTATTCATTTTCAATTTATCTTAAAAAAGATAAATTCTAAATATTCACTTCATATTGGAAAAACAATCCCATACTTATTCAATAAGTAATTCACAAATCTTTTTATTTTCAACACTTAGAAAATATTCAATATACTTAAATCGAGATTAAGTATATATTTCATTCTATTAAGGAAATCATTCTCTTAACATATTTATTTGGGCCAAAACGAATGTCGCGTAAAACATCGTTACGACAACCCAAAATCACTAGTATAGGGATTCGAATTTAAAATAGATATATAAATCCCAATACTATACAAAACATTTCCTTTCGGAAATCATTTACTATAACAACAGTGTTATAGTCCACTATTTCCTTCTATTTCTCGAAAACGTTTATTTCAACAATAAATGTTGAAATCTATGGTTTCGAATCTCAACACAATTAAAACTTCGTTAGATCGTTTTATTCTGTTTAAAATATCACATTCAAAACAATTTCTTTAACATATTATTCACCATTCAAAAACGTGAATATACTTCATTAACAATTTCATCCTTTTATTCATTTTAATTCAAAGGATTATTCACTATTCAAAAATGTGAATATACTTCATTAATAGGTTTCAACAATTAACTTATCAAAATAAGTCATTTGCGAATTTATAAAACAACGTTTATAAATTCCATTTCTATTTATTTATAAAAACTTCCTTTTTATAAATTCTTTTATTAACTTATTTCAGTTTATAACTCAATTATAAACTAAAAGTTCATATTATAAGTCAAATACTTATAAAACGATTATTTTATAAAATCGTTCTTTTTAACTTCCCAAATTATAAATCTTATAACTTATAAGATTCATTCATTTATCCAAAATCATTATTTTAATAACTTAATAAATTTTATAAACCTACTGCTTATAAAATTCCATTTATAACTTCACCGTATAAAATTCTATAAATTCCATTCAATTATGAAATTCATTTTCACTTCATTCAAACACTTATAAAAACTCGTTTTATAATGTCTATATTTCAATTTATAAATATCCATTTATAAATCTCTTAATATAAATCAATTTATATTACCCTTTTAAAACATATTTAATCTCCTTTATAATTTCACCATTTTTGATTCATAAAATAATTAAATTTTATAAATCCTATATTTAAACTTTTCACAATGAATTCTAAAATCCCGATTAAACTATTTTATAAAATCATTAGCATCATATTCTCAAAAATCAGTTTTTAACTATATTTCTTAAAAATCATAATTTTTATAACTTTAAAAATTATAACGTTTATTTATTTAAAATGAATCAATTCCAAACATATAGTATATTTCAAAAAAAAAATCACTTTATAAATCATTTTAAAATTCCAAATCTTGGTCCAATGATGCTACACATCAAATAGTCAATCACGACAACAACGATATCATATATCGATATGATAATCCATCAAATATTAAAATATCTGAAATAAATTAAAAACTGTTGAGGAATCCAGTTGGATTCCTCCGACCTGTTTTCCTGCATCCAAAAACATTAGCACAATACCAATTTCGCTCTAGTACGAAATTATCGCGGTATATGTTTTTAATAAATATTATCCGCTTAATAACGGCGTAATAGGGTCTCATCCGCTAAAAAAATGCGGGAAATCAACAACTGCAATATATACATATGCCAATATATATATATTGATATTATTTATAATACCAATTTCACTGTTTATGAAATATTCGCGGTATATGTTTTTATTAAATAACATCCGCTTACTAACGGCGTATAATGTCTATTTTAACAATCAATAGATAACAATCATCATTCAAACATGCATTCAAATATTTTAAATCTAACTATTTAAAATAAAATCGAAACCGATTCGATTGAGTGAGAAGTTCTCACCTTGATTTTAATTCCGTTTTAGCGATTTATTTCGAATAAAATTAAACGGACGTTTAATTTTACCCAAAATTCTCACTAACTCCAAACGACTCCAAACCAACTCCATCGCGTAGTGCTCGTCCATACGATTCCAACGCAACCGGTTTCGCGCGTTTTCGACCTCGTATGAAAAAGTTATGATTTTATGAAGTTTATACACGATTTATACACACAAATTTATAACTAACTTTAATAATTTAAACCCTCAACCATTCTTAGCCACAAGATCCATCACCCATGCAAATCTGGCCGTGCATAGCATCTTCCCCCTCTCGTTCCTATCTCCAGACATTCACACGCAAGCTTGAACCCATATCCAAGAATTAGGGTTAATTAATTCTTCCTCCACGTTCACTTGCAACTCGATCAGGGAGCTTCATGTCGTAGCCCAACTCCAGCACCATGCTCGGCCTGAATGGCTCAAGGCTCGGCCCCCCCTTCCACCTAGAAACGCGTGCGTGACTGGCCATGAACGGCCCCCTGTAGCTCCTCCCACGTTGCTCCGTTTCCGATCATCTCCGTATGAAATTAAAGCTCTCGTCGAGCTCTACAAGTTTCATGTTGAACACCTTAGCTAAATCTTTGTAGATTGAGAGAGATTGAGGGAGAAGTGAGAGACAATTCTGGCCATTGGTTGTAAATGTGGCGGCTAGGGTTTCAAGTTTTTTTTTTTTTTTTTTAATTTATGAAGGCTCATGTCTATTTATAGAAGAAAATCGAACACTATTCATCCGGAAATTCCGAACTCCGATTTACGCGCCGAAACTGACGTACCTAGGGTTTATCCCGCGTTCCGGACACAATGAAACAGGTTTCGGAAGCTAATTCGGACATCTGTGCGAGTTATGGCTATAAACGCTCAATTTAAATTAAACCGATTTAACTCGATTTCTAGGCGTTTTAATTTGTACCGGACAAACGGTAAATCCAATTGACTTGAAATTTGAAACCTTACAATAATATCACATTATGGATCCGATGAAACTAGTTTCGTTGAAATCCGAGACTTTTTGAAAAATGGCTATTTTCACTCGTCAAATTTAAATTAAAAATAAATCGATACGTTTCGAGCTGCCACGATCAAACGGTAACTCCGATTGACACGAAATTTGAAATCCGGTAATAACTAAATATTACGGATCCAATGGAACTGGTTTCGTTCAATTCTGAGACTGTTCAAAAATTGGCTATTTTCACTAGTCGATTTTAATATTAAAATATTCAATTTTCACAAATTAACTTTTAATTCGATTTTAAAAGTTCTAAAATATCATTCTAACTTCCATATGATAAAATAAAATTATACAAATCATTTTCAATCATATTTAACTATATTTTCAATTATTTCCATAATTTAACGTATTAAATTATCGATTTAATAATCCAATTAAATCCAATAATTCAAATAAAAATTTATTTGACTTATAAATTCACTTATTAATATTTAAAATTAATTAAATATTCATATTTTAATTATTAAAAACTCTGGGTCGTTACAATTCGAATACGATTTGAAGTATGGATGTCGATTTTCGAGCGGGCAAAATTCGAAGCGTCGTTACACTAACGCTAACGTGGCCCAAAAAGCCCGTTCTGACCCCGAAACGAAATTGGGTAAACCCATATATCAAAATAGGTATTTTAAAATATTCTGAACGCGATGGAAAAAGTTTTACGTCCAAATTCCCTCGTATGAAGAAGTTATGCTGAAATCAATATTTTCAAATTGATTTCAATTAAATTGATTTTAAGGCGTTTCAAGCCCATACGATCAAACGACAAGTCCGATCGATATGAAACTTGAAATCCTACAATAAATCGTTGTTACGGATCCGATGAAACTTGTTTCGTCGAAATCCGAGTCAGTGGCCAAAATGCCTATTTTTCCATTATTTAAATATATTTAAAATAAATTAATTAAATCAAATTTCGCGTTTAAATTCTAAAATTTGCAATCTTCATCACTTTATAATTCTCAAACATTTACAATGATTTAACAATTTTTAAATGTCAATTTATTAAAGATTAGTCAATATAAATCTTCAATTTCATAAAATTCAAAATTATAGATAAAATTTCCATTAAATTGAATTAACTCATAATTATTCCATTCATTAATTTAAAATAGAAGGGTTTACCATTAGATTTAAAATTATTACATAAATATTTTCCAGTTTCAACTTAATTTTTAAATTAACGTAATAATTAAATATTTGATTTCATTCATTTGCAATAAATCCAACTATTATAAATTAAATAAATTAACTCACTATTAAAATTAAAATTCTATAATTCGTAAATTTTATCATCTTGATTTACTTATTAATTTATAATTCTTTAAACCAATTCCCATCTCAATTTAAAGTAACTTAATTCACCAATTATTGTATTTATTTCAATTTCTTAAAATGACCCCTTTATATTAAATTGAAACCAATTTATTTTAATAAGTTTCCAATTAAACGGATTAGATTAAATTTCAACCTTTAACTTACACTTAAGTTTAGGTTATATTCAATTTATAACGCATTACTTTCTTAGTTATTACTTTACATACTTCTCGTATTAATTTCTCAGTTAATCATAATTATTAAAGCAACGCTTATTATCAATAACGACATTATAATTACTCAACATTTAAATGAACATTATTTCAAATAAATTCATTGACCAATTAATTAGGTAATTTATAATAGTTGCTATCCTACCCTTAAATTTATTACCAAATAACATACTACCTAATTGCATTCACTTATGTTCTATCCAAACTTACATTTAGATTTTATTTCCAGTAATTAATTAATATTTACATCCATTTATTACAATTTACTTCCATTTATACAGTTGCAATTCATTTTAGTTATTATTTTATTAATACTATTTCCAATTTTATTTCTTTCACTATTAATTACACAATCATATTTAATTAACAAATTAAATTGTTTTCCACTATTTCTATTTACACTCCATTATAACCTAAACAGTCGTTTCAATCACATTTGAATTGCATTTTACTTCTTACGACCTTTTTCTTTTATTCATTGGTTAAATGTTTATTTAAATTATTCCTTTATTACTTAAAAATCTTATTTCATTCATTAACGCCATCATTTAACAATTACTGCATAAATTTCATTTATTTATTTTCATGCTATTCATGTTTAATTCAATTCCTTTGCACATTAATTCATTTACTAAAGTTTACAATCATTTGTTTATTACTTACCTTCTTATTATATTAAATTAGTAGCATTTCCATTATACTTCTGATTATAACATTTTATTAGTTAATTTAATATTCCCATTTGTTTCTTATATTAAACTTATAACCAAGTATGACAAAGATTCACATTTTCAATTGATTGCAATTACATTTTGAATTTGTAAATCTTAATTTCAATTGCTACATTTAAATTTCTAACGTCTGCTTCATTATAACTTCTAGAATTTTTATTTCTTCCTAAATTAAATTGCAAAATTTAAATTACACTAACAAATTTATTAATCAAAATTTACGGGTCGTTACAATTCTTCAAGATAAAATTTAAGAATTAAATTTCTGATTCCCTTCAAACCATTTAGAGATAAATAATTATATGTACATAATATGTCAAATCAAATTTAAATCATATATCTATATATTATAAATCAAGTCATATTTTAGAGATTCAAATCAATTAAATTCTCAAGGTAACACTGCAGCCAGACTATAGAATGGTGTCTTCACTTCGAAACTCAAAAATGAATGTCGATGATGCTACAGTCATCACCGAAATTATTTCCCAGCGACAAAGAGAAGAGCACTGATTTTTAAACCTTTAAAATTCTTTGGAAACAAATTTCTATTCGAAAATAATTTAAATAATATATCCTTTTAAAATTTTAAACACAAGGTTTGAAACCATCGGAAATTGAATTCTCAAGTTCTTGTTTTAAATTCATTTCTGTTTCCAAATTAATTTATAACCGTTGTTTATAGTTCACTTATTTATATGAGACAAAACCCATGGTTTACAAAACCATAAATAAAATCAAAGACTATTATCTCTTGACAACTAGTTAAATTAATTATACAAATTTTGAAAATTATACTTATATATATAATATTAAAAAAAATTCTAAATATAGGGATAAATTTTTCAAAACAAGAATAGAGATTCAAATTTGATGGACTCAAATCAAAGAGAATTTTGATTTAAAGATAAGTTGGAATCAAAAGATCCGATGATTAAATAACAGAATAAGGGACTGGATAAGTTTATATAAAGCGCGGGAAACCTTAACTGGGTGAACCGTGACTTAAAGAATAAGATCGATGTGGATTTTTTTGGTAAATCTACATTTGATCTGAAGAGATAGAGTTCGAAATAACCAAAGATACTAGCATCTAAACCAAGGATAAATATAAATCTCTGGTGAATCAATGCTAATTGTAAAGGAATTTCACCCCTTTATTAGAATATTGGCGAGATCGCCAATTCACTATAAAGATTATCCGAAGTGGAGTAATGGGATACTCCAGAATCGAAAGAAGATGAATAGTGAGGGACACGAATGAACTTTGGAACCGCAGGGAACATTCTAAAATTCAAAGGAAATTGAATCAAAAGGAAGAGATTCAAGCTCGAATGAAAGTGATTCTGTAAATCAAATTTACCATACATTCTAAGTTTTGCCTAGAGCCAAAGCTCTGATACCAAATGTAACGACCTGGTATTTTCAACCATTCGCATCCGCACATGTCGGACTTGACTTGTTCAAAATACCATGTTGTAAATAAAATTTGACAAATCTCAGAATATACAGTAAATAAATAATCACAGGTCACAGACACAGAATAAGAAATGCAGCGGAAGTACAGAAATAGTAGTTCATGAAGCCACTATCACAGTCTCAAAATAAGTATAAATTACAAGTTTTCAAACCAAATATAGTTTGAATCAACCATAGAAAATCCCAGATTTATTTGTCTCAACTACATAAGCTAAGATAAAAGACTGAATAGAAGGTAGACAGAAGCTTGAAAGAGATGATCTTCAACAGTCCTAGCTCCGGGAAATGAAGTCCGAACTGATACTCAGGCTGACCCGAGCGTAAGAAATAAACATAAACACTCGAGTCAGGACATACATACTTATACAATGTAAGCTAATTCAAGTGAACTGTAATATAAAGGCAAGTAACTTAAATGATATTTGGGACCGCTCATCCTCTAAGGATCGTTAAACTATTTACTATGTAGTAAAACTTAGCTATTATAATAGTGTCTATTAGTAAAATAAACTTACTTTAAAATAGCGTTAAGGAGTGACCCAATATTCCCGTTAACACATAATATATTCTCATAGTCTATATAGTACCGTAATCTCCCCCGTACTGGGAGTTGTCAGAGGGCACTCCATAGGTATGGTACAAAACCAAAATCGTATAAGGCTCGCTAGGGTAGGTGACACGGCACAATTAGGCAATGCCAGGGTAGTTATACCCATTACGCATCCGGACCGGTGGTAGAGCGTAGTTGCTACTACCGCCCACCTCGAACAACACTCCCAAATCAAACGTGCGCACCAAACAATCAAAAAAGTAATGGAATGGCATACGAAGAAGTGCGTCCGATAAGAAGTGCTACCTCCTTGGCCCATCAATCGCTCCTGTTTTAGCCACCTTACGCCAACTCATGGGAGTCGGGTCCACGTACATACCTCAATAGAACGTCACCACCATCCTACTTCATTCTGGAATCTCCACCGCTTACACGATTGTCAAAGTGGTTTTCGGTATCGACAGAGAGTATGTCCATATCTGATCCCGGTCTCTTTAACAACCAACATTATTATTACCCGTGGTTATAAATTCCAAAATAATTTATATTTCAATCAAAATACTTTATTTTAAACTATTTAAAGGTGAAGTTATTGTTCTTACACAATCCAATATAAATCCCCAATGTTTAGCCTTAGTTCATTTGCATCAACTATGGCACTTGTAAAGTGCGGTAATATCCTTTACAACAGATTTAAGTAAATTAAATTTCAGACTTCAATATAATTTCAGCAATAATTAAACCTTAATTTAAACTAATTTTAACTTATAAAATCATATTATCTACTTTGAAATAGTCATTTAATTTACTCAATAATTTACGATTTTTATAAAGTAAATTTCGCAAATAAATATCAAACTTCTCTATGCTTTACTTACAAAATCAAGTGCACAAATTTCTATAAAATTTTACTTAACAATTAGTTTAATTACCATTTCAAAAATAACTTAATTTCCAATTTATTTCTTAACTTACCTTTATTCTAAAACCAACTTCAATTTCTAAATTAAGTTATATTTCAACTTCCATTTTTAAGTATTCACTTATTTAACCATTTAATTCATAGAAAATTTAAATAACACCTTATTAATTTATTTCAATTCTAATTTATATCATATTTATTATAATTTATTTACTTAACTTGAATTCCATTCCTTTACAAAAGTCCAAATTCCAAAATAAATTTATACTTCAAATTCTCACTTAACTATTTATTTATATATTTAACTTGTACAAAATCACTATACCTTATAAAATTATTTTTATTCAAATTTTAAACTAAATATTATATTATACAAATTTAAAAATATTTAATATTTCTAGAAAATATATATATAATAACCACGGGTCTGTATAATATTTTCTAACCTAGGTCAAGTGATACGGATAATATATCATTTCAGTCCGTAATTTACAAAGAAACCCGGGTTCTATCATTTCAAAGTCGCAATCCCAAGTTAAATAGATAATTAAAATAGATAAAATAGACAAACTAAATAAAAATCGCTCAGGCCTATCATTTCAACCCCAAACGGTTTGTACTCTACAGGGAACTTGCAGTGTGATAATCGGTAATAAATAAACAGTAAAACAGCATAAAATATAACAGCAGATAATATAACGGGTGATGTGACAATTTTATAACAGGGTTCTAACATCATAAATTTTTATATCACAGGTAAGTAAAAATAAAATTATTCATTCTACAATTTCACTTGCTATTAATTTACAGATCTATAAGTATATTTGTCAGGCGTGAATACTCACCTCTACGACGCTAAAGGTTAGATTCAAAACGATATCCGCACCGGAACAAACGTACAGAAGGCACAATCAAATTTTAGCGGAGCCGACGGTCAGGTTCCAATCTTGAAACAAAACGAATAAACTAATTACGCGAATTCAATTACGATCATATCAAATTTAATAAAGAAAAACTGAAAAGCTAGATTGAATAAAATGATACGATTAACCAATAACTCGGTCCCTTCACCACACGATTTAACCCACACCTCAAGTCTCGGCTATTTACCATATTCAAGGCTAGAGAAGCACGTACGCAGAGGGATGCGGAGGTATATAGGCTGAGATTTAATTATGCACATGTGGCGCATGCATTAATATTTTTTTTATAGCCTGAAACACGCAAGTGGTGGGGGATTGGAAAATTTAGGCTGGGGTTAAAACTCAAAGGTGGTGGAGGGTCGAGTACTTGGTGTAGCAAAACAATGGACAAAAGAAACACAAGAAAAAGAAAACGAAAGAAAATAAATAAAAGAAGGAAGAAAAAATTTTCAGCCATTACCTGAAGCAGAGAGCTCACGCAAGAAAGAAGAAGACCGAAACCAAAATGAGATGCACATGAAATATTGTATGTGGGTTTGAATATATATCAGGTAGGCTGCGTTGATTTTGGTGAAAGAAAAAGGCAAGAAAGGATTTTGAAATGGTCACGAAATTTTTTGTGCGTGATGTTTGAATTTATAAGAGGTAATTGCGCTTGATAAATTAATTAAAGAAACTCACGAAATAAAGATATTTGAACCTTAAGGAAATAAAGGATTTCGCTCCTATCAAATAGAAGAGGAAAAGGAACGTCAAGAAAAGTTTGTATGTGAATTAAGCATGGTTTTAAACGAAATTGAATGGCTAGGGGATTCATTTCTTTCCCACTTGGAAATGCATGGCTACTGATTTATTGATTTATTTATAGCTAAGGTATGAAATTTAGTAGTGCATACTATAGACGCAATAAATAAACGAACGTACGTCCAAATTATGCCCAAATTTATAACAAAAGTAACGTATTTTATTTATACGTTTCTTATTCATTTAGTAAGTATATTTAGTAAAATATACGCTAACGGATATTTCATAAAATAGCGTGCCATTTACATACCAACTAAATTAAACAAAACGGATATAAACGTACCAAATTAAAAGGTGAAATTATATAGCTTATTTATACACTATTTGTTACATAAATTTAAATTTTGATGTGTTTACATTCGTTTGATTTATTTATCTTTTAACTAAGAACTCATGTATATACATATAAAGAAACGTAATATTTTATTTCTTTTTACACAATATTTATTACTTAATTTAAAAAGTATATACCCAATTTTAAAAGAAACAAAAGTGGAACAAAATGTTGTATAAATATATACAGTTTAAATAAAAGTTTGGAAAAAGAAAAAGTAGAAAAAAGGAGGCCATTACCATATTACTAGCCATGAGAAATAAAAATGAGAGGAGATGTTTTTGCGTGAGCAATAAAGTGAGAAAACTCACGACAATCAAGTGGAAGAAATAGTCAAGCAATCAATGTTTAAAACGGAAAGAGAAAAGAAGGGACATGATTCCTATTTAATAAAAAAATAAGTGACAAATGAGAACACTTTCTATCTTCACGTGAATTGATAGGCTACATGTAAGGAATGGCTATGGATTTTGAGGAATAAGTTAACGTAGGAAATAAATAAATGATTTCAAGAAAAAACAGAAAAGAAATAAAGAAATAGTTTATTAAATTGAAACAAGGCTTAAAAATTTACACACAATACCACTAGCTTTGGAAAAATTTCTACCACACTTTAAAACAAATAAAAATCAGTGAATAAAATAAAAAAAACCGTAATAAAGTGAAAAAGAAATAAATAATTATGTTTTAGGAAAATGGAAAGATAAATAAAGAAAATAGCTTAATTTATTGAAACTAGCTTAAGAAAATTGCAAACACAATCTACTTAACTTTGGGAAATTACAATTCTTCCTAAAAATGGTTTAATATAAATCCTTGAGAAACAAAATAAAGTGTGAATGAGAATAAAATAAGTTATTAAGAAATATATAAAAATAAATAAAGAATTTCTTAAATTAATTGAAGTTGCAAATTAGAAATTGTAAACAAAATACAACTGACACTGGAAAATATCAATTACACTTTTAAAAACGTTTTAAAACCAAAATATATACAAGACAAGTTATTTTACCTCTGAAAACATAAAATAGAACATTACATGACCAAAAAAAATATTGTTTATATAATTTAAAGTAAACAATTTTGTCAATTTTGTTAAATACAGCAAATTACACACAATAGTTAAAAAGGCATAACTTTCACACTATAAATCAGATTTCAACAAAACGAAAAGAAGTATTCTTACAATTTTATTTACTTTCAAAATAAAAGAAAAAATTCAAATTTTCAATTTAAATTTTTAAATTTAAAAGCCAAAGTTTGACCATATTGACAAAATGCACATTTCCGGAAAAATATTCTATTAATTTATGTGTGGAATTCTAATCCACACTAAAATTTATATTTTAAATAACAAAATTATCTAAATTAAATAAATAAAACATTTATTAGAATTTTTGGGTTGATACATAGATGGTTCGGATGGCAAGCAATGTGAGAGTAAATGCTAAGAAACAGAGAAGGCATAAGTTAAGGAGAAAGAAACGCATATATGTTTTATTCTTAAATGCAAATGAAAACGAGGAGTTTTGAAATGAGAAATAAATCTTCTTGTACATGATTTGCAAATGAGAAAACATGGCTAGGGAAAGAGTTTGTATGGCTAAAGCAAGAAATAAAGAGGCCATGTAGAGAAAGGCAAGAAATCAATCAATGACCTGATGGATTTAATTAATTTCTTTCCTTTGTATTTATAGTTGTTCTTAATTATATTGAATTTGTTAAATGTGTAAATTTATTATGATTGAATCCTCATATAAATTCATTCAGATAAGTTTCATTCTTTTATATTACCTTATGAACAAAATATGCATTTCCACTTTAACATTCCTTCCCTATTTTATTACAAAGTTTATTTTTCTTCATATTAAATTACAAAAATTATATAAATTTAACAATTTTAATTATTAAAAATTTATGGGTCGTTTCAAACTGGCTAAGGTATCTCTAAACCTCGCTCTGGTACAAACTGCGATGACCAACTTATTTGGATGATTCAAGTCAACAATAAACCACACATGTCTAACTCAAACTATCCAAAAGAGCAGATTATCAATAGGTTTTAATAAAGAAAATAAGAGAAAAGAAGAAAAGAAATACATAAAATCTCGCCGTGGAATGAAAAAATATAATAATCAAATAAAACAAGTCATGAAGCTATTTACAATATACATTTGATTACACTTTTTTACGACATCAATCAGAGTACAATAAACAAACTACCAAATAATGCAGCAGAAAAATATTAATAAATACGGTCTTCAAACTCCATCTTCATCTTCAAGAAATAATATCTTCGAAACACTAGAATACTCAGGCTGACCCGAGCGTAAAGGAAAATAATACACTCGAGTCTGAACTATTATTCTTATGCAAATTAAATCAAAATCAGATGAAATAAGGAATGCATGTAACTACATTTTTGAATATTCAAATTTTCAGGAAAAGTTATTATTTCCACATTCAAAATAAAACAGATTTTGCAATAGATCCATTCTAATAATTGATAAATTTACAAAAAATTCGAAATTAAATTTCAGAGTTTAAGAGATTTGGTTTATGAAAATATTCCAAAGTTTCAAAATTATGAAAACTTCCTAAGGTTTCATAATTTAAATTGGAAAACTTTCAAATAAGGTAACAACAGTTTATTTCTCAAAAATCATTTTTAGTAAATCTAAACATGCTAATTTTTCACAGGTGAATATAAGAAATCCAATGGTTTGTACCCTTATTCAGTGTTCAATTATCAATATGAAAATTTATATGATTACAATAGACAATAGGGAGATAACAGGGATATATCAAAATAATTGAATAAACACACATTCAATCACAATAGCATCCATCACAACTTACAATCAACATTCAAATCAACTAATTCAACCAATCAACTAATTCGACAACGTGTCACAATAATTATTATTATCACATATTGGTATTTAACTATCAAAGCTATTCAAACCAAATGTCAAATTAAAATTCTCAACCAACAATCAATAAATTTATCACTATAAGACTTAGTTTAACTTGCATTAAAATTTCAGTATTTCATGAGTGAGTTTAAACACTCACCTCTTGGTTTTCCCTTTTCTAGTCAGATTTGGATCCGCTACAACTTTGTCCTTCTGTTTTATTTCCTTGCTATCTTGATCTTTTTTTTTAATTTTTGAAGAGATAAAGAAGTTTGCAAAAATTTGAATTTGAAAAAAAAGATATGGAAAGAAGAGAAGGTTTGAAGAAAAAAATTAAAGAAGAAGAAGAATTGAAAACGAAAAGGAAGCTTTGAAAAAGAAGAAGAAGATTTGAAGAATAAGAAGAATAAATGGAAGTTTTTGAAAAAAAGAGAAAAAGGAAATTCGAAGAAGAAATATGAAAAAGAAGGAAGGAGGAAGGCGAAGAGAGAAAAAAATGAAGCTACAGATTTAAAAAAAATATATGAAATGAGGCTACAGGGATTAAGATTAAAACAAGTGAAAAACTTATAAAGTTAAAAATAAACAAACTAGGAATTAAAATAAAGTAAAATATGAACAACCCAAAAAAAGGGTAGGGATTAAAAGAGGTGAAGGAAAGAATTAAAAATATAAAAAGTAGGCAACGTTTGTGAAATGAAAAAGATTCGGACAATGTAAATGGAAATGAGTAAGGAAACAAATGAGGAAACAATGAAAAGAGTGTGACAATTACTAATTAGAAAGGGAATGAACGGACCAACGATACACTGTAAACAAATTTTTGGAATTCAAATTTCAATACATTTGTTCGCTCAATTAATTTTGTTAAACCCAAACATACAAAAATTGACGTCGATTAGAGATTTAATTAACACAATATAACTAAATTTGAACACACCAATTTACATAACGGGGACCACCGCTACACAAAATAAAATATGAACCATGATTCAAAAATTCAAATTTAAAAACAATATTTTTCTCGACACGTAATCATTAACTCAAATATTTATATTTTAAATTTCAAGATTAGCATTAAATCACTTTCATGCAACTCGTGCCTGCTATTTAACTACCGTATAATATTGTTTTAAAACTGCAATTCTCTTTTTACAATGTTATACTTATATTCAAAATGGAAACGTTCACTTTATTTTCCTCAAACACTCTTTTATTTTCTTTAAAACGCATATTCATTACTTGCAATTTATAAATGTAAACATTCTTATATTCTAAAATAATCAACTTATACAATATTAAATTCATTCTTATGTTTCCAAATAATGTACATTCGAAATGAAAACATTCTTACATATGCACTTTTTTTCCCTTTTTCAATTGAAAGATTTCAATAAATTTATCTCCAATTGATTTTAGTCTTTCACTTCAAAACAGACCCTAATTGATGAAACCAATTAAATAAATATGTAAACATTGTAATCCTTATTTATGGTGATGCAAACATATTTATAAAACTGTCGTATCCAATAAGCATTAAATTACATACAAAATAAATGTGTTTCTCTTTCAATCAATATTCACTTAACTCATCATTAAAACTAGCATTTATTATTCCAATTCTTATTATTACTATATAAATAGAATATATTACATTATCTCTATCCTTAAATTTCTGCTATTAAATTATATTCTAATACAAGTTAGCACCTTCCACTTCATTGCTTCATTGTAGTTTGTTGTTTTAGAATTTTATTTATGGTCCAAATTTATGATCTAAAAAAATTCACGTTAATAAATCATAAATTTTAATTTCTAACCATTTTCATTCAAACATTTCATTAGAACGGTAATAAAACCCTAGTTCATTACATTTTATGTTTCATCAAATTCTTTTATTTGGTTTTAAATGTTCTTTATATTGAATCGACAAATACCTTATATGTTAATAAAACATAATTTCCATTTTATTACACTCATCGCTCAGCAGTTAACGCCTTTGCTTATATTAATTGAAATATTTAATTACATTAAATTTCATTGATTACACATAATTTTCAAATGGATTAATAATAAGATGACAAATAAAACAATTGTTAAATCTTACTAATTCAACATATTTCTAAATTTATTATTTAAAACAAAGGTTAATAAATTTACTTATCAATGATAAAACAAATTTCAATTAAACGACATATGATTTCTACTTTAGTGTATTGCTTCTTTTATTCCTTATTAAACTCTACAATTACATCCAAATTAAACTTTGCATTTACATTCTAATTAGGGAAAAACCATTTCATTCTTTGTTAACATTTTATTATTTACAATTGATGAAGTTTACACTCAAACAGTTATAAATTATATTCAAATCAATAACGTTAAATTATATTCTAATTTTTGTTACAATCCTCACCTCATTGAACTTGTCGTTTTTAGAATTCATTTAAGATCAGGTTATATATTCTAAACCCTTTTTTCATTAATAAATCATAAACTTTAATTTCTAACAATATTAAACCCTTAAATCTTATTAAATTTAATATATTTAATTATCGAAAATACGGGTCGTTACATAAGCAGATTTACCAATAATTTTCTTGCCAATAACTTAAGAGACTTAGTTACAACCCATAAACATGCATACAATTAAAATATCAAAAAATGTTCTATTAAATAAATTTTGTGGTACATCCTTGTGTGTAGCTCGGGTTCGTACTAGTCTATTCTATAAAAAAGAGTACTAAATTCTATATATTCTTCCTTCTAATTCATTCTCGTTCACAATCACGTTCTCTCCTTAATTCAAGGAAAAAATTTCGAATACCCCTCTATTAATTATTTACCATTTCAAACCCTAAATTAATATCGTTATAATGTTATAACCAAAAACACTTCACCTACTATTTATTCACTTTGCCATTTTTCTTTCATTTTCTCATCTTCTCTGTCTAAAAAAATAATATACCCTCATATATAATGATCTCTTAAGTTTTCTTACCTTCTATATTTGGTGGTAAGTTTCCTCCTTTTATTGTTCATGTTTTCTTATAGCCTTGGCAGAAGTTGTAAAATTTATTCTTTCCTCATTTATGGTATGTGTTAACAGGCTTTTTCACCAAGCAAATTTTCAGTGAAAGTTAGAATGTTAAGACGAAGCTGAAATAAGTTAGGAACTTGGAATCATGTTTGAAAGGACAAGGAGATAGCACTCAAGAAGTTCCAAAAAGAATGGAGCAAGTAGACATCTCAGAATTGAGAATTTTGGCCTCTATTTTCCAAGTCTTGAACCTCTTATACTTCTAGCACTTCCTTAAGCAATCATTATGAAGAACTTTCCTCAAGGAAAAGACAAGAAACTCTAGGGATTATGAGAAGAGAGTAAAGAAAGCATGATAAGACAAGTAGTATCAAGGAAACCATCAAAAGAAACTTAATCATGTAGGAAAAGTGATTAGAATGCTATGAAACAGAGATAGATAGGCAAAGTTGAAGAAGAAGTGTAACAGCCCGCAAATCCGTACCCCTTGAGTCAACACTATTCTACCTAAATCAACTCAAATTGTACAGAAATACGAACCATTTGGGTTAAAGAAGAAGAGGTAGAAAAAGAGAATAGAAAACAACAACAGAATCTAACCATCGCAGCGGAGTAAAATATAATAAATAATAAATAATCTTTACTCAAAATCAAATATATCTGTTTACATATATTACATCATCAGAGTACATCAATCACAGCTCACATCAATAACATACAACTGGATACACAGCTACATAACATAGTGGAATATGTATATATATAAACAAGTACGAGAGTACGTATCGTCATCCTGCTCGTCTCCTGAGCTCCACAGCATCATATCCTGTATCCTATAATACTCGGTCTGACCCGAGCATTACAGTTAAATAACACCTGAGTCAGTCTGGATTACCAACGTGAGAAAATCACACCCATTTAATTATTAAAGTTTCAAAAAATCCTTTGAAAACAAAAGCATCTCGTAAGACCACGCCACAAATAAACATGTCGGGTTTTTACCTTACGATAGCTAAAACATTTTTATTAAAGTCCTCTGATATTATAATAGTGTTTATAGAAAGTAAAATAGAATCTAGCTGAAATGCTTGCATCTCACGTTTCAGCAATAGTTGGGCACAATCAAAACCGTACGGGCGCGTAGGGAAAATGGATTCCAACTAATGGCTAGGCACTGGGGTACCACCTGTCACAGTACCTGGTCTAGATCAGTGTACCGAGGAGCCACCTTAACTCCCCTGCAACACAAGACCGGAACCATCCCTTACTGGACAGTCCCGAGCAAGATCACCCCGCGGTTGGGATCAGCAACCGCCCACTAAGCCGAAATAAAGGGACATCTAGACAGGGATGACCTCACCCTCCAGTGGAGGCTACCCACGAAGCCTTGCTGCATAACCCCTGATTTTCAGCCATTCCCATTTGATGAGGCTTAAGGCTAAGCGTTACCTTTTTAGAAAATATCCGTTAGAATGCCCATCGTCCACCTGACGATGTTTCGCAAGCATTCATCCATACAAGTCCGTCCCGGGTTCGAACGGAACCGAAGGCGCTATTCCTACTACATCCATTTTGGAAATATCCTCAGGATTAGTAGCGACTAGCCCTTGTACTTCACTGCTCCATCTTCGAATTCCAAAATCATTTTCACGAAACGTACAAACCGAATCGAAGTGGTTTTCGAGAAATAAATCTCGATCCCGGTCTCTTCGAAACGATCAGCGTATTTGTCCAATATTGATAGTCGGTTATTTAACTATCAATTAATATTCACAACAATCATCAACCAATAAATAATTTTCCAAATTATTTATTAACCTCAAAATATATTCACAAGATATATTTATATTTTCAATCCTTTGAAAACAGTTTCAAATCTTCTTTCGCTTTAAAATAAACTTCCCAAATATATTTCTATCTCCACTGAAATCACCAAGCACAAAACTAGATTTTAAAAATAATTTAATAACACTTTATTGTAAAATATATTAGAAAATTTTACTTTAATACTTAATATAAAGCAATGCTCTAGAAATACTAAAATAATATTACCTTATAACTATACATTAGATTTCCTTTATTAAATTACCAAATCATTCTTTATATAATTATTACGATAATAGATTAAAATAAAATACTTACTTTGGAGTTTACTTTAGAATATTTAAGTTAAGACTTCTTCAATAATTGGCTAAGATAGATTTTATATGAATATTTAAAAATAAGGTTACTTTATAAAATATAGAACTAGGTTTTCACTTTTTGAAAACATTATACTGAGTCATTCTTAAAATAATTACTATTATAATAGATTAAAGGAAATACTTACTTTAGAATTTAAATATTAGAAATAATAAATTTACAAAACATACTTTTTTAAACAATTTTAAACCTTTAATCTATATTTAAAAATTTACTTTGAAACGTACTTGGTTATTCAGAGAGAAATTTCCAATCTCAATCACTTAAATCAATTTCCCAAATTGATTTCCAATTTACTCTATCTGAAATAAATTTCATTACTTACACAATTCATTTCAAAATTCATTAATTATAGACTTATTATTATTGTTATTAAGTTCCATTTAATTTTAAATCTCTTACCTGAAATATATAAATTCAGGTCTTTCCCAATTCTTCTTTATTCCTTTCAATAATTTAAATCTTAAATTTTAGATAAATGTTTTGTTCTCTTAAATAATAATACTACAGTTTAAAATTCATTAACTTCCTGTCATTCAAAATTTCCTTTCTATATTCTAGCTTTATTTATTAAAATTTTAAAGTCACTTTATTTAATTTTTCCCGTTCATTCTTAAACTTATTCAAATTTTCTATAATTATTTTCTTACAAATTTACTTCTTTTATTTTCCTTCCAAAATCCAATTTATATATATTTTTGATAGTTCATTATACACAATTATATTCAATCGAACCATAGCATTCAATATTTCAATAAAGTTCATCATAAAATATCACATAATCACAACAGAGGGTATTAAATAATTTTAAATAAATGTTGAGGGATCCAGTTGGATCCCTCTAATCTGTTTTCCCTGCATCCACAGACGTTAGCACAATATAAAATATCTTCACTATAAAATGAGGGAAATCAATCACTACAAGGTGTAGTGTATACTACTATATAACACAACAATCAATTCAACCATTCAAACAATTATTTGAATTTAATCATTTAAATTTTAAACTTAACTGAGTGAGATTAACTCACCTTTGGTTTTTGTTTTGCAATCAACTTCAGTATTGCCTTGGATTTTCTGATGTTTGACCTTGAATAAACAATTTATATAATTTTTTAATTAATCTATAAATAATTTCACTATTTAATAAATTAAATTGATCATTATTTAAAATTAATCGTTTGGTTTTTAACTAGTAAATTTGATTGATCCTTTTTTTTTCTTTTTTTTGAAAGTATGTTATACCAAAGAAAAAAATCAATCTGTAAAATTCCTGAAATCTAACTTTTAAATAATACTTCCAAGTTAAGACATTCCTAAAATCTAACATAAAAATCCTACCTCATTCTTAAAACTTCCGAAATTACCAAATTTATTGTGTATAATAAAAATTTCAGATTTCCTTTACTGTAAAATATCCATTTTATTAGATTAAAATAGAATTTCTTTATACCTATTTAAAAATTGACTAGCCAGTTTTAAAATGTGTGCCTTTATATATTTTTTTTCAGTTCGATCCTAATATGCATACCTATATATGCTAAGTTTAAATTGAAAGCAAAACAAGCAAATACCTACTGCCGAACTCCAACATCCTCTCGAGCTCGAAGGCCACCAGAGCTACAACTGCTCCTCCCTTCGAACGCGAGCGCTAAACCATCATCAAACGCAGCCCAAACAACCCCTTGTCAAACGACTCCTACTCGGTGCTCTTCCCATCATCAACCGCGACCTCACCCATCCCCTTCCAATCCATGAAATCTCGATTCGAATGGCCAACCTCCTCCACTCGCGAGCGCATCTCCACCTTGGACCCGTAGTAAGCGCCGCCCCCCACCAAAACTGCAACCTTTAGCCATACTCCTTTCCCCCTCAATTCGCGTTGTCGACACCAAGCCGAACTAGAGCTCCTCTCGCGTGCGCGAGCGCAAGTGCTCCTTCGATTTAATTTCTGTTTGAGACGAAATCGATTTCCAGTTTCAATTTTTTTTTAACTGATCGAATCGAATGTAAAGGGTTCGGCCCCATTTTCTTTTATTTCGTTTTCTACTGCTTTGAAAACGAAGCTTGGGCCCTCTTCTCTTTTTTTTATTTACTGAATGCGTGGATTCTTGAAGAAGGCTCGATTTTTATTTTTACTTTTAAAAAAGTTAAATTAAGGCATTAGCTTCTGCGAGAAGACAAAGTACGGAATGTGAATGAACGTCGGCTGGTGACGGTGGCTTATATGAGAATATATTTATATAATTTTAATTGAATTTTCGATGTAAATTTTCAACGCGTTTTATATCGTACGTTCACACAACGAACCCAAAATCTACGAAAATTAAAATCCGATAATAACTAACTACTACGGATCCAATAGAACAGGTTTCGTCTAATTCTGAGACTGTGCCCCGGAAGGCTATTTTTAAATTCAATTTAAACGATAAAATTTAAAAATCGAACAAACACTTCCAAATTCAATTCTTTACACTTTTACTATCTTCAATATCCTCGATATAAATTTTATAAACCTTCAAATTATTTTAAACCGGCTTAAAACTCCAAATTCAACATTTCACCCAACTCCGAATTATTTAATTCAATAGTTAGATTATCAAATAAATTATGATATTCGTAATTCAAGTTAAAATTACCCTATTGGATATTTAAAATCAATTAAATATTAAGATTTTAAATGCTCGAAAATTCCGGGTCGTCAAAAAGAAGGAAGCGGTTTCGCCCCTAAAAACCACTCGTATTGAGAGGTTTGTATTAGATTTTGGGCCACGGAACACCCTCTTACACACCCAGGCTTGCATTTTTTGACCTTGGATTTGGTGTCCCCTTGGATTTATAGAGCAATTTCCTTTATAAATATCAACTATATAGTAACTAAAATGGGATCTCTCCTCATTCGTTTCTTGGCTTTTTGCATTCTGTTTTCTTCATCCCTGTCTCTTCTCCATAGTCACCAAGGTGGATACAGGCAGTTCTAGGCTCAAGAACTCGTCAATCCTTTGTACTTGTGACTTCAATATCTCTGAAATCTCTAATAAATAAAATATAAAGTGGACATAGGCAAGAGATTGTTGAGCCTCTATAAAAATACTTGTGTCTCTTTACTTATTGCATACACATTGCAAGATTTGATTCTACATTAGGTTATCTTTGGGTGTTATGCTACTTTTGGCATCAATATTTTGGTGCTTTCATTAAGTGTTGAACTCAGAATTAGATCTAGCTTGCTATTTTGGATTTGGATAAATTCAATGGTAAGATACGAGAATTATGCTTAAGGAATTTGGATACTTGGTATTTGAAATCAATAGCACCTAAGAGAGGTACAAGATCATCTTGAATGGTAGCTAGTGGTGATAAAGGGAATGCTTACCGATTGGAAGTTAGTAACCAATCGGTAGTACCAGGATCATCTACTCAACATGAAATGGTTTCCAGAGTTGAATTTGACATAACGATGTTGTCGTTGAACAAAAAGATGGTGGATAGTCAAAAAGCTTTGATGGACAAGTGGGATGCTCTACTAACCCAACAACTGTAAAATACTAGGAGAAACATGAGAGATGTTGTAACGACCCAGAATTTCTGTCAATTAAATATTGTATATTTAATTGATTTTAAATATTAATAATTGGGATTTATAGGTGGAATAAATTTTATTTCGAATAATTGGATTTAATTGGACAATTAAATCGATAATTTAATAGTTGAAAATACAGAAATAATTGGAAATTGGGTTAAATATGATTGAAAATGATTTGTAAAATTTTATTATATCATATTGGAGTTAGAATGATGTTATAGAACTTTTAAAATCGAATTAAAAGTTAATTTGTGAAAATTGAATATTTTAATATTTAATTGACGAGTCAAAATAGCCATTTTTCAAACTGTCTCGTATTTCGATGAAACTAGTTTCATCGGATCCATAATGTGATATTATTGTAAGGTTTTAAATTTCGTGTCAATCGAATTTACCGTTTGTTCGGGGCAAGCCAAAACGCCTAGAAATTAGTTTAAATCGATTTAATTTGAAATCGATCGTTTATTGCCGTAACTCGCACAGATGATCGAATTAGCTTCCGAGACACGTTCCATTATGTTCGGAACGCAGGGTAAACCTTAGAAATGCCAACCGATACGCTTCGTTTGGAGTTCGCAAAATTTCGAGTGAACAGTAATTTGGAAATTTTCTATAAAAGCCCATGTTTATTCATAATTTTCAACACAACCCAAAACCCTAAGCCAGCCGCCACCTTCATTTTCCATGGCCGAAAATGGCCAATGATCTTCCTCAATTTTCTTCCAATCCATCGATTATTTCCAGAAGGCTTCAACTAGAAGATTTTAGATCTCCTCGAGCTCTACACGATCAACGGTGATGATGGAGAATAGTGCTACGGATTGTCGCCAAAACTCGTCCAAAGGCCGCATGTTCGGCACGACTTTCGAGCAGAGATACAGGGCCGAGGTTCATGAGATTCTGGCCGAAGATGGAGCTGGAGCACGCGCGCGTGATGATGGTCCCCGATTGCCTTCAACTCGTTCGTGGTGGTCGTAGATTTTAACCCTAATGTGGCGGCTATGGGTATTTGGAACGTGATTTTCACGTAAAGGAGGAAGAAGGAGAAGCAAAGACGTGCGGCCAGATCTGGTGTTTGCAAATCAAATAGCCCAGATTCATTGATGGTTAAAATAGAATAAAAAGTTGTAATTTATATATATATATTATAATTCGTGTAACTTTAAAATACCATAACTTGTTCATACGAGGTCGGATTTTGATGAAACGAATTGCGTTGCAATCGTTTTGTGGAATACTACGCTATGGAGCTAGATTGAAATCGTTTAGAGCTAGTGAAAATTTCGAATAAAATTAAACGTACGTTTAATTTTACCCGAAACAAAACGCGGAAACTGAATTGAAAGCGAGGTGAGAACTTCTCACTCAATCGAATTGTTTCGATTTAAATTTTAAATAGTTATATTTAAAATTTCTTGATTGTATGTTTGAATGATGATTGTTATCTATTTATTGTTAAAATAGACATTATACACCGTTAGTAAGCGGAGGTTATTTGTTAAAAACATATACCGCGAATATTCACAGTACGGTGAAATTGGTATTATTTATGTACTTGGAGTTGATTTCCCGCATTATATAGCGGATGAGACCCTATTGCGCCGCATAATAGAGGATAATATTTTATAAATCCTATATACCGCGATATTCCGTATTGGAACGGAATTGGTATTGTGCTAACATCTGTGGATGTAGGGAAACAGGTTGGAGGGATCCAACTGGATTCCTCAACAGTATTTGTTTAATTACAGATATTGTGATATTTGTTGATTATCATATCGATATATGATGTTTTGGATGTCGCGTTTGACTATTTGGTGTGTTGCATCATCAGACCCATTTTTGGAGTTTTAAAAATGTAAAAATAATGATTTTTGATTTAAAAGAATTTTTAAAGTGATTTTTGAAAGTATACGTTTTATTAAATATTGAATTGTTAAAATAAATAAACATTATAATTTTAATGTTATAAAAAGTATGATTTTTGTGAAATATAACCGAAATGTGATTTTTGAAATAAATAGTCAATGAATTTTATAAAATAGTTTAAATTGGGATTTTGAATTATTATAAAAGATTTATATAAAAGATTTATAAAATCGATATCTATAAATTAAAAATATAAGAACTATAAAACGAGTTTTTATAAGCGTTAAAATGAAATTTAAATGAATTCATAAGTGAATGAAATTTATAAATTGTGAAGTTATGAAAGGAAATGATTTTGTAAAATAAGAGGATTATAAATAATTTACTTATAAATCGGATTTGACATTTTAATTGAGATTTTTGAATAAAGATAAATGGTTTATAGATGAGATTTATAAAATATATATTTTATAAATCGAAATAATGGAATTCTAAAAGGAGTTCGGTTAATGTTGAAAATAAGGTTATAAATAAAAATCTTATAAGTAATCAGATTTATAATTTGTGAAGTTTTAAAAGAACGATTTTGTAAGTAAATGGATTATAAGTTCTTAACTTATAATTATGGACTTCTGGTATATAATTGAGTTATATAAATTGAATTGGATAATAAAGGAGATTTATAAATCGAAGTTTTATAAATAGAAATGGGAATTATAAACATTGTTTGTAAATTCAAATCAATTGAATTTGATAAATCAAACATAAAAGTTATTAAAGGAGATATATTCGTGATTTTGGACAGCGAATTATCCTTAAAGTAAAATGTTGTAATAACAAGGTTTGGTTGGGAAGTATATTCACGATTTTTGGACCGTGAATATATTATGAAATAAAATGGATATGTTTTGGGAAGTGATGTTTTAAATAGAATTAAAACAATTTAAAGATGTTTTAAAATGTGTTAAGTATCGAATACATAGATTTCAACATTTATTGTTGAAATAGACATTTCGAGAAATAGAAGGAAATGGTGGACTATAACACCATTGTTATAGTAAATGATTTCCGAAAGGAAATGTTTTATATAGTATTGGGATTTATATGTCTATCTTAATTTCGAATCCATATACTAGTGAATTTGGGTCGTCGTAACGATGTTTTATGCAACATTCGTTTTGACTCAAATAAATGTGTTTAAGCGCACGTTTTCTTTAAAAAATGAAATATATACTTAATTTCGATTTAAGTATATTGAATATTTTCCAAGTGTTGAAAATAAATGAATTTGTGAATTACTTATTATTAAATAAGTATGGAAATGTTTTCCAATATGAAGTGAATATTTTAAGATTTTATCTTTTAAAGATAAATTGAAAATGAATATTAGGAATCGATTTGGAAATCGTATATTCATAGATATTTTGGAAGTGTAAATTCACTATGGAATTTGTAAAAGAAAAGGGAGTTTGTTTAAAAATAAATATTGATTTATTTTTGAAGTATGGAAATTATATATCTAGTAAAGATATTTTGGAAAGTAAATAATTTAGGAAATTATTTGGAATCTGGTGATGCTGAGCATACCTATTGATAGTTAAATAACCGACTATCAATATTTACCTTTGAATAGGTATTTGTTGTAATTGCTTGAATTTGAATGCTACACTTATTTTGAATAAGCGCTCACTATTCGGGTTAGCCGGGAAAGGACCTTGGGGTCGTATAACCCATTCCGAATATGTGATACGTCATTATGAATTGCATTTGAAGACCGGTGTTGAAGACCAGATATTTGTGAAAATGGAAGGATTACCGTCGAATGTTTCTGCATCGGCTGATCTCCGATATAGAAATTTATTACCCTTCATGATGGGAGGTCCGGTCGTGATTAGTGAATATCCAGATTGCAAGAACTTCTTTGTAAGTCCCTTCGGTTCCGTTCGATCCCGGAACGGACTTGTATGGATGTGTGTCTGACATTACAATTTGAGATGTAAAGCTGGTTTCTATCAAATATGTTTCCGTTGGTGGCGGAGAATTTATTCTCTTAGCTTAACACCCTTAGAGGTTATGTGTAACGTTTCCGATTTTTCGTTGCCGAAAAACCGAAATGTTAGGGTTTAAGAAGAAGAAAAAGTGAGAAGAAGAGAGAAGACAGAAAATAGAGAGAAAAGAAAATAGCAGATAGAAAACAACAGAACAATAACAGAATCTCACAATCGCAGCGGAACAACATATAATAGATAAATGAATAATCTTTAAACAAAGAACTATATCAGTTATTACATTACATTACATTACATCATATCATCAGAGTGTACAACAACAAACAAACAGCGAAAAAAGAAGTACTATATACTAGTAATACGCTATGCCATCCAGCTTGCCTCCAGCAACTCCTGAATTCCAAATATCCTGATAAACCTAACTCTTGACTGCCCGTGTAGAAATTGGTGGGCACCCAGAGTTTAGGAAGGAAAACAATAAACTCCGAGTCAGTCATGTGACTGGTGTGGGAACTAAAACAGTTTATTTTTTTCTTTAAAATCAAAATAGAGGAATATTTTTAAAGTCAATTCGAAATGTTTTTTTAAAAATGAGACTACCATAAGACCTCTCGCCACACACACAATGCAAACGCAGACTTAGAGGAGATTTCTTCTTATGTTAGTCAAAGATGCTTGATACGTATTAAAAGAAAACATTTGATATTATTACTAGTGCATAGTGTAGAAAACATTTCGAAAGTAGAATATAAATCTTAGCCAGCATAGGTACCATTATAGTATGCTTACTATAGCTACCATATTAAATGGCAGGTTCTACAACTAAAACCGTACAAGTCTCGTATTGTTTCTTTGGATTTCCAACGAATGGTCAGGCCAAGGAACTTTCCATTGCCACATGAGAACGCCTCTGGAAGGACGTCCCCGAGAACCAAACCGGATCTCTGCCAATACAAGGCCGGGTTACCCATAACTGGGTAACTACTGACACGAGTATGCCATCCCCCGGTCCTTTGGGACCTTTAACCGAGAGCTCTCTAATCAACATCACACCATAATAATAAGTGTTTCAACATGAGCAAGCATCTGGGCTCCATACCATGATACCACCCTTTTCCAGAAGGAAATGCACACACCCTAAAGGGAGCTACCCCTCATAGCCTTGCTGCATCTTTCCTGTTTTGACCATTCCGAGGTGTGAGGCTCGACGAAGTCACGTCCACAAAAACACGCTTTATACAAAGTCATGCTTTAGGTCAACAAATGATCATAGAAATGATCACCAAGATAGACGATCAAATAAATGATCCTATCAAAAATAATCAACACAATGATCATTTCACAGCAACACTCAGCATGTCACATTACCAAATTGGGAATATATCACTGATAACCTTCAACTATATAACCTCTGAGCTCGTACGTCTCAGAGAAGGGTGTTAAGCTAAGAGAATAAATTCTCCGCCACCAACAGAAATATATTTGAAAGAAATCGGCTTTATATCTCAATTTGTAATGTCAGACATACAATCCATACAAGTCTGTTCCGGGCTCAAACAGAACCGAAGGCACTTACAAAGAAGTCCTTGCAATCCGGATAATCTCTAATCACGTCCGAATTTCCCATCACATATGGAGATCTCTATACCTGGGATCAGCCAGTGAAGAGACAATCAACAAGAAACCCTTTCGTTTTCGAAAATATTCGGTCTTCAACACCGATCTTCAAATGCAATTCATAACGACGTATCACATATTCGGAATGGGTTATACGACCCCAAGGTCCTTTCCCGGTTAACCCGAATAGTGAGCGCTTATTTATAAAAAAATAAGTGTGGGCATTCAAAAATCAAGCAAATCACAACAAATACCTATTCAAAGGTAAATATTGATAGTCGGTTATTGAACTATCAATAGATATGTACAACATCACCAGATTCCAAATAATTTTCCAAATTATTTATTTCCCAAAAATATCTTTACAAGATATATATTTTCCATTCTTCAAAACCATTCGATATTTATTTTTAAAACCAATTCCAAGTTTCATTTATAAATTCTATATTGAATTTATATTTCCAAAAATATTTATGAATATACAATTTCCATTATTCATTTTCAATTTATCTTCAAAAAGATAAATTCTCTAAACTTTTCATTTCACATCGGAAAAACATTTCCATACTTATTTATTTATAAGTAATTCACAAGTCTTTTTATTTTTTTATACTTGGAAAATATTCAATATACATAAATCAAAATTAAGTATATATTTCATTCTTTAAGGAAATCATTCTCTTAAACATATTTATTTGGGCCAAAACGAATGTTGTGTAAAACATCGTTACGACAACCCAAAATCACTAGTATAGGGATTCGAAATTAAAACAGATATATAAATCCCAATACTATACCAAACATTTCCTTTCGGAAATCATCTATTATAACAACAGTGTTATAATCTACTATTTCCTTCTATTTCTCGAAAACGTCTATTTCAACAATGAATGTTGAAATCTATGGTTTCGATAGTTAATACATTTTAAAACATCTTTAGATCGTTTTAATTCTATTTAAAACATCACATTCAAAACCATTTCTTTAACATATTATTCACTATTCAAAAACGTGAATATACTACGTTAACAAATTTCATCATTTCTATACGTTTCATTTTTAAAGGATTATTCACTGTCTAAAATGTGAATATAACTCCATTAATAAATTACAACAATTTTACTTATCAAAATAAGTCGTTGCGGATTTATAAAACAATGTTTATAAATTCCATTTCTATTTATTTTATAACACTTCCTTTTATAAATTTCCTTTATTAACTTATTCGATTTATAATTCAATTATATACCGAAAGTCCATATTATAAGTTAAATGCTTATAATTTATTTGTTTACAAAAACATTCTTTTAAACTTCATAATTATAAATCTTATAACTTATAAGATTCATTTATTTATCCAAATCTATTCCCTAAATAACTTTATAAATTTTATTTATAAAATTCCATTTATAACTTCACCGTTATAATTCTGTACATTTCATTCATTTATGAAATTCATTCACAATTCATTCTCATACTTATAAAAGCTCGTTTTACAATTCCAATATTTTTAATTTATAAATATCAATTTATAAATCTTTTATATGGATCAATTTATATTATTCTTTTAAAACGTCTTTCAACCCCTTTATAATTCATCATTTTGATTTATAAAATAATCAAATTTCATAAATCCTATTTTTTTAAACTTTTTATAATAAATTCAGAAATCCCAGTTTAAACTATTTTATAAAATTATTAATCCCATATTTTCAAAAATCAACTTTTTACTGTATTTCTCAAAAATCATAATTTTTATAATATTAAAATTATAACGTTTATTTATTTAAGATGAATCAATTCAATAAAATATTTTATAAACGTATACTTTCAAAAATCACTTTAGAAATCCCTTAAAAATCAAAATCGTTATTTTTAAACTTCAAAATTGGATTCGATGATGCAACACATCAAATAGTCAATCACGACTTTCAAACATCATATATCGATATGATAAACAATCAAACATCTCAATATCTAAAATCAAATAAATATTTGTGAGGAATCCAGTTGGATCCCTCCAACCTATTTCCCTGCATCCACAGACATTAGCACAATACCCATTCCACTTCGAGGTGGAATATCGCGGTATATGGGATTTATAAAAATATTATCCGCTTACTAACGGCGCAATAGGGTCTCATCCGCTATACAATGCGGGAAATCAATCAACTGCAATATATACATATGCCAATATATATATATATATATATTGCTATATATAGATATATATCCTACTATATCTAATATCACAATCAAACAACAATCAATAAATAACTGCAAATTCAACTTATAAATTTTTGAGTGAGAAGTTCTCACATTTGCTTTTTATTTTGCAATCCATTTCCCATCTTGACTCGATTTTCTTGATTTATACCTTGTACAAATATTTACACAATTTATTAATATTTGAACAGATCGAATAATAAATTTTCATTTGACAATTTCGATTCATCGGTGATTTTCTTTTAATAGTTAAATTAACTGATAGTTTTATTTAAACCAGTTTCTTCTTTAATAAATCATCTTATCAATTAATTTGAATTTCTAACCATTTTTTTCAATAATCCTTTTAGTAACAAAAATAATTGAATGAACTAATGAAACCATCTTTCACAAATTTCATTATTTAAAACAACCTTTATTATCTTTCAATTAAATTTTGAACAAATTTTCCTTTTTATAATTTTCTGTTAAATAAATTTATTTAACTAAACATTTTAATTTTAAAACTAAATTTTCTTTTAATTGTTAAACAGATTACTTTTAACAAATTTATCTAATTAAACTTAAATTTAAAAATAAATTTACTTAAATAAATTATTCTTCCCTTTCAAACTACATATGTATAAATATACTTATAAAACAATGTTTTATAGATTCAAGATCAAATCTTTATATATTTTATTTTCTGCTCCAACCCACTGTTTATTTATTTATTTATTTTTATTTTCATATATATACTTTCCCCTGCTAGAAAAACTTTTTAAAACAGATTTTATTATTATTATTTTTCTGTCTATATCTTTTGTAAAATCATAATAATATTTATTATAAAGCAGAAATTCATCCTACTGTTTAAAATTTCCTAACCTAGAAAAATTTTCTTTTGTTTTTTTTTTCTGTTCAGATATATATATCATTTATATAAAATAAATTTAAATTAATAGAAGAAAACATTTCACCTCACTACTTCTAGCCTCGCGAGTCGCCACTGCACGAGGACCCACGCAAGTGCCCAGACACCACTGCCAATCGCCGTTCCCAGTGCCTTTTACTGCTGCCGCAACCCCACGACGCCGCGAAATCCCCTACTCGCGCGCCCAGCTTGACTGCGTCGCCGCCCCTCACTCCATCGTGTGCCGCCGCGCCTTAGCCTCGAGCGCGCCACTTCATCGCGGCATCGCCGCCTCAACCCTATACGCGCGAGCACACGTGCGTGCGCCTCGCGATTCCAATCGACATTGATTCGAAAGCCCTGTCCCCATTTTTTTTTTTAGCTGCGTTCGATTTTGAGATTTGAAGAAGGAAAGGGGGAGATACGAACGACATTGAAGCGGCCTTTAATGAACGAAGAGATTTATTTAGCTCGGCCATTTTTATCTCGTTTAAATTGTGAAACTGAAGAGGAAGAGGAAAGGGTTATTTAAAATTTGAGAGAGGGATGCTTTGCACGATTTCTTCAGTGATACTAGGCGTGATTTTCTGCGTGTTTTAAGGGAGAACGTGGTGAAGTTTGACTCAATTTTAAATTTAAATTTAAATTGAATTCGATTCAATTTCAATGCGTTTACTCACCGTGTGCTCACATATAAACTCCGAAAAATGCGAAATTTGAAATCCGAGAATAATTCAATATTACGGACCCAATGGAACTGGTTTCGTCGAATTCCGAGACTGTGCCTCGGACGGCTATCTTAAATATCGATTCAAACGATATAATTTTCAAATTGAAAAAATCACTTTCAAATTCAATTCTGAAGCTTCTATTATCTTCAGTATTATCAATATGAATTTTACAAGCCTTTGAAATATTTTTATTTGGCTTAAAATTGGAGATTCAAATTATTATTCAACTTTCAATAGATTAAATTCTATAATTTTAATCGCTAAATTCATTCTGATAATTTGAAATTCAATTCAAACCATCATTCAGATATTTAAAATTAATTAAATATTTCATTTTCAAATGTTCAAAAATTCTGGGTCGTTACAATCTTCCCCCCTTAAAAGAATTTTGTCCCGAAATTACAAGTTAAGAAGAATGCCCTTATCCCGTCTATTATTTTTCACAATCCAAATAGTTTTATCAACTTTCTAAAACAAATCTATTTATGTAACGACCCAGAATTTTTAATAATTAATTAGAGAATATTTAATTAATTTTAAATATTTGAATGATGGTTTGAATTGAATTTCAATTTTTCATAATGAATTTGGCGATTAAATTATAGAGTTTAATCTATTTGAAAGTTGAATAAAAATTTGAATCTTCAATTTTAAGCCAATTAAAAATATTTCAAAGGCTTGTAAAATTCATATTGATAATATTGAAAATTATAGGAGCTTCAGCATTGAAATTAAAAGAGAATTGTTCAGTTTTGAAATTAAATTGTTTGAATCGATATTCAAACATAGCCGTCCGAGGCACAGTTTCGGAATTCGACGAAACCAGTTCCATTGGGTCCGTAATATTGAATTATTGCCGGATTTCAAATTTCTTATTTTTCTGAGTTGATATGTGAGCATACGACATATAAACGCGCCAAGATCAAATTGAATTCAAATTAAATTTAAAATTTAAAATGGTCAACGCACACCACTTTCGTCCTAAAATCATGCCTAGTATCACGCAGATGATCATGGAGGCAAGTACGTTCTCCCTGAAGCATCATGTTCCTTTGTCTCCTCCCCATTCCCTTTTAAATAATCACGCAACCATCCTCTTCAATTTTCAAAAGGGAAATCAAAAAATAAAATGGCCGCTACAAAGAAAAAAATAAATAAATCACCGAAGCCCAGAAATCAACAAAAATCACGAATTCGATCCTAATTCGTTCGCATTCAATGGAGGAGCGCGAGCGCAGGGAGGCGATGGCGGCGTGAGCGATGACGGCGGCGCGCGTGCTTGCGCGTGGGGGAGGCGCAGGCGGCTACTGGCGCGAGGCAGAGGGTGGATGCTGATGTAGGTTGCGACAGCGGCGGCGGCGAATCTCGAGCTCGCGACGGCAACGCGATATGGGCTGTCGCGATTCGAAGCAGCTCGTGTACGAGGCTTGGCCGAAGTCGATTTCGACTTCTTCGAGGAAGGCGAAGCGCTCGAGAGATGGAGCTGGGTTAGGCGGTGAAGCGAGCAAGGAAGGGTTCGCGATGGCATTCATTAGCAGTAAGGTATTTACAATTTATTTAATTCAATATAAATTTGAAAGATAGATATTACAGTAAGTTTTATAATCGAAATCTTTAAAGTTTGGATATTTTTGAGAATGCAGTAAAAAAAAAAAAGAACTTCTGTTATGAAAAAAAAAATAAAAAAATAAAAAAATAAAAAGAAGTTAGATTTTTAAAGTGAATATAGATCATCTCTTAGTTTATATAGTTTAAAGTAAACTAAAAGAATTAGTAGAAATAAATTTTAAAGGAAATTTAATTTTTAAATTTTTAGTTAAATATATTTATGAAAGGAAATGATTTAAAAAATTAAAAGCATTAGTTTAAAATATAAATCATTTGTTTAGAACTAAATCGATAGTTATTAATTTAAATAAATTTATAAACGAAAAAAAATTAATTGTTAGATTTGTTCAAATTTAAAATCGTTAAACAATTTAATCCATTGAAAAGAAATTGTTTTAAAAAGGAATTAGTTAGTTAAAATTAAATCTATTGAACGAAAATTGGTGATTTGAATTTTTCAAATATTAAAGAAAATCATGGGTTAATTTAAATTAAATTTACAAAAGGAGAATTTGTTCAAAATTTAATTGAAAGATAATAAAGATATTGTATAAAAAAGGAGGAGATTTGTTTAAAAAATAAAATTGGTTAGTTAAATAAATTTATCGAAAGAATTTGATTTAAAGATATTAATTTAAAGTAAAATAATTAGTTAAGATAAATTTATTTAAGAAGAGATTGGTTTAAATAAAACTATTGATTAATTAAACAATCAAGAACGAAATTTAATTTATTCGATTGATTCGAATATTAATAAATTGTGTAAATATTTATACAAGGTATAAATCAAGAGAAATCGAGTCAAGAAGGAAAAAGGGATTGCAAACGGGAATAAAGGTGAGAACTTCTCACTCAAAAGGAATTTTGTTGTTTATTTAAATTTTAAATAGTTAGATTTAAAATTGTTAGTTGTGTTGATTGAATGCTTGAACGATGATTGTTATATATATATATATTGGATGTGAATAGACCCTATACGCCGTTAGTAAGCGGAGGTTATTTATTACACACATATACCGCGATATTCCATCTCGAAGTGGAATTGGTATTATATTATATATATAGCAATATATATATATATTGGCATATGTATATATTGCAGTTGATTGATTTCCCGCATTTTTTTTAGCGGATGAGACCCTATTGCGCCATTAGTAAGCGGATAATATTTTTATAAAATCCCATATACCGCGATATTCCACCTCGAAGTGGAATGGTATTGTGCTAATGTCTGTGGATGCAGGGAAACAGGTTGGAGGGATCCAACTGGATTCCTCACAAATATTTATTTGGTTTCATATATTGTGATATTTGATTGTTATCATGGATGATATATGATGTTTGAAAGTCGTGATTGACTATTGATGTGTTGCATCATCGGATCCAATTTTGAAGTTTAAAAATAACGATTTTGATTTCTAAAGTGATTCTTGGAAATATACATTTATAAAATATTTTTGGAATTGATTCATCTTAAATAAATAAACGTTATAATTTTAATATTATTATGATTTTTGAGAAATACAGTTAAAAGTTGATTTTTGAAAAATATGAGATTAATGATTTTATAAAATAGTTAAAACTGGGATTTCTGAATTTATTATAAGAAGTTTAAAAATAGGATTTATAAAATTTTTATTTTATAAATCAGAATGATGAAACTATAAAAGAGTTTAAAGATGTTTAAAGTAATAATATAAATTGATTTATATTAAAAGATTTATAAATTGATATTTATAAATTTAGAATATCTTGAATTATAAAACGAGCTTTTATAAGTGATAGAATGATTTGTAAATGAATTTCATAAAGGAATGAAATCTATAGAATTTATGAAATTTGATTATTTTATAAATTAAAATGATGAAATTTTAAGGAGTTGAAAGACGTTTTAAAATAGTAATACAAATTGTTTTATATTAAAAAGATTTATAAATTGATATTTATAAATTAAAAATATTGGAATTATAAAACAAGCTTTTATAAGAGTTAGAATGAATTATGAATGAATTTCACAAATGAATGAAATTTATGGGATTATAACGATGAAGTTATAAATAGGATTTTATAAATAGTAGATTTATAAAATTTGTAAAGGAAAACAAAATAAAATTCATAAAGTTATTAAAGGAATGGATTTGGATAAATAAATGAATCTTATAAGTTATAAGATTTATAAATTTGGAAAGTTTAAAGGAAAGATTTTGTAAACCAATAAACTATAAGTATTTAACTTATAATATGAAATTTTAGTATATCATTGAGATATAAAATTTAATAGATTTATAAAGGAAATTTATGAAAGGAAGTTGTTGTAAAATAAATAGAAATCGAATTTATAAACATTATTTTATCAATCCGCAACGACTTATTTTGATAAGTGAATTGTTGTAATTTATTTATGGAGTTATATTCATGTTTTAGACAGTGAATAATTCTTTAAAATAAAATGAATAGAAGTGATGAAATTTATTAACAAGTATATTCACGTTTTTGAATAGTGAATATTATGTTAAAGAAATTATTTTGGATGTGATGTTTGAAATAGGATTAAAACGATCTAAAGATGTTTTAAAAGGTGTTGAGATTCGAAACCATAGATTTCAACAATTATTGTTGAAATAGACGTTTTCGAAAAATAAAAGGAAATGGTGGACTATAACACTGTTGTTATAGTAAATGATTTCGAAAGGAAATATTTGGTATAGTATTGGGATTTATATATCTATTTTAATTTCGAATCCCTATACTAGTGATTTTGGGACGTCGTAACGATGTTTTACGTAACATTCGTTTTGGCCCAAATAAATATGTTTAAGTGAATGATTTCCTTAAAAAAATGAAATATATACTTAATTTCGATTAGGGTATATTAAATATTTTCTAAGTATAGAAAATAAAAAGATCTGTGAATTACTTATTTTTTTATAAGTATAGAAATGCTTTTCCAATATTAAGTGAATATTTTGAATTTATCTTTTTGAAGATAAATTGAAAATGAATATTAGAAATTGAAGGGAAATCGTATATTCATAAATATTTCGGAATGTAAATTCAATATAGAATTTATAAATGAAATTGGAAATTGGGTTTAAAAATAAATATTGATTTATGTTTAAAGAATGGAAAATGTATATCTTATAAAGATATTTTTGGGAAATAAATAATTTGGAAAATTATTTGGAATCTGGTGATGTTGGCATATCTATTGATAGTTCAATAACCGACTATCAATATTTACCTTTAAATAGGTATTTGTTGTGATTTATTTGAAATTGAATGCCACACTTATTTTTTTTAAAATAAGCGCTCATTATTCGGGTTAACCGGGAAAGGACCTTGGGGTCGTATAACCCATTCCGAATATGTGATACGTCGTTATGAATTGCATTCGAAGATCGGTGTTGAAGACCGGATATTTTCGAAAGCGAAAGGGTTTCTTATTGATTGTCTCTGCACTGGCTGATCCCCGGTATTGAGATCTCCATATGTGATGGGAAATCCGAACGTGATTAGAGATTATTCGGATTGCAAGGACTTCTTTGTAAGTGCCTTCGGTTCTGTTCGAGCCCGGAACAGACTTGTATGGATTGTGTGTCTGACATTACAAATTGAGATGTAAAGCCGATTTCTTTCAAATATATTTCTGTTGGTGGCGGAGAATTTATTCTCTTAGCTTAACACCCTTCTCTGAGACGTACGAGCTCAGAGGTTATATAGTTGAAGGTTATCAGCGATATACTCCCAATCTTGGTAATGTGACATACTGAGTGTAGCTGTAAATGATCATTGTGATGATTATTTGTGATAGGATCATTTATTTGATCGTCTATCTTGGTGATCATTTCTATGATCATTTGTTGACCCAAAGCACGGCTTTTTGTATAAAGTGTGTTTTTGTGGACGTGACTTCGTCGAGCCTCACAAACCGGTAATGGTCGAAACAGGAATTGTGCGGCAAGGTTTCCAGGGATCGCTTCCCTAGGGTATGACCATTCCTTCTAGAAAAGGGTAGTATCATGGTATGGAGCCCAGATACTTACTCATGTTGAAACACTTATTATTATGGTGTGATGTTGGTTAGAGAGCTCTCGTTTAAAGGTCCCAAAGGACCGGGGGTGGTATATCTGAGGGTTTGTAATATTCCTTGGGAAAAGGGATTCCCGGCTTTGTTTAGCGGAGAACGGTGGTTCTCGGGGCGTCCTTCCAGAGGCGTTTCCATATGGCAATGGGAAGTTCCTTGGCCTGGCCATTTGTTGGAAAATCCATTTTCCAAATACGAGCCTTGTACGGTTTTCGTTGTATTACCTGTCATGGAATATGGCGGTAACCCGTTATTGAACATGGTAGCTATAGTAGGCATAAGTGCGAAATGTCTATGCTGGCTAAGATTTATATCTTTATTTTCGAAATGAATATCTTCTACACTATGCACTAATAATAATATCAAAATTAATTAGATTTTAAATTTGTATCAAGCATCTTTGACTAACATAAGAAGAAATCTTCCCCAAATCTGCGTTTGCATTGTGTGTGTGGCGGGAGGTCTTATGGTAGTCCCATTTTTAAAAGCATTGCGAATTGATTTTTAAAAATATTCCTCTATTTTAATTTTAAAGAAAAATAAACTATTTTGAGTTCTCGCACCAGTCACATGACTGACTTGGAGTTTATTATTTTCCTTCCTAAACTCTGCGTGCCCACCAATTTTCACACGGGCAGTCAAGAATTAGGTTTATTAGGATATTCTGGAATTCAGGAGTCGCTGGAGGCAAGCTGGATAGCATGGCGTATTACTAGTATATAGTATTTCTTTTTCCGCTGTTGTTGTTGTTATTGTACACTCTGATGATATGATGTGATGTAATGTAATAACTGATATAGTTCTTTGTTTAAAGATTATTCATTTATCTATTATATGTTGTTCCGCTGTGAATTGTGAGATTCTTATGTTGTCCTGTTATTTCTGTTTCATTCTATTTTCTGTTTTCTTTTCTCTCTATTTTCTGTCTTCTACCTCTTTCTTTTTCTTTCCCTCTTTTTCTTTCTTAAAACCATAAGGGTTCGTATTTTCATTCACCTTGAGTTAATCAATGGAGATTAGTGTCTATTCAAGGAGTACGGATTTACGGTTCTTTACATTTGGTATCAGAGCTTATGGTTAAGCGACAACCATGGTTCTGTTGGGTATTACTCGTTAGAGATAGAGTCAGCAGTACTCTAGAATGAGTTTGAGTGTAATAATTGATATGAGCGCGTATTTGTTAGTGAATATAAAATTGTTTTTGGATCGGGTAAATAAGATAATTTTGCCCAAAACTATTTTGATAGAGAAGAAATGATTTTCTATGGATTATTATAGTATATGGTTGCATGATTGTTAGGAAGTGATAATATTGAATTATTATCATTAGTATATAAAATTAAACAAGAAATAAAATGGACTAATGAATTTGAATTTGAATTGGTTAAATAAAAGTTTAGTCGTAAGCTAAATTTGAAGATAAATTTGAATTTGTATATAAATTCAAGTAAGAAAAAGAAATAAATTGAAATTTCCTTTGTTAGTAATTCAGTAAATTCGAGATGAATTGAATATGGAAATTGAAATTAAAATGAATTAGTGAATGTACTAATTGAAAGGAATTAGTAAATAAAAGTTAATCGATAGAATTCAATATTTAGAATTGAGAATTGAATTCAAATAGAATTAAAATTGTGAATTAAATTCAAATAAAATTGAATGAAATGAATATGTAACTTCAATAGTGAAGTGAAAAACGTATAAGAACATATGTTGGAAATTTTGTAATAGAACTGGCAAAATAGTTTGAATGTTGGAATTGGATATTTTGGATGCTACTACTAGCAGGTTATACAGGTATATAAAGGGATTGAGATTTTGATTTCAAAGATAAAATTAAATGGCTCGACAAAAAGGTACGTATTTCAATTTCAGTATGAAATTTGATGATTTTCTTCTCTAGCCACTTGGCTTTCTCTTTTCTTTTTGATTCTGAGGGGCCGTGGTGCCATTTTGTAGTCGTACCGAGCTAGCCGCGCAAAGGAGACGCTGGCGAAATTTTTCGAAAATTTAGGGTGTTAGAAAAATTTTGAGAAATTTTGAAAGTTTGAAATTTGAATTTAAATTTAAATTGTTAGGTAAACAATATTGTTTGAAACCTATAATTGAAGTTGGAAAGCTAGTTGAAACGATAATGAATCTCTAGTAAAAAGATTTGTTTTAGTAAGTTGATAAAACTATTTGGATTGTGAAAAATAATAGACGGGATAGGGGCATTCTTCTTAACTTGTAATTTCGGGACGAAATTCTTTTAAGGGGGGAAGATTGTAACGACCCAGAATTTTTAATAATTAATTAGAGAATATTTAATTAATTTTAAATATTTGAATGATGGTTTGAATTGAATTTCAATTTTTCATAATGAATTTGGCGATTAAATTATAGAGTTTAATCTATTTGAAAGTTGAATAAAAATTTGAATCTTCAATTTTAAGCCAATTAAAAATATTTCAAAGGCTTGTAAAATTCATATTGATAATATTGAAAATTATAGGAGCTTCAGAATTGAAATTGAAAGTGAATTGTTCAGTTTTGAAATTAAATTGTTTGAATCGATATTCAAACATAGCCGTCCGAGGCACAGTCTCGGAATTCGACGAAACCAGTTCCATTGGGTCCGTAATATTGAATTATTACCGGATTTCAAATTTCTTATTTTTCTGAGTTGATATGTGAGCATACGACATATAAACGCGCCAAGATCAAATTGAATTCAAATTAAATTTAAAATTTAAAATGGTCAACGCACACCACTTTCGTCCTAAAATCATGCCTAGTATCACGCAGATGATCATGGAGGCAAGCACGTTCCCCCTGAAGCATCACGTTCCTTTGTCTCCTCCCCATTCCCTTTTAAATAATCACGCAACCATCCTCTTCAATTTTCAAAAGGGAAATCAAAAAAAAAATGGCCGCTACAAAGAAAAAAATAAATAAATCACCGAAGCCCAGAAATCAACAAAAATCACGAATTCGATCCTAATTCGTTCGCATTCAATGGAGGAGCGCGAGCGCAGGGAGGCGATGGCGGCGTGAGCGATGACGGCGGCGCGCGTGCTTGCGCGTGGGGGAGGCGCAGGCGGCTACTGGCGCGAGGCAGAGGGTGGATGCTGATGTAGGTTGCGACAGCGGCGGCGGCGAATCTCGAGCTCGCGACGGCAACGCGATATGGGCTGTCGCAATTCGAAGCAGCTCGTGTACGAGGCTTGGCCGAAGTCGATTTCGACTTCTTCGAGGAAGGCGAAGCGCTCGAGAGATGGAGCTGGGTTAGGCGGTGAAGCGAGCAAGGAAGGGTTCGCGATGGCATTCATTAGCAGTAAGGTATTTACAATTTATTTAATTCAATATAAATTTGAAAGATAGATATTACAGTAAGTTTTATAATCGAAATCTTTAAAGTTTGGATATTTTTGAGAATGCAGTAAAAAAAAAAGAACTTCTGTTATGAAAAAAAATAAAAAAATAAAAAAATAAAAAGAAGTTAGATTTTTAAAGTGAATATAGATCATCTCTTAGTTTATATAGTTTAAAGTAAACTAAAAGAATTAGTAGAAATAAATTTTAAAGGAAATTTAATTTTTAAATTTTTAGTTAAATATATTTATGAAAGGAAATGATTTAAAAAATTAAAAGCATTAGTTTAAAATATAAATCATTTGTTTAGAACTAAATCGATAGTTATTAATTTAAATAAATTTATAAACGAAAAAAAATTAATTGTTAGATTTGTTCAAATTTAAAATCGTTAAACAATTTAATCCATTGAAAAGAAATTGTTTTAAAAAGGAATTAGTTAGTTAAAATTAAATCTATTGAACGAAAATTGGTGATTTGAATTTTTCAAATATTAAAGAAAATCATGGGTTAATTTAAATTAAATTTACAAAAGGAGAATTTGTTCAAAATTTAATTGAAAGATAATAAAGATATTGTATAAAAAAGGAGGAGATTTGTTTAAAAAATAAAATTGGTTAGTTAAATAAATTTATCGAAAGAATTTGATTTAAAGATATTAATTTAAAGTAAAATAATTAGTTAAGATAAATTTATTTAAGAAGAGATTGGTTTAAATAAAACTATTGATTAATTAAACAATCAAGAACGAAATTTAATTTATTCGATTGATTCGAATATTAATAAATTGTGTAAATATTTATACAAGGTATAAATCAAGAGAAATCGAGTCAAGAAGGAAAAAGGGATTGCAAACGGGAATAAAGGTGAGAACTTCTCACTCAAAAGGAATTTTGTTGTTTATTTAAATTTTAAATAGTTAGATTTAAAATTGTTAGTTGTGTTGATTGAATGCTTGAATGATGATTATTATATATATATATATATATATATATTGGATGTGAATAGACCCTATACGCTGTTAGTAAGCGGAGGTTATTTATTACACACATATACCGCGATATTCCATCTCGAAGTGGAATTGGTATTATATTATATATATAGCAATATATATATTGGCATATGTATATATTGCAGTTGATTGATTTCCCGCATTTTTTTTAGCGGATGAGACCCTATTGCGCCGTTAGTAAGCGGATAATATTTTTATAAAATCCCATATACCGCGATATTCCACCTCGAAGTGGAATGGTATTGTGCTAATGTCTGTGGATGCAGGGAAACAGGTTGGAGGGATCCAATTGGATTCCTCACAAATATTTATTTGGTTTCATATATTGTGATATTTGATTGTTATCATGGATGATATATGATGTTTGAAAGTCGTGATTGACTATTGATGTGTTGCATCATCGGATCCAATTTTGAAGTTTAAAAATAATGATTTTGATTTCTAAAGTGATTCTTGGAAATATACGTTTATAAAATATTTTTGGAATTGATTCATTTAAATAAATAAACGTTATAATTTTAATATTATTATGATTTTTGAGAAATACAGTTAAAAGTTGATTTTTGAAAAATATGAGATTAATGATTTTATAAAATAGTTAAAACTGGGATTTCTGAATTTATTATAAGAAGTTTAAAAATAGGATTTATAAAATTTTTATTTTATAAATCAGAATGATGAAACTATAAAAGAGTTTAAAGATGTTTAAAGTAATAATATAAATTGATTTATATTAAAAGATTTATAAATTGATATTTATAAATTTAGAATATCTTGAATTATAAAACGAGCTTTTATAAGTGATAGAATGATTTGTAAATGAATTTCATAAAGGAATGAAATCTATAGAATTTATGAAATTTGATTATTTTATAAATTAAAATGATGAAATTTTAAGGAGTTGAAAGACGTTTTAAAATAGTAATACAAATTGTTTTATATTAAAAAGATTTATAAATTGATATTTATAAATTAAAAATATTGGAATTATAAAATGAGCTTTTATAAGAGTTAGAATGAATTATGAATGAATTTCACAAATGAATGAAATTTATGGGATTATAACGATGAAGTTATAAATAGAATTTTATAAATAGTAGATTTATAAAATTTGTAAAGGAAAACAAAATAAAATTCATAAAGTTATTAAAGGAATGGATTTGGATAAATAAATGAATCTTATAAGTTATAAGATTTATAAATTTGGAAAGTTTAAAGGAACGATTTTGTAAACCAATAAACTATAAGTATTTAACTTATAATATGAAATTTTAGTATATCATTGAGATATAAAATTTAATAGATTTATAAAGGAAATTTATAAAAGGAAGTTGTTGGAAAATAAATAGAAATCGAATTTATAAACATTATTTTATAAATCCGCAACGACTTATTTTGATAAGTGAATTGTTGTAATTTATTTATGGAGTTATATTCATGTTTTAGACAGTGAATAATTCTTTAAAATAAAATGAATAGAAGTGATGAAATTTATTAACAAGTATATTCACGTTTTTGAATAGTGAATATTATGTTAAAGAAATTATTTTGGATGTGATGTTTGAAATAGGATTAAAACGATCTAAAGATGTTTTAAAAGGTGTTGAGATTCGAAACCATAGATTTCAACAATTATTGTTGAAATAGACGTTTTCGAAAAATAAAAGGAAATGGTGGACTATAACACTGTTGTTATAGTAAATGATTTCGAAAGGAAATATTTGGTATAGTATTGGGATTTATATATCTATTTTAATTTCGAATCCCTATACTAGTGATTTTGGGACGTCGTAACGATGTTTTACGTAACATTCGTTTTGACCCAAACAAATATGTTTAAGTGAATGATTTCCTCAAAAAAAAAAAATATACTTAATTTCGATTAGGGTATATTAAATATTTTCTAAGTATAGAAAATAAAAGGATCTGTGAATTACTTATTTTTTTATAAGTATAGAAATGCTTTTCCAATATTAAGTGAATATTTTGAATTTATCTTTTTGAAGATAAATTGAAAATGAATATTAGAAATTAAAGGGAAATCGTATATTCATAAATATTTCGGAATGTAAATTCAATATAGAATTTATAAATGAAATTGGAAATTGGGTTTAAAAATAAATATTGATTTATGTTTAAAGAATGGAAAATGTATATCTTATAAATATATTTTTGGGAAATAAATAATTTGGAAAATTATTTGGAATCTGGTGATGTTGGCATATCTATTGATAGTTCAATAACCGACTATCAATATTTACCTTTAAATAGGTATTTGTTGTGATTTGTTTGAAATTGAATGCCACACTTATTTTTTTAAAATAAGCGCTCACTATTCGGGTTAACCGGGAAAGGACCTTGGGGTCGTATAACCCATTCCGAATATGTGATACGTCGTTATGAATTGCATTCGAAGATCGGTGTTGAAGACCGGATATTTTCGAAAGCGAAAGGGTTTCTTATTGATTGTCTCTGCACTGGCTGATCCCCGGTATTGAGATCTCCATATGTGATGGGAAATCCGAACGTGATTAGAGATTATTCGGATTGCAAGGACTTCTTTGTAAGTGCCTTCGGTTCTGTTCGAGCCCGGAACAGACTTGTATGGATTGTGTGTCTGACATTACAAATTGAGATGTAAAGCCGATTTCTTTCAAATATATTTCTGTTGGTGGCGGAGAATTTATTCTCTTAGCTTAACACCCTTCTCTGAGACGTACGAGCTCAGAGGTTATATAGTTGAAGGTTATCAGCGATATACTCCCAATCTTGGTAATGTGACATACTGAGTGTAGCTATAAATGATCATTGTGATAATTATTTGTGATAGGATCATTTATTTGATCGTCTATCTTGGTGATCATTTCTATGATCATTTGTTGACCCAAAGCACGGCTTTTTGTATAAAGTGTGTTTTTGTGGACGTGACTTCGTCGAGCCTCACAAACCGGTAATGGTCGAAACAGGAATTGTGCGGCAAGGTTTCCAGGGATCGCTTCCCTAGGGTATGACCATTCCTTCTGGAAAAGGGTAGTATCATGGTATGGAGCCCAGATACTTACTCATGTTGAAACACTTATTATTATGGTGTGATGTTGGTTAGAGAGCTCTCGTTTAAAGGTCCCAAAGGACCGGGGGTGGTATATCTGAGGGTTTGTAATATTCCTTGGGAAAAGGGATTCCCGGCTTTGTTTAGCGGAGAACGGTGGTTCTCGGGGCATCCTTCCAGAGGCGTTTCCATGTGGCAATGGGAAGTTCCTTGGCCTGACCATTTGTTGGAAAATCCATTTTCCAAATACGAGCCTTGTACGGTTTTAGTTGTATTACCTGTCATGGAATATGGCGGTAACCCGTTATTGAACATGGTAGTTATAGTAGGCATAAGTGCGAAATGTCTATGCTGGCTAAGATTTATATCTTTATTTTCGAAATGAATATCTTCTACACTATGCACTAATAATAATATCAAAATTAATTAGATTTTAAATTCGTATCAAGCATCTTTGACTAACATAAGAAGAAATCTTCCCCAAGTCTGCGTTTGCATTGTGTGTGTGGCGGGAGGTCTTATGGTAGTCCCATTTTTAAAAGCATTGCGAATTGATTTTTAAAAATATTCCTCTATTTTAATTTTAAAGAAAAATAAACTGTTTTGAGTTCTCGCACCAGTCACATGACTGACTTGGAGTTTATTGTTTTCCTTTCTAAACTCTGGGTGCCCACCAATTTTCACACGGGCAGTCAAGAGTTAGGTTTATCAGGATATTCTGGAATTCAGGAGTCGCTGGAGGCAAGCTGGATAGCATGGCGTATTACTAGTATATAGTATTTTTTTTTCCGCTGTTGTTGTTGTTATTGTACACTCTGATGATATGATGTGATGTAATGTAATAACTGATATAGTTCTTTGTTTAAAGATTATTCATTTATCTATTATATGTTGTTCCGCTGCGAATTGTGAGATTCTGATGTTGTCCTGTTATTTCTGTTCCGTTTTATTTTCTGTTTTCTTTTCTCTCTATTTTCTCTCTTCTACCTCTTTCTTTTTCTTTCCCTCTTTTTCTTTCTTAAAACCATAAGGGTTCGTATTTTCATTCACCTTGAGTTAATCAATGGAGATTGGTGTCTATTCAAGGAGTACGGATTTACGGTTCTTTACAATTTATTAGAGATTCATTATCATTTCAACTAGCTTTCCAACTTCAATTATAGGTTTCAAAGAATATTGTTTTCCTAACAATTCAAATTTAAATTTTAAACTTTCAAATTTTCTCAAAATTTTTCTAACACCCTAAATTTTCGAAAAATTTCGCCAGCGTCTCCTTTGCACGGCTAGCTCGGTACGACTACAAAATGGCACCACGGTCCCTCAGAATCAAAAAGAAAAGAGAAAGCCAAGTGGCTGGAGAAGAAAATCACCAAATTTCATACTGAAATTGAAATACATACCTTTTTGTCGAGCAATTTAAATTATCTTCAAAATCAAAATCCCAATTCCATTTCTTTTAATACACCTGTATATCCTGCTAGTCATAATATCCAATTCCAACATTCAAACCATTTTGCCAATTCCATTACAAAATTTCCAACATATGCTTTTTATACATTTTTACTTCACTATTGAAGTTACATATTCATTTTCATTCAATTTTACATTTCAATTCAATTCACAATTTAAATTCCATTCGAATTTAATTCTCAATTCTAAATATTGAATTCTATCGATTAACTTTCATTTGCTAATTCATATTACTACTTTAAATTAGTTTCATTCGCTAATTCATTTCAATTTTTAATTTCCATATTCAATTCATTTCGAATTTACTTAATTACTAACAAAGAGAATTTCAATTTATTTCTTTTACTTACTGGAATTTATATACAAGTTCAAATTTATCTTCAAATTTAGCACACGACTAAACTTTTAATTTAACCAATTCATTAGTCCAAGAATTAATAATTTATCAAGTTAGTTTACTTGAATTCAATCCATTTTATTTTATTTAATTCCATATACTAATGATAATAATTCAATATTATCACTTCTTAACAATCATGCAACCATATACTATAATTATTCATAGAAAAATCATTTCTTTTCTATACAAAAATAGTTTTGGGCAAAATTATCTTATTTACCCGATTCAAAAACAATTTTATATTCACTAACAAATACGCGCTCATATCTATTATTACACTCAAACTCATTCTAGAGTACTACTGACTCTATCTCTAATGAGTAACACCCAACATAACCATGGTTGTCGCTTAACCATATGCTCTGATACCAAATATAACGTTTCCGATTTTTCGTTGCCGAAAAACCGAAATGTTAGGGTTTAAGAAGAAGAAAAAGAGAGAAGAAGAGAGAAGATAGAAAATAAAGAGAAAAGAAAATAGCAGATAGAAAACAACAGAACAATAACAGAATCTCACAATCGCAGCGGAACAACATATAATAGATAAATGAATAATCTTTAAACAAAGAACTATATCAGTTATTACATTACATTACATCATATCATCAGAGTGTACAACAACAAACAAACAGCGAAAAAAGAAGTACTATATATAGTAATACGCTATGCCATCCAGCTTGCCTCCAGCAACTCCTGAATTCCAAATATCCTGATAAACCTAACTCTTGACTGCCCGTGTAGAAATTGGTGGGCACCCAGAGTTTAGGAAGGAAAACAATAAACTCCGAGTCAATCATGTGACTAGTGTGGGAACTAAAACAGTTTATTTTTTTCTTTAAAATCAAAATAGAGGAATATTTTTTAAAGTCAATTCGAAATGCTTTTTTTTAAAATGAGACTACCATAAGACCTCCCGCCACACACACAATGCAAACGCAGACTTGGAGGAGATTTCTTCTTATGTTAGTCAAAGACGCTTGATACGTATTAAAAGAAAACATTTGATATTATTACTAGTGCATAGTGTAGAAAACATTTCGAAAGTAGAATATAAATCTTAGCCAGCATAGGTACCATTATAGTATGCTTACTATAGCTACCATATTAAATGGCAGGTTCTACAACTAAAACCGTACAAGTCTCGTATTGTGTAACGACCCGTAAATTTTCGATAATTAAAATAGTTAATTTAATAAGATTTCGTGATTTAGTGTTAGAAAAAAAAATTTGTAATTCGGTTGGTTAATAATAATTGGAATGAATTGCAACAATAATTATCCAAGTAATGAAAAATAAAACTACTTAGTGAATGCCTTTGAAATCAAAAGTTGAATAGGATAATAAATGTTGAAGTCATTGTGTACAATAGAGTAATTGATTGATTGATAAGTAAAATCTATTTAAAAATCAAATATCGAATATTGAGCCGGTAAATTGTTTAAATTAAATATTTAAAACTTATTGAATAATTGAATAATGGGACTTGAATAACTGTTTTAATGAAAATGGTTGTTCTACAATTTGAATTTGTTAAATTTTATAAGTTCGCTTTGAATATTTCAAAAGATAGTGATTTAAGCATAATCAAATTTGTTTAAATTTAATATTACAAATGTTTGAATAATTGAATTTCGAATTTGATATGATTAATTTGATATTGAAATTTAATATATGAAAGTAGAGTAAATAATTGAAATTTGATTTAATATGATTCAAATTGGTTTCCAAGTGAATGTCAGTAATATTGGGATTATAATAGAGTTAATAAGATTTTAAAATTGGAATTTATTGGATAAATTAAATAACGGGTTTAATATGATTAAAAATGATTTGTAAAATTTAACTTTATCATATTAAAATTAGAATGTTGTTGTAGAACTTTTAAAATCGAATTAAAAGTAAATTTATGAAAATTGAATATTTTAATATTTAATTATCGACTGAAAAATAGCCAATTTTCGAACAGTCTCAGAATTGAACGAAACTAGTTCCATTGGATCCGTAATAGTTAGTTATTATCGGATTTCAATTTTCGTAGCAATCGGAGTTGTCGTTTGACCGTGGCAGCCCGAAACGTATCGAAATTGTTTAATATTAATTTAACGAGTTAAAATAGTCATTTTTTAAACAGTCTCGGATTTCGATGAAACCAGTTTCATCAGATCCATAATGTGATATTATTGTAAGATTTCAAATTTCGTATCAATCGGATTTATCGTTTGTCCGGGGCGAGCCAAAACGCATCGAAATCGGTTTAAATCGGTTTAATTTAAATGGATCGTTTAATTCCATATCTCGCACAGATGATCGAATTAGCTTCCGAAACCTATTCCATTGTGTCCGGAACACGGGATAAACCCTAGGAACGTCAGTTACCGCGCGTAAATCGGAGTTCGGGAATCCCGGACGAATAGTATTTGTCGTTGCCTTTAAATAGCCTTTTTCCACAAAAATAATATAAAAAAAAGGTGAGAAACCCTAGTTAATGGCCGTCCCCCACCTCTATTATCATCGGCCAGAAAATCGTATTCTGTCTCCTCCAAATCCTCCAAATCCATGCATCGATTCGCAAAACCCCCAACTGGAAAGTCGGAGAGTAGCTCGAGTTCTACAAAGTGAACGGTAGTGATGGATTTTAATCAAGTGGTTTGACGGCAAAATGATGATGAACGTGTGTCGTTCAATCGCGTTTTTCGAGCTACTTGGGGGACCGAGTTTCAAGGGGTTGCGACCGAGGGTGGTGCTAGCGTGGGCGGTCATGGTGATGGCCTCTGATCATCTTCGTTTCGCTTGAAGAGGTTGAGTGATTTAGGGTTTGCATCGTGATATTGGGTTGTGCGTACGCAAGGGAGCTGGGAGTTCTCGCGTGTGAGAAGAAGAAGCGTGGGCCGTGTGATCTGCAGAGTGTAGGGCCGTGATTAAAGGTTGTGAGAATATGGGGAAATTGTTAATTTAAATTTTATTAAATTCGTGTTAACTTCTAGATATCATATCTTATTCATACGAGGTCGGATTCGGGCGAAACTTTTTGCTTTGGAATCGTATGGACGTGCTCTACGCGATGCAACTGGATTGGAATCGTTTGGAGATCATTAAAATTTTGGGTTAAATCGAACGTCGTTCGATTTGATTTAAAATCGTAAAAATCAAGGTGAGCATTTTATAACGCTCACACCGTACTAAATATCTTTATGCTAGTTAAATTGACATTATGAAGTGATATGAATTTTATTTGTCGTTGTTTGGTATAAATTTAATTGTCATATAGCTTGTTATTTGAATTAACCGTTGAAAAATTAAATTGACAGTTAAATTGAAATTAAAATTGAATGGCGGTTAAATTACCTGACATTGATAACTATGAAACTGCCATGAATTGTATTGTTTATTGGATGATGTATTTTGATGGATGCTATTGGTTGATAATTGAATGTTTGGACGTTTATTTGCTTATATATATCCTGTTATGCATACATATGATACTGTGATTTAATTTAAGTAATATATATTCATCCCTGACATTTAATTGAAATAAATAACTACTTGGCCATAGGATAGAAAATTTTATACGGACACCGAATTGGCTAAATTAATAATTTTGAAATCGGCAATTTGAAATCTATTTAAATGTTTTGATTTAAAAGTTATAAATAGAAATCGATTTATAGAAATTGAATTCATCGGAAATTTATTTTGGAATGTTGAAATAAATTTTGGTTAAAGGAATTTTATTAAATAATTAAGTTGAGACTTTAAATTTGAAAATTAGATATGATTGAATGTTGAAAATTGATTTGTTTAAAGATTTAACCTCAAATTCGAGCTTATATAAACCATTTTGAATACTTAAACTATTTTAATCTATTTTAAATCTATTTAACCCAATTTAAATTATTTTAAACTAAATTTATCTATTTCAAATCCATTTTAAGATTTTAAGTATTTTTAACTATTTTAATTATTTAAAACTACTTTTAAACTACTTAAAACTATTTTCTAAATTCTAAGCTGGTCAATAAAGTGGAATGTTATATTTAAAATCTTGAATTTAAAATACGAATTGAGTTAAATGAAGTTGCAACCTAAATTGAAATTCGAAATGATTTTGAAATCGAAATGAGACATTGATGCGAAAATTGATTTTTGAAACGGAATCTGACATTTGAATAGATACGATGATATTTGAAATGGATTTGATTTTGAAGCAAATATGATATTTTGATATCAATTATGAATCGATTTGAAATGTAAAAGAGCCAACGGTGTAATAATACGTAGTTATTGAAGAGACTGGGATCGGATATGGACATACTCTCTCTCGATACCGAAAACCACTTTAATAACTATTATACGCGGAGTGATGATCCAGAATGAAGTGGATGGTTTGGTGAACGCGTTGTCTGAAGAAAGAGAACGATTATTGGATGACCCATGACATGACTAAAACAGGAGCCGCGCCGGGCCATTGAGGTTCGCCACCTCTAGCGGACACACTTCTTCGATACCATATCTATTACATTTGTGATGCGATTTGGGTGCACCCCTTGATTTCGGAGTGTTGTTTCGCGGTGTTGGGGTAGCTGCTGGCTATGCCCAACATCAGTCCGGATCACGCAACTACTAGTATCCTAGTTGGTATCGCCTCATGTACCTTGTCATACTGATTATCCTATTCACGACCACTACGTTTTGATTTATACCTTGAGTATATGGATTGCCCTCTGGTGACTTCCGGTTTTGGGGAAACTACGGTCTTGTATATGCTTTTGGGAATATAAAATGTGTTAAGGGGGATTATGTGTAAGGACCTGATTCTTCGTCTTCTGAAAACTGACATCAATACGTTCACTGTATCAACTGCCGAGTAATCGGTTGCCGAAAAACCGAACACTTAGGGTTTTAAAGAAAAAGAAAAAGGGAGAAGGAGATAGAGAAAGATAGAAAATGGGGAGGAAAGAAAATAGAAAATAGAACGGAATAGAAAATAACAGCAGAACAATAACAGAATCTCACAATTCGCAGCGGAACAACATATAATAAATAAATGAATAATCTTTAACAAAGAACTATATCGGTTATTACATTTCATACATTACATTTCATTACATCATATCATCAGAGTGTACAACAACAAACAACATCAAACAGTGCAGCGGAAAAAGAAATACTATATACTAGTAATACGCCATGCCATCCATCTTGCCTTCAGCAACTCCAGAATATCCAGAATATCCTGATAAACCTTAACTCTTGACTGCCCGTGTGGAAATTGGTGGGCACCCAGAGTTTAGGAAGGAAAACAATAAACTCCGAGTCAGTCATGTGACTGGTGTGAGAACCCAAAACAGTTTATTTATCTTTAAAATCAAAATAGAGGAATATTTTTAAAGTCAATTCGCAATGCTTTTAAAAATGAGACTACCATAAGGCCTCCCGCACACACACACAATGCAAACGCAGAATCGGAGGAGATTTCTCCTTATGATAGTCAAAGATGCTTGATACGCATTAAAAAGAACATTTGATATTATTATTAGTGCATAGTGTAGGAAAAATTCATTTCGAAAATAGAATATAAATCTTAGCCAACATAGACATTTCGAACTATGCCTACTATAGCTACCATCCAAACAGTGGTGACCACCATAAGTGAATGGCAGGTTCTACAACTAATACTGTAACGACCTAGGATTTTTAATAATTAAAATATGAATATTTAATTAATTTTAAATATTAATAAGTGAATTTATAAGTCAAATAAATTTTTATTTGAATTTTTGAATTTAATTGGATAATTAAATCGATAATTTAATATGTTAAATTATGGAAATAATTGAAAATTGGGTTAAATATGATTGAAAATGATTTGTAAAATTTTATTTTATCATATGGAAGTTAGAACGATATTTTAGAACTTTTAAAATCGAATTAAAAGTTAATTTGTGAAAATTGAATATTTTAATATTTAAATCGACTAGTGAAAATAGCCAATTTTTGAACAGTCTCAGAATTGAACGAAACCAGTTCCATTGGATCCGTAATAGTTAGTTATTACCGGATTTCAATTTTCGTGTCAATCGGAGCTATCGTTTGATCGTAGCAGCTCGAAACGCATCGAATTATTTTTAATTTAAATTTGGCGAGTCAAAATAGCCATTTTTCAAAAAGTCTCGGATTTCGACGAAACCATTTTCATCGGATCCGTAATGTGATATTATTGTAAGGTTTCAAATTTCAAGTCAATTGGATTTACGGTTTGTCCGGTACAAATTAAAACGCCTAGAAATCGACTTAAATCGGTTTAATTCAAATTGAACGTTTACAGCCATAACTCGCACAGATGTCCGAATTAGCTTCCGAAACCTGTTCCATTGTGTCCGGAACGCGGGATAAACCCTAGAAACGCTAGTTACGGCGCGTAAATCGGAGTTCGGAAATTCCGGATTGAATAGTGTTTGAGAAAACTCTATAAATGGACCAAAATTATCACAAAAAAATAAGAAAAATATGGCTAGGGTTTTATGAACATAGCCAGGCCGCCTCTTATGAAATCAATGGCCGAAACATCTCGACCTTCCTCCCTCTTTTTCATTCAATCCATCAGTAATTAGGCAAAAGTTTCAACTAGGAAAACGAAGAGCATCGAGAGCTCTACAAATCTATACGGAGTTGATGGGTTTTCGTGCATCGGGGAGGCAAGGATTTGGCCGCGTTCGTGGTCATTTGCGTGCGCAATTGCACGTGGCAGGGGGGACCGAGCTCTGAGATATTTGGGGCGGTGGCGTGAGTGGAGACGAGCTTCGAAATGGCGCCTGCCGATCGTCATCAAGTGGCTTGGTTTGGCCGCGTGCTTTAGGGTTTAGAGGCGGCTTGGGTTCTTTGGTTGCGTACTGGGAACGAACGGAGGGGGGAAGAAGGAAAGGAGCGGCTATGATTTGCAGAAGCTAGGATGGAGGGCTTGGATCAGTTAGGTTTAGATTTGAAAATGAGAATTGTAATTTATATATATATATATATAATTTCGTGCAAACTTTAAAATATTGTATCTTTTTCATACGAGGTCGAAAACGCGCGAAACAAGAAACGTTGGAATCGTATGGACGAGCACTACGCGATGGAATTGGATTGGAATCGTTTGGAGTTAGTGAGAATTTTGGGTAAAATTAAACGTCCGTTTAATTTTATTCGAAATAAATCGCTAAAACGAAAATAAAACCAAGGTGAGAACTTCTCACTCAATCGAATCAGTTTCGATTTTATTTTAAATAGTTAGATTTAAAATATTTGAATGCATGTTTGAATGATGATTGATATCTATTAATTGTTAAAATAGACATTATACGCCGTTAGTAAGCGGATGTTATTTAATAAAAACATATACCGCGAATATTTCATAAACAGTGAAATTAGTATTATATATATAATATCAATATATATATATTGGCATATGTATATATTGCAGTTGTTGATTTCCCGCATTTTTTTGTTTAGCGGATGAGACCCTATTGCGCCGTTATTAAGCGGATAATATTTAAATCCCATATACCGCGATAATTTCGTACTGGAGCGAAATTGGTATTGTGCTAATGTTTTTAGATGCAGGAAAACAGGTTGGAGGGATCCAACAGGATTCCTCAACAGTTTTTATTTGATTTCAGATATTTTGATATTTGATGGATTTTCATATTGATATATGATATCGTTGTTGTCGTGATTGACTATTTGGTGTGTAGCATCATTGGGCCAAATTGGGAATTTTAAAATGATTTCAAAGTGATTTTTGAAAGTATACGTTTATAAAATAATTTTGGAATTGATCCATTTTAAATAAATAAACGTTATAATTTTTAATGGTATAAAAATTATGATTTTTGAGAAATATAGTTAAAAACTGATTTTTGAGAATATGATGCTATTGAGTTTATAAAATAGTTTAATCGAGATATTTTAGAATTATTGTGAAAAGTTTAAATATAGGATTTATAAAATTTAATTATTTTATGAATCAAAATGGTGAAATAATAAAGGAGATAAAGTCGTTTTAAAGAATAATATAAATTGATTTATATTAAGAGATTTATAAATGGATATTTATAAATTGAAATATTGACATTATAAAACGAGTTTTTATAAGTGTTTGAATGAAGTAAAAATGAATTTCATTAATGAATGAAATTTATAGGATTATAAACAGTGAAGTTATAAATGAAATTTTATAAACAGTAGGTTTATAAAATTTATAAAGTTATTGAAAGAATGGAGTTTTGATAAATAAACGAATCTTATAAGTTATAAGATTTATAATTATGAAGTTCAAAGGAACGATTTTAGTAACGAATAAATTATAAGTATTTAACTTATAATATGAACGTTTAGTTTATAATTTAGTTATAAACTGGAATAGGTTAATAAAAGAATTTATAAAAAGGAAGTTTTTATAAATAAATAGAAATGGAATTTAAAAACGTTGTTTTATAAATTCGAAATGACTTATTTTGATAAGTAAATTATTATAACTTATGTATGGAGTTATATTCACGTTTTTAGACCGTGAATAATCCTTTGAAATAAAATGCATAGAATTGATGAAATTTGTTAACGTAGTATATTCACGTTTTTGAATAGTGAATAATACGTTAAAGAAATGTTTAGAATGTGAATGTTTTAAATAGAATTAAAACGATCTAACGATGTTTTAAAATGTGTTGAGATTCGAAACCATAGATTTCAACATTTATTGTTGAAATAGATGTTTCGTGAAATAAAAGGAAATGGTGGACTATAACACTGTTGTTATAGTAAATGATTTCCGAAAGGAAATGTTTTGTATAGTATTGGGATTTATATATCTATTTTAAATTCGAATCCCTATACTAGTGATTTTGGGTTGTCGTAACGATGTTTTACGCAACATTCGTTTTGGCCCAAATAAATATGTTAAGAGAATGATTTCCTTAATAGAATGAAATATATACTTAATCTCGATTTAAGTATATTGAATATTTTCTAAATGTTGAAAATAAAAAGATTTGTGAATTACTTATTGAATAAGTATGGAATTGTTTTTCCAATATGAAGTGAATAATTAAAATTTATCTTTTTGAAGATAAATTGAAAATGAATAATTGAAATCGAATATTCATAGATATTTTGGATTATAAATTCACTAAGGAATTTATAAAAGAAAGTGGAATTTGTTTAAAAATAAATAGTGATTTATTTTTGAAGTATGAAATAATATATCTTGTAAAGATATTTTGGAAAATAAATAATTTTGGAAAATTATTTGGAATCTGGTGATGTGTGCATATCAATTGATAGTTCAATAACCGACTATCAATATTTCCCTTTGAATGGGTATTTGATGTGATTTGTTGAATTTGAATGTCACACTTATTTTTGAATAAGCGCTCACTATTCGGGTTAACCGGGAAAGGACCATGGGGTCGTATAACCCATTCCGAATATGTGATACGTTGTTGTGAATTGCATTTGAAGATCGGTGTTGAAGACCGAGTATTTGCGAAAGCGATAGGATGACCTATCGATTTTCTCTGCACTGGGTAGCTCCTGGTATAGAGATCTCCTAAGTGATGGGAAATTCGATCGGGATTGTGAATACCCGGATTGCAAGGGCTTCGTAAGAAGTGCCTTCGGTTTTGTTCGAGCCCGGAACAGACTTGTATGGATTGTATGTCTGACATTACAAGTTGAGATATAAAGCCGATTTCTTTCAAATATATTTCTGTTGGTGGCGGAGAATTTATTCTTTTAGCTTAACACCCTTCTCTGAGACGTACGTGCTCAGAGGTTATATAGTTGAATGTTATCAGCGATATATTCCCAGTTTGGTAATGTGATATGCTGAGTGATGCTGAAATGATCATTGTGTTGATTATTTGTGATAGGATCGTTTATTTGATCGTCTATCCTTGTGATCATTGTGTTGATCATTTGTTGACCCAAAGCATGGCTTTTGTATAAAGTATGTTTTTGTGGACGTGACTTCGTCGAGCCTCACACCCTGTGAATGGTCAAAACAGGAAAGAAGCAGCAAGGTTATGAGGGGTAGCACCCTTTAGGATGTGTCCATTTCCTTCTGGAAAAGGGTGGTATCATGGTATGGAGCCCAGATACTTACTCATGTTGAAAACACTTTGTTATGATTGTGTGAATTGATTACGAGCGCTCGGTGATAAAGGTCCCAAAGGACCGGGGGATGGCATATTCGGTCAGTTATTACTCAGTTAGGGGTAACCCGGCCTTGTGTTGGTAGAGATCCGGTTTGGTTCTCGGGGATGTCCATCCAGAGGCATTCTCATGTGGCAATGGGAAGTTCCTTGGCCTGACCATTTGTTGGAAACCCAAAGAAACAATACGTAACTTGTACGGTTTTAGTTGTATAACCTGCTATGGAATGTGGCGGTAACCTGCTATTGAACATAGTTAGCTATAGTAGGCATATGATAATGGTCGTATGTTGGCTAAGATTTATATTCTACTTTTGAAATAAATTTTTCCTACACTATACACTAATAATAATATCAAATGTCTTTTAAATGCGTATCAAGCATCTTTGACTATCATAAGGAGAAATCTCCTCCGATTCTGCGTTTGCATGTGTGTGTGTGCGGGAGGCCTTATGGTAGTCTCATTTTTAAAAGCATTGCGAATTGACTTTAAAAATATTCCTCTATTTTTGATTTTAAAGATAAATAAACTGTTTTGAGTTCTCACACCAGTCACATGACTGACTTGGAGTTTATTGTTTTCCTTCCTAAACTCTGGGTGCCCACCAATTTCCACACGGGCAGTCAAGAGTTAGATTTATCAGGATATTCTGGATTTGCTGGAGGCAAGCTGGATGGCATGGCGTATTACTAATTATATAGTATTTCTTTTTCCGCTGTTTGTTTGATATGGTATACTCTGATGATATGATGAAATGAAATGTAATGTAATGTAATAACTGATATAGTTCTTTGTTTAAAGATTATTCATTTATTATTATATGTTGTCCCGCTGCGAATTGTGAGATTCTGATGTTGTTCTGTTGTTTTCTGTTCCGTCCTATTTTCTTCTGTGTTCCATTTCTGTTCTATCCTCTTTTCTTTCTATTTTAAAATTTTCTACCTTCTATTCTGTTTTCTATTCTCTCTAATTTCTATTTTCTATTTCTATTCCCTCTATCTTCTACCTTTTTCTCTCTTCTTCTCTTCTCTTTTCATAAATTCTTTTTAAAAACCCATAACATTTCGGTTTTTCGGCAACGAAAAATCGCGATCGTTACATTTGGTATCAGAGCATATGGTTAAGCGACAACCATGGTTCTGTTGGGTATAATTCATTAGAGATAGAGTCAGTAGTACTCTAGAATGAGTTTGAGTGTAATAATAGCTATGAGAGCGTATTTGTTAGTGAATATAAAATTGTTTTATATTGTGATGATTGGTTTGTTGAGTGGTATATGAACCTTCGTCAGCGTGGTCTCGACAACTATGCCGAAGGGGTTTCTAAACACTTGAATAGAACAATTCGACATAATATTGATTTTAAAATTGGGTAAATGAAATAATTTTACTTGATTATATTTTTATATATAAAGGAATAATTTTTCAGAATTATAAAAGTGTATATAAGTTGATTGTTAGGTTGATTGAATAATTTAAATTAAAGGATAATTGTATAAGAAAAAAAAAGAATTATAAGAATTGAATTATAATTAAAGTGATTTACAATTGTGAAATAAACTTATATATATAAGAAGTGAAACTATATGAATATATTTATGAATATGAGTTGTAAATATAAAAATGAATTGAGTTATATAAATGAAATTCAACTTTTATAATTGAATTGAATGAATGGATTGAATGTAAGTCAATTAAATGTAAATTTAAGTTGATATGAAATAATGAATATAAGTGTTAATTCATTGAAATCAAATGTTATTGGAAGTTGAATAAATTGAATGGAAGTCAATTTAATTAAAGGTGTTAAACCAAATTGAATGAATATAAGCAAAGGAATTTGGTTGTAATTGATATACATTGGTTGTTATATGATTGTTAATTGATTGTATATAATTCATTAAGTATTAATGAAATTGAATTAATGGAATTGAAAGCTAAAGTAATTGGAATTCAATTGGAAGTTAAGTGAATCTTGAATAAAATTGAATTTGATTTGGAAGTGAACCAACTTGAATATGAATTAGTGAATATTAACTAATTGAAAATGAATGAAAGTTGATAAAATCCAATGTTGATAAATCAAATGTGAATTAATTTGAAAACCAATTCGTTGAATATTAATGAGAATATGAATGAATATTTATTGGTTATGGATGTTAGTTAGTTGATGTTTGCTTTTGTTTCAAATTGCTATGTTGACATATATAGTTATTATGTTATTACATGATGTGTATTGATACTATTTTCTACATGCATGATTCTCATGTTGTTTGTTGAGTAATTAGTAGGTGCGGATCGCGTTTGCTTCGCATTTGGAGCTCGCTTTTGCGCTATATTAGCCGTATATGCTAGCTAATAAAATATAAGGTACATATCTCGGATTACATACCGTACTTTTACACTTTTTTCCCTTCGGGATGCCTCATTACTTGATGAGATGTATATTTGTGATATATATACTGTCATTTTTTTTTCAGATCGAGCCGCGCAAAGGAGACTATGGCGAATTTTTCCGAAAATTTAAGGCGTTAGAAAAATTTTGAGAAAATTTTGAAAACTTTAACTTTGAATTGGAATTGAAAGTTAAACTATAGTAGTTTGGTTTTGAAAAAGATAACTAAGTACGATTTTGAAAACTTAGTAAGTATTGTAAGAAGTTTAACTATGGATTTATGGAAAATTAATAAATTCTATAACTTTTCTTACTTGTAATTTCGGGACGAAATTCTTTTAAGTGGGGAAGATTGTAACAACCCAGGATTTTTAATAATTAAAATATGAATATTTAATTAATTTTAAATATTAATAAGTGAATTTATAAGTCAAATAAATTTTTATTTGAATTTTTGAATTTAATTGGATAATTAAATCGATAATTTAATATGTTAAATTCTGGAAATAATTGAAAATTGGGTTAAATATGATTGAAAATGATTTGTAAAATTTTATTTTATCATATGGAAGTTAGAACGATATTTTAGAACTTTTAAAATCGAATTAAAAGTTAATTTGTGAAAATTGAATATTTTAATATTTAAATCGACTAGTGAAAATAGCCAATTTTTGAACAGTCTCAGAATTGAACGAAACCAGTTCCATTGGATCCGTAATAGTTAGTTATTACCGGATTTCAATTTTCGTGTCAATCGGAGCTATCGTTTGATTGTAGCAGCTCGAAACGCATCGAATTATTTTTAATTTAAATTTGGCGAGTCAAAATAGCCATTTTTCAAAAAGTCTCGGATTTCGACGAAACCAGTTTCATCGGATCCGTAATGTGATATTATTGTAAGGTTTCAAATTTCAAGTCAATTGGATTTATGGTTTGTCCGGCACAAATTAAAACGCCTAGAAATCGACTTAAATCGGTTTAATTCAAATTGAGCGTTTACAGCCATAACTCGCACAGATGTCCGAATTAGCTTTCGAAACCTGTTTCATTGTGTCCGGAACGCGGGATAAACCCTAGAAACGCTGGTTACGGCGCGTAAATCGGAGTTCGGAAATTCCGGATTGAATAGTGTTTGAGAAAACTCTATAAATGGACCAAAATTATCACAAAAAAATAAGAAAAATATGGCTAGGGTTTTATGAACATAGCCAGGCCGCCTCTTATGAAATCAATGGCCGAAACATCTCGACCTTCCTCCCTCTTTTTCATTCAATCCATCAGTAATTAGGCAAAAGTTTCAACTAGAAAAACGAAGAGCATCGAGAGCTCTACAAATCTATACGGAGTTGATGGGTTTTCGTGCATCTGGGAGGCAAGGATTTGGCCGCGTTCGTGGTCATTTGCGTGCGCAATTGCACGTGGCAGGGGGGACCGAGCTCTGAGATATTTGGGGCGGTGGCGTGAGTGGAGACGAGCTTCGAAATGGCGCCTGCCGATCGTCATCAAGTGGCTTGGTTTGGCCGCGTGCTTTAGGGTTTAGAGGCGGCTTGGGTTCTTTGGTTGCGTACTGGGAACGAATGGAGGGGGGAAGAAGGAAAGGAGCGGCTATGATTTGCAGAAGCTAGGATGGAGGGCTTGGATCAGTTAGGTTTAGATTTGAAAATGAGAATTGTAATTTATATATATATATATAATTTCGTGCAAACTTTAAAATATTGTATCTTTTTCATACGAGGTCGAAAACGCGCGAAACAAGAAACGTTGGAATCGTATGGACGAGCACTACGCGATGGAATTGGATTGGAATCGTTTGGAGTTAGTGAGAATTTTGGGTAAAATTAAACGTCCGTTTAATTTTATTCGAAATAAATCGCTAAAACGAAAATAAAACCAAGGTGAGAACTTCTCACTCAATCGAATCAGTTTCGATTTTATTTTAAATAGTTAGATTTAAAATATTTGAATGCATGTTTGAATGATGATTGATATCTATTAATTGTTAAAATAGACATTATACGCCGTTAGTAAGCGGATGTTATTTAATAAAAACATATACCGCGAATATTTCATAAACAGTGAAATTAGTATTATATATATAATATCAATATATATATATTGGCATATGTATATATTGCAGTTGTTGATTTCCCACATTTTTTTGTTTAGCGGATGAGACCCTATTGCGCCGTTATTAAGCGGATAATATTTAAATCCCATATACCGCGATAATTTCGTACTGGAGCGAAATTGGTATTGTGCTAATGTTTTTAGATGCAGGAAAACAGGTTGGAGGGATCCAACAGGATTCCTCAACAGTTTTTATTTGATTTCAGATATTTTGATATTTGATGGATTTTCATATTGATATATGATATCGTTGTTGTCGTGATTGACTATTTGGTGTGTAGCATCATTGGGCCAAATTGGGAATTTTAAAATGATTTCAAAGTGATTTTTGAAAGTATACGTTTATAAAATAATTTTGGAATTGATCCATTTTAAATAAATAAACGTTATAATTTTTAATGGTATAAAAATTATGATTTTTGAGAAATATAGTTAAAAACTGATTTTTGAGAATATGATGCTATTGAGTTTATAAAATAGTTTAATCGAGATATTTTAGAATTATTGTGAAAAGTTTAAATATAGGATTTATAAAATTTAATTATTTTATGAATCAAAATGGTGAAATAATAAAGGAGATAAAGTCGTTTTAAAGAATAATATAAATTGATTTATATTAAGAGATTTATAAATGGATATTTATAAATTGAAATATTGACATTATAAAACGAGTTTTTATAAGTGTTTGAATGAAGTAAAAATGAATTTCATTAATGAATGAAATTTATAGGATTATAAACAGTGAAGTTATAAATGAAATTTTATAAACAGTAGGTTTATAAGATTTATAAAGTTATTGAAAGAATGGAGTTTTGATAAATAAACGAATCTTATAAGTTATAAGATTTATAATTATGAAGTTCAAAGGAACGATTTTAGTAACGAATAAATTATAAGTATTTAACTTATAATATGAACGTTTAGTTTATAATTTAGTTATAAACTGGAATAGGTTAATAAAAGAATTTATAAAAAGGAAGTTTTTATAAATAAATAGAAATGGAATTTAAAAACGTTGTTTTATAAATTCGAAATGACTTATTTTGATAAGTAAATTATTATAACTTATGTATGGAGTTATATTCACGTTTTTAGACCGTGAATAATCCTTTGAAATAAAATGCATAGAATTGATGAAATTTGTTAACGTAGTATATTCACGTTTTTGAATAGTGAATAATACGTTAAAGAAATGTTTAGAATGTGAATGTTTTAAATAGAATTAAAACGATCTAACGATGTTTTAAAATGTGTTGAGATTCGAAACCATAGATTTCAACATTTATTGTTGAAATAGATGTTTCGTGAAATAAAAGGAAATGGTGGACTATAACACTGTTGTTATAGTAAATGATTTCCGAAAGGAAATGTTTTGTATAGTATTGGGATTTATATATCTATTTTAAATTCGAATCCCTATACTAGTGATTTTGGGTTGTCGTAACGATGTTTTACGCAACATTCGTTTTGGCCCAAATAAATATGTTAAGAGAATGATTTCCTTAATAGAATGAAATATATACTTAATCTCGATTTAAGTATATTGAATATTTTCTAAATGTTGAAAATAAAAAGATTTGTGAATTACTTATTGAATAAGTATGGAATTGTTTTTCCAATATGAAGTGAATAATTAAAATTTATCTTTTTGAAGATAAATTGAAAATGAATAATTGAAATCGAATATTCATAGATATTTTGGATTATAAATTCACTAAGGAATTTATAAAAGAAAGTGGAATTTGTTTAAAAATAAATATTGATTTATTTTTGAAGTATGAAATAATATATCTTGTAAAGATATTTTGGAAAATAAATAATTTTGGAAAATTATTTGGAATCTGGTGATGTGTGCATATCAATTGATAGTTCAATAACCGACTATCAATATTTCCCTTTGAACGGGTATTTGATGTGATTTGTTGAATTTGAATGTCACACTTATTTTTGAATAAGCGCTCACTATTCGGGTTAACCGGGAAAGGACCATGGGGTCGTATAACCCATTCCGAATATGTGATACGTCGTTGTGAATTGCATTTGAAGATCGGTGTTGAAGACCGAGTATTTGCGAAAGCGATAGGATGACCTATCGATTGTCTCTGCACTGGGTAGCTCCTGGTATAGAGATCTCCTAAGTGATGGAAAATTCGATCGGGATTGTGAATACCCGGATTGCAAGGGCTTCGTAAGAAGTGCCTTCGGTTTTGTTCGAGCCCGGAACAGATTTGTATGGATTGTATGTCTGACATTACAAGTTGAGATATAAAGCCGATTTCTTTCAAATATATTTCTGTTGGTGGCGGAGAATTTATTCTTTTAGCTTAACACCCTTCTCTGAGACGTACGTGCTCAGAGGTTATATAGTTGAATGTTATCAGCGATATATTCCCAGTTTGGTAATGTGATATGCTGAGTGATGCTGAAATGATCATTGTGTTGATTATTTGTGATAGGATCGTTTATTTGATCGTCTATCCTTGTGATCATTGTGTTGATCATTTGTTGACCCAAAGCATGGCTTTTGTATAAAGTATGTTTTTATGGACGTGACTTCGTCGAGCCTCACACCCCGTGAATGGTCAAAACAGGAAAGAAGCAGCAAGGTTATGAGGGGTAGCACCCTTTAGGATGTGTCCATTTCCTTCTGGAAAAGGGTGGTATCATGGTATGGAGCCCAGATACTTACTCATGTTGAAAACACTTTGTTGTGATTGTGTGAATTGATTACGAGCGCTCGGTGATAAAGGTCCCAAAGGACCGGGGGATGGCATATTCGGTCAGTTGTTACTCAGTTAGGGGTAACCCGGCCTTGTGTTGGTAGAGATCCGGTTTGGTTCTCGGGGATGTCCATCCAGAGGCATTCTCATGTGGCAATGGGAAGTTCCTTGGCCTGACCATTTGTTGGAAATCCAAAGAAACAATACGTAACTTGTACGGTTTTAGTTGTATAACCTGCTATGGAATGTGGCGGTAACCTGCTATTGAACATAGTTAGCTATAGTAGGCATACGATAATGGTCGTATGTTGGCTAAGATTTATATTCTACTTTTGAAATAAATTTTTCCTACACTATACACTAATAATAATATCAAATGTCTTTTAAATGCGTATCAAGCATCTTTGACTATCATAAGGAGAAATCTCCTCCGATTCTGCGTTTGCATGTGTGTGTGTGCGGGAGGCCTTATGGTAGTCTCATTTTTAAAAGCATTGCGAATTGACTTTAAAAATATTCCTCTATTTTTGATTTTAAAGATAAATAAACTGTTTTGAGTTCTCACACCAGTCACATGACTGACTTGGAGTTTATTGTTTTCCTTCCTAAACTCTGGGTGCCCACCAATTTCCACACGGGCAGTCAAGAGTTAGATTTATCAGGATATTTTGGATTTGCTGGAGGCAAGCTGGATGGCATGGCGTATTACTAATTATATAGTATTTCTTTTTCCGCTGTTTGTTTGATATGGTATACTCTGATGATATGATGAAATGAAATGTAATGTAATGTAATAACTGATATAGTTCTTTGTTTAAAGATTATTCATTTATTATTATATGTTGTTCCGCTGCGAATTGTGAGATTCTGATGTTGTTCTGTTGTTTTCTGTTCCGTCCTATTTTCTTCTGTGTTCCATTTCCGTTCTATCCTCTTTTCTTTCTATTTTAAAATTTTCTATTTTCTATTTCTATTCCCTCTATCTTCTACCTTTTTCTCTCTTCTTCTCTTCTCTTTTCATAAATTCTTTTTAAAAACCCATAACATTTCGGTTTTTCGGCAACGAAAAATCGCGATCGTTACAAATACCGTACAAAGTTTCGTATTGGGAATTGGATTTCCAACGAATGATCAGGCCAAGGAACTTCCCATTGCCAGATGAGAATGCCTCTGGATGGACATCCCCGAGAACTAAACCGGATCTCTACCAACACAAGGCCGGGTTACCCCTAACTGAGTAACAACTGACCGAATATGCCATCCCCCGGTCCTTTGGGACCTTTCAACCGAGCGCTCGTAATCAATTCACACAATCATAAAGTGTTTTCAACATGAGTAAGTATCTGGGCTCCATACCATGATACCACCCTTTTCCAGAAGGAAATGCACATATCCTAAAGGGCACTACCCCTCATAACCTTGCTGCATCTTTCCTGTTTTGACCATTCCCGAGGTGTGAGGCTCGACGAAGTCACGTCCACAAAAACATACTTTATACAAAAGCCATGCTTTGGGTCAACAAATGATCATAGAAATGATCACCAGGATAGACGATTAAATAAATGATCCTATCACAAATAATCAACACAATGATCATTTCACAGCAACACTCAGCATGTCACATTACCAAATTGGGAATATATCGCTGATAACCTTCAACTACATAACCTCTGAGCTCGTACGTCTCAGATAAGGGTGTTAAGCTAAAAGAATAAATTCTCCGCCACCAACAGAAATATATTTGAAAGAAATCTGCTTTATATCTCAATTTGTAACGTCAGACATACAATCCATACAAGTCTGTTCTGGGTTCGAACAGAACCGAAGGCACTTCTTACGAAGCCCTTGCAATCCGGGTATTCACAATCCCGATCGAATTTCCCATCACTTAGGGGATCTCTATACCAGGAGCTACCTAGTGCAGAGACAATCGATAGGTCATCCTATCGCTTTCGCAAATACCCGGTCTTCAACACCGGTCTTCAATGCTATCCATTACGTCGTATCACTATTCGGAATGGGTAATCCGAATAACGAGCGCAATAATTTAAAAATAAGTGTAGCATTCAAATTCAGCAAATCACAACAAATACCCTTCAAAGGTAAATATTGATAGTCGGTTATTGAATTATCAATGGATATGCACAACATCACCAGATTCCAAATAATTTTCCAAATTATTTATTTCCCAAAAATGTCTTTACAAGGTATATAATTTCAATATGTCAAAAATAAATCAATATTTATTTTTAAACAATTTCCCCTTTCTATTAATTCCATAGTGAATTTATATTCTAAAATTATCTATGAATATACGATTTCAATTATTCATTTCAATTTATCTTCAAAAAGATAAATTCTCTAATATTCACTTTATATTGGAAAACATTTCCATACTTATTTAATAAGTAATTCATGAACCTATTTATTTTCAACAATTGGAAAATATTCAATATACTTAAATCGAGATTAAGTATATATTTCATTCTTTAAGGAAATCATTCTCTTGAACATATTTATTTGGGCCAAAACGAATGTTACGTAAAACATCGTTACGACAACCCAAAATCACTAGTATAGGGATTCGAAATTAAAATAGATATATAAATCCCAATACTATACAAAACATTTCCTTTCGGAAATCATTTACTATAACAACAGTGTTATAGTCCACCATTTCCTTTTATTTCTCGAAAACGTCTATTTCAACAATAGATGTTGAAATCTATGGTTTCAAATCTCAACGCATTTTAAAAACATCGTTAGATCGTTTTAATTCTATTTGAAACATCACATTCAAAACAATTTCTTTAACATATTATTCACTATTCAAAAACGTGAATATACTACGTTAACAAATTTCATCATTTCTATATGTTTCATTTTAAAGGATTATTCACTGTCTAAAACGTGAATATAACTTCATAAATAAGTTATAAAAATTAACTTATCAAAATAAGTCGTTGCGAATTTATAAAACAATGTTTATAAATTCCTTTTCTATTTATTTTATAAAAAACTCCCTTTTTTAAATTCCTTTATTAACCTATTCAATTTATAACTCAATTATAAAACAAAGGTTCATATTATAAGTGAAATACTTATAATTTATTCGTTTGCAAAATCGTTCCTTTGAACTTCATAATTATAAATCTTATAACTTATAAGATTCATTTATTTATCCAAAACCATTATTTTAATAACTTCACAAATTTTATAAACCTACTACTTATAAAATTCCATTTATAACTTCACCGTTTATAATTCTATAAATTTCATTCATTTATGAAATTCATTCACAATTTATTCTAACACTTATAAAAACTCGTTTTATAATTCCAAATATTTTAATTTATAAATATCAATTTATAAATCTCTTAATATAATCAATTTATATTACTATTTTAAAAATGCCTTTAAACTCCTTTATAATTTTATCATCATTTTTTTTATAAAACAATTAATTTTATAAATCCTATTTTTTTTAACTTTTTATAATAGATTCAAAAATCCCGATTAAACTATTTTATAAAATCATTAAACTCCATATTTTCAAAAATCAACCTTTTACTATATTTCTCAAAAATCATAATTTTTATAACATTAAAATTATACGTTTATTTATTTAAAATGGATAAATTCCCAAAAATATAGTATATTTTCAAAAATCACTTTAAAAATCATTTTAAAGTTCCAAAATTTGGTCCAATGATGCTACATACCAAATAGTCAATCACGACAACAACGACACCATATATCGATATGATAATCCATCAAATATCAATATATCTGAAATCAAATAAATACTGTTGAGGAATCCAGTTGGATCCCTCCAACCTGTTTTCCTGCATCCACAAACATTAGCACAATACCAATTCCGCTCCAGTACGGAATTATCGCGGTATATGGGATTTAAAATATTATCCGCTTAATAGACGGCGCAATAGGGTCTCATCCGCTATACAAATGCGGGAAATCAACAACTGCAATATATACATATGCCAATATATATATTGCTATTATATATAAAACCAATTTCACTGTTTACGAAATATTCGCGGTATATGTTTTTAATAAATAACATCCGCTTACTAACGGTGCATAATGTCTATTTTAACAATCAATAGATAACAATCATCATTCAAACATGCATTCAAATATTTTAAATCTAACTATTTAAAATTTAATCGAAACCGATTCGATTGAGTGAGAAGTTCTCACCTTGATTTCCATTTCGTTTTAGCGATTTATTTCGAATAAAATTAAACGGACGTTTAATTTTACCCCAAAATTCTCACTAACTCCAAACGACTCCAATCCAATTGCATCGCGTAGTGCTCGTCCATACGATTCCAATGCTTCTTGTTTTGCGCGTTTTCGACCTCGTATGAAAAAGTTATGATTTTTACAAGTTTATACGAATTTTTTATAACTAAATTTACAAACTTAAATAAATTTTAAACCTACATCTAATTATCACCGTTGGATTTCATTCACTGCATCTGAACCGTGCGTCCCCTCCCTCCTTCTCCTTCTCAAACTCACGCGTGCACCCAGATAACGGCCGAACCCAAATACACATACTAGGGTTTGACTTTGCAACGACCACACTTCCTTCTAGCTTGATCAACAACCACCTATAGATGCGCCTCCATATGCTCTACACTCGGCTGCGACTAGGGTGAACTCGGCCTCCCCTATCCCTCCAAATTTGCGTGCGAACGTGTGCACTTCACGGCCAGATTCTGGCGGCCACGATGCTCCGATGACGATCTTGACCGTTGGATAGATGGATCTTGGTGTCCACTATAAGTTTCTAGTTGGAAGTTTTCGATATTAATGAACGGATTTGGAGATTTGAGGGGAAGAAGGTCGCGTGTTTCTGGCCGTTCATAATATAGGAGGCGGCGGCTGGCTAGGGTTAGGGTTTTATATATATATATTTTTTTTTAAAGAGAGGAGGGTCTATTTATAGGAAATTTTTGAACACTATTCATCCGGGAATTCCGAACTCCGATTTACGCGCCGTAACCAGCGTTTCTAGGGTTTACCCCGCGTTACGGACACAATGGAACAGGTTTCGAAAGCTTATTCGGACATCTGTGCGAGTTATGGCAATAAATGTTCAATTTAAATTAAACCGATTTAAACGATTTTCTAGACGTTTTAATTTGTACCGGACAAACGGTAAATCCAATTGACACGAAATTTGATACCTTACAATAATATCACATTACGGATCCGATGAAACTGGTTTCATCGAAATCCGAGACTTTTTGAAAAATGGCTATTTTAACTCGCCAAATTAATATTAAAAATAATTCGATGCGTTTCGAGCTGCCACGATCAAACGGTAACTCCGATTGACACAAAAATTGAAATCCGGTAATAACTAACTATTACGGATCCAGTGGCACAGGTTTCGTCCAATTCTAAGACTGTTCAAAAATTGACTATTTTCACTAGTCGATTAAATATTAAAATATTCAATTTTCACAAATTAACTTTTAATTCGATTTTAAAAGTTCTAAAATATCGTTCTAACTTCAATATGATAAAATAAAATTTTACAAATCATTTTCAATCATATTTAACCCAATTTTCAATTATTTCCATAATTTAACATATTAAATTATTGATTTAATTATCCAGTTAAATCCCATTATTCGAAATAAAATTTATTCGACTTACAAATTCACTTATTAATAATTAAAATTAATTAAATATTCAAATTTTAATTACTAAAAATCCTGGGTCGTTACAATCTTCCCCCCTTAAAAGAATTTCGTCCTCGAAATTATCAAGTAAGAAAAGTTACTGAATCTATTAACTTTCCAAAATCCATAGTTAAACTTCTTATAAATCTTTACTAAGTTTCCAAATCATACTTAGTTATCTTTTCAAAAACAACTACTATTGTTTAACTTTCAATTCTAAGTCAAAGTTAAAGTCTTCAAAACTTTCCAATTTTCTCAAATTTTTTCTAACGCCTTAAATTTCCGGAAAAATTCGCCATAGTCTCCTTTGCGCAGCTCGATCGGAAAAAAAAATGACAGTATACATATCACAAATATACATCTCATCAAGTAATGAGGCATCCCGAAGGGAAAAAGTATAAAAGTACGGTATGTAATCCGAGATATGTACCTTATATTTTATTAGCGAGCATATGCGGCTAATATAGCGCGAAAGCGAGCTCCAAATGCGAAGAAAACGCCATCCGCACCTACTAAACACTCAACAAACAACATGAGAACATGTATATAGACAATAGTATCAATATACAACATATAGCAACATAATAACTATATATGCCAACATAGCAAATGAAACAAAAGCAATATATTCAACCATCAACCATCATCCATAACCAATAAATATTCATATTCTCATTAATATTCAATGAAATAGGTTTTCAATTTAATCACATTTGATTCATTAATAGTGGATGTTTTTACTAACATTCATTTTCAATTAGTTTATATTTACTAATTCATATTCAAGTTGGTTCACTTCCAAATCAAATTCAATTCTATTTAAGATTCACTTAACTTCCAATTGAATTCCAATTACTTTAGCTTCCAATTTCATTAACACTTAATGAATCATATACAATCAACTAACAATCATATAACAACCAATGTATATCAATTACATCCAAATTCCTTTGTTTTCAATTGGTTTAATTAATTGATTAACATTCAATCCATTTATTCAATTCAATTACAAAAATTGAATTTCATTTACATAATCTAAGTTCACATCTATCACTTAACTTTATTAATTTACTTTGATATCAATATCAACTTCATTCAACATTTCTTAAGTTATATTCCATTTTACAAACATCACTTGGTTTTACATAACTTAAATTCCAACTTATAAATAAATTCAGATTCCAATTCTAAAGTAAATTTCCATTTAACTTTAAATTCATTTTTATTTACAACTCATATTCATATAGTTTCACTTCTTATATATATATATATGTTTATTTCACAATTGTAAATCACATTAATTATAATTCAATTCTTATAATTCTTTTGCTTATACAAGTATTCTTTTATTTAGATTATTCAAACAACTAAACAATCAACTTATATACACTTTAATAATTCTGAAAAAATTATTCCTTTATATATAAAATATAATCAAGGTAAGATTATTTCATTTACCCAATTTAAAACAATATTATGTCGAATTGTTCTATTCAAGTGTTTAGAAACCCCTTCGGCATAGTTTTGCAGACCGTGCTGACGAAAGTTCATATGCCACTCAATAAACCAATCATCACAACATAAAACAATTTTATATTCACTAACAAATACGCTCTCATAGCTATTATTACACTCAAACTCATTCTAGAGTACTACTGACTCTATCTCTAATGAGTAATACCAAACAGAACCATGGTTGTCCCTTAACCATAAGCTCTGATACCAGATGTAAGGACCCGATTCTTCGTCTTCCGAAAACTGACATCAATACGTTCACTGTATCAACTGCCGAGTAATCGGTTGCCGAAAAACCGAACACTTAGGGTTTTAAAGAAAAAGAAAAAGGGAGAAGGAGATAAAGAAAGATAGAAAATGGGGAGGAAAGAAAATAGAAAATAGAACGGAATAGAAAATAACAGCAGAACAACAACAGAATCTCACAATTCGCAGCGGAACAACATATAATAAATAAATGAATAATCTTTAACAAAGAACTATATCAGTTATTACATTTCATACATTACATTTCATTACATCATATCATCAGAGTGTACAACAACAAACAACATCAAACAGTGCAGCGGAAAAAGAAATACTATATACTAGTAATACGCCATGGCATCCAGCTTGCCTCCAGCAACTCCAGAATATCCAGAATATCCTGATAAACCTTAACTCTTGACTGCCCGTGTGGAAATTGGTGGGCAACCAGAGTTTAGGAAGGAAAACAATAAACTCCGAGTAAGTCATGTGACTGGTGTGAGAACTCAAAACAGTTTATTTATCTTTAAAATCAAAATAGAGGAATGTTTTTAAAGTCAATTCGCAATGCTTTTAAAAATAAGACTACCATAAGGCCTCCCGCACACACACACAATGCAAACGCAGAATCGGAGGAGATTTCTCCTTATGATAGTCAAAGATGCTTGATACGCATTAAAAAGAACATTTGATATTATTATTAGTGCATAGTGTAGGAAAAATTCATTTCGAAAATAGAATATAAATCTTAGCCAACATAGACATTTCGAACTATGCCTACTATAGCTACCATGCAAACAGTGGTGACCACCATAAGTGAATGGCAGGTTCTACAACTAATACCGTACAAAGTTTCGTATTGGGAATTGGATTTCCAACGAATGATCAGGCCAAGGAACTTCCCATTGCCACATGAGAATGCCTCTGGATGGACATCCCCTAGAACCAAACCGGATCTCTACCAACACAAGGCCGGGTTACCCCTAACTGAGTAACAACTGACCGAATATGCCATCCCCCGGTCCTTTGAGACCTTTCAACCGAGCGCTCGTAATCAGTTCACACAATAATAAAGTGTTTTCAACATGAGTAAGTATCTGGGCTCCATACCATGATACCACCCTTTTCCAGAAGGAAATGCACATATCCTAAAGGGCGCTACCCCTCATAACCTTGCTGCATCTTTCCTGTTTTGACCATTCCTGAGGTGTGAGGCTCGACGAAGTCACGTCCACAAAAACATACTTTATACAAAAGCCATGGTTTGGGTCAACAAATGATCATAGAAATGATCACCAGGATAGACGATCAAATAAATGATCCTATCACAAATAATCAACACAATGATCATTTCACAGCAACACTCAGCATGTCACATTACCAAATTGGGAATATATCGCTGATAACCTTCAACTACATAACCTCTGAGCTCGTACGTCTCAGAGAAGGGTGTTAAGCTAAAAGAATAAATTCTCCGCCACCAACAGAAATATATTTGAAAGAAATTTGCTTTATATCTCAATTTGCAACGTCAGACATACAATCCATACAAGTCTGTTCTGGGTTCGAACAGAACCGAAGGCACTTCTTACGAAGCCCTTGCAATCCGGGTATTCACAATCCCGATCGAATTTCCCATCACTTAGGGGATCTCTATACCAGGAGCTACCCAGTGCAGAGACAATCGATAGGTCATCCTATCGCTTTCGCAAATACCCGGTCTTCAACACCGGTCTTCAATGCTATCCATTACGTCGTATCACTATTCGGAATGGGTAATCCGAATAACGAGCGCAATATTTTAAAAATAAGTGTAGCATTCAAATTCAGCAAATCACAACAAATACCCTTCAAAGGTAAATATTGATAGTCGGTTATTGAATTATCAATGGATATGCACAACATCACCAGATTCCAAATAATTTTCCAAATTATTTATTTCCCAAAAATATCTTTACAAGATATATAATTTCAATATGTCAAAAATAAATCAATATTTATTTTTAAACAATTTCCCCTTTCTATAAATTCCATAGTGAATTTATATTCTAAAATTATCTATGAATATACGATTTCAATTATTCATTTCAATTTATCTTCAAAAAGATAAATTCTCTAATATTCACTTTATATTGGAAAACATTTCCATACTTATTTAATAAGTAATTCATGAACCTATTTATTTTCAACACTTGGAAAATATTCAATATACTTAAATCGAGATTAAGTATATATTTCATTCTTTAAGGAAATCATTCTCTTAAACATATTTATTTGGGCCAAAACGAATGTTACGTAAAACATCGTTACGACAACCCAAAATCACTAGTATAGGGATTCGAAATTAAAATAGATATATAAATCCCAATACTATACAAAACATTTCCTTTCGGAAATCATTTACTATAACAACAGTGTTATAGTCCACCATTTCCTTTTATTTCTCGAAAACGTCTATTTCAACAATAGATGTTGAAATCTATGGTTTCGAATCTCAACGCATTTTAAAAACATCGTTAGATCGTTTTAATTCTATTTGAAACATCACATTCAAAACAATTTCTTTAACATATTATTCACTATTCAAAAACGTGAATATACTACGTTAACAAATTTCATCATTTCTATATGTTTCATTTTAAAGGATTATTCACTGTCTAAAACGTGAATATAACTTCATAAATAAGTTATAAAAATTAACTTATCAAAATATGTCGCGAATTTATAAAACAATGTTTATAAATTCTTTTTTCTATTTATTTTATAACAACTCCCTTTTTTAAATTCATTTATTAACCTATTCAATTTATAACTCAATTATAAAACAAAGGTTCATATTATAAGTGAAATACTTATAATTTATTCGTTTGCAAAATCGTTCCTTTGAACTTCATAATTATAAATCTTATAACTTATAAGATTCATTTATTTATCCAAAACCATTATTTTAATAACTTCACAAATTTTATAAACCTACTGCTTATAAAATTCCATTTATAACTTCACCGTTTATAATTCTATAAATTTCATTCATTTATGAAATTCATTCACAATTTATTCTAACACTTATAAACACTCGTTTTATAATTCCAAATATTTTAATTTATATATATCAATTTATAAATCTCTTAATATAATCAATTTATATTACTATTTTAAAAATGCCTTTAAACTCCTTTATAATTTTATCATCATTTTTTTTTTATAAAATAATTAATTTTATAAATCCTATTTTTTTAACTTTTTATAATAGATTCAAAAATCCCGATTAAACTATTTTATAAAATCATTAAACTCCATATTTTCAAAAATCAACCTTTTACTATATTTCTCAAAAATCATAATTTTTATAACATTAAAATTATACGTTTATTTATTTAAAATGGATAAATTCCCAAAAATATAGTATATTTTCAAAAATCACTTTAAAAATCATTTTAAAGTTCCAAAATTTGGTCCAATGATGCTACATACCAAATAGTCAATCAAGACAACAACGACATCATATATCGATATGATAATCCATCAAATATCAAAATATCTGAAATCAAATAAATACTGTTGAGGAATCCAGTTGGATCCCTCCAACCTGTTTTCCTGCATCCACAAACATTAGCACAATACCAATTCCGCTCCAGTACGGAATTATCGCAGTATATGGGATTTAAAATATTATCCGCTTAATAGACGGCGCAATAGGGTCTCATCCGCTATACAAATGCGGGAAATCAACAACTACAATATATACATATGCCAATATATATATATTGCTATTATATATAATACCAATTTCACTGTTTATGAAATATTCGCGGTATATGTTTTTAATAAATAACATCCGCTTACTAACGGCGCATAATGTCTATTTTAACAATCAATAGATAACAATCATCATTCAAACATGCATTCAAATATTTTAAATCTAACTATTTAAAATTTAATCGAAACCGATTCGATTGAGTGAGAAGTTCTCACCTTGATTTCAATTTCGTTTTAGCGATTTATTTCGAATAAAATTAAACGGACGTTTAATTTTACCCAAAATTCTCACTAACTCCAAACGACTCCAATCCCATTGCATCGCGTAGTGCTCGTCGATACGATTCCAATGCTTCTTGTTTCGCGCGTTTTCGACCTCGTATGAAAAAGTTATGATTTTTACAAGTTTATACGAATTTTTTATAACTAAATTTACAAACTTAAATAAATTTTAAACCTACATCTAATTATCACCGTTAGACTTCATTCACTGCATCTGAACCATGCGTCCCCTCCCTCCTTCTCCTTCTCAAACTCACGCGTGCACCCAGATAACGGCCGAACCCAAATACACATACTAGGGTTTGACTTTGCAACAACCACACTTCCTTCTAGCTTGATCAACAACCACCTATAGATGCGCCTCCATATGCTCTACACTCGGCTGCGACTAGGGTGAACTCGGCCTCCCCTATCCCTCCAAATTTGCGTGCGAACGTGTGCACTTCACGGCCAGATTCTGGAGACCACGATGCTCCGATGACGATCTTGACCGTTGGATAGATGGATCTTGGTGTCCACTATAAGTTTCTAGTTGGAAGTTTTCGATATTAATGAACGGATTTGGAGATTTGAGGGGAAGAAGGTCGCGTGTTTCTAGCCGTTCATAATATAGGAGGCGGCAGCTGGCTAGGGTTAGGGTTTTATATTTTTTTTTTTTAAAGAGAGGAGGGTCTATTTATAGGAAATTTTTGAACACTATTCATCCGGGAATTCCGTACTCCGATTTACGCGCCGTAACCAGTGTTTCTAGGGTTTACCCCGCGTTCCGGACACAATGGAACAGGTTTCGAAAGCTAATTCGGACATCTATGCGAGTTATGGCAATAAACGTTCAATTTAAATTAAACCGATTTAAACGATTTTCTAGGCCTTTTAATTTGTACCGGACAAACGGTAAATCCAATTGACACGAAATTTGAAACCATACAATAATATCACATTACGGATCCGATGAAACTTGTTTCGTCGAAATCCGAGACTTTTTGAAAAATGGCTATTTTAACTCGCCAAATTAATATTAAAAATAATTCGATGCGTTTCGAGCTGCCACGATCAAACGGTAACTCCGATTGACACGAAAATTGAAATCCGGTAATAACTAACTATTACGGATCCAATGGCACTGGTTTCATCCAATTCTGAGACTGTTCAAAGATTGACTATTTTCACTAGTCGATTAAATATTAAATATTCAATTTTCACAAATTAACTTTTAATTCGATTTTAAAAGTTCTAAAATATCGTTCTAACTTCAATATGATAAAATAAAATTTTACAAATCATTTTCAATCATATTTAACCCAATTTTCAATTATTTCCATAATTTAACATATTAAATTATTGATTTAATTATCCAATTAAATCCCATTATTCGAAATAAAATTTATTCGACTTATAAATTCACTTATTAATAATTAAAATTAATTAAATATTCAAATTTTATTTACTAAAAATCCTGGGTCGTTACATTATGGTAACGCCTTAATGCTATTTTGATACTTTATATTATTGATAGGCATTATCTACTTAGCGTATATTACTACATAGTAGATAGTTTCACGGATCCTTGAGAGATGGAAGATCCCGTAACATCTCTTGAGTTATTGCGCGTACGTTGACACTGGATAGGAGATGTCAAACCCCGTAAACATCTCCTACGCCGTTGCACTCATATTTATTTACGATTGATTTAACTTTCATAAGGGTATTTAGTCCTGACTCGAGTGTTTTGTCTTTTCATTACGCTCGGGTCAGTCCTGAGTTTTCAGATTTTTTGAAGATCTATTCTGGAGGACGAAGACGAAGATTTGGTATACTATTACTATTATTACCCTTGCATCAGGTTATCTGCTGCATTATTTTAATTGTTCTGTTGTATATGTATAACTCTGATAAATGTTGTATAAATAATTGTCAAAGTATAGTAAGCAGCTTCATGAACTGTTTATTTGACTATTATATTTTATCGTTCCGCTGCGAGATTCTGTGTTGTTTCATTTCCTTTATTTCTTTTCTTTTCTTTTCTTATTTACCCCAATAACTATCTGCCCTTTTGAATGGTTTGGAATCGACATGTGTATTTGATCGTCGGTTTAAACTGTCCAAAAAGGCGGGTCGTTACAGTTGGTATCAGAGCTTTGGTTTAGCGATAACCTTAGCTCTGTGGGGTCTGACTCTTTATAAATAGGGTAGTTATACCCTATGATGAGTCGCTGAGTGAATATATATATATGAGAGAGCGTATTTGTTAGTGATATAAAATGTTTTATATTGTGTCGGTTGATTTGTTGAGTGGCTTATGGATTCTGATCAATACGAGTAATTAACGTCATTGATAGGGATCTCTAAACACTTAAACAGAACAGTTCGACATGGTATTGTTTCGAAATTGGGTAAATGAAATAATTTTGCCCTAATTATATTTTGTATATAAAGAAAAATTTTCAAAAATTATTGTGACTTATCTAGCTTACCTGGTTGTTAGGAATTAAAATATTGGTTATTATCATTAATTGGATATTGTAATTTAATAAATAAGGTGAATTACAAAATGAACAAAGATTAAACACTTGTGAAATGTTTTAAGAAAGAAATCCTATAAGAATATTTTATAAAGGTGACTTATAAATTAAAATAGATTTAAATTAAGAAATATTGAATTTAAGACCCGAGATTTTGAAATGGTTTTCAAAGCTTTGAAGAAATATATATTAATATTAGTTGGAAATTATTTATGGAAATATTTTGAAAGGATTTTAAGGGAAAGAATGAATTCAGTACTCCTCTCTTATGTCGCTGGAAAATAATTTCGGTGATGACTGCGCAGCATCATCGATGTTTATTTTCGAGTCTCAAAGTGGGGGAGACTTCTAAGAAGCTTTGTTTTCTTCGAAATTATTTTGGGTAAATGGGTTTTGGTTTAAACTCCAAAGGTATGATTTGATATATATTAAAGATATAAGTATATATGTTTATTTCAAATGATTTGAAAAGAACCAGGCATTTAAATTTCTAAGTTCTGTTAATTAATAATTTTCAAATTATTTGAATAAAATGTGAATAACCAGAAATTATAAGATAAGAGGATTAAGATATCTAAGCTATTGTTTGGGAAAACTTTAAAGTTGAAAGGTAAAGAGAATCTAAACAAAGTAAATTGTGAACATTCTAAATTGGTAAAATGAAATTTTATAAATTTGTATAATACAAAATTTGCATTCTAATAACATATAACAAGACTTACCAAAAATTAAAAGTTAAAATGATGTTTTGATATGTAACGAGATATTATACAAATAAACAGAACTTGGAAGTAATTGAAGTATACAAGTAAGGAAAACTCAAAAGGAATTAAAATGTATATAAATGAAAATTTGGTTGTGATAAAAATGTTATATACTTAAATATAGCATGAAATGATGAATGGATAAATGGAACAAGTAAGTGAACTTAAGAAATGAATCGTATTATACCTTTGTAAATTGGTTATAGGAAAAAAAATTGCATAGGGATTGAACAAAAATAATGGAATTTGTAACCTTTAAGATATCTGTAAACTAAGAGAAGTCATATATGAGAAGTTAGACTTTTATGAAATGACTATTAGCTAAAGTGTTGATTAATAAAATGTTCCACAAATGAATTTGTTATTAACTGAAATTATGATAATGAAGTAAATGTAAACAAAGGGATTTCTTATAGCTAAGAATCAATTGGAAAATGAAATTGAATTTAAATTAAATTATAGAGAATGTTTAAAATGAACTTGAGTAAGAAAATTCTTTGATATGATGTTAAGAAAAGATAATGTTAAAGAATATGCTATGTAAAGAAATGGATATATTAACTGAATAATGGATTATGAATAATTAATTGTAAATAAAATGAAAGTCAATAAAATAATTTAATATAGATAAATTGTATAGAAATCTATTGGAAGGAAATACGTGAGATTGTACGTATATTATTTATTCGTGTAACGATTTGATCCAAATTCGAGCGCAAAATTTTGAGATGATTTCTATCGATCCAAGTTAGAATTTTTCACTCGATTTTCGACGGCGAACCCTGGATATGGATTTTTGGTTCGATTCTGGAATTTTCTATCATAGTGTATGGCTATGCAAGGAGAGTAACGTTTTCCAATCAAGGAACCAAATTTGAGTCCGCACTAGAGAGTCGGGTGAACGATACTAGTTTGGAAGTGAAATTGTGTGATCGAATAAGGGATTAGATTGACATTGCTCACAGATGATATATGTACGGCTTACAGAATTAATTAAGCTAATATTGAATATTTAAGATGCCAAATATAAAATGATTCTTTTAAATTGTATAATTGGAATTGAAGGAGATAAACCAAATTGAATGTAAAATTTATAATTTGGTTATGTTGGGTATGATTTGGTTGTTATATGATTGTTAGTGGATTGCATATAATTCATTAAGTGTTATTGAAATTGAAAGCTATAAATCATTGAAATCAAATTGGAAGTTAAATGAATTTAAATAGAATTTAATTGGATTCAAATTTGAAGTGAACTAATGTAAGTATAAATTAGTGAATGTTAACTAATTGAATTGAGGATGAATGTTAGTAAAATCCAACTTTAATGAATCAACTATGATTAAAATTGAAACCAAGTCAATAAATATTAATGAGAAGTGAATTTATATTGATTGGTTATGGATTTGTTGGATGATAGTTGGATGATAGTTGATTGATGGTTGCAATGGTTGTTTTGTTGCATTTGCTATGTTGGCACATGTAGTTGTTATGTTGTTATATGATGTATATTGATATTATTTTCATATATGCATGTTTCTCATAGTTTGTTGAGTGTTTAGTAGGTGCGGATTGCGCTTGCTTCGCATTTGGAGCTCGCTTTTGCGCTATATTATTCGTATATGCTCGCTAATAAAAATATAAGGTACATGTTTATTTTATCATTGGATGTGGTGATTTTTGATGAGCCACTTGGCTTTTGGATTTTCTTTTGTTGGTTTGGGTCCCGTAGAGGTGTTTTGTAGTTGTACCGATCGAGCCGCGCAAAAGAGACTCTGCCGAAATTTTCCGTAAATCCGGGTGTTAGAAAATTTTTCAAGTAATTTTTTTTTTATAACTTGTTTTGATAATTAACTTTTAAGTTTAGAAAGCCGTTCGGAGTATGTTAGTGGAAGCGTAGTTATGACTTTATAAATGGAATTCCATTGTCTTATAAGTTGGTAACTTTGAATAAAATATATCTAATGTTGAATTCTATACTTAGTTTTTTTTCCCTTCTTTTTCCTTTTCGGGGACGAAAAGTTTTGAGTGGGGGAGAGTGTAACGACCCGTAAATTTTCGATAATTAAAATAGTTAATTTAATAAGATTTCGTGATTTAGTGTTAGAAAAAAAAAATTTGTAATTCGGTTGGTTAATAATAATTGGAATGAATTGCAACAATAATTATCCAAGTAATGAAAAATAAAACTACTTAGTGAATGCCTTTGAAATCAAAAGTTGAATAGGATAATAAATGTTGAAGTCATTGTGTACAATAGAGTAATTGATTGATTGATAAGTAAAATCTATTTAAAAATCAAATATCGAATATTGAGCCGGTAAATTGTTTAAATTAAATATTTAAAACTTATTGAATAATTGAATAACGGGAATTGAATAACTGTTTTAATGAAAATGGTTGTTCTATAATTTGAATTTGTTAAATTTTATAAGTTTGCTTTGAATATTTCAAAAGATAGTGATTTAAGCATAATCAAATTTGTTTAAATTTAATATTACAAATGTTTGAATAATTGAATTTCGAATTTGATATGATTAATTTGATATTGAAATTTAATATATGAAAGTAGAGTAAATAATTAAATTTGATTTAATATGATTCAAATTGGTTTCCACGTGAATGTCAGTTATATTGGGATTATAATAGAGTTAATAAGATTTTAAAATTGGAATTTATTGGATAAATTAAATAACGGGTTTAATATGATTAAAAATGATTTGTAAAATTTTACTTTATCATATTAAAGTTAGAATGTTGTTGTAGAACTTTTAAAATCCAATTAAAAGTAAATTTATGAAAATTGAATCTTTTAATATTTAATTATCGACTGAAAAATAGCCAATTTTCGAACAATCTCAGAATTGGACGAAACTAGTTCCATTGGATCCGTAATAGTTAGTTATTATCGGATTTCAATTTTCGTAGCAATCGGAGTTGTCGTTTGACCGTGGCAGCCCGAAACGCATCGAAATTGTTTAATATTAATTTAACGAGTTAAAATAGTCATTTTTCAAACAGTCTCGGATTTCGACGAAACCTGTTTCATCGGATCCGTAATGTGATAATATTGTAAGATTTCAAATTTCGTGTCAATCTGATTTATCGTTTGTCCGGGGCGAGCCAAAACGCATCGAAATCGGTTTAAATCGGTTTAATTTAAATGGATCATTTAATTCCATATCTCGCACAGATGATCGAATTAGCTTCCGAAACCTATTCCATTGTGTCCGAAACACGGGATAAACCTTAGGAACGTCAGTTACCGCGCGTAAATCGGAGTTCGGGAATCCCGGACGAATAGTATTTGTCGTTGCCTTTAAATAGCCTTTTTCCACAAAAATAATAAAAAAAAAAAGGTGAGAAACCCTAGTTAATGGCCAGCCGCCACCTCTATTATCATCGGACATAAAATCGTATTCTATCTCCTCCAAATCCTCCAAATCCATGCATCGATTCGCAAAACCCCCAACTGGAAAGTCGGAGAGTAGCTCGAGTTCTACAAAGTGAACGGTAGTGATGGATTTTAATCAAGTGGTTTGACGGCAAAATGATGATGAACGTGTGTCGTTAAATCGTGTTTTTCGAGCTGCTTGGGGGACCGAGTTTCAAGGGTTTGCGACCGAGGGTGGTGCTAGCGTGGGCGGTCATGGTAATGGCCTCTGATCATCTTCGTTTCGCTTGAAGAGGTTGAGTGATTTAGGGTTTGCATCGTGATATTGGGTTGTGCGTACGCAAGGGAGCTGGGAGTTCTCGCGTGTGAGAAGAAGAAGCATGGGCCGTGTGATCTGTAGAGTGTAGGGCCGTGATTAAAGGTTGTGAGAATATGGGGAAATTGTTAATTTAAATTTTATTAAATTCGTGTTAACTTCTAGATATCATATCTTATTCATACGAGGTCGGATTCGGGCGAAACTTTTTGCTTTGGAATCGTATGGACGTGCTCTACGCGATGCAACTGAATTGGAACCGTTTGGAGCTCATTAAAATTTTGGATTAAATCGAACGTCGTTCGATTTGATTTAAAATCGTAAAAATCAAGGTGAGTGTTTTATAACGCTCACACCGTACTAAATATCTTTATGCTAGTTAAATTGACATTATGAAGTGATATGAATTTTATTTGTCGTTGTTTGATATAAATTTAATTGTCATATAGCTTGTTATTTGAATTAACCATTGAAAAATTAAATTGACAGTTAAATTGAAATTAAAATTGAATGGCGATTAAATTACCTGACATTGATAACTATGAAACTGCCATGAATTGTATTGTTTATTGGATGATGTATTTTGATGGATGCTATTGGTTGATAATTGAATGTTTGGATGTTTATTTGCTTATATATATCCTGTTATGCATACATATGATACTGTGATTTAATTTAAGTAATATATATTCAACCCTGACATTTAATTGAAATAAATAACTACTTGGCCATAGGATAGAAAATTTTATACGGACACCGAATTGGCTAAATTAATAATTTTGAAATCGGCAATTTGAAATCTATTTAAATGTTTTGATTTAAATGTTATAAATAGAAATCGATTTATAGAAATTGAATTCATCGGAAATTTAGTTTGGAATGTTGAAATAAATTTTAGTTAAAGGAATTTTATTAAATAATTAAGTTGAGACTTTAAATTTGAAAATTGGATATGATTGAATGTCGAAAATTGATTTGTTTAAAGATTTAACCTCAAATTCGAGCTTATATAAACCATTTTGAATACTTAAACTATTTTAATCTATTTTAAATCTATTTAACCCAATTTAAATTATTTTAAACTAAATTTATCTATTTCAAATCCATTTTAAGATTTTAAGTATTTTTAACTATTTTAATTATTTAAAACTATTTTTAAACTACTTAAAACTATTTTCTAAATTCTAAGCTGGTCAATAAAGTGGAATGTTATATTTAAAATCTTGAATTTAAAATACGAATTGAGTTAAATGAAGTTGCAACCTAAATTGAAATTCGAAATGATTTTGAAATCGAAATGAGACATTGATGCGAAAATTGATTTTTGAAACGGAATCTGACATTTGAATAGATACGATGATATTTGAAATGGATTTGATTTTGAAGCAAATATGATATTTTGATATCAATTATGAATCGATTTGAAATGTAAAAGAGCCAACGGTGTAATAATACGTAGTTATTAAAGAGACCGGGATCAGATATGGACATACTCTCTGTCGATACCGAAAACCACTTTAATAACTATTATACGCGGAGTGATGATCCAGAATGAAGTGGATGGTTTGGTGAACGCGTTGACTGAAGAAAGAGAACGATTATTGGATGACCCATGACATGACTAAAACAGGAGCCGCGCCGGGCCATTGAGGTTCGCCACCTCTAGCGGACACACTTCTTCGATACCATATCTATTACATTTGTGATGCGATTTGGGTGCACCCCTTGATTTCGGAGTGTTGTTTCGCAGTGTTGGGGTAGCTGCTGGCTATGCCCAACATCAGTCCGGATCACGCAACTACTAGTATCCTAGTTGGTATCGCCTCATGTACCTTGTCATACTGATTATCCTATTCGCGACCACTACGTTTTGATTTGTACCTTGAGTATATGGATTGCCCTCTGGTGACTTTCGGTTTTGGGAAAACTATGGTCTTGTATATGCTTTTGGGAATATAAAATGTGTTAAGGGGGATTATGGTAACGCCTTAACGCTATTTTGATACTTTATATTACTGATAGGCATTATCTACTTAGCGTATATTACTACATAGTAGATAGTTTCCCGGATCCTTGAGAGATGGAAGATCCCGTAACATCTCTTGAGTTATTGCACGCACGTTGACACTAGATAGGAGATGTCAAACCCCGTAAACATCTCCGACGCCGTTGCACTCATATTTATTTACGATTGATTTAACTTTCATAAGGGTATTTAGTCCTGACTCGAGTGTTTTGTCTTTTCATTACGCTCGGGTCAGTCCTGAGTTTTCAGATTTTTTGAAGATCTATTCTGGAGGACGAAGACGAAGATTTGGTATACTATTACTATTATTACCCTTGCATCATGTTATCTGCTGCATTATTTTAATTTTTCTGTTGTATATGTATAACTCTGATAAATGTTGTATAAATAATTGTCAAAGTATAGTAAGCAACATCATGAACTGTTTATTTGACTATTATATTTTATCGTTCCGCTGCGAGATTCTGTGTTGTTTTATTTCCTTTATTTCTTTTCTTTTCTTTTCTTATTTACCCCAATAACTATCTGCCCTTTTGAATGGTTTGGAATCGACATGTGTATTTGATCGTCGGTTTAAACTGTCCAAAAAGGCGGGTCGTTACATATTGTTTCTTTGGATTTCCAACGAATGGTCAGGCCAAGGAACTTCCCATTGCCACATGAGAACGCCTCTGGAAGGACGTCCCCGAGAACCAAACCGGATCTCTGCCAACACAAGGCCGGGTTACCCCTAACTGGGTAACTACTGACACGAGTATGCCATCCCCCGGTCCTTTGGCACCTTTAACCGAGAGCTCTCTAATCAACTTCACACCATAATAATTAGTGTTTCAACATGAGCAAGCATCTGGGCTCCATACCATGATACCACCCTTTTCCAGAAGGAAATGCACACACCCTAAAGGGAGCTACCCCTCATAACCTTGCTGCATCTTTCCTGTTTTGACCATTCCGAGGTGTGAGGCTCGACGAAGTCACGTCCACAAAAACACGCTTTATACAAAGTCATGCTTTGGGTCAACAAATGATCATAGAAATGATCACCAAGATAGACGATCAAATAAATGATCCTATCATAAATAATCAACACAATGATCATTTCACAGCAACACTCAGCATGGCACGTTACCAAATTGGGAATATATCGCTGATAACCTTCAACTATATAACCTCTAAGCTCGTACGTCTCAGAGAAGGGTGTTAAGCTAAGAGAATAAATTCTCCGCCACCAACAGAAATATATTTGAAAGAAATCGGCTTTATATCTCAATTTGTAATGTCAGACATACAATCCATACAAGTCTGTTTCGGGCTCGAACAGAACCGAAGGCACTTACAAAGAAGTCCTTGCAATCCGGATAATCTCTAATCACGTCCGAATTTCCCATCACATATGGAGATCTCTATACCAGGGATCAGCCAGTGCAGAGACAATCAACAAGAAACCCTTTCGTTTTCGAAAATATCCGGTCTTCAACACCGATCTTCAAATGCAATTCATAACGACGTATCACATATTCGGAATGGGTTATACGACCCCTAGGTCCTTTTCCGGTTAACCCGAATAGTGAGCGCTTATTTTAAAAAAATAAGTGTGGCATTCAAATTCAAGCAAATCACAACAAATACCTATTCAAACGTAAATATTGATAGTCGGTTATTGAACTATCAATAGATATGTACAACATCACCAGATTCCAAATAATTTTCCAAATTATTTATTTCCCAAAAATATCTTTACAAGATATATATTTTCCATTCTTCAAAACCATTCGATATTTATTTTTAAAACCAATTCCAAGTTTCATTTATAAATTCTATATTGAATTTATATTTCCAAAAATATTTATGAATATACAATTTCCATTATTCATTTTCAATTTATCTTCAAAAGGATAAATTCTCTAAACTTTTCATTTCACATCGGAAAAACATTTCCATACTTATTTATTTATAAGTAATTCACAAGTCTTTTATTTTTTTATACTTGGAAAATATTCAATATACTTAAATCAAAATTAAGTATATATTTCATTCTTTAAGGAAATCATTCTCTTAAACATATTTATTTGGGCCAAAACGAATGTTGTGTAAAACATCGTTACGACAACCCAAAATCACTAGTATAGGGATTCGAAATTAAAATAGATATATAAATCTCAATACTATACAAAACATTTCCTTTCGGAAATCATCTATTATAACAACAGTTTTATAATCTGCTACTTCCTTCTATTTCTCGAAAACGTCTATTTCAACAATTAATGTTGAAATCTATGGTTTCGATAGTTAATACATTTTAAAACATCTTTAGATCGTTTTAATTCTATTTAAAACATCACATTCAAAACCATTTCTTTAACATATTATTCACTATTCAAAAACGTGAATATACTACGTTAACAAATTTCATCATTTCTATACGTTTCATTTTTAAAGGATTATTCACTGTCTAAAATGTGAATATAACTCCATTAATAAATTACAACAATTTTACTTATCAAAATAAGTCGTTGCGGATTTATAAAACAATGTTTATAAATTCCATTTCTATTTATTTTATAACACTTCCTTTTATAAATTTCCTTTATTAACTTATTCGATTTATAATTCAATTATATACCGAAAGTCCATATTATAAGTTAAATGCTTATAATTTATTTGTTTACAAAAACATTCTTTTAAACTTCATAATTATAAATCTTATAACTTATAAGATTCATTTATTTATCCAAATCTATTCCCTAAATAACTTTATAAATTTTATTTATAAAATTCCATTTATAACTTCACCGTTATAATTCTATAGATTTCATTCATTTATGAAATTCATTCACAATTCATTCTCATACTTATAAAAGCTCGTTTTACAATTCCAATATTTTTAATTTATAAATATCAATTTATAAATCTTTTATATGGGTCAATTTATATTATTCTTTTAAAACGTCTTTCAACCCCTTTATAATTCATCATTTTGATTTATAAAATAATCAAATTTCATAAATCCTATTTTTTAAACTTTTTATAATAAATTCAGAAATCCCAGTTTAAACTATTTTATAAAATTATTAATCCCATATTTTCAAAAATCAACTTTTTACTGTATTTCTCAAAAATCATAATTTTTATAATATTAAAATTATAACGTTTATTTATTTAAGATGAATCAATTCAATAAAATATTTTATAAACGTATACTTTCAAAAATCACTTTAGAAATCCCTTAAAAATCAAAATCGTTATTTTTAAACTTCAAAATTAGATTCGATGATGCAACACATCAAATAGTCAATCACGACTTTCAAACATCATATATCGATATGATAAACAATCAAACATCTCAATATCTAAAATCAAATAAATATTTGTGAGGAATCCAGTTGGATCCCTCCAACCTGTTTCCCTGCATCCACAGACATTAGCACAATACCCATTCCACTTCGAGGTGGAATATCGCGGTATATGGGATTTATAAAAATATTATCCGCTTACTAACGGCACAATAGGGTCTCATCCGCTATACAATGCGGGAAATCAATCAACTGCAATATATACATATGCCAATATATATATATATTGCTATATATAGATATATATCCTACTATATCTAATATCACAATCAAACAACAATCAATAAATAACTGCAAATTCAACTTATAAATTTTTGAGTGAGAAGTTCTCACCTTTGCTTTTTATTTTGCAATCCATTTCCCATCTTGACTCGATTTTCTTGATTTATACCTTGTATAAATATTTACACAATTTATTAATATTCGAACAGATCGAATAATAAATTTTCATTTGACAATTTCGATTCATCGGTGATTTTCTTTTAATAGTTAAATTAACTGATAGTTTTATTTAAACCAGTTTCTTCTTTAATAAATCATCTTATCAATTAATTTGAATTTCTAACCAATTTTTTTCAATAATCCTTTTAGTAACAAAAATAATTGAATGAACTAATGAAACCATCTTTCACAAATTTCATTATTTAAAACAACCTTTATTATCTTTCAATTAAATTTTGAACAAATTTTCCTTTTTATAAATTTCTGTTAAATAAATTTATTTAACTAAACATTTTAATTTTAAAACTAAATTTTCTTTTAATTGTTAAACAGATTACTTTTAACAAATTTATCTAATTAAACTTAAATTTAAAACTAAATTTACTTAAATAAATTATTCTTCCCTTTCAAACTACATATGTATAAATATACTTATAAAACAATGTTTTATAGATTCAAGATCAAATCTTTATATATTTTATTTTCTGCTCCAACCCACTATTTATTTATTTATTTATTTTTATTTTCATATATATACTTTCCCCTGCTAGAAAAACTTTTTAAAACAGATTTTATTATTATTATTTTTCTGTCTATATCTTTTGTAAAATCATAATAATATTTATTATAAAGCAGAAATTCATCCTACTGTTTCAAATTTCCTAACCTAGAAAATTTTTCTTTTGTTTTTTTTTTCTGTTCAGATATATATATCATTTATATAAAATAAATTTAAATTAATAGAAGAAAACATTTCACCTCACTGCTTCTAGCCTCGCGAGTCGCCACTGCACGAGAACCCACGCAAGTGCCCAGACACCACTGCCAATCGCCGTTCCCACTGCCTTTTACTGCTGCCGCAACCCCACGACGCCGCGAAATCCCCTACTCGCGCGCCCAGCTTGACTGCGTCGCTCCCCCTCACTCCATCGTGTGCCGCCGCGCCTTAGCCTCGAGCGCGCCACTTCATCGCGGCATCGCCGCCTCAACCCTATACGCGCGAGCACGCGTGCGTGCGCCTCGCGATTCCAATCGACATTGATTCAAAAGCCCTGTCCCAATTTTTTTTTTGGTTGCGTTCGATTTTGAGATTTGAAGAAGGAAAGGGGGAGATACGAACGACATTGAAGCGGCCTTTAATGAATGAAGAGATTTCTTTAGCTCGGCCATTTTTATCTCGTTTAAATTGTGAAACTGAAGAGGAAGAGGACAGGGTTATTTAAAATTTGAGAGAGGGATGCTTTGCACGATTTCTTCAGTGATACTAGGCGTGATTTTCTGCGTGTTTTAAGGGAGAACGTGGTGAAGTTTGACTCAATTTTAAATTTAAATTTAAATTGAATTCGATTCAATTTCAATGCGTTTACTCACCGTGTGCTCACATATAAACTCCGAAAAATGCGAAATTTGAAATCCGAGAATAATTCAATATTACGGACCCAATGGAACTGGTTTCGTCGAATTCCGAGACTGTGCCTCGGACGGCTATCTTAAATATCGATTCAAACGATATAATTTTCAAACTGAACAAATCACTTTCAAATTCAATTCTGAAGCTTCTATTATCTTCAGTATTATCAATATGAATTTTACAAGCCTTTGAAATATTTTTATTTGGCTTAAAATTGGAGATTAAAATTATTATTCAACTTTCAATAGATTAAATTCTATAATTTTGATCGCTAAATTCATTCTGATAATTTGAAATTCAATTCAAACCATCATTCGGATATTTAAAATTAATTAAATATTTCATTTTCAAATGTTCAAAAATTCTGGGTCGTTACATTATGTAGTTGATGGTTACTAGTGATACATTCCCAAATTGGTAACGTGGCATACGAAGTGTTGTTGAGCATTTGTTGAATCAAAGCACAACTTTTGTATAAAGCGTGGCTTTGTGGACGAGACTTCGTCGGACCTCACACCCCGAAAATGGTCAAAACAGGAAGGATGCAGCAAGGTTATTAGGGGGTAGTGCCCCTTTAGTGTATGTCATTCCTTCTGGATAGAGATGGTATCATGGTATGGACCCCAAATACTTAACCTATGTTGCTGCTGCAAATTTATTGCTTTGTGGTTGTTGGAAATCGAGGATCCTCAGATATAGATCGGTTACGATCGGGGAATGACATATTCGTGTCAGTAGTTACCCAGTTAGGGGTAACCCGGCCTTGTGTTGGCAGAGATCTGGATAGGTTCTCGGGTCGTCTTTCCAAAGGCGTACCCATGTGGCAATGGGAAGTTCCTTGGCCTGACCATTTGTTGGAAATCCAAAGAAACAATACGAACCCTGTACGGTTTTAGTTGTATAACCTGCCATGGAATGTGGCGGTAACCTGCTATTGAACATGGTAGCTATAGTAGGCATACGATAATGGTCGTATGTTGGCTAAGATTTATATCTTTACTTTCGAAATGATTTTTCCTACACTATGCACTAGTAATAATATCAAATGTTTCTTTTTAATGCATATCAAGCATCTTTGACTATCATAAGGAGAAATCTCCTTCGATTCTGCGTTTGCATTGTGTGTGTGTGCGGGAGGCCTTATGGTAGTCTCATTTTCTAAAAGCATTGTGAATCTATTTTAAAATTATCCTGTACTTTGTTTTAAAGATAAACTGTTTTAGTTCTCACACCAGTCCCATGACCGACTCGGAGTTTATTGTTTTCCTTCCTAAACTCTGGGTGCCCACCACTTTCCACACGGGCAGTCTAGAGTTAGATTATCAGGATATTCTGGAATTTAGGAGTTGCTGGAGGCAAGCTGGATGGCATGGCGTATTCACTAGTATATGGTATTTCTTTTCCATTGTTTGTTGTTGTGCACTCTGATGATGTACTGTAATGTAATATGATGTAATGTAATAACTGATATAGTTCTTTGTTTAAAGATTGTTCATTTATCTAATATATGTTGTTCCGCTGCGATTGTGAGATTCTGATATTGTTCTGTTGTTTCTTTCTGTTATGTTCTATCTTTTTCTCTCTTCTTTTATCTTTTTCTTCTTCTTTAACCATAACGGTACGGTTTTCCAGCATTCGATTGCTCGGCAGTTGATACAGTGGACGTATTGATGTCGGTTTTCGTGCGTCGAAAAATCGCAAACGTTACAGATGCTTCTCCCCCCAGATCTGAAGAAGAGAACTCATCTATTTTTTTCAAATGGACGAGATAAAAAGGGAAAATAGAAGGAAAAGGATGCTGGAGTAGAAGTAGGATTTGGTGGAGGAAGTCAGAACGCCCCTTCCAAAAGAAAACCACTAGGTATTGACAAGATTCATCTCGACATTAAGAGGAATTCTGGAGGTTTGGAAGGATAGAGAGCTGAAGCATTGCACTTATCTGATTTTGATGAGGACCTACAACTTGATGGTGATGATTATGAGCTGGACGTTAAAGCTAATGGAGCTGGAGCTCAAATAGCTACAGTAGAACAAACCAGGCGTCAATGGAAAACCACGGGGGTGGTTCTCGTAGAGATTGGACTGCCTATACATCAACGGGCAAACCGAGATCATTTTTAGAGCCAAACAATCGGTGCATCTCCTGACGATCGTCTTTTGAAATACCGTGCCAACAAGGAACACATAACAAACATGTTGAAGCAGTTGGTCGGAAAAAGCAAAGGTAGAAAAACAAGTATCGGGGATTCGCATCAAGCTAAACTCCATTCACAGGGAACATCCTTAGAGAACAGTATTCAAGGATGTTCACGATTCCAACTATGCCATCGTATAATAGGACTGCCCATCTTAGAAAACATTTACTAAAGTATGAATGGCATGTGGATGGTGCTAAGGTGATGAACACTATTTGACATAGGCATTTTCCTATTTTCTTTGAAGAAGTTGCATCGATGTGGTTCATTAGGGTCAACCGTGATCTATGTCGACCTTTGATGAGTTAGCTAAAAAGTTCTTGGAGCAGTTCCGGCTTCATGCCGCTTGGCCTAAGAACATTTGTCCTCGTCGAGCTTATCTAAACGACCTAAGGTCTCACTGAAGGGGTTCTTGAATTAATTCAGTATTGCTATTACAAAAGTAAGTAGTCCGAAGGAGGATCTGTTATTCATGGCATTGGTCTAGGGTATTCACCCGGACATGGTTTTAGTGAATATGTGAAGATGAAGCAACCTGCAACTATGGAAGATTTCCATTGGAAGACTAATCAGTTTCAGCGCTTAAAAGAAGCAAGTCTAGCTTTAAGCAATGCCAATGATGGATAGTCAAAGGAGGTTATTCAGAGAAATGTGGCAGCAAAATGTTCTGGAGATAGTACTGGTAATGTGGCAACTAATGTTGGAAATTAAATAAAGGTCCCGACAATAGGTGTAATGACAACAAGAAATGCTTGAGAAATATGAAATCGAAAGATTACACACCTCAAACACATATATAGCAACTTAAGGAATGAAATGTATAAAAAGCCATCTAGAAGGGAGGCGACCAAGCAGGAAAGGAGCTTTGGAAAGTTCTATTATTTCCATGAATCTCACAGATACAGCACGAACGAATGTTGGCATTTGAGGGATCTCATCGAAGAACTAATAAGGAGAAATAAGATCCAACAGTTGGTTAAAGAGTCGTAAGAAGGTAGTCAAACTACGAGACCCCAAGGGCCACCTGCCTAGGGAATTCAACCTAGATCTAGCGAAGAAGGGCTCAAGCAAAACAATGGGGGGTTAATTATCAACACCATAATTGAAGGACCTCATCTAGTAGAGAAAATCTGCAGGAAAGCGGAATGGTATATGAGCTCGCTAAAGCATGTACCACAGGAGGGCGGCTTTGTTGTAGAATATAGAGCTACCGCTAAATAGTAAAGGGTGATAAATGATGATACTGTATTCATAAATAGAGATACTTATGGAGTTGAAGCACCAACTTTAGACCCCACGGTGGTAATAGTTGGATTTGGCCACCAACTTACATAAAATCTTAGTAAACACCAGGAGTTCAATAAACATTTTGTTTAAGGGAACACTCGATCAAATGAAGATCAACTCGAAGGAGGTTACAACTTGCAAAACCAAGATTCAAGGATTTACAAGAGAAGAAAAATAGCCAATTGGGACAATTGATTTTCCTGTGCATTTAGGTCAAGGAGATTGCAGGATATTCCAAAAGGTAAAAACTCGTTGTAGTGGATGAATATTCGACATATATCACCTTCTTCAGTTGACTGACTCTTGTTGATTTTAGAATAGCACTAACACATTAGCATTTAGTGATGATATTCCCCATGGAAAATAGGGTTGGAGTGATAAAACTTGACAAAGCACTGGAAGAGAATGCTATATTGTGAAACCGAGAGAGGCAAAGTGATATGATAAAGGTAAGAATGTAGAGAGAACTCTCCACATTTATGATTTGCATGCAAAGCAACCAAAATGTGGATATAGCTTAGGAATCATAGCTGGTTTGAGAAGGTTATGGATCCTAGGAAGAAGTTATGGAAAGGGCGATCAGCACCAGCAGAGTTGACGGTGAATGTTCCATAAAATGGATGATCCTACATGGGTCTTGGAGATTGGATTTCAACTCAATGCTAACTTAAGGAAAGATGAATTTCCTTCGAAGATATTTTTACTTATTAGCTTGGACACATTCAGATACATTTGGGATATCACTTTAGATGGTATGTCACTGACTGAATATTGATCTAAAGTTCACACTAGTAAAACAGAAAAGGCACAATCTGAGTCCGGAGCGATTCTCTACATTGAAGGAAGAAGTGGATAAGCTAATTTCGAACGGCATAATCAACGAACTTTATACCCCGATTGGGTATCCAACCCCTTATTTGTCAAAAAGTCAAATGGAAAATGGCAAACTTGTATTAACTACTCGGGTTTGAACAAGGTATGCCCAATGGATAGGTTTTCTTTGCCCAGGATTGACCAACTGGTGTATAGGACTAGAAGACATGAGTTGCATTCATTTATGGATACTTGTTCGAGCTATAACCCATTCCGATGCATATACCAGACCAAGAGGACACTATCTTTATAATGGACTTGGGACAATGCTGCTATTGAGTTATGTCGTTTGGTTTGAAGTACGCCAGAGCCACATACTAGAGATTGGTAAATTCTATGTTCAAGAATCAAATCGAGTAGACAATGGAAGAACTCGTAAACGACATGGCAGTGAAATTATGAGTATCCAGAACCATCTGGAAGTTCTTTCAGAGATTTTTGAAGTCTTAAGGAAATACGGAATGAAGCTAAATCCATCGAACTGTTCTTTCAAAGTAGAGTCGGGAAAGTTTTTAGGAGTTACTGTGAATGCACGGGACATCGAGGCCAATATGGAGTAGATTGATACCTTAAGGAATGTAACCATCCCAATTATAAAGAAGGAGCTACAAAGCTTGAATGGGAAGATCGCTGCTTTCAGTTAGTTCAATTCGAAGGCCACTGATATGTGAACACCCTTCTCTAATGCTCTCAAGAAGGAAAGAAAAACTTTTAAATGGAATTAAGATTTCTAGAAAACCTTCAAAGAGTTATTGAGACACATTGAGACATAACCGGTCTTGTCCAACCAGCTGGATGGAGAGGAATTACTTGTCTACTTGGAAGTGTCTACTCATGCACTAAGTGCAGCGCTGGTACGTATGGAGGCGATGATTCAAAGTTCGGTCTATTACAACTGTAAGCATTTTGTAGGAGCTGAAAAGAACCATTGGAAGTTGGAGAAACTATTATATTGCTTGCTGATTGCGTCTAGAAAGTTGCGATCATATTTTCTAGCTCATCCAATCAAAGTACTGACAGATCAGCCTCTAAAGGAGGTATTATACTGACCTGATAGCTCGAGAAGGTTGCTGAAATGGAATACTGAGTTGAGCCAATATGGAGGAGAGCAATAAACGGTCAGGCCTTAGTAGCCTTCATTGCCGTGTTTACCATACATGATGTTAAATAAGAATATATGGACACACATCCTAAATAGAAACTTTTCATAAACGGAGTACTGCATGAACATAATTCAAGCATAGAAGTAGTGCTTGAAACTCCGAAAGTGCAGCCTATTTACTATGCTTTGAAATTGCAGTTTCCCACAACAAACAATGAGACTGAATACGAGGCTCTAATAGTAGGTTTAAGGATAGTGAAATAACTGGGAATTAAGGATACTAGAAATATTCAGCGATTCCTGGTTAGTGGTTTGCTAGACAAAGAAGGAATATCAAGATAAGGGCGTGAGACTTGCCTCCCACCTGATAGAAACATTGGAACTACTGGAGGACGTCGAGAATTATACGATTACACATTTCCCCAAAGAAGAGAACATAAAGACCTACTCGTTGGCCAGACTGACTAGCTTTGGGGAGGCACATATGATGGGCTTGATTCCAATGGAAATTTTAATAGCTTCAAGCATCAATCAGATGGAATTCGACTGGATTCTAGAGACTATAAAGGACTAGAAGTCATGGATGACACCAATCAAAGATTATCTAACCAATGGAACTCTCTCAAAAGACATTAGCAAGCAAAAGAAGCTCATTGGAAAAGCAGCTTGATTGATGATGCAATGAGTATTATACAAAAGAGGATTCTCGATTTCCCTTCTTCGGTGTGTAACCAAGGATGTGGCTAGGAAGATCCTCATGGAAATCCATGAGGGCAGTCATGGTAATCACATGAGAGGGCAGACTCTAGCTAGCAAGGCAGTTCACTATGAATATTTTTGGCTGACAATAAACCACGATGCAGTTGATTAAACCAAAAAATGCAACCATTGCCATTGATTTGCAAAGATCCTTAGAGCCTCATCTACAGAACTTACAAAAATGGTTAGTTTATGTCCATTCGCAGTTTGAGGAACTGATCTAATTGGTGTTGCTACTGATAGCGAAAAGCAGAGCTAAATACGCAATAGTTGCAGTTGACTACTTAACGAAGAAGGTTGAAGTGGAACCACTTTCCACGATCATAGTGAAAAAGGTGATCAACATAGTGGCAAAGAGCATCATTTGTAAATTTGGAGTACCTTAGAAGACAATCATGAAAAACGGAACTCGATTTGAAAGTACCAAATTCAAGGATTTCTACAAGCGGTACAGAATCGAGAAGAACTTCTGAGTAGTAACACATCCGTAGGCCAATGGACAAGTAGAGGTGGTGAATAAAATCATCTTGTCCACCTTGAAGAAGTGATTGACTAAAGTTAAATGCAACTAGGTCGATGAGCTTGCGCTAGGATTGTAGGCTTATAGGACGACCCATTAGTCGACAACTAGATATTTGTCGTTTGCTTTAGCTTACGGATCAGAAGCAACAATTTTGATAGAACTGTAAGTCCTTTCTCATCGTAAAACTCATTTTGACCCAAAGGTAAGCGAGGAACTCTTGCTTGAGTCCCTCGATTTGGTTGACGAAAAATGGGAAGAAGCATAATTAAGGGTTGCCACCCACTAGAAAAGGGTAGCATGGCATTTCAATGCCAAGGTTCGCAACCGCACCATTGCGGTGTGCGATCTCATTCTAATATGAATTCACCTAGGTACACGGGTGCTTCGTTCGAATTTGGAAGGACTCTACGTGATCGAGGGGAAGCTAGAAGATGGAACGTTCAAGCTGGCAACTATTGGTCGAATCACTATCCTACATGCATAGAACAATGACCTACTGTGACACAACTACATTAGTTTTTCTTAGTTTGTTTTCACAAATAAGCGACCCAAAGACACTAGGGGCAATTTAACAAGGCAGAATTTTGCACTTCACCTATTTAAATAAAGTTAGCTTCTTGAATTAATGGAACCGTGTTCTCATAAGCAAAAGCCTCTATAATGCATGATCAGCAACACAACTAGGAACGTACTCCCCTATACTCGGATAATGGATGGGGAGTATGTTCTTAGGGGCTGGTCGATAATTCAACCATAGCCACTACAATTCATCGTTTCCCAAGGAATGGAAACAACAAGAAGGCTTGATAACTCTAACCTTCAGGAATCTGGCGCTATTTGGAGATTGGCACCATCAGGAGTAACCTTTAAAACTTTGGCGCTACTCGGAGATTGGCAGCGTGGGGAAGGTAAAAATATATCCTTTAGGAATCTGGCATTGCCTGGAGATAGGCGATGCCAAGAAGGAAAACCTTATCCTCTAGGAATCTACCGTTGCCTAGAGATAGGTGACGCTTGGAAGGAAAACCCCATCCTTTGTTAATCTGTATTTGCTCGAAGATAGGTAATGCTAGGAAGGAAAATTCTAACCTTCAGGAATTTGGTATTGCTCGGAAATTGGCGACATCGGAAAGGTAAATAAGCAACCTTTAAGAATCCGGCATTGCCCAAAGATTAGCAACATCAAGAAGGTAAAACTCCACCCTTTAGGAATCTGGCAATGTTCGGAGAGTGGTGACGTCTGGAAGAGTAGGTGCTTAAAGCCAATCGGAGAACTTGGACCCAACCTATTGGAACTAGATGTTGCCTAAAGATTGACAACAACGAGAAAGTTTGAAAACACAGTTAGGAATAGATTAGATAATTTTGCCCTGGTACTCAAGAATTTACCATTGCTCGAAGATAGGCAGTGCTAAGAAAAATCCCTTTAGATTGAACCACTAATGCATTAGTTTTCGGAGATAGATACTAGTGCATGGCTATGTTTTTTACCACGATCATCAGGGATTTTATTGTTGACCAAGAATAGGTAACTTCATTAAAGGAACATGAGAATTGGAAAATTCATGCTCTATTTTTTAAAGACTGAAACTAGTGCCTAATTGAATTTCAATGATCGCACTAACGACCAAGCATGACACATTTGGTCATGGATAATCAGGGATGATTGTGTAAGCTCAAAACCAAGTACTGCTTGACTTTTTTGATTCAGTATAAGGATAGAGAAGGCACACATAGACCAAAGGAAATTAGATAACTTTCCCTATGGTATTTCTATCCCATTAATACCCACATCATAGCATTGGAAGTGCTAGGTTCCATAAATAGGGGTAGAACTTAGAAAAACTGTATGGAAAAGAGAATAAACATTATAGCTACTGCCACACAGCCATAGGAGCGGCGTGGAACATGGAACATGTAGGATTAGTGATCGGTCAATTGATAATTGACCAAAAAAAGCATAGATAACCACCGAGTTGGTTAAGTGTTAGTCCTTATTTCACCAAGTAGGACGATTTGATGATTTTAGATAGGACTAACAATGAAATACAACTAAAGCAATTACTAGAATATTATTTACATGCATAAAGTAGTAGTAAAAAAGCACATTGCATAGGAACATGCATACATAATATAGAAAAATTGTAGTACTAGCAATATATTGTACATAGGTAGTTATAAAAATAGGTACAATACAAAAAATGTGCAAAAGAGTAAATGGAACAAAGATTACAAGACAAAAGTGATCTTTTCATTACTACAACTATTATATACAAGAAACATTAGGGGTCGATCCCGCACACACGCATCCTGTTTACCAGTAAAAGAAAGACAAAGTTGTATGGACTGTAGAATAAAAGAAAGCCAAAGTCTTCTCGGTAGAAGTTTTGGAGGCTTTGATCATGAGCTTTGGTGGCCTCAAATTAGTTGTGGGAAGCTTGGACATGGGGCTTGCGGGAGTAGAAGAAGTGTGCTTTATGGTGCTAGGCTTAGTTTTCACATTGAATTTCTCGAAATCAATCTTCAACCACTTCGCTATGGTATTGTAATCAGTGGGGTCTACAACACAAGTTATGACAAGATCTTCCTCCTAGGACACAAAAATATCCTCCAACTTTTCCAAGGAGTAAAGATGGCAAATCCCGTGGAGAAAAAATGGTCGAAACGAAGATAGTTGCATATCCCAAACCTTAAGTAGTTGGCGGCCGGGGGGGAAGATGCATTTGACCTACAAGTTTATATAGAATAGTAAAGGTCAGTGACTGATTCACGTGAGAACTGAAGCTTCTCGAAGACCAGTGAAATAAGAGATATACCTAAGCCTGGGCATCATTCTAAAGAAGATTTGATGAATTCCCCCTCTTTATTTATGTACTCGCCTATTCGGCTTATGGAGTGGGAATGTAGGGTTCGACTGAAGTTGTCATTGCAGAAGCCATTGTAACATGTGTAGTTTCAAAGCCATTCCCTATAGACATCGATACTCGGACGTTAATTCTTCATTAAAACGGTTATCCCAGGACAGCACAACTCGACGAAGCACCTTATTCCATGCATCGACAAGAGTCTCTGGATATGTACTCCTTATCCGCTTTAAATTTTTGTAAGAATGGAAGTAGTATAGAAGTGTTAGAGGTTGATTTTAGCTGATCGCTCTCCCTAGCCTTTTCCTTATGAAGTTCCTTTACTACTTCCTGAGCAATAAGAAGCCCGATGCCAATAGTATGCTTTTCAGTCTCCAAGCATTGCAAGACATCGGCAAGCCTTTTATTTTCTACATGGAGCTTTTGGGGTTTGGCCTCCAATTCATTGATAGTTTGGTACCTGGCCTTAATGATTTCATCTATTTGGTGAGAGTAAGGTCGTCCTCAGTCACTTACTTTTAAAGCTCAGCGCCCTCTTCATAGGAGACTTTCAACTCGTTCTGCATCACAATCTTAGCGCAATTGTGATCCCTGTTCATTTCCTCCATTAATTTGTATTTTTTGTCCTTTGATTTGAGAGTCTGGTTATCTTCAGCAAGTCTTCTTCCCGATTCTTGATGATTCTTTCAAATGTTTGCTTCTTGCAATCAAAAGATTGTATGTTGGTATAATTGATCTTGTTGACTTTGGAGAGGGCATATCACAATCGCTTCCACTTATAGCGTTCGCCAGCATGTTTTTGAATAGGATGAGCATCCCTGTCTAATTCATCCTTAGAAATATCTTCAATGTCTTGATCAAATATCACATCATGAAAGCAAAGCACATGAAATGCAACCTGCGGGCACGACGAAGCAACAGGAGAGAAACCGTGGAAGCGGAAATCCCTTTGGAGTAGGGAGAAGCAATAGCTGTTAGGGGTTGTGAAGTAGGAACTCAATGCCAAGAAGAAGTTTGAAGCTAAGTGCGTGGTGGAACTACATTAAAAGAAGAGTCGCGATGATCGTAGGATTCTCTTGGTTGCCTAGATGGATCTTGCACGGCCCCTCTTCAGCCTCTCTTTTCTTTTTCCCCCTTTCCCCCTCTCTTTCTCTCTCCCTCTCGGTCCGATATTTGTCCTCTACTTCTCGCTCTTTTCTTCTTTGCCTCACCTCATCGGTCTTTTATTTTGATAGCCGTAGCAAGAAAAGTAAGGGTCGGGAGTTTGTCCTCTAAACTCAGTAGCATTGTGTTAAAGATTTCTATACCTATCCCTCCCTATGGAACCTAAAACGAGGACAGAAATAGAATAAGTGTTGGAATTTTGAAATACAAGTGAATGAATGGATGTGTTTTCGTGATCCTAGAGAAGTGTATGGTGCTAGTGACCCCCTATGTACTCTATAGACCGTGTTGGTAAGGAATTAAAGATGTAGTCATGCCATCTTCTTTCGAAACTCATCCAGGCGAGATGCTAAAGTAGGGGGAACCATCATTAAGAATATCAGTAATGGAAATGTCAAAATCGCTTAAACTAGCGAATACATCACCAAGAATGTGACCTCATGGTGTTTTTTCACTTGAAGGAAATGTAGTCAGTCCTACGAGCGTCCTAGAAGTTTCAATGATGATTCGATCTACATAGGGCAAGCTTCAAATTTCGGGGCTCTTATGGGGTGCCTCATTGAAAGATTCAACCTCCTATGCACTAATGTGATAATCATTATCACTATCCCTGGAACTCTCTTATTCCTCTTCTACCACTGGTTTCTTCCATACTCTCCTTCCCTCATTCTCAGTATCCTTTTGGATTGGTGACATTTCAAGTCTTTCGAAACACCCCCCTCTATACCATACTATCCAAGAGTATTACAGATTAATACTATTAGATAATACGAAGAATGAGTCTATATGAGGCACACATGTGAATATTCTCTTGGACTAACACTGCACGTATTAAAACATCAAATATAAAACTCACTAGTATATACACTGTGTCAATACAAAATAATAAACATATGTGTCTCCAGGACAGAACAATACATAATATGTAGTAAACCATAGAAAACACAAAGTAAATCATAGCGATAATATATAATATATAACATATGGTATGTGTAAATACAAAACATCTCTAATAATGTCTGCCTTATTGTAATGTAATAAACAAACAGTGTACAACTCAATATCATATTTATACAATAAATCAGTGTCATATGAATATCATATAACAATCCTAATATGAGTGTTATCTGAGTTTTTAACCCTGTAGAATCCAGGAGAAATCGAGAGAACCCCATCGAGCAAAATAACTCAAAGACAATCGAAGAGACTAGAACAAGGAGCCAAAGGAAGTTAGGAAAAAGGAAAGGAAAATAATCTAAGGGCATGGATTGTTAGCGATCCATGGCCTATGTATTGCTAGAGATCCATGGCATTAACTCGAGGGTTCATGAACAACATCAACATGAGATACTATATGTGATCCAAAAGGAAAAGACAAGAAAACCACTAAGTACATGGATCACTAGCAATCCATGCCTTTTTGCTAGATCACCATAAAATCTAGAAGAACAAAGTCCAAAAATAGACCAAGTGTATGGATCGCTAGTGATCAATATACCATGGATCACTAGCGATCCATACTATTTCCTCAATCAGCTGCGATCTTCATGGAGCAAAACAAGGGGAAAATGCTAGGGCGTTGGGTCACCTTCAAACCAAACCTATGGATCACTAGCGATCCATCCTTTTAGCTCGGGTTGTGGTGTAACCTCTAGTCCAACTTTTCTGTGTAGATCTACAAGTATGTGGCAAGCAGACATGGCCCAGTAACTCCTCAACCTCTATAAATATTCTCCTATCTGCAACATAAAGGGGATCCTTCAGACCAGTTGCTGAAATGTTGTAGAAGACTTTCCTTATTCTACTCCTTATTCTACACTTGGGACTTAGTATAATTTAGGATACTCAATCATTCTGTAATCCAATTCCCTTTATAACAGCATTCAGTCAACGGAAAAAATTATAAAGTGGACGTTGGCCTCATTAACAACCGAACCACTATAAAAATATTCTTTTCTTTCTACCATTACTGTTCTTGATATATCTCTATTCTACTTTATTTTGCTCTGATAAATAGGGCCAGTGCTTTCATTCTCAATCTATGGTGTTCATCCATTTTTTTTGTTATCAATGAGTCCCCTCTAAGCCCAATAAAACATAAGTTGGTCATGTTGTCCCTGTAACTAAAATGTCTAAGACTAACCCGAGCATTATAAAATAATACACGGGTCAGACTATATCTAATCAAGTATTGTAATAAGTGTAAACAGTTATAACAAGAAGAACAATATACTATCACTTCTATAAATGCACAATCATCAGGCTATACATGAATACACACATAATAATATAAAAATGCAGGCCTGATGAATTGATAATTCCATAATCAGCCCATAGAGCATCAAATCACATAAATAGCTCAAATCCATATAAAACAATAACTCTGATATTGAAAGATATCATCACCCATATAAAAATATGTCAAATCAAAAATCATAGGAATTTACCCAAATGGGTGAATCATACATATCTCAAATCAACATCGAATCTAGAAATATCAATAGAGGAGATGTCAATAAATATAATTAGGCTAGCACGAAGTACTACCCGAATATAACTCTCAATCTCGACAAAACATCATCAATATCAAATAGGATAGGCTACCTATCAATATACCAAGCACTATACTCAAGTCATATTTCTGGTATAATCTCATCTCCTCATATATATAACTTATCAGAATACATCATGACGAAAAATGTACGGAAAATAGCTATACGACCGACACGAAGTCCCAATTAGAGTTATACATAATAACATGCGGTCACAAAGTCTACGTCCATGCCACAGTGAGGTGTATCAGTCGTATATGCCAAACCATTACTCCGTTAGAACCAGAAGGGAGACTGATAGCACAAAGAAGGCTTCAATGGCAACAAAGTCTCAACAGTCTTAGTTGCCTCTCAGTCATCGTGACCTGTATTCACCTATGTGCTTGTCAACGCCAATACTAATCGGTCATGACGCTACAAATGCTCATATATTTAACAAACTGGTGGACTAGGTGACATAGGGGCGATTACAAAGCTATAATAATATAGTGTCATGAATTGGGGGAGTGACCCCACGATCAGGCTACTGGTGTGGATTCTATCCATCTGGTCCTCTTTAACAAACATAATAAGAGTACCTCATAATAGTGGCATATAATAACAATACATGTAGATTTGTAGTCTCACCGACTATAGTCACAAAGCTATATCACAGTATCCACTCTATTACCATCACGTGAGCGAGACCCCCATCTGGGTCGTTCGAATGGGATATAATCGATTGGAGGCATATGCAATAGAAAGTTTAAGATACTCGAAAAATCCCCAACTTACCAGCTTCCAGTCCCATCATGGAGCTCCCATTGTCGAATCATGAGTGGTCGTCGTCGAAAATAATAAAAAATCGTTAAAATGGTCGTTGAAAACGAGGTTAACTCGAAGTTGAACTCAGGTAATCGACTATTTGACTCGAAGAATATTCTAGAAGTCCTAAATCGAAGTCGAACTCGGGTAATCACCCATTTGATCCGAAGTGAACATAGAAAATTATAGCCCAAAATCAGACTCCGGTAAAACCAAGATTTTCTCCAAACAAACATGCAAATAGCTCCAAGCAATGTTTGACACCAACTAGCACTTCTAATTCTATGACTCCAAGCGAACCATGTGATGTCTCCAAGCAAGTGAAAAAATTTCAAGGGTTGGACTCCAAGTAAAATACAACCGATCCATCAATGTCGATCCATCTTCTTTTGCCCTAACTCAAACAGGAAACTCCAAATGCCTTGAAATTTGGAATGCAACCTTATGGGGCCTTCTTGGTCAACCCAGACAAACCTCAACTAGTTTGAAATTTTTTGGAGATCGTAACTGATCCATCATCCCATCATAAGTGATTTGTCATTCAATTGGCATTTCCAATCACCCAAGCATAGACGATCATGCATATGTCATTCTCAAGCATTATAAAAAGCCGTAACATGAAAAAGGACTAATTTGACAAGGATTATAGCATCTTCCCCATTCGAAACTCATTTACAAAATTTGTTCAACATGCAGAATATCCAAAGAAGTTTATCATGCCAACTATACCTTTTGTACAACTGATTCGAAATTGCTTTTTCACTGGTATGACTAGCATATGGACGAAGCTAGGGTGACGGATGCAGTCAACTACAAGGCCTTCAGGAATCATTAAAGGGTGGAATAACCCACTACGCTGGAAGAATCCTATAGGAAGGCAAATTGGTCCTAAAGATTGGGAGTACTGAAATTGGACGAAGGCAAACCCGATAATTTTTCAAAGAACATACCAAATGGTGAAGGAGCTATAGGAGCTCGGGAACCATCTACCCAAGCAAGGCTATTAAGACCCAGTAGAAAAGTGCTCTAACTAATTGACGAAATAAGACGAAAGGATGAATATCAAATAACATTCTAGCTAGCTAACAACTAAGAATGGGGCAGCAACCTAAAGTGATGCCTTCTCATCCATCTTTATCTACTTTTCTTTTCCAAATGGGTCGTACTAGGACACTGGGGGTATTGTAGATAGTACGGAGAAAGAAATTCTTCTATGCCCTAAACGAGTTAGGCTGATCCCCCTTTTGAGAATTGAAGTTGCAAAGGTAGCATCGAGAAGTCTTGTCCAAAGGATCGTCGAACCTCTTAGTCGCCACGAATGATAATACTATGCTTCCGCAAGCTGAATCCCAAAATTTCTTTTAAAGTCGATGAATCATTGCATTAAGACCATAAGGCCATCAGACAACCAAAATTCCTCTCGAAATGGATGTATTATCATTCTAAGGTCATCCGGTCATCGGACATCCGACAACAAAACCTCTATCAAGAACTAAAGCATCATGAAGGCGAACTGATATATTAACAGTCATTCGATCCCAAAACCCTTTGCAATAATGAAGATCTTTCATGAACTAAAGCATTGGGAAGGCGAACCAGTAGATCAATGGTAATTTGATCCATCCCTTTGCGAATACGAAGGTCTTTCATGAACTAAAGCATCACGAAGGCAAACTGGTAGATATGCGATCATTTGATCCAAAAAACCCTTCGTGAACGTGAAGGTCTTTCACAAACTTAAGCATCGTGAAGGCGAACCAGTAGATCAGCGGTCATCTGATTCAAAAAACCCTTCGCAAACTTTAAGGTCTTTCCCGAAATAAAGCGTCTTGAAGGCGAACCGGTAGATTAATGGTCATCTTATCCAAAAACCCTTTGTGAACGTGAAAGTCTTTCATGAACTAAAGCATCGTGAAGGCAAATTGGTAAATTAGCGATCATCTGATCCAAAAACCCTTTGTGAACGTGAAGGCCTTTCACGAACTAAAGCATCGTGAAGGTAAAACGGTGGATCAATGGTCACCGAATCCAAAGAAACCCTTCGTGAATATAAAGGTCTTTCATGAACTAAAGCATCATAAAGGCAAACCGATAAATCAACGAAATTTATATATGACTGATAACTACAAAGGAGAACTCAAAGATCAACAGTCATCTGATCCAAATCCCCCTGAAGTCAACGAAGTCATGCTTCGGGGCCACAAATAGAAAATCATATTGGTCAATCCACATAATTAACGGAATCACTTCCCATGACCGATTAAACAAATTGTGTTGAACTCCAGAGCTTCATAGTTGCTCAAAGAATCTAAGATAAAACTAAATCAATCTTGTGGTTGATCAGATGCTGACTCGAATCAAGCCAAGACATAGAACTCGAGAGAACCGCACCCACTTGATTGGGGGCAACCAAACGAGTTATCCATAAACCTCGGATATAGTTTAAGTGCGCAAATAGCCCTGTGGCATGGGGGCGCCACACATACTTGAATAGCTACAAGGAAAGCCATGAGTAATCATACCACAATTCTTTACGTCCGATAGAAAAATCTGGCATTCTGACAACTACGGAATTAACAACCTAGCTAGCGCAGCAAACGAAATAGAAGCATAATACTTTCTTACTTCTTCCTAATTCCTCCTTTACCATCCTATGTGACTAGATCCTTTTCCTCTTAGACTGTATGCCAGTTGAAGGCCAATTCTCTAAAGGCGGTTTGGACCAAAACTGAGAGTCTTGCCCTGAACTCCCATGAGCTCTTTCTTCTTAACCATCTCTATGCGGTTGTTTGTAAATCTCTCCACCTTGGCAACCTTATCTGTTTAGCAGTGCACATCTTATCGAAATACGGGAGGATCACCTAACCTATGGTTACCCAATCTAAAAACCCAATAATCTCTTAGAACTGACGAAATCGCGTTCCAACAAAGGCAAATCGTTGGATTGATAGGAAAACTCAATCCTTACCTTCTAAGAACTATCGGTCTTCTAGCATCGGGAAGGCCCAAACCATTGCGCGCACTCCTATAAGCTACACATCACTTCTTGAGCTATGGAACCGCACGTCAATTCTTGAGCTCTAGAACCATTCTCTCGAATTACGAACTCCTCACATTACTCGAAGATTGGCAACGTCAAGGAGTTCCAAACCCTTCCGGGTCCATAGGTCATATCGATCCCATAAGCCACACATTTCATAAGCCACGCACTCTTAAAAGCCATGAATTTTGTACCCACGCATTTTATTAAGCTGTGCATTTCATAAGTCGTGCACTCTCAAAAGTTGTGCATTTCGTAGGCCACGCATTCTCAAAAGCCGGGCATTTCTTAAGCCACACACCCCAAAAGCCATGCATTTTGTAAGCTGTGTATTCTCAAAAGCCATGCATTTCATAAGCCACGCACTCTCAAAAGCTGTGCATGTTGTAAGCCATTCATTCTCAAATGATGCATATTTCATATGCCGTGCACTCTCAAAATCTGTGCATTTCATAAGCTGTGCACTCTCAAAAGTCATGCATTTTGTAAGCTATGCTTTTTCATAAACCGCACATCTGATAAGCTGTGCAAAAACTTCTTGATGTTGCTTTGGCTACATCAACAAACCTTAAAAAAATTTAAATACTTGTCTTATCATGATAACACCGAGAATCTTGTCTATTGCAGAATTAACAGGGATCAACTCCTGTAACCTAAAATAACTGACATTGCTTCGGTAGTACTGCAAAGTTCATAACCAAGAAGTTGGCAAAAAATTCTGATTTTTAACCAAATTTAACGTACAAAATGTCAAAATTCAAGACATCTAAGTTACGAATTTCAAAAGATAGGAGCTGTAACATACCTTTCACTAGGGCATCCAGGGAGTCACCCAGAACATCAAGTCTCACATTAATTGTTCAGAATAATCTGCCCTGTGGAATGAGGGGCAGAGAACACATTAACATTTGGTCAGGATAAGAGATCGCTCCAACTTGCAATAAAAGGAGGAATTCATCACTGGGTTGATGGGAAAAATCAATCCTAACCTCATAAGTGTCAGTCTCGCCCTTGCAACACCGAGGCCTTTTCCCACTTCATAAGTACCCGTTTTGCCCCAGCAACATCGGGAAACTTTCTACTTCCTAAATATCGATATTGCCCCGGCAACATCATGAAACTTTCTATTTCCTAAGTGCAGGTGTAGCCTCGGCAACACTGAGAAACTTTATATTTCCTAAGCACTGACATTGCCTTGACAATGCTTAGAAATTTATTTTTCACTAAGTATCGGTGTTGCCTCGGTAATGCTGGGAAAACTTTAATCTATAGGGTTAGTGAGAAACGCTCACCATATTAAACCATCAATTCATTAGCTTTCGAAGAAAGATGCTGGTTCTCGATTGAGTTCTACCCTTGTTTCTGAAAAATTATTATTTCCCAAAGATAGGCAATGACAGGAAGACATAACCTTCCAAAGGTTAATCTGATGGTCCAACCAAACATCGCAGGAATCAGCCACTGCATAGAAATAAAAAAGCACCAAAAGGAAATCCTAAGATTGGATTGCTTCTATGCTAATTTCTAGGGATGAAAGACGGTGCACAACCGAATTTCCTAAATTCAACTTAGAAAGAATTTAGATATAGCTAAAAGATAGGCAGCTTCGAGGAAATGTTGCTTGGAATCAAGCAGATAGGTTACCAATGCTCAAAGATAGGAATTGGCGTATGAACGAAACTTCAGTGATGATAGCAATCAAGCAAAGCATGCAAAACTAAGGACATGTTGGGACAATCACGGAAGGTCGGAACTAAACCCATCCGAATTCCACAATCCCAGAATGGAATTGAGAGCCAGACCAGAGGCAACCAAATCATGTGCCCTAAACCACTCCATCTCTCGCAATCATCCAAATCTAGGCATTCGAAATAGCAAGTCCCTCGAGTAGGGATAGGCGCATAAATACTTGATCGAAAGAAACGTTGCAAAGTCTAAACACGAATAACCACGACGTTAGTTAGATAATGGTTTTGTATCGCAAAATTGAGCACTCTGGCAATAAAATCGCCAACAAACGAAATGAAGGATTTGACGTTCAGAAATTAGCCATCGTTCATGGCCTGGGAATGATGAGAAAGATCGATGTCCTACTCAAGGTCTAACTATATCATTTGGTTCCGACTTTCAAGAATATGCCATTACTCGAAGTTTGGTGATACTAAGAAGAAACTCCTAGAATAAAACTATTGATACATTGGCTTTCGAAAATAGAAGCAAAAGCTTGATCGACTCTTTAATCCTGCCTTCTGGAATCTCATGTTATCCGACGATCCACAACATCAAGGAAAAATCAACAGGTTTGAGTCACCCGTACATGAGTTTACAAAGATAGAAACCAACACATGATTAGGATCTCGACACCAGACTTAGAAGAATTTACTTTAGCAAAAGATGCTAGAAACGCACATTTTTAACGCCTACCGACATCATTACGAAAAATGATATCTTCGGTTTAAGCAACAAAGTCCCCAGTCCTCAAAGATAGGAGTGATCGTGTTAATCGAACTGGGGAAATCAAACTTATTGCATAGGAGACCTAACCCCAAAATGTGTTGGTTAAGTAGTCAAAGTAATCAGCTCTACGGGCTAAGGCATTTACACCAATGCTTTATCAAACGAGCTCAGCTTAGCATGAACTCAACCGAACATAAACAAGAACATTCATGAAAGTAGCTAGACCAAGCTATCTCATTGTTCTATAAAAATAAATTCTCGAAGTCGAGGAAATAAGCCAATAGTCCCTTGAGATAGAAGCTAGTGTGCAGATCGAACTCCAAAAACCACAAAGGAAGGATATTCATGATCGAGTAACTCATGCACTAGTTTTTGAAGATTAAAGTTATGTCTAATCGAACTTCAACTACAACTCTACAAGAGCAGCTGTGCCTTGTAATTTAACTGTAATCGATGATCCCAATATGACAGGAATAATAAGCGAAACCTAAGTTGCGAAGGACCCAGCTTGCGGAGAAGTGAAGTCCCTCCACCAGAAAAAAGATTGGATGACTGAAAAGTCATTTCAACAACAAAACTTGGCATTCAACCATGTCAAGTATGTTTTACCTTAAATAATATCCTCGTATAACCAGCACTCGAAATCTAGGTGAAGTCGATGTATGTTGACCAGTCGGGTTTCGAGTGTTGACCGGGGCAGATGAAGTGTGTTACCTTCATGAGAAGAGTCAAGTATCCGGAATACTGCAAATAAACAATCTAGCGTAGATAGCTTGCTTACATTTGAAAAACAGTCCATATCGTCCTTTGAAATTATCTCTTTCACACTTACCCATTATCGATTAATGATCGAAAACGGAGCCGATGTCTAAAGCGACGCGGGAAGCTTTTCTTTCTTGGATCACTGAAATATAGAAACGGGAAGAGCAATATGATTGAATCATCCACTATATCCAATTTTGGAATAAATTGTCACATTGGAATTCAAAAACAAGGACGAGAACTCAACAAAATTCTTGAGAAGAAAACGCTAAAGACAAAGAGCAAGACTTCGCTCTAGAACGGCGTACAATCATTCAAGACCAAACTTGGCTTCACCACCAGTCAAATTAAAACTATATAGGACAACTCCAAATCTACATCATGCACCCACTTACCGATCCAAACCCTTGCGTAAACTACAGAGCAAAGATTGCATCGTCAATCTTAGGAATTGAAATTCAGATCAAAATCAAAAAATGAACGATTATTAGAATCGGTCAATTGAGAACAACATCTTGAGGTGGACTTTGACGATTCACATTGAAAATTCAATAGTCAAAGCCAAATTTGCATGGTAACCTCGACACGATCAACTAAATTTCACGAAATGAAAACTCAAAAGAAGTTACTTCCAGAACACGCCTTGTTTTTAATGAAGACATACACTGGGGGCAAATGTTATCTGGGTTTATAACCCAGCAAAATCTTGAGGAAGTCAAGAGAACTCCATCGAGTCAGAATAGCTCAAAATCCAAGCCAAACTAAGGGACCAGAACAAGGAGCCTAAGGTAGTCAGGAAAAAGAGAGGAAAATACTCTAAGGGCAATGATCGATAGCGATCCATAGCCTATGGATCGCTAGCGATCCATGGCATTAACTCGAGGGTTCATCAAAAAATCACTAAGTACATGGATCGCTAGCAATCCATGCACTATGGAACACTAGCGATCCATACCTTTTCGTCGGATAGCCATAAACTGCAGAAGAACAAAGTCCAAAATTAGAACAAATATATAGATCGCTAGTGATCCATATAACACAGATCGCTAGCGATCCATGCTATTTGATCAATCAGCTGTGATCTTCATGGAGCAAAGCAAGAGGAAAATGCTAAGGCATTGGCTTATCATCGAACCAAACCTATGGATCGCTAGCGATCCATAGCCAATGGATCGCTAGCGATCCATCCTTTTAGCTTGGGTTGCGGTGTAAGTGCACCTTCCGGTGTTGATCTACAAGTGTGTCAAAAGCAAACTTGGCCCAGTAGCTCTCCAACCTTTATAATTGTAATGACCCATAAATTTAACTAGTTTTAATAATGTTATTAACTAAAATTTTGTGAATTTTAAATAATAAAATTTTGAAATATAAAATTGATATTTGGAAAACGTCTAATTAAACATAGAAAATGGTGAATTTTTATCTGATAATATTGAAGTTTATTTTCTAGTGTAATTTTATTTCAAGTCAGTTAATATTTGATGATAATAAAATTCCAAACTTGAATATTTTAATGGATTCCATTTAAGAAACAGACATAAAGAAAATGTTAGCAAACTTTAGCTAAATATTTTAATCAATATTCATCCCTTCGTTCATTCATCTTCTTCTTCATTTTTCTAAAAGCTTCCTCCATATTTAATTGGATTCCATTTAAGAAACGGACATAAAGAAAATGATAGCAAACATTAGCTAAATTTATATAATGTATATACACACACACATATACCCTAGCCGAGCCTGCCACCCTCACAAACCAAGGCCATGAACCCCTACCCCTTTCACAAAGCAAAGCCAAGCCCTATAGGAGCTTCATGACGAGTGTTCGTGAGCTCTGATTCGAGTTAGAGAAGCTAAGCCATTTTATAGTTAATCATTTTAATTCATGGTGAGAAAACTCTATTTAATATATATATGTATGTATGTATGTATGTATGTATGTATGCATGCATGTATGTGTGTGTGTGTGATGCTGAAATGATTACCATGGATACTGATTTATATATTATTCACCGATTATTGATCGTTGAGATGGTTGCTTAACAAGTCACGTTAAATACATGTCGATATTATATAAGGAAATCACTTTTTGAATCAAGTTATAAAAGCAAATAAGGAATCATTAAACCCTTGGAAAATGACTAAAAATGTTTTATAAATTTTTTATAATCATTTGAACTTGTCTCGACAAGTTTTAAATGAACATTAAAAATCCAGTCAAAAGTAGGAGTGTCGTGTAACGGTAGTCGTGATTTCCACCATAGAATTCAAATGATTCCTTAAAGTGGAATATAGCTCAGAATTCTTCATAGTAGGAATTTTTGGAACTATTATATCCATATTTTTCGTTCAAAGAAAGAAAATCAAGTTATTATCTTATAGATTTTCAAATAAGACCAAAGCAAGTTTTCAAAAATATCATGGTTTGGTAGTTTAGTGACCAAAGTTTAAAAAATATTTAAAATGGATATTTAAAATGTTTAAAATTATAAAATAAATCTTATATATACTTTTTAAATGATATTTTAAGTTATATATATAAATTTCCAAATGATATAAAAGTCGTTTTAATCAATATAGCTTTTAAAACACCTTTCATAGCACTTTTGTAGCACTTTATTAATAACTTTTAAAATATGGTTTCAAACATGACAATTCGTTTCCAAACTTTTATAAATATTTTCTAATAAATAAGTATGTGTTTTAAAAATTATTTAAAGGTTTTATAATTTATTTAAAGAAATTTAAATAAATTAATTTGAATAAAAGTTGCCATATACAAATGATGTAAACTTAGCTCTAATAAGCCGATGAGTGCACCTGATTTTTCAATTCGTGAGATTTCGTTGAGGTATTCAAACTGAAGGGGTGTTCAGGAGAAACCAGTGCCCTGGCTCACCTAGCCTCTCCTAGATGAGGGGTAGATAAGGCTGAAATGTCGGAAACAATTAACCATAAAAGATTGCACTTTTCAGATTTAAACAACTTGGATCGTATAGAAATAATCTTCTTATACTCGGTGTTAAATTTCAAGGAGGGAACTTGTACTATTTGTGAAATTTAAAAGGTGATTTCACCATTACTCTGCCTATAGTACCTGACGAATACAGAAATTAAAAATGAGTAAAATAGTACAATTTCTATTTGACCTTTTTTTTTCTAATAATGTATTCTTAAATAATTTATGAAAATGATTTAGTAAATTTTTATAAGGAGGTTCGTATATACTGAAAAGAAATGGTTTTCAAAAGATAAAAATCTCTAAAAAGATATCTTTAAATAAAAAGTAAACAAATAAATGGATATTCATTATCCACCCACTTAACATCTTTTTGTCGACGATTGGTTCATCGAAACCAAAGCCGGATATGGGTAATCCCTATTCAAAAACCAATTCGAACAAAATCACATGTTCGAAATTAAAGAAGATATATTGAAGACCATGATTTTGAAGATAAGGGATCTTTATTTCGAAAGGATTACTTATTGATAATCTTTGGGTAGCTCACGAGACAAATAAATCACAATGGTCCTACCACTCTAGAAATCTTCGAAACACAATGACTATTCATTACTAATCCTAAAGATAATACCTAACAAGATGTGGTAGGAAAGTGCCTTTAATTTTTCCTATTCTTGGACAAGTAGTATGGATGAATGTTTGACGTTGTATTTCTGGATCATATTGATTGATCTCTATGAACGTGTCATCTGTTTGGTGACGAAGAAGGCAACTTCTCTTAGCTTAACAACCTTTCTGAAACGTATGGGCTCAGGAGTTATACATTTGTAGAAATCAATTGCATGATTATGAAATGCAAAGTGGAAGATGTGCTATGTAAAAAAAAGGTATTCATTACCACAAGCCTCACACCCGATATGATGAACAGGGGATGCTTTAAGACTAAGTGGCTCGCAACCAAATCAAGCTATAAAATCACCTTTTGGATCAATAAAATTTCTACCTGCTATAACGTCGGGTTTAAATTATGTGGTGTATGCTTGGGATCCCGGATAGGTCAGTAATTGCCGAGTGATATAATACTCAGTGCTATTTGTATAATTTTCGGATAGGCCGGTCCTAATTCGCATGAGGACCAACATAGGGGCTGGTGCAATCCTCTAGAAATGCACTATATAGGAGGTAGTACCTTACCTTGCTATTCAGTTGGAAATCCGGTACCCAATAAGTGCCAAATGGACTTAGTTGTGCAAATACTGAAATGTGAGATGCAAGAATTTCAGCTAAGATTTATAAATTTATTTGAAATTGTTTTCAAAACAATGTCTATTTCAAAATTTTCGTATTAAAGATTTCTGTTATCATAAGTTATAAACCTGTTCCATGTTTATGTACAGCGTACTTATGGGATAACCTTATGTTTTCCAGCATTCATATTTTGAGTATCTCACAGTAGTCCCATGACAGATTCGCGGTTTATTTTTTCCTTTACCTAAAACTCTTGGTGCCCTATTTTTTGAGAAGTCAAGTAATCGGGTAGCTTGGAGCATTTTGATAGAAGACCGGAGTATGAAGACTAGAGGGTCCTTTGTCTATAGTATCTATTCTCAACTTTCCGCTGTATAATGTATCATCTAATTTGTATCTACCAGCCCATACAAGGATATGCACTTATAAGTGTCCTAGGCTAGGTTAGTACTAATCGTAACTCTGATGAATCACTTGAAATGATTATATGTACTTTCCACTTGCATAATTATATAGTTTAATACGATGTGAGATTCTGTTATTATTCTATTTTATACCTTTATTCTAATGCCTGATTATTTGCCTTTTCGGCAATTGAATTTGCGACATGTGAATACCACGGATGTATTAGTGTGGATCCTTAAGGGTTGAAAAGGTGGGTCGTTACAGCTGGTATCAGTGCCTAGGTTAGTGAGTACTTAAGCCTTGATGGGGTCAACTCATTAGAGATAGGGTTAGTAATGTCCTAGAATGTGTTTAGTCAATGAGCGAACATATCGATCAAAATAAATCCATCCAAAATCGTTTAACAGCTTAATAACTATTCCCTAAGATAATCTCGTTTGTATGTTCTAAATTATCTCTTTGCAATATTCAGATAGTAAAAAAGAGCAATGGCAGAGGACGAGGAAGGGGAAGCAGAAATACGAAAAATACTAATCATTATAATATTGGGGCTATGGAAGAAGTAGTAGTTCCAGTAAAGCCTCAAATAAATTTCGCTACTCTTTGCAAGAGCTATACTAACTTAGGAGGAAAACCATTCCAAGGAACCAAGTCTGTTGTTTAAGTACAAGCATGGCACGACTCTTATGAGTGGATATTAAAAGGATTGAATGTAGGGGATGAGAAAAAGAGATTCTTGGCTTCCTGGCAGTTGCAGGAAGGAGATCCCGCAAGGTGGGTGTAACATCCCGCCTCTTCGCACGCTTTAAATCGACACATGTGTCAATTCAAACCATACGGAAGGGCGGATTATTATGGGGTAAATAAGAAAAAGAAGGAAGAAATATAACAAAATAGAATCTTACAGCGGAACGACAAAATATAATAATCAAATATACAGTTCATGAAATTGTTTTACAAAATATTCGATTTTCTTTTCTTATATAATACAATATCAGAGTACACATACCAGAGAATAATAATTAATGCAGCGGAATTAAATGGTGTAGTGGAATAATATAGTAGATAATAGTACTACAAATCTTTGTCTTCGTCCTCCAGAAGAAAATCTTCAAATCCTGAAACGCTCGGACTGACGCGAGCGAATTGAAAAGACAAAACACTCGAGTCAGAACAAAAAGATCTTATGTAAGTTAAATCAATAATAAATATAAGTGCAGTAACGTAACAGATACTCGGGATTCACATCTCCTAAGGATCCGTTAAACTATTTACTATGTAGTAATATTTCGCTATTATAATAGTGTCTATTAGTAAAATAAACTTACTTTAAAATAGCGTTAAGGAGTGACCCAATATTCCCCTTAACACATAATATATTCTCATAGTCTATACAGTACCGTAATCTCCCTCATACCGGGCATCGTCAAAGGGCACTCCATAGGTATGGTGCAAACCAAAATCGTATAAGGCGCACTAGGGTAGATGACACGGCACAACTAGGCAATGCCAGGGTAGATATTCCAATTACGCTTCCGGGTCGGTGGTAACGCATCGCCGCAGCTATCGCCCACCTCGAGCCGCACCCCCAAATCAATGAAATCAATAGTGGCCACCGAATAAATCCAAAGTCAGAGTAGAATATCAAAGGGATGTGTCCGATAAAAGGTGTTACCTTCTTAACACGTCGATCGCTCCCGTTTTACCCACCTTATGCCAACCCACGGGAGTTGGGTCCACGTATTTACCTCAAAGGAAACGCTGCCGCCATCCTACTTCATTCTGGAATCTCCACCGCATACACGGTTGTTAAAGTGGTTTTCAGAGTTGGCAAAGAGTACGACAACTTTCGATCCCGGTCTCTTCAGCAACCCATCGTTATTATAACACTGCGGTCTCTTCAAAATAGTTTATACTTTAAAACCAGAATATAAATTTCCATTTCAAAACCATATAAATACGATATCATTTTTATTTTAAGACGCGATCAATATGATATCATTTTATTTCAAATATATCCTATTTCAAGAAATCATATCACTTTCAAATCTATATACCTTGAAATCTATAGCTTTGAAACATAACTTAATATACTTCAATGGTTTATATATTAAATTACTTTATATAATAAAATAGCTTCTTTAATTTTTCAAATAAATCCCAAATACCGATTTGAACCTCTCAATAAACCATTTCAATTCATATATTTCAAAACTTTAAATATTCCACCATTTCAAAAAAAAAATCTTTAATAATTCCGTATATACCAATTTCAATTACTATTATTTAGATTTGCAATGTTTACTTAATAAATCAAATATCATTTAAGCAAAGCCTTCAAACTTCAAATACAGGATATACTTTCTATTTAAATTAACTTGATAATATTCATTTAAAGTGATCGATATTCATTTAAATCCTCTAAACCAAAATCAAATTATACAAATCATACCTTTTAAAATCTGAGATTTATATAAATTTCAAATCAATTTTTTTTCGAGGATAATTCTTAAAACACTTTAATTCAAATCAATTCATATTTCTCTTCCAGCTTTCATTATTTAAGTCATTATACTCTACAAATATAATATAAATAAATACTTCACAGTATCGTATCTTAATAAAATCAACTTTTATTATTAAACTTCTTTTATACTTTAAACCAATTTTATACATAGCTTAAAACCAAGAAATTAATTATATATATAAATATAACATTTATAAATATCTGAATCAATATCTCACAAACCATATTTTTCTTTACAAAACCATGGAAATCCTTTCAAAATATTTTTATATATGGACCGCGGTGCCCGTATATAATTTTCTATCCTATGGTCAAGTGATACGGGTATTTATCATTTCAATCCGTAATTTAAAATAAAAATTACGGTTATATAACATTTCAAACTGCAATCCCGAATGAAATGAAATGCATAATAACTTGCAGTTTATAACAATATAAAATACAACATCCATTCATCCAATATCAACCATCAACCGTTTATCACAATCATCATCCAATTCAAACAATAACATCAATATAGAACGGATAATAAACAACAGGTATTAACTAGCAATTTATATTCAATGATAAATTAAATAACTGTTTAGATGGCAATTTATATGCAATGAATAACTAAATAACAATTTAACTGAGTGGATGATTAAAATACACCAAACAATCATAGATAAGTTTTAAATCACATCAAAATTAATTTAACAAACATAAGAAATCTTAGAAGTTGTGAGTGGGTTAAAACACTCGCCTTTTTGAGTTTAAATTGAATTCAAATCCAATTTAAACCCAAAAATTCAACAGCCTCAGATTCTGTCCAAACTAGTGTCAAAATCTTCGGAATTTAAATACGATCCTAACGCAAGAAACCGCGCGTAAATTCGAGGTCGTATGAGAAAGTTATGATTACTTGAACGAATTGAAATCAAAATTAGAATAAAGTAAAATAAAAAAATAAAAAACAAACCTAGCACGAGCCACGTCATCAAGTCTTTGTCTATGTATCCTTACGTTCGAACGCAAATCTACAGAAACCCTAACCACACCTTTGACTTCTCGAAGCCGCCTCCCCACATCACCGTCGCACCCCCAAACTTCGCCGAGCCCCTAGCCTTCGCCGCTGCACTCCCCTGGAACCCTCATGGCCGCCGCAATCGGCCCACGTGAGCCCAAAAACCCAGCCGTCGGCGAATAAACAACCCTAATCGAATTAACGGCGACGATCCAGCCGTTGAAACCTAGAACTCGACACGCCGATGAATAACACTCAGCCCCCTCTACAATATGCTACCCTCAAATCAACGATCCATGGAAGTTGATCGTCGCATGATGAACGGACCCGGATTGATCGTCTATTTTCGGGCAAACAAAGCATTGATCTGAAAACGAATCGCAGATATGAGATGCATTCTTTGAGAGCTTCAATATATATATTTTAAATTTTTCTGAGGAGTTTGAAATTTTGAAGTTGATTTTTGAATTGAAACTTGAATTGGATAAATTAGGGTTTACAACCATTGAAGAAGAGGAGCACAGAAGTTTCTGTACGTATAGAAATGAGGAATAGAGGATGCTAGGGTTTATAACAAGATATTTATAGAGAAAGTTGAAATAGAATGGATCGGATCTATTAGATATACGCGCTAATGACAAAGTGGCCCAAAAATCCCGTTCTGACTTCGGAACGAAATCGGGTCAACCAATATATCAAAATAGATGTTTTTAAATATTTTAACCATGATGGAACAAGTTTCAAGTCCAAATTCCATCATATGAAAAAGTTATGCTCAAATCAAAAAATTTCACATTGATTTCAATTTCATTAATTTCAAAGCGTTTCGAGTCCGTCGATCAAACGACAAGTCTGATCGCTACGAAACTTGAAACCCTACAATAATTCACCGTTACGGATCCGATGAAACTGGTTTTGTCGAAATCTGAAAAATAACCTTTTTCCATTAATTTAATAATTTAATAATTAATTAAATAAAATCCAATTTTTAAATTTCAATTTTAAAATTGACAATTTTATCATTTTATATTTCTTAATCATTTACAAAAACTTAAACAAGTTTAGACGTAAATTAAAAGTTGATAAATCTATCAATTGCAGTGTTAACTTCTCCACTTCATTATATTTAGAAATTATAAATTAAATTCTCAAAAACCCATTTGTTAAATTTTTAAACCTTTTTATTCACTTATTTTACCAAAATAAGGATGCCACTATCATTGGTTCATGATTTATTACATTATCATCCTCAAATCTCATTTTAATTTTAATAACGTAGTATTTAAACGTTTAATTCCATTTTATTTTGCAATAAATACACTTATTGAATTTTATACTTCAATTAAATTAATAAATCTTGCTTCTTATACTTTAAATCAACCAATAGTCAAATTATGGACGGATTAAACATTGGATTCAAAACTACTACATAAATTTCCTCATTTTATCTTTACTTCAAATTGCATAACCTTAAATTTCAATTGCTACAAGCACTACACTTATAAGTAATCACTAACAGAAAAGTGTTGAAATTGATTACATACACTGTTCTCATTCTATTTCATAAATTTTACACTAATTCCCCAATTAGTTCAATATTTACACTTGTTTCCTTATATTCAATTAGCCGCTAAGTATAACATCAACATTATTCCCAACTTACAAATTTTGATTTAATTACTATTTATTATTATTGCTTCACTGATTAATTCAATATTTGCATTGGTTTTTCTTATATTAAGTTTATTACCCAATATTCCTATATTCATCTTAGATTTGTTTAAATGGCTATATTTCAAAATGTGAAATCTTGTCTATTACCCATATTAATTAAGGTTCTAAAACAAATTAATATAATTTCCTTAGTCCAAGCCTTTTTAACAATTATTTACCTTATAAATAAATTCATGTTTCTATTAAATTTTCATTCACACTTCCGTTATTATTTTAACAATTATTAAAGTAATGCTTATCCTCAACAACAAACATTATGATAAATTATCTAACATTGATTGTATAAATTTTCCATTTATTACGTATTATTGTAACAATGGATAAAATTTTAAATCTATTTCCCAAATCTAATATTTTCAATCAATTAAAACTTCACAATTGTTTAAATCAATTGGGATTACACTACATTTATTATTTATCAACTTGTTTTAACCATATTAGCTAAATTTACGTTCAGTTACTATTGAGCAATACTATTTCATTTAATTCAATAATTTCACTTGTTTTACTCAAATTCCTGTTATTGTAAATCTTTATTTGTTCATTAAAATTTAATTTCAATCAACAATTTCAACATGCAACTTGCAATAATTGTTTACAAGTATGAATGGAATTAACATTAATTTCAAATATTATCTTAATTTACATTCATAATAATTATTACCTTTAATGAATTTTATTCCCCAATTTATTAAATGCAATCAATTTGACCATACATACTTCAATATTCCCATTTTTATCTTAATTCCAGTCCACTATACTATCAAAATTCAATTTCTTGCAATAAACTCATTTATTATAAATTAGCATACAAATAAATTAGTTTCCAAAAATAGGATTGATTCAATTTAACCTTTTAAATTAAGTCGATATTAATCAATATAATATTTCATAGGTTAATTCTTAACATTTACTTTATTATAAATTATAAAATTTTATTTCTTTATAAATTTAATTCCAAAATCTTATTAATATGACAAGTTTAATTAACGAAATTTAGGGCTAGTTGCAATGGGGATCCATCACTCTAAATGAATCTGAAGATAAATTCTCATGGGCTAGATTTAAGAAATTATTCGAGGAGCAGTTTATACCTATAGCTGGAAAATCCAATCTTTATAGAAAGTTTGTGGACTTAAGACGAAAGGATATGTCTGTGGAGGAGTATTCAAGTAAGCTCATGGAGTTATCTTGTTTTGGGTCGGGGCTAATAGACATGCCTTTGAAGAAGAATGAAATGTTTTATTGCGAGAATGAAAGAGCAATATCAAGAATGAATGTCTGGCTATGTGAAGGGAACCTTTATGGACCTGCTAGATATGGGTTTCTGGCATGAAGAATTGGATAAAAGAAATCTGGTGGTAGCCGAAGGAAATGGGAACAATTAGAACAAGTGGAAGAAGTCGTGGCAAGGAAAGAATGGTGGAGGGTCCTAAGAGAATCGTTATAAAAATGTTGTTTGTTTCAATTGGCATAAGAAAGGTCATCTCTCAAAACACTATTGGAGTCCCAAAATGCGAAAGCAGGAAACCTTTTGTCCTATAGTTCATAAAAGTCTTTGTTACACATTGCCATCAGTCGGGTCACTAGAAGAACAAATGCCCGTTGATGAAGAAGGGAGAACAGATTAAGCTCTATGTTGTAAAAGGCGAGCCTTTGACCATTGAAGACGTAAAGGGCAAGGGAGTCCTATAAGGTAATATATGCATTAATGGTATTTTAATTAGATTTTTATTTGATACTGGAGCTCTCCATAGTTTTATTTATTAGAAGTTAGCCGATAAATTAAACCTTGCCCCAGAAATAGTAGAAACCCCTCTCTATGTATCTAATAACATAGGCGGTACGGCCAATCTCTGTATGTCCTATGAAAATGCAAGAGTTACCTACCAAACCCATTTATACTTTTACAACCTATTTGTCCTTGATTTCATTGGGTTCGATATTTTACTTGGAATGGATCGGCTATCCAAGTATAGAGCTATTATAGACTGTAACAATCGAGTAGTCATATTAGAATCTACAACCGGAAGAATGTAGGACAAAATAATATATGAAGGACCTAGTCCAGTAAGCGACAGCTTCATGTATGCATTGGATTCATCTTCAATGAACTTAAAAAGGATATCTGTCGTTAAAGACTTTCAAGATGTTTTTGAGGAAGTAAAGAGTTTACCCCTGCATCGAGAAATAGAATTCTGAATTGACTTAATCCCTAGAGCCACACCAATTATAAACCCTATTCGTAGCATGACTCAAAAGAAAAAAGTTGAGTTAGCAAACCAAACTGATGAATTATTGGAAAACGGACTAATTAGACCAGGTCGCTCAAGTTGGGGAGCAGCTTTTGTTTTTATAGCAAAGTTAGATGGTTTCCTTAGACTTTGTGTAGAATACAGAGACCTAAATAAGCAAACGATTAAAAACAAGTATTCTCTACCTCCGCATAGACGGCTTGTTTTGTCACTTACACATTCTCGTGTATTCTCAAAGATGGACCTAGCTACGGTATTCCATCAGTTAAAGACTGCATTCCCTTTACCGAAGACTGCATTCCCTTTACTGCATTTCGAGGTCTAAAGAGTTTCTATGAATGGTTAATTATGCCATTCTGGCTAACCAATGCACCTGCCTATTTCGTAGACATTATGAACGGAGTATTTATTGATGTACTCAATAAATTTGTGTTAGTTTTTATTGATGACATTCTTATATACTCAAAGACTGAAGAAGAACATGAAAGACATTTAGAGATCATGTTGGGAATATTGAGGAGGAATGTGTTGAAAGCAAAGTTCTCAAAATGTCATTTCTAGGAAAAAGAGGTGAGATTCCTAGGACATACTATGTCACGAGACGGAGTTTCAGTAGAACCGAGGAAAATTTCAGTTATACGAGATTGGAGGCAACCATGGACTCCAAAGGACATCCGCAGCTTCTTAGGATTAGCTAGATATAATTGAAGATTTATTCAAGATTTCTCTAAAATTTCTTCTCACTTGACAAAGCTCACTATAAAGGATGCTAAGTTTGAGTGGAAGCAGAAATATAAAGAAGCATTTCAGGAACTCAAGAAGAGGTTAATCACTGCTCGTGTATTAGCTATAGTCGATGAATGTGGCATTTTAACCATTTATACCGATGCCTATGGAGAAGGGGATAGTGTAGTTTTAATGCAACATGGGAAGGTCATCCCTTATGCGAGTAGGCAACTAAAGATCCATGTAAACAATTATGCGACGCACGACTTAGCCATGGTGTTTGTATTAAAAAGTAGAGACATTATTTGCTGGGTAAGAAGTCCCTATGGTTTATTTTTAATGAACTTTAATTTATCCCTAGTAAATAATAGTCCTTCTTTAAATAGGTGAAAAGTTTACTCTCTTCAGGGATTACAAATCTTTGAAATACCTTTTCACTCAGACGGATTTAAATATGAGGCAACAATGTTGGTTAGAATTCCTCGCATCGTATGATTTGGATATTTTATATACATCAGGAAAAGTCGATGCTGTGGCAAACGGGCTAAGCTGAAAGCATGCAATTATAATTTATTTAATAATGCATCCAACATTGATTTATCGCATCAAGGAGAAGCAGCTCAAGGATCCGATTCTTGCAAGAATAGCTAAGGAAGTAGAGGAGAATGAAATACCAGGAAGAAGGTTATGATTCAAAGTGGATGAGCAAGGACTTCTAAGGATGAATGGAAAGTTATATGTTCCTAATGTTGATGGGATTAGACAAGAAGCATTAAAGAAATGTCACAATTCCTCACTCGCAATGCATCTCAGAGTTATTAAGATGTATAGAGACATGAGGAAGACTTTCTGGTGGGAGGGTATAAAGAAAGACATTTCCATCCATGTGAGTAGATGCGCAAATTGTCAGCAAATAAAGAGTGACCAATAAAAGATTGCTGGACTACTCCAACCATTTGAGATTCCAAAGTGGAAATGGGACCAAATATCCATAGTCTTTATCAATGGTTTACCTGGATCAAGGAAAGGGAATGAAAGCATCTGGGTTATCATAGATAGATTAACTAAAAGCGCACACTTCATCCCAGTAAAACCCACAAGAACAGCCGCGAGCTTGGCTGGTATATATATGAGGGAGATTGTCAGACCGCATGAAATTCCTACCAGCATCATAAGCGATCGAGATCCAATCTTTACCAATCAGTTTTGGCATGTCTTACATACAACTTTAGGAAAGAAGCTGGATGTAAGCATCGCATATCATCCCCAAACTGATAGGAAAATAGAGAGAGTCAACAAGGTATTTGAAGATCTTTTGAGAGCATGTGTATTAGACTATGGATGTTCATGGGAAAGCTACCTTCATTTAGTAGATTTCACACACAATAACAGCTATCAAGCTAGCATAAATATGGCACCTTATGAAGCCTTGTATAATCGTCCGTGTAGATCCTCAGCATGTTGGATTGAAATTGAAGATCGTTTGGTACTTGGCCCCGACATGATTGTAGAAGCCATAGAGAAAGTAGACATGATCAGAAAGAAGCTAAAAGAGGCGTAGAGTAGATAGAAGACTTACACTAATCGAAGTCATAGAAATTTGGAATTCTCAACTGGAGACCTGGTATTTCGGAAGATCTCTCCGATGAGGAGAGTGGTAAGATTTTGAAGAACTGGTAAGCTGGCTCCTCTATATATTGGACCTTTTCTTATTCTTGAGCGAATTGACCTATTAGCCTATTGAGTAGAACTACCTGAAAGATTATCAGGCGCACACAATGTTTTCTACCTATCTTGTTTACATAAGTATGTGTATGATCCAAACCAAGTCATAGAGACAACTTCCCAAGAAGACTTGGAAGTAGTACCAATTTAACCATCATCAAACAACCTAATAGAATCATAGATAAGGTGAAAGGTTGTGTGGTTAGTTAAAGTACAATGGATTGGCGATGCTAATGATTGTACATAGGAAATGGCAAATAGAATTCTGAAAGCCTATCCTGAGTTTAGGGTGGATGAATAGATTGTATCGATATAGTGTACTCACCGCATGTTGTAGTCACTTATCATATCCTGTATATATTTCATCATATATGATATTTCTCTTGAGTTATCTTCTTCTCATCTTCAATTTTGAGGATAAAATTCTTTTAAGGATGGGAGTCTGTAACTACCCGTAAATTCAACTCTTATAAAAATATGATTGAGTTTTAAATTTTAGTTTGAATGATTCAAATAAGTGTTTTTAAATCAAAATAAGCTCTTTTTACTTATAAATAATAACAGAATTATTATTTTCAAACTTTTTTTACGAATATATGTATAGTAAATAAGAAGTGAAAATATGTCCAAAATTCAAAATCGAAATTCATAACAATTCAATGTATATAGAAGTTGTGGAACGTTGCAAATATTATGTGACATCTAAATGAACATATACATTTACCCATCCAATAAAAGATGTGCATATGTACACGAACACTTATATATACACACACATATATATATATATACTAAATATATAAACATATAAGATATAAACAACTCCTTCGCACTTACGCAATCAACCCTTACCATCAAACATCACATCTATGCAAGCAACATGCCTTCATGTGACATGGCCGAGCTAGGAGGTGATGGAGATAGCACGGTCGAGCTAGGATGGTGGTCGAAGGAGAGCCATGCATAGGGTAATGAAGGAAGGAGGTGGAGCATGTGGTGGTGGAGTAAAATCTAAGCTAATTGTCACATATTGTGACCATCATATATCAAATAAAAGAGGCACATGGCCTTGCCCCTACATGATGTGACCACGACTGTACCTAGGGGAGGAGTTGGTCGGTGCATGGTGATAGGAGAGGGTGGCGTGGTGATGTGTGGTGATGTAAGGAGGAGATGTTTACGCTCTTCCGTTTGCCTATAAATACCACTTCACTTTTTCACTTCATTCATTCGTCTTCTTCTTGATTTTTCTAAAAGTTTCATCCACATTTTAATGGCTTCCATCTAAGAAAAACTACAAAGAAAATGATAGCAAATTTTATCTAAATTTATATAGTATATTTATGTAGACACACATGCATATATAGCACTTCAAAACTCACCCAAACCCTTCATCTTTCTCTTCAAACCCATGGCCAACCACCTTAACCGAACCCACAATCCTCACAAACCAAGGCTATGAACCCCTACCCCCTTCATAAAGCTAATTCGAGCCCTATAGGAGCTTCGAGACGAGTGTTAGTGAGCTCCGATTCGATTTAGATAAGCTAATCTATTTTCTAGTTAATCGTATTATTCGAAGGTGAGAAAACTCTATTTAATATATGTGTGTGTGTGTGTCTATGATGATGAGAAAATGATTGCCATGGATGTCTATTTGCATGTTGTTTACCAAGTATTGATTGTTGAATATGGTTGTTTAACAAGTAATGTTAAATAAACGTCAATATTACACAAGGTAATCACTTTCAGAATCAAGTTATAAATGTAAATATGAAATCATAAAACCCTTTGAAAATGTTTAGAATTGTTTTATAAACATTTTAAATTCATTTTAGCTTGTCTCGATGAGTTTTAAATGAAAACTAAAAATCGAGTTAAAACTAGGCGTATCGCGTAACGATCGTTCACGATTCCGCGCCGTAGTATTCAAATGAGTATATAAAGTGGAATATAGGTCGAAATTCTTCATAATAAGAATTTTCTAGACTATTATGTCTACAGTTTTCAATCAAAGAAAGAAAATTAAGTTTTAATCTTATAGACTTTCAAATAAGACAAAAACAAGTTTTCAAAAATATCGCGGTTTTGCAGTTTAATGACCAAAGTTTACAAATAATTTAAAATGGATGTTTTAAATGTTTAAAATTATAAAATAAATCCTTTAAAATGTTTTAAAAGAGATTTTAGTTATATATATAAATTTCCAAATGATCCAAAAGTAGTTTTAATAAATATAGCTTTTAAAACAACTTCCGCAACACTTTTTGCAGCACTTTATCAATAACTTTTAAAATATGATTTCAAACTTCACAATTCTTTTCCAAACTTCTATAAGTGATTTCTTTCTAATAAGTAAATAAGTGTTTTAAAAAAGATTTACAGGTTTTATAATTTATTTAAAGAGGTTTAAATAAATTAATTAAATAAAGCCGTTATGAGCAAATGATTTAATCTTGGCTCTAATAAGTCGACGAGTACAGTTGATTTTTTATTCGAGAGATCTAGTTGAGGTGCTTAAACTAAGGAGATGTTCAGGAGAAACCAGTGTTTTGGCTCACCTATCCACCCTGTACAAGGAATAGAAAAGGTCGAAATATCAGAAACAAGTTAAATATAAAATATTACACTTTTCAAATTTAAACAACGAGGATCGTATAGAAATAATCTTCTTATGCTTGTTGTTAAATTCCAAGGAAGGAACTCGTACTGTTCATGGAATTTAAAAGGTGATTTCACTGCTATTCTTCCTATAGTACTTATTGAATACGGAAATTAAAATTGAGTTTTACTACAATTTCTATTTGACCCTATTTTTCTCAATAATGTATTCTAAAATAACTTATGAAAATGATTTAGTAAATTTTCGTAAGGAGCTTTAATGAATTCCATATATATTGAAAAAATAGGTTTTCAATAGATAAAAATCTCTAAAATGATATCTTTGGATAAAAAGAAAACAGATAAATGGAATATTTATCATCCAGCCACTTAACATATTTTTATTGATGATTGGTTCGTTGAAACCGGAGTTGAATCTGGGTAATCCTTATCTGAAAACCATATTGAACCAATTTACGCATTCGAAAGTTAAGAAGACATATTGAAGACCATGATTTTGATGATAAGATATCTTCATTTTGGAAGGACTGCTTGTTATAACCTTTGGGCAGCTCCCAAGATAAATAAATAGCAGTGGTCCCTTCGTTTGGGAAATTTCTAAAACACAAGGACTATTCGCTACAAATCCTAGGTATAATTCCCAATAGGATGTGGAAGGAAAGTGCCTTTGATTTGTCCTATTCTTGGACAACTGGTATGGATGAATGCCTGACGTTGTATTTCTAGATCATATTGATTGATCTCTATGAACGTATCATCTGCTTGGTGGCGGAGAAGGCAACTTCTCTTAGCTTAACACCCTTTACTGAGATGTAAGAGCTCAGGATTTATATGTTTGTAGAAATCAGTTGTTTGATTGCGAAATGGTAAAGTGACATTCAAAGTGGAAGATGTGCTATGTAAAAAAGGTAATCGTTACCTCAAGCCTCAGATCCTGGAATGGTGAAACAGGGGATGCTTTAAGGCTAAGTGGCTCACAACCAATTCATGGTATGAAATCAACTTCTATATCTATAAAAAAATTACCTACTATAACGTTGGTTTTAAATTATGTGGTGTATGCTTTGGATCCTGGATAGGTCGGTAAAGGTTGGGTGTTGTAATACACGGTGTTATTCAGGTAATTTTCATATAGACTGGTCTTAATTTGCATGAGGACCAATATAGGGGCCTCAGGTGCGTTCCTCTAAAAATGCACTGTACAGGAGGTAGTCCCTTACCTCGCTATTCAAAATAAATCCTAGTAATTGTTGTATGGACTTAGTTGTGAAAATACTGAAATGTGATATGCAAGCATTTCAGCTAATATTTATAAGTTAATTTGAAAATGTTTTCAAAAGAATGTCATTGAAAATAATATTTCAAAATTTTGCTTATCAAGGATTTTGTTCATCATAAGGTAAATACATGCTTCATGTCTCTGTGCAGCGTGGTCTTATAAGATACCCTTTTGTTTTCCAACATCCTTATTTTGAGTTTCTCACACCAGTCTTATGACAGATCCGAAGTTTATTTTTCCTTTCCCTTAAACTGTTGGTGCTCTATTTTTTGAGAAATCAAGTAGAAACATAACTTGGAGCATTTTGGAAGGAGCTGGAGTATAAATATTAGAGGGCCCTTTGTCTATAGTCATCTATTCTCAAGTTTCTGCTGTATTGTGTATCATGTATTTTGTATCTACCAGCCCATACAAGGATATGTAGTTATAAATATCCCAGGCTGGGTTGGTACTTATCGTAACTCTGATGAATCACTTGGAGTGATTATATGTACTTGCCATCTATATGATATGTTGTTTAATATGATGTGAGATTATGTTTTATTCTATGTTCTACCATTATTTCTTAAGAACCCCAATTATCTGCCTTTTCGGCACTTGAATTTGCAGCACGTGAATAACATAGATGTGTTAGTGTCGATCTTCAAGGATCAAAAAGGTAGGATCGTATGACTAGAAATTTCTAAACTTGGAAACAACAGAAGTTTATTCATTTTTCTCAGTTAACCCTTCTTCCTTTACTGCTTTCATTTATGGCAGCAGTGAACCAAAAACTAAATTTTTTATATTTTTAAGCATAAGAAATAATCTAGAAGCTAGATCTAGCTTCATTCTTTCTTTCCTTAAACAGATCTAGTGATGTTTCTTTGTTTAGGTCGTCACCATGTTAGAAGCAATTCTTAGTTTCCACCTATCAAAGTAAGTATTGCTTGTCTTTTAAAATATGAAAGTACATTCTTTGTGGAATATATTGGCATAATCCTAGCATTTGCAGTAACCATGATGTGGAGACAGAGGATTTTTTTCCTTCTCAAAATAGTTGATTCAATTTTTTCCTCATGAAATTATTGTAAAAATAATTGTAAAATTAAAAGAGGTCAAATCCAAGAGTTGCCGATAGAAAGATCTTTTGGGTATTTGTAAGGTGGTGATTATGCTATTGAACCACCCAACTAGAGTGGTAGGTAAGAAATTACGACCATTCTGTGCATATAATTTCATCTATGTTGTTTGTGTATGAAGTATATTTGGATTTTATTCCCCTAATCTACACTGTTTCATACAAAGATTTGCATATTTGATATTCAGTAGCACATGTTGATCCAAAAACTCTATTTTTTTGCTCATGCTATATGCTCTAAATATATGTTGATCCAACTAATTTAGCCATGTCTGAACGTTTATTTTTCTAAGTGAATTTCTTTTTGATCAGTTCAAACTGTTCTAAAATGTGTTAGTTTTCCTAATGAGATATAGCGAAATGCGATTTGTTTCAGTACCATTCCCATATTTTTTAACTATATGATCATTTGCAAAATAAGTGTTCCACACTTTCTCATGTTGCATGCATGACGCACACATTGGATCAACTACGATGCATCTCTATATAAGCTTTTATTTGGTTAGCATGAAATTATTAATGACTTTAAATAAACATAAAGCCATTTTCAAGTGTGAAATTTGCACTAAACAAAGTCTTCCAACTGTGCTTTATTATTTGTTGTTTGGATTGTATCCTATATAGCTCTAAACTTGCAATTACCATTTCTACTGCACGACCATGCATAGAAATCCTCTGTTTCGCTGCTATAAATATTGTTGCCATTATTTCATCTTTGAATCTTCTTAGTTAACTCATGTTGTCTATTTTCCAAGTAATGTTTTCTATTATCTCATCTACCATAATGATCTCCCCTCTCAAACTTTTAATTGTATCAACCCTAGTTTGTGAATAAGTCTCCCTCCACTTAGCCATGGATCATACCACATCGATGTGGGTTTTCAATCTACTATCCTTCTTTCTTTATATTTTAAATTCGCATCCTTAATTCTTAGCATGGGCTTCCATACTATGGCAATCTGCACTCCTTGACACATCAATCCAAAGCTTAGGGCGACTTTCAAACTCGTTTCGGTGTTGAGAAATACGACTATTGGGTTTTTATAACATTATAAAGACAAAAAACAAACAGATATGACCTAAGATATACTACACTTTCAGAAATCACAACAGAATAAAACAAAATATAAATACTGAAAATATCCATCTTAGAAAATATCCCAAAACACAGTCTCAGTAAAATGGTAGGTAGTCAAACACAGAGAACGTAGAGATACCATTCAAAGTCAGATAAAAGAAATATTAGTACTAACAAGATAAACAATTATATGAAGAGTAAATAATGGATAAGCAACTCTTGTGATGGGTTCGCCTCTCCACGTACTGAAATCAACCCAAATCAAGTGTTTCCATATTCTCTTGCGGTGGGAAAAAGAAAGGAAAATGTAGGTCAGATAAAAATCCGCTGAGTGGGTACAGGTTTAATATATGGTGATCATGTGCAGTTAACTTTAATTCTACCCTATGTGATCTAAGGTGTTCTATAGGTGTTCATGAATTCCTAGGGTCCATTACTTAAGGGTTTTTTCCAATATGCACCTATAGTATAACTTGTGCATGCTACAAAAAGATCGGACTGCGGATCGAACCTTAACAACTAACGATCAGCCACCGCTCCTAGAGCTACACAATATGGAAACACCACTACTAATGCTACTCGATATGTAAACATCGCTGCTAGAGCTACTCGATATGGAATGTCGCAAGTGGACTATTAAACATGGAAACAGTGCCACTGGTCTAGTAGATAAGGAAACACCACCACTAGGCTACATGGGAGCAAAATTCTCATAATTACGACTACACGTAACCCAACTATGCATCGAGTGGGAGCCCCTTATTCTGACTCGTCGGTGTGTCTCATCATTTACATCCATGTCCAGCTCTCGACCATAATACGCGCCTCTTATTGCATGCGTCGGGATCCATTAACAACACGGTATCATGCGATGTCAGAATCATAAATACCAAAGAGTCTCATTGTGTCGGGCCCGCACACTTCATTAGGCTTCAGTTAGTGTTGATCATCCATCGTATAACCTCATGTGAGTGCCATTTGTGATAGAATCTCCCCCACTGGGAAAAGTACATTTAACTAACTCCACAACATCCTAGTGTCATCTCATAGGAAACTAGCTTCCCTACCATCGCTAACATACACGCATATGTGTACAATACTTGTAATGACCCACCTTTTTGCATGGTTTAAGTCGACGATAAACCACATATGTCAGACTTAAACCATACAGAAGGGTGGATTGTTATAGGGTAAATAAGAAAAAGGATGGAAGAAATAAAACAAAACAGAATCTTGCAGCGGAACGATAAAATATAATAATCAAATATACATTTCATGAAGCTGTTTTATAAAATATTTGATTTTACCTATATTACACAATATTAGAGGTACACATACCAGAGAATAAGAATTAATGCAGCAGAATATAGTGTAGTGGAATACTATAATAAATAATAATAAATCTTCGTCTTCGTCCTCCAGAGTACGGTCTTCTAAATCCTGAAATGCTCAAGCTGGCCCGAGCGAATTGAAAAGACAAAACACTCGAGTCAGAACTAAAAGATCTTATATAAGTTAATTCAACGGTAAATAATATGAGTGTAACGGCGTCAGAGATGTTTACGGGATTTGACATCTCCTATCCAGTGTCTAACGTGAGTGCAGTAACTTAAGAGATGCTCGGGATTCACATCTCCTAAGGATCCGTTAAACTATTTACTATGTAGTAATATATCGCTATTATAATAATGTCTATTATAAAATAAACTTACTTTTAAATAACGTTAAGGAGTTACACAATTTCCCCCATAACACAATAATAGTCCCAATTGTCCATCCAGTATCAACGCATCTCCAAATCGGGAGACTTCCCTAAATACTCCACGGGCTACGGGAGAAAACCAAACACGTACAAGGCGTGCTAGGGTAGGTGACACGGCACAACTAGGCAATGCCAGGGTAGATATAACAATTACGCATTCGGGATGGTGGTAACGCGTAGCATCTATTACCGCCTACCTCGAACAATGCTCCAAAAATCAAAAATCAAAAGTGACCACCGAATCAATCCAAAAGTCAGAGTATAATATCGAAGGCGTGCGTCCGATCAGAGGAATGACCTCATTGCCCCCGAGAATCGCTCCTGTTCTAGCCACCTTATGCCAACTCATGGGAGTTAGGTCCACGTATATACCTCAAAGGAAATGCCGCCACCATCCTACTTCATTCTGGAATCTCCACCACGTACACGGTTGTTAAAGTGATTTTCGGAGTTGGCAGAGAGTATGACAACTTCCGATCCCGGTCTCTTCAACAACCAAACGTTATTATGACACGCGGTCATTTAAAAATAATTCATACTTCAAAACCAGAATATAATATACATTTCAAACTATATAAATATGATATCATTTCCATTTCAAAAACCCAAATCAATATGATATCATTTTTATTTCTAATATATCTTTTTCCAAAATCATAGTACTTCAAATCTACATACCTTGAACCCCATAGCTTTGAAATATAACTTCGAATACTTAAATGGTTTAAATATTAAATTACTTTATGTAATAAAATAGCTTTTTTTTAATTTCTCAAATAAATTCCAAATACCGATTTGAACCTCTAATTAAACCATTTTAATTCCCATATAATTCAAAGCTTTAAATATTCCACCATTTCAAAACTAATTCTTTGATAATTCCATATATATCAAATTTAATTACTGTTATTTAGATTTGAAATGTCTACTTAATAAATCCAATGTAAATTTAGTAAAACCTTTAACTTCAAACAACTGGATATTCTTTCAATTTAATTATCCTGATATATTCATTTAAGTCAACTTTATATTCATTTAAATCGCTCTGAGCCAAATCAAGTTATAAGAATCCCTCCCTTTAAATCTAAATTTTATTTAAATTTCAAATCAAATTTATTCGAGTAAAATTCTTAATTACTTCAAACTGAAATAATTTCATATTTATCTTCCATATTAATTTTTATTTGAGTCATTTAAACTCTATATATACAATATCTTAAACAGGTACTTAACCATATAATATAAAACAATCAAACTCCATGAATAAACTTATTTTTATTACACAAATTTATACATAGCTTAATTTCAAGAATTTACCTGTATATATAAAATACATTTATACAATATCCAAATCCATACCTCATAAAACCGTATATTTCTTTACAAACCACAGAAAATCACTTTAAAATATTTTTATATATAGACCGCGGTGCTTGTATGTAATTTTCTATCCTATGGGCAAGTGATACGAATATTTATCATTTCAATCCGTAATTTAAAATAAAATTACGGTTATATATCATTTCAAACCGCAAACCCCGAATGAAATAAAATGCATAACAACTTGCAGTTTAAAATAATATTTAATACAACATCCATTCATCCATAAATAGATCACACATCCATCACAATCATCATCCAAAACAATCAATCAACACCAGTAGATAATTGATAATATATATAACAGGTATTTAACTGACAGTTATATTCAATAATAAAATAAATAACGATTTAATTTAAATAAATGCAACAACTAAGATGATGATTAAAAATATACGAAAAGTAATAAATAAATGCATAATCACAACAAATATTTTAATTTAACAAACATAAGAAAATTTAGAAGTTGTGAGTGGGTTAAAACACTCACCTTTTGAATTTAAATTGAATTTAAATCCAATTTAAACCTAAAAATTGGATAGTCTCAGAATTCGTCCAAACCAGTGTCATAGTGTCCGGAATTTCAATATTATCCTAACAAAAAAACCGCACGTGAAACGGACATCGTATGCAAAATTTATGCGAGTTAGAATCTTCGAAATTAGAATTTAAAATAAATAAAAATAAAATAAATCAGAACCCCTACCCAAGAGCCACGTCATCGCCCCTTCGCTTCCCAAACGCACAGCAGAAACCCTTAAATATCTCTTCGCACACTCGCCCTAGGTAGCCGCCACTAAATCTGCGCTTCCACGTCGATGCCGACCATCGCGGCAACCAAGCTCTCGCCTCCGAACTTCCTCAAGGCCGTGACCCCCCTTGTCGAACTCCCACGTGGCTTCGACCGAAGCCAAAAAAATAGCAGCCGCCGTTAAAAGCTTGAAACCCTAATCAATTTTTGTGCACAATCTAACCGTCGAATCGATGAACGAACCATATAGATGCACTCCCGTCCGCCCTCTCTACAAAACCCAAAAATGGTTCGTCGATCAGCTGTAGTTGATTGCGACGCAAAAGAACGGCTGAAAATAAACCTTCAATTTCTGGACAAATATTAGTTCAAATCGAAAAATGAATTTTAGTTTTTAGATGCGTACATCAAGAGCTTCAATATATAATTTTTTCGAATTTTTTTGAGGAGTTGAAATTTTAGCTTTGGATTTGATTTGCAATTGGATCTGAAATTTTGTTGTCTGCCATTGAGAAGGAGGTGAAGAGGGATTGTATGCACATACAAATGAGAATAGAGGTAGGCTAGGGTTTATAACCGGCCATTTATAGATTAAGGTGTGATAGAATGGATCGGATTGATAAATGCGTTGAATAATATATGGCCCGAAAAGCCCGTTTTGACTCCGGAACGAAATTGGGTCCACCCATATATCAAAATAGATATTTAAAAATATTTTAAATGCGATGGAACAGGTTTCAAGTCCAAATTCCATCGTATGAAGAAGTTATTCTAAAATCAATATTTTCCAAATTGATTTCAATTGATTTCAATTTCAATTGATTTCAATTTCATTGATTTCAAGGCGTTTCATGTTCGTACAATCAAACGACAAGTCCAATCGCTACGAAATTTGAAACCCTACAATAATTCATCGATACGGATCCGATAAAACTGGGTTCGTCGAAATCCGAGCCAGTGGCCAAAATGGCTATTTTTATATTAATTAAATAAATAAATTAGCTAATTAAATCAAATTTCAAATTTCAATTCTTTAATTGACAAATTTCGTCCTTTTTTATTTCTCAATCATTTACAATGGTTTTAACAAATTTAAATGTCAACTTTAGAGATGATTAATTTATAAATTCCAATATTAACCTCAATTTCATTAAATTCAGAAATTATAAATTTAATTCCCAAAATTCTATTAAATTTATTTTTCATTCTACTATTCAATTCATTATTGTCAACGGATGAAATAAATATTGGATTCAAGCTCTTCTACGTTAATATTATCACATTCCATCTTTATTTCAATTAGCGTAATAAATTAAATTTCATTTAGATTAAATTCATTATTTATTAAAATTTGAGTTCCAATTAATTATAATAAATTCCAAATAAGTTTGATTTGATTAGTTTCAATCTTTATACTAAGTCCATTATCACTCTATGCCTAGTACCTATTGTTACCCTTCATTTGCTTGACATTTAAACGAACTTGAGTCCAATAAATTCATTGACCAATTAATTAGGTAATTAATAATAATAATTGTTGTCATAACCTTAAATTTACTCTTAAGTTTATGTTATATTCAACTAATCATCATAACACTGAATAAAATTTACGTTATTCTCAATTATTACCCTAATTTACATTAACGTAACATTAAATTCAGATTTATTTCAATTGGTTTGCTGTTTTAATTTAATAGACTAGATATATTCTGGTAATTTATGATGATTGTCACCATAGCCTTAAAATTTAACTTAGGCTTATTATTTTAATTATTTATTTTAATTACTTACATCATATGAATTCGTTCTATTACCTTAAATCATACATTAATTCATATATTCATACAATACTTACCTTTATTTACTTATAATAAAGTCTCGTTCCCAAATATAACAGTTACAACAAATTAATAGGACAATTAAGTAGTAACCTACGACCATCACTATTACTTTGATTCACATTAATTACAATTAATCTTCTCAATAAATTTATTTAGCTTTCTATTACACCAATTACCATCTTATAAATAAGTTTTACGTTTCCCTTTTTAATTTACATTCACCCTTTCTGTTATTATATTAATTATCATTAAAGTACATTTAATTATCTTTATTTGTAATTGATGAATTAACTGGTAAGAACCATTCGTCACCATTTTACCTTTTATAATACTTGTATGTTTATTTTACTTTTTTAATTTACTTATTAGCTTACAACAAGTGCTACCATTAGTTCATACACTAATTTATTCTATTTCCATTCCTTATACATTATTTTATTAGTAAGCCAACGTTTTAAATTATTAATTTACCTTTTGTATCATAATTATAAACTAATGCACACATTAATTAAGATTTCAAATCAAATTAATCCCTTCATTTTGGTAACATTCGTTTATTACAATAAGAATATAATTAACATTTACATTATTTCACTTATTGGAATTACATCCAAGTTATTAACAATTAACTTACATTTATACTGTTACATTCAAGTTATTAAAAATTAACCTACTAATATTATCCAAGTTATTATTTCCATTAATAATTCACTAAATTTTTATTTCCTTCAACATTAAGTTACCAAAATCTTCTTAAATTAAGAACTTTAATTACCAAATTTTATGGGTCGTTACACTCTCCCCGACTCAAAACTTTTCGTCCCCGAAAAGGAAAAGAAGGGGAAAAGAAGAATTAAGAAATCAATATATCGTACTTAAAATATTAGACTTATACATAAATAAATTTACAAAATTTAATAATTTAAATAAAATATCAATTTATAACTATTAAATCCCTTTATACTCAAATTAGTAAAGTTTGAAAAACATTTTCAAATTTTTTTTCTAAGTCCAAAATTTACGGAAAATTTTGGCAGAGTCTCCATTGTACGGAGAGGCTCGGAAGAAAATATAATATCAAATATAACAATATATAACATATATTTTCCAAAATAATATATCCCAACACGGGAAACAATATAATAGCGCTATAATAATCGTAATCTGAAAAGGTACCTATTTGTCGGGCAATTTATGCTTATATTATGGAACCAAAAGCAATAGTCATTGCTTCCATAACCTGTATTTCACTTATATAATCTAAAAAGGTTAACAATTATATAAATGAAATATTTAAAATTGTTTCAAATAACAACAAATAATCAACATACCAACCATCACTTGCAACAAGCAACAACCATCACATAAATCAACACACATCAATCATTCACTCATATCAACAAACAAATAGTTGTTCAGGTTCGAACTTTAAATTGCACATAATGGAAAATAAACTACTTAGTACAGCATTTACTCAATAGTCTTAGATGAAGCTAAATAGATTATTCATACATCCAAACAAATTTAAAGTATCCTTGCCCAAACAACCATAAACCAAAACAACAACCAACCAATTCAAAAAATAGATTAAATTCATTCTTAATCATTTCTTTTCATAAATTTATGGTTTGATTTCCTTTTTATTTAATTAATACTCACCTTCATTTTTTTCAATTACTTGCTAACTTCCTTTCATTTATTAATGGAATTCATGTTCTATTCAATGGCTTAGCATTTATATTCATTTATTTAAGTTTCTAATTGCTTACTTACAACACTTACTTTCTATCATATTTTATTATAGTACATTTCAATTATAACTTAAGTTTATAACCATTTCAACATCAAATTCTTATTTATTAAAGAAATTCATTGAACACTTTCATTCATAAGTTTACTTGTACAACTTCCATTGTATTTTCTTATTCACATTTCAACTTTTTACATCTTTTGGTAAGTTATATATATGTTAAAAAAGCAAATGAAACTTATACAAGTTTTACCTCATCTTTTAGTTTAATTTAATGTTCAATAATTACATCTTTGTTTTATAAGTTACAAATTTCAACTTTCTTTAAATTTTATTTATAACTTAGCATTTATCTCATATATTAATTAAAGGTTCCAATTATTAACTAGTTACATTCCATTTCACTACAATAATTGAAACTATTATTTAACGAAAGTTAAGCACTAAATACCGGGTTTAAATTCAAATCATTTTAAAATAGTAGATAAACGTATATACTTACAACTTATATATCTAATTATATTTTAAAAAAAAATTTGTTTATCAAAATAAGTCTGCAGTAAAACTACTATAGTGGCCTTCCCACTTCGAAACTCAAAAATGAATGTCGATGATGCGCATCACCAAAATTATTTTCCAGCGATAGAGAGGGAAGTACAGAACTTATTTCCTTACAAAGTTTCTTTAAAACAATTCTTTCAAATTATATTGAAATATTTATATCAGAAAATACTTCTAAAATATTATTATTATATTTCAAAATCATTCAAAAGAAAGTTTCAAAAACCCTCGGACTTAAGTTCTAAATTTCCTATTTTATTTATTTCAATTTCAATCTTATTTCAACTATTACTTAAAAATTTCATTACCTAACAACCAATACATTGCACCCATATATATATATATATATATATATATATATATCTCTTATTTATAAATTTATTTTATACATAGAAAATATAATAGGCAAAATTATTTCATTCGCCTATATTAAAACAAATATAATGTCAGTCTGTCCTATTAAGTGTTTAGAAATCCCTATTGATGTCATAGCATCCCATGCACCAACTAGAATTTATAAATACAAAATGAAACAGATTAACACAATATTAAAACCGTTTTACAACACTAACAAATACGCTCTCTCATATATACACTCAGTGACTCCTTATAGGGTATTACTTCCCTATTTAAAAAGAGTCTAACCCCACAAAGCTACAGTTTATCGCAAAACCTGGCTCTGATACCAGATGTAACGACCTGGCTTTTTGCACGGTTTAAATCGACGATAAACCACACACGTCAGACTTAAACCATACAGAAGGGCGGATTGTTATAGGATAAATAAGAAAAAGGAAGGAAGAAATTAAAAAAAACAGAATCTTGCAGCGGAACGATAAAATATAATAATCAAATATACAGTTCATGAAGCTGTTTTATAAAATATTTGATTTTACTTATATTACACAATATCAGAGTTACACATACCAGAGAATAATAATTAATGCAGCGGAATACAGTGTAGTGGAATACTATAATAAATAATAATAAATCTTCGTCTTCGTCCTCCAGAGTACAGTCTTCTAAATCCTGAAATGCTCAAGCTGGCCCGAGCGAATTGAAAAGACAAAACACTCGAGTCAGAACTAAAAGATCTTATGTAAGTTAATTCAACGATATATAATATGAGTGTAACGGCGTTAGAGATGTTTACAGGATTTGACATCTCCTATCCAGTGTCTAACGTGAGTGCAGTAACTTAAGAGATGCTCGGGATTCATATCTCCTAAGGATCCGTTAAACTATTTACTATGTGGTAATATTTCGCTATTATAATAATGTCTATTATAAAATAAACTTACTTTAAAATAGCGTTAAGGAGTTACCCAATCTCCCCCTTAACACAATAATAGTCCCAGTAGTCCATCCAGTATCAGCGCATCTCCAGATCGGGAGACTACCCTAAATACTCCACGGGCTACGGGAGAAAACCAAACTCGTACAAGGCGCGCTAGGGTAGGTGACACGGCACAACTAGGCAATGCCAGGGTAGATATACCAATTATGCATCCGGGCTGGTGGTAACGCGTAGCAGCTACTACCGCCCACCTCGAAAAACACCCCCAAAATCAAAAATCAAAAGTAGCCACTGAATCGATCCAAAAGTCAGAGTATAATATCGAAGGAGTGCGTCCGATCAGAGGAATGACCTCATTGGCCCGAGAATCGCTCATGTTTTAGCCACCTTATGCCAACTCATGGGAGTTGGATCCACGTATATACCTCAAAGGAAACGCGGCCACCATCCTACTTCATTCTAGAATCTCCACCGCGTACATGGTTAAAGTGGTTTTCGGAGTTGGCAGAGAGTATGACAACTACCGATCCCGGTCTCTTCAACAACCAAACGTTATTATAACACCGTGGTCATTTCAAAATAATTTATACTTCAAAACCAGAATATAATATCCATTTCAAAGTATATAAATACGATATCATTTCCATTTCAAAAACCCAAATCAATATGATATCATTTTTATTTCTAAATATATCTATTTCCAAAATCATAGTACTTCAAATCTACATACCTTGAACCCCATAGCTTTGAAATATAACTTCGAATACTTAAATGGTTTAAATATTAAATTACTTTATGTAGTAAAATAGATTTTTTTTTAATTTCTCAAATAAATTCCAAATACTTATTTGAACCTCTAATTAAACCATTTCAATTCCCATATAATTCAAAGCTTTAAATATTCCACCATTTCAAAACTAATTCTTTGATAATTCCATATATACCAAATTTAATAACTTTTATTTAGATTTGAAATGTCTACTTAATAAATCCAATATAATTTTAGTAAAACCTTTAACTTCAAACAACTGGATATTCTTTCAATTTAATTATCCTGATATATTCATTTAAGTCAACTTTATATTCATTTAAATCACTCTGAGCCAAATCAAGTTATAAGAATCCTACCCTTTAAATCTCAATTTTATTTAAATTTCAAATCAAATTTATTCGAGTAAAATTCTTAATTACTTCAAACTAAACTAATTTCATATTTATCTTCCAACTTAATTTTTATTTGAGTCATTAAAATTCTATATATACAATATCTTAAACAGGTACTTAACCATATAATATAAAACAATCAAACTCCATGAATAAACTTATTTTTATTGCACAAATTTATACATAGCTTAATTTCAAGAATTTACCTGTATATATAAAATATATTTATACACTATCCAAATCCATACCTCATAAAACCGTATATTTCTTTAAAAACCATAGAAAATCACTTCAAAGTATTTTTATATATAGACCGCGGTGCCTGTATATAATTTTCTATCCTATGGTCAAGTGATATGGATATTTATCATTTCAATCCGTAATTTAAAATAAAATTATGGTTATATATCATTTCAAACCGCAAATCCCGAATGAAATAAAATGCATAACAACTTGCAGTTTAAAATAATATTTAATACAACATCCATTCATCCATCAACAGATCATACATCCATCACAATCATCATCCAAAACAATTAATCAATACCAATAGATAACTGATAATATATATAACAAGTATTTAACTGGCAGTTATATTCAATAATAAAATAAATAACGATTTAATTTAAATAAATGCAATAACTAAGATGATAATTAAAAATATACGAAAAGTCATAAATAAATGCATAATCACAACAAAAAATTTAATTTAACAGACATAAGAAATTTTAGAAGTTGTGAGTGGGTTAAAACACTCACCTTTTGAATTTAAATTGAATTTAAATCCAATTTAAACCAAAAAATTGGACAGTCTCAGAATTCATCCAAACAAGCCTCAAAGTGTCCGGAATTTCAATACGATCCTAACAAAAAAACCCGCACGTGAAACGGACCTCCTATGCAAAATTTATGCGAGTTAGAATGTTTGAAATTAGAATTTCAATTAAATCAAAATAAAATAAATCAGAACCCCTACCCAAGAGCCACGTCACCGCCCCTTCGTTTCCCAAATGCACAGCAGAAACCCTTAAACATCTCTTCGCACGCTCGCCACAGGTAGCCGCCACTAAATCTGCGCTTCCACGTCGATGTCGACCATCGTGGCAACCAAGCTCTCACCTTCGAACTTCCTCAAGGCCGCGACCCCCCTTTCGAACTCCCACGTGGCTTCAACCGAAGCCAAAAAAATAGCAGCCGTCGTTAATAGCTTGAAACCCTAATCAATTTTTGTGCACAGTCTAACTTTCAAATCGACGAACGAACCATATAGATGTGCTCCCATCCGCCCTCTCTGCAAAACCCAGAAATGGTTCGTCGATCAGCTACAGTTGATTGCGACGCAAAAGAACGGCTAAAAATAAACCTTCAATTTCTGGAAAAACAATAGTTCAAATCAGAAAACAAATTTCAGTTTTGAGATGCGTACATCGAGAGCTTCGATATATAATTTTTTCAAATTTTTCTGAGGAATTGAAATTTTAGCTTTGGATTTGATTTGGAATTGGATCTGGAATTTTGTTGTCTGCCATTGAGAAGGAGGTGAAGAGGGATTGTATGCACATACAAATGAGAATAGAGGTAGGCTAGGGTTTTTGACCAGGTATTTATAGATAAAGTTGAGACAGAATGGATCGGATTGATAAGTGCGCTGAACAATATATGGCCCGAAAAGCACGTTTTGACTCCGGAACGAAATTGGGTCCACCCATATATCAAAATAGATATTTAAAATATTTTAAACGCGATGGAACAGGTTTCAATTCCAAATTCCATCGTATGAAGAAGTTATGCTAAAATCAGTATTTTCCAAATTGATTTCAGTTGATTTCAATTTCACTGATTTCAAGGCGTTTCATGTTTGTACGATCAAACGACAAGTCTAATCGCTACGAAACTTGAAACCCTACAATAATTCACCGATACGGATCCGATGAAACTGGTTTCGTTAAAATCCGAGTCAGTGGACAAAATGGTTATTTTTATATTAATTTAATAAATAAATAAATTAGCTAATTAAATCAAATTTCAATTCTTTAATTGACAAATTTCATCCGTTTTGATTTCTCAATCATTTACAATGGTTTTAACAAATTTAAATGGCAACTTTAGAGATGATTAATTTATAAATTCCAATACTAACCTCAATTTCATAAAATTCAGAAATTATAAATTTAATTCCCAAAATTCTATTAAATTTATTTTTCATTCTACTATTCAATTCATTATTGTCAACGGATGATATAAATATTGGATTCAAAATCTTTTACGTTAATATTATCGCATTCCATCTTTATTTCAATTAGCGTAATAAATTAAATTTCATTTAGATTAAATTCATTATTTATTAAAATTTGAGTTCCAATTAATTATAATAAATTCCAAATAACTTTGATTTGATTAGTTTCAATCTTTATACTAAGTCCATTATCACTCTATGCCTAGTACCTATTGTTACCCTTCATTTGCTTGACATTTAAATGAACTTGATTCCAATAAATTCATTGACCAATTAATTATGTAATTAATAATAATTGTTATCATAACCTTAAATTTACTCTTAAGTTTATGTTATATTCAACTAATCATCATAACACTGAATAAAATTTACGTTATTCCCAATTATTTCCCTAATTTACATTAACGTAACATTAAATTCATATTTATTACAATTGGTTGTCCGTTTTAATATAATAGACTAGATATATTCTGGTAATTTATGATGATTGTTACCATAGCCTTAAAATTTCACTTAGGCTTATTATTTCAATTATCTATTATAATTGCTTACATCATATGAATTCATTCTATTACCTTAAATAATACATTAATTCATATATTCATACAATACTTACCTTTATTTACTTATAATAAAGTCTCGTTCCCAAATATAACAGTTACAACAAATTAATAGGACAAATAAATAGTAACCTACGACCGTCGCTATTACTTTGATTCACATTAATTACAATTAATCTTCTCAATAAATTTATTTAGCTTTCTATTACACCAATTAATATCTTATAAATAAGTTTTACGTTTCCCTTTTTAATATACAGTCACCCTTTCCGTTATCATATTAATTATCATCAAAGTACATTTAATGATCTTTATTTGTAATTGGTGAATTAACTGGTAACAACCATTCGTCACCGTTTTACCTTTTATAATACTTGTATGTTCATTTTACCTTTTTAATTTACTTATTAGCTTACAACAAGTGCTACCATTAGTTCATAAACTAATTTATTCCATTTCCATTCCTTATACATTATTTTATTAGTAAGCCAACGTTTTAAATTATTAATTTACCTTTTATATCCTATTATAAACTAATGCACACATTAATTAAGATTTCAAATCAAATTATTCCCTTCATCTTGGCAACATTCTTTTATTGCAATAAGAATATAATTAACATTTACAGTGTTTCACTTATTGGAATTACATCCAAGTTATTAACAATTAACTTACATTTATACTGTTACATTCAAGTTATTAAAAATTAACCTACTAATCTTATCCAAGTTATAATTTCCATTAATAATTCACTAAATTTTTATTTCCTTTAACATTAAGTTACCAAAATCTTCTTAAATTAAGAAATTTAATTACCAAATTTTACGGGTCGTTACAGTACTCTTATATATACACTTGTAATTTTTATTATTTTATAGTTACATGGGCCTTAGGCTGAGGTTCAGATTTTGCATTTCAGACTTCAATTGGTCGAGTTCTACACCCTATCGATCAACCGCTCTAGGTGAACGGTCGATTGGTTGTGTAGTAAAATTTAAGGTTTTCAATTTTTGATTACCTGATTGTAACTGTAGATTAATTTCTCAAATTTTACATTATTCAATGAATCCTATACAGTAACCTACCTATGTTTCTAGTTCATTTATTCATACAAATTCAATTACACTCTTTTAATCCAAGTTAAACAAATTTTAGGGTTTAAATTGGGTTAAAATTAGATTTTTATCAGTTTACACCAATTTCAATTTTTGATTCAGGTTTCACAATTAAGGTTTACATTTTACAATTAAAAATCTAGCATCCCGGATCGGATAGAATAGGTTAAAATTAGCTGTAAATAATCAACTTATAAACTTGTTCCCACTCACCTCAGATCCAAGCTCTAATCTAAATTCCATCAAAGAATTGTCACTAGTTAGATTGCTCCCTCCTTGATATGAACTATTGGCACACTTTTCTTTTGATTTTAACTTACTTTTGAAGGAAAGTTTATAAGTGGAGAGAAGAAATTTTAGCAAAGTTTCAATGTGGTAAATTTTCTAATGAACTGAGGATTAGCTTAAGTATTAGGGTTATGGATTGATTTGAAGCGTCGGATTTTCCCTAGAGAATCCTTGTACCCATCTGAACCACACACTAGAAACTTGGAAGCAAAGAAAAATATTTTGGTCGATCACACTCGTTTAATTGCGTGAACTAATCTATGAAATTTGGATGCTAACACTCGACCGTTTATGAGGAACGGTTAACCGCTATCGATCCACCGTCAAACACCAGGGCTCAACCGCTTGTAGTGTTAGTTTTTGGGTAAGTATTTATTTTTCATTTATTTTATTTTCAAATTTTAAAACATCCCTAACTTACCCATTCTAACTCCGTTTTCAAATGTTATACATAAAAATTGTCCCGCTACAAATGCAATAGTGCTATTTCGTAGCCAAATTCTAATATTTGTGAAAGTTTTAATTTTAGCCCTTGTTTTATTTAGTTTTAATTTTATTACTAAATTTTTCACTAAATTTCCAGGGTCTTACATTCTCCCCCCTTAAAAGCATTTCGTCCCCAAAATCTCAACAAGCAGAAAATGTAACTCGTATACTAAACAAACAATAGCTACAACCATCTACTCATCCATCATCTACACATAATCATTGTCCTTAATAAATTATTCTAATTCAGTATGTATATGTGAAAGAATGAAATGCACCGGAACCTACACTAATGAAAAAAATTGGCGATCTCTTGATCTGGCCAACCTTGTGTCATAAGAATGCTCATGCCATGAATCCAAAATGTATGCAACGTCTTAAGAATATACTTGCAACTCTACATGTATGCGCAACAATTAAACCCATATGCAAACATCCATATGCATAATGCTCAACAAGATAAACAATAAACAAAAGTGTGTACTACCTTGAGGATATATTGTACTAAATGTATAAAAGGAAAAATCCAACCAATACATCAACTGGCATCCATCATCTATAACATGTCCTAATGACACATTTACAACCTTCCTTACCATCCAAAGGTTTCTACCTAAAAGAGTATACCAAGCTAAGTCCTAATGCCTAGGTAAACTTTACTTTTAATATATTGGGAACTTACCAAAAAGGAGTTCTGGGTGGGTTGCTCGGATCTTCTCCTCAGGTTCCCACGTACTCTCTATTAGATCGCACCTTATTAAACCTTAACAAGTTCGATTTCTTTATTACTAAGTCACTTTTTACCGTATTCAAAAATACATGTGGGTGCACAACGAACAAGTGACTCCATCTTAACCTCCACTTTCTCTAGCTGACTCGGCTTGACTACGGCAGGTGTATCGAGCAAGCACTTTCGCAAGTGAAACAGATGGAAAACATCATGTACTACCACCAACTTCTCAGAAAGCTTTACTCCGTTGGTGCTACAAACCTTGGTGCTAGCTTCCCCGAACTACGAAACCTCATGAGTGCCTAAGTGGTGAAACATTCACAAACACCATGTCTTCCACTATGAACTCTAACTCCATACGTCTCATGTAAACATAAGATATCTTCCTACCTTGCACAGTTTTCATTTTTCTACGGATCAAGTCTACTTGCTCCAATATCACCCTCACCATATCTGGTCTAAGAATATTCATATCTGTAGCATCCCACCAACATGACGGTGATCTACAAGGCCTTCCGTATGGCGCCTCAAATGGTGTTATCCTAATGCTTTCCTGATAGCTATTATTATAAGTAAACTCCACCAATGGCAAATGATCCTCCCAAGAGCCTTTAAAATCCAGGATACACATCCGAAGAAAGTCCTCCATAACCCAATTCATTCTATCCATCTGCGAATGATAAGCAGTAATCAAGTTCAACTCGATGCATGAAGCTTCCTGTAGGCTCCTCCAAAACTCATTGCCGAAAAGCAGATCTCGGTCGCTGACTGTGCTACTAGGACCTCCATGTAACCAAAAAAATTCTTTACGTATAAAGTCATTAACGTTGTCATCGTCCTCGTAGTCCTAACTAGTATAAAATTAGCATATTTTCTCAACTGATTGACTATGACCCAAATACTCTCATTTCCTCTCCTACTCTTAGCTGATCCATCGATAAAATCTATAGAGATACTCTTCCACTTCCACTAAGGAATATCCAATGGCTGAAATGAACCTCCCGACTTCTCTTGCCCTGCATTTACCCTATGACAAGTCATACATCGAGCTATATTCTCTGCTACATGCTTCTTCATATCCAGCTAATGAAAGACTCTTCTCATCTACAGTACATCTTGACTCCGTCAAGGTGAATGGTCATCCTCAGTCAATGAGATTCTACTAATACTAGGTCGATCAACTCCTCAATGAGAGGAACGCATAACATGCTATCTCTCTGTAACCATCCCTTTAAGTCAATGGTATAATGCCTCAAATGACTGGACTGCTCTTCTCTATCAAGCTTCTCGAAAATATCTACTAGCTTCTTATCTTGTTTTGGCCGGATCCAATACGTTCATTAAGTATGAGCTCCACCTTTGAGGCTACTAATAATCCTGGAGTAATCTCAGATGATGGTCGAAAATCAAATGTAGAAATAAACTCCAAATTCCTCCACTCAAAGTATAAAGGACTCAATATTACATGATATCTACTCAAGGCATCAGCCACTACATTGCCTTGCCTGAGGTATATGAGATATCAGAATCACACAACGCCTAATATTTTATCCATCTTTGCTGCCTTAAATTCAAATCCTTCTGGAAGAACAAGAACTTCAGAGACTTTTGATGCGTGTATAGCTCAAACCTCACTCTTAAAAGATAATGCCTCAATGATTGAGTGTAAAGACAATGGTCAATAACTAAAGATCATGGGTATGATAGTTTCTCTTGTGGACTTTCAACTGTCGACTAATGTGATTCACCACTCTTCCTTCTTGCATCAAGTACCCAATCGCATTAAACATGCATCGACATATACTGTTAATATCTTCACACCATCGGGCAATATCAATACAAGTGCACTAGTTAATGCCTCCTTTAGCTTAATAAATCATCCTCACACAACGCATCCCGTGTGCAAACTGGATTCTTCTTGGTGAGGTGGGTCAGAGAGGCAAAAATCTTCGGAAGTCCTTAATGAACTTCTAATAGTAGGCCATCGAAAACTCCTTAATTCCTTTGCATTCTTGGCCATATGCCAATCTTGAACTACTGCAACTTTACTGGGATCAACCTCCGGTTCATTTTCTAAGACAATGTGTCCCAAAAAGAGTACCTTCTCTTGCCAAAAGTGGAACTTCGGCTTATTCTCACAGAGAGTATCGAGCACTTCTCCTAAATGCAACGTGTGGACCTCCTCGCTCTTCGAATAGGTCAAAATATCATCCGAAAATACCACGATGAGCTTATTAAACAACCCTTTAAAAACTCGGCACCTCAGATCGACAAAATATACGTGTGTATTATTTAGTCAAAAGGGCATGACTAACCACTCATGATGTCCATCGGGTGTAGTCTTCTGGAAATTATCCTCAGCTACATGCAACTGGTAGAATCCGGTAGCTAAATCAAAATGTGTGAACACTCTCGCTCCAACCAATTGATCAAAGAGATCATCTATACAAGGCAATGGATAGCGATTCTTCTTTGTCAGTTTATTCAGCTCCCTATAGCCAAAGAAAAGCCTCATAGAACCATCCAATTTAGTGAAACAGATGACTGATGTTCCCCGCTCTGAATGCTCCTTCGAATGAAGCCCATCTCCAAGAACTCATTTACTTGTTCAACTCGTGTCTCTCCTTAGGATCAATATGCCTTAGGGGTAAGGCAGTAGGTTTGGCATTCTCTATAAGATAAATTTGAAACTCGTTCTCTCTTAGGTGGTAGGAGACCGATAAACTTGGAAAAGACATATGGGTAATCTCTAACTATAGGCATTAAATCTAACTCATCATGTGATAGGGCTAAAGAATATAAGTAGCTCAACATAACTAATTCTCGAGGATCGTAATAAACCCCCAGGCTACTTCCACTACATGTACTAAATCTAACAACCTCCCTATCATAATCTAATACAACCCTGTAACAACCCCACTGCGATACCCATATTATCAAATAACATTACAAATAATGTCATCTACTAATCTGGAGAATACGGCTTATTAAGGGCGATCGAATGTGAATATATCTTTATGCAAACACTAACACGTTATTTATACGTTTTTTACTTAATATCTGAACTGAAATTTAACATGTATAGTATTGATACAAAGTAATAGACACATCGATTTCTCAAAATCAGAACAATATATCATATAAGCATCAACCACAGATCATTGCGGAAAAATAGTCTCTTATACATATACAAATTGTGAGTCTACAAAATAAAACACTAAACTCACATAATATGCAAGTTTTACAATTCTCTAATCTCGATTATACTTTTTTATATACAAGGTCTAAATTCGTAAATGGGATAAACTAAAAGTCCAAATGTTTATCCTCTTGCTGGCATAACTATTCATAGGCAACCTGTCCTGTAACCTGAAAAGTCTCGGCCTGACCTGAGCAAAATAACACCCGGATCATACTATCTCTAAATATTTAATAGGGTGAGAGCAAGATATAACACATGAACAAACAACATATAAGTAAATACAAATGTCCACGAAATAATGAGTCATGGGAATTAGTTTAACTTAGAGTTCATCACAAGGCACATGGTTATACATTTAAGTCACAAACACATATTAGTCACTAAATAACAGAATTAATATAACATCTATCACAAGACACAAGAACATACAGTTATTTCACTAACACAAGACACAAGAATATATATTTATTTCACTAACACAGGATGCAAGAATATATATATTCTACGAACACAGAATAGTTACAGAATCCAAATATCAAGAAACTAAGAGATCTTATTCCAAACCGATCGTAATGATTGTCCGAAACAATCGCTATGATTGTCTGAAACAATCGCTATGATTGTACTCAAAACTCGTGGAAAACAAACAAACAAATTGGTGTCACTCAAACCGTTCCAATACCAAGGACTGTACTCAGACTGGGAACACAGAATCACATAATGATCTCAAGAATAATCCATATCGATCAAGATGATCGTAGAAACCATGACTCGATAAATCTACAAATATTTAATATTATTATATTATTATATTTGAAGAGAAATCCAGGAATAAACTTATTAAGGATCTAGCAGCCACTTGCCACACACCAAAAGAGAGAAAACTCACCTTCAGTGATCACTAGAATTCAATATGTCCCACACCGTATGGTGAAATCCAAGTATTTACTAAAGGCTATTAAATATCACTTATTACGGATACCATTGGAAAACCTGAATTACATTCTCCTAAGGATCTGGCAACCACTTGGCACACAATAGAAGAGAATACAACTCTAAAGTGTAAAATACTTCCTAGTAGCAATCACACGAATTTAACCAAGGCATCCCATACTACCCGGTGAAATTCGTGTATTCGCTAATACGCTAGTAAGTTCCACTCAAACATTATATTCAATGAGTTATACCATATTCAATGAAGTCTTATTCGAAAACGTTTAAACCAATCGATAACACTAAGTCGATTATTAGCACTTCCCAAATTATAGAATTAAGGTTCTGAAAACATTTTCTCTTTTAAGTATATTATTTAAAGCGCTTATTATAATTTTCATAAATCTATTATCTAACATTATAAAAATATTCACAGATTTGCTAAAATATTCCATAATTCAGATTTTTCCAAGATTTTACTTATATACACAAAGTTGTCTCATATTTCCATATGTTATATTATTCACAAAACCATATTTTAAATCATATTCAGTTACTCTTCTAAATCCATATTAAAATATAACCATTTTATTTAGAAATAAACTAATTTTATAATTTTCAAAACTACATTTCCTAATTCCATGAATCCTAAATCATTTATTTAATCAAATCGCAATACTTATATTCCAATTCCATAATAACTTTTATTGTAAAAGTAGATTAGGTTTGTATTTCCAAAGTCGTATTTCCAAATCTATAAATATTTTACTAACCATGCTTAATAATATGTAATATAACTTCCTAAAAATCATTTATAGTATATATTAACTTAATTTAGAAATAATTCTAAGATTTATAAATATAAATAATTCTCTTTTGTAAAATTACTTGTATAAGAAGCTTATCTATTTATTTCATTTAACTCAAATTTATGGTTTAAAGGTCTATAGTTTCGACCACTTAAATCTCATAATTTTACAAAACTTAAAACATGAAAGTTGTAGATAAAAGTCTCTATTCAAAAAGGAAAAAGATCATCCAATTTGGATTTACGGTTCAAAAGTTATGACTAAAATAATTTTCAGATTTAAATTTATTAACTCCATCTTTCGTTAACAGGGCAACAACAAGGAAACGAATTTTTGACCATTTGACTTAGAAATTATGCAAAACTCAAAACATGAAAGCTTAACACAATGTCTAACATTTTCAGAACTTTAAGATTTATTAAAATCCAATAAGTAACAAAAAATTTATGCCTAAAACAACTTCTGTGTTTTAAAACTAAGATTAAAATGCAGGACAGAGAGGTTACACCTTCTTCAAACCCAAATTACTCCTAGTAAACTACATATTCACAAAAATTGATGAACACAAAAGTTGTTCCTTTTATAAATACCTTTCAATTGAAAAAACTTCATTTAATTTTGATCTATCAATCAAAAGTTATGGTGATTTTAATATCATGTTTCAACTTAAAAAATTAAATATGGTTGTACTATAACATCAGTTTCAAACTTAATATATACCCTTTAAATTGTATAATTTTGAGAAGTTGTAGCTAATTGAAAGAAATTTCTACAATAAAAAGATTGAGCCGTTTTGAATAATTCTACCACATGATATCGCTATTTACTGCAATAGATTTTTCATATAAAATTTTCAGCGAACAACAACACCAAAATCATCTAAGTTTATAATCAGTTTATAACCAATTCAATTCAACAAATCATCCAAACAATTATATATAGTAAACAAATATTTAGAATAGATATGTGAATGATAAACTCACATTATTACAAAGATGAAGAAAAGTTTGAAGAGGACTTCTCTTCTTAACCACTACAACTTCTTTTTTCAATTTGATATCACCTCTAAATGGCACTAAACCTAATAATTTCAGAAATAAACATAAATAAAACCATAAATTGATGATAGCATCAAATAGAAAAGAAGACTAAGACCTTATACCTTCTTTATTTATGATTTTCTTCTAACTAAAAGTGAAGATCTTGATTAAATTTTGCCCAGGAGAAAGGAACCCAAGTTTTGGTTATCTATTAGCTTTTGTTTTCTGATTTTCTGAACGTATAGTATAAAGAAAGAGAAAAACAAAACTTCTCTTATGTATTTTAAGTTTGGGTATTGTTTGTTATTAAGGCGCAAACCCATTTATAAGTGTTGCTAATTTATTCTCCCTAAGAAGTGTTGCTCCCATGGTGACTCAGAGCTAAACCTTAAAAAGATTGGTTAATCCCTTCTGCAAACTCCAAATCCTTTTTATATAGGATATTGATCAGTCCCATCCCAAATCTAGCCAATTCATTGAATTTGGTTGAAATACTCCTACATTGACATGTCTCCTTACTTCAAGTGGATAAACTTCTGTAACTATACTTCTTTCCCAGCTTTAGAAAGAAACTTCATCTTAAAGCATCTTTGAAACTGCCTAAGTGATCTCTCCTCCATCAATTTCTGCCTCAACTACCTCCCACCAACTAAGAGCCTCACCCTGTAACTGCAAATTAACTAATTGTCACCTTATCTCATCAGCAAGACCATCAATCTAAAGATCCTCTCACAAGTACGGATCTTTTCCTCAAATCTAAATATGACTCAGTTGTCACATATGGTTTTCCTCCAAGGCCCAAAACCACGGCTGCATCGCATATGCCTAAACATGCAGGATTACTCATCTTCTATCAATGTTTTTAAGAATTTAATTTGCAACTATTCACATATAGGATAGGCACGAATTAGAGATAGCATGGACACGAGTAAGAGAGAAACTATGAAATATCAAATTTTTGAAAACCTTTTTGAAAACTTATATATACACACACACTTTGGAAACCCATTTTGAAACTTTTTGGAAAACATTTTGAAAACCTTTTCGAAAAACCATTTTCTTTTCAAAAATTTTCAGCTACATTCTCTCAGTATGCTCCTAATCCCTAAGGAACTTTGAAACTATGCTCTAGTACCAAATGTGACAGCTCGCACTCCTCGACACACCGATCCAATGTCTAGGGGGACTTTCAGACTCGCGTCGATGCCAAGTAGTATGAGCTATCGATTTTTTATAATATTACAGAGACTGGATATGATTTAAGATATACCACATTTTCATAACTCATAGTGGAATGGAACAACATATAAGTACTGAAAATATCCCAAACACGGTCTTAGAAAAAAGTACGTTAGTTAAATACAAAATACATAGAAATACCATCTAAGTCTAATAAAAAAAATACCAGTACTGATAAGATAAATAGTTACATGTAGAGTAAAAGGATAAGCAACTACTATGATGAGCTTGCCTCTCCACGTACTGAAATCAAACCAAATCAACTATTGCCTTGTCATTCTATGGTGGGAAAAGAAACGAAAAGGTGGGTTAAAAAAAGTCTGTTGTACAGGTTCAATATATAGTGATTGTGTGCAGTTAACTTTAATTCCACTCTGTGTGACCTAGGGTGTTCCACAAGTGTTCGTGTATTCCTAAGGTCCATTACTTAAGGGTTTTATCTAACACACACCTACACTACAACTTGTGCAGGCTAATGTAAGGATCAAACTACTGATGGAACCTTAATAACTAACGATCGACCACCACTCCTAAAGCTACTCAATATGGAAACACCGCTATTAGAGCTACTTGGTATGTAAATATCGCTACTAGAGCTACTTAATATGGAACACCGCCATTAGACTACTAAACATGGAAATGTCGCCACTAGGTTACATGGGAGTAAATTTCCCATAACCATGACTACACGTAACCCGACTATGCACCAGAGATTCAAGGGGAGCCTACAATGCCAACAGGTCGGTATGTCTCATCGTCTCCATCCGTATCCATCTATTGACTATAGTATACGCCTCTTATTGCACGTGTCGGGATCCATCAATAACACAGTATCACACGGTGTTGGAATCATGAGTACCAAGGAAATGAGCCCTCATAATTCATTAAGAATCAGTAAGTGTTATGCATCCATCGTAGAACCTCATACAAGTTCCATTTGTGATAGAATCGCCCTTATTGTGCAAAGTACATTTACCCAACCCACAACATCCTAGCTTTAGTTCATAGGGGACTAGCTTCCCTACTATCGCTAACATACACACATATGCATACAATAATCTTACACACAAATTTATTAATTTTTATAATTTTATTAATAATCTAGGTCTTATGCTGAGGTTCAGAGTCTGTATTCTGTAGCTCAACCGATCGAACTCTACACACTGCCGGTTGACCGCTCTGGGTGAACGTTCAACCGATCGCGTAGTAAAATTTAGGGTTTTCGATTTTGATTATTTGGTGTTAGTTATAGGTTAATTTCCTAAATCCTTCATTATCTAATGAACCTTAAACAATGACCGGTCCATATTTCCAGTTTATATATTTATAAAAATTCAATTACACTTGTTTTATCCAGGGTTAACAAGTATTCGGGTTTAATTTGGATTAAAATCAGATTTTATCAATTTGCACTAATTTCAATTTCTAATTTAATTTTTGAATTTACAATTAGGATTTATAGTTTATATTTTAATTTCTAACATCCTAGACCAGATAGAATAAGGTAAAATTAACTGTAAATAGTTAACTTATAAACTTCTTCCCATTTACCTCAGATCCAAATTCTAATCCTAAATTCCATCAAAGAAACGTTACCAGTTTGTTGGCCCCCTCCTTGATCTGAACTAATGGTGCACTCTTAATCTGATTTTAATTTATTTTTATAGGTAAGTTTATTAGTGGAGAGAAGAAATTTTGGTAGAGTTTCGGTACTATATATTTTCTAATGAAATTAGGTTAGTTTAGGTGTTAATTTCTAAGGGTTAGGGATTCATTTGGAGTGTCGGATTTTCCTTAGGGAAACTTTGTACTCATTTTAACAACACATCAAACACTTGGCAACAAAGAATAATTTTTTGATTGATCACAGTCGTGCAATTACATGGTCCAATTCATGTAACATCAATAGTCGACCGTCTCTAGGTAATGGTCTACCGCTACCGATCGACCATTGAACCCAAGGGATCGACTTCTTGTAGTGTTAATTTGTAGGTAAGTTTTTATTTTTAGTTCATTTGATTTTCAAGTTTCAAACGTCTATAAATTCTCTGTTGTAACTCCTATTGTGACGACCCACAAATCCGTACTCTTTGAATCGACAATAAACCACATATATCCGACCCAAAAAGCACAGACTGACGGAAAGTCAAGAGAAAGAAAAGAAGAGAGAAGAAGTGAAGAGAAGAAAGAGAGAAGATAGAACCAAACAGAATAATTACAGAATCTCACATCGCAGAGGAAAACATATAATATCATATCAATGACCTTTACAAAACAGAAACTGTATATATATACATCAATCAGAGTTCAACAATCAATCAATAGTTATCAGCCTAGACAGTTATAATAAACTGTCCTTAAAATTGCCGATATTGTAAAACAATTAAGCAGCAGATAATAAACAGATAGGTGTATACGAAAATGAAGACCTTCAGCTCTCCTGCTGAATGTGACGACCCGAAATTTTGAGCAATATCAATTTAATAATCTTGATAATAATTAAATTGATTTGATCATTTTACATTATAAATTGACAAGTTAAAATTATTTTAAAGGGATGATAATAATAATTTGTTAATCTATCAACAATTTTCTTAACAGTATAAATTAGTAAGTTTAATTCTTTTGAAAATTAATAATATTTTAATTTGGAAATATTTATTTTAGCAATTTAAAATTGGTAAGATTTATTTTTTTCAAAAGCTAATCAAAAATATTTTCTATTTATAATATATATATTGATGTATCTTGTAAATAGGAAGTTTTAGTGTAATAAAACTTTATATTCAAATTGTAATATATATGAATGTATATATTATGGTTTGAAAATTGTGTTTTAAAATTTATATAGTAAATCAAATCTAATGTTAAAATGTTTTTCTATTTGAAATATGTATATATTTGTATATAATAGAAATGGAAAATTGTATTGATTTGAATTTAATAAATATTTGCAAACTTTAATAAATATATAATTTGAAATTTGAAATGTTAATTTGATTTAATGTTTTTGAAATGATATTTGAGATTTAAATTTCTAAAATAAAGTTAATTTCTTATTTAATATAGATACATATATATTTTGTACTTAAGTTTTAAATAAGATTTAAATTTAAAAGGTTCATTTGTTTTTATTATTCTTTCATTGTAATTTTAACATAAGATAATTGTTTTAAAATTTTATATAAGGAGTCAAACTCAATTTCTCAAATCTATAAACATATGTTATATTAAATTGGATCTAAAATATAAGTTATTTATAAATGCCTACATGAATTTGCTTTTGAAATATTTATTAAAGTCTAAAGTTTATTTTTATAAGATAAAAACATTTTATAATTATTTAAATATTACATAAATACATTGTATGTAGCTTAAATAAGTTTTAAATAAGGAAATAACATTGAAAACATTAATAAAATATTAGAAAGATACTTATATAAACATTAATTAAACATTAAAACAACACTTGTAAACTATGAACCTATGTGTAAGCAAACTAAGGGCTTAAAATGACATGTGTCATTCTCTTGGTTTATTAAATTTAAAATTTAATTCGTGAAATAAAATTAGAGTTTTATTTTCAGCTAAGAAATTCCTTTATTCTCTTCAACACAAATGAAGAATGCAAACAAAGATCAAAAAAAATCTTTAGAAAATCTGAAACAAAAAGAAGAAGATATCTGGTTTATAAAAATCAATGGAAGATGTTCAAGTTCAATCAACAGAAGGATGTAAAAACTTCATCAAGCAATACAAACAAGAAATTCAGGAAACATCAACATGCAACTGAAATTAATCAAGCAACAAATTCAAGAGCATGCAAAGAATTCTCAAAACCTGGAAGTTAAGAACAGCTTCTGTTCTCTGCTCTTTGATAATAGGTGAGTCAATGGACTTTTAAAAACAGTTTTATTCTGGATTTTAACTTGTTCTTATGATAAATATCATGATGTTGATGAATACTTGAATTAAAAATTTATGCATGTTGAATGTTGAGCATTTTAATGCCTGTGAGGATGAATGGGCTCTGTATGTTTATAATCAGGTTTCATCTTCTTTATATAATTCAATAATTCAATTTTAAATCCAAACTAGCTTATGATTTGTAAATAAAGGTTGTTAGAAAACATGAAATCTTCCTTCTAAAAATAGTTATAGGTTTTTAAAATGAACGGTTAGCTAAATTTTTAAAATTTTCAGTGAATTTTTGATTTGGGTCAGAAATTTATGATTTTAAATTTTAGTTTTGATTTCATAATTGAATTACAATTAGGAAATCATGAATTTTAATGGTTGAAACATGATTTTTAAATTAGTAGTTAAAGAGAATTTTAGAGTAAACTGTTTTGGGCATTTTGCCCAATTCACGGCGAACGTTGGTGCGCTGAGCGGCGAGGCTGGGCATGGAGGTCAAGGAGAGGATGATGATCATCAGAAAAATATTTTGGGTATTTTTATTTGATCGAGTTGACCTAGAATCGTGGAAATAGGGTTTTATACCATGTATTTGTTGTGAGTGTTCCTTTGGGTTTCGCGGTGTCAAGGGACGAACGGCGGCGATCGCGAGGGTTGCGATAGGTTCAGGGGGTTGCGATGTGGCTTCGGGGAGGAGGACGTGGCGTCTCGTGGCAAAGATCGTCGACGGCGAACCATTTTTCGTTGAGTTTGGTTTTTGCAGTTTGGGTTTTAGGTCATTTTTTATTCTAGTTTGAATCGTGGATTTTGGGTTGTCGCGAGTTGTTGTCATGGTCGAGAGTGGTTTGTCAAGGTCACCGCGATGGACGTTGGTGACCGGAGGGATGGTGCATGGTGCACGCGTGCAAAGTGTATCAAGAAGATTGGGTTTTGGGAGAGATGAGGGGAGCTCGAAGACGACTTCGTGTAATTGCTATTTTGGCTCGAAGCATATGAAGTTGAGGGGTGACTCGAAGTTTAACGCGAGCGATTGCAGTGTGCTGCTCGGGTTTGTTGAGAAAAGTTTTGATTAGAGTTAATTAGTTTTTAAGGGTTTTAAAATTTAACTGTAAAGTTTGTTTTTAAAAGGTTTAAACAAAGAAACTCGGATATTTGTAAATGATTTGTAAATGATTCAGGTTTAAAGCAAGTTTACCAAGTTTTTATTTTAAAAAATAATAATTCGTTTCAAGTTAAACATGTTTATATATATAAAATTATGAAAGTTTTAAAGTAAAATAAGTGAATTTATGAATAAAGTTTGTATTAACTTTATTTAGTAACTATGGAAAGTTTTAAAGATTTAAAAGGGTTTGATTTGAATATTTAAAATTGTTTTAATTATAATTGACTTTTAAAATATTTTATTTTCAAATAAGGATTAATGATTAAAGCTTAGAAATCAATTATAATTTAAGAAATTATAAGTTTTGATTATTTTAAGATAAATAAATGCGAGAATAATTGAGATAATTCAATTATTATCAATAATCAAGTGCTACTGGTTAATATAAATGATTAAATCAAGATGATGTTTTCTTAATTAAGAATTTTTATAATATAAGAAGTTAAGAATCATTTAATTCAATTTAAATGATTAAGTTAAGTAATTAATTAAGTAATTAATTAGTGATTAATCTAAAGATAATCACTTTGGAGTTGAATAAGTATAATTACTGGGTAAAGTAATTAAGTGGTTAATTACAGGAGGTAATTAAGTAAGAAATAATTACTTTATAAAAGTAATTAAGTGGATGTGATTAAGGATTAATCACTTGTGTTATTAATTAAAGAATTAATTAATAAGATTAATTAAAGGTTTAAATTATTTAATTTATGGTTAATTAATAAAGGAATTAAGAGTAATTAATTATGTGATAAATTACTTGTTAAAGTAATTAACTAAGAAAGAATTTAATTAATGGAAGCAATCATTAATTAATGGAAATAATTAATAAATTATTAATTAATAATTTAAGGATAATTAATTTAAACTTTAGTTTTAATTAATAAATGTAATTAAAAATTAATTAGTCAAATGTGATTAATTTAAAAGTAATTAATTAAATATGATTAATTATAAATGATTAATCAAGTGTGATTAATTAAAGGAAATTAATCAAGAGTAATTAATCAAGTGTGATTAATTAAAGGTAATTAATCAGGTGTGATTAATTAAAGGATAATTAAGGAATAATTATTGAGATAATTAAATAATAATTAATCAAGGATGATTAATTAAAGAGTAATTGAGAGATAATTACTTGGTATAATTAAGAAGTAATTAATCAGTATGAATAATTAAATTGTAATTAAGAAATAATTACTTAAAATAATTAAGTAATAATTAATCAAGGATGATTAATTCAAAATGGATAATTAAGTGATGTTTATTAATTAATTTGAAATTAATTAATGAATGGTAAGATGGATTGACGATAATCCAAGTGATTAGGTAAGGAATTAATTTGATTAAGGATTAATTAAATTAATCAAGTTTGGATCAAACTTGTTATGGATGATTAATGATGTTGGATGATATTGGATGTCATTGATTGATATATGATGATATACTGATCTATTAGCAACATGTAGGTCTACGCCAGGGGAATTAGTAATGTGTCAGGAAAAATTAGTACAAGAGGCTGAATGTGATATATATGCCGCTTTGTGATATGTATGGATGAATGTGATAATAGTGGATTATCTATCTGTGTTGTGAATCATCCATTTATGTTAAGTGATATTTTTGAATATCTACTATTTAAATCCCTTAAGTACAACTTGGACATTAAAAGGGCGTTTGGATTTGGTGAGACCGGGATCGGGTTTCCATATTTGGATATCCGAAAACCACACCGATCCAAAATAAACGTTAGGTCGTGAATCCAAGTGGAGTGCAAGTGAAGACTCGAGGTGTAAGAACTATACGTCAGTATAACTCTGTGGGTGATTCCGTAATGAGTTTGACGAAATAGTACTTATAGGCTTGAGATGGTGATTCAGAGTGCAAGGGCTATGGTCATTGACTCTGAGGGTGATTCCAAAATGAGTGCAACGAGGTAGTGCCCTCGGTTCCGTTTGAACCCGGAATGGACTTGTATGGATTGAATGCTTTCAGAACATCATCAGGTAGACGATGAGCATTCTAAGATTAATATGTCCTACAAAGGTAATAGTAGCCTCAAGCCTCATCAACCGGGAATGGCTAAAACAGGGGAGGTGCGGCAAGGTTAAGTGGGTCATGCCCAAGTACGACGAGATTCATCCCTTTCTAGATGTCCCTTTTTATTTCGGCTTTGTTGGCGGTTGGTCTGCAGCCAACTGCGGGGTGGTCTTGTTCGGGACTGTTCAGTAAGGAATGGTCCCGGCCTTGTGTTGCAGGGGAGTTAAGGTGGCTCCTCGGTACGGTGATCTAGGCCACGTACTGTGACGGGCGGTACCCCAGTAGCCCTGCCATTGTTGGAAACCTATTCTTCCTACGAGACCCTACGGTTTTGTTTGTATTACCCACTTTTGTGGCTAGTAGCTGGAATTTAATGAATGTAACAATTTCGGCTATTTCATATTTACTTGAAAATCCTAGACACTATTATAATATCACTGAATTTTCTATCAAATGTTTTGGTTAGCGTAAGGTAAAAACTTTTCCATGTTTATGTGTGGGAAGTCTTACGTGATACCCTTTATTTTCAAAGGATTTTCTAAAGTTAAGCAATCTTTAACCGTTTACTCACACCAGACCCCTGTCTGACCCGAGTGTTTATTTTCCGTTTTATTAAACTCTTGGGTGCTCATATTATGTATGAGTAGTCAAGTGATTTAGGTTATCCTTGACAAATTATGGAGGAGCTTTGGAGCAGGAGGCTTCAGCTTGTAGATATATAGTTAGAGTTTTCGCTGTGTGTTATTCTGTATAGTTGTTCTTGTATTGTATATTAGACAAAAATGTTATAACTGACTAAATTGAGATGTATAGTTGTGTACTCTGATGTATATGATACTATGTATGTGTTATATATTATATTTCATTTGTTCCGCTGTGAGATTCTGATGTGTTGTTGTTCTTTCTTCTCTTTCTTTTCTTCTTCTATCTCTTTCTTCCTTTAATAGTGATGCGTCTTTCTGGTGATTGAAAGTCGGGTCGCTACACTGAAGCTCCAAAAGCACCAAAACAAAACCTGTAAATATACTCGGTCTTACCCATCATTGAAAGGGAAGAACGTCTGGATCAGTTTGGTAAACTAGCGTGAGAAATACACTCAACTGAATTTATTAAATTACCAAACTTTTCCTTTACGAAAACAAATGTATCACGTAAGACACGCTCACACATAAACACGGACATGTTTTTACCTTACGATAAATAAAACATTTCATATCAAATCATCTTAAATTATGGCAGGTACGTTACCATTATTAAATTCCAACATACTAGGCTCTATAGATAAAATGGCAGGTGCGTAGTGGAATTTGGATTTCCATACAAATGACCAGGTGTAAGGACTACCTTTCGGCAGTACATCTCTAGAAGAATGTACTGAGGACCATCACAAAGGATCCTCTACCAACACAAGACCGGCCTACCTCTTTAACTAGATGGTACCGAATATTTCACCCTTCGGTCATTACCGACCTTTACCGAGGGCTCTCGAAGCATACAAACCACAATAATCAGATACACGATGTCACAGCGTGTAAAAATATATCTAGAAGAGGATGATCATATCCTACTTGGGAGCGACCCACTTAGCCTTGCTACATCTAACCATGTTTTGGTCTTTTCCAGTTGATCAGGCTTGAGGTAACGATTTACCTTTCACAATCACATATCACATCACTTACAATGCCATACAGCCATTTCCGTTGACTACTAATTGCCTTTCACAAAAATACAATCCTCAAACTCATACGTCTCAAGGAGGGTGTTAAGCTAAGAGAAGCTGCCTTCTCCGCCACCACTGATGTACATTTGTAAAAACCAATGTACGTAATCTTAGAAATGCAATGTCAGACAAACATCCATATAAGTTGTCCAAGAACAGGACAAACTGAAGGTACTTTCCTACCACATCCTATTGGGAAATCCCTAGGATTAGTAGCGAATAGTCCTCGCATTGGATATTTCATAATAAAGAGACCACTGATACTATATTTATATTGGGATTTTAACCCCAAACGATCAACAAGCAGTCCCCACTATGAAAATCCAGAATATCAATATCATCACAAGCAACCTGCACAATCGTCGCATATACGTTGGTCCAAAGTGGTTTTCAGATAAATCTGATCCCGGTCTCTTCACACCAACAACGCAAAAGCGTTTCCCAACCTCACACAGAAACTACATCTTATAGACTTATCACGTCTCCAACTTTCAACTTGCTATCCTTCGGCCAAGAAGGAAGCTTAATAGATTGGAGTAATACTCCGCATTACACGAATCAACATCCCCATGTCCAACACAAACGATAATCAAGTCTACACAAATGGCTACGTACTAAGTGTACGACCAAATAGTTCCCACATCAAGTCGAGGAACTAAAATGGCCAAATTTGATAGTCGATTATTTAACTATCAAAGAAAACAAACAAATATCTAGCACCATATGCAATTACTAGGCTGTTTTGATTAATCTTTTATTAATTAAATCATTTGCCAAATATTCACTTCAAATCATCTTTTAAAAGATATAATTCCAAAACCATTTGAATATTGGAAAACATTTCCATATACTTATTTAATAATAAGTAAATCACAAATATCTTTTATTTTCAGTACTTGGAAAATATTGCATATACTTAAATCACAATTAAGTATATATTTATTCTTTAAGTAAAACATTCTCTTAAACGTATTTATTCGGGTCAAAAAAATATTGCGTAAAACATCGTTGTGACAACCCAAAATCAATAGTATAGGGATTCGAAAATAAGATAGATATATAAATCCCATATATTATACAAAACATCTCCCTTCGAAAATCATTTACTATAACAACAGTATTACAGTCCATCATTTCCTTATTTCTCGAAAACGTCTATTTCAATGATGAATGTTGAAATCTATGGTTTCGATACTCCACACATTTTAAAACATCTTTAAAACATTTAACTCCATTTAAAAATATCACTTTCAAAACATCTATTTAACTTCAAAAGATCATTCACTGTCGAAAATCATGAATATAATTCTCCAACCAATTTCAATATTTCTACATGTTTATTTCAAAGAACAGTCCACTGTCCAAAATTATGGATTTAATTTCTAACCAAATTCATTACTATTGCACTTTTAAATTAAAGGATTATCCATTGTCTAAAATCGTGGATGAAATTCCTTTAACAAAAATCCATATTTAATTTATCAAAATCAATCGATTTCGGATTTATAAAACAATGTTTGTAAATTCCATTTCTATTTATAAAAACTTCCATTTATAAAATCCCTCATTATTTTATACAAACTTCCATATACAAAATTCCTTATTAACCAATTCCATATATATCTCATTTCTATGCCAAAATCCAAATTATAAGTTAATTACTTATAATTCTCTTATTTATAATTTCATTCTTTTTATAACTTCACAAATTCATAAATCTTATTTACTTTTAAAATCCATTTATACTTCATTTTAACATTTTCCAACACCTTTATAATCCCATTATTTTGATTTATAAAAATATCACTTTTATAAATCTTATATCACCATTCATAATAAATCAAAATCTCAATTTTAAATAAACTTATAATTTTAATAATTTATAAAACGTCATTACAACTTACATTACTCTAGAAATCATACTTAAGTATATTTCACAAAAATCATAATTTTTATAACATAAAAATTATAGCTTTCATTTATTTAAAATAAATTCATTTCTTAACAGTTCAAAAAAAAATATAACATCTATTTTCAAAATCACTTAAAAATCCTTTTTAATTTCAAATAATCACTTTAATATTTTAAATTTCAAAATATGGGCACTATGCTGCAATAGCACTAAATACATCAATCACAGCTCCAAATCATCATATATAACGTGATAACAGCATATATATCAATATCTATAAATAAAATTAACACTGATGAGGAATCCAGTTGGATCCCACCAACCTATCATCTGCAATAAATATACATATTAAAATATGTGTACAATGTCCGCTTCGAGGCGGACGCGCGTACAAAGGATCATCCGCTCATACACGGGAACGTATAGGGTCTTATCTGCTCCAATAGGCAGGAATATATCCAAATACCAATCAATATATATATATATATATATATATATATATATATTATAACATATATCATCCAAACAATCATCAATCGACATAAAATAAATTTATTCTCACTTATATAAAAATACCTGTGAGTCAGAAAGAGTTATTGTACTCATATTGATTCTAATAGCAGTTGTAGTGTTTTATTCCGAATATAATCAAACAGGCGTTTAATTTTATTTAAAATTTATACTAGCTCCAATCGATTCCAACCAGCTCTAAAATGTAGTGCTCGTCAATATGGACCCAACGCAATTCGTTTCGTCAAAAACGGACTTCCTATGGAGAAGTTATAGCATTTTAAAGTTTAAAGGAATTTACATTATATAAATTTACACATTTTATTTTATTTTTCTAAAACCTTAAAAATATCAGAACTGTTTATTTCAAATCCTGGATCATCTCCGTCGATCATTTCTTCTTCCCCATCATTTAAACTCGCGAACGTGAAAACCACACGGCCGCCTATTTGCCATCGAATTGTGCTCCCTCCACGAGATGCTAGAAGATGATCGAGAAGTGCCATCATGTAGCGCATCCTCCACTCCACCTTTGCCTGAAACCATGACAAGCTCGGCCCTACATAGTGCCTCGAAAATCCCCACGAACTCCAGGCTTTGAATGAGGATTTGTCATCGCCTTACTTCGCCTACGACGATCTCCACCGTTGGATTGATAGTTCGCAACGTGCTCTATGACTTTATAGTTGAAGTCAAGACGTGAAAGCTAGTGGATTGAGAGAGATGGGAGGGGTTGTAGCATTTTTGGCCACTGATTTGTAACCAGCAGCTAGCCCTAGTTAGGTTTTAATGAAAATGGAAAATAGTTTTGGCCTTTTATAGAAAGTTTACGCGCATTATTCGTTCGAAAATTTTCTGAACTCCAAACGAAACGTGCCACCTGGGGTTTATAATGTTTTACCCTTATTCCGAACATAATGGAATATATATCGAGAGCCAATCCGATAGTATGTGGAAGATATGTTTCCAAAATGACTATTTAAATTTAAAATTCACTGAAATGAATTTCTATGTCTTTTAGCTTGCCCCGGACAAACCGTAAATCCGATTGACACGAAATTTAAAATACTACAATAATATAACATTACGTCTCCAATGAACTATTTTCGTCGAAATTCGAGACTGTGTGAAAAATGACTATTTTTACACGTTAATTAAATATTAAAATATTCAATTTCTACAAATTAACTTTTAATTCAATTTTAAAAGTTCTCTAACATCATTTGAGATGACCCAACTTTCTCACCATAGAAAATCATATCATCTAGAAGAAAGAAAGGGATAGAAAAGAGAAAAGAAAGAAGAGAAAGAAGAAATAAAATCAGAATCTAAACAGCGGAACGAATAAATTATATTAATAACATAAATATTACATAGTTTACAATCATTATCAGTGTTACATAGGTTACACATCACATACTATACAGTTACGAACACCTGTCTAGTTATACAACTCAATACAGTACAAGGAAACTACTCAGAGAAACCAACACAGCGAAAAACTATATATCTACACACAGAAGCCTCCTGCTCCATTGCTTCTCCACAAATCGTCAAAGCTAACCTGAATCCCTCGGCTACTCGTAAAAATTTGAGTACCCAAGAGTTTAAGAAAAACAGAAGATAAACTCCGGGTCAGACATGGGTCTGGTGTGAGTAACAGGTTAAGGTTGCTTAACCTTTAAAAACCCTTTTGAAAAGAAAATTATCACGTAAGACTTCCCACACATAAACATGGAAAAGTTTTTAATAACCAAAACATTTGATAGGAAATCCGATGATATTATTATAGGTCTAGGGTTTTCAAATAAATAAGAAATAGCCGAAATTGTTACATGATTAAATTCCAGCTACTAGCCACAAAAGTGGGTAATACAATCAAAACCGAGGGAACTTATTGGATTTTGGATTTCATACAATGGCAGGGCTACCACGGTACCGCCCGTCACAGTACATGGCCTAGATCAACGTACTGCGGATCACTCCCAATCCCCTGCAACACAAGGCTGGAGCCATTCCTTACTGAACAGTCCCGAACAAGACAACCCCGCAGTTGTAGCTAGCAACCGCCCACACAGCCGAATAAAAGGGACCTCTAGACAGGGGAAAATATCGTCCTACTTGGGAATGACCCACTTAACCTTTCTGCATCTCCCCTGTTTTAGCCATTCCCGGTTGATGAGGCTTGAGGCTACGATTACCTTTATAGAACACATCACTTAGAATGTTCATCGTCCACCTGACGATGTTATGAAAGCATTCAATCCATACAAGTTCGTTCCGGGTTCGAACGAAACCGAAGGCATTATCTCGTTACACTCATTTTGGAATCACCCTCAGAGTTAACGACAATAACCCTTGCACTATTAATCTTCATCATCATTTGAGATTCACGACCTAACGTTAATTTGGATCGATGTGGTTTTCGGATATTCAAATATGGAAACCCGATCCCGGTCTCATCGAAATCCAAAACGTGTCTTTTAAGGCCAAGTTGTTTTAAAGTTTAAAACAATTCAATTATCTACATACACACAGATAAATAACTCACAAATCACAATTGATAATCAACATTATCATAATAAACAGGTAATTCATATTAACATCAAAATAGATAATCCATATTATCATTACAATATATAATCTATATTATCATCACAATGCAACCAAAGCATTTATACCACACAACGTCACCTATCTCATTTTTGAGATCACAAACCATTCAAGGCAATCAGTGTCATCCATTCATACATAAGCAAAGATTTACTTAATCACGCCATCTAAAATTAATTTAAAATGAATTAAATTAATTACTTCCATCTCTAATTAATTTAAAGTGACTTTAATTAATTACTTCATCTTTAATTAATTTAAAGTGAATTGAATTAATTACTTTGTCAATATAAATCTTGCTTACTTAACCATTTAATTGATTACAATCAATTAATTAATCATTCAAATTAATCACCTTAATTGATCACCCTTGATTAATTATCCTTTAATTACATTAATGTAAATATCCTAAATTAATTTCACAAATTAATTATTCTTAACCAAAAACAGTAATTAACCTTTAATTACTTCAATTAATTAATTAACTATAACTATTTACATTAATCCTTAATTAATAACATTAATTAATTATCTTTAATCTCTTGTCATTTATTAATTAACCATAATTAATCAACTTTAATTACATCATTAATTGTATTAATTAATGATCTGTGACGACCCGGAATTTTGAGCAATATCAATTTAATCATCTTTGATAATAATTATATTGATTTGAATTTAATATGCAGAATGATTTTACTACTGTTTCTGGAAAAATGGAAATCAGGTTAAGCAATGAAGGTACGAGTCATGAAGGACTAAAATCAAGTGAAAAGAAGAGTAAAAAGTGTAGAAAAAAGTTTTCTTCCTTCAGCAAGACTCCAAACTCTAATGACGAAACATGCATGCGTGAAGTTAAATGCACAACTCAGCAAAGTCACCAAACCGATATTGCTAGTGTTCATGTTCCAGTTCCTTCATTTATCTACTCCAACATTAAACCTCCCTCTGCCTACAAAAAACCCCCTCCATTGTCTCCCCTTACCTCTCCTACCACCTCTCCCGAGCTTCCCTCCGAACTGACTACACCATCATCTACAGAGGGTAATACCGGCAGAGTTGATACTCCGCTATCTATTGAAATACCTAACTATTTATCCTCTTCGCAAGCTGTGACGAGGAGAATGAAAATAGAATTGCTTAAAGCACGTGCTCACCAATGATAACTTATCTAGGAGCATGGAACATACAAGGGGGCAATTACGTCACCAAACTTGACCAAAGTAAAACGCTTTTTGGCGCTCATAAGTTATCTATTGTTGCCATGCTGGAGTATAAGCTAAACCGTTGTTTAACATTCAAGGAAGCTAACTTCAACAAACCTGATTGGAACGTTATACTCAACCTGGATGAAGAGTCACATGGTAGGATCTTTATTCTTTATAACCTTGTTGAAGCATCTGATGAGCTGGTTAGGGGAGATAACAGAACCAGGTACAATATTTGTGTTGTTACTGAGTATTTGATGAAGAACAAAGAAAAGCATAAGTGGAATAGGAGCAAGTGTGCTTGGCATAAGAACAGTGCTTATCTGATGCCATGTTTTCGCTTTGGCTGCTGTATGTGTACTAGTAAACTTTGTGCTTGCTTTCTTTCCCCACTGACACATGCATTATCATTCTACTTAAGATAGCCTTTTGTTGTTTTTGTTTCGTTCTTTTTTTTTCTTTTAGCTTCCAGTTCTTTGTAGCGCTTTGTTTACTTTGTATTCTCTGAGCTTGCTCATTGTTGTCTGTGTTGTATTCTTTCTGGTGCTGCAATAAAATGGTCGGGGACCATCCAACCCCGTCGGCCTTGCCAAAAAAAAATAAGTATTTGCAAACTTTAATAAATATATAATTTGTAATTTGAAATGTTAATTTGATTTAATACTTTTGAAATGATATTTAAGAATTAAATTTTAACAATAAAGTTAATTTCTTATTTATATATATTTTAAGCTTTTGTTTTAAATAAGATTTAAGTTTAAAAGTTCATTATTTTTATTATTCTTTCATTTTAATTTCATCATAAGATAGATTGTTCTAAAATTTTACATAGAAAGTTAAAATAAAATTCTCAAATCTATAAACATATGTTATATTAAACTGGATCTAAAATATTAATTAAACATTAAAAACATTTGTAAATTATTAATTAAACCTTAAATAACACTTGTAAGTATTTTGAGCTCATTAAAGACAAATGTAAATCAAATTGCTTAGGTGTAAGAAAACTAAATCATACAAGGGACAAGTGGCATTTCTATTGGCAACTTAATTTAAAATTTGAAATTTGAAAAATATGAAAAGGAGTTTACTCTTAATCTTCAGCTAAGAAATTCCTTTATTCTCTTCAACAAAATTGAATACAAATGCAAAACAAAGATCTGAAAACAAGAAGTAAAATCTAGAAAAAAATAATAATAAACCCGGGATTTCAATCTGAAACATGAGGATGAAAAGCAAGTTTAAATCAGAGAATATGCAGGAAAATTACAATAGTAAGAGCAAGATGTAAATTTCAATGCAAGATCTTCAAATCAATCAAGAAAATTAGAAATCAACAAGCAATTCTGGAACATCAACATGCAAATCAATTCAAGAAGAATGCAGTGAAATCAAACCTGGAAAACTGTTCTAATCTTCTACAAACAAGATGTGAGTAAATGATTTCTTTTAAAAACAGTTTTAAATCTGGATTCAACTTGTTATTGTGATAATATCATGATGTTATAAGAAATATTTGATTTAGATTTGATGCATGTTTTATATATATAAAATTATGAAAGTTTTAAAATAAGATAAGTGGATTTTGAAATGAAGTTTGTATTAAACTTTATTAAATAACTTTGGAAAAGTTTTAAAAGATTCAAGAGTTTAATTTAAAATGTGTTTAAATTATAAATTGGTTTCTAAAATGTTATATTTCTTTTTAAATAAAGTGTAATGATTTATAATTTGGAAATCAATTATAATAAACATTTTCTTAAGTAATTTAGAACTTTAATTTAATTTAAAGATAATCAAATATATGAAGATAATTGAAATACTTCAATTATGATTAATTATTAAAGTGTTTTGGCTAATATAAATGATTTATTTTAGATAATAGGTTTCTTAATTAAGAATTATTTTATTTAATTTAAATGATTAAGTTAAATAATTAATTAAGTAATTAAATTGTAATATCCTAGAATTTCCAAGAGTTTAAAATGCTGATAATCGCTTAATTTAATTATTCGAAATTGATAAAATTGTTATTTTTCAAAGATAATTAACCAAGTAATGTTTTAATTTTGGTTATAAATTGGTTTTATATTAAGATTAATTATTTTATTTGTGTAAATAAATTCTAAATTGGTATATGGTTTTTAAAATTTATAAGTATGTTTAAATACATTTATATCTGTATATTTAAATCTGTGTATTTTAAATTGATTTCAAAATAGGATATATTACTTGTAAATAATAGTGAGCTTATTTTAAAATAGTTGTTTATATTGTTTTAAATTTATTTTAGATTTGACTTTTTATTTTGACTTTGAAATGAATATAAATTTGAATTCAAAGATATACATTCATCTTAAAATAAAATAATAATATAATTTGGTTTTAAAAATACATAGGTAATATTTTAATTAGAAATTTGATTTGTATTTATTTAATAAAATGAATGTAAGGCTTTTGAAATAACATTTAAAATAAGTTTGCAATGTTTTATAATTTTATTTAAATTATCATTAATTTTATTTTATGTTCTTTTTAAAAGAATGTATTTTATAAATTAAGCATACATTTGTTAATGTGTAAGTGTGTTTGTTTATTTGATATTTAATAAGAAAAGCATTTTTAAAATGAAGAAAACATGTTTACTTTTAAAACATATTAGTAATTAGGAAAAATAATTTTAAAAAGCTTTTAAATTTTCTTTTAAATTAAAAATAAACTCAATAGTGACAAATGTTTAATTCCTAAACACTTTGATAACAAGTGTTACAACCTTTAATTTAAAAAGAGACAAGTGTCATAATATTTGTATTTTCTTTTCTTTTTATTAAAATCTGAAATTTTTCCTATAAAAATCCTCTTTATCATATTCTTAAATTCTTTGTTAAATTCTAAAAAAAACTAAATCCATCATGCATCTTCACTTCTACTCCCCAAAACCAGAAAAATATTCAAACAAAAACTTTTAAAACCGAAATCTGAAACAATCCTCTAAACCAAAATCAAATACCTGAAAACTTTTATGCTCAGGCCTGTAACCTTTTCAAATGCCTGAAGCCATTCTGTTATCAAGCAAAGTTTAAATTGTAATACTGCAACTTGGATCACCATGTTCCAAAACTCTTCAATGACCAAAAGCCTATAATTCCTCAAAACAACATTCCACCCAAATCTGCATACTTGAATGTCTACAGCTTGTTCTCAACAAAACAAAAATCAATTCCTCAATTTCAAAGCAAATGCTCAAGTCATTAAACCAGAAATCTTCAATTAAAATCTGCATTATTTTCTGGTGTATGCATATCTGAAGCAAAATGATTAAATCAGTTACAAACACTCTTCAAAACTCAAAACACTAATCCCTATCACCAAAACCTAAAAATTTCCTCCAATCCAAATATCAATCCCTATTACCAAAACCTGAAGTATATTGTGTGCAAATCTAACTGCATGCCTGCAGTTTTCTTAAATCAAAATCTGCATCATGATTTCAAGAATCTAATGCAAGCCTCCAATTCAGGTCTGCCTCAATGTTTCAAGTGCATGCATGTTTCAAGCTCCAGTTTTGAAAAGCTTCAGGATCAAGTCTTTTGAAGTTTGCAGTTCATCTTTAAAATTCTGCACTGTCTTCATTGAGGTGAGTAAACATTTACAAATTAAAGTTAAGTAGTTAATTATATGGTTGATTTTAAAATCTGTGATGATAACTATTGTGTATGTATGCATGTGAGTAAGTCCGAGTTTATTTGATGTATGCTTATTTGTGGTTTCTAACTCCTCTGTTCTTAGTTCAGAACATATGATTTTTGATCAAGTTTAAAATCCTTGCATGTAAGTAAAAAATTAAACAATATAGAGCTTAAGCCTAATCCAAAAGTTAAATCAGATTCAAGTATCTGTTGTCTAAAAAAAAAAAAGGACCCTCTGGAAATTTAGGAACTCAGTAATAAATTCAACACCATTGTTAAATTCAAATGTCATAATTGGATTGAACAATTATATAAACAAAACTTTCTCTGGAAGTTATGATTTTTAAGAATCAAAATCAAATTTTTAGTAAAGCATTGAATATGTAATTGGATATTTACTGAAATTTGGGTTTATGCAAATTACTGTTAATCTATGAATCTGGGCTACTTGTGATGGATAGTGGAGTTAAGTGATGCATCAGTGAGTATTGCAAAAATGATTACAGAATTTATAAATCACTTTGATGCTTGAATTTGTCAGAGATTGAATTTAAACCTAGTTTTTGGGTTCTTACAGAAAATTGGCTACGGTATCTTCATATCAACATCGAGCTTGATATAATTCAAGGAGAAGGAAGTGTGGTGGGTCAGTAGCCAATGGCCGGAGTTGTAGTAATTGTAGTTGATCGGCGGCATTGATTTTTGGGGTTTTCTGATGATGGGTTCTGGGTTCAGTTCAACCTGATGTGCTTAATTTTGTTTCGAGGCCTGAATGGTGGTGCTGCGGGTCGTAGGTGGATGTAGGGCGTTTGGGTGACGTGTGGGTGGGTTCACCGGTGGCCAGAGGAGGTCCGGCGTTGGTGCAGGTTGCACGATGATGGGGAGGAGCCTGCAGTTCTTTTGTTGGGTTGCTTTGTTTTTCTCGAGTAAGGTCTCGGGGTATAGGGAAAAAGACTCGGGTAAACTTGCGTGGTTACAGGTGTTTTGAGTTGCAGTGGACCATTTGTTTTTAACAGTTTTTTATTTTTAAATTAAAACAGTTTTTAATTTTAAAAGAGGGCAGTTTTGTTTTAAAAAGAAGATGTACTTTGTTTCTTAGTTTCCAGTAAACATAGGTTGAATCCAAACTTAAGTGTTCAACAAAATTTTCAAATTTAAATAAATAAGTTTTAAACTTTAAATAGTTTAAATCAAAGTAAAATGCTTATCTTAATTTGAATTGTTTTGTAAACAAACTTTTGTAATGTTTTAAATAACTTAAGTAACAATCTTAATATTATTTCTAATCTTATTTTGAAATATAAGGAGAATTTTAAGTAAATGTTTCCTTTAAATTAATTAATGGAAAATGATTTATTAGTTAACAATTAAAGTAAGATAATTTATTATCTTGAAAATTAGGATTGTTAATTAATAATTAAAGAAAGTAATTAATGATTTCTTATAATTTAATTTAATTTATGAATTAAGTTAAATAAAGATTTCAAGATTTATTTAAGATAATTTTTATCTTAAATAATAATTAAGTATTAATAACTTGTAATTAGTTGATTAATTAAGGAATTTCAAGTTTAATTAAATTATTTAATTATTATTTTAAAAGGGGTTAATTAAGTAATTAAGTATAATTAATTATTTAATTAACTATTAACTAAGATGATGATTTAATTAATGACAAATGATTAATTAAATTTTAATTACTTAATTAACTAAGTAATTAAGAGTTAATTAAAATAGTAATTAATTAATAAAGGTTTTATTAAGTTTTAAATGGGCTTTCTTAATTAATAATTAAAGGATTATTAATTTATAATGAAAGTTAATTAAGAATTTATTTACTGTTTTATTTAGGTTAATTAATTGTAATTAAGAATTAATTAATTTTAAATATGGATTAATTAATTTGTAATTAAGATTGTTAATTAATAATTAAGTTTATTAATTAATGATTAAGAGTTGATTAATTAGTTAATTAAGTTTAAGTAATTAATTATAAAGTAATTAGTAATTAATTACTTTTGATTAAAGGATTGATTAATAATTAAGGTTTATTAATTAATAGTTGGAGATAATTAATCTGATAATTGAAGATTAATTTGGGTTAATGAGTAATTAGGGATGAATTACTCAATTTTGTTTTATGAGATGAGTGAAATCAAGTAAGTTAATTAATTTGTTAATTGATTAAATATGGTCACTTGATAAATGGTTAAGTATTTTTACTTAATAAGTTTTGGTAAGGCAAATTACTTAAGATAAGTAATTGATTAATTACAGAGGTAATTGAGTTAGGTAAATTACTGATTGGGAAGTAATTTTAAATGGGTAATTACTTGTTAAAGTAATTAAAGGTTTATTACTTTGTGAAATAAATCAATGAATTTATAGAGTAATTAAGAAGAAATTAAAAATAATTAAGTTAATTAATTTAAAGTAATTAATTTAAGCATGATTAATTAATGTAATTAATTAAGGAATAATGTAATTAGTTATAATTAATTAATTAATGAAGTAATTAATTAAGGTTCACTAATTGGTATGATTAATGAAAATAATTAAGGATTAATTACTTTATTTAGAGTTAATTAATCAAGGTTGATTAGGATTAATTAATTGATTTAACTAATGTTTATTTAAGCAAGATTTATTTTGATGAAGGTAATTAATTTAATTAATTTTAAATTAATTAAGTGATTAGGTAATTAATTTAATTCACTTTAAATTAATTAGAGATAATTAATTTAATTCATTTTAAATTAATTATGTTATGGTTTGGGTTAATCATTGCTTATGAATGATTGGATGACATTGATTGTCTTGAATGCTGTGAGATCACAGTAATGAGATAAGTATGGTTGTGTGATATGAATGCTTGGTTGTATTGTGATTATCAATTGGAATGTTGATATATGGATTATCTATTATGATATGGATTATATGAATTACATGTTATTTGATAATGTTGATTATCAATTGTGGCCTGTGGATTATCTATTCTGGGTATATATAGATAGTTGAATTTAATTGTTTTAAAACCTTTAAAACAACTTGAACCTAAAAGACACGCTTTGGATTTCGATGAGACCGGGATCGGGTTTTCATATTTGGATATCCGAAAACCACATCAATTTCGAATAACGTTAGGTCGTGATTCAAAGTGGAGCTTTGTGAAGACTCGAGGTGTAAGGGCTATACGTCAGTATAACTCTGTGGGTGATTCCGTAATGAGTTGACGGAATAAACCTTATAGATTCGAGATGGAGAATTAGAGTGCAAGGGTTATTGTCGTTAACTCTGAGGGTGATTCCAAAATGAGTGTAACGAGATAATGCCTTCGGTTTCGTTCGAACCCGGAACAAACTTGTATGGATTGAATGCTTTCAGAACATCGTCAGGTGGACGATGAGCATTCTAAGTGATATGTCCTATAAAGGTAATCGTAACCTCAAGCCTCATCAACTGGGAATGGCTAAAACAGGGGAGGTGCAGCAAGGCTTCGTGGGTCGCACCCACTGGAGAGTAAGATTTACCCCTGTCTAGAGGTCCCTTTTATTTCGACTGTGTGGACGGTTGAATAGCTACAACCGTCGGGGTTGTCTTATTCGAAACTGTTCAGTAAGGAACGGGTCCGGCTTTGTGTTGCAGGGGAGTTAGGATGGCTCTTCGGTACGGTGATCTAGGCCACGTACTGTGACGGACGGTACCCCGGTAGCCCTGCCATTGTATGGAATCCAAAATCCAATAAGTGCCAACAGTTTTGATTGTATTACCCACTTTTGTGGCTAGTAGCTGGAATTTAATAGATGTAATAATTTCGGCTATTTCATATTTCTTTGAAAACCCTAGACACTATTATAATATCGTCGGATTTCCTATCAAATGTTTTGGTTAGCGTAAGGTAAAAACTTTTCCATGTTTATGTGTGGGAAGTCTTACGTGATACCTTTTCTTTCAAAAGGTTTTTAAAAGTTAAGTAACTTTAACCGTTTACTCACACCAGACCCATGTCTGACCCGGAGTTTATTTTTGTTTTTCATAAACTCTTGGGTACTCAAATTTTTATGAGTAGTCAAGTGATTCAGGTTAGGATTTTAAGTTGGCTTGACGAATTCTGGAGGAGCAAATGGAGCAGGAGGCTTCTGCGTATAGCTATAGAGTATTCCGCTGTGTGTTCTCTGAGTTGTTATTTTGAGTTGTATTGAGTTGTATAACTAGACAGGTGTTTATACTGTCTAGTATGAGTTGATTATGCTGTGTATCTCTTATGTATATGATACTATGTAAAGTATTATGTAACAACCCAGAATTTTGAACAATTTAATTTGTAAATATTTAATTTATTTTAAATATTTAAATGATAATTTGACTTAAATTTCAAATTATCAGAATAAATTGGCGATTTAATTTAATAATTTAATCTAGTGAAAAGTTGAATAAAATTTGAATTTGACTTTGGAGTTGAATTGAATATTGAATTTGTATTTTAAATTTGAACTAATAACTTAAAAAAAATAATTTGGATATAAGAATTTATTATTAATATTTACAAATTAAATTGTTCAAAATTCTGGGTTGTTACAATCTTCCCTCCTTAAAAGAATTTCGTCCCGAAATTATAAGTTAGGAAAAACGATTGCTAAAATCTCACCGATATTTATACCCTACACAATTTTACTAAGTTCTAAACTTATAAATAAATATAGGATTCATTCCCTTTATTTTATTTCACTAGCTTTATTCATTGATTTCTACAATCAAGACGCAAAAGTCTTTTACCAAAATTTTCGACTTACAAAACTCAGATTTTTAAACTTGAAATTCTTCATGCTAGATATTTACATATCATATCTTTTCCAAAGCTGTGTGCTTTCAAGATATTTTAAAAAATTTCTTCCTTAGTTCATTAGGTTGGAATTATGTAATTCTAATTTCAGACTATTGATTTTCTATTCAAAGTTTGAAAATACTTGCTAACTCGAAGTTTAACAAGTCCATCGTCGTTCTTACAGACATTAGGCATACGCTGTGTGACGACCGCCCATGACTCCACACCAAAAACAAGGAAAATAGTGCGCTGAAATGCGTGCCAGGCAGCCATGGATGATGGTCAGGGTAGAATAAAATAGAAACTCTATCGTACAACTCACAGCGCATGGATAAAATACAATAGAGAAATATATAGTGAAGCTCCGTAACAGAAAATCGTCATATAAGTATCATAGTAGTTTTATACAAACATATGAATCATCCATACATCAAAGCCTCGCTACATAACACTCAATCAGATACAACAGCGGAACACCCAGTACATATAGTAAGGAAACTAATATGCAAAGCCTCCTGCTCGTCTTCGTCATCATCAGCGTAGATTTCCAAGAACAGCACCTGTCACCTGCTACCTAGTCTGCCCATCCCAAACATGGATGAACAGCCCAAGGTAATAAGAGGAGACATAAAACCTTGAGTCAGACAAAGTCTTAATGAGCAGTAAATTAACTACCAAACATACCAAAAGAGCATAAGGGATAAAAGGAATAGGAACCAAACCATCCCACTCCACCTCTTTCTACAGTGATAGCCCCCAGACACACTAAGGAGAAGCAAGCATAACATAACAAACAATTAAGGTAAGTAATAATCACTCGAGTCAAGGTCGATGTTCTCCAAATACAAACCCCCAAGGCCTAAACCAAGATCAGATAAGCACCCAGAAAACACCGCTCTTGAGACCGAATGATGATACAACCAAACATCCATGACTCTGGCTATCACTGTTATCCTTGCCTTGATTTCACCGTTAATTGAATGACCATCCGTCAAGGGCTAATGGTAACCCCGGTTTTAGACATAACTCCGCACGTCATCATGACCCATGCCTAAGCCGAACGCATCAGCCCAGAGTACTAGCACGTCATCGTGACCCGTGCTTGGAACGTCATCGTGACCCGTTCCAACGTACCCTTGCTTTGAGTATGCTAGAACCTTCAATAACGATGAGATCTTAGCCTCCTAGTCATCCTCCTTGACGACTCTTTCCATACTAGCTCAAGCGCCTCTCAAGCTAACCATTATCCATCCCAACTCGGACCGCATCACCGAGTTATAACTTCGCACGTCGTCATGACCCGTGCTTGGAACGTCATCATGACCCGTCCCATCTCAACATATGCCTTGCCCCATCACATCATAGCAAAGTCCCATCTCAATATCATGCTTTGCCTTCTCGCATCATGGCAAGGTCCCACATCCTCGAATCCATTCATATGAGCTTCCACATCCGCTTCATATGCCACAGGCAGCTTTCCTTATTCAAGAGCCTTTCCACTTGGCTTTTGAATCACCATCAACCATACTTGTCCAAGTCAAGTAATCGATCAACTAATCAATCAAATCAAACATTAATCCAAGCAATCAATCATTCAACAAGATCTAAATAGACAATCAAATAATCAAACATGATCTAAATAGGCATTTATAATTACAATGGCAATTTCGTAAATAAATGAGCATAGGTCTAACTTACATGAATCATGGGTCTTTAGCATAGATCTAACAAATATAAATCATGGGTTTTGTCTCTACAACTAGATGAATGAACTTGCAAAGGTAAACATCTTCATAAGTAATGGATCTACACTTGGATCTAAGGAAAAATGCATAAAATCACTATCTACAACACTCCAACAAACCACCAATCCAATATACTCCTTTGGGTCCGCGTGAGAGATAACTACCACTCACCAAATCACCTAAACACCTCAATAACAATCAACTCCAGATCTGGACAGCGAAGAACAAGGCTTGATCCGGCAAAATCTCGCTTCAATTGATGAAATCTCACTTCAACAGATGAAGATCTTCAACTTTGGCCCTTGAATCTTCGATCTTGATCTTCGATCTTGGATGGATGTTAGAACTAGATTGGAATGGAGAAAAGAAGATGAAGAAATGTTGTAGTCTAGTTCCCAAAATGGCAGCACTTCGTCGCTTCAAAAACCGGTGCCAAAAAGTGAGCCAAACCCCTCTATTTATAGGCTGAAATCACCCTTAGGTCGTCGCCCTATAGGTCGGTCATGACCTATCCATGAGTCGTTCACGACTCATCATCATCCTACGACCTAAAACAAGCCGCCCCTACAACCTAGCGACCTACTGACCTAACAGCACGCGGCATAGCGACTTAAGCCCCTTCACGACCTAACGCCTTAACATCCCACACGGCTTAGCTTAGTGCCGACCTAAAATCTTCCCCGACCTAACTTAGGTCGCTGCCGACCTATCTCTATGCCGACTCAACTCCCTGCCAACCTAACACAACACAGGGTCATACGACCTAAGTTCCCCAACGACTTAACGACATACGACCTATGAACACGGCCGACCTAACTCCTATCCAAGCTAACTCTAAGTCGCTAACGACTCAAGTCCTGCCGACTCAACACACAACCTAGGTCATGCACACGACATAAGACACACACGACTCAGCTGTGGTATGACTTACGACTTAGAAGAATCACTCGACCTAACCCTTAAACGACCTAACTCTAAGTCGTTCAAACGACTTAACACTGAGTCGCACACGCGACTTATCTCCGCTAACTCCTAAGTCGGTCAATTCTATAAGTCGGCCAAAGACCATAGGTCGTCTACTTCCATGAGTCGGCTACACTTCCTAACTCGAGCCAACGACCTACGCTATGCACTGAGTCGCCCAAACGACTTATCACCTTATGTCGTAACCTGTTAGCTATCGGCCCAACCTAAGTCGCTACTGCTAGGTCGTCCACGACCTAACTTTCTTAGGTCGTTAATCTCATGAGTCGGTAAATCCCATAACCCGGTAACCCTAGGTCGCTAACTACCTTAGGTTGTTCTACCGACCTAACTCCATCACGACCTAAGCTATGGTTGAGTCAACTCTAAACAACTTAACAACATTAACGACCTAGTGCAACAAATTTTACGATTTAATCGACACGTAAAATACGGGTCGTTACATTCTCTCCTCCTTAGGAATTTCGCCCCCGAAATTCCAAACAAACAACAGCAATCAAAACTATTCCGCATGCCTACCATCCATAGCAATCAACAGACCATGCATCCAATTTCTAGCCTAGCATGCAGAATTCTAAAATTAGATCAAGATGCAAATTCATGAGATGTTGCGACACCTTAGGGCCATACCTTGAAGAGTTCAGGATGAGCTGCCTTCATCCTCTCTTCCTCCTCCCACGTACAGTCGTTAACATCATCACTCCATTGTACCTTGAGCAACGTAATCATCTTCCTCCTAAGCTGTTTCGTGTCGATCTCAACAACACGAAGCGGCTTACGAGGTCTTCTAACCACTGGATCAACCTCTAAATCTTCACAGCTATCAGCAGAAACCACAGTACTTGGGTCATGCACACATTTCCGTAGATACGATACGTGAAAAACATTGTGCACACCCGCCATCTTCCCCGGTAACTCCAATCTATACGCGAGCTTTCCAATTCGCTCGATAATCGGGAATGGTCCAACAAATCTCGGAGTTAACTTCCCTTTCTTCCCAAATCTTATAATATTCTTTAATGGAGAAATCTTTACAAAAACCATATCGCCTACGTCGAACTCCAAATCCTTACGACGATTATCGGCATAACTTTTCTGACGATCTTGGGCTGCTTTCATTCGTTGCCGAATGATCTCTATACAATCTGAAGTCTGTCGAATCATCTCTGGCCCAAGTATCAGCTTTTCTCCAGTTTCCAACCAACATGTCGGAGAGTTACACGGTCTTCCATATAAAGCCTCATATGGTGCCATACCAATACTCGACTGATAACTGTTATTATATGCAAATTCCACCAAATGAAGGTGATCTTCCCATGATCCTCCGAAGTCCAAAACACATGCTCTAAGAAGATCTTCCAAAACTCGGTTGACTCTCTCAGTCTGACCATCTGTTTGAGGGTGATAAGCTGTACTCAAACATAACTCGGTTTCCAAAACTTCCTGGAAGCTCTTCCAAAATCCACTAGTGAACAATGGATCTCGATCGCTTACTATACTCTTTGGAATACCATGGAATCGAACTATCCACTTAACATACAACTCAGCCAACTTCGATGCAGTCCTAGTTGATCGAACAGGAATAAACCTTGCACTCTTGGTCAACCGATCTACTATGACCCAAATCCCTTCATTCCCTGCTCTGGTTCTAGGTAGGCCATTGATAAAATCCATCGATACTTGCTCCCACTTCCATGTAGGAACCTCTAATGGTTGAAGCAATCCACTGGGCTTCTTCTGCTCAGCTTTCACCAACTGGCAGTTCATACATTTGGAAATAAAACTTCCAACATCTTTCTTCATACCTTCCCAGTAGTAAGTTCTCTTCATATCCCGATACATCTTATTTCCACCTGGATGAATTGTCAACTTCGAGTGATGACTTTCCCTCAGAACTTCATCTCTCAATCCATCTACATCGGGAACAACTAGTCGTCCTTGCTTTCGAAGCCAACCCTCTCGATCGACCTCGAATCCTTTATCCTTTTCTGGTTCCAATCCAGATTCCAAATCTCGGATAATCCTGACAAGCTTATCATCTCGCTTTTGGCTCTCGCCAATTCTCTCCACAAGAGTAGGTCTTATCGATAAGTTTGCCAACATCTCAGGTTCCAATTCACATCTAGGCCTGAAGTCAAATCCAGCCAAATACTCAAGACTCTTCCATTCCGAAAACATGGCTCCCAATCCTGCATGTCTTCGACTTAACGCATCTGCCACTGCGTTACCTTTTCCCGGAGTATAGGCTATACCAAAATCATAAGATGCTAGAAACTCTAGCCACCGTTGCTGTCGAAGATTCAAATCCTTTTGGGAGAACAGATACTTCAACGACTTATGATCCGTAAACAACTCGAATCGAACTCCCAATAGATAATGTCTCCACATCTTCAAAGCAAACACAATCGCCGCTAACTCCAAATCATGAGTCGGATAATTCCTTTCATGCGGCTTCAGTTGTCGACTAGCATACGCAACAACTTTATCCTTCTGCATTAGCACCGCTCCAAGTCCAGTACCACTTGCATCGGTGTAAACCACCATCTCATCATTCCCACTTGGAATAGTCAAAACAGGAGCACTCGTTAGTCGCTCTTTCAGGATTTCAAAAGCTTGGTCACACTTAGCATCCCATTTGAACGCCTGGTTCTTCTTCGTCAATCCTGTTAACGGTGCAGCTATCTTGGAAAAGTCTTTGATAAACCGACGGTAATATCCTGCTAATCCAAGAAAACTTCTCATATCAGATGCATTCTTAGGTCTAACCCAATCCTGGATTGCTGCCACCTTAGCGGGATCAACCGCTATTCCATTTCCAGAGATAACATGGCCTAAGAACCTCACTTCACTCTTCCAGAAGTGACACTTCGAAAACTTAGCCTTCAGCTGATGTTTCCGCAAGATTTCCAAAACAATCCTCAAGTGCGTCTTGTGTTCCTCCTCAGTTCTGGAATAAATCAGAATATCATCCACGAACACAAGCACAAACTTATTCAACTGATCTCTGAACACTCTATTCATAAGATCCACAAAATATGCTGGTGCATTGGTCAATCCAAACGGCATTACCAGCCACTCATAAAAACCGAATGGTGTCCTAAAAGCAGTCTTCGGCACACTATCCTTAGCCACTCTCAACTGGTGAAATCCCGTTGCCAAATCCATCTGAGAAAACACCTTAGCCTCGTGAAGCTGATCAAACAAGTCATCTATTCTTGGCAATGGATACTTGTTCTTCTTAGTCACTTTATTCAGTTCACGATAATTGACACACAACCTCAACGATCCATCCGCTTTGGTTGCGAACACAACTGGTGCACCCCATTCGGACACACTACGCCGAATGAATCCTTTCTGCAAAAGGTCATCAACTTGCACCTTCAACTCTAGCTGCTCCCTAGGCGCCATCCGCCTAAGAGGCATCACAACAAGTCTGGCTCCCTCAACTAGATCGATACGAAACTCGATCTCCCTATGCGGCGGTAACCCTTTGACTTCGTCAAAGACGTCCTCAAATCCATTCACAATAGGCACCGATGACAGTCCATCCCGTGGAACAACCAGCGAATACATGAAGCTCATGAAGACGCCTTCCTCATGCTTACATCGTATCACAACCTTTCGCCCTTCCACATTCCCGACTGTCACCTCCAGCCTTTCACAGTCAATCCTTGCCGCATACTTCCTAAGCCAGTCCATACCCAAAATAATTCCGAACCCCGCAAAGTTCAGAACAAAGCAATCACAAATAAACGAGCAATCATGACTCGATACAACTAGACCACGGCATAACATACACAAACAAGTCGAACCCCCAACTGGATTAGTCACAACCAATGGCCTATCAACAATATCCGGTTTCAAACCTAACCGGCCTACCAAATCATCACAAACAAAAGAGTGCGACGCTCCAGTATCAAATAACACTCTAACTGGAACACCACAAATGGAAAGAATACCTTGAACCACCACACTCTTTCCCTTCTCTTCAGCAGTAGGAGCCTTTGAAGATGACGGCACAGCTCCCAAAGCATAAGCTTGCACAATCTGCTTATCTTTCCTCGGCTCTCGACAGTCCTTTTTGATATGTCCGAGCTTATCACAGTTGTGACACTTCAACTGCACCTTTGGATTCTTGCAATCTCGGGAGAGATGACCCTTCTGTCGGCAGTTGTAGCAGGTCACTTCGCCCTTTGGCTTCTTCTGGCCATCCTTACCCTTCTGCTGCTGCTGCTTCCTCTTCTTATTTCCACTATGGTGCTTGGTCACAGCAACAACAAAACTTTCCCTAGGAAACAAACTCTCATGCCTTAGAGCTTTCTCCACAAGCTTCTCAAACGGATCATCCAAATGATCCACTAACTGCCTCCCCAGATAAGCGTCCAAACCAGTCACAAACTTTTCATTCTTCTGATAGGGAGAATCAATATACGACCTGGCATACTTAGACAAAACTTCGAACTCAGAAATATACTCAAGAACTGGTCTCCCACCTTGCTTGAGCTCCACAAACCTCTTAAACAATACAGATTTCTGAGCCGTAGAGATGAACTTAGCTTCAAATCTGACTTGGAATTGCTCCTAAGTGATCTCTTCTTCTGGAGTATCAATGGTGATAGAATTCCACCAATCTGCAGCTCTTCCTTGAAGTTGCCTTGATGCAAGCTTCCTCTTAGTTGCATCCTCAATTCCCAAATCACCAAAAATCCTTCGACAAGCATCAATCCATCTCTGCACTTCAATGGTCGACTCCGTTCCAAAGAAAATCTTTCCTCCAAGAGAAGTATAATCCTTACAAAGCTTAGCAAAATCCACTGGTCTTGGAGCTTGAACTTGAACTCCCACATCCACTGATGATCCTGAAGCTGGTATCCTTCTCATGATCGAAGTCATCATCGCTTCAAACATAGTTCCATAATCAACAGCTCCTTCAGTAGCACGGCCTTCCCTTGCAGTTGGTCTCCCTCTTCGACTCATCTTTAGTATCTAGAAAAAGGAATGATTAGAACACCTTAAGAAACAACTGCATAAGGAGTTCAAATCCTTCTAAGCTACTATATTATGTATAGTAATCATCCATCAAAATACAATTACGTCTCTCATACGTAGTTACGTCAGCGAGCGTTGGCTAAAATCGATTAACCAAAGCTCTGATACCAAATGTGACGACCGCCCATGACTCCGTACCAAAAACAAGGAAAATAGTGCGCTGAAATGCGTGCCAGGCAGCCATGGACGATGGTCAGGGTAGAATAAAATAGAAACTCTATCGTACAACTCACAGCGCATGGATAAAATACAATAGAGAAATATATAGTGAAGCTCCGTAACAGAAAATCATCATATAAGTATCATAGTAGTTTTATACAAACATATGAATCATCCATACATCAAAGCCTCGCTACATAACACTCAATCAGATACAACAGCGGAACACCCAGTACATATAGTAAGGAAACTAATATGCAAAGCCTCCTGCTCGTCTTCGTCATCATCAGCGTAGATTTCCAAGAACAGCACCTGTCACCTGCTACCTAGTCTGTCCATCCCAAACATGGATGAACAGCCCAAGGTAATAAGAGGAGACATAAAACCTTGAGTCAGACAAAGTCTTAGTGAGCAGTAAATTAACTACCAAACATACCAAAAGAGCATAAGGGATAAAAGGAATAGGAACCAAACCATCCCACTCCACCTCTTTCTACAGTGATAGCCCCCAGACACACTAAGGAGAAGCAAGCATAACATAACAAACAATTAAGGTAAGCAATAATCACTCGAGTCAAGGTCGATGTTCTCCAAATACAAACCCCCAAGGCCTAAACCAAGATCAGATAAGCACCCAGAAAACACCGCTCTTGAGACCGAATGATGATACAACCAAACATCCAAACATCCATGACTCTGGCTATCACTGTTATCCTTGCCTTGATTTCACCGTTAATTGAATGACCATCCGTCAAGGGCTAATGGTAACCCCGGTTTTAGACATAACTCCGCATGTCATCATGACCCGTGCCTAAGCCGAACGCATCAGCCCAGAGTACTAGCACGTCATCGTGACCCGTGCTTGGAACGTCATCGTGACCCGTTCCAACGTACCCTTGCTTTGAGTATGCTAGAACCTTCAATAACGATGAGATCTTAGCCTCCTAGTCATCCTCCTTGACGACTCTTTCCATACTAGCTCAAGCGCCTCTCAAGCTAACCATTATCCATCCCAACTCGGACCGCATCACCGAGTTATAACTTCGCACGTCGTCATGACCCGTGCTTGGAACGTCATCATGACCCGTCCCATCTCAACATATGCCTTGCCCCATCACATCATAGCAAAGTCCCATCTCAATATCATGCTTTGCCTTCTCGCATCATGGCAAGGTCCCACATCCTCGAATCCATTCATATGAGCTTCCACATCCGCTTCATATGCCACAGGCAGCTTTCCTTATTCAAGAGCCTTTCCACTTGGCTTTTGAATCACCATCAACCATACTTGTCCAAGTCAAGTAATCGATCAACTAATCAATCAAATCAAACATTAATCCAAGCAATCAATCATTCAACAAGATCTAAATAGACAATCAAATAATCAAACATGATCTAAATAGGCATTTATAATTACAATGGCAATTTCGTAAATAAATGAGCATAGATCTAACTTACATGAATCATGGGTCTTTAGCATAGATCTAACAAATATAAATCATGGGTTTTGTCTCTACAACTAGATGAATGAACTTGCAAAGGTAAACATCTTCATAAGTAATGGATCTACACTTGGATCTAAGGAAAAATGCATAAAATCACTATCTACAACAAACCACCAATCCAATATACTCCTTTGGGTCCGCGTGAGAGATAACTACCACTCACCAAATCACCTAAACACCTCAATAACAATCAACTCCAGATCTGGACAGCGAAGAACAAGGCTTGATCCGGCAAAATCTCGCTTCAATTGATGAAATCTCACTTCAACAGATGAAGATCTTCAACTTTGGCCCTTGAATCTTCGATCTTGATCTTCGATCTTGGATGGATGTTAGAACTAGATTGGAATGGAGAAAAGAAGATGAAGAAATGTTGTAGTCTAGTTCCCAAAATGGCAGCACTTCGTCGCTTCAAAAACCGGTGCCAAAAAGTGAGCCAAACCCCTCTATTTATAGGCTGAAATCACCCTTAGGTCGTCGCCCTATAGGTCGGTCACGACCTATCCATGAGTCGTTCACGACTCATCATCATCCTACGACCTAAAACAAGCCGCCCCTACAACCTAGCGACCTACTGACCTAACAGCACGCGGCATAGCGACTTAAGCCCCTTCACGACCTAACGCCTTAACATCCCACACGGCTTAGCTTAGTGCCGACCTAAAATCTTCCCCGACCTAACTTAGGTCGCTGCCGACCTATCTCTATGCCGACTCAACTCCCTGCCAACCTAACACAACACAGGGTCATACGACCTAAGTTCCCCAACGACTTAACGACATACGACCTATGAACACGGCCGACCCTAACTCCTATCCAAGCTAACTCTAAGTCGCTAACGACTCTAGTCCTGCCGACTCAACACACAACCTAGGTCATGCACACGACCTAAGACACACACGACTCATCTGTGGTATGACTTACGACTTAGAAGAATCACTCGACCTAACCCTTAAACGACCTAACTCTAAGTCGTTCAAACGACTTAACACTGAGTCGCACACGCGACTTATCTCCACTAACTCCTAAGTCGGTCAATTCTATAAGTCGGCCAAAGACCATAGGTCGTCTACTTCCATGAGTCGGCTACACTTCCTAACTCGAGCCAACGACCTACGCTATGCACTGAGTCGCCCAAACGACTTATCACCTTAAGTCGTAACCTGTTAGCTACCGGCCCAACCTAAGTCGCTACTGCTAGGTCGTCCACGACCTAACTTTCTTAGGTCGTTAATCTCATGAGTCGGTAAATCCCATAACCCGGTAACCCTAGGTCGCTAACTACCTTAGGTTGTTCTACCGACCTAACTCCATCACGACCTAAGCTATGGTTGAGTCAACTCTAAACAACTTAACAACATTAACGACCTAGTGCAACAAATTTTACGATTTAATCGACACGTAAAATACGGGTCGTTACACGCTGGCCAGGCGCAAGACTAAAAATCTCCAAGTACTAAATATACTTGCTTCAACTCCCAGTGAAAATACTTTTTAAAAATTCTTTTAAAAATGGATATGGAAAGCACGTTCCCCCATGGATCACAGTTTACCCGGCGGTTACGCTACTATCCCAGTAGAATCGCTTGTAATTGTATATTTCACATCTCTCTTGAATTTCGCCATGGTTGTTGCCATAGATTGCGGTTCACACGGCGGTTACGCTACTATCCCAGTAGAATCGTTCGTGACCGTAGGCATCACGCCCCTCAAATTACGCTTCGGCCTCTAGATCGCAGTTTACATGGCGGTTGCGCCACTATCCCAGTGGAATCGCTTGTAACTGTAGGCATCACGCCCCACGAATTACACCAGCATCAATTCACATAATCCCAAACACGATGATCCATCGTGGGGGATCCCAGTCAGTCCCAATGGACATTCCACTAATGGAAATTCTACGTAGCTACGATTTCCAATGGACACTCCACCGAGTTCCAATCACCTTCACAAATAATAAATGGAAGGTACATTTCCATATCCTCAGTTTTTTTAGAAAACATATGTCATATACATATAGTACTTCATTTCACATTTCGTACATATCATACCTATGTAAACTTGCATAGGACTTTTCATAATAATGACTTTCCAAACTGATGGTTTTCGATTTATTATATTCACATATATAAGTTACGAAAACTCAATTCACATTCATAACAAATAGAGGATTCCAAAATTTTCCATTTCATTTAAAATTTTCCTCTAAATCGATTTGAAAATTTAACTTTATCTCAAACCTAATTCACATTCATAATCCAATTCATTATCGACTTCACATTCGATTTGGATTTCACGTTACATCATCAATTCTCAACACATAATTGATGTCTATCGATATATAACCTCTAAGCTCGTACGTCTCAGAGAAGGGTGTTAAGCTAAAAGAATAAATTCTCCGCCACCAACAGATATATATTTAATAGAGATCAATTGCTATGTCATCAATTCACAATGCTAGACATACAATCCCAATCGACTATCCAAAATTCAAAGCTCAACTTATATTGTTTTTGATGTCAAAGTTAAACTCAGTTTAACTCAAGATTCAATCTTTTTTGGAAAATATTCAAGTTGAACTGATCGTTCAAATTTCCCAAAAATATCTTTACAAGATATATAATTTTCCAACTTAACCATTTGAAACCAATTTCAAATATTCATTTTTCAATTTATCTTTAAAAGATAAAATTTCAAACCTTTCATTTCATATTGGAAAACATTTCCATACTTATTTAATAATAAGTAATTCACAAGTTCATTTATTTTCAACTCTCGGAAAATATTCAATATACTTGAATCAAAATTAAGCATATATTCCATTCTTTAAGGAAATCATTCTTTTAAACACATTTATTTGAGTCAAAATGAATGTTACATAAAACAATGTTACAACAACTCAAAAATCACTAGTATAGGGATTCGAATTTAAGATAGATATATGAATCCCAATACTATAAACAACATTTCCTTTCGGAAACCATTTACTATAACAATAGTGTTATAGTCCACTATTTCCTTATTTCCCGAAAACGCCTATTTCAACAATGAATGTTGAAATCTATGTATTCGATACTTAATGCATTTTAAAACATCTTTAAAACCATTAACTTTTCCAATTTCAACTTCAACTTAATTCATAGTTTGAATTCCTCATACTTTTCATAATATTAGTTCTAAACCAATTTCAAACTTTTCAATATTAAGTTTTTCAGTTAATTTAATTTTCCACACGTTTAAATTCAAATTCATCACTGAATTTATTAAACCTATAATGGATTATCATGTTACAACTTCAAATTTGAAATCTAAATCTCATTTGAACTTTGCATTTGCTTTCTATTTCAAAAATAATCAACTAGTTCTTTAGTAAGCCATTCATCAACTTGGTTCCATTAAATTTATATTTCCACATTAACCATTTCATAATATCACTTCCCTAAAACATATCCGTTTTAGTCAATAATATATTCACTGTCCAAAATCGTGAATATACTTATCTAAATCAATTTCAGTGTTTCTACACATTTATTTAAAAGATTATCCACTGTCCAAAATCGTGGATAAAATTCCCAACCAACATTTACTATCACAATATCTAACATAAAGGATAATTCGCTGTCCAAAATCACGAATATATCTCCTTTAATAACTTCTATTTTTCATTTATCAAATTCAATTGGTTTCGAATTTATAAACAATCTTTACAAATACCATTTCTATTTATAAACTTCGATTTATAAATCTTCTTTATTAATTCAACTCAATTTATATAACTCAATTATATACCAAAAGTTCATTATATAAGTTAAGTACTTATAATCCATTTATTCACTAAATCGTTCTTCAAAACATTTGAAATAAATTTTTCAAAAGAATTCAGAATCAAATTCCCAAGTTATAGTTTAATTATCCTCTTGGCTATAACTAAATTGAAATGTTTTTTATTTCCCAATTTATTATTTTGGAGATATTCAAAATATTGGATTTAAACCAATTCATTAATTCACTTCACTTATATTTTATTTTTCATAAATCTCAACAATTTGATAATGGGTTTCGAATGAGAAACTATCGCAATCCTAAATTTAGAGAGGGGAATTTTCGAAAAAATTTGAATTTTCAAAATACCTTTTTATTTTTCAAAGAAAACAATTTCGTACTTATTTAGATTTGAAAACATTTTTCTTTAAAGTGGTTCTAGTAACTATTCATATTAAACATCATAAACTGAGCTTTGTGTAAACCAAAGCTCTGATACCACTTTTGTAACGACCCGCCGCTCTGACCGCCCCCAGTCGGTAATTAAACCAACTTGAGACGTTCAAAATGACGGATTGTTATTCAGTTTATAGAGTTTAAACAGAAACAGCCACAGAATCATAGAATAATCATAATATTTTACATAAATGAAGTTTTATACATATATCAAAGTTTGTACAATGCATTATATTTTTATACAGCGGAATATTTCTTTTAAGTACAAAAATTCTTCGAAAAACTAAAGTGAAGCAATTTCCCCAACTCTCTCTAACTTCGCGGCCTGAAAATCTTCAAGCTGTAAAATACTCGGTCTGACCCGAGTATTACATTCAAAAGAAAATAATACACAGGTCAGTCTAATTCAAACTCAGTTATTAGTGCATAGAGGCAATAATAATCAAACAACAATTAGACGACAGTCAAATATAAATTTACCTATCCGATCCTTTAACAAGAAATCGGATAACGGTAAATATAACACTTAACAGTGTTAAACAACAAATCAGTAGATTCAGATTATCAATGGAGATAGATGAAGGGATTATTGATGAAGGAAATTCAGAAAAACAATCAAAATTTTGCCTAAACGGCAATTAACAACAAAATCATCAAAATGTGATTCAAAATATATTGAATTGTCAACATAAAACAATTTTCATCAAAATGAAAACATCATTTAAAACATTAGATTTGGTAGGGCTGCAGTACACACACGCGTATACGGCCTCGCCACATTTTTAAAATGTTAACTTCGTGTGGCTGCAGTTCACGCTTGCGTGCACTGCCTCGCCACTACCGTAATGAGATATGCAAAAGATCATAAATCAAAACAAAATAGTATATCGCTAAAATTATCACCGTGTGGCTGCAGTTCACGCTTGCGTGCACTGCCTTGCCACTATCGTGATGATATACTCAAAAGATCAACGAACCAAAATCAATGAAGGTTCAAATATCGATTCAAAATGTCGATACTACGTGGCTGCAGTGCACGCACGCGTGCGCTGCCTCGCCACAACAACTTGTGAAATTATCTCAAGATAGAATACTATCAGAAATCAAAGTTACAGAGGTCAAGTATGCTACAACAAGAATTTCGATAAAAATCGAAGTCAACATCGAACCAAGTCGAAGTCGTGATCCAATAAAGAGATGAACAGGCCAGCGACGAGGTTAACAAAAAAAAAAACCGAACAGTTCAACAACAAGTGCACAAAGGCAGTCCAATTTCAAATGGGGCTATGAAAAATGCCCAAGTCATGAATCGGTAAGCAACATAAAATTGTCCAGTAGACAGAAGATCGTGCCATGGTGACAACAATCTCATATATACCCACACACATAAATGCATATATATATGAAGTGCAGTCACAATTGCAAAAGGAAAAATAAATGCAAACTGCACATGAATGAAAACCACATGAGCTCAATGCATCTAAATGCTCAAATATACAACAAGTGTATATATGTTCATGAAGACAGCAGACAACATAACATGCCATCAAGATATTCAACACACAGAACAAAGGTAAACCCAAGTATATCTCAATGCCGAGCAAATACACATAAACATGAAGTGTGGATATAGGATGATACAAGCGAAGTGGATGAGTATTCCAGATCCACACAACAAAAATGCACCAGACAATTCTATCAAAACCAACATCCAAGTGAATATAAACTAAACTGAACAAATACCCTGCAACTCAATTTAACCCAAAAGTCCAACAGTGGACAACAAAAATACTTCAATGCAACTTAACCAAACTGAAATGAACAAGTTTACTTCATGTGACAGCAATGCAGACACATCACCGACTCAAATGGGCAAATTAAATGATCACTCTATACATGTACTCAGGGAACTCAAGCAAAATACAGACAGAACAACAAAATGGCACAAGAACAAAGTATGCAGTGACAACCCCGGTGTAGGTTTATCAATACATAACATCCTTAATGAAGGCAAAACCCAGTGCAATATATATACATGTTGACCAGAGCTTAAAGCAACCTCAACTACTAAATGACAATTCTATGAAGTTAACATACAGTGACACAAAATACAAACAAGAATGCAACAGTGGTGATGTAATGAATACACATGAATGGTCACGATAGGTTAATCGACAATAAATGTCACGGCATGGAACAACCACAGTAGCTAAGACACAAGCACATCCTACAAATGGACTCAACAGTGAACTGGTAAAAAATCAAAGCAAACTGTATGTACTTCAATGTGAACACGTGAACTATGAGCTAGCATATCAAGCTACAGATGGTATGCAGTGGACACAAATGATGAACCGGATAAACTACATGATGACTGGAAACTGGAACAGGCTGCAACAATGAATCTCAACCTAAGAATGTCAGGTGAACACCAAAATATAGTACTCGTGAGACTACTAAGTGAAAACACATGACGTGAGCTTGCAACACTGCAGCTAAAATGCAGACAATCAATACTCTACATGTACTACAGGTAAATGAAGATGCAGTGAAGCATATACATGGTTATAGACAGAGGCAACAATAATATAAACCAAACTACATGAAATGCATGGAGACAATGTCCTAACTGTCACAATTGACTCAACAGTTCACACTGCTGCGACAACATGCAAAAATGTCCAGACAACAAGCAAATATACGACAAAGATGAACTAATGCATCTGTACAGTTCAATGTTAAAAGCCCAAATACATATCCAAGTAAAAAAAATCACAGCAGTGTGCAACTCGAGTAAATCACAGTGGACATTACTCATACAACACATATATACATACATAAGTGTATGTATACACATGGCAGTAAAGATATAATGCCCATAAATAGCACGGCAAAAGTCGAACAAGACAAACATCACAAAAAAAAAAATCAAGTTTGCAGTCCAAGACCACTTTAGGTCAAAGTCAATGCCGAAGTCAAAATACTTCTAAAAAAAAAACAAAGTGACCAAAGCTTACTGCAATTCATAGCCGAGGGGAAAACACGAAATCACACTTTCAAAAATCACGAAAACTTTGAACTAGATGTGAGTGAAAGTTATATCACTCACCTTTGCAAACGAATTGGGGCAGCACACGAGCGAATTGAAGGAGGCGTCGAGAAAAATTGAAGCCGCAACCCTCATTTAGATCGAGTGAATGAAGATGAAGCTGAAGCCCTAATTTTTGGAGCACGGAATCGAAGAGAAACGACGAGGCCGCCATTGTTTATTTGTTTATTTTTTTTCTGTATGATTTGAAGAGATGGAAAAAAAAAATAAACAAAGAAACAATGGCGGCCTCGTCGTTTCTCTTCGATTCCGTGCTCCAAAAACTAGGGCTTCATCTTCATTCGCTCGATCTAAATGAGGGTTGCGGCTTCAATTTTGCTCGACGCCTCCTTCAATTCGCTCGCGTGCTGCCCCAATTCGTTTGCAAAGGTGAGTGATATAACTTTCACTCACATCTAGTTCAAAGTTTTCGTGATTTTTGAAAGTGTGATTTCGTGTTTTCCCCTCGGCTATGAATTGCAGTAAGCTTTGGTCACTTTGTTTTTTTTTAGAAGTATTTTGACTTCGGCATTGACTTTGACCTAAAGTGGTCTTGGACTGCAAACTTGATTTTTTTTGTGATGTTTGTCTTGTTCGACTTTTGCCGTGCTATTTCTGGGCATTATATCTTTACTGCCATGTGTATACATACACTTATGTATGTATATATGTGTTGTATGAGTAATGTCCACTGTGATTTACTCGAGTTGCACACTGCTGTGATTTTTTTTACTTGGATATGTATTTGGGCTTTTAACATTGAACTGTACAGATGCATTAGTTCATCTTTGTCGTATATTTGCTTGTTGTCTGGACATTTTTGCATGTTGTCGCAGCAGTGTGAACTGTTGAGTCAATTGTGACAGTTAGGACATTGTCTCCATGCATTTCATGTAGTTTGGTTTATATTATTGTTGCCTCTGTCTATAACCATGTATATGCTTCACTGCATCTTCATTTACCTGTAGTACATGTAGAGTATTGATTGTCTGCATTTTAGCTGCAGTGTTGCAAGCTCACGTCATGTGTTTTCACTTAGTAGTCTAACGAGTACTATATTTTGGTGTTCACCTGACATTCTTAGGTTGAGATCCATTGTTGCAGCCTATTCCAGTTTCCAGTCATCATGTAGTTTATCCGGTTCATCATTTGTGTCCACTGCATACCATCTGTAGCTTGATATGCTAGCTCATAGTTCACGTGTTCACATTGAAGTACATACAGTTTGCTTTGATTTTTACCAGTTCACTGTTGAGTCCATTTGTAGGATGTGCTTGTGTCTTAGCTACTGTGGTTGTTCCATGCCGTGACATTTATTGTCGATTAACCTATCGTGACCATTCATGTGTATTCATTACATCACCACTGTTGCATTCTTGTTTGTATTTTGTGTCACTGTTGCATATATGTTAACTTCATAGAATTGTCATTTAGTAGTTGAGGTTGCTTTAAGCTCTGGTCAACATGTATATATATTACACTGGGTTTTGCCTTCATTAAGGATGTTATGTATTGATAAACCTACACCGGGGTTGTCACTGTATACTTTGTTCTTGTGCCATTTTGTTGTTCTGTCTGTATTTTGCTTGAGTTCCCTGAGTACATGTATATAGTGATCATTTAATTTGCCCATTTGAGTCAGTGATGTGTCTGCATTGCTGTCACATGAAGTAAACTTGTTCATTTCAGTTTGGTTAAGTTGCATTGAAGTATTTTTGTTGTCCACTGTTGGACTTTTGGGTTAAATTGAGTTGCAGGGTATTTGTTCAGTTTAGTTTATATTCACTTGGATGTTGGTTTTGATAGAACTGTCTGGTGCATTTTTGTTGTGTGGATCTGGAATACTCATCCACTTCGCTTGTATCATCCTATATCCACACTTCATGTTTATGTGTATTTGCTCGGCATTGAGATATACTTGGTTTTACCTTTGTTCTGTGTGTTGAATATCTTGATGGCATGTTATGTTGTCTGCTGTCTTCATGAACATATATACACTTGTTGTATATTTGAGCATTTAGATGCATTGAGCTCATGTGGTTTTCATTCATGTGCAGTTTGCATTTATTTTTCCTTTTGCAATTGTGACTGCACTTCATATATATATGCATTTATGTGTGTGTGTGTATATGAGATTGTTGTCACCATGGCATGATCTTCTGTCTACTGGACAATTTTATGTTGCTTACCGATTCATGACTTGGGCATTTTTCATAGCCCCATTTGAAATTGGACTGCCTTTGTGCACTTGTTGTTGAACTGTTCGGTTTTTTTTTGTTAACCTCGTCGCTGGCCTGTTCATCTCTTTATTGGATCACGGCTTCGACTTGGTTCGATGTTGACTTTGATTTTTATCGAAATTCTTGTTGTAGCATACTTGACCTCTGTAACTTTGATTTCTGATAGTATTCTATCTTGAGATGATTTCACAAGTTGTTGTGGCGAGGCAGCGCACGCGTGCGTGCACTGCAGCCACGTAGTATCGACATTTTGAATCGATATTTGAACCTTCATTGATTTTGGTTCGTTGATCTTTTGAGTATATCATCACGATAGTGGCAAGGCAGTGCACGCAAGCGTGAACTGCAGCCACACGGTGATAATTTTAGCGATATACTATTTTGGTTTGATTTATGATCTTTTGCATATCTCATTACGGTAGTGGCGAGGCAGTGCACGCAAGCGTGAACTGCAGCCACACGAAGTTAACATTTTAAAAATGTGGCGAGGCCCTATACGCGTGTGTGTACTGCAGCCCTACCAAATCTAATGTTTTAAATGATGTTTTCATTTTGATGAAAATTGTTTTATGTTGACAATTCAATATATTTTGAATCACATTTTGATGATTTTGTTGTTAATTGCCGTTTAGGCAAAATTTTGATTGTTTCTCTAAATTTCCTTCATCAATAATCCCTTCATCTATCTCCATTGATAATCTGAATCTACTGATTTGTTGTTTAACACTGTTAAGTGTTATATTTACCGTTATCCGATTTCTTGTTAAAGGATCGGATAGGTAAATTTATATTTGACTGTCGTCTAATTGTTGTTTGATTATTATTGCCTCTATGCACTAATAACTGAGTTTGAATTAGACTGACCTGTGTATTATTTTCTTTTGAATGTAATACTCGGGTCAGACCGAGTATTTTTACAGCTTGAAGATTTTCAGGCCGCGAAGTTAGAGAGAGTTGGGGAAATTGCTTCACTTTAGTTTTTCGAAGAATTTTTGTACTTAAAAGAAATATTCCGCTGTATAAAAATATAATGCATTGTACAAACTCTGATATATGTATAAAAATTCATTTATGTAAAATATTATGATTATTCTGTGATTCTGTGGCTGTTTCTGTTTAAACTCTATAAACTGAATAACAATCCGTCATTTTGAACGTCTCAAGTTGGTTTAATTACCGACTGGGGGCGGTCAGAGCGGCGGGTCGTTACATATTATGTGATTAATATAATTTATCCGTTCCGCTGTTTAGATTCTGATGTGTTGTTTCTTCTTCTTCTCTATCTTTTCTCTTTTCTATCCCTTTCTTTCTTAAATCATGACGTGGCTTTCTGGGTTGTAGAAGGCGGGTCTATGACATAAATTGTGATTAATTAAGATAATCACTTATGGGTTAATTTAATATAATTACTTGGTGAAGTAATTAAGTAATTAAGTGGTTAATTACTAGAAGTAATTAAGTAAAAGATAATTACTTTGTGAAAGTAAATAAGTGGATGTGATTAAGAGTTAATCACTTATGTTATTAATTAAAGAATTAACTAATATAATTAATTAAAGGTAATTAATCAAGAGTAATTAATTAAGTGTGATTGATTAAAAAGTAATTAATCAGGTGTGATTAATTAAAGGATAATTAAGGAATAATTATCGAGGTAATTAAATAATAATTAATCAAGTGTGATTAATTTTAAAAGGGAAATTAAGAGATAATTACTTGGATAATTAAGAAGTAATTAATCAGTATGATTAATTAAAATTGTAATTAAGGAATAATTACTGAAAGTAATTAAGTAGTAATTAATCAGGGATGATTAATTCAAAGTGGTTAATTAAGTGATGTTTATTAATTAATTTGTAATTAATTAATGAATGGTAAGATGGATTGATGATAATCCAAGTGTTTATGTAAGAATTAATTTAATTAAGGATTAATTAAATTAATTAAGTTGGATCAAACCTATGTATGAATGATTAATGATTGATGATAAATATCATTGGATGCGATTATGATATTGGATTATATTGAATGTCATTGGTTGATATGTGATGATATGAATGTGATATATCTGAGATGTGATATATATGCAGCTTTGTGATATGTATGGATGAATGTGATAATAGTGGATTATCTATCTGTGTGTTGTGAATCATCCATTTATGTTAAGTGATATTTCTTAATATCTACTGTTTAAACCCTTAAGTACAACTTGGACATTAAAATGGCGTTAGGATTCGGTGAGACCGGGATCGGGTTTCCATATTTGGATATCCGAAAACCACACCGATCCAAAATAAACATTAGGTCGTGAATCCAAGTGGAGTGCAAGTGAAGGTTCGAGGTGTAAGAACTATTCGTCAGTATAACTCTGGGGGTGATTCCGTAATGAGTTTGACGGAAATAGTACTTACAGGTTCGAGATGGTGATTCAGAGTGCAAGGGCTATGGCCGTTGACTCTGAGGGTGATTCCAAAATGAGTGCAACGAGATAATGCCTTCGGTTCTGTTCGAACCCGGAATGGACTTGTATGGATTGAATGCTTTCAGAACATCGTCAGGTGGGCGATGAGCATTCTAAGATAGATGTGTCCTACAAAGGTAATCACAGCCTCAAGCCTCATCTACCGGGAATGGCTAAAACAGGGAAGGTGCAGCAAGGTTAAGTGGGTCATGCCCAAGTAGGACGAGATTCATCCCTATCTAGATGTCCCTTTTTATTTCGGCTTTGTGGGCGGTTGGTCTGCAGCCAACTGCGTGGTGGTCTTGTTCGGGACTGTTCAGTAAGGAATGGTCCCGGCCTTGTGTTGTAGGGGAGCGGGCGTACTCCTCGGTACGGTGATCTAGGCCACGTACTGTGACGGGCGGTACCCCAGTAGTCCTGCCATTGTTGGAAACCCATTCTTCCTACGAGACCCTACGGTTTTGTTTGTATTACCCACTTTTGTGGCTATTAGCTGGAATTTAATAAATGTAACAATTTCGGCTATTTTATATTTACTTGAAAACCCTAGACACTATTATAATATCACTGAATTTCCTATCAAATGTTTTGGTTAGCGTAAGGTAAAAACTTTTCCATGTTTATATGTGGGAAGTCTTACGTGATACCTTTTTTTCAAAGGATTTTCTAAAGTTAAGCAATCTTAAACCGTTTACTCACACCAGACCCCTGTCTGACCCGAGTGTTTATTTTCTGTTTTATTAAACTCTTGGGTACTCATATTATGTATGAGTAGTCAAGTGATTCAGGTTATCCTTGTCGAATTCTGGAGGAGCTTTGGAGCAGGAGGCTTCAGCGTGTAGATATATAGTTAGAGTTTTTTGTTGTGTGTTATTCTGTTTAGATGTTCTTGTATTGTATATTAGACAGAAATGTTATAACTGTGTAATTTGAGATGTAAGTTGTGTACTCTGATGAATATGATACTATGTATATGTTATATATTATATTTCATTCGTTCCGCTGTGAGATTTCTGTTATGTTGTTGTTCTTTCTTCTCTTTCTTTTCGTCTTCTATCTCTTTCTTTTCTGAAATAGTGATGCGTCTTTCTGGTGATAGAAAGTCGGGTCGCTACGGTTGGTATCAGAGCATTAGGTTGAGTGAATACCTAGGCTCTGGAGTGGTGTCTATTTTGAGAGAGTGTACTTGTAATTTATATAAATATAGATATATTTATATATCTACCTAATATGTTGGGTTATCTGTTCGGATTTTCCAACATAGGTTATAAAGGTAGATAAGGTAGGAGTGTGTGGAACACGACTACCACTAATAGAGGAGGCTTATATGTTGTGGTTGGAGGTATATCTATCGAGATTGTAGATCTAATACCGTCTCGAATAAGCTTTGTAGATTGGTGAAAGGATTTCATTGATCCCATAGGAAGTATTTTCAAGAATTGAAGTATATTCTTGGAGTGTGAGGTTATTTTGCTCTCAAGTGAGCGGGATTTCCAAGAGTTGAGTTTGTCAGCTAAGAAAATGCAGGTGATGGTATCTTGGTAGCTTCAGAAGGGAATAGCTGTGTGATGGGATACAGTATCCATAGATGGTTCTGAAGATGTTCTTATAGAGCAAAGATTAAGATGGTGTTGAAGGAATTGTGATGCCTACTGCAGTGAAGATTCGGATGTTTAGAAATTTTCTGGATCTCATGTAAGGGTGTCTTATCTATATTGAAGTATGAGGCTAAGGTCGATGAGTTACCTCATTTTGAACATGGTCTCAATTGTTTTCCTTAAAAAGATAAGTGGTTGGTGTTTGGTTTGGAGCCGAGTTTCTTGAGGAGATGTCTATTCGTCTCAAGGGTTTTTTGCTGGAATTGGGTGATAGTTTTGAGTATTAAGAAGCTGGTGGGTAAGGATGATCTTTTGGCATAGCAGTATCATTGAAGTGAAGTTTGGAAGCAGCAGCGTCGATCCGTTTCTTCGATGATTCATGAATCTTTGGGATTCTACTATCGGCAGTCCCGGCAGTAGTGAAGGCTTATCCATTTCTTCGGGAAGCTCAGCAGAGTAGGATATTTGTTGGAGGTGATTTATCATTTTTTTCTGGTAGATAAGCCATTCTTGAAGATTGATCTTGATTAGGGAAGCTGTTCTGGTAAGTGAAGATAGTTCTTTGAATTCTGAACTGAGTGATATCGCAAAAGTGACTTGCGATTAGTTTGGGAAATCTTTGAGTATTCTTTGGTTTGAGATTGAGGGATCTTATGTGGAGGTAAAAGCCATTAAAATAGTTAGAGATTTTCTAGATGTTTAGAGGGAATCAGAAGTTTACCTGATTCGGAGATTGAGTTTTCTTATCGACTTGGATTCCAGGGCAGTACTGATGGTTCAACCAGGTAGAGGGATGACTCTTGGAGCGAGAAGAAGTTGGTGAGGCAACTCAGGATTCTTGAGAAGGGATTGATCATCTTATTCTTAGTTGAGATTTTGCTGAGATGTTTTGACCAAGTGGAATGGTCACTAAGATTTTACGAGTCGGATAAACTGTGTATGGAGAAAGTTTGTGCTCGAGTTCTTCGATAGCATTCTCATCTATTCCAGATCAAAGTTGTGCAGCGGTAGCGTGATAGCAGTTATTCTAGAGTAGGAGCAAGCGGAAGTTGCAGTTTCCTTGGATCAGAAGATTTCTACAAGAAATTCAAGTATGAAGAAATTTTCTGGATTTGGAAGGCAAGGTTGTCAGGTGCAACTGTTTGGCTATTCCAGATAAGAGATGAAGGTTTGAAGTCCACTGATGTTTGTGGAATAAAGTTGTGTATTGGATTTCAGCAAATTTTTGGGAGAGCCATTTTGTTGAGTAGGATCAGGTGATTGGTTTGATTTTGGTCCTATTTGTTCTTGAAGCAATCAGCAAGGGTTAAGCTGATCAGGAAGTTGAAGGTGACTCGGGATCATCAGAAGAGTTATGCGGTTAAGAATTAAGGAGATTTGGAATGTGAAGTTGGAATTTGGATATTGTTTTATCCGATCAAAGGAAATATAAGACTTGGGTAAAACTGGAGAGCTAGCTCCGGGGTATTTTGAGTTTTCCTGTGTTATCTGAAGATTAGATTTTGATCTACAGGATTGAATTGCCAGTTCGGATAGCTGGAATTCATTGTATTTCACATATCTTTGAGGAATAGGTGTATGATTCATCGAGTGATAGAATCAGCAGTTCAGAAGGATCAGGTAGTTGAGCTGGTTTTGAGTTTAGTCTGATATCTTGTTCAGATTTAAAGGATCAGAAGAGGGAGTTCTTGGTTATAGTAGTATAGCTACTTAAGATGCTGTAGAACGAGTATTCTAGAATAGGTACCTGGAAAACTCTTGATAATATTAGGAAGTTCTATTCAGAATTTTTCTGGATAGATAAAATTATTTGTTTGAATTGGTTGCTATGATTGATTGTGTGATTGCTGTTTGAAATTTAAATTCTTTTGCTGGGTTATTAAATTATCTTTGCATTTAAATTTCGGGGACGAAATTCTTTTAAGGGGGAAGGAATGTGACAACCCGGAATTTTGAGCAATATCAATTTAATAATCTTTGATAATAATTATATTGATTTGAATTTAATAAGTATTTGCAAAGTTTAATAAATATATAATTTGAAATTTGAAATGTTAATTTGATTTAATACTTTTGAAATGATATTTAAGATTTAAATTTTAATAATAAAGTTAATTTCTTATTTATATATATTTTAATCTTTTGTTTTAAATAAGATTTAAATTTAAAAGTTCATTTGTTTTTATTATTCTTTCATTTTAATTTCATCATAAGATAGATTGTTCTAAAATTTTACATAGAAAGTTAAAATAAAATTCTCAAATCTATAAACATATGTTATATTAAATTGGATCTCAAATATTAATTAAACATTAAAAACATTTGTAAATTTTAATTAAACCTTAAATAACACTTTTAAGTATTTTGAGCTCATTAAAGACAAATGTAAATCAATTTGCTTAAGTGTAAGAAAACTAAATCATACAAGGGACAAGTGGCATTTCTATTGGTAACTTAATTTAAAATTTGAAATTTGAAAAATATGAAAAGGAGTTTACTCTTAATCTTCAGCTAAGAAATTCCTTTATTCTCTTCAACAAAATTGAATACAAATGCAAAACAAAGATCTGAAAACAAGAAGTAAAATCTAGAAGAAAAAAATAAACCCTGGATTTCAATCTGAAACATGAGGATGAAAATCAAGTTTAAATCAGAGAATATGCAGGAAAATTACCATAGTAAGAGCAAGATGTAAATTTCAATGCAAGATCTTCAAGTCAATCAAGAAATCAACAAGCAATTCTGGAACATCAACATGCAAATCAATTCAAGAAGAATGCAGTGAAATCAAACCTGGAAAACTGTTCAAATCTTCTGCAAACAAGAGGTGAGTAAATGATTTCTTTTAAAAATAGTTTTAAATCTGGATTCAATTGTTATTGTGATAATATCATGATGTTATAAGAAATATTTGATTTAGATTTGATGCATGTTTTATATATATTTAATTATGAAAGTTTTAAAATAAATAAGTGGATTTTGAAATGAAGTTTGTATTAAACTTTATTAAATAACTTTGGAAAAGTTTAAAAAGATTGAGGAGTTTAATTTAAAATGTGTTCAAATTATAAATTGGTTTCTAAAATGTTATATTTCATTATAAATAAAGTGTAATGATTTATAATTTGGAAATCAATTATAATAAAGATTTTCTTAAGTAATTTAGAACTTTTATTTAATTTAAAGATAATCAAATATATGAAGAGAATTGAAATACTTCAATTATGATTAATTATTAAAGTGTTTTGGCTAATATAAATGATTTAATTAGATAATAGGTTTCTTAATTAAGAATTTTTTTAATTAATTTAAATGATTAAGTTAAATAATTAATTAAGTAATTAAATTGTGATTAATTAAGATAATCACTTATGGGTTAATTTAATACAATTACTTGGTGAAGTAATTAAGTAATTAAGTGGTTAATTACTAGAAGTAATTAAGTAAAAGATAATTACTTTGTGAAAGTAATTAAGTGGATGTAATTAAGAGTTAATCACTTGTGTTATTAATTAAAGAATTAATTAATATAATTAATTAAAGGTAATTAATCAAGAGTAATTAATCAAGTATTTATTAATCCCTAATCAATTAGTTAATTAAATTAATTAATTATTCCTTAATTACCTTAGTAATTAAATTAATTTCAAAACATTAATCTTAATTAAATTTTAAGATAAAACATTTCTTAATTATGTTCAAATTATCATTAACAAATTTATTTGAAACAAATTACTTTTGGACTTACTTTTAAATTTCATTTCAAATACAAGATTTAAAATGAATATAATTTAAACGTAACAAAGTTTAAACAATTTAAACCCTTTTAAATTACAAAGAAAACAAGTGCTTGTCTTATAAAAGAAATTCATAAGAGTTTAAACTAAATTCATTCTTAAATTTAATAATCTAAATTTACACTTTACATACAAATTTGTTTAAATCTTTCAAATCTTAAAATTTCTTTTATTTCAAAAACTGAAATACATTTTTATATCTTGGATTTCCAGTTTTAAACTTAACTTCAAAACTTTCCCATATTTTAAAAAACTTCAGATTTAAAATTTGAAACTACTTACCATTATAAAGTAGTTTAACAATTTCAAGTTTAAACTTTATTTTTTTTATTTTTATTTTAAAACTAAGATTAAATCTTAAGCTTGAACTCTAGATTTTAAACTTGAATTTAAACTTAGTTTTAAACACTAGCTTTTATTTAAAAACTACAGTTTTTAAAATTTTAAACAGATATTACAGGTTTCTGTTAAAACCTGATTCAAATAAAATCAACCCGAGAACACCCCAAATCTGATTCGAGTTCAATGTCCATTCTCCCCGAGCAAACTAGTCAACATCTTCGAGCAACTCAAGCAACTTCCTATGTTTCCAAAACTTAACCAAAACATCATCAGACACAACTCATCACCATGCATTTGCACGGTGGCTCTGGCCATCATTGATCATCAGCGATGATCGCTGCACTCCAGAAACTAACCCAGCAACCACCCACGACCATCGATTCATGCTACAACCCTCGAATTCAAGTTCGAGGGTCTTAAACCCCAAACCTGGAAACACAATCAGGTTTCCCCTTCAAAACCTGTCAACACCTAAATCTTGTCGCTCCGACCACCTGAAGGTCTGCAACTCCGGCCTCGACTTCAACTACTACCCAGCTACCAATCACCAAAAACTTGAATCACTCGAACCATTGTAGAAGACGAGATTGATCGATCATCCTAACCCAGTTTATCTAGGGTTCCATAAGAATTTTCACTACCGCAACCTCTCTGATGAATTTTATCACCATTACCCATTTTTCTTAGCAACTCCTAACTCTCCTCCATCAACATGTAGAAACCTAAGTCCTCAAAATACGCAGATGATCAGAGAAACCAAATAGTTCATACTCAATTCATCTCTTAACTGCTCCTTAACCTCTTTACTAAAAATTATAGTTTTTGTTTTAAAAATCATAATTTGATTTTAGTATTCAATTTATAACACTATATTTACAATTTAAAAGGTTTGAGTATTTCTTAATTTAAACATGCACAGAGCTGTTTTGGTTTTCAGAGACAACAAGCTAATTTTTGACTTACTTAAATGTTTTTAAAGATTAACCTAAGATAAATCAAATAGCTTGATTTATAAATTACATTCTATCAGAAAACTAATTAAAAGATAAGGATTTAAATAAAATTTTGTGCCTGGAAAACAAAACAGAACAGGCAATAAAAACAGCATGCACACAATACATTTTCACATCAACATTTACTTATAAACATAAGCAATACTATTTCATTTCAGTATACTAGCATGCAACCTATTTTTAAACTTTTAGTTTTAAAAAGTTACTCACCGATTTAAAAGGAAGCAGAGCCTCTGATTGAAAAGCTTTGAACTTGCTGAAGACATTTGCAGGTGAACTTGATTTCCAGATCTAAGAAAATGCAGATGTTTTTTGTTTGAAAAATAGCAGGTTTGCTTTTTTGCTTTCAGGTGGCTTGCAGAGCCAAATACCAGATTGCAGAAAAATGATAATGCGGTTTTGCTTTTGATATGAGGAGTTTTGAAAAAGGCAAGTGCATGGTTTTGATCACTGATATGAGGAGTTCAAATTTGGATTTGTAAACTGATTTTTGGTTTGAACATGCAGGCTACAGATTTGATAATGAGGGGAATTACTGATTTTGATATGAAGATGTTTACTGATTTTGGAAAATAAGGAGAATTACTGATTGCGGAAAAATGATGCAGGGATTTCTATTTTTTAAAATGTAGGTTTTTGATATGAAGAGTTTTGATCTGCAATTGTAAACTGATTTTGGAAGTGGTATAGATTATGCTCATATTTGTTTATAGTGGAGTGACTTTAAGGTTTAAGAAATAAACAAATTGAAGTTTCTTTGATTAGGAAATGAGAAAAAGGGATAGGAATGAAAGATGATTACTTATATAGGCAAATTTTCAGATTTAATTAAATAAAAGAAAATTAAAACAAAATGTGACACTTGTATAAAATTTCAACATTTGTCAATTTAATATGTTTAACTTATAACATTTGTTAATTGAGGCTTTAAGAAATCAATACATGTCTTTGTAAAGTAATATGTATTTTAATTTAAATGTTAATAAAATAGTTATGCCTAATTTAATTTGTGAATTAGTACTTAATATGTATATAAATTTATAAAAGAAACAAAAACAAATTATGCTTATAAATAAAACTTATGCATATAAAAATTAAAACAATTAAAAATCTATACTTTAGATTTATATTAAATTTAAATCTAATTCAAAAATCTAATATTTGAAATCAGGTTATATATATATATATTAAATTTGAAATAACAAATGCTATTTTTATTAAGAATCTATTTGTAAAACAATACATTATTAATATTGTATTAAGAAATGACTCATTATCGAATTGAAATAATTATAAAAGAAATTTTGTCTTTATTAATGAATTACTTATTTTATTAAGCTATAAAACTTTTTGTTAATACATTTTAAATTTAAAACTCAAGCCAAAATTATTTTAAACATTTTAACATCTTCCATAACAAATTAAAATCATATGCTTATTTATTAAATAGTTTTGAAAAACTTAATATTAAATTAAATCAAAATTCCCAAATTATTAATATATATACTAGAACTTTAAATCAAGATTCATGTACTAAATTGAAACCAAGATTATTTATTTAATAACTTTGAAAAGCTTACGTATTAATTGAAAACAAATTTCCAAATTACTAAAAATATTAGAATTAGAAAATATGCTTTATTTATTAAATTTAAAACAATGCTAATCTATTTACAATATGAACTATATATTTATATTATAAATAGAAACTAATTTATTATTTTTAAAAGATAAAATCTACCAATTAAATATTTATTAAAGAAAAATTATTAAATCAATTTGAATTATTATTAACAAAATTATCAATATCAATTTAATTTTAAATACAGATTATTAAATTGATATTGTCAAAAATTCTGGGATATTACAATCCTTCCCCCTTAAAATAATTTCGTCCCCGAAATTTAAAACAAAAGTAATTTAATAATCTCGTTAAAGATTTTAATTTTAAAGCACAAGCATATATCAAACATATGCTAACAAACATAACAATCAATTCATCCAGTCAAACAAATCTAACAATCCAGACAAAATTCTGGATAGAATTTCCTCGAGTTTCCCCAAGTATATGGATACTCGCTCTACAGAATCCAAACAATCAATACTACTATGCTACAGGGCTCCTATTCATCTAGATCTACAACACTAGACAAGATATCAGACTACATACGAGTCTGACTCAACATCCAAAACTCCCGAGCTGCTGGTTCCAAAATCAGAGATAGATCAAACACGTACTCCCTCAGAGATACATGAAACACATCGAATCCCAGTTATCCAAACTGGCAATTCAATCTTGTAAATCAATCACTTAACCTCCAAGATCACAGAAAAGATCCAAAACACTTCAGAGCTAGCTTCCCAGCCTTCCCTAATCTTATAGCTTCCTTTGATCGGAGAAAACTTATCCAAAATCAAATCTCGGACTCCGGAATCCAAATTCCTCCGTCTCAAATCCACAAACTCTCCAGACGATCCTGGGTTGCCTACACCCTTCTTGATCAGCTCAAGCTTCGCTGATGCCTTTAGCAACAACAAACCAATCAACTCAACAAAATGATCTCCTCAAGATCAACCAAGATCCAGGAACACAAACTCTACTCCTCAAATATCAGAAGACAACAACTTCTCCTATCCGGAAAAGAAAAGTAGATGCACTCCCAAACTGCTTCTGCTGCACAACTCTGATCCAAAGTAGATAAAAATGCTGATGATGATCACGAGCACAAACTGGACAACACATCCCAGAAATATGGTTCAACGGATCCATAAAAGAACTCAGAAACTCCACCCAAAACCTGAGCTGCTTCATCAAACTCTATCTCTAAGAACCATCCTTCTACTAAGATGAACCAACGGTAGCACTCTTGAAATTCTAGTTGATAAGGAAACTCAATCTCCAGATGCGGACAAACCTCTGACTTCCTTGAAGATATCTGGAAAAACTCTGATAACCCAAGAGAACACTCAAACGATCGCAAGTCACTTTTGGGATCAATCCAAACCAAATCCAAAGAAAACTGTTCTCCCTTTACCAAACAGAACAGCTTGCACTTAACTAGCCAATCCATCGAAGAAACAGGTCCACTCTGCTGCTTCTGAACTCCTCCTTCAGAAAAACTGCTAAGCCAGATGGCTTCTTGCCGACACACAGAACACTCCGAGCTACACTGCTGACACAGATGCCAAAGAATTCCTAATCCAAACCTCTTCGAGAAACTCGGACCTCAAATCAAACAGAAACACCATGCTGAACACAGCCACAACACTGATGCAGACCTACTTCCTTAAATTTGTTCCAGAGAAAACATCTTCAGAAACATCCATAGTCACTGCATCTCATCATGTAGCTACTACTTCCTGAGGTATCAAAATACCATCACTCGCTTCTGGCCAACTGACAGATCCAAACTCTACTCATCCAACTTTACTTCAAAATGGACTCCGAACCTTAACAGGTTTTCCTTCAGAGATTGATGAAATTCTTCCACCGCTACAAAGCTCACTCGAGAGGGTATTGGGTCTACAGTCTCGACAAATACACTTCCAACCTCAAACATTCAAACTCCAACCAATGACAGTCGTGTTACACACACCACTACCCCATCTACCCTTATAATTTATATTGGAAAACCCGAACAGGTAACCCAACAAATAGGTAGAAATAAATATATATATATATATATATTACAAATACGCTCTCTCAAGATAGACACCACTCCAGAGCCTAGGTATTCACTCAACCTAATGCTCTGATACCAACTGAGACGACCCGACTTTCTCACCACAGAAAATCGTATCATCTTGAAGAAAGAAAGGGATAGAAAAGAGAAAAGAAAGAAGACAAAGAAGAAACAACATCAGAATCTAAACAGCGGAACGAATAAATTATATTAATAATATAAATATTACATAGTTTACAATCATTATTAGAGTTACACAGGTTACACATCACATACTAGACAGTTATAAACACCTGTCTAGTTATACAACTCAAAACAGTACAAGGAAACTACTCAGAGAAACCAACACAGCGGAAAACTATATATCTACACGCAGAAGCCTCCTGCTCCATTGATCCTCCAAAAATCGTCAAAGCTAACCTGAATCCCTTGGCTACTCGTAAAAATTTGAGTACCCAAAGAGTTTAAGAAAAACAGAAGATAAACTCCGGGCCAGACATGGGTCTGGTGTGAGTAACAGGTTAAGGTTGCTTAACCTTTAAAAACCCTTTTGAAAAGAAAAGTATCACGTAAGGCTTCCCACACATAAACATGGAAAAGTTTTTACCTTACACTAACCAAAACATTTGATAGGAAATCCGATGATATTATATAGGTCTAGGGTTTTCAAATAAATAAAAATAGCCGAAATTGTTATATGATTAAATTCCTGCTACTAGCCACAAAAGTGGGTAATACAATCAAAACCGAGGGCACTTATTGGATTTTGGATTCCATACAATGGCAGGGCTATCGGGGTACCGCCCGTCACAGTACGTGGCCAAGATCAACGTACCAAGGATCACTCCCAATCCCCTGCAACACAAGGCTGTAACCATTCTTTACTGAACAGTCCCGAACAAGACAACCCCGCAGTTGTAGCTAGCAACCGCCCACACAGCTGAATAAAAGGGAACTTTAGACAAGGGAAAATATCGTCCTTCTTGGGCATGACCCACTTAGCCTTGCTGCACCTCCCCTGTTTTAGCCATTCCCGGTTGATGTGGCTTGAGGCTACGATTACCTTTATAGAACATATCACTTAGAATGCTCATCGTCCACCTGACAATGTTCTGAAAGCATTCAATCCATACAAGCTCGTTCCGGGTTCGAATGAAACCGAAGGCATTATCTTGTAACACTCATTTTGGAATCACCCTAAGAGTTAACAACAATAACCCTTCCACTCTGAATCTTCATCTTCATTTGAGATTCACGACCTAACGTTAATTTGGATTGATGTGGTTTTTGGATATCCAAATATGGAAACCCGATCCCGGTCTCATCGAAATCCAAAACGTGTCTTTTAAGGCCAAGTTGTTTTAAAGTTTAAAACAATTCAATTATCTATATACATACAGATAGATAACTCACAATCACAATTGATAATCTACACTATCATAATAAACAGGTAATTCATATTATCATCAAAATAGATAATCCATATTATCATCGCAATAGATAATCTATATGTTAATGCTAAAATTTAAACGCTAACATCCCGGTGTATGTAGAGATTAAGTGAAAGCACCACCCGTGAACACGGGAATTAAAAGCAAGCAGGAAAGTCACAGAGAAAGCAGTAAAAGACAACAATTTTATAGTGGTTCGGCTTCAGGTTAAGCCTCCATCCACTTTAATCCCTTTTATTAATGAATCAATTACAACTTTACAACAATCTTCAATTACAATATTGATGAGACAAGCAACTAGAACTCCGATGTAGAAGAACTCTTTGAATCCATGTTGATTGTGTTAGATTTCCTCTTGAAGTTAGTTGAGATGCCTTTCGTGTTTGAAGTGTCGAGTGAGTTGAGAATTCAGCAGAGTATCGACGTTCCAGGAATGAGCCAAAAAGATCCCTTGAATGTTGGAGCTAGTGTCGTATTTATAGGAGTTTTCTGGGCTAGGTCGTAGGTCGTAGGTCGCGAGCGACCTTAGATGGGTCGTAGGTCGCCAGCGACCTAGGGGATGTGGTTTATGACTTAGTAAGGTCGTACTAGGTCATCTGAGCGAGTTAATATGTGGTAGCGACTTATGGGAGGTCGGTCCTGTAGTAGCTTAAGTCGTCCATGACCTAGTGAAGCCCCTTTTCAATCAGGTTCTGGCTGTCAGCGACTTAGCACTTAAAGCATCAATGTTATATCGGCTTGCTTAGGTCGCAAGCGACCTAATGAAAGAGTATACATGCGGCGTTGTTCTGGAGCTTGTTAGATCGCACTCTGCCTTAAGTCGCTAGGTCGCACTCTGCCTTAAGTCGCTAGGTCGCACTCTACCTTAAGTCGCTGGGTCGCATTCTGCCTTAAGTCGCCGGGTCGCTTCTGCCTTAAATCGCTGGGTCGTTGGATACTTAAGTCGTACATTCTTCAGATAGTTAAACTCATTAGCTCGCTGAGTGGCTTAACTCTTTTAGTACTTTAGGTCGCTAAGTCACTTCAGTCCATAGGTCGTTTATGCACTAGGTCGCTTAGTCCATTTAGCAACTAGGTCGTTGAACTTGGGGGGCCGCTTTATGTGTTAGGTCGCTTACTCCCTTAGGTAGTTAACACGCTTTAACAGTTAGGTCGCGTTCTTCTGTAAGTTGTTAAGTCGCGGTACCCCTTAGGTCGTTAACCCGCTTCAGCAGTTAGGTCGCTATTAACTCGTTGATTCACTAGGTCGCTGGACCATTTGCTCCTTTAGGTCGCTGATCCTTTCAATCCTCTAGGTCTTTGAGTCGCGCCTAAGTTAACTCGTTCATACTCTAGGTCGTTAGGTCGCTGCCATATCTAGCTCGCTACATTGCTGATTCGTGAAAAAGAGGAGTTAACACTTACCCCTCGAAGCATATGCCTAGGTTATAGGTCGTATGCTTCGATATAACTCTGCTAGGTCGTAAGCGACTCAAGAAGATTGCTAACTCGCGCACCCATTCACCTTCTTCTTCTGTTTCCTTTATAAACCGTAGTCGCTTCATTCACTTCACTTTATCACCTATCCTTTTACCGCCATTGTTGTCATTCAAGCTCAGAAGCTAATCGCCAAATCTCCTCTTTTTCATCCTCAATTGTTGATTCCAACAGTAAACAAAGGTAATTCCAATCATTTTCGCCACCATGTTGTAAGATTATGTCCTGATTCGCCTTCCGATTATTGTTGAATCGTTGGAGATTGCTTTAAAAAGTGAATCGGCCTAGGGTTTCATGGAGTTATCTTGGTGAATGTAAAGTTTTTTGGAATCGATTAGGGGTTTCTGAGGATGTTTTGGGAGTTTGGAGGAGATAAGGAGATGGTTATCGGGTCAATAGGTTTTAGGCGGTTTTAGGCTTTGCTGTGACACTTCGGTGAGGTGAGGGAGATGAATACGTGGCAGCATGCGAGTGGAGGATAAGGCTTAGGATTTCTTAATGGAAGAAAGCTAGGCATATTCCTGAAATACTCCCAGAGTGACCTAATGAGTCAGACGACCTAAGGGCCTTGCGACTTATGATGCATAACTCGTTACTTTGGACAAATCATCCTCTTTAACGACCTACCTCTAGGTCGCGTCATGAATTAAGCGAGCTAACCTTTGCAACACAACTTCTAAGTCGCAGACGAGCTAACACTTGGACACTTGCTGTGGCTTAACTTCCTACGACTTAAGCTTTTAGGTCGCGGCCGAGTTAGAATAGCTGACTTAACTTTAGATCGCGTGGGCGACCTAGTCTTTAGGTCGTGTGAACGACTTAGTGCCTAGGTCGTTCGAGCGACTTAGGACTTAAATAAATTTTGGGTTGCCTCTTGCGACCTAGACCGATCTTAATTCCATCTGTTAGGTCGTGAGCGACCTAGAACTTAGGGAATTTTTGACTTGGATTGTGACTTAAGGACTTGAACAAAACTTGAAAGCTCCAGAATTTTGATAGAACTTGATTGTACTTTTAACTTGAACTGCTAGAACTTTAAACTGTTTGAACTTTGAACTGTATGGACTTCTTTATAGATCATATTTACTTGTAAGTTAACAACCTATTGAACACAACATTTGCAGAAAACTAGGGCGAATATACTGCCATTGAAAGCCCACATCGAATGACAGATTAGTCGCTAAAAGATAATCAACTTGAAGAAATTATATGAAATGCTGTGAATCAATAAGTTCAAGTGAAGTATTAAAGCAATGTTGAATTAACCAACCAAAGCTAACTTGTATGCTTCAACACTATACTTGAACTTAAAACAACAAGCCCTGAAGCTTTTTAACTGACAATTATTAATTAGTTTAATTTCAGTTATATTTTCTCGTTATTTTATTAGTTCTGCATAACACTTCACACATTTAGGAAACGTTCACCTTCATATTCGAATATCCAGTTCCTTGTGTAGAATGTCTTCTCAAGAAGAGATAATCGAGCGATCCGAAGGAGTCTTCCCAATAGCCGACCCATTGGTTGATTCTCCGGAGAGAACTCCAACTACCCTGAGTCAGCGAACATTCAATCAATTACGTATTCAATTTGGGATTGCCGAAGCGGACGCTAGATTTCCTGGCCCGAATGATACTGCTGACAGGCCACCTCTCAGTTTTGTTACCGTCAACCGTCAGATGTGCCTTTGTGGTGCCATTCCTCCTTTCAATGAATTTCTTCATCAACTCCTTTTCCGGCTAACCATCTCTCCCTTTCAACTACATCCCAATGGTTATGCCATCCTGATGGGATTGTGTGTTTTATTCAGGAGGACGCTTAACCGTCTTTCGAGCTTCAAAGAAATTTGCTACTTATGCTCATTTGCAAAGAATAAAGACCACCCCTCCTTTATACTCGTGAGAAGTGCTAGAAATCGTAAACTTATCACTGATCTTTCTGAAAGTGCTCACGGATTTTTGAATCAATTCTTCTTCGTTCGCTGTCCCCTAGGGTTTTATGGCATCTGGAGAAAAGGAAGTAAGATTGCTCATCCCCATTCTTTCCGTTTCAGCTTTTCAAGATCCGAATTGTTAAGTGCTAACTTCATTCTTTTCTTTTACAGCACTTCCTCCTCCCTCTAGAAATCCCAGTCACAAAACGACTTTTGATAGATTAAGTGCCATGCCGGTTGAAGAAAGAAGTATTAAGTTTTTGCTGAAAGATGAACTACTGCATCAGTACGGGCTTTTGCACCCTTCTCGTTCTACCATACCTCATGAAGTCCCCGACTCTCCGGTAAAAACATCGGATGCCCCAGTCCCCGTTGGAGAAATCACACCGAAAGAACATGTTGTTAAGGCTTCCTTGGTAAAGTGTTCTACTTCGATTGATGTTGCGGAGTCATCTGTCAAACATGCACTTGCCCCGGTCATCGAAGAAGAGGAGCCTCCTCAACAATCTGGGAGATCTGGTGGCGAAGGAGCTGAGAGAACAAGTCCCGCTAGGCACAGCGGTGATGATACTTTTGAGGGGTTGAGCGACCTGATGATTACTTCGCAGGAGCTTTTTAAAGATGATCCTATCACTGCTAAAGTTACTTCTTTAGCAGTCGAAGCGACATCCATTCTGCAACAAACTCCATCAGCTCAAGAATTGACACTAGCTGTTAAATCCGTCGTCACCTCTCAACCCAGGAGTGGTTCGTGATTCGACGCACGTAGTTTGCACGTTACACACACTTAGGACTTTTCAGCACTTATATGCATTCAAATCTCTTGCTTTCAAGATTTCTGAGTTTATCTTTTCTTCATTTTAGATTCTCCAATGGGAAGAAGTGGCTCCTAAAACGACGACTTCCAGCGTTATGGGAGGCACGGTGCTTATGACCCCAGGAGGTATCTTCCTGCCACTTGGGAAACTGACGAGGAAAGAGCCGCGAGGAAGGCTCGTGAAAGGCGCGCTCATGAAGAACGCCATGAAAGACGAGATGAGCGACATGACTCTTCCCAAAGGGAAGATGATTCTCATAAACAGAAATCCCGTGATGATAAAGGGAAAAGCCACATCCCTGAAGATGCAAGTAAAAGGGCCAAACATAGCGAAAAGCCGGCGTCTGAACTTCTTGAAAAGCCCGCTGCTCCTGCACCTTCTCAATCTCCTGCCCTTGCTCGTACTGATATTCAAACAATTATTGGCAGACCCTCATATCAGGTTGGACAAGGCCTGGCCACACTTCAAAGTCGGTTTCCGCATTGGTGCTTGAAGGGAGTACGCTTTGATCTTGATTTGGTCCCGATTGACAAGCAGGCTATGCTGCGCAATCTTGATGCTGTGAAACTAGATATCGAGAGAATGTCTAGCTGGCAGAAGCTTGTTGACGAGCTTCAGAGAGTAAATCGCGCGAATCTTGAGGCCATGCTAACAATGGAAAACGAAAAATATGAATGGAAGAAAACTCTTGAGCAGCATGATGCGGAAATGAGGAGCATAGCCACTTATAATGAAAAGCTTGAAGCAGAGGTCAAAAAACTTAAGGAAGAGCTCGCCACTTCTTCCACTTCTTATTCTCAAAGAGAAGAAGTGCTTCTTAAACAAGTGAGAGATGCTCACGCGGCACAGAGAGATGCCGAAGCTAAACATGAAGCACAGCAGCAAGCTGTAGAAAATTACCGGGCTGATGTTGCTCAATTTCGAGAGAAAACCAACGCCCAGAACTTGAAGGTTGAACTGCTCAAAACTTGACTTTCTGAAGTTGAGAAGGAGCGTGACGAAGCTGTTGCCGGCAAAGCTGCGGCCGAAGAGTCTCATATGGCAACTAAAGCTGAAGTCAGCTCCACTCTATTCGAGTTTTACATCCATAGCGTTCTGGGGCGTGGTAGTCTTAAGTTTTTGGGGCCGGCATATGAAATTACTTTGGCCAAAGTGTGGGAGGCCATACTTGATATGTTTGGAGGAGCCAGATATGCCGAAGTAGATTTAACGGGGCACTATCTAGATGATGATGCATGTGCCGCTCTTGAAAGGGGAAAGGAGCAACTTGCCAAAGAGAGAGCTGAAACGACAGAAGGAGAACATTTAGGAAAGACAATCTCAACCGACCCAGTTCTACCTTCAGTTTCGGCCAATATCGGTATTGCCAGCTCCAGTTCCCATTCTCCTCCCCCTCCTAAAGATGTTATTGAAAGCACCACCGCCCACAGTGGAGATGAGGCTCAAGAAAGCGCTGAAGTGCAGGACTTCGAAATTGATATAGTGAAGTCTATTTGTCCAGGTAACCTCAATGTTGATCTCGCTCAAGTGGACTGCTTGTTCGCTTCGACCGAGTTCGATGAGCTTCTTGCTTATTTCTTAAGTGTCGATGAGCCATTATCCCCTCTTTTTATGAGGAATACTGACTTTAACTTTTCTTCTCCTGTAGAGAAAGCACCAAGTATTGTCCAGACTTCCCCTCCTCCAGTTATTTCCTCTCCGCCTCTTCAGATTACTCCCCCTTCTATCTCTCAACCGGGGTCGCAAGAAGAACAGATAGAAGTTCTTCGTGACTTGGACGATCCTGTTGCTTCTCAAGAACAAAAGGTCGAAGATCCTGAAGAAGGGGAGAGAACTCTGGAGCAGACTGCTTCTGATGACATAACATTATCCACTCTTTTCACTCCGGGTAGTGAGTCTTCTTCTAAGAAGAGGGGGAAACACGGAGTCTCAAAGAAAAAGAGAGAAGCTTCTGCTGGCGAGGAAAAAACAGAAGAACACCCAATTGCACCTCTTCCTCTTTCTTCCCCTACTCTCACAAGCCGACCCCAAAAATTGATCATCCGGCCAGGCGTAAGCTCGAAAGGTGGCAGGAAGAAGAAATAATTGGCTTGGGACTTATGCTTCTTGTCTTATTTTTCGCTTTTTTGCTTGTATCTACAAAGACTTATGTCGACCGGCGATTGTGCGGGTACCGGTCCCCGCCTTCTTTTGTTTTGAAACCTGCACATGTATAAAAAAAATTATAGTATGGAATAAAATGATTCTTTTACTTGTACAAACTTCTGTCTGTATTTGAGAATGCATTTATTCTTCTTCTTTTTTATACAGGTTTCTTTATTTTCTCTGTGTGGTGTTGCAGTAAACCTATGGTATGTTGTTTGAGCATTGTTTTCATTTTTGCAACTATAATATATGTATTGACCCCATACCATGATTTATTGCAATCTCTTTCAAATCGGCAAAGTTTTGGAGAATAATTCTTCTGTTTCGAGAAGACTTGTACTCTTTCTTTAGAGAACAACTTTTCCATTTGAAGGAGGTATGCATCTGTACTTTATACGATAATATTTCTGTTTTAAGGAAATATTTTTCTGATTTAGTAGAATGCGCCTCGTATTAGAGAAGTTTTCTCTTTTTTTTATCGCGAAGTTTTTACACTTCACTTTTGGAGAAAGTCACTTTTGTTTTGGCAAGTGAATTTTACTTCATGGTACAGTAGGCCTCCGAAAAAGGGCTTCGACCTGCTTGTGCCTCCGAAGAGGGCTTTTGTTTGATTGTGCCTCTGGGAAGAGGGATTTTTGTTTGATTGTGCCTCTGGGAAGAGGGCTTTTTGTTTGTGCCTCCGGAGAGAGGGCTTTTTTTTTCTACCTCCGGGGAGAGGCTTTTATCTTTTCCATGTCCGCTGGGAAGCGGGCCTCCGAAGAGGGCTTTTCACATTTCGACTCGTGTGAAGTTTTATTTTAGATCACGGTAAAATGTGGGCCTCTGAGTAGGACTTTTGCCTGTAAGTTTGGTGTTTCCTTCTCTCGGTTAGATGGATTCGTGGGGCTGACACAAGTTACTTGGATTGTTTGTTTGCACAAACGTTCTCAGCTAGTTAACGAGTGTCCTATGCCGCCGGTCAGTCCACAACTTTCTGTCGAGAAAGAGAACTCTCTTTTTCTGGCTAGTCCCATTAAAGGTCTTTTAGCATTTCAACTATGGTGAAATGGGCCTCCGAAGAGGGCTTTTCACATTCCAGCACTTGTGAAGTTTTATTTCAAATCTCGGTGGAATGCGTGCCTCCGAGTAGGACCTTTGCCTGGAAGTTTGGTGTTTCCTTCCCTCGGTTGGATGGATTCGCGGGGCGGACACAAGTTACTTGGATTGTTTGTTTGCACAAACATTCTCAGCTAGTTAACGAGTGTCATGCGCCGCCGGTCAGTCCACAACTTTCTGTCGAGAAAGAGAACTCTCTTTTTCTGGCAGGTCCCATCAAAGGTATTTATCCTCCGAAGAGTTGCGTCTCCGAAGAGGGCTTGTGCCACCAAAGAGGGCTTGTGCCTCCGAAGAGGGCTTGTGCCTCTGAGGAGGTCTTTTGTTGTTTGCTGCCTGCTTGCCCATGTCTTTTCGCCATTTGCTCATATCAGCGGTTTCCTATTATCATTTCCAAGCGTACATTTCTTTCTTTTGCAAGTAGCTTATTGTATCCAAAGAAGAGTACTTCATTGTTAATTGAGTTCGCAGGGGTAGACACAGGCTAATTAACCGAGTGTTTGTTTGCACAAACGTTCACAATTAGTTAGGAAGGGTCTACCTCTGGCGGAACCACTAACAGTTTGCTTGAAGCACTTCTTATATAGGATTTGAATCTGGAATTTTGTGGCTAGATATTCATTTGTTGAGTGATGTCAGGGATCGCTTGGTCTTGTGATGGGTAAGCTTTGTTTTAATAGCCTGCAATATTAAATCGACATTTTAGCAATACAATTGAAGTACTTTATATATCGAGATAAAATAAGCAGTAGAGAACACAAGATTTATAGTGGTTCGGCCAAGAACTGGGCCTACATCCACTTTATAGTTCTTATTATTCACTTGCACTGGCTTTACAATGGCTTTCAATACAAGAATCATACATTCATAATTCTTTTTACAAACTTAAGTAAAGCTTTTAAGTAAAATATGGTCGCAAATGATTGCTGTTCCAAGCTCTTGGAATTGGATCTATTTCGACAGTTGTCGCTTTGAAAGTGTCATCAATAAGTTTTTGGCCTATGACATATGGCCCTTCCCAGTTTGGCGCAAACACTCCTGTTACTGTCATGACCCTTTTCAAGACTAGATCTCCAATCTCAAAGCTGCGTTGGTGAACTTCGGAATTGAAATGCCTGGCAATTCTTTGCTGATGGGCTGCAATTATGAGCCGAGTCTCTTCCCTTTTTCAATCGAGGAAGTCTAGTGCTTCAAGTTGCAACTTTTCGTTTTCAGCTTGGTTGAAATGAATTCTTCTATCTAAAGGGACTTCTATTTACATCGGAATCATTGCTTCCGATCCATATGCTAATGAAAATGGAGTGTGTCCGGTCACAGTTTTGTGGGTAGTTCTATATTCCCATAGTGCTAGCGGAAGCTTATCGACCCAACCACCTTTTTCTTTTTCCAGTTGTTTTTTGATGGTTGATTTGATAATTTTGTTTACTGCTTCCACTTTCCCGTTTTCCTACGGATGAGCCACTGCTGAGAAGCTTTTCTGGATCTTGAATCGCTTGCAAAAATCTGGGAACTCTTCACTTTCAAATTGGGTTCCATTGTCTGTGATTATCTTTTGAGGCACACCATACCTGCAAATGATATTCTTAGTTACAAAGTTTATCATCTTTTTAGAGGTAATAGTAGCTAATGGTTCAGATTCAGCCCATTTAGTAAAATAATCAACAGCAACAATAGCATATCTGATTCCGGATTTGGCGGTTAGCAAAGGCCCGATGAGATCTATTCCCCAAATAGCAAATGGCCACGGACTGACCATCTGTGTTATCTCTGTGGAAGGTGCTCTTGGGATTTTTGCAAATCTCTGGCATCGGTCACATCTTCGGGCATAGCTTGCAGCATCACGATTAATATCTGGCCAAAAATACCCATATCGGAGGATTTTCTTCGCTAGAGTTTGACCACCGGAATGGTCTCCACACTCTCCTCCGTGTACTTCAGCTAGAATTGTTTTAGCTTCTTCTTTGGCCACACATTGGAGTAATGGCATTGAGAATCCCCGCCCGTACAATCGGCCATCCTGAATTATGTATCTAGAGGCTTTTCTTAGCAACTTCTGTCGTTCTTTTGAACTTTCTGGTAGAGAACCGTTGAGCAAATATTCCATTATCGGAGTCATCCATGATTCTTTCTCTTGAGATATAGTCATGATCCAGTCAATATCCATCTCATCAATGCTTGAAGATGACAGCATTCCACAGGAACTAATCTCAATAATTGAGCTTCACCAGTGCTTGTGTACTTTGCGAGAGAATCTGCCTTCATGTTCTCTTCCCGGGGTATATGATTTATCGTATAATGGTCAAGATCACCGAGAAGTTCCCAAGCTCTTGACAGATAAGAAGGCAGATTTCCTCCTTTAGTCTAAAACTCTTTCTTGACTTGACATACAATAAGCTGTGAATCACTGAAGATCCGCAACACTTTGACATTCAACTCTTTAGCAATTCTCAAGCCGGCAATAAGAGCTTCATATTCTTCTTCATTGTTTGTCGAAGGGAATTCCAATCTCAATGCATAGCACAACAACCGCCCTTCAGGGGTTTCAAGCATAACCCCAGCTCCGGAACAGTAATCGTTTCTTGCACCATCAACATATAATTTCCATTGAATTGGGGGATTATCAGTCACTTCTTCCTCACTATCACCTTTATCTGTACATTCTGCGATAAAATCTGCTAAAGCTTGTCCATTGATTGCTCTTCGGGGATGATAAGTGATGTCGTATTGGCTGAGTTCAATATTCCACTTCAGAAGACGACCCGAAGTCTTAGGACGAAACAGGACTTGCTTTAGAGGTTGATCAGTGAGGACTTTGATAGGATGAGCTTGGAAATACGGCCTCAACTTCCTTGATGCAATGAGTAGACAATAGGCGAGCTTTTCCAATTTTGAATAATTCATCTCTGCCCCGGTGAATCTCTTGCTGATATAATAGACCGGGCGCTGAATTCTTTCGTCTTCCCGTACCAACGCTGCACTGAGAGCATGAGATGAGATTGCCAAATATACCAAAAGATTTTCACCATTGTCCGGCTTAGAAAGTATTGGAGGCGTTTCCATATGACGAATCAACTCATCGAAAGTTTTCTGGCATTCAGGAGTCCAGTCAAAAAATTTCCTTCCTTTCTTCAGTGCATCAAAGAATGGAATGCATTTATCAGTAGCTTTAGAAATGAATCGACTCAAGGCAGCGACTTTTCCATTAAGACTTTGCAATTCCTTCTTCGTTCTAGGAGTTTTACTTCTTTCAAGGCGGCAATCTGAGTAGGATTAGCTTCAATGCCCCTAGCACACACAATGAAACCCAGAAACTTTCTGGACTCCACCCCAAACGAACATTTCAAAGGATTAAGTTTCATTTCATATTTTCGGAGGATTGCAAACATTTCTGCCAAATGGTCCATATGGTCTACCGTTTTCTTTGACTTCACCAACATATCGTCAACATAAACTTTCATAGTTTTTCCAATCTGCGGTTTGAACATAGCATTGACGAGTCTTTGGTAAGTTGCCCCTGCATTCTTAAGTCCGAAAGGCATGACTCTATAGCAGTAGAGACCGGCTCATGCATCATAATCTGGTTGTATCCGGGGTAAGCATCCATGAAAGATAACAATTCGTGCCCCGCTGTTCCATCCACCAACTGATCTATCCTGGGTAATGGGAAGCATTCTTTGTTTAAATCTGAGAAGTCTATGCAAACTCTCCATTTCCCGTTAGCTTTCTTAACTAGTACTGGATTTGAAACCCAATTCGGATAAGTAGACTCCCTGATGAAACCATTCTCCATAAGCCGGTCTACCTCTTCTTTCAACGCTGTTGACCTTTCAGGACCCTGGGTTCTTCTTTTCTGTTTTACCGGTGTAAACTTCGGATCAATATTCAGAGTATGTACCGCAATTTCTGGGGATATCCCGCACATATCAGCACGAGTCCAAGCGAAAATGTCCAGATTTGCCTTCAAGAATGTTATTAGGGAATTTTGAACCGCCACATTAAGTTGCGAACCCACATTCACTACTTTGTTTGGATCTTTCGGGTCAACAGGTACTGGCACGGTTACTTCAACCGGCACCACTCTATTCTCTCCTGCACTAGCTTTTCTGGGAACCATTTCCCTTCGTGCCCCGCTATGCTCGCCAGTGCAGGGTCCACCCTGTAATTGCTACAAGGTTGGTTCTTTGATGCGGACTGGGGCTGCCGCATCTTTTCCCATCTCTCTCTTCCTTGCTTCACGCAACTCTATTAGATAACATTCTCGCCCAGCATTCTGATCCCCTTTAATAAATCCAATGCCATTATCTGTGGGAAATTTCATAGTGAGGCACCACGGGGCGAGAATTGCTTTAAAAGCCGCAAGAGTTGGTCGGCTTAGGAAGGCGTTGTAGGCAGAAAATTCATCAACAATTACAAAAGTCTATTTCCGAACTACCTTTTTCTACCCCTCTCCAAGCTGCACAAACAAGTCAATAGTTCCAATGGGCTGCTTCGGTTCCCCAGTGAACCCAACAATCTTCTGAGATGAGGCTTGAACATCAGCCATTGGAATTTTCATTTGATCGAACGTCTTCTTGAAGAGAATGTTGCAAGAGGCGCCGCAATCTACCAGCACTCTTCTCACAATAGCCGGCCCAATGCCTGTAGAGATGACCAAAGGATCCATGGTTGGAGCTTAAATGCCCATAGAGTCCCTGGCTCTGAACACAATATCATCATTAAAAGTTTTCTGCTGCTTCAAAGGTGCAGCATCTTCTAGCACAAAAACACTTTCTTCTGTTGGTGCATATTTCAAGGCACAGGCATATCTTTCCATCTCGCCCCAGCTTCTGCCTGCTGGGTGAGGCCCTCCTGTAATCACATTAATAACAGGCCTCTCTGATTCATGCATAGTGTTCCTCTCACCCGAGCCAGATGGTTGAGCAGGAAGTTGTTGGCCCTTAGTAGACGAAGTTGGGTCATTTCTACTTCTCTTAACATATTGCTGCAACTTGTTCTCTCTCAATAGTTCTTCAATTAAATTTTTCAGATGACGACATTCGTTGGTATCATGACCGGGTTGATTATGAAACCAACAGAGTCTCCCACTTTGAGCAGTTTTTTTGCTAACTCTCATCTCGGGAGGTTTAGGATATTCTACCGCATCTTTGGTAGCAAAGAAGATATTCTCCGGAGTGTCGGTCAAAGGAGTGAAATCTGAAGATTTTAAAAAGCGAGGTTTCTTCATATCTTTCTGTTTCTTCCCACCACTGTTCTCCCTTTTCTGACTTTCGGATTCTCTTTTGGTAGGAGCAGTAGTGTTATCCTTAACCTCTATCAATGCCACTTTAACTGGTTCCCGAAGGCTTTCCAAGCGCATGAATTCATCAGCTTTCTTATAGAATTTCTCAAGTGAATTCGGTTCTTTCATCTTCAGCCACTTCCCAAATTCGCTTGATTTATCGATTGCCCTCATCAGGTATGTCAAGACCATCCGTGGCTCCGCATTGTCCACTTCAGCCAAAGCTATGTTGAAGCGGTTCAAGAAAGACCTGATAGATTCCCTAGGGTTCTGTTCCAAGCTTGATAGAGGCATAATATCCTTTGCCTTTGAAGCATACAACCTGAATTGCTCTTTAAACTTCCGAGTCAAATCGGCGAACTGATCTATGGATCGGACCGGAAGTTTTATGAACCAAAGCAGAGCCACGCCTTCCAAGTATACCGGAAAGTACCGGCATTTGATCTTATCAGACGCTCTAGCACCAGTCATGTGCCAATCATACTTATACAAGAATTGATTGGGGTCGCTTGTTCCCTTATAAGCCGGGATGGTCGGAGGAACAAACTTCCTTGGGAATTATGCCTTTAGAATCTTCTCGGTGAACGGAGTTTTGCTCAGAGCGAATCCCCATTCCTTCTCATCTTCATCTCTCTGCATACTTACTTTCATGATTTGTCGCACCATGCCCGAAAGATATTCCTCATCATTTAAAGAATCCGCAGGACAAACTTCGGCCATTTTCTCGGAAGTTTGTCGGGACAAACGTTCGCGGAGAGTTGGTTGTGGTCTCGATCCTCCTGCTTGAGGAGGTGTTTCTTTGACGGGGCTGGCCGGTCTTTAAGGAATATTCCTTTCCTCGGGATCATGAATATCATCTGCAAGGTTTTCTTCGTTATTCACCGGCTGACGGTTTGCTAGGTCTTGTATATCATCTGAAGGGGAAGTGGCAGTATTTTCATGGACATTACTAGGTCTTGTATATCCACGCTTTCTTCCAGGAGCCATTATCTCTGACAGACTTCTGGTTTTGAGAGAGACTCTTTCAACAAACTTTTGCGAAGCAATGGCGAAGATATCCTGAGTTGGGTTCTCAGTGAAAGCACCAAAAATGTTAACGCTAAAAATTGAACGCTAACACCCCGGTGTACGTAGAGATTAAGTGAAAGCACCACCCGTGAACACGGAAATTAAAAGCAAGCAGGAAAGTCATAGAGAAAGCAGTAAAAGACAACAATTTTATAAGGGTTCGGCTTCAGGTTAAGCCTGCATCCACTTTAAACCCTTTTATTACTGAATCAATTACAACTTTACAACAATCTTCAATTACAATATTGATGAGACAAACAACTAGAACTCCGATGTAGAAGAACTCTTTGAATCCATGTTGATTATGTTAGATTTCCTCTTGAAGTTTCGAGTGAGTCGAGAATTCAGCAGAGTATCAGTGTTCCAGATATGAGCCAAAAAGATCCCTTGAATGTTGGAGCTAGTGCCGTATTTATAGGAGTTTTCTAGGCTAGGTCGTAGGTCGCGAGCGACCTTAGATGGGTCGTAGGTCGCCAGCGACCACTACGCCATAAATGGCCTTCTGCAACACAAAAAAAATATTGGCTCAGGCCCAAAAAATGTTGCCATAGGTCTATGGCTTTTAGGGTGATGCAATTTTTGCCGTTGCCTTAGACCTCAAAGGCAACATTTTGACAATCTAAGGCAACATATGTAATATTGTTGCAATAGAACCCTATTTGGGTCTATGGCAACATCCATAGGTATCTGTAGCAACATTCCAAAAATGTTGCTATAGATATTAACTTTCTGAAGTTGTGGGGCCCACATCTTGTGGGGCCCACAATGTGGGGCCTACGACCCAACTGGGTCCATCCCTATGGCAACACCTTGAATGACTATTGCAACATTATTTTAAGCAACATTTATTACCGGTGGCAACACTATTATGAAGCTACTGCAACACTATTCTAAAGCTACTACAACACTATTCTGAAGCTACTGCAATACTATACTGAAGCTACTGCAACACTATACTGAAGAGACAGTAAGAGCACATAGAACAGTACAATATCACATAGAACACTTGCATAATACACAGTACAATATCACATAAAACACTTGCATAATACACATCATAATACACAATACAGATAACAATTCATACAGCAGTACACATCACAATTCAAGTCAGTTACCCCAAAATATCCAGTTACCCCAAAATACTACAAAGATACCCCAAAAATATCCGGTACACATAACAATTCATAAATGAGACTTAAGAGCTGGTGCCTCCAGTCAGATTATCAGTCTCACTGGACATGATTGTGGAAGTTAGATCCTCTACATTGATGTTCATCTCCGGGTTGGCATCACCTAATTTCTTAAGCACCCTAGCCAAATTCTCTTGTACCTTCGTATTTACCTTGGATTCTAGCTGTGCTTCCATTTCTTCGACAAGCCTTTGCCTTAAGTCATGTATGTAAGCATTTGTTAGAGCCTCGATTGATTGTTTTGCACACTTTGCACGCCTCCCTATAAGCAAAGGACGACCTTGTGATTTTCCATTCGAAATTACTGTTTCAACAGTATTTCCTCCTTCTCCACCGGCCATTGCCTTTTGAACTAAGTCCTACAAAATAAAGCCACATCAAAATTACCCTACAGTAAATGTAGAGAATGCAGCAAATGCTTACATATGGATTGTGTACAGCAAATGCAGAGAAAACCACATTTTGGAAAACAATTTGTTTATGTGCATGTAATTAGAAAATAATTTGTAACATATATACTAGTGAAAACTGGAAAACAATTCCGTCGACAGCCAGCTACGGCTTCGTCATCTGGATTCTGAGGCTTCAAACGGCCATTCATTTTATTTATGCACATATGTGTATTACTATAGACATATATTTTTATATAAACCAAGTCAGTAATCCCTTTAACCAAATTCATTTCCTCGTTTCCAGCTTTTGTGTCATTTCTAGCCAAACGCAAAAGCAAGTCCTCTTCATTCGACTTGAAAAGGAAAAAAATGGCCAAGGGATCAAAATTCTTAATCTCACAATATACTCAATTACAATTTCCAAAGCAAACATCTATGCCATTAGTACGTTTGTGAAACTCAAGTTCAACAAGTGTTTCAAGGACAGTTTCAAGGACATGAGCATGCATGCACATGAGCAAGACATGAACAATGTGCAGCATGTGCAAAACAGAACAAATTTATTACAAAACAGAATTATTACTTACAAGTTTGTAATTCATTACTTAAGGATTAGACACGTACTCACGTCCATCTGTTCTCTTACGCCTTTTAAGAAAAAGTGCTGCATCGGATGGTGTCTCCTGATACAAGTTCAATAGATAGTTTAGCATACACTCTCTTCAATCAAAAATGTAAAGTATCACATACCATCTTATGACGAAGCTGGGCGAACGACTTTGGACCAGCGGTGTGTGTGTCTTGATACGACATACGACTAGCAGAATTTTTTAGGGCTTTTTGCTAAAAAATACATAATAAACAAAGTACTCGTTTATCTCACAAAAAAAAATACTCGTTTATCTTGCGAAATAAATAATATGTACGTATACCTGAATCTCATCATCTGCCCAATACCTCAAGAGCACTTTAAAATCCTCCACTGGGATGTTGTTCGGCTTGTTTTCTAGCCTCTCCTCATCAGTCTTATAAGCTTTATAATGAGATGTTTTTATACGACTCTTGTACCCCCTCCAACAGTCACGAATAGACTTCAACACCCAGTTTTCACATTCATCCGGAATAATACATCGTTGCTTAAATATAAATCAAAGATAAAAAAGAATAAATAAATCAAAATCCAGCTACATTATAGTTAATAGATCAATATTGCTTATTAAAGTAAAATTCAGCAACATTATAGTTAATAATAGATTACCTTAACATAATCCCATAGAGATTTCTTCAACTTTTCGGGGACATCCGACCAAGATTTATACGTAAGTGGCACAGACCTTTTCAATGTTCCTAAAAAGTTGCTCAGTTCAGATATTACTTTGTCATCATCTGAAATAGGTTGGAACCACTGGTTCATCATAATTACAACTCTTTTGTCATTCTCCCTTGTATGAACATTAAACATCTTTGTGTGACCTCTGAGTCTTTTAGGAACTTCACCTTTAATTAAAATGAAAAGTCCCGTCAAATAATAACATAAATCATAATGTAAATTCGGTACTTAAATATTAATCCTACTGTAATATTAAATATTATTATCACATCAATTCAGTACCTGCTTCAACTTCTTCATTTTCAATGTCTGACAAGACATTCTCTGCAACATACTTATTTGCCATACCACTTGCACTAGCTTTTGCAGCATTTTTCTTTTGTCATTCCCGCAGAGCCAAATAATCAGCCATTGTTCCTTTTCCTTCAACATCCTTCTCAGTTGAACTTACTACCAGGCTTGTGCTTCTCAACTTTTCCTTTTCCTTTGCGATACCACTAGCTAAACGAGTTTGTGGTCCACTAACAGGCTTGGGCTTCTCAACTTTTTTAGTTCTCTAAATTGTATATATAAGTAGGAAATAAGATTGGATTTTATAGTTAATATCTTCATAAGCAGAAAAAATAAGATATATAGCTATCACACACCTTTCTTGGACTTTGTGAAGTATCATCTTCATTATGCTCCTCATGGTCCGGATTATATTCCTGATCACTATCCACATCCTCTTTCATCTTTTCTTTTCTGTTATCTTTTTTTTGGTTTGCATTTCTCAGTTCAGCTGAAATTGCAGACACACCTAGAGAAGCAAGAACTTCATTGTTCCTCATCACATTAACAGCTCTATGTACTTCATAATCTTTTAGGTTCATCATCAACTTAGCAGTTCTCTGTACTTCATAATCTTTTAGAGATAGTAGAGGTGTAGAATACTCATTTGGAGGTGGTGGATGAACATCCTGCAAGTATATAATAAACAGGAACATCATAGTAAGTATGCTGCAAGAGTGGTACAAAATATTCAAATTACAATAAGATCATCATAATAACAACTCTTCAAACCTGCATGCCATTTTCATCCATATCTTCTTCTTCCGATGTTGGTAAACGTGATTCCAACTTCCTCTTAACACTTGATGAGTTCAGATTCACTATTGAATCGCTGATTTTTGGTTTTTTTTCCTGTGTCATCTTCTGAGGATTTACCTGATCAGCTAACTTTAGATTCACGGTTGCATTGTTGGGTTCTGGATTATTCAGCCATGTCGAATTCCAAGGACTCCTCACCTCAGCTAACTTTAGATTCTTGGTTGCATTGTTGGGTTCTAGATTATTCAGCCGTGCCGACTTCCGAGGACTCCTCACCTCAGCTAACTTTAGATTCACGGTTGCATCGTTGGGTTCTGGATTATTCAGCCATGTCGACTGCCGAGAACTGTTCACCTCACCTAACTTTAGATTCACAGTTGCATTGCTATTCAGCCGTGCTGACTTCCAAGGACTGTTGACTTCAGCTAACTTCTTGTTTTTTTGGTTCTGTTGTAGTTGTTGAGCCGTCACATACTGTCATTTCACTGGTTTTGTAGCTGCAACAATACAATGATATTATAATCATAATCTTTAAATGTTATAATCAAAATATCACAATAATTTTTTTTGCTATATCAAAATATCACAATCTGTAAATGATATTAACTATCCATTTATATATACCTGTAACCAAATTCTACCTTGGCCGCATGATTACATGCGGCTGCATTTGCTTTAGTGGCTCAATTGCAGTATCGACAACGTTGTCGATATAAAAATCCAAGTTGTCACCACTGTTAACTCCTTTGACTAATTCGGAGAGGTCCGCATCATTCGTCACTAACTTCCACCCACCCTTCTCACCATTTCTCATATAAATTCCTCCTATTTCGGTGTATTGAAGGTCATCCTTCACAAACTCCATGAGCACTGTGTACGAGAAGTAGTCAGGATCAACCCTCTTTATCACAGTATCGATTCCACCAACATATTGTGCCTTCTGAAATGCACCCTTGTGATGAAATATGAGCTGCATGAGTTCCCCCATCCTACACAAAATGGATACAGAATGGTGAGTTTACATTGGAAGCAAGATATGAAATAATAATATGGGCATGTATATTAAGTACATGTGTATGCAGGTATATAAAGCACTAGAAACAACAAGGGAACACATAAAATCAGAATAACTTACAAGTAGTCAAGTAATTAAAAAGTAGTAAATTAATTATGAAAATCAACAAATACAGAATTCGTCCCTTAATTAAGAACCAATACATAAATAGAAGTCACTTGATATTGCTACATAGAAATCAAGAGGTAGTTTCCTCTATGCTAGGCGGAATGAGGATTTGTGTTGCCGGGATGTCATCTCTATACCACCTAACATCACTAACTTGATTTCCTATTCCATTACCACATTAAATATCATGTAAAACTGGATCACCTTCATTTCCATTTTCATTTTCGACTTCACACCAGTCCCTCGGCAATTTCTTGACAACATTATAAAGTGCCGTATCAGTTGGATCTTGTACATAAAATACTTGTTGTACTTGTGAAGCCATAACATACGGATCAGATTTCTGGCACAATCTATTAAAATTAACTCGAGTCATCCCATACAAATCTTTCTCTTCTTGGTACCAGCAACACTTAAATAAAACCACTGAAATTTCTCCCTAATAATCAATTTCTAGTATTTCTTCAATTGCTCCGTAGTAACTAACATTACCAACCAATGGATTTTGATCTTTTGAACTTGCAAAGCTAGTGGTCAAGGCAGTCAAGAATACACCACTATTCTGTGTTTTACACTTCGCATCTCTATATTTTGTATGGAATCTGTATCCATTAATAACATATCCACTAAATTTCCTAGCTGTCCGATTAGGGCCCATTGCAAGCACTTCTAGCTCTTTCGAAATGTCCTCTTTTTTCCCAACCTCATCCTTCAGCCATTTCCAGAATTCTTCAGTATGTGCTCTCTCTCTTTTATATCTTCTTGATATTGCATGACCATCAATTAAAGCTCGATGTTCCCTATAATAATTATGATGGTATTAATATCAATAAAGAAATATTCTAATTCTTTAGTACTTTCTAGAATAAAATTAGAACATAAAACTTACTCTTTTAAATTATCTATTTCCTCGTTACCACAATTGAATAGAATGTACCGATGACATGCCATCCACTCAGATTCTTTTAGATGAATAGCTTTTCCGTCTTTATTTCTTCTTGTACTAATAGCATATTCCATATTTTGTGGACAACTTTCAAATTTAGGTACTGCATCACCACCGCTTAAGAATCTTGAGCAGAATGTCAAGCATTCTTCTGCCAAGTAACCTTCGACGATGGAACCCTCCGGTTAAGATCTGTTGCGCACATAAGATTTGAGTTTAGCTAGATAACGCTCAATCGGAAACATACATCGAACGTGCACAGGTCCACCGTATTCAACTTCCTTGCACAAGTGAACCGTCAAGTGAACCATTATGTCAAAGAAAGCCGGTGGAAATATCATCTCAAATTGGAAAAGAATTTCGACAATTTCTTGTTGTTGCCTCTTCACATCTTCCAAATCAATTACTTTGCCCCAAAGACCTCTTAAGAATGCACCAAATCTTATCAGAGGCAATGCAACCTCAGGCTTCAGTGTTTTTTTCACAGCAAATTGCAACAAGTAGTGAAGTAGAAAATGAGCATCATGAGTGTTGTACCCTGAGATTTTCCTTTCCTTCGTGTGAACATACCGACTGATATTGGCCGCACAACCATATGGCAATCTAACATTCTCCAGTACTGAGCAAAATATTTCTTTTTCTTTATTCGTCATGTCAAATATGGCAGCCCTAATCTCAAAGTGTTCGTCGTCATTTGATAAAATGGGGTGCAGGACCTTCCTGATGCCCATTTCCTGTAAATCAAAACGAGCATTCAAATGGTCTTTTGACTTGCCACTAATATTTAGCAAAGTACCGAGTATGTTGTCGCATATGTTTTTCTCTATATGCATAACATCAAGGTTATGTCGCAATAAATTGTGGCTCCAATACGGTAAATTGAAAAATATTGACTTCTTTTTGAAAGGGGAATCCTTTTTCTTCCCAAAATTATTTTCAAAGTCACGCAACAGTTCTTCAATGTCTGTTCCTGATAAATTTCCCGGAATCTGTCCTATTTCAACTTCACCATTAAACCTCCTCTTATCAAACCTCCACTTGTGTTTCGGATCCAGAAATTTTCTATGATTCATGTAGCACATTTTTTTACTATGTTTCAAGTACATTGAAGAAGTCTCATAATGGCATACAGGACAACCCAATTTACCCTTTGTGCTCCAACCGGATAACATTGCATACCCCGAAAAATCGCTAATGGTCCACAACACACTTGCACGTAACATGAATTTTTGATCAGTAAAGGCATCATAAGTTTCTATGCCTAGATCCCATAATTCTTTCAATTCTTCAATTAGAGGCTGCATATATACATCAATTTTATTCTTTGGAGACTCTGGACCGGAGATGAGTGTTGAAAGAATTAGATTTTCGGGCTTCATGCGCAACCAAGGTGGAAGGTTGTAGTTAACTAATACAATTGGCCATGTACTGTAAGTTGTACTCATTGTACGAAAAGGATTGAATCCATCAGAGGCTACACCCAATCTGATATTTCTATTTTCTGATGAAAAATCAGGATACATAGCATCCATCGCCTTCCAAGTCTCGCTATCAGCTGGATATCTAAGTTTTCCGTCTTTTTTTTGGCCCACAGAATGCCATCTCATAAGTTGTGAATACTCCTTGCATATAAACAGCCTTTGCAGCCTTGGTTTTAGCGGAAAGTAACGCATTACTTTTGTCGGGACTTTGTGAATCAACTTCTCTGGATCATTGTCACGGGTGCCTTTCTTTTCCTCTTCCCACCTCGAAATACCACAAGAGTTACAGACATCTTTATCTTCATTTTCTGCCCAATAGAGCATGCAATCATTTGGACATGCGTGTATTTTTTTGTAATCAAGACCTAAATCTTTAATGATTTTCTTCGCAGCTCTAAAAGATAAAGGTATGTGGGCCTGTGGAAAAGCCTCTCTCATCAACTCTAGTATATCCCCAACTGCAGACTCTGTAATTCCATATGTACATTTTAAAGAATAAAGCCTGATGATAAAACTTAATCTCGAAAATTTTGAACAGCCAGGATATAATGGCTGCTTTCCATCTTCGACAAGGCGATAAAATCTTTTAGCATCGGCATTTGGTGCATCAGAATTCTCATCTTCACGGTTCTGCATATTTCCACGAGTACGGTGCAACATTTCACCTAGATTATCTCCAAAATCACCAGCATCACAGTCTATATCTTCATCCCTTCTTCCAAAATTTGGGTGAGAAACCTCACAAATCCATTTCACATACAATGGAGATGGACCATTACAGATGAGATGATCATAAATTATATCTGGACGACGCCACTTGCTATTTTTACAATTCTTGCATGGGCACGTCATTTCATCGCCTACGGCCAATTTAGAAAAATCGTTTTGTATAAAGGCTCTTATCCCGCTAATATATCCTTCACTAAACTTTGGAAGTTCTATCCAAATGTTTTCGCTGTCCATCACTACAATTATGAATATGAGTATTTTAACATAAAAAGATAAAATTTGCGTGTGTGTCCAACAAGAGGAAACCTAGACAAGTCGAATTGTTAATTCAGGCCGAATTAAGAATTTATAAGTAGTTTAAATCGAAACCCTAAAGTGATGGGAGAGAGTGTTATACCTCAAAATCGAAATTGAAGCCCTAAAGTGATGTGAACAATGCTTGAACCCCCAAATCGAAGCGAAATCGCTGAACAAAGCTTGAACCCCCAAATCGAAGCCCTAATCGAATTGAAATCGTTGAACGCTTGAACCTTTGTAAGAAGATAGAGAATAATGAAAATAAAACGTTATTTGCGGGCTTTTTTTCTTCGCAGCTCTAAAAGATCAAGGAGTGGTGTTCGGATTGATGAGGTGTCACGTTCTCCAACGTAGGATTTGCCTTGGTAGATTGGCGCGGATCGGTGCGAAAGATATGCAAAGGTCTGCTATAGCGACACTATAAAAAAATGTTGCATCAATTACACTTGTTCAGCTAGAGCAACACATTTTTATGGCTAAGGCAACACCAAAAATTCAGCGTTGCAGTAGGACCAAAATTGTATAGCTATCGCAACATTTTACCTGGCAACACCTTGCAAAAATGTTGCAGAAGGCCTTCTATGGCGTAGTGGACCTAGGGGATGTGGTTTATGACTTAGTAAGGTCATACTAGGTCATCTGAACGAGTTAATAGGTGGTAGCGACTTATGGGAGGTCGGTCCTGTAGTAGCTTAAGTCGTCCACGACCTAGTGAAACCCCTTTTCAATCAGGTTCTGGCTGTCAGCGACTTAGCACTTAAAGCATCAATGTTATATCAGCTTGCTTAGGTCGCAAGCGACCTAATGAAAGAGTATACATGTGGCTTTGTTCTGGAGCTTGTTAGGTCGCACTCTGCCTTAAGTCGCTAGGTCGCACTCTGCCTTAAGTCGCTAGGTCGCATTCTGCCTTAAGTTGCTAGGTCGCATTCTGCCTTAAGTCGCTAGGTCGTTGGATACTTAAGTCGTACATTCTTCAGATAGTTAAAATCATTAGCTCGTTGAGTGGCTTAACTCGTTTAGTACTTTAGGTCGCTAAGTCACTTCAGTCCATAGGTCGTTTATGCACTAGGTCGCTTAGTCCATTTAGCAACTAGGTCGTTGAACTTGCTGGGCCGCTTTATGTGTTAGGTCGCTTACTCCCTTAGGTAGTTAACCCGCTTTAACAGTTAGGTCGCATTCTTCTGTAAGTTGTTAAGTCGCAGTACCCCTTAGGTCGTTAACCCGCTTCAACAGTTAGGTCGCTATTAACTCGTTGATTCACTAGGTCGCTGGACCATTTGCTCCTTTAGGTTGCTGAGCCTTTCAATCCTCTAGGTCGTTGACTCGCGCCCAAGTTAACTCATTCATACTCTAGGTCGTTAAGTCGCTGCCATATCTAGCTCGTTACATCGCTGATTCGTGAAAAAGAGGAGTTAACACTATATTATCATCACAATGCAACCACAGCATTCATACCACACAACATCACCTATCTCATTTTTAAGGTCACAAACCATTCAAGGCAATCAATGACATCCATTCATACATAAGCAAATATTTACTTAATCACACCGTCTAAAATTAATTTAAAATGAATTAAATTAATTACTTCCATCTCTAATTAATTTAAAGTGAATTTAATTAGTTACTTCATCTTTAATTAATTAAAGTGAATTAAATTAATTACTTCATCAATACAAATCTTGCTTACTTAACCATTTAATTGATTACAATCAATTAATTAATCATTCAAATTAATCGCCTTAATTGATCACCCTTGATTAATTATCCTTTAATTACATTCATGTAAATATCCTTAATTAATTTCACAAATTAATTATTCTTAACAAAAAACAATAATTAACCTTTAATTACTTCAATTAATTAATAAACTATAATTAATTACATTAATCCTTAATTAACAACATTAATTAATTACCTTTAATCTCTTGTCATTGATTAATTAACCATAATTAATCAACTTTAATTACATCATTAATTGTATTAATTAATGATTCTTAATTATATTTAATTAATTATCCTCTTAAATTAATTACCTTAAGTAATTAATCCATAATTATTAATCCCTCTTGATTAACCATATTCAGTAATTAATTAACTTAATTACCTCATTAAAACAAACTAATTGTTTCTTAATTAATTTTTTAATTAATCCTTTGATTAATTACTAAGTAATTTAATCCAAATTACTTACATTATTAAACATCTTCCATTAATTATATCCTGTAATTACCAATCAATTACTTCTCTGAGTAATTTCCAATCCATTAATTACATTAAATAATTATCATTAAAACATCAAGTGTTTAAAATTAATTAAACTTAATTAATTAATTTAAACTAATCCCAATAAACTCATTAATTACATTAAGCAATTAATTCCTTAATTACTTCATTGAGTAATTACACTTAAACAATTCACAAATGGTTATTATTAAATTAATTAATCTAATTATTTATTAAAAATTAACCACATTAATTAATTATTTAATAATCTCAAGTTAATGACCTTCATTAACCATTCTTTAATTACTTCATTAAGTAATTTTCTTAGATTAACCAATATTAATTACAATTTAATTTATGTCTAATAATTCATTGATTAATACCCAATTATTTAATTAATTAAGTGTTAACTTTAACTTAATTAATCTTTAATTACATAATTAATTAATCTTGATTATAAATTAATTGCTTAGTTAAGAAATCTTTAATCATTAGTTAATAATCTAGTTAATGATCTTAATTACAAATAGATTAATCCTTAATCAATTATTTATTAATCCCTAATAAATTAATTAATTAAATTAATTAATTATTCCTTAATTAACTTATTAGTTAAATTAATTTCAAAACATTAATCTTAATTAAATTTTAAGATAAAACATTTCTTAATTATGTTTAAATTGTCATTAACAAATTTATTTGAAACAAATTACTTTTGGAATTACTTTTAAATTTTATTTCAAATATAAGATTTAAAATGAATATAATTTAAAATTAACAAAGCTTAAACAATTTAAACCCTTTTAAATTATAAGGCAAACAAGTGCTTGTCTTATAAAAGAAATTCATAAGAGTTTAAACTAAATTCATTTTTAAATTTAATAATTTAAATTTACACTTTACATACAAATTTGTTTAAATCTTTCAAATCTTAAAATTTCTTTTATTTCAAAAACTGAAATACATTTTTATATCTTGGATTTCCAATTTTAAACTTAACTTCAAAACTTGCTCATATTTTAAAAAACTTCAGATTTAAAATTTGAAACTACTTACCATTATAAAGTAGTTTAACAATTTCAAATTTAAAGTTTATTATTTTTATTTTTATTTTAAAACTAAGATTAAATCTTAAGCTTGAACTCTAGATTTTAAACTTGAATTTAAAATTAGTTTTAAACACTAACTTTTATGTAAAAACTGCAGTTTTTAAAATTTTAAACAGATATTACAGGTTTTTGTTAAAACCTGATTCAAATAAAATCAACCCGAGAATACCCCAAATCTGCTTCAAGTTCAATATCCATTCTCCCTGAGCCAACTACTCAACATCTTCGAGCAACTCAAGAAACTTCCCCTGTTTCCAAAACTTAACCAAAACATCATCAGACACAACTCATCACCTGCATATGCACGGTGGCTCCAGCCATCATTGATCATCAGCGACGATCGCTGCACTCCAGAAACCAACCTAGCAACCACCCACGACCATCGATTCATGCTACAACCCTCGAATTCGAGTTCGAGGATCTTAAACCCCAAACCTGGAAACACAATCAGGTTTCCCCTTCAAAACCTGTCAACACCTAAATCTTGCCGCTCCCACCACCTGAAGGTCTGCAACTCCGGCCTCGACTTCAACTACTACCCAGCTACCAATCACCAAAAACTTGAATCACTCGAACCATTGTAGAAGACGAGATTGATCGATCATCCTAACCCAATTTATCTAGGGTTCCAAAATAATTTTCACTGCCGCAACCTCTCTGATGAATTTTATCACCATTACCCATTTTTCTTAGCAACTCCTAACTCTCCTCCATCAACATGAAGAAACCCAAGTCCTCAAAATACACAGATGATCAGAGAAACCAAATAGTTCATATTCAGTTCATCTCTTAACTACTCCTTAACCTCTTTACTAAAAATTATAGTTTTTGTTTTAGAAATCATAATTTGATTTTAGTATTCAATTTATAACACTGTATTTACAATTTAAAAGGTTTGAGTATTTCTTAATTTAAACATGCACAGAGCTATTTTGGTTTTCAGAGACAACAAGCTAATTTTTGACTTACCTAAATATTTTTAAAGATTAACCTAAGATAAATCAAACAACTTGATTTATAAATAGCATTCTATCAGAAAACTAATTAAAAGATAAGGATTTAAATAAAATTTTGTGCCTGGAAAACAAAACAGAACAGGCAATAAAAACAGCACGCACACAATACATTTTCACATCAACATTTACTTATAAACACAAGCAATACTATTTCATTTCAGTATGCTAGCATGCAACCTATTTTTAAACTTTTAGTTTTAAAAAGTTACTCACCGATTTAAAAGGAAGCAGAGCCTCTGATTGAAAAGCTTTGAACTTGCTGAAGACATTTGCAGGTGAACTTGATTTCCAGATCTAAGAAAATGCAGATGCTTTTTGTTTGAAAAATAGCAGGTTTGCTTTTTGCTTTCAGGTGGCATGCAGAGCCAAATACCAGATTGCAGAAAAATGATAATGCAATTTTGCTTTTGATATGAAGAGTTTTGAAAATGGCAAGTGCATGATTTTGATCATTGATATGAGGAGTTTAAATTCGGATTTGTAAACTAATTTTTGGTTTGAACATGCAGGCTACAGATTTGATAATGAGGGGAATTACTAATTTTGATATGAAGATGTTTACTGATTTTGGAAAATGAGGAGAATTACTGATTGCAGAAAATGATGCAGGGATTTGTATTTTTGAAAATGTAGGTTTTTGATATGAAGAGTTTTGATCTGCAATTGTAAACTGATTTTGGAAGTGGTATAGATTATGCTCATATTTGTTTATAGGGGAGTGACTTTCAGGTTTAAGAAATAAATAAATTTAAGTTTCTTTGATTAGGAAATGAGAAAAAGGGATAGGAATGAAAGATGATTACTTATATAGGCAAATTTTCAGATTTTATTAAATAAAAGAAAGCTAAAACAAAATGTGACACTTGTATAAAATTTCAACATTTGTCAATTTAATATGTTTATCTTATAACATTTGTTAAATGAGGCTTTAAGAAATCAACACATGTCTTTGTAAAGTAATTTGTATTTTAATTTAAATGTTAATAAAATAGTTATGCCTAATTTAATTTGTTAATTAGTATTTAATATGTATATAAATTTATAAAAGAAACAAAAACAAATTATGCTTATAAATAAAACTTATGCATATAAAAATTAAAACAATTAAAAATCTATACTTTGGATTTATATTCAAATTTAAATCAAATTCAAAAATTTAATATGTAAAATCAAGTTATATATATAAATTAAATTTGAAATAACAAATGCTATTTTTATTAAGAATCTATTTGTAAAACAATACATTATTAATATTGTTTTTAGAAATGACTCATTATCAAATTGAAATAATTATAAAAGAAATTTTGTCTTTATTAATGAATTACTTATTTTATTAAGCTATAAAACTTTTTGTCAATTCATTTTAAATTTAAAACTCAAGCCAAAATTATTTTAAACATTTTAACATCTTCCATAACAAATTATAATCATGTACTTATTTATTAAATAGTTTTGAAAAACTTAATATTAAATTAAATCAAAATTCCTAAATTATTAATATATATATATATATATTAGAATTTTAAATCAAGATTCATTTACTAAATTTAAACCAAGATTATTTATTTAATAACTTTGAAAAGCTTATGTATTAAATAAAAACAAATTTCCAAATTACTAAAAATATTAGAATTAGAAAATATGCTTTATTTATTAAATTTAAAATAATGCTAATCTATTTACAATATGAACTATATATTTTTTATTTTTTTTGGCAAGGCCAGCCGGTTTTATAGTGGGCCGTCCACTTTTTGTTACGAACGTAATAAAAATTTGAAGTGCGGGAGTAAGGTAGAGACACCCTAACTGCTAAAAGAAAGAAAAAATACAGCACAGGAGTGTGACAGACATGTCACAGCTACAATAATCTACAAACAGGTGTAAGTCTCCTCCGCAGAGGTAGAATCGCCAACTACAATATCCACTTCGGAAGAATCCAGAGAGACATTCCCATGAAGACCAATAAAGGGGCGAAATAGGAGGGCAATAGACGGATCATAGATCTCGGCATCAGAACAGTATATAAAGGATCGATCCCAGGTAGTATCAGCAAGTATAATAGAATTTAACTTAGCATATGAACCGTCCATATCAAGAACCAAGGAATCACTAGACTGTCTATAAAAAAGGCAAACGAAAGTCTAATAGATCAGCAGAAACATATCTAAAATAGGAATCATCCACAGGGTTGAAACGCATATCAGAACAACGTTCAACCCAACAGCTCTCAGACTCAGCCCAAACAACTGTCTGAGGCAGTGCATATACCGGGGCATCACCGATATCCACAAAAACATCAGCAGGAACAGAGCACGCAGGAGGGGATGCAGGCGGAGAGATACAAGGCAGCATACCAGGGTCAGAAGGAGGGACAGCAGAAGGAGGAATAACTATCTTGGGAACCCACTTCCTGAGCGGAGGCCGAGGCAGAGGAATCTTTGGCGCAGCTGCGGAGACAACAGAATGGGAGCAGGCAGAATCTATGTGGCCAAAGGAGTGACAGGAGGAACAAATATCCAGGACCCAACCATAGCGAACACGGACATCGACAACATGGCCAATGGCAAGCTGAACTGGAATAGAGGAAGGGAGAGGCCTATGAGGGGTAATCTCAATCAGAGCCTTAGCATACATCAGCTTATCACGAGCAACCGTATTAGCGTCAAAGCATTTCAATTTACCAATATTGCAAGCAAGCCAATTCAAACCAAGTAGAGGCTGAAGAGCGGAAGGGATTTGAGAAAAGTAAACCCAAACGGAGATAGGTAGAACCTGTTCGCGCGCACTAGCAACCGTGGGGGACCAAGGGGTAATGATAAATGGTTTCCCATCTATAAAAGATGGCTCAGCCTCAAGGACACGACGGCGTTCCGCAGAGGAGGAGAATAATAGGAAATACATAGAGTCGACCAGCTTAACACGAAGGTTACCACGAAGCCTCCAGGCCTTTCGACAAACAGCAAACACATCATGAATACGGTGAATAGGGTCTAAAAAGAAACCAACTAAATAATCTGACCAGAAATCCATACCAGCCTTCATAACGTTAGGAGGAGGGATCATCACTCCATTTTCCTTAACTATATCGAACTCAACTGGTTCATAAGCACCCGCGTTACGGGGCAGAGATGAAAAAAGCGATGACCAAGTTTTGGAACCAGGAGGGGAAGGCACCACAGGTTGAACCACTTCCTCATAAGGACATCCGATAGAGGCTACAAGACCAGCAGGGGAGGCCACAAACTTGCCACCAGAATTCAATTCACTGCATTTGGAATCACCATTCATTGCAGAAATGATGCAGTCACTAGTTATCAACACACTAGGCACGGTAACTCCAGAACATAACACACTGTGATTTGGGTCAACATTGACATTTGCATTAACACGAACAGGTGGTGTGCCTCGAACACAACCGGATGTGTCAGAAGAAATTGCATCCGAGACAACGCCAACAGCAGGACGAGAATGACAAATATTCGCTGCAACATCGACCAAGGGTGCATGACCACAAGACTTATCACCTGCAAGAGAGTTAACCATAACTGGGCTCGAACTGAGGCCAACAACAGAAGCAGTGTCGGCAAGCTTTTTTGCAGGCAAAGGGGGAAACTCGTAATCGGAGAGCATGGGCGGAATCAGGTTCACAGAAGACAAGCCATTAAAAATCCTACCAGAACGAGTAGAGGAAGGTGAACGAGAAGCAGCAATGGGAAGAAGAGGTGGAAGAGGGGGGGCTTTGCATGGAAAAGCAACGGGAGAGAGAAGAGGCAATGAGAGGGCAAAGAGATCTGGACAGAATCAACGGAGAGAAGAACGAAAAATCACATGAAGAAAAATCGCCTGGTGAACGAGAATCGCCATTAGATGAGTGTAAACTTATTTATCTGAAACCAATTTATTATTTTTAAAAGATAAAATCTACGAATTAAATATATATTAAAGAAAAATTATTGAATCAATTTGAATTATTATTCACAAAATTATCAATATCAATTTAATTTTAAGTACAGATTGTTAAATTGATATTGTCAAAAATTCCGGGATATTACATTATTCTAATTCAAATAGAATTTAATTCAACTTTATAAATCATTTTCATTCATATTAAATTCAAATTCCAATTATTTCTGCAATTTCAAATGTTAAATTAATAATTTAATTATTCAACTAAATCACTATATTCGAAATATAAGTTATTAAGCTTATAAAATTTACTTGTAAATATTTAAAATCAATTAAATATACGAATTTCGAATGACTGAAATTCTGGGTCGTTAGACCTATTCTGAATGTTATATATGAAAATTACATTGAAAATCACTACAAATGCAATGGTTCAAGTTTCATAGTCAAATTCAGACACTTGTGAAAATTTCATTTTAGCCCTTGTTTTATATAGTTTTAATTTTCTTATTAAATTTTTCGCTTAATTTCTACGGTGTTACACACACTCTTGAGTATTCGTTCGTGACGTCCATGTCCCAGAAGTACTAATCTTTAATGTATTTCTTTTTCATCCATATTGCCTATACTCCTTCCCCATTCAAAATCTTCCACACTAGTTTGATGTCTAGAATTATGTTTAAATCTTCCAACGCTATAAATCACAACCTCCCTCTTCCTTGTTCTTATATATAACCTCCCAAGGAATCTTATTGCATTCCCCTTTCTAAAGGAAGTTGTGATGGAAGTTCTTTATTCTATTAATGAACGTTAAAGATAGTTTGAAACACTACATCCAACAAGAAACTATTGGATAATTTGACAACTTAGTTAGTTCTAGTCTTCTTGCGGTACTTAATGGTTTGGCTTCCCATCCGCTTATCTTGTCTTTAATTATTTTCTATTAGAGAAGCACAATCCTTGTCCTTAATGTTCATGCTAGTTAAGGGAATGCTTAAGTATTGAATTAGTAGCACCCCCTATTTAATGCCGAAAATATTTTCCATTTCCATTTTATTGGCAACTCCTTCTCCAAAAAAATAAAAACAGATTTTATTCATTAAAATCAAGACCAGTGGATTCACATATTAAAATGAAGACTTCTTTGCTGGCTTCTTCACCTGATCTGTTTTCGCAAAAGGTATGATATCAGCCACGTATATCATGTGACATGAATCACAACCCAGAGCTGCTAACTTGATTGTCCTTCCCTCCTTTTGCATTCTAAGAGGAGCATAGCATACTCCATAACTATAGAGAATAGGATTAAGTCCCTTTGTCGAAGACCAATTCAACTTTTGAAAAATCTAACTGCACTTCCCTATTAACTATAGAGAAACTTGGTAAACTAATGGCTTCCCCTTTGATATTCAACCATTTGAAGGTAATCCCATAAACTTATCATATGAATTTCAAATTTTCCATTTGTCAAGTCATAAGATTTCTACAAGTCTGCTTTAATGCACATGATATTATTAGGTTTTTGAACAAGTCCTCTAATGATCTCATGAACAAATAAAATGCCTTTTCCTATTGTTCTGTTTTTAAATAAATGCGCATTGATTAGACGAAATTAAATCATCCATCAATAGTTTGAGTATGTTGCACAACACCTTAGCCAGGATCTTATAGACCATATTGCAGCATGTAATCGGTCAAAACTAAATAATTTTGTCGGCATCTTTGTGTTTAGGAATAATTTGTAGAAAAGTGTAATTCATCTCCTTGAGAATTCTACCATTTTCAAAGCAGTCACTCACTATATACTTTATAATATCTTTAATCATATTCCAACTAATTTTATTAAATTGACATTAAAACTGTCAAGATCTGGAGTAGTCTCATCATCGACGCTGTAAATAGCAGCCTTGATCTTCGACAAATCGATCTAGTCGTTCAAAAAATTCTTACCGTGTTTGTACACCCCATAAAATTTAATAAGAAACTAAATAATTTAATTAAGATTAAAAAAGGAAAATTTTAAAATATTAGGAATTGAGCCGAAAGTTGCACCATTGCGTCTGTGATGATTTTCTGATCGATTTCCCTATGTAATATGTTGAAATCAGAGTTCAAACGGAGAAGTTATGGACGATTGAAGTTTTCAAATATAAAATAATTCAAACGAGTTTATAAAAATTCAAATATTTGAATTTTAAAAATTTTAAAATTTGAATTTATATATAACATTGATTGAATCTTAGAAGATACAACTCTCAAATAATTCTCTTTATTTTGTGCAAGATTGAATTTATATAACGTTGATAACAAAAATGATATTATTAACTTGGAGTGGGATAAAAGTAAGAAATTCACTTCTAATTCTTTGTGTAAATTTCTTAATTTCTCGGGACTTACTAGTAACTCTTTTAATCTTATTTGGAAAACAAATGCACCACCAAAAGCTAAGATCCACATGTGGTTAATCATGTATGGGAAGCAAAACACCATTGAATTTTTAAAAAGAAAGAGCTTGCCAATTGATAATAAATGTACTTTTTGTAACTTATATTTTGAAAATATTAATCATATATATTATGATTGTATGGATACTTGCTAATTATAAATAATACTCTTAGAATTTTTTACTTTACTCCTACAACTAAAGTTACTGATTATGATTTTTACTGGAATAACTTAAGATATAAGTTTAAAAAGGGAAATAGATTTTTACCAGATACTTTGTTCACTATAATATGTTGGTATATTTGGTTTGACCAGAGACTATTTAATAATAATAACGGTTATATTAATAGATCGGTAATTGCAGTAGCCTCATTTTGTTTCAATTAGATCTCAAATTCAAAATATAGATTAGTTAAAAATAATCATTTTAATGACTACCTTAATAAGGTTGGAAAAAATGTGGAATTAATTAAACAAAAAGTCAATATTTTTAACATTAATAGCTATAGCATTAGCATCTATTCGAATTTGAGTGAAGATTCTGATTATCATAATGCTCTTTCGATCAATGGAGCACAATGTTAATAATTTTTAGATTTTTTAAGATTTTATAAGTATACAATTACATATTTTGTTAATATCAATGCCTTTTGATTTTGTGTTCATTATCTCATAATTCACATATATATGCCTATTATTAGTCTAACGCTTATTATTGTTTCTTTGTTGTCTTATAGTTTTAACTCTAATTTTTTACTTTTATTTCATTAATGCAAATATATGTATATAATTTCATTTATACACACACATATATATATGTGTGTGTGGGTGTGTGTATGTATGTATGTGTGTGTTATTATTTTATAATTTTGTTCAGTTCCATTTTTGGGTTCAAGTTTAGGCTAGAAATGGTGCTAAAATGCTATTTGTAATATTTCAGGATTGTTGTTGCTAGGATGTTGGATTGATGTTCGCATGACCGCTGTTAGGAGAGATTTCATATTTTGATCTGGATCACCTACGCTAGCTGTGAGGCGTTTCCTTCTAAAATGGAGCTGCTTGTGGATATCATTTGTTCTCTTAGATGCATCATGGTTTATATTGGGTACTACTAACACTTCATTATCGGGCGGTGGCTTTGCTGGAGTTCGATATTGATGTGTAATGGGCGGTGGCCTTGCCAGAGCTCATTTAAGAAGTTATCTACTATTGTTATCTTAGATTTTTCTGTGTTATGATTTGTCACCTGCCAGGCAAGTTCGCAGCTCCTTTTCTATCAGCGTTATATACATGTACATGTGTGCTCTCCTTGACTTTAGAGGATGACACGTTTCTCTTAAAAAAGTTTAAATTTTGAATTTACATAATTAACGTTAAGGGTTACTTAATGCTTAATTAAGCATCAAAGTTAATAATAATGTACAAATTAATTAAGTAATAAATATAATAATACAGAAAGAAATATTTATGATAAAACTCAAGGACCGGTAGATTGCCTAAGAACAAGCGGTCGACCGATGGAGTGCTGGCAGCTAGAGTTTTGTTATTTCAATGATCTGGATTTTATTATTTTTAATCTGATGGTTCTGGTTCCTTCTTACATCTATAGATAGACCCCTAGACTCTCACCACCACTTAGGGTTTCAGAAATGGTGAACTTTCTAGTAAATAATTCTAATTTCTAGTCTTTAGTTTAGACTAAATTCCTAATCTTTCTCCTTTTTATCTCTTGGTTTCTAAAATCCAAACTATATATATTTTGTTTGTTGTATATTCAAAAATGCGAAGACCTAATAGAGAATTAAGAGCGATAAAAATTAGATCCCATTTTCTTCTTCTTTAGATTCCAAAATCAGTTAGGATTTTCAAGTAAGAGGTTAGATGTTTAATTATTTTGATTTTTGATTCTATTCCTCTCTAGTTTTTGGTTCTAGATCTAATTTCTATATAAAAGTCACTTTATTATTCAGAAAGAGAGAGATCTGAAAGGAAACTAGATGTGGTGGAATCAAATCGAGTTAGGAAGCAAACAATTTTCAATGAGTAGAAACATCAAATTTTTGACAATTTTGTAATTGAGTAGTATTATTTGGATTTGACGTATGTCTTGGGAAATTTTGAAAAATGATAAGATAACATCTATAACCCCCAAAATTTCTCTAGATAAATGTAAATAATTGAATATATTGAAATTTCCATTGTTTTGTATTAATATAGTGGAATCAGATCTGCATTAAGATTAAGCAATTTATAACCTATCCCGCTTCATCTCTTTTGATTTCTCTTGCAGTGTTAAAGGATTCCAAATACAAATAAAGTTAGAAATGGTGTGTAAAGTATGATTTTTGATTATTTGTAGTTTGCATCATATATTTCTATAAATTAAAATAAGTATGAATCTATTTTTCACTCCAAGATGGTAATTGCAAAAGTTGGATAGGATATAAAATTTGATGTAATGCTCGGGTCAGACCGAGTATTACAGATTTTCAGGTAAGGACGTTCTGGAGCTCAGGAGGCGAGCTGGAGAGCAGGAACGTATGGAGAGCTTCTGATGTTAATATATTATAGTATCTGAAACAGATAGATTTATCTATTCTGTGATTGTAAATCTGTTGTAACTCTGATATAATAAAGTGAAATTTGACAAGTACAGTTTCCTTTGTATAACTATTATTTATGTGATATTATATTTTATCCGCTGCATATGTGAGACTTTGGGTTTGGTTTTGGTTTTATGTTCTTCTTCTTCTATCTCTTTCTTCTTTTCTAATTATCTGGAATTTTCGGGATCGAAAATCCCGGGTCGTTACAATTTTAAATTATAAAATTTGTTATATTATATCATTATTAGATAAGTTTGGTATTATTTCTTTTTATTTATAGGTCAAGTTGTTAGCTAAGGATATTAGGTTTTCTTTTGTTTGGAGTTTGAGGCTTGTATGAGTTTTGACATTTAAATCAAAATGCTTTTCTTTGCATATGATTGAAAATATTATATTCCATTATCCTATGTGTGTGTATATAATATTAACTTATTGATTATTAAAGTAACAATAATGTAATAATTATAGCATATTGAATGTATTGATTAGAATTAATAGGTTAGTAAATAACATTAATTTCTTAGGAAGATACTTAGCGTAAATTACGGAATTAATCCCTCATTAGAGGTGTAATAAGGTAAGGGGTTACCTTATACGACCCAAATTATTAATCATGTTGGATGGTGTATGTATTATTATTATCATCATACGGCCCAAATTATTAATCATGAACCTAAGACGTAGGTTTAGTCTTTGACCAATATTACTGTTAGTATCATTATTGCAATTAGTATTATTATTATCATTCCTCTTATATATACATATAGATTTTTATTTTATCTTATTTTACATAGTTATTATTAATAATTTACCTATTTGACTTTATTTTATTATTTATTATTTATTATTATTATTATTTATTTATTATTTATTTTTTTATTTATTTATTTATTTAGGGTTCCATCTCTAGCCGACCCCAACTTGTTTGGGAATAATGGCGTTGTTGTTGTTGTTGTTGTTGTTGGATGGTGTATGTATACATATAAAGTATGATTAATTATAGGGATGCGAAGTCAGTCCAAAATACATGGAAGTTTGCCCAGTTAAATCTTGCTACCAGCGGTGTGGCTTTGAGAACTGATGTGGGACATCACCTATAGTAAATAACCCTAGTGGATGCCAGGTTAGTCCCAAATCATTAGAGTAAATCTACTCTGCTAAGTAGGCTACCAGTACGTACGAATAGTCGAATTAATTTGAGATGTCATGTTCGGTTATGGATCATAAGTTACACTATTGATTTGATAGGAGAAATCTTTAGGAGGGGTTCACTTCGGGTTAGAGGTATTAAGTGGTTGTGGTAGAGTACGCCTTTTCCTCAGGAGAAATACTAATTGACCTGATGGGATTTCTTACTATGCAAGTTAGTGAGAACCATATAGAGACCCATATTGGTTTAGATCTTAAATGAAAAGACCTGCCTATTTTATAAGTCTTAAATGGTCAGAGTTTGTCTAAGTTCTCATGAAAGAGGAATTAAGTGGTTTGTAGGTTCTCGCTCTTGCATCATTAAAGGTAGTTGCGTTAGAATTTGGAAATGAGTTAGGTATTAAGTAACGGGGACCTTCCTATTTTATAAGTATAAAATAGTTAAAGTCTGCCTAATCTCCAATAAAGGGTATTCATCGGTTTGTGTGCTTTTTCTTGCATCATTGATGTTAGTTGTATTGGAGTTTTGGAATTGGACTGGAAAGGCCTTTGGGCTTACAGTTAAAATTATTAGTATGGTATATTTTTAAATACATAAGACATACTTTTTATCTAAATAATACTACACAAGTACAATTATGGTAAAGCTTAAGATATTCATTTCATCGGACATTTATTATTCGGACCTAGTCCTCATTATAACATACAGGTTAGAGGAGACAATGCTGATTTAGGAGACAAAGGTGGAGATGAAGGCCTATGGTAGTTACCTATCTATTTATGCATTTTATATATATTTTATGCACCCAGTTTAGATAATTATATTATTTTGAATATTGTATTATAGAAGCTTTATATAAACATGTTGTAATGTTTAACATGTTATGTTTATGAAATGGTTTCCTTTTACGAAGTAGGTACTTATTTTAGATATTATATTTTATCCAATCCGATATGTGATTCTGAAAGTATAGATAGATAGTTATATGTATTGTATATTGTTTTAATTTTATCAACTTAACCATACACCTTGAGATGGGCCTAAGGTTCGATGAGCTTTTGTTCAGTCGAAATCAGGTCCCTTTTGGGGGGAGTTGTTACAACTGGTATCAGAGCTTAGGTTACTCGATCAATGGGGATAGGTATGTGTATGAGTGACGTATTTGTTATTTTTAAAAGTATTTTCAAAACCCTACTATATATAGTATATATAGACACACACACTTAATTTGAACTTATTCTATAAACTTTGACTATAGAAATGTTTTGGGAAGAGGTTTTAACTCCAAAATTAATATGGCAATAAATATGCAATAAATAACGGAGTTACAAGAATTTAATAAGGATATAAATAGAATTATTGAAAAGTTTATTAAGGTAATTATGGAGAGGTGGAGAAGTTATAATAGGAAAAGTTGGATGAATAAATAAATGCCTTTAGAAATAGTTTGGTTAGAATAATAATCATTTATTATAGACAATCGACATTTATAGAAATAGTAAATATGCATTTTGGGTAATAATTAAATACTACAAGGTAGTATAGCTGCAAACATTTGGAAATAAGGGATGATAGAAGAAGAAGAAAATTCAAAAAGGACAATTAAAGTCAATTTCTAAAAACCCAACTAATATGAAATTGATAAAACGATTTTCTTCAGAAACTTCGTTGAAATATTTTGAATGGATTTTTCACAAGATGTATTAAAAAGTTATTGTTTTGAAAAGGTAAGAAAATTTTGATAATCATAACTTAAAAAGAAGTTGTGGAGTCAAAAGTTCTGATCAAAAGGATTTTGGTAAAAGGGGATTTTTCATTTTTGAAACTCTTAGTTCAGAAAATTAGTTGAGTTAAAAAGTTTTTGATTTAAAGATTTTTGATAAAGGGATTTTCCTTCTGAAATATAATAGCGCGTAAGATGGACTTGATGATTATTCCTATTTCATAAATTTGAAAGTTCTTTAGTATTGTTCCTTGTAAAATTAAAAATGAAACTTGATCAAAATGATGCAAAAGCCATTTAAATAATATTGAAAGATTTGGATTGGAATAGCATTAGGAACTTACAAAATAGGAATAGTAATCCAGTTAAAGATATTGTAGGAGAAAAGTGATTAAAATACGATATGAAAGTAATAGGATGGAAGTTATCTCTGTCTACTCCACCTTTAATTGTTTAAAGTGGTAAAAGATGTGTTTTAATGTTTTGAATAAAAAACCAACTTTTAAAGGAATAAATCTTTAATATATAAAGTTTTTGAAAGAGGAAAACTATTTTGCCCCTTTTTGAGATCAAGCAAGAAATTCTAATAGGTTGGTTTAATGATTTAGTTTTTGAATGTTTTGGGGTTAAAGACCTTACTTTTAAAGAAGGAAGTCTTTGAAGTAAAAGTATTAGAGAAGGAAAATTATTTGACTAAGCAATTTTAGAATCTTTTGAATTTGGGGTTATAAATTTTAAAAAGTTGGGCACTTATATTTTTGGAAGGTTTGGTTAAATGTTTGATAAAAATGGAATATACATATAGAGCAAAATAAAATATGGTGTTTAGATGTTTCTAAGAATTCAATTTCCTAAACTGTTTTTAGAAAGTTAGAAATACTTTTGAAAAGTATGCTTAAAAGCTTTCCTTTGATATATGGATATTCTTTTGTAGGTTTGACTTTCATATGTCGCATACTAGTGTAGTATGGGTTTCTAAGTTTATATCTTATGAAGTAGATAGGGATCACAATCTAGCAAAGAAAGGTTAAAGTTTTCCACATATAAATAAAATAAGAATGGTATGTATAACCTGATCTAGAAATTTGAAATTAGTCCCAGACATTTGTTTGTAGAATATTCGTAACGTTCTAGAGGTATTCCAGATCTATAATTGGGTTGTAAGTTAGGTTACCCTTAGAATGTGAATTTCCTTATTTTGATGTATTAATTGCAGGCTCTATGTGATTTCGTAAATTACACAATTCCTTAAACGCATAAAAATGCAGCATTTGAATTGACGAGGGATATACCGAAAAGAGAAAGATATGTGTATGATATGGATATTCTTTTCCGTAGTCTAGACTGCCTATTTTAATAAAAGGAAAAATATAATCCCTTGTAATTTCAAACAAAGCAAAAAATATCACTTGTAATTAATCTATGGACATATTTAATGGTAATCCCATTTGGAAGGATGAATTTGATAAAAAAAATATGGAAAAGAAGGTCATAGTTTAGAAACTAATAATTAGAAATAAGAAATATATAAATAGTGTAATTTACAACGGTATTCATAATAATTATAAATACCGTAGTAATTAGAGGACAAGGATTTATGGACATTAATTACAGATCTAATAGGAAATATATTTGTAATTAATAGAGGATATAAAGGAAATTAGATAAGGGGTTGATTAAGGAAGCTAATATGATATTTATGGAGGAACTGAATACTCATAATAAGTAAGTTTTAAAACTGGTAAGAGATTGAAAGAGATTAAATAAGGGTTTATTAAAGACTATTAATTTTGACATTAATGACCAGCTATGATGATAACGGATATTTATTTGAACTAAGAAGGTTAATGTAACAACCCTAAATTTTGATAACATTATTCAGGAGATTTAATTAGCTTGATTAAATATAAAAATGTAAATGTTAAGTGATAAGGGAATTGAGACTTGAATTAATTAATTAAGGGCCGAGCCTAATATAATAATTAATGGGCTAAAGAATGGTTTTAGCTTAAACAAATTACATAAGAGTATAATTGGAATTTCCGCCCATAACCCTTACCCTTATATATTTTTTTTCCTACCATCATACTTCCCATTCACGTCATTTTTTGAAAACACAAATCACAAGATAAAAGAATGACCGACCATTAAGGAAGAATAAATCAAATTAAAAGCTAAAGAATTAAGCTTAGTGGAAATCAATCTCAATCCAATATCCTTATCTAAATCAAGGTGAATAATAATTCCATCTCTATTAGGTTTTGAATCATATATTTTTGGATTTAAGGGTAAATTTGTTTTTATGATACATTGGATGATGATATGCTTGATTCATAATTTATATGATTTAAACAAGGTTGTTTTAAAGAGACTATGTACGGTTTTAGGATAAAAATGAAATTTAATGATGTTTAAATTCCATGGGAAATTTTTACGTTATGAGAAACAAGATTTTGGAGTTGGGTTTAATTTTGATATTTTTCAAGCTATGGAAAGATTATTATGAATTTTAGAAGGAAAATATGGTTTTTTAGGTTTATAAATTTATTTTTGAAAATATATGAAGAATTTAGGTCTATAATTTTGATATGTAATATAACATGAATAAAGTGAATTTCTGGAATTTTTGAAGATCTTTCCAAAGTGATTTGCTATGCAAATTAAATTATGTTAGAAGAGGGACTTCTTTACAAAATTGGTTTTGTTTAATGGAAGGGCTTAATTAACTTAACTATAGTTTAGATCTAGATTAGCGGCAGTTATTTTTGGAAACGAATTTGAAAAAGGTAAGGCAACCAATCTTGAGTCGACACGTGGCTGGTTAGTTAGAGAAAAGTTTGCTTAAAGTGGTATAAACCTGGTTTTCTCAAAAAATTGGTTCCGCCTACTTTCGAAAGCACCTTTCGACACAAATACTTCCGCCTTTATCTTAGTCAAAACCTACCATGTCGAAACCAATACACAAGGTATCACAAAGATGGTACGTAGTAGATTGGAAGAAGGCAGAAGGTAAGTCGTCAAAAGTATAGCTTCCGAAGTAGTCGAAACCTTGGTTTGTTTTCAAAATGAAAAGTACCTGCCTTTGTCTTTTTTAGCCTTCCATAGAGTCAAAGCATTTGGTTTCGAAAGAGATTTTAAAACATTTCGAAAGAGGTTTTAAAACATTTCGAAAGGGTTTCCATTAACTTAAGTTTGCTGTCAATTAGGTTTCTTTACTTGTGAAAGAATGTTTTGAAAGAAGGGGTTCTGACCTAGTCGAAACCCTTCTGCCTTTCTTTAACCCTTCGATGGTCTTGAAGACATCAATGCTGTCGAAAGGATACATTGTTTTATAAGTTAGAGCCATTAGGGGTTTCGAAGGCAATGGTTTCGAAAGGGGTTTCGATGCCAACCTTCTAATATTTTGCCCAGATGATAAATGCTTTCAAAAGAGATGGTGCCGATGCCAACAAATTTTCCCCAATATTTTTATATGATAAAGGATGGTTTTTAAAGAGATGCTTTCGCCTATATTCACTTTAACCCAAATAATGTTTTAAGTATAAACCCAATGCTTTCGAAAGGGGGACTTTCAATGATTTCGAAAGGGTTATTTCCATTGGTTTCAAAAAGGGTACTTTTAACCGTTTTTGATGATAAGCTTCTAACGGTTAAATATTAATACTTACTACAATCAAAAGGTTTCGAAAGGCATATTTTAAAGTATTAAAAAGCAGGAGGCTAATGTTTTGAAGATGGTTTTTTAAGGCTTTCGAAGGAGGTCATCCTATGAAGTCGAAAGCTAGGTTTTGAAGGTATCGAAAGGTTTTATAACCAAACTCTATTTTTAAAAGGAAAAATCCATGGATATATTAAAGGATTTTTTATAATGGTTTTTATAAGAAGCTATCTTTGACAAAGTAATAGATTAAAGGTATTAACCATGTTTTATTTTAAACCCACAGGCGTGGTATTGCTATGTTGTTATGTTGCTTCTTCAAATATGAATATATTCACTTTAAAGTCGATCCATAACTGCATTTTAGGGATAAAGGATAGAAGAACTAGTTAGGTTAATCCAGCAGTGAACATAAATTGGTTAAACTCCTGAATGAGTAGAACTGCATCCAGGAGGTCAGGAAGACCAGAATGTAGGATGTTAAAATATAAAAGAAAGACATTAGCAGGGACCAATAAGTTCTCAGTAAGCCCATAAAAACGGTATATGGAAAAGATATTAGCAGGGGCCAATAGGTTCATAGTTAGCCTATGAAAACTATGTATAAAGGAAGATGTCAGAAAGATTGGTTTATAGTTAGCCCATGAAAACTATGTATAAAGGAAGATGTCAGAAAGATAGGTTCATAGTAAGCCCATGGAAACTATGATTTGATACTGGCAAAGGCCAGTAGTTTGTAGTTAGCCTATGAAAACAATATCCAGATTGAAATATTGACTGATGTCAATAGGTTCCTTGTCAGCCCAGAAAACCATGGTAAGAAGAAAGAATATTAGAGTCACCAACAGGTTCCTAGTCAACCCATGAAAACTAGGATAAGAGTAAGATATTGGAGTTATCAATAGGTTCATGGTGATTCCATGAAAACTATGTAATTGGATAGGGAGTCCTAAAAGTTTAACTGGTTTTAGTTAGCCCATTAAAACTGATATGTTAATAGTAATCCTAGAAACTATAATTGGGACAGCTAGTCTAAAACGAATGGGGATGGGTAATCCAAAATTGATTCACTTGTTTTGCATATCATCATATTGTACTGTTTGGAATTGATTTAACCATTGTGGATGCAGGAGCATAGTATATGGTTTTATAAAGGATTTGAGATACTAGTGACGGGAAAACTCATTCCGCTAAACAGCGTGGTCTCACTAGATATCTAAATAATTTGAGATAGTAGATTATTATTCATACTAGGCTTTATGTCTGACTCGAAGTTTATGTTTTCTCCTTAAACTCTTGGGTACTCAATTAAATTTGAGTAGTTTGAGAGTTGAGGTTTTCAAGTACCTCTAAAGACGAATAAGCTTCCAGCGACGTGGATGAGGCATGATAGCTATTTATAGTTCTCTTTTCTTTTGATTCCATTGTGGTCTTTGTAATGGTAAAATAGTTATATTGCCAGTATATACTCTGATCATCCAAGGGGGTATCTTCATATGTCGCTCTTGGTGTATGTTGTAATAAATATATTTTCTCTGACGTGATTTGCAAATTTAGGATTATGTAATGAATTGGAAATATGTTGAATTGATTTTGTTTGAAATTTAAATTTTTTTCATAATCATGTGTTTCTACGTATCAATGAATCTAACTTCGCCATATTTGGTCACCGGGGATTAATAACTATGGATGACTACAGTATTCGCAGCTGTTAGTTTTAGGCCTCCAAGTAGGAGGATGTTACAGTTAATTAAGAAAAGTGGGTAATAGTAGAATGACATTCTAGGAATGTCTACCTTAAATTGGTAAGAAGCATTAGGACTCTAACATCATTAACGCCAGTAATGATTAAGGGTAGCTTCCAGCAAAATTTTCTTTCAGAGTTTTGGGTTGAAATTGCTAATTGTCTCCTTTAGGAAAAGTGTTTAATATGGTATAAGGCATATTCTTGTTTATCGCTATGTTGATTTTAGGGATGGGACTAGGTCGCTAAATAAATATATATCGAGGAACATCGTAAATAAGAAGATTTCATAAAGACTCTTAACTACTGATAAATCGAAGATAAGATAGGAAATAAGTAAGGAAATTAGGTTATAATGCTTTAAAACCAAAACTTGTAGAGTGTCAGCATTCACCCGAATGTGATAAGTTGTATAAGGACATGTGGAGAATTCTCTAATTGGTCAAGGATGAAGAGAGAGTCACTGAATTTCTCTCTAGATATTTGACATGCCAAAGAATTAAAGCTAAGCAAGGCAAGCTTGGAGGATTTTCATTACCATTGGAGATTCTGACTTAGAATTGAGAGCATAAATCGATGGACTTTATGGATAGGTTGCCAAGGACTGAAGAGGTCAACGATGCTATTTAGGTTGATTCATTTTATTCCCGTTAGGAATAGTAGGATTGCAACATTTCTAGCATAGAGTTATGTCAAGGAAGTAGTGTGATACATGGAGTTCAAGTTACTATTCTTGTGATAGAGACCCTTTGTTCACTAGTGAATTCTAGAGGGGTTCACAATCTGCTTTGGAAATGACTTTAAATTTAGAAGAATTGCTGAGAGCTTGCATCATGCATTTTGGAGGAAGTTGATAAGGTAGAAGTGTCTTAGACGGCAAATGAAGACCGCACAGGATTATTAGGAGTTCTATGTTTATAGGTAAAGAAAGGGATTTAAGTATTTAGTTGGGAATATGGTATTCATTAAGGTTTTCCCTCTTAGAAAGATTATAAGGTTTAGTATATTTGGGAAGTTGGCACCCTGGTTCATTAGGCCTTTCCCGATTTTAAAGAGGGCAGGGAAACTTTTTATTGGGTGGAGCTACCGGACTAGTTAGCGTGAGTCCATGACGCCTTTCATGTTTCATACTTAAGGAAATGTCTGCATGACATTGCCTCTGCAGTAGAGCCAGATCAGTAAATTGGTATTGAAACGAAGCTCATTGTCGCCCATGATGCCACCGCACGCATTGTGGATCACGGTATTAAGAGGCTTTGTAAAAAAGGTGTTGGAATAGTTTGAGTTCAATGGAGAGATAACCCAATAGAAAGCACATGGAAAACCATAGAAAAGACGAATGTTTCTCATCTCAAGCTTTTCTCTGGCAAACTTTTCTATCCAAAAATATAGGTATTTGTTTGCATCGTAGTTGTTAGGATGGATGGTAGGAGATGGTTGCCACATTTTTTACTGTTATTTTTGCACTCATATAGAATTTCATGTATATTTATGATGCTTACATACAGGCCTATATGTCATGACCTTGCACTCACGCTAGGATTGAGTTCACATATAGTGTGTTTGCATATATAACCATATTGCATTTTTGGTTAAGTAGTTGGTTGTGTAAATTATTATAGATAAATTATTTGTATAACATGGTTGTTGAGTGTGCGTTACACTATCTTCCTTTGGTGATTTCAGGGGCACAATCCTTTTTAAGAGATGGAGAATGTAACACGTCGTAAAATTGAATAAAAAATTAAGTAATAAGATTAAAATGGAAATTTTGTAAATGTCTGAATTTGACCACAGAAGTTGCACCATTGTGTTCGTGGCGATTTTCTAATAGATTTCCATATATAATATGTTGAAACCAAAGTTCAAACGGAGAAGTTATGGATGTTTGAAGTTTTTGAATTTAAAATAATTCAAACAAGTTTAAATTTATAATTTTAAATATTAGAATTTTGAAAAGTTTAAAATTTTAATTTAAATAATTAACGTTAAGGGTTACTTATTTTTTAATTAAGCATCAGAGTTAACAATAACGTAATGAATTAATTAAATAATAAATATAATAAAACAGAAATAAATATTCACAGTCAAAAGGCATGGATCGGTTGATCGCCTAGAAATAAGCAGTCGACCACCTATAGGTGAGCGGTCGACCGGTGGAGTGTTGTAGGCTATGGTTTTGTTATTTTAACAATCTAGATTTTATTATTTTTAATCTGATGGTTCTAGTTCCTTCTTACCTCTATAAATAGACCCCTAAAACAACACCCCCCTTTCACTTTTCCTCATAAAATTCTGTAGCAACTGTGAAATTCTATCAAAATCTTTCCCCTAAGGGTTTCAAAGGATGTAAATATTCTGGTAAGTAATTCTAATTTCTAACCTTTAACTTAAATTAAATTCTCAATCTTTCTCCTCTCTATCTTTCAATTTTTGAAATTAAATCTATATATACAATCTATTTGTTGTATGCTCAAAATGGGGAAGATCTAACAAAGAATTAGAAGCGGTATAAATCTGATCTCATATTCTTCTTCTTTAGATTCCAAAATCAGATAGGATTTTCAAGTAAGAGATTTATATGTTTAATTTTTTTGACTTCTGATTCTATTTCTCTCTAGTTTCTGATTTTGGATCTAATTTCTATATACAATTCACTTTTTTGTATATTCCAAAAGAGGGAGATCTAAAAAGGGAATTAGGCGTAGTGGAATCAAATCTAGTTAGGAAGTAAATAATTATTTGGGAGTGGAAATATCATATTTTTAACATTTTTGTGATTGAATAGTATTCATTTGGATTTGAAGTATGCCTTGGGAAATTCTGGTAAAAAAAACATAACATCTAAAATCCTTAAAATTTCCTAAATAAATGTAAATCTTTGAATAAATTGGAATTTCAATTGTTTTATATTAATATAGTAGAACCAGATCTGTGTTGAGATTTAAGAAATTTATAATCTATCCCACTTCATCTCTTTTGATTTCTTTTGTAGCGTTAAAGGATTCCAAAAATAAAGTTAGAAATGATGTGCAAGTATGATTTTTGATTATTTGTAGTTTATTCTGCCTATTTCTGCAAAATAAAGTATGAATTCCTTTTTCACTCCAATGTGATAATTACAAAAGTTGGATAGAATATAAAATGTTTAAATCGTAAAGTTTGTCCCTAAATAGAGGAGTTAATTCTATTATATTAATATGAGATAAGTTTGGTATCCTTTTTGTTTTCAAGTCAAGATGTTGGCTAAGGATATTAGTTGTTCTTTTGTTTGGAGTTTGAGACTTGAATGAGTTTTGACATTTAAATTAATAAGCGTTTTCTTTACATGTGATTGGAAACGTTTTATTCGAATTTCATACGTGCGCATGTGTATGTATAATATTAACGTATTGATTATTAAAGTAATGATAACGTAACGATTATAGCATATTAAATGCATAGATTAGAATTAATTGGGTAGTAAATATCATTGATTTCTTAGGATGATAGTTAACGCAAATTAGGGAATTAATCGCTAACTAGAGGTGTAATAAGGGGTCATCTTATATAGCCTCAATTATTAATCGTATAGAATGGTATATGTATAAAATTAGTATACATATAAAGTATGAATAAGTTGTAGGGATATGAGGTCAGTCCAAAGTTACATGGAAGTCTGTCCAGTTAAATTCTGTCTACCAGCGATGTGGCTTTGTAGTTTGATGTGAGATATCGCCTATAATAAATATTCCTAGTGGATGTTAGGTTAGTCCTAATTTTGTAGGGTAAATCTACCCAGCTCAACTGGCTACAAGTACTTATGAATAGTCAGATTAATCTGATATGTTTGGTTAGGTTATGGGCCATAAGTTACGTTATTGGTACGATAGAAGAAATCTTTAAGAGGGGTCCGCTTCGGGTAAAAGGTATTAAGTGGTTATGGTAGGGTCTGCCATTTTCTTAGGAGAAGTATTAAATGAACTGATGGGGTATCTTGCGATTCCGGTTAGTGAGAACCATGTAGGAACCAACCTTGGGTTATGTCTTAAATGAAGGATACCTCCCTATTTTATAGGCTTTAAATGATCGGAATCGGCTTAAGTTCCCAGGAAATAGGTATCAAGTGGTTTGGGATTTTCGCTTTCACATTGTTCACGGTAGTTATGTTAGAATTTGGAAGTGGTTTAGATACTAGTGACGAGGACCATCCTATTTTATAGGTATTAATGGTTAGAGACTGCCTAATCTCTAATAAAGCGTGTTTATTGGTTAGGGTGCATTTTCTTGCATCATTGATGTTAGTTGTGTTGAGTTTTAGAATTGGACTGGAAAGGGCTTACAGTTAAAGTTATTAGTATGGTATATTTTTAAATAACCTAGAAATATTTTTATCTAAATAAAATTCTCTAAGTACAATTACGATAAAGCTTGAGATTTTCATTTCAATAAACATTTATTGTTCTGACCCACTACTCATTACAACATACAGCTTAGAGGTGACAATGCTGATTTCGAAGATGAAGGTGCATATGAAGACTTATGGCAGTTATCAATCCATTTATGCTTTTTAAATGTTTTTAGTATACCCATTTTAGATAATTATGTTATTTTGAATATTGTACTGTAGAGGCTTTATGTAAACAGGTTATGTTTATCAAATGGTTTCCTTTTATGAAATGGGTACTTGTTTTAGATATTATATTTTGTCCATTCTGTTTTGAATTCTGACAGTATAGATAGATAGCTTTATATACCGTGTATTGTTTCAATTTTATCAACTTAACAACTCATCTTGAGATGGGCCAAAGATTCGACGGGCTACTATTTGGTCAAATTAGGTCCGTTTCGAGGAGTGTTGCTACAATATTCTTGGTTACTTGCTTGCAAATAATAGTAGGAAAAGAACATCATTTAACTTGATTAAACAATTCATGAAAATGTTTCACTGCAAGCTCAACTGCCTCTTCTTCCTTAACTGTTGGAACTCCGTTGATAGTTATATGGCCTACCCAATTATTAAGATGTCTTCTTCTTGTCATTTTAGCATAGAAAAAGGATGTATTATCATCTCCCAAAAGCAGCCAATCACACTTAGACTTTTGTTTCATATTTATAACTTCCAACATAATCGCCTTTTCTAGTTTCTTTTCCATTCTCTAAGTTGAAGCTTTATTCCCCCCTCGTCCATTCTGTAGTTGGAACTACAATTTGGCTCCTATCTAAATTTCTCTACTTCTTTCTATGTGTCGTTTTGCCTTTACTCCATTCTCTAAATTTTTCTCTGAAGCTTTTCTATTTTTGGAGCAATCTATATAATGATCTACCATCAACATAATAACTCCACCCCTCCTTTACCTTGGCATTGTACTCATCACACAAATAATAGTGGTTCATATACTTGAAAGCCTTGATCGATTTATAGATTTGCACTTCCATTGACACTATAATTGACATATGATCGCTGACTTCAGAAGGCAAGAAATTAGTGCTAAAATGATGAAATTTGTTTATCCATGGTAGATTAACAAGAACTCTACCAAGTTTAGAGAGAATGTTCTTTTCTGGTCCTGACCATTAAGAAAACCGATATCCTTGTATAGGTGATTCTATCACCACTGTGGCATGCAAAAATTTATCAGTTTCTTCCAATATACTAAACGACACTCTACTACCACCCTATTTCTCATCACATCTTCTAATGCAGTTGAAATCTTCTAAAATTATCCATGGTCTGAAAACAATCATGGAATTTTCTAATATATCATACCATAATTTCTCCCTAAGGACTTCTGAATTATGATCCTAGACATATGTAAAATTACAGATCGACCCACCCAAATTCTTTAATTCAATTATGATGTGTTGATCACTCATGCTTATTACATTAATATCCCATACATTGCTATTATAAATTATCAGGATACGACATTTAAAATAACATCCTACATTACCCACGATCTACCAATTTTCCTCCAGTTTCCTCTTAAAATCCCCAATCTCAGCAAAAGTTAGCTTATTTTCAAGAATACCTACACAATCTACTCCATGAAAATAAATTAATTTCTTCAACTTTGCTAGTCTATTGGTTTGTTAAAACCAAAACTTACATTCCAACTTAGTAGAGTCATTTATTAGAGTTGTTACGGCTCCTTAACTCCCTGCCTTGAAAAATGGCCCTTTTCATCTCCTCTTGTTTCATGTTATGATTTTCCATTGCAGATTCTTTTTAACTAGTGGCTCTGTTTAGATTGGTTCAAATTTCTTAGGTTTCCTGGCGAGGCTCTTGGGATTGTCTACTTTAGCATTATCTTCCTCTACCTGCAAATCCTTTGTTCTCCAAGCTCTCATTGAATACATGACCGGTATTCCTTTTAAAATTTTATCAATTAGTTTATTACAAGAATTAATGTTGGAATCGAAAGAAACAGTGGATGGTTTAAGAGAGGAAGTAGATTTTTTAATGTTTGATGATGACTTATGCCCAATACATGCATTTAACAAAGTGTATTGGGTAGTTGGACTTAGAGTTGCCCCCTGTTCCTTAGCAAGTGAGGACCCACTTTGCCCACTCTTCATCGCTTTGGTCAGAATAACCCTGCCATCCTGAGACCGCTCCTTGCTTTTTGATTTAAGTATAGTCGTGTCTTCATTGCTTGCCTCCAATGACATATCCTCGCCGGTCTTGTTATCCCTATTTGAATGATTCGTTGAAGCTTTATCTACTACCTGAAGTACAACAAGACTATCCCGAGCCTTTGCCTCTACCTTGAAACTATTGGATGTTTCCCCACATTCTTGTAGGTTATTTAAGTTTCCTATCTGGTTTCCAGCATCCTTCAAAATTTGTTTCTGTTATACGTCTAGTATACCAAAACAGAGAATAATCAAATATAAACTCGTCGCACAAGTTTATAACTCAGATTTCCACTACACTGGAATTCTGTAGTAAATATTATAACAATATGAACGTTGTAAATGAATTACAACAACAGCGTTATACTATTTTGAATAAACAGTATAACAAAATAGAAGAAAGAATTGAGAATTCTAACCGGATAATGTCTGAGGCTCGTCGTAACGATTTCCTTAAGAATTTTATTAAAAAATTCTCCCAAGATACAACAGACGTAATCTGCACGAGATTGTGATGTGTATAATCTTCTGTGTGATAGGACTGAAGATGATTTTAAGAGATGAAGGGACAGAAGAGATTGTTCGGTTTGGAAAAATTGAGTGAGGAAAGTGATCAGGTTTCCTCCTTATTTATAGTTGAATTCCCAACTGCTGCATCCGTTGGAAAAAGCCGCATCTCTTCATTTGCAATGTCAAAAAAGCGTTACTGTTCGCAACAGTCACTTCCTTTCATTTGCAACGCTGCAGAACTGTTGCTGTTTGCAACAGTCACGACCGTTCATTTGCAACGGTCCAGAAGTGTTGCTGTTTGCAACAGTCACTTCCTTTCATTTGCAACGCTCCAGAACCGTTGCTGTTTGCAACAGTCGCGTCCGTTCATTTGCAACGGTCCAGAACTGTTGCTGTTTAAAACGTCGCATCTCTTAAAAAACCTGCATCTATTCAAACAGTAAAACTGTTCACTTTTATTTCCCAAAAATATAACCGGGTCGGGTCCGCTCATATTAGACCCGCACCCGCACCCGGCCCGTTTCGGTCGGTCGGACGGGCGGGCGGCGGCGCGCGCGTGTGTGTTAGTCCATGGCCATATAGGTCCTCCCCCTCGCACAAAATATACTTGACCCTAAGGGCCAATATCGGGGATGAGAGTATATAATATATACAAGAAAATGGACATATTTTTGGTGATGTGGGATATATCTCATTCACCATCTAAAAGGAATTCCAACAATCCCCCACATGAATGATGATATATATCTCCCCCACACAAAGTGTAATATTACACAGTTCATGTGAAAATAATGTTGTATCGAGGATAAGTAGATATTTCACTTTGAACTTTTCCTAGTTAAAACTTATCGGATATACTTGGCTAATCGGTGAATTATTTCATCTTGAACCGTCAGCCGTTATTGTATAACCAGACAATAAGCGTTACGAAGCATTATTTCCCTTCACATCCAATCTCTTGGTTGTGTTCATTTTGGTCCTGAACAATTTTTGGTTCTGCGAGTGTTTTTAGAGAATAAAAGCCTTTGAATATTCTCATAGAGCCGACCCAGCTCACACTAACATAGGTGATCGCAACCATTAAGAGTATCCTACATATACCCCACTTGTTATTGTCAAGATATGGTCATCATTAAAAAACATAGTTTTAACCTTTAAATACCTCTGTAGGCATGCATTTATATTTTGCACCATAGGAATGGAGTTGGACTATGTCCACGTAAATGCATTACGTCTTGAGTTATTCAGAACTGGTTTGCCTATTGATCCTAGTCCGTGGGATCTCCAGTTGCTAGGATAGGTTTCCGTATAAGATAACTCTTGATGGTTTAGGCTTTTAAGCCCATTCCCCTCGATGCGCAGTCAATTTTCTCTCTTGATAAACCTTTAGTTAATGGATCCGCTAGGTTATCATTTGTTCTCACATAATCTATGGAAATAGTTCCATTTGAGAGTAACTGCCTAACTGTATTATGGCGTCGACGAATATGTCGTGACTTTCCATTATACACAAAGTTTTGCGCTCTGCTTAGCGCTGCTTGGTTATCACAGTGTATGCATATGGCCGGTATAGGTTTAGGCCAAAAAGGAATATCTTCTAAAAAGTGACGAAGCCATTCTGCTTCTTCGCCTGCTTTATCTAATGCAATGAACTCTGATTCCATAGTGGATCGAGTTATGCATGTTTGCTTAGTAGATTTCCATGACACCGCTGCCCCTGCTAGGGTAAAGACATAACCACTCGTTGATTTTGATTCCTCTGAATCTGCAATCCAGTTTGCATCACTATATCCTTCTAAGACGGCAGGATATTTTCCATAATGTAAGGAATAGTTAGTGGTATTTTTTAAATATCCAAGCACTATTATTAGTGCTTTCCAGTGTTCCTTCCCTGGATTGCTTGTATACCTGCTCAATCGACTTACTGCATAAGCTATATCTGGTCTTGTGCAATTCATGAGATACATGAGACATCCTATTACACGAGAATATTCCAGCTGCATTACACTCTCATTAGTGTTTTTGTGCAGTACTTCTGATGGATTAAAAGGTGTATTTACTCCTTTAATTTCAAAATTTTGAAATCTTTCAATCACTTTGTCTACATAGTGTGACTGAGACAATTCAATTCCATTAGGAGTTCTTATTATTTTGATTCCCAAAATAACGTCTGTAACTCCTAAGTCTTTCATATCGAAATTGCTAGTTAACATTTTCTTTATGGTCTCTATGACTTGAGTATTTGGACCAAATATTAGCATATCGTCTACATATAGACAAATCAGCACATATGATTGTCCAATTTGTTTATAATAAACACACTTATCGCATTCATTTATACGAAAACCATTTCTTATCATGACACTATCACATTTTTCGTGCCATTGTTTTGGAGCTTGTTTTAGTCCGTATAATGATTTTACTAATCTACAGACTTTGTTTTCATTTCCTTTGGAAATAAATCCCTCAGGTTGCTCCATGTAAATCTCCTCATCGAGATTTCCATTTAAGAATGCTGTTTTTACATCCATCTGATGAATCTCTAGATTATAGATGGATGCAATTGCTATTAACATTCTTATAGAGGTTATTCGTGTTACCGGCGAATATGTATCAAAAAAGTCTACTCCTTCTTTTTGACGATATCCTTTGGCTACTAATCTGGCTTTATACTTGTCGATAGAGCCATCTGCTTTCATTTTCTTTTTGAAAATCCATTTGCAGCCAATTGGTTTTATTCCTGGTGGAATATCAACAATTTCCCAAGTTTTATTACTTAGAATTGAATCAATCTCACTTTGGATTGCTTCTTTCCAACATGAGGATTCAGAAGATGACATTGCTTCCTTGTACGTTTGAGGTTCGTGTTCTAACATATAAGTTAAAAAATCCGAACCAAATGTTTTGGAAGTTCTTGCCCTTACGCTTCTTCTTGGTTCAACCTCCTCGTTGTCCTGATGAGTTTCATCTTTACATGTCTCATCTCTGTTATCTCTTGTCCTTTTTGGGAAAGGATTTCCATCGTTTCTTTTATGTGGGAACGCATCTTCAAAGAACGAGGCATCTCTTGATTCCATGATTGTATTTACATGAATATCATTTATATCAGACTTGAATACCAAAAATCTGTAGGCACTACTATTTTGGGCTGGCCCAAGATAATAACAATCTACTGTTTTTGGTCCAAGTTTGACTCTCTTGGGAGGCGGAACAGGAACTTTTGCCAAGCACCCCCACACTTTGAGGTATTTAAAGCTTGGTTTGTGTCCTTTCCATATCTCATATGGAATTGTTCCCGTTTTATTGTGAGGAACTTTGTTTAATATGTGATTAGACATATTTAAGGCTTCCCCCCACAAGTTCGTCGGCAGACCAGAAGTTAAAAGCATGGCAGTAATCATGTCTTTTAACGTTCTATTCTTCCTCTCGGCTACACCATTTTGTTGTGGTGAATATGGAGCCGTTGTTTGATGAATTATTCCATTTTCTTCACAGAATTGTTCAAATGGTGATTCATACTCTCCACCTCGATCAGATCTTAATATCTTGATCTTTTTATTTAACTGATTTTCTACCTCAGCCTTGTATTTTATAAACGCTGTTATTGCTTCATCTTTACGATTTAAAAGATATACATAGCAATATCGCGTATAATCGTCAATGAAAGTAATGAAATACTTTTTCCCACCTCTTGTAGGTAGTGATTTGAAATCACATAAATCTGTATGTACCAAACCTAATGGTTCGGTGCTTCTGTCAACAGATTTAAACGGTTGTTTGACCATTTTTGCTTCTACACATGTCTCACATTTGTAGTTCTTATCTACTTGGAAATTTGGAATCAATCCCAAGTTTGATAATTTCTTCATTTTTCGAAAATTTATGTGTCCTAATCTATCGTGCCATAGTAAAATTTCGTGTTCAAGCAAATAAGAAACTTCAATTTTATTAATAGCACAATCAGAATACATAGTTTTATTGCCGATAACGGCTACATTTGCCTTAAATAGGCCATCACATAAATATCCCCTTCCTATATATATTCCAGCTTTGGACAGAACCATCTTGTCTAACTCAAACACCATCTTGAATCCCTTCTTTGATAGGACTGCACCAGAGATGAGATTCTTGCGTATGTCTGGAACATGGAGCACGTCATTCAACTTAACAGTTTTTCCAGAAGTAAACTTGAGGATTACTGTGCCACTGCCTTCGATCATGGAAACTGCAGAATTACCCATGTAGAGTTTTTCTTCGTGATCGAATTTCTGATATGTACAAAACATGGATTTGTCAGAACAAACATGACGAGTAGCACCTGTATCTACCCACCATTGGTTAGGATTCTGAACCAGATTGCATTCAGATACCACCGCCGAGAAGTTTGACTCGTCTACTTCCATGTTATCCACTATATTTGCCTCTTTATTGTGTTCCTTCTTGTGTCTGCAATCTTTAGCGGCATGTCCAACTTTTCCACAAACCCAACATTCGCCATTAAACTTCTTGGTTCGTTTGTTGTCTTTTGGTTTGTTGTCTTGAGCTTTCCTTTTCTTCTGGAAACTCTTCTTTTTGTTTTTGGTCTTCGACCCTTCAGCCACAAATGCCTCCTCGCTTGGTTTTGTAACTGCACGGTTGTCCGCCTCGATTTTTAATCGGACTATGAGATCCTGCAAAGAGATTTCCTTCTTTTTATGCTTTAGATAATTGCGGTAATCTCTCCACGACGGCGGTAGTTTTCCCGTGATGGCTTCGACCAGAAATGATTCTCCAACCTTATGACCTTCCGCCTCGAGTTCATGAATGATGATTTGCAGTTCATGCAGTTGAGCGGTTACTGGTTTGGAGTCAACCATCTTGTAGTCCATGAATTTGTCTACAATAAACTTCTTAAGACTGATATTCTGCGTCTTGTATTTTGCGGTAAGTGCATTCCAGAGTTCTTTTGACGTCTTTAAAGGCTGATATACTTTGTATAGCACCTTGTCGAGACAATTCAGAATATAGTTTCTGCATAAAAAATCGGAATGCTTCCACATATTCACCTCTGCTTCCTTGCTTGTTGCAGGAATCGGTTCCTCCTTGTCGAGGTACTTTTGTAGACCGAGCGTGGTGAGATAAAATAACATCTGATTCTGCCATGTCAAGAAATCATCACCATCTCCCTTGAATGGTTCAGGTCTGTTGTAAGTAGTATTCTTTGAAAATTCTACGGTTGCCATCTCTGTTTTAGTAAGAAAACAGTAAAATTCTTAAGATGTTATACGTCTAGTATACCGAAACAGAGAATAATCAAATATAAACTCGTCGCACAAGTTTATAACTCAGATTTCCACTACACTGGAATTCTGTAGTAAATATTATAACAATATGAACGTTGTAAATGAATTACAACAACAGCGTTATACTATTTTGAATAAATAGTATAACAAAATAGAAGAAAGAATTGAGAATTCTAACCGGATAATGTCTGAGGCTCGTTGTAACGATTTCCTTAAGAATTTTATTAAAAAATTCTCCCAAGATACAACAGACGTAATCTGCACGAGATTGTGATGTGTATGATCTTCTGTGTGATAGGACTGAAGATGATTTTAAGAGATGAAGGGACAGAAGAGATTGTTCGGTTTGGAAAAATTGAGTGAGGAAAGTGATCAGGTTTCCTCCTTATTTATAGTTGAATTCCCAACTGCTGCATCCGTTGGAAAAAGCCGCATCTCTTCATTTGCAATGTCAAAAAAGCGTTACTATTCGCAACAGTCACTTCCTTTCATTTGCAACGCTGCAGAACTGTTGCTGTTTGCAACAGTCACGACCGTTCATTTGCAACGGTCCAGAAGTGTTGCTGTTTGCAACAGTCACTTCCTTTCATTTGCAACGCTCCAGAACTGTTGTTGTTTGCAACAGTCGCGTCCGTTCATTTGCAACGGTCCAGAACTGTTGCTGTTTAAAACGTCGCATCTCTTAAAAAACCTGCATCTATTCAAACAGTAAAACTTTTCACTTTTATTTCCCAAAAATATAACCGGGTCGGGTCCGCTCATATTAGACCCGCACCCGCACCCGGCCCGGTTCGGTCGGTCGGACGGGCGGGCGGCGGCGCGCACGTGTGTGTTAGTCCATGGCCATATAGGTCCTCCCCCTCGCACAAAATATACTTGACCCTAAAGGCCAATATAGGAGATGAGAGTATATAATATATACAAGAAAATGGACATATTTTTGGTGATGTGGGATATATCTCATTCACCATCTAAAAGGAATTCCAACAGTTTCTGTATACTAGATAGTTGCTCTATCGCCTCTTCCACATTCTTTAATGTTGTTTCTACAATTTGTGCTTCCTTTCCTATTTCTGTACCAAGTTCCTCGATCTCCCTACCCTCTTTTGGTTTAGAAAAAAATCAAATTCTTGATAGAGGAAGAATGAAAATCAGATTCTGAACAGAGTAAGAAGATAGAGAAAAGTAAAAAATGTTTTATTCATATTTAGGTTCTGCACGCAGATTACAATTATTACCACATATATTAATACGAATGTCGGCTGTACAAAGTAGGTAAAAGACTATTTTTACATATTTTATTACACACTCATACACCCCCTCAAGCTAGATCTGAGAAACAAGGCCAAGCTTGAAGCATAACTCTTGATGTTGTTTTGTTGGAAGTGCTTTGGTGAGCAGATCCGCATGTTGCAAATGACTTGGAACATGAACTGTTGTCAGAAAACCTTCTTCAACTTGTTCTCTTACATAGTGATAGTCTCTTTTAATGTGTTTTGTCCTCTCATGATATGCTGGGTTGTGAGCAAGAAACTCAGCTGATCTATTGTCACAAAACATGGCAACTGGTGTAGGAAAATGCACCTTAAGATCTTCCAAAATCCCAGCAACCCAAACAAGTTCACTGGCCGTAGCAGACATACTTCTATATTCCGCTTCTGTAGAAGATTTGCTAACTGTTTTCTGCTTTTTAGTCTTCCATGAGACCAAATTATCACCCAAATACACACAATATGCACTTAATGATCTGCTAGAAAACTGGCATCCACTCCAATCTGCATCCGAATATCCACTTAAGTATAAAGATGAATCTGAAGTATAAAACAAACCAATATCTGAGGTAGATTTCAAATACTTCACAATATGAACAGCAGCCTGAAAATGTGGTTCTCTTGGACAACTGAGAAACTGAAACAAGTGTTGCACCGAGTATGATAAATCGGGTCTGGTGATGCCCAAGTACAGCAGTCTTCCAATCAGTTTTCTGTATATTTCGGGTTCACTTAGAATAGTGCCATCATCAGTTGAAAGTTTCAAACCAGTCGGTAAAGGTGTAGAAACTCTTTTACTATTCTCCAACCTCATTGAACTAACAATGTCTTTTATGTATTTCTTTTGAGATAAAAACGTGCCAGATGAAGGGCTCATAACTTCAATTCCCAAAAAATATTTCAATGTGCCAAGATCTTTAATAGTGAAGGCTGTATCCAATTCCTTTTTTATCTCATCTATTTGCTGTTGACTGGTACCAGTTAACAGCATATCATCAACATAGATGAGTATCACTATGAATTCAGCATCTAAGCTTCTAGTAAAAAGAGAATAATCTTGGGTAGATTGACAGAAACCAGCTGATTTCAAAAATTTGCTTAATTCTTTGTTCCACTGTCTTGAAGCCTGTTTTAACCCATACAAAGATCTTTTCAACTTGCATACTTGACCAGATTTGCATTTTTTATAACCAGGAGGTGGCTTCATATAGAGTTCTTCATCAATATAGCCATGAAGAAAAGCATTATTTATGTCAATTTGACATAATGGCCATTTCTTAACAGTAGCTAATGCTACTATTATTCTCACAGTTGCTAGTTTAGCAACAGGAGAAAATGTGTCCTTGAAATCCTTTCCAGGCACTTGCTGATAACCGATAGCCACAACTCTTCCTTTCAATCTTTCCACATTCCCATCAGGCTTCAACTTTGCTTTATATACTCACTTAGATCCTATAGCCTTTTTTCCTTTAGGTAAATCTGTAATTTCCCAAGTATCATTGGCCTCTAAAGCCTCTATTTCTTTATCCATGGCTTCAACCCAGCCTGAATGATCTTTGGCAGTGTTGTATGAGGCTGGTTCAAAAACTTTCATAACATTTGCAATAAAAGGTACGAAGGTGTGGTCTATGATGGAAATAACTGCATTTGAAAAATGTTTGAAAGACTGACCAGAAAGTTTACATTCATAATCTTTGAACTTTAGTGGAGCTTTGATATTTCTGGTGGATTGCCTTTTTTGATTTTCTGGTGGATTGCCTTTTTTGATTAGGAATGACAGGAATAGAAGGAGTAGAAATAATATTGTCCAAAGGAATTGAAGATCTGACAATATCAGGAGTAGATGAAGGCAAATATTGAGGAACATGAACTTCATTGGAAATTTCAGTTTCATGTTGCATAGTCTCAAATGTGTTCGGTTCAAGAGAGTAATTTAAATCAAGAACATCATAATCATTTCCCGAAATGACAGGAACAGATGGAACATATTTTTTCTTTGAAGAATTGAGAAATGGAAAAATATTCTCTTGAAAAACAACATGTCTGGAAACAAGGATTTTTTGAGTAGTTAGATCATAAACTTTATACCCCTTTTGAGCATAAGGATATCCTATGAAAACACATTTGTTTCCCTTAGGATCAAACTTATCTTTTCCGTTGTCCCCATTTGGAATAAAACATTGACTTCCAAACACCCTCAAATGATCATATGTTGGTTTTTCTCCTGTTAACACTTCATAAGGAGTCTTCCAATCAAGAATAGGGGTAGGTATTTTATTTATCAAGTAAGTAGCAGTAAGAATACACTCACCCCAAAACTTCTTTGGCATGTTAGCATGAATCCTTAATGCTCTAGCAACTTCAACTAAATGCCTATGTTTCCTTTCAACCCTTCCATTTTGTTGAGGAACACCAACCACACTTCTTTGATGAACTATGCCTTTTCTAGCAAAAAACTCACTACACTCTTTGTTAATGATTTCAGTGCCATTGTCTGATCTAATTTTTTTTAATGGTTTTCCCAAATTGATTCTCTATCAAAGCAAAGAAATCAGTAATAGTTTTGAACACTTGATTCTTATTATGTAACATAAATGTCCAAGTAGTCCTACTATGATCATCCAACATAGTCAAGAAATAAGATGCTCCACTCATTGTACAAACTCTAAATGGCCCCCAAAGATCAAAATGAACCAACTCAAAAATAGTAGAGGCTTTACTGCTACTTCTTGAAAAAGGAAGTTTATGAAATTTTGATTGAAAACATACATCACAATCAAAATCATTTACATTATTGCAACTACAATCATTAATACGTTTCATTCTACTCATAGAAGCATGTCCAACTCTAGCATGAATCAAAGCAACATCAACTTTCACAACATTTACAACATTATTCGTTACAGAATTATCAACTATCACAGTATTAGTTGATCTAATCTTGCTGTTTATTCCACTATGTATAGATTTAGAAATACCTGTCATCTTCAAGTAATACAACTGTCCAACTTTCCTTCCAGTTGCTAGATATTGTTTAGTAGTAAGGTCCTGAAAGAAACATTCAGTTGAATTGAATGTCGCGTTCAGATTATTACTATCTATAAGCCTTCCAACAGACAACAAATTGTACTTAAACTCTCTAATCAACATCACATCTTTCAAAAACAAACCAGATTCAAGAACTATATCACCTAATTCATTCACATGCTTAAAAGACCCATCAGGTAAACAGACAGGAATGTGATTTGTTAACTTTTTCTTAGTTATGAACATGCTATCATTGTATGTCATATGGTCAGTGGCACCAGAGTCAACAATCCAACTATCACCATATACCATGTTAGAAGATATATGTGTGTTAGAATTATTACCTGCACTATTAGCAAAAGCTCCTGAACTGCCACTTGCTTCTACAGAACTTTGCTTTCCTGGCATAGCCTTCATAATCTGCTTGCATATGGCATTCATCATAGAGGGGTCAAGTTGCATCTGTGAACCGGAATCTCCCTCACAATCACCATCCAAAGGAGTGTCAGACGTTCCCGATCCATTGTTAGTATTGATATGAGCAGCAAGCTTGCCAATGCCTCCATTCTTCTTGTTAGGATTCTTCCACCAGTCTGGATATCCAATCAGTTTAAAACACTGATCTCTTGAGTGGCCCTTATTCTTGCAGTGATCACAGAACCTATCTGCTTTATCTTTCTTCCAATCCTTCTTCATACCACTATTTTGACCAGAGAATTTAATGTTTCCTCGGTTCATTGTCTTCTGAAGTTTCTGTGCAGCCAAAGCACTCATCTCTGCGCTACCCTCAACCATACCACTAATCTCCTTTTGTTTCTCAACTTGTTGCAATATGGAGAATGTTTTGTTTACAGTAGGAATAGGATCCATAGATAAGACATTTGTGATAGTGTTATCAAAACCACTATTTAGCCCTAGCAACAATTGCATCACCTTCTCCTCAGATTCAAACTCAGTAAGTTTTTAAAAAAATTTGCAAGAACAAGAACTTAGAGCACCACACTCACAGCTAGGGAAATTCCTTAACTCTTTCAGTTTATCCCATAAGTTTTTCATCTTGTTATAATACTGCAAAATTGTTAAATTCTGTTGCCTAAGCCCTTCCAATTCCTTTTTGAGCTGATACACCTGAGGTCCATTAGTTTGTCCAAATCTCTCTTGAATATCATTCCATAAATCTTCTGCGGAATTCACTAGACTAAAGTTCTCTGAAATCTCTGGTTTCATAGAACTCAGAATCCAACCAATCACCATGTAATCACAACGAATCCATTGTTGATACGTAGGATCGCTAGAACTAGGTTTCTTGACAGATCCCTCAATAAAACCTAACTTGTTCTTTGCGCCCAAAGCACGTTTAACATTTTTCGACCAATTAAGAAAATTATCGCCATTAAAAACAACGGAAACTAGCGAAGTATTCGAGTTGTCAGAAGACGCCAAAAACAACGGATTACTGAAGCAATTACCTTGATTTTGGCTCCTCTGATTGTTTTGTTCGGAGTTACAAGAATCCTCTTCAATTATTGCCATATCTGGCTCTGATACCAAGAAAAAATCAAATTCTTGACAGAGGAAGAATGAAAATCAGATTCTGAACAGAGTAAGAAGATAGAGAAAAGTAAAAAATGTTTTATTCATATTTAGGTTCTGCACGCAGATTACAATTATTACCACATATATTTATACGAATGCCAGCTGTACAAAGTGGGTAAAAGACTATTTTTACATATTTTATTACACACTCATAGGTTTCTATCCTTACTGAATATGATCTGCCTACCCAGATGCTTTAATTGCAAATAATCTCTCATGGCCTGCTAAATTTATTCCCTTCACCTCTATTTCTTCTTTTTATGCTTTTTCTGTGTGCTTTGAACTGCCTATAGACTCATTGTCATGTTGTTTGAGCCCTTCTGTAGGCTTCCAGATTTTTATCTTAGGACATCGCTTGTAATATGCCCAAAGCAGCAGCAATTCTCACACCTCATTGGGGGGCTCTCATATATAACCTCATGTTTACGGACTTCGCCATTTTCACTAACTACTTTTAAGGTATCCGAGAACCCCGAATCAACATTTATATTAATAAGTACTCTGGCAAGAAAATTCTATCATGATTCTGAGTGGGTTCATCCATCTTAATAGGTTTGCCAATGATACTCACTAAGGCGCTGACCGCCTTAGGTCGCCAAAGTCTATCGGAAGCCTCACCCAAACTGGCATGGTCGTTAAAAGGACTCTGTCTGATTTTATATTCGGTTCTAACTTTGTCATGATAATGAGGTTCTTGTCAAAGAACCATGGGCCTCCCTAAACTACCATGTTGCAATCTAGCTCATTCTCAAATCGAGCTACAAAAGAACCACTGTCCTTGGACTATGAAATTAGCTTATATTTTCCACGTTCTTCTAACATATGCTTCTAGTGTTTTGAAGTATTGCCTTAGACCTACTACATAGAGCATTACACAGTTTTTCCATTCGTTTTCCGCCACCATTATAATATATGTCGCAATTTTTCCTTTTCTTTTCCCATTCACATTAATTGGCTCCATAAACTCCATGTTTATGTACTCGAATTAGCTTTTTATTATCCTCTAACTACCTCACTATAGGATACTTTGTTTGCATTATCCATAATATTGAATTTGGATATGTTACTTTCTCCTGCTCTTGCTCACCTTTGGTGGTTAAAGTCTATATATCATTGCGCAATTTCATATAGTTTTCTCGATTAGGACCGCTTTGCCTTTGTATTTCCTATGCTTCACTTTCTCCCATCCTTCTTCATCTTCTCCATGCAAATCTGACTGTTGATCTGCTTCCGCTATCATAGTCAGAAATAAAACAATAGGGAACTAAGAAATAGATGGCATTCAATGAAAATATATAAAAGAAGAAAAGAAAGAAAATAGATTTCATAAATAAGATCTAAAGATTTTCTTAGGGTTTTTGCACTAAGAGCCGAGCCACCAAGAGAGGAAGAAACATTCATGAACAAATTTAAAAGTCAAACTTTAAATTAGCTTATATAATAATCTTATTTTTAACATTATATTAACTAAATCATATTTAACTAATTTTTAATTAATTAACATTTTAATTAATTGTATATTATTCAATTTTAACATATTATATTGAATATTAATATACTATAGCCTTTATAGTAATATACATATGTCATATATATATTTGTACTTTAATTTATTAATCAACTTTTAATTAACTTATTTAATTAAACTATTATAATTATTAGTTTTGAAAAATTATTTTACACATACATACATGTCTACTTATATTGTCCTAAACATTTCAAGACAAAGTTACGTATATCAATATATATTATACATGCATACATGTTGTATTAGCTTATTTAATTAATTTTATTTCTTTTATTAATCTTGGTAATAAAATTTATTTTTTGAAATTAATATTATATTTATTTACAAACATTTTGAAAATTTTAATTATATTACAAATTTTATAATATGTATATATTTTATTTTAAATTTTAACCTTTAAATTTTAAATCTATATTGTTAATTTCCAAACGAATTTAAAAATTAGCCTAAGGCCCAATTTAAATTGGGTCTTCTCTATTAGGAGAAACCTTTAAGCTTACCTATTTGTTTGGACCAGGTCGGTAGTCAGATACGGTAGAGTACTTGATTATCCAAAATCAATCATTCGACACTAACCTCTACACATCGCACTATCAATGATGTGAGCTTAATTAGCTCACCACAACATGACTAATCCAGACCACATATGCTATTGGGATCTGATATCATTGTTAGAACCGAGTCGTCCACAGTGGTGGAATAGTGTAAATTTAAAAAAAAATCATTATTGGATCTTTAACGGGCTTATGTAGTCTAATTCGTTAACAACCTTTCAAATTTTCCTTTTCGAATAAAATTGATGTTTTCTTCAAATTTATTTCATACAATTTGTATTATATTTTATATATGTGTATCATATACATGTATGTGTATGTGTACACCTACAATAGGATAATGTATACTAGGTTTGACAGGATCGTGTATAAGTGCTGGGATTTACAACGCAATGGAAAAGTTAACCCCTCGTGTACATTAATATACTGCCTAAATATACATATACATGCATCAATTATTGTAAATAAATATACATACATACATATATAGGTAAGCATAAATCAAATCATATATTTATTGTGAAATATTGATTATAAATTATTTGTATAAATCATTCATGAAATAAATGAGTATGTATGTATAATATCGCTAAATTTCAAAATTATATAAAATATGAATTTGTAAATTAAATTAAATCCTTTATTATATATTATAAAAAAATTAATTTATACATATACATGGATATATTATATAAAAAAATACAAATGGTTCATTAATATATACATATATATATATAATTTTAAAAACATATTTGTGGCCGCTTTTAGCTAGGTAAATATATTTTTTCTAGGTTTAAATGATTTTTAAATAAAATATACTTAAAAAATTAAATCCGTGTAGATTTAATATAAAAATTTGAACCATTTATCAAATCAAATGCATATTTTATATTATATAAAAAATTCTAGAATATTATATTATTTTTAAATGTATTATAAATATATTTTATTTGTGTAACAAATATGAAATCAAATAAAAATTTTAAAATATTTATATTTCATAAAACAAATATATTTTTTGCTGAATGGTTTTTAGTTGGGTACAAAAATTTAAAAACAATTAAACACATATATCATATAATTATTACTTTATAATTAGATTTAAATTATAAAATCATTTAATAATAATATTTTAATAATAAATTATTATTTTTTTATCCGGCCATGATCAACAATATGACAAAATTATCTAAACAAAAAAATTAATGCATGCACACACAAAACACTTATACGCACATATACACATATATACATATACATACATACATACATACATATATATATATATATATATGTAATCATCGACATGTGAAAATAGAGTAATATACCAATTCGTGGTAAGGTCTATCTAGCTATATATGATTGATTGATTAACTAAGCAATTTAGGATATTAATAAATCAGAAGCATACCTCTCATTAAGGTCTGAAGATCACAATTTGAAATAATGAAATGGCTCCTTGAATTCAATTCTAAGTTCTAGAGTTGTTAGCTCCCGAATTTCTTTACCATTGATGATTGAATCGAAGAGTTTAATGTAATTATATACTTGGATTTTTGGGGTTTAGGGAGGAAGGTTTGGCCAAAAATCTCAGAGAGAGGAGTGAAAATATCAAATGAAAATGGTGTAAAGGGTGGCATATAAATAAAAAGTAAAATAGATAGAAAAGCATATCACTTCCTTGTGTTTCTCTCTTACCAATTCCACTCTTTTAACCATTCAAAATCCTCTCTTTTTACTATTATATAGCAGCCCAAACCGTCCCTCATTTCATCTGAAATAAGTGTGCTTATGTGGGCTTCAAATCTGGTCCAAATACAGCTAATATTCAATGCAATTTTAAATCTTACTCAAACGCGTACTGATATCATATATATATTAGTATATTTATAACTATTATACACACACTTTAATATTCTTCAATATACATCAAATAAGTTTTATACTTAATATTTCATAAATATCAATTAATTTATAATATTTATGATATTTATAAATCAATTAAATCGGTTGATAAAATGAGTATTCATCGTTTTGGTTGTGCGACTCTTAATGGTAAATTTGGTCAGCGATTAATATCAAACAATTCGAATATTAACAATCACACATCATTTAGCAGGTGGTATGACATTATGGCTAAATCTATCGCTTACATGGTTTCATTAAAATCCAATTTTACTTTATTAAGAGTTACGTAGTAGTGACAATTATTTATATCAATTCTATTTTTCAAAACTAAATCAATTTAGATCTATGGAATTTGGTAAAGGTCAAAATATCAATATTGTCCATATTCAACTGTATAGTCAAAACACAAAGTCCTTGGTTCAATAATAACATTATTATTAACCGAACTACTTTGGTCAGAGATTTTGACTTTAAGTTAGATTCAGTTGACTGTGATACTAATCTAATATTACTAAGGGGATGAATACTCCCTTGAATAGTATTTCGCCTCTAATACTTCCGCTCGACCCAACCATAGTCACTCGATGGAGGATATGTCGTGGTTTGACTATAATCAAAGTAGAGCTTTTATATTGAAGATCGACAGTATTTTCGAGTCAAGAGAAATTCTTCCTTGAGTAGTGTTTCACCTCCAATACTTCCACTCGACCCAACCATAGTCACCCGATGAACGATGTGTTATGATTTGACTAAAATCAAAGTAGAGCTTTCATATTGAAGATCGACAGTATTTTCAAGTCAGGAGAAATGTGTAAATGAGTCATATTGATATATTATGTTTGGCCTTAGTTATATTAACCAATAAAAAACTATCAAGTGAGTCATTCCACTGTTATTCAATAGTTATCGGTATGTAATCCATTGATGCCCTAGTAGCCATGAGTAATACACTACCCAATGTTTGGAGAGTGTTACGTTCTCTAGTCTCAAAGGATGCATCGATATCCAATTTCGATATATCTTGATTACAAATAATAAAAATGACGTGCTTATTGTAAATTATGATAGAATACCCACGATTACCACTATTTGTAACTAGTAGTACAAACATAAAAATTATGAATTTTCTATTAAATATATTTTAGTTAAATATTTAATTATTTACAACAAATTATAACAAATATATAACAGAAAGAAAACACCTTTATTACAAATGAACACTGATTGTAGAGTTAATTAATTTACAGTAAATTACAAAATTGTCCCTATGGTATACTCCTAACTCTATCATCAATGAGATCTAGAACTCGAAGCTAAGACACCTCATAATTTGATGTTAGTTATTTAATTAGTTAGCTAGTTAATTAATTAGGTTATGAAAGTGGATTTGTGCAAAAGATGGGATTTGACCATAAAGTTTACACAATTGCGTTCGTGGTGAAATTCTGAGCAACTTTCATATTTAGAGTTTTGCAATTCGAGTCCAAACAGAGAAGTTACGAACGAAAAAAATTCAAAATGAAAATAATTAAATAAGGAGAAATTAACGTTTTTATATTAATTATCCAGGCCCACAAGCCGACCCGTTAGGGATGGTAGAGCCTCAGCGGTCGACCGGTCACCCAAGGGCGGTTGACTGGAAGTAACATTGCTGCTCCAATAAACCAACGCCGCAATGGCCCAGATTTAGTATATTTCTATCTCGTTGTTCTGGTTGATTCTAGCACCTATAAATTCAGGCCTAACACTCCCTTCTCTTCTCATATTTTTATATAGACGGTAACAAAGCTTTGTCATTTCTTCTTCTCCACCTACTTTCTAAATTATAAAGATAAGATATTTGTATCTATATTCATACAAATCGGAGAAGAATAAAAATCTAATAAAAAGGAGAAGAGAAGAGAATCAATCATATACGTATTTGAGGTAATTTATATATTTATATATACATTTGTGTAACATCACGTCTTTTCGCATGCTTTAAATCGACACATGTGCCAATTCAAACCATACTGAAGGGCGGATTGTTATGGAGTAAATAAGAAAACAAGAAAGAAATAAAAACAAACAAAATCTCACAACGGAAGGATAAAATATAATAATCAAATATACAGTTTGTAAAGCTGTTTTACAAAATATTTGATTATACTTACAGCATTTATCAGAGTTACACATACCAATAACAATGCAGCGGAACAGTATGAGTATAGTGGACTAATAATAATAATAAATCTTCGTCTTCGTCCTCCAGAGCTAAGGTCTTCGAAATCCTAAACGCTCGGACTGACCCGAGCAAATTTAAAAGAAAAAACACTCGAGTCATAACTAAAAGATCTTATGTAAGTTAAATCAATAGAAATAAATATGAGTGCAGTAACTCAATAGATCCTCGGGATTTATATCTCTTAAGGATCCGTTAAACTATTTACTATGTAGTATATTTCGCTATTATAATAGTGTCTAACTGTAAAATAAACTCACTTTTTTCTTAGCATTAAGGAGTTACCCATATAGCCCTTAACACGTAATAGTCCCAGTAGTCCATCCAGTATCAGCGCATCTCCAGATCGGGAGACTACCCTAAATACTCCACGGGCTACGGGAGAAAACCAAACTTGTACAAAGCGCGATAGGGTAGGTGACACGGAACAACTAGGCAATGCCATGGTAGATATACCAATTACGCTTCCGGGTAGGTGGTAACGCGTAGCCGCAACTACCGCCCACCTCGAGCCGCACCCTCAAATAAAAAAATCAAAAGTGGTCACCGAATCAATCCAAAAGTCAAAGTATAATATCGAAGGGAAGTGTCCGATCAAAGATGCTACCTCAATTAACCTGTTAACCACTCCTGTTTTAGCCACCTTATGCCAACTCACGGGAGTTGGGTCCACGTATTTACCTCAAAGGAAACGCCGCCACCATCCTACTTCATTCTGGAATCTCTACCGCGTACACGGTTGTTAAAGTGGTTTTCGGAGTTGGCAGAGAGTATGACAACTTCCGATCCTGGACTCTTCAACAACCAAACGTTATTATAACACCGCGGTTATTTTAAAATAATTTATACCTTTTTTGAAAAAACCCAGAATAAAATATTCATTTCAAAACTACATAGGTACGATATCATTTATATTTTAAAGACCCAAATCCATATGATATCAAATATTTCTTTTTCAAAAATCATAGCCTTTCAAATCTATATACCTTGAAACCATAACTTTGAAACATAACTTTTAATACTTAATGGTTTAAATGCTATATTACTTTATATAATAAAATAGCTTCTTTAAATTTCACAATAAAATCCCAACATCAATTTGAACCTCCAAATAAACCATTTTAATTCCCATATATTTCAAAGGTCTAGACATTCCATCATTTCAAGAACGAATTTTTTGACAATTTCATAAATATCAAATTCAATTACCATTATTTAGATTTGGAAAATGTTTACTTAATAAATCTAATAAAATTTAAGTAAACTTTTAACTTCAAACAACTGAATAATTTTTTTTTCAATTTTATTTAACTTGATAAATTCAGTTATTTCAACTTTACATTCATTTAAATTCTTTTAAACTAAATCAAGTTATAAGAATCATACCCTCTAAAATCATCGCCTTTATTTGAACATCAAATCAAAGTTATTCAAGTACAATTCTTAAATAATCCAATTTAAACCAATTCCATATTTATCTTTCAACTTAACTTCATTTAAGTCATTTAAAACTCTATATATATACACACACACACACACACACACACACACACACACACACACACACACACACACACACACACACACACACAATATCTTAAATAGATACTAAACCATGTAATATAATACAAGCAAACTCCATTTTAAACTCATTTTTATTAATCAATTTTATACATATTTAAATTCAAGAATTCAACTTATATATATAATAGTACTTATATAACACCAAAAATTAATATTTATTAAACTGTATTTCCTTTCCAAAACCATAGAAAAATCACTTCAAAATAATTTTATATATAGACCGTGGTGCCTGTATATAATTTTCTATCCAATGGTCAAGTGATACAGATATTTATCATTTCAATCCGCAATTTAAAAATAAAATTACGGTTATATATCATTTCAAACCACAATCCCGAATGCAATAAAATGCATAATAACTTGCAGTTTATAACAATATAAAATACAGCATTCATTCATCCAATATCAACCATCAACCATTTATCACAAACATCATCCAAATTCAAACAATACATCAATATATAACAGGTGATAATAACAGGTATCAACTATCAATTTATATTCAAAAATAAATTATAACTGTTTACTGGCAGTTTTAAATGCAATAGATAAATAGATAACAATTTAACTGGCAGTTTTATATTCAAAAATAAATAAATTTAACTGGCAATAATATGCAATATTAAATTAAATAACAAGTAAATTAAATGAATTGCCAAATTAACTGAGATAATGATGAAATATATGCCAAACAGCTATAATTAAATTTCTAAGCATATCATAAATCAATTTAACAAACATAAGAAATCTTAGAAGTTGTGAGTGGGTTAAAACACTCACCTTTGGGATTTAAATTGAATTCAAATCCAATTAAAACCCAAAATTTCAACAGCCTCAGAATCTTCCCTAACCAGCGCCAAAATCTCCAGAATTTAAATACGGTCCTAACGCAAGAAACCGCGTGTAAAATTGAGGTCGTATGAGAAAGTTATTAGCGTTTGAACAATTTGAAATCAAAATTTAATTAAAATAAACTCACCCAAACAAACGATGCCACATCATTAAACTTACGTACGCGTCTTCTCCAAAAGCCGTGCCCAGTGAAAATAATCAAACCCAAACAACGTCCTTTAACCGTGACTTTGACCGCCGTTCTCTCCCACCACCGGCCACCATCGGACCGCCGACCACCACCATATCCTTCGTCACGACGAGACGCACACTACGGTCGCCACCTCGAGTCTCCCGGCCCCTCCAATTCGTCACGCCGACGCCATATACAATGCCCTAACCGAACTACTGAGGCAAATCTAGCCATTAAACCGCGAAACCAATAGCTCCGATGAACTCCCCTCCTTGCTCTCTACAAGACTGTACCTACAAATTAGCGATCCGTCGACGCGATGAACGGCCGAGACTTCTTTGACCTTTACTGATCAAATGGCAAACTGAATCGAAAAACGAACACCACCAGTTAATTACGCTAGTTTGAGAGCTTCAACATATATTTTTTGTGAATTTTTCTGAGGAGTTTGGATTTTCAATTTTGGATTTGATTTGGGGTTGGATCTGAAATTATGTTGTCTGCCATTGAGGAGGAGACAGTTGAGATATACGTACAGCCAAATGAAAATGAGGGGAATTAGGGTTTATAACGATATATTTATAGACAAAGTTGAAATAGAATGGATCGGATAAGATAGATGTACGCGCTAAACGATATATGGCCCGAAAAGTCCGTTTCGACTCCGGAACGAAATTGGGTCAACCCATATATCAAAATAGATGTTTTAAAATATTCTGAACGCGATGGAAAAAGTTTCACGTCCAAATTCCATCGTATGAAGAAGTTATGCTGAAATCAATATTTTCAAATTGATTTCAATTGATTTCAATTAAATTGATTTCAAGGCGTTTCAAGCCCATACGATCAAACGACAAGTCCGATCGATACGAAACATGAAATCCTACAATAATTCACTGTTATGGATCCGATGAAACTTGTTTCGTCGAAATCCGAGTCCGTGGCCAAAATGGCTATTTTCTATCAATTAAATAATTTAAAAATAAAATAAATAAAATCCAATTTTTAAATTTCAATTCTAAAATTGACCAATTTTTTTACCTTAATATTTCTCAAACATTTACAATGCTTTAAAAAAATTTACATGTCACTTAAATGTTGATTCAATCATAATTTTTAGCGTTAAATTCCAATTTCGTTAAATTTACAAATTATAAATTAAAATTTCAATAATTCCTTTGAATTAAATTTTCATTCATATTATTCAAATTCATTATTACAACCAGATGAAATAAATATTGGAATCAAAATCCATTATATTAACATTCTCAATTTTCATCTAAATCCTCATTTATGTAATATTATAATATTATATTCCACTTAATTGCAATAAATCCACTTATTAGATTTCAAATTATAAATAAGTTAAAAAATCTTGGTTTTCACTCCTTAAATCAACCAGTCCTCATATTATAAATAAAACTAACATTTATTACATCTTATAGAATTAACCATTTTTAATGACAAATCAAATCTATCCTAACTACACAAATTAGGGCAATTAATGGAAATTGATTTCACATTACTTCATTAATTATCAATAAAAATCTCAATAAAACCGTTTATTTATTTAAAATCTTACAATTCAATAAATTGACATTTTATGGATATAATTCACATTGAATTATCAAATTACAGTTTATCCCTTATTATTCCATCAATTAATTGTAACTTTGAATTTATTCCCTTTTACAGATTTCAAATCAATTACAACTTTACAGTTTTTCCAGGAAATGGGTATTCCATATTCAATGCTAATTTTATTTTATTACGTTAACATACGCCTATTTACATTTTAATTTGAATGAATATTACGTTTTTAAATGTGTGCTTCTATCCATTGAACACATTAATTAAGGTTTTTACATACTTTACATTCTATAAACTTTTCAACATTAAAATTTTCATTCTATTAATTTCTTTACATACTTTACGTATTAATTAATTAACATAATTTGAACTTTATTTCAAATAAATTCATGACCAATTGATTAGGTAATTTATAATAGTTGTACCCTTAACTTTATTTTCAAATATCGTACTACCTAATTTCCTTTAATTGCAATTTGATTTCCAAATCTTATGCAACATACTAAAGAAAGATATATATATATATATATATATATATATTAATTGATTCGTTTTTCTCATTCATTACTTTAATATACCCCTTTTAACAACTCCTAACCATTATCATTACATTTCACACAAATGTAACATTTAATTACATTTATTACAATTCAATGTTGGCATTTATTTCCATACTACTGATTGCATTCACTTATATTCTATCCTTTTACTTCTTACAATCTTTTTCTTTTATTCATTGGTTTAGATGTTTATTTTAATTATTCCTTTATTACTTACAAATCTTATTTCATTCATGAATGTCATCATTTATCAATTATTACATAATTTCATTTATTAATATTCATGTTTAATTCAATTTCTTTGCACATTGATCATTTACTAAAGTTTACAATCATATATTACTTACCTTCTTATTATATTAAATTAGTAGCATTTCAATTATACTTCTGATTATACATTTCATTAGTTAATTCAATATTCCCGTTTGTTTCTTTTATTAAACTTATAACCAAGTATGACAAATTTCATAATTTCAATTGATTTCACTTACATTTTGAATTTGTAAATCTAAATTTCAATTGCTATATTTAAATTTCTAACGTTTGCTTCATCATAACTTCTAAGATTTTTTTTATTTCTTCCTAAATTAAATTGCAATATTTTAATTAAACTAACAAATTTATGAATCAAAATTTACGGGTCGTTACACTCTCCCCCACTCAAAACTTTTCGTCCCCGAAAAGGAAAAGGAGGGAAAAGAAGAATTAAATAAGCAATACGTCTTATTCAAAATTTAACTTTGTAAACAAATAATGTACACAATTTATTACTTTAAATAAAATACACCTATTTTATAACCAATAAATCTTTTATACTTGAATAAATAAAGTTTGGAAATCATTTTCAAAAAATTTCTAAGTCCAAAATTTACGGAAATTTTTGGCAGATTCTCCTTTGTACGGAGAGGCTCGGGAGAAAATATGATATCAAAATAATGATATATAACATATATTTCCTGAAATAATATATATCCCAACACGGGAAAACAATATTATAGCGCTATAAATCCGTAATCCGAGAACGTACCTATTTGTCGGGCAGTTTTACGCTTATTATTATGGAACCAACAGCAGTAGCAATTGTTTCCATAACCTGCATTTCACTTATATAATCTAAAAGGGTTAGCAATTATGTAAATGAAATATTAAAGTTGTTTCAACCATAAACAAACAAATCAATACAATCCAACAACTACTAACAACAAGGCATACAACCGTCACATAAAATTTTACGCAAAACAAACATTCATTCATATCAAACGAAGCAAGTAGTTGTTCAGGTTTAAAACTTTAAATTGTATAGAATGAAAAATAAACTACTAAGCGCATCAATTACTCAACAGTCTTAGATGAAACTAAATAGATTATTTATACATCCAAACAATCTTAAAGTATCCTCACCCAAACAACCATAAACCAAACAACAACAATTCCAAATAACAAATCAAATTTATTTATTATTTAATTCATTCCATACATTTGTTGTTTGATTTTATTTTATTTTCATGTACTGATTTCTTATAATTCACATTTATTTCTTCCAAAATTTCATTTCATTCATTTAATTAGTTGCATTACATTCATTTCTCAATTTCATTTACTTATTTAGCGCTTACATTTCTATTATATTAAATTTTAGAAATACTTCAATTTCAACTTAAGTTTATAATATGTATCATCAATTTCTTATTTATTAAGGTGATTCATTTTTTTTCCACACTTAATATTATTTATCGTATTCATCTTTCCATTTATTTTATTATAAATAACTTCAATCCTTCTTAAACTTATTTTCATTTCTTTATAACTGTTCTATTATATTTAATAAGTGGCCTTTCAGTCGTAACTTAGATTTATACAATTATAACATTAGATTCTTATTCATAGCAGCAATTTATTGAACACTTCATTACATACTTTTACTTGTACAATTTCCATTACATTTCTTATTAAACATTTCAACTTTTTATATTTTGTAAGTTATATATGTTAAAGAAAGTGCAAATGAACTTATATAAGTTTTATCTCATCCTTTAATTAAATTTAATGTTCAATGATATTATTCTTTGTTTCATAGGGTACAGTTCAAATTACCTTTCATTTCATTCATAACCTAGCATTAAATTCCTTATTTTAATTTATTAATTACCTACGTTCCACTTCACTCCAGTAACTGAAGCTATTAATTAATGGAAACTAAAGAATTAAATACCGGGTTTTATTCAAATCATTTAAAATAACAGATAAATTTATATACTTATGCTCTATATATCCAGTTATATTTATAACAATTAAAATTTTATATTTGTTTATCAAAAATGGGTCTGCAGTAAACTACTACAGTGGCCTTCCCGCTTCGAAACTCGAAAATGAATGTCGATGATGCGTGCATTCATCACCGAAATTATTTTCCAGTGACGGAGAGGGGAGTACAAAACTTATTTCTTTTCCAAATTCCTTTTAAAACATTTCTTTCAATTTATATTGAAATATATATATCAGAAAATACTTCTAATAAAATTATAATTATATTTCAAAAGAAATTTCAAAAACCCTGGAACTTAAGTTCTAAATTTCCAATTTCATTTATTTTATTTCCAATCTTACTTCGACTATTAATTATAAAGTTATTTCTTAACAACCAATATATTGCAACCAAATATATATATATATATATATCTCATTTAAAAATTTAGTTTATATATAGAAAATATAATAGGCAAAATTTATTTCATTCGCCTACAATAAAAACAAATATTATGTCGGTCTGTCCTATTAAGTGTTTAGAAATCCCTATTAATGTCACAGCGTCCCATACATCAACCATAATTTATAAATACAAGAGGGAACAGATTAACACAATATTAAAACTTTTTATAACACTAACAAATACGCTCACTCATATAAACACTCAGCGACTCCCATAGGGTTTTACTACCTTATTAGTAAAGAGTCAGACCCCACAAAGCTAAGGTTTTCACTAAACCAAAGCTCTGATACCATAATGTAACATCCCGCCTTTTCGCACGCTTTAAATCGACATACGTGCCAATTCAAACCATACGGAAGGGCGGATTGTTATGGGGTAAGTAAGAAAACAAGAAAGAAATAAAAACAAACAAAATCTCATAGCGGAAGGATAAAATATAATAATCAAATATACAGTTTATAAAGCTGTTTTACAAAATATTCGATTATACTTACAACATTTATCAGAGTTACACATACCAATAACAATGCAGTGGAACAGTATAAGTATAGTGGACTAATAATAATAATAATAATAAATCTTCGTCTTCGTCCTCCAGAGCTAAGGTCTTCGAAATCCTGAACGCTCGGACTGACCCGAGCGAATTGAAAAGACAAAACACTCGAGTCAGAACTAAAAGATCTTATATAAGTTAAATCAACAGAAATAAATATGAGTGCAGTAACTCAAGAGATGCTCGGGATTTACATCTCTTAAGGATCCGTTAAACTATTTACTATGTAGTATATTTTGCTATTATAACAGTGTCTAATTGTAAAATGAACTTACTTTTTTCTTAGCATTAAGGGGTTACCCATATAGCCCTTAACACGTAATAGTCCCAGTAGTCCATTAAGTATCGGCGCATCTCCAGATTGGGAGATTACCCTAAATACTCCACGGGCTACGGGAGAAAACTAAACTTGTACAAAGCGTGATAGGGTAGGTGATACGGCACAACTAGGCAATGCCAGGGTAGATATACCAATTACGCTTCCGGGGCGGTGGTAACGCGTAGCCTCAGCTACCGCCCACCTCGAGCCACATCCCCAAATAAAAAAATCAGAAGTGGCCACCAAATCAATCCAAAAGTCAATGTATAATATCGAAGGGATGTGTCCGATCAAAGGTGCTACCTCAATTAACCCGTCAATCACTCCTGTTTTAGCCACCTTATGCCAACTCACGGGAGTTGGGTCCAAGTATTCATCTCAAAGGAAACGCCGCCACCATCCTACTTCATTCTGGAATCTCCACCGCGTACACGGTTGTTAAAGTGGTTTTCGTAGTTGGCAGAGAGTATGACAACTTACGATCCCGGACTCTTCAACAACCAAATGTTATTATAACACCGCGATTATTTTAAAATAATTTATACCTTTTTTTTTGAAAAACCCAGAATAAAATATTCATTTCAAAACTACATAAATACGATATCATTTATATTTTAAAGACCCAAATCCATATGATATCAAATATATCTTTTTCAAAAATCATAGCCTTTTAAATCTATATACCTTGAAACCATAGCTTTGAAACATAACTTTTAATACTTAATGGTTTTGTGACGACCCGACTTTCTCACCACAGAAAATAACATCATCATGAAGAAAGAAAGGGATAGAAAAGAGAAAAGACAGAGAAGAAAGAACAAACAACATCAGAATCTCAACAGCGGAACGAATAAATTATATTAGTAACAAAATTATTACATAGTATACAACACTAATCAGAGTTACATAGAATTTACATCACATACTAGACAGTTATAAACACCTGTCTAGTTATAAAATTCAATACAACTCAACAAAGAAATACCAACACAGAGAACACACAGCGGAACTATATATCTAACGCCGAAACCTCCTGCTCCATTGCTCCTCCATAATTCGTCAAAGCTAACCTGAATCACTTGGCTACTCGTAAAAATTTGAGTGCCCAAGAGTTTAAGAAAACAGAAGATAAACTCTGGATCAGACATGGGTCTGGTGTGAATAACAGGTTTAAGTTGCTTAACTTTGAAAAACCTTTGAAAAGAAAGGTATCACGTAAGACTTCCCACACATAAACATGGAAAAGTTTTACCTTACGCTAACCAAAACATTTGATAGGAAATCCAGTGATATTATAATAGGTCTAGGGTTTTCAAGTAAATAAGAAATAGCTGAAATTGTTACATGATTAAATTCCAGCTACTAGCCACAAAAGTGGGTAATACAATCAAAACCGTTGGCACTTATTGGATTTTGGATTCCATCAATGGTTGGGGTACCGCCTGTCACGGTACGTGGCCTAGATCAACGTACCGAGGAGTACGCCCGCTCCCCTGCAACACAAGACCGGAACCATCCCTTGCTAGACGTCCCGAACAAGACAACCCCGTAGTTGGCGTACGTTCCAACCGCCCACACAGCCGAAATAAAAAAAGGGACCTCTAGTCAAGGGAAAATCTTGTCCTACTTGGGTATAACCCACATAGCCTTGCTGCACCTCCCCTGTTTTAGCCATTCCCGGTTGATGAGGCTTAAGGCTACGATTACCTTTAGAGAACACATCTCTTAGAATGCTCATCGTCCACCAGACGATGTTCTGAAAGCATTCAATCCATATAAGCTCGTTCCGGGTTCGAACGAAACCGAAGGCATTATCTCGTTACACTCATTTTGGAATCACCCTCAGAGTTAACGACGATAACCCTTGTACTCTAAATCACCATCTCGAACCTATAAGTACTACTCTGTCAAACTCATCACGGAATCACCCCCAGAGTTATACTGACGAATATAGTCTTTACACCTCGAGTTTTCACTCTTCACAAGAGATTCACGACCTATCGTTAATTTGGATCGATGTGGTTTTCAGATATCCAAATATGGAAACCCGATCCCGGTCTCATCGAAATCCAAAGCGTATTTTTAAGGCCAAGTTGTTTTAAAGGTTTAAAACAATTCAATTATCTATATACACAAATAGATAAATCACAGATTCACAATAGATAATCAACATTATCATCACAATAGATAAACCATATTATCATTATCAAAGATAATCTATATCAACATCATAATGCAACCAATGCATCCATATCACTCAACATTTCTTATCTCACATCTAGGATTCAAACCATTCAAGGCAAACAACATCATCCATCTGTATAAGCAATGATTAATGATCTCACCAAATATAATTAATTTAAGATGAATTAAATTAATTACATCATCTCTAATTAATTTAAAGTGAATTAAATTAATTACTTCACCAATATAAATCTTGCTTACACCACTATTAATTAATTATCAATCAATTAATTAATCATCAACCAATTATTCATTTTAATTAATCATCCCTTATTAATTAACCTTTAATTACATTCAAGTAATTATTCATTGATTAATTTCTCAAATTAATTATACTTTAACCAAATACAGTAATTAATCTTTAATTACTTCCTTAATTAATTAACTTTAATTAATTACATTAATCCTTAATTAATTACATTAATTAGTGCCTTCATTTATTAATTATTTCTAAATAAATCTATTCTTAATTACTTCATTAATTATAATAATTAATGATCTCTAATTACATTTCTATTTAAATTAATTACATTAAGTAATTAATCTTTATTTAAACCATAATTGTTAATCACCCTTGATTAACTCTATTCAGTAATTAACTACCCTTAATTACTTCACCAAATAAATTAATTACTCATTAATTAATTATCTTTAATTAATCCCTTGATTAATTTACAAAGTAATTATACTCAAATTACTTTTATCAACAAACCTCGTTCAATTAATTACATACGGTAATTACCCATTAATTACTTCTCTAAGTAATTTCTCTTCATTTAATTACATTAAGTAATTATACTCCACAAATCATCACATGATTATTATAAATTAATTAAACTGAATTAATTAACTTAATCAAATCAATATAAACTCAATTAATTACAATTAGTAATTAATTCCTTAATTACTTCCATAAGTAATTATACTTAACAATTTACACAAATGATTGTCTTTAAATTAAAAATTAATCATATTAGTTAATATAAATAATCCTAAGTTAATAACCTTCATTAACTATTAAACAATTCATTAATTATTTTTCTGAAATAATTAACTTATTTTAATCATTATTAATTACAAATTAATTAATCATTAATAACCCATTAATTAACCCCTAATTATTTAATTAATTAAGTGTTAACTATAATTTAATTAGTCATTTATTACTTGATTAATTAATTATTAATCATTAACTAAAATCTAATCTTATTTAATTAATTAATCATAAATTACAAGTTAATTATTCTAAGAATAATTAAATCTTAAACTTTTAAGATTAAACCCTTAATTACTTTGAGTAATTATTCATTAATTTATTAATTTATTAAACAAATTAATTATTTATTTAATTATCGTAATAATTAAATGAAATACAAATCATTAAATTATAATTTAACATTAACAAGTTTTAAAATAAATTTTAAACCTTTAAATGATAAATAATACTTTTCTTATAAAAGAAATTTTACAACAGTTTAAAACAAATTCCTTTTTAAATTCAAACCATTTAAATTTTACTTTATCGTTCAAATTTGTTAAACACTTAAATTTATAAAATTTAATTTTAAAACATAGATTCAAATTCAGATTTGAATTAAATTTAAACTTTGTTTAAAACATTTCTTATATTTCAATTTCCAATTTAAATTCAAATTCTTTTAAAAACATTTTTAAATAATAAAACCCTTTTAAAATTATTTTAAACAAATTTGAATTTAAAATCTTAGTCATTTCCAGCTATGATTCAAAATGAAATTTTAATTCATAATTTAATCTTAGATTTAAAACTCATTTTAAAATCTTGCTAAATAATTTAAATTCAGTTTAAATTTAGAAATTATAACAGGACTTTGACCTATAAACTAACTCGACTCCAAATAATTTACTCGAGCCTAACCTAATCTAATTCGAGTAAAAATACAAAATATCTCGAGTAAAACTCGAGTAATATTTCATTTGAAACATTCAAATTTTACAATTACTGTCAGGTTTAAACAAAACCTGAAACAACCAAAATACCCGAGCCACAACAACAGTTACTCCGAGACATTTAAACCTAAGCTTCGAGCAAATCACAAATTAACACGATGCAAAACACGAGAGCCTTCTTCCCCCAAAACACAGCTGACACACCCAGATCGCTGTGCACCTGCACCGTCACGCCATCAACTCCATCCCCTTTGCGACCACTTCCGCATGTCGCCGACCACCCCCCAACTCGACTCCGACCATCCAATCCACTGCAGAAATCCTAAATCGAAATCGAGCATTCAGCTCAAAAAAGTAGCAATGTCGCTACAGGAATTTGCCTCAATCACCAAATTCCGATCATCAGTGAAGTTCCATCTCCGGCCACAACTATTTCCATACCCCATCTATCCCCAACTTCAATCTGGAAAGGCTCGATCCATCATAGGAGTTGCGGTGATCAAATTTCCAGATGAACAAAAAAACTAGGGTTTAAAATTTTGATTCAAAATTATCACTGCCCAAAGCTCAGATCCGACTTCAACTATTTTTCCTTTCATCCACGATCATTACTCTATCATCAGAGAAAATCATGGCCGCCCCGACCCCCTAAGTTGACAGAACCAACCCCAAATGTGATTTCTGGTTAAACCAGAAATACACAACCAAATTCAAACTACAAATTTTAATTTTAAAATTCATGTCTTTGATCATGTAACTTGTTTATATTCTTAAATCAAAGAATCTATAATGATTAAATTATACTTTCAAAAGATTGCTCTGTTGTACTTTTTTTCCCCAGAGACAGTACAGTTTTCATTTATCTTTCATATATAATAAAATTAAAACTTTACTTATATTGCATACATACTTGTTTAAATCTTAAACTATAACAATGATTTTAACATGAAGTCATGATTTTTGAACATAACTAGAACCTGGAATCTAGAACATGCAAAACAAGTTTACAACACAACATGTAGTCAAACATATAACAGAGAATGTCATCATATTCATCCATTCCAAACATGATTATCACAGGAATAAATTAAGCAACTATATTCACTAAGTTTATTTAATATAAAAAAATGTTACTCACTGATTTTATGGGCAGAGTATCCATCATTATTGAAAGCTTTGAATCTGAATGCTTTATGTTGCTTCAGTACTTTAAAAACTGCAATTTGATTTTTAGAAACATTCATCTTGTTTTCTGCATTGCTCCCTAATTTTTATAACTGCGTGCAGGTTCCATAAAAAAAAGTTGCAGGCTTCCAGCTATAAAATTTCATGCTTGTTTCCAGGTTGATAAAAATGCAGACTACGTTGATTTAAAACAGAAAGAAGGAGATTGCAGGCTTGATGAAGTTGCATGCAGGTTTAGTGAAGTTGCAGTTGCAAAATGATTTTCAGATGCATGCAGGTTAATGAATTGAAGTGCTACAGGTAATTTGATTTGCATTTCAGGTTTTGAAAATGGTTTCAGATGGTTTTGGTTTTGAAGGGAACAGGGTTTTCAGTTTTATTTTGAGGGGATTATTTGCAGATCTTAGTTTTGAACAGAATTCTCTGTTTTGATTTCAGATCTTAGCTGAAGATTTCTTAAGGTTTTTAAAAAGAATAATAGGAAGGAAAGAAGATAAAATGAAGAGGGATAAGTTTATATAAGTAAATTTTGATTCAATTAAAAATAAAAGAAAAAGAAAACTTTAAAGGACACTTGTTTCTATTCTTAACATTTGTCACTTAACTTAGTTTAGGCCTTAACACATGTCTACTTGGTGTTAATAAGCTTACACATGTATTAAGTATTTTAATTTTAATTCTAAATTGTTTACAAAACTTTAACTTATTTTATAAGAGCTTTTAAATCTTTTTTTTCTTATGTATAAATATAAATGAATTTATCTCTTTTTAAATTAAAGAGAAATTAAACAACAAATTTAAAATATGAGCTTATTCAAAAATATTTAAGTATTTGTTCTATTAAATTTCAAAATATTAAATCCAAATTTTAAATTAATTTATCAAAACAAATTTTAAAAATCAAGTTATATATAGATGCATATATAACTCTTATTAAATTTAAAAATACAAATCCTATTTTTAACAAAAATAATTTATGATTATAAAAACAAAGTATTATAATTACTATTTGAAAATAACAAATTAAATAATTTATAAAAGAGATTATAATCCAATTAAGATCATTTGTAATTTGTATTGTAAATTCTTATATATATAAATTTCAAGCAATTATTTAAAAATAAAATAAAACAAAGCTTTTAATTCTAATCTAATTTAAATTCATATTTAAGCTAATTAAAATATAAATTTAAACAAATAAGATTTTCCATAAGTAAAAACAATAAAATTATTTATTGAATTGTGTTGAAAAGTTAAATGTTAAATTTAAATCAAATTTCCAAATTTCCAAATATAAACTAGAATTAGAAAATTGATTCATTTATTAAGTTTCAAATCAAAGTTTATCAATTTACAACATATACAATTATATATATTATAAACAGAAACAATTCATTGGCTTTAGAAAGATAAAATCTACAAATTTAAATATTTACTAAAAGATGATTATTAGATCAATTCAAAATTTATTATCTAAAATTATCAAACCAAATTAATTTTTAACACAGATTATCAAATTTATATTGCCAAATTTTCGGAATATCACATTCCTCCCCCCTTAAAAGAATTTTGTCCCCGAAATTTAAAAGCAAAGGTAATTTAATAATCTATCTTAAGATTTTATTTTAAAACACAAGCATATACCAACCATATGCTAACAACCATAGCAACCAATTTAATCAAACAAACAAATCTAATTATCCAGAAAAATTCTGGATAAAATTTCCACGAGTTTCCCTGGTATAAATATCGGGATACTCTCTCTATAGAATCCAAACAATCTATATTACTAAGCTACAGAGCTCCTATCCAACAAGATCTACAAACTAAACAGGATATCAGACTACTGACAAGTCTGACTCAACAATTATATCCTCCTGAACTGTTGGTTCCATAACCAGAGATAGATCATACACATACTCCCTCAGAGATACGTGAAACACATCGAATCCCAGTTATCCAAACTGGCAATTCAACATTGAAAATCAAACACCAAACCTCTCAAGGATTCAAAAAATATCCAAAACACCTCGGAGCTTACTTACCCAGTCTTACTCAATCTTATAGCTCCTTAGATTGGAGATAACTTAGCCAAAACCAAATCTCCGACTCCAGAATCCAAATTCCTTCGTCTCTTATCTATAAAACACTTCTGACGATCCTGGGCTGCCTTCAACTCTCCCGATCAGCTCAACCTTCACTGATGTCTCTAGAAACAAACTGGGCCAAAACAATCCAACAGAATGATCTCCTCAACATCTAATCCAAACCAAGAACACCAACTCTACTCCATAAACATCAGAAGACTAACTTACTTCTTTTATCCGGAAAAGATAAAACAAAAGCACTTCCAAACTGCTTCCGCTGCATAACTCTGATCTGAAGTAGAAGAAAAACTCGAGCATAAACTGGACAACACGTCTCAGAAATATGGTTCAACGGATCCATAAAGAAAACTCAGTTGCCCCACCTGATCCTTCTACTAAACTGAAGCACCGGTATCACTTCTGGAATCAGTCGATAAGAAATCTCAACCTCCAGATACGGACAAACTTCTCATAGCTCAAGAGAACACTCAAATTGTCACAAGTCACTTTCGTAATCAACCAGTCCAATATTCAAAGAAAACTGTTCTCTCTTTACCAATCAGAACAGCTTATGCTTAACTAGCCAATCCATCGAAGAAATGGATCCACTCTGCTGCTTCTGAACTCCATCAGAAAAACTGCTAACCAGAAGACCTTCTCGCCAGTAGAGAACACTCCGAGCTACACTGCTGACACTGACGCCAAAGTCTTCCTAATCCAAAGCCCTTCGAGAAAACTCGGACTTCAAACCAGACAAAAACATCCAGCTGAACTCAGCCACAACATCGAAGCAGAAATATTTCTTCAACTTGTTCCAAAGAAAAATCTTCGAAGACATCCATAGTCACTGTGTCTCATCACACAGCTATTACTTCCTGAGGTATCAAGATACCATTATTCTCTTCTGCCCAACCGACAGACCCAAACTATACTCATCCAACTCAAGGATGAACTCTGAACCTTTAGAGGTTACCTTCAGAGATCTATGAAATCTCCACACTCTACATAATTCACTCGAGACGGTATTCGATCTACAGTCTCGACAGATCCACTTACAACCTCAACACTCAAACTCCAACCATTGGTTGCAGTCATGTTACGCACACCACTACCTCATCTACCTTTATAACTTATATTGGAAAAACCCGAATAGGTAACCCAACAAATAGGTAGAAATAAATATATATATATATATATATATTTCAAATTACAAATACGCTCTCTCAAGAAAGAAATCACTTCAAAGCCTAGGTATTCACTCAACCTAGCGCTCTGATACAACTGTGATGACCCGATTTTCTCACCACAGAAAATCGCATCATCATGAAGAAAGAAAGGGATAGAAAAGAGAAAAGAAAGAGAAGAAAGAAGAAACAACATCAGAAACTCAATAGCGGAACGAATAAATTATATTAATAACAATAGTATTACATAGTATACAACACTAATCGGAGTTACATAGAATTTACATCACATACTAGACAGTTATAAACACCTGTCTAGTTATACAATTCAATACAACTCAACAAAGAAATACCAACACAGAGAACACACAGCGGAACTATATATCTAACGCTGAAACCTCCTGCTCCATTGCTCCTCCATAATTCGTCAAAGCTAACCTGAATCCCTTGGCTACTCGTAAAAATTTGAGTACCCAAGAGTTTAAGAAAACAGAAGATAAACTCTGGGTCAGACATGGGTCTGGTGTGAGTAACAGGTTTAAGTTGCTTAATTTTGAAAAACCTTTAAAAAGAAAGGTATCACGTAAGACTTCCCACACATAAACATGGAAAAGTTTTTACCTTACGCTAACCAAAACATTTGATAGGAAATCCAGTGATATTATAATAGGTCTAGGGTTTTCAAGTAAATAAGAAATAGCCGAAATTGTTACATGATTAAATTCTAGCTACTAGACACAAAAGTGGGTAATACAATCAAAACTATTGGCACTTATTGGATTTTGGATTTCATCAATGGCTGGGCTACTGGGGTACCGCCCGTCACAGTACGTGGCCTAGATCAACGTACCAAGGAGTACGCCCGCTCCCCTGTAACACAAGACCGGAACCATCCCTTACTGGACAGTCTCGAACAAGACAACCCCGCAGTTGGCGTACGTTCCAACCGCCCACACAGCCGAAATAAAAAAGGGACCTCTAGACAGGGGAAAATCTTGTCCTACTTAGGCATGACCCACTTAGCCTTGCTGCACCTCGCATGTTTTAGCCATTCCCGGTTGATGAGGCTTGAGGCTACGATTACCTTTAGAGAACACATCTCTTAGAATGCTCCTCGTCCACCTGACGATGTTCTGAAAGCATTCAATCCATACAAGTTCGTTCCGGGTTCGAACGAAACCGAAGGCATTATCTCGTTACACTCATTTTGGAATCACCCTCAGAGTTAACGACGATAACCCTTGCACTCTAAATCACCATCTCGAACCTATAAGTACTACTCCGTCAAACTCATCACGGAATCACCCCCAAAGTTATACTGATGAATATAGTCCTTACACCTCGAGTCTTCACTCTTCACAAGAGATTCGCGACCTATCGTTAATATGGATAGATGTGGTTTTCGGATATCCAAATATGGAAACCCGATCCCGGTCTCATTGAAATCCAAAGCGTATCTTTTAAGGCCAAGTTGTTTTAAAGGTTTAAAACAATTCAATTATCTATATATACAAATAGATAAATCACATATTCACAATAGATAATCAACATTATCATCACAATAGATAAACCATATTATCATTATCAAAGATAATCTATATCAACATCACAATGCAACCAATGCATCCATATCACTCAACATTTCTTATCTCACATATGAGATTCAAACCATTCAAGGCAAACAACATCATCCATCTGTATAAGCAATGGTTAATAATGTCACCAAATATAATTAATTTAAAATGAATTAAATCAAATACATCATCTCTAATTAACTTAAAGTGAATTAAATTAATTACTTCACCAATATAAATCTTGCTTACACCACTATTAATTAATTATCAATCAATTAATTAATCATTAACCAATTATTCATTTTAGTTAATCATCCCTGATTAATTAACCTTTAATTACATTCAAGTAATTATTTATTAATTAATTTCTCAAATTAATTATACTTTAACCAAATATAGTAATTAATCTTTAATTACTTCCTTAATTAATTAACTATTATTAATTACATTAATCCTTAATTAATTACATTAATTAATGCCCTCATTTATTAATTATTTCTGAATAAATCTATTCTTAATTACTTTATTAATTATAATAATTAATGATCTCTAATTACATTTCTATTTAAATTAATTACATTAAGTAATTAATCTTTATTAAAACCATAATTTTTAATCACCCTTGATTAACTCTATTCAGTAATTAACTACCCTTAATTACTTCACCAAATAAATAAATTACTCATTAATTAATTATCTTTAATTAATCCCTTGATTAATTTACAAAGTAATTATACTCAAATTACTTTTATCAACAAATCTCCTTCAATTAATTACATACAGTAATTACCCACTAATTACTTCTCTAAGTAATTTCTCTTCATTTAATTACATTAAGTAATTATACTCCACAAATCATCACATGATTATTCTAAATTAATTAAACTGAATAAATTAACTTAATAAAATCAATTTAAACTCAATTAATTACAATTAGTAATTAATTCCTTAATTACTTCCATAAGTAATTATACTTAACAGTTTACACAAATGATTATCTTTAAATTAATTAATCATAATTAATTATAAAAATTAATCACATTAATTAATATAAATAATCCTAAGTTAATGACCTTCATTAACTATTAAACAATTCATTAATTATTTTTCTAAAATAATTAACTTATTTTAATCATTATTAATTACAAATTAATTAATCATTAATAACCCATTAATTAATCCCTAATTATTTAATTAATTAAGTGTTAACTATAATTTAATTAATCCTTTATTACTTGATTAATTAATTATTAATCATTAATTAAAATCTAATCTTATTTAATTAATTAATCATAAATTACAAGTTAATTATTCTAAGAATAATTAAATCTTAAACTTTTAAGATTAAACCCTTAATTACTTTGAGTAATTATTCATTAATTTTATAATTTATTAAATAAATTAATTACTCATTTAGTTATCCTAATAATTAAATGAAATACAAATCATTAAATTTTAATTTAAATTTAACAAGTTTTAAAATAAATTTTAAACCTTTAAATGATAAATAATACTTTTCTTATAAAAGAAATTTTACAACAGTTTAGAACAAATTCCTTTTTAAATTCAAACCATTTAAATTTTACTTTATCGTTCAAATTTGTTAAACACTTAAATTTATAAAATTTAATTTTAAAACATAGATTCAAATTCAGATTTGAATTAAATTTAAACTTTGTTTAAAACATTTCTTATATTTCAATTTCCAATTTAAATTCAAATTCTTTTAAAAACATTTTTAAATAATAAAACCCTTTTAAAATTATTTTAAACAAATTTGAATTTAAAATCTTAGTCATTTCCAGCTATGATTCAAAATGAAATTTTAATTCATAATTTAATCTTAGATTTAAAACTCATTTTAAAATCTTGCTGAATAATTTAAATTCAGTTTAAATTTAGAAATTATAACAGGACTTTGACCTGTAAACTAACTCGACTCCAAATAATTTACTCGAGCCTAACCTAATCTAATTCGAGTAAAAATACAAAATATCTCGAGTAAAACTCGAGTAATATTTCATTTGAAACATTCAAATTTTACAATTACTGTCAGGTTTAAACAAAACCTGAAACAACCAAAATACCCGAGCCACAACAACAGTTACTCCGAGACATTTAAACCTAAGCTTCGAGCAAATCACAAATTAACACGATGCAAAACACGAGAGCCTTCTTCCCCCAAAACACAGCTGACACACCCAGATCGCTGTGCACCTGCACCGTCACGCCATCAACTCCATCCCCTTTGCGACCACTTCCGCATGTCGCCGACCACCCCCCAACTCGACTCCGACCATCCAATCCACTGCAGAAACCCTAAATCGAAATCGAGCATTCAAGCTCAAAACAGTAGCAATGTCGCTACAGGAATTTGCCTCAATCACCAAATTCCGATCATCAGTGAAGTTCCATCTCCGGCCACAACTATTTCCATACCCCATCTATCCCCAACTTCAATCTGGAAAGGCTCGATCCATAATGGGAGTTGCGGTGATCAAATTTGCAGATGAACAACAAAACTAGGGTTTAAAATTTTGATTCAAAATTATCACTGCCCAAAGCTCAGATCCACCTTCAACTATTTTTCCTTTCATCCACGATCATTGCTCTATCACCAAAGAAAACCATGGCCACCCCGACCCCCTAAGTTGACAGAACCAACCTCAAATGTGATTTCTGGTTAAACCAGAAATACACAACGAAATTCAAACTACAAATTCAAATTTTAATTTTAAAATTCATGTCTTTGATCATGTAACTTGTTTATATTCTTAAATCAAAGAATCTATAATGATTAAATTCTACTTTCAAAAGATTGCTCTGTTGTACTTTTTTTCCCAGAGACAGTACAGTTTTCATTTATCTTTCATATTTAATAAAATTAAAACTTCACTTATATTACATACATACTTGTTTAAATCTTAAACTATAACAATGATTTTAACATGAAGTCATGATTTTTGAACATAACTAGAACCTGGAATCTAGAACAGGCAAAACAAGTTTACAACACAACATGGAGTCAAACATATAACAAAGAATATCATCATATTCATCCATTCCAAACATGATTATCACAGGAATAAATCAAGCAACTATATTCACTAAGTTTATTTAATATAAAAAAAATGTTACTCACTGATTTTATGAGCAGAGTATCCATCATTATTGAAAGCTTTGAATCTGAATGCTTTATGTTGCTTCAGTACTTTGATTTTTTAAAACATTCATCTTGTTTTCTGCATTGCTCCCTAATTTTTATAACTGCATGCAGGTTCCATAAAAAAAATTTGCTGGCTTCCAGCTATAAAATTTCATGCTTGTTTCCAGGTTGATAAAAATGCAGACTAGGTTGATTTAAAACAGAAAGAAGGAGATTGCAGGCTTGATGAAGTTGCATGCAGGTTTAGTGAAGTTGCAGTTCCAAAATGATTTTCAGATGCATGCAGGTTAATGAATTGAAGTGCTACAGGTAATTTGATTTGCATTTCAGGTTTTGAAAATGGTTTCAGATGGTTTTGGTTTTGAGGGGAACAGGGGTTTCAGTTTTATTTTGAGGGGAGAATTCTCTGTTTTGGTTTTAAATCTTAGCTGAAGATTAATCAAGATTTTGAAAAAGAAGAATAGTAAGGAAAGAAGATAAAATGAAGAGGGATAAGTTTATATAAGTAAATTTTGATTCAATTAAAAATAAAAGAAAAAGCAAAGTTTAAAGGACACTTGTTTCTACTCTTAACATTTGTCACTTAACTTAGTTTAGGCCTTAACACATGTCAACTTAGGTGTTAATAAGCTTACACATGTATTAAGTATTTTAATTTTAATTCTAAATTATTTATAAAACTTTAACTCATTTTATAAGAGCTTATAAATCTTTTTTTTCTTATGTATAAATATAAATGAATTTATCTCTTTTTAAATTAAAAATAAATGAAACAACAAATTTAAAATATAAGCTTATTCAAAAATATTTAAGTATTTATTCTATTAAATATCAAAACATTAAATCCAAATTTTAAATTAATTTATCAAATCAAATTGTAAAAATCAAGTTATATATAGATGCATATATAACTCTTATTAAATTTAAAAATACAAATCCTGTTTTTAACAAAAATTATTTATGATTATAAAAACTAAGTATTATAATTACTATTTGAAAATAACAAATTAAACAAATTAAATAATTTATAAAAGAGATTATAATCCAATTAAGATCATTTGTAATTTGTATTGTAAATTCTTATATATATATATATATATTTCAAGCAATTATTTAAAAATAAAATAAAACAAATCTTTTAATGTTAATCTAATTTAATTTCATATTTAAGCTAATTAAAATATAAATTTGAACAAATAAGATTTTCCATAAGTATAAACCATAAAATTATTTATTTAATTTTGTTGAAAAGTTAAATGTAAAATTTAAATCAATTTTCCAATTTTCCAAATATAAACTAGAATTAGAAAATTGATTCATTTATTAAGTTTCAAATCAAAGTTTATCAATTTACAACATATACAATTATATATATTATAAATAGAAACAATTCATTGGCTTTAAAAAGATAAATCTACAAATTTAAATATTTATTAAAAGATGATTATTAGATCAATTCAAAATTTATTATCTAAAATATCAAACCAAATTAATTTTTAACATAGATTATCAAATTTATATTGCCAAATTTCCAGGACGTCACATTCCTCCCCCCTTAAAAGAATTTCGTCCCCGAAATTTAAAAGCAAAGGTAATTTAATAATCTATCTTAAGATTTTATTTTAAAACACAAGCATATATCAACCATATGCTAACAACCATAGCAACCAATTTAATCAAACAAACAAATCTAATTATCCAGAAAAATTCTGGATAAAATTTCCACGAGTTTCCCTGGTATAAATATCGGGATACTCTCTCTATAGAATCCAAACAATCCATATTACTAAGCTACAGAGCTCCTATCCAACAAGATCTACAAACTAAACAGGATATCAGACTACAGACAAGCCTGACTCAACAATTATATCCTCTTGAACTGCTGGTTCCACAACCAGAGATAGATCATACACGTACTCCCTCAGAGATAAGTGAAACACATCGAATCCCAGTTATCCAAACTGGAAATTTAACCTTGAAAATCAAACACCAATCCTCTCAAGGATTCAGAAAAGATCCAAAACACCTCGGAGCTGACTTACCCAGTCTTACTCAATCTTATAGCTCCTTAGATTGGAGACAACTTAACCAAAACCAAATCTCCGACTCCAGAATCCAAATTCCTTCGTCTCTTATCTATAAAACACTTCTGACGATCCTGGGCTGCCTTCAACTCTCCCGATCAGCTCAACCTTCACTGATGTCTCTAGAAACAAACTGGGCCAAAACAATCCAACAGAATGATCTCCTCAAGATCAAATCCAAACCAAGAACACCAACTCTACTCCACAAACATCAGAAGACTAACTTACTTCTCCTATCCGAAAAAGATAAAACAAAGCACTTCCAAACTGCTTCCGCTGCACAACTCTGATATGAAGTAGTAGAAAAACTCGAGCACAAACTGGACAACACATCTCAGGAATATGGTTCAACAGATCCATAAAGAAAACTCAGTTGCCCCACCTGATCCTTCTACTAAACTGAAGCACCGGTATCACTTCTGGAATAAGTCGATAAGAAATCTCAACCTCCAAATACGGACAAACATCTCATAGATCAAGAGAACACTCAAACTATCGCAAGTCACTTTCGCAATCAACCTGTCCAATATTCAAAGAAAATTGTTCTCTCTTTACCAATCAGAACAGCTTACGCTTAACTAGCCAATCCATCGAAGAAACGGATCCACTCTGCTGCTTCTGAACTCCATCAGAAAAAGTGCTAACCATAAGACCTTCTCGCCAGCACAGAACACTCCGAGCTACACTGCTGACACTGACGCCAAAGTCTTCCTAATCCAAAGCTCTTCGAGAAAACTCGGACTTCAAACCAGACAGAAACATCCTGCTGAACTCAGCCATAACATCGAAGCAGATATATTTCTTCAACTTGTTCCAAAGAAAAATCTTCGAAGACATCCATAGTGACTGTGTCTCATCACACAGCTATTACTTCCTGAAGTATCAAGATACCATTATTCTCTTCTGCCCAACCGACAGACCCAAACTCTACTCATCCAACTCAAAGATGAACTCTGAACCTTTACAGGTTACCTTCAGAGATCTATGAAATCTCCACACTCTACATAATTCACTCGAGACGGTATTCGATCTACAGTCTCGACAGATCCACTTACAACCTCAACACTCAAACTCCAACCATTGGTAGCAGTCATGTTACGCACACCACTACCTCATCTACCTTTATAACTTATATTGGAAAAACCCGAATAGGTAACCCAACAAATAGGTAGAAATAAATATATATATATATATATATTTCAAATTACAAATACGCTCTTTCAAGAAAGAGATCACTTCAAAGCCTAGGTATTCACTCAACCTAGCGCTCTGATACAACTGTGATGACCCGATTTTCTCACCACAGAAAATCGCATCATCATGAAGAAAGAAAGGGATAGAAAAGAGAAAAGAAAGAGAAGAAAGAAGAAACAACATCAGAAACTCAATAGCGGAACGAATAAATTATATTAATAACAATAGTATTACATAGTATACAACACTAATCGGAGTTACATAGAATTTACATCACATACTAGACAGTTATAAACACCTGTCTAGTTATACAATTCAATACAACTCAACAAAGAAATACCAACACAGAGAACACACAGCGGAACTATATATCTAACGTCGAAACCTCCTGCTCCATTGCTCCTCCGTAATTCATCAAATTTAACCTGAATCCCTTGGCTACTCGTAAAAATTTGAGTACCCAAGAGTTTAAGAAAACAGAAGATAAACTCTGGGTCAGACATGGTCTAGTGTGAGTAACAGGTTTAAGTTGCTTAACTTTGAAAATCCTTTGAAAAGAAAGGTATCACGTAAGACTTCCCACACATAAACATGGAAAAGTTTTTACCTTACGCTAACCAAAACATTTGATAGGAAATCCAGTGATATTATAATAGGTCTAGGGTTTTCAAGTAAATAAGAAATAGCCGAAATTTTTACATGATTAAATCCCTGCTACTAGCCACAAAAGTGGGTAATAAATCAAAACCGTTGGCACTTATTGGATTTTGGATTCCATCAATGGCTAGGCTACTGGGGAACCGCCCGTCACAGTACGTGGCCTAGATCAACGTACCGAGTTGTACGCCCGCTCCCCTGCAACACAAGACCGGAACCATCCCTTACTGGACAGTCCCGAACAAGACAACCCCGCAGTTGGCATACGTTCCTACCACCCACACAGACGAAATAAAAAAAGGGACCTCTAGACAGGGGAAAATCTTGTCCTACTTAGGCATGACCCACTTAGCCTTGCTGCACCTCCCCTGTTTTAGCCATTCCCGGTTGATGAGGCTTGAGGCTATGATTACCTTTAGAGAACACATCTCTTAGAATGCTCATCGTCCACCTGAAGATGTTCTGAAAGCATTCAATCCATACAGGTTCGTTCTGGGTTCGAACGAAACCGAAGGCATTATCTCGTTACACTTATTTTGGAATCACCCTCAGAGTTAACGACGATAACCTTTGCACTCTAAATCACCATCTCGAACCTATAAGTACTACTCCGTCAAACTCATCACGGAATCACCCCCAAAGTTATACTGATGAATATAGTCCTTACACCTCGAGTCTTCACTCTTCACAAGAGATTCACGACCTATAGTTAATATGGATAGATGTGGTTTTCGGATATCCAAATATGGAAACCCGATCCCGGTCTCATCGAAATCCAAAGCGTATCTTTTAAGGCCTAGTTGTTTTAAAGGTTTAAAACAATTCAATTATCTATATATACAAATAGATAAATCACATATTCACAATAGATAATCAACATTATCATCACAATAGTAAACCATATTATCATTATCAAAGATAATATATATCAACATCACAATGCAACCAATGCATCCATATCACTCAACATTTCTTATCTCACATATGAGATTCAAACCATTCAAGGCAAACAACATCATCCATCTGTATAAGCAATGATTAATAATCTCACCAAATATAATTAATTTAAAATAAATTAAATTAATTACATCATCTCTAATTAATTTAAAGTGAATGAAATTAATTACTTCACCAATATAAATCTTGCTTACACCACTATTAATTAATTATCAATCAATTAATTAATCATCAACTAATTATTCATTTTAATTAATCATCCCTGGTTAATTAACCTTTAATTACGATCAAGTAATTATTCATTAATTAATTTCTCAAATTAATTATACTTTAACCAAATACAGTAATTAATCTTTAATTACATCCTTAATTAATTACATTAATTAATGCCTCTATTTATTAATTATTTCTAAATAAATCTATTCTTAATTACTTCATTAATTATAATAATTAATTATCTCTAATTACATTTCTATATAAATTAATTACATTAAGTAATTAATCTTTATTTAAACCATAATTGTTAATCACCCTTGATTAACTCTATTCAGTAATTAACTGTCAGGACCCGATTCTTCGTCTTCCGAAAATTCAACATCGATACTCACTTTATCGACTGCCGAGAAATCGAGCGACGGAAAACCGAACACTGAGGGTTTTAAGAAAAAGAATTTAGGAAAAGAGAAGAGAGAAGATAGAAATTAGGGAGGAGAGAAAATAGAAGATAGAAAATTTTAAAATAGAACAGAAAGAAAATAGAAGAGAAAGGAAACATAGATAGAAAATAGAACGGAACAGAAAACAACATCAGAACACCATCAGAATCTCACAATTCGCAGCGGAACAACATATAATAATAAATGAATAATCTTTAAACAAAGAACTATATCAGTTATTACATTTTATACATTACATCACATCATATCATCAGAGTGTACAACAACATACAACAACAAACAGTGCAGCGGAAAAAGAAATACTATATAAACTAGTAATACGCCATGCCATCCATCTTGCCTCCAGCAACTCCAGAATATCCAGCATATCCTGATAAACCTTAACTCTTGACTGCCCGTGTGGAAATTGGTGGGCACCCAGAGTTTAGGAAGGAAAACAATAAACTCCAAGTCAGTCATGTGACTGGTGTGAGAACTCAAAACAGTTTATTTATCTTAAAATCAAAATAGAGAGATATTTTTAAATTCAATTCACAATGTTTTTTAAAAATGAGACTACCATAAGGCCTCCCGCACACACACACAATGCAAACGCAGAATCGGAGGAGATTTCTCCTTATGATAGTCAAAGATGCTTGATACGCATTTAAAATAACATTTGATATTATTACTAGTGCATAGTGTAAAAGAAATTCATTTCGAAAGTAGAATATAAATCTTAGCCAACATACGACCATTATCGTATGCCTACTATAGCTAACTATGTTCAATAGCAGGTTACCGCCACATTCCATAGCAGGTTATACAACTAAAACCGTACAAGTCACGTATTGTTTCTTTGGATTTCCAACAAATGGTCAGGCCAAGGAACTTTCCATTGCCACATGAGAATGCCTCTGGAAAGACATCCCCGAGAACCAAACCGGAACTCTGCCAACACAAGGCCGGGTTACCCCTAACTGGGTAACTACTGACACGAGCACGCCATTCCCCGATCGTAAACGACCTTTCTCACGGGATCCCGAAAACCAACAACCACAAAGTAATAAATTCGTAGTAACCACATAGGTTAAATATCTGGGCTCCATACCATGATACCACCTCTATCCAGAAGGAAATGTACATACCCTAAAGGGTGCTACCCCTCATAACCTTGCCGCATCTTTCCTGTTTTGACCATTTCCGGGGTGTGAGGCTCGACGAAGTCACGTCCACAAAAACATACTTTATACAAAAGCCATGCTTTGGGTCAACAAATGATCAACACAATGATCACCAAGATAGACGATCAAATAAACGATCCTATCACAATAATTAACACAATGATCATTTCAGCAACACTCAGCATGTCACATTACCAAATTGGGAATATATCGCTGATAACTTCAACTATATAACCTCTGAGCTCGTACGTCTCAGAGAAGGGTGTTAAGCTAAAAGAATAAATTCTCCGCCACCAACAGAAATATATTTGAAAGAAATCGGCTTTATATCTCAACTTGTAATGTCAGACACACTATCCATACAAGTCTGTTCCGGGATCGAACAAAACCGAAGGCACTTACAAAGAAGTCCTTGCAATCCGGATATTCACAATCCTGATCGGATTCACCATCACATATGGAGAACTCAATACCGTAGCTACTCGGTGCAGAGTAAATCGACAGGTCATCCTATCGCTCTCGCAAATACCGGGTCTTCAACACCGATCTTCAAATGCAATTCATAACGACGTATCACATATTCGGAATGGGTTATACGACCCCATGGTCCTTTCCCGGTTAACCCGAATAGTGAGCGCTTATTCAAAAATAAGTGTAGCATTCACATTCAAACAAATCACATCAATTACCCATTCAAAGGGAAATATTGATAGTCGGTTATTGAACTATCACTAGATATGCACACATCACCAGTTTCCAAATAATTTTCCAAATTATTTATTTTCCAAAATATCTTTACAAGGTATATAATTTTCACACTTCAAAAATAAATCAATATTTATTTTTAAACAAATTCTCCTTTCCTTTATAAATTCAATAGTGAATTTATATTTCACAATATCTATTGATATACGTTTTCAATTATCCATTTTCAATTTATCTTCAAAAAGATAAATTCTAAATATCACTTCATATTGGAAAACAATTCCATACTTATTTAATAAGTAATTCACAAATTTTATTTATTTTCAACACTTGGAAAATATTCAATATACTTCAATCGAGATTAAGTATATATTTCATTCTTTAAGGAAATCATTCTCATAAACATATTTATTTGGGCCAAAACGAATGTTACGTAAAACATCGTTACGACAACCCAAAATCACTAGTATAGGGATTCGAAATTAAAATAGATATATAAATCCCAATACTATACAAAACATTTCCTTTGGGAAATCATTTACTATAACAACAGTGTTATAGTCCACCATTTCCTTCTATTTCTCGAAAACGTCTATTTCAACAATAAATGTCGAAATCTATGGTTTCGAATCTCAACACAATTAAAACTTTGTTAGATCGTTTTAATTCTATTTCAAATATCACATTCAAAACAATTTCTTTAACATCTTATTCACTATTCAAAAACGTGAATATACTACGTTAACACATTTCATCATTTCTATTCATTTTAATTCAAAGGATTATTCACTATTCAAAAACGTGAATATAACTCCATTAATAGGTTTCAACAATTTACTTATCAAAATAAGTCATTTGCGAATTTATAAAACAACGTTTATAAATTCCATTTCTATTTATTTATAAAAACTTCCTTTTTATAAATTCTTTTATTAACATATTCCAGTTTATAACTCAATTATAAACTAAAAGTTCATATTATAAGTCAAATGTTTATAAAACGATTATTTTACAAAATCGTTCCTCTAAAGACTTTCCAAACCATAAATCTTATAACTTATAAGATTCATTTATTTAACCAAATCTATTCTTCAAATAACTTCACCGTTTATAATTCTATAAATTTCATTTCTATTTATGAAATTCATTTTCACTTCATTCAAACACTTATAAAAACTCGTTTTAAAATGTCCATATTTCAATTTATAAATATCCATTTATAAATCTCTAAATATGATTCAATTTATATTATTCTTTTAAAACGTCTTAAATCTCCTTTATTATTTCACCATTTTGATTCATAAAATAATTAAATTTCATAAATCCTATATTTAAACTTTTCACAATAATTCTAAAATATCTCGATTTAACTATTTTATAAACTCAATAGCATCATATTCTCAAAAATCAGTTTCTAACTATATTTCTCAAAAATCATAATTTTTATAACTTTAAAAATTATAACGTTTATTTATTTAAAATGAATCAATTCCAAAATATAGTATATTCTCAAAAATCACTTTAAAAATCATTTTAAAATCCCAAAATTTGGGTCCAATGATGCTACACACCAAATAGTCAATCACGACAACAACGATATCATATATCAATATGAAAATCCATCGAATATCAAAATATCTGAAATCAAATAAATACTGTTGAGGAATCCAGTTGGATCCCTCCAACCTGTTTTCCTGCATCCACAAACATTAGCACAATACCAATTTCGCTCCAGTACGAAATTATCGCGGTATATGGGATTTAAAATATTATCCGCTTAATAATGGCGCAATAGGGTCTCATCCGCTAAAAAATACGGGAAATCAACAACTGCAATATATACATATGCCAATATATATATATTGATATTATATATAATACCAATTTCACTGTTTATGAAATATTCGCGGTATATGTTTTTAATAAATAACATCCGCTTACTAACGGCGTATAATGTCTATTTTAACAATCAATAGATATTCATCAACATTCAAACATGCATTCAAATATTTTAAATCTAACTATTTAAAATAAAATCGAAACTAATTCGATTGAGTGAGAAGTTCTCACCTTGATTTTAATTTCCGTTTTAGCGATTTATTTCGAATAAAATTAAACGGACGTTTAATTTTACCCAAAATTCTCACTAACTCCAAACGACTCCAAACCAACTCCATCGCGTAGTGCTCGTCCATACGATTCCAACGCAACTGGGTTTGCATTTTTTCGACCTCGTATGAAAAAGTTATGTATTTTACAAGTTTGTACACAATTTAACTTATATAAATACAACATTAACAAACCCACTTTAAATCACAGCCCTTAGATCCTTCCCCAGTGCATCAAGACCGTCCCCATCCTCTCTCCCTTACGCACGAAAATCTACAGGCCGACATCACCATGCTTGAACCCATGAACTTCAATTTTAGGGTTAAATAATTCATCCAATCCATACACCTAGAACACGATCAAGTGATGCCGTCTCGAAGCTCCACACACGAGCTACCTTCGGCCACGACCTAGGCAAGCTCGGCCTCCCCCTCTACCCTCGAGATGCGTGCACAGCTGTAGAGAACGGCCCCATGTAGCTCCTCCCACGTTGCTCCGTTTCCGATCATCACCGTATGGAATCGATGCTCTCGTCGAGCTCTTCGACTTTGTAGTTGAGCACTTTGGCTAATTCTTTGTAGATTTAGAGAGATTGAGAGGAGAAAGAGGAGAATTTCTGGCCATTGAACCTAAAAGTGGCGGCTAGCAAATTAGGTTTAGGGTTTTGACTTTTTTTTTAATTTTATGAAGGGTAGGGGGTGTATTTATAGAGAAAAATTCGAACACTATTCATCCGGAAATTCCGAACTCCGATTTACGCGCCGAAACTGACATTCCTAGGGTTTATCCCGCGTTCCGGACACAATGGAACAGGTTTCGGAAGCTAATTCGGACATCTGTGCGAGTTATGGCTACAAACGCTCAATTTAAATTAAACCGATTTAAGTCGATTTCTAGGCGTTTTAATTTGTACCGGACAAACGGTAAATCCAATTGACTTGAAATTTGAAACCTTACAATAATATCACATTACGGATCCGATGAAACTGGTTTCGTCGAAATCCGAGACTTTTTGAAAAATGGCTATTTTTACTCGCCAAATTTAAATTAAAAATAATTCGATGCGTTTCGAGCTGCCACGATCAAATGGTAACTCCGATTGACACGAAATTTGAAATCCGGTAATAACTAACTATTACGGATCCAATGGAACTGGTTTCGTTCAATTCTGAAACTGTTCAAAAATTGACTATTTTCACTAGTCGGTTTTAATATTAAAATATTCAATTTTCACAAATTAACTTTTAATTCGATTTTAAAAGTTCTAAAATATATTTCTAACTCCAACATGATAAAATAAAATTTTACAAATCATTTTCAATCATATTTAACTATATTTTAAATTATTTCCATAATTTAACGTATTAAATTATCGATTTAATTATTCAATAAAATCCAATAATTCAAATAAAAATTTATTTGACTTATAAATTCACTTATTAATATTTAAAATTAATTAAATATTCATATTTTAATTTCTAAAAATTCTGGGTCGTTACATTAACTACCCTTAATTACTTCACCAAATAAATTTATTACTTATTAATTAATTATCTTTAATTAATCCCTTGATTAATTTACAAAGTAATTATACTCAAATTACTTTTATCAACAAATCTCCTTCAATTAATTACATACAGTAATTACCCATTAATTACTTCTCTAAGTAATTTCTCTTCATTTAATTACATTAAGTAATTATACTCCACAAATCATTACATGATTATTCTAAATTAATTAAACTGAATTAATTAACTTAATCAAATCAATTTAAACTCAATTAATTACAATTAGTAATTAATTCCTTAATTACTTCCATAAGTAATTATACTTAATAGTTTACACAAATGATTATCTTTAAATTAATTAATCATAATTAATTATAAAAATTAATCACATTAATTAATATAAATAATCCTTAGTTACTGACCTTCATTAACTATTAAACAATTCATTAATTATTTTTCTAAAATAATTAACTTATTTTAATCATTATTAATTACAAATTAATTAATCATTAATAACCCATTAATTACTTTGAATGATTATTCATTAATTTATTAATTTATTAAATAAATTAATTATTCATTTAATTATCCTAATAATTAAACGAAATACAAATCATTAAATTATAATTTAACTTTAACAAGTTTTAAATAAATTTTAAACCTTTAAATGATAAATAATACTTTTCTTATAAAAGAAATTTTACAACAGTTTAAAACAAATTCCTTTTTAAATTCAAACCATTTAAATTTTACTTTATCATTAAAATTTGTTACACATTTAAATTTATAAAATTTAAATTTATTTTAAAACAAAGATTCAAATTCAGATTTGAATTAAATTTAAACTTTGTTTAAAACATTTCTTATATTTCAATTTCCAATTTAAATTCAAATTCTTTTAAAAACATTTTTAAACAATAAAACCCTTTTAAAATTATTTTAAAAAAAATTGAATTTAAAATCTTAGTCATTTCCAGCTATGATTCAAAATTAAATTTGAATTCATAATTTAATCTTAGATTTAAAACTCATTTTAAAATCTTGCTGAATAATTTAAATTCAGTTTAAATTTAGAACTTATAACAGGACTTTTAACCTGTAAACTAACTCGACTCCAAATAATTTACTCGAGCCTAACCTAATCTAACTCGAGTAAAAACACAAAATATCTCGAGTAAAACTCGAGTAAAATTTCATTTGAAACATTCAAATTTTACAATTACTGTCAGGTTTAAACAAAACCTGAAATGACCAAAATACCCGAGCCGCAACAACAGTTACTCCGAGACATTTAAACCTAAGCTTCGAGCAAATCATAAATTTACCTGATACAAAACATGAGTACCTTCTTCCCCCAAAACACAACTAACACACCCAGATCGTCGTGCACCTGCACCGTCAATCCAAAATTAATTATCTAAAATTATCAATCCAAATTAATTTTTAACACAGATTATCAAATTTATATTGCCAAATTTCCGGGATATCACAGGTTTAAATGCTATATTACTTTATATAATAAAATAGATTCTTTAAATTTCATAATAAAATCCCAATATCAATTTGAACCTCCAAATAAACCATTTTAGTTCCCATGTATTTCAAAGGTCTAGATATTCCATCATTTCAAGAATGAATTCTTTGACAATTTCATAAATCAAATTCAATTACCATTATTTAGATTTGGAAAATGTTTACTTAATAAATCCAATAAAATTTAAGTAAACTTTTAACTTCAAACAACTAGATAATTTATTTTTCAATTTTATTTAACTTGATAAATTCAGTTATTTCAACTTTACATTCATCTAAATTCTTTTAAACTAAATCAAGTTATAAGAATCATACCCTCTAAAATCATCGCCTCTATTTAAACTTCAAATCAAAGTTATTCAAGTACAATTCTAAAATAATTCAATTTAAACCAATTCCATATTTATCTTTCAACTTAACTTCATTTAAGTCATTTAAAACTCTCTATATATATACAATATCTTGAATAGATACTAAACCATATAATATAATACAAGCAAACTCATTTTAAACTCATTTTTATTAATCAATTTTATACATATTTAAATTCAAGAATTCAACTTATATATATAATAGTACTTACATAACACCAAAAATTAATATTTATTAAACCGTATTTCCTTTCCAAAACCATAGAAAAATCACTTCAATATATTTTTATATATAGACCGTGGTACTTGTATATAATTTTCTATCCTATGGTCAAGTGATACAGATATTTATCATTTCAATCTGCAATTTAAAAATAAAATTACGGTTATATATTATTTCAAACCACAATCCCGAATGCAATAAAATGCATAATAACTTGCAGTTTATAACAATATAAAATACAGCATTCATTCATCCAATATCAACCATCAACCATTTATCACAAGCATCAACTAAATTCAAACAATACATCAATATATAACAGGCGATTATAACAGGTATCAACTATCAATTTATATTCAAAAATAAATTATAACTGTTTATTGGCAGTTTTAAATGCAATAGATAAATAGATAACAATTTAACTGGCAGTTTTATATTCAAAAATAAATAAATTTAACTGGCAAAAATATGCAATATTAAATTAAATAACAAGTAAATTAAATGAATTGCCAAATTAACTGAGATAATGATGAAATATATGCCAAACAGCTATAATTAAATTTCTAAGCACATCATAAATCAATTTAACAAACATAAGAAATCTTAGAAGTTGCGAGTGGGTTAAAACACTCACCTTTGGGATTTAAATTAAATTCAAATCCAATTTAAACCCAAAATTTCAACAGCCTCAGAATCTGCCCAAACCTGCGTCAAAATCTCCAGAATTTAAATACGATCCTAACGCAAGAAACCGCGCGTAAAATTGAGCTCGTATGAGAAAATTATTAGCGTTTGAACAATTTGAAATCAAAATTTAATTAAAATAAACTCACCCAAACAAACGATGCCATGTCACTAAACCCACGTACGCGTCTTCTCTAAAAGCCGTGCCCAATGAAAATAATAAAACCTAAACAACGTCCTTTGACCGTGGCTTTGACCGCCGTTCTCTCCCACCACCGGCCACCATCGGGCCGCCGGCCACCACCATATCCTTCGTCACGACGAGGCGCACGCTACGGTCGCCACCTTGAGTCTCCCGGCCCCCTCCAATTTGCCACGCCGCCACCATATGCAATGCCCTAACCGAATTACTGAGGCAAATCTAGCCGTTAAACCACAAAACCAATAGCTCCGATGAACTCCCCTCCTTGCTCTCTACAAGACTGTACCTTCAAATTAGCGATCTGTCGACGCGCATCACAACGCGATGAACGGCCGAGACTTCTTTGACCTTTACTAATCAAATGGAAAACTGAATCGAAAAACGAACACCACCAGTGAATTACGCTAGTTTGAGAGCTTCAACATATATTTTTTGTGAATTTTTCTGAGGAGTTTGGATTTTCAGCTTTGGATTTGGTTTGGGATTGGATCTGAAATTATATTGTCTGCCATTGAGGAGGAGAGAGTTGAGATAGACATACAGCCAAATGAAAATGAGGGGAATTAGGGTTTATAATGATATATTTATAGACAAAGTTGAAATAGGATGGATCGGATAAGATAGATGTACGCGCTAAACGATATATGGCCCAAAAAGCCCGTTTCGACTCCGGAACGAAATTGGGTCAACCCATATATCAAAATAGATGTTTTAAAATATTCTGAACGCGATGGAAAAAGTTTCACGACCAAATTTCATCGTATGAAGAAGTTATGCTGAAATCAATATTTTCAAATTGATTTCAATTAAATTGATTTCAAGGCGTTTCAAGCCCATACGATCAAACGACAAGTCCGATCGATACGAAACTTGAAATCCTATAATAATTCACTGTTATGGATCCGATGAAACTTGTTTCGTCGAAATCCGAGTCAGTGGACAAAATGGCTATTTTCTATTAATTAAATAATTTAAAAATTAAATAAATAAAATCCAATTTTTAAATTTCAATTCTAAAATTGACCAATTTTTTTACCATAATATTTCCCAAACATTTACAATGCTTTAAACAAATTGACATGTCACTTAAATGTTGATTCAATCATAATTTTTAGTGTTAAATTCCAATTTCGTTAAATTTAGAAATTATAAATTAAAATTTCAATAATTCCTTTGAATTAAATTTTCATTCATATTATTCAAATTCATTATTACAACCAGATGAAATAAATGTTGGAATCAAAATCCATTATATTAACATTCTCAATTTTCATCTAAATCCTCATTTATGTAATATTATAATATTATATTCCACTTAGTTGCAATAAATCCACTTATTAGATTTCAAATTATAAATAAATTAATAAATCTTGGTTTCACTCCTTAAATCAACCAGTCCTCATATTATAAATAAAACTAACATTTATTGCATCTTATAGAATTAACCATTTTTAATGACAAATCAAATCTATCCTAACTACACAAATTAGGGCAATTAATGGAAATTGATTTCACATTACTTCATTAATTATCAATAAAAATCTCAATAAAACCGTTTATTTATTTAAAATCTTACAATTCAATAAATTGACATTTTATGGATATAATTCACATTGAATTATCAAATTACAGTTTATCCCTTATTATTCCATCAATTAATTGTAACTTTGAATTTATTCCCTTTTACAGATTTCAAATCAATTACAACTTTACAGTTTTTCCAGGAAATGGGTATTCCATATTCAATGCTAATTTTATTTTATTACGTTAATATACGCCTATTTACATTTTAATTTGAATGAATATTACGTTTTTAAATGTGTGCTTCTATCCATTGAACACATTAATTAAGGTTTTTACATACTTTACATTCTATAAAATTTTCAACATTAAAATTTTCATTCTATTAATTTCTTTACATACTTTACTTATTAATTAATTAACATAATTTGAACTTTATTTCAAATAAATTCATGACCAATTAATTAGGTAATTTAAAATAGTTGTACCCTTAACTTTATTTCCAAATATCGTACTACATAATTTCCTTTAATTGCAATTTGATTTCCAAATCTTATGCAACATACTAAAGAAAGAAATATATATATATTAATTGATTCGTTTTTCTCATTCATTACTTTAATATACCCCTTTTAACAACTCCTAACCATTATCATTATATTTCACACAAATGTAACATTTAATTACATTTATTACAATTCAATGTTGGCAATTATTTCCATACTACTGATTGCATTCACTTATATTCTATCCTTTTACTTTACTTTTTACTTCTTACAACCTTTTTCTTTTATTCATTGGTTTAGATGTTTATTTTAATTATTCCTTTATTACTTACAAATCTTATTTCATTCAAGAATGCTATCATTTATCAATTATTACATAATTTCATATATTAATATTCATGTTTAATTCAATTTCTTTGCACATTGATTCATTTACTAAAGTTTACAATCATATATTACTTACCTTCTTATTATATTAAATTAGTAGCGTTTCAGTTATACTTCTGATTATACATTTCATTAGTTAATTCAATATTCCTATTTGTTTCTTTTATTAAACTTTTAACCAAGTATGACAAATTTCATAATTTCAATTGATTGCGCTTACATTTTGAATTTGTAAATCTAAATTTCAATTGCTATATTTAAATTTCTAACATCTGCTTCATCATAACTTCTAAGATTTTTTTATTTCTTCCTAAATTAAATTGCAAAATTTAAATTAAACTAACAAATTTATTAATCAAAATTTACGGGTCGTTACAATTTGTATCTATTTTCTCTCCTAATCCCAAATCTCTTCTCAGATCTATAGTTCAAATGTATGTATATACCCATTTATACATATGTCTTGGATTATTAAGGATATGGAGATGAATCAAAGATTCTACTTCAGATCTGGAGATTTGGATCGCTTTTAAAAGCTGAATGAAATTTTTTTTAGATTGTTATAATACGAAAATTGTTCTGTTGGTGTTTATTTGATTTTTGTGGCTAATTGGAAAATTATACATGAGTTGTAGGCAACGAATTGAATACGATATGAATATAATAAATATCACCAATATAAAACTGTTTATGAATTTATTTAGCATTGTATACAGCTTGATCTAGAAATCAGTCCCAAAAGTATAAATTTAGAATATTGATTTGAATGAAATTTATTTCATATCTGAAATAGGTTGTAAAATAATGTTACAAATTTGGATTATTATCCTAATCTTGTTAGAATATAAATTTTCCATAACTGGAATTGTTGGAATATAGATCCGTTTAATATTTATAAATTAGTTTGATTTCTTTCCCCTTTAGATATAGAATTTGATCTAACAAGTCTAGAGGGAATACAAAGAAAAAGAGACGCGTAAAGTATGAATTTGTTGTAGTTTACACTATCTGTTTCAATAATAAAAAGAAATGATTATTCCTTATAATTTCAAATGATGTAATCTTTAATATTTTAAAGTAAAATATTTTATCTGGGATAATTTACGAATATTATAGCAGATAATCTTTTTAGATATGATTCCAACAATTTAACATGGAAAAGTATATTCCAGTGAAGATATATAAGTAGAACATATTTGATAAAAGTAAATGTTTGTAAATAATTACTGCGCTTATAATAATTAAACAAAGAGTTAATAACGACGCTTACACATAATATTCATGTTTAGGATGATTAGCTAATGGGAAAAGAATTTAAACGTTGTAACTCCAATAAATGGTCATAAGCATGGAAATTACAATAATTTGATAGTATAAGTGGATTAATGGGACTGATAAAAATGAAATAGATATAAAAGGTTACCAATTTGAAATTGGCAATCGTACATAAATGTCTTAGGAAATGTCCGGTAGGATTTTAAAGACAAACTTACATTTAGGAGCAATAAACGAAGATTTATGGGTAGATAAATATTTAAGGTAAATCTTATTGCCTTAAATAAAAAGAAGATTAGTAAGCTAAGTCTAATGTATACCTAAGTGTAACACTCCATATTTTTGGTAACATTATTTAGGATGTTTAGTTAGTTAAATTAAATAAAACAATGTGTTTATTAGAGAATTGAGATTTGATTTTATTAAGGGGTAGTTGTGCCATCTAACCAATGAATTGAAATAAGAGTTAAAATGAAATAAAGGAGGGGTAAAATATGAAAGAGGCCATTCTTATACCCTAAACCCTTGTCCATGTATCCCAGACACGTTCATTTTCATTTATCAAAATTTTAAAAGCTTAATGTCAGCCACCATTAATAAGAGAAAGAGAAAGAAGATTAAGAAAAGATAAGGGAGAAGCTTAACCCAATCGAATCCATTCACATCTCAATCTCTTTAATCTCAAAAGCTAAGGTGAATAATGTTTACATCACATATTTATTTTGTTTTCGATTTTATAATGAGATCTGAAATATTTTGCATTGATTTTCTATGTTTTTGAATGATGGAGTGATTATATATACTTGTTGATGACTTATGCTTGTTCATATAGATTTTATGACATGTTTTGGTATGAATAACCTATTAAATGACATCCAAATGCATTGCAAATTTTTATATAGACTGGAAATATTATTTTGGACATGGGTTTCAATTTTCTTAATTTTCTTAATTTATGTGGAATTTATATAAATTTTCCAGTGAAGAAAATGTTATTTTGGATTAAAACTTATTTACGGTTAAATAATTAATGGTTTGGGTCTGAAATTTATATATGTTAGAAAATATATAAAAAATGATTTTCTAGAATTTTTGTAGAATTTTCCTATGTGTTTTGATGGGTATATAAAATTATTTAAGGTATGTGACTTAAATGTTTTATATATTTATAAAAGGAGAAAGAGCTTTTTGTAAATAAATTAAAATTACTAATTTTGGAAAGTCGGAAGTACTTTTGGAAAAGTGAAACTTGAAACCAATCACAATTTGACAAATAAGGCAGGTTAGGTACAAAGAAATAGTTTAAAAAGGACTAATCTACATGTTTTTGACTATTTTGATGCTTTCGGCACTAGGTTCCGTCTCCTTACCTTCGCCTCCGACACTGTCGAAACCAATGCACATGGTATTCGGGAACTGTTACGTAGTGAATTGGACGTAGGTGGAAGGTATAGGGTCGAAACTAGGAGTTTCGAAGGGGTTGAGGCATTACTTTCCTTTTAAAAGAAAATGTGCCTGCTTGCTTTTGCTTAAGTAGCTTTTTACTTAGTTAGTATTCGACTAGGTCAAATAGATTTAAATAAATGGTTTTGATTGGGTTGTGCTTTTGGTTTAAAAGCCTTCTTTCAACTAAGTCGAAACATTTTGGCTGCTGCTTTCTACCTTTCCACTCGGATAGGTTTCGAAAGGGTTGTTTTGTTTTGCTTTGCTTTTTAAACTTGACCACTACTCCAATGCTTTCAAAGGGATGGTTTCGATACCATACTTCTTCACTTAGGAATGATTGTGAAAGGAATGCTTTTGACTTTAATGGGTTTCTAACCTTTTTTATCTACTTGAAGGCATAATCCAAATGGTTTCGATCGAAACGGTTTTCAAAGATTTCGAAAAGGTCTATACGTGTTTTAAATTGAACCCAAAGGCCTTCGAATGGTTTAGTGTTTTAATGCATTCAAATGGGTTTTAAATGAAGGTTTCAAAGGGGTGGTTCCCCAATCATTTCAAAAGGTTTTGAAGAAAGGTTTTCCAATTCGTTCGAAGGAGTAGAAAGGGAAGGTTTTTTCTGGTTGTTTCGAAAGGATTAAAAGGAATGGTTTTCCTAAGGTTTCGAAAGGCAATGTTTAAAGGTTTTAAAGAAAGGTGTCTATGGTATTCAAATCTTTCAAAAGGAAGGATTTCCAATGATTTCGAAAGGATTTTGAAAATGGTTTCAAAAGGAAGCTTTTGGCTTTTCGGCCTAGATTAAACAAAGGGTTTTACTTGGTTTAGAAAGAGGTACTTTCAATGGTTTCAGAAGAGGTACTTTCAATAGATTCGAAAGGGGGACTTTCAAAGGTTTAAATGTTTTCATCAACTAAGATTTGGGTGAAGTATATATATATATATATAACATGGCAAAGTGACTTTGAGTAAAGCATAGAATATATATTTTCCTTGTTTCAATTTTGATTTAAAGGTTTTAAATCATTTTGAAAAGGTTTTCAAGGAAAATTATGGAAAAGGGTCCCTAAGTAAAATGACTCAGATATTAGAATACTAGATGGGACTGGTATAGGGTCACGCATTATACATTAGCTATTAGCCCCAGCTAATTTTGTCTAAAATTCCAGTGTGTAGGGCTTTGTCACATGTAAGATTAAAATTATGATTACACACAAAAATGAATATACGTTTGTATACAGATAGGTTATTGGTGAGCCCGTAAAACCACTAGGATCAGATGACCCTAGAAAATGTTAAATTAGAGACAGATCGTCCAAAAGAGAAGTATTTAACAAATAGTTAAAGATAAACCGTCAGAAGAGGAGTGTCTAACAGATGTTAGATAAATTTTGGTATATTGTTTGGTAAGCCTGAGTCGGCCAAAGGTTAAAAGTTAGCCAAACAAAACTATAATGTGTGAATAAATAGTTTGTTTATTACCTGATATGTATGTTTACCTAATAATGCTTTACATATATAACTAATTTTGGTTGTAGGAAAAGATTTACAAAAGATATGTTTTAAAATGGATTATAGTGAGGAGAACTCATTTCGCTAAGCGGGGTGGTCTCACTTAACATAAAATAACCGAGATGTATAGTATTTTTCACACTAAGCTTTACATCTAGCTTGAAGTTTTTATTTTCCCCTTAAATTCTAGGGTGCTCAAAATTTAATTTGAGTAGGCAGAGGGTTGAGGCTTTCAGGTTTTAGTAATTTTTGGCGAATAAAGTTTCCAGAACGAGCAGGTGGCTAACGGATAGCTATTAAGGAGTAGTGTTTCATTTTTTTTATTTCCGCTCTGTATACTAAGTCAGATATGACTATGTTTCTTTGATCAACCAAGGAGGCATTGTCATATATCGCTCTTGCGTATTGTTGTAATGATTATATTTTATCTTTACCTGAGAAATGATATGGGATTATGTAAATTGGATATAATTATTGTATTGGAATGTAATCGGTAAAATGTTGTTTTTGAAATCTATGATTTTTTCATATTCAAGTGCTTCTGATATTATAGATACCATTAGCATTACCGTATTTTGTTACTGGAAGTTAATTATATAGATGACCGCAGCATCAGTAGAGTTTAGCTGTTGGCCCCTAAATAAGGGATGTTACAAGTTGGTATCAGAGCATAGGTTTATGAAAAAATTTAAACTAAAAATGGTTTTTAAAACATAATACTAAGGAATTAGAGTAAGATTAGGATATGGGATAATGCTATAGTAACATACTTGTATTTCCTATATATAAAGTATATGATTTATCTCTAGTCTCCTATCTTTGTTAGATTATTTACAAAACTATAATGTTTGAATAGATAGTTCATTTATTACCTGATATGTATGTCTACCTAATAATGCTTTACAGATATAACCAGTTTTGGTTGCAGGAAAATATTACAAAAGATATGTTGTAAAAAGGATGATAGTGAGGGGAACTCATTCCGCTAAGCGGAATGGTCTCACTTAACATAAAATAACTGAAGTATTATTCACATTAAGCTTTATGTCTAGCTTAAAGTTTTTGTTTTCACCTTAAACTCTCGGGTGCTCAAAATTTGATTTGAGTAGGCTGAGGGTTGAGGTTTTCAGGTTGTAGTAATTTTTGGCAAATAAAGTTTCCGGAGACGAGCAAGTGGCTAATGGATAGCTATTAAGGAGTAGCATTTTATTTTGTTTATTTCCGCTGTGTAAATTAAGTCAGATGTGACTATGTTTCTTTGATCAACCAAGGGGGCATCGTCATATGTCGCTTGGCGTATTATTGTAATGATTATATTTGATCTGTACAAGGGAAATGATATGGGATTATGTAACTTTGATATGAATTATTGTTTTGAAATGTAACCAGTAAAATGTTGTTTTTGAAATCTATGATATTTTCATATTCAAGTGCTTCTGATATTATGGATATTATTAGCATTACCGTATTTTGTTACCAGAAGTTAATACTATAGATGACTACATCATCTGTAGAGTTTAGCTTTGGCCCCCGGACATGGGATGTTACAACTTGGTATAAGAGTATAGGTTTATGAAAAACTTTAACTAAAAATGGTTTTTAAAACATAATCCTAAGGAATTAGAGTAAGATTGAGGTATGGGATAAAGCTATAATAACGTACTTGTATTTGCTATATATAAGTATGCGCTTTATCTCTAGTTTCATATCTTTGTTAGATTATTTTCTATGTCTTATGAAGTTTAAATATGGATATGGATGGTACAAGAGAGGAGAGGGTATCGATGGGAATGCCAGATTTAATGTGAGGAGGACCTAAGGTCAGGCACAAGCAAAGACAGATGGACATGGGAGCCATGCATCAGTTTTTTGTGAATATGATGCAAGTTGGGATTGCAGCTAGAGTGGTAGGAGGAGATGTTGTAGAAGCAGAAGTTCCTGAAGTTTTGGTAGTTAGCAGTTATGCTAAGTTGAGCGGAGATTGTGCTAAGCTTAGAGGGAAGTCATTCATCGGAACAGAGGATGCTATAGAGGTGGAGAAATAGTTGTTGCACAATGAGAGAATCTTTGTAGACTTAAGGCTCAATGATGAGCAGAAGAGGAGGCTTGCTTCTAAATAGCTTCAAGGAGTTGCTTTATTTTGGTGGAATAGTGTGACTGTGGCAGTGGATGAGGAGACCATGACATGGGCAGAGTTTAAAAGAAGGTTCCAGGAGAGGTTCATGCCAGTGATGGAGCTGTCAGTTTTGATCCAGAAGTTTGCTGAGCTAGAACAGATAGAGATGGCTATTCTGGAGCATGCTAGTAGGTTTGAAGAGTTAGCCAGATATGGTTATGATGTTGTGGACATAGTGATGAAAAGGAATGAGAAATTTACTGTAACGACCCGCAAATCCGTACCCCTTGAGTCAACACTATTCTACATCAATCAACTCAAGTTGCACAGAAATACAAATCATTTGGGTTAAAGAAAAGAGGTAGAGGAAGAGAAAACAGAGAACAACAACAGAATCATACCATCGCAGCGGAATAAAATATAATAGATAACAAATGATCTTTACACAAATTCAAATATATCTGTTTATATATTACATCATCAGAGTACATCAATCACTGTTCAACATCAATAACATACAATTGGATATACAGCAAATCAACGCAACGGAATAATTATATATAAAACAAGTACGAAAGTACGTATCGTCATCCAGCTCGTCTCCTGAGCTCCACGGCATCATATCCTGTATCCTATAATACTCGGTCTGACCCGAGCATTATGGTTAAATAACACCCGAGTCAGTCTGGAATACCAGCATGAGAAATCACACTCAAATTGATTATTAAAGTTTCAAAAATCCTTTTGAAAACAAAAGCATCTCGTAAGACCATGCCACAAATAAACACGTCGGGTTTTTACCTTACGATAGCTAAAACACTTTTTATTAAAATCCTCTGATATTATAATAGGGTGTAACAACCCGCATATTTAACGATTTTATATTTAAATGTTTAATTTAAATATAGCATCGTTAGTCGGATTTTGGTCCGAAATGTTACTTTCTGCAAATGGCCGAATTGGAACTCGAAACTACCTCCATTGGTTCCAAAATGGCGTTTGCGATCTTTTTGAGTATAATCTTTGATATGTTTGGAGTTTGTGAAATTTTGGCTACTTTTTCTATTGGGTTTGGGTTTGGGTTCAGCCCACTAGCTTAATTAACCCTCTAACTCAACCCCTTCTCTTCATTTCATCTTCTTTCATTTCATTTCTCAAGTAAAACTGAAAATGGTGGAAGGGAAGAGGAAATAGAAATTGCATGCCCTAGTTTCTCCTTTGTAACTTGATTTCTTGCTCCAAAATCATAGAGAAGCCATAGGTAAGTCTCTCTTCTTCTTCTCCAACTCTTTCTCCTTCAATTTCAGAAAGTTTTCCTAAACCTAACTTAGGAAAATACTTGTTTGTTCTTAGATTGAAGCTTGTTGGGTTGAAGTAGTGATTAGTTGGTCTTCTCCTTGTGTTTTAGCTCCTTCATCTTCTTTGTTTGTGAGGTTAAAAGGTGAGTTTTGAACTCACATCTACCTCTCTTGATATCATAGATGTTGGGTATGAATTCCTAACACCTTGTTCATATGCACTTGCTTTTGGTTTGGTATGAATTGGAGAATATCCAAATTTTTAGTGTCGGGTTCAATTCTTTAAAGATCCTAACTTTGATGTTTGAATATATTTTTGGTTGCGAATCGAAGAGCTGATGGAGCTAGGGTATCTATTGGCTAAGGCTCCTTAACTCCATTGCTCGAACGGTCGCATTTTGGAAGAACTTGCATTTCATTGGAAAAAAGGCAGAAACTGCAAATTTATGCAGTTCGGCCGACCGAGCCCTGTAGCCGGTCGACCGACCTGCTCATGTCGAGTTTTTTTTATTTCCTGCATCTGGCCAGCCGACCGAGCCCTGCAACCGGTCGACCGACCTGCTCATGTTTTGCCTAGTTTTGCATATTTTGATTTGTTTTCCAAATTTTATCGATTCAAGTTGCTTCTTAGTGGTTGTTATTGTCTCTTTGACTTTGATAACTTATTTTTGACTTCATCCACGGGTTTTTATAAAATAATCTTTCTAATCGTATTAAAAGCTCGTTTCTCCAATTTATAAATTCTATTTAAACACAAGCACAATTTCGCACTTCGAGCGAAGTGGAAGGGTGATTAAATGGTTGGGCAAAAAACGGACCATGAATCTGTGCGTTTATCTTTCCGATTAATCCCCGACCTATTCAATTGATCGTTTTGACCTTCGGGTTTGGTTTACTGAGGATATGAGGTGAACTTTGTACTGCTTCGAGTGTGAAATTAACTAATGGATAGTAAACCGTTTAGTGTGAACGGGTGGTTATGGGACTCACGTCACCACTTATCGGATTCCTCTCTGGGAGTTTGTGACACATGCTGCCTTTGGGATAGTGTCTTCGGACTGTCTCCTCTGGCTTGTTGCCTTTAATATCGCTTTTGGAGTTGGTCCTTTGCCCTGACTCGAAAGATATTTGGGGTTGTCAGTTACCTTTAGTATTGCTTTCGGAGTGGTTTCTTCACCACCGCTCAAGAGATATTGGAGTGGTTTCTTCACCACCGCTCATGATGTTTCATTTATATGTATATTCCCTAGGTATTGCTTTTCTGTATTGGTTCTTTGGAGCCACACGAAATATAGCGTCTACCTTGTGGAACTCGTATTTATCGGTATTTGTTGTTTGCCTTTATGGCTTGCTTTGGGATATTCTTATCCTTTGTTTCTATATGTTGCCGATGATATGAGGCTTGTTCTATATGATTCATCTTTCGTTAGATGATTGTGTTATCTCTTTTAGAGATATCTATTATGCTTTGTAACCTTGCAGGTTTATTGTTGTTCAGTTTATCTAACTGATTTGTTTAGCTAGACTGATCCGTGTATTTTATACTCGGGTCAGACCGAGTTGTTTCAGGTTAGGTGCTTTTGGACTTAGCATATTTTACTTCCGCATGGACTACTCCACTAGCTTCTTTTTGTCATAGCTTTTTGTGTAGTCCCATTTTGTAGTAACTCTTATATTTATTCTTGTGAACTCGTCTGTATATTGTGGTTTGCTATACCACTCGACATGTATTATTTTGTATACTCTGCAATGTATCAGTATATGTGTATATGATGATTTACTGTTCTGTGATGTATATTACATTTGAGTTGTCATATTCTGTTTTGATAGATCCTTCTACCACCTATGGTTTTGTTTTAAGTATTCATTGGGTATGTCGACCTGCTTGGTATGTTTATTGTCGATGTATTCACTAGATAATTAGAGCAAGGCTATAGATGGTCACTCCCAACCAGCCTTATTCTCCATGTTAGTTGACGGCATTACTTTGTAGTGTCCTTGGCTAGCGTGGGTATAGAGGTGGGGCGCCACAGCGTGGTATCAGAGCTGAGTTCGGGACAAAATATGATAAACACAGAATAGATGCACATATTATGGTACATCAAAGTGTACAAGTGATACAAACCTTTGAATCATCGTGTCTCTTTATTCCATCAAGGTTAGATAGAATTTGGGGAATACGTCTAAGAATGCATTTTATTCCGTAGTATTCCGTAATGAAGTATCTATCTTGTGAATAATCTTGTTCTTATCTTACTTTCAGCTTATGGATGGAAGAGGCAGGGGACGACGTTCGGATGCTGGGCAATCCAGTGGCTCACATCCGGATGGCGTTTATATGTCTGCTGATCAGTTTATGGAATTGTTTAGGAGCACTCAACCTCCAGTTCTTCCTCGAGTATCTCCACCTCGCAAGTCTGCCTTTGCACGTCAGTGCAGTGATTTTTCTCATCTTGGAGGAAAGCCGTTTAAGGGCTTCGAGTCTGTTCTTGAAGTCCAAGCTTGGCTTCGCACGTGCGAGCGTATCTTCTCTCGCATGGATCTTTATGACCATGATAGAGTTCTTGTAACTTCTAGCTTATTACAAGAGCGTGCTCTTGATTGGTATGAGCTTCTTGTAGCCGAAATTGATGAGTCTACTCTTTCTTGGACTCAGTTTCGGGGACGGTTTGAACTCATGTTCGTTCCTGAATCTGAAATGTTTTATTGACCCGTCGCTTCCTTGAGTTGAAGCAAGGGAAATCTTCTGTTTCTGAGTATGTTGCATCATTCGAGGCTTTATCTAAGTATGGTCTTGAATTCATCAGCACTTCTTATAAGAAGAATTTGAAGTTTGTCTCTGGTCTTAAGAAATATCTCAAGAAGTCCTTGTTGCTCCAGCTTAAGCTTTCTTTTGAGGAGTTGGTTGATTCGGCACTTCACCTTGAGACCATCGAGAAGGAGTGTGATAGTGATGTTGATGTTGAGGTTCCCAAGAACCCCAACAAGAGGCCGTTTCCAATTCAGAAGAAGCCTTTTCCTTCTAAGAAGAAGAAGACTGGTGGTCCTAGTTCTCAGCCTCAGTCTTCCGGAACACCTTTCGTTCGAAAGTGTTTTAATTGTGGTTCTCCGGATCATATTATTCGAGCATGTCCTAAGCCTCTCTTCTGCCGTTATTGCAAGAGGGAAGGTCATCGTAGTTCCACTTGTCCCATTGCTCTGAATAATTCTTCATCTGGCAAGTTAAATGTAGCGAATGCTTCTGGAGGTCCTTCTTAATCTAAAGGTATATCTCCATCTATTTTGGAAGGTTCTATTTTATTTTATGACCATAGTATACAAGTTCTTTTCGATACGGGTGCTTCACATTCTTTCGTATCGAAAAAGCTCGTTGATGATTTATCTTTGGATGTTTCTTGTATGGTTACTTCTTTAAGGATTGCGAATCCTATTGGGAGATCCGCGACCCTTAGTTTGCTGTGTGATGATGTTGAGATTGTTTTATGTGGCTTTTCTTTCCGTGCGAATCTGCACGTTATTTCTTGTCTGGGATTTGATATGATTTTGGGAATGGACTGGCTAGTGAGATATGATGCCAGGATTATTTGTTCGGAGAGGATTTTATATCTTCGACATCCGAATTCGCCTACTCAGTTATCTCTTATTCTTCGGGATGTGGATAATTCCGAAATGGCTTTTTATTCTCTTGACTCGCAAGATGATGATGATATATATCGTATTCCTGTTGCTTGTGACTTTTCTGATGTTTTTGAGCCTGTATCGGGTTTGCCACCAAAACGGGCAATTGAGTTCGGCATTGATCTCATTCCAGGTGCGCAGCCAGTTAGTCGTCCTCCCACGAGGATGTCTACAAAGGAAAATGAGGAACTCAAGAAGCAGCTTTTAGAGTTTGAGTCCAAGCAGTTAATTCAGTCCAGTTTTTCTCCGTGGGGATCCGCGGTTGTCTTTGTGAAGAAGTCTGATGGAACTCTTAGGCTTTGCATTGACTATCGCAAGCTTAACGAGTTGACCATTAGAAATAGGTATACATTGCCTAGGATCGATGATATGTTCGATCTATTAAGTGGTGCTAAGGTCTTTTCTCAGCTTGACCTTGCCACAGGTTTTCATCAGTTACGAGTCGCGGAGGATAGCATACCTCTTACAGCTTTCCGCACTCGATATGGTTCTTTTGAGTGGCTCGTTATGCCGTTCGGTTTGACGAACGCTCCTGCTTTCTTTGTTGATCTCATGAATCAGGTATTTCGGGAATATCTCGATAAGTTCGTCCTTGTCTTCATTGATGATATCCTTATTTATTCTAAGTCTGAAGCCGAGCATGCTAATCACTTGAGAATTGTCTTGAGTACTCTTCGTCGTCATCAACTTAGAGCCAAATTCTCCAAGTGCCACTTTTGGGAGAATAGGGTTAAGTTCTTAGGCCATGTTGTATCTTCCGATGGCATTTCTGTCGATCCCTCAAAGATCAAAGCCATCCAGAATTGGAAGAGGCCTGAGAATGTTCATGAGATTCGTAGTTTCCTTGGATTGGCGGGTTATTACCGTCGGTTCATTAAGGATTTTTCCCGGGTTGTGCTTCCTCTCACTTGCCTTACTCGGAAAGGCATTCATTTTATTTGGTCCAACAAGTGTGAAGCTTCCTTTTTGACATTGAAGGAACTTCTCGCTAATGCTCCTATTCTAGTGGTTCCCGAAGCGAATCATGATCTTGTTGTCTACACCGATGCTTGTGGTAGTGGTCTCGGTGCTGTTCTTATGCAGAAGGATCGGGTAGTTGCTTATGCTTCTAGGCAACTGCGTCCGAATGAAGTTCGCTATGCCACTCATGATCTTGAGCTTGCCTCCATTGTCTTTGCCTTGAAGATTTGGCGACATTATTTATTGGGCGAGCGCTTCATTCTCTATACTGATCATAAATCTTTGAAGTATTTGTTCACTCAGAACAATATGAGGCAACAGCGTTGGCTCGAGTTTCTTGCTTCTTATGACTTTGATATCCAGTATACCTCTGGTAAGGGTAATCGTGTTGCAGATGCGCTTAGTCGTAAACATTCGGCTGTTATTTCTATGATGCTTGCCGAATGGAATGTTCTTGAGACTCTATCTTTTTGTGAAATTCGTGATCGAGGTTCATCTTCTGATTCTCCTATTCTATTATTTAGTATGGGAGCTCGACCTATTTTATTGGATCGTATTGCCAATGGTCAGCGGCGTGATCCTGAATTGTTGCATCTTATTCAGCTTTGTGAGTCTGAATCCTGTGATGAGGTGTTGTGGGATTTTAGCATTGATTCTCATGGGTGTCTTCGTAAGAAGAACCGTCTTTTTGTGCCTTCTGATCTTGCACTTAGGCATGACATTCTTGATGACTGTCATCGTTCTAAGTATACTATTCATCCCGGTAGTAGCAAGATGTATGCCGATATGCGTCGTCTTTATTATTGGGAAGGCATGAAGCGCGATGTGGCGAGTTATGTGAGTAATTGCATAACTTGTCAGTGTTTCAAGGCCGAGCATCAGCGTCCTTCAGGTCTTCTTCAGCCCCTTGAGATTCCATTGTGGAAATGGGATCAGATATCTATGGATTTCATAGACGGCCTACCTCGTTCGAGATCAGGCCATTCTAGCATTTAGGTTATTGTTGATCGACTTACCAAGTCTGCTCATTTTGTCCGTATTAAGTCTAATAGGACTGCTTCGCATTTGGCTAAGTTGTATGTCAAGGAAATCGTGAGACTTCACGGTGTTCCTAGTTCTATTGTGAGTGATCGTGATCCTTTATTCACGAGTCATTTTTGGAAGAGTCTTCAGCAAACTTTAGGAACAAAGCTTAATTTTTCTACAGCTTATCATCCGCAGTCTGATGACAGACTGAACGGGTGAATCGTATCTTAGAAGATCTTCTCCGTATTTGTATTTTTGATTTTGGTGGTAGCTGGGAGGATCACCTACCTCTTGTAGAATTCTCCTACAACAATAGTTTTCAGTCTAGTATCGGTATGGCTCCTTTCGAAGCCTTATATGGAAGGCCATGTCGATCACCTTCTTGTTGGTTAGAATCTGGTGAGAAGCTTATTCTTGGTCCAGATTTTGTTCGTGATTCTTCTGAGAAGATTGATCTTATCCGGTTGAGAATGAAAGAGGCATAGAGTCGCCAGAAATCCTACGCGGACAACCGTAGGAAGCCTCTCGAGTTCTCGATCGGCGATCTTGTTTTTATTCGTGTTTCTCCTTTGAAGGGGGTTATGCGTTTCAGTACGACTGGGAAATTGGCTCCTCGCTTTATAGGACCATTTTCTATTACTGAACGTATTGGCCCTGTGGCTTATAGAGTTTCACTTCCAACTCATTTATCTGGCTTTCATGACGTGTTTCACGTCTTGCAACTTCGGAAGTGTCTTGGGGAGTCGGATTCTGTTATTACATCTCCTGATTTGCAAGAGCTTGAGATCTCACCGGACTTATCTATTGTACAGCAACCTATTCGCGTGCTTGACACGGAGGTGCGACACCTTCGGAACAAGGACGTGCCGCTCGTTAAAGTTCAATGGTCCGCTAATCCCAATGACTGTACTTGGGAAACCAGAGAAATTATTGAGCGATCTTATCCAGGTTTTCTTTCTTAGCTTGAGAACGGTGAGTATGTCTTTTCATCTCAAGCTTATTTTCTTTTCTTTTGATTGATTGTATGTAGTTGTTACAAATATCGTCTCTAGGAATTGCGGGGATGCAATTTTGTAAGGAGGGGAGATCTGTAACAACCCGCATATTTAACGATTTTATATTTAAATGTTTAATTTAAATATAGCATCGTTAGTCGGATTTTGGTCCGAAATGTTACTTTCTGCAAATGGCCGAATTGGAACTCGAAACTACCTCCATTGGTTCCAAAATGGCGTTTGCAATCTTTTTGAGTATAATCTTTGATATGTTTGGAGTTTGTGAAATTTTGGCTACTTTTTCTATTGGGTTTGGGTTTGGGTTCAGCCCACTAGCTTAATTAACCCTCTAACTCAACCCCTTCTCTTCATTTCATCTTCTTTCATTTCATTTCTCAAGTAAAACTGAAAATGGTGGAAGGGAAGAGGAAATAGAAATTGCATGCCCTAGTTTCTCCTTTGTAACTTGATTTCTTGCTCCAAAATCATAGAGAAGCCATAGGTAAGTCTCTCTTCTTCTTCTCCAACTCTTTCTCCTTCAATTTCAGAAATTTTTCCTAAACCTAACTTAGGAAAATACTTGTTTGTTCTTAGATTGAAGCTTATTGGGTTGAAGTAGTGATTAGTTGGTCTTCTCCTTGTGTTTTAGCTCCTTCATCTTCTTTGTTTGTGAGGTTAAAAGGTGAGTTTTGAACTCACATCTACCTCTCTTGATATCATAGATGTTGGGTATGAATTCCTAACACCTTGTTCATATGCACTTGCTTTTGGTTTGGAATGAATTGGAGAATACCCAAATTTTTAGTGTTGGGTTCAATTCTTTAAAGATCCTAACTTTGATGTTTTAATATGTTTTTGGTTGCGAATCGGAGAGCTGATGGAGCTGGGGTATCTATTGGCTAAGGCTCCTTAACTCCATTGCTCGAACGGTCGCATTTTGGAAGAACTTGCATTGCATTGGAAAAAGGGCAGAAACTGCAAATTTATGCAGTTCGGCCGACCGAGCCCTGTAGCCGGTCGACCGAGCCCTGTAGCCGGTCGACCGACCTGCTCATGTCGAGTTTTTTTTTATTTCCTGCATCTGGCCAGCCGACCGAGCCCTGCAACCGGTCGACCGACCTGCTCATGTTTTACCTGTTTTGCCTAGTTTTGCATATTTTGATTTGTTTTCCAAATTTTATCGATTCAAGTTGCTTCTTAGTTGTTGTTATTGCCTCTTTGACTTTGATAACTTATTTTGACTTCATCCACGGGTTTTTATAAAATAATCTTTCTAATCATACTAAAAGCTCGTTTCTCCAATTTATAAATTCTATTTAAACACACGCACAATTTCGCACTTCGAGCGAAGTGGAAGGTTGATTAAATGGTTGGGCAAAACACGGACCATGAATCTCTGCGTTTATCTTTCCGATTAATCCCCGACCTATTCAATTGATCGTTTTGACCTTCGGGTTTGGTTTACTGAGGATATGAGGTGAACTTTGTACTGCTTCGAGTGTGAAATTAACTAATGGATAGTAAACCGTTTAGTGCGAACGGGTGGTTATGGGACTCACGTCACCACTTTTCGGATTCCTCTCTGGGAGTTTGTGACACATGCTGCCTTTGGAATAGTGTCTTCGGACTGTCTCCTCTGGCTTGTTGCCTTTAATATCGCTTTTGGAGTTGGTCCTTTGCCCTGACTCGAAAGATATTTGGGGTTTTCGGTTACCTTTAGTATTGCTTTTGGAGTGGTTTCTTCACCACCGCTCAAGAGATATTGGAGTGGTTTCTTCACCACCGCTCATGATGTTTCATTTATATGTATATTCCCTAGGTATTGCTTTTCTGTATTGGTTCTTTGGAGCCACACGAAATATAGCGTCTACCTTGTGGAACTCGTATTTATCGGTATTTGTTGTTTGCCTTTATGGCTTGCTTTGGGATATTCTTATCCTTTGTTTCTATATGTTGTCGATGATATGAGGCTTGTTCTATATGATTCATCTTTCGTTAGATGATTGTGTTATCTCTTTTAGAGATATCTATTATGCTTTGTAACCTTGCAGGTTTATTGTTGTTTAGTTTATCTAACTGATTTGTTTAGCTAGACTGATCCATGTATTTTATACTCGGGTCAGACCGAGTTGTTTCAGGTTAGGTGCTTTTGGACTTAGCCTATTTTGCTTCCGCATGGACTACTCCGCTAGCTTCTTTTTGTCATAGCTTTTTGTGTAGTCCCATTTTGTAGTAACTCTGATATTTATTTTTGTGAACTCGTCTGTATATTGTGGTTTGCTATACCACTCGACATGTATTATTTTGTATACTCTGCAATGTATCAGTATATGTGTATATGATGATTTACTGTTCTGTGATGTATATTACATTTGAGTTGTCATGTTCTGTTTTGATAGATCCTTCAACCACCTATGGTTTTGTTTTAAGTATTCATTGGGTATGTCGACCTGCTTGGTATGTTTATTGTCGATGTATTCAATAGATAATTAGAGCAAGGCTATAGATGGTCGCTCCCAACCAGCCTTATTCTCCGTGTTAGTTGACGGCATTACTTTGTAGTGTCCTTGGCTAGCGTGGGTATAGAGGTGGGGAGCCACATAGGGTCTATATACAAATTCTTATAAAATAGCCGAAATTGTTTCATCTATCAAATTCCACCTACTAGCCACAGAGTGCGTAATGCAAACAAAACTAGTACAAGGCTTGTAGGGAGAATGGATTTCCAACTAATGACTAGGCACTGGGGTACCACCTGTCACAGTACGCGGCCTAGATCACAGTATCGAGGAGTACGCCTGCTCCCCTGCAACACAAGGCCGGAACTATTCCTTACTGAACAGTCCCGAACAAGATAACCCCGCAGTTGTGGCCAACAACTGCCCACACAGCCGAAATAAAGGGACATCTAGACAAGGGTATACCTCGTCCTGCTTGGGCATGACCCACCTAACCTTGCGGCATAACCCCTGATTTTCAGTCATTCCCGGTTAATGAGGCTCGAGGCTAAGCGTTACCTTTTTAGACCGTTTCACTTAGAATGCCCATCGTCCGCCTGACGATGTTCCGAAAGCATTCATCCATACAAGTCCATCTCGGGTTCGAACGGAACCGAAGGCACTACTCCTACTACATCCATTTTGGAAATATCCTCAGGATTAGTGGCGACTAGTCCTTGCACTTCACTGCTCCATCTTCGAATCCAAACTCATTTTCCATGTAAACGTACAAACCGGATCGAAGTGGTTTTCGAGAAATAAATCTCGATCCCGGTCTCTTCGAAACGATTAACGCATTTGTCCACTATTGATAGTCGGTTATTTAACTATCAATTAACATTCACAAACAACCATCAAACAATAAATAATTTCTCAAATTATTTATTAACCTCAAAAATATCTTCACAAGATATATTTCTATTTTCAACCCTTTGAAAACAGTTTCAAACCATCTTCCTTTTTCAAAATAAACTTTCCCAAATATTTTTCTGTCTCCTCTGGGATCACAAAGCACAAAACCAGATTTTTAAAATAATTTAAAACACTTTACTTTGAAATATACTTTAAAACATTTAAGGTAAGACTACTTTAAGAATTTGTTAAAAATACATACTATATGAATATTTGAAAATAAGGTTACTTAATAAAATATAAAACTTGATTTACACTTTTAAAAACAAAATACAAAGTCACTATTTAAATAATTACTACCATAAAAGATTAAAATAAAATACTTACTTTAGAATTTAAATATTTGGAAACAATAAATTTTCCAAAACTTACTTTTTTTTAAAACAACTTTAAAAAATTTAACTTATATTTAAAAATTTACTTTGAAAATGTACTTGGTTATCCAGGAAGAATTTCCAGTCTCAATCACTTAAATCAATTTTCCAAATTGATTCCAAATTTATTCCATTTGAAATAAATTTCTTTACTTACTCAATTCATTTCAAAATTCATTAATTATGGACTTTATTATTATTATTATTATTCGTTTGATTTTAAACCTTTTAACTGAAATATACAAATTTCAGGTTTTTCCCAATTTCTTCTTTATTCTTTTCAAAATTCAAATCTTAAATTTTAAATAAATGCTTTGTTCTTTTAAATAATAACACTGAAGTTTAAAGTTCATTAACTTTCAGTTTATTCAAAATTTCCTTTTCATATACGAAATTATATACTAGAATTTTAAAATCACTTTATTCTTATCTAGTTCATTTTAATTTATTTAAATTCTCTATAGTTATTCCACTTACAAATTCTCTTCCTTTTATTTTCAAAAATCCAATTCTATATATTTAGATAACTCAGTGTGTCGAAATAAATTCCAGCAAACCATAACACTCAACGTTCCAATATACTTTATCATAGCATATCAAAATATCACAACAGTGAATATTAAATAAATTAAATGAATGTTGAGGAATCCAGTGGATCCCTCCAACCTGTTTCCCTGCATCCACAGACGTTAGCACAACATAAAATACCAATTCCACTTCGAGGTGGAATATCACAGTATATATGGGTTTTAAATATAAAATCATTCTCTATTTAATGCGGGAAATCAAACATTCCAAGATATGCTATATACTGCAATATATAACACACCAAATCAAATCAATCAATCAATTGTTTAAATATAACTATTTAAATTTTAAATTAAAATTCAACTGAGTGAGATTAACTCACCTTTGATCTTTGAAATTGCAATCCGATCCAACCTCGACTTGTTCCATTTTTGATTTTAACCTTGAATAAATATTAGATGATTTTATTAATATTCGAACCATTTGAATAATTGATTTTCATTTGATAAATTTAATTTACCAGCGATTTCCTTTTAAACAATTAAATTAAATTTTAAACTAATTCCCTTTTTAACAGATTTTCCCATTCCTTATTGAATTATTTCCAGTAACCAAGGTAAATCAAGTAAGTTTATTATATACATTATTTTAACAATAGCTAGTAAGTTTAAATTATGATTGTAAATGTAATCACTAATACTGTAAATTATGTTATAGAGACGGTCCTATATAAAATTTTCCTGCTGCAATTACTTTTCCTCCCAGTGGACATATGTGTTGAATCAAAATTGATATAGTTTCAAACCCTACTGTTGTCATTTTCTTTTCTACTACATATATATACATACATATATATATATATATATATATTTAAATATATACATAAATAAGAATAAATAAAAACAACAAATAGATACCTCACAGCAACTGCTCGAGGCCATCACCCCTTCCCTCCATCGCTACTAGATCGGCACTGCCAAAGAAATCTCGAGCTCGCACCCTTCGACCTCGCCTTCGAAGTTGACATCGTTTCCCCTAGGCGCCGCCGCACTCACGTCCAACCCTAGCCTCGATTGTCGTCGCCGAGTATTCCACGTTCACGATACTCCCAAACCCTAGCTTGCTGCTTTAGGTCGCATGACATCCCACGAATGAGTCGCCATACCGTTGCCGTTCGCGACGAACTCGAGCTCGGTCCTCCATTCGATTGATTTTTTGTTTGATTTAGGGAAAAATTCGTTTAGAAGAAATGGGCTTTGGCCTGAAATTAATTTTTTTTTCTTATTTGAAAACGAACAGAAGGGGAAGAGATGAAGAATAACGTGATCTCGGCCATTTTTGGATTCGAACGAAAATGAATTTTTGTTCTGTTGATTCTCGGCCATTTTTTTTATAAAGGCGGCTGAAAGCTTCCCCTTGAAGCTTCTTTTTTTTCTTTTTCTTTTCTCTTATTTTTTTTTTAATTCGAGCATCTTGATTGTTGATTGAACGGTTTTGAATTGGGAATGTATGTAATCAAATGACAGGAAGGTGGTGTGCATAGGAAGGAAAAGTAGTTGACTAGCCTATTTTAAATTAAAAATTTCCAAAATATATCGGTATAAATTTCAAGCGTTTACTTACCGTGTAGTCACACAACAACTCCGATCACTACGAAATTTGAAATCCGATAATAATAAACTATTACGGATCCAATGGAACTTGTTTCGTCGAAATCCGAGACTGTTCCTCGGAAGGCTATTTTTAAATAACGATTTAAACGATAAAATTTCTACACTTAACAAAACACTTCTGAATTCAATTTAAACGATATATTTTCAAAACTGAACAAATCACTATTAATTTTAATTCTACAACTTCTGTTATCCTCGGTACTATCAATATAAATTTTACAAGCCTTCAAATTATTTTCAACGGCTTAAAACTCCAGATTAAATATTTTTCCCAACTTCTAATTATTAAATTCAATTATTTAATTATCAAATAAATAGCGATATTTGAATTCAAGTTAAAATTAACTTTTAAATATTTAAAATCAATTAAATATTCCAATTTTAAATGCTCAAAAATTTCGGGTCGTCACATTCCTCCCCCTTAAAAGAATTTCGTCCCCGTAATTACTAGTTAGGAAGAATAGTCCAATACCCGTTACTATATTGTTTTTTCTTTTTCAAAACCTATAATTCTACATCCTATCAACTATCTTTTAATAAAAGACCCATTACCATTCTTACTAACTTCCCAGACTCTCCCATAATTTGCAAACAACCCTATTTTCCCAATCATTCAAGATTTAATTTAAAACCAAACTTTTGAATTATCAAAATTTTCTCAAAAAATTTCTAACTCTCTAAATTTCCGAAAAATTTCGCCAGCATCTCCTTTGCGCGGCTAGCTCGGTACAACTACAAAAGGCCTCTACAGGCTCCCCAAATTCCAAAAGAAAACAAAAGGCCAAGTGGCTCGATCAAAAATCCAATCAAATTTCATACCGAATTTAAACACATACCTTTTTGTCGAGCAATTCAAATTTATCTTCTGAAATCAAAACCAATTTTCCTTTTCCTTTTATAATACCTGCATATCCTATTTAGCAATAATATCCAATCACAACATTCCAAAAACATTATATCAACTTCCTTACAAAATGTCAATATTTATTCATTCTAATATTAACTTCGATATATTACTAATATCAATTTCCAATCAAGAATTCACTATTCCTTTCTTAAGTTTAGTATAAGCATTTTATATGCTTCTTTATTTATTTTCACCTTACCACTTTAGTTTATATCTATTTCTATTCAAATTGATTCCTTCATTTCCATATGAATTCAATTTATTTTCAATTTCTGAATATTTGAATTTTATTTTCCATTTATAACTAATTCATGTCATTATTTTAAATTAGTTTCATTTACTAATTTATTTCAATTTCCAGTTTGAAATTGTTTTGTCATTAACTAAATTTTCCAAAATTTCAAAAAATTTCTAACTCCCAAAATTTTCGAAAATTTTTGGCAGAGTCTCCTTCGTACGGAGGAGCTTTTGCAATTTGACAAGAGATATAAATATATATACATCGACCCACACGATCGGAAAAACCAAAAACAGTTCATATTTCCTATTTTTATTGTGTAGGCGTACCTTATTTAGCATTTTTAACCAAGCGGCTTATTATTTTAGCAATTAGCGCAACCAAATCCAGCCACACGGCTTCCAGATACCTGTACTTACTCAATTTAAACATGTAAGTGCCAAATATATGAAGTTTAACCATATTTCACTTATTTGCAACAGTTAAACACATGAATTCTACAAGAAAAGCACGCCAAACATTTTCCGTAAGCAATTTATATAGTTTTCACACTAATTCAACTGTTTCAATTAATTTATAAACCATTGTCATTAAATTTGAATGGTTTTCAATCCATTCGTATACAACTTCATCAATTTGAATGGTTTAAAACTCAATCGCTTACATTCAATTCATTTTTAATTTTCAACAAACCCATATTATTCCACTTGATTTAAAAATCAATTTTATTTACTTGCAATGATCCATAGAATTTTATTCTCTTCTATTTTCGTCCCACAACCAATTTCTCTCATGCAAATTGGTAATATTTATTCAAGTAAATAACCACTTAAGCCGATGACCATTTTAAATTGATTCCAACTCAATTTATTATCAAATTCCTTCTATTTTAATCCATTCACAACTATTTTATTTAGCTCGACACATTCTATTTAAATTTTATTCACGATCCATTTATTTGTGTTTCATTTCTTATCCGCATTCATTTAAATCCATTCTACTAACTTGAAAACATTCTATTTTTCTCATTGTCTCTAGTTATTTCAATTCCTTAACAATTTAAATGGTTTACAATTATTTAATTAAGAATTTCATTCCATTAAATATTATCTATAACTAACCGAATTTTATTTCGATTAAAATTTATTTTCACTTAATTTAAATCCAATCCAATATCATTAAACTTAGTTTAAGTTGAATTCAATTCAACTCCCCCATCTATTTAGCTTAAGTCAATTTACTTCAATTTATTCAAATTTTATACATAAGCTCACTTTCATTTTACAAGTAAATTTTTTTTCTCTTCTCTATTCAACTTAATTCTATCTCAATTAAATCTCATTTTAAATCTACAATTTCATTTGATTCTTATTTATTCCATCCATTTATTTATTCAATATAATTAGTTTATCCACTCAATCCATTATGCATTTTCATTTCCTTACTCAATTCATCCGAAATTATTTTATTAATAACCAGGCCATTTCCAATGTATTTCTACTTATTTGGATTTTATTTGCAATTCAAACCATCACCCTTTTAATTCAATTTCATTTTTATTCGATACATTTTCAATTATATTTAATTTGTTACACCTCAAGTCAAATTTTAATTAATAACTCAAATTCTGATTCCACTATCCGTTTTCAATTTACCATCCACTTTTATAAACTCACAATTCAATTTTATTTACTTCACTAACAATTCAAGTCGAATTTAATTTATATCTTGATTTTTATCTTCAAACTTCATTATTAACTCACAATTCAGCTTTTATTTAACTACATTGGGTTCTCATTACATATTTCATTATCTAATTTATTATCTAAATAGTTTTTCACTAATTTATAATCCAAAACTTGATTTTAATCTCAAAATCTCTTCATTAAATTTTCTTAAGTTTAATTTATTTTATAATTCAAGTTTTGAATTTTTCGTTTTATTTTCAAATTCATCAAAAATATTTATTTTGGGTTTTATATCCCACTTTTCAATTTTATAATTCACAACTTATTATTTTACCATTTCCATTCATTCTAGGCTTGAAAATATTCACCTTTTATTTTTAACTCAAGATTCACGCATATTTATAGCTCAAGCATATTTTTATTTCCATGGATTTCTAATTCTTTTATAAGTTTTTCCAATTCATCCCATTTAATAATTCAATTGAATTTTTATTCCAATTCAATTTTATTTAAACTCATATTTATTTAACTCGATTCGATTTCAACTTAATTCGAATACAACTGGATATTATTTTCATCCTATTCAATTAATTTCAATCCAGTTGAATTTTTATTTCCCAATCCAACTTAATTTCATTTTTAACCTTCACTTTAAATTTAAATTTCCAACATTCAAAACTTATATTTCCTTCCTGATTTATAAATCATCTCAATTTATAATCTTACAACCTATCTCATCAGGATTTTTAAACACCCAGCTTTTGGTTTCAAAACATTTTGAAATCTCCAACATCTTAAATCACACTTCTCAAATATTTAAACCAATCCCGGTTTTTATCCCCAACAAATTTCCTTTGAAATTTTCAAAAACAACTAGCCTTTCTGAACAAATCAATTTTTGGCAGCAATCCGTCACTTAGAAATTCGAAAATGAATACTGATGATGCTGCGCAGTCATCACTAGGATTATTTTCGAGCGACTGAAGTGAGCTCAATGTTATATCCCTTTTTAAAATTTATTTGAAACAATTTCCTTTCAGAAATACCCCAAAATAACAATGCTATTATTTATCTTCAAAATACTTTCAAATCTCCCGGATTTAAATTTCCAAATTCAGGCTTGATTCAAATTTTAACTATAATTCATTTGTATAGTTTATGTTTATACAAATTCTTATTTGATTATATTTCAATTTATAATTCATATCTATAAATTTCATTTCATAATTGAAATTATCTCCTTAACCTTTGGTTATATTTCAATTTCTAGTTAAATTTTTACACAACCATGATAATAATTTAATATTATTCTTCCTAACATCCAAGCAACCATATATTAGCTAAAATAGTTTACAAAAACTTTTCTTTAATATCAAAATATATTTTTGGGTAAAATTATTTCATTCACCCACATTTAAAACAATACCATGTCAAACTGTTTTATTCAAGTGTTTAGAAACCCCTTCGATACAGTTGTACAGACTGTGCCGACGAAGGTCCATATGCCACTCAATAAACCAATCAACACAATATTAAAACAATTTATATTCACTAACAAATACGCGCTCATATCTATTAATACGCTCAAACTCATTCTAGAGTACTACGGACTCTAATTGAGTAATTCCCACCAGAGCCAAGGTTATCACCAACCTAAGCTCTGATACCAAGTGTAACGACCCGCAAATCCGTACCCCTTGAGTCAACACTATTCTACATCAATCAACTCAAGTTGCACAGAAATGCGAACCATTTGGGTTAAAGAAAAGAGGTAGAGGAAGAGAAAACAGAAAACAACAACAGAATCTTACCATCATAGCGGAATAAAATATAATAGATAATAAATGATTTTTACACAAATTCAAATATATCTGTTTATATATTACATCATCAGAGTACATCAATTACAGTTCAACATCAATAACATACAACTGGACATACAGCAAATCAACACAGCGGAATAATTATATATAAAACAAGTACAAAAGTACGTATCATCATCCAGCTCGTCTCCTGAGCTCCACAGCATCATATCCTGTATCCTATAATACTCGGTCTGACCCGAGCATTATAGTTAAATAACACCCGAGTCATTCTGGAATACCAGCGTGAGAAATCACACTCATATTGATTATTAAAGTTTCAAAAATCCTTTTGAAAACAAAAGCAACTCGTAAGACCACGCCACAAATAAACATGTCGGGTTTTTACCTTACGATAGCTAAAACACTTTTTATTAAAATCCTATGATATTATAATAGGGTCTATATAAAAATACTTATAAAATAGCCGAAATTGTTACATCTATTAAATTCCAGCTACAAGCCACAGAGTGGGTAATACAAACAAAACTCGTACAAGGCTCGTAGGGAAAATGGATTTCCAACTAATGACTAGGCACTGGGGTACCACCTGTCACAGTACGTGGCCTAGATCACAGCATCGAGGAGTACGCCCGCTCCCCTGCAATACAAGGTCGAAATTATTCCTTACTGAACAATCTCGAACAAGATAACCCCGCAGATGTAGCCAACAACTGCCCACACAGTCGAAATAAAGGGACATCAAGACAGGGGTATACCTCGTCCTGCTTGGGCATGACCCACCTAACCTTGCTGCACAACCCTTGATTTTCAGTCATTCCCGGTTGATGAGGCTCGAGGCTAAGCGTTCCCTTTTTAGACCGTTTCACTTAGAATGCCCATCGTCTGCCTGACGATGTTCTAAAAGCATTCATCCATACAAGTCCGTCCCGGGTTCGAACGGAACTGAAGGCACTACTCCCACAACATCCATTTTGGAAATATCCTCAAGATTAGTAGCGACTATCCCTTGCACTTAACTGCTCCATCTTCGAATCCAAACTCGTTTTCCATGAAAACGTACAAACCGGATCGAAGTGGTTTTCGAGAAATAAATCTCGATCCCGGTCTCTTCGAAACGATCAACGCATTTGTCCAATATCGATAGTCGGTTATTTAACTATCAATTAACATTCACAAACAACCATCAAACAATAAATAATTTCCCAAATTATTTATTAACCTCAAAAATATATTCACAAGACATATTTCTGTTTTCAACCCTTTGAAAACAGTTTCAAACCATCTTCCTTTTTCAAAATAAACTTTCCCAAATATTTTTCTGTCTCCTCTGGGATCACCAAGCACAAAACTAGATTTTTAAAATAATTTAGAACGCTTTACTTTGAAATATACTTTAAAACGTTTAAGGTAAAACTACATCAAGAATTTGTTAAAAATACATACTATATAAATATTTGAAAATAAGGTCACTTAGTAAAATATAAAACTAGATTTACACTTTTAAAAACAAATACTAAGTCACTCTTTAAATAATTACTACCATAAAAGATTAAAAGAAAATACTTACTTTAGAATTTAAATATTTGGAAATAATAAATTTTCCAAAACTTACTTTTTTTAAAAAAAACAACTTTTAAATTTTTAACTTATATTTAAAAATTTACTTTGAAAATGTACTTGGTTATCCAGGAAGAATTTCCAATCTCAATCACTTAAATCAATTTTCCAAATTGATTCCCAATTTATTCCATTTGAAATAAATTTCTTTACTTACTCAGTTCATTTCAAAATTCATTAATTATGGACTTTATTATTATTATTTTCCGTTTGATTTTAAACATTTTAACTGAAATATACAAATTTCAGGTTTTTCCCAATTTCTTCTTTATTCTTTTCAAAATTCAAATCTTAAATTTTAAATAAATGCTTTGTTCTTTTAAATAATAACACTGAAGTTTAAAGTTCATTAACTTTCATTTTATTCAAAATTTCCTTTTCGTATACGGAATTATTTATTAGAATTTTAAAATCACTTTATTCTTATCCAGTTCATTTTAATTTATTTAAATTCTCTATAGTTATCCCACTTACAAATTCTCTTCCTTTTATTTTCAAAAATCCAGTTCTATATATTCAGATAACTCAGTGTGTCGAAATAAATTCCAGCAAACCCTAACACTCAACATTCCAATATACTTCATCATAGCATATCAAAATAATCACAACAGTGGATATTAAATAATTTAAATGAATGTTGAGGAATCCAGTTGGATCACTTCAACCTGTTTCCCTGCATCCACAGACGTTATCACAACATAAAATACCAATTCCACTTCGAGGTGGAATATCACAGTATATATGGGTTTTAAATATAAAATCATTCGCTATTTAATGCAGGAAATCAAACATTCCAAGATATGCTATATACTACTATATATAACACACCAAATCAAATCAATCAATCAATTGTTTAAATTTAACTATTTAAATTTTAAATTAAAATTCAGCTGAGTGAGATTAACTCACCTTTGATCTTTGAAATTGCAATCCGATCCAACCTCGACTTGTTCCCTTTTTGATTTTAACCTTGAATAAATATTAGATGATTTTATTAATATTCGAACCATTTGAATAATTGATTTCCATTTGATAAATTTAATTTACCAGTGATTTCCTTTTAAACAATTAAATTAAATTTTAAACTAATTCCCTTTTTAACAGATTTTCCCATTCCGTAATGAATTATTTTCAATTACCAAGGTAAATTAAGTAAGTTTATATTATATATTATTTTAACAATAGCTAGCAAGCTTAAAATGTGATTGTAAATGTAATCACTAATACCGTAAATTACGTTATAGAGACGGTCCTATATACAATTTTCCTGCTGCAATTACTTTTCCTTTCAGTAGACATATGTGTTGAATCAAAACTGATATAGTTTTTAAACCCTACTATAGTCATATCATTTTCTACTACTTATATACATATATATACACACACACACACACATATATATATATATATTTATTTAAATATATACATAAATAAGAATAAATAAAAACAACAAATAGATACATCACAGCAACCACTCGAGATCGTCACCCCTTCCCTCAATCGCTACTGGATCGGCACTGCCAAAGAAATCTCGAGCTCGCACCCTTCGACCTCACCTTCGAACTCGACATCGTTTCCCCTAGGCGCCGCCGCACTCACGTCCAACCCTAGCCTCGATTGTCGTCGCCGAGTATTCCACGTTAGCGATACTCCCAAACCCTATCTTGCTGCTTCAGGTCGTACGACATCCTACGAATGAGTCGCCATACAGTTGCCGTTCGCGACGAACTCGAGCTCGGTCCACCATTCGATTGTTTTTTTTTTCATTTAGGGAAAAATTCGTTTAGAAGAAATGGGCTTCGGCCTGAAATTAATTTTTTTTTTCTTATTTGAAAACGAACAGAAGGGGAAGAGATGAAGAATAACGTGATCTCGGCCATTTTTGGATTCGAACGAAAATGAATTTTTGTTCTGTTGATTCTCGGCCATTTTTTTATAAACGCGGCTGAAAGCTTCCCCTTGAAGCTTCTTTTTTTTTCTTTTTTTTAATTCGAGCATCTTGATTGTTGATTGAACCATTTTGAATTGGAAAGTATGTAATCAAATGACAGGAAGGTGGTGTGCATAGGAAGGAAAAGTAGTTGACTAGCCTATTTTAAATTAAAATTTTCCAAAATATATCGATATAAATTTCAAGGCGTTTACTTACCGTGTGGTCACACAACAACTCCGATCACTACGAAATTTGAAATCCGATAATAATAAACTATTACGGATCCAATGGAACTGGTTTCGTCGAAATCCAAGACTGTGCCTCGGGAGGCTATTTTTAAATAACGACTTAAACGATAAAATTTCTAAACTTAACAAAACACTTCCGAATTCAATTTAAACGATATATTTTCAAAACTGAACAAATCACTATTAATTTTAATTCTATAACTTCTATTATCCTCAGTACTATCAATACAAATTTTACAAGCCTTCAAACTATTTTCAACGGCTTAAAACTCCAGATTAAATATTTTGCCCAACTTCCAATTATTAAATTCAATTATTTCATTATCAAATAAATAGCGATATTTGAATTCAAGTTAAAATTAACTTTTAAATATTTAAAATCAATTAAATATTCCGATTTTAAATGCTCAAAAATTTCGGGTCGTCACATTTACCAGGGATTGAAGCCTGAGTTGGCCAGGACTACGTTGCTGCCCATTAAGTTACTGCCCATTAGAGACCCATGTGATGTAGTTGTGGAGATAGCTTTGAGACATGAAGAAATGCTTGCTTGTAAGGAGATGAATAAAGTGAAAGAAGTCCAGGTTGGATAAGGTCAGAAGAGGAAGTTCTTTCACAAGAAGGGTGCTCAGAAGGGTGGCGCAGCCAAAAAGGAGAAGTCTGGGGTGGTCTGTTTCAAATACAACAAGAAGGGTCATTTTTTTAATAAGTATCGTACTAGAAAGGAAATGGAAGCGGCTAGGAAGATGAATGTCAGATACTTCAATTGCGATCAGATAGGCAACTATAAGAATCAATGCAAGGAGCCCGCTAAGGATGAAAAGGGCAATGTGTATGCATTGGAGTCTGCTGCTTCGAAGCCAACAACTCAGAAGAAAGGCAGTTTTGGTATGTAAGCTTCAGATTCATGGTATTTCTATTAATGTTCTATTTGATACTGGTGCATCACATTCTTTTATACCTAGATGTTTGATAGATGAGCTTAATTAACCTAGAACCAACATATTTAGTTACTTTCTTACGGGTTGTGAATCCAATTGTAACAGCCCATAATTTTTAAGTATTTTAATTTTATTTTATTTGAAAACTTTGATTTTTAAATTTAAAAATTGAATTTCTGGAATATTCCAATGTAATTTTGGAATTTGTTTATAATTTGTTATCCCAAATACAATAAAATAAACATTTTCTGAAAATTTTATATTTTGGTCAACCTTGGTCAAACTTCGAATTTCGATCTAAATTTTTAAATTTTAATCTTTTTCTTTGAAGCAGAATATAATTCTGATATTCGTTCTGCTTTTCGTTTCGTCAAATTCTGTTTTATACTTTTTATAATTTGATAAATATAGTGTTTTACAGCAGTTATTTTCTGTATCTTATTTTCTATTTTTCTATGTTAATTTCTCTATTATATTTTCTCTTTTATTTTGTTTAAACTTTTATTTTATTTATTGGAATTTTATTTTGGTAAATGGCTTAGAAATTTGAAAAGTCTTAAGTTACTTGTTTTATTTCGATGCCTTTTCATTTGCCTTGCATTCATAACTCTTAACCGTTCATTCCTCCACGTTCTAGCCATGTATTCATTCCACAAATCACATACATTACATCTCATTCTCATCTCCACTTTCTTATTTAATTTCTAGAAAAAAAATATTTCAATTTTCCATGGCTTCTCTTCCTCTTCTTCCATTTTTGTTTTTTTCTCTTTTGATTTGTACAAGCATGGCTTGTCCTCCACCTATTGCCGATCCCATTACCATCTCCACCACCACCATGCCAACTATCATCCCCTCTTCATCACCACTAAGACCAAGCCGTGACCACCAAGTTCAACATCACCAAAATCATGTGCAAAGCCTAGCTTAGATCACCATATTTCACCACTTCCTCTTCATATTGCTTGGCCACAAAAAAAACCACACCATCACCCCTCCATTCCTTGACTACAACCACTCCTCGTCATGACTAGATGTGCCTTGACCAAGATCCAACCCAGGCCGAGCGCTTGAGACATAGGGTCGAACCCACTTTTCCACTGGACTCTTCATTTCCAAGCCTTTTTGCCTTCCACCATTTGTAACTTACCACTTTTCCACTTCCTCAAGCCATAGCCATGCCAAACATGACCCTAACAGAGCCTACATGACCCAAAGAACACCATGACCGAGCACAAGAAGACCATGGTCTGGCCAATAGTGATGTGGTCGAACCACTTGTTGGTTAAACCAAAGGTTATGTCACTTTGATTCTTATCGTTTCATTGTTTTGATGTATAATCTTTGTGTTGAATTATATTCTTATATTTGTGTATTGGTATTGTTTACAATATATGGATCTTGATTCTCCATCACTCAAAAATATATTGTGTTTTTTCGTGCTTTTCAAAACTTCAGTTATGTGTCTTGAATTGTCAATTCTAGCTTTAGAAGGCGAGTTTATCACTCTCGACATTCGTACTTATATAATTCTGAAACAATGACATGTGAACTGTAGAAATTTATATGCTATGTTCATACATGCCTTTGATTTGATTATATGATGTTAAATGCTGCTTATATATTTTCTACATCACTTGATATGATAGTATATGTTATACTGTTATTTTATTTTATGTATCTCACATTGCAAGTTTCCTATCACTATGGGTTGAAATGATACATACCTGAATGGACATTAGAATAAGGAAAAATCATAATGGGATGAAATGATAGGCTCGAGTGATTTTTACTTTATCTTATTTGATCTGGGATTGCGAGTTTGAATGGTAGAACCCGGATTTTTCTTTTTAAATTACGAATTAAAATGATGCATATCCGTATTACTTGACCTAGGTTAGAAATTATTATACAAGCCCATGGTTAATATTTTTAAAGTAATATTTTCCAAAAAATTTATTAAGTATTTTGAATTTTTAGAATATATGAAATTTTAACTTAAAATTTGATTTAAAGATTTGAAATATAAAGAGATATTGGTTTTCTATAAGTTAAAATTTTATAAGTTGATTTTGGTTTTAATTGTAATTTAAAAATCTTTATTTGGTTTTAAATTTGTAATTTAAAGATTTTATGTATGATAAACAACTTAATAATGAAATTTGATTCAATGTGGAATTCTAAATCTAGCCTTGTTGTAATGAATTTTATTTCATGAGATGGATATGTTTTGTATAAATAATTTGTAGTGATTTTCTATAAGTTAAATTGTATAAGTAAAATGTATAAAATGTAATTTAAATATAATTTAACTTGATAATTGGAAATTGGTTTCCAAATGGAGATTTTAAGTTAAGTAAATAATCTATTTTGAATTGATAAAAATTAAATACAGTTTTAATTGGACATTTTGTAATAAATTTATTTAACTTGCAATCATAGTTAATTGATGTCTAAATGAATAGATTTATAAAGAAAGTTGATTTTTGTGTTAACTATGACAAGTTATTTTATTTCTGAAACGGGTATTTTAAAACAAAGTATTAAGTCATTGGTTAAAAATAAAAGTTAAGTAATAATGTGCTTTTGACTTAATAAATGAATTATAGTTTAATTTGGATATTTATTGATAAAATTTATTTTATTAAATCATAATTTAAATGACATCCAAATGAATATTTTCTAAAGCATGAAATATGATTTTTATAGGTTAAAATGGCTAAAAATTGAAATTTTAATGTGGCTGAAATGTTATTATAAATCTGGAATTAGTATTGGTAGCACTTCAGAAATGCTATGGTTTAAGATAGCGTTTGCTAAGTGCGATCAATTCTGAGACTTAATTATATTCTGAAATAATAATAAAGCTACTGGAGCACTTTGTAAGTGATGTTGTTGCTGAATGTAAACTGTTTTGCAATACTAGTAACTACTGCAGCACTTTGTAAGTGTTGTTGTTGCTGAAAGTAAACTGTTTTGAAATAATAACTAAATACCTACTGTAGCACTTTGTAAGTGCTATTGTTTCTGAATTTGACAATGTTTTTGAAATACTAATATATCTACCGTACGCTTTATAAATGCTGTTGTAGCTAAAATTTTCAATGTATTGGAAATTTAATAATTAAATGAATGAACTTAGAAATGCTACAACTTTGAAATGAATATTATTTGACATTGAATTTAAATGGTTTAAAGGAATCTTGTTTTGAAGATATTAACATTGGATTTAAATGGTTTAAATAAATATGTTTCAAAGTTTTGTGATTTTCTAAATATTATGATTTACAAATGATAACATTTCCAAGTGTTATGATTTCAAAGTATTATGGTTTCAAAATGTTTGGTCTCAGAAGTGTTATAACTTTGGAAGTATTATGGTTTTGGAAATGAATTTATTTGAAATTGAATTTATTTAAGAATTGTCTTTAAGTACAGTGATTTGAAACTCATTGAAATTGATGATTTAAGAATATGATTTTATGACCTGGTTTTGGTTTAAGGTGGGTTTTAAAAGGAATATTTCAAGTGTAAATAAATTGAAAGAAATATTCAGTGATTTGAAATTTGGTTGTATTTAAATGATAACAATTGACTCGGTTTTGAAATGGAAATACTATGGTGTGACGCCCCACCCCGAGACCCACGTTAGTAAAGGGAATTAACGAGTAATTCTGTCTACTAACGCAGAGAATAAGGCTGAATAGGAGCGACCAACATAGTATACAATAGCTATGAACTAAACATGTCAAGTATGTGTCAATTTTTTTTTTCATAACCTCATGTGTGGTTGACACGTCTAGTGCATAACTATTGCACACTACGGTGGCTATATAGCATTTCAGAAACAATGTAATATAATGTGCGGAATAATCAAAGTCACAGAAAAGCAAACCCAGGTCAGTTATATACATACATAACCGTCACCATACATATCCATATAATACATCATACAAGAGTAACTACTAGGTAGCTAAGTGTCAAAATATACATCCCAAAAATATACAAATGATCATAAAGGAGTAGTCCCAAAAGACGAAGACTAGCTAGCCAAAATATACATATATGCGTCCCACAAAAAGTATCAAGCTGAACTGGAGGCAAAAGAAATCCAAGCTAACCTGCAACTCGGTCTGACCCGAGTGAATAAAACACACGGGTCAGGCAACTAAACTCATCAGTAGATAAGGAACTTTAGGATAATAAGTAAAGGGAAGCATTCATTCTGTTGTACCCAACAGAATAAATGAAAGGTTCAATGATAATCAAGGGAGGTGTCAAGCTAATATTCTAATGTCATGCGTAAGGGGAAATGTGATTAAGTTAAGTAAATTATTAATAACATCCATGAAATCATAAAATCTCATAAATCTCCAACAAGTCATGAAACGATATAAATAATCATGGACCATAAAATAATATCGCCTTATTCATATATAAGGCTATAGAAATCATCAAATTCCGATAAATCATAAAGCATCAAAAGATAATTTTGCACGTGCTTTTGAATCTCCACTAGTACTATACTTTGGTACCAACAATCGTGATGATCGGGATCATGTCATCTAGATAAATCTTGACAATCTTGACGACTACGTAGCCTATAATTTAATCAATCCCAATCGGTGACGTCAAAGACCCGAGTAATAGTAAATTCATGATTTGGGGCATAATTTCAAATCTTGATTCCCCAATAAACTCGTGGTCTCATAGTACTAGTCCAATCTTGAATGTGTATCAACATCGAGACTAGGAACCCATAAGGGTATAACCCACGTCCCATACCATGAGTTATCACCTAATGGTTTACTAATCACTTGTTGGTTCCACATTAGGAAAAAAAATCATAAATCAATACAATCACAATGCCTCATTTCATCGGCGAATGTAAATAATCAAGTCGTAGCAATTCCGCTACGATAAACCAAAAATAAATTCAAACTTGTCTCATTTCATCGACAAGTGAAAACCTAATCAAAATTATAAAATCATAATCGACCATAATTGGTTTTGCCTCATTTCATCGGCGGGAGCACTACAATCTTGATAGTCCATAATCAATATACTCCAATCGGGAGTTTTCGGACTACTTCCACATATTAGCTAATCTTGTTAATACGGGACAAATGCTCTAAATAAATCTCAAGGTACCATATAGTGGTTAACAATCTTGGAGGATCTCAAAAGATTCCTCGAATTCATTTCGATCGTACAAGTTTGTATTTAAACGATAAAGCAATTACGCACGAGTCCCATACCTTGCGGTTTTTTCTAAATCGTTTAATATACTTTCTCATACGTCCGAACATTCACGAAAAATGATTAAAATAACTAAAATTATACATAAAAGATTTTAGAAGAGAAAACGGGATTAAAATATATAAAATATAGGTTAAATATAAAATAATTGTAGTATAATACTTTTAAAATGTTTAAAATGAAATGCTTAACATCATATTAGTGAGATACAAATTGCATATACATGTTCATAGATGCAAACCATTTTTAATAGTTTAAAATCAACACTAGTCCATGCAACCAAAACACGGGACAGCGAGAAACATTTGCAATTTTAGCATAGCAAACGTCAAAATCACAGAAAACACAACAAATGAAAGTTGTAGCCACTGAAATAAGCTTTCCAAAACATCCAAAATTATCAAATTCCGATTAAAAACGAAAAAGTTATGGAAGATTTCATTTCTGCATCAACAACAGAGCAGGTTTGATTTTTGCTCTCGGGTTAGCAGTAGAAAGGTTTAATTTTGACACAGATAACCTCAAAATTGCAGAAAGCTCAACAAACAAAAGTTGTAGCATATTCTCTGGGGATTTCAGAACATCTAAAATTTCAATATTCCGATCAGTAACGTGAAAGTTATGGTCGAAATACTATCCTATGAATTTTATGTGCAGTAGCTAACAACTACAGGCCAGAGACAAACATTCACGATTTCAGCATAGGAAACATCAAAATTTGGCAAATTGATTCAAAGAAAAGTTATAGTATATTCTCTGAGGATTTCAGAACATCTAAAATTTCAATATTCCGATCAGTAACGTGAAAGTTATGGTCGAAATACTATCCTATGAATTTTATGTGCAGTAGCTAACAACTACAGGCCAGAGACAAACATTCACGATTTCAGCATAGGAAACATCAAAATTTGGCAAATTTATTCAAAGAAAAGTTATAGCATATTCTCTGGGGATTTCAGAACATCTAAAATTTCAATATTCCGATATGTGGTTCAAAAGATATGCTCAAAATACTACTTCAGCAAAAGAGTATTTCTGTGCCAAAAGCTATTCGACACAGCAACTTCTAACTCAATTTTCAGGCACCAAATGAAATCCAAATGCCATAAAAATTGGCATGAATATACTACAGTCAATAAGCTTCGAAACGAGACCAAAACCACCTCAATCCGATAAGGGATGAGGGAGATACAAGAAAATGAAATTAGGGTATTTTCAGGATTCAATATGAACAAACCGAACTAAATTGACATACAGAAATTAGATTTTTCTCCACAACTTCGGATGATTTAGCTTGCTGTAAGATAATTCTTACCTATTGCAGCGAAGAGCGAAGAATTGAATAGCAAGGGGAGGTCTTCTAGGCTTGCAATGAAGCTCCGGAGGCTGCTACTACAAGAAGAGAGACATGCAAAACAAAAGCAAACCCTAAACATGAATATACAATAAAATCACAAATGAAATCACAAATCTGAGATTAACATGATGGAGATTACCTTGCTCTCTTTAATTTGGCTAATTACTCTTTTAATTTCAGCTATAATTTGATTTATTAGGGGTTGGATAAGAAAGAGGACATGGATTTTGCTTTGTGAAGCTACAGCTAATTTGAGGAAGAAGACTGAAAAAAAAAAAGGAAACGGTGAAAATTTTGTACGTACAAGTTTTTTTTTCTTCTTCTTTTTCCATCCAGATGTTTCTTATGGGCTGACCTGGGTTGGGGCTAAACCCATTTAGACTTAATTATTTATTTGTTTTATTATTTATGTGTTCATAATTTACACAATATACAAATGTACATAACTTACACATATTTGATTGGATTTTCACGATTTTGGATGCGTTGGATTTGTCTTGCCATCTAGTTTCCAATAAAATTATTAAAACTTATGTTTCAACAACTTTATTATTTTATATTCATTTATTATCAAATTTAACCAATTTTCTTATTTTTGCACAATAAATTGCAAAATTAACACAATTGGTTAAATTATATTATTTACTCATCTAATAACAAAACAAATACATGTTTTGTCACTAATAAATCATTTCTCACTAAATTATCCATATTCTTCATGATTATTAATTTATTTACTCATTTCTCCATATTTAAATTAATAAAATGCCAATATTATTTTAAATAAACACAATATTGAACAAATCATTAATATTTATCCATCTTAAACAATATTCTACATTCATTAACCCAATACATCTCAAATTCATCATTTATCTCAAATAAAACATCTCATTTTTCTCTTAATTAATTAATTAATTAATTACAATATTAAATTATAATCTCCATTATAATTTAATATTTTCGGTAATCTCCAAAAGCAGGGTTGTTACATATGGAGTATTCTTTGGTGGCTTCCCGATCAGGAGGAACCATGATATTGGGTAGACTATTGGGACTATTATGTGTTAAGGGTGATATGGGTAACTCCTTAACGCTATTTTAAAGTAAGTATATTTTACTTCTAGACACTATTATAACAACGTATATTATACATAGTAAATAGTTTAACGGATCCTTGGAGGATGGGCGGTCCTAAGCATCCTTTAAGTTACTTGTACCTTTCTATTATAGTTCACCTGAGTTGGTTTACATTGTATAAGTATGTATGTCATGACTCGAGTGTTTTGTGTTTTGCTTTACGCTCAGGTCAAACTGAGTGATACATCATTTGAGACTCACCTTCAGAGTTGATGCTTTGCTTGAAGATCGAGCTATCTATTTCATTCCAGTTATCCAATTGATTCTAGTGATGTATTATGATTGTACTTGATTATCATATTGAGACTTCTATTGTATCTTGTTTAACTCGATGTATATTTATATAGTAGCTTGATAAACTACTATTTCTTTGCTTCTGCTGCATTATTATATTACTCTATGTCTGTGATTCTATTATTTATTCATTTGTTGTATATTCTGAGTTTTGCCAAATTTAAATTAACAATTCGGTATTTTAAGCTATTCAAGTCAGACACGGTGGTTTTATTGTCGATTTGAATGGTCCAAAATAGCGGTCATTATAGGTGGCATCAGAGTTTTGGCTCTAGACAAACTTAGCATATATGGTAAATTTGTTTACAGAATCACTTTCGTTCAAGCTTGAATCTCTCTCTTTGACTATGTTTCCTTTGAATTTTGAAACAATCCCTCGGTTCCAAAATCCCTTCTTGTCCCTCACTATTTGTTTTCTTTTGATTCTGGAGTATCCCATGACTCCAGTTCGAATGAGCTTTATAAGGAGTTGGCGGTCTCGCCAATCTCCAAATGACTTGTAAAGTGATGAAACTCCTATACAATTGGTATAGATTCACCGAAGATTTCTATATATCCTCGGTTAGATGCTAATATCTCTTGTTATCCGGAATTCTATCTCTTAAAATTTGATGTGGATTTGCCTTAGAATTCCACATCGATCTAATTCTTGGAGTAACGGTTGACCCGGTTAAGGTTGCCCGTGATTTATAGGAGCTTATCCATTTCCTTATTCGGTTAGTTAATCATCTTATCTTTTGTTCCAACTTATCCTCAAATCAAATTTTTCTTTGATTTGAGTTAATCAAATTTGAATCTCTATCATTGCTTTGAAAATCTATTCATGTATAGTATATTTGTGAATCTATATTTAAAAAATGTTTTGTATATTGTGTGGTTTGAGTTGTTGATGTTGATTTGGGTTGTCGATCGATTCGTCCATTCAACGCTATCGATAGGATCTCCATAACACTTGAACAGGTCAAACCGATACAATATAGTTTTCAAATTTAGTAAATGAAATAAATTTTATATAATTGTATTGTATATGTCTATAAGTATAATTTTCTGAATTTTGATAATTAATTGAATTGGATGTTAAGAAAAAAAATTATTTGGTTTTATATATCTTCTAACCATTGGCTTTTGTTTTACATAAATAATTGAACAATAAAACATGGTTACAAATTTATTTGGAAATTTACACGAATTTAAATTTAGAATTTGAGAATTTAATTTCTGATTATTTCGAACTTTGGGTTATAAAGTTTTAAAAAGGTACTATTTAAAGTATTTTCCAAATGAAAATTGTTTCAAAGAATTTTAAATGTTTAAACTAGTGCTCTTCTCTTTGTCGCTGGAAAATAATTTCGCTGATGACTGCAGCATTATCGACATTCATTTTTGAGTTTCGAAGTGAAGAGATGATTCTGTAGCTTGCTATAGTTTTACTTTGAAAAATTAAATTGATTTGAATTTCTAAAATATGACTTGATTTATAATGTATATATTGATATATGATTTAAATTTGATTGGATATATATTGAGTATATATATTTATTTATCCCTAAATTTTTTGAAGTTAATCGGAAATTTAATTCTTAAATTATATCTTACAAGATGATTTCAATTATAAAATGAAGCCAGAATTTTGAATAAATATTTAAGCTTGAAATAATTGGATTAGAAAATTTTAACTTGTATAATACTCAATTGCATTCCAATATAACTTACCTAAATCATTCAGAAGTTGAATATGTAATTGGATAATATACAATATAAAAGGATTTTTATAAATAAAATTTAAGTGGTTATAATAAATGTTATATACTTAAATTTTAGTTATAAAAAGATTAATAGAAGTAAATAGAATGAAAAGTTAACTGAATAAATTACAATATAAATGGTGTTAAAGGAATTTATAAGTAAATTGGAATAGTTATAATAAATGTAGTTATACGTAATTTATGTGATTAGATATATATTAAGTTGAATAAAGTTAATAATGATTTTGAATAAAGAAGAATTAAATTTATGGAATAAATTAGAAGTATAATAAATGATTTTTCCAATTTCATGACTTTATAAATTGATAATTGGATGATAAGATAATGAAATTAGAAATAGTTAAGATTTATTTAACTTAGATGAAATCAAGTATTAATTTAAGTTGAAATTTTCATGGTTTTAAATTTATTATCTTATCTTGTTTTCCAATCTCTTTACTTTCGGGATGTTCCTATTCTCCTGCATCCTAAAGCGGGAAATTGAACCCCGAATTGATCTTATGCCTGAGTTCATCCTGTAATTCTTCCTCCCAGAAGAACTTATCTTCACCTTTCAGTTTTGGAAACTTTTCACGGAATCTTTGGTACTCATTTGAATCTGAGCACTGCTTACCATCCACAGACCAATGGTCAAATGGAAAGAGTGAACAAGATTCTAGAGGATCTTCTTCGTGCTTGTGTTCTTAATTATGGAGGATCTTGAGTAGATCATCTCCATCTGGTTGGATTCCCCTATAACGACAGTTATCAGGTATAATTTCAATCTTCTTTTCATCGTGTCTTAATCCTGTCTCATTCTATCCTGTTTTCCTTGTTTTCCCTGCCTCGTTCCTTTTCGGGGACGAAAAGTTTTGAGTGGAGGAGAGTGTAACAGCCCATAATTTTTATTTGTTTTAATTTAATTTTATTTGAGAACTTTGATTTTTAAATCATTTAAAAATTGAATTTCTGAAATTTTCCAACATAATTTTGGAATTTGTTTGTAATTTGTTTTCTCAAATACAATAAAATAAACATTTTCTAAAAAACTAATATTTTGGTCAACCTTGATCAAACTTTGAATTTTAGTTTAAATTTTTAAATTTGAATTTCTAAATTTTAATCTTTTTCTTTGAAGCAGAATATAATTCTAATATTCGTTCTGCTTTTCGTTTCGTCAAATTCTGTTTTATACTTTTTATAATTTGATAAATACTGTGTTTTACGCGCAGTTATTTTCTTTATCTTATTTTCAATTTTTTTATGCTAATTTCCCTATTTTATTTTCTCTTTTATTTTGTTTAAACTTTTATTTTATTTATTGGATTTTTATTTTGATAAAAGGCTTAGAAATTTGAAAAGTCTTAAGTTACTTGTTTTATTTCAATGCCTTTTCATTTGCCTTGCATTCACAACTCTTAGCCATTCATTCCTCCACATTCTAGCCGTGTAATCATTCCACAAATCATGTACATTACATCTCATTCTCATCTCCACTTTCTCATTTCATTTCTAGAAGAAAAAAATTCAAGTTTCCATGGCTTCTCTTCCTCTTCTTCCATTTTTGGTTTTTTTCTTTTGTTTTGTACAAGCATGGCTCGGCCACCACCTATTACCGACCCCATCACCATCTCCACCACCACTATGCCGACCATCATCCCCTCTTCATCACCACTATGACCAAGTCGTGACCACTTAGTTGCAACATCACCAAAATCATGTGCAAAGCCTAGCCTAGATCACCATATTTCACCACTTCCTCTTCATATTGCTTAGCCACAACAAAAACCATACTGTCACCCCTCCATGCCTTGACCACAACCACTCCTCGTCATGACTAGATGTTCCTTGACCAAGATCCAACCCAGGCCGAGCGCTTGATACATAGGGTCGAACCCACTTTTCCACTAGACTCTTCATTTCCAAGCCTTTTTGCCTTCCACCATTTGTAACTTACCACTTTTCCACTTCCTCAAGCCATAGCCACGCCAAACATTCCCCTAACAGAGCCTACATGACCCAAAGAACACCATGACCGAGCACAAGAAGACCATGGTCTGGCCAATAGTGATGTGGTCGAGCCACTTGTTGGTTAAACCAAAGGTTATGTCACTTTGATTCTTATCTTTTCATTGTTTTGATGTATAATCTTTGTGTTGAATTATATTCTTATGTTTGTGTATTGGTGTTGTTTACAAGATATATGTATTGATTCTCCATCACTCAAAAATTTAGTCGTGCTTCTCAGAGTTTCGGTTGTATGTCTTGAATTGTCAATTCTAGCTTTAGAAGGCGAGTTTATCACTCTCGACATTCGTACTTATATAATTGTGAAACAATGACAAGTGAACTGTAGAAATTTATATGCTATATTCATACATGCCTGTGATATGATTATATGATGTTAAATGCTGCTTATATATTTGCCACATCACTTGACCAAAACACTTGCATAATCTATAGATCAGATTCGAGCAATCCAGATAGACCTGGAACCAAAATCCCAAACCTGAAAATGCCTCGAATAGCCGATGCCACCGAAAGTCCTGAGACTCCGGCCACACGTTCCTCGCCATCCATACTGCCTTCCCCTAAGTTTCATGCCACTCGCATCACCAAAGATGTCATGGTGATCCTATTTCCGACCTAGTCAAAAAATAGGGTTAAAAACCCATTTGGCCCACCACCGATGCCGGCCCATGATTGCCACTTCCACCATTTTTTCCAAACACCACGATCATCATTCTAGCTGCAGACGAAATCCCGACCACTCGAGTACCTCCGGCCATCAGTAAATGCTCAAAAACCATTTTTCAGACATCACCAAAATGCACACTCGATACCAAGTTAAAAATTGTGATTTTTGTTATAAAAATCCTAACTTCCAGAAACGATTCAAGATATATACTTGAATCAATAAAATTTAACATTTGATTTTATCAAATTATTAAGATTGCTACTGTATTTTCCAACTGCAAGCATATTTTCAAACTTAATTACTTGTACATATTTTTAGTACTTAGATTATGTTAAAATTGTACTATTTTGTTGAAATCCAAGTCCTAGCCGTGATTTAAATAAAAAGATATTGAATTTTTTATTTTATCTTAAACGCTGTGATATGTAAATAGAGAAGCACAGATATGCACATTCAACATATACAAATATACAAGGATCATACATATGCAAAACAATCTTCATCACAGAAAATTCACATGCAACCAACAATTATTTACTTAAGCTTATTAATATATGTTTACTCACCAGTTTTGAAAAGATGAACAGAGCTTGCATTTTGAAATTTGGAAATGCTTTGAATTGCTGCTTTTGATTTAAACACTGGAAACTTGCTTAGTTGATTCATATTGATGCTTGTTTGCTGATGGTTGCTTGAGAAGGTTGAAACTTTGAGACTGGAATGCTTTAAGACTTTGGTTTACTTCAGGTAGAAGCATGTTTGCAGATTGAAAAAATTTCCAGGTTTGAGAAAAGAGGCTTCAGATTTTGATCTGAGTTGAGAATTGGTTACAGGCTTTTGGAAAAATTTGTTATAGGGTTTGAGTTTGATTTGGTTTGAATATTAACAGATTTGAGTTACATGGCTTTGATTCTTTCTGGTTGAAGATTTGTAGATTTGGAAAATGTTTTTAGGTTTGATTTGTTTTAGAGGAGATGTTTTCAGGTTTTGATCTTGTAGATTTTCTGGTTTCAAGTAGCTTACATGTGAAGTTTCTTGCTTAGAAAATGAGAAGACAGGAAAAGAGAGGGGAAAGAGGAGGTGTATATCTTAAAAAGAGTTTATTAGGATTTATTAAAATTAAAGAAAATGGAAAAAAAATTATGACACTTGTTACAATAGTTAACGTTTGTCAATATCCATTATTTAACTCTTAACACATGTTAACTACAAGCTTCATAATAAAACACTGTTATTATTTATTTTAAATTATTTTCAAATGATTTACAAGCTTTTATTATTAATTTTCCAAATAAATAAGTGCATTTTTTAATTTTTAAATGCTTTTCTTATTTATATATAAATGAAACTTTTAAAAGAAAATAAAAACCAATTAGATTCTAAATAAAATCATATATAATATATTTAATCAATATTTTTAAATGTTAATTTAGAATTTTTTGTATTTATTTACTATTAAACAAATACTTTCAAAATTTATATAAATAAAATTCTTTTGTTTAAATTAATAAAAAACAAATCTTATTTTAAATAAAAATTTATTCATATATCCTTTTATATCGAAAATAATTTCAAGATATATATATTTATTTATTTATTTATTTAAATTTCAAATTTAAATCCAAATTTCAAATTCAAATTCCAAATTATAATCTATTTACAAAATGTTTAGATTTCCAAATCAAGTTCTTTATTTAAAAAATCTTATATATATATATTCCCACATTTTCATATTAATCCACGATTAAATTTATAATTAATATATTATTCAAAATATTTATTTCTAAATTTCCAATTAGAAATTCCTATTTTAAAATCATATTTATATACATTTATATTAATAAACAAACAAATACCTATTTAACTTGGAAAATACCAAATTAATTCACTATTTAAAATCAAAAATTAAATTAATTACCAATTTAAATTTGATCTAAAAACAGGAACGTTACAATTGGGACTATTATGTGTTAAGGGGGATATGGGTAACTCCTTAACGCTATTTTAAAGTAAGTTTATTTTACTTCTAGACACTATTATAATAGCGTATATTACTACATAGTAAATATTTTAACAGATCCTTAGATGATGGACGGTCCCAAGCATCCTTTAAGTTACTTGTACCTTTCTATTACAGTTCACTTGAGTTGGTTTACATTATATAAGTATGTATGTCCTGACTCGAGTGTTTTGTGTTTTGCTTTACGCTTGGGTCAGACTGAGTGATGTAGCATTCGAGACTCACCTTCATAGTTAGAGCTTTGCTTGAGATCCAGCTATCTATTTCATTCCAGTTATCCAGTTGATTCCAGTGATATATTCTGATTGTACTTGATTATCATATTGAGACTTATGTTGTATCTTGTTTAAGTCTGATGTATATTTATATACAGCTTCATGAACTACTATTTCTTTGCTTCTACTGCATTATTATATTACTCTGTGTCTGTGATTCTGTGATTTACTTATTTGTTGTATATTCTGAGTTTTTCCAAATTTAAATTAACAATTTGGTATTTTGAGCTACTCAAGTCAGACATTTGTGGTTTTATTGTCGTTTCAATGGTCCAAAATAGCGAGTCGTTAAACCAATAGGATGGTATGAAACTCTAGGGTTGAGATGTAACCAATTAGAATTTGATTTATTAGTTCATACTTTTGTTTGTATTTTGCATGTGTTTGATTTTGTCGGGTTCGAGATTATTCTTAAGATGGATTGGTTAAGTGAGTACGATGCTAGGATATTTTTACAGGATAGGAAAATATCTCTTAGGCACCCTGATTGTAGCAATAGGATTGATTCTGGCGTCGAAGGTTCTAATGGTAAGGTAAATGCTTTATTGGGTGTTATGGAATTGCAAGATGAGTTGAGCCGAGTTTTCGTGGTTAGAGAATTGGTGGATTGTTTTGAGCACGCGGTAGGATTCCAACCGAAACGAGCCATTGAGTTTCGGATAGATTTGGTTCCAGGAGCAAAATCTGTGAGTAGGCCGCTAAGCAGGATAACCCATATAGAGATGAGGGAGTTGAAGTGCAATTAGTGAATCTAGAAGGAAACAGTTTTATCAGACTTAGTAGTTCATCTTAGGGAGTAGCCAGAGTGTTTGCTAAGAAGCCATATGGATCGTTAAGGATATGTACTGATTATCGTAATTTGAATGAGAGGACAGCAAAGAATGGATATCCATTGCCCAGAATTGACGATTTGTTTGACTAGTTGTATTGGGCCAAGATATTTTCCCAGTTAGATTTGACGATAGGATTTCATCAGCTTAGAGTAGCAGAGGATAGTATACCTTTGACAGCGTTTAGGGCTAGTTATAGATTGTATGAATGGTTAGTTATGTCATTCGGACTAACTAATGCGCCAGTAGTCTTTGTGGATTTGATGAACCGAGTTTTCCGAGAGCACAGGATAGGTTCATATTGGTTTTCATAGATGATATCTTGATATACTCTAAGGATAAGAAGAAGCATGAAATTCATCTTGGTGCTTGAGACCCTGAGGCGGCATCAACTGAAGGCGAAGTTTTTGAAATGTCATTTATGGAAGAAGGAAGTGAAGTTTCTTGGTCATGTAGTCTCAAAGAAAGGGTTGTCAGTAGATCCGACTAAGATTGAAGCAGTGAATGGTTGGAAGAGACTCGAGACAAAGACTGAGATAAAGATTTTTCTTGGATTAGCTGGTTGTTATTGAAGGTTCACTTAGGATTTTTCGCGGATAGCGGCACCAATGACCAAGAAAACGAGAAAGGATGTGAAGTTTGTGTGGATCAATAAGTGTGAGTAAGCATTCCAAATTTTAAAATAGTTATCGATCCATGCACCGGTATTGGTTGTTCCAGAAGGGAATCAGGATTTGGTGGTTTATACAGATGCGTATGGAACGAGGTTAGGAGCTATGCTGATCCAGATAGGTAAAGTGATTGCCTATGCTTCTAGACAGCTTAGACCGCATGAGGTCTGATATCCGACACGTGATTTGAAATTGGCTACGGTGATTTTTTCATTGAAGGTGTGCAGACATTACCTTTCGGGAGAGAGGTTTGAGTTATATGCATATCATAAGTCACTGAAGTATTTGTTCTCTCAGAAGGAGTTGAACATGAGACAGACAAGGTGGTTAGATTTTATTGTTGCTTATAATTTTGGGATTGAGTACACATCGGGGAAAGGCAACAAAGTTGCAGACGTACTTACCAGAAAGCATCAGAATGCAGTATTGGTGATGATTGCTGAGTGGAAGGATTTGGAAGCATTGGTAGATTGTAGAATGCAGTGGAGGTCCAAGGCTGGGTCTAGCAGAGAGACTATTGTATTGTCTTGTTTAGAAGTCCGACCGATATTGATTGAGAAGATTGCTTCTAAATATAAAGAGGATCTAGTGTTAGTTGAAAGGATCGGGAAATTAAAGGATGGAATGGAGAACGATGACTTGAAGGATTCAGTCTTGACCAAAGTGGATGGTTGAGAAAGAAGGGTAGATTATGTGTTTCAGATGTGGGAGACACAAGGAAAGAAATTTTGGAGGAATGCCATCATTCGAAGTTCACTATTAATCCAAGAGGAACGAAGATGTATAAAAATATGAAAAGAAGTTTATTTTGGGAAGGAATGAAGAGGGATGTTGGCTTATAGGTGGAACAGTGTTTGAACTATCAGTAGGTGAAAGTCGAGCATCAAAAGCCAAGTGGGTTTCTTTAGCCATTGTATATTTCGGTTTGGAAATAGGATTCTATTTCTATGGATTTCATAAACGGGTTGCCGAGATCTATCAGAGGAAATGAAAGTATATAGGTCATAGTGGACAGATTGACCAAGAGTGCTCATTTCATTCCTGTTAAGTCAAATAAGACAGCACCTGTATTGGCTTAAGTTATTTATGAAGAATGTGGTCAGACTTCATGGAATTCCTTGTAGTATGTTAGTGATAGAGATTCTTTATTCCTATCAAATTTTGGAAGAGTCCACTAGAAAATTTAGGAACCAAGCTCAAAATGAGTGCCGCTTACCATCCGCAGACAGATGGATAAACGGAAAGAGTTAAAAGATCTTGGAAGGCTTGTTAAGAGCTTGTGTATTAGACTTTGGGGGATCATGGGAAGACCAAACACATAGTCGAGTTTTCATATAACAATAGTTATCATACTAGTATTGGAATGCCACCATTTGAAGCTTTGTCTGAAAGGCCATGAAATCTCTTGTTTGTTGGTTAGAGACCGAGGATAGGTTGGCTTTTGGTCAAGATTTGTTTAGGAAAGCTATAGAAAAGATTGATCTGATAAGGGCGAGAGTGAAGGAAGCTCAGTCTAGGCAGAAGAGCTATGCACATAAAAGATGGAAAGATTTAGAGTTCCCAGTTAGAGATCAGTTTTCGTCAAAGTGTCACCGATGAAGGGTGTGATTAGACTTGGAAAATCAGGAAAGATAGCATTGAGATTCGTTGGACCTTTTCCTATTATTGAGAGGATCGGGAAAATCGCATATAGAGTTGAGTTACCAAGTAGTTTGGCAAGAGTCCATTATGTTCTCCATGTTTCTCATCTCAAGAAGTGTGTTAGGGACTCGGAGACTACTATTGCACCGACTGTACTAGATGATTTAGTGCTAGAACCGGACTTGACTATGGTGAGAAAGCCGATTCGTTTTATTGCGAGAGATGAGAAGAGGCTTAGGAACAAGACAGTAGATTAGTGAAAGTCTAGTGGATTGACGATGAGAGAGACTACACTTAGGAGACTGAAAGAAGAATTAGAGATACTTATCCTGACTTGTTTGATGGTATGCTTTACCTCTTTGATTGATGTGTTGTGTACCTTATCGTAATTTCAAGGATGAAATTCTTTAAGGACGGGAGTTTGTAACACCCCTCATTTTATGGTAACATTATATAGGATATTTAATTAGTTAAATTAAATAAAATAATGTGTTGATGAGGGGATTGAGAATTGATTTTATTAAGGGATAGTCGTGCCTTCTAACCAATGAATTAAAATAAGAGTTAAAATAAAATAGAGAAGGGGTAAAATAGGAAAGAGGCCATTCATATACCCTAAACCCTTAGCCGTGTATCCCATGCACGTTCATTTTCATTTATCAAAATTTTAAAAGCTTAAGGCCGACCACCATTAACATAAGAAAAAGGAAGAAGATTAAGGAAAGCTAAGGGAGAAGCTTAATCAAATCAAATCCATTCACATCTCAATCTCTTCAATCTGAAAAGCTAAGGTGAATAATGTTTACATCTCCTATTTCTTTTATTTTCAGTTTTAAGATGAAATCCAAAATATTTTGCATTGATTTGCCAGGTTTTTAAATGATGAAATGATTATATATACTTGCTGATGACTTATGGTTCTTCATATAGTTTTTATGACATGTTTTGGTATGAAAACCCTATTAAATGACATCAAATGCCTTACAAATTTTTATATAGACCAAAAATATTATTTTGGAAATGGGTTTCGATTTTCATAATTTTCAGAATTTATGTGGAATTTATATAAACTATCTAGTGAAGAAAATGTTATTTTGGATTAAAACTTATTTACGGTCAAATAATTAATGGTTTGGGTCTGAAATTTATATATGTTAGAAAACATATAAAAAGTGATTTTCTGGTTGTAGAATTTTTCTAAGTGTTTTAATTGGTATATAAAATTATTTAAGGTATGAGACTTAAATGTTTTATATATTTATAAAAGGGGAAGGGGCTTTTTGTAAATAAATTCAAATTGTTACTTCGAAAAATCCAGCGGTACTTTTGAAAAGAGAAACTTGCAATCAATCACAATTTGACAAACAAGGCTTTTCAATGTTTAAAAAGGACTAATCTACATGTTTAAAAAGGATTAATCTACATGTTTTGACTGTTTCAATGCTTTCGGCACCAGATTTCGTCTTCTTACCTTCACCTTCAACATAGTCGAAACCAATACGCATGGTATCAGGGAATTGATACATAGTAAATTGGAAGTGGGCGGAAGGTATATGGTCGAAACTAGAGGTTCCGAAGGGGTTGAGGCATCACTTTGCTTTTAAAATAAAATTCACCTGCTTGCTTTTGCCTAAGTAGCTTTTGACTTGGTTAGCTTTCGACTAGGTCAAATGGATTTAAAGAAATGGTTTCGATTATGTTGCGCTTTTATTTTAAATGACTGCTTTCGACCAAGTTGATGTTGGATCATAAGGTTTTGAATGCTGACAAGAGGCGAATAATCTTCACAAATCTACGACAATGGCAAATCCAAGCTCATTATCTCAAATATGGTTCGTTTTGACTGAGTCTATATGTAGACAGTCAAGGATGGAATTTTGTTAAAATCTATCCTCAAAGCACATCACGCATAAATTCATTTTATCATATGTTTTATAAGTTTCTTTATGCACGTGCTGAATGCACTAAAAAACAGTACTCAGTCGACTGAATTCTATATCTCAGTCGACTGACACTATGTTGGAATTATTTATATATACACCATTCAGGCTACTGACTTGCATAGGTTAGTCGACTGACACTGTACATGTTTTTGTGCACGTTTGAAATTCAGTCGACTGCTCAAGCAAGTTCAATCGAATAAATATGCAACTATCATTTTATCCAACAGACACTTCTTTTGATCAAAGGGTTCCTTCTTCTTGAAACGTCACAACTCTTATATTCTTATAGATACCGATTTCCAGAAGTCATATCTCATCAAACACTATATATACACTCAAGATTCATAGATCTAGTCACTTAATTCTCTGTTCTCTTTTGATCTATAGCGCTTAGCATTCTTGAGTTCAATATATACAAGCTCTCATACAATCATTGCTTACATATTCATTTTCATGCTTTTCAAGCGATATTATACTTCCTATTCTTCATATACACACAAACATATGCATCTACTTTGAGGATAAGATTATAGGAAGGGTGTACTACAAGTGAAATTTTTTTGTTATTTAGAACACACAAAGTCAAGTTAAAATGTTGTTTGTAAGAAAGTCCTGTTCGGTTGCTCAGGTGGGCAAAGTCCTGTTCTGTTGCTCTGGCAGTCAAAGTCCTATTCGGTTGCTTAGGCAGTAAAAGTCCTGTTCGGTTACTCAGGCAGTGTAATACATGTTCTTCCAGGTTAAGTGAATGTTGCTAGCTATAATTTCAAAAGGAGTCTCGGACTGGACGTAGAACAGGAGTTCGAACCAGTATAAAAATCTCTGGTGTCAATTTTTTTGCTGTTATTTCTGCACTAATTATTTATTAAATTCCATATTACACGATCCTTTAGTACAGTAAGTTTCATTTGGTATCAGAGCAAGGCTATCATTTAACTGTAACATAGTTATCTAACTTTTTTTAATATGCAAAACAACACCAGCACTGTTTCTAACACTACCTTTTTAGAAGGTCAATCTACTGCATGACCACCTTTATTTAATGGAATGAACTATAACTATTGGGCTACTAGAATGAGAATCTATATACAAGCAAGTAGTTATGAAACCTGGAACATTATGCAATCTGAATATATCATTCCTACTATTGAATATTCAACATGGTCTAACACACAAATTAGATGCTAATGCAAATGCTAAAGCTATGAATATGTTATATTGTGCATTAGACAAAAATGAATTTAATAAGATAAGCATGTGTAAAACTACTCATGAAATTTGGCGTACACTTAAAGTTACACATAAAGGTACTAACACAGTCAAACAAAGTAAAATTTCTATGCTCAAAAATCAGTTCCAAAATTTTAAAATGAAGCAAGATGAGACTATAAATGAAATGTACTCTATATTTCAAGATATATATCATTCTTTGATAGCATTAGGAGAAACTTATACAGATTTTGATATTGTCTCAAAAATCCTCAACTCACTTACAGATGAGTGGGAATGAAAAGTCTTAGCAATTGAAGAAGCTAATGACATTTCGACCATAAAACCAGAAGAGTTGATTGGAAATCAAATGTCTTATGAAGTTAATCTCCAGAAAAAATGAGTACAGGCTCAAGATAAGAAGAACATAGCATTCCAAGCAGAAAAAGACGAATCAAATTCAGATGAAGAAGATATGGCATTTATTACAAAAAAATTCAAAAAGTTTTTGAAATTTAGAAAGAACAATAAATTTAGAAATAACAAGAACAGCTCCAGCAATAATAACTACACCAACAAGCCATCACCATCTGCTCCAAAATGTTATGAATGTCACAAGAAAGGTCACCTCAAGAAAGACTATCCTGAAAAGAAGGATAAATATAGGCATGAAAAGGACAGATTCAAGAAGAAAGCATTCTCTGTCACATGGAACGAAACGGAATCATCTTCATCATCAGATAGTGACTCGGATAGTGATGCAAAATAAGCAAATGTATGTTTTATGGCCACAAAAAATGAGGTGAGTGACCTAACTTTTGATGATCTATTAGAAATAAACTCAGAAATACTTGATAAACTAAAAGACATCAAAAGAAAATACAAAGAATCTCTTGAAAAACTGAATAGAATTGAAATCGAAATAGATATGCTAAGAGATGAGAGAAAAATCTTAGAAAAAGAACTTGAAGTCACTCTAAAATCTTGTTCTAATATGACATCTCAACTTTCTTTGCTAAGTCAAGAGACAGAAACTCAGAAAGAAAAGAATAATGCTTATTTAATTGAAAATCATGACCTTAAAGAAAATATCAAAATTTTAAAATTAGATAATTCTAGCTTTAAAACAAAGTTAGAAGACATTACTTAAAATGTTTCTAATTTTAATAAATGTAGAGAAAATCTTTCCAAAATTATAAAAAATTCTCAAATTGTTTCAAATAAAAGAGGACTAAGATATAAACAATCCTCTAAAATTATTACAAAGAAAAAGAATTCTTCAAATAAAAGGAATAATAAAGTTGAAAAACCTAGTTCTAAAATTTCCTATTTTACTGCATGAATTAAAATTTGGGTTCCTAAGTCAAATAATTCTTCGGTTAGAAAGAAGTATAAAGAATCTTTTATAAAAACTGTTCATAAAAACAAACAAAAAAATTCAAAAGGAATACTGAACCCTCTTGGATTTGGCTTTCGAAGACCTAACTTCTTGGACCCAAAATAAAAGGGTGGGTACCAATGTTATCTCTATTTTTTGCAGGTATCATCCAAAAAGAGAGAAAAATGGATACTAGACAGTGGTTGCTCAAAACACATGACAGGAAATAAAATGATGCTAACAAACATTAATTACTCAGATGGAGGTTCTGTCACATTTGGATATAATTCCAAAGGATATGTCATCGACAAAGGCGATGTGAGCAATAATGCTAAATTCTAAATCCTCTGCCCTATCATATTCCTCTCCTAGTTCAGGATCGAAAAATTTAGCTACACCAACACTGATTTATGAACCAGTTCCTATTGTTCCATCATCTAACATCCACACTGGTTATACTCTTCCCGTAAAAAGAGGTAAACGTTCTCTATTTTTTTGGCTCGCCGTCTGCAAAAGAAAAAATAGATGACATTCATCGCTATCAACGAGAGACTCTCGAGTTACAACGAGAATTATACTACGAACAAAAGGTGAATGCAAAGCGGCTAAGATTCCTTGAACAAGTGGCTCTTAAATTCTATGGTTCATCTTCACACAACACGGTCCATCAACCAACAACTCCTTCAAGTCGTAATCCATAGGAACCATCACCTAAACGTTCACCGTTATCTCTGAATTCTTAGGAACGTGGACAAGGCTGGTCACCATTACGATCTCTGCATGAGAATACAAAAGTGGAACCAGAAGACTACCGCACTCCTTCCTCTTCATCCAAATCATCTTGATTTTTTTTTAATAATATATATATATATATATATATATTGTACTGGTATACAAATTATATACATTAATTCATGTTTTGTAAAATTGTTGTTTATATTTTGCTCAAATCAAATTTTTTTTTTCAACAAGAGGTTCACTCTAAAAATTCAACAGCGCTAGTCGAATGAATAGAATGATCAGTCGACTGAAACTGTCTTCCATATATTATTTATCCTCTGCAATTAGTCGACTAAAGATCCAATACAGTCGAATGAATTCAGCATTTTTCAGTCATAAATTCTCGGGATAAAAACAGTTGACTGGCCCTTGCTTTTCAGTCAACTGAATTTAAAAAAATATGTTTTCAAATACAGTACCAGTCTATTGCCTATGAATATCCGGTCGACTGATACCGGGTACCCACACTTTAACCCTCTTTTAGCCTCTACTTATTTACCTTTACCAAAATCATTTTTACCTTCAATCTTTTCAACTCACTGCCATTAAACTCTTTTCATCTTCAAAATTCAACTAGAATTTCATCAAAATTTGACCAGTTCTTATCATTTCACACTCCCGCTTAATCACCAAAACCCTAGCTATTCGAATGGCTCCTAAAACTCCTAGGCATTCTCAATCTTCAGGAACTTCTTCGGATTCACAAATTAGAGCATGGCTTCACAATGGCAAGGCTGTACAACGCTTTGAAAAGATGCAAAACTCCAGAATTTTCGAAGGTTCATTTATAAAATTCTCTGATTTTTCTTCTTATGTTATTCAAGACTTAGCTCGCTGTAGCGGTTTGGAACATCTAATTGATTTTTCGAAAAATAATAACAGATTAATCACCTTCTTGTTAAACTTTTCTACGCCAACTTAAATCTAGATCACCACACAATTACAAATTTGGATGACTGCATTTGGACGGAAGTATGAGGTAAAAAGATTTTTCTTCCACTACAGCGATTGCACGGATTTTGCAATATCCCGATGAGGGTGACGAGCTCTCTAAGATTGCCGTAAACATGGATACTCATGACCAAGTTAGTCATTTGTTCCTCTCAGATGATTTAATAGAGTTAAAAGCGATAGCACTAAGGCCAAAAGCTCGTATTATGCATAGAGTGCTTACCCACACCATCAATCCCCGCACCGGAAGCTATGAGAAAGTCTATCGGCGTGATTTCCAATCCTTGTACGCCATTTGGGGAAATAGACGAGTAAACGGGGCAAAGGTCATTCTAGATGAGTTTCAAACTTTTAATCAAGGACGAATGAGGATGATCTACTATGGCGCTTATTTCATGTGCATTCTCAAACATTTTGAAATTCCTTTTGTTGATTCTGAATGTTCGAACATATGTTCCTTGGATTCTAAAACCCTTAGTCTCATGAACCTACCAAAGCAATATCTTGATCATACCATAATTACTTATGAACATTGGCTTGAAAACCAAGTCGTGGGTCAACCTCAACCTTCCTCCCATCAAGCTCATCGGCAAACTTCATGTATGCAAGGCTCTTCTTCATCCAACCTTCTCGATCTACTCGAGAAATTTACGAGATTCAAAAAATAGACCATCAAGCACAACCTCACGAAGTCGTGTCTTCAATTGCTCATAATCAAAGACTTCACGATAATTGTTTATCTCGAGTAGAATCAACTGTCTCAATAGTTGGTAAAAATGTCTCAATAGTCAATAAAAAGCTAAATTATATCAAGTACTTCCTCAACAATATCTGGGATGCTATCACATGCTCCCAACAATCTTCTACTTCCGCCTACATCCCAACATCTTAACGAAAACGACCGGTAGAACATTTTACTTGGTCTACATCAAATAAGGAGCAGGAGGAAGCAGCGGAAGAGGTAGGTGATGATTCAAATGATGAAGAAACTGAAGGTGATGAACAATGTTTAAATGATAAAAGTCAAGATGATGAATAAGCTTTTTTTTAATCTCTCTCTACGTTATTGTTAGTCTTTGTTTTTAAGTTCTTATCAAATTATGTACTTGTCTAAACACTCTATGTGTTTCTATCTGTATGTCATGTTATTTTGTTATTTTCGGGGGGTATGACTGTTCTGTTTCTATGTAATGTGCTAAGTTTCAGTTTCATATGTTTATGTGTTCCTGTACAATATTACTCGTACTTTCACTATCCTACACCTTGAGTGCTCTCCTTTTTATCGATGACAATGGGGGAGAAAAACATAAATTATTGTTTACAGGAAATATAGCATAGATTCAGGGGGAGATTTCAATATATATAAAAGTTGCAAGCATATTACTAAGGGGCAGAAATATTTTAACAAAATCATGCCAAAGATTCACTCATAGCAAATAGGGTTGTCATTATCAAAAGGGGGGAGAACGTTGGATCATAAGGTTTTGAATGCTGACAAGAGGCGAATGATCTTCACAAATCTACGGCTGTGGAAAATCCAAGCTCGTCGTCTCAAATATGGTTCGTTTTGATTGTGTCTATATATAGACAGTCAAGTATAGAATTTTGTTAAAATCTATCCTCAAAGCACATCACTCACAAATTCATTTTATCATATGTTTTATAAGTTTCTTTATGTATGCACTGAATGCACTGGAAAACAATACTCAGTCGATTGAATTCTATATCTCAGTCGACTGACACTGTGTTGGAATATTTTATATATACAGCATTCAGTCGACTGACTTGCTTAGGTGAGTCGATTGACATTGTACATGTTTTTGTGCACGTTTGAAATTCAGTCGACTGCTCAAGCAAGTTCAGTCGGCTGAATATGAAAATGTCATTTTTCTCCAACAGACACTTCTTTTGATCAAAGGGTTCCTTCTTCCTAAAAGGTCACAGCTCTTAGATTCTATTAGATGTTGATTTCCAAAAATCATATCTCATCACACACTACATGTACACTCAATATTCATAGATCTAATTACTTAATTCTCTATTCTCTTTTGATCTATAGCACTTAGCATTCTTGAGTTCAATATATACAAGCTCTCATGCAATCATTGGTTACATATTCATTTTCATATTTTTTAAGCAATATTATATTTTCTATTCTTCATACACACACAAATATACACATCTACTCTGAGGATAAGATTATAGGAAGGGTGTACTACAAGTGACAAATCTGTGTTATTCAGAACACGCAAAGTCAAGTTAAAATCCAGTTTGTAAGAAAGTCATGTTCGATTGCTTAGGCGGTCAAAGTCCTGTTCTGTTGCTCATGCGGTCAAAGTCCCATTCGGTTGCTTTGGCGGTAAAAGTCTTGTTCGGTGGCTTAGGCGGTATAATACATGTTCATCCGAGTTAAGTGAGGGTTGCTAGCTATAATTCCAGAAGGAGTGTGGGACTGGACGTGGAGCAGGAGTTCGAACCAGTATAAAAATCTCTGGTGTCATTTTTTTACTGTTATTTCCACACTAGTTATTTATTGTATTCCATATTATACAATCCTTTAGTATAGTAACTTTCAATTGAAACCTTTTGGCTGCCGCTTTCTACCTTTCGACTTAGATGGGTTTCGAAAGGGTTGTTTTGTTTTGCTTTGCTTTTTAAACTTGGCCACTTCTCCAACATTTTCGAATGGATGGTTTTGATACGATCACTTCTTTACCTAGGAATGATTGTGAAAGCAATGCTTTCGACTTTAATAGGTTGCTTATCCTTTTACTATATTTAAAGGCATAATCCAAATGGTTTCGATTGAAACGATTTTTAAAGGTTTCGAAGGAGTAAATTTATGAATGGTTTCGATAGGTTTCTACATGTTTTAAACTGAACCCAAAGGCCTTCGAATGGTTTAGTGTTTTAATGCATTCGAAAGGGTTTTAAATGAAGGTTTCGAAGGGTGGTTCCCCAATGATTTTGAAATGTTTTAAAGAAAGGTTTTCTAGTGGTTTCGAAGGAGTTGAAAGGGAAGGTTTTTTCTGGTTTTTTCAAAAGGATTAAAAGGAAAGATTTGCCTAAGATTTCAAAAGGCGGTGTTTAAACGTTTTAAAAGAAAGATGTTTAACGCTTTTAAAGCTTTCGAAAGGAAGGATTTACAATAGTTTCGAAAGGGTTTTGAGAATGGTTTCGAAAAGAAGGTTTTAGCCTTTCCGCCTAGATTAAATAAAGGGTTTTACTTACTTTAGAAAGAGGTACTTTCATGGTTTCAAAATGGGTATTTTCAATAGATTCAAAAGAGGAACTTTCAAAGGTTTAAATGTTTTCATCAACTTAGAACTAAGTGTGTGTGTGTGTGTGTGTGTGTGTGTGTGTGTGTGTGTGTGTGTGTATAACATGGCAATGTGATTTTGAGTAAAGCATAAAATATATATTTTTTCCTTGTTTGAATTTGATTTAAAGGTTTTAAATCACTTTGAAAAGGTTTTCAAAGAAAATTATGGGAAGGGATCCCTAAGTAAAATGACTCGGATATTAGAATGCCAGATGGGATTGGTATAGGGTCGCGCCCTATACATTAGCTATTAGCCTCAGCTAATTTTGTCTAAAATTCTAGTGCGTAAAGCTTTGTCATGGGTAAGACTAAAATTATGATTACACAAAGAAGGGAATATATGTTTGTATACAGATAGATTATTGGTGAGTCTGCAAAACCATTAGGATCACATGACCCTAGGAGATGTTTAGTTAGGGATAGATCGTCCAGAAGAGAAGTATTTAACAGATAGATAAGGACAGACCATCCAGAAGAGGGGTGTCTAACAGATGTTAGATAAATTTTGGTATATTGTCTAGTAGGCCCAAGTCATCCAAAGGTTAAAAGTTTAGCCAAACAAAACTATAATGTTTGAACAGATAGTTCATTTATTACCTGATATGTATGTTTACCTATTTACAGATATAACCAGTTTTGGTTGCAGGAAAAGATTTATAAAAGATATGTTTTAAAAAGGATGATAGTGAGAGGAAAATCATTCCGCTAAGCGGCGTGGTCTCATTTAAATTAAAATAACCGAGATGTATAGTATTATTCACATCAAGTTTTATGTCTGACTCGAAGTTTTTGTTTTCTTCTTAAACTCTCGGGTGCTCAAAATTGGATTTGTGCAGGCTGAGGGTTGAGGTTTTCAGATTTTAGTAATTTTGGCGAATAAAGCTCCCGGAAACAAGCATGTGGCTGACGGATAGCTATTTAAGAGTATCAGTTTATTCTATTTATTTCTGTTGTATATATTAAGTCAAATATGACTATGTTGCTTTGATCAACCAAGGGTGCATCGTCATATGTCGCTGTTGGTGTATTATTGTAATGATTATATTTGATCTTTACCTGAGAAACGATATAGGATTATGTAAATTGGATATGAATTATTGTTTTGAAATGTAATCAGTAAAATGTTGTTTTTGAAATCTGTGATTTGTTTATGTTCAAGTACTTCTGATAGTATGGACACCATTAGCATTACCGTATTTTGTTACCAGAAGTTAATATTATAGATGACTGCAGCATCTGTAGCGCTTAGCTTTTGGCCTCCAGATACGGGATGTTACACTAAGATAATATAATAAATACTTATGATCATTAATTGGACTTTGTAGGTTGTTATGCGAGGTTAGTGGAGTCACTCGACGGAAGACTGCACTTCACTTTGAGGCTATCAGCAGTTGGGTGTACTTACTACTAATGTAAGATATCACTAATCCTAAGACCCATGACCACATGAGAGATTGGGCTCACTTTCTTAATTGGAAAATATTAAATAGTCCAAATTTGAAATTAGGAGCGTTTAAGGATATTTCCATAAGGGTTTGCTTCTGCTTTGAGTTCTAAAGTAGCTAAAGGGTTCGCTTCTCTCATTAAGTAACCTTGTGAGATTCCAAATAAATAAATAAGGATATATCTAAAAATGGGTTTACTTTAGTGTTGAGGTCATAAGTGGTTGAAGCCTCCGCCTCCCTACCGAAAGAAGTAACCTAATGAGATGCCATATTTATAATTAAAGAGTGAGAGCGGATATCTCGAGAGGGGTTCGCTTCAGGTTTGAGATTTCCAATAAAGTCCTCATCTTTCCTATAAAAGAAGTATTCGGTAACCCAATGAGATTTCCAAGCAATGACAGGTGGATAGTACCATTGAGGAGCATGCTTCTGGAAGTAAGCCTTAAATGATAGGGTCTGCATATTTTATATTTGGATGTATTAAGTGGCTTGGGTACAGTCTCTTATATTGCTAAGGCCATAATAACAATAATACCATTTAAGAGCATGCCTTGTGGATAAGTCTTGAATGATAGGGTTGCCTTAGTTAAGGTCTTAAATGACTGAATCGCCTATTTTCTAATAAAAGATATTAAGTTGCTTGGGTACTGTTTATTACACGACTACGATTTTATCGGCAATGCATGCGGTAATAGTTGGACATTAAATGTCGGAAGCCTTAAATAGTAGTTAGAGGTCTTATAGCTAGGACCCGCCGACCATTAACAACATTGTTAGGAAACCACATTGGGAATTGATCTTAAATGATGGAGTCTACCTTGATTAATGTCCTAAATGGTAGAGTCTGCCTATTTCTCTTTTTAAAAGTATTATAGAAGCCAACTTCATATTAAAATTACTAAGTAGCTTATGAGTTTGGAAGTACTGGGTGATTGATATAGCTTCATTAATATTTCGTACCTTGCAAAGGGGTAAGTAAGTAATCGTGTGTGCAATGCAAGCTTAGTTTAGAACTGCTAACCTTGATGGACATAACAATTAAATGAAAACCTATCGGTATAAGTTTATATTATGAACAGTTTATATTTTTCCAATCACTAGAATGTCGTGCTGACTCCGTCCTCATTACAATCCAGGAACATGTCACTGGAGCTGGACGTGCTTTGTTGTTGGAGAGTCTTCTTTCTCTCATGTTCAATGCTGATATGACAATCTGCTATCTAATGAATACTATTAATTCCAAAATAGTAGTCATAGTTAATATTCTTATCCTATTATTGTTTTCGATGTTAGTTTAGATTTCTATCTTTCTCTGATAATGCTCATGCTTATTTGCAGGTAGCAAATCCAACGATTTGTGCTTTGATGGACTTGCTTTTCGATTTTTTTCGAAATTTGGACTCATTAAGATGTGGATTGTTACAAGATCTGAGTAATTCAGCAAATCTAAAACCTATATTAAATCTATTGCTCAACTCGTCTTTCGAAGTTCATCAGTATGGGTCGTAGTACGAACAACATCAAGATAGATAGAGGACAACCCCAATCGTTGAAGTAACAAACATGAAAAATGCCTTAAATCGAAACATATCATACTAGAAAAGCGGTGAATCATGTAGAGCGGCAGAGGATCGAAGACATTGAAGTAAAAGAGAGTGTAATTGCAAAAAAATTCTGAAGAAGAAGAAATATTAGAGAACAATGTCTATGTACATGATGGAAGGGAGAGAAGATGGAAAAGAGTCATGGGGCGTTTAGGGTTGGTAAGAATGTTTTATATTGTAAGAAGCGAATATGTCTAGACCCCGTCCTAAAGTTGTGTATGGGCTGGGCTTTAAATGTTCCAAACTATTTTCAAAACAACAATATTTGCTTTCGTTCATAGCTTAAATTACTGTCAAAGAGCTATACCGGTTTTCTTAGAACAAACACGCAACTTAAACTAAAATGTATTGTTGTTATTTCATTACAAAGGTTTAATTAATATTTCAATTTAATACATCTAGCCATTTAACAAGAAACGCATCCACAATGAATTTAATTTCTTTTGAATGTCATATAAGTATTACTCAATTGCTACAATAACAGTATTTGTCAGTAAATCGATAAATTTCGTATATTCTACCTAAAAAAAAGTTGGTGTAGATTCCAAAACTCAAAAAGCTCTTTTGATTCTTCTAAAATCAGCGGATTCAATGCACTCTCCATTCCCTCTCCGTTTGTTCAACAGCCTCAACAGATCACTAGCCTTCTCTTTAGCACCCGCACTACAGCATCCCAACTGCAGAAGCAACAACAATTTCTGAAAAGCCCCTGCATTCAAAGCACTCTCCACCAACCCTCTTTCTTCCACTACATCAACGTTCTTGCAAATAGTCCAAATAGCCGAAACTGCAAATTCCGTTCCCATATCAGACACTCTTAATATCTTCTTAACCAACACTGGCATTGTAAGTGCATGAGCATAAGCCATCTTTCTTGATTTCTCATTCCTAAGCATTCTCTCCAGTACACATAAAGCCTTTTCGGATACACTTTTATCCGAATCTACTAACGTTTCTATTAACACTGAAACCAGTCCCATACCAGCAAAATTCAAGATCGCGCTTTGATCGGATGAAACCAAATAGTATGCAATGACTAGAGATGCTTTTGTAATCCGTGAATGCACCGATGCTTTGACAAGAGTTGTAATTGCTTCAAGTAGTTCTTGGTTTATGGCGATGATCTTTGCTTTGCTTTGATCATTCTGGATTGTTCCCTTGAGTAATAGCAATGCATTCAATTTTGCAGATGAAGTACCAGAAGTTAGGATGGATGCAAGAGACTTTGATGCCCTTGGAGATGATATGTCGTCCATTTGATACGTGGTTTATGAAGAGATTTCGATGGCTATGGAAAATATGTGAATAATGAGTTTGTTTATATAAGGATTAAGAAGTTATGTTTCAACTAGTGCATGAAATTATTCAATTGGTTTTACCGTTGACTGTTGACGGTTGAATTTTGAACTACTAGTTCAACAGTTTAGTGTTTAGCTGTAATGGTATTGGCTAATTGTTATGTTTATGTAAGAATCACGTTTGACTAGGTTATATGGTCCTTACTTTCAAACCGTTGGTCTAGCTTTCTTTCATATATATATGCATTTGAACTTTGAACGATTCTTTATAAAGGACTAGGCCAAAATCTTAATATAAACAGGCCGTCCCTAGTGAGAAATGGCAACTAAATATTCGACGCAGAAGGCACGCTGCATGTAAATCAACCCAAGCTGTTTGAAGTTCAACGGCAATTAATGCCGACATGTTACTTTATCTCGTACAGAATGTATAAAATATTTGAAGCTGTAAATTACAAAGAAATATAAATGCAAGACTGAGTGAATGAAAATGAGAGGGCAGCATAGAATTGGAAAATAAATTATAATAATAAATTAGAAAGCTTAAATTATAGGATGTAAGATGTCTATTTTTTTATTTTTTTTTATTTTTTCAAATGACGAAACGTATAAAGTTTCTAGAGGGACGCCATTTAGAGTACTCAGAGTATAAAATGCCATCATCAATTCATGTAATTCTCTTATATGCCACTTGTTCTGATTATCTGATACTGCTAAACGTATTTCAGGTATATACATGAAAATAAGTTATATCAAACCGTAAAAGAGCATACACCTTTCATACTCAAACAAAGAACAGAATAAATCAATATGCAAAAGTTAGACTGAACACCACATTGGATGGTTAATTCTGTTAACACGATGGCATACAGTGTACCATACTTATATGTTTTAATCTACCACCTCTAACGCCATCAACGGCACCATCATCCCTATTGCTGCCATTATCGGACCTATCTTCTTCCACACTCTCTAATTCATGGATATCTGACGAAAGATCATCAAAGGCTTGGAATTCTGTATGATCAACAGGGTCTTCATTCCCGCATTCAGAAAAATGTCCTGGGATGCGATCAAGAAGGATGTCCAATTTTCCTTTGTAATCCACTCCAGTGAAACGAAGAGAAGGAAAATCCACGTCGTGTATCGGTCAATATTATCTTTATAAGTAGTATAGAAGACGGTCTTGGAATTTTGATCCTTCCAGCGAGGAAATGCTTCATTCAGGAAGGATGACGCTTTATTCTTTATATTGGGAAGAGATTCATTTGACTTCTTAAGAGAGAGACCCTTCTTTGCTAAATCTATTTCTAAAATCGAAACTTCTTAAGAAAGATGTCCTTCTTAAGAAAGATGCCCTTCATTATCTTCTCGGACAATGAAGAATTTTGCTCTTCGTAATGATAACATGCTTCGAGAGGAAGATAAAAACAGTTGCTCCATAAGAGATAAGTGTTTTCCAACCTGAAAAGAGTCTTAAATGCTACAAACAACTCAATCAAATAATTTAACGGGTTGAAGGAAAGGAAAAGCACTGCAGAAAAAGACCCTCTTACAATTGTGTTTTTACAACGGTCATAAAATGTCGTTGTAATAGATATCTATTACAACGTTTTTCTTTTGCAAGTTGCAATAGATATCAATTTTCAACGGTTTTTTTTTTTGCTAGTTGTATTAGATATTGTAATGACCTAGAATTTAATTGTTTTGATTTGAGAATATTTAACTAATTTTAAATATTCTATTGGTGGTTTTAATAATTAAAATATTGTTATGAAATGAAGAAAATGAAAGCCATTAGAGAGAGACAAAAGATATATTATTTATGAGAATAGATATATATTTACATTACATAGCATGCTCATATGGTTGCTAGAATTTGTTTCTTTTAAAACGTCCATAACAATTGCTCCTCCTCATTTTATTTTATTTTGAAACTGGTACTTTATATACAACAAATCAATGGGACAACATATCCCATATCAAATAAACGTTCGAAAGCAAGTTTCGAACTTGTGACATCCTGCACCAAGACGAATCAATTAACCACTTGGACAATGTTGCTTGTCTGCTCCTCCTCGTTATTATCTTGCTTTCATACATCCATTCAGTCGTTATAAATATTGTCTGCTGCCTCATTAAAAACCTCTGTTAGGAAAACCCAGTGGGAAAAAACCTTGAACGGGAAAAAGAGTGCAACTTGTAAAATCATATTAAAAATAATATTCTTTCTAAAGGGTTTGATACTTCGAGATCAAAACAATGCCTCATCAAAACCTTACTAATAAAAACCCAATGGGAAAAATCTTAGTGAAGGAAAAAGAGTACAATATAGTATTACATATTTCAATAATTTACAGAGTCAAATATAGTTTGATACTTCTGGATCAATACAATACTTCATCAAAAACCTTACAAAGGAAAACCCGATGGGAAAAGCCTTAGTCAAGGATAAAAATACAATTTAACTTAAATAACATATTTGAGATGTTATTTCTTGAAAATACGTTTGGTTTTTCTAGACCAAGACAATGCCTCGTTAAAACCTTAGCAAGAAAAACCCAGTGGGAAAAATCTTAAACAAGGGAAAAGAGTACATTTGTAACGACCCAGGATTTTTATTAATTAAAATTCATATATTTAATTAATTTTAAATATAAATAAGTGAAATTTATAAATCGAATAAATTTTATTTCGAATAATTTGATTTAATTGGATAATTAAATCGATAATTGAATAGCTGGAATTATGGAAATAATTGAAAATTGTGTTAAATATGATTGGAAATGATTTGTAAAATTTTATTTTATCATATTGGAGTTAGAATGATGTTATAGAACTTTTAAAATCGAATTAGGAGTTTATTTGTGAAAATTGAATATTTTAATATTTAATCGACTAGTGAAAATAGCCAATTTTTGAACAGTCTCAGAATTGGACGAGACCAGTTTCATCGGATCCGTAATAGTTTGTTATTATTGGATTTCAATTTTCGTAGCAATCGGAGTTATCGTTTGATCGTAGTAGCTCGAAACGCATTGAAATTGTTTTAATATTAATTTGGCGAGTTAAAATAGTCATTTTTCAAAATGTCTCGGATTTTGATGAAACCAGTTTTATCGGATCCGTAATGTGATATTATTATATGGTTTCAAATGTCGTGTCAATCGGATTTATCGTTTGTCCGGTGCAAGCTAAAACGCCTAGAAAATCGTTTAATTGGTTTAATTTTAAATTTAACGTTTATAGCCATAACTCGCACAGATGACCGAATTAGCTCCCGAAACATGTTCCATTATGTTCGGAACGCGGGGTAAACCTTAGGAACGCCAACCGGCACGCTTCGTTTGGAGTTCGGAAAATTTCGATGAATAGTAAATTGGGCGATTTTCTATATAAGCACCTTATTATCTTCATTTTGCAAAAATATAAACCCTAGGGCTTCAAAACCTTCAGGCCGCCACCCATAACATTCAATGGCCGAAAACAACCAATTTTCTTCCCTTGATTTCTTCAAATCCGTGCAATGATTCAACAAACTTTCTAAATGAAAGATGGAGAGCATGAAGAGATCTTGATATCCAACGGCTATGATCGCGAATGGGTTAATGGATTGGCGGAAAATCGAGGTGGAAGGGGGCCGAACGCGCACGTTTTTCAACATGAATAGGAGGCCGAGCTCCTTGTTATTCGAGCCGAGTATAGAGTCGGCTATATGCAACAACCTGGAGGTGTTTGATTATGTTCATGTTCGTCGTAGGTGGAGTAATTTTTAACCCTAATTCATGGATTGGGTTTCTTGCGTACGTGCAAATTACTGGAGAAGGAGTTGCGTTGGGGAAGAAAAGGAAGGAGGGCCGTGATTTGCAGGAGTGAGATCTACGGCTAGGATTTGGCTAAGGTTATAAAAAAAAAAGTTATGTTGTAATTTAGTTATATAAATCGTGTAAACTTGTAAAAATCATATCTTTTTCATACGAGGTCGAAAAAGCACGAAACCAGTTGCGTTGAAATTATATGGACGAGCACTACGCTATGGAATTGGATTGGAGTCGTTTGGAGTTAGTGAGAATTTCGGGTAAAATTAAACGTCCGTTTAATTTTATTCGAAATAAATCGCTAAAACGAAATTGAAATCAAGGTGAGAACTTCTCACTCAATCGAATCGGTTTCGATTTTTATTTTAAGTAGTTATATTTAAAATACTTGAATGTATGTTTGAATGATGATTGTTATCTATTGGTTGTTAAATTAGACATTATGCGCCGTTAGTAAGCGGATGTTATTTATTAAAAACATATACCGCGAATATTTCATAAACAGGGAAATTGGTATTATATATAATAGCAATATATATATATATTGGCATATGTATATATTGCAGTTATTGATTTTCCCGCAGTATATAGCGGATGAGACCCTATTGCGCCGTCTATTAAGCGGATAATATTTTAAATCTCATATACCACGATAATTCCGTACTGGAGCGGAATTGGTATTGTGCTAATGTTTGTGGATGCAGGAAAACAGGTTGGAGGGATCCAACTGGATTCCTCAACAGTATTTATTTGATTTTGAATATTTTGATATTCGTTGATTATCATATCGATATATGATATCGTTGTTGTCGTGATTGACTATTTGGTGTGTAGCATCATTGGGCCAAATTTTGAAATTTTAAAATGATTTTTAAAGTGATTTTTGAAGAGTATACGTTTATAAAATATTTTTGGAATTGATTCATTTTAAATAAATAAACGATATAATTTTAATGTTATAAAAAAATATGATTTTTGAGAAATACAGTTAAAGATTGATTTTTGAAAATACGGGTTAATGATTTTATAAAATAGTTTAAATCGGGATTTTTGAATTTATTATAAAAGTTTAAATATAGGATTTATAAATTGATTATTTTATAAATCAAAATGATGAAATTATAAAGGAGTTAAGACGTTTTGAAATAATAATATAAATTGATTTAGATAAAGGATTTATAAATTGATATTTATAAATTAAAACGTTGGAATTATAAAACAAGTTTTTCATAAGTGTTAGAAAGAAGTGCAAATGAATTTCATAAATGAATGAAATTTATAGGATTATAAACGTTGAAGTTATAAATGGAATTTTATAAGCAGTAGGTTTATAAAATTTGTAAAGTTATTAAAAGAATAGATTTGGGTAAATAAATGAATCTTATAAGTTATAAGATTTATAACTTGGGAAGTTTAAAAGAACGATTTTTGTAACAAATAAATTATAAGTGTTTAACTTATAATGTGAACTTTTGGTTTATAATTGAGTTATAAATTGAATAGGTTAATAAAGGAGATGTATAAAAGGAAGTTGTTATAAAATAAATAGAAGTGGAATTTATAAACATTGTTTTATAAATTCGCAACGACTTATTTTGATAAGTAAATTGTATAACTTATTTATGGAGTTATATTCACGTTTTAGACAGTGAATAATCTTTTAAAATAAAATGAATAGAAATGATGAAATTGGTTAACGAAGTATATTCACGTTTTTGAATAGTGAATATTATGTTAAATAAAATGTTTTGGACGTGATGTTTTAAACAGAATTAAAACGATCTAACGATGTTTTAAATATATGTTAAGATTCGAAACCATAGATTTCAACATTCATTGTTGAAATAGACGTTTTCGAGAAATAGAAGGAAATAATGGACTATAACACTGTTGTTATAGTAAATGATTTCCGAAAGGAAATGTTTTGTATAGTATTGGGATTTATATATCTATTTTAATTTCGAATCCCTATACTAGTGATTTTGGGTTGTCGTAACGATGTTTTAAGCAACATTCGTTTTGGCCCAAATAAATATGTTTAAGAGAATGATTTCCTTAAAGAATGAAATATATACTTAATTTCGATTTAAGTATATTGAATATTTTCCAAGTATAGAAAATAAAAAGACTTGTGAATTACTTATAAATAAATAAGCATGGAAATGTTTTTCCAATGTGAAATGAAAAGTCTAGAGAATTTATCTTTTTGAAGATAAATTGAAATGAATAATTGAAATCGTATATGCATAGATATTTTAGAATATAAATTCACTATGGAATTTATAAAAGAAAGGGGAATCTGTTTAAAAATAAATATTGATTTATTTTTGAAGTGTGAAAATTATATATCTAGTAAAGATATTTTTGGGAAATAAATAATTTGGAAAATTATTTGGAATCTGGTGATGTTGTGCATATCCATTGATAGTTCAATAACCGACTATCAATATTTACCTTTGAATGGGTAGTTGTTGTGATTTGCTTGGATTTGAATGTCACACTTATTTTTAAATTATTGCGCTCGTTATTCGGATTACCCATTCCGAATAGTGATACGACGTAATGGATAGCATTGATGACCGGTGTTGAAGACCGGATATTTTTGAAAGCGAAAGGACAACTCGTCGATTGTCTTTGCACCGAGTAGCTACGGTATAGAGACCCCCTATGTGATGGGAACTCCGGACGTGATTAGAGATTATCCGGATTGCAAGGACTTCTTTGTAAGTGCCTTCGGTTCTGTTCGAGCCCGGAACAGACTTGTATGGATTGTATGTCTGACATTACAAATTGAGATATAAAGCCGATTTCTTTCAAATATATTTCTGTTGGTGGCGGAGAATTTATTCTCTTAGCTTAACACCCTTCTCTGAGACGTACGAGCTCAGAGGTTATGTAGTTGAAGGTTATCAGCGATATATTCCCAATTTGGTAATGTGACATGCTGAGTGTTGCTGTGAAATGATCATTGTGTTGATCATTTGTGATAGGATCATTTGTTTGATCGTTTATCTTTGTGATCATTTCTATGATCATTTGTTGACCCAAAGCACAGCTTTTGTATAAAGCGTGGCTTTGTGGACGAGACTTCGTCGAGCCTCACACCCCGGAATGGTCAAAACAGGAAAGATGCAGCAAGGTTATGAGGGGTAGCTCCCTTTAGGGTATGTGCATTTCCTTCTGGAAAAGGGTGGTATCATGGTATGGAGCCCAGATACTTACTCATGTTGAAAACACTTATTATATGGTGTGATGTTGATTACGAGCGCTCGGTTAAAGGTCCCAAAGGACCGGGGGATGGCATACTCGTGTCAGTAGTTACGCAGTTAGGGGTAACCCGGCCTTGTGTTGGCAGAGATCCGGTTTGGTTCTCGGGGACGTCCTTCCAGAGGCGTTCTCATGTGGCAATGGAAAGTTCCTTGGCCTGACCATTCGTTGGAAATCCAAAGAAACAATACGATCTTGTATGGTTTTAGTTGTATAACCTGCCATGGAATGTGGCGGTAACCTGCTATTGAACATGGTATCTATAGTAGGCATAAGTGCGGAATGCCTATGCTGGCTAAGATTTATATCTTTACTTTCGAAATATTTTCCTACACTATGCACTAGTAATAATATCAAATGTTCTTTTTAATACGTATCAAGCATCTTTGACTATCATAAAGAGAAATCTCCTCCGATTCTGCGTTTGCATGTGTGTGTGTGCGGGAGGCCTTATGGTAATCTCATTTTTAATAGCATTGCGAATTGACTTTAAAAATATTCTTCTATTTTGATTTTAAAGATAAATAAACTGTTTTGAGTTCTCACACCAGCCACATGACTGAATCGGAGTTTATTGTTTTCCTTCCTAAACTCTGGGTTCCCACCAATTTCCACACGGGCAGTCAAGAGTTTAGGTTTATCAGGATATTCTGGATATTCAGGAGTTGCTGGAGGCAAGCTGGATGGCATGGCGTATTATTAGTATATGTTATTTCTTTTCCGTTGTTTGTTGTTGTTTGTTGTTGTACACTCTGATGATATGATGTAATGTAATGTGATGTAATGTAATAACTGATATAGTTCTTTGTTTAAAGATTATTCATTTATTTATTATATGTTGTTTCGCTGCGATTATGAGATTCTGATATTGTGTTGCTGTTTTCTTTCCGTTCTATTTTCTTTTCTCTCTATTTTCTACCTTCTCTCTCTTCTTATGTCCTTTTCTTTTTCTTAAAACCCTAACTATTCGGTTTTTCGGCAACGAAAAATCGCGTACGTTATATTTGGTATCAGAGCATATGGTTAAGCGACAACCATGGTTCTGTTGGGTATTACTCATTAGAGATAGAGTCAGTAGTACTCTAGAATGAGTTTGAGTGTAATAATAGCTATGAGAGCGTATTTGTTACTGAATATAAAATTGTTTTATATTGTGATGATTGGTTTATTGAGTGGCATATGAACCTTCGTCGGCACGGTCTGGACAACTATGCCGAAGGGGTTTATAAACACTTGAATAGAACAATTCGACACGATATTGTTTTAAATTGGGTAAATGAAATAATTTTACCTTGATTATATTTTATATATAAAGGAATAATTTTTAAAAATTATTAAAGTGTATATAAGTTGATTGTTTGGTTGTTGAATAAGTTGTTTGAATAATCTAAATGAAACAATAATTGTATAAGCAAAAGAATTATAAGAATTGAATTATAATTAAAGTGATTTACAATTGTGAAATAAACTTATATATATAAGAAGTGAAACTATATGAATATATTTGTGAACATGAGTTGTAAATAAAAATGAATTTAAAGTTAAATGGAAATTTACTTTAGAATTGGAATCTGAATTTCTTTATAAGTGGGAATTTAAGTTAAGTAAAAACCAAGTGATGTTCGTAAAATGAAGTATAACTTAAGTGATGTAGAATGAAGTTGATATTGGTATCAAAGTAAATTAATAGAGTTAAGTGATAGATATGAACTTAAGTTATGTAAATGAAATTCAACTTGAAATGGTTAAATGAATTACCAATTTAATTGAATTAATGGATTGAATGTTAATCAATTGAATGTAAATTTAGTTGATATGAAATAATGAATGTAAGTGTTAATTCATTAAAATATAATGTTATTGGAAGTTGAATAATTGAATGAAAATCAATTTAATTTAAACCAATTGAAAGTGATGGTGTTAAACCAAGATGAATATAAGCAAAGGAATTTGGTTGTAATTAATATACATTGGTTGTTATATGATTGTTAGTTGATTGTATATAATTCATTAAGTATTAATGAAATTGAAAGCTAAAGTAATTGAAATCCAATTGGAAGTTAAGTGAATCTTAAATAGAATTGAATTTGATTTGGAAGTGAACCAACTTGAATATGAATTAGTGAATATAAACTAATTGAGAATGAATGTTAGTAAAAACATCCACTGTTAATGAATCAAATGTGATTAAATTGAAAACCATTTCATTGAATATTAATGAGAATATGAATGAATATTTATTGGTTATGAATTTGTTGGATGATAGTTGGTTGATGGTTGAATATATATTGCTTTTACTGCATTTGCTATGTTGGCATATATAGTTATTATGTTACTATATGTTGTATATCGATACTATTGTCTATATACATGTTCTCATGTTGTTTGTTGAGTGTTTGGTAGGTGCGGATCGCGTTTGCTTCGCATTTGGAGCTCGCTTTCGCGCTATATTAGCCGTATATGCTCGCTAATAAAATATAAGGTACATATCTCGGATTAAATATCGTACTTTTACACTTTTTTTCCCTGCGGGATGCCTCATTACTTGATGAGATGTATATTTATGATATATATACTGTCATTTTTTTTTCGGATCGAGCCGCACAAAGGAGACTATGGCGAATTTTTTCGAAAATTTAAGGCGTTAGAAAATTTGAGAAAATTGGAAAATTTTGAAAAATTTAACTTTGATTTGGAATTGAAAGTTAAACAATAGTAGTTGTTTTTGAAAAAATAACTAAGTATGATTTGGAAACTTAGTAAAGTATTGTAAGAAATTTAACTATGATTTTTGGAAAATTAATAGATTCTATAACTTTTCTTACTTGGTAATTTCGAGGACGAAATTCTTTTAAGGGGGGAAGTATGTAACGACCCAGGATTTTTATTAATTAAAATTCGTATATTTGATTAATTTTAAATATAAATAAGTGAAATTTATAAGTCGAATAAATTTTATTTTGAATAATTTGATTTAATTGGATAATTAAATCGATAATTGAATAGCTGGAATTATGGAAATAATTGAAAATTGGGTTAAATATGATTGGAAATGATTTGTAAAATTTTATTTTATCATATTGGAGTTAGAATGATGTTATAGAACTTTTAAAATCGAATTAGGAATTTATTTGTGAAAATTGAATATTTTAATATTTAATCGACTAGTGAAAATAGCCAATTTTTGAACAGTCTCGGAATTGGACGAGACCAGTTTCATCGGATCCGTAATAGTTTTTTATTATTGGATTTCAATTTTTGTAGCAATCGGAGTTATCGTTTGATCGTAGTAGCTCGAAACGCATTGAAATTGTTTTAATATTAATTTGGCGAGTTAAAATAGTCATTTTTCAAAAAGTCTCGGATTTCGATGAAACTAGTTTCATCGGATCCGTAATGTGATATTATTTTATGGTTTCAAATTTCATGTCAATCGGATTTATCGTTTGTCCGGTGCAAGCTAAAACGCCTAGAAAATCGTTTAATCGGTTTAATTTTAAATTGAACGTTTATAACCATAACTCGTACAGATGACCGAATTAGCTCCCGAAACATGTTTCATTGTGTTCGGAACGCGGGGTAAACCTTAGAAATGCCAACCGGCATGCTTCGTTTGGAGTTCGGAAAATTTCGATGAATAGTAAATTGGGCGATTTTCTATATAAGCACCTTATTATCTTCATTTTGCAAAAATATAAACCCTAGGGTTTCAAAACCTTCAGGCCGCCACCCATAACATTCAATGGCCGGAAACAACCAATTTTCTTCCCTTGATTTCTTCAAATCCGTGCAACGATTCAACAAACTTTCTAAATGAAAGATGGAGAGCATGAAGAGATCTTGATATCCAACGGCTATGGTCGCGAATGGGTTAATGGATTGGCGGCAAATCGAGGTGGAAGGGGGCCGAACGCGCACGTTTTTCAATATGAATAGGAGGCCGAGCTCCTTGTTATTCGAGCCGAGTATAGAGTCGACTATAGGCTACAACCTGGAGGTGTTTGATTATGTTCATGTTCGTCGTAGGTGGAGTAATTTTTAACCCTAATTCATGGATTGGGTTTCTTGCGTGCGTGCAAATTACTGGAGAAGGAGTTGCGTTGGGGAAGAAAAGGAAGGAGGGCCGTGATTTGCAGGAGTGAGATCTACGGCTAGGATTTGTCTAAGGTTATAAAAAAAAAGTTATGTTGTAATTTAGTTATGTAAATCGTGTAAACTTGTAAAAATCATATCTTTTTCATACGAGGTCGAAAACGCACGAAACCAGTTGCGTTGGAATCGTATGGACGAGCACTACGCTATGAAATTGGATTAGAGTCGTTTGGAGTTAGTGAGAATTTCGGGTAAAATTAAACGTCCTTTTAATTTTATTCGAAATAAATCGCTAAAACGAAATTGAAATCAAGGTGAGAACTTCTCACTCAATCGAATCAGTTTCGATTTTTATTTTAAATAGTTATATTTAAAATACTTGAATGCATGTTTGAATGATGATTGTTAAATTAGACATTATGCGCCGTTAGTAAGCGGATGTTATTTATTAAAAACATATACCGCGAATATTTCATAAACAGTGAAATTGGTATTATATATAATAGCAATATATATATATATTGGCATACGTATATATTGCAGTTGTTGATTTTTCCGCAGTATATAGCGGATGAGACCCTATTGCGCCGTCTATTAAGCGGATAATATTTTAAATCTCATATACCGCGATAATTCCGTACTGGAGCGGAATTGGTATTGTGCTAATGTTTGTGGATGCAGGAAAACAGGTTGGAGGGATCCAACTGGATTCCTCAACAGTATTTATTTGATTTTGAATATTTTGATATTCGTTGATTATCATATCGATATATGATATCGTTGTTGTCGTGATTGACTATTTGGTGTGTAGCATCATTGGGCCAAATTTTGGAATTTTAAAATGATTTTTAAAGTGATTTTGAAGAGTATACGTTTATAAAATATTTTTGGAATTGATTCATTTTAAATAAATAAACGATATAATTTTAATGTTATAAAAAAAATTATTATTTTTGAGAAATACAGTTAAAGATTGATTTTTGAAAATACGGGTTAATGATTTTATAAAATAGTTTAAATCGGGATTTTTGAATTTATTATAAAAGTTTAAATATAGGATTTATAAATTTGATTATTTTATAAATCAAAATGATGAAATTATAAAGGAGTTAAGACGTTTTGAAATAATAATATAAATTGATTTAGATAAAGGATTTATAAATTGATATTTATAAATTAAAACGTTGGAATTATAAAACAAGTTTTTTATAAGTGTTAGAAAGAAGTGCAAATGAATTTCATAAATGAATGAAATTTATAGAATTATAAACGTTGAAGTTATAAATGGAATTTTATAAGCAGTAGGTTTATAAAATTTGTAAAGTTATTAAAAGAAATGATTTGGGTAAATAAATGAATCTTATAAGTTATAAGATTTATAACTTGGGAAGTTTAAAAGAACGATTTTTGTAACAAATAAATTATAAGTGTTTAACTTATAATGTGAACTTTTGGTTTATAATTGAGTTATAAATTGAATAGGTTAATAAAGGAGATGTATAAAAGGAAGTTGTTATAAGATAAATAGAAATGGAATTTATAAAAATTGTTTTATAAATTCGCAACGACTTATTTTGATACGTAAATTGTATAACTTATTTATGGAGTTATATTCACGTTTTAGACAGTGAATAATCTTTTAAAATAAAATGAATAGAAATGATGAAATTGGTTAACGAAGTATATTCACGTTTTTGAATAATGAATATTATGTTAAAGAAAATATTTTGGACGTGATGTTTTAAATAGAATTAAAACGATCTAACGATGTTTTAAAAATATGTTAAGATTCGAAACCATAGATTTCAATATTCATTGTCGAAATAGACGTTTTCGAGAAATAGAAGGAAATAATGGACTATAACACTGTTGTTATAGTAAATGATTTCCGAAAGGAAATGTTTTGTATAGTATTGGGATTTATATATCTATTTTAATTTCGAATCCCTATACTAGTGATTTTGGGTTGTCGTAACGATGTTTTAAGCAACATTCGTTTTGGCCCAAATAAATATGTTTAAGAGAATGATTTCCTTAAAGAATGAAATATATACTTAATTTCGATTTAAGTATATTGAATATTTTCCAAGTATAGAAAATAAAAAGACTTGTGAATTACTTATAAATAAATAAGCATGGAAATGTTTTTCCAATGTGAAATGAAAAGTCTAGAGAATTTATCTTTTTGAAGATAAATTGAAATGAATAATTGAAATCGTATATGCATAGATATTTTAGAATATAAATTCACTATGGAATTTATAAAAGAAAGGGGAATCTGTTTAAAAATAAATATTGATTTATTTTTGAAGTGTGAAAATAATATATCTAGTAAAGATATTTTTGGGAAATAAATAATTTGAAAAATTATTTGGAATCTGGTGATGTTGTGCATATCCATTGATAGTTCAATAACCGACTATCAATATTTACCTTTGAATGGGTATTTGTTGTGATTTGCTTGGATTTGAATGCCACGCTTATTTTTAAATTATTGCGCTCGTTATTCGGATTACCCATTCTGAATAGTGATACGACGTAATGGATAGCATTGATGACCGGTGTTGAAGACCGGATATTTTTGAAAGCGAAAGGACAACTCGTCGATTGTCTTTGCACCGAGTAGCTACGGTATAGAGACCCCCTATGTGATGGGAAGTCCGGACGTGATTAGAGATTATCCGGATTGCAAGGACTTCTTTGTAAGTGCCTTCGGTTCTGTTCGAGCCCGGAACAGACTTGTATGGATCGTATGTCTGACATTACAAATTGAGATATAAAGCCGATTTCTTTCAAATATATTTCTGTTGGTGGCGGAGAATTTATTCTCTTAGCTTAACACCCTTCTCTGAGACGTACGAGCTCAGAGGTTATGTAGATGAAGGTTATCAGCGATATATTCCCAATTTGGTAATGTGACATGCTGAGTGTTGCTGTGAAATGATCATTGTGTTGATCATTTGTGATAGGATCATTTGTTTGATCGTTTATCTTTGTGATCATTTCTATGATCATTTGTTGACCCAAAGCACAGCTTTTGTATAAAGCGTGGCTTTGTGGACGAGACTTCGTCGAGCCTCACGCCTCGGAATGGTCAAAACAGGAAAGATGCAGCAAGATTATGAGGGGTAGCTCCCTTTAGGGTATGTGCATTTCCTTCTGGAAAAGGGTGATATCATGGTATAGAGCCCAGATACTTACTCATGTTGAAAACACTTATTATATGGTGTGATGTTGATTACGAGCGCTCGGTTAAAGGTCCCAAAGGACCGGGGGATGGCATACTCGTGTCAGTAGTTGCCCAGTTAGGGGTAACCCGGCCTTGCGTTGGCTGAGAACCGATTTGGTTCTCGGGGACGTTCTTCCAAAGGCGTTCTCATGTGGCAATGGGAAGTTCCTTGGCCTGACCATTCGTTGGAAATCCAAAGAAACAATACGATCTTGTACGGTTTTAGTTGTATAACCGGCCATGGAATGTGGCGGTAACCTGCTATTGAACATGGTAGCTATAGTAGGCATAAGTGCGGAATGCCTATGCTGGCTAAGATTTATATCTTTACTTTCGAAATATTTTCCTACACTATGCACTAGTAATAATATCAAATGTTCTTTTTAATATGTATTAAGCATTATTGACTATCATAAGGAGAAATCTCCTCCGATTCTGCGTTTGCATGTGTGTGTGTGTGTGGGAGGCCTTATGGTAATCTCAATTTTAAAAGCATTCTGAATTGACTTTAAAAATATTCTTCTATTTTGATTTTAAAGATAAATAAACTGTTTTGAGTTCTCACACCAGTCACATGACTGACTCGGAGTTTATTGTTTTCCTTCCTAAATTCTGGGTGCCCACCAATTTCCACACGGGCAGTCAAAAGTTTAGCTTTATCAGGATATTCTGGATATTCAGGAGTTGTTGGAGGCAAGCTGGGTGGCATGGCGTATTATTAGTATATATTATTTCTTTTCCGTTGTTTGTTGTTGTTTGTTGTTGCACACTCTGATGATATGATGTAATGTAATGTGATGTAATGTAATAACTGATATAGTTCTTTGTTTAAAGATTATTAATTTATTTATTATATGTTGTTCCGCTGCGATTGTGAGATTCTGATATTGTGTTGCTGTTTTCTTTCCGTTCTATTTTCTTTTCTCTCTATTTTCTACCTTCTCTCTCTTCTTATGTCTTTTTCTTTTTCTTAAAACCCTAACTATTCGGTTTTTCGGCAACGAAAAATCGCGTACGTTACAACATTGTAACTTATTTTCAAATGTTACTGGGGAGTTGATACTTCTGGATCAAGGTAATGCCTCATTAAAACCTTACTAATAAAAACCCAGTAGGAAAAATCTTAGTTAAGGAAAAAGAGTGCATTATAAAATACTTATATATGCTCCCCCTGATTTAAAGTTTCCTCTGAATTTGTATTCGTCTTTCGATAACTTAAGTTGGTTATAGATACTTATGGATCCATAAATATGTATCTCATTAATAATACAATTTATTAATAGTTTCCTTCGATATAATCAAAATTTTCAATCCAAATATGATTTGCATTTTATGCATTTTGTTTGCTACTTTTATGAAAAATACTTCGTGTGCTTTCATTTTGTGCTTCAAATTAGTTTTGCACATTGCAACTATACATCTTTCATGAATATTAAAAATTTCATTACAACATTACTAGAAAGCAGGAAGTAATCTACTCATCTTGATGTATCAAGATTTTCGTTACAACAATATTTCGAAGAAATTTGTAATCTACACTTCATGTCTTTTTTATTCTTTATAACTACAAAAGTTATATACATTCTTCAGAAATTTGTATACTTTATTAAGTATTTGCATATCGCAACTATCACTTCAATGGATATTAAGAGTTTCATTACAACGATACTTAAAAATAGGAAGTAATCTACTCATCATGAATTATATCAAGATTTTCATTACAACAATACTTAAAAGTAGGTTGAAATCTACTCTCCTTGTTCTTTTCATTCTTTATAGTAATGAAAGTTATTTATATTCTTTAGGAATTTGTATACTTTCATTATTTAACATGATATAAACCATATTTATACCTTCGGGGTATATTAAGCATTTCAAGTACTTTTGGTACTTTGCGGACTACAAGTTCAGATTTCTTATTAAGGAGAATTTCATGATGGCCAATCATGTTTTTCTCTAATCCAGGATCTTTAATCCATTTATAAACATAAGCGCTTTATTATTTATAAATTTATCATCGATGATTATTTCTTGTCCGTTCTAGACATGATTTATTGAGATCTCTTTAATTATCATGTTTTAGGTACCTAAACCACTTCTGGGTAATTTGACAATCATGTCATTGGTCTCTTCAAGAGCACCCTTAAGTGTTTCTTCAAGAAAACTCATCTCCATTATTTTGCATATGTATTACTTACTCCATAAATAATTTGAACTGACTTTTGAACCATATTTCAGATGTGGTTTACAAATTTTGATCCTTCAAGGATTCAAATCTATACTGGCGAAAGTCTACTAGGGATAATATTGATAATATTTTGCATCATTGTATATTTAAATATTTAACACTGATGATCAAAATGAGCTTGTATCCCTTTATCCTCCTCCTCAATGTTGACAAACATTGTCACATTAAATAATAATCATTTTTGGACTCTCATTTTGATCCGTTATGATATTGGTACTAGCAAATACATCATACATATTAATAATAGGAGGATAATTCTTTTATTAGTTGATAAGATGCATTCAATTGATATTGATTATTAGAGTTTGTTCTCATTCATTGATCTAAGCAATTGGAGGAATTTACTTATTGTGTAGATCATTTGAATACATACATGACTTCAGGTCATTCAACATTTATGTTGATTGAATTTTAAATCACTAAATAATATCTATGCATAATCTATAAGATGAGCTTATAACAAACTTCAGGCTGTTAGCTAAATATTTACATATGTGGATGTATACGTGCATCCACGTATCACATATATATTATAAAATTTTCATATTCTTTCTCATTTGAATTAGTGATTTTTAGAACAAACTATTACAAGGATCCAAACTATTAATTTTTATTTATAAATCAATGTCAATGCAAACCTATCAAAACCACATGATAATGTTCAAAACATTTGGTTTGAAACCATATCGCACTTCTGGTTCGAACAAAATATACACACAACTTCAAGTTGTTAAGTTTTATTTCTCAATTATATCTCAAATATCAGTTTTGAACACTAGTTATGATTACTTACCAAGGAATAATTTTTAGTTGCATATAGACATTTCCATACATCTCTATTGAGAGTTCTGTAAAAAAAATTACAGCAAAAATAATAATAGTATCTTCTGGATACTTGGAATGTTACAGATACGGATTTCCTCAGGACCATATGTATAGCTTGCATGAAACTTATGATATGAAATATAGACTATCTCTTCAGGAGAATATTTAAAGATATATCTTCAAGAATTGATTATACGTGTAATATTTCTCACATTTGATATAATTATAATGAAATATATGATACATGTTGCATAGCTCTCAAACTTTTAGGATCTAATCTAAACTAAATTAGGATGCTTTGTAATCAAATTTCTATGCATTTATTTGGTTTAATAAATTACCAAATATATAAGAAAATCTCTTCTAGAGATATGTTATCATTTCCTAATTTATTAGTCTCCTTTAGAGATATATTAGTATCACCACTTCTGGAGTGAACTTTCTCTTCTAGATATATATATATATATATATATATATATATATATATATATGCACTATTTGAATGCCATATCAATATACAATATTTATTTTATATAAACTACATAATTACTACTTTTACAGTAGCATAAAATATCCATGCTGGAGATTTTTGTTGTAATTGCTTTTAAAATGACGTATCAAACTTTAAATACAGTGACAAAATTAGATTCACCAACTGAAACTAAGATGCAAGAGATAAAGCCACTACTTTTGGAGTGTAACATTGGTATACAATATCATTTTTTTTGAATAAATTATTGTTAGTACTCAAAAAAAAATTATATCATTATTCCTTCAGGGAAAATAGTATTTCCTTTTAAGGAATTGCAATGTAACAGAAATAAAATTCCTATAACATCTCTTCTGGGATGTTAGATTTTGAATATAAATATAAATAAATCTCTAAAACATCTTTTCAAGAGATTAATATACACACACATCCAATGATGTTTGAAATATCATATAACATAATATCTTCAGGATATTTGGTTAATATAGTGTAAATGTTAAGATATAAGGTAAGGTATAACTTATTTAGAGATTTTTGTAATCTCTTGAATGCAGCATCATTTTCTCATATGATTATTTATTAATTTTCTTTAACTTCTTCCGGAAGTACAACCTTATCATTTTACATAATTTCAATAGAGCTTCGGGCTTCTAATTCATGAACTTCAAGCTCATTAATTTGTTATGAACTTCAGGTTCTCAAATTTTGTGTAAACTTCTCCCCTTTTTTGTACCATATTGTTACAAAATAAAAGTCTATTCTTATTTCAAGACTTGTACATTTTGAAAAAAAAAATACTGACAAGAATTCGAGCTTGCAAAGTTTATCAGAAAATCTTTTCATAATTCAAGACTTCAGGTCTTGGACTTAGAGTTATACAACTTCTGGTTGGAAAAAAAATCTTTTCACAACTTCAGGTAGTTGTTCAAACTTATTTCTTTCATTATATCGAGCATTGTTTGCCAAAATGAATACATCATATAATAAACCATATGTCTATTCTTATTCCAAACATAAAAGTACGACATCATTTAATTTACTGTAACTAGTGCATTTATGATGATATGGTAATTAAATTTATTACCATGTCGACAACAGTTAATGCATTTATGTTTAAAAAAATTAATGCAATTTACCATTATTGTAACATAAAATATAAAATATTATCACAACGAATTGATTTCTTTACAAACAAATAAATCAATCTAACTAACTTTAGTTAGCAAAATTTAATCTCAAAGCTAAGTTTAATATACTCAATAATAAAATTAAATGAATACCATAAGAGAAACTTTATTTCTTGATAGTCAAAATTTCTAAAATAACTAAAATAACTCTTATATATATGTATGTATATACATATATACATATACATACATATATATATCCTTTTTTTTATAATTCAAGTTTCTGCTCTTTTATTGAAACTTCTGGTTCTTTATTATAAGAAAACTTGAAATTTAATAATTTATGGGAACTCAAGCTTTTAGCGTTATTGGAACTGTAGGTTCTCAACTTTTATTTCAAATGCTAGAAATTAAGTTTACCATATATGTTTTCATTAACGTTTCCATTCACTTCTGGTGTACTACTTTGTACAAGTTCTCGAGTCCTATGGAGGAGCTCTGTAGGAAGGTTCTTGCAATTTCAGTTTGAATAGATTTTTCAAAATGTTTTTTAAATCTGTTTTCAAAATGTTTTAGCTTTCAAAGTCATGTTTTCAAAAATGTTTTCAAACTTTGTTTTAGCCTTGAAATATTCCTCTATTCTGATTTTTAAAAACTTCTATTTTTAAAACATCAAAACTTATTCTGATTTTAAATATTACTTATATAATTGACGGTCTATATCAATTATATATATATATATATTTAAAATAATGTTTTATATTCATTCTATATCTCAAAATATTGTTTAAACACTTTACATTGCTTCAGAGAAGTTTCAACTTGTTTTAAATTCAATTGTCTTTACAAAACAACATCTCTATAATTTTGAACTAAGGGATGTCGACATAAGGGGATACCCCATGTCGACATGGTGATAGTTGGAATCAAAATTCAATTTTCAAAAGAAGTGTCCATTCGTTCGAAAACCTTTCGCCAATGGTTATGACTGTTGTGCATCTATATAAAGGCTTCCAAAATGAATTTTTTTAAAAAAACTACTTTCTTATTTTCTTCACTCTTTCTTCTCCACCATTCCATATCCATAAAACTTCATATTTTCAAGATCGTGCCATCATTCTGCCAAATTCTCAATAGGAAATCATTTAGATACTCTCTCTATTTGATTCTCCATCATTCTACTAAAGATAAAAGTGCTATTCAGAGTTATAGGATTAATTTGTATTCAAAAAGTGCATAGAGTCTATCCATTCAAAAGGACTGTTATTAAGAAGTATTAGGGTGATCTTGTGTCCCGTAAATCGAGAGAGTTTACCCCAGACTCGGAGATAGAAGGGTTCCTCAAGGCATTAGAAATTGAGGGTTGTAATTTGGATATTGGCTTATAAAAATCTGTACAAGGATATTTCCTTGGTGCAGGACTGGATGTAGGAGGGTTCCGAACCAGTATAAAATCCGGTGTGTTCTTTCCTTTTACTTGCTTTACTTTACTATTTGCATTTGTTATATGTCCTGTGATCATTATGTGTTAGAATTCTGTTTAGATTTGTGTTGAAAGTTTTAATTTAGTCATATAGTTCATATATTCTTTAAAACACTATTCACCTCCTCCTCTAGTGTTATTTCTGCCTTAAGATCCATAATCCGCATCCCTAACACATATCAATATCTGTACAAAAGAAAAAAGACACAAATATTATTGTAAGTTCATAATGTAGTTTTGTTTCTACAGTGTATTCTGCCAAGTACTATGGCGAATGTGTTCATCTGTGTGATATAATAATTGTTGTTTATTAATTTTATTTTTGTATGATTTAGTTATTGAAATTTATTAACAGAAATATCTTTGTCTAAAATGGAACAGTTTGTGAGGTATCATTGTACTTATTACCGTCTAAATTTATGATTTATTTGGTTGAACCGGTTTACTTACAGAATATAGGTTTGTCGAGTTGTTCCCTCCTATATGCATCTTTCAGAATTTATTTGGTGACATTCCTATGATTTATTTAGTGGATTTTCAAAAATAATGGTAAGAAATACATATTGTAATGGTTATATTCCACATATTTAGCTTATTCACTATTTCATTACAGTGATCACTTTTGGTAAACGTATTTAACTATGAATTTGTTTGGTCATAAGCAAGGTTGTAGAAATCGATATGCGGATGCTAGATGGTAAATATAGACTAGGGACTCTGTTTGGGCGAGGATTAATCGGAGTTATACATATATGATAATTCATATATTTTGAAATTTTTATTGTTTTTTAGCGTCAATCGATATAAATTGAAAATTTGGAATATTGAATGTGCTTAAAGTGGTCAAGAAGGCAAGATCGGGTAAAACTAGCATATTAATACTTATATTTTACACCGAGCCTTAAATAATTCATAACCAGTGTCTAAATACATGTTTAGATTCTTACATTAGAGTGTAAATCTTATCTATGCGGGTCTAGATAAATCGATATGTGTTAAGCCTTGCCTTGCTCATAGGCCGAATCTAGAAGGATATATTGGATAAAATTTTAAATAATTGAATCAATGATAAAATGGTGTGGTATAAATTTAATCATAAATAAAAGCCAAATACCCGAGTAAGCAAGTGACTAGATGCAGGTCATGTGGGTGTACATATATACTGATATATACGCATAAAAATATTTATTTTTCAAAACGGGACAATCAAAATAAAAATCTTCATAAAATTCCTATGGTCAGAAAATGCCATCATAAATGGTCATGTGTAGCTTCTATAAATTAATATGAGACTATAAGTTTCGAACGAATAATATTATTGTGCAAATTGGAATTTGAAATATGATACATGCGCTATTTAGATGAAAATCAAGAACCATTGAGATAACACTTAACTTAGAATTCTTTATCATGCAATAAACAATGTTAAGTTTGGATGATTATTGACAATAATGATGACATCTGAATTGATAACACTAAATATAGCAATCATCAAACAAGTTTTAATATAAGAAAGAAAATAATGTGCTTATTGGAAACAATAGTATAGATGTCATGATATATAAAGTCAAAGCACCCAAGTGACTATATGCAAGTCCACATGGACGTGCATATACTCGTATATAAAAGTAATTTTTAATATTCACACCTTACCTACATGTATATATGATTCTATGTAATATAACAATTTATTGTAATTCTATACAAATAAATAAATTTATATGATTACATAGTGCATTTTATTTAGCTTTATTTATTAACGATTAAACAAACATCATTCGGCTATAAATAAAACTGGGTTATATTGATTACCTTTACTTCAACATTTTCCCTCACGTGTTTATATGAGCACCAATATAATGCTTGCTAAGTATATCTTATTTTGGTAGTAGTTTATACTTTGATGCTTATCTTTGAGCAATGGTGTGCATTGACACTTATTTTGAAAGTCTTTTGTCCATTGATCTCTACCTCTACGCCTTTATCCTTGACATCGCCTATCTCTGGATGGTTGTTCAAGGATTGACTATGTGGGGTTAAATTATTTAATCTTCACCTAAGTTAATTATACTCTACGGAATTGGTCACAATTCGAAGGAGTCGGTCGGAACCTATCACTAGGTACAGTAAATCATCTGTTCTTTATTGTTTTTTGAATGGTACTTTATATAAAACATGTCACTGGGACAACATATCACAGGTCAATAAACATTCGAATCACGATGTGTAAGTTTTGAACTTGTGATCTCTCGCACCAAAGTTGAATCACTTAAACACTTGGACAATGATGTTCTAACAAGCACCATTGTCACAGTGGTTAAGTAATTCGACTTTGGTGTTAGAGATCACATGTTTGAAACTTGCATAGCATGATTCGAACATATATTTATATGTAATTTGTGTTATGTTATCCCAATGACATGTTGCGTACTATTTCAAAAAAAATCATTTGTTCTACTTTAAGACATGTGATGTTTACATCATAATTCATGTAACGCAATGTGAATACGGTTTCATTTAAAAAGAAAACAATATTGAAATCCCTACGACGAATGACACCTTATTATGTAGAATACAATCATAAGAATGTCAAAAGTAAAAACATCTAAGAAAGCAAATCAAGAGAAATGACGGCGCAGGTGCTCATTATTCCGTGCCTATAGAATTATGTCCCCACCTATAGTTGATTGCTTAAAAGTATCGTCTCCAAGTTTCTACTCTATCTCGAACTTATGATTCTGGACCTAGTTATTGAATTGTTTTACTATACTTTGCTAGCGAGAGGCTACGACCAAATTTTCCTCGTTTTGTTTTTCCTCCAGCAAGTAGGGATGCTAGCAATAGCTTCTTGTTCACCTTGGAATCATAATGCATACGTCGATGAGAAGGTAATTCACCTTCAGTCGGAATCATTGCTTCAGTTCTATATGTTGGTCAATGGAGTATGTCCAGTTGTAAATTTCCAAGTCATCTGATATGCCTATCATACTAGTGGTAACTCATCAACCCAGTATTCAGTGCAAACAGATGTAAGTTCTAGATTTAGTATCCAAAACTCATTAAGTGTAACTTATAGATAAACTAATTTTTAAAGAAAATGCTTTTTCCGAGGAGGAATCTATTTCCCACTTTTTCATTTACACAGCGACCAAAACCACTGTGCTGCCTTTACTCGTGTTTTCAAAACAATGTGTGGGACTCTTAACGTAGTATTTGCCTCATCATGGAAAAAAATATTATCACTTTTATAAAAATAAAATTTACCAAAAACTATATGCAAACATAGATTTGAACTCCATATCTTTTTACATTATTCTAGCAAGAAATTCTTGTTTAACTCAAATTTTGCATCTCTAGCTAAATAGATATCGAATCAGTAGCATTCACTCGGGTGCATGTCTTTTCTTTATAACTTTTTTAATGTTGATGCTGAAAAAACGTAAATAACAATCATCACGGTTCTCACGGCCTGACAGGTTTGACCAAAAAAAAATTCAATCTTTGACCATCACGATTCGATAGATAACTTGGTTATGATAGCTATAATATTTGGTATGGTCGATGAGAAATTAGGAAAGGATCTTCTATAATTTCTTAAATTTTGCCTACCAACATTACCCTTAGATCTAAGGTAGATACATTTGCAACTCGGTTTATCAAAGTCAGGCCCGGCCCAAGCCCAAGGCAAACAAGACTTATGTCTAGGGCAACGGACACGCAAGGGGTAGCAAAAAAATAGAAGGAAAAAAGAATTCTCGTTCACCGTCCATAATCTCTCGAATGTCGTAGTGTCGCACGCCACCAGCCTAGCAACCGATCACCACCGGAACCTCCCGCGCACCACCAAACCCACTAGCGCCACCAGAACGGAAGTGACAAACGATTGCAGCGCCAAATCCAATTTTTCCCTAATTTCAATTTTCAATTTTGCTGATACGGTGCTACTCTATGGTTTGCCTTGTTTTGTGCTAAGCCACTCGGTGCTCTGCTGCCCTAACTGTGCTGCTATGCTTTGTTGATTTTTTAAAATGTAAGTTTTCTATTAATTTTATTTTTAAAGTTAAACTTGATTGCTGTTTTGATTGCTGTTGAAAATATGATTGTTATTGGGGTCAGTTGAAAATATGAGTTGCTGATCAAATTATGTTTGATAGGGTCCGCTAGAATAGCTTCTGCTATGCTTCGAGCAAGTGGCGATGTCATTTTATCCAAATATGATATTGGACATATCAAAGTAATTGATCGAGTTATGTTTGATAGTTTTAGCTTGGAGAACGATGCCATTCCTATTAGAGTTCCCTTTATGAAAATAAATTTACCTTTTTTGGACAATTTAGATACATTTTTTATCAATCAACAAAAGAAGAAAACTGACTAATGAATGTCCAATAAAGTGAATTTTTTGTGAGCCTGAATTTTTGTACACGTAGTTGTAAAATTCAGGTAGATCATAATCAACTAGTTCATCCCAAGTCTAGTTACAATATTCCTATACTACAATTGAAATATAAAAGCAATATAATTACGTATAACTGGTCAAAAAATTGTCTTGAGATAGTCAAAGAAGTATGTTAACCAACAATCATTGTTAGCTTTGATAAACATTTGATTGTGTAATTAAATGTTGTGTGTTTTGTAGCTAAAAATTTGCAATCATTACTTACGGTTAATTAAGCATTAAACTTGTTTTGTTGAAGTTTCTTGCTTATGAGAGTATAAATATGCTCAATAAATTCTAATGACACTAGAGTGTTGGTGTATTTTAGGTTCAGATTTGTGTATCCCAATTAACAGTATTTAAAAAGTTAAAAAGATGAAAATCGGCCTAACAAAACACACTAAGATACTGAAAACAATATTTCATCTTTTGTCTGTTGTCTATGTATCCCATTCGTTTGCATGGTTGTGGCTAATGTTGTTATCCATTGAAATAGAGCAAGAAGTTGGCAGTAGGCTTTGGCTAATTGAAAGCTAATTGAGTTGTTTTAATTTTTTTGTGAATGATTTTTTTTTTTTTGAAAATGAACGGACACTCTTTTTATGAATGAATCTGAAAATGAATAACATTGATTTCATACTTTATTTGAACAAATTAAATTATGATTAGTTACTAGAATTCTGTTCAAAAGAATTAAAAGGCATAAAATGCTAATATATTTTTCATTAATAATATTATGCCGTATTTTAATTTGATATAGGATTCGGAAACAAAATTCTGGGTACCAAAATAGGAAGAAAAAACAACACAAATTGAAGAAGCAAAATCAATAGCAGGCTCAATTTCAAATTTATTTGAAGCAAGACAAAAGAAATCTCAAACTTCAAAATGAAGTCAAGTTGAAAGATTAGCTTTGAGCATGATGATATTGATGCCAATATCGAGATAAATGAAGATGAAGTTCCTAAAAATGAGGATGTTGAAATAGAAAGTGAACATCAACATGCTGTAGAAGTTGTAAACGAGGATAATAATGTACATGTACACGTTGATGTTGATAATGAAGATGTTGGGGATGTAGCGATACTTGGTATTGAAAAGGATGTTGATATAAATTGCGATCCGGGATTATGGGAAAAAATTATCGACACCAAACGAATTATGCTAATTCAACGTGGTCCCATCAAAATAGTGAAAGAAAATGATATGTTCCCAAGAAATAAGATTGGTGGTAAACACTTCTCATTAAACATTACATTGGCGGCTATCCATGGAGAGAAGAGCATGAAAGAAAATGGCTTGTGTACTCGGATGAGGATGATAAAGTTTATTGTTTTTGTTGTATGCTATTTAAGCATACAGAAAAAACATCCAAGTTAGCCGATGAAGGAATTAATGATCAGCATAATTTATCTACTAAATTAAGATAGCATCAAGGTAATCCATTGCACAATGAAAATCTAATTAAATGGGTGGATTTGCATAAAGGGCTTCAACAAAAAGCAACAATCGATAAAGCAATGGAAGTGCAAATTGATCAAGAGAAACAACGTTGGAAAAAGGTTGTGCGCATAATTGGTGTTGTCAAAACACTTTCTTGAAATAATTTACCATTTCGTGGATCAAATGAGAAAATTTATGAGAAAAAATAATGTGTTTTTTTGTCAACTTATAGAATTTATAGCCGAGTTTGATCCAATTATGGAAGATCATCTTAGACAAGTGGTATATAATGAAATCAATAATCATTATTTGAGTCACAAAATTCAAAATGAGTTGATAAGTTTGTTGGCTAACAAGATCAAATTAGCAATGCTTACAAAGATTAAGAAAGCAAAATACTTCTCTATTATTCTTGATCGCACTCTGGATTTGAGCCATAAGGAGCAAATGTCCATTATTATAAGATGTGTGAATGTTGATGATGCAAATGACATCAAGGTAGAAGAATATTTTCTTGGATTCATAATGGTGGATAATACATCCGGGCTTGGTCTTTTTATAGAGCTTGAAAATGTTTTGGTTGATCTTAAACTTGATATTAATGATGTGAGAGGACAAGGGTATGACAATGGTTCGAACATGAAAGATAACAATAGTAAATAATTTTTTTTCTTAAACTTGAGTTTAATTTATTGACAATAATTAAATACTTAATTGAACTTAATGTAGGTAAACATCAAGCTGTGCAAAAAAGGCTACCAAAAAAGGCTACTTGATATAAATCTACATTTCATGTGGGTGTCATAGCCTTAATCTTACTTTATGAAATATAAAAAAATCATGTATGAAATCTAGAAACTTTTTTGCATATGTGCAAAATATTTATACTTTATTTTCCGGCTCAACTCATCGATGGGAAATACTTCGAAGCTATGTGAAAGGTTTGACTCCAAAACAATTATCGGCAACCCGGTGGGAAAGTCATTGAAAGTGTTAAGCAATAAGAATGCAAACATCGGAACTAAGAGATGTTTTAATTGATACTCAAATAATTCTAAACATGATGTTGTGATGATGGAGGCTAAAGGATTATGCCAAAATGATTTGGGAAAATTTTGAATTCTTTATTAGTTTGTGTATTTGGTTCACAATATCAGACAATATCAATCGAGTAAGTAAAATACCTCAACGGAAGGAAATGGATATCGAAGATGAAATTACAAACACTAATGAGCTCATAGCATTTTTTAAAAACTTAGAGAAGATGGATTTGAAACCATGATGAATGAAGCTAAAGAAATTGCAATTGAAGTCGGTATTGATCCAATCTTTTTGGAAAAGAGAGTTACGCGTAGAAAAAAACAATTTGATGAGGATTTCGAAAAGAATAATGATATGCAATCTCCTAAAGATAAATTTCGAGTTACATATTTTCTTCATATAATAGATCAAGCTTTAACTTCACTTCGAGATCGGTTTGAGCAGTTTAAGCTTTATGAAGGAACTTTTGGTTTCTTGTTAAACTTGAAGGTTAAAAATATTGACGATGGTGAGTTGAAGAACCATTGCATGAAATTAGGAGGTTTTTGAAACATAATGAAGAGCAAGATATTTGTGGAAAAGAATTACCCTACGAGGTTCGACAATTAAAAAGGATTCTACCATGGAAAGTAACTAAATCCATTGATATTGTAAGTTTTTTGAGGTCTTATCGAGATGTAAGTGGATTTTTGAATGTTTGGCTTGCTTATCAAATTTTGTTGATTATTCCGGTAACGGTTGCTTTGGTGGAAAGAAGTTTCTCAAAGTTGAAATTGATTATAATATATCTTCGGACTACTATGTCGCAAGAAAGGTTAAGCGGATTATCTATGATTTCAATTGAAAATGAGTACTTGGATATGCTTAACTATGAAGGGATAATAGACGAGTTTGCTTCAAAAAATGCGAGAAGAAGTTGTTTCCGTTAATTGCATCAGTATGCTATGATATCATGTTGACATTTTGGTTTTTGATATGTACACTAAATGGCTTAGTAGACCAATATGTTGTACTTATCTTTCTATATATGAAAGAGTTTTCATATTGTTTTTACATTAAAAAATTTCATTTTATTTCTACATTTAAAATTATCGTTCTCTTTTAAAAATAGGGCAAAAGGAAATGAAAAAATAAAGGTCGTCTAGAGCATTAAATGTCTTTGGGTCGGCCCTGATCAAAGTTGCAAATCTTTAATAATAGTTGCAATACATTTAGTATCACATTTTTTGTTGTCAACATGAACTATTAAAAATACCTCTCTAATATCACTTAAAAATTGGATCTAACAATTAAACTTTTTTACAAATTCAAACTATCTTTCAACAAATATTAACAAATCTTAATATCACTTAAAAATAAGATCTAACAAATAAACTTCAATTACAAATTCATTCTTTATTAATTAATAATAATAATAATTAAAACTAATAAAAAAATTAGATATTAAAACTTAGAAATAAAAACTCAAACTACATATGATTTCAACGCAAAAATATAACTAAATGTTCGTGCAAATCATTTTCTCTTTAATGTGTTTAACATATACAGTTTGTAGAAAAATAATTCACGGTGATAGGACGGTACATTGCAAAAGGCAAACAAATGCATCAAGTCAGGCAAAACCTCAGAATAATTTAAACAAGATCAGACAGCGTTTGCATGACGATATATTGCAAAAGGCAAACAAATGCATCAAATTTATGTTACATATTGACAAGTAATCATCTTTATCATATCTAAAATGTTGAGAAACAAAGAAGAAATCTTAAAAGGTTCTAAATTTAAAAGGTCCTAGTTCGAAACAATGCGAAAAAGTGTCATCCTCGTCCACAACAACGAGTCACTAAAGTAACAAAATAGATGAAATAATGACAAGAGATTGAGAGGGTTGCATGATTGCAAGAAGCTCGGTTGAAAGTAGAAGACTTGTTGAGTGAATTTTCGATGGAAGATAAATGTCTAAATGCGTTAAGAGAAGAGAGGTAGGAGGTTTGGAGATATATAGAAAGAAAGGATGAAATCACAGCCGTCGATTTCAATTGGCAAGTTGATTGTCGTCAAATTGCGCTACTCAATTAAATATCACGTCAAGGGAAGAAAGGTCAAAAGCCTCGAAATATAAATTGTCTAAGTTACATCAAAGCTACGGCCATCTTCCTAAATGTGAAAGACGTCACACTATCAAAAACGACAAAAATCCGTCCGTTTTTTCCCGTAGGAACGGCCTTAAATTTTCTCCAAAGGTTATTTAAAATGGACCTCATCTTTATTGGTTGGTCCAAGAAAACCTGTAAAACTATGTGAAATTATGTCTTATTTGAATGTTTTTAGTGTGGCAAAATTAAAATATATGTCTAACTAATAATTTCAATTGGGTTGCATGTTTTGGGATGATCTTAATTTTTCATGGATATGATTTTCGGAATGAGGATTAAACATTTTTGAAAAATATATAGCACATAGAACTGTAGTATAAATTTAGATGCTTATGAAGATGACAAAAGGTTGATACAAAATGAAAAATGCGGCGAGTGTTAAGAAACGTTATTCAAAAATGGATCAAGCCTTTTTTTAGTAAAAGATTGGCCTACAATAATTCTGGACTGTATGAATTAAGTTTCCTTTTTTTCTACTTTTTTCTTTTTTTCTTTTTTTCTTTTAGTGATATTTCAGCAGAAATCAAACTCTGCCTGCTGAAACCGGAAAGCACGAAATGGGTTTGAAACAACTACACAATAAATGTTTTTGTTTATAGCTAAATTACCGTCGAAAAACCGTACTAGTTTTCAAAGAATAATCACACTTGTACTAAAAAATATCCCTTCCGTTATGTCATCAAAAAAGTTTAATTAATTTTTCATATTAATACATTTAAATCATTTAATGAGAAGCATATCCACAGTAAATTTAATTTCATCTGAATGTCAATCAAGATTACTCAATTACTACAATAATACTATTTGTAAGTAAATCAATAAATTCTGTATATTCTACCCAAAAAAGTTGGAAGTAGATTCCAAACTCAAAAATCTCTTTTGATTCTCCTAAAATCAGCGGATTCAATGCACTCTCCGTTGCCTCTCCATTTGTTCAACAGCCTCAACAGATCACTAGCCTTCTCTTTAGTACTCGCACTACAGCATCCCAACTGCAGAAGCAACAACAATTTCTGAAAAGCCCCTGCATTCAAAGCACTCTCCACCAACCCTCTTTCTTCCCCTTCATCAACGTCCTTGCAAATATTCCAAATAGCCGAAACTGCAAATTCCGTTCCCATATCAGACACTCTTAATATCTTCTTAACCAACACCGGCATTGTAAGTGCATGAACATAAGCCATCTTTCTTGATTTATCATGCCTAAGCATTCTCTCCAATACACATAAAGTCTTTTCAGATACACTTTTATCTGAATCTACTAACGTTTCTATCAACACTGAAATTAGTCCCATACCAGTAAAATTCAAGACCGCGCTTTGGTCGGATGAAACCAAATAGTATGCGATGACTAGAGATGCTTTTGTAATCCGTGAATATACCGATGCTTTGATAAGATTTGTGATTGCTTGGAGTAGTTCATGGTTTTTCGCGATGAGCTTTGCTTGTTTTTGATCATTTTGGATTGTTTCCTTGAGTAATAGCAATGCATTCAATTTTGCAGATGAAGTACCAGAAGTTAGAATGGATGCAAGAGACTTTGATGCCCTTGGAGATGATATGTCGTCCATTTGATACATGGTTTATGAAGAGATTTCGATGACTATGGAAAAGATGTGAATAATGAGTTTGTTTATATAAGGGTTGAGAAGTTATGTTTGAACTAGTGCATGAAATTATTCAACTGGTTTTATAGTTGACTGTTGACAGTTGTCTTTTGAACTAGTAGTTCAACTGCTGTAATGGTGTTCGGTCATTATTTTTTATGTAAGAACCACGTTTGACTAGGTTATACGGTCATTGCTTTCAAACCGTTGATCGATCTTTCTTTTCACCTATGCATTTTGAACTTTGAACGATTCGTTATAAAGGACTAAGCCAAAATCTTAACATAAACAGGCCGTAGTGACAGATGGCAACTAAATATTCAACCCAGAAGGCATGCTGCAGGTAAATCAACGGCGAAGTCATGTTACTTAATCTCGTACAAATGTCTTGCACAGAATGCATACAAACGTCTTAAACAGTAGATTACAAAGAAATATAAATGCATGACTAAGTGAACGAAAATGAGAGGGCAACATTAAAATGGAAAATAAATAAATTAAAGTTATAATTAGAAAGCTCAATTTATAGGATGTAAGAGGCCTGTTTTTTTTAAATGGTGAAGCGTATAAAGTCTCTACAGGGACGCAACCCAGATTACTCAGAACAAAGATACAATGTGTAAAATGCCATCATCAATTCATTTAGTTCACTGATGTGCCACTGGCTTTGGCATCCTCCGCTTTCTCATGCTCCTTGTTCTGTATCTGATTTTGCAAAACATAGTTTAGGTATATACTGGAAATAAGTTGTATCAAAGCGTAAAAGAGCATGCACCTTTCATGCTTAAACAAAGAACAGAACAAATCAATATGCAAAAGTTCGACTGGACACCATATTGGATGGTTAATTCTATTAGTTAACACGATGATATACAATGTACTAGTATGTTTAATCCACCAAAACTAAAATTGATGTTGATTTTAAAAATGGGTCAATCTAGACATACCAACTAGGAATAGACTTCAGAAAATTGAAAGGGGACAAGGCTTACCAGATTGATCTTAACTGCGAACAAATTCATTGAAGAAAGAACTCTAGCGCTGGAATGGATAAAAAGTACAAGAAAAACAATACATTTTGGGTGCCTACAAATGCCATACAGTGCGTCTTGTGCAAAGTAAGTTGAAAGATACAAATATTCGGAATTTATACTTAGCTGATTTGACTCTTAGATAAAAAGCGAAAAGCATTAGACGTTTAATTCAAGACGGTTGATAAATCGAGGAAAAAATTCGAAAGTGGCTAAGAAAGCATTGTCCTGGCTAAGAAAGCATTGTGCTCATAATACTGCTGTCATTATGTTTGTGACTAATAACCAAGCAAAAAATAATCGATGTTGACAGCAAAAAAAATATAAAAAAGAGGTTACTGAATCCATTATGCACATAACCAAGAAATTATTGCATAATCGAACCAGAAAAACAGCTTGAAACCCAAGCATTTAGCATCCATGAAAGATATAGCAGAAAAAAATGCATGAAACCTAAGAAATATAAAGTCCAGTAACTGAAATTTATACAAGATAGCAGGGCAATGGCTGAAAATGCAAACATCAGTGGACGAATTATGACAATGAAAATCTTGATGCTGGTAATTAATTAGATCAAGGTGTACGATTTAATTTGATTTTTCTGAATGCTGATTAAGATACACAAGTCACTCAACAACTTTGAAATCAACTTCATGGTTTTATCAAAAATATACTATATTCAAAATAATTTGATGAACTGGCAAGAGTATATCTAAGAATCAAAGTTTCCATACATGTTAAGGTCAGTTGTAGGCTTATCAAAGCATCAAACAAGGGAACAAACAGTACACATGTTAAAATACTAAAGATATTGTAAACTTGAATAAAAAAGATGAGGAATGGTAAAGTACTTACTTTGTTGTTTATCAAGTTATGAAGGGCAATAATGCTCCGAATGAGAGAAGAAATGTAGATCACCAGCATCATGTCATTCGTTTTTACTGTAGAACATAAAGGGTGTCACGACACAATAGTATGAGCAATGATTGAAGAATTACTAGGATAACAGAGCCTACAATTCCTAACATGATTGTTGTACTTTACCTGAGAAAGCCTTGATTAGTTCGTTCACGTTGAGGTTAGGAAGTAAATTAAAAACATCCTGCAGAAGAATCAGTTGGTTTAAAACTTATAAATCAGACAAAGTAAGCCAACAGGTAAATTAGAAAGGATATTAACCAAGAATAAGAACAGACTGGCAAAATACTTTATATAATTGCAAAGGACATAAAAGATAAACTCTGCATGCGAACGAAACCCTGCCTCTGTACAAAATAAGATCCATAGAGGGAATCGAAAAGATGTGACAGAAAACATATCACTCAAGGATTAAGTTGACATCATCTTAACTACTATCAAAAAAGAACCGTCTCCACTAATTCGACCTTGTCGAAACTTTTTTCAGCCATATATAAATTTCCTGAAGTGCCCCAACTGTATAATCTTCTCTTACCAAAAACCCTAAATGATGTTAGAATTATCATCGCCTTCAGCAGCACCTCCCAAATTGTTGCCACTACTCATGTTGCACCTTCAATCACACTTTCCTTGACCTATTAATTACTTGACCCCTTCCATACAAAAAACCATCGTGATCAGTTCTCAGATCGATAGGGCACAGAAACCCTAACCGCACTGGTGTATTTTGGAGTGAATCACTTCCTGGAGCCACAATGTAGTAGCACGAATCACGGTGTTTTTTCATGGTTTAGTCAAAATAAAATGACAATTGTCCAGAATCAAAGAATCTGCCTTGCGATGGTGATTGATTAGACGAGCATCGTTGATCTTTTTTTTATTATTATACCCTCTTATGACCCTCTTTTAATTAATACTTTGTAAGGTTACTTTGGTTTCACCCACATATTCAATGTGCTTGAAGTTGTCTGTCCCTTTTTTATTTTTTACTTGCTAAATTGCAATTCAAGTTATTTCTGCGCTATTTTCATTTAGTGCACATAACTTTGCAATATTTACAAGATGCAAGTCTGTTGTGAAGTTTTGGCGATTGATAATTTATTGATTTATTGTTTTCCATTTTCGCATTCCTATCTTTAGGTTAAAATTTCAGATCAATCAATGATAAAAAAACAATACATTTAAAGTAAAATTTATGATAATTGGAAAATTAGTTGCTGCCGAAAATCCTTGTTAAAAAGATAATCACGTCATTAGCACCCAAAAATAAAAAACTAAGTAGCAGTTGTTGCTACTGGAAATGGCATTTCCTAAAAAAGAAAATTCTTTTAACCGGATGGAAGCTGGAAGTCTATTTACTGATATCAGCTAAAAGATGCTTCTACATATTGTTTTCATAGATAAAGTTTAATTTGTCGACCGATTAATGAAATCAACCTTATGCTTGAAGCTGCTAGGTTATACTGGCATGGAAGTTCAAAAAACTCAATATTATTTGCATGCTCCAAAAATTTCACTTAAATTGGACCTCCAAGAATATGATGGAAGTGGTTGCAAGAATGGAGATTGACCTCTTCGTGGAGGTAGTGATCCTTTTGAATATTTTGAAACAACAGAAAAATTCATGATAGGTTGATTTTCGACTTTGAAATTCAAAAAGTGTAATTTGTTTTCATAGCTGGCCTTATGTTTAGGATGCTTTACCTTTTGGCTTTGAAAATCAGATAAATGATTATGTAAAAGCTGTATGATCTCCACAAAATTCAAGTCGGTATTTCATATTTTCAGTGGCAGATTAATGATATTGTAGGGACATCTGAGCATGCATGCAAAAATTACTATTCATATTGCAATAAACAGATGTCATTCGCATGTTGTTTCTCAACATGAATGGCTGAATTATAGGACATTTAGTGTATGATGGATAAATGAATCACTGCAAAACATGATCAACCAGATTGAAATTAATCATGTAGTAATATGTAATTGCATTGTTACCCAGCATTAACATCGTCCACAGTATTAATTAAATCAGTAAATTACTAGCACATCGACACACATTATGTGCATGCACGATGCGCTCCATGAAAATCAAAACCCAAATATTTGATTGAAACACAAATCTCCAAACACGGTATGGAGGAAGAGGGGTAGATAGAGATAGGTTGGATGGTTGAAATTATGGACTTCTTTTATTATCAATAGTAGATAAAATTGTCGGAGGAAAAGTTGCCACTTTTGGAACACAATTGAAATTGAACGATTTTTTTTATTAATTTCAGAATTTTATGTAGTTAATAACTTGATTTGTCGTCCTTTTCAGATTAACAATAAATGACCAGATCCCTTATCTACTCATTGCTGTAACATATGTATGCAATCTACTACTTATCTATATATGTTGGGTGCTGCAAGACCCTAGCATATAAGTGCATCTCTATCTCTTCCTTACCTCTGTAAGTTAATACAGTGTGCATGTATCTAAGCATGTTCATGCTATATAATCTAAATGTAGACTTTTGAATATATATGCTAACTTATCATAATGAAAGATAGCTCCTTCCCTGTTTCCTTAATATAGTTCTATCCCAACACTTAGGAAAGTAATGTAGGGGAATTGAGGTTTCGGTTTTAATCGTCTGGAATTTCTAAAATTTTGATCGACTTCGGAAATTTCGATTATCCTTTTGATTTTGGTTTTGTTTAAATTAACTAAGCAAACATCAAAAAAAAATTGTGCATAAACATAAATAAAATTAGCTTAAACTAAGCATTAACACAAATTAAATTAATAAAACGTATCATAACCCAGATATATTAAAAACAAGACCCTGACACTTCCACATTACACAAAACATTATTGACCAGTAAGTCCAAATGAGATTTAAATTCTTTATCTAGCCCGATTATACATCACCTTTATACTAATTATTAAACTTAGCCCGACTTATCCCTTTCATTTCCCGGTCCTACTTCAGTAAACAAATATTAGGGTTGAGCAAGAAGAATAATGTTACACCGTTAAAAATTCGGGTTACAACTTTGGAAGCTAGCGTGCGTCTTTGACAAAAATAAGGATTCGTCTTCCAGGAAAGTCAGGGTTTCTATTTGTGAGGAAAGTTTCAATTTCGAGAAGCTGGTTGTTTTGTGTTTTCTTTTCTGTTTTCTGTCGATTTTATGCTTGAATTAACTGGTTTTTGTCTGATTTTCGTTTTTCTTATCTGATTTTTTGTGTTCACTGGCCAAACTGGGATTTTCACCCGATTTTATCCCAGTTCATGCCAGAGACGAACCGAGCTGACCAGAATCTCACTTCTCCAGTCGAGTTCTTAGACCTTAGGAGTCGGAACCGGACAAAAGGCAGTCCACAAAACCCTGGGCTAAGGGCAACCCTTGGGAATCAAAATATAGTATTACATTTACAGCAAATATGTACAAGTTTAGGATTACAATTGTAAATATGAAAATACGTCTATTTTGGTTTGTCCACTTATCCCAATGAAACATATTTTCGATCAACTTGCTTTTTCAGCTTTTCTTCAATAAATGTATTGACAATACACCATGTAGAATTGACCGATTTGTACTGAAATTTGACTTCTAACTGATTGTAGGATTTTTTTTTTAGTATAGTGGAAATGTATGATCGGTTATGTTTGTAGATTGTAGGTTAATTGTATATATCAATTTGAAGTTCATCATTTCAAACTTTCTAACTTCCAAATTGTTTGACAACTTTACTGTACTTGTTTTACTGTTCTTAGTCATAGCAATGAAGAAGATAAAAACAATTTAGATAAATTTGATCCCTATATATAGTTAACGTTATGGTTTCAACCAATTGTCAAGTTGTACATCCAGGAAAAATGAAAGTTTTTGCTATGATTAGTCATCCTTGGTCTGGGTACCTCAAACTGCTAAAATATAAATGTAATTGGTATATACCCACGCAAATTTTTATTTACAAAAGCTTTCTATTTTTGGATAACTGAAAAAAGTAAATAAAATGGAAAGTTGGTATTAATAGAAAGAAAGGTAAGATATTTCCCACCAACATTGCTAAGTGTACTTAGTACAACATATATACAATGCATAAATAAAATGCTTTGGACGGGGACAACCTAAAACCAGGGCCGATCCTGCATGGATTACATGATGATCTCTCATATTTCAATTTTTTTATTGAGTTAGCTAATTATTTATACCTATTTCCTATATGATATGTAAACGATACAGGTATAGCGGTGGCACGCAATCACAAACAAATATCAACATAAGTTGTTTCATTTGCTGTGCAAGTACAGCAGATGCATTAGAAATCATATTGTGAACATGGTAAATACAATCTTCAATTTGGGCTATAGCGCACTCATTTCATAACTAATAAATTTACACTTTAATTTAAGATGCAAAAAAATAAGATTTGTGTCAATGGAATGTAAATAGCATTTGTATGACTAATATACACACATCGTGTGTGCAATTATACTAGTATCAACAAGGAAAGATGCATAGTCAAGATACCACATAAGAAAAGAATGTTTGCACGGAATACGAGGAGTGTGCTATGAATTGCTGCACTAACATAGCTAAGTTCTGGTAACGAAATTATTTCTTGCTATTCTAAATTTTGCATCTTAAATTGTAACATTGTAAGTCCATCCTTCACCTATGTAATGGATAAAGATATGCTCCAGTGATTTAGTCAGAAAAAAAAAGAGCAAGAAGCAAAACTAGCATTCTGGGTCAACGTAGAAGAAATCTACCAGCAAAAACTGGGGCAGTGCAATATATTTTCATCTGATAAAAATTTATTATGTTAAACTATTTTTTAACTTAGGTGATCCAGAGACACCATCCATATAAAAAATGTGACATAGATGCCCCTTGCTTTGAGCTATTAACATAGAAAATTATTGTTGTCACTAAAATTTGACAATTGCACATCTCATCACAAACACATTGTTTTGGCTACATGTTCTACACATGATGGGTTAAGTTAGGCTCGTTTCGCCGTGACCTTATCTTGGATTCTCAATACTACTGTCCGCTCCATCCCCGCATGGGCAGAGAACCCATCGATGTTTCCACTGTACTACCGAAGGCTCTGGGGAAGTCGGAATAGGAGAGCACTCAGATTGAGGTAGGGTTATTGCACAGTTTTATCTTTTCATTTACAATTGTAATTTAAGTTTTCCGCATAAAGAAAAGGTGGAGGCAAGTTGAGTTGGCAAAAACAAAATATGACTAGTACAGCCAGGCAGCAGTGCACAAACAACCGATAATCTTTCAAAATATCGAGTTCATTATACTTAATTGTAAACAAATACAACTAGATTGTTAGATGATCTCAATAAAGCAAATCATGTACGTTCAAAGTAATGTTTTATAGACTCAATTAAACAAAAACAAATATCTGATTGTTTCAATATAATGGGTAATTATTATTGATCAAGAAAAAAAATAGTTCAATAATTAATACCATATCAACAAGCAATCTTCTATTTGTTCAACATTTTATTGTTGAACAAATGTGTTTAAATTGCAACATTCAAGACATTTCATTTATTTTTCTAAATAAAATTATAGTTATTTAGGACCAAGGTGAGATCTCGGTTTCATTCCCGATGACGGTTTGTAATTTTAGGAATTCAAACTAATTCGTAATTTTAGGAAGTTTCAGTTTTGGAACGCTACACATATATTTGTTTAATTTATTGAAACAAAATGTATAATTTATCTTTAATCAAAAAATAAGGTACAAAGGAAGAATACTGACTAATCATGAATATTTATGGCATTAAAAATGTTTATTCATTACTTCATTTCTAAGTTTTTTGTTATGTTATTTATATATTTTGTAGTATTATAAGATTCCTAAGTCAGATTTCAATTTCTGAATATTTGTATATTTGAAATTCAAATTAATTCACTTTTGAGTTTCTTCTTTGAAATTTTGAAGATCGGTATTTTTCATTGAACTGGATTTACATTTTGATTTAGTCTCAGTCCCTATTTGAAATCGATATGGAACGACCAAAATCTCGGTGTTCCGGTCGAAACCACAAACCTTGTTTAGGACGCACAGCTCAAATATGCAAAAACCCAGTGGAGCCTTGCCTTGATGCATGGCAAGGTACACGGTGAGGCGCACAATAAGATGCATACATACGAAGTGACATTTTGAAATGGGAAAAATTTATTCAAACAAAGATTATAAATTAACCTCTTATATTACACTATAAGCTGTTGAAACAAAACATGTTATCATTAATGTTAATATTAATATTAATATTAATATTATATATATATATAGGTTGTATTCTTATAAATGAAATATATCCAATAAAAATTTCTAGATTAGTTTACGAATATATCATCAAAAACAATGCTATAAGCATAGAAATTTTAAGTTCAAAATTTTTCTCAAGCAATAACAAAATTAATAAAAGTATAATCCTAATAAAATCAGACACCGAGACACCAGAATCAGATAAAAATAAAATTCCAAAAAAAGAAAGATTTCCTACAAGTATAATAATGTCTTTTAACATATTGTATAAAAGAAATAAAAATAATAAAATACATAAAATTGTATAGAAGTTATTCAATAAAAAAATTATTGTTTTTTAAGATCATTTATTGTTAACTTCTAGAAATGATTTAGCCTTAGCAAGGTTTGAAAACTTGGTTTCAGTTTCGGTCAATTGAAATTTTGTTAGTTTCGGACGATTTTGGAAACTTCGAAAGTTTCGGTTTTGATTTCGGTTTCGGTCCCGGTTTTGATTTCTAATAACGTGTTAATGAAAATATAATAATAATCCTTTGTAAAAAAATATAAAGTATAGTTTATAAAAATAGAATACAACAATAATTATAAACGAATAAACTAAACCCTAGCTGCTTTACGGTTCCAATTAACCATTACTTAATTAAAAAAGAAAACTAATTGTTTTCCCAGCCTAACTTAAACATAAAGTCATTAATCTATGCCTAGCCCAATCTCACCGTACCCTAATTCAAATTGACTGTGCTATAAACTAACGTCCAAAAAACATCGATCCACTCTACGGCAGACTAAAAAAATGAACGAAATATCACAACAGTCGAGGTCGACAATGAGATTTGAACCCCTCCGACTAGATTTGCTTGAAGTCGATGCAGAGATTGAAGTCGACGACGAGATTTCAGGTAGATCTTCAACTAAATGCTTGTAATTTTCGAAAATTTCAAACTTTTTCTCTATTCTCAATCAAAACCGGATTATCGCTAGGGTTTCGTCCCGCAGTTGACCGAATCGAGGTGGCCGGAATTTCGTTATTCCGGCCGAAACCTCAAACCATGAGCCTTAGAATTTATTGACGCTTTAGATCTCAAAACGAATGAAAACCAACCAAATACACAATTATCTTGATGAATGCATTTAACATATACACGATAAATACAGGTTTGACTTTTAGATTTTTAGAAATATATTAGAAACACACATTTTTTAGAAAGAATATTCACACGAAAATGACACATTTGTTTCGGCATTACGCACCATTTGCATCATCTAGTGCATCTTCTTATATCTGTTCCCCCAAATGAGAATAAGATTCTAACATATAGAGAATGTCCCATAACATGGTATTGTTAACTCAAATCTTTTACTAATAGTCCACTCTTATAAATATTTTACATTCTTTAGAATAAAAAAGAATGAAAACTAGTTAACAGAGCAGTAACACTCATTTTCTGTCTTTTAAATTCTCAAAAATATATTAAGCAACAATTTGTTTAGAGAGAAAAATCCAAACAAAACATGCTTTTTTACACCGTATGGCATGTGCCTAACAGCGAAAAACTTTTCATAGGAGAAGATTTCAACGGGCATGTTGGTTCGGCTTGTGGTGGGTTTGAGAGAGTGCAAGGTGGTTTTGGATATGGCGATAGAAACCAAGAAGGAGAAGAAATACTGAGTTTCGTTATTGCTTATGACCTCATGATAGCTAATACCTTCTTTAGAAAAAGACAATCACACTTAGTTACTTTTAATGGTGGTCAACACTGTAGTCAAATTGATTTTGTTCTTACTAGAAGAGATGACAAAGGAGCTTGTGTAGATTGCCTAGTCATACCTGGAGAATGTGTCGCCTCACAACATCGGCTTTTGATATCAGAGTTTCGTATTCGGATACGTGTTTGACAGGATAAAGGAGCCAAGATTAGTCAGACGAAATGGTGAAAGCTCAAAGGAGATGCTTCACGGGTGTTTAAGGATAGAGTGATGGAAGAAGGGGCATGGAATTTGAAAGGAGAAGCAATCACATGTGGATGAGATGGCAATGCGCATTCGGAAAGTGGCTACTGAGGTGTTTGGGGTAATGAAAGGAAATAAACGCGAACCTAAAAATTCATGGTCGTAGAACAGTGATGTACAAAAGGCTATCAAAGAGAAGAAGAAATACTACAAGTGCTTGCATCACCATAGAAGCGAGGACAACATGCAAAGGTACAAAGTGGTAAAAAAGAACGCAAAGATAGCAGTGAGTGAAGCAAGAGGTCGGACGTATGAAGACTTGTATCATAAGCTCAGTACGAAGAAGGGTGAAAAAGACATCTATAGGATAGCTAAAATCCGTGAAAGGAAGATAAGAAACTTCAATCAAGTTAAATGCATCAAAGATGCTAATAATAGACTTTTAGTCAAGAACGATGAGATAAAAAAAATATAGAGAGATTACTTCAACGAGCTATTTAATGAAGAAGGTGACAGCACTACGATCGAGATAGACGACTCTTTTGATGAACCAGTAGGCATTTTTTCGTAGAATTCAAGAATCCGAGGTAAATGAGGCGCTAAAACGGATGAAAGTAGGTAAGACATTATGGCCTGATGGCATCCTCATTGAGGTGTGGAGATGCCTTGGGGATGCGGGGATAACCTAGCTGACTAAATTGTTCAATAATATTTTCAAATCAAACAAGATGTCAGATGAGTGGAGAATATGCATTTTAGTTCCAATTTTTAAGAATAAAGATATCCAAAGTTGCACAAACTACGGAGTAATTAAACTTATGAGTCATGCGATGAAGCTCTGAGAGAGAGTCATCGAACATCGATTAAGAAGAATGACAAACGTTTCAAAAAACTAATTTGGTTTCATGTCTGGAAGGTCGACCACGGAGGCTATTTTCTTGATAGGACAACTTATGGAGAGATTCAAGGAGCAAAAGAAGGATTTACACATGGTTTTTATCAATTTGGAGAAAGCTTATGACAAAGTACCGTGAAAGGTGATGTAGTGGACTCTGAAAAAGAATAGTCCCAACGAAGTATATTACTCTTATTAAGGATATGTATGATGATGTTGTGACTAGTGTCAGATCATGTGATGGTGTAACCAGTGACTTTCCCATTAACATAGAATTACATCAAGGGTCGGCTTTGAGCCCGTACATTTTTACCCTAGTCTCTGTAGTCAAAGCGCTCGCCTAGGCACGCCTAGGCGCCAAAAAGCCCTATGCGCTAGCCTAAGGCTTTTTTCTGTTTTCAGGCGCCGGTGATTGGCAAGGCGCCAATAAAAGCACCCTAAGTGACGAGGCGACGAAGCCTCAATTAAGCGCGCTTTAGTTAATTGAGGATGATTTAGGGCTTTGGCCCAAAACCCTCAAAATCGAACAGCTGCTCGCGAAAAAAACAACTCGACTTCGATACTAAAAATAAACCTAGTCTTGAGCTGGCGAGTTGCCACCGAAACCCTGCTGCCGTCGACCGAAGATCCACCGCCGTCGACCGAAGCCCCACCGCCGCAGCTGATTTCGAATTTGAACCAAAGGTATATTTTAAAATTAGATTGAAGTATTATATTTTTTTATAACCTGATTTTATTTTAAATAACTGTTTTGATTTTAAAAACTGATTTTAAGTTTAAATTAGTTTAAATTATAAAGTTAAAAACTGATTTTAAATGTTATTAATTTTAAATTAAATTACAAAGTTTTGTTTAAATTGAGTTTAAGTTATAAGCTTTGATTTTAAATTCAGTTTAAGACTTTAAGTTAGTTTTAAATTTAGATTGAATTTTAAAATTTAAAATGCAGTTTTTACTTTCAACCTTTAAAATGCAGTTTTTACTTCTTTTTCAAAAGCAGTTTTTAAAATGCAGTTTTTTCTTTTTTACATTGAATTTTAAAATTGAATTTAAATTGACTTTAAATTGAATTTTAAAATGCAGTTTTTACTTTTTTTTAAATGCAGTTTTTAAAATGCAGTTTATTTAAAATTAAATCCACATTTTAGCTTAATTTAAATGTTTAAGTTAAATTTTGAAATTGAATTTAAAGTTTTAAGTTTTAATTTCAGAATTTTAAAGGTGAAAGTTGAAAGTTTTATAGTTTAAACTTTAAAATTATAACTTTAAATTGATTTTTAAAATGCAGGTTTTACTTTTTTTTTTAAATGCAGTTTTTTAAAATGTAGTTTTTAAAATGAAGTTAAAAGTTTTTTTTTAATGCAGTTTTTTAAGTGAGGTTTTTTTTAAATGCAGCTTTTTAAAATGCAGTTTTTAAAATGAATTTTAAAATGCAGTTAAAAGTTTTAGCTTAAGTTTTAATTTCAGAATTTTAAACGTAAAAGTTGAAAGTTTTATAGTTTAAACTTTAAAATTTTAACTTTAAATTGATTTTTGAAATGCAGTCGTTACTTTTTTTTAAATGCAGTTTTTAAAATGCAGTTTATTTAAACTACTGCTTTTTTAAATGCAGTTTTTAAAATGAATTTTAAAATGAAGTTAAAAGTTTTTTTTAAATGCAGATTTTTGAAGTGCAGTTTTTTTTATGCAGTTTTTAAAATGAATTTTAAAATGCAGTTAAAAGTTTTTTTTTAATGCAGCTTTTTTCAAGTGCAGTTTTTACTAAAACACGGTTTTCTTTTTACTTTTTAGGCCATGGATGCAAACCTATCTAATGCAAATGTTGGAGATTCCGCCATGCCTACAGAGATAGAAACCGTAGAGTGGATGTTGGATGGAACTATAACTACTTGGCGGATGCAAATAACCCCAACAGTGTGACATGTATGTTTTGTTTGAAAGTGACAACGGGAGGAATATATAGGGCAAAGCAACATCAAATTGGGGGATTCAAAAATGCAAGTGCTTGTCCTAAAATTCCATCCAATATTACGGACGAGGTGATTGAGGCAATGAATAAAAAATAAAGTAGAAAGGTGGATGCTTTTGAAGCTAATGCAAGTAATGATTTAGGAAATTATATTTTGGGAGATGATGATAATGAAGTTGAACAAGACAAGCGAGTAAACCTTGGTGGGAGCGAAATGAATGTGAGAAAAAAGACATAAAAAAATCTCAAAGGTCCCATGGATGTATACATGAGCAATACGAGCATGAGATCAAGCAATTGAAGTGGAGGATCGACAATGAGACAAAGAAGTATAAATAAAGCTTGTGATAAAGAACTTAGAGATAGAACAAACCAATACATTGCTCGTTTTTTTACCAAGCTGGTATTGCATTCAATGTGGCTCGTATGGATGCATTTAAAGATATGGTGGATGCAATTGGTAGATATGGACATAATTTGAAGTCACCTAGTTACCATGAGTTGAGAGTTCCATTGTTGAACAAGAAGTTGGAATATACACATGATCTAATGAAGGGTCACAAAAAGCAATGGGCGAGATATGGTTGCTCTATCATGTCGGATGGATGGACAAATAGAAGGGGAAGAACATTAATTAATTTTTTAGTCAATTGCTCTTTGTGTACGATGTTCGTAGAATCCGTCGATGCTTCTTCCTATGTGAATACTAGTGAGAGAATTTTTGAGTTGCATGATAAATTTGTGGAAAAAATTGGAGTGAATGTTGTTCAAGTCATAACGGACAATGGAAGCAATTTTATGATGGTAGGTGAGTTTATAAATTTTAATTTCTTCATTTATAATTTATTTGCTATACTAGTAAGTGTAATTATTTATCCTTATCTATTCATTAATTATTTTTCTTACATAGAAGAATTGCTCATGGCAAAAAGAAAATCTATATATTAGACTCCTTGTGCTGCTCATTGCATTGATCTTATACTCGAAGACATTGGAAAAATAAGAAAAGTGGAAAACACAATAAAGAGAGGAGTATCTCTTTCTGGATTTATATGTATAATCATAGTGGTGTTTTGAGCATGATGAGAAAGTTCAATGGAAATAAGGAGCTTGTTCGATCTGGGATCACTAGTTTTGCAACTAGCTTTCTATGCTTGCAGAGTGTGTGTAAGCAAAAAAAATTATCTTCGGGGCATGTTCACTTTAGAGGAGTGGTTGGAAAGTTGGTGGACAAGGTAAGCATAAGGGAAAAAAGCTCGTGATACGGTTTTGATGTATCTTTTTGGAATAATGTTTCTTAGACACTTTACACACTTAAAGTGATAGGTCAATTGGTTCGAGTCCTTCGACTTGTTGATGGAGAAAAAAGACCCGCTATGGGCTATATATATATATGAGGCAATGGATAGAGCAAAAGAAGCTATTGAAAAATCATTCGATGGAAATGAAGACAAGTACAAAGATATTTTTTCCATTATTGACAAAAGATGGGAATGTCAACTCCATCAACCATTGCATGCAGCAAGACATTTTTAATCCACGGTTCTTTTACAGATATCACACTATTGAGCATGATGAAGAAGTTACATATGGATTGTATAAATGTGTCGAAAAACTTCTTCCGGAAAATGATCAAGTGAAGGCTATGGATGAATTGTCATTGTATACGAAAGTGGAAGGACAATTTGGTATTAACTTGGTGATTAAATCAATGGACACAAAATCACCCGGTAAGTCATTTGTATGTTTCAATAGTAAGAAGTTAAAAATTATTCTCAAACGTCTAATTCTATGTTACATATTAGGCTCTGTCAACATTTATTGGTATTTAAAAATTGAATTGTGAATTTGTGATTTTATTTCTTAGCCGAGTGGAGTTTATATGGCAATTCGGCCCCTACATTGCAAAAGTTTGCAATCGAAATTTTAAGCTTCACTTGTAGTGCATCGGGTTGCGAGAGAAACTGGAGCGTCTTTGAGCATGTAAGAATTGTCTTTTGTATTTATGTTTGATATAAAGTTACAAACCTATACAAAATTTCAAACATTGAAATAAATGGTAACCTGTTATTTTTTTAAATTTTTACAAGATTCATAGCAAGAAGCGGAACAAACTTGAGCATGAAAGGTTGCAAAAAACTTGTGTTCGTTAAATACAATCAAAAGTTGAAGGACCGCTTCAAACGGAAGGATTTGATTGATCATATTTCTTTGAATGATATTGATGATTCAAATGAGTGGATGACAGACCTTGTGGAAAATAATTCCGATGCGGAAGACGATTTAGTTTCTGAAGATGATACATTAACATGGGGTGTTGTACAACGTGCATCTAGAACTGGAGAAAGGGCGCACTTAACTAGACAACATCACCATGTAACCAAGTCAAAAGAAAAAAAAGGCCTCAAGCTCTACATATGTTAGGAATGAAGAAGTTGCTAATTTTGATGATGCTTTAGACAAAGATGACTTGGATTACAATTCAAAAGAGGATTAAGATTATGAACATAATTCGGAGAAGGATGATCAGAGCTTTGATGTCGATGATATGAGTGATTAAATTTTATGGAAGTTCAAAAATCTATTTAGAGTTTTAGTAATGATATTGCAATTTCTTTATTTTAAGTATTTTTGTTGGTTGTAGACTTGAATTGGATGACCTTGTGCCTTCTCAATTTGGTTTATGATGATTGTGTGTTATTTTATTCTCAATATTGCATTTATACGTAAATATTTTAAGCCGATATTGGAGCTTTTAGGCCTTTTTAGAAGCAATTTTTTTCACTCAAGACGCCCAAAAAGGCCCTAGGCGTCAAAAAGCGCTAGGCGAGGCCTTGAGGCTTTTTGGGGCTTTTTCGCCTTAACTGCACTGATCCTAGTGATGAATGAGGTTACAAAGGGTATACAAGGAGAGATTCCTTGGTGTATGCTATTCGTTGATGATGTTGTGCTAATTGATGATAGTAGCATTGTGGTTGATAGACAACTTGAGTTGTGGAGACAGACTTTAGAATCTAAGAGATTTAGGCTTAGCAGAACTAAAACAGAGTATATGAAATGCGAGTTCAGCGGTGTCATGTCAGAGAATAGAGATGTCATTCTAGCCGGACAAATAGTTCCTAAGAAGGAATCCTTTCAGTATTTGGGATCAATGTTGTAGTGTAAAGGTGAGATTGATGAAGATATTAGTTTTAGAATTCGAGCGGGATGGATGAAGTGGCGACAGGCATCTGCCATTCTATGTGACAAGAAAGTCTCACAGAAGCTTAAAGGAAAGTTCTATATAACGGCAACTAGGCCTGCGATGTTGTATGGTGCAGAATGTTGGCCTCCAAAAAAACCAACACGTCCAGAAAATAAACGTAGCAGAAATGCGTATACTGCGATGAAGTTGCGATCGTACAAGAAGAGACCGAATTAGAAACGATGATATACGTGGAAAACTTGGGGTAGCATCAATTGAGGAGAAGCTAATTCAACATTGCTTAAGATGATTTGGAGATCTCCAACGAAGACCGCCCGAGGCACCTGTGCACGTTGGAATTATAGGCCGCGTCGTTTGCTAAAAAAGGTAGATGTCGACCAAGGCTGACATTGGAGGAAGTAGTTAAAAGAGACATGAAGGGTTGAAACATATCTGAAGAGTTGGTAATGGATAGGAGCGTGTGGAAGTTAGCGACCCGCGTACCAGAACCATAAGCCATGAGTTTTATAAGTTTTAGATTATAGGATTAAGGAAAAAGGGTCTAAGACGTAGCGTTTGGTCTTCGATCATTCTTTTTTCTACATTTGTATTTATCTTTATTTTTATTTTTACTTAGTCACTATTATTACTAATTTACCTATTTGACTTTATTTTATTATTGCTATTGTTATTGTTATTATTATAACCTTTAAATTACTTTTGTCACTTAGTTTCGGGTTCCATCTCTAGCCGACCCTAATTTGTTTGGGAAAATGGTTTTTTTGTTGTTGTTGTATGGCATGTGCTCCCTTCGGTGTGTTTTCTCAAATGCACCGCACTACACCATGCGCCATGACCCGCATTTGGATGCATCTCTCGCAACAATGGATTAATAAAAAGTGGCAATAAGGATATGGTTTATTATCAGTTGCTTTTCTAGTTTGATCATCCACGCAATCTTTTGTTTATATTTTTCATAATTGATGGTACAACTATTTTTTATACTTTTTTATATAAAAAAATGGTATACATACACTATTGAGAGAAAGTATGAAATGGTGGATAAGATCTTAGGCTTCACGTACACTCCAAAAAATGTGGTCCAAAACATAAAGAACAAAATGAATTGATGGTAAAACAAGTATTTTATGTGATCTGGAACACTTCATAGCTTGATCTGAAGCTAATCTTGGACATCGAACTAACTATATATCAGGCATAAGGAGAAAAATGAGTTATGGTAAAATAATAGCTAAAACATGTGTTTTATGTGATCTGGAACACTTTATAGTTTGATCTGAAGCTAACCTTGGACATCTAACTACATATCAAGAATAGTCCCCGCAATCACAAAAAACATATGTTAATTCTAGAGAACATATATGACTGAAATAGCAGGCCAGCAGTTTCAGTGGAAACTTTCAGTAGACTATCAAATTAATATTATTTCCTGCTAGAGAAGTCATTCGCTATAATAGGTAATTAAAGTTTGTTTTCTTTACACACATAGAAACCATGAACTATATATCTGTAATTATATCTAAATACAGGATAAGATGGTGTAAGAAGCCTAAACTATAAAAAAGCAAATAAAAATATAATGACAACAATGATGATTATAAATTTAACAACAATATTAACGATAATGACAATATTACATAGTTAATGCTTGTTCCTCATCGTCTGTAAATCCCAAAAAAATAGGGGAAAAAATCAACTTATATTTTTCAGTGCATGATGAATTGTCAGTTGTGAGGCTTACAATACCATTACCATTTGATATTAGGTTAGCTTTCAAAAATGGATGTAGGTACCAAAATGTTTGTTTCAACACAAAGAAGCAGAGAACATATAATGGAGAAAGAAAAAGAAAAAAGACAAGGAAGCACAATTACCTGCAAGTGATACAATATCTCATGATTTAATGGAAGTTTTCCATCAATAACAAGATCAAGATAACCACGTATCTCGCGAAGTCTTGCATCCAAACCTTTCAATGCTGCAAGTTTCCCGGTAACCTATTAAGTGAGGGGAAGCTCATAGTTCCGGAACACTATACAATGCTAATAAATAAACTTTAAAGTCAAAATATAGCTAAATTAGTAAGTACCTCAGTTGCAAGGGTGCTTATGGTTGTGTCCTTCACGTCTCTTAGCAAATGTTCAACCCCTAAAAATAAGACAAGTAGGTTCGTTAACAAATATGTCTAGAAAAACTAATGTATTAAAACAAAACACAGATTTACATGTAAAAAAATAAAATTAATATATAAAAGATGTCAATCGTATTTCAAGAAATCATCAAATGTATCCAAGGCATACCGATTTCTTCAACTTCATGTGCAGCAATTTCTGATGGCACGTGCACAAATACATTTTGGCTTTTCTGAGTGGCATTCTGTAATGATAATCAAGTACTAAGATGATTCTCCAGTTCAATGCCAAGTCATATGCTCACAAAATAATAATAGTAGTAGTAGTAGTAGTAACAATAACAATAATAAATAAAAAAAGAAAACCTTACCTCTTTGACCTCTTCAACTGCATAATAAGCTTTTGTTGGACTACCTAGCTCTTTAGGTTGTACATCGATGATGACCAAAACAGGATTAGGAACATAACTGCAATATTCCAGTTGCCAAATAATACCCAAAAAGTTATTCAAATAGGAAACACATACCACATAAACATAGGATATAACCAAAAAGAATGATGTACCCATTAATTAACAAAATTCAAGAAGAAGGACATGAAACTCTGACTAGATCACTAAACAAGTATAGTGATCAATATTAGACACAAAGAATACATAGGCAATGGTGAAAACGACTTACCGTCGACTACACCTAGCAATTAGTACAATTGCAAGGTCAGCAGATGAAATAACGGAGCAACATGTGCATTATGTTTCAGATTGCTCACTAAGAATATATTTTGTGAAAAGGGGTAGTAATATCTACATATTGTCGTTAAAAATTGGCAACATGAAAATACATAGTATTGCGAGCTTACTTTGTAAATAATGCATGAACATCTAGATCGTTCTCACGAAGTTTTGGACCTGTGCTGTACCACCCAACAACATGTTCCTTGGCTGAAACAAAGGCAAAGTTGATTCAACCACTAGAAATCTAATACACACACAGACAAGTACAAACAATAGCACATACCGTTTATTCGTTTAAACATGGAAAACATTGACTCATGATAATTGTGATCAAGGAACCAGATGCTTGGATCTTTCTCATCCTCTTCAAATGGAACTGGTTATTTAGCATTAAAATATACGTAGAGTTAGCAATAAACAGTTGCAGATCTCAATGAACTATGGTATGACTTCCTAATCATAATTCAACGCAATACCCTTGAGAATAATATCGATCTTACTTCAATTTACATTCAGCAAAATCAGATAGATCCAATGATATTTATACCGAAAAGAAACAGAAGAAATTTAGGAACAAAATATAACCAGCATAGCTGTTGGTAACGTCGACAGTGCCTTTGAAAGTGCTGCCAAGAAGAACACCAATAACACGCTTGCGACTGTCACGTGCGACACGATTGTAATTATCGACGACGCTGAGGAGAACGAGAGGATGAACTACTACTTTGTCGATCGTTCGAGATGATGCTATCTGTTGCGACTTTACCACATCCATATTCCTGCTGTTTCCTTGGACGTTTAATTTTTAATGGATCTCTTAAGCGTACTTTTTGCTGTTTTCAGTAAACCCTAAAATTTTGAAATTCTATTGGAGAGAACAGAGCTCCGGTTTAGGTAGGCTGAAGAGAAGTTGCCTACTTGCCTTGGGTCTTAGATAACTATTGTTCAAGAGACGTATATCAGACGCTCATTAAATGGGTGTTCAAATTCAATTCAGAATCATGAATCTCAAACGTAATATTACTTTTAATATTACGTTTGTAATTGACGACTGAAGTGTGAATTCGTAATATTACATGCGTAATATCGACCATTGGAGATGCTCTAACACTTCCGTCTAGTTTGAATAAGCCAAACGTAATTCCCGTTAGAACTGCTAGGAAAAACATATCAAAATTCGTATCTTTCTACCTTTTGTACTCTCTAACAATCAAATTTCTACCTTTTGTGATCTCTAACAATCAAAATGACTTCATCATTTTTTTCTGTCTTGTCCACCAAATAATTTACACAATAATGGTCAGAATTTGAAACGTTCAAATTTGTGATGCTTGTTTCCTGTTGCAACATTTTTTAGATTGTAAAAAAGAACGATTCGTGTCCGGAGTTTGAAAATACCTACTCGATAACTATGTTATGGAATACATTGTTACAATTCTCATTCGTGAATAGGATAATCATACCAGACTTTGCAATCCACTTTCAAAATTTGGTGATGGTGGAGGGAGTCGTCTGGGACGATGATAGGGAGATGATTTCTAGGTCCGAGCAAAAGCACTGGGCGTTTTGTTTTTGATGGTTCTTAGAGTTCGCTCTCCAATCGGCTTGGAGATGATAGATTTCCAACTTGGGGTTTGGGAAGACATTTGTTTAACGAAACATGTCCATTCCGCATCAAATTAATTTCATTGTCCCTCCATTTATGTCTTACAATGAAGCCATGCATCTGCTCAGACTGGGGAGGAGTGATGAGTGTGTGGAAGAGATAATGATGAGACTGGACATTACAGATCCTCATTAGTTTGACAATATATTTTCACTCCATACGATACATAACAGAACTCTCTGCCCTCTAGCTTTATTCTTGATAGAGTTAAGGTTGTGACTTAGGGTTAATTATGTGATTTTTACATACATCTAACTCTATAATCAATTTTGTTCATAATAAAGTATATGATTTCTATTATATACTTTGTTATATAATGACATAATTAGTTAAGTGTTTGGTTATGAGCTGAATGAATGGTCTAGAAGAGATGAGATGGTTAAGGAATATATACTACAATGTTATTGTTGACGCCAAAAATGTATCAACGCCCATGATTGAGTTGTACAGAATCTGTATGATCCAGATTTAGCAGATAATATTGAAGATTAAAGAAACAGAATAGGGAGATACAAGATTTTGGTGACTATTGTGAAGGAGGAAGACGATGAAGATTAGTGGAACCCTAGATTCAGAGTGAAGAAGAAAGTTTAGGGAGAAAATCCTATTTTTATTGCTATATGGTTTGTATTTATAGGGAAACGGATGTGTTAGGTCAGAAGCCTGCTTGTAGTAGAGTCATTAAGTCAACCTAAGGTCGCGCAAGTGAACTCAAAGTCCATCGAGTTAAAATAATAACTCGGTACTGAGTCATTTGACTTAGTACCAAGTTATTTCCTTTAGTAGAAATTGCTCCAATCCTTTTGCATTGCTCATCTATCTTCAAATTGATGTGTTCCATGTTCTTTTCATCGATTATTGGTTGATTTTAGTGATCGTTCCACCATCACTTGAGTTATCCGGCTTTTTTAATTTTCTTCTCTTCAACTCTTGGAATTAGTCATCCAAACTCTGGAAAACCACTTGATCACAAGTGGTTGAAGTAATACATGATATGTATGGAGTTCGGGAGAAGGAATGAGGAGGAAAAATGACTTGGTACCGAGCTAAGTGACTTGGTATCGAGTTATTTCCTTAACTCTGTTTCCAGTGAAATTTCTCCCAGTAAGTAGTGTATGAAGCATAAGGAGTTGGGGAGGCAGAAATCAAAGAAGAAATAACTCTTCACTGACCCAAATTACTCTCCATCGAATTATTTTCTTAGCCACATTTCCATTGAGATTTATTGAGTTATTTCATATCATCATTCTAGAAAGTTCTAATCATGTTGGAGTTGACCATAAAGGTGAAAATCAAGTCAGTGAAAATCATGAGCTTCGGGTCAGGGTTGACGTGACTTGGTGTCCGACCTGAGTGGTTTGTGCATTTGCTTTGAGTCATCCAAAGATTGGAGTGCTTCGAATCCTACTAGGAGTTTTGTGTGTCTAACCCGGGTTTTGCTCGGTGATGATTGCTTGGAGTCAGACATAAGAATTTTGTGAGCCTAACCCGAGTTCTGCTTAGTAGTGATTGCTTGGAGTCCGACATGAGAGTTTTGTGAGTCAAACCCGAGTTTTGCTTAATAACGATTGCTTGGAGTCCAACTTGAGAGTTCTATGAGTCGGACTCGATAAAATACACTCGCTACCAAGTTAAATGGATCGATATCGAGTTATATACTTAGCGATGATTGCTTGGAGTATGATCAGAGACTTTTGTGTGTCAAACATGAGTTATACTCAGTAACAATTGCTTGAAGTCTGACCTCAGAGTTTTGTGTGTCAGGCCCGAGAAAAATATCTCGATGCCGAATTGTTTTTCAACTCAGGTTTTCCTTCATTTTCCTATGTTCAGCTCAGGTATGACTCGGGTCCGACCCAAGCGGAAGTTGAAAATCTCAAGTCAACCTTTTTCGCTCATTTTTTGATATTTCCTTTTTTGCCTTTTTACGATGTTTCCAAAATCCTTGAATTATTTGGTCTTCACCTTGACGTTCTAACTTCCTGTTGGAATCGGTTTAGTCAAAAATTCGGTTAATACTTGCCCCAGAGTATGTTTTTGTTGAAAATAAAGCATGCTTTAGATCAAAGACAAGTTCTGATTTATTATCCCTTGATTTCGGATGGTCGTTCAGAAACTGCTTCAAAACATTGCTTTTATCCAGTAGACATTCCTTCAATTATTTTGAATAGTTTGAATTCAACTTTATTCTTCATGCTAAGGACAAGATCTGTGCTCTAGAGATCGTTTCATGCTTTAGATGAGCATGCTCTGTCTTCGTTGTGTATTTTTTTCATTTTTGCTTTATGTTGCCAGTGTTTGAGCTTTTGGCCCCTACCATCAAGTGAAATTTATCTAAAGTCAGGGGAATGGCAATCGCTACAGCGATGTTAATGATGGTGGTGGTGCAGCTGATTGCTTCTTAGTGGAGGTGGTCGAAGTTTGAGTTGCCATTGACCTATGATGGATCTCAAGCTTGTCTTAATTCGTATTCACGCCGCTTTGGAGACACGTCCTGCTCTTTGTCTTCTGTAACGACCCGTATTTTACGTGTCGATGGATCGTAGAATTTGCAGGTCGATAGTGTTGTTTGTGTGGCCTCTAGCTTGAGTCGTTTAGGAGTTGACCCGAGTGCAAGTGATGAGTCGTGACCGACTCATAGATAAGTCGTAGACGACTTAAGGGGATGGACCGAGTTAAGGGATAGAACGGCATAGTAGTTGCCGACTTAAGAAGAGAGGCGAGATAGGGGTCAAGTGATGAGTCGTGGCCGACTCATAGAGGGCCGACTCATAGGCATTGCCGAGTTAAGGGTTGAGTCGTGACCGACTCATAGGATAGGTCGTAGGTAGGGGTGAGCGACCTAAGGAGCTAACGGGTTAGGATGTTAATGTGTTGAGAGTTAGGTCGGTTGAGCGACCTAGGATAGAGGAACGACCTAAGAAAGTGACCGACCTAGTGGAGAGCGACCTAAGAGGGGGTAGCGACCTAAAGGAAATAGGTTGAGTCGTGAGTCGGCTATGTTGTTAGGTCGTAGCATGATAGGTCGGCAACGACCTAAGTTAGGTCGGAGGCTTTTGTATTGTGTGTTTGTTAGGTCGTTGGGGACATAGGTCGGCAGGGGTTTGAGTCGGCACTGGTATTAAGTCGTAAGTCGGCATGGTGGTTAAGTCGTCATACGACTTAGGACTTGGGATATGCGGCCTGTGTTTTAGGTTATGTCTGGGTTGTGTCTTAGGTCGGAGGCTTTTTAGGTCGTGACCGACTTAAGTTGAGTCGTTGGGATATAGGGTCGGCTTTGTAGATAAGTCGTTAGGTTGCTGGGTTGTTGAGTCGTGTGAATGGCTTGTGCTAGGTCGGCAGGGCAATGAGTCGTGAAGGACTCATGGTAAGTCGGCTGTGTTGAGTCGGCATGGGGATGAGTCGGGGACGACTCAGGAGTTGGGTCGGCGACGACTTAAGAGCGACGACTCATGGTTGATTCAGCCTATAAATAGAGGGGTTTGGCTCACTTTTTGGCACCGGTTTTTGAAGCGACGAAGTGCTGCCATTTTGAAGACTCGACTACAACATTTCTTCATCTTCTTTTCTCTATTCCAATCTAATTCTAACATCCATCCAAGATCGAAGATCGAGATCGAAGATCCAAGTGCCAAAGTTGAAGATCTTCATCCGTTCGAGCTAGAATTCATCGATTGGAGCGAGATATTGCCGGATCAAGCCTTGATCTTTGCTGTCCAGATCTGAAGTTGATTGATTTTAGGTTGTTTTGGTGATTTGGTGAGTGGTAGTTATCTCTCACGCGGATCCAAAGGAGTATATTGGATTGGTGGCATGTTTGGGTGTTAAAGTTAGAGATTTCATGCATTTTTCTTAGATCGAAGTCTAGATCCATGGTTTTTGAAGATGTTTACTTATGCAAGTTAGTTTAACAAGTATTAGAGACAAAACCCATGTTTTATATTTGATAGATCTATGCTAAAAACTATGGTTTCACATATGTTGGACTTTTGCTCGTTTATTTACGAAATTCCCATTATAGTTGATATTGCTTAAATTGCTTAATAGATCTTGTTTGAATGATTGATTATTTGAATGTATGATTGATTTGATTGTTTCCAAGTTAGCTAGTAGTTGATTTGGAACAAGATGATGAAAGAGGATTCAAAAGCTATGGAAGAAGGCTCTTGAATGGTGAAAGCTGCTTAAGGCATATGTAGCGGATGTTGAAGCTCATATGTATAGATTGGATGATGTTGAGATGGGACTTTGCCATGATTTGATGAGGCAAACCATGTTGTTGAGTTGAGACTTTGCTTTGATGCGATGAAGCGAAGTATGATGTGAGTCTTGGCTTAATCCAAGCAGGGATCATTCCAAGCATGTTGATAACTTGAAGAGTAGTTCAAGTTGGTTGATAATGGATTGTTCAAGAGGTAGCTTGAGCTTGTATGAGGATAGTCGTCAAGAAGGATGGCTAGGAGGCTTGGATCTCGTCGTTGTTGAAGGTTCTAGCATGCTCAAAAGCAAGAGTACATGGGGCGCCCATAACGACTACAGGTAGGTAGTCGGGACACCCAAAAGACTACAGGTAGGTAGTTGAGTACTCTGGGCAAAGTAGATAAGTCCTAGGCACAAGGCAGTGTGCGGAGTTATGGTTAGAACCGGGGTTACCATTAGCCCTTGACAGATGGTCATTCAACTAACGGTGAAATCGAGGCAAGGATAACAGTGATAGCCAGAGTCATGGATGTTTGGTTGTATTATCATTCGGCTTCAAGAGCGGTGTTTTCTGGGTGCTTATCTGATCTTGGTTTAGGCCTTGGGGGTTTGTATTTGGAAAACATCGTCCTTGACTCGAGTGGTATTCGCTTTACCTTAATTGTCTATGTTGTTATGCTTGCTTCTCCTTAGTGTATGTCTGGGGCTATCACTGTAGAAAGAGGTGGAGTGGGATGGTTTGGTTCCTATTCCTTTTATCCTTTATGCTCTTTTGCTATGCTTGATAGTTAATTTACTGCTCACTAAGACTTTGTCTGACTCAAGGTTTTATGTCTCCTCTTATTACCTTGGGCTGTTCATCCATGTCTGGGATGGGCAGACTAGGTAGCAGGTGACAGGTGCTGTGCTAGGAGTTCTACGCTGAAGATGACGAAGACGAGCAGGAGGCTTTGCATATTAGTTTTCTTACTATATGTACTGGGTATCCGCTGCTGTATTTGGTTGAGTGATTTGTAGTGAGGCTTTCATGTATGGATTTGAGTAGATGATTGTACAAAACTACTGTGATGCTTATATGATGATGTTCTGTTCTATGGAGCTTCACTATATTATATTTCTCTATTATATTTTATCCATGCGCTGTGAGTTGTGCGATAGAGATTCTTTTGTTTTGTTTTACCCTGACTATCGTCCATGGCTGCCTGGCACGCCTTTCAGCGCATTATTTCCTTGTTTTGGTGCGGGAGTCATGGGCGGTCGTCACATTTGGTATCAGAGCTTTGGTTAATCGATTTCAGCCAACGCTCGCTGACGTAACTACGTATGAGAGACGTAATTGTATTTTGATGGATGATTACTATATATAATATAGTAGCCTAGAAGGATTTGAACTCCTTATGCAGTTGTTTCTTAAGGTGTTCTAATCATTCTTATTACAGATATTAAGGATGAGTCGAAGAGGGAGACCAGCTGCAAGGGAAAGCCGTGCTGATGAAGGAGCTGTTGATTATGGAACTATGTTCGAAGCGATGATGACTTCGATCATGAGAAGGATACCAGCTTCAGGATCATCAGTGGATGTGGGAGTTCAAGTTCAAGCTCCAAGACCGGTGGATTTTGCTAAGCTTTGCAAGGATTATACTTCTCTTGGAGGAAAAGCTTTCTTGGGGACGGAGTCGACTATTGAGGTGCAAAGATGGATTGATGCTTGCAAAAGAATCTTTGGTGACTTAGGGATTGAGGATGCAACTAAGAGGAAGCTTGCATCGAGACAGCTTCAGGGAAGAGCTGCTGATTGGTGGAATTCTATCACCATCGATACTCCAGAAGAAGAGATTACTTGGGAGCAATTCCAAGTTAGATTTGGAGCTAAGTTCATCTCTACTTCTCAGAAATCTGTCTTGTTTAAGAAGTTTGTAGAGCTCAAGCAAGGGGGGAGACCTGTTCTTGAGTATATTTCTGAGTTTGAAGCCTTATCTAAGTATGCCAGATCGTATATTGATTCTCCCTACCAGAAGAATGAAAAGTTTGTGACTGGTCTGGATGCTTATCTTGGGAGGCAGTTGGTGGATCATCTGGACGATCCGTTTGAGAAGCTTGTGGAAAAAGCTCTTAGGCACGAGAGTTTGTTCCCTAAGGAAGTATCTGTTGTTGCTGTAACCAGGGAAGGATCTAAACCACAGCAGAGTGGCAATAAGAAGAGGAAACAACAGCAACAGAGGGGTAGGGATGGCCAGAAGAAGCCGAAGAGTGAAGTGACTTGCTATAACTGCCAGCAGAAGGGCCATCTTTACAAAGATTGTAAGAATCCCAAAGTGCCGGGAAAGTGTTACAACTGTGATAAGCTGGGACATATCAAGAAGGATTGTCCAGAACCGAGGAAAGATAGGCAGGTTGTGCAAGCCTATGCTTTGGGGGCTGTTCCATCGTCTTCGAAAGCTCCTACTGCTGAAGAGAAGGGGAAGAGTGTGGTTGTTCAAGGTACTCTTTCTATTTGTGGTGTTCCAGTTAGAGTGTTGTTTGATACTGGAGCGTCGCATTCTTTTGTTTGTGATGAGTTGGTATGCCGGTTAGGTATGAAACCGGATATTGTTGATAGGCCATTGGTTGTGACTAATCCGGTTGGGGGTTCGTCATGTTTGTGTATGTTATGCCGTGGTCTAGTTGTGTCGAGTCATGATTGCTCGTTTGTTTGTGATTGCTTTGTTCTGAACTTTGCGGGGTTCGGAATTATTTTGGGTATGGACTGGCTTAGGAAGTATGCGGCAAGGATTGATTGTGAGAGGCTTGAGGTGACAGTCGGGAATGTGGAAGGGCGAAAGGTTGTGATACGATGTAAGCATGAAGAAGGCGTCTTCATGAGCTTCATGTATTCGCTAGTTGTTCCACGGGATGGACTGTCATCGGTGCCTATTGTGAATGAGTTTGAGAATGTCTTTGAGGAAGTCAAAGGGTTGCCGCCGCATAGGGAGATCGAGTTTCGTATCGATCTAGTTGAGGGAGCCAGACCTGTTGTGATGCCTCTTAGGCGGATGGCACCGAGGGAGCAGCAAGAGCTGAAGGTGCAAGTTGATGACCTTTTGCGGAAAGGATTCATTCGGAGAAGTGTGTCCGAATGGGGTGCGCCCGTTGTGTTCGCAACCAAAACGGATGGATCGTTGAGGTTGTGTGTTGATTATCGTGAGCTGAATAAGTTGACTAGGAAAAACAAGTATCCATTGCCGAGAATAGATGACTTGTTTGATCAGCTTCACGAGGCTAAGGTGTTTTCTCAGATGGATTTGGCAACGGGATTTCACCAGTTGAGAGTGGCGAAGGATAGTGTGCCGAAGACTGCTTTCAGGACACCATCCGGGTTTTATGAGTGGCTGGTAATGCCGTTTGGGTTGACTAACGCGCCAGCATATTTTGTGGATCTTATGAATAGAGTGTTCAGAGATCAGTTGAATAAGTTCGTGCTTGTGTTCGTGGATGATATTTTGGTTTATTCCAGAACTGAGGAAGAGCACAAGACGCACTTGAGGATTGTTTTAGGAATCTTACGGAAACATCAGCTGAAGGCTAAGTTTTCGAAGTGTCACTTCTGGAAGAATGAAGTGAGGTTCTTAGGTCATGTTATTTCTGGAAATGGAATAGCGGTTGATCCCGCTAAGGTGGCAGCGATCCAGGATTGGGTTAGGCCTAAGAATGCATCTGATGTGAGAAGTTTTCTTGGATTAGCAGGATATTATCGTCGGTTTATCAAAGACTTTTCCAAGATAGCTGCACCGTTGACAGGATTGACGAAGAAGAACCAAGTGTTCAGATGGGATGATAAGTGTGAGCAAGCTTTCGTAATCCTGAAAGAGCGACTGACGAGCGCTCCTGTTTTGACTATTCCAAGTGGGAATGATGAGATGGTGGTTTACACCGATGCATGTGGCACTGGACTAGGAGCGGTGCTAATGCAGAAGCATAAAGTTGTTGCGTATGCTAGTCGACAACTAAAGCCGCATGAAAGGAATTATCCGACTCATGATTTGGAGTTAGCGGCGATTGTGTTTGCTTTGAAGATGTGGAGACACTATCTATTGGGAGTTAGATTCGAGCTGTTTACAGATCATAAGTCGTTGAAGTATCTGTTTTCCCAAAAGGATTTAAATCTTCGACAGCAACGATGGCTAGAGTTCCTAGCATCTTATGATTTTGGTATAGCCTATACTCCAGGAAAAGGTAACGTAGTGGCAGATGCGTTAAGTCGAAGACATGCAGGTTTGGGAGCCATGTTTTCGGAATGGAAGAGTCTTGAGTATTTGGCTGGATTTGACTTCAGGCCTAGATGTGAATTGGAACCTAAGATGTTGGCAAACTTATCGATAAGGCCTACTCTTGTGGAAAGGGTTGGCGAGAGCCAAAAGGGAGATGATAAGCTTGTCAAGATTATCTGTGATTTGGAATCTGGATTGGACCCGGAGAAGGATAAGGGATTCGAGGTCGATCGAGAGGGTTGGCTTCGAAAGCAAGGGCGACTAGTTGTTCCCGATGTAGATGGATTGAGAGATGAAGTTCTGAGGGAGAGTCATCACTCGAAGTTGACAATTCATCCAGGTGGAAATAAGATGTATCGGGATATGAAGAGAACCTACTACTGGGAAGGTATGAAGAAGGATGTTGGAAATTTTATTTCCAAGTGTATGAATTGCCAGTTGGTGAAAGCTGAGCAGAAGAAGCCCAGTGGATTGCTTCAGCCATTAGAGGTTCCTACATGGAAGTGGGAGCAAGTGTCGATGGACTTTATCGATGGTCTACCTAGGACAAGAGCAGGGAATGAAGGGATTTGGGTCATAGTAGATCGTTTGACCAAGAGTGCAAGGTTCATTCCTGTTCGATCGACTAGGACTGCATCGAAGTTGGCTGAATTATATGTGAAGTGGATAGTTCGTTTCCATGGTGTTCCGAAGAGTATAGTGAGCGATCGAGATCCATTGTTCACCAGTAGATTTTGGAAGAGCTTCCAGGAAGTTTTGGGAACTGAGTTGTGTTTGAGTACAGCTTATCACCCTCAAACAGATGGTCAGACTGAGAGAGTCAACCGAGTTTTGGAAGATCTTCTTAGAGCATGTGTTTTGGACTTCGGAGGATCATGGGAAGATCACCTTCATTTGGTGGAGTTTGCTTATAATAACAGTTATCAGTCGAGTATCGGTATGGCACCATATGAGGCATTATATGGAAGACCGTGTAACTCTCCGACATGTTGGTTGGAAACTGGAGAAAAGCTGATACTTGGGCCAGAGATGATTCGACAGACTTCAGATTGTATAGAGATCATTCGGCAACGAATGAAGGCAGCCCAAGATCGTCAGAAAAGTTATGCCGATAATCGTCGTAAGGATTTGGAATTCGACGTAGGTGATATGGTTTTTGTGAAGATTTCTCCTCTGAAGAGTGTCATTAGATTCGGGAAGAAAGGAAAGTTAACTCCGAGATTTGTTGGGCCATTCCCGATTATCGAGCGTATTGGAAAGCTCGCTTATAGATTGGAGTTACCGGAAAAGATGGCGGGTGTGCACAGTGTTTTTCATGTATCTTATCTACGGAAGTATGTGCACGACCCAACTACGGTGGTTTCTGCTGATAGCTGTGAAGACTTGGAGGTTGATCCAGTTGTTTCGAGACCTCGTAAGCCGCTTCGTATTGTTGAAACCGATACGAAACAGCTTAGGAGGAAGACGATTACGTTGCTCAAGGTACAATGGAGTGATGATGTTAACGACTGTACGTGGGAGGAGGAAGAGAGGATGAAGGCAGCTCATCCCGGACTCTTCGAGGTATCGCCCTAAAGTGTCGTGACATCTCATGAATTTGTAGCTTGTTCTGAGTCTTAGAATTCTGCATCCTAGGCTAGAATTGGTTGCATGGTTTGTTGATTGCTTTGGATGGTAGGCATGCAGAATATCTTTGATTTCTGATTGTTTGCTTGGAATTTCGGGGGCGAAATTCCTAAGGGGGAGAGAATGTAACGACCCGTATTTTACGTGTCGATGGATCGTAGAATTTGCAGGTCGATAGTGTTGTTTGTGTGGCCTCTAGCTTGAGTCGTTTAGGAGTTGACCCGAGTGCAAGTGATGAGTCGTGACCGACTCATAGATAAGTCGTAGACGACTTAAGGGGATGGACCGAGTTAAGGGATAGAACGGCATAGTAGTTGCCGACTTAAGAAGAGAGGCGAGATAGGGGTCAAGTGATGAGTCGTGGCCGACTCATAGAGGGCCGACTCATAGGCATTGCCGAGTTAAGGGTTGAGTCGTGACCGACTCATAGGATAGGTCGTAGGTAGGGGTGAGCGACCTAAGGAGCTAACGGGTTAGGATGTTAATGTGTTGAGAGTTAGGTCGGTTGAGCGACCTAGGATAGAGGAACGACCTAAGAAAGTGACCGACCTAGTGGAGAGCGACCTAAGAGGGGGTAGCGACCTAAAGGAAATAGGTTGAGTCGTGAGTCGGCTATGTTGTTAGGTCGTAGCATGATAGGTCGGCAACGACCTAAGTTAGGTCGGAGGCTTTTGTATTGTGTGTTTGTTAGGTCGTTGGGGACATAGGTCGGCAGGGGTTTGAGTCGGCACTGGTATTAAGTCGTAAGTCGGCATGGTGGTTAAGTCGTCATACGACTTAGGACTTGGGATATGCGGCCTGTGTTTTAGGTTATGTCTGGGTTGTGTCTTAGGTCGGAGGCTTTTTAGGTCGTGACCGACTTAAGTTGAGTCGTTGGGATATAGGGTCGGCTTTGTAGATAAGTCGTTAGGTTGCTGGGTTGTTGAGTCGTGTGAATGGCTTGTGCTAGGTCGGCAGGGCAATGAGTCGTGAAGGACTCATGGTAAGTCGGCTGTGTTGAGTCGGCATGGGGATGAGTCGGGGACGACTCAGGAGTTGGGTCGGCGACGACTTAAGAGCGACGACTCATGGTTGATTCAGCCTATAAATAGAGGGGTTTGGCTCACTTTTTGGCACCGGTTTTTGAAGCGACGAAGTGCTGCCATTTTGAAGACTCGACTACAACATTTCTTCATCTTCTTTTCTCTATTCCAATCTAATTCTAACATCCATCCAAGATCGAAGATCGAGATCGAAGATCCAAGTGCCAAAGTTGAAGATCTTCATCCGTTCGAGCTAGAATTCATCGATTGGAGCGAGATATTGCCGGATCAAGCCTTGATCTTTGCTGTCCAGATCTGAAGTTGATTGATTTTAGGTTGTTTTGGTGATTTGGTGAGTGGTAGTTATCTCTCACGCGGATCCAAAGGAGTATATTGGATTGGTGGCATGTTTGGGTGTTAAAGTTAGAGATTTCATGCATTTTTCTTAGATCGAAGTCTAGATCCATGGTTTTTGAAGATGTTTACTTATGCAAGTTAGTTTAACAAGTATTAGAGACAAAACCCATGTTTTATATTTGATAGATCTATGCTAAAAACTATGGTTTCACATATGTTGGACTTTTGCTCGTTTATTTACGAAATTCCCATTATAGTTGATATTGCTTAAATTGCTTAATAGATCTTGTTTGAATGATTGATTATTTGAATGTATGATTGATTTGATTGTTTCCAAGTTAGCTAGTAGTTGATTTGGAACAAGATGATGAAAGAGGATTCAAAAGCTATGGAAGAAGGCTCTTGAATGGTGAAAGCTGCTTAAGGCATATGTAGCGGATGTTGAAGCTCATATGTATAGATTGGATGATGTTGAGATGGGACTTTGCCATGATTTGATGAGGCAAACCATGTTGTTGAGTTGAGACTTTGCTTTGATGCGATGAAGCGAAGTATGATGTGAGTCTTGGCTTAATCCAAGCAGGGATCATTCCAAGCATGTTGATAACTTGAAGAGTAGTTCAAGTTGGTTGATAATGGATTGTTCAAGAGGTAGCTTGAGCTTGTATGAGGATAGTCGTCAAGAAGGATGGCTAGGAGGCTTGGATCTCGTCGTTGTTGAAGGTTCTAGCATGCTCAAAAGCAAGAGTACATGGGGCGCCCATAACGACTACAGGTAGGTAGTCGGGACACCCAAAAGACTACAGGTAGGTAGTTGAGTACTCTGGGCAAAGTAGATAAGTCCTAGGCACAAGGCAGTGTGCGGAGTTATGGTTAGAACCGGGGTTACCATTAGCCCTTGACAGATGGTCATTCAACTAACGGTGAAATCGAGGCAAGGATAACAGTGATAGCCAGAGTCATGGATGTTTGGTTGTATTATCATTCGGCTTCAAGAGCGGTGTTTTCTGGGTGCTTATCTGATCTTGGTTTAGGCCTTGGGGGTTTGTATTTGGAAAACATCGTCCTTGACTCGAGTGGTATTCGCTTTACCTTAATTGTCTATGTTGTTATGCTTGCTTCTCCTTAGTGTATGTCTGGGGCTATCACTGTAGAAAGAGGTGGAGTGGGATGGTTTGGTTCCTATTCCTTTTATCCTTTATGCTCTTTTGCTATGCTTGATAGTTAATTTACTGCTCACTAAGACTTTGTCTGACTCAAGGTTTTATGTCTCCTCTTATTACCTTGGGCTGTTCATCCATGTCTGGGATGGGCAGACTAGGTAGCAGGTGACAGGTGCTGTGCTAGGAGTTCTACGCTGAAGATGACGAAGACGAGCAGGAGGCTTTGCATATTAGTTTTCTTACTATATGTACTGGGTATCCGCTGCTGTATTTGGTTGAGTGATTTGTAGTGAGGCTTTCATGTATGGATTTGAGTAGATGATTGTACAAAACTACTGTGATGCTTATATGATGATGTTCTGTTCTATGGAGCTTCACTATATTATATTTCTCTATTATATTTTATCCATGCGCTGTGAGTTGTGCGATAGAGATTCTTTTGTTTTGTTTTACCCTGACTATCGTCCATGGCTGCCTGGCACGCCTTTCAGCGCATTATTTCCTTGTTTTGGTGCGGGAGTCATGGGCGGTCGTCACATCTTCGGCTAACTCCTATCAATGCACGGTTATTCTTGTATTGCTGCTTGCGTTCTAATAACACGGTTCGTTTCAAGAACGGTCATGTTGGATGATTTCATCGCTGTGCTTTTCCTTTTGCTTCATTTACCATGTTCCTAGACAGAAAAGTTTTCATGTCGCTTCGGATAGTGCTTCCGTTATCGATGGTTCGTCGATAATGAATAAGTTCTGACATATAATATCATTGTTTGACATAGCTCGTTTTTCTAGCACTTGCGAGTTATCTACATTTAATGGTACATTCGTCATCTACAGGGTACATGACTTATACTACATAGATTGACACTTCTCAGTTGGTCCGGTCAATGAATTTTTTCACAAAAGAACCTCCATTGACTTCGACTTTACTAATGAATAAATCGGTTTCGTTCAAACCCATATTATGACTAGCATTTGCTGCTGCGAAATAAAACAATTTTAAAATGGGATAAGATGCTCGATAAGACATAAGTCCCAATATCATAAGCGTTTCCTTATAAGAACGCCCACGAATCTGATCGATTACTCTTTTTGCTTTGAAATTGCTCGGAATCCGATTGGTTGACATACGTCGATATCCTTTGGACTCTGGGTGTTGGTCGCATGGGTTTTAATTTGAAAAAAACATACATGATAATGTTTAATGCTAAGCTTCCTTGCCTTCAAGTTTCATAGGCGAAAACCACCCTAAGAACAAATTTTAAGTTAGACCGCTAATTTTATTTTCAGTACAATTTTTTTTCATCTTTTCTCGATATTTAAATGAACTTAACCACATGATCAATATTCAAAAACTATTTTTTCTAATAATTATTAAAAAAATATTAAAGTTGCACATGTTTGCATTTTCTTCAAATATTGTAGTTTTTCCTACAAATACTTACACTTTCAAAAAGTGCAAATTTATGCAAATTTTTCTGCAAATATGTCGAATCTAAAGATATTATTTTTTTTAAAACTTATTTTGGAGGTGGGACAGTTTCGTATTTTGAACTTAAAAATGGTTCTTTTACAGATGTTTCCTTGAAATAACATAAGTGCGAACTTTCATGCGCACATGCACACACACATAAGTTAATAAGTGTAAAGGAGATCTGCTACTCACGATACCCAAAAAAGGCCTAGATGCGATATTTGACTCTTGAATACTATGCACAAAAGGCCTTATAGTAAAATCTGAATAGAATTATCTAATATAATCCATGCGATGCAATCAATCTCACAACAAAAGGACAAAGTACATAATATATTGAAATATACATGCATAGAAACATGGTAAGTGTTATCCCACTTTTGAACGAAGTAATATCTCGATGAATCTTAACCATTGAATTGTCGTAGAATAAGTCGAGAAGTCCAAAACAAAAATCTAGTGCCAGAAGGTGAAGTTCCAAGAATCAGTGCTGATCCTTGTTGCCACAAGAAGGTACATAGTCATTCTTTGGATCTCTCAAATGGTAAGGAGTAAAAGGTGAAACCTTCAGTAAAGAGCATAACTTGGTACCGACTTATGTATGATGAATCAGCAATGCAGCTTGCTCAAGATTGGAAGTTGAAGTAAAGTCAAAGCAAAGTGAAGGCAAAGCATATAATTTGGTATCAAGTTATCACAACTCGGTATTGAGTTATCGCTTTTTCTAATTTCGCCACGGTCTATCTTCTAGAGCTTCTGCTTGAAGTGGAGAACAAGGGGAGCAAATTTCAAAATTCATTTCAGTGGCCTTCATCCATAAATAGGAGGAGTGCAAACGAAAGGGATCATTTTCTTACTTTCTTGATTATCTGATTTTATCCTAAAACTTTGTTGGATCCATACCTGAGTTGTACGCAACCAAGTTGTAAGATCATTCTTGTAAAAGAAAGAAAGATTTAGTATAAAGTTGATAGTGGACATAGGCTTATTGATTTAGGTTGAACCACTATAAATCTTGTATGTTCTTGTCTATTTTATTCTCTCGGATCTTTTAAATTTCATCTATTGATTGATTGGGTATTTATTCCACTTTTGATGCAAACATTTTGGTGCTTTCGCTAAGAGATTTCATGATTTTTACTCATTTATCTATCTTGAAACCTTGGATTTATGCTATCCACGAGCTAGATCTAGAAAGTTGTTATCATAAGATCCATGATTATTCAAATTTGAAAGGAGTCTATCATTGGACCTAGTAAAGAAATGACACCTAGAAAGGAAAAAGAGAAGTCAATCACTTCAAGACCTCTCGATGATGCTGAAAACGAAGGCTCTTAACATGAAGAAAGAGATAAATCAACCTTCTCCTATTGAAGTTCAAAGTGCATCAAAGATGGTGACTATGGTTGATTTGGATCGAATGATGACTAAGATGAAAAAAGACGTTAGAGAGTCAAATTGCTATCCTGAAGGAAATGGAGAGAAGTATTGCTTTGATGACTTAGGTACCCAAAGGTGAAAGATGAGTCATAGAGAATCATCGTCTTTAGACTCGAAGGTAGAAAGTCCTTCTTCATAGAATAAAAACCAAAGAGATGGAAAATAGAAGATGAAATGGGGAGAATCTGGGACATTGAAAATTGAAAATGTATTGAATCTTATATAATGCAATTTATATACTAATGTAAAAGTATGTACTGATAATTATACTAAGCAGAGTAAATTAAAAAAGTAAAATAAAAAAGATCATAAAAGCGAGCACATAGATATTTTATACTGGTTCAGATCCCTCATCCTACGTCTGGTCCTGAAGCTTCCATTCGGTATTTCCTTTGACCAAATAACCCACACTTCGCCCGAAGGAATAGGCTAATACAAAAGTAATTCTCTAATAATCATGTATTTCAAATAACATGGATTTTGACCGATAATACAAATTTTCATATGATCTCCTTTGAGTATGTAAATATGAATACTTTAAATTGTAGGAAGTAGTTTTAATCAATGGTATTTTTATTATGATATATCAAGATCATGTAACCAAGAGATGCACGAATTTGTAATTGAAAGTTAATAAGAAATCCAGAGAATAGAATATCTACAATTCTCAATTTTTGAAGTATATATACGTTTGAATGGATGCATATGAGGAGTTGTCACTATTAAACAAACTCTATTTGTTTAATAGCTGCAACCGTTAAAGAAGAGATATTATTATTCAATATGAAATGAAGTTTATACTCGTTTTGCAGCTATATGATTAGCAACCTTTCTTGCTTTCGCTTAGGGGGTTTAGGGCTTGCTTGTTACAATTTGATTGCGAGACTAGGAAATATGAGGTGCGAAGCCAGGTCCAAGGTTCTAGACTTTTTTGAAATGAGCATCCTTTCGGATTAGAACAGTTGCTAGATGACATAAGTCTGTGGATTTTCCACAGACGTCTCTGGCTTCAGGGAGTAATTTTCTGAAAATATTCACAGACGTCCGTGGATGATTTTTTCATACCAATAACAATTTTCAATGCCAATGTTAACTGTTTTTAGTGCTTATTTTATGTATATGAATTCATGTTTGTATATATACTTAAGAAGACCTTACAATGTTTATCTAAGACTCTTAATACACTAGTATAACCTTACTAATCATAGCATGATCCATAAGTTTTCGTTTGTCTCTGAGTCCCAATATCTTTGAGCATGATGATTTTTTGTAGTATATACATGTAATCTTGCGAAGACATATAATATATGTGATTGTATAGTTTTTGTCATTGAAACTATAGAATGGAGGTTCTAACATTCTCTCCTTTTTTATGATGACAGCTATACAATCGTTAGTTACGATAAAAATAACTTGCCCTTAATTTTGTCTCCCCTTATGTATATGCATATATTTCTCCCCTTTTGTCATTATTAAAACAAAGAAAAGAAATTGTGCATACATAAAATAGATGTATAATCATAGACATTCAAACAAAAATAGAATATAAGATAAGTTATGGAGAAAAAACACGAGTTTTAACAAGAGACATAAGTAATACAAAATGAAATGAAGGTTAAATAACATAGTTGAAAAAAGAAGACAAAGAGAAAATAAATGAAGCTAGTGATACTAGTTTAAAGAATAGGAAAATACGCCATAATATTCCCAATATGCTGAAGGATCTTGCTCGTATGCTGCTGGCCAATTATTTTGATCTTTATATTCTTCATTTTCCTGAATGGAAAGCCATGTAATGTAGAGGGTGAAATTGGTAAGGGTCGGACTAGGACATATCATCGCTATCTTCTTCCTCCTCTTCAAGTTGTTCTTGTCAATAGTCTTCCCTTTATCTTGAGAAGTTCCTTCATGAGAAATACGAGCATAGTAGATTGGTGTTTGCATTTGAGGAGGTGGTGTAGGTGAAGGAGAAGATGATGATCTAGTAGATGATCTGCCACATACTTTTCTCATCACTTTTCCTAAAGCAGAGACAACCTTTTCTATAAAAAGTTCCATCTTAGTCATTTGTGTTGAAAAAGGTCGTTCTAAACCAGTCATTATATTGTTCAAAGCCCATTGGTTAACCATGATTAACTTTTGATTTTTAAGTATTAAATCACAGATGGATTCGTTTTGCATTGGTTCAATGCGAGCTTCTTGAATCTCCAAATCGGAATAGTAGTTGGTGGTATGACTACAGGAGCCAGGTTGTTGTGAAGGACGAGGTGAATGAGTATGTTTAGGAGTAGGAGGAGGTTAAGGACCTGGATACATTTGCTATTGTTGTTACATGGTCCATTATGTCAGCGAGACGATTGGAGGTGGCCATTGGGGAAGGTGCATTAAAGATAAAAATCTTATACTGCTCTCCTTGCTAGGGATTTCTTCAAAATGAGAAATATAAAAAGGTACCCCAAGACCATGTAAGAGACATATGATATACGATGCATATATAATTGTGCGTCGGCGATGAGACCAAAAGCTTTTTATTTCGTCATGAATAAACTAGCCCAATTTAGTTGTATCCCACCAAATATAGCATAGAGGACTTTGTAATCGTTTTCGTATATTTGTTCATGACTTCCTAAGTGGGAAATTATCGTATTGATTATCATACGATTTAATAACCTAGCTTTTGGGCATAAATAAATAGATTTCCAATGTGGCATTCTATCCTTCAAAATTTGATGTATTATTTCATCACGTGGAAAATTTCTCTAATCAGGAATTTCTTCTAAATCGAGTCCGGACAAGAAACAATCAAGTATACGACCAATTGTGTTTACGCTAATTTTCAAAACGCGACCGTTAACACTTGTCCATTACCAACTGTTGCCATTCTCAGGCATCCAGATATCATTACTACATAAGTTAGCGTAAAAAGGAAAGATTTCCAATTGATCGATTTGTACCCCGTTTTCGTCAAAATCGATTAAATCTCGACAGCCGGAGGCGATGGTGAGTTGAATTCCATACTCGCCAAACTTGCATAATCTGTAGAATGGGCCAGAATGTAGCTTTTTTGTTTTAGCTCTTCAAATCTCTTATTAGCAATCGTGTTATTTTGAAGACACTCTTGAATATGGGCATCGGTGACTAGAGGGTTTGAGAAGATGACGATTGATCTTTCTTCGATCTTTTGTTAACGGGAATCTTTGCCTTGGGAGCCATTTTTGAGCAATTAGAGCTTTAGAAACTAGGGTTTTAGTGTCGATTTGAAGATAGTTTGGTAAATAGTTCAAAAGGGGTAAAAAAACGAATATATAAGGCTGCAGCAGATTGAACTCGAGGCCGATGACAGACATCTGTAGGGGTATCACAAACGGTTGTGGTTTCAGGAAAAAATTCCCGAAACCAGTCATAGACATCTGTGGGGTTATCACAGACGTTTGTGGTTTCAAGAATTTTTTTCGAAACCATTGACAAACGTTTGTGAGTTTGTCCACAGACGTCTGTGGTCTTTGCTTGCAGAATATACAAGTTTTTGAAAATGAAAAACTTTCATACAACAATATATATATACACACACACACACACATGAAATTACAATATTAAGCAAATAACTTAGACGAAATGTTATCATAATTTTATTTTTGTTGGAGTGGTCGGACTTTCCGATCTGTTGTAAATCCCATGAATTCGGCTCAACCTCTATTTTTTCAACTAACGGCTTTAGTGGTGATCAACTTGGACGAGCTGGAGTATCAATCCAGTCTTGGTTTGATAGTCCTGGCTTGCATAAATTTATTGGAGTAATGTTATAAGCTTTGGCAGGAGTTTCTTTAAACCAGAAGATTTCTGATGTATACAATTTTTTGTTGGTGAATGACCACAAATTGCTAGAATGCATTTTTTGAGAAAGTTAAGATGAGATCCTTGACGTCGTTGCTCATAATACATTTCTCGTGAACTCCCATCATTTCCTGTTGATAGTGATATATTTCATCAACTTTGTTGTTGAGTGATATTGATTCTACATCAATTGACCGTTTGGATTTCTTTTTCTTTGGAGAGAAGCTAGTGTGATATATAGGTGATGCAATAATGTTTAGAGAGGCTGATCGAATTGCTAGAGGTATGGATTTAGTTGGTGATATGTAGATGCTATTCGATGATGGTGAGCTAAAGTCGATAGTCGAATAAGTAGAGTTGTGATCGGAAGACATTTTGAGTGGAAATAGTTTACAAATGGAGCTTGGTAAAAATATATGTATTGATACCAACTTAAAATGTATTTAGTTTGCAGAAAAATTGGTTTATATAAAAGTTGTTTTACTGTATCTAGAAGTTTATTTGTTAGAATAAAATTTTCATAAGTTAATTAGTTTTTATGAGAATAAAATTATTTGTAATTAATTTTACAAAAACTATTTTGTGCAACTTATATGAGTTAAATAATTTTTTTATCTTAGTTTACCAATTCATTGTAATAACATATTCCTAAGTCTCGTCTTAATTTTATAAAAGTTAATTCACTTAGTGGTTTGGTAAAAATATCCGCAATTTGATTTTCTGTATTTACATTTTTAAGTGATATAATTCCCTTTACAGCATTATCTCTTAAGAAACGGTGATGAATATTAATGTGTTTTGTTTGAGAATGATTAATATGATTTTGTGATAAATTTATAGCATTGGTATTATCACAGTATATAAGAGAATTTGTTATGATTTTACCGAAATCTTGAAGAGTTTGTTGCATATATACTACTTGTGCACAGGCTAAGGCTACTGATATATACTCGGCTTCACATGTTGAGAGATAGACACTATTTTGATTTTTGCTAATCCATGAAACCAGAGATTAACCAATGAAATGACATGTCCCAACCGTACTTTTTCTATCTGTCTTGCAACCACCAAAATATGCATCACTGTATGATACAAGTTCGAAAGAGCTGCCTTAAGGGTAGAAAAGTCTGTATTCTTTGGTGTGGGTTAAGCATTGTAGAATATTTTTTTAACCGCTCGATGAGTTTGTGTTTGAAATCTTACGCGTAAACATACGTTCATCATCATATCCAGTCTACTAGTAGTTAAATATAACGGAAATCCTATCATACTTGGGTATAATTTTTGATCGATCCTTCTCCATTTTCCTCTATATCTAATGTAGAGTAGTACTTAACAAAGTCGGTTACTTGAGATATTTTCCATTCCAAAGCGTTTTAATAAATCTCGACAGTATTTTTCTTGGTATATAAAAATTCCATTTTCTAGTTACTTATTTGCAAACCCAAAAAATAGTTAACTCACTGATATGTGACATTTAAAATTTATTTTTCATAATGTCAGAAAATTAGAAAATTCATTGCATAATTTTTCATTAGTTGATCCGAAAATAATGTCATCAACATATATTTGTACAACTAATATGTCATTGTTTTCTCGTTTTATAAATAAAGTAGGGTCTATTTTGAAAGTTACTAAGGATTGTATAATATGGAATATTAACTAAGTTATCTGCTAGCACGGAATATAAATATAAAATTAAATAATAAACTAAATGACACCAGTGATTTTTATACTGGTTCGAACTTCCCATTCTACGTCTAGTCCCAGACTCCTTTTGAAATTCGACTATAAACCCTCACTTGACCCCGTGGAATACGTATTTCACCACCCGATCAACCGAACAGGACTTCTACCGCCTAAGAAACGGAATAGGACTTCAATCGCCTGAGCAACCGAACATGACTTCTAATATAAATAGAAAATTGCTTCTAACTGAGTAAGCTCTTGAATAGCACTGATAACTCAATAACGTACACGCTTCCTATAGTCTTCTTCTTTGTGGTATATAGTGTAATTCAAGATAGGAAGTTTATTTAATCACTGATGAAATTTGCTTAAATTAAAAAGTGATTAGAATGGAAGTATTGGATGTAAATGGCAAGAATGTTTAGATGATAAGAATGAGAAATAGAATCAGAATTAAGTGATTAAAACAATTAATTTCATGGCTACATAGTTAGTAAGAGTTGCAATCATTCGTGAAAAGTAGCCATGAAAGAATGTGGAAGCAACTTTTGAATCAAAAGTCGTTTTTATTCACTGAAATGAAGTGTCGTTTCAAAATATAGCCGTTATGAAAATTCAGGCATCTGATTGGAATAAGTCAACCAGTTGAATTGATTGAAAATCGAATCAGAAAGAAAATGGTGCAAAAGTCTTGTAGTTCAACCGGCTGAATCAGATAGTTCAGCCGTTTGAATATTCAAGTGTAACTGTGCACGTGTGCAGGCGTTCATTCGACTGAACTATATGTTTCAGTCGGCTAAATTGCCTGTTTTTGCCATATCAAAGATATTTTTCAGAGAAGTTTTTGTATATGATCTATGGTACTAACAAATTTGGAATATGAACTATGATTTGAAAGATATTAAATTGTGTGTGCGTGCATATACCACTTCAAAGAGATTTTAACAAAAATTCACTACTAAACTTAGACCATAGACAAAATACATTACTAAAGCTTCTATCTGGAATCTGGTCTGCAATCCGTTAGATTGTTTATCGGGTAAAACGGTATCTTCTCCTGCAAATATGGTTAGTTCATATAATATTTGCTTATATAGTTGTCGCAATCAAAATATCAATGCAAGATTCTAACCCCTTTTTTGATGATGATAACTATGTAAGTTTGTAAGTATATAAAAGCATATTTACTCCACCTGAATGAATACTCCTCTAATCAATCATATTCTCCCCCTTTATCATCGGAAAAAAAGAAAAAATAATTGATATGAGAAATATAGACATGTAAGCGCATAAATACATAAACACCATAGACAGTAAGTACATATAAGCATATAGATATGATAAATAAATAAGCATCCTACCTAGGAAGTTCCAAGTACGAGCAGCACATGGTTTGTCTAAAAAATAATAGTAATTCAAGTTTTTGATGAAATAAATAGCAATCAAAAGAAAGAAGGTCTAGAAATCCTTACTATCTTGTACTTCTTCTTCTTTAGAAGTTGTCCAAGAGAGAAGGACCGAATTTTCAGCAACACCGGTCAATGTAGAGCCAGAACAAGAGACTTTTTCCCAAATCTATTTTAAAAAACCATTGATTATGTTTAGCTTTTTGTTCGTTTTAGAGACATTCTTTTCTACGTTAGCTAAACGTCGACCAAGTTTGCTTTGAATTCAAGATAATGTCACAAGAGCTTGCTTCGGCGGTACGTCGATACGAAGTTCTTAAATTTCATCCTCCTCCTCTTCTTCTTCATGTTGAGGAACTTGAGACGAGGAAGAAGCGATATTCATGTCTCCTGATTGAGGGATTCCTTGGTCACGTTAGCGGCCCATTATTGAAATCTAATAATTTGTTGATGTTTGAGGCATTTAGGAAGACCCATTGGACTTAGAGTCTTCGAGTTAAGCTCTCCGACGGTTATGAAATCCGAATTGGGTAATGGAACTCCGAAATTTTCTAGAATGTGCATGATATAAGCTCCATAGTTAAGCGTCTTGTAGCTTCTCTTGTGATTGACGGCGAGGAATTTATCCAATAAATTTTTTCTCCAATTTACTCGTTGAGATGAGTAAATAGCATATAGGGCTTGAAAATCCCATTAAAAGACCATTTATTGCTTCCGGACCAGGGTTGTAACGATCGAATGAGGGCCGGTGGATGATTCATGCTTTTGGACATAAGGCACTAGATTTCAAAATTGTTACATCGTTCGATAAAAAGAGATGTGGTGCTTCGTCACGATTATACATATCCACCTCAACATCATCAATATCCACACTTCAGATGGACATCTTAGTATATGGTCTAATCGCCGAAGAGGTAAATATATCTTTACTCCACACATCAAGGTCCATATGCAATCATCCTTGTTCCGGGATCTTGGTGGTCGAGATTCATATTTGCAAAGAAAAGCTTGATTAAGAGAGGTAGATTTCGACATTATTGGAATCATACCTAATGAGCGAATCGAAGCCATGAGATTTGGCTATTTCTCGAATTGCGTAGCCATTAAAGTCGAGGAACTTCATGAAAGCTCCTTCAAATAACTTAGAATTCCTCATGGTGTTGAATCTATTGGCCGCCGTTTCATTATGTAACCAAGCATGAATTTGGTTCTCGGATGGTCCAATTGTTGATTTACGAGCTCTTTTTTATCCTGGTGCCATTATATTGATGAAATTTTAAAGAAAAATTAAAGTTTTTTTTAGGAGGCTAGGGTTTGTATTTGGTTTTCTTTTGATATAAGAGTGTTTAGGTAAGGTGAGAATAAAGGAGTAGATGGGAGTTATGTAGGGTTTGAGTGAATAGTTGTGTTGTGGGATGTGCAAATCTATTTTTAAAAATAAAAAATAGGTTAACCAGTTAAAATGGTAAAGTCAGTCGGTTGGTATGCAGAGAATTCGATCCCGCAAGTTTATTGTGAAAAAAGCCATAATTCAGTCGGCTGATAGATGATGGTCAGTAGGCCGATTGCTGAGTTGATTAATGCAATTTTGAATGTTCAGTCGACTGCTATGTGGAGTCAGCCAGCTGATATGCAGAGAAGTTCAATCCGTAAAAAACAGTGCGAATTTGATGCAATTCAATTGGCTGGTGAGTAGGGGTCGGTCGGTTGAGTTTTGTAAAAAAATTGGATTTCTTTGGATGTTCAATCGGCTAAGTTTCTATTATCAGCCAAATGAAACTGTTGTTTTTGCTGAGATTAGGCTTTCTTTTAGTTTATTCTTATATTAGTTAATTTATAAACTGTGTGTGTGTGTGTGTGTGTGTGTGTTTTTGAGCTTTATTCTCATGTTAAACATAAATATAATTATTATTTCAATAAAAACATTACTCAATATCAAATTTGTAAACATATTAGAAAAATAGATTTTAATTTCCCAAAGTCTTGGAGTCACCTGAGCTTGGTTTAACTTTGGTGATTTCATGTAATGGATGTATAGGAGACTAAACATTACGTTAAGCACCTTGTTTCCAAGAATTCGGAGACACATGAGGACACTGGGGAGACAGATTGTGCACACTTTGCTTTAGAGACGATCCACAGAATTTGAGAGCGAATTGTTCAAGTAAATTTAATCATCTTCCATGGTATTTTTATTCATAATACATTTCGCGCTGTAATCCTAAAGTATCACATTGATAGTGATGGATTTCATCAGTTTTTCTTTGGTAGACGGTGAACAGAAGTCCAAGTTTTTCTTAGCTCGCTTCCCGGTCAGTGTATATCCAGTATGACGATTCGGAGATGGAGTAATCTTCACCGGAATATATACTGGAGTGGATTTGTTTGAGGAGTCCATAAAAGGGGTGGTAAAGACAATCGATGAGAAATTGGAGCTTTTTTGAGACGACATTGTAAAGAATGTTTATTGATCTGTAAATTTGTATATGAGTTTTAAGAGAAATTTGATCGCGTATATAAAATAAGTTGATTATCTATTTAAGGTTATCATTTTAAGGTTAATATTCCTTAGAAATCTTCAGCCAGGAGAAAATGTAAGGTTAAGAAATAAAAACAGATTATAACCGCATATAAAATAAATGGTCTTAAATCAAGTAACATAATAGAACATTGAAAAGACTTGCAACTTCCTCCCATGCGTGCAGAGTTTGAGTACCATCATCTCCAATTTTTTTCTATTAAATTTTTATTTATTTTATAATTTTATAAATTTTTATAATTTAATATCGAATTTTAATCATGTAATGACATAATTCCTAGTTCACGTCTTAATTTAATAAAAAAAATTTCATTTAAGGGTTTGGTAAATATATCCGCTAGTTGATTTTCTGATGGTATAAAATCTAGTCACGAAGAAAATGATGTAGAATATAAATATGTTTAGTTCTAGAGTGATTTATAGGATTTTTCGATAAATTTATAACACTTGTATTATCATAATAAATCATTGGTTTAGATAGGTTTATTCCAAAATCTTATAGTGTCTGTTGCATGTATATTACTTAAGCACATGCCAAATAGCATAAATATATTCTACTTCACACGTCAAAAGTGAAACACAATTTTGTTTCTTACTAAACCAAGATACTAAAGATTGTCTAATGAAATGACAAGTACCACTTGTACTCTTTCGATCCATCCAACATTCTCCAAAATCAGCATCACTATATGTTACTAACTCGAAAGGACATTCTTTTGGGTAAAAGAGACTGTAGTCTTTAGTCTTACTTAAGTAGCGCAAAATTAGTTTCACTGCCCGTAAAATGTGATTCTTCGGGATTTTCTTGAAGTCGTGCACACAAGCATACGCTCATCATTATATATGAACGACTAGTAGTTAAATAAAGTAAGGATCCGATCATACTTCGATATAGTTTTTGGTCAACACTATTGCCACTCTCATCTCGATCGAGATGTACAGTAGTGCTCATAGGAGTTGGTTTAGCAGAAGTGTTTTGCATACCAAAATGTTTTATAAGATTATTACAATATTTTTCTTGATTAATAAAAATTCCATTATTTAATTATTTAATTTTTAAACCAAGAAAATATAAAAGTTCACATATATGAGACATTTCAAATTCTCTTGTCATAATATTTGAAAATTATCGACATAATTTTTGTTTGTGAATTTTTTTTTGTGAAACCAAAAATGATGTCATCTACATAAATTTGTACTATTAAAATATTATTTTATCTTGTTTTATAAACAAAGTTTGATCTATTTTTCTAACTTTAAAACCTGAATTATAAGATAACTTTTAAGACGATCATACCAAGCACGAGGTGCTTGTTTTAAACCGTATAAAGCTTTCTTTAGTTTATAAACGTGGTTTGAAAAAATTTCATGCGCAAATAGAGGTGGTTGTTCTACATACACATTTTCTTTTATAAAACCATTTAAAAAAGCTCTTTTTACGTCCATTCGATATAGTATAAAATTATGAAAACATGCAAATGATAATAGAATTCATATTGCTTCTAGTCGAGCTACAAGAGAAAATATTTCTTCGTAGTCTATTCCTTCGTCTTGACTGTAGCCTTAAGCGACTAATCTAGCCTTTTTTTGAATAATATTCCCTTGCTCATCGGCTTTCTTTTTGTAAAACCATATAGTACCGATGACTATTTTATCACTAGGTTTAGGAACTAAGTCCCAAACTTCGTTTCCTTCAAATTGATTTAATTCTTCTTGCATAGCTATAATCCAGTAACAATCATTTGAGGCTTCTTTAGCATTTTTGGGTTCAATGTTTGATAGGAAAGCTACATGACCCATTTGATTTAATTGATTTCGAGTTCTTACGTTAGTATTTACTTCTCCAATGGCATTTTCAATTGGGTGATTTCTTAGAAGTCTTGGCGGAGTTCGAATTTCATTTTCATTTGGTAAGTTGTTGTTTTCATTTTCAATATTATTTTCAATATTTTCAGTATTATCTTCTGTGATATTTGATTTAGGAATTATTTCTTCATCTTCATTTTTACTATTAAATTCGAAAATTTCATCGAATGACACATGAAGTGTTTCTTTGATTATTTTAGTTCGTTTATTATAAATTATGTATGCGTTTCTTCGTTCGAAGTATCCAATGAATATTCCTTCATCGAATTTTGGATCAAATTTACAAAGTTTATCTTTTGTATTTAATAGAAAATATTTTGAACCGAAAACCTTAAAATATGATAAACTAGGTTTCCTTCCACTAAAAAGTTCATATGGGGTATGTTTTGTTAATGGTCTAATGGAGACACGATTTGAAACATAACAAGCAGTTACTATAGCTTCTGCCCAAAAATGTTAGGTAAAGTGCTTCCATTTAATAAAGTTCTAACGCGTTCTTGAAGTGTTCTATTTTTCCTTTCTACAACTCCGTTATGTCGTGGAATTCTAGGAAATGAAAAATTATGAATAATTCCTTTCTTATTACAATATCTTTCAAAAATATCATTATCGAATTCTCCACCATGATCGCTTTGAATGTTTTTAATTTTTATATTCTTAATATTTTGAATTTTCTTAGCAAAGTTTTTAAAATTTTCAAAAGTGTCACTTTTGTTTTTCATAAATATTGTCCATGTGTATCTTGAAAAATTATCTACAATTACGAAAACATATATATTATGATTTATAGATTATACTTGAGTTGGTCTAAAAGATAAATGTAATAACTCAGTTGGTTGTAGTGTAGAAATTATTTTCTTTGATTTAAAAGAAGATTTGGTTAATTTTCCTAACCGACAAGCATCACAAATACTATTCACTTTAAAGTTCATTTTTAGTAAACCTTTTACTAATTTATTTTTAGATAATTTGCTTATGGCTTTAAAGTTTATATGACAAAATCTTTTGTGCCATAATGAAGGATCATTTTCTTTAGATACTAGACACATATTCGTGTTATGATTTACTTTAAATTTAATATGTATGTATTTCGTTCACTAGTTCCTTCAAAGATTAGATTTTATTTTAATTAAATATATTACATTTATTTTCAAAAAAAGTTATATTAAAGTCTTTATCGCATTGTTGACTCATACTAAGCAAAAAAAAAATTAAATTTTTAACTAGAGAAACATTTGTAATAAGAGGTAAGTTAGATGTACCGTCATTGCTCACATCGCCTTTTCCAATGATATAACCTTTGGAATTACTCCAAATGTGACAGATCCTTCATCTGAGTAGATAATGGTAGTCATCATGTCTTCGTTTCCTGCCATATGTGTGACGCTCCACCTCTATGCTCGCAATAACAAAGAGTGTTAGTGAAATACTGTCTGTTATCACGAAGAATAAGGCTGGATAGGAGCGGTCATCCATAGCTAGGCCTTACACTAATATTGGTTACCTCGATTGGAGTGGTATATATTTTTAATTTTTCATTTCATATTTATTTACTCCCATCGACATACCCAATTCCAGTATAAAACGAACTACGATGGTTCATAATAGTTTAGGACAAAATATATAATAATAACACAGATAATGTAAATGCGGAACACAGATATAACAGAAAGTCTCACATATATATAACTGAAGTCGGTTGATATACATGTGATACAATACATATGATACAACTACAACTGTCGACTCTGGAAGTTACATATACAAGTACATTATCGTAAATAATATACATGAATATACAACATCCTATACAATGAAAACATCTACTCCATAAATATGAAAAGACTTCATAACTCTAGCAGCAACCCAAAGTAAGATATCTACAACCTGTAAATACTCGGTCTGACCCGAGTATTATATTCAAAAGAAAGTAATACACGGGTCAGTCTAATTCAAACTCAGTTATTAGTGCACAGAAGCAACAATAATTAAATATGAATAGACGACAGTCACAGTAAATTCCGTCTATCCAACCCTTCTAGAAGAGAATCGGATAACGGTAAATATAACACGTAAAAGTGTTAAACGACAAATCTGCAGATTAAAAATATCAACAAAGATGAGTGAAAAGAACATCAATGAAGATAATTTAGAAAACATCAGAATTGTCTAAACGACAATTAACACAAAATGATTAAATTAAATCAAATCAAATCAAATAATTGAAATGTCACTTAACAACATCAAAATCGATTGGCTGTAGTACACGCACGCGTGCACTGCCTCGCCAATACGGCATATGAAATACGCAAAGAATCAATGGATCAAAAGTAAAAGAAATACCAATAAAATCAATACCGTGTGGCTGCAGTTCACGCTTGCGTGCACTGCCTTGCCACTACAGTGACGAGGTACCCAATGAAAACCGTGTGGCTGCAGTTCACGCTTGCGTGCACTGCCTTGCCACTACAGTGATGATGTACCCAAGGAATGTACATAACAAACTGCACATGGAAAAATGAATCAGAGGTGCAACGAGAAGCAGTATAACTCAAATGAGCGAGTGCAAATAAGCTAAATTAGGAAATGCACATTAAAAGGCACAAACGAGCACAAGGTCAAATCCGAGCTACAAGCTGGATTCAACTCAAGTGAATTCGATAACAACCAAAATGCAAAGGTCAAGTCACTGCAATCATGACTCAACTCAATGCAACAACCACAGTCAAGGCAGCGTGAAGTATGCAATCTCAAAACTCAAAATTGATCTGAGCATAAGCAAGAAGGCTCACAACTATGCAGTGAAACCAAAAGAACAAAATAAAGTAGAGAAGGCGCATGGAGTGCAAATCAGAAGATGCAGCTTCAACAGTGCATCCATGATGAACTACCCATAACCAGATTAGCAACACCCTGAAATAGAATGAAGGGACTCAAATGCAACAAATCCAATATGTACTCGAACAACTTGTTTTACAAGTTTCAAATTAAGAGAAGTCACATTGGAATTGCCCTGGACAAGGCTGACAAATAAACACAGTGCTCAAGGGCGGGTGTACCAAATACAAGTGCATAAAGGAATCCAGATCACAAAGTTAGCAGTGGGCATGAAAGACGAGTATATGTGTACTACAGCGAACAGCATCAGTGAAGCTCCACGCCACCCCACACTGAAGACTACAAATACAAGCCAAGATACAGCCAAGGTATGGCAATACAACTCCAAGCACAAATGCTCGAAAGATCGAGTGCACGCAGGCAGTGTTACAAACTACTTGAAGGCAGTAGAATGAAGGTGAGGGCGCCAAAAGTATGGCATCACAGCACGTAATCAAATGAATACAAGTGACCAAATGCAAATGAATACACTGCATCAATACAGTGTATCAGATTCGAACTCAACAAAGGAAACAGACATCAACTACAACGATGAATCAGAGTAATGTACACATGACTGCAACCGTGAATTAAAGAGGACAGGGGAGGCAACTTGCTGAATCAAGTAAAAATGCAATTTCAAACAAGGTCGAAAGTGCTACAGTACACATATAACCAGAGGCAGTACACGAATAGCCGGAGTCAAGGATGAACATTAACATAGGTGGCAAATTACTCTTACATCAATGCAGATTCGAATCAGGCTACGACTAGTGAAACAAAACACCAAGTTGCATCATATATATATATATATATATATAACACATACACAGCCCTAATAAACCTTGAAAATAACTCGGTGGTCAATAACATCCAAATGCACAAGCAAGGCTACATGAACCAGACTCGAGTATGTACCGACCAACCATAGAAAGGCAAAGGTCGAAAAACATAAAATCTCAATGTATAAAGAGTTCATTGAAGCCAGAAACACCATCAATTTTTGAACAAAGCTAATTGCAATGCAAATGACTATTTATGCATACACACATATAACTGAAGGCATGGACACATATAAAGACACAGAAAATGAATAAGCAATGTATTGCCAATTCCAGACAGAGGCGATTTTAAACCGCATTCTAAAGCAATATTAAAGTCACGATCGAAATGAGTTTGAGAAATCATGGTACAACAAATTTCAAATCAAAACAGTGCCGAGCCAAATTGTTTCCTGCAAAATCAAGTTTACGAATCAAGTTTAAAAACACTGCAGTTTGAATTGAAGTCTGTCGAAGTCGTCAGAAAATCAAACTACACTGTGCAACTTAAAATCACAAATTCTCCGAATTCGAACAAAGTCCAAGTAAACGAAATTGGAATAAGTCCGAAGTCTAACACATGGACACATTAACTAGATCAATACCAGCAACTAAAAGCCGTGTCACAAAGTAACACGAAAAGGACGAACTGACAAAGTCAGTAAAATCATCAACAGTCAACCAAAAATCGAATCCCCGAAGTCCATACGGTAACCAAATCGAAGCCATGATCAACAGAAAATCAAAGTCAAACAACCAAAGCACAATACTGAAAAGGAACTAGATGTGAGTGATAGTTCACTCACCTTGGACTCAATGAATTTAAGCACGAGTGAGTGGAGAGAAGGTAGCCGTTCGACGAAGCATCTTCGATGGAGGTAAGCGGCGCCCTTGATTTCACGAAGCCCTAGTTCAAGAAGACGAACGAAACTGAATCGAAACCCTAATTTTCGTTAAAGAGGAAACGACCCGCCATTTTTACTCGTGTTGTTTTGTTTAGGTTTTGGGTTGAGCACGAGTGAAGATGAGAAAATGAATAAGGGGAATGGTCGAATTTTTATCAAAAGGGAATGGGCCAAAACAATTTTAAAGCCCGCATAATTTCTTAAATGAATTATAAAAGAATTTCATCTCGATTAGAAACGTCCAACAGTAATTAGCCATTTGCTATCAACATTAATCATTCGATGACGAAAATTAATTAATGCGAAATCCTGGTTTGTTACAATATGTTTTGAGCAACCACTGTTAAGTGTCCACTTTCCTCTTTTCTTCGTTGGTACCAGCAAAAAATATAAAGATGCTGTTGGTACTCACCTTTTATTAGGGTCTTCAGAGTTAAATTTTAGGAAACCAAACCCAAGTGGGTTTAGAATTCCCTTCATAAGTAAAATTTTCATTTTTTATGAACTGGATTTATAAAAAAAACTTAATGTGCTTATTTCTGATTGACTTTTTATTATTATTTGGTACCCAAATCTTTATAGCATTTGTGTTGCAAATATCCTTCTTTCAAGTGAAAACCTTTGGTTTTGCTTTTACAGAATTCTTATGTATATCAAAAATTTTAATGGTGAAATATTCTCTTTGAACTAGATTTTGAGAAGTTTGTATATCCTGACCCATTCTTATTAAAAGTAGTTTGAGAATTATTAATAATCCTAGAAAGATTTTCTCCACCTTTATTAAAGTTAGATACATTTTAGTAATATTTTCTGACTAAGTTTTGAGACTAGTATGTTTAATTCAAGAATTTTGACATTTGATTTTAAATCATGATTTTTTGAGGCTAATATCATATTCTTTTCTTTTTGAACTTCAATTTCATTTGATAGCATAGTGAGTTGAGAAGATATATTAGACAAAGATTCTTATGTTTTAACAAGTTCTTCTTCTAAGATTTTCTTTTCATCTCTAAGCATATCAACTTCTATTTCACTTTTGTTTAGTTTTTCTAAAGCATCTTTATACTTTCTATTAACTTCCTTTAGTTTATCCAATAGCTTTGAGTTTACATCCATCAAATCGTCAAAAGCTAGATCACTTACATCGTTAGTCGAAGCCATAAAGCAGACATTGGCTTGTTTGGAATCACTGTCAGTGTTACTATCTGATGATGAAGATGATTCTGAATCCTCCTATGTAACAAAGAATGCTTGATTCTTCTTATACTTGTCCTTTTTATTCTTGTATCTGTTAAGGATGGGCACGGTCGGTTAACCGACCCGATCAATTAATAATTTCGGTCAACCGTAATTTATGAGCGGTTCGGTTAATACTTCTCGACTAATACCAACCAAATCGGTTAATTTAATCCGTGGTTAATCGATTAAATTAACCGGTTAACCTAAACGGTTAACTATTAGCTGGTTAACCGATTAACTTAACCGCTTAACCAACTAAATTATTGAACAGGTGCAACCCTACACATGTTGAATCCATATAGGTTTCATATTACTGGCATTACAATTTATGTACATCGTTGTATTTAGCCAAAAATTATAACAAAACCCATATCGCATCATTATATCATTATAGTAACCAACCATTATAGCAAAGGCAAATCACAGCAGCATTATAGCAATATCATTACACAAATACAGTCTGCACAATATAATATATCACAATTCAAAGTTTTAAAACCCAAAGTCCAAACACAAATAGAAATACATTAATATAACTACAACAAAGGGTTGAAATCAAATGATATAAAATTACTAGAATTGACTGCAAAAATATTGCTACATCGGTCTTCAATCTCTAAGTTATGTCCCAAGGTAAAAGAACACAAGTTAGCCGCACTGAAATGAAGCATTGACATATGAAACCTAATGAGTAAATCAAACTATATTCTATTAAACTACCCTAAATCTATCTGAGTTGACACTACATGACGCATACTGCTAGATGACTTTTTAATATATGGACCATTATGCAAATAGTAGAGAGATGATAATCTAGCAATGCTTTTTCCTCCCTATATGGAATTACAAAGAAAATTACTTATAGTAGACACTCATTTACCAAAGAAAATGTTTAGTGTTTACAGTAAACATTTTCATATGAACTATTAGTGCACATCAAAGAAAATAACTCATAGAGGACGGTTTAGTGCTCATAGTAAATTCATAAAATGACTAAATTCATGAAAATGACCGTTATTTAATGTTCATAGCAAACTCATTTTTACAATAAACATCAAATAAAACGACTAAATTCATAAAATTGACTCACAAAAGACAGTTGTTCAATGTTCGTAGTGAATGTCTAAATTCATAAAATTAAAAGCATATGAACTAAGAGCAAATGAACTGAACTGACAAATGAGTGCATAATATATGTATCATGTGCTTGCTCAAAGCAAATGAACTGAAATATTACGTTTTTACAATTCAGTAACTTCAATTTATGTCTGTGCGAACTAAGCTTAGTTTATGTCTTTATTTACAGTGCATAATATATGTCTTTATGAACTAAGAGTGCATGAAAATGAACTGATTTGTTTACATAAAAATGAAAATATAGATAAGTATCTCGGTTACTATATATTAGCTTATAGCGGATAACTCGAAAGCCGTTAAAACATTTTATGCTTCAAATTTGTGTTCGCTAATTATATTCATATGTACGAAACGAGAGAATGCACATGCATATCATAACAAACGAAGCACAGTGTGCTTGTATTTTAATCAATTAACACATGCATATCATAACAAACGAAGCTATGTGTATATAATATATGAAAAGCTAACGTATTTGAGAACTTACGATCAATCGCAATATTATGGGTTCAAACAATGGAATTTTTGGATCGGTGGGTAAAAAGTTTATCATAATGATACCTCATGATTGGTTTCTGTATTGAAAGGGGTAATATTTACTATTAAATTGAGTATAACAAAAAATAAAAAGGTATGCCAACCTTCTTTATTAATGAAATTTGAATAGGACCTACATGAGAACATGAACAGAATGACTGTATCACATATAGATATGGGGAGGAGTTATCTTTCATGTGTTCATGACATTGTTAGGATATCATAGTATAACCAATTATAATAAATATCATAAATAAAACACAGTTTTGTGGATAGTTATGATAAATATAAATATCTTACTTTAATACACATGTAAATTAATCAGTTACTACTTTACGTCACATTTAAATGCATATAATTTGTATTACAAAATCAAATCGATCACAAACTGTGCATATAAACTATAAATCTTCGACCAACATAGCTCAACAAGTCAAACTAAAAAGTATACCAAAACTAAAAAAATACTAAAACGAAAGCTCGCATTCTTTCGCTTCTTGCTAGTGCTCACCATAGCTCAACAAATCGATGACTACCGACCAATCAGACAACACGAAAGCAAGCAACATACCCGACTTTGGATTGATTTGTGTTTTGAAGGTAAATGAGAACTATGGTTTTCTCGAAAGGAAAAATGTAGATCTAGGGTTTTTCCCCTAAAGATATGAGATGGAAAATGAGTCGTAATGAAAGCGCAAGTAACTAATTCAGTTTGGGTTATTGGATCGAGTGGGCTGGGTTTTGACGTATGGTAATGGGTAGGAGTAAATATTATTTTCAGTTAAACGGTTAATCGATTTCGTAAAATATTTAACCGTTAACTGATCCAAATTTGGTCGATTAACCGAATGTTCAGTTAACAAATTTATTCGGTTAAAATGGTTTGGTTAAGGTCGGTTAAATCGGTTAAGTCAGTTAAATGCCCACCCCAGTATCTATCTTTCTTTCGATCAGGATAGTCCTTCTTTATGTGACCCTTCTTATGACATTCATAACACTCTAGTTTTTAAGCTGATGGTTTATTAGTATTGTCTCTTCTGTTGTTTTTGAATTTATTTTTCTTTCTAAATTTCAAAAACCTTTTTAAATTCTATGCTATAAATGCCATGTCATCCGCATCTGAGTCCAAATCATCTTTTTCGGTGTGACGACCAAGAATTTTTGAATATTTGAAATTAGAATATTTAATTGATTTTAAATATTTGAAAGTTAATTTAACTTGAATTTCAAATATCACTTTTTAATTGGCAATTAAATTATTGAATTTAATAATTGGAAATTGGTTAAAATAACGAATCTTGATTTTTAAGCTGGTTACATATTTCAAAGGCTTGGAAAATTTATATTTATAATACTGAGGGTAATAAAAGTTTTAAAATTGAATTTAAAAGTGATTTGTTCAGTTTTAAAAATAGATCGTTTAAATCGACGTTTAAAATAGCCTTCCGAGGCACAGCTTCGGAATTCGATGTAACTAGTTCCATTGGATCCATAATAGTGTACTATTGTCGGATTTCAATTTTTGTAGCTTTCGGAGTTATTGTGTGATCGTACGGTAGATAAACGCGCTGAAATTTTTATTGAAAATTCAATAAAAATAACTGGGTCCAAAAAGCTATCTTCTCCATACGATCGAATTAGGACTTGAAAATTTTTCCATTGCGTTCGGAATAGGGATATACATTATAAACGTCAAGCGACACGCCTCGATGGGAGGTTGAGATTTTGAGTTGCCTGATTGGAGACGATTTAAAATTTAAATTTAAATGTAATATTTGACCAAATTCACATCCACTTCATTTCTTTTCTCCAGCCACCCTACTACCTTGTCTCCAAACACATATCCTTTTTTTTCAAAACGTCTCCTGCATCTTCTAACACGTACATTTTTCTTATTTCCTTTATACTTTTTAAAAACGTTAAGCAATCGAGAGCTCAGAATAAATTAAATGGCCGAACTATTTTTGTTCGAAATCGAATTAACGGTAGACTTGCAAGTTCCCCTTCAATAAACCTAAATCAAATTTCCCTCTTCAAATTGATATCCCCTCTTCTACCCTCTGTTCGAAATGGCGATCGAGCTATAGAATCAAGCTCGAGTGGAAGCGACAAGATGGCTCGGCGACGTCGCGATTGACGATGCATAATCAGAGGTGCATGTCGACTAGAGCGTGAGTGAGGGCGGTGATGGTATTGATCGAGGAGACTGGGTTGCAGGGTTGACGTGACTCATCGTAGAAAAGAGGAAGTCGCGTTCGGGTTTTGTCAGGGCTAGATAACAGGGCATCGCGACTCGAAGTCGCGAGGGCAGAAGCGAGGTGTCAGTGATAGTGGCGAAAGTGGGCTCTGAGGTGCATCGGACTCAAGTTTTCGCCTGAGATGATGGTCGTGATTTGCGTAGGCCATCCACGAGGTTGTTCGCTGTAAGGTAGCTACTTTATCTTTAATTTAATTTAAATTTAATAATATATATACATTTTACAGAAATATATATAATACAGTAAAGTATAAAATGATTTATTATTTCAATTTAAGCTTATATATATATTTATATGTTTACAGTAAAGAAAAAATACAATATAAATATAGATTTTTGAATTGATATAAATTAAATCTCTAAGTATATGTAGTTTAAATGGAAATAAATACACGTATATACATTTTAAAATTACTACTCTAAAAATATGTGTTATGGGGGTCAATTTGTTTAATTAACTTATTTAATTATTTTAGAAATTGTTATAGAGAAACTAGTTTAAAAATAAAATACTAGTTAGTTAAATTTATCTGAAATTGACTGTTCAATTCTTTTCAAATACAATAATCTGTAATTGTCCATACAAGGTCAATAATCATAGAGAAACAAGTCGAGATGAATCAGACTGCAAATTAAAATCAAAGTGAGTTAATCTCACTCATTTCGATTACCATTTATTGGTTGAATGATTGAATTGACTGGATGTGATATTATATATAATAGTGTGTGTGTGTATATATATTGGTGTGATTGATTCCCGCATTATATAGCGGATGAGACCCTATGCGCCCCGCATAATAGCGGATGACCCTTTATACCGCGATATTCTGCTCGAAGTGGGATTGGTATTTTATATTGTACTAACATCTATGGATGCAGGGAAACGGATTGGAGGAATCCAAATGGATTTCTTAAATTATTGAAATTTGTTTTCATAACCTGCGATATGACTGATTGATTATCTGTGATTGATTTATCGGGATTTGAAATATTGAATGCTATGGGTTGACGGAATATATTTTAGGTATATAGAGATATCAAAAATATAAAGATTGGATTTTTAAATGAACTAAAAAGATAATTTTTAAGCTAAGTTGGATAAATTTAAGAATGAAATTGGGAAGCAATAAAAGTTGATTTTTAAATTATAATAAATAAATCCCGAGTATGGGAAAAGAGATTTTTGAATAAATGGAAATAAATGAATTTTAAGGGCTTAAGTAGCATTATTTAAAAATTAAAGAATTTATTTTCAAATTCATGATTTAAATGGTTGGGAAGAAATAAAAGAAGAATTTTGAAATAAAGTATGTAATTGGTATTTTCAGTTTAAATAAGATTTTAAATCATAATAAAGGAGTAAATCTGAAATTAATAGGTTTTGAAATAAATTGAGTAAGTAAAGGAATTTATTTTTAAAATGGTGTAAATTTTGGAAATCGATTTGGAAATCGATTTAGTGTTGAAACTGTGTTTTAAAAGGAGAATGAGACTATGGAATATATAAACTGGGTTTGTAAAGTGAAATAAGATATCAGTGGATATTTGGAAGTATAAATTCACGGTGGAAATTTATAAAGGAATGAGTAATTTAAAAAAAAAAAATAGTGGCTTTATTTTTAAAGATGGGAAGGAAAATTTACGCAACTGAGATGTAAATTAAAGTGGAAATAAATCAAGAAGGATTTATAAATGATTAGACGGTTATATTGGAATGGAAAGTGAATTTCTTGAAAAGCCAAGTGTATTTTCAAAGAAGATTTTTTTAAAGTATAAATTAGTAGTTTTTAAGTGTTTAAAGAAGAATGTTTTCTTTTAAGAAGTTTATTATTTAAATTGTTTTAAGGTTTTAAAGTAAATATTTATTAATTTAGTCGTAGTAATTATTTTAAAGCTAAACTATATTATGATTTAAAAGATAGTTACTAAATATTTATACTTTATATAAATAACTTTTATTTTAAAGGTAGTTTTGGCTAAAGTTTTACTTGAAAATTATTATGGAATTTCATAACTATTATTTTGAATAAAGTCTTTTAAGTAGTTTTTATTTTAGATGTTTTAAAGTATATATATCTTTGGATAAAGTGATTTAAATTATTTAAAATCTAAATTATTAGGGCTTGGTGCTTTTCAGTAGAAATAAAATAATTGTTTGGATGATTGATAGTTAAATAACCAACTATCAATATTGGCCAATGCACCGGTCGTTTCGAAGAGACCGGGATCAGGATTAATTTCTCAAAAACCACTTTGATCCGATTTGAACGTTGTCACGGGGAAGACAAGATCTTGGAGTCGAAGATGGAGCAGTGAAGTGCAATGGCTAATCGCTACTAATCTTGAGGGCGATTCCAAAATGGATGTAGTAGGAGTAGTGCCTTCGATTCTGTTCGGACCGGGCACGAATTTGTATGGATGAATGCTATCAGAACATCGTCAGAGGGACGATGAGCATTCTAAGTGAATGTGTGCTAAGAAAGGTAACACATAGCCTCAAGCCTCATCAACCGGGAATGGCTAAAACAAGGGAGGTGCTGCAAGGATAAGTGGCTAGTAACCAATTAGGGTAAGGTCATCCCTGTCTAGATGTCTCTTTTTATTCGGTTGTATGGGTGGTTGCTGATCCCAACCGTGGGGTGATCTTATCGGACTATCCAGTAAGGGATAGCTCCGATCTTGTGTAGTAGGGGATCAGGGTGGATCCTCTGTACGTTGATCTAGACCACGTACTATGACGGGCGCTACCCCAGTAGCCCTTCCATTGATGGAAACCCAATCTCTAATAAGTCCCTTCGGAGTTGTTTGTATACCTATTTTGCTGGGATTTAATGAATGTAACAATTTAGGCTATTTGAATAAGTAATCGTATATAGACACTACTATAATATCAAAAGATTTGATAAGAAATGTTTTGGTTATCGTAAGGTAAAAACCCGACATGTTTATTTGTGGCGTGGTCTTACGAGATACCTTTGATTTCAAAATGATTTTGAAAACTTTAATAATCCAATTGAGTGTGTTTTCTCATGCTGTTTTCCAGACTGACTCGGGTTTTATTTCACTATAATGCCTGGGTCAGACCGAGTATTTAAGATACAGGAAAGGATGTTGTGGAGCTCAGGAAATGAGCTTGATGGCGAGACATATCACCGTATTTGATGTATACTCCGCTGTGTTGTATAAGCTGTAGAGTCAGTTTTTGTGGGACAAGTTAATATAACTATCCGGTATTTTTCTATTGATTGTATTGTACTCTGATGATGTTACGAATAAATCAGATATAATTTTTTTTGTATAATGATCAGCCGTTTATCTATTATATATTGTTCCGCTGCATTTGTGAGATTCTGACGTTGTTTACTATTTCTTCTTCTACCTCTTTCTTCTTTAACCCTAATGGTTCGTATTTCCGTCCACTTTGAGTTGAACTGTTGGAGAATATTGTCATCTCGAAGAGGTACGGATTTGCGGACCATTACATTTGGCTTGGAAAACTATATTCTTTCTATCTAGAGCTTGATCTCGTTTTGCCTGCAAATTTACTTTATACAACATGAAATTTCCTATTAACTTTTCAGGTTTGATGGTAGAAATATCTCTAGCTTCTTCAATAGCTAAGACTTTTCATTCCCATTCATCCATTAAAGAGTTCATGTTTTTTGAAACAATATCAAAATCTGTATATTTTTCTCCTGATGCTAATAGTGAATAATATATGTTTTGGAATCTAGAACACAATTCATTTATAGTCTAATCTGGTTTCATTCTTAAATTTCTGAACTGATTTTTAAGTATAGATATTTTGCTTTGTTTAACTTTGTTTGTTCCTTCATGTGTAACTTTGAGAGTTCGCCAAATTCCATAACCAGCTGTACAAATGCTAACTCTATTAGATCATTCTTATCTAAAGCACAAAACAACATATTTATGGCTTTTGCGTTTGAAGTAGCATCTATTTTTTGTGTGTTTGACCATTGTGCATATGGTGTAGTGGGTATAGAATATTCATTCCGAGTGATATTCTAAGTATCATATCCATTTGCTTGCATATAAATTTTCATGCGAGTTGACCAATAATTGTAATTCAAACCATTAAATAGTGGTGGTCATGTAGTGAATTGGCCTTCAATAAAACTTGTGCTAGTGTTATTTTCCATATTAATTGAATATCAAATAACCATGTTATGGTTATATGATGACCTTGCTCTTATACCAAATGAAAGTTACTAAGGATCGTATAATATGGAATATTAACTAAGTTATCTAATAGTGCAAAGTATAAATATAAAAGTAAATAATAAACTAAATGACACCAGAGATTTTTTATACTGGTTCATACTTTCCGTTCTACATCCAGCCCCAGACTCCTTCTGGAATTCAACTATAAACCCTCACTTGACTGGAGGAACATGTATCACATCGCCTGAGCAACCGAACAGGACTTCTACCGCCTAAGCAACGGAATAAGACTTCAACCGCATGAGCAACCGAATATGACTTCTAATACAAACGGTAAAATTGCTCTGATTGAGGATGCTCTTGAGTAGCACTGACAAGTCAATAACGTACACCCCCTTATAATCTTCTCCTTTGTGGCATATAGCGTAATTCGTAAAGATATAAAGTTTATTTAATCATTAACGGAATTTGCTTGAATGGAAAAGTGATTAGAACGAAAGTATTGAATGCAAATAGCAAGACTGTTTAGATAATAAGAATGAGAAATAGAATCAAAATTAAGTGACTAAAACAATTGATTTCATAGCTATATATAATGATTTAGATTTGCAATCATTCATGAAAAGTAGCCATGAATGAATATGGAAGCAACTCTTGAATCGAGAGTTGTTTCTATTCGCTGAAATGAAGTGTCTTTTTAAAACATAGCTGTTATGAAAATTCAGCCGTCTGATTGGAATAAGTCAGCCAGCTGAATCAATTGAAAATCAAATCAGAAAGAATATGGTGCAAAAGTCATGTAATTCAGCCGGCTGAATCATATAGTTCAGTCGTCTAATTATTCAAGTGTAACTATGCACGTGCATAGGCATTCGGTCGACTAAACTATATGTTTCAGGCGGTTGAATTGCCTACTTTTGCTATATCAAAGATATTTTTTAGAGAAGTTTTTGTATATGATCCATGGTACTAAATTTTTTAGCATATGAACTATGATTTGAAAGATACTAAATTGTGTACGCGTGCGTATACCACTTCGGAGAGATTTTAACAAGAATTCACTACTGGACTTGGACCATAGACAAAATACATTACTGAAGAATCTATCTGGAATTTGGTCTGCAATCCGTTAGATTATTTATCGAGTAAAACAGTATATTCTCCTACAAATATGGTTAGTGCATATAATTTTTACTTATATAGTTGTCACAATCAAAATATCAAAATTCAAGGTTCTAACATATTTTACCAATTCAAAAAGCGGAATTTTGTAAATGAGTTTTTAATCTTTCATACCAAGCACGATGTGCTTGTTTAATCCATATAGAGCCTTTTTAAGTTTAAATACATGATCGGGATATTTCTCATGAACAAATAGCGGAGGTTGCTCGACATAAACCTTTTCTTTTATAAAGCCGTTTAGAAAAGCACTTTTTACATCCATTTGAATTTTTTTGAAATTATGATGACATGCGAAAGCAAGTAATGTTCATATTAGTTCGAGACTTGCTACCGAAGCAAATGTCTCTGCATAATCAATTCCTTCTTCTTGATTATATCCTTGAGCTACTAATCTTGCTTTATTTCGAACATTGTTTCCATTTTCATCGCTTTATTTTTAAAATCCATTTTGTTCTAATTACATATTGATCGTTTGGTCTTGGTATAAGTTCCCATATGTCATTTCTTTCAAATTGATTAAGTTCTTCCTATGTTGAAATAATCCAAAAATCATCTTTCGATGATTCTTTATAATTTTTAGGTTTAAAATTTGATATAAATGCAACTTGATTCATTTAATTCGGTTGTTTTCTAGTTGATATTTTTGTATTTAAATCACCGATAATATTATTAATTGGATGTACCTTTAATATCCTAGGTGGTGAAATTATCACATTACCATTATTGATATTGTTGTTGTTATTATTATTATTATTATTGTTGTTGTTGTTGTTGTTATTGTTGTTGTTGTTTTCATGTATTGGTATATTATTTTATTTATAACTTCTTCATCATCATCATTTTTATTATTTGTAAAGTTTTCATTAAAAGATACATGAAGACTTTCTTCTATAATGTTTGTTGGTTTATTAAATATTCTATACGTTTTACTTCGATCCAAATAGCAACAAAAATTCCTGTATTAGCTTAGAATCGAATTTTCCTTGATAGTCTTTTATGTTTAAAATAAAACATTTGTATTCAAATGCTCGAAAATACGATACTTTAGGTTTCTTTTTGAAAAATATTTCATGGCATTTGTTTTTAGTCATTGAAAGTGTCACACGATTCAATACATAACAAGCGGTAGCAACAACTTTAGGCCAAAAACTTTTTGGTAGGTTACTACTACTTAGTAAGGTTCGTGCACACTCTTGTAAAGTTCAAATTTTCCTTTCTACAGCATTATTTTGTTGTGATGTACATGGAAATAAAAAATTATGACTAATTCCCTTTTGCTATAAAAATTTGTAAATAGTTCATTTTTAAATTCACCTCCATGATCGCTTCGTATACTTTTAATTTTTAAGTTCATCAACTTTTTTGAACATTTTAAAAGCGTCACTTTTATGTTTTAAAGATAACGTCCAAGTATATCTTGAAAAATCATCAACAATTACAAAAATATATTTGTTATGATTTATTTAACGTACTTGAGTCAGTCCGAATAAATCTAAATGAAGTAGTTCGAGAGATTGCTTTGTGGAGAATTCATTTTTAGATTTAAAAGAACTTTTCTTTATTTTACCAAATTGACGAGCATCACATAGGTTTTTAACCTTGTAGTTGATTTTAGATAATCCTCTAACTGATTCATTTTTAGCTAGTTTTTGATCTTCTTAAAATTTATGTGACAAAAACGTTTATGCCATAGACATGGATCATCATGATTTGCGTCTAAGCATAAATTTGTTTTGTTTTTGACATTCATGTTTAAAACATATATGTTTTGATTTCTAAATCCTTAAAATATTAGGTTTTTATGTTGGTTAAAGATATTGCATTTGTTTTTGTTAAAATCAATTTTAATTCCTTTGTCACACAATTGATGTACACTTAATAAGTTATGTTTTAATTTTTCTACCAATAAAACATTAGTCATAATAGAATAATTACAAATACCGATATTGATGACTTCTCCAATGCCAATGACAAATCCTTTTGAATTATCTCCGAAAATTACAGTGCCACCATCGATATATGTTATATTGGAAAATTTATGAGCATTTCCAATCCTGTGCTTAGAGAAACCACTATCAATTATCCATTTCTCTTTACTTTTTATTTTAATTTTGGGTACTTGCAAAATAAGAAGAATTTAACTGATACCCACATTCTTTGTTTAGGGACCTATGTGTTAGTTGAAGAAGATGGCCATATCCATGAGGATTTGGTTCCTTTATAAATGTAATTATTGTCGTGTACAACTTTTTTTTTTTAAATATTCATCGACATACTTTTGCCTAATTGTTTATTATTTGTTTTAGGAATCCAACTACGAGCCTTACTGTAATACGTTAATGGGGAAAAACATGTATTTTGGTCATTCTTATGTATGAATTCTTAATCTTAGCTTCTAATTTTGGCTTTTTGAATTTTGTGTATAATGTGCTATAATTCTTTGACTTTTTTTTTTTGCTTTTAAAACCCAATACATGTCGATTTCCAGATGGTTTAGTATATTAATCAAAATTTCCAAATTTTGTATTCTTTATTGAATTTTGTCACATTATTTGTTATTTTATCTAACTTACTTTTAAGACCACAAATTTCATTATTGGTAGAGTTTAAGTTTTCTTGTAATTCTAGTTTTTCTATTTTGTGATTAATATTTTCTAACTTATAATTTTCTAAATTATGTAATAAGATGTCATTTTGAGATAATAACGTTGAACTTCTTTTTGAATAATTTCTAATTCTTCTTTTAAGATTATTCTTTCATCTTTTAATAATCCAATTTCTAATTCTGCTCTAGTTAACTTTCCTACATATCGTTTTTTTTAATTCTCTATATTTATCATTTAATTCAATGCTAATTTCCACTATCTCCTCATAAGTAAGTTCTGGACGTACCTCTTTAGTGTTAGCCATAAAACACACATTTGCTTGTTTCGAGTCACTTTCACTCTCACTATCAGATGAAGAAGATGAATCTAAATAGTCCTATGTTACTTGAAAAGCTCTTTTTTTCCTTGAATTTTAAAAAATTGCTTTTCTTTTTATAATTATTGAGCTATGGACGGTCCTTCTTCATTTGACCAAATGTGTCATGCTCATAACATTTAATTGATTTTAATTTACGGAATTTGGTTTGCCACCATTTTGAAATCTGGTCATCTTCTTGAAATTCTTGATTTTTCTGTAGTTTTTGGCAATAAAAACAATCTCATCTTCGTCTAAGTCTAAATCTTCCTACTTGCTTTGAATGGTATGTTTTTCTTTTCATGATTTTGATCCTTTCTGGCCTACAAGTTAGCTTCATAGGACATCAGATTTTCTATTAGCTCTTCGACTTTGAGTTAAGAAAGATCATTAGCTTCTTCAATGGCTAATTTTTTTCTTTTCAATTCATTTGTTAAAGAGTTTAAAATTCATGTGATTGAACCAAAATCTTTGAATTTGACTCCAAGTGCCACGACATATTGAATGGTTTGAAATCTAGCATACATGTCAATAATTGATTCATTTGCTTTCATTTTGAAAGATGAAAATTGGGTTTGTAAAATGGAGATTTTAGTTTGCTTGACTTTGGTTGTGCCTTCATATGTGACTTGTAAAGTACGTCATATATCAGATGCAGTGGTGCAAAGCATGACACGTGAAAACTTATTTTTGTCAGGTGAGCAAAATGGTGCATTCATAGCTTTGGCATTGTTACATGCCGCTAGTTTTTGTGCATCAGTCCAAGTGCTAATGTCAGTGTTATGTGCTTTGTATTTGTTTTGAATTGCTAGCTATATCTCTAACCTATTTGCTTCCATAAAAATTCTCATACGAATTGACAAGTAAGCATAGTTAGAACCAGTAAATAGTGGAGGACGTGCAGTTGATTGACCTTCTTGAAAAGTGCTTGCCATATTAATGATTTTTCAACTACGTATTACTGTAGATTGAAATGACCTCGCTCTAATACCAAATGAAAATGTATAGGATCTTATATAATGCAACTTATATACTAATGTAAAAGTAGTACTGATAATTATACTAAGTAGAGTAAATTAACAGAGTATAAATATACCGGTTTAGACCTCCCGTCCTGTGTCCAGTCCCAAAGCTCACATTCGGTATTTCGTTTGACTAAATAATCGTCACTTCGCCTGGAGGGATATGCTAAAAGTAATTCCCCGACAATCGTGTGTTCCAAATAACATAGATTTTGACTGATAGTATAAATCTTCCTATGATCTATTTTGAGTATGTGAATGTGAATACTTTGAGCTGTGGAAGTATTTTTAATTAAAACGGTATTTTGATTATGATAAATTGAGTTTGTGTAAGCAAGAGATGCATGAATTTGTGAATTGAAAGTTAATAAAAAATCCAAAGAATAGTATATCTACAATTCTCAATCTTTGTAGTATATATAGGTTTGAATAGATGCATATGAGGAGTTGTTACTGTTAAACAAACACTATGTGTTTTAATGGCTGCAACGTTGAAGAAGAAATGTTCATATTCAATATGAAATGAAGTATCCTTTCAGATTAAAGCAGTTTCCAGATGATGGACATTTGTGGATTTTCCACAGATGTCTGTGGATTTATGGAATAATTTCCCGAAAATTTTCACAGACGTCTATGGCTTTTCCACAGATGTCTATGGATGGCTTTTTCATATTATAACAATTTTCAATGCAATGTTAGATGTTATTGTGCTTATTTTATGTATAAGAATTCGTGTGTGTGTATATACTCAAGGAGGCCTTTTAATACATTGGTATAACCTTACTAATCATAGCATGGTTCATAAGTCTTCGTTTGTCATTGAATGATGATCTCTTGTAGTATATACATGTAATCTTGATAAGACATATAATATACGTGATTGTGTAGTCATTGTCATTGAAACCGTAGAATGTTAGTCCTAACAAAAATGAGACTTGGAAAATCCTCGATTTTAAAACTATAATTCGGCACCAAACCATCACGACTCGATACCGAGTTGATAGGAAAGAGTTGTGATTGGTGATTTTGAGGGTAAACTTAATAAGGAGGTTGAAGCTTGTGTTATGCAAGTAGCTGGTGGATAGAGTGGTGGTGTTCAAGCATATGCCACCAAGCAATAAAAGGAATGCAGACATTGAAGAGCCGGACAAACGGATCCTAAAGTTAAGAGAGCTCAGACGTCTCAAAACTAACCTAAAGCGTTTATGGAGTCAAACACTCAAGCATGTTCCTAATGATCACCGTCCATTCGATACTAGCCCAGAGTATATAGCTAACATTGTGAGAAGGCTATTGAATGAGAATCAGCAGAGACGCAATGATGAATGAGGCTCGGGGCCTAGTAGAATCACATTCATGGAGATATCTTGTAGGAAGGTTATCCAAGGAAATTCATCATACTTATGATGCCATAATATAATAGGGCCATAAATCCCCGACAACACCTATTGAAATATAAATGGCACATGGATGGTTCCCGAGAAATGGAAGCAGTGAGGTGTGGATGTTTCCCATATTTCTTGATGTGATGGCTATGATGTGGTTTATTCATCTTGTGTTGAAATCCATACCTTTGTTTGATCGGTTAGAAAAAAGTTTACGGAGTAGTTCAGGTTCCACACTGCTTGGCCGAAGGATGTGTGCCCTTGTCAAGCATTCATCAGGGTTTCAGAGAAATTCTAAAGATTTTTTAGGTCGTTTTTATACTTCTATAACTAAGATGAGTAATCCAAAGGAGGATATTTTATTGATGGCATTGATTCGGGGAATACACCTAGATATGAAGTTTGGTAGATGGCTAAAAAGATAACAACCACCTACGATGAAGAATTCTACCAGAAGGCATCTCGATTTATATGTTTAGGAGAGGTAGATCCGGCCCAAACATGTTGGCGATAGATCGTCGAATAAAGTGTGCATAACAACATTGTCATTAAGAAAATCGGCGAGAGCGTCAAGAATGCTGTATTCAATGTTGCAAAAATAATAATAACAATTAGAAAAGAAGGAATCGACACATTGGAGGAAAGAAGATAGACTTCAAGAAGTATCCGAGATATATGAAAATTGAAGATTATACCCCGTTGGATGAGATTGTTGAGAACGGTTACATTACCATGCAAGGAACTGAAAATTATAGAAAGTTGCCTCGGGAGGAGGCAACCGGCCATGAAAGGCTCCCAGGGAAGTATTGTCGCTTCCATGAGATACATGGACACAATACCAACGAGTGCCCACATCAAAGGGATATAACTAATATTTGATTAGAAATAAGAAGTTGGGATATTATAAGAAAGATCTATAGGGTGGTGGTCAAATGAACAATAGATCCCAAAGGCAGATGGCTCAACGAGAATAGGCTAGGCCTACATAGCCTGAAAGGAGTAATATTATCACCGGTGGACCTCATCTGTAATGACCTGCAAATCTGTACCCTTTGAATCGATAATAAATCATATATGTCCGATCCAAAAAGCACAGACTGACGGAAAGTCATGAGAAAGAAAGGAAGAGAGAAGAAAGAGAGGAGAGAGAACCAAACAGAACAATTACAGAATCTCATATCGCAGCGGAATAACATATAATATCATATCATTGATCTTTACAAAACAAAACTGTATATACATACATCAATCAGAGTACAACAATCAATCAATAGTTATCAGCCTGGATAGTTATAATAACATGTCCTCACAATTGCCGATAATATAAAACAACAACAATACACAAAGCGGATAAGCAAAACAAATACGTGTATACGAAAATGAAGATCTCCAGCACTCCTGCCGAAGCTCCAAAAGCACCAAAACTGAACCTGTAAACATACTCGGTCTGACCTGAGCATTGAAAGGGAAGAACGCCCGATTAGTCTGGTAAACCTGCGTGAGAAACATACTTAACCGAATTTATTAAATTTACCAAACTTTTCTTTTCAAAACAAAAGTATCTCGTAAGACATGCCCACACATAAACACAGGCCTGTTTTTACCTTATGATAACTAAAACATTTCATATCTAATCCTCTTATATTATACTAGTGTATAGTATACAAATAATATTAATCATAGCCAAAATGGTTACCAATATAGAATTTTGAGGCTATTCATTACGCCATGACAAACAAAACCGCAAGCTCATAGTGGGGTTTGGATATCCATACAAATGACCAGGTGAAGTGACTACCTTCCGGTAGTACGTCTCTAGAGGAATGCACCGAGGACCATCACAAAGGATCCTCTACCAATACAAGACCGACCTGCCTTTATAACTAGATAATACCAAATATGTCATCCTCCGGTCCTTACCGACCTTTTCTGAGGGACCCCATAGCATACAAACCACATTAATCAGATACACAACGTCATAACGTGTAAAGATATATCTAGAAGAGGATGATCATATCCTACTTGGGAGCGACCCACTTTGCCTTGCTACATATAACTCTACTTTGGTCATTTTCGGTTGATGAGGCCTGAGGTAATGATTACCTTTCACAAATCACATCACTTTGAATGCCACACGGCCATTTTGTTGACTACTAATTACCTTCCACAAAAATACAATCCTTAAGCTCATAAGTCTGAAGGAGGGTGTTAAGCTAAGAGAAATTGCCTTCTCTACAACCACTGATGTACATTTGTAAAAATCAATGTACGTAATCTTAGAAATGCAATGTTATACAAACATCCATACAAGTTATCCAAAAACAAGACAAACCGAAGGTACTTTCCTACCACATCCTGTCGAGAAATCCCTAGGATTAGTAGCGAATAGTCCTTGCATTCGATATTTCACAATGAAGAGACTACTGCTACTGGATGCATATAGGGATTTTTAACCCCAAACGACCAACAAGAAGTCCTCCACTATGAAAATCCAAAATACCATTATCATCATAACCAACCTGCACAATCGTCGCATGAATTTTGGTCTGAAGTGGTTTTCGGATAAACTGATCCCGGTCTTTTCGTACCAATAACGCAAAAACTTTTCTCAACCTCACATAGAAACTAAGTCCCATAGACTTATCACGTCTCCAAATTTCAACTTGCTATCCTTCGGCCAAGAAGGAAGCTTGATAGATCAGAGTAATACTCTGCACTATACGAATCAAGATCCTCAACACAAACGATAATCAAGCCAACACAGAAGGCTACGTACTAAGTGTACGGCTAAATAGTTCCCACATCAAGTCGATGAACTAAAATGGCCAATTTGATAGTCGATTATGTAACTATCAAAGCAAACAAACAAAAATTTAGCGCCATAAGCAATCACTAGGCCCTTTAATCAATCTTTTATTAATTAAATCACTTACCAAATATTCACTTCAAATTAACTTTAAAAAGATAAAATCTCAAAACTATTTCAATATTCTATATTGAAAAACATTTCCATATACTTATTTAAGTAATATAAGCATATTCGCAAACCTCTTTATTTTCAACGCTTGGAAAATATTCCATATACTTAAATCACAATTAAGTATATATTTTATTCTTTAAGGAAAACATTATCTTAAACATATTTATATTGGTCAAAACGAATGTTGCGTAAAACATCATTACGACAACCCAAAATCACCAGTATAGGGATTCAAAAAGTTAGATAGATATATAAATCCTATATACTATACAAAACATTTTCTTACTTCTCGAAAGCGTTTATTTCAACAATGAATGTTAAAATCTATGGTTTTGATACTTAACACATTTTAAAATATCTTCAAACCATCTTAACTTCATTTACAATATCACTTCTCAAAACATTTATTTAATTTAAAAGATTATACACTGTCCAAAATCATAAATATAATTCCCTAACCAAATTCATTATTATTGCAACCTTTAATTTAAAGGATAATTCACCGTCCAAAATCGTGAGTATAATTCCTTTACCAAATACAATACTTCTACACATTTAATTAAAGGATTATCTACTGTCCAAAATCGTGGATATATCTCCTCTAATAAACTTCCACCATTTAACTTATCAAAATATAGTTAATTTCGGAATTATAAAACAATGTTTATAAATTCCATTTGTTATTTTACAAAATCTTCCATTTATAAAACACCTTTATTAACCAAACTCATTTATGTCTCATTTACAACCAAAATCTGATTATAAGCTAATTCACTTATAAATCTATTTATTTTCAAATTCATTCTCTTTATAACTTCATAGATTATAAATCTTATTCACTTATAAAATCCATTTATTACTCTATTTTAACATTTACAAAACTCCTTTATAATTCCATTATTTTTATTTATAGAAATTCAATTTTATAGATCTTATATATAAATCATTTATAATAATTCAAAAATCTCAATTTAAACTATTTGAAAAATAGTTAACTCCATATTTCAAAAAATCATATTCTGACTATACTTCACAAAAATCATAATTTTTTTAACAAAAAAATTATAACATTTATTTATTAAAAATAAACTCATTTCTTTACCAGTTCGCTTTTTTTTATAAAACATCTATTACCAAAATCACTTGAAAATCCTTTTTAAATTGAAATCATCATTTTAACATCTTAAATTATCAAAAATAGGCTCAATGCTGCAACAGCACTAAATACATCAATCACGGCATCCAAAACATCATATATCACGTGATAACAACATATATATCAATATCTGTAAATAAAACCAATACCGGTGAGGAATCCAGTTGGACCGCTCCAACCTGTCACTTACAACAAATATACATATTAGAAAATATATACAATGTCCGCTTTAAGGCAGACGCACGTACAAAGGGTCATCCGCTCATACACAGGAATGCATAGGATCTCATCTGCTCCAATAAGCAGGAATATACCCAAATACCAACCAATACATAGATAATATATCATATATCATCCAAACAATCATCAATCGGCATAAAATAAATTTATTCTCAGTTATATAAAGATACGTGCGAGTCAGAAAGAGTGAGTTGTACTCACTTTGGTTCCAATAACAGTTGTCGCGTTTTATTCTGAATAAAATTAAATAGCCATTTAATTTTACCCAAAATACACTAGCTCCAATAAACTCCAAACCAACTTCATAATGTAGTACTCGTCAATACGGACCCAACATAACTTGTTTCGTAAAAAACGAACCTCGTATGAAGAAGTTATGATGTTTTAAAGATTACAAAAATTATTATACATATAAATTTACAACTTTTATTTTATTTTCGAACCCTATTGTCAATCCTAGCCGTTCATTTGCTAAGATGAGATCTGGTCGCGCGTTGCTTTCTTCTTCCCCAAGTGAATATACGAACGCATGAAACCCATGGCTACCATCTTTGCTTGAATTATTGTCATCACCACGCCACACTAGAAGATGATTGGAGACCAACTTTTCGAATCCCAACGCGAGCACTATTACTGCTCAAAGACCGATCGAGCTCGTCCCTTGCCTAGCCTAGAAAATCATGTACGAATGTACATGTTCAAATGCACATTGTCGTCGATCCGTCACGTTATTTTCAATCATCACGGTTGATCTGAGAGATCTCGTCGCCCTCTACGTTTTTGCTTTAGGAAGTTTCTCGAATCGGTTGACGGATTGAGAGAAATGGGAGGAAGAAGAATCGAAAGTTTACAACCATTGAAAGTTTTGTGGCAGCTGAGCGAAGAAACCTAGGGTTTGTGCAAATAGCATAAAATGATGTCCTTTTACATAAAATTTGGCGATATTATTCATCGCCAAAATTTTCAAACTCCAAACGAAGCGTGCTGGCTGGCGTTTATAATGTTTTACACCTATTCTGAACACAACGGAATATATATCGGTAGCCAATTCGATTGTATTTGGAAGATAGGTTCGATTTGACTTGTTTAAATTTAAAATTTACTTAAACAAAATTCTGCGCGTTTTAGCTTGCCACGACAAAACCGTAAATCCGATCGACACAAAATTTGAAATCCTACAATAATATAACATTACAGATCCAATGACACTGGTTTCGTTAAAATCCGAGACTGTATCAAAATGGCCTATTTTTAGACATTAATTAAATAGTTAAATATTAAATTTCTAGAATTTAACTATTAAATCAATTTTAAAAGTCCTCTAACATCATTCTAATTCAAATGAATTTAATTTAGCTTTATAAAACATTTTCATTCACTTTAAATTCAAATTTCAGTTATTTACACAATTTAAAATATTAAATTAACAATTTAATTATCCAAATAAATCACTATATTTCAAATATAGGCTATTCAACTTATAAAATTAACTTGTGAATATTTAAAATCAATTAAATATATGAATTTAAAATGACTAAAATTCTGGGTCATTACATCATCCAACCGAGAAATGTTGGAAAGGGATGGAAAGGTATGATACTTCTTTGAAGGATGTTATGCAGGAGACTTATTTCTTGGAGAACGGATACTTCACTTCTTTGAAGGATGTATTCCACTCAAATCATCAAAGACTACATTTCCCTTACGGGTATGTAGTGTTAGAAATGCGGATTACGGATTTTAAGGCTAGAATAACACTAGAGGGGGGTGAATAGTATTTTGTGGATTTTCTAATTCTTTTTGGAACTTATGTAATTTAATCACCAACAAATGCAATTCACAGACATAGATATAATCACAGAATTAGACACAGATGCAAATACTAAATAAAAGCAGTAAAGGAATAAACACACCAGGATTTCATACTGGTTCGAAGTTACCCTACATCCAGTCCTGCACAATTGTACGGATTTCTTTTCAAAATAATCTTCCAGATTACACCCTCGATTTCAAGGCTACGAGGTATACCCTCTTATGTTCGAGTCCGGGGCAAACTCTCTTTATTTACCAGGCCACAAGATCACATAATTGATTTTCGGGGCAACAATCACACCCGATTGATTTCAAGGCTCAAGCGCACCTTTTACTCAACAGTTTAATTTACAAATAATCCTACAACTCTGAATAGCACTAAGATCTATTGGAGAGAGTGGTAGAGAATCAAACAAGAGATAATCAAGTTTGATTCACTTGGTATTTCGGCAGAGTATGGTTTGAGATTCTTTAGAATAAATATGGAAGATGAAGAGGAGAGAAAGTGAATGAAAAATTGGTAAAAATTCGTTTAGAACTTACTGGTACTTATAGATATCAACTGCCATATCTACTCATGAAAGGATATGACGAATAGACACTTCTTTTGAAAATATGAAATTTGAAAATCAACGGAAACCATGTCGACATAGGGGATAGGAGTATGTCGACATGCTCTAGGCAAAAAGGGTGATTTTGATTTTCTTATTAAAATTGGTTTTTATAATTTTTCAAAACAATTTCTAAACTTTTATAAATATACTTAAATATAATTTAACCCTAAAAGAGTTTAGAAAGTAATTTTTAATATATAATCTAAATCTATAAAGTGATTTAAAATCTGAGTATATAAATATTTAAAAACCAAAAATTAAAACAAGAAATAGTTTAAATCAACGACAATTTTGAAATCAAAGTATTTGAAAATGATAAAGATAATTTTGAGGCTAAAGTATTTCAAACAGGAGAGATGTCTTTTTGAAAAGATGGTATTGAAAAACATTTTTAAAATAAGAGATATATTTTTGAAAAGCATTTTCATAAAATTAGTGGATACCAAAATAGGACCACTATATGTTCCACTAGTTATTGTCGTGGGTTCCATCCCACTAGGGTTCCATCCCTTTAGCAGGCTCAATGTGGATTCCATTCGATGAATAAATTTCATATAAATATGTAAGTGCTTTCAAGAAGTTTTAACACAATTCTAGACTCAATACTTATCTTGCATTTTGAAATCTTGAACTCTTGATATCTTGATATTTATGATTCTTCAATCTTGATATCTTCGATCTTTAAATTCACCGGTCTTGTATCTTTATACTATATAGTCTTCATTCTTGGTATCTGCATGTTTATATCCTGCATATACATATATATCTTTTTCTATAATGTTAGTAATTATATTTTATAATAAGTCCTAAGATTGTTGTCATCAAAACCATCCATCTCCAGGATAACATATAGGACATGTGACGATCCACATTTTGGAAGGTTTAAATCTACATAATCCATACATGTCCAACTTAAACAATCTGCAACGTAGATAATCAATGGGGATAATTAATAAAAATAGGGAAAGAAGAAGAAAGCAAACACACAATCTCACCACAGAATGATAAAATATAACAATCAAATAAATAGTTCATGAAGCTATTTATATTATACATTTGATTATAATCTCTACTACATTTATCAGAGTTTTATATACAACAAGGATAAATAAATAATACAGCAGAAAACATGGTGCATGAATAATAATAATAATATACCAAATCTTCATCTTTATCCTCCAAAGAATAATCTTCAATACGCTGAAAAACTCAGACTGATCCGAGCGTAGTGAAAAGACAAAACACTCGAGTCAGGATTAAAATACTCTTATATTAGTCAAATCGATAACGAATATAACATGAGTGTCGTGGCATCAGAGATGTTTATGGGGTTTCACATCTACTATCCAGTGTATAACACGTGTAATAACTTAAGAGATGTTACAGGATTTTCCATCTCCTAAAGATCCGTTAAACTATTTATATATAATAGTATATGCTAAAATAGGTAATGTCTATTAGTAAAATAAATATCAAAAGAGCGTTAAGGCTTTACATTGATCTACCTTAACATATTTTTATAGCATGTAGTCTATGCAGGTCCTGTAATACAACTAGTAATATCGGTAGCAATGAGTCCTTTATAGGTACAATACTAAGCCAAAGTCGTAATGGGCTCGTATAAGGATAAGTATGACAAGGCACATGAGGCAATTCCCAAGGTAGGATTCTACCAGTTTACCCTCTCTGGCTGGTCGTAACCCATACGGGGACGACCGCGACTATCAATCTAAACAAAAGGGTGCACCCATTGAGTACGAAATCACAATAGCAATATGAGGGATCAACGTCGCTAGAGGTCGCTAACCTCATTAGCCAGACATAGTCTCTTGTTTTAATCATTTTAATTATGACACAAGTGTCAAGGCTATCCATCATCGTTCTCTTACTTCATTCCAGTAAACGTTCGCCAATTCAACCACTACATTCTGAATATCTTCCACTGCGTATACAGCAGTTAAAGTGTTTTCAATATTGACAGAGAGTATGCCAATAAGAGACCTCAGTCTCTTTAACAACCAAACGTTGTTTTACACACCGGTTGGTACTTCTAAAATTCGAAAACAATTCATCCTTGATATCAAAATACCATACTCGCTTCAAAATTACCATATTCACTTCAAAAATCGTATTTTTACTTCAAAATGTCAATTCAGTTCGATATATCGATTTCACTTTAAAATTTGGTTCGAATTACAATTTAGGTTATAACTTCATTTTAAACCATTTCACACTTAAATCCAAGATTTAAATATAAACATTCCACCCTTTGACCAGTTTGAATTTTCAAAAAATAGTTTAAATAGTTTTAAAATAGTTAAATAGTTTAATAGAAAATAGTTTGAGTATTGAGAATAGTTTTTTGATATAAAATAGTTTGGAAAATCAAAATAATTTGAATATTAAGGAAGCCAGATTCAATTCCAAATTTTCCAATTCAAATCAATTTCAATTTCCATTTCGATTTAATCGATTCAATTCCGATTTCAAATCGAATTTTACTTCGATTCCAATTTCAATTCAAATGAATTCGATTTCAATTTCGAATTAATCCAATTTCGCTTTCATTTCCAACTTGAATAAATTTCAATCCAATCCCAATTTCATTTCAGTTTCAATTCCAAATTAATTTCAGTTTCAATTCCAAATCAATTTCAATTTCAACTATTCGATTCAATGAATAAATATCAACTCGATTACTAAATTTAAATCATTTCGATTTATATCATTTTTGAGTTCGATTTTTAAAATATTGATTCAAATAACTTAAATCAAATTAACCTTCAATATTCAATTTAAAATCCAAATCTTCAAATATAATTCAATTCTGAGCTCAATTTTAAAATATCGTTTTATATTACTTTTACTTAGCAATATTCAAATTTCGAATAAAAGTCCAATCTTTTAAAACAAATCAATTTCTGAAATTCAAATCATATTTCGATTATAACTTCAAAATCTCAACTTCGGTTATTTAAACAATTCCTGCTATCAAATTTAAATTTCCAATTCGAACTCAAGTTCGAAAATAATTCAATTTCCATAAATTAAATTTTTATTTCTTAAAATCAAATCATTTAAATAATTTTAAATTAAAATTTTAAAATCATTTAATTTAACCAATCCGGTGTCCGTATATAATTTTCTATCCTATGGCCAAGTGAATCAATTATTTCAATTTTAATTCAAGGATGGATATATATCATTTCAACCCAAAATAAATGTCATAGGTATATATCATTTCAACCTATTTCCTAATTTATTCAAAATAATTCAAATAACAATTGTATACTACCAAATGATATTAAGGGTGATAATGGAATATATATAAAATAAATAAACATCCAACCATCCAATATATCAACCAATAGTATTCAATTTCAATCAACATCCAAATCAGCCAATAATTCACAACATTTACATAATTCATAATATCAGGTATTTTAACGGTGAATAAATTTCAATTTCAAATTTAACTGTCAATTTAAATCCTCATCAGCATAATTGATATATTAATCAAATGTCAATTAATTTATCAAACATCAGCCAATGCAATTAAATTACTTCACAACATTAATTTAACTCACATAAAAAAATTATTTAGCCAATTATGAGCATATAAGACACTCACCTTTATTTGAAACTGAAAATATTCCAGCTTTAAATAAATTCCAGCTCGATCCCATATCATAGACGACATCGATTCGAATCCTCAGTAATTCGTTCCACGCGAAATGGACCTCGTACGAGAGAGTTATGATTTAATTAACAATTCAAAATAATTATTTTAACATTTATTTGATTAATCAATAATTAACACTAATTACCATACCATAAACGTGCTATAAAGTCGCTAACCCTGTCTTCTGCCCACGTGTTTGCTGCTCTCGACTACCCATCAGAACGCGGAACCAAATATCACGACCCAGCCAATGAATGTGCGCCACATATCTTGACTGAAATGCTAAATCCACTATCGCCGCTATTCCCTTGCACCCCCAACACGGCCGATGGCACTCCAGCCCTGTGCCACATGCTATAAGCGCATGCACGTATGCGATTTCCTACTTCATCATCGCGCTCGAACAGCCTCTCCATCGCACGCGAGCAGATTCAATCGTGTCCAGGGGAACTCGACTTCATCGCTTTATATATATTTCTTTTGATTGTTCTGTGGATCTATTTTTTTTTGATCGACAGTTCTCTTTTTATTTATATTTAAAGCTGCGATTCGAAAAGAGGGGAGTGGAAAACATACTAGATAGGCAATAGGGAGGCGGCTTTATGCGTACAAGTATTGACTAAACAGATATATATTATGCTATTTGAAAATATCTAACCAAATGCCCATGAAAATTCCGAACTCCAAATGATGCATATGGCATTTATAGTATTTTACCCCCATTTCAAACACAATAGAGCTAGTTTCGAGGCCTAATCCGATCATATGTAGAAGATAGCTTTTCAAATCGAATTATTTTAATTAAATTTTGAAAAAATTTCTTCGCGTTTCAAGCTCGCAAGGCCAAACAACAAGTCTGATCGCTACGAAACTTGAAATCCTATAATAATTCACTACCATGGATCCGACGAAACTGATTTCGTCGAAATCTAAGACAGTGGCCAAAATGGCTATTTTTACTCGTTAATTAAAACAAGAAATTTCAAAATTTTATTTAATCACTTTAAATTCCATTTTTAAGTTTAACAATCTTCTTTGTTGTTTAAATGAAATTTAAATCAACTTCCAATGCCATTTTTATTCACATTAATCCAAGAATTCAATTATTCAAATAATTTCCAAAATTAAAACTAAACAATTTAATTATCCAGTAAATCACTATAATTGAAATATAAGCCATTTAACTTATAAAATTTATTTTTAAAGCATACATAGGATTTCATTCCAATACTTGTTATTGCCAAAATCTTCAAAATTGTTTATTCCAAAATTTTATTATATTCCATAAACTACAATAATAAATCATTAAATCTTTATTTCTAACCACCTTTATTCAATAATCGTACTAAATTTAATAATTTAAAACAGTTAAAATTACGGATTGTTACATTCTCCCCACTCAAAATTTTCATCCTCGAAAAGGGACTAAGTACAGAATTTAACACTTGATATATTTTCTCAAAATAATTAACTTTTAAAATATAAAATCTTATTTGCAAAGCTATTACTACGCTTCCACTATGCCACTCCGACATCGATTTTTATTGAAAATATAACATATATATAAAAACAAGTTATAAAAATTTTAAACTTCAAAAAATTTCTAACTTCTGGATTTACGGAAAATTTCGGCAGAGTCTACTTTGCACGGCTCGAAAATTTTACAATATCAATATAATCATATAATATACACCTCATCTCAATAATGAGGCATCCCAATCATTTCAAAACAATATATAATATCAAAATACAACATGTAATTTAAGACATGTACCTTTTATTAGCGTTATAAGCAAGTTAGCTTATATTTAAGCGAGAAAACGCAACATATGCGCAATCGAGCTCCAAAAGCTAGCATACGCCCTTCGTACCTACTAAACACTCAATAATAGATGAGAATATGTTTATGGAAAGAGAAATCAATATATAGCATAACTACACAACAACTATATGAGCAAACTTAGCCATGCAGTAAAAGAAACGTTCAAACAACCATATTCACGCAATTTTTATTCATAATCATATTATTGTTCAATGTCAACATTTCAATACATACACTTTCATTTCTATTAACATTCATTCCATTCACATTTTAATCGACTCAGTTTCAATTAATTTACATCCACATCTATTTTATTTGCATTCACTTCATTTACTTCTTAATTGATTAAATTCGCTTATTAATATTCATTTCGTTAATCATAAAATGGATTTATATTCAATTCATTCACTTTCAATTGATTTACATTCAACTAATTTGGTTTCAATCCATTTTATTTAAATCAACCAATATTCATTGCATTCACATTTGATTGATTACAATTCAATGTATTTACATTCAGTCGATTTACTTTCAATTGATTAATATTTATTTTAATGACATTCATTTTATTTATCATCCAATGAATTTTCATCCCATTCATTTGTATTCTTTTATTCATATTCATTTGCTTAGCATATCTCATTCAATATAATTTACTCAAACAACCATTCCAAAATTTTACTTTAGTTTAATATAAACAGTTTATGCTATACAGCTCATTTTTTTATTACTTCATAATTTAAATTTATTTTTAATTCATCAGCAACATTTCAAACCATATTCAATTTACCGAACTACTTCATCGGTTCATTCAATTAATTTTTTTAAACATTAATAACAATTTTTTTCATTTTTATAACTCAAGTTGTTTATTAATTGAAATAAAACAAACTTAAGGAAATAAGTTAATAAGATGTAACAATCTTCTTTGTTGTTTAAACAAAATTTAAATTAATTTTGATACCATTTTCATTCACATTAATTCAAGAATTCAATTATTCAAATAGTTTCCAAAATCAATTTTAAAAAATTTAATTATCCAATAAATCACTATAATTGAAATATAAGTCATTTAACTTATAAAATTTACTTTTAAAGCAAATTCAAATAATAAAATAACTATTTCCATTTCACAGTAGTTTAACATTATTATTTAATCCAAGCTATTGATTACAACACATTAAATACATAGGATTTCATTCCAACACCTATTATTGCCAAAATCTTCAAAATTGTTTATTTCAAAATTTTATTATATTCCATAGATGGGTCGTTACAGGAAATGTTAAAGTAGTTGGAGGCTAATAATTTCAACCATCACTATCGACGAAGGTTAAGATCCTTTTTAGAGAAGAGATACTTCACTAATGTGGAACCGGTGAATAATTCGAACCCCTCTCCTAATAGATAGAGCTTTATGCTTGTGTGCATTGTAGACTTCTCATTCCCATTTAGAATGAGTAACATCAGTGCACTCGTTTACCTCACAATCAAACTCTCAAATGCATGTCTACACCTTGCGTCCCAAAATAAAAGTATGATTCTCTTGAATCACGGTTCAAGAAATCAACAGAGCGGCTGATGCATTGGTTAGCCCGAACGACATAACCAACCAATCAAAAATCAAAATAGCATAAGTTATGCTATGTTCAACAAACTTTCTCTAGTTACTCCGAGTGGATGAAACCCCGTCACAAGATCCAACTGAGAGAATACCTTCGCACTATAAATCTGATCGAGCAAGCCATCAATAAGTGGGAGTCGATACTTGTTCAACATCTCATTCAGCTTAAGATAATCAATATGCAACTCCAATGAGCCATCCGCCATAGTGGCAAACACTATAGGTGCATCTCACTCAAATAAGTTTCTATTGATAAAACCTCATCTGAATAGGTCATTTGCTCGCACCTTTAAGTTCCTCTACTCTTTGGGCGTTATATGCCTTAAGATATAACTACTGGTCTAACACCTCTAATCAGATCGATACCGAACTCAATCCCTATATGGGGATAATTCGGTCACCTCATTGAATGTGTCTAAACAGTCTCCAGCTATAGACAAAGATGGCAACTCATCGTATGAGATATCGAGCAAATATAGAAAGCTAACCATCACCTCGTCATCGGGTGGGCATCCAAACACCACCTTCCACTCATCATCAACCCCTAAAGTCACTAATGTCCTCTTACAATCCACCACTATTTCTACCACTTCAGCTAGTCAATTCCCAAACTATAATATCGAACCCAATTAAACCCAAAACAAATCAACATCAAATAAACAAACATCCATGACTCGATATGGCTAAGTCTCGATAAATAATGTATAGGCTAGCTGAACCCCCAACGAGGTTCATCACAATTTAAAGGTCGGTTAACTTTCTCGGTTATCAATCCCAATATATCTGTCGAATCAACATATATGAAGGAATATGAAACCTCGACATCGAATAAAACATGTATGGAAATGCCATAAATGGAAAGCATATCTCAAGTGGTGATGTCATTTCCCTTCTCTTTCGCCGATGGAACTCAACGAAATTGAAACAACATTCATTGCATATGCTTCCACGGTTTGTTCCTGCTCAACATGTTTGGGGCAATCCTTCTACACTGGGTACAGGCTCTCGCATCATAACTCCTTTTCGATCAACTTCTAGAAGCTCTCATCATATGACCATTCAGTTGCATCCCATGATGATTGCTCAACCCAGGGATAACTTTTCATTCTTTCTAAATGGAATATCGATGAAAGATAAACCATACTTTGATAGCACATTGAATTCAACCATATACTTTGATATAGACATATCACCTTACTTTAAGGCAGTGAACTTCCTAAATAACACCGACTACTAAGAAGTCATGATAAATTTCTCTTCAATGCGATATGAACTGATCCTAAGTAAAATGATCCTCGGGAATTGAAGCTATAGGGCACTCCACCAGTCATTGTACATCCCTGGAGTCATATAGAGGTTAACTTCTAGCTCATTGCCTTATCTAACTCCAATTCATTGAAGACCCTTTCATAAATATCCATCCCATCTTGCATTTTAATAACCGACTCCATTCCAAGGAACGACCTACCTCCTAGACTCATGTAGTCTTTATACAGCATGGCAAAGTCGATTTTAGGTGTTTTCACTCGAGCACCATAATCATTTGGAGCTACTTGAGCATTCCATAATAATGATTCGCACCATCTGGATGAACATATTATGTAAATCAAAGTTAGTAGTCCTCAATCCTGCCCCTCTTTTACTCTAGATATGGAGTTAATAGCAGCATTTCTCGTATACCGAATCATCCCTAATCTATAGTAAAGATGATCTATCTCCCATAGAGAAAAACTCCATAAATAGTACACGTGTGTTCAATACAACTTATATACTATATATACCACTATATAGTTTTGAAAACCAAAATATATACAACAAACACATTCTCTCTTATATAATTATACTTTAGATCCAGTCCAAGGCATCAACTCCTACTATCTTTACTGGATCGAAGTATCAACTCAGGTTAATCATGTAGCCTAAGCTCTAATACCAATTGTAACAACTGCCCTACACCTCTGATGCTCATATAACCGAATAGGGCGATGTTGAAGCATCTGGTCGATGTAGAACGATTGTCAAGGGAAAGAAAAGGAAAATAAAAGCAAAGAAGAGGAATATATTAGAAGAGAAGAAAAATATAGAAAATATCATACAGTCATAGAACATGCCGTATATATCACAACGCATCGAATAAAATATAATAATCATCATAGATATAAAACAGATGAGATGGTGTAACTACATGAACTACATAATCAGAGTACATAGGTCCATAAAGTTATAGAAAGTAATAATAGAGTTTATATAACTGATAAATAAACTCAACTGATAAACCGTCTCTAATAATAGTAAGCTAACACTATCAAGGCTTCACCGTATTGCATAGCGAAATAACCAATAATAAGTCTAAACTATACGTATGAGAACACGTCATCTCCTGCTAGTCCATCTGCACGGCTCAAGTGCTATTTACACCTGCTATCTAGTCTACTCATTTAAGAGTATTCGAGATAATAAGTAGCAAAGCTTAAAACCTTCAATTAAACAACAGTCTGGTGTGAGTGATAAATAATCTCAAAACACTATAAAAGTCGGTATAATATATGGAACAGAGGGTATGGAGATCGATACCTGACATATCCCTGCATCCACAGGGTTAGCATATAACACATGATATATGCTACTCTATATCATTGTTGTCATGAGTATACTATACATTAAAGTAAGAGATATCGACACCAGTAATATCTACATCATGTGACATTCATAAGGTAATAAAAACATTAAAACAAACATGTCATCCATCATGCATCCTCACATTCACTCACTAAGTGCGTTGGATATATGATACTCGTATCACCCCATCATATAGTCAAGGACTACTCAACATCCTAGTTTCTCATTACTTAAATTCATGCCACTCAATAGGCCATGAATTTGACTACATACTTCATAACAGTCCAGGGTAAACAGATCAAAACATTGTGTGATACAAGGCATACTCCATAACCGAAGTGAAGTATCCAAGGCATACTCCATAACCTAGCGGATATCATCACACATACCCCTGCTTTATGAGCACACATAAAAACCTCCAAATATCAATGATCCTTTTGCATATGTTTAACATAACATAACTTACCCCGGAACTGTCCTTACAACTCCCGTCTGAAGTCGTCACAATTAGGAACTATCCTAGACAGCCATCACTAGTTATAGAATGTCATCATGCGTCCCATAACCTTCTTCCAAAGTCCATTCCATCTGACTAATCTGCATCCTAAAGTGTAGCTATTCATCGTCGAAGCCATCATTTCCCATCACAGATTCATCATCGTCGAATTATGAAGTCATCATGTTGAAACGTCACATCTTCTCTTCACGCTAAAATGACTTGTCAGAGAGTAGCATTAAAATCGAATGTCAGACAAATAAACGAACCATCACATCATGCTCCTTGAAGCCTCTCCATCATCCACGTCAAAATTGGTCAACTCGGCAACCATCAATAGTGGCAGATATCAACTACTCCAGAATAGTCGATAACAACCACTTTGGTCGTGCACTTAGCCAAAAATGGCTAAGTACAAACCAAATGAAAACGTTCGACATCTATCCCGAAATCCAAAGCAGATCCATAAGTTCGTCTTTCGCCTTCAGATTAATCGACGTGCACGAAACTCTGTGCATAAAATCCTATTCTACGGGATATTTTCTAATACTATATTACCTTCTAACAACATTTTCAATCGAACTAGCAAAAAAGCATACATACAACCAACAAGCATACTAACATCTATAACAGCATACACACACACACAATAACACAACACAATACATCCAAACAACCATGTAGGATTAATACTGAAATAGCCTAAGTCTATCAACATCGTCAAAACAATACATCAATGGGAAAAACATGATATTTAATTCACAACTATTTTAAAACACTTTTAAATTCTTTTATAAAATAACAGCGTGTTTATATATTTTAGAGATCATATTTTAAAGTTAGAAATCCTCTTAAAACGTTGTTTAGTACTATATTAGCAATCATAGTATGGTGAGAGATAATATCACTCACCTTAACCAATGTTCAAACTAATGTCAAATCGTAGAGCTCTCCATCACAAGCGCAATACAAGAAAGAACGTCTAAAATGAACCGTTTATGTAGAAGATATAGACAATATAAGATATCTATTTATATATTAATTTATGGATTAATTAATCTAATTAATCCTTACTCAACTTATTTAATTAAATTCATAATTACCTTTCCTCCCCAAACTTGCCGTGCACATGCTTGTAATGAACCCATTTCATTTAACACCTTCTCTCTCTAACTCAAGCTCTGGTCTGTGAAACGATGAACAGATTTTGACTACATGCTCCACTACGTAATCTCTCCTCCCCAGACCCAAAAATGTGAAGCTTGGCCACCCCTTTAAAGTTGTAACCTAATGCATGCCACATGATAAAATGCATGGATGCATTTTGCGTCTTTTGATCGAACTCGACGAGATTTTATGGGAAGGTGCACTTTGCAAAGAGAAATCCAACAGTAATCTCCATCTCACCTGAGTCTGCCTCTAGCTCTACCAAGTGAAACCCTAGTCGATGGTAAAAGGAGGTCAATTTCGCCAATCAACACCGCACCCGATTCCGTCATGGTTAATGTGAAGCTCTCCTTGATACGAACTCAACGAAATTGGTGTCATGTTTTTTAGTGGAACAAATTGGTCGATTTTATTTTTTTGAATGAATTTCAAAAGGAAGGGCCATGTTTTTATCTTCAGTAATGTAACGGTAAACTAAATTTAGAGAGAGAAAAGGGTTTGGGTTTATTAATATAATATTATTTGTTTATTTGATTTCTCAAATAAACAGTCGTATGTTTCGAGCTCGCACGATCATAAGGTGTGTCCGATCACAACGAAACTCATCTATGTACATTACCGCATTTTTCGGTCTCGACTCTATAAATTTTGTTGCTATCAGCACCGCAGGATGATAATTTCGTACTTTTGGAGTTCATTTTGGTCATCGAGTCATCCAGTCTCCAAATATAGCTTATACTCATTTTAATTTGCAACGTTGATACGAACTCAATGGAAGTGGTCACGAGTCCTGATTCGGTCGTATGCAAAAAATTAAATTTTTGTAACTGTCAATTAATTGATGATTCAATATTTAAATCAATATTTTAAATATCCAATCGTTAAAAATACGAGTCGCTACAAATATCCTAGATGAAGTGGGGTCAAGAGTGTGTAAGGGATGGTAAATTTAAGAATTCGAGTCCCTGTTAAGAAAATGATATTGCTATTTGCAAGCATTTTGAATGTGATGGTGATTTTCATTGAAGATAAGATTTGGAAAAAAATTATAAGATTTAGAGAGTGGATGATAGGATCCTTTTGATCATCTCTAAGATTAGAAGAAGAGTATTTATTAAGTAAGTTAAGGAAGTACCGACTTAGGACGCATAATTCATGTTGCATAACAGTTGCACATGAATAATAGACTACTTAGTCGATGACCGTTAATGCTAAAATAGTTTTTAGTTACAATTTCATTTAAATTTAGGGCTTCACTTAGACTTAGGATTTTATTTTTTAGGTTCGAATAGGGAAATGGACCATTTACCTTACTGGAATACTTGAGTATTTACCTACTTGTGTACTGAAGAACTTAGGATAAATCCTTACAAACTATAAATGTGATACCTATTTACCACGATTGTTAAAGGACTGGGGAAACGGATCATAAGTAAAATGAGACAGTTTAAGTTGAATTGAATTGGAAAATAAGTTATGTTATTTTCAATAATTTAAGAAATCGCTAGTTTTAGATATCCGTAGGTGAGATGGAGGAATAACAAAAGATCTAAGTTGATAGAACTAGAGGGAACACTATCCACTTTTGGGTTATATATACCTTAGTATTTAAAAGAGGAAGTAATTAGTATATTACTGGATGATTGAAGGCATTGAGTATGTGCATTGTGGGTTGCGTAAGGCTGCATTTTCGTTGGTGCGTACTTATGCTCGAGTTATCTATTATAGTGCATGTCGACATAACTTTATTAGAGTTGGTAACAAGGATTGCAGAGGTTTGCCTATGCATGTACATTTGGGTTGAAGTTATGTGCTAGTGGCAAAGCCAATAAGTTAAGGTCGACAGAACGATCTTTTTAGTAGTACTTAGAGAGTGGATTTGATTTGTAGAAGGATAAAGATTGCTCAAGGTAGGCAGAAAACATATGTTGATAGGAGACACACATAGTTGAAGTCCACGGTGGGAAACATGGTCTATGTGAGCATCTCGTCCCTTATATACATTGTTGGGTTGGTAGTTTGAAAAAATTAGCACCAAGAGTTGTAGGGCCTTTTTCGATTTTGGATAGAGTGGGAAGTTATCATATGGAGCCGACTTCCTAGAGGGTTGGCGAGAGTTAACAATATTTTCCATGTGTCACACTTGCAGAAGTGTTTATACGATGCGGCTATTATGGTCGAACCATGTCAGTTAGGAGAAGTTAAAATGGATAGATGAGTCGATTGTGCATTATGCACCTACCCGTATCACTGAGCATTAGACAAAGCGACTTCACAGTAAAGTAACTAGACTGGTTATAGTCCGGCTGGAAGATGACTAGTTGAGAACACTTGGGGGCCTAAGAAGAAAATCCAAGCTACTCATTTAGGGCTCTTTTCTGGTGAGTCTTCATGTAGAATATCTAATTACTTATGTACTTAGGTTTTAGCATAGTATACCCTATAGGTAGGAACAAATGGATGCTAGGAGTGATTGCTAACGTTCATTAGGATGTGTTTTAGATGATAGTTGCTAAATGATGTATTTATTAAATTGATCTTTGCACACTTAAGCAAACATTTTCGAGATAGAATACACTCACTCCATCAATTTTTTTTATTTTACTAAATTATACGCATATGGTTGTTGCATATAGATTGAATGGTTGTCCATACATGTAGAATTACCACTACATTTACATAAGATATGCATAAATTTTTATACATGGCACAAACACTTACATTTCAAGAGGTCAACTAGATCAAGAGCCCGCCTAATTTATGTACTAGTATAGATTCATATGCATTCCATGCCTACTAGTACATATTGTATTAAAATTTTGAACCAAGGACAATGGTTGCCAATGGTTAACAAATGAGTAGATGGTTGTAAGTATTAAATCTGGTCCGTACGAGTTGTTTTTTCCATTCTTGGAGATTTCAAGAACAAAATCCTTTTAAGGAAGAAGATCTAACAACTAAAAAAATTAATTGGAAATTTAATAAAAGAATTAAATATAATAAAGGTAAAATATAATCTTCATAAACTTTTAGTAACATCCTCCATTTTGAGACCCAAAACTAAGTGCTACGGATGCTGCAATCATCCATAGTTATTAATTTCCGGTGACAAAATACGGCTATATTAATCATTCTAAGAATAATAGAAACACTGAATATGGAAATTCAACACAACTTTTAAAATAAGTTTTCTCATCTCATTTCACAATAAGATTTCAATTTCATTACATAATCCCAATTCGCAAACCATGTTCAGATAAATATAATTATTACAACATATTTGTAATATCCCGGAATTTCCAGGAGTTTAAAATGCTGATAATCTCTTGAATCTAATTACTTGAAATTGATAAATTGTTATTTTCAAAGGTAAATAACAAAGTAATAATAATATAATGTTTTAATTTTGGTTATAAATTGGTTCTAAAATAAGAATAATTATTTTATTGTGTAAATAAATTCTAAATATATTTATTGTTTTCAAAATTGATAAGTGTGTTTAAATATATTTATTTCTATGTATTTTAAATTAATTTTAAAATAGGATAAATTATTTATAAAAATGAGCTTATTTAAAAATTGTTATTTTATTTATTTAAGTTGATTTTTAGATTTGAATTTTTAAAATTTGACTTTGAATTGAATATAAATTTGAATTCAAAGCAATACATACATCTTAAATAAAATAATATATATGGTTTGGTTTTAAATTACATAGATAATGTTTTTAATTAAAAATAAGATTTGTTTTATTTCTTTTTATAGAAATTTATCTAAAGAAATTTGATTTGTATTTATCTAATAAAATAAATATAAGGCTTTTGAAATAGCATTTTTAAAATGAGTTTGCAATGTTTTATAATTTTATTTAAATTATATTTGGTTCATTCTTTTCAAAGATTGTATTTTATATAAATTTAGCATACATTTATAAATGTATAAGTGCATTTTTTATTAGATATTTAATTAGAAAGTATTTTTAAAATTAAGAAAAACATATTTGTTCATTAGGAAATTAATTTAAAAAGGCTTTTAAATTTCTTTTAGAATAAAATTTAATAAGAAGTGATAAATGTTTAGTTCTAAAACACTATGTTAACAAGTGTTAAAATATTATGGAAATTGAGACAAGTGTCCATTTTCTTTTTAATTTTCTTTTTAATCTAATAAAATCTGAAAATTTCTATTTAAAACACCATTTCCTCCATCTTTCTTTTCCTTTAAAAAAAACTTTGTTTCATTTCTAAAAAGAAACTTGAATCATCAGCAACACTCAACCACCAAAAATCAGAGACACTCCTCAATTCAAACCATGTTCAAAAACCTGAAACATTTAATCTTTGTTTACCCAAAAATCTGAAACAATGCCCAAATCAAAACCTTCTTCAATTCAAAATCTGCAGTCTGTTTTCAAAATTTCAAGTTGATGCAAGTTTCAAAGCTCCAGTTTTAAAAAGCTTCAAACTCAAGTGTTTCCAAGTTTTTCAAAATGCAATCTGAAAACAAGTTTAAAGGGCTGTGGGCATATCTGTTTTAAGGCTTCAGGTTTAAGTCTTTTGCAACTTCCAGTGCATCTTCAAAACCTCTGCTCTTCTTCTAAATAAAAGTGAGTAAACCCTTTTATTTAAAATTTAGTAAATAAATCAAGTTGCTTGGAAAAATTCTGCTTGAATATGCTCTGCATTGTTATGAAAATATAAGTGTAGAATCTGAATTTATTTGACTGTTAATGAATGTGCATGTCTCACCTATCTTGCCCTTCCTGTTCCTGTTACAGGATTATCATGTTTAAACAAATTTCAAGTTGCTCTTCCTCTGATTTCATTTAGGCTTTGACCTTCAAACATTAAATGTTTGTGTAAGCTTAAATTTAATACTGAAAATGAATTTAAGTAAAAGGATTTAGAAAGTCATCTGGAAAATGAAATCTTTATAAAAATTCTTTTAAACAAGACAAATTTTGTTACTTTAATTTACAGTTTCAAGTTTACAACTTGAATCTATTCTGAAGTTTAGGATTTTTAAAATCAAAATTAAGATTTTAAATAAAGTAAGGTGTAAGAAAATGAGCATTGTCCGGATATTGGGTTTTTGCAAAAATCAGTTGATTTATGCATCTGGAATGATTGAGATTCTTGATGGAGCTAGGTGAAGCATCAGAGAGTGTAGCAAAAATAGTTGAAGTATTTTTAAATCACTGTGAAGTTTGATTTTGCCAGAGATTGGTTTTTAACCTAGTTTTTGGGGTCTGCTGTAAATTAGCTACTGCATCTTCAAAATTGCATCGAGTTGTATGAATTTGTGGGAGGATGATGTGCGGTGAGTCAGCATCTCATGGCCGGAGTGGCGGCGATTTTAGATGATCGGAGGCGATGGTTCAGGGGAATGTTCTGATGGTATTTTGGGGTTAGATCGACCAGGGTGCTCGATTTTGAATCGGGGTAGATGTTGGAGTTTGGTTGGTCGTGGAGGCTTGTAGGGTGGTAGAATGACTTGTCGGAGGTGTCAACGTTGGTCAGAATGGATCCGGCACCGGTGCAGGTTGCACGGAGGTGGGTTGATGTCAGTGGGTGTGTTTTGTTTGGGATGTTTGTTTTCTCGAAGCAGGTCTCGGGTAGTAGGGGAGATAGCTCGGGGAGGAACTCGCGTGATCTCTGGGGTTTTGTGTGCAGGGGTTTTAAACTGTTATGTTAACAGTTTTTAGTTTTAAATTTAAACAGTTTCTAAAATTTTAAAATCAAATTTTTTTAAAAATAAAGACGAAAAGAAGATGTGCTTTGTTTTCTTAGATTCCAGTAAACATGGGTTGAACCCAAACTAAAATGTTCAACAAAATTTTCAAATTTAAATAAGTAAGTTTTAAACTTTAAATAGTTTAAGTTAAACTAAAATTCTTGTTTTTGAAATTGAATTGTTTTTATAAATGAAATTTGTATGATTTGTTTAAATGTTTAAGTTAATGTTATTTTCAAACTTACTTGGGAAATATAAAGGAAATTTATAAATGTTTTTATTAATTAACAATTAAAGTTAAGATAATTTATTACCTTGAAATTAGAATTGTTAATTAATAATTAAGGAAAGTAATTAATGATTATTTTATATCTTAATTTAATTAATGAATTTTGTTAAGTAAAGTTTTTTTCAAGGTTAAATGAAGATAATGTTTTATCTTAAATATTAATTAAGTATAAATTAATTAAATTAATTAAGAAATTTTAAGTTAATTAATTAATTTAATTATTATTTTAAAGGGGGTTAATTAAGTGATTAATTAAGTATAATTATTAAATTACTTACTTATAATTAATTGATTTAATTAAAGTCTAATGATTAATTAAATTGTAATTATTTATTTATTTAAGCAATTAAGAGTTAATTAAAATAGTAATTAATTAATACTTAATAAAGGTTTTATTAAGTAATAATTAGGGTTTTCTTAATTAATAATTAAGAGATTATTAATCTCAAATACAAGTTAATTAAGAATTAATTAACTATTTTTAAAGATTAATTAATTATAATTATGAATTAATTAATTTGTAATTAAGGCTGTTAATTAATAATTAAATTTTATTAATTAATGATTAAGAGATGATAAATTAATTAATTAAGGTTAATTAATTGATTATAAAAGTAATTAGTGATTAATTACTTTGTATTAAAGAATTGATTAATAATTAAGGTTTATTAATTAATAGTTGAAGATAATTAATCTATTAATTGAAGATTAATTTGGTTAAAAAGTAATTAAGGAATGAATTACTCGATTATAATTGATGTGATGAGTGTGATCAAGTAAGCTAATTAATTTGTTAATTAATTAAATATGGTCACTTGATAAATGATTAAGTATGTTACTTAATAAATTTGATAAGGCAAATTACTTAAGATAAGCAATTGATAAATTACAGAGGTAATTGAGTTAAGATTAATTACTTATTGGGAAGTAATTTTAAATAAATAATTACTTGGTAAAGTAATTAAAGGTTTATTACTTGGAGTAATAAATCAAAGAATTTATGAAGTAATTAAAAATAATTAATTTCTGTTTATATTTATTAAAGTTGATTAATTTAAGCATGACTAGTTAATGTAATTAATTAAGAAATAATGTAATTAATTATAGTTAATTAATTTATGGAAGCAATTAATTAAGGTTCATTAATTGATATGATTAATAAGAATAACTAAGGATTAATTACTTGATGAAGAGTTAATTAATCAAGGTTGATTAATTAGGAATTAATTGGTTTAATTAATGTTTATTAAGCAAGATTTGTTGGGATGAAGGTAATTAATTTAATTAATTTTAAATCAATTAAGAGATGAAGTAATTAATTTAATTCACTTTAAATTAATTAGAGATTAGAGATAGTTAATTTAATTCATTTTAAATTAATTATGTTGTGATTAAGTAAATCATTGCTTATGTTGAATGTGTGACATTGATTGTTTTGAATGGATGTAATCTCAGAAATGAGATAAGTAATGTTGTGTGGTATGAATGGTTGGTTGCATTGTGATGGTAATATAGATTATCTATTGTGATAATGATGTGGATTACCTATTTTGTTATGATCATCTGTTATTTGATAATGTTGATTATCAATTATGATTTATGAATTATCTATCTGTGTGTATATAGATACTGTAATTGAATTGTTTTAAAAACTTTAAAACAACTTGGACTTAAAAGACACGCTTTGGATTTCGATGAAACCGGGATCGGGTTTCCATATTTGGATATCCAAAAATCACATCGATCCAAATTAACGTTAGGTCGCGAATCAAAGTGGAGCTTTGTGAAGACTCGAGGTGTAAAGACTATACGTCAGTATAACTCTGTGGGTGATTCTGTAATGAGTTGACGGAATAGTACTTATAGATTCAAGATGGTGGTTTAGAGTGCAAGGGTTATTGTCGTTAACTCTAAGGGTGATTCCAAAATGAGTGTAACGAGATAATGCCTTCGGTTTCGTTCGAACCCGGAACGAACTTGTATGGATTTAATGCTTTCAGAACATCGTCAGGTGGACGATGAGCATTCTAATGAAGTGTTCACTAAAGGTAATCGTAACCTCAAGCCTCATCAACCGGGAATGGCTAAAACAGGGGAGGTGCAACAAGGCTTCGTGGGTAGCCCCCACTTGAGAGTAAGATTTACCCCTGTCTAGAGGCCCCTTTATTTCGGCTGTGTGGGCGGTTGAATAGCTACATCCGCCGGGGTTGTCTTATTTGGAACTGTTCAGTAAGGAATGGTCCGGCTTTGTGTTGCAGGGGAGCGGGCGTACTCCTCGATACGGTGATCTAGGCCATGTACTGTGATGGGCGGTACCCCAGTAGCCTGCCATTGTATGGAATCCAAAATCCAATAAGTGCCAACGGTTTTGATTGTATTACCCACTTTTGTGGCTAGTAGCTGGAATTTAATGAATGTAACAATTTCGGCTATTTCATATTTATTTGAAAACGCTAGACACTATTATAATATCATCGGATTTCCTATCAAATATTTTGGTTAGCGTAAGGTAAAAACTTTTCCATGTTTATATGTGGGAAGTCTTACGTGATACCTTTTCTTTCAAAAAGGTTTTTAAAGTTAAGCAACTTTAACCGTTTACTCACACCAGACCCATGTCTGACCCAGAGTTTATTCTGTTTTTCTTAAACTCTTGGGTACTCAAATTTTTACGAGTAGCCAGGGGATTTTAGGTTGGCTTTGACGAATTCTGGAGGATCAATGGAGCAGGAGGCTTCTGCGTTTAGCTATATAGTTTTCCGCTGTGTGTTCTCTGAGTTGTTGTCTTTGAGTTGTATTGAGTTGTATAACTAGACAGGTGTTTATAACTGTCTAGTATGTGTTGTTTTAGTTGTATATCTCTGATGTATATGATACTGTGTAAAGTATTATGTGATTAATATAATTTATTCGTTCCGCTGTTCAGATTCTGATGTTGTTCCTTTCTTCTTCTCTGTCTTTTCTCTTTTCTATCTCTTTCTTTCTTAAAAATGATGCGATTTTCTGTGGTAAGAAAGTAGGGTTGTCTCATTTGGTATCAAAGCATTAGGTTGAGTGAATACCTAGGCTCTGTAGTGGTGTCTTTCTTGATAGAGCGTACTTGTAATTTTTATATATAACTATATTTTTTTACCTATCCGTTGGGTTACCAGTTCGGGTTTTCCAACATAAGTTATAAAGGTAGATGAGGTAGTGGTGTGTGTAACACAACTACCATTGGTTAGAGTTTGAATGTTTGAGATTGAAAGTGTATGTGTTGAGACTGTAGACCTATTACCGTCTCGAGTAATCCCATGTAGTTTGGTGTAAGGATTTCATTTGATCTCTGAAGGAAACCTGTTAAGGTTCGAAGTTCATCTTTGAAGTGTAAGTTTGATCGCGCTCGTGTGAGCGGATTTTTGAGAATTTGGATCTGTCGGTTAGACAGGAGTAAGTGATGATATCTTGGCAACCTAAGGAAGTAGTAGCTGCGTGATGAGATGCAGTGACTATGGATGTCTCCGGAGATGTTTTCTTTCGGGGCAAGTTTAAGGAAGTGTGTCTGCTTCGGTGTTATAGCTGAGTTCAGCAGGATGTTTGTGTTTAGTTGGAGGTCCGAGTTTCTCAAAGAACTTTGGATAAGAAGTCTTTAGCATCTAAGTTAGCGGTGTAGCTCGGGAATGTTCTATGTTTCAGCAGGAAGATCCTTTTGGCTTAGCATTTCCTGGAGGTGGAATTCAGAAGCAGCAGTGAGGATCTGTTTCTTCGATGGATTAGTTGGTCAAGGATAAATTGTTCTGATTAGTGGAGAGGGAACAATATCTTGGATATTGAATTGGTTGATCTCAAAAGTGACTTGCGATGGTTTGATGATTATCGTAGATAGTCTTTTGCTTGGATTTGTGGCATTTCTAGAAGATGTAGAAGTTATGGAATTGCTGAAGATTTTCCGGATATATCTTCAGGAAAGTTAGAGATTTTCCCGCATTAGAGATTGAGTTCTGAATCGACTTGTCAGGAATGATACCGGTGATTCAGCTAGGTAGAAGGCTGTCTTCTAGGTTGATTGTTTGGTGAAGCAGCTCTGTATTTCTTGGAACTCCTTTTGAACCTTATTTCCGAGATGTGTTGTTTAGTCTGTGCCTGTGTTCATTCGATGGGATTTTCATCTGCTCCAGATCAGAGTTGTGCCGCGAAAACAAGGTGGCTATTGTTCTTGAGTAGAAGCAACTGGAAGTTGCAGTATTTTGGATTAGATGGTTTCTTCTGAATTTATTTTTCAGAACCTGAGGCAAGTTGGCGAGTGGTTCTGTTCTATCTTTCCGGATGGGAGAAGTTGTTTCCTTCTGTTGATAGTAAAGTTTGGTTTTGATTTTGGATTGATATTGTGAGGATCAGTTTTTGAGTTGATCCAGTTGTTGTAGAGGCATCAACGAAGGTTGAGCTGATCAGGAAGGATCTGTAGGCAGCCCGGATCATCCGGGAAGTTTTGAGGTTAAGAAACAGAAGAATTTGGAATCCGAAGTTGGAGGCTTCGATGTTGTTGAAGTTTTCTCTGGAAAAGGAAGCAATAAGATTAGGTGATCTCCGAGGTATATTGGATTCTTATGAGTTTTTGTAGAGATCAGTGTTTTGGTTTGAAGAGTTGAATTTCCAGTGTGGAAGACTGAAATTCAAAATATTTCACGTGTCTCTGAGGGAGTACGTGTTTGGTCCATCACTGGTTTTGAGACCAGTAGTTCTGTGAGAGATTTAGTTGTTGAACAGTCTTGTCTGTGATCTGGTATCTTGTGTAGATTATAGATCTAGCTGAGTAGAAACTTAGTAGCTTAGTAGTATAGCTAGTTTGGGTTTAGTAGAGCGAGTATTCCTGTGTCTGTACTTGGGAAACTCGAGATAATTTTAGGAAGATTATCCGGATCTATGTCCGGATAGCTAGTATTATTTATTTGACTGAATTGGTGTTTTTGTTTGTTTGATTTATAGTGTATGGCTGTTATGAATGTTTGAATTGGTTGAAAAAAAAATTAAACTTTAGATTATCTTTGTTTTAAATTTCGAGGACGAAATTCTGTTAAGGGGGGAGGATTGTAATATCCCGGAATTTCCAGGAGTTTAAAATGCTGATAATCTCTTAAATTTAATTATTTGAAATTGATAAATTGTTATTTTCAAAGGTAAATAACAAAGTAATAATAATATAATGTTTTAATTTTGGTTATAAATTGGTTCTAAAATAAGAATAATTATTTTATTATGTAAATAAATTCTAAATATATTTATTGTTTTCAAAATTGATAAGTGTGTTTAAATATATTTATTTCTGTGTATTTTAAATTGATTTTAAAATAGGATAAATTATTTATAAAAATGAGCATATTTAAAAATTGATATTTTATTTATTTAAATTGATTTTTAGATTTGAATTTTTAAAATTTGACTTTGAATTAAATTTGAATTCGAAGAAATACATACATCTTAAATAAAATAATATATATGGTTTGGTTTTAAATTACATAGATAATGTTTTTAATTAAAAATAAGATTTTTTTTATTTCTTTTATAGAAATTTATCTATAGAAATTTTATTTGTATTTATCTAATAAAATAAATACAAGGCTTTTGAAATAGCATTTTTAAAATGAGTTTGCAATGTTTTATAATTTTATTTAAATTATATTTGGTTCATTCTTTTCAAAGATTGTATTTTATATAAATTTAGCATACATTTATAAATGTATAAGTGCATTTGTTTATTAGATATTTAATTAGAAAGTATTTTTCAAATTAAGAAAAACATATTTTTTCATTAGGAAAATTAATTTAAAAAGGCTTTTAAATTTCTTTTAGAATAAAATTTAGTAAGAAGTGACAAATGTTTAGTTCTATATGTTAACAAGTGCTAAAATATTATGGAAATTGAGACAAGTGTCCATTTTCTTTTTAATTTTCTTTTTAATCTAATAAAATATGAAAATTTCTATTTAAAACACCATTTCCTCCATCTTTCTTTTTCTTTAAAAAAAACTTTGTTTCATTTCTAAAAAGAAACTTGAATCATCAGCAACACTCAACCACCAAAAATCAGAGACACTCCTCAATTCAAACCATGTTCAAAAACCTGAAACATTTAATCTCTGCTTACCCAAAAATCTGGAACAATGCCTAAATCAAAACCTTCTTCAATTCAAAATCTGCAGTCTGTTTTCAAAATTTCAAGTTGATGCAAGTTTCAAAGCTCCAGTTTTAAAAAGCTTCAAGCTCAAGTGTTTCCAAGTTTTTCAAAATGCAATCTGAAAAGCAATTTTAAAGGGCTGTGGGCATTTCTGTTTTAAGGCTTCAGGTTCAAGTCTTTTGCAACTTCCAGTGCATCTTCAAAACCTCTGCTCTTCTTCTAAATAAAAGTGAGTAAACCCTTTTATTTAAAATTTAGTAAATAAATCAAGTTGCTTGGAAAAATTCTGGTTGAATATGCTCTGCATTGTTATGAAAATATAAGTGTAGAATCTGAATTTATTTGATTGTTAATGAATGTGCATGTCTCACCTGTCTTGCCCTACCTGTTCCTGTTACAGGATTATCATGTTTAAACAAATTTCAAGTTGCTCTTCCTCTGATTTCATTTAGGCTTTGACCTTCAAACATTGAATGTTTGTGTCAGCTTAAATTTAATACTAAAAATTAATTTAAGTAAAAGGATTTAGCAACTCATCTGGAAAATGAAATCTTCATAAAAATTCTTTTAAACAAGACAAATTTTGTTACTTTAATTTACAGTTTCAAGTTTATAACTTGAATCTATTCTGAAGTTTAGGATTTTTAAAATCAAAATTAAGATTTGAATAAAGTAAGGTGTAAGAAAATGAGTATTGTCTGGATATTGGGTTTTTGCAAAAATTAGTTGATTTATGCATCCAGAATGATTGAGATTCTTGATGGAGCTAGGTGAAGCATCAGAGAGTGTAGCAAAAATAGTTGAAGTATTTTTAAATCACTATGAAGTTTGATTTTGCCAGAGATTGATTTTTAACCTAGTTTTTGGGGTCTGCTGTAAATTGGCTACTGCATCTTCAAAATTGCATCGAGTTGTATGAATTTGTGGGAGGATGATGTGCGGTGAGTCAACATCTCATGGCCGGAGTGGTGGTGATTTTAGATGATCGGAGGCGATGGTTCAGGGGAATGTTCTGATGGTATTTTGGGGTCAGATCGACCAGGGTGCTCGATTTTGAATCGGGGTAGATGTTGGAGTTTGGTTGGTCGTGGAGGCTTGTAGGGTGGTAGAATGACTTGTCGGAGGTGTCGACGTTGGTCAGAATGGATCCGGCACCGGTGCAGGTTGCACGGAGGTGGGTTGATGTCAGTGGGTGTGTTTTGTTTGGGATTGTTTGTTTTCTCGAAGCAGGTCTCGGGTAGTAGGGGAGATAGCTCGGGGAGGAACTCGCGTGATCTCTGGGGTTTTGTGTGCAGTATTTAGTTTTAAATTTAAACAGTTTCTAAAATTTTAAAATCAAATTTGTTTTAAGAATAAAGAAGAAAATAAGATGTGCTTTGTTTTCTTAGATTCCTGTAAACATGGGTTGAACCCAAACTAAAATGTTCAACAAAAATTTCAAATTTAAATAAGTAAGTTTTAAACTTTAGATAGTTTAAGTTAAACTAAAATTCTTATTTTTGAAATCGAATTGTTTTTATAAATGAAATTTGTATGATTTGTTTAAATGTTTAAGTTAATGTTATTTTCAAACTTACTTGGGAAATATAAAGGAAATTTATAAATGTTTTTATTAATTAACAATTAAAGTTAAGATAATTTATTAACTTGAAATTAGAATTGTTAATTAATAATTAAGGAAAGTAATTAATGATTATTTTATATTTTAATTTAATTAATGAATTTTGTTAAGTAAAGTTTTTTTCAAGTTTAAATGAAGATAATGTTTTATCTTAAATATTAATTAAGTATAAATTAATTAAATTAATTAAGAAATTTAAAGTTAATTAATTAATTTAATTATTATTTTAAAGGGGGTTAAATAAGTGATTGATTAAGTATAATTATTAAATTAATTACAAATAATTAATTGATTTAATTAAGGTCTAATGATTAATTAAATTGTAATTACTTATTTATTTAAGTAATTAGGAGTTAATTAAAATAATAATTAATTAATGCTTATTAAAGGTTTTATTAAGTAATAATTAGGGTTTTTTAATTAATAATTAAGAGATTATTAATCTCAAATACAAGTTAATTAAGAATTAATTAACTATTTTTAAAGATTAATTAATTGCAATTATGAATTAATTTATTTGTAATTAAGGTTGTTAATTAATAATTAAATTTTATTAATTAATGATTAAGAGATGATTAATTAATTAATTAAGGTTAATTAATTAATTATAAAAGTAATTAGTGATTAATTACTTTGTACTAAAGAATTGATTAATAATTAAGGTTTATTAATTAATAGTTGAAGATATTTAATCTATTAATTGAAGATTAATTTGGTTAAAAAGTAATTAAGGAATGAATTACTCGATTATAATTGATGTGATGAGTGTGATCAAGTAAGCTAATTAATTTGTTAATTAATTAAATATGGTCACTTGATAAATGATTGAGTATGTTAATTAATAAATTTGATAAGGCAAATTACTTAAGATAAGTAATTGATAAATTACAGAGGTAATTGAGTTAAGATTAATTACTTATTGGGAAGTAATTTTAAATAAATAATTACTTGGTAAAGTAATTAAAGGTTTATTACTTGGAGTAATAAATCAAAGAATTTATGAAGTAATTAAAAGTAATTTAGAATAATTAATTTTTGTTTATATTTATTAAAGTTGATTAATTAAAGTTGATTAATATAAGCATGACTAATTAATGTAATTAATTAAGAAATAATGTAATTAATTATAGTTAATTAATTTATGGAAGCAATTAATTAAGGTTCATTAATTGATATGATTAATAAGAATAACTAAGGATTAATTACTTGATGAAGAGTTAATTAATCAAGGTTGATTAATTAGGAATTAATTGGTTTAATTAATGTTTATTAAGCAAGATTTGTTGGGATGAAGGTAATTAATTTAATTAATTTTAAATCAATTAAGAGATGAAGTAATTAATTTAATTCACTTTAAATTAATTAGAGATTAGAGATAGTTAATTTAATTCATTTTAAATTAATTATGTTGTGATTAAGTAAATCATTGCTTATGTTGAATGTGTGACATTGATTGTTTTGAATGGATGTAATCTCAGAAATGAGATAAGTAATGTTGTGTGGTATGAATGGTTGGTTGCATTGTGATGGTAATATAGATTATCTATTGTGATAATGATGTGGATTACCTATTTTGTTATGATCATCTGTTATTTGATAATGTTGATTATCAATTATGATTTATGAATTATCTATCTGTGTGTATATAGATACTGTAATTGAATTGTTTTAAAAACTTTAAAACAACTTGGACTTAAAAGACACGCTTTGGATTTCGATGAGACCGGGATCGGGTTTCCATATTTGGATATCCAAAAATCACATCGATCCAAATTAACGTTAGGTCGCGAATCAAAGTGGAGCTTTGTGAAGACTCGAGGTGTAAAGACTATACGTCAGTATAACTCTGTGGGTGATTCTGTAATGAGTTGACGGAATAGTACTTATAGATTCAAGATGGTGGTTTAGAGTGCAAGGGTTATTGTCGTTAACTCTAAGGGTGATTCCAAAATGAGTGTAACGAGATAATGCCTTCGGTTTCGTTCGAACCCGGAACGAACTTGTATGGATTTAATGCTTTCAGAACATCGTCAGGTGGACGATGAGCATTCTAATGAAGTGTTCACTAAAGGTAATCGTAACCTCAAGCCTCATCAACCGGGAATGGCTAAAACAGGGGAGGTGCAACAAGGCTTCGTGGGTAGCCCCCACTTGAGAGTAAGATTTACCCCTGTCTAGAGGCCCCTTTATTTCGGCTGTGTGGGCGGTTGAATAGCTACATCCGCCGGGGTTGTCTTATTTGGAACTGTTCAGTAAGGAATGGTCCGGCTTTGTGTTGCAGGGGAGCGGGCATACTCCTAAGTACGGTGACCTAGGCCACGTACTGTGACGGGCGGTACCCCAGTAGCGCTGCCATTGTATGGAATCCAAAATCCAATAAGTGCCAACGGTTTTGATTGTATTACCCACTTTTGTGGCTAGTAGCGGGAATTTAATGAATGTAACAATTTCGGCTGTTTCATATTTATTTGAAAACCATAGACACTATTATAATATCATCGGATTTCCTATCAAATGTTTTGGTTAGCGTAAGGTAAAATCTTTTCCATGTTTATATGTGGGAAGTCTTACGTGATACCTTTTCTTTCAAAAAGGTTTTTAAAGTTAAGCAACTTTAACCGTTTACTCACACCAGACCCATGTCTGACCCAGAGTTTATTCTGTTTTTCTTAAACTCTTGGGTACTCAAATTTTTACGAGTAGCCAGGGGATTTTAGGTTGGCTTTGACGAATTCTGGAGGATCAATGGAGCAGGAGGCTTTTGCGTTTAGCTATATAGTTTTCCGCTGTGTGTTCTCTGAGTTGTTGTCTTTGAGTTGTATTGAGTTGTATAACTAGACAGGTGTTTATAACTGTCTAGTATGTGTTGTTTTAGTTGTATATCTCTGATGTATATGATACCGTGTAAAGTATTATGTGATTAATATAATTTATTCGTTCCGCTGTTTAAATTCTGATGTTGTTCCTTTCTTCTTCTCTGTCTTTTCTCTTTTCAATCTCTTTCTTTCTTAAAAATGATGCGATTTTCTATGGTAAGAAAGTCGGGTCGTCTCAATATTCCAGACCAACATATGAAGATGTCCCTTTGGATGATCAAAGTCAAATATTTGGCATTTAATACAACTTGCCATTACAGCACAAAAACAGAATCAAAACACAATGGAAAATAGATATATAGCTCCTACTAGCTAGATTGCCTCATGCATATCTCTGGAAGCTTATTCGCTTAAAGGGGACCCTAAAAGCCCTTACTCTCAACCTAATCAAATGAGTACCTGAGAATTTAAGGGGAAAAGAAAAACTTCGGGTCAGGAAAAAATCTAATGTGATAATAATCTACCATCTCAAACCAATAGATATCTATTGAGACCACGCCGTTGTGTGGAATGGGTTCCCCCTCACTAGTACCCAATTAAACATCTTAATCATATACCGTTTTCCTGCATCCACAACATTTATAACAAAATAATATGATAGTGTATAAACATGTTTTATGTAACGGATTACCTATCCTCCATTTATTAGACTACCCATCTAAGTTCTTATTGACTACCTGGCCTATATTAATGTGGACTACCCATTCCACATTTTATTTTACTTAAACTAATGTGGACTATCCATCTCACATTTTATCATTTATACCGATGCAGACTATCAATCTCACATCTCATAGTTTTTCTAGGATGACTATATACCCTTAAATTAACCAATTAGAGATTATCCATCTCCAGCATGATGTAGACTATCCATCATACATCCTATACTTTTCCTAGGATGACTATAAACACATCAGTTGGCCATTTAATTCATGTTGTCCACGTGTTTCTATTTATCCCATATTACCCACATTTTTAACTTAATCAACGTTAACACATGTTCAACATTAATCCATGCTATCCATATGTATAACTTATTTCTATTGCTGTCCTTAATTAAGTTATTTCCTCTTAATTATTTAAATTTCATGGTAATATACATTGGTAACCCTAAAATATTTCATGTCAAACTCATTAAGATATACCTTAGTGTCCTTAAGGTTCGAAGTTAAAATTTTGCAACAAATGGCTCTCCGCCGTTTATAAGCTCGATGTGTATTTGCATCGACATCCACCTCATATCGATGTAAAAGCATAAGGCTTTGTCCCAATTCAAACTCGAAGACTATGTAGGATTGATTTCACCCAAGAGGAGGGGTGAATAGAGTGATACTATTAATTATAAAAATTTAATGCGGGATATATAAAATAATTGCAGCACTGATTACAACAGAATAATAGCAGCACGGAAAATGGCAGAATATAAAAACAGAAAATAGAATGCATAGATTTACCCAGCTTAAGCAAAACCCTGCTTACATGCTTCCCCGAAGGTTTCTACTAGAAATTAAGTAGTCAGATGCTTACACACATAAACTCGTGACACCCGGTATCGACTAACCTAACTCTACGCTCAAAACCCTACCACAACTCAGCCACTGAATTGCGAATTCTCATACTACACCACCGTAGTTCGTCTCCTAGTCACACGACTAGAATTTACAAAACCTTAAAAATAAAATACAGATAAAAACTATTAAAAACTCAAAACCCTAATTTTTAAATATTAAGCCCAATAAAAAATTTAAAGAATCCAGCTCAATTAAAAGTGAATCCCATATTTTTATACTATCTTCGGCCCGGTATCCTTGCGTTGAGAAAATATGGCTGCTTCCTTTAGCTCATTCGTTCCTCTTTCATTTTTTAGGGATTTGCGATTTGAAGTCATCGCTTTGAAATGATGCTTCAATTGAGATCTGAATTGATGGTTGCTTTGTTCTACATCGGCTCCTTCAACTTGTCGAGCGTATATACTTGGTTGAAAATTTGTAAGTGATATTCCTTTTTGATTTCGATTGTGCTCGGCTATGATTCGAGTTATATGATTTATTCTTCTCTATTGTTACTTGAACTCGAATGATTTTTTAGGCCGATGATGGTTTGGGTTAAATAGGGTTTAATGCCCTAAATTTTCGTTTGTTTGATATTTTGCTCGGCCATTTGATTTAGCTTGAATGTTGGTGATTTCTTTAGACTTGTTCAAGTCGTATATTATTATTGCTTGATTATCACGGCTTGTTTGATTTTGACTTGTTCAATTTCTTGGCCACCACGGTTTTGAATTCTCTGATTAAACCTGACTTTGGTTCCGTGAATTTTTCTTGTGATATATTTATTATCGGCACTTGACATTATGATAATATTTTTGACTTTTACTTCATTCAACCAAATACAGCTTCTTGTGAATTTTATTGTTGATTTCGACCTGATGCTTGAAATTATGTGTGATATTGATCTGAGTTTCATTGCTTGCATATCCATCACTACACTGCGTATTGATCACTGTCACTTTCTCTTGCTCTATTCACTTCGAGTTGTCTATGTTTATACACATCTCTAATTGTATACCATTGTTCATTGTTTTGTTGCATTGTGTGGTGAGTTGCTTGTACATGCCGAGCCACTGTTTTTGATCTGGTTCATCTATATGCTCCAATGTTGAACTGTACTGGTTTTGAAGCTTGTGCACACTCGAGTTTGAATTTGTCATCATGTCATTGCAGTTGAAACTTTGATCTGTTGTATACATGTATATATGTATGTTTGAGTTGAGTTAAGTTTGTATTCATATGCTTGCATTAGGACTCGACTATGTCCTCTGTACTTGTATTCAGTTTAGCTGCCGTCTCATTGTGCATTGTGTACTTGTAGTCTTTGGTTCAGGTTGCATAGCATATTGAACTGGTGTATGCTTTGTTTGCATTGAGTTGATGTGCTCTAACTTGATTTTTATTCTTCTATACACAAATGTGTTTTAGTTGTCACTACTCGGATCAATCCATATCATTATGCATATGTATATTGCATCATTGTATCCTACTTTATATAAGAAATGTTGATCCACTTACTAGTTTGAACTATTGTGTTCAATAACCTGGTCTGTGCAGTTATGTTCGTGCATTTAGTTGAACTTCAAGTACATATTCATGTTATATGTCGCAGTCCAGCATGCTTGAAGTTTTGACATATTGATTTGTGTTGCATGCACCTGAGTTGAATCTTATAGCTCAGGTTTGACCTTGGGCTGATATCGAGACTTAATATTTATTTCACTTGAGTTGAACCCGACTTTTGATTTGGGCTTGACCTTGTGCTCCGCTGTCCCTGCAATTTTATCAAGTGTATATTGGTGTGCACGACCTTGTGGAATGTAAGGTGATACATTGTGCATGTTACAAGTTGTTCGTGTATGATGAATTCAAAATAAATGACGACGAACGACCCAAATGACTGAGGCAAATAACATTTTCAAAATACACATTTTATTTTACACTGCATAAATATTTCTTTTTCAATTTTACTGTGTCAGTGTGTATTTTGCAGATAACTCAAATGCCGGATTCAAGCTGGAATAGAGTTGAAGATAAATAAGAGCGAATGAGTGAAATGTATTGAGGTGCAAATGTAAATGGAAAATTGCGATGTAATCAAAATTGTATTGTTATCAAACATTGTATATATATAATAAGAGCTCATATTTGTACTATTCAAAATTGTAATAAAATATTTGTTTGAATAAAATATCCGTTTGAATTTAAATTCTGTGTTATTTATTTTATTCAGTAAATATTTATTAAATACATTTAAATGAATATATATATATATGTTTATTATCATCAAACAAAAATCATATACTGGCATATTCAACAATCTCCCCCTTTTGATGATAACAAACATATATTTAAGATTTTGAATTTATTAAATGTATTTGATCATTCAATTTGCTCCCCTATTTGAATGCTCCCTCTCTACAACAAAGCTCCCCCTTCATATATGCATGAAATAAATAATAATATGTAAATGAGCCTAGATGCAAATAGAAAATACAAAATAAAATATTTGACCTTTATTTGTCAAAATCTTAACTTTTCTCTCCCCCTTTTGTTATCAGCAAAAGAGTAATAGTGTTAGAAAAATAAATATATAGTGGTAGACATTAATACAATTTTAATACTCAATTGGGTATAAATATTAAATTTCAATAAAAAATCAAACAAAATCATAAATATTCTATTAGGCACATATTCCACTTTAGAATGATAGGGATTATGCAAAACCATATAACTGTGTCTATTTGTGGTATATTTATATTAGGAATTTGAATATTTACTAACCATGCATAACCGTTAGGACTTTTAAATGAGATTAGTAGTATTCCAAATTTTTAAAAGAAAATTAAATGAATTCGAGTATCTTCTAACCACGCATAACTGTGAGGACTTTTAAATGAGATTAGAATCAATTTGTCTATTTAATCAATCAATTTTGATATGCGTTCCAGACATGCATAACCGTGATGTAACATTCCCGAATTTTAACCAAGTTTAATTTGACAATTAATTTAATTTTGGAATTAAACTGTGAATTTATTTGTGAATTAATTAGAAAATTTCTAGAATAAATAAAATTTTAGATTTTAAATAGAGTTTTGGTTTGAAATTTAAGGATAAGAATTTTATAAATAAAAATTGGATTTAAAAATAAATATATTAGAAATAAATTGAATTTTAAAATTTTATTAGAATTTGTTTCTAATTATTTAAAAATGCATTATAATTTAAAAATGATTTTTGAATTTGATATAACAAATTTTTCCAAGGCAAATTAAAATGAAACTCTAATATATTTATTTATGTGTAGTTAAATTTTAAAATTATTTATCTTTAAAGATTATAATAGAAAGTATAATATAAAGTTATACTTAAAATATTATTTGTAGTCTTTAACACCTAATAAAAGTTTGAATATTGTTTTATAAAACTAAATTAAGATTGAATGTGAAAAACAATTGAAGTAAATTTTATTTGCGCAAATGTTAATATATATAAAGATGAAAGCATAAACATTTTTAAAATAAAGGCACGTGTTAACATATGAAATTTTATTTGCATAAAGGGTTAAAATAAAATTCATAAAATAATTTGAATTAAGGATATAAACACAAATTTGTTCACATTGAACATTTGTAAAGAAAAAAATGGTAAAGAATTACAAGTGTTAAACTAAGTGTAATTAAATGAACAAGTGGCATTGATTTTAATTAAATCTTATATTGAAGAATATAAAAAATAAACTACATTCTTCTTTTCTCAAATCTAAAATAAGAAAAGAAAACAAAAATCAAAAATCATCTCAATATCAAAATAGAAACAAAGATCAAAAACTAAACTAGAGCAGATTTTAAAATTCAAAGAAATAAATCTTCAAAATAGCAATTCAAAATCTTCAAAGCCTAGAAATGTAGCCTGTAATCAAGCAAAACAGGAACAAGCTTCAGGATTTAGAATTAAAGTTGCAAATCAATTTACAAATCTGGAAAAGCAAGATGCAAATCAAAATTTAAATAGCAAGCAAAACAAATCAATTTGCAAGCTTCAGATCAAACTCAAGGTTTAGTTTCAAAACCTGAGCAACTCAAAGATAAATCAATTCAACAATATCTTCAACAAATTCAAAGATCAAAACAATTCTCTGATTCCAGTTCCAGGCCAAAATCTGTTCCTTTGTCCTCTGTTTCAAAATTAAAAAGGTGAGCAAACTTTCTTCTATCAATCCCTATGTCTTGATTGATGTGGCTGATGCTCGAACATGTTATGAAATTGTTGTCTAGTTGTTAAAATATGTCCGAATGTATATAGTTAATGTTGTGCATGTCTGGCAACAGAAACATAAATGTCTCTGTTCTAAAATTCTACAGGTTTTAAACCTATTAAAGAAAAAAAAATTGAATCCTTCATCTCTGATTTATTGTAGGCTTCATGATCTAAATAAAGTGTGTTTGTATCATCAAGAATTAGGGCTAAATAAATATTTTTGGGAAAATTGAATTTAGTTCATCAGGAAAACTTAAAATATACAGTGAAATCATATGTATGTCCAAAATTTGATGATTATAAAATTGGGTTTTGATTACATAACTAGATTCGAATTACAAAACGATGAATTTTAATGCAAGTTTCAAGATTTTTACATCTGTATATAGTGCGCGTTTTTGAGTTGAACGGAAAAGCTTTTTTCGTCAACTACCGATGATCGTGGGATCTAGAGTCATTGGGGTTAGAGCTGGAGAAGGCCGGGGTATCGGGAAATCTTAGAAAAATGTTCATATATTTTTCTGATATTCAGAATGGTCGTGGAACGGTGGAGTAGGGTTTAAGATCCTATTTTATTCACTGTTGGAATTGAGGAAATGGCATCGTCGTGGTGAACCGGAATAGCTCGGAGGAAGTGGGATCGAAGCATCATGTCGTGATGCATCTCGAGTTGGGTAGACGAGATTCCAGGTGATTAAAGTAGGAGATGCAAGGTGATTTGATGGCTGGGTTCTGCTCCAGGAAATGATCGAATAGCCAGATTTCGATTTCGAGGTGGTACTGGGTTTTTGGGTAGTGGAGGCGGTCGTGCTTGGTAACGGCGACTTGCCGGCGATGGTGCGAGGGCAGGAATGCTTGCGTTTGTACTTGTGCATGCACGTGCGAAGCTGTGCACCTGGGCATGATGATGGATTGGGGAAGGAAGGGAATACTCGGGTTCATCCTGAAGAAAATGGCGAAACAACTCGAAGCAGATGGGTTGTGGGTTGGCTCGGGAACAAGCTCGGGTGAAACAAGTTTTTTTTCTCGGGTCATTTGATTTGGGGCAAAACAGTTTCAAATTTTAAAAGAAAATTAAGTTTTTCTTTGAAACAATTTTTGTTTAAACAGATTTTTTTTGTAAATAATAAATGTTAACCCAGTTTTAAATTAGTCAAGAATGTTTTTAAATAAAATTGTTTTAAATTAACCAAGCTTTAAAATGTTTTGAAATCATACATGACTTTTATTTTTAAAGTTTATTTTAAATAAACTTAATAATCTTACAGATGTTTTAATTATTAATTAACTTTAAAAGTCTAAGTTAATTTATTTGTTAAAGGAAATTAATTACTTAAAGTTAATTTCTTAATGAAAATAATTAAGGTAAATTAATGATTTATAGATTGATTAATCAAGTGTTTAAAGGTTAATTAATTAAGGATAATTAATTAATGTAATTAAGGTAATTAAATTAAGAACTAATTAATTAATTAAAGGTTAGTTAATTAATAGAAGTAATTGATTAATGGTAAAAATTAATTAAGTAATTAGGAATAATTACTTATTTGAATTAATTAGGATTAATTAATTAAATGATAATTAATTAAGGGTTAATTAAATGATTTATTAAATGATTAATTAATTAAGGATAATTAATTACGGGTAATTAATTAATTAAGATTAATTCTTTAATAATTAAAGGTTAATTAATTCATTAATTAAGGTTAATTAATAAATAATTAAAGGATGATTAATTAACATAAACTGTAATTAATTAATGTTTATCAACCAAAATTATTGATTAATCTGTTTTCAATTAATCAGATGATCAATTAAACTTATTTATGGATGATTGTATTCCATTGAATGCTGTGAATTGTTTTGTCGTCTCTACTGCGATTTGAATTGTTTTAATTCAAGCTGTGACGAATGTAATTTGTTTATCTATAATGCATTTGTATTATCTATCTGTGATTCTGTGTATATAGATAAGCGTTATAGGATTATACCGCTTATCGATATTGGTGTGATTATATCTGTAATGATTGATGATGTTGCACTATTGGGTAAAACCCCCTGACTACACTATACACACACAAATATGGATTACACGTGGAAATTGGTCAAGTCATAGATTTTTAAAATAGTTTTAAAATTGAATCTTTGAATCCAAATGGTTTTGGAAATGATTTGGGTTAATGTGAAAAGTTTGAAAAGGTGTTTTCAAAGACAAAGGTTATTTTGAATAACTAAATAAAGTTTTGAAATTTTATTTACGATTGATAGCTTCCTGGATTCGATCGTGCGAAAGAATTTTCAAAGGACTAAAACTGGAAGATGATCAGATGCGATTGATAGCTTCCTGGAAACTCCAGGAAGAGGCTTTAGCTTGGTGGGAAATAGTTACTGTGGATGAGCCGGTGGATGAACTCACTTGGAGTCGTTTCAAGGAAGTGTTTGAGCAGCGATATATGCCGTCTGTTGGTATCTCTTGAATGTACCAGGAGTTCACGGATTTGAAGCAGGGAAGTTTATCGTTTGAGAAGTACTTGAACAAATTCAACGAATTATCTCGATTTAGTCCATAGTTGGTGAATACACCTTTGAAAAGGAATGAAAAGTTTATTCGGGGAATGAGCAAGAAGTTTCAGGAGAGGATGACTACTCACGTAAAAGAATGTTTTTCTGAATTGATCGATATGGGTTATAGATACGATACTCTGGATAAGCAAGAAGTTCCGGAGGAGAATGGGAATAAAAGAAATTCAAAGTGGAGGAAAAGGAAGTTTGGCGGAAAGAAACCAAGGAGAGGCAAAAATAAAAAGGTGAAAGATGTTACTTGTCTCAATTGCTTGGAGAAAGGTCATTACTCGGACAAATGTGAGAACCCCTGGATGCAAGGAATGAGAGAGCCATTTATGAAGCCAGAACAGGAATCTAGGGAATGCTATTACTGTCGCAAGCAGGGACATAGGATCAAGGATTGCCCAGCAAAGAAGCAAGCTCTAGTAGCGAGGGTGTCTGCAATCAAAGATGATTCTTCCACCTCAAAGGCTGATAAAGGAAAAGGAATTTTAGAAGGTAACCTTTTCGTTTATGATAAAAAATTTCAAGTTTGTTCGACATAGGAGATATACATAGTTTTATTTCTTAGCTAATCAGTTAAATCTTGAATCTGAAATCGTAGTCGAATCTATTTCTATCTATTTCATTGGGTTCGATATATTCTACGAATGGTTAGTTATCCCATCGAACTAACCAATACCCCTGTATATTTCGTTGACCTGAATAACCCAAGTATTTCGTAAAGTGTGGAATGAGTTGGTTCTCATATCTATTGTTGATATTCTGATTTGGTAAGCCAAATGCAGAATAGATATTTTTCTATCTTTTATCTATTCTTTGTTGTCTCTCTGGCAAATTTCGAGGACGAAATTTTCTTAAGGGGGAATCTGTAACATTCCCGAATTTTAACCAAGTTTAATTTGATAATTAATTTAATTTTGGAATTAAATTGTGAATTTATTTGTGAATTAGTTAGAAAATTTCCAAAATAAATAATTTTTTTAGATTTTAAATAGAATTTTGGTTTGAAATTTAAGGATAAGAATTTTATAAATAAAAATTGGATTTAAAAATAAATATATTAGAAATAAATTGAATTTGAAAATTTTATAAGAATTTGTTTCTAATTATTTAAAAATGCATTATAATTTAAAAATGATGTTTGAATTTGATATAATAAATTTTTCCAAGGCTAATTAAAATGAAACTCTAATATATTTATTTATGTGTAGTTAAATTTTAAAATATTTATCTTTAAAAGATTATAATAGAAAGTATAATATAAAGTTATACTTAAAATATTATTTGTAGTGTTTAACACCTAGTAAAAGTTTGAATGTTGTTTAAAAAACTAAATTAAGATTGAATGTGAAAAACAATTTAAATAAATTTTATTTGCGCAAATGTAAATATATATAAAGATGAAAGCATAAACATTTTTAAAATAAAGGCACGTGTTAACATATGAAATTTTATTTGCATAAAGGGTTAAAACAAAATTCATAAAATAATTTGAATTAAGGATATAAACACAAATTTGTTCACATTGAACATTTGTAAAGAAAAAATGGTAAAGAATTACAAGTGTTAAACTAAGTGTAATTAAATAAACAAGTGGCATTGATTTTAATTAAATCTTATATTGAAGAATAAAAAAACTACATTCTTCTTTTCTCAAATCTGAAATAAGAAAAGAAAACAAAAATCAGAAATAATCTCGATATCAAAATAGAAACAAAGTCAAAAACTTGAACTAGAGCAGATTTTAAAATTCAAAGCAATCTTCAAAACAACAATTCAAAATCTTCAAAGCCTGGAAATGTAGCTTGTAATCAAGCAAAGCAGGAATAAGCTTCAGAATTCAGAATTAAAGTTGCAAATCAATTTACAAACCTGGAAAAGCAAGATGCAAATCAAAATTAAAATAGCAAGCAAAACAAATCAATTTGCAAACTTCAGATCATACTTAGGGTTCAGTTTCAAAACCTGAGAAACTCAAAGATAAATCAATTCAACAACATCTTCAACAAATTCAAAGATCAAAAAATTCTCTGATTCCAGTTCCAGGCCAAAATCTGTTCCTTTGCCCTCTGTTTCAAAATTAAAAAGGCGAGCAAACTTTCTTCTATCTATCCCTATGTCTTGATTAATGTGGCTGATGCTCGAACATGTTATGAAATTGTTGTCTAGTTGTTAAAATATGCCTGTATGTATATAGTTTATGCTGTGCATGTCTAGGAACAGAAACATAAATGTCTCTGTTCTAAAATTCTATAGGTTTTAAACCTATTAAAGAAAAAAAATTTGAATCCTTCACCTCTGATTTATTGTAGGATTCATGATCTAAATAAAGTGTGTTTGTATCATCAAGAATTAGGGCTAAAAAATATTTTTCGGAAAATTGAATTTAGTTTATCAGGAAAACTTAAAATATACAGTGAAATCATATATATGTTCAAAATTTGATGATTATAAAATTATGTATTGATTACATAACTAGATTCCAATTACAAAACGATGAATTTTAATGCAAGTTTCAAGATTTTTAGATCTGTACATCGTGCGCATTTTCGAGTTGAACGGAAAAGCTTTTTTGGTCAACTGCCGATGATCGTGGGATCTGGAGTCGTTGGGGTTAGAGCTGGAGAACGCTGGGGTATCGGGAAATCTTGGAAAAATGTTCATACATTTTTCTGATGATCAGAATGGTCGTGGAACGGAGGAGTAGGGTTTAAGATCCTATTTTGGTCACCGTTGGAATTGAGGAAATGGCATCGTGAACTGGAATGGCTCGGGGGAAGTAGGATCGAAGCATCATGTCGTGATGCATCTTGAGTTGGGTAGACGAGATTCCAGGTGATCAATGTAGGTGATCCAAGGTGATTTGATGGCTGGGTTCTGTTCCAGGAAATGATCAAATAGCTAGATTTCGATTTCGAGGTGGTACTGGGTTTCTGGGTAGTGGAGGTGGTCGTGCTTGGTAACGGCGACTTGCCGGCGATAGTGGCGAGGGTAGGAACGCCTGCGTTCGTATTTGTGTATGCACGCACGAAGCTGTGCACTTGGGCATGATGATGGATTGGGGAAGAAAGGGAATACTCGGGTTCGTCCCGAAGATGATGGCGAAACAACTCGAAGCAGATGGGTTGTGGGTTGGCTCGGGAACAAGCTCGGGCGAAACAAATTTTTTTCTCGGGTCATCTGATTTGGGGCAAAACAGTTTCAAATTTTAAAAGAAAATTAATTTTTTTCTTTGAAACAATTTTTGTTTAAACAGATTTTTTTTTGCAAATAATAAATGTTAATCCAGTTTTAAATTAGTCAAGAACGTTTTTAAATAAAGTTGTTTTAAATTAACCAAGCTTTAAAATGTTTTGAAATTATACATGACTTTTATTTTTAAAGTTTATTTTAAATAAACTTAATAATCTTACAAATGTTTTAATTGTTAATTAACTTTAAAAGTCTTAGTTAATTTATCTATTAAAGGAAATTAATTACTTAAAGTTAATTTCTTAATGAAAATAATTAAGGTAAATTAATGATTTAAAGATTGATTAATCAAGTGTTTAAAGGTTAATTAATTAGGGATAATTAATTAATGTAATTAGAGTAATTAAATTAAGAAGTAATTAATTAATTAAAGGCTAGTTAATTAATAAAAGTAATTGATTAATGGTAAAAGTTAATTAAGTAATTAGGAATAATTACTTATTTTGAATTAATTAGGATTAATTAATTAAATGATAATTAATTAAGGGTTAATTAAATGATTAATTAATTAAGGATAATTAATTAAGGGTAATTAATTAATTAAGATTAATTCTTTAATAATCAAAGGTTAATTAATTCATTAATTAAGGTTAATTATTAAATAATTAAAGGATAATTAATTCACATAAACTGTAGTTAATTAATGTTAATCAACCAGAAATAGTGATTAATCTGGTTTCAATTAATCAGATGATCAATTAACCTTATTTATGGATGATTGTATTCTATTGAATGCCGTGAATTGTTTTGTCATCTCTACTGTGTTATGCTTTGTGATTTGAATTGTTTTAATTCAAGCTGTGATGAATGTAATTTATTTATCTATAATGCATTTATATTATCTATCTGTGATTTTGTGTATATAGATAAGCGTTATAGGATTATACCGCTTATCGATATTGTTGTGATTGTATCTGCAATGACCGATGATGTTGCACTATTGGGTAAAACCCCTGTACTACACTATACAAACACAAATATGGATTGCACGTAGAAAGGTCATTACTCGGACAAATGTAAGAACCCCTGGATGCAAGGAATGAGAGAGCCATTTATGAACCCAGAATAGGAATCTAGGGAATGCTATTACTGTCGCAAGCAGGGACATAGGATCAAGGATTGCCCAGTAAAGAAGCAAGCTCTAGTAGCGAGGGTGTCTGCAATCAAAGATGATTCTTCAACCTCAAAGGCTGATAAAGGAAAAGGAATTTTAGAAGGTAACCTTTTCGTTTATGATAAAAAATTTCAAGTTTGTTCGACATAGGAGATATACATAGTTTTATTTCTTAGCTAATCAGTTAAATCTTGAATCTGAAATCGTAGTCGAATCTATTTCTATCTATTTCATTGGGTTCGATATATTCTACGAATGGTTAGTTATCCCTTCGAACTAACCAATACCCCTGTATATTTCGTAGACCTGAATAACCCAAGTATTTCGTAAAGTGTGGAATGAGTTGGTTCTCATATCTATTGTTGATATTCTGATTTGGTAAGCCAAATGCAGAATAGATATTTTTCTATCTTTTATCTATTCTTTGTTGTCTCTCTGGCAAATTTCGAGGATGAAATTTTCTTAAGGGGGAATCTGTAACATTCCCGAATTTTAACCAAATTTAATTTGATAATTAATTTAATTTTGGAATTAAATTGTGAATTTATTTGTGAATTAGTTAGAAAATTTCCAAAATAAATAATTTTTTTAGATTTTAAATAGAATTTTGGTTTGAAATTTAAGGATAAGAATTTTATAAATAAAAATTGGATTTAAAAATAAATATATTAGAAATAAATTGAATTTGAAAATTTTATAAGAATTTGTTTCTAATTATTTAAAAATGCATTATAATTTAAAAGTGATGTTTGAATTTGATATAATAAATTTTTCCAAGGCTAATTAAAATGAAACTCTAATATATTTATTTATGTGTAGTTAAATTTTAAAATATTTATCTTTAAAAGATTATAATAGAAAGTATAATATAAAGTTATACTTAAAATATTATTTGTAGTGTTTAACACCTAGTAAAAGTTTGAATGTTGTTTAAAAAACTAAATTAAGATTGAATGTGAAAAACAATTTAAATAAACTTTATTTGCGCAAATGTAAATATATATAAAGATGAAAGCATAAACATTTTCAAAATAAAGGCATGTGTTAACATATGAAATTTTATTTGCATAAAGGGTTAAAACAAAATTCATAAAATAATTTGAATTAAGGATATAAACACAAATTTGTTCACATTGAACATTTGTAAAGAAAAAATGGTAAAGAATTACAAGTGTTAAACTAAGTGTAATTAAATAAACAAGTGGCATTGATTTTAATTAAATCTTATATTGAAGAATAAAAAAACTACATTCTTCTTTTCTCAAATCTGAAATAAGAAAAGAAAACAAAAATCAGAAATAATCTCGATATCAAAATAGAAACAAAGTCAAAAACCAGAACTAGAGCAGATTTTAAAATTCAAAGCAATCTTCAAAACAACAATTCAAAATCTTCAAAGCCTGGAAATGTAGCTTGTAATCAAGCAAAGCAGGAATAAGCTTCATGATTCAGAATTAAAGTTGCAAATCAATTTACAAACCTGGAAATGCAAGATGCAAATCAAAATTCAAATAGCAAGCAAAACAAATCAATTTGCAAACTTCAGATCAAACTTAGGGTTCAGTTTCAAAACCTGAGAAACTCAAAGATAAATCAATTCAACAACATCTTCAACAAATTCAAAGATCAAAAAATTCTCTGATTCCAGTTCCAGGCCAAAATCTGTTCCTTTGCCCTCTGTTTCAAAATTAAAAAGGCGAGCAAACTTTCTTCTATCTATCCCTATGTCTTGATTGATGTGGCTGATGCTCGAACATGTTATGAAATTGTTGTCTAGTTGTTAAAATATGCCTGTATGTATATAGTTTATGCTGTGCATGTCTGGGAACAGAAACATAAATGTCTCTGTTCTAAAATTCTACAGGTTTTAAACCTATTAAAGAAAAAAAAATTTGAATCCTTCACCTCTGATTTATTGTAGGATTCATGATCTAAATAAAGTGTGTTTGTATCATCAAGAATTAGGGCTAAAAAAATATTTTTGGGAAAATTGAATTTAGTTTATCAGGAAAACTTAAAATATACAGTGAAATCATATATATGTTCAAAATTTGATGATTATAAAATTAGGTATTGATTACATAACTAGATTCCAATTACAAAACGATGAATTTTAATGCAAGTTTCAAGATTTTTAGATCTGTACATCGTGCGCATTTTCGAGTTGAACGGAAAAGCTTTTTTGGTCAACTGCCGATGATCGTGGGATCTGGAGTCGTTGGGGTTAGAGCTGGAGAAGGCTGGGGTATTGGGAAATCTTGGAAAAATGTTCATACATTTTTCTGATGATTAGAATGGTCATGGAACGGTGGAGTAGGGGTTAAGATCCTATTTTGGTCACCGTTGGAATTGAGGAAATGGCATCGTGAACTGGAATGGCTCGGGGGAAGTGGGATCGAAGCGCCATGTCGTGATGCATCTCGAGTTGGGTAGACGAGATTCCAGGTGATCAAAGTAGGTGATGCAAGGTGATTTGATGGCTGGGTTCTGTTCCAGGAAATGATCGAATAACTAGATTTCGATTTCGAGGTGGTACTGGGTTTCTGGGTAGTGGAGGTGGTCATGCTTGGTAACGGCGACTTGCCGGCGATTGTGGCGAGGGTAGGAACGCCTGTGTTCGTACTTGTGTATGCACGCACGAAGCTGTGCACTTGGGCATGATGATGGATTGGGGAAGAAAGGGAATACTCGGGTTCGTCCCGAAGATGATGGCGAAACAACTCGAAGCAGATGGGTTGTGGGTTGGCTCGGGAACAAGCTCGGGTGAAACAAATTTTTTTCTCGGGTCATCTGATTTGGGGCAAAACAGTTTCAAATTTTAAAAGAAAATTAATTCTTTTCTTTGAATTTTTTTTGTTTAAACAGATTTTTTTTTGCAAATAATAAATGTTAATCCAGTTTTAAATTAGTCAAGAACGTTTTTAAATAAAGTTGTTTTAAATTAACCAAGCTTTAAAATGTTTTGAAATTATACATGACTTTTATTTTTAAAGTTTATTTTAAATAAACTTAATAATCTTACAAATGTTTTAATTGTTAATTAACTTTAAAAGTCTTAGTTAATTTATCTATTAAAGGAAATTAATTACTTAAAGTTAATTTCTTAATGAAAATAATTAAGGTAAATTAATGATTTAAAGATTGATTAATCAAGTGTTTAAAGGTTAATTAATTAGGGATAATTAATTAATGTAATTAGAGTAATTAAATTAAGAAGTAATTAATTAATTAAAGGCTAGTTAATTAATAAAAGTAATTGATTAATGGTAAAAGTTAATTAAGTAATTAGGAATAATTACTTATTTTGAATTAATTAGGATTAATTAATTAAATGATAATTAATTAAGGGTTAATTAAATGATTAATTAATCAAGGATAATTAATTAAGGGTAATTAATTAATTAAGATTAATTCTTTAATAATCAAAGGTTAATTAATTCATTAATTAAGGTTAATTATTAAATAATTAAAGGATAATTAATTCACATAAACTGTAGTTAATTAATGTTAATCAACCAGAATTAGTGATTAATCTGGTTTCAATTAATCAGATGATCAATTAACCTTATTTATGGATGATTGTATTCTATTGAATGCCGTGAATTGTTTTGTCATCTCTACTGTGTTATGCTTTGTGATTTGAATTGTTTTAATTCAAGCTGTGATGAATGCAATTTATTTATCTATAATGCATTTATATTATCTATCTGTGATTCTGTGTATATAGATAAGCGTTATAGGATTATACCGCTTATCGATATTGGTGTGATTGGTCAAGTCACAGATTTTTAAAATAGTTTTAAAATTGAATCTTTGAATCCAAATGGTTTTGGAAATGATTTGGGTTAATGTGAAAAGTTTGAAAAGGTGTTTTCAAAGACAAAGGTTATTTTGAATAACTAAATAAAGTTTTGAAATTTTATTTACGATTGATAGCTTCCTGGATTCGATCGTGCGAAAGAATTTTCAAAGGACTAAAACTGGAAGATGATCAGATGCGATTGATAGCTTCCTGGAAACTCCAGGAAGAGGCTTTAGCTTGGTGGGAAATAGTTACTGTGGATGAGCCGGTGGATGAACTCACTTGGAGTCGTTTCAAGGAAGTGTTTGAGCAGCGATATATGCCGTCTGTTGGTATCTCTTGAATGTACCAGGAGTTCACGGATTTGAAGCAGGGAAGTTTATCGTTTGAGAAGTACTTGAACAAATTCAACGAATTATCTCGATTTAGTCCATAGTTGGTGAATACACCTTTGAAAAGGAATGAAAAGTTTATTCGGGGAATGAGCAAGAAGTTTCAGGAGAGGATGACTACTCACGTAAAAGAATGTTTTTCTGAATTGATCGATATGGGTTATAGATACGATACTCTGGATAAGCAAGAAGTTCCGGAGGAGAATGGGAATAAAAGAAATTCAAAGTGGAGGAAAAGGAAGTTTGGCGGAAAGAAACCAAGGAAAGGCAAAAATAAAAAGGTGAAAGATGTTACTTGTCTCAATTGCTTGGAGAAAGGTCATTACTCGGACAAATGTGAGAACCCCTGGATGCAAGGAATGAGAGAGCCATTTATGAAGCCAGAACAGGAATCTAGGGAATGCTATTACTGTCGCAAGCAGGGACATAGGATCAAGGATTGCCCAGCAAAGAAGCAAGCTCTAGTAGCGAGGGTGCCTGCAATCAAAGATGATTCTTCAACCTCAAAGGCTGATAAAGGAAAAGAAATTTTAAAAGGTAACCTTTTCGTTTATGATAAAAATTTTCAAGTTTGTTCGATATAGGAGATATACATAGTTTTATTTCTTAGCTAATCAGTTAAATCTTGAATCTGAAATCGTAGTCGAATCTATTTCTATCTATTTCATTGGGTTCGATATATTCTACGAATGGTTAGTTATCCCTTCGAACTAACCAATACCCCTGTATATTTCGTAGACCTGAATAACCCAAGTATTTCGTAAAGTGTGGAATGAGTTGGTTCTCATATCTATTGTTGATATTCTGATTTGGTAAGCCAAATGCAGAATAGATATTTTTCTATCTTTTATCTATTCTTTGTTGTCTCTCTGGCAAATTTCGAGGATGAAATTTTCTAAGGGGGAATCTGTAACATTCCCGAATTTTAACCAAGTTTAATTTGATAATTAATTTAATTTTGGAATTAAATTGTGAATTAGTTAGAAAATTTCCAAAATAAATAATTTTTTTAGATTTTAAATAGAATTTTGGTTTGAAATTTAAGGATAAGAATTTTATAAATAAAAATTGGATTTAAAAATAAATATATTAGAAATAAATTGAATTTGAAAATTTTATAAGAATTTGTTTCTAATTATTTAAAAATGCATTATAATTTAAAAATGATGTTTGAATTTGATATAATAAATTTTTCCAAGGCTAATTAAAATGAAACTCTAATATATTTATTTATGTGTAGTTAAATTTTAAAATATTTATCTTTAAAAGATTATAATAGAAAATATAATATAAAGTTATACTTAAAATATTATTTGTAGTGTTTAACACCTAGTAAAAGTTTGAATGTTGTTTAAAAAACTAAATTAAGATTGAATGTGAAAAACAATTTAAATAAATTTTATTTGCGCAAATGTAAATATATATAAAGATGAAAGCATAAACATTTTTAAAATAAAGGCATGTGTTAACATATGAAATTTTATTTGCATAAAGGGTTAAAACAAAATTCATAAAATAATTTGAATTAAGGATATAAACACAAATTTGTTCACATTGAACATTTGTAAAGAAAAAATGGTAAAGAATTACAAGTGTTAAACTAAGTGTAATTAAATAAACAAGTGGCATTGATTTTAATTAAATCTTATATTGAAGAATAAAAAAACTACATTCTTCTTTTCTCAAATCTGAAATAAGAAAAGAAAGCAAAAATCAGAAATAATCTCGATATCAAAATAGAAACAAAGTCAAAAACCTGAACTAGAGCAGATTTTAAAATTCAAAGCAATCTTCAAAACAACAATTCAAAATCTTCAAAGCCTGGAAATGTAGCTTGTAATCAAGCAAAGCAGGAATAAGCTTCATGATTCAGAATTAAAGTTGCAAATCAATTTACAAACCTGGAAAAGCAAGATGCAAATCAAAATTCAAATAGCAAGCAAAACAAATCAATTTGCAAACTTCAGATCAAACTTAGGGTTCAGTTTCAAAACCTGAGAAACTTAAAGATAAATCAATTCAACAACATCTTCAACAAATTCAAAGATCAAAAAATTCTCTGATTCCAGTTCCAGGCCAAAATCTGTTCCTTTGCCCTCTATTTCAAAATTAAAAAGGCGAGCAAACTTTCTTCTATGTATCCCTATGTCTTGATTGATGTGGCTGATGCTCGAACATGTTATGAAATTGTTGTCTAGTTGTTAAAATATGCCTGTATGTATATAGTTTATGCTGTGCATGTCTGGGAACAAAACATAAATGTCTCTGTTCTAAAATTCTACAGGTTTTAAACCTATTAAAGAAAAAAAAATTGAATCCTTCACCTCTGATTTATTGTAGGATTCATGATCTAAATAAAGTGTGTTTGTATCATCAAGAATTAGGGCTAAAAAAATATTTTTGGGAAAATTGAATTTAGTTTATCAGGAAAACTTAAAATATACAGTGAAATCATATATATGTTCAAAATTTGATGATTATAAAATTATGTATTGATTACATAACTAGATTCCAATTACAAAACGATGAATTTTAATGCAAGTTTCAAGATTTTTAGATCTGTACATCGTGCGCATTTTCGAGTTGAACGAAAAAGCTTTTTTGGTCAACTGCCGATGATCGTGGGATCTGGAGTCGTTGGGGTTAGAGCTGGAGAAGGCTGGGGTATAGGGAAATCTTGGAAAAATGTTCATACATTTTTCTGATGATCAGAATGGTCGTGGAACGGTGGAGTAGGGTTTAAGATCCTATTTTGGTCACCGTTGGAATTGAGGAAATGGCATCGTGAACTGGAATGGCTCGGGGGAAGTGGGATCGAAGCATCATGTCGTGATGCATCTCGAGTTGGGTAGACGAGATTCCAGGTGATCAAAGTAGGTGATGCAAGGTGATTTGATGGCTGGGTTCTGTTCCAGGAAATGATCGAATAGCTAGATTTCGATTTCGAGGTGGTACTGGGTTTCTGGGTAGTGGAGGTGGTCGTCCTTGGTAACGGCGACTTGCCGGCGATAGTGGCGAGGGTAGGAACGCCTGCGTTCGTACTTGTGTATGCACGCACGAAGCTGTGCACTTGGGCATGATGATGGATTGGGGAAGAAAGGGAATACTCGGGTTCGTCCCGAAGATGATGGCGAAACAACTCGAAGCAGATGGGTTGTGGTTTGGCTCGGGAACAAGCTCGGGTGAAACAAAATTTTTTCTCGGGTCATCTGATTTGGGGCAAAACAGTTTCAAATTTTAAAAGAAAATTAATTTTTTTCTTTGAAACAATTTTTGTTTAAACATATTTTTTTTTGCAAATAATAAATGTTAATCCAGTTTTAAATTAGTCAAGAACGTTTTTAAATAAAGTTGTTTTAAATTAACCAAGCTTTAAAATGTTTTGAAATTATACATGACTTTTATTTTTAAAGTTTATTTTAAATAAACTTAATAATCTTACAAATGTTTTAATTGTTAATTAACTTTAAAAGTCTTAGTTAATTTATCTATTAAAGGAAATTAATTACTTAAAGTTAATTTCTTAATGAAAATAATTAAGGTAAATTAATGATTTAAAGATTGATTAATCAAGTGTTTAAAGGTTAATTAATTAGGGATAATTAATTAATGTAATTAGAGTAATTAAATTAAGAAGTAATTAATTAATTAAAGGCTAGTTAATTAATAAAAGTAATTGATTAATGGTAAAAGTTAATTAAGTAATTAGGAATAATTACTTATTTTGAATTAATTAGGATTAATTAATTAAATGATAATTAATTAAGGGTTAATTAAATGATTAATTAATTAAGGATAATTAATTAAGGGTAATTAATTAATTAAGATTAATTCTTTAATAATCAAAGGTTAATTAATTCATTAATTAAGGTTAATTATTAAATAATTAAAGGATAATTAATTCACATAAACTGTAGTTAATTAATGTTAATCAACCAGAATTAGTGATTAATCTGGTTTCAATTAATCAGATGATCAATTAACCTTATTTATGGATGATTGTATTCTATTGAATGCTGTGAATTGTTTTGTCATCTCTACTGTGTTATGCTTTGTGATTTGAATTGTTTTAATTCAAGCTGTGATGAATGTAATTTATTTATCTATAATGAATTTATATTATCTATCTGTGATTTTGTGTATACAGATAACCGTTATAGGATTATACCGCTTATCGATATTGTTGTGATTGTATCTGCAATGACCGATGATGTTGCACTATTGGGTAAAACCCTTGTGCTACACTATACAAACACAAATATGGATTGCACGTAGAAATTGGTCAAGTCACAGATTTTTGAAATAGTTTTAAAATTGAATTTTTGAATCCAAATGGTTTTGGAAATGGATTTGGGTTAATGTGAAAAGTTTGAAAAGGTGTTTTCAAAGATAAAGGTTATTTTGAATAACTAAATAAAGTTTTGAAATTTAAATAGCTTGATTTGAATTTAAGTTCAAGGTTGGAAATTAAATTCTATGTTAAGAATTACGGTTTAAAAGTGTTATACAAGTTATAAATGTGTTTATATGGGTTTTAAACCATTTTAAAGATATTGTTTTGAGAATTTGAATTTAACCCAAAGGCTTTACCTTCTATCAATGAAATCAGATTTTTTCGAAACGGAAACTATTTGTTTTCAAATAATTAAAGCTTTTATATAAGGAAAGAATTCCCAATCTGTGTTGAATGGATTTCAAGTTTGAAATGAAATTGTTTTCCAAGTTATGAATGAATCTTTGGAAACGGGTTTGAAAGCTATAAGTTAAATCTTTTATTTAAAGATTGAATGAGTTAATCCGATTTGAAAAGGAAATTGTTTTCAAATCTGTGAATGAATCTTTGTGAAATTAGGTGAACTTTGTGAAATGAATCTTTTTATTTAAAGATTTGAAAATGGTAACTTGTTTAAACCATTTGAAAAGTTTTGGGTTTTAAAGGTGTGACTTAACTGAAATCCCGATATCCACATGTTTTTAAATATTGCGCTCATTATTCGGTTTAACCAGGAGAGGATCTTTTATCATATAACCCATTCTGAATAATGATACGATGTTATGGATAGCATTTGAGGACCGTGGTGAAGACCGGGTATTTACGAGAACGATAGGATAACCTGTCGAATGACTCTGCACTGAGTAGCTACGGTATATAGATCTCCATATGTGATGGGGTGTCCGATCGGTATTGTGAGTACCCGGATTGCAAGGGCTTCTTTGAAAGTGCCTTCGGTTCTATTCGAACCCGGAACAGACTTGTATGGATGTTTGTGTGACATTACACTTTGAGATGTAAAACCAGTTTCTATCAAATACATTTCTGTTTGGTGGTGGTGATTTATTCTCTTAGCTTAACACCCTTCTCTGAGACGTACGAGCTCAAAGGTTATGTAGTTGATGGTTACTAGTGATACATTCCCAGTTTGGTAATGTGGCATACGAAGTGCTACTAATCATTTGTTGATCAAAGCATGGCTTTGTGAAAAAGCATAGCTTTGTGGACGAGACTGCATCAGGACCTCACAAAACGGAAATGGTTGAAACAGGAAAGACGCGGCCAGGTTGCAGAGGTCGCTCCCCTAGGGTATGTCCATTCCTTCTGGAAAAGGGTAGTACATGGTATGGCGCCCATATACTTAACTCATGTGGACATTGTATATTTATTACTGTGTGATGTTGCTTTGTGGTTGAGGATCCTCGGAAAAAGGTCGCAAATGATCGGGGGTGGCATATCTTAGGTTGTACTCCCGGGAAGGGAGTAAACCGGCCTTGTATTGGCAGAGAGCTGGGTAAGTTCTCGAGGTGTCCCTCCAGAGGCGTACCCACGTGGCAATGGGAAGCTCCCTCGCTTGACCATTTATTGGAAAATCCAATCTCCAATACGCGTCCTGTACGGTTTTAGTTGTATAACCTGCCATTTAATTATGGTGGCGCCCCACTGTTTGGATGGTAGCTATAGTAGGCATAGTTTGAAATGTCAATGCTGGCTAAGATTAATATTATACTTTCAAAATGTTTTCTACTATGCACTAATAATAACATCAAAAGAATTTTGCATAGTAATCATTTTTGACTATCATAAGGAGAAATCTCCTCCAATTCTGCATTTGCATGGTGTGTGTGGCGGGAGGCCTTATGGTAGTTTCATTTTCTAAAAAGCATTGCGGATTTCAATGTTTTCAAAATCCTTTTGTTGTTCGTTATAAAGATAAACTGTTTTTGTTTGCTCATACCAGTCCCATGACTGACTCGAAGTTTATTGTTTCCTTCCTAAACTCTAGGTTTCCATAATTTTCCATACGGGCAGTCTAGAGTTGGGTTTTCCAGATAATCAATAATAGGTGTAGATTCGATAGCTCTCGAAGTAGTTGGTTTGGTAGTATTTGGAGCTCTTCTTCCATTTTGGATCTTTGAAGTTTTGGTTGACAATCGTGTTTGGGATCGCATTTGCTACAAGTTCAATTTGATGGTGGTTCGAGTTTGAAGTTTAGAGCTTTGGCTTTTGGAGTTTTGGGTCGGAGTTGAAGTATTGGATTCTCTTGAAGACTTTGCTCATGTTGAGATGTTTTTCCGCTGTGGGGTTGTGTTGTATACATTGTCTGATGGTGTTGAGTTATTGTATCATGATGTATATCACATTTGAACCTATATTGTATATCAATGCAATCATCTTTTGTTTCCGTTGTGTTTTTTTTTCATCTAATGTTGTTGCAAGCTCCGGCGATACGGATTCGATGTCGTTTGTCTGACATCGAGTTCGGGTTGTCATACGTGAGGACTTTTAAATAAGCATGAAAGCACATAATTAAATCTTCCAAGTAATTTACCCATGCATAATCGTGAGGACTTTTAAATGAGAGTGAATACTTTGGATGTTTTTATTGCTAAAAAAATATAATAAATTGAAAAATGAATGACTTCCCGTTTAAAAATACCACATATTGATATACTATATTGGATTTTGATGAGTGATGGTCGTTAGAAATATGATAGAATTAGAGGTGGTCATGAAAATTTTACCAACAAAAAGTCTTTATAACTCTTGTTTAAGTTTCTAAAGAAATTTACTAAATATACCATCTCAAGTTATAATATATGATTAATATCAACACTCTTTACTTTTTCAATCACTATTTTTCTTTTTGATAATTAGTAGGAATTCAGATAAGTTGATGTGGGCATTTAAGGTCATAATAAAAAATATAGAATCAAATTTCTAAAATGCCTAAATTGAGACGAAGTCGAAAAAAACTATTTTCTGGAAGAGGTTTAGAAAAAATATATGCCAGTTGAGAATCAGTTGAAAGGAAATTTATGTAGATATTTTTTTGGAAGTATGATCTCTAATAAAATGATGTCTAACATCTATATGTTTTATCCATGAATGATGTATAGGATTATTTATGAGATCAATTGCACTTTTTCTATCACACATTAGTGGTACATGTTTAAAATTTAGACCATAGTCTTGCAAAGTTTGTATCATCCATAAAATTTGAATAGAGCACCCACTTAGAGCAATATACTCTGCCTCTGTGGTGTATAATGCAATACAATTCCGTTTTCTGCTTGACCACGCAAATATCGAATGTCCTAACATAAAACTCATGCCACCAGTACTTTTTCTATCAACTAGACTCTCAGCATAAAATGCATCTGAATATCCTTTTAATTCAAAGTTATCATTAGTTAGATACCAAAGACCAAAACATGGGGTGTGCAACAAATATCTTATAATTCTTTTAACAGCTTTTAAATGAGATTCTTCTGGACTAAATTGAAATCCTGCACACAAGCAGACAGAAAACATGATATCAGGTCTAGAAGCGGTAAGATAAAGAAGCGATCCAATCATACCTCGATATTGCTTTTGATCAACTGCCTTACCTTTTTCATCCTTGTCAAGTTTAATTGTTGTGCTCATAGGGGTTTTTGCAGGTATAACATCTTTCAGTCCAAATTTGTTGACAAGTTCCCAAATATATTTCGTTTGAGAGACGAATGTACCTTTATTGCTTTGTTTGATTTGAAATCCTAAAAAGAATTTTAACTCTCCAACCAAACTCATTTCAAACTTTTCCTACGTAACTTTTTCAAATTTCTCATACAACACATGGTTAGTGGCACCATAAATAATATCATCAACATATATTTGAACAATCAAAAGATCATTATTTTCATGCAATAGGAACAGTGTGGTGTCTACACAACCCTTTTTGAACCCATTTTCAAGGAGATAAGTGCTAAAACATTCATACCAAGCTCTAGGTGTAACAACCCGCAAATCCGTACCCCTTGATTCAACACTATTCTACATCAATTAACTCAAGTGAAACATAAGTACGAACCATTAGGGTTAAAGAAGAAGAGATAGAAGAAGAAGTAACTAAACAATATCAGAATCTCATAGTCCCAGCGGAATAAAATATAATAGTAAATAATAAATCTTTACACAAAATGAAACTATATCTGTTTTATACATCATATCATCAAAGTATCACAAACAAACAACATTTACCAATCAGACAATTCCATACAATCACGACAGCGGATAAATATACAAGTACGGATAATACGTCTCGGGCTCCAGCTCCTCTCCTACTCCATAGCATCCTGTCCTGAACATATAATACTCGGTCTGACCTGAGCATTATAATGAAATAACACCCGAGTCAGTCTGGAATACCAGCTGATAATAATGCACCCAAATTGATTATTAAAGTTTCAAAAATCCTTTTGAAAACAAAAGCATCCTGTAAGACCACGCCACAAATAAACATGTCGGGTTTTTACCTTACGATAGCTAAAACACTTTTTATAGAAATCCTCTGATATTACAATAGGGTCTATTCACAAATACTTATAAAATAGCCGAAATTGTTATATCTATTAAATTCCAGTTACTAGCCACAAAGTGGGTAATACAAACAAAACTCGTAAAAGGCTCGTAAGGAGAATGGATTTCCAACAATGACTAGGCACTAGGGTACCACCTGTCACAGTACCTGGTTTAGATCAGTGTACCGAGGACCACGCCCAATCCCCTGCAACACAAGGCCCAGACTACCCCTTACTGGATAGTCCCGAGTAAGATCACCCCACGATTGGGATCAGCAACCGCACCACTAAGCCGAAATAAAAGGGACATCTAAACAAGAATGACCTTATCCGGAATGGGTGCTGCCCACCAAGCCTTGCTGCATATCCCCTGATTTTCAGTCATTCCTGGTTGATGAGGCTTGAGGCTAAGCGTTACCTTTTAGAACGTTTCACTTAGAATGCCCATCGCCCACCTGACGATGTTCCGAAAGCATTCGTCCATACAAGTCTGTCCCGGGTTCGAACGGAACCGAAGGCACTGCTCCTACTACATCCATTTTGGATATCCTCAGGATTAGCAGCGACTAGCCTGCTCCATCTTCGACTCCGAACACATTTTTCCACGAAACGTACAAACCGGATCGAAGTGGTTTTCGAGAATTAAATCTCGATCCCGGTCTCTTCGAAACGATCAACGCATTTGTCCAATATTGATGGTCGATGATTTGACTATCAATTAACATTCATAAGCATCCATCACACAATAAATAATTCTCACATTATTTATTTTCATTAAAAATATCTTTACAAAATATGTTTTCATTTTCAAATCCTGTTGAAAACACTTTTCAAACCCAATTCTTCTCATGGAATAGATTTACAAATCTTTACTTCCTCTGAAACTTCCAAGTACCCATATTTTAAGGTTTAAAATAATTTAAATTCTTTAATCTTGAAAATACACTGGATATTTATATTTAAAACTTCTTACATACCTAAATTAATTTATATATATACACACACACACCCCTTTAAAAGTATCTCGAATAAAACTGCTTAATAAAATATAAACTATTATCTTTAAAATTAAGTTAAATCGTACTAGATCTTGAAATAAAACTATGAAATTCTATACAAGTTTCAAATAAAACTCCAATTGATTATCTTTAAAATAGAACCATTTATAAAGTATAAATGTTAATACTATTCTTTTTAAAACATAATACTACTTGCATTTAAAATAATTACTCCTTTATCTAATTTGATAAATGCTTACTTTTAAAATTCTTATAACTTAAATAATTTCTTGAAACATACTTTAATACAACTTCAAACTCTTAACGTTTCAAAAATATACTTCAAAAAAACGTACTTGGCTTTCAGGGAAATACACTTCCATTACAGGAATCCAAAGAATTCTTTTATCAATCTAACATAATTAACCCAATTCAATTTTTCATTCATCCCGTAAAATCTTTTCCATACTTTAAAAATAGCTCTTTTATTTTAAAATACGTTGCTATTTCCTGGAAATCATTTCAAATATTCGTTTAAAATATTTAAATAAAGCTTCTAGAAATCATTTAATTGAAAATAATACTTAAGGAAATATATAGGGGTTTCCTAAGTACTTTAAGTCAAATTTAGTTTTGAAAATAAAGTTATTAAATTAAATATTTATATTATAATTTCTTTGAAACTTAATACTACTTTACCTGTTAAAAATAATAAATACCATAATTACTAAATCAAATATTTGTTTTCACTTAAAAACAATTTGAAATAATATTTCTTTCTAAAATATTCAAACATATTTAAACTACAAATTTATATTTGAAAACTTTTCTTAAAAACATACTAAAGTTTCCAGGAGAAAGCACACTTCCCATTCTTTAAAAATAAAGCTCGCTATTCTTTTAAACAATTTACATTTCCTTTATAGATCACATTTCCAAACATATCAAATTATCAACCAATTATTGAATTTAATTCCGTTTAAATTCTTTACGTAGGAATTTCTTTTATATCCTTCAAACCCAATTCATCTATTTATATTAACATTTTCAGGTTGTATTCACCAAATCACAACACAACACAATTTAAACTTCAATTTAATTCATCACAGCATATAAATAAAACACAGCATAACAAGATCTAAACAATTTATCACAGAATATAAATTAACTTTTATTTGTGAGGGATCCAGTTGGATCCCTCCAACCTGTTTCCCTACATCCATAGATATTAGCACAACCAATAATTATCTATTTAATTTGATAATAATTATCATATTTAGCAAATCAACCAGTCAAACAATTACTGGTATCCAGATGTGAGTGAGAATAACTCACCTTGGATTTTCGATAAGCATTCAAATTTAAATTAAATCGAGCGGCGTTCGATTTAACCTAAATTTTCATTTGCTCAGAATAACTCCAGAATTGCTCCACTGCGTAGATCGCGTCTCTGTGATTTTGGCGCTACTCGTTTCGTCGAAATCTGATAACAAACGCACGAGATATAAATTTTTAAAGTTCGAATAAAATTTGAAAACAAATTACTTTTTTTTATAATAATACCAAACACGGCCGCACGAAAAAAGAAAACCCATCTTCTTCATTCATCACGCAAAACTACAGCAACACAAACCCAAAGCCGACTCCAAATCCATACTTGTCGCCGCCACCACGAACGTCAATGCCACGATCAAAAACTGCCACTACGAAGCCCACTACGCCACCCATCATCGGCCAGAACCTCCTCGAACTCGGTGCACAAACGACCACGAAAACTACGCACGAACGCAACTCCTATCGTCCCAAATTCTGGCCACCACGATGAATTTCGTGCCACTCCGCCGTATGGATGTGTAGATCTCTCCACGATCTACAACTTTCATTTAGAAAGTTTTCGAATTTAAAGTTTGGATCGAGAGATTTCGAGGAAGAAACGAAAATGATTACCGGCCATTGAATACATATAAACGGCGGCCGCGATATTCTCCTAGGGTTTCGCTGAGCAATGCATATATATGTTTATTTAATATTATTTTATTAATATTCTCAAATTTATCAAACTTTTACAAATGAACTCCAAAGGACGCGTCCCGACATGCGTTTATAATGTTTTACCTACGTTCCGAACACAGTGGAACGTGTTTCGGAAGCAAATTCGATCATATACGCGAGTTACGGAAATAAACAATCAACTTTAAATTAAATCGATTAAAGTATTTTTTATGCGTTTTAAGCTTCCAGGGTCAAACAACAACTCCAATTGCAACGAAAATTGAAATCCGATAACACTAACTATTACGGATCCAATGGAACTGGTTTCGTCGAATTCCGAGACTGTGCCCCGGAAGGCTATTTTAACTCGTCGATTAAATCGAGCGATTTTCAAAATCGTCGAAATCACTTAAAATTTCATTTTTAAAACTTTATCAACTCTATTATAACTTGTATAAAATTTATATTCACATTAGAAATCATTCTGATTCATTTTAAATCAAAATTTGATTATTTACATTATTATATTATTAAATTCCATCATTAAATTAATATAAAATTCCAAATTTAATCTATCGACTTTTAATTCCATCCAATGGTCCAACATTAAAATTCAAATTAAAATAAACTTAAATAAATTTTTAGAAACCATTTTTATATTTATTTACACCCAAATTCACCAATTATCCCAATTCTATTAAACTATTATTATTCAAATTTCAATTAAATTCCCGTATTCGAAATTTAACCAGTTTTATTACTTTAATCAAAATCTTTTTATTTCAAAATTCAAATTATAATACATATTCGACATTTAAAATGAATTAACTGTTCAAATTTGGCGACCCAAAATTCCGGGTCGTTACATTCCTCTCCCCTTATAAAATTTTCGTCCCCGAAATTTGCTAAGGTAGAAGAATGTTCCAAACCCAATAGCAAAACTTACTTAGTGAAAATATCAATTTCACTTTGCCCAAATTCTTTAGTTTAGTTTCGATTTCTATTCCAAAATCCTTTTTATTTTAATTGCTATTTGAAATCAACATTGTCGTTAATGAAACATTTAAAATATTCCAAAAATTTTCAAACTCCCAAAATTTCCGGAATTATTTTGCAGAGTCTCCCCTATACGGAGGAGCTTTTGCACTATCACAATAGATATAAATATATATACATCGACCCACACGGTCGGAAAAACCAAAAACAGTTCATATTTTCTATTTTTATTGCATAGGCGTACCTTTATTAGCATTTTAAAAGCATGCTGCTAATTTAAATTGCATATACACACTCCAACTCTATCCACTGCCTCCCATACCTATACTTACTCAAACAAACATATCAGTTTCCAATAATATGAGCATTTATCAACATTCTTTTCATTAAACTAGCCAAACTCTTCAATTTCATAGTTTAAACAAGCAAACTTCATAATTTAACAATGTTAACCATATTTTATCAGCAATTCAAAGATTTCAATCACCTTTTTAAATTTCTTATACAAGTACAAACTTTATTTCATTTCACTCGCATAATTTACATTCAAGTTCACTATATACCATTCATATTAATTACAACCAATTCATTTCCACTTCAATATGATTAACATATGCCTTAGTTACATCTCTTTACTTCAATTTAATTCCCAATTTGATTCACAATCAAATTTTTATTTTTAATTTGACGTAATTGCATTTATTTTATGATTCATTTTCATTCATATGCAAAATCACTTAATAAAATTTCAATCCATTCCAATTGATTCAAAAACCAATTCCATTTGCTTCTTTAAACCAACTCAATTCCGAATACAACAAAACAACCAATTCTTATTCAAATTTTCATGTCATTCAAGCAAATAACCATCTCTTAAACTTATAACCATTTTAAATTAATCCTAGTTTCAATTTTATATTAATTTTATTCCATTCGGAATTTCTCACAACCCAAATATTCTTATTTCCTTGCAAGTTTTAATTCAATTTCTTATTCTCACTTCAAGTTCACCATTCAATTTAAGTTTTAAATTAATATCATCCCATTCTATATTATTTACAACTCATACATCTTTAATTTATCACAATAAAATTAATTAAAACCATTTCACTTGCATATCAATGTTTACTATCTAAACAAATTTATCCAAGACCACATTATAAAGTTCGATCACAATTATTTTTCACTTTGCTTAAGTTCTTTTACAATATTTTCATTATCTTCTTATACAAATTTTATTTTATTTAATTTGATTCTCATTTAATTAAATTCCAGTCTATTTACAAATTTTAATTCAATTTGTTTATTTATCCAACCCATTTTAAATTTATTTTATTGACAAATGAGACCGCTTTAAATTATTTCACTCATTTGAATTTATTAAAAATTCAAACCATCACTATTATAATCTTATTCCATTATTCATTTACACTCTCAATCTTTCATTGCCAAAACTAACTCCCATACTAGAACTGGGTTTTTAATATTTCTTTCAAATATTTCCTTAACAAACCATTAAAATTTCATCCATGCCAATACAAATTCCATTTTAATTATGTTTACACTAAATTCATCTTCAAGCTTCTTTTTATTTAATTTAGCTTAAGCTAAATTCATTCTCAAACAATTCCTTTAAATTTAGTTGAGTTAAAATTTTATTCATACGATATCATTCTTAATTAATCTAAATTACATTTCCCTTCAATTTAATTCTTTTCCAAATTTAATTCAAGTCCAACTAAGTTTTATTTAGCCAACTTGAATTCATTCCATTTCTTTTACTCTCTTAAATAAGAATTTAATTCCATTCATAATTATTTGTAACACAACTAAATTTTGATCTTGATTCAATCCAAATCCAACTCAATTCCATTTAATCAAAGTTAAATCCAATTCAATCCAATTTTAATTCTCCATATACAAGTTCAAAATTCATTTACTGACTTAAGTTCATTCACCCTTTTATCTTTTATATTTTCTTCACCTTATTTCAATTCACATTTCATTTGAGATTAAGTTTGAATTCACCGTACCATTCAACTATTTTCCATTTGTGATTATAATTCCATTTCCTATTTATAAGTTCATCAACTTATGTACTTTAAGGTTTATATTGCTCATTTGAATTATTTTCATCTTATAATCACAATCCCAAATTATATATATATATATATATATATCTGAATTCTTAAGGATGCACATTTTCTTCAATTTAATTCTTTGCACCATTTTAAATTCACAATTTTAGGTTATAAGTATAACACTTTCTATCTTATGAGTACAATTTATTACACAATGACCCATAATTACCAAGTTAATTTACATTTCAATTTAATCCAAATCAATTTAATTCTAAGCCCAATTTATTTAACTTATCCAAGTTAAATTCACTTCAATATATTTCATTCACTCCCATTTACTCACGTTAAATTTTAATTCCAAGATTAAAATTTTCATTTCTTCCTTATTAATATCAACTTCACTTAATAAGTTCAATAGTTGATTAATTTTAACTTTACACGTTATTTAAATAGAATTTTCCAGAATTCAATTACCTGGTTTTATCCCAAAACCATCTTGATATAATAATCTACTCATACCTACTTGGTATACCAAATCAAATCTTCGGATTTCCAAAACAACTTGGTTGTACCAAAACAATTTCCCCATTTTGAAATTTCCAAAACAACTGTTATACCCAACAAGTCCAAACAATATCATAACCAACCACTTTGGTAGCAATCCATCACTTTATAAACCCGAAAATGAATTCTGATGATGTGGCCAGCATCATCAGGATTATTTTCTAGCGACTGAAGTGAGTTCAGTGCTTCCTTACTTTCCCACATTCATTTCAAAACAGTTTCCATTCAAAAATACTTCCCAAAATAATATTCCATTACTGCCTTCAAACACTTTGGAAAACATTTCCAAGATTTTAAAATTTCCAAACTTTTGTTTTCGATACATTTAAAATCCTTTCCAAATTCCCCGGGATTTAAATTCTGGTTCAATTCAAATTTAGTTATTTTTTTTCTTTTGTATAATTTATACTCATGGAATTTTATTTGGTTATAACCATTTTTAAATTTTAGATTAAATTTTAGATTCTTATTTAATTATAGTATTAACAACCTATCATCCAAATATATATAATAATTTTAGAAAATTATTCCTTTTTATATCAAAATATAATTTTGGGTAAAATTATTTCATTTACCCACTTTAAAAACAATACTATGTCGGTTTATCTTGTTTAAGAGTTTAGAAACCCCTATCGATACGGTTGAACTTCCCGCACCGACCAGAATTCATAAACACTCAACCGATAAGTCAACACAGTATAAAAGCAATTTTATATGCACTAACAAGTATGCCCTCATATCTATTATTACACTCAGCTCATTATAGAGTACTATTGACTCTGTTTAATGAGAAATTTCCCCACCAAAGCCTAGGTTGTCGCCAACCTAAGCTCTGATACCAAGTGTAACAACCCGCAAATCTGTACCCCTTGAGTCAACACTATTCTACATCAATTAACTCAAGTGAAACAGAAATACGAACCATTAGGGTTAAAGAAGAAGAGATAGAAGAAGAAGTAACTAAACAATATCAAAATCTCACAGTCGCAGCGGAATAAAATATAGTAGTCAATATAAATCTTTACACAAAATGAAACTATATCTGTTTTATACATCATATCATCAGAGTATCACAAACAAACAACATTTACCAGTCAGACAATTCCATAAAATCACAGCAGCGGATAAATATACAAGTACGGATAATATGTCTCGGACTCTAGCTCCTCTCCTGCTCCATAGCATCCTGTCTTGAACATATAATGCTCGGTCTGACCCGAGCATTATAATGAAATAATACCCGAGTCAGTCTGGAATGCCAGCTGATAATAATGCACCCAAATTGATTATTAAAGTTTCAAAAAGCCTTTTGAAAACAAAAGCATCCTGTAAGACCATGCCACAAATAAACATGTCAGGTTTCTACCTTATGATAGCTAAAACACTTTTTATAGAAATCCTCTGATATTATAATAGGGTCTATTCACAAATACTTATAAAATAGCCAGAATTGTTACATCTATTAAATTCCAGCTACTAGCCACAGAGTGGATAGTACAAACAAAACTCGTAAAAGGCTCGTAGGAAGAATGGATTTCCAACACTGACTAGGCACTGGGGTACCACCTGTCATAGTACCTGGTCTAGATCAGTGTACCGAGTACTACACCCAATCCCCTGCAACACAAGGCCCGGACAACCCCTTACTGGATAGTCCCGAGTAAGATCACCCTGCGGTTGGGATCAGCAACCGCACCATTAAGCCGAAATAAAAGGGACATCTAGACAGGAATGACCTTACTCGGAAATGGGTGTTGCCCACCAAGACTTGCTGCATATCCCCTGATTTTCAGTCATTCCCGGTTGATGAGGCTTGAGGCTAAGTGTTACCTTTTAGAACGTTTCACTTAGAATGCCCATCGCCCACCTGACGATGTTCCGAAAGCATTCGTCCATACAAGTCCGTCTCGGGTTCGAACGGAACCGAAGACACTACTCCTACTACATCCATTTTGAAAATATCCTCAGGATTAGCAGCGACTAGCCCTTGCACTTCAACGCTCCATCTTCGATTCCGAACACGTTTTTCCACGAAATATACAAACCGGATCGAAGTGGTTTTCCAGAATTAAATCTCGATCCCGTTTTCTTCGAAACGATCAACGCATTTGTCCAATATTGATAGTCGGTGATTTAATTATCAATTAACATTCATAAGCATCAGTTAAATTTACAAAATAACAGTCAATAAAATTTAGTTACTTCATCCGATCAATTAAACTAACATAAAAGTCATTTAGTTATTCATGAGCGTATAAAACACTACCTTCATTTGAAACTAAAAATATTTCAGCTTCAAATAAATTCCGCTTCCACTCTATGTCGTAGATGATGTCGATATGATTCCAATGCCACTCGTTTCGTCCGAAACAAACTTCATATGCAAAAGATAATTTTTTTTAATATACGATATAATTTAAACTTAATCAACAAAATTAAACAAATACAAAAAAACACGTTACTTTCCTTCTACACTCATTTGAACTCCAGGCCAACACACGAACCCTCACACGCGACGATCTCCTCTAGGCGCATGCCACTTGAGATGACCGGACCTCCATCCAAGAACCCTACAAGATGCGCCTCGGCCTGCTCCTCCTCCACCTTGAACGCCGTTGAACTCGCCGCCATCGTTTGACCAATAAAACCAAAAACATGAATGAAAATTTGCCTTGATTCTGGTGATTTCAAGGCGTATTAGCACGATCCAACCGTCTAGAGCGTAGACTTCGACGAGATCTTCAACTTTCATGTTGAAGCCGATGCATGAAAGTGTGTGGATTGCAGGAGATTAAGGAGAAAAGGACGATAGCTATCGACCATTAATTCATTTGGAGGTGCTGCTGTGATTTTATGGCTTAGGTTTTAGTGAAATGAATGATAATGCGACCTATTATATAAATATCTAACGCTATTGACCCGCGAAATTTCCAAACTCCAAACGAAGCACGCCGCTTGGCGTTCTGTCAGTTTTACCCCTATTCCGAACACAGTGGAACTAGTTTTGGTAGCCAATTCCATCATATTCAGAAGATAGCTTTTCAAAATCAACTTATTTTAATTAAATTTCGTTGATTAATTTCTACGCGTATCAAGCTCGCACGACCAAATGATAAGTCCGATCGCTACGAAACTTTAAATCTTATGATAATTCACTATTATGGATCCGATGAAACTGGTTTCCTCGAATTCCAAGATAGTGGCTAAAATGGCTATTTTTACTCGTTAATTAAAATATAAAATTTCCAATTTCTAATTATTCACCTTTGAATTCAATTTTATAAGTAAATAATCTTCATTCTTGTTTAAATAAAATTTAAATCAACTCTCAACATCATTTTTATTCACATTAAATTCAAAATTCAATTATTTAAAAAAATTCTAATATTAAATTCAAACCATTTAATTTTTCAACAAACTACATTAATAAATAATTCAACATTTATTAACAATTAGTTTATCGTCATCTAAATAATTCGACATTTATTATTCAATATTAGCTATTGAATATAAACACATTCAATACATAAAATTCATTTATATCTTTTATTGCCAAAAATCTTCGAAATTGGTTATTACAGTATTTTATTTGAGTTCATATTAAATAACTACGTTAATAAATCATTAAATTTATATTTTTAACCATTTTTATTCAACAACCATATTGAATTTAATAAATTAAAATAGTTACAAATATGGGTCGTTACAATGATGCCTGGAGGTGTATGATGTCAGAAACTAAAGGGAGTTCCTTGGTATGCATGACGGCACTGATGTGATATTGTGTTGTTGATGGATCCCGGTGTGGTGTGATAAGTGACATTATGTTACCATTGAGAGGTGGACACAGATGCCTCAACCTTGGGACATCTTTAGAACTAAATAGCTTTGGTTAATGAAACTAACTTTAGTAAGTAGTTCATAAACACTAGTAGGACACCCTAGGTTACATAGATTATAAATAAAGTAAATTGCCTGTGATCATTATATGTTTAGTAATGCAACTCAATCACCAGACTTTTTTCCGACCTACTCCATTCATTTTTCCCCACCATAGTAGTTGATTTGGCATAATATGTGTAGAAAGGTGCTAGGTGCTCGAGTTCCATTATTTTTCGTTGTTCCACATGTATGTATTTATTTTCTTACATGTCTATCAGACTTTATATTTTACTTTGGAAACATTGTATATAAACTAAGTATTTTTTAGACTATTTTCCTTAATCGTCTATTTTCAATACTTATATTTGAATTCCTTCCGCTACGAGATCTAAAAATGTAGAATGTTTTAGATATTATCTTAGTCTATGTAATGTTTTAAAAAAACAGTTCATACTCCTTGGCATGTGGCAAACTTAAAAGTCACCTTAGGCTTTGGTTTTGGTGTATCAAGAGGTGCGAGTTGTTATTATAATGAAATACCACTAAGCAATTATGAAAACTTGTTCATACATATAAAATTATGGTGAATAACAATGTTGCATAGATTCAAATATGACCATCATAAACTTAATTAAATCAAGCATATAGGCACGTAGATACAAAGATAGAAAAGTAAAATAAGATGAAAGTTTGAAAGAAGAACAACTTGATTCACATCTAGGTTTTCGAATGCAAAAGAGGGGGATGTACTGGCACAACATGGCCTATATACATGTGCTGAAACAAAACGACTAAAGCAAAAGACTACATAAGAAAATAATGTCTAATCATTCTTCTTTTTCCTCATCCTTCTTTTCTTGCCTTCTTGAGAGGCTAAGACTTACCTTTTCTTGGATTCCACTTCCTTACCTACGGATAAACTACCCTCAGGATCCTTGTCCCAATTATAGTTGCTCTTCAAAGATATAGGGGTCCCATGTGAATGCTAGCTACTAAGGTACAGAGATAGGATAGTGAACGGATGAGTTGGAAAAGAACTAAAAGTGTGGGTGGAATATCACCAACAACCTTCTCCTTTTTGATATCTTTAAGCTTTATGACATGGGAAGTCTTCCTCTTTAACATTGATGGCTCAGAATGGTGATCCTTAGCCCTTGTGATAGTTAAACCCTCCTCATGTTGTGTCATGTCAGGATCATCCATGGCATCTTCATTCGATGCATTGATATTTTTAGCATCAGGATCGAAAGCTGGCTCGATCAAAGAAGTTAGAATAAGGGTCAAGGTAAAGACGATGATAGATTTAGTTATGGGAGCCTGGAGGCTAGAAGAAAGGACAACATTCGGCAAAGAAGCAAAGGCAAGTGGACCTAAAACTTATAGATAAAGGAATAAAGACTAGAAATATCCATGGGTATCATCCAAGCCAGTCAAACATAAGAAAAACTTGTGATATACCTCCAAGAGAAGTAGATAGAGTATAAGAAAGAATCTTTAACAACGTACCATTTCGAACCATTCAAATCTACAATCATCCACTCATGTCAGACTTGAATTGCTTAAAACAACAGATTGTTAATTTATATTTGGAAAAACTTAGCGTGTACAGTAAATAAATTAATCACAGAACCACAGACACAAAGTATTACAACAATAAGCGGCAGAATAGATAAACAGTAGTTCATGAAGCTACTACGTAAAATCAGAGTTAAAACAAAATACAATAGAAATCTCAAATACAAAGGAATCTCTAATACATCAGCAAATGACAAAGCCTGAACATAAAACTCGAAATAACCGAAATAATTGAAAGCTGAATAGATATAAGACAAATCTCCAAGCAAAGGTCCAAGCTCTAAAGGTGAGCCTCAAATGCTGTGACACTCAGTCTGACCCGAGCATAAAGCAAAACGCAAAACACAAAACACTCGAGTCAGGATTAACATTGTAACATCCCAAAATTTATTAATTTAAATTTGGTAACTTGTTTGAACTTTTGAAATTTAATTTGAAAAGTTTCAAAAGAAATAAAATATTATTAATATTACGTACTACAAGGATATATGGATTTAAATAAAGTATTTGGTAGTTTAAGCTTTAAATAAATAATAATAAAAATTATAAAAACAAGGATTTGTGTTAAACATAAATATATAAGGTAAGATAAACCATAATGAAATACATATAGATTTGCATATGGATTATGTAAACAAGGGAAAAAAAAACAAAAATGGATGCAAGGCTAAAATAAATATCTATGTATAAAACAAAAATGTACATACTAAAAAAAATCAAACAGCATAAGTGTGTAAACTTAGATGGGAACAATGGCATTAAATGCTATCTTCTCAAGCACAAATAAAGTCATTTCATTTTTTGTACAAAAACTTTGCCTAGTCAAAGATGGAGGCAGGAAGAATCTGATAAAAAAAAAAAAAAAAGAAACCGATCAAAAGAAGTAAAATACACCAGAAACACCTACCTGTACAAACTGTTCCTATATATATACATCTACTCTATTTCATTTCGTTCATCAAAACATAGTAAACCAGAAAATAAGAAGCATTACTATATTTTCACACTCAAATACAATTTGCTGGAAAAAAAACAGGAAGATTTGAAACTGCAGGTTTTCAAAACAAAAAAAGAAAAGTGCTCTCTGTTTCAAAATCTTTCCAGGCGAGTAAACATTTAACCTTAAAATTCAAAGTAGTGAATGCTGTAATATGTGAATTCTAGATTATATTGTGTTATATGATTATATATAGATGAATATATCTATGTATGTTTCATTTATATCTGTGCTGTGTATGAATATGTCATCTATGTTGTTTTTTTTAAGTCCAGAGTTCAATCAAGATAAAAAATTTAAACTTAACTTCCCTAATCTCTGATAGATTTTAATCTTCAACAAATAGGTTAGTTTAAACATCATTTATGAGCTAAATTTTGTTTTAAGCTTGATCATGAAGAGTTTGACTCTGTAACCTCAATTTTACAGTAAAGATAAAATCATACGATGAATTCGAGTATTTTAAATTATCGATTTGATTATACAACTTGAATAAACATACAAAGATAGGATTTTTAAAATTAATATGATGATTTTTAATTAAGTATTCCAAGTGCAGTTCATGTTTGAACAAAATATGCATTTTGATCATTTTCTGATGACCGAACCAACATTTTATGATAAGATTTTGCTTGAAGCTTGCTTGGCCATTGATGATTTTAGGAGAATTGTCGAATAATTTTTCTATTGCACGACTTGGTGGGATGAGTTCAATTTAGGTTTTATGCTCGAGTTTTGGACATAGTCAGAGGCAAGGTGATTGCGTCTTCTTGGAGTGATCGAGCTGCACGAAATTGAGAGGGAGAGTAGAGTGGGGTATCGGCAACATGAAGCCGGAGTTGTGGATTTTTTGATGAACGGCGTGAGGGGGACGAGGCATTTTTGTTCTGGTGAGTTCGAGTTACAGTGTCCAGTGAAAGGCCACGAAGTTTGCGAAGTTCACCGGAGTGACGGCACGACGCCGTGCACGTGCACAATATTGTTTTGGTGTCAGGAAATTCTGCGGTTGGCTACTCGAGTTGATACTCGAGGAAGATGATGCATTGCTTCGATGTGGAACTCGAGTACGCGAGCCTGGAACAGTTATTAAGTTTAAAACTTAAGTTAAAAGAAAAAAAGAGGAAGAAGGAAGTACGTGAGGGCGAGAGAGTGACTCGAGGAAATGAAGGGAGAGGCTCGTATTTAACTCGAGTAAACTGGGGTTTTGCTCGGGTTTCATTTTCAAGGGGTTAAGCCTTAAAAGGAAAAAAAAATTAAGTTAACATTGTTAAACAATTTTAAGTACCAATGAAGTATCTAAGGTTTGACTATTCTAAGTTAAGAATTTATTTCAAGTTTTAATCAACTAGGTGAATACATAACAATGTTTTCTAAAATCTTGATTAATATTTTAAATTAAGTAGTTAATATAAGTAAAGTTTTAATTTTAATTAAAATTAAAGTTTTCTAGGTTAATAATAATTTGGTTTCAAAGTTATTAAGGAAGATTTTTAAGATGTAATTAAGATAAATAATTATTATTAATTAATTCTTTAAAAAGGGTAATTAAAAATGGTTAATTAAATTATAATTGTAATTGTAATTAACTAAGTAATTAGGGATTAATCAATTGTAATAAAAAATTGGTTAATTAATAATTAAGTGTCTACTTTATTTGTAATTAAGAATGGCTAATTAGATAATTAAAGTTAATCAATTTATAATTAGTAGTTAATTAAGTTAATTAATTAAGAAATAATTAATTAATAAAGTTAATTAAGATATAATTTATTTATTTATCATTAAGAATAATTAATCATTGATTTAAAATAATCAATAAAAATAGTTATGTGGTTTATTCATTTAAATCACATTTACCTTGATTGAAAATAATTAACTATTGTTGTGCACTGAATTGATATTTCTGTTGCGATACTGTGTGATACAAATTGCTTTGTGCTGAACTGCGATTTGTGATTTAATTCTGTATTGATGTGAAAACCCTTTCGCCCGTAAAACATTATTTACACTTCGATGCGACAGGGAGTCAGATTTGATTAAGTTATCCGAAACCCACATTGAACCCCGAATATGAACCTTTGTAGTCGATACATCAATGTGTTTTAAAATCAAACGCTCACTATTCGGTTTAGCCGGGAGAGGACCTTTGTGTCATATAACCCATTTCGAATAGTGATACGTTGAAATGAATAGCAGTTGAAGATGGTGGTGAAGACCGGGTGTCTTCGAAAATGATAGGATAACCTATCGAATGTCTCTGCACTGAGTTACTCCAGTATAGAGATCTCCACATGTGATGGGGAGTCCAATCGGGATTATGGGTACCCGGATTTGCAAGGGCTTCTTCCTCTATTGGACGAAGTGCCTTCGGTTCTGTTCGAACCCGAAACAGACTTGTATGGTTATATGTCCGACACTACACTTTGAGATGTAAAGCAGATTTCTTTCAAATACATATCTGTTGGTGGCGGAGAATTTATTCTCTTAGCTTAACACCTTTCTCTGAGACGTACGAGCTCAGAGGTTATGTAGTTGAAGGTTATCAGCGATATACTCCCAATTTGGTAGTGTGGCATGCTAAGTGCTGCTGTGTGTTGATGATCATTTGTTGATCATTTGTGATCAAAGCATGGCTTTCGTGTAAAGCATAGCTTTGTGGACGAGACCTCATCGGACCTCACACCCCAAAAATGGTCGAAACAGGAGAGATGCGGTAAGGTTATGAGGGTCGCGCCCTTTAGGGTATGTCATTTCCTTCTGGAAAAAGGTGGTGTCATGGTATGGAGCCCAGATACTTACCTATGTGGTTGCTTCAATCTCATTTACTATATGGTTGTTGCTTTGTGATGGAGGGCCCTTAGATAAAGGTCCCAAAGGACCAGGGGGTGGCATACTCGAGTAGTAGTTACCAAGTTACAGAGGTAACCCGACCTTGTGTTGGCAGAGAGCCTGGTAGGTTCTCGGGACGTCCCTCCAGAGGCGTACCCATGTGGCATAGAAAGTTCCTTAGCCTGACCATTTGTTGGAAATCCAATTCCCAATACGAACCCAGACCGTTTTAGTTGTATAACCTGCCATTTACTTATGGTGGTCACCACTGTTTAGATGGTAGCTATAGTAGGCATAGGTCAGAATGTCTATGCTAGCTAAGATTAATATTATACTTTCGAAATGATTTTCTACACTATGCACTAGTAATAATATCAAAGAATTTTTCTCGTATCAAGCATATTTGACTATCATAAGAAGAAATCTCCTCCAATTCTGTTGTTGCATTGTGTGTGTGGCGGGAGGTCTTATGGTAGTTTCATTTTCCAAAAGCATATCGGATTTTCTTTTATAAATCTTGTTTATTTAAAAGCAACTATTTTTGTTTACTCATACCAGTCTCATGACTGACCCGGAGTTTATTGTTTCTTTTCTAAACTCTGGGTGCCCATCATTTTCCACACGGGCAGCCTTGTAGCGGGTTTCCGTGTTATGGCGTTAGCAGTATTTTGGAGGCTTTTGTCTTGGAGATATTTTGGAAGCATTTGGATCTCAAGGTGCTTAGTTTTTGGAAGTTTGTTATCACTCTATTTCCTAGAAGACATTTTGGCATATAATCACTTGTTGTTCTATTACGATGTTGTATTTGGAGTTGTGATATATGTATTATGATACTCTGATTATGTAATGGATATTATGTTGATGTCGTATCTGTGATGTAATGCATGATATTCATTTTGTTTCCGCTGTTTTATATTCATCTGATGTTGTTATAAGCTCCATCCGACTGAAGTTCGATATTTGAATTTTTGGCAACCGAATACAAGTGAGGTATTTAGTGTCAATTTTCGAACATTGAATTTCGGGTCGTGACGTGTGGTATCAGAGCTGAAGGTTGAGTAAGAATTTTAGCTATGGAATATAACACATTAGATGGCTCATTAGAGATAGGGTGAAGTATACCCTAGAATGAGTATAATCGAGACTGAAACTCCAAATTTTCTTAGTCTATTTCCTTTAACAACCGATATTCCTTAGGATACCTCGTCCGAATATCTAAGCCAATTTTCTTACTAATTACAGATAGTAAGAATGAGCGGACGAAGAGGAAAAGATGGGGGCAAGGAAATGCCACAGCACCTAGCCAAGTTCCCCCAACAGCAGAAGCAGCTTTATCTATTCAGCATTAGCCGAATCTGGCTGATTTATATAAGAATTTCTCAAGGCTTGGTGGTAAGCCGTTCACCAGCAAGGAGTCAATTGTTGAGACTCAAGCATGGATTAGATCATGTGAAAAATTATTTAAAGGGCTAAAGTTGCAGGACGAATAGAAGTGACTCATAGCTTCTTGACAACTTCAAGAAGAAGCCTTAGCATGGTGGGAGACAGTTACTGTAGATAAGCCAGAAGACTAGTTTGCTTGGGAGAAATTTAAAGAAGTATTTGAGAAGCACTATATGCCATTAGCTGGAATTTCTTGAATGTACCAGGAATTCATGGACTTAAAGCATGGGAGCTTGTCATTCGAGGAGTATCTAAACACATTCAATGAATTGTCTCATTTTGGTCCCGAATTGGTAAACACACCTTTAAAGAAGAATGAAAGGTTCATTCGTGGGATGAATAAGAAATTCCACGAAAGGATGACTGCTGTGTCAAAGAATCCTTTTCAGATTTGATTGATATGGGGTACAGATATGCTACACTCGATATGCAAGAAGCCCCGGTGGAGAAAAGAAATTCGACCAATCAAAATTGGAAGAAGAAGAAATTTGGAGGCAAGAAACCATGGCAGGGTAAGGAGAAAAAGAAGAGCAATCAAGGAAGCACAGCAGAGAATGTCACTTGCTTCAATTGTCTAGAAAAAGGCCATTACTCAAACAGCTGCTAGAAGCCAAAGAGAGATCAATCCGTTCAAGCAAAGCCGGGAAATGCTATTATTGTCAGAAATTGGGACATGAAGTTAAAGACTGCTTAGTCATGAAGCAAGTTCAGACAGCTAAGGTGTACATAGTCAAAGATCAACCTGCATCTTCCAAAGCAGAAAAGGGGAAAGGAGTGATGGAAGGTAATCTCACTATTTATGATAGCATTGTTAGAGTTTTGTTTGACACGGGAGCTACACATAGTTTTATCTCTCAGCAAGCCATTAATGAATTAAATCTTGAACCTGATTTTGTTGATGAGCCTATATGCGTAAAGAATCCAGTTGGAGGTCCCACGAACCTTTGTCTTTGATGTAGAGACGTTCCTATCTCATACTATTGTTACCATTTTCCTATCAGTCTCTTTGTCCTTGATTTTAACAAGTTTGAAGTCTTACTCGGAATGGATTGGCTAGCAAAATATGAAGCCAAATTGGATTGCAATAATCGATTGATTTCGATTAAAACCAAATTTGGAGATTCTATTGAGATTTCTTATGAGGGCCCTAGTCCTAAAAGAGATGGGTTGATGTATAACTTGGGTTATCCCGAACCCAGTCTGGAGTCTATACCCATTGTTAGAGATTTTCCGAACGTGTTCGAAGAAGTGAAATCTCTACCTCCATATAGGGAAATAGAAATCATAATCGACCTAGTGCCCAATGCTCGTCCTGTCGTTCATGCAAGTCGCAGGATGGCACCCAGGGAAAGGGTTGAATTAGTCAAGCAAACTGATGATTTGCTAAATAAAGGATTAATTCGTCCTAGTATCTCTGAATGGGGTTCAGCAGTAGTGTTTGTTGCTAAATCGGATGGGTCTTTGAGATTGTGTGTAGATTATCGCGATCTCAATAAGCTGACTCTCAAGAATAAATTTCCACTACCTAGAATTGATGATCTGTTTGATCAATTGCACGACGCACATTTCTTTTTTCAAAGATGGATCTAGCCTAGGGGTTCCATCAACTACGAATCGCCGTAGATTGTGTTCATTTGACCGCTTTCAGGGGTCCTAATATGTTCTACGAATGGTTAGTCATGCCTTTCGGGCAAACTAATGCTCCAGCATACTTCGTAGATCTTATGACTCGTGTGTTTCGGGAAGTATTAAATAAATTTGTGCTTGTGTTTATTGATGATCTTTTGGTCTATTCCAAGACCGAAGAGGAGCACACCGAGCATCTTAGAATCGTCTAGGAGATATTGAGGAGAACTATTCTATTCGTAAAATTTTTCAAATGCCAATTTTGGGTCAAAGAAGTTAAATTTCTCGGCTATATTGTCAATGAAGAAGGAATTTATGTTGATCCTAGCAAAATTTGCTCTATTCTTGATTGGAGGAAACCCACTACCCCAAAAGAAGTTCGAAGCCTTTTGGGTTTAGCAGGTTATTATCAGAAGTTTGTTCAGGACTTTTCTAAAATAGCTAGTCCGTTGACTAAGCTAACAATGAAGGATGTAAAATTCAATTGGACTTCGAAATGTGACGAATCTTTTCAGGAGTTGAAGAAGAGATTAACCACCGCTCCTGTTCTCGCTATTGTCAACGGGAATCAAAGATTATATGTTCGCTTGCGGTGATGGTTTGGGTGCGGTATCAATGCAGAATGGGAAGGTAATTGCCTACGCGAGTAGACAATTACGTCCTCATGAAAGGAACTACCCAACCCATGATTTAGAACTCTTAGCTGTTATCTTCGCTTTGAAAATATGGCGACATTATCTTCTGGGTAAGAATCTTTTCAGCTTTCTTAACAATTTACGAATTTAACTTAACTTAACAAATATATCTATTGAACTCTCTTTATTCTAGGTGAAAAATTCGAATTATTCACCGACCATAAATCTTTGAAATATCTCTTCACCCAGAAAGATCTGAATCTGCGACAACAACGTTGGTTGGAATTTCTGGCATCTTATGACCTAGACATTCTATATACGCCTGGAAAAGCCAATGTAGTTGTCGACGCCTTGAGTAGAAAGCATGCTATCTTGCTCATCTTGTTATCACTCCTACTCTGCTTAAGAGGATCATCTGTAAGCAGTATGAAGACGAGTTTCATCGAGGAATCTATAAAAGAATATGCCAAGGGGAAGATACTAGTTTTGAGATGGATAGTAGAGGAGTTATAAGATTAAAAGGCAGAATATGTGTTCCAGACTTCCCTGATCCGAAACGTGAAGTTTTAGATGAATGTCATAAATCTAAATTTAGCATCCATCCAGGAGTCAATAAAATGTATCGTGATATCAAAAGAACTTTCTGGTGGAAGATAATGAAAAGGGACATATCTATATATGTGAGTCGCTGTGCTACTTGCCAACAAATCAAAAGCGATCAAAAGAAAATGGCGGGTTTACTTCAGCCTTTAGAGGAACCCAAGTGGAAATGGGACCAAGTATCGTTGGATTTCATCTACGGGTTGCCTCATACTCGGAAAGGCAATGAAGCAATTTGGGTTATTGTGGACCGTTTGACTAAGACAACCTACTTTTTGCCAGTGAAATCTACCCGCACAGCAGCAAGTTTAGCCGAGTTATACGTGAAAGAAATTGTCCGTCTCCACGGTATTCCTAGCAGTATAGTGAGTGATCGTGACCCGATCTTCACTAGTAGATTTTGGGAGGCATTTCAAGACGCATTCGGAGCAAAACTGAATTTCAGCACTGCTTATCACCCACAATCTGATGGGCAGACTTGAAAGTGAATAGGACCGTATAATATGGATAAACAGTGAAGCAGAGTATAGATAGTAAATAGTGCGGAATATAAATGCAGTAAGTAAAATAACACCAGATATTTTATACTGGTTCGGAGCACCGTCCTACGTCCAGTCCAGACTCCTTCTGGAATTTCACTACAACAACCCTCACTTAACCCGGAGGAACATGTTTATACAACCCTGAGCAGCAGAACAGGGACCTGAGCAGCAGAACAGGATTTCGCCTCAGCAGCCGAAGAGGACTTTCCCTTGCCTGAGCAGCAGAACATGACTTTGACAAAATATGAAAGTAGTTGACTAAGTGTGTTCTTGATAACACTGATTTGTCAATTAAGATTACAACCTTCCTATAATCAATTCCTCAAGTATATAAATAGTGTGTGAAGATTTGAAAAGGAAGAATATTGCTAAGAATCAACGTATATAAAATATAATTCAAAGTTTCAAAGCAATTGAAAGTATTGGAGCACTTAGAATAATCACAAGAGAGAGAGTAGAGAGTTAGAATCAAAGATTGGTTCTTGTGAATGAGAGAGAACTCCAATATATAATTATCAGAGAGATGCAGTCATTAGTGAAGAGTTACTGCCAAGAGAAACAACTTTTAGATGGTTTGCAACTCTTCATGGAAGGAGATGTCTATTCAGAAATATTGCTGTTGTAGCCGGTCCAGTCGACTGAAATAAATGGTCAGTCGACTAAATGTTTAAAAGTTTGAAAAGCCATGAACGATTTTAAAAATTAAAGGTGTTCATGACTGTGCATATGCACAGTCAGTCGACTGGAATAACCAGTCAGTCGACTGGCTGTGCATATTATGCACAGTGAATTCCTTTTTTTTTAAAATATTGAAAAATTATGAAAACTTGATAAAACTTGAGGATTGATTTTAACATATAAATAAGACTCAACACATATAAAAGTTACTTTAAGCATAGAGTTGTAGCCTTGATCCTCTGTTGTCTTCTTTTTGTTATGTATGAATGTAAATTCTTTTCTTGGCCTCTGAACTGATTTGTCATGAATCAAAACTAGTGATTCAACATTCTCCCCCTTTTTGATTGATGACAACCTGTATATGTTTTTGAGAGAAAAAATTTTCTCCTCCTGAATGTATGATATCTTTTTCCTGCATCAAATGTGTTAGTGCACATGCTTTTTCTCCCCCTTTGTCATCGACAAAAAGGAGAGTTTATATGATGATATAAAATATATTTTACATAAGTGTTAACATAGAGCAATATAAAACAAAATAACTACTACTTATAATGTAAGGTATCAGAAAAAATTAACATTTAAAGCATGCGATACCCAAGGTTCTTATAATTTCCTATTTTTTAGGAAACCATATCCATTTGGGTGTAGTTAAACCTTTATAAATATAATTTTCATTATTAACTACCATATCAAAATAATCATCAATGTATTTTTCTCTATTTTTCCAATTAACAGGAACCCATATACTTCGATAATTTTTATTCATATTTCCTGTTAATGACTTTGTACTTCTAAAGAAATTATCAACATTATAGGTCATAGTAGTATTTGAATTTCTATACAAATTGGATTTAGGCTTTACTCGAAATTTAGTACTGGCACTATCATTTTTACTATACATGAAAGCATATCTAGTGTTATTTCTACGATCAGTTTTATTATATCCTAAACCCATTTTATTTGAAGTAGACTTAGAATTTTCTATTATTTTAGAAAGATTTTCTCGTCCTTTATTAAAATTAGAAATATTTTTATTAATATCTTCTAGCTTAGTTTTAAGACTAGATTTTTCTAACTCTAATACTTTAGTGTTAAATTTTAAATCATTAATTTCAACTGATAAATCATCGTTTTATTCTTCTGAATTTCTAATTCTTGAGTTATCATAGAAAGTTGTGAAGCTAAATTAGAATTAGATTCTTGAGATTTTTCAAGTTCTTCTTCAAGAATTTTCTTTTCATCTCTAAGCATACTAATTTCTAATTCAGATCTATTTAGTTTTCCTCGTAACTCCTTATTATATTTCTTAGTCTGTTTTACAAAATCTACTAGTTCAGAATTAAGTTCAACTAAATCTTCAAAACTTAGTTCACTTACATCATCATTTGAAGCCATGAAGCATACATTTGCTTGCTCTGTGCCACCGTCACTGTCGCTTTCTGATGATGAAGAATCTGAATCATCCCATGTTACAGAAAATGCTTTCTTCTTGAATTTGTTCTTCTTGAATTTGTTTTTCTGTTTTTCTGGACAATCTTTTTTCATATGACCCTTCTTATGACATTCATAACATTCCATGACAGATGATGGTGGATTATGGTTATTATTGTTGCTAGAATTATTTTTGTAGCTCTTGCCCTTGTTATTCTTTTTGAATTTCAAAAACTTTTTGAAATTCTTAGCAATAAATGCCATATCCTCTTTATTTGAGTCAGAGTCATCTTGTTCTGCTTGAAACGCTAGATTCTTCTTGTCTTGTGCTTGAACTTTCTTTGCCTGCAAATTCACTTCATATGACATTAGATTTCCTATTAACTCTTCTGGTTTCATAGTTGAAAGATCGTTTGCTTCTTCAATAGCTAGGACCTTTCTTTCCCATTCATCCGTTAAAGAGTTTAGGATTTTTGATACTATATCAAAATTAGAATTTTTTTCTCCTAATCCTAATATAGAATGATAAATATCTTGAAATCTAGAATACATATCATTAATGGATTCATCTTGTTTCATTCTAAAGTTTTGAAACTGATTTTTGAGCATGGAGATTTTGCTTTGTTTGACTTTGTTAGTTCCTTCATGAGTAATTTTAAGCGTTCTCCATATTTCATAAGCAGTTTGACACATGCTAACACGATTAAATTAATTTCTATCTAGTGCACAAAATAACATGTTCATAGCTTTAGCATTGGCAGTAGCATCTAATTTTTGTGAGTTTGACCAAGTGGAATATTCTCCAGTAGGAAGAGTGTATTCATTCTGTGTGATATTCCATGATTCAAAACAATTAGATTGCATATAGATTCGCAAACGAGTAGACCAATAATTATAGTTTAAACCATTAAAGAATGGGGGTCGTGCAGTGGATTGACCTTCAATAAAACTAGTATTAGTGGTGTTGTTTTCCATATTAGCAAGATATCAGATAACTTTGTAACGGTTATAAGATGCCTTGCTCTGATACCAAATGAAAGTGAATAGGACCGTATAATATGGATAAACAGTGAAACAGAGTATAGATAGTAAATAGTGCGGAATATAAATGCAGTAAGTAAAATAACACCGGATATTTTATACTGGTTCGGAGCACCGTCCTACGTCCAGTCCCAGACTCCTTCTGGAATTTCACTACAACAACCCTCACTTAACCCGGAGGAACAGGTTTATACAACCCTGAGCAGCAGAACAGGATTTCGCCTCAGCAGCCGAAGAGGACTTTCCCTTGCCTGAGCAGCAGAACAGGACTTTGATAAAATATGAAAGTAGTTGACTAAGTGTGTTCTTGATAACACTGATTTGTGAATTAAGATTACAAACTTCCTATAATCAATTCCTCAAGTATATAAATAGTGTGTGAAGATTTGAAAAGGAAGAATATTGCTAAGAATCAACGTATATAAAATATAATTCAAAGTTTCAAAGCAATTGAAAGTATTGGAGCACTTAGAATAATCACAAGAGAGAGAGTAGAGAGTTAGAATCAAAGATTGGTTCTTGTGAATGAGAGAGAACTCCTATATATAATTATCAGAGAGATGCAGTCATTAGTGAAGAGTTACTGCCAAGAGAAACAACTTTTAGATGGTTTGCAACTCTTCATGGAAGGAGATGTCTATTCAGAAATATTGCTGTTGTAGCCGGTCCAGTCGACTGAAATAAATGGTCAGTCGACTGAATGTTTGAAAGTTTGAAAAGCCATGAATGATTTTAAAAATTAAAGGTGTTCATGACTGTGCATATGCACAGTCAATCGACTGGAATAACCAGTCAGTCGACTGGCTGTGCATATTATGCACAGTGAATTCCTTTTTTTAAAATATTGAAAAAATTATGAAAACTTGATAAAACTTGAGGATTGATTTTAACATATAAATAAGACTCAACACATATAAAAGTTACTTTAAGCATAGAGTTGTAGCCTTGATCCTCTGTTGTCTTCTTTTTGTTATGTATGAATGTAAATTCTTTTCTTGGCCTCTGAACTGATTTGTCATGAATCAAAACTAGTGATTCAACATTGATACCAAATGAAAGTGAATAGGACCGTATAATATGGATAAACCGTGAAGCAGAGTATAGATAGTAAATAGTGCGGAATATAAATGCAGTAAGTAAAATAACACCAGATATTTTATACTGGTTCGGAGCACCGTCCTACGTCCAGTCCCAGACTCCTTCTGGAATTTCACTACAACAACCCTCACTTAACCCGGAGGAACAGGTTTATACAACCCTGAGCAGCAGAACAGGGACCTGAGCAGCAGAACAGGATTTCGCCTCAGCAGCCGAAGAGGACTTTCCCTTGCCTGAGCAGAAGAACAGGACTTTGACAAAATATGAAAGTAGTTGACTAAGTGTGTTCTTGATAACACTGATTTGTCAATTAAGATTACAACCTTCCTATAATCAATTCCTCAAGTATATAAATAGTGTGTGAAGATTTGAAAAGGAAGAATATTGCTAAGAATCAACGTATATAAAATATAATTCAAAGTTTCAAAGCAACTGAAAGTATTGGAGCACTTAGAATAATCACAAGAGAGAGTAGAGAGTTAGAATCAAAGATTGGTTCTTGTGAATGAGAGAGAACTCCTATATATAATTATCAGAGAGATGCAGTCATTAGTGAAGAGTTACTGCCAAGAGAAACAACTTTTAGATGGTTTGCAACTCTTCATGGAAGGAGATGTCTATTCAGAAATATTGCTGTTGTAGCCGGTCCAGTCGACTGAAATAAATGGTCAGTCGACTGAACGTTTAAAAGTTTGAAAAGCCATGAACGATTTTAAAAATTAAAGGTGTTCATGACTGTGCATATGCACAGTCAGTCGACTGGAATAACCAGTCAGTCGACTGGCTGTGCATATTATGCACAGTGAATTCCTTTTTTTTAGAATATTGAAAAATTATGAAAACTTGATAAAACTTGAGGATTGATTTTAACATATAAATAAGACTCAACACATATAAAAGTTACTTTAAGCATAGAGTTGTAGCCTTGATCCTCTGTTGTCTTCTTTTTGTTATGTATGAATGTAAATTCTTTTCTTGGCCTCTGAACCGATTTGTCATGAATCAAAACTAGTGATTCAACATTCTCCCCCTTTTTGATTGATGACAACCTGTATATGTTTTTGAGTGAAAAAATTTTCTCCTCCTGAATGTATGATATCTTTTTCCTGCATCAAATGTGTTAGTGCACATACTTTTTCTCCCCCTTTGTCATCGACAAAAAGGAGAGTTTATATGATGATATAAAATATATTTTACATAAGTGTTAACATAGAGCAATATAAAACAAAATAACTACTACTTATAATGTAAGGTATCATAAAAAATTAACATTTAAAGCATGCGATACCCAAGGTTCTTATAATTTCCTATTTTTTAGGAAACCATATCCATTTGGGTGTAGTTGAACCTTTATAAATATAATTTTCATTATTAACTACCATATCAAAATAATCATCAATGTATTTTTCTCTATTTTTCCAATTAACAGGAACCCATATACTTCGATAATTTTTATTCATATTTCCTGTTAATGATTTTGTACTTCTAAAGAAATTATCAACATTATAGGTCATAGTAGTATTTGAATTTCTATACAAATTGGATTTAGGCTTTACTCGAAATTTAGTACTAGCACTATCATTTTTACTATACATGAAAGCATATCTAGTGTTATTTCTACGATCAGTTTTATTATATCCTAAACCCATTTTATTTGAAGTAGACTGAGAATTTTCTATTATTTTAGAAAGATTTTCTCGTCCTTTATTAAAATTAGAAATATTTTTATTAATATCTTTTAGCTTAGCTTTAAGACTAGATTTTTCTAACTCTAATACTTTAGTGTTAGATTTTAAATCATTAATTTCAACTGATAAATCATCGTTTTTATTCTTTTGAATTTCTAATTCTTGAGTTATCATAGAAAGTTGTGAAGCTAAATTAGAATTAGATTCTTGAGATTTTTCAAGTTCTTCTTCAAGAATTTTCTTTTCATCTCTAAGCATACTAATTTCTAATTCAGATCTATTTAGTTTTCCTTGTAACTCCTTATTATATTTCTTAGTCTGTTTTACAAAATCTACTAGTTCAGAATTAAGTTCAACTAAATCTTCAAAACTTAGTTCACTTACATCATCATTTGAAGCCATGAAGCATAGATTTGCTTCCTCTGTGTCACTGTCACTGTCGCTTTCTGATGATGAAGAATCTGAATCATCCCATGTTACAGAAAATGATTTCTTCTTGAATTTGTTCTTCTTGAATTTGTTTTTCTGTTTTTCTGGACAATCTTTTTTCATATGACCCTTCTTATGACATTCATAACATTCCATGACAGATGATGATGGATTATTGTTATTATTGTTGCTAGAATTATGTTTGTAGCTCTTGCCCTTGTTATTCTTTTTGAATTTCAAAAACTTTTTGAAATTCTTAGCAATAAATGCCATATCCTCTTTATTTGAGTCAGAGTCATCTTGTTCTGCTTGAAACGCTAGATTCTTCTTGTCTTGTGCTTGAACTTTCTTTGCCTGCAGATTCACTTCATATGACATTAGATTTCCTATTAACTCTTCTGGTTTCATAGTTGAAAGATCGTTTGCTTCTTCAATAGCTAGGACCTTTCTTTCCCATTCATCCGTTAAAGAGTTTAGTATTTTTGATACTATATCAAAATTAGAAATGTTTTCTCCTAATCCTAATATAGAATGATAAATATCTTGAAATCTAGAATACATATCATTAATGGATTCATCTTGTTTCATTCTAAAGTTTCGAAACTGATTTTTGAGCATGGAGATTTTGCTTTGTTTGACTTTGTTAGTTCCTTCGTGAGTAATTTTAAGCGTTCTCCATATTTCATAAGCAGTTTGACACATGCTAACACGATTAAATTCATTTCTATCTTGTGCACAAAATAACATGTTCATAGCTTTAGCATTGGCAGTAGCATCTAATTTTTGTGAGTTTGACCAAGTGGAATATTCTCCAGTAGGAAGAGTGTATTCATTCTGTGTGATATTCCATGATTCAAAACAATTAGATTGCATATAGATTCGCATACGAGTAGACCAATAATTATAGTTTAAACCATTAAAGAATGGGGGTCGTGCAGTGGATTGACCTTCAATAAAACTAGTATTAGTGGTGTTGTTTTCCATATTAGCAAGATATCAGATAACTTTGTAACGGTTATAAGATGCCTTGCTCTGATACCAAATGAAAGTGAATAGGACCGTATAATATGGATAAACAGTGAAGCAGAGTATAGATAGTAAATAGTGCGGAATATAAATGCAGTAAGTAAAATAACACCAGATATTTTATACTGGTTCGGAGCACCGTCCTACGTCCAGTCCCAGACTCCTTCTTGAATTTCACTACAACAACCCTCACTTAACCCGGTGGAACAGGTTTATACAACCCTGAGCAGCAGACTAGGGACCTGAGCAGCAGAACAGGATTTCGCCTCAGCAGCCGAAGAGGACTTTCCCTTGCCTGAGCAGCAGAACAGGACTTTGACAAAATATGAAAGTAGTTGACTAAGTGTGTTCTTGATAACACTGATTTGTCAATTAAGATTACAAACTTCCTATAATCAATTCCTCAAGTATATAAATAGTGTGTGAAGATTTGAAAAGGAAGAATATTGCTAAGAATCAACGTATATAAAATATAATTCAAAGTTTCAAAGCAATTGAAAGTATTGGAGCACTTAGAATAATCACAAGAGAGAGAGAGTAGAGAGTTAGAATCAAAGATTGGTTCTTGTGAATGAGAGAGAACTCCTATATATAATTATCAGAGAGATGCAGTCATTAGTGAAGAGTTACTGCCAAGAGAAACAACTTTTAGATGGTTTGCAACTCTTCATGGAAGGAGATGTCTATTCAGAAATATTGCTGTTGTAGCCGGTCCAGTCGACTGAAATAAATGGTCAGTCGACTGAATGTTTGAAAGTTTGAAAAGCCATGAACGATTTTAAAAATTAAAGGTGTTCATGACTGTGCATATGCACAGTCAGTCGACTGGAATAACCAGTCAGTCGACTGGCTGTGCATATTATGCACAGTGAATTCCTTTTTTTAAAATATTGAAAAAATTATGAAAACTTGATAAAACTTGAGGATTGATTTTAACATATAAATAAGACTCAACACATATAAAAGTTACTTTAAGCATAGAGTTGTAGCCTTGATCCTCTGTTGTCTTCTTTTTGTTATGTATGAATGTAAATTCTTTTCTTGGCCTCTGAACTGATTTGTCATGAATCAAAACTAGTGATTCAACATTGATACCAAATGAAAGTGAATAGGACCGTATAATATGGATAAACAGTGAAGCAGAGTATAGATAGTAAATAGTGCGGAATATAAATGCAGTAAGTAAAATAACACCAGATATTTTATACTGGTTCGGAGCACCGTCCTACGTCCAGTCCCAGACTCCTTCTGGAATTTCACTACAACAACCCTCACTTAACCCGGAGGAACAGGTTTATACAACCCTGAGCAGCAGAACAGGGACCTGAGCAGCAGAACAGGATTTCGCCTCAGCAGCCGAAGAGGACTTTCCCTTGCCTGAGCAGCAGAACAGGACTTTGACAAAATATGAAAGTAGTTGACTAAGTGTGTTCTTGATAACACTGATTTGTCAATTAAGATTACAACCTTCCTATAATCAATTCATAGTTTATTTACATTCACCTTATCTTCTTTATAACTTAATTTGATATATATATATATATATATATATATATATAGTTTCAAAAAAAATCCTATTTTATTTTACTCATTTCATTTATTTATTCCATTTGATTTCACTTAAGTTAATTCCACTTTACAATTATATTCCAACCATCTTTGTAATTTACCTTTGTATCACAAACAACTTACAAAATATAAATTTGTTTATTACTTGTTTGATGTCTTAAGTTCATATTCATTTACTTAAATAGCATTCTCTTTTTATTGCTCAATTTATTTCACTTAACATTTTTTATAACATAGATTAAGTGTATAAACATTCATTATAACAACTCGGTTTTTTATTTATAACTTTCCTTAACAAATTTCATTTTGGACATCTTATTACTTACATTTTATATTGCATACTGTTCAATTACATGTTCTCAGTAACACTCAATCTTTTTTCCTGGTAAGATTTTATTAATGTTTTAGAATGTAATTAAGAACTATACAATTTATCTTTTATTCACAATATTTTTATCAAGAAAAATTTAGTTTGAACATTTTTATTACTTAAATTTCCTCTTATATACCCTTCAATTACATATTCATGTTAACATTTTAACTTTTTAAATATTTCAGGTAAGTTATATATGTTTTAGAATGCAATTGAGTGTTATACAAATTAATTTTATCCTAGTTCAACTGTTTCAAGTTGTTTCAAATTCATTTCTCATTTTAGACACTCCAATTATTCAGAAACTATTCTTCATTTCAATAATTGAAAACCATTACTTAACATAAACTTAAGAGTTTAATTTCTGGTTTCACTTCAAACCATATTTGAAATAAATATATGCATATTTTTTTTTGTATGTCAAATCATACTTAAGAAATTCAACTCAAAATCCAGTTTTCAAAACAAAAGTGTAGCAAAATTACTAAGCGGTCTCCCCCAATTTGAGACTCGAAAATGAATGTCGACGATGCTGCAGTCATCACCGAAATTATTTTTCAGCAACAAAAGAGGAGAGTGCTGACTTGCTTCTTTTAAAATTCTTTTAGAAACAATTTCTACTTGAAAATTCCCTCAAATAATATTAATATTATTTTATTTTTATTTTCTTTCAAACTTTGAAAACCAAATTTTGAAAAGCACTGAAAATTAAATTCTCAAATCCACAATTTAATTTACCACTTTTACAAATCAGATTTACGACCATGTTTATAAAATTTCATCTCCTTATAACAAACAACAATAATTACTGGTGTATGAATGTTAACAAAATAATAAATGATAATCTACTATTATCATTTCTAATAACCAATTCTTTTAACTATTTAATTTCAGAAAATTATACTTTTATATATAAAATATAGTCATACTAAATAAAATAACAATACGACATAAAACAATTTTTATAACCTAAAAAATACGCTCTCTCCTAGGATGATTCAATAATGGATTTTAGAACAAAGACAGAGATTAAAATTTAGAGGAATCCTAATCAAAGAGAATCCTAACTAAGAAGATAGGCTCGAAAGGAAGAATGATTCCGTAATTAATTCTACTCATTCTAGGGTATTGCTACCTTATTTCTAATGGGTTTTTACTCCATAGGCTAAGTTTTGCTTAAATCGGAGCTCTGATACCAACTGTAACAACCTGCCATTTCGAACCATTCAAATTGACAATCATCCACTCATGTCAGACTTGAATTGCTCAAAACAACATATTGTTAATTTATATTTGGCAAAGCTTAGCATATACAATAAATCAATCAATCACAGAATCACAGACACAGAGTATTACAACAATAAGCAGCAGAATAGATAAATAGTAGTTCATGAAGCTACTACTTAAAATCAGAGTTAAAACAAAATAGAACAGAAATCTCAAATACAAAGGAATCTCTAATACATAAGCAAATGACAATGTCTGAATATAAAACTGGAAATAACTGAAATAATTGAAAGCTGAATAGATATAAGACGGGTCTCTAAGAAAAGGTCCAAGCTCCAAACTCCAAAGGTGAGCCTCAAATGCTGTGACACTTAGTCTGACCCGAGCATAAAGCAAAACACAAAACATTCGAGTCAAGATTAACATTCTTATGTAAGTAAATCAACTCAAGTGAAATGTTCAAGTGAAATGCAAATAACTTAAAGGATGTTTGGGATTCCACCCTTTAAGGATCCGTTAAACTATATACATACATAATAAAATACGCTACATAGATAATGTCTATAGTAAAGTAAAATATTAAAATAGCGTTAAGGCGTTACCCATATGCCTCTTAACACATTTTACATAAATGCCATATTTTATACTGTACTGTAAACTCCACCAAACTGATGGGCTATCCGGGATCACTCCATAGGTACGACACAAGCCAAACTTGTAGTAGGCGCGATAAGGCATTTGACAAGGCACGCGAGGCAATGCCAGGGTAGGATTCTACTGGTTGCACTCCTGGACTGGTGGTAACGCATTGCAGCTACTACTGCCCACCTCGAGACACACTCCCAAATCAAAGGTAAATCCACTTAAATCACAAAGTAATAGAATGGTATCGAAGAAATATGCCAGATTGAGGGAGAGACCCCACTTGGCCTGATATAGCTCCTGTTTTAGCCACGTTAGCTGACTCGAGGGAGTCAATGCTGCATTCATACCTCATACAGACGTTCGCCAAACCATCTTACTTCATTCTAGATTCTCCATCACATACACAAAGGTGGTTTTCGGTATTGGCAGAGAGGATGACAATATTCGATCCCAGTCTCTTCAGCAACCAAATGCTTATTTCACACCAGTTGATTCTTTTACATTTCCAAAACCGATTCATAATTTATGTCAAAATATCATATTCACTTCGAAATCATATCACTTTCAAAATCATATTCACTTTAAAATCATAACACTTTCGAAATCATATTCACTTTCGAAATCATATTCATTTTCAAAATCATAACCACAAAATAGGTTAAACCATCATATCAAAATATTCGCATTTTAAATCAATTAAATCTAAATCATAACATTCCAACTTTAAACATTTTGAATATTGAAAGTAGTTAATATATTGGAATAGTTATACATTAAAAATGGTATATATTTTAAAAATAGGTTATAGATTGAAATAGTTTATATATTAAAATAGGTTATAGATTGAAATAGTTTATATATTAGAAATAGTTCATATATTAAAATAGGTTAGAATATATTAATTTAAATATTTTAAACATGATATATTTTATTTTTATTAATTTTTTTAAATTAAATCTTATATTATGAAAAAAAACAAGTAAATAAATTTATAAGTAAAACCTTAAAATATACATTTTTAAAACTTAACTTATAAATTTAGATTTCTTAAAACATATAATTTTAAAATCTAAATTTTACATATATGTTTTAAAATAAAATCTTTATATTAAATTTAAAAATAATTTTTTTTCCAAACACATCTTTCTAAAATTTCAGAAATCACTTTAAAAGCAGACCAACGGTGTCCGTATATAGTTTCTATCCTAAGGTCAAGTGATATAGATATTTATCATTTCAGACTATAATAATATAAAATTTACAAGTATATATTATTTCAATCTACAATCCTAAATTTTCAAAATCAATAAAATCGCTTGGGTTTATCATTTCGACCTATAATGATTTTTCTTAATCTAAAAGATCATTTGGGTATGTATCGTATAAACCCATAGTGATTTTCTAAACTAAGGGAACTTGCTGCATGATTTATATAAAATAAATAACATAACACATATTCATACATAACATATTACGTAAGGTAGCACATAACTTACATAACAAATTGCATAAAGTAGCACATAACTTACATAACAAATTGCATAAAGTAGCATATAACTTACGTAATTAATTACATAACATAGCATGTAACTTACATAATTGATTACATAACATATCACGTAACTTACATAATTTATCAAAGAACATGTTTTATTCTAACAAATTATTATTATCATTATCATTATTATTATTATTTTACAGTAATAATTGAAAATTCTTTATTTCTAACCATATTCTATTCAACAATTGTAATTAATATTTTTAAAATTTGTTCGAATTTACGAGTCGTTAAAGAGTCCTAGTCGAGCTCTCCTCTATCATGTGAGTCAACGAAATAAGGATCTTACGACTAAGTTAACACTAGGGGGTGAATATTGTTTAATTAATTATATGAATATTTTTCAAATTCTTTAAGATTTTACTTAGAATGATGTAACTAAAATCATATAAGCAATCTCAAAATCAAAGTACATATAAAAGTAAATGCAGTAAAAGTAAAAAGGAAAGAACACACTAGGATTTTGCATTGGTTTGGAGTTACCCCACATCAAGTCCCATATAATTCGTTGTATGGATTTCTTTTCAACTAGTAAATGCAAATACAATCTCGATTTCAAGGCTGCGAGACACACCCTCCAGAATCCCGACCTATAGGCAGAGTCACTTGATTTTCGAGCTATAAGCATACCCACTAGATTTATGGATTACTAAGCACACCCAATTGATTTTACAGGCTACAAGATTTCAGAGATACCAAGCATACCACAAAGTATAAGAGTATAATTTTATAGAGTTTATAGACACAGATCTTTAATCTTCATTACAATTAATCCTATAACTCTTGAATAGCACTTTGATCTTGGTTTGAGTGAGAGTGATGAGAGAAATCAGAGAGTAGATGAAAGAGAATCAAACTAGTAATGGTTGAATTCAATTCTAGTTGAATTACGGTAGAGTTTTGGTAAAAAAACCAATTTAGAAATCAAGGGAGTAAAATGAGGAGAGAAGAATAAGAAAGTAGTTAATAAAAATTTGTTTGTAAGTTGGTATATACAGGAAAACAACGATCATGTCCATTCATGAAGAGATAGAATGAAAAGACACTTCCATTCAAATAATTTAAATTTTATGGCCACTATGTCGACATACATGGATATGATAGGTCGATATATCTCTTTGTATTTTGAAAAAACACTTTAAAAATATTATTTTGAAAATCTGTTGCTTTGTAAAATAATTTGATACCTTGTAGAATCATTTAAATATAGTTTATATATTATCTTAATAAAAATATAACTTTATAGAACTTTATAAAATAATTTTGAAAGATTTAGTAAGAGTATTCAATAATATATAAAAAATCAATATAATAATAACTTCTTAAAGTATAAACAAAAATTCAATATTTAGATAAACTTAAAAACACTAAAATAATATCTTTTCAAGTATAAGAGATTGAAATTTTTTTGGAAATATTTTAAAACTAGAATATTTTAAAAACAATTTAAAATAAAATTAGAGAAGACGAGAGAGATCAAGAAAGTGCTATCAGGGTTTTAACATAAATTCTACGACTCTGTAGCTTATCTGTAATATCTTGAAATCTTGAACTCTTCATTATTCATGAGTCTTCACTCTTGAACTTTGGAAACTTTATATCAACATCTTGAATTTACTCTTGATACTATACAGTCTTTTTAATTAACACCAATCTAATATCCTACACCACATACCATATATAACTTGATACCACATTAGTATCTATATTTTATATAATGTTCTATAGTTGTTATCATTAAAACCAACATCCAAGGTACTAAAAATCTCCCCCTTTTGATGATGATAACTTTGTATATAAAATATAATATAACTCTCTCGGAGTTACAAAACCATCCCTTAATCTACGACTAGATTTTATATATTTCTCCCCTTTTGTTATCAACAAAAATAACCAACTAAAACTATAAATTTAATACTAACTCTTGCTCTAATTCTAACTCTTTTCGTGCCAAAATTGGCCATAAACACCCAATTGCAGATGAAAGCACCCGTTCGCAATCACAGATCACAGATAGCAAGTATATAGAGAACACAAATATGAAGAACACTCAAAATTTCAAAGAAAAGCAGTAGAAACACACGATTTATAGTGGTTCGGCGTTGTAGCCTATGTCCACTAGAAGGGTTGCTGCTTTATTGATTTTTTTTTGTTCATTGGTTACAATGAGTTACCACTGATTACAACAGTACAATTCAAGTGTAGTGATGATTCAGACAGATTCTGGACATAGAAGAACCCAAAAGTCCCTTTTCTTCAGGTCCTAGTTTGCTATTTATAGGCGTAGGCTGCAAGTATCTCGCTCAGATCTCGGAAGACCTCTTCTTGCACGTGGGTGGGCCTACACGATCGATCCCATGCGGTTTGCACTCGATCTGTGATCGATACAAACTAGCTTCGTATCGATCAATACTTCATCCAATTGAGTCGGGATTGAGAAGGAACAATCTTTAGGTTATACGAAAGCTCCTGTGAAAATCTGGTGGCATTTGGACTTGCAGATTATATGTTATGATCGATGCAAGTTTGTACTTTTTGAAGGCTGTCTCTTTCGTATCGATGTCGTTCATATCGATCTTGTTCGTATCGACCAAACGATGGTGATGTGGAGCGATAAGCTAGGGTAGATCCATATTTTATGCCACGTTGACTCTTTCTTCCACCGTATCCATCGGGTGCTATGCTCTTCGTATCGATCTCATATCCTTGCCTTCGTGTCGATCAATTGCCGAGCATTTCTGTTCGTATCGATGCATGGTCATCCTCTTCGATCCATGGTCATTGTTTAACATCGATCATTCTGCCGATCGATATAAATTACAAAGGGATGGGATCGATACGAAGTAGGAAATTTTAAGAAGCTTCAATCTACTTTGCATCGATGCCTATGGTATAGCTTCATATTGATAGCTGGTGGTTATTTCGTATCGACCGTTCGATGCTTCATTCGTATCGATATGAACCAAGCAATTGGAATCAATACGAATTGATTCCATTTGATGGATATGAAGTCGAGCCTATTTGATGGATACGATGTAGGACCAGGCCGAGTGGACACAAGGTAGAGTGCACGCGATGGATACGAATCGCTGGGTTCTTGATGGATACAAAACCGATCGATGCGAAATGATGGATGCGAGTAAGTCGATCTCCTCGGTTTGCATTGATCATATCTTGAGCATACGAACTCCGATTGACTTGAAATTTGAAACTTGGCTTCTGTAGCTTCGCTTGTCTCGTTATATAAATTTTAGCTTAATCCGAAAATGGTCAAAATTTACCGACATCCATAGTTGATCTATACATAATTGGCAATCTTGGAGAACTGTCTTTGGTTTCCAGTTAATCTTATGGTATCATGGCCTTGCTAAAAGGTGGGATAACAAACTCTAACTCCCCCTAAATAAAATATTAATTAATATGTATAAGAACTATATATAATGATGATGAGAAGGATTATATAAAAGCAATAAGTGACATGTAAAATTAGATAATCATAAAATAATCCTAATCAATCCAACAAAGTTTATGTCATACACAATTCGAACAAATCCACACAAATCAAATAAATCACATCCAAATCAAATATAGTATTATTATTTATATACAAATTAAACCCATTTAAACTTGACATTTTAAGGAACTTCAACCCATCCATCAGCGCCAAAGATTGGATCTGCTTTGATAGCATCTTAATCTTCATCATCTTTGTTACCCTCTGGATTGGTGGCTGGTTCTTCTTTATTCAAAGCAGAAATCATCCACCACTACGTTGAAATGCCTTTCTTGCTTCTCGATCATCTACATTTGACTCAATTCTAAGTGCCTTTAGTTTCTTAGGATGAAAGAAAAAAATTTCTTGAATGATTCAAGAGTTTGTTCGATGTTTGAGTTAGTTTTTGGATAGGAGAAGCCATTATTTTTTAATTAGAGTTTAGGAATGAAAAGGAGTGAAGATAGAATTGAAAATAATGATTTTATGGAGTGAATATGTATATATATGGATAAGAAGTCATTTGAAATGAATTGGTGTTTGGTAGTTATTATTTTCTAATTTTCAAAATCTTTTGAAAATCGGCCGTTATATGTCGACATACATGCTTGGCATATGTCGACATATGAAATGTAATTTTTCAAACCACTTTATTTTTCTTTTCTATTGTATTTGGCTTATACTATTATATTTGTATGACTTTCCAAAGCTATTTAACAACATATAATAGTAAGAAATAGAATTTTCATTGATAATAAGAATGAGTACAAGAAATAAAAGAAGATACATGAGATTCAACATAAACTAAAACTAGAAAATTCAAATAGAAAGATAGTTTAAACAAACAGCTAGAAAGATATGGATAAAGAAGAAACACCAAGCCTGTGGATGATCTTTCTAAAGAATTTATCTGTTTTGTTGGAAATTGATGTAAATCTCCTTGAAAATGATTTCATAAGCTTCCTTTGGTTATAAATAATCTTCTCTTGATTTTTGAGAAGATCTTTATTGGATGGAATAGGTGGCATATCGATACTTTTTAAAGAAGTATCCTCCTCTTCTTGTTCTTCCTCCCCGACTTCCATTTTCTCTCCTTTCTCTTCCTCCTCCTCCTTTTCTCTTATTTTTTGATCCTCTTCCAAAGTCCCTTTTCCACACGTGTTTCAAAAGGCTCAAAAAAGGTGAAACATGCATAATTGAAATGTTGGCCTTGTCAAATATTTTTTGAGGAATTGTTTCCTCTCCTTGAAGGGCAACACCAAAATAATTAAAAACATGAGTAAGATAAACACCATAAAATAGTGCGTTTTCTTGTTATAGAAAAGATTTCATCTACAATTACTCGAGACCAGTTTATTTCGTACTTGCCATAAACGACAAAAAGAGTTTGAAAACTTTTTATGTCAGGTTATTATAATTACCCATTCTATGAGTGATGCTTTCTTGCAAAAGAAGGCTTAAAATTCTTGCTTTTGGATGCAAGTTTTTGTTTTTAAATTCAAAATCGTCGTCACTTTCGAAAATATCATGATTTACTTCACGATTTTGAAAATCAATTTGAAAGGATGAAAGTTCCATTCCACTAGATTTGCATCAATGAATGTGACCCGATAGTTCACAATTTAAAGCAATTTGTGTCCCTTTGACACTACTCCTGTAACGACCCGTAATTTTCAATCCTAGAAATTCCAGACGGTTAGGTAAAAGAAGGAAAGAGATAGAAGAAAAAGAAACAGAAACACCAAATCCAGATTCTCACATTCGCAGTGGATCAAAATGTAATATCAAATAAAATAGCAGTTATACAAAGGAAAACTGTATTAGTTAATTTACATCAATACATCAGAGTTACAATATTTACATGAACACTGGACAGTTAAAATCAACATGTCCCAGATATACAACAATATATCACAGCGGAAACACTCCATACGTTCTTGCTATCCAACTCGCCTCCTGATCTCTAGAACGTCCCTACCTGAAAATCCGTAATACTCGGTCTGACCCGAGCCTTACATCAAAGTAACACCCGGTTGAGGCTGGAAACCAGCATAAACCCATATCATATGAAATACCAAACTATATAATTTATTGCCAACCAGGGTAACTCGTACCTTCTACAAGTTCTTACTTATAATAGTCAATCATTTTCACACACAACGGTTCTCAGGTTAAATGTCCATGTTACTCAATTCATTCCATTCTAGACTATATATTTCACATATCCAATTTATAAAGAATTTATTTTACTAATCGAAGTGGTTTTGGGTATTACTGATACCCGACCCCGGTCTCTTCGAATTCAATGTCATCTCTAATCCAAGTTGTTACGTTTTAAAACAATACAATTCATATCTAGGATATCATATCACATAACGATTTAACTCAGATAGGTAACCTACTTATCACAGTTCAACCCATTCATATCACTGCATATCTCAATCGCCCATCAAAGATATCATTAATCCAAGTCATCCAATATCATTCAACCATCCATAAACAAGACTTACTAGATATATAATTCCTAATTAATTCAATATATCTCCAATTAAATTAATTACCAACTTTAATCACTTGGATTACCTTAATCCTGCTTACTTAATTTCAATTAGTTACAACCCAATTAATAATTCATTCTTTAATCATCCATCTTAATTAATCATCCTTGATTAATTATCCTTTAATTACATTAAGTAATCAACCTTTATTTACCCCATAGATTAATTAGCCTCAACCATTCACATTAATTAACCTTAATTAATCACCTTAATTAATTAATTACATTAATTAATGATCCTATAATCACCTCCTTTAATTAATTATTTTTTAAATTAATTACATTTATTAATCTTTTAATTAATTACACCAAGCAATTAATCCTTAATTGCCTCCATTAAGTAATTATTCTCTTAAGTAATTTTCCTTTAATTAGTTACATTAAGTAATTATTCATCGATTACTTACACTAAGTAATTATACTTTATAGATTACACTAAGTAATTAACTTTAATTACTTTATTAATACGACCTTGATTAAGATAAAACATTTACCTTAATTAATTAATTTCTTAATTAATTATTACTTAACTTATATTAAAAGTTTGGAATATAAAATCACTTAAGTTTCCCCTTTATTTCGATTACTTAACATTAAATACACTTATCCTAACCACTTGGTTAATTACATCATTAATTTCGATTGAAAACTCTTAGAGATTTAAGAAAAATAAACTAATATAATTGTTTCAAGTCAAAGCAATTTAAACTCAAAACATTGGATTTATAATTATATTTTTAAAACTTGTATATATTATAACCAGCTAAAACATTTCTTGAAGCTTACAAACCTGGGTAACTGATCGAAATAACCCAAGCCAATGCCCAGAAACCCCGATCAACAACTCGAGCAAACATTAAAACTTCCCGAGTCTCTACCCTTCTCCTTCTTCCTTTTTACTTAAAACTATTATGAGTTGATAAACACTCACGCGAACAATCATGAAGCAAAACCCGAACCCATCCTTTCTTTTCCCCGAGACAAACCCAAAGAAAAACCCCACTAGCAAAACTGACACAGCAGATATGTTGTGCACCTGCACCCATCATCGACGACGATCGGGCCTCCATGTTCACCTCTGACATGACGCCTACGGCGTTCCCTTTCAATCCCGATCACCAAAACTTTAGCAAAATCTCAGAAATGGAATCGAGCAAATCTGGGACAACTGGAACAAAACCAATCGACCCAGAACCTCCTTGACCTAACTCCTCCGACCAATAGTAACTACGATACTCTGCCTAAAGGTTCTCCAAAGACCACACTTCATTTTCCTCCATGACCGGTGAACTCCGGTGCCCTGTCGACGAGGCAGTAACCAACATTTCAACCTTGACCATGAACCCAGCAAAACGCTACTTCGTCGATGCCCCACCGCCACCGTATTCTAAAAATCCTTAGACCATTTTTGCCAACATCTTCCATCACTAGGCTTGCTTCACCCATGAGCACGCGACCCCAAAGTCCTCTGATCAACAAAAATCGCTCGAAACCCATTATACGTTTATCTCTTGATTTCTCAAGATTTATAAACTTAAAAATCATGATTATACTTTTAAAAATCATAATTTTTTGATAACAAACCAGACCATATACCTGAATCAACCAATATTTTAATCGAGTTTTTGATATGGTTTAAATCTTACTGTTCTTCTCTTTTTATTATAACAACCATCAAATTCTTATTGGAAATAATTTTAATTCCATTATCTTGTCATTATGAACAGGTTTGTTTATAAATCAAATGTAAAAGAAGATTAGGGGAAGAGCAATTTGATTTTTGATTTTAAACCTGTAGAAATAAGAACAAAACAATTTTTATGGTTCCAGACATGCATACAAACATTCGCATTCATATATACATACATTTCTGATTTATCTAATCATGTAATCACTTATCATATTCCACATTAAGGAATTACAGCTTACATTTATAATTTAACCGATTTAAAAACCTTTAAAACAAAATTGTTTACTCACCTTGTATCCTGGAACAGAGAACAGGTTAAAAAATTTCTCTAGAACCAATCTGTTTTGATTTGAATCTGATGTTGATATTGAAATGATTTGACGCTCGAACTTGCTTTAATTCTTAAACTGAGCTGCTTTGTTTGCTTGATGAATTAGCTTCGAGTTTTTGAACTTGAAAGGGTTGATTGTTTTAAGTTTCGTTTGATGTTGTTTCCATTTTGTTACAGGTTTTGGTTCATTTTTCTTTTGGTTTATAAATTGAAGATAGAAAGGAAAATGAGAGAGTAGAGTATGGATGTATTTGTAGCTTTAATTATGATTTTTTTTAAAATAAAGGAAAATAAATGAAATTGTGACACTTATTTACTTAGCTTAGAATTGTCCTTAACATGATATAATTAATTCACACTTGTAATTACAAATCATCCTTAGCTTACATTTGTCATTTATGTTATATTAATATGCTTTATATATTTTTCATATATATTCATATTGTATTTTAAATTTAGTTTTATATTTATAATTGTTTTAAGTGTTTTTAATATTTAAAATTCTCTTTATTTAATTTACATGTAACTTAAAAAGAAAATGATATAGAATCCAATTACACATTTAAAAATAATTATACTAGTTTAATATATCCTTTATAAAACCTTTTTAAAAAACAATGCTATAAAACTAATTATTATCTACAAAAAAAATCATATATGCATATTATTTTTATATCCAATTTATTTCTAAGATATTTACATTTGAATTTCAAATCCAATTTCAAATTCTATCTACAATCATATTTATTTAATTAGACAATCATATTTTATTAGAAGATTATCAAAATTCCAAATCAAACAATCCTATAAATACCATAGATATGAATAATAACAATCACATATTATTTTGCTTTGAAATAGAAATTTATATTAGAAGATTATCAAACTTAATATTTATCCATATATTTTTATTTTTTATTTTTTTTAGAATTAATTTTGTTGAATAAAATAAGTATCTCTAAGGGTAAAAATCAGTAAATTACCCAATTACCAGATGTTCTAAAATCCGAGTTATCACAACTCCAAACATCTCCTTCTCTACCATAATAAAACTTTCCTTTTAAATTTGCATAAAATAACTTTACTAATTTTGGTTAACAAACGAAATAATTCTGAGAAGTATCAATTAAACCAAGAATTTAATTTTTCAAACAAATATTAAAAAGATCATAAGTAGAGGAAAATGCCACGACCCGCCTTTTTGACCATCGAAAGTCGACACCGTATACTACCACAGTGTTACAATGTCGTGCATTCAATCGACAAAAGGCAGAATGTAAGGGTAAACAAAAAGGAAAGAACAAAGAACAAAGTAAAACAGAATCTCACAGCGGAATCGACAACATATAATATAACAACGACAGTAGAAACTATCACTCCGAAAATACATAGTACATCAGAGTTAAAAACAAACCTGATTAGCTGGACAACTTTAAAATCCCGATCTTACAAATGCTAATGATATACCATATAATACAACAAAAAAATATAGTACTATGATAGATGAACCTTCAGCTCCCCTTCTAGAACTCCATAACACCAAGAAACTTGGGAAAATACTCGGTCTGACCCGAGCATTATAATGAAATAATGCCTGGATCAGTCTGGGAATATCAACGTGAGATAAGTCAAATAATATGGAGCATATAAAAGTTCTGTGAGACCACGCCGCTAACACGGAACGGTTTTTTACCTCACAAGAATAACATCCATGCAGGCAAGAGCAAAAATAATCATCAGGAAACAAATCCAAATATAAATGGGCATAATTAATATTAAAACCAGACTTAAAAGAATGGAAATAACCTGAACGAAATCCAAACTGGACATAATGGACAAAACAAGAAAATGGTCCAAATTTGATTGAATGGACAAAATAAGATGACAATCCAAACTTGGTAGAATGAGATAAATAAGGTAACAATCCAACTTGATAGAATGGACTAAATCAATACTTGACGCCTTGGAGGGGAGTTGGCTCTACTCGTGGTAATTTAAAGAAAAACAGATTCAAGGTTTTTGAATCAAATAAGGAAAGGAAATTTTCCAACAAATGACTAGGATAGTGTGGCCCCCCTTGAAGTATACCTCTAGTAAGATACTCTTGAAAAGGTCATATACTCGATGACCCCCTCGGGAAAAGTACCAGCCCGACCCGCCAAACCTTTTCGAGAATCTGAATATTTCACATCTAAACTCAAACCCTTTTTCACATGACGATGCACAAATAACCAACTGAGATGTGAGATACCCTAATGGGAGCAAACCCACATAGTTGGATGCCCCTTAGCTCATTAGATTTAGTTATTTCCATAAAGGATAACAAAGCTCAACAGAGCAATAAGTCATCTTAGATGACGATAATAAAGAAGCTGAAGTAACCGATAGCAGAGAAACTGACTATCAAAGATATAAAACGATCGTATATGGAAATTAAGCCTTGTATACTTACCACCACTCGTTGAATTCAAACTTGTACTATTTCTTGGTTAACGAAAATACCAGATAAGTCAAGGTAGTGTTACCTCAATGTCATGTCTCATGATTATTCTTAACTTTCGAAATAGCGACAAGTCTACTTCTTCGATGTTTAGTGCTAATTAGAAAAATAAATCGTTTCCATATAAGTGATTGGCTTTTACAGAAATAATTCATTTCGATAAGCGAATCAAACTTTTCCTTTCAGAAAAGAACTAAATTGTGCTTGGTTTCCATATTTCCATATTGGTAAAACACTTTTAGTATTACTCTTTCAATCCGTTCTTTTATAAGACCAATTTTATAATACTATGTGTATTAAAACAAGGGTCAAAACAAATGCCGTTAAAACATAGTTTACTATAAACCCAAAAACAATTCACACTTAGCTTTATTTATAAATAATCCCTTTTAGAGGATTTTCTTATTTATAAATCATTATTTATAAATTTTAAAACAATATTTATTATGTCACATATATACAGAATTGTTAAGGCTCATTTAATAAATTGCTTAACCCCTTGCTTTGCTATTAGAATTAGTTCCTGATTGTAAAACGCTAAGAGAATAATTTTTCCAAGTGCTTGACCCCGGATCCTTAAACCAACATCCGATCGATACCCAGAAGATTATCCAACTTAACATCCTAATAATCGAGTTCCAATTCCTTTTTAACTTACCCAAATATTTCTCTTTTCTTGCCAAAACTTTTATGTGATCTTTGATAGGTATCCAGATTTACTTTTAATAGACAAATCATTTATCTTTATATAAAATAGTTAATTATTTCCAAAACACTTTCATTAAATCAATAATTTATCTTTAAAACAAATTAGTTAATTAACTTTAAAATCATTTATTAAATCAGTTAATTAACTTGAATATTATATGTTAAAAGATTTATTAAATCCAAATAATCATTAAATAAAATGAATAATTAATCTCAAACATTATTAACTTGAATGATTAATAAAACTTAAACACTATTAATTATCGTTAGTAAAATGATTTATCACATTTAAAATACCATTAATTAAAATGATTCAATTAAATTCAAACATCATTAATTAAATGGACTAATTAAATTTCAAAATTATTAGTAGAAACAATCATTAATTCAATGATTAACTAAATACAAACATCATTATTTAAAATGATTAATTACTTTCAAATATCATTAATTAAATGATTATTAATTTTAATTATCATTAATTAAAATAACTAAATAAAATCAACAAATCATTAAATAAAATGATTAATTAAATCTTATATCCTTTAAATAAAAGATGAATCAAATTTAAACATCATCGGTTAAATTGGTTAATCAATCCCAAAATCATTAGTTAAACTGATTAATTATTTTAAATTATCATTAATCAAAATGATTAATGAATATTAATATTTTGTTGAGCGGAAACATGAGCTCAAGTTCATACGACAGGGTTGTGGGAATGAAATAGAATAAACTATGATATATCGAAATTGCTATAACGACACTTAACGGTTTAAATGGAATATCAGGATTTATATTTTTTAACCATCAATATAACAACATAAGGATGTAAATAACTAATATTAGCAAGAAACCCCTCAGGTTCTCTCTACAACTTTTCCCTGCAAAGCAACGGTTATGGATTATATACATATATATATATATATATATATATATATATAATTATATGGGTTCATAATGATCAAGTTAATATGTCATCCATTTACCAAACGAAAATTCAACCAAACGAGCGATCAAACAATTTAATTAATATCCAAGCAATCAATAAACATTTATAACATCATTGATATAATATAATAAAATTTATTGTGAGTTAAACTCACATTGATTTTCGTTTTCATCGAAACGTTCCGATTTTGGACTTTTATCCTAAATTCCAACAAGCTCCAAATATAACCAATCCAACTCCATTGCATAGATCTTGACAACTCGAGTCCAACGCAAAAAATGATATTCCAATCCGACCTCGTACGCAAAAGTTATGCAAACTATAAGTTTTCAAATTGATTTAAATTAAAATTAACAATTTAACTTTATTTACTAAATACCCTCCTCTTATCTTTCTTCTTCTTCTTCTAAAATGAAAACATGCACAATCGACCAACAAAAAACCGTGCATGCCTAAACGAAGATACAGAGTTCTGATGCTTTTTTGGCGAACCGTCTTTGTGACGCCCCACCTCTATACCCACGCTAGCCAAGAACATTACTGTGAATGCTGTCAACTAGCACGGAGAATAAGGCTGTTGAGGAGCGACCATCTGTATAATTACTTTGTGCGAGTACCGATATACCGGATAAAAATATAACTTTTCATCTCAAGAGGAAATCCGACATACCGACACAAACTCAAAGCTACTACACAGTGGCTATAAAGGTCTTCGGAAACAAATATAGAAATAAACATAACACAAATCAGTCACAGACAATTCATATCACAAAGGCGGAAATAGATATGAATATTACACATGAAAGTGTATATCAGAGTAGTGGTCTAAAAAGATCCACAATATCACAAAAGAATAGTTACACGAACTACACAAAAGAATAAGAATACATTATGGAGTCTATATCTCAAATGTATACAACAAAAACTACTAATCTAAGTAGTTAACCAAAAGTCAGAGGAATCAATCCCAAGAGAGAAGTCAAGCAGAAGCACCTGTAACATCTCGGTCTGACCCGAGTATTATTTAATAATAAAATAATAAACGGATCAGTCTAGCTATAAATATCAGATGACATGATATAACATACAAGATATGGCATAAACATAATATCCATAATGACATACTACTATAAGCATGTAAATGATAATCAACAGAAGATTAATCAATATCACAAGAATCTTCTCAAAGATCCAAAGAGGGCATCATACCCTAAACCTGTACTCATAACAAGTCAATGATATAAATTCCAGAAATCAACACACGAAATCCAGAAATCACAAAGAAGTATGTGTGAGTGGAATCACACACGTGGTGTCTAGGCTAACCGAAAAGGTATGTGTGAATGGAATCACACAAGTGGTGTCTAGCCTAACCAAAAAGCAAAAAGGTATGTGTGAATGGAATCACACAAGTGGTGTCTAGGCTAACCGAAAAGGTATGTGTGAATGGAATCACACAAGTGGTGTCTAGCCTAACCTCGCAAACAAAGAGACATCGCACATTGCTAGTCTAAATCACAAAGATGATCGTCATGATCAACGAGAAGTGTCAATTACACTAAGCTAGTAAATATAAAAGTTTAGCTTCATGTCCCATAACCACTTACTTAACTTAAACATTTACGAACAAACTGTAAATCTCCACTAGAAAATTATCACAAGAGATTCAATCGAACAAGTCCAAAAATTAACCGACGAAGTAAACGCAAGCGTTTCATACCACTTGTTTTACTAAGTCGTTTAATTAGATTTCTCATACGAGTGAGGTAAAGGTTTGTATATACTAATAGATTAGAAAACGGTTTAAGAAAACGAGCTTTGTTATTGAAAATAGAGTTGAAATCATTTTGTTGAAAGAGTTTTGATATTTACTACTAGTATTGAAACCTTTTTATATTTTTAAAGTGACAAATCACAAAGAAGATTGTAAGAACAACCAATTACTAAATTCACATTCGAAGACGTGAATAAAATCCAAAGAAATCGATATCAAATCCATAGAAATGGAGATTTCCAAAAAGATCCATAAAAAGAAGTCATCAAAGTCAATAATAAGTGATAACGATTAATAGGATCGCTAAAATTGATAAACAATGGAAATTCACACAAAACAGCCTGAATAGGCAAAAATAAACATCTCCAGACGTCTGATTTGGAATCCAGACGTCTGGATTTGTTCTCTGGAAATAACCCAGAGAACACAGACGTCTGAAACCTCAAGTCAGACGTCTGAGACCTATCCAGACGTCTGGTTTGATGGTTCAGACGTTTGAAAATAGTCTCTGGCTTTCTTTTTATAATATGCGGGCATACATTTTTACTTTCCAGGTCCAAACCAGACGTCTGGACTTGGTCACCAGACGTCTGGTCACCTGGTCTAGGCAACAATTTGCCTAGGCCAAAGTGGCCAAAACGTATCGGGAGCGATCGGACGAGCAACGACGACTAAGGATTTATGCCTAGCGACAACCCGGCCTTAAAAGCTCTTCGAAACACCTCTTAAAGCATGATCAAACATCAAAGTTATGATTTTTAGAGAATTGGCTTCAAACTCCAAAAAATGGAAATATTCACAGAACCAATCCAAATCAAAAGCAATTGCACATGAATAATTGTTAGGAATTCATACCTAACAACCAAAGATAGATATAGACATAGATGTGAGATTAAAAATCTCACCTTTTCACAAAATCAAACAAGAAGAAGCTTGAAAGCAAATGGAGAATCAACCTCTCTTCAACACAACCCAATTGAGCTTGAATCTAAGCTCAAAAACAAGAACATTCCCCAAAATTAGGTTTAGGAATTTCTGAAATTGGTAAGAGAATAAGTTGGAGAAGAAGAAAGAAGCTTACCAATGGGTTCTTCTTGAGTTTGGAGCTAGGAATTTGATTTGCAAGAGAAACTAGGGTTTTGGAGTTTTAATTTCCAATCTCTCCCACCATTAATGCTAATAAAACTGAAAAGAGAAAGAAGTGAGGGTGAATGGGGAGAGTGGTTCAGTTTTGGAGTATAAGTTAAAACATAGGGCTGAGCCCAAAACCAAACCCAAAGTGAAAAGTAGCAAAAATTAACTTTCTCCAAACATATCGAAGCTTATACTCAAAAAGGTCGCAAACGGCATTTTCAACTCAATGGAGGTGGTCTCGAGTCCTAATTCGACCGTATGCAAAAAGTAGGTTTTCGGACTAAAATCCGACGAATGATAATATGTTTAAATAAAATATTTAAATATAAAATCGATAAATATGCGGGTTGTTACAGACTCCCCTCCTTAAAGAAATTGCGTCCTCGCAATAATTAAGAAGGAAATATAAGAAGTAACAACCATAGAAGCATATTAACACAAAAGAAAATTTGAATCAAGAAGTTCACCATAAAGAGCACGAAGGAGTAAATCCGAAAGTTTTCGTTCGATGAATTCTCAAGATTTCACAAGAGCAATCCTTAGGATTTGAGAACCATTGAACTTTTATCAAAAAGAATATCTTTATATCGAAGGAGCTCAACCTCCAAAGCAATGATGCGAATAGAATGTTGCTAAAAAGTCAAATTTGGTGAAACTTCAATCCCTCAATAACACCGGGCTCAAGAATAAAAAACCGGAAACATAAAAGCATTTCCGTGGATAAAAGACGTGGAGAACGTCAAGAAAAGCAGAAAATTAAGCTGGTGCAACGACGTAGTGTAATAACAGTACGCCCGAGAAACTAGAAACTCAAATAATTTGGGACATCAGCGTAGTTCAAAAACGGTACGCCCAATGAACCAAAAAGCCAAGTCATTGATGTAGTGCAAACGGTACATCCAATGAATCCAAAAAGAAAAGACATTGATGTAGTACAAATGGTACATCCAATGAATCAAAGACACTGATGTAGTACAAACGGTACATCCAATGAATCCAAAAAGAAAAGACATTGATGTAGTACAAACGGTACATCCAATGAATCAAAGAGCAAAGTCATTGATGTAGTCCAAACGGTACATCCAATGAATCAAAAAGCGAAGACATTGATGTAGTACAAACGGTACATCCAATGAATCAAAAACATATCATTGATGTAGTGCAAACGGCACATCCAATGAATCCAAAAAGAAAAGACATTGATGTAGTACAAACGGTACATCCAATGAATCAAAGACACTGATGTAGTACAAACGGTACATCCAATGTATCAAACAGCAAAGGCATTGATGTAGTACAAACGGTACATCCAATGAATCAAAGACACTGATGTAGTACAAACGGTACATCCAATGTATCAAAAACATATCATTGATGTAGTGCAAATGGTACATCCAATGAATCCAAAAAGAAAAGACATTGATGTAGTACAAACGGTACATCCAATGAATCCAAAAAGAAAAGACATTGATGTAGTACAAACGGTACATCCAATGAATCAAAGACACTGATGTAGTACAAACGGTACATCCAATGTATCAAAAACATATCATTGATGTAGTGCAAACGGTACATCCAATGAATCCAAAAAGAAAAGACATTGATGTAGTAAAAACGGTACATCCAATGAATCCAAAAACAAAAGACATTGATGTAGTACAAACGGTACATCCAATGAATCAAAGACACTGATGTAGTATAAACGGTACATCCAATGTATCAAACAGCAAAGGCATTGATGTAGTACAAACGGTACATCCAATGAATCAAAGACACTGATGTAGTACAAACGGTACATCCAATGTATCAAAAACATATCATTGATGTAGTGCAAACGGTACATCCAATGAATCCAAAAAGAAAAGACATTGATGTAGTACAAACGGTACATCCAATGAATCCAAAAAGAAAAGACATTGATGTAGTACAAACGGTACATCCAATGAATCAAAGAGCAAAGTCATTGATGTAGTACAAACGGTACATCCAATGAATCAAAAAGCGAAGACATTGATGTAGTACAAACGGTACATCCAATGAATCAAACTCAAATAATTCGGAACACCGACGCAGTACAAAAACGGTACGTCCAATGAACCGAAGCCCGAATGATTTCGGAACACCGACGTAGTACAAAAATGGTACGTCCAATGAACCGAAGCCCGAATGATTTCGGAACACCGACGTAGTACAAAAACGGTACGTCCAATGAACCGAACACAATAAAAGAACATCGGACGCAAGCTCATAAAAGAAATTAGATGAAACTCAATAAAACGAAGTACATCAAAACGCCCGATGAACTTGATAAAAAGATAGTTTCATTCAGTCATCAACAAAGAAACAACCCCTTGTTGCTTACGACTAAACGCATTGGCAACACGATTTCCCCTTCGGGAATAAAAAGAATATCAAGATCATAGGAAGCTAGGAACTCGAGTCAACATGCAGTTCCTTAAGAGAACATAAATATTCCAAAGATTTATGATCGAGGTAGAGAACAAATTTCTCATCCAAATATGATGATGCCAAATTCCAAAAGCAAAAACAATAGCCGAGAGCACTAGATCATAAGTGGCATATCTAGTCTCGATAAGCTATAATGATTTAGAAGCACAAGTAATAGCACGTTCTCTATGGCAAGAGAATGGCATCCAAACCAATACGACTAGTATCGGTACAAATAGCAAAGTCTTGGTTCCCCTTCAGGAATCACAAGAAAGAATAAGAGTATCGAAAAGAAAGAACTTCTTTTAAATAATTCTCTTCCCTGAAAAGTTAAAACTTTCAAAATTACATTTATTTCAATGTAAAAATTATTTCTAGAAGAATTTACATTTTACAAGTTAATATATCGTGTCTGACTGTCACATCAAAGCGTTTAGGAAATTCCTATCGATAACGTTGATCAAGCGCATCGACCAAAATTCTTAAAGCACTCAACGGGCAATACAATCACAAAATCATCTTTTATAGGATAAATAAATCTCTTAAAAAGTTTTAAGAATATTCTTTGTTCGTTTCAAGAACAAAAATCCAGTTTTACTTATAAATAAATCTTATGAAAAAGATTTGCAAAATTTTAAATTACTATTTTCATCCAAAATCAATAAATACAAGAATGGTCTCATCGAAATATTCATAGAATATTCGATTTATAAAATGGATGAAATAAGCTGGACAAATTGAATGACTTAATAAGTCATTCATAAGAATCATAACAAGTGCGGAATGCGGTAAGTGGAATGCTAATTTCTGCAACTCGTAGCAAACGAAAACCGGTGGTAAAGTCAAACTGAAAAGACCTTAACACCACACAAAAGATTTCTTAGGTGATAATCCTAAGACAAACTCAAAAATATCGGAAAATTTCTCAAACTACATGAATGAGAGAAATAACGCTTTCCTTATAAGTGGGCTTAAGGAATAAAATGATGCCATCAAGTTGGAATCAAAATCATAAAGGAAAAATAGAAATCTGCTTAACAGATTGAAAATGTCGAAGATGAATAATCCACTCGGAAAAATAGGATATGGGCTTCACAATGATTAAGCCAATCCTTACAGAAAGGTCAATTCCGAAGCCAAAGCAAAAATATCGGCTCGGAAAGAAAAGTCACATAGAACAATCTCGACATCAAAACAAAAGCAAATTGAGTGTTGCGGATCTTCCATCCGGATTCGCAATCCTCAAAGAAGTCATCAAGCCCAAAATATTCAAAGAAAAAGAATCAACAAGTTCTTTTGATATAAAATAGTGAGATGGACTCATATCAACAAGAACTTGAAAAGAATATTCACGAGACAAATAAAACCAAGGATTGAAGGAGAAATACCTTGATCAAGAGAAGAGTTTCTAGGGGCTTGCACAATATTTAGCTTTCTCATGTCCTTGTTCAAAAGTTTGGGACATGCAGATAAAAGATGACCTGGTTTCTTGCAATAGCGACAAGAATGGGGTTTTGGACACATATTCGCATAGTGTTCCTTAGAATTACAATTATAGCATCATCCACGATTAGGTATTGGAGTCTTTGCTACAAAAGTAGTTTGCTTCACTCTCTTATTGGGATTAAGGCTCTTGAACTCAATATGCCTCTTCTTGGAAGTCCCAATATCACAAGCACTTCCTTTACCAACCTCTCCATGAAGAAGAGTAACATCCACAAGCTGATTGAAAGAAACTTCAAGTTTCAAAGGTAGAACCATTTCGGGGTTCTTATTCAAAGCATAGATAAACTCTTGATTCTTTACAAGATCCAAAAGTTGTTGGGCAGACATAAAAACTCCATCCAGGGGAGTAGCACTAGATTGACCGGCGCTGGGACGGCCTAGTCTAACAATTTCTCTTCTTTAAGAAAGAAAGAAGGAGAAAAGTTATTCTCAAAATAAAAATCAAGCAATCTTGATAGATAAAACAAGGAATCATAAAAGAAAATAGGATAGGACGGTACGAAGACCCGAATAAAATCCTAAAGCACGACTCCTAAGATGGACTTAGGACGATGATCCTTGTTAAATTATTCTACATTGTTCCGAAGTTTGGCTTTGATACCAAGCTGTGACGCCCCACCTCTATACCCACGCTAGCCAAGAACATTACTGTGAATGATGTCAACTAGCACGGAGAATAAGGCTGTTGAGGAGCGACCATCTGTATAATTGCTTTGTGCGAATACCGATATACCGGATAAAAATATAACTTTTCATCTCAAGAGGAAATCCGACATACCGACACAAACTCAAAGCTACTACACAATGGCTATAAAGGTCTTCGGAAACAAATATAGAAATAAACATAACACAAATCAGTCACAGACAATTCATATCACAAAGGCGGAAATAGATATGAATATTACACATGAAAGTGTATATCAGAGTAGTGGTCTAAAAAGATCCACAATATCACAAAAGAATAGTTACACGAACTACATAAAAGAATAAGAATACATTATGGAGTCTATATCTCAAATGTATACAACAAAAACTACTAATCTAAGTAGTTAACCAAAAGTCAGAGGAATCAATCCCAAGAGAGAAGTCAAGCAGAAGCACCTGTAACATCTCGGTCTGACCCGAGTATTATTTAATAAGAAAATAATAAACGGATCAGTCTAGCTATAAATATCAGATGACATGATATAACATACAAGATATGGCATAAACATAATATCCATAATGGCATACTACTATAAGCATGTAAATGATAATCAACAGAAGATTAATCAATATCACAAGAATCTTCTCAAAGATCCAAAGAGGGCATCATACCCTAAACCTGTACTCATAACAAGTCAATGATATAAATTCCAGAAATCAACACACGAAATCCAGAAATCACAAAGAAGTATGTGTGAGTGGAATCACACACGTGGTGTCTAGGCTAACCGAAAAGGTATGTGTGAATGGAATCACACAAGTGGTGTCTAGCCTAACCAAAAAGCAAAAAGGTATGTGTGAATGGAATCACACAAGTGGTGTCTAGGCTAACCGAAAAGGTATGTGTGAATGGAATCACACAACTGGTGTCTAGCCTAACCTCGCAAACAAAGAGACATCGCACATTGCTAGTCTAAATCACAAAGATGATCGTCATGATCAACGAGAAGTGTCAATTACACTAAGCTAGTAAATATAAAAGTTTAGCTTCATGTCCCATAACCACTTACTTAACTTAAACATTTACGAACAAACTGTAAATCTCCACTAGAAAATTGTCACAAGAGATTCAATCGAATAAGTCCAAGAATTAACCGACGAAGTAAACGCAAGCGTTTCATACCACTTGTTTTACTAAGTCGTTTAATTAGATTTCTCATACGAGTGAGGTAAAGGTTTGTATATACTAATAGATTAGAAAACGGTTTAAGAAAACGAGCTTTGTTATTGAAAATAGAGTTGAAATCATTTTGTTGAAAGATTTTTGATATTTACTACTAGTATTGAAACCTTTTTATATTTTTAAAGTGACAAATCACAAAGAAGATTGTAAGAACAACCAATTACTAAATTCACATTCGAAGACGTGAATAAAATCCAAAGAAATCGATATCAAATCCATAGAAATGGAGATTTCCAAAAAGATCCATAAAAAGAAGTCATCAAAGTCAATAATAAGTGATAACGATTAATAGGATCGCTAAAATCGATAAACAATGGAAATTCACACAAAACAGCCTGAATAGGCAAAAATAAACATCTCCAGACGTCTGATTTGGAATCCAGACGTCTGGATTTGTTCTCTGGAAATAACCCAGAGAACACTCAGACGTCTGAAACCTCAAGTCAGACGTCTGAGACCTATCCAGACGTCTGGTTTGATGGTTCAGACGTCTGAAAATAGTCTCTGGCTTTCTTTTTATAATATGCGGGCATACATTTTTACTTTCCAGGTCCAAACCAGACGTCTGGACTTGGTCAGCAGACGTCTGGTTACCTGGTCTAGGCAACAATTTGCCTAGGCCAAAGTGGCCAAAACGTATCGGGAGCGATCGGACGAGCAACGACGACTAAGGATTTATGCCTAGCGACAACCAGGCCTTAAAAGCTCTCCGAAACACCTCTTAAAGCATGATCAAACATCAAAGTTATGATTTTTAGAGAATTGGCTTCAAACACCAAAAAATGGAAATATTCACAGAACCAATCCAAATCAAAAGCAATTGCACATGAATAATTGTTAGGAATTCATACCTAACAACCAAAGATAGATATAGACATAGATGTGAGATTAAAAATCTCACCTTTTCACAAAATCAAACAAGAAGAAGCTTGAAAGCAAATGGAGAATCAACCTCTCTTCAACACAACCCAATTGAGCTTGAATCTAAGCTCAAAAACAAGAACATTCCCCAAAATTAGGTTTATGAATTTCTGAAATTGGTAAGAGAATAAGTTGGAGAAGAAGAAGAGAAGCTTACCAATGGGTTCTTCTTGAGTTTGGAGCTAGGAATTTGATTTGCAAGAGAAACTAGGGTTTTGGAGTTTTAATTTCCAATCTCTCCCACCATTAATGCTAAGAAACTGAAAAGAGAAAGAAGTGAGGGAGAATGGGGAGAGTGGTTCAGTTTTGGAGTATAAGTTAAAACATAGGGCTGAGCCCAAAACCAAACCCAAAGTGAAAAGTAGCAAAAATCAACTTTCTCCAAACATATCGAAGCTTATACTCAAAAAGGTCGCAAACAGCATTTTGAACTCAATGGAGGTGGTCTCGAGTCCTAATTCGACCGTATGCAAAAAGTAGGTTTTCGGACTAAAATCCGACGAATGATAAAATATTTAAATATAAAATCGATAAATATGCGGGTTGTTACAGACTTCTCCACTGGCTCCCTTTTCTTCATCTCGACCTACCCATACCCAAAAATTCGAGCTTCCACTCTCAAAACAAACCGCGACAACCAACATCGACCATGTAACATCTCGAATTTTAGCAATATTTTATTCTTTATATATAACTCTGGGGATTTATTTTTAGAAAATTTGATTGTCTAAATTTAATTATAAATAATCACCCAAGATATTTATTAGTGTGAAAATTCTAAAATTCTTATTTTGGTTAAAACTTAACATTTTTTTTGAAGTTATAAATCTTTAAATTTTTAATTTTTTCGTTTAATTTAATATATTCGTAACAACATTTATTTCACCTTTTGTTCTTTAAAAAAAATTGATTTTATACTTCTAAAAATTTAATATTTTATATTTTACTTATCTACATTTTTGAATATAAATTACTTAGTAAATGTGTAAACAAATCATATTTTTATATAAGTAATAAAATTTTCAAAACTTTGTGTATAAATAAACTGTTTAATTTCGCGTTTAAAAGGCGCGTTATTTGATGGAATAAATAATGTATATACACATAAAAGGAAACGTATAAAATTTAAATCTGTTATTTTCCTTTTTTTGGACAAAAATCACCGCGTCTGTTGTATGCATTCTAATTTTATTCACTTTCCTTTACCCTCCTGATTTAATAGGAACGTTATTTACAAATTTTATAACCGTTCACTTTTTTAATTTCTTGCCATTATTCCCATCAACGCGAGCTTTAAATTTTAAACGCATTCAATATTGTTTAAAAATCTTATTCCAAAATCTAATCTTAGCTGACCGTTTCTTCTGCTTTAATTTCAAAACCCATTTGCTTAAAATTTGTTAAAAATCTAGTAACCGTGTATAACAAGAAAAATCAGTGCTCAATCAAAATCGTGGCCTTTTTTTTATCAATATCTTATTTCTTGCCTATAACTGCTCATTAAAAATCAACACTAGTTTAATTTCGTTTCCATTTCAAAGCAAGTTGATTTATTGCCGTTCTTTCTTCTCCTTAAATCATGCTACCTCTATGATCAAACCTATATTTACTACATAAGAAAAACGTACAAATTTAAAAGCGTTTCTTTGTTATAAATTGGGCGTATATTTTTCCGTCAGTTTTACGCATGTCTCATTTTCTTACCTTGGATAATAATTAAATTTATCCGTAGGCGTATTTTTTTTAAGAGGGAAAGAATTAAATTCCCTAACAATTCAATTAGTTTAAAATGTTTACCTTGGATTCATGCGGAAATTTTTCTACTCTTTCCAATTTCCTCTTGTTTAAAATTGGTATAAAATCTTTAAAATCCAATCCGGTTCAAAATCAACTTTCCTCCTGCCTTTTTCTTTCACCGTTATCAACGCGTGTTTGATTATAAAACATGATTCATTTCATACTTCTCTACCGTTCCTAAAGCAATTTATTTCATACCGTTTCCTCCACTCAATCAATGCAAATTACTCCCTTTAAATATAAAGTGTGCCTCACCATTTACATGCAAATTATATTCACTTTCCTTTTGCCTTCTGATTTAATAGGAACTTGATCCACAAATTGCTAACCATTCCAAAATCTTTAAATTTCTTTCCATTTTTCCCTTGATGCACGCAAGCTTTTCTTTAAATGCTAAACACGTTTTCTTCCTTACTTTAAAATTTGCATGCCTTGATTTTTGCTTTCCCACTTTAACAATTGTGTTGTCACAAATAAATACAAACCACGTATCAAACTTCATCTGCATCTCATTTTGAGTTCCTCTCCTTCTTCCCTGTGTGTGAGCAAAGCATCAGGTAATGACCGAGTTATTTTTCCTCCTTTTTTACTTTTCTTTTCTTCATTGTTCTGTTCAAATTTTTGGCTCTACTATTTCACCACATGACACCCACCCTCCTCCACAATCAAGAGCACCCTCCACAGTATAGACAGATTCTTGCTTATATCATTTATAAACACGTTGGAAAAGGATGTAAGTGGCATCGCTGTTTTACTTTAGGTTTTAAATCAGTAAAAATATTCTCCTCAGCTTTGTTTGTTCAAGGTCTTAACGTTAATAAGTATTTTGGTTTGAGAAAAATATACATTTGGCTAAGGCCTTGAAAAAAAAATCATTTGCTCCACTTGTACTCTAAGATAGAGTAAATATGTTTGCACCACTTTTATAAAAATCGAAAATAAATGTTATCACATGTTAGACCATGCGTGTTTTGTTAGTCACCTATGCTCTAGGAGAATGAGAAAATATTATTCAGGCACCACTTTTCTTTTTTATATATAAAAAAGTAATAATAATAAGAATAAATAAATTAGATATATATATATATATAATATGTATAAGGAAGCATATATATTTTGTGTGGGTTAAAAACATTCGTATGATGTATATTTTAAAAGTTATTTTATAATGATAAAGTTTTTTAAAAAAAGTTTTAAATGTTATTTTAACTGTTCAGTGTATAAAATATATATATATATAATGATAAAGTTTTAAAAGTTATTTTATACTTGTTGTTTCATATAAAAATGCATGACCTCTTATATATATATATATATAACTCGTTGTTGAGTATATTAAGTGCATAAGAAAGTATAAAAAGGTATTATATATTCTCAACTACATATACGTTTGCAGTATAGTTATGTTATTAGCTTTTGAATATAAATATATACCAAGAGTTTTTATATAACTGAATATTAATAAATATATAAGGTTGTTCTCTGTGTTTATATTAAAACTGAAATTTTACAGTCACATATTTTGTTATAAGTGTATTGTTAAATATTATATTTATAGTCCTAACGTGTATTGTAATAAGTGTACTGTATACTATGTTACATTACTATACATAGTATAATTTAAATATAATCTAGTTTAAATGTATAATGGATATATGTTGATTATACAGAACGTATGGTCAATAGTTGTTTCTAAGCTATTTATATTTTTGGAAAACGTATGTATATAATTTTAGTGAGAGTCAAAGTTAATATTAGTTAAGAAAATAATATTTTGGGATTTTATATATTTTGTTTCGGTCTACATCAAGCAGTTTCTAATTTATTTTCATCGATCTCTATTTACCAGCTCTGTTCGTCCTATTCGTGCCAATCTTGTACATTTTGGAAATTCGTTCTTGGATCCATAACCCATTTCAAATATCTCTAGCCTCAAAAGGTGAGCAATCACTCACGATTAACATTTTTTTATTCATTAAATTTGATTTCAATTGAAACGACAATTGAAATATGCTGCTGTAGTTATTTAAATTTGTTATATATGCTATTATCTGTAACAGTTCACCTGCGGGATATGACACCATATCCTGTTGTTTATATTATATTGTTATTGATGTTATTGTATTTTCTGTTATCACTCTGCAAGTTCCTTGTAGTTTAGAAATCACTATGGGTTGAAATGATACATACCCAAACATACTTTAGAATAGGAGAAAATCGTTATGGGTTGAAATGATAAACCCAGGCGATTTTCATTTAATTGAATTTGGGATTACCGGTTGAAATGATATCCACCCGTATATATTTAATATACGGATTGAAATGATAAATATCCGTAGCACTTGACTATATGATAGGAAATATATACAGACACCGTTGGTCCATATAAATATTTTGAAAATAATTTCTATAATTTTGGAAAGAAATATATGGTTTAATAAATTTGATTCTTAAGATATTATATAAATGAAAATTGTATATATAGATTTAGTAGTAATATTTGATTTAAATTAGATTGATTTAATACATATAATATGGTTAAGTATTTATGTAAATCTATATTTCAAATAGATTCTCTTGTAATAAATTGAATAATTAAGATTGGGAGATAAATTTGGGTTTATAAAAATGGTATTTAAATAAGGATTTATTTAATTAAATCGATTTGAAATTTTTGAATGGGAAATTTAAGGGGTATGATTTTATAACTGGATTTTTGATTTAAGTGATTTAATGAATATTTCACGTTTAAATAAATTAAAGAAAATATTGAGTAAAATGTAATTTAAGGTTACTTAAATGATATTGAATCTAATAAGGGAGTATTTCAAGACTAAATAATAATGAGGTTAAATCGAGATCTATATGAAACTGTTATATAGAACATTTAAATATTAAAGCCTTGAACTATACTGGAATTTAAATGGTTTATGTTGAGATTCGGATCTGTTTTTGAAATCAACGTAGTTGAATTTGTTATTTAGCAACTAAATTGAATTAAAATGAAAAATTTAGGTTGAACTAAATTTAAATTTATTATTTAGAAAACTAAATTGAATGAAAATTTAGATGAAACGTTGAATACTTAAAATTTTGAAATATATGGAAACATAAAGGGGTATTTGTGATTATAAATCCGAATTTGAGATCAATAAAATTTAAGTGGTTATTTTAGAAATTGAGTTGAATTTAAATTGATAAATTGAGATTGAATTTAATGGGAAGGGCGGGTTGATGTTGGAACGATTTGTTAAGTTGAGGAAATTGAAAATACTTTACTGTATAAATTATTTAATATATATAAATACTATTTTGGGAAATATAGAGATATTTGAAGTGAAAATGAGATTTGGTTTTGAAGTATAAATTAAGCTGAAATGACCACGGTGTTATAGTGTATATTTCTACCTTGTACAATGTTCCATGGACCCTTAGAGGATGGTTATCCCAAACATCCTGTAGGTTATTTGTATTTCAGTTGATATTTCACTTGAGTTGGATTTATTGATATAAGAATGTTAATCCTGACTCGAGTGTTTTGTGTTTTGCTTTACGCTCGGGTCAGACTGAGTGATACAGCATTTGAGACTCACCTTTGGAGTTCGGAGCTTCATTTGGAAATCCAACTATCGATTCAGATTCTAGCCTTTCCAGTTGATTGGTTCAGAGAAGTCATCTGTTGCATTGGAGACTTCACTGCATTTGAACTATTCGGTTGTATTTTTCTAGCTCTGATGTATATAGTAGCTTCATGAACTACTATTCTTTATCTATTCCGCTGCATTATATTACTCTGTGATCTGTGATTGATTTATTTACTGTATATTTTAAGTTTTGCCAAATTTTAATTAACAATTCGGTATTTTGAATTATTCAAGTCGGATATGTATGGTTTTATTGTCGATTTGAATAGTCCAAAATTGCGGGTCGTTACAGTTGGTATTAGAGCTTTGGCTCTAGGCAGAACTAAGCATATATGGTAAATTTATTTACAGAATCACTTTCGTTCGAGTTGAATCTCTTCATTTTTGACTCGATTTCCTTTGAACTTTGGAATGTCCCTCGGTTCCAAAATTCATTCTTCTCTCTCCCTATTTCTATTCGTTCGATTCTGGAGTATCCTATGACTCCACTGAATGATTTGTAAAGGGGATGAAACTCCTTTACAATTGGCATTGATTCACCGGAGATTTATGTATCCCTCGGTTTAGATGCTACTATCTCCTGTTATTCCGAATTCTATCTATAGCGATCGAATGTCGATTTGCCTTAGAATTCTGCATCCATTATATTGCTAAATTCACGGTTGATCCGGTTAAGGTCGCCCGCTATTTATAGAAGTATATCCATCTTCTATTCTGTAATTTAATTATCTCATCTTCGATCGAGTCTATCTTCGAATCAGGATTCTATTGATTGGAGTTCCTCTAAATCAAATCTCTATCTTTATTTTGAAATCCATTCTTGAATCATCCTTTGAAAATCGGGTTTTGTTTATATTATTGAAATTGTTTATACCGAAATTTTATTTTGATAACTTTGATTTTTTATATATAAAAGTGAAAATGTTTTCGATAAGGATTATATACCTATATATATAAAGCAGATAAGAAATGCTATTCTATATAAAAAGGTTTTGAAAGGATTTGAAATTTTGAAAAATTATAAGAAATTGATTTATATAAAAATGATTTATAACTGTAGAGTTAAATTTTAAATTCGAGAATTGAACTCCGGTATTTTGAAATTGGTTTTAAGATTTTGGAAAATATATAAAAATAATACGATTTAAAAGTATTTTTCCGAATAAGAATTGTTTCAAATGAGTTCAAATGAATTCCAATAATTTTGAAGAAATTCCAAAGAAGTTTTCAAGAAAATATAAGTCCAGAACTCACTTATGTCGCTGGAAAATAATTTCGATGATGAGTGCACGCATCATCGACATTGATTTTCGAGTTTCAGAGTGGGGAAGAGGCCACTTTAATAGCTTCGCTATGCAAGTGATTTTGTAAAACCGTTTTTGATTTCAAATTCCGAAGTATAATTTGATATTTTAGAAAGATATAAGTATATATTTGAAATAATTTAAAATGAGACCGGTGTCCTCAAGTTTCGGATTTAATAATTGATTTATTGTTGATTTTCAACTCTTGAATTGAAAATTTGATTTCCCTAACTATTTTGAATGTTCGAACACTTCCAAATCGAGATTAAATTTTCAAAGCTAAGAAATTTCGAAGAGTATAAAATATTTGATAAAGAATATAAATTTAGTTTTGAAAAAAAAAGTTGAATAATGGTTTTCAGAAATGTAAATTGGATATTTCACATAGAAATAGATAGTTTAAAAGTTTTTAAAAAAAAGGATAATTATAAATTTGGAAACCATTTTAAGTATAATTGATTTTGGGAAAATATTTGGTTTTGAAATTAAATTGGAATTAAAAGTCAGTACTTATATGGTGATTTTTGGAAATGAATTTGTTTGACTTGAATTATTTTAATTTGGAAAATGGGATAATTTTCTAAACCTTTTATTTTGGGAACTTTGAAATTTAGACATTTAATTTGGAAGAAAATTTGATGAAATCATATATGATTTTGAAACTGAATTGATATTGAAACGATTTGAAATCGAGAACCTTAGATTACTAAGCACTTGATTTGGGAGTGGTCGAACTTATATAAAATGGATTGTATAAGTATGAAGTTGATTTAAAATCTATTGATTTGAAAGGTACTCAATTTGGAAAGAGATTTTATATAATCGAAGTCTATATAAGTATGATTTGATCTACTATTGATTTTGGAAAGTATTCGATTTGGGAAAAATGGAATCCTATATATATGGACTTTATATAAGTATGATTTTGAAAGTGATTTGAAAATGTACTATATGATATATATTTTCGAAGTAAAGATATGGAAAGTGCCTTCTGCTTGATATCCGCTTTGTGGCCACATCGTGGATTCATTCTATCGATATTATTCTCTCTAATTTTTGGTTTTTCGGATGTAATACTCGAGTGTTCCCACCGTGGCGTAACCCATGGTTTTTTCTCTCTCGCGACTGCATAGCGCAATTGCCTGGCTGAGTTTGGCCTAGGGGTACGGATTGTTTCCTGGGGGATCCAAGCGTAACCATTGTGTATCCTACAATCTGTGTAGGTCGCGAATAGTAGCGAAACTGCAGGGATGAGACAGCCTAGGGGTACGGAATGCTTCCTGGGGGACCCAGGCGTAACCATTGTGTATCCTGCACTCTACTAATCATCATGGCGTAACTCGCAGGGCTGAGAAAGCTTACGGATACAGATTGTTTCCTGGGGGATCCGGGCGTAACCATTGTGTATCTACGAACCATGGTCGGACAAAGGTTTCGGTTTGGTTGTTTTGTTTGGATTGTACTTTCCATATCTTTTTTAAAGGTTTTTTCAAGTATTTTCACTGGGTGTTGAAACAAGTCTACTAAGTACTTGAAGAATTCTAGCTTTGCGCCTGATCAACGCATGGCCAGAGTCTGCAAGAACGAGGATAAACTTGTTGAAACATCGAGTTATAAAAGTATTTTCGAAAGGAAAATTTATTTCGATATAATAGTATTTTATTATAAAAGTATTATTGTAACGACCTGCTATTTTCAACCATTCGCATCCGCAGATGTCGGACTTGAATTGTTCAAAATATCATATTGTTAATTAAAATTTGGCAAAACCCAACATATACAGTAAATAAATCAAACACAGAATCACAGATGCAGAGTAGTACAAAAATACGCAGCGGAATAAATAGATAGTAGTTCATGAAGCTACTATAAAAAAATCAGAGTTAGAGATAAAGTACAATAGAATAGATACAGTGAAGTCTCCAGTACGTGCGGAAGACTTCTCTGGACCAATCAACTGGATGACTGAAAGGATAGATAGCTGGATCTTCAAGCAAACTCCAACTTCGAAGGTGAGTCTCAAATGCTGTATCACTCAGTCTTACCCGAGCGTAAAGCAAAACACAAAACACTCGAGTCAGGTTAACATTCTTATCTAAATAAATCCAACTCAAGTGAAATATCAACTGAAATACAATTAACTTAAAGGATGTTTGGGATAACCATCCTCTAAGGGTCCATAGAACTATCTACAAGGTAGAAATATACACTATAACACCGTAGTCCTTTCAACTTAATTTATACTTCAAAACCAAATATCATTTTCAATTCAAATTGATTTAACTAAATAAATCCTTATTTAAATACCATTTTTAATAAACTCAAATTTATCTCCCAATCTTAATTTATCCCAATTATTGCAAAAATCTATTTAAACTATAATTTACCTAAATAATTAACATAATTTATGTATTAAATCAATCTTAATTGAATTAAATATTATTAAATCTATATATATATCATTACCCTTTATATATAATAATTTAAGAATTAATATTTATTAAGACCATATATTTCTTTCCAAAACAATGAATTTATTTCAATTTTTTTTTTATATATATGGACCAACGGTTTCTGTATATATTTCCTATCATATGGTCAAGTGCTACGGATATTTATCATTTCAAATCGTACACTAAATATATACGGGTGGATATCATTTCAACCCGTAATCCCAAATTCAATTAAATGAAAATCGCTTGGGTCTATCATTTCAACTCATAATGAAATTCTCCTATTCTAAAGTCCGTTTGGGTATGTATCATTTCAACCCATAGTGAATTCTAAACTACAGGGAACTTGCAGAGTGATAACATATAATAATAATATAACAGGCATATATCATCAATAACAATATAATATAAACAACAGGATATGGTGTCATATCCCACAGGTGAACAGTTACAAATAATAGCATATAAACAATTTAAATAACTAATAACAACATATTTCAATTGTCGTTTCAATTGAAATCAAATTTAATAAATATAAGAATGTTAAATCGTGAGTGATTGCTTACCTTTCGAGGCTAGATAGATTGGACAAAGAATTGAGCTACGCTGGATCACGATCTAGACATCGAACAAATCCAAACAAAATTTTCAAAGCGAAGCAAGATTGGCACGAATACGATGGACAACTGATAAATAGAGATCGATGAAAATAGATCAGAAACTGCTTTATGTAGACCGTAATGAAATACAAATATTATTCTATTATATTACTCTCTTAACCAATATTAGTTTTGAAACGCATTAAAATTACATATACATACATACGTTTTCAAACAAATGCAAATAATAGAAAACTGCAAAACTATGTTTAAAACCAATATTAACATAATTTTTTTTATAATCATATTTAAATCAACATTTAAGTCAACGTTCCACATTATTATTGTTAAGACCAATATCGACTTTCCTTGATTTGCTGAAACACTACACACCTTATACATGATATAAATTTACCTTTTGCAAAATATTTATAAGAAAGAGAAGGGCGAGAGCACAGCTCCAACTTAATTTAACAATTTAAATTCCAGTATTTTCTTTAATATTAAAACAGGCTTCAGGCATTTCTTACATGTTAACACTTACATTAAACTTTCTTTATCATCTTAAAAATATCAATGTCAAATTTTAACCCATATAATCACTAGTATAAACTTACATTTTAAAACAACAGATCTTAGATCTTATAAAACTGTATTTGTATAATAATTCATCTCTGGACAGACACACAAACTAACTTAAAATATATTATACTATATATTCTCCCCAAAATTTTATAACTCTACAACTATATTTTAAACAACAGAAGGAAAATTTAAACCCATGCAAACTCTACCTATATATCAAACTTATGTTTTATAACTTACTGTATATTAATATGTTTATAAATGTATACTGTCCCACAATATATATTATAAAATTAACACCTTTTTATAAACAATACAATATAAAATTAACACCTTTCTTTTTTTTATATAAAAATCTTACATACTGTAACATATATGCAGACTGCTAAACATCTTATATTATATATAAACCGTATGAAATAACCCAATGTATATTCAAAAGTCAGACTATACAAATTTCAATAAATACTCATATAAAACTAACCATAGAACAAATGCAAATGTTTATAACTTTAAATTTAATGTATACTTGCGCTGCACTATATAAACATACTTATAATGTAAAATATATACTTGAAGCATGTTATGCTTAAAATAAAGGAAAAGCAAAAGCAATATAAACAATAATAAAACAAAAGAAAAGGATGAAAAAGAAGAAGAAAAAGAAAAGAAATAAGAAGAAGAAAAAAATTTAGTGCAGCCATTTACCTACAGAAGAAGCTTCACACGCAAGAGAGGAGATGAAGGTCTATTGATATGGAGTAGGGTATGTACGAGTGATTTGTATTTATAAGAGAAGCCTCACATTGATAAAGTGGAAAGAAATTTTGTTTAAAGTGGCAAGAAATAAAGATAGTAATGGCTAGAGGAAATATAAGAATTTATTCCTATAAATTAAGGAGAAGTAAAAAAAAAAGAGGAAATAAATTAAAACAAATATATAAAGATTAAATGCTGGTGAACAGAGGAAATAAAATGAAACAAATATGTATATAAACATTGAATGCTGGTGAAAAGAGAAAATAAATTAAAACAAATATGTATAAAGATTGAATGCACATGTATAGAGAAAATGAATTAAAACAAATATGTATAAAGATTGAGTGTTGGTGAAAAGAGGAAATAAATTAAAACAAATAAGAAGAGAATGGATTGATTTAAAGGAAAGGCAATGAATGGTTTAGAAATAAATAAATGTAAAACGTATACGTTTTAATTTCAAAAAGGAAAGAAATAAATACAGGGATGGCAACAGCCAAAATGCACGTTTAGGCAAATAATAGAATATAAAGGTAAGAAACTCAAAAGGATAGGCACAGAGACGTGAAATCAGGGAGACAATGGAAGCAAGTGATCTTTCAAATTTATAACGTTGGCAATAAATATAAAATAAATGAAAATTAATAGATGGATGCTTGATTGACGCAATGATTAAAGTAAGGTTGCGTGTCAGTCACGATGAAATTTGAAACAGAAAAAAATGTAAATGAATAAAAGGGGTAAGCTAGATTTTCCGCTTAGATTTAGAGAAGACACATCAAATGCTGAAAAAGGGAATTATGAAACGGCTAGATTCTAGCAAATAATAAATATGGTAAGAAAAGTAAATAGGCTGGTTATAAATCAGATTGGAAAGAAAAGTGGAGAGGTTAATTGATAAAAGAATTAAGATAATGAAAATGCATAATAATATTGTTGGCATCTAATGTCATTTAACGCAAAAACGCATATAGGAGCATGCATTTTCTTCTGACTTGCAACATCATTCATCATTTTGGCATTCGTGGCATTCAACAAATTAAGGTGGTGGTCAAAGTAGTGGAATGGTAGCAAATTAACGATGAATAGGATCCAATAATTCTTAGTGCAATGCACAAAATCGGAAAATATCAGCATGTGCCTTCTACGCACATGTTAAGATTGCATAATTTCACTAATGAACTTTATGATTTTGCATTTTTGCGTGATAAATATAGATAGTTTGAGTTTTTAACAATTAACACTGTGTATTAGTGATTATCTCTTGTTTGAGCGGTTGTTAGCATATGCCTACTGAATACATATTAACATAATCCCATAAAAATTTATGTGTACTTAAAATGTTCTTGTGATAAAGTTTTTTTTTTCAAGATTATTATTAACATTTACAATATCATTTGACTTATCCGAATGTTGATGATTTTCAAAGCCTATTAAGATTAAGGTCGCTAATTGATTATTGTTGAAAGCTAAGGATATTAAGAAAATACTATTATGAAATCCATATCTTGAACACGGAATTTGTTATTAAAATCGTATCATTAGAGTTACATGTATGATTATAAACAATAACATTCATAATTTACAACTACGATGTTGCAGATCCTTTTATTAAAATTTAGATTACATATCATTAGCAAGTCAGCATGAATTTAATAGAATTTCACAAAATAAATAAACTTTCATAAAATTAATTGAAAATTTACCATTTGCTATATTTAATTATACGTAAACCAAATATTAAAACTTTATTTCAAAATATTATTATTAAAATTTCTCAAAATCCAAATTAAATACGTTATAAAACCAATTAAAAACTATTAAAATCTACGGGTCGTTACAATTATTATAAAGGTATTTATTATAAAAGTATTTTTCCCAACAAAGAAATTTTGAATTAATATTTGAAATTTAAATTCTTATGGTTCTAGATTAATTATTCGTGCCCGATACTATTCCTTGCATCTACCTTATCTGCTCAGTTTAGTTATTCACCTTGATTCTGTTTTCCAAATCTACCTTCCTTCCTTGTTGGATATATCCTTTTTAAATATTGCTTATTTGTATACTACATTGTTTAATAGAAAATTTTAGTGTTATAAATATTTTGAAGTTTTTAATTTAATAAAACATGTTTAAATAAAATGATTATTGATGTATCTATAATGTTGAAAGTATCTTAAGATAAAGTAGTAAAAAAAATTTAAAGCATTAAAGAAAATTGATTTCCAAGTGAAGTTTTCAAATGAATATTTCAAGTAAAATTTATATAATTTTAAAATTTATTGTTTATCTTGTCTTTCTATTTATTTTCTTTCTGGTTGTTTTAATTCTCCTACCTCCTTCCTTTTCGGGGACGAAAAGTTTTGAGTTGGGGAGAGTGTAACAGCCCGAATTTTAGCAATATTTTATTCTTTATTTATAACTCTGGGGTTTTATTTTTCAAAAATTTGATTGTCTAAATTTAATTATAAATAATCACCCAAGATATTTATTAGTGTGAAAATTCTAAAATTCTTATTTTGGTTAAAACTTAACATTTTTTTTGAAGTTATAAATCTTTAAATTTTTAATTTTTAATCTTTTCGTTTAATTTAATATATTCGTAACAACGTTTATTTCACCTTTTGTTCTTTAAAAAAATTGATTTTATATTTTTAAAATTTTAAAATTATATATTTTACTTATATACATTTTTGAATATAAATTTCTTAGTAAATGTGTAAACAAATCATATTTTTTTATAAGTAATAAAATTTCCAAAACTTTGTGTATAAATAAATTGTTTAATTTCGCGTTTAAAAGGCGCGTTATTTGATGGAATAAATAATGTATATACACATACAAGAAAACGTATAAAATTTAAATCCGTTATTTTCATTTTTTTGGACAAAAATCACTGCGTCTGTTGTACGCATTCTAATTTTATTCACTTTCCTTTTACCCTCCTGATTTAATAGGAACGTTATTTACAAATTTTATAACCGTTCACTTTTTTAATTTCTTGCCATTATTCCCATCAACGCGAGCTTTAAATTTTAAACGCATTCAATATTGTTTAAAAATCTTATTCCAAAATCTAATCTTAGCTGACCGTTTCTTCTGCTTTAATTTCGAAACCCATTTGCTTAAATTTTTTTAAAAACCTAGTAACCGTGTATAACAAGAAAAATCAGTGCTCAATCAAAATCGTGGCCTTTTTTTATCAATATCTTATTTCTTGCCTATAACTGCTCATTAAAAATCAATGCTAGTTTAATTTCCTTTCCATTTCAAAGCAAGTTGATTTATTGCCGTTCTTTATTCTCCTTAAATCACGCTACCTCTCTGATCAAACCTATATTTACTACATGAAAAAACGTACAAATTTAAAAGCGTTTCTTTGTTATAAATTGGGCGTATATTTTTACGTCAGTTTTACGCATGTCTCATTTTCTTACCTTGGATAATAATTAAATTTATCCGTAGGCGTATTTTTTTTAAGTGGGAAAGAATTAAATTCCCTAACAATTCAATTAGTTTAAAATGTTTACCTTGGATTCATGCGGAAATTTTTCTACTCTTTCCAATTTCCTCTTGTTTAAAATTGGTACAAAATCTTTAAAATCCAATCCGGTTCAAAATCAACTTTCCTCCTGCCTTTTTCTTTCACCGTTATCAACGCGTGTTTGATTATAAAACATGATTCATTTCATACTTCTCTACCGTTCCTAAAGCAATTTATTTCATACCGTTTCCTCCACTCAATCAATGCAAATTACTCCCTTTAAATATAAAATGTGCCTCACCATTACATGCAAATTATATTCACTTTCCTTTTGCCTTCTGATTTAATAGGAACGTGATCCATAAATTGCTAACCATTCCAAAATCTTTAAATTTCTTTCAATTTTTCCCTTGATGCACGCAAGCTTTTCTTTAAATGCTAAACACGTTTTCTTCCTTGCTTTAAAATTTGCATGCCTTGATTGTTGCTTTCCCACTTTAACAATTGTATTGTCATAAATAAATACAAACCACGTATCAAACTTCATCTGCATCTCATTTTGAGTTCCTCTCCTTCTTCCCTGTGTGTGGGCAAAGCATCAGGTAATGACCGAATTATTTTTCCTCCTTTTTTTCTTTTCTTTTCTTCATTGTTCTGTTCAAATTTTTGGCTCTACTATTTCACCGCATGACACCCACCCTCCTCCACAATCAAGAGCACCCTCCACAGTATAGACAGATTCTTGCTTATATCATTTATAAACACGTTGGAAAAGGATGTAGGTGGCATCGCTGTTTTACTTTAGGTTTTAAATCGGTAAAAATATTCTCCTCAGCTTTGTTTGTTCAAGGTCTTAACGTTAATAAGTATTTTTGTTTGAGAAAAATATACATTTGGCTAAGGCCTTGAAAAAAAAAATCATTTGCTCCACTTGTACTCTAAGATAGAGTAAATATGTTTGCACCACTTTTATAAAAATAGAAAATAAATATTATCACATGTTAGACCATGCGTGTTTTGTTAGTCACCTATGCTCTAGGAGAATGAGAAAATATTATTCAGGCACCACTTTTCTTTTATATATATAAAAAAGTAATAATAATAAGAATAAATAAATTAGATATATATAATATGTATAAGGAAGCATATATTTTTTGTGTGGGTTAAAAACATTCGTATGATGTATATTTTAAATGTTATTTTATAATGATAAAAAAAATTTAAAAAAAGTTTTAAAAGTTATTTTAACTGTTCAGTGTATAAAATATATATATATATATATATATATAATGATAAAGTTTTAAAAGTTATTTATACTTGTTGTTTCATATAAAAATGCATGACCGCTTATATATATAACTCGTTGTTGAGTATATTAAGTGCATAAGAAAGTATAAAAAGGTATTATATATTCTCAACTACATATACATTTGCAGTATAGTTATGTTATTAGCTTTTGAATATAAATATATAGCAAGAGTTTTTATATAACTGAATATTAATAAATATATAAGGTTGTTGTCTGTGTTTATATTAAAACTGAAATTTTACAGTCACATATTTTGTTATAAATGTATTGTTAAATATTATATTTATAGTCCTAACGTGTATTGTAATAAGTGTACTGTATACTATATTACATTATTATACATAGTATAATTTAAATATAGTCTAGTTTAAATGTATAATAGATATATGTTGATTATACAGAACGTATGGTCAATAGTTGTTTCTAAACTATTTATATTTTTGGAAAATGTATGTATATAATTTTAATGAGAGTCAAGGTTAATATTAGTTAAGCAAATAATTTTTTTGGATTTTATATATTTTGTTTCGGTCTACATCAAGCAGTTTCTAATCTATTTTCATCGTTCTCTATTTATCAGCTCTGTTCGTCCTATTCGTGCCAATCTTGTTCATTTTGGAAATTCGTTCTTGGATCCATAACCCATTCCAATCTCTCTAGCCTCGAAAGGTGAGCAATCACTCACGATTAACATTTTTTTTCATTAAATTTGATTTCAATTGAAACGACAATTGAAATATGCTGCTGTAGTTATTTAAATTTGTTATATATGCTATTATCTGTAACAGTTCACCTGCGGGATATGACACCATATCCTGTTGTTTATATTATATTGTTATTGTTGTTATTGTATTTTCTGTTATCACTCTGGAAGTTCCCTGTAGTTTAGAAATCACTATGGGTTGAAATGATACATACCCGAACAGACTTTAGAATAGGAGAAAATCGTTATGGGTTGAAATGATAAACCCAAGCGATTTTCATTTAATTGAATTTAGGATTACGGGTTGAAATGATATCCACCCGTATATATTTAGTATACGGATTGAAATGATAAATATCTGTAGCACTTGACTATATGATAGGAAATATATACAGACACCGTTGGTCCATATAAATATTTTGAAAATAATTTCTATAATTGTGGAAAGAAATATACGGTTTAATAAATTTGATTCTTAAAATATTATATAAATGAAAATTGTATATATAGATTTAGTAGTAATATTTGATTTAAATTAGATTGATTTAATACATATAATATGGTTAAGTATTTATGTAAATCTATATTTCAAATAGATTCTCTTGTAATAAATTGAATAATTAAGACTGGGAGATAAATTGGGTTTATAAAAATGGTATTTAAATAAGGATTTATTTAATTAAATCTATTTGAAATTTTTGAATGGAAAATTTAAAGGGTATGATTTTATAACTGGATTTTTGATTTAAGTGATTTAATGAACATTTCACGTTTAAATAAATTAAAGAAAATATTGTGTAAAATGTAATTTAAGGTTACTTAAATGATATTGAATCTAATAAGGGAGTATTTCAAGACTAAATAATAATGAAGTTAAATCGAGATCTATATGAAACTGTTATATAGAACATTTAAATATTAAAGCCTTGAACTATATTGGAATTTAAATGGTTTATGTTGAGATTCGGATCTGTTTTTGAAATCAACGTAGTTGAATTTGTTATTTAGCAACTAAATTGAATTAAAATGAAAATTTAGGTTGAACTAAATTTGAATTTATTATTTAGAAAACTAAATTGAATGAAAATTTAGATGAAACGTTGAATACTTAAAGTTTTGAAATGTATGGAAATATAAAGGGGTATTTGTGATTATAAATCCGAATTTGAGATCGATAAAATTTAAGTGGTTATTTTAGAAATTGAGTTGAATTTAAATTGATAAATTGAGATTGAATTTAATGGGAAGGTCGGGTTGATGTTGGAACGATTTGTTAAGTTGAGGAAATTGAAAATACTTTAATGTATAAATTATTTAATATATATAAATACTATTTTGGGAAATATAGAGATATTTGAAGTGAAAATGAGATTTGGTTTTGAAGTATAAATTAAGCTGAAATGACCACGGTGTTATAGTGTATATTTTTACCTTGTAGAAAGTTCCACGGACCCTTAGAGGATGGTTATCCCAAACATCCTTTAAGTTATTTGTATTCAATTGATCTTTCACTTGAGTTGGATTTATTGATATAAGAATGTTAATTCTGACTCGAGTGTTTTGTGTTTTGCTTTACGCTCGGGTCAGACTGAGTGATACAGCATTTGAGACTCACCTTTGGAGTTCGGGGCTTCATTTGGAAATCCAACTATCGATTCAGATTCCAGCCTTTCCAGTTGATTGGTTCAGAGAAGTCATTTGTTGCATTGGAGACTTCACTGCATTTGAACTATTCGGTTGTATTTTTCTAACTCTGATGTAAATAGTAGCTTCATGAACTACTATTCTTTATCTATTCCGCTGCATTATATTACTCTGTGATCTGTGATTGATTGATTTACTGTATATTTTAAGTCTTGCCAAATTTTAATTAACAATTAGGTATTTTGAATTATTCAAGTCGGATATGTATGGTTTTATTGTCGATTTGAATGGTCCAAAATAACGGGTCGTTACAGACCATATCGGTCGCGACTCCTTCTAAAGCGCCGCAAGCCCCCAAATTTGGCCATAAGGTGCCTCTTCGCTTGAAAAAGCTATATCCATCCATGATTCCACCTAGCTCCAACCACATCACTCACCAAATCAAACCCTAGGTTGACTGCTCTATGGTCGATCACTACAAAGATGATCACACTCGAATATGATGCCATGGACAAGAAGCCCAACTCAATACGAGTTCACTGAATCAAAAATTATGATTTTTAGTTGAGTAAATCACATCTTTTGATTTTTGAATTCCTGGTTTCAAAAAAGAAAGCTCTTTTTGTTTTTACAGCGAAGGATATAAAAGGAATGAGGGGTATGGGTCTCCATACAGAGGTATGGGCACTATTATGGTTTCAAAAGTGGGAAGGCGGTATGGCCATGATTAAGGAATATGTTCACATATATATTATTTTAATTTTAAAATATTCAACAAAACACACCCAAAAATCTCGAACTCCAAATGAGATGTGCCGCTTGGAATTCTATATGTTATGCCCCAATTCCAAACACAATGAGACTAGTCTTGAGCCCCAATTTGATCATATGAAGGAGATAGATTTTTAAAACCAATTATTATATTAAAATTCTGAATTAATTTTCAACGCATTTTGATCTCGCACGACCAAACAATACGTCAGATCTCCATGAAATTCGACGGTATATAATAATTCACTATTACGGATCCAAAGAAACTGGTTTTGTCAAAATCTAAAACTGTTCCCTGGAAGGACAATTTCACAGATTTAAATATCGTTTTATATTTAATTATTGATATTTATTTGATCTATTTATATTTGTAAATAAATTTACAAATTGATTTCACTAATATCATTTATTAATTAAAAGAAGTTGAATAAAATTACTAAACCCATTTAATTAAGTTTTTAATTCACAACTGAAATATTTAATCATTCCCAATATTTGAATTATAAGTTACTAAATTCCAAAATCCAATTTTTTAAATATTTAAAATTAGATAAGCATTTAAAATCAAATAACTAGAATTTTGGGCTTGTTACAGAAAATCTTCAAAAATAGCAGATCTTTCAGGAAAGACTTTTTCGAAAGATAAATACTCAATATAGGCTTGTATGGCTTCTTGATCATTAAAAAAATATTCGTTTATTTTCTTGTGAAGCCTCATGGTTACCTTTGCTGAATCATAAGTTTTGATTCATGAAAAAGAGCTTAATAATCAGTGATGAGACTATATAATCAAGCGACAAAAAGAGAAAGAGATATGCTATTAAACTACAAAGGAGACAAGACTTCATACTTGAGTATAATGTGTTTTTTATTGAAGTTTTTAATCTTAAATTGTTAAAATCTATCCTCAAGTAGTTTACACAAAATCAAAGTGGTTTTCAAGATTTAAATTTTAAGAAAATAGGCAAATTATACACTGACAACCAGGCCAGTCAACTGACCGAAAAAGCCAGTCGACTGACCATGGTCAGTACACAGAAATGCACTGTTTTTCACTGTTTTTGAAGTTTCAGTCAACTGTTTTTCCCCAGTCGACTGACCCACTCGAACAGTCATTTTTTCTGAAGACACTTCTATCTGCGAAAAGTTACGATTCAATTTGAAGGGATATAGCTGCATCTTTTGATTGAAACTCTTCGTGAATAGTTGTAACTATTTGTTTACTATATAAACATGTAAGAATCACTTCTCAAATCACCAATTTTTATTTTGATTTCTTGCTATATTCTATACTATCTATCTCTGCATTCTACAAGCAATCACAATCTATATATTGCTTGAATCTTTGAATTAATTAACATATTCTTCGATTCTATGCAATATCTTCCTTTCTAATCTTTACACACAATATATACTTGAGGAAAAGAATATAGGAAGGGTGTACTATCAAAGACAAATCAATGTTATCAAAAAAAAAAGTGTCAAACAACTTTATCGAAATTGTAGAAGTCTTGTTAGTTTGTATCAGGCGGAAAAGTCCTCTTCGGTTGTTCAGGCGGAAAAATCTTATTCGGCTGCTTAGGTATTGTTTACCTATTCCTCCGGGTTAAGTGAGGGGTTATTGAGTGAAATTACAGAGGGAAGTCTGGGACTGGACGTACCCGGTAAGGAAAATGCAGTCACTGATGCATTGAGTATAAGACATGCTAGTTTAGGAGCGATGTTCCTGTAGTGGAAGAAGTTGAAACATAATACTGGTTATGACTTCGTACATCATTGCGAGTTAGAGCCATAGATGTTGGCGAGTTTGACCATCAGACCTACTTTGGTTGAGTAAAATGATACTAGTCAAAAGCGAGACACCAGACTAGCAAAGATCATGGTGAATATAGAAAGGAGTATAGTCTAAATAGATGAAGCAATACGGACTCAACCGAGATGGTTGTCTCCATAAGGATATGAGATTATTGATACCTGATGTCAATGGGTTGAGGGATGAGGTACTATGAGAGTTCCACCATTTGAGATTGACTATACATTCCGACGGTAATAAGATGTACTATGATATGAAGAAGACATGAGAAGGAATGAAGAAGGACGTTGGGGCGCTTGAAGTGTATGAACTGCCAGTTGTTAAAGACAGAGCAGTAGAAGCCAGGTGGATTGCGACAACCACTTGAAGTTGCTGAGTAGAAATGGGAACAAGTATCGATGGTTCTCACTAATGGATTGTCGAAGACCAGAGGAGGGTATGATAGCATTAGGGTTATGGACAATAGATTGACGAAGAGTGCCCGATTCGTACCCATCAAGTTTAGTAGAATGACAGTTAAATAGGTCGAGTTGTAGATGAAATGGATAGTGCGATTCCATGGTGTACTAAAGAGCATTTTTACATATCAGGACCCTTTATTCACTAGTGAGTTTTGGAAGAGATTACAAGAGGCGTTGGGGACTGACCTGCATCTCAGTACATCTTATCACCCACAAACTGATGGATAATGTAACAACCCTAGATTTTTGAAAATATTTTTAGATTATTTTAAATAAAATTTTATTTCAAAATTTTATTTTTAAAACATTTTCAAAGTGTAGCAGTAATTTTTCTAATACTGGTTGTATTTTTGCTTACAATTTCTAATTCTAGTTTCAATATAATAAACTATTTCCTTTATTTACTTTTTATTTTTTATTTTTCCTAAGAATAATTGTTTATTTTCTTTTTCACTTTATTTTTGTTTGTCTTTTATTTTCTATTTTATGTACTTACTTTTTATTTGTTTATTTTGAATAAAAGAAAGTGGAAATTCAAAGAGACAAAGCCTTTTCAACTTGTGACTTTTCAATGCCTAGTCTCTTCATTTCTTTGGCTGTACATCTCTATGCAATAGCCGGGAGTTTTGTTTTACATTTCACGTGAGAAAACTTCTCATTTCTATCATAATTTTCGGCCAATTCTTTTCTGAAATTTTTTTGGTAATGGCTTCTTCCATTTTCTACTTTTTCTCTTCATTTTTCTATTGGTTTTCCATTGTTTCGCTTGATCTCTTCTATATGATTGCTCGGCCTAAACCCTTCACCACCTTCACCGACCACCATATCACTTCCTACTCATCACCATCCACGGCCTGACCTCCTCCTTCTCTGACCAATTTTGGCCATGAACATCCTATGAAGAAAGTACCACAAAAATTGCAAAACACCCCTTGAACAATGCCTAGCCGACCATATACTTCACCATCCCCTTCTTATATTGCCTCGGCCATCACCCTTAACCACCACCACCAACAAGTACACCGCCTCTGGCCATCACTTCAGCCATCACCAGACCTGTACCTGACCAAGGCCGAGCCCACTTGACCTTTGGCCAAGAGTAGTGGTGCACCAAACATTCCTATTTTGCCTTGTCCCTATGCATTCTTCACCTTGTAACTCCTACCCCTTCACATCTCCTTGTAGACATGCCTATATGACCCATACCAATAAAGCATTATGGCCGAGCAAAAGTTGTTAGTGGTCAAGCAAAATCGATTGAAAAACTTGGTGATGTCTTTTGTAAATTCTATTTCCATTTTTGTTCCAGTAAATTTTGGTATTGTATTTATATTTATATTTAGCTTTGTTTGGTTGTTGAATACAAGATTAATATCTTGGCTTTCTCTCCACTCGAATCAAAAGTCGTGCTATCGTGCTTTCTCGATTTTTGTTTGTGTGTTTTGATTTGCTAACTCCAGCGTAAAGAGGTGAGTATTCACTCATGACATTTATACTTATATAATTTGTGAAGTGACAACAAGTGAATGTGTAGAATTGCTATATCATGTTATACCTGCCTGTGATGTGAATTATATGATGTTAAACCCTCTTGTAAACTTGTCACATCATCTGCTATGTTATTTTCTGTCATACTGTTTATTTATTTCTGTTTCTCACACTGCAAGTTCCCTGTAGAATAGAATCACTATGGTTTGAAATGAAACATACCCGAACGGACTTTAGAATAAGGAAAATCATTATGGGATGAAATGATAGGACTGGATGATTTTTATTTATTTTAATTGACTTGGGATTGCGGGTTTGAAATGATAGAACTCGGATTTTTCTTTGTAAATTACGGATTGAAATGATATATTATCCGTATCACTTGACTTAGGTTAGAAAATATTATAGAGACCCATGGTTATTATATATATTTTTCTGGAATTTTTAAAGTATTTTAAAAATGTGAAAATACGATAATTTGAGTTAAATTGAATTTAAAATGACTTAATAAAGAGTTACTGATTTTTCTATGAATTAAAATGGTTAAATAAATAAATGCTTAAAAGTGTAATTTGAAGTATAACTTGACTTGGAAATGCCAAATTGGTTTAAAAATAAAAGTTAAGTTAAGAAAATAAAATGGAAATTAAGTTTAATTTACGAAATGGTAAATTAATTTAAAGTGTAAAGTAAATGCAAAAAAAATAGGAAAATTGTACATGACTTAAATAAGTGAAGCATTGAGAAATTTGATATTTATTTGTGAAATTTACTTTATAAATATCATAAGTTAAAGGGTATTTAAATGACCATTTTAAAGTGGAAAATATGAAATTTTATAAGTTAAAATGGTTTAAATTGAAGTTTAATTATTGCTGAAATTCTATTGTAAATCTGGAAATTCTTTTAGTAGCACTTCAGAAATGTTATCGCTTTTGAAAATGAACTAAAATATGGAACAAATGAATCTGCAGAACTTTGTAAGTGCTGTAGTTGTAGGAGTGAACTAAAAGGCTAAAATTAACTAAAGGTTATTGCAGCACTTGGTAAGTGCTGTAGTTGCAGAAACTAAAACTTAAACCTAAAACTAATGAAAGAGCTATTGTAGCACTGGTTAAGTGCTGCAGTTGACTGAAATGAGATTTTTGAATATAATTGAACTATTGCAGCAGTTTTGTAAACGTTGTCTTTGCTGAATTGAATCAAATCTTTTAATTTGAACCCTGAACTATTACAGCAGTTTTGTAAATGTTGTCTTTGCTGAATTGAACTATTTTTCAACTAAAACTGAACTATTACAGTAGTTTTTAAATGTTGTATTTGCTGAATTGAAATGTTTTCAAATGTAACTTGCCGTAGCATTTTCTAAGTACTACGAAAGCTGAAATTTTACTGTTTTAATGTATTTAAGTGAATAAATGAGCTCAGAAAAGGCTAAATTTTAGGAATTGAATATTTGATTTGTAAATATAATGACTTCACTTTTAAATGGTTTAAATGAAGTATTTTGATTTGAAATATAAACTATTTTTGAAATTTATAACCACGGGTTATAATAACGATTGGTTGTTAAAGAGACCGGGATCGGATATGGACATATTCTCCGTCGATACCGAAAACCACTTTAAAAACTGTGTACGCGATGGAGATTCCAGAATGAAGTAGGATGGTGGCGACGATCCTATTATCGTATGAAGGTAGACCCGACTTCCGTGAGTTGGCTTAAGGTGGCTAAAACAGGAGCGATCGACGGGCCAAGTGAGGTAGCTCCTCCTATCGAACACACTTCTTCGATACCATTCTATTACTTTGTGATCGATTGGGTGCACCCCTTTGATTTTTGGAGTGTGGCTCGAGGTGGGCGATAGTGGCTGCTATGCGTTACCACCAGCTCGGAAGCGTAATTGGTATATCTACCCTGGCATTGCCTAGTTGTGCCGTGTCATCTACCATAGCGAGCTTTACTACGAGTTTTTTTCCCATAGCCCATGGAGTATTTAGGGTAGCCTCTTGATCTGGAGGTATGTTGATACTGGATGGACTACTGGGACTATTACGTGTTAAGGGCTATATGGGTAATCCTTTAACGCTATTTAAAAATAAGTTTATTTTACTGCATACACTATTATAATAGCACAATATTACTACATAGTAAATAGTTTAATGGATCCTTAGAGGATGGGCGGTCCCAAGCATCTTTTAAGTTACTTATACCTTATTACATTTCACTTGAATTGGTTTACATTGTATAAGTATGTATTTCGTGACTCGAGTGTTTTGTGTTTTGCTTTACGCACGGGTCATCCTGAGTATTCACAGCTTTGGATTTCACTTTCTGGAGCTAGGAATCGCTGGAGATTCTGCTTATCTAGTTATTTATCTATTTCAGTTTCAGTTGTTCTATTTCAGCTCTTGTATTAGTGGACTTCTATGTATTGAGATTTCTATTGTATTTGTTTTCAGACTGATATTATGTATTTGTTTTGAGACTTTGTAGTAGTAGCTTCATGAACTACTATGTTATTTTATCTTTCGCTGCGAGTTATTCTGATATTTATGTGTCTGTGATTCTGTGAATGATTTTATTTGTTCCAAATTTTATTACAATATGTTATTTTGAATTATTCAAATCTGACATGTGTGGATTATTGTCGATTTGAATGATCCAAAATAGTGGGTGGTTACAGTTGGTATCAGAGCTTTGGTTTTTAGGCAAAACTTAGCCTGTGGAGCAAAAACTCCTTAGAGATAGGGTAGAAATACCCTAGAATGAGTGAAATCAATCTCAGAATCATTTCTTTGTGAGAGAACGTATTTTCAAAGTATAAAATGATTTTCAAAATGATTTTCCAAAGGATTTTTCAAAGATTGTTTTGATACAATTTTTTTTGTTTTAAAAGCAATTTTCTAAACTTCCTTCCTTTCGTTTCTACCTTGTTAGTATTTTCTTTCATTAGGATATTCATCCAAGTGAATTTTATCTTATCTTATCTTTATCTTCTCTGTACCTTGTCCTAAATTCGTTCTTGATTTTTTCAGGATGAATCGTAGAAATGCCAGAGGTAGGGGTCGTGGTATTGCCCCAGCTCCTCAGCCTGCTGCACCTGTTAGGTTTACTGTTCTCTATAAGGAATTCTCTCAACTTGGTGGTACCAAGTTTACTGGTTCAGAGGGAATTATAGAAGCTTAGCAATGGTTACGTAGTTTAGAGAGGATCTTTATCGGTCTCGAGATCACTGATGCCTAAAAGCATCAGTTAGCAGCTTGGTAGCTGCAAGAGTCGGCCTTGGATTGGTAGGAGTCTCTTACAGCTCACACTGATGAGGATGATATTACCTGGGAGCAGTTTAGGTATCCTTTGTGTTATCTTGAATTTTGTTCCTATTTTCCTTTCTTTTGAATCTATCTTAAGTTTGTTCTGTATCTCCTTTCCAGGGAGGCATTTGTGGCAAAATGGATGCCAGAAGCCGGTAAATCTCAGCTTTATCGTGAATTCATGGATCTCAAGCAGGGTACCATGTCCTTTTATGAGTATGAGTGGAAGTTCAATGAACTTTCCAAGTTCGGTCCTAGCCTGCTAGACACTCCTCCTAAGAAGAATTAGAAGTTCATAGCTGGTGCTCATCTCAATTATTATGATCGTCTCAATTCTCATGTTCATGGCACTTTTACCCAGCTTATGGATATGGCTATCCGATATGAGAACCCTACTTCTAAGGGTCCTGCTGTTGTTGGTGCTCCTTCATCTCAGTCTTCTCCTGCTATTCTTGGAAGAGAAAGTCTAATTACCAGCAGCAGAAAAAGAATTGGCTCAAGAATGCGGGTTTGGGATCTTCATCATCTTCTCCTTCTCAAAGGCAACCTATTGATCTTTCTTCCATCACTTGCTTCAAATGTGATCAGAAGGGACACTATGCCAATAGTTGTCCTACTTTAGTTGATGTTGTTGTTCCTCCTCCTGCTCAGTTGATGAGGCATGATCTATGCCATATCTGCCTTCAGCCTGTCCATTTCAAAAAGGATTGCCCTACCCGACAGAAGGGTAAGCCTTCTGGTATATTTGTTGTCACCTCTGCATCTTCTCCAGCTCCTGCACCTGCACCTGCTCCTAGTGATGACCAAGGTACTCTTTAGGGCACCTTTTCTTTATTTCATCATCATGTCCATGTTTTATTTGATACTGGAGCTTCCCATAGTTTTATTTTTGTTGATTAGTATGATAAGTTTGAGCATCTCCTTTCTCCTGAGTATGCTTCTGTTCCTTTATGTGTTTCTAATCCTATTGGGGGTCCCACGAACCTTAGTAGGATTTGTAGAGGAGTGAAACTCTTCCATTCTGGTTATCATTTTTCTGGTGATTTCTATGTTCTGGGTTTCGATGCTTTGGATTTATTGCTTGGTGAGGATTGGATAAAGAATCATGATGACCATATCTCTTGTAAATCCCAAATTGTTACTCTTGTGGGAGATAAGGGTGATCCTTTGATTATTCAGTGCCGCATGCCTCAGGATTTTGCTGACAATTTTATTTATTCTCTGGATTCTTCTCCTAGTGATCTTGATTCGACTCCTATAGTCAGAATCTATCCCGATGTATTTGGTGAAGTCACCTCTTTAACTCCTAAGCAGGAAATTGATTTTTGTATTGATCTTATTCCTGGTGCTTGACCTGTAGTTCTTCCTCCTAGAAGAATGGCACCCCGCGAGAAGGTTGAGTTAGGAAAGCAAATTGAGGACTTAACATCCAAAGGTCTGATTAGACCTAGCTATTCAGAATGGGGAGCAGCGGTGGTTTTCATCACCAAGTCCAATGGTTCTTTGAGGATGTGTGTTGATTATAGGGAGCCGAACAAGTTCAATATGAAAAACAGATATCCAATGCCTCGCATCAATGATATGTTTAATCAGCTTTATGGTGCTACTGTTTTCTCTCAGCTTGATCTTGCTACAGGTTTCCATCAGCTCAGAGTTGCCGAGGAAAGCACTCCCAAGACTGCTTTCCGCACTGAGATTGGGTTTTATGAATGGTTAGTCATGCCATTTGGTTTGACTAATGCTCATGCTTTCTTTGTTGATTTGATGAATCGTGTCTTTCGTGATGTGCTTAATAAATTTGTTCTAGTCTTTGTTAATGATATCCTTATCTTCTCTAAGACCCAGGAAGAGCATGAGTCGCATTTGAAATCTGTTCTGGAGACTCTCAGAAATCATCGGTTGAAGGCTAAATTTTCTAAATGCCATTTCTGGAAGGATGAAGTCCGATTGCTTGGGCATATTGTTTCTAGTAATGGAGTTTCTGTTGATCCAGTCAAGATCGTTGCGATCAATGTAAGTTTTTCCTTTTCTCTTTTCTTTTATCATTTAATAATCCTATCTTTTCGGTTGTCCTTATTTTCTCCCTATTCTGTTACAGGATTGGGAAACTCCTAAGACTCCTTCTGATATTCGTAGTTTTCTGGGCCTTGCCGGTTATTACCGGAGATTCATTGAGAATTTTGCTTGGATGCTAAGTTTATTTGGAGTGATAAGTGTAAAGCTGCATTCAATGAGTAAAGAGCAAGCTTACTTCCACACCAATTCTTACCGTTTCGAATGGAAGTGAGAGATTGACGGTATACACTGATGCTAGTCGTGAGGGATTGGGTGTTGTTCTCATGCGGGATGGTAAGGTCATTGCCTATGCCAGCCGTTAGTTGAAAACCCACGAGGCAAATTATGCTGCTCATGATTTAGAGTTGCTTGCTGTTGTCTTTGCTTTGAAGCTTTGGAGGCATCATCTTCTGGCAACTAAGTTTGAGCTTTTCACCGATCATCAGTCTCTGAGATATATCTTCACCCAGAAGGATTTGAATTAGAGGCAAGTTCGTTGGCTTGAATTTCTGGCTTCTTACGACCTCGATATTAGCTATACTCCCGGTATAGCTAATGTTGTGGCCGATGCTTTGAGTTGGAAAAAGGCTTTGTTGTGTCAGCTTGTTGTTTCTTCTTCTCCTCTTTCAGATCATATCATGGCTAAGCAATATGAGGATGAGATGCTTAGATTGATGAAGGAGAGTGTTCATAGTAGATTTGGTGGTAGTAGTGGAGCTCAGATGGATGATAGAGGGGTTCTGAGGATTAATGGTAGGATTTGTGTCCTGAATGTTAATAGATTGAGGCAAGAGTTACTTTGGAGAATCATCGATCCAGACTTTCTATTCATCTTGGTGTGTCGAAGATGTATCAGGATATAAAGGGGCTTTATTGGTGGAAGGGTATGAAGCGGGATATCTCTATCTTTGTTAGTAGGTGTGCGACTTGTCAGCAAGTCAAGGCCGACTATCAGAAGACCCCTGGTTTGTTGCAGCCCCTTGAGATTGCCAATTGGAAGTGGGAACAGGTCTCCATGGATTTCATTGATGGATTACCGAGGACTAGGAGGGGTAATGAGAGTATCTGGGTTATTGTAGATAGACTGACCAAGTCCGCCCATTTCATTCCAGTCAAGTCTACCCATTCTGCTTCTAGCTTGTCTGAGATCTACATAAGAGAGATTGTTCGTCTCCATGGTGTTCCTCTCAGTATTGTTTGTTATAGTGATCCTATCTTTACCAGTCAGTTTTGGAAAGCATTTCAGGAATCTTTGGGTACTCATCTGAATCTGAGCACTGCTTATCATCCATAGACCGACGGTCAAACGGAAAGAGTGAATCAGATTTTCGAAGATCTTCTTTGTGCTTGTGTGCTTGATTATGGAGGATCTTGGGAAGATCGTCTCCATCTTGTCGAATTCACCTATAATAATAGTTATCGGGTATAGTCTAATCTTCTGGTTTAAGCTTACCTTAATCCTTTATTTATCTCATTCCATCTTTGAATTCAGGCCAGTATTAAAATGTCTCCATTTGCTGCTCTTTACCGACGACCTTGTAGATCTCCATCTTGCTTGATTGAGTCTGATAATCGTTTTCCTGATGTGATTTTGGAGGCTTCTGAGAGAGCTGAGGAGATTAAGAGGAAGATGAGAGTTGCTCAGGATAGGCAAAAGAAGTACGCTGATAGGCGTAGGTGGAGCTCAGAATTTGCTGTTGGTGATCAGGTTTTCCGTAAGGTCTCTCTCTTAAGGAATGTCATTCGCGTTGGTCGTAGAGGGAAGCTTTCTCCTAGGTTTATTGGTCCTTTCTGCATTGTGTAATTAGTTGGTTCGTTGGCTTATTGTCTGGATTTGCTCGAGAAGCTTTCTGGAATGCATGATGTATTCCACGTCTCGCACCTTTGCCGGTATCTTCATGACCCATCTCTTTTTGTCCAGCCTTCTGCTCTTGATAATTTGAATATTGAGCCCAATATGACTGTTGAGAGGAAGCCACTTCGTATTGTCGACAGAGGTACGAAGCAGCTCAGAAGGAAATCTGTTAGTCTGGTTAAAGTACAGTGGAGTACTAATGATCGAGACTATTCCTGGTAGACGGAGGAGAGCATTCGTGCTTCGAATCTTGAATTGTTTATTTGAGGTACTATTTTTTTCTATCTTGTTTTTCCTTATTTTCCTTGTTTGTTCTTTTCGAGGACGAAAAGATTTCAGTATGGGAGAGTGTAACAACCCTATATTTTTGCAAATATTTTTAGATTATTTTAAATTAAATTTTATTTCAACATTTCATTTTTAAAACATTTTCAAAGTGTAGTAGTAATTTTTCCAATACTAGTTGTATTTTTGTTTACAATTTTTAATTCTAGTTTCAATATAATAAACTATTTTATTTATTTACTTTTTATTTTTCCTAAGAATAATTGTTTATTTTCTTTTTCATTTTATTTTTGTTTGTATTTTATTTTCTATTTTATTTACTTACTTTTTATTTGTTTATTTTGAATAAAAGAAAGTGGAAATTCAAAGAGACAAAGCCTTTTCAACTTGTGACTTTTCAATGCCTAATCTCTTCATTTCTTTGGCCGTACATTTCTATGCAATAGCCGTGAGTTTTGTCTTGTATTTCAGGTGAGAAAACTTCTCATTCCCATCACAATTTTTGGCCATTTCGTTTCTAAAAAAAAAATTGGTAATGGCTTCTTACATTTTCTACGTTTTCTCTTCATTTTTCTATTGATTTTCCACTGTTTTACATGATCTCTTCTATATGATTGCTCGACCTAAACCCTTCACCACCTTCACCGACCACCACATCACTTCCTACTCATCACCATCCATGGCCTGGCCTCCTCCTCTAACCAATTTTGGCCGTAACCATCCTATGAAGCAAGCACCACAAAAATTGCAAAACACCCCTTGAACAATGCCTAGCCGACCATATACTTCACCACCCCCTTCCTATATTGCCTCGGCCACCACCACCAGCAAGTACACCACCTCTGGCCAACACTTCAGCCATTACCAGACCTTTACCCGACCAAGGCCGAGCCCACTTGACCTTTGGCCGAGCCTAATGGTGCACCGAACATTCCTATTTTGCCTTGTCCCTATGTATTCTTCACCTTATAACTCCTACCGCTTCACATCTCCTTGTAGCCATGCCTATATGACCCATACCCGAGCCCAAAACACCACCATGGCCGAACCAATAAAGCATTGTGGCCGAGCAAAAGTTGTTAGTGGTCAAGCAAAATCGATTGAAAAACTTGGTGATGTCTTTTGTAAATTCTATTTCAATTTTTGTTCTAATAAATTTTGATATTGTATTTATATTTATATTTATATTTTGCTTTGTTTTGTTGTTGAATACAAGATTAATATCTTGGCTCTCTCTCCACTCGAATCAAAAGTCGTGCTATCATGCTTTCTGGATTTTTGTTTGTGTGTTTTGATTTGCTAACTCCAGCGTAAAGAGGTGAATATTCACTCATGACATTTATACTTATATAATTTGTGAAGTGACAACAAGTGAATGCGTAGAATTGTTATATCATGTTATACCTGCCTGTGATGTGAATTATATGATGTTAAACCCTGTTATAAACTTGCCACATCATCTGCTATGTTATATTCTATCATACGGTTTATTTATTTCTGTTTCTCACACTACAAGTTCCCTGTAGAATAGAATCACTACGGGTTGAAATGATACATATCCGAACGGACTTTAGAATAAGGAAAAATCATTATGGGCTGAAATGATAGGCCTGGGTGATTTTTATTTATTTTAATTGACTTGGGATTGCGGGTTTGAAATGATAGAACCCTGATTTTTTTTGTAAATTACGGATTGAAATGATATTTTATCCGTATCACTTGACTTAGGTTAGAAAATATTATACAGACCCGTGGTTATTATATATACGTTTTTCTAGAACTTTTAAAGTATTTTAAAAATGTAAAAATATGATAATTTGATTTAAATTGAATTTAAAATGACTTAATAAAGTGTTATTCATTTTTCTATGAATTAAAATGGTTAAATAAATAAATGCTTAAAAGTGTAATTTAAAGTATAACTTGACTTGGAAATGTGAAATTAGTTTAAAAATAAAAGTTAAGTTTAGAAAATAAAATGGAAATTAAGTTTAATTTATGAAATGGTAAATTAAATCAAAGTGTCAAGTAAACGCAAAAAAAATTAGGGAAAATTGTACATTGACTGAAATAAGTGAAGCATTGAGAAATTTGACATTTATTTGTGAAATTTACTTTATAAATATCATAAATTAAAGAGAATTTAAGTGACCATTTTAAAGTGGAAAATATGAAATTTTATAAGTTAAAATGGTTTAAATCCAAGTTTAATTGTTGCAGAAATTCTAATGTAAATCTGGAAATTCTTTTAGTAGCACTTCGGAAATGTTATCGTTTCTGAAATGAACTAAAATCTAGAATAAATGAATCTCCAGCACTTTGTAAGCGATGTAGTTGCAGAAGTGAACTAAAAGGCTAAAATTAACTAAAGGTTATTGCAGCACATGGTAAATGTTGTAGTTGCAGAAACTAAAACTTAAACCTGAAACTAATGAAAGAGCTATTGTAGCACTAGTTAAATGCTGCAGTTGGCTGAAATGAGATTTTTGAATATAATTGAACTACTACAGCAGTTTTGTAAGCGTTGTCTTTGTTGAATTGAATTAAATCTTTTAATTTGAACCCTGAACTATTACAGCAGCTTTGTAAATGCTGTCTTTGCCGAATTGAACTATTTTTTAACAAAACTGAACTATTACAGCAATTTTTAAATGTTGTCTTTGCTGAATTGAATTGTTTTCAAATGTAACTTACCGTAGCATTTTTCAAGTGCTGCGAAAGTTGAAATTTCACTGTTTTAATGTATTTAAGTGAATAAATGAGCTCAGAAAAGGCTAAATTTTAAGAATTAAATATTTGATTTGTAAATATAATGACTTTACTTTTAAATGGTTTAAATGAAGTATTTTGATTTGAAATTTAAACTATTTTTGAAATTTATAACCACGGGTTATAATAACGATTGGTTGTTAAAGAGACCGGGATTAGATTTGGACATACTCTTTATCGATACCGAAAACCACTTTAACAACTGTGTACACGGTGTAGATTCTAGAATTAAGTAGGATGGTGGTGACGATCCTATTATGGTATGAACGTGGACCCGACTTTCATGAGTTGGCTTAAGGTGGCTAAAACATGAGCAATGGAAGGGCGAACTGAGGTAGCTCCTCCTATCGAACACACTTCTTTGATACCATTCTATTACTTTGTGATTAATTGGGTGCACCGCTTTAATTTTTGGAGTGTGGCTCGAGGTGGGCGGTAGTAGCTGTTATGCTTACCGAGACTATGGAGTATTTAGGGTAGCCTCCCGATCTGGAGGTATGTTGATACTGAATGGACTACTGAGACTATTACGTTTTAAGGGCTATATGGGTAACCCTTTAACGCTATTTAAAAGTAAGTTTATTTTACTATAGACACTATTATAATAGGACAATATTACCGCATAGTAAATAGTTTAACGAATCCTTAAAGGATGGGCGGTCCCAAGCATCCTTTAATTTACTTATACCTTATTATAGTTCACTTGAGTTGGCTTACATTGTATAAGTATGTATGTCCCGACTCATGTTTTTTTGGCTTTACGCTCGGGTCAGCCTGAGTATTCATAGCTTTGGATTTCACTTTCTGGAGCTAGGAATCGTTGGAGATTCTGCTTATCTAGTTATTTATCTATTTCAGTTTCAGTTGTTCTATTTCAGCTCTTATATTAGTGGACTTCTATGTATTGGGATTTCTATTGTATTTGTTTTCAGACTGTATTTGTTTTGAGACTTTGTAATAGTAGCTTCATGAACTACTATGTTATTTTGTCATCTGCTGCGAGTTATTCTGATATTTCTGTGTATGTGATTCTGTGAATGATTTTATTTGCTCCAAATTTTATTATAATCTGTTATTTTGAATTATTCAAATCTGACATGTGTGGATTATTGTCGATTTGAATGGTCCAAAATAGTGGGTCGTTATAGATAAACCAAGAGAGTGAATCGCATATTAAGGGATCTCCTGCGATCTTGCATTCTTGATTTCGAAGGCTCGTGGGACAATCATTTGCATTTTACTAGACAATAACGACTATCAGTGTTGTATTGGTATGGCACTGTATGAAGCATTGTTTGGGCAATCGTGTAACTCTTCTTCATGTCGGTGGAAAGTAGGCAAGAAACTAATAGTTGGGCCATATATGATTAAAGAAACCTCAAAGAAGATAGAGATCATTCGGTAATGGATGAATGCTGCTTAGTATAAGTAGAAGAGCCATGCTGGTAGGAGATGGAGAGATTTGGAGTTCTCATATCAGCGATATGGTATTTGTGAAGATTTTCCATTGAAGAACGTTTTTAAATTCGGTAGTAAAGGGAAGTTGGAGCCGAGATTCATATGTCCTTTTTCGATAGTAAAGAGTATTGAGAACCTAGCATAGAGGGTCGACTTACCTCTGAAGATGGCGCACATGCACAATGTCTTCCACATCTCTTATCTATGGAGGTTTATGCACAACTTAGGTATGACAATTGCACTAGATCAACTTGGTGATATCGAGACTAAACTAGAAGCTTTGAGGCCTCATAGGCCGATTCATTCATCAAATGTGATATGAAAAAGCTTAGGAGGAAGACAGTGAACTTCGTGAAAGTTCAATGGGGACAAAACTGTAGGCGATTACGCATGGGAAACCGAGGAGAGCATGAGGGATGTGTATCTGAAGCTCTTTTCATGGTAAGGCCTACTATTTATCGTATTTACTTTCGCTTTGATATCATATATGATAGTTTAGTATCTCACATGCTAGGATATGTTTATGTATAATATTGATTTCATGGTTTCTTTCTTGTTATGTTTGATGGTTGCATATGGTTGCTAGGCATATAGGTTGGTTGACTATTCTTTGATTTGTTTGGAGATTTTAGGGGCAAAATTTCTAATAGGAGAAGAGCGTAATGACTCGTATTTTACATATCGAAGGATCATAAAATATTGTTATTTAATTTATATGAGGTCGTATGACTCTAAAATTTAGGGAAATGACTCCGAGGGACATTTTCCACATCTATGATTTTTATCGAATTTCTATTTGACCATTTTGACCCTGAAAATTTGTATAGGCTATAATTTTTTATATGTGCCAAGTTAAGGTCTATAACCACTTCCATTGCTTTAAGATAATGGTTTCCCATTCCATAAAGTGGTCATAATATAAAAACAGACTTACCGTTTGAAAGTTATGGTTATTTTTAAGTGTTAGCTACTGTTGGCCAGATTTAAAAGGTAATTAGGCTAACCCACACTTAGGCTTGAATAGAGCCTAAAAGGGACTGATAGGACTGTTTCAATTTATTTTCTTCTTCCCTAACACAATTTTAAGCTTTCATTAACCCCAATCTCTTCAAAATTCATCCATTTTTCTTATTAATCTTAGTCTAATCCATCATTAGAAGGGTAATTAGCACAGAGAGATTGAGATTATCATTTTTTGCTGACTTGAATTTGCCTTGTTATCCATTTTCAAATTTGGATTAAAAAAGGTAATTTGGGTATTAGGTGGGCGATTATTGATCTCTTACTATTCTATATTTGTCTTTATAGTTAAATTTGGTGTTTTTTATTTAATAAACATGATTAAACGATTTTAAACTTTAATTGCGCCTTTATATATGCTTATGAATGAATTTAAAATATTAAAATTAGATTTTAGGGATTTGATAACCCGTTTTGATTACATAGTCATTCTTGTGTAAATGCTAGATCTAGGCTAAATTTCATGCATTAAACATTCTTGATTTGCTTGATCATGCTGAATGAATGCTTGTGAATGCCATTTATTTTTGGATGAATTATTTTGATCTTGTTTGTTAAGTGCTTCTAGGATAGTTAGGCGTTAGTCGATGAAATGGGAAAAATGAAGTCAAATTTGCTTGGAATTTGATGAATCTTGGAAGCAAGGCTCTGAAGCAAGGGGGGAGTCTATGGTACAAGTCGCATCAAATTTTTTTAGTGGATGCTCGGTGCGACAACTGATTTGGGTCGGTGGGAGATTACACGGGGTTAAGCTTTGAGCTATGGCCAAGGGACTTCATGACGGGCATGGTGTAACATCCCATACCTAGAGGCCAAAAGCTAAGCACTATAGATGTTGCAGTCATCCACAGTATTAACTTCTAGTGATGAAATACAATAATGATAATGGTATCCAAAATATTAGTAGCACTTGAATATGAATAAAATCACATATTTTCAAAAACAACTGATTACATTTAAAAACACATTCATATCCAAGTTACATAATCCCATATCGTTTCCCAAGTAAAGATTAATTATAATCATTACAAAAATACGCCAAGAGCGACATATGATGATGCCCTCTTGGTTGATTAAAGAAATATAGTCACATCTGACTTAATACAGCGGAAATAAACAAATAATCTGTAACTCCTAATTAGCTATCCGTTAGCTACCTGCTCGTCTCCGGAAGCTTTATTCGCCAAAAGACTAAAACCTGAAAACCTTAACCCTCAGCCTACTCAAATCAATTTTGAGCACCCAAGAGTTTAAGGGAAAAAAAACTTCGAGTCAGACATAAAGCCTGGGTGAATAATTCTACTACATCTTGATTTATTGATATTAAGTGAGACCACGCCGCTTAACGGAACGGATTTCCCCTCACTAATATCCTTTCCTGCAACCAAACCAGTTAATAAAACTGATTATATAAAAACAACAATATCCTTTATGCTAATAAATGGACTATCTGTCTATAAAACAGGTAATAAGTGGACTATCTTCCCATAACATAATAGCAAGGTCCGTTATGCTAACAAATGAACTATTCGTCCATAAAACTGGGTTGGCCGCAAACCGGACTAACTGTCCGAATCCTTTCATAGGGTTAACTACCCTTTATCTTTTTCATTGAAAACCTTTTCAAAATGATTTAACCAAGGAAAATATATTCTTAGATTTACTCTAAGCTATTTTGCCATGATACACACACACACACACACTTTACTCAAAATAACGTTAATGAGCTTTAATAAGGATTAACTATCCTTCGAAAAAAGTTAAAATCCTTTTTAAATTGAAAATATTTAGGTTATATTGCCCATTTAATACATTCGAAACCTTTTTTTAAAACCTTTAAACAACCCTTTCGAAACCATTGAAAGACGCTTTCGAAACCATTAAATATTGCATTTCGAAAACGTTGGAACAACCTTTCCTTTCTTTCTCCGAAAGCTTCAAAACATTAGATGTCCTCCTTTAAGACCTTTAAATATCGCATTTCGAAAAGATAGGAAAGACCTTTCTTTACAACCCTTTCGAAACCCTAGGGAACTACCCCTTTTGAAACAGTCAAAACTCAATCTTTTCGAAAGCACTTTGGGTTCAATTTACAACATGTGGAAACCTTTCGAAACCATTCAAAATTTCACTCCTTTAAAACCTTTGAAAATCATCTTGGTTGAAACCAGTTAGATTCTGCCTTCAAGTAGAGCAAAAGGATCAGAAACCCATAAAGTCGAAAGCATCTGTTTCGAAACCTTTTTAAACTATCTCTTTCGAAACCGTTTAGGTCTTACTTCAATCATAGAAAAAAGGGTCTTGAAAACATTTAAATCAAAAGGATCTGTTTCAAACCCATTTCCTAATTAATGAAGTGATGGTGTCGAAACCATCCTTTCGAAAGCATTAGAGAGGTGGCCAGGTTTCTAGAAAACAAAACAACCCTTTCGAAACCATCAGTATTGAAAGGTAGGAAGCGGCAGTAAAAGGGCTTCGACTTAGTCGGAAGCCCTTATCTAAAATAAAAGTACAATCTAATTGAAACCATTCCTTTTAAAACCATTTAACCTAGTCAAAAGCTAACTAGGTCGAAAGTCACTTAGTCGAAAGCAAGCAGGCACATTTGTAATTTAAAAGCACAGTAATGCCTCAACCCCTTTGAAACCCTTGATTTCGACTCATACCTTCCACCTGCTTCCAATTCACTATGTATCAGTACCCTGATACCATATGCATTGGTTTCGACTGTGTCGGAAGCAAAGACGAGGAGGAGGAGCCTGGTGCCAATGGTGTCGAAATAGTGAAAAACATGTAGCGAATAGTTCTTTTCACCTAACCTGCTTTACGTGTCTAATTTTGATTGGTTGCCTCTTCTTTACCAATAAAATGTACTACAATTTTCAAAAGTGTTGTCGACTTTCCAGATTTAACTAATTTAAATTATTTGTAAAAAATCCCCTTTTCCTCTCTTAATTATATAAAATATTTAAGTCCCTACCTTAAATAATTTTATATAACCATAAAAACACTTAGGAAAATTCTACAAAAATTCTACAAAATCTCTTTTAATATGTTTTCCGACATATAAAAATTTCAGACCCAATTCTTTTATTATTTAACCGTAAATAATCTATAATCCAAATTAACATTTTCTTTACTAGAAAATTCAAATAAATTTCACACAAATTCATAAAATTCTGAAAATTGAAACATATTTCCAAAATAATATTTATGATCTTCATAAAGTTTGCAAGGCATTTGGGTGTCATTTAATAGGGTTTTCACCTTAAAATATATCATAAATTCAATATGAACAACCATAATTCCTCAACAAGTATATATAGTAATTCCATCATTCAAAAACATGGCAAATCATTGCAAAATATTTGGAATTCATCTTAAAACCGAAAACACAATCAAAAATGAGATGTAAACATTATTTACCTTAGCAGTAGAGATTAAAGAGATTGAGATGTGAATGGATTTGATTTGAATTAGCTTCTTCCTTAGCTTTTCTCTATCTTCTTCCTCTTTCTCTTGTTAATGGTGGCCGACTCTTTTAAAAAAAATGATCAAATGAACTGGACATGTAGGGGGTACACGCCCAAGGGTTTAGGGTATAGGAATGGCCTCTTTCATACTTTACCCCTCTTCTATTTCAATTTAATTCTTATTTTAATTCATTGTTTAAATGGCAAGGATACCCTTTGATTAAATCAAATCTCAATCCCTTAATCAACATTTTTTTTTTAATTTAGCTAACTAAATATCCTATATAATGTTAGCAAAAATCGTGGGTGTTACAGACTCCCCTTCTTAAAGAATTTCGTCCTCGAAATTATGATAAGTTATACAACAAATCAAACAAGAAGGTAAAACATATCATCAAATAAGTCAGGATAAGTATCTCTATTCCCGCTCTTAATCTCTCAAGTACAATCCATGTCATCATCGCTCTACTGGACTTTGACTGTCTTGGTTCTGAGCCTTTTTTCCATCTCTCGCAACAATACGAATAGGCTTCCTCACTATAGTCAAATCCGATTCTACCACTAAGTCATCTAGAACATCGGTGTAATAATAATCTCCGAGTCTCTAACACACTTTCTTATATGTGTAACATGGAAACGTCATGGACTCTTGCCAAACTGCTTGATAACTCAACTCTATATGTGAGTTTCCCTATCCTCTGAACAATAGGGAAAGGTCCAACAAATCTCGATGCCAACTTTCCTGATTTCCCAATTCTATCACACCCTTCATCGGTGACACTTTGACGGAAATCTGTTCCTTAATTAAGAACTCTAAATCTTTCCATCTCTTATCTGCAAAACTCTTCTGCCTAGACCGTGCCTCCTTCATTCAAGCCCGAATGACCATGATCTTTTCTGCAGCTTCTCTAACAAAATCTGGACCAAGAACCAACCTATCTCGGTCTCTAACCAACATATGGGAGATTTTTCATGGCCTTCCATACAAAGCTTCAAACGGTACCATCCCAATACTAGTCTGATAACTGTTGTTATACGAAAACTCAACTAAATGCAGATGGTCTTCGCATGAACCCCTGAAATCTAGAAGACAAGCTCTTAACATATCCTCTATGATTTTTTTAACTCTCTCTATTTGCCCATCTGTCTGCAGATGATAAGAGGTACTCATTTTGAGCTTGGTTCCCAAAACTTCCTATAGACACTTCTAAAACTCGCCAGTGAATAAGGAATCTCTATCAGTAACCATGCTACTAGGGATTCCATGTAGTCTAAGCACATTTTTCATAAACAACTTTGCTAATACAAGTGTCATTCTGCTTGACTTCACTGGAATGAAATAGGCACTCTTGGTCAATCTGTCCACTATGTCCCATATATTATCAATTCCTCTATTCGACATCGGCAACCCGTCAATAAAATCCATGGAAATAGAATTTTACTTCCATACCAGAATATCTAATGCTGAAGCAACCCACTTGGCTTCTGCTATTCGGCCATTGCCTGTTGGAAAATCAAGCATTGCTTTACACACAAATCAATATCCAGCTTCATACCTTCCCAGAAGATACTCCTCTTCATATCCTGATACATCTTAGTACCTCTTGGAAGAATAGAGAACTACAAACGATGGCATTCCTCTAAGACTTTTTTCCTCGTGTTTCCTACACTCGGAATACATAATCTTCCTTTCTTTCTCAACCACCCGTTCTGGTCAAGACTGAAATCTTTCAAGTCATCGCTCTCGGTTCCATATCTTAACTTCCTGATCCGTTAAGCTAGTACCGGATCTTCTTTCTGTCTAGAAGAAATCTTCTCGATCATCAGTGGTCAAACTTACAAATAAGACAACACTACGGTTTCTTCGCTAGAACCAGCCTCAGATCTCCACTGCACTCTGTAATCTGCTAATGCTTCCAAATCTTTCCACTTAGCAATCAACGCTAATATTGCATTCTGATGTTTCCTGCTAAGTGCATCGCAACCTTGTTGCCTTTTCTCGGTGTGTACTCAATTCTAAAATCATAAGCGACAATAAAGTCTAACCACCTCTACTATCTCATTTTCAACTCCTTCTCAGAGAACAAATACTTCAATGACTTATGATCTGTATATAACTCAAACCTCTCTCCCAAAAGGTAATGTCTCCATACCTCCAATGAAAAAATCACTGCAGCCAATTCTAAGTCATGCGTTGGATACCTAACCTTATGCGGTCTAAGCTCTCTAGAAGCATAGGCAATCAGTTTACCCCTCTACATCAGCACAGCTCCTAGTCCTACTCCACATGCATCAGTATAAACCACCAAATCCCGATTCCCTTCTAGAAAAACCAACACAGGTGCATAGGTCAATAAGTGCTTCAAACTCTGAAATTCTTCCTCGCACTTATCAGTCCACACAAACTTCACATCCTTTCTTGTTAGCTTGGTCATCGGTGTCGCTACTCGCAAAAAATCCTTAACGAACCTCCGATAATAACCAGCCAACCCAAGGAAACTCTTTATCTCCGTCACTGTCTCGGTCTCTTCCAACTATTCTCTGCTTCAATCTTAGTCAGGTCCACTGACAACCCTTCCTCTGAGACTATATAACCTAGAAACTACACTTCTTACTTCCAGAAGCGACACTTCGAAAACTTCGCTTTCAGTTGATGCCGCCTCAGCGTCTGAAGCACCACTCTAAGATGAACTTCATGCTCATTTTCATCCTTAGAGTATATCAATATATCATCTATGAAAACCAATACGAACTTATCGAAGTTCTCTCGAAAAACTTGGTTCATCAAATCCACAAAGAAAGCTGACACATTAGTCAATCTGAACGGCACAACTAACCATTCGTACGTTCCATACCTAGTTCTAAACGCCGTCAGTGGTATACTATCCTCTGCTACTCTAAGCTGATAGATATCGATTCTTTATCGTCCTCTCATTCAACTTACAATAATCGATACATAGCCTCAATGATCCGTCTGGCTTCTTAGCAAACACTATGGTTGCTCCCTAAGGTGAACTACTCGTCCTGATAAAACTCTTGCCTTTCAAATCCATCAAATGTACCTTCAACTCCCTCACATCTGTAGGAGTCATTCTGCTTAGCAGTATACTTACTATTTCTACTCCCAGAGCCAAATCTATTTGAAATTCAATGGCTCATTTCGGTAACAATCCAACTACATGCTCAAAAACATTGAAGAATTCTCTAACCAAAAAAACTTGACTAAACTCATCTTCCTATTACATAACACACAACAAGGCATTCACCTCACCGCTAGAACCTTCTACGGTATAAACTATCTAATCACTACAATCAGGGTGTCTAAGAGATATTTTCCTATCCTGGTAAAATATCATCGTACTCACTTAACCAATCCATCCCAAGAATAATCTCGAACCCCACAAAATAAACCACATGAAAAGTGCAAACAAAAGTATGACCTAACACGTCAAACTCTAACTAGTCACATCTCAACCATAGGTTGCATACTCTCTTATTGGGTTCGCAACTCGTAAGGAAGTAACTAAATATGTGGGTTCTAGGTTAAGTTTATCTATCAAAGATCTAGATATAAAAGAATGCGATACATCAGTATCAAATAGAACGCTCATAGATATACCATGAATCTGAAGCGTACCTCCCAAAACTGCCTTTCCTTTCTCTTGAGCTGTTGGCTTTGAAGTAGCAGGCTCCAATGCATACACCTTGCCCATTCCATCTTTGGCGGGCTCCTTGCACCGGCTCTTATAATGGCCAATCTGGTCACAATTGAAGCACCTGACATTCTTCTTCCCTGCCACCTCCTTTGTCTTTCCAACATGACATTCATTAGCAAAATGCCCCTTCTTGTCGCACTTGAAGCAAACAATCTCAGACTTACCTTTCTTAGTTGCTCCACCCTTATGAGCACCTTTCTTAGGAAAGAACCCCCTCTTCTGATTCTGCTCAATCTGGACTACTTTAGCCTTACTCTTCTCTAAAGAATCAAGAATCTCCTCATGCCTTAAGGCCATCTCCACAATAAAGTCGGAAGAATCTCTAATATGAGGTAATGTAGCCCTGGCTAACTCAGGCTTCAACCCTCTGATAAACTTCTCATTTATCTTCATCACTGTATCCATCAAAGCATACCCAAACCTGGCCAGCTCCTTGAACTTTCTAGCATACTCCAGGACAGACATCTCTCCCTGCTCTAACTTAGCAAACTTTTTGACTAGAGCAGACTATCTCCTTGCAGACATAAACGTCTCCGGGAACCTTCCTTTGAGATCTGCCCACGAAAAACTTTCCTCGTCCACACCAGCCGTCACACTGTTCCACCAATACAAAGTGCTCCCTGAAGCTATCTGGATGCCAACCTCATCTGCTCATCATTGAGCCCCAAGTCTGCAAAAGATCCTCTCACAGTGCAGCAACCAATGTTCCACTTCTATAGCATCCTCTGTCCTGAGAAAAGGCTTTTCCTCAAGCTTAGCGTAATATCCGCTCAGCTTAGCATAAATGGTTAACTACCGAAACTCCTGCCCCTATAGCATCTCCTCCTACCACTCGAGCTATAATTCCAGCTTACATCATATTCACAAAAAACTGTTACATAACTCCCATGTCCACTTGCATAACTCCAGCAATTACATTCTTTGCTTGTGCCTGGCCTTGGGTCCTCCTTGTACTAGGTGCGGCATTCCCATTGATGCCCTCCCTTCCTAGGTTAACTCTTCCTCTTATACCTTCCATATTTGTATTCAAACCTCACGAGATACAGAAAAAAAACCTAATAAGGATAAGGGACTAGAGATAAAGTGTATACTTATATATAGCAAATACAAGTACGTTAGTATAGTGTGATCCCATATCCCAATCTTACTCTAATTCTTAAGGATTATCTTTTAAAAACCATTTTTAGTTTAAATTTTTTCATAAACCATGCTCTGATACCAAGTTCTAATATCTCGTATCTGGAGGCCAAAAGCTAAGCGCTGCAGATGTTGTAGTCATCCGTAGTATTAATTTCTAGTGACGAAATACTATAATGATAATGGTATCCATAATATCAGAAGCACTAGAATATGAATAAAATCATAAATTTTCAAAAACAACATCTTACTGATTATTTCAGAAAAATTCATATCCAAGTTACATAATCACATATCGTTTCTTAGGTAAAGATTAATTATAATCATTACAAAAATACGCAAAGAGCAACATATGATGATGCCCCCTTGGTTGATCAAAGAAATATAGTCATATCTGACTTGATACACAGGGGAAATAGGAAAAAAAAATTGTAACTTCTAATTAGCAATCCATCAGCCACCTACTCGTCTCCGGAAGCTTTATTCGCCAAAATACTAAAGCCTGAAAACCTTAACCCTCAGCCTACTCAAATAAATTTTGAGCACTCAAGAGTTTAAGGGGGAAGAAAAACTTTGAGTTATACATAATGCCTTGTTTGAACAATTCTGTTACATCTTGATTTACTGATATTAAGTGAGTCCATGCCACTTAGAGGAACGAGTTTCCCCTCACTGATATCCTTTCCAAAACATATATTTTACAAATCTTTTCATGCAACAAAACTGGTTGGTTAAACAGATTATATCAAAATAGAAATATACTTCATGCTAGTAAACAGACTATATGCCCATAAAATAGGTAATAAGTGGACTATCTCCACACAACATAATAGCAAGGTCCATTATGCTAACAAATGGACTATCTGTCCATAAACTGGACTGGCTGACCGCAAACTGGACTGACTGGCTGAATCTAAATGGATTTGACTACCCTTTATCATTTTCCTTTAAAACCTTTTCAAAACGATTTAACCTTTTAAATCATACTTATAGAAGGAAAATATATTATTAGCTTTACTCTAAGCTAGTTTGCCATGACACACACACACACATAGTTTACTCAAAAAAATGTTGATGAGCTTTAATATGGATTAGCTATCCTTCCAAAAATGGTTAAAACCCTTTTTAACTTGAAAATACGTAGACTATATTGCATACTTAATACATTCGAAACCTTTGTTTAAAATCTTTAAACAACCCTTTCGAAACCATTAAAATACCCTTTTAAAAGAATTAAATATTGCCTTCCAAATACATTGGAAAAACCTTTCCTTTCCTTTCTCCGAAAGCTTCATAACATTAGACATCCTCTTTTAAAACTTAAATATTGCCTTCCAAAAATATAGGAAAAACCATTCCTTTCAACCCTTTCGAAACCCTGGAGAACCACCTCTTTCGAAACCATTCATTAAAACCTCTCGAAACAGTCAAAACTCAATCTATTTGAAAGTCCTTTGGGTTCAATTTAAAACACGTGCAAGCCTTTCAAAACCATTCAAAATTTCACCCCTTCGAAACCTTTGAAAATCATCTCGGTCAAAACCATTTGGATTTTGCCTTCAAGTAGAGCAAAGAGATCGGAAACCCAATAAAATCGAAAGCATCTATTTCAAAACCTTTTAAAACTATATCTTTCAAAACCGTTTGGGTTTTACTTCAATCACAGAAAAACAGGTCTTAAAAACATTTAAGTCGAAAGCATCCGTTTCGAAACCATTTCCTAAGTAATGAAGTGATGGTATCGAAACCATCCTTTCGAAAGTATTGGAGAGGAGATGTAACATCCCAAATTTGATCAATTTAAATTAGTAATTTATTTGAATTTTTGGAATTTAATTTGAAATTAGTTTGAAAATTTTCAAATCAAATAAGATAAGTGTCAATTTGTATAAATAAGATTTCAATTTCATTTGAATTTAAAATTTAAAATAATAAATGTTTTTAAAATCATTTGAATTTAAATTATATGTGTGTGTGTGCGCGCGCGTATATGAGTAGATTTTAATTTGACTTTGAATTTAAATTTTAAATAAATGCTTTAGTAAAATATTTTGGATTTACAAATATATATGTATATATGTGTAATTTATTTAATGTCTATTTAATTTCAAAACATTCTCTTTTAAATAGTATTTATTAATATAAAGCAAATGTCTTTAGAAAATGGAATGTGTAAATTTAAATAATGTAAAAATATTATTCTAATGAAAATTTACAAATGTTAAATAAGTAATATATATCAAGACAAGTGTTAAAAATTTAAGCAAATGGATAAACAAATGTAGTCCATGTAGAGAGGAAATTAACAAGTGACATCATATTGTTTTATTTTTGAGAAATTTATAAAAAGAAAATAAAGTTATATAATATCTCTAATTTACTTCTTCTCATCTCTTTTATCCTCATTTTCAAAAGTCTGTGCATTTTTTAAATTAGCAACAAGTAATCAAACTAATAACTTCCTCAACATTTAAACCAAAACCAAATTCCAGAAAATAAAATTTGAAAACAACTTTCTCAAAGTTCAACCGGAAAAGCAATTTCAACTAAAAAAACAAGATCAACCCAGAAATTAGGAAAATCAAGAGCAAAGCAGGATTCAACTTCAACAACTAAACAAAAGCAAGGATCATCACATAAACATCATAATCAGGATCAACTCAAGATTTTCAAAATTCCAGTTTTCAAGTTTGCAGACCAGAGTTTTTTTTGTAATTCCATAAAAACAAACTGTAAGTAAATCTTTTAAAGAATTTGAATTTGGAGTTTTTGTTAAGAAATTAAGAAAGTTAAACCATCAAAAACTAAACCCAAACTTTCAACTTTTAAAACCCAAACAGATCCTCTGCTTTCAAATTCAAGGTGAGTAAACCTTTTAAGCTCTGGAATTTGATCTGCTGTTGAGTTCATGCTTAAAGTAAGCTGAAAAATTTGTTTGCGTGTGAATGAATCTGTATATATATGTATGGATATAGCTGTGCATGTTTGAGGATAGATATATTACCTCTGTTTTAAACATACAGGTTTCAAACCTGTTTAAAAAATCAAAACCTCACTCCTCGATCCTCTATTTCCCTTGATGTCTAAAGAAAATAGGTTAGAATTAACAAGATCCCATCCTAAAAATATTTTTAAGTATTAAAACTAAATGGATTTAGTGGGAGTATAAAAACACGATGGAACCAAATTTTGTTAAAAATTTAAGTTTTGATTTCATGATCCTATTCACTTTTACAAATCATGATTTTTTAGATAAAATTCTAGATTTTTAGTTCATTATCAAGTGAGAAATTGTGAGATGAACATAATTGTTGTTTTCACCAAATTCTGATGATCGGCAACATGATGGAACTCGTGATCGGGATTGGAGTTAACATTATGGTCTGGGATCATCAGAAAATTGTTGAACGAATTTATAAATTATCGTGGTGGCCGGACATTGCTAATTTAGGGTTTAAGCTCAGGTCGTAGTTATGGTCGGAATTTGCATTGCTGGCGTCTCATCGTTGAACCGGAGTCGATCGCGTCAGTGTCAAGCGAAGCGAGGGGAGTAGGCGATGCTCTGACCGAAACCTTGTGACCCGTGATGGTCGGAGGTGGGAGTTCGAAGGGATCTTTAGTGATGATAGTTGTTCCAGGTTTGGGTCAGAAGGCTTGTTTGCGAGTTCATCATTGTTCCAGGTTTTCTGGTGGTCTAGGGGTTAGAGCAGTTCATCCTCGACTAAATAATGGTCGGAGCTTGAATCGGAGGTGGCCGAAGCTTTGGTGCATGTGCATAGCACTTGGTTTGTGTCAATAAAAAAAGAGTTGAGGAAGATAGAATTTAACTCGAAGCAATCTTCGGGAACTAGAGTGATGGCTCGAGTTTGAGCTCGTGCATTTGCATGTGCGTATCGGGTTTGTACTCAAACAAAATTTAAGTAAAAAAATGGGGCATACAGGTGGGTTTTGGAAATGACTCGAAGCAAGTAGCGTATTTGTTCGGGAGAGACTCGAAGTGGTCTCAGGCTTGACATGCAAAATAGTTTTTTACTCTAAAAAAAATTTAAACTTTTAAACAAATTTTAAATCCATGTTTTCAAATGTTGATTTTGATTTAAGTTTAAACTAATTAAGGTTTTAAGTAAGATATTTTTCAAGTATTTAAATTTAATTTATTTTTGTCACATTATTTTATAAAGTTATTTATATTAATTGAATAATGTAATTAAAATGGATAATTAAGATAAAATGTTATTTTAAACTAATCTTAACCTTTTAAAGTAACTAGTGTGATAAGGATGATTATTAAACAAGTTTTATAAGATAATCAAAATAATTAACAAAGATAAAAAGATTTGTCTTTTAATTTATTAAGTAATTAATGATTTGTTAATTACTTAAAGAATAACTATTTAATTAATTACTTAATATTAAAGATAAATTAAATAAATAATTAAGATTAATCGATTTGTAATCAATAATTACTTAATTAAGGAATAATCAGTTAATATAGGTAATTAAGATTTAAATAATTAACAATTAAGGATTAATTAATTAAGGTAATTAATAATTAATTAAGGTGATTAGGATTTAATTAATTTATGACTAAGGATAACTAATCATTGATTAAAGATAATTAATGAAAGTAATTATGTGATTAATTTATTTAAATCACGATTAATTCATCTTAATTGTAGATGATTGATTATTATTGAATGCTGTGTAATGGATTGATATCTCCGATATGTGATTGTGATGCTATGTGTTATGAGTTACTTTGTGCTGAGCTGTGATATCTGTGATTTGTTTCTGTGTGAATGTGAAAACCCATTGGCCTGCAAAACGGCAATTGAATTTCGATGCGACAGGGAGTCGGATTTCAGTTGGTTATTCGAAACCCACATCGAACCTATGAATCTTTGTGAATGATATATCCTCGTGTTTTTAAATCAAGCGCTCACTATTCGGTTTAGCTGGGAGAGGACCTTTGTGTCATATAACCCATTCCGAATAGTGATACGACGAAATAGATAGCATTTGAAGATGGTGGTGAAGACCGGGTGTCTTCCAGAACGATAGGATTACCTGTCGAATGACTCTGCACTGAGTTGCTACAGTGTAGAGATCTCCATATGTGATGGGGAGTCCAATCGGGATTATGGATGCCCGAATTGCAAGGGCTTCTTCGAAAGTGCCTTCGATTTCGTTCGAACTCGGAATAGACTTGTATGTTTGTATGTCTGACATTACACTTTGAGATATAAAGCATATTTCTTTCAAATACATTTCTTTTGGTGGCAAAAAATTTATTCTCTTAGCTTAACACCCTTCTCTAAGACGTACGAGCTCAGTAGTTATGTAGTTGAAGGTTATCAGTGATATACTCCCAGCTTGGTAGTGTGGCATGCTGAGTGTTGCTAATCATTTATTGATCGAAGCATGGCTTTTGTGAAAAGCATAGCTTTTTGGACGAGACTTCGTCGAACCTCACAACCCGGAAATGGTCGAAACAGGAAGGATGCAGCAAGGTTATTGGGGGTAGAACCCCTTAGGGTATGTGCATTTCCTTCTGGATAGAAGTGGTATCATGGTATGGAGCCCAGATACTTAACTTATGTTGATATTATAATTATGTTGCTTTGTGGTTGTTGTTGTTGGGGCCTCGGATAAAGGTCGGTTATGATTGGAGGGTGGCATACTCATGTAATAGTTACCTAGTTACAGAGGTAACCCGGCCTTATGTTAGCAGAGATTCGGTTAGATTCTCAGGGTGTCCCTCCAAAGGCATACCCATGTGGCCCAGAAAGTTCCTTAGCCTGACCATTATTGGAAAATCCAAAAAAAACAATACGAGCCCCGTGCGATTTTAGTTATATAACTTGCCATGCAGCGTGGCGATAACCTGCCATAAAATATGGTAGCTATAATAGGCATACAATAATGGATGTATGCTGGCTAAGATTAATATTATACTTTCGAAATGTTTTCTACACTATGCACTAATGATAATATTAAAAGTGTTCTCGCATATCAAGAATGTTTGACTATCATAAGAAGAAATCTCCTCCAATTCTGCGATTGCATTATGTGTGTGGCGGGAGGTCTTATGGTAGTTTCATTTTCCGAAAGCATATCGAGTTTCTTTTATAAATTGTTTTTGTACAAACAACTGTTTTTGTTTAATCATACCAGTCCCATGACTGACCCGGAGTTTATTGTTCCCTTCTTAAACTCTGGGTGCCCATAATTTCCACACGGGCAGCCTAGAAGCAGGTTATCCATGTTTTGGAGCTAGCCTGGATTTTGAAGTCTTTTGGAAGCTATTGGATTTTGGAAATCTTTGGTTTGGATATCTTTTGAGAAGTTTGGAGCTTGAAGACCTTATCGAAGTAGAAGTATGTTGGAACCTTTTGAAGGCGATGTTGTCGTCCCATTGTGAAGTTGTTATTATTCTGTTGTTATATCAAGTGTAGCATTCTGATGTTGGTGATAATTGTTGTAATCAGATATTGTGATGATGTTGTGTCTGTGTTGATTAATGATAATTCATTTTGTTTCCACTGTTTATATTCATCTAATGTTGTTATAAGCTCCATCTGAACTAGAGTTCGACGGCAGTCAAATACAAGTGAGGTATTTGATGTCGATTTTTGAACGCTGGATTTTGGGTCATGACAAGTGGTATCAGAGCTAAAGGTTAAGTAAGAACTTTAGCTATGGAGTATAACACATTAGGTGGCTCATTAGAGATAGGGTGAAGTATATCCTAGAATGAGTATAACCCGAGAGACCAAAACCCTAAATTTTCTTGGTCTATTTCTTTTAATTGTTGATGTTCCCTAAGATATCTTGTCCGTATACCTAAATTAATTTTTTTTTACTAAATACAGATAGTAAGAATGAGCGGGCTAAGAGGAAGAGCTAGGGGACAAGGAAATGCCATTTCAACTGGTCAAATCCCCACAATAGCAGAAGCAACAATACCTACTCAACCTCAGTCGAATCTGGCTGATCAATAAAAAAGCTTCTCGAGACTTGGTGGCAAGCCGTTCACTTGCAAGGAAACTATTGTTGAAGCTCAAGCCTAGATCAGATCATGTGAAAGAATTTTTAAAGGGCTAAAGTTGGAAGACGATCAAATGCGACTAATAGCTTCTTGGAAGCTCCAAGAAGAAGCTTTAGCCTAGTATGAGACAGTTACTGTAGATGAGCCAGAAGATGAATTCACATGGGAATGATTTAAGGAAGTGTTGAAGAAACGTTATATGTCGTCGGCTGGTATCTCCTGAATGTACCAGGAATTTATGGATTTGAAGCAGGGGAGTTTATCATTTGAGGAGTACTTAAACAAATTCAACGAATTATCCCGTTTTGGTCCGAAATTGGTAAGCACACCTCTAAAGAAAAATAAAAGATTCATTTGTGGGATGAATAAGAAATTCCATGAAAGGATGACAGCTCATGTTAAAGAATCTTTTTCAGATCTAATCGATATGGGGTATAGATATGCTACCGTGGATATGCAGGAAGTCCCGGGGAAAAAGGAAATGCGAGCAATCAAAATTGGAAAAATAGAATGTTCGGGGGCAAGAAACCATATCAAGGCAAGGAAAAGAAGAACAATCAGGGAAACCCGGCTAGAGATATAACTTGTTACAATTGCCAGGAAAAGGGCCATTATTCAAACAGCCGCAAAAATCCAAAGAAGCAAGTTAAGAAAGGACAACTTGTGAACACTGGTTAGGGAGTTAGAGAATGCTATAATTGTCACAAGCCTAGACACATAGTTAAAAATTGCCCGGCAATGAAGCAAGTATAAGTGGCGAATGTCTACGCGATAAAGGATGACCCTTCAACTTCAAGGGTGGATAAAGAAAAAGGAGTTCTAGAAGGTAACCTTACTATTTATGATAAAGTTGTTAGATTTTTGTTTGACAAGGGCTCTACACATAGCTTTATCTCCCAACAAATCGTAAAAGAACTAAAACTAAAACCTGATTTTGTCAGTGAGCCCATTTGTGTGAAAAATCCAGTGGGTGGCCCTGCAAACCTTTTTTTACGATGTAGAGACGTTCCTACCTCGTATTCTTGTTACCAATTCCCTACTAGTCTCTTTGTCCTTGATTTTAATGAATTTGAAATCTTACCCGGAATGGATTGGCTAACAAAATACGAAGCCAAATTAGATTATATTAATCGAAGATTTCGATCAAAACAAAACTTGGAAATTGTATTGAAATCTATTTTATGGATCCGAGTCCTAAGAGAGATAAACTGATGTATACTTTGGGATATCATGAACCTAATCTGGAGTCTATACCTATTGTTCGGGAATTTTCCGATGTATTTGAAGAAGTAAAATCGTTACCTCCACATAGAGAAATTGAATTCAGAATTGACCTAGTACCCAATGCTCGTCCTATTGTTCACGCAAGCTGCAGGATGGCACCCAGGGAAAGGATAGAACTAGTCAATCAAACTCGAGATTTGCTCGAAAAAGGATTGATATGCCCTAGTCTTTCCGAATGGGGTTCAACTGTGGTGTTTGTGGCTAAATCTGATGGATCTTTGAGATTGTGTGTGGACTACCGCGATCTTAATAAACTAGCGCTCAAAAATAAATTTCCTTTACCTAGAATTGATGATCTGTTTGATCAACAACATGGCGCCCAATTCTTTTCAAAGATGGATCTAGCTCATGGATTCCATCAGCTACGAATTGCCAAAGACTGTGTTCACTTGACCGCTTTTAGGGGTCTAGACATTTTCTATGATGGTTAGTCATGCCTTTCGGACTAACCAATGCTCCCGCATACTTGTAGACTTAATGACCCATGTATTTCGAGGAGTATTGAATAAATTTGTTCTGGTATTTATTGACGATATTCTAATCTATTCCAAAACCGAAGAGGAGCATGATGAGCATCTTAGAATTGTTTTGGAGATATTAAGAAAGAATATTCTGTTTGCAAAATTTTCTAAATGCCGTTTTTGGGTTAAGGAAGTCAGATTTCTAGGGCACATTGTAAATGAAGAAGGAATCTTGGTTGATTTGGGCAAGATTTCTGCTATTCTAGACTGGAAGCGACCCACTACTCCGAAAGATGTTTGAAGTTTTCTGGGTTTAGCGGGATATTACAGAAAGTTTGTCCAAGATTTTTTCAAGTTGGCCAGTCTATTGACTAAGCCAACGATGGAGAATGCTAAGTTCGATTGGACTCCAAAATGTGATGAAGCTTTTCAGGAGTTGAAGAGGAGATTAACTACCGCTCCCATTCTCGCTATCATTAACGAGAACCAACGTTTGTCTTTCTATACTAACACTTGTGGTGATAGTTTGGGTGCGGTGCTAATGCAGAATGGGAAAGTAATTGCCTATGCGAGCAGACAATTACGTCCACATGAGAAAAATTACCCAACTCACGATCTCGAGCTTCTAGTTGTTATTTTCACCTTGAAAATATGGCGACACTATCTTCTGGATAAAAATCTCTTTCAACTTTACTAAAATTTAGAAGTTAATTTAATTTAAGATATATACTTAATAAATCCTTCTTGTTATAAGTGAAAATTTTGAGTTATTCATCGATCACAAATCTCTGAAATATCTCTTCACCTAGAAAGATTTAAATCTGAGGCAACAACGATGGTTAGAATTTCTAGCGTCATATGACCTAGATATTCAATATACACCCGGAAAAGCCAATGTGGTTGTCGATGCTTTAAGTAGGAGATATGTTGTTCTTGCATATCTTGTTGTCACTCCTACCCTCCTTGAAACGATCGCCATCAAGCAGACAGAAGACAAGTTTCTTCGAGAAATTTGTAGAAGAATATATCGAGGCGAGGATTCCAGTTTTGGAATCGATCGTAATGGAATTGTAAGACTGAAAGGCAGGATGTTTGTTCCTGGTATCCTTGATCTTAAATGTGAAATACTGGACGAGTGCCACAAGTCTAATCTTAATATCCATCCAGGAGTTAATGAGATGTACAGAGATATCAAAAGAACTTTCTAGTGGAAGACAATGAAAAGGGATATATCTATATACGTGAGTCATTGTGCTGCTTGTCAATAAACTAAAAGCGATCAGAAGAAGATGGTGGGTTTACTCCAGCCTTTGGAGGTACCCAAGTGGAAGTGGGATCAAGTATCAATGGATTTCAACGATGGATTTCCCCGCACTCGAAAGGAGAATGTAACAATTTGGGTTATTGTGGACCGTTTGACTAAAACTTCCCACTTTATATCAGTGAAATATACCCGCACAGCAGCAAGTTTGGCTGAATTATATGTGAAAGAAATTGTTCGTCTCCACGGTATACCAAGCAGTATAGTGAGTGATCGTGATCCGATATTCACTAGTAGGTTTTAGGAGGCATCTCAAGCCGCATTGGGAACCAAACTAAACTTCGGCACTGCTTATCACCCACAGTCTGATGGGCAGACTGAAAGGATAAATTGAATATTAGAAGGCCTTTTGCGAGCTTGTATTCTCGACTTTGGTCGTTCATAGGAGGACTATTTACACCTGGTTGAGTTCTCATATAATAATAGCTATCAGGCTAGTATCGAAATGGCTCCTTTCGAAGCTTTATATGGTCTTCCATGTCGATCCCCTGCATGTTGGATCGAATCAGGTGATAGACTCGTTCTTGGACCAGATATGATTAAGGAAGCTACGAAGAAAGTGGATTTTATTCGAAAGAAGTTAATAACTGCTCAAAGTCGTCAGAAGAGTTATTATAACCGTAGGAGAAGAGCTTCAGAATTTTAAGTTGGAGATTCCGTTTTCTTGAAAGTGTCTCCAATGCATGATGTGTTAAGATTTGGGAAGACTGGTAAGCTGGCACCACGATACATTGGTCATTTTCCTATACTGGAAAGGATCGGTCCTCTGGCATATCGACTGCAGCTACCTAGCTGGTTATCTGGCGTACACGATGTATTTCACGTTTCACATCTTCGAAAGTATATGCACGATCCAGACTGTATTATTAAAGAAGCCGCTCAGCAGGATTTGGAGATCACACCTAACAATTAAAAGAGAACCGGTAAAGATCATTGATCATTATGGAAAGCAATTGAGGAAGAAAGTTGTGAAATTGGTAAAAGTGCAGTGGAGCAGTGATTCAAATGACTATACTTGGGAGACAGAGGGCCTCATGCAAAAGTCCTATCCTGATTGCAGAGTGGATATTCCTGCTTAATATGGTAAGCCATTTCTCTTTCTTTTTTCTGTGTTCTTATATCCTTTGTTTCCTTTTCTCTCTCTTTCAAATTTCGAGGACGAAATTTTCTTAAGGGGGGAAATCTGTAACATCCCAAATTTTATCAATTTAAATTAGTAATTTATTTGAATTTTTGGAATTTAATTTGAAATTACTTTGAAAAATTTCAAATCAAATAAGATAAGTGTTAATTTGTATAAATAAGATTTCAATTACATTTGAGTTTAAAATTTGAAATAATAAATGTTTTTAAAATCATTTGAATTTAAATTATATATATATATGTGTGTGTGTGTGTATGAGTAAATTTGAATTTGACTTTGAATTTAAATTTTAAATAAATGCTTTAGTAAATTAATTTGGATTTACAAATATATATATATATATATAATATATATGTATGTATGTAATTTACTTAATGTGTATTTAATTTCAAAACATTCCCTTTTAAATAGTATTTATTATTATAAAGCAAATGTCTTTAGAAAATGGAAAGTGTAAATTTAAATACAATTCAAATGATGTAAAAATATTATTCTAATGAAAATTCACAAATGTTAAATAAGTAATATATATCAAGACAAGTATTTAAAATGTAAGTAAATGTATTAACAAGTGTAATCCATGTAGAGAGAAAATTAACAAGTGTCGTCATATTGTTTTATTTTTGAGAAATTTATAAAAAGAAAATAAAGTTATATAATATCTCTAATTTGCTTCTTCTCATCTCTTTTATCCTCATTTTAAAAAGTCTGTGCATTTTTTAAATCAGCAACAAGTAATCAAACTAATAACTCCCTTAACATTTAAACCAAAACCAAATTCCAGAAAATAAAATACGAAAACAACTTTCTCAAAGTTCAACCAGAAAAGCAATTTCAAGTAAAAAAAACAAGATCAACCCAGAAATTAGGAAAATCAAGAGCAAAGCAGGATTCAACTTCAACAACTAAACAAAAGCAAGGATCATCACATAAACATAAGAATCAGGATCAACTCAAGATTTTCAAAATTCCAATTTTCAAGTTTGCAGACTAGAGTTTTTTCTGTGTTTTCATAAAAACAAACTATAAGTAAATCCTTTAAAGAATTTGAATTTGGATTTGTTAAGAAATTAAGAAAGTTAATCCATCAGAAACTAAGCAAGTTTACATCAATTAGTTGAAGAAAAAAAAATTCAAGATCAAACTAAAAATAGCCTTCCAGACTTTCAACTTTTAAAACCCAGACAGATCCTCTGCTTTCAAATTCAAGGTGAGTAAACCTTTTTAAGCTCAGGAATTTGATTTTATGTTAAGTTCATGCTTAAAGTAAGCTGAAAAATTTGTTTGCATGTGAATGAATCTATATATATGTGTGTGGATATAGCTGTGCATGTTTTAGGACAGATATATTACCTTTGTTTTAAACACTACAGGTTTCAAACCTATTTAAAAAATCAAAACCTCACTCCTCGATCCTCTACTGCCCTTGATGTCTAATGAAAATAGGTTTGAATTAGCAAGATCTCCATCCTAAAAATATTTTTAAGTATTAAAACTAAATGGATTTACTTATGAGTATAAAAACACAGTGGAACCAAATTTTGTTAAAAAATTAATTGTTTGCGCCAAAATTGGTCACAAACACCCAATATCGTGAAAGCACCCGTTTATGAACACAAATCAGCAACAATCAATATAGAACTCAGATCTAAGCAATAACAATCACAATAATTCACAAATAACAATCGCAAACACAGGATTTATAGTGGTTCGGCGATCTTCCCTACGTCCACTCTGAAGCTTATGTCTTTATCGATTCACTTGATGATTTCAATCGATTACAGCGAATTACAATTGATGATAGCTTTCAAATCTGAATACAACAGCGATAATGAAGACTAGAATTGAATCCGACAGGGTCTGGACGTTGAATGGCCGAAGATCCCCTTTTCTGAAGGCTTCAGGGTGCTATTTATAGGCATTGGAGGGCCAGATCTCGCTCAAACTTCGGTAGACTTTTTCTGGCACGTGAGTGGGCCCACGCGACCGACCCCACCAAGTTTCGACTCGATCTGAGATCGATTCGAAGTGATTTCGAACCCATCAAAAAATGATCCAATCGAGCTGAAACTTGGCAGGAACAATCTTTACCTTGTATGGAAGCTACTGTGAAAATTTCATTGCATTTGGCCTTGTGGTTTGAGAGATATGATCGATTCGAGTTGACATGTTTCGGTTGGCTGCTTGGTTCGAATCGATGTCTTCGACTCCATCGGCTCACGTGGTTCCGTGATGAGGTGGCGTGCGTCCTTCGAGTCGATCCGGTCTTCTCTCCGGGTTGAACGCTTCAATCCCTTAGATCTCGCCGACTTCTTATCGTGGAGTGACACGTCATCCAAGCTAGTTGACTTGGTGGAATACGAACAAGTGATTGTTCGTGGATTCGAGCGTGACCGATTCGAACAGAGGCATCCCAATGGGTTCGAACTCGATCGATACGAACAAGATCGGTTCGAAGTGACTAACTCCTGATGGATTCGAACCTGATGGATTCGAAATGAAGCGAGGCGTTGGCATGCTGATGGATTCGAACCTGATGGATTCAAATGGAGCAAGGCGTTGTCATGCTGATGGATTCGAACCTGATGGATTCGAATGACATGCTCTTTCCTTAGGTTGAACCGATCATAACTTGCACATACGAGCTCTGATTGACTTGAGATTTGAAACGCTGGCTTCTGCAGCTTTGGTCATCATGTCTTGTCAATTGTGGCCCCATCCGGACTCTGACAAAATTCATCGATATCCATAGCGAAGCGAAGTACAACCAGTCTCTGAGACGAACTGTCGTTTGTTTTCGATCAATCTCTTGGTATCACAGCTTTGCCAAAAAGCGGGATAACATTAACTGATAAAAATTTAAGTTTTGATTTTATAATCCTATTCACTTTTACAAATCATGATTTTTTAGATAAAATTCTAGATTTTTAGTTCATCATCAAGTGAGAAATTGTGAGATGAATAGAATTGTTGTTTTCACCAAATTCTGGTGATCAGCAGCATGATGGAACTCATGATCAGCATTGGAGTTAGCTTGATGGTCTGGGATCATCAGAAAATTGTTGAACGAATTTATAAATTATCGTGGTGGTCGGACATTGCTAATTTAGGGTTTAAGCTCAGGTCGAAGTTATGGTCGGAATTTGCATTGCTGGCGTCTCGTCGTTGAACCGGAGTCGATCGCGTCAGTGTCAAGCAAAGCGAGGGGAGTAGGCGATGCTCTGACCGAAACCTTGTGACCTCTGATGGTCGGAGGTGGGAGTTCGAAGGGATCTTTAGTGATGATAGTTGTTCCACGTTTGGGTCAAAAGGCTTGTTTGCGAGTTCATCATTGTTCCAGGTTTTCTGGTGGTCTGGGGGTTAGAGCAGTTCATCCTCGACTAAATAATGGTCGGAGCTTGAATCGCAGGTGGCCGAAGCTTTGGTGCATGTGCATAGCACTTGGTTTGTGTCAATGAAAAAAGAGTTGAGGAAGATAGAATTTAACTCGAAGCAATCTTCGGGAACTAGAGTGATGGCTCGAGTTTGAGCTCGTGCATTTGCATGTGCGTATCGGGTTTGTACTCAAACAAAATTTAAGTAAAAAAAAAATGGGGCATACGGGTGGGTTTTGGAAACGACTCGAAGCAAGTAGCGTATTTGTTCGGGAGAGACTCGAAGTGGTCTCAGGCTTGACATGCAAAATAGTTTTTTACTTTAAAATAAAATTTAAACTTTTAAACAAATTTTAAATCCATGTTTTCAAATGTTGATTTTGATTTAAGTTTAAACTAATTAAGGTTTTAAGTAAGATATTTTTCAAGTATTTAAATTTAATTTATTTTTGTCACATTATTTTATAAAGTTATTTATATTAATTGAATAATGTAATTAAAATGGATAATCAAGATAAAATGTTACTTTAAACTAATCTTAACCTTTTAAAGTAACTAGTGTGATAAGGATGATTATTAAACAAGGTTTATAAGATAATCGAAATAATTGACAAAGATAAAAAGATTTGTCTTTTAATTTATTAAGTAATTAATGATTTGTTAATTACTTAAAGAATAACTATTTAATTAATTACTTAATATTAAAGATAAATTAAATAAATAATTAAGATTAATCGATTTGTAATCAATAATTAATTAATTAAGGAATAATCAGTTAATATAGGTAATTAAGATTTAAATAATTAAAAAAACAATTAAGGATTAATTAATTAAGGTAATTAATAATTTATTAATTAAGGTGATTAGGATTTAATTAATTTATGATTAAGGATAACTAATCATTGATTAAAGATAATTAATGAAAGTAATATGTGATTAATTTATTTAAATCACACGATTAATTCATCTTAATTGTAGATGATTGATTATTATTGAATGCTGTGCAATGGATTGATATCTCCGATATGTGATTGTGATGCTATGTGTTATGAATTACGTTGTGCTGAGCTGTGATATCTGTGATTTGTTTCTGTGTGAATGTGAAAACCCATTGGCCCGGAAAACGGCAATTGAATTTCGATGCGACAGGGAGTCAGATTTCAGTTGGTTATTCGAAACCCACATCGAACCTATGAATCTTTGTGAATGATATATCCTCGTGTTTTTAAATCAAGCGCTCACTATTCGGTTTAGCCGAGATAGGGCCTTTGTGTCATATAACCCATTCCGAATAGTGATACGACGAAATGGATAGCATTTGAAGATGGTGGTGAAGACCGGGTGTCTTCGAGAACGATAGGATAACCTGTCGAACGACTCTGCGCTGAGTTGCTCCGGGATAGAGATCTCCATATGTAATAGGGAGTCCGATCAGGATTGTGGATGCCTGGATTGCAAGGGCTTCTTCGGAAGTGCCTTCGGTTCTGTTCGAACCCGGAACAGACTTGTATGGTTGTATGTATGACATTACACTTTGAGATATAAAGCAGATTTCTTTCAAATACATTTATGTTTGTGGCGGAGAATTTATTAGCTTAACACCCTTCCCTGAGACATACGAGCTCAAAGGTTATGTAGTTGAAGGTTATCAGTGATATACTCCCAACTTGGTAGTGTGACATGCTGAGTGTTGCTGATCATTTGTTGATCGAAGCATGGCTTTTGAGAAAAGCATATCTTTTTGGATGAGACATCGTCGAACCTCACAACCTAAAAATGGTCGAAACAGGAAGGATGCAGCAAGGTTATTGGGGGTAGCGCCCCTTAGGGTATGTGCATTTCCTTTTGGATAGAAGTGGTATCATGGTATGGAGCCTAAGTACTTAACTTATGTTGATATTGCAATTATGTTGCTTTGTGGTTGTTGTTGTTGGGGCCTCGAATAAAGGTCGGTTACGACCGGGGGATGGCATACTCATGTAGTAGTTATCTAGTTACAGAGGTAACCCGGCCTTGTATTTACAGAGATCTGGTTAGGTTCTCGGGGCGTCCCTCCAGAGGCGTACCCATGTGGCCCAGGAAGTTCCTTAGCCTGACCATTGTTGGAAAATCCAAAGAAACAATACGAGCCTCGTATGGTTTTAGTTGTATAACCTGCCATGCAGCGTGGTGGTAGCCTGCCATAAAACAAGGTAGCTATAGTAGGCATACAATAATGGTTGTATGCTGGCTAAGATTAATATTATACTTTCGAAATTTTTTCTACACTATGCACTAATGATAATATTAAAAAATTTCTCTCGTATCAAGCATGTTTGACTATCATAAGAAGAAATCTCCTCCAATTCTGCGATTGCATTGTGTGTGTGGCGAGAGGTCTTATGGTAGTTTCATTTTTCGAAAGCATATCGAGTTTCTTTTATAAATTGTTTTTGTACAAACAACTATTTTTGTTTACTCATACCAGTCCCATGACTGACCTGGAGTTTATTGTTCCCTTCCTAAACTCTGGGTGTCCATAATTTCCACATGGGCAGCCTTGAAGCAGGTTATCCGTGTTTTGGAGCTAGCCTGGATTTTGAAGTCTTTTGGAAGCTATCGGAATTTGGAAAGCTATGGTTTGGATATCTTTTGAGAAGTTTGGAGCTTGAAGACCTTATCGAAGTAGAAGTATGTTGGAACCTTTTGAAGGCGCTGTCGTCGTCCTGTTGTGAAGTTGTTATTATTTTGTTGTTATACCAAGTGTAGCATTCTGATGTCGGTGATAATTATTGTAATAAGATATTGTGATGATGTTGTATCTGTGTTGATTAATGATAATTCATTTTGTTTCCGCTGTTTATATTCATCTAATGTTGTTATAAGGTCCATCCGAACTGGAGTTCGACGTTCAAATCTCCGGCAATCGAATACAAGTGAGGTATTTGATGTCGATTTTTGAACGTTGGATTTCGGGTCACGACATGTGACTAGGTTTTTAGAAAACAAAACAACCCTTTTGAAACCATCTGGATTGAAAGGTAGGAAGCGGTGGTAAAAAGGCTTTGACTTAGTTTGAAGCACTTATTTAAAACAAAAGCGCAATCCAATCAAAACTGTTCCTTTTAAAACCATTTAACCTAGTCGAAAGCTAACTAGGTCGAAAAATACTTAGTTGAAAGCCATTTAGTTGAATGCAAGCAAGCATAATTTTAATTTAAAAACAAAGTAATGCCTCAACCCCTTCGGAGCCCCTGGTTTCGACTCCATACCTTCCGTCTCCATCCAATTCACTATGTTCCAATTCCCTAATACCATGTGCATTGGTTTCGACTGTGTCGGAAGCGAAGACGAAGAGGAAGAAACTGGTGCCGATGGTGTCAAAACAGTGAAAAACATGTAGCAAATATTTCTTTCCACCGAACCTCCTTTACGTGTCTAATTTTGATTGATTGCCTCTTTCTTTACCCATAAAAGTACTGCAATTTTCAAAAGTGCTGCCAACTTTCTAGATTTAACCAACTTAAATCATTTGAAGAAAAAAACCCCTTCTCCTCTCTTGATAATTATATAAAACATTTAAGTCTCATACCTTAAATAATTTTATGTAACCATTAAATAACTTAATAAAATTCTGCAAAAATTCCAGAAAATCTCTTCTAATATGCTTTTCAACATATAAAAATTTCAGACCCAGTTCTTTTATTATTTAACCGTAAATAATTTATAATCCAAATTAACATTTTCTTTACTAAAAAATTCATATAAATTCCATATAAATTCAAAAAATTCTAAATATTGAAACTCATTTCCAAAATAGTATTTATGATCTTCATAAAAATTCGCAAGGCATTTGGATGTCAGTTAATAAGGTTTTCGCCTGAAAACATATCACAAATTCAATATGAACAACCATAATTCATCAAGTATATATATTCATTCCATCATTCAAAAACATGGCAAATCATTGCAAAAAATTCGGAATTCATCTTAAAACCAAAAATACAATCAAAAATGAGATGTAAACATTATTCACCTTAGCTTTAGAGATTAAAGAAATTGAGATGTGAATGGATTTGATTTGAATTAGTTCCTTCCTTATCTTTTCTCTATCATCTTCCTCTTTCTCTCGTTAATTTTGGCCGACCTCTTTTTAAAAAAAATTGATAAAATGAAATGGATGTACAGGGGTTACACGGCCAATGGTTTGAGGTATAGGAATGGCCTCTTTTCTATTTTACCCCTTCTCTATTTCAATTTAATTCTTATTTTAATTCATTTTTTTAATGGCACGACTACCCTTTGATTAAATCAATCTCAATCCCCTAATCAACACATTATTTTATTTTATTTAGCTAATTAAATATCCTAAATAATGTTACCAAAAATCTGGAGTGTTACACATGTGGAGATCTCGGGGTAGTTTTAACTTGAATTTGGTGAAAGCAAGGACCAAAACAAGTTAATGTAGATGGTGCTTTGGGACAAGGCAGTGTGCTTCAGGTTTGGCTTCGAGATAAAGATTGAGTGAAGTTTAGGAAGTTGAATAACAAAAATTTAGTTAAGTTCTCAAGTCAGTATCGACCTGAACTGGGTAAAAGATGGACTTGGTTCTCAGCATAGGGATTTAGACTTAGGAAGAGGAGTTTAAATAAGATCCAAAGAAATAAAGGGGGGGTTCAAGCATCAGCTAGGTACCAACCTCTACCTGTTGGTATCGATCTGAAATTTTTCTCAAATTGGGTCCAAACTTTTAGAAGAGGGAAGCAGGGACATGTAGGTCATGCTAGATGTGTTCGTTCATTTGTTGTTCGATGAAAATATGACAGGACGTGATGCTTAAGAAAGGAAGCGATATTGGAGTGCTTCGGGAATTTGAGATATTTATTTTATGACTGATATAGAGGCCTAGGAGCATTCTGATGATGATCTCTCTAGGATGGGAGTCATGATGGTAGCCTATAAGGATAAGTTCTAGGACATTAACTTATGAAGTAGAGTTAAGATGTGCTCTATTATAGGGAGATATGATGAGACAGGTTGTGGAACGAAAGCCTGTAAAGTGGGGCTAGGACGTGCTCTAATGTGGAAATGGAAATAGGTAGGACGTGGAAGGATTCTACGATGATGATGGAATGAATTAAACTAGGACGGGTTCGAAGATGTGTGAGAAGGGATCGTTGATACTCGAAGTGTTCTAGTGTGCTCATAAAGTAGGCGTAGGCGAGGACTCTCATTCAGTATTGGATGCATACACGTAGATCTAGGATGTAATCCATATATCGTGGACTGCTCGGACATATAGTTTAGTTTTCCTGGCCTACCGAGTGGCGTGGTCGAGCATGTCAGCAGCACACTATTCAGTTGTATCGGGAGTCAATGGTGTAGGGTGATCGTCACATTTACTAAGTGTTATGACCTAAATTTATAAACTAATTTCCTAAATATTTACCTTAAATTCCATGGTATGCGTCTGTGTCTATATATATATATATATATATATATGTATATGTATATATATATATATATATATAGAGTAACACCAAAATGATATCACGGAAATAGGCTCTTTAAATAGTATAATACATCTCCTTGTACTAAGAAAGGTGATACGCACGAGAATTGCTTACTAACCGAACAAATCTCCCTTCCATTTTTAGTCACTTTCGAGCTGCTCGAACTAGGTAACATAAAAATTCGTTTTTCCCGAATCAACTTGCCGATTCCAAGAGCAAGCTCGAACTCTAAAAATCTTAAGATCTTTTCAAAATGTGAGCATTCACAAATATTTTCAAATATTACTATTACTAATTTCTCCAAAATCTTAAAAACAATTTTAAAGACATTAAGATTTAAGTTCTCGAAATATCATTTTAAATCTTTTCGTTTATAAACAATAATTTTTTTAAACCATATTTAGAAAATTTATACTGAACTTCTTCTGTTAAAGTAAAAACATTATCACGGAATGCCTTATAGTCAAACTGTAAAACTCAATTCACATGGTTTTTGTTTCAATGCACCCATAGATACTGTCTACCCAACCCATGCGGTAAAAAGTAAACTGCTTATAAACTAATCAAGCCTAAATTAATAATCACTTGACAATAATCAATTCTCATAAACTGGCTGAGCATGACTAATCAATCAAAATATGATAACAATTCTCGTAAATTGACTGACAAAGGCTATCAATCGAATAAACGATAACATTGCTCATAAACTAGTCGAGCATAACTAGTTAATCAACAAACGATAACAATGGTCATGAACTAGCTGAGCAAGGGTAATCTTTTTAATAAAGGATAACAATGCCCATAAACTGGCTGAGCATAGCTAAACTAATCAATGAGGGATAGCGAATGATCATCATTAATCCCTACATTAATTAAACTACATTTTAATAATTCATACTTAAATAAGATACCTTATATAAGATCTTTTAATTTTCGTAGTTGGAATTACCTTTAAGGCATACATTTATCACAAATAAAAATATGCTCTCATATATATAATACACTCAACTCTTCTAAGGCAACGCTTACCCTATCTCTAATGAGTCATACCCAACTAAAGCTAAAGTTCTCGCTTATCCTTCAGCTTTGATACCACGGTGTAATGACTTGCCTTTTCAACCCCAAATGTCGGCACTAATACATCAATAGTATTCACATGCCGAGCACTCAAGTGTTGAAAAGATAGATTGTTACGATAAAATAAAAGGAAAAGCAAAAGAAAAGGAAAGAAGAGAAAAAACATATGAATCTCATAATGGAATGATAATATATAATACCAAAAGATAGTACAAAGTGCTACTCTAAAATACACTACATTTCAAAGTTATAATCTTAAGTACTAACATCAAATAGATATTTATAATAGCATGTCCTTACAAATGCTCATGTATACATAATAGTAGTGCAGCCAAAATATAATATAACTATGGGCGAATGGAAGCATCCAGCTCGTCACTCAAAGTTTCACAGAATATCAATGAAAACCTGCCTTTCTTAGACTGTCCGGAAGATCACCCGAGGAATTAAGGGAAAGATAAAACCTCGAGTCAGACATAAGTCTGGTGTGAGAAACTCAAGAAATACGTAGTTATCATATAACAGTATCTTTGAGATGGTTCGAATCATCGTAATGGTTTTCCCCTTAAAAGAACCAAAACCATCAATAGTTAAGTAACACGATATAATAAATAGTTGTCTAGGGTGTACAATATAAATCAGAAAATAGCTATGTTGCTTGCATCTCACAATACAATAATATTATAAGCATAGCTAAAACCGCTAAGGTAGATTCAGATATGAATTTTTGTGGAGGTCTGCTTAAAACATTGAGGTCACCTCCTATGATAAGGATCAGAAACTACCTTCTGAACGTCGATATCAATAGATAAAATATACCTTAAGGTAAACATAACTAGCCTACACTCGAAAACATAATGTCAAATATCATCAACTTCCCCTAGCAACATTCGATAAGCATCTCTATATATGGAATTAATATACCCTTGGTTTAGCTAAACTCTCTAGCTATTCATCCTACTCTATCTTCTGTCATTTCCGATGGTTAAGTCACATTCAACATCACAATATATGAGTCTTCGTCACACAAACAGGTCATGAATATTTCCATGGATTCCATCATAAGTTATCCGACGAAAGCTAGTTATGTCCTCTCTCTTGGAGTTGACCTCAAGATAGACCCTCGCTAACATCATCTGAAATGTTAATGCTGACCTTTCCTTTGGACTTAACCTTAGCAAAGATAGTTCAACTCTATAACATTTCACTCCACAACTGCTTCCAAAACATAGAACTTTGTATATTGATTTTGAAGTGGTATTCGGTAAGTAATACATCAATATACTTATCCGATCCTGGTCTCTTCAAAACCAAATCGGTGAATTTCTGGCTAAGTCAATTCTGGTTCTTTTAGATGTAAGCGAACTACATAAAGTAGACCTCCCTGAGAGATCTCATATATCTTGTTTCTAAAGCAAGAGATGTTTCATACTAATGAGTCCTCTCTGAGGGATCTCAACCGTATGAAGCCGTGAATACTTCCTATGTTAATTTAGTCAAGTTTGATAAAAATAAAATGACCACATATGGAAACCAAGTCTCCATTTTTCGACCTTCTCAACTAATGCTATCCCTCGTCAAGACTGAAGCCAAGTGTAACAAACCATAACTTTGTAAATATTTTTAATTAAATTTTTATTTGAAAACTTTAAATTATTTAAAATTGAATTTCTAAAATTTTTCAATGTAAGTTTGGAATTTGTTTGTAATTTATTTTCCAAATACAATAAAATAAACATTTTCTGAAAATTTTATATTTTGGTCAACTCTAGTCAAATTTTAAATTTCAGTTCAAATTTTGAATTTTTAAATTTTAATCTTTTTCTTTGAAGCAGAATATATTTCTGATATCCGTTCTGCTTTTTATTTCGTTAAATTCTGATGTATACTTTTTGAATTGGATAAAATACAGCATTTTACACGTAATTATTTTCTGTATTTTATTCTCTATTTTTTTTCTAAGCGCGTTTCTCTATTTTATTTTCTACTATATTTTATTTTGACTTTTATTTATTTATTGGATTTTTGATTGACTTGTCTTTCATAAATGGCTTGGAGAAATTTAAGAGATATAAGTTACATGTTTTAAATTCTTGCCATTTTATTTACCTAGCCTCTTTATTTTTTTTCTAGCCATTCACCACATTCATAGCCGTGAATTCCTCTCATCAATCATGCATAAAAAATTCCTCAAAGTCCTTTTTTCATTGCATGCAAACAAAGGAAAAAAATTAATTAACTACATCAAGTTATTTGTTTTATAGTATTGCCTTTTCATTTTCCAAACCATTCAAACTCTTGCCTTTTATTGCTTAGCCTCTTTATTACTTACCTTAGCCGTTCACTTTTATTTGTAAACCCTAGCCGCCTCCTTTTTTTCTTATTCATGTGAAAAACTTCTCTTTCTCATCCTATTTGCGTGAAGAAAAATAATAATATCAAGATCCATGGCTTCTCTTCCTCCTCTTTTTCCATTTTCTTTTTGTTTCTCCTTTGTTTTCTCTTGTTTGCTCGGCCTCCACCTCATGATCCTCTATAGCCGACCTCACTATCTCCACCACACCACCATGCCGACCTCCACTACCTCCTCCATCACCCCATGCCAAGGCCATGACTCCTAGATGAAGACAACATCACCCAATCATGCTTCAACCTAGCCAAACTCTTGTTTCCTTCACCTTCCTCTTGCCTATTGCCTCGACCACCCCTTACAACCCCACCTCCTTGCCATACCATGATCTATACTACCTTTTGCCATGCCTTATGACCAAGACAAAACCAAGGTCGAGCCACACAAGCCCATGGCCGAACCAATTGAGCACAACCCCTAGACCTTTTAGCCTTCCATTGCTTTGTAACTTCCACCTCTTCAATTTCCAAGCCATAGCCATGCATTCTTGCCCCTTTATCCAAGGCTACATGTCTTAGAAATCATCTTGGCCGAGCATACATGATGTGGTCTAGCCTATTGAGACATGGTCGAGCCCACTTGTGGGTTAGAGCAAAGGTTGTGTCACTTTTATCTCATATTTTCCATTGCTTTAATTTCTATTCTTTTGTATTGAAATATATTCTTATATATGTTGTATTTGTTTGCATACAAGATTTGGATCTGACTCTTCATTCACTCAAAAATATAACTGTGCTTTGTCATGCCTTTTTGTGCTTTGCGGAGTTTAGATTGTGTTTTGAATTTGTTTTCCATCTTTTAAAAGATGAGTTTATGACTCTCGACATACGTACTTTTATAATTGTGAAATAATGACAAGTGAATATGTAAACTGATATGTTATGTTCATATATGCCTCTGATATGATTATATGATGTTAAATGATGTTTATATATCTGTTACATCATCTGTTATGATATTATATGCTATACTGCTATTTTATTTTCTGTTTATCACACTGCAAGTTCCCTATCACTATGGGTTGAAATGATACATACCCGAATGAACTGTAGAATAAGGAAAAATCATTACGGACTGAAAAGATAGGCTCGAGTGATTTTATTGTATTTGTTTTCTTAGGATTGCGAGTTTGAAACGATAGAACTCGAATTTTTCTTTTAAATTATGGATTGAAATGATACATGTCTGAATCACTTGACCTAGGTTAGAAAATGTAATACAGGCCCATGGTTATATTTTTAGATAATATTTTTCAAAAAATTTATTAAGTATTTTTAAATAATATTTCCCTAAAAGATTATTAAGTATTTTGAGTTTTATAAATATATGAAATTTTAACTTAAAATTTGATTTAAGGCTTTAAATTATAAAGGTGAATGGGTTTTTCTATAAGTTAAATTTTATAAGCTAATAATTAGTTTTAAGTTGAATTAAAGATTTTTATTGATGATAAATAACTTAATAATTGAGTTTGACCTAATATGGAAGTTGTAAATCTAACTTAGAGATTGTTATGAATTTTACTTTATGAAATGGACATGTTTTGTATAATAAACAGTATTTTGAACTGGTAAAATGAAATACAGTTTAATTAGGCATTTTGTAATAAAATGTATTTAACTTGAAATCATAGTTAATTAATGTCTAAATGAATAGATTTATAAAGAGAACTGGATTGTTATATTAACTGTGATAAAATATTTTATTTATGGCTATGTTTGTAAAAAAATAAATAATTGTGATTTAAATGAAAAAAAATGTAACTTAAAGATGACTTAACTTGATAAGTGAAAATTTAGCTTTCAAATGAAAGTTAAGAAAATTTAGTGATAGAAATATCTTATTTATGGGACAGATATTTTAAAATAAAGTGTAAAGCTATTTGTTAAAAATAAAAGTTAAGTAAAATAGGGTAATTTTGACTTATAAATGAATTATAGTAAATTTGGATATTTTAGTTATAAATTTTATTTTGTATAATCATAAGATAAATAATATCCAAATGAATATTTTCTGAAGCGTGAAATATGATTTTTATAAGTTAAAATGACTAAAAATTGAAATTTTAGAAAGAGATCAAAGTAAAATAGCCCTTTTCTCTCAAAAATGGTGTCCTCGTCTCCAATTCGACTTTATTCCGTTCGACCTTTTTTCGCTCCTGTTAGCTTCCATTCGCTTTCCGCCTCCTCCTCCCTTTTCTATCCCTTCCGTCCCTATCCTATGCCTATTACGCCTCTTCATCCCCTCCTCCCCACTGCTCCTTCCCCTTCGCCTTCTTCCACCAAATCTGAAAGAATCTTTAAGGACTTGCCTTCTGCGCCGATTCGCTTTTTGCCTCCCATTCTCTCTGACTATGATTTTTCTCCCCTACCCGCTATACCTTCTTCCCACGCTGTTGATGTTTGCACAAGCCCGCGTTTCGTTTTTTCGATTCCTATGGCTGGTGATGTCAGTCTATCTGAGTTAGGTGGTAAGCCATCGCTTGTGTCTGAGTTCGATGTCTTTGGTGTTGTTGGTGCGGAGATTGGAATGTCTGGCCGTGATTTGCGTGTTGCTGATGCAGATTGTTCGAGCTTTGCTCGATGCTCCTCTGGTGTTCGACTTAATGCCTTTAAGAATTGTGCTTCCACTCTTATTGATAAGAGTTTTGATGTTTCCATCCAAGCTGCCTCTGTTGGTAAACCCTTTGATGTGGAGCATCTCGGTCCTTCAACTCATATCCATTGTCCTGTTGCTCCTTCCCTGTCCTATTCGAAATCTTGGTCTTCACTTTATACATCTCTGCCCCGTAATGCGGGAGACTACAAACCTATTGAATTTGAAATTGTTGAGGAAAATGGGGTGATGATCCCTCCTCCCATGGTTATGCAAGCCGGTTTGGACTATTGGTCAGAATACTTGGTTGGTTTCTTTTTAGACCCTAATCACCGCCTTCATGATGCGACTTCGGTTTGTCGAAGGGCTTGGAAGCTTCACGGTGAGACTCCATGTATTTCCTTTTGTTCTTCTCCGGCGACGATCGCTGTCGTGTTCTTAAGGCTAAGCCTTCTTTTTTTGGTGGGCAACCTTTTATTATTACTCCTTGGTCTCCAACAGTTGCTAATGCACGTGAGCAAGTTCTTTCTATCTCCGTTTGGGTTTACTTTTCGCAAATTCCCTCTGCTCTTCAACCTTTAATTGGTTTGAATTGGCTAGCTTGTAATGTAGGTAAATTGAAATATTTTGACTCTAATACAGTTGCGCGTGAAAAATTGATGTTCGCTAAAGCTCTGAATAAGATTTCCCCTTTTAAGCTCCTCCCTTCCTCTATTCCTTTTCAGCTAGCTGTAGGGCATGTAGTGGAAGTCCTTGTTCGCTACGGTTGGGTTCCAGATATTTATTCCTCCTGTCACACTTTTGGCCACCTGGCTATCGCCTGCTCGCATTCTGTTGTTTCCGCGGCTGCTCCTAAGATCCCTCTTCCACGGCCACCGCTCAGGAAATGGGTTCCTAAGGTTTCTTCCCCTCTCTCTCAGGTTGCACCTCCTCCTGCAGCTCCTATATCTATCCCGGATCCGTCTCCATGCTCTGATGCTCGGCATGCTTTCCCTACGACTTCTACGTCCCCTTGTGATATTTCAGTGGTTCCTATTGCTATTCCGGATGATGTTCCACCTCGTTTGCCTGTTGTTTGGGATGAGTCCAGAGATGTTGGGTTGATCACATATCTGATATGAGATTTAATCCCTTGGGTGACTCCTACTTTAGATTTGTTTCGGATGACCATTTGGACCATAGATGCCTTTATTACAGGCCTTTTGGTGACTCCTTAGCTCTCGATTTGGACAGTCCGTATGCGGGATCGAATTCTGACATGCTTGCTGATACTACCTGGGATCGTTCTTTTATATACTCTTCTGATGTTAAGGTTTATGATCATTGTCTTGCTATCCTTTTCCGCCCCTTTGCTGGTCTTCATGGGATTGTCCCTTTAGTATCTTCCCAGGTGATTGTGGATGTCGGTGCTTCTACCTCTCCAGAGGAGACGTGGTCTAGGCGTATTTTATTGTAGCTGTGGAATGTTTGTTACACTCCTGTGCTCTATTTTCCCTTTTCTTAGTAGTTAAGGTGTTTTTACTTACTCCTATAACTCAAGTTTTTATTACAGTCGTAATAAAAAGTGGACGGTCCACTATAAACCGGCTTGCCTTGCAAAAAAATTGAAATTTTAATGTGGCTGAAATGTTAGTATGAAATCTGGAATTTTATCGGTAGCACTTCAGAAAAGCTGTGGTTTTAGGATAGCATTTGCTAAGTGCTATAAATTTTGAAACTTAACTAGGTTCTGAAATAACTAAATACCTATTGTAGAACTTTAGAAGTGCCATTGTTTCTGAATTTGAACTATTTCGAAAAATAATAAATAACTACTATAGCACTTTATAAAAGCTACTGTTTCTAAAATTGAACTGTTTGAAACATTAACTAAATGCCTACCGTAGCACTTTATAAGTGCTGCTGTTTTTGAATTTGACAATGTTTTTGAAATATTACTATATATATTTAATAAGTGTCGTTGTAGCTGAAATTAACAATGTTTTGGAAATTTATAATTAAATGAATGAACTTAAAGTGCTTCAACTTTGAAATGAACATTATTTGACCTTGAATTTAAATAGTTTAAGTGATGATTAGTTTAAAGGTGTTATGATTTTCTATGTATTATGAATTTCAAATAATAAAATTTCCAAAGCATTGTGATTTTAAGTAGTATGAATTCCAAACGATAGCATTTCTAAATTGTTAGGATTTCAAAGTATTATGGTTTCAAAGTGTTTGGTTTTAGAGTTGTTATAACTTGAAAGGAATATGGTTTTGGAAATGAAATTATTGGAAATTGTATTTAATTAAGAATTGTCTTTATATCTATTAATTTGAACTTGTTGAAATTGAAGATTTAAGAATGTGACTTTATAAAGTGGTTTGGTTTAAGATAATTTAATGGGATATTTCAAGTTTAACAAATTGAAGGAAATATTCAGTTATTTGAAAATTTGGTTGTATTTAAATGATATCATATTGATTTGGTTTTAAAGGGAAATGATATCGTATTTACATAGTTTTGAAATGGATATGATATTTTGGGTTTTGAAGTATAAATGATTTTGATATAAATATTCATGAGTTATAATAACGGTTGGTTGTTAAAGAGACTGGAATTGGATATGGGCATACTCTCTGTCGATACCGAAAACCACTTTAACAACTGTGTACGCGGTGGAGATTCCAGAATGAAGTAGGATGGTGGCGGCGTTCCTTTGAGGTATGTACGTGGATCCGACTCCCGTGAGTTGGCATAACGTGGCTAAAACATGAGCGATCGACAGGCTAAGGGGGTAGCACCTCTTATCGGACACACTCCTTCGATACCGTTCCATTACTTTGTGATTGATTGGGGCCCATTTGATTTTGAGGGTGTGGCTCAAGGTGGGCGGTAGTAGCTGCTACGCGTTACTACCGTTCCGGCAGCGTAATTGGTATATCTACCCTGGCATTGCCTAGTTGTGCCGTGTCACCTACCCTAGTGCGTCTTGTACGAGTTTGGTTTTTTCCCGTAGCCCATGGAGTATCCTTTGGTGGCTTCCCGATCAGGAGGGACTATGATACTGGATGGACTACTGGGACTATTATTGTGTTAAGGGGAATATTGTGCCACTCCTTAACGCTATTTAAAAGTAAGTTTATTTTACTATATACATTATTATAATAGCTAAATATTACTACATAGTAAATAGTTTAACGGATCCTTAGAGGATGGACGGTCCCTAACATCCTTTAAGTTACTTGTACCTTATATTACAGTTCGCTTGAGTTGGTTTACATTGTATAAGTATGTATATCCTAACTTGAGTGTTTTGTGTTCTGCTTTACGCTTGGGTCGGACTGAGTGATACAGCATTAGAGACTCACCTTCGAAGTTGGAGCTTCACTTGGAGATCCGGCTATCTATTTCACTTTTCGGTTATCCAGTTGATTCCAGTTATTCAGTTGAGTGCAGGGATGTATTTAGCTTTGTACTTGATTATCATATTGTTACTTTTGCTGTATCTGGTTTAACTCCGATGTATATTTATAGTAGCTTCATGAACTAGTATCTCTTTTCTTCTGCTGTATTATATTACTCTGTGTCTGTAATCTATGATTTATTTATTTACTGTTTATGATGTGTTTGGTGAAATTTAAATTAACAATTCGGTATTTTGAACAACTCAAGTCTGACATATGCGGATACGAATGGTTGAAAATATCGGGTTGTTACAGTTGGTATCAAAGTTTTGGCTCTAAGAAAACTTAGCATACGTGGTAAATTTATTTACAGAATCACTTTCATTCGAGGTTGAATCTCTTCCTCTTTGACTCGATTCCTTTGAATTTTGAAACATTCCCTGCGGTTCCAAAATTCATTATAGTTTCCCCCTATTCATCTTCTTTTGATTTTGGAGTATCCCATAACTCCACTTCGGATGATCTTTACAATGAATCGGCGGTCTCACTAATCTTTAAATGGATTTGTAAAGGGGGAAAACTCCTTTACAATAGGCATTGATTCACCCTATGTATCATCGGTTAAATGCAGTATCTCTTGTTGTCCTAAATTCTACCTCTTGAGATCGAATGTAGATTTGCCTTAGAATTCCACATCGATCTTATTCTTGAAGTTACGGTTGACCCGGTTAAGGTTGCACATGATTTATATAAGCTTATCCATTTCCCTATTCTAGTATTTAATCATCTTATCCTTGTTTCCAACTTATTTTCAAATCAAAATTTTCTTTGATTCGAGTTAATCAAATTTGATTCTCTATCCTTACTTTGAAAATCTGTTCTCATGTATAGTGTATTTGTAAATCTATATTTAAAATGTTTTATATATTGTGTTTTTTGAGTTATTGATGTTGATTTGGGTTTTTGATCGATTCGTCCGATCAACGCTATTGATAGGATCTCCAAAACACTTGGACAGAGCAAATTGACGCAATATAGTTTTCAAATTTAGTAAATGAAATAAATTTTGTATAATTATATTGTATATGTATATAAGTATAATTTTCTGAATTTTAATAGTAATTGAATTGGATTGTAACAACCCTAGATTTTTGTATATTATTTAAATTGGACTTTCTTTTATTTTTAAATTTTTTTAAATTTTTTTTATTTCAAACATTTCATTTTTAAATATAAATGATGATTATTAAATGATTTATAGTTCAAACCAGTATAATTTGAATATTTTACTGTAAGTGGATTTCTGGTCAAGCTGTTCAAACTAAGACTTTTAAACTTCAAATTTAAATTATTTAAAATCTTAAATTTTTATCTTTTATTATGAAAATAGATGTAATAACTTGAACACTGCTTTTCGTTTCGTTGAAAACGGAGTTAAACTGTAAAAGTTATGTGCATTTCAATTTTGAGTGTAATTTGATTTATTTAACAATTTTGTCTATTATAAATTATAAAAAAAAGTCTTTTTCATATTTATTTTAATATTTTATTGTATGTATATTTTTGTATTATAATAATTTTTAAATGAAGTAAACAATTTTTCAAAGTCAATGGTGATTTATTTATAATTTCTGGACACTGTTTTGGATTTTTAAGCAATTTCTTTAAAATCTTTTTCTATTTTCTTTAAATTTAATTTTTTTTATATGTTTTCATATGTTATTTTAGGTATATTTTGTCTTTTAAATGTTTTTAAAGTGATGTTTGAATTTTTCCAAAGCTTATTGAATCTATTTCCAAATTTTAAAGGCTGTTTTCTTATTTTCTACTATTTTCTGTTATTTTCTTCATTAAAATTATATTTAAATTTAATTTTTTTATATTTATTTTGTGAAGGTACTTTCATTTTATATTATTATTTATGTTTAAAAATATATTACAAGCTCATATGAATTTTCTAAAATTTATTTCATTAAATTTCAAATTTTCTAGACTAGTTTACTATTTTTAGCTATTTTCCTTAATTTAACTTTATATAACTAATAAATATTATATATATTTTTATATTTTGATAAATATTCAAAATTTTATCTGGGATTATTATTATTTCCAGAAATATCAAGTTATATAAACAAAATTAAGGAAATTTGAAAGGTTTTAACAGCTTCTGAAACGTAAGTCGTTTCTTTTACCGTTTCCTCATTTACTCTTTGACTGTTTTTTTTGTTTTTTTCTCTTTTAGCCATGACTTCCTCCTTCATTTTTCACGTGGATCTCAGATCTATTTCTCATCTAAAAAGAAAGAAAAAATACGGTCATGGCATGAAGGAGTTGAGGTAAAAATTATCTTCTTCTTCCTTTGTTTTTCTACTTTTCTATTTTGAATTTTGTACTTGTTCTCACCTTCATAACTTGGCTCCTCCTCAACCAGATGTGACCTGACCTCTACCACCCCTTTCCTATGACCATCACCCATCCTACTACCTCTCCATTTCAGGTCGAGACCATCCATGGCAAGGACCACGACAAAATCCACCAAAAACCATCACCTATTGCACTAGCCTAGCCTAGTTTATCATCTCCTCCTTCTACCACCATTAGCCGCCATTACCTCCACCACCACCACCTCTGACCTGACCTCCACCCTCTTCCACATCACCCACCATCACCTGCACCACTGGTTGGGCCCCACCTAGCCTCTAGCCGAACCAAACAAGAGCAACAAATGATGTATGTTGCATAGTTTTAGCCCTGTACACCTAGTTTTATGCACCTAGAATAAACCCACCTTCAAACCCATGTGTAGGCCGACCCTTACACACCCAAACCTGACCCAATTCCCTGAGTTACTGAGCCTAATCACTGCCTAACTGAAGTACATGAGGTTGAGAACAAGTGCAATTCATTCGATGTTCTTTTGGGCTTTGAATTCTAATGTTATTTGATGTTTAAATCGTGTTGAAACTTACATATATTTGTATTATTTTGTGTAAATGTTTGAACAAGTCAAATTGCTTTGGCTCTTCACTCTCAAGTCATATCCATGTCATCGTGCCTTCATTGTGTTGCGTTGTGTGCTTTGGTAGATATCTCCAGCTTTGAACATGTGAATTATTCTCACCAGACAGTATGTACATATATAACTAGTAAATTGACCCATTTTGAATCTGTAAAATGCATTATCATGTTACACCTGCTATATTATGATTTTATGATGTTCACCCATGCTTAAACACCTGTTATAACATCTGTTACTGTTATATTATGTTGTTCTACTATTTTATCAGTTTATCACACTGCAAGTTCCCTTTAGATTAGAACCACTATGGGTTGAAATGATACATACCCGAACGGACTTTAGAATAGGGGAAAATCGTTATGGGCTGAAATGATAGGCCTGAACGATTTTCAATTTATTTTATTTACTTGGGACTGCGGGTTTGAAATGATAAAACCCAGATTTTTCTCTGTAAATTACGGGTTGAAATGATATATTACCCGTATCACTTTACCTAGCGTAGAAAATTTTATACAGGCCCGTAGTTAAAATATGTCTTCTAAAAATTTTAAAATATTTTAGAAATTTAATTATTATAATATTTTGATTTAAAATTTAACAAAAATACAATTTTTGTAAAGTATTATTGATTTTTTGGAAATCAATAAGTTAAATAAATTATGGAAAAGTTAGAAAATCAGAATGTAAGTTATTTTGGAAATTTTGATTTAATTTTTAATGGAATTTAAATTAACTTTGAAAATATGATAAATTTATGATATTTTGAATTTAAATTAATTTAAAATGATTTTATAACATATTAATGATTTTTGAATAAAGTTAAAATGTTAATGAGTAAATATTGAGTTGAATTTGGAAATATAACTTAAATTGGAATTTATTAATTTGATTTAAAAGTGAAATTTTGAGTTAAGTTAAATAAAATGGAATTAAGTTATATTTGAAATTTTAAACTTAAGTGTTAAGTTGAAATTTAATGTAATGAATTTAAATTTGAATGTTGAAATTTAATAAGTGAATTATTAATAAATATTGATTTTTGGAAGGAAACTTAACTTTATAAAATCATGAATTTAAGGAAAATTAAATGATGCTTATAAATGTGAAAATGTATGATTTTATAAGTTAAAAATGATTTAAATAAAAATATAAGTGTTGGTGAAATTCTATTGAATATTTGAAGTTAATTAACAGCATTTTTAATACTATCTTTTGTTAAATTTAATTGTTTTTGAATGTAACTTTCTGTAGCATTTTCTAAATGCTGTGAAACTTGAATTTTCATTGTTTTAATAAATTTAAGTGCATAAATGAACATTGAAAAGTTTAAATTTTTGGAATTTAATAATTTAATTATTAAATGTAATAACTTCATTTTTATGATTTAATAATAAAGTAATTTGTTTTGAAATATAACTATTTGATATATTAAAATGATTGAAATGTGGTTTCGAAAGATATGATATTTTGATATATTAAAATGATTGAAATGTGGTTTCGAAAGATATAATATTTTGATATATTAAAATGATTGAAATGTGGTTTCGAAAAGATATAATATTTTGATATATTAAAATGATTTGAAACGCGGTTTCGAAAAGATATGATATTTTGATATATTAAAATGATTTGAAATGCGGTTCTAGAAGATATGATATTTTGATATTAAATGATTTGAAAATGGGGTTTTGAAAGATATGATATTTTTATATTAAATGATTTGAAAAATGGAGTTTTGAAAGATATGATATTTTGATATTAAAATGATTTGAAAATGGAGTTTTGAAAGATATGATATTTTGATATTAAAATGATTTGAAAAGAAGTTCTGAAAGATATGATATTTTGGAAATGAAGCTTTGAAAGGTTATGATATTTTGATATATTAAAATGATTTGAAAGGAAGTTTTGAAAGGATATGATAATTTAATATATTGAAATGGTTAGAAATGACTTGATATTTATTTTGATACATATTTGAATTGAAAGATATGGTATGATGATATATTGAAATGGTTTGGAAATGATTTAATCTTTATTTTCATAAAGATTTGGGTTGAAATGATATTTTATTTTTGAAGTATAAAATATTGTTTTAAAGTTATAACTACGGGTTATAATAACGATTGGTTGTTAAAGAGACCGGGATCGGATATTGTCTTATAGCCAGCCAATACCGAAAACCACTTTAACAACTGTGTACGCGGTGGAGATTCCAGAATGAAGTAGGATGGTGGCGACGTTCTCGAGGTATATTACGTGGACCCAACTCCCGTGAGTTGGCATGACTAAAACAGGAGCTATACCGGGCTACACAAAGGGTTGCACCCTTTCATCGAGCATGCTCCATCGGAAACCATTCTATTACTTTTGTTATTCGATACGTGGCGCCATTTTGATTCGGGGGTATTGTTCGAGGTGGGCAGAAGCTGCTGGCTTGCCGTCAACACCGGCCGGGAGTGCAAATAGTGTATCCACCCTGGCATTGCCTCGCGTGCCGTGTCATCTCCTTATAGCGAGCCCACTACGATTTTGGTTTTAAAGATCCGACTGCGTTATACAGTTCACTTGAGTTGGTTTACATTGTATAAGTATGTATGTCCTGACTCGAGTGTTTGTATTTTTATTTACGCTCGGGTCAGCCTGAGTTATTCACAGATTTGGATTCCGCTTTCTGGAGATTGGAATCGCTGGAGATATCTGCTTATATGGTTTTATCTATTCCAGTTCTTTTGTTCTATTCAGCTTGTACTTGGTAGTCATCTTGAGACTTCTGTTGTACTTTATTTTCTTCTGTTGTATTTTATTTAATTCTGATATTTTTATATAGTAGCTTCATGAACTACTATTTCTTCTACTTCCGCTGCATTTTAAATACTCTGTGTCTGTGATCTGTGATTTTTATTTATTGTATATTCTGAGGTTTGCCAAATTTTTATTTACAACGCGGTATTTTGAGCAATTCAATTCTAGCATGAGTGTCTACCTAGACACTTATAATGGATGCGAATGGTTGAAAATATCGGGTCGTTACATGGATGTTGAGAAATAATATTTGACTCTGTATACATAGCTTGTAACCATTAGCTTTTGTTTCATATATAAATAATTGAACTATAAAACATGGCTACAAATTAATTCGGAAATTTGAATGAATTTAAATAAGGATTTAAGAATTTTAAATTTCGGTGATTTCAAACTTTGGTTTCAAAGTTTTAAAAGGGATATATTATTTAAAGTATTTTGAATAGAAATTGTTTCCAAAGAATTTTAAATGTTTAAATCAGTGCTCTCCTATTTTGTCGCTGGAAAACAATTTCGATAATGATGGCCGCATCATCGACATTCATTTTCGAGTTCCGAAGTGGAGAGAGCATTCTGTGGCTTTTCTACAGTTTTTCTTTGGAAATTAAATTGATTTGGATTTCTAAAATATGACTTGATTTATAATATATAAGCATACGATTATAGATTTGATTTGATAAATTTTATATATTTATATATTTATTTATCTCTAAATTGCTTGAAGTCAATCGAAAATTTAATTTTTCAATTCTTTGTTAAAGGATGATTTCAATTATAAAATGAAGCCAAAATTTTGAATAAATATTCAGGCTTGAAATAATTGAATTAGAAATTTTACTTGTATAATACTAAATTGCATTCCAATATAACTTACCTTAATTATTAAAAGTTAACTATGTAACTGGATAATCTACAATATAAAAGGATTTTTTATAAATAAAATTTGAGTGATCATAATAAATGTTATACACTTAAATTTTAGTTATAAAGGATTAATAGAGGTAAATTGAATAAAAGGTTAATTAAATAAATAACAATACAAATGGTGTTAAAAGAATTTATAAATAAATTGGGAGAGTTATAATAAATGTAATTATACTTAATATATGTGATTAGGTATATATTAAGTGGAAAATTTAATAATAATTTAGAATAAAGAAGAATGAAATTTATTGAATAAATTATTTAATAAATTAACAATTGAATTAACTTAATGAAATACCTTGAATCAAAAAAATCAATTATTGAATATTAATTGATTTAAATTAAAATTTATATGATTAGAATTAACAATTTGAATTAATAAATTTAAGTGAATGACTATTCATTGATTTAATATAAATGGATTTAACCAAATTGTTAAATATATAAATTAATTTAAATTGGAATTTATATGGTTAATTTAATTATTTTCTTTTTTTTCAAATCTATTTCCTTTCTGGTTGTTTCTAGTCTCCTACCACCTTCCTTTTCGGGGACGAAGTTTTGAGTGGGGGAGAGTGTAACAACCCATAATTTTGTACATATTTTTAATTAAATTTTTATATGAAAACTTTAAATTTTAAATTATTTAAAATTGAATTCCTAGAATTTTCCAATGCAAGTTTGGAATTTTTTTTGTATTTTATTTTCCAAATACAATAAAATAAACATTTTTTGAAAATTTTATATTTTGGTCAACTCTGGTCAAATTTTAAATTTCAGTTTAAATTTTTAAAATTTGAATTTTTAAATTTTAATCTTTTTCTTTGAAGCAGAATATATTTCTGATATCCGCTTTGCTTTTTATTTCGTTAAATTCTGATGTATACTTTTTGAATTGGATAAAATACAGCGTTTTACACGCAATTATTTTCTGTATTTTGTTCTCTATTTTTTTACTAAGCTCATTTCCCTATTTTATTTTCTATTTTATTTTTATTTTATTTTATTTATTTACTGAATTTTTGATTGACTTGTCATAAATGGCTTGGTGAAATTTAAGAGACATAGGTTACATGTTTTAAATTCTTGCCATTTTATTTACCTAGCCTCTTTTTTTTCTTCTAGCCATTCACCACATTCATAGCCGTGAATTCATCTCATTAATCACGCATAAAAAATTCCTCAAACCCCTCTTTTCATTGCATGCAAACAAAGGAAAAAAAATTAATTAAATACATCAAATTATTTGTTTTATAGTATTGCCTTTTTATTTTCCAAACCATTCAAACTCTTGCCTTTTATTGCTTGGCCTCTTTATTACTTACCTTACCCGTTCACTTTTATTTGAACCCTAGCAACCTCCTTTTTTTTCTTATTCACGTGAAAAAGTTCTTTTTCTCATCCCATTTGCGTGAAGAATAATAATAATATCAAGATCCATGGCTTCTCTTCCTCCTCTTTTTCCATTTTCTTTTTGTTTCTCCTTTGTTTTCTATTGTTTGCTCGACCTCCACCTCATGCTCCTCTATAGCCGACCTCGCCATCTCCACCACACCACCATGCCGACCTCCACCACCTCCTCCATCACTCCATGCCAAGGCATTGACTCCTAGATGAAGACAACATTACCCAATCATACTTTAACCTAGCAAAACTCTTATTTCCTTCACCTTCCTCTTGCATATTGCCTCTGCCACCCCTTACAATCCCACCTCCTTGCCATACCATGATCTATACTACCTTTTTCCATGCTTTATGACCAAGACAAAACCAAGGCCGAGCCACACAAGCCCATGGCCGAACCAATTGAGCACAACCCCTAGACCTTTTGGCCTTCCATTGCTTTATAACTTCCACCTCTTCAATTTCCAAGCCATAGCCGTGCATTCTTGCCCCTTTAGCCAAGCCTACATGTCTTAGAAATCATCTTGACCGAGCATACATGACGTGGTCTAGCCCATTGAGACATGGCCGAGCCCACTTGTGGGTTAAAGCAAAGGTTGTGTCACTTTTATCTCATATTTTCCATTGTTTTAATTTCTATTCTTTTGTATTGAAATATATTCTTATATATGTTGTATTTTTTTGCATACAAGATTGGATCTGACTCTTCATTCACTCAAAAATATAGTCATGCTTTGTAGTGCCTTTTTGTGTTTTGCGGAGTTTAGATTGTGTTTTGAATTTGTTTTCCAGCTTTTAAAAGATGAGTTTATGACTCTCGACATACGTACTTTTATAATTGTGAAATGATGACAAGTGAATACGTAAAACTGATATGTTGTGTTCATATATGCCTCTGATATGATTATATGATGTTAAATGATGTTTATATAGCTATTACATCATCTGTTATGATATTATATGTTATATTGTTATTTTATTTCCTGTTTATCACACTGTAAGTTCCCTATCACTATGGGTTGAAATGATACACACTCGAACGAACTGTAGAATAAGGAAAAATCATTATGGGGTGAAATGATAGGCTCGAGTGATTTTATTGTATTTATTTTCTTAGGATTGCGGGTTTGAAATGATAGAACCCGGATTTTTCTTTTAAATTACGGATTGAAATGATATATATCCATATCACTTGACCTTTTAGAAAATATTATACAGGCCCATGGTTATATTTATAAATAATATTTTCCTAAAAATTTATTAAGTATTTTTAAATTATATTTCCCTAAAATATTATTAAGTATTTTGAGTTTTATAAATATATGAAATTTTAACTTAAAATTTGATTTAATGCTTTAAATTATAAAGTTGTATGGGTTTTTCTATAAGTTAAATTTTATAAGTTAATACTTGGTTTTAAGTTGAATTAAAGATTTTTATTGATGATAAATAACTTATTAATTGAGTTTGACCTAATATGGAAATTGTAAATCTAACCTAGAGATTGTTATGAATTTTACTTTATGAAATGGACGTGTTTTGTATAATAAATAATGTATTTTGAACTGGTAAAATGAAATACAGTTTTAATTGGGCATTTTGTAATAAAATGTATTTAACTTGAAATCATAGTTAATTAATGTCTAAATGAATAGATTTATAAAGAGAATTGGATTGTTATATTAACTATGATAAAATATTTTATTTATGGTTATGTTTGTAACAAAATAAATGATTATGATTTAAATGGAAAAAATGTAACTTAAAGATGACTTAACTTGATAAGTGATTAAATGAAAGTTAAGAAAATTTAGTGATAGAAATATTTTATTTATGGGATGGATATTTTAAAATAAAGTGTAAAGCTATTGGTTAAAAATAAAAGTTAAGTAAATAGGGTAATTTTGACTTATAAATGAATTATAGTTAATTTGAATATTTTAGTTATAAATTTAATTTTATATATAATCATAAGATAAATAATATCCAGATGAATATTTTCTGAAGCGTGAAATATGATTATTATAAGTTAAATGACTAAAAATTGAAATTTTAATGTGGTTGAAATGTTAGTATAAAATCTGGAATTTTATCGGTAGCACTTCAGAAATGTTGTGGTTTTAGGATAACATTTGTTAAGTGCTATAAATTCTGAAACTTAACTACGTTCTGAAATAACTAAATACATATTATAGTACTTTAGAAGTGCTGTTGCTTCTGAATTTGAACTATTTCTGAGAATAACTAAATAACTACTACAGCCCTTCATAAATGCTGTTGTTTCTGAAATTGAACCGTTTGAAACATTAACTAAATGCCCACCGTAGCACTTTATAAGTGCTGCTTTTATTGAATTTGACAATGTTTTTAAAATATTACTATATCTACCGTAACATTTAATAAATGCTGTTGTAGCTGAAATTTACAATGTTATGGAAATTTTATAATTAAATGAATGAACTTAGAAGTGCTTCAACTTTGAAATGAATATTATTTGACCTTGAGTTTAAATGGTTTAAGTGATGATTATTTTAAAGGTGTTATGATTTTCTAAGTATTATGAATTTCAAAGAATAACATTTCCTAAGTAGTATGAATTCCAAATGATAACATTTCTAAATTGTTAGGATTTCGAAGTATTATGGTTTCAAAGTGTTTGGTTTTTAAGTTGTTATAACTTGAAGGTAATATGGTTTTGGAAATGAAATTATTGGAAATTGTATTTAATTAAGAATTGTCTTTATATCTATTCATTTGAAACTTGTTGAAATTGAAGACTTAAGAATATGAATTTATAAAATGACTTGGTTTAAGATAATTTAATGGGATATTTCAAGTTTAATAAATTGAAGGAAATATTCAGTGATTTGGAAATTTGATTGTATTTAAATGATATCATATTGATTTGGTTTTTAAAGGGAAATGATATCGTATTTACATAGTTTGTAAATGGATATGATATTTTGGGTTTTGAAGTATAAATGATTTTGAAATAAATATCCATGGGTTATAATAATTGTTGGTTGTTAAAGAGACCGGGATCGGATATGGGTATACTCTCTGTCGATACTGAAAACCACTTTAACAACGGTGTACGGTGGAGATTCCAAAATGAAGTAGGATGGCGGCGGCGTTCCTTTGAGATATATACGTGGACCCGACTCCCGTGAGTTGGCATGAGATGGCTAAAACAGGAGCGGTCGACGGGCTAAGGAGGTAGCACCTCTTATCGGACACACTACTTCAATACCATTCCATTACTTTGTGATTGATTGGGGCCCTTTTTGATTTTGGACGTGTGGCTCGAGGTAGGCGGTAATAGCTGCTATGCGTTACCACCGGTCCGGAAGCGTAATTGGTATATCTACTCTGGCATTGCCTAGTTGTGTCGTGTCACATACACTAGTGCGCCTTGTACGAGTTTGGTTCTCTCATATCCTATGGAGTATCCTTTGGTGGCTTTCCGATCAGGAGGGACTAGATACTAGATGGACTACTGGGACTATTATTGTATTAAGGGGGATATTGGGTCACTCCTTAACGCTATTTAAAAGTAAGTTTATTTTACTGTAGACATTATTATAATAGCGAAATATTACTACATAGTAAATAGTTTAACGGATCCTTAGAGGATGGACGGTCCCAAGCATCCTTTAAGTTACTTGTACCTTATATTACAGTTCACTTGAGTTGATTTACATTGTATAAGTATATATGTCCTGACTCGAGTGTTTTGTGTTCTGCTTTACGGTTCGGTCATACTGAGTGATACAGCAATAGAGACTCACCTTCAGAGTTGGAGCTTCACTTGGAGATCCTGCTATCTATTTCACTTTCAGTTATCCAGTTGATTCCAGTTATTCAGTTAAGTCTAGGGATGTATTCAGCTTTGTACTTGATTATCATATTGTTACTTCTGTTGTATCTGGTTTAACTCCGATGTATATTTATAGTAGCTTCATGAACTACTATCTCTTTGCTTCAGCTGCATTATATTACTCTGTGTCTGTGATTTGTGATTTATTTATTTATTGTTTATGCTGTGTTTTGCCAAATTTAAATTAACAATTCGGTATTTTGAATAATTCAAGTCCGACATGTACGGATACAAATGGTTGAAAATATCGAGTCGTTACACCAGGTACTCCTACCTTGAAACTTCATTATTAACTCTCACAAATAGAATAAGTCTACTTTGTTGACTTTTAGTACTGAGTATAGGATTAAATAATTCCTATATACGAATAAACACACAAAGCATGATTAAGTCACATAAGCGACTTCTAATCCCCTTTTTATTTGATCTTTTATTAATTAAAACTTCTTTGTAAATACTTGAATATATATTTAAAATACCTTTACAAAAGACATATACATATATACTATTATTTCACTATTCATTTCTACTTTTTTCAACACTTAGAAATGTATTCATATAATTATCCCAAATGGTATAAGAATATTCACAAGTCACTTAACAAGGTTTCACTTTTTTAAAAGTATATTTAAATGGGTTAAAAACAATTGTTACTATAAACCTAAAACCATTTTATTCATGTCATTATTTTAAAATATTCCATTCAAAGATCTAAGTATATCTACACTTATTTAATAATGTAGTATACTTTTAATTGACTTCTCATAAACCATTTATTATAACTTATTGTTATAACCCAAAACCCACTCATCCTTTTATAAATTACTTAATTTTTCAAACTTATACACACACTTTAAAAATACTTATAAATAGGTTTTAAACATATATATATATATATAATATTACTTAAAAACCACTAATTTAGAAATTTAACAAAAAGCATAAGAAAAACATGTTTTATATTTAAAACATTTTGCTTTAAAAATTAATAAATAATTATGAAAAATATGCTTAAACTTGAAACCTCTTTAAAAAAACTCTAATTAAAGTTACTAAATATACCTAAACTTACCTTGGATAAATTCTTAATTCAAATAACACATTTATCCATTTTAACGTTTCAAACAGTAAACTACAACATTTACAGAACTGCTACCAAAAGTTTAGAAACACCCAGAAAGAGTTGCAGTTTTCCGTTCTTACCTTAAAACTAGTTTTAAAGCCATAAATGTCTGAAAGTTTTCGACTAGTTATTAATTGATTTAAAATCCAATTTTTTTCACACTAAGTAGTTTACTTATATTACTTCATAACCATGCAAAGAAACCCTTAAGGATATTTTCCAAAATAGTATTAAAAATCACCGAACACAAGGCATTTTCAAAGTGCACATATAAAGATTATTTTGCTTCTAACTTTTACAACTTTATCCTATCATTTCTTTGATTTTCCAAGCCATTCCCTCATGGTCCCATGCACTGTTACAAGTGTAGAAAACAACCATGATATATCCTTTCATGGTATATTCACGTACACCCATTAAACACAAGGGATTTCGAAGTGCACTTATAGCGACCTTTCTTGCTTCAAACACACTTCAACTCAGCCAAACCAAGCGTACAACCACGCGCAAGCCACCGAGAACATGTAAACATAAACTTCATAAGACTATGGTTTATAAATATTGTATATCATTTTTATTACACTCTATAACATGTACCGTGGCCTGAACTTTATGTATATCTTCACTCACCCAAACCAAGCCTACAACCACGCGCCAGCCATCCAAAATACAAGATCACTTCCTACCATCACCAAACATCCAAAGCTTCCACTTTGCCTTTACTTTTGCACTTGCCACCTCCCTCCTCCATCAATTGCTTACGGCCCAACTTGCTCCCCCTATTTGTGCTCCTTTTCTTCAAGCTTTTTGATGCTATTCCTTGTTTTTATGCTTTGTTAGATATATAGGTTGAGTTTGGTAAAGTTTGGAGTTGAATTACTTTGATTAAAGATTGATCACTGAGGATACACTACAAAAAATACCCATTTTACAATGGACAATGCCTGTTGTAATAGAGGTTTCGCAATGAGCCAGCGTCCGTCTTATTAGGCAGTGTTGTAATAGATCCAAAAGATTTTATAATAAACTTTTTAACAACGGTCATAACCATTATAATAGCATCATTTATAACTGTTTTTGCCCGTTGCAATAGCATCATTTATAACTATTTTGCCCGTTGCAATGCAATAGGATCTTTTACAATTATTTTTGCCCGTTGTTAAAAAAATTCAAATAAGAAAAAATATGTAAATACTATTACATTACACTCGCAAATGTAAAATTAATTTGCCATTGAAACCAAAATATTGTGCCAATAACAAACATATTCATTCGTATCTTTTAAAATTAAAAAAAAGATTTATATTTCTAAATGCCAAAATGATTCATATATTCTTAGTCTTTTATAATACAGATCCTATGGAATAAATAACATATCTATCAAAACAATGGAAATATAACAAATATATTATTCATCTAACTGTGTATGCCTTAACCCTTGAATTTTAGCAACTTGAAACCCCGCATCAGCTTTTTCAGCAACAAAACATGTTCATACAGATCATGAATTTTTAGTCCATTGGAATACACAAACAATTAAAAAAGAACATATGCATACCAAAATGCTAACAAGTACAATACTTTTTATCATGGGTATTTATGACAATGAGTGGAAAATAAACTAATTAGGAAATTCATGATAATAAGGGAAAACTCAATAACTCATAGTGATTTTATGGCTATATAGAGACTTAACTTATATATATGCATCGCTTGAAAATTAGTAGTAAAATCTGTAGAAAAAATTAGTTTATGTGAAAAAATTAGTTTAACTTGTACTGAATATAACTAACAAGTGAAATAGTAGAACTTGCTAATCGCTCAATATTCCTCACTAGAAAAGAAAAATATATTAGAAAGTGACCAAACTGACAAGAAATTACTTGCAAAATAAGGTTTTGCGTATGTGCTTACATGTAAAAACAACTTTTTCTTGTAATACGTCAAGCTACATATGCTGGAGAATATGATGTGCTAAAAATAAAGTGAAAACCCATGGAAGAGAAACCATCAAAGAAAAATCAACTCTTTCAAATTTTGATTTTCATTTTTTAGCAAGTGAACGGAAAAATGAATTTATTATCTTATTTTTAATTTCATTTTTTAAATTCAAATGGGTAGAATTCATTCAACTAATACCAAATCAACATTTTATGTATGTATGTAACTGCATGTAATGCAATATGGTTCTATAAAAAATATACCATACAGACCTCTGTTCTCCTGCTGTCCTCAAATTCACAATTTTGTCAGTCTTAGTTACCTTCTTCCAGCCTTCTTGCTGCCATATTTCAAAACATAAGAAAAGTGATATACTCAGTAATTCATGTCAATAAGAAGACATAATAAATATGCAAAACAAGATCTCCTAACCTTTTGTCCAATCAAAAGGGAAACAATAGAAACTGCTCTCTCATAAAAGATACCGTTAATAAGTAGATCAAGAATCAGAGCAGGCATTATACTTCATTTATATTGCAGCCATATCATGTTGTGAATCAGTTGATAAAATATTTAAATTAGATGCCCGGTTACAGAAAGCAAGAGCAAAATTAACTTCAGAAGGAATTTGCAATTGTTGTAAGGAACAGTAAAGGTGGATCCCCTGATACTATATAAAAATTGTGGATAAAAAATGCCTTGGAAACACTTGCATCTGATACTTCTACCGAGCAACTTTATCAAGTATTGGATTTATTAAAAATCATTATATACACTAATGGCACTCTGTTCTCTTCCTCGTTCCATATAGCCTCTTTCATTTTAATCTTAATCAAAGTATCCCAAATTCAAAGCCTATAAAATTACACTTCCACCTTTACTATATTCTTTTGTACATTTCCATTTTTTTGGTTATTTACAATAAATTAGATTTATGAATCCGTTATATTTCAAAATGAATGGAGAGTAATTTGTCATTCTCCATTAGATATTAAATTCCAAATGACACCATAGATTTATCTAGTGGATAGAGAAACTATAAACACAATAATAAGTTTTTCTTAAGCAATTTGCTTTTAATAAGAGAGGTTTATCTTGTATCTCTTAGATACACCTCCCTATCAATTAATGATTTTATAAGGTACCTCCATAATTAAAGTTTATAATCCAAATTTTTTAGATAGTTCAGCTAAATACATGTATCACCTAAAGTAATAAGGTTAATAAATTAGAGCAGAAACATTATAATACTGTAGAAAAAGAAGAAATGAGCATACCAATTTATTTACGAATCCAGGAATCATAATCTTGTAGAACCTAGAGTCTTTCAATGCAGCATCCTTTATTTTGCCTCTAGAAAAATGTAGAGATTATAGAATGTAATCATCAGATTCCCATCATTTTTCAGAAAAAATAATATTTGACCAAATTGGCCTTCTATTGTTATTTTACTAATTTGCTTCAGAACCTCCTTTTGTAATCAACTAACATTTTCAAAAGGTAAACAAAGCAACTAATTTTCATAACCTATATATCATGATAATAAAAATTGAAATGCAAGATTTTTGAGCGGTAGAGTTTTGCTTTCGTTAATTTATTGGAAGTTGCCGCCTAAAAAAGCAATAATGAAAAAAATTTAAATTTGCTCTTTAAAAACCTAGCGTTATTACTTCAGAACCAAATCAGAGAAAACCCACAATTTAAAATAAATTATGTGCTCAATCTAGAAGTAAAAGAAAGATTTTGGACTTGATTACCAATTGGAAGCGGGTATAGGCGTTGAGGCGAAAGTTGGGGAGCCAATCGGGTTCAAATTTGAGTTTGGAGATGGTTCAGATGGTGGATTCGTTGAGACCTTTTGGGATGGTGAAGAGGAGGAACTCGATGAAGGAGGCGGTGAAGGTGTGTGGAGGAATAGGGATCGATATTTTGCTTTGCCATATCGCTGGTGGAAAGTGAAATTTAGGGTTAAGAAAAAGGGAGGAAAGGGAGGAGGGGGAAATTGAAAATTTTGGAGGCAACGGAGCGAAAGTAGATTCTTAAACAAAATAAGTGCAAAAACAAATATTATCATTAACTTTTACTTTTGAATTTTAAGAAAATTTCAAAAAAAAAAATATAAGTACTTCTACGTTTATTTTAGAAAATTTAAAATTTTTACCTTTTTTGAAACATTAAATTTTTGATAGATAGTGCTAATAGATTTGTTGATTTCAGAAAATAGAAAAGTTATATTATTTTCGAAAATTAAGGCTGCCAAATAAATATATAAGAGGAAGGCGTCTGTTGGTGGTGACTATTCGAAATGAATAGATACCTTTCCAGTAGTCATACACGTTTGTTATTCGAAATGAACAGGTCGACCGGTCGACCGCCGTCAACAGGTGCGTTGCCACCACATCCCCACCTAAGAGGGTTGCCACCCCTCTTCGTATTGGCAATCAATTTAAAAAAAATTATGAAAAACTTTCAACAAGTCTTGGTTGTTAATTATTAATTATTTAATAGTAACTATTAATTACTAATTGCTAATTAAAAATTCTTACTTATTACTTCTTAATTATAATTGAATATTAATTATTAAGTATTGCTTATTATGTATATTTTATTAGTTATTAAATATTAATAGAATTACCAATGGCTAAATATTATATATTTAATATTAAATGTTAAATGTTAATAATTAATTATTACTTCTTATTTATTAATTATTAAAAATTTATTCTTATTTGTTAATTATTAATTATTTAGTGAATACCAAGGCATCCTTTAAAACTGGCAAAATAAAAGAGCGGTTGAAAATAAGTTTATTACAACTTTCAAAAAAAAGTTGCAAAAGACGTTTATTAAAATTGGCATTTTGTGACCGTTGTAAAATTATTGTTTTAATATGGTTTATTTGTTGTAATGAAACGTGATTATCATTAAATATTAAATACTAGATAATAAATATTACTTATTAATCATTAAATATTACTTATTAATTATTAAGTATTAAATAGTAATTACTAATTATTTAATAGAAATAATTAATTATCAAATATTATTTCTTATTTATTAGTTATTAATTATTACTTCTTAACTATAATTAAATATTAATTATTGAATATTTATTATTCAATAGTTTAATTATTTAATATTAATTATAATAATATATTAATCGGTAATTATTAAATATTAAATATTAATTCTTATTTATTAGTTGTTAATTATTAATTATTACTTTTTAATTATAACTGAATATTAGTTATTTATTATTAATTACTACTTATTTAAAGTTAATTATTTAATATTAATTATTAATATTAATTACAGGAAAATGGGCTGGAGGAAGTTTTACTTCTTTTTTTTGGGTCTACGGACGCGTATCTTTTTTTTCGTTTGAAGGACGCGGGCTTTATTTTTTCGTTCCAAGGACAAACTTCTGTAAAAATTTAAATTTGCTTTTCAATTTCTCGTTGATCTTTATTCTGATATCACCGATCTTACTTCATCGATCTTCAATTCAAAGATGTGTTTTTCTTTATTTTTGTATTCGATCTTTTCAACTATCTATCGATCTTCATCGCGCTTCTTTGTTATATTGCTCTTATTTTTTCGATCTTCTTCTTTTCTTTCTCTGATCTAATAAATTTAGATTATTAAGTATATTTTTGTTTCTGTAGGTTGCACAGTTTTGCCTTCTTTCAGATTTCATTATCTATTTTGGATGTGTTTCAATGGCAAAGTAAGATTTTACTATGTACTGCTATGCTTATTCGGCACTGTTTATTGTTTTACAATTTTAATGTTAATCTATCATTGCACTAAACTGTATACGTGGTTTGTTGTGTTATGCTATATTTATATAGCATTCTTTGTTTTTGTATTCATAATTTGTTTCGATTTGATTATTCTATTTTCATTTTGTCGTCTGTTTTTTAATTGATTTATATTTGTTTTATTTAGCACTTAATTTGAGATTCTTCTTTTATTCTATTTTATTTTAGCATTTTTAACTGGTTTTTTAATTTGTTTTGCAGCACTGATATCTACAATGATGAAGCAAATAGTTTGCTGGTTATTTTTGAACATAATGAGAATTGTTTTTCTACTCGACTTACCACAGGCACTTCTTTGTTTGCTGTTAAGACTGAAATCAATGAAGTTTGGCCACATCTTAGCCCATTTTGTACCGAGATATCTTATCTTCTCGAGAATAAGAATATAATCATTGATACTGATTCAGATTTGATTAGTATTCTGTGTTTTCTAATTTTCAAGAAGAGTGAATATTTTAAGTTCACTGTTAAGGAAAATGTTCGTGCTATAGAATCTGATAATGCTGGCTGTGGATTAGGCTATGCAAGTGTTCAAAGCACTTCAGTTGGTAGTAATTCTGGTGGTAATAGTGATTCACATGCTGATTCTTCTTACTACTTGAAATATATGTTAAAGAAAGGTTCTCAAAAAAGTATTGTGGATTTTCTTGGATTTTGTTTTAATGGAGCTGAGGATTTTCAGGAGTTTTTAATGGCATATCAAATTAAAAATGGTTATGATTCGATTTTTGTAAGAAATTCTCCTGATAGAATTTCAGTTAATTGCTCTTGGTTGAAGGATAGTTGTAAGTTTTATCTTAATGCTTCTTCGGATCCTGGTCTACTCTCTCGCTTTTTTATTAGAACGTACAATTTTCATCATTCGTGTGGAGTCGGTCTTAGAGATGTTAATAAAGTTAATATTTCTGGTAGATTTGTTAAATCTTTAATCATTGATCAAATTCAAGATGCTCCTACGAAGAAGCCAAACGATATTATGAACGAATTTAGACGAGAGTACAATTTTAATTTGTCATATTATTAACAGTTGGCTTTAAAAGTAATATATGGGGATGATGCTATGCCATATAACGATTTAAATTGGTATTTGAAGGCATTGCAGAAGCATAATCCTGGTAGTTACGTGGCCATGAAGTTAATCCTTCAACTAATCAGTTTGAGAGAGTTTGTATTGGTTTTAGTGCTTGTTTGCTTGGATTTAAACACTGTCGGCCATTAATATTTTTGGATGCAGCTGCTTTGAAGGGAAGACCAGGTGTTTTGTTAGCTGTTACTTGTAAAAATGGTAACCAAGGTATGAGTTTCATTTTAGTTTTGTTTGTTTTATTACATATTTATTTTTCTGCTAATGATATATTAAACTATCATTGTTCAAAGTTGTACACAATTTATACTGCATCCATGTTTACAGTGAGTTCTTTCTTCGTTTTATTTAATGATTGAGTTGGTTATAGTAGAAATGTTTATAGTAGAAATGTTTACAAAAACAAGAATTAAAAATTTATGCAGCAGTAACTGGAAGACTTTAAAATAACATATGCTATATTCATATATCATTTTGAATCTAATTTAATTGTGTATAATAGAAATTATTGTCAATTAATACAGGTTTTGATGCTTATTATAATTTATGTTTCTTGCTGCTAAGCTGTCATTAATTGTTTATTTTGTAGGTTTCTTTCCTCTTGCTATGGGGATTGTTTCACATGAAAATGAATCTAATTGGTCTTGGTTTTTATCACATTCGAAAGGAATGCTTATTGAAGATCGGTCTTTAGCTTTTATGTCTGATCGTCAATGGGGTCTCATTTTAGGTGTTTCGAAAATATTTCCTTCTTTATATCATAGCTATTGTTTACTTCACATGGAACAGAATATTGGTACTGTTGTCAAGTCAGCTAAAGGTGATTCATCTATTGTGGAGTTGTTCAAACTTTATGCTAAAGCTTCTAATATGTATGATTTTGAGCGATATCTTTCTAGATTTAAGGATATTGGGGGTACATCCGTAGAAAATTTTCTTAGAGATAAACCTTTTGACCATTGGGCAGATTTGTTTTTTCAAGGAAAGCGTTATGGTGAATATTCATCAAATGTTGCAGAAAGTTTCAACTCATGGATTTTGGAAGATAGAGTTATGCCTATAACTTCTTGTTTGGATGGTATTCGAGTAAAAGTTATGGAGCAAATGGCGAGACGAAGAGAGGAATGTTGTTTGTGGACTACAAATCTTTGTCCTGTTATGGAGGAATGTTTGTCTAAGTTGGTAGATGATGGCTTTGGTTGGGATGTTTATAAGTCTTCGGAATTTGTGTTTGAAGTTAAATCTCCTAAGTCACGGGTTGTTGATCTTAAAAATCGTTTATGCAGTTGTAATCAATAGAGAGTTACTAGTTTTCCATATGTGCATGCAATTAAGTGCATTAACAAGTCTAGATTATCAGTTTATGATTTTGTGGAGGAATATTTTACTGTTAATGCTTTCAAATCCTCGTATGCAAATGCTATCAATCCAATTCCAGATTTTGATAAACCAGTTGCTGTTGAAAATGATGTGTTGATTAGGCCTCCTAAAGAAGTTCGTGGTGCAGGAAGACCATCTACAAAGAGGCGTGGTGGATTTGGATATTCTCAAAGTAAAAGAAACAGATGTAGCCAGTGTAATGTAGTTGGCCATAACAAAATGAATTGTCTTGCTTCTTTAAAAAGTTAAGAAAATTTATGTGTTTTGTTAGTGTAATAGAATATTTTTTTAACTGTAAAGCTGCTACAGCTTATAGAAGAATGAAATCATATTTTGTGAATTCATTAGAAAATAAAATGTTAACTGTTTTGGTTAATTTGTTTTAGCTTCATATATCTGATTTTCTTGTATTTTGCTTTGTTGTTGAATTTTTGTTTTTAGGAATTTATTATTCAATCATACTGCAAAATATATAAAATGAATTGAAGAACTGTATGAGTTCTGCATTTTAGTATTAACATTTCTATTCTATGTTAGGTGTACTTATCGTTTCACCCTGATGCTAGTTGTAACTAGCATTTCATTATACTCAGTATGCATATTACCTGAAATACAGTTTCAACATTGAAACACATAATTTGTTATTGTATATAACTGAGTATGTTGTTGTGCAAGAATGAAAGATATGGCATTTCATAAGTGGCTTTGTAAATAATTGACAGTATGATGATGTACAGTTTAATGATAGTTGTATCCAGCATTTCAGTTAAATGCAAGTTACAGTGTAAACAGTAGTCATCACTCCTGAAACAGAGTTCATATGATTAGCTAATGAGATTACATGAGTGGTTTTGTAAATAATTGACAGTATGATGATGTACAGTTTAATGATAGTTGTATCTAGCATTTCAGTTAAATGCAAGTTACAGTGTAAACAGTAGCCATCACTCCTGAAACAGAGTTCATATGATTAGCTAATGAGATTACATGAGTGGTTTTGTAAATAATTGACAGTATGATGATGTACAATTTAATGATTGTTGTATCTAGCATTTCAGTTAAATGCAAGTTACAGCGTAAACAGTAGCCATCACTCCTGAAACAGAGTTCATATGATTAGCTAATGAGATTACATGAGTGGTTTTGTGAATAATTGACAGTATGATGATGTACAGTTGAATGCTAGTTGTATCTAGCATTTCAGTTAAATGCAAGTTATAATGTAAATAGTAGTCATTCCTCCTGAAACAGAGTTCATACAAGTGTTCTATCTAGCATTTCAGTTAAATTTATGCATTATTCATCACAATTCAATTATGGTAAAATGTATTTTCGCATAATGATAGTTCTATCTAGCATTTTAGTATAAAATATTATTTACCACTTCAGAAATACAGTACAAGCATCAGAAAACACATAAAAATGACAATTGAATATATCTTTAGTTTGTACATTGTAGTTCATGCACTGAAAACAGACAATTATAATCAAGTCAGATTCAAATTGAGAAGTTCAAATACATCTTAGCTGTTTATGCACTGAGAACAAAATACAAGTGTTGGATAACATATAAGACTCTATCTCAGACTTCATGTAAGACTCCATCTCAAACTCCACCTCCGACTCCATCTTACACTCTATCTCAGAATCCATCTTAGTTTAATTAGCAGAAGTGTTTCAGTTCAAATAAATGTAAAGTTCAAAAAAGCTACAATGCAACAACTATTCTTATGTATAATTTTTGTAGGATTTCAGCATTGACCAACTATATTGTGGATCATTGAGTATGTCAAACACCACTACAGCTCTCAGGTTGCTAAGCATTTCCTTTGAATATTTATCTGGCATCTCATGCTTATCCAGTTTTTTCAAGTTTGCCATGACAAAGAATGCACAATCAAGTCTGTTTCAGATATAGAAATATTAGTTAATATTACAGTATAACCTAATGCTAAAATAAAATAGTATTCTTTACACTAGAATTCTAAAATATAGCTTTATATTTTTATTACACTACTAATCAATGCATTCATAAAAGATATCATTGATGATTTTGCAATGTGCACCTTATACGTAATCTTTTTGTTCAACAGATGCAGTTCAATGAACTGTCAATTAGAAATGCTATGTTTAACTATCATTTTGCATATTTAATGCATTCTAGTGCAATTTAAAAATAAAAATGATGTTTTGTTATTGTTTTGCATTTTTACTCTCATCCAAAAGAATTTAAAAATATGTGTGATAGTGTAAACAATCATATGCGATAATGGATAAATTTGTAACCACGGAAAAAATATAAATGATAGTTTTAACTGTCATTTTTTTTTCATTTCCACAGTTTTATGCATTTTAAAATTTTCAGTTGTAGGTGTATGTATCATGTTGATCACTAGATATAGTCAGCTGTATTTTGAAACAGAATAATAAAAGTTTGATGAATATACAAACTAAAATGACAAGAGAAGAAATGGAATTATTTACTTACGAATCACAATCCTGTGGTGGGCTTTTTGGCTGGAACACTTTAGGTTTGTGAAATTCTTTGTTTAGTATTCCAACTTTTGGCCATTTCTTCTTGAACCTTAATTCAATTTTGTATTTCTACAAGAAGAAAAATTAGTGTTGTATATTAATGTTAAACTGATATAAATATTATACTTTTCTTACAAGAATGATGGCTTGGTTATAGCTGGGGTTTGAAGTCCTTGTTGATCTGCCTTTTGGTTTGGTTGAATCATAATGACTCCACTGCATTGTTTCATAGTTTAGCATCAACAAGCTCCAATAGTTCGTGTAATGTATAGGGAAGAAAATTTTCTCTGTAAATTCATCTTCGACAATAACATCTATTGTTGGCATGACTATGTCTTTGATCACAGTTTGCAGATCGTGTGCTAAAGCATTCTGCACATTCATATGCAATTAGAATACTTTATATTATTTTTTAACATTTTATAATAAAAAGTTTATACTTACCATCATCATTGTAGTGAAGTAGTAACCGTGTTCATACATCTCTTGATTGTAATAAACCAATCAATAATCTGTTTAACCAAACAAAGAAAGTTGTAAGTTTGATGGGATATTTTTTTTGAACCAGGAATATTTATGCTAGTATTCACTATGATTTACATGTTTACTTCATTTTATGCACTGAAAAATGTAAATGATAGTTTAAACAAGCATCTTTGACATTCGACATATTTATATGCTCTTTACAAATACCAATGTTGTTTTTAACTATCATTCTTTTATTTAATACATTCATATGCAGTTAGAAATTTCGAATGCTAGTTTTAACTATCATTCTATTTTTTTTTTTACATTTATATGCACTTAAAAAACTATGAATGCTAGTTGTAACAATCATTTTCCTTTTCTATATAGTTATATGCATTTTACAAATAGTAATGCTGTTTTTAGCTATTATTCACTCATTCAATTCATTTATATGCACTTTGAAAGTTGAATGCTAGGATTACCTAACATTCTTTCATTTTATACACTTATATACATTTTTTTACTATTATAATTATGATTTGATGCATACCTGTCCATCTATAAGTCCCTCAAATAGAACAGCTTCCAGCATAGATTTGACTATTGTGATTCCTCCTTTATTTCCTTCATCGTTTTCATATGCTACAGTGCTGTAATTGAAAATCAATAATTGACAAGTTGGTTTTTTTTCAATTTTATTTAACTACAAATATACTGAAAGAAAAAAGATTAGAAATCTTACTTCTCATTTTCATTAAATGTGAAGAAAGTAAGAATTTTGTTTTGTTGTTCTTCATTCAATAATTTTAGAATACTGCTTTTTGTTATATCTCTACTCTTGTAAGCTTTAGTTGATGGTGAGTACCCATCAACATCAACATCAATTGTTTCTTCATTTTCAATTGTAGTGAGTTGCTCATTTGTCTCGGGGTCAGATTCCTCTTCATACTCAGATTCTTCATTTTGTTCTTCTTGTTTTTGTTCACTTGTATATTTTTCTTGACCTTCTTTAGTTTCAGGTTTCTCCTTTTGGTCTTCATTGCCAACATTTTTCTTTGTTTTTATGTGAACAATTTCATATTGACAATCAGGATCTATTTTATTCCTTCTTTGGCGCTTTTTAACCCTCAAAACTAAAGAGCTTGGTTTCTTCTGTTCTTTCATTCACTGTCGGGGATTTTTCCGTTTCCTTTGAAGGTTTCTCCTGATGCTGTTGTTTTTTTTCTTCCTCCATCTTTTTTATTTCCTGAGTTATATTCAGATCAAATGATGGTGCTTCTATATCTTCTCTTGGTTTTGATTTTAACATTTTGATCTCCTTTCTCAACTGTGTGACAATGACTTATGCTTGTATTCTTTTTTGTCTCTCCTTTTCTACTTCTTTTTCACTCTTCTTTAATTTATTTTCCAAATCTTGAATGTACTGTTTCATTGAGTCAACTTGCTTTTTTGATGACTCTTCCAAGTTTTCTATTTTTTGCATCACAATATTCTCATCTGAATCCAGCTGAACAAATTTTTGTTGCTTTTTTTGTTGAAGAAGAGCTTTTTCATCTTCATTCAAGTCTTTTATTTCAACAAAAATCTATGTACTAACATAAATAGTAATGAATGAGCTAAGATACAATGAATGAACTAATTTTTTATATAATTTTCATTTTTCATGTGATGCTATATGTGACTATCATTATTTATTAGCAACTACGGAAAATTGTATTTATGCAGAAATGAAATGATATATGTAACTATCATTTAAAGTATGACTGTATAATAACAAAATGAAAACTGTTAATATACATTATGTTATGATATATCTATCTATCATTATACATTTCTTGTATTTGTGTGAGAAATAATACCTTGCTACTATCCATGTTTATCAATGTTTCTTTTGAAATTATCTTTTTCAAACTTTCAATATTCCACCTTCCAAATCTTGGTAAAGTAGAACAGTACGTTGCTAATGGAGATATCAAATTGACATGCTCATATAGGAAAAACTACAAACAAAATATTGCTTGTTAAAATATATAATGTATATAATTTAATTTATAGAGATAGATGTATTAATATAAAGTTAGAATGTTGCACTTACAATTGAGAGCATGGAACAGCCTGGCATGTTTCTTGGCTTTGTTTTGAAAGCCGTCAATGCTCTAATCAATGAATGATGAATTGAAACTGGCCAAGACACTGAGTTCATTTTGTTGTCATCAATAATATAAGGAATATATCCCCATGGAAAGTATCTTTGATTGTTAGGAAAGAAGAAGGTTATCATTGCAAGAATGATAATCAGTTTTGGAAAATCAGTTTCATTTTCAAATTTTTGTGTTTCTAGAACATTATTTATTTTTGAAACTGTAAGATTGCTCTATTGTTCCAAAATTTCTTAAAACAAAATCCTTACAATTGTCTGGAAGGATTTGTAAACTCATTTTAGGTAATGGAAAAATATTGATTCCAGACAAAGGTAAGCTAAATAGAATTGAAACATCTTCAGGTTTGATTTTCTGAAAAACATTCCCTACTTTAAAAGCATCGTCAGTAATAGAAAATGTTTCTATTATATCATCTAAGGTTGTTGATGATTTTGTAAAAGCAGCTATGAATAAAATTTCTTTGAAAAAACTAGCATAAATTTTTCAAAATGTGTTTGTTTTAAATAATTCAACCGATCTATAAGATAACCCCCCTTTTCCTTAATTTTCCTGAAAATTTTAATCTTCGGAAGCAGGCTACATCGATATTGAATTTTTTCCTGAGATGATTTCTTCGATTTTTTTCCTTTTGTTGTTTTTGCTTTCTTTGATTTTTTACCTTTTGATTCCTGTACAAAAAATTATGAATCAATAATTCAGTATTTAACAAACTATAATCTAATTTCTGAACTATGAGTGCACAATAGAATACTGCTATATTTATGTATCATTATTTGTAGAAATGCTATATTTGCCTAGCATTACTCTTTTTCAATGTATGCTTGTACAATTTCAACATCGAATGCTATATTTGTCTATCATTACTCTTTTTCGATTTATGCTTGTGCAATTTAAACATTGAATGCTACATTTGTTTATCATTACTCTTTTTCGATGTATGCTTCTATACTTTAAAAACTGAATGCTATGTTTGTCTATCATTTTATCAAATGCTATATTTGTCTATCATTACTCTTTTTCGATGTATGCTTCCATACTTTAAAACTGAATGCTATGTTCGTCTATCATTTTATCCAATGCTACATTTGTCTATCATTACTCTTTTTCGATGTATGCTTCTATATTTTAAAAACTGAATGTTATGTTTGTCTATCATTTTATCCAATTCTATATTTGTCTATCATTACTTTTTTTCAATGTATGTTTTTATACTTTAAAAAATGAATGTTATGTTTGTCTATCATTACTCTTTTTCAATTATGCTTCTATAGTTTAAAGACCGAATGCTATGTTTGTCTATCATTTTATGAAATGCTATATTTATCCATCATTCAATAATAATGCATTTTATTGTTGTCTATCAACCATGAAAAACTGTATGCTATGTTCATCTATCATCTCATATTTTGATATTGCGTATACAAATGAAATTATAGATTGAACTATCATTCAATAACTATTTATTTAATTATTGTCTGCCATATATCAAATATGAAAATGATCTTTTCAGTTATCATTGCATCATTATACATACAGTAAAGAAAGTGATATATTCAACTATCATTGTATAATGCATTGTTTTTTATCATTCTATAACTATGCATGTTATTGTTGTTTGTCATTTGTCAAAGACTGTATACTATGTTCATCTATCATCTAATATTTCAATATGATGCATGCACTAAATCAAATAATGTATTGAAGTATCATTCAATAACTGTCGATCTTATTATCATTTACCATCTATTAAATATTGAAATATTATTTTTAACAAAAATAAATCAGATTTTGTACCATCGTCTTTCTTTTTCTACTGATGATTTCATCACAAAGCTGTTGTCTCTTCATGTCGTCTTCTTTTACAGTTTTTGTTGCCCTAGACTTTATCGTTCTCGTTGTTTCTTCTTCAATATCAGTAGAATCGACAGCTGTGGATGGTTTATTTTTTCGTCTTCTCTTTGTTGCTGTACGCATTGCAGTTGAAGCCTTAGTTTTTGAAATTCCAGTTTCATCGTTTATTTGTTCTGGATTTGTTGAAATTTGTGGATTTACAATGATCGACTTAGCTTCGGAAGTCGATTTAGGTTGTACATCAGCTTTAGGAAGAAAATTGATTTGGGTTTGGGTTGCCATTGCTTGATTGAGAAGAAATTCTGTTTACAGAAGAAAAGAGAATAAAAAAGCAGAAACGAACGATCGTGTAAATTTTCGCGTTTGTCCTTGAGACGGAAGTTTTATTTTAACGTCCGTTAAAATAAAATATTATTAAACTTTTTCCTTTAAACTAATTTTCATTTCTAAGTTTTATGGATTTTTTTAAATTTTAGAAGATTTTTATTTCTAGATTATTAAACTATAATAAATAATTTGATATTAATTATTAAAAATGTAAATTTGTTAAATATTAAATATTAAACATTAATTACAAAATATCCATTATTAAAAGTTAATTATTAATTATTTAATATTAATTCATAATTATTTAATATTAATTATTAATTATTTAATATTAATTATCTTACTAAGTATTAATAACATTTATTAATTATAATTCATAAGTATTAGTTATAATTTACTAATTATTAATAATTAACTATAATAAATTATTAATATAAAAAATAAATATTGAATACAGATAATAATTAGTAATTCTAAATTATTTATTAGTAATAATTAATTGTGATAAATTATAAATAATCACCTCCGTATGTTATCATTTATAATTATTAATTATAAATTACCATTTATCTCTACTATTAATAAAGAAAATTCATTGAACCAATTTACTCGATGTATTTTCAAAATTCCAAAAATGTCCTTGCTTCCATTTACAATAATATAGCAGCCCGTGTACGAAGCATGGACTCATACTAATAAGTTATTAAGTAAGTATGTATAAACAATCGAAGATAACGATGATTAATATTAATATTAATAATAATTAATTATTAGATAATAATAATGAATAATAATTAATATTTTTCAAGAAAGCATTATATTTGTTAATTATTAATTATTAATTATCAAAAATCGGCAACGGACATTTATTACAACATGCATTTTGTGGCCGTTGTAAAATCGGCATCTATTATAACGAGCAAAAGAAAATAGTTGTCTTAGGCATCTATTACAACGGGCAAATACGGATGAAAACCGGTATCTATTACAACGGGCAAAAAACCGTTGTAATAGGCGTATATTACAACAGTCAAATTAAAAACGTTGTAATAGGTGTCTATTACAACGTGTAAAGTAAAAGAGTTGCTGAAAAGTGGTATCTATTTACAACAGGCTTGAAAAAACCATTGTAATAGGTTTCTATTATAATGGACATTTAAAGACCGTTGTAAAAACAACATTGTAATATGATATTTTTGTTGTAGTGATAGAAGAGAATTAAGGTTAAGTTGTTTCTACCTTTGAAAATTAGCAAAAGGATTAAGATTATCCTAAGAAAAGCCTTATGTAGAAGTGGCCAAGAGGTAACCATTCGTTTTTACCTCCATGAAAGGTCACCATGCATGTTTCCTCTCATGTATCTTGCTTTCCACCTAGGTCCGTATGAAAATGTCTTTTGCTATTTTGCCGAAATATCTTCGACCCTATGGCATCATCCTACGCCACTAAAATATTTTTTGTTTCTAATTAATTACACATTAATATTTTATGCAAGCACAATAAATTCTAACAACTTCTATCGAGTGAAAAAACTATTTACCGATAAAATGAATTTCGGCCACATTATCAATATTTTTTCATAGTGTTTATAAATATTTTTCAAAAACATGTTTACCGTCATTAGTTATTAATTAAAATGGAATTAACAAAGTTATAAAATTCATTTAATCACATTTAATCAAGATTCAAATATTCAAATAATTCAGATATATTTAAATATGAAGTATTCGAAATTTCGGGTCATCATATATCAACATCATTTTCTTGATATATCATGACTGGAAATATTTGAAGAGTTTGTGTTTTTGTATATATTGATTCTATACTCATAGTCACGAACACAGTCGTAACTGCAATTGATAAACGTTTCACTTAAGAAGTTCTACTTATAATTTTTTAATGTAATTGATTCATCATTTATATCATAATATAACAACTCAAATAATAGAAAATAAAACCATAAGTATATTTTATTACAAACAAAATTGTTTGCGGAGTAAATTTTACATAACAATTTACATAATTGCCCTTAGAGCACGCCCTTAACTCGATCACTAACATCCCAGATGAGACGACTTATAATCAGAATGTAATCATTGATTGTTGTGCAGCAGTGAATTTAGCCTTTGATTTATGTTTTCTACGAGTCCTATACGTTAGACCTCGGACCTAAATTTAGCAAATGTAAGAATAATAGAGAAAATATATAGAATAGAATGCAAGTAGAATAAGAATAAATAACACAAAGGTTTATAGTGGTTTGGCGTTTGCCTTGGTCCAATTTAGTATGAATTTATTTCGTTTCCAATTATTTCAGAGGTTATTACAATCAAAATCTAGAAATTAAATTTAAATTTGATATAGAAAAATGATAGAACCTCCACTTAATTAGTGAAAAATATTTGGATTCTCTTTTTTATTGGCATCTCTCTGTGTTTATAGTTGTAGTGGGATGAGTTAGTGTTTTAAGGTCAAGTTATAATTCTCTTCAAAAAAGTCATTCGAATTACCTCTTTTCAAGATCCCTAAATGACCAAGAAATAGTATGGATATTTTTGATTTAGCACTTATGATCGGTACTGATCGGTATCATAGGTCGATATCCACTGATGGACTTGCAATTTTCCATTTTCTTTTGCACTGGTGCATTTTTTATTGATCCATCATTGTTTTATACCTTAGCGGTTTTACAAACTCCAAGCAAAATATATGAAACTTTACTTTGACTAGAAGATTATACGGATCATTGCCAATCCATCCATAAATTCGTTCCGGTTGATGTACCTGGTTTTTTTTGTTTGCTTCTCTTTATATCTTATTTCATTTGATGTCTATGAGGTTTGTGTCTATTCTTTCATCGTTTTGAAGTTTAACATTATCGAATTATCGCATGTAAAAAATCATGCATAAATATCACAAATAACAGAAGGGTAGTTGAATTGTAGTAGCAGTAGTAGTAAATAAAACGATTAAAGATAAAGTGTTAGTTGTTAATGATTAAGATTTACCAGTTTAATTCAGTAACTGATCATTTTGGATTTAGTAGTTGAATTTTCACAGCATTCTATTGCACTAATAACATGATTTTCGTTTTATTTATTGAACATAAACACAGCCAAGAAAAAGAACTAAAGAAACCACAATATCAATAAAATATTCAAACAAACAATTTTCCTCTTTAAAACTGCTTCAACGCATCATGCCAGCCTGAGAAACTGGTGGCAGCAACGCTCCTTGTGCTTTCCTCTCCATGTTTAGTTCCCATCCTAATATTCAAAATTAAACCATATTGAAGTTCATACATATCTGAAAATAAATCAAAAATATTCAAATGATAGAACATATATTATACCTATTTTCATGTCATATCCTTTGTTTTCGAGCTCTCTGTACTCCTGGCACAGCGCACAGTATTCGCAGCAAAAGTGAAGGCAGCAGTCGTTGCATGGACTTGACTCCAGGTTGTATTGAGCTCTCATCTTGGAACGATAAGTACAAGAGTATATCCACTGACATCCAGTAAAATACAGCAGCAGGCCATACAGTGCTCCACTTGTGCCACATGCTTCATTAATCCAAATCCAATAATTGATTGTCATTTGCCTAATCATTTTTTCAAATTTAAATTCAAATATGTGAGAAGGAGAGCAGAGACGACTTACGGGTGGAACCTCTATCCACAATCTCCGCAACACGGCCGAACGTGATGCACGGGCACCAGAAAGTCATGCAGCCTGCATATATAGAAACATAGTATTAGAAGAATTCGTAGAATATTTTGACGGTTCGGACAGTGTTTGATTTATGGGGCATACTAAGGAGAAAAATGTAGAAACGATTGCTTACAGTTGCCAACATTATCGGAACATCCGCAGAGGCCGGTTGACCATTCGACTGGTGACTGGGGATTTGCTGGAGGTGGTGGTGCCACAGGAAAGCCCATTGCCGGCGCAGTTGGAGCATAGGTTTCTTTTGATGGATACATTGTTTGATTTTCTTGAACTTTGAATTGAGATGAAGAATGTTTTATGTTTTGGTTGCTTTATATATAAACTTATTACACTTATACATGGTTGTTCAATGCCTGTTAATTATTATTATTTGCTTTTGTTTGGACGTTTTCAGCATTAGTGTTTCGGATCTCGTGCTTTGTTTGAAGTTGGAGTAGTGCAGGGACAAACAAATTGGACTCTTTTAACTGTGATTTGACGGTCAGGATTCTATAACGTGTATGATGTCAATAAGAGAAGACGCAGTTCTTCTAAGTTTTCGTGATCGGTATCCATGTTTATAGAATGTGGGCACATAGGAAAATACAGGTACAGGGTAGCATTTGTTGACCGTTGACTAGTTCAATTTTAAGGCTGCTGAACACGATATGTAAGTGGACTTCCCTACGCGTATTTTGTCTGAGTAGTATCATATGTCACGTTTGTGCAATGATAGCCGCCTAGTGGCCAATTTTTTAACGCAATATTTGATCTGGTCGTGTGAGTTTACATTTTACAAGATGCAATGTTGCTGTTGGTTCAACCAAACGTTGAAAATCTAAAAAGTCTACATTCAACGCAAGGAATTGCACAACCCACGGCTCAAACGTAACTCTCAACTTTTGTGAATAGAGATTTTTTTTTGGTGCTTTTCAAACCAAACAATGTCTCAGTGATCAAATACATTAAAATGTGTTCGTACTCCTCATCAATCCATTTCCGTTCAAACTTTGCATTTATCGATCTTCTTCGCATGAGATCAAGAAAACTCACTTTTATAATCTTTTTTTGATTTTATTTACTACCATTAATGCTTGCATTTGAATAATGTTGTGATATTTACTGAGCGGGGATTTGTTGGGAATTATCAATTGCGCTGCTTTTTTTTTTGTTTCCATCAAGCATGTAGCAATCCTAGCTTCCAATGGATTGTGTTGATTTGAGATACTCATCTGCTGGTGCTTAAATGTTTAAATCTTCTATCATATCTCATTTTCGCCAACAAGGTATTTGTTGAAATGACTAGCTTATTGCAATTCTTCTTTTATTGCTTTCCTATATGCCAATGGTTCACATGCGGCATTTGGGCAACGATTTACAATTAAGAAGTGGATTGGTACTAATGGATTTGAGAAATAGCGTTGAAAGACGAAATCAATTTTGAAAAGGAACTAGGTTCATGAGGTAGCATTTGATACTTAGTTTCTACTTGAGGATATCTCAAATGTTAAAAATAGAAAAAAAGGAAGTACGAGGATTTACCAACTTCAGCTTGCTATGAAGAGAATGTAATGTTTGAATTTAGCTGTGAGATGACTGCTAAATGAATTAAGGATGACAATTTGGAAGAGCTGAAATTTTTGCTAACTAATCGACTAAACCCGTTTCAGGCATTTTTCACCAATAAACCGAAGGAGAGAATTTCATCGTAGGTCTCCTTAGATACCTTTGATGAGTTCCTAACAAAAAGGAAGTTGGTATATTTTAAAATCAAGGAAGAGAAGAAAGCCATACTCTGTTGTTTTTTCTACTGGACCAGTAATGTTACGATCCGCCCTTTCAGAGCCGGCCCAGATAAAATGCTGCCCAAGCCCAATTTTGCTGGAAAAAACAAGTTGCCCCCTCCAATTTTTGAAGAAAAAAGGCCCCTTGTCCAGAGTCAAACCCATCTCTAGATACACAAAGGTCAATGAACCAACTATACAACTGCTATTGTAAATATTTTTTATATGATCTCTATATGGATGACATTAATGTTTTAGGTTGCCCTTGACCAGGGGTTGTCCCAACCCACGGGCTTGGTGCGCTTCCCCTGGGGTCGGGCCTGGCCCTTTGTAACATCATTACGTCACTAATCCATACATACAAACATTCAGACTTCATAAATATAATCGATGACACTTCGTTAAGGAAAGTAGTTAAACAACATAGACATCAATCACATACGCAAATATAGCAAATCTCACGGTGGAATAAATAAAATATAATATCAAAATAAACATGTAATATACTAAGTGCATATCATATAAAAGAGATAGAAGATTTAATATCATAATACATCCTGCAAATGATACATCAAATCTCGTATACAATATGTCTCAAAATGAGTATAGCCTAACGTGTTAATAACTCAAAAATGCTACATAGACAAAATCATAATGATAAATAACTATGACTCTATAACTCACCTTCAACTAGCAGAATGCCCACCTCTAAGTCAACATACTCAAGGAATAGATGAAAAAAGAGACAACAAAGAGAGGATATGTAACACCTCGTAAAACAAGCGGTAATTAATGAATAACTAATAAGGCTATCACGATCAACTTTTTTGTACGATTTAAACTGACATTTTAACCATACTTTTCCAGTCCAAATTGCATGGAAAGACGGATAATTAAGAAAAGAAAGTAGAAAGAAGGTAGAAAGAAGATAGAAAAAATACCAAGCAACACAAAATCTCTAAGTGGAAACAAATAACTTATAATATAGAACAAATCTTTATATAAAACCAAACTGTAACTTATACATATAAGACATCAATCAGAGCATACTAACCTATTCAGTACGGACAATTATAACACATGTCCTCACACTTGCTGATAAACACAATTACAATGCAACAGAAATATGATCGTCTACGTGAATACGTCTCTGGGCTTCCAACTCCTTTCCTGAAGCTCCAATTATCCATCTAAATCTGGAAATATGCTCGGTCTGAGCCGAGCATATAGAAAAACCACGCCCGGGTCAGTCTGGTAAAGCCAGCGTGAGAATTTAAATCAACAAGAAATTTATGCATTATAACTTTTAAAATTATTTTAAAATCAAAGGTATCTTATAAGATCACGCCACACATAATCACGACGAGTTTTTCCCTTACGATAACCAAAATATTTTATAGAAAATTCAACGATATTATAATAGTGTTAAGTACAAGTACTTATTCAAATAGCCGAAATTGTTATATTAATTAAATGCTAGCATAATAGGCTCTACAACCAAACCGTAAAGGCACGTATTGAAGAATGGATTTCCATACAATGACTAGGCACTGGGTACCACCTATTACAGTACAACTCTAGAAAAATGTACCGAGGACCTCATCGAGATCCTCTCAACACAAGATCGGTCTACCCTAACCTGGATAGTACCGAATATGCTATCACCCCGAGTGTTCCTATCCATATTGAGCTCTTCCCTTGCACCGTACTTATAATTTTCGAGGGTATCTAGAAAGGTGATAAACATACCCTAATTGGGTGCGACCCACTTAGCATTGGTGCATCTCCCCTTATTTTTAGTCATTCCTAGTTGATGAGGCTTGAGGCTACGATTACCATTTTAAGGAATTTTCACTTAGAATGCTCATTGTCCTCAATGACAATGTGCTGAAAGCATTCATCCATACAAGTCTGTTCTGGTCTGAGTGAAACCGTAGGCACTATTCCTACTACATCCATTTTGGAATCATCCTTAGGATCAGTAGCGATTAGCCCTTGCACTTCAATTCTCCATCTTCGATTCCATGCTATTGTTTTCACTTCGAAAAACATATTCATTGGATCGTAATGGTTTTCGGATAACTTATCTGATCCCGGTCTCTTCGAAAACAACGTTTGATATTTCCAGTAAACTCAACCCCAATTGTTTAGAATATAAACATACGAAAATAAGATCAGAGATCATCTCCTAACCGTTAGTGGATGGATTTCTTTATAATCATCCTAGAAGAACGAAACGAGTTTATACGTACAGTATAGCACCTCGAACGGTAACTGTACCATATAATTCCCGTGCTTCTCCTAGATATTTCCAAAGTTACGTTTTGGTTTAGATTTTGATAGTCGGTTATTTAACTATCAAATAAACAGTCGTTCAACCAAAGATTTCATTTCCCACTGAGATCATTGAGCCTTATTAAATTTAATTTCAATAAATTAAATCTCTTTTTATCAAAAAGGTATATGCTTATCACACCAGAATAAGTATATTCTCAGATCATCCCTTTAAAAAATACTTGAAAACTTTAAAGAAATATATAGATATAAGTATATTTGGAAAGTGCCATTTGGTATTGACCATGGATGGCAGCTCGATGGTTGCATTTCTATCCTAGAAAAATCAAACTTAACTTAGGCAATCTTTACCTCCCGATTCTGCCATGAAATTAAACCATTACTTACTGAAATCTTTTATTTCCATAATTATCTCAAAATAATGCTTATAAAGTTTCTATAATAATTTCCAAATTAAATTTAGGCAACACTCTTTAAATAAAAGTTATTATATAAAAAAATATTAATATTGAATAAATTTTCTTTTGAAATAATAATACTAATTTATCCTTAGATAGTAATTTACTTTAAAACAAATCATTGTAAGATAATTTTGGTAGTTTAAAATATACTTTAAACATTTTAAATAATTAAATATCTTTGAAACCATAATTAAAATACTTTTAAATAACTCCTTTAAGAATCATAGAATAAATATCCTTAAACAATCCTGGATTTCAAATATCAACTTCAATTTGAAAAGCGGCTTATTAATTCCAATGGTACTTAATCAAGTTACCATTGATCCTATAACAATCCAGAATAGCAAATTCAGATATTCACAACAATCAATTCAACGTCATATTGCGCAATATAATTATCAAGGTAATAAATAGATGTTCGTACAAATATAATAGCAGAACATGGTTTTATTTCTGCTAGTCAATATCCAAATACATAGATATTCAGTAATAATGGCAGAACGGTGATTTATTCTGACAACATGGTCCAATTAATTTAATTAGCGGAATGAGTGTTTCATTCCGCTAAACAGATCTCAAAACATCATAATTAACTTGAATTAACTCATCGTTATCTTTGTCTGGGAAAATAACGTCAATGGTCAGATCATATAAATTTAAACGATGTTATTTGTTTAAATCTGGTAATTTAATATATATCCGTTTTAACATACCATAATTTCTCGCTTATTCAAACTTGACAACAGATTATACGACAACGTTGTGTTTGATGATATGAACCCACTGCAAAATGTTTCACGTCAATCGGGTTTTGTATGCATTAGTTATGACCATTTAAAATTTACAAAATATAAATATAAATTAACATTTTAATTTTAAACCCCCCCTTCATTCTTTTCCTTTTAGGGAGGAAGCCCATCCCAAATCCACCAGGTTTGATTCACCTTTCTCTTCCCCAAAATTTCCTCCAATTCCCAATTGAAAATAAAAAAACCCAAATCACAGCCTCGCCACTTCGATCTCTCCTTACTCTCCTCCTTAATCAACCCTATCATCCACGCGCACTACTCAAGCCCAAGCCAAACCCTTGCAGCACACCTTCCAAGATTCGATCACCTTCCCAACCCCGGAGTCTCCCTTGTGAGCGCTTGCACGTGCACACGTGCATTCCTTCGTCGATCAACGAACCGTAACCGCCAGCAAACCTCCCTCGCCATGATCGTTCCTTCACACCCATTCCCTTCACTCCTTTGTCGCTTAAACGAAATCAACCTTCCACACAAACATCCTCCCCTAAAACTTCTTGTAACCATGGTCGAAGAAAACGAGTTTGCCATGCCACAACTAGGCACTAGTGCCTACGCCACCTATACTGCCGTAAAACCCATCCCTAGCATCGCCTCCGTGCCAACTGCGACTGAGTCCGGTCACTTCCTCAATCCCCTGCACCTCGTTCCTCACATCTCCATAAACCAATGCCCGTAACCCTACTTTGATCTATCCCCACCACTCCAAAGCGAAAAGCGAAAATTGACCATGGTGAACTCCTCAACCATGACGTAGCGCTCCTCCTCCGCCCAGCCTCGCCTCCCCCTCATCGACGACTTCACCAGAAATTTATTTTTAAATGATTTCTGATCATCTCTCGATTTCTCAATATTCAAGCTGCTAGAAAAAAATTTCTTCGCTAAAATTCATATTTTAGACAGCGTCGTGATGGCATACTTGATTCGAGCATATTGAAATTTGATAAAAACTTTGGCCATTCATTGTAATTTGAAAATTTTCTCAATATATATGATGAGCAGGCTTCGAACTATTTTTAATCTAATCTATGCTCAAAAAAAAGTTTTACTAGTTTCATCGTTGGCAAATTCAAATTAGATTGGAAGAAAAAGATTTTTGAAACTGGGCATGTATGAAATCTTAACTCTGTTAACATGATAGAATAATGTTTTAAACACTTCCAGGCATCTCAAAATTTATACCCTTACCTTAAATATTTTGAAATCCTTGCAAACTTTCAGTCTATTCTTAGTCTTTGATCTCGAATCTTGCAATGTTACCTTCCCTTTTGAAATGTGAAATAACAGGATGTTTTACTCACTTTGTTTTGCAGAGTTTTTGTTTTACAGAGTATCTTTTGTTACAGGGTATTGGTTACGAGCTTTTGAAATCTGATGCTAAAACACACACCCCTATATATACACATTTAGGTAAGACAAAATGATGCATAGGTACAAAATTTTGGGGCATAAGAATATTTGTAGGCATGTACAAGGTTTTTCTTTTGAACGGATTTGATCTACAAGATTTTGGATAGTTTGACATTGAGGTGTTGGTGGCTGAAATAAAGTCGAGGTGGAATATGGTTTTTAGTTTCTCACATTTCCTTGACCCGACCTTTGCACCTGTTTATCATTCCATATGACTTGTAAATTTGCTTGCAAAGTTTATGATCAGGAATGCTCTCTTGTCTATATTTTTACTTGTTTACTTTTTGTTATTTTATCTTTTATTTTCTTGGTTAACTTTTTTTTGATTTATAACATGCTTCCATATATATTTTGAAAACAATTTGTAAAGTGGTATTATATAAAACAAATTTAAGTCTTCATATTTATATTTATTCCTGTTTATATAACTCAAAGCAATAATGTTTTGCTATTCTATTTTTATAAAAATAACATTTTTGTTGACACTTCTTATAAAAGATTTCTTATTAAAATGGTTTAAATGATTTTATAAATTTATCATATTCATCATATAATATCTTCATATAGTTTTCATCTTTCATTTACCATTTATATATTGTTTTTAACATGCTATTTTTATTTAGTTTGTAAGTATTTCATATTTATTTTTGAACATACATATATATACACATAAGAAAAACCAAATTTAAAACTCTTTTCTATTTATACTACATTATATCTTCATATGCCATATTCATTTCTATTCTTCATGGACTACTTTTATTCATTTTATATTAATTTAATTTGTTTACTTTTTATATATGAATTATATTGTTGTTATAATATATATAAATTCTATTCTTATAATATATATAAGAAATTCCATTTTAATCAATTTTCTATTTTATAAATAAAATATGGAAAATTTAAAATATTATCTGGATTAAAATCTATTTATTTTCACCAATTTTTGTTTATCGGGTTTTTTATTTTGATTAAAAGACCGTACTAATATTTAAAATAAAGATTCATAACTCAAGACGACAAAAATATTGGGTCGTTACAAAGGCGTAAAAATGGAATTTGAGAAAATATTGGAATTTGACTACCAAACTTGCACCATCATGTTCATGACGATTTTCTGAGTAACTTTTCTATTTGAAGTTTTATGATAGGAGTTCAAATGAAAAGTTATCTGCGTTTGAAGTTTTCCAAATGAAAATAGTTAAAATGAAAAAATAGAAAATAGATAATAATAAATGCAAAACCCCACCAGTCGACCCCCTCCTTGGGTCGGTCGATCGCTAGCTGTCGACTGCCTATAAGGGAGCGGTCGACCAATCTTGAAGTGGTGGCTGGAGTTAAACCTTGACCGAACAGTCCAGATTTAATTATTTTAATCTAACCAATACGATTGATCTGAACGCCTATAAATATAGGACTAAACTCTCACTTCTCTTCTTATATTTTCTGATCAAAGCAGTGGAGCACTACCATTTTTCCTTCTCCACTATTTCTAGAACTTATAAAATATTATATATATGCGTATACACAAAAAAAAATTGGAGAAGGGTGGAAAATAAAAGAGAAGAAGAGAAGAACGAATCAATGTCGCAAAAGAAAAAGGTAATTTTCATTATTATAAATCTATATTCCCCTTAATTTCAAATCTCTTCTTAGATCTGTAGTTCTAATAGTATGTATATACCCTTTTATATATATTCTTTTGGATTGGAAAGGGGAAGGAGTCAAATCAAAGAAATTGATTTAGATTTGGGTGATTTTGTAAATCTGAGTTGTAGGCTTAAAACAAACATATTTAGTTGAAACATTGCCTGCATACTCGATAAGTTAGGTAATCGGAATAAAGTACACACCCCAATTTGGAAATTTGGAAATCAGTCCTAAAATTTTGTTTAAGTTGAATGTTGATGAAGTTGTAATATTTATTCCAAATTTATAATTGGGTTTTAAAAGTTAGCACTAGTTTAGACTACCCTAATTTGACTTGGAATGTGAATTTCTATATTTTAATTTATTGCGAGCAGGGTATAATTTAGTTGTATTTATTTCCGTGTAATTTCCATAAATTATCTAATTCCACATATGCATAAAAAGTACATTGTTTGAAATGATAAGGAGCATACCACAAAGAAAGAGATGTGTAAAGTAGAGACGTTCTTCCCCATAGATTGCACTGTCTATTTCAATAAAGAACAAAAATAATTCTTTGTAATTTGAAATGAAGCAAATGTCTTAGTTTTGGATAAATTATGAAATGTTATAACAATAATCCTTTTTTGGAAGGATAACTCTAGTATATTAAAATGTGGAAATAAATATTCTGGTTTAGGAATTAACAGTTATAAATGGGGACATATGCATGCACACACACATATAACCGCCCTTACCTATATATATATATATATATATATATATATATATATATCGTACTATACGTCGATATTTGCACTAGTTATAATTAGGATGTCTAGTTATAAATAGTGGCGTAAATTATAGAATTAGGAGGTGTAGATGGAAAGCGATAATAACTCCCAAATTAATAGGGCCATAAATGTGCTGTTAATAGGGAGTAATAGGAATTAAATAGGGATGTAAATGTCTTTAAGGAGACTGATTGAAGAATTTAATATGTCGTTTACGGGACAATGAAATAGGCATAATAGATTGAATTAGAACAAGTAAATAAATATTACTAAAGATTATCGAATTAGATTAATGATGACCATTTATTAAGGACAACTGACAATTATGGAATATAGTAAATAAACGTATAAGATAGGAATTAAATATCATAAGGTGGCATAATTTTCACAATGTGAAATTATATATCCTTAACTATATGTTTAAAACAAGCATAAGTTAGTGGGTCTAGCCCAACATTTAGACTTAGGATGATTGGTTTGGCATAGTTGGTTGGTATGCGAGGCCAGTAGAGTAATACAAGAGAGATTTTGCCTTCATATAAAGGCCACCACCAATTGTATATTCTTACTACTGATGTGTGACATCTCTAAGCATAGGACCCATGCACATGGATATGCAGTTGGTATAGGTGGAGGAAAATATACTAAGGGTTCACCTTGGATTTGAAGTATTAAAAGGCCTAGTACTTTTAGAAAAATGGGGTCTGCCTCATCTCTAATAAGAGGTATTAAAGTAACTAAAAGGGGCATTAAGTAAGTAAAAGGAGCATTTTCCCTGACTTATATTAGGTTAGTCTAAACGGGATTTCAACCGTGGAAGGCCGACGGGCTATGTCAGTATTATTGTTGGATTGATATTTAGTAATGTAGGACTGGCATATAGGTTATGACCACCAGCGGTCCCTAGCGGTCGGTAACAAAGACTTGGGTTATGCACCAATGGATTTCACTTCCTATTAATGTAGAATCTATATGGGATACGCATGAACCTCAAAGTTTAATTACTTAGTTGTTTAATCGTCGGAGGTGGGCTAGTTAATACTTAGATGAGTCTTTGAGATGCATTAGTAATACGATAGTTATAATATAAAGTCACATCTAGGGGTCATCGGTCTCTATAGCCAGAGTCGACATAACTAGCGATTACATTACGGAGGGCTTGCTTTGGGACTGAGGTATTAAATGACTGTTGAGTCTATCTTCTTCCTATTTAAGAAGTATTAAATGGCCATTGTTTTTTGGTAGTACAACATTTTGATATATATGTATGTAGGAAATATATATATATATATATATATATATATATATATATAGTTATACCTTGGAGATGGTTGGACATATCGAACGCACATAGGATTGAATGGATTAGCTATAAATAATAGGCATAATAATTATATGAAAATCAATATGCATTAATTAATGTCATGGGTAAAGCTTGTAATTTCCAATCACCAGAACATTGTTTTGACCCCCTCCTCGTTACAGCCCATATGATATATTTAGAGGGACAGGCTGCTGGTGTAAGATGGGAACCGCGGTTGATGGAGTCTTCTCTTTCATGCTCGAAACTGAAAAGACGACTAGATATCCAAGGTATAATATTGATTCCATGTTAGTAACCTTAGTCGGTATATATGTTCTATTAGATTTTTCTATTCTGCCGTGAGTTTATATTGATCATCTCTCTCTTATATGTTTATTTTTATTATTGGTTACCAAAACAACGATCTGTATCCCAAGGGACTTGGGTTTTGATTTTTTTAAAAAATTCAATCCCATTAAAGTATGGGTTGTTATATTTGGTATCAGAGCTTATGTTATTTGATTAAAGGAATTAGGATACACCGAAAGAGCGTATTTGTATTTTTACCTATAAATATATGTATATTATACACCATAACTCTATAAATTTTGACTACAGAAGTAGTTGCGATCATATTTCGAAAGGATGGATGAGACAACCATGAGTTGGGCCGATAAATAGAGTTAAATTTATATACTTTCCCCAATTACCCCATGGAGCATTGAATGTACCTAAGATGTTGACCAAGAAGAGCATGAAGCTTGACATATAGAAGTATCCCAAAGGCTGGATGGTTCTTGGCTCCTTTATTTGGCCTAAGCTGCCCTATGATTGTGATTTCAATGTATTGCCGATTGACGACGTACATTTCATCCAGACAAATATGATGTAAGAAATTATCTATTGCAAGATCTGAAAGCAAGATGCGAAGAAAGATTGGGTAAGTTCCTGCAAGAAGGTTCGCATTAACTACAACAAAGATGATAGCCAAATTTTTGATAAGAAGAGTTAAGGAGGAATAGAAAAAAGAAAAGTCCAAAAGAAAGGACAATAAAGTCTATTTCTTAGTCTAATCCTATGTGAGAATTTGACAAAAAGCATTCTGAAAATTTCTCGAAGAAGTTCCTCAAAACGTTTTGAATGGGTTTTTCAAAGCATTTATTGGGAAGTTGTTTTGAAAAAACAAGAAAATTTTGAATTTCTTAATTTAAAATTGGTTGAGTCAATAATTTTCAATTTAAAGGTTTTTTAAAAAGGGATTTTCGTTTTAATAAATGGAAAATAGAGTGTAGGTTTGGCTCGATGACTTTTCTATTTTTGAAAATTTTGAAGGTTCCATTATCTATGATGATCTTATGAGGCACTGTGAACCTATAAATAATATTTTTTGTTATGAAGTTAATTACCTTCTTCTTTGTGATCATGGTAAGCAGTTCCACTTTTGCCCATTTCATAGAGTAATCCACTACAACGATAACATATTTTGGCTTCTCCCTTTGTTATTAATATCACACCGATAATATCAATTCCCCAAATTTCAAATGGCCATGGACTAACCATCTGCGTAAGTTCCGTCGATGGGGCTCTTGGAATCTTCGCAATTCTCTATCACCGATTGCATCGGTTGGTGCAGTCAACGGCATTCCGGTTTATCATCTGTTAGAAATATCTATAATGAAGTACTTTTTTGGCCAAACTCTGCCCCCCGGTGTGATTGCTACAGCTATCCTCATGGATTTCCATAGGGATCTTCTTAGCCTCATCCTTGGTTACACACCGAAGCATGGGCGTAAAGAATCCTTTTATGTACAGTACTCCGTCTAGCATCATGAATCACGATGCTTTTCAGAGGAGTTTCTTCCATTTGATCCTGTCTCTTGGTAGAGTTCCGTTGATCAAGTGGTCTTTGATTGGGTCATCCATGAATCGTCCTCCTCTATGGTCTCAAAATCCAATCGACGTCCATCAGATGATAATAGGAGTTGTTATAACTTCCACTGGAACTAATCCTATTAGCTATATGCTTCCCCAGAGCTAGCTAGCTTAGCTAATGAATTAGCCTTCATGTTCTCCTCTATAAGGACATGTGCTATCGTATAGTGCTCTATGTCTTCAAGTAGATCCAACGCCTTTAATAGGTAAGGGGCTAGTCTTGGTCTCTTGTCCTGATACTCCTTCCTAATTTGGCAAACCACCAGCTGGGAATCATGAAATATGTGTAGTGTTTTCATCCCCAGTTCCTTTCTATCCTAAATCCTGTGATTAAAGCCTCTGTTGAGCTTTGTCATTAGTTCTAGGAAATTCCAACTTCAATGCGTAACAGATTGATCATCCTTTTAGCGTTTCAAATACTACTCTTGCCCTCGAGCTATATTCGCTTGAAGCACTATCGATAAATAGCTTCGAATGTGGAACTGCAACCGCAACATCTTCTTCTATCTCATTTTCTCGTGCGGTAAACTCGATGATGAAATCTGTCAATTAATGCATGCCCGTTTAACCATCTCCTTGAATGGTAAGTGATATTATACTAGATCAACTCAATGTTCCATTTCAGAAACCTTCCTGAGGTCTTGAGTCGGCATAGTACCTGCTTCGGTGGCTGATTCGTCAATACTTTGATTAGATGAGCTTGAAAATATGATCGTAGCTTTCTAGATGCAGTCAATAATTAGTATGCGAGTTTTTCCAATATCGGATAGTTCTTTTCAACTCCTGTAAAGCACTTTTTGATATAATATATTGGCATTTGAATTCTCGCCTCCTTATGTACCAGTGCTGCGATTAGTGCATGAGAAAACACTACCAAATTGACGAATAAGTCTTCCCCATCCAGTGGTTTGGACAAGATTGGTGGTGTCTACATGTACCTTAATGACTCTTCAAAGGCATTTTGGCAATCTTGATTCTATTAAAAAAAAATCCCTTCTTGAAGGCATGACGAAGGGTATACACTTATCAATGGCCCTCGAGATGAACCGAATTAATTCAGTGGTCTTCCCATTCAAGCTTTATAGCTCCATCTTCGTAGTTGGGGTTGTTACATTCCTCAAGACATCAATCTACTCTGGATTGGCCTTAATGCCTTGTGATTTACAGCGAACCCCGAAAATTTTCCTGATGCTACTCCGAAGGAACATTTCAACGGATTCAGCTTCATTCTGTATTTCCATAAAACTTTGAACATCTCCAAAAGGTCATCTAGATGGTTCTAAGATACTCATGATTTCACAACCATGTCGTCCTTGCATACTTCCATTGTCCTATCGATTTGATTCTTAAACATAGAATTTACCAATCTCTGGTACGTAGCTCCGGCGTTCTTCAAACCGAACGACATAACTTGAGGGTAGTATAGTCCCAAATCTGTTATGAAGAAAATACTTTCCTAGTCTAGTATATGCATCAGAATCTGGTTATAGCTCGAATAAGAATCTATAAATGAAAGAAACTCATGTCCTACAGTCCCGTCCACTAGTTGGTCAATCCTACAACAAGGAAAGCTGTCGTTCTAGCACGTCTTATTGAAATTCGAGTAGTTGATACACGTTCGCCATTTACTATTTGATTTCTTGACCAACACGTGGTTGTATACCAAATTGGGATATAGAGCTCTGTGGATAAAGCTATTTTCCATTAGCTTATCCACTTCTTCCTTTAATGCAGCGGATCGCTTCATACCCAAACTACGCCTTTTCTGCTTTACTGGTCTGAAATTTGGATATTTAGTGTGTGGCACACTATCTCCGACGACATCCCACATATATTCGAATGTGTCCAAGCAAATACATCCATATTTCCTTGGAGAAAATTCACCTATTCCTTTCTTTGTTAGCGTTGAGCTAAGATTCAATCTTCAAGACCCGAGTAGGATTATCCTATCGATTGGAAGATTCACCATCAACTCTGCTGGTGCTGGTCGCCTTTCCCCTAACTTCTTTCTAGGATCCACAGCCTTATCTAACTGGCTATGATTCCTGAGCTAAGGTCATGTTTTGGTTTCTTTGCTTACAAATCCTGAATGTGAAGATTTTTTTCTGCATTCTTACCTTTCTCACGTCGTTTCACTTCTCTTATTCTGCAATGTAGCATCCTCTTACAGCGCTCTCTTTACCTTTTACTGCTCCGAATTTTTTTTTCATGGGGAATTCCATCACTAAACACCAAGGCACCAGTATTGTTCTAAATTCAACGTGGGACAATTGGTCCAAGAAGGCGTTATATGCCGAATATTCATCTGCTGTAACGAACGTATGAATCTGTACTATCCTATAATCTCCTTCATCTAATTCCATAGGCAAATCTATCTTCCTAATTGGTTGTTTTTCTTCCCTTGTAAACCTTGAATCTTGGTTTTGCAAACTGTAGCCTCCTTCATGTTGATCTTCATTTGATCGAATGTTCCCCTGAACAGTATATTCATTGAACTCCCAGTTTACCAAGACTTGATGTACAGTTGCTGGTCCAATTCCTACAGTTATCACCATGGGGTTGAAAGTTGGTGCTACTCTAGCACCACCTCTATTTTTGAATATAGTATCATCAGTTATTATCCTGCTTGGACGGAGCTCCGTCTTCTAAAGCAAAGCAACCCTCTTACTGTACGCGCTTTAGCAAGCTCGTGTACCATTCCATTTTCCTCTAGCTTTTCTCTATTGGATGAGGTACTCTAGTTATAGTGTTGATAATAAACTTCCATAGTTTCATCTGGGCCTCTCTCTATTTTGTTTGGATTGATTCCCTTAGGCAAGTGGACCCGAGATTCTTGGGACTTGAGAACCTTCCCGCGGTTCCTTGATGTACTGTTGGAGCTTATTTTTTCTTATTAGTTCTTCAATGAGATCTATCAAATGCAGGCACTCATTCGTGTTATGTCCATGAGTTTCATGGAAACGAAAAAAATTTCCTAAGTGCATTTCCCAGTTAATTACCTAGCTCTTGGGCAGCTTTTTATATCATTCTTTCCTTGAGTTGCTAGGTATATGTTTTCCAACGTATCGTTTAGAGGATTGTAATCTTCCAATTTCATATTTCTTAGGCGTTTCTTGTTCTCGTTACGCCTACTGCCGGTGCCTTAATTCCATTTCTTTTGGTTACTAGGGTTTCCATCATTAGTTACCACATTACTTATGCTGTCTCCAAATTGTTTTACTGCTAAGTTGCTCTAGATAACCTCCTTTGATTATCCGTCATCGGCATTTCCCGAATCTAGAATTGCTTCTTCCAAGTGTAAAAACTGATTACCTTTCCAATGTAACTCCTCCATGGTTATAGGTTGCTACATCTTCAGCCATCCATCGAAATCTATGTCTAGGTGTATGTGTCGGACCAATGTAATAAGTGCCAGATCCTCCTTCAGATTACTTACTTCTATAACAGCAATGTTGAATCGATTCAAGAACACTTTTAGTGACTCCTTAGGTCATTAAGATAAGCTTGATAAGGAAATCACATTCTCAAGCCGAGCGATAAAAAGTCAGAACTGTTCCAAGAAATTTCTTGCTAACTCATCAAAGATTGATACAGATATCAGTGTAATCCTAGAGAAACACATCGATGCAACTCCTTGCAAGAAAATAGGGAAACACTTACATTGGACATCATCTATCACCCTGGTACCATCCATGGCCATTCAAACTTGAGTAAATGTTGCCATGGATTGGTAGTTTTGTTGTATGATGGCATAGCTGACATCGTAAACTTCCAAGGATACTCTTCTCTCGGGATATTCTCTGTAAAGGGAGTCCGACTTGGTGCGAAGCCCAATCCTTATTTTTTTCTACCTTTGCTTTCCTCGAACAACCATTCAACCATGTTTGTTATGTATTCCTTGTTGGCATGGTATTTCAAAGGACAAACGTCAGGGACTTCACCGAGTGTTTGGCTCTGCAAACGATCTCAGTTTGCCCAAAGACGTCTACGCTCTCCAGTTTTTAGGAGAACCAATCTCATGCTATTTCATTAATGCTCAGTTGGTTTTACTGCAGTTGTTTGAACTCCAGTTCCATTGGCTGCAACGTCCAGCTCGTAATCATCACCATCAAGCTCTAGGTCCTCCTTAAAATCAGATAAGTGCAAAGCTTCAGCTTCCTACCCTCCCAAACCTCCAGAGTTCCTCTCTGCATCGAGTTAAATCCTTTTGGTATCGGGTGGTGTTCTTTTAGGGGGAGTGTGATGACTTCCTCCGGCAACTCCTTCCGCTACTTCAGCATTAACTTCCTTCTGTTTTTGCTTCTCATTTCAGTTATTTTGACCAAAAATGAACGAGTTTTCTTCTTCGAGGCTGAAAAGAGATGCTTCTCCCATATTCCTCCCAGTCCTTTGTAGTTGCTAGTTTAGCAGAGCCTCATCTTATCCATCAAAGCTTTATGATTATCTACCCTCTTCTGGTTCAACTCCTACATCGTCATATCAAGCTCATCCCTTGTAACCACATTCTATGGGTGGATGAGCTTGGTATGAGCAGTTGGTTTCCAACTTCATTATGGCGAGTATTCTCTTCATCTCCACTAACCACCATTCCTTATGATCTTCCTCTTCTGGGAGCCATTAACTTCGAATAGCTAGTTTCTTAAGCAAAACTTATGGATCTAACCAGTGGACTTCTTAAAATCCAAAATAGTAAGCTAGATCTGACCTTAAGTTGGATTTCTTAGTGAAAACACCAAAATATTAAGCCCAAAAGTGCCACAGCACCTAAAGATAGCATGTTGTGGAATTAGATCTAGTAGAAACAACAATAAAGTAAGGAATGCACAAGAATTTCTAGAGTGGTTCGGCAATCTTTGGCTTACGTCACTGTTATCTTTATTGGTTATTTGTTTTAAAGAGAGTTTGAGAGAATTTCGAGTCACAAGTACAAAAGATTAACAGGTTCTTAAGCCTAGAACTACCAAGAGTATCTGCCTTGGTGATTATGGAGAAGAGAGATAGGAGATAAAGAAGGAGAATGGTCAAAAAGATCCTTATTTAGTTGCCATAGGGTTGATATTTATATAGGAAGTTTCTCTACAGATCTATAAGCCCATGAAATCCAAAGTTCAGATGCAAGCCTAGAGGTGTAGAAGAGAGCACTTCGACCCAAATACTAGAAAGGACCACTCGGTACCAAGAAGATTTTTGGGGTGAAAACACTCGCCTTCCTTGCTTTGTCCTCCTATCTCCTGCTTTGTTGTATTCCAAGCTCATTTCCATAAAGTTCGGGTTGTATTCGATAGTTTCTTTAATATTTGTTGCCTTATCCTACTTTCTGTGCTTTCTTCACATCAATATTTAGAGTCGCTTGTCTATCCCTTGAGAAAGGCACTTTGCAATGATTACTTGAAGAAGTATGTTGAACACAATTGGTTTTCGAAGGCCAAACTGGTAAGGAAAATCTCTCGATACCAAGAGGTATCTCTTGGTACCGAGGTGTCCATTTTATTCCCTCCTTGTGAAACTTCCTAAACTTCATTTCCTGATGTTGGTTTACAAATGCTAATTGGAATTGAAATTGGTTTGGTTTTGAAATCTATTAAACGACCAATCAGTGTAATAATTACGAAAGTTATTAAAGAAACCGGAATCGGTTATGGAAATACTCTCTGTCTAAACCGAAAACCACTTTAATAACTTTACGTGAAGTGTGATCCAGAATGAAGCGGTTGGAATGATGTACGTGACGACTGAAGAAAGAGAACGATAATGGATAGCCTTGACACTTGTGTCAAATTGGAAATGACTAAAACAGGAGCTGTGCCAGGCCAAATGGGGTTAGCCACCTCGAGCGAACACAATTCTTCGTAAACTACTCATTACTTGTTATTGATTGGTGTGCACTCTCGAATTTTGGGAGTGTTGTTTCGCGGTGTTACGATCGTTGCGGCGATGCGTTCTCGCTAGTTCAGATCAAGCAAACGGTAGTTTCACTACCTTGGGTATTGCCTCATGTGCCTTGTCATACTTGTATCCCTATACGCGACCACTACGAATTTGTTTTGTGTTATACCTATGGAGTACTCCCTGATATCCCACTAGTTTACGGTGGAGTTTACAGTGCTGTATAGACTATGACACTTATATAAAATGTGTTAAGGGGGATAATGGTAACGTCTTAACACTATTTTGATACTTTATATTACTGATAGACATTATCTACTTAGCGTATATTACTATATAGTAGATAGTTTAACGGATCCTTAAAGGATGGTTATCCCAACATCCTTTGAGTTACTTGTATTTCAGTTGCTATTTCACTTGAGTTGGATTTATTGATATAAGTATGTTAATCCTGACTTGAGTGTTTTGTATTTTGCTTTACACTCAGGTCAGACTGAGTGTACCAGTATCCGAGACTCACCTTTGGAGTTGGAGCTTCGCTTGGAGATCCAGCTATCTATCCAACATTCAGATATTCAGTTGATTCCAGTTATGAATTCTGATATTGTATTTGACTATTGTATTCGAGACTTCTGTTGTACCTTATTTAACTCTGTTATATATATAGTAGCTTCGTGAACTACTATCTTTTGTTTCCACTGCATTTAATACTCTGTGTCTGTGATCTGTGATTATTTATTTACCGTATATGCTCAGTTTTGCCAAATTTAAATTAACAATTCGGTATTTTGAATTATTCAAGTCCTACATGTGCGGATGCGAATGGTTAAAATAGCGGGTCGTTACAAAAATGGAGGGACGATGGAGTGGATGGAAGGATGACGGATGGATGGATTGTTTCTTATGCTTATACTATTTTTCAAAACATGGAAAATAATAAAAATTTATGATTTTTTGGATTATAACATTTATACCCTTTTTTTTGGATGAGTATCCTAAAAGTATGGCTTTAACAGCGGTTTTATCTTGTTTGTAATATCTTTTTATGTGTACGAAAAATGTACACCTAAAAACTCTTATGTGATCAAGATCTATTTTCCTATTCTTAAGAATTTCTAAGGGACTCATATTTTTAAGCATGACACTTGGCAATCTATTTATGAGGTAAGATGTAGTTAGCACAACATCCGACCAGTAAGATTTTGGAATGTTAGTCGGTGACTTCAAGTAAATGTTGATTTTTTTTCTTCTAAAACTCCATTTTGTTCGAGTGTATTAATACAAGTAGTTTCATGAAAATTTCATTTTTTTTGAAAAATTCTATGAAATTGTTATTTACATACTTTGTCCTATTATCAAATTGATTTTTTCAATTTTTGCATTATATCGATTTTGTATAAAATCGTAAAATTCTTAAAAACATGACAAAACTTCATTTTTTCCTTTTAAAAGGTAAACCCGAGTAGTGTAAGAAAAATCATCAATAAATGTGACAAAATATTTAAAATGACTATAAGAATCATTAGGGGCCGGACCCCAAATATCAAAATGAATTAAATCAAAACATTTTAATGACTTATTAATAGATAAAAAATGGCAATCTAGTTTGTTTGGAAGCTTATAAACATCACAATTTTTGAAATCTAATTTATAACAAAAAAGTTTATTCAAAATTTGATTAGATGAATGGCTAAATGTCCAACGCATCAATTTTTATGATCTACTAAATTTAATGACACATGACATTTGTTGGTGTTTTCATCAAGATAACAGAGGCTATTTTTTAGACATCCCTCACCAATCTTCTTCCCTGATTCTCAACCCTAAAAAGTCACTTTATACGGTGAGAATATAACATTATAGTTCAATTCATGGGTTATTTTACGAATTGATAATAAATTTGAATTAAAATCTGCAAATGTAAATTATTTTTCACATCTTTTGTAAGAAACTTTGTTGTATCAAAACCATGAATTTGAGTTTTATCTCCGTTAGCAACAGTTATGTGTTGAGGGTCTTAATTAGTTTAACATTGGTTAATTTATTTTAGTTCCATGTTATTGATTAGTAGCACCTGAGTCAATTAACCATTTATTTTTATTTTGACGCATACTTGTAATTTTAAATCTGTTGTTAATTTTGGATGAGTTAAAAATAGTGTTAAGTACAAAACCTGGATTTTATTACTACAACAAACTATTTAATTGAGTTAGCAGTTGATTCAGTTGCACTGTTTGAGCTATAGAAGATCCGCTAAAGCGGAGCTGTTATTTGGTTGAGTCCATTGAGCCAATTCAGATATGTCTGCATCCATCTACACTCCTTTGCTAGAACCACCAAATTTATTCTCCTTTTTTGCGCTGCCCCACTTTCCTCCTACGTCGCTTCTCTTCTGATCAGTTGAAGGTGGGGATAAAGGACCCATAACCGTCATGATTGTGCTCTGCTTTCTTTCAGCAGCCACACAGCTTGGTGCTTGAAAGCTTCCTTCCCTTTAGCCGTGTCTCTGAAACTAGGGTTTGAGTATTTTACCCGAAATGCCTCGTTCTCTTGATTTTGTGACTGCGGAGAGATCATGAGTGCTCGTCAAGATTACTCTTGCTTAATTCTTGCCACTACATCAAAACTTGGCATCTCGACCATTGCCACGACTTGAGACCTGATCATTTCATAGCTTGGATTAAGAGGCCCTAGGTGGTAAAAATTACGACTTGTTTGGATCTTTTTTTAGTTTCAATTGGGTCTGTTGTTGGTGGGAGATAAGTATTGAGCTCTTTCTATTTTGATACAATTTTGGTCACCGGTTCATTATTACTTTGTGTACCCTGTTTAATTTGGGCATGTTTAAGGCTAAAGATATGAGTGATTTTTTTTTGTTGACCATACATTCTCTTGGTTTTGTCCCAAACCTCCTATGATGTGTTGGAGCACATGAATATGTTTGAAATCTGATGTTCCATTGTGTTGAGTGCCATGAAAATATTAATCGGTTGATTGTCACCCATTCTACTATTTTTTCTTTTGCTTCGAAAGTTGGCTAATTGGCTTTGCTGCTTTGGGATTTCCATTTTCCCAGTGACAAAGCTTAGTTTTTCTTTGCCCCTAAGACCAATTGCTACTGATCTGGACCAGGGAATGCAATTTCTATTGCCATATGAGTATGATATTTGTAAGTTTAGTGTTGTCAGATTGAGACATGTTGAACTAAAAGTAGTTTTTTGTTATCTGCAGCTTTTGGTATTGTTGCGGAACTTTTGAGTTAGGGTCTGACTCACTCTAATACCATATTGAATTTTTGAGTATTGAAGTATTAAGAAGAAGATTGAATATGATGAATAATTAGTTTTACTACTAATTTCTGATTCTATAAGCTCTCCATACATGATTATAGAAAGCCAATTCTACTAGCCTTTGCCAATTTTCTAAATTATGATTCTACTAGCCGTTGTTTGTTTCCAAAATTATAATTGCCTAATTATACCCTAATCACATGCTAAGTACCAAGTATATCTGTTAGTTGTATAATAGATGCTGACTTTTTATTTGTTTTCTTTTACAACATATGATGAAATATTCTGAGGCTATCATTTCTATTTATCTACAGCCTTTTATTTGTTTTCTGTTTATGTCATATGATGAAATATTCCGAGGCTATTATTCATATTTATCCATAATGATGATCTCGCTACTTACTATCAGCATATAGTTTCAAGGGCAAAAAGGTCTACTTAATAGCAGCTCCGCAATGTCCTTACCCTAATGCTTAGGTTGGAAAAGCACTTGACACTAGACTGTTCGACAACGTTTGGATTATCCAATTCAGCATTATGAAATGTTATTCTTTAAACCTTACATCCTTCTCTTCAACATTGTTGGATTTTTAAAATTGCTTTCGAGTGAATATCTGGTTAAATGATTTACCAGTTCAACATAGCTTTAGAATAATGGTCATCGTTGGTTAAAAGTTTAATTTCATCTAATTTTGAAAAATAAATAAATATAAAGTAATTGCATTACCCAATTACCAATACAACTTTACTTATTAATGTTTTTATTGGAGTTACTTTAAGATTATCTAATCATTTTCAGCAAAATAAGTTTTCTCATTCTCAGGTGCATTAACAGGAAAAAAAAAGAGATTTAACTATCCAAATATCATGTTATTTTGTCCCTTTTATTTTAACATTAAATATAAAGCGACCTAAGATGCATACATTAAAACAATGTGTTTACCTTACGTGAAAAGTGCATTATGTTGACTCTTATTCTGCTTAAGCGGTTAAAATGTTGCTGTATTTTGGTGACACTATGTGTCGAATTGAAAAAAATTGAGTTAGCTTCATCAGAATCAAAAGTCAAGTTATCGCAGTTCCAATCCATACATACTATGAATTAGAAAAGTACTTAAACACTAAAAGTCATGGAGCCAATCTTTACTCGGAACCAAAATAAGTAAATAGCTCCATCATAGCATGTGTTTATGCCCATTTTTACACTGTAAAATACACAACCACTACCAGTAATAGACATCTAAGCCACTGCCAAATATGTTCATTTGTGCATTCAATAATTCCTATATTTGAAGATTATTCTAAACGAACACGTTTCCTAATTTTACAACACTAAATGCTTATAAATTAATGTCACCGTTTTTCCCGGTCACATAGTTTCTACTTGAAGAAGAGAGGGTAAGTGATTTATTATTATGTGCTCGAGGACTGTGATATAATCATATGACATAACTATAATATAATCATCCTTGCAGGTTAAATGCAGGGGAAAAAGAAAAAAAAAAAACACACACACACACACACAATAATGTTAGACGAAAATGAACACCGTGAAATCCCAACTCCATGTGCCAACAACTGCAGGCAACGCAGAAACGATGAAGCACTGCTCCAAATGCTTCAAGCAAAAGCAGATAAAGAAGGAAATGAACTTAGCATCTCTTTGTTCTACAGTTGCAACTTCGTTTGAAAGCATTGAAGAACGGTCTGTGCCTCAGTCCGCGGTTGCTGCTCCAACGGGTTCAGGCGTCGAGCAGTCAATGATGGTCGGTAGGTGCATTGCATGCAGGAAAAAGTGGGCCTTCTCAGGTTCAAATGCAGATGCAGCCTACATTTTTGTGGCATCGATCGGCAACAACTATAGATGACGAAGGTTGAGTAAATCGGCGATAAGTATAGGTGGAACTTCTGAACGACGAAGGTGGAGTAGATCGGCGATGTGGTTTTCGGATTTTCATTTGAATGTGGAATGGTGGAGCATAGATGGCAATTTATGGTTCAAATTAGAATGGTGCGAGGTGGAAAAGGAGGGCTATAAATATTGGAAGACGGGGACTTTAATTTATATTTTCATGAAAAGTTTTTGCAGGCGACACAAAATTAACGTAGCGTTTACCACATCAATAAAAAAAAACCCAAACATGGCACCTAGGGAAATGCTAGCAATATATGCAACTAAAAATAGATTTTTTGTAGTGTATTCTAAAGAGTTCATTAACTCTTTTATCACTTCTACTAAATATGTGTTTTTCCCATAATCATTTGAGATACAATTCACAATTTCTACATGGTTCATAACCATATGATTTAAGAATTATTTCTCAAAGATACGACTTTATCCCTAATTCCAAAATCAAATGTTAAAAATTCAAGAAGCTTATGTATTTTTTATAGCTAACACCCACTGTTATTATGGAATTAAGTACCTTTATTGATCGACCAAAAAAGATGTATTTTATCACGTGTTCATAATATTCGTATTAAAACAAAGCCTCATTTATTTTTAGTCAAAACCAAAAGTGTTGTAGTTTCACAAATAATATTTGCATTCATGAAAGTAATTTTTCAAAACTTGGTAAGCCCATTAGCAAGTGTAATGTGGTATGCTTCCACTACTGCTATTGTTATAATAACAACATTTGAAATGCAAAAATCGTTTCAATCACCCACCATAGGCTATTTATTTCTTCAATGTAACTAATTTATAGTTGAGAATTTTGGATCAAATATCTCAAACTCAGAGACATAAATCTTAGAGGACTATTTTCTACAAGGAAAATAAATTTAGAATAGAATCATACTTCTTGTTAGCATCTACATATATTTTAAATAGTTATATTTGTAATTGTCTTTTCCTGAAGCAGAAGTGCCACCCGCTCTCTTCATCCCAAATGTGCCAACATGTTTACCAATATCAAACTTTCTCTTTCTATTTTAAAAAGTCGAACTTATTTCAAAACCGCAAGAGGTTGCTTTTAAAAAAATGCCTTCAATCATTATTAACATTTTAAGGATATTGAACACGTTGCACTTATGTAAATCGATCGAAAGGGATTTTCAGTGTTCGAATTCTTAGATTTGTCTTCATTTTTTAGTATTGTGTTGTTTCTAACACAACCATACTCTTATTATATTCAATCTTATTAAACATATGATTCACACTGTTCTTTATTTGCTCATTTCGGATGAAACATTTTCATCGATATTTCTTATATTATGAATGCGACTGTTTATGATACATGTAACATCCCCCACTCCGAAACCCAAAAATTAATGTTGATGATGATGTAGCAATCATTATTTGAATTATTTGTATTATGAATGTGATTGTTTACCATACATGTAACATCCCTCACTCTGAAACCCTGAAATTAATGTTGACGATGATGATGCAATCATCATTAAAATTATTTAAAAGCGAGAAAGTGAGATCAATATATTTTTCTTCAACTTTAAGTAAACCGAGCAAATAAATAATTACACTATATCAAATTGTTTTGCGTAATTCATTGCATAATCATTGACCCATCTTACTCCAACATATGTGTAAATATATTAAGAAATAAGTATACCATCTTGTTCAACATATGAAGATGCCAACATGACACTTCTCTAGTTATAAATTCTGGTTTTACATAGCAGAATTTTCAAAATAATTTTTATTTGTGAATTAAGCCTCGTGCTTTATATTTGGAGTCTTTATTTGTCTTTTTCAAAAGCGACTTGTCTATTCTGTAAATTCATCATGCTCGAATGAGTATCTGTGGGTTTATAGGAATAATAAAAATAGGGTCAGACACAAAGTTTAGTATGAGTAATACTTTACCTGAAATAGTCATATAGTGAGACCACGCCGCTAAAGCATCGAACAGTTTTCCCCTTACTATTCTTATTAGTACCAATCAGATAAAACTATGTAATAATATCAACTCATAATCAAAACAAGTCATCCCTTTCAACATAAGTATGAGATTTCCTTCACACACTTTAGAAAATTTCCTATAATAAATCCATTTTTAAGTTGCCACATACGTCTTTCTTGGTTCTTATTTTTGTCATGAACATATAGTTAGGTTGCTACAAAGGACTCAATGTCTCATCTTCATATATTGTTGTGAACGGACATTTGGATGCTACAAAAGTCTTATACCATCATTCCCTTATATTATCGTGAATAGACATCCAGATGCTACAAAAGCCTCGTACCATCATTCTCGTTTATTATTGCGAACATACATGCGTTTGACACTAAGGGCTTCGCTAACGCTACCAAATATAATGTTATGTGAAGATGTTTGGTAGCCACTAAGGCCTTCCATCAAAATTACCAAATATAATGTCGTGAGTAGACACATCATTACCACTAAGGCCTCATATTTAGATTTTCATTATTTCTTTTAATTCAACTTATCATCACATAACTTACTTAAGCTTAATCTCAATTTTCAATCTTTAATAAGTTATTTCATTTTACTTATAATTCTCTATGACCATTTCATTTTCGTGAAATTCTCAACCATCTCCTTAGAGAATGGCTTTCTAAGTGCTTCAAAAAGCTTATCCATTTACTTAGAATTTCTTAGCATTATTAGCTATCTCATATTTACATTACATGGCTATTGCATATTGACACTAGGCTATGCATATTGATGTTTCATTAAACATGACAAGTTGATCTTATAGGCTAACATAAGTTGACATCTCCTAGCCATTGCATGTTGATACTTAGCCTTCATCGCAGGTTGAACTGCTAGAAGATATCACAAGTTGACACACTTTAGAGCTATCGTAGGTTGATACACTTTATAATCATCGTAGGTTGACGTTACTATAGTCATCGTAGGTTGACATTACTATAACAATTGCAGGTTGACATCTTTAGTTTACCATAAGTTGACACTTCAAAGCCATTGCAAGTTGACACACTCTAGCTATCATGTGTTGAGTATGTTTTAGCTATCGCCAGTTGATACACACTAGGGATATTGCAGGTTGAGTTCATTTTAGATATCGCATGTTAACAACCAAAGCATTGATATCCCTAGTTGACATAAGCCATCACAAATTGATTTTAAAGCTACCGCATGCTGATAAGGCAACCTTGAAATTAAGTGGAAAACTAGTTTATTACCATTTAAAGTAATTACTTTGTACTAAACCCTTTGATATGTCGAATTCCCATTGGTCAATCTGAGCGTTTACAGTTTTTTTTGTCAAAGATATTAATTACTTTCTTAGTAAATTAATTATATATTTGTGATTAACTCTTTCTTTTCTAAATATTGATATAAATTTGATAATATATAGGAAAATTTTCAAAAATTCACCAAAAATCCAAATCATCATATTTTACCACATATAAAACATTCAGGTTAGAATATTATTTTAATATTTCTAGTACTTAATTTCCCAAAATTAAGCAATAGTTCAACTTTTGTAGTGATTCCAAATAATTTTAGAGAATTATAAAATCAAAATCCCATCTCCATATTAAAGTATATACATCATATAAAAATTTAACTGATTTGGATAAGGATTGATTCATGGTTTGCTTTAAACTCATCAAAAAGCATCATCTTTAAATTCCTATCCACAAACAAACACTATCTAACTTTCATAAACTTATTCATTAATATTCAGAATAACACAAACATGTACAATCCTAACCCATACAAGTTTTGAAGGTTTTAGAGAAAGAATTGCTCACCTTTCTTCTATTAAACCCGATTAAACCCTCCTTCTCTTCTTATACTCCTTAATTTTTCTTCCTCTTCTTCTTGAAAAATGTGGTTGGCCTTCCTTTACTTAGTTTTGGTTTCATTTTTGAGTGAATGAAGGAATGAATGAAAGTTGGAAGGGTTAGGAGGTTAGTAAGTTAGGCTTTGGGCTAAAACCACATTCTAGCCTATTCTTATTAATTCCCCTAATTTTTTTCACCTTAATTTGATTCCCTTTTAAACGAATTACCATTATTTTTATCTTTTTAAATTAATTTGATTGATTATTTATTTAATTGATTCCCTATATTATTATGATGACCACCCTACACCACCGGAACCAATGCTATTATAAGGGCACTACTGACACGCTCTGTTGATGTAAGACGATTGTCAAGGGTTGAAAAGAAAAAACATCACAGAACCTATCGTATATCTCATAGCGCATCAAGTAAAAGATAACAATAACATCGTAGATATAAAATAGGTGAGAAGTGATAACTAAATAAACCACAATGTTAGAGTACACATGTTCACATTGTTATACAATATAATAGTAGAGTTTATACTAGTGATAATAAACTCAAATTGCCTCAGTAGTAAAGCAAACACCGTCTAGGTTTCACAGTGTTGCGCAATGGATAAGCATAAGTATCCATATATAATACGAGAAAGCTCCATCCAGCTCGTCCTCTGCATAGTCACCGTATACACCTAGTCCTGCTACTTAGTTTACTCATTTAAGAGTATCCAAGATAATCATAAGCAAAGCTTAAAACCTCGAGTAAGACAACAGTCTGGTATGAGTGATAAGATATCTCAAAATACTATACAAGTCGATATAGTAAAGAGCATAACGGTATAAGAGTCATACCCGACCTATCCATGCATCCAAAGAGTCAGCACATAACATCTATAATATGCTACTCTACTGTCTTCATCAAAATGTACCATGTTCTAAATACAGAATCGTAATCTAGGTATCCACGTCCTAAATACCAACGTCAAGTGACAACCCAAAAGTGATAATCAACAACTGTAGAAACCATAACAAATATATCATCCATCAAATATCCTCATTATCACACAAGTGCTCTGGATATATGATAACTCGTATTATCTCCCTATGCTAGAGACCGATGGAGAAGTCTCAGTTTCTTGGTGCTCAAAATCCATGCCATTTAATAGGCCAGGAAAACTAAACAAGTCATAGTAGTCCAGGGTATATGGATCGCGTCCTGGATCCATGGGTATATGTCTTAATACTTAATGAGCATCCTCATCAACCCCTGCTTTACAAGCACAAGGATCACTCAGAGTATCAATGATTCCTTTGCACACATCTTCGAACCCATCCTAATTCAATTCATTTCATCATCATCTTATAGCCCTTCCTTATTCAACCTATTTCCATTTCCATAGTAGAGCACGTCCTAGTTCCACTTCATAGGCTCGTGTCTTAGAACTTGTCTTATCATATCTTCCCATAATATAGCGCGTCCTAGCTCTACTTCACATTCACGTCTTAGAACTTGTTCTTATATGCTTCCCAGAGACATCCTCATTGCAACTCTTCTAAACCTCCGTATCAGTCATAGAATCATTATCAAAAAATCCCGAAGCCATCACATCGAAGTACTCGCATTATTTCTTAACCATTAGTATTCATCATGCAATCACGCGATCAATTCTGGATTTCTTATTATCAGATGGTGTTCTAGATTTCTTATTATCAGATGGTGTTCTAGATTTCTTATTATTAGATGGTGTTCTGGATTTCTCATTATCAATGGTGTTTTGAATTTCTTATTATCAGAAGACGAAATTTTGGATTTCTTATTATTAGATGATATTCTGATCTTCTTAATGTCAAATAGTTTTATAGCTAACTCTTTAAAATTAGCATTAGCTATTAAAAGTATTTATAATTTCTTAGATTGACCTCTTTGTTGAAGCATATTTCAAGTTTAGAAACAAAAGTTATACTAAGAAGAGAAGCTAAGGGTTACCATCATAGTGCATCATATTAAAGCTTCAAGAGGCAAATTGTATAGTTCATATAAAGGGAGTCTAGTTAAGAAGTTTACAAACGACTCTATATCAAAAGTCAATCTTCAACAACCAAAGAAGAATTAATTCAGGGGGATAAGCTTTGGAACCCATACTAATCTTTTGGATGAATTTCTTACTTGTCTTTAAGCCCTCAATTTTCCTACTAGGTGACATTATTCCAAATTTGAACGTTCATTATAAAAATGGATTATTATGAGCTAAGTCAAGAACCATTCAAGGGACTTACCAATTATCTGAATATCAAAAGTTTAAAGTCTTATATACTTTCACAACAAATCCATGACCATTGAGTAGTAAATATCAAATTCATAAGAGAGCTAAAACTTTATGATGGCTAAAAGTGCATGTATAAATGCTAAACTTATGATAAAAGAGAATGAGAGTTAACATAAATGGTTTCCTAAGTATAATGTGCACTGATAAACCAATTTCTAATGGATAGATTAATGTCGAATATAAATGATAATCCTTCTAATTAACTCCGACATAGTAGAATCTCGTGTTATGATTTAAATTGATTGTTGCATCTTTGTATATTAGTGGCATAAAGACCTTATGCCATTAATTGTCTGAACTATAGAATTTATTGTTGAAGTAATAGTTGAAAGGCAAAACGTAGTTAATATCGAACATCAGAGTGATATCATAATAAAAAGTAAATTAATCAATATCGCACATCTTGATAATGACGTAAAACATTAGTGTCAATACAGAACAAAATGTTAAGTTTTAGGTTTGATAGACTATTTGTTTCCTATAAACTAAAAATTACTAGGTTACAAAGTCAATGTTGCCTAACAACAAATTAATCCTAAAATCATCCAAGCGACATAGAAATTCGTTGATAATTTAATTTATAAGCACAATCGATCATCAATATAAATGATAATATGAATATTAATCTCAAAATCATGTAAAGTAAACACTAATGCCAATTTTAATTAAAAACCCTTTTTTATTAAATTCGTCAATATACTCAATAAAAACGAATTATACGTTAACTCCATTTGTAAAAAAACTAGAATCTATAAATGATCTAAATAATTTTCAAGTTTGCTTGCTTATGATTTTAATCGCATACAAAAAAGGAAGAGTTAGAAAACTTAATCATTTATAATGGAAGAAAAGATGTGTAGTTTCCATTGGACCTATTTTGAATGGTTGGTCAGATCCACAAGGAATACTAATAGCTAATAAGCGCTATTGTCAAAATTATTGACTTGAAAAGTCAATCCTTTCACTACACTTGGGAGGGGGGAAGAAGGCAAATGTTATCCACATAAATTCTAAGGGAATAAGCCAACGTTGAATATATAGAGATGGATCAATGCCAAAGGACTTTAATGCTGCGAGTCCTCAAGACGATGACGATAGTAGAAGTTCCATGTCAAACGTCATCAATGTTACACCGATGCAATATAATATTGATGCCATATTATATTGATGCCACATCTCACCTATGAAGGAAAGATGAATACCACATTTTGTTAGTGCTGCCTCAAAGTAATATTGCATCCCTTCAATGGCACTTCTATTTGGCATCGCTCCTCTTCAATGTCACACATAACCAATGCCACATATTATCTATGACATCTCATTGATGTCGCATCTTATCAATGCTGCCTTTCACTTATGAAAATAAGATAAACATCGCAACTCATTAGTGTTGCATCAACAATCAACATCGAAAGTACAAGGATTGATTATCATCGAAGGAACACGATGTTGCATTTCATCAATAAAAGGACATATACAATGTCACATGCAACTAAAGGAGCAATACCACATGGAACCAAAGTTGTGTCCCTCCAAGGAAGTAAAGACATCAACTGCAATCAATACAGTAAGCCATTAATGAGGTTCGACACAACCTACGTCGCATCTCATTGTTGTCCTATTTTGTCAGTGTCACTCTCTAAAGTGATGGCTCTTCCATTAACGTAATTCATTGTTATCGTTGTTTGTTGTTGAAGCCGATCATTGCCCATATCGCCACTCAAGAACATCAATGCTTATTAACCCCTTCATTTATCAATGCCACACCGCAATTCAACAAAACTTAGGAGATGTTGTCCATCTGTACATGCGATGTTAATGCCGAAGTCATCAACATTCATAGGAGTTATTAATGCTATCACCGCTCTATGATGGTGTTGTTGCACATCAATGATGTCCCACACCATTGTAGCTTCAAATTGATGCAGCCATCTACTAACTAAGAGGATCGGTTATTATAGAGCATGCCACCAACATCAAAAATCATTGATGTCGAATGCCTTCACAATTGAAACAATGCTGAAGATTTACTATACATTGAAGAATGTCGTAAATCGTCATTAAACAGGGCCTGGCACCATGCGACGTTATTGACGCCGAAGGATATGAATGCCGAAGTCAAGCTACTGAGCATGCCACATATCCACCTCTATAAATACAGACTTAAGGGTTTTGTAGAGCGGGACCATTCTTTCCTCAACTTCTTACATTTTAAACTTTATAACCCTAAATTGATTAAGGGAATTAGTGCCCATTGTACCTTTTGCACACAGGATCTTATACATTCAACTATTACATGGAATATGAATAAAAGGTCTTGAATTATGGCTTGCTTTTGAGTTCCAAAGAATTTGTGATTTTAATCATAGTTTGCTTTGAATTCCAAAAGCACTCATATACATGACTTCTATTTGCATAAGATTGCCTATATAAATTAACTTCGAGATTACATGACTTCAACATGATCATGCTTACATCATCATCATCATGGACTTGAACCTAAGACTAATTTCCCAAGCCCTTATTCAACCAAGTATTGCTTTTTCCCACACTCATTGAAGATTACAAGAGATATCCAATCCATCATTCGACCAAATTTATCTTCCTATGCAACCTTTGGGTGTTGACGATGAAATTCGCTAACAAGTTTGCTTTTGCTCGGTTCCAATTATTAGATGTTAAGCATGCACACAAAAGTTCTTTGATTTTTCACCACGCCTTGGTTCAATGTACACATCGACTCTTGTGAAACACTAGATACATACGTATATGCACATACATTCATACATACATACAAACATATATATATATATATATATATATGTCATTTTCCATCTTTTATTTTTAAACATCGATCAATCGGTACCGATCCATAGGCATGGAGCGATGCCGACCCATGACCTTAGATTAAGGCGACTTTTGTGCCTATTTCTTTGGTCCATGGCTTATATAGTTGAGCCATTGCCTTCTTCCTTCACTTTATACCTACTTTGGAATTCAGACTTTGAGTTCTTCCATTAAAGCGTCCCGTCTTCAAACTTGATTGCCACTAGCCTTGCGTTGCCGCCTTCCATCACCTTATCTCCAACATCTAACAATCGCTACCACCCTCGAACTTGCCATCGAACGAACCCATAGAACTTGCAATCCAACATCCATCACCTTATTCCAAAAATCACGATCCAAACTTTGAATCGGTCACTTTCTTGAACCTAAACAACCTTAGTGGGTGGCAAAGTTGGAGATGAATGTTAGTGAAGATGAAGTGCTTTAGGGAAGAGGAGGTCATGCCTATGGATTGGGTTTTAAACCATCAAGGTAGGAATTTCTCCATGGGATAGGGTTCGGTGCCGAACCTACCCCAACCTACCCTTAGGCTTTATCTTCCTTGATCACTCTGAGGAGTTCAAGCATGCACACTCGAAATTAAGACTCCCAAGTGAAATCTCTTGAGTTCATGACACCTTGAGCAAATGGCCTCTGCGAAGCCGTTGGGATGGTCAGCATAGATGGCCACTCCGAATGGACTCCAGATCTTTGAATAAGATGCATGACATCGAAAAATTAACATCACACTAAACTACACAAACTACACTAGGTTTTCACTCTGCCATGGGGCACTATTTTTAATCAATCAAATATCCATTATGTGTTGAGGTTTAACAAATATGGCTCATATACGTTCAAAGCGTTTTTCTGCTTAAATCTTAGGTCCATCTATTGTTAGACATACCAAGTCAGATACCGATTCAAGCTCGATTATAGTTCCACATGCATAACAAAATCTGATATAGCCTGTACCTCATCTAGAAAATCCGCATAGAGAACAATAGATTTTGGAAGTCCCAATAGAGCCTATAAAAGGACCAGAATTTCCTGCCCCATATACTCTTGACGATGTAGTCAAACTAGATGATCCCCTCGATTCTCCCACTTCCAAAATCAAAGAAGGAGCACTTAGGAAAATCTGTGAGAAGCGTGGAACCCTATTTGATGATGCATTAGTTCCAACACTCCACCAGAGGGCACACCATCCACCAGATGGGTATACAACATGTAATAGGTATATTTGCTTGGTAAGGGACATCCCACTATTCAATCAGTTCATCTGACGAGTTCTACACTTTATGAGATTAGCGCATTCACAACTCCACCCCAATAGTTATACCTTCCTTCATAGTGTGTTCATTATATTCACTCGTTACTTTGATCGAATCCACAGCAACTAAAAGATCCAACGTGTTTAGTTTTTAGCGCTGTAAGGGAAATCCTTCCCACATCTTCGTGGATCCATCTAGGTGTTTTCGAATTATAGTTGGTAATTGGAATAAATTAAGCTACTTCAATGGAGAGTTCGTTTTTGTTCGCTTTCCTCCTAGGTTTGCACAACAATGGCTGTCGCCTTGTAAGTTCAGCTCTTGCATCTGTCGTGTGAATTCGTAGTAGTAGCTTGGCTATTTCTAAATGTCTTTTTCCTTCTTTGCAGATATACAACATAAGCCCAACAATGCAAGCTTGGTGGAGACTGTCAAGCAACTTCATTTAATCTTGGAGGAAGAGAGGGAAGCTAAATCTTTGCCCAGCGACGACAATCTACGTGCCTATAATTTGTTGGAACTTGATCATAGTGTTTGTGCTGCTCCGGAGGCCACCGATAGTGACGGGGGCGATTCTTCATTTGAAGAAGATAGAGACCTCTTACCAGTGCCCCCAGTCCAAAGTCTAGTAATCGAGGCTGGCAACATTTAAGAACACTACAACGAGGGTGGGATCAGAAGTGAATAATCGAAGTAAGAAAGGAGAATCGTCTAATCGAAGTGGAGTTTGTTCACCATAGAAATCATGATTTGGTCGAAGAATTAAAAGCAATAAAGTCACAACTCGAAGAAGAAAAGAAGAGATAGATAAGGCTCTTCAGACAACCCTCAATTCTAGTAAAGAACTGCTTAATGCATACAAGGAGAGAGACGGCGCAAGCAAGGAAAGAGATGATGCGCTAGACAAGGCGAAAAGAGTAGATGAATTCGTGACATCCACAAAAGAGACAGATTAAGGATAACTTCGATCCACTCATCACCAAATATAACACCAATGTTCTTAAGTTCTGAGATTTTATGTGGCTCGGTAAAGCTTATCCTCGCACTTTTGCGATGGCGTGGGAGAAAAAAGTGCGGGATGAGCACGAACATTCAAAAAAGGTTGAAATAGACTTAGTGGAGCTAGAGAATGAGATTTTAAGCATAGAGGAGATCGAGGCACTTAGAGTTAGTGAGCTTATTTCAAACCCGAAACTGGCCACTATGGTTCATAAGGGTCAGGTTGAAAGTTGTGGCACTACTCCTCAAGATATTGCCATAGGTCTTACTTTCGAGCCTCTAGTTGCTTTTGTTAGTTCATCGGACCCTGGATGCAATCCGGATGTGCCATAACTTCATAAGCCCACCATGCTATGTCCAATCCAGGAGGGAAATTCAGATGGTATGCCTTCATGTACTTAGCATCAATCTCGCGAAGGTATATCATTGACATCACCCATATTTGAGAGAGCGCACATGATGCCGGCCGATGTAGCTAATTCTCATTTCGTCTTTCTCAAATTTTAGGTCAGCCTACAACTTCAACTCTTCCCAAAGATAGATCCCAACCAGGTCTAATAGGAACAATGACCGATTCAATGGTTGTAACTATCTCCAGGACAACTTCAAGCATTCCAGTTTGTGACACACCCAGTCTCAGTGCATAGAAGATCTAAGCTCTAGATGCAGAAGGCGCCGATGAGTTTCAAGAGATTCAGGTCGATGAATATTTTTTAATGATGGTGACTTCGAGGCCTGTTATAAAACCCACCATTTAGGAGATCCACAATGAACAAGTCTTGGATACCAGCAAAATCAAGCAAGAACAGGCTGACTTCTTCCCTCTTCTATTTGTCCATCGCTTCACCCAACGATCGTATTTTCATCTCGGTTACGTTACCTATAACCGAGAGCACTCAAAGCGCGCCCATCACTTCATCACAAAGCCATTCAGTGAAGGGCTAAGGAAGTGGGGGTGAGGAAGTAAAAGGAATAACGAAGAAAAAGAAAGTGGACAGTCCTCTGATGACATAAAGAAAGAAGCATAAATTAAAGAAGTGACCCTCTATTACTTTTACGTTTTTGTTGCGTAATAGTATTTAGGCACTTTTGGTTTTTCGACCGGTGTTATGTGGATTCGGTCCTCGCTTTTGCTCTCGTCGTGGGTATTAGTGACACTTGTACTTATTTTGGATATGAATAAAAAGGGTTTTTGCTTTGTTCAAGTCTTGTTGAATTTTCCTAAGTGTTTGAGAAGTGCGCTTTACATTTAATGTGTTTGCAATCCACTACTCATTATCTTCATTGGGCTAAGTCTTTAGTCCATTTCATTGCTTATGAGGTAAGAATGATCCACAGGATGCTATCCGCATACGAACATGTTCAACTTCCAAACTTTGTCAAATTCCAATTACTTTAAAGGTTAACTCAACACCCCTTTAAGGATGTTTTGAGTGTGATTGCACCTATCTCTAGGTGTCAATCATAGTAATTTACCTTTGGATGTCTCCCTGGACATCCTTCTTTAAAGTGCATGTGCTGACCATGCCAAATTCTAGGAATCATTTGGCGTTAACTTCTTAATCATAGGGGTCTAAACATTCTCATCCAGAGTGTTTATCTTCGATCGATCCTAGCTCTGGACATTTATCAAAGTTAACAAGATCCAGCCTATCTCTAAGCGCAAATCTATCATCTTGCCTACTCCGGGCAAGGTGTGGTTACTCAACCAAACTCTTGGCATGAGAAATAAAGGTTGACCATCTTATTCAACCCTATATAATTTATATACCTGCCCCAAGTCTTGGGTTAAAGAGTTATTTGGCATTATCTCCAAACATCAAATGTGGTTGAACTTCGTGCATCCGATTATGGACTATGAAAGTTTAGTCGATACTATCTCCGGGCACCTGCACATCAGCATTTTGTGCATGAAAGTTTATTTAAACATTACACTGCTCATAGTGTAAAATCGAATATAGATAGACTTATGAGCTCCATAAGTCATTCCATTATTAAATGTTGAAAATGATAGATTATGTCCGGTTGCGTGGAAAGTATGTAAAAATTTACACTCAAGTGAAGTAGAATCGCAAGTGTTCACTATTCCACGACCACGGGAATGAGATCTTGTCCACCGTGGCCAATTTGAATGTGCAATATCTAAGTTTTTGCTCAATTGCATATGGACCTTCCTAAGCCAGCCCTAAGTTCCTAGGGCCAGGGAAGATTCATTTGAGAATGAGATCGCCAATCTCAAAGGTCTAGGCTCTGACCTTCGTGTCGTAGTATCGTGCGACTCAGTTTCGATGTGCAAGCGCTCTCAAGTCGGCTTCATCATGTTTCTTATCGATTGTATTGAGAGACTCCGTCAGGAGTTCTCATTCATTCGTGGATTCTGGTGAGTCATTCGATGAGAAGGTACTTTAAGTTCAATCGGGATCATAACCTCTGACCCAAAAGCTAGGGTGAATGGAGAGTGGTCAATCATGGACTTGTAGGTCATTCAATAAGCCCAAAGTGCAAATGGAAGTTCATAGATACACATACCCTTAGCCTTCTCCAATCACTTCTTAAGAATGGACTTAATAATCTTATTCACTACTTCGACCTATCCATTCGCCTTAGGGTGTCCACCGCTGCAAACCACATTTCTATGCGATGACTACAGCAAAAATCTTTGAACTTGATGCTACTAAATTCAGTCCCCTTATCGAAAATAATCCTCTATGGAACTCCAAATCAACAGATAATGTTTCTGACTTATTTGGTTACTTTCTTTGTGGTGATTGTGGCTAACGGCCACATCTCAGCCCATTTGGTGAAATGATCAACAAAGGCGTACTTCACACCACCCTTCGATATCAGTAGTACACCAATGATATCGATTCCCCGAACTACGAACGATCATGGATGAACCATCTGAATAATCTCTGTTGGTGTGGCTTTTGGTACCTTGGCGAATCTCACGCACTTGTCACACTTTCTGGTATAATCAGTTGCGTCTTGATTGACGGTTGGCCAGAAATACCTGCAACGGAGGGTCTACTACACTAGGGTTTGCCACCTGGTGTAGTCACCCCAGGCCTCTTTATGTACTTCCTTCGAGACTTGCTTGGCCTCATTTTTGGCAACACACCGAAGCATAGGGATAGAGAATCCTTTCTTGTAAAGTGCTCCTTTGTATGATAAATCTTACAGCTTTACGAAGGAATTGGCGTCGTTCGTTCTTGTTTGGAAGGATTCCTCTCCGTAAATAGTTCTTTATCGAAGTCATCCTTAACTCCTCCTCAGGTTCAACCTCATAGATACGATCGACAACCATCTGGTCAATGCTCAGAGCTGATAATACTACTACCAGAACTAGGCCCATGAGCTGCACATCTCCAGAATTGACTAGCTTAACTACGAGTCAGCCTTTTCATTTTCCTCTTTGGTAATATGCATTAGTATAAAGTTTTAACTTGTAGTTCCTTGGAAATCTTGGGTCCAGTGATCAAGGCCACGTATTCTATTTTATTATTCGTTATGGAAAAGTCGAGTTTCATGGCATAACAAATAGGGTGTTCCATAGGAGTCACTATCATGACCCCAACACTGGAACAACATTCATTAGATGAATCATCGATGTACATCTTCCACTTGGCATTATGTTCTCCACTGCTCTCTGCACAACACGAGAAGGGAAATATTGTCATGGTTATAAGCATGAGGAAACAATTTTCTAATGGTTATAGTCATTAGAACAACAGTCGTTGGCAAATTTTGTCACACTTTTTCTCATGGTTATAAGGGTTACAAGTGCATATTTTTTTAACACTTATAACCGTTAATTTTGAATTTTCTAACGGTTAAAACCATTGTACTTTATAGAATTCCAATAGGAAAAAATGTTATGATTTGATATGTTTAAAAGTCATAAAGGAACAACCCACACTTTAATGAGCCTAAATTTCAAGAAGAATCGAATCCCAAGTCCATCGAAGCACAGAATTTTGAATTTGGTACATGCGGATAAGCACGAGCAATCATCAATTGATGAAAATCTAAACTCATGACGGAAACAATAATAGGATAAAAATACCAACTATGGCTACTACCTTGGAATTAACGGTATTCTTTGGAAATCAGATTGCCACATCAGCATCGGGCATGAGAGAGAAAAAGACTTCTCCAACAATCAATCACGTCCAACTCCATTGACCTATTCCTCTAAATCTTTCCTGTGAGTTGTAATTAAGAAGTGGTCATAACAACGTTCTGATGACTGGAAAATCTATATAGTGCCCATAACATAAATTCATACCGACCGTTTTCCATTTAATTGTAATATCTACTATTCTAAGATTAACCAAATTAACATAATATTTCATACACGATATTCCTACCTAGCATAATTCAAGTACCTACCCTTCCCAAGGTAAAAATACTGACGTAAGTTTATCAACCACTTAATACTACCAAATAAGAAGCGGGCTCGTAGCATCGTTATTGTTGCTTTATTGGTCCTAGCTACAGAGACCTTTGGCCACTATTTATGGCTTTACAATACATAATAGTCATACTACTAATACATCTATCGTTATTAAAGTGTAGCACTATAAGAGATAGTACCCAAGCCATTTAATACATCATTAACAAGAACTTGGCAGATCCCTGATCATTTAATACCTATATAATAGGCGGACCTGTGTCATTTAATACCTGACCCCAATATAGACTCCTCACTAGTACTATCTAGGTAACATCGCTTGGAATCTCATTAGGATGCTTAATACTTCTTTACATAAGAGAAGTAGACCCTATGTTAGTCACTTAATACCTCAAACCCAAAGTGGACCCTTTCCGAGATATCCACTGCCGCTTCTAATTGATAATTCGGACCATTTAATACTTTTAATTAGGAAAGAGGCTGGCCCTTAACCAACTACTTAATATATATAACCTCTACTCAGATCCTATCATCCATAATCGTTTCCCATGGGTCCTGTGATTGGTGATGTTTAACATTAGTAATAAATGTACACAATTACCGTTAGCCTCTGAGCGAAGGGAAGACTTCTGTTGTATCACTTTATTGACCTCGCATCCCAATCTTCTAAGCCCAATAAATATCCTATAGGTCTATTGTAACAACCCGAAATTTTCAACCTCGAAAATTCGACACTAATACGTTCACTGTAGAAGTGCCGAGAAATCGAACGTCGGAAATTCCAAATTGTTAGGGTTAAGAAGAAAAGAGGTAGAAGAAGAAATATGAAACCAAAAAATTGAATCTTACATTTGCATCGGATTAAAATATAATATAAAATAACAGCATTTATACAATGAAAGTTTTATCTTGTCAATTTACATTCATTACATCAGTGTACAACCATTCAAACATAAACTGGGCAGTTATAATTAACTTGTCCCACACTACAATCAAATCAAACTCAAATACATAGCGGTATACTCCATACGTTCCTACCATCCAGCTTGCCACTTGAGCTCCAGCACGTCCTAACCTGAAAATTTGTAATACTCGGTCTGACCCGAGCATTACAATAAAGTAACACCCGGGTCAGGCTGGAAACCAGCGTGAGTAAACCCATATAACTTGAAATACTAAGTTATAAAATTTATTTAAAAAATCCCGGGGTAACTCGTTCATTACTACGACTTAGCTTGTTATACTTACTTCATAAGTTAATCTCTAAGTACTATTACTAGGTTTAAATGCCATGATACCTGATTTATTTGATTTCAGCCCGATTGGTTCTAAAACCAAATTCAAATCCATAAAGAACTTTTGTAGATTACTAATCGAAGTGGTTTCACGTATTTGCTGATACCCGACCTTGGAATCTTCGAATCAAATGTCATCTTTAATCCAAGTTGTTTAAGTGAATACAATTCAATTTAAATACAGGATGACACGTTTACATGGCAACTCATCACCGATAAAATCTCATATGGTCATAGTTCAATCTAACATATCATATCACAGAACATCACCATAAGAGATATCAAACAAATTCAAAGCATTCAATATAATCCAATCATCCATAAGCAAGATTAATTAATCATCTGATTATATTTAATTTTTATTAACCCAATTTAAATTAATCACTATGAATTAATCACCCAACCCTGCTTCATTAACATCAATTAATTATAAACCCTTCATTAATTTATCATCCTTAATTAATTAATCATCCCATATTTAATCACATAAATAAATGAATTAATTTTAAGTTAATTACATAATTAATTAACCCTTAATTAATTACATTCAGTAATTATCTTTCAATCATTAAGTAACCTTTAATCATTAATTAATTCACCTTCAATCATTAATTAAATAACCTTTAATTACACACACTAAGTAATTAATCCTTAATTAAGTAATTAACTATCCTTTAATTAAGTAATTATTCTTTAATTACTTTCCTTAATTAATTAATCTATTAATTAATCTTTTAATTATCCATCTAAATTAATTAAAGACGAACCTCTATACTTAATTAATTACTTAATTATATCATTTGAATCTTATTAAATTAAATACTTGAAATCACTTATCTTAGTTAATTAACTAATATTTAATTATTCCAAAACAAACCAATTTAAATTCAAATCATTGTTTGAAATCTTATTTTAATAAATTACTTTTGAAACTTGGTTTATAATCCTTTGAAACGTATACATTTCAATATAATTTAGACCTGATCATACATCCTTTAAAATTAAACCTAATTAAAGATTTTTTTATAAACGTGGCACATTTTTTATTGAATTTTAAACGTAGTTAACTAATAATAAACAACCCGAGCCTACACTTGTTTTACCCGAGCCCAACCCCAAACTTCCCATGTCACTCGCGTTCAACTCCCAGCTTCGAGGCAATAACCCATCATTCTCAAGCCAGACTCGAGAAAAACATCGTCTTTCCCAACACCACACATCAATCAAATTACAAAGTGCACAGGTGCACGTGCACACGGCAGGGCAACGCCGACCAACTTCAACGACATTGCCGAGTCGCCGTCGATTTTCCCGACCCTCTTAGCTACCCAGAACCCAAACCAAACACATAAATCGAATTCGAGATTGCAGAGCACCACCTGGAACATAGCCCAGTCACAAAAACCACTTGCAATGCCTAGCTCCGGTCATTAGAAGCCACGTGCACGCACCGATAGCTGCTCCAGACCTTCCTCTCCCTTTACCCCCACCTCCGAGCCCACTCGAAATCGTCGCGGCGTCGCACAGCCATTGAAATCAACGACGGCCTGAACTATACATTAAACCCTAAATCGACCCCAAATGTTCACCATGATGGCCTGAAAATCCATAGACCAATTTTCCCAAGTACTACGTCCCCCAAGCTTGCTTCAGCAACGATCTCGACCACCCCGACCTCAGAAATTGACCAAAACCCAATCCACGTTCAACTCGCAATCTCTCTCAATTTAAAAGCTTAAAAATCATGATTTCATTTTTAAAAATCATTGTTTTCGAAAATAAACCAGATGATATAATTGAAACTTGAATTCATGCAATTCGAAATTTTGATATGATTTGTTTTTACTGTAATTATTCTTTCAGTTAAAACTACCTTCATATTTAACCCAAAAATATTTCTAAAAATTAGATCTTGATATAACAAACAGATTTTGTTTATACATGAGAGTCTAAAGAAAATCAAACGAAGAAATATTGGATTTTGATCAAGTTTTTAAGCCTGTACAACAAGAACAGAACCAACATCCTGTATACTAACATGCACACCCATATACTCATTTATATATACACACAATTTATATTAAACAATCATGCAAACACCTATCACACTTTACTTCATATATTTATCGCATGCATCTAGATTTAAAACAGATAAAATTGTTTACTCACCTTATATGCTAGAAAAGAGAACACTGGATAGTGTTTTGAAATCTGGAAAAATACTTTTGATTTTTGAACTGGAACTAGAAGCTTTTGATCTTGTAAACTACTACTTGAATTTGAAGACTGAGACTAGATAAAACTGAATGGAACTTGCATGCTTTTGATTTTGCAACTAAACTTGAATTTACTGCTTCAGGTCTTCAGCTTATTGTTTTCCTTTAATTTCAGCCGTTTTTATTTTGATTTAAGTTTCAGGTTGAAGTAGTTGTGTGATTTAGTTTGTATAAGATTTTCTTTTATTTCTGGATTGAGTTTTTAGTTGCTAGGTTTAAATTTTGAATCAATAAGAAAATGAGAAGAGGAGAAATATGGATATATATATATATATATATATATGTAGCCTTGTTCTCATTTATTATTTTTAAAAAAAATAAAGAAACTAAAAAAACACTTGTATTTTCATGTCACAATTAGGCTACACTTGTTTAATTCCTCAATGTATCGTTTACACTTGTTAAATACGTGTGTTATTAATGTTACACATGCATTATTAAATTTGTTTAATATGTTTTATAAAAAATTTCTATTATATGTGTAATTAATTCATTTTCTATTTACTTTAACTATATTTATAACATGTATAAATTTAAAAGAAAGTATTTAAATTTTTTATTAAATATTTTTCAACTAAAACTAATATATCTAATATTAATAAATATTTATCTATAGAGTTTTTGAAAAGATAAATTTTGCCAATTTAAATAATTATATCAGGAGATTATCAAATTAATATTTATCCAGATATATATTTATGTTATCAGAATTATTTATTCAACTTATAAATTAGTGTTTCAATAGTTAAAATCAATAAATTATCCAATTAACAGATGTTCAAAAATCCGGGTTATCACATTCCTCCCCCCTTTGAATATTTTCGTCCCCGAAAAGGAACGAAACCAGCATTTTAATTATACTGCTAAAATAGCTTTATAAAAATACTTTTTATAATTGGATGTCTCAATAAGTCCATTCTAGTTCTCATAGAAATTCGGTCATATGGTGATCAGGCGTAGGATTGAAAATCTATAAGTACTTGGTAAACCCATTTCAACACCTAGTGAAAATACTTGGAAATATTTTGGTGAAAATATAGAAAATATTGTTGAAGATGTAGAAATCATTTTGGTGAGAATGCTTTGGAAATCATCACCCCTTCCATGGTCGTAGTTAACCCGATGGTTACGTTGCCATCCCGGCAAAATCCATAGATAACCGTAGGCACTCCGTGCCCCTCGATTATGCCATGGAACCCGCCACAGATCGCAGCTACACCCAGGGTTACATCGCCATCATGGAAAAAATCCATGTAACTATAGGCGTCAACGCCCTCGAATTTTGTTGCCAAATGAAACTTAACCACTCCTACATAGATCGCAGACTACATCAGTCGAGTCCTTATGTAGCCTATAGGCTCTCACTGCCTCATGACTTCCGCTATGTCTTCATAGATCGCAGTCTGCCGATGTTACGTTGCCATCACGACAAAATCAAACGTAGACCGTTGGCTCTCACGGCCACACAACTTCCGCTATGGTCTGTAGTAGATCGCAGTGACATCGAGTTACACTGTCGTCACATCATAACCCAAATGTCTCTGTAGGCATCAGCGCCCTCGACTTTCGCTACCCACACACAATCCTCAGGAACTTCAGTTAGTCCGGACTTCCTCTCAGGATCAAATTTAGAGCCTCCCCCTTAGGGCACAAGGTAGAACCACCCCGTGGATCTCCTATGAAGTTCATTTCATGGGAGCGCCTTTCTCCTAGAGCCAATATCAAAACATTTTATACTATACACTTATAGTATCTTTCAAATCATACCCTTTATGATTCACATAAAAATCTCCTTTACACAAAATCGATATCTCAAATTGATAGTTGCAAACTTGGCTTCCCAAATTCCCAAAATTGATTTTTTTCCAAAAGTCAAAAGCCTTTCCAAAATCCATAGGCTCCAAAACCCTTTTTCCCAAAATCATTTATATATATATATATATATATATAATCTTGAAAAATCCTTGGATCACTTCATACTTGTATAAATTCCCTTTTTATACTTCAAATAGTTTTCAAAAATCTATTCTTCTAGCTATAGATTCAACAAGGGGAGATTTATTATATATAACAGACTATATAACTTTATTTATATCAAATCAAATGTTCAAGTTTCATTTCTTTTATAAAGTTACTTACCATATCACTTACTTTTCATAAAGTGAATTTCAAATATAAAAATATCGAACTTCCACCTTTATTTATATATATTTCTCAAAATATACTTTTCTTTTAAAGAATCATTTTTCATTTCTTTCAAAATTTCAATATCTATTACATTTAAGCACGTACGATGTACATATACCATCTGTACGCAATATCAAATCTGATCGCTCACTTGATCACACAATTTTACTTTCGAACTAGTATCATCCACCCGACTTCCTAGTGCGGACTCAGATTTGGTTTCTTGATCAAAAACCGTCATTCTCCTTGCATATTTATAACTATGATAGAGAATTTCTAGAACTAATCAAATATCCATATCTAGGATTCGCCGTCGAAAATCAAGTGAAAAATCCCAACTTGGATCAATATACTATCTCGAAATTCTATGCTCGAATCTGGATCAAATCATTATGCGAATAGAATAACATACATACATCATACATATTTATCTTCAATGATTTTCAGCTAAATCAGTTTTCTTTCTATTCACCTTTATTTTGATTCTATTTGCTTATTCACAATTGCCTCCATTTCCATTTGGGTTATCACTTCAATTATAAGAAAAATGGAATTGCATTTTCATTTTTCCTATTATATTCTTTCTTATTTTTATAAACAGTTTGCACTCTGACTAACTTGAATTTTTAATATAGCTTGAAAAGTTTAAAATAGATAAGCAGTTGTAAAATAGTCATTAGTTGTAACTAGATGTAAAATAGTTAAGTAGTTATAACATAGTTGTAAAATAGTTAGATAATTCCAAAATAGTGTAAAATAGTAATTAGTTATAAATAGTTATAAAATAGTGATTAGTTTGTAAAACAGATGTAAAATAGTAATTAGTTTCAAAATAGTTGTAAAATAAATATAAGATAGTTTGGGTTTTAAAAGGAAAGGTTGAATAGTAAATAACTAGGAAAATAGGTTTAAAACGGGATATATTAAAATAATTTATTCAAAAATAGTTTCAGAGTCAAATTGGTTCAATTTTCCAATTTCTCATTTCAGTCACTTTCAATTTAAATTTCCACTTCCATTTAAATTGATTCAATTTTAATTCAAATTAAATAATTGTAACAACCCGTATATTTGGACCATTTAAATTGACAATAATCCACACATGTCAACTTACATAATACAAAACACGAATCATTATGGGATTATAAATACATAAGTATAAATGAGAAACAATACAACATCACAGATACAGAATAGTCATAGAATAATGCAGCGGAAAATACATCGTCATAATAGCAGTTCATGAAGCTACTACCTGAAGTACAACAATGTCTAAACAAAAGGTGACTGAAAGGAAATACATAAATGTCCGACGGACTAGGACATCAATACAGGAATATAAATAAACTGATAAAGATAAATGCTAAGCCTTCAGCATCTTCGACCAACCTTGATCAGCAACTTGATAGCTTCAGACTAACCCGAGCATATGCAAAAGGGAAACACTCGAGTCAGGACTCAAAATCTTATACAGGATAATCAAGTGCAGGGAATAAAGTCCATAACTCAAAGATGAATAAAATAACATTTCTAAGGGTCCGATAAACTATCTATATATACAATAGAATACGATATGTAGATAATGCCTAATCAGTAAAGTACGATATTAAAATAGCATTAAGGCGTTACCATAATTCCCCTTAACACATTTTATAATGTCATAGTCTATACAGCACCGTAAACCCCACCGTAAACTAATGGTTATCATAGGGTACCCCATAGGTATAACACAAAACAAAACATAGTGGTCGCGAATAGGATAATCAGTATGACAAGGTACATGAGGCGATACCAACTAGGATACTAGTAGTTGCGTGATTCGGACTGATGTTGAGCATAGGCAGCAGCTACCGCAACACCGCGAAACAACACTCCCAAATCAAGGGGTGCACCCAAATCGAATCACAAAAGTAATAGATATGGTATCAAAGAAGCGTGTCCGCTAGAGGTGGCGAACCTCAATGGCCCAGCGCGGCTCCTGTTTTAGTCATGTCAGGGGTCATCCAATATCGTTCTCTTTCTTCAGTCAACGTGCTCACCAAATCATCCACTTCATTCTGGATCAACACTCCGCGTATAATAGTTATTAAAGTGGTTTTCGATATCGACAGAGAGTATGTCCATTCCCGATCCCGGTCTCTTTAATAACTATGTATTTATTACCTGATGGTCGGTTAAATTAACGTTAAACAAATCGAAGTCCAAAAGTCAAGGTGCAAATTTGACTTCCAAAATTTGACATTTCACGATTCAATTTATTTCGGATATTTAAAACTTACTTCCAAATGTAATCTTTAGTTCAAACATTTGAGTTAACGATAAAACTAAGTATTCAAGTTCAATCTAATAAGGTCTAAATGTCGCTTATCAAATTTAGTTCATAATCAATGAATTCAATTTAATGGTTAACTTAGTTCGAATCATTAAATCAAATTCTATTCATTTCAATTCATATTACACTCACAGTTATCATAAATTCGATTAAAACAATTTCATTAATTAAATTCCTTTTATCAAAACTTCATTTGATTTATTTACCAATTCAATTAAATTTCTACTTAAAAGAATCCATTTCCATTTATTTGGTTCAATGATCTACACATCACAAATAAGTTATTTCCGAGTTACAAATCAACTCAATCCACATTCCGTTTAAAATGTCCTGATTTGATTAATTCATTAAATTTAAAATCATTTAAATTTTATATTATCACAATTAAATCCATAAAACTTTAGTTAGTTTTGTATTCCCCTTAAGTCAAAATTTTCTTAATCTCAAATCAAATTTATAACAAGTTCCAAATCTATTTAATTAAAACCGAGTTTAAAGCTAAATCTAACAAATCTAATAAATTTTTAAGTTATTAAACTCTAGAACTTACTTGTTTCTAAATCTTATTTCAATTAAACTTGCCAATTCATTTTATTCAATTAAATAGGTTTATTCATTCGTTTCAATTAAATCCATTAATTTATTTCAATTTAAATCCCTTAAGTTCGTTACTTAATTTCCAAAAAAATCGTTAAGTTCATTCCTTAATTTAAAATATATTTCAATTTCGAAATTGATTTTTGTTGACCAATCGTGTTTCTTATTTTTAAATTATCTATCCTAGGCCAAGTTGTTTAATTGAGTATTTATCATTTCAACCCAATATCATTCAATATTAAAAAAAGCATAGCAAAGGGAACTTGCATTGTGATAACTGGGATGGCGTCAAAGTAAATAAACAAGCAATAACAACCATACATAACAATTCACCAATTTATTAAATAATCCCGAAATAATCGTATTAACTTACATTTGTTATTTATGTAAATTAATATAATTATTCCTAGAATCCACACTATCATTTCATGCAGATTAAAGATTATTACATTATGGTTTCACTTGGTGTCTATTATCAATTTACAACATCAATAATACATTCAATGGTTCAAAGTGAGGTTAACGCTATTTCTACGCGTCGATTTATTTATCATTTAAAGGGGTCAAATTCAATATATATAATCCATTTTAAATTGTTAACTATCCTATATCAAATTAAATTTCACATTAAATTTCACTTATAGTAACAACCAAATTCAACATCACATAACACATTTAGTGTCACAACTATTTGTCGTAAACTAACAATATTCAATTTAACTTGCATAGCGATTTACAGTTTTATTTCAACAATTTTAGCAATCAACAATTTATCCAAATTTATATTAACAACAATTATCACCTGATTATCATAGCATAATAGATTGAGTCGTGAATGAAATATTCACCTTGCGTGGTTGAAGAAGATGACGACGAAGCACGAAGATGGATAGATAAGATAGACCCTAACAAGCACGACGCAAAATGAACACAATTGCAATCAACAAATAATTAATCAATATTTTTTTTATTGAAATATATATATATCAATTGAATATATATATAAACCATACCAAAGAAATTAGATAGATCTGACAAGCTGAATGGAAGCCTACGTCTCTGAAGCAGTAGCTGAAACAAACACAGTAAAACACTGTATGTAAGCAAACTAGAATCTCAAAGTATATACTGCTATAATATAACAGTTCCATATATATATATATATATATATATATATATATATATATATATTTATATGCAAACGGAAGTGCACTGAAACACGGCGGTGGCCAAGGCGAGGCACAGCAGTGACGGCGGGCAGGGGATGTCACGATGGTCGGGAAAGGCTGGTGCGGGCTGCGGGTTCAGCTGACGGCTTCGGGTGGTCTGCGGTCCGGGTGGTCTGGGGTTCGGCTGGGCGTGGGTGGCGGGTGGTGAAGGCGAAGGCTGGTGGACGAGGACACGGGCGAAGTGGGGATGCGGTGGTGCGGCAGTGGGTGGCGTGTGGGGCGAGGGAGCAGGCGGTGCGGGCTGAGTCAGTGGGACGCGGGGAAGCGGGCAGGGGCGTAGGTGGGCTGGACAGTGGAGGGGCGACGTGGGTGGGCTGGTCACTGGCTGTGCGGTGGGGGTGGATGGCAGTGGGGTTGGAGAAGGCGGTTCGGGCTGAGCGGCGAAGGCGAGCTGGGCAGTGGGGCATCGTGCGACAATGGGTGTGGCGCAGGCAGGCGTGGAGGCGGTGAGCACGGTGATGGGTGAGGTGATGTCTCGTGAGCAGTGGACGTGCATGGAGCATGTGGGTGAGTTTCATTTTCCGGAGGGAGACAAAATAAAATAATTATGAAGAGGAGTGAGAAGAGAGGAAGTGCAGAGACGTACCAGAGAAGCAGTGAGAAATAAATGAAGGCAGAGCAGTTAATGCCGACAGAGTGGGTAGCTCATATATACAGAGGGGTTCAGAGTGCAAAGGTCAATGCAATGATGTTCTTGATAAACGTGATGGCTATTGGGTTTCCAAGACAGCTGAATAGACATAGGACTCCTAGAACTATGTACGGTGAAGAAAGTTGGGTACCAGTTTGTGATGCGTAACGGACCAGTTTGTGCTCCGTTAAACAATTATAATTTGCAACGCCGAACTCCGATTGACCCAAATAAATATACCGTTTTGATCAGCGCGACGAGGCGGACACAACGGTATGAAGATATTTATAGTTTGACACTGTTTGCGAAGTGGTTAATCTTATTGATCCATTTGCTCGAGCGAACATTTTAACTAGCAATTAAAAGCGAAATTTGACGAAACGAAATGCGTTGTCATGTTCGGAATATTTTTCTTATGCAACATTGTGAAAAATATTTGAGTTCGGACGATATAAAATTTACACATAAAATTTAAACTAATATGTAAATGCGACGAGCGAAATTTACTTCAATATTTTTCGACGAAATTTGGCGTATGCCTATGTCTATCTAGACGCATACCAAATGTGAAGTTTGAATAGCAACGGAATTTGTTTGAGAAAATTCGAATTTCTACAATAATATACGATTTTTAAAATTTTAAACTGGATCTGAATTTCAGGGTCGTTACATTCTCCCCCACTCAAAAATTTTCGTCCTCGAAAAGGAACAAAGTAAAGAGTAGAAGAATAGATTGAAGAGATATGATGGATATAGAATAGATTATGGAACAGAATATAAAACATAGAATAGAGTTTACCTTCAACAAACAATTCTGGATTAGAATCCTAGATACTCTCCTCGGTTTCCCAAGTACAATCATGATCATCAGGACTCCATTGGACTTTGACTAGGCTAACAGATTTCTTCTAAGCTGCTTCGTATCCCTATCAACAATACGAAGTGGTCTCCTCTCTATAGTCAAATCCGACTCAATATCAACCTCACCTAACTGAGCAATAGGAATGGTCATGGATGGATCATGTACAACCTTCCGAAGATGTGAAACATGGAATACGTTGTGCACGCCCTCAAATTTCTCCGGTAGTGCAACTCTATAGGCTAGTGTACCAATCCTCTCAGTGATAGTGAATGGTCCAACAAATCTAGGAGCGAGCTTTCCTCTACGACCAAATCGAATAACATTCTTCAAAGGTGATACCTTAAGAAATACCTCATCCCCAACCTGGAATTTTAAATCTCTTCTACGCCTATCTGCATAGCTCTTCTGCCTATCTTGTGCGGTTTTCATCTTCCTTCTGATCTCATTAAGCTTCTCGGATGCTTCCACAATCATATCTGGGCCAAGAATTAATCGATCACCAGGCTCAATCCAACAAGCTGGCGATTTGCATGGTCGTCCATATAAAGCTTCGAACGGTGCCATATCGATACTTGCCTGATTATAAAGATAGTTAAATTTCAATTCAATTTTACTTATTCGGATTGAAAATTTTTGATTACCTGATAACTGTTATTATAAGTGAATTCAACCAAATGGAGATGGTCTTCCCAAGATCCACCAAAATCAATAATGCAAGCTCAGAGCAGATCCTCCAAAATCTGATTTACTCTCTCAGTTTGGCCATCTGTCTGAGGATGATAAGCTGTACTCAGATTCAGTTTAGTGCCCAAGACGTCCTAAAATGCCTTCCAGAATTTACTAGTGAACAAAGGATCTCTATCGCATGCAATACTAGATGGAACTCCATGAAGTCTAACAATCTCTCTCATATAAATCTCGGCCAAACTCGAAGCAGTACGAGTGGTCTTAACAGGAATAAAGTGAGCAGATTTGGTCAACCTATCAACAATCACCCATATACTCACGTTACCTTTTCTGGTCCTCGATAATCCATCAATGAAGTCCATAGAAATCTGATCCCATTTCCAACACGGAATCTCTAAAGGTTGAAGTAATCCTGCCGTCTTCCGGTGATCGGCCTTGACTTGCTGGCAAGTGGTGCATCTACTTACATATATAGAGATATCTCTCTTCATCCCACTCCACCAATATAAACACTGCATATTTTGATACATCTTAGTGACACCAGGATGAAATGAAAGTGAAGACTGATGGTTTTCTCTTAGCACTTCTTGTCTCAATCCATCAACATTAGGAACACAAATACGGCTGTCAATCCTCAGAACTCCATTACTATCGATCTGTGCTCCCACTTTACTGTCAGCATTTCCAACCCTACCAAGAACTAACTCCTTCATGCGATAGAGCAAGGTGTCCTCATATTGCTTAGCTTTGATGCGATCCATAAGAGATTGGGAGATAACAAGCTGAAATAGCACGCCTTCTACAAGATTACAACATGAAAATGCTTTGCTACGGCTCAAAGCATCAGCTACAACATTTGCTTTCCCAGGACTATAATTGATATCGAGATCATATGCAGCTAGGAACTCGAGCCATCGAACTTGTCTCTGGTTCAAATCCTTCTGAGTGAAAATATACCTCAAGGACTTACAATCAGTGAATAATTCAAATTTTGTTCCTAAAAGATGGTGCCTCCATAGTTTCAAAGCAAATACAATTACAAGAAGCTCTAGATCATGAGTTGCATAGTTTACTTCATGGATCTTCAACTGACGACCAGGATAAGCAACAACCTTACCATTTTGCATCAAGACAGCGCCTAAACCCTCTCGACAAGCATCTGTATAGACAGTTAATCCTTCACTCCTGTCAATTACCGCAAGAACTGGGGCTGAAGTTAACTTACGTTTCAACTCATTAAAATCTGATTCGCACTTCTCACTCCAAACAAACGTGACATCCTTTCGGGTTAAAGCAGTAAGTGGGGCAGAAATCCGGGCAAAGTGCTCAATAAATCTGCGATAATAATCGGCTAGGCCCAAGAAGCTATGGATATCAGTAGGAGTTTTGGGAGCCTTCCAATCCTGTAGATAAATTTTCGAATTAGAAAGGAATAAGATGGATCGAATAGAAATAACGAATATGATAGAACTTACATTGATTACGACGATCTTAGCTGGATCGACCGAAATCCCATTTTCAGAAACAATATGGCCAGGGAATCGTACTTCGTCTCGCCAGAAGTGGCATTTCGAGAACTTGGCTTTAAGCTGATGATTTCGGAGTGTTTCCAGAACATAAGTAAGATGTATCTCATGCTCTTTCTCATCTTTGGAGAAGACGAGAATATCATCAATGAAGACAAGAACAAACTTGTTAAGGACATCACGGAAGACTCGATTCATCAAGTCGATGAAATAAGCAGGGGCGTTGGTCAACCCGAACGGCATAACCAACCATTAATAGAATCCGCTCTCGGTACGGAAAGCTGTCTTATGGATACTATCTTCTGCTACTCTGAGTTGGTGGAACCCAGTGGCTAGATCAAGTTGTGAGAAGACTTTAGCTTTATGGAGCTGATCGAGTAAATCATTTATGCGAGGCATCGGATATCGATTTTTGAGAGTGCGTTTGTTTAATTCCCTGTAATCAGCACACATGCGAAGAGATCCATCTTATTTGGTGACAAATACGACTGCGGTGCCCCATTCAGAACAACTTCTCCTAATCAAACTCCAAGCAAATAGATCATCAATTTGAGTTTTAAGTTCAGCTTTTTCCTTAGGAGCCATCGTTCTATGAGGGAGAACTACAGGAGTAGCTCCAGGAATAAGGTTAATGCGGAAATCGGTCACCCGTTTAGGCGGTAGAGTGTTGACCTCTCCAAATACATCGGGAAATTTCTGAAAAATAGGAGTGGTACTAAGATCATTCGGGTGAGCATCAAGAGAGAATATGAAGCTTCCGGCATATTTCTGAGGTGATTTGCATTCAATGATAAGTGGTAGGCCCTTGTCATTGATTAGAGAAACAGAACGAGCTTTGCAAGAAATAACAGCCTCGAATTTTCTTAGCCAATCAGCACCCAACAAAATGTCAAATGCTACGAAGCCAAGCACATAAAAATCCCAAGTGAATCGATATCTTCCATACAAAAGCACAACCTCTTTATAACTACTGAGGTTGGCAAGTCCTCCAATAGGGTTGGAGACACATAAGGAAGTAGTAGCAAGAGTAGGTTCTAATTTGAGCCTATTACAAAGATCAATAGATATGAAGCTATGAGAAGCACCAGTATCGAATAATACCCTAACAGGTAAATCATGTGATGAAAAAGTACTTCGTAAGGTACCTTGGTCATCCTGAGCAGGTGGTGGAAGTGGTGCAGGAGTGGTGATAGCATATACTCCAGATGGTATGTCTTTCTTCCGCAATGGGCAGTCTTTCTTGAAGTGACCTGGCTGGAGGCAGACATGGCATAAATCATTCCTCATTTGAGAAGGTGGCGGAATAGCAGCTCCGATAGATGGACATCTATTAGCATAATGGCCTTTCTTATCGCATTTGAAGCAAGTGATATTGGCAAGGTCGATTGGGCTTTTCTGGGCATATCCCAATCCCGTAGTCTTTTGCCAAGCTTTCTTTTGTTGATCAAATTTCATCTTCCTCTTTTCAAGCTGGCTAAAAGAGGACTGAGTAGGAGTGGCCTTAGTAGTGGGTCCCCGTGGCTTTGCCTCATATCTAAGAGCGTAATCAACAAGCTCTGTGAAGGTGCAGTGAGTGTGGCCAGTAAGCAAATCATAATACTCTGGTCTAGCTCCCAAAATGAACTTCTCGTTCTTTAGAAGTGGTATGACAATCAATCCCGGGCCAAACTTGGAGAGTTCGTTGAATTTCCTCTCGTACTCAGAAAAAGTCATACTGCCTTGCTTAAGATCCATAAAAGCTCTATAAAGTTGGGTTTTCCCAGCAGCGGGCATCCATTGTGCCGAGAAAGTATCCCTAATCAAAAGATGGACTGGATGAATAACATTACAAAGATTGAAAGAAGAATTTTGACTACGAAATCCAAATAAATTTATACCTAAACTGGGTCCAAGTGATGGTGTTCCCCTCAATACGAGAAGTAACAGATTCCTACCAATCTTGTGCGGCATCCCGAAGTTGCCAAGCAGCAAGCTGACGCTTTTAAGCATCAGTGATTTCCAATCCAGAAAATATCTTCTCTAAGCCTTTGAGCCATTGTTGAGCTTCGATAATGCCCTCGGATCCGGAAAACTTAATACCCCCTAGCTGGGTATACTCTTTACTAAGAGTGGTGAATTTGACTGGAGCTGGGGCGGCAGGTGCAGCCTGGGCAGGGCCATGGCCTCTTCCTCCCCTATTGTTTCTTCCGGTACTCATCCTGAAATATCGAAAGAGATTTATAACCAAGGATAGAAAAAATCATAAAGCTTAAAGAAAAATCTAATTAACGAATCAAAATAAGTTTGAATTAAAAGGATCTGGATATTGAATCGATTCTCCTCATTCTAGGGTATTGCTACCTTATCTCTAATGAGTTTATATAGCCCCAAACTAAGGTTTTTAGGGAAACCAAAGCTCTGATACCAACTGTAACAACCCGTATATTTGGACCATTTAAAGTGGCAATAATCCACACATGTCAACTTAAATAATACAAAACACGAATCATTATGGGATTATAAATACATAAGTGTAAATAAGAAACAATACCACATCACAGATACAGAACAGTCACAGAATAATGCAGCAGAAAATACATCGTCATAATAGCAGTTCATGAAGCTACTACCTGAAGTACAATAATGTCTAAACAAAAGGTGACTGAAAGGAAATACATAAATGTCCAACAGACTAGGACATCAATACAGGAATAGAAATAAACTGATAAAGATAAATGCCAAGCCTTCAGCATCTTCGACCAACCTTGATCAGCAACTGGATAGCTTCAGACTGACCCGAGCATATACAAAAGGCAAACACTCGAGTCAGGACTCAAAATCTTATACAATATAATCAAGTGCAGGGAATAAAGTCCATAACTCAAAGATGAATAAAATAACATTTCTAAGGGTCCGATAAACTATCTATATATACAATAGAATACGATATGTAGATAATGTCTAATCAGTAAAGTACGGTATTAAAATAGCGTTAAGGCGTTACCATAATTCCCCTTAACACATTTTATAATGTCATAGTCTATACAGCACCGTAAACCCCACTGTAAACCCCACCGTAAACTAATGGTTATCAGAGGGTACCCCATAGGTATAACACAAAACAAAACGTAGTGGTCGCGAATAGGATAATCAGTATGACAAGGTACATGAGACGATACCAACTAGGATACTAGTAGTTGCGTGATCCGGACTGATGTTGAGCATAGCCAGCAGCTACCTCAACACCGCGAAACAACACTCCCAAATCAAGGGGTGCACCCAAATCGAATCACAAAAGTAATAGATATGGTACCGAAGAAGCGTGTCCGCTAGAGGTGGCGAACCTCAATGGCCCGGCGCGGCTCCTGTTTTAGTCATGTCAGGGGTCATCCAATATCGTTCTCTTTCCTCAGTCAACGCGCTCACCAAATCATCCACTTCATTCTGGATCAACACTCCGCGTATAATAGTTATTAAAGTGGTTTTCGGTATCAACAGAGAGTATGTCCATTCCCGATCCCGGTCTCTTTAATAACTACGTATTTATTACCCGATGGTCGGTTAAATTAACATTAAACAAATCAAAGTCCGAAAGTCAAGGTGCAGATTTGACTTCCAAAATTTGACGTTTCACGGTTCAATTTATTTCGGATATTTAAAACTTATTTCCAAATGTAATCTTTAGTTCAAACATTTAATTTAACGATAAAACTAAGTATTCAAGTTCAATCTAATAAGGTCTAAATGTCGCTTATCAAATTTAGTTCATAGTCAATGAATTCAATTTAATGGTTAACTTAGTTCGAATCATTAAATCAAATTCTATTCATTTCAATTCATATTACATGCAGAGTTATCATAAATTCGATTAAAACAATTTCATTAACTAAATTCCTTTTATCAAAACTTCATTTGATTTATTTACCAATTCAATTAAATTTCTATTTAAAGGAATCCATTTCCATTTATTTGGCTCAATGATCTACACATCACAAATAAGTTATTTCCGAGTTACAAATCAACTCAATCCACATTCCGTTTAAAATGTCCTGATTTGATTAATTCATTAAATTTAAAATCATTTAAATTTTATATTATCACTCAATTAAATCGATAAAACTTTAGTTAGTTTTGTATTCCCTTTAAGTCAAAATTTTCTTAATCTCAAATCAAATTTATAACAAGTTCCAAATCTATTTAATTAAAACCGAGTTTAAAGCTAAATCTAATAAATTTTTAAGTTATTAAACTCTAGAACTTACTTGTTTCTAAATCCTATTTCAATTAAACTTGCCAATTCATTTTATTCAATTAAATAGGTTTATTCATTCTTTTAATTAAATCCATTAATTTATTTCAATTTAAATCCCTTAAGTTCGTTACTTAATTTCCAAACAAATCGTTAAGTTCATTCCTTAATTTAAAATATATTTCAATTTCGAAATTGATTTTTGTTGACCAATCGGGTCTCTTATTTTTAAATTATCTATCCTAGGCCAAGTTGTTTAATTGGGTATTTATCATTTCAACCCAACATCATTCAATATAAAACAAAGCATAACAAAGGGAACTTTCATTGTGATAACTGGGATGGTGTTAAAGTAAATAAACAAGCAATAACAACCATACATAACAATTCAACAGTTTATTAAATAATCCTGAAATAATCGTATTAACTTACATTTGTTATTTATGTAAATTAATATAATTATTACTAGAATCCATACTATCATTTCATGCAGATTAAAGATTATTACATTATGGTTTCACTTGGTGTCTATTATCAATTTACTACATCAATCATACATTCAATGGTTCAAAGTGAGGTTAATGCTATTTCTACGCGTCGATTTATTTATCATTTAAAGGGGTCAAATTCAACATATATAATCCATTTTAAATTGTTAACTATCCTATATCAAATTAAATTTCACATTAAATTTCACTTATAGTAACAACCAAATTCAACATCACATAACACATTTAGTGTCACAACTATTTGTCGTAAACTAACAATATTCAAATTTAACTTGCATAGCGATTTACAGTTTTATTTCAACAATTTATCCAAATTTATATTAACAACAATTATCACTTGATTATCATAGCATAATAGATTGAGTCGTGAATGAAATATTCACCTTGCGTGGTTGAAGAAGACGACGACGAGGCACGAAGATGGATAGATAAGATAGACCCTAACAAGCACGACGCAAAATGAACACAACTGCAATCAACAAATAATTAATCAATAATTTTTTTATTGCAATATATATATATATATATATCGATTGAATATATATATATAAACCATACCAAACCAAAGAAACTAGATAGATCTGACAAGCTGAATGGAAGCCTACGTCTCCGAAGCAGTAGCTGAAACAAACACAGCAAAACACTGTATGTAAGCAAACTAGAATCTCAAAGTATATACTGCTATAATATAACAGTTCCATATATATATTTATATGCAAACGGAAGTGCACTGAAACACGACGGCGGCCAAGGTGAGGCAAAGTAGTGACGGCGGGCAGGGGATGTCGCGATGGTCGGGAAAGGCGGGTGCGGGCTGCGGGTTCAGGTGGTCTGGGGTCCGGGTGGTCTGGGGTTCGGCTGGGCGTGGGTGGGTGGCGGGTGGTGAAGGCGAAGGCTGGTGGATGAGGACACGGGCGGAGTGGGGATGCGGTGGTGTGGCAGTGGGTGGCGTGTGGGGCGGGGGAGCAGGCGGTGCGGGCTGAGTCAGTGGGACGCGGGGAAGCGGGCAGAGGCGGAGGTGGGCTGGACAGTGGAGGGGCGTCGTGGGTGGGCTGGTCACTGGCTGTGCGGTGGGGGCGGATGGCAGTGGGGTTGGAGAAGGTGGTTCGGGCTGAGCGGTGAAGGAGAGCTGGGCAGTGGGGCGTCGTGTGGCAATGGATGTGGCGCAGGCAGGCGTGGAGGCGGTGAGCACGGTGATGGGTGAGGCGATGTCTCATGAGCAGTGGACGTGCATGGAGCAGGTGGGTGAGTTTCATTTTCTGGAGGGAGACAAAATAAAAGAATTATAAAGAGGAGTTAGAAGAGAGGAAGTGCAGAAACGTACCAGAGAAGCAATGAGAAATAAATGAAGGCAGAACAGTTAATGCAGGCAGAGGGGGTAGCTCATATATACAGAGGGGTTCAGAGTGCAAAGGTCAATGCAATGATGTTCTTGATAAATGTGATGGCTATTGGGTTTCCAAGGCAGCTGAATAGACATAGGACTCCTAGAACTCTGTACAGTGAAGAAAGTTGGGTACCGGTTTGTGCTGCGTAATAGACCAGTTTGTACTCCGTTAAACAATTATAATTTGCAACGCCGAACTCCGATTGACCCAAATAAATATACCGTTTTGATCAGCGCGACGAGGCGGACACAACTGTATGAAGATATTTATGGTTTGACACTGTTTGCGAAGTGGTTAATCTTATTTATCCATTTTCTCGAGCTAACATTTTAACTAGCAATTAAAAGCGAAATTTGACGAAACGAAATGCGTCGTCTTGTTTAGAATATTTTTCTTATGCAACATTGTGAAAAATATTTGAGTTCGGACGATAGAAAATTTACACATAAAATTTAAACTAATATGCAAATGCGACGAGCGAAATTTACTTCAATATTTTTCGACGAAATTTGGCGTACGCCTCTATCTAGACGCATACCAAATGTGAAGTTTGAATAGCAACGGAATTTGTTTGAGAAAATTCGAATTTCTACACTAACATACGATTTTTAAAATTTTAAACTGGGTCTGAATTTCAGGATCGTTACAATAATCTTCAATTCCTTTCCCAAATTCAAATCAATTCCATTTAAATTTAAACTTACTCAACTTCAATCTCACTTCCAATTAATTTAGATCAAATTCAATTTGAGCTAATTTCAATTTCAGTCTTGATTTTAAACCATCTCGAATTACATAAATTCGAGTTAAATTTTTAAATGTTGATCTAATTCTTCAAATCAAGTTAACCTCTAACCTTTTATTTAAGTCTTTAAACAATTAAATTTTGAGTCCAAATTTTTAACGTTCATTTAAATTACCTTTACTTAATTTATCTCAAGGTTCAAATAAGAGTTCAAATTTTTTTAACAATTTAATCTTCAGAATCCAATTTATTATCCAATTTTAACTTCAAAACCAATTCTTAGCAATTCCAGTTTATAAGTTCCCATATAAACTTTTAAAACTTAAGTTCAAAGTGATTCCCTTTTCATAATTACAATTTCACTTCAAAAATCAAAATAGTTCTAATATAAGGTTTTATTTGCATTTTATTTTAGTAACGGATAAATATTACCTCAATCCATTTCTTAATTCATTTAAAATAATCCAATTCTCGGTTTCATAGATTATTAATAATAACCGGATGATATCAGGATAAGTCAAAATAAATAAACATCCAAATTATTTAAAACATCCATCCATAGCATCCATTCCCCATTTCTAGATCTCAAACTCGTTTTGAGATCACATCTAATTCCCATTTCAAATCAACCCATTTAACTTCTCTAAGTTGAATTCAATTTAATCCCGTTAACCTTACTCAAATTTGAATTCCATTTCAAATTTCAAATTTCTATCAATATTCTTTCCTACTTATAAGTTCAGAAACTTATTTCTCTTTGGGTTTTTAGATCACACGTCAAGGAAAATCAAAACTCAACATTTTAGAATTTATTCCAAATCATCTTTGATATTATGTATATCCACACATATATACATATTTATTTCCTTAGCCCACCAAGTTATACTTTAATTTTTAAACCATTCTGGTTTTTTAAATTTAAAAACATCCCTTGTTTTATAGTAAGATTCTTATATTCAAAACATTATTCCTTTTAACACTTTTTAAAACAATTTAAATTTTTGGGACTTAGATTTATAACTTTACAATTTAAATCCCTTCCAATTTACAAGTCATACTTATCTAAATTGTTACTTCCTTAAAACATTTCATTTTCTTTATCATTATTTATGTTAGAAAATAAACACCCCTTTATTTAGACACAAAAAACATTTTATTATAACAACCAAGATTATCTTATCTGGATACCAATTCACTATTATATTGTCTAATAATTTGTTAGAAAAATAAAACCCAGGTAACTTAATTTAACATTCTGAAAAACATTTCTACAGATTTCACGATTTTATTCTCTGGTTTGAATCCATTTCTAGCTTATCTTATTTATATAGTTCATATTATCCAATTCCTATTTGATTGTATTTCTATTACCCTTTAATTCTTATTATTTTAATTTCAATAATCACAACCAATTACCTTAATATATATTAGAAAAACTATTGCTTTATATATCAAAATATAAGCTTATATAAAGTCTAATTTTAAAACCGTTTTAAAATTTTCGTATAAGAAAATAACAAATACGCTCTCATAAATAATACACTTAACTCATTCTAGGGTACTATTGACCTTATCCTTAATGAGTAAATCCATCAAAGCCAAGGTTCTTGCTTAACCTTGTGCTCTGATAACAAAATGTAACGACCCGAAATTTTCGACCTCGAAAATTCGACACGAATACATTCACTGTAGAAGTGCCGAGAAATCGAACGTCGAAAATTCCAGATTGTTAGGATTAAGAAGAAAAGAGGTAGAAGAAGAAACATGAAACCAAAACATAGAATCTTACATTCACAACAAATCAGAATATAATATGAAATAACAGCATTTATACAATGAAAGTCTTGTCAACTTACATTCGATACATCAGAGTACAACCATTCATACATAAAATGGATAGTTATAATTAACTTGTCCCACATTACAATCCAATCAAACTCAAATACACAGCGGTATACTCCATACGTTCCTGTCATCCAACTCGCCTCCTGAGCTCCAACACGTCCTAACCTGAAAATCTGTAATACTTGGTTAGACCCGAGCATTACAATAAAGTTACACTCGGGTCAGGTTGGAAACCAGCGTGAGTAAACCCATATAACTTGAAATACTAAGTTATAAAATTTATTTAAAAAATCCCAAGGTAACTCGTTTATTACTGATGCAGTGCGCCATGCCTTAAGCCTTAGGTCGCTCACTAGCGAGCTACGACCTAGCGACCTAAGCCTTGAATCGCGCCTACTTTCAGATGCCGCCAGTTTAAGTCGTGAGCATTTCCTAGGTCGCGAACGACCTTCCTTAAGATGCGAACGAAGCCCTAGATCGCTCCAAGCCCTAGATCGCTCCAACCTAAGTTGCGAACAAACAGATCTTCCTTAGGTCGCGAGCAGAGCAGGTCCCGAGCTACAGAACTCTTTAAGTCGCGGGGTTTTCTTATGTCGCCTCCAGTAGGTCGGAGCTTCTTAAGTTGCTCTAGATTTCCAAAAGCTATTTTCTTTAGTCGCGAAGGCCTAGGTCGCATGAAGTTCCTTATGTCGCTGCCGTTAAGTCGCATGGTTTGTAAGTCGCTTATTGTTAAGTCGTAGGTCATGTTGTCAGGTCGTGAATTCTTGTAACCTGTACTGTTGATAGGTTGTTGAGTCTTAGGTCGTTTGTATGTTGTGTAGTGTTAGCTCGTGTGTCACATGTATGTTGAGTCGTGTATATGTGTTGTAGAATTTCTATAAATACGGGGGTATTTTCATTGTAAAGAAGAGTTGATTTTGAATAAAATTTTGTTGAGTGCTTTGTGCCTCTTTCAAAATTGGAAGTTGAGTGTGAGCTCCTTTCTCCATCTTCGGTTATTCGAGTGCGCTCGAATCAACGGATTTGAATCCGATTCACGGAATCTCGTGCACGAGATCAACGTCGAAGAATCATAGATCTTCTAACACGGCATCGTGCACGATCAACGTGTTAAAGATAGCTAGAATTCGGTATCTCGAGTGATCAACGAATTTGGGCATTTATCCTGAGTATCATCAATTCATCAGTTTATCATTGTATTGTTCCATCGTTGTTTTGTTGTTGTTGCATCATTTGGTGACAACTTGTTACCACCGCTGCGTCCGTTTGATATCGGAGCATAAATAGCACGTCAAGTTTGTTAATCCGCTGCGTCAGTTTGGTATCAGAGCCTGAGAACCAATTCCGAAGTTGATTCAGATCCGAAGTTAAATTCAGAGCTTGAAGAGCTTACAGAGCTAAGTCAAAGCTAAGTTCAAAGCTGAGCCGAGCTAAGTCAGAGATAAGTCGAACTATATCAAAGCTAGATCGGAAAAGAGATTATTTGATAATCATGCCTCCGTGACGTGCTAATCGATTTCAAAATGTTGAATATGTGTATCGAAGACAAGAAGCTAAACAGATGGAGCAGCGTATCAATGAAAGGTTTGATGAAGGTATTGGAAAGTTAGAGAAGTTGATGAGAGACATGAATCGAAGTCAAAGGAGAACTTCGCCAGTTTCGCACCATAGTGGAAACAGTTTCACATTCAGTTTCGGGAGAAAGAGACGTGCGTGGTAGCAGAAATGTTGATGGTCAGAATCGACATCGACATACGTCAGATTTGGAGGAATCCAGTGATGGTGATAATAACTTTTGTCGAAACCGTGGCCAAGGACGAAGTCGAAATAGAGATTTTGAAGATGATCGTCGATGGGAGTCGGGGATGAAAACAGAGATTCCAGAATTAAAAGGGGGAATGATAGTGGAAGAATTTCTGGATTGGTTATCAAATGTTGAAAAAAAATTTGACTTCAAGGAAGTTCCCGAGCATCGTAGAGTCAAGTTGATTGCTACACGATTGATGGGAAGAGCTATGGCATGGTGGCAATAAAATAAACTTACACGAGAAAGAATGGGAAAGTCGAAGATTGTTTCATGGGAAAAGATGAAGAAGTGGATGAAGTCGACTTTCTTTCCTTATAATTATCAGTCTCTTATGTATCAGCGCTTACAGAATTTGAGACAAGGGACAAAGTCGGTAAATGATTATGCAGATGAGTTTTATCAACTGATTGCTAGAAACGATATCATGGAGACGGAGGAATAGTTGACAGCTAGATTTGTTGGAGGATTGAGAATGCAAATTCAGGATATGGTGAATATGTTTGATCCAAGATCCGTTGCTGAAGCACACCAGAAGGCTCTAGCTTGGGAGAAGAAAGGTAGAAGAGGAGGTGGTGCGTCTACAAGTTCGATCAATCAGGTGAAAGGGGCTAGTAGCAATACTAATGTTTCCAAGGCTGTTAGTAAACCGGTTGTCAATGAAGTTGCTAAGACCAAGGTCAACAACAATTTCAAGTGTTATAACTGTTAGGAGTTTGGTCATAAGAGCAATGAATGCCCGAGGCCTAAGAAGCGAGCGATGGTTGCTGTGGTTGAGGATGAGGAGGCAGAAATAGAATGTTTCAATTCACCACAAGTTGAGGAGGAAGAAGAATTATTGGCGGGAGACGAGGGATATTCTTTAATGATGAGGAGATCTTGCTTGACGCCAAAGCAGGAAGAGGAGACTAGCTGGTTGACGAGTAATATTTTTCAGTCGACGTGCACTATTTTGGGAAGGGTTTGTAAGTTTGTTATCGATGCAGGAAGTTGTGATAACATCATCTCTACAGAAGCTGTAAAGAAGTTAGCGTTAAAGATAGAGAAGCTTCCCAAACCCTACAAATTAGCTTGGTTAAGGAAAGGTGGGGAAGTGAAGGTTAGTCAAAGAGCTTGTGTAACTTTTTCTTTTTTTGGCAAGGCCAGCCGGTTTTATAGTGGACCGTCCACTTTTTATTACGAACGTAATAAAAATTGAAGAACAGGAGCAAGGTAAAAGCACCTTAACTACTAAAGTAAAAATATAAAATACGGCACAGGTACATGACTGCTATGTCACGATAACTACAAGATACATATAAAACTAGCACTCCTCCGAGGAGGGAGAATCACCAACAACCCCAGACACCAAAGATGTGCACAATGGGACAGACCCAGAGAGACCAGCATAGGGGCGAAACCGAAGAGCAAGACAAGGGTCATAAACCACATCATCAGAGCAGTAGATAAAAGATCGATCCCAGGAAGGATCAGCAAGCATGTCAGAATTAGCACTCGCATCTATACCGTCCAAATCAAGCACAAGAGAGTCACCGGATTGTTTGTAGCGTAGGCACCTAAGATCAAGTTGATCGTCAGAAACAAACTGGAAGAAAGATTCACTAACTGGGTTATACCTCATATCAGAAATGGGATCTATCCAACACCCTTCAGGCTCATCCCAAGCTACAGGAGGTAAGGAAAGGACAGGAGAAACTAAAGGGATGACAGGAGCAGCACTAGGCACCTCAGAACCAGGAGGTGATACAGTCATAATTAGCGGCAACGGAGCAGTAGGAGCGCAATAAGATAGAGAGGAAGGGGCAGAAACCTTGGGGACCCAGATCCTACGTCGGGGGCACGGCAAAGGAGATTTCAGAACAGCCGCAGAGGCATCAGAGTGATGGCAATCGATAGACAGGTGTCCAAAAGAGTGACAAGCGGTACAAATATTCGGAACCCAACCATAGCGAACTCTGACTTCCACCACATGGCCGACAGCTAGCTGTACAGAAATAGAAGAAGGGAGAGGCTTAGAAGGGGAAATCTCAATGAAAGCCTTCGCGAACATCAGCTTATCACGCGCCACAGTGTTGGAGTCAAAACATTTCAGCTTACCAACATTACAAGCTAACCAATTTGGTGTGACGTGGTAGATATGGATGTATGTCATTTGTTATTGGAAAGAAGTATAAGGATGAAATTTGGTGTGACGTGGTAGATATGGATGTATGTCATTTGTTATTGGGAAGACCGTGGCAGTTTGATAGAGCCGTGCAACACGATGGTAGGACTAACTACTATAGTTTCATGTTCAATGGCACTAGAATCACCTTAGTTCCTAAAAAGCGACAACAAAGTGAAAGCAAGTTGGAGGAAATCGAGGAACTAAAGACCCTGTTATCTTTGAAGGAGTTTGTCAAAGAAGTAGAGGATGGGCCTGAAGTATTTCTGTTGATTGGACGTGAAAGTAGTGAAACGGTTGAAATTCCTGAGGAAGTTAAGCCAGTGTTGAAGGAATTTGAAGATGTATTTCCTAAATAATTACCAAAAGAGTTACCACCGTTGAGAGATATACAACACCAGATTGATCTTGTTTTGGGAGCTGTGTTACCACATAGACCACACTATAGAATGAGTCCAAAGGAGCACGAAGAGTTGAGAAGGCAAGTGGAGGAGTTACTTGAACAAGGGCGCGTACAAGAAAGTTTAAGTCCTTGTGCAGTACCAGCCTTGTTAGTGCCAAAGAAGGATGGAACTTGGAGAATGTGTACAGATAGTCGAGCACTAAACAAGATTACAGTGAGGTACAGATTTTCGATGCCAAGATTGGACGATTTGTTAGATCAGCTGAGTGGAGCTGCTATCTTTTTAAAGATTGATCTGAAGGGTGGGTATCATCAGATTCGAATTCGACCAGGGGATGAATGGAAGACCGCATTCAAGACGCAGGAAGGGTTGTATGAATGGCTGGTCATGCCATTTGGTCTTTCGAATGCACCCAGTACTTTTATACGAGTGATGAATTAGATCTTTCGATCTTTATTGGAAAGTTCGTGGTGGTATACTTTGATGATATATTGATATACAATGGAAGCACAGAAGAACATCTACGACACTTGCGGGAAGTGTTGATGATACTTAGTCAGGAGCAATTTTATGCGGTAACAAAGAAGTGCATGTTCATGGCACACAGTATTTTGTTCTTGGGGCATGTGTTGTCCAAGGAAGGAATCCATGTGGATCAAGGTAAAGTTGAAGCAATCAAGGATTGGCCATAACCCAGGACTGTAACTGAAGCGAGAAGTTTCCATAGGTTAGCATCATTTTACCGAAGGTTTATTCCACATTTCAGTAGCATGATGGCACCAGTGATAGATTGTATGAAAGGAAAGCAGTTTGTGTGGACTGAAGAGGCTGATTCTGCTTTCCAACCGATCAAGACACTCTTGACTACAACACCGATTCTTAGATACCCGGATTTTTAGTTGCTCTTTGAGCTAGATACTGATGCGTCTAAGATTGGAATTGGTGGAGTATTAAGTCAGAAGGGTCGGCCAATTGCTTATTTTAGTGAGAAACTTTCTGGAGCCAAGACAAGATACAATACCTATGACTCAGAGTTCTATGCTATCGTCCAAGCCATAAAGCATTGGAGACACTATTTGTTTCATAAAGAGTTTGTGTTATATACGGACCACGAAGCGTTGAAGCATTTGCAGGGACAGACTAAAATTGCAGCCAGGCATGCTTCATGGATCGCATACTTGCAACAGTTTACATTTGTTGTAAAGCATAAGTTGGGAGTTACAAATCGGGTGGCAGATGATTGAGTAGAAGAAATCATTTGTTGACTACGATGAGAGTTGAAGTGACGAGTTTTGAAGTATTTCCAGAATTGTTTGTTGAAGATTCTTACTTTGCTAAGATTATAGATGAAGTCAAGAAAGGGAAGACGGATGAGTATCTGTTGGTGGATGGTTTTCTCTTCAAAGGAAATCGATTATGTATACCAGAGTGCAGTTTGGGATGAAGATTGTGAAGGAATTGCATGAAGAAGGACATATGGGAAGAGATCGTACCTTGCAGTTGATTTCTCAATCATATTTTTGGCCTTCCATATGGAAAGAAGTTGAAAGATTTGTGCAGAGATGTCACATATGTCAAGTTTCCAAAGGGACAGCTACGAATGCAGGATTGTATATGCCATTGCCCATGCCTACTAAACCATGAGTTGATGTTAGCATGGATTTTGTTTTGGATTTGCCAAGAACTCAACGAGGGAATGATTCTATATATGTTATGGTGGATAGATTTTCGAAGATGGCACATTTCATAGCTTGTAAAAAGACCACCGATGCAGTCCGTGTTGCTCAGTTGTTCTTTAAAGAGATTTATTGACTACATGGGCTACCTGAGACCAATGTTTCTGATTGGGATACTCGATTTCTAAGTCATTTTTGGTTGAGTCTGTGGAAGATGGTTGGGACTAAGCTAAATTTTAGTAGCGCCTATCATCCACAAACGGATGGGCAAACGGAAGTGGTGAACAGATCTTTGGGAAACTTGTTGAGATGTCTTGTGAAGGATAATTTGAAGAGCTGGGATGTGAACTTTTGTCGGGCAGAATTCATACATAATCATGCTGTTAATCGAAGTACTGAATTCAGTCCATTTCAAGTAGTATATTCAGCACTTCCGAAAGGACCGTTGGATTTGTCGACAGTTCCACGTCAGAAAAGGGTTGTTAAACGAGCTTGTGATTTCGTGAATGAGTTGCAGGAGTGTCACAGGATTGTTCATGAACGATTGCTTAAGTCAAATGAGAAGTATAAGCAACTGGAAGATAAGAAGCGAAGGAGTGTGGACTTCAAAGAGGGCGATTTTGTATATGCAGTGTTGACCAAGGATCGATTTCCTGTTGGAACTTACAACAAGCTAGCTGCCAGAAAGATTGGTCCTTTGGAAGATTGTGAAGAAGATTAATGTGAATGCGTATCAGTTGCGATTGCCGGATCATATTCATACTGCTGATGTTTTCAACATCAAATATTTGATTCCATATCATGAGCACAAGCTTGTCGAGGAAAGGGAAAGTGTGAATACGAGGACGAATTCTTTGCAACCAGGGAAGGATGATGCAGCGTGCCATGCCTTAAGCGTTAGGTCGCTCACTAGCGAGCTATGACCTAGCGACCTAAGCCTTGAATCGCGCCTACTTCAGATGCCGCCAGTTTAAGTCGCAAGCATTTCCTAGGTCGCGAACGACCTTCCTTAAGATGCGAACGAAGCCCTAGATCGCTCCAAGCCCTAGATCGCTTAAACCTAAGTTGCGAACAAACAGATCTTCCTTTGGTCGCGAGCAGAGCAGGTCCCGAGCTACAGAACTCTTTAAGTCGTGGGGTTTTCTTATGTCGCTTCCAGTAGGTCGGAGCTTCTTAAGTCGCTCCAGATTTCCAAAAGCTATTTTCCTAAGTCGCGAAGGCCTAGGTCGCGTGAAGTTCCTTATGTCGCTGCCGTTAAGTCGCATGGTTTGTAAGTCGCTTATTGTTAAGTCGTAGGTCGTGAATTCTTGTAACCTGTACTGTTGATAGGTCGTTGAGTCTTAGGTCGTTTGTATGTCGTGTAGTGTTAGCTCGTGTGTCGCATGTATGTTGAGTCGTGTATATGTGTTGTAGAATTTCTATAAATATGGGGGTATTCTCATTGTAAAGAAGAGTTGATTTTGAATAAAATTTTGTTGAGTGCTTTGTGCCTCTTTTAAAATTGGAAGTTGAGTGTGAGCTCCTTTCTCCATCTTCGGTTATTCGAGTGCGCTCGAATCAACAGATTTGAAGTCGATTCATGGAATCTCGTGCGCGAGATCAACGTCGAAGAATCGTAGATCTTCTAACACGACATCGTGCGCGATCAACGTGTTAAAGATAGCTAAAATTCGGTATCTCGAGAGATCAACAGATTTGGGCATTTATCCTGGGTATCATCAGTTCATCAGTTTATCATTGTATCGTTCCATCGTTGTTTTGTTGTTGTTGCATCATTTGGTGACAACTTGTTATCACCGCTGCGTCAGTTTGGTATCGGAGCATAAATAGCACGTCAAGTTTGTTAATCCGCTGCGTCAATTACTACGAGTTCTTAACTTGTTACAATTATTTCATAAGTCAATCTCTAAGTACTATTACTAGGTTTGAATTCCATGATACTTGATTTATTTCATTCCAGCCCGATTGATTCTAAAACCAAATTCAAATCCATAAAGAACTTTTGTTGATTACTAATCGAAGTGGTTTTGAGTATTTGCGGTTACCCGACCCCGGTCTCTTCGAATCAAATGTCATCTTTAATCCAAGTTGTTTAAGTGAATACAATTAAATTTAAATACAGTATGACACATTAACATAGCAATTCATCACCAATAAAATCTTATATGGTCACAGTTCAATCTAACATATCATATCACAAAGCATCACCATTAGAGATATCAAACAAACTCAAGGCATTCAATATAATCCAATCATCCATAAGCAAGATTAATTAATCATCTGATTATATTTAATTTTTATTAACTCAATTAAATTAATCATTATGAATTAATCACCCAACCCTGCTTAATTAACATTAATTAATTATAAACCATTCATTAATTTATCATCCTTAATTAATTAATCATCCCATATTTAATTACATAAATAAATGAATCAACTTTAAGTTAATTACATAATTAATTAACCCTTAATTAATTGCATTCAGTAATTAACTTTCAATCATTAACCTTTAATCATTAATTAATTCACCTTTGATCATTAACTAAATAACCTTTAATTACACACACTAAGTAATTCATCCTTAATTAAATAGTTAACTATCCTTTAATTAAGTAATTATTCTTTAATTACTTTCCTTAATTAATTAATCTATTAATTAATCTTTTAATTATCCATCTAAACTAATTAAAGATAAACCTCTATATCCTAATTAATTGCTTAATTATATCATTTGAATCTTATTAAATTAAATACTTTAAATCACTTATCTTAATTAATTAACTAATATTTAATTATTCCAAAAATAAACCAATTTAAATTCAAATCATTGTTTGAAATCTTATTTTAATAAATTACTTTTGAATCTTGGTTTACAATCCTTTGGAACATATATATTTCAATATACTTTAGACCTAATCATGCGTCCTTTAAAATTAAACCTGATTAAAGATTGCTTTATAAACCTGGTACTTTTTTTTAAATTTTAAACTTGGTTAACTATCTATAAACAACCCAAGCCCACACTTGTTTTTTCCCGAGCCCAACCTCAAATTTCTCAAGCCACTCGCGTTCAACTCCCAACTTCGAGGCAACACCCCGTCATTCTCGAGCCAGACCCGTGAAAAACATCATCTTCCCCAACACCACACATCACTTAGATTATAAAGTGCACAGGTGCACGTGCACACGACGTCGAGGCAATGCCTACCAACTTCAACGACATCCCCGAGTCGCTGCCGATTTTCTCAACCCTCCTAGCTAACTAGACCCCACCAAACACATAAATCGAATTTGAGATCACAAAGCACCACCTGGAACATAGCCCATTCACCAAAACCACTCGTAACGCCTAGCTCTGGTCATCAGAAGCTATATGCATGCACCGATAGTCGCACATCCTTTAAAATCAACAACGACCTGAACTGTACCTTAAACCCTAAATCAATGCCAAACGTTCACCATGATGGCCTGAAAATCCAGAGACCAATTTTCCCAAGTGCTATGTCCCTCAAGCTTGCTTCAACAACGACCTCGACCACCCCGACCTCGCCGATCATCAAAAATCGACCAAAACCCAATCCACGTTCAACTCACAATATCTCTCAATTTAAAAGCTTAAAAATCATGATTCCATCTTTAAAAATCATCGATTTCGAAAACAAACCAAATGATATAATTGAAACTTGAATTCATGCAATTCCAAATTTTGTTATGATTTGTGTTTAGTGTAATTATTCTTTCAATTAAAACTACCTTCATATTTAACCCAAAAATATTTTTAAAAATTAGATCTTGATATAACAAACAGATTTTGTTTATACATGGGAGTCTAAAGAAAATCAAAGGAAGAATATTGGATTTTGATCAAGTTTTTAAGCCTGTACAACATGAACAGAACCAACATCCTGTATACAGACATGCACACCCATACAATCATATATGTACACACAATTTATATTAAACTATCATGGAAATACTTATCACACTTTACTTCAAATATTTATTGCATGCATCTAGATTTAAAAAAGATAAAATTATTTACTCACCTTATATCCTGGAACAGAGAACACAGGACAGTGTTTTGAAACCTGGAAAAATGCTTTTGATTTGTGAACTGGAACTAGAAGCTTTTGATCTTTCAAACTACTACTTGAATTTGATGGCCGAGACTAGATAAAACTGAATGGAACTTGCATGCTTTTGATTTTGCAACTAAAATTGAATTTACTGCTTCAGGTCTTGAGCTTATTGTTTGCCTTTGATTTCAATAGTTTTGATTTTGATTTAAGCTTCAGGTTGAAGTACTTGTGTGATTTAGTTTGTAAAAAATTTTCTTTTATTTTTGGGTTGAGTTTTTAGTTGATAGATTTAAGTTTTGAATCAACTAAGAAAATGAGAAGAGGATAAGTATGGATATATATATATATATATAGCCTTGTTCTTATTTTTATTTAAAAAAAATAAAGAAACTAAAAAAACACTTGTATTTTCATGTCACAATTAGGCTACACTTATTTAATTCCTTATTGTATGGTTTACACTTGTTAAATACATGTGTTATTAATGTTACACATGTCTTATCAAATTTATTTAATATGCTTTATTAAAATTTTCTATTATATTTTCAATTAGTTCATTTTCTATTTACTTTAACTATATTTATAACATGTATAAATTTAAAAGGAAGTATTTGAACTTTTTATTAAATCTTTTTCAACTAAAACTATTATATCTAATATTAATAAATATTTATCTATAGAGTTTTTAAAAAGATAAAATTTTCCAATTTAAATAATTATTTCAGGAGATTTTCAAATTAGTATTTATCCAGATATATATTTATATTATCAGAATTATTTATTCAACTTATAAATCAGTGTTTCAATAGTTAAAATCTGTAAATTATCCAATTAACAGATGTTCAAAAATCCAGGTTATCGCGCCTATGGTTAAAGAAGTCTTACATCAATAGGAAGTATACACAACTACCCGTATCCTCAAAGTGAAGGGCAAACTTCTATTGTATAACTCTACCAACCTCTCATCTTAACATAGTAAGCCTAATTAACTATTCCAGACTTTACTAACTTAAGCCATATTATCTTAAGCTTTATTATACTAAGCTTTATCCTCCTAAATTGGATATTAGACTTGGCTTACTAACCTCCTTTCATGTATTCAAATCTATATAATTTACCTTAAATATTCAACATCCCAAAAATCCCTTTTTTATCTATTTCTCCATAAATGTCAAATTGTTAATGATAAAAGTTTATCATCCTAAGGACATTTCCTAAGACATATATATATATATATATATATATATATATATATACACCAATTTCCAACTGGTAACCTTCTATAACTATTTCATAGTTACTTATCTAATCTTTCGTATTTATCAGTCCCATTCGTCCATTTACCCTATCAATTATTTGTAACTTTCATAATCCATTTCACATTTATTATGCATAAATCGGAGTAATAACCTTTCCAAACATTCCTTCCTAATTCCTATCCACAAATCAATGTTATTACCACGTATGACTAATATCCTACGTGAGCGTTATGCATAAATCGTCATATATATTAGCGCATATAAATACCTACTTCTACTAAATATATTCTAGTCTCAAATCTTTAACTAGAATATTCTTCTGCATATTTAATTTTCTCAATTATATTTTTTAGGAAGATCCTCCGCTATGATCCATAAATTAGTTTATCAAGAATAAAAGAAAAGGTTTTCCTCGTTTGAAATTACAAGGAAGGATTATTTTCTTTTTATTGGAGTAGATGGTGTAAACAATAGAGAATAAATATGTACTTTACACATCTCTTGCTTTTTATTTGCATGTATCCCTAATTAAATCAAACACTGCAATTTTTGTGTAATTCAGAAACACAAACAAATTTATAAAAATCAAATAGCTATTTTTCCTACAAATTAAACTATGAAAAACTCCAATCCAAAATAATTAGGGTAATAATCAAAATCATACTAATAATCTACAAATCAATTTCAGATATGGAATAAAATTTATTTCTAATCAACATTCATATCTATAAACTTTGGGACTGATTTCTAGCTCAGGATGTAGCATTAATTCCTATCAGATCTAAAACAAGAATATGTAGGCAATAGTTTTCTATGCTAATTTGAGCCTATAATTCACAAATATTACCGATTTAGGCATAAAAATCAAATGTATGCCGACAGAATTGATTCAAAATCATAAACGAAATATAATCACCTTCTAAAAGCGTTCTAAATTTCCATATCTGAAGTAAAACCTTCGATTCAACTCCATTTCCTTTTTATCCCAAGAAATATGTATAAAAGGACACATACATATATTAGAATAATAGATCTGAGAAGATATTTGGGGTTGAAGGAAAATATAAATATATAAATACAAATATACATATGTATGTATGTATTACCTCGTTATCGCGTAGCGTTGATTCGCTCTTCTTGTTCTCTTATCCGATTTCTATTCTTTTCCTATTTGTATATATGCAAATATAAATAATTTATTTTATAATTTAGAAAATAGTGGAGAAAAGAAAATGGCAGAGCTTCGTTGCTACTTTCAAAAATATATGAGAAGATAAGAAAGAATTGGGCCTGAATTTATAGGTACTCGAACCAACCGCAGCCGTTAGATTAAAATATACAAAATCCGGGATGTTCGTCCAAGGAAAACCATAGCTACCTTAGGCTCGATCGATCGACTGCTACTGGTCGACCTGCCCAATAAAAGGGGTCGACCGATGGGTCTCTGTATAATTATTTCCATTACAAATTCGTTTCTTGTTTGTAACTTCTTCGTTTGGATTCCGATCGTAAAACTTCAAATACGAAAGTTGCATAGAATTTCACCACGAATGCATTAGTGCAAGTTTCATAGTCAAATTCCATCATTTGGAAAAATTCCATTTTGGGAGCCTAATTAACTGACTAACTAATTAAATAACTAACGTTAAATTTATGGTGTGTTACATTCTTCCTCCTTAAAAGAATTTATCCCTTGAAATTATATCAATGACAAAGTCATGATTCTAGCTCGGCATTACCCTAGACTATGCAACCAATCAGGTACTACCGATTTTGCAACTGTAACATCCAATACCCGGAGACCCAAAACTAATAGCTATGGATGTTGCAGTCGTCCACAGTTATTAATCCTCGACGGTCAAATAGGCGGTGTTAGATTAGTTGATATATAGAAACACATGAATATGAAAAAAATTTAAACCTCAAACAAAATCACATTTCATTTCAAAATATTTTCAGTATATTACATAACCTCATATTCGCAAATCTCATTTAGAGAAAATATATTTATTAGAAGATATGCCAAGAGTGACATATGAAGATGCCCCTTGTATGATCAAAGTATATACATGCAATATAACAACTTTGTCATTACAAACAACACAGCGGAATCAAAATAAAAGAAAACTCTATATAGCTATCATGCCTCCCATACTTCTTCGAAAGCTTTATTCATCCAATGAGGTAAATGAAACCTCAACTCTCAAACCACTCAAAATCAAATGAGTACCCAAGAGTATAAGGGGCAAACATAAACTTTAAGTCAGATATAAAGCCTGGTATGAATAATAATCTGCCATCTCAAATCATTTATATATCTAGTGAGATCACGCCACTTAGCGAAATGGGTGTTTCCCTCACTAGTATCTCAACACCTTTATAAAACCATATACTTTGCTCCTGCAACCACAATGGTTAAAAACATAGTCATTTCAAAATATTAGATGATATGCGAACGTTTTAAAACATACTGGATTTCACATCCTCTGTTTAAATTGACTAACTATCATATTTCATAATTTCTAGAGTCACTATTAACCTATTAGTTTTCATGGGCTTACTGATAACTTTTTATAATGTATGGACTCCCTGTCCTATTTCATAGTTTTCATGGATGCACTAAGAAACTATTGGCCCCTGCCAATTAACTTAATTAATTCATGGGTTCCCCAAAACCTATTGGTGACTCCAATAACTTCTCTCTTATCTTAGTTTTCATGGGGTGACTAGGAACCTAGTGACAACTGTAAATAACTTAATCTAGATATAGTTTTCGTGGGTGCACTACAAACCAATTGGTCCCTGCAACCACTCTTTAAAACATAATTTTTATGGGATCACTATGAACCTATTGCTAACCTTAATAACTTCATAGTCATAGTTTTCATGGGATCACTATGAACCTGTCTCCCTGACAACTTCCAAATTTAAGCATCCTATGTTTTGGTCTCCCTGAACTCTTGGATGCAAATGTACTCATCCATGAGTTCAATCAATTTATATTCACTACTATGTTAACCTAGCTGGTTCTTCTACCCTTCATCCCCAAAATATAGTTATGGGTCCATTATAATGTGAATATACTTATATTTGAAGAAGAAAACGTAATTACATAAGATACCACTCATGTGAGTTTAATATAAAACATGGTTAATCTCTTTAACCTATTATTTTTATCAAGGAAAGATTCTTCTCAAACCATTACAAAGACTCCTTTAATTTAGCCATGGGTTTTTCTTTTAAAAATGAGTTTGGGCCACAAAACCTTTCGAAACCTTGCTTTCGACTTCATATGATGATCTCCTTCGAAAGCATTTAAATATATCTTTAAAAATTAGGCTCCTACCTTTCTAATACTTTAAAACCTTCCTTTCGAAACCATTCGATTGTATTAAAGTATTAACATTTAACTTTAGAAGCATAGCTTTGAAACCAGTTGAAAGTATCCCTTCGAAACCATTAGAAGTAACCCTTTCGAAAACATTGAAAGTCCCCCTTCCGAAACCATTAGGTTTATACTTAAAATATTATCTGGGTCAAAGTGAATATAAGCGAAAGCATCTCTTTCGAAAACATTCTTAATATACATAAAAATATTAGGGAAACATGATGGCATTGGCACCACCCTTTCGAAAGCATAAAACATCTGGGTAAACAATGGAAGGACAGCGTTGAAACCCCTTTCGAAACCATTGCCTTCGAAACCCCTAACCCCTTTCGAAAGCTACAGGAAGTGCCTTATACCTATAAAACAAAGTACCTTTCGACAACATTAATATCTTCAATACATCGAAAGACTAAAGAAAGGCAGTAGGGCTTCGACCAGATCGGAACCTCCTCTTTCAAAACATTCTTTCGTAACCTATTCGAAAGCAAGCTTATGTTATGGAAACTCTTTCGAACACTTTGAAAACTTCTTTCGAAACCATATGCTTCGATCCTTCGAAGGAAAAACAGAACAAAGACAAGTGCTTCTCTTTTTAAAACAAACCAATGTAGCGCCTCCTTTGAAAGCTATGCTTTCGACACCTTACCTTCGCCTTCCACCAATCAACTGCGTACCATCTTTGTGATACCATGTGTATTGGTTTCGGCTTAGTAGGTTTTGATTAGATTGAAGGCGAAAGCTTTTGTGTCGAAATGTACTTCCAAAGAAAGCGAAACCCTATTTTTTGAGTAAACCTGGTTTAATACTACCTAATGCAAATTTTTCTCTAACCAACCTGCCATATGTCAGCACCAGATTGGTTGCCTTAATTTTTTCAAATTCTTTTCTAAAATAATTGTCGCTAATTTCAGATCTAAACCATGGTTAAGTTAATCAAATAAGCCCTTCCATTAAGCAAAACCAATTTTGCAAAGAAGTCCCTCTTCTAAAATAATTTAATCTCCATAGAAAATCACATTGGAGAAATCCCCAAAAATTCCAAAAATTCACTTTGTTCATGTTATCTAATATATCAAAATTCCGGATCCAAATTCTTAACAAATTTTCCATAATGAATTTATAAACCCAAATGACCATATTTTCCTTTGAAAATTCATAATAATCTTTTCATAGCTTGGAAAATTATCAAAATTAAAATCCAACTCCAAAATTATGTTTATACAACATAATTTTTTTTCATGACATTTAAACATCGTTAAAAACTAGTTTTACCACAAAACCGTGTATAAATCCATTTAAGCAAACTTGTTTAAATTTAACAAATCAAACTTCATGCATATCATCATTCATATCATCATAAAAACAAATTTACCCTTAGATCCGAAAATATACGACTCAAAACAAAAATAGAGATGGAATTATTATTCACCTTGATTTAGATAAGGAGATTGGATTGAGATTGATTTCCCCTAAGCTTGATTTTCTCTAACTTTTAATTAAATTCTTCTTCTCTTAAAGGATGGACCTTTCTTAAGATTTTGATTTGCGTTTCAAAATGACGTGAATGGGTAATAAAAAGGTAGGAACGAAAATATATAAGGATAAGGTTATGGGCGGCGAATTTGCTAATATACCCTTATGTAGTTTAATTAACTAAAGACCATTCTTAAGCCCATTAATCATTTTATTAAGCATGGCCTTATTATATTTATTCAAATATCAACCACCTTATCACTTTACATTTGCATTATTCTATTTAATTTATCTAATTAAATCTCCTGAATAATGTTATCAAAATTTAGGGGTGTTATAGGCCCCCCTTCTTAATGAATTTCGTCCTTGAAATTCTGTAAGGACTAAATACTAAACATAGCAATCATCTCTAACGACTCCTAACAACTATACTATTCTATCTAACTAGAAATTATCTATGTAAATCTAATATAGACATACCCTTAAAGAAAATCAGAGTAAGTGTCTCAAATCATGTCCTCTGTCTCCTAAGTACAGTTCTTCTCACTGTCACTCCACTGAACTTTCGCGAACTTGACTGTCTTGTTCCTCAATCTTTTCTCATCTCTTGCTACAATCCGATCTAGTTTTCTAACAAAAGTCAAATTAGGCTCTACTACTAGATTTTCCAACCTCGTTGAAGGAATAGTAGCCTCTGGATCATGCACATACTTGCGAAAACGAGAAACATGAACTACATTATGGACACCTGTCATATTGCTCGGCAACTCTACTCTGCATGCGAGCTTTCCAATCCTTTCTATAACCTGGAATGGACCAATATATCTCGATGCCAGCTTCCCTGACTGCCTGAACCGTACCACACCCTTCGTCGGTGGTATCTTAATAAAAACCTTGTCCCCAATAGAGAACTCTATTTCCTTATGCCTCTTATCTGCGTAACTCTTTTGTTTGGATTGAGCTTCCTTCATCCATTCTCGGATTAACTCAATCTTTTATGATGCCTCCCTAACCAAATCTGGACCTATGGCCAATCTGTCTCTAGTCCCCAACAAACATACTGGTGATTAGCATGGTTTTCCATACAATGTTGCAAAAGGCGCCATTACCAGACTAGTCTGATAACTATTATTATAGGAAAACTCAACCAAATGCAGGTGATCCTCCCAAGATCCACCAAAATCCAACACACAAGCTCTCAACAAATCTTCGAGTATCTTATTGACTCCCTTAGCCTGCCCATCCGTCTGTGGGTGATATGCGGTACTCATCTTGGTCTTTATGCCTAGAACATCCTGTAGAATCTTACAGAATTCGCTAATGAATAAAGCATCTCTATCGCTGACTATGCTGCTAGGAACTCCATGAAGTCTAACTACGTTCTTCATGAAAAACTTCACCAAAACAGGTGTTGTCCTGGTCGACTTTACTGAAATGAAATGGGCACTCTTGGTCAATCTGTCCACTATGACCCATATACTTTCATTTCCTTTGTTTGAGCTAAGCAACCCAAATATAAAATCCATGGATATCGAGTCACATTTTTAAACTAGAATCTTTAAAGGCTGAAGTAAACCACTAGGCTTCTGATGTTCGGCTTTCACTTGTTGACAGTTTACACATTGCCTTACCTACAAGCCAGCATCACTCTTCGTGCTTTCCCAATAGAAGCTCATCTTCGTATCTTGATACATCTTGGTCCCTCCAAGATGATCGTAAACTTGGATCTATGAATTCCCCAAGAACTTCTTTCCTCAACTTCTCAACATCTAGACTACATAGTCGCCCTTTCTTTCTTAACCATCCTCTTTGGTCATGGAAAAAATCTTTCAAATCATCGACCTTAGTTCCAACCTCAAGCCTTCTAATCTTCTCGACTAATAATGGATCCTCCTTCTGCTTAGAAGCAATTCTCTCAATCAACACTGGTCAAACCTCTAAGCAGGACAACATGGCAGTACTCTATCTAGAACTAGCAGTCGATCTTAACTGCAAACCACATCTGGCCAAAGCCTCTAGATCTTTCCATTCTGCCAACATAACTAACACCACACTCTGATGTCTTTTACTAAGAGCATCAGTCACTTTATTACCTTTCCCTGGTGTATACTCTACACACAAATCACAAGAAGTCGAAAACTCCTGCCACCTCTGCTGTCTCATATTCAACTCTTTCTGAGAGAACACATATTTTAAGGACTTATAATCAGTATACAACTCAAATCTCTCCCCCAAGAGACAATGTCTCCAAATCTTCAAGGCAAAACTCACCAAAGAAACCTTCAAATTGTGAGTAGGATGTCTTACTTTGTGCAGTCTAAGCTGCCTAGATGCATAGCAAATGACTTTGCCCCTCTGCATCAATACTGCTCCCAATTCAGTCCTGCATGCATCAGTGTAAACTACCAAACCTTGATTTCCATCTGGAACTACTAATACTGGTGCATTAGTCAACAAATGCTTTAACTTAAGGAATGCTTCCTCACATTTGTCGAACCAAACGAAATTCACTTTCTTCCTAGTAACCTTAGTCAAAGGCGCTGCTATCCACGAAAAATTCTTGATGAATCTCCGATAATAGCAAGTCAGTCCAAGAAAACTTCCGATCTCGGTCACCGTCGCTGGTCTCTTCCAATTGTTCATAGCTTCAATCTTATCTAGACTGACTGAAAAACCGTTCTCTGAAACCACGTGACCATGGAACATAACCTCTTTCTTCCTAAAATGACACTTGGAAAACTTCGCCTTCAGCTGATTCTGCCTCAGCGTCTCTAGCACAGCTCTACGACAATCTTCATGCTCTTTCTTATCCTTAGAGTATACCAAAATGTCATATATATATATATATATATACACACACCAACATGAATCTATCCAAATACTCTTGAAAGACTTGGTTCATCAAATCCACAAAGAAAGCAGGTGCATTCGTCAACCCAAATGGCATTACTAACCGCTCATACAAACCATATCTAGTTCGAAATGCCATCAAAGGAATATTGTCCTCTGCCACTCTTAACTGATGGAACCCCATCGCTAAATCTAAATGGGGAAACACTCTGACTCCACTCAACTGATCGAACAGGTCATCAATTAACGAAAAAGGATCCTTATTGTTTATCATGCTTTTGTTTAACTTACGATAGTCGATACACATTTTTAACGACCCATCTGGTTTCTTCACAAATACCACGGCCGCTCTCCAAGGCGAACTGCTTGGTCTAATAAAATTCATTCCTTATAGATTCACTAGCTGCACCTTCAATTCTTTCATCTCTGTCGGTGTCATTCTGCTAGGTGGTCTACTCACACGTTCAGCTCCTTGCACAAGATCTACTCAAACTTCAACAGCTCGTTTCAGTGGTAGTCCTATGACCAGCTCAAAGACATCTGCAAACTCTCTTGCTATTCGAACCTGACTAAGATCTTCTCCCACTTCCATTGCACTTAACAAAGCACAACTACTCCGGTCGAAACTCTCTATTGAGAATATAATTCAGTTATGACTATCTGGGTATCTCAAAAGTATCTCCCTATCCTGGCAAAATATCCTGGCCCCAATCTTCTTAACCAATCCATACCTAAAATGATTCCAAAATCTATGAAATCGAAACATACAAACTGCATATAAACTTATAATATAACAAAATCAAGTTCTAACTGGTCACATTTCATCCCCAGAGTTGCATGCCCTCCCATTGGATTTCCAACCCTAAAGGAAGTAACAAGGTATGTGGGTTCTAAGCATAACCCATCAACTAAATACTGTGACATAAATGAATATGATGCACCAATATCAAATCGTATCCTAACTGGTATACTTTGAATCAAAAACGTACCTTCCATCATAGTTTTTCTCTTATCAGCTGTAGTAGGCTTAGCAGACGATCCAACAGCAAAGACCTTTCCTTTGTCCACCTTAACTGGCTATGGACACGGGTTCTTATAATGCCTCATTTGATCACAGTTGAAGCACTTCACATTGTTTTTATCTACAGGCTTCTTCCCCATGCCTATCCGACACTCATGAGCATAATGACAGTTCTTGTCACATTTGAAGCACACCAAATCAGCCTTTGCATTCTTGGCAGCACCCCCTTTATGGGCCCCTTTCTTTTTAAAGAACCTCCTCTTCTTTCCTTAAGGACCATGGGATTCAACTGACTTCTCACTAGCACGAACAGACAGCATCTCTTCATGGCTAATGGCCATCTCCACCACCTCATTACAAGTATCACAGATATGGGTCATGGTCATTCTAGCAAGCCCCGGTCGCAGTCCTTGAATGTACCTCTCATTCCATCTGATGTCAGTGTTTATAGTGGCATATCCATATCGAGACAGCTCATCAAACTTAGCAGCATACTCGATTACGGACATATTACCTTGGACTAGATCCATAAACTTCCTCATCAATGCCAACTTAACAGCCTTAGATAAACACTTTTGCTCGAACCTCATTCTGAAATCAGGCCATGCTAGCTCTTTCTCTGGAACTCCGACAGTCACACTATTCCGCCAGTGAAGCGTTGCCCCTTGAAACTACCTAGAGATCAGCCTCCTCTTTTTCCCATCATCCAAGCCTAGATTAGTAGAGATCTTATCACAATGCAATAGTCAATTCTCAACCTCAACGGCATCCTCCATTCCAACAAATGGCTTTTCACCCAGACTGGTGTAGTCTCTGCTTAGTTTGGCATGATTATTCCCAACTGGAGCCACATGATTAGCTCCTCCAACATTACCAGCAACTCCATCTTGCAAAAGATTAAATAAAAATAGATACACCATCCCCGCATCTACTGGCCGATTTACAACACCTACATTGGCTTTAGCATTTGGATTAGCATTAGCTGATCGACCATGGTTCTCCTGGTATTAGGTCAACCATTTCCATTGGTTGTGGTGCTTCCGCCACCTAGATTTCCTTTTCCATTTCCTACTTCTATATCTTCTTTCTCGTAAATCTGCTTACGAGCCTTACTAAGGTACAGAAGAATGGTCTAAGAGAGAGGGGAACACATACTTATATATATATGTCAAATATAAGTACATTACTACAACGTTAATCCAAACCCCAATCATATTTTCAAATTCATTGGATTATGCTTCAAAAAAATTTAGATTTAATTTTCTTTTGAAGTTTCATAAACCTATGCTCTGATACCAACTTGTAACATCCCTCTACTTGGAGGCCCAAAACTAACGGCTATGGATGCTGCAGTCATCCATAGTTATTAATTCTCAATGACCAAATACGGCGCTGTTAGATACATTGATACACAGAAATACACGAATATAGAAAAAAATTAAACCTCAAACAAAAACACATTCCATTTCAAAATATTTCTAATTCATTACATAATCTCATATTCGCAAATCACGTTCAGAGAAAATATATTTATTACAACATACGCCAAGTGCGACATATGAAGTGCCTCCTTGAATGATTAGAGTATATGTAGGCAATATAACAACTTTGCCATTACAAACAACACAGTGGAATCAAAATAAAAGAAAAAACTATATAGCTATCATGCCTCCTACATGTCTCCGGAAGATTTATTCATCTAATGAGGTACTTGAAACCCTCAACTCTCAAACTATTCAAAATTAATTGATTACCCAAGAGTTTAAGGGGAAAACATAAACTTCAGGTCAGCCATAAAGCCTGGTATGAATAATAATATACCTTCTCAAATCATTTAGATATCTAGTGAGACCATGCCGCTTAGCGGAACGGTTTTCACCTCACTAGTATCTCAAAACCTTTATAAAACCATATACTGTGCTCCTGCATCCACAATGGTTAAAAACATAGACATTTAAAAATATTACGATGATATACAAACGTTTTAAAACATGTTGGATTCCTCATCCTTTGTTTAAATTGGCTAACTGTCATATTTTATAGTTTCTAGGATCACAATTAACCTATTAGTATTCACGGGCTTACTAATAACTTTTATAGAATGTATGGACTCACTATCCTATTTCATAGTTTCCATGGGTTCACTATGAACCTATTGTACCACTTCCAATTAAATTAATTAATTAATGAGTTCGCCCGAACCTATTGCTGACTCCAATAACTTCTCCCTTATCCTAGTTTTCATCGGTTGACTAGGAACCTATCCGGATATAGTTTTCATGGGTGCTCTACAAACCAATTAGCACTTGCTAACCACTCTTTATAACATAGTTTTCATGCGATCACTGTGAACCAATTGGTAACCCCAATAACTTCCTAGTCATAGTTTTCATGGAATCACTATAAACTTATCTCCCTGACAACTTCCAAAATTTAGGCATCCTATGTTTTGGTCTTCCTGACCTCTTGGATGAACATCTACTCATCTAAGGTTTTAATCAATTTGTATTCGGTACTGGGTTAACCTAGCTGGTTTTTCTATCCTTCATCCCCAAAATATAGTTATGGATCCATTACAATGTGAATATGATTATATTGAAGAAGTAAACATAATTATATAAGATATCACTCTCATGGGTTTAATATAAAACATGATTAATCCCTTTGACCTATTATTTTATCAAGGAAAGCTTCTTCTGAAACCAGTACAAAAACTCCTTTAATTTAGTTATGGGTTTTTATTTTAAAAATGAGTTTGAACCTTTCGAAACCTTCGAAACCTTACTTTTGACTTCATAGGATGATCTCATTCGAAAGTACTAAAATCTATCTTTAAAATATTAGGATCCTGCATTTCTAATACTTCAAAAACCTTCCTTTCGAAATCTTTCGATTGTATTAAAGTATTAACATTTAACTTTAGAACCATAGCTTTGAAACCAGTTGAAAATATCCCTTCGACACCGTTGGAAGTAACCTTTCCGAAAACATTGAAACTTCCCCTTTCGAAACAATTGGGTTTATTCAAATATTATTTAGGTCAAAGTGAATATAGGCGAAAGCAACTCTTTTAAAACCATTCTTTATCATACATAAAAATATTAGGGAAACATGATGGCATTGGCACCACCCTTTCGAAAGCATAAAACATCTGGGTAAAATAGTCGAAGATTGGCGTCGAAACCAATTTCGAAACCATTGCCTTCGAAACCCCTAACCACTTTCGAAAGCTACAGGAAATGGCTTATACTTATAAAACAAAGTTTTTGACAGCATTGATATCTTCAATACCATCGAGAGGCTAAAGAACGACAACAGGGCTTTGACTAGGCGGGAAACTCCTCTTTCAAAACATTCTTTCATAACCCATTCGAAAGCAAACTTATGTTATGGCAACCCTTTCTAAACCTTTTAAAACCTCTTTCGAAACTAGATGCTTTAACTCCTTCAAAGGCTAAAACAAAACAAAGGCAGGAGTTTATCTTTTTAAAACAATCTAAGGTAGCGATTCCTTCGGAAGTAATGCTTTTGACACCTTACCTTGCGCCTTCCTCCAATCCATTGCATGCCATCTTTGTGATACCTTGTGTATTGGTTTCGGCTTAGTAGGTTTCGACTAGGTTAAAGGCATAAGCTTCTATGTCGAAAGGTACTTCCAAAGTAGGCGAAACCCTCTTTTCTTAGTAAAACTGGTTTAATATTATTTAACGCAAACTTTTCTCTAGCAAACCCGCCACGTGTCAACACAAGATTGGTTGCCTTAACATTTTCTAATTCTTTTCTAAAATAACTGCCGCTAATTTCAAATCTAAACCATGGTTAACTAAATCAAATAAGTCCTTCCATTAAGCAAAATCAATTTTGCAAAGAAGTCCCTCTTCTAAAATAATTTAATTTGCATACAAAATCACTTTGAAAAAATCCCTAAAAATTCCCTTTGATCATGTTATCTGACATATCAAAATTCCAGACCCAAAATCTTAATATATTTTCCTAAATAAATTTATAAACCCAAATAACCTTATTTTTCTTTGAAAATTCATAACAAATTTTCCATAGATTGAAAAATTATCAAAAATGAAACCCAAATCCAAATTATGTTTTATACAATATAAAAATTTTCCATGGCATTTAAGCATCATTAAAAATTTATTTTACCCTAAAACCGTGTATAAATCCATTTAAATAAAATTGTTTAAATTAAACAAATTAAACTTCAAGCATATCATCATTCAATTCATCATAAAAACGAATTTACCCTTAAATATGAAAATATATGATTCAAAACAAAAACAAAGATGGAATTATTATTCACCTTGATTTAGATAAGGAGATTGGATTGAGATTGATTTCCCCTAAGCTTGATTTTCTCTAATTTTAATTGAATTCTTCTTCTCTTAATGGCAGCCCTTCCTTAAGCTTTTGATTTGCGTTTCTAAATGACGTGAATGGGTAGTAGAATGGCAAGAACTAAAATATATAAGGGTAAGAGTTATGGGCGGTGAATTTCCTAATATACCCTTGTGTAGTTTAATTAACCAAAAACCGTTCCTAAGCCCATTAATCATTTTATTAAGCATGGCCTTATTATATATATTCAAATCTTAACCCCGACATCACTCTACATTTACATTTTTCTATTTAATTTATCTAATTAAATCTCTTGAATAATTTTATCAAAAATTAGGGGTGTTACAGTAACCAACGTGCACAAATACATAGTGTATCACAACATAGAAAACATGTATGAAAAATGATTCTAAATCCGGCCTGCCTAACGGAATGCTTTTCTTTTTAAAATATGATGGAAACAACCTATTTATACTGGTAGTTCTATATGTATGTAGATTTTGAAAAATCTTTTCACCAAAAACCCTATACTCCTATAAATAAAAGTAAGGTGCAACTAATTTTCATTTAGTTCCTACCAATAAAAAATATAACGCGTTGAAATACCGCTTTCGCAATGTCACTCTTATGCCGAAAAAAGGGATTTAGATGGAAAATTTTACATTCTTGCCACTCTATTAGCTATCCATTTCCCGTTGCATGGTGGAAATTTCCTCTCTGCCTTGGATTTACTCCAAATTTTCCATGCACAAAACGCATAAGCAAGCTTATTTCCAAGCTCTAAAACGTAGTTGAGTCCAAAATTAGCTCGTGCACATCGTTGATAAGGTATGAAAATAGAAATTTTAAGGCTAAAATAACTTTTTCCCATGCAATCGCTTGCTTTCATCATATTGTCGATCCTCATGCACCGCTAAATCCAATTTTCGATCTATTTTCCTTCCCTACGCTTAGCATGTGGCCTTTAGATTAAAAAACTTCATAAAAATCTTTTTCTCTTTTCAAATTCGTACGTCGCTTGAAAAATAAATTTCTAAAATATTAGAATGAAAATTTTTCCCTTAAAATAAAATTTGGGAAAAAAATTTAAAATTTTATTTGAGCACCAAAAATAATTTAAAAACCAAAACTCTTTTTTTCATGCGAAACTTTCAAAATATTTTCCTTCTCGAAAATTTTGATAATTCCAACCACATTTTTAGTGTTAATCGGAAGTTACTTATGCGCTAAACGCATAAGCTCAATTATAGCATCTACAACTATCCTTAACGTAAAAAACTTGACATTTTATTTAAAAATGTCGTACGAGTCAGTTATCCAAAAATTTTGGCTTTTGAGGAACAGGAACAATGACCCATGATTCCAAAACAATTTGGGTATATAGTTCATTTTTTAAAATTTTTATATATTCAAAACTTCCAGTCTCAGATTGCACTTCACTGTTAGTTAAGTGTCCTTATGATATTTATATATATATATATACAGTTTCTTCTAAACATACATAAGTGTGGTTCATATATTTGGAAACAAGAACACATTAAATAAATAGAAATTCATCTCACGATATCGTGCGCGTCTTAAAAAGAGACAACTAATAGTTATAACCCAACAACCTAAAAGAATAGAACAAATGCTGGAAGAGAAAGATACAACAACATACTATAGAACCTAAAATACTACATACAAACTATGGGACGACTCTGATCCTCGAGGGGAACTCGAGTCGTTGCCACGGCCTCGAAAAGGGCAAAGCATAATGGCTAAGCACCTAATCTCATGACTCTGGCGATGTAACTCAGTCCTCATCTCTTGCAGGTCGTCGTGGATCCACTAGAGCCCAGTTCGGACCTAATGAATGTCCACTTGCTTGGGACTTTGATATCCCTCGAAGCCTTATCCCTGCTTTGCCTCCTTCTAAGGTTGTTGCTCCACTGTTAGCTCAACTACTGCAGTTGGTGGAAAAAAATTCCCATCTTACTAAGGATGGCTCTATCAATGGTAGGCGGGACCTTCGTCTAGGCTGTCTCCCCACTAAGATTCACCTTGTATCATCTGAAGATGAGAGTGAACAGGTGACTAGTATAGGAAGTAACTCTGTAGGATACCAACTTCTTGATCGAAAAAATGAATCATAAGAGTTTGTAACCAATTGACGGCTACACCACCATAACTACATAGATAGCCTTCCGCACCCTAGAATATATCTGATCATAGCTTCCCGTCTTAGGGACGATGTTGTGCTAAATAATGTGCATCACAGGACGGGAAATCGAATGCAGATTGTCCATTCTCCAAACACTGAAACTTAGAGAAAAGATCCGCTACAAGATCTCCAGGTCGGTCATCTCAATATCTTCCAAATTCGCTCCATCCGTGGGAAACTTCAAAATATCACTGAAGTCGTCATCAAACATCTTAATCTCGACTCGATTAACCTTCGACTGAAGGGAATTATTGTCTCCATCGAAATTCGATGGCAAATGAGCGTCAAAAAGGCGAATGCAGCTCGAATGTAATTTACACTCAAAAGTCTCGAAGCGCAGGGTCGGTGCAAGTATTATCGCCTCAAAAGCTCTTCTAGCCTAAAAGCTATGAAGTCTCCAAACTTCACTGGTATCCCCTGAAGAAATTTGAAACTAGTTGGAGCTGAGAAATGTGGAGATCTTTTAGTCATTCTGGTCCAGCCACCTGATCTATTAAGAGGTGACACTAGGGTGACACAAGGAGGAACCAGTTGCGTAGGGAGGTGACATGGGATGAGAAGTAGAGAAATAGGGTTTAGATTTAGAGTAGCGGTGGGGCAAGATCTAACGCGTGAAAAACAACACAAGGGGGAGGCAAGACTGCGGCTTGTTGGAGAGGGGAAGAAACATCGTCGTTTGGAGGTGGGATAGAGGAAATGGGAGCTGATTTGGAGGAGGAGGAGGTGGTGATTTTGGTTCGGCTGGAATGGAGAGGGGGAGCTTGAATGCGGTGGAAAGAATATTCGACGCAACTTATATAGTTAATTTCCAGGTTCGAGTTAGGAAAAAACTCATTAATTGGTCGATCGCTCCAGAATTACCGGTCGACTGCTCTACGGCGTTTTTGTGCAGGTTAAACTTGGACCCTATACAGGCCGAGTTAAATAGATAATAGAGATAATCATTTCGTGCCTTCTTCTATGACACGACATGATCTAATAAATTCCTACCTTCTTTACAACGGTGCTCAAGTTTACCATCTGGCTTTCCGAACCATTTCTCCACGATTCCATAGCACTTCTAACTTTTACTGCTTCAACTATCAACAATTCCAAAAACTTAATAATATTCCAACTACTATTCCATGCATACTTCATGCGAAAATATTTTTCTCAATAGTTGGCAGGTACAACAACACTTCTAACTTCATACCCCAATATCATCCTTATTTTTTCCATCCTACAAAGGGAGAAAACTGTTCAAAAACTTTAACTTTTATAAATAGATTAATCATTGGGCTAAATATTCACCCTTCGAAACTCATTTCCAAATAGAAAGAAACTATTTTCTTGCCAAAAATCTAAATCAAACCTTTATTAATGTACATACATATAAATATTTAAGAATTTCAAACCTACTTCTTTATAAATCAAAAATTCTTAACACGACCAACTTAGTGGTATACATGCTTCTTGAAAATTAAAAATTTCAAAATTTCCCAAAATTCTAATATAAATTCTTAGGAAAAGAAATCTTCTGAAAGGCTTTTTTTTCAAAATCTAAGGCATTTCCATAATATTTTATAAAAGTTTTCTCATGGGTTTAGACTAAGGTATTGACCTTAATTATTCAAATAAAAAAAATCCCATTTTCCATCTAAAGGTGATTATTGGACATTCCCTAACAAAATGGTCCCCGGACTTTTGTGACATGCAGAATTCTATTTTCCACTCGTCTGGAGTAATTGTGTATCTTCGATAGCAAGTCATCATCAAAATAAAAAATCATAAGGTAGCTAGGTTTCAACAATCAAGTCGAATACCCTCCACTCTCCGGGATTCTATCATTGTCGTACTCATGCTCTTCTCCACCAGCGCCTTACTCATCGCCAACATTCCATGGAGTAGTTTGTAGTCAGCGAGAAAATCTTAACTCTAAGATATTTCCAACCTATATATGCTTTGTCCATTCATTCGGAGTGGAACTACAACTACGTCTACAGTCAAGATTCTAAGAGTCTAGCATAAATTAATAATATAGAGAAAGGTACGAACATGTTCTCTCAATTTATCCTAATTCCTCTGATCGACTAACTTAGGCACTAATACCAAATGTAACAACCTTCACTTTAATGGGTCTAAATTTCGACAAGAATCGAAACCTAAGTCCATCAAAGCATAGATCGTCGGATTTGGTACCTGCAAATAAGCATGAAACAATTATCAGAGATTGATAAAAATGTAAACTCACAAAAGAAACAATAATACGATATAAATATTGATTATAGCTACTATCTTGGAATTAATGGTATTCCTTGTATACAGATTGTCACATCAGCATTGACTTCTCTAACAATCAATCATGTCCAGCTTCAGTGACCTGTTCTTCTAAATTTATCATATGGGCTGCAATGAGGAGGGGTCAAAACAACGTTCCGATGACTGGAAAATCTATACAATGTCCATAAAATAATTGCGTATTGATTGATTTCCATTTAATTGTTATGTCTACTATTCTAAGGTTAACTAAATTGACTTAATATTGCATACACGATATTCCTACCTAGCATCATTCATCTTCCAAACCTTCCTAAAGTACAAAATACCAATGTAGGTCTATCAGCCACTCAATACTTACAAATACGAAGTGGACTCCAAGCATCATTATTGTTGGTCTATTGGTCCTAGCTATAGAGAACTTTGATTACTATTCATGGCGTTATAATACATAATAGCAATACTAAAATGCATCTATCATCATTAATATTCTGGCCATGTGAGTGATAGTGCCTAAGCCACTTAATACCTCATTAATAAGGACTAGGCAGAACCTTGACCATTTAATACCTATATTATAGGCAGGGATTCGTCATTTAATACCAAACCCCAAGGCAGACTCCTCACTAGTACTATCTAGCTGACATCACTTGTAATATCACCAGGACACGTAAAACTTCATTATGGAAAAGAGATGGGCTCTATATCAGCCACTTAATACCTCAAACCCAAAGCGGACCCTTCCCGAGATATCCACTACCACTCCATATTGATAATTCAGATCATTTAATACATTTTAATAGGAAAGAGGTGGACCCTCAAATAACCACATAACCTCTAAACCCTGAGTAGATCCTATCATCCATGATCGTTTTCCACGAGTCCTATGATTGGCGATGTCAAATCAGTAGTAAGTGTACACAATTTCTGGTAGCCATTGAGTGAAGGGTAGAATTCTGTTGTGTCATTTTACTGACCTCGCATCCCAATCTTCTAAGCCCATAAATTATCCTATGATTCCTATGGTTAAAGATGCCTCACATCAATAGGAATTATACACAACTGTCGGTAGCCTCAAAGTGAAGGGATGGTTTCTATTGCATAACTCTATTGACATCGCATCTCAACCTACTAACTCCAATTAACTAATCTAGCCTTTAGTAACTTAAGCTGTACTGTCCTAAGCTTAATTATTACTAAGCTTTATCATCCTAAATTGGATATTGGACTTAGCTTTCATTTATTTAGGGCTGTATAATTTACCTTAAATATTCAACTTCCCATAAATCCCTTTTTTATCCATTTCTCCATAAATATCAACTTGTCCATCATAAAAGTTTATCATCCTAAGGACATTTCTAAAGACATTTATATATTTGCTGATTTCCAATTAGTAACCTTTTATAACTAGTCCATAGTTATTTATCTAATTTTCCATATTTATCAGTCCCATTAGTCCATTTACCCTATTAATTATTTGTAACTTTCAAAATCAATTTCACATTTATTACACGTAAATTGGAGTTGTAATCTTTCCAAACATTCCTTCCTAATTTCTATCTGCAAATCAACGTTATTAGTATGTATAACTAAAACCCTGCGTAAGTGTTATGCATAAACCGTAATATTTATTAGTGTGTATAAATACCCACTTCTACCAAATATATTTTAGTAACAAATCTTTAACTAGAACATTTTTTTCCATATTTAATTTGCTGAAATTACATTTCTTAAAAAGATTCTCCGTTATGATTTCCATAAATTAGTTTATCAAGAATGGAAGAAAAGATTTTCCTCATTTGAAATTACAAGGAATGATTATTTTCTTTTTATTGGAATAGACCGTGTAAACAATGGAGAATAAATCTGTGCTTTACACATCTCTCCCTTTTATTTGCAGTATTCCTTGTTGAATCAAATGCTGCACTTTTTATACAATTTGGAAATACAAAAAAATTTACAAAAATCAAATGGATATTCTTTCCACAAACTAAACTAGAAAAATATCCAATCCAACATAATAAGGAAAATAATCGATATCATTCTAATAAACTACAACCCAATTTTAGATATGGAATAAATTTCATATCTAAATAATATTTATATCTATAACCTTTGGGATGGATTTCCATATTCGGGTGCAGCAATAATTCCTGTCAGATCTAAAATAAGAATATGTAGGCAATAGTTTTCTATGCTAGTTAGAGCTTATAATTCCCAAATATTATTGATTCAAGCATAAAAATCAAACATATGCCAACAGAATAGATTCAGGATCATAAAAAATATATTAATTTTCCTCTCACCTTCTAAAGGCGTTTCAAATCTCTAGATCTAAAATAAAACCTTTTATTCAACTCCATTTCCTTATCATTCCAAGAAATATGTATAAATAGAGTGTTATATATATATATATTAGAATTGTAGATATGATAAAAGGTTTGAGGTTGAAGGGAAATATAGATATATAAATACAAATATATATATATATATATATATATATATATATATATATTACCTCATTATCGCGTAGTGTTGGTTCACTCTTCTTCTTCTTTTATTTTAGTTCGATTCTTCTCCAATTTGTATATATACAAATATATATATTTTATATTATAATTTAGAAAATACTGCAGAAGAGAACTGGCAAAACTTTGCTGCTGCTTTTAGAAAAATATGAGAAGAGAAGAGAGGGTTAGGCCTGGATTTATAGGCACCCGAATCAACCACATCCATTAGATTAAAATATAAAATCCCGACCTTTTGGCTAAGTCAAACCCTAGCCGCCTCTGGCTCGATCAATTGGCCGCTCCCCTTAAGGCGATCGACCGCTACCGGTCGATTTGCCCAATAAAGGTGGTCGACTAGTGGATCCTGGTATTTAATATATGAACGTTAATTTTGTAATCTAATTATTTCTGTTTCAAATTCATTTTTCGTCCGTAACTTCATTGTGTTGGATTCCGATTGCAAAACTCTAAATATGACAGTTGCTCAGAGATTTGCCTCGAACGCGATAGTACAAGTTTCTGGTCAAATTCATTATTTGCACAAATTCTATTTTTGGAGCCTAATTAACTTACCGACTAATTAAATAACTAACACCAAATTTACGGGTGTTACGTATAAGCGTTATAACTATGACTTTTCTAATTGGTAAAAATGTGATAAATTGTATTTAACACTATATTTAATGACGGTAAAAACTGTTACAAAACCCAGTCCTCCCATACCCAAAACTACCCCAAAACCCATCACACATATAATCATATAAATTTCGTTATAGTAGCAATATTCCATTACAGCTACAAACAGTCAATAGAACATCAAATATATAGTCAATAATATTGAGAACAACAAAATCAATATTTAGAACAACATCAAACATACATATTTATTACAAATGCCATAAAGGGTAATTTGTACTAAACACCACAAAGTAAATAACATACTAACATAACATACAAAAAAATATAAAATACAACAACAAAATATAACTATGTAGTGTTTAGTAACTTACTAATAACGCAACCGATACTCGGGCCAAATCACAAAGCCTCCTCCATCTAGTTCAAATAGCGTGTAATGATCATTTTGCGGTGCTTCCTAAATTGAAGCTTCCGAATCAGGAACATACTCCATCCAAACAAGTTGTTCTCCTTTAACCACCTTTCTACCATAACCTATCTTCTGCGTCCCAATGTGTCCTTTTGCTACCTCCATCCAATCCATTGACAATAGCTTTGCAGGTTGTTTTTCTCTCGTAGAAGACCCTATTACCCCATTTAGTGGATCACTTGAGCTACCTATAGGACTTTGGGATTTTGCTCTGTATTAGAAATAGCTTCCGCTCTTGGTGTTGTAACATTTCCTCCAATATGATTTACAAGCATCTTTATACATCTGCCATATCATTTATAGCTGAACTCATTATTTTCATCTCTTCATGCATTTCTATTTTCCATTGCTAGTTTGCATTCTCTTTGTAATTGACTATGGCTTTTGAAGCTTGAGTGAGTCAATCCAAAAAATGGATCAACATCTAGAATCAAGATGAAAGCAGCAGTTCATATAAAGTAAAAGAAAACGTCGAAAACAGACAAGAACATAAAGAAGTTTTATAGTGGTTCGGTGTAATTTTCGACAATGTCCACTTCAATCTATTTTATTAGTTGATATCTCTCCAATCTTTCCACAATCTAGTGGATTTTAGATTTACAACAGAATTAAGAATGTTATTTGAGGAGAATGGAAGTGAAGAAAGTGTAATGAAAGCTCTAAGTCCAAGAGTGTTGAAGGAGATCCAGTCGATTGAAGAAGAGCCTTTTCTGGCGATAGGTAGGTTGGTATTTATAGGGTAATTGGGTGGTATAGAGTAGAGGCCAAATAGCAGTGAAGTCCAGGAGATAGCACAAGTTACACCAGAAGACCCAAGTCAACCCGTGTCGAATCCTTAACTCGGTGCCAAATTAAGGTCCTTACTTCAGTATTGAGTTAAGGTTATTGATGCCTTGTTCAATTCTTCACTTGCTCCACTTTCCCATCTTCTTCTTGAGTTGATTTTACCAATTCGAAATCCTTAACTCGTCAAATCCTTAACTCATCAATTTCATAACTCGGCGTCAAGTTAAGGACTTAGTTTGATTTTAGTGAAACTTCTCCAAGGCCCTTTATTGCCTCTTCAATGGTGCTCATCAAGTTTTAAGTCATCCCGTCTCCATCTCGATGCTCTAACCTTCGTTAAGATTTTAACTTGGGATGACCTTTCTTAACTCGAGGTTGACCTAAGGTCTTCGCTCGAGGGTGAGTTAAGAACTTAGCCAATTTTCCAACCAAACTTCCTGAGATCAATTCTCTAGTCTTTCTTAGGGTGTTTCTAAGTCTATGAATCATTCCATCTTTGTTTGATCTTCTAAGTCTAGTTGAAATCTGCTTTGGCTTAAAAGCAGGTTAACATTAGCTTTCTAAAGTATGCCTTTCAAATGTAAGGTGAGCTTTGCTCAAGAACAAGTTCTAGTAATCCATAATCAAATTCCAATAGTTGAGCACTCAGGCTATAAAAATCAATCTTTCTGGCTATTTGAATCTTGATCTGTCATCTGGAAATACCATCTCTCGAATCAAGTCATCATGTGTTCACCCAGGGCTTACCTTCCTTTCTTCGATTATAGGGCGCTTAAATCCTTTTTCCTAATTCGCATCTACTCCGGGGCATGGTCCCACCGGACCATTCATCTTCCAATCTAGAACTTGACCTCTCTGGACCACTTTTCATCCACTGATGTTCAATGTCTTTGGTGGCCACTTGCTGAGTCAGATCCGCTTGCTTTCCGGCAAGGGGATCGAACAACCAAGCAATCCCATCCACTCACTCTCTGGCAAGGGAAATTACCCTTGACCTCTCTGGGTCTTTGTTGAGCCCAATCCACTCACTCTTCGGTAAGTGGACTCAACGACAAGCAAGCACATCCATTCACTCTCTGGCAAAGCGACTTACTTCTTGCACTCCGATCCCATCTCTTTGGTCGGGACTTAAAGCGATCAATACCGTACAAGTTCGTCCACTCACTCTCTGGCAAGAGGATTGCACCCTACACTCCTATCATGTCCCTTGGTCGGGACTTAAAGAGATCAATATCATACAAGTTCATCCACTTTCTCTATGGGGAGGGAACTTTCACCCTGTACTTCGGCTTCGTCTCTTCGAACGTGACTTAAAAGCGATCAATATCAATCATCACATTCAATGTGGATTTTTCAAAAGTCAAATATTCAAATCAAAGCAAATAAATAGAAATCCTAAGTGTTCATCCTAGTCATTCGACTCGGGGCGTGCCTAGAGAGAAATCTAGATCTCGTACACATGTAAGTGGTCTAAGGTTATATTATCCTAAGTAGTGATCACTGACATTCGACTTAGAGCATGATTAGAGAGCAATATAGGTGTTGTGCATGTCTAAGTGGTCTGGAATCATTATTGTCCGAATTATTGAAAGTAAGAAAAACCAGAATGTGAGAGTCGAACCTGACAACCAATCATCCCGATCATGGGATTCCTAGTCTCAAACTAGATCCTTGGTTGTATTTAGATGTTGGTGCTATAGATGGTGGTTGCTCCATCCATACTATTTCTATTCGGTTCTCCATGTACTGTTGCACCACTTTACTCCGAACCAGTTCTTCTATCAAGTCGCGAAGGCATCTGCGCTCCTCCGCTTCATGTCCATCTAGCTCTGGAAGTTGTAATACTTTTGGGATCTTTTCCCTCAGTCAGTAGGTAGTCGCTAGCTGGCTTCTGATAAAGGACGTGCTTCCTAGTATCCAAAAAAATCCTCTCCAGGATATCTATCAACTCAACCTAAGAATAGACTTCGATTGCCTCCTTAGCCATTTCAATCTGCACCATCATCATCAGCTTTTCATTTCACTCTGTCATCCAACGGAAGTCTTAGACCACCAACTACATTCTTCCCCCGTTCCTATGGGGAGATCTTGGCACATACTCTAGCACATACTCCTCTAACCGTGCATTACCATTCTGACCACCGTTCCCTTCGGGAAAGCTCTGGCATATATTCCTCCGATCTTTGATCATTTGTATTCGGAATCACATTCCTAGCTCCAGTATTATCAATTCTCGACATTGCGGCACTGTAACAACCCCCGATTTCGTACCATTCAAATCGACAATAATCCACACATGTCAGGCTTGAATGATGCGAAATAACAGATTGTAAATAAATTTGGAGCAAATGAAATCAAATATACAGAATCACAGACACAGAACAAACAGAATAACTCGCAGCGGAATATAAAATAACATAGTAGTTCATGAAGCTACTATAACAGAGTCTCAAACCAAATACATAATATAGTCTTAAAAACAACAGAATAGAAATCCCAAATACATAGAAGTTCACTAATACATGAGATAAACTAATACAGCTGAAACAGAAGTAGATAAATATGTAGATAAGTAGAAACTCCAGTGAAAGACCAGCTCCAGGAAGAGAATCCAAAGCTGTGAATACTCAGGCTAACCCGAGCATAAAGCAAAACACAAAACACTCGAGTCAGGACAATATATACTTATGTAATGTAAACCAACTCAAGTGAACTGTAATAAAGATACAAGTAACTTAAAGGATGCCTGGGACCGCCCATCCTCTAAGGATCCGTTAAACTATTTACTATATAGTAATATTTCGCTATTATACTAATGTCTACAGTAAAATAAACATACTTTTAAATAGCGTTTCGGGCTACCCATATCACCCTTCACACATAATAGTCCCAGTAGTCCATCCAATATCATGCCATCTCCACTCCGGGTGACTGTCAGAGGATACCACACGGGCTACGGGAGAAAGACAAACTCGTAGTAAAGGCTCGGTATGGTAGGTGACACGACACACAAGGCAATGCCAGGGTAGATATACCAATTATGCACACGGGCTGGTGGTAACGCAGCAGCCACATACGCCCACCCCGAACAACACTCCAAAATCAAGGGGTGCACCCAATCGATCACAACAGTAATAGAATGGTATCGAAGAAGTGTGTTCAGCCAGAGGTGCTACCTCCTTTGGCCCGAGATCGCTCCTGTTTTAGCCACCTTATGCTAACTCACGGGAGTTAGGTCCACGAAATGTACCTTAGGAACGTCATCACCATCCTACTTCATTCTGGAATCTCCACCGCGCACACAGTTGTTAAAGTGGTTTTTGGTATCGACAGAGAGTTTGTCCATATCCGATCCCGGTCTCTTTAACAACCAATCGTTATTATAACCTGTAGTTATAATTTCAAAAATGGTATTTATTTCTCAAAATCCAATATCATTTCAAATCCATTTCAAAATATCAACTTATCATTTCATTTGAAAAACATATTCATTTTTATTCAATTTAAAAATACCATTTCAATTCACATTTCAAAATAGTTCAATTCCAACAAATTACTTCATTTAAATCCTTTAAAAGTGAAGTTATTACATTTAATAATTAAATTATTAAACTTCCAAAATTTTCAACTTTCAAAGTTCATTCATTCACTTAATTTTATCAAAACAATGAAAATTCAACTTTCGCAGCATTTGGAAATTGCTACAGAAAGTTATATTCAAAACAGTTAAATTTAACAAAAGACAGCGTTTAAAATGGTGTAATAGTGTTACATTAGTTTCAAAGAAAAAAAAACTTAATTTAATCCAACAATTATATTTTCTATAATTCACTTTTAACTTATAAAATCACATAATTTTACTTTTATAACCATCATTTAATTTTCTTTAATTTCATGATTTCATAAAGTTAAATTTTCATTTAAAAATTCATATTTAACACTAATTCACTTATTAAATTGCAGTGTCCAATTTTAAATTCATTACATTTAAATTTCAACCTAACACTTAAGTTAAAATTCTCAAATATAACTTAGTTTATATTTTTTATTTACTTAATTAAAAATTCACTTTTAAGTCAATTCCAAAAGTTCCAATTTTAGTTACAATTTAAAATTTCAACTTAAATATTCATTCATTTCACATTTCAACTTTATTAAAATCATTAATATGATATATAAATCACTTTAAATTCCTTTAAATTCAAATTATCATAAATTTATCATGCTTTCATATTCTATTTAATTTCAAATTATAATTAAATCAAATTTCCCAAAATAGCTTACATTCAAAATTTTCTAACCTTTTCGTTAATTTATTTCACTTGTAATTATTCAGAAAATCAATAATATTTTACCAAAAATCATTTTTAATTAGGTATAAATCAAAATATTTTAATATTTACATTTCTAAAATAATTTTAAAATTTTTAGAAAAATATATTAACTACGGGTCTGTATATAATTTTCTACACTAGGAAAGGTGATACGGGTAATATATCATTTCAACCCGTAATTTACAAAGAAAAATCCGGGTTTTATCATTTCAAACCCGCAGTCCCAAGTAAATGAAATAAATTTGAAAATCATTCTAGCCTATCATTTCAGCCCATAATGATTTTCCCTTATTCTAAAGTCCGTTCGGGTATGTATCATTTCAACCCATTGTGATTCTAATCTAAAGGGAACTTGCAGTGTGATAAACGGATAAAATAACAGAACAGCATAATATAACAGTAACAAATGTCATAATAGGTGTTTAAGCATGGGTGAACATCATATAATAGTGACATAGCAAATAATAATATAGTGATGCAGTTTACATATTCACAAGTGATCAATTTACTATTCATATAAGTATAAAACTGTCTGGTGAGAATAACTCACTGTTTTGAGTTGATGACACAATGATGAATTGCACAAACGGGATCTACACAAGCACAAAAGCACGACACAGATACGAATGGAGGAGCCAAGGATTAATTCCCTTGAATACCAATCAAACAAAACAATATAACATTTATAAGGTTTCAGACCAAAAATTCGATAAACTATGCTAGAAATAACTTCATAAAACAAAGCTGAAATGCTTTACACTTGCTTCCGACATCCCATAGGCTCGGCCAGAGGTGGAGTACAGGTCTAAGGCAATGGTTTTGGGTCAGGTTTGGGTTGCTAAGGTCGGCCTAACATGAGTTTGTTGATGGCAAAAATTATGGAGATGGAACAACAACACAACAAGGCATAACTACTAACAACATCACAAGTTTCAAGCAAACAAAGCTCGGCCAAGGCTGCTGTGGTCACGGCCAGAGGAGTGGGGTCCACTGTGGTGATGTGGCAGAGGGTGCTAGAGGTGCTGGAGATGGTGGTGGTGGTCATGTAGGTGGCGGCCATGGGTGGTGGAAGTGGTGGATGTGAAGGCTTGTGCTCGGCTAGGTCAAGATGTTGGAGTTTGGTGAACTTGGTGAAGGAACTACCACCTAGGGTGGTACAGATGGGGATGGTCAGTGAGGAGGAGGTGCTGGTGGCGTGCTCAGGTGGCGGTGGTGGCGGCAGAGGCTGGAGAGGGGCATGGCCGATCCTATGATAAAGAAAATCAAGTGCAAATCAAACGAAAAATCAACATAAGTGAACAAAAGGAGATACAAAAAATAGAATTTTACCAACTTCTCAAACAAGTGATGGCCGAATTTTTTTCCAGAAATTAGGTGAGAAATGATGTACGTGAATGAAGAATGAAGTGGTCGGCTGAAGATGTGGAGAGTTATGGCTAATTGATGGCAAGAGTTTAGGAAAATGAAGAGGTGGGAAAATTAAAAGCCATTGGAAACAAAAGGTCACAGACCCTTTCAATTTACCTTTAATTATTTATAAAAGTTGATATATTCTGAAATAACAATATTATCAGATAAAATTTCGAAACTTTAACAAAATATAAAAATATATATACCATTTATTAATTATATAGAGAAAAATTAAGAAAAAATAGTTAAAAAGTGAACTAGACAAGAAAATTTGAAAGTAAATGAAATAAATAAAAAATAATTCATATGAGCTTGTAAAGTATTTTTAAACATAAATAATAACATAAAAAAAAATTATTCACAAAATAAATATTTAAAATTTAATTTAAATTTAATTTTTAATGCAGAAAATAGCAAAAAATGGGAAAACAGACCTTAAAAATAGGAAATCAATACACTAAATTTTGGAAAAATTCTATTATTATTTTTAAAATATTTAGATATGAAATTTCACAAATAAAAAAAATTTAAAATAAAATAAAGAAATTTAAAATGAAGAAAATGGCAGAAAATTAGAAAACAGCCTTTAAAAATAGGAAATAAATACAGTAAATTTTGGAAAAATTACATTATCATTTTAAAAATGTTTAGAAATGATATCACACAAATAAAAAAATTTAAATTAATTTCAAAATGAAATAAAGTCAAATTTAAATATATAGTCAAAATCTAGGGTTGCTACACTCTCCTCCACTCAAATCTTTTCGTCCTCGAAAAGAATGGAAAGGAAAAATAAAGAGAAACAAGATAGAGAAACAAAATAGTACCTGAAACGAATAGTTCCGGATTCGAAGCACGAATGCTCTCCTCCATTTCCCAAGTACAATCTCGATCATCAGCACTCCACTGTACTTTGACCAGATTAACAGATTTCTTCTGAGCTGCTTCGTATCTCTATCGACAATACGGAGTGGCTTCCTCTCAACAGTCAGGTTAGGCTCAATATCCAAACTATCAAGAGCAGAAGGCTGGACAATAAGAGATGGATCATGGAGATGACGGCGAAGATGTGATACATGGAATACATCATGCACTCCAGAAAGCTTCTCGGGCAAATCCAGACGATAAGCCAAAGAACCAACTCTTTCCATGATGCGGAAAGGACCAATGAACCTGGGAGAAAGCTTCCCTCTACGACCAAAGCGAATGACATTCCTCAAGGGAGAAACCTTAAGGAACACCTGATCACCAACAGCAAATTCCAAATTTCGCGTACGCCTATCAGCATATTTCTTCTGTCTATCCTGAGCGACTCTCAGCCTCTTCTTAATCTCCTCAACTTTCTCAGAAGCTTCCAAAATCACTTCAGGACCAAGAACCAAACGATTACCGGATTCAATCCAGCAAGATAGAGATCTACAAGGTCGCCCGTATAAAGCAGCAAACGGAGACATTTTGAGGCTGGCCTGAATGCAAAGATGGAATGAGATAGATAAAAAGATCAAGAATAGACTGAAAACAGAAGATAAGATAATACCTGATAGCTATTATTGTAGGTAAATTCAGCAAGATGGAGATAATCTTCCCAAGATCCTCCAAAATCAAGCACACAAGCACGAAGAAGATCCTCGAGAATCTGATTTACTCTTTCCGTCTGACCGTAGGTCTGAGGATGATAAGCAGTGCTCAGATTCAAACGAGTACCCAAAGATTCCTAAAAAGCCTTCCAGAACTGACTAGTAAAGACAGGGTCACGATCATAAATAATACTGAGAGGAACACCATGGAGACGAACGATCTCTCTCATGTAAATCTCAGATAAACTAGAAGCAGAACGAGTAGACTTGACCGGAATAAAATGAGCGGACTTGGTCAATCTATCAACAATAACCCAGATACTCTCATTGCCTTTCCGAGTCCTCGGTAAACCATCGATGAAATCCATGGAAACCTGTTCCCACTTCCAATTAGGAATCTTGAGGGGCTGCAACAAACCAGGGGTCTTCTGGTGATCGGCTTTGACTTGCTGACAAGCCGCACACGGACTAACAAAGATAGAGATATCCCTCTTCATCCCCTTCCACCAATAAAGCCTCTTCATATCCTGATACATCTTCAACACACCAGGATGAATAGAAAGTCTGGATCTATGATTTTCCTGAAGCAACTCCTGTCTCAAACTATCAACCTTCGGAACACAAATCCTGCCATTAATCCGCAAAATCCCTTTGTCATCAATCTGAGCTCCACTACTACCTCTACTACTACCAACTCTGCTACGAACACTCCCCTTCATCAATCTAAGCATCTCATCCTCATCCTGCTTAGCCATAATCTGATCCAGAAGAGGAGAAGAAGAAACAACAAGTTGACACAACAAAGCCTTCTTCCGACTCAGAGCATCCGCCACAACATTAGCTTTACCGAGAGTATAGTTAATCTCGAGGTCGTAAGAAGCCGGAAACTCAAGCCAACGAACTTGCCTCTGATTCAGATCCTTCTGGGTGAAGATATATCTCAGAGACTGATGATCTGTGAAAAGCTCAAACTTGGTTCCAAGAAGATGATGCCTCCAAGTTTCAAAGCAAAGACAACAGCAAGTAACTCTAAATCATGAACAACATAATTTGCTTCGTGGGTCTTCAACTGACGTCTGGCATAGGCAATAACCCTACCATCCTGCATGAGAACAGCACCCAAACCCTCACGACTAGCATCAGTATAAACTGTAAATCCCTCACTCCCATTCGGAACAGTAAGAACTGGTGCGGAAGTTAGCTTGCTCTTCAACTCACTGAATGCATCCTTACACTTATCACTCCAGAAAAATCTGGCATTCTTCCGAGTTAAAGCTGTGAGAGGTGCAGCAATCCGAGCAAAATTCTCAATGAATCTCCGGTAGTAACCGGCAAGGCCCAGAAAACTACGAATATCAGATGGAGTCTTTGGAGTTTCCCAATCCTGGAAAAATCGGGGGAAAATAAACCAATAGGAAAAAAATAGAATTATTAAAATGATAGAGAAAGAGAAAAAGAAAGACTTACATTGATCGCAACAATCTTAACTGGATAAACAGAGACTCCATTACTAGAAACAATATGCCCAAGATAACGGACTTCATCCTTCCAGAAATGGCATTTAGAAAATTTAGCCTTTAACTGATGATTTCTGAGAGTCTCAAGAACATATTTCAAATGCGACTTATGCTCATCCTTAGTCTTAGAGAAAACAAGGATATCATCAACAAAGACTAGCACAAATTTATTAAGCACATCACGAAAAACACGATTCATCAAATCAACAAAGAAAGCAGGAGCATTAGTCAAACCAAAAGGCATGACTAACCATTCATAAAATCCATTCTCAGTGCGGAAAGCAGTCTTGGGAATGCTATCCTCAGCAACCCTGAGCTGATGAAAACCTGTGGCAAGGTCAAGCTGAGAGAAAATAGTGGCACCATGAAGCTGATTAAACATATCATTGATACGAGGCATAGGATATCTGTTTTTCATAGTGAGCTTGTTCAGCTCCCTATAATCAACACACATCCGAAGTGAACCATCAGATTTGGTGAAAAAAACTACCGCAGCTCCCCATTCAGAAAAACTAGGCCTAATCAGACCTTTGGAAGATAAGTCTTCAATTTGCTTTCCCATCTCAACCTTCTCGCGGGGTGCCATTCTTCTAGGAGGAAGAACAATAGGTCGAGCACCAGAAATAAGATCAATCCGAAAATCAATTTCCCGCTTCGGAGGTAGAGAAATGACTTCACCAAATACATCGGGATATAATCTAACCACAGGAGTTGAATCAAGGTCACTGGGAGAAGAATCCAAAGAATAAATAAAGTTGCCAGCAAAATCCTGAGGCATGCGGCACTGAATAATCAAGGAATTCCCTTGATCATCAACAAGCTGAACAGACCGAGCTTTACAAGAGATATGAGCATTATGATTCACTAACCAATCCTAACCAAGCAATAAATCAAAAGCATCGAAGCCCAGAATATAAAAATCACCACTAAAGCGATGATCAGAATGGAGAAGTTTCACCTCTCGACAAATCCGATTAAGGTTAGCAGGACCCCCAATAGGATTTGAAACACATAATGGAACAGAAGTATACTCAGGAGAAAGGAGATGTTCAAACTTATCACACAAATCAACAGAAATAAAACTGTGTGAAGCACCAGTATCAAACAACACACGAACAGGATGATGAAATAAAGTAAATGAACCTTGGAGTGTACCTTGGTCATCACTAGGAGCAGGGGCAGGTGGAGGAACTGGAGATGAGGCAGAAGTGACGGCAAATATACCAGAAGGAGTACCCCTCTGCTGGGTAGGGCAATCCTTCTTAAAATGACCAGGCTGGAGACAGATATGGCAGAGATCACGTTTAACCGACTGAGCAGGTGGAGGAACTGTAGCACCAGATAATGTGGGACAGCTATTGGCATAGTGCCCTCTCTGATCACACCTAAAGCAAGTGATGGAGGAGAGATCAACTGGTTGCCTCTGAGCAGGGGCAGATGATGAAGATCCCAAACCAGGACGCTTCTGCCAATTCTTCTTCTGCTGCTGAAAATTAGGCTTACGCTTCTTGGAAACTGCAGAGGAAGACTGAGCACCAGAAACAGCAGGACCTTTGGATGTGGGATTCTCATAGAGAATAGCCATATCCATAAGCTGGGTGAAAGAACCATGAACATGAGAAATAAGGCGACTATAATACTCTGGCCGAGCATCAGCAATAAATTTCTCATTCTTCTTAAGAGGAGTATCAATAAGGCCAGGACCGAACTTGGAAAGTTCATTGAATTTCCTCTCATACTCAGCAAAAGACATGGTACCCTGCTTCAGATCCATAAACTCACGATAAAGCTGAGATTTCCCGGCTTCTGGCATCCATTTTGCCAAAAAAGCCTCTCTGGAAAAGAGATACAGAAAACAAGCTTAAGATAGATTCTAAGAAAGGAAAAATAGGAACAAAATTAAGATAACCCAAAGGATACCTAAACTGCTCCCAAGTGAGATCAGCCTCGACGGTGTTAGCCGTAACGGACTCCCACCAATCTAAAGCAGAATCATGCAACTGCCAGGTTGCAAACTGATGCTTCTGAGCATCAGTAATATCAAGACCAGTAAATATCCTCTCAAGACTCCGTAACCACTGTTGAGCCTCAATAATAGTCTCTGAACCGGTGAATGGGGTTCCACTAAGTTGAGAGAATTCCTTACAAAGAACAGTGAACCTGACTGGAGCAACAGGTTGAGGAGCTGGGGCAATACCGTGACCCCTAACTCTGGCATTTCCCCGATTCATCCTGAAAAATATCAAGAATGAATTTAGGATAAGAATAAAGACAAGCCGAAGGCAAATTAAGATAAGGCAAGATAATACACTGGGATGAATATCTTAAAGAAAGAAAAGATCCTAAAAAGATAGATACGAAAGAAAGGAAAGTTAGAAAACATTTGAAAATCCTTTAAAAGCAAGAAAAATTTATATATCAAAATAATCTTTGAAAATCTTTTGAAAACATTTTGAAAAATCATTTTATACTTTTGAAAATACGTCTCTCACAAAGATATGATTCTGTGATTGATTTCACTCATTCTAGGGTGGAAATACCCTATCTCTAATGAGTTTTTGCTCCGCAGAAGCAATGGTTGCCAAAACCAAAGCTCTGATACCAACTGTAACAACCCCCAATTTCGTACCATTCAGATCGACAATAATCCACACATGTCAGGCTTGAATGATGCGAAATAACAGATTGTAAATAAATTTGGAGCAAATGAAATCTAATATACAGAATCACAGACACAGAACAAATAGAATAACTCGCAGCGGAATATAAAATAACATAGTAGTTCATGAAGCTACTATAACAGAGTCTCAAACCAAATACATAATATAGTCTGAAAAACAACAGAATAGAAATCCCAAATACATATAAGTTCACTAATACATGAGATAAACTAATACAGCTGAAACAGAAGTAGATAAATATGTAGATAAGTAGAAACTCCAGTGAAAGACCAGCTCCAGGAAGAGAATCCAAAGCTGTGAATACTCAGGCTGACCCGAGCGTAAAGCAAAACACAAAACACTCGAGTCAGGACAATATATACTTATATAATGTAAACCAACTCAAGTGAACTGTAATAAAGATACAAGTAACTTAAAGGATGCCTGGGACCGCCCATCCTCTAAGGATCCGTTAAACTATTTACTATATAGTAATATTTCGCTATTATACTAATGTCTACAGTAAAATAAACATACTTTTAAATAGCGTTTCGGGCTACCCATATCACCCTTCACACATAATAGTCCCAGTAGTCCATCCAATATCATGCCATCTCCACTCCGGGTGACTGTCAGAGGATACCACACGGGCTACGGGAGAAAGACAAACTCGTAGTAAAGGCTCGGTATGGTAGGTGACACGACACACAAGGCAATGCCAGGGTAGATATACCAATTATGCACACGGGCTGGTGGTAACGCAGCAGCCACATACGCCCACCCCGAACAACACTCCAAAATCAAGGGGTGCACCCAATCGATCACAACAGTAATAGAATGGTATCGAAGAAGTGTGTTCAGCCAGAGGTGCTACCTCCTTTGGCCCGAGATCGCTCCTGTTTTAGCCACCTTATGCTAACTCACGGGAGTTAGGTCCACGAAATGTACCTTAGGAACGTCGTCACCATCCTACTTCATTCTGGAATCTCCACCGCGCACACAGTTGTTAAAGTGGTTTTCGATATCGACAGAGAGTTTGTCCATATCCGATCCCGGTCTCTTTAACAACCAATCGTTATTATAACCCGTAGTTATAATTTCAAAAATGGTATTTATTTCTCAAAATCCAATATCATTTCAAATCCATTTCAAAATATCAACTTATCAATTCATTTGAAAAACATATTCATTTTTATTCAATTTAAAAATACCATTTCAATTCACATTTCAAAATAGTTCAACTCCAACAAATTACTTCATTTAAATCCTTTAAAAGTGAAGTTATTACATTTAATAATTAAATTATTAAACTTCAAGAATTTTCAACTTTCAAAGTTCATTCATTCACTTAATTTTATCAAAACAGTGAAAATTCAACTTTCGCAGCATTTGGAAATTACTACAGAAAGTTATATTCAAAACAGTTAAATTTAACAAAAGACAGCGTTTAAAATGCTGTAATAGTGTTACATTAGTTTCAAAGAAAAAAAAACTTAATTTAATCCAACAATTATATTTTCTATAATTCACTTTTAACTTATAAAATCACATAATTTTACTTTTATAACCATCATTTAATTTTCTTTAATTTCATGATTTCATAAAATTAAATTTCCATTTAAAAATTCATATTTAACACTAATTCACTTATTAAATTGCAGTGTCCAATTTTAAATTCATTACATTTAAATTTCAACCTAACACTTAAGTTAAATTCTCAAATATAACTTAGTTTATATTTTTTATTTACTTAATTAAAAATTCACTTTTAAGTCAATTCCAAAAGTTCCAATTTTAGTTACAATTTAAAATTTCAACTTAAATATTCATTCATTTCACATTTCAACTTTATTAAAATCATTAATATGATATAAAAATTACTTTAAATTCTTTTAAATTCAAATTATCATAAATTTATCATGCTTTCATATTCTATTTAATTTCAAATTATAACTAAATCCAATTTCCCAAAATAGCTTACATTCAAAATTTTCTAACCTTTTCGTTAATTAATTTCACTTGTAATTATTCAGAAAATCAATAATATTTTACCAAAAATCATTTTTAATTAGGTTTAAATCAAAATATTTTAATATTTACATTTCTAAAATAATTTTAAAAATTTTAGAAAAATATATTAACTACGGGTCTGTATATAATTTTCTACACTAGGAAAAGTGATACGGGTAATATATCATTTCAACCCGTAATTTACAAAGAAAAATCCGGGTTTTATCATTTCAAACCCGCAGTCCCAAGTAAATGAAATAAATTTGAAAATCATTCAGGCCTATCATTTCAGCCCATAATGATTTTCCCTTATTCTAAAGTCCGTTCGGGTATGTATCATTTCAATCCATAGTGATTCTAATCTAAAGGGAACTTGCAGTGTGATAAACGGATAAAATAACAGAACAGCATAATATAATAGTAACAAATGTCATAATAGGTGTTTAAGCATGGGTGAACATCATATAATAGTGACATAGCAAATAATAATATAGTGATGCAGTTTACATATTCACAAGTGATCAATTTACTATTCATATAAGTATAAAACTGTCTGGTGAGAATAACTCACTGTTTTGAGTTGATGACACAACGATGAATTACACAAACGGGATCTACGCAAGCACAAAAGCACGACACAAATACAAATGGAGGAGCCAAGGATTAATTCCCTTGAATTCCAATCAAACAAAACAATATAACAATTATAAGGTTTCAGACCAAAAATTCGATAAACTATGCTAGAAATAACTTCATAAAACAAAGCTGAAATGCTTTGCACTTGCTTCCGACATCCCATAGGCTCGGCCATAGGTGGAGTAAAGGTCTAAGGCAATGGTTTTGGGTTAGGTCTGGGTTGCTAAGGTCGGCCTAACATGAGTTTATTGATGGCAAAAATTATGGAGATGGAACAACAACACAACAAGGCATAACTACTAACAACATCACAAGTTTCAAGCAAACAAAGCTCGGCCAAGGCTGCTGTGGTCACGGCCAGAGGAGTGGGGTCCACTGTGGTGACGTGGCAGAGGGTGCTGGAGGTGCTGGAGGTGGTGGTGGTCATGTAGGTGGCGGCCATGGGTGGTGGAAGTGGTGGATGTGAAGGCTTGTGCTTGGCTAGGTCAAGATGTTGGAGTTTGATGAACTTGGTGAAGGAACTACCACCTAGGGTGGTACGTATGGGGATGGTCAGTGAGGAGGAGGTGCTGGTGGCGTGCTCAGGTGGTGGTGGTGGCGGCAGGGGCTGGAGAGGGGCATGGCCGATCCTATGATAAAGAAAATCAAGTGCAAATCAAACGAAAAATCAACATAAGTGAACAAAAGGAGATAAAAAAATTAGAATTTTACCAACTTCTCAAACAAGTGATGGCCGAATTTTTTTTTAGAAATTCGGTGAGAAATGATGTATGTGAATGAAGAATGAAGTGGTCGGCTGAAGATGTGGAGAGTTATGGCTAATTGATGCCAAGAGTTTAGGAAAATGAAGAGGTGGGAAAATCAAAAGCCATTGGAAATAAAAGGTCACAGACCCTTTCAATTTACCTTTAATTATTTATAAAAGTTTATATATTCTGAAATAACAATATTATCAGATAAAATTTCGAAACTTTAACAAAATATAAAAATATATATACCATTTATTAATTATATAGAGAAAAATTAAGAAAAAATAGTTAAAACAGTGAACTAGACAAGAAAATTTGAAAGTAAATGAAATAAATAAATAAAAATTCATATGAGCTTGTAAAGTATTTTTAAACATAAATAATAACATAAAACAAAATTTTATTCACAAAATAAATATTTAAAATTTAATTTAAATATAATTTTTAATGCAGAAAATAGCAAAAAATGGGAAAACAGCCCTTAAAAATAGGAAATCAATACGGTAAATTTTGAAAAAATTCTATTATTATTTTTAAAATATTTAGATATGAAATTTCACAAATAAAACAAATTTAAAATAAAATAAAGTAATTTAAAATGAAGAAAATGGCAGAAAATTAGAAAACAGCCTTTAAAAATAGGAAATAAATACAGTAAATTTTGGAAAAATTACATTATCATTTTAAAAATGTTTAGAAATGATATCACACAAATAAACAAATTTAAATTAATTTCAAAATGAAATAAAGTCAAATTTAAATATATAGTCAAAATCTAGGGTTGTTACAGGCAGCCATTCTAACTTTGCCCCTATGTATTGGTTATTCTATTCGTGGAGGCGTCGTTCGAACTTGCTCTTCTCTAACTCTATATGCTCCTGCATTGTCTTCTAGCAGTTGGTTCTGAATTCCTACCTCTTTAGCAATTCCTTACCATCCCATCCATTGGAAGAACCCTTCTAGCATCTCCTGTTGCCTAGCCATGAACCCTTTTAGCTTCTCTCATTGCCTAGCCATTATCCCATCTTGCATTTCCTTCATTATCCTCTCCATCTCATCTTGGTCATGTAGATGGATTAATGAGAATGTGAGGTAACCTTCTGGCTGCCCCCACGCTCTGATTGACTTGCTCCGGTTTTTCATCTAGTATTAGGCCTCTTTATTTTCTTCAAATTTCAGTTTCAAGTCTTCGGGTTTAGTTTTTTCTCAGTGAAAGCACTAAAAAATTGACCTAAAAAATGGATCAACATCCAGAATCAAGATGAAAGCACCAGTTCACATAGAGTAAAAGAAAAGGTTGAAAATATACAAGAATTCCATATAAATTTTTATAATGGTTCGGTGTAATCTTCGGCCTACATCCACTTTAATTTATTTTATTAGTTGATATCTCTCTGGATTACAACTAGTCAGATCAAACCGGGATATGATATAAAGGATCCAGATTTACAATCGAATTAATAATGTTATTTGTGGAGAATAGACGTAAAGAAAGTGTACTGAAAGCTCCAAGTCCAAGAGTATTGATGGAGATCAAGTCGACTGAATAAGATGCTTTTCTAGTAGCAGGTAGGTTGGTATTTATATGGGAATTGGACAACATAGTATCAGAGGCCTAATAGCGTTAAAGTCCAGGTATAGCACGAAGTCATATTGAAAGACCCAAGCTAACCCGAGTTAAATCCTTAACTCGGTGCCGAGTTAAGGTCCTTAACTCGGTGCCGAGTTAAGGTCCTTAACTCGATGACATGTTAAGGTTTTTGATGCCTTGTTCAATTCTTCACTTGTTCCACTTTCCTATCTTTTTCCTGAGTAGATTCCAGCAATCTGAAATCCTTAACTCGATAAAATCCTTAACTCGCCAAATCCTTAACTCGTCAATTTCTTAACTTGTCAATTCCTTAACTCAGTGCCGAGTTAAGGACTTAGTTCGATTTTCGTTAAAACATCTCTAAAGCTCTCCACTTCCTCTCCTATGGGTACTCTCCAAGTTTCAAGTCATTCGGTCTCCACCTTCGTTAAGTTTTACTTGGGGATGACCTATCTTAACTCGGGGGTGAGTTAAGGACTTAGCCAATTTTCCAACCAAACTTCCTGAGCTCAAATCTCTAGTCTTTCTCAGGGTGTTTACAAATGCTAAGCAAATGATGTAAATCGCCGTAATCAGAGTTTTTAATTAGTTTTCAAACTAAGTTTAAACTAAGTACCAAACTTATGTAACTCAATTTGTAATCAGAGTTTAAAATTAGTTTTCAAATTAGCTTAACTTAATTTGTAAATTGGGTTAGTAAATTAAGTTTGTAAATTGGGTTATTAAACTCGATTTGTAAATTCGTTTATAAGATTTAGTTCGTAAACATGTTCATAAAACCCATGCTTTAAACTCAATTCGAACTTAATTTTAAAACTGGGTCAAAACTCTATTTAAATAAACTCGTATTGAACTAAGTTTAAGTCGATTATAAAAATGTATAAGTCGGTACATGAGACATAAACCGAGTAAGGAAGATCTACTCCATAAATCCTACATTTAATCTTTTTGTTTTGAAAATATAAACAGGGACTATTTTGCTAGAGCTAGAGTATCAAACGTCTTATTATCGAAACATACAAGTCATGATAAATGATGACCTAATCATGATTGATATCTACTTAAATGCAACCATTATGCTCATGTCCCCTGTTACTTACGCTTCTGCTTACCCATTGACAAACATAAACTATATTTAGATGAATATGAAACCTCTATATAAGAAACCCAAGTATCAGGAGTTTCAGTACAGAAGTTTTGACTTCAGTTTTATTAAAAGGAGTACACAGTTAAAAGTGTTTTTGATTAACTGATGTTTAAACCTAAGTAACAGGAGTTTCATTACATGTCTTTTATATGTTTCCATGTCTGTAGCAGGTCCAACCTAAACATGACTTCATGTCTCCTATTTAAACATGTATACTATTCTCATATTTGTAATAAGTCAAAACAAATGTAGATTTCAATATGTTACGCTTCTTACCCACTAGATGAATAAAATGAGAATTTTCCCATCTAAATATTAGAGGTGTTTTTTAATTAGTGTAGTTTAAATATAAATAAATTAGTTGTTTTATAACCGAGATTAAAACTAAGTTTTAAACTCAATCTAGGACTCACTTTTAAAATGAGTTTAAAACTCTTTCTGTGTTTAAAACTCTTTTTGAGTTTACAAATCGGTTTTAAACTGAGTTAAAATGAGTTAAAACTCAATTTAAAACTGAGTTTTAAACTCAAATTTTCTAAGTTTAAAACCCATCTTAAACTTAGAAAGCTAGTTCAAAACTCAGTTTTGAACTGAGTTGTTTAAAACTCAGTTTTGTACTCTGAGTTTAAAACTCAGTTTTAAACTTCTTTTAAACTGAATTTGACCTTGGTTTAAAACTGAGTTTAAATTCTTGGTTAACTCCTTTTTTTTTCACTAAATTTAAACTTGGCTTTAAACTATTTAAAAATTTGAGTTTATAACTTAGTTAATAGGCTTTAGACAAACTAATTTACATGAAATTTTATGATTTACATGAAATGTACAGTTTGTTAGGGAATAATGTTTCAGGTTGAGCAGCACAACCTATAACTTATACTGTCTCCATAAGCACTAGGCTTGATTCATAATGTCTTCATAAGCAGCAAAGCCAAAACATTGTGCTAGCATAGTAAGAAAATAAGTATGTTAATTCCAATGACGAACAATGTTACTAGTTTAGATTTTAATCTAAAAAACATAACAGGATTAATAAATTTTAAAATAACTTACATAGACTTTCCACGACTTGTTGTCAACAAATTCACAAGTTGATGCCGAAGCTCGCTTTGCTTTACCCTTTTCCTTACATTTTCTCTTTTAGCATGACAAGCCACAGAACTTTCTTTGAAACTCATTGGTTTACCTGTCTCAAGTTTCTATAAATAGAGGATACACAGATTGGTAAAAATACCGAATAATGCAGAAGGAACTTGTATTATGAGCCGAAAATTATATAGATGTACACATATGATTATATGATTCAGGAGTTGGCCTTAGTATGGAAGAAGAAAAATAGCATTTAAAATATGCTAGTATTTTTTATTTCCTCATAATAATGAGAATCATAGATGGATGTAATAATCCCTATCTTCTTCCTAATATGTAATTCTAAGCATTTTACTAACTATTGGAAAAGGAAACTAGCATTTAAAATTGCAGTAAAGAAACAATAAACTATTCATTTAGCAATTTGTTGTTTTTATACGAAACAACTAATATGATGCTTAATATGACATTCATGAGTATGTGGTAAATTAAATGTTAAACTGGTGCAAATCTGTTAAAAAATTTGGTCTATAGATTATTATATGTTTAGGAAAATTTTCTCTCAAGTTCCATATATATCAACTAATTAACATAAGGTTTATTACTTTATGTTACTGTGTGGTAGATATTTGAAAATGGTTCTAAGCAAAATAGAGAACCCCATGCATGAATCAGAAGTAAATGCTGATAGTCAATGTATTTAATGGACGGAGATAAATAACAATGTAGTGTTGGACTATTGATACAAAGGAAAGCCCTACATAAAGCTAGAAATACTAAATTATTTTACTATGGTTGTTGCATTGTAATGGGTCTTCGTATTATGTCAGTCTATGAGTACTCTGTAATTAATAAAGAAGAGTGAAAAATGCAAAAAAATCTATGGGTGTTAAAGTGGTCCACTGCTTTGTTTTATTTCCATAAAATAGTCACACCTACAATGTTCAAAAGCACATGGGCACTTGAAATAGGGAGGAAAATAAGTACAAATTGAGCACAACACAAAATGATAATACATATTGTAGCTAACTTGAGATTGAATTAAACTTATCGCTATCAAGGTCAAGAAATTGCTACTATAGAAGGGAATTACATAGGTTCTGACAAATAGTTTTAAGTGGCTACACAAAAGGGAATCTAATCCTAAATCATCGATGGAAATTCCGTTGCTAAAAAATATGCTTTCAGTCTAGTCAATGGTAAATTGCATAGTACATTATGTAGAATGTAATGATAGTGTACAAAGTGAAATTATAAGTGCATTTGAGAAATAAAATGATGATGTAGAAAGATACGCACAACATGAATGCCATAAGTTGCATAAAGGGGTAAGTAATTTGCAAAATGAGGATTGTAATTTTTAAAATGAAAATATGGAAATGCTACAAATTGAATATTTATTTAATAAAGAGTTAGAAATATTGAGATACCTTAAAATCATTAAATAACAGCAGTCTTTTCTCTTGGGGAACTTTCGAAAACGCATACCATGGTTCGGTAAATCGCATTTCCAAATAGATCCACTAAGATGTGCAGTGAATTTATTCTTGAATCTATGATAATTAAAAGAAATACAAACTATTCAATATACATTATTTTGTAACGTAAATGTAAAATTATGTAAAAGTTACCGAGTTCCTTTCCATTCAAGAGGCCTTTTTTGCATAAGAGGATCAATGAGACTATCATATCCTTTGATGGAATATACTCCCTTTCATAAACTATATTTTCTGTCCCTCCTCCATTCGCCTCATGTTCTCCAATTTTAATGCATCGTTTCTCTCTTGGATACCTACTTCTGCTTCAAAAGCTAGCTCTCCTCTAGCTTCCACAATATTTGCTATTCTGTCCTCATAAGTAGATGAGTGTGTTTTTGCTTCTCTTTCAACGCATTGCTCTCCTCCAATTCCCACCATAGGTTCCATTCCACCCTCATAAATGTTTGACAGATTTTTATCGATGTTAGACAAATAGTCAATGGCATATTATGGATTATTAGTCATTATCCTTACCACGCGTTTTTTCGTTCTCATCCACTATATTCATACGTTCCAACTTATCCTCTTATTCATAGATTTCAAAATACCCATCCTCATTTATGATGAAATCAAGTTCTATATTAGTTTCCAATATTTGAGTAATAATTAGACAAATGAAGATATAAATCAAATGCTCAATTTTGATTTTCTAATTGAAGGCTCTTTTTTTCCTCTCCCCAAATGAAGGCTTTGTTTTTTGAAAGTTTAAGATCCAATTACAAGTCGCAAAATTTACGACGAGGTTCGTAGAAGATGAAATAAAGATATATCGATATCATCGTATTTTCTTGGATTAATTTTTTTTTACCAAGTATACATTGATTTGGAGTTGAAAATTTATTCTTTTATATTTCAATTTCATTGCATTAGACAGTGGTTTAAATGAATGTAATTCGGGAATTATTTAGCAAGTTCTTGCTTGAATGATTGTTACCATGTATATTTTTTGTTTACCATTTTGAATTTTGGAATTGTACTATTGCCAAAAGTATACTATAGTTGTGTACTTTCATATGAATTCAGCTTGGTAACATATGAATTTAATAAAATATGATATTTATCTTCCTTTGTAGCATCGGTTAAATAAGTTGGTCATATATTACACTTACGATAAAGCTAAAAATAGGTAATTTTTATGATACTTGCAGTACTAATAAATGAGTAAATAGTGGCAGAGATTTTCGACGGCCTTCAATGGCTCCGCCTTCTTCGTTTTCGACCGCTGTCAAAGATACTTCATTTTTATTAAATTAATTTATAGTATTATTAGAACTTATCAGTTATAGAAGGTTGAAATTTACTTAAAAATACTAATTTAGTTCCTAAAAATTAAAAAAGATATTTTTATTCAATTATTCAATTTTATGACGGTTTGTTATTAATTGTATAGGCGTTGTTGATGATATTTTGTTGTATAATTTGATATTTAACTTTATTGAAAATTGAACGAAATAACCATTCTATGCAACATGTAGCTTTCAGTCTGTCAATTATACAAGTTCGATGAAATTTATGATACATAACAATTTTATTAATTTAAGTATATATTTTAACCATCATGTAACTACTTAAGAATTTTCAAATTTATTTGAAAAGGCAAGAAAGAGGTTGTAATCATTAATATTGATTTTCATACATTGAGAATTAATACTCTTTGGTTTTTACAAAAAATTAAAATGTTCTAACAAACTAAATTACAATAAATTTATTTTAAATAGCTGTCGGAACTGATGTTGCTTCTTGTAGTGTAAGGGGTAATTTTTTTGTTACAGTAACAATTTTTAAGACAAAAATTATATAAAACAAACTTAGTGATTTGGTATATGTACTATACATAGTGCGCAAGAGCTCAAAAACTAATCATCTTAAAATTTAAGAAACCGATCTTCGGTTTTCAAAAAAGAAATCAATCTTGTGAATCCAGTGTGTATTCTCCATAAGATTTTTGTACTTAGTTTGAAAATGGTCTATATTCACTTGTACTTTTAAAATTGTTGACAATATTTCAAATATGGTTTGTATTCTCTTAAAATGTTAGAACTCTCAGAAATTATGTGAATGTGCCATGTATGTAGTTCTTATAATCAAATTGTAAATTCAAACTAAAATTGAGGTAACAAATTCTTTCTAAAGTTTATTCTACAAAATTGTAACAGGTTCACATTTTAGTTCAACTTACTAGCTTCTTGACTATGCAGAACAGAATAATTTATTTATAAAGAAGTATAAAGCATACTTGTTCATAAATTTTCCATCTCTTTTCTCGATTCCTTATGTGCATGCCTTTTTACTATTCATTGCGCTATTGGGCATTGCAACTATAATGAAGATAAAAAACTTATGAACATACCATTTGATTTAGCAATAGAGAGTGGAATAGATAAAGAGAAAGGGATAAGTTGTTTAATCTCCAGGCCAAAATTTTACAAAGAGATGAAAAGAAAAGCATGTCAGGAAATGAAAACCTTACAATAATATTAATCGGATTTTTTTGACTTAGAATGTTACAATTCTCCGTAATATCCATTGAGATTCCTAAGGTTTGTTACTTTTGATTCATTCCGAGTGCATGTATTATGCATCTGTGAGGTGTGGACATTCAGTTTCATACTAAGAAACTTATAAGGAGTTCACATTTGAATTTAAATTTTGTAACACGCTTCTTTATGATTGTGATATTCTGAAACACTTTTTATTTTCACGACAGCTCTAAAATGTATTTTATAAGATGTTTGCGTGTGCACACGCAGAGCTTATTTTGGTGCATATCTAATTCTTTCCTAACTCTTGAATATTATAGCTTTGCAATGTCAATATACCAATTGTCTCATCCGAATCAAAAAGAGAAATATTTAAACAAATTTTTTAATGTTTAAAAAAAGAAATTGAAGTGAAAAATCACTTTGATTTCTTTTCATTGTTTCTTCATCTTTTTCCTCTTCTTCTTCCTTTTTTGTGTAGAAAAGAAAATGAAAAAAAACAATTCAATCTTTAATGTTTGCAGCTATAACCATGATTTGTCGGACCAACGATAACTCGTTTCTACGACTCTCTTCATAGATGAAAATTAAATAATATGAATGCCACAAGATATTGGCTGCACTATATATATATTTGTGGGTAAAAGATGAAGCGCATAAACCGTATTTAGAGAAATTACCAACTTTTGATCTTTATGGTTTATACAAATTAAGCAACGATGTTAATGCATGTATTTACTGTTCATTTATTAGCTAAACACATTAAGCTTACATAAAATAAACTTTACACGATTATTTACAAAATCAACTAACTTGGTTGTGTCAAGGCCACTCGTATTTCAACTACTAATTCCATAAATGTTGGGAATATATTGTGTATGTTTACTAACAAAATTCATTTTATTGTATGTATTATGTATGAGTTGAATGCTTAGTTTCAAAGCAATGTTTATATTACATGTTTGTATCAATATGAACTCAAATGTTAAAAGAGTGCGCTAGATTCTATGTTCAAATCAATAATTCACTCGACTTTAGTTTGGTTAAGGATAGAAATGAACACTAAATTTAATATGTAAGAAATATCACAGATAATTAGTCAATGAACTCAAAAAAGGGAGATGGCAGCAGCAACATTGATTTACTTAAGAGACGTAAAGTTATGAACAAAATGAATAAATCTTTTAATCGCGGAACTCCTTTTAGCAGTAGATATTTGGGTCTAAATTGGGTCCAACATCATCAATGTAAGATTTGGAAGGAGATAATGTTATTTTTGTTGAATATGCGCTTATATGATTTTTTGTTTGATGATAATAAACATATATACATTCGTTTAAATGTATTTGATAATATACTATTTTATTTTTTCACAGATTAAATAAATATTTGCAGAATAAAATAAATAACACGAAATTTGAATTCAAACGAATATTTTATTCAAACAAACATTTATTACATCTTTGAATAGTACAATTTCAAGCTCTCACTATAACTATACAACTTTGATTACAATTACATCACATTTCACATTTACAATTCACCTCACTACATATCACTCACACTCGTATTTATCTTCAACTTCATTTCAGTTTGAATCCAGCATCTGAGCGATCTGCAAAAATATAAACTAACGCAGTAAAATTGAAAATAAAATATTTTTGCGATATAAAATAAAACGTGAATTTTGAAAATGATATTTGCCTCAGTTATTTGGGTTGTTCGTCATAATTTAAATTTGAATTCATCATACACGAACAACTTGTGACATACACAGTGTATTACTGTATATGCCACAAGGCCGTGCACACCGATATATACACTTGATAATGCTACAGGGACAGGTGAGCACAGGTCAAACCCAAATGCAAAGCCGGGTTCAACGCACGTGCAATATATTTAAAATCACGACACAAGCACAAGGTCAAATCCTATTTTTGAAACTGGATTCAACACAAGGCGACATGATATGAATGCAACGAAGACCAACATCAAAATGGACTGCAACATGGATATCACAATCAAACTGCAACAAGGCAACAGTGAAGTACAATATCAATTCCAATGAATTGAAACTCAACTGTATGAAAAGTGTTTCAGTAATGAACAAAGACCAGGCTACACAATATCAAGGTGAAACCAAATATACACAAGTGCAGTGACCAGAAACTCAAGCTTCAAAAAGCTACAGCAACAATGCAAACTACAGGAATTCCAGTTACAACAAAGTACAGGTGCAAGTGTACATAAGAGAAGTACAAAATGACCTAACAGCAAGTTCAAACCAAAGCACAAAAGTGCACAGCATCATCACTGCAGTGGATAGCAAAGACAACATGCCACAAGACATAGTAATGCAACAGTGGCTAACCAGAAGTGAAGATTGCAGCAACATCAAGTGAAAATGCAAGCAAAAACTCAAGAGCAACAGTGAATGGGGCAAAGCACAAAAGTGCACAATGACACAGTGGTGCTGCATATAATGTATAGTGAAGTACAATCATGAATGCAAACTACAGATCAAAGCAGTATGCAAAGTCGATGCAACATAAACAAACCCAATACAATATGACTGTGAGCAGTGCCACAAGACCACCAGGCAAATGAACAGAGGCATCAATATGACAACCCAACAGCAACATGCTCTGAACACCACTGGCCAGTCCAATGAACAAAGAACCCAAATGCAAACAGCAGTATGCAAGCACACATGAAACAGTGGTATGAACAAGTAAACCCAAACTGAAGTATGGATAGTGCAAAGTGCAATGATACATCAGGATATCAAGTTCAGTGAAACTCAAGCAAGTGCAAGACTAAACCAGCATGAATGCAACATGAACATTTAAATTAATGCATGCAACAATGTGCACAGTTCAGAAAGACCACCAACTACAGGGATGAGTACAATATGCACAGAAGCATAATCCAATTATTATACCAAAAGCAATTTCCTAGCCAACTTCATACTGGGATTATCTCTTTGCAATTTGAAAGCTGCAATCACAATGGTTTTGCAAAGAATATTTTGTTCATTGGCATACAAGATTCATCAGTTTTTTAGCAATTGAAGAAGATACTGGAAATGAACTGAATGCTAGTGCGGTACGCACTAATAAACCATCTATCACTTTATCAATGCAAATACTAGAATCAAAAAGATGAGATTTCAATAATAGAAATACTCCAGTGCCGAAGTCACAATTGAACCAAGTCAGTATGTTGAACAAGTCAGAAATATGGTGGTAAAGAAATCAAATCAATACCGTGTGAATCAAGCTACCAAAAATACGAAATTGACAAAGTCAGTGAAATCACGAGCATTCAAGTATGATCGAATGGCCAAAGCAATATCAGCAGACAAATTCAAATTAAAATATACGACGCAAATCTAGGGTTACAAACCCTATATAAATTGACATCATCATCGGCAATTATTTGTATCGAGTTCAGGCATCAACCAGAAAAAGAAAAAGTAATAAAGTACTCACCAAAATTGAAATCGAACTCGATCAATCGAAGTAGCCGAAGCAAGGTACAAGGAGGCAGTCAATCGACAGGGCAAAGACAAAAATCACAAAATCGATCGACTAAAATAATATCGGCATCTTCGATTCTAGCCCTAATTAATTGAAGGAAGAGGAACAAACAAGAGCCGAAGCCCTAATCTCATCTGAAGAACAAGCCGACATTGTCACAAAGAAAATAAAAAGATTCGGGTTAAAGAATAATATTGGGCCGGCGTGTTTTATTTTTCTTAAGTTTTTTTTGGGGCTATTTTATTTTAACTGTTTTAATTGTATTTTCCTTTTTTTTTAAACCGTTTATATTTTCTAGTCGTGTGACTAGGGGACAAGCTACGGTGTGTAGCTTGAGAATTCGCAACTCGGTAGTTGAGTTGTGGCAGGGTTTTGAGCGTAGAGTTAGATTAGTCAATAGCGGTGTATAGCGAGTTTACGTGTGTAAGCGAGGGACTATCTAATTTCTAGTAGAAACCTTGGGGGCAGCACGTAGGCAGGGTTTTGCCGAAGCTGGGTAAATTCTGTGTTGTTCTGTTTTATTCTGTTATTTATATTCTGCGATATCTTTGCTGCTATTCTGTGATCTGAATTGAAATTAATTTATAAGCTTCCGCGATTAATTTTTATAATTTACACTATCACCCTATTCACCCCCCCTCTAGGGTGAAATCGATCCTACAAGTGGTATCAGAGCTAGGACAGGAATAGAAGTCAACATCTGTTTTAAAAATTCGATTTTTTTGAAAAAATCGGTTTTTGTTTTAAAAATTTGAATTTTTAAAAATGGCTTCTTTTAATAATGCTTTTGCAGAAGGTCAATCCATAGTTAGACCACCAATGTTCAATGGTGAATATGCTTATTGGAAAAATAGAATGCAAATTTTTCTGAAAACCATTGACGCTTGGAATATTGTTGAGACAGGTTATAGAATACCAACTATAACTGTAGATAATCAGGAAATAGAGAAACCAAAGGAACAATGGACAGAATTAGAAAATAAATTACAGAATACTAATGCCAAAGCTATGAATTCTATTATCTGTTCATTGGATCAATTTGAATTTAATCGTGTCTCTCATTGTCTAACTGCGCAGGAAATATGGCACATACTAGAAGTGACTCACGAAGGAACATCTCAAGTCAAAGAATCTCGCCTTGCAATGCTAAGCAGCGAATACGAGAACTTCAAAATGGCGAAGGAAGAAAATGTCAAAGAGATGTACGGACGACTCTCCAATATCGTATACAAATCAAAAGCTCTCGGAAAAATATACACCGAATTAGAAATAGTCCGAAAAATCCTCAGAGTCCTTCCACGAAGCTTTGAAGCAAAAGTAACTGCCATACAAGAATTGAAAGATTTAAAACAACTTAAAGTTGAGGAACTCATCGGAAATCTCACCACTTATGAGCTTGAAATGAAATTCAAGGAAGAGCGTGAAGGAGGTGACACTCAAAAGAAATCAATAGCTCTCAAAGGAACAATCGAAGGTGATGATGATAACGATGAAGATGATGGAGCAGCAGAATTGGAGCTGTTAATAAGGAAATTCAAAAAATGGAATCAAAAACATGGAAACTCAGCTCGAATTCAAAAAGCAAAAAGCAGAATAGCCAAAGCACTAGACTACTCAGAAGAACAAAAGTTTATTTGTTATAATTGCAACAAACCCGGCCATATCAAGCCCGATTGTCCACAAATTAAATCCAGCCATGGAAAGAAACAGAAAAAGAAAAGTTTTGCAGCCACTTGGGATGAAATAGACGAGAATGATCAAAGCACTGGCAGTGAAAGCGAAAAGGCAGAATTGTGTCTTCGAGGTGATACAACTGACAGTGACGATGACGAGCCAAGTGAGGTATCAAAACTTACCCATTCTGAGTTGCTTATATATTTTCATGAAGTAAACGGTTGTTTTGAACGACTTAGGGAAAAATACGCCAAACTTGAATCTCAAAAAGATACTTTGATAGAATGTAATAAACAACTTGACCAATTAATTAAAACCTATCAAAGTAGAATCCCTAAGTGTGATAAGTGTCCAACATTCGAAGAGGAAATTAAAAAATCAGAAATCAATATAAAATCACTTGAAAATGAAATTCTGATTTTAAAGGAGAATGAAAATACTAGGAGAGAAAATTCTATTAAAAAGTGCACACAGTTGTTAAACGAAAATGAATCTCTCAAAACACAAGTCCAACAATTGTCAACGACTTTAGATAAATTTTCAAAAAGTGAAAAATCGTTGAATATGCTATTAGGAAAGCAAACTGTTAATACGGTTAGACAAGGACTTGGATATAATAATTTGAAGATTGTTGAAAGCAACATTAATCAAGTTAATTCTATGTGCACAATTTGTAGAAAATATGGACACAATCACAATAATTGTTGGTATAGACCCAAACATGTGAAAACTATATCAATTTGGGTTCCTAAAGGCACAAATATAAAATCTCTCAAAGTTAAACAAATTTGGGTGCCGAAGGGAACAATTATAAATAGTTTTGGGTCTTTACAAAATTGTTTTTCAAAATATTCTGCCACTAACAATCATGGACCTATAAAAACAAATAGGTCACATAAATCCTTTTCCGTGTAGGTGTGGTGGCAGGCTAAGGAACAACAATAGTGCTTTCTGGATTTTGGCTGTTCCAGAAACACAATGGGCGACAAAACAAAGTTCCTTAGCCTAGTATAAGGGTGACAGAATCACAATGAACAACGACGAGAAATATCGTAAAGGTAAAGACAGGTAAAAGTATATTTATTTGTACGATATATTAAATGTGATAATCTGTACCATTTTCTGAATAAAATCAGCCAATTATGCGATGATGATATGATGATGATTTAATGATGATTTTGATTCTGACTTTATTCAAAATTGTTAGCCATTTATATTCTTATGCCAAAAACACTATAAAATTCTCTAGAATTACTTGATATATAAGTTTGAGAGAAAAATAGTGTTTTGATTGGATAATAATATTGTTATTATAATATTTTTGGCTAAATCTATATTCATGTTTTGACACGGCCTCGATTTAAAATCCTAATGAATTCCATTTTAAAAATTGTAAAAAGGATTTTAAATTTTTTTTGAAATTGTTGAAACTTTTAAGAAATTGTTTTGAAATAAAAATAATGTTTGATGGCTTCTAAAATTGACACTTTAATATATGTTTGATTGTTGACACGGTTGTCAATTCAAATCCAAGAGAATTTCATTTAAAATTTGTTGATAATAATCATGAGAAATTTCTTAATCTGGTCTTTGACATTCAACGAGTGAATTTTTGAGTGAAAGAGAAATTCAGATGCAGATTACACTGGTAATCTAGTTGATAGAAAAATTGCTAGTGAAACGTGATTTTTTTGAGACATTTAGTAACTGCATCGTTTTTCAAAGAAAATATCTGCATATTTTTCATTTCAAATAATTTTCAAATAGCAGAAAATTTTCTTTTAAAACCCCCTGGAGAAAATCATTTTTGACCATATTTTCAGATTAGTCATTTTGAAAAATTGGTTTCATAATTATTTTTGAATTTGATTTTAAATGACTATATTGACTAATCTGACTCCCTAATGTTTATCGAAAAGAAAAATAGTAATAGAAAAAGTGATGAGTGTTGATATTTAACTCGAGAAAGTATAATTAGAAAATTTCTTTAGAAATTTAAACAAGAGTTATAAAACTTTTTGTTGGTAAAAATTCCATGACCATCTCTATATCTATCATATTTCTAACAACTATCACTCATCAAAACTCTATATAGTTTGTCGATATGTGGTACTTTAAACAGGAATCGTTCGTTTTTCATTTTCACATTTTTTTTAAAAAAAGCAAAAATAAATAAATAAATAAATACCAAAGTATTCACTCTCATTTAAAAGTCCTCACGGTTATGCATGGGTGAATTACTTGGAATTTGTTATGTGCTTCCATGCTCATTTAAAAGTCCTCACGGTTATGCATGTATGGAACGCATATCAAAAGTTGATTTTTTTTCTTTTAAAATAAACAAGTTGATTCTAATCCCATTTAAAAGTCCTCACGGTTATGCGTGGTTAGAAGATACTTGAATTCATTTTTTTTTAAAATAAAATAAAATAAAATTGGAATACTACTAATCTCATTTAAAAGTCCTAACGGTTATGCATGGTTAGTAGATATTCAAATTCCTGATATAAATATACCACAAATAGACACAACTGTATGGTTTTATATGATGACATCACTTCCATCATTCTAAAAGTGGAATATGCGCCTAACAAAATATTTATGATTTTTGTTTGATTTTTTATTGAAATTTAATATTTATATTCAATTAAGTTTTAATGTTGGATTGATATCGATTACTTTATCTCTATTTTCTCTAATACTATTATTCTTTTGCTGATAACAAAAGGGGGAGAGAAAAGTTAAGATTTTGTCAAATAAAATCAAGCAAAGGTCAAATAATTTTCCATTTGCATATAGACTCATTCACACATTTTATTTGTATGCATATATGTAGGGGGAGTCATATATGTAGGGGGAGTATCATATAGAAAGGAAGCATTTAAATAGGGGGAGCAATGCATATCCACGATCAAATACATTTAACATATTCAAAATCTTAAATATATGTTTGTTATCATCAAAAGGGGGAGATTGTTGAATATGCGCTTATATGATTTTTTGTTTGATGATAATAAACATATATACATTCGTTTAAATGTATTTGATAATATACTATTTTATTTTTTCACAGATTAAATAAATATTTGCAGAATAAAATAAATAACACGAAATTTGAATTCAAACGAATATTTTATTCAAACAAACATTTATTACATCTTTGAATAGTACAATTTCAAGCTCTCACTATAACTATACAACTTTGATTACAATTACATCACATTTCACATTTACAATTCACCTCACTACATATCACTCACACTCGTATTTATCTTCAACTTCATTCCAGTTTGAATCCAGCATCTGAGCGATCTGCAAAAATATAAACTAACGCAGTAAAATTGAAAATAAAATATTTTTGCGATATAAAATAAAACGTGAATTTTGAAAATGATATTTGCCTCAGTTATTTGGGTTGTTCGTCATAATTTAAATTTGAATTCATCATACACGAACAACTTGTGACATACACAGTGTATTACTGTATATGCCACAAGGCCGTACACACCGATATATACACTTGATAATGCTACAGGGACAGGTGAGCACAGGTCAAACCCAAATGCAAAGCCGGGTTCAACGCACGTGCAATATATTTAAAATCACGACACAAGCACAAGGTCAAATCCTATTTTTGAAACTGGATTCAACACAAGGCGACATGATATGAATGCAACGAAGACCAACATCAAAATGGACTGCAACATGGATATCACAATCAAACTGCAACAAGGCAACAGTGAAGTACAATATCAATTCCAATGAATTGAAACTCAACTGTATGAAAAGTGTTTCAGTAATGAACAAAGACCAGGCTACACAATATCAAGGTGAAACCAAATATACACAAGTGCAGTGACCAGAAACTCAAGCTTCAAAAAGCTACAGCAACAATGCAAACTACAGGAATTCCAGTTACAACAAAGTACAGGTGCAAGTGTACATAAGAGAAGTACGAAATGACCTAACAGCAAGTTCAAACCAAAGCACAAAAGTGCACAGCATCATCACTGCAGTGGATAGCAAAGACAACATGCCACAAGACATAGTAATGCAACAGTGGCTAACCAGAAGTGAAGATTGCAGCAACATCAAGTGAAAATGCAAGCAAAAACTCAAGAGCAACAGTGAATGGGGCAAAGCACAAAAGTGCACAATGACACAGTGGTGCTTCATATAATGTATAGTGAAGTACAATCATGAATGCAAACTACAGATCAAAGCAGTATGCAAAGTCGATGCAACATAAACAAACCCAATACAATATGACTGTGAGCAGTGCCACAAGACCACCAGGCAAATGAACAGAGGCATCAATATGACAACCCAACAGCAACATGCTCTGAACACCACTGGCCAGTCCAATGAACAAAGAACCCAAATGCAAACAGCAGTATGCAAGCACACATGAAACAGTGGTATGAACAAGTAAACCCAAACTGAAGTATGGATAGTGCAAAGTGCAATGATACATCAGGATATCAAGTTCAGTGAAACTCAAGCAAGTGCAAGACTAAACCAGCATGAATGCAACATGAACATTTAAATTAATGCATGCAACAATGTGCACAGTTCAGAAAGACCACCAACTACAGGGATGAGTACAATATGCACAGAAGCATAATCCAATTATTATACCAAAAGCAATTTCCTAGCCAACTTCATACTGGGATTATCTCTTTGCAATTTGAAAGCTGCAATCACAATGGTTTTGCAAAGAATATTTTGTTCATTGGCATACAAGATTCATCAGTTTTTTAGCAATTGAAGAAGATACTGGAAATGAACTGAATGCTAGTGCGGTACGCACTAATAAACCATCTATCACTTTATCAATGCAAATACTAGAATCAAAAAGATGAGATTTCAATAATAGAAATACTCCAGTGCCGAAGTCACAATTGAACCAAGTCAGTATGTTGAACAAGTCAGAAATATGGTGGTAAAGAAATCAAATCAATACCGTGTGAATCAAGCTACCAAAAATACGAAATCGACAAAGTCAGTGAAATCACGAGCATTCAAGTATGATCGAATGGCCAAAGCAATATCAGCAGACAAATTCAAATTAAAATATACGACGCAAATCTAGGGTAACAAACCCTATATAAATTGACATCATCATCGGCAATTATTTGTATCGAGTTCAAGCATCAACCAGAAAAAGAAAAAGTAATAAAGTACTCACCAAAATTGAAATCGAACTCGATCAATCGAAGTAGCCGAAGCAAGGTACAAGGAGGCAGTCAATCGACAGGGCAAAGACGAAAATCACAAAATCGATCGACTAAAATAATATCGGCATCTTCGATTCTAGCCCTAATTAATTGAAGGAAGAGGAACAAACAAGAGCCGAAGCCCTAATCTCATCTGAAGAACAAGCCGACATTGTCACAAAGAAAATAAAAAGATTCGGGTTAAAGAATAATATTGGGCCGGCGTGTTTTATTTTTCTTAAGTTTTTTTTGGGGCTATTTTATTTTAACTGTTTTAATTGTATTTTCCTTTTTTTTTAAACCGTTTATATTTTCTAGTCGTGTGACTAGGGGACAAGCTACGGTGTGTAGCTTGAGAATTCGCAACTCGGTAGTTGAGTTGTGGCAGGGTTTTGAGCGTAGAGTTAGATTAGTCAATAGCGGTGTATAACGAGTTTACGTGTGTAAGCGAGGGACTATCTAATTTCTAGTAGAAACCTTGGGGGCAGCACGTAGGCAGGGTTTTGCCGAAGCTGGGTAAATTCTGTGTTGTTCTGTTTTATTCTGTTATTTATATTCTGCGATATCTGTGCTGCTATTCTGTGATCTGAATTGAAATTAATTTATAAGCTTCCGCGATTAATTTTTATAATTTACACTATCACCCTATTCACCCCCCCTCTAGGGTGAAATCGATCCTACAATTTTCTGCCTTCACAGCTACCATGTCAGTCAGCTTACATTGCTCTAATGCCTCCTGCTATTCCACCTCATCTCCTCAGATCCATGATTTTTGAAATACAGGTATTGTATATTTCATTCAATTAGTGTGTTCATTATATTTAACATTAGTATATTAGTTTGTGAAGTTTTTTGTTTTTTTCTCATACTTATGTCAGCACGGGTTTTTAAAATTAATCAATTGTTGTTGCATAGTTTGATTTTATTTAGGCAACATGAATCATTAAGTTAATGCCTAATAATCCCAAAGTAATTATATCTTTGCCAATGAACATCTAGGAAAAGAAAAAGGGTTTTCCACCATCTTAATAACTAAACATTTTCAAACATAAAATAACTCTATAAATAAACCAATTAGAGATTAGCAACAATATTATAGTAAATACCGAAGAAAATTCAATCGTCTTTATAGTTTTCATTAATCTAGTTCTACCAACAAAATCAATCAAAATTACATAATATTATGTTGATGAACTTAGGGAAATATAAGGCTAATCACTCCCAGGCACGAAATATTCGTTGTCTTTCAAGAATGTTTTCCCCTTATTTGTCACAGTGGGTTGTATGAAAACCTTGTTTCATGATACAATGGAGATTTATCTGTGCAAGTTGTGATTACTTGCTCAGATCATAAGAAACACTCAGAAGTTAATAATGCTATCGATTTTAGATTTAGAGGAAAAGAGAAGTAAAGTCTACGTTGATGGAATGCACTGTTATATAGGGAGTGAGATTTCTATTCATCTACAAGTGCCTAGTCGAAGCCCGTAGTAGGTGCGTTGCCCCCGCACCCCCACCTTGGGGGGTTGCCACACCCTGACCGCCCCTCCATAGGGGATCTTATTTGACAAAAGTTTTTTTTAAAAAAAAACATTCAACACATCATAGGTATATATAATTCACTAAGATTAAACAAATTGAATTATGGTATTGCCATTTCAATTTGCTATTTGAAAAAACTTTAAAGATGCCAAAATGATTCGGCCTAAAGTACAGAAAATCGAGCAAGATAGAGGTATCAAAGCATTGAATTAATCATGGCAGCACACAAGATATGAAAAATATCAAATGCAATGTTCATCAAACTGATAACTGAATTTAAATCTCGTCAATTTATAATCAATAAAACCATTCAACACTTGTAGTCAAATAAAATAAATCCATATAAAACAAGTAACAAAGGAGGTAAATTGAAAAATGAACCTATGTATTCTTCAAATATATAACTCAACGGCTTGGAGCATTTGTTCTACTTTCTGTTGATTCGTGAATAGAGCAATAGTGATTTGCTTGAAGAATATTAGGATCTAATTTTTTAGGGGAGAAATTTTTCATACAGTGGCTAGGTATGGTTTTTTTGAAGAGGATCAAGGATTTGCTAATACGCAGCTTTATTTCTATGTTTTCCTTTTTGTGCAAAAGGTAAATTGTTTTTTTATAGAAAAAAACCTGTGTGAATGGAGTGTAGAGTCAGTAATTGAAGGAAAAAGGAACCCGTAGCATAATTAATCAATTAATTAAAAGCTTTTGAGACCCAGTAAAGACTATGGTCAATTTTTTTAGTAATTAATTAAAAGCTTTTCATGTCGAGACCCACTAAAAATCATGGTTTAAGTTTTTTAGTAATTATTAGTGACACGATTATTTCCTTTAATTAGATCTCATTTAGAGACAAAAATATTTTGGGTCTCTAAAAATTGTCTTAAATTTAATATCTTGTTGAACCATGTAGCCATTTTCCAAATGATCAATCTAACATTTATTATATATACTAAAAGCAGACAAATGGTTAAATAAAAAGTGACAAAACTAGAATCATTTAACATTGTGTGTTATATAATATGTTCCCACACTTCACTATATGTGAAAATATATCTTTTATGGAGGTAGTGTTGGGGAAAAATCTCTCAAGATCGCCATAGAAACAAAAAACCCAACCTTGTGAAAAAATAAATAGGACCGGATTGGTGGTGAGGCAAAACAAACAACAGATGGTCACCGCAAACAATCATAGATCAAGCAATAAAAGAAAATAACACACGTAATTTATAGTGGTTTCACTACCTCGAGATAGTGTACATCCACTTGAAGAGAGGAGATCTCATTACTTTCTAAGAGGAGAAAATTTTACAAGATTGATAATGGAGAAGAAGAATAAGAAATACAACTGAGAGAGATGATTTTACTCATGCAAATCTTTTCCTTTATATAGAGATTATTACTTGGGGTTGATGTAATTGATTTATGGTCATAAATCAATGCCTCATTAAATCTCCTATTTATATAGGAAACGTTTATCCATTTAATTTTTCCGTTCCCTCCAATTTACATGCATCTGATAAGATTCCTTCTTTAATCAGCTAATTAGGAAATTAATTGATTTCCTCAATCTTCTAAAATAGTTCTTCTTCTCACGTAGGTAATTTATTACTCTTTTTAATGCTATAAAAGTGGTGATACATGTGTTTGCAACCAAATTGGTCACAAACACCAAAGAATAGATTTATGTAGAGAAGTAAATGAAGAGTGTAAAATTAAAATAGAGGAATAGAATAAACTAACAAACAAATCAAAGCAATAACCAAGAACACAAGAATTCATAGTGGTTCACATTATATGCCTACGTCCACTTTAAAGATTATCATTATCGATTCACTAATAGCTTGATTACAGTAGCAAACAACAAGAAATAAGGAGAAAAAAACTTGATTACAATAAAGACTAATGTAACCAGCAGCGTAAAGATCCTCAGAATGACACCTTAGGCCCGATTTATAGGTGAAGGTGACCACCAAGTCTTTAAAACTTCAGTCATAGAACCTTCTCATCCATATGGGCCCACCATAGAGGTCGCTAGGCCCAAATCCCAATGAAGAGGGAACAACATCGATCCCTTCATTGGTCGATTCTTGGGCAGCGATGCCTATGATGGCTTCTTCATGCTTATATATGTTGGCTCTTCAAATATCAAGTCATTTGAACTAGTGGAGCTCAAGCTTTTGATTGATCTTTGATCAACTTCTCTTGTAAGCTATTTTATACCGAAACCTTCTAGTAGCTATGTGCTGATCCCTCATAGTAGACTCCAGCATATCGATCCATCTTGCCTCAACCATGCCGATCCATACACTTCCATCTATGTCGATCCATACATTTCCATCTACACCGATCCCACGTTTGCTTCAACTACGCCGATCCATCATATAACTAACCATGCCAATCCATACGTTTCCATCTATGCCGATCCCCCCTTGCTTCGACCATGTCGATCCCTGGTGTTCCACATGCTTATCCCTCTGATACTACCAAGCTATGTCGATCCCTTGTTTGTCTAAGCTAATATCCATATTTCAACTATCTTGCACTGTTTATCTACCACTTCCATCCAACTATGGCTTCATACAACCATCTGTATTTTACTTTCGGGTCCTTCAAACATTGCTCCGTGGCCACCATTCTTGATAATAGTCGAATTTATCTTGTGCAATCAGTTTAATATAGCCGAGTAAGGATATCGGGTAACACTTGCACCCAAAGTAAGTCTTGTGAGTAACATGACATGCTTTGAATCAAAATAAGTCTGAATTGTCAAAAAAAAGTCCATCTAGCTTCCTGATTGATTGTTATACCCTTATCAAACATTTTTCCACAGCATTGAATTCTTCATTGATTACCATGATGCTTGGTTGATTTCCAATAATATAAATTCAGTGCCATATTCCGTCAATATATATAAATCGGGTTATGCGAAACTTATAATTTTTATTATCTGATCAAACCTTGAACTTGAAAGTTTCAAGTTTGATTACACTTCCTGCTGATTTCAAAAGGTTGAACTTTTGAACCACTATTGTGCATATTCATACACAGTTTCGGTTGTTAGCTCTCGGACATGTTCGAACGCTCATCGGTCGTTGCCAATTTTTTTTATTATTTTGTATGTTCATGTTTACGGTCAAACCTTCACGATCAATAAAATAATTCATTTTTTTATCATCTATAGGGATCGGCATTCATCACTGATTCATTATTGGAGCTACACAAATAGGGATCGATAGGTTTCTATTTCGACCCCTATTCCCTTATGACTCATTCAATATTCTCATCGCCAAACCCTTCTCCATTCATATATATACGAGCCTTTCTCTTTTTCCTTCTTCACTTTATACTTTTCTTATAAACTCGTTCGTCTCCCCATCGAACTTTCCCTTATTTCTTGCTTATTGAACCCTTTCCCCTTACTTGATCTTCGCACCCACTTGTTAAAGTTATACCTTCATTCGATCTTAATCATCATTGCATCTTTAACCAATTCGCAGCCCAAATCTTGTTCCTTTCCATAACCTTCTTTCAATCGATTTAGTTGAGCTTCGCTTCTTACTTTTGATTTCAATGTAACGTAATAGGTTTTACTTAGTTGATGATTAATTGATGGTGTCCAAGACCGCGACGGAAAATGTTTTGAGGAAGATGGGTGATTGGCGACTTAGTGGAACAAGCTAGGGGATAGGAGAGAAAACAAACGGTCGGAGTGGTGCTTCCATGGTAGGAAGATGAGGGATACGTGAATGAAGGGTTTGGTGATGCTGGGTGAGGGATCGGTAGGATAGTTTTTTTATAGAGGGATCGGTAGTTGAGTTAGGAGTTGAGAGAGGCGAAAGGTAAAGAAAGTGAAGGTTCGTTTGTTTTAGTTGTGGAAAGGGATCGGTACTGGGTAGTGATATAGGATAGGGTTCGACACAAAAGATTTGGATGGAGAGATCAGTGGTTGTGGTCAAGTAGAGGGATCGGTAGGGAGCTCTTAGGAAAAGGATCAACAATGAACGCTAGGGATCGACATAAGCTTTATAAACTAATCCAACTTAAATTATTCGAACATTCAACGCTAGTTTGCCTTGCTGGCCTTGAACATACGATGACAGTGGAAAATATAACATGCAAACCTTAAACTTTTGAAATTGAGATTAGACAATCAAATTTTCAGTACTTCCAATGTGGACCAAGTGACAAACTCGCAAATGAACTTGAGTAACAAACTTAATACTTCGATATGCCGATAGTCGATCTCAAGGCTTCTATAACCGATCAAATTTCTTATCAGTTAAGACAGTCAGGGATGACGATCTCTCTGGTAAAAACTCCCTGGTCTAACCAATTTATTTCGTTTTCCTAGTTTAAAACTATTTATGTCTGCAACATACTGCATTACACTATACTCACACTTAACATGGGAGGAACATGTTATTTTTCTAATCTTGATAGTATAGCTGATATGGATTCCAAATGCTCGAAATGTTCATTTGACATGTCTTCTGATTTGACGATGCGACACACTGGATACGAAATAAAGTCAAGTTCTGTAATTATATCTGGCAGGCTTTCTCCATGCCATCATGTAGTGCAAAAAGAAGTTTCTAATCCACAAGCCGACCTTTTCTCGGATATCCCAGTCCTTCCAGCAGAAAACATAAGCCCTGCTCTTGATGCTGTAGAGGGTGCTATTCAGCCTGATAATCTAGTGGATTTTCAGGCTTCTTGAAATTGGCGAGGCCGCTTTTCGCCGGCTATGCTCCATTCGTGGAATCTTGTTTGGGGATGTATTGGTTCCTTCATGATAAGATGTACCTCACTTGGCCCCAACCAGGTATACATCGTGCAATAAGTTTACGTGTTAGGCTGGATACATACTGCCCTTCAATTCGTTTGTTCGAGAAATGTTGAGATACCATGGGATCGCCTTTACACAACTTCATCCCAACAGTTATGCGTTTATTCATGGAACATTCTTGCTATTCACGAATGTCCTATTTCACCCGCCTACTCCTGAAGATATTTATCAACAATTTCAAATGACGATTGGGATGCCCTTCTTATGTCTTTCTTGATCCTTCGCCAGATTGCGAAGTTTGACGGGTGCTTGGAACAAACACTCTGTGTTTAAGCATGAATGGTTCTATGTGCATTTCCCTTCTGGATGCAAGATGATGGTTAAAAGGACATAAGTACTACCTTTAGTTCTCTCTCAAGTTCTCTAATTCAAGTCTGACTTTTCCTTTGAATCTATTAACATCTGGAGTTCTTTCAGGTGTTCGCCCACGTCTTGAAGGCGCTAGCTTTTCAAGAGTTGTAGTTGCTACCCCCATTAAGGATAGGGACATCAAACTCCTTGTAACTGACGAGCTACTTTCCTTGTTCGACATGTTGGAAGATGGCCATAGTATCAGACTTCTTGGAAGTGCGGCATTATTAAGGAATGTTGTAAAATAAAAGTGGGATACTGTCAACCCCGTCGTGCCCCTGCCAAGGGGACTCGAGATGATACCAAGGAGGGCGAGATCAAGGATTCTCAAGTTGGGAAATCAGGATATGTTGATGCAGGCCTCAGAAAAGCACCAATGGTTGAACTGTCGCAAGTCGGACAATTCCACACACCTACAAAGAGAAAAAAGAGATTGGCATATAGGCTTCGTAGAAGAAAAACTCCTTCGGACCTAGAGTATGTTATTACTCCGATTAAAGAGGAATCGCCCTCTCAACACTTGGAAAGTTTGTTAAAGTAATTTTCTGATCTTCAAATTCCAGACAACATCATGACCTATGACTTTCCAAACATTAATATTCAAGGACTCAACTCTCCCACCAAAAGTGGAGAAGGCATCCGACCATCTGACAAAGGAGATAAAATGCTGGTGAGCAAAGCAACCATTGCAGGTCTATTGGGGGAACATTAGGACACTCACAAACATACGCACTTCACTTTACACCTTTTTTGATCTTTTGTGCAACAACTACTAATACGCTCCCATTTGATCCTTACAGGTGCAATGTCTCAATCAAGGGCCTTCCATCGCTTTAGAAGTTCTTTTGCATACTATCGATCAAGCTGGGATTCAGAGTCTACTCGGTGCAGGGAGAAGGACAAGGGAAGATATAAGAATTTTCATTCAAGGGAATTTTCTTTCTCTTCCAAATGCAAATCACAATCCCAAACATTTCGAGAAGGCAAACAGTCTGACATTCCTACTCAAAACAGAGATCGTCCTTCCTATCGTGGTCCGCATATACCTACGTCTTTCGAGCAACATTCCAGATCTTCAAGCTTCAGGAAATCTCGTGAGCACCGATCAAGCAAACATCCACTTGCTACCTCTGATCCGCCCTTATCGGCCACTGCTCCCGACGTTTCCATAGTAAAGAAGTTAGCTGAGCTTAAGGCCACTTTTCCAAAGATTTGCTTTGATGGTCTCAAATTCCTTCCTTCCATTCACATAGTTTCGGGGCATGCCAAGGAAAGTTCTCTCGCATTCGTAAACGATGTATTTGTGTAGCATAAATCTTTCTATTAAGCAATAACACAAGATATACCACCTCAAGTTGGAATCTATACACGACAAAGATATAATCAAGCATTAGGACACTGATATGTTAGAATTTAGAAGCCAACTTGGTGAAGCGGAGAAGAACACCAACGAAATGGCAGAGGCAGTAAGCCGTTTAGAAGCTACTTACAAAGGAACTCAACGCGACACTTCATCGTAGCAGGGCATTCGCTTTAGAAAAGAATTCCTTGCATAAGGAGAAGGATGCTCTTGCTCGTCGTATTAAGAACCCGAAGAACCTATAAAGAAGGAAAAGAAAGAAAAATAGAAGCTCAAGAGGAATCGCATAAATACTGCAAGGAAGTTGTTGAGGCTAGAAGTTTAAAGACTAACCTCGATGAGCAATTTGCCAGAATCGAAGATCTCAAAGAAGAAGCTCGAGAAGAGAGCTGAAGAGAGATAACCGAACAAGTTAGCTCTCAAGTGGAAGCTACCATGGAGTCTGGTAGGAATGAGATTAAGGACTTATCCGATCTGTTAATTATTGAATACAATGCCGAAGTCCTGATCCATCATGATTTAAGCTTTCTCAATGTGGGTTTCCTTAAATTGCTCACTGAAGCTTGAGAGAACATTGTCGAGATGAAGAAGAAAGAGCTGGGTGAAGCCAAACTCAATGAGGAAGAATTAGTGAAGGAAATTCTTCATGGGAACGAGCCTTTGGATCTAGCTGCTGCAAAATTTCAATTATTCAGGGCTTTTGCACCTACTGAAGGAGGAGAGAATAATGCCGGGTCTTCATGGATTACCTTAAAGATCCTTTTCCATCCCAAGTAGCCGGAACATCAATTTCTCTTGATACGAAGCATGATCTTGGTTATGATCCGGACAGGCCCAGCTTCGAATCCAAGTTTTTATCCCCCATTTTAGAAGGAGGCACCCCAACAACGACAGAGAGTCAATTAGATGCTGCTATTTTTCTTTTCAATTTAGCATATGAAAATTTTTCGTTCTTCATGGGTAATGGCTTTGAGTCGATTTACCCGTTTTATCATTTTTTGTAGGTCTTTCGGACCCCGGTCAAACTCCTAGAAGTTGTGCTTTTGTAGAACAGCATGAGGAAATGGATGAAAATCCAGCTGCTGCTGATGTTTTGGGACCGGATGCTCAAGTCGTTGGTGCCCTTGATGAAGACAAGATCGAGGAACCACTCCCGGCCGACAAATCTAACGACGTAATGATCATTGGAGCCTCGGAACACACTGATAAGACCAGCATGAAGGAGCAGATCGAAAAGGGGGAACTGTTGAAAAGAAAGGTTAAAATTGAACCCGTCAAGGTGGACGTCGATGATCCTCATCTTGTGCCAATTCAAATTATTCTATCGGGTGGGTCGATCCCTGATGAACTTCCTCCTACCTCCTCAAGCTCTCCGGTCAAAGACGGCAAAGGGTCCCAAAAGAGAAGTACAAGCGGTTCTGCCTATGAGAAATCCAAAAGAGAAAGAAATTCAAAGAAGTAGTTATTGATCCAGCTCGGTGTACATAGTTTGCATAACCATTTTTTCACTATTTGTAGTTGTACGGGTATGAATCCTGATTTTTTGAAATAACTTATACTGAAATTTCGGCACTTGTTATGTGAATAAAAGCTTTTGTTCTCTATTATGCTTCGTGTGAATTGTTATTTAAGTAGTAGAATGATTACTTTCCATTCAATGTACTTGTAACTAATTGCTTATGAATTTCGTTAACAATTCACTATCTCCATCCTAAGGCCTCCAAGTGGTCATGGCCTGGAGTCGTATCAAACACCAGGCTCATGTTTTTATGCTGTCAGATTCAGCGATTTTTTGAATGACTATGCTTCTGTCCCCCATATTGGTTTGACGAGGCCAGAAGTCAGACGGTCAAATTCCATCCTTAGAGAGATTATAATCCTTCTGTCGGTTTCAGGCTAGATTTTATGGAATAGAGAACGGTCGAAATCCACTCATATATTCATTCATGATTATATACACACTCTGGGGATAAGATTCAGTTGCGCCAGTTTACGTTTATACTCTAGTCCGCACTCTACGGACTCAGAGTTATCTCGTAGGGAGTCGGTCTCCACCCGATTTATGTTTATACTCTAGTCCGCACTCTGTGGACTCGGAGTTGTTTCACGGGCAGTCGATCTCCAGTCGATTTATGTTTATACTCCAGTCTGCACTCTGAGGACTCGGAGTTGTTTTACAGGCAGTCGGTCACTATCCGATTTATATTTATACTCCAGTCCGCACTCTGAGGACTTGGAGTTGTTTCGCAAGCAGTCGGCCTCCACCCGATTTATGTCTATACTCCAGTCCACACTCAGGGGACTTAGAGTTGTTTCGGAGAGCAATCAAGTCACACTTTTTTTTGGTTGATTAATTTTCCCCCCTAGATTTTGGGGTTTTAATTTAGTGAGCGATCGATGAATCTCAGTCGCTTTGATTTTTGTTCCAGTCACATAGTCCGGGCAGGAATTATTAAATGAACAAGTTGACTGAGCTCATCTTATTTGATCCCAGTGGGAGTTAGTATGATTGATCGATTTCAAACTCTGGGAGTCTATTCATACACATCGATATCAATCAATTTCGCTATGTAATTATCATGCAATGTAATAGCAAACACATTGATACCAATCAATTTCACCATGTAATTATCATGCAATGTAATAGCAAACATAAATACAAAGGAAGCCTGAAACTTTATTCAGTAAATAGAAGGGAACAACATAAACTAACTTATTACATATTCGAAAAATCAAACGCTAAAGTAGATTTTGAAAATAAATATAACTGAAATGTAAAGGAAATAAGCTAAGTGAAATAGTGTCGTAAATATTTGTTATTCCATGCTCTTGGAAGTGTAATACCATCGATAGTCGCTAGCCTGAAATTTCCTTCTCCAAGCCTATGTTTAGTGACATATGGTCCTTTCCAAATCGGATACATGTGTGACGAGGTAAGAAAAATGCATTTCAGGACAAGATAGCCAATTTCGAAGGTTCTCAAGCAAAATTTACTGTTGTAATGCCGGGCAACTCGACATCAGTGTGCGGCTTTCCTCGGATCAGCTTCCTCGTGCTTCTCGTAAAACACCACCACATCCTTTAATATACCCAAAATGACGCATTAAAAGGTGTGGTGCATTGTGAGATTTAAAAAAACTAACAGAGACTAAGATTCATAAGAAAAAAATAGGTAAAAACAACGGAAACTAGAATAATAACTTATTCAAAATAAACTTTCATAATTGCTTCATGAATAAGTCAAATACCAAATAAGACATCCATATCTCAATAATCATCATGTCATAAAAAAATTCGTAGTCTCAAAATTAGAGTACATAATATCCCTTATAATAAGCAGGTACATCGGAAGAACAAAAGCTGAAAGAAAAGAAATACATGGTAGCAAACTCCTCCAAGAAATCTCCAAGCAACTGCACTCCACTGACTTCTCCCTTGATTGCCTATGGGGAGAAGGAAAAAATAGAGGAGTTGGTCAGACTAAAAATCTGATGAATGATAGTAATTATTAGAGTCTTTAAGTAAGATAAAAGTAATAGGATCTATAACAGTTCTAGCATAAAGAAGGATAATAAAAAGAAATAGGAAAGAGATAAATTGAAAATAAGTACGACTAAATATTTCTCAATTTATACGATATGTAAATTTGATTGTTTGCACTTGTTCCTGATTTTTGCTTTGATTAGGTTGAATTCCTAACCCTGTAATTATGATGTAACCCTAATTTACCCTTTATGATCGGCTTGCTACTCTATAATACCTTTCTATGGACCAACCGCTATATAATTCTCTACACAAAATGTTACTATGGCCAAGACGATATATATAGTTTCCTACACAGAAGACAATGGTGTCTACTAAAGACACCCACACTAAGCGCTTGTAACTCATAGCTGTTACTGAGCACCCTAGATGGAAGTCGCATGCCTGCCATCATGCTCATGCTACCTTTTGCTCCACCTATTGGGTCTTCTTATTACCTCCAACGTCCAGCATAGCGTGCCCCTCATCTCACTTTAGGCTAATGTGAGATCACCGTGCGTCCGTAGAAACTATAGGAGACATGATGTTGGCACTGGCCCTTCATCCAAACAATATCTTGTTGCGCCCCTTATCCAAATCCCCTATGATTTGGACTTCTATTTGGCCAATTGTTACCAATCTTAGCAAAAGCATGCCCTATTTAACTTCAGACTAATGGGAGACATCGTTTTGTCTAATAGGGAATGCTATTTGGTACAGGTCATACTTTTATCTTTGCTTATTAACTTAGATAAATTATTTAAATAAGCCATTGTTATCATTTTTTACTTTCTACGCTTATTAATTTATTCCAAGTCCTAAACTAAGCCCCATTATATTCCTTTTAATATTACCTACGTTAAAATCGTGCTTATTACTTAGCCCAAGGTCGAAGTGTGAAAATAAGCTCTTTCATCTTTTACTCTTTTTAGTTATAATTCTACGTTATAACTAAGCTAATTAATTAATCAATCCAATTATAATCATAATGAGGCATAATTTCAGTCCGATTCCATTATATTACAGTCTTTATAATTTACCTCTCATAATTACAAATTGGCCAATCTCTATAATTCAGTCCAATTAATATTGTAATTATGCATAATTTTTGTCTTAATTCCATTTTATTATAGTCTTTATAATTTACATCTTATATTCCATTATTTCAGTTTTCTTACAATTTAATCCATATTCACGTTAACCTTATTCAAGTCCGTACGCGAAGGAGAAGGAAGAATAAAAGAAAACTAAAAATAAAATAAAATCCAAAACGCATAAAGAAGATGTAAATAACTTAAAAATAACGTAAATAAATAAAATACTGTAAATAAACTGTAAATAACTGGAAAGCTATAATAAATATACATAAATTAAAATTACTGAAAAGGAGAGCTGAAAAGAAATAGGTTGAAAATAATTATAAAGACTATAAATAAACTACTGAAAAGGCTAATCCAAAAATCATAGTAAAACTAAACTATTGGAAACCCTATTATTTTAAATTACTTAAGAAATCTTAAAATAATTACAATCACTCATCTCTGGTCCTTAGATCTTCCCTTTAGGCCTTCACGAATCCCCTTGGGATTGTTAAAATATTTTTATTAAAAAGATTCTCTCTTTGGAAAATTATTCCTATTAGGGTCTTTCCCGAAAAGGTGAACCCAAGTAGAGAAAATCTAGAATGAGAAAAAGTGTTAAGCCTAGGGTCTTATTTATAGGTGTTGAAGTGGATCTTAGACCGTTGGATTTAGGGATTGAATAAGATGCGACCACGTCATAGGCTGAATAGGAGCCATCGGATAGAAGCACAGAATGACCAGATGAAATAAAAGAATGAAAAAAAATGTGTATAAAACTTCTGCTGACTCATTGCTGTGTCAAATCTTACAATGTGCCTTGTCAGCGCCTTATCTTATATTAAATTCAATTAGTTACACCCTCAATAATATACAAACTATAAATACCGTTTTCTTCTCCTTAATTAATTTCTAATTTGTGCATTTTATTTCAGGTTAAATTTCCATGCGACTCTCTTTATTCGCATGTTTCATTTCAGTTTCACATCCCATTTAATTTACATTTTTAGGTCTAAAATAAATAAATAAACAACATATCAATATCTTTCCACATTTACATTTGAAATAAATAAATTAACATGTGAATTTTTATATCCACATTTTTTCCCATATTCACATTTGTTGTAATTAGATAAATAACACATGTCCACAAACGTGTATATGTGTTGTGTGTTAATTAGTAACCTTATTCTTTACCTTTAAATTGAGCAATCAATTACATTAATTAATTGGTATATATATTTTTATGTTCAAAAACCAAACGGACCTTTATTCCTTACTAACAAAGAAATAACATACTTTATATTTTCTGTAAGAAATGCAATCCTTCCATAATACACTCTTGCCTTTTCTTTTCAAAATATAACGTTTATTTTATTAAGTGCCTTCTTTTTTTATAAATATATGGTTACATATATTATTTTTTCTTTCTTCTGTCTTTTCTTTTTTTTACAGAATAAACTCCCTGTTTATAAAATCATACATATATTCAAAAATCAAAAGTTTATTTCATTTATCTTAAAACATGCATTTATTTCTATTTAAAATGTTCGTTCCGTTTTGACACAAATGCATGTTCTTATATTAAACTTAATCATTACAATTTAATTCCTCTTTCCCTTTCCAATTGAAACATTTCACTAAACCTGCTGCCAATTAATTTCAATACCAATTTCAACGAATTCTAATTATAAACACTATTTCTTTTCACTTATAATTATTTATTAATTTCTCCTTAAACTTTGGGTTGTTACATATCGTCTATAAAGTCCAAATATTCCAAGAGGAGATCTTGATTTGTTTTGGGATTGTAGTAAGTCATCGATGAGAAGGGACTTCGAGCTCAACAGGAATAACGACTTTTGAACCATAAGCGAGGGCGAATGGAGTATGGCCAGTCGCGGACTTGTGAGTGGTTCAGTAAGCCCAGAGTGCCGTAGGGAGTTCATCCACCCACTTGCCTCTATCCTTCTCCAAATGCTTCTTCAAAATTGACTTGATAATTTTATTTATAGCTTCAAACTGTCCATCTGCCTGAGGGTGAGCAACTACAACAAATCTCTTTTCAATGTGGTATCTTCGATATAAGTCTTTAAACTCAGTACTATCGGATTAAGTCCCATTATCTGTTATAATACTATGTGGAAGACCAAAGCGACATATGATGTTTCAGACAATAAGTTTGATTACTTCCTTAGTCGTGACAGTAGCTAAAGGTTCCGCCCCAGTCCATTTGGCGAACTAATTAATTGCCACTGTAGTGTACTTCATGCCACCTTTGGAGATTGGTAATGAACCGATAATATCTATACCCCACATGGAGAATGACCATGAGCAGACCATTGCGTGATTTCTTTTGGCGGAGCTCCCGGGACTTTTGCATATATTTGGCATTTATCACATCGTCTTACATAATCAGTTGCGTCTCAAGTTATGGTTGGCCAATAATACCCATAACGGAGTATCTTCTTTGCTACACTTTGCCTTCTATTGTGATCACCACATTCTCCTTCATGAACTTCTTTTAAAACATGCTTTATCTCATCATGAGCGATACACCGGAGTGAAGGGACTGAGAAATTTCTACTATACATCACTCCTTCTTGCATAATATATCGCGAAGTTGTGCCTTTTATCAAGCAGGACCCCATGTAGTAAATAATCCTTAATTGGAGTCATCCACGATTCCTTCTCAGATTCTGCCTTCGGTATTTGATCAATTTCCATCGTGTTAATACTTTGGTTATCTAATACTTCTATTGGTACCAAACCCATCTGCTTTGCATTGCCGGTACTAGCAAACTTTGCCAATGAATCAGTCTCTCTGTTTTGATCACGAGGAATATGTGAAATGTCATAGTATTCAAATTATATCAACAACTCCTGAACTCGGGTAAGATATGGGGCAAGCCATTGTCCCTTATCCTGATAGTCTCCTTTAATTTGATACGCCACCAATTGAGAATCACAAAAGATTCCAAGAGATTTAACTCTAAGTTATTTAGCAAGTTTAAGTCCAGCAATCAGAGCTTCATACCCACCCTCATTGTTTGTTACTAGGAAATCAAGCTTCAAAGCATAACAAATTGACTGGTTTATCATTAGATGCTCCATCAGTATATAATTTCCATTGCACAATAGGGATTTCACTTCCTTATGGATGATCATCCTACACAGTAAACTCTTCTATAAAGTCCACCAAATCCTGTCCCTGGATAGGTCTTCGTGGGAGATAAGTAATGTCGAATTGGTAGAGCTTAATGTTCCATTTGAGTAACCTCCCCAACATCTCAGGTCGATGTAGGACCCGCCGTAATGGCTGGTCATTGTAGATATTGATTGGATGTGCCTAAAAGTAGGGACGAAGCTTTTGTGATGCAATTTGAAAGCAGTACGTCAATTTTTCTATTTTCAGATAATTCCTTTCTACTCATATCAATCATTACTGACGTAATACACCGACCTCTGGATCCGATTCTCCTAGCGAACGGAGGCGGCACTTATAGCGTGTGCTGAAACAGCCAAAAAACTTACAACTCCTCATGATCTACCGGCTTTGACAAGATAAGAAGTCTCTTCAAATGATTCACTAGTGATTGGAACACATTTTAAAATCATGCATCCATTCGAAGTTCCTTTTTCCTTTCTTAATCAGATCAAAGAAAAAAAATGAATTTGTCTATAACTCTAGAGATAAATCGACTTAAAGCGGCGACTTTCCCATTCAGACTCTACACTTATTTAATGGTTCTTGGCGCCTGGATATCACGAATAGTCTGAATCTTATCTGGATTAGCTTCTATTCCACGAGCATTGACAATAAAGCCCAAGAATTTTCATAATGCAACACTAAACGAACATTTCATAGGATTGATTTTCATCTTGTAATATCGGAGGATGTCAAACATTTCTGCCAAGTCTTCGATGTGGTCTCATGATCGTCGTGATTTCAGAAGCATATCATCCACATACACTTCAATTATCTTTTCAACCTGATCCTTAAATATCCTGTTAACCAAATGTTGGTAGATTGCTCCGGCATTCTTCAATCCAAACGACATTACTACATAATAGTACAACCCAACATCTGTAACAAAACTGGCACACTTCTGATCGACGATATGCATCGGGATTTGGTTATATCCCGAATACGCATCCATAAATGATAACAATTCATGTCCAGCAGTTGAATCAACTAGTTGGTCAATCCTTAAAAGGGTAAAACTGCCTTTTGGACATGCTTTGTTCAGATCTGAATAGTCAATGCACGTTCTCCATTTTCCATTCGCCTTCTTCATAGTACGGGATTAGATACCTATTCAAGATAGAGGGCGTCGCAGATAAACCCGTTGACTTTTAGATTGTCCACCTTCTCTCTAAGAGTGACAGATCTCTCTGAATCCATGCCTCATCTTTTTGGCTCACCAGAACATACTTCGGATCAATATTCAATGCATGGCTCGCATTGGCAGGTAAGATTCCACATATGTAAAAGTGAGTACAAGCGAATACATCTAGATTCGCTTGGAGAAAACCAGTAAGTTCTTTCATCATCGGGGCTGAGCTATGACCCAATCTTCAAGACTCATGATGGGTCATCGTGGATGACCTGATATCAATCGTCAGCTCAACCGATGCAACCTTGATCTCTTTGGGCTCCTCTTCATCATCTCTTGGATCTATATCTTTATAGAACCGACTGTGGCGCTCGAGCTAAGGTTTTGGCGCTGTTTGTCATTAATCCTTGGTGGTTTGGATGCGAATGGCTTTGTCCACACCCTTTCCCTTCTCCTTACATTGAGCTTCTTTCACCTCAGCTACATAATAGTCACGTCCAGTTTCCTGATCGCCATGAACAACTCATACACCATTATCCATCAGAAACTTCAGAGTTAAACACCATTGGGCAAGAGCTGCCTAGAATTCAGCCAAGGCCGGTCGGCCCAGAAAACAATGTATGGAGAGTCAATATCCAAAACAATAAACGATAAGATTCACACTCTCTTTCATTCACCTTCTCCCAATTCAACAGGTAATTCCACGTATCCTACAACCTCAGTTGCAACGGCATTAAAACTATGAAGACGAGCTTTAGATGGTTTTAAGTCATTGGCTTCCATTCTCATCTGATCATATGCCTTTCTAAAGATTATATTAGCTCAACTTCCACAATCAATTGAAATCCTTCTTACCAACGTAGGACCAATCATAGCTGAAATGACCATCAGATCAATTGTGGGAGCCTCTACTTTGTCTGCATCCCTGTTTCTAAACACAATATCATCCTCCATGGTGCGCTGCTGTTTTGCCAGAGTTCCATCTTCCTTATTCGAACAACATTCAAAATATACATGCCTTATCACGCTAGCATAGTGCTCCATCTCTTGCCAACTCCTGTCCATTGGGTGCAGTCCTAACCATCGTATTTATCACCAATATTCCACCGGTCCGGCATGCTCCTCAGCCCTATGCGGAGCTTGTCCTCGATTGGGGTCGGATGTCCCATTCCGCCATCCTATGGAATTTTCACAAACTGTTGCAGCTCCTTTTCCCCAATCAATTTTTTTATTACATCCTGGAGATGCCTACATTCATTTATATTGTGCCTATAACATTTATGAAACCGACAATATTTTTCGATCTGCTTTTGTCTCTCTGACGACTCTGTTGTAGGCGGCTTCCTATACTGCATGGTATTGCAAGTGGATAGATAAATGTTCTCCAGGGATGTGTTTAGCGACATGTAATTTTCATACATTGGAATCCTAGGCTTTAATCTCCCAAAATCTCTCTTCCGCTCTTGATTCCTATCTCCATCTTTCCTTTGTTGATTCGGCTTATTCTGAACATTCACCTGAACTTTTCCAGAACTGTCATCAGACTGTTTTATTACAGTATTACTCTTTACTTCTTTTCCACTCGGTCTTTCAATGTTCTTTTTCCTGGAGGACCTAGCTTCCTCCTTCCTTGGAAATTGAGCTGCCTTTGAGTAGAAGAGATCCAACATGGCGTGTGGTTTTCTAGCCATTCACCAAACTCAGATTTTGGATCAATTCCTTTCATCACGGCCATAAGTATAACATGATCATTTGGGTTACTAATCTCCATGGCGGTCGTATGAAATCTCTCCAAGTAATCTTTCAACGACTCCTCTAGGGATTGGACCACACTGGAAAGGGACATCATGTCTTTAGGATGAGTTGCATGCATTCAGAGTTGCTCTACAAACTTGGTTGCTGACTCATCGAATCTTAAAATTGAACATAGAGGTAGTCTCGTAAACCATATCATTGCTATCCCGGAATGGGTTATGAAAAAGCATCTGCACTTGATTGCGTCGTAAGCCCTCACAGAATCCACCAGCCATTCGTATCTCATGATATGCTGCCTGGGGTCGGTTTTCCCTCGTAGAAAGGCATTGATGGCATGTTGATCCTTCATGGGTATTCCATATGCAGAACGTTGCCAGTGAACGAGGTATGGCTTCTCAATATTTCTTAGTCGTCATTAGTCAAGCCTTGGTTCTCTCTCACCAACTATCTGACCATTGCTCATAAATAAGGTGTCTGGATGGGTAGTGCCAAGAAGTGGTCACGCTCCACCTCACGTGAATGGTTCGGTGGATGTCTGTGGGTTGTTTCACGCCTTCTTGGTTCACCATCCTCTTAATGCGCACCTTGAACATTTATCTCGTTGTCATTCCGACGGGGAACCTGGTCAGAATTCGATCGAACTCCAGCATCCATGCTTCTAGGAAGAACTCTAGCGTGATTCCCTAAGTGTTGTGAGGGAATCCCTCCTCTAGAGGAGGGATCAGTAGTGATCCCTAGAGAGGGATCGACACCGATCAGTCTTAGCGGACCATATTGGTTTTCCAAGCGACGCTCCGATGTTTCTACATGATCTTTTTCAAGCCTGCGATGCCTAAGCCTTTGGTATTCATCCGATGAGCTTTAACTTTCCAACGTCGAGTAAGGAATGGGATCCCTTCTAGACTTACCACGCCGTTGTTGGGTAATATGGCTCATCAGGCTAATATTGGTCTGAATCTTCTCATTTAGTTGTCATCGACTTTCCATCAACTCTCTCACTATATTATGAATTTCAGCTTGGGTTATAGAATCAGTAAGGTTCTGAACTTTAACTGGAATAACATTTAAATTTTCAAGTTGGTTACTTGAACCTCCTTGTTGAATGCTAGCAGTCTTATTTCTATCAACATTCTATGAAGTAGATCTGGTATGTCTCACCATTATCAATCTCTTTGTTTATATTATTGAAAATCTAAGTACTGTAAGTAACTTTATGAAGATAGTTATGGATCTCCTTTGGGGGATTTGTCTAATCCAGTAGCAACAAAGGGGATCCTAACAGGCTGAGAATCAGTTTCTAAGTGAAAGCACCAAAATGTTTGCAACCAAATTGGTTGCAAACACCCAAGAATAGATTTATGTAGAGAAGTAAATGAAGAAAGTAAAATAAAAAAGAGGAATAGAATAAACTAATAAGAAAATCAAAGCAATAACCAAGAACACAAGAATTTATAGCGGTTCGACGTTGGATGTCTACGTCTACTTTGAAGATTATCTTTGTTGATTCACTAATAGTTTGATTACAGCAGTAAACATCAAGAAATAAGGGAAAATATTGATTACAATATAGACTAATGTAACAAGTAGCACAAGATCCTCAGAATGAACCCCTACGCCAGTATTTATAGGTGAAGATGACCACCAATCTATTTGAAACTTCGGCTATAGGACCTTTTTCATCCATATGAGTCCACCATAGGGGTTGCTAGGCCCAAATACCAATAAAGAGGGATCGGTACCGATCCCTTCATTGGTCTATTCTTGGGCAACGATCCCTATGGTGGCTTCTTCATGCTTAGATATGCTGGCTTGTCAAATATCAAGTCATTTGAAATAGTGGAGCTCAAGGTTTTGATTTATCTTTGACTCAACTTCCCTTTTAAGCTATACCGAACTCTTCCAATAGCTATGTGTCGATCCCTCATAGTAGACTCCAGCTTTCCGGTCCATCTTGCCATGACCATGCCGATCCATACACTTCCATCTATGTCGATTTATACATTTCCATATATGTCTATCTCTCCTTTGCTTCGACCATGCTGATCCATCGTATAACCAACCATGTCCTTCCATACATTTCCATCTATGTCGATCCCTCCCTTTCTTCGACCATGTCGATCCCTCGTATGTCCAACCATGCCGATCCTTAGGGTTCCACCAAATCATGCTGATCCCTCTGATACAACCAAGCTATGACCACCCTTGCTTGTCCAAGCTAATATCCATATTTCAAGCATCATGTACTGTTTATCTACCAGTTCCATCCAACTCTGGCTTCATACAACCATCTATACTTTACTTTCGAGTCCTTCAACCATTGCTCCACGGTCATCATTCTTGGTAATAGTCAAATCTATCTTGTGCAGTAAGTTAAATATAGCCGGTCAAAATACCGGGCAACAATATATTTGAGTGATTATCTCAAATATCTTTCAAATCTTCCACTATTCGAAATATTGTATCACTGAAATCAACAATATCTTCCAAATCTCCTGCAATTGGAAAATTGTATCGCAAAATCTTACAATCTCCACCTTGATACTATATTTCCCCGCAAGCCTATCATCTCCACCAACATCCTCTTACTCCAAGTAGCTCTCGAACAAGACATCATAGGTTCTTTCTAAATGGGCTTCGACATAGCCATCACCCATTGCACTTTGTCAACGAACTCCGACAAGGCCACCGTCCGCCAACAAAGTGTTGAAAGTACCCTCTCCAAGTAGGACTTATCAATCTCCATAATGAAAACAAACGTCTTCATCTACCAACTCACTCTTCCCCGTAGCACTCTATGGCACCTAGCACTTCATCAAGCGAATCAAGTTCGAGCAATGCTCGATCTTTGCAACGAGTAATGACTTGGTAAACATATTTGCTGCATTCTCCTCTATGTGACCTTCTAAAGACGTACAAGCTTCTCTTCATCCATAGAGATAAGAAAGGACTCTCTCACCTCAATATACTTCGTCCTCGAGCTGACAGCCAGATTTTTAGCTAAGTGAGTTGCACTTTGGCTATCACAATTCACTTCTATACCTTCATACACGAAGCCTAAGTCACACAACAAACGCTTTAAGCAAAGCGCCTCCTTAGCCGCTTCAACTGCAGCTATATGCTCTGCCTCTGTAGTAGACAAAGCCACAATCGTCTGCAACCTGGCTTTCCAACTAATAGTTGTCCTACCAGTGATAAACAAATAACCCGAGGTTGACTTCCTTCAATCTCTATCACTGTCGTAGTCAGAATAACAGAATCCAACCAAGCCGAAATCTCTATCTCTACAGCCAAAGACAAGCCCGTGGTCTGGAGTCCCTCTAAGATATCTGAAAATATACTTCACTGCCTCCCAATTCATCTTTCTTGGATTTGATATGAAACTACTCACCAATCCAACTGCCCATGCAATGTCGGGCCTAGTTCAAATCATGACATATATTCGACTACCAACTACACTTGCATAGGGAACCTTCTCTATATAAGCCTTGTCCTTCTTTGAGATCGAAGAGCCTCTACTATAGAGCTGTATGTGAAAAGGCATGGATATGCCAATTGCCTTTGCTAGTTCCATTCTAAACTGAGCAAGCACTTTCAGAATATTTTCCTTTGGGGCGAGCCTTAAAGGTACAAGAATCATATCCCTATGTATTTCTATACTCAAAATCTTCCTTGCTTCCCCAAGATATTTCATCTTGAATTACGCCTTAAGCTTCAACTTCAAACTATCAATTTCAGCTTTATCCTTGGAAGCAATGAACATATCATCCACATACAATAGTAAATATATCCAATAATTATTCTTCAAATGCTTGAAGTACACACAAGCGTCTTTGATGCTATGATCAAAACCAAGTGAAAGTACAAAAGAATCAAATCTCTTGTACCACTGTCTAGATGACTGCTTAAGTCCATAAAATAACTTCTTTAGCTTGCAAACCCAATTCTCTTTTCCATCTATGACATATCTGTCTGACTGCTTCATGTAAATGGTCACATCAAAGTCTTCATGCATGAAAGCGGTCGTTACATTAAGTTGCTACAACTCCAATCCATGAACGACAACTATAGCAAGCAAAAAAACAAATGGAGGTGTGTCTTCATGCACGAAAATCCTTTAACAATAATTCTAGCCTTATATCTTCCATCATCCTTCACTTTGAACACCCATTTGCAATCTATGGCTCGACTTCCTTGAGGACGAGGTACCAAATCCCAAGCCTTATTCTTTTTCAATGACTCTAGCCCCTCTTCCATAGCGCACGTCCACTTCGAACTATCACATGACTTTAAAGCTTCATCAAGATCAAACGACTCCTCATAAACCACATGGGGGGCATAATCAAACTAATCACTAAATCTAAGGTTTTCATACTACGAATCACCATACCTCTCAGACAGCCTAATAGTCCTACGACTAGCTCGAGTAGGTACAACTTCCCCTAAACTTCATTCAGCTCCACCTTGAACTGAACTTCCTCGAGTCTCATGCACAACACCAACACTACTAAAAGGCACATGTAGACTACTCTGTGATGTCACATCAACTGCATCTATCCCACTCTCAACAACATCAACGACTCTACTACTAGGCTGTAAAATAGGAACCTCTTCCATCTCATTAGGCCTATCTGAAACACCTGATGTGGTAGGTTAGTCTTTCCTAGGATTGGACATTGTTGGCACATCAAAAGTAACATGTTTGAAATGAACAATCTTCCTATCAACAAGGTGTCAAATATGATACCCTTTGATACCATCTATGTATCCCAAGAGGATGCCCTTGTATGCTCTAGGCTCCAACTTATCATCACATATATGGTGAATATACACAGGACAACCGAAAAAACGAAAATAACTAAGATACATGGCTTTACCTTTACACTTCTCTTTTGGAATCTTCCCATCTATGGATGAGCAAGGAATTCGATTAATAATATGCACCGCAGTCGATAATGCCACAACCCAAAAGCCTCTACATAAGCCAAGCAATGAGCCTTCTCAAGTAAAGTCCTATTCATCCTCTCAGCAGCCCCTATTGGATTGTGGATCATATGGTGTACCGAAATATCTCTCAATGTCATGCTGTCTACAAAAGTCGAGGAACTCCCCAGAGACAAACTCGCCGCCATTATCAATTCTCGGCACCTTTAACTTAGAACCAGATTGATTCTCAGCAAGCACCTTCCAACCATAAACTTCTCAAAGCTCTCTAATTTTCCCTTCATCACATATACCCTAACTTTCTGAGAAAATTCATCAATAAAAGAGATAAAATACTTCACTCCCCCAATGGAAGCAGTAGCATCTAGTCCCCAAACATTTGTATGCACATAATCAAGTACCCTCTCTGATCTATGAGTCCAACTCCAAAGGATACCTTAGTATGCTTACTTAGCACACAATCCTGGAAGATATGCAACTTTTCGAAGTCACTTTTGACCACCTTCTATCCAAGAAGCAACTCTAAGCCCTTCTCAGAAACATAGCCCAATTTGAGATGCCAAAGTCCGATGGCATCCCAAGCACAAGAACTATCAACTCCAATACACAACTCTCCAAGAACTATGGTCCCCGTAAGTAAATACAGATTTCGAAACTCATCTCCCTTTATACGAACAAGAGCACCCGTCGAAACTTTCAAACCATCCTTTTCTAAAGTGACCTTGTACCCCATGGATGCCAACTGTGCCAAAGAAATCAAGGACTTTCGAAGACCCAAAACATACCAGACACCTATCAAAGTGCGTATCACTTCATCAAACATCCTAATTCGCACTATACCTTTCATAAGGATTGCACTTCCCTCTTTGATGACTTAAGAATTGAAGTAACCCCTATTATGAGTCATATGAAAAGATGCCCCCAAATCAAACACAAAATGGTTTGATACATCTGATAACGCTGTAGATAGAACATCATCAGATACAGCTTTCTCCATCGCAAATGATAAAAACCACCTTCTTCCTTCTTCTTCTTCTTCCAATCCGAACAGTCTCTTTTCCAATGGCTTGATTTCTTACAATGGTGACACTTTCCATCCTTAGATCTTCCTCTATAATTATTACTGGGTTTCTGGATTTGGAAACGCCCCCTAGAATTATAATTCTTCTTCTCCTCTATCCCTCTCTCAACAAATAGGCATGGACTACTATTTCCTCATATACCTTCACCATCTCCTTCATTTGATCCCATAGGTCCTCAGATAGACGACCTAACTTCACATCTTCAATGGTCAAAATATTTCTAGCAAAGGTAAGGCTGTTAGTGAAACCCGTTTAACCGTCCAGAAGGGAACACAAGAGCATCATAACCATATGCTCTTCATCTACCTTCAAAGCCACGATCTTCGTCTTCATAACTAGATCTTCGAACAAACACAGATGCTCTTTGATAGAAGTACTATCTCTCATCCTCTTGGTGAGAAATGTCTTCAACAAAAAGTGGCGGTTAGTCAAAGATTTCTTTAGATAGATATTATCCATCTTGGTCCAAATGCCCTTAGTACCGGTTTCACCGCTAATCTCAGAAATAACGTTTTCTCCCATAGCTAATTGCAAATTAGTAAATGCTCATTTTTGCGTCTCCTTCCTTTCTACGGTTGAAATTTCAGCTATCAGCTCCTCATGAACAAGCACCACAGGATGAACTTCGTTTCTCGTTAGAACAACTTTCATCCTCCAATGCCACTTCTCAAAGTCTTTATCACCATTTCACTTCTTTATTGCTAAACTAGATCTTGATGCAATATAGGTCCCTCTAACATAGGGTCATGGTACAACCGCTAGAGTCTCCTCATCTCCTGCCATAATTCCTAACACCCTTTCTCAATCAACCTTCTCGCTCCGATACCGGACTATCGGGGAAAAATCCCTCAAGATTGCCTTGGGGACAAAAAACACAAACTTGTGAAAAAACAAATAGGACCGGATTGATGGTCAGGCAAAACAAACAACAGATAGTCATCTGCTAAAAGCAATCAAAGATCAAGCAATAAAAGAAAATAAGACACGTGATTTATAATGGTTCCACTACCATGAGGTAGTGTACATCCACTCAAGGAGAGAATATTTTATTACTTTTTATGAGGAGAAAATTTAACAAAATTGATAATGAAGAAGAAAAATAGGAAACAAGTAAAAGAGATGATTCTACTCATGCTAATCTCTGCCTTTATATAGAGATTATTACTTGGGGTTGAAGTAATTGATCTATGGTCATAAACCAATGCCTCATTAATTCTCATATTCATACAAGAAACGTTTATCCATTTGATTTTTTTGTTTTCCCCAATTTACATGCACTTGATAGTCCTTCTTTAATCAGCTAAGTAAGGAATTAATTTATTACCTCAATCTCCCAAAATAATTCTTCGTTTCACGTAGATAATTTATTACTCTCTTTAATGCTATAAAAGTGGCAATATATATTTGAGTAGTTATATCAAATACCTCTCAAATCATCTGCAATTGGAAATAGTATATCATTGAAATCAAAATTATTTTTCAAATCTTCTACAATTGGAAATATTGTATCACCAAATCTTAAAGGTAGCAACTTCAAATGATTTTTTTACTTAAGATACTAATAAAGGCATCTTCTTAGACCTTTCAGTTCATAGCCAACCAAGCCATTGCATTTCTTATAAGAGAATTACTACATCTTAACATAACCACAAAGGATTTTGTTGTAAAGTTATCTTTAGTTATGTTTGTATGAGTTTATGTTGCACATAAGTTTATTATCATCGCATAGTGTAGTCTACTGTACGAACTTACAGTTTATTTTTACATATTATCAAGCTATTTTAACAGAACTAATAATTATCAAAACCAATTAGTAATGCTTCTATTTTTGTTATTACAAATTCTACCATGCTCATTGTTCCTGCATTTATCTTATTGATTGTTTTAGCTTTTATATTTGGTCCCAAAAAAACAACCCTGTACCTTGTATCATGTTTTATAAGAGTTTGGGAAAAAAGCCAAAAGAAAAGAGAAGATTATGATGCCTTATGTTGGGATGTTATAATTGTGATTTTGTTCATATTTAGTTTGTGAATAAGAACATTGTTGTGACATTAATAATTAAATTATACTAACTGCCTTTTGGTCGAAGGGGCCTATTTTATGATCTATTTATTTTTTTAGGTCCTGGTGTTATATATTTATAAAGTGAGGCATCCTATTAATAAAAGTACTTTAATACCCTTTTGATAATTTGATAATTATGACTATGGTTGATTTAAAACTGATCCACTTATTATTTTAAAAATATATTTTTACATTTAAAAAAATAAATTAAAATCTTCCATCATATTTTATAAAAAAATTAACTTTTTACATTAATTATAAATCAAATTCGAAAAATATATGTATCAATTTAATTATATGCATGCATAAGAACTCTTTTGATAGTCTGATGATTACGACAATCCTTAACTTGAAATATATCCACTTATTATGTTAAGAATGTATTTTTACATTCAAAAAAATAAATTAAAATCCACCATTATTTTTCACCAAAAAATTAGTTTTTTCCATTAATTATACATTAAAATCGATAAATATATGTGTCATTATAGTTTATGAATGCATAAGAACACTTTTGATAGTTTGATGATTATGACAATGCATAATTTGAAACGGATTCAATTATTATGTTAAGAAAATATTTTTACATTCAAGAAATGAATTATAATCCGCCAAAATATTTCACAAAAAAATCAAAAAATTTCATTAGTTGTATACCAAACTCGATAATATATGTATCACTATAGTTACGAGTGTTCGCTTCGCGCGTGAACTACACATTGTATATGTTTAATAGATTCAAGTAAAAACGATTTGCACAAATATTTAGTCATATTTTTGTGTTAAAATCATGTGTAGTTAGTTTGAATTTTAATCTCTACATCTAATTATTTTTGTTATTTTGAAATTTTGTTTATATTATTAATCAATAAAAAAGGAATTTGTAAAAAATATTATTTGTTAGATCTTATTTTTTAAGTGATATTAAGAGTTGATGATATTTATAGAAGGGCATTTGAATTTGTAAAAGAGTTTAATGTTAGATCCTATTTTTAAGCGATATTAAATTCGATAATATCTGTAAAGAGTCATTTTTGGTAGTTCCAATGCTATCAAAAAAGTGTGATATCAAGGGTATTACAGATATTATTAAAGATAATAAATAAAAAAATTTAAGAAAAAGTTTATTTGTTAGATTCTACTTTTTAGTGATATTAATGGTTGATAATGAGTGTTTTGAATTTGTAAATGGTTTTAATGTTAGATCATATGTTTAAGCGACATTAAAATTTAGTAATATCTGTAGAAGGTCATTTTTGGTAATTTATGCTAATACCAAAAAAGTGTCACACTACAGGTATTGTAACTATTATTAAAGATATACGTATATATGAACCTTTTCGATATTTTAATGATAATCACAATGCTTAATTTGAAATAGATCCACTTAATATGTTACAAAGATATTTTTGTATTAAAAAATAAATTAAAATACGTCGTCATATTTCACAAAAAATCAAATTTTCCCATTACTTATACATTAATATCGATAAATATAAATATCATTATAGTTAAATGCATACATAAGAACCATTTTGATAGTTTGATGATCATGATAATACTTAAATTTAAATACATCCACTTATTATGTTAAAAATATTTTTTTTACGTACAAAAAATTAAATTAAGATCCACCATCATATTTGACAAAAAATCAATTTTTTTACATTAATTATATATCAAAACCAATAAATATATATATCATAATAGTTATTTGCATATATTAGAACCCATATATACATGTATTAAAACTCACACACACGTGTATATGTACGTACACATACATATGTGTCAAGTTTGATAAATATCAATAACATAAATGGAAATTTGATTTAATGTATCAGAAGTCATTTTAAAGCTGAGCATGGTACATTGTCAGAACTTATATGTGTGTGTGTGTGTGTACGTGTGTGTATACACGCACTCTCTCTCATACATACATACATACATACATACATATATGTGTGTGTGTGCGTGTTATTTTGTCAAATTGATATACACACACATGCACTCTTATGCACATATATTTGTCAATGATGATAAATATCAGTATCATATAAACAAAATTTGAGTTTGTTGTATGATTTTTTTTTAAACCAAGTATAATATAATATTCAAATTAAAAGCTAGATATGAGTATCTAAACTTATACATATATAACCGATAATGTCAGTATTACAAGTAAAATTTGGTTCATAGTATCGAATGATTTTTTTAAGTGTGAGCGTTGTTTTATATTTAAATCAAAATTATTTTTTACATGTCTTAAAATTGATATATTTCATTATAAAGATGTATAAAGGTTGATAATATCATTATCATAAATGAAAAAAAATTAGTTTAATGCATCAATACATAAAAGAGTGTGTGTGTGTCTATATACAGAAACATATTTATATGTATATGTATATGTATATGTATATGTATATGTATATGTATATGTATATGTATATGTATATGTATATGTATATGTATATGTATATGTATATGTATATGTATATGTGTATGTGTATGCATGTATCAAAACTGATAAATATTATTATCATATATGAAATTTTAGTTTAACCTATAAGAAGTTGTATCAAATGACATTTTTAGGAATGACCATAGTAATTGACACACACACATGTATGTATATGCATGTATACATGCATGTATATGTACATATACATGTGTGTGTGTGTATCTTTGTTAACAATATATTTTTGCGCTCAAAAAAATAAATTGAAACCCACCATCATATTTCAAAAAAAAAAACAATTTTTTCCATTAGTTATACATCAGAATTGATAAATATATGTATCATAATAGTTATATGCATACATAAGAACCCTTGTATACATGTATTACAACTAACATACTCATACACATAAATGTGTGTGTGTCTGTCTGTATGTACATAGACATACGTATGCATTAAGTTTGATAAATATTAGTATCATAAATAAAAATTTGATTTAATGTATCAAAATTCATTTTAAAGCCAAACATAGTTTCATATTAAAATTAAAATTTCGTACATGTATTAAAATTTATACGCAGACACACACACACTCTCATACATACAAACGTGTGAGTGTTTTTTTCTTGTTAGAGCTGATATATACACGCACATACATTCGTCAATGATGATAAACATCAGTATCATATAAACAAAATTTGAGGTTGGTGTATTAAAAGTTATATTTTAGCCAAGTATAATGTAATATTCAAGAAAGATGGATGTGCATCAAACTATATAAAACTGATAATATCCGTATCATAAGTGAAATTTTATTCATAGTACGATATGATATTTTTAAGCGTGAGCATAATTTTATATTCAAATCAAAATTAGTTTTTTGCATGTCTCAAACCTGATAGATGTCCATGTAAAGATGTATAACGGTTGATAAATATCGGTACCGTAAATGAAAAATTGGTTATATATATATATATATTTGAAAGGATTATATATATATCGTGTGTGTGTCTATATACGTAAACATACTTATATGTGTATGTATGGTTGTATATAAATATCAAATGACATTTTGAAGAATGAACATAATTTTACATTCAAATCAAATATATTTATTACATGTCTCAAAATTGATATACACACACATATGTACACACACACACACACACACACACAAATATATATATGTATGTATGTATGTGTATGTATGTACATGTATACATCTACATATGTACATGTATATGTATGCACGTATATATGAACATGTATATGTACACACACATGTATACGTACATATGTACATATAAATACACACACATGTGTGTATATATATATGTATATACATATTGTTGGTGATTAATCTATATTGGATCTGAATACATATAACCTACATTGATTCAACTGAGAAACAAGTATATGAAATTAACAGCGGAGAGCGTACCTAAATCCATCGATTCTTAATTGATGTGAAGATTAATTTGGATTAGATCTTCCAAATTGACACAAGCTTAGATTTGTAAAATCTCTTTAAAAAAGGGTAGAGAGAATATGTGTAACGATCGCGATTTTTCGATGCTCGAAAACCAACTTCAATACGTCCACTGTATCAACTACCGAGCAATCGAATGCCGGAAAACCGAAATGTTATGGTTAAAGAAGAAGAAAAAGATAGAAGAAGAGAGGAAAAGATAGAACAGAACAGAAAGAAACAACAGAACAATATCAGAATCTCACAATCGCAGCGAACAACATATAATAGATAAATGAATAATCTTTAAACAAAAGAACTTTATCAGTTATTACATTACATCATATTACATTACATTACATCATCAGAGTGTACAACAACAAACAGCGAAAAATAAATACTATATACTAGTGAATACGCCATGCCATCCAGCTTGCCTCCAGCAACTCCTGAATTCTAGAATATCCTGATAACCTAACTCTAGACTGCCCGTGTGGAAATTGGTGGGCACCCAGAGTTTAGGAAGGAAAACAATAAACTCCAGGTCAGTCATGGGACTGGTGTGAGAACTTAAAACAGTTTATCTTTAAAACAAAGAACAGTATAATTTTAAAATAGATTCGCAATGCTTTTTAGAAAATGAGACTACCATAAGGCCTCCGCACACACACACACAATGCAAAAGCAGAATCGGAGAAGATTTCTCCTTATGATAGTCAAAGATGCTTGATACGCACTAAAAAGAAATATTTGATATTATTAATAGTGCATAGTGCAGAAAACATTTCGAAAGTAAAGACATAAATCTTAGCCAGCATAGGCATTCCGCACTTATGCCTACTATAGCTACCATCCATACAGTGGGGCGCCACCATAAGTGAATGGTAGGTTCTACAACTAAAACCATACAAGATCGTATTGTTTCTTTGGATTTCCAACAAATGGTCAGGCCAAGGAACTTCGCATTGCCACATGGGTACGCCTCTGGAAAGACGACCCGAGAACCTAACGTTACGGTTAGATCTCTGCCAATACAAGGCCGGGTTACCCTTCAAACTGGGTAACTACTGACACGAATATGTCATTCCCCGATCGTAACCGATCTATATCCGAGGATCCTCAATTCCAACAACCACAAAGTAATAAATTTGCAGCAACAACATAGGTTAAGTATCTGGGCTCCATACCATGATACCACCTCTATCTAGAAGGAATGATATACACTAAAGGGGCACTACCCCCTAATAACCTTGCCGCATCCTTCCTGTTTTGACCATTTCCGGGGTGTGAGGTCCGACGAAGTCTCATCCACAAAGCCACGCTTTATACAAAAGCTGTGCTTTGATCATCAAATGTTCAACAGCACTTCGTATGCCACATCACCAATTTGGGAATGTATCACTAGTAACCATCAACTACATAACCTCTGAGCTCGCACGTCTCAGAGAAGGGTGTTAAGCTAAGAGAATAAATTCTCCGCCACCAACAGAAATATATTTGATAGAAACCATCTTTGCATCTCAAATTGTAACGTCAGACACATATCAGTACAAGTCCATTCCGCAATCGATTGGAACCGAAGGCACTTCCAAAGAAGTCCTTGCAATCCGGATATTCACTAATCACGTCCGGACTTCCCGTCTCTAAGGGTGATAAAACCTATATATCGGAGATCAGCCGATGCAGAGTCATTCGACGATAATCCTTCCATTTTCAAAAACATTTGGCCTTCAACACTGGTCTTCAAATGCAATCCATAACGACGTATCACATATTTGGAATGGGTTATACGACCCAAAGGTCATTTCCCGGCTAACCCGAATAGTGAGCGCTTATTTTGAAAATAAGTGCGGCATTCAAATTCAAGCAAATCACAACAAATACCCATTTAAAGGTATTATTTTGATAGTCGGTTATTTAACTATCAATAGACATGCACAACATCATCAAATTCCAAATAATTTTCCAAATTATTTATTTTCCAAAAATATCTTTACAAGATATATATTTTCCACACTTCAACATTTGAAAACAAATTTCAAATCACTTTTCACCTTTACAACTTTTGAAAACAAATTTCAAATCGTTTCCCTTCACGGGATATATTCACAAATCTTTATTCATTTTCATTTCAAAATGGTTCATTTAAACCAATTAAATAAATACTTACCAATTTACTTTAAATTTACGTTCCAAATCCGTAAATTCATTTCCCTTTCTTTTATAAATTCCATAGTGAATTTACAATTCCAAAATATCTATGAATATACGATTTCCAAAACGATTTCTATTATTCATTTTCAATTTATCTTTCAAAAGATAAAATCTCAAAATATTCACTTCATATTGGAAAACATTTCCATACTTATTTACTAATAAGTAATTCACAAATCCATTTATTTCCAACACTTGGAAAATATTCAATATACTTAAATCGAAATTAAGTATATATATTTCATTCTTTAAGGAAAACGTGCGCTTAAACACATTTATTTGAGTCAAAACGAATGTTGCAAAAAAAAATCGTTACGACGACCCAAAATCACTAGTATAGGGATTCGAACTAAAAATAGATATATAAATCCCAATACTATATACAACATTTACTTTCGGAAATCATTTGCTATAACAACAGTGTTATAGTCCACCATTTCCTTATTTCTCGAAAACGTCTATTTCAACAATGAATGTTGAAATCTATGTATTCGATACTTAACACATTTTAAAACATCTTTAAAACAATTAACTTCATTTTATAATATCACTTCCCCAAAACACTTTAATATATTATTCACTGTCCCAAAATCGTGAATATTCTTCGTCAACCAAATTCAACATTTTTCTACACATTTTGTTTAAAGGATTATCCACCGTCCAAAATCGTGAAAATATCTCCTTTAAAAATCTAAAATAATTGACTTATCAAAATAAGTCGGTTTCGGATTTATAAAACTGTTTATAAATTCCCATTTATATTTTATAAAGACACCAATTTACAAAATTTAAAAATCTTACTACTTATAAAATTCCATTTATAACCTCATTTTAAGCATTAACAGAACTCCTTTCATAATTCCATTATTTCGATTTATAAAATATATATTTTATAAATCTCATCTATAAACCATTTATCCTTATTCAAAAATCTCAATTAAAATGCCAAAATCCGATTTATAAGTTAATTACTTATAAATCTTTTATTTTACAAAATCTATTCATTTTATAACTTTCTAATTTATAAATCTATAAATTTCATTTACTTATGAAATCCATTTATACTTCATTTTAACACTTATAAAAAAATTTGTTTTATAATTCCTATATTTTTAATTTATAAATATTAATTTTATAAATCTTTTATACACATCGTTTAAAATAATTCAGAAATCCCAATTTAAACCATCTTATAAATTTATCAACTATTTATTTCAAAAATCACATTTCGGTTATATTTTACAAAAAATCATAATTTTTATAACATTAAAAATTATAATGTTTATTTATTTAAAATAAATCAATTCCAAAATTTAATAAAACATATATTTTCAAAAATCACTTTAAAAATCCTTTTAAATTCAAAATCGTTATTTTAATATTTTTAAAACTCCAAAAATAGGACAATGCTGCAATAGCAACAATATATCAATCACGACAATCAAAACATCATATATCAATATGATAACAGAATATATAACACTTTCTGTAAATAAATCAATACAACTGGAACCCTCCAACCTGTTTCCCTGCATGCACAGATGTTAGCAAAATACCAATTCCGTTCCAATACGGAATATCGCGGTATATAGGATTTATAAAATATTACCCGCTATTATGCGGCGCAATAGGGTCTCATCCGCTATATAATGCGGGAAATCAACTCCAAGTACATATATAATACCAATTTCACATCAAAGTGAAATATTCGCGGTATATGTTTTTAATAAATAACCTCCGCTTAATATACGGCGTATAATGTCTATTTAACACAATAGATAACAATTTATCATCCAAGCATACGATCAAGCAATTTTAAATCTAACTATTTAAAATTTAAATCGAAACGTTCGATTGAGTGAGAAGTTCTCACCTTGAGTTTCCGATAATAGTTGTAGCGTTTTATTTCGAATAAAATTAAACGTGTGTTTAATTTTATCCGAAATTTTCACTAGCTCCAATCGACTCCAATCCAGCTCCATCGCGTAGTGTCCGTCAATACGAACCCAACGCAATTCGTTTTGTGGGAAATAGACCTCGTATGAAAAAGTTACACATTGTTAAAGTTTACACGAATTATAATATAAACAATTTACAATTTCTTTTTTTTATTTTAACCTAAAACGAATCAGAGCCGTTGATTTCATAATCATCAGATCCTGGTCGCTATCTTCATCTTCTTCCCTAAAATGTTCCCAGGTTTTGGAACGAACAACACAACCCACGATCGCCATTTACATCCAATTATCGCATCCATCTCGAGCACCTTCACAACGATCAACGAACAACACTTTGAAGCCCTCCTCATCACGCACTACCCCTGGAACGCGGCTAGGCTCGGTCGACAACAAGCCTCGAAAAACATGTCCAAACACGTAGAGAACGCGGCCCCCCAACTCTCTCCACGTCGCTCCATTCTTGATCACAGCCGTTGGATTCATAGATCTCACGTAGCTCTACTATTTACTAGTTGGAAGTTTCTTGAAATGGTTTATGGATTGAGAGATTTTTGAGGGAAAATGAAATTAAATTTCGGCCATTGCAGGTTGGAGGTGGCGGCTGAAGCAAGAATTAGGGTTAGGGTTGAATATTCTTGCAAAAGTGAATATTTGAGGTGCTTATATAGAAAATTCTCAAATTACTATTCACTCGAAATTTTCCAAACTCCAAACGAAGCATGCCGGCTAGCGTTCGTAGGATTTACCCCATGTTCCGAACACAATGGAACTGGTTTCGGAGGCTAATTCGATCATCTGTGCGAGTTACGGAGATAAACGATCGATTTTAAATTAAATCGGTTAATCAAATTTCTATGCGTTTTGGCTCGCCCCGGACAAACCGTAAATCCGATTGACACGAAATTTTAAACCATATAATAATATGACATTACGGATCTGATGAAACTGGTTTCCTCAAAATCCAAGACTGTTTGAAAAATGACTATTTTTACTCGTCAACTAAATATTAAAATATTCAATTTTCACAAATTAACTTTTAATTCGATTTTAAAAGTTCTATAACATCAGTCTAACTCCAATATGATTAAATAAAATTTTACAAATCAATTTTAATCATATTAAACCCAATATTCAATTATTTCTGTATTTTCAACTATTAAATTATCGATTTAATTATCCAATTAAATCCAATTATTCGAAATAAAATTTATTCGACTGTTTAATTTTACTCATTAATATTTAAAATCAATTAAATATACGAATTTTAATTAACAGAAATTCTGGGTCGTTACAAACTTCCCCCCTTAAAAGAATTTCGTCCTCGAAATTACCAAGTAAGAAAAAGTTACATAATCCATTAACTTTCCCAAGACAAACCGTTCAATTTAGATTTTTCAAATCTCTTAAGTGTTTAACTTTCCCAAAATTCATAGTTAAACTTCTTACAAAATCTTTCCTAAGTTGCCAAATCCAAACATTGTTTTCAAAAATTTCCCAATTTTCTCAAAAATATTCTAACGCCTTAAATTTTCGGAAAAATTCGCCAGTCTCCTTTGCGCGGCTTGATCCGAAAAAAAATGACAGTGTATATATCACAAATATACATCTCATCAAGTTATGAGGCATCCCGTAGGGAAAAAGTGTAAAATACGATATTTAATCCGAGATATGTACCTTATATATTATTAGCGAGCATATATGGCTAATATAGCGCGAAAGCGAGCTCCAAATGCGAAGCAAGCGCAACCCGCACCTACTATACACTCAACAAACAAATGAGTAACATGTATATATGAAAGTAATATCAATATACATCATATAGTAACATAACAACTACATGTGCCAACATAGCAATGCATTCAATCAACAAATGCAACCATCAAACAACTATCCAACCAATAAACATCTAACAAATCCATAACCAAATCAATATTCATTCATATTCTCATTAATATTCAATGAATTGGTTTTCCAATTTAAATCACATTTGATTCATTAACACTGGATGTTTTTACTAACATTCATTCATATTCAATTTCAATTAGTTTGCATTCACTAATTTACATTCAAGTTGGTTCACTTCCACATTCAAATCAAATTCTATTTAAGAGTCACTTAACTTCCAATTTGATTTCAATGATTTATAGCTTCCCATTTCATCAATTCAACTTCATTAACACTTGATGAAATATACACAATCAATTAACAATCAAACAACAACCAATGTATATTCAACATAACCAAATTATTTAATTTACATTCGATTTGGTTCACACTTTTTAACTCCAATTGGTTGATATTAAATTGACTTTCATTCAATTATTCAATTTCTCAACTTTATTAGCTTCTAATGAATTTACACTTACATTCATTATCCCATATCAATTCTTTTACATTCGATTGATTAATATTCCATCCATTTATTAATTCAATTGCAAATTCCTTTAACAATATAAGGTTGAATTTCATTTATATGACTCAAGTTCATATTCATCATTTCTCTTGATTAATCTACTTCGATACCAAAATCAACTTTATTCAACTTCACTTAAGTTATATTCCATATATAAATCCAATTCAGATTCCAATTCCAGTTCTATTCACTTACCAATTCGAAATGGATTTCAATTTCATTTCCTTGCACTTGCAAATTTTATTTATTCATTCACAATTTATTTTCCAACTTAATTATTGTATTCCAATCATTTTATATAACCTTCCAGAGTCTTTTCAATCTTTCAAAACCATTTTTGAAACCAATTCAATTATCCTTTGAATTTCAAAACCCAAACCCAAATTTTCCAAACAACTTTCATTTAAAATAATTTGGCAGCAATTCCTCTTTTGGAAACCCGAAAATTAACACCAATGATGTTGCGATCATCATCGGAATTATTTTCCAGCGACCGAAAAAGAGTTTAGAGCTTTAATTTCTCCAAAATAATTTTCCAAAATATCAAATCCTTTCAAAACCCTTCTCTGGAATTTTGTTTTTAGATTATAAATCACATTTATAAATCTTTTACCAATATAATTTCACTTCTTATATATAAGATTATTTCACAAGTGTAAATCATTTTAATTATAACTTCATACTTATAATTCATTCGCTTATATAATTCATTCTTTTACAGCTGTTGTTTTTATTTAACTTATTCAACAACCAAACAATCAATTCATATACACTTTATTAATTCTGAAAAATTATTCCTTTATATATAAAATATAATCAAGGTAAAATTATTTCATTTACCCTATTTTAAAACAATATCGTGTCAAATTGTTCTGTACAAGTGTTTAGAGATCCCTATCAACAACGTTGATTACTCATATTGACCAGAATCCATATACCACCCAACAAACCAATCATCACAATATAAAACAATTTATATCCACTAACAAATACGCGCTCGTATCTATTATTACACTCAAACTCATTCTAGAGTACTGCTGACTCTATCTCTAATGAGTAAAACCCAACAGAGACATGGTTGTCGCTTAACCATATGCTCTGATACCAGATGGAACGATCGCGATTTTTCGACGCTCGAAAATCGACATCAATACGTCCACTATATCAACTGCCGAGCAATCGAATGCTGGAAAACCGAAATGTTATGGTTAAAGAAGAAGAAAAAGATAGAAGAAGAGAGGAAAAGATAGAACAGAACAGAAAGAAACAACAGAACAATATCAGAATCTCACAATCGCAGCGGAACAACATATAATGGATAAATGAATAATCTTTAAACAAAAGAACTTTATCAGTTATTACATTACGTCATATTACATTACATTACATCATCAGAGTGTACAACAACAAACAGCGGAAAAGAAATACTATATACTAGTGAATACGCCATGCCATCCAGCTTGCCTCCAGCAACTCCTGAATTCCAGAATATCCTGATAACCTAACTCTAGACTGTCCGTGTGGAAATTGGTGGGCACCCAGAGTTTAGGAAGGAAAACAATAAACTCCAGGCCAGTCATGGGACTGGTGTGAGAACTTAAAACAGTTTATCTTTAAAACAAAGAATAGTATAATTTTCAAAGATTCGCAATGCTTTTTAGAAAATGAGACTACCATAAGGCCTCCCGCACACACACACACAAAGTAAACGCAGAATCGGAGGAGATTTCTCCTTATGATAGTCAAAGATGCTTGATGCGCATCAAAAAGAAACATTTGATATCATTACTAGTGCATAGTGCAGAAAACATTTCGAAAGTAAAGATATAAATCTTAGCCAGCATAGGCGTTCCGCACTTATGCCTACTATAGCTACCATCCAAACAGTGGAGCGCCACCATAAGTGAATGGTAGGTTCTACAACTAAAATCGTACAAGATCGTATTGTTTCTTTGGATTTCCAACAAATGGTTAGGCCAAGGGACTTCCCATTGCCACATGGGTACGCCTCTGGAAAGACGACCCGAGAACCTAACGTTACGGTTAGATCTTTACCAACACAAGGCCGGATTACCTTTCAAACTGGGTAACTACTGACACGAATATGTCATTCCCCGATCGTAACCGATCTATATCCGAGGATCCTTGATTCCAACAACCACAAAGTAATAAATTTGCCGCAACAACATAGGTTAAGTATCTGGACTCCATACCATGATACCACCCCTATCCAGAAGGAATGACATACACTAAAGGGGCGCTACCCCCTAATAAGCTTGCCGCATCCTTCCTGTTTTGACCATTTCCGGGGTGTGAGGTCCGACGAAGTCTCGTCCACAAAGCCACGCTTTATACAAAAGCTGTGCTTTGATCATCCAATGCTCAACAACACTTCGTAGGCCACATCACCAATTTGGGAATGTATCACTAGAAACCATCAACTACATAACCTCTGAGCTCGTACGTCATACAGAAGGGTGTTAAGCTAAGAGAATAAATTCTCCACCACCAACAGAAATATATTTGATAGAAACCAGCTTTACATATCAAATTGTAACGTCAGACACACATCCATTCAAGTCCATTTCGGAATCGAACGGAACCGAAGGCACTTCCAAAGAAGACCTTGCAATCCAAATATTCACTAATCACGTCCGGATTTCCCGTCTCTAAGGGTGATAAAACCTCTATATCGAAGATCAGCCGATGCAGAGTCATTCGACGGTAATCCTTCCGTTTTTAAAAATATCCGGTCTTCAACATCGGTCTTCAAATGCAATCCATAACGACGTATGACATATTCGGAATGGATTATACGACCCAAAGGTCCTTTCCCGACTAACCCGAATAGTGAGCGCTTATTTTGAAAATAAGTGTGGCATTCAAATTCAAGCAAATCACAACAAATACCCATTTAAAGGTATTATTTTGATAGTCGGTTATTTAACTATCAATAGACATGCACAACATCATCAAATTCCAAATAATTTTCCAAATTATTTATTTTCCAAAAATATCTTTACAAGACATATATTTTCCACACTTCAACATTTGAAAACAAATTTCAAATCACTTTTCACCTTTACAACTTTTGAAAACAAATTTCAAATCATTTCCCTTCACGGGATATATTCACAAATCTTTATTCATTTTTATTTCAAAATGGTTCATTTAAACCAATTAAATAAATCCTTACCAATTTACTTTAAATTTACGTTCCAAATCCGTAAATTCATTTCCCTTTCTTTTATAAATTCCATAGTGAATTTACAATTCCAAAATATCTATGAATATACGATTTGCAAATCGATTTCTATTATTCATTTTCATTTTATCTTTCAAAAGATAAAATCTCAAAACATTCACTTCATATTGGAAAACATTTCCATACTTATTTAATGATAAGTAATTCACAAATCCTTTTATTTTCAACACTTGGAAAATATTCAATATACTTAAATCGAAATTGAGTATATATTTCATTCTTTAAGGAAAACGTGCGCTTAAACACATTTATTTGAGTCAAAACGGATGTTGCGTAAAACATCGTTACGACGACCCAAAATCACTAGTATAGGGATTCGAACTTAAAATAGATATATAAATCCCAATACTATATAAAACATTTACGTTCGGAAATCATTTGCTATAACAACAGTGTTATAGTCCACCATTTCCTTATTTCTCGAAACGTCTATTTCAACAATGAATGTTGAAATCTATGTATTCGATACTTAACACATTTTAAAACATCTTTAAAACAATTAACTTCATTTTATAATATCACTTCCCCAAAACACTTTAATATATTATTCACTGTCCCAAAATTGTGAATAATCTTCGTTAATCAAATTCAACATTTTTCTACACATTTTGTTTAAAGGATTATCCACCGTCCAAAATCGTGAATATATCTCCTTTAAAAATCTAAAGTAATTGACTTATTAAAATAAGTCGGTTTCGGATTTATAAAACAATGTTTATAAATTCCCATTTATATTTTATAAAAACTTCAATTTACAAACTTTAAAAATCTTACTACTTATAAAATTCCACTTATAACCTCATTTTCAGCATTAACAAAACTCCTTTCATAATTCCATTATTTCAATTTATAAAATATATATTTTATAAATCTCATCTATAAACCATTTATTCTTATTCGAAAATCTCAATTAAAATGCCAAAATCCGATTTATAAGTTAATTACTTATAAATCTTTTGTTTTACAAAATCTATTCATTTTATAACTTCCCAATTTATAAATCTATAAATTTCATTTACTTATGAAATCCATTTATACTTCATTTTAACACTTATAAAAAAATTCATTTTATAATTCCTATATTTTTAATTTATAAATATTAATTTTATAAATCTTTTATACACATCGTTTAAAATAATTCAGAAATCCCAATTTAAACCAACTTATAAATTTATCAACTATTTATTCAAAAATCACATTTCGGTTATATTTTACAAAAAATCATAATTTTTATAACACTAAAAATTATAACGTTTATTTATTTCAAATAAATCAATTCCAAAATTTAATAAAACGTATATTTTCAAAAATCACTTTAAAAATCCTTTTAAATTCAAAATCGTTATTTTAATATTTTTAAAACTCTAAAAATAGGCCAATGCTGCAATAACAACAATATATCAATCACGACAATCAAAACATCATATATCAATATGATAACAGAATATATAGCAATATCTGTAAATAAATCAATACAGTTGAGGAATCCAGTTGGATCCCTCCAACCTGTTTCCCTGCATGCACAGATGTTAGCACAATACCAATTCCGTTCCAATACGGAATATCGCGGTATATAGGATTTATAAAATATTACCCGCTATTATGCGGCGCAATAGGGTCTCATCCGCTATATAATGCGGGAAATCAACTCCAAGTATATATATAATACCATTTTCACATCAAGGTGAAATATTCGCGGTATATGTTTTTAATAAATAACCTCCGCTTAATATACGGCGTATAATGTCTATTTAACACAATAGATAACAATTTATCATCCAAGCATACGATCAAGCAATTTTAAATCTAACTATTTAAAATTTAAATTGAAACTATTCGATTGAGTGAGAAGTTCTCACCTTGAGTTTCCGACAATAGTTGTAGCGTTTTATTTCGAATAAAATTAAACGTGCATTTAATTTTACTCGAAATTTTTACTAGCTCCAATCGATTCCAATCCAGCTCCACCGCGTAGTGTTCGTCAATACAAACCCAACGCAATTCGTTTCGTGCGAAACGAACCTCGTATGAAAAAGCTACACATTTTTAAAGTTTACACGAATTATAATATAAACAATTTACAATTTTTTTTTATTTTAACCTAAAACGAATCAGAGCGGTTGATTTCATAATCATCAGATCTTGGCTGCTATCTTCATCTTCTTCCCCAAAATGTTCCCAGGTTTTCGAACGAACAACACAACCCACGGCCGCCATTTACATCTAATTATCGCGCCTATCTCGACCACCTTCACAACGATCAGCGAACACCACTTTGAAGCCCTCCTCATCACGCACCACCGCCTGGAACGTGGCTAGGCTCGATCGACAACAAGCCTCCAAAAACGTGTCTAAACACGTAGAGAACGCGGCCCCCCAACTCTCTCCACGTCTCTCCATTCTTGATCACAGCCGTTGGATTCGTAGATCTCACGTAGCTCTACGATTTACTAGTTGGAAGTTTCTTGAAATGGTTTATGGATTGAGAGATTTTTGAGGGAAAATGAAATGAAATTTCGGCCATTGCAGGTTGGAGGTGGCGGCTGAAGCAAGAATTAGGGTTAGGGTTGAATATTCTTGCAAAAGTGAATATTTAAGGTGCTTATATAGAAAATTCTCAATTTACCATTCGCTCGAAATTTTCCAAACTCCAAAAGAAGTGTGCCGGCTGGCATTTCTAGGGTTTACCCTGTGTTCCGAACATAATGGAACAGGTTTCGGAGGCTAATTCGATCATCTGTGCGAGTTACGGAGATAAACGATCGATTTTAAATTAAATCTGTTAATCAAATTTCTATGCGTTTTGGCTCGCCCCGGACAAACCGTAAATCCGATTGACATGAAATTTGAAACCATACAATAATATCACATTACAGATCCGATGAAACTGGTTTCGTCAAAATCCGAGACTATATGAAAAATGGCTATTTTTACTCGTCAATTAAATATTAAAATATTCAATTTTCACAAATTAACTTTTAATTCGATTTTAAAAGTTCTATAACATCATTCTAACTCCAATATGATTAAATAAAATTTTACAAATCAATTTTAATCATATTAAACCCAATATTCAATTATTTCTGTATTTTCAATTATTAAATTATCGATTTAATTATCCAATTAAATCCAATTATTCGAAATAAAATTTATTCGACTGTTTAATTTCACTTATTAATATTTAAAATCAATTAAATATACGAATTTTAATTAACAGAAATTCTGGGTCGTTACAATATGATAAGACTTATGTAATTTGGGGATCATCACCCCATATATATAGTGTGTGATATTTTTGGTTGGCCCTTCAACAAGCTAAAATTATCGCTCCGGTATCCACACGTTATAATTTTACATGACGAATATACCCCTAAGGTCTTAATATGTTATTCCAAAAATAGACCACATAATTAGACTTAATTACAAGATAGCCCACACATTTAAACATTAAAATATGTGGCCCATTATGTTGAATAATTCCAACAATTTCCCTATGGGCCACATATGTAACTTTATAGAATGTATTTAACTTTATGAGCTCTCAAATAGCTATCTTGATAATATGGTATATTCAAAACAATCTCGTCCATTGATTTGTTAACATAGAACCAAAGTGGATTTAATTACTGGTTTTGTAATTAAACCCATCAATGGTCACGGATATCAATACAATCAAACGACATAGATCGATCATCTATGTGTAGCATGAAAATTACATGAAATGTGATTTTTACATGTCTATTCCCAACTAGTCCTATCTTACTTTAATCAAATCAAAATTCCAAATAATATATATAAACAATTAAAGTGCAAAAGAAAAGTTTATTTTTGATCAGAAAAACCAAAGCATGTCCATAATCAAAATATAGAGCAGTGTCACGAAATAATGACCAAGTACAAACTCCCCCTAAACCAAAATATCCTTATATAAAAGAAACACCCATTTTGGCAACATGCTCGTGGAAGACCATGGATGATACTCCTTTTGTAAGCGGATCCGCTAGCGTGGAATTTGTCCCAGTATGCTCTACGGATATTAACCCATTATGCATTCTCTTCTTTACACCTAGAAACCTGATGTCAATGTAATCTGACTTGTTTGAGCTTCTATTGTTATTAGAATATAATACTGTAGATCTATTGTCATAATATAACTCTAATGGTCTTTCAATATTATCAATAATGCGCAGTCCATTGACAAAATTCCACAGCCATTTTGCATGGTTAGATACCTCATAACAAGCCATAAACTCTGCTTCCATGGTGGAAGAAGCTATGAGCGTTTATTTAACGCTTTTCCATGATATAGCCCCTCTACTTAATAGAAATATGTATCTTGAAGTGGATTTCTGCTATCTGGACATCCACCAAAATCAGAATCATAATACCCAATGATCTCCAACTGATCTGATCATCTATATGTAAGCATATAGTCCTTTATTCTCTGATGAAACCCCATAACCTTTTTTGCTGCTTTCCAATGATCCATTCCAGGGTTACTAAGATACCTACCTAACACTCCTATAATATACGTAATATCCGGACTCGTACACACTTGAGCATACATTAGACTCCCTATAGAAAATGCATAAGTGATCTTCTGCATTTCTTTAGCTTCAAGGATGTCATTATGGCATTGTTTGAGACAAAATTTATCTCCATTAGCAACAGGGGTATCACCCATTTTACAGTCTTGCATGCCAAACCTTTTAAGCACCATTTCTAGTTCTTTTGTGACAATTCAAGAATACCCCATGAGAGATCATGATATATTTGGATTCCTAATACAAAAGAAGCATCCCCATGGTCTTTCATGTCAAAATTATCTGAAAGAAATTTCTTGGTTTCGTGCAAAATAAGTAAATTATTACACGCAAGCAATATATCATCAACATATAAAATCAAAAATATGAATTTTCTCCCACTGAACTTGTGATACATATAGTTATCAATTATGTTTGCCTCGAAACCAAATGAGGTAACTACTTTATAAAACTTGTAGTACCATTGGCGAGAAGCTTGTTTGAACCCATAAATGGATTCATTTAGTTTATAAACCATATTCTTTGGATCTCCGAACACAAAGTTTTCTGGTTGCAGCTTATAAATTGTTTCCTCAATGTCTCCATTGAGAAACACAGTTTTAACATCCATTTGATGTAACTCAAGGTCAAAATGTGCAATAAGCGCCAAAATTATTCTAAAAGAGTCTTTCGTTGAAACCGAAGAGAAATTCTCTTTAAAATCAATGCCTACCATTTGAGTAAAACCTTTTGCTACAAGAAGAGCCTTATATCTTTTCACATTACCTTTTGCAACCCTCTTGGTTTTAAATATCCATTTACAACCAATGGTTTCTTACCTTCAAGTAAAGAGACAAGATCCTAAAATTTATTATCTTGCATGGATTTATACACTTCATTCATAGCTTCAATCCACTTTTGAGAATTAGAAACTTGCATTGCTTAGTGAAAGTTGATAGGATCACCTTCCGCCAATCCATTATTATCTGGTATTTCATGAAGAAATACCGCATGATCATCCGAAATGGCACATTTCCTCCCTCTAGTGGATCTCCTTAGTGACAATTCATTTTGAGGTTGTTGAGTTTGTTCTTGTGGAACACGTACCAACCCGATATTTTCAACCATTCGCATCCACACGTGCCGGACTTGAATTGCTCAAAATACTGCATTGTAAATAAATTTGGAGCAAATGAAATACAAATCACAGAATCACAGACACAGAAATATCAAATAACTCGCAGCGGAAATTAAAATACCATAGTAGTCATGAAGCTACTATAACAAACTCTCAAAACATAATACATAATATCAGTCTGAAAAACATATACGATAGAAATCTTAAATACATAGCAGTTTATAAATACCAGAGCTGAAATAGAACAACTGAAACTGAAAGGGAACAAATAACTAGACAAGCAGAATCTCCAGCGGTTCCTAGCGCCAGAAAAGAAATCTGAAGCTAAGCTATAAATACTCAGGCTGACCCGAGCGTAAAGTAAAACACAAAACACTCGAGTCAGGACATACATACTTATATAATGTAAACCAACTCAAGTGAACTGTAATAGTAATGTACAATAACTTAAAGGATGCTTGGGATCTCCCATCCTCTAAGGATCAGTCAAACTATAAATTTAAATACATCTCGTGATTAATTTCAAAATGGTATTTTATACTTTCAAAATCAAATATCATTTAAAAACTCAATATCATTTCAAATTCATTTAAAATATAAAATATCATATTCTTCCAAAACCTCGTTCATTTTTATTTAATTTAAAAACCATTTCAAATCACATTTCAAAATGGTTTATATTTCAAATCAAAATACTCCATTTAAACCAATTAAATATTCCAATTAAACCAATTAAATATTCTATTTAAATCATTTAAAAATGAATTTATTATATCTAATAATCAAATATTCAAATCTCAAAATTTTACCATTTTTAGAATTCATTTATCCACTTCAATTTATTAAAACAATGAAATTTCAACTTCCGTAGCATTTAGAAAATGCTACGGTAAATTTACATTTGAAAACAATTCATTTTAACAAAGATAACATTTACAAAAATTCTGTAATAGGTTTTAGTTTCAAATAAAAGCTTCAGTTCAATTCTGCAACTACAGCACTTACGAAGTGCTATAATAGCCTTAGTTCATTTTTTCCTTATAGTTCATTGTATCAACTACAGCGTTTACAAATGCTGTAATATCCTTTACTTAAGAAATGATAGCATTTTAGAAATGCTGTTAATTAAAATTCAGGTTTTCAATACAGTTTCATAAACAATTATATTTTAATTTAAATCATTTTTAACTTATAAAAATCATAATTTCTCACTTTAAAATAATCCATTAAATACCCTTATATTCATGATTTTATAAAGTTAAATTTCCATTCAAAAGTCAATATTTAATAATAATTCACATATTAAATTCAAACATTAAATTTCAATTCTTTATAATTAAATTTAACTTAACACTTAAGTTTAAATCTGTAAATATAACTTATTTCGTTTTATTTACTTACCTTCAAAAATTCTCTTTTAAACAAAATTCATAAATTCCAATTTAAGTTATATTTCAAAATTCAACTTAAATATTCATTCATTTCACATTTTACTTTATTCAAAAATCATTAATATATTATAAAATCATTTTAAAATCATTTTAATTCAAAATATCATAAATTTATCATATTTCATATTTAATTTAAATTCCATTTATTACCAAATTATAATTTCCAAAATAACTTACATTTCAGATTTTCTAACTTTACCATTAATTTATTTCACTTATAAATTTTCAGAAAATCAATAATACTTTACAAAAATCACTTTTAATTAATTTTAAATCAAAATATTATAATATTTACATTTATAAAATATTTTAATTTTTTTAGAAAAAACGTAATTTAACCACGGGTCTGTATATCATTTTCTAGCCTAGGTAGACTGAATACGGATAATATATCATTTCAATCCGTAGTTTACGGAGAAAACCCGGGTTTTATCTTTTCAAACCCGCAGTCCCAAGTAAAATGAAATAATTGAAAATCGTTCAGGCCTATCATTTCAGCCCATAACGATTTTCCCTTATTCTAAAGTCCGTTCGTGTATGTATCATTTCAGCCCATAGTGATTCTAATCTAAAGGGAACTTGCAGTGTGATAAACTGATATAAATAACAGAACAACATTATATAATAGTAACAGATGATATAACAGGTAAATAAGCATGGGTGAACATCATATGATCATAACATAGTAGGTGTAACATGGTGGTGCATTTTACAGATTCAAATGCGATCAGTTTACTAGTTATATAAGTATAAATTTGTCTGGTGAGAATTACTCACTTGTATAAGCTGGAGATGGCAACCAAAATACACAAACTGAGATCCACAAAGGCACGATAGCACGACAATGATTCGAGTGTGGGAGAGCCAGAGCTAATTGCCTTGAACACATATCAAACAACACAAATATACAACACATGAATATACACTTAAATAAAATTAGACAACACTAGAAATACATGCACAAAAGTCACCAAAACTCTTGCACTTTCTTTCAACCACCCCTAGGCTCATCCATAGGTTAAAATACACGGCCATGGTAAGGATTTGGATCTGGTTTTGGTTTCAATAGGGTCGGCCATACATAGATATGATGGTGTAAAAGTTGGTGATACATGAAACTATAAGTCAAGGCAAACAAACATGATTTCTATGCCACAAATGGTTCAGCTCTAAGCAAGTATAGGCACGGCCATGTTCAGGTGGGGTCAGGGGATGACATGTCAGTGGTGTCAGGTCAGGTGGGGGCTGGAGATGGTGGTGCAAGTGGCGGCCAAGGGGGAGTTTGAGGTGATGAAACAAAGGTGAGCTCGGCAATGCATGTATGGGTGGTGTTTGCTCATTTTCAGGTGGATCTTCATCATGGATAGCCATGGCTAAGGCTTGGGGTTGGACTGTAGGAGGTGGTGGAGGTGGCTATGGTGATGGAGGAGCAAGGGCTGAGCTACAAAGGTGAAGGAAAGTGCAAGAATCAAAACATAAACAAGAAAAAAGAGTCGAAAGAGAAGAAAAGATTTGCCAAAGTTTTTGCTTCAGGTTGATGGCCGAATTTTTTGAGTGAGAAGTTTTTATTTTACGTGAAAAATGAGAAAAGAGATGTGGCTGTAGAAAAGATAAGGTCGGCCAAAAATCAAAGCAAGTGTTGGTTAGAAAATGAAAAGGCAAGAATACAAAAAGCCTAAGTATATAAAAGATCACAAAACTCTTCATATTTCTATAATTCTTTTTGGAATTTTTAAGTACATGTAAAATATGTATAAATACAGATAAAAACACAATAATATGATGAATGCACAAAATAAATAAATAATTTTAATTAAATATAATTAAATTGAGAAAATAGCTAAAAATTGGAAACTAGGCTTTAAAATTTGAAAATAAATTCAATAAACTTTGGAAAAATTAGAACATTACTTTAAAATATTTTCAAATAAAAATATATACCTAACATGTCATATAACACATATTATAACATAATATGAAAAATAAAAATATTATTTATATAAATTAAAATAGACAATTTTATTAAATAAATCAATTTACGTACAATATTGTAGAAAGCATAACTTTCACAATATAAATCAGATTTCAACGAAATGAAAAGAAGTATTATTGAAATTTAATACATTTTCATAATAAAAGATAAAATTCAAAAATTCAAAAATTTAAATTTTAAATTCAAAAGTCAAAGTTTGACCAGATTGACCAAAAATCCACTTTTATGGAAATATCCTATTTATTCAGGTTTGAAATTATAATCCACAAAAAATCAAAATATACTTTTAAAATAATAAAATTTATTCATTTTAATAAATAAAATAAAAAATTTAAATCAGGAGTTTCAATTTAAATAATTTAAATAAACAATTAAAATAATCATAAAATACTGGGTTGTTACACTCTCCCCCACTCAAATCTTTTCGTCCTCGAAAAGAACAAACAAGGAAAATAAGAAAAAACACGACAGACAACAAATAGTACCAGGAGAAACAATTTCGGATTCGAAGCACAAATGCTCTCCTCCGTTTCTCGGGTACAATCTGGATCATCAGTAACCCATCGTACTTTAATCAAACCAACAGATTTCCTTCTTAGCTACTTCGTACCTCTGTCGACAATACGAAGTGGGTTGCTCTCGATAGTCAGATTAGGCTCAATATCTCAACCATCAAGAGCAGAAGGCTGGACAAAAGAGATATGCCAAGAAGATACCATAGAAGATGTGAGACGTGGAATACATCATGCACTCCAGAATGCTTCTTGGGCAAATCCAAACGATAAGCCAAAGAACCAGCTCTTCCCATAATGCAGAAAGAACCCTCGAAGGGGAAAAAGGTAGGAATAGCTAGAAGGAAAAATAGGTTGAAAGACAAGGATGGACCATTATTTTAAAACCATATACATTTCAATTTAAAAATTGTATATTTATAACATTTTAAACATTTTATAATATGATGAATAGTCATTTGATTCAAATCTGATAGTCCGAAGTAAAAAATATTTTAAAGCATTTTAAATTATTTAGGAAAGTACAATAAATGATCAAAATATTCTTTATATATAATACTTTATCAAAATACTTTTATAACACGATGTCTTAACAAGTTTACTTTCGTTCCTCAGAATCTAGCCATGCGTTGATCAGGCGCAAAGCTAGAATTCTCCAAGTACTTAGTAGACTTGTTTCAACACCCAGTGAAAATACTTGAAAAACCTTTTAAAAACAGATATGGAAAGTACAATCCAAACAAATCAACCAAACTAAAACATTTGTCTAACCATGGATCGCAGATATACAATGGTTACGCCTGGATCCCTCAGGAAACAATCTGTATCTGTAAGCTTTCTTAGCCCTACGAGTTACGCCATGATGACTAGTAGAATGCCGGATACACAATTGTTACGCCTGGATCCCTCAGGAAACAATCCGTACCCCTAGGCCGTCTCAGCCAGGCAGTTTCGCTACTAATGCGACCTACATAGATTACAGGATACACAATGGTTACGCGTGGATCCCCCAGGAAACAATCCGTACCCCTAGGCCATCTCAGCTAGGTAGTTGTGCTATGTAATCGCGCTCGTAAGACCATGGAGATCGCCATGGAATTCGATGGACACTCGAGTATCATATCCGGAAAACCCGAATCAAAGAGAATAATATCGATAGAACGAATCCATAACGTGGCCACAAAGCGGATATCAAGTAGAAGGCACTTTCCATATCTTTACTTCGAAAATATGTATCATATAGTACCTTTCAAATCACTTTCAAATATCATACTTATATAAAGTCCATTATATATAAGATTTCATTTCAAATCAAATACTTTCCAAATCAATAGTATATCAAATCATACTTATATAAACTTCGATTATACAAGATTTCTCTTTACAAATTGAGTATGAGTATCTTTTCGATTCAACAGTTTTCAAATCAATTTCATACTTATACAAATATTTTTAAAAAGTTTGAAAACGCCTAAATCAAAGTATTTAAATAAACAAGGTTCTCAATTTCAAACCATTTCAATATCAATTCAGTTTCAAAATCAAATATGATTTCGCCAGCTCATTTCTTCCTAATTTCATATATTCAGTTTTAAAGTTTCTTAAAACAATAGATTTAGAAAATAATCCAAATTCCCAAATCACAAAAAAATTAGGTCAAACAAATTCATTTCCATTTCAAACATGTATTCACTTGGAAAAATCATAATACTTTCAAAGTTATAAATCTTTCGAAACCAAATACTTAAAATCATTACACTTTGAAAATCATAACCCTTCGAAATCGTACATTTGAAATCATAAATAATTCCTTAAATTCTTTACATTTCACAAATTTATTCAATTAAACCCAAATCTAAAATTTCTAATTTTAATTCAATTCAAACCATCAGTTTCAATAGTTTATTTAATCTTTAATATATTTCAAAGCTTAAATATACCATATTCCAAAACTAAATTTTATAATTTTATATATCTCAAATTTTACTTCATTATTACTTAGTTCTGAAATATTCATTTCATAAATCCATCATTTTTAAATAAACTCAAATTACAAGTAAACCAAATATCCTTTCATACAAATATAAACTTCAAATACTCATTTATCAAAATCAATTATCTGTTCAAATTCACATTCTTTATCAAAATAAAGATTAAATCATTTCCAAACCATTTCAATCATCAAAATGTCTAAAATGGTTACTAAGTTTAATACCACCCCTTTTTAAAAACTTCAACTATTTATTTCTATATGAAAATCCAATTTACCATTGAAAGATTTTTATTCTATATATATATATATATATATATATATATATATATATATATACATACACCTTATTCAAAACATTTCAAATCTATATTTCATATTAGTATAATTCAAAATAGTCTTATTTACTTCACTCAACAAACACTTTCAAACTTATATAAATCATATTACTTTATACTTTAATCATACCAAACTAAACTTATATTCTTTATCAAATACCCTATACCTTTCAAAATTTCTTAGCTTTGAAAAGTTAACCTTGATTTGGAAGTGTTCGAATCTGCAAAATAATCGAAGAAATCATATTTTCAATCCAAGAGTTGGAAATCACCAACAAATCAGTAAACTAATTCCAATAGATAAGTTTATACCCAAACAAATCTGAATCTCGAGGACTAAACACCGACTTATTTTTAAATCATTTCAAATATATATATACACACATATATATATCTTCTAATATCAAACCATACTTCGAAATCTGAAATCAAAATTTCGTTGCACAAAAGTCGCTCGCATAGCAACGCTACTAGAGTGGCCTACCTCCAATCAGAAACTCGAAAATCAATGTCGATGAAGCATACATTCATCACCGAAATTATTTTCAAGTGACATAAGTGGGTTCTGGACTTTTATTTTCTTGAAACTTCCTTGAAATCTCTTTGAAATCGTTGGAATTCATTCGTATACATTTAAACATTTCTTATTCAAAAAAATATCTTTAAATCATATTATTATTATATATTTTCCAGAATCTTAAAACTGATTTCAAAACATCGGAGTTCGATTCCTCGAAATTCAAATTTAAAACCCTTCAATTATAAATCATTTTTTTAAGTCAAATTCTTGAAATTTTCAAAATTTCAAATCTTTTCAAAGTTTCAAATTTCCATTTTCTAAAGATAAAATCCTTATTGAAAACATTTCACTTTTATATATAAAATAGGATCATCCTTATCAAAATAATAATTTCGATGTTTGCACAATTTCAAAATACAGCCAAACACAAATTTCTAAGAGATGATTCAAGGATGGATTTCAAAACAAACAGAGATTCAAATTTCATATCATACGAAAGCAGGAACATGAATATCTTAGTTTGAGAACTTCAGCTAAGCAAAAGATACAATAGAGTTCACCGAATGCAACCTAACAACTGCTGAAAACAAACAGATCCACAGAATACCACCCTACATAAACAAAGCATCGGTATTAATTCTACCGGGTGGTACTTCAACGGATCCAGAACACTCCCCCTCAGTATGGCCCCAACTTCTGCATTTCTTGCATAAATGCACTACACTTCCATCTTGCCTAACGAACTACGGGTATGTAGCCTTACTTCCGTACTTCCTCACAGGATAATTCCCGGCTATATGCCCAGGCCTCCTGCAGTGATAGCAAATGGTTGATGGTCGACTGATGCAGTGGGTGCAGATTTTACTTTCTTCACCTTCTGGCAGCGACTAGGAAAGTGCCCCATACTACGACATCTAAAACAGAAGATCTTGGAACGAAAACGCTTGCCCTCCTTCTTCTTTCCTTTATCTCTCTTCCTACACATGGCGGCAAAGTGACCCTTTTCCTGACACCGGTAACAAATGACATGGTCGTAAGGACCAGGTCCTGCTCTTTCCCTCCACAGCTTTTCCCACTTCTCGATCGCTTCCTCCTGTTCCTTACAGGCCAGTGCTCGGCGAGCTACTTTTTGCTCTTCTGATTTTTCCATACACAAATAGCTTCCTATCAAGAAAAGAGTCTGGATCAACAAGATAGAATTTCCAGATCCAAGTAAGTCCTAACCAAAGAAATTACTAGCAAGATGGATACCGAAGGAATGATGTTTAGAAGATCTTGGTTTCAAAATAAGAAGATTTTTATACCAATACAATCTTTGAAAATACTTTAAAAATCATTTGGAAATCATTGTATACTTAAAAAATACGTTTTCTCACAAAGAAGGGTTATGAGATTGATTTCACACATTCTAGGGTATTTCTACCCTATCTCTACTGAGTTTTCGCTCCGTATGATATGGTTTGCCTAAAGCCAAAGCTCTAATACTAACGGTAACAACCCGATATTTTCAGCCATTCGCATCGACACATGTCAGACTTGAATTGCTCAAAATACTGCATTGTAAATAAATTTGGAGCAAATGAAATACAAATCACAGAATCACTGACACAGAAATATTAGAATAACTCGCAGCGGAAATTAAAATACCATAGTAGTTCATGAAGCTGCTATAACAAACTCTCAGAACATAATACATAATATCAGTCTGAAAAACATATACGATAAAAATCTCAAATACATAGCAGTTTATAAATACCAGAGCTGAAATAGAACAACTAAAACTGAAAGGGAACAAATAACTAGACAAGCAGAATCTCCAGCGATTCCTAGCTCCAAAAAAGAAATCCAAAGCTAAGATGTAAATACTCAGGCTGACCCGAGCGTAAAGCAAAACACAAAACACTCGAGTCAGGACATATATACTTATATAATGTAAACCAACTCAAGTGAACTGTAATAGTAATGTACAATAACTTAAAGGATGCTTGGGATCGCCATCCTCTAAGGATCAATCAAACTATAAATTTAAATACATCCCGTGGTTAAATTTTCAAAATGGTATTTATACTTTTAAATCAAATATCATTTAAAAATTCAATATCATTTCAAATTCATTTAAAATATAAAATATCATATTCTTTCAAAACCTCATTCATTTTTATTTAATTTAAATACCATTTCAAATCACATTTCAAAATGGTTTATATTTCAAATCAAAATACTCCATTTAAACCAATTAAATATTCCAATTAAACTAATTAAATATTCCATTTAAATCATTTAAAAATGAATTTATTATATTTAATAATCAAATATTCAATTCTCAAAATTTTACCATTTTCAGAATTCATTTATCCACTTCAATTTATTAAAACAATGAAATTTCAACTTTCGTAGCATTTAGAAAATGCTATGGTAAATTTACATTTGAAAACAATTCATTTTAACAAAGATAGCATTTACAAAAATGCTATAATAGGTTTTAGTTTGAAATAAAAGCTTTAGTTTAATTCTGTAGCTACGACACTTACGAAGTGCTATAATAGCCCTAGTTCATTTTTTCCTTTTAGTTCATTGTATCAACTACAACATTTACAAATGCTGTAATATCCTTTACTTAAGAAATGATAGCATTTTAGAAATGATGTTAATTAAAATTCAGGTTTTTCAATACAGTTTCATAAACAATTATATTTTAATTTGAATCAATTTTAACTTATAAAAATCATAATTTCTCACTTTAAAACAATCATTTAAATACCCTTATATTCATGATTTTATAAAGTTCAATTTCCATTCAAAAGTTAATTTTTAATAGTAATTCACATAATAAATTCAAACATTAAATTTCTATTCTTTATAATTAAATTTTAGCTTAACACTTAAGTTTAAATCTCTAAATATAACTTATTTCATTTTATTTACTTGCCTTCAAAAATTCTCTTTTAAACAAAATTCATAAATTCCGATTTAAGTTATATTTCAAAATTCAACTTAAATATTCATTCATTTCACATTTTACTTTATTCAAAAATTGTTAATATATTATAAAATAATTTTAAATTCATTTTAATTCAAAATGTCATAAATTTATCATATTTCATATTTAATTTAAATTCCATTCATTGCCAAATTATAATTTCCAAAATAACTTACATTTCAGATTTTCTAACTTTACCAATAATTTATTTCACTTATAAATTTTCAGAAAATCAATAATACTTTACAAAAATCATTTTTAATTAAGTTTAAATCAAAATATTATAATATTTACATTTCTAAAATATTTTAAATTTTTAGAAAAAACATAACTTAACCACGGGTCTGTATATCATTTTCTAGCCTAGGTAGAGTGAATACGGATAATATATCATTTCAATCCGTAATTTACAAAGAAAACCCGTGTTTTATCTTTTCAAACCCGCAATCCCAAGTAAAATGAAATAATTGAAAATCGTTCAGGCCTATCATTTCAGCCTATAACGATTTCCCCTATTCTAAAGTCCGTTCGGGTATGTATCATTTCAACCTATAGTGATTCTAATCTAAAGGGAACTTGCAGTGTGATAAATTCATATAAATAACAGAACAACATTATATAATAGTAACAGATGATATAATAGGTAAATAAGCATGGGTGAACATCATATGATCATAACATAGCAGGTGTAACATGGTGGTGCATTTTACAGATTCAAATTCGATCAGTTTACTAGTTATATAAGTATAAATTTGTCTGGTGGGAATTACTCACTTGTATAAGCTGGAGATGACAACCAAAATACACAAACTGAGATCTCCAAAGGCACGACAGTATGAAAATGATTCGAGTGTGGGAGAGCCAAAGCTAATTGCCTTGAACACATATCAAACAACACAAATATACAACACATGAATATACACTTAAATAAAATTAGACAACACTAGAAATACATGCACAAAAGTCACCAAATCTCCTGCTCTTGCTTTCAACCACCCCTAGGCTCAGCCATAGGTTAAAATACACGGCCATGGTAAGGATTTGGATCTGGTTTTAGGTTCAATAGGGTCGGCCATACATAGATATGATGGTGTAAAAGTTGGTGATACATGAAACTACAAGTCAAGGCAAACAAACATGATTTCTATGCCACAAATGGTTTAGCCCTAAGAAAGTATAGGCACAGCCAAGTTCAGGTGGGGTCGGAGGATGACGTGTCAGTGGTGTCAGGTCAGGTAGGGGCTGGAGATGGTGGTGCAAGTGGCGGCCAAGGTGGAGTTTGAGGTGATGAAACAAAGGTGAGCTCGGCAATGCATGTATGTGTGGTGTTTGCTCATTTTCAGGTGGATCTTCATCATGGATGACCACGGCTAAGGCTTGGGGTTGGACTGGAGGAGGTGGTGGAAAGTTGTGGTAGAGGAGGCTATGGTGATGGAGGAGCAAAGGCTGAGCTACAAAGGTGAAGGAAAGTGCAAGAATCAAAACATAAACAAGAAAAAAAGAGCAGAAAGAGAAGAAAAGATTTAACAAAGTTTTTGCTTCAGGTTGATGGCCGAATTTTTTTGAGTGAGAAGTTTTTCTTTTACGTGATAAATGAGAAAAGAGATGCGGTTGAAGAAAAGATAAGGTCGACCAAAAATCAAAGCAAGTGTTGGTTAGAAAATGAAAAGGCAGGAATACAAAAGGCCTAAATATATAAAAGATCACAAAACTCTTCATATTTCTATAATTCTTTTCGGAATTTTTAAATACATGTAAAATATGTATAAATACAGATAAAAACACAAAAATATGATGAATGCACAAAAATAAATAAATTAATTTTAATTAAATATAATCAAATTGAGAAAATAGCTAAAAATTGGAAACTAGACTTTAAATTGAAAATAAATTCCATAAACTTTGGAAAAATTATAACATTACTTTAAAATATTTTAAAATAAAAATATATACCTAGAATTTCATATAATACATATTAGAACTTAATATGACAAATAAAAATATTATTTATATAAATTAAAATAGACAATTTTATTAAATAAATCAATTTACATACAATATTATATAAAACATAACTTTCATAATATAAATCGGATTTCAACGAAACGAAAAACAGTATTCTTGAAATTTAATATATTTTCATAATAAATGATAAAATTAAAAAATTAAAAAATTTAAAATTTAAATTTAAAAGTCAAAGTTTGACCAGATTGACCAAAAATCCATTTTTTTGGAAATATCCTATTTATTCAGGTTTGAAATTATAATTCACAAAAAATCAAAATATACTTCTAAAATAACAAAATTTATTCACTTTAATAAATAAAATAAAGTTTTTAAATCAAGAGTTTCAATTTAAATAATTTAAATAAACAATTAAAATAATCACAAAATATTGGGTAGTTACAGAACATTGTCCTCATCTTGAAGTAGGTTTTATTCAATATTGTTTTGTTATGGTTTTGGATTAACTTCTTCATTAATGACAGGAATGATTATTTGTACATTGTCGGAATAAGTAACTATAGTAGGAATCATAGATGATGATTCCTCCTCAAAAACAATGTTCCTTACTTCATTTCTCCCCCTTAACTCAACATCCTCACAAAAATGTTGCAGTTCCCATCTCAAAAAATTCCTTTAATGTGGGATCATAAAATTTATAGCCCCAGGATCGCTAAGAATGACCAACAAAGTAGCTGTTCACTATTTTAGAGTCCAATTTTCTTTCATTTGGCCTATAAGGCTTTGCCTCAACTGGACATCCCTAAATATTAAAATGCTTTAGAGTGGGCTGTTTTCCTATCCTAAGCTCATATGGTGTCTTGGCAGATACTTTAGTGGGTACCCTATTAAGGATATAAACCATTGTCTTTAATGCCTCCTCCTAGAGTGATTTTGGTACGGTAGAATGACTTATTATACTCCTCACCATGTCATTAAGAGTTCTGTTTCGTCTCTTAAAAATACCATTCATGCTAGGTGAATCTGGCATGGTGCACTGTGGAACTATTCCACATCCTCAAGGAATTGGGAAAATAGTCCTAGACATTGTTCACCCGATCCATCAGATTAACTATAATATTCACCTCCACGGTCAAATCTGACAGCTTTAATTCTTTTGTTGAGTTGGTTCTCAACTTTTACCTTAAATTTTTGAACATTTCTAAGGATTCTGATTTATTATGTATAATATATAGGTAGCCATATCTTGAGTGATCTTCTATGAATTTCATAAAATATTGTTGACCATTCCATGATGCCATAGGGAATGATCCACAAATGTCCATATGTATCAATTTTAAGACTTCGGTTTCTCTAATAGCACCTATTTCTTATGGTTTGTTTTCCCTTGATGCACTCTACACGGACATTGAAGTTTGAAAAATCAACAGATTCCAAAATGCCATCTACACAAGCCTTTGAATTTTAGTTTTACACATATGACCTAAGCGCTTGTGCCACAATGTGGCTGAATTTTCTTTATTAGCTTTTCTTTTAGTACCACGCAATTCCACATGCATGGCTTCATAATAAGAGGTACTAACATCAAGCATATATAAGTTATCATAAACATTGAGAGAACCAGTTCCAAGAAGATTTGAATTTATTGATAAACTAAAAATACCATTCCCAAATGAACAAGAATAACCAGATTTGTCCAACTTAGAAATAGAAACCAAATTTCGTCTAAATGACAGTATAACAAAAGTATCAAATAAATCCAAATAAAACTAAGTTCTTAATAGCAACTTAAAATTCCCAATAGCCTCTACTTTAAACGATTTTCCATCACCCACATAGATGTATCTTTCAACATCAGTTGGATTTCGGTAGCTCAGACAACCCTGCATAGAAACATTTATGTGAATAGAAGCACTGGAATCTAACCGTCAAGTGTTTCAAGGTACTGTAGCTAAATTTACTTCAGAACAAACCAAAGCAAAGTAAGTACCTTTATTAACATGCCATGCGTGATATTTGGTACAATATTTCTTTAAATGTCCAGCCTTCTTACAAAAGTAACAACCATCAGCCTCCGTATGTTTTTTCCTTTCTGTTGGACCCTTTAGCAGTTGCCTTATCCTTCTTTCTCTTTTTTTCTTTTCCCTTAAGGGTGTACGCCAAACGAGCACTTTCAGTCTTATCATGCTTCAATCCCTCTTCTTCTTGTACACAATAAGAAATGAGCTCATTAAGAGTCCATTTCTCCTTTTTACAGTTATAACTGATCTTAAATTAGTTGTATTATGAATGAAGAGAGATTAGTACCAAATGCACGAGCAAATCATTCGAAAGCTCAAGCTTAAGTGTCTTAAGTTTTGAAGCAACATTGGACATTTCTATAATGTACTCCATTATGATCCCTTTGCTTTGATACTTCATGGAAACCAAGCGCTGCAAAAGCGTGCTTATTTCCGCCTTATCTTTTTTAGCAAAACATTTTTCAATCTCAGCAAGGAAATCTTTAGCATTGGTTATCTTTTCAGATACTACACCCCTAAATGCCTCTGTAATGCCATGCTTTATGGTCATTAGACTCATGCGGTTTGAATGATCCCCCTCTCGTAGTTCTTTATAACATCAGAAGAACTTTCATTCGTAAGAGAGGTGGGTGCATCCATCCTAAGTGGAAGGTCAAGATCCATGCAGCCAAGAATAAGAAATATGTTCTCTTTCCAATCCTTAAAGCTTGTTCCAGTCAGAATATAAATGTTGTTAAGATTGGCAGATACCGTAGTTAAATTAACTGTAATTTTAACATAAGAATCAATCAAATATGCTCACATTGTAAAATAAAACTGCAGTAAATTCAAATAATTGGTAAGTCTCTTCTCAAGATACCCAGCACAACATCAATATTAAGTCTTTGGACAGTAATATTAATTGTAAGTGGTACTCTTATTGTAATGATCAAACATTGACAATAAGTTCAAGTCAAATATCAATCTTCCTTTGGGCCGATTAGATATTCACTTGCAAAACTACATGATTTTCACATATTTATCATGTAACAACCCTGTATTTTGTGATTATTTTAATTGTATGTTTTGATTATTATATTTGAATTCCTGATTTAAAAACTTTATTTTATTTATTAAAATGAATAAATTTTTTTATTTTAAATATAAATTTTGAATTTGATGTGAATTATAATTCCAAACTTGAATAAATAGAATATTTTACGAAAATGTGGATTTTGGTCAATATGGTCAAACTTTGAATTTTAAAATTTAAATATTTGGATTTTTTAATTTTATCTTTTATTATGCAAATAAATTAAATTTCAAGAATACTGCTTTTCGTTTCGTTGAAATCCGATTAATATTGTGAAAGTTATGCTTTTTACAATATTATGCGTAAATTGATCTATTTAACAAAATTGTTTATTTTAATTTATATAAATAATATTTTTGTTTTTCAAATCTTGTTCTAATTTGTGTAATATGTCATGGTATGCATATATTTTAGTTTTAAAATATTTTTAAAGTGATATTGTAATTTTCCAAAGCTTATTGTATTTTATTTACAATTTTTAAATCCTAGTTTCAGTTATTAAGCTATTTTCTTAATTATTTTATATTTTTCTTAAATTTATTTATTTATTTTCTTTCTTACTTTATTTTTTTCTATTTATTTACTTACATTTTTATTTGTTTAAAATATAAGAAAAAGAAATATTAAAGGTCAAAACCTTTTCATTTACCATGACTTTACATATACCTTTTACCTTTTCATTTTCAATTGGCATTTGCATTGATTTGGCCATTCATCCTTTTGTATTGCCATGTATTTTCTTGCTCATTCACATGAAAACTTCTCATCCTCCATCACAACTCATGGCCATATCAAATTTGAGAAAAAAAATTGCAATTCTAATGGCTTCTCTTTTCTACCTTTCTTCCTCTTCTTTTATTGATTTTGTCTTTGCTCCTCTTATGCTTTGCTCGGCTATAACCCACCTTCATCTCCACCATCCTCTCCACCATCACCAGCCACAGCAACCACCACCTCCTCCTCTGACCACCACCTTAATCCATGGCCTCCACTTGAAGCAATCACCACAAATATAAAAAGGAATCCACCAAAACATGCTTAGCCGAACTCCTTTATCACCATCCCCTCCATACTTTGCCTTGGACGCCTCATATTGCTCCACCACCACCATGATACCACCTCTGGCCACCCACCTACCGACTGTCCAGACCTGAACCATGCAAGGGCCGAGCCTACTTGCCTATGGCCGAGCCAAAAATGTGACCAAACTTGCCTCTTTTTGCCTTGTCCTTTGACCTTCTTCATGTTGTATCTCATATCTCTTCACATGCCTTGCTAGCCGATCATATATGATGCATATCTGAGCCATATTGACACCTAGGCCGAGCCTAGTGTGGTGTGATCAAGCCCAATTGATCATGTCACAAGCCATGTTGTCATGGTCAAGCACTTGTGTTATAAGCTTGGTAATGTCTTTGTTGATTCCAATTTCGATATTGTTTCAAATTTTAAATCTTTGTATTGTATACATATGTTTATATGGTCTTGTTTGTTGTTGTTTACAAGATCAGTATCAAGGCTATCCATTCATTCAATCCAAATCATGCTTGTCATGCCCTTGGAATCGTGCATGCATGTTGTTTTGGTATCTAGCTTCGTAAAAGGTGAGTCTTTCTCACTCTGATATATTTACTTATGAAATAGTAAATTTATGACAAGTGTTTAGTAATAAAAATGCTTATGAAAGTTAATGATGATTATATGATATGCTATGCCTTGTTATTACCCTGTCAACTTTGTTAAATATCACCTGACATCTGATATATGACATTATATTGTGACATTGACATTTTTTATATTGTTTATGTATATGTTCACTCTGCAAGCTCCCTGTTTGAATAGAATCACTATGGGTTGAAATGATACATACCCGAACGGACATTAGAATAGGAAAAAATCGTCATGGGCTGAAATCATAGGCCTGAGCGATTTTTATTATATTTTATTTGACTTGGGATTGCGAGTTTATTTGATTCTGGTGCTTCTTTAAGTTTTATTTCCCTAGGAACTGTAGAGAATTTCTTACATGGAGTTGAGACTTCTCAAGAGGAGGTTGTAGATATTGAAGTAGTCCGGGATTTCTCCGGCGTATTTGAGGAAGTCAAGTGTTTGCCACCACACCGGGAAATAGAGTTTCGAATAGATTTGGTTCCTGGAGCAGTACCTGTAGTTCAACCATTTTGAGGATGGCTCCAAGGGAGAGGGAAGAACTAGTGAAGCAAACTCAAGATTTGTTGGAGAAGGGTTTGATTAGACCAAGTTTTTCTTGCTGGGGTTCTGCTGCTGTATTTGTCACCAAGTCGGATGGGTCGCTAAGGTTTTGTGTAGACTATCGTGAATTGAACAAAGTGACCATTCAGAATAAGTATCCTCTTCCTCGCATTGATGATCTCTTCGACCAGCTTCATGGTGCATCAGTCTTTTCTCAGTTAGATTTAGCATCAGGTTTCCATCAGTTAAGGGTAGCTGAAGACAGTATTCCCTTAACTGCATTTAGGGGACAAAATTGTTTCTATGAGTGGTTGGTTATGCCTTTTGGGTTAACCAACGCTTCTGCCTACTTTGTAGACCTGATGAATCGAGTCTTTAGAGATGTTTTGAATAAGTTTGTTTTAGTGTTCATCAATGATATTTTGGTTTATTCTAAGTCGGAAGAAGAGCACAAGCAGCACTTGAGAATAGTTTTGGAAACTCTGAGAAGGCACGTTCTGAAGGCAAAGTTTTCTAAGTGTCATTTTTGGAAATCTGAAGTAAAAATTTTGGGCCATATTGTTTCTGGTGAGGGAATCTCTGTAGATCCAGCTAAAGTTGAGACTATTCTGGAGTGGAAGCAGCCTCAGACTCCAACAGAAGTTCGTAGTTTTCTGGGATTGGCCGGTTACTACAGGAAATTTATTAGGGATTATTCTAAGATCTCTTCTCACCTAACAAAGCTGACAAGGAAGGGAGCTGCATTCAAGTGGACACCGGAATGTGAGGAAGCTTTTCAGAATCTGAAGACAAAATTGACAAGTGCTCCTGTATTGGCTATTCTAGATGGGAAGAGGAAGTTTGAAGTGTATACTGATGCCTGTATTGTTGGATTGGGAGCTGTGCTTATGCAGAATGGTAGGATAATTGCGTATGCGAGTCGGCAATTGAAGCCACCCGAGAGGAACTACGCTACGCATGATATAGAGTTGTTAGCTATTGTTTTTGCTTTAAAGATATGGAGACACTATCTTTTAGGAGAAAAGTTTGAGTTATTCACGGATCATAAACCGTTGAAATATCTTTTCTCTCAAAAAGATCTTAATCTAAGACAGCAGCGATGGGTTGAGTTCTTGGCATCGTATGATTTGGATATTCTGTATACTCTAGGGAAGGAAAACGTTGTGGTAGACGCTCTTAGCAGAAATGTGGTTCTTTCTCTTTTGCAAGTGGTTCCATCTCTTCTGAAAAGGATTTCGAGCAAACAGGAATCTGATAGTAAATTAAAAAGAATTATCAGTAGAGTTAGGATGGGTTAGTGTCCTAGTTTTGAGATTGATAACCAAGGAACACTAAGGATTAACGGAAGGATCTGTGTTCCAAATTTCAAGGAATTGAAGCAAGAGGTCTTATCTGAAAGTCATTGCTCCAGATTAAATATTCATCCAGGAATCTCGAAGATGTACAAAGATATTAGAAGAGTTTTCTGGTGGCCGGGCATGAAGAAGGATGTAACCAGATTCGTTAATAGATGTGCTATCTGCCAGCAAGTGAAAGGAGATCAGCAGAAGCCAGCCGGTTTGTTACAACCTTTGGAGGTCCCGATGTGGAAATAGGAGATGATTTCGATGGACTTCATCGACGGTTTACTTAAAACAAAGAAGGGGAATGAAGGAATATGGGTGATTGTGGATCGTCTAACCAAGGGCGCCCATTTTATACCAGTTAAGGCAACCCGTACTGCAGCTTCTCTGGCAGAAACTTTCTTGAAAGAGATTGTGAGATTGCATGGTGTTCCAGTCAGTATTGTAAGTGATCGAGATCCTATCTTCACCAGCAAATTCTGGGAGGCGTTGTAATCAGCTTTGGGGACTAGTTTAAGATTGAGTACAACATATCATCCACAAACAGATGGACAAACGGAAAGGCTTAATCGAATTCTAGAAGATATGCTGAGAGCCTGTGTATTAGATTTTGGTGGATCATGGGAGGACCATCTACATCTAGTGGAGTTCTCTTATAATAACAATTACCAAGCAAGTATCAAGATGGCTCCTTATGAAGCATTGTATGGAAGGCCGTGTAGATCTCCAACTTGTTGGATAGAGTCGAAAGACCGTATTGTGCTTGGACCAGATCTGATCCGTGAAGCATCTACTAAAGTCGAGCTTATCAAGAAGAGGATGAGAGCTGCTCAGGATCGTCAAAAGAAATATGCTGATAAAAGATGAAGACAATTGGAGTTCGAGATTGGTGATTTAGTCTTTGTCAAAGTTTCCCCTATTAAAGGAGCAGTAAGATTCGGAAAGACAGGGAAACTCGCTCCGAGATACATTGGTCCGTTCCGAGTACTCGAGAGGATAGGTGCTGTAGCATACAGAATTGAATTGCCAGTCCGGATGGCTAGAATTCACGATGTTTTCCACGTGTCTCATCTACGGAAATATGTGTACGATCCATCTCTTATTGTGGAGCCAGCTGTACAGGAAGACTTAGAGGTTGAGCCGGACTTATCAATTGTCAGACATCCTGTTCAGATTGTTGATCAAGACGAGAGGCAACTCAGAAGCAAGATAGTGAAGCTCGTTAAAATCCAGTGGAGTAAGGATCCCAGAGATTATACCTGGGAGACTCTGGATAACTTTAGGAAGGCTTATCCGGATATGTGTCCGGATAGCTAGTGGTGTTTGTATTAGATGTATCGTTGTTTGGATGTTTTGTTTGTTGATTTCTTATGTTTGGATGTTATGTATGTTTGAAGTGTTGAATAAAATGAAATTTTGGATTGTCTTTTGTTTAAATTTCGGGGACGAAATTCTTTTAAGGGGGGAGGAATGTGATATTCCGGAATTTCAAACCCAATTTAAAGATGATAATCTTTGTAATAAATTAATTTAAATTGATAAATTCGTTATTTTATTCAACAACAATAAATGAAGTGTAAATGTACATTGATTCTAATTAAAACCAATATATACATAAGGATAATGAATGTGTTAAAATTATATTCATATCAAATTTGATTTTGAATTGAATTTAAAATTTTAATTGAGTTTGAATTGTTAAATTAAAAGTTTTAAAATAGGTTAATTTTTATTCTAAATTTTACTTTGAGTTTAAAGGAATATTTACATGATTTTATTTAAGATATAACATTTGTTTTATATTCATTTCTTTAAGGAAAAATTGATTTTTTATATGAATTAAAAATGGATTTAAAATAAGAAAATCAATTAAGATAACATTTTTAAATTCTTTTTGCATGAAATTAACACTTGTTAACCTTTAAATCATACTAAATAACATGTGTTGGAGAATTAGCTAGATATAGTGACAAGTGTCAAATATTTTAATTTATTTTCTTTAAATTTTATAAAACAAAATTTTTATATAAAAGCCATTCCTTATATCTCATATAAACTTTCTCATTTCTCATTTTTCTTAAGCAAGAATTTTTTTTACAATTCTCATCTACAAAATTCTGAGAATTCTTCAATCTTTTAACTTCAACCAAAAATTAATCAAACTCAAAACTTCATTTCAAAATCTAAACCTGCAAAATAAATTCCAGAGATAAAAATCTGCATTCAAATCACTTTTGAAAAACTGCAATCAAGGTTCTTTTGAATTTCTGAAAGAAATCTCAAGTTCTTCTATCACTAACTAATTCAAGGATTTGAAGCTTCATCATCAAGCAGAATAAAGCAAATTTCAAGTAGAAAGGAAATCTGCAGTTTATTCATTTTTTTCCAGAAGCTTAAGTTCTTAGCAACAAAATCAAGTGAGTAAATTTTAAATCAAAATTTAAGTATAAAAATATGTTGCATGTGAATGTTAGTTCTGAAAATGCTTGCATGTTTTCTATTTTGTAAAATATTTGTTTACAGGTTTAAATTTAACTGTGCATGTTTAAATGCAACAGTTGTTTTCTGTATCTTCAAGTTCTGAGAAAGTTTAAAACAAAAACTTCAAATTTACATGAAATAAATCATGGTTAAGTTGATATATTCAATGTGGAGGTTTGATTCAACATGAATTAAGTATTAAAAATAATATTCAAAAGGAAACAGTTAAAAATCTGCAGAATTTAAGATAATACAGTAAAAACAAATTTTTATATCATGTAAATCATGTTTCAATTTTGATGAATCAAGTTCATATCCTAAATCTACTATGTATAATATGAATTTTAAGATAGAAATCAAATTTATTAAATTGAAATTGAAGACGAATTTTGGGAAAAACCGAAATTGGGGGTTTTTAGCAAATTCGTGTTACTGGGTTGATTTTAAACTTTGAAAATTGAATTGAAGTTGTGTTAAATGTAACACTAGAAAAATAATGGTTGTAATTATCCTTCAACAGAGATTTAGGAATTTAGATTTTTAGGGTTTTAGACTCTGTGTTTTTCGAGCTTAAAGAATTCGAACGTGTGAAGTATGGAGTTGATCGAGTTGCGATCGGCTTAGGGTGAAGGTGCGTTAGGGTCATGCGAGTGTATGGCCAGAGTTTAGAAGCGTTTGGTGGTCGGCTCGCCGTGGACGATAGGTTTCTTTTGGTGACTGCAGTTTGGGTTTGGGTTCGAGCAACCAATTTTTCGATCGAGCACGTGTAAGGGGGATTTGGAAGTTGGAGTTGAGTCGTGGGTCGAATTGGGATTTGCGCGTGGTGTCGTAGGCGGTGGTGGCGGTGTCGGAGCAACGTGCATGTGCACGGGGGTGTTTCCGTGTCAGGGGAGTTCGGTTCGAATGCGTATGGGCTTCGACTCGAAGTAGCATTCGCGTTTTGGTCTCGTGGCTCGCGTGTGTGCTCGGGGAGGTGTGTGGCTGTAGCTCGTGTAGGAGTTTGGGTAGGAGGGGTGTTTCCAGTATAAAAGCTTGAATACAATAGAGATGAAACAATTTTTTTCGGTTGCTTCATTTTAAGGGATGATACTTGCTGATGTTTACAACACATAGTATATGTTGTGAGAACACCAGACCTCTAATCATTATTTAGCGAACAAGAAAATAGCCATAAAAGAAAATAGTTTAGATTGAACATAAAGATCATCTCTTGAGGGAGAAGACGAGAAAGCATTTAATAAAGCTATGGTAATTATGCAGTTTTTAACATATCAAAGAGAGGATCACAACGTAATCGAAGTAGAAGAGACAGGATACAAAGACTGTGTTGCACCATCTACAGCTGCGGTTCTGGACAGGGAAGATACAATCACTATGCATAGCCCAGCAACAGAATGTTTCGTCTATGGTGTGTCCATCCACTGCAGCAGCACTAATCAAAAGCTTCAGATCAAACTCTAATAATTTTATCATTTGGACTTAAAGGAGTTTGTACAGCAGCACTTAATCTTAACTATAACAAAGTGCATAAAACACATGCACATTGAATGAAATTTATATGTTTCACGAACTCAAAAACCAAACGTAAAAGGAAAACTCATTGTTTTCAATATGCAGTTTCGTCCTGAACCTGTAGTTATATTTACATGCAACTTTCATGTTCATTTCTTACTCCGCTCTTTCCCATTTGAATATTTAAATTTGTTATTATTAAAGATAAAATGGAGAATTCGATTTAGAAAGGCACTCAGAATCTAAGCTAAAAGACAAGTCAATTAATCAAAAGGCAGAAATAAATATAGATATAATAAGTGATTATTAGTTAATGAGAAGAATGTCTCCTTTAGCAATTCAACCGTCATTTGCATCTTTTTAACTTAATAAATACATTCATTTAAAGAGAGAAGGAAATTTAACTTAGAAATGGGTCGTGAAGAAGATAAAAAATATCAGTCTTCTAGCAAAGGAAATAAAAAACTGTTTCCTGGAGACTTGACCAAGAAACTTAGTACTCGGCTAAAGACTTCGTTCGGTCAAGATATCACTCGGCATCCAGGAGCGATCGGCCAAAGGCATCGTTCAGCTAAAGACTTCGTTCGGTCAAGATATCACTCGGCATCTAGGAGCGATCGGCCAAAGGCATCATTCGGCTAAAGACTTTGTTCGGTCAAGATATCACTCGGCATCCAGGAGCGATTGGCCAAAGGCATCGTTCGGCTAAAGACTCCGTTCGGTCAAGATATCACTCGGCCTCCATGGGCGATCGGCCAAAGGCATCGTTCGGCTAAAGACTCCGTTCGGTCAAGATATCGTTCGACATCCAGGAGCGAACGGCCAAAGGCATCGTTCGACTAAAGACTTCATTCGGTCAAGATATAACTCAGCATCCAGGAGCGATCGGCCAAAGGCATCATTCGGCTAAAGACACCGTTCGGTCAAGATATCGTTCAGCATCTAGGAGTGTTCGGCTAAAGGCTTCATTTAGTCAAGATATCGCTCGGCATACAGGAGCGTTCGTCCAAATGCCTTGTACGGCATACCAAGGACATTCGGCATTCAAAGATGGCTTGGCATTCTCCCCAGCATGACCGGCTTCGATTGTTGCTCGGTCTACTCTTCCCATGCAACAAACGCACCGTTCGGCATGAAGAAGATGGTTCGGCATTTGGCCGTTCGACCTGCTCAGTTCGGCACACAGAGACCACTCCATTTGGGCCGAGATATTCAGCTACCAGGCCCACCTGGGAAGTCCAACCCACCTCTGTCTATAAATAGGGAGGCATGGGCACACTAAAAAGGGATATTTTTCTGAGAACACTGGGGAGACTTTGCCATTTTTTGTACTCTCTTCTTCTTCATTCAAACTTGTATTCAAGTGATTGATTTGCGGATTGTATCTATACTCAAGTAATGGAGAAAGCAACAAAGATTAACCTCAAAGTGGACGCAGGAAATTACGCCGAACTAGTATAAATTTGGTGTTCTTGTTCTCTGCATTTAAATTTATACTCTGTTCTCTATTTTAATTTACTTTCTTCATTAATCTCTCTACACAATCTTTCTAAGGGTGTTAGTGACTAATTTTGGTGCTAACATTTTGGTGCTTTCATTTAGAGTTGAATTCTCAGGCTGTTAGGATCTGCTTTGTAGCTACTGGATTGCATAAATCTCGCGAAGGAGATCCAAAATCATTGACAAGGCCTCTGTTGATTCTACTCAGAGTTACAACCAACAAATCTACCATGGGGAGACCACGAACCTGATCGGCCTCTCATAATGCAGATGTCCATGAAACTGCTAGTGTACAACAAGTTGGACCTGGAAATCAGCAAACAACCAGAGGTGCAGGGCCCTCCACCCAAATCCAAGCGGAAGTCGTTTCCATTATTGCCGGTTTGCTTCATGGCAATGTTACCTTTCACGGACTCCTGAACGGGCCCTGGTGCCTTTTCTAAAGGATCTGGAGGTAGGAATCCCGGAAAGAAAAAAGAAACGGGGAGATGGAAGTCAAAGATCCCGACCTACAATGAATACACCTCGTTGAACGCATCTCTTGAGAACATCTATTTATCAACTTGCAACACTTTCCAGTATAGAAAACCACGCCGAAAGGAATCTACCGAGGAACGAAGGCGGACCGGGAAATACTGCCGCTTTCACGAGTCTTATGGACACAACACAGAGGAGTGTAGACACCTCTATGACGCAATAGAAAAGCTGATTAGACAGAAGTAGCTGCAGGAATTTGTCAAAGACCCATAAAACGGAAGGCAAGAAACATCGAACCCTGGACATGGGACGGCCCCACACCAACCAGAACAACCTGCTCGAACCGTGGGTAGATTGGTTATTAATACGATTACTGGCGGACCTCATCCAGCGGATAAGAATTGGTAGGAAATGGAGCGATATGCGAACTCTTTAAGACATGCGGAGTATGAGTGCTGTTTGAATATAGAGGATGGGACTCCTGCAAAGTAGCAGCGCACGATGAATGATGGTATCATATTCCGGAGTAGAGATGCAGACAAGGTAGAGGCTCTTACTATCGACCCAATGGTCATATCTGCGACAATCGGGCCGGCGTTCGTGAGGAGAATTCTGATTGATTGCAGAAGTTCCGTTAACATCATCTTTAAGAAGGCATACGACCAAATGAAGCTGGAGACCAAGGATTTGAAACCATCTAAAGGCAGAATCCATGGCTTTAACGGCGCGACAACAGATGCAGTGGGGTATGTAGAGTTACCAGTTGAACTGGGGCAAGGCGGGCGTAGGAGGGTGCGAATCCTACCATTCATAACATATTTCTAGGACGTCTAGCCTTGGCAGAATTTAGGGAAACATTGGCCCCTTGGGGTCTGACATTAAAATTTTCCACAGACAGCGGTGTTGGAGTGGTGCACGACGATCAGGCGACCGGACGTGCCTGCTATGTGGCTGAACTAAGAGAGGCTCGGTGTAGAGAGAAAAGAAAGGTTGAGGACCGCTCCGTCTACGGTCGAAATGCTGATGATTGGCAAGTAGCGCCCGAGCCCTGGCTCGGGCAACATTCTTGGATCTATAGAGACATAGATCCAAGAGACGATGATGGGGAACCCAGGGAAACAAATGCAGCACCAGCTGAAGTGACCATTGACATCCCAGTTAGCCGGAGCGACCCATCATGAGTTCTTAAAATTGGGTCGCAACTCGACCCTTTGGCTGCTGAGAGCCTTACTGATTTCCTTCGAGCGAATCTTGATGTTTTCGCCAGGACACATTCTGATATGCGTGAGATTTCTCCTGCGATTGCAAGTCATATGTTGAACATAGACCCGAAACATGTACCTATGAAACAAAAAAGGAGAGGCATGGACCCAGAGAGGTCTGCGACTCTCAAAGAGGAGGTGGACAAACTCAAAGCCAACGGGTTCGTCCGCGACGCCCTCTACCCTGAATGGGTATCTAACCTTGTGCTAGTAAAGAAGGCAAATGGAAAATGGAGTACCTGTGTTGATTATTCTGATTTAAACAAAGCATGCCCTAAGGATAGTTTCTCGTTGCCTAGGATTGACCAGCTGGTCGACTCAACTACCGGACATGAGCTATTATCATTTATGGATGTGTACTCTGGATATAATCAAATCCCAATGCACCTCCCAGACTAAGAACACACCAGTTTTTTCATGAACATGGGATTGTACTTCTGTGTAGTAATTCCATTTGGATTGAAGAACGCAGGAGCGACTTATCAAAGCCTGGTAAATCGAATGTTCAAAGATCAGATTGGTAAAACAATGGAAGTCTATGTGGATGACATGCTCGTGAAGTCACGGCAATCAAACGACCACATTCGAGACTTGGCGAAGATGTTTGACATACTCAGGCATTATGGAATGAAGATCAACCCGTTGAAGTGTTCATTCGGCGTAGCGTTAGGAAAGTTTCTGGGATTCACTGTGAATGCCCGGGTAATCGAGGCTAACCCAGAGAAGATTCAGGCTATTCGAGATATACAAGTGCCCAGAACCATAAAACAGGTACAAAGCTTGAATGGAAAGGTGGCTGCACTGAGCCGATTCATATCCAGGGCCACAGACAAGTGTATTCCTTTCTTCGATGTCATAAAGAGAGGAAAGAGGAATTTCGAGTGGACATCCGACTGTGAGGAAGCATTCCGGGCTCTTGTAAGGCACTTGGAAAGTCCCCGATATTGTTGAAACCAATAGACCACGACATGTTGTACGTATACTTGGCTGTATCCCAGCACGCTATCAGCACAGCCCGGGTTCGCGAGGAAGATCGGGTCCAGAAGTCCATTTACTATGTTAGTAAACGTTTGACGGGGGCAGAAAGAAATTATCCGAAGATTGAAAAACTAGCCTATTGCTTGTGATTGCAGCACGCAAGCTTCTCCCGTATTTTCAGGCACACTCAATCAGTGTTTATACTGATCATCCTTTGCGACAGATACTCCAACGACCGGAAAATTCCGGAAGGATGTTAAAATGGAATATTGAGCTAAGTCAGTTCGACATCACCTGCCTGCCGTAAAGGGCCATACAAGGACAGGCACTAGCTGACTTCATTGCTGAATTCACTACGACAGACGAATTTAACGATCATAATGTTATACCTCCCGTTCGATGGAAGATGTACACCGATGGGGCATCTAACGACCGTTGTTCGGGGGTTGGCATAGTTCTCGTAACTCCTGAAAACCGATTGGTCTGCTACGCTTTGAAGCTCGAATTCACAGCAATGAATAACGAAGCCGAATATGAAGCGTTGTTCGCTGGCTTGAAACTTTTCAAAGAACTGGGAGTCAAATCGGTTGAAATCTTCAACGACTCGCAACTGGTGGTGTACCAAGTGCGAGGAGACTACCAAGCAAGGGGGCAGAGACTTGCCCCATATTTGGTTCGATTTCAGGAACTGCTAGAGAATCCCGAGTACTACGATATTTCACATGTCCCGCGTGAGCAAAACAAGGCAGCCGACTCGTTGGCAAAATTCGCAAGCACAGGCGACGCACAACAAATGGGATTATTTCCTGTTGAGACCCTCCATGCTCCGAGTATAGATATGATGGTGGTAGATTTCGTGTTGGAAATAGAAATCGAGAAGGAATCGTGGATGACCTCAATCAAGCAGTACTTGTTATTCGAGATCTTGCCCAAAGAAAGTAGCGAAAGACGACAAGTCCTTCGTAAGGCTTCTCGTTATGCAATACAGGATGGAATAATGTATCGAAGGGGATTCTCGACCCCACTACTCCGATGCATTGCCCATGATGAGATAAAACGAGTCCTAGTGGAAGTCCATGAAGGAGAATGCGGCGACCATACTGGAGGGCAGACATTAGCAAAGAAGATCCTCCGTTATGGATACTACTGGCCAACTGTGAATCGGGATGATGCAGACTATGTGAGAAGTGTAGGATCGATTTCACCCTAGAGGGGGGGTGAATAGGGTGATAGTGTAAATTATAAAAATTAATCGCTGAAGGTTATCAATTGATTTCAATTCAGATCACAGAATACAGCACAGATATCGCAGAATATAAAATAACAGAATAAAACAGAACAACACAGAATTTACCCAGCTTCGGCAAAATCCTGCCTACGTGCTGCCCCCAAGGTTTCTACTAGAAATTAGATAGTCCCTCGCTTATACACGTAAACTCGCTATACCCGCTATTGACTAATCTAACTCTACGCTCAAAACCTTGCCACAACTCAACTACCGAGTTGCGAATTCTCAAGCTACGCCACGTAGCTTGTCCCCTAGTCACACGACTAGAAATTAAAATGGTTTAAAAAGAAAATACAAAACAAAACAAATTAAAATAAAAATAGCCCTAATTTAAAACAACTAAGCCCAAAATAACCGGCCCACCAATTAAAAGAATGTGTCCCCCTTTTCTCCCTTTTATTTTATCGGCCCGGTTCCTTTTTTGCTTGAGTATAATGGCGACCGTTCCTTTTGCAAAATTGGGGCTTTCGTTCTTGATGTCGTGCTCTTAAATTAGGGTTTTAAATTGAAGTCGCTGCCTTTGTTGGTTGATTGCAATCACTGTTTCTCTGATTTGCTTCGGCAATCGACCGTATCTTCGATTTGAACACGACTTCTTGTATTTGATTGAGTTCGATTGCAAATTGGTATGTGATTTTTTTATTGCTTTTATTTAATATTCTTGAACTCAATCAATAGATTTGCCGATGACGATTTCCTTATATAGGGTTCGTAACCCTAGATTTGCGTTCGTACAATTATATTTGAATTTGTCAAATGATTTTTTCTTGCCGCTTGATGATGCTTGAACGATTATGATCTCTCTGACTTTGTCACTTCGTATATATTTTGTGATGCTTGCTTACTTGATTTTCACGGCATCAATTTTCTTTGACTTCGGTACCCTTTGTTGGCCACGGCTTCGATTTTTGACTTTGTGATGAAGTTTGACTCATTCATCATTGACTGTGACGATTTTTGGCTTTGGCTTGATGCTGAATAATGTTTGACTTCGACTTGGTTTTTGACTTGTTTCAACTTATCCACGGCTTCAGCTCCGATCATATTTCTGTTGATTTTCAATTGCACTGGGTCATTTTGTATTTGCATTTGTTATTTCTGGAGCTCGATTTGCACTTGCTCACTGCTTGATGGTCTTGTGACTCTTGCTATGCCTTTGTGTATTTTTCTGTATTCAGTTGAGTTGATTGTTGCATTTGTTTACTTCTGCACTTGTGTTTATTTGGGCTGATCATTTGTATACATACATTCTTGTATGTATATATGTGTATGGTCACTTGTGTATTGCCTTTCTGAACTGTGCACATTGTTGCATGGTTCTCTGACCTTGTTGCCTCATAAACTTGGTTTAGAGCTGTGTTGATTTGAATTGTTGCATGGTTCATTGGGCTGCATACATGTTGTAAGTGATTTGTGCTTAGTTGCATCACTGGTATTTAGGGCTGCTGTGTATTGTTCATGACTGTTTCATGCAGTTCATTGTGTAGCCTTGGTTTTTGTTGTTTGTATGTGTGATACTTTGGACCTATTGCCTTCAGTTGCTTGTCGAATTTGCATGCATATATCTGGTACTTGTTCATGTTGGTTTATTTGGTTTTCTTCTGGTTTGTTCACTTCAGTCAGTGCTTGTGACATCCATGTTGCAACTGGTTTTGACTTTGAATGCATCTGTGCATATCACTGTTGCATTTCTGGTCTTTGCATCCGTTCATGTTGATTTTTTGAAATTTCACTTGAGTTGAATCCAGTTTCAAAAACTCGGGTTTGACCTTGTGCTTGAGTCGTATTTTTGAATGTTATTGCACGTGAGTTGAACCCGGTTTATCATTTGGGTTTGACCTGTGCTCGCCTGTCCCTGTAAATCAATCAAGTGTATATATATATCGGCGTGCACGGCCTTGTGGCATATACAGTAATACACTGTGTATGTCACAAGTTGTTCGTGTATGATGAATTCAAATATAAATGATGACGAACAACCCAAATAACTGAGGCAAAAATATTTTTCAAAAACCATATTTTATTTTATATTGCAAAAATATTTCTTTTCCAGTTTTACTGCGTTAGTGAATATTTTTGCAGATTTCTCAGATGCTGGATTCAAACTGGAATGCAGTTGAAGATAAATACGAGTGTGAGTGATATGTAGTGAGGTGATGATATGTAAAATAGTGATGTAATTGAATTTGTATCAAAGTTGTATAGTGAATAGTGAGAGCTTGAATTTGTATACTATTCAAAATTGTAATAAATATTTGTTTGAATAAAATATTCGTTTGAATTCAAATTCCGTGTTATTTATTTTATTCAGCAAATATTTATTTAATCTGTGAAAAATAAAATAGTATATTATCAAATACATTTAAACGAATGTATATATGTTTATTATCATCAAATAAAAATCATATAAGCGCATATTCAACAATCTCCCCCTTTTGATGATAACAAACATATATTTAAGATTTTGAATATGTTAAATGTATTTGATCATTGATATGCTCTAATTGCTCCCCCTATTTAAATACTTCCTCTCTACACAATACTCCCCCTACATATATGCATACAAATAAAAATATGCAAATGAGTCTAGATGCAAATGGAAAATTATTTGACGTTTGCTTGATTTTATTAGACAAAATCTTAACTTTTCTCTCCCCCTTTTGTTATCAGCAAAAGAATAATAGTGTTAGAGAAAATAGAGATAAAGTTATCGATATTAACCAACATTAAAACTCAATTAAATATAAATATTAAATTTCAATAAAAAATCAAACAAAAATCATAAATATTTTGTTAGGTGCATATTCCACTTTTAGAATGATAGGAATGATATCATTATATAAAACCATACAGTTGTGTCTATTTGTGGTATATTTATATCAGGAATTTGAATATCTACTAACCATGCATAACCGTTAGGACTTTTAAATGAGATTAGTAGTATTCCAATTTTATTTTTAAAAAAATGAATTCAAGTATCTTCTAACCACGCATAACCGTGAGGACTTTTAAATGGGATTAGAATCAACTTGTTTATTTTACAAATCAACTTTTGATATGCTTTCCATACATGCATAACCGTGAGGACTTTTAAATGAGCATGGAAGCACATAACAAATTCCAAGTAATTCACCCATGCATAACCGTGAGGACTTTTAAATGAGAGTGAATACTTTGGTATTTATTTATTATTATTATTAATTTTTTTTTTAAATGTGAAAATGAAAAACGAACGATTCCTGTTTAAAGTACCACATATCGACAAACTATATAGAATTTTGATGAGTGATGGTCGTTAGAAATATGATAGATATAGAGATGGTCATGGAATTTTTACCGACAAACAGTTTTATAACTCTTGTTTAAATTTCTAAAGAAATTTATTAATTATACCGTCTCGAGTTATAATATATAATCAATATCAACACTCATCACTTTTTCAATCACTATTTTTCTTTTCGATAATCATTTGGGAGTCAGATTAGTCAAAATAGTCATTTAAAATCAAATTCAAAAATAATTATGAAACTAATTTTTCAAAATGACTAATCTGAAAATATGGTCAAAAATGATTTTCTCGAGGGGGTTTTATAAGAAAATTTTCTGCTATTTGAAAATTATTTGAAATGAAAAATATGCAGATATTTTCTTTGAAAAACGATGCAGTTACTAAATGTCTCAAAAATCACGTTCAACTAGTAAATTTTCTATCAACTAGATTACCAGTGTAATCTGCATCTGAATTTCTTTTTCACTCAAAATCATCATTAATTGAATTTGGTTAACCAAACATGAAGTGTGCACCAAAAATTTCAAACTCAATTTTTACATCCATTTAAATGACATTCTTTTGAGTTTGAATTGAAGCCGTGAAAATAATCAGAAAACCGTGAATATAGAGTTAGCCGTATTATAACCAAATGTATTATCCAACAAAACACTATTTTTAATCCAAAATGATATATATGAAGTAATTCAAAGAATCTAGAGATTATTATAGTGTTTTTGGCATAAGAATAAAATTGGCCAACTATGTTGCATAAGTCAGAATTAAAATCATCATCTTTTCATCATCTCAATATTGGCTGATTTTAATTCAGAATACGGTGCAGATTATCACATTTAATATATCGTTTAAAACATATCATTACCTGTTTTACCTTTACGATATTTTTCGTTGTTGTCCGTTGTGATTCTGTCACCTTTATGCTAGGCTAAGGAATTTTGCTTTGTCGCCCGTTGTGTTTCTGGAACAGCCAAAATCCAGAGAACACTATTGTTGTTCCTTAGCCTGCCACCACACCTACACGATGAAAGATTTATGTGACCTATTTGTTTTTATAGGTCCATGGTTGTTAGTGGCAGAAAATTTTGAAAAATAATTTTGTGTAGACCTAAAACTATTTATAATTGTTCCCTTCGGCACCCAAATTTGTTTAACTTTGAGAGATTTTATATTTGTGCCTTTTGGAACCCAAATCGGTATAGTTTTCACATGTTTGGGTCTATACCAACAATTATTGTGATCGTGTCCAAATTTTCTACAAATTGTGCACATAGAATTTTCTCGATTAATCTCATTTCTAACATTTTTAGAATGACTATATCCAAGTCCTTGTCTAACCGTATTAACAGTTTGCTTTCCTAATAGCATGTTCAACGATTTTTCACTTTTAGAAAATTTATCTAAAGTCGTTGACATATGTTGGACTTGTGTTTTGAGAGATTCATTTTCATTTAACAATTGAGTGCACATTTTGATAGAATTCTCTCTCCTTGTATTTTCACTTTCTTTTAAAATCAGAATTTCATTTTCAAGTGATTTTATATTGATTTCTGATTTTCTAATTTCTTCTTCGAATGTTGGACACTTATCACACTTAGGGATCCTACTTTGATAGGTTTTAACTAATTGGTCAAGTTGTTTATTTAAATCTATCAAAGTATCTTTTTGTGATTCAAGTTTGGCATATTTCTCCCTAAGTCGTTCAAAACAGCCATTTACTTCGTGGAAATAAATAAGTAATTCAGAGTGAGTAAGTTTTGATACCTCGCTTGGCTCGTCATCGTCGCTATCGGTTATATTCCCATGAAGGCACATATCTGCTTTCCCACTCTCACTGCTATCGCATTTATTCCACGTGGCTGTAAAACATCTTCGTTTTGATTTCTTTTCTTTGTCGAGTTGAAGTCAGGGATAATTGGGCTTGATATCACCGGGTTTGTTGCAAATGATCCCGTGTTCTTCCGAGTTGTCTAGTGCTTTGATTATTCTGTTTTTAATTTTTTATTTAGAGCTGGATTTCTGTATTTGTGATTCCACCTTTTGAATTTCTTCATTATTAATGCCAGCTCGGCTGCTCCATCATCATCATCCTCATTACAACTGCTATTTACCAATCCTGTTAAGCATATTTCTTTAACTGAGTCGGTTGTGGAGGACTTCTCATTGCTGTTGACTGTTGCACCATATATTGCAATCAAAGTATTCCAAATTTCCTGTGCATTTTCACAATGAGAGATGAAATTAAAATTATCTTGATTAATATAAGAATATAATATATGCATAGCAAGAGCATTAATCGAGATAATTTTCTTATCTGTTATGTCACACCCATTTTCAATAATATCCCAACATTTAATATTAACAGATTTTAAATAAAATTCCATTTTCAATTTCCAATTCAAAAAATCTGTTCCATCGAAAATAGAAGGAATAATATTGGAACGACCCTCAAAATTATTATTAAAAGAAGCCATTTTAAAAATTCAAATTTTTAAAACAAAAACTGATTTTTTCAAAAAAAATCGAATTTTTAAAACAGATGTTGACTTCTATTCCTAGCTCCGATACCACTTGTAGGATCGATTTCACCCTAGAGGGGGGGTGAATAGGGTGATAGTGTAAATTATAAAAATTAATCGCTGAAGCTTATCAATTGATTTCAATTCAGATCACAGAATAGCGGCACAGATATCGCAGAATATAAAATAACAGAATAAAACAGAACAACACAGAATTTACCCAGCTTCGGCAAAACCCTGCCTACGTGCTTTCCCCAAGGTTTCTACTAGAAATTAGATAGTCCCTCGCTTACACACGTAAACTCGCTATACCCGTTATTGACTAATCTAACTCTACGCTCAAAACCTTGCCACAACTCAACTACCGAGTTGCGAATTCTCAAGCTACGCCACGTAGCTTGTCCCCTAGTCACACGACTAGAAATTAAAATGGTTTAAAAAGAAAATACAAAACAAAACAAATTAAAACAAAAATAGCCCTAATTTAAAACAATTAAGCCCAAAATAACCGGCCCACTAATTAAAAGAATGTGTCCCCCTTTTCTCCCTTTTATTTTATCGGCCCGGTTCCTTTTTTGCTTGAGTATAATGGCGACCGTTCCTTTTGCAAAATTGGGTCTTTCGTTCTTGATGTCGTGCTCTTAAATTAGGGTTTTAAATTGAAGTCGCTGCCTTTGTTGGTTGATTGCAATCACTGTTTCTCTGATTTGCTTCGGCAATCGACCGTATCTTCGATTTGAACACGACTTCTTGTATTTGATTGAGTTCGATTGCAAATTGGTATGTGATTTTTTTTATTGCTTTTAGTTAATATTCTTGAACTCAATCAATAGATTTGCCGATGACGATTTCCTTATATAGGGTTCGTAACCCTATATTTGCGTTCGTACAATTATATTTGAATTTGTCAAACGATTTTTTCTTGCCGCTTGATGATGCTTGAACGATTATGATCTCTCTGACTTTGTCACTTCGTATATATTTTGTGATGCTTGCTTACTTGATTTTCACGGCATCAATTTTCTTTGACTTCGGTATCCTTTGTTGGCCACGGTTCGATTTTTGACTTTGTGATGAAGTTTGACTCATTCATCATTGACTGTGACGATTTTTGGCTTTGGCTTGATGCTGAATAATGTTTGACTTCGACTTGGTTTTTGACTTGTTTCAACTTATCCACGGTTTCAGCTCCGATCATATTTCTGTTGATTTTCAGTTGCACTGGGTCATTTTGTATTTGCATTTGTTATTTCTGGAGCTCGATTTGCACTTGCTCACTGCTTGATGGTCTTGTGACTCTTGCTATGCCTTTGTGTATTTTTCTATATTCAGTTGAGTTGATTGTTGCATTTGTTTACTTCTGCAATTGTGTTTATTTGGGCTGATCATTTGTATACATACATTCTTGTATGTATATATGTGTATGGTCACTTGTGTATTGCCTTTCTGAACTGTGCACATTGTTGCATGGTTCTCTGACCTTGTTGCCTCATAAACTTGGTTTAGAGCTGTGTTGATTTGAATTGTTGCATGGTTCATTGGGCTGCATACATGTTGTAAGTGATTTGTGCTTAGTTGCATCACTGGTATTTGGGGCTGCTGTGTATTGTTCATGACTGTTTCATGCAGTTCATTGTGTAGCCTTGGTTTTTGTTGTTTGTATGTGTGATACTTTGGACCTATTGCCTTCAGTTGCTTGTCGAATTTGCATGCATATATCTGGTACTTGTTCATGTTGGTTTAGTTGGTTTTCTTCTGGTTTGTTCACTTCAGTCAGTGCTTGTGACATCCATGTTGCAACTGGTTTTGACTTTGAATGCATCTGTGCATATCACTGTTGCATTTCTGGTCTTTGCATCCGTTCATGTTGATTTTTTGAAATTTCACTTGAGTTGAATCCAGTTTCAAAAACTCGAGTTTGACCTTGTGCTTGAGTTGTATTTTTGAATGTTATTGCACGTGAGTTGAACCCGGTTTATCATTTAGGTTTGACCTGTGCTCGCCTGTCCCTGTAAATCAATCAAGTGTATATATATATCGGCGTGCACGGCCTTGTGGCATATACAGTAATACACTGTGTATGTCACAAGTTGTTCGTGTATGATGAATTCAAATATAAATGATGACGAACAACCCAAATAACTGAGGCAAAAATAATTTTCAAAAACCATATTTTATTTTATATTGCAAAAATATTTCTTTTTCAATTTTACTGCGTTAGTGAATATTTTTGCAGATTTCTCAGATGCTGGATTCAAACTGGAATGCAGTTGAAGATAAATACGAGTGTGAGTGATATGTAGTGAGGTGATGATATGTAAAATAGTGATGTAATTGAATTTGTATCAAAGTTGTATAGTGAATAGTGAGAGCTTGAATTTGTATACTATTCAAAATTGTAATAATATTTGTTTGAATAGAATATTCGTTTGAATTCAAATTCTGTGTTATTTATTTTATTAAGCAAATATTTATTTAATCTGTGAAAAATAAAATAGTATATTATCAAATACATTTAAACGAATGTATATATGTTTATTATCATCAAACAAAAATCATATAAGCGCATATTCAACAAGAAGATGTGATAAATGCTAGATATATGCAAAAATCCCGAGAGCTTCTCCGACGGAACTCACACAAATGGTTAGTCCCTGGCCATTTGCTATGTGGGGAATTGACTTAGTTGGTTCTTTACCCATAGCCAAAGTTTGAGCAAAATATGCAATAGTTGCGGTCGACTACTTCACCAAATGTGCAGAAGCAGAGCCTCTGGCCACGATAACCACCAAGAAGGTTATTAACTTCATCGTACGAAATATCATATGCCGCTTCGGCCTTCCACGGACCATCATTACAGACAATGGGACTCAATTTGAAAGCAAGGAGTTTAAAGAATTTTGTCAGAAATATGGCATTGAAAAGAAGTTTGCAGCGGTTGCTCACCCGAAGGCCAACGGACAAGTGGAAGCCGTAAAGAAGATAATCAAGTCCATATTGAAAAAAACGTCTGGAAAAGGCTAGAGGTAGGTGGGTGGATGAACTTCCAACAACACTTTGGGCCTACAAGACCACGCACAAGACCACGACTGGCCACACTCCATTCGTGTTCGCATATGGAACGGAAGCTGTCATACCCGTGGAACTTGAAGTTCCATCACATCGGGTAACTCATTACGACCCCGAGTCAAACTAGAATCTTTTATTGGAATCATTGGACTTCATTGACGAAAAACGCGAAGAAGCCAACTTGAAAGCGGCGGCATACAGACATAGATTCGCAAAATATTATAACAAAAAGGTCCGACCAAGAATTTTTAGTGCGGGAGACCTCGTTTTGAAACGAGTTTTTCCGATCCCATCTCGTATGAATCCCGCATGGGAGGGTCCATACGTCATCGAACGGAAGCTTGGAGAAGGAACTTTCAAGCTATAGACCGTCGATGGTGCGACGCTTCCCCGAGCATGGAACAGCGAGCACTTGCGGCATTATTATACTTAGTCTATTTCTTTCATGTATTAGCTGCATTTATTTCCAGTATGCTTTTATTTCTAGTTTTTGACATGTAGTAAGACAATTCAACTTGCTATCGTTAATAAAGGCACGAAGCCATCTTTTCCATAAATGACCAATGTTTCTGCATATAATGATCCTATGATAGGAAAACGAAACCGTATTATTCTGGCTGACGTACGAACGAGTACAAACGATTTCAAATCTCCAAGTCCACAGAGTGCGGACTGGAGTACTCTAAGTCCCCGGAGTGCAGACTCGAGTATAAACGATTCCAAATCTCCAAGTCCCCAGAGTGCGGACTGGAGTACTCTATGTCCCCGGAGTGCGGACTCGAGTATAAAAGATTCTAAATCTCCAAGTCCCCTGAGTGCGAACTGGAGTACTCTAAGTCCCAGGAGTGCGGACTCGAGTATAAACGATGCCAAATCTCCAAGTCCCTGGAGTGCGGACTAGAGTACTCTAAGTCCCCGAAGTGCGGACTCGAGTATAAACGATTCCAAATCTCCAAATCCCCGGAGTGCAGACTGGAGTACTCTAAGTCCCTAGAGTGCGGATTCAAGTATAAATGATTCCAAATCTCTAAGTCCCCGGAGTGCGGACTGGAGTACTCTAAGTCCCCGGAGTGCGGACTCGGGTACAAACGACTCCAAATCTCCCAGTCCCGGAGTGCGGACTGGAGTACTCTAAGTCCCCGGAGTGCGGACTCGAGTATAAATGATTCCAAATCTCCAAGTCCCCGGAGTGCGGACTGGAGTACTCTAAGTCCCCGAAGTGTGGACTCGAGTATAAATTATTCCAAATCTCCAAGTCCCCGGAGTGCGGCTAGAGTACTCTAAGTCCCCGGAGTGCGGACTCGAGTAGAAACGATTCCAAATCTCCAAGTCCCCGGAGTGCGGACTGGAGTACTCTAAATCCTCGGAGTGCAGACTCGAGTACAAACGATTCCAAATCTCTAAGTCCCCGAAGTGTGGGCTGGAGTACTCTAAGTCCCCGGAGTGCGGACTCGAGTATAAACGATTCCAAATCTCCAAGTCCCCAGAGTGCGGACTAGAGTACTCTATGTCCCCGGAGTGCGGACACGACTATAAACGATTCCAAATCTCCAAGTCCCCGGAGTGCGGGCTGGAGTACTCTAAGTCCCCGTAGTGCGAACTCGAGTACAAACGATTCAAAATCTCCAAGTCCCCAGAGTGCGGATTGGAGTACTCTAAGTCCCCGGAGTACGGACTGGAGTACTCTAAGTCCTCGGAGTGCGGACTCGAGTATAAATGATTCCAAATCTCCAAGTCCCCGGAGTGCGGACTGGAGTACTCTAATTTCCCGAAGTGCGGACTCGAGTATAAACGATTCCAAATCTCCAAGTCCCCGGAGTGCAGACTGGAGTACTCTAAGACCACGAAGTGTGGACTCGAGTATAAACGATTCCAAATGTCCAAGTCCCCGGAGTGCGGACTCGAGTACTCTAAGTCCCCGAAGTGCGTACTCGAGTACAAACGATTCCAAATCTTTAAGTCCCCGGAATGCGGACTGGAGTACTCTGAGTCCCCAAAGTGCGGACTAGAGTATAAACGACTTAAATCTCCAAGTCCACAGAGTGCGGGCTGGAGTACCATAAGTCCTCGATGTGCGGACTAGAAAATATTCTAAGTGCTTGAAACGCGGAAGTAAAAGCAGATAGCTCTCAAAGAATTTTCGAGTTATATGAAGATGAACCGAGAGGTCTAATCTATTCACAACAGCTTGGATTTGAATCACAAAGAAAATTGAACGATAAGAGCCATGGAAAGACAGAAAAACTAAGTTTTATTCATCGAAGATAATTTTCCATTACAACTCCTTCGAAGCTCGGAATCAAAAGTTTATTTACACAAACTAAGAAAACAAAATTACTTGCCTAATCTAAACTGACTCTCGTTGAACGAGAGTAATGATTACTTCTTTTGCTTCTTCGCCTTCTTCACCTCCGTTGTCTTCTCAGATGACTCCTCCCCTCCGCGTTTGCCCTTGGTACCCTTCTTTGATGGAGGAGTGACAGCCGAAAAAGTATGAGGGACATCCATGGGTTTAGACCTGCCAAGGAGAACGATCTTCAGCGGCTTATTCAAAGGGTCGTCGGGGTCCACGATTTGAGGTTCGACCTTAATCTTGGTCATTTCTCTCTTCTCCTTCTCCAGCCACTCCTTTATACTCAGCTCAGATGTGTGCTCGAAGGCACCTGTGATCTCTACTTCGTAACTCCCCTCGATGGGAGAAGAAGTCTCAGATTTGTCTTCATCTAGCACCCCAATCACTTGAGCATCTGGCCCGGGAGCTTCTCCTGCCTGACTGGCCTCAACTATCTTTTCATCCACCTCCTTGGTGACATCGCTCCATGGAGTGGGGCCGGGATTAGAACGACCTGTGCGAAAGCATGAAAAACAAGCATTAGAATACAATGGTCCTTCCTAAAGAATGACAACATTTGAAATCTTAAAGCGAAGAGTTATCTACCAGGTTCCGGCAGGCTCTCAACCGTCAAGGGGGTCTCGCCCTCTGGAATGGGAGACAAAATATGGACACCAAGGCCAGGGTCCTTTGGATTGTAACCAATATGCTGCTCGAATGGATCGAGTATCGGCCGATCGAATAGGCGCGTGAGCTGGAGGCACGACCCCGGATGGACCAGTAATAACTTCTTTCCCTTTCTGCGAGTGGGAGCCTTTGCAATCGATAGCTTTGGCCGCCGACAAGTCCGAAGGCTCGTTTACCTTGAGATATTCTTTTATTAATGCCCCCTCATCAATCTCTTCGGTGATGTGCTCGGCCTTCCTGATTTCTATCAAAGGCTCCCATGCCTCGGCTAAAGATTCAAGATAGCCCTCGCCCAAAAAATTCAAGTCTCGATGCATGAGAACACGGGCGTTGAACTCAGCAATTTACAGGTCAAACATGCTTTTGACCTCTTCCCTGCCCTCTTCTCTAGCCGCCTCGAGATGCAAATCGATATCCACGGATGCTATATTCTTGCCCTCTTCTCGGGCTTCACTCTTTATCGCCTCAAACTGGGAAAGCTCGGCCTCAAGTTTTTCCTTTAAGAGTCGAGTAGTAATGATTTCATCACAGTACCGTTATGACTCTTCTTAAGCGGCCGTTTTCTCTTCCCTCTGCCTGCGGAGCTGCTCCTCAAGTTCTTTGACACGGAGGCTGAGTGTATCCTTCTACTTCTGAACTGAGTCCTTCTCTAGAGCCAAGGCCCCATATCGTTGAACCGCCTCGTCAAGTTCTTTCTTATGAGTTGACTCTAGACGAGCAACGACCTCAGCAGTGTCCTTAGCGTTCTGATGGGCGACCTCGAGCTCAGACTTGTAAGTGGCAATTTCTTCGTCCTGAGCTTCAATGATATCCTTTTCGTGGATAGCCTCAAGCATCAAGCGGTCGATTTTATGCCAGCGCTCCACGGAAACTTCAGAAAGTTTTTCAGCTAGATGAACAAACGCGTCATGTTGAACATAGACGTCATTTGTACAGGCAAGGGCGCTCTATTTGGCATATCTGGGAATAGGGTGAATCGCCGGGAGGAATTTCAGGCCATCGAAGCAGATTTTCGAAAATTTACCTTTAAGCTCGGCCAGCCTCTTTGATATTGTTGGGTCCGTTGTAGGAGCGAGAGGAGACGGCTTTGAAAGTTCGCCCCTCCTGTAAGAATCTCGGGACTGTCGAGTGGAAGAGGAGTTGGAGTGTTGGTCCCGGGGAGCATCAGGTTGCGATCTCTCATGGACAAGCTTGTCTTTAGTTTGGTCCGCGTGAGAAGAGGTATCCTGGTGGTATTTTGGCTGATAATAAGTTTTCCTCCAAGATAACGAGTCCCGAGAATGATAGTCTTTATCGTCGTCACCATCCCTATCTCGACGTCTTCCGAAACCCGAGTCCCATCCAGAGTGGTGAAGAACAGACGAGCCACGAAGGCGATCGAATCCATGTGAACGCCCCATACCACCTGTATAGAATTCAAATAACAGCGAATTAGCAAAGAGTAGTGTGACGACAAAAGTCTAAGTGAAAATTGAAGTGCAAGTGTTCATGTGTGTCCTAGTGTTTCCCCTCAACGGACCAGTCGCTTTGCTAATAGGAGTTTTCTCTCCCTAACTCTGGGTTGGAGCGCCCGCGTCATCTCTGATGGGCGAATGAAGTTTGAATGCCTCCGGATTGTCAAAGTCATAATTGAGCAGATCATCCGAAATGGAGAGGTTTGATAAGCCCTTTAAAGAACTTTCTACATGCTGCGAAGAAGCCTCTTTCTCCGTCGGAATAAGCGTAACTTTCGAAGTTTCGCCAACCTTCTCCTTTCTGATCTTGTACGTCAATCCCTTTTTCCTCTGTGAAGGAGAAGATGACGTTTCGATATCGTTCACTTCAACTATAGGATCATGGGCTAGACCCAAATTCTCACCTTGTGCTTCGGGTGTTTCACCTCCTTGATTTCACCCTCTTCTTGTACATCAGGGGTGTGGCGTGCTGACGACTCAGCTAATTTTTTCCCTTTGCCAGAGACCGGCCTGGGTACAGTAATGCCTTCGGGAAGACTTACCCGGCGACCTTCTGCTAACAATCCAAACCTCGATAGTCACTCATTTGAGATAAGAGTTTGGATGTCTCATTCTTCGACGGGAAGAGCTCTAATAGCTTCAACGGCCTCAGAATATCCACGACCGTCGGGACGTGGATTGATACCTGAGAAGATGAAACAAGAGTTAGAATAGGCATAGCTTCGACCAAAACATGAGTATCGTTCCAAGAAGAAGACTTATTTCCTTCGACCCATCTCCTCGCGAACCAGGGGGCAACGCACATAGAACCATTCATGTTTGTATAGGGAAAACTTGCTCCATGCCCCGGTTAAAATTTGGCACCTGTGATGCGGCTCGAGGAACAAAAAGGAGGGGTTATCTCTCTGATTCTTGATCATATAAATATATCTGATGTCGCCAGGAGTGGGAGGCCTTGAGAAGACGGTCATGAAGAGAATGTATTACAACTGCAATGGGGCGATGTCGATGCATTGCAGCACATCCCGAAGAAACAAATTGAACGGTGGCACACTACCAACCCAGCACATGAATTTATTGCATGTTGTGTATCCGACTAGGGGGAAGTGTGGCCGGTCGTACCCCGATGGAACCAGCACGTTGTCAAAAGGTATTACATGGATGGCGCATACTTGCCGGAGCGCAACTTCATTGATTTTTGAAGCCTATGAATCGACAGGGTTGTCCAAGAAAATTGATGCCACCAGGGCCTTGGGGGCCAAGTTATGTGTAGGGGAGGTTGATGGATTTGAAACATCTGCAACTTCCTGTCAAGAGGATGGTCTCGGTCTGTCAGAGATCGTGGCGGAGCTGGATTTTTTAGACATCTTTAATAAATAGTGAATTCGGCTAAGCACCTAATTGTGAACTATACATGAAAAACATTCGACGTTAGAATTAACAACACAAATATTCCCTCCATGTGGTGTGCGAACTAGTGCGGTCAATCGTATATAAGTGCTGAAAAATTGAAAGTCACAGAGTTAATAACATAAAATTGAGCTTCGAGTCATCGCCTTCGAAGACCGTCATCGCTGGCCATCTCCAAAAGCCTGCCATATGGTGTTTACAGTTTCGAATTCAAAAAATGTTAGAAGAAGTTATCCGGTTGTGTCAATTTAAGTTCAGGTTTATGCCTGCTGAAATTAGGGGGTTACTAGTCCAAATCAGTTCGATATACTAGTATGCTGGAGTTTCTGTCCCTGTCTTGTTATGTGATTAGACAAGGCAATTGTTTGATCGGCCTAAGTATGGTTCGGCACTTATGATTGTTAGACCTAAGTATGGTTCGACATTTATGTTTATTCGACCTAAGTATGGTTCGACATTTATGTTTATTCGGCCTAAGTATTGTTCGGCTGAAATATGGGTCGGCATCCATTATCGTTCGACCTAAAGATTGTTAGGCCTAACAGTCGACCGGGCAAACTATCGTTCGGCCTAAATAACGTCCGGCCTAAGTTCTGCCGGGACAAAGTAACGTTCGGCATCCCAACTAACTCATGCTCCCTCCCTAACCTTCCATCCCACCGTTCGAAATGTGATGAGTCACACCGAACCAAAATTACGCCGAACTCCAATGCTCGGCGCTTACTCTCTTCCACCGTCCATGCCGAACAACGAGGGCCGAGTGCTCGGCAAATAATGCTAGACCATGCCGCTCAGCATCCCAACTATCTCCTGCTCCTCCTCTATTCTTTCTTCCTCCAATCTCGTTCGGCATAAGGTAACTATGCCAAACCACAACACGTCTCCCCACAGCTTCCTAATAAGCTCGTCTCTAATCACTCCTCCTTTCCCCCTCATCATTTAACTCTAAAAACTCTTAAACCACCTCAATCAAGACTCGAATCAATCTACGAACTTGAGCATAAAAACTTTTTTAGTTATGGGAAAGGATTTAGGTAGAAGAATCGGTACCTAGTTAGAAGGTCGAAGCTTGGAAAGGGTTCGATAGATCTGTGAAGGCTGCTAGCTGGTGAGGTTGGAAAGTACAAGGTAGCAGAGGTAGAAAGTGGAAAGAGAAGGAGGAGGAAGACGCGGGCCTTTATAGGGAAGAAGAAGAAGGCGAAACGATGATAACTGGTAGAACCGGTTAAAGCCACCTCGTTCGGCATCAACTTGTTCGGCATACGAGGGATGTTCGGCTTCGGTTATATCATTCGACCTCGGCTACCTTGTATGGCACACACCTCCACAAATGGTATTCACAAGAGAGCAATCCCCAAGAGTGATGGGCCAAGGTTCGAAGCGGAGCATGGGGGATACGTAATTCAAAGCGTACTACGTTCGGTCATGTAATACACTTTGGGGGGCAAGTGTTTCCTGGAGACTTGACCAGGCAACTTAGTACTCGGCTAAAGACTTCGTTCGGTCAAGATATCACTCGGCATCCAGGAGCAATCGGCCAAAGGTATTGTTCGGCTAAAGACTTCGTTCGGTCAAGATATCACTCGGCATCCAGGAGCAATCGGCCAAAGGCATCGTTCGGCTAAAGACTCTGTTCGGTCAAGATAACGTTCGGCATCCAGGAGCGATCGGCCAAAGGCATCGTTCGGCTAAAGACTTCGTTCGGTCAAGATATCACTCGACATCCAGGAGCGATCGGCCAAAGGCATCGTTCGGCTAAAGACTCTGTTCAGTCAAGATATCGTTTGGCATCCAGGAGCGTTTGGCTAAAGGCTTCGTTCGGTCAAGATATCGCTCGGCATCCAGGAGCGTTCAGCCAAACGCCTCGTACGGCATACCAAGGACATCCGGCATTCAAAGATGGCTCGGCATTATCCCCAGCATGACCGGCTTCGATTGTTTCTCGGTCTACTATTCCTACGCAACAAACGCACCGTTTGGCATGAAGAGGATGGTTCGGCATTTGGCCATTCGGCCTTCTCAGTTTGGCACACAGAGACCATTCCATTTGGGCCGAGGAATTCAGCTACCAGGCCCATCAGGGAAGTCCAACCCACCTCTGTCTATAAATAGGGAGGCTGGGGCACACTAAAAAGGGATCTTCTTCCAAGAACACTGGGGAGACTCTGCCATTTTTTATACTCTCGTCTTCTTCATTCAAACTTGTATTCAAGCGATTGATTTACAGATTGTATCTGTAATCAAGTAATGGAGAAAGCAATAAAGATTAACCTCAAAGTGGACGTAGGCAATTACGCCGAACCACTATAAATTTGGTGTTCTAGTTCTTTGCATTTAAATTTATACTCTGTTCTCTATTTTAATTTACTTTCTTCATTAATATCTCTACACAATCTTTCTAAAGGTGTTAGTGGCCAATTTTGGTGCTAACAAAAACAAAGCAAAACAAGCTTAGAAAGAAAGAAATAAAAAAGGTGGAAGCGTCTCTTTCTACTGTAGACTTGCACCACAATGATGATAATAAAAACAGAGAATTTTGGTTATTTTTTTCTTTGTTCGGATGTTCCCATATGTTTTTTGCTGATTATTTGAAATAATATAACTTTTTAGGCTATCAGTTATACTGCATATACCTAATTAAGTCTGTGCACTTCAGATGAAAGCAAAATGTTTCCAAAAGGAGATAAGAAATCACCTTCTATAAATTAACACATGTTCACAAGTTTTCAACTTCAGCTCTTTATTATGTGATAATACCTCCTTTAATAGTATTGTGCTAAAATTTTGAAAGAATTGATTTTGTATTAACTTACGAACCTTATTAGTTAGAACCTATAGTCCACAATCTTTAGTTTCAAACTTGCTCGTTTCCTCTTTACATGTGGTCCTCAATACTAGTTCCAAATATACAAAATTCCAAAACAATAGGTTTTTAACGTTTTGCTCTATGAGCTTATAATGACAAGTTTAAAAAAAAGCAAGACTACTTCAGTCAAGCTCATCCATTTAGATTCAATACATTTTAACAACGCTGTTAAGTAAGAGTGCTCCTTTAAAATCGGCTGGAAGTTTGTTGGCATCTCGTAATCATCCACGCTACAGTCAAGCATTTGGGTGAACGTCGTACAATGCACCAATCAGAAATTTGTATGTCTTTTTTGTAAAAAAAAAGTTGACTTGCTTCAGACGCACGAATGACAGGCTCATCATACTCTCCATCGCCGCTTTTAAATTTTTTTTAGATTCACAATCAACAAATTAGAGTCTGGATAAATCTTACAACTATGCATTTTGTCAGCAATATTAATCGACTCGCAGTAGAACACTACATGTGAAAATTCATAAAAACTAAATTCAATGATCTCCTCGATAATACCATATCAAGTAGTGTCATCATCTGTAGGATTCAAATCTTTTGCACTTACGATAAATGTTGTAATTACATCCATACAAACATCGCTATTTTGCATTGAAAGAGTGTTATCATAGGGCCAAGGGGAGAAAACATAACCATTGGTTCTATACTTAAGGTGAGTTTTGGCATCCCATGTTGGTCCACTAACGTAATACCATAATAGTGAGTCCATGCATTTTTCTCTCATTAATTGTTAAAATCATTTAAATAAGTTAAATATTGTTAAATTTATTATCTAACTATGATCTTTGTGGAATTTAACAAACCTTGTCGTGCAACCAATCAATGAATTTAGTTTGTACTGCTACTTTTATCCTTGTATGGAGCTTTTTTCTACTCCGTTGAGCATCTTCAAGTGATGATCGGTATTTGCTACAAATCAAAATGTAGTAGCTTAAGTAAGTATTGAAGTTACATCTTATACCTTGTAAAGAAAAATGCAAGCCTATAATAATCATCTCGGTCTACAATATCCATCCTAAAATGTATCCAACTTCCATTGAGTACACTGTGTTGAATTTTGGTGAAACTATATGAAAAAGTGAAGAGGTCAAAAATAGCTTGATAATGGTGAAAACGTCACGCGAATTGAAATTTGGATGCTCAAATTATCGTGATTTGAAGAAGCATGGGCTGAAAGTTATGCCAGACGTCTGACAAAAATCCTTAGATGTCTGACAGCAAGTTTAAAGCGGTCCGAGAATTGCAACAGAGATATAAGAGGTTATGACAGATGTTTGACACGGTGCAGTTTTGTTTATTCGGACCGGACTTTGTGTATTTTCTTGTAGGGATTCAAGGGGAAAATCAGATATTTATCAAGGAAGGATAATTCACTATATAAGCTATTTTCAGGATTTAAAGAGAGTGACTGCAAGTGTTTAATCAAGGGTTTTATCAACCATTATCGAGGGTTTAACAAAACCTAGTTTTCTTCAATTCACTTCTCCATAAATCCACTCTATTTGAATATTGATCATTGCAATCAATCTCTTTCTTCTTGTTGTTATTAATAAAGGTTATCTCTCAAAGTGAATGTGCACTAATAAGACGTTAGTAGAACCACTCTAAATCGGTATATGATTTACTTTATCGTTATTGCTTTGTCTCTCTATTGCTTGTTTGGTGATTGTGATCGGTTTTGGAATTGAATTGAGATTTGGATTGAGATATCGATGGGTTGTTTTTGCATTTCTTACCGTGATCTTGTTTTCCGCTGTGCTTTGGGGTTTTGATTTGAGTGGTCTCGAGTTAGAATTCCCATAACATTTGGTATCAGAGCTTTGGTGTTGGTAGATGGCTGTGGAAATGCCAGAATCAGGTAATACCTCAGATAGTCCCTCAATTGTTAGTCCAAGTGATGTAGTGTCGTATGTACGTGGATTATACGTGGCTTCGGGATCATAATTAGTTATAGACAAGTGGAATGGCGATAATGATTTCAAAAGGTGGCCATGGAAGATAATAGCGGTTCCTATAAGAAATCGAGTGCATCAGGTAGTATTTGATACACATTTGTTGTCGATGGACATCTCAAATGTTAAGAGTGAGGAGATGGAAGAGTGGGAATTCACTACACTTCAAATTTCTATAGGTGAGATCATTATCTTCGAAATAAGGGGTGAGACTACTGCTAAGGGTATATGGGACAAGTTGGAGGAGTTATATATGAAGAAGTCACTAACCAATTGTATGATCTTGTCGCGAACGTTCTTCACTTATAAGACGAAGGAGGGTACTTCACTAAAGGCGCACTTGAATATCTTTGATGATTTGTTAATGAAGATAAAGGCAGTATATTTGAAGATTGAGGAAGAATAAAAGGCGGCGATATTGTTGTATTTTTTACCAGGACGTTATACATGTTTCTCAAATAATTTGATCTATAGCCGGGATACTTTGACTCTAGATGATGTCAAAACGGGTCATTTAGTGGAAATTTGCGAGATCAAATGAAGGAATTGGGTGATGGAAGTAATGGTGCCAGTAGTGATCATGGTTTATTTATGGAGAAGGAGAGATATGAGAAGAAAGGGAACCGAGAACTTTCTAGATCAAGGAAGCTCGGTTGGATAGGAAAGTCAAAGGAAGGAAATGGCAAGTGCTTTATTTGTAAGAAACCTCGTCATTAAAAGAATGAGTGTCCGGATAAGGAGATGACAAAGAATGAAGTAGCATCTTCATCCACAGGGGTGGAGAGTGGAGTTGGTGAGGGAGACGTAGATGTGTTGACGGTAGTAGCATCAGATTTTTTAGGTAGCGAATGGGTGCTTGATTCGAGGGCGTTTTATCATATGATGCCGGATAAGAATTATTCTTCCTCTTATGTCGACAAAGAGGGAATTCAATTGTATGGGTAATGGTGTTGTTTGTAAGTCGAAGGGCATTGGTTTCGTGAAAATTCGGATGTTTGATGGAGTGGTTCATACTCTCACTAATGTACGCTATGTTCCTGGACTTCGAAAGTCTCCTATATCTTTGGGGTAGTTGGATTCTATAGGTTGTAAGATCACTATTAAGGGTGATAGCTTACGGGTTTCGAAGGCTACACTTGTGGTGATGAGGGTGCTAGGACCCATGGCATTTATTTACTTCAAGTTGTGACTTTAGAAGGTGAAACTTGTGTTGGAGTTGATGGTTCTCGTGGCTTTGATGCGACAAGATTATGGCATTTGAGGTTAGGTCATGTCTCGGAGAGGAGTTTGGATATTCTTCGAAAGAGGGAGATGATCGATGGACAAAGTTTCAACAAACTACAGTTTTGCAAGAAATCTGTCATAGGAATGCAAACTAAAGTATTATTCAGTGAAGGAAAACATGATTCTAGAAGGGTACTTGAATATGTTCACACGGATATTTGGGGACCAGCACCAGTAAATTCTTTGGGAGGAACTCGTTATTATATTTCCTTCATTGGTGATTTTTCTTGGAACGTATGAGTGTATGTAATGGAGACCAAGTCAGAGGCATTTGCAAAGTTCAAAGCGTGGAAAGCTCTTGTGGAGAATGAGAGTGGCAAGTCTTTGAAAGTTCTAAATTTTGACAATGGCAAAGAGTATGTTTCTGAAGAGTTCTTGGAGTTTTGCAAACGTCATGGTATTTGGAGGCATTTTACTACATTGGAAGATCCACATTCGAAGGGAGTTACGGAGAGGATGAACTATCTCTACTTGAGAAAGCTTGATGCTTGAGATTCACATCGGGTTTGTCCAAGGGATTTTGGGTCGAAGCTTTATCAACCATGGTGCATACTGTGAATCGAATTCCCTGCTCGGCTATTGGTAACAAAATTTTGAAAGAAGTGTTGAAGAGAAAGAGCATTGACTTGAGTTATTTTCATGTGTTTAGTAGTCCGGTTTATGTGCATGATCTGGGAAATGATAAGCTTGAGCCAATAGTTTTCAAGTGGATTTTTACTTGGTTATACAGACGGAGTAAAAGGCTATCGATACATAATCCAAAAACGAAGAAAGTTATTAATTCTTGTCATGTTACTTCTAATAAGTCGACATTGTTCAAGGAGAATGATAGCTTATCGGATGTTTCGGATTTGGTTTATGGTGAATCAAAGGGAAGGAAGTTATCCCCCCTTTCGTCCAAGGAGTAGAGTAGTTGGAGATGCTTGTGAGGAGAAAGGGGTTGATGTTACATCACATATCCATAAGGTGCCTCTAGTAGTGTTGGTGATGTACATGATTCTAGAGAGGATTCAGTTCAAGGTGGATACGAAAGGAGTTTAGGTGATGGTATTATAAATCAGGTGGGCCGTCGTGCTATAGGGCCATCGAATAGATATGGTGATAGGAACTATCTTAGCTTTTGTGATAATTTGGATTGTGCTCTTCATGTAGTCCAAGATGAGCCCATGGACCTTGAAGACGTCATGGAGTCGAGTGTTAGCATGAAGTGGATTTGTATCATGGAAGAAGAGATGCAATCGTCGATGAAGAATCAAACTTGGGATTTGGTTCCACTTCCTAAAGGAAATCGTATTATTGGATGCAAATAGATATACAAGGTGAATGACGATGGAAGATTCAAAGCTAGATTAGTGGCTAAGGGGTTTGCACAAAGAAAGAGAAAGGAGCACGATGAGATATTTGCACCAGTTGTGCGCCGTACTTCAATCGAGATATTACTTGCTATAATTGTTATTTATGACTTGGAGTTGAAGCGACTTTATGTGAAAACTGCGTTCCTGCATGGTGACTTGGATAAAGACATCTACTGGAGCAACCGAAAGGTTTTGTTGTAGATGGTAAGTCAAATTTTGTTACAAGTTAAAGAAATCATATATGGTTTAAAGCAATCACCTAGACAATGGTACAAGAGATTTGATCATTTTATGCTTGAAAATGGTTTTTGATAGAAGCATTAAAGATGCTAGTGTATATTTCAAGAGGTTGGAAAATGATTGGTAGGTGTATTTACTCTTATATTTAGACGACATGCTATTGCTTCTAAGGATACGAATGAAATCAACGAGTTAAAATAGAGTTTGAAATCGGAGTTCTAAATGAAGGATCTTGGAGAAGCATAGAAATAGAGAGGGGTCGAAAGCATTTTGAGTTAAAATTGACTCAAAAGTATTATAGAGAAAGTGCTTTGGCAGTTTAGCATGAAGAATGCAAAGGCATCAAATACACCTTTGTCTTTGCATATGAAGCATTCGAGCAAGGGATCGCCTATCTTTGAGAAAGATAAGGCTTATATGGAAAAAGTGTCACATGCTAGTGCGATTGAAAATTTAACGTATGTTATGGTGTGTACAAGGCCTGATATCGCAAATGTCGTCAAGATGGTTAGTCTGTATATGGCTAATCCGAGGAAATTGCATTGGGAAGCTATGAAGCTTATATTGAGATACCTTAGAGGTACATCATCTCATGGTCTTGTTTTTTATGGTAGTGAGGGGATGAATTGCAAGTTGGTTGGTTATTTTGATTCGAACTATGCTAGTGATGGGATCGGAGAAAGTCAACTTTCGAATATGTCTACACATTTGGTAGTACAACTATAAATTAGAGATCGAGATTGCAGACCGTAGTTACTTTATCCACTATGGAGGCAGAGTTAATGGTCATAGTGGAGGCGACAAAGGAGGCACTTTATTTGAGGCGATTGTTGTATGACTTAGGATTCAAGCAAGTAATATCAACGTTCGATGTGATAGCCAAAGTGTTGTTCACTTAGCGAAGAATTTAGCGTTTAGCTCACGGACTAAGCATATTGAAATGGGAGAATCATTTTTAGTAGCCATGGATGAAAATAAGCAAGTGTATCTTTGGAAAGTGCACACAAAGGATAACGGAGTGGATATGTTCACTAAGGCATTACCGGTTGGGAATTTCAAGCATTACTCAAACTTGACTCGCTTGTTGAAATGCTTAGTTCCACGAGGTGACATGGTTGAGGAAGGAGCTTGGTTATGGATGTGGAAGAGTATCAGTGAGAGATTGTGGTTCAATCTTCTTGGTGAGTAGTAGTTTACACTCCTTGGTGCGTTTGTCTTTTGGTGAGACATTATGGATTTGGGTGCTTTCAGCACTTCGTTAGCGGGTGGGGGCTTTTCCTGAGCTCGTTGATGGAGTGCAATGGGCGGTGGCTTTGCCGAAGCTCATTGAGAAAGCAAACAAGCTTATTTAGTTGAAGTTGGAAGTGGTGATAGTTTGGCACTATCGGTTCTTCGTATTGGAGATGGATACAGTTTCAAGGTGGAGTGTTGAATTTTGGCAACACTATACGGAAAATTGAAGATGCCAAAAATAGCTTGATAATGGTGAAAATGACGCGCGATTCGAAGCTCGGATGCTCAAGTTATCATGATTTGAAGATGCATAGGCTGAAAGTTGTGTCAAACGTTTGACAAAAATCCTTAAACGTCTGATAGCAAGCTTACTGTAGCTTGAGAATCGCAACAGATCTCAAAGGTTGTGATAAACGTCTGACGCGATGCATTTTTATTTTTTTAATCCTGAAATTTGTGTAGTTGCTTATAGGGCTTCAAGGGGCAAATTTGGTATTTGTCAAGGAAGGATGGTTCATTATATAAGCTATTTTCAGGATTCAGTGCGAGCGACTACAAGGATTTTATCCTCCATTATCTAGAGTTTAGCGAAACCTAGTTTTCTTCAATTCTCTTTTCCATAAATCTATTCTATTTGAATATTGATCATTGTAATGAATGTTTTGTGCTCTTCTCATTGGTATTAATAAAGGCTCTCTGTTAAAGTGGATGTACACTAACTAGACGTTAATGGAACAAATATAAATTGGTGTGTGATTATTTTTTTTATCGTTATTGGTTTGTTCTCTATTGATTGTTTGGTGATTGTGATCGGTTTTGGAATTGAATTAAGAATTGGATTGAGATATCGATTGGTTTTTTTTTCACTTTTTACCACGATCTCGTTTTCCGCTATGCTTTGGGGTTTTGATTTGAGTGGTCTCGAGCTAGAATTCCTGTGATATCCTGGAATTTCAAAGAATTTAAAATGTGATAATCTCCTTATTTAAATGATTTAAAATTGATAAAATTGTAATTTTCAAATATAATAACAATGATAATTAATAATGTGACGATTTTAAATATAGTTATAAATAGATTTTTAAATGGAATAATTATTTTCGAATTTAATTGGTGTTGCTTTATAAATAGATTTTTAAAATAAAGTTATTATTTTCAAATTTTAATTTGTGTTTGTTTAAAAATAATATATATTTAAGTTGATTTTAAATTAGATTTAAAATTGAATTTGAATTTGAATTTAGATTTAGATTTAAATTTGAATTTAAATGGATATATATCTTGGAAATTATTTTGGATATAAAATATATGAATGAATTTTTATTTAAAATAAGATTTGTTTTGTTTTTAAAAAGGAATTTATTAATATAAATTAAGATAGTGTTTATTAAATTGTAAAATAAATACAAAAGGTTCATATTAACATTTTAAAATGGATTAAATATATTTTTATGATTTTATTTTAATTGTCTTTTAAAAGTTTTATGTATATATAAATTTAGAAAGCATTTATTAATTCACAAATGTATTCGTTAATTAGTAAAATTTCATATAATAGTTTTTAATATCATTTTAAAATAAATAAAATGAAATAATTACAAGTGTTGATTTATTAGAGCTTGTAAATACATGTGTTGTTTGATTGAAGAATTGTATGACAAGTGTTAACATTTGAAAACAAGTGTCATAATTAATTTTTGTTTTCTTTAATTATAAATAAATAAATCCTAAAATACATTATATAAACTTGCATCTTCTTTTCTTGTCTCTTTTCTTATTTTCATTTCTAAGTAACAAAGAAACTTCATCTGAAATATTTTTCCAAAACCAGAAAATTCTTGAATCAAAACCCTAAAAAAACCTTTCTCATACTCAAATCAAACTCAAGCCCTGTAACTCAAATCGGTAAAATTTCCTCAAACCAAAATCCGCCTCTGTTTCAAATTTTTTCAAATCAAAAAGCCTGGAAGTGTTAAGCCTTAAACCATTTCCAAATCTAAAGCTTCAACCCAGAAACAATTCAACCCTTTAAATTATTCCCTCCTCAAACCTGTAAACATTCTTTCAAATCAAAAAGCCAAGCCTGTAATAGATTTTCAAATGCAAACCTGATGTACAATGTCAAGCAACATTATGAAGTTCTAGTGTTTAAATCAAAAGCTTTTCAGTTTTAAAAAGCCTCAGCAATTCAAAAGTCTCCAGCCTCAAAATCCAGGCAATACAGTTTTCAAAGCTTCCTAGTAAAATCAAGCCTCTGCCTTTTAATCTATGAGTAAACAATTTAAATCAAAAGATAAGTTGATATATATCTATTTTCTTGTGAAATCTGAGATGAATGTGACTTTTTTTGTGCATATATATGAGTTATCTCTATGTTTATGAATGTTTGTAAGTGTGCATGCCTGATTGTATTTAAAATCATCTCTGTTCTTGGTTCAGAACATAGAAGTTTGATCAAAAATCCAAAATCTAATCTTTTGTTCTTTGTTAGGCTTAAAGATTCAAACATAATATGTTTGTTTAATTATAAATTAAAGTTTAAAATTTAATTCTAGTAAAATAAGTTTGAAATATTTCTGGAATCAAGATAGTACAAATGAAAATGTAAATGCATGTTAAAATCAAGTGTTATAAATTGTTGATCAAATTACATAACTTAAAACCTCTTTGTAAAATAAGATTTTTAAGATAGAAATCATACATTTTATTTTAGGATCTAGTGTGAAATCTTAAGTTAACCAGCGAAGGGTTTTGAGTGATCTCTGGTGATCGACAGTTGTTGAGGGGTCGGGTTTCGTCTGGAGGTGGAAGGGTGCACGGCGAGTCTAGGAAAAATAGCTGGAGGGGTTCTTGATCGCCGTGGCATCGACGGTGAAGAGATTTAGTTTTTAACCCTAATTTTGGTCGAGCTGGAAAATTGGATCACTACTTTCTCTCTAGTGCATCGAGTTCGATGGGACCAAGGTGGATGGGTTCTCGGCTGATTAGAGAGTTCGTGGCTAGAAGTGCAGCGACTCTAGTAGTCGGAGGTGAGTGTTCGAGGAAAATTCTGGCAAGGGTCTTGGGTTCCAGTTTCATCCTCTTGCTCGATTTTGATTGGAGGCTTATGCGAGCGATTCAAAGGTCAGGATCGAATGCCTGGATCGAATGTCTGGATGATGGTCGTTGTGTTGGAGATTACGAGGATGGTCATCGTCGTCGAAGTTGGCTGTGCAGGTGCACAGGGTAGGATTGATGTCTATTGTTTGTGTTGGGGTTTCAACTCGAAGGTGGGATCATGTTTTTGAGAATGTGACTCGGATTTATACTCGAGTGATTTATGGAAGTTAGGCCTGTAGGTTTTAAAACTTAAAAAAATAAACCTGTGACGCCCCACCTCTATACCCACACTTGCCAAGAACACTACGGTGTAGTGCTGTCAACTAGCACGGAGAATAAGGCTGTTGAGGAGCGACCATCCATGTAATTTCTTATCACATAGTGGCTATGAATAATCTTCGGAAACAAATATAGAAATAATCATAACACAAATCAGTCACAGACATCCATATCACAAGGGCGGAAGAAGATATGAATATATAACTAACACATGAAAGTGTACATCAGAGTAGTGGTCAGTAAGATCCACAATAATACAAAAGAATAGCAACACGTGCTATACAAAAGAATACAACTATGAGTCTATATCTCAAGTGCATACAACAAAAACTGCTAATCTAAACAGTTAGCCAAAAGTCAGAGTGATGAATCCCTGGGAAAAAGTCAAGCTGAAGCACTTGTAACATCTCGGTCTGACCCGAGTATTATTTAAGAAAATAATAAACGGATCAGTCTAGCTATAAATATCAGATGACATGATATAACATAAAAGATATGGCATAAACATAAAATATCCATAATGACATACCACTATAAGTATGTAAATAATGATCAACAGAAGATCAATCAATAAGAGATAATCAATATCATAAGAATCTTCTCAAAGATTCGGAAAGGGCATCATACCCCAAACTTGTACTCATGACAAGTCAATGACATAAATTCTAGAAATCAATGCAAGAAGTCCAGAAATCATAGAAAAGAGAAAGAGGCCTGTCACATGACGGTCCGAAGACCAAGGGGAGCTACCCCACATGTGTGAATGGAATCACACAGATTGAGGTCCAGACTAACCAAAAAGCAAAAAGGTATGTGTGAGTGGAATCACACAAGTGGCGTCTAGTCTAATCTCGCAACAAGAGACATCGCACAGTTGCTAGTCTAAATCATCAGAATGATCGTCATGATCAACGAGAAGTGTCAATTACACTAAGCTAGTAAATATAGAAGTTTAGCTTCATGTCCCATAACCACTTGCTTAACTTAAATATTTACGAACAAACTGTAAATCTTCACTAATAAAATCGTCATAAGAGGTTCAATCGAACAAGTCCAAGGATTAACCGACGAAGTGAACGCAAACGTTTCATACCACTTGTTTTACTAAGTCGTTTAATTAGATTTCTCATCCGAGTGAGGTAAAGGTTTGTATATACTAATAGATTGGAAAACGGTTTAAGAAAAGAGCTTTGTTATTAAAAATAGAGTTGAAATTGTTTGTTAAAAGAGTTTTGATATTTACTACTAGTATTGAAACCTTTATATTATAAAGTGACAAAACACAGAAGCAATTGTAGAAACAATCAGTCACAAAAATCGCATACGGAGATGTGAATAAAATCCAAGGAAATCAGCTCAATGTTTTTCAGATAAGATCCCCTACGGAGGGGGGGTCCAGGGGGTGTCAACCCCCCAAGGTGGGGGTGCGGGGGCAACGTCACCGCTTACGGGGTTCGACCTGCCCGGTCAGGTCGCGGGGGTCCAGAGGGCAGCGCCCCGTCCAAAACGGTACGACCTAGTGAAGACAAAATGAGGTCTAACGACCTAAGAGGAATAGGGTCGAGCGACCTAATGGTTGCGACCTAGGGGTCTAAGGGGTCAAACGACCTAGTGGTGTTCGCGACCTAACGATGACTCGCGACCCAACATGGCCGACCTAACAGAGCAACAGGACGAGCGACTTAACAAAGTGGCCGAGCGACCTAACTGGAGCAAGCGACCTAACTGGATAAGGGCCGAGCGACCTAACTGGATAAGGGCCGAGCGACCTAACATTCGAATGACCTACGACCTAAAACGCCGCGACCTAGCGACCTAAGGGGATAAGGGCCGAGCGACCTAACATTTGAACGACCTACGACCTAAAACGTCGCGACCTAGCGACCTAAGGGGATAAGGGCCGAGCGACCTAACATTCGAACGACCTATGACCTAAAACGTCGCGACCTAGCGACCTAAGCTCTAATACGAGCTACGAGCTAGCGACCTACGACCTAAGCTCTAATACGAGCTACGAGCTAGCGACCTACGACCTATGGTCAAATACGAAAAATCTGAAGGCCGTGACTTTTCCATGCGCGCGAGCTAATGATTCCGAGCGACCTAACCTGGGCAGAGCGACCTAAGCTCAGGAAATTCACCAAACAACTAAAAATTGGAGTTTTTCGCCAATCCAATCCAAACCAAATGCAAATGTGCATGCAAAAGTGATAAGAAATCATTCCCAACAGTCCAATATGATTATAGGCTAGAATTGTGAGATAAAAATCTCACCTTTGCACTAAAATTTATGAAGATGAAGCTTGAAAGCAAGGAGAAGCAATCCAAAGCTTGAATCCAATATCTTCTACTTGAATTTGGAGTTGAATGTTGGAGTTGCAATTGAATTTGAGCTTGGAGTTTTAATTTCCCATTCTCTTCACCATTAATGCCAAAGCTTGAGTTAGTTAGGAAATTTATGAAGAGTGAGGAGAAGAGGGTTGGAACTTGGGCTTAATAGGCTAAACTAACCCAAAGTCCAAAGCGGGAAAAGTTAGTGAAATTTCACTAACTCCAAACCTAACGATGTTTATACTTAAAAAGTTGTAAACGGCATTTCGAACTCAATGGAAGTGGTCTCGAGTCCTAATTTGACCGTTTGCAAAAAGTAGCTTTTCGGACCAAAATCCGATTAACGATTTAATATATAAATAAAATATTTAAATATAAACTCGATAAATATGCGGGTTGTTACAAAACCTAAGTTTTGAAATAAAGGGGAGAAAAGATTATTTGCTCGGGCTGGACCCGAGGGGTCTTTGGGTTTGACCCGAAGCAAAGGTGATGAGCAGTTTTAAAAATCAATCTGTGTTTAAAATTTAAATTTAAATCTAGTTTAAATTTCTTATTTAAACTTACTCTTTTTATAATTGTTTTCTTTAATTATTGATATAGAAGTTTTGAAAATTTGTTTAATTTAAATTTTGTAAAATTTAAAGTCATTTTAAAACTTAATTTAAAATGGAAGTTTAAGATTTTTTTATAAAAGCAAGTTTTAAAATACAAATTGAAATTAGTTTTTAAAGCTTCTGCTTGATTATGTTTTAAGTTATTTTAAAGGAAGTTATGTTTTGATTAACTTCAATTTATTAATTTAAATGATTATTTATTCTAAAACTTAATTAGTGATTTAATTAAGTAAAGATCAATTATGAAGATAAAATGTTTTAAAAATGTTAATGGTAATTAAGGTTTTTATAAGATAATGTTTTATCTTAAGATAATTAAGGTTCTAATGTCTTTAGATTAGTTAAGTTAATTAAGGAAATTAAGCATAATTAACTAATTTGATTAATTAATTATAAAGGATTAATTAAGTAATTAATTGATTTAATTAATGATTAAGGGTTATAAATTAATTAATTAAAGGTTAATTAATTGTAATTAAAGATTATTAATTAAATATTATTAACTAATGATGAGAGATTAACTAATTAAGTAATTAAGAATTAATTAATCAAGTAATTAAGATTGATTAATTTAGTAATTAGAGAGTTGTTAATTAAGTAATTAGAGATTACTTAATTAGTAATTAAGAAGTAATTAATGTGTAATTATGTTTTATTAATTAATAATTAGGTTTTATTAATACTTAAGGGATGATTAATTGATTATAAAGGTAATTAAGGATTAAACAAATGGTAATTAAGGACTGATTAACTGTTTAATCAACTGTTGATTAAGGATTAATTAATTTGTAATTAAGTTCGCTAATTAATAATTAAGTTTTATTAATTAATAATTAAGGGATAATTAATTAGTTAATTAACGATTAACTAATTAATTATAAGAGTAATTATGGATTAATTAATTTGTATTAAGAGACAGTGATTAATAATTAAGGTTATTGATCAATAGTTAATGGATAATTAATCAGTTAATTAAAGGTTAATTAATTGATTATAAAAGTAATTAAGGATTGATTACTTTGTATTAAAGGAGATTAATTAACAACTAAGGTTTATTAATTGATAGTTAAAGGATAATTAATCTGTGATTAGAGATTAATTAGTTGATTGATAAAGTAATTAAGAATAATTAATCAAGGATGATTAATTAAGGGAGTGATTAATTAAAGTGATGATTAATTTGTTTATAATTACCTAATGATTGATTAAAGTAGGATTAGGTGATCAATTCTTAAGTAATTAATTTAATTTAAGTTGATTAAATTAATTATAACATGGATTAATAATTCCTGTTTGTGGATGATTGTGTGTAGAATGTCTGAATTGGATGATATCTATTGGACGATATCTACTGGATGATATCTATTGGATGATATGTTGCGATATTATGTGGTGTGATATTGGATATATCAGTGATAAATGTGTGATATTTATCTATGTTAAATGCTGTGTGAATTCAAGTATTGAATTGAATTGAATTATTTCACTGTAAACAACTTGGCCTTTAAGATACGTTTGGATTTCGATGAGACCGGGATCGGGTATCAAATTTGATTATCTGAAAACCACATCGATCCAAGTTAAACGTTAGGTCGTGAATTCAAGTGAAGAGCAAGTTAAAGACTCGAAGTGTAAGAACTATTTATCGTTAAAACTCCGAGTGTGATTCCAATAGGATTATAACAGAGATAGTGCTTTTAGGTTCAAGATGGAGTTTCAAAGTGTAAGGGTTATTGTCGTTAACTCTGAGGTGATTCCAAAATGAGTGTAACGAGATAATGCCTTCGGTTTCATTCAAACCCGATACGAACTTGTATGGATTGAACGCTTTCAGAACATCGTCAGGTATATGATGAGCATTCTAAGATAGATGTGTTCTATAAAGGTAATCGTAGCCTCAAGCCTCATCAACCGGGAATGGCTAAAATAGGAGAGATGCAGCAAGGCTAAGTGAGTCGCACTCAAGTAGGACAAGAGTTTCCCCTATCTTGAGGTCCCTTTTTATTCGATTGTGTTGGCAGTTGGTCTGCAGCCAACTGCGGGGTTGTCTTGTTCATGACTGTTCAGTAAGGAATGATTCCGACCTTGTGTTGTAGGGGGTCGATAGTGATCCTCGGTATGTTGATCTTGGCCACATACTATGACGGGTGGTACCCAGTAGCCCTGCCATTGATGGAAACCCATTCTTCCTACGTGCCCTTACGGTTTTGATTGTATAACTCACTTTATGGCTAGTATGATGGAATTTAATCATGTAACAATTTCAGCTATTTCTTATTCATTTGAAAACCCTAGATCCTATTATAATATCACTGGATTTCCTATCAAATGTTTTGGTTAGTGTAAGGTAAAAACTTACCCATGTTTATGTGCGGGAAGTCTTACGTGATACCTTTTTTTCTCGAAAGGTTTAAAGTTAAACAGTTTAACCGTTTACTCACACCAGACCCATATCTGACCCGGGGTTTATTTCTGTTATTCTTAAATTCTTGGGTACTCAAATTTTTTATGAGTAGCCAAGTGATCAGGTTTTGGCTAGACAAATATTGGATAGCTTGGAGCAAGAGTCCAGATGTAGCTATATCTATCAATTTCCGCTGTGTTGAAGTCTTTGTCTGTTGTATTGGAATGTAATGGATTAGACAGATCTTTATAACTGTCTAATGTGAAATGTTATTGTAATATGTGTAACTCTGATGTATTGACTATGTAATACCTACGTGATATATAATATTTTACTCTGTTTCCATTGTGAGATTATAATATTGTTTTGTTCTTCCTTCTATCTATTCTATTTCTACCTCTTTCTTTCTTATTGATGATGTGTCTTTCTGTAGAATGAAAGGCGGGTCGTCATACGTCGTATCAGAGCATAGGTTGAGATTCTACCTAGGTTCTGGTGTGGTGTCTATCTTGAGAGCGCGTATTTGTAATTTTTATATAATTATGTACCTATTTAAATTTGTTGGGTATCTATTCGGGTTTCCAACATGAATTCTAGAAGAGTTTCATCTTTCTCTTTTTTTGGTTGACCGTCCTATCTTTGTATCAAACCTTATAGGCGGAGTAACTGAGTCAGATAAGATCTGTAGAGACTTTCTTATCTCCCCCTTAATTTTTCTGGTGACCCTTTATATTGGATTTCAAAGGAATTGATCTTATTCTGAGTATAAATTGGTTGGATTAGGTAAGGCTGTCTTGATTTTTGATGTGGAGATTGTTTCTTTGAAGACTGAGTTAGAAGGAATCGCAAAAGTGACTTGGGATGATTCTGGAGTTCATTTGAGTCATCTGTTGCTTGGAAGCGAGGCCTCCCCAGAAGGCATAGAGTCCATCAAGGTGGTTAGAGATTTTCCTGATGTTTTCAAGGAAGTGAAGGTCTGTCCTCATTGGGAGATAGAGTTTTGGATCGTCTTAGTTCCGAGAGCAGTGCTGATGTGCACGTAAATATGCATATTTTTACCACCATATTTATTCTATTTAAATTAAATAAATGATCATATTGGGTATTTTAACTTGTTTTAACCAAAATTCATATTAATTCCAAAATTTCACATATTTATCTTCGTATAAGGGCAAAATGGCCATTTGTGTGCGTATATTAATTTGAGAGAATTTAATTGGAAATTTCTATATTATTTTGTAGGGATTTAGCTTCTCATATTAGTGGGTTCATGAAGAAACATGCATGCACAAAATGGATATAAAGGAATGAAGATGGAAATAATTCAAAGTGAAGATCATGGAGGACCCCACCTACCCACCTACCTTGATGTACAAATTAAAGGCTAAAGCACATGCTTTTGGAGTTAATGGTTTCATGTACACTTAATGAGGGATTAAGACATGTTAATGATTACTTGGCCTCCACACTTCCTAAGGGGCATTTTGGGCATTCCCCAAAATATTAATTAGGGTTTCATACATGTATAAATACCCATATGTTTCATGTAATCCCTCTTCCCTTAGGCTATCTCTTCTCTTGGTCTCTCTTAGGCCTCCTTCTCCTTAGTTTAGTTTATATCAAATAAAAGAAAGCTCTCTTTCTCTTTTCATGGCTACTTAGCCATTTTTATTTTATGTAATTTTCTTTTCTTTTTATGCAATGTTAATTAGTGTTTCCTTTTACTTACATGTTCATTTCCTTTCATGCAGTAGTGTATATTTACTTTTATGCAAGTAGAATAGTTTTCTTTTCATTTTCTTTCATTTTCCTTTTCTTTTTCTCTCATGTTGCAAGCTACATTTGTTCATATGATGACAAATATGAGAGGCTAAACCCCTTCAATTTAGGGGTAATGAAGCTCTCTAATTAATGTAGCTTCAACATTTTGTCAATTCATGCTCTCTTTTTGTGCTTAATGATGATGATGGAAATGGTATACTAGTTGTTTTTGCTTTGAATTTTGATAGCCTATATCGTTGACACCAAATAGGCAATGCTTAAACAATTACTAACACTAATTGCCTCTTCATCAAAATATGATTATGGCAAAAGAAAGTGATTTGAAATTAAAATTTGATGGTCTATGTTTCTAATCAATAGTTAATAGGGCATACTTAAAATAGATTTCATTTTCATTTTCTTTGTCAAGTTTCATGAAAGTTAGTAAGTGTTTTTAGGGGTGTGTTATAGTTTGATGACTTATGTTGGCTAATTAATAGCTCAAATATGTCATACTTATGATAAACACATCAATTAAAACACTAATGACCATAAAAGAGAGATCATGATTTCATGTGTTGAACTACATGATCTAGAGAGTGGATTTATTCTCTAAATTTATATTTAACTCTCATATTTGCATTTCTTTTCTTTTTGTTAGTTATTTCATTTTCTCATTTTTTAGCTTAAATACACTCTCGACTTTGGTATAATTTGATTGAGTAGGAAATTTAAATCATCAATTCCCTGCGGATCGACCCGTATTCGCCACGTGCTACATTCGTACACCTTGCGCTTGCGGTTACTTTTAATTTAAATTCGTTCGACGGTTTTCTAAACCGATAGAATTTCCATCGACGAACAAGTGCCTGTTGTTCAGCCTAGTGGAAGGATGGCACTGAAGATGAGAGAAAAGTTGGTGTAGAAGACCCAAGATTTCTTTGAGGAGGCATTTTGTTTCTGATGACGGTATTTCTGTAGATCCAACCAGGGTGGCTACTATTCAAGAGTGGAAGCAACCGTAGTTTTCTTAGTTTGGCAGGGTTCTACATGAAGTTTATCAAGGATATTTTTTAAGATTTTTTTACGCTTAACCAAGTTGACTCGGGAAGGAGCAAAGTTTAGGTAGACCCCGAGTGTGAAGAGGCTTTCTCAGATTTGAAGGCAAGGTTGGCCAGTGTGCCTGTTCTATCTATTTCGTATGGCAAGAGCAAGTTTGAGGTCTACACGGATGTTGTGTGTGCCTGTTATGGATGGATTGAGTCAATAATGGTCAGTATTCCAGTTTTGAGATTGATGGCCAAGGAACATTGAGGATCATTGGTAGGATTTGTGTTCTGAATACCGAGGATTTGAGGCAAGGAGTTCTGTCAGAGAGTCTTCTGGTGGCCGAGCATAAGGAAGAATGTTGCTGCTTTAGTCAATGGATGTACGATCTGTCAGCAGGTGAAGGTGATCAGTAGAAGACCGCAGGGTTTATTGCAGCCTTTGAAGTTCCAATGTGGAAGTAGGAAGTGATTTCTTTGTTATTTTGTGTGGAAGACCTTGTAGATTCCCATTCTATTGAGTAAAGTCGAGATTTCATCTTGTTCTTGGTCCAATTTTGATCCGAGAGGCATCTGCGAGGATGGAGCTTATCTAAAAGAGGTTGAGAGCAGTGCAGGATCGCTAGAAGAATTTGTAGATAAGAGACAAAAACAATTGGAATTTGAGATCAGAGATTTAGTCATTGTCAAAGTTTCCCAATTTAAAGGAATTATCAGATTTGGAAAGACGGGAAATTCACTCCAAGATGTATTGGTCTGATCCGAGTGCTCGAGAGCTTTTGTGTTGTGGTCTACATGATTGAATTGCCAGTCCAGATGGCTGGAATTAACAACGTTTTTCACGTATCTTATCTGAGGAAATACGTGAATGATCCATCTTAGTTGGGATCTGCAGTTCAGTAGGATATGGTAGTTGAGCTGTTTTTTTAAGTGTGGTCTGATATTTGGTTCAGATTTTTGGATCGGAGTACGTGGAAGCTCTGGATCAAAGTAGTATAGCTAGTTAAAGTTTTGTAAAGTGGGGATGCCATAGTTTGTCTTGAGAAACTCTGGATAGTTTTAGGAAGACTTATCCGGATCTGTATCCGGATAGCTAGAGTTGTTTGTTTGAATGAATTGTTGGTTCGAATAAATTGGTTATTTAGATGAAAATGTTTGTTTGGTTGATAATGTATGGCTGATGTGGATGCTTGGATTGTTGAAATGAAATAAAAGTTTTTGGATTATCTTTGTTTTAAATTTCGGGGACGAAATTCTTTTAAGGGGGAATGTGATATCCCGGAATTTCAAGGAATTTAAAATGTGATAATCTCCTTATTTAAATTATTTAAAATTGATAAAATTGTAATTTTCAAATATAAATAACAATAATAATTAATAATGTGATGATTTTAAATATAGTTATAAATAGATTTTTAAATGAAATAATTATATTCGAATTTAATTGGTGTTGTTTTATAAATAGATTTTTAAAATAAAGTTACCATTTTCAAATTTTAATTTGTGTTTGTTTAAAAATAATATTTATTTAAGTTGATTTTAAATTAGATTTTAAATTAGATTTTAAATTGAATTTAAATTTGAATTTAAATTTAAATTTGAATTTAAATGGATATATATCTTGGAGATTATTTTGGATATAATATATATGAATGAATTTTTATTTAAAATAAAATTTGTTTTCTTTACTAATAGGAATTTATTTATATAAATTAAGATAGCGTTATTAAATTGTAAAATAAATACAAAAGGTTTATATTAACAATTTAAAATGGATTAAATATTTTTTTTGATTTTATTTAGAATCTAATTAGTTTTATTTTAATTTTCTTTTAAAAGTTTTATGTATATATAAATGTTGAAAGCATTTATTAATTCACAAAGGTATTTATTAATTAGGAAAAATTAATATAAAAGTTTTTAATATCATTTTAAAATAAATAAACATGAAACAATTACAAGCGTTGATTTATTAGAGCTTGTAAATACATGTGTTGTTTAATTAAAGAATGGTATGACAAGTGTTAACATTTGAAAATAAGTGTCATAATTAATTTTTGTTTTTTAATTCTTGATAAATCCGAAAATATATTATATAAACTTGCATCTTCTTTTCTCATCTCTTTTCTTATTTTCATATCTAAGTAACAAAGAAACTTCACCAGAAATATTTTTCCAAAACCAGAAAATTCTTGAATCAAAACCATAAAAAAACTTTCTCATACTCAAATCAAACTCAAGCCCTGTAACTCAAATCAGTAAAATTTCCTCAAACCAAAATCCACCTCTGTTTCAAATCTTTTTCAAATCAAAAAGCCTGGAAGTGTTAAGCCTAAAACAATTTTCAAATCTGAAGCTTCAACCCAGAAATAATTCAACCCTGTAAATTATTTCCTCCTCAAACCTGTAAACATTCTTTCAAATCAAAAAGCCAAGCCTGTAATAGATTTTCAAATGCAAACCTGATGTACAATGTCAAGCATTCTTCTCAAGCAACATTATGAAGTTCTAGTGTTTAAATCAAAAGCTTTTCAGTTTTAAAAAGCCTCAGCAATTCAAAAGTCTCCAGCCTCAAAATCCAGGCAATACAGTTTTCAAAGCTTCCTAGTAAAATCAAGCCTCTGCCTTTTAATCTGTGAGTAAACAATTTAAATTAAAAGCTAAGTAGATATATATCTGTTTGCTTGTGAAGTCTGAGATGAATGTGACTTTGTTTGTGCATATATATGAGTTATTTCTGTGTTTATGAATGTTTGTAAGTGTGCATGCCTGATTGTATTTAAAATCATCTCTGTTCTTGGTTCAGAACATAGAAGTTTGATCAAAAATCCAAAATCTAATCTTCTGATCTTTGTTAGGCTTAAAGATTCAAACATAATTTGTTTTTTTTAATTATAAATTAGTGTTTAAATTTTATTTCTAGTAAAATAAGTTTGAAATGTTTCTGGAATGAAGATAGTACAAATGAAAATGTAAATGCATGTTAAAATCAAGTGTTATAAGTTGTTGATCAAATTACATAACTTAAAACCACTTTGTAAAATATGATTTTTAAGATAGAAATCATAATTTTTAGTTTAGGGTCTAGTGTGAAATCTTAAGTTAACCAGAGAAGGATTTTTGAGTGATATCTAGTGATCAATAGTTGCTGAGGGGTCGGGGTTTCGTCTGGAGGTGGAAGGGTGTACGGCGAGTCTAGGAAAAAATAGCTGGAGAGGTGGTTGATCGTCGTGGCGTCGACGGCGAAGAGATTTAGTTTTTAACCCTAATTTTGGTCGAGATGGAAAATTGGATCACTGCTTTCTCTCTGTTGCATCGAGTTCGATGGGACCAAGATGGATGGTTCGTGGATGGTCAGAGAGTTCGTGGCTAGAAGTGCAGCGACTTTGGTGGTAGGAGGTGAGTGTTCGAGGCAAATTCTGGCAAGGGTCTTGGGTTCCAGTTTCATCCTCCTTACTCGATTTTGATTGGAGGCTTATGCGAGTGATTCGAAGGTCTGGATTGAATGTTTGGATGATGGTCGTTCTATTGGAGATTATGGTGGTGGTCATCGTCGTTGAAGTTGGTTGTGCAAGTGCACAGGGGAGGACTGATGTCTACTGTTTGGGTTGGGGTTTCAACTTGAAGGTGGGATCCTGCTTTTAAGAATGTGACTTGGGTTTCTAATCGAGTGATTTGTCGAAGTTAGGCCTGTAGGTTTTTAAAGTTAAAAAAAACAAACCTAAGTTTTAAAATAAAGGGGAGAAAAGATGATTTACTCGGGCTAGACCTGAAGGGTCTTCGGGTTTGACCCGAAGCAAAGTTGATGAGCAGTTTTTAAAATATTTTAAAAATCAATCTTTTTTTGAAATTTAAATCTAGTTTAAAGTTCTTATTTAAACTTACTCTTTTTATAATTGTTTTCTTTAATTATGGATTAAGAAGTTTTGAAAAAAAAATTAATTTAAATTTTGTAAAATTTAAAGTGATTTTAAAACTTAATTTAAAATGGAAGTTTAAGATTTCTTTTTATAAAAGCAAGTTTTAAAATACAAATTAAAATTAGTTTTTAAAGCTTCTACTCGCTAATGTTTTAAGTTATTTTAAAGGAAGTAATGTTTTGATTAACTTCAATTTATCAAGTTAAATGATTATTTATTCTAAAACTTAATTAATGATTTAATTAAGTAAAGATTAATTATGAAGATAAAATGTTTTAAAAATGTAAATGGTAATTAAGGTATTTATAAGATAATGTTTTGTCTTAAGATAATTAAGGTTCTAATGTCTTGAGATTAGTTAAGTTAATTAAGGAAATTAAGTATAATTAATTAATTTGATTAATTAATTAATTGATTTAATTAATGATTAAGGGTTATAAATTAATTAATTAAAGGTTAATTAATTTTAATTAAAGATTATTAATTAAATATTATTAATTAATTATTAAAGATTAATTAATTAGTAATTAAGTAATTAAGAATTAAGTAATCAAGTAATTATGATTGATTAATTTATTAATTAGAGAGTTGTTAATTAAGTAATTAGAGATTACTTAATTAGTAATGAAGAAGTACTTAATGTGTAATTATGTTTTATTAATTAATAATTAGGTTTTATTAATAAATACTTAAGGGATGATTAATTGATCATAAAGGTAATTAAGGATTAATCAAATGGTAATTAAGGATTGATTAATTGTTTAATCAACTGATGATTAAGGATTAATTAAGTTGTAATTAAGTTTGTTAATTAATAATTAGTTAATTAATAATTAAGGGATAATTAATTAGTTAATTAATGATTAATTAATTAATTATAAGAGTAGTTATGGATTAATTAAATTGTATTAAGAGATATTGATTAATAATTAAGGTTATTAATTAAAAGTTAATGGATAATTAATCAGTTAATTAAAGGTTAATTAATTAATTATAAAAGTAATTGAAGATTGATTACTTTGTATTGAAGGAGATTAATTAATAAGTAAGGTTTTTAATTGATAGTTAAAGGATAATTAATATGTGATTAGAGATTAATTGATTGATTGATAAAGTAATTAAGAATAATTAATCGAGGATGATTAGTTAAGGGAGTTATTAATTAAAGTGATGGTTAATTAATTTGTTTATAATCACTTAATGATTGATTAAAGCATGATTAGGTGATTAATTCTTAAGTAATTAATTTAATTTAAGTTGATTAAATTAATTATAACATGGATTAATAATTCCTGTTTGTGGATGATTGTGTGTAGAATGTCTGAATTGGATGATATATATTGGATGATACGCTGTGATATTCTGTGGTATGATATTGGATATATCAGTGATAAATGTGTGATATTTATCTGTGTTGAATGCTGTGTGAATTCAAGTATTGAATTGAATTGAATTGTTTAATTGTAAACAACTAGGCCTTTAAGATACATTTGGATTTCGATGAGACCAGGATCGGGTATCAAATTTGATTATCCGAAAACCACATAGATCCAAGTTAAACGTTAGGTCGTGAATTCAAGTGAAGAGCAAGTTGAACACTTGAAGTGTAAGAACTATTTGTCGTTAAAACTCTGAGGGTGATTCCAATACGAGTATAACGGAGATAGTGCTTTCAGGTTCGAGATGGAGTTTCAGAGTGCAAGGGTTATTGTCGTTAATCTAAGGGTGATTCCAAAATGAGTGTAACGAGATAATGACTTCGGTTTCATTCGAACCCGGAACGTACTTGTATGGATTGAATGCTTTCAGTACATCTTTGGGTGGACGATGAGCATTCTAAGATAGATGTGTTCTATAAAGGTAATCGTAGCCTCAAGCCTCATCAATCGGGAATGGCTAAAACAGGGGAGATGTAGCAAGGCTAAGTGAGTCGTGCTCAAGTAGGACAAGAGCTTCCCTTGTCTAGAGGTCCCTTTTTATTCGGCTGTATGGGCAGTTGGATTATAGCCAACTGCGGGGTTGTCTTGTTCGGGACTGTTCAGTAAGGAATGGTTCCGGCCTTGTGTTGCAGAGGGTCGGAAGTGATCCTCGGTACGTTGATCTAGGCAGTGCACTGTGACGGGTGGTACCCCAGTAGCCCTGCCATTGATGGAAACTCATTCTTCCTACATGCCCATACGGTTTTGATTGTATAACCCACTTTGTGGCTAGTATGCTGGAATTTAATCATGTAACAATTTCAGCTATTTCTTATTTATTTGAAAACCCTAGACCCTATTATAATATCATTGGATTTCCTATCAAATGTTTGGTTAGCGTAAGGTAAAAACTTACCGTGTTTATGTGTGGGAAATCTTACGTGATATCTTTTGTTTTCAAAGGTTTTCAAAGTTAAACAGTTTAACTGTTTGCTCACACCAGACCCATGTCTGACCCGGAGTTTATTTCTGTTTTTCTTAAACTCTTGGGTACTCAACTTTTTTATAAGTAGCCAAGTGATCAGGTTTTGGCTTGACAAATATTGGATAGCTTGGAGCAGGAGTCCTGACGTAGCTATATCTATCTATTTCCGCTGTGCTGAAGTCTTTGTCTGTTATATTGGAATGTAATGGATTAGACAGACCTTTATAACTATCTAATATAAAATGTTGTTGTAATCTGTGTAACTCTGATGTATTGACTATGTAATATCTAGGCGATATATTATATTTTGTTCCGTTTCCGCTGTGAGATTCTAATATTGTTTTGTTCTTCCTTCTATCTATTCTATTTCTACCTCTTTCTTTCTTATTGATGATTCGTCTTTCTGTGGAATGAAAGGCGGATCGTCATAATTCCCATAACATATTGTACGCTAGATAACTTGATAGTTTTAGCCTCAATTATGGAATGTTCATAAGTATTATTCCCATTCTTATCTAAAAATAATGCTTGATTAGAGCAATGATTACTTGTACGTGGACTTGGAATATATTCCATGGAGTATCTAGGGATTCCAAAACAATATGCTTTAGAAATTGATCCCTACACATAACGCTTATTGCTTGATATGTCTTTGCATTCCTTCGTAGCTTTAATTAAAAAATACATCACTTTACATTACTATGGAGAAAAGATCATGAAATAATCATATAAAAGAAATGTGGCACCTTTCGAATGGGTACATCATTGTATAACTAACTAGTCCACATAGTAGTGCTTGATCAACTAATTGCACCATTAGATGTATGCTTATGTCAAAGAATTGAAAGGGAAAATAATGCATGAACACTCATAATGCCTCAGCAATCATATCTTTGGCAGCTTGGACATGCTGTCAAAGTAAAACCTTCGAACAAATAATGTTGAAGTACAAGCATACTTGTAATATCGCATGCCTTAAATCATGATACTCTGGATAAGCATATTTAACCATAGGCAAAAAATACTGGATAATAACTTGACAGTCCACTTTCTGATATTCAAACTAGGTGGTTGAATATTTACTAAATTGCTTAACTTAGTCCCCAAGCATGATGGAAGTTTTGCATCTTTTAGACTCGACAACATTGCATCTTGTAAATTTTATCAAATGCAAATTTGGAAGATTGCTTGTTCCTATCAAACAACAAATTAAAAAATGCTCTAACACATTCTTCTTTGTGTGCATCACATCAATCGTATGTCGCACTTTATGACTACTCCAATACTAAGGAAAAAAGAATCAACTTCTTTTACCACGTTGGTCTTTCGTCATCGTCGTTTTCATTTACAAAATGTTCATCATCACGATCAACATTATCCACTATGCATTTTTGTTTTTTGTTATTTTACTTGGTAAATATTTGATATGAGCAAGCTATTCTAAAAGTGTTGATCCTGTCAATCGTGTTAGAGGTTACTTATCCTCTATAGTCTTATATAATCCATGTTTCAATGCACTATATGGATGACCATTCTTCAAAAAATTTGTATACTTCGTATAAATAATCTTATTTCTAATAGTTCTGATTCAGTCCCCATAGCACAAATAGGACATGCTTTGTAATCATGTGTCAAAAACCAGATAAATTGCCAAATGCAGGTAGACCATGAATTCCACGTAGTAGCATTGCTCTTGAAATGAAATGCTCGTTCTTATCAGTCACAAATGCAGGCACTCCCTCCGTCCATAGCTGCTTCAACTCATCCACAAAAGGTTCCAAATACACATCAAAATCTTGATTCAGTTATTTTGGTCCAGAAATTAACAGGCACGATATTTGAAACTCCGGCTTCATGCATAATGAAAGGGGTAAGTTATAAGGAAACGTAAATATAGGCCAACAATTATAACTATTTGATTGGATTGTATTTAGAGTTAAACTCGTCCATAACAGTAACAAGCCAAACATTTTTGCTCATTTCTACCAAACTCAGGCTACTTGTTCTTGAGAGATCTCCATTCATTTGAGTCAATAGCATGACACATAGAATTCTAGCAAGGTTTTGCTTCACTGGGCCATGACATTTTTCGAGCTGTCCAAGATATGGTGTGCAACCTTGTTAATCTCGGAGTTATTGGAAAATGTTTTAAAAAATTTGGAGGTTGTTTTATGATTTTTACTACTACTCCTTGAGTTTTAACTTTAAATCTTGAAATATGACAATGAGGATGTAAGATTTGGTGATATAATATTTTCAATTGTAGAGATTTAGATGATTTGTTGATTTTAGTTATACAGTATTTTCAATTGCAGAATATTTGAAAGATATTGTTGATTTTAGTGATACGATATTTTCAATTGCAGAAGATTTGAAAAATATTTGGGATAGTTACTTAAATATATATTGCCTCTTTTATAGCATTAAAGAGAGTAATAAATTATCAATATGAGAAGAAGAATTATTTTGGGAGATTAAGGCAATCAATTAATTCCCTAATTATTTGATTAAAAAAACTTATCAGGCGCATGCAAATTGGGAGAAATTGAAAAATCAAATGGATAAACGTTTCATGTAAGAATAAGAGAATTTATGAGGCATTGATTTATGACCATAAATCAATTATTTCAACCCAAGTAATAATCTCTATATAAAGGCAGAGACTAGCATGAGTAGAATTATCTCTCTCAGTTGTATTTTTTATTCTTCTTCTCCATTATCAATCTTGTAAAATTTTCTCCTGTTAGAATATGGTAAAATCTCCTCTCTCCAAGTGGTTGCACGCTACCTCATGGTAGTGAGGTCACTATAAATCCCACATGTTGTTATTTTTTATTGCTTGATCTGTGATTGATTTTAGCTGGTGATTGTCTGTTGTTTGTTTTGCCTCACTATCAATCCGGTCCTATTTGTTTTTCCGCAAGGTTGGGTTTTTTGTTCCTAAGGCGAACTTGAGGAACTTTTCTCCAACAGTCTGGTATCCGAACGACAAGTTTGATTGAGAAAGGGTGTTAGGCATTATGGAAGGAGATGAAGAGACTCTGACGGTTGTACCAAGACCCTATGTTAGAGGGACCTATATTGCATCACGATCTAGTTTAGCAATAAAGAAGTGGAGCGGTGATAAAGACTTCAAGAAGTGGCAACGGAGGATGAAAGCTATTCGGATGAGAAACGAAGTTTATCCCATGGTGTTTTCTCTTGAGGAGTTGACGGCTGAAATTTTAGCCGCGGAAAGGAAGGAGATGAAAAATGGGCGTTTACTACTTTGCAATTAGCAATGAGAAACATGTTATTTCTGAGATTAGCGGTTAAATTACTGCTAAGGGCATTTGAACCAAGCTGGAAGATCTTTGTCTGAAGAGATCTTTGACTAACCATATAATTTTGTTCAAGACATTTTTCACCATGAGAATGAAAGATGATACTTCTACCAAAGAGCATCCAGGTTTCTAAGATGATCTAGTGATGAAGATAAAGACTGTGGATTTAAAGATAGATGAAGAGCATATGGCTATGATGCTCTTATGTTCCCTTCTAGAGTGTTACATAGGTTTTGCTAACAGCTTTATCTTTTCGAGAGAAACTTTGATCGTTAAAGATGTGAAGTTGGGTCTTCTATCTAAGGACTTGAGGGATCAGGTGAAGGAGATGGATGAAGGTAGAGGAAGAAGTAGTAGTCAAGGCCTATTTTCTAAGAGAGGGAGAGAGAAGAAGAAGAATTGGAATTCTAGGGAGCATTCTAAATCTAGAAATCCCTATAATAATTATAGAGAAGAATCTAAGGATGAAAAGTGCCATCATTGTAAGGAACTAGGCCATTGGAAAAGAGACTGTCCGGATTGGAAGAAGAAGAAGGAAGAGGATGGTTCTTCATCATTTGTGGCGGAGAAAGCTGATTTAATGGTGTGTCATCTGCAGCGATATTAGATATATCAAACCAACTGGATGCTTGATTTGGATGCGTCTTTTCATATGACGCATAATAGGGATTACTTTAGTTCTGTAGTCGATAGAGAGGGAACTGCAATCCTTATAGGTAATAATGCTAGTTGTAGAGCCATGGGAAAAGGTACGGTGTGGATTAGGATGTTTGAAATAGCGATACGCACTTTGACAGGTGTTTGGTATATCCGGGTCTTTGGTAGTCCTTGATTTCTCTAGGGCAGTTGACATCCATGGGGTGCAAGGTCACTTTAGAGAAGGATGGTTTGAAAGTTTTGGGGGTGCTCTTGTTCTTTTGAAGGGAAATGTGTTTTGGAATCTGTATTTTCTTACGGGGACCACGGTTCTTGGAGAGTCATGTGTTGGATTTGATAGTTCTCGTGCTTCGGATGCCACCGGACTTTGACATCTCTTGTTGGGTCATATTTCTAAGAAGGGTTTATATTTGCTTCGTGGACAGAAGATGATCAAAAGTGACCTCCGCAAGTTGGATTTGTTCCAGGAACGTGTGTAGCTAAGCAGATTAAGGTGTCCTTTGGAGTTGGACTCCATAGATCAAAGAGGGTACTTGATTATGTGCATATAGATGTTTGGGGTCCGGAATCTACTGCATCCATTAGGGGAGCGTAGTAGTTTATCTCTTTTATTAATGATTTTTCTCGATAAGTTTGGGTGTATGTGATGAAGGCCAAATCAGATAGCTTTGAGAATTTGAAGGCTTAGAAGGTGCTTACTGAGAACCAATCTGGTTCTAAGTTGATGGTGCTAAGATCTGATAACAAGGCGAGTTTGTCCCTGGGGGCTCCTCGACTTTTGTAGACAATATGGCATTGAGAGACTTTCACTACACTAAGTGATCTACAATCCAATGCGATTATCGAAAGGATGAATAGGACTTTACTTGAGAAGGCTCGTTGCTTGAGATTGACGGTGGGCTTATCTAGAGGCTTTTGGGCTGGGGTATTATCAATCGCGGAGCATATTATTAATCGGATTCTATGCTCAGACATAGATGGGAAGATTCTATAAGATGTGTATAGGTAAAGTCATGCACCTTAGTTATTTTCGTATTTTTGGTTGTCCTGTGTATGCTCACTGTACAGGCCATGATAAGTTGAAGGCTAGAGCATACATGGGCGTTCTCTTGGGACACACATATGGTATTAAAGGGTACTGTATTTGGCATCCCGTTGATAGGAAGATTGTTCATTCAAAACATATTTCTTTTGATGAGTCAGCAATGTTCAATCCTAAGAAAGACTTACCTTCCACATCAGATGTTTTTGATAGGCCTAAGGAGATGGAAGTGGTTATAGCCTAGTAGTAGAGTTGATGATGCTGTTAAGAGTGAGATAGATGCAGTTGATGTGATATCCTAGAGTAGTCCATAAGTGCCTTCTAGTATTGTTTGCTATGTGCATGAGACTAAAGGAAGTCCAGTTAAAAGTGGAGCTTAAAGGAGTTTAGGCAGAGTTGTACCTACTCGGTCCAGTCATAGGACTATTAGGCCGCCTGAGAGGTATGGTGATTAGTAGTATGCAAACTTTAACCTTAGTGATTGGTTTGATTATGCCCTATATGTGGTTCATGAGGAGCCACTTGACCTTGATGAAGCTTTGAAGTCATGTGATTGTTCAAATTGGATGTGCGCTATGGAAAAGGAGCTAGAGTCGTTGAAGAAGAACAAGACTTGGGATTTGGTACCTCCTTCTCAAGAAAGCCAAGCCATAGATTGAAAGTGGGTGTTCAAAGTGAAGTATGATGGAAGATACAAGGCTAGACTTGTTGCTAAAGGGTTTTCACAGAGTAAAGGATTGTACTACGATGAGATTTTTACTCTTGTAGTGAGACACACCTCCATCTTTATATTGCTTGATATAGTTTTCGCTCATGACTTGGAGTTAGAGAAACTTGATGTGAAGACCGCTTTCTTGCTAGGAGACTTGGATAAGACCATTTACATGAATCACCCAAACGGATATGTCATAGATGTAAAAGAGAATTGGGTTTGCAAGCTAAAGAAGTCATTGTACAGACTTAAGTAGTCGCCTAGACTGTGGTGCAAGAAGTTTGATTCTTTTATGCTTTCACTTGGTTCTGATTGTAGCATCAAAGACACTTATGTGCATTTGAAGAATGATTATTAGGTGTATTTACTCTTATATGTGAATGATATGTTGATTGCTTCTAAGGATCGAGCTGAAATTGATAGTTTGAAGTTGAAGCTTAAGGTGAATTCTAGACGAAAGACCTTAGAGATGCAAGGAAGATTTTGGGTATGGAAATCCAAAGGGATAGGAAGCCTGGACTTTTGAGGCTCACTCATAGGGAATATATTCTGAAAGTGCTTCCCGGCTTAGCATGAAAGGAGAAAAGGCAATTAGCATACCTATGCCTTTGCACATACAGCTTTCTAGTAGAGGCTCTCTAATCTCGGAGAAGGACAAGGCTTATATGGAAAAGGTTCCCTGTGAGAGTGCAGTTGGTAATGTGATATATGCCATGGTTTGCACTGGGCTTGACATTGCACCGGCAGTTGGATTGGTGAGTAGACTCGTGTAAAATCCTGGAAAGATGCATTGGGAGGCAGTGATAGTATATTTTTAGATATCTTAAAGGGACTCTAGACGATGGGCTTGTCTTTGGCAGCAGAGATAGAGATTTCAGCATGGTCGGATTTTGTGATTCTTACTATGTTGGTGATAGATATCGAAGAAAGTCAACTCATGTTATATGCTCACCATAGGTGGGACAACAATTAGTTGGAGAGTGAGGTTGCAGACGATTGTTGCTTTGTCTACTATAGAGGTAGAGCTTATAGCTGCGGCTGAAGCCGCTAAGGATGCGCTTTACTTGAAGCATTTTTTGTGTAACTTGGGCTTCATGTATGAAGGTATATGACGCAGCGGTTTAGCTCTGATACCAATTGACGCAGCTTAGACTAGGCTTGAACAGTTTAGATATCAAACTGCTACAACCTATCCAGGATCTTCCACACGAAATGATGATTTCGTGTCAAATAACCGATAAAACGATAAATGCCCAATTTCGTTGATCGTGATGATGCCGGAATCTAGCTATCTCCAACCCGTTGATCTCACAAGATGCCGTGTTGAAAGATCTACAATTCGATCGTTGATCACTCGCAAGTGATACCGAGAATTGGCTTCAACTTCACTGATTCGCGCACGAATAACCCGAAGATGGAAAGAAGAAGGAGATCACACTCAACTTCAACAAATGGTGGCAAAAGTTCGCACACAAATTTTATTCAAAATCAACTCCCTTTACAATGACATCACGCCCCTATTTATAGGAATTTACAACACATATGCGACTTAACAACATACGACTTATGGCTTACGAGTTACACGACTCAACACATGAGACATAAGAAAATACAACACGAATTAACTCAACATTCAATTACAACATACGACTTAACTCAACAACACGACACACGACATAACAACATCACACGTCTTAACAACACAATACAAGTTACAACACCATGCGACATAACAGGATGGCACAGCTTCAGGAGTGACTTAGCGACATAAGGAATCAGCAACTTAAGAAGAATGCGACTTAAGAAATGCAGCTTCAGGGAACGACTTAAAAAAATACACAGCTTCATGCGACATAAGAAACCATGCGACCTAGCGACATAGCGACATAAGAGAAAGCACGGCTTCAGGAACGGCTCAAGCGACTTAAGGAATCAGTGACTTAAGGAAACAGCATAGGAGGTAAGCGACTTATAGAAAGCGGCATAGGTGAACGACTTATAGAAAGCGGCATAGGTGAGAGACTTAAGAGAAACGACTTACGACATAAGCGACTTACGACATAAACGACTAAAGGCATAACTCGCTATGTCGTTCAAGGCAGGTGACTTAACATAACTCGTTGGTGCGCTGCATCATCCTCCCCTGGTTGAAAAGAATTCGACCCCGAATTTACTCGTTCCTCTTCTTCGACATACTTATTCTCATGATATGGAATCAAGTGTTTGACGTTAAAAGCGTCAGCAGTATGGATATGATCCGGTAATCTTAACTGATAAGCATTCTCATTAATCTTCTTTACGATTTTCAAAGGACCAATCTTTCTAGCAGCTAGTTTGTTGTAAGTACCAATAGGAAATCAATCCTTAGTCAATACCGCATATACAAAATCTCCTCCTTTGAATTCAACATTTCATTGTTTAATATCTGCGGATTGCTTATATTTCTCATTCGCCTTAAGCAATCGTTCATGTACAACCTTGTGGCACTCTTGCAATTCATTCACAAAATCACTAGCTCGTTTGATCACTCCTTTCTGCTGTGATACTATAGATAAATCCAATGGTCCCTTAGGAATTGTTGAGTAAACGACCTGGAATGGACTGAACCCAATGTTACGATTAACTGCATGATTATGTGCAAACTCAGCTTGACACAGCTTGGAATCCTAACTCTTCAAATTGTCATTCACGAGGCGTTTTAATAGATTACCTAGGGATCTATTCACAACTTCTGTTTGTCCATCTGTCCGTGGATGATAAGCACTACTAAATTTCAGCTTTGTCCCGACCATTCTCCATAGGCTCATCCAAAAATGACTCAGAAAACGAGTGTCTCTATCCGATACAATAGATTCAGGCAACCCACGAAGACGATATATCTCTCTGAAGTATAATTGTGCGACATTAACTGCATCTGCAGTCTTCTTGCATGCGATAAAATGTACCATTTTTGAAAACCTATCAACCACTACGTAGATAGAATCATTACCACGTTGCGTCCTCGGCAAACCCAATACAAAGTCCATACTAACATCCACCCATGGTTTAGTAGGTATAGGCAACGGCACATATAAACCTGCATTTGTTGCGGTTCCCTTTGAAACTTGACAAACATGGCACCTCTGAACAAACTTTTCAACCTCCTTCCTCATTGACGGCCAAAAATAAGTCTTTGAGATCAACTGCATAGTACGGTCACGGCCCACGTGGCCTTCTTCGTGTAATTCTTTAATGATTTTCATTCGTAGACTGCAATCTGGAATGCACAACTGATTTTCCTTAAATAGAAAACCTTCAACCAGCATATATGCATCCATGCTTCCCTGCTTGACTTTGTCTAGGATTTCGGGAAAATATGAATCTGAAGTAAGAAGATCTAGAAGTAAGTCAAAACCCATCACCTCTACTCGCATGGTTGTTAGTAAATTTTCCCTCCGACTCAATGCATCGGCGACGCGATTAGTTACTCCAGACTTGCGCTTTACGACGAATGTAAATTGTTGCAAATAAGCTATCCACGATGCATGCCTAGCTGCAATTTTACTCTGCCCTTGTAAATGTTTCAACGCTTCATGGTCCGTATATAAAACAAATTCTTTGTGGAACAAGTAATGTCTCCAATGCTTCACAGCCTGCACAATAGCATAAAACTCCACATCATAAGTATTGTATCTCATCTTTGCTTCAGAAAGTTTTTCACTGAAATAGGCGATTAGACGACCCTTCTGACTCAACAGTCCTCCAATTCCAACTTTGGATGCATCTGTATGTAACTCAAATAGTAACTGAAAATCCGGCAACACTAGAATCGGTGCTGAGGTTAAAAGTTCCTTGATTTGCTCAAAAGCAGATCCTGCCTCTTTCGTCCATGAAAACTGCTTTCCTTTCATACAATCAGTAATAGGAGCCATTACACTACAAAAGTGCAGTATAAATCTTCGATAAAATGAAGCTAACCCATGGAAACTTCTGACTTCTGTTATGGTTTTGGGCTGTGGCCAATTTTTGATTGCGGCTACTTTACTCTGGTCCACTTGTATCCCTTCCTTAGACACGACATAACCTAGAAATAAAACACTTGGCATCATGAACACGCATTTATTCGTCGCTGCATAGAACTATTCTTGATGAAGAATAGTTAACACCTTTCACAAGTGCTGAATGTGCTCCTCTGTGCTAGCACTATATATCAAGATATTATCAAAGTAGACTACAACAAACTTCCCGATGTAAGGTCTGAAAATTTGATTCATCACCCTCATAAATGTACTTGGTGCATTAGATAGACCAAATGGCATGACCAGCCATTCATATAATACTTCCCGAGTTTGGAATGCGGTCTTCCATTCATCACCTGGTCTTATGCGAATCTGATGATAACAACTCTTAAGATCGACCTTAGAAAAGATTACAGACCCACTGAGTTGATCCAATAGATCATCAAGTCTTGGCATAGGAAAACTATATCTGGCAGTTATTTTGTTGTGTCCCTGCTGTCTGTGCACATTCTCCATGATCCATCTTTCTTCGGTACCAACAGAGCTGGTACAGCACAAGGACTGAGACTCTCTCGAACACGCCCTTGCTCAAGAAACTCCTCAACCTGTCTCCTCAACTCTTCATGCTCTTTTGGACTCATACGATAATGTGGCCTATGCGGTAAAACAACACCTGGCACTAGATCAATTTGATGTTGTATATCACTCAGTGGCGGTAATTCCTTGGGTAATTCCACAGGAAAAACATCTTCAAATTCATCCAACACCGGTCTAACCTCCGCAGGAATTTCAAGAACTTCACTTGTTTCATACCCAATCAACATAAACAATTCAGCACTATCTTTCACTTCTTCAACAAATTATCTCATAGATAAGGACTAGTTGATTCCACTTTCTTCTCTGACTTGCTTTCACTTTGTTCATGCTTCTTAGGAACTAAGGTAATTTAGGTTCCTTCGAACATGAAACTGTAGCTGTTGGTGCGACCATTATGTTCTGCAGCTCTATCATATTGCCATGGCCTTCCCAATAGTAGATGACACACATCCATATCGACAACATCGCACCATATATCATCTTTGTACTTCTTCCCAATAGAAAATGTAACAAATGCTCGTCTTCCCACTGTCACTCTCCACCTTTCTTTAGCCATGCCAGTTTATAAGGTCTGGGGTATTTTTCAGTCTTCAACCCTAACTTCATGACAGCTTCTTCAGAAATAATGTTATCGCAGCTTCCCGCATCAATAACAAATCGACAAACCTTTCCCAAGATAGTACATGTAGACTGAAAGATATTGCTTCTTAGCCAACTAGAATCATTCTCATGCTTTGGCACTAAACAAGACCTCCTTATCATCATGTAACACCCTTCGTCTCCTGACACAACTTCTTCATCTTCATCAAACTTCGATGGTTGAGAACAATCAACTTCAGCTTCCACATCCTCATACTCACATTCCTCTGCAACTAATGCTCTCTTCTTTGGCTTTGTACATTCATTACTTTATGGCCAAACTCCTGACAATTATAGCACTTGATATTGTTATTGACCTTTTCTTTAGCGGCTTCATTGACAATTGGTTTACTGACTGCCTTGGAAACATTAGCACTGCTACTGACACTCTTATTCTGGTTGTTAGAGCCCATAAACACACCACTTCCTCGTCTCCCTTGTTTCTCCCAAGCTAGAGCTTTCTGATGTGCTTCAGCAACAGACATTGGATTAAACATATTCACCATGTCTTGAATTTGCATTCGTAACCCTCCAATATATCTAGCCGTTAGCTGTTCCTCAGTTTTCATAATATCATTCCTTGCAATCAATTGGTAGAATTCATCTGCATAGTCATTCACTGTCTTCGTCCCTTGTCTCAAATTCTGCAAACGTTGATACATAAGAGATTGATAATTGTACGGCAAGAAAGTCGCTTTCATCATCTTCTCCCAAGTGACAACTTTTGATTTTCCCATTCTCTCGCTAGTTAGTTTAGTTTGTTGCCACCAAGCCATAGCTCTTCCCCTTAGTCTTGTAGCAACTAATTAAACTCTGCGATTCTCAGGCACCTCCTTGAATTTCAAAATTTCTTCAACATTCGACAACCAATCAATAAATTCTTCTGCTTGCATACCACCTTTGAATTCTGGAATTTCCATCCTCATACCTGACTCCCATTTACGATCATTTTCTGAATCCAGATATTGATTTCGCACTCGGCCTCGATTTCGATAATGAATACTACCTCCATCACCATCCTCCTCAAAATCAGATATATGTCGATATCGATCCTGACCATCTACATCTCTACGACCATGCATGTCCCTTCTACCCTGTCTTTCAGCATCACGATATGGTTCATTCTCAAACCCACGTTGAGTTCTTTTTTCTTCATTTCTATACCCATGGTGGTCTCGCATCATTGAAACTTATGATTCTCTCCTATCTCGATAAGACTAGGGTGACATCCTCCTTTCTTTCGAAACCGATGGTGAAACCCTGTTTCCACTCTGGTTCGAAACTGGTGACGTTCTCCTTTGATTTCGATTCATGTCGTTCGTTAATTTCTCCAACTTTTCAATACCCTCCTTGAAATTTTCATTGATACGTTGCTCCATCTGCTCAGCTTCTTGTCTTCGATACAAATCTTCAACATTATGATAGCGATTAGCACGTCTCGGAGGCATGATCATTAAACAATCTCATTTCCGTCTCTGATCTAGCTTTGATTTGGCTCTGATATGGCTTTGATTTGGCTTTGATATGGCTCCGATATGGCTCTAATATGGCTCTAATACCAATTGACGCAGCTTAGACTAGGCTTGAACAGTTTAGATATCAAACTGCTACAACCTATCTAGGATCTTCCTAATGAAATGATGATTTCGTGTTAAATAACCGATAGAACGATAAATGCCCAATTCCGTTGATCATGATGATGCCGGAATCTAGCTATCTCCAACCCGTTGATCTCGCAAGATGTCGTGTTGAAAGATCTACAATTCGATCGTTGATCACTCGCAAGTGATACCGAGAATTGGCTTCAACTTCGTTGATTCGCACACGAATAACCCGAAGATGGAAAGAAGAAGGAGATCACACTCAACTTCAACAAATGGTGGCAAAAGCTCGCACACAAATTTTATTCAAAATCAACTCCCTTTACAATGACATCACGCCCCTATTTATAGGAATTTACAACACATATGCGACTCAACAACATACGACTTATGAGTTACACGACTCAACACATGAGACATAAGAAAATACAACATGACTTAACTCAACTGTAACGCCCCACCTCGAGACCCACCTTAGTAAAGAGAATTAACGAGTAATTCTGTCAACTAACGCAGAGAATAGGGCTGGTTAAGGGCGACAATCTATAATTTTGTCTTAAACATCTACTGAATACGTCGATAAATGCAATATGATTTTTTTTCTATCTCAATGGATCGACATACACAGTAAATGCTTAATCCAAAACTATAGGTGGCTAATGGATCTATCAGAACAAAATACAATAACTAAATGTAAAGCACATCTCAGAACAGCAACATCATATATATACATATACACTGATACATGTTTAGTACAATACAATATGAATACAATAAAGGTGGTACTCGACTACACCATATACATTGAATCAAATACATCAGAGTACGCGGAAGAACAGAAATTGCTCAAGAGAAAGGAGAGCTGAAATCCAACATCAACTTCAAGCTAAGTCCAATAGATGATACCTGAAACAACTCGGTCTGACCCGAGTATAAATACACGGGTCAGTCTAGCTACACAAATCAGTCAACATCGGTAATATGAAGCAGAGTAGACATGAAGATACTTCTTCTCGAAAGAGAAGAATGAATCGATAAACTCATAAGCTCAACACTTAAGTAACAAACGCTACTTAAGTGAACAAATACCTCGAAGGATGTAACTCAAACTCAATACTCAAATCAAACACAAGTGCCCCATATTATCGTCGACATCCCAAAATGTCGACAATGTTCCATTAACTGTATCTCCTCAAAAGGAGAAACATCAATACAAACTCTCGGCAAAATGGCAAACATAAAACATTTTCAAATAGGATGATCCAAAACTAAATTAAAGATGAATCTCCAAATTCAATTATACCTCATCTCATCGGTTTAAATGTAAATAAATCTCAATCTCAACTCGCCAAAATGGAAAAACCCAGGATATCCTATAAAATCCTGAAATTATCCAAACTCATAATTCAAGGAACTCGATAAGAGTTCAAAACATTATAATTGAAATCACCATATATATAACATCTTATATAGCACTAGGCTATCGATGTAGTAAAACAACTTAAAAAGGTGAAATCACAATAAAACCGAAAACTCAAAAAATATGGATTGGCCAAATCCCCGATTGTAATGCTGAAGCAATGTTGCATGTGCTAAGCTCAAACGGCCGAAGCCTCAGACAAGGTCGCTAACACCTCCCAAAGCAGTTCGTCCTCATGACAAGGTCGCTGACACCTCTCCAAGCCATTTTGTCAGCCCTAACTAGGTCGCTAACACCTCCCAAAGCAGTTTGTCCTCATGACAAGGTCGTTGACACCTCTCCAAGCCATTTTGTTAGCCCTAACAAGGTCGCTAACACCTTCCAAAGCAGTTCGTCCTCACGACAAGGTCGCTAACACCTCTCAAAGCAGTTCTGTTAGGTAAACATCGTGAATGTATCACAAACTCACGGATAGGAACCCGAAAAGTGTTAATGTGTGTCCCATACCACACATTCGCACTTGGCGGTTTACTAGCCGTTAGTCGATGCCACACTAGAAACGTCATAAAACTCAGAAAATTATATCTCGCCTAGTCTCATTGGCGAGTGATAAAGAGATACCATACTTGTCTCATCCCATCGATAAGTATTAAATGGCATCGTAACTTGTCTCATCTCATCGACAAGTGAAAACATCATGATGGTTTCTCATAAACCATAAATCTCAAAATATGAAATCATAAACTCAAGACTTGCCTTATATCATTGGCAAGTAAACAAACATCGTGATGGTTCTCATCTATCATACTCCTACATAGGAGATCTCAAACCATAATACTTGCCAGATATTGGCCACCTTAAATAATTCCAGTAAATAGAAATTATAAAACTCAAAATACGCCATAAAATGGCAATACATCTCAGAATCAATAATCTCAAATAGATTCGATCGTACAAGTCCGGAATTAACCAAAATAGTAAACGCACATGTCCCATACCACGTGTTTTACTGAATCGTTTAATTCTTTTTCTCATACGTTCGAATAGTGTAAAAGTGTATGTTTTATATTTAAAATAGTTTACTAGAGAAAACAAGCTTTTAAAACTATTTCTCGAAAAGATTAATAAAGCCAATATTTGAAATTCCTTTATTATAGGAAATAAATAGATTTTATATTAGAAAAATAATTTTAAAAATATATAATAATAATTTGAAATGTCCATTTATTTCGAAAAACACTTCAAAATAGTTTAGTGCAAACCGCGCTCGAAAACAATGAAAAATAAGAAAGATAACTCAAGACCGATAACTTGAATTCAATACGAATTCAATTCAAATTTAACCCAAAATCAATTCAAATTCTATTTAAATTTGAATTTCAAATTCTCGAAATATAGCTAGCTTATTGATAGGAATCATAGCTCTCAGAACATTTCGAAACAACATCAAAATCGGACAAGAATGAGAGCAAAAATAAGCTAGTACAATTCTCAAGTCAGTGATTTATTGCTGTCGTTTTACTCTCGGGAAAACAATAAAAAACTCTAGTTTTGACCAAGCAAACTTCAAAATTTTAGAAAACTCAAAACAAGAAAGGTTTATAAAATAATCCAAGTTTTCTAAAACATCAAGAATTATCTAAATCCGACAAGAAACGAGAAAGATACGTCTAAGTTACTAACAATATTTAGTTTAGATAATGTAATAATCAAAGTGACAGAGCTGAGAATTTGCAACAGCATTTTGATCAACTTATGCTCAAAATATGCAAATGTGTTCAACAGAAAAGTTGCCACGTATAAAATAAGGTTTCCGGAACTTCAAAATCATCCAAATTCGACAAGAAGAATGGAAGATATTCTCAATTTACTAACTGTGTTCAGTTTGGATAACGTAATTACTAAAGTGACAGAGATGAGAGTTTACAGCAGGATTTTGATCAACTTATTCTCAAAATATGCAAATATGTTAAACATAAAAGTTGTCACATATAAAATAAGATTTCCAAAACTTCAAAAATCGTCCAAATCCGACAAGAAGCAACGAAGATATGCTCAATTTACTAACTGTGTTCAGTTTGGATAACGTAATTACTAAAGTGACAGAGATTAGAGTTTGCAACAGAATTTTGATCAAATTATTCTCAAAATATGCAAATCTGTTCAACAGAAAAGTTGTCACATATAAAATAAGATTTCTATAACTTCAAAAATCATCTAATTCCGATAAGAAACGAAAAAGATATGCCTAAAAGAATTTCTGTGTTTCAAAGCTAAGATTAAAACACAGGACAGAAAGGTTACATCTTCTTCAAACTCAAATTACTCTTAGTAAACTGCTTAATTACAAAAATTAACGAACATAAAAGTTGTTCCTTATAAAACCATATTCAAACTGAAAAAAACCTATCTCAATTTCGATCTACCATTTGAAAGTTGTGGTGATTTTAATATCTGATTTCAACAAAAACATTGCACAGAGCAGAGCTGTGTACATCAGTTTCAAACCCAATTTCGACCCTCTAAACCTTGGAATTTCTTAAAGTGAATAAAAGAAAACGTGTAGCTAATAGAATGTTCTTTTAACTGCAAAAAGATTAAGCTAATTTGGATAAACTAGCACTAAGATATCGCTGTTTTACTGCAGCGATATTTGTACAAATAATTTTCAGCAAACTACAACCAAGCAATCATTCAAATTCAAGCAACAAATTCACAACTAATCTGAAAGCAATTCAATCATCAAACCATCCAAATCAATTCAACTATCAACTGAAAATTATTCTCATAGATTAAAGGTAGTAGTGTGAGTGATTAACTCACCTTTTACTCCAATTTTTCAAAGATGCAATGCTTAGAACAACATATGTGCACTCCTCTTCTTCTACAACTCCTATGCTATACATGCCACAAGAATCGCCCAAAAGCCCTCTCATCCAAAAATTTCATAAATTATAAATCAAATAAAACTGAAATTAAATGCTAGTCTCGGATAGAGAAGAGGATTTGGAGACTTACCCATATCTTCTTTTACTTTCTAGATTTTTTTCTTGATTTCTAGTGATTTTCCAAGGAGCTAGTTTCTTAGTTTTGAAAATCTAGTTTTTTACTTTCTTCATAGATCAAATGAACATACCAACCTTTTTTTCAATAGAAAGGAGGTAAGAATTCTCCTTTATTTTCATAAGTGGGCTAAATTTTATTAAGCCCACACTCAAGTTTTAATAAAACTCTATGTCACCTCTTTACTTAGTCTTATAAAATGATTAGATCATTTTTTCTTCAATTAGTTTATCCTCTTTTCCTAATTAACCACTAATTTAATTAAAATCACATTTTAATCTATTAATAGGTAATCACAAAACTGTGGGTTGTTACATCAACATTCAATTACAACATACGACTTAACTCAATAACATGACATACGACATAACAACATCACACGTCTTAACAACAGAATACAAGTTACAACACCCTGCGACATAACAGGATGGCACAACTTCAGGAGTGACTTAGCGACATAAGGAATCAGTGACTTAAGAAGAATGGGACTTAAGAAATGCGGCTTCAGGGAACGATTTAAGAAAATACACAGCTTCATGCGACATAAGAAACCATCCGACCTAGCGACATAAGAGAAAGCACGGCTTCAGGAACGACTCAAGCGACTTAAGGAATCAGTGACTTAAGGAAGCAGCATAGGTGGTGAGCGACTTATAGAAAGCGGCATAGGTGAGCGACTTATAGAAAGCGGCATATGTGAGCGACTTAAGAGAAACGACTTACGACATAAGCGACTTACGACATAAACGACTTAAGGCATAACTCGCAATGTCGTTCAAGGCGGGCGTTCAAGGCAGTCGACTTAACATAACTCACTGGTGCGCTGCATCATCCTCCACTGCATCAGTATAAAAGTGAATTGTGATAGCCAAAGTGCAATTCACTTAGCTAAAAGTCTGGTTTTGACTCAAGGATGAAGCATATTGAGGTGAGAGAGTCCTTTTTATTTGTATGGATGAAGAGAAGCTTGTATGTCTTCAGGAGGTTCACACAGAGGAGAAAGCAGTTCTAACGGTTTTAAACGTGACCCTTGTTTCACACAACTATTTTTGTTATAAATTTAACACGATAATAACCATGACAAAACGTAAACGAAAAAGCATGAAAAAATGGGTTGTTTAATGTTATGTTATAGTGTCATCTTTTGTAGTGTATTCAGCAGTACGATCCACTAAAGCTTGATCCTGAATCTCCCTCTATGGATGATAGGTTATGTCGTATTGGCTTAATTCCATGTTCATTTCAATAGCCTTCCAAAGGTCTCAGATCGTTGCGAGACCTGTCTTAAAAGCTGGTGGTTTAGAACTTTGATCGGATGAACCTGAAAATAGGAGCAGAGTTTCCTCAAAGCAATCAATGGACAATATACAAGCTTTTCCAGATTTGGATAAAAAATTTAGGCTCATGTCAACCGCTTACTGATATAGTACACTGGTCTTTGGATTGGAGACTCCTCGCGTATGAGTGCGATGCTTAAAGCGTGCACCGACACTGCAAGATAGATAAACATGTCCTCATCATCCGGTGGCTTCAATAGAATGGGAGGTCTCTCTAAGTGATCCACTAGAGCCTAGAATGCATCTATACATTCTTGCATCCAAGCAAGATTTGTTTTCCCTTTCCTAATCACATCGAAGAAAGAGGTGCATTTGTTAGTGGCTCTAGAGATGAATCGACTCGGGGCAGCAACCTTCCAATGCAAGCTTTGGACGTCTTTGATCATCTCTGGGGCTTGGATGTTCCTCAATGCTTCGATCTTCTTTGGATTAGCTTCTATGCCACGAGAGTTCTTGATAAAGCCTAAGAATTTCTCTAACTCAACGAAAAATGAGCATTTCAAAGGGTTGACCTTCATCCTATAGTTTCGAAGAACGCTAAACATCTCCGACTAAATCATCAACGTGATATCCCGATTGTCGTGACTCGTAAGCATACCGTATACATATACCTCCATCGAGTGTTCGATCTAATCATTAAACATCTTTTTTACCAGCCTCTAGCAAGTTGCATCGGCGTTCTTTAATGCAAACGGCATGACAAGATAGCCATAGTTGCAGATCACCAATGAAGTTGATGTATTCCTGGTCTGGTACGTGCATTGAGATCGAATTGTATCTAGAGTATGCATCCATGAAAGATAGCAACTTGTGTCCAGTTGTCTAATCCACCAATTGATCTATCGTCGGAAGCGGAAAGCTATCCTTTGGGCATGCCTTATTCAAATCGGAATAGTTGATGCATGTCATCAACTTCCCATTGGACTTTTTCACCAAAATTGGATTTGATATCTGTAGGATCAATTTCACCCTAGAAGGGGGTGAATAGGGTGATAGTATAAATTATAAAATTAATTGCGGAAGCTTATAAAATAATTTCAACACAGATCACAGAACAATAGCAGCACAGATAATAGCAGAATAATAAATTAGAACGACACAGAATTTACCCAGCTTCGGCAAAACCCTGCCTACGTGCTGCCCCCAAGGTTTCTACTAGAAATTAGATATTCCCTCGCTTACACACGTAAACTCGCGACACCCACTATCGACTAAATCTAACTCTACGCTCAAAACCCTGCCACAACTCAGCCACTGAGTTGCGAATTCTCAAGCTACGCCACGTAGCTTGTCCCCTAGTCACACGGCTAGAAAATACAACGGTTTGAAAATAAAAACAAATTTAAAATAGAAATAAGATAAAACCCTTTAAAAAACTAAAGCCCTTAAAAACATAAACCCTGATTCTTAAAAGGCCGGCCCCTTTTATTATTTACTGCCCGTTCCTTTTATTTTTGCTTCTGTAAAAAGCCGGCCTCCCTTTCGTTCCTCTTTGCGCTTCTGAAATTAGGGCTTCGGTTCTTTTAATCCTTGCTTCCAAAATTAGGGCTTTGTAAATTTTGAAGATGCTGACTTTTGTTCGATCGAATATATGTTTTCTCATTGCTTGCTTTCGTCGATCGTTTGCCTCACTGTTTTGCTCACGGCTCTTCAATTTGGATCGAGTTCGTCTCCTTTATTCGGTATGTAATTTTATGCTTTTGTGCTTTTGTGTATTCGTACTTGAACTCGATGCATTGATCGCCGATGATGATTGGGTTATATATGCGTTCGATCTCTTTTATTTTCGTTCGTATAAACTTATTTGAATTTGTCAAATATTCATCTCGGCAACTTGATGATGCTTGAATGTTTGAGATTGATTCTGACTTCTTCTATTTACTTGAATCATACAGTATTGATGTTTAACTTGGTCAATTTTCTTTTGCCACCACGATTTTGACTTGTTCATCATATTCTTGCTATCCACGGCTTGTTGATTAATTTTGTGGTCACCAGCGATGTTGTATTCATTTGACTTCGGCCACTTGATTTTGACCGTGGTTACTCTATAGCTTCTTTTGGCTTCACTGCATAGTATATTGGTACATAAAAAAAATGTTGCATATATGTGAGTAATTCTGTTCTTTCACATTCCTTCGTGCCCGACCTGATGCTGCACTTGGTCTTTGTTGTTAACTGGACCTGTTGCCTTCAGTTACTTGTCGAATTTGCATGTATAATTTTGAAATTCCTTTGTGCCTTGGTTATTGTCGCTGTACACTTGTTTTTGTTGCATTTTGTTTCGGCCTATAGTTTTATAGCTCTGTCTTTGTGCATTACTGAAACACTGTTAATCGAGCTTGCATGTGTACCATTGATCATACTTGTGCATGCATTTGTACCTGCTGATTTGCATTGATATTCATTTGGGTTGGGCATCTTGTACCTGCTGATGTTTGTTGCAGTCTTGAGTCACTTCATATATGCACTGATGCATACTGCAGCTATGTTGGCTTGTTGGCATCTGATTGCTGTGGCTTCATTTTCATCTGGGTTGACTTTGACATTAGTTTTTGTAGTTATGTCACAGTCTTGTTGCTTGTACTATCTGGTCTATTTCTCTTGACTGACCATTGATTTTGTTTGAGCTGCATGCTCCAACGTGTACTTGTGTGCACCCCTTGTGTCTGAACCTTTTACCATATCCATGCCGGTCTGAAGCTTTGCATTGTGCCTTTGCTGGTTCATATGTTTTTAACATATTGTTGTGTTTTGTTTATTTTGATTTGGACGAGGCTTTCCATTTGAGTTGAGTCATGGCAACAATGGCTTGACCTTTGCATTTTGTTTATTTTTCGAAATTTCACCTGAGTTGAATCCGGCTTGGATTTGACCTTGTGCTGAATGACATTGTTTTATTGCACTTGAGTTGAATCTCGTATTTGGGTTTGACCTGTGCTCACTTGTCCCTGTAAATCAATCATGTGTATATTTCGGTGTGCACGGGCTTGTGGCATATACAGTGATACACTGTGTATGTCACAAGCTGTTCGTGGATGATGAATTCAAATTTAAATGATGACGAACAACCCAAATAACTGAGGCAAAATATTATTTTCAAAAATCCATATTTTATTTTATATTGCAAAAATATTTCATTTTCAATTTTACTGCGTTAGTGAATATTTTTGCAGATTGCTCAGATGCTGGATTCAAACTGGAAAGAAGTTGAAGATAAAAATACGAGTGTGAGTGATATGTAGTGAGGTGAAGATGTAAAAATGAATTATGATGTAATCAGAAATGTATTGTAATTGAAAATGTATAGTTATAGTGAGAGCTAGAAAATGTACTATCAAAATTGTAATAAATATTTGTTTGAATAAAATATTCGTTTGAATTCAAATTCCATGTTATTTATTTTATTCAGCAAATATTTATTTAATCTGTGAAAATAAATAGTATATTAACAAATACATTTAAACGAATGTATATATGTTTATTATCATCAAACAAAATCATATAAGCGCATATTCAACAATCTCCCCCTTTTGATGATAACAAACATATATTTAAGATTTTGAATATGTTAAATGTATTTGATCATTGATATATCCTAATTGCTCCCCCTATTTAAATGCTTCCTCTCTACACACAGCTCCCCCTACATATATGCATACAAATAAAAATATGTAAATGAGCCTAGATGCAAATAGAAAATTATTTGACCTTTGCTTGATTTTATTTGACAAAATCTTAACTTTTCTCTCCCCCTTTTGTTATCAGCAAAAGAATAATAGTGTTAGAGAAAATAGAGATAAAGTGATCGATATTAATCCAACATTAAAACTCAATTGAATATAAATATTAAATTTCGATAAAAAAATCAAACAAAAACCATAAATATTTTGTTAGGCGCATATTCCACTTTTAGAATGATGGGAATTATGTCATCATATAAAACCATACAGTTGTGTCTATTTGTGGTATATTTATATCAGGAATTTGAATATGTACTAACCATGCATAACCGTTAGGACTTTTAAATGAGATTAGTAGTATTCCAATTTTATTTTAAAAAAAAATGAATTCAAGTATCTTCTAACCACGCATAACCGTGAGGACTTTTAAATGGGATTAGAATCAACTTGTTTATTTTAAAAATCAACTTTTGATATGCGTTCCATACATGCATAACCATGAGGACTTTTAAATGAGCATGGAAGCACATAACAAATTCCAAGTAATTCACCCATGCATAATCGTGAGGACTTTTAAATGAGAGTGAATACTTTGGTATTTATTTATTTATTATTATTATTATTTATTTATTTTATTTTAAAAAAAATGTAAACATGAAAAATGAACGATTCCTATTTAAAGTACCACATATCGACAAACTATATAGAATTTTGATGAGTGATGGTTGTTAGAAATATGATAGAGATAGAGATGGTCATGGAATTTTTACCAACAAAAAGTTTCATAACTCTTGTTTAAATTTCTAAAGAAATTTTCTAATTATACTTTCTCGAGTTATAATATATAATCAATATCAACACTCATCACTTTTTCAATCACTATTTGTCTTTTCAATAATCATTAGGGAGTCAGATTAGTCAAAATGGTCATTTAAAATCAAATTCAAAAATAATTCTGAAATTAATTTTTCAAAAATGACTAATCTAAAAATATGGTCAAAAATGATTTTCTCCAGGGGGTTTTAAAAGAAAATTTTCTGCTATTTGAAAATTATTTGAAATGAAGAATATGCAGATATTTTCTTTGAAAAATGATACAGTTACTAAATGTCTCAAAAATCACGTTCAACTAGTAATTTTTCTATCAACTAGATTACCAGTGTAATCTGCATCTGAATTTCTCTTTCACTCAAAATCATCATTAATTGAATTTGATTGACCAAACCATGAAGTGTGCACCAAAAATTTCAAACTCAATTTTAACAGCAATTTAAATGACATTCTCTTGAATTTGAAATGAAGCCGTGTTAATAATCAAAAACCGTGAATATAGAGTTAGCCGTATTATAACCAATTGTATTATCCAACAAAACACTATTTTTAATCCAAACTGATATATATGAAGTAATTCAAAGAATCTAGAGATTATTATAGTGTTTTTGGCATAAGAATATACTTGGCCAACTATGTTGAATAAGTCAGAATCAAAATCATCATCTTTTCATCATCTCATTATTGGCTGATTTAATTCAAAATACGGTGCAGATGATCACATTTAATATATCGTTTAAAACATACAATTACCTATTTTACCTTTACGATATTTTTTGTCGTTGTCCATTGTGATTCTGTCACCTTTATACCAGGCTAAGGAACTTTGTGTTTGTCGCCCGTTGTGTTTCTGGAATAGCCAAAATCCATAGAACACTGTTGTTGTTCCTTAGCCTGCCACCACACCTACACGAGAAAAGTTTTATGTGGCCTATTTTTTTTTATAGGTCCATGGTTGTTAGTGGCAGAAAATTTTGAAAAACAATTTTGTGAAGACCTAAAACTATTTATAATTGTTCCCTTTGGCACCCAAATTTGTTTAACTTTGAGAGTTTATATACTTGTGCCTTTTGGAACCCAAATCGGTATAGTTTTCACTTGTTTGGGTCTATAACAACAACTGTTTTGATTGTGTCCAAATTTTCTACAATTTGTGCACATAGAATTGACTTGATTAATATTTCTTTGATTATATCCAAGTTCTTGTCTAACTGTATTAACAGTTTGTTTCCCTAATAGCATATTCAACGATTTTTCACTATTTGAAAATTTATCTAAAGTCGTTGACAATTGTTGGACTTGTGTTTTGAGAGACTCATTTTCGTTTAACAATTGTGTGCACTTTTTAATAGAATTCTCTCTTCTAGTATTTTCATTCTCTTTTAAAATCAGAATTTCATTTTCAAGCGATTTCATTTTAATTTCTGATTTTTTTTAATTTCTTCATCAAATGTTGGACACTTATCATACTTAGGGATCCTACTTTGATAGGTTTTAACTAATTGGTCAAGTTGTTCGTTTAATTCTATCAAAGTAACTTTTTGTGATTCAAGTTTAGCATATTTCTCCCTAAGTTGTTCAAAACAGCCATTTACTTCGTGGAAATAAATAAGTAATTCAAAGCGAGTAAGTTTTGATACCTCGCTTGGCCCGTCATCGTCGCTATCAGTTATATTTCCATGAAGGCACATATCTGCTTTCTTTCTCTTACTGCTGGAACTTTGATTATCTTCATCACTTGTATTCCACGTGGCCGTAGTATTTCTCCGTTTTAATTTCTTTTCAAAATCGCGTTGAAATCGGAGATAATTGGGCTTGATATCACCGGGTTTGTTGCAAATGATCCCGTGTTCTTCCGAGTTGTCTAGTGCTTTGATTATTCTGCTTTTTAATTTTTGATTTAGAGCTGGATTTCCGTATTTTTGGTTCCACATTTTGAATTTCTTCATTATTAACGCCAGCTCAGCTGCTCCATCATCATCATCCTCATCACAACTGTCTTTTACCAATCCTGTTAAGCACAGTTCTTTAACTGATTTGGTTGTGGAGGATTTCTCATTGCTGTTGACTTTTGCACCATATATTGCATCGAAAGTATTCCAAATTTCCTGTGCATTTTCACAATGAGAGATGAAATTAAAATTATCTTGATTAATATGAGAATATAATATATGCATAGCAAGAGCGTTAATCGAGATAATTTTCTTATCTGTTATATCACACCAGTTTTCAATAATATCCCAACATTTAATATTAACAGATTTTAAATAAAATTCAATTTCCAATTCAAAAAATCTGTTCGATCGAAAATAGAAGAAATAATATTGGAACGACCCTCAAAATTATTATTAAAAGAAGCCATTTTAAAAATTCAAAATTTTAAAACAAAAACTGATTTTTGAAACACTAATTTTTAAAACAAAAATTGTTTTTGTAAAATCAAATTTTTGAAACAAAAACGGCTTTTGTTCCTAGCTCTGATACCACTTGTTGGATCGATTTCACCCTAGAGGGGGGTGAATAGGGTGATAGTATAAATTATAAAATTAATTGTGAAAGCTTATAAAATAATTTCAACACAGATCACAGAACAATAGCAGCACAGATAATAGCAGAATAATAAATTAGAACGACACAGAATTTACCCAGCTTCGGCAAAACCCTGCCTACGTGTTGCCCCTAAGGTTTCTACTAGAAATTAGATAGTCCCTCGCTTACACACGTAAACTCGCGGTACCCGCTATCGACTAAATCTAACTCTACGCTCAAAACCCTGCCACAACTCAGCCACTGAGTTGCGAATTCTCAAGCTACGCCACGTAGCTTGTCCCCTAGTCACACGACTAGAAAATACAACGGTTTGACAATAAAAACAAATTTAAAACAGAAATAAGATAAAACCCTTTAAAAAACTAAATCCCTTAAAAACATAAACCCTATTTCTTAAAAGGCCGGCCCCTAATTCTTAAAAGGCCAACCCCTTTTATTATTTACTACCCGTTCCTTTTATTTTTGCTTCTGTGAAAAGACGGCCTCCCTTTCGTTCCTCTTTGCGCTTCTGAAATTAGGGCTTCGGTTCTTTTAATCCTTGCTTCTAAAATTAGGGCTTTGTAAATTTTGAAGATGCCGACTTTTGTTCGATCGAATATATGTTTTCTCGTTGCTTGCTTTCGTCGATCGTTTGCCTCACTGTTTTGCTCATGGCTCTTCAATTTGGATCGAGTTCGTCTCCTTTATTCAGTATCTAATTTTATGCTTTTGTGCTTTTGTGTACTCGTACTTGAAGTCGATGCATTGATTGCCGATGATGATTGGGTTATATATGCGTTCGATCTCCTTTATTTTCGTTCGTATAAACTTATTTGAATTTGTCAAATATTCATCTCGGCCACTTGATGATGCTTGAATGTTTTAGATTGATTCTGACTTCTTCTATTTACTTGAATCATACGGTATTGATGTTTAACTTGGTCAATTTTATTTTGCCACCATGATTTTGACTTGTTCATCATATTCTTGCTATCCACGGCTTGTTGATTAATTTTGTGGTCACCAGCGATGTTGTATTCATTTGACTTCGGCCACTTGATTTTGACCGTGGTTGCTCTGTAGCTTCTTTTGGCTTCATTGCATAGTATATTGGTACATAAAAAAAATGTTGCATATATGTGAGTAATTCTGTTCTTTCACATTCCTTCGTTCCCGACCTGATGCTACACTTGGTCTTTGTTGTTAACTGGACCTGTTGCCTTCAGTTGCTTGTCGAATTTGCATGTATATTTTTAAAATTCCTTTGTGCCTTGGTTATTGTCGCTGTACACTTGTTTTTGTTGCATTTTATTTCGGCCTATAGTGTTACAGCTCTGTCTTTGTGCATTACTGAAACACTGTTAATCGAGCTTGCATGTGTACCACTGATCATACTTGTGCATGCATTTGTACCTGATGATTTTCATTGATATTCATTTGGGTTGGGCATCTTGTACCTGCTGATGTTTGTTGCAGTCTTGAGTCACTTCATATATGCACTGATGCATACTGCAGCTATGTTGGCTTGTTGGCATTTGATTGTCGTGGCTTCATTTTTATCTGGGTTGACTTTGACATTAGTTTTTGTAGTTATGTCACAGTCTTGTTGCTTGTACTAACTGGTCTGTTTCTCTTGACTGACCATTGATTTTGTTTGAGCTGCATGCTCCAATGTGTACTTGTGTGCACCCCTTGTGTCTGAACCTTTTACCATATCCATGCCGGTCTGAAGCTTTGCATTGTGCCTTTGCTGGTTCATATGTTATTAACATATTGCTGTGTTTTGTTTATTTTGATTTTGGACGAGGCTTTGCATTTGCGTTGAGTCATGGCAGCAATGGCTTGACCTTTGCATTTTGTTTATATTTCGAAATTTCACCTGAGTTGAATCCGGCTTGGATTTGACCTTGTGCTGACTGACATTGTTTTATTGCACTTGAGTTGAATCCCGTATTTGGGTTTGACCTGTACTCACTTGTCCCTGTAAATCAATCAAGTGTATATTTCGGTGTGCACGGCCTTGTGGCATATACAGTGATACACTATGTATGTCACAAGCTGTTCGTGTATGATGAATTCAAATTTAAATGATGACGAACAACCCAAATAATTGAGGCAAAATATTATTTTCAAAAATCCATATTTTATTTTATATTGCAAAAATATTTCATTTTCAATTTTACTGCGTTAGTGAATATTTTTGCAGATTGCTCAGATGCTGGATTCAAACTGGAAAGAAGTTGAAGATAAAAATACGAGTGTGAGTGATATGTAGTGAGGTGAAGATGTAAAAATGAATTGTGATGTAATCAGAAATGTATTGTAATTGAAAATGTATAGTTATAGTGAGAGCTTGAAAATGTACGATCAAAATTGTAATAAATATTTGTTTGAATAAAATATTCGTTTGAATTCAAATTCCATGTTATTTATTTTATTCAGCAAATATTTATTTAATCTGTGAAAATAAATAGTATATTAATAAATACATTTAAACGAATGTATATATGTTTATTATCATCAAACAAAATCATATAAGCGCATATTCAACAATATCCACTCTAGGTACAGGGCATCATGGATGAAGCCGTTATCTTTCAACTTTTCCACTTCTTCTTTAAGTGCAGTGGATCTCTTTGGACCCCGCTGCGGCGTTTCTATTTCATAGGAACGCATTTTGATTTACATTTAATGCATAGCTTGCTATCTATGATATATTCCATACATATTTGAGTGAGTCCCGGTGAACACATCTAGGTTTCCCCCAAGAAAACCAACTAATTCCTTCATCATCATCGCACCAAGCTGCGATCCGATCTTCGGGACCTATTTAGGATCATCTTGACTGACCGAGATATTAATCGTTAGCTCTTCTGGTGCAGCCCATTTATCCACCGACTCTTTCCTCGGATCCATACCCTTATGGAACAGACTGTATTGCTCGACCCATGGCTTACCAGGTGGTTGCTATGAGTTCAAAGCCTTGATGTAGAGATTCCTCTCTACACCCTTTTCCTTTTTCATTTTGCCTCGCCTCTATCAACTCGGCGAGTAGCATTCGAAGCCAAGCACTTAATTCCCTTAAACAATCCTTACACTGTTGTTGGTTGAGAATTTCATCATTAAACACTAAGGAGTAATAGCCATTTTGAATTCAACAAGGGCCAATTAGCCTAGAAAAGCATTGTTGGCAGATTAGATTACCAACATAACAAAAGGCATGACTCGCACTCTCTTATGATCGCCCTCTCTAAGAACCACTGGTAAATCCATGCTTCCCACTGGCTCAGTAGTCGTTCGATTAAATTCCTGGATCCTAGATTTACAAGGTTCAAGTCCTTAGCCTTCAAAAGCATTTGGTCATAGGCACTTTTGAATAGAATGTTGACGGAACTCCCCTAATCAACCAAAATGTTTCTCACAACCGCAGGGCTAGTCATGGCTGATATAGCAAGCAGATCAATAGTTGGGGCCTTTACCCTATTAGCATTTCAATTATAAAAAACGATGTCGTCTGTCGCTATCGTAAGCTGCGTTGTTGGAACATAGTCTTCGATGGAAAAACAACTCTCATTCACAGCATGCTTTAAAGCACCGACATACTGCTCTATCTCATTCCAACTCTTCTCAGCTGGATGTGGTCCACCAATTATTGTGTACAAGACGTTTCTCAAGCCACCTGGACTCGTTAATATAAGGCCTAACTTTCCCCTGCCGGGAGCTAGAATTCCCTTATTCGCCATCCTGTAGTGTCTGCACAAACTGTTGTAGTTTCTTTTGCGAATCGCTTCCTCGGCACATCATATAAATGCCTGCATTTATTAATGTTGTGAATGTGTGTCTCATGAAATTTATAGAACTTACCAAGACTCTTTTCCTTCTCAGTCGATTCTTTGGGAGTCGGCTTTCTATACTGCTCTTTACCCTGGGTAGCTAAGTAAATATTTTTGATCGAGTTGTTCAACGGAGTATAGCTGTCTATTATCCGGTACCTTGACTTGGCTACACAAGGTTTATCACGAAGGCCAGGCCTGACTGTTGATGGGAATGATGGTCACAATACAACATCCACATAACCAGAATATGATGTATGAACAGTTGTATCCAGCCCAGAGTAAATAAAGTCGATAGATGGATAATGTAGGATGTCGGAATTATGGAATATAGTTTGACTGGAGTTTGGATGGCATGGATGTTTGAAAAATTGAAGGAAGTTTGAAATGGGTTGGCATAACTTGTAAAACCAATGGGGTCATCATAGTATGATCGGCTCGGCATAATATGGATGAAACACAGATGGATCACCGTAGCATATAGGGAATGAAGGGGTCGACACGGCAACACTCTAGAGTTATGGATTGGCATAACATATTTGGTTGACATAGCATCAAAGAAATAAAGGGGTCAGCACGACAACATTCCAGAATTATGGAACAGCATAATGTATTTGGCCGCATAGTGTGCTCAGGTCAACATAGAACATTTGGAAGGATGGGTCGGCGTAGTATGGTAGGTCAGCATCAACTTGTTGATGTGACTCATGGAGGGTCGACAGGACATAACTTGAGAAGTTCGAATTGGCAAAGTACTCTCATGGAGAATGGATCGGTATTACCTTGACCAGGTTGAGGCTATAACTAAAACATGATGAGAACTAAAGATCTACAGGTCCAAACGCTATGATATTTGGAGTAACATCAATATAACTATAAGATAGCCACCATAAGGATCACTAGCCAAAACTCAACCCATGGAGAGGTCGGTACCGACCCTTATCCATTGATAATTGGGCTTAGCCCTCCCTATTGGTGGGCCTATATGGTTGAAGGGGTCCAGATGCCGAAGTTTCAATCGGATTGGAGGTTGCCTTCATCTATAGATACAGGGGGATGGGGCTATTGTGAGGGACTATTTTGGGCTAGCAAGCGAGACTCTGCCATTATTGTAACCAATCTCTTTTATTTCTTCATTATTCTCTTTCTATTTCTTGCTGATTGTAATTGTAATCAAGTGACTTATGAAGCTATAAAGAAAATATTCAAATTGACATAGGCAATCAGCGTCGAACCACTATAAATCTTATTGTTTTTTCATTCTTCTATGTTTTTCTTGATATTCGGTGTGAATATTCAGTGTTATTCCTCAGTTTTCATTTAATTTCTTCATTTACTGCAGTAATTAAACCTATATCTGGGTGTTTGTGGCTAATTTGGTTGCATACACTGTCAAACTTTGAAATTCTTGAACGTCTCTCTGAATCTGACTTCTTATCTTTAATTACGTTATTGTCCTTGCCCTGTCCACCACTTTGATTTTCTACATTCACATCAACATTTCCAGAACTCCCTCCAGATTGTTTCACGGTGACATTACTTTATATCCCTTTAGCTAAATATCCAGCATCATCCCTTCAGGGACAAGTGCGTGCCTCTTACAGGCGCAATAACTAATTAGCCTTCCTGTAAAAAATATCCATCGTCGACGAGGGTTTCATTTCCAACCATCTCCCAACATCAGTATGGGGATGAGTCCTCCTAATCAGTACCATAAATACGATATCCCCATGAGTGTTGCTTACTTTCGCCATTGCAATATGGAATCTATGTAATAAATCCTTCAAAGACTCTCTTGCACCCTGGAAGAGGTTTAAAAGTGATGTAATATCCTTCAGATGGGTTAAATGCATACAGAATTGTTTGATGATCTTTCGTGATAGATATTCGAAAGACAATATGGATCTCGACAGTAGTCTGGTGAACCACATCGTCACTCCCCCTTCCAAGAAAATCAGGAAACAACGACATCTTACCACATTAGCAGCTCTTACAAAGTCCATATTTCATTCATATTTCAATTAGTGTTTCCTTAGATCTGTTTTCCCATATACAATGGCATCTTTGGCATTGCATATCTCCTTAGGTACTTCGCATGCAAGATCTCTTCCGTGAATGAATTCCAAGTCTGGGTGATGCCCCACTCACATTTTCAATGCTGGCTCTCATTAATCAGTCTCCTGGCTATTTCAATCAAATCTGAATCGGGTGGATCAATTGAATGGAATTATTCATAATCTGCCTCAAGTGTTTTTCCCGGCAAATGCTCTTGGTTAATCTCATGATACCTAGGTTCTCCTGACTCTGGGATAACTGTTTGTTGTGTAGTTTCGCGTACATTTCTCTTTGAAGCAGATCCATAGTTGCCGCTTGACCTCCAACACCTTGGCCATTTACATCATGTCTAGAAGTCAAGCCAGCACCATCACCCAAAAGTCGACCACTTGCACCTAAGTGGGATGGTTAGGTACCGATCCCACTTGATGTATCGGTACCAATCCACAAGCTTTGGTTGTAGTTCGCCCTAACTTTTGTTTAGACTTTCTGGTATCCTTCCTAACATCTTTTTTATATTGTCCCTCGGCTTATGCTTCGATGATGAGGAATTGTCAGATTCTAAATCGAAGGGTGTTCTGTCCCTATTACTTCTCCTACGACTGCTTGCCAACTGATTCAGCAAATCCAAGCTCTGCTTCATTTGTGCATTCAATTCATTGCAACTTATTTGGAGCTTGTCTTCCATCTGCATTATTATATGGTTCATCTCAAACCTAGTAATCACATCCGCTATGTTTTGAACATCTGCAGCATCTAACTGCGTAACTTCTACAACGTGTTAAGGATCGACTTCCTTAACGTCTTCAACAACATGCAAAGTGGTGGATCTATCTATTCTGAAGGCCATGATAGGAAGTTTTCATGTAGATTCTTGAAAATTTGAGTAAATAGAAATTTCAAAAAATGAAGGAAATTGGATCCATCTCTCGGATTTAAACAATCCAATAGTAGATGATGGATCCAAATAAGTTTGAGAAACATTTCTCAGTGATAGCACCAAAATGTTAGTACTTAGTACCAAAATGTGGCACCAACACCAAATAGATTACGTAGAGAATGAAATTGAAGAAAAAGTAAATGAAAATGAGTAGAAACAATACACATAACATCTATAGTGGTTCGGCTAATCTTGGCCTACATCCACTTGAGTATTTTACTGATAATATTATTGTTTTACAAGTGTTGTTCTTAAGGTTCAATACCACCCGATAGCTAATTACAAGAAATGTGTGAAAGATTGCTACGGAGCTAAAAAGATCCCCCAAATAAAGCTCCTCCATGCCTATTTATAGTTTTTGGTCATTGGAAAAAGCTCTAGTACGTCCTTCCACATGTTCTCCATGATCTAGCAGCAATTTCACTCAAGGAAACGTGGTTAATTCCGCAAACAACTATGGATTGGTACCAACATATAGGCGTGGATCATCACCGATTCATAAGATTGACTTATGGATGGTTATAGCCACTTTAGGATAAAATGATATATCATTAGCTTTACGATTCCAACCATGTTTGTATAGATGTGAGCTTGCTTCTAAGACAGTTAGATGGATTAGTGGAGGAGTAAAGTTGCTAATTCTTAAGGCTTGCTTGATACCAAATGATAGGTGATCGATCAAAGAAACATGGAATGAGCTTCCAGTATTGGGACTAAGTGGTGTAAGAAAAGTGAAGTTATTTGGATGCACTTCTATTGATTAGTACCAATCCATAGGGATGGATCAATACCGATCCATCAGATGGTGGAATTGAGATTTGGGATTTTTGGGTCGGCTTTGACTTTGTCTTGTGATCTTAGTTGTACTTTGTTTTCTAGACTTTATGGCTATCTTTTCGGGCCTTCTGCCTCGAGAGCTTATAAGTTATGTTCGTCAAATTAGTCTGGTAACTGCCTAGTCAAAAGCTTAGATAATAGCTCCTTCAAACACAATATAATTATTAATATAACCCATCATTATAAAATTCAATTCTTCATTGAAAGTAGCAAACCACTTCTTTATACAAAACTTGATTATTTACTATACAAATTTATTGGCCTTTATAACTAAAAATCTAATTCAATAATACTAACAACAAATAGTATTTCTAATCTCCACTTTATATAAACCGTAATCTATTATTACGAAATGAAAAATCTACATTAACGCTTGAAAACATTATATACAAAATCTTCTTTGGGTTCTTATCTAAAAACACAAATCCTATTTTCATAAATTACTTATTACTTAATTAAATTCAAAAGCTCATTTTACTACAAAAGCACAAGCTAGTATCCTACAAATAATAGTACTTAGGCATATATTTCAATTCATTATTGATAACTTTTCTCAAAACATTTGTTAATCACAAATAAATTTATTCAAATCTTACACTCTTTTCTTATTAAAACTATGATAGTTCAAATAAAAATCATTTTAGATTAAATTTTTTTTATAAACTAATATATATGTACACATATATATCACAACGTAATATTGTTCACATCAAGATGAAAAATATACACACCATTAAATATAATTATATTATAAATACACAAATGTACATATATAAGAAATATAAACATTAATATTAATAACTATAATGATTTTTATTAAGGAAGAGACATATATATATATAAGTTTTAGACATCATAATGGTTCAAAAGAAGGCTATAATATAATATAAAATAAACATCTATAATCACTGATTAATTATTATTTATATAAAATATAAAAAATAAATATTTCTAGAAACCAAAATATACAGGTTCAGTTGACTGATCCCAATCGACTAAAACCACAAAGGAGTCAACTTAATAACTAGTTGAGCAACATATAAATTATGTATATTAATATTTATCAATTTAATACAAAACTAATTAGCATAAATTCAATAAATATTTCACAAGGAGTAAATATACATGAACTCCTTTCAAAATATCAAGTCTAACTTTCTTTAAAATATTACTACAAAATATTAATTTCAATGTATATTCAAAAATATTTTCCTTCTTCCCAAAATGTCTCACTTCTTCATAATCTATATAGAACATTTAAAACATTAAATTATTCTTTCTTTGAAACAAAACATTTTACTTCTTTTCAAAATACTACTTTATTTTATAAAACTTTTCAAAACTCTATGTCTATATGCCTCGTTGTAGTATTTAGGAATTCCTATCGATAATGTTGATCAGGCACATCGATCATATGTTTTAAAGCACTCAATGAAAAAATAAACACAATTCAATTTTCAAAAATTCTTTAATAATTCTATATATATACATTTATATAAAGTCATACTTTGTATAATATCCATTAAAGAAAAACTTAATCAAAGGCCACTCTTGTAAAAGAATATTCTATCAAAACCTCTTAATCATAACACCTTCTTATTTAAAAACATACTTCTTACTCTATATATTCATATGCCAAAACCATAAACTTGCTTACCCTTGAATATTTTCTAGAATCGCTTTTCAATAACAAATCATTTCTAATAATTTAAATATAATCAAGCAATCATTGAAAACTACTTTACAAAATGTATGTCGTATACGTATAAATAACATGATATGAAAATGCAATTCAAAATTCCTAGCGGTAACTTCAATACTAAAAATATTGCAAGGACTCAATACCAACAATTACAAATTTAATATAAGAAATCATCAACCAATCAAACATAACTATAAACAACCATCCAATGTGCTCAGCAAAAAGTAATCAATACATTCCCACTGCGCACTCTGATCACTAATGTATCCGACTACAATAATTCTTATCAAGCCACCGAAGGTAATTCAATTGTATGTCATACTCAAGTAATGCTAGTAAAATAATTTATATACAAAATAAAAATACGTTTCCAGATGATTACCTTAGTAATCATCATATACTAAGTAATATATATCCCTATTATATCATACTATAAAATAAGTCCTAACAAACCCAAGGGACAGGGACTCTAAGTCTCATCTAGGCCATGCAATGTATTATTTTGAACCTGCTCCAATACCAACTATGACACCTCCCACTTATATACCCATACCTATAGGCAACATGCTGCTAGCCTATGAGACACAAGCGGCCATAGGGCACCTACCCTCCAGATCACCTAATCCAAACCCCATGATGTGCATCCGATATAATATATTGCAACGGTGCCACGCGGACCTATGGCGCAACCTCATGATCAGGCTGCGAAGGTGGATACTGGCCAATCTAGTTTATTCCTAAACCATAAAGGGAGTTGGACAAAGATAGATAGGCATGTAGAATATATACTGTGGTCACCACATGACTCTATATGTAAGTCACCGTATGACTACAAATACTCAACGTAGCGAGTATCACATTACAACATTCCCTATATTGAGTGTCATTCATGAGCAAAAGAATAACCTTATAAATATCACAATGGTGTCTCATTCCACCGTGCGTTACTAGTCAGTTTATTCAGTGCTTATATATCACACTCGCCCGTCTTTATTCTTTACAATGAGTCCAAAGAATAATCAAAAAATCATCACCGAAAGTCACACACCAAACAGTATCACTAAACCGTTTATTCAGATTTCTCACCGCACGGAATAAATATCAATAAGTCAAATAGAAAGTTGTCATCGCCGTATCATCTTAAAATATAACTCAATCGGTCAATGGTGAATCAATAATGACAAATAAGCTAATTAGAAAAGAATAAGAAATAATAATAACAAATAAAATAAAATAATAAGAATATGGTGAAACAGTACTAAATCTAATATTAGAATAAATACTTCGTTCGCTAAATCATTATATAATACCTTTAAATTAAAATAAAATACTAATACAAATCCTTATTGATATACTTATAAAAATTCAAAATCATTTTTAGATTAATCACAATTTATAGCACTCATTTCCTAATTTTCTGTAACTAAATACTTCTTCAAAATAAATAATAAATACACTTTTAATATATCTAAATACTAAGTTATAAATAAAAATTTCCATCATAAAATTATATATATACTCTATATAGTTATTCACATTTATTTCCAATGCAAATATAATTTATTTACCATTAAAATATACACTTGCAAAAATAAGGCGATGCATGACTTGAGCACGGGTGGGATGGCTTAAATGCACAAGCCTTACCACCAAGCTACACTTGATTTTGGGATAAGCAAGTGATCAGTCGACTGAAATACTTCTCCAGCCGACTGAACCTATTAACAAACGAGTAATAAACAAGTCGATATAATTGGATATTTCTTTCAGGTTTGGGATATGTTCTAGTTTAGTCAATGAATGTTTATCTCAATTTATTTAGACTAGCTGAGTAAAAGCAATAAAATAAGTTGACTGAATTTGATTGTTGCCCTCGAATTTTGGAGTTTTCATTAGCTCGCTCCACTGAAAATATGACTCAGTTGACTGATTTCCTGAAACTCAAAAAACAACATATAGAAACTGATTCATATTCTATTCAAGTTTTTCACTATTCAATTCATTCAAAACAATCCAACATAAGTTCAAGGAGACTAATCATATACGAATTCCACATACAACATGAATATAAGATGAAATCAAATTTGTGAACATAGTTGTGAGTGTAATAACGCTCACCTTGGCCAATTGTAACTCCAAAGCTAAAATAGTATCCCGTCTTCTTCAATTCATCAAACATGAAAACTTAATAGCTGTAAACTTGATCAAAACTTTAACTTCTTATTGATAATTGATGTAGTTCGGTGTGGAGAACGTCACAAATTTATCTTGGAATTTATTTGCTTTTATTGATCAAAAGATGAGAAGGGTTTTGTTACTATTTTGTCTTCATGACAAAAATAAAAACTTAAGAAAATATGTGAAAGTGAATTGCATTTTGTGAATGAGAGAAAGAAGGCAGTAGACATAGAAATGTCTATACTCTTATTTCATGAAACAACACTTGGCTTTTGGGCTTGCACAAACAATCCAATCCATTTCATTTCTTTTATTTTCTTTTCCTTTATAAAACTATTTTCTATTTAACTCAAAATAACATAAAACTTCAAATAAAAATTTATTTGCATTATCAAGATGTTTGTTCAACGTTATAAAAATTTATAGAATTACATTTGACTAATTCTTATATTTTATTTAATTAAATCAAAAATACTACTTTAAGCCCACTTAATAAAAGAAATCCTTGATTAATCAAAACCAATTCAAATCTTTACATAAAAATTATTACTACAAAATCTCGATTTCTTATTCATATACAAATTTTAAATTTTTTTTTCATATTTTATTTGTTTACTTTAAACCTTGTTTTATTTATATTTGAAACCAAATTACTAAGCAATTTCTAAAACCATTCATTTAAGCTAAAATAAAACCACTTTTCCTTTAAAACATATATTTCTAATCACATTTACTAATAATACTTGATTTTATAAAATATCTAATTACCTTTACCAGATCAAAAATAATTTTTAAATTCGTAAATATACAAATAAATCCAAATCATTCTAAGTTGATCCTTGAAAATACATTTTAATTAAATCAAATCACCATTATTATCTTTAATTTATCATTGCTCAACAACGGGCTGTTATATAAATTATACCATATTAACATAAAAAAACGTTAACGAATTGAAGAATTAACATTTATGGGGAATATTGGGATTTTAAATTTAAATTTTTCATATATAAAACTTCCCAAAGCATAAAATAAATCCAAATACTAATGACACAACTACTGAAAAGAGAAAAACTAAAATTTCCACTTACAGATAGCTTTCCCCGAAATTTTTTGGATTTGATTCCACGCCTTCGCCAATTTCCTCCTCCAAGTATCTTCTTTTCGGCATATAAAAATTCATTTATATATAGATTAGATTTAGAATTCAGAGACAAGAGAATAATATAAATTAGGAAATGTACATATATATATTAAAAAAATTATTACTATTTTCCTTTTAATTCGATTGATTTCTTCCCTAAATTTGAATCATGAACTTAGAAAGTTTTATTGAGGATGAAAGAAACTTATAGAGTTTTGCTAGCGTACTAATGTTTCTTGTGGATAAAGGTAAGGGGCTAGCCTCTTATTTTTGTAGTGGTTAGAGCGTGCCTGGACTATACGATCAAAGTCAGTTTAAAAAAATAAAATATGAACCATTTAGGTCTAAGAAAACCCAAGCTACCTCTCTTTAACCGGTCGACCGGCCCAACATAGGTAGTCGACCCGCCTTCATCCCCTGGCCAAAATTTAGTACTGAACATTAAGTTTTAACGTTAGATTAGTTATTTCCCTTCATTGATGTTCCGTTAACGTTTACTCCAACGTTAAGTCTACTACTTAACGTTCCAATATTTATTAACCCTTTTTAAATTTTAAATTTCGAATGTTAACGTTTACTAATTTTAGATTTAAATTTATTTGAATTATTTTTAATTCGAAGACTTCAAACATTTCTTACCTTTATGTTTGAACTCCATTTGCAAATATGTATAAAAGTTGCTCAAAAAAATCAACACGAACACAATGGTGTAATTTCTGTCGCCAAATTTCGACGTTCATAAAATTCTTTTCTTTGGCATCATTATTATTAATTAATTTCTTATAAATTTTAAGGGGCATTACAATTCTTGTTTCTATTCCTCAACCCATCCAGTCAACAAAAGAGGGTAAATTTGCTACATCCCCTATCAAAGAAACTCCAACTAATGAATGTATTTCACTCGTCTCTCCGGTGGTTGAGAAGCTTCAGTTCTAGGTTGGGATCATCACTAACCATTACTTCACTATTTATGAACTTATAGGTCATCTATTGCTTTCTCCTTCTCCACCGCCAATTACTCAATATTTTTCCCCATTGCTGTCTCCACTGAGTCGATCTCCATCGTTATAGGACTAATCATCGCAGTTCTTTCCTCCAGCTCCACTTCTAGTCCTAGTTCAAAGAAGATCGAGGCTCTGGAGAGAGTGGATGACACCTCACAGTCTCTGAGGGAAGACATCACAATTACTAGTGCTATGTGCCCAACTTATCCTATTTCCATAGCAGAGAGACTGAAGCTCAACCTATTAAAGATAAAAATCAAGAAAGAACATAGGATCAAAGAACCCGCTGATCCAGGTCAATCAGACCCTACTATGAAGGTTCCTTCACTTAAAATCAAGCCTCCAAAGCATAATGATTTTGGCGGCTCTTTAAAATATTTTGACCCCTCTATCGATAGGCCTAAAGATCTAATCATCGTCATCACCGAAGGAGACACCACCACTCCTAAGACAACACCTTAAGAAGGGAAAACCTAAGGATTCGAAGAACCACCTAATGAACTGCGATCCTATGGGAAAAAACAAGCAAGGGGTGAAAAAGTAGCCTTCATGGTTGTTTTTTGGAAAAGAAAGCTTCAGTACCTTTTTAATGTACTTCGAAGACAACCAATTCTGGTCTTTTTTGGATGCATTTTGTTTCCTTCTGTACAAAGGCCTAGTTTGTGTAGGGTCAGGCCTCACAACATTCGTATGAAAAAGTGGTTGCAAATGAAGGTATTTTTTGAACAACCTTTTTTCATACTTACATTCATGCACTTGTACTGGCCTATGTACAACTGCTTGCATGTCTATAATGTGATCTACTTATATTATACATGCCTCTGTCTATGCAATTTGATTACTTACTATGGCTCTGTACACATAAGTAAATTCCTACAATTTCTCGACTATATTTCATTGTATAATACTATTTACCATTGCCAAAATATTTTCATTTTGGACAAACGGAACTTATTATTCATATGGCCATATCTGTAGTAGACTTTGTTCGTCCTCGGTCGATTTCCATCCGGTCGTAAACAAGGTCATAGTCAAAGGAATGCTTGACTTGATGTCATTTTCTATCTTTGGGAAACGACATTTTAGATGTCTATCTTGGGACACCTTTTTTTGATTCAACTAGCTCTTGGCATTGGTCGAACACAACCACTGCTCTTCATCGCTCATCGTCGGTTGGGCGTGTCTCATTAGGCCTTAAGTGATAGATTGTCCAGTCACCCATTGATCCTAACTTCGGGAATCAATTGTCTAGATGCTTATCTTTGAGCACCAGCATTTGGCCTTCCCAATCTCCGGACAGTGACAAAAATATCCCCTTGACCATCATCATTTTATCCTCGGTTGGGCATGTCATGTCGAGCTGCAAATGTGGTCATGGAAATTCCAATTATACATCAATTCCTATCTCTAGGAATTTGTGTTTCAGGATCCTATCTCTAAGTCCCTACTTTCGATCTTACCTATCTTCGAGTAATCGAGAACATTTATCAACCATCCTCGCTTATCCTCTACCGAGCATGTTCTTCTAAGCTACAAGCATGGTCACGAAAACGCTAGCTGTACACCAGTTCCTATCCTCGAGAACCGATGCTTTAGTTGCCCAACTCCAGACATCCCTTATTGACTTTGTCTTTCTTTGGGAATTAGTTAAGACCATAGAGATAAGGGCAAATTATCCAATTGACCCTTGTGATTTACTCCTTTCTCCTGATTCTGGATCAAAAAGTTTGGCACCTATCTTCGGGCACCTGATTATACTATTACTCACGCAACATAAGATTTTGCTTGAAAAACATGGTTCCATTGGATCAAGAATCTAACTTTATTTATAAGAAAAAGAAGTAGCAAGTCCTACCTTATTACATTATCCCCAATTCAACAGGGTACCTTATTTGTAAAAAAATAAAATAAATAAATCCAAATGAAATATCATCGCAAATAGGTCACTATTCTATGCTCACGGATTCGGGATTCCATCAATAGTAGCCAGCTTGAAAGTTCCATCTCCAAGCTTTTGTTCAATCGCATATGGAACTTTCTAATTCAAACCAATTACCCCTGTATCCGGTATAACTCATTTCAAAATAAGGCCCCCACTTTAAAGGTACAGCTCTAGACCTTAGTACCGAAATGCCTCGCAACTCTATTCTAGTGAGAAGCTACCCTTTATTCTGTAGGATCTAGATTAACCCTAGAGGGGGGGTGAATAGGGTTATAGCAAAATTTTCTTGAATTAAACACAGAAACAAACTGCAGAAATAAATATGCTGAAAAGTAAATCACACACAAAATTTACCCAGCTTCGGCAACCCCTGCCTGCTGCTGCATTCCCAGATTTCTATTAGAATTAAACAGTATCCCGCTTACAAACACTCTACTAGACTCGCAAACCCTTGCTCCCGCTCACAAACACTCTACTAGACTCGCAACCCCTGCTCCGCCTATAGAGCTTTGCTTACTCGCAAACTCTGCTCCGCCTATAGAGTTTTGCAAACTCGCACACTCTGCTCACTGAACTAATTCTAACTAGACAATCTGACACTACCTACAACCTAGGTGGTGATTTACAAATTCTTTGACTTGAAAAGTAAAAACAATTTCAAAAATACAAGCAGGAGCAAAAATTAAAATATAAACTTGAATCCCTAATTTTTGCTCAAATAAAACTTAAAAACCCCCTTTAAAAAATTAAACCCTAATAAACTAAAACCCTCTTTAACAAAAACCCCTTTTATAAAAAACAAGGTCGGCCCCTTGTTTTTTTTCTTTCACCCGATCCACTTCTCTTGCTTGTGAAATATTTGCGGCCGATCTTCTTTTTCAAATTAGGGCATCGGCTCTTCTGTGAAATTTGGGGCTTTGTTCCTTTGCAAAATTAGGGCTTGTCAAACTGAAGCGCCGCTCGATACCGTTCAAAAGTAGGCTTCGATGCTCCTTGATTTGCTCACGGCTCTTCAATTTGGATCGAGTTCGTCTGCGATTTCGGTATGTACTTTACTCCTTTTGCTTTGCTGGTTTTGGCTTGCTTGAACTCGATGCCTTTAGCCGATGATGATTGTGGGTTTATATATGCGTTCGATTTCCTTGAATTACGTTCTATAAATTTGTTTGAATTTGTCAATACTGTGCTTTGGCCGCTTGATTATGTTTTGATGCTTGGGATTGATTTCTGACTTGTTCAAATTGCTTGAATAACATGGTTCTGAACTGTGACTTGTTCAATTTGCTTGGCCACCATGGTTTCGAATCCATTTGACTTCGGCCATGAATTGTTCAACTTGTACTTGTTTGATTTTGGATAAAGTCACGACTTTGACTTTCTGGCCCCTGTGAGCTTCGTCTCTGGCCATCTTTGATTTTAGCCTTGATCACCTTGATGCTGTAACCATACTTTTGGCATGATTGTTCTGGTCTTGTTTGTGTATTTTATTGGTCTTATTTGCATGTTGCTACATTGCTTACTGTCACTACTTCGAGCTCGCCTGCTGTTTGTGGTCAATTGCTTCGAGTTGATCTTGTAGTTGATGTACTTGAGTTGACTGCATATTCATTGGTTTCTAGCTCGAATTGGTCTTTGAGGAACACTGTACTTGTTGTTATGATGTTTTGAGCTGTTACATATGTGTGGTTCTGCATTTGTACATTTGTTTTAACTGCTTCATTTGCTGGTCTTCAATGCCTTGTTGCTTGACCTGTCTGGTTCATCATGTTGCATTCATGAATTTTCCGTCTTTGTACCTGTAGTTGTATTCATGTACACTACTGCCTTGAACTTCTGGTTGGTCACTTGATTCAGTAGTTTGTTTCATTTGGCTTGACAGTGTTTGTTGTGTTGGTTGTGCACTTGCTTGAGTCTGTGTCATCTTTGCTGTGATGTCACTTGAACTTGTTGTACATGTTGCCTTGTATCATTCTGGTTGTTACTGCATTGTCACTTGTGTATTGCCTTTGACATCCATGTTCTTCACTCTTTACATCACTGGACTTTGACTTGGTCTTTGTTGAACTTCTGGATGCACTTGTCATCTTCACTGTGTTGCACATTTGTGGTCTGTTCACCTATTACTGCATTTGCATTGTTGTTTGGTCTGAACTTGAACTTTTGTACAGTTACTTACTTTGTGCATTGCATTTGTGATCTGATGCAGTTTTGATTTGTCAATGCTTTGCATTTGAGTTGAGTCATGACAATAATGGCTTGACCTTTGCATTCAGTTTATTGTGCCTTGTGTTGAACCCAGTTTTAAAACTCGAGTTTGACCTTGTGCTCACCTGTCCCTGTAGCATTATCAAGTGTATATTGATGTGCACGGCCTTGTGGCATGTACAGTGATACACTGTGCATGTCACAAGTTGTTCGTGTATGATGAATTCAAATTTAAATGATGACGAACAACCCAAATAACTGAGGCAAACAATATTTTCGAAGACCATATTTTATTTTATATTGCAAAAATATTTCTTTTTCAATTTTACTGTGTTAGTGTATATTTTTGCAGATTGCTCAGATGCTGGATTCTAACTGGAATGAAGTTGAAGAAAAATATGAGTGTGAGTGATATATAGTGAGGTCGACTGTAAATGTAAAATTGAATTTGTATCAAAGTTGTATAGTGAATAGTGAGAGCTTGAATTTGTACTATTCAAAATTGTAATAAATATTTGTTTGAATAAAATTTCTGTTTGAATTCAAATTCTGTGTTATTTAATTTATTCAACAAATATTTATTTAATCTGTGAAAATAAAATAGTATATTAACAAATACATTTAAACGAATGTATATATGTTTATTATCATCAAACAAATATCATATAAGCGCATATTCAACAATCTCCCCCTTTTGATGATAACAAACATATATTAAGATTTTGAATGTATTAAATGTATTTGATCGTTCAATTTTCTCCCTTATTTAAATGCTCCCTCTCTACACAATACCCCCCCTACATATATGCATACAAATAGAAATATGCAAATGAGCCTAGATGCAAATGGAAAATTATTTGACCTTTGCTTGATTCTATTTGACAAAATCTTAACTTTTCTCTCCCCCTTTTGTTATCAGCAAAAGAATAATAGTGTTAGAGAAAAATAGAGAATAAGTGATCAATATTAATCCAACATTAAACGTAAATTGAATATACATATTAAACTTCAATAAAAATCAAACAAAAATCATAACTACCCTTGTTAAGCGCATATTCCACTTTTAGAATGATTGAAATGGTATTCTCATATAAAATCATACAGATGTATCTACTTGTGGTACATTTATATCAGGAATTTGAATATCTACTAATCATGCATAACCGTTAGGACTTTTAAATGAGATTAGTAGTATTCCAATTTAATATTAAAAAATGAAATCAAGTATCTTCTAACCACGCATGACCGTGAGGACTTTTAAATGGGATTAGAATCAACTTGTCTATTTAATCAATTAATTTTGATATGCGTTCCATGCATGCATAACCGTAAGGACTTTTAAATGAGCATGGAAGCACATAATCAAAAATCCAAGTAATTCACCCATGCATAACCGTGAGGACTTTTAAATGAGAGTGAATACTTTGGATATTTATTTATTTTTAAAAAAATGTGAAATGAAAAACAAATGATTCCTGATTATAGTACCACATATCGACAAGCTATATTTAAGATTTGATAAACAATGGTCGATAGAAATATGATAGATATAAAAATGGTCATAGAATCTTTACCCAACAAAATGTTTTATAACTCTTGTTTAAATTCCTAAAGAAATTTTCCAAAATATACTCTTTTGAGTAATGTATGTTAAATATCAACACTTATCACTTTTTCAATCACTATTTATCTTTTTGATAATTAGTAGGGAGTCGGATTAGTCAAAATTTGTCATTTAAAATCAAATAAAAGTGACTAATCTGAAAATATGGTCAACAATGATTTTCTCAAAGGGGTTATATGAGGAAAAAATTTCTGCTATTTGAAAATTATTTGTAATGAAAAAATATGCAGATATTTTCTTTGAAAAACGATGTAGTTACTAAATGTCTCACCAAAAATCATGTTCAACTAGTAAGTTTTTTGCCAACTAAATTACCAGTATGATCTGCATCTGAATTTCACTTTCACTTCAAAACATCACTAATTTGATAAACAAGACCCTGAAAATGTGCATAAGAAACTCAAACTCAATTTTTAACAGTGAACAAGTCAAAATCAAAAAATCATCATCTCGGTATTGGCTGATTTCATTCAGAATATGGTGCAGATTGTCACATTTAATATATCGATAAATAACCCTTCACCTGTTTTACCTTTACGATAATTTTTCGTGATTGCCCATTGTGATTCTGTCACCTTTGTACTAGGCTAAGGAACTTTGCTTTGTTGCCCGTTGTGTTTCTGGAACAGCCAAAATCCAGAGAACACTGTTGGTGTTCCTTAGCCTGCCACCATACCTACACGATGAAAGATTTTTGTGACCTATTTATAGGTCCATGATTGTTAGTGGTAGAAGCATTATGAATAAACAAACCCTTTGGGACTCAAACTTGTTTAGTCCTTTTATTCTTGTTCCAATAGACATGAAATTTGTTTGTAGAATTATTAGGAACCCAAACTTGTATAAATTTTGTATTCTTGTTCCTATGACTACAATTTTCAACACGATGTCCAATTATTTCACATCTATCAAAGACACTCTTGCTTATTGCATTATCCTCAACTTGTGTTTTCCCAAAACCTAGTCCTTTTCTGTTGTTAGCAAAAATTTGATTTCCCAATAGCATGTCGAAAGATTTTTTGCCTCTTGAAAAGTTATTCAAAGATTTCTCAAGATTTTGGACTTTGCTTTTTAGTGTTGTGTTTTCAGTGACAAGTGAGGTGCATCGATTTATAAAATCCTTTTTCCTAGTGTCAATGGTTTCCTTAAGACTCAAGTTTTCTTTTTCAAGATTCTCAGAGCTATTCTTAAGTCTTGATAATTCTGAATCTAAAATTTTACATTTTTTACATTCTAGGTTTTAGATATTTTCAAGTTCAGTTTCCAACCTAAAATTTTCACGAGCAAGTTCTCTCCTATCAGATTTCAGTTTTTCAATTTTAGATTCAAGAGCATCAACTTCTTTAGTAAGATCAAGACACATAAAAACAAGTTCTTTATAAGAATAGTCACCTCCCTCATTAGATTCTTCTGAGCTTGCTTCTGAATCCGATTTTGCCACAAGACACAAGTTAGCCTCCTCTGAGCTGCTATCCGAAACTTCCTCTCCTTCTTCATCATCCCAAGTTGCTGCAAAGGCCTTTTTCTTCTTTTTCTTTCCTTGGTTGTATTTGAGAAGTGGGCATTCTTGCTTAAAGTGGCCAGGCTTGTTGCAGTTATAGCACGTCAATTCATTATCGGAATTGTTAGACTCTCTTGACCTATTAGCAGATATTTTCTTCTTGCGTGGCTTGAATCTTGACCATTTTCTAAGATTATTAACAGCCATTGCAAGCTCTTCAATTGGATCTTCTTCATCTTCATCGCTCTCTTCTTTTCTCTTTAAGGCAATCGCCTTCTTCTTTGGTTCGGAGTTGTTGCGTTCCTCCTTTGCTTTTAGCTCAAGCTCATATGTCATCAAGTTGCCAATTAACTCCTCCATGATTACTTTACTCAGATCTTTCGATTCTTGTATTGCCGTGACTTTTGCCTCAAAGTTCATCGGTAAGACTCGTAGCACCTTCCTCGCAAGCTCTACCTCAGCGAATACCTTCCCAAGTGCTCTAGCGTTGTACACCAAAGTTGAAAAGCGTCCGAACATGTCCTTTATGCTCTCGCCTTTGTCCATCACAAAGTTCTCGTATTCATTGCTGAATAGGGATAGACGAGACTCCTTGACTTGAGAAGTTCCTTCATGTGTCACCTCCAAGGTATGCCAAATTTCCTGTGCTGTTTTACAATGAGAAATTCTATTAAATTCATTCTTATCAAGAGCAAAGATCAAAGCATTCATGGCTTTAGCATTTGTGGTTTTTAATTTCTTATCGTTAGCAACCCACCTATCCCTAGATTTAGGAATCTCAGTATCACCAACAGTTATAGTGGGAGATTTATAGCCAGTTTCAATAATATCCCAAACATCATAATCAACAAAAATAAGATAAATGCCTATCCTAACCTTCCAATAAGCATAATCACTCCCATTAAACATGGGTGGCCTAACAATAGATTGCCCCTCAGAAAAAGCATTATATGATGAATTCATGACTCTAGACTTAAAGAAAAATACCGGGCTCTGATACCACTTGTAGGTTCTAGATTAACCTAGAGGGGGGTGAATAGGGTTATAGCAAATTTTCTTGAATTAAACATAGAAACAAACTACAGAAATAAATATGCTGAAAAGTAAATCACACACAAAATTTACCCAGCTTCGACAACCCCTGCCTAATGCTACATTCCCATATTTCTATTAGAATTAAACAGTATCCCGCTTACAAACACTCTACTAGACTCGCAAACCCTTGCTCCCGCTCACAAACACTCTACTAGACTCGCACCCCCTACTCCGCCTATAGAGCTTTGCTTACTCGCAAACTCTGCTCCGCCTATAGAGTTTTGCAAACTCGCACACCCTACTCACTGAACTAATTCTAACTAGACAATCTGACACTACGTACAACCTAGGTGGTGATTTACAAATTCTTTGACTTGAAAAGTAAAAACAACTTCAAAAATACAAGCAGGAGCAAAAATTAAAATATAAACTTGAATCCCTAATTTTTTCTCAAATAAAACTTAAAAATCCCCCTTTAAAAAATTAAACCCTAATAAACTAAAACCCTCTTTAACAAAAACCCCTTTTATAAAAAACAAGGCCGGCCCCTTGTTTTTTTTCTTTCACCCGATCCACTTCTCTTGATTGTGAAATATTTGCGGCCGATCTTCTTTTTCAAATTAGGGCTTCGGCTCTTCTGTGAAATTTGGGGCTTTGTTCCTTTGCAAAAGTAGGGCTTATCAAACTGAAGCGCCGCTCGATACCATCAAATAGTAGGCTTCGATGCTCCTTGATTTGCTCATGGCTCTTCAATTTGGATCGAGTTCGTCTGCGATTTCAGTATGTACTTTACTCCTTTTGCTTTGCTGGTTTTGGCTTGCTTGAACTCGATGCCTTTAGCCGATGATGATTGTGGGTTTATATATGCGTTCGATTTCCTTGAATTGCGTTCGTATAAATTTGTTTGAGTTTGTCAATACTGTGCTTTGGCCGCTTGATTATGTTTTGATGCTTGGGATTGATTTCTGACTTTTCAAATTGCTTGAATAACATGGTTTTGAGCTGTGACTTGTTCAATTTGCTTGGCCACCATGGTTTCGAATCCATTTGACTTTGGCCATGAATTGTTCAACTTGTACTTGTTTGATTTTGGATAAAGTCACGACTTTGACTTTCTGGCCCCTGTGAGCTTCGTCTCTGGCCATCTTTGATTTTAGCCTTGATCACCTTGATGCTGTAACCATACTTTTGGCATGATTGTTCTGGTCTTGTTTGTGTATTTTGTTGGTCTTATTTGCATGTTGCTACATTGCTTACTATCGCTACTTCGAGCTCGCCTGCTGTTTGTAGTCAATTGCTTCGAGTTGATCTTGTAGTTGATGTACTTGAGTTGACTGCATGTTCCTTGGTTTCTAGCTCGAATTGGTCTTTGAGGAACACTTTACTTGTTGTTATGATGTTTTGAACTGTTACATATGTGTGGTTCTGCATTTGTACATTTGTTTTAACTGCTTCATTTGCTGGTCTTCAATGCCTTGTTGCTTGACCTGTCTGGTTCATCATGTTGCATTCATGAATTTTCCGTCTTTGTACCTGTAGTTGTATTCATGTACACTACTGCCTTGAACTTCTGGTTGGTCACTTGATTCAGTAGTTTGTTTCATTTGGCTTGACAGTGTTTGTTGTGTTGGTTGTGCACTTGCTTGAGTCTGTGTCATCTTTGCTGTGATGTCACTTGAACTTGTTGTACATGTTGCCTTGTATCATTCTTGTTGTTACTGCATTGTCACTTGTGTATTGCCTTTTACATCCATGTTCTTCACTGTTTACATCACTGGACTTTGACTTGGTCTTTGTTGAACTTCTGGATGCACTTGTCATCTTCACTGTGTTGCACATTTGTGGTCTGTTCACCCATTACTGCACTTGCATTGCTGTTCGGTCTGAACTTGAACTTTTGTACAGTTACTTACTTTGTGCATTGCATTTGTGATCTGATGCAGTTTTGATTTGTCAAAGCTTTGCATTTGAGTTGAGTCATGACAACAATGGCTTGACCTTTGCATTCAGTTTATTGTGCCTTGTGTTGAACCCAGTTTTAAAACTCGGGTTTGACCTTGTGCTCACATGTCCCTGTAGCATTATCAAGTGTATATTGATGTGCACGGCCTTGTGGCATGTACAGTGATACACTGTGCATGTCACAAGTTGTTCGTGTATGATGAATTCAAATTTAAATGATGACGAACAACCCAAATAACTGAGGCAAACAATATTTTCGAAGACCATATTTTATTTTATATTGCAAAAATATTTCTTTTTCAATTTTACTACGTTAGTGTATATTTTTGCAGATTGCTCAGATGCTGGATTCTAACTGGAATGAAGTTGAAGATAAACATGAGTGTGAGTGATATGTAGTGAGGTCAACTGTAAATGTAAAATTGAATTTGTATCAAAGTTGTATAGTGAATAGTGAGAGCTTGAATTTGTACTATTCAAAATTGTAATAAATATTTGTTTGAATAAAATTTCTGTTTGAATTCAAATTCTGTGTTATTTAATTTATTCAACAGATATTTATTTAATCTGTGAAAATAAAATAGTATATTAACAAATACATTTAAACGAATGTATATATGTTTATTATCATCAAACAAAAATCATATAAGCGCATATTCAACAAATTCAACTTCTTCACATTTTTCCGTCAACTAAGTTGAGTGTGAAAAGCTTAAATTTTAAGCTATAAAATAAATAAATTTAATTACATAAAAATATTTGAATTTCAATATTGGATTATTATTATTTTGAACATGGTTCATTAATGTCAAGAAATGTCGATCTCGAGATCAAACTCGTAACATTTAATCTCATAGTCTAAACAATCAACTAACTGAGACAACACTATTGGCTTCAATATTTAATAACTATTATTTTTGAAAGAATATATTTAGTTAACTGATGGCTATTTAATATAATATTTTTAATAAATTGAATTCGATTAAAGATTCTTTTTGGATAATATTTTGAAATTGAATAAAATGTTTCAATTGTATATAAAATATTTTTATAACTCATCTATTTTTGCCATATGGTATTAGAAAAATGGCCTCGTCTTTTTTTCCTTAATTTGCCAATTTAGGCTTCCCTTCTCTTCTTCTTCCACCGTTTCATCATTTCTCTCGCCCTCCCTACCTTTCCTTCTCCTCTTCCCTAATCATTATTCTGGGTTCCAATGATGCTAAAATCACAAATCCAAGATGTGGTTCAACCAGCAATCAACCGATGTTTTAGGTGGTTCTTCCTCCTGTACTAGAAGTGGACGGCCCTTTAAGTCGATGTTGCTTGATGCATATTGTATCAAGAGGTCCATCTTGGCGATTCATCGACTAAGGAATTATCAGTAGTTGTTGAGGAAGTGGCTCTGATGGGCAGTCATTCTCCTTTACAAGCTATTGAATCAGATATTATTACTATACTGCCAAGTATGGATATTGGTTTGAGTGCTAATGCTTGCATTATCTTGAGTGCTTTTTCATACAAAATGAAAATTGGTCTAAATGGCAATGAGGTAATTGATAGTAATGTTATAAATCCTTGCATCAAATATATTATAGCCGAGGAAAAACTTGTACATTCGGGTAGCTGTTGATGTTTTTAATCTTTCTACCCCCAATTTGACATCACCAGTTAAACTCAGTGGGATTGCAGGGTCTTCAAATCATAAATATGCAGTGCCTTATATCGCTGTTCCAGGTTCTTGTATCCTGATTTGGTCCTCATTTTTTGCCAACGAACCCCTTAATGCTGGAGTTTACGTTCTGAGATGCTTTGATCTTAAGACAGAAAATGGAATCAATATCGCTCCTCCCAAGGTTGTTGATGCAGGTAAATTATTTTGGCATGAGAAACTTTTTGGTTTCTTCCTCGATGATAACCCCCATCTACAGTTGTGAAATCGCATCTTTAAAAGTTTTGGAAATTTAAAGGGAGGAATTCCATGCGTTTGATAATTCTATGTTTTATTTCGCATTCTCAAGCCTTGAGGGCCGACTTCATATTCTTGAATCTGAGCCATTTATTATGTCAGGTAAACCAATTATTACCACCAAATGGAGTCCATCGATTGACACTACAAGTGAACATGCACTCTCTATCCATGTTTGGGTCAATTTTACAATTATCTCTTCTATTTTTCAATCTATGGTTGTATTTGATTGGATGGCGAACCTGATTTGAGATTTAGTTTATTTTGATGATGGGACAGTGAGAAGGAACAGACTAGGTTATGCTAGATCTTTGATTGAGATAAAGCTTGATAGACGTTTACCGTCTTTTTGACCAGTTAAACCGGCTCTTGGACTATTTGCTTTGGTTGATGTTAGTTACATGTGGAAACCGCTGATATGTACAAATTGTAGATCCTTTAGGCATCTTGTTGCTTCATGTAAGCACACCTTCAATGCTTCGCCTTAGTCTATCATCAGAGAAGTTATTGTGAAGCTCCATGTCCCATAGAAGGTCCCCTTTCCAAAATCATGAATCATGTTTGGGTTCCCAAACACTAGTTCCTACCTACCCATTTAGGTCGTGCCGCTACGTTTGTTCCACCTAACTCTAGCACAAGTTCTATAATTGTCCACTTTGATTGGTGTTTTTAAGAGAAATCCTGGGTCCATGTACTGAAATAAATTCTCTATTCCCCATTATCTGACACATATTTCAAGTTTATCACTGATCTGGAGAGTGAACATAGACTTAATTTTATCATATTTCAGGCAATTCCCATATTTTGTCTACGGATGGAAAATATGGTGAACATAATAGTGAGATTTTAAAGGATGGAACTTAGGATAGGCGATACATTTTTAGTACTTCGTTGGAGGTGTACATTCCTAAAATTGCATTGATTTTTAGTCAGTATGTTAATTTTATTGGTACTGACACGTCTAAGGATGCCTATGAATCCTCCTCTAGGAGGATTCGTTTTGTAATTTCTTAATAGCTTAGGCATGTTGCTTATCTCCTATGTTGTATTTTATTATTTGTTAGTTACTAAGGTGTCTTTGCCTTATACCTGTATTGATTTAAGTGCTATGGCCACTATAAAACCAGTTTGTCCATGCAAAATAGTAGTACTTTGTTTTGCCCACAAATCTTTTTAAAAATGTATATAATTGTTATGTGATTAAAATAGCGAAAAATAAGTAAGCGGGCATCGAATTGAATAAAATTGTCAAATTATTGAAACATGACTTATAGAATGAAATGTAAATCAATCTAAACTAGTTTGAAATATAATTATAAATAAATGTCAAGGATTAAGTTTTAAATTCAAGTGTGAAGGAAATTAATAAAATCAAATTAAATTTGAATTTAAGGCCCAAACAAATTAATCCCAAGCACAGTATCTTCCTTTATCATTTCTAACTTAAGACCAAAATAAACTTCACCCTCCTATATTAATTTTTCCCTAACACCGCTTTAGATCTCTCTGGAATCCAAAACCTCGACCATGTACAAAAGAAAAAAAATGATGAAAAGGTGCGACCCTGATGGCGAACATGACCTATAGGGGTAAAGCAAGGTTGTAATTGAGGCTACGCGTGGACGAGCCTTTTATGCATATGAGTCACGATGTCCATCTAGGTAACTGAAGACTGCAGGAGTAGATCTACTAGGTGGTCTAAGGCTCTTAGAGCGGGCATATGGCTATCAATCTCCCTTCGGGTTCTAACAGAATAGTAGATTGGCATATACTGTTGATACACCTCACTTAAATATAGATATGGGTTAGACAATCCAGCGTTAGGTGACCCACATATTGATGTACATATAACCCTACTTGGGACTTCATCCGATATATTGGCATATACTATTGATGCACCTCACTTATAAAAATGGTTTGGGCAATCCTAGGTTAGGTGACCTACATATTGATGTATATATGACCCTACTTAGGACTTCATACCTGATCTACATATTGATGTATATAAGGCTTATTTTCACCGATTTTCTAATGGCAGAAATTGAGCAAACCATATTTTTGAAATCCAACATGAAGGGGTTTCGTTCCAGGATCAGTCTGGCCTTAACAAGCACTTTACCTTGCACTTTTGGTAGCTCTTTAGTCATGCCATTTCGCCTCCACCTTCGCCTCCTATAGCCTAGAATGTGCTTTACCCTAATCCATCCCCCATCCACCTCGATAACCTTTTCCCCAAAGCCGAAATCCTGGCTGCCTTCTATGAGATGGAAGATGACAAATCCTCCGGCCCTGATGGCTTCGGTCCCTTTTTATTCAAGCGCTTTTGGCCCATTGTTTGTGGTGAAATTCTTGCTCTATTCTTGAAATTCTACTCTAATTTATCCTCTATTGCTAAAGTGAAATATGCTAATGTGATCCTGCTCCCTAAGAAGTCTAGTGCTAATCAACTTTTGGATTTCCGCCTTGTTAATCTCATGGATACCACTTCCAAGCTCATTACTAAAGTGCTAGCTATTTGCCTTCAAAGTTTGATCTCTCTGTTGATTGGGGAGGAGCAATTTGCTTTTATTCTTTGTCGTCATATCCTTGATTGTGTGGCTGCAACCCAGGAGGTAGTCTCTCACTGCCACTTGACCTCTACCTCTGGAGTGCTCTTGAAACTTTATTTTTCCAAGACTTTTGACTTCGTCGGTTAGCATTTCATCCTTGACCTGATATCCCACCATGGGTTTTCAGCTCGTTGGATTAATTAGATTCGTCATATTCTTACCTTCGGTATGTCTGCCATCTCTGTTAATGAGGTGAGTGGAGGTCTCATCAAATTTACCTCTGGCATGCGACAAGGAGACCCCCTGTAACATCCCAATTTTTATAAAATTTAAAATTATTAATTAATATAGATTTTGGAATTAAATTAAAAAAATTAATTTGAAAATTTTAAAAATAAATTAAATAAGTGTTAATTTGTATATATATTTGAATAAAATTATAATTTACATTTGAATTTAAAATTTAAAATGATAAATGTTTTAGAATTATTTGAATTTAAATATATATATATATATATATATATGAATAGATTTAAATTTCTCTTTGAATTTGAATTAATGCCTTAGTAAAATAATTTAGATTTTAAATAATATATATAGGTAATTTATTTAACATATAATTGGTTTAAAAACATTTTCTTTAAAATTGTATATAATAATAAATAAGAGAAATGTATTATAAAATGAGAAAAATGTAATATAAAGTTTATTTAAAAACCTTGAATTCATATGAAATACAAGTGTTAAACATGTAACATATCAATTTAACAAGTGTTTAATTTTTAACAAATAGTTTTACAAGTGTAATGATCTTATCAATTTATTAACAAGTGTCATTTTGTTAAAATCAAGATTATATAAACATAACATGCCCCTATTTATCATCTCTCTATTCATTTTCAAAGCAAACAAAATCCTGTGGAAATTCTCAAACCATAAAAAATCATCAAGCAACTCTAAGAACAAACCAAACCAGGAAATCAAAAGGAAAAAAAAGAAAATTCAAACCCCTTTTACAAATCTGCAACCTGGAAATCATCTCAAACATCAAAGAAAGGATTTCAACTCCAACCTCATGCAAATTCAAAGCCTCAATTCAACTAAATCAGAGAACTTTCAGATTAAACAACAAGGATCAAAACCAAAAAGCAATTCCAGATTTTCAAGTTAAAAAATAGTTCCAGGATTTTACACACTCTCTGTTTCTTCCTGATCAATGTGAGTAAACCCTTTATAATCTGTATTTAGATCTGTTGTTCAAAAAAATGTTTAAAGTAGTTTGAAAATTTTGCTTGCATGTATATAAATTTGTGTGTATAAATGTGTATGAATTGGTTGTGCAAGTTTGGAAATCAGATATCTGCATTTGGTTCCAAGTTTACAAGCATCAGGCCTGTTCAAAAATCAATTTCCATTCCTCTAATTCATTTCAAGCTATAGGATCTAAATAAGAATTGCTTGTTTAATCATGATTCAAGTTTTAAAAGTAAATTTAAGTAAATCAAATCAAAGCTTTCTCTGGAAAATTGAAAAATACAGGCAAACTTAAAACCTGTTAAAAATTTAATTATCATGATTCCTGATCTCAAGTATGTAAGTCGAAATGTTTTTGAAATTGATGATTTTTAAAAGCAAAATCATAATTTTTAATGAAGTATCCTCTATGTAAATCGAGGATGATTGGAATCACGTTTTTTACCAAATTCTGGTGATCGGCGACGTAAGGGGTCTTGTGATCAGGATTGGGACTAGCATGGTGGTCAGGGATCATCAAAAAATTATTGGACAAATTTATAAATCATCGTGGTGGCTGGATATTGCTAATCTACGGTTTAAAAGGCATATTTAGTCGAGGTCGGATTTTATGCTGCTGTCGTCTCATCGTCGCATCGGAATCAATTGCACTGGTGTCCATTGCAACTAGGGAGGTAGGTGTAGCGCTGGCCTGAATCACGTGACCTCTAATAGTCGAAGGAGGTAGAACGAGGTGTTCTTGGTGATCGAAGTTTCATTCCAGCTGATGATGAATAGCAAAATTTTGAGTTCATCGACATTGTGGACTTTTGGGTGCTCAGGTGGCCAGGAAAGGTTGTCATTGACCAACAGACAGCCGTAGCACTGATCAGAGTTGGCTGGAATGCCTGTGCATGTGCACAGTGTCGAGGTGGTATCATAAATTTGGGTTTGGGTAAATAGTATTGGTGACTCGAAGTCTTTTGGAGGTAGCTTGGATAGTTGAAGTTTTTTGGAAGCTGTCGTATTTTGGAAGCTTTGAAGTTTTGGAAGGTGGTGCTTGGTTTGAATTCTCACTCTTTCCTTTTTGAAGAATCTGTGGTTCCACTTTGATGTTATCGTTTGTTGTTGTATCATGTATAAATGAATCTCTTATGATGGTAGTTATACGTTGTAGTCTGATGTTGTATTTGTGGTGTTGACTAATGAAATCATCTTTTGTTTTCTGTTGCTTTGTATTCATCTAGTGTTGTTATAAGATCCATCCGAACTAGAGTTCAACATTTGAATCTCCAGCAGTCGAATGCAAGTGAGGTATTTGATGTCGATTTTTGAATGCTGGATTTCGGGTCGTGACAAGTGATATCAGAGCTAAAGGTTGAGTAAGAATTTAGCTACATAGTATAACACATTAGGTGGCTCGTTAGAGATAGGGTGAAGTATACCCTAGAATGAGTATAACCGGAGAGACCGAAACCCTAAAATTTCTTGGTCTATTTCTTTTAAACTGTTGATATTCCCTAAGATATCTCGTACGTATACCTAAATCAAGTTTTTTTTTACTATTTACAAATAGTGAGAATGAGTGGGCGAAGAGGATGTGCTAGGGGACGGGGAAATACCACTTCAACTGGTCAAGTCCCTGCAACAACGGAAGCTATTCCCACTCAACCTCGGCTGAATCTGGCTGATCTATATAGAAGTTTCTCCGAACTTGGTGGAAAGCCGTTCACTAGCAAGGAGTCTATTGTCGAATCACAAGCCTGGATCCGATCATGTGAAAGGATTTTTAGAGGATTAAAGTTCGAAGACGATCAACTGCGATTGATAGCTTCTTGGCAACTCCAAGAAGAAGCTCTAGCTTGGTTGGAGACAATTACTGTGGATGAGCCAGAAGATGAGTTTACTTGGAGTCGATTCAAAGAGATGTTTGAGCAGCGATACATGCCATTTGTTGGTATCTCCCGAATGTACCAGAGGTTCATGGATTTGAAGCAGGGAAGTTTATCGTTTGAGGAATATTTGAAAAAATTCAACGAATTTTCTCGATTTGGTCCGGAGCTGGTGAACACCCCTTGAAGAAAAATGAAAGGTTTATTCATGGAATGAATGAGAAGTTCCATGAAAGAATGGCCGCCCACGTTAAGGAATACTTTTATAATCTAATCGATATGGGGTATAGATATGCTACCCTGGATATGCAAGAAGTTCCGAAGGAGAAAAGAAATGCGAGTAATCCGAATTGGAAGAAAAGAAAGTTCGAAGGAAAGAAACCGTGGCAGGGCAAGGAGAAGAGGAATAATCAGGAAGTTAAGGCGAAAGGCGTTACTTGTTTTAATTGTTTGGAGAAATGACATTATTCGAACAGTTGCAAGAAGCCAAAGAAGGATCAATCTGTACAAACAAGACCCAAGAAATGCTATTACCGTTAGAAACCAGGACACGAAGTTAAAGATTGCCCAGAAATGAAGAAAGCTGAAGTAGCAAAGGCGTATGCGATCGAAGATAAACCTTCAACCTCTAAAGCGAATAAAGAAAAAGGAGTTTTAGAAGGTAACCTTATTATTTATGATAGAATTGTTAGGGTTTTGTTTGACACAGGAGCCACACATAGCTTTATCTCCCAACAAACTGTAAATGAATTAAAACTTAAACCTGAATTTGTCAACGAGCCCATTTGCGTAAAGAATTCAGTTGGTGGCCCTGCGAACCTTTGTCTACGATGTAGAGATGTTACTATCTCGTATTCTTGTCATCAATTTCCTATCAGTTTCTTTGTTCTCGATTTTAATGAATTTGAAAACTTACTCGGAATGGATTGGCTTACGGAATACGGAGCCAAATTAGATTGTAACAATTGAACGATTTTAATAAGAACGAAATTTAGGGATTTCATTGAGATCTCTTGTGAGGATCCGAGTCCTATGAAAGATAAGCTGATGTATACTTTGGGATATCCCGAACCTAGTTTGGAATCTATACCTATTGTCTGGGAATTTCCCGATGTATTCGAAGAGGTTAAATCTTTACCTCCACATAGAGAAATTGAATTCAGAATTGATTTAGTTCCAAATGCTCGTCCTACTGTTCATGCAAGCCGAAGGATGGCACCTAGGGAAAGGATAGAACTAGTTAAGCAAACTCGAGATTTGCTAGAAAAAGGACTAATGCGTCCTAGTGTTTCTCATTGGGTTTCAGCTGTGGTGTTCGTAGCCAAGTCTGACGGAACCTTGAGATTGTGCATGGACTACCGCGATCTCAATAAACTTACACTCAAAAATAAATTCCCTTTACCTAGAATCGACGATTTGTTCGATCAACTGCACGACGCTTGATTCTTTTCAAAGATGGATCTAGCCCAGGGATTCCATCAGCTACAAATTGTTGAATACTGTGTTCACCTAACTGCTTTTAGGGGTCTAGACACATTCTACGAATGGTTAGTCATGCCTTTCGGACTAACCAATGCTCCCGCATCCTTCATATACTTAATGACCCGTGTATTTCGAGAGGTGTTAAACAAATTTGTTCTTGTATTCATTGACGATATTTTGATCTATTCCAAAACCGAGGAGGAGCATGTTGAACATTTAAGAATTGTTTTGGAAATATTAAGTAAGAACATTCTATTTGCCAAATTTTCTAAGTGTCACTTTTGGGTTAATGAAGTTAGATTTCTCGGGCACATTGTTAATGAAGAGGGAATTTCTGTAGATCCTAGCAAGGTTTTCTCTATTCTTGACTGGAGGAAACCCACTACTCCAAAAGAAGTTCGAAGTTTTCTAGGTTTAGCGGGATATTACCGGAAGTTTGTTCAGGATTTTTCTAAGATGGCTAGTCTGTTGACTAAGCTAACAATGAAAAATGCCAAGTTCAATTGGACTCCGAAATGTGATGAAGCATTCCAGGAGTTAAAGAGGAGATTAACTACTGCTCCTGTTCTTGCTATTATCAACGGAAATCAAGGCTTATATGTTTATACAGATGCTTGTGGTGATGGTGTGTGTGCAGTGCTAATGCAAAATGGTAGAGTAATTGCCTACACGAGTAGACAATTTCGTCCACATGAGAAAAACTACCTAACTCACGATCTCGAACTTCTAGCTTTTATTTTCGCCTTGAAAATCTGGCGACGTTGCCTTCTGGGTAAGAATCTCTTTCAACTTTTCTAAGAGAAAATTTAAAAGTTTAACTTAACTTAATTTATAAACCCTCCTTTTTTTAGGTGAAAAATTCAAATTATTCACCGATTACAAATCTCTGAAGTATCTCTTTACCCAGAAAGTTCTAAATCTGAGGCAACAACGCTGGTTAGAATTTATAGCATTTTATGACCTAGATATTCAGTATACACTCGGAAAAGACAACGTGGTTGTCGGTGCTTTGAGTAGAAGACATGTTGTTCTTGCATATCTTGTTGTCACTCCTACTTTCCTTGAAAAGATCGCTAGCAAACAGAAAGGATACCAGTTTCTCTGAGGAATTTGTAAAAGAATATGTCAAGGTGAGGATTCCCATTTTGAAATCGATAATAATGGAATTATAAGACTGAAAGGCAGGATGTTTGTTCCAGATATCTCTGATCTGAAACGTGAAGTTTTGGACGAGTGCCACAAGTCTAAACTTAGTATCCACCCAGGAGTTAATAAGACGTATAGAGATATCAAAAGAACTTTCTGGTGGAAAACAATGAAAAGGGATATATTTAAGATGTATAGAGATATCAAAAGAACTTTCTCGTGGAAAACAATGAAAAGAGATATATCTATTTATGTGAGTCGTTGTGCTACTTGTCAACAAATAAAAAGTGATCAATAGAAAATGGCAGGTTTACTTCAGCCATTGGAAGTACCAAAATGGAAGTGGGATCAAGTGTCTATGTATTTCATAGACGGTTTGCCTAGAACTCAGAAAGGTAATTCGGCAATTTGGGTTATAGTGGATCATATAACCCAGACTGCCCACATCATCCCGGTAAAGTCTACCCAAACAGCGGCAAGTTTAGCCAAGTTGTACATAAAAAAGATTGTTCGTCTCCACGGTATACCCAGCAGTATAGTGAGTGATCGTGACCCGATCTTCACTAGTAGATTTTGGAAGGCTTTTCAAGCCGCATTGGGAACCGAACTTCGGCACTGCTTATCACCTGCAGTTTGATCGGCAGACTGAAAGGATAAATCGAATCTTAGAAGACCTTTTGCGTGCTTGTATACTTGACTTTGGTGGTTCATGGTAGGACCATTTGCATCTGGATGAATTCTCGTATAATAATAGCTATCAAGCCAGTATCGAGATGGCTCCCTTCGAAGCTTTATATGGTCGCCCGTGTCGATCACATGCGTGTTGGATCGAGTAAGGTGATAGACTCGTTCTTGTGCCAGATATGATAAAGGAGGTCACTGAGAAAGTTGATTTTATTCGAAAGAAGTTAAAAACTGCTCAAAGTCGTCAAAAAAGTTATGCTGATCTCAGAAGAAGGAATTTAGAATTCCAGGTTGGAGACTCTGTTTTCCTCAAAATTTCTCCAATGCATGGAGTATTGAGGTTTGGGAAGACTGGTGAGCTAGCACCACGATATAATGGTATTTTTCTTATACTGGAGAGGATCGATCCTTTGGCTTACCGAGTGCAACTCCCCAATTGGTTATCTGGAGTACATAATGTGTTTCATGTTTCTCATCTTCGAAAATATGTATACGACCCAGACTGTATCATTGAAGAGGCCGCACAGCAGGATTTAAAGATCACACCAAATCTGGCCGTTAAAGAGATACGCTGAAAATAATTGATCGTGATGAAAAGCGGTTGAGAAATAAAGTTGTGAAATTAGTTAAAGTGCAATGGAGTGGTGATCCAAATGATTGTACTTAGGAAATAGAGGATAGCATGCATAAGTCCTATCCCAATTGCAGAGTGGATATTACGGCGTAATTGGTAACCATTTCTCTATTTTTTATGTATTTGTATATTCTTTATTTGTTTGTTTCTCTCTCTTTCAAATTTCGAGGACAAAATTTTCTTATGGAGGGAAAATCTATAACATCCCAATTTTTTATAAAATTTAAAATTAGTAACTAATATAGACTTTGGAATTAAATTAAAAAATTAATTTGAAATTTTCAAAATAAATTAAATAAGTGTTAATTTGTGTGTATATTTGAATAAAATTATAATTTACATTTGAATTTAAAATTTAAAATAATAATGTTTTAGAATTATTTGAATTAAATATATATATATATATATGAGTAGATTTAAATTGACTCTGAATTTGAATTTAAATTTGAATTAATGCCATAGTAAAATAATTTGGATTTTAAAATAATATATGTATAGGTAATTTATTTAATATATAATTGGTTTGAAAACATTCTCTTTAAAACTGTATGTAATAATAAATAGGAAAAATGTATTATAAAATGAGAAAAATGTAATATAAAGTTTATTTAAAAACCTTGAATTCATATGAAATACAAGTGTTAAACATGTAACATATCAATTTAACAAGTGTTCAATTTTTAACAAATAGTTATACAAGTGTAATGATCTTATCAATTTATTAACAAGTGTCATTTTGTTAAAAACAAGATTATATAAACATAACATTCCCCTCTTTATCATCTCTTTATTTATTTTCAAAGAAAACAAAAGCCTATGCAAATTCTCAAACCAAAAAAAATCATCAAGCAACTCTAAGAATAAACCAAACCAGGAAATCAAAAAGAAAAAAAATTCAAGCCCCTTTACAAATTTGTAACCTGGAAATCATCTCAAACATCAAAGTAAGGATTTCAACTCCAACCTCAAGCAAATTCAAAGCCTCAATTCAACTAAATCAGAGAACTTTTAGATTAAACAACAAGCATCAAAACCAGAGAGTAATTCTAGATTTTCAACTTAAAAAATAGTTCCAGGATTTTACACACTCTCTGCTCTTCTTGATCAATGTGAGTAAACCCTTTATAATCTGGATTTGGATCTGTTGTTTGAAAACATGTTTAAAGTAGGTTGAAAATTTTGTTTTCATATGTATAAATTTGTGTGTATATATGTGTATGAATTGGTTGTGCATGTCTGGAAATCAGACATTGGCATTTGGTTCCAGGTTTACAGGCATCAGGCCTGTTCAAAAATCAATTTTCATTCCTCTGATTCATTTCAAGCTATAGGATCTAAATAAGAATTGCTTGTTTAATCATGATTTAAGTTTTAAAAATAAATTTAAGTAAATCAAAACAAAGCTTTCTCTGGAAAATTGAAAAATACAGGCAAACTTAAAACCTGTTTAAAATTTAATTATCATGATTTCTGATCTCAAGTATATAAGTCGAAATGTTTTTGAAATTGATTATTTTTAAAAGAAAAATCATAATTTTTAATGAAGTATCCTCAGAGAAAATCGAGGATGAACAGAATCACGTTTTTCACCAAATTCTGGTGATTGGCGACATAAGGGGTCTCCTGATCAGGATTGGGACTAGCATGATGGTCAGGGATCATCAAAAAATTATTGGATGAATTTTGTAAATCATCATGGTAGCCGGAAATTGCCAATCTAGGGTTTAAAACCCATATTTAGTCAAGGTCGAATTTCGGGCTACTGTCGTCTCACCGTCGCATCGGGGTCAATCGCACCGGTGGCGATCAAAACTAGGGAGGTAGGTGTAGCGCTAGCCTTAATCTCGTGAATTCTGATGGTCGGAGAAGGGAAAACGAGGTGTTCTTGGTGATCAAAGTTTCATTCCATTGATGATGAATAGCAAAATTTTAAGTTCGTCGATGTTGTGGACTTCTAGGTGCTCAGGTGGCCAGGAAAGGTTGTCATTGACCTGTAGACAGTCGTGGCACCGATCGGAGTTGGCTGGAACGCCCGCGCATGTGCACGGTGTCGAGGTGGTATCGGAATTTTGGGTTTGGGGAAGTAGTATTGGTGACTCGAAGTGTTCTTCGGGAAATAGGGGTACAGGCTCGAGTATAGGGTCGAAGTATTTTTGAGTTGTACCGGGTTTAACACTTAAACAAAAAATTTAAGTTGAAAAAAAAATACAGGTAGGTTTTAAGAAAAACTTGAAGCAAGTGGCGTGTTAGCTCGGGAGATGCTCGGGGAGACCTCGGGTTCGATCTATAAACAAGTTTTTTAACCTTAAACCAAATTCAAAATTTTAAACATTTTAACTTATCATTTAATTAATTGTTTTGTTTCAAGTTTAAAGTTAGTGAAGAAGTAATTAAGTTTTATCTAGTTATGTGATCACCATTTATAAATTATTTTTTAAAATTATTTTAAAATAAATAATGAAATTAAAAAGTTAATTATAAGAAATGTTTTTTAAATCATTAATTAACCTAAATATCTTGAGTTAATTTGTGTATTAATGTTAACTAATTACAAGGATTGTTAATTAAAGTTTTTAATGATAATTAAGTGATTAATTAAATTAAATAATTTATAATTACATAATAATTAAAGAATAATTACTTAATTAAAGGTTAACTAATTAGATAATTAAAGTTAATTAATTATTGATTTAAGTTAATTAATCTATAATTAAATATTAATTAATTAAGGAATAATTAATTAATGAAGGTTATTAAGATTAATTAATTAGTAATTAAGGACTAATTAATTAATAATTAAGGATAATTAATCATTAATTAAAGATAATTAATGAAAATAATTATGTCATTAATTAATTATAATCACATTCTTAATTCATCTTACTTATAGATGATTGATTATTAATTGAATGCCTTGAACTGATTGATACTCCTATTATGTGATTGTGATACTTTGTGATTTGAATTGCTGTGAAGTGAATTGTGATATCTGCGATTTGTTTCTGTGTGAATATGAAAAACCCCATGGCCCGTAAAGCGGCACTTGAATTTCGACGCGACAGAGAGCCAGATTCCAGTGGGTTATCCGAAACCCACATCAAATATTAATGATGAATCTTTGTGAATGATATATCCACGTGTTTTTAAAATTAAGCCTCGCTATTTGGTTTAGCAGGGAGAGGACTTTGTGTCATATAACTCATTCTTAACAGTGAAACGATGAAATGGATAGCAGTTGAAGACGATGGTGAAGACCGAGTGTCTTCATGAACGATAGGATAACCTGTGGAATAACTCTGCACTGAGTTGCTCTGGTATAGAGATCTCCATATGTGATGGGGAGTCCGGTCGGGATTGTGGATACCTGGATTGCAAGGCTTCTTCCTTTATTGGATGAAGTGCCTTCGGTTCTGTTCGAACCCAGAACAGACTTGTATGGTTGTATGTCTGACATTACACTTTGAGATATAAAGCTGGTCTCTATCAAATACATTTCTGTTTGGTGGCGGAGAATTTATTCTCTTAGCTTAACACCCTTCTCTGAGATGTATGAGCTAAGAGGTTATGTAGTTGATGGTTATCAGTGACATACTCTCAATTTAGTAGTGTGGCATGCTGAGTGCTGCTAAGTGTTGCTGAGTGATGTTGATCATTTGTTATCAAAGCATGGCTTTTGTGTAAAGAGTAGCTTTGTGGACGAGACCTCATCGGACCTCATACCCCGGAAATGTTCAAAACAGGAAAGATGCAGTAAGGTTATGAGGGTCACGCCCTTTAGGGTATGTCTATTTCCTTTTGGAAAAAAGTGGTATCGTGGCATGGAGCACATATATTTAACTTATGTGGTTGCAGCAAATTTATTTCTTTGTATATGTCACTTTTTGGTTGAGGGCCCTCGGATAAAGGTCGGTAATGATCGGGGGATGGCATACTCATGTAGTAGTTACCTAATTATAGAGGTAACCTGGCCTTGTATTGGCATAGATCTGGTTACGTTCTCGGGACGTCCCTCCAGAGGCGTACCCATATGGCATAGGAAGTTACTTAGCCTGGCCATTTGTTGGAAATCCAAAGAAACAATATGAGCCCTATGCGGTTTTAGTTGTATAACCTGCCATGCAACGTGGCAGTAACCTACCATAAAACATGGTAGCTATAGTAGGCATACGATGAAATGTGGTATGCTGGCTAAGATTGATATACTTTCGAAAAGTTTTCTACACTATGCACTAATAATAATATCAAAGAATTCTCTCGTATCAAGTGTGTTTGACTATCATAAGAAGAAATCTCCTCCAATTGTGCGATTTCATTATGTGTGTGCGGAGAGGTCTTATGGTAGTTTCATTTTCCAAAAAGCATATCGGATTTCTTTTATAAATTTTTTTTGTTCAAACAACTATTTTGTTTACTCATACTAGTCCCATGACTGATTCAGAGTTTATTGTTCGCTTCCTAAAATTTGGGTGCCCATAATTTCCACACGAGCAGCCTAGAAGCAGGTTATCCGTGTTTTTGAAGGTAGCTTGGATAGTTGAAGTCTTTTAGAAGCTGTTATATTTTGGAAGCTTTGATGTTTTGGACGGTGGTGCTTGGTTTGGATTCTCACTCTTTCCTTTTTGAAGACTCTATGGTTCCGCTTTGGTGTTATCGTTTGTTTTTGTATCATGTATAAATGAATCTCTTACGATGGTGGTTATATGTTGTAATCTATTGTTCCTCACATTTAGCTATCTAGAAAGCTTCTTCCCTCACCGTGGCAGGATGTTTAATTTTAATTAAATCAATCCTTTCTGCTATCCCTACTTATTGGATTTTGTTTCACCGAATTCCTAGATGGGTTGTTTTAGCTATTGGAAAACTTCATCAGGGTTTCCTATGGTATGACACGCGTTCTACGAATTTAGTTAGTTGGTCTATTATTTGTAAAAATGTGTCTCAAGGTGATCTGGGTATTTCTAACTTATTCTACTTCAACCTGGCACTTCCGTCTAAATGGATTTGGCGTTGTCTCTCCTATGATACTCCTCTCTAGAAGTCATGGACCAGGCAAACATTACAACTCTAATCCCTTTTGTATCCTCCTCAGCGCTCCCACCAATCACCCTTCTCCTTTCTATGCTGGCATCCATTATTCCATCCCATGGGTTTTTCGCTTTTTACAATTCGAAATTGGGAATGGGCATTCCTGCTCTCTCTGGCATGACTCTTGGTTAAATAACCTCCCTTGTCCAAATCTTTCTCTGATCTCTTCTCGGTGGTCTCCAATAAATCCTCATCTGTTTTCAAATCCCGCTTGGTATCCATTGCTTCTCTTCCGACCTTGATATCTTTAGCTCTTCCCTCACTCAACTCCTCCAAATTATGCACATCCTTCGGTCCATCCACCTATCCTCATCCCTTGACAGCTTATTCTAGGTTCTGACCTCAGGTAAAAAAATTTGGTTTCATCGTGCTATATTACTCTCACTAATTTGGGTAGATTGTTCTCTTTCCCTAGACTCTGGGAATGCAAAACACCCCTTCGTTGGTCGCTTCTTCATGTGGATGCTTACACTTAACAAAGCAAACACTAAAGACAGAATCATTCATAAGGGCATCCTGATTGATCAAGTGAGTGTCCTTTGCTCAATAGATAAGCATCTATCCAGCACCTCTTCTTCGACTGTGACTTCTCCTACTATGTTTGGGTGACTTCTAGTGCACTCTTACTTAGCTATGTCCTTGCTATCTCCTCCTATTATGACCACTGGCAATATTCCACCCCCTACTCGGACTTAGATTGCTTCATCCTTGCCTTCATTTGGATGATTTGGCAGGAGAGAAAATTTGCGTTGTTTCAAGAATGCTTTCCGTTCCAAGCTAAGTATTTGCTATAAGATTTCTTATCTTTTCTACTCATGAATAGGTAAAAGAGCTTTGTCTCTTATGCGCCTGAGCATTGCCCTAGTGAATTCAGACATCGAATCTGTAGGAAGTTCGGTGGTCTCAAATAGTGGTAGGGCTAGCCCCTCCGCCCGTCGTGTTTTTACTCGTCCAATGGTGATGCCCTTATTTCAGTTTCTGTCAACTTGGCCGTGCAGCTCTTTTGGTTTCTATGGTTAGAGCTGTTGCATGCATGGGGTTGGGATTATGCTGTTTTATTTTGCTATTTTTTCCTACTTTTTATTTTTAAGTCTATCGATGTTGTGTTGTATCTATTTTTACTTTACCTAGTTCAACTTTCATATTGGCTACCGGTTTAGCCTATCAACTGTGTCCATATTATAACTGCATTACTATCTAATCGACCGTGTAGTCTTGCACTACACAATCCTATTCCTTGAAAAAAAAATATGACGATATGATATTATATTTGGATAGGTGTCCAAAGCTAGCCTAACTATACTTGATGATATCTCATATTTAATTCTTTCTAGACTTTGATGATGATTTCTAAATATGGATATTCACCCATTTGTTATCATTTCAATGGGGTAATATTCGATGTGATTTTTTATGGATGATGACATCTTTGTACATGCTTTAATTGATGTCTTTGATATTAGAGATGTTCAGATATAGTGTTGTCGTTATCATTCCATACATGTACACACACTAGCATTGAGCCCGTGCCGGTGGCACGGATTGTAATTTTGTTATTTCATAATTTACGTTGTTATATGTTGCATGGACTTAAAGTTTGGTTTAGTGGTAAGAGGTTTTATGCTAAAATACCTTGTTCACTTAACTTAAAAATACCCAGTTCAACAAAATCTATAAATCTGCAATTATCATTCTGTACGGCTTCATTGTGTGTAATATTACTCACTTTAAATGTACTGACTAAAAATCATGAAATAAAAAACAATCGGCTAAAAACACAGAAAAGAAAATGTATGGTACAATTACATGTTTAATGTCATACATTTTACTTTATATTAGATATGTTATGAGGCACATTTGGTGCCAGCAATAAACAAACTAACTGAAATGTATTTTAGCCTTACTGTTCACTATTAGGACTGTTGACTCATTCATTAAATCATTTAGATGTATTACCTTGTAGGTTATGTTAAGTAGTAACGCTGCAAAGGTGTTACGAAACTGTTTGCAAAGATTGTTAATAGTAACGTTACAAAGGTATTATGAAACTATTGCAATTTTGTTGCAAAACTGCAACAACAAATAAACTATCACAGCTATGTCGCAAAAACCGTTACGAATAGAATTGTGAAGCAAACAGATTATACAGTAGACATAATACCGATTAGATTGTCTGAGTCTAGTGAAAAACTATTTTCTTGAAACAATATTGCTCCTTCTACGCCGCTTAAGGATATCGAGCAATTATTTCCTAAGATAAAACGGACCTATCTGTAAGATGCTGCACAATAAACATAGAACGACAATGAACCCAAAAGAATGTAATTTAAGAATAGTGTTCTGTAGGAGTGGAAGAAGTGTAGAAAAAATTTAGTAAATTTTCCGTTTTCCTTCTGCCTATTTATTAGCGTGGTGAGGTGCACCTATTCGGTAATAGGTTCCCGTTCGAACGGTTATGTTTGAAAGGTTACGACCCTTTACCAGGCGGTGCGACTATTTGAGTATGAATGGACAAAATAAAAAACTATTCGGTCTGAACAGCCAAGCCAAGCCAACTGCCAACTACAAAGTGCTAAGCGTCTCTAATACGCCTTAAGCGCCCATTCGTCCGCGCCACGGGTGTCGGTGTGGACTCGAGCATGGGCGTGGGTGCATGCATGCGGGGTGGAGCATTGCACCACATTTCATGGCTGTGTCACTCTTTGTCTCATAGGAATTATAATAGTGTCCACATCTTAGTATATAAACATAAATTCTTTATTTTATTCTAGGATATGGGACTATTTATTTCCTAAGGCATTAATGCCTTTGCATTTCCCAATTCTCATTTATTTCTAACAATCCCCCACATGAATGAATAACTGCTCAATTTGTTCTTAAATTTTGTGAAACATTTATTGTATCGGTTAAAGTAGCACATTAGCCTTGAACTTTCCTGATGTTTATCCATCTGACTTACTAGCGAATCAATGGACTAAGGTTGTTTTCGAAATATAAGCCTTTTGTGTAAATCTAAAACAGACAACACACAATAAGTGTTTCTAATCTTCCTTGGTTCTCTGTTTGTATTCATTTTTGCCATGAGCACCAGCTTGGTCTCATGAGTGCTTTGAGAATTTGGCCTTACAATTCTCCTTGAAGCGGCGCCTCCGCACTCAGGTAGGTGATTCTATAATGGGTATTTTCACAATAACCTACTTTGATCTTAATATTACCAAGTATAGACATCATTAAAAGTATCAGAACTTATCCTCTTCTTCGATGAGTAATGCACTGACATATCATAGGAATGGTTTGAATATTTACAGTGCTATCTAGTTTATCTAAACTTAGTTGTCCCTTTGAACCTAGATCTTGGGATCTTCAATCATCTAGGTGGGGTTTTCATTTAAAGAAACTTTTTAGTTATGGTCCTTCCGAAAAACCTTGAAGCCAATCCACTTCTTCCGAGGCATTGTCTAAGGCAATGAATTCTGATTCTATGGTTGATCTTGCTATACAAGTTTGTTTAGAGGATCTCCAAGATATTGCCCAACTAGCTAAGGTAAACACATATCCACTAGTGGATTTTTCCTGATGAACCAGTTATCCAGTTTGCATCACAATATCCTTCTATTACACATGGGTACGTATCATAATGTAGTCCATGACTTTGTGTATACCTTAGGTATCCTAGTACTCAAATTATAGCTTTTCGGTGATTCTTTCTTGGGTTGCTAGTATATCTGTTGAGTTTACTTACAACATATGCAATATCAGGCGTAGTGCAGTTCACTATGTTCATAATGATGCCTAGTACACAAGAGTACTCAAGTTGGTAAATACTATCAACGTTATTTTTAACTCAATTTGGCTCAAATCTACGGGTGATTTTACAGATAATATATTGTGTTGTTTAAATTTTTCAAGTATTTTCTAAATGTAGTGTGATTAATAAAACACATATCCTTGGTTGGTTTTATGTATTTTTACACCAAGTATCACATCAGCGATTCCCAAATCTTTCATGTCAAATCTAGTCGAGAGCGTATCTTTTGTAGATTTTATTATCTCCTTTTTGCTTTCAAATATTAGTAAATCATTTACATATAGATATACAATGACATACCCTATATTTGTATGTTTAGAATAGGCACATTTGTCACATTCATTTATATGAAATCCATTTTGTATCAAATTTTCATCAAAATTTTCATGCCATTGTTTAGGCGCTTGTTTAAGCCCATACAGTGATTTTCTTAATCTACAAACCTTAATTTCATTTCCAGTTTTTAGAAAACCTTTAGGTTGTTTCATGTATATTTCATCTTCCAGTTCACCATTTAAAAGTGTTGTCTTTACACCCATTTAATGTATTTCTAAATCAAGTGTGGATGCGATTGCTATCGACATTCTTATTGATGTTATTCTAGTTACTAGAGAGTATGTATCAAAATAGTCCAGATCTTCTTTTTGGTTGAAACCTTGAACCACAAGTCGAACTTTATACTTGACTATTGCACTATCGTGTTTCAATTTCTTTTTAAATATCCATTTATTACCCTAGGTCTTGCATCCTTGAGGTAAATTAACAAACTCCAACGTATGGTTTGCCATAATGGATTCGATTTCATTGTTAATAGCCTCGTTCCAATAAGGGGCATCGACGGTGGACATGGCTTGTTTGTATGTTAATGGATCATCTTCTAACATAAAAGCGTAGAAGTCTAGTCCAAAGGTTTTTGATGTCCTTGATCTTTTACTTCTCCTTGGTTCTTCCACTTGTTGATTGGCACTATTTTGCAGATCATTATCAATATTTTATTCAGCATCATCAAGAGAATTGGAGATTTCAGTTTCCCATGATCTCTTTCGAGGATAATTTTCAGTACCATGTTTTAAGGTATATGTTTTCAAAAAATCTAGCATTTCTCGACTCAATGACGGTATTTACATGAATATCATCAATTTCAGATTTGTGTACCAAAAACCGATAAGCGACACAGTTTCGTGCATATCCAATGAATACCAATCAGCTATTTTTGTCCAATTTTGACTTTCTTTGGTTTAGGTACCTCCACTTTTGCAAGACGCCCCTACACTTGCAAGTTTTTGTAGGATGGCGATCTATTTTTCCAAAGTTTATGAGGAGATTTACATGTTTTCTTTCGTGGTATCTTATTCAAAACATGATTTGTAGACAAAATAGCTTCTCCACAGAGGTTATCTGGCAAGCCAGAACTAATTAATAAGGCATTCATCGTTTCTTTAAAAGTTTTATTTCTCCATTCGGCTATACCGTTGGATTGAGGCGAATAAGGGCCTGTAGTTTGGTGCATAATACCATGTTCAGCATAGAATTCCTCAAAGGGAAATTCATATTCTCCTCATTTATCACTTCTTAAAGCTTTTATTTTCTTATTGAGTTGATTTTCAACTTCTTCTTTATACTGTTTAAACATGTCGAATGCTTCGTCCTTGCTTCTAAGGAGACACATGTAACAGTACCTTGTACAATCATCAATGAAGCTAATGAAATGCATTTTTCCACCTCTAGTTTGACACATTTTTAAGTCACATACATCTATGTGTATTAGGTCTAGAGGTTCAGTTTCTCGTTCAACATGGTGAAGCGAGATTCTTGTCAATTTTTGCTTCTGCACAAACTTGACATTTATAGTTGGAATCTATTTTTCAATTAGGTATATCTAGATTAATTAGTTTTCACAAGATATCAGTTTACATGACCTAATCTAAATTGTCACATGTTAGAAGAGTCAATAATATAAGCAAAAGATCCAATTTCATTCATTTCATTGTTTGGTACAATAGTGGTTACATTTGCTTTAAATAAACCATCACAAATATATCCTCTTTCTAGTACATTCCATCTTTGACAACACAAAATAATTAGACACAAAGGTGAGTTTGAAGCCATGCTTGCTAAGAAACGATCGAAAATCAGGTTTTTACGGATCTCTGGAACATGAAGAACATATGCCAAAGATAGTTCTTTTCCAGAAGTCATTTTTGGTATAATCTTTCCCTTGCCTTCGACTTTTGATGTGGATGAATTACCCATAAAAAGTTATTCGTCCTCAGTAGTAGTTTTGTAGATTGTAAACATCCACTTATTTGCACATATGTGTCATGAGGCTCCTGTGTCCACAAACCATTCCTTTGAGTCACCAACAAGGTTGCATTCGGACACTACTGCACAAAGTCCTATCAGACACGCCTTCTGAGATGTCAGCCATGTTTGGTTTAGATTTCTTTTCTTAGGTGCACGAGATTCGACGACATTGTGTCCTTTCTTTTCACAATTATGGCATAAACCCTGAAATTTCTTTGATTTTATAGAAGCATGCGTACGTTTCCTTTTATTGAGTTTCTCTAACTCAACTACATTTGCCTTGGCAATCATGGTATGCGAAGTCTTCTTCTTAGATTTTCTGTTATCTTTCTCAATCCTCAATCAGATTACAAATTTCTCCATTGTCATATCCTTACGCTTGTGCTTAAGGTAGTTTTTGAAATCTTTCCATGACGGAGGAAGATTTTCAATTGCAGCGGCAACCTGAAAGGATCTGCTTACAGTCATTCCTTCATCATCAAATTGGTGAATAATGACTTGTAACTCTTGAATCTGGTTAACAACGGTCTTCGCATCATTCATTTTGAAGTCAAGAAATTTCCCTCCTATGAATTTCTTCATACCCGCATCATCGATTTTGTACTTGTTTTTCTAATACCGTTCATAGTTCTTTGGAAGTTCGAGTAGTATAGTATACATTGTATAGAATGTTGTCGAGCCCTTGATTTAGATATAGTTGGTCAGTGTATTATTTATATAATACTCGGGTCGGTTCGAGACTTTTCAGGTACATGGATAGTATGACTAACTTGTGTTGTTTTGGGATTAGAGGAGGCTAGCATATAGTATTGCTATGTATCACTTTGCGTTGTATAGTCTCCTATGTGTATATCATTATGATGTATATTGGATTTATGTTGTATATTTTATATTATATATATTATCGCTGCAATATTGACTCTATGATATTTGAAATTTACTATATATTGCGTATAGTTCTATCCTAAAGGCCATCACAAAAATATATGCTTTTGATAGCATCAATATACAACGTTTCTGTCTATCCTTTTTACCCTCTATTCAATATAGGGTTCAGACGCAATTACCTGCACAAATATGTTGTATTCAACGCTATACAACAAAAGAAACACGGGAATTAAAAATTTTGAGAGGATCAAAAAGCATATATTGTGAGCTTCATTAGAAAATGATGTTCCTTCTACTTATCACCTCTAGAAAAAACTTCCACGAAATCCAGAAAACAGTCAATTGGTGCCACATCTGTCATTAACAATCGATCGATGCCACCATCCACATAACCCTAATCTAAATCTCAGTGTATACCAATCCCTAAATGCAACCACTATCTGTGCTTCTCCGATTCGAACCGCTATGAGTAGCCATTATCCATACTTCTCGGATTCGAACCGCTGTGAGCAGCCACCATTCGTGCTTCACTGATTCGAACTACTGCGAGAGGTATTATTATATATTTGTAAGTTGCTTGGAACAAGCTTTTATGGTCATTAGATAAGCAAACTAGTGGTTGACTGCGAGTAGAGAGTGAAGTAGCTATGGTTGAGGATAAGTGTGATGGAGGTGAGGAAGATGGATGAGAGGGAGATAAATTGGAAGTCTTCTGGTTCTAAATCCATGGCGGATTTGTTGATTTGTATTTTTTCCGTTTATTTGTATTGTTTACAAAGAGGGAATCAGAATGAGATTGTTAACTTGAATTGAGAAATCAAGGTTGAGGTTTTTGGAGGGAAAGCATAAAATTGGAAGCATAATAATTATGTGCAGAAATGCACACATTAAATATGATATGAATGCTTTGATGAGAAATTAAGAAAAAGAATCCCATTAACTGATTAAAATGCTATTACCAGAAATGGACATTTTGATCTCATCACAATAAACCATTGTGGTAAGTCTAAGCTCCTATTTTCTTATATGATATATAGATGCATTGATCAACAGCTTGCAGATGGCTTATGTCCAACCTAAAGCAATACAGTTTGCACATAGATCTTACATCTGTAATGGATTGTGTTCGGTTGAAATTTTTAAATTTTGAAAGATAGTGATAATATATGGTTCACGTATGAAATAAGTTCGAATGTTACGAACATTAGCTTGAGCGCTTGAAATACCTTTTATTATAACTAATTCCTTTTATTTTCATTTTTTCAGATATGAAATATGCATTTTAAATGCCAAACAAGTTGGCTGCTTACTTTGTTCTTCAGTACATAGTATGATACTAATTTTTAAATAAATCAATAGAAAAATCAAAATTTTCTTAATGTTATATCAACGAATACTTCATTCTACTTGCAGGTGATGTCGATGACTGGATATATATTGGATGCTACTACCATGGTAGCATAGGTAGTAATTTGTGTATAATCTTGCAAGGTAATCTACTATTCGCAACTAGCTATTAGTTATCCCGTGGCTTAAAATATGAATTCACTTTGTTATGCTTTACTAGTGGAAATGTCACACTTTCCGTGCTTATGACGGCAACAAGATCTAAACGTTGCTTTGAATTCATTTTAATTTCAATTTACCTGGACCATGATAATAATTTGACTCGGTGAATAATCAGTTTATTGGTTTCTCATGAAAGACAGAAACGAATAAATAATACCACGATAATAATTTACTTGTACTATGATAATAATTTCAAGTCTTTGGTTTACATTTTTACAGGTTTATGGATGAGAATATTTTAGAAAATAATACTAATTTCAGTTTAAATAAAATAGCATGTCAGTCCATTTTATCCAAAACTTTAAGAAAATTAAATGTCACTAAGGGTTTAAATCTTGATTTCTCTAGCTGTCAACTTCTGTTTCCATTTCCTTTGGAATTCTTGAGCCTATCAAGCTGCCTCTATTGATCGATAATTTCAATATACGAAGTCCTTTTTTTCTTTATCTTGCTTCTTTTCATTGTATATGTATTTTTACTACATGGTCTGAATCTGAATGAGTTACAGACATGATCCACTATCCGCCCTATGGGCACCATATAGACAAACGATTTATTTTTCCAAAATGAAACTAAAAATAAATGTTATGAACTTATACGATATCTCAAAACATATATAGAACTTATACGATATATATAAACTTATACAATATCCTTATCCCAGTATGTATAAAAATAAATGTTATGAACTTATACGGTATCTCTTTTTCCACATACCAATTTCTTAACCCCATTAGCTTGCATTTGCTGAATGGTAGGTCTAATGTGCTAAGGCCCTATTCTGAGTTACAAATGCAAGCAGATGCACCTTTCTTTATGTTGGGGAAAATCCCTTCAAATGATCAGTCTAAGAGAATAAAAAACCCAATGAAGCGGAAAACAACTGGATTTTGATTGTAGTAAGACAATAAAAATAGAGATAAACACCAGAACAGACAGTCAGAGATCAATGCAATGCAGAAAAATAAATAACACCAGTATTTATAGTGGTTCCACTACCGCTAGGCAGTCTATGTCCACTTGGGGAGAGGAATTTTTATTAATCACTGAAAGATTAGAGTTACAAGATTGATTCACTTTTGGAGGCTATACATAAGAAAATTTTACAATACAGATAAAATTCTACAAATTTTCAGCTCCCTAGGATGGCTTTGGAATTGGCTGAAATTAGCTCTCAATTTCGGCTTCCATTGTTGTCCAGAAGCTCCGCTATTTATAGAGTGAAGATATGAGAAGGGGTAGCTACTATATAGAAGTTCAAGATTTGGTTATGGCACTTGGCATTTGGTTCGGCATAGTACACTTCAAGTCTGGACCTGCATCTCCTAATTGTCGAACGAGAAATCTGGACCGGACTTCCTTTTCACCTACTTGATTCGGCAAATACCGAATGAAATATGTGGTTCGGTATTCCCCATTTCACCTTCACCAAATACCGAACGGCTTCTCCTTCATTTCATGGAATAAGATCTCCTCTGTCGCTCCAACCATCAGTCAACTACCGAACGAAGTTCCTCGTTCAGTCTCCACTCTACACCGCTCCAAAACAATGCCGCTTTACATCCAAACCAACAGCCTCCACCACTGAACCAAATATCTGGTCTGGTCACCCCTCTAGCGTTCCAACTGGAGCGGCAACAACTACCACCGGACGAGATCTATCGTCCGGTCTTCCCACTCCACCAAGCGATCTTTGCTTCTATGACTTCAAGCGACGAATTAGATATCAAATTCCAACAATCTCCACCTTGATATCGAATTCCATACAAGTCTTCAAACTTTATCTACACCTTTATGCTCCAAGCAATGGATACTTGTCCAATGAACTTTGGCAATGCCATCACCCATTACACTTTGTCTACGAACTCTGGAAACGCCATCGTCTGTCAACAAAGTGTTCGAAGTAACCTTTCCATTTAGAACCTATCAATCTCCACCATGAAAACAAATGTCTCTGCGAACAATCTTAACTCTCCCCCCGTACCACCCCATGGCACCTAGCACTTCATTAAGTGATTCAAGTCCGAGCAATGGTTGAACTTAGCAACAGGCAACGACTTCGTAAACACGTCTGTTGCATTCTCCTTTATGTGAACTTTCTGAAGACAAATAAGCTTTTCTTAATTCGTCGAGATAAAGAACGACTCTCTCACCTCAATATGCTTCGCCCTCAAGCTGAAACCCAGATTCTCGGCTAAGTCAATTGCACTCTGACTATCACAGTACACATCCACGTCTTCATATACGAAGCCTAAATCATACAACAATCGCCTTAAATAAAGCACCTCCTTTGCTGCTTCAACCGTAGCTATGAGCTCTGCCTCTATAGTAGAAAAAGCCATAATCTTCTACAACCTCGCGCTCCAACTGATCACTGTTCAACCAATGGCGAACACATATCTGGAGGTTGAATTCCTTCAATCTCTATCACCAGCATACTTGGAATCGCAAAATCAAACCAAGCTAGAATCTCTATCTCTACCACCAAAGATAAGTCCATGGTTTGGAGTTCCTCCAAAGTATCTGAAGATACACTTCACTGCTTCCTAATGCATCTTTCCTGAATTTGCCATGAATCTACTTACCAATCCAACAACCTATGCAATGTCAGTCCTAGTGCAAGTCATGGCATACATCAAGCTATCAACTGCACTTGCATATGGGACCTTCATCATATAAGCCTTGTCCTTTTTCAAGATCGAAGAGCCTTTACTAGAAAGTTGTATGTGCATAGGCATGGGTATGCTGATTGCCTTTGCCCCTTCCATGCTAAACCAAGTAAGTACCTTTCGAATGTACTCTTTTTGAGTGAGGCTCAAAAGTCCTAGATTTTATCCCTTTCGGATTTCCATATCCAATATTTTCTTTGCTTCTCCAAGGTCCTTCATTTCGAATTCCTCTTTTAACCTTAGTTTCAAACTTGATTTCAGCCTTATCCTTGGAAGCAATCAACATATCATCCACCTACAAGAGTAGGTACATCCATCTACCATTCTTTAAATGCTTGAAGTACACACAAGCATCTTTGATGCTACGATCAAAACCAAGTGAAAGCAAAAAAGGGTTAAATCTCTGGTACCATTGTCCAAGCGATTGCTTAAGTCCATATAAAGACTTCTTCAATTTGCAAACCCAATTTTCTTTCCCATCTACAACAAATCCTTCTAGTTGCTTCATGTAGATGGTCTCATGAAAATCTCCATGCAAGAAAGCGGTTTTCATGTCCAGTTGCTCCAACTCTAAGTCATAAGCTGCGACGACAGCGAGCAAAATATGGATGGGCATACGCCTCACTATCGAAGAGAATATCTCATCATACTCCAATCCCTTTCTTTTTGAAAACCCTTTAGCAACTAGTCTAGCCTTATATCTCTCATCAACCTTCACATTGAATTCCCATTTTCAACCTATGGCTCAGCTTCCTTGAGGAGGTGATACCAAATCTCAAGTCTTGTTCTTCTTCAACGACTCTAACTCCTCTTCCATAGCGCACATCCACTTCGAACTATCACATGACTTCAAAGTTTCATCAAGGTCAAGCGGCTCCTCAAGAGCCACATGTAGGACATAGTCAAACTGATCACCAAGGCTAAGGTTTGCAAATTGCCAATCATCATACCTTTTGGGCAGCCTAATAGTCCTACGACAGACCCAGGTAGGTACTGCTTCACCTAAACTCCTTTCAGCTCCACCTTGAACTAAACTTCCTCTAGATTCATGCACATCACTAGCACTACTAGAAGGTGCCTGTGGACTATTCTGTGATGTTTCTCAACAGCGTTTTCCTCAACGGCGTCAACAACAACTCTACTATTTTCATGAGAACTTCTTCCATCTCCGTAGGCCTATCAGAATCTTCTGATGTGGTAGGTAGCTTCTCCATTGGATTGAATGTAGCAGACTCATAAAAAGTAACATGTCTGGAATGAACAATCTTCCGATCAATAGGGCTCCAAATTCGATACCCTTTGATACCATCGGTGTATCCCATTAGTATGCCCTTGTATGCTCTAGCCTCTAACTTGTCATTACATCTGTGGCGAACATACGCAGGATATCCAAAAATTTGGAAGTAACCAAGATACACTGCTTTACCTCTCCACTTCTCCTCTGGAATCTTCCCATCTATGGCTAAGCATAGAATTCGATTTATGATATACATCCCAGTTGATATTGCCTTAGCCTAAAGCTTCTAAACAAGCCTGTCATCAATCTCAAGCAACGAGCCTTCTCCGGTAGAGTCATGTTCATCTTTTCTGCAACCACACTAGATTACGGATCGCAGGACGTAGTGAAACATCTTTGAATTCCATGTTGTCTACAAAAGTCGAGGAATTTCTGAGAGACAAATTCATCGCCATTATCATATCTCAGCACCTTCAACATAAAACCATATTGGTTCTCGACAAGTGCTTTCCAGTCATTGAACTTCTCAAAACTCTCTGATTTGACCTTCATCATATACACCCATACTTTCTGAGAAAAGTCATCAATGATGAGATAAAATACTTTGCTCCTCCAAGAGAAAGAGCAGCAACCAGTCGCCAAACATTTGTATGCACTTACTTAAGTACTCGCCTCGATCTATGGAGTCCAACTTCAAAAGATATTTTAGTTTGCTTGCCTAACACACACTTCTGGCAAAAGTCCATCTTGTCGAAGCTTTCTCCTTTGATCATCTACCGTCTTCGAAGCAACTTTAAGCCCTTCTCTGAATTATGACCCAATCCGAGATGCGAAAGCTTTATGGCATCTAGTGCATGAGAACTATCTACTCCAACACACGACTCTCCAAGAACTATGGTTCCTTTCAGAAAATACAGATTTCGGAACATATTTTCTTTCATAAGACTAGTGCACCTTTCGAAACCTTCAAACTATCCTTCTCGATAGCCCTCTTACATCCCAAAGATGCCAATTGTCCTAAAGAAATTAAGGACTTCCGAAGACCTGAAACATACCGGACACCTGTCAAAGTGTGTATCACTCCGTCAAACATCATGATCCTTACAGTATATTCATCCATTTCTCTACAACTAGCATCATTACCCGTAAGAGTAGAGCTTTCTTCTCGTCCAATGAAAGAACTGAAGTAATCCTTATTGGGCGTCATATGAAAAGACGCCCTTGAGTTCAGCACCCAATGGTCTGAGACATTCGATACTGCTGTAGACAACACATTGTCAGATAACGACTTCTCCACTGCAAATGATGAAAATTCGTCTTCTTCTTTATTCAAATCTAGACAATCCTATTTCCAATGACCAGGTTTCTTGCAGATAAAACACTTTCTGTCCTTAGACTTTCCTCTCCTGCTATTACCGAGGACTTTGGACTTGGAACGCCCTCTAGAGTGCCAATTCATCTTATCTTCTCTACATCTTTCAACAAATAGGTCATGACTGCTATTTCCACCCATACTTCCTTCACTTATCTTCTTCATCTGATCTCTTAAGCCCTCAAATAGAAGGCCCGACTTCACATCTTCCACTGTCAATGCGTCTCTAGCAAAGATTAGGCTGTTAGTGAAACCTTTGTAATGCTCTGGAAGAGAACACAAAAGAATTATTGTCATTTGCTCCTCATTCATCTTCAAGTCAACAAATTCATCTTCATCACGAGATCATCAAAAAATTTAAGATGTTCCTTCATTGAGGTACCTCTCTCATCCGCATGGTGAAAAATGTCTTCAGCACAGCCGAAAACAACTGGGTCGTGATTGTAGTGAGACAGAAAGAACAAAAAATGAACACCAGAATAGACAGTCACAGACTAATGCAATGTAGAAAGTAAATAACACCAATATTTATAGTGGTTCCACTACCACGAGGCAGTGTACGTCCACTTGGAGACGGAAAATTTTATTAGTCATTGAAAGATTAGAGTTACAAGATTGATGCACTTTTGGAGGCTATACATAAGAAGAATTTATAATACAGAAAAAATTCTGCAGAGTTTCAGCTCTCTAGAATGGCTCTGGAATTGGCTGAAATTAGCTCTCAATTTCAGTTGCCATTGTTATCCAAAAGCTCCTCTATTTATAGAGTGAAGATATGACGAGGGATAGCTGCTATATGGAAGCTCAGGATTTGGTTCGGCATATTTGGTCCGGCATATGGCCCTTGGCATTTGGTTCGGCATAGTACACTTCAAGTTTGGACCGGCATCTCCCAATTGTCGAAGGAGAAATCTGGACTAGTCTTCCTCTTTACCTACTTGATTCGACAAATACCGAATGAAATATGTGGTTCGGTATTCCCCATTTCACCTTCACCAAATACCAAACGGCTTCTCCTTCATTTCCCCAAACACGATCTCCTCTACGCTCCAACCATTAGCCAACTATCGAACGAAGTTCCTCGTTTGGTCTCCACTCTACACCGCTCCAAAACAATGTCGCTTCACTTTCAAACCAACATCCTCCACCACCGAACCAAATATCTGGCCCGGTCACCTCCCTCCAACTGGAGCGGCAGCAGCTCCACCGGATGAGATCTCTCGTCCGATCTATCCACTCCACCGTGCGATCTTTGCTTCCGCGACTTCAAACGATGAATTAGGTATCAAATTCCAACACTTTACACAATTTGAAAATCCAATGTATTGCCTTCCTAGTATGTTTATGAGAGATTTTCCATTTACCCATGGATAAACCCATAAATTTGTGTCCCTACCATCTGTAATTTTCTTGTCAATTAGGCCATGACTAAGGGATCTTTTTTTAAGCAATAGATTACATGTGAAAGAAGCATTGGGATCTACCCTTATAAGCCAATTTTTTTTGTTTAAACAATAATTGTCACGCATCCATTTAGAGCAGAGGGAGTTTTACTATAAATACTTCCAATATAACTTAAGAGACAAGGCATTTTGCATATTAGCAAGGCTTCTTAACCCCAATCCTCCCTCATCCTTTGTTGTATATCCAATTTTCCAATTTACTTGACGACTTTTTCCTTGCCATAAGAAATTTGAGCAGATAAATTCTATTTTGTTCATAATATTTATGGGCATTTGGCATATTTTCGTTCAAAGGAAATTGTTGAAGGTATTACTGTTTTGATGAGTTCTAATATACCACTTGTTATTAGAAATTTGCAACAAAAAATTGGCTGCATGTTAATGAGATAGAAAATGTGGGTCTGGCACAGCGTTTTGAGGCAGAAAACTGGGAATACCACAGAAACATGGTGAGTCAGAGGTATGAATCCATGGAGCTGAGAGATTTAGGCCAATGCTCTGTTTGTTAAAGCTTGAAAAGGCAGGGGTCTGAATCCATTGACAGAGATCACAACATGTTAGCTGAAGCTTGTCAGCTTGGCTATAGTTTGTAAGAAATATTTGAGTACGACCATGGAAAAACAATGTTGATGCATAGAGATATAAAGCAATTGCTGACGAAGTTGTATTCTTGGTGAAGTGCATTGTACATGCAAATAAATGTACATGGATATCTCTACTAATAATACAAATACTTTGTTGTGGTGAAGCTTTTTTAAACTTCCCAACAAGCCCTTCTGCCCTACTACAGCTACAACTACATACAGAGGGCATATGCGTCCTTCTTCACACCCACGTTTTCATCCCAGAGCATCAGCCGTTTTCATTCATTCCCCCCACTATCACCTCTCCGCACTTTCTCCTCTCAATGTTTTCCCCACAACATGTCAACCGCCATTTCTCCGAACCACTCTTCTACCACCTACTATACCTCCTCTCCCCAATTTCTCCTCTCACTATTTTTCTCCACCAACATGTCCATCGCCTTCCGTGGGCCTAAATCGACCGTCGATTCATCTTTCTTCCCCGACGTAGGGACTCGGCTAGCATTCGGTTTCCGGCCTAGCGTGCTAAAATCCGGATCTGATGCGTGGCGAAGTTGCTTGCAGGCTAAGGGTGAACGACGGTCGAGGAAGATCATGCTAAATTTGGGAAGCTTTTGTTTGTTATTTTAGTTTAGTTTATCTTACTGTTTTTGCTTTTATGGTTGATTGCTCTTACTTTTTCTGAACTGCTTGATTTAGTTACAGGTAGATGACTGTCAAATTATCCCTAATTCTACTCTGTTAATATACTGCTCGACTTCTCTGTATGGCTTGATTCTCTTATTAATGTTTGAAATTCAACTTTAATCTAAATTTTATGTACTGGCCACTACATCAAAAGAGGGCCTGTGTAAACTCAAGAATTTTGCCAACATTTAAGTTTGGCTGAGGGGCATGATGATTGTGTCATACATGTTGGGTATTGGGGAAGTCTTCATGCTGCATTTATATTCCCAAGTTAAGCTTGATGAGAATAGGATACAGTAGACAAGATCTAACTGACATTATTAAGTATGCCATCTATACCATTATCCACAGCTTCCTAATGGTGAACTGTTCTCATTAAATTTTGTACCACCACATCGCTAGCTTGAGCAACTTTGGTCGTAAAAATACAAAATATTATTACATAAACTCAATATGTACAAACATTAACTTTTATTTAGCTGTATTACAGTTCTTAATAACTTCTCTCATGCACAATAGACTTGAGAAAACATGGTTGTCATTTTGTTCTGATCAATGCACTTAGGCATGTAATTTCCTATTCATTTGTTTTGAGAACATCAACTATAAAATTTAGTAATTAAAAAAAATCAACAATCCACCTATTCTAAAAATTATTGATTTCTTAACCACTTAAAGCCCACAGATAGGTGGTTTCTTAAATAGAAAAGTAGTAGTCCCACATCAAATATTTATGTCTAAGTTAGTGCAATTATTTTGTTGTTGATGTGTAGAAAAATGGGTCAATGATTACATAAATAACTTGCATTTATATATTGTTGACGTATCTGAGGTACTTAATTGACCCTCCTCATTATTTTTTGTACACAAGGACAGTGCATATTTTGCAAGTTTATAGTGGTTCAAAAATTATGTTGAATCATTCTATTGATTTTCTATACACCCTTCCAAGTTTACAGTTTTTTTCATTTTAAATTCACTTTTGTTTTACCTAACATTTTATGGGGTTTATTTGTTTCCATGCACGTCTAAGATTTATCCTGAAGGTTGTTTCCATTTTTCTTACACATCATGGGCATTATATAGTGGTATAATAATATTCATTATAATAAACATCGACATTTTAAAAAACAAACATTATTGTCTTTTTATAGGTGCCATCTTATGGCAAGTGCAATTTCCACTCTACCAAAGCAGGCATGAAAAGTTAAACAGCAAAAAAGTTCAAAATACGGACAACAAACTAAGAATGCCAAAGACACTGAAGATGACACCGGTAAAGATAAACTAGAAAATCGAGGAATGCTTGGCAGCCAGGTAAATCACATTTTAAGTACATGTCTAATTGTTTTGCATTGATAGTAACATATTATGGTTGCTTTTTCTCAAAACTTATATCCTTGATTAAATACTTTAATTAATTTTGGATAAATCATCAACTATATAAAACTAATGATAGTAAAAATCCATGTTTATAGACCATTTTCTCAATGGAAATATAGTTTTATTTGGCTTACCTACGTCCAAATGGAGTTCACCATGCCCAACAGTTTCGGAGTTTAAATTTTACCGTCAACCCTGAATTATGTTGTCTATATTGCTGTTTGCTTCTAATAGGTTAACTTTAGTTCAATGGACCAAGTAGGTAATTTAGTGATTTTTATGTCACAGTGCACTTATAATTTTAGCTAACTAGACAACTTGATAACAACTTAATTTGCTCACACCTTGATATTTGTTCCTATAATGCCTAAACATATACTGATCATTTTAAGCTAATCCAAATAATGACATTCTTGCTACATAATTATTATTTTCTCAGATTATATCTCTGTTATATTTTATGGTGATTAGTATAACGTGAGAATTGTAATCTCTTTTACAACTTCAACTCATATTATTTTGCAATACTAACAGATGCACCTTCTCTATCATCACCTAATGAACTATTCGCACATGTAAATATCTAACTTTGCAAATTTTGTTTCCTTGTTAAAGAGAATTGGTTACGATTTTTCTTTTTCAGATATTATCTTCCATAATCCAACAATAAGTATAATGATCACAAACGAAAAATGTGTTATGTTGGCTATATAGTCGAATAATGCTTACCCTATAATATTATTACCCTCATCTTTTCATAAGGTATCGTTTATTTTAAAACGATGGAAACAAAATAACAATGTGCATTGGTTTACAGTCAAGAGTGTTGCATTATTTTATAACTATTTTCTGGATTCCGCTTAAAGGTTACTCCTACATGTCTTCTCACTCATTTGGTTATTAATTTTTCTAACTGGGTGCGAGGATCCATTAATTTTCCATCTTCTCTCTTACAATGTGTCTCTACTGCTACTGGAATTTGGATTTTTTTCTACATACGTAGAGCGCAATAGACAAGAAATCCATTTTTGTTTTCTACTTCTAATTTCTGTACAATTGGTATTGTAATTTAGCTAAATCTTCTACTAATAATTGCTTGACATTTTCATTGTTCTGCTGCTCAATTTCGCAAATATTTGAAGACAATTTATGATTGTTTCAAACAACACATTTATTATAGTACATTAATATAAAAAGAAGAATCCGTGAACTGAATTTTTTTACTATATGTATGATTTCGCATTCACTAATGCAACCAATTATGTGATTAATATGTTTATCCATGTTCTTTTTACATATTTCACCACTTGCTGATTACACATTTAGCAAGCAATTTTGTTTTGTCTAATAAACATACTTTTCTACTGCCTAACAAACATATTTGCTTTGATTTTAGCATTGTTCAAAACTGAAATGTTTTGTTCATGACGCCATGCGTCTGACAACCATCCACGCTGATCTACCTTAAAGTATGATATTTTTACTTGAGATTAACAGCTTCATTTTGACGATTTACAAATCTAAGAAGATGAACTTTAAAAGGATTCAAACTTCGAATACTCTACCTATTTCAGAATTCATTTCGAACATTGCATTTTAACGGTCTACAGTACGATCTGACTAAAGCCTTATAGCTTAAACACATAAACTGTCTTTTTTTACTTTGGTTTCGACTGTATATTGTTTAGTTTTTAGTGGATTAAACTGTGGTCCTAAGTGGGTTTATTTTTCTCCACATACATAAATGTATTTCAATACATTCGGGTATTTGCAACTGCCAAACCACCACACTTTTACGCCTGCGACCATTTTGGGATCTACCAATTTATGAACATATGAACTGCTGTCATTATAGGTATACAAGAAACAGCCTTCAGCGCACGATGTCTTTGTCGGTAACTGGAAAACCACTAAAAACGACACCGGTTCAAAGAGATTTCCAAGCTTCGGTGCCACAATGAACATTCTATACGCAGATCAGGTTTGTGGGTAAGGTTTCGTCGATGACATGAACGTTATCATTTCGCACTATCAGTACTATCTTGATTTGATGGGAGTTGGCCGTGAGATGTCTGGTGATAACTTGGACTGTGCTGAGCAGGTTGCCTTTAATCCCACTACTAAAAATGATTCTTAAAGTTCTTAAGCAGTTACTGCATAAAAGAATGTGGATACGTAATAAGATTTATGTGATCAAGTCATGGAAAACATATATGTAAACATTATGTATATCAAGGTCGGTTGCTATTTTGTTAGGTGGATGTTTGTGAGTGTATTATATTTATATTTTTGGATATTCCAAACCTGTAATGGTACAGACTTATAGTTCTTACTGTTTTATGAACAATTTCATTGTTGAATTTTTACTTTGTTGGTTCTTTCGTAGTGTGGTTTATATGGTTTCATCCTTCATGCACCCTCTTAAGTGATAAAATTAATATATTTTTGTCAGAATTCTCTTATCTAAAGTTTTTTCCGCCTTTACACACACAACTTGATTATTTTATCTGTTTGGAGAAATCAAATTTAAGACCATTGGTGACACAGCAAAGTGGTCATTGAAAATGAGTACTTTATTTGTGATGTGATATTATTCATATACGGTTGTTTTTATTAAGACTGGTACGTGCCCGTACTTCGCATATGTGTTGTTTGTGTTGTTATATACGTTGATATTTTGTTTGAACGTTGAAAAGCAAGGGTATTAAAATTATATTTATCACGCCTACAGTTGCAAACGGACAAATGAACAAATGGAAGATGATGGTAGCCACAATCCAACTTATAACTCAAACTCAGCTTCGGTCATGGTTATATATGCACACGTCCATCGGACGTGCCTACGTACTTGTATTAGTAATATGCACATGCTTATAATAAATTGTATTGATGTTATGTATATGTAATGTGCTAAAATACACGGAAAATCACTCTAAAATAGTTTTGGAGGTCGCTTATCAAAACCATGGAAGCCGAGGAAGACTCGCAAGATAAAGGGCCTTATAGAAGTAATATGAGGTCCGAAAAAACTCTCGTTTTCTCTCATATTATGCATCCTTAGAAACTTTTCATTTTCAAATTTGCTACTTTTGAAATTAAAATTTATTTATGAATAATACATAGATGAATCCTTTAAAATGAAGAAGAGCGATACATAATAGGAGAAAATCTAGGTTTATCAAGTTGGAAGCAAAAGTAGATAGTACAGAGAAATTACTTTTGCGAGAGATAAAATTAAGGCATTTTTTATGTTATTAACATTTTATAACTTTGAATATGGCACAAAAACATTTGCATATGTTAGTTTTGAAATTATATTGTGTCGTCATTATTGTATTTTAAACTGCACCAGACCAATCACTAATCGAGTTTAGCTATCCTTTGATATTGGATGATTCATGTTAATAAACGTCTAATCAAGATATACTACTAATCACGTTGTACAATGTTTTAAGAAGTTGAATACATTAAACCATTTGCCAAGACCTTTATTTTGTATGTTAGTTGTAGAAAATGGTTAAGCGGAATTTGTAAATCAATTTGAAAGTTTTTTAAGTTGTACTGATTCAAATCAGGGGTATTTAGTGGCAACCGTTAGATAGTCGGTCCATAATTTCTTTTGACATTTCGTGTTTAAAGTTTATGTAACATGGTTAATTATCATTTTTGTCTAATGGTGTGTGCATTTTTACTGTCTCCTTCATACAGCTTGATCTTGTGAACAATACATATTTGACATATTATTTAAAGAAGTTGGATGTTACAGTTTTTAAACATACCCTATACAACACTCGATTTTTCTTTAATTTTAATTTTTTTACCTGCCTTTATTTTTCCTAAGGTTTACCTGTATTGTGATCATTTTTACACGAGTTACTAATATCTACATATCTTGTTTAATTCCTAATTAAGTGGCTGTTACTAATATTTATTGCAAACAATCCCTCGAGCATTAAAACCCATGATTTGGATGATCATCACAAAGAAAATGTTGCCAAAAGGCTTTCATCAATGCGAAAGGAAAGTGCCATTAAAGATAAAGAATAGAAGAATGCAGTTCGTGCTTTGGAGCAAATAGGAGGTAATTATTTCTTTACAATTGTTGTTATTATTTTAAGTGATGGGGTAGTATGTCTGCAAACTATTTATGCAGAGCTACATAGCAATCAATAATGATCAACTAAATAAAAATTTAATAAATCAATAATAACCTGTTTTCCTTCCAATTTAAGTTTGTTATGTACTACAAAAGTTAGCGCACTTTATGTTTTTTCGTGCAACATTAAGAATATTTTAATTGATGTGTGTGTCTTTACTAAACACATTAAGTGCATTTATTTTTGTAGAAAGTGAAACGAAGCTATTAGAGGGATCTTGCATCTTTTGATGCAAGGGCACAACAAAAGAAACTAGATAGTGCTAATTTTTCAGCTAAAGATGGTAAATGCTTTCCTATACATTCAAAATGATTTTTTTTTGAAAATAATTAATTCAGCTAGAGTCATTAGGAAAAATACAATTAGAACTCTACTGAGTGTATATTCATGCACCTTGTTCGAAATAGCTAGCTTGTCCGAGTGACATCATGGTTGGAAATTATAATTCTATCTAGCTTTAGTATTTTTCCAAGCAACATCCTTATTTATCTATTGTTTTATAACTTTTATGGAGATAACATTAGGAAAGTAGATAAGTACCATTGTCCTAGTGGTTAAGTGATTTGGCTTTGGTGTGAGAGGTCACAAGTTCAAAACTTGCGTAGCGTGATTCGAACATTTATTGACATGTGATATGTTGCCACAGTGATTTGTTGTGTATAAAAGTACCATTTCAAAAAAAACATTATGGAAGTATATTTCTGTTATTCTCACAATATTCTCCTTGCATGCAAAAAAACATATTTTAAAACCTTTTCCCCATTGTTAATTTGTTTAAATAGATGTTGGTGTATTTTTAAGCAAACGAATTTGCCAATCAAAATCTTATAAAACCAATTATATCATGCAGTCAGATTCCAAAAGGTTGTAATTACTTTGCATATCAGTAGTATGTTTACATATAGTAGATTCGGTCAATGTCCATTATGGGTTAAAAATGTTTTTTTTTTGTTAATATGTTGTCCAAAGCATCCCTATCTCACAATGTTGGATTGCTAGTGTAACGATCGCGATTTTTCGACGCTCGAAAATCGACATTAATACGTCCACTATATCAACTACCGAGCAATCGAATGCCGGAAAACCATACCGTTATGGTTAAAGAAGAAGAAAAAGGCAGAATAAGAAGAAACAGAAACAATATCAGAATCTCACAATCGCGGCGGAACAACATATAATAGATAAATGAATAATCTTTAAACAAAAGAAACTATATCAGTTATTACATTACATCACATTACATTATCAGAGTTTACAACAACAAACAACGAAAAAGAAATACAACATATACTAGTAATATACTACGCCATCCAGCTTGCCTCCAGATTTCTACAGCAACTCCCGAATCCAGAATGACCTGATAACATAACTCTAGACTGTCCTTGTTAAAATTTGTGGGCACCAAGAGTTTAGGAAGAGAACAATAAACTCCAGGTCAGTCATGGGACTGGTGTGAGAACTTAAAACAGTTATTTATCTGTAAAACAAACAACAGGAATATTTTAAAATAGATTCGCAATGCTTTTTGGAAAATGAGACTACCATAAGGCCTCCCTCGCACACACACACAATGCAAACGCAGAATCGGAGGAGATTTCTCTTTATGATAGTCAAAGATGCTTGATACGCATTGAAAAGAAACAATTGATATTATTACTAGTGCATAGCGCAGAAAACATTTCGAAAGTATAATATAAAACTTAGCCAACATACGACCATTATCGTATGCCTACTATAGCTACCATGTTCAATAGCAGGTTACCGCCACCTTCCAAGGCAGGTTATACAACTAAAACCGTACAAGGTTCGTATTGTTTCTTTGGATTTTCAACAAATGGTCAGGCCAAGGAACTTCCCATTGGCACATGGGTACGCCTCTGGAAAGACGACCCGAGAACCTAACCGGATCTCTGCCAACACAAGGCCGGGTTACCCCCAACTGGGTAACTACTGATACGAATATGCCATCCCCCGATCGTAACCGATCTATATCCGAGGATCCTCGATTCCAACAACCACAAAGTAATAAATTTGCAGCAATAATATAGGTTTAGTGTCTGGGATCCATACCATGATACCACCTCTATCCAGAAGGAATGACATACACTAAAGGGGCGCTACCCCCTAATAACCATGCTGCATTCTTCCTGTTTTGACCATTTCCGGGGTGTGAGGTCCGACGAAGTCTCGTCCACAAAGCTACGCTTTATACAAAAGCTGTGCTTTGATCATCAAATGCTCAACAGCACTTCGTATGCCACATTACCAATTTTGGGAATGTATCACTAGTAACTATCAACTACATAAACTCTGAGCTCGTATGTCTCAGAGAAGGGTGTTAAGCTAAAAGAATAAATTCTCCGCCACCAACAGAAATATAATTGATAGAAACCAGCTTTACATCTCAAATTGTAACGTCAGACACACATCCATACAAGTCTGTTCCGGGATCGAACGGAACCGAAGGCACTTCCAAAGAAGCCCTTGCAATCCGGATATTCACTAATCACGTCCGGACTTCCCGTCACTAAGGATGATAAAACATCTATATCGGAGATCAGCCAATGCATAGTCATTCGACGGTAATCCTTCCATTTTCAAAAATATCTGATCTTCAACATCGGTCTTCAAATGCAATCCATAACGACGTATCACATATTCGGAATGGGTTATACGACCCAAAGGTCCTTTCCCGGCTAGCCCGAATAGTGAGCGCTTATTTTGAAAATAAGTATGGCATTCAAATTCAAGCAAATCATAACAAATGCCTATTTAAAGGTAAATATTGATAGTCAGTTATTTAACTATCAATAGGTATTCACAACATCACCAGATTCCAAATAATTTTCCAAATTATTTATTTTCCAAAAATATCTTTACAAGATATATTTTCCACACTTCAACATTTGAAAACAAATTTCAAATCACTTTTCACCTTTACAACTTTTGAAAACAAATTTCAAATCGTTTCCCTACACGGGATATATTCACAAATCTTTATTCATTTTCATTTCAAAATGACTCATTTAAACCAATTAAATAAATCCATACCTTACTTTATATTTACGTTCCAAATCCGTAAATTTATTTCCACACTTCAAAAATAAATCAACGTTTATTTTTAAACAAATTTCCCTTTCCTTTTTAAATTCTATAGTGAATTTACAATTCCAAAATATCTATGAATGTACGATTTCCAAATCGATTTCTAATATTCATTTTCAATTTATCTTTAAAAGATAAAATCTCAAAACATTCACTTCATATTGGAAAACATTTCCATACTTATTTAATAATAAGTAATTCACAAATCCATTTATTTTCAACATCTGGAAAATATTCGATATACTTAAATCGAAATTAAGTATATATTTCATTCTTTAAAGAAAACATGCGCTTAAACACATTTATTTGAGTCAAAACGAATGTTGCGTAAAACATCGTTACGACGACCCAAAATCACTAGTATAGGGATTCGAAACTAAGATAGATATATAAATCCCAATACTATATAAAACATTTCCTTTCAGAAATCATTTACTTTAACAACAGTGTTATAGTCCACTATTTCCTTCTTTTTCTCAAAAACGTCTATTTCAACAATAAATGTTGAAATCTATGTATTCGATACTTAACGCATTTTAAAACATCTTCAAATCATTTTAATTCTATTTAAAATATCACTTCCCAAAACATATCCATTTTATTTAATAATATATTCACTGTCCAAAATCATGAATATACTTTCTGACAAAACTCTTATTATTACAACATTTAACTTAAAGGATAATTCGCTGTCCAAAATCACGAATATATCTCCTTTAATAAACTTCTATGTTTAATTCATCAAATTCAATTGATTTCGGATTTATAAAACAATGTTTATAAATTCCATTTATATTTTATAACAACTTCGATTTATAAATCTCCTTGATTAACAAATTCTATTTATATCTCATTTAAATGCCAAAATTCAATTTATAAGTTAATTAATTATAAATCTTTATTCTACAAATTCATTCATTTTATAACTTCACAATTTATAAATATATAAATTTCATTCACTTATGAAATCCATTTATATTTCATTTTAACACTTATAAAAACTCGTTTTATAATTCCTATATTTTTAATTTATAAATATCAATATTATAAATCTTTCATATAAATCGTTTATAATAATTCAAAAATCCCAATTTAAACCATTCTTTTTAATAATTTACAAATCGTTATTAAAGCTTATATATAACTCCAAAATCATACTTAAGTATTATTTTCCAAAAATATAACTTTTATAATAATAATAATTGTAACGTTTATTTATTTTAACAATTCAAAATTTAATAAACGTATACCTTCAAAAATCACTTTAAAAATACTTTTAAATTCAAAATCGTTACTTTAATATTTTTAAAACTCCAAAAATAGGCACATGCCGCGACAGCAAAAATATATCAATCACGACAATCAAAACATCATATACCAATATGATAACAGAATATATAACAATATCTGTAGATAAATCGATACAGTTGAGGAATCCAGTTGGATCCCTCCAACTTGTTTCCCTGCATGCACAGACGTTAGCACAATACCAATTCCGTTCCAATACGGAATATCGCGGTATATAGGGTTTATAAAATATAACCCGCTATTTTACGGCGCATTAGGGTCTCATCCGCTATATAATGCGGGAAATCAACTTTAAGTACATATATAATACCAATTCCAATCAAGATGGAATTATCGCGGTATATGTTTTTAATAAATAACATCCGCTTAATATACGGCGTATAGGGTCTATTACTATACGAAAGATAATAATTTATCATTTAAGCATACAAATCAGCACAATCAATCAATTTTAAATCTAACTATTTAAAATTTAAATCGAAATAATTCGATTGAGTGAGAAGTTCTTACCTTGATTCCAATAATAGTTTCAGTGTTTTATTTCGAATAAAATTAAACGCGCGTTTAATTTTACCCGAAATTATCACTAGCTCCAAACGACTTCAAACTATATCCATTGCATAGTGCTCGTCAAAACGAAGCCAACGCAAGTCATTTCGTCAAATTCCGACCTCGTCTGAACAAGTTACAATATTTTAAAGTTTACACGATTTAAATTGTAATAATTTACAATTTTCTTTTATTTATAAACCTTGCTTCTTTTATCTGGGCCGTTGATTTCTGTCATCAATTCAGGGCCGCGTGATGATTCTTCTTCCCCATGTCGTTCCCAAGCTTTTCACGCAAACAGTAAACCCAACTTCGTTCGAAAATCTTTGAGGCCGAGCCACCAACGTCGACTTATACATCGGTCAACCACCTTCGTATGGAAGCCCACTGCGAGCACGACCTTTGGCCAGAGCCTCGTTCATCTCGGCTGCGAGTAAGCCTCGAAAATCGCGATTGAATACCGGTCTTTCACGAACAATTTGCCATCGATTTTCTTAACGAAAATCGATCATCCCCGTATGGATTTGTATATCTCACTTAGATCTACAATGTTGTAGTTGATGGTTTCTAATAGAAGTGAATGGATTGGAAGAGATTAATGGAAGAAGAATTGAACAATTTCGGCCTTCGAAATTATATACGCCGGCTAGGGTTGAAACCCTAAGATGTTTGCAAATTAGAAAATATGAAGTCCTTATATAGAAAATTACGCGACACTATTCATCCGGAATTTTTCCAAACTCCAAACGAAGCGTGCCGGCTGGCGTTTCTAGGGTTTACCCCATGTTCCGAGCACAAGGAATAGGTTTCGGAGGCTAATTCGATAATCTGTGTGAGTTACGGAAATAAACGATCAAATTTAAATTAAATCGATTCAACTAATTTCTATGCGTTTTGGCTTGCCCCAGACAAACAGTAAATCCGATTGACACGAAATTTGAAACCATACAACAATATCACATTATGGATCCGATGAAACTGGTTTCGTTGAAATCCGAGACTATTTGAAAAATGGCTATTTTAACTCGTCAATTAAATATTAAAATATTCAATTTTCACAAATTAACTTTTAATTCGATTTTAAAATTTCTATAACATCGTTCTAACTCCAATATGATTAAATAAAATTTTATAAATCGTTTTCAATCACATTAAACCAAATTTCCAATTATTTCTGTATTTTCAAATATTAAATTATCGATTTAATTATTCAATTAAATCTAGGTTCAAAAAATAAATTATTCGACTAATAAAATTTACTTATTAATATTTAAAAATCAATTAAATATACGAATTTTAAATAACAGAAATTCTGGATCGTAACTGTAACAACCCGTATTTTTACGGATCGAAGGATCGTAGAATTTTTGTTATTAGGTCGTTAGTGTTGTTAAGTCGTTTAGAATTTAAGTCGTTCGGAGCTTAAGTCGTTCGGAGATGAGTCGTCTAGGGTTAGGTCGTGTCGTAGCATAAGTCGGTGGAGCGACTTAAGATTTGGAGCGACCTATAGGAGTGACCGACCTATAGGAGTGAGCGACTTAGGGGTTTGGCCGACCTAAGGGAACTAACGACTTAGGAGTTAACGGCTTAAGTTAGTAAACGACCTAAGGGATAGTGGTATAGGAGATAGGTTGGTTGAACGAGTTACCGACCTAAGGAAGATAGGTCGGTGAAGCGACTTAAGGCAGGTAGCGGCTTAAGGAAGATGGCTTAGGTCGTAAAATTTTAGGTCGTGAGACCCTGTGTTTGTAGTTTGGTCGTGGACGAGATAAGGGTTAGGTCGTGGAGTGACTCAAGGAGGATGGCGACCTAAGGAGGTTAGCGGTCTAAGAGCTGGCGACTTAAGGGAATCGGCAACTTAAGAAAGTTAACGGCTGGGTTTAGTTTAGGTCGTAAGTCGTTGAGTCGTTGAGTCGTCCAAACGACTTAGGACTTAGGTAGAAATGCGGCAGTGTGTTAGGTCGCTAAGTCATATCCTGTTGAGTCTTAGGTCGGGGGCACTGCTAAGTCGTAGGTCGTGGAAATGATAAGTCGCTAGGTCATTGAGTCGTTGAGTCGTGAGTCGGTAGGTTGTTAAGTCGTCCAGACGACTTAGGAAGGAACGCGGCTTGCATGTTAGGTCGCGTGTGTGTTGAGTCGTGTCTAAGTTAGGTCGCGTAGAGGCTTGAGTCGGTAGGCCGTGGGGTTGATGAGTCGTAAGTCGTGGGGCCTTGTTAAGTCGTGACCGACTTAAGGGGGGCAAACGACTTAAGGGTTTGGCCTATAAATACACGGCCTTATCTCTCTTTTTGGGATCCGGATTTTGAAGCGACGAAGTGCTGCTATTTTTAGAGCTCGACTACAACACTTCTTCACTTCTTTTCTCTACTCTAATCTAGTGCTTACATCCGTCCAAGATCGAAGATCAAATCGAAGATCCAAGAGCCAAAATTGAAGATCTACATCCATCGAAGAGAGATTTCATCGTTTGAAGGGGAATCTTGTCGGATCAAGCTAGGTCCTTTGCTGTCCAGATCTGAAGTGTGTTGCTTTTAAGGTGTTTAGGAGATTCGGTGAGTGGTGGTTATCTCTCACACGGACCCAAAGGAGTATATTGGATTGGTGGCTTGTTTGTGTGTTAAAGATAGTGATTTCATGCATTTTCCTTAAGTCTGCATGTAGATCCATCGTTCATAAAGTTTTGATATCCACTTTACTACATGTTAACCTATGCTAGTTCATTCATCAAGTTATTACTTAGAATTCATGCTTGTTAGATTTGGACTCTTTATTTACGAAATTACCATTATTGTTATAATTGTTTGTTTAGATCTTGTTTGAATGATTGATTACTTGGATTAATGATTGATCTGATTGATTGTTATAAATTAGTTGATTGATGATTTGATTTGGACAAGTTGGTCGAAGATGATTCAAAAGCTAAGTGGAAAGGATCTTGAATAAGGAAAGTTGCTCGTGGCATATGAAGCGGATGATAAAGCTCATATGGATAGATCTGATGATGATGTTGAGATGAGACTTTGATATGATGCGATGAGACAAAGCATGATGTTGAGATGGGACTTTGCTATGATGCGATGAAGCAAAGCATGATGTGAGATCGCCTTGGTTTAATCCAGACGGGATCATCCCAAGCATGTTGATAACTCAGTGATATGGTTCGAGTTCGTTGATAATGGTTGGCTCAAGAGGCGCTTGAGCTAGTATGAGAATAGCCGTCAAGGAGGATGACTAGGAGGCTGAGATCTCATTGTTGTTGAAGGTTCTAGCAGGCTCAAAGCAAGAGTACGCTGGGCATATTCGATAGTCCCAATCGACTAATAGTTGATGGTCGAGTACTCTGGGCAGATTCGATAGTCCTAGGCACGGGTCACGACGACGTGCGGAGTTCTGTCTAGAACCGGGGTTAGCATTAGCCCTTGACGGACGGATGAAAGAATGAGCCGGTCATTCAATTAACGGTGATATCGAGGCAATGATAACAGTGATAGCCAGAGTCATGGATGTTTGGATGCTTTGGTTGTAACGTCACTCGGTCTCAAGAGCGATGTTTTGTGGGTGCTTATCTGATCTTGGTTTAGGCCTTGGGGGTTTGTGCTTGGAAAACATCGACCTTGACTCAAGTGATAATTGCTTTACTTTAAATTGTCTGCTTTGCTATGTTTGTTTCTATTTAGTGTGTCTGGGGGCTATCACTGTAGAAAGAGGTGGAGTGGGATGGTTGGGTTCCTATTCCTTTTTACCCTTTATGCTCTTTTGGTATGTTTGATAGTTGATTTACCGCTCACTAGGACTTTTGTCTGACTCAAGGTTTTATGTTCAACTCTTATTACCTTGGGCTGTTCATCCATTTTGGGATGGGCAGACTAGGTAGCAGGTGACAGGTGCTGTTCTTAGTGACCAACGTTGTTGATGACGAAGACGAGCTGGAGGCTTTTGCATATTGTTTTTCTTACTATATGTACTGGATGTTCCGCTGTTTGTATGATTCTCTAAGTGTTATGTAGTGAGGCTTGATGTATTGACTATTCAGATGTTTGTATCAAATTGTTTTGTAGTGTATTGATGAGATTCTATTTAGTGAAGCTTCACTATATATATTTCTCTATTGTATTTTATCCCTGCGCTGTGAGTAATACGATAGACTCCGCTGTTTTTACCTTACCTTGATGATCATCCATGGCTGCCTGGCACACTTTACAGCGCACAATTTCCTTGTTTAGTGCAGGAGTCATGGGCGGTCGTCACATTTGGTATCAGAGCTTTGGTTAATCGATTTTAGCCAATGCTCGCTGACGTAACTACGTATGAGAGACGTAATTGTATTTTGATGGATGATTACTATATATAATATAGTAGTTTAGAAGGATTAGAACCTCTTATGCAGTTGTTTTTCAAGGTGCACTAATCATTCTTTTATAGATATTAAGAATGAGTCGAAGAGGGAGACCAGCTGCTAGGGAAGGCCGTGATTCTGAGGGGGCTGCTGATTATGCTGCTATGTTTGAGGCCATGATAACTTCGATCATCAGAAGGATGCCAGCTCCAGGGCCAACGGTAGATGTTGGAGTTCAAGTTCAAGCTCCAAAACCGGTGGATTTTGCTAAGCTGTGTAAAGACTATACTGCTCTTGGAAGAAAGGTTTTCTTGGGAACAGAATCAACCATTGAAGTCCAGAGATGGATAGATGCTTGTAGAAGGATCTTTGGTGATTTGGGAATCGAGGATGTAACCAAAAGGAAGCTTGCATCAGGACAGCTTCAGGGAAGAGCTTCTGATTGGTGGAACTCTATCACCATTGATACTCCAGAGGAAGAAATTACTTGGGTGCAATTCCAAGCTAGATTTGAAGCTAAGTTCATTTCTATAGCTCAGAAATCCGTTCTATTCAAGAAGTTTGTGGAACTCAAGCAAGGTGGAAGACCAGTTCTTGAGTATGTTTCGGAGTTTGAAGCCTTGTCCAAGTATGCTCGGTCATATATTGAATCTCCTTATCAGAAGAATGAGAAGTTTGTGACAGGCTTGGACACTTATCTTGGGAGGCGGTTGGTGGATCATTTGGACGATCCGTTTGAGAAGCTTGTGGAGAAAGCTCTCAGGCACGAGAATCTGTTTCCTAAGGAAGGATCTGTTGTTGCTGTGACTAAGGAGGAATCTAAACCACAGCAGAGTGGAAACAAGAAGAGAAAGCAGCAACAACAGAAGGGTAAGGATGGCCAGAAGAAGCCGAAGGGTGAAGTGACCTGCTACAACTGTCAGCAGAAGGGTCATCTCTCCAGAGATTGTAAGAATCCGAGAGTGCCGGTGAAGTGCCACAACTGTGACAAGCTGGGGCATATCAGGAAGAATTGTCCGGAACCGAGGAAGGACAAGCAGATTGTGCAAGCTTATGCTTTGGGGGCTGTGTCATTACCTTCAAAAGCTCCTACTGCAGAAGAAAAAGGAAAGAGTGTGGTGGTTCAAGGTACTCTTTCCATTTGTGGTGTTCCAGTTAGAGTGTTATTTGATACTGGGGCGTCGCACTCCTTTGTTTGTAGTGAACATGTAGGCCGGTTGGGTTTGGAACCGGGTATTGTTGATAGACCATTGGTTGTGACTAATCCAGTTGGGGGTTCGTCTTGTTTGTGTATGATATACCGTGGTCTGGTTGTATCGAGTCATGATTGCTCTTTTGTTTGTGATTGTTTTGTTCTGAACTTTGCGGGGTTCGGAATTATTTTGGGTATGGACTGGCTTAGGAAGTATGCGACAAGGGTTGATTGTAAGAGGCTGGAGGTGACAGTCGAGAATGTGGAGGGGTGAAGGGTTGTGATACGATGTAAGCATGAAGAAGGCGTCTTCATGAGCTTCATATATTCGCTAGTTGTTCCACGGGATGGACTGTCATCGGTGCCTATTGTGAATGGATTTGAGGATGTCTTTGATGAGGTCAAAGGGTTACCGCCGCATAGAGAGATCGAGTTTCACATCGATCTAGTTGAAGGAGCCAGACCTGTTGTGATGCCTCTTAGGCGAACGGCGCCTAGGGAACAGCAAGAGTTGAAGGTGCAAGTTGATGACCTTTTACAGAAAGGATTCATTCGGCGTAGTGTGTCCGAATGGGGTGCACCAGTTGTGTTTGCAACCAAAGCGGATGGATCGTTGAGGTTGTGTGTGGATTATCGTGAGCTGAATAAAGTGACTAAGAAGAACAAGTATCCATTGCCGAGAGTAGATGACTTGTTTGATCAGCTTCACGAAGCTAAGGTGTTTTCTCAAATGGATTTGGCAACGGGATTTCACCAGTTGAGAGTGGCAAAGGATAGTGTGCCGAAGATTGCTTTTAGGACACCATCCGGTTTCTATGAGTGGCTGGTAATGCCGTTTGGATTGACCAATGCACCAGCATATTTTGTGGATCTTATGAATAGAGTGTTCAGGGATCAGTTGAACAAGTTCGTACTTGTATTCGTAGATGATATTCTGATTTATTCCAGAACTGAAGAAGAGCACAAGACGCACTTGCGGATTGTTTTGGAAATCTTGCGGAAACAACAGCTGAGGGCTAAGTTTTCGAAGTGTCGCTTCTGGAAGAGCGAAGTGAGGTTCTTAGGCCATGTTATCTCTGGAAGTGGAATAGCGGTTGATCCCACCAAGGTGGCAGCGATCCAGGATTGGGTTAGACCTAAGAATGCATCTGATGTGAGAAGTTTTCTTGGATTAGCGGGATATTATCGTCGGTTTATCAAAGACTTTTCCAAGATAGCTGCACCATTAACAGGATTGACGAAAAAGAATCAACTATTCAGATGGGATGATAAGTGTGAGCAAGCTTTCGGAATCCTGAAAGAGCGATTGACAAATGCTCCTGTTTTGACTATTCCAAGTGGAAATGATGAGATGGTGGATTACACTGATGCATGTGGTACTGGACTTGGAGCAGTGCTAATGCAGAAGGATAAAGTTGTTGCGTATGCAAGCCGACAACTGAAGCCGTATGAAAGGAATTATCCGACTCATGATTTGGAGTTAGCGGTGATTGTATTTGCTCTGAAGATGTGGAGACATTACCTACTGAGAGTTCGATTCGAGTTGTTTACAGATCATAAGTCATTGAAGTATCTTTTCTCCCAAAAGGATTTGAATCTCCGGCAGCAAAGATGGCTAGAGTTTTTAGCATCATATGATTTTGGTATAGCCTATACTCCGGGAAAGGATAACGCAGTGGCAGATGCGTTAAGTCGAAGACATGCAGGATTGGGAGCCATGTTTTCAGAATGGAAGAGTCTTGAGTATTTGGCTGGATTTGACTTCAGGCCTAGATGTGAATTGGAACCTGAGATGTTGGCAAACTTATCGATAAGACCTTCTATTGTGGAAAGAATTGGCGAGAGCCAAAAGCGAGACGATAAGCTTGTCAAGATTATCAGTGATTTGGAATCTGGATTGGATCCAGAGAAGGATAAAGGATTCGTGGTCGATCGAGAGGGTTGGCTTTGGAAATAAGGACGACTAGTTGTTCCCGATATAGATGAATTGAGAAATGAAGTTATGAAGGAAAGTCATCACTCGAAGCTGACAATTCATCCAGGTGGAAATAAGATGTACCGGGATATGAAGAGAACCTATTATTGGGAAGGTATGAAGAAGGATGTTGGAAATTTTATTTCCAAATGCATGAACTGCCAGTTGGTAAAAGCCCAGCAGAAGAAGCCCAGTGGATTACTTCAGCCATTAGAAGTTCCTACATGGAAGTGGGAGCAAATATCGATGGATTTTATCGATGGGCTACCTAGAACCAGAGCAGGAAATGAAGGGATTTGGGTCATCGTAGATCGTTTGACTAAAAGTGCAAGATTCATTCCTGTTCGATCAACCAGGACTGCATCGAAATTGGCTGAGCTATATGTTAAGTGGATAGTTCGATTCCATGGTGTTCCGAAAAGTATAGTGAGCGATCGAGACCCATTGTTCACTAGTAGATTTTGGAAGAGCTTCCAGGAAGTTTTGGGAACCGAGTTATGTTTGAGTACAGCTTATCATCCCCAAACAGATGGTCAGACCGAGAGAGTCAACCGAGTTTTTGAAGATCTCCTCAGAGCATGTGTTTTGGATTTCGGAGGACCGTGGGAAGATCATCTTCATTTGGTGGAATTTTCATATAATAACAGTTACCAATCAAGCATTGGTATGGCATCGTATGAAGCATTGTATGGAAGACCGTGTAACTCTCCGACATGTTCGTTGGAAACAGGAGAAAAGTTGATACTTGGGCCAGAAATGATTCGACAGACTTCGAATTGTGTAGAGATCATTCGGCGACGAATGAAGGCAGCCCAAGACCGCCAGAAAAGCTATGCCGATAAGCGTCGTAAGGATTTGGAATTCGACGTAGGTGATATGGTTTTTGTGAAGATTTCTCCACTGAAGAATGTTATTCGATTCGGGAAGAAAGGAAAATTAACTCCGAGATTTGTTGGACCATTCCCGATTGTCGAGCGAATTGGAAAGCTCGCTTATAAGTTGGAGTTACCAAAAAAGATGTCGGGTGTGCACAATGTTTTTCATGTATCGTATCTACGGAAGTATGTGCACGACTCAAATACAGTGGTTTCTGCTGATAGCCATGAAGATTTTGAAGTTGATCCAGTTGTTAGAAGACCTCGTCGTGTTGTGGAAATTGACACGAAATAGCTTAGGAGGAAGGTAGTCAGATTGCTCAAGGTACAATGGAGTGATAATGTTAACGACTGTACATGGGAGGAGGAAGAGAGGATGAAGGCAGCTCATCCTGAACTCTTCGAGGTATGGCCCTAAGGTGTCGTGACATCTCATGAATTTGTAACTTGTTCTAGTTTTAGAATTCTGCATGCTAGGTTAGTAATTGGATGCATGGTTTGTTGATTTCTATGGATGGTAGGCATGCAGAATAGTTTTGGTTGCTCTTGTTTGTTTGGAATTTCGGGGGCGAAATTCCTAAGGGGGAGAGAATGTAACGACCCGTATTTTTACGGATCGAAGGATCATAGAATTTTTGTTATTAGGTCGTTAGTGTTGTTAAGTCGTTTAGAATTTAAGTTGTTCGGAGCTTAAGTCGTCCAGAGATGAGTCGTCCAGGGTTAGGTCGTGTTGTAGCATAAGTCGGTGGAGCGACTTAGGAGTTGGAGCGACCTATAGGAGTGACCGACCTATAGGAGTGAGCGACTTAGGGGTTTGGCCGACCGAAGGTAACTAACGACTTAGGAGTTAACGGCTTAAGTTAGTAAACGACCTAAGGGATAGTGGTATAGGAGATAGGTCGGTCGAACAAGTTACCGACCTAAGGAAGATAGGTCGGTGAAGCGACTTAAGGCAGGTAGCGGCTTAAGGAAGATGGCTTAGGTCGTAAAAGTTTAGGTCGTGAGACCCTGTGTTTGTAATTAGGTCGTGGACGAGATAAGGCTTAGGTCGTGGAGCGACTCAAGGAGGATGGCGACCTAAGGAGGTTAGCGGTCTAAGAGCTGGCGACTTAAGGGAATCGGCGACTTAAGAAAGTTAGCGGTTGGGTTTAGTTTAGGTCGTAAGTCGTTGAGTCGTTGAGTCGTCCAAATGACTTAGGACTTAGGTGGAAATGCGGCAGTGTGTTAGGTCGTTAAGTCGTATCCTATTGAGTCTTAGGTCGGGGGAACTGCTAAGTCGTAGGTCGTGGAAATGATAAGTCGCTAGGTCATTGAGTCATTGAGTCGTGAGTCGGTAGGTTGTTAAGTCGTCCAGACGACTTAGGAAGGAATGCGGCTTGCATGTTAGGTCGTGTGTGTGTTGAGTCGTGTCTAAGTTAGGTCGCGTAGAGGCTTGAGTCGGTAGGCCGTGGAGTTGATGAGTCGTAAGTCGTGGGGCCTTGTTAAGTCGTGACCGACTTAAGGGGGGGCGAACGACTTAAGGGTTTGGCCTATAAATACACGGCCTTATCTCTCTTTTTGGGATCCGGATTTTGAAGCGACGAAGTGCTGCTATTTTTAGAGCTCGACTACAACACTTCTTCACTTATTTTCTCTACTCTAATCTAGTGCTTACATCCATCCAAGATCGAAGATCAAATCGAAGATCCAAGAGCCAAAATTGAAGATCTACATCCATTGAAGAGAGATTTCATCATTTGAAGGGAAATCTTGTCGGATCAAGCTAGGTCCTTTGCTGTCCAGATCTGAAATGTGTTGCTTTTGAGGTGTTTAGGAGATTCGGTGAGTGGTGGTTATCTCTCACACGGACCCAAAGGAGTATATTGGATCGGTGGCTTGTTTGTGTGTTAAAGATAGTGATTTCATGCATTTTCCTTAAGTCTGCATGTAGATCCATCGTTCATAAAGTTTTGATATCCACTTTACTACATGTTAACCTATGCTAGTTCATTCATCAAGTTATTACTTAGAATTCATGCTTGTTAGATTTGGACTCTTTATTTACGGAATTGCCATTATTGTTATAATTGTTTATTTAGATCTTGTTTGAATGATTGATTACTTGGATTAATGATTGATCTGATTGATTGTTATAAATTAGTTGATTGATGATTTGATTTGGACAAGTTGGTCGAAGATGATTCAAAAGCTAAGTGGAAAGGATCTTGAATAAGGAAAGTTGCTCGTGGCATATGAAGCCGATGATAAAGCTCATATGGATAGATCTGATGATGATGTTGAGATGGGACTTTGCTATGATGCGATGAGACAAAGCATGATGTTGAGATGGGACTTTGCTATGATGCGATGAAGAAAAGCATGATGTGAGATAGCCTTGGTTTAATCCAGACAGGATTATCCCAAGCATGTTGATAACTCGGTGATATGGTTCGAGTTCGTTGATAATGGTTGGCTCAAGAGGCGCTTGAGATAGTATGAGAATAGCCGTCAAGGAGGATGACTAGGAGGCTGAGATCTCATTGTTGTTGAAGGTTCTAGCAGGCTCAAAGCAAGAGTACGCTGGGCAGATTCGATAGTCCCAGTCGACTAATAGTTGATGGTCGAGTACTCTGGGCAGATTCGATAGTCCTAGGCACGGGTCACGACGACGTGCGGAGTTCTGTCTAGAACCGGGGTTACCATTAGCCCTTGACGGACGGATGAAAGAATGAGTCGGTCATTCAATTAACGGTGATATCGAGGCAATGATAACAGTGATAGCCAGAGTCATGGATGTTTGGATGCTTTGGTTGTAACGTCACTCGGTCTCAAGAGCGATATTTTGTGGGTGCTTATCTGATCTTGGTTTAGGCCTTAGGGGTTTGTGCTTGGAAAACATCGACCTTGACTCGAGTGATAATTGCTTTACTTTAAATTGTCTGCTTTGCTATGTTTGTTTCTGTTTAGTGTGTCTGGGGGCTATCACTGTAGAAAGAGGTGGAGTGGGATGGTTGGGTTCCTATTCCTTTTTACCCTTTATGCTCTTTTGGTATGTTTGATAGTTGATTTACCGCTCACTAGGACTTTTGTCTGACTCAAGGTTTTATGTTCAACTCTTATTACCTTGGGCTGTTCATCCATTTTGGGATGGGCAGACTAGGTAGCAGGTGACAGGTGCTGTTCTTAGTGACCAACGATGTTGATGACGAAGACGAGCTGGAGGCTTTTGCATATTGTTTTTCTTACTATATGTACTGGATGTTCCGCTGTTTGTATGATTCTCTGAGTGTTATGTAGTGAGGCTTGATGTATTGACTATTCAGATGTTTGTATCAAATTGTTTTGTAGTGTATTGATGAGATTCTATTTAGTGAAGCTTCACTATATATATTTCTCTATTGTATTTTATCCCTGCGCTGTGAGTAATACGATAGACTCCGCTGTTTTTACCTTACCTTGATGATCATCCATGGCTGCCTGGCACACTTTACAGCGCACTATTTCCTTGTTTAGTGCAGGAGTTTTGGGCGGTCGTCACAGTAACAGCTAGCTCTGCACAAATCTCTTCAACTGAGAAAATATTTGCTTAAAGCTGTAAATGATTTAATAGAACTTTATAACATAAGTATTTTTACATAGAAATGAATAATTAGACATGTTCCAAGAAAATACAATAGATCGAAGATAATGTTTGATATATTTTATGTCGGCAGCTAAAAAGTGGTCTAGAGCAGTCTCATTGATATTTACTGTTGTGTCCAAACAATAGGATGCATGGTGAATGCATAAGATAGTAGCCGATACAGTGGTTATGATAAGTAAACCTATTCATTTACTCACTTTGTTATCAAAATATATTATAGTTTATACCTCATTCTTAGTTCAAATTAGCTGTCAGTTTTGGGTGTAGTAGAACTATTAGATGTAAAAGTGGTGATTTAGACGATGATAGTGGTTATGATGGGCAACATTGATGGTGATAGAATGAAATTGGTTGCTAAACATCATGAAGAAAGTGCTCCAGACTACATGGAGAAAATATCAAAATACTGATAGCTTTGGAATGCTTTTACTTTGTGAATATCTGACATAACAATTGCTAACGTCTTGATTGGTTATTTATATTGCAAATGTTAAAGAGAAAATATCAAAAGCAAAGCAAGATTAAATCAATTGTTTGATTGTCTACAAGTAAGTTGATACAAATATATATGAAATATTATGTATGAACACAAGAAAAGTTGTTAGAACGATGTGTATGAAATACTATGTCTTGTCTGCATATTGGAAAAGTTGCTAGAACAATGTGTATGAAATACTATATCTGGATATGGAAATAGTTGTTTGAATATGTATGAAATATTATGCTCTAATTTCCATTTTTTTTGTCTATATATATTATATTTATATATATATATATATAAGAATTGGGTAAATGGATATTATATATGTGAAAAAGGTGAAATGAGGACAAATGAAATTTGCAAATCAATATTGCATTTAATAGCGTTTTAGAAACGCCGTAGTTTAATAAAACGCTATAGAAAGCAACCATTGGGTACTATTTACCAAACGCTATAATAACTAAATAAACGGTATAGAAATACGTACGAAAAACGCTATGCAAATATGCAAACCAACGCTATAGAAGTATCATATTAAATGCTATAGAATATTCAAAGAAAACGCTGTAGAAAGTAACAATGGGATAATACTTCCTATAGAGTTTTGGCTTAATAGCACAGGAAAAACGCTTTAGAAAATTTGTTTTCATAGCGTTTATATTCCTGCTATTTAAAGCTGAAGGTCTACCATAGCATGTCATTCTCTAGCATTATTAAAACGCTATGTAATATATAATGCGTTTTTTAAACGCTATGAAAGCCTCTGTTTATTGTAGTGGACACATATGTTTATTGCTTTATGCTGATACTATGTACGTTTTGTGGTGAGTTATGTCTCATGTTCAAATACATGTCAATGTTAGCCTAAGGGAATATTGTGTGCCTCATATAGCCTCATTCTCCATATATCGGACAGCATTACTCAGTAATACTCTTGGATATGATTGGTATAGAGGTGGGATGTTTACATTTGATATCAGAGTAGGTTCAAAATAATGCATTATACATATAAGATATGAGTCACGACCTTAGATGTGTAACATCCCGCCATTTTCGCACGATTTAAATCGACACACCTGCCAATTCAAACCATACGGAAGGGCGGATTGTTATGGAGTAAATAAGAAAAATAGAGAAGAACAAAAACAAAACAGAATCTTGCAACGGAACGGTAAAATATAATAATCAATATACAATTCATAAAACTGTTTTACAAAACATTTGATTTTTTCTTTATACAATAAATATCAAAGTTCACATACCAAAAGATAATAACAATGCAGCGGAAAACAGTGTGTAGTGGAACAATATAATATATAATAATAATGATGATGAAATCTTTGTCTTCGTCCTCCAGAATAAAATCTTCGATTCCTGAAGTGCTTGGACTGACCCGAGCGAATTGAAAAGACAAAACACTCGAATCAGAACTAAAAGATCTTATGCAAGTTAAATTTACTGAAATAAATAAGAGTGCAGTAACTCAAGAGATGCTTGGGATTTACATCTCTTAAGGATTCGTTAAACTATTTACTATGTACTATATTTCGCTATTATAATAGTGTCTAATTGTAAAATAAACTTATTTTAAATAGCATTAAGGCTTTACATTTTCGACCTTAACACGTAATAATGCCAATAGTCTATACAGTACCGTAATACCTCCTGATCGGGAGGCTACCATAGGATGCTCCATAGGTACGACACAAATAGAAACTCGTACAAGGCGCGCTAGGGTAGGTGACACGACACAACTAGGCAATGCCAGGGTAGATATACCAATTACGCTTCCGGGTCGGTGGTAACGCGTAGCCGCAGCTACCAGCCACCTCGAGCCATACCTCCAAATCAAAGAAATCAAAAGTGGCCACTGAATAAATCCAAAAGTCAAAGTATAATATCGAACGGATATGTCCGATCAAAGGTGCTACCTCAATTAACCCGTCGATCGCTCCTGTTTTAGCCACCTTATGCCAACTCACGGGAGCTGGGTCCACGTATTTACCTCAAAGGAAACGCCGCCGCCATTCTACTTCATTCTGGAATCTCCACCGCGTACACGGTTGTTAAAGTGGTTTTCGAAGTTGGCAGAGAGTATGACAACTTCCGATCCCGGTCTCTTCAACAACCAAACGTTATTATAACACCGCGGTCTTTTTCAAAATAGTTTATACTTTAAAATCAGAATATAATAACCCTTTTCAAAACCATATAAATACGATATCATTATCCTCTTTTAAAACCAAATCAAAATGATATCATTTCAAATATATCCTTTTCTAAACCATACCACTTTAAAATTTATAACACCGCGGACACTACTGCACAAAGTCCTATCAAACACGCCTTCTGAGATGTCAGCCATGTTTGGTTTAGATTTCTTTTCTTAGGTGCACGAGATTCGGCGGCATTGTGTCCTTTCTTTTCAATATTATGGCATGAACCCTGAAATTTCTTTGATTTTATAGGAGCATGCGTACGTTTCCCTTTATTGAGTTTCTCAAACTCAACTACATTTGCCTTGGCAATCATGGTATGCGAAGTCTTCTTCTTAGATTTTCTATTATCTTTCTCAATCCTCAATCAGATTACAAATTTCTCCATTGTCATATCCTTACGCTTGTGTTTAAGGTAGTTTTGGAAATCTTTCCATGTCGGAGGAAGATTTTCAATTGCAGCGGCAACCTGAAAGGATCCGCTTACAATCATTCATTCATCATCAAATTGGTGAATAATGACTTGTAACTCTTGAATCTGGTTAATAACGGTCTTCGCATCATTCATTTTGAAGTCAAGAAATTTCCCTCCTATGAATTTCTTCATGCCCGCATCATCGATTTTGTACTTTTTTTTCTAATACCGTTCATAGTTCTTTAGAAGTTCGAGTAGTATAGTATACATTGTATAGAATGTTGTCGAGCCCTTGATTTAGATATAGTTGGTCAGTGTATTATTTATATAATACCCGGGTCGGTTCGAGACTTTTCAGGTACATGGATAGTATGACTAAATTGTGTTGTTATGGGATTAGAGGAGGCTAGCATATAGTATTGCTATGTATCACTTTGCGTTGTATAGTCTCCTATGTGTATATCATTATGATGTATATTGGATTTATGTTGTATATTTTATATTATATATATTATCGCTGCAATATTGACTCTATGATATTTGAAATTTACTATATATTGCGTATAGTTCTATCCTAAAGGCCATCACAAAAATATATGCTTTTGATAGCATCAATATACAATGTTTCTGTCTATCCTTTTTACCCTCTATTCAATCTAGGGTTCAGACGCAATTACCTGCACAAATATGTTGTATTCAACGCTATACAATAAAAGAAACACGGGAATTAAAAATTTTGAGAGGAACAAAAAGCATATATTGTGAGCTTCATTAGAAAATGATGTTCCTTCTACTTATCACCTCAAGAAAAAACCTCCGCGAAATTCAGAAAACAGTCGATTGGTGCCACATCTGTCATTAACAATCGATCGATGCCACCATCCACATAACCCTAATCTAAATCTCAGTGTATCCCAATCCCTAAATGCAATAGCGATTTTTTGACGCTCGAAATCGACATTAATACGTCCACTGTCTCAACTGCCAAGCAATCGAATGCCGAAAAACCGTACCGTTATGGTTAAAGAAGAAGAAAAAGGTAGAATAAGAAGAAACAGAAATAATATTAGAATCTCACAATCGCAGCGGAACAACATATAGTAGATAAATGAATAATCTTTAAACAAAAGAACTATGTCAGTTATTACATCACATTACATTACATTATCAGAGTTTACAACAACAAACAGCGGAAAAGAAATACAACATATACTAGTAATATACTACGCCATCTAGCTTGCCTCTAGATTTCTACAGCAACTCCCGAATCTAGAATGACCTGATAACCTAACTCTAGACTGCCCGTGTTAAAATTTGTGGGCACCCAGAGTTTAGGAAGAGAACAATAAACTCCAGGTCAGTCATGGGACTGGTGTGAGAACTTAAAACAGTTATTTATCTTTAAAACAAACAACAGGAATATTTTAAAATAGATTCGCAATGCTTTTTGGAAAATGAGACTACCATAAGGCCTCTCGCACACACACACAATGCAAACGCAGAATCGGAGGAGATTTCTCTTTATGATAGTCAAAGATGCTTGATACGCATTAAAAAGAAACATTTGATATTATTACTAGTGCATAGTGCAGAAAACATTTCGAAAATATAATATAAATCTTAGCCAACATACGACCATTATCGTATGCCTACTATAGCTACCATGTTCAATAGCAGGTTACCGCCACCTTCCATGGCAGTTTATACAACTAAAACCGTACAAGGTTCATATTGTTTCTTTGGATTTCCAACTAATGGTCAGGCCAAGAAACTTCCCATTGCCACATGGGTACGCCTCTGGAAAGACGACCCGAGAACCTAACCGGATCTCTACTAACACAAGGCCGGGTTACCCCCAACTGGGTAACTACTGATACGAATATGCCATTCCCTGATCATAATCGATCTATAGCCGAGGATCCTCGATTCCAACAACCACAAAGTAATAAATTTGCAGCAACAACATAGGTTTAGTATCTGGGCTCCATACCATGATACCACCTCTATCCAGAAGGAATGACATACACTAAAGGGGCGCTACCCCCTAATAACCTTGCCGCATTCTTCCTGTTTTGACCATTTCCGGGGTGTGTGGTCCGACGAAGTCTCGTCCACAAAGCTACGCTTTATACAAAAGCTGTTCTTTGATCATCAAATGCTCAACAGCACTTCATATGCCACATTACCAATTTTGGGAATATATCACTAGTAACTATCAACTACATAACCTCTGAGCTCGTATGTCTCAGAGAAGGGTGTTAAGCTAAGAGAATAAATTCTCCGCCACCAACAGAAATATATTTGATAGAAACCAGCTTTACATCTCAAATTGTAACGTCAGACACACATCCATACAAGTCCGTTCCGGGATCGAACGGAACCGAAGGCACTTCCAAAGAAGCCCTTGTAATTCGGATATTCACTAATCACGTCCGGACTTCCCGTCACTAAGGATGATAAAACATCTATATCGGAGATCAGCCGATGCAGAGTCATTCGACGGTAATCCTTCCATTTTCAAAAATATCCGGTCTTCAACACCGGTCTTCAAATGCAATCCATAACAACGTATCACATATTCGGAATGGGTTATACGACCCAAAGGTCCTTTCCCGGCTAACCCGAATAGTGAGCGCTTATTTTGAAAATAAGTGTGGCATTCAAATTCAAGCAAATCACAACGAATACCTATTTAAAGGTAAATATTGATAGTCGGTTATTTAACTATCAATAGGTATGCACAACATCACCAGGTTCCAAATAATTTTCCAAATTATTTATTTTCCAAAAATATCTTTACAAGATATATTTTTCCACACTTCAACATTTGAAAACAAATTTCAGATCACTTTTCACCTTTACAACTTTTGAAAACAAATTTCAAATCGTTTCCCTACATGGGATATATTCACAAATCTTTATTCATTTTCATTTCAAAATGGTTCATTTAAACCAATTAAATAAATCCTTACTGATTTACTTTATATTTACGTTCCAAATCCGTAAATTTATTTCCATACTTCAAAAATAAATCAACGTTTATTTTTAAACAAATTTCCCTTTCCTTTATAAATTCTATAGTGAATTTATAATTCCAAAATCTATGTATTCGATACTTAACGCATTTTAAAACATCTTTAAATCATTTTAATTCTATTTAAAATATCACTTCCCAAAACATATCCATTTTATTTAATAATATATTCACTGTCCAAAATCGTGAATATATTTTCTAACCAAACTCTTATTATTACAACATTTAACTTAAAGGATAATTCGCTGTCCAAAATCATGAATATATCTCCTTTAATAAACTTCTATGTTTAATTCATCAAATTCAATTGATTTCGGATTCATAAAACAATGTTTATAAATTCCATTTATATTTTATAACAACTTCGATTTATAAATCTCCTTTATTAACAAATTCTATTTATATCTCATTTAAATGCCAAAATCCAATTTATAAGTTAATTCCTTATAAAGCCTTTATTCTACAAATTCATTCATTTTATAACTTCACAATTTATAAATCTATAAATTTCATTCACTTATGAAATCCATTTATACTTCATTTTAACACTTATAAAAACTCGTTTTATAATTCCTATATTTTTAATTTATAAATATCAATATTATAAATCTTTTATATAAATCATTTATAATAATTCAAAAATCCCAATTTAAACCATTCTTTTTAATAATTTACAAATCGTTATTAAAGCTTATATATAACTCCAAAATCATACTTAAGTATTATTTTCCAAAAATATAACTTTTATGATAATAATAATTATGACGTTTATTTATTTTAACAATTCGAAATTTAATAAACGTATACCTTCAAAAATCACTTTAAAAATCCTTTTAAATTCAAAATCGTTACTTTAATATTTTTAAAACTCCAAAAATAGGCCAATGCCGCAACAGCAACAATATATCAATCACGACAATCAAAACATCATATATCAATATGATAACAGAACATACAACAATATCTGTAGATAAATCAATACAGTTGAGGGATCCAGTTGGATCCCTCCAACCTGTTTCCCTACATGCATAGACGTTAGCACAATACCAATTCCGTTCCAATACGGAATATCATGGTATATAAGATTTATAAAATATTACCCGCTATTATACGGCGCATTAGGGTCTCATCCGCTATATAATGTGAGAAACCAACTCCAAGTACATATATAATACCAATTCCAATCAAGATGGAATTATCGCGGTATATGTTTTTAATAAATAACATCCGCTTAATATACGACGTATAGGGTCTATTACTATACAACAGATAATAATTTATCATTTAATCATACAAATCAGCACAATCAATCAATTTTATATCTAACTATTTAAATTTCAAATCGAAACAATTCGATTGAGTGAGAAGTTCTCACCTTGATTCCAATAATAGTTTCAGTGTTTTATTTCGAATAAAATTAAACGCGCGTTTAATTTTACCCGAAATTATCACTAGCTCCAAACAACTTCAAACCAGCTCCATTGCGTAGTGCTCGTCAAAACGAAGCCAACGCAAGTCGTTTCGTCAAATTCCGACCTCGTATGAACAAGTAAACAATATTTTAAAGTTTACACGATTTAAATTATAATAATTTACAATTTTATTTTATTTATAAACCATGCTTCTTATATCTGGGCCGTTGATTTCTGTCATCAATTCAGGGCCGCGTGATGATACTTCTTCCCCAGGTCATTCCCAAGCTTTTCACGCAACTAGTAAACCCAACTTCTTCCGAAAATCTTTGAGGCCGAGCCACCAACGTCGACTTATACATCGATCAACCACCTTCGTATGGAAGCCCACTACGAGCACGACCTTCGGCCAGAGCCTCGTTCATCTCGGCTGCGAGTAAGCCTCGAAAATCGCGAATGAATACCGGTCTTTCACGAACAATTTGCCATCGATTTCTCAACGAAAATCGATCATCCCCGTATGGATTTGTAGATCTCACTTAGATCTACAATGTTGTAGTTGATGGTTTCTAATAGAAGTGAATGGATTGGAAGAGATTAATGGAAGAAGATTTCAAAAATTTCGGCCTTCGAAATTATATACGCCGGCTAGGGTTGAAACCCTAGATGTTTGCAAATTATAAAATATGAAGTCCTTATATAGAAAATTACGCGACACTATTCATCCGGAATTTTTTCGAACTCCAAACGAAGCGTGCCGGCTGGCGTTTCTAGAGTTTACCCCACGTTTCGAGCACAATGGAATAGGTTTCAAAGGCTAATTCGATCATCTGTGGGAGTTACGGAAATAAACGATCAAATTTAAATTAAATCGATTTAACTAATTTCTATGCGTTTTGGCTTGCCCCGGACAAACAGTAAATCTGATTGACACGAAATTTGAAATCTTACAATAATATCACATTACGGATTCGATGAAACTGGTTCGTCGAAATCCAAGACTGTTTGAAAAATGGCTATTTTAACTCGTCAATTAAATATTAAAATATTCAATTTTCACAAATTAACTTTTAATTCGATTTTAAAAGTTATATAACATCGCTCTAACTCCAATATGAATAAATAAAATTTTACAAATCGTTTTCAATCACATTAAACCAAATTTCTAATTATTTCTGTATTTTCAAATATTAAATTATCTATTTAATTATTCAATTAAATCTAGATATTCAAAAAATAAATTATTCGACTAATAAAATTTACTTATTAATATTTAAAAATTAGTTAAATATACGAATTTTAAATAATAGAAATTCTGGGTCGTTACAAACTTCCCCCTTAAAAGAATTTCGTCCTCGAAATTACCAAGTAAGAAAAAGTTACAGAATCCATTAACCTTTCAAAACCATAGTTAAACTTCTTACAGTATCTTCACTAATTTTTCAAATCATACTTAGTTATCTTTTCAAAACCAACCAATATCGTTTAACTTTCAACTCAAAATCAAAGTCGTAGTTTTCAAAATTTTCCAATTTTCTTGAAAATATTCTAACGCCTTAAATTTTCGGAAAATTTCGCCATAACCTCCTTTGCGCGACTCGATCCGAAAAAACGACAATATATACATATCACAAATATACATCTCATCAAGGGATGAGGCATCCCATAGGGAAAAAACGTAAAAGTACGATATTTAATCCGAGATATGTACCTTATATATTATTAGCGAGCATATACGGCTAATATAGCGCGAAAGCAAGCTCCAAATGCGAAGCAAGCGTAATCCGCACCTACTAAACACTCAACAAACTATGAGAAACCTGTATATATGAAAGTAACATCAATATACAACATATACCAACAACTATATGTGCCAACATGGCAAATGCAACAAAACAACAAATCCAACCATCATCCAACTAGCATTCCACTAACATCCATAACCAAATAAATATTCATTCATATTCTCATTAATATTCAATAAATTGGTTTTTTTTTCCAATTGATTCATTAACATTGGATGTTTTCTACTAACATTCATTTATTCATATTCAATTAGTAATCATTCACTAATTCATATTCAAGTAGGTTCACTTACAAATCAAATTCAATCCTATTTAAGATTCGCTTAACTTCCAATTTGATTTCAATGATTTATAGCTTTCCATTTCATTAATTCATTTTCATTTAACACTTAATGAGTTATATACAATCAACAAATTATCATCTAACAAACAATGTATATCCAACATTACCAAATTTATTTACTTCGCTTACATTCATTCAATTTGGTTTAACACTTTTAATTCCAATTGGTTGATATTAAATTGACTTCCATTCAATTATTCAATTTCTCAACTTCGTTAGCTTCTAATGAATTAACACTTACATTCATTATTCCATATCAATTTATTTTACATTCAATTGATTAACATTCAATCCATTTATTAATTCAATTGCTAATTTATTTAACAAATAAGGTTAAATTTCTTTTATATAACTCTAGTCCATATTCTTAATGACTTCATTTCATTAATTCACTTATTAATTAACTTCGACACCAAAATCAACTTTATTCAACATTATTTAAGTTATATTTCATTTCAAACATCATTTGTTTAACTTAACTTAAATTTCCACATATAAATCCAATTCAGATTTCAATTCTAAAGTAAATTCTATTTAACTTTTACCAAAGCTAAATTTATTAACTCATATTATAAGTTCAAAACTTATTTCACTGATATTCATCAATTTCAATAGCTTATCTAATCCAAATCAATTTATTTAACTTTCCTTTAGTTAAATTTCAAATAACATGTCTTTGATGATAACTCAAATTTATTTCAACTTGGATTTTTAATTTCAAATTTGTTTATCAAAACAAAACTTCAATTCCCAATTACTTTGGTAGCAAATCCATCACATAGAGACTCGAAAATGATACTGATGATGCTGCAGTCATCACCCTTATTATTTCCCAGCAACAGTAGTGAATTCAGTGCTTAATATTCTTTCAAAAAATTTCCTTTATTTATAACTCACCTTTATAAATACATTCATATAGTTTCACCTTTATATACAAGATTATTTCACAATTGTAAATCATATTTTCCACACTTATAATTCATTTGCCTATACAATTATTCTTTTAATTAACTTATATTTATTGTTACACTTCTTTAACAACCAAACAATCAATTCATATATACTTAATAATTCTAAAAAATTATTCCTTTTTATATAAAATATAATCAAGGTAAAATTATTTCATTTACCCTATTAAAACGATATCGTGTCAAATTGTTCTGTACAAGTGTTTAGAGATCCCTATCAACAACGTTAATTACTCGTGTTGACCAGAATCCATATACCAATTAACAAATCAATCATCACAATATAAAACAATTTATATTCACTAACAAATACGTGCTCGTATCTATTATTACACTCAAACTCATTCAAGAGTACTACCGACTCTATCTCTAATGAGTAATTCCCAACAGAGCCATGGTTGTCGCTTAACCATATGCTCTGATACCAGATATAACGATCGCGATTTTTCGACGCTCGAAAATCTACATTAATACGTCCACTGTATCAACTGCCGAGCAATCGAATGCCGTAAAACCGTACCATTATGGTTAAAGAAGAATAAAAAGGTAGAATAAGAAGAAACAGAAACAATATCAGAATCTCATAATCACAGCGAAACAACATATAATAGATAAATGAATAATCTTTAAACAAAAGAACTATATCAGTTATTACATTACATCACATTACATTACATTATCAGAGTTTACAACAACAAACAGCGGAAAAGAAATACAACATATACTAGTAATATACTACGCCATCCAGCTTGCCTCCAGATTTCTACAGCAACTTCCAAATCCAGAATGACCTGATAACCTAACTCTAGACTGCCCGTGTTAAAATTTGTCGGCATCCAAAGTTTAGGAAGAGAACAATAAACTCCAGATCAGTCATGGGACAGGTGTGAGAACTTAAAACAGTTATTTATCTTTAAAACAAACAACAGGAATATTTTAAAATAGATTCGCAATGCTTTTTGGAAAATGAGACTACCATAAGGCCTCCCGCACACACACACAATGCAAACGCAGAATCGGAGGAGATTTCTTCTGATGATAGTCAAAGATGCTTGATACGCATTAAAAAGAAACATTTGATTTTATTACTGGTGCATAGTGCAGAAAATATTTTGAAAGTATAATATAAATCTTAGCCAACATACGACCATTATCGTATGCCTACTATAGCTACCATGTTCAATAGCAGGTTACCGCCACATTCCATGGCAGATTATACAACTAAAACCGTACAAGGTTCGTATTGTTTCTTTGGATTTTCAACAAATGGTCAGGCCAAGGAACTTCCCATTGCCACATGGGTACGCCTCTGGAAAGACAACCCGAGAACCTAACCGGATCTCTGCCAACACAAGGCTGGGTTACCCCTAACTGGGTAACTACTGACACAAATATGCCATCCCCCAATCGTAACCGATCTATATCCGAGGATTCTCGATTCCAACAACCACAAAGTAATAAATTTACAGCAACAACATAGGTTAAGTATCTGGGCTCCATACCATGATACCACCTCTATCCAGAAGGAATGACAAACACTAAAGGGGCGCTACCCCCTAATAACCTTGCTGCATCCTTCCTGTTTTCACCATTTCCGGGGTGTGAGGTCCGACGAAGTCTCGTCCACAAAGCTACGCTTTATACAAAAGCTGTGCTTTGATCATCAAATGCTAAACAGCACTTCGTATGCCACATTACCAATTTTGGGAATGTATCACTAGTAACTATCAACTACATAACCTCTGAGCTCGTATGTCTCAGAGAATGGTGTTAAGCTAAGAGAATAAATTCTCCGCCACCAACAAAAATATATTTGATAGAAACCAGCTTTACATCTCAAATTGTAACGTCAGACACACATCCATACAAGTCCGTTCTGGGATCGAACGGAACCGAAGGCACTTCCAAAGAAGCCCTTGCAATCCGGATATTCACTAATCACGTCCGGACTTCCCGTCACTAAGGGTGATAAAACCTCTATATCGGAGATCAGCCGATGTAGAGTCATTCAACGGTAATCCTTCCGTTTTCAAAAATATCCGGTCTTCAACACCGGTCTTCAAATGCAATCCATAACAACGTATCACATATTCGGAATGGGTTATACGACCCAAAGGTCCTTTCCCGGCTAACCCGAAAAGTGAGCGCTTATTTTGAAAATAAGTGTGGCATTCAAATTCAAGCAAATCACAACAAATACCTATTTAAAGGTAAATATTGATAGTCGGTTATTTAACTATCAGTAGGTATGCACAACATCACCAGATTCCAAATTATTTTCCAAATTATTTATTTTCCAAAAATATCTTTACAAGATATATTTTTCCACACTTCAACATTTGAAAACAAATTTCAAATCACTTTTCACCTTTACAACTTTTGAAAACAAATTTCAAATCGTTTCCCTACACGGGATATATTCACAAATCTTTATTCATTTTCATTTCAAAATGGTTCATTTAAACCAATTAAATAAATCCTTACCTATTTACTTTATATTTACGTTCCAAATCCGTAAATTTATTTCCACACTTCACAAATAAATCAACGTTTATTTTTAAACAAATTTTCCTTTCTTTTATAAATTCCATAGTGAATTTACAATTCCAAAATATCTATGAATATACGATTTCCAAGTCGAATTCTAATATTCATTTTCAATTTATCTTTAAAAGATAAAATCTCAAAACATTCACTTCATATTGGAAAACATTTCCATACTTATTTAATAATAAGTAATTCACAAATCCATTTATTTTCAACATCTGGAAAATATTCGATATACTTAAATCGAAATTAATTATATATTTCATTCTTTAAAGAAAACGTGCGCTTAAAATCATTTAATTGAGTCAAAATGAAAGTTGCGTAAAACATCATTACGACGACCCAAAATCACTAGTATAGGGATTCGAAATTAAGATAGATATATAAATCCCAATACTGTATAAAACATTTCCTTTCAGAAATCATTTACTATGACAGCAGTGTTATAGTCCACTATTTCCTTCTATTTCTCGAAAACGTCTATTTCAACAATAAATGTTGAAATCTATGTATTCGATACTTAACGCATTTTAAAACATCTTTAAATCGTTTTAATTCTATTTAAAATATCACTTCCCAAAACATATCCATTTTATTTAATAATATATTCACTGTCCAAAATCGTGAATATACTTTTAACCAAACTCTTATTATTACAACATTTAACTTAAAGGATAATTCGCTGTCCAAAATCACGAATATATCTCCTTTAATAAACTTCTATGTTTAATTCATCAAATTCAATTGGTTTCAGATTTATAAAACATTGTTTATAAATTTCATTTATATTTTATAACAACTTCGATTTATAAATCACCTTTATTAACAAATTCTATTTATATCTCATTTAAATGCCAAAATCCAATTTATAACTTAATTCCTTATAAATCTTTTATTCTACAAATTCATTCATTTTATAACTTCACAATTTATAAATCTATAAATTTCATTCACTTATGAAATCCATTTATACTTCATTTTAACACTTATAAAAACTCGTTTTATAATTCCTATATTTTTAATTTATAAATATCAATATTATAAATCTTTTATATAAATCGTTTATAATAATTCAAAAATCTCAATTTAAACCATTCTTTTTAATAATTTACAAATCGTTATTAAAGCTTATATATAACTCCAAAATCATACTTAAGTATTATTTTCCAAAAATATAACTTTTATAATAATAATAATTGTAACGTTTATTTATTTTAACAATTCAAAATTTAATAAACGTATACCTTCAAAAATCACTTTAAAAATCCTTTTAAATTCAAAATCGTTACTTTAATATTTTTCAAACTCCAAAAATAGGCCAATGCTGCAACAGCAACAATATATCAATCACGACAATCAAAACATCATATACCAATATGATAGCAGAATATGTAACAATATCTGTAGATAAATCAATACAGTTGAGGAATTCAGTTGGATACCTCCAACCTGTTTCCCTGCATGCACAGACGTTAGCACAATACCAATTCCGTTCCAATACGGAATATCGCGGTATATAGGATTTATAAAATATTACCCGCTATTATACGGCGCAATAGGGTCTCATCCGCTATATAATGCGGGAAATCAACTCCAAGTACATATATAATACCAATTCCAATCAAGATGGAATTATCGCGGTATATGTTTTTAATAAATAACATCCGCTTAATATATGTCGTATAGGGTCTATTACTATACAACAGATAATAATTTATCATTTAAGCATACAAATCAGCATAATTAATCAATTTTAAATCTAACTATTTAAAATTTAAATCGAAACAATTCGATTGAGTGAGAAGTTCTCACCTTGATTCCAATAATAGTTTCAGTGTTTTATTTCGAATAAAATTAAACGCGCGTTTAATTTTATCCAAAATTATCACTAGCTCCAAACGACTTCAAACCAGCTCCATTGCGTAGTGCTCGTCAAAACGAAGGCAACGCAAGTCGTTTCGTCAAATTCCGACCTCGTATGAACAAGTTACAATATTTTAAAGTTTACATGATTTAAATTATAATAATTTACAATTTTATTTTATTTATAAACCTTGCTTCTTTTATCTGGGCCGTTGATTTCTGTCATCAATTCAGGGCCGCGTGATGATACTTCTTCCCCAGGTCGTTCCCAAGCTTTTCACGCAACCAGTAAACCCAACTTCGTCCGAAAATCTTTGAGGCCGAGCCACCAACGTCGACTTATACATAGATCAACCACCTTCGTATGGAAGCCCACTGCGAACACGACCTTCGGCCAGAGCCTCGTTCATCTCGGCTGCGAGTAAGCCTCGAAAATCACGAATGAATATCGGTCTTTCACGAACAATTTGCCATCGATTTTCTCAACGAAAATCGATCATCCCCGTATGGATTTGTAGATCTCACTTAGATCTACAATGTTGTAGTTGATGGTTTCTAATAGAAGTGAATGGATTGGAAGAGATTAATGGAAGAAGAATAGAAAATTTTCGGCCTTCGAATTTATATACGCCGGCTAGGGTTGAAACCCTAAGATGTTTGCAAATTAGAAAATATGTAGTCCTTATATAGAAAATTACGCGACACTATTCATCCGGAATTTTTCCAAACTCCAAATGAAGCGTGCCGGCTGGCGTTTCTAGGGTTTACCCCACATTTCGAGCGCAATGGAATAGGTTTCAGAGGCTAATTCGATCATCTGTGTGAGTTACGTAAATAAACGATCAAATTTAAATTAAATCGATTCAACTAATTTCTATGCGTTTTGGCTTGCCCCGGACAAACAGTAAATTCGATTGACACGAAATTTAAAAACTTACAATAATATCACATTACGGATCCGATGAAACTGGTTTCGTCGAAATCCAAGACTGTTTGTAAAATGGCTATTTTAACTCGTCAATTAAATATTAAAATATTCAATTTTCACAAATTAACTTTTAATTCGATTTTCAAAGTTCTATAACATCGTTCTAACTCCAATATGATTAAATAAAATTTTACAAATCGTTTTCAATCACATTAAACCAATTTTCCAATTATTTCTGTATTTTCAAATATTAAATTATCGATTTTATTATTCAACTAAATCTAGATATTCAAAAAATAAATTATTCGACTAATAAAATTTACTTATTAATATTTAAAAGTCAATGAAATTTATGAATTTTAGATAACAGAAATTCTGGGTCGTTACAGCTAGCTCTGCATAAATTTCTTCAATTGAGAAAATATTTGCTTAAAGTAGCAAATGATTAAATAGAAATTTATAACATAAGTATTTTTACATAGAAATGAATAATTAGACATGTTCTAAGAAAATACAAAAGATTGAGATAATGTTTGATATATTTTATGTCGGCAAGAGCACTCAAAGTAGAAACTAAAAAGAGGTCTAGAGCAGTCTCATTGATATTTACTATTGTGTCCAAACTATAGGATGCATGGTGAATGTATAAGATAGTAGCCGATACAGTGGTTATGATAAGTAAACCTAATCATTTACTCACTTTGTTATCAAAATATATTATAGTTTATACCTCATTCTTAGTTCAAATTAGCTGTCAGTTTTGGGTGTAGTAGAACTATTAGATGTAAAAGGTGGTGATTTAGATGATGACAGTGGTTATGATGGGCAACATTGATGGTGATAGAATGAAATTGGTTGCTAAACATCATGAAGAAAACATTTGATTTTTTTCTTTATACAATAAATATCAGAGTTCACGTACCAAAAGATAATAACAATGCAGCGAAAAACAGTGTGTAGTGGAACAATATAATATATAATAATGATGATGATGAAATCTTTGTCTTCGTCCTCCAGAATAAAGTCTTCGATTCCTAAAGTGCTCGGACTGACCCGAGCGAATTAAAAAGACAAAACACTCGAGTCAGAACTAAAAGATCTTATGCAAGTTAGATTTACTGAAATAAATAAGAGTGTTGTAACTCAAGAGATGCTCGGGATTTACATCTCTTAAGGATCCGTTAATCTATTTACTATGTAGTATATTTCGCAATTATAATAGTGTCTAATTGTAAAATAAACTTACTTTTAAATAGCATTAAGGCTTTACATTTTTTCACCTTAACACGTAATAATGCCAATAGTCTATACAGTACCATAATACCTCCTGATCGGGAGGCTGCCAGAGGATACTCCATAGGTACGACACAAATAGAAACTCGTAAAAGGCGCGCTAGGGTAGGTGACACGGCACAACTAGGCATTGCCAGGGTAGATATACCAATTACGCTTCCGGGTCGGTGGTAACGCGTAGCTGCAGCTACCACCCACCTCGAGCCACACCTCCAAATCAAGGGAATCAAAAGTGGCCACCGAATAAATCCAAAAGTCAAAGTATGATGTCGAAGGGATGTGTCCGATCAAAGGTGCTACCTCAATTAACCCGTCGATCACTCCTATTTTAGCCACCTTATGCCAACTCACGGGAGCTGGGTCCACGTATTTACCTCAAAGGAAACGCCACCGCCATCCTACTTCATTCTGGAATCTCTACCGCGTACACGGTTGTTAAAGTGGTTTTCGAAGTTGGCAGAGAGTATGACAACTTCCGATCCCGGTCTCTTCAACAACCAAACGTTATTATAACACCGCTATCTTTTTCAAAATAGTTTATACTTTAAAATCAGAATATAATAACCCTTTTCAAAACCATATAAATACGATATCATTATCCACTTTTAAACCAAATCAAAATGATATCATTTCAAATATATCCTTTTCTAAACCATACCACTTTAAAATTTATAATATCTCAAAATCATACATTTGAATTATAACTCTTCAAAACATAATACTTCGAAATCCATAGCTTTAAAACCATAACTTCCAAAACTTAAACGGTTTGGATATTATAACAGTATATAAAATAAAATGGTTGGAATTTAAAATTACTTTATAAAGTAAATAATTTACACGACTTCAGAATTTTATTCTCTTTAAATTAAGTCTAAATCCATAAATTTTAAATTCACTTCCAGTTTTCAATAAACCACTTCAGTTTCAATATATTTCAAACTTTGAGTGTTAAACAGTTAGAAACTAAGGTTGGAAATTTCTATTCAACAATTCAATGTCCTATTATTTAGTTTGAAATATTTGCATAATAAATCCATAATCATTTAAATAAAACTCAAATTACCTATACTAAATATTTCCTTCAATTTAGTTATACTAGAAAAATTCATTTAATTCATCTTGAATAAAATTTCAGTTATAAATATCATACCTTTTAAAATTTCAAGTTAATAAGTTCTGCATCAACTTATGGAGGTTAATTCTTAAATAAGCTCAATTCCAAATAAATTTCCAATTTACTTTCCAATCTTAATTGATTTAAATCATTAAAACTCTATATATATTCAATATCTTAAACATGTACTCAACCATAGAATATAAAATAATCAAACTCCATTATTCAACTTATTTATTTTATTTAACAAATTTATACATAGCTTAAATTCAATAATTTAACTATATATGTATATAAAAAAATATTTATATAGTATCAAAAATAAATATTTATTCAACCGTATCCTATCCAAAACATAGAAATCATTTTCAAAATATTTATATATATACCGCGGTGCTTGTATAAAATTTTCTATCCTATGGTCAAGTGATACGGATATTTATCATTTCAATCTATAATTTAAAATAAAATTTTACGGTTATATACCATTTCAAACCGCAATCCCGTATGAAATGAAAATGCATAATGACTTGCAGTTTATAACAATACAAAATACAGCATCCATTCCTCCAATATCAACCATCAACCACTTATTATCCCAAACAATATCCAATCCAAACAATATCATTAATATATACGGGTAATAAATAATAGGTATTAACTAACAGTTATATTCAATAATAAATTAAATACCTGTTTAACTAGCAGTTTATATGCAATGAATAATTTATTAACAATTTAACTGGCAATTTAAATGCAATGAATAAATTAAATAGCAATTTAATTTAAACAAATAAAATTAACCGAGATGATGATAAAAATATTCCAAACAACCATAAATAAATTTTAAATCACATCATATATCAATTTAACGAACATAAGAAATTTTAGAAGTTGTGAGTGGGTTAAAACACTCACTTTTGAATTTAAATTGAATTTAAATCCAATTTAAACCCAAAAATTTAACCATCTTCGAATTCTCCCAAACCAACGTCATAAAGTCCGGAATTTCAATACGATCCTAACAAAAGAAACCGCGCATGAAACGGATTTCGTATGCGAAAGATTCATGTTAACGATTTGAATTTTAAATTAAATCAAAACAAAATATATTAAACCTACCTTCACCGCCACGTCAACCCCTATTATCACGTCCAGGAAAAGAAATGCGCACACTACAGATAGGTTTCGATCGAAACCCTAGAGTTGCCGCCTTTGACCGGACCTAGTCGTCACCACGCCTCTCCGTACGACGAACGAAAATCACCACCGTCATCCCCATAGCCAGGCGCCTCTGGCGACTCCACCCTGGTACTCGCGACGTCCCCTACAGCTCGCGGCCGCAACGGTAAACTAACCCTAATTGAATTTTATACGGCGATCTAGCCGTTAAACTTACAAACCAAACCCACTGATGGCCTCCACTGGTTCCCCTCTACCCAACAGTAATCTTGATTCCACGATCAGATGAACTTGATTTCGTCACAATGAACGGCCGGCAGTTAATCATTGAATTCTGGACACATGGAAACTCGAATCGAAAAACAAACACCACTAATGAATTACGCTAGTAGAGAGCTTCAACATATAATTTTTTCAAATTTTTCTGAGGAGTTTGAAACTTTAGCTTTGGATTTGATTTAGAATTGAATCTAGAATTTGTTTGTCTGCCATTGAGGAGGAGATTTTTGAGATGTATGTACAGACAAATGAGAATTAGGAAGGCTTGGGTTTATAACAGGATATTTATAGGCAGAGTTGAAAATAGAATAGATGGATAAAACAGATATATGCGCTAACGCCAAAGTGGCCCAAAAAGCCTGTTTCGCCTCCGGATCGAAATTAGGTCAACCCATATATCAAAATAGACGTTTTAAAATATTTTAAACGCAATGGAAAAGATTTCATGTCCAAATTCCATCGTATGGAGAAGTTATACTAAATTCAAATTTTCAAATTGATTTCACTTGATTTCAATTTATCGATTTCAGGGCGTTTCGAGTCCGTACGATCAAACGACAAGTCTGATCGCTACGAAACTTGAAATCCTACAATAATTTATCGTTACGGATCCGATGAAACTGGTTTCGTCGAAATCCGAGTTAGTGGTCAAAATGGCTATTTTTCCATTAATTAAATAAATTAAAATAAATTAATTAATTCAAATTTCAAATTTAAATTCTAAAATTTGAAAATTCTTATCATTTCTATATTTCTAAATTATTCGCACTATTTTAACAAACTTAGATGTCCATTAAAGTAAATTAATTTACCAAATTTCAATCTTACCCTCACTTTATTTATTTTAGCATTTATAAATAAAATTCCCAAGAATTTCATTTAATTTAAATCAATTAGTAATTAACTCATTTCTTATTGTCAAATAGATGGCATTTATATTGGACTCAAAATCTCATTAAACATTTTCACATCCCATCTTAAATTTCAAATAACGTAGTAATTAATTTCATTCACAATAAACTCAATTAATAAAAATTTATCTAAATAAATTAACTTTATTTACTTCAATCCTTTTAATCTAACCAATTATTATTCGATCAATTTCATCCTATGGTATAATTATATTTGATTCATAACTATTACCCTTAATGTTTTCCAAATTCCTCTTAGTTCTAATCGTCGTAGTATTAAATTCCATTTGCTACGAAAAGTCCATTTATTATATGTATTAAATTTAAATAAATTAGTATGTTTCCATTCCAATCCCTTTTATTAAGTTCATTACTACTCTATAACCTAATTAACCTTTTATTACTTTTACTATACTCAAATTTTGCCAAATCCTAAACATCTTATTCCATTTCCCATTAGTGTAACATTCATTTATTTTATTACCATTTATTTCAAATTCTAATTCCATCAACAAATAAAACAGGTAATTTATAATATATGTTTACAAGCCAAATGTTACATCAATTGTCATATTCTGAAAGGAGTTAATATTACTTTCAAAAATTATTTAAATTTTATATTAAGATAATATTTAATGACTTTAATGAAATTGAATTCCCAATTTATTTAATGAAATCAATTATGACCTTTACAACTTTACTACATTCATTGGTTCGTAGTTATTTCATAAAATTTATACTAACATTGATTCCTATCAAATTGCACTTATTACGTATTATTCCATTTACATTCACCTTTATTTATATTAACTATTTTATTTCCACTTATTGTGTAATAACTACTATAATTCAATTACATTGAAATTAGTCAATTTCACCCATTAATTTAAATTTTAAATCCAATAAATAAATGTACCTTGGCTCCGTTCTTTACTACATCAATTGTTACTTTAATTTACGATTCTCACTCCCGTTATTTTATTAATTACCATTAAGATAACGTTTATTATTTACAACAATCATTAAAATTACTTATCTATATTGATTGTATAAATTTTCCATAAATTACGTATTTCTTCATCAGTTACTATAATATTGGATTCATTAAATTATCATTAATTATATCATTGCATTAGCTATATTCCCATTTGTTTTCTTATATTAAATTTCTTAGCCTAGAATAATAATTATCGTTACTTCGATGCATCGTAATTTCATTTTTATTTTTAATACTTAGCTTTAAATTTCAAATGTTGCATTTCATTTCTACATTTACTTCAATATGAATTATAAACATTTTAATTTCTTCCTAAATTTAATTACAAAATCCTATAAATTTAACTAATTTAGTTATCAAAATTTACGGGTCGTTACAAGATGAGACTTAGAGTCCCCGTCCGCATAAGTATGTTTGGTAGTTATCTTATAATAAGAGATAATAGGCGTATATGATGATTATTGCGGTAAGCATCTAGGGACGTATTTATTGTTTCCCTACTATGTATATTATCCTTATCATTATTTCTTCGATGTGATTGTCACCCTGAGCAATTTAAGTTGTTGATAAGGAAGTAAAATAAGGAATTATATGCCAGACTAGCAGTAGTGTCAACATTTGCTTTGTTGTATAAATCTCTCAGTGGCTTGTATTTGAAAGAAGTAGTTCGGTTAGGGAAGCTATAAAAGTCCTTAATTCGAACCTTGCACTATAAATACTTCACAATTCTAAATTCTTATAAGGTGAGGCTGAGTAGAGGATCCATAGTGGTCAAGGTGTGCAGAGAAAACAAATAGACAGCTTTCCGTTGAAGATGTTTATTTGCTTGTTAGATTGATGTGGTTCTTGTTTAATTTGTTTATATATGTGGACTTAGTCCAAAATGTGGATTTGAGCAGGAGTTACCACTCAAAAGTTTATAAACCCACTTGAATCTGGAGAGAGCCAAATAATAATAGAAGCTAGATGCTTCTTCCATAAATGGGAACTTCGTGGGGATATTTGTTTTATAAAAGTGAAATGGTATATGTTATCTTTACTACTAATAAAAAGAATTCATTGAATATACTTACTCAGTGTTCTTTTGAAATTCCAAATATACCTTTTTACATCTCATAGAAAAATAGTATTCAAATATGGGAATATAGCATGTTATTTTCTAAGTATAACTATTAGTCACCCTAGAGAATTACAGTGTGCGTTCACAAGGTAAAGTATCAGATTGTACCATATTGTCTATAATTTAGATGGGAGTTCATCGGTCGAAGTTTTTCCGGATTCTGAGTTAGTATGAAGAAGTTATTGCAGTCTGAACAAAAAAAGTAGAGGGTTCTACACTAAGCAGAATTCAAATATGGGGATGTGGTAACCTGTTATTTCTAAGTACAACTGTCAGTCCCATTGAGAACCACAGTGTGCGTTAACAAGATGAAGTATTAGAGTGTTCGATATTGTCATTAACTTAGATGGGAGTTAATCAATCAAAGTCTCACCAGATTTTGAATTAGTATGAAGAAGTTATTGTAGTCTGACCAAAATAAATAGCAGCTTCTACACTAGGCAAAGTTCAAATATTGGGATGCAGAAGCATGTTATTTTCTATGTAAACTATCGGTCCTCATGTAGAACTATAGTGTTTATTCACAAGATGAAGTATCCGAGTGTACCATGTTGTCCATAATTTAAGTGGAAGTTCATCGATCGATATTTTGCCTGATTCTGAGTAAATATGAAGAAGTTATTGTACTTTGAAGAAAAACATAGCAGCTTCTGCCTAGGCGAAGTACAAATATGAAAATGTAGTCTGTTATTTTCTAAGTAAAACTATTACTCACTATAGATAACTACAATGAGCGTTGAAATGGGGATATAGCCAGTTATTTTCTAAGTACAACTGTGAATCATCATGGAGAACTAGATTATACGTTCATAAGATGAAGAATCCGAGTGTATCATAATGTCCATAATTAGGTAGGAGTTCATCGATCGATGTATCACCTAATTCCGAGTTAGTATGAAGAAGTTATTGCAGTATGAATATAAAAAAAAGTAGCTTCTGCACTAAGCGGAGTTCAAATATAGGGATGTGGTAGCCAGTTATTTTCTAAGTACAACTGTCAATTCCCATGGAGAACTACAGTATGCGTTCACAAGATGAAGTATTTGAGTGTTCCATATTGCCTGTAATTTAGGTGGGAGTTAATCAGTCAAAGTCTCACCGGATTCTGAATTAGTATGAAAAAGTTACTGCAGTCTGAACAAAAAAAAAGCGGCTTCTACGCCAGGCAGAGTTCAAATATGAGGATGTGGCGGCATGATATTTTTGAAGTAATTTTCAGTCTCTATGGAGAACTACAATGTTTGTTCATAAGATGAAGTATCCGAGTGCTTAATATAGTCTGTAATTTAGGTGGGAGTTCACTTGTTAAAGTTTTGCCTGATTCTGAGTTAGCATGAAGTTATTGCAGTCTGGAAAAAAATGGCTTCTGCCTAGGCGGAGTTCAAATATGAGGATGCAGCCTATTATTTTCTAAGTACAACTAATAGTCACCATGGAGAACTACAGTGAGCATTGAAGTGGGGATATAGCCAATTATTTTCCAAGTACAACTGCTAGTCACCATGGAAAACTACAGTGTGCATTCATAAGATGAAGTATCTGAGTGTAACATATTGTCCGTAATTTAGATCGGAGTTCATCGGCCAAAGTTTCGTCCGATTTCAAATTAGTATAAAGAAGTTATTGCAGTATGAAAAAAAATAGAGGCTTCTGCTTATACGGAGTTCGAGGATGTAGCTTGTTACTTTTTAAGTACAACTGTTAGTCACCATGGAGAACTACAGTTTGCGTTCACAAGATAATGTATTCGAGTGTACCATATTGTCTGTAATTTAGGTAGGAGTTCATCGGTCGAAGTTTTGCCTGATTCTGAGTTAGTATGAAGAAGCCATTACAGTCTAAAGAATAAAATAGCGGCTTTTGCTTAGGAGCAGTTCATACATGAGGATGTAGCCTGTTATTTTCTAAGTACAACTATTAGTCACTATGAAGAACTACAATGAGCGTTGAAGTGGGGATATAGCTTGTTATTTTCTAAGTACAACTGTATCACTATAAAGAACTACGGTATACGTTCATAAGCTAAAGTATCCGAGTGTACCATATTGTTTATAATTTAGGTGGGAGTTCATCTGTCGAAGTTTCATCCGATTCTGAGTTAGTATGAAGAAGTTATTGCAGTATGAACAAAAAAAATCAGTTTCTGCCTAGGCGGATTCAAATATGGGGATGTAGCCTATTATTTTCTAAGCACAACTGTTAGTCACCATAGAGAACTACAGTGTGCATTCACAAGATGAAGTATCCGAGCGTACCATATTGTCTGTAATTTAGGTGGGAGTTCATCAGTCGAAGTTTTGTCCGATTCTGAGTTAGTATGAAGAAGTTATTGCGGTTTGAAAAAAAAATAGCGGCATCTACCTAGGCAGAGTTCAAATATGAGGATGTAGCCTCTTATTTTCTAAGTACAACTACTTGTCACCACGGAGAACTACAATAAGCGTTGAAGTGGGGACATAGCCTGTTATTTTTTAAGTACAACTGTTAATTACCATAGAGAACTACGGTATACGTTCATAAGCTAAAATATCTGAGTGTTATATATTGTCCGTGATTTCGATGGGAGTTCATCGATCGTAGTTTCGTCCGATTCCGAGTTAGAATGAAGAAGTTATTACAGTATGAACAAAAAAAATAGTGGCTTCTGCCTAGGCGGAGTTCAAATACGGGGATGTAGCCTGTTATTTTCTAAGTACAACTATTAGTCACCATGGAGAACTACGGTATGCGTTTACTATATGAAGTATCTGAGCGTACCATGTCCGTAATTTAGGTGGGAGTTCATCGGTCGAAGTTTTGCCTAATTCCGAGTTAGTATAAAGAAGTTGTTGTGGTCTAAAAAAAGGGCTTTTGTTTAGGTGGAGTTCAAATATGATGATGTAGCCTATTATTTTCTAAGTACAACTATTAATCACCAGTGAGCGTTGAAGTGGGAATATAACCTGTTATTTTCTAAGTACAGCTGTTAATCAATATGGAGAACTATGGTATATATTCATAAACTAAAGTATTTGAGTGTTCTATACTGTCCGTAATTTAGGTGGGAGTTCATCGGTAGTAGTTTCGTCCGATTCCGAGTTAGTATGAAGAAATTATTGCAGTATGAACAAAAAAAATAGCGGCTTCTGCCTAGGTGGAGTTCAAATACGGGAATGTAGCCTGTTATTTTCTAAGTACAACCATTCCATGGAGAACTACGGTATACGTTCACTAGATAAAGTATTCAAGTGTTCCTTATTGTCTGTAATTTAGATGGGGGTTCATCGATCGAAGTCTCGTCTGATTCCGAGTTAGTATGTAACGACCCGTATTTTACGTGTCGATATAATCGCAGAATTACTAGGTTGTTAGTGTTGTTTATGTCCTCCATAGCCTAAGTTGTGTGGGCGAGCTATAGAAGTTTGGACGAGTTAGCAGTTGGACGAGTTAAGGTGTTAACATGTTGCGACCTAGTGATTTGGACGACCTAAGACAGTAGACGAGTTAGTAGGCAGCGGCTTAAGGTTTGGACCGAGTCAAGGTAGAGAGCGACTCATAGGATAACCGACTCATTGGGGTGACTGAGTAAGAGAGGCGACCGACTCATGAATTGGACCGACTCATAGGATGGAACGACTTAAGGTGATTGGCCGACCTAAAGGAACTAACGGCTTAGGGGATGCCGACTCATAGGTTAGTGGCTTAAGGAGTTAAGGCTTAGGTCGTTGGTAGTTGAGTCGGTTGGTAGTTGAGTCGTCCAGACGACTTAGTGTTAGGTCGGCAGGGAACTAGATCGTGTGGCCCTGTGGTGTTAAGTCGGTAGGGGCTTGAGTCGTGTGCATGCTGTGCCGTGTGTGTGTGTTGTGTCGTATTTGCCTTGAGCCGCGTTGAGTCGTGAGTCATGAGTCGTGGACGACTCATGGGGAATTTCAGCCTATAAATAGAGGGGTTTGGCTCACTTTTTGGCACCGGATTTTGAAGCGACGAAGTGCTGCCATTTTGAGAGCTCGACTACAGCATTTCTTCATCTCCTTTTCTCCATTCCAATCTAGTTCTAACATCCATTCAAGATCGAAGATCCAAGAGCCAAAGTTGAAGATCTTCATCTAACCAAGCTAGATTTCATCGTTTCAAGCGGGATTTCGACGAATCAAGCTTAGATCTTCGCTGTCCAGATCTGGAGTTGATAGTTTTTGTAGTGTTTGGGTGATTTGGTGAGTGGTGGTTATCTCTCACGCGGACCCAAAGGAGTATATTGGATTGGTGGTTTGTTGGAGTGTTGTAGATAGTGATTTTATGCATATTTCTTTAGATCCAAGTGTAGATCCATTACTTATGAAGATGTTTACTTATGCAAGTTCATTTATTAAGTTGTAGAGACAAAACCCATGATTTATATTGGTTAGATCTATGCTAAAAACCCTTGATTCATGTATGTTAGATCCATGATCATTTATTTACGAAATTGCCATTTTAGCTATAAATGCCTATTTAGATCTTGATTGATTACTTATTTGTTTGGATTAATGTTTGCCTTGTTTGATTGTTGTGAATGAATTATCTAGTTGATAGATTTGGACAAGTATGGTCAAAGACGATTCAAAAGCTACGGAAGAGGCTTTTGAATGGTGAAAGTTGCTTAAGGCATATGTAGTGGATGTTGAAGCTCATATGTATGGATTGGATGATGTTGAGATGGAATTTTGCCATGATGCGATGAGGCAAACCATGATGTTAAGATGAGCCTTTGCTATGATGAAGATGAGGCGAGGCATGATGTGATGTAACCTTGGTATAATCGAGAAGGATTACTCCAAGCATGTTGATAACCTGAAGGGTAGTTCGAGTTGATTGATAATGGATGGCTCAAGAGGTAGTTTGGGCTAGGTTGAGAATAGTCGTCAAGGAGGATGACTAGAAGGCTTGGATTTCATCGTTGTTGAAGGTTCTAGCAGACTCAAAGCAAGAGAACAAGGGTTGCCCTAAAGACTACAGGTAGGTGGTCTGGACACCCTAAAGACTACAGGTAGGTGGTCGAGTACTCTGGGTAGTTGCGAAAATTCCTAGGCACGGGTCATGATGACGTGCGGAGTTATGTCTAGAACCGGGGTTACCATTAGCCCTTGATAGATGGCTCAGGAAGGAGTCGGTCATTCAATTAACAGTGATTTCGAAGCAAGGTTAACAGTGATAGCCAGAGTCATGGATGTTTGATTGTACCATCATTCGGCCTCAAGAGCGGTGTTTTCTGGGTGCTTATCTGATCTTGGTTTAGGCCTTGGGGGTTTGTATTTGGAAAACATCGACCTTGACTCGAGTGATTATTGCTTTACTTAATTATCTGCCATGTTATGTTGTTTCTCCTTAGTGTGTGTCTGGGGGCTATCACTGTAGAAAGAGGTGGAGTGGGATGGTTTGGTTCCTATTCCTTTTATCCTTTATGCTCTTTTGGTATGTTTGATAGTTGATTTACTGCTCACTAAGACTTTGTCTGACTCAAGGTTTTATGTCTCCTCTTATTACCTTGGGCTGTTCATCCATGTTGGGATGGGCAGACTAGGTAGCAGGTGACAGGTGCAGTTCATGGAGGTCTACGTTGTTGATGACGAAGACGAGCAGGAGGCTTTTGCATATTATTTCCTATTATATGTACTGGGTGTTCCGTGGCTGTATTTGTTTGAGTGTTATGTAGTGAGGCTTTGATGTATGGATGATTCATATGTTTGTATAAATCTATTATGATTAGATGATGATATTCTGTTCTATGGGAGCTTCACTGTATTATATTTCTCTATTGTATTTTATCCATGCGCTGTGAGTTTTACGATAGAGTCTGCGATGTTTATTTTACCCTTGACGGTCACTCATGGCTGCCTGGCACACTTTCAGCGCACTATTCCCTTGTTTCCGTGCGGGAGTCATGCAAGGTCGTCACATTTGGTATCAGAGCTTTGGTTAATCGATTTTAGCCAACGCTCGCTGACGTAACTACGTAAGAGAGACGTAATTGTATTTTTGATGGATGATTACTATATATATATAATATAGTAGTTTAGAAGGATTTGAACTCCTCATGCAGTTGTTTCTCAAGGTGTTCTAATCATTCCTTTTTGTAGATATTAAGGATGAGTCGAAGAGGGAGACCAGCTGCTAGAGAAAACCGTGCTACTGGGGAAGCTACTGATTATGGAGCTATGTTTGAAGCCATGATGACTTCGATCATGAGGAGGATACCAGCTTCGGGGTCATCAGTAGATGTTGGAGTTCAAGTTCAAGCTCCAAGACCGGTGGATTTTACTAAGCTTTGTAAGGACTATACTTCTCTTGGAGGAAAGGTTTTCTTGGGAACGGAATCAACTATTGAAGTACAGAGATGGATTGATGCTTGTAGGAGGATCTTTGGTGATTTGGGAATCGAGGATGCAACTAAGAGGAAGCTTACATCAAGGCAACTTCAAGGGAGAGCTTCAGATTGGTGGAATTCTATCACCATTGATACTCCGGAGGAGGAGATTACTTGGGAGCAATTCCAAGTCAGATTTGACGCTAAGTTTATCTCTACAGCTCAGAAATCTGTTTTGTTCAAGAAGTTTGTAGAGCTCAAGCAAGGTGGGAGATCGGTCCTTGAGTATGTTTCTGAGTTTGAGGCTTTGTCCAAGTATGCCAGATCGTATATTGATTCTCCCTATCAGAAGAATGAGAAGTTTGTGACCGGTTTGGACACTTATCTTGGGAGACAGTTGGTGGATCATCTAGACGATCCGTTTGAGAAGCTTGTGGAGAAAGCTCTCAGGCATGAGAGTTTGTGTCCTAGGGAGAGTTCTGTTGTTGCTGTAACCAAGGAAGGATCTAAACCACAGCAAGGTGGCAACAAGAAGAGGAAGAAGCAGCAACAGAAGGGTAAGGATGGCCAGAAGAAGCCGAAGGGTGAAGTGACCTGCTACAACTGTCAGCAGAAGGGCCATCTCTTCAGAGATTGCAAGAATCCCAAGGTGCCGGGAAAGTGTTACAACTGTGGTAAGCTGGGACATATCAAGAAGGATTGCCCAGAACCAAGGAAAGATAGGCAGATTGTACAAGCTTATGCTATGGGAGCTGTGCCGTCGTCTTCAAAAGCTCCTACTGCTGAAGAAAAGGGGAAGAGTGTGGTGGTTCAAGGTACTCTTTCTATTTGTGATGTTCCAGTTAGAGTGTTGTTTGATACTGGAGCGTCGCATTCTTTTATTTGTGATGATCTTGTAGGCCGGTTAGGTTTGGAACCGGATATTGTTGATAGACCATTGGTTGTGACTAATCCAGTTGGGGGTTCGTCCTGTTTGTGTATGATATGCCGTGGTTTAGTTGTGTCGAGTCATGATTGCTCTTTTGCTTGTGATTGCTTTGTTCTGAACTTTGTGGGGTTCGGAATTATTTTGGGTATGGACTGGCTTAGGAAGTATGCGGCAAGGATTGACTGTGAGAGGCTGGAGGTGACAGTCGGGAATGTGGAAGGGCGAAAGGTTGTGATACGATGTAAGCATGAAGAAGGCGTCTTCATGAGCTTCATGTATTCGCTGGTTGTTCCACGGGATGGACTGTCATCGGTGCCTATTGTGAATGGATTTGAGGATGCCTTGGTCGAAGTCAAAGGATTACCGCCGCATAGGGAGATCGAGTTTCGTATCGATCTAGTTGAGGGAGCCAGACCCGTTGTGATGCCTCTTAGGCGGATGGCGCCTAGGGAACAGCAAGAGTTGAAGGTGCAAGTTGATGACCTTTTGCGAAAAGGATTCATTCGGCGTAGTGTGTCCGAATGGCGTAGTGTGTCCGAATGGGGTGCACCAGTTGTGTTCGCAACCAAAGCGGATGGATCGTTGAGGTTGTGTGTGGATTATCGTGAGCTGAATAAGGTGACTAAGAAGAACAAGTATCCATTGCCGAGAATAGATGACTTGTTTGATCAGCTTCACGATGCTAAGGTGTTTTCTCAGATGGATTTGGCAACGGGATTTCACCAGTTGAGAGTGGCAAAGGACAGTGTGCCGAAGACTGCTTTTAGGACACCATCCGGATTTTATGAGTGGCTGGTAATGCCGTTTGGATTGACTAACGCACCAGCATATTTTGTGGATCTTATGAATAGAGTGTTCAGAGATCAGTTGAATAAGTTCGTGCTTGTGTTCGTGGATGATATTCTGATTTATTCCAGAACTGAGGAGGAACACAAGACACACTTGAGGATTGTTTTGGAAGTCTTGCGGAAACATCAGCTGAAGGCTAAGTTTTCGAAGTGTCACTTCTGGAAGAGTGAAGTGAGATTCTTAGGCCATGTTATCTCTGGAAATGGAATAGCGGTTGATCCTGCTAAGGTGGCAGCGATCCAGGATTGGATTAGACCTAAGAATGCATCTGATGTGAGAAGTTTTCTTGGATTAGCAGGATATTATCGTCGGTTTATCAAAGACTTTTCCAAGATAGCTGCACCGTTAACAGGATTGAAGAAAAAGAACCAAGGGTTCAGCTGGGATGATAAGTGTGAGAAAGCTTTCGTAATCCTGAAAGAGCGACTGACAAGTGCTCCTGTTTTGACTATTCCAAGTGGGAATGATGAGATGGTGGTTTACACCGATGCATGTGGTACTGGACTTGGAGCAGTGCTGATGCAGAAGGATAAAGTTGTTGCGTATGCTAGTCGACAACTGAAGCCGCATGAAAGGAATTACCCGACTCATGATTTGGAGTTAGCGGCAATTGTTTTTGCTTTGAAGATGTGGAGACATTATCTACTGGGAGTTAGATTCGAGTTGTTTACAGATCATAAGTCGTTGAAGTATCTGTTCTCTCAAAAGGATTTGAATCTTCGACAGCAACGGTGGCTAGAGTTCTTGGCATCGTATGATTTTGGTATAGCCTATACTCCGGGAAAAGGTAACGCAGTGGCAGATGCGTTGAGTCGAAGACATGCAGGATTGGGAGCCATGTTTTCGGAATGGAAGAGTCTCGAGTATTTAGCTGAATTTGACTTCAGGCCTACATGGGAATTAGAACCTGAGATGTTGGCAAACTTATCGATAAGGCCTACTCTGGTAGAGAGAATTGGCGAGAGCCAAAAGCGAGACGATAAGCTTGTCAAGATTATCCGAGATTTGGAATCTGGATTGAATCTAGAAAAGGATAACGGATTTGAAGTCGATCGAGAGGGTTGGCTTCGAAAGCAAGGACGACTAGTTGTTCCCGATGTAGATGGATTGAGAGATGAAGTTCTTAGGGAAAGTCATCACTCGAAGTTGACAATTCATCCAGGTGGAAATAAGATGTATCGGGATATGAAGAGAACCTATTATTGGGCAGGCATGAAGAAGGATGTTGGAAATTTTATTTCCAAGTGTATGAATTGCCAGTTGGTTAAAGCAGAGCAGAAGAAGCCAAGTGGATTGCTTCAGCCATTAGTGGTTCCTACATGGAAGTGGGAACAGATATCGATGGATTTTATCGATGGTCTACCTAGAACAAGAGCAGGAAATGAAGCGATTTGGGTCATAGTAGATCGGTTGACCAAGAGTGCAAGATTCATTCCTGTTCGATCGACTAGGACTGCATCAAAGTTGGCTGAGTTGTATGTTAAGTGGATAGTTCGATTCCATGGTATTCCGAAAAGTATAGTGAGCGATCGAGACCCATTGTTCACTAGTGGATTTTGGAAGAGCTTCCAGGAAGTTTTGGGAACCAAGTTGTGTTTGAGTACAGCTTATCACCCTCAAACAGATGGTCAGACTGAGAGAGTCAACCGAGTTTTGGAAGATCTTCTCAGAGCCTGTGTTTTGGATTTCGGAGGATCATGGGAAGATCACCTTCATTTGGTGGAATTTGCATATAATAACAGCTACCAGTCAAGTATTGGTATGGCACCATATGAAGCACTGTATGGAAGACCGTGTAACTCTCCGACATGTTGGTTGGAAACTGGAGAAAAACTGATACTTGGGCCAGAGATGATTCGACAGACTTCGGATTGTATAAAGATCATTCGGCAACGAATGAAGGCAGCCCAAGATCGTCAGAAAAGTTATGCCAATAATCGTCGTAAGGATTTGGAATTCGACGTAGGTGATATGGTTTTTGTGAAGATTTCTCCTCTGAAGAATGTTATTAGATTCGGGAAGAAAGGAAAGTTAACTCCGAGATTTGTTGGACCATTCCTGGTTATCGAGCGAATTGGAAAGCTCGCTTATAGATTGGAGTTACCGGAGAAGATGGCGGGTGTGCACAATGTTTTTCATGTATCATATCTACGGAAGTATGTCCACGACTCGAATACAGTGGTTTCTGCCGATAACTGTGAAGATTTAGAGGTTGATCCAGTGGTTACGAGACCTTGTAAGCCGCTTCGTGTTGTTGAAACCGACACGAAACAACTTAGGAGGAAGACGATTACGTTGCTCAAGATACAATGGAGTGATGATGTTAACGACTGTACGTGGGAGGAGGAAGAGAGGATGAAAGCAGCTCATCCCGAACTCTTCGAGGTATGGCCCTAAGGTGTCGTGACATCTCATGAATTTGTAGCTTGTTCTAAGTCTTAGAATTCTGCGTGCTAGGCTAGAATTGGATGCATGGTTTGTTGGTTGCTATGGATGGTAGGCATGCAGAATAGCTTCGATTGCTGTTGTTTGTTTGGAATTTCGAGGACGAAATTCCTAAGGGGAAGAGAATGTAACGACCCGTATTTTACGTGTCGATATAATCGCAGAATTACTAGGTTGTTAGTGTTGTTTATGTCGTCCATAGCCTAAGTTGTGTGGGCGAGCTATAGAAGTTTGGACGAGTTAGCAGTTGGACGAGTTAAGGTGTTAACATGTTGCGACCTAGTGATTTGGACGACCTAAGACAGTAGACGAGTTAGTAGGCAGCGGCTTAAGGTTTGGACCGAGTCAAGGTAGTGAGCGACTCATAGGATAACCGACTCATTGGGGTGACTGAGTAAGAGAGGTGACCGACTCATGAATTGGACCGACTCATAGGATGGAACGACTTAAGGTGATTGGCCGACCTAAAGAAACTAACGGCTTAGGGGATGTCGACTCATAGGTTAGTGGCTTAAGGAGTTAAGGCTTAGGTCGTTGGTAGTTGAGTCGGTTGGTAGTTGAGTCGTCCAGACGACTTAGTGTTAGGTCGGCAGGGAACTAGATCGTGTGGCCCTGTGTGGTGTTAAGTCGGTAGGGGCTTGAGTCGTGTGCATGTTGTGCCGTGTGTGTGTGTTGTGTCGTATTTGCCTTGAGCCGCGTTGAGTCGTGAGTCGTAGTGGTTTGAGTCGTGAGTCATGAGTCGTGGACGACTCATAGGGGCGGACGACTCATGGGGAATTTCAGCCTATAAATAGAGGGGCTTGGCTCACTTTTTGGCACCGGATTTTGAAGCGACGAAGTGCTGCCATTTTGAGAGCTCGACTACAGCATTTCTTCATCTCCTTTTCTCCATTCCAATCTAGTTCTAACATCCATTCAAGATCGAAGATCCAAGAGCCAAAGTTGAAGATCTTCATCTAACCAAGCTAGATTTCATCGTTTCAAGCGGGATTTCGACGAATCAAGCTTAGATCTTCGCTGTCCAGATCTGGAGTTGATAGTTTTTGTAGTGTTTGGGTGATTTGGTGAGTGGTGGTTATCTCTCACGCGGACCCAAAGGAGTATATTGGATTGGTGGTTTGTTGGAGTGTTGTAGATAGTGATTTTATGCATATTTCTTTAGATCCAAGTGTAGATCCATTACTTATGAAGATGTTTACTTATGCAAGTTCATTTATCAAGTTGTAGAGACAAAACCCATGATTTATATTGGTTAGATCTATGCTAAAAACCCTTGATTCATGTATGTTAGATCCATGATCATTTATTTACGAAATTGCCATTTTAGCTATAAATGCCTATTTAGATCTTGATTGATTACTTATTTGTTTGGATTAATGTTTGCCTTGTTTGATTGTTGTGAATGAATTATCTAGTTGATAGATTTGGACAAGTATGGTCAAAGACGATTCAAAAGCTACGGAAGAGGCTTTTGAATGGTGAAAGTTGCTTAAGGCATATGTAGTGGATGTTGAAGCTCATATGTATGGATTGGATGATGTTGAGATGGAATTTTGCCATGATGCGATGAGGCAAATCATGATGTTAAGATGAGCCTTTGCTATGATGAAGATGAGGCGAGGCATGATGTGATGTAACCTTGGTATAATCGAGAAGGATTACTCCAAGCATGTTGATAACCTGAAGGGTAGTTCGAGTTGATTGATAATGGATGGCTCAAGAGGTAGTTTGGGCTAGGTTGAGAATAGTCGTCAAGGAGGATGACTAGAAGGCTTGGATTTCATCGTTGTTGAAGGTTCTAGCAGACTCAAAGCAAGAGAACAAGGGTTGCCCTAAAGACTACAGGTAGGTGGTCTGGACACCCTAAAGACTACAGGTAGGTGGTCGAGTACTCTGGGTAGTTGCGAAAATTCCTAGGCACGGGTCATGATGACGTGCGGAGTTATGTCTAGAACCGGGGTTACCATTAGCCCTTGATAGATGGCTCAGGAAGGAGTCGGTCATTCAATTAACGGTGATTTCGAAGCAAGGTTAACAGTGATAGCCAGAGTCATGGATGTTTGATTGTACCATCATTCGGCCTCAAGAGCGGTGTTTTCTGGGTGCTTATCTGATCTTGGTTTAGGCCTTGGGGGTTTGTATTTGGAAAACATCGACCTTGACTCGAGTGATTATTGCTTTACTTAATTATCTGCCATGTTATGCTGTTTCTCCTTAGTGTGTGTGTGGGGGCTATCACTGTAGAAAGAGGTGGAGTGGGATGGTTTGGTTCCTATTCCTTTTATCCTTTATGCTCTTTTGGTATGTTTGATAGTTGATTTACTGCTCACTAAGACTTTGTCTGACTCAAGGTTTTATGTCTCCTCTTATTACCTTGGGTTGTTCATCCATGTTGGGATGGGCAGACTAGGTAGCAGGTGACAGGTGCAGTTCATGGAGGTCTACGTTGTTGATGACGAAGACGAGCAGGAGGCTTTTGCATATTATTTCCTATTATATGTACTGGGTGTTCCGTGGCTGTATTTGTTTGAGTGTTATGTAGTGAGGCTTTGATGTATGGATGATTCATATGTTTGTATAAAGCTATTATGATTAGATGATGATATTCTGTTCTATGGGAGCTTCACTGTATTATATTTCTCTATTGTATTTTATCCATGCGCTGTGAGTTTTACGATAGAGTCTGCGATGTTTATTTTACCCTTGACGGTCACTCATGGCTGCCTGGCACACTTTCAGCGCACTATTCCCTTGTTTCCGTGCGGGAGTCATGGAAGGTCGTCACATAGTATGAAGAAGTTATTGCAGTCTGAACAAGAAAAATAGCGGCTTCTACCAAGGCGGAGTTCAAATATGGAGATTTACTACCAAATCTACTTCCACTGGTACAATTAAAATTGCATGCACGTTGTGACTAAATGCAGATCCCTTTGGAGATGCATATGTAATCGTATGAATAATTAAAATATGTAATGGAAAAATAATAAATAAAATAAAAGCAACAAATATTTTCATATAAGGAAAAATATGATTTAATAAAATACAAATATTATTTTATGAAGTGATTAAAAACATCTTAGTAGTTTATTTTGGTGAAAATTTGTCTGCAGAGTACTTTAAGAATTTTGGTCGATGCATCTATCCAACGTTATCGATAGATATTCCTAAACACTAATACAAGATATTTCGGCACAATAGTTTAGAAAGATTATTATGTTTTGAAAAGAATACCATGTTTTGAACAAATGTACATGTACATACATAAATACATACCATGTTGGAAAAAGGCAATGCTTTGTAGAATATTATAAACAATATTTTGAAAAGAGAAATATTTTGGGTATATAAAACGGTACTCTAATATGACAAGGGTAAATTATTTGGGAAGTGAAAATAATAATAATAAAAGTAGATGTGATAAATATATAGAGCTTAACGACTTAAGATTACTTAATGAGATTTGAATAAATGATATAATATATATTTATAATGAAAAGAGTATATATCAAGATATTGAATGAAGTTGTATGATTTTCCATATTAAAAGTGAGTTAAAAGTAACATGTATTCAAAAAATTTGAATAAGAAAATGATAATTTTTTAGAGGAATTATATATAAACAAGAGAAAGGTAATAATATGAATTAGATACTGTAAAATAAAAAAGTGTTTGAAGAAAATTTAGTGTAAAAAAATTCGTGGAAGATTTTATGAAACATAAATTTGGAAAAAGAAAATCGTCAAAAATCAAAGTAATATGTTATTTTATTCTGAAAAAAAAATATAGGTAGAATTATTTTGAAATTGAAAACATATTTTCCAGGGAAATAAGTTATGCTTATTTCATAGGGTTGATAAAACCTTTCCTTTATAAAAAAAATTGTTCATTATTGAATTAAAATGATGTATAGTAGGGTAATTTTGAAAATATATTTAAATAGATTTAAGTGAAGAAATTTTCAAATTTTTAATATAAGAATAAGAATATGAAACTGCTTTTAGTTTCATAATCACAATTTATTACTAAACAGTCAGAATTCTGAGACATTTATTTTTGGAAAGCAAATAACGCCGGTGTCGTGGGTTTGATCAAATTTTGTAGTTTAAAAGAGAGAAAATTTAATTTCAATTGAAAATTAAATTTTTTGGATAGAATCGTGAAGTTTCAAAAATGTTGTGGTGAAATAGTCTTAACTTTTAATTTCAAATCGGATTCTATTGATTTTTCTTTGATTGGAGAGGTATTTTCACAAGTAACAACTTTCTTGCTGATCACTTTTTTAGAGCATGAAATTTGCTAATGCTAAAATGCTTTTAAAGATGGATTAAAACGGAGCCTGGACTTGAAATTTCTGAGCTAAAACGCTGTAGCATTTTGATCATCACTTTTAACCATTTTATCCACTTTGGACGATCTTGTACTTGTTTTAAAGCTAAGATAATAAGAAACAAGTTTTGCTTCGAAAGTTTTGCAAACTTTTAAACAGGACGTCAATCTAATCGGATACATATGGATGTAAAAACTAACCGAATGCCAAACCTAATCGGGTACGTATTGATGCAAAAACTAACCGAATGCCAAACGGAATCGGGTATGTATTGATACAAAAGCTACATGGAAGCGCAGCATCACATCTAAAAAATACCATAAAATGATCATACAAAATGATCAAATGATATTACAACCTATTAAGGTACATATGGATGCAAAAGCTAATCAAATACATTACAAAACGATAAAATTATGTATTGATGCTTTGTTATTTTAGAAATTATTTTCAATGTGATTTGAAATAAAACGAATACAATAGTTATGCTTTACCAAGAATTACAAAAATGGTATGCACTTTCTTTTTGAATGGAATTGATCATTTGTAATTTTATAAATTATTTTCACTGTCATTTGTAAAAAAACTGATACTAGTATATTGCAAAAATGATGCCACTATCTGTTTGATTGGAGTTGATGTTTTTTAATTTTAGGAAATATTTTCATTCATTCATAACAAATTGACATCAAAGTATTGCAAATATGACACCCATTGTCTGGTTGATTGTAGTTGATGCTTTTTAATTTTAGAAATTATTTTCACAATCATTTGTAACAAAAATGATAATAATATATTGCAAAAATGATTTCCATTGTCTGTTTGATTGAAGTTGATGCTTTGTAATTTTAGAAATTGTTTTCACTGTCAGTTATAACAAAACTGATACCAATCTATTGCAAAAATAATATAAACTATCTGTTTGATTGGAGTTGATACTTTACAATTGTAGAAATTATTTTTAGCATCGTACATAACAAAACTGATATCAATATGTTGCAAAAATGATACACACTGTCTGTTTGATTGGAATTGATGCTTTGTAATTTTACAAATTATTTTCACTGTCATTTGTAACAAAACTGATACCAATATATTGCAGAAATGACACACATTGTTTGTACGATTGAAGTTGATGCATTTTGATTTAAGAAATTATTTTCGTTGTCATTTATAATAAAACTAATACCAAAGTATTGCAAAATGATACCCACTTTCTGTTTGAACATAGAAACCTGTCATTATGTTACATGGCTAACAAACATAAAGCAAACTTGCAATTAACAAAATCGAAATTATGTACAACAACAATAAGTTGCGTAGCAATATCGAAACAATATTAATGAACCATTGAGTCACTAACCTTAAAGAGTTCATAATTGAAATTACCCTTATAAATTAGAGGTAAATAATATTTATAATTCAGTATAAATTCTGCATAAAGTACTGATCTTTTTCAAAGAAAAAAAGAGTAGTTTATTGGACATAGCAAATAGCAGCAACATATGGAGAGTAATCAATCCTATATGCTTGAAATCGTTGTGGAAAATAAGTGTTCAACGTTGAACTCCTCATCTAAAACTGCATCCGCCTACACCCATAACTCAAAGCTCGGCATCCTGACTTCATCGCCACCTTCACGTCGTGGGATGCTACCACTATAGACCACCGGAGCCTACAAAATTGCCATCATTCACCTCCTCTTCCAGAATTGCATCGACTACACCTCCTGGCATCCACTCATATGATCGTTGCTATTGGTAAACCTATGTGGGCATAACTTTTAACCAGGAACTGCTCCTAACTCCGGCCATTTCGATCGCCGAGACCACTGTCATTTTTCTCGTCTTCTTGAGATGAATATCACCGTACCTAAACCGTTGACTTTACGCTGGTTAAAAACTCAACCCGATGGTCTTCGTTTTCCATATCTGGTCGTATCAACCTATCTTCACCCAAACGAGAACCGTCAAGGCTCAAATCGAAATTTGAAAGTTTTTGCCCTTAAGCAAACTTATTAGTAGGTTGTCCTAGGTTCTAAAAATGCATTTAAAAATGTCCTTGAAAATATCTTCCTACTGGCAGAAACTATAATTTTAATATTTTTCAAACGATTTAGTCTTGTCTTCTTTCAGGTTTTCTACATCTTTTAATTTTCATTTATATTCGATGTGGAAAGCAAAAAACTTACAGTTTTAAAATTTTAATATTTATTGCTTAGATTATTTTTTTATACTTGTAGCGGATGTAATAGCGCTGTAGCTGTTATGATTTTTTTAGTTTCGGATAAAAAGTAAATTTTATCATTTTTTCCACAAGATGGGAATCATCCATCCTAGTAAGAAGAAAATATGTTATCTAGTTTTTTAAATAGAAATGTTAATGTAACAAACTTTTGTTTTACCAAATTCCACATCACAATAATTTAGGAAGGAATCAAGTATGAACTAACCAAATTACCCTTTGAACTTCTCATTGTACTATAATTATTATTTTTGTCTTCAAATAAACTACATTTATGTTTGTCAATGATATGGGTTTAGACTCGAACTGGTCTCAACTCCCATTTAAATATTGTTTTTTTAAGTACAACTGTCAGTCCCCTTGGAGAACTACAGTGTGCGTTCACACGATGAAGCATCTGAGTGTTCCATACTGTCCGTAATTTAGGTGGAAATTGATCGGTCGAAATCTCGTCTGATTCCGAGTTAGAACGAAGGAGTTATTGCAGTCTGAACAAAAAAAATAGCGGCTTCTACACAAGGTGGAGTTCAATATGCAGATGCGGTAGCCCGTTATTTTCCAAGAACAACTGTCAGTCCCCTTGGAGAACTACAGTGTGCGTTCACACGATGAAGATCCGAGTGTTCAATATTGTCCGTAATTTAGGTGGAAGTTAATTGGTCGAAGTCTCGCTTAATTCCGAGTTAGAACGAATGAGTTATTGCAGTCCGAACAAAAAAATAGCGGCTTCTGCACTAGGCGGAGTTCGAATATAGAGATGTGGTAGCCTGTTATTCTCTATGTACAACTGTCAGTCCCCTTAGAGAACTACAGTGTGCGTTCACACGATGAAGTATCCGAGTATTTCATACTGTCTGTAATTTAGGTGGAAGTTAATCGGTCGAATTCTCGCTTAATTCTGAGTTAGAACCAAGGAGTTATTACAGTCCGAACAAAAAAAGTAGCAGCTTCTGCACTAGACAGAGTTCAAATATAGGGATGTGGTAGCCTCTTATTTTCTAAGTACAACTGTCAGTCGCCGTGTAGAACTACAGTGTGCGTTCACACGATGAAGTATCCAAGTGTTGCATATTGTCCGTAATTTAGGTCTGAGTTGATCAGTCGAAGTCTCGCTTGATTCCGAGTTAGAACGAAGAAATTATTGCAGTCTGAACAAAAAAAATAGCGGCTTCTGCACTAAGTAAAATTCAAATATGGAAATGCGGTAGCCTGTTATTTTCTAAGTACAACTGTCGTCTCCATGAAAAATTATAATGTACGTTCACAATTCTTATTTTTCAAATTTATGTTAAAATTTAATGTTTTTATGTTAACCCTTTTAATAATGAATCAATCCAACTCATAACCCATTTTATAACATTCATAAATAGATTGACCCAACCCATTTATAAATAGGATAAACGGATTGGTTAATAGATCAGGTCAAATTTTGACATGTCTTACCACGATAAAATAAAAACAAAACTACCTGTGCATCAATATTCCAACGAACTAAAACAGCATAAATATTCCGATGTACTAAAACAGCATCAAGACTCATAAAAGTACACTATGCCTTGCCAACATTTTTTTTCCTTGTACACTGGCCAAATCCCACCATATGATTCCCACAGTTTCATAAACTCAGCTAAACATAAAACCGAGCCCAACACAAATACTAACAAACGATATTCACATCTTCCAAGTTCCACAACATTATACAGATTCAGCATAACATAACATTTTTCAACATCATCGACGATAAAATAAGAGACAGATCCTACATGATACTTTTCCCTTGGTCACTAAGCTATGCTCTGTTCAGAAACTTCAGCTAACCCTTGCATCAACCTAACAATCTCTGCAGTATCATCCAAGTAGTACTTAGCTTTGCTAGGCTTTCTACCCACGGTGCAAGCAAAAACTTCTGCTGTTGGGGACAGAGATGCGTTGGCACCCATCACTGCTGAGCTTATTGCCTCGAACATATCTTCATCCGATCGATCGTCTCCTATGCATAGTATGAAATCTGGCATTAATCCTTTCTCGTTCATTGTTGAAAGCAGTCTTTCTGCTACCAGTCCCTTGTTTACTCCCTATCCAACCCAAATATGCAGTTGATGAGAGTTTGGAATTGCAATTATATGCTATATTTTTAGTAGCTTAACACTGTATTCTTGCATTTTCTATATGGTTTCAATCAATATAAAATCCACCCGCCAATAGCGCATAAGATCTTTGATTCAATGGCTCAGATATTAGGTTATCATATTCCAAGTTGATGCAAGTTTGCTCTCAACAAATACAATCATTACATGCTTCTATACTTGCTTATAAGGGAAATTGATGAAGTTATATGACTTGGCAAATTTAGAATGCACAAAAACCTCATATTTTCGATCTTTAAAATCACTTGGTTTATTTTTCTTGTTAGTTTAGTGGTTGGTTAGTGAACAAAAAATCATCTTCACACAAGAAATGTCCAGACAAGATGTTTTCATACCATGGTGTGTGCATATGTATGTCTCTGGATGGGGAAAGTAAGTGTAGTGTGTATGTTCAGTGGTGGATTCATGTACAATACAACCAAGGCTTAACTGAGACCTCGTTTTAAAAAAATGCATAGATCTTCTTTGAACGTGAACCTATGCATCTGTAAAGATGGATCATATACTGGTTGTTTAACAAGTATGTAAATGGCAAAAAATATAAACAGAATGGACCCTAAAATAGAGGTACCAAGTTTTGACCTGTGGTTTGACTTCAACATTATTTGGGCCAGGCTTGACTGAAACAGGCTCATTGGCAAGTACACTTTCAAGATGGTCCATCAACTCCTTGGCCTGACATGACCCAAAATCAGGGTCGGAGTCTTCATATGACCAAACAAGTGCAGTCTCTTTCTCTTCGATCACAGAACCATCTGTTGTTTCTGTGTATAATTTCATAACTGGGTCAGCTATTTGTTTCCAGCTGTCATCTACTGCAGGGGAGCATGTTTCCCATTCACTATCTCTACTTAACCTGTATGCAGAGGGAAGACTTTGTTTGCTTAAACAAATTTAGCCAAATGCACAACAACACAACTCTAATATTTAGCTAACACTATATCGTTGACCAAAATATGATGATATAGGAGATTACTGGTCGTCGGTGTATAACAAGCCTTGTGTATTTTGCCTTTTGACCAACTCAAATTCTAGCACGTGCAATTAAGAAAAAGCTCCACTTCTAGCACTAACAAGAAAAAACCATTTATATTGCAATCTTTAAGCATGATAATTGCATTTGACTAGGTGCAAGTGTAGTTTAGGAAGAGAGAATTAAATATACAGAATTTTACCTTAGAAAGTACCCATGCTCTGCAGCCATTGCAAGATTTTCACATGGTGAGAACCAATCATCAAGAGTTTGCCGACTCTTAGCACTAACAAGAAACACCATGTTATTGCTATCTCTACATAAACTATTAAATATGTCGATAGATCTTTGACTTGGACTCTTATCAATAGAAGCTTGAGGCATCAAAGTACCATCATAGTCCAAAAGAATAGCACGAGTGTTGGTCCGCCTATAAGCTGATACAATATGCTCCATGGAAAGCTTCCTGAAATTCGGGTCCAAAGCAACAACCCGAAACCCAAGCCCAAATCCAATACCCCAATTTCTTCTCATGCTATGATCCCTGCAAGTCCTTTCCAAATCCGAGAGAAAACTGTTAGCCCAATACCCCACATCGTGTGTGCTTACATACCTATAGTGTTTCTCGTGCCTTAGTTGCTTTTCAGGGTCGGGCATTTCTAACGCTAAATCCATAGCATCCGCAACCGCATCGATGTTCCATGGATTTACACGTATAGCTCCACTAAGAGATGGAGAACAACCAATAAACTCGGAAACGACCAAAGTGCTTCTTTTAGGGGGAGAAGGGCATAAACGTAAAACTTCATTCAACTTCTCATTACCTTGTCTAGCAATCACATACTCATATGGAATCAAATTCATACCATCTCTAACCGCTGTAACTAAGCAACACTCAGCAACCACATAGTAAGCCATTCTCTCGTAGAATTTAAGTGGTTTATCGATTAATATTACAGGCTCATACCCTTCTTGCCCAAACTTTTCATTGATTATTTTCGCTATTGAATAGCTTTCAGCTTGCACTTCTTTTACATCTTTCCCTTTTCCTCTCGCTGGATTAGCAATTTGAACCAGCACAGCTCTTCCAACCCACTCTGGATGTTGAATCAAAAGTTGCTCAAAAGCAAGAAGTTTTAAGCTTATTCCTTTGAAGATATCCATATCATCAACACCAAGAAGCATAACACGACCACGAGATAGAAACTGATTAACCAATTCGGTAACCTTGACTTCAGTCTCGGATTGACTCAACACTGACTGAAGTTGATCTAAGTGAATACCTACTGGTAATATCTTAATATTAACATTCCTTCCATAGTATTCCAAACCAATGTACCCTCTTTTTGACTCATATGTAAGTCCAAGCATGCGACTACAGCACGATAGAAAATGCCTTGCATAATCAAATGTATGAAATCCTATCAAATCAGAATTAAGCAATGACCGAAGAATATGCTCCCTAACAGGCAATGTTTTGAAAATCTCCGAAGAAGGAAATGGGGAATGGAGGAAGAAACCAAGCTTGATTCTATTAAACCGTTTTCTCAGAAATGTAGGCAAAACCATAAGATGATAGTCATGCACCCACACGAAATCATGATCAGGGTTTATCACTTCTAGTATTTTATCAGCAAAGTGCTTGTTAGCGGATACATAGGATTGAAACAAAGTCTTATCGTACCTAGTAGATGACAAAGATAATGGCAGAAGAGAGTGAAACAAAGGCCATAGATGGTTTTTGCAGAAACCATGATAAAATTTTGTTAATAACTCAAATGACATAAACACGGGCACACAAGAAAATCGCTCAAGTAAAATTTGTGATACCAAGTCTTGATCCATGAGAGGTATCTCATGGCGCAAACATCCAACAAATATGAAGTCCATATTTGAAGATGCATCACCGGATGAGCTAATTGATTCTTTCAACTGCAACAAGAGTGAATCATCATCCCATGAAAACGTATAACGATTTGTATGATTAGAAGTTGATTCATCCTTACGGGATACATGAATTGGGAGATGGTTAGCTACTATAATTGTTCGATCACGAAGTGTCGTTTGTGATGATGGTGAAACAAATTCGGATTCTGATTCATCCGAGGATTCTATATCAGGAATTATACCAGGAACAACAACAAGTCTAGGAATGTCCCTACGTATTTGAGAAAAAGATGATGATTCTCCTGAGGCTAAGCCCAGCAAATTCGAATAGGAAGAACTTGACACCATTTTTTAATATCTAGGTTATGGATTCAAGTGAAGTATCTTTTCTTTTTATCCAAGTACTAATCAATTGTCGCTGTACTGTAAAACTAGGATTTTGATGATTCACCGAATAAACATTCAAGAGTATCTTTTTCGAATTTTTGCACAGTATTGACGGAAATCAATCAGTAAGTTCAAAAAGGGTAATTTTTCATGAGTTGGTAACATCAGTAAGAAAAAACGAGAGGGGGTTTTGCTAACTATTGTCCTTCACTTTCTTCCAGATAAGTTTGAATATTAGATATTATCAAGGTACAGGTAATGATGAAGGGCAACTAGGAGCATAATCAAAGCTATAAAGGACTAGATTTTGAAAATAATTCGACCAAATGGTGAAGAAACAGAGAAATTCAGATCAGAAAAAGAAAAATAAACTGAAAATCACAAAAAGGACGGAAAGAAGTTCGTACAAACTCAAAATTAAACGGAAAGCTGATAGTGAGGTTGATACAAGAAGAGAAGAAGAATATTACCCTGTTCTCTATAAATCAGAAGCCCAATTCCATACACAAAAGAAGAGAATTTAATTTTAGATTTTGGTATTGAGAGCGAAGGAAAAAAGAAAGCGCTACAGAAACTGAAGCATCTGGCAACCTGCAAAATTTTATACGGACAACCAGCAGATCTTTGCTGGAATTTGATAATCACACGCTGCTTATATTTTATCCATTTATGCCATTTGATATTATCCACTTTGACAAGCTGTGTTGTGTTTGTTTATATTTGATTTTTTTTGGCCCCCTCTTCCTAATTATATTTGGCCAGCGAAAGCAAATTCTTTGGCAATTATTGAGAAGATTTTAATTTATAAAACAAATAAATTAAAAATAAAAACAAAATTTTACGTGTAGCATAATTAAATTATTCTCTTCCACATAAAGTCATAGTATAAGATTACTCTTTTATCCTTTAATCTGTTTTGTGTATGCATATACATGAAAATGGAAAAAATTGTTTTTTGAAAGCTATCCGAACATAGCATAAGCATTGTAGCACATTGAGTTAAACAACTACGAATATTTGATTATTCAACACCAAGCTTGTGTGCCTATTTGTTGGATCAACTTGAATATCAGAGTGGTTTTCATAATTTTTTATTTAATCTGAAAGTTCTAGCAAAACACATAAATAAACGGTAAAATAAATAGATTACTCTTTGTATTGGACAAGGACACATATTTCTCGATATATATTCATTAAATTAAGGAAAATTGCATTCAATATAAGTTTATCTCAAATCTAAATAAAAATCTACGTAGGTACAACAAACAAGTCTAATTTAAGAAGCTAGAACTTGAGAGAATATAATTATATCTAATGAATGAATTCTTTTATGTAGATATTGATACTTGGGTTGAAGAAACTGACTTATGTTAGTAAGTCGGCGCCACATTAATTCACCAATGATTGATGATTAATTTTATATGGAACACATATGTTTTTCGATCTTCAATTTCTTCTGATAACATGTCTTAATAATTGGTTGATTGATTATATTTATCTCCCAAATCCATTTTCCTCCATGTAGACAAATTACTAACCTTTTGTATAATGTAATTGATTTGTGTTCGATCAATCAAATCATAGCTAAATTAGCAATTTATATTCTCTAACATACATTTGAGTTACAATTTCAATACTCCACCTTGACACACATATATATAAATATATGTATGTATGCATATATGTATGTATGTATGTGTGTGTATCAAAACAAACCCAACTTCAAACTCCACCTTCAACCAATATCCAACAAACTAAGAGGATACGAACATGGATATTTCCCCAATGTGGTCTAGCAAGGCCATCACCCACTGCACTTTGCTAATGAGTTTTGACAAAGCCCATGTATAACACCTTTTAAAATTAATGGTAATTAATAAGGCTCCAAAAATGGAAATTGAGAAAACGTTGTAATTTGGCTACGAAACTTACACCATTATGTTCGAGAAGATTTTCTGAGCGACTTTCATATTTGAAGTTTTGCGATCGAAGCTCAAACGAAAAAGTTATTATTTTTTGAAGTTTTCAAAGCAAAAATAATTTAAAACGAGAAGATGAAATAAATAATAATAAATGTGGGACTCGGCCAGTCCACACTATAACTAGGGTCGGCCGATCACTAGCAGTCGACTACTTATAGGGGCGGTCGACAAGGGTGGCTAGGGGAGAACCTTGGTCGAACGGAGAAGATTTAATTATTTTAATCTAATGGATGCGATCTTCGAGTGATTATAAGCATAACCCTTCACTTCTTATAAAGATTTGAATTTCCGTACTATTTGAACCGACAATAAACCACATATGTCCAATTCAAATTGCACGAATAAGCGGATCTATAAAATGTGAAAAAGAAAATAAAGACAGAACAGAATCTCACGCGAATGTAATAATATATAATATTGAATAATATCTTTACGGCGGAAATTTTTAAAATACATATATCAGAGTCTAACCTAAATTCAGCTTGGACAGTTATAAACATCCGTCCTTACAAATGTTGACAAACATCAAACAACTACAGTGGTAATAGAATACGTTCATACATAGATAAATATCTCCAGCTCTCCTCTAGAAACACAAACCGTCTTCACTAAACCTGAAACTAATCGGATCTGACCCAAGTATTGAAAATACCCGGATCAAGCATGATAAACCAGCGTGAGAAATTCAAATATAAATGACAGTGTCATATATTAGCCTTGAAATAAAATCCTTTGAAATGAAAGAGTATCTCATAAGATCACGCCCACACATAAACCCAGACGGATTTTACCTTATAATAACTAAAAAAATTTATATTAAAACATTTAATACTATTTCTAATGACGTATCTTTGAAAACATTGCAAATAAACTTATTAATCTTAGCCGAAATTGTTACCATTATTAAATTCTGAGGATATTCATTACGCTTATAGAAACAAAACCGCAGGTTCTTATTGGAGAATGGATTTCCATATAACTGACAAGGTAAGGGACCACCTTCCGACAATACACCTCTAGAGGGATGCACCTAAGGTCGAGATCCTCCACGCCTAAACCAACACAAGACTGACCTACCTCTCACGCTGGATAGTACCGAATATGTCATCATCCCGGTACCTTTAACGGGTACCCTGTTCATACATTCACTACATACTTAAACATGTGTAGAGTAAATCTAGAAGGATGATGACATCTCCTAATTGGGAGCGACTCACTTAGCCTTGCTGCTTCTGCCCTGTTTCTGTTATTTCCAGGTGATGAGGCCTGAGGCTACGATTACCTTTTTTCACATACCACATCATCTTTGAATGCCACATTGTCATTTCCGTTGACTACTAATTGTCATCCACAAAAATACAACCCATAAGCTCGTACGTCTCAAGGATGGTGTTAAGCTAAGAGAAGTTGCATTCTCCGCTGCCAAAGTTGTGTGTTTGTAAAAACCAATATACGTAATCTCAGAAAATGCAGTGTCAGATATCCATCCATACAATTTCGTTCTGGGACTTGAACGAAACCGAAGGTACTTTCCTCGGCCGTTACTAGGTGAGAAGCCCTTGTTTTTCTAAGGTTTTTCATAACAAAGAAACCACTGCTACAAAAAGTAAATCGGGATTTTATCCCCAATTAATCAACAAGTAGTCCCTCGTTATTACATCTCAATATCTCCGTCTTCAAACATCTTCAATCTTCGAACATGTAAATTGGTTCGAAGTAGTTTTTAGATAGGAGTCACCCAAATCTGACCCCGGTTCCTTCGAAGCCAGTCATCGCTTTAAAAGATATTAACTTCATATGTGGATATCAATCATCAATCAATTACTTCATCTTTTATTTAAATCAAATAGCTTTCTTAGATATATTCTCTTCAATTTATTACATTTTCTTTTCAAGAGTATAACAAAACATTATGCCTCATTTATTAAATCATTTGATTTATTTAAACCTTTCTTAAATCCTGGAATAATTCCAAATCATTTCTCTTTTACTTAAGAAAACATTTCCAAATCATTCATTAAATCTTAATCAAATATTTCTTATATTCAAGTTATAATTTTGAACTTAGGGACAATCTCAAATCATTCATTAAATCTAAATCAAAGATTTATTTCTTAACTTCAAATCATATTCTTGCAAATCGAAGATTTTCATAACAGAGCACTACTACCACCTTAAATATGGTAAATTTCACCTCTAGAGACTAGTGGCAAGTAATCCTACATCATGAAGATCTTTTCTTTTATCTTGTAAAAACTTTAAATATGTTCTTTTAGAGCATCCGGGTTTTCCTTTCGGTCCGTTCCACCCTTCGTCTAAAAGATAAAGCAAATGCCAAGTAAGTTCAGGGCACTGGTTGCTCCATTCCTAACTTTAGTTATACGCCTTGTTTTACCATCTAGCTCTCACAAGTAGGACAAATGTACTAGTCATTTCTGCACTAAATATATTATTATTCAATATTCTTCAATTATTATTTAAGTGTTATAAACAATTCCTCTTAACCATTTATTCAAACTCTTAGTAAAACTTTCAAATCATATTTAAGAGGCTTAATTATTATTTTAAAATCATTCAAAAAATATTTAGGAAAGAATTATTAAGTTTAAAACTATGTTTTAAAAATTATGAAATTCACAGCATAAAAGTGCTGCGGAAAGTGTTATATAAGCTTAACAACTTTTTAATGTTTAAAAATTCATATTTTTCACTTAAAATCTCTTCTAAACTATTTAAATGGATTTATCAACTTTATTCCATATTTTTCTATAATTAAAACGTTTATTTAAAAAGATTTTCCGTTATGGTCACTTAACTTCACTAGTGCGATTTTTCTAGGAAGTTGATTTTGACATATTTTAAAATATACAAGATGAAATCTTGATTTTCTTTCTTTATTTATTTAAACATATTAAATGTCTATAAAATATTTCTAACTTATTTTAAAAATATTTCCAAAAGGTTTAAGCATTTCATATACACCATTTCATTTTCAAAGGGGAAGTGATTTCCTTTGTGTTTATCGACGTATATTAACGCGATTTCGCAAAAAATTTAACAATTATATCAAAAAATCAATACTTGATGATCAAAGTATATATAAAAGCATCCATAGAAATCATAACGCATCATCAAACATGTATATATATATATATATATATATATAAATAGAGATGTTAAATAAAGTTTCTCACCATAAACCAAAGCGATTAACTTCCTACCAACATTCTAATCAACCAACACTTCACTCACTACTTCCTACTCTATTTAAACACTAGAAAAAAACACCCTCTCCCTTTCAATAGCTTGTCCAAGGCTTGAGATGGAGATTGTCCAAACATATAGAGAAGAAGCGGTAGAGCTTTGAACTTGAATTCCCAAGATTTTGATCCCAAAAATAGGTGAACTTGTATCTCATTTTAGGCCCTCTAAATCTTAAAATTTACAAATGTTTTTAACTAAAAAGTTATCGAAAATTATTTTCTCTTGAATTTGAGAAAAATAATCATTTGAATCCAAGTTGTTTTGAGGAAGATATGATAGAATGAAGAAGAGGTAATGTCGGATTGACAAAAATGAAGCCCGAAAATGCACTTCAAAGAATTGAGTTTCAGGTATAGAAAACCTCAAAACTGAAAAAAGTGATCAACATAAAAATTGTAGCCACTGGAATTTAATATGGTTTGAAGAAAATAATTTATTAATTTGGATATGCTATTATCAAGTTATGATCAAAATAAAATGAGCTATTCTCTGGCTTAAAAACTGGTCCAAAGAATACACTGGAAAGAAGTGGACTTTTGACATGGTTATGTTTAGAATGAGATAAAGTGGTCAACATGAAAGTTGTAGCCACCGGAAAAATACATGATTTGAAAAAAGCATTTTTGTATTTTGTTTTTGTTTTAAACAAGTTATAGCGGAGAGAAGAAGAGATAAAATATGAAGAAAAGAGGAGTCTGATTTCAAGAGAATGAACATGGATTTCTTTTGAATATTTTGTAAATATTTTGACATTATTTTTTTTTCTTTTTTCTTTTATTGCTTGAAAGCCATTAAATAGGAGAGGAAGAAGTGAAGAAATTTGAGAAAAAAATAAGAAGAAATGTGAATGTAAGTGAAGTAGGAGGTGTGTATTTACAGAAAAAGAAAGAAGTGGCATTTATCAAAATAACTTCTTACCAAATTACCAAACTAACCTTACTTCAACCTAAAGAAAACACCACTTTTTCAACACTTAACATCATCCTTCACATCCTTACTTTATGTTTTAGTCACTTAAAGATTAAGTAAAGAAAATTAATTATTTTGTTAGATTTTGATGTGATTTGGATTTGATGTTTGCTTTTGACTTTTCTCAAACTTACTTACTTTTCTTAATGATGTTCTAGAAGTTTTCTAATCTTATTTAGTAAGGGTAAACATGTTTAGTTATTAAAATGTGTAACATATGTTAAAAATGGTGCGATAATGTTGCGGCAACTTATTTTGAACAAAACGTTGATTTTCGACAACGTTTTCCGGTCACATTTTGACGTTTTTGTTAAACAATTTATTCATGTAAACCAAACTTCAAAATAAATTTATTATTATTTTAAATAATCAAAACAAGTATATTTGACTTATGAAATAATATCAAACAATATCCAAATTTATTTATAAAAATATGATATCGATTTATCGATATGCGATGAAATTTGTCAACTTTTATAGAACAAGTTTTATATATTTATCGAACCATTATAAATTAAATTACTATTATTATTAAATGACTTTGATATCGATTATATATATATTTAAAAAAATTATTTGTTTTTTAAACAAATTTCATGAATATTTATCCTACTTTATTGGAATCCGACTTTTGTCAAGTTTACAATGGAAATCCAAAATCTTTATTCAATATCAAAAATAAGTTTGTCATTCTTATTTATCGTATAAAACTTGATTTTTTAAGTTGATATTCTACATTTGAATATTTAAATAATAAAATATCTCATTTTCAAAGTGGTAAAATTATGGGTCGTTACATTATCCCCTACTTAAAAGAATTTTTTCTCCGAAATTTCCCTGAAGCTAAACCACAGCTTTTTTTTACCCAAATCATTATTTTACAAACTTAAATCCATAAGATGTACCCAAATCATTCGTATAAAATATCTGATTTGATCTTCTATTCGAATCCATAACTTTATTTCCGAACTAGTATTAATCCCCCGATCCTCTACTGGGGACTCTGATCAAGCTTCTAGATCAGATATACTTGCTTTCCTTTCATAGCTCTCAACTATGATAGGAAACTCGAGTAACTAACCACAAACCATTAACAATCTCACCGTTCAAGGAATCGAGTGATAATTCCTTTTTCGGATCGGTGTAAACACCTCAAAGTTCCGTACTTGGATATTAGATCAAAATTTGTGTAACAAAATGACTTACGTATAAATTATGTATTTAATTTTGTTGGTTTTTCTCAGTTTACCAAATTCTCTTTAGTCACATTCTTTATTTTTTTCACATTCTTTTTATATTTTCTTTAATACTAATATTGTTTATGAATCATTTCACAAAACTATTACTTAAGTATATTATACAACTATGTAAATCTATCACTTTTAAAAACTTAAGTCCAAATCCATAATTAATGCTAGAATTCATTAATAAAACATTTTCTAGGTTATAATTTCCTTTTTAAAGAGTTATTATTTTAATTAAGAGTATAAATAGTTCATGACATAAATCTATGTTCGTCTAATACCCTTTTACATCCTAATAATATATATACACATCCCAAATTCTGATCGGTTTTATATCCGAGTGAGTTACAGTTTGTTGTAGGTTGCTATCATTTCAAATTCATAAATATAAAGTTTATTTCTGATCTAATGCTATTATAAATTTCTCCACTTTTAAATCCTTTTTATTTATAATCACAATTATAAATTTTACTTATCCAATTTCATTTACTCAAAACATTTCATAATTGTTTATCTTTTACCAAAAGTTTTCATAAATTCCTTAGCTTTGACTTTGGTGTGATTCAGAAATTTTCAACTGTCCAAAATCGTCGAGAATCCCGCTTTATATTATCAATCAGCGATTCTAAATTTATCTTTGGTATAAACACTTTTATAAATATTATTAATCAATTTATCAATTAATGATTCACATTATCTCTTTAACTTAAGAAAATTATATAGATCGAGTAACTCTAAAACAATACCAAGGAACTGGGTACAACCAATAGTATTATATATTCTCTTAACAAGAAGAGTAATACTTAAGAGAAGTGTTTACCATCCGAACACATCTCATGCCCATTTTTAGTTTATTTTCAAGCCATTCAAACTAGTTATCATAGAATATCTCTTTTTAAAATCCTTTAGAGATTACTTTTGTTTATAAAACCAATTTTATAAATTCTTTTATAAATTCATCTTATAACAATCTTCATTTAAATTGCCAAAGTTCTTTTAAATTATTTAAATTTTAAACCTTCATTCCTTTTATATTTTCCTTTTACATAATCATTTTATATTTTTTTAAATACATTTTTGTCTTATATGGACATTTCTTAAAATAATCTTATTATCAAACACCTTATACTCAAACTGTGATATTCTAATCACAAGATGTTCATATTTCACTAATTTTGATTTCTAACTATAACTTTTCTAAACATATACTTTGTAATCAAAATATTATCTTAGGTAAAATTATTTCATTTACCAATTTTTCAAAACAAAACCATATATAACATTAACAAATACGCACCAATATATAACACTCTTAACTCATTCTAGGGTATTACTAACCCGATCTATGAGTCTATACCCCACCAAAGCCAAGATTCTTGCTTAACATTTAGCTCTGGTACCAAATGTGAATCCTTGAATTTCTGTACCATTTGAGCTGACAATAAACCACATATGTCCAACTCAAATTGCACGAATAAGTAGATCTTTAAGGGGTGAAAAATAAAATAAAGACAGAACAGAATCTCACATAAATGGAATAACATATATAATATCGAAGAATATCTTTACAGCGGAAATTTTTAAAATACATATATCAGAGTCTAACCTAAATTCAGCTTGGACAGTTATAAACATTTGTCCTTACAAATGCTGACAACATGAAACAATTGTAGCGGATAATAGAATATGTCCATACATAGATGAATATCTCAAGCTTTCCTATGGAAACACCAACCATCTTCACTAAACCTGAAACTACTTGGATCTAACCTGAGTATTGAAGATACCTGGATCAGACTTGATAAACCAGCATGAGAAACTCAAATATAATGACAGTGGCATATATTAGCCTTGGAATAAAATCCTTTAAAAAGAAAGAGTATCTCATAAGACTACGCCCACACATAAACACGGACGGGTTTTTACCTTATGATAACTAAAACACTTTTATATCAAAACATTTGATATTATTTCTAATGACATACTTTTGAAAACATTGCAAATAAACTTATTAATATTAGTCGAAATTGTTACCATTATTAAATTTCGATGCTATTCATTACGCCAATACAAAACAAACCATAGGTTCTTATTGAAGAATGGATTTTCATACAAACGACAAGGTAAGGGGCCACCTTTCGACAGTACAGCTCTAGAGGAATGCACCTAGGGTCGAGATCCTCGGCGCCTAAACCAACACAAGACTGGCCTACCCCTCATGCTAGAAAGTACCGAATACGTCATCACCCCGGTCGTTACCAACCTTTAATGAGTACCCTATTCATACATTCACCACATATTTAGACATATGTAAAGTAAATCTAGAAAGATGATGACATCTCCTAATTAGAAGCGACCCACTTAGCCATGCTGCTTTTGCCCTGTTTCAGTCATTTTTGAGTGATGAGGCATGAAGCTCCGATTACATTTTCACATATCACATCATCTTTGAATGCCATGTTGCCATTTCCGTTGACTACTAATTTCCATCCACAAAAATACAAACCTTGAGCTTGTACGTCTTAAGGAGGGTGTTAAGCTAAAAGAAGTTGCCGTCCTCGCCACCAATGATGTATGTTTGTAAAAACCAATGTACGTAATCTCAGAAAATGCACTGCCAGACATCCATCCATACAAGTTCATTCGGGGACTTGAACGAAACCGAAAGTAATTTCCTCGGTCATTACTAGGGGAGAAACCCTTGTTTTTATAAGGTTTTTCATAACAAAAGGACCACTACTACAAAAAGTAAATCGATATTTTATCCTCAATTAATCAATAAGTAGTCCCTCGTTATAATTCGTCTCCATATCTCCATCTTCAATCATCTTCAATCTTCGAATGCGTAAATTGGTTCGAAGTGGTTTTCGAATAAGAATCATCCAAATCCGGCTCCTTCGAAGCCACTCATCGCTTTAAAAGATGTTAAGTTCATATGCGGATATCAATCATCAATCAATTACTTCATCATTTATTTAAATCAAATATCTTTCTTAGATATATTCTCTTCAATTTATTCCATTTTCTTTTCAAGAGTATAGGAATCATTGAGCCTTAATTATTAAATCATTTGATTTATTTAAACCTTTCTTAAATCCTGGAATAATTCCAAATCATTTTCTCTTTTAATTAGGAAAACCGTTTCAAATCATTCATTAAATCTTAATCAAATATTTCTTATATTCAAGATATAACTTTTAACTTAGGGAAAAATTCCCTAATCATTCATTAAATCTAAATCAAATATTTCTTTCATTCAAGTTATAATTTTTATGTTAGGGACAATCCCAAATCATTCATTAAATATAAATCAAAGGTTTATTTCTTAACTTCAAATAATATTCTTGCAAATCGAAGACTTTCATAACAAAGCACTACTTCCACCTTAAATATGATAAATTTCACCTCCAAGGACTGGTCGCAAGTTATCCTACATCATGAAGATCTTTTCTTTTATCTTGTAAAAACTTAAATATGGTCTTTTAGAGCATCCGGGTTTTCCTTTCGATCTATCCCCCTCCCCCCGGTCTTAAAGATAAAGAAAATGCCAGGTAAGTTCAAGGCATTGGTTGCTCCATTCCTAACCTTAGTTACACACATTATTTTACCGTTTAGCTCTCACAAGCCAGACAAATGCATTAGGCGTTTCTGCATACTCATTTTGTTATTATTCAATATTCTTCAATTATTGTTTAAGTGTTATAAACAATTCCTCTTAACCATTTATTCATAATCTTATTAAAACTTTCAAATCATCTCTAAATGACTTAATTATTCTTTTAAAATCATTCAAAAAATATTTAGGAAAGAATTATTAGTTTTAAAACTACGTTTCAAAAGTTATAAAATTCGCAGCATAAAAGTGCTGTGGAAAGTGCAATATAAGCTTATTTGATTCAAACAGCTTTTTAATATTTGAAAATTCATAATTTTCACTTCAAATCTTTTTTAAACTATTTAAATATATTTATAAAATTTATTCATATTTTTTCATAGTTAAATCGTTCATTTAAAAGGATTTCCTGTTATGGTCACTAAACTATACTAGCGCGATTTTTCTAGGAAATTGATTTGAACATATTTTGAAATATACAAGATGAAATCTTGATTTTATTTATTTATTTATTTAAACATATGAAATTTTTATAAAACATTTCTAACTCATTTTAAAACTATTTCCAAAAGGTTGAAGCATTCCATATACACCATTTCATTTTCATAAGGAAAGCGATTTACTTTGTGCTTGTCGATGTGTATTAATGTGACTTGATAACATAATTTAAAAATCATGTCAAACAATCAATACATGATGATCAAAGAATATATATGAATCCATAGTAATCATAACACGTCATCAAAGATGTTTGTGTGTGTGTGTGTCTATATATTTATATAAATAGAGATGTTAAATAGAGTTTCTCAACATAAACCAAAGCGATTAACTTCGTACCAATATTCTAATCAATCACCACTTCACTAACTCCTTCTACTCCATTCAGACACTAATAAAAAATACCCACTCCCTTTCAATAGCTTGGTCGAGGCTTGAGATGGAGGTTGACCGAAAGTATAGAGAAGAAGCGGTAGAGCTTTGAACTTGAATTCCCAAGATTTTGACCCGAAAAATAGGTTATCTTGTATCTGATTTTAGGCCCTCTAAATCTTAAAAATTCAGAATTTTTTTAAATAAAAAGTTGTTGAAAATTATATTCTCTTGAGTTTGAAAAAATGAAATTTGAATCCAAGTTGTTTTGAGGAAGATATGATAGAATGAAGAAGATGTATTGTCGGATTGACAGAAATGAAGCCCGAAAATGTATTTCAATTGAGTTTCAGGGATAGAAAACCTCAGAAATGGTAAAAGAGGTCCGCATAAAAAATTTAATCACTGGAATTTCATATGGTTTTAAGAAAAGAATTAATTTGAATAAGCTATAATCAAGTTATAATCAAAATAAAATGAGCTATTCTCTGGCTTAAAAACCGGGCCAGAGAATGCACTGGAAAGAAGTGAATTTTTGAGATGGTTATGTTTAGAATTAGACAAATTGGCCAACACGAAAGTTGTAGCCATTGGAAAAATACAAGATTTAAAAAAAATATTTTTGTATTTTGGTTCCGCTTTGAAGAAGTTAGAGCGGAGAGAAAATGAGGTAATATATGGAGAAAAGAGGAGTTTGATTTGAAGAGAATTAAAATTGATTTATTTTGAATATTTTGTAAATATTTTGACACTATTTCTTTCTTTTCTTCTTCTATTACTTGGAAGCCATTAAATAGGAGAGGAATAAGGTGAAGAAATTTGAGAAAAAGAAGAAGAAGAAATGTGAATGAAAGTGAAGAAAGAGGTGGGTATTTATGGAAAAAGAAAGAAGCGGTAATTTACCAAAACAACCTCTTACCAAATTACCAAACTAACCTTACTTCAACCTAAAGCAAACTCCACTTTTTCAAAAATTAACATCATCCTTCACATCCTTAATTTATGTCTTAGTCGCTCAAAGATTAAGTAAAGAAAAGTAATTATTTTGTTGGATTTTGATGTGATTTGGATTTGATATTTACTTTTGACTTTTCTTAAACTTACTTAGTTTTCTTAATGATGTTCTAGAAGTTTTTTAATCTTATTTAGTAAAAGTAAATATTTTTATTTATTAAAATGTGTAATATATATGTTAAAACATGTTAACAAAGGTGCAATAACGTTGCGGCAACTTAATTTGAACATAACGTTGATTTTCGACAAAACTTTTTCCGGTCGCATTTTGACATTTTTGTTAAACTATTTATTCATGGAAACCAAAATTAAAAATAAATTTATTATTATCTTTAAATAATTAAAATAGTATATTTGACTTATGAAATAATATAAAACAATATCCAATTTATTTATTAAAATATGACATCGATTTATCGATATGCTACGAAAGTTGTCAACTTTTATAGAACAAGTTTTATATATTTATCAAACCATTATAAATTAAATTAGTATTATTATTAAATGAGTTTGATATAAATTATACATATATTTAAAAATAATAATTTATCCTTTAAACAATTTTTCATGAATATTTATCCTACTTTATTGGAATCCGACTTTTGTCAATTTTATAATGGAAATCCAAAATCTTTATTCAATATCAAAAATAAGTTTGTCATTCTTGTTTATCATATAAAACTTGATTTTTTTAGTTGATATTCTAAATTTGAATATTTAAAATAATAAAATATCCCATTTTCAAATTGGTAAAATTATGGGTCGTTACACTTCTCTTCTCATATTATCCGATTAAAGCAGCGTCTGCCATTTTCCCATCTCCACTATTTTTAAAAAAAGAGAAAATATTATATATATATATATAATTGAAGAATAATAGAAAATAAAAGAGCGGAAGACAAGAAGCGAATCAATACTGCGAAAAAGTAAATTTCACTACTATAAATTTACATTCCCCTTAACCCCAAATCTCTTCTTAAATCTGTAATTCTATTGGTGTGTATATACCTTATTATATATATTATTTGGGATTAGAATGGAAAAGGAATCAAGTAAATATGTGACGATCCAGAATTTTAGATATTTGAAACCGGAATATTTAATTGATATTTTCAGATTTAGATTAGATTTTAAATCATAATTAAGAAGTGAATATGGAATTAATGGATTCTAATAAACTTTGAATAAATCGAGAAATATTTTTAGTTATATGATGTTTGAAAAAAAAGGGGTAAGATTTTTAAATGGTTGTAAGTTTACATAAAAGTAGATTTTGGAAGCATATAGACTTTTATATGTATGTAGTTTCAAAAAGAAATTACAGATACATACGTGTTTAAGGAAAAAATTGTTTAATTATTAGTTAAAATTAAATCTGTAAATGGTGATAAATTGTTTGATTAATTCAAATAATAATAAATCGTGAATTGTTTATACAAGGCTTGAAATCGTGAAGAATCATGAAGAAAACAAGCTGGTTTGGCTTGGGTTGCATAAAATCAAATGCGAGTTAATCTCACTCACATCTGGATTATCAGTTAATTTAAATAGTTAAAATTTAAGTTATTGGATTGATTACTTGAATTGATGATTTATTATCTGTCTGCATGTGATGCTATATATAGTAGTATATATATTGGAGTGATTGATATTCCCGCATTATACAGCGGATGAGACCTTATGCATCCCATATAATAGTGGATGACCCTTTGTACCGCGATGTCCCCTTTGCAGTGGGATTTGGTATTTTATTTGTTGATTAACATTTGTGGATGCAGGGAAACAGGTTGGAGGGATCTAACTGGATTCCTCAAAATATTAAAATTTATTTTCGTAGTCTGTAATATGATTGATTGATTATTTGTGATAGATATTATTAGAAATTAGAAGTATGGAATGCTATGGATTTTGCTGAACGTATTTTGGGTATTTGAAGATATCAAAAATATAAAAGATTCGATTTTGAAAAGAGATATAAAGAGAGAAATTTTAAGTAAAACAAATCAAAAGAATGAATTTGGAAAAGAAATAAAAGTTTGATTTTGAAATCCTATCAAATAAACTCCAAGTATGGAAAAAGAGATTTTTGAATAAATGAGAATAAATGAATTTGAGGACTTAAGTTCTAGTGTTAAGAATTAAAGAAATTATTTTAAATTCAAGATTTAAATTATTGGGAAGAAATAAAATGGAGAATTTTGAAATGAAGTATGAAATGGATATTTCAGATTTAAATAAGTGTTTAAATCATAATAAAAGGTTAAATCTGGAGTTTATGGATTTTGGATTTGTGTAAATCAAGAAGCAAATTAAAAGGGAATTTAATTCAGAGAATCGATTTGGAAGATCGATTAAGTATTTGAAAATGGTGATTGAAGGGGAAATGAGATTATGAAATTTATAAACGGGGTTTATAAATAAAGCGAAAAATTTATCAGTGGGTAATTTGGAAGTATAAATTCACGGTGAGAATTTATAAGGGAAGGGTGATTGGTTTAAAAATAAACAGTGGTTTATTTTTAAAGAGTGGAAAAGAATTTACGGGTTGGGACGTAAATTAAACCGAAATAAATCGAGAAGGATTTATTAATGGTTAGATGGACTATGTTGAAATGGAAAGTGTATTTTCCTGGAAAGCTAAGGATATTTTCAAAAGAAGGTCTTAAGTATAAAAATAGAAGTTTTAAAAGATGTTTTCAAAGATGTTTTTGGAGAAATATTTATTAGTTAAATTGTTTTAAAATTTTAAAGTAAATATATTTATCAAATTAATTATGGTAGTAATTATTTTTAAAGGTTAAATTAGTATTATGATTTAAAGGATAATTATAAGTATTTACACTTTATACAATAGTTTTGTTTAAAAAAGTTTTCGGCTAAAGTTTTTACTTGGAAAATTATTATAGAACTTTATGACTAATATTTTGAATAAAATGATTTAAGTAGCTTCATTTCAAACGTTTAAGTGTATATTTTTGGGTAAAGTGATTTAATTTGTTTTAAAATCTTAATTCAATAAGATTTGGCATTTTCAATAGAAATAAAACAATTGATTGGAAATTTATTCCGCGAGAAAAAAGTGATTTGAAAAATATTTCAAAGGTTTGAAGTGTAGAAAAATACCTTATGAAAATATTTTGAAATAAATAATTTGGGAATTTTTTAAGGCCTAATGGTTGTTTGTGGATGTTATTTGATGGTTAAATAACCGACTATCAATATTGGTCAATGTGCTGCTCGTTTCAAAGAGTCTGGGATCGGGATTAACTTTCCAAAAGCCACTTCGATCCGGTTTGAACATTTACGAATGAAGACCATGAAGATTATAAAGATGGTGATTCGGTTTGTCCAGACCCAGGACAACTTGTATGGATGAGTGTTACAGACCATCGTCAAGAGGACGGTGAGCATTCTAAGTGAATGTATGCTAAAAAGGTAACGCATAGCCTCAAGCCTCATCAATTGGGAATGGCTAAAACAAGGGAGGTGCAGCAAGGCTAAGTGGCTAGCAACCAATTAGGGTAAGGCCATCCCTGTCTTAGTTTCCCATTTTATTCAACTATGTGGGCAGTTGCTAATCCCAACCGTGGGGTGATCTCATTCGGACTATCCAATAAGGGGTAGATCCATTCTTGTGTTGTAGAGGATCGAGATGGATCCTTGATGCTCTGATCTAGGCCAGGTATTATGACGGACGGTACCCTAATAGCCCTGCCATTGTATGGAATCCAACCTCCAATAAGCGCCTGTACGGTTTTGATTGTGCCCAACTATGCTGGAACGTGAGATGCAAGCATTTCAGCTAGATTCTATTTTACTTTCTATAGGCACTATTATAATATCAGACGAATTTGATAAAAATGTTTTGGTTATCGTAAGGTAAAAAACCAGCATGTTTATTTGTGGCATGGTCTTACGAGATACCTTTGATTTCAAAGGATTTTGAAAACTTTAATAATCCAATTGAGTGTGTTTTCTCATGACGGTTTTCCAGATTGACTCGGGTGTTATTTTACTATATTGCTCGAGTCCGACCGAGTACTATAGGATACAAGATGGGATGCTGTGGAGCTCTGGAGCCGAGCTGGATGGCGAGACATATCACACGTACTTGATGTATATTCCACTATGTAATATAAGCTGTATAGTCAGCTTTTGTGAGGACAAGTTGATATAACTGTCCAGTATTTTTCTATTGATTGTGTTGTACTCTGATGATGAAATGTATAAATAGATATAGTTCTTTGTATAAAGATCAGTCATTTATCTATTATATATAATTCCGCTGCATTTATGAGATTCTGCTATTGTTTTCTATTTCTTCTTCTACCTCCTTCTTCTTTATCCCTAATGGTTGGTATTTCTGTCCACTTTGAGTTGATCTGATAGAAAATATCATCGGCTCAAAGGGGTACGGATTTGCGGGCTGTTACAAAATAGAAGAATTTTGGATTTGGGAGATTTGAAAAGCTTGAAATGTGAGTCAGAAATTATATAAATTATTTATAACATTAAAATTTATATCGGTGAATTTTTTTTAATTATTATTTCTATATAAGATCTTATAAGTTGCAGGCTTAAAATGAACTTATAGAAATATTGCCTACATATTCTATAAAACAAGCGATTGGAATAGGAATGTTATTTACACCATAACTTGGAAACTTGGAAACTAGTCCCTAAATTTGTTAAATTTGAATGTTAATAAATTTTAAAATTTATTATAGATTAATAGTTGGGTTGTAAAACATTAGTATTAGTTTAGAATACCCTAATTTTACTTGGAATGTGAATTTCTATGTTTTAATTTATTGGGAGCGAGGTATAATTTAATTGTATCTATTTCCATGTAATTTCCATAAATTATCCAATTTCAAATATATATATATATATATATATATATATATATATAATGTACGTCGTTTGAATTAACAAGGAATATACCAAAAAGGAAAGAGATATGTAACGTATGAATATTTTCCTATATAGTTTGCACTTTCTATTTCAATATAAGAAAAGAGGTAACTTTTTTGTATTTTCAAACGATGAAATTCTTACTTTTGGCCGATTTATGGAAAGTTATAACGGTAATCTTTTTGGAAGGATGGCTCTGATAGATTAAAACGCGAAAAGAAATATTCTGGTTTCATGATTAATAGTTAGAAATACGAATACAGACAAAGATAACCATGCTTACCATTTAAAAATAAAAAGATATTTATATAGCGTAATGTATGTTAATACCCGCACTAGTTATAATTAGATAATCTAATTATAAATAGCCTAATAAATTAGGAGGTATCGGTGGAAAAGAGATGATAACACCAATATAAATAGGGCAGTAAATGTATAATAAATAGGGAGTCACAAGAATTAAATGGGGACATAAATGCAATTAACGGGACCGATTAAAGGATTTTATATGGTATTTATAGGAAATGAAATAGGCGTAATAGGTTGAGTTAATAAAACTTACTAGAGATTGTTCAATTAGAATAATAATGATCATTTATTACAAATAGTTGACATTTATGAAATATGGTGAATAAGCGTATAAGGCTGGAACTAAATGCTATAAGGCATTATATTTTTCATAGCAGAAAATTCTACAGCCTTAATTATACGATTAGAACAAGGTTGAATTAGTGGACCTAGCCCAACATTTAAGTTTAGGATGGTTGTTTTGTTTTACGGGTTGGGATGCGAGGTCAATAAAGTTACACAGTAAAGGTCTGCCCTTTACCTAGAGGTTACCAGTAGTTGTGTATACTTACTACTGATGCGAGACATCTTCGGCCGTGCGACCCATGAGGAAGGGATATGCATTACGGATAGGTGGAGGAAAATATACTAAAGGTTTGCCTCATATTTGAAGTATTGAATGGCCCAATACTTTTAAGGAAATGAGATTTTCTTCATTTCTAATAAAGAGGTATTAAATAGCTAAAAGGGGCATTTTCTTTGACCTACATTAGATTAGTTTAAACGGGATTTCAACCGTGAGGTCGGCGGGCTATGTCTATATTGTTGTTTGACTAGTATTTAGTAGTCTAGTTGACATATAGTCTATGACCACCAGCGGCCCTAAGCGGTCGGTAGCAAAGACTTAGGTTATACCCTTATGGATTTTGCTTCCTACTAGTATAGAATCCATATGGGACATGCACAGACCTCAAGTTTAGTTAGTTAGATCTTTGGTTGTCAGAGGTAGGAGGGTTAATCCTTAGATGAGCCTTTGAGATTCACTAGTAGTACGGAGATTAATTTATGAATTATAAAGCCATATATAGGGGTTATCAGTCTCTATAGCTAGAACCGATTGTCTAGCGCTTACATTGCGAAGAGCCCACTTTAGAGTTAAGGTATCAAATGGTCGTTGGGTCTGCCTCCTCCCTATTTAAGAAATATCATATGGCCAGGTAGTAAACGTTTAGATATCTATTTATACGGGTGTTTATAGATAGTTATACCTCGGCGATGTTAGGCATATCGTACGCGCATATAGGATTGAACAGATTAGCCATAAGCAATAGACATACCACTTAAATAGAAATCAATCGGCATAAATTATATATATGGGTAAATTCTTTAATTCTCCAGTCATCAAAACATTGCTATGACCCCTTCCTCTTTACAACCCATATTGTAGATTTAGCAGGACAGGTTACCGGTGCAAGACAGGGATAATAGATGGAGAAGTCTTCTCATTCATGCTCGGTACTGACAAGGCTATTTGATATCTAAGGAATACCATTAATTCCAAAGCAGTTGCCTTCGTCACTATTTATGTTCTATTATATTTTTCTATTCCACTGTGAGTTTATATTGATCGCTCTTTAACATACTTGTACTTAATACAGGTTACCAAAACCAACGATTCGTACCCTAATGGACTTAGGTTTCGATTTAGTTAAAATTCAAGCCCGTTAAGCTACAGGTTGTTGCATTGAAATTTATATTATTGAGTTTTATTTAGATATTATGCCTATGCAAGATATATGGAGTTTAGGCTTTGGAAGATGAAATCTCGCCTACATATTCTGTAAATTAAGTAATTATAATAGGAATGGTATTTACATCCTAATCTGGAAATTTGGAAATCAATCCTTATTGTTTTTTTTAAATTTGAATGTTGATAAAGTTGTAAAAAAAATTCCAAATTTATAATTAAGTTGTAAAAATGTTAGTATTAGTTTGGATTGCCCTAATTTGACTTGGAATATGAATTTTTATGTTTCAATTTATTGATAGCAATGTATAATTTAATTGTATCAATTTCCGTATAATTTCCATAATGTGTTTGGTTCTAAAAATATGTATAAATAATGCATTTTTTGAATTAATAAGGAATATACCAAAAAGGAAAGAGATGTATAAGGTATGGATATTCTTCTCTGTAGTTTATGCTATCTATTTCCATAAAAGAAAAAAATAATTCCTTGCAATTTCAAATGGAGCAAAGTTCTCATTTTTGATAACTTATGGAAAGATAATGGCAATTCTTTTAGGAAGGATGGCTCTGATAAATTCAAACATGGACGAGAGTGTTCTAGTTTAGGAATTAATAGTTAGAAATAGGAATACATACACATATATAACCACCCTTACTGATTAAAAATAAAAATTTATATAATGTAATTTACGATAACATTCGTATTTGTTATTAGTAGCATATTAAATTATAGGATTAGGAGGTGTAGATGGAAAATAATATAGTAACTCTAAAATTGATACGACAATAAATGTGCAATTATAGGGAGTTTACAGAAATTAAATGGGGACAAAATGTAGTTAATGGGACCGATTAAATGATTTAATATGACATTTATGGGAAAATGAAATAGGCATAACAGGGTGAATTAGAACTGATAAATAAATGTTACTAGAGATTGTCCAATCAAAATAATAATGACCAATTATTATTGACAATTGACATTTATGGAATATAGTAAATAAGAATATAAGATAGGAATTAAATGTTGGAAAGCAATATTTAGATATATGGGGTTGGTTTGGTTTAGTGGGTTTAGGATGCGAAATCAGTAAAGTATATTGTAGAAGTCTGCTCTTCACTTAGAGGCAACCAGTAGTTGTGTATACTTACTATTGATGTGGGACATATCTATCCATAATACCTACGGGGAAGATATATGCATTGCAAATAGGTAGGGTAAAATATACAAAGGGTTCACCATGGATTTTAAGTATTAAATGGCCTAGTACATATAAGGAAATGAGATCTGCTTCATTTCTAATAAGAGGTATTAAGTAACTAAAAGGGGCATTTTTATTGACTTACATTAGGTTAGTCTAAACGGGATTTCTGCTGTGGAAGGTTGACGGGTTATGTTAGTATTTTTGTTGAATCGACTTTTAGTGGTAGGCTTTGGCATATAGGCTATGACCACCATCGGTCCTGAGCGATCTGTAGCAAGGACTTGGGTTATAACCCAATAGATTTCACTTCCTACTTTGTAGAATATGTATGGGATATGCACAGACCTTAAAGTTTGATTAATTGGTTGTTTGGTTATCGGAGGTGTGCTAGTTAACCCTTAGATGAGTCTTTGAGATGCGTTGGTGGTATGGTAATTAATTATAAATTATAAAGCTGTATATATGTCATTAGTCTCTGTATCTAGGATCAATTGATTAGCACTTACGTTGCGGAAGGCTCACTAAGGGGTTGATGTATTAAATGGTCGTTGGATCCGCTCCTCCCTATTTAAAAGGTATTAAGTGGTTGGGTTTTTTTGGGTAGTACATTGTTTATATATATGTATGTATGTATGTATGTATATGTATATGTATATGTGTATAAGCATATATATATATTTATATATATATATATATATATATATATCTGTGTGTGTGTAGTTATACCTTGAAGGAGGTTAGGCATATCATACATGAACATATGATTGAACGGATTAGCCGTAAATAAGTGATACAACCCACTAGATAGATTAAGAGGGATAGGCTATTGGTGCAAGACGAGAATGGTAGATGGAGAAGTCTTCTTAGTCGTGCTAGGCACTGACAATGTAATTAGACATCCAATGAATACTATTGATTCCAAGGTAGTAATCTCCGTCAGTATTTATGTTATGTCATATTTTTCTATTCTGCTGTGAGTTTATATTGATTACTCTTTGATATGCTTGTGTTTATTACAGTTTACCAAATCAACGATCTATACCGTATTGAAATTGGGTCTTGATTTATTCAAAATTCAGACACATTAAGGTGTGGGCTGTTACGTTTGGTATGAACCTAGGAATGTTGACTAGATATATGTGAAATTCATAATAAGAACCCTCAAAGGAATGAGGAATGATATCAATGTAAACTCTTGCTTGTCCTAGGGTATACTTGCATAAAAGATCAATGATAAAGAAGGGAGATACCAAAGTTTGAGAATACTATCAAGAGATTTTGACTGAAAGAAGATAGTAGTATGATGGGAGAAGAGAGTAATAATATGGCAAACATACATAAAGAATGTTGGTTGACCCAAGGTTAATGAAAGCAATATTAATTGTACCGGTTATTCCACTAAGCCAGTTTTTCGATGAGTTATTCTACACATACAATTTATCCCTCAACCGGGTGTAATAATAGATTTTTGAATCATAATTTCAAAATGTTTTTAAAAGAATGCATTCATATAGGAGGCATCGTGTGACGCCCCACCTCCATACCCACGCTAGCCAAGAACATTACGGTGTAATGCTGTCAACTAGCATGGAGAATAAGGCTGTTGAGGAGCGATCATCCGTGTAATTGCTTTGTGCGAGTACCGATATGCCAGATAAAAGTATAATCCTTTTATCTCGAAAGGAAATTCAACATACCGATGCAAACTCAAAGCTACTACATAGTGGCTATAATATCTTCGGAAACAAATATAGAAATAAACATAACACAAATCAGTCACAAATAATTCATATCACAAAGGTGGAAATAGATATGAATATTACACGTAAAAGTGTATATAAGAGTAGTGGTCAAATAAGATCCACAACATCACAAAGGAACAGATACAAGTGCAAGACAAAAATATGTATACATCAAGGAGTCTATATATCAATTGTATACAACAAAAACTACTAAATTAAAGTAGTTAGCCAAAAGATCAGATGATAGTCCGATAAGGAGTCAAGCAGAGGCACCTGTAAAATCTCAGTCTGACCCGAGTATTATTTAAGAAGAAAATAATAAACGGATCAGTCTAGCTATAATTATCAGATAAAATGAGATATAAGAAGAGATATAATAAAAAGACGTATGATAACCAAAAATGTCATACTACGACAAGTATACATTAGAAAATCCACAAGAGTCATACAATATCTCAAGAATCTCATAGCATCAAAAGAATGTCATGTTCTTTATTTAATTCACCAAGCCACAAAATGACATACATATCAATGCCAACTGAAAAAGGTGGTGAAACATAAATTCCAGAAATCATCATATAGAAATCCAGAAATCACAAGAAAAGGTTGGCCAAGACATTGATGTAGTGCAAAAGGTACATCCAATGAATCAAAAAGCAAAGACACTGATGTAGTGCAAACGATACATCCAATGGATCAAAAAGCAAAGACACTGATGTAGTGCAAACGGTACATCCAATGAATCAAAAAGCAAAGACATTGATGTAGTGCAAACGGTACATCCAATGAATCAAAAAGCAAAGACATTGGTGTAGTGCAAACGGTACATCCAATGAATCAAAACACATTAGAAGTACATGGATCGCTAGTCCATAAAGAAATGAGACGAAACTCAATGAATTGTGGTACGGACCTCCACATGGACAAAGAGACATCGCACATTGCTAGTCTAAACCATAAAATGATCATCATCGATCATCTAGAAGTGTCAATTACAATAAGCTAGTAAATATATGAGTTTAGCATCATGTCCCATAACCACTAGCTTAACTTAAATATTTGTGAACAAATTGTAGATCTCCACTAGAAATTGTCACAAGAATTTCAATCGAACAAGTCCAAGAATTAACCAACGAAGTAAACGCAAGCGTTTCATACCACTTGTTTTACTAAGTCGTTTAATGGGATTTCTCATACGAGTGAGGTAAAGGTTTGTATATACTAACAGGTTGGAAATCGGTTTGAGAAAACGAGCTATGTAATAAAATAGTGTTGAAATCATTTGAAGAAAGAGTTTTGATATTTACTACTAGTATAGAAAACCTTTATATTTTAAAGTGACAAATCATAGAAGTGATTGTAGGAACAATCGATCATAAAATTCACATTCGAAGACGTGAATAAAATCCAAAGAAATCGATAAAGAATCCATCGAAATGGATATTCAAAAATCCCTAAAAAGGAGTCATCAAAGTCATAATAAATGATAACAACAAATAGGAAACAACACGAATCGATTAAAGTTGGAAATTCAACCAAATAGGCAATATAAGCATAACTTGCAAATAGGAGCAGGTCGGTCAACCGGACTCCCTGAGTCGGTTGACCGAACCAGAGGCAGGAAGTGCACGGGTAGCAGGTCGGTCGACCGGACCCTGAGCTCGGTCGACCGGAGCCTGTAACCTGCACTTCCAAAACAGAGGCAGGAAGTGCTCGGGTAGCAGGTCGGTTGACCGGCCACTGAGTTCGGTCGGCCGAACCTGTATTCTTGCACTTCCTACCCTATTTCAAAAAGAGGTGCAAACTCCCTCAATTTGCAAACGGTCGAGCAACGACACTAAGAGTTTATGCCAATCGACTACCCAGCCATAGAAGCTCTTCGGTTCATCACCAAAACATGATCAAAACATCAAAGCTGTGATTTTTAAAGAATTGAACCCAAAATACCAAAAATTGGAACATTCACCAAAACAATCCAAACCAAAAGCAATTTCACAAGAATAAGTGTTAGGAATTCATATCTAACAATCGAAGATAAATATAAGCATAGATGTGAGATAAAAATCTCACCTTTAAACCCAAAAGCACAAGATTGAGAAGCTTGAAAACAAAAGAGGATCAACCACTCTTCAATCCCAACTCAAGAAGCTTGATTCTAAACTTAAAAGACAAATATTTCTCAAATTAGGTTTAGGAATTTTCTGAAATCAAAGAGAGAATGAGTTGGGGAAGATGAAGAGAAGGCTTACCAATGAGTTCTCTTGAATTTGGAGCTAGAAGTTGGATTAGCAAAGAAAGCTAGGGCTTAGGAATTTCCATTTCCAATCTCTTCCACCATTTTTACTTTAGAACTGAAAAGAGGAGGAAGTGAGAGTGAATGGGGAGGGCTGATTTAGTTTGGGGTATTATTATGGATAGTGGGTTGAACCCAAACCCAAAGTGAAAAAGGTCAAATTTTTGGCTAGCTCCAAACATATCGAAGTTTATACTCAAAAAGGTTGCAAACGACATTTTGAACTCAATGGAAGGGGTCTCGAGTCCCAATTCGACTGTTTGCAAAAAGTAGCTTTTCGGACAAAAATCCGACTAACGATGAAATATTTAAATAAAATATTTAAATATACAATTGATAAATATGCGGGTTGTTACACGTCGATTTAGAATCTTATGCATGCATATCATATATATTATGATACACCATGCACTTGTACACATTTGGCTGCAAAATTGATTGTACACTAATTTGTTAGATAGCTTTGGTTAGTTGTGCACTACGTCACATGATTCAAACCTTGGGGAATTTTAGGGACGAAATAGTTTTAGGTGGGCGAACGTAACAAACTTAAAATTAACAGAAAGCAATAAATAATAAGCAAGGCTTAAAAGTAATTTTTTAGCAAACATCAGAATTGGCAACGAAACTTACACCATTGCATTTGTGGTGATTTTCTGAATAATTTTCATATTTAGGGTTTTGCGATCGGAGCTCAAATGAAAAAGTTATCGACATTTGAAGTTTTTAGAACAAAAATAATTAAAAAAATGAAAATAGAAAATAAATAATGATAAATGCAGACCCTACCGGTCGATCACCTCCTTAGGCTGGTCGACATTTGCAATCGACTACCTATAGTGGAGCGATTGACATGTCCTGAAGTGACGGCTAGGGTTTGAAACTTGGCTAAACGGGCCAAATTAAGTTGTTTTAATCTAACGGTTACGTTTGGTTCGAGCGCCTATAAATACAAGCCTAACCCCTCACTTCTCTTCTCATATTTTCTGATCAAATAAGCAAAGCTCTACCATTTTCCCTTCTCCACTATTTATATTATTTATAAAATATTATATTATATTTATATAAATTAGAGAAGGGCGGAAAATAAAAGAGAAGAAGAGAACAAGCGATCAACGTTGCAGAAGAAAATATAATTTCATTATTATAAATCTATATTCCTCTTAACCACAAATCTCTTCTCAGATCTGTAATTCGAATAATGTATATGTACCTTATTATATATATATATATATATATTCTTTTGATTGGAAAGGAAAATGAGTCAAATAAATAATGAATTCAGATTTAGGACATTTGGAAAGCTTGAAAGATGAGTGGAAAATTAAATAATTTATTTATAACATTGAAATTTATATTTTTGAATTTTATTTAATTATAATGCTTATATAAGGTTTGGTGAGTTGTAGGCTTGAAAAGAACATATAAGAATGTTATTTACACCATAATCTGGAAATTTGAGAATTAGTCCCTAAGTTTGTTGAAGTTGAATATTGATAAAATTGTAGAGTTTATTCTAGATTTATAATTGGGTTGTGAAATGTTAGTGTTAGTTTAGATCGCTCTAATTTGACTTGGAATGGAAATTTCTATGCTTTATTTTATTGGGAGCAGGGTACAATTTAATTTTATCTATTTCTGTTTAATCTCTATAAATTATCCAATTCCACAAATATATAAAAAGTGTGTCATTTGAAGTAATAAGGAATATAAAAAAAAGATGTGTAAAGTATGAATATTCTTTCTCGTAGTTTGCACCATCTATTTCAATAAAAGAAAAAGTATGATTCTTTATAATGTCAAACGAGGAAAAGTCTCATTTTGGGTAATTTATGGAAAATTATAACGTAATTCTGTTTGGGAAGGGCAACTCCAATAAATTAAAATGTGGAATTAATATTCTGAAATTCCTAAGCGTGGAATTAATGTGTTAGGAATAGGAATAGATACACACAGACATATAGCCGTGCCTATTAAAAATATAAATATACTTATATAGCATAACATAAGTCAATTTTTGCATTAATTTGGACATCTACTTTTAAATAGCGTAATAAATTAGGAGACACGGATGGAAAAGAGATAGTAACTCCAAAATTTAAAAGGGTAATAAACATGCAGCTAATAGGGAATTACAAAAATTCAATGGGGATATAAATATGATTTGTAGGACTGGTTAAAGGATTTAGTAAGGCATTTATAGGGAAATAAAATAAGTGTAATAGGTTGAATTGGAACAAATAAATAAATAATATTGGATATTGTCCAATTAGAGTAATAAAGACCATTTATTATGGATAATTGACATTTATGGAATATATTAAATAAGATTATACGGTAGGATGATCATTTGGTTTAGTGGGCTGGGATGCGAGGTCAGCAGAGTTACACAACAGCAGTCTGTCGTTCACGTAGAAGCTACCAACAGTTATGTATATACTACTGATGTGGTACATCACCAACCGTAGGATCTATGGGGAAGGGATATGTATTCATGTATAGGTAGGGGAAAATATTCCAAGGGCTTGCCTTGGATTTGAATTATTAAATGGCCCGGTACTTTTAAGAAAATAGGGTCTTCTTCCTTTCTTAAAAAATGTATTAAGTAACTAAAAGGGGAATTTTTTCTTAACTTACATTAGGTTAGTCTAAATGAGATTTCAACTATGGAAGGTCGACGGGCTATGTCTGTATTGTTGTTAGGTCAGTATTTAATAGTAGGGCTGACATATGGCTTGACCACCAGCGATCATATGCGGTCGGTAGCAAGGACTCGAGTTAAGTCCTGATGGATTTACTAGTGTAAATCCGTATGGGATATGCACAGACCTCATGGTTATTTAGTTAGTTGTTTGTTTGTCAAAGATGGTCCAGTTAACCCTTAAATGAGTCTTTGAGGTGCATTAGTTATACAGTAATTACAGTATAAAGGCGCATCTATGGGTCATCGGTCATTGTGGTTAGGATCGATTAACTAGCGCTTACGTTGCAGAGGGCCTACTTCAGTGTTAAGGTATTAAATGGTGGATGGGTCCGCCTCCTCCCTATTTAAGAAGTATTAAGTGGCCAGGGTTTTGGGTAGTATGCGTTTAGATATATGCATATATAGGCATACACACACATACACACACATCGAGGAGGTTAGGCATGTCGTACGTGCATATAAGATTGAATGGATTAGCCATAAACGATAGACATAACAATCAAATATAAATCAATTGGCATAAATTAATATTACAGGTAAAGTGTGAATTATTCCAATCACCAAGATGTTGTTCTAACCCCCTCATTACCACCCACATGATAGATTTAGAGGGACAACCTACTAGTGCAAGATAGCAACGGTTGGTGGTGAAGTCTTCTTATTCGTGCTCGGCGCTGACAAGGCAATCAAATATCCAAGGACTATTATTGATTCCAAGGTAAAAGCATTAGTTAGTATTTATGTTATATTATATATTTTTTGTTCCACTCTGAGTTTACATTGATCGCTCTCCAATATACTTATGTTTGTTATGAGTTACCAAAACCAACGATCCGTACCCTAATGGATTTAGGATTCGATTTCTCATTAAGGTGGGAGTTATTACATTTGTAATCAGAGCTAAAGCAGAAATAACATGAATAATAGGACAATAATATGATGGCAGCTATCATTGTCTACTCAATTTTTTTATTTTTTAAAGTTATAGAAGACGTGTTTAATAAAATAGTTTGGTATGGCAAGTGGATGTCTAGATGCAAACATGAAAAATGTTATAAGTTTAAAATCCTACTTTTGAGAAAGTATATCTTTGATGTAGAAAGTCTATGAAAAGGGAATTCTGTTTATGGCTCCTTTTTCGAAACCAAGCAATTTTTGAATTTGATAAAAAGGGTTTCTAAGTTATATTTTCTAAGATAAAGGTTTTGAATTAGGTACTGCATGAAGTTTGAGTTTTATAAATAGTGGTGAAACCCAAAATAATTTTTGATATGGAGTAGATAGAGATGATTGCCTAGGTAAAATGGGGTAAAGGTTTGGGCTATGAATCAAATAACTACAATTGCCAGTGGGGTGGCAACAAAAGTTTATATTTCTAAGTTAAAGGTTTTGAATTAGGTACTTTATAACACCCCACGCACTTTAGTATACCCAAAGGGACACACTAAAAGGCATGGAGCATTATTGGTATAACTTAAACTAGCAGTGACTAGATCCACAAGAAAAAATATATAAACAACGAAAAAAATTATATTAATAATTTATTTAAAATAAAACCTCATAATTACGTTATAAATCAAATAAGTCGCCAAATGCCAAATACATCAAAAGTCAAAATAATCTTACGAGTCTTGCGAAATAAAATCCATAGTATCAATAATATCAGAGTATAATACATCCCTCGCAAAATGCCAGCTTAATAAAAAGAACTAAAAACTGAAACTGAAGAACAGAAATACATGTTAGAATCTCCTCCGAAGAAATATCCAAACAACTGTAGTCTATCGTCCTTGCCCCTAATTGCATATGGGGGAAAAAGGGAAAATGGAGGAGTGGGTCAGACTAAAAGTCTGGTAAATGATAGTAATTACTAGAATCTTTAAGCAAAGTAAAGCAATAGACTTTACAACAGTTCTATTATATAAAAGGAAACAAAGGAAATATAGAGAAGGAATAAGCTGGAAATAAATACGAATTAACTAGATCAACATAATTGATTAACTTTGATTGTTTGCACTTGTTTTTGATAGCTGCATAGATTAGGATGAATTCCTATTACTACCCATTGATCAGCCCGCTACTCCATAGAATATACTGTGGAACGGACGTTAAAGCTCCCAACGCAGTAGACATTGGTACCTACGAAAGGCACACACTAAGCGCTTGGAACTCATAATGATTATTGAGCACCCGAATGGAAGTCGCATGCGTAACCGCCACCATGCTCATGTTACTTGTTGTTCCACCTATTGGGTCTTCTTATTACCTCAAGCTCCAACATAAGCATGCCCCTCGTCTCACTTCAGGATTATGTGAGACACCTTATCTCACTTCAGGGTTATGTGAGACACCTCGTCTCACTTCAGGGTTATGTGAGAAATCTCGTTTCACTTCAGGGTTATGTGAAACACCGTGTCCATAGAAATAATAGGGGAAATGCTGTTGGTACTAGCCCGCCATCCAAACAATATCTAGTTGTGCCCCTTGCCCAAATCCCCATGATTTGGACTTCTACTTATTGACCATTTACTACTGTTATTAACATAAGTATGTGTCTCGTCTCACTTCAGGATTATGTGAAACACCGTGTCCATAGAAATAGAGGAATGTTATGTGGTACATGTACTGCTTTAATTCTTTGCTTATTAACTTAGATAAATTATTTAAATAAGCCTTTTCTTTTTGTTCGTACTATCTATGCTTATTAATTTATCCTAAGTCTTAAAATAAGCCTCACTCTGTTCTATTTCTTTTTATAACCTACGTTATAATCATGCTTATTACTTAACCTTGGGTCTAAGTGTAAAAATAAGCATCTTTCATCTTATATTCTTTTTAGTTATAATCATAAGTTATAACTAGGCCATTTGTCTTTAATTAGTCCAATTCCAGCATCAATATCATAATTAGGCTCAATTTTAGTCTTAATTCCATTTTTATTACAGCCTTTACAATTTACATCTTATCTTCCGCTATTTCAGTATTCTTATAATTTTAATCCATATTCGCGTTTAATCTATTCTAATCCATATGCAAAGAATAGCTAAAAGAAGTAAACTGTAAATAAATTGAAAAGCTATAATTAACAGAAATAAACTAAAATTAACTGAAAATAATAGCTAAAAGATATAGATTGAAAATAATTATAAAAACTGTAAATAAACTACTAAAAAGGTTATTCCAAAAATCGTAGTAAAACTCCAACTATTGGAAACCCTATTATTTTAAATTACTAAAAGAAATCTAAAATAATTACAATCACTCATCCGTGATCCTAAGCTCTTCCCTTTAGGTCTTCCTAGATCCACTCGGGGTTGTTAAATATTTAATTTAAAACAATTTTCTCCTTGAAAAATTATACCGCTTAGGGTCCTTCTTGAAAAGGTGAACCCAATTGGAGAAAATCTTAGAATGTGAAAAAGTGTTAGGCCTAGGGTCTTATTTATAGGGGTAGAAGTAGATCTCAGATCGTTAAATTTGGAGATTGAATATGGTGTGACCACGCCATAGGCTGAATAAGAGCCGTCGAATGGAAGCACGGAAGGACCAGATTGAGTAAAAGAATGAAATTGACTTGTACAAGGCTTGCTGAACGAACATGAACAAAAAATTCGTTCGTCCGCTCACTACGTAGGGAGGGTCGACTGCACGGTCGACCATCCCCCTTCTTAGGTCGATCGACCGGTCGACCTAGGGTGTGGTTGGGTTTACCATCTGGTCGACCTGACCTATATATTATTATTATTATTATTATTATTATTATTATTTTCATTGATTCTTATCCGATTTGTATCTTGCTCATATTAGCTCAGATTCTGACGTTCTATATATGGACATTGACTAGAAAATTACCATGGGCACAATGGAGCAACTCCTATGGATCAACTCTAATAATTTCACAAAGTTATTTTATTATTTCATTAATTAACTAATTAATTATTATGGGTTAAATTTTGGGTTGTTACATACTTCATGTGTAAAGTTTGAGTTTTATAAAGAGTGGTGAAACCCAAACCAACTTTTGATATAGAGTTGATAGGGAGGACTACCTAGGTAACATGGGATAATTGTTTAGGCTATGAATCGAATAACTACAATTGCTTGTAGGGTAGCAATAATGAATTCCCGTTGAATATAAGGAATATTGGTTTGAACTTAGGGATATTTTAGATGCATTGAAGCCATAAGAACCCTTAAAAATATGGGGAATTTTATTGAAGTACAATTTTACGAGTTTTATGGTGTATTTGCAATGGATAAGGAAAGAAAATACCAGAGTTTGAGGATACCGTTAAGGTTTTTTGATTGAGAGAGGATAGTAGCATGATTGGAGAAGAGAGTAATAAGATGGCAAAAACACATAAAGGATTCTGGTTGACTCAGGTTATAGAAGGCAAGATAGGTAGTAGGAAAGTTATTCCACGAAGCCAGTTTTCCAATGAGTTATTTCAAATGTGCATAGTTTATATTTCTTATCTACTTTGGTGTGGGAATGCATAATTTATTCCAGAATCAGGTGTAATGATGGAAGCAATGGATGGACCTTATTTATTAGAAGCAAAGGAGGCAAGTTAAGGCATGTGGATTATAGTTGAATGGTATGCTAGAAATGTCCATCTTAATTGAGTATAAAGTGATAGGGCCAACCTCATTATCACCGGTTATATTAAAGGGTAGCTTCCAACAATCGTTTTCCCTTAGGTTATTTGGATTCTAATCGCTGATTATCTCCTTTTAGTTATTGAAAAAGCGCACCATATAATATGAGACATGTTCCTATTTTATCTCTTAGGCGAGGATGGAAGTTTATAAAGTAAAATGGAAAATTAGGCTAGCAAATTCTTTAAACTCAAAAAGTTTAGGCTTTTGGAAAGAAAATAAAATTTTAGCAAGTGGAGGATAAGGAACGGTTGTTGAGAAATCATGTGTCACTATCCCTATGTCTCAAAAGCTAAAATTATAGATATGCATGTAGGCTATTTGTTGTTTTAGAGTAAAAGAAAAGGTTCCCCAATTCTTGGCTTAACTGCACAATGTTAGGGTCAATCATATGCATTAACTCACTGAATGAGTCCTGATTACATTAAGATGCGGCTTGATTTGTTTTAGGGATGGTAAGATAAACGTTTTGAAAATTTTCATTAAAATGTTTTTGAAAAATTATATTTAAATGCTTTTGAAAAATTGTTTGGATGCTTCTGAAGATTTAATTTTCAAACTATTTTGCAAATTTGACTTTCTAATTTTCTAGTGCCACATGCTTAGTGTAGGAAGGATTGATATGTTAGTGAATATGGATTTTATTATCCAACAAGGATGATAGTATACTAAACATAGATAATAACAAAGGAAGAAGCTATTCTAACTTTGGAATCTCTATTTTCATGCCTTTTCGATAGTGAAATGAAAGTTGCATTTAGGATAATTACATTTTAGTATCCAAAAATAAACCTCCTTATGTGTATTATACTTGGAAAAATTTGATAAGAATTAGGGGGAAAGAGAAAGGTTCCAAGGAAAAATGGAATAAGTATCCAAAAAGAAGGGTTGAAATTTAAAATTTTCCATACAAATTCCTTTTTCGACATAGGAGTATAAATTTAGGAAATCTAGATTTTCAAATTTTTGAATGTTAGAAATTATGTGCTAGGTTTTGGATGGTAGGGATTTTATACAAAATTGGTTGAACCATACTCCTACATGAAGGAATATGGAAATTATTGCGTGAAAACAGATTTTTGATTTTAGAAAACTCATACATATATTACTGCTAGTATATATAGAAGTTATTTGCATCATATTTCTAAAATATTTTTAAAAGTATGCATTTATATAGGAGTCGCCGATTTAGAATTATTTAACATACATATCTTATAACTTGTGATACACCATGCAATTATACACGTTTGACTGCAAAATTGGTTTTAGATTAAATGGTTGGGTAGTTTAGATGGTCGTGTGCTATGTTACATGATTCAACCCTTGGAGAATTTCGGGGATAAATTATTTTAAGGGAGGAGAATGTAACATCCCGTAAAATTGACGATAATTAATAAATAATTTATAAGGCTCTAAAAATGGAATTTGGAGTACATTGGAATTTGGTCATGAAACTTGCTATATTGTATTTGCAGTGATTTTTTGAGTAACTTTATATTTGGAGTTTGGCGATCAGAACTCAAACGAAAAAGTTATCTACGTTTGAACTCTACAATGCGGGAATAATTTAAACGGAAAAAGAAAGTAAATAATAATAAATGCGGAACCCCAACAATCGACCCCCTTAATAAGGTCGTCCGACCTCTAAAGGTCGACTACTTATAGAGGGCGTCGACTAGTCGGTGGGAGGGGGAGGGCTAAGGTTAAAGATTAGCCAAAATGATCCAGATTTAATAATTTTAATTTAATGGTTATGATTGATTCGAGCGCCTATAAATATAGCCTTAACCCCTCACCTCTCTTCTCACATCTTTTGATTAAAGCAGCGAAGCTCTGCCATTTTCCCTCCTCCACTATTTCTAAAAAATTGTAAAATATTATACATACATACATATGCATATACATATACGTGTATATATATAATCAAAGAAGGGCGGAAAATATAAGAGAAGAAGAGAAGAAGCGAACTGGTACTACGAAAAAGGTAAATTTCACATTATAAATTTATGTTCCACTTAACCCTAAATCTCTTCTCATATCTGTAACTCTAATAGTATGCATATACCTTGTTAAACATATTCTTTTGGATTAGAATGGAAAAGGAGTCAAGTAAACAGTAGAATTCAAATTTGGGAGACTTTGACAGTTTGAAAGGTAAATGGAAAATTATATATATTTTTTGCAATGTTGAAATTTATGTCATTGAGTTTTATTTAAATATTATGCCTATGCAAGATCTATTGAGTTATAGTTTAGGAGGATGGAATCTCGCCTACATATTCTGTAAGTTATATAATTGGAATAGGAAAGTTATTTACACCATAATCTAGAAATTTGGAAATCAGTCCCAAAATTTATTAAAGTTGAATGTTGATAAAGTTGTAAAGTTTATTCCAAATTTATAGTCGGTTGTAAGATATTAGTATTAGTTTAGATTGCTCTAATTTGACTTGAAATATTAATTTCTATGTTTTAATTTATTAGGAGTGGGGTACAATTTAGTTGTATATATTTCGGTGTAATCTTTATAAATTATTTAATTTCGCAAATGTATAAAAAGTGTAGTATTTGAAATAATAAGCATTATAAAAAAAAGGAAAGAGATGTGTAAAGTATGGAATCCTTGCCGTAGTTTGCACTGTCTATTTATAAAAGAAGACAACTCCTGTAATTTCAAATGAGGAAAAAGTCTCATTTTGGGTAATTTATGAAAAACTATAAGGTAATCCTCTTAGAAAGGGTAGCTTTGATAAATTAAAATGTGGAAATTAATAGGAATGTGTGTGTGTGTGTGTATATATATATATATTTGTTCCTAACACATTAATTCCTACACCTTGAAATTTTAGAATATTAATTTCCATATTTTAATTCCAAATCCAAATGCAACAACGTGCATCTTAATGGGCCTAATTTCGACTAAACCAGAACCCAAGTCCATTAGAATGTCTGAAATGAAGTGTTTATAGTATCCAATCCAAAGGTAGAAAACACCAATCTCACATACACAAGAAGAATGCTATATTCTGTAAGATGCTATGCGGTAGGATCGTGTAATGTGGAATAACGGAATAGTCTAGGTAGATAAAGTAAGTAAAAGCAAGGTAGACACCAGGATTTTATACTGGTTCGGACCTCTAGTCCTACGTCCAGTCCCTAAGCTTCACTTAGGAATTCTACTAACTAAAACCCTCTCTTAACCCGGAGGAATAGGTTTACAACTTACCCGAACAACTGAATGGGATTTCTTGCCTCAACTACCGAAGAGGACTTCAACTAATTAAAAACAATATTCGACTTGTTGTGTTCTTGTCAACACTAATGAGTCTAATGTAGTACAATGTTCCTATGATCTTATCCTCGAGAGTATGCAATGTGTTTGTGAAGATTTAGGAAATGTGAATTGCTATGAATCAAAAGAGTGTTATAAACAAAACAGAGATTCAAGCAATAGATTGGTGATTGCTTTAAAAACTTTTAGAGAATATAAAATATGTTCAAGAAAGTAGTGAGATTAAAGCATAAGAGAAATTGATAAATTTAAGATGTTAGAACCATGTATTTATATGTGTATAAGAGATGTATTTGTTGGCTAGAGATGCAAACAAGAGATGCTTCCATTTCCATTGGAGAATGGTTGCAACTCTTGGGAGGAAGAATGTGTCCTTTCAGAAAAAATTCGCAGGTTTAAATTCAGTCGACTGAGCAGGGTCTTCAGTCGACTGAAAAATGTAAAGTAAAATTTTCAAAAACAAATTCAGTCGACTGAGCAGGGTGTTTCAGTCGACTGGAACTGTGCATGTATATATATGTGTAACAGGTTCAGTCGACTGGGCATACCTGTTTAGTCGACTGAATTTTTGATTTCTGCACAGTGAATTTTTATTCGAAAATGAAATTTATGAAACGTGTACTAGTGTTTGTGCAAGACTCTTGAGGACAGATTTTAACAAAAAATCTAAACTAAGACCTATATAGAAATCATACTTATGTTTATCCTTGGTCTTTATCGTTCTTCCTTTAGCTTTGCACATATCTCTTCCTTTTTGTTGAAGCACATTGTCATTGATCAAAATATAGCGTATCAACATTCTCCCCTTTTCGATTGATGACAATACTGAATTATTTCCTCCCCCTGAATATATGTACTGTCTTTTCTACAAAACAAGGTTAGTAACATAGATTTCTCCCCCTTTGTCATCGACGAAAAGGAAGTAATAATTGCAGAAGTATATTGTCAAAACAATCACTGATATGCATGACTATAGAATGAAGCATAGAATGTAGCATAGAATGTAGCATAAATGAAACATAAAACATAGAATGTAGCATGTATGAAACATAAAAGGCTATTTATACAAGCCTTTTGATTAGTGTTTTTTTTAAAATAAAAACCATAAGAGAGTTATTCATCTTTATCCCAATCATATGAGGCTTCTCTCCCTCCCCTTTGTTCACAGATAACGGGTCCACCTGTGGGTGGTCTATAAGCTCTCCACCTTGACCACCGCTATTCCCACTTGTGCTGCTGCTTGGATTTTCTTCGGATGACGTCCATGTGAAAGTTGGTGCCGGACGCTTTCCACGGGAGGTTGAAGTAGTAGTTGAGCTCGTGCATGAGATGTCATCCCATAATTTATTGAAGAGCCCTTTAATTCTATCAATTTTGTGGTCTACTTCTTGAGGCGATTATCAAGAATTTGTTGATTTCTTGATAAAATTTCTAACGATTGATTGGTAGTAAAACTTGGTTCAATGATACGAATTTCATCATCTTGGTCGAAAGGTTCTTCATGCTGAGCTTGAGGAGGTTGTTGTGGTTCTTGATGTCTAGCTTCCCATTTGGCAAGAGATATAATGCGAGGAGGTCTATCCGGGAGTTGCATAAGGCTTATAGTCTGATGATTAATTTGATGAACCATGGTATTTTCGGACTCCGGTAATGGCGTATCGACGTTGAAGAGAAGTCGCATGCTATACTCTCCAAAATATATCTTTCGCATTTTGCCATTATTGAAAGTAAGAAATTCATCAAGAATTAATTGGACCCAATTGACTTGAATATTGCCCCAAATAGCATATAGTGCTCTATAATTGTTTAAGTATACAATTTCATATGAGCCGGTTCGAGGAGTGATTGTTCGCATAAGTGCTTTGTGGAGAAGTCTTGCTCTTGATCGTAAGGAAGTTGACTTCATATCCCGGATGTTGATGTTATCATCCAAAAATTGATGATTTATATTGTCTCGGATATGTGGATTAAATTATATTTCTTCAAGCTTCCTTCCCATGTTAGGAGATCCTAATATGTGTGTGATTCAGTCTAGGGAGAACCATACCTTTTTGCCGCACACCATACTCCAAACATTATCGTTTGGATTTCTTGGAGTTTGGTGGCCAAGGTTAAGATTTGCATTGAACAATTTGACCATAATGTGATTGATTGCATGGTCATTTCTTTTTATGTCTAAGAGAGAAGTTAAACCTGCTCAATCCGTCAAGGCTTGTATGTTATATGTTTGGAGACTTTGAAAATCAACAAAGGAGTGTTCAAATATCCGAGAATTCTTCATTTTATTCCACCATGTGACCGCCACTCCATCATAAAGCCATTGAGCAATTTGAGCGTCAATTGGCTCGGAGGAGGTTGAAGTTGAAGCCCTTGATCTTTTTGGAGCCATTTTTGTGAGAGTTTTGAGAGGGATTTTGAAAATTATGAAGATTGGGGGCTAGGGTTTTGAAGAGTAATGGGGAAGAAGTTTCTTTTTGGAATGGTAAAAGTGAAAAGTAAAGGTAGGAATTGGTGGTAAAAAGGAAAAAGTAGCCTGGAAACGACGTTCAGTTGACTGAATTGTCTGTTCAGTCGACTGAATTTTTGGCCGAAAATTTTCTGCGTTAAATTCAGTCGACTGAACAGAGTTTTTAGTCCGCTGAACTATTGTGTAATTGTTTTCTGCCTTATGTTCAGTCGACTGAGCAGTAAGGTTTAGTCGACTGAACCTTGAGTTTTTGGTGTTCTAAATTTTTAAAGCAAAAATTTCAATAAACGATTACAATTGTATAGATATATTACAATATAACAACATGATTTGGCCACCAAAATAGTCATTTCTTGGGAGATGGACTATTTTTCTTTTTGCGTTTTATTTCCTTCATTTGCCATATAATTTTTGTCCCATGAATTTGGACTATATTGAGGAGTTTTTGGCGACATCCAAGGATTCATGGGATCGACTGGTGTACGGTATGATGAAGATGGACATACGAACTAACTGGTCGAGGTAGGGGCTTAGTCACATCGTTTTTCTTTGAACTACAAAAACGTAAACCGGTTTGCTCAAGAAAGCTTAATCGTCTAGCCGTTACTTTTTGTTCAAAATATAATTCTCATTAAAGATCAATTTGTTGTTGTTGAAAGTGATGAATCTCATCAATCTTTCTTTTCATATCAGGTGAGATAAAAAGACCACGTTTAGCCTTCTTCGATTCCGGTGTATAGCCAGTTCGATAGTTTTCCCATTTATAAACCGGTTCATGCTTTGGTGTTGGCGTGTGAGTTGTTGGAAGACATTTTTGTATCGAATTTTTCAAATTTTTTAATTTTTGAAACTAACATATGTATAAACGTATATATATAGTATAAAAGTGCTAAGAAAAATGTGGTCGTAAATTAATAAGGTTTTAGAACCAATCATTGTTTCATTGGTTTTAAAAAAAAAATTGTTTAGTAATGGATGGATTAGAGACATCCTTTAATATATTATGTATTATGTAGCTGAATTGAAACATATACATTGAAAATTTTTGTTTTTGTGATTCAGTCGACTGGGCAGAGTTGTTTAGTTGACTGAGTTTTATAATTTTTATAATATTTGCTATAAAACATCTTTAAAAGAAATTATTCCTAACTCTCGTCGTAATTTTATAAAAGAGTTTTCTAATAAAGGTTTAGTAAATATATCGACAATCTGATTTTCGGTAGAAATATGTTCTAAATTTATGATTCCTTTTTCGATATTGTCACGTAGAAAATGGTGACGAATATCAATACGTTTTGTACGAGAATGATTTACCGGGTTTTTAGATAAATTTATTGTACTTGTATTATCACAAAATATTGTAGAATTTGTTAAATTTATATTAAAATCTTTAAATGTTTATTGCATATAGATGACTTGAGTAGATGCTAAAGCGGTTGATATATATTCCGCTTCACACGTGGAAAGCGAAACACAATTTTGTTTCTTACTAAACCAAGATACAAGTGATTTTCCAATGAAATGGCACGTACCACTTGTACTTTTTCTATCTGTTCGAGATCCACCAAAATCAGCATCACTAAACGATACTAATTCAAATGGACACTCTTTTGGATAGAAAATACCAAAATCTTTGGTATAGTTAAGATATCGCATAATTCGTTTTACAACTCGTAAATGTGATTCTTTAGGATTAGATTGAAAACGTGCACATAGACATACACTCATCATTATGTCTGGTCTACTAGCGGTTAAGTAAAGTAAGGAGCCTATCATACTTCTAAACAATTTTTGATCTACACTTTTGCCATTTTCATCTCGATCGAGATGAGTAGTGGTACTCATAGTAGTAGGTTTAGCAGAAGTGTTTTCCATTTCGTAACGTTTAATTAGATTAGCAAGTATTTTTCCTGGTTTATAAAAATCCCATTTGTTAATTGTTTAATTTGTAGTCCGAAAAAATAGGATAATTCTCCCATATGAGACATTTTGAACTCCTTAGTCATTATATTTGAAAATTCTTTACATAAGTTTTCATTTGTCGAACCAAATATAATATCATCTACATATATTTGAATTATTAGAATATCTTTAGTAGTATTTTTAATGAAAAGAGTTTGATCTACTTTTCCAATTTGAAATCCCGAATTTAGTAAATAACTTTTAAGTCTTTCATACCAAGCACGAGGTGCTTGTTTAAGACCATATAATGCTTTCTTTAATTTATATACATGATCCGGATAATTTTCATGTATAAATAAAGGAGGTTGTTCAACGTATACATTTTCTTTTATAAAACCATTTAAAAATGCACTTTTAACATCCATTTGATAAAGTTTAAAATTGTGAAAACATGCGAAGGCTAATAGAATACATATTGCTTTAAGTCTTGCAACTGGAGCAAAAGTTTCTTCAAAATCAATACCTTCTTCTTGATTATACCCTTGTGCTACTAGTCTAGCTTTATTCCTAGTTATATTACCTTGTTCGCTACTTTATTTTTGTAAACCCATTTTGTTCCTATAACTGATTAATTATTCGGACGGGCACTAACACTCAAACATCGTTACGTTCAAATTGATTTAATTCTTCTTGCATAGCAACAATCCAGTAATTGTCTGTTGATGCTTCTTTAGGATTTTTAGGTTCTATTGTTGAAATAAAAGCAACATGTCCCATTTGATTTAGTTAAATTCTTGTCTTAACTTGAGAATTCATTTCACCTATTATATTTTGCGCTGGGTGATCTCGTAATATTCTTGGTGGAGATCTTAGTTCATTATCACAACTTTCAAGGTTTGTATTTTCTATATTTATAAATTCTTCATCATCTTTTATACTCAAATTTTTATTAAAATTTTCATTAAAAGATATATGTAAAGTTTCTCCAATTATGTTTGTTCATTTATTAAATACTCGATATGCTTTACTTCGTTCTGAGTATCCTACGAAAATTCCTTCGTCAGCTTTTGGATCGAATTTTCCTAGTTGATCTTTTGTATTTAAAATAAAATATTTTGATCCAAATACTTTAAAATAAGATATATTTGGCTTTTTGTTATTAAATAGTTCATATGAAGTATTTTTAGTTAATGGTCTAATTGATATACGATTTAATACATAACATGCAGTAGCTACGGCTTCTGCCCAAAAATGTTTTGGTAGAAAACTTCCATTTAATAATGTTCTTTCACATTCTTGTAATGTTCTATTCTTTCTTTCTACAACTCCATTTTGTTGAGGAGTTCTAGAAAATGAAAAATTATGATTTATTCCTTTCTTTTTACAAAATGATTCAAAAGCTTCATTTTTGAATTCGCCTCCATGATCACTTCGTATATTTTTAATTTTTTTAAATCTTTAGTGTTTTGAATTCTTTTGACAAATGTTTTAAAATGCTCAAAAGTATCACTTTTATTTTTCATAAAAATAGTCCATGTATATCTTGAGAAATCATCAACTATTACAAACACATATCGATTATGATTAATGGATTGAACTTGTGTTGGTCCAAATAAATCCATATGAAGTAATTCTAGTGGTTGTAAAGTAGAAATATTTTTCTTAGATTTGAAAGATGACTTTGTTAATTTTCCTTTTTGACAATCATCACAAAGATTTTTTATTTTAAAGTTTATCTTGGGTAAACCTCTTACTAATTCATTTTTAGAAAGTTTTCTAATAGTTTTAAAATTAATATGACAAAATCTTTTATGCCATAACCAAGGATCATTATCTTTGGCTAGTAAAACATATTTGTATTATTATTAATTTTCATATTTAGAACATAAATATTCCTATCTCTATTTCCCTCAAAAACAAGATTTTGGTTTTGATAAAAAATACTACATTTATTTTCCGAAAAAGTTATTTTAAAACCTTTGTCACAAAGTTGACTTATGCTAAGTAAATTATGTTTTAGATTTTCAACTAATGAAAAATTTGTAATAAAAGGTAAATTTGATGTACCGTAATTGCTCACATCTCCTTTGCCAATGATATAGCCTTTTGAATTGTCTCTGAAGGTAACCGAGCCACCATCAATGTATGTGATGTTTGTAAGCATATCTGTCTCCGGTCATGTGTTTTGAGCAACCACTGTCTAGTATCCATTTCTTCTTTTTGAGTGGGACCTGAAAATAAATATGAAATTATTGGTACCCACCTTTTTAATAGGGTCCTAAAAGTTAGAGTTTAGGAAACCAAACCCAATTTGGTTCGGTATCCTTTTTACAAATATAGTTTTTATTATTATGGACACTATCCATAAATGTTTTAATATATTTATTCCTAATTAAAATATTGTTAGTCTTTGGAGCCCAAATTTTTATTATCTTAGTTTCTACTTTTGTTTTAATAGGTTCTCTTGATAACATTTGTTGTTTTGAATCAATATTCTTCTTAAAATTTTCATTTTACTTTTTAGGAATTTTTGACTTCTTTTTATATCCTAATCCATGTTTACTTGAAGAGGATTGAGAATTTTCTAAAATCTTAGATAAATTTTCTCTTCCTTTGTTAAAGTTAGAAACATTTTTAGTGATGTTATCTAATCTAGCTTGAAGACTATTATTTTCTAACTCAACTTGTCTAATCTTAGTTTTTAACTCATGATTTTCAGAAATAATTATATCATTCTTTGTCTTTTGAGTTTCAATTTCTTGACTTAAAAGTGATAATTGAGTTTCCGAATTTGAATGAGATTCTTGAACTTTTTCAAGTTCTTCTTCTAGAATTTTCTTTTCATCTTTTAACATATCTCTTTCAAATTCAGCTTTGTTTTGATTTTCACAAGTTCCCTTGAGTTTCTTTTTAAGATTTTTTATTGTTTTCAAAAGTTCAGTATTTACTTCAATTAAATCATCGAAAGTTAAATTACTAACCTTAGATTCTTGAGCCATAAAGCATACATTTGCTTGTTCATTGTCGCTATCATTTTCACTTTCAGATGAAGAAGAATCTGAATCGTCCCATGTTACAGAGAATGCCTTCTTTCTGAATTTCTCTCTCTTGTTTTTATTATTGAGAGCTTTCTGATTCTCCTTCTTTTGCTCTGGACAATCCTTGTGTATGTGACCTTTCTTGTGACAGCTGAAACATTCTATATTCGAGTATGTAGGTTTGTTCATGAAATTCTTATTGAATCCGTTTTTATTTCTTCTTCTATATCTTAAGAATTTCTTGAAATTTTTGGCTATAAATGCTAAATCCTCATCTTCAGATTCTGATTCTTCCTTTTCCACATGAAAAGCTACATTCTTTCTTTCTTGAGCTTGATTTTTCTTAGCTTGCATATTTACTTCATATGACATAAGATTTCCAATTAATTCCTCTTGTTTCATTGTAGATAGATCATTTGCTTCCTCAATTGCTAGTACTTTTCTCTCCCATTAATCAGTGAGTGAATTTAGAACTTTAGACACAATGTTAAAGTCCGTGTATTTTTCTCCTAATCCTATTAAGGCATGATGAATGTCATGAAATCTTGAGTACATGTCATTGATGGATTCATTTTGTCGCATTCTAAAGTTTTGGAATTGGTTCTTCAGCATGGATATCTTTGTTTGTTTGACCTTGTCTGTGCCTTCATGTATGACTCTAAGTGTTTCCCATATCTGATATGCAGTAGTACATATGCTAACACGGTTGAATTCATTTCTATCCAAGGCACAAAATAGCATATTCCTAGCTTTGGCATTTGCACTAGCTTTATTCTTCTGAGTTTGTGTCCATGTCGGATAATCGGTCGTGGGTACAACGAACTCTGCTTGAGTGGCATTCCAGGCTTCAAAACTTGTTTCTTGCATATAAATCCTCATCCTTGTGGCCCAATAGTTATAGTTTAGTCCATTGAATGGGGGGGGGGGGGTCTTTGGGTAGATTGTCCTTCCGCAAATGTAGAGCTATAGGCAGATGTTGTGCTTGTACCTGTGTTATTTTCCATATTATCAATATGTCAAATAACGGTGTTATGGTTATAGGACGGCCAAGCTCTGATACCAATTGTAAGATGCTATGCGGTAGGATCGTGTAATATGGAATAACGGAATAGTTTAGGTAGATAAAGTAAGTAAAAGCAAGGTAGACACCGGGATTTTATACTGGTTCGGACCTCTAGTCCTACGTCCAGTCCCTAAGCTTCACTTAGGAATTCTACTAACTAAAACCCTCTCTTAACCCGGAGGAATAGGTTTACAACTTACCCGAACAACTGAACGGGATTTCTTGCCTCAACTACCGAAGAGGACTTCAACTCAATTACAAACAATATTCGACTTGTTGTGTTCTTGTCAACACTAATGTGTCTAATGTACTACAATGTTCCTATGATCTTATCCTCGAGAGTATGCAATGTGTTTGTGAAGATTTAGGAAATGTGAATTGCTATGAATCAAAAGAGTGTTACAAACAAAACAGAGATTCAAGCAATAGATTGGTGATTGCTTTGAAAACTTTTAGAGAATATAAAATATGTTCAAGAAAGTAGTGAGATTAAAGCATAAGAGAAATTGATAAATTTAAGATGTTAGAACCATGTATTTATATGTGTAGAAGAGATGTAATTGTTGGCTAGAGATGCAAACAAGAGATGCTTCCATTTCCATTGGAGAATGGTTGCAACTCTTGGGAGGAAGAAGGTGTCCTTTCAGAAAAAATTCGCAGGTTTAAATTCAGTCGACTGAGCAGGGTTTTCAGTTGACTGAAAAATGTAAAGTAAAAATTTTAGGAAAAAATTCAGTCGACCGAGCAGGGTGTTTCAGTCGACTGGAACTATGCATGTTTATATATGTGTGACAGGTTCAGTCGACTGAGCGTACCTGTTCAGTCGACTGAGTTGTACATACGAGCATTAAACTCATGGCCTAAACTAGAAAAAAACAATTTTTAATTAAAAAATATTGTATATATGGTTTTATTAATTGATATATTACATCTTAAAGAAATTAAACATTCTAAAATTTTGGTTTTGTCTAATATTAATTTGGCGGCATCGAATGTTCGGTTTTAATATATTATGTTTATTTTATTTTTAATTGATGATATAAATATTTTTTAACTGGTGATAGCAACAGCGTCACTTTCATTCTGAAATCCCCTAATGGTGACCAAAATCGCCCCTTCATCCACTTTAGTCTCAATCACTGTCGATTGCTCCGCCTTGCTTCACTATTACGACCTCCGCTCTCCTTTTCGCCCCTCCCTGTTTTGATTCCACCTATGCTACCTCGTCCACTCCTCCAATCATGAAAACGAGGTTTCTTAGATCTGATGTAACCACTTCATTGACCACTTGATTCGGTAAAGTTAAGTTGCCTCTCAGCCTGATGACGAACAATTTCCCAAGTTCAGTGCTTCACGGAAGAGGGCTTTGTCCTCGTCTATCACCAGATTAAAGAAAGGGAAAATCATGGCTCGGGCAGCCCTTATAACTTCAAAATCCCTAATACTGCTCAAGATATTTTTAATACCTGTAGATTATCTCTCGTAGATGTTGCACCTGGATCTGTTGTACTCGAACCCACCGATACTATTGCTTCTAAGCAAATCAAACCTGTTAATGTATGAACACTATTTTCTAAAGAGAAAATCATTACCAAGTCTGCTGCTCTTGAGCCAGCCAAACCAGATGGCCCTGTTCCAAGTAGCAGCTCCAAACCTGATGACACAAACATATTTTCCCAGAACTCTGAAACTGTCCATGTGCCGTAAAGTAAATATGCTCCTGAGAATTAAAATTGGGCTTTATTGTTCTCTCACAAACCGAGTAATGCAGGCAGGTATGCCACCAAAAACTATAAAATTGGAAATGGTATTGTTCCCTTAGTGAATTAATCGACGTTGGGAAGTCTTTTTGGAAGGATTACCTTATTGGCTTTCTTCTAGGAAGAATTTATCTTATCATGTAGTAATTAAACACCTTCTTCGTGTGAGGAAACCCAAAGGAACAGTCAAAGTAATTTAGGACAAGGACATCTTTTATTTTGATTTCTGGTGTTTGCATGATAAAGCTAGAATTTTGGAATCACACCCTTTTATTATTTTTAACAAAGTTCTCATCATCACTAGGTAGATTCCTACCATTTATACATATTTATTGAGCTTTCCTCAAGGTATATATGGTATACTTAGGCCGGTGCAAAATGGTGGGTATAAGTGAATAATCTCTCTTTATTTTTTAAGGTTTCCTCAAGGTAAAAGATGAGATTAGGACAAGGATCACAAGCATGTGAGTTGTATATGATATAATCAATAAGGAACATAAAACATTAGTTGGAGACTTATTAGAAAAATGAAATGCTAACATTTAACATTTCTAATATTGTAAGAACATTTTCTATGTATAACTAAAACGACCAGCTTCGATAAATTTGTGCATTAAATATAATTGATAAAATTCTTATCAGTTAAGATATACCAAGGACCTGAATTAAATATTAAAAAATAAAATTAAATATGCTTACCAACAAATTTTTATATGTTGACCCAGGCAAGCGCTTTTTTATACAACCACTAAATGCATTCTAACATGGTTACTTATGAGTTTACCTGTCCAAGACTGCGTATTGCCTGTAATGAGTTTTGAACTCTAAAAGCAATATAAGGATATTGATATTTGATCCATACATAAGCATATATGGATGTTATATGCTAAATAGTCACAATTCGGAATTCATGAATCCTCGATGAAATTAGTTCACTAGAATAAGCAAGTAAACTATAGTGTGAGATCATGTATGCAATATGGTTGATTACCATAATGTCCTCATTGCATTAAACGTAACGTTGGACCAAAGGCTAATGATAAATCTAAGAATTTGATCATTAAAACGTTAGTATAATCAGTTTATGTAAAGTGCAATTTGTTTGATATTCTTAAAATTTAAGAGTCGCCAAATGTGCTTTTGTAAAGAGTTCTTTATGATATTGTAATAAGGATTTCCTTTGAATGGTTTGACTGTTTAGAAATGGAATCGAATGTATAAAAACGGATGTAATCTAAGGAACGGTTGAGATGAAGAGAGTGAATGGTCACTTTTGCTTCATAAAGAGATATTAGAAATGGAAATTGTAAAATAATGATAGATACTTAATAGTAGAATGATAAATATGATTACTATTACAAATGTATTTTCATATAGAAAATTGTTTTCTAAGATTTTATTTCTTTGAATTTAGATACTTGATGTAACGACCCGATTTTTTGACGCTTGAAAATCGACATCAATATGTCCATTGTATCAAATGCCGAACAATCGAATGCCGAAAAACCGAACCATTAGTGTTAAAGAAGAAGGAGGTAAAAGAAGAAATAGAAACAATATCATATTCTCACAATCGCAACAGAACAATATATAACAGATAAATGACTAATCTTTAAACAAAAAGAACTATATCTGTTTTTACATTACATCATCAGGGTACAACAAAATCTATAGCACACAATTAGATAGTTATATTAACCTGTCCTCACAAAACTGACTATGCAATTAACCAGACACAGCGGAATATAAATCAAATACGCGTGATACGTCTCGCCATCTAGCTCGTCTCCTGAGCTCCACAGCAGTCTATCCAGAATCTGTACTCTATAATACTAGGTCTGATCTGAGAATTATAATAAAACAATATCCGAGTCAGTCTGGAAAACCAGCGTGAGAAAACACACTCAATTGGATTATTAAAGTTTCAAAATCCTTTGAAATCAAAGGTATCTCGTAAGACCACGCCACAAATAAACATGCCGGGTTTTTACGTTAGGATAACCAAAACATTTATTATCAAATTCTCTGATATTATAGTAGTGTCTATATACAAATACTTATTCAAATAGCCGAAATTGTTACATTCATTAAATTCCAGCAATAGTAGGTTCTATAATCAAAACCGCATAGGGTACGTAGGGAGAATGTATTTCTATCAATGGCAGGGCTACTGAGGTACCGTCCGTCACAGTACATGGTCTAGATCACCGTAGAGGATCCACCCTGATCCGCTGCTACACAAGATCGGAGCTACCCCTTACTAGATTGTCCGAATAAGATCACCCCGCGGTTGGGATCAGCAACCGCCCAACATAGCCAAATAAAAAGGGACATCTAGATAGGGACGACCTTACCCTTATTGGTTGCTAGCCACTTAGCCTTGCATGCACCTCCCCTGTGTTAGTCATTCCCGGTTGACGGGGCTCGAGGCTGTGCGTTACCTTTTTAGCACATATACACTCAAAATGCTCAAAATCCACCTGACGATGTTCTGATAGCATTCGTCCATACAAGCCTGTTCCGGGTCCGAACGGAACCGAAGGCACTACTCCTACTACATCCATTTTGGAATCACCCTTAGGATTAGTAGCGATTAGCCCTTGCACTTCACTGATCCATCTTCGACTCTAAGCTCTTGTCTTCCACACGAAAACGTTCAAATCAGATCGAAAAGGTTTTCAAAAATAAATCCCGATCCTGGTCTCTTCGAAACGATCAGCGCATTGACCAATATTGATAGTCTGTTATTTAATTATCAAATAACATATACAAATAACCATCGGGCTTTAATAATTTTTCAAATTATTTATTCCAAAATAACTTCGCAAGATATTTTCCTACACTTCAACCTTTCGAAAACAGTTTTCAAATCACTTTTCTCTCGTGGAATAAATTCCACCCAATTGTTTTATTTCCACGGAAAACCACCAAGTCTAAATACCCAGATTTTTAAATAATTTAAATCACTTTATCCAAATATATATACTTTAAAATACATAATATAAAAACTATTTAAAACACCACATTTAAAATAGTTATGAAATTTTATAATAATTTATCATGTAAAACTTAAGCCAAAACTAAATTTAAAATGAAAATTATTCTATAAGTATAAGTATTAAATAATTATCTTTAAATCATAATACTAGTTAAATTTTTTAAATTAATTCACTTATGTAATTAACTTAATAAATATTTACTTTTAAAATTTTTAAAACTACTAAATGATAATTTCTTTTTTTAAACATTCTTTTAAAATCACTTTAAAAACCTCTAACTTATACTTGAAAATCTTACTTTGAAAATATACATGGCTTTTCAGGAAAATACATTTTCCATTCCAAAATAGTCCATTTAATCAGTTAATAAATCCCTCTCGATTTATCCAATTTAATTTACGCCCCAAACCTATAAATTTTCTTTTCCACACCTTTAAAAATAAAACCACTATTTATTTTTAAAACAAATTACCCATTACTTTATAAATTCCCACCGTGAATTATACTTCCAAATATGCACCGATATCTTATTTCACTTTATAAACCTGGTTTATAAATTCCATAGTCTCATCCTCCTTTTAAAGTACAGTTTCAAATACTAAATCGATTTCCAAAATTTACTCCATTCTAAAATATATTCTTTTATTATGATTTAAAATCTTATTTAAACTGAAAATACTAATTTCATACTTTTTACCAAAATTCTTCTTTATCTCTCCCAACTATTTTCAACCTTGAATTTAAAAATAAATCCCTTATTCATTTAATTAATATCACTTAAGTTTAAAAAAATTTCATTTATTACCATTCATTCGAAAATCTTTTTCCCATACTCAGAATTTATTTATTAGAATTTAAAAATCAACTTTTATTCTTTTCCAATTCCTTCTTTAATTTATCCAAACTCTCTATAATTATTTTTCTTAAAATTCCCTCTTTTATTCTCCTTTAAAAATTCAATCTTTATATTTTTGATATCTCAGTATACCCAAAATATATTCAGTCAAACCATTGCATTCAATATTTCCAATTCCCAATAAAATCAATATAATCTATCATAGAATATCGAATAAATCATATCATAGACTTATGAAATAAATTCAACACTTTTGAGGAATCCTGTTGGTTCCCTCCAATCTGTTTCTCTGCATCCACAGATGTTTGCACAATATAATAATACCAATCCCACTTCGAGGGAGATATCGCGGTATAAGGTTCACCCGCTATTATGCGGGGCGCATAGGGTCTCATCCGTTATATAATGCGGGAATCAATCACTCCAATATATATATATATATAATATATATAATATATATACTATTATATATAGTATCACATCTAAACATTTCAATCATTCAACCAATAATTTAAAATTAAATATTTAAAATTTAAATGGTAATCCAAATGAGTGATATAAGCTCACCTTTGATTTTTAATTTGCAATCTGATCCACACCGGTTTGATTCATCACGATTTAGACCTTGTACAGACATTAGATGATTTTATTAATATTCGAACTAATAAAACAATTAACTACCGTTTAAATAAATCTATTTTAATTTTAACTAATAATTTAATTTAAGCAAATAATTAAGTTTTAAACTAATTTCCCCTTTAAAATATATTGCTAACTAAAATAATTTTAAATAAGTTTATTAAATAAAGTTATCTCCATACTACAATATTTTAAATATAAACCAGTAGATTTAAAATGTGTATATCTATATTTCTTTTGAAACCGTATACTTATAAAATAATTTATAGATCGAAAAATCTACTTTTATATAACTTCAAACCTTTAAAAATTTCTGTTATATATACATATATATATATATATTTCAAATCGAAACCACAAATATACTTTTATAAAAATAAACTATAGATTTCAAAAATGAACTTACAACACTTTAAAATTCCTATTTATTTTCCCTAAACCTTACCTATATATATATTAAATTATATGTGTATATCTATATAGATACTTATATATTTATTTTCTGATTTCCTATATATATTTAAATTAAATTAAGAACAACTTAAAATTCAGAAAACTACTCAACACTTAAGATTTTCCTTTACCGTGAATAGTTTTTATATATAAATATATACATATAAATTTAAGGAAAATAATATTGATACGTTAAATACAACGCGATCGAGTCGATGAAATCTTCTCGGCAACCCAAACGAACCACACGAGACCCTGAATTTGCGCTACCCCATACTCCGCCACGAGCTACAGGGACAAAATCCATGGCCGCATTGTCCCCTTTTGGCCGCAACTACTGTCCTAACATCGATCGACCAATACCCACTACCTCGACACCGACTTTACACACTCCACGTAAAAAGTGTAACGTTTGCGATTTTTCGTTGCCGAAAAACCGAAATGTTATGGGTTTTAAAAAGAATTTAAGAAAAGAAAAAGAAAGAAGACATAGAAAATAGATAAGGTAGAAAAGATAGAGTAGAAAGTAGAACAGATATAGAATAGAAAGAAAACAGAGAATAGAAAATAGATCATTTTAAATAGAAGGAAAAGAGAATAGAAAATTTGAAAATATAGAAAAATGGAGAATAGAACGGAACAGAAAACAAGAGAACAACATCAGAATCTCACAATTCGCAGCGGAACAATATATAATAATAAATGAATAATCTTTAAACAAAGAACTATATCAGTTATTACATTACATCACATTTCATTACATCATATCATCAGAGTGTACAACAACAACAACAAACAGTGCAGCGGAAAAAGAAATACTATATAAACTAGTGAATACGCCATGCCATCCATCTTGCCTCCAACAACTCTAGAATATCCTGAATATCCTGATAAACCTAACTCTTAACTGCCCGTGTGGAAATTGGTGGGCACCCAGAGTTTAGGAAGGAAAACAATAAACTCCGAGTCAGTCATGTGACTGGTGTGAGAACTCAAAACAGTTTATTTATCTTTAAAATCAAAATAGAGGAATATTTTTAAATTCAATTCGTAATGCTTTTAAAAATGAGACTACCATAAGGCCTCCCGCACACACACACATGCAAACGCAGAATCGGAGGAGATTTCTCCTTATGATAGTCAAAGATGCTTGATACGCATTTAAAAGAACATTTGATATTATTACTAGTGTATAGTGTAGGAAAAATTCATTTCGAAAGTAGAATATAAATCTTAGCCAACATATGACCATTATCGTATGCCTACTATAGCTACCATCTAAACAGTGGTGACCACCATAAGTAAATGGCAGGTTCTACAACTAATACCGTACAAGTTTCGTATTGGGAATTGGATTTCCAACGAATGATTAGGCCAAGGAACTTCCCATTGCCACATGAGAATGCCTCTGGATGGACATCCCCGAGAACCAAACCGGATCTCTACCAACACAAGGCCGGGTTACCCCTAACTGAGTAACAACTGACCGAATATGCCATCCCCCGGTCCTTTGGGACCTTTTCACCGAGCGCTCGTAATCAATTCACACATCATAACAAAGTGTTTTCAACATGAGTAAGTATCTGGGCTCCATACCATGATACCACCCTTTTCCAGAAGGAAAAGGACACATCCTAAAGGGTGCTACCCCTCATAACCATGCCGCATCTTTCCTGTTTTGACCATTCACGGGGTGTGAGGCTCGACGAAGTCACGTCCACAAAAACATACTTTATACAAAAGCCATGCTTTGGGTCAACAAATGATCAACACAATGATCACAAGGATAGACGATCAAATAAACGATCCTATCACAAATAATCAACACAATGATCATTTCAGCATCACTCAGCATGTCACATTACCAAATTGGGAATATATCGCTGATAACCTTCAACTACATAACCTCTGAGCTCGTACGTCTCAGAGAAGGGTGTTAAGCTAAAAGAATAAATTCTCCGCCACCAACAGAAATATATTTGAAAGAAATCGGCTTTATATCTCAACTTGTAATGTCAGACATACAATCCATACAAGTCTGTTCCGGGCTCGAACAAAACCGAAGGCACTTCTTACGAAGCCCTTGCAAATCCGGGTATTCACAATCCCGATCGAATTTCCCATCACTTAAGGAATCTCTATACCAGGAGCTACCCAGTGCAGAGACAATCGATAGGTCATCCTATCGCTTTCACAAATACTCGGTCTTCTACACCGATCTTCAATGCAATTCACAACGACGTATCACATATTCGGAATGGGTTATACGACCCCATGGTCCTTTCCCGGTTAACCCGAATAGTGAGCGCTTATTCAAAAATAAGTGTGGCATTCAAATTCAAACAAATCACATCAAGTACCCATTCAAAGGGAAATATTGATAGTCGGCTATTGAACTATCAATAGATATGCACACATCACCAGATTCCAAATAATTTTCCAAATTATTTATTTTTCAAAATATCTTTACAAGATATATAATTTTCACACTTCAAAAATAAATCAATATTTATTTTTAAACAAATTCTCCTTTCCTTTATAAATTCCTTAGTGAATTTATAATCCAAAATATCTGTGAATATTCGATTTCAATTATTCATTTCAATTTATCTTCAAAAAGATAAATTCTTAAGATATTCACTTTATATCGGAAAACATTTCCATACTTACTTATTCATAAGTAATTCACAAATTTTATTTATTTTCAACACTTAGAAAATATTCAATATACTTAAATCGAAATTAAGTATATATTTCATTCTTTAAGGAAAATCATTCACTTTAACATATTTATTTGGGCCAAAACGAATGTTACGTAAAACATCGTTACGACAACCCAAAATCACTAGTATAAGGATTCGAAATTAAAATAGATATATAAATCCCAATACTATACAAAACATTTCCTTTCGGAAATCATTTACTATAACAACAGTGTTACAGTCTACTATTTCCTTTTATTTCTCGAAAACGTCTATTTCAACAATGAATGTTGAAATCTATGGTTTCGAATCTTAACACAGTTTAAAACATCATTAGATTGTTTTAAGTTCTATTTGAAACATCACATTCAAAACAATTTCTTTAACATATTATTCACTATTCAAAAACGTGAATATACTACGTTAACACATTTCATCATTTCTATATATTTCATTTTAAAGGATTATTCACAGTCAAAACGTGAATATATTTCATAAATAAATCATAACAATTTACTTATCAAAATAAGTCGTTTGTGAATTTATAAAACAACGTTTATAAATTCTATTTCTATTTATTTATAACAACTTCCTTTTATAAATTCCTTTATTAACCTATTCGATTTATAACTCAATTATAAAACAAAGGTTCATATTATAAGTTAAATACTTATAAATTTATTCGTTTGCAAAATCGTTCCTTTGAACTTCATAATTATAAATCTTATAACTTATAAGATTCAATTATTCATCCAAATATATTCTTTAATAACTTCACAAAATTTATAAATCTTACTATTTATAAATTTCACTTATAACTTGATCATTTATAATTTTATAAATTCCATTCACTTATGCAATCCATTTGCACTTCATTCAAACACTTATAAAAACTCGTTTTATAATGTCAATATTTCAATTTATAAATATCCATTTATAAATCTCTTAATATAAATCAATTTATATTACTCTTTTAAAACGTCTTTAATCTCCTTTATTATTTCACCATTTTGATTCATAAAATAATTAAATTTCATAAATCCTATATTTAAACTTTTCACAATAAAATTCTAAAATCCCGATTAAACTATTTTATAAAATTATTAGCATCGTATTCTCTAAAATCAGTTTTTAACTATATTTCTCAAAAATCATAATTTTTATAACTTTAAAAATTATAACGTTTATTTATTTAAAATAGATCAAATTCCAAACATATAGTATATTTTAAAAAAAATCACTTTATAAATTATTTTAAAATTTCAAAACTTGGTCCAATGATGCTACATACCAAATAGTCAATCACGACAACAACGATATCATATATCGATATGATAATCCATCAAATATCAAAATATCTGAAATTAAATAAAAACTGTTGAGGAATCCAGTTGGATCCCTCCAACCTGTTTCCTGCATCCACAAACATTAGCACAATACCAATTTCGCTCCAGTACGAAATTATCGCGGTATATGGGATTTAAAATATTATCCGCTTAATAGACGGCGCAATAGGGTCTCATCCGCTAAACAAAAAATGCGGGAAATCAATAACTCCAATATATACATATGCCAATATATATATATTGCTACTATATATAATACCAATTTCACTGTTTATGAAATATTCGCGGTATATGTTTTTAATAAATAACATCCGCTTACTAACGGCGTATAATGTCTATTTTAACAATCAATAGATAACAATCAACATTCAAGCATGCATTCAAATATTTTAAATCTAACTATTTAAAATAAAATCGAAACTGATTCGATTGAGTGAGAAGTTCTCACCTTGATTTTAAATTCCGTTTTAGCGATTTATTTCGAATAAAATTAAACGGACGTTTAATTTTACCCAAAATTCTCACTAACTCCAAACGACTCCAAACCAACTTCATCGCGTAGTGCTCGTCCATACGATTCCAACGCAACTAGTTTCGCGTGTTTTCGACCTCGTATGAAAAAGTTATGATATTATGAAGTTTATACGAATTTTATATATACAATTTACAACCTTTTATTTTAATTTAACCTACAACAATTCCAGGCCGCATGATCATACAACCCTCCATCATCACCGTTGCTTTCTTCTTCCCCTTCTTCATCTACAGGCCGAGCACGAACCCATCTCACGTCATCTAGGGTTAAATTTTTCGCCATTTATGCTCGACGATACTTCGATCAAATAGCGCCATGTTGAAGCCCCATCCACCACGCACGAACGCCAAGGAGCTTGTGAAGCTCGGTCAAGCCCTGATACTCGCGCACGCAAGATGAACGGCCATCTTTGGACTCGAATTCCCATTGATCCGTGAAGCCATTCGCGATCTTGACCGTTGATCTTGTAGCTCTCATCGTGCTCTATAACTTTCGTTTAGGAAGTTTGTTGTAATTGTTAATGGATTTCGAGATTTGAGAGGGGGAAGAAGATGAAATTTCGGCCATACAATTTGATGGTGGCGGCTGAAGTAATAGATTAGGGTTTTGTATATATTTTTTTTTTATTTAGAGCGAGGGCTATTTATAGAGAAAAAATCGAACACTATTCATCCGAAAATTCCGAACTCCGATTTACGCGCCGTAACCAGCGTTTCTAGGGTTTATCCCGCGTTCCGGACACAATGGAACAGGTTTCGAAAGCTAATTCGGACATCTGTGCGAGTTATGACTGTAAACGCTCAATTTAAATTAAACCGATTTAAGCGATTTTCTAGGCGTTTTAATTTGTACCGGACAAACCGTAAATCCAATTGACACGAAATTTGAAACCTTACAATAATATCACATTACGGATCCGATGAAACTAGTTTCGTCGAAATCCGAGACTTTTTGAAAAATGGCTATTTTAACTCGCCAAATTAATATTAAAAATAAATCGATGCGTTTCGAGCTGCCACGATCAAACGGTAACTCCGATCGACACGAAAATTGAAATCCGATAATAACTAACTATTACGGATCCAATGGAACTGGTTTCGTTCAATTCTGAGACTGTTCAAAAATTGACTATTTTCAATAGTCGATTAAATATTAAAATATTAAGTTTTCACAAATTAACTTTTAATTCGATTTTAAAAGTTCTAAAATATCATTCTAACCTCCATATGATAAAATAAAATTTTACAAATCATTTACAATCATATTTAACTCTAATTTCAATTATTTCCATAATTTAACATATTAAATTATCGATTTAATTATTCAATTAAATCCAATAATTCAAATAAAAATTTATTTGACTTATAAACTCACTTCTTAATATTTAAAATTAATTAAATATTAAAATTTTAATAAATTAAAATTCTGGGTCGTTACAATCTTCCCCACTTAAAAGAATTTCGTCCTCGAAATTACAAGTAAGAAAAATTACAGAAGCTATTAATTTTCCCAAAATTCATAGTTAAACTTCTTACAATAACTTACTAAGTTTTCAAATCATACTTAGTTATCTTTTCAAAAACAACTCCTATTGTTTAACTTTCAATTCCAAATCAAAGTTAAACTTTTCAAAAATTTCCAATTTCTCAAATTTTTCTAACGCCTTAAATTTTCGGAAAAATTCGCCATAGTCTCCTTTGCACGGCTCGATCCGAAAAAAAAATGACAGTATATATATATCACAAATATACATCTCATCAAGTAATGAGGCATCCCGAAGGGAAAAAGTGTAAAAGTACGGTATGTAATCCGAGATATGTACCTTATATTTTATTAGCGAGCATATACGGCTAATATAGCACGAAAGCGAGCTCCAAATGCGAAGCAAACGCGATCCGCACCTACTAATCACTCAACAAACAACATGAGAATCGTGCATATAGACAATAGTATCAATATACAATATATAGCAACATAACAACTATACATGCTAACATATGTCAACATAGCAAATGTAAACAACAACAAATGCAAACATCAACCAACTATCATCCATAACCAATAAATATTCATTCATATTCTCATTTATATTCAATGAAATGGTTTTCAATTTAATCACATTTGATTCATTAACAGTGGATGTTTCTAACATTTATTTTCAATTAGTTTATATTCACTAATTCATATTCAAGTTGGTTCACTTCCAATTCAAATTCATTTCTATTCAAGATTCACTTAACTTCCAATTGAATTTCAATTACTTTAGCTTCCAATTTCATTAACTCAATTTCATTAACACTTAATGAATTATATACAATCAATCTAACAACCATATAACAATCAATGTATATCAATTACAACCAAATTACTTTGCTTTCAATTGGTTTAATTAATTGATTTTCATTCCAATTTATTCAACTCCCAATAACATTAGATTTTTAATGAATTAACACTTATATTCATTATTTCATATCAATTATTCACATTTAATTGATTAATATTCAATCCATTCATTCAATTCAATTACAAAATCGAATTTCATTTACATATATAACTCAAGTTTATATTTATTTAATCCATTTGATTATTTACTTCGATACCAAAATCAATTCCATTCAACAACACTTAAGTTATATTCCATTTGCTTATACAATTACTCTTTTATTTAGATTATTCAAACAACTAAACAATCAATTTATATACACTTTAATAATTCTGAAAAATTATTTTCTTTATATATAAAATATATTTAGGTAAAATTATTTCATTTACCCAATTTAAAACAATACTGTGTCGAATTGTTCTATTCAAGTGTTTAGAAACCCCTTCGGCATAGTCTTGCGGACCACGCTGACGAAAGTTCATATGCCACTCAATAAACCAATCATCACAATATAAAACAATTTTTAATATTCACTAACAAATACGCTCTCATAGCTATTATTACACTCAAACTCATTCTAGAGTACTGCTGACTCTATCTCTAACGAGTAATACCCAACAGAACCATGGTTGTCGCTTAACCATAAGCTCTGATACCAAATGTAACGTTTGCGATTTTTCGTTGTCGAAAAACCGAAATGTTATGGGTTTTAAAAAGAATTTAAGAAAAGAAAAAGAAAGAAGACATAGAAAATAGATAAGGTAGAAAAGATAGAGTAGAAAATAGAACAGATATAGAATAGAAAGAAAACAGAGAATAGAAAATAGATCATTTTAAAATAGAAGGAAAAGAGAATAGAAAATTTGAAAATATAGAAAAATGGAGAATAGAACGGAACAGAAAACAAGAGAACAACATCAGAATCTCACAATTCGCAGCGGAACAACATATAATAATAAATGAATAATCTTTAAACAAAGAACTATATCAGTTATTACATTACATCACATTTCATTACATCATATCATCAGAGTGTACAACAACAACAACAAACAGTGCAGCGGAAAAAGAAATACTATATAAACTAGTGAATACGCCATGCCATCCATCTTGCCTCCAGCAACTCCAGAATATCCTGAATATCCTGATAAACCTAACTCTTAACTGCCCGTGTGGAAATTGGTGGGCACCCAGAGTTTAGGAAGGAAAACAATAAACTCCGAGTCAGTCATGTGACTGGTGTGAGAACTCAAAACAGTTTATTTATCTTTAAAATCAAAATAGAGGAATATTTTTGAATTCAATTCGTAATGCTTTTAAAAATGAGACTACCATAAGGCCTCCTGCACACACACACATGCAAACGCAGAATCGGAGTAGATTTCTCCTTATGATAGTCAAAGATGCTTGATACGCATTTAAAAGAACATTTGATATTATTACTAGTGTATAGTGTAGGAAAAATTCATTTCGAAAGTAGAATATAAATCTTAGCCAACATACGACCATTATCGTATGCCTACTATAGCTACCATCTAAACAGTGGTGACCACCATAAGTAAATGGCAGGTTCTACAACTAATACCGTACAAGTTTCGTATTGGGAATTGGATTTCCAACGAATGATCAGGCCAAGGAACTTCCCATTGCCACATGAGAATGCCTCTGGATGGACATCCCCGAGAACCAAACCGGATCTCTACCAACACAAGGCCGGGTTACCCCTAACTGAGTAACAACTGACCGAATATGCCATCCCCCGGTCCTTTGGGACCTTTTCACCGAGCGCTCGTAATCAATTCACACAATCATAACAAAGTGTTTTCAACATGAGTAAGTATCTGGGCTCCATACCATGATACCACCCTTTTCCAGAAGGAAATGGACACATCCTAAAGGGTGCTACCCCTCATAACCTTGCCGCATCTTTCCTGTTTTGACCATTCACGGGGTGTGAGGCTCGACGAAGTCACGTCCACAAAAACATACTTTATACAAAAGCCATGCTTTGGGTCAACAAATGATCAACACAATGATCACAAGGATAGACGATCAAATAAACGATCCTATCACAAATAATCAACACAATGATCATTTCAGCATCACTCAGCATGTCACATTACCAAATTGGGAATATATCGCTGATAACCTTCAACTACATAACCTCTGAGCTCGTACGTCTCAGAGAAGGGTGTTAAGCTAAAAGAATAAATTCTCCGCCACCAACAGAAATATATTTGAAAGAAATCGGCTTTATATCTCAACTTGTAATGTCAGACATACAATCCATACAAGTCTGTTCCGGGCTCGAACAAAACCGAAGGCACTTCTTACGAAGCCCTTGCAAATCCGGGTATTCACAATCCCGATCGAATTTCCCATCACTTAAGGAATCTCTATACCAGGAGTTACCCAGTGCAGAGACAATCGATAGGTCATCCTATCGCTTTCACAAATACTCGGTCTTCTACACCGATCTTCAATGCAATTCACAACGACGTATCACATATTCGGAATGGGTTATACGACCCCATGGTCCTTTCCCGGTTAACCCAAATAGTGAGCGCTTATTCAAAAATAAGTGTGGCATTCAAATTCAAACAAATCACATCAAGTACCCATTCAAAGGGAAATATTGATAGTCGGCTATTGAACTATCAATAGATATGCACACATCACCAGATTCCAAATAATTTTCCAAATTATTTATTTTCCAAAATATCTTTACAAGATATATAATTTTCACACTTCAAAAATAAATCAATATTTATTTTTAAACAAATTCTCCTTTCCTTTATAAATTCCTTAGTGAATTTATAATCCAAAATATCTGTGAATATTCGATTTCAATTATTCATTTCAATTTATCTTCAAAAAGATAAATTCTTAAGATATTCACTTTATATCGGAAAACATTTCCATACTTACTTATTCATAAGTAATTCACAAATTTTATTTATTTTCAACACTTAGAAAATATTCAATATACTTAAATCGAAATTAAGTATATATTTCATTCTTTAAGGAAAATCATTCACTTTAACATATTTATTTGGGCCAAAACGAATGTTACGTAAAACATCGTTACGACAACCCAAAATCACTAGTATAGGGATTCGAAATTAAAATAGATATATAAATCCCAATACTATACAAAACATTTCCTTTCGGAAATCATTTACTATAACAACAGTGTTACAGTCTACTATTTCCTTTTATTTCTCGAAAACGTCTATTTCAACAATGAATGTTGAAATCTATGGTTTCGAATCTTAACACAGTTTAAAACATCATTAGATTGTTTTAAGTTCTATTTGAAACATCACATTCAAAACAATTTCTTTAACATATTATTCACTATTCAAAAACGTGAATATACTACGTTAACACATTTCATCATTTCTATATATTTCATTTTAAAGGATTATTCACAGTCAAAACGTGAATATATTTCATAAATAAATCATAACAATTTACTTATCAAAATAAGTCGTTTGTGAATTTATAAAACAACGTTTATAAATTCTATTTCTATTTATTTATAACAACTTCCTTTTATAAATTCCTTTATTAACCTATTCGATTTATAACTCAATTATAAAACAAAGGTTCATATTATAAGTTAAATACTTATAAATTTATTCGTTTGCAAAATCGTTCCTTTGAACTTCATAATTATAAATCTTATAACTTATAAGATTCAATTATTCATCCAAATATATTCTTTAATAACTTCACAAAATTTATAAATCTTACTATTTATAAATTTCACTTATAACTTGATCATTTATAATTTTATAAATTCCATTCACTTATGCAATCCATTTGCACTTCATTCAAACACTTATAAAAACTCGTTTTATAATGTCAATATTTCAATTTATAAATATCCATTTATAAATCTCTTAATATAAATCAATTTATATTACTCTTTTAAAACGTCTTTAATCTCCTTTATTATTTCACCATTTTGATTCATAAAATAATTAAATTTCATAAATCCTATATTTAAACTTTTCACAATAAAATTCTAAAATCCCGATTAAACTATTTTATAAAATTATTAGCATCGTATTCTCTAAAATCAGTTTTTAACTATATTTCTCAAAAATCATAATTTTTATAACTTTAAAAATTATAACGTTTATTTATTTAAAATAGATCAAATTCCAAACATATAGTATATTTTAAAAAAAATCACTTTATAAATTATTTTAAAATTTCAAAACTTGGTCCAATGATGCTACATACCAAATAGTCAATCACGACAACAACGATATCATATATCGATATGATAATCCATCAAATATCAAAATATCTGAAATTAAATAAAAACTGTTGAGGAATCCAGTTGGATCCCTCCAACCTGTTTCCTGCATCCACAAACATTAGCACAATACCAATTTCGCTCCAGTACGAAATTATCGCGGTATATGGGATTTAAAATATTATCCGCTTAATAGACGGCGCAATAGGGTCTCATCCGCTAAACAAAAAATGCGGGAAATCAATAACTCCAATATATACATATGCCAATATATATATATTGCTACTATATATAATACCAATTTCACTGTTTATGAAATATTCGCGGTATATGTTTTTAATAAATAACATCCGCTTACTAACGGCGTATAATGTCTATTTTAACAATCAATAGATAACAATCAACATTCAAACATGCATTCAAATATTTTAAATCTAACTATTTAAAATAAAATCGAAACTGATTCGATTGAGTGAGAAGTTCTCACCTTGATTTTAAATTCCGTTTTAGCGATTTATTTCGAATAAAATTAAACGGACGTTTAATTTTACCCAAAATTCTCACTAACTCCAAACGACTCCAAACCAACTTCATCGCGTAGTGCTCGTCCATACGATTCCAACGCAACTAGTTTCGCGCGTTTTCGACCTCGTATGAAAAAGTTATGATATTATGAAGTTTATACGAATTTTATATATACAATTTACAACCTTTTATTTTAATTTAACCTACAACAATTCCAGGCCGCATGATCATACAACCCTCCATCATCACCGTTGCTTTCTTCTTCCCCTTCTTCATCTACAGGCCGAGCACGAACCCATCTCACGTCATCTAGGGTTAAATTTTTCGCCATTTATGCTCGACGATACTTCGATCAAATAGCGCCATGTTGAAGCCCCATCCACCACGCACGAACGCCAAGGAGCTTGTGAAGCTCGGTCAAGCCCTGATACTCGCGCACGCAAGATGAACGGCCATCTTTGGACTCGAATTCCCATTGATCCGTGAAGCCATTCGCGATCTTGACCGTTGATCTTGTAGCTCTCATCGTGCTCTATAACTTTCGTTTAGGAAGTTTGTTGTAATTGTTAATGGATTTCGAGATTTGAGAGGGGGAAGAAGATGAAATTTCGGCCATACAATTTGATGGTGGCGGCTGAAGTAATAGATTAGGGTTTTGTATATCTTTTTTTTTTTTAGAGTGAGGGCTATTTATAGAGAAAAAATCGAACACTATTCATCCGGAAATTCCAAACTCCGATTTACGCGCCGTAACCAGCGTTTCTAGGGTTTATCCCGCGTTCCGGACACAATGGAACAGGTTTCGAAAGCTAATTCGGACATCTGTGCGAGTTATGGCTGTAAACGCTTAATTTAAATTAAACCGATTTAAGCGATTTTCTAGGCGTTTTAATTTGTACCGGACAAACCGTAAATCCAATTGACACGAAATTTGAAACCTTACAATAATATCACATTACGGATCCGATGAAACTGGTTTCGTCGAAATCCGAGACTTTTTGAAAAATGGCTATTTTAACTCGCCAAATTAATATTAAAAATAAATCGATGCGTTTCGAGCTGCCACGATCAAACGGTAACTCCGATTGAGACGAAAATTGAAATCCGGTAATAACTAACTATTACGGATCCAATGGAACTGGTTTCGTTCAATTCTGAGACTGTTCAAAAATTGACTATTTTCACTAGTCGATTAAATATTAAAATATTAAATTTTCACACATTAACTTATAGTTCGATTTTAAAAGTTCTAAAATATCATTCTAACCTCCATATGATAAAATAAAATTTTACAAATCATTTACAATCATATTTAACTCTAATTTCAATTATTTCCATAATTTAACATATTAAATTATCGATTTAATTATTCAATTAAATCCAATAATTCAAATAAAAATTTATTTGACTTATAAATTCACTTCTTAATATTTAAAATTAATTAAATATTCAAATTTTAATAAATTAAAATTCTGGGTCGTTACAAAAAGCAACCCAATATCCTAATCGCGATCGAGCCTAGCCCATGCCCTCCAAGCACGAACCTCGAATTCCTCCCATCACATCTCGATCGCGCTCATGAGAAGAGCAGCGAACCCAAACGTTAGCAAGAATCAAGGTCGGAAGAATTGATTTTGAAAAAGAGGTTAGAAGGAGGAAGTTTTGATTTAGGTTAATTGAAGGGGGAATACTTGCGATTTTGAAGAAGAAAGGGATCCATTTTTTTCTTTTCTGAATTCGATTTTCTTAACGAAGACAGATTTTATATTTTTATTTTTCTTTTTAAAAGAAACGAAGAGAAAACACCTGTACGCGATTTAAAGAGGCAGTGTAACACGTATTATAAGGGAGGAAATGTCTTTAATCGTGAAAACATTATTCTGAATATACAATATATATCAAATTTAAATTCAAATTTTAAATCGTCTCGATAAATGCAACTCAAAATCTTGACCTCCTATTGAGGCATACCGCTAGGCGTTTATAATGTTATACCCCTATTATGAACACGATGGAAAAGGTTTCGAGGCATAACTCGATAGTTTGGAGAAGATAGCTTTTGGACCCGGTTATTAAATTGAATTTCGATATAAATTTCAGCGCGTTTACATACGTACGGTCACATGACAATTCCAAACACTCTGAACTTTAAAATCCGATAATAATACACTATTATGGATTCAATGGAACTGGTTTCATCGAATTACGAGACTGTGTCCCGAAAGGCTATTTTAAATATCGATTTAAACGATATATTTTTAAAACTGAACAAATCATTTCAAAATTCAATTTTAACACTTCTATTATCTTTGATATTATAAATATAAATTTTCCAAGCCTTTGAAATATTTTTAGCCAGCTTAAAAACCAAGATTCACTATTTTAACCAATTTCCAATTATTAAATTCAACAATTTAAGCCAAATAAACAGTTATATTTGAAATTCAAGTTAAACTAACTTTCAAATATTTAAAATCAATTAAATATTTCAATTTCAAATATCCCAAAATTCGTGGCCGTCACATTCCTCCCCCTTAAAAGAATTTCGTCCCCGAAATTACCGGTTAAGAAGAATGGTCCATAACCCCTTCACCATTTTTCCAATCCAAATAGTTTTTGACAACTTCCCAAAACCCAACAATTTCAACTTTCCAAAACAATTTTTGACATAATCACTTATACTAATTCCCATCCATAGGTTCCAAACAATATTACTTACACAACCATTTCAAATTTTAATTTAAAACCAATTTTAGATTATCAAAATTTCTTTAAAATTTTTCTAACTCCTTAAATTTTTGAAAAAAATCACCAGTGTTTCCTTTACGCGGCTAGCTTGGAACAACTACAAAATGCCTCTATGAGCCTCCAAATTCAAAAGAAAACAAAAATCCAAGTGGCTAGATCGGAAAATCATCAAATTTCATACAAAAATTTAAATACATACCTTTTTGTTGAGCAATTCAATTCATCTTCGGAAATAAAAAATCCCAATTTCCTTTTGCTTTTTAAACTCCTGTTTCCTACTAAGCAGTCATACCCAATCCAGAGTTCAAAATTATTTTATTCATTCCCTTTCAAAATTTTCAAAATTTCCTTTACTTAAGCTGTCCAATGTACATATATCCTCTATACGCAATATCAAATTCGGTCGCTCAGTCGATCACACAATTTCACTTCCGAACTAGTATCGTCCACCCGACTTCCTAGTGTGGACTCAGATTTGGCTTCTTGATCAGAAACCGTCATTCTCCGTCAGAACTAATCAAAAATCCATATCCAGGGTTTGCCGTCAGAAATTGAGTGAAAAATCCCAACTCGGATCGATTTAACTATCTCGAAATTCTGTGCTCGAAACAGGATCAAATCACTATAAGAATAAAATAGTATATGTACGTCCTACGTATTTATTCCAATTGATTATTAGCTAAATCAATTTTCCTTTTATTCACAATTATTTTGATTTCCATACACTTATTCACAAATATCCCATTTCACAACTTTACTTTAACCCTTATTAATGTTAACTTAGAATATTTTTCCAATACCAATTTTTTACTTGGTATATTTCTATATTCCGATTTTACTTAAAAATTTACCATCCAGTTCTTAAGTTCAAGATAAAATTTTACACTTAAATATTTATTTCCACTTCACTACTGAAGTTATATATCCATTTCCATTCAACTTTGCATTTTCAATTCCATTTGAATTCAATTTACCTTCCGATTTCAAATATTGAATTCTATTCGCCTTATCCTAATCCATATTTAACTAACCATTCCTTTAATTAGTTCCACGTACTAATTTATTATAAATCTCAAACAATATTTTTTAATTTCCAAACTTTTATTATTCTAGTTCACTTCGGATCAATTCTACAACTTTACTTTACACAATTTTTAAATTAAATATTATCTCAATATTCAACTTCAATTAATTTGCTTAGCTATTTGAATTAGTTAGTTTACTTAAAAAATTTATTTTGAATCCTTTATTTTATTTAGTTCAACTTGACTAATTCCATTTCACTTACAAATGTAAATTCATTTGTTTATTGATAAATTTATTTCTAACTTACTAAATTTTATTACAATGACCATTTCATTTGCCTACTTAGAGCAAAATTTACTTTTATTTAGCTTGATTTAGTTAAATTTCATATCCATTTAAATTTTCTAAACTTCCATAAGTTTTTCCAACTTATTTAAATTCCCTTCACTATTCTCTTTAAACTTACTTCATTTAATGGTTCTACTTTTCCAACTTATTTCTTTGTGATACTCATTTTAATTTAACTCTTCTTAAACTAAATTTTATTCTAAACAAATTTCAAATTTTTATAAGTTATCAAACTTATTTTCATTCCGTAAACATTTTAAACAAAATTTCAGAGTTTTTTATACAATTACTCAACATTTCAAAAATTATGTTTGAAATCAATTTTATACGTAATTCATTGGCATATCAAATTATCCTTTGAATTTCAAAACCAAATCCAGTTTTGCAAACAACTCTAATTTAAAATAATTTGGCAGCAGTTCCTCTCTTGGAAACTCGAAAATGAACATCGATGATGCTGCAGTCATCTCCGAAGTTATCTTCTAGTGACCAAAGCGAGTTCAATGCTTAAAAACCCTTTTCAAATATTTTTAAATTCCAAATCTCATCAGATCTCATATCCAATTCAAAAATATTTTCCAAATAATATCGCTGTTATTTCTCCAAAACCTTTGAAAATCATTTCCAAACTCAAAGGGAATTAAATTTTCAAATTCCAAATCCTTTAAACTCATATTCAAACATTACTCTGGAATTTTATCTCATTTTAATTGTAAATCACATTATAATTCACATTTATAAATTTCATTTGTTAAATGAATTTATCTCCAAATCTTTGGTTATACCTCCTTATTTCAATAACCATAACAACAACGATAATAATTTAATATTATCACTTCCTAACAACTAAGCTACCACATACTATAACAATTTACAAAAATTATTTCTTTTATATACAAAAATAATTTGGCCAAAATTATTTCATTTACCCACTTTTAAAAACAATACCGTATCGATTTTCCTAGTTTAAGAGTTTATAAATCCATATCCATGCAGTTGGTCATACTGCACCGACCAGAATTTATAAACACTCAACCGATAAGTCAACATAATATAAAACAATTTATATTCAAAAATAAATACGCGCTCATATCTATTAATACAATCAAACTCATTTTAGAGTACTACGAATTCTATTTCTAATGAGTAATCCCCACCAGAGCCAAGGTTCTCGTTTAACCTTCAGCTCTGATACCAACATGTAACGACTCGATTTTTCGACGTTCGAAAATCAACATCAATATGTCCACTATATCAAATGCCGAATAATCGAATGCCGGAATACCGAACCATTAGGGTTAAAGAAGCAGGAGGTAGAAGAAGAAATAGAAACAATATCAAAATCTCACAATCGTAGCGGAACAATATATAATAGATATATGACTAATCTTTAAACAAAAAGAACTATATTTGTTTATACATTACATCATCAGAGTACAACAAAATCTATAGCACACAATTGGATATTTATATTAACCTATCCTCGCAAAACCATTACGTAGTTAATCAGACACAGCGGGATATACATCAAATACGTGTGATACGTCTCGCCATCCAGCTCATCTCTTGAGCTCCACAGCAGTCCATCCAGAATTTGTACTCGATAATACTCGATCTGACGCGAGAATTATAATAAAACAATACCCGAGTCAGTTTGGAAAACCAGCGTGAGAAAACACACTCAATTAGATTAAAGTTTCAAAATCCTTTGAAATCAAAGGTATCTCGTAAGGCCAAGCCATAAATAAACATGTCGGGTTTTTACCTTATGATAACAAAAACATTTCTTATCAAACCTATGATATGATAGTGTACAAATACTTATTCAATTTGCCAAAATTGTTACATTCATTAAATTCCAGCAATATTGGGTTCTACAATCAAAACCATAAAGGGCACGTAGGGAGAATGTATTTCATCAGGGGCAGGGCAACTGGGGTACCGCCCGTCACAGTACGTGGTCTAGATCACCGTACCGAGGATCCACCCTGATCCCCTGCTATATAAAACAGGAGCTACCCCTTACTGGATAGTCCGAATAAGATCACCCCACAGTTGGAATCAGCAACCGCCCACACAGCCGAATAAAAAGAGATATCTAGATAGGGATGACCTTACCCTAATTGGTTGCTAGCCACTTAGCCTTGCGTGCACCTCCCCTACTTTAGCCATTTCCGGTTGATGTGGCTCGAGGCTATATGTTACCTTTTTAGCACACATACACTTAGAATGCTCATCGTCAACCTGACGAGTTTTGATAACATTCGTCCATACAAGTCTGTTTCAGGTCCGAACGAAACCGAAGACACTACTCCTACTACATCCATTTTGGAATCACCCTCAGGATTAGTAGCGATTAGCCCTTGCACTTCACTGCACCACCTTTGACTCCAAGCTCTTGTCTTCCTTACGAAAACGTTCGAACCAGATCGAAGTGGTTTTCGAAAAATAAATACCGATCCCGGTCTCTTCGAAACGATCAGCGCATTGGCCAATATTGATAATCTATTATTTAACTATCAAATAACATCCACAAACAACCATCGGGCTTTAATAATTTTCCAAATTATTTATTCCAAAATATCTTCGCAAGATATTTTCCTACACTTCAACCTTTTGAAAACAGTTTTCAAATCACTTTTCTCTCGCGAAATAAATTCCACCCAACTTTTTTATTTCCACTGAAAACCACCAAGTCTAAATACTTAGATTTTTAAATAATTTAAACTGCTTTATCCAAATATATATACTTTTAAATACTTAATAAAAAAACTATTTAAAACACCTTATTTAAAATACTTGTTATGAAATTTTATAATAATTTATTATGTAAAACTTAAGCCAAAACTAAATTTGAAAATTATTCTACAAGATATAAATATTAAATAATTATCTTTAACACACTAGTTAAAACTTTTAAAATAATTTTCTTAAATAAATTACTTATATAATTAACTTAATAAATATTTAATTTTAAAAATTTTAAAACCACTAAATAATAATTTTTTTAAACATTCTTTTAAAACCACTTTAAAAAACTCTAACTTATACTTGAAAATCTTACTTTGAAAATATACTTGGCTTTTCAGAAAAATACACTTTCCATTTCAAAATAGTCCATTTAATTGGTTAATAAATCCCTCTCGAATCAAACCCGTAAATTTTCTTTTCCATACCTCTAAAAATAAAGCCGCTATTTATTTTTAAAACAAATTACCCACTCCTTTATAAATTCCCACCGTGAATTTATACTTCCGAATAACCCCTGGTATCTTATCTCACTTTATAAACCCAGTTTATAAATTCCATAGTCTCATCCTCCTTTTAAAGTACATATTCAAATACTAAATCAATTTCAAAATTGATTTTTAAAATTTACACCATTTTAAAATAAATTCTTTTATTATGATTTAAAATTTTATTTAAACCGAAAATACCAATTTCATACTTTTTACCAAAATTCTTCTTTATCTCTCCCAACTATTTTAAACCTTGAATTTAAAAATAAATCCCTTATTCCTTTAAATAATATCACTTAAGTTTTAAATTTATTCCCATTCATTCAAAAATCTTTTTCCCATTTTTGGAATTTATTTATTAGAATTTAAAAATCAACTTTTATTCTTTTCCAACTCATTCTTTAATTTATCCAAACCCTCTATAATTATTTTTCTTAAAATTCCCTCTTTTATTTTCCTTTAAAAAGTCAACCTTTATATTTTTGATATCACAGTATATCCAAAATATATTGGGTCAAACCATGACATTCAATATTTCCAATTCCTAATAAAATCGATATAATCTATCACAGGTTATCGAATAAATCATATCACAGACTTATGAAATAAATTCAACACTTTTGAAGAATCTAGTTGGATCCTTTCAACCTGTTAACCTGCATCCACAGATGCTAGCACAATATAATATACCAATCCCACTTTGAGGGGGATATCGCGGTATAAGGGTCATCCGCTATTATGTAGGGCACATAGGGTCTCATCCGCTATATAGTGCGGGAATAAATCACTCCAATACACACACACACACATACTATTATATACAGTATCACATCTGGACAATTTATTCATTCAACCAATAATTTTAATTTAACTATTTAAAATTTAAATGGTAATCCAAATGAGTGAGATTAACTCAGCTTCGATTTTTAATTTGCAATCCGATTCACACCGGCTTGATTCATCACGATTAAACCTTGTATAGACACTAGATGATTTTATTAATATTCAAACTAATAAAACAATTAATTACCGTTTAAATAAATCTATTTTAATTTTAACTAATAATTTAATTTAAACAAATAATTAGATTTTAAACTAATTTCCCCTTCAAAATCTTTTGGTAACTAAAATAATTTTAAATAAGTTTATTAAATAAAGTTATCTCCATACTACATTATTTTAATAATAAACCAGTAGATATAAAATGTGTATATCTACTTTTCTTTTGAAACTATATACTTAAAAAAATAATTTATAGATCAAGAAATCTACTTTCATACAACTTCAAACTTTAAAAATTTCTGTTATACATACATACGTACATATATATATATATATATATATATTTCAAATCGAAACCACAAATATACTTTTATAAAAATAAACTATTCAAAAATGAACTTCCAGCACTATAAAATTCTTATTTATTTTCCCAAAAACTTGCCTATATATATATTAAATTATATGTGTGTGTATATATATAGATACATATATATTTACTTTCTGATTTCCTATATACATTAAATTAAATTAAGGTCAACTTAAAATTCAGAAAACTACTCAACATTTAAGATTTTCCTTTACTGTGAATAATTTCTGTATATAAATATATACATATAAATTTAAGGAAAATAATAATAATAATACCTTAAACACAATGCGATCGAACCGATCAAATCTTCTCGACGACCCAAACGAACTACATGAGACCCTGAATTTGCGCTACCCCATACTCCGTCGCGAGCTACAGGGACAAAATCCATAGCCGCACTATCCCCCTCTAGCCACAACTACAGCCCTAACATTGATCGACCAATACCCACTACCTCGACACTGACTTCACACACTCCACGCAAAAAGCAACTCAACATCCTAACCGCGATCGAGCCTAGCCCACGCCTTCCAAGCACGAGCCTCGAATTCCTCCCATCACATCTCGATCGCGCTCATGGGAAGAGTAGCGAACCCAAACGTTAGCAAGAATCAAGGTCGGAAGAATTGATTTTGAAAAAGAGGGTAGAAGTGGGAGGTTTTGATTTAGATTAATTGAATGGGGAATACTCGGGTTTTGAAGAAGAAAAGAAAGCCATTTTTTTCCGAATTCAATTTTCTTTCTTTTGATTTTCTTAACGAAGATAAATTTATATTTATATTTTTCTTTTTAAAAGAAACGAAGAGTGAACACCTGTACGCGATTTAAAGAGGCGGTGGAACACATATTATAAGGGAGGAAACATGTTTAATTGTGAAAACATTATTCTGAATATAAAATATATATCAAATTTAAATTCAAATTTTAAATCGTCTCGATAAATGCAACTCAAAACCTTGACCTCCTATTGAGGCGTGCCGCTAGGCCTTTATAATGTTATACCCCTATTACGAATACAATGGAAAAGGTTTCGAGGCCTAACTTAATAGCTTTTGGAGCTAGTTATTAAATTAAATTTCAACGCGTTTATATACTGTACGGCCACACGACAATTCCAAACACTCCGAAATTTGAAATTCGATAATAATACACTATTACGTATTCAATGGAACTGGTTTCGTCGAATTCTATGACTATGCCCCGGAAGGCTATTTTAAATATCAATTTAAGCGATATATTTTAAAACTGAACAAATCACCTTAAAGTTCAATTTTAACACTTTTATTATCTTCAGTATTATAAATATAAATTTTCCAAGCCTTTGAAATATTTTTAACCAGCTTAAAAACCAAGATTCACTATTTTAACCAATTTTCAATTATTAAATTCAATAATTTAATTGCCAAATAAACAGTGATATTTAAAATTCAAGTTAAACTAACTTTCAAATATTTCAAATCAATTAAATATTTCAATTATCTAGAAATTCCGGGTCGTCACACTTGATCTGCAAATTCTTGAATGAAAAGCAGTTATAGCAAATGAGTAGCAAATGTTAAGTGAATAAATGGAGATTTATATTTCATATGCTATTATAGTAATGGCAAAAATAGTGGGAGCATCCCATATAATAGTGATTAATTGCCTCAAGTTACAAAAATTATTTTTGTAAAACGTACCAAAATTATTTATGAAATAATTATTATTTTTCAGTATTGAATGAAAAATAAACAAAGTTTTATTTCAGTATGAATATTATGATTATTCATCATAAAATAAAACCATAGTACTGTTATTTATAATGCATTAGAAAATACAAGGTTATCTAAATTTATTTACATTTATTTTGGAATTATGGACGATGTCACGATTTAGAGAAATAATTCTTTTGATTATACGCTTAATATGATACTAGTCAATTATATCTCAAACGATTAAGGGCAAAACACCTATTTAGTGGGAACATGATAAGAGTTGATAAACTCTTCAAATTGATACATACGTGCAATCACAAGTCCATTAGTACCAAGTGGTTCCACATACTTCATTATATTCACCAATAAGTTATCACCGACATGGACATGGGTGATACACATGTAGTATGTTTATGATAAGCTCATGGAGTATAAAACATTAGTAAATAAAATAACGTGCTAAAAATGATTCGGTTTGATCGAATATGTAAGTATAACAAATAGGGTTCGGAACGTACCTAAAATTAATAAAGATTCATTGAATGTGACGCCCCACCTCTATACTCACGCTAGCCAAGGACACTACGAATAATGCCGTCAACTAGCACGAAGAATAAGGCTGCTGAGGAGAGACCATCCGTGTAATTGCTTTGTGCGAGCACCGATATGTCAAATAGTATAACATGCATTTCATTTAAAGAGGAAATCCGACATACCGAAACAAACTCAAAGCTACTACACAGTGGTTATACGGTCTTCAGAAACAAATATAGAAGTAAGCATAACACAAATCAGTCATAGACGTTCATATCACAAAGGCGGAAACATATATGAATATAACACATATAAGTGTACATCAGAGTAGTGGTTGAATAAGATCCACAATATCACAAAATAATAGATACAAGTGCTACACCAAAGAGTATGTATACATCAAGGAGTCTCTATCTCAAATGTATAACAACAAAAACTACAAATCTAATGTAGTTAGACATAAGTCAGATAATAATGATCCCAAATAAGGAGCCAAGCAGAAGCACCTGTAACATCTCGGTCTGACCCAAGTATTATTTACTAAGAAAATAATAAACGGATCCGTCTAGCTATAAATATCAGATAAAAATAAGATAGGACTAGAGATATGACAAAAACTTATGATAACAATAATGCCATAATGTGATAAGTATGCATTTGAAAATCAACCAGAGATTATTCAATATCACAAGAATCTTCTCATAGATCAAAAAGAAAACCATATTCTTTATTTTTATTCACCAAGCCACAAATATTGGCAAACATCTCAATGCCAATCGTAAAAGTTGTTGAAATACAAATTCACCAATGCACAAATATTGATAAACTCATCAATGTAAATCACTAAAACTAGTGAGGCACAAATTCTAGAAATCCAGAAATCACAAGAGGGGGAGGCCTATCACAAAACGGGAGTATGAAAACTCGCCAACACGTGTATCAAAAAACGGAACGCTATTCCATGGTTGCTAACCATTAATTTTGAGCCGAGGCTCCACAAACGGCCTGAAGACCATGGTCGCCATCCCACCAATTTTGACTCGAAGCTCCCCAGAAATGGGGTTTAGTCTCCCTCACAGACAAAGAGACATCGCATATTGCTAGTCTAAACCACAAAATGATCATCATCGATCATGAAGAAGTGTCAATTACACTAAGCTAGTAAATAAATGAATTTAGCTTCATGTCCTACAACCACTAGCTTAACATAAATACTTACAAACAAATTGTAGATTCCCACTCACGAATAGTCACAAAAGTTTCAATTGAACAAGTCCAAAAATTAACCGACGAAGTAAAAGTAAACGTTTCATACCACTTGTTTTACTAAGCCGTTTAATTAAATTTCTCAAACGAATGAAGTAAAGGTTTGTATATATACTAATAGATGGGAAAACGGTCTTACAAGAGAACTTTGTATCAAAAATAGAGTTGAAATCATCTTTGTGAAAGGATTTGAATATTTACTATTAGTATTGAAACCTTTGCATTTTAAAGTGACAAGCCACAGAAATGATTGTATAAACAATCAATCACCAAAAATTCACATATGAAGGCGTGAATTAAACCCAGTGAAATCGATACCAAACCCATCAAAATGGATATTCCCAAAAATCCAAAGAAAGAAGCCATCAAAGTCGATAATAGTGATAACAACTAGTCGGATCGAACAAAAATCGATTAACATTGGAGTTTTACTCAAAATTAGGCAAATAGGCAGATATGCACAGATCCAGACGTCTGAGGGGTTGATCCAGACGTCTGGTTTTGGTTTCTGGAAATATTCTAGAAAATCAACCAGATGTCTGAAATCTCAAATCAGACGTCTGACCTCCTTTCAGACGTCTGAAATGATAATTTAGACGTCCGAAATGAGTCAATTTGTTCTACTGTGTATAATTTTCTCCAGGAGGCAAAACCAGACATTCGGCATTGGTATTCAGACGTCTGAACACCTGGTAAGGGCAACAATTTGCCTAGGCTATGATGGCCAAAATGATTTCGGGAGCGATCGAGCGAGCAACAGCGACTAAGGATTTACGCCAAGCAACAACCCGGCCTTATAGCTCTTCGATACACCCCAAACAACATATCCAAACATTCATCGTAGGATTTTCACAAAATTGGACTTCAAATCCAAAAATTAGTAAATCACCAAATCAATTCAAATCAAAAACAAATGATCATGAATAGATGTTAGGAATTCATACCTAACCATAAAGATAGATATAGACATAGATGTGAGATAAAAATCTCACCTTTTACACAAAAGAAAGGAATAAGAAGCTTGAAAACAAAGAAGGATCAACCACTCTTCAATCTCAACTCTAAAAGCCCCAATCTAAGATAATAAGCAATATTTCCCAAATTAGGTTATACAAAATTTCTGAAATTGGAGAGGGATTGAGATTTAGATGGGGAAGAAGAATGAGATGCTTACCTAAGCTTTTCTTTGATTTTGGAGCTAAAACTTGGATTTGCTAAAGAAAATAGGGCTTATGATTTTAATTTCCAATCTCCTCCACCATTTTTGCTAAAGGTTGAGTTGAGGAAATATTATGAAGGAATGAAGAGGAGTGGAGTGGAGTTGGGTTGATATGTTAGGTTAATGGGCTGAAACCATAACCCTAAGTGAAAAGGTCAAAATTTTAGCTAGCTCCAAACATATCGATATTTATACTCAAAAAGGTAGCAAACGCCATTTTGAACTCAATGGAAGTGGTCTCGAGTCCTAATTTGACAGTTTGCAAAATGTAGCATTTCGGACTACAATCCGACTAACGATGCTATATTTAAATAAAATATTTAAATATACAATCGTAAAATATGTGGTTTGTTACAGACTCCCCGCCTTAAAGAAGTCCTCGCAATATTTAAGAAGACGATAAAAAGTAACAACCGTAAAAGCATATCAACGCAAAAGAAATTTGAAATAAGAAGTTCACCTTAAAGAGCACGAGAGAGTAAGTCTGGATGTGTTTGCTCGATGAATTCTCTAGATTCCCAAGAGCAATCCTTAGGATTTGAGGACCATTGAATTTTCACAAGAGGGGCATCTTTATTTCGAAGGCATTTTACTTCCGAAGCAATAATACAAATAAGATGTTGCTTATATGTCAAATTATGCGAAACTTCAATTTCTTCTACAATACCTGGCTCAAGAATAGAATCGAATTCTCGAAGGCATTTCCGTAATTGAGAGACGTGGAATACGTCATGAATAGTAGAAAACCGAGCCAGTAATAAAAGGCGATAAGCCATAGAACCAATACGTTCGGTGATGGGAAATTGATCAATATATCGAGATGCTAACTTTCTCGATCGCTGAAACGCACAACACCTTCATAGGTGAAACACGAATAAACACCAGATATCCTACAGAAAATTCTAATTTTCTTCTTCGGTTATCGGCATAGGATTTTTGTCTACTTTGAGCTTCTTTCATCCTATGGCGAATAAGGTCAATCTTTTTTGTGCAATCACGAATAAAGTCTGGACCTAAAACCAGCCTCTCACCAGCCTCAAACCAACAAGAAGGAGATCGGTATGGCCTTCCATAGAGTGCCTTGAAAGGTGTCATACCAATACTAGATTGGAAGCTATTATTATAGGAAAACTCAACAAGAGAGATATGATCTTCCCAACTCCCACCAAAATCAAGAACACATGCACGAAGAAGATCTTCAAGAGTTTGATTCACATGCTCAGTTTGTCCATCAAATTAAGGATGATAAGCGGTGCTGAAACTAAGCTTCGTTCCTAAAGCTTTTTGAAGACTCTTCCAAAATCCACTAGTAAACAATGGATCACGATCGCTAACAATGGAAGTAGAGACTCCATGCAATTTAACAACTTCTTTAATAAAGAGTTTGGGAAAAAGAGGTACGGCCCGATTGGACCAAATGGGAATAAAATAGGCAGATTTTGTAAGTCTATCAACTATCACCCATAGGCTATCATGGCCCGAACGAGAACGGGGAAGACCATCAATAAAATCCGTGGTAATCTGATCCCACTTTCAAATTGGAATGTCCAAAGGTTGCAATAACCTACCAGGCCTTTGATGCTCGACCTTAACAAGTTGGCAAGTCATGCAATGCTTAACAAAGTTAGCAATATCGGATTTCATTCCGTCCCAATAATAAAGTCGCTTCATATCTGCGAACATTTTACTACTACCGGGATGAATGGTAAATTTAGAACGATGAGAATCTTCTAAAATGTCTTTACGAAGATCACTAGTATTTGGCACGATAAGTCTACCAAATTTTCGAATACCGCCATGAGAATCAATATCAAAGTCTTTCAAACCTTCAATATCAATTTTATCCCTAAAATTTTGGCTAAGAAGAGTCAATTCGGGATCATATTTTTGAGCATCAAGAATGCGGTCTAAAAGAGACGGATGAGCCTCAAGGCTACATAAAATAAGAGATGAACATAAATTGGATTCACGATCTCGAATCTCGCAAGTGGACAAAATCCCGAGATCATTCCATTCGGATATCATCATGGAAACAACCGCTTGTTGCTTACAACTAAGGGCATCGACAACATGATTTCCCTTTTCAAGAGTGTAAAGAATATCAAGAGCATAAGATGTAAGAAACTCGAGCCAACGCTGTTGACGCAAATTAAGTTCCTTTTGAGAAAATAAATATTTCAAAGATTTATGATCGATGTAGAGAGAAAATTTCTCTCCCAAAAGATAATGACGCCAAATTTTAAGGGCGAAAACAATAGCCGCTAGCTCTAAATCACGAGTGACATATCTAGTTTCGACAGGCTTTAATTGCCTAGAAGCATAAGTAATACACGTTCCCTTTGCATAAGAACGGCACCCAAACCAACACGACTAGCATCTGTATACACAATAAAATCTTGGTTCCCTTCGAGAATCACAAGAATAGGAGCATCGGAAAGGAGTTCTCTTAATTTATGAAAAGAAGCTTCACATTTGTCCGACCAAATGTATTTAACTCCTTTCTTTGTCATGCTAGTAAGAGGCACGACAATTTTAGAAAAGTCTTTGATGAATCGACGGTAATAACCCGCTAATCCAAGAAAACTACAGATTTCCGTCACACTCTCCGGTCTCTTCCAATCTTGAATCTCTTCAATCTTTGAAGGATCCACAGAAATTTCGGATTCAGAAATGATATGACTAAGAAATTTCACACGAGATTGCCAAAAGTGGCACTTAGAAAATTTTGCTTTCAATTGATTGCTCCTGAGAGTTTCCAACACAATCCAAAGATGCTTTTCATGCTCTTCCTCGGTTTTAGAATAAACAAGAATGTCATCTGTAAAATGAGAACAAATCGATCAAGGAAGTCTTTGAAAACTCGACTCATTAGGCCAACGAAATAAGCTGGAGAATTCGTTAAACCAAATGGCATAACAAGCCATTAATAAATAGAATGATGTCAAAGGAATGCTATCCTCTGCAATACGAAGCCGATGAAAACCGGTTGCTAAGTCCAACTGTGAAAAGACTCTAGCACCGCAAAGTTGATCGAATAGATCATCAATCCGCGGTAAAGGATATTTGTTCTTAATGGTAAGATCATTAAGCTTGTGGTAGTCAACACAAAGCCTAAGTGTACCATTGGATTTCTTCACAAAAATAGCCGAAGCTCCACCAGGAGAGGAACTAGAACGAACAAATTGCTTCTCTTCCAATTCGGATTTTGCGCATCTCCTTATTTTCTTTATTGGACATACGATAAGGAGGACGAGTAATAGGTAAAGCTCCAGGAATTGGTTTAATTCTGAACTCAATGGCTCGCTTAGGGGGTAATCATAAAACGGGCTCAAATATGTCGGAAAATTCACGAACAACATGAATAAGAGAAATGACGTCTTCCTCATCATCATTATCATTATCGTCATCATAAGGATTTAGAGAATACAAAGATGCCACCAAACTGGAATCCGAATTTTTAAGAACAATACAAATCTTCTTAACAGATTGTGGATGTCGAAGATGAATAGTCCGCTCAGGACATAGGATATGTGCTTCATAACGGTTAAGCCAATCCATTCCCAAAATCATTTCGAAGCCTAAGTAATGCATGACATGCAAATCGGCTCGGAAAGAAAAATCACACAAAATAATCTCGACATCTTTACAATGCAAACTAAGTGTTGCGGATTTGCAATTCTCAAAGAAGTCATTAAAGCCATAACACTCAAAAAAAAGTATCAACAAGTTCTTTTGATATAAAAGAATGGGATGCACCCATATCAAAAAGAACTCGAATAGGATGATCATGAAGCATAATAATGCCACCAAGGATAGAATGAGAAATACCTTGACCACGAGAAGTGTTACTAGGGGCTTGCATCACATTTAGCTTTCCCTCCTTATTGCTTTGAAGTTTGGGACATGTAGATATATAATGAACCGAACTTGTGCAATAGCGGCAAGCAAGGGGCTTTGAACACTTATTTGCATAATAGTCCTTAGAGCCACAATTGTAGCACTGGCCACCACTAGAGGTAGAAGTCTTTGCTACCTATTTCCCTTTCTTGTTGGGATAAGGACCCTTGAACTTATTAGGCCTCTTCTTGTTGTTATTGAAGTTCGGTTTGGCACTTCAAACTTCAACATTACTCTCTTTATCTGCCTCCTCAAGTCGAAAAGTGATATCAACAAGTTGATCAAAAGAAACTTCCAGTTTCAGAAGTAAAGGCTTTTTGAGATTCTTATTCAAGCTATAGACGAATCTCTGATTTTTCTTCAATGGGGTATTTACATACTCGACCCCATATTTAGAGAGGGATTCAAAAGATGCGATATAATCTGCCACAGAAGATTCACCTTGGACAAGATCAATAAAATGACGGGCCAAAGTCACTTTTTCAGCTTCCGGCACAAACTTTGATTCGAATCTTTCCTGAAATTTCTCCCAAGTAAGATCCGCTTCAAATATTTCAGAAATCAGAAGCTGATACCAATCTAGTGCTCTTTCTTGGAGCATGCAAGAAGCCACTTGAACTCGATGAAGATCAATAAGGTTCATGCGAGAAAAGATGCGATCGCATATTCTAAGCCAAGCTTGGACTTCGATGACGCCCTCGGAACCCTTGAACGGCTTTCCACCCAAATTTGTATAATCACTGCACAAGTGTGCAAATCCAGATTTTGGGTCAGTAGGCTCTGGAATGGGTCCGACAGCTTGATCATTCTTTATAAGATCAAGAAGCTGTTGGGCGGACATAAATACTCCATCCTGAGGAGTAGCACTGGATTGACCGATGCTGGGATGGCCTGGTCTAACCATTTCTCTTCTTTAAGAAAGAAAGAAAGAAGAAGAAAAAGGTTAATCTCAGAATGAATATCAAACAATCATGATTGATAAAACAAGGCATCACAAAGAAAATAGGATAGAACGGGTCCAATGACTCGAATAAAATCCTAGGGCACGGCTCCTAAGAAGAACTTAGGATGATGATCCTTGCTAGAATATTCTACATTGTTCCGAAGTTTAGCTCTGATACCAAACTGTGACACCCCACCTCTATACTCACGCTAGTCGAGGTGTAACGACTCGGATTTTTCGCGCTCGAAAATCGACATCCATACTTTAACATCGTACTCGAATGCCATAGATTCGACCGTTCAAATCTGATTCGCCGGAGCTTATAACAACATTAAGTAAACAACACAGCGGAATAAAAGAATAATACATTGATATACAGCTTTTATACAATATCTGATACAACAGATGATCCAATAGATATCAATATACATCAGAGATATGATACAAGAAATAGCAGCGGAAAAGAAAAATAGATAACATCTAGCAGCGGAACAATATAACTCTAAGATAGTCTTCAAAAGAGAACTCCGAGAACTGCAACTCCATCTCCAAGAATCAATCCAGCAATAGCTCGACCCCCAATAACGATGCACCAAGCTAGGCAAGACCGGTGTGGTCCAAAGACTGAACTAACTCCAGATAATCTACTGAACCTAGCTATCTGAAAAACCCAACTCTAGACTGCTCGTGTGGAAAATAATGAGCACCCAGAGTTTAGGAAAGAAAACAATAAACTCCGGATCAGTCGTGGGACTGGTGTGAGCAACAAAAACAGTTTATCTTTTAAAACATTCAACAAAAGATTTTCAAAGTCAATTCGCAATGCTTTTTTAAAAATGAGACTACCATAAGGCCTTCCGCACACACACACAATGCAAACGCAGAATCGGAGGAGATTTCTCCTTATGATAGTCAAAGATGCTTGATACGCATTTAAAAGAACATTTGATATTATTACTAGTGCATAGTGTAGGAAAAATTTATTTCGAAAATAAAGATATAAATCTTAGCCAACATAGACATTTCGAACTATGCCTACTATAGCTAACATCCAAACAGTGGGGCGCCACCATAAGTGAATGATAGGTTCTACAACTAAAACCGTACAAGGTACGTATTTTGAAGAATGGATTTCCAACAAATGGTCGGGCAAAGGAACTTCCCAAACCCCGAAATGGAACGCCTCTGGAAGGACGTCCCCGAGCATCCCAAATGGATCTCTGCCAAACAAGGCCGGCTACCCCTTTCCTAGGGAGTAAGAAACCTCAGATATACCACCCCCGGTCCTTTGGGACCTTTATACGAGGCCTCGATTCCAACAACACCACATAGTAATAGATATAGTGTATCCACACGAGTAAGTATCTGGGCTCCATACCATGATACTACCCCTTTCCAGAAGGAATGGTCCTACCCTAGGGAAGCGATCCCTGAAACCTTGCCGCCACGATTCCTGTTTCGACCATTACCGGGTTGTGAGGCTCGACGAAGTCTCGTCCACAAAGCCACGCTTTATACAAAAGCTGTGCTTTGGGTCAACAAATGATCATAGAAATGATCACCAAGATAAACGATCAAACAAATGATCCTATCACAAATGATCAACACAATGATCATTTCACAGCAACACTCAGCATGTCACATTACCAAATTGGGAATATATTGCTGATAACCATCAACTACATAACCTCTGAGCTCGTACGTCTCAGAGAAGGGTGTTAAGCTAAGAGAATAAATTCTCCGCCACCAACAGAAATATATTTGAAAGAAATCAGCTTTATATCTCAAATTGTAATGTCAGACATAACTATCCATACAAGTCTGTTCTGGATTTAGAACAGAACCGAAGGCACTTCCAAAGAAGTCCTTGCAATCCGGATATCCACAATCCTGATCGGATTCCCCATCACATATGGAGAACTCTATACCGGAGCAACTCGGTGCAGAGTCAATCGACAGGTCATCCTATCGCTCTCGCAAATACCCGGTCTTCAACACCGGTCTTCAAATGCTATCCATAACGATGTATCACATACTCGGAATGGGTTATACGACCCAAAGGTCCTTTCCCGGCTAACCCGAATAGTGAGCGCAAAATTTAAAACATATGGATATGAGATTTCAATTAAGTCACAACTTAAAAATCCAAAGTTTTTCTTTCAAATGGTTTAACAAATTACAATTTCCAATCTTTTAAAACAAAAAGATTTATTTCATAAAGTTCACCTAGTTTCTCAAAGATTCATTCCTGGATTTCAAAACAATTCCATTTCAATTGGATTAACTCGTTAAATCTTTAAATCTTTAAATCAAAGATTTAACTCATAGCTTTCAAAATTCGATTAACTTGTTGAATCTTTAAATCAAAGATTCAACTTATAGCTTTCAAAAATCATTTTCAAAGATTCATTCATAGCCTTTCAAAAACAATTTCAATTCAAGTTGGATTAACTCATTCGGTCTTTGAATCAAAGATTTATTTCATGGCTTTCAAAACATTTCAATTCTATTTCAAACTTGAAACCTTTTCAACATACTTTGGAGATTCTTTCTTTAAAATGGAAGCTATTATTATTTGAAAACAAGTAGTTTTCGTTTCGAAGAAATTCGATCTTATTTATACAAGTTAAATCTTTTGGGTTAATTCAAATTCCCAAAAACAACACTTCAAAAAAATGGTTTGACTCTATATATAACTAGTATAATATCGTTAATCCCTAGTTTCAAATCATAGAATTCAATTTTAAGTATTGAATTCAAATTGAAATCAAAATATTTAAATTCCAAATCATAATCAAGTTATTCAAAATAATTTTATCTTTGAAATTCTATTTCAATTGCTTTTCACTTTAAACCCAATCCATTTTCAAAACATTTGAATTCAAATATTCAATTTTATAAATCATTTCAAAATCTGTGACTTAATCGATTTCCTCGTGAAATCCATATTTGTGTGTGTATAAGTGTGGTTCATGGGTTTAACACAATAGTGCAACTTCATTCAATTATCACGGATCAAAACACAGAAATATAGTTGATAAGCGATATAACTATAAAGCTTATCGCCCATTCGCAGATTCACAGATAATATATAGATGTATCATCAATAAATGAATAAATTATGTACAGCTTAATCCACGGAATAAAATATCACAGATCAGATAGGACAATCAATTCAAGGCATTTCGTACAATATAATCATTCATAAGTAAGGTCAACCATTCAAAAATCATTGGAAAGTAGGATTAATTAATCGTTTTATCCTGATTAATTCAATTTATTTCCAATTAAATTTATTACTTATGAATTAATTATCTAATCCTGATTTATTAATTACAAATCAGTTGATATAGATTAATTTATCAATCACCTTTATTAATTCTTCTTAATTAATAAATTAATCAGATTAATCTTTTAAACCAATTACATAATTAATTAACCAATTAATTAATTGTTTTAAGAAATTAGACCTTAATTAATAAGGTTAAACTTACAGTTACTAATTTAATTGATACAAAACATTAATTATCCATTCCTATTATCTTAATAATTAATGTATTACGAATCATTCAATCTTTATTAATTTAAGGTGAACTCATTCTTAGTAGTGATTTAAATATCATTTACAAATATGTTGAAAACCTTTTTATTTCAACTTGCCTTTCTAAATTTCATTTTAAACTCAAGATTTAAAATGAACCCTCGTTTATCTTTAGTAAAGTTTAAAACTAATTTAAAAATCCTTTTAATTACTTGTTGAAGTAATATTTTATTATAAAGAAATTTTAAAAGAGTTTAAATCAAATTTATTTACTAAATTCACATATTAAAGGAACTTTAACATTTAAACTTATTTATACCTTTAAATTTATAAAACTAAATTTAATTCCAAATTTAAATTAAATTATTCAAATTTCAAAACTAACTCAAATTCATTATTGAACTTTATTTAATAACTTGGTTTAACTTGTAAAAAAAAACTATTAAAACTTGCAACAGGTTTTAAAACCTGAACAATTCTACCATAGCTCCTCCCCTCGTCTACTTCGAGCAAACGCGAGTTTCCCCCGAGACCTTCCTCGTGTAAAATCTCAAAACCCCCGAGCTCTTCCCCTCTACTCTTTCTTCTTCTTCTACTAATCCTCTTCTTCTTCTTTTCAATTTTATAAAATTTAAAACTGCAGTGATAAAAACACTCATGCGCATCGGGTTCGACACGATTCGTTTCCCAAAAATACTCGAGCAACATCACGCGACAACCACGACAACATCCCAGGCCATCCAAACACCACTGTGCTGTGCACATGCACGGCCAAACGCGAGGGCTCCGATCATCGCCATGATCTTCGTCAAGTCGATAATCTTCCACGCAACTCATCACGATCATCAGATCGTGTTCAAAATCTCGAAATCAAATTTGAGGCCATCATTCCAAAACCTGGAACAACGTAAAAACTGGGAACACTCTCACCTGTCAACGCTTCGTTCTCCTCATCACGACCACTGGAGACTCTGTAACTTTGACCAACCCTTCGTCAACGACCAAGCTACCCTCACCCAAGAACCTATTTCACTCGATCAACCAGAGAAACCGTGGTGATCGAATTATCAAACCTAGTTAAAACTAGGGTTACAAACCAAAAATCGAATATCGCTACCGCCACAATGATCTAATCAACTTACTACCAATTTTCCCTAAGTTTCTGATCATCGTACTATCATCAGTGAAGAATACAATATCCCAAACCACTGAGATCACCAGAGATTACCCAATTTCCCATTTTTTGTTCAACCCAGAGCTGCACGCTTATTTCAAAACTAAAAATTATAATTTTAGTTTTAAAAATCATGTTTAAGTAAATAGATTCAATTTATATGCCTGGTTTCTTAAATTAAGAAATTTGTTTTTAAACTTATTTAAAGTTGTATTCATCTTTCTTGATTGCCAGAGACAATTACATGTTGTTTCAACTTTAATAAATTTTTAACACCTAGCTTAAAAACAAACAAACAACATTTGTTTACATCCTAATGATAACTAGATCAAGGAATAGAACATTTCAAATCAGATCTTAGATTTGAAACTGGGAACAGGGTGTCAGGCATGCATTCATATTTCACCTGAATATGCACAAAATTTCACTACTATATACATACAAACATATTTAGCTTTATATATTAATCATGCAACCTTATTTCATAAACTTAAAATTTTAACAGTGATGCTACTCACCTGTCTCAGAAGAAATAAACAGAGGAGACTCAGGCTTGAAATTGGAAATGCTTTTGCAAACTAGAGTTTGATGATCTGAAATGCTTCAGGTCTGAATCATTGGAAACATTGCTTTTTTTGTTTTGTTGAAGATTTTATTATTATTAACTTGCATGCTTTCAGATTCTTGTTTCCAGATTTCCATTTTATTTTTCAAATTGATGATGCTCGAACTAAAACGAGGAGGAAGTTTGGTATATAGAAGATGAGTTGTTTAGGTGATATTATAATGCTTTGTACAATGAAGTGATACTTTTCTTCCTTGTATAGGGGCTGATACATAGGAAAGTGTACAGGTTAATTATATCATTTAGTATAATAGGCATGGCTAGAGTGATTCTTGTATTAAATGCATGAAGCATGTTGCATTAATTGCTCTGTCCTTTGACCCTTTTCTTATGCATTTTTATAATGAATTTGATTTGTTTACATATGCCTTTACTTGTTCTTGCCTGGTTACTCTTTATATACAAATATATGTGTCTTAGGTTGAATTTGTTTTAGTGTTGTTTTGCATTGTTGCCTCGGCTGATATGATCTTGCTTTGTACATTTTTTTTTCCTATGCATTGTTTAACTATGCTGAGATTCCTATAAACAAGTGGAGGCTGAAAATCTTATTTCAGTGGCTAAAGATAGTGGGATTAACTGCCTTGTACAATCCACATTTTATACCATACTTGTATATAACAAGGCCTGACACCTTTTTGCTTTTGAAAAAAATGAACTTGTCTTTGTTCCATGCCTTGCATTCCGGCTGAGAGATTTGTTTGGTGATATCTTTGTTTAATTTCCCACTTGCCTGCATACTTTATCTCAAGTATATATATTATTTGTCTTACTTACTTTGTTTCAGCTGAAAATGTGTATATTTTTTGTTTGTTGGTATTTCATTTTTTGCTTTATATTTATTCTATAACTTTGTTTGTACATAGATGTTTAATATGTTTGTTTGGTTCCATATTTAACTTTTATTTATCTCTATTTATAACTCAAATATTTATTTTACTTCTATTTTTAGTTTAAATATTTATCATGAATTTTACTTTAATAATTATTGTTTTATATTTTTCTATATACACATACATATATAGTATTTAAATTCAAATCAAATATATATATCTATATATATATATAATTTTAAATTTACTCATATATGCTCAAATACATATATATACATATATTCTCATATATATACATATATGCAAATTTTCAAATCAATTTGACTCAATATATCTTCTATTTGAATCGGGAAAACTCGCATCTCTTAAATCGATAAATTTTACAATTTTAATTCAAAAATTAAACAAGTCATAAATTAAAATTAAATTAAATTCTAGGGTCATTACAAACTCCCCCCCTTAAAAGAATTTCGTCCTCGAAATTCGCAGGCACGAAAACAACAAGGATAGAGAAATATCTTTTCAAATCAAACTGGATATCAATTCTGCATTTGGCTCACCAATATCTTTTCAAATCAGAATATCAACAATAGATACAAGAAATTATAATAGAATTTCAAATTTAGTTTTAAACGAAATCATTTTATCGATATAATTCAATTTATCCTTCATATTCTATTAATCAATTTTAACTCAATTTAAAATTTCTAATTCATTTAAAGTTTAAAACGAAGAACTGATAAGAAATTGATGAAGATACGAAGTAAAAATTTCCTACAACGATACGTAGGGCCTTCATCACACCGAAACTTCTTTCTGGAGCTGTCACGAAGCAATCAAAAGAATTGAAATCGAATCAAAGGAGATTTGATAGAGAAAGATTGTTTCCACTGTTGCAGGGTATTTACCATTTATAGTCGTATTTCCCTGTCCCCTATCTCGTTCTCTTCTTACACTCATACTTGCTATCAGTGGATAGTAAGAGAATTTACTGAGACATTTGAACAGATATCTTAGGGATATACTCATTCTAGGGTATACTTCACCCTATCTCTAATGAGCTACTTAATGTGTTATACTCCTGAGCTAAAGTTTAACCTTAGCTCTGATACCAAATTTAAAATCCCGTTCGGTTGTTCGGGTAAGTTGTAAACCTATTCCTCCGGGTGAAGTGAGGGTGTTAGTTAGTGAAATTCCTAAGTGAAGCTTAGGGACTAGACGTAGACGAGAGGTCCGAACCAGTATAAAATCCGGGTGTCTCCTTGCATTTACCTACTTTATATACCTAGACTATTTCATTATTCCATATTACACGATCCTACCGCACCCACTCTTTCACAAGGTTCGTATTGTTTCTTTAGATTTCCAACAAATGGTCAGGCCAAGGAACTTTCCATTGCCACATGGGTACGCCTCTGGAAAGATGACCCGAGAACCTAACCGGATCTCTGCCAACACAAGGCCGGGTTAACCTTCAAACTGGGTAACTACTGACACGAATATGTCATTCCCCGATCGTAACCGATCTATATCCGAGGATCCTCGATTTCCAACAACCACAAAGTAATAAATTTGCAGCAACAACATAGGTTAAGTATCTGGGCTCCATACCATGATACCACCTCTATCCAGAAGGAATGACATACACTAAAGGGGCGCTACTCCCTAATAACCTTGCCGCATCCTTCCTGTTTTGACCATTTCCGGGGTGTGAGGTCCGACGAAGTCTCGTCCACAAAGCCACGCTTTATACAAAAGCTGTGCTTTGATCATCAAATGCTCAACAGCACTTAGCATATCACACTACCAAATTGGGAGTATATCACTAATAACCTTCAACTACATAATCTCTGAGCTCGTACGTCTCAGAGAAGTGTGTTAAGCTAAAATAATAAATTCTCCGCCATAATGTCAGACATACAATCCATACAAGTCCGTTCCGAGATCGAACGGAACCGAAGGCACTTCCAAAGAAGTCCTTGCAATCCGGATATTCACTAATCACGTCCGGACTTCCCGTCACTAAGGGTAATAAAACCTCTACATCGGAGATCAGCCGATGAAGAGTCATTCGACGGTAATCCTTCCGTTTTCAAAAATATCCGATGTTCAACACCGGTCATCAAATGCAATCCATAACGACGTATCACATATTCGGAATGGGTTATACGACCCCATGGTCCTTTCCCGGCTAACCCGAATAGTGAGCGCTTATTTTGAAAATAAGTGTAGCATTCAAATTCAAGCGAATCACAACAAATACCTATTTAAAGGTAAACATTGATAATCGGTTATCTAACTATCAATAGGTGTGCACAACATCACCAGATTCCAAATAATTTTCCAAATTATTTATTTTCCAAAATATCTTTACTAGATATATAATTCCACACTTCAACATTTGAAAACAAATTTCAAATCACCTTTCACCTTTCAATCTTTGAAAACAAATTTCAAATCAATTTCCTTAAACGGAAACACTTCCAAATATTTATCCGTTTTAAATTTAAAATGGTTCATTTAAGTCAATCAAATAAATCGTTACCAATTTATATTAAACTTACGTTCCAAATCCGTAAATTTATTTTCGCGCTTCAAAAATAAATCAATGTTTATTTTTAAACAAATTTCCCTTTCTTTTATAAATTCCATAGTGAATTTACAATTCCAAAATATCTATGAATATACGATTTCCAAATTGATTTCTAATATTCATTTTTAATTTATCTTTAAAAGATAAAATCTCAAAATATTCACTTCATATTGGAAAACATTTCCATACTTATTTAATAATAATAAGTAATCCACGAATCTATTTATTTTCAACATTTAGAAAATATTCAATATACTTAAATCGAAATCAAGTATATATTTCATTCTTTAAAGAAAACGTGCGCTTAAACACATTTATTTGAGTCAAAACGAATGTTGCGTAAAACATCGTTATGACGACCCAAAATCACTAGTATAGGGATTCGAAATTAAAATAGATATATAAATCCCAATACTATACAAAAACATTTCCTTTCGGAAATCATTTACTATAACAACAGTGTCATAGTCCACCATTTCCTTCTATTTCTTGAAAACGTCTATTTCAACAATAAATATTGAAATCTATGTATTCGATACTTAGCGCTTTTTAAAACAACTTTAAATCGTTTAATTCTATTTAAAATATCACTTCCCCAAAACACTTTAATATATTATTCACTGTCCCAAAATCGTGAATATATCTCTTTTTAAAAATCTAAAATAATCGACTTATCAAAATAAGTCGGTTTCGGATTTATAAAACAATGTTTATAAATTCACATTTATATTTTATAACAATTTCAACTTATAAAAATCTTTTTATTAGCAAATTCTAATTATATCCCATTCAAGTGCCAAAATCTAATTTATAAGTAAATTACTTATAAATCTTATATTTTACAACATCTATTCCTTTTATAACTTCTTAATTTATAAATCTATAAACTTCATTCACTTATGAAATCCATTTATACTTCATTTTTTTGCACTTATAAAAACTCGCTTTAAAATTCCTATATTTTAATTTATAAATATCAATTTTATAAATCTTTTACATAAATCATTTATAGTAATCCAAAATTCCAAATTAATCATTTTATAAATTTATCAACTACTTATTTCAAAAATCACTTTTCGGCTATATTTCACAAAAATCATAATTTTTATAATATTAAATTTTATAGCGTTAATTTATTTAAAATGAATCAATTCAAAAGTTTAATAAAACGTATACTTCGAAAAATCACTTTAAAAATCCTTTTGAAGTAAAAATTGTTACTTTAACAATTCAAAAATGGATCCGATGATGCGACAACACCAAATAGTCAATCACGACAATCAAAACTTCATATATCAATATGATAATCAACAAACATCACTATATCTGAAATCAAATAAATACTGGTTAGGAATCCAGTTGGATCCCTCCAACCTGTTTCCCTACATCCACAGATGTTAGCACAATACCAATTCCGTTCCAATACGGAATATCGCAGTATATGGGATTTATAAAATATTATCCGCTATTATACGGCGCAATAGGGTCTCGTACGCTATATAATGCGGGAAAAACAACTCCAAGTACATATATAATACCAATTCCATACAAGTTGGAATTATCGCGGTATATGTTTTTAATAAATAACCTCCGCTTAATATACGGCGTATAGGGTCTAATTAAATTCAACAGATAATAATTTATCATCCAAGCATACAATCAACAATTTTAAATCTAACTATTTAAAATTTAAATCGAACAATTTCGATTGAGTGAGAAGTTCTCACCTTGCTTTCAATTCTTTTTTCAGCTTTTATTTCGAATAAAATTAAACACGCATTTAATTTTACCCGAAATTCTCACTAACTCCAAACGACTCCAAATCATTCCATAGCGTAGTGCTCGACAAAACGAATCCAACGCAATTTGTTTCGTGCATTTTCGACCTCGTATGAAAAAGATATCGCATTACAAAGTTTACACAATTTTAAATAAAATTAATTTACATTTTATTTTAATATCTTATACCCCTGATCTCGGCCGTGCATTTTGAAATCAGATCCAGGCCGTTGCACGCATTTCCCCCCTTCTCTCCTGTTCGTGAAAAACTTAGTAACCCATTGTCGTTCAATACCTTTACAAGCCGCACCTCCTCCATTTATCTGGCCGATGATCGAACACCTCGGCAACGAAGCCCATGCCCCACTCTACCCATGCCAACCGACCGCACCCCCATCATGCCTCTGTTCATCACCTATCGGCCACGAAACGCAGCGCCTTCGAACCCATATTGCCGTCGATCGGCACCTCCAAAAACGATCACCACCGTTGATATCAAAGATCTCGCTGAGATCTACCACTTTGTAGTTGAAAGTTTGTTGTAATTGTTTGAGGATTTGAAGAAAATTGAGGGAGAAGATTATTATTTTTCGGCCATTGAAATTATGGGGTGGCGGCTGAAGCATTTGTTAGGGTTAGGGTTTTTTTCTTTTGCAAATTGTGAATATGAGGTGCTTATATAGAAAATTTCCAAATTACTATTCATCCAAAATTTTCCGAACTCCAAACGAAGCGTGCCGGCTGGCGTTTCTAGGGTTTACCCCGTGCTCCAAACGCAATGGAACATGTTTCGAAGGATAATTCGATCATCTGTGTGAGTTATGGCAATAAACGATCAAATTTAAATTAAATCGATTTAAACTAATTTCTATGCGTTTTAACTTGCCCCGGACAACGGTAAATCCGATTGACACAAACTTTGAAACCTTACAACAATATCACATTACGGATCCGATGAAACTAGTTTCGTCAAAATCCGAGACTGTTTGAAAAATGGCTATTTTAACTCGTCAATTAAATAGTAATATATTCAATTTTCACAATTTAACTTTAAATTCAATTTTAAAAGTTCTATAACATCATTCTAACTCCAATATTATTTAATAAAATTTTACAAATCGATTTTAATCATATCAAACCTAATTTTCAATTATTTCTGTATTTTCAAATATTAAATTATCGATTTAATTATTCAATTAAATCCAATTATTCGAAATAAAATTTATTCGACTTACAAATCTTACTTGATAATATTTAAAATAAATTAAATATAAAAATTCTAAATTAATAGAAATTCTGGATCGTTACAGAAAACGACTAATAACAAAGATTAAAGTGAACGTTGGTTGGAGAATTTGCCGAACCACTACAAAAAATTGTGTCTCCTTTTTTGCCTTTTCCTTTATTTTATGAGAGTTGGTGTTTTCTGATACTTCAACGTTGGTACCATTTTTGGTGCTAACAACAGTACCTTTGGATAGTATGGGTATACAGGTGTGGGTGTTTACATTTGATATCAGAGCAGGTTCAGAACAATACATCATATATAAGACACGGTTTAAGGCCGTAGAGAGACTTATAGCCATTATCTCCTTAGGTGTGATGGGTAGTTACCTTATATAAATGGGATAGTAGGAGTATACAATGATTATTGGGGTAATCATCTGGGGATGTACTTGTTATTTTTATTACTATGTATATATATCCCAACTTGTTTTGTGTGTTAATCTCTATATGGAGTTTAAGTGGTTGATGGAGGTAGTGAAATAATGGGTTGTTAGCCAGACCAGTAGTTTCGACATTGGTGAAGGTGAATGAACCTCTATGGATTTGAATAGAGTAGTCCGATCCAACGCATAATGGGTGCTGATAAATAGCTTTTCGGTGAAGGCATTTATTTGTTTGATTGTTTGATGTATGCATTGTATTAATTCTTTTAGTTAGCCTATACTAAATGTGAGAATTGAATAAGAGTAATCATTCAAATACTTCTAACCCACTTGAATCTAGACGGGGAAAAATATTAATAGGAGTCAGCAGTTTATCTAAATCTGAACCATTACGGGTAATAAAATTCGATTAAGAAATAATAATAATGATAATTAAAGATGAGTAAAGAAAATTAAATTATAATGATTGGATGGTTGATTGTTAATATATATGTGTAATGACACGTGAGATTAAGGTGAATCTGGCGATGGTGGAGAGCGACGGTGAAGGGGCATGTATCTACGTGATATAATGGAGGAGAAATGAATTGGTGGTTAAGGGGAGATGGCTGCAAGTCTCCATTTGGCAATTTGATGAGTTTTATACTTACAACTATTTCTAATTTCATTCTAATCCCAATTATTGCTTGAATTTCTTAGTTAACGAATTATTGAAATATCAGATATTTGATTGATTGTATGATACTGGATTTGTATGTGTTAGATTATTAAAAATGCAAAGGAAATGGTGTCTGTTTTCATTTGCATGTGTGTAATTTATTTATGATGTGTGTGTATTGTTTGGGTGACCAAAATTCAATGTAACTCGACGGGCCAAAAGATAAAATACATTTTATTGTTAATTGATGATTTTGGACAAATTTGCTCCAAATTTATATTTTTGAACCATTGATTGATTTTATGGTTTTCAAATATTTTTGCTAGCTTCGATAAATTATTTTTGGTATTATAAAATTAAACTAAAGTATATTTATAAATAAATAAAATTAGGTGGAAAATAAAATGACCTCTTGAAAATCATTTTAGATATAAAAGTTGTTTTGAAAAAAGTTTATTTCCAACTATTGGAATATAGTGTAAAGGCTTTTAATTATAAATTAGAGTTTAAGAAATAGTTTCTTCAATTATGTTGATGTGTAAATTGGTTTTGAAAGTTTTGGAATTTATATATAAGGATTTGGAAATGAAACTTGGTAATTGAATCTTAAATTAGGATTAAATAACAAAGTGAATTTTATTACTTAATATATATTTGGTACCTATTTCTATGTATTATTTTTGTTATAAATGTTTTATTATTAAATATTGAGCTATTGGTTGTTAAGTTTATATATTTATATAATTTATTTTATTTTTCTGATCTTTTTTCTCTTGTATATTGAATTGGATTATAAGAATGATTCACCATTGATATTGATTTGATTGATGATTTTGATATGATACGATAAGGACAGCCTTCATTATGATTTTGTGATAATTTATATTATATATGACGAGGAATCTAAATAAACGAAGTTATAATACAGTTTGAGATGAGATGTTTGGTAATATAAATTCAGTTATAATTGAGCTCATTATATAGAATATCTTGGATCTCGAGTGTAGTTTACAAGTAGTGAATAAACATTTGAGTATCGCGTAGTGGTATGGGACAATATTGTGATATTTATTTGGTTATTAATTGTAATTAAATGGTACTCCCATGACGGGAATAGTATATGAGGTTGTACTTAAGTGAGGTGACGCTCGTAGGTGTGAGCAGGGTAGGTGACTTTATATTTATTGATATAGTATGCCACTATCATGATGTACTCCTTTTATTGGCATTAGAGAGAACCAGATGGCTAGAATCTATTGTATTACCCCGATCTGGGGTCATTCTCCAAATCAGCGACACCGTTGTTGGATATTTTATCTAATGCTCATAACTTAATTTGGATTTGGTGACCCATAGGGTAGGTGCTCCACAACACGTGGTTTCGGTAAGGTGACCTATAGGGTAAGATCCCTATAACCCCTTTGTTATGTCTTATAGGCCAGCAGTTTGTTACTCATTGGGATAAAACAGGGCCATGACTAAGAGGCTATGCGTTGACGAGCCACTGGTGGATATGTGTCTGATGTCCATCGACGAAACTGAAGATTATAGGAGAAAATCTAGTTAGGTGACCCTGGGCTTCTAAAGTGGGCAGACGGCCATCAGTCTCCCTTTTGGTTTTAACGGAGTGATGGTTTGACATATTATATGGATACACCCCACTTAATTATAGATATGAGTTAGGCGACCCAGGATTAGGCGACCCACAAATTGATGTATATATGACTCTCTTGGGACTTCAATTCTGCCGTACAGTCATTTACCCGTCACGGTTTATTCATGATGTATTCATATATAAGGAGATGAGATTATATCTCTATAGGTGTCCAAAGAATAGTGGATAGTCATATCGTTTATTATATCTGACTGATGGGTTGGTGCCCTATATTTACAGTCAGATAGTCTACACTACATTGTTTTGATGATAGTATTTTATTATTTGAGATTGAGAGATATACATGATGAAATATCATATTTGATGATTTATGTACTTTGATGATTATTTTGGATATGGATGATTCACCTATTTGATATTGTTTTGATGCGATAATATATAATGTTATTTTATATTGGAGATGACATTTTCATGCTGGGTTTTGTGGTGTTTACATTATATGATATTGGGACAGTTTGAGATGGAATTATAATATTTATACCTAGTTTATATTGATTTCCGTATATTTGTTAACCTTATATTTAGATATAGTTTGACCCGTTTATTATTTATCTAATACTTAGGTTAGTCTAAGACATTTCAGGTACAGGGACGATGAGCCCAACTTGTATTATCTGGGCATAGATGAGACTGGATATTCAATATTATTGATTATCATCCTGTTTGTCTAGTCTCTTATGTGTATATCATTATGATGTACATTGGATAATTTTTTTATATTGTATATCATATATTATTGTTGCGATTGACTCTATGATATCTAATATTTACTATATATTGTGTATTGTCCTATCCTGGAGGCACACATTTTTATCGGTTTGTGCCAATACTACATACGTATAGGTGAGTTATTTATTTGATGTTTAAAGACATACCCATGTTAGCCCAAGGGAATATTCACGTGTGTACCCAATATAGCCTCATTCTCTATATTATCCGACAGTAATACTCTGTTGTACTCTTTGATAGTATGGGTATAAAGCTGATGATGTTTACCATATGCATCTGAATTGAATAAATATTTTGATAGAAATATTGAATAGTTTGAATTTCAGTCAAATGTAGAGGAAGCATGTGTCCATAAGAAAGAACCACTAAAAGTTACATATATATATTTCTAGACTATAAGAAAACAACATACAATTGATTGTAAACGATGTATTTATGTTAAAATTAATAATTCTTTGGTTGTTTAATACTTGATATTGGGTTTGTAAATTATATCTTTTGTAATAAATATAAAGGATATTGGGAATGTCCCAAATGATATGCAAAAGACATCTTATTAAAATGTTTGACATGTACTATATGAGATGGATTCCTTATGCTTTAGCAGTAGGAATTGTGATACATGTTATATTGTCTATAATATCGTAATTTTCTTATGTATTTGAGGCATGAAGCCAATATAAAATAAAAATTAGGACCACTAAATGGTAGTTCGAAGTATTCTCAAGTATGTAAAAATACTAGAGAATTGTCTACAGAAACAAGGAACTCCTTATGAAGGAGTGTTCGGATTTGAACTTCATAAGTGCTATCGAGTATAATATGTGTTTACGCCAAAAGTTGGCACAAACATCCAATGAAATAATATATATGCAAGTTATCAAGAAAAAGCAAGAAATAGAAATGAACATATAATTTTTATAGCGCTTCAGCAAATACTCCGACCTACGTCCACTTAAAATTTGCCATTCGATTTCTGTCAAATTTTTAGAAAGTTATTCTCATAGATCGGTGATGATCACTGAGTATAAGAAGTGCTGAAATTTGATAGAAGAGCCAAAATAACCTTGAAACCATACCCCTCATCATCTATTTATAGTTGTAGGTTGCCGAAATCCTCTCCACCATAATCTTGTCCATGTTCCCAGCGTCTAAGAGAAATTGTGCTGATGAGATAGTGACCACATCACCAACGTCCAAGGATCGGTACCGATCCATGCCTATGTATGGAAAATCTTTCTTCAAATTGTCATATTTGCTTATTTAGCTTGCGTCTTGCTCCTTGTAATCTAGTTGTTTCGATATGAGCTTGAATATGATTGAATTCCTTAGCTCGAATGTTGATTCATTGCATTTGGTTTATCCATCAAGTATTTGAGTTGCATCTGGCTAATGAACCATCTTACTTGTCACGTTATTCCTTGAAAACACCTTGACTTCATATGGTGTGAGCTGTTGATGGATTTGAGCAAATATTGGAGATCGGTACCTATCCCTGTTCATAGATCGGTATTGATCCATGTCTTTGCATAGATCTTGAACTTTTATATTGTAAATGAAGTGGGTTGATGTTTTGGAACTTTTTATCAAGCTATATGACTTTACTTCTTTATCTTGTTCAATATTTGAGTTTGGTAGTCATCGCTCTGAATTCCTTGTTGGTAATGTTCGATTGTTCTAACTCTAGATGTGGCTTGGTCACTAGCTGGATAACGTTTGTCTCCCAAAGCATGCCTTGTGAATAGAAGGTGTGCTTTGTTCAAGAACAAATATCGAAATCGAATATTCATGAGTAGCCGATTTTTCTGGCTATTAACAAGCTATTCGGCAGTGAATCGTATAGTTCCATCAAATTCACCTGTAAATCAAAGATCATTCCATACTATTATAGCTAACAACTTAAGTCCTTGATCGAGTGTTCACCATTCCATGTTCTCCCAAAACTATTATATCGTATAGCATGTCGCAAATTAGGATCATCCCATGTTCTCCAGGAGTTAATAATTGTATATCAAATCAATGGCTCAATTCAGTAATCGCCATCGAATTGTTTCAAGGTCAATTGGTGTTCAAAACCAAAATCTAATTTTCAAGATCTCCAGGCCATATACATGATGAACAATTCAATTCCTGATCAGTCCAGATCGTTAGCTTAATCATCGATCTCTCTGGATTGTTGTTTGAATCTAAATCTCTCTCGACCATTATTAGAGTCCATGGCCTTTCTAGGTCGTTAGTAAAATCCATGGTCTCTCTGAATCATTCAACATCTAGTCTAGGGTTCGATCTCCAGATCCTTGCCGAGTCCAAACCACTCACTCTCGGGCGAGGGGACCGAACGTCCAAGCAAGTCCATCCACCCATTTTCTAGTATAGGGACCCACACTTATAGAAGCTCAATCCAGTCGCTTTTCGGTAAAGGAAGTTGCACCTTGTAGTTTTTGCAATGTCTCTTCGGATGTGACTACCATGATCAACCAATTCATAAATCAATATCAGGTTGTGACCAACTTCCATTGGTGCTTCAAAATCAATATCGGCTATCACATTCTTGAGATTTTTAGAATCAAACTTTTTTAGAATTCAAATTTAAACATCAAACAAACAGAATGACATCCATTCAGACATTATAGCCTGGTATTCAACTTACAACGTGTCTAGAGGTTGATTGAGGTCCCATACATGAGTAAGTGATGTAACTGTAAGACATGCCATTTTTTGAAAATGAAAGGTAAAGTATGGGAATCAAACCTGATTCCCTGCCGTCCTGATCATGGGATAACTATCCTTGGCCCAGATCCGAGAGTTCTTGATTCACTACGGAAGATGGTTGCTCTTGCCGCATCATTACGATTTGGCTCCTCATATACTGCTGTAACTGATTGTTCCAAACCTGCTCCTTAATCAAATCACAATGATGCCAGCAATCGTTCATTTATGCCCATCTAGCTCATTGAAGAGGCAATAATTTCCTGATTTTCTTTGTCGATTGATGGGTTCTCTTTTCATTGTTTTTGGTAGGGAATATGCCTTAAGGTTTCTAGGTAAATTCTCTTTGGTTTTTCATTCAACTCAACGTAAAAAGAGAATTTATGTTCCCTCATCTACTGCTTTAGTCCTTCGAAGCCGCTATTGGCCTTTCGCTTTCATTTGTTTTTCTAAATCCTACCCCAGACGGTCCTCCATCGTCCACAGCATTAACCACTGTCTTTTCATCCTCGGCATCCTCCTAACATAAGTATCTCTCAATCTCGTGGTAAAATTCCATGAGATCCACTGGTGGATCCCTTTCCACGGCAATCTTAATATCTGTTTTACTAGTAACTCCTAAAACCGCAGCCATTAGAATTAGCAATATATCTGACTTGTGAATCACAATAGCTTCCGTGTTAAATCTGGTCAAATAGCTCCCTAGGGTCTCTTCCGCCCTTTGCTTCACACTCGATAATGTCGTCACGTTCTTTGGCCATGAAATATGCACCGCAAACTGTCTTATGAACCTATTCACTAACTTGGTCCATGTTCCGGTGGAACTGTTTCCCAGTTGTCTGAACCACATAGCGTTAAGTCCGTCTAATACAAAGGGAAATGCTATCCCACTACTTACTCAAATGCACCCAACACCTTCATATGTTGGATGTATCTCATTAGGTGAACCATTGGATCAGTTTTTCCATCATACATTTCCAGTGATGGCAGTTTGAAATCAGGTGGATTGTTTGCATATCGGATGTTAGGAGTGAATAGATTTCTATTCACATCTTCTAGATTCTAATTTGGCATTCCACCTCTCATTGCTCGTCTAACTATCTTAGCAATTCTATCATTATCGTTTAATGGACATTTACGCGCCATATTTTCATTTTGCCCCCCATCCCTATGAGAAAATTCTAGCACATACTCCTCTGATGGTTGTACATGTGCATTCTAATTCATGTTCTAGTGTCCAACATCATTTTTTGAGAGTGTCCCATCTCTGCCCAATTAAAGTTCATCGTGCCTCCAAGTCATAGCGATCGGTATCGATCTATGCTCGGGGATCGTTACCAAATTGTAGTGCCTTTTTAGGAATTGCTCCACTTTGCTCCTTCTATTTCCAGGTGGCCCCTAGTTCTGTTTGTAGCAACACTGGCTATTCCTGGTTGTCCCATCCTTTTAAAGAATCCTTCCATCATCTCTTCCTAACGAGCTATCATTCGGTTTTGCATTTCTGTCACCTTTGTTTCCATCTTGTCTTTTTTTGTAGATGGAAGGAGGGTTAGATCCTGAGAACACCTCTGGCTGCCCCTATACCCTTGTTGGCATCCTCCGGCGGTTGTTCTCCAAGTTGATGGTCTCATCATCTTCTTAATTTCACGTTTTAAGTTATCAAATCCTAGATCTCTCAATGAAAGTACCAAAATGTTTACTTCAAAAGTTGGCACCAACACCCAATGAAATAACAAATACGAAAGTTATCAAGAAAAATCAAGAAATAGAAAAGAAGAACACACAATTTTTATAGTGGTTCGGCAAATACTCCAGCCTACATCCACTTAAACTTTGTTATTTGATTTTTGCCGAATTTTCATAAAGTTGTTTTTACGTATCGTGATGATCCCTGAGATTACAAAAGAAGTTCAAAATCTTATCAGAAGAGACAAAAGTGCCTTGAAACAACGCCCTTATCATATATTTATTGCCGCATGTTGCCGAAATTTACTCCACCATGGTCTTGTCCACGTTGCCCCTGTCTAAGAGGAGTTTGGGGCTACATCTCCAATATCTAGGGATCATTATCGATCCATGCATATGGATTAGTATTGATCCATAAGATGTGTGGCTAATCTTTTTTCTATTTTTCATATTTGCTTGTTTGGCTTGTATCTTTGTCCTTGGCGTCTAGTTGCATCAAAATAAGCTTGAATTTGACCGAATTCCTTGGCTCGAATGTTGAATGATTACACTTGGTTTGTCCATTAAGTGTTTGCATCTGGCTAACGAACCATCTCATTTGACATATTATTCCTTACATACACCTTGACTTCATGTGGTGTGAGTTGTTGATGGATTGAACACATATTGAGGATCAGTACATATCCCTTTTATGGATCCGTACCGACCAATACCGTTGCATAAATATTAAACTTTGATCCTTTGAATGAAGTGAGTTTTGGAACTTCTTAGCAATTTATATGACTTTACTTCTTGAACTTGTTTGATATCTGAGTTTGGAAGTCATCGCTCTGTATTCCTGCTTGGTAATTTTTTGTTTGATTATTCTTACTCGTCCAAATATGGTTTGGTCATAGAGCTGGATAACAATATGCAAATATTTTCATGTTCAAACATTAATTACTAAGCTTTAAGTTAAAAATGTTATGAATAAAATATTATGGCTAATTCAACTAAAAGGCTAAGTCATTTCCTTGAATAGTACGACGACAAAAGCAATGTATAAATATAAATGTACAAATTTATATCCGAGCTATAGATGATTCAAAGTATTAGGAATCATTGTTATATAATAAAAATATAATAATAAGAGCTCACTAGAGGTCGAGAAAAATACTTCGAATAGTTCCACATGATAAAGGTAGATTATTAACATCGAAGTGAGTTGATAGACACAGTAGATAATTAAACAACATAACAGATCCACTCATGAAGCTTCTAACATGATTAGTTCTCATCAACTTGGTCTAAGGGAGGAAATTGAGATTTCATAATTGGCCCTAAGCGCAAGTGAAAGATTGATATTGTCAGGTTTGTGCCCTAGGAGAAATTATGTAATTTTTACATATCTCTAACTCGATAACAATCTTGCTCGAAATAAAAGGTGTTTTCTTTCTATTATATATTTGATATAATATGTTATATATTAATGAATTAATTTAATTAAAAGTATATTTAATAGAAAATCCATAAGTTGCATGTTTTGTGATAGTAGTTATAATGTTGTAATCATGAGTGATTTATCATAATAAAATAAACATACCGTTTTAAATATTTCTAGTAAAAATGTATCGTGATAGGATATCGATACACATACCGAGAATAGAGTATGTAACGCTCTCCAAATATTGTGAAGCTTTTACTCATGGATGTTGAGGGCACTTGTAACACCCCCTACTTAGTGGTCCAAAACTAGTGGCAGTCATGCATAGTTATTAATCCTCGGTGACCAAATACGGTGGTGTTAGATTCATTGATACACAGAAAAACATGAATATGAACAAAATTTATAACATCGATGTAACGACCCGCAAATCCGTACCCCTTGGGTCAAAACTATTCTACATCAATCTACTCAAGATGAACAGAAATACGAACCATTTGGGTTAAAGAAGAAGAGGTAGAAGAAGAAAATATAAAACAACATCAGAATCTAACCATCGCAGCAGAATAAAATATAATAGATAATAATAGATCTTTACAACAAAAGAAATACTATATCTGTTTATACATGCATCATCAGAGTATACATAACACACAATTGGACAATAATCATAATCTGTCCTCACAATCTAAATACACAGCGGAATATGTAACACAAATACGGAATTACGTATCGCCATCCAGCTCGTCTTCTGAGCTCCACAGCATCATATCCTGTATTCTATAATACTCGGACTGACCCGAGCATTACAGTTAAATAACACTCGAGTCAGTCTGGAATACCAGCGTGACAAATCACACTCAAATTGATTATTAAAGTTTCAAAATCCTTTGGAAACAAAAGCATCTCGTAAGACCACGCCACAAATAAACATGTCGGGTTTTTACCTTACGATAGATAAAACATTTTTTTATTAAAATCCTCCGATATTATAATAGGGTCTATTTACAAATACTTATTAAAATAGCCAAAATTGTTACATGATTAAATTCCAATTACTAGCCACAATGTGAGTAATACAAACAAAACTCGTAAAAGGCGCGTAGAGAGAATGGATTTCCAACTAATGACTAGGCACTGGGGTACCACCTGTCATGGTACGTGGCCTAGATCACCGTACCGAGGATTACTCCCAATCCTCTGCAACATAAGGCCGGGACTACCCCTTATTGGATAATCCTGAGTAAGATCACCCTACGGTTGTGATCAGCAACCGCACCACTAAACAGAAATAAAAGGGACATCTAGACAAGGATGACCTCACCCTGAAATGGGTGCTCCCACCTAGCCTTGCTGCATAACCCCTGATTTTCAGTCATTCTCGGTTGATGAGGCTTGAGGTTAAGCGTTACCCTTTTAGAACGTTTCACTTAGAGTGCCCATCGTCCGCCTGACGATGTTTCGAAAGCATTCATCCATACAAGTCCGTCCCGGATTCGAACGGAACCGAAGGCACTATTCCTACTACATCCATTTTGGAATCACCCCAGGATTAGTAGCGACTAGCCCTTACACTTTACTGCTCCATCTTCGAATCCAAACTCGTCTTCCGCACGAAAACGTTCAAACCGGATTGAAGCGGTTTTCGAGAAATTAATTCCGATCCCGGTCTCTTCGAAACGATCAACGAATTGGCCAATATTGATAGTCGGTTATTTAACTATCAATTAACATTCACAAACATCCATCGAACATAAATAATTTCCCCAAAGTATTTATTAATCTCAAAATATCTTCACAAGATATATTTCCATTTTCAACCCTTTTGAAAACAATTTTCAACACACCTTTCTCAAGAATTAAATCTCCAAATATTTATTTCCACTGAAAATAACCAAGCACAAAACTTTAGATTTCTAAACTAATTTAAAACACTTAATTATAAAATATACTTTGACATTTAGATTGAGAACTACTTCAATACTTTATTAAAATATATACATTAGAAATATTTAAAATGAGCCTACTTTATAAAATATAAAACTAGATTTTCTCCTTTAAACAAAATACCAAATCATCTTTTAAATAATTATTACGATAATAGATTTTGAAAAATACTTACTTTAGAATTTAAACATTTAGAAATAATAAGTTTTCTAAAACATGCTTTTTAAAACAACATTAAAGCCTTTAGATTATATTTAAAAATTTGCTTTGAAAACATACTTGGCTATCCAAGGAAATATACTTCTCCTCACATCCTTTTGAAAAATAAATCACTATTTATTTTTAAATTTTTTTTCCCATTCCTTTAATAAATTTCCATTGTGAATTTATTCTTTCAAATATCCACTGATATATTACTTCACTTTTATAAACCCAGTTTACAAATTTCTTAGTCTCGACTCCCCTTTTTAAAATTTCGATTCGAAACACTCAGATCAATTTCCAAATTGATTCCTAATTTACTCCATTTGAAATAAATTTCCTTACTTACTCAATTCATTTCAAAATCCATTAATTATAGACTTCATTCCTTAATTATAATTTAAATTTTTTTAACTGAAAACACCAATTTATGATTTTTCCTAAATTCCTTCTTTATTTATTTTTCAATAATTTAAATCTTAAATTTAAAATAAATGCTTTATTCTTTAAAACAATAACACTTAAGTTGAAATTCATTATCTCCCTGTTTATTCAAAATCCTCTTTTCATACATGGAATTTAATTACTAAAATTTTATAATCACTTTTATTCATTCCCAATTTATTCTTTAATTCATTTAAATTATCTAAATTATTTCACTTACAAATTCTCTCCCTTTTATTTTCTTTTCAAAAATCCAATTCTGTATATTTTGATAACTCAGTGTAACGAAATATATTCAAGTAAACCATAGCATTCAATATTCCAACTATTAATAATATCCATCACAGAATATCGAATATTCATAACAGAGAATATTAAATAATATTTTTTTGAGGTATCCAGTTGGATCCCTCCAACCTGTTTTCCTGCATCCACAGACATTAGCGCAAAATAAAATAACAATTCCACTTCGAGGTGGAATATCGCGGTATATGGGATTAATATAATATCATCCGCTATTATGCGGCGCATAGGGTCTCATCCACTATATAATGCGGGAAATCAATCATTCCAATGTATACTATGTACTACTATATATATAATATAGCACATCCAATCAAATCGATCAATCAACCAATTGTTTAAATTTAACTATTTATATTTAAACTATAACCAGATGAGTGAGATTAACTCACCTTATTCGATTTGCAATCCATTTCCAAACCAGCTTGTTTCTTCACAGTTCTTCACAATTTAAACCTTGTATACACATTTTAATAAATCGAAAAATCAATTATCTTCTTTTAATAAATTCAATTAACTAAGAATTTAATTAGATAAATTCCCTTTTTTAAAAATTCTTTTAGTGGCTATACCAAATTAAATAAGTTAATCGATCAATTTAATTATCAAATTCATTATTTTTAAAATAAAATAATAAATCTAAAATGTGTGTATGTATATATCTTAATCAGCATTGTATGTATCTTAAAATTAACAATAAGCTAAATATACATATATCTGAATCTATTATATATATTTATTAAATTAAAACATACTCTTTTGTATCTTACAGTTGAATTAAATTTTCACCACCATAATTTCAATATGAATGTATATAGATTTTATTAAGAAGGATTAAACAGATGGTATACCTCGCTGACAAACTCACCTTTGTGCCTACAACCCCACGCCGCAAGCTTCAAACTCGTTTGCAATTTCATCACGAATTCCCCTTAACTGACACCTCGCTGACATGTCATCTACTGCCTCGACCCCTTCCGTGCCCATGCCTGAGCCTTCACATCGTTGCCCAGCCTCCATCATCGAAGCCTCCAAGCTCGCGAGCTTCCCCTCACGTGCGCGCCTTCGCCTCTTGAAAACCCTAGGTCGTACGAACACACCAGCGAATGCGAATGATGCCAAAATCGAACGTCGCCCAATCCCACTGCCTCGCGACATCTACGACCAAATTCGAACTTCACTTTCCCCTCCTCGGCCTCGTACTCGCGAGCCCGAGCTCCATGCTTCGCGTGCACCATTTCACTTCGTGCTCGCTGCATTTTTTTTATGATTTCGAATTGGGGAAACGAATTGGATTAGGAAAGGAAGACGTCGATGTGAAGAGGAACGTGTATATAATAATTTATTTATTTATTTCTTCGGCTTCGAGCTGCTTTGAAGGAGAAAGGAAATCACGCTCTACTTATTAAGAAGAAAAGATGAGATGTTGGCGTATTGAAGAAGGGAAGCAACAGTGTTTTGAAAAAGGTGATGGTGAGAGAAAATAGACTGATGGGAAGGGAATTTCGGCTGCAGACGAAGGTATATAAATTTATATATTAATTTAAATTCAAATTGTCATGTTTTACATAGCTTAAAATTGCAAATTCCTATCAAGGCATGCCGCTAGGTGTTTATAAGGTTATACCACTATTTCAAATGCAATGGAAAAGGTTTCGAGCCCTAATTCGTTCGTATGGAGAAGATAGCTTTTTGAACCCAGTTATTATATTGAATTTCGATATAGATTTAAGCGTGTTTGTATATCGTATGCTCACACAACAACTCCAAACACTACGAAAATAGAAATCTGATAATAATTCAATATTATGGATCCAATGGCGCTGGTTACGTCGAATTCCGAGACTGCGCCTCGGAAGGCTATTTTTAAATATCGATTTAAACGATATATTTTCAAAACTGAACAAATCACTGTTAAATTTAAATTTTAAAACTTCTATTATCCTCAGCACTATCAATATAAATTTTGCAAGCCTTCATATTATTTTTAACAGGCTTAAAACTCCAAAATTCAACATCTTACCCAACTTCAAATTATTTAATTTAATCATTAAATTACCCAATAAATGGTGATATTCGAATTCAAGTTAAGAATTAACTTTTAAATATTTAAAATCAATTAAATATTCCAAGTTCAAATACTCAAAAATTACGGGTCGTCACATTCCTCCCCCTTAAAAGAATTTCGTCCCTTATATTACTAATTAGGAAGAATGGTCCAATGCCCATTTACTTTTCCAAAACCAAACAGTTTTATCAAATTGCCATAACATATCTTTATTAAAGGCACCCTATCCATTTAACTAACTTTCCAAACTCTTCCATAGTTTCCAAACAACTTTACTTATTCAACCATTCAAATTATAATTTAAAACCAAGTTTTGAATTTTCAAAATTTTACAAAAATTTTCTAACTCCCTAAATTTTTGAAAAATTTCGCCCACGTCTCCTTTGCGCGGCTAGCTCGGTACAACTACAAAATACCTCTACGGGCTCCCAAATTCCATAAGAAAACAAAAAGCCAAGTGGCTAGGTCAAAAACCCAATCAAATTTCATACGAAAATTTAAACACATATCTTTTTGCTCGGGCAATTAAAATTTATCATCTGAAATAAAACTAATTTTCCTTTCCCTTTATAATACCTGCATATCCTACTTAGCAAAATATGCAATCATAGCTTTTTAAAATCATTTTATACATTTCCTTACAGAAGTTTTCATATCTACTTCTATTCAAATTAGTTTTCCCATTTTCATATGAGTTCAATTTATCTTCAACTCTGAATATTGAATTTTAATCTTCAATTTATAATTGATTCATATCATTATTTAAATTAGTTTCATCCACTAATTTATTTTAATTTCCCATTTGAAATTTCTTTGTCGCTAACAAAAATTTTCCCAAAAATTTTCAAAAAATTTCCTAACTTCCAAAATTTTCAGAAAATTTTGGCAGAGACTCCTTTGTATGGAGAAGTTTTTGCAATTTGACAAAAGATATAAATATATATACATCAACCACACGGTCGAAAAAACAAAAACAGTTCATATTTCCTATTTTATTGCGTAGGCATACCTCTATTTAGCATTTTGAAGCAAGCGGCTTATTTATTTAGCAATTAGCATACCCAATCCAACAAGTCGGCTTTCCGGTACCTGGACTTACTCAATTCAAACATGTAAGTGCCATATATATGAAGTTTAACAAAATTTCACTTATTTGCAATAGTTAAACACATGAATTCTAAAAGCAATGCACACTAAACGCTTTCCGTAAGCAATTTATATAGTTTTAATACTAATTCAACTGTTTTCAATCAATTCATATACCATTTTCATTCAATTTGAATGGTTTACAACCCACTTGCTTACATTCAAATCATTTTTAATTTTTAACAAACCTGTATTATTCCAATTGATTTAAAAATCAATTTTATTTACTTGCAATGATTCATAGAATTTTATTTTCTTCTATTTTCTCCCAACGACCAATTTTTTTCATGCAAATTGGTAATATTCATCCAAGTAAATAACCACTTAAGCCGATGACCATTTTAAATTGATTCCAACTCAATTTATATAAATTCTATTCCATTCTACATTACTCACAACCCATACACTTCCATTTTCCTTTCATATCCATATTTGTTTATTCCAAACTATTTTATTTAGCTCGAAAATAATCCAGGCTATTTCATGCAATAACTATTTCTCAACTTATTTAAACAACACTTCTATTTGAGTTCAGCTTCCATTCAACATTCACTTAAGTTAACAACTTAAGTTCATTTCCATTTTGAAATAAACCCTATCCTCGCTGTTGTCAAATCCATTTCGGTTTACATCAATTCATTCAATTAGTCCCTTTTTAACTCTAAATTCAATAATCTGTTCATTAAATAATATCCAAGGCCATTTTTCATTCATACTCACTTGGATTTTATTTGCAATTCAAAACATCACTATTTTAATCCAATTTCATTTTTATTCGACGCATTTCCAATTATACTTAATTTGTTAACACTTCAAGTCGAATTTTAATTAATAACTCAAGTTCTGATTCTACCATTCACTTTTTATTTACCATTCAAATTTATTAACTCACAATTCAATTTCTGTTTAACTACATTAGGTTCCATTTACATATTTCATTAACTAGTTTATTTTCAAATTAGTTCTCCCTCTATTTATAATTCAATACTTGATTTTTAATCTAAAAATCTCTTCATTTAATTTTCTTAAGTTCAATTTATTTTATAATTCAAGTTTGGATTTTCGTTTTATTTTCCAGTTCATCAAACAATATTTATTTTGGGTTTTCTATTTCACTTTTCAATTTTATAAATCACAACTTATTATTTTACACATTTCCATTCATCCTAGGCTTGAATATATTCATCTTTTATTTTAACTCGAGATTTACGCTTATTTATAGCCCAAGCATATTTTATTCCATGGATTTTTAATTCTTTTATAAGTTATTCTAATTTATTTATTCCAATCCAATTCTTATCCGACTTATTTCTTATCCAACTTACTTCCATTTATTTAAGTAAGGATATAATTCCATTCAATATCACCCATAACTCAACTGAATTTTATTCCAATTCAATTTTATTTTAACTCAGACTTATTTAATTCAATTCGATTCAATTTTCTTCCTCAATCCAAGTTAATTTCATTTTTAACGTTTCACTTTAAATTTTAATTCCAACATTCAAAGCTTATATTTCCTTCCTGATTTAAAAATCATCTCAATTTATAAGCTTATAACCTATCTCATCAGGATTTTTAAACACCCAGCTTTTGGTTTCAAATCATTTTGAAATCTCCAACATATCAAAATCACACTTCTCAAAAATTTAAACCAATCCTGGATTTTATTCCCAACAAATTTCCTTTGAAATTTCAAAAACGACTGGTTCTTCTAAACAAATCAATTTGGCAGTAATCCGTCACTTAGAAACTCGAAAATAAACATAGATGCTGCTGCAGTCATCGCCGAAGTTATTTTCCAGCGACTGAAGTGAGTTCAATGCCATATCCCTTTCTAGAATTTTATTTGAAACAATTACCTTCCAGAAATACTTCTAAAACAATAATGCTATTATTGGTCTTTAAAACACTTTAAAAAAACACTTCCAAAATCTCCGGGATTTTAAATTTTCAACTTTGATTTAAATCAAATTTTAACTATAATTCATTTGTATAATTTATGATCACAAAAATTCCCATTTGATCATATTTCAATTTATAAATCATATTTATAATTCACATTTATAAATTTCATTTTATAAATGAATTTATTTCCTTAACCTTTGGTTATATTTTCAATTTCTAGTTAAATTTTCACACAACAATGATAATAATTTAATATTATCATTCCTAACATCCAAGAAACCAAATATTAGCTAAAATAGTTCACAAAAACTTTTCTTTTATATCAAAACATATTTTGGGTAAAATTATTTCATTCACCCACCTTTAAAACAATACTATGTCAATTTATCGTGTCAGGTGTTTATAAACTCTTCTCGGGTAGCGACCAACTTACCCGATCAGAATTCATATTCCACCCAATCAATAAGCCAACACAATATTAAAACAATTTATATTCACTAACAAATACGTGCTCATATCTATTAATACGCTCAAACTCATTCTAGAGGACTACTGACTCTATTTTCAATGAGTAATCCCCACCAGAGCCAAGGTTATCACCAACCTGGCTCTGATACCAACTATAACAACCCGCAAATCCGTACCCCTTGAGTCAACACTATTCTACATCAATCAACTCAAGATGAACAGAAATACGAACCATTTGGGTTAAAGAAGAAGAGGTAGAAGAAGAAAATAGAAAACAACATCAGAATCTAACCATCGCAGCGGAATAAAGTATAATCGATAATAACAGATCTTTACACCAAGAACAAATACTATATCTGTTTATACATACATTATCAGAGTATACATAACACACAACTGGACAGTAATCATAATCTGTCCTCACAATCTAAATACACTACGGAATATGTAACACAAATACGGAATTACGTATCGCCATCCAGCTCGTCTCCTGAGCTCCACAGCATCATATCCTGTATTCTATAATACTCGGTCTGACCCGAGCATTACAGTTAAATAACGCCCGAGTCAGTCTGGAATACCAGCGTGAGAAATCACACTCAAATTGATTATTAAAGTTTGAAAATCCTTTGGAAACAAAAGCATCTCGTAAGACCACCCAAATAAACATGTCGGGTTTTTACCTTACGATAGCTAAAACATTGTTTATTAAAATCCTCTAATATTATAATAGGGTCTTTTTATAAATACTTATTAAAATAGCCAAAATTGTTACATGATTAAATTCCAGCTACTAGCCACAAAGTGGGTAATACAAACAAAACTCGTAAAAGGCACGTAGGGAGAATGGATTTCCAACTAATGACTAGGCACTAGGGTACCACATGCCACTGTAAGTGGCCTAGATCACCGTACCGAGGATTACTCCCAATCTCCTACAACACAAGGCCGAGACTACCCCTTACTGGATAATCTCGAGTAAAATCACCCCACGGTTGTGATCAACAACTGCACCACTAAGCCGAAATAAATGGGACATTTAGACAGGGATCACCTCACCTGAAATGGGAGCTACCCACCTGGCCTTGCTGCATAACCCCTGATTTTCAATCATTCTCGGTTGATGAGGCTTGAGGCTATGCGTTACCCTTTCAGAACGTTTCACTTAGAATGCCCATCATCCACCTGACGATGTTCCGAAAGCATTCATCCATACAAGTCCGTCCCCTGTTCGAATGGAACCCAAGGCACTATTCCTACTACGTCCATTTTAGAATCACCTCAGGATTAGTGGCGACTAGCCCTTGCACTTCACTGCTCCATCTTCAAATCAAAACTCGTCTTCCTTACGAAAACGTTCAAACCGGATCGAAGTGGTTTTCGAGAAATTAATCTCGATCTCGGTCTCTTCGAAACGATCAAAGCATTGGCCAATATTGATAGTCGATTATTTAACTATCAATTAACATTCATAAACATCCATAAAACATAAATAATTTCTCCAAATTATTTATTAATATCAAAATATCTTCACAAGATATATTTCCATTTTCAACCCTTTTGAAAACAGTTTTCAACACACCTTTCTCATGAATTAAATCTCCAAATATTTATTTCCACTGAAAACAACCAAGCACAAAACTTTAGATTTTTAAAATAATTTAAAACACTTTATTATAAAATATACTTTAACATTTAGATTGAGAACTACTTCAATACTCTATTAAAATATATGCATTAGAAATATTTAAAATGAGCCTACTTTATAAAATATAAAACTAGATTTTTCCCTTTAAACAAAAATACCAAATCAACTTTTAAATAATTATTACGATAATAGATTTTGAAAATAATTGCTTTAGAGTTTAAAAATTTAGAAATAATAAATTTTAAAAACATGCTTTTTAAAACAGCATTAAAGCCTTTAGCTTATATTTAAAAATTTGCTTTGAAAACGCACTTGGCTATCCAGGAAAATATACTTCTCTTTACATCCTTTTAAAAAATAAATCACTCTTTATTTTTAAACAAAATTTCTCATTCCTTTAATAAATTTCCATTTTAATTTATTCTTTTGAATATCCACTGATATATTACTTCGCTTTTATAAACCCAGTTTAAAATTTTTTTAGTCTCGACTCCCCTTTTTAAAATTCCGATCTCAAACACTTAGATCAATTTCCAAATTAATTCCCAATTTACTCCATTTGAAATAAATTTCTTTACTTACTCAATTCATTTCAAAATCCATTAATTATAGACTTTATTCCTTAATTATGATTTAATTTTTTTTTTAACTTAAAACACCAATTTTAGATTTTTCCCAATTCCTTCTTTATTTATTTTTCAGTAATTTAAATCTTAAATTTAAAATAAATGCTTTATTCCTAAAATAATAACACTTAAGTTGAAATTCATTATCTCCCTGTTTATTCAAAATCCCCTTTTCATACACGGAGTTTAATTATTAAAATTTTATAATCACTTTTATTCATTCCCAATTTATTCTTTAATTCATTTAAATTCTCTAAATTATTTCACTTACAAATTCTCTTCCTTTTATTTTCTTTTCAAAAATCCAATTCTATATATTTTGATAAATCAATGCACCGAAATATATTCAAGTAAATCATAACATTAAATATTCCAATTATTAATAATATCCATCATAGAATATCAAATATTCATAATAGAGAATATTAAATAATATAATTTTTTTGAGGAATTCAGTTGGATCCCTCCAACCTGTTTTCCTGCATACACAGACATTAGCGCAAAATAAAATACCAATTCCACTTCGAGGTGGAATATCCCGGTACATGGGATTAATATAATATCATCCGCTATTATGCGGCGCATGGGGTCTCATCCGCTATATAATGCGGGAAATCAATCATTCCAATGTATACTATATACTACTATATATATAATATAGCACATCTAATCAAATCGATCAATCAACCAATTGTTTAAATTTAACCATTTATATTTAAACTGTAACCAGATGAGTTAGATTAACTCACCTTATTCCATTTGCAACCCATATCCAAACCAGCATGTTTCTTTACAGTTCTTCACAATTTCAACCTTGTATACACATTTTAATAAATCGAAAAATCAATTATCTTCTTTTAATAAATTCAATTAACTAAGAATTTAATTAGATAAGTTCCTTTTTTAAAAAAAATCTTCTAGTGGCTATACTAAATTAAATAAGTTAATCGATCAATTTAATTATCAAATTCATTATTTTTAAAACAAAATAATAAATGTAAAATGTTTGTATGTATATATCTTAATCAACATTGTACGTATCCTAAAATTAACGGTAAGCTAAATATACATATATCTTAACCTATTTTATATATTTATTAAATTAAAACATACTATCTTCTATATCTTGTAGTTGAATTAAATTTTCAACCCCATGATTTCAATCTGTATGCATATAGATTTTATTAAGAAGGATTAAACAGATGGTATACCTCGCTGACGAACTCACCTCTGTGCCTACAACCCCACGCCGCAAGTTTCAAACTCGTTCGCGATTTCATCACGAATTCCCCTTGCCTGACACCTCGCTGACATGCCATCTACTGCCTTGACCCCTTCCGCGCCCATGCCTGAGCCTTCACATCGTCGCCCACCCTCCATCGTCGAACTCTCCAAGCACGCGAGCTTCCCCTCACGTGCACGCCTTCGCCTCTTGAAAACCTTAGGTCGCACGAACACTCCGGCGAATGTGAACGATGCTCAAATCGAACATCGCCCAATCCCACTGCCTCGCGACATCTGCGACCAAATTCGAGCTTCACTTTCCCCTCCTCGGCCTCGTGCTCGCGAGCCCGAGCTCCATGCTTCGCGTGCAACATTTCACTTCGTGCTCGCTGCCTCTTTTTTATTTATGATTTCGAATTAGGGAAATGATTTGGATTAGGAAAGGAAGATGTCGATGTAAAGAGGAACGTGTATATAATAATTTATTTATTTATTTCTTTGGCTTCGAGCTGCTTTGAAGGAGAAAGGAATATCGCGCTCTGCTTATTACGAAGAAAAGATGAGATGTTGGCGTATTGAAGAAGGGAAGCAATAGTTTTTGAAAAATGCGTGATGGTGAAAGAAAATAGACCGATGGGAAGGGAATTTCGGCTGCAGATGAAGGTATATAAATTTATATATTAATTTAAATTCAAAGTGTTTCGTTTTACGTAGCTTAAAATAGCGAACTCCTATCAAAGCATGCCTCTAGGCGTTTATGAGGTTATACCTCTATTTCAAACGCAATGGAAAAGTTTTCGAGCCCTAATTCGATCGTATGGAGAAGATAGCTTTTTGGACCCAGTATTATATTGAGTTTTCGATATAGATTTAAGCGCGTTTGTATATCATATGCTTACTCAACAACTCAAAACACTACAAAAATTTAAATCCGATAATAATTCAATATTACAGATCCAATGGCACTAGTTTCGTCGAATTCCGAGACTGCGCCTCGGAAGCCTATTTTTAAATATCGATTTAAACGATATATTTTCAAAACTGAACAAATCACTGTTAAATTTAAATTTTAAAACTTCTATTATCCTCAACACTATCAATATAAATTTTACAAGCCTTCAGATTATTTTTAACAGGCTTAAAACTCCAGATTCAACATCTTACCCAACTTCAAATTATTTAATTTAATTATTAAATTACCCAATAAATGGTGATATTTGAATTCAAGTTAAAAATTAACTTTTAAATATTTAAAATCAATTAAATATTCCAAGTTCAAATACTCAAAAATTTCGGGTCGTCACAATCGAAGAAGATCGCATTCCATTTCGAACTATTTCCAATTTATTACATAATCCACAATTGTTGACCACGTTCAAAGAAATATTTTTTTACAACATACGCCAAGAGTGACATATGAAGATGCCCCTTGGATGATCAGAGTATATACAGGCAATTTAATAACTTTGCCATTACAAACAACATAGTGGAATCAAAATAAAAAAAATTCTAGATAGCTATCAAGCCTCCTACACATCTCCAATTGCTTTATTCATCTAATGAGGTAGCTGATAACCTTAACCCTCAAACTACTCTAAATTAATTGAGTACCCGAGAGTTTGAAGGGAAAACATAAACTTCGGGTCAAACATGAAATCGGGTATGAATGATATTCTAACATCTCAAACCACTTAGATATTTAGTGAGACCACGCCGCTTAACGGAACGAGTTCTCGCTTCACTAGTATCCCAAAATCTTTATAAAACCATATACTGTGCTCCTGCATCCACAATGGTTAAAAAACTGTCATTTCAAAATATTATGATGATATGCATATACGTTAAAACATTATGGATTTCTCATCCATTGTTTAATTGACTCCCCGTCATATTTATAGTTTCTAGGGTCACTATTAACCTATTAGTTTTCATTGGCTTACTAATAACCATTATTTAGTTTCTGACTCCCTATCTGGTTTCATAGTTTTCATGGGTGCACTTTAAACCTATTGGCCCATGCCAATTGCCTTAACGCTATAACTTCTGTTGGTTTATTTAATTCATGGGTTCCCATGAACTTTTTGGTGACTCCAATAACTTCTCTCTTATCCTAGTGTTCATAGGATGACTAGGAACCTATTTATAACTATCAATAACCTAATCTGGATATAGTTTTCATGGGTGCACTACAAACTAATTGGCTTCTGCTAACCATTCTTTATAACATAGTTTTCATCCGATCACTATCAACCTATTGGTAACTCCAATAGCCTCATAATTATATTTTCATGGGTGCACTATGAACATGTCTCCATGACAACTTCTATATTTAGGCATCCTATATTTTAGTCTCCCTAACCACCCGGATGAAATTCTACTCATTCAATAGTTTAATCAATTTATATTAATTACTAGGTCAACCTAGCTGGTTCTTCTGCCCTTTTTCCCAAGATGCAGTTGTGGATCCATTATGATGTGAATATATTTATATTTGAAGAAGCAACAACATAACATAACAATACCACTCCTTTGGGTTTAATATAAAACATGGCTAATCCCTATAACCTATTATTTTATCAAGAAAAGCATCTTTTTAAAACTATTACAAAAACTCCTTTAATTTAGCCATTGGTTTCTCCTTTTAAAAATTGAGCTTCGGTTATTAGTTTTGAAAAACAAAACCTTTCGACTCCTTTTATCCTAGCTTTTGACCTCTCTGGATACCCTCCTTCGAAAGCATAAAAATCCATTTCCAAAACAAATTTGCCCTTCCCTTTCGAATGCTTTAAAACACTCTTTCGAAACCTTTTGAATGTGTTAAAGTATTAGCATTTATCTTCAGAAGCATAGCTTCGAACAGGTTGAAAGTATGCCTTTCAAAAAAATTGAAAGTACCCCTTTCGAAATCATTGTGTTAATACTTAAATTATTATTTTGGTGAAGTGAATATAAACGAAAGTATCTCTTCCGAAACCATTCTTTATCATTTAAAAGCATTGGGGAAAAATTGATGGCGTCAGTACCATCCTTTCGAAAGCATATATCATTTGGGTTAAATAGTTGAAGGTTGGCTTCGAAACCCATTTCGAAAACATTGCCTTCAAAGCTCCTAATCCCTTCAAAAGCAATAGGAAGTGGCTAATATTTTAAAACAAAGGCTTCCTTCTGATAGCGTTGATATCTTCAACATCATTGATAGACATAAAAGCGGTAGAAGGGTTCTGACTTGGTAGAAGCTACCACTTTTGAATACTTAAATTTTGAAAACTGAATAGCCCCTTAGGAAGCTACTTCTTTTAAACTAAGGCAGCAGCTCTCTTTCAAAATCAAGTTAAAAGTCACTTTCCAAAGCATTGGTCTCGAGCCTTTCGAAAGCATATAAAGAAGCAAGCAAGCACATTTCTTTAGAAAACAAAACCATAGTACCGACCCTATCGGAAGCCACATTTCGACACCCTACCTTTCACCTTTCCCCAATCCACTACGTTCAATTAAGTGATACCATGTGTATTGGTTTCGACTTCTTTGGTTTCGATCTAGTCTAAGGCGGAAGATTTGGGTCAAAAGCCACCACTAAAGGAGGCGGAACCCACTTTTCTGGGTAAAAGACTATTTTTTTCCAAATAAAGTAATTGTAACTAACTTTCCCATGTGTAAACTCTTGATTGGCTGCCTTAAAATTTTCAATTTTTTTACAGAAAATTGCCGCATTTTCTTAGATCTAAAACAAGATTGACTTTTAACAAATATGCCCTTCCCATTTAACAACAGTTAAATCATTTAGGTCTTTCTTTCAAAATAATTTAATTTTTGCAGTGGGCCTTTGAGTAAAAATCCCCAAAAATCATACAAATTCACTTTCAATATGCTAACATATATAAATTTCAGATCTAAATTCATTATATAATTAACGAAATTAACATAATAATACATATTTTCATTCAAAAATTCATAACAAATTCTCTACGGCTTGGAAAATTCTAAAAGGTGAAGCCCAACTCCAAAATCATGTTTACCTTAACATAAAATTTTCCCATGGAATTATAAAATCATTTGCTAAATTTTTCCCCAAAATTGTGCATATCACATGTAAACAATTTGATTTTTAAATCGAACATGTTATTAAACCAAGCATACCGGCATTCAAATCATCATAAAATGGATTAAATCATAAACTCATAATCATATGATTGAAAATAAAATATAGATGATCAGATCTTTCACCTTAGATTAGATGAGGAAATTAGAGACTCGTTTGAGATTGATTTCCCCTTAGCTTGATACTAAGCTTTTACTTTGATTTCTCTTCTTCTTCTCCTAGTAATGGCCGGCTTGGTCTTTTCTTTTGTTTGCATTTTTGCTTATGACAAAATAAAAGTGAATAGGGGGCTGACATAAGTATAAGGGAGAGGTAATATGAGGCGGCTATTTACTCTAATTTCCTCATATTAATTAATTACATTTATCCATCCATAAGCCCATTCATGTTAGTAAGCATGGCCACTAATTGATTAGCAAATCTCAATCTCCTTATCACTCACATTATCTATTTAATTTATCTAATTAAATATCCTAGATAATGTTATTAAAAATTAGGGGTGTTATAGGCTTCCCTCCTTAAATAATTTCGTCCTCGAAATTTGGTAAGGACTAATATTAAACATAGCAATCATCTATAACTACTCCTAACAACCATACTAGCCAACCTGACTAGCGATTATCCGTTTAAAGCTAATATGGACATACCTTCAAAGCAGATTAGGATAAGTATCTCGAATCCTATTCTCTGTCCCCCAAGTACAGTCCTTCTCATTGTCGCTCCATTGAACTTTCACCAACTTGACTGTCATGTTCCTCAATCTTTTCTTATCTTTCAATACAACCCAAACTGGTTGTCTAACAAAAGTCAAATTAGGCCATGTTACTGTATCTTCCAACCTTGTCGGAGGAATAGTATTCTCTGGATCATGCACATACTTGCTAGTATGAGACACATGAAGTACATTATGGACATCTGTCATACTGTTCGGCAACTCTACTTTGTATGTGAGCGTTCCAATCCTCTCTTTAATCTCGAATGGACCAACATATCTTGATGCCAGTTTCCCTGACTTTTCGAACCGTACCACACCCTTTCATCGTTGACACATTAATGAAAACCCTGTCCCCAACTGTGACCTATAGGTCTTTACGCCTCTTAGTGGCGTAACTCTTCTATCTGGATTGAGCTTCCCTCATCTTTTCTCGGATTGACTCAATCTTCTCTGACGCCTCCCTAAAAAAATTTGGACCTAAGACCAATCTGTCCCCAGTCTCCAACCAACATGCTGGTGATTTGCTTGGCCTTCCATATAAAGCTTCAAAAGGTGCCATTTCTATACTAATCTGGTAACTATTATTATAGGAAAACTCAACCAAACATAGGTGATCCTCCCAAGATCCACCAAAGTCCAACACACAAGCTCTCAAAAAATCCTCGAGTACTTTATTGACTCTCTCTGTTGCGCATCCGTCTAAGGGTGATATCCAGTACTCATTTGGAGCTCAGTTCTTAATACATCCTGTAGACTCTTCCGAAATTTGCTAGTGAATAAAGCGTCTCTGTCACCGACTATGCTAATAGAAACCCTATGTAGTCTAACTATGTTCTTCATGAACAACTTAGCCAAAATAGGTGCCGTCCAGGTTGACTTAACAGGAATAAAATGAGCACTCTTGGTCAATCTGTCTACTATGACCGATATGCTTCCATATTCTCTATTTGACCTTAGCGACCTATCAATAAAATCCATGGACATCGAATCCCATTTCCAAATTGGAATCTCTAGAGGCTGAAGTAGCCTTCTCGGATTCTGATGTTTGGCTTTCACTTGTTGACAGTTTGCACACTGCCTAACCCATAAGTCAACATCCTCTTCATACCTTCCCAATAAAAGATCCTCTTCATATCTTGATACATCTTGATCTCTCGAGGATGAATCATAAACTTGGATCGATAACATTCTCCAAGAAATTCTTTCCTCAAGTTCTCAACATCTGGAATACATAATCACCCTTTTTTTCAACCATCCTATCTAGTCAAGAAAAAAGCCTTCAAATCATCAATCTCAGTTCCAACCTCAAGCCTTCTAATCTTATCAGCTAATAGTGGATCATACTTTTTCTTAGAAGCAATTCTTTCGTTCAACACTGGTCGAACTTCTAACAGGATACCATGGCAGTACTCTGAGTAGAACTAGCAGTCGATCTTAACTGCACATCACAACTGGCCAAGGCTTCTAGATCCTTCCATTCTGCCAGCATAGCAAATACCACATTCTGGTGTCTTCTACTAAGGGCATCCACTACTTTATTACCTTTTCCTGGTGTATACTCTATACCAAAATCATAACCAGCCAAAAACTCCAGCCATCTCTGCTATATTGTATTCAACTCCTTCTGAAAGAATAAGAATCTTAAAGACTTATGATCTGTGTATAGCTCAAATCTCTCCCATAAGTGATAATGCCTCCAAATCTTTAATGCGAAGATCACTGCAGCAAACTCTAAATCATGAGTAGGATATCTCACCTCATGCGGTCTAAGCTATCTTGATGCATAGGCAATAACTTTACCTTTCTGCATCAATACCGCTCCCAATCCAGTTCCATATGCATCGGTATACACCACCAACCCTTGGTTTCCATATGGAACTACTAATATTGGTGCATTAGTCAATAAATGATTTAACTTAACGAATGATTCCTCACATTTATTGGACCAAACAAACTTCACCTCCTTCTAGTAAGCTTAGTCAAAGGCGGTGCTATCCACGAGAAATCCTTGATGAATATCTGGTAGTAGCCAGCAAGTCCAAGAAAACTTCTAATCTTGGTCACCATCTATGGTCTCTTCCAATTATTAACAGCTTCGATATTATTTAGATCAACTGACAACCCTTTCTCTGAAATCACATGACCAAAAAACCTAACCTCTTTCTTCCAAAAACGACAATTCGAAAACTTTGCCTTTAGCTGATTCTACCTTAGTGTCCCAAGCACAACTCTAATATGATCTTCGTGCTCTCTTTCATCCTTATAGTATACCCAAATGTCATCTATAAACACCAACATGAATCATCGCAAATACTCTCAGAAGACTCAGTTCATTAAATCCGCAAAGAAAGCAGGGGTGTTTGTCAACCCAAATGGCATTACTAACCACTTGTATGAACCATACCTAATCCAAAATGCTGTCAAAGGAAAATTGTCCTCCGCCACTCTTAATTCATGGAAGCCTGTTGCCAAATCCAACTGGGTAAACACTTTGGCTCCACTCAACTAATCAAACAGATCATCTATTCTCAGCAAAGGATACCTATTCTTGATCGTCCTCTCGTTCAACTTATGATAGTCGATGCACATCCTTAATGACCCATCTAGTTTCTTCACGAATACTATGGTCACTCCCAAAGACGAGCTGCTTGGTCTAATAAAATTCCTTCCTTCTAGATCCACTAGCCACACCTTTAATTCATTCATCTCAGTCGGTGTCATCCTGCTAGGTGGCCTACTCATAGGTTAAGCTCTTGGCACATGATCTATCCAAAGCTCAATAGCTTGTTTCGATGATAGTCCTGTGACCGACTCAAAGACATCTGCAAACTCTCTTGCAATTCGAACCTGACTTAGCTCTTCTCCCACTTCTATTGCACCTAACAATGCACAACTACTCTGCTCAGAATTCTCCACTGAGAAAATAATTCGGTTATGACTATCAGGATGTCATAATGATATCTCCCCCTCCTAGAAAAATATCCTAGCCTCATACCTCCTCAACCAATCCATACCCAAAATGATTCTAAAATCTATGAAATTGAAAACATACCAACTGCGTGCAAACTTATGATCTAACAAATCAAGTTCTAACTTGGTCGCATCTCATCCCCAGAGTTGTATACCCCCCCTGTTGGATTCGTAACTCTTAAGGAAGTAACAAGGTATGTAGGTTCTATGCATAACCTATCAACCAAATACTGTGATATAAATGAATGTGATGCACCGGTATCAAACTGTACCCTAACTGGTATAATCTGAATCAAAAGCATATCTTCCATCATAGTTTTCCTTTTATCTGCTGTAGTTGGTGTTAAAGAAGACAGTGGTCCAATAGCAAATACCTTCCCTCTATCTGCCCAGACTGGCTTTGGACACTGGTTCTTAAATGCCCAACTTGGTTACAGTTGAAGCATTTCACGTTCTTCTTTTCTGTAGGCTTCTTTCCCTTGCCTGACCGAAACTCGTGGGCATAATGGCCCTTCTTATCATACTTGAAGCACACTAAATAAGCCTTTGCCTTCTTGGCCGCATCTTCCTTCTGGGATCCCTTTTTCTTAAAGAACTTTCTTTTCTTACCTTGAGGACCCTAGGAGTAAACTAGTTTCTCTCTAGCACAACCAGCAAGCATCTCTTCATGGCGAATGGTTATTTCCACCACCACATTACAAGGATCACGGATATGGGTCATGGTTACTCTAACAAGCTCGGGCCTTATTCCCCGTATAAACCTCTCATTCCTTTTGATGTCAATGTCTATAGTGGCATATCCATATCGAGATAGCTCGTCAAACTTAGCATCGTACTCAATTAGTAATATCTCTCTCTGAACAAAATCCATGAACTTCCTCATCAATGCGGACTTAGCAATCTCAGATAAAAACCTCTGCTCAAATCTCCTTCTGGAATCAGCCCACTTCGGCTCTTCCTCCGGAATGCCGACAGTCACACTATTCCACTAGTGAAGCGCTGCCCCTTGCAACTTCCTAGAGGCCAACCTTCTCTTTTTCCATCATCCAAACATAGATCAGTGAAGATCCTCTCATAAATAATAACCAGTTCTCAACCTCAATGGCATCCTCCATTCCAACAAACGGCTTTCAGCCCAAGCTGGTGTAGTCTCTGCTTAGCCTAGCATAATTATTCCCCATTGGAGCTACATGATTAGCTCCTCTAGCAACACCCGCAGCAACTCCTGCTTGCATAAGATTGGCGAAAAACTGATACATCGTCCCCGTGTCTACATGTGGATTTTCAGCACACACATTGGCTTTGGCATTTTGGTTAGCATTACCCGGTTGACCTTGATTCCTCCTAGATTAGGTCGGGCATTTCCGTTGGTTGTGGTGCTTCCACCTAGATTTCCTCTTCCGTTTCCTGCTTCCATATTTTCTTTCTCGAAAATCTGCATACAATCCTTAGTAAGACACATAAGAACGGTCTAAGAAAGAGGGGAATGTATAATGATATATATATATATATATATATATATATATATATCAAATACAAGTACGTTACCATAACATTAACCCAAAGCCTGATCATATTTTTGATTTGTTGGATTATGTTTTGAAAAATCTTTTAGGTTTAAATTGCTTAAGTTTTCATTAAAGTATGCTCTAATATCAACTTGTAACATCCCCTACTTGGACGTCTAAAATTAACGGTTATGGATGTTGTAGTCATCCACAATTATTCATCCTTGGTGACCAAATATGGCAGTGTTAAATTCATTGATACACAGAAAAACATGAATATGGAAAAGTTTTATAGCATCGAAGAAGATCACATTCCATTTCGAAACATTTCCAATTTATTACATAATTCCACAATCATTAACCACGTGTAGGGAAACATATTTATCACAACATATGCCAAAAGTAATATATGAAGATGCCTCCTGGATGATCATAGTATATATAGGCAATTTAACAACTTTGCCATTACAAACAACACAATAGAATCAGAATAAAAGAAAACTCTAGATAGATGTCATGCCTCCTGCACATCTCCGGTAGCTTTATTCGTCTAATGAGGTACTCGAAAACCTTAACTCTTAAACTATTGAAAATCAATTTAGTATCCAAAGTTTAAGGGGAAAAAATAAACTTCGAGTCAAACATAAAGCCTGGTATGAGTAATAATCTAACATCGCAAACCATTTAAATATCTAGTGAGATCACGCAGCTTAGTAAAATGGGTTTTCCCCTTACTAGTATCCCAAAATCTTTATAAATTCATATACTGTGCTCTTGCATCCATAATGGTTAAAAGCATAGACATTTCAAAATATCATGATGATATGCATACAAGTTAAAACATTTTGGATTTCCCATCCCCTATTTAATTGACTCCTTGTTGTATTTATAGTTTCTAAGGTCATAGTTAACCTATTAGTTTTCGTGGGCTTACTCATAACGTATATTTAGTTTCTGGACCACCTGTCCCGTTTCATAATTTTCGTGGATGCACTATGAACCTATTGGCCCCTGACAATTAACTTAACACTACCACTCCTATGGGTTTAATTAATTCATGGGTTCCTTTGAACCTATTAGTGACTCCAATAACTTCTCTCTTATCCTAGTTTTCATAGGTTGACTAGGAACCTATTGACAATTGTCAATAACTTAATCCAGATATAGTTTTCATGATGCACTACAAACCAGTTAGCCCCTGCCAACCACTCATTATAACATAGTTTTCATGGGATCACTATGAACATATGGGTATCTCCAATAACATCCTAATAATAGTTTTCATGGGTGCACTATGAACCTGTCTCCCTAACAACTTCTATATTTAAGCATCGTATATTTTGGTCTCCCTAACCTCCTGGATGCAATTCTACTCATTCAAGAGTTTAATCAATTTATATTCACTATTGGGTCAACCTAGCTAGTTCTTCTGCCCTTTTTTTTCTCCTGAAATGCAATTATGGGTCCGTTATAATGTGAATATATTTATATTTGAAGAAGCAACAACATAGCGTAACAATACCATTTCTGTGGGTTTAATATAAAACATGGTAAATCCCTTTAACCTATTATTTTATCAAGTAAAGCTTCTTCTTAAAACTATTACAAAAACTCCTTTAATTTAGCCATGGATTTCTCCTTTTAAAAATTGAGTTTGGGTTATTAGCTTTGAAAAACAAAACCTTTTGACTCCTTCGAATCCTAGCTTTCGACCTCACTAGATACCCTCCTTCGAAAGCATAAAAGTCCATTTTCAAAACATTCGACCCCTACCTTTCAAACACTTTAAAACTCCCTTTCTAAACCTTTCGAATGTGCTAAAGCATTAGCATTTATCTTTAGAAGCATAGCTTCGAATCCGGTTGAAAATTCCCTTTTCGAAAACATTAAAAGTACCACTTTCGAAAACATTGGGCCAATACTTAAATTATTATTTGAGCCAAGTGAATACAAACGAAAGTATCTCTTTCTAAACCATTCTTCATCATTTAAAAGCATTGAGGAAAACTTGATGGCGTCGGCACTAACTTTCGAAAGCATATATCATTCGGGTAAAATAGTTGAAGGTTGGCTTCGAAGCCCCTTTCGAAACCATTGCCTTCAAAACCCCTAATTCCTTTGAAAGCTACGATAAGTTGCTTACATTTATAAAATAAAGGATTCCTTATGATAACATTGATATCTTTAATACATCAAAAGGCATAAAAGCGGTAGAAGGGTTCCAACTTGGTCGAAACTACCCCTACCGAACACTTAAATTTTGAAAACTAAGTAGGCCCTTCTGAAGCTGCTTCTCTTAAACTAAGGAAGCGGCTCTCTTTTGAAAGCAAGTTAAAAGTCACTTTCAAAAGCATTGGTCTCGACCCCTTTGAAAGCATATAAAGAAGCTGGCAAGCGCTTTTCTTTAGAAAACAAAACCATAGTGCAGACCCCATCAGAAGCCATGTTTCGACACCCTACCTTTCGCCTTTCTCCAATCCACTATGTACCAACTAAGTGATTCCAGTGTATTGGTTTCGACCTAGTCAAAGGCGAAAGCTCTGGGTCGAAAGCTACTACCAAAGGAGGTGGAACCCACTTTTCTGGGTGAAAGGCTGTTTTTACCTAACAAAGTAATTTTTTTGTAACTAACTAGCCCACGTGTAAACTTTTGATTGGTTGCCTTAAACTTTTCAAATTATTTTACAAAATATTGCCGCGTTTTCTCAAATCTAAAACAAGATTAACTTTTAATAAATAAGCCCTTTCTATTTAATAAAATTAAACCATTTAGGTCCTCCTTTAAAAATAATTTAATTTCCATAATAATCCTCTTAGTAAAAATCCTCAAAAAATCACATATATTCAGATTTAATATGTTATCTAACATATATAAAATTAAGACCCAAATTCATTATATAATTACCAAAATTAATTTCTAAACCTAATAATACATATTTTCCTTTGAAAATTCATAACAAATTCTTCACGGTTTAGAAATTCCTAAACACTGAAATCCAACTTTAAAATCATGTTTACTCTAACATAAAATTTTCCCATGGCATTCTAAAATCATTTTCTAATGGTTTCTTCCTAAAACCGTGCATATTACAAATAATTTTTTTTTATAAATTAAACATGTCATAAAACCAAGCATTTCATCAGACAAATCATCATAAAATGGATTAAATCATAAATCTAAAATGATAAGATTAAAAATAAAGTAGAGATGATTAGACTCATTATTCACATTAGATTAGATAAGGAAACTAGAGATTTGTTTGAGATTGATTTCCCCTTAACTTGATCCTAAGCTTTTACTTTGATTTCTCTTCTTCTCTTAGTAACGAACGGCTTGCTCTTTTCTTTTGTTTGTGTTTCTTCTTATGATAAAATGGACGTAAATATGAGGATAACATAATTATAAGGGAGAGGTAATACGTGGCAACTATTTACTCTAATGCCTTCATATTATTTAATTACATTTATCCGTTTATAAGCCCATTCATTTTAGTAAGCACGACCACTAATTGATTAGCAAATGTCGATCCTCTTATCACTCTAAATTATTCTATTTAATTTGTCTAATTAAATATCCTGAATAATGTTATTAAAAATTAGAGGTGTTACAGCACTAAGGGAGTACGTACTCATAGTTATTGGATAACTGTGGAATGACTCACTTGATAGTTTTCTGTTGGTTAATATAACGAAGGTCAAACAGAAAATAGCGATGTGATAATATTATACAATTCCCTCAACTTGAGAAAGCTATCAACCTTTAATGTTGAAACTCCATTTTGATTATAGTTAAATCATGGCATGACTTCCATCAAACAATTACAGTTAGGTCGAGCGGAAGCATTGTAAGTGAAATGCTATTCGGGAAAGGATTCATAAAATTAGTTATATGAGCTTAGTATCACGGTCCACGGAAGTGAATTCAAAGTCAAATTCTTTGTCCAGAGCAGTTTGGTTAATAACAATTGTTATTGTTGAACTGTTGACTTTTTTTGGATTATAAAGTTGAATCTAGATGATATGAATTTTGACCATTATCGAATTCCATAAGTCCAAAGTATCATTTTTGGCGATGGGAATTAGTGTAAATAGTTGTCACAATCAGGTAATGCTTAAAAAAGTAAAATTGGATTTCACCGAAACCAAATAAGCGACAAAATTTGGTTATAATGTCACACCACCTACTAAGTGACATGTGAATGTTAATATTCGAATTGTTCGGTATTAATCGCTAACCAAATATACACCTAAGATTCACACAGCCGAAACAATGAATACTCCATTTATCATTTAATTTAATTAATTTGTAATTATTGTAAATTAATTAATATTTAAAAAATATTAATTACCAAATTTTATATTTGATGTGTTGAACAATGTATTTATAATAGTTATAAATATATTAATCGATGTATGATATTGGTATGCGTTTAAATTTAGATTTAAATGCAACAAAACATTGTTCGAGACGGAATTACTTTGAGGCCCATATGGGGAATGCAAATTTCGACCAAAATAGCTTGGATAAGCCTGTTAAATGTTGGCAAAAGAGGGAGGATTTTGAATGATTTAAGAAACTGGAATTGGTAAGAGAGCGATAATGACAAGATTCATTTTTCTTTCCATTTGACTTCCTATTTATATGCCACTCTCTATGCCGTTATTTTTTTAAATACTTTTTCCTCTTTTCTCCCTTTGCAAATTTCGACCAGCACACCTTATTTAAACCCAAAATAAATCCAAGCACAAATCATATCAAAATCCTTTAATTCGATCGCCGATGGTAATGCAGTTTGGGAGCCAACAACTCTGGAACTTGAAATTTGATTCAACAAGCCATTTCATCATATCAAAGTGACATCTCTAGGCCTTAGTGAAAGGTATTCGATGTGTTTACTAACTCATTTAATATTAGTATCTATTATTATAATATATTGTAGGTTAATAGATTACATTACGAATCTAGTGTATCAATGTTTTGTCACATATTAGAGGTTGAATATATTACTATATCCATATATATATATATATATATTTATTAAGTAAAAAAATAATTTGTATACATAGTAGCATTAAACTCATGGCCGAAAATAAAAAAGCCTTTTTTCAATTAAATAATATTGTATATATGATTTTATTAACTAATATATTATATCTTAAAGATAAAGATCTTATAATAAAACATTTGAAATTTATAAAATTTTGCTTTGTACCATATTAATACAGCAGTAATGAATGTTCAATTTTAATATATTTTATATTATTTTATATTCAATTAATAATATAACTATTTATTTAACTAGAGATTGATTATGTGTATATTTGTATATATATATATATATCATATTTTTTGAAATTCATTATAAAATTATACATCAAAATATTACATAATTTTCAGGCCTCAGAAATGACCATTTTATAAATTTAATTACTTTATTTAAATCAAAATTGAAATTAGTTTAAATTTCTTTAACTAAAAATTATTGTAAAATCCTTAAAAAATAATTTTTTTTCTAATGTGACCTTAAATTATTAAATATATTTATATATATTTATGCATATGCACATATGTATATATATATTTATAAATATTAAAATAAATTTGTACATGACTTTGCTTTGATAATTTGAATAAAAAAATTAATTTTTTTTAAATTAATTATTATATGCTTCATTAATTTATATAAATAAACATAAGTTCAAATATATTTTACAAAATTATATATAAATATTTATAATTATTATCTATACAAATTTGTGTGTACATATATATGAATATATTTTATACAAGAATAATTTATATATACATACATACATACATATATATGTGTGTGTGTGTGTGTGTAATTTTTGATGTATATATGTATATATATTCATTTAGACAGCTCGTAGAATACCAAAGGGCCTGACATGTCCATTGTAGTGTAAATCCTAACACCTATGCATAGGCATATCAAACCATGTGTACTTTATCATGATGAAGGTGCACGTACACATATGTGTATATGATATACATTTTCACATATAGTACAAAAACAATATACAATAAAAGTTTACATATACAATAAAATAAAATAATTGTTTTATTAAAAGAAATTTAGAAAAGTTCTAATGAATTAAACTTCATAGGTCCAATAAAGTTCCAAAATGGTTTAAAAAAATTGAATTTCGTTAATTTCTACCATTATGGGCTGGCCCAGTTCTAATAATGGTATAAGAGTACAATAGCTTATGTGGTCTAAACTAGTCAGCATAATTAAGCTTATAACCTAGTTAGTAGGTTGTCTAAGACAGCTAGTGTCTTAGCTTGATTGTTGGGTAATCAAGTACCATTCCTACCTAGTTACCGGTCCGGCTCGAATAGTTTTGTAAGCCCAAAGGTTGACCCTAATAGAAAATACCCAATTTGAATTGAGCCTTGGGCCTATTTCAAAATTATTTTGAAATTAAAATAAAAGTTATAAATTAAAAGTTGAATTTAAAATAAAAAACATATCATAAAATTTATAATATAATTTTTCAAAATGTTTGAAAATCATATAAAATTAATTCAAAAATATAACTTATTAACAAGGTTAATAAAATAAATGAATAAATTAAATAAGTTAACTAAATAAATATATATACATGGATAATATATATAACGACATATGGTATGTTGTCTCGAATTGCTTAAGACAGTATGAGTATACATGTGCACATAAAAGAATATTCAAAATTAATAAAATTTAACTAAAATTATTTCATTAAATAAATTGATTAAAAGTTAATTACTAAATTAAAATACACACACAGATATATAAGATATATATGTATTACTATAAAGTTATAGTATATATATATATTCAATATAATATGTATAACTGAATAATATAACAATTAATTAAAGTATTAATTAATTAAATTAATTAAATGAGATTTAATTAATATAATAATATACACAAGACTATCGTATAAGTAAACCAAATTATAAAATATATATAATGAAACTTATATAATATAAATGTGTAATAAAAGGTGGAACAATAAGAACCTCAAAGTTGACTTAAAGGATAAATGTATCATATAGTACGTAGACCATGATTTCCAATGTGTCCGACACTTGAATCACGAGGGCATTTCATAAGAAACACATTCTTCATTAAGTCGATATCACTTAATTAAATATATTAAAGACTATGAATCTTTAACATAAAGTTGTCCATGGCAATTACTTACATACTCCTTAGTTGTTGAGCTCCTCTCAAGGTAGGGATGTTATGTGTAGTGCTGTTAAGGGGCATTTCACTAGAAGGACAAACTTTGCGGTCCAATTAGTTTCTAGGACACATATCCATAGAAATTAATTTCAAGGCCAAAGTCAGTAGAATAATTACTTTTTAGGACAAAGTTTGTCGTTCAAATACTTTCAAGGATACATTTCATAGGTTTTAAGGCCTTAGAAACTAATTATTTTTAATTTTGTCCTTAAAAATAATTATTTCAGTTGTATGTCCTAGAAACTAATTGCACTTGCTAAATATGCCCTTGTGGCTAATTTCCACTACTGTTAATATATAGACTAGACGAGATAAGATATTTATACATATTTATTGAGCTTTCCTTAAGGTATGTATGGTACACTCAGGCCATCACAAAATAAAGGGTATGAGTGAATAATCTCTCTTTATTCATTGAGCTTTCTTCAAGGTAAAGATAAGATTAGGACAAGAATCACAAGGTTGTTCGTTGTATGTGATATAATAGATAAGGAATAGAAAAGACTAGTTGGAGCCTTATTAAAAAATGAAATGGTAACATTTAACCTTTCTTATATTGTAAGAACATATGCTATGTATAATTAAAATATTCTACTTCAATAAGTTTATGTATTAAATATAACCGATAAAACGTTTATCAATTAAATATACAAAGGAACTGAATAAAATATTAACAAAGAAATATTAAATATACTTACCAATAAAATTTTGCATATTGACCCAAGCAAGCACACTTTTATACAACCCCTAAATACATTTGTAGCACAGTCGCTTATGAGTTACTTTCCTGAGACCGTGTATTGTCGTCAATGAGTTTTGAAATCTAAAAGTAATATAAGAATATGGATATTTGATCCATATACAATTACATATAAATGTTATAAGGTGAATAGTCATAATTCGTAATGTACAAAACCTTGATGAAATTAGTTTATTGAAATAAGCAAGTAAATTCTAATGTGAGATCGTGCATTCAATATGATTGATTACTATAATGGTCTCTTTGTGTTAATTGTAACACCGGACCAAAGGCTACAAGATAGATCAAAGAATTCGATCAGCGAAATATTAGTTTGATTAGTTTACGTAAAGTGTATTTTGTTGGAAATCCTAAAAAGTTAAAGATAACCAAATGCACTTTTGTAAAGAGTTCGTTATAATATTGTAGTAAGTATTTTCTCTGAATTGTTCGATAGTTTAGAAAGAGAGTCAAATGTATAAAAGTAGATGTAACCTAAGGCATGGTTGGGATGAAGAGAGTGAATAATCACTTTGACAATATAAACAGTCATTAGAAAAGATACTTGTAAAATGATAATACATACTTAACCATGGAATGATAAATATGATATCTATTCAAACAATATTTTCATATAGAATTATTTTCTTTTATTTTATTTCTTTGAATTTAAGATACTTAATCTAGAAATTGTTGACTGTAAACCGATTATAGTAAATGAAATAAATAGCCTATACTGAGTGAATGAATGAATTCGTATTTCATACGCTATTATAGTAATGACGGAAATAGTGGGAGCATGTCATAAAACACTTATGGGTCGCATCAAGTTATGATTTTTTTGTAAAGCAAACCAAACATAATTTATGAAATAATTATTATTTTTCAGCATTGACCAAAAAATTAACATAATTTTAATTTTGTGTGAATATTATGAATATTCGTTATAAAATAAAATATAGTACTGATATTGGTGATGCATTAGAAAATAGAGAAGTATTTAAATTTATTTACAATCATATTGTAGGAGAACTACAGTTCTGAGAAATAATTCTTTTGATTATATGATTATAAATCATATGATAATAGTTAATTATATCTCAAACAATTAAGAGAAAAGCACCCATTCAGTGGAGCGTGATAAGAGGTGATTAACTCTTCGCATTGATACATATAGATGTATGCAATCATAAGTCTATTAATCCCAAGTGATTCCACATACTTCATTCTATCCAGTAATGAGTTATCACTGACATGGACAGATATTTGATACACTTGTTGTACGTCCGTGATAAGCTCATGGTGTATAAAACAAAAGTACATAAAATAACGCGCTAAAGAAAATAAATCGATTCAATTCGATCGAATAAGTGAGTATTCGAATGGGGTACAGAACATACCTAAAAATGAATACAGAATCAGTCTCAAAAGTCATTCCTCCTTATGATACATAATGATGTACCGATAAGGGGTGATTGAACCGTGTTGAATATAGTACGATCAATAGCGAGTTAAGTTGAGTTAACTTCTTTCTGTAAGTTGTGTGCTTAAGAATAACACACAAGGATAAAATTAATTTTTTTAAAGAATAGTTTACAAAATCATACACGATAAGGGTTGATAAGAAACCTTAACATATCCTAGGCCAAGTGGGAGGTTATGTAAGTCGAAATATTGCACATAATAGTTGTACTTGAGCGTTCTTGTGCGAATTGAAATATAAAATTTTAGGATTGATAGTCATTGAATGATCAATTTATGTTTTAACATAAGTATAGTAAAATAAAAAACAAATCAGTAATATATATATAAGGAAATTCATAAAATGTTTATGAATACCCATTCCGTTGAATGGAGAAACAGTCGTTATTTAAGAAATACCAAATTCATAGCGAAGCAGTTTCTTTGAGAAAATATTGGTTGTAAAATGGAATTGGATATGATCCAAAGATAAAATTAATTACATAGGAGAAATGAAATTGACCTAATCTAAACAAACATGTCATGTTAGAGTGTCTTACATCGCATTAAAGTGTCATATAAGTAAATTTTGATGATTTTAATTTTATTTGAAAGCTATGTCATTAGAGAAATATTTTACTTGATGTTCAATGTAAAATTTTGAACTTATCTATGATTGAAACGTGAATTAAAATCGATGGTCGTGGTTTTGAAAATGTAAACACTACCTAACAAGGTTAAACTGTTTTAATAATAATTTCTGAACGGTTTGCCCTATTTCGATAATTTTGCCCATTCTTGAACGCTTATAATATAGGCAACAAAATTTTTTAAGTGTTATATAAAAATTCGTCGTTATTTAGGCAAAAATTCAGTTTTTCAAAGTGGAATTGCTCTTGTACTTATTTTGGATTTTGATCATCTTTAGAAAATCAATCATAACTTAAATTGTGGTTCACATTTTTGCAATCTGAAAGTTATTTTGTAAAGCTAACAAGCTACACAATAATTCACTCTTTGAAACTATAACTTGATTCGTGTTTTTACTTTGAAAGGTATTCCGAAAGAGATTATGCATGAACGTTGCATTTCTTTTACATTACGTGGTTGCGTACATATCTTATTTTCTTTTAAATACGCGACTTATGTTTCAATAAAGTTGAGAATAGGTGCCATTGGAGCATTTTTGGGCTAATTTGCAATTTTGGCTCAATTTTTCTCGTATGTAAGTTAAATAACTTTCTTAAATTGATAATAAAGAGGTACATTTTATGATATATTGGTATTATGTGATATTATCTTTTTTCCTCGTGTTTTGGGATTCCCCGTGTTTAGATATATATTGATTTTGTGATATATATATATATATATATATATGTATGTATGTATGTATGTATGCATCATATATGTATGTATGCATGTATTGATTTTTCGAAACGCTCTCCGTGCAAAGGAGATTTTAGCGAATTTTTCAAAAAATCCAACATTTGGAATATTTTCATAAAATCTATATCTTATGCGAAAATAGAGAATCATCGAATTGAACCTATTTGTGATGACCCGGTACTTTGGCAAAAATTATTTTAATAAATATTTAATCTAATTAAATAAAATGTAAACTTATCATAAAAAAAGGGACTTTTGGAAATATTTGCCATTGTTTATTTGGATTTGTATATTGAAAGGGAATTTGATTTGTAAATTTAAATCAACTCTCTTAATAATGTTTAAATTTAAGCAATCCTATCAATATTGAATATGAATATAAAATATTGGATATAGATAGAAATATAAAATATATAGATGCAAATATAGGTTATAAATCAAATATTTGAAAGTTAAACTCTAAATAAAAATAAAACTTAGAAGTTATTCTAACAACAACTTATACGATTTAAAATAAAACAAATCTTATAAATATTAAACACAAGTATAAAACAAATTTATGGTTATAAACATAAGTATATAAAGATAAGAAGACTATAATATTAATATAAGTACAAAATGAACAAGTAAATGAAGTACTTGATAATTTAAGATAAAATAGAAGTAAATATATATAAAATAAATTGATACTTTTGTAACATGAAATCAGAAAAAGTATAAGTAATACCTGATACAAATATGTATATCAATTATTTAAGCCAAAAACAAATGTTTCCAAATAAAACATCTTCATTTATATGAAAAACATCTACCTGCAAAATGGGTAAACTAAAACTTGAAACTATATGTTCATAAAATTAAAAGATAAAACAAGACCAAACATCCTTTCACAAAATATCTTCATTTACAAGCCAAAGGCCTAACTACAAAGTGCATATTTGCATACAAAATATCTGCATGAACAAAATTGGATGATATGCATGTAAACCAAATTGGAAACATATGTACATACCCCTATCATCTCAGCCTCCATACATAAAAATATCTCTGACCAAAACAAAAGAATACTAAACCACATAACACCTCCCCTGTATAATCCGTGCCTTCTCTATATATATACATCATATTATCTTGTTCGAAAATAATAATAATAAACAACTTAAAAAGCTAGCCTTGCCTGAAAGAAGAAAGGAAAGTAAAACATCATCTTATATCTTCAAGTAAGTTCAACAAGCAGAGAGGTTTCCAGAGTTTCAAATTTTACAGCCTTTCAAAACAAAAATTGCTTTCTGTTTCAACAAAACTTAAGGTGAGTAAACAAATTATCTCATGATCTAAGTTGAATTAAATATGTGTGTATGTTCTATGATTAATAGGGTGCTTTGCTTGGATATTTCTTACAGTTTTAACTCTGTATATATATATGCCTGAGTTGTGTACTTCTTCTTTCTCTGTTTTGGTTACAGGTTGGAAACTAATAAGGAAATTTCAATTTTCACTCCATCTGATTATTTTTAGATTTCGAGTATAAACAAAACTAGTTTGTTTCCACCTGAATGAAGATTTTAAAATGGTTTCAAGCTATATGGTGATATATAGTATTTAAAAGTTTTATTTTTACAAGGAAACTCAAATATATGGAAATTTTGAATATAATGAATCGTTGATTTAAGTATATAATGTGGATCGTCGTTCGAAAACATGATTTTTAAAACAAAAATTGTGATTTTACATGGACTATATCAATAGCAGTTGTAGTTAAACAGAAATTGCTTTTTCTACCAATTTCCAGCGATCGGGAAATTACTTTGTGTTGAAACTTTGCATGAAGCAAGCTTAGTAATCAATCATGTCAGCAAAAATGTTAAACAATTTTTCTAATGAGGGTGATGTTGTATCGAAGCAATTATAGGGTTTAGCTGTCATTTTAGTAGTGCTCGGAAATGAGGTGTTTCCTCCACCTCTGGTGAATCGAGCTGTGCGGTATTGTAGGAGTGGGTAGTAGTACGAGGTTCGGCGTGGTGAGGCCGGAGTTACATCACCTCTGGTGATCGACGTGGGGAAGGCGAAACGATTTGTTTTTGTGGGTTTGAGTTCAGGTTCAAATGAAAGGCTCGATTTTAGTTCTCGAGTTTTGGCATCATAGTGATCCTTACCTTTGAGTGAAGGGGGGTTTTGTGACCTACTGGTGATGGTGGAGTTTTCCAAAGCGGCGGTGAAGAGGCGTGCACGTGCACAGCCACGTTTGGGAATCTGATATTGTTCGTGGCGATTCAAAGAGGTCTCGCGCGTTTGTGATTCTGGTTCGAGATTGGCGTGGGTGTGTCAGCGAGTGCATGGGTATGTATAACTGCTGTTTAAACTTAACAAAAAAATAAGAAGAATAAGAAAAGGAACAGGAAGGAAAAAAAAAGATGAGGAAAGAGAGACGCAGGGAAAAGTTGGGGAGAACGCGAGATTTTCTGGGCTTAGATGGTGCCTGCCTCGGGTATGATGATTTGCCTGAGTTCTTTAAGTATTTTGTTATATAAAGTTAACTTTAATTAAGTAAATAATGTTTGGTTAGTTTTAAGTTAATATTTGATTTGAAGTTTATTAAAAGAAAAGTTTGTAAAAGTAATTAATATAAGGAAATTAAAAATGTAAATTAATTTATACTTGTAGTCAAATAAATAACTTTAATTAAATTGTAATTAGAAATTGATTTTGTGTTTCAATCAATTTTCAAACTTAAGAATCTTAATTAATTACTTAAAGTTAATTAATAATAAATGGTAGTTAACTTAAGTGATTAATTAAGGAATAAATGATTAATTAATTGATAATAAATGATTAATTAAAATAATTTGTGATAATTAAATAAGCAATTAAGTTAATAATTAGCATCTAATAAATGGGTAATTAAGTTTTATTAATTAACTAGGTTTAAGGGTATTTAAGGGGTAGATTAACCAATTGAAACAAATTTGTAATTAATTAAATGTAATCTCTCGCAGACTAATTAAATATAAGTACCTGATGAGATTTAGTGAAGTAATTCACAATTACAGGATATAATAAATTAAAAGGAATTCCTTAATGGGAAGTATTAAAAAGGTAATTACTTGGGTAAGTAGTTACAGAGGGTAATTACTATTTATGAGAAATTGGGTCTGATTTATGGATGCAATTAATTAAGTTTAATTGATTAATTTGGGATAAACATTCATGGAGTTTGGTTAAGTATAATTACTTAATGAAAGTAATTATATAATAATGATAATCTTAATGTAATTAAAGAATAATTAATCACGGGGATTAATTAAAATGAATGATTATGGCATGGTAAATCAATTGGGTTGAAATTAATAAGCAGGACTCAAAGGTAATTGGTTCGAGATGGTGTGGTTGACTTATCTTGCTTATGTATGATTAAATGATAATTAAATGCCCTGAATTGATTGAAAACCCTGGTATGAATGTTTTGTGATATTTTGTGTTTGGGTGGGCAATGATAATGTGGTTATTTTTCAATGAGGAATTGCTAAGTAAAGGTGCCATCTTTTATTTAAAATGGAATTGCATTTCACTTGGATAATATGTGTTAAGACGAACTGAATTCGAAGAGACCGAAGTCGGGTATTAGTTATACCTGAAACCACATCGATTCCTTATAAATTGATACGTAAATCAATAGGGTGTAATGGAATGATTTAAATGAATTGGACCATATAATATAAGTTCTAGCACTTAGAAATTGCTTTGTTAAATAAGTGATGTCTCTAACAATTTGTGAAGTTGTAAATTGGTATGAGTTTCCCGGGTTTATTTGAGTTGTATACTTTTGTACTCCATGCCGGATGGGTTTACTCACGCTGGTTTCCAGCCTGACCCGGGTGTTACTTTGATGTAATGCTCGGGTCAGACCGAGTATTACAGATTTTCAAGTAGCTACGTTCTAGAGCTCAGGAGGCGAGCTGGATGGCAATACAGTATAGAGTATTTCCGCTGTATTTATATTATTGTTAATTTGAGACATGATAATTTTATATATTCAGTGACTGTATATGGGTGAAAGTCTGATGTATATTAAATGTAATCGACAGATACGGTATTCTTTTGTAAACTATTATTATTTATTATTATATTTTATCCGCTGCGAATGTGAGATGTTGATGATTCTGATTTTCTTCTTCTATCTCTTTCTTCTTTTCCATAACTATCTGGAAATTTCGGCTTCGAAAATTCTGGGTCGTTACACTATTAAAATTGTAGCATACAATAAGAGAATTAGAATAAGAGCCATATAGAGGATTGAGTAGTTTAGTTTGATAAAATATTGTAGATACGAGGAAAGTTAGGGTATGAGTTGTTGGACGTCTCTCTACAAGAAATTACGAGGATGCAATTTTCATAAGGAGGAGCCTATAACAATCCTGCTTCATACGTCGTAGCAATATACAAAATGAAATAAAATAAAACATTTGATTTTGATTTTTAATAACTACTATATCTGAAGAAATTTTTTTATTTAAATAAATTCTATTTAATAAGAGATTTTTTAATAAATTGAATTAAATTAACAAATCCATTTTGTATAATGTACTGGATTTGAATAAAATATTTTAAATAATTAAAAGTGTTACTAATTTTTACTTGATTGGAACAGTTGAAAATAAATTTATTTTATATTAATACAAAGAATGATTAAATAAAAATAACCAAGTATGAATTAGATAAAAATTATCCAATTATCGAAATATATCTTGTAACATGAAGTTTAAGATTAATTTAAATTAGAAAGAAATATTTTTATAAAACAAAAGGCAAGGATTAAAATTTTAAATTGAAATGTGAAGAAAATCAATTTAAACTAAAAGAAATATAAGTTAAAGCCCAAAAAGTTCAAAGCCTAAACGCATTCTTGTTCTTTCTTTCCTTCTGTATAAGTCTTCTTTTCTCAGCACACAAGTCTAGACCCAAATCCTCTTTATTAAAAATTCACCCTTAAACCCAAATAGAAAACATCGACATATATTGAATAATAATAATAAGGCGATGAATCGCTCGGGCTAACAATAAGTGGTAATGCGATGGCTTTGCTGCTACATGAGGTAGCGGTTGCATGGATGGCGACGAGCGGAGGCATCATGAACTGGACGAGGAGTATATGGAGATGAAGGCCGAGTGACATTTAGTTGCTTCAAGCGTGTGAAGGTTAAGATGAATCTAGCGATGCTGGATGGTGTCGGCGAAGGCGCTTGTATCTAAGTGATGTAATGAAGGAGCAACAAAATGGCGTTGAAGAGAGATGGCTGCTAGTCTCCATTTGGCAATTTGGTGAGTTTTATACTCACAGCTATTTCTAAATTTCAGTCTTATCCCAACTATTTCTTAAATTGCTTAGTTATTGAATTTTTGAAATATTTATATTCAGTTGATTGTGTGACATAAGATTTGTATGTGCTGGATTATTATAAATGTGAAGAAAATGGTGTCCATTTTCATTTTAGTGTGTGTAATTTACCGATATGTGTTTGTGTTATTTGAATGGCTGGAATTCGATGTAACTCGATTCGGGCCAAACGATAAAATATATTTTTATTATTAGTTGATGATTTTCGAGAAATTTGCTCAAAATTTATGTTTTTGAACGTTTAATTGATTTTATGGTTTAAAAATATTTTAGAAAGCTTTGATAAATTATATTTGATGCTTTAAAATTAAACTAAAGTATAGAAATAAAATTGGATGGAAAATAAAATGACCTCTTGAAAATTATTTTAGATATTAAAGTTGTTTTGAAAATAGTTATTTTTTAACTGTTAGAATATAAAGCAAAAGGCTTTGAATTATAAATTATAGTTTGAAATAAAAGGAATTATTTTTAGATTTATAAATTTATTCTAAAGTATCATTTAGTTATAAAAAATTATAAAATAGTTTCCATAATTATTTTGATGTGTAAATTGATTTTGAAAGTTTTAGAATACACACACATACAAAAGAATTTGGAAATGAAACTTAGTAATTGAATCTTAAATTGGGATTAAACAAAAAAGTGAATTTTATTATATAATAAATATTTGAAACCTATTTCTAAGTATTACTTTTATTATAAATGATTTATTATTAATTGTTGGGTTATTGGTTGTTATGTTTTGTATAATTTATCTTATTTTATTTTTCTTATCGTTTTTCTCTTACATATTGAATTGGATTACATGAATGATTCGCTGATGATATTGATTTGATTGGTGATTCTGATATGGTACGACGAGGATATCCTTCTTTATGATTTTGTGATGATTTTTTTTATGTGTGACTAGGAATCTAAATAAATGGAGACCTAATACCACTTGCGATGAGGCATTTGGTAAAACGTTTTCGGTTATTCCTTAGGCTCGTTATATAGAATATCTTAAAGATAAAGTGTAGTTTATAAGTAGCAAAGAAATATATAAGTATCATGTAGTGGTCTAGGATGCTGTTGTGATATTTATTCGGTTATTCATTATAAGAAGATGGCACTCGTGTGACAAGAATAATATATGAGATTGTACTTAAGTGAGGTAATACTCGTAGGTGCGAGTAGGGTAGGTGACCGTATATTCATTGATATAGTATGCCATTATCATGGTGTACTCCTTTTTATTGGCGTTGGAGAGAAGTATATGGCTAGAATTCAAACCTGGTAGCTTGACCTTGGGGTCGCGTCCTAGATCTATGACACTGTTCTTGGATATTTTATTTAATGCACATCACATGGTTTGGGTTGGGTGACCCATAGGGTATGTGACCAACTGGAAACTTCGACTCTCGAAATCGACGCTAACACATCCTCGGTATTCATGTGCTGTAAATTCAAGTGTCGAAAATCCAATCGTTAGGAGTAAAAAGAAATAAAGATAGAAGATAGAACAAAAATAATTTCACAACGCATTTAAAACACTTATAATTTTACATATGGAAGATTACAACATGTACTAACCCTGCTAGGATAGTTATATTAGTCTATCCTTACAAGTGCTAGTAGATACATAATACAAATACTGCGGAATATAGATAACTTCTTCGGAAGACTCAAAATTGTGATATTCTGGAATTTCAAGGAATTTAAAATGTGAGAATCTCCTTATTAAATTATTTAAAATCGATAAAATTGTTATTTTTAAATATAAAAAACCAAAATAAATAATAATGTGATATTTATATTTTAGATAAATGAATTTTAAAATAGAATAATTGTTTTTGAGTTAATAAGGTGTTTGTTTAAATATACATATTTGAGTTGGTTTGGAAATAGATATTAAAATAAATTTATTATTTTTTAACAGTAATAATGTGTTTTTTAAAATTTAATATTTATTTAAGTTGATTTTTAAATTACATTTTAATTGAATTTGAATTTGAATTTTGATTTAAACTTGAATTTAAATGAATATATATCTTAAAAATATTTTAATTTAGAAATATATGAATAGGTTTTTATTTAAAACAAGATTTGTTTTCATTAAAAAGAATGTATTTTTATTAATTAAGATAGTGTTTATTAAATTCTAAAGTAAATAAAAAAGTTTTATATTTACATTTAAAAATGGATTAAATATATTTTATATAATTTTATTTAGAATCTAATTGGTTCTATTTTATTTTATTTTAAAGATTTTATTTATATAAAATTAAGAAAGCATTTATTAATTTAGAAATGTATTTATTAATTAGGAAAATTAATATAAAAGCTTTTAAAATCTTCTAAAAATAAATAAAAATGATATAATTACAAGTGTTAGGTTATTAAAGCTTGTAAGTACATGTGTAACATAATTAGCATTTAATTTGACAAGTGTTAACATTTGAAACAAGTGTCATCCTTTATTTTTCATTTCTTTTAATTTTTATAAATCCAAATTTACATAATATGAAATCATATCTTCTTTTTTCCATCTCTTTACTTATCTTCTCAACTTCTAAAAACTAGTCCATGCAAATCTATTTTTCCAAAACTAGAAAATTCATGAATCAAACCTGAAACATTATTCAAATCCACTACAACAATCGTATTCAAACAAATCAAACTTAGCTGTAACCTCTTCAAAAATGCAACCTGAACAAATCAGTAAAAATTCCTCAAACCAAAAAACAAAACCCTGTAACTATTTTATCCTCAGGCCTATAAACATACTCCAGAACAAATTCCAACCCTGTAAATCTTTTTCAAAATCAAAAGCTCAACCTATAATCTTTTCAAAGCCTATAGAAAAGATTAAAGTAAGCTTCAAAGCTTCGACCCAAAATTTATAAGCCAAGCCTGCAACAAATTTTCAAAAGCAACCTGGGGTGAATCAAAGTCTTGAAGCATTCCAGTTTCAAAGTTTCAACCTTCTTAAGCAACATCAAGTAATTCCAGTGTGTAAATCAAAAGCAGTTATCAAGTTTTTTAGTTTCGAATGAAATCAAGCTTCCCAGTAAAAAAATGAAGTCTCTACCGTTTTAAAATCTATGAGCAAACTTTGTATTTTAAAAGCTAAGTAAATATAAAATCTGTGCTTGCATATTTCTGTGATGATGATGCCATCATGTGCATATATGAGTATAGTATCTATACATATGTATGTGCTCAGGTGTGAATGTTGATGCCTTCATGTTCATCTATGTTCTTGTTACAGAGTGATAAAGTAGATCAAAAAATTTCATTTCCCCTTCCTTTGATTTGTGATAGGGTTTAGTTTGCAAACAATAAATGTTTGTTTAATCTTAAACTAAATCTTATATATGAATTTAAGTAAAATATTTAGAAGATTGTCTGAAAAATAGCAAGGCGGTAGAAATTCTTTTAAAACATGTTAAAATAAATCATTTTAATTTGCTGTTTTAGGATTATATCTTGAATCTACTTCAAAAGATAGGATTTTTAAAACAAAATTCAAGATTTTTAGCATTAGGATGATTGTGCATTTCGGGGTTGACTGGAATTTGGTTTTGGGTAAATTTGGTGGCTAGGGGATCTCGGATGATCGGGAACTTGGCTGGGGGTAGGGAAAGGTTTAGGGAGTTTTGCAAAAATGGCAGGAAGGGTAATAGTCCACCATGGCGTAGGCGGTGTGACGATCTAGTTTTAAACCCTAATCTGGTCGAGCTGGGGAAATTGAATCACTACTTCCTCTCTGTGATATCGAGTTCGATGGGGCAAGGGCGATGGGTTCGTGGATGGTCAGAGATTTCATGGCCGGAAGTGCAGCTACTCTGGTGGTCGGAGGTGAGTGTTCGAGGCATTTTCTGGTGAAGGTTGTGGTTCTAGTAACTTCTGTGTTGCTCGATTTTGATCTAGAGCTTGTGGTGATGTTTGGATGGTCGAGGTTGCTTGTAGGGATGTTCGGTGACGAGATGAATGTGTCGTTGATGGTCGGAGAAGCTTCAGCCGATGGTGCACGTGCACGGTGTCGTTGTTGGTGTCAGTGGGTTTTGGTTGTGATCTGGGTCTGGTTGACTCGAAGGAGAGATCGAGATTTTAGGTTTGTGGCTCGAGTATAAACTCGAGTAGATTTGTGTGTTTAGCCTACAGGGTTTTAACTTATAAAAAATCTAAGTTTAAAAAAATGGAAAAGAAGATGGTAAACTCGAGGATAGACTTGAGGGGTCTTCGAGCTTGACCTGAAGCAACAGTATGGTGCAGTTTTTAAAGGTTTTACAATCTATGTTTTTGAAATTTTAAAGTTAAATCTAGTTTGAACTTTTTATATAAACTTACTTTGTATATAATAACTGTTTTCTTTAACAATTGATTATGATGTCCTGAAATTTGTTAATTTTTTATATTTTGTAAAATTTAAAGTGATTTTAAAACTTAAGTTAAAATTAAATTTTAAGATTTTTATAAAAGTAAGTTTTAAAATTCAAATTGAAATTAGTTTTTAAAACTACTACTTGATAAATGTTTTAAGTATTTAAAGGAAGTTATAATTTAGTAACTTTAATTTGTTAGAATAAATGATAATTTTAAACTTTATTAATGATTTAATTAAGTAAAGTTAATTATAATGATAAAATGTTTTAAAAATGTTAATGGTAATTTAGGAATTAATAAAGATAATGTTTTATCTTAAGGTTAATTTAGGCTTTTAATGTCTTGGAATTAATCAAGTTAATTAAGAAATTAAGTATAATTAATTATAAATTTTTAATTAAGTAATTGATTAAGAGTAATTAATTGGTTTAATTAATAAATAATTAAGGGTTATAAATTAATTAATTAAAGTTTAATTAATTGTAATTAAGAATTATTAATTAAATACTATTAATTAATGAATAGAGATTAATAAATTGAGTAATTAAGTTGTAATTAAGAATTAATTAATTAAGTAATTAAGATTGATTCATTAAGTAATTAGAGAGTTGTTAATTAAGTAATTAAAGTTTTATTAACTAGAAATTAAGAAGTGCATTAATTTGTAATTAAGTTTTATTAATCAATTATTAGGTTTTATTAATTAATACTTAACGGATGATTAATTTATAATTAAAGATTAATTAATTTAATTAATCAAAAGGGTAATTAAAGATAATCAAGGGTAATTAAGGATTAATCAATGGTAATTAAGGATAGATTAATTAGTAATTATATATTAATTAATTTGTAATTAAGTTTGTTAATTAATAACTAAGGTTTGTTAATTAATAATTAAGAGATATTAATTAGTTAATTAAAGATTAATTAATTAATTGTAAAAGTAATTGTGATTAATTAATTTGTATTGAGAGATATTGATTAAAAATTAAGGTTTATTAATTCATAATTAAAGAATAATTAGTCTGTGATTAAAGATTAATTAATTGATTGACAAAGAAATTAAAGAATAATTAATCAAGAAGGATTAATTAAGTCTTGATTAATTAAGGGAAAGATTAATTAAAGTGGTGATTAATTAAATTGATTGTAATTAATTAATGATAAATTGAACAGGTTTAGGTGATTAATTCTTAAGTAATTAATTTAAATTAATTAAATTAATTATGGCATGGATCAATAATTCCTGTTTGTGGATGATTTATTGTATAGAATGTCTGTAAAGGATGATATCTGTTGATGATATGCTGTGATATTCTGTGATATGATATTGGATATATCAGTGATAAATATGTGATATTTATCTGTGTAAATGCTGCGTGAATTCAACGTAGTGAATTGAGTTGAATTGAATTGAATTAAATTGTTTAAATCTTAAACAAATTGGCCTTTAAGATACGTTTGGATTTCGATGAAACCAGGACCGGGTATCAAATTTGATTATCCGAAAACCACATCGATCCGAGTTAAACGTTAGGTCATGAATTCAAGTGAAGATCAAGTTGAAGACTCGAAGTGTAAGAACTATTTGTCGTTAAATACTCTAGGGGTGATTCCAATACGTGTATAACGAAGATAGTGCTTTCGGGTTCGAGATGGAGTTTCAGAGTGCAAGGGTTATTGTCGTTAACTCTGAGGGTGATTCCAAAATGAGTGTAACAAGATAATGCCTTGGTTTCGTTCGAATCCGTAACGAACTTGTACGGATTGAATGCTTTTAAAACATCGTCAGGTGGACGATGAGCATTCTAAGATAAATGTGTTCTATAAAGGTAATCGTAGCCTCAAGCCTCATCAACCGGAAATGGCTAAAACAGGGGAGGTGCAGCAAGGCTAAGTGAGTTGCGCTCAAGTAGGATGAGATTTACCTTTGTCTAGAGGTCCCTTTTTATTCAGCTTAGCGGGCAGTTGGATCAACAGCCCACTGCAGGTTGTCTTATTAGGGACTATCCAGTAAGGGATGGTTCCAGCCTTGTGTTGCATGGGATTTAGGGTGGATCTTCAGTACGGTGATCTATGCCACGTACTGTGATGGACGGTATCCCAGTTGTCCTTCCATTGATGGAAACTCATTATCCCTTTGTTCCTTTACGATTTTGATTGTATAACCCACTTTGTGGCTAGTATGCTGGAATTTAATGAATGTAACAATTTCGGCTATGTGAATATTTATTTGAAAACCATAGACCCTATTATAATATCACTAGATTTCCTATCAAATGTTTTGGTTAGCTTAAGGTAAAAACTTACCAATATTTATGTGTGGGAAGTCTTAAGTGATACCTTTGTTTTCAAATGATTTTAAAAGTTAAACAATTTTAAACCGTATACTCACACCAGACCCATGTCTGACCCGGAGTTTATTTCGGTTTTTCTTAAACTCTTGGGTAATCAAATTTTTATGAGTAGCCAAGTGATTAGTTTTTGGGTTGACAAATATTGGATAGCATAGAGCAGGAGTCCAGACATAGCCATATCTATCCATTTCTGTTGTGTTGAAGTCTTTAACTATTGTACCTAGAATGTAATGCATTAGACAAATCTTCAAAACTGTCTAATGTGAAATGTTGTTGTAATCTGTGTAACTCTGATATGTGAATGACTATGTTATATCTATGTGACATATTACATTTTGTTCCATTTCTATTGTGAGATTTTGATATTGTTGAGTTCTTCCCTCTATCAATTCTATTTCTACATCTTTCTTTCTTATTGGTGATGCGTCTTTCTATGGAATGAAAGACGGATCATCACATCTTGGTATCAGAGCGTAGGTTGAGATAATACCCAGGCTTTGGAGTAGTGTCTATCTAGAGAGCGTATGTTTGTAATTTTTATATAATTATATACCTATCTAAATTGGTTGGGTATTTGTTCGGATTTCCAACATGAGTTCTAGAGAAGTTTCATCCCTTCCTTTGTTTGGATGACCGTCCTATCTTTATATCTAATCCTATAGGCGAAGCAACCGAGTTAGATAAGATCTGTAGAGGATTAAGGTTTTCTTATCTCCCTCATAGTTTTTGGTGACCTTTTATATTGGATTTCAAAGGGTTTGATCTTATTCTGGATATAGATTGGATGGATAGTATAAGGATTGTTTCTTTGGAGACTGAGTTGGGAAGAATCACAAAAGTGACTTGCGAAGATTCTGGAATTCTTTTGAGCATCTGTTGCATGGAAGCGTGGCATCTTTAGAAGGCGTAGAGTCCATCAGGTGGTCAGAGATTTTTTGGATGTTTTCGAGGAAGTGAAGGTGTGCCCTCATCGGGAGATAGAGTTTCGTATTGTCTTAGTTCCAGGAGCAGTGCCTGTTGTTCAGCCTAGTGGAAGGATGGCACCAAAAGAGAGAGAAGAGTTGGTGTAGCAGACCCAAGATTTCTTTGAGGAGGTTTGATCTGGCCTAGTTTTTCAAATTAAGGTTTTTCCATAGCCTTTGTGACCAAGTTAGATGGATCTGTGAGATTTTTGGATTTGATGGACCAAGTTTTCAAGATGTGTTGAATAAATTTGTTCTTGTGTTCATCAGAGATTTTCTTGTCTACTCCTAGTCTGGAGAGGAGCTCAAGCGACATTTGGGTTCAGTGTTAGAGACCCTGAGGTGGCATTTTGTTTCTAGTGAGGGTATTTCTGTAGATCCAGCCGGGGTAGCTACTATTCAGGAGTGAAGCAACCATAGTATTCTGGATTTGGCAGGGTTCTACAGGAAGTTTATCAAGTCTATTGCTAAGATTTCTTCGCACTTAACCAAGTTGACTTAGAAGGGAGCAAAGTTAAGTGGACCCGAGTGTGAAGAGGCTTTCTTGGATTTGAAGGCAAGGCTGACTAGTGTGCCAGTTCTAGCTATTTCGTTTGGCAAGAGTAAGTTTTTGGTCTACACGGATGTTGTGTGTGCCTGTTATGGATGGATTGGGTCAAGAATGGTCAGAGTTTCAGTTTTGTGATTAATGGCCTAGGGACTTTGAAGATCATCGGTAGGATTTGTGTTCTAAATATCAAGGATTTGAGGCAAGGAGTTCTATCAGAGAGTCTTCTGGTGGCCGAGCATGAAGAAGGATGTTGCTGCATTCGTCGGTGGATGTGCGATTTGTCAGCAGGTGAAGGTGATTAGTAGCAGACCGTAGGATTATTGCAGCCTTTGAAGTTCCAAAGTGGAAGGGGAAAGTGATTTTTTTGGATTTCGTCGACGGTTTTCCATGGACCAAAAAGGGGAAATAAAGAATATGGATGATTGTAGGCCGGTTAAATAAGAGCGCCCATTTTATTCCGGTCAAGAAAAACCTTACTGTAGCATCTTTGGCTGAGTTTTTCTTGAAGGAGTTTGTCCGACTGCTTGGAGTTACAGTTAGCATTGTTAGCAACCGTGATCCTATCTTCTCCAATAGATTTTGGGAGGCTTTGCTATCTGCTTTGGGTTCGAGTTTGAGTTGAGTACAGCCTACCAGCCCCAGATCGACGGTCAGACGGAAAGGCTGAATAGAATTTTTGAGGTTGTGCTGAGGGCTGGTGTTGGGATTTTGATGGATTTTAGGAGGACCATCTGCATTGAATGGAATTCTCGTACAGTTATCAGGAGAGTATCTAGATGGCAACCTACGGAACTTTTATGGAAGACCTAGTAGATTCCCATTCTGTTGGGTAGAGTTTGAGAGCAGCGCAGGATCTTCAAAAGGATATACGCACAAGAGACAAAGACTATTGAAATTTTGGATCAAAGGATTTAGTCTTTGTCAAAGTTTTTCGATTTAAAGGAGTTATCAGATTTGGGTGACGGGAAATTTGTCCAAGATGTATTAGTCCGTTCCAAATGCTCAAGACCTTTGGTGTTGTGGTCTATAGGATTGAATTGCCATTTCGGATGGCTAGAATTCACATTGTTTTGCACTTATCTCATCCGAGGAAGTACGTGAAGGATCCATCTTAGTTGGGATCTGCAGTTCAGAAGGATCTGATAGTGAGCTGGTTTTAGGTGTTATGATTTTTGGTTCAGATTTTTAGATCGGGATGAGAGGAAGCTCTAGATCATAGCGGTACAGCTAGTTAAGGTTCTGTGGAGCGAGGATTCCAGAGTTTGTCTTGAGAAATTCTGGATAGTTTTAGGAAAGCTTATCCGGAATTGTGTCCGAATAACTAGTGATGTTTGTTGGAATAAATTGTTTGCTCGAAAAAATTGTTTGTTTGAATAAACTGTTTTTTTGGGTGAATTGTTGTGTGGTAGATAGTGTATGGCTGATATGTATGATTAAATTATTAAATAAAATAAAAAGCTTTTGGATTATCTTTGTTTTAAATTTTGGGGACGAAATTCTTTTAAGTGGGGGAGGAATGTGATATCCTGGAATTTCAAGTAATTTAAAACGTGACAATCTACTTATTAAATTATTTAAAACTGATAAAATTGTTATTTTAAATATAAATAACCAAAATAAATAATAATGTGATATTTATATTTTAGATAAATGAATTTTAAAATAGAATAATTATTTTTGAGTTAATAAATGTTTGTTTAAATATATGTACTTGAGTTGGTTTTAAAGTAGATTTTAAAATAAAGTTATTATTTTTCAAAAGTAATAATGTGTTTGTTTAAAATTAATATTTATTTAAGTTGATTTTTAAATTATATTTTTAATTGAATTTGAATTTTAATTTAGAGTTAAATTTTAATTTAAATGAATATATATATATATATATCTTAAAAATATTTTGATTTAAAAATATATGAATAAGTTTTTATTTAAAATAAGATTTGTTTTCATTAAGAAGAATTTATTTTTATTAATTAAGATAGTGTTTATTAAATAGTAAAATAAATACAAAAGTTTTATATTTACATTTAAAAATGGATTAAATATATTTTATATAATTTTATTTTGAATCTAATTTGTTTTGTTTTGTTTTCTTTAAAAGATTTTATTTATATAAAATAAAGAAAGCATTTATTAATTTAGAAATGTATTTATTAATTAGGAAAATTAATATAAAAGCTTTTAAAATCTTTAAAAAAAATGATATAACTACAAGTGTTGGGTTATTAAAGCTTGTAAATACATGTGTAAGATAATTAGCATCTAATTTGACAAGTGTTAACATTTGAAACAAGTGTCATCCTTTATTTTTCATTTCTTTTAATTTTTATAAATCCAAATTTGCATAATATAAACTTATATCTTCTTTTTTCCATCTCTTTTCTTATCTTCTCAACTTCTGAAAACTCATCCATGTAAATGTATTTTTCCAAAACCAGAAAATTCATGAATCAAACCTGAAACGTTATTCGAATCCACCACAAAAATCATATTCAAACAAATCAAACTCAGGTCTGTAACCTCTACGAAAATGCAACCAGAAAAAATCAGTAAAAATTCCTCAAACCAAAAATCAAAACCATGTAACTATTTTATCCTAAGGCCTCTAAACATACTCCAGAACAAATTCCAACCCTGTAAATCTTTTCAAAATCAGAAGCTCAACCTATAATCTTTTCAAAGCCTGTAGCAAAGATTAAAGTAAGCTTCAAAGCTTCAACCCAAAATTTATAAGCCAAGCCTGTAGCAAAGATTAAAGTAAGCTTCAAAGCTTCAACCTAAAATTTATAAGCCAAGCCTGTAACAAAATTTCAAAAGCAACCTGGGTTGAATCAAAGTCTTAAAGCATCTTAAAGCATTCCAGTTTCAAAGTTTCAACCTTCTCAAGCAACATCAAGTAATTCCAGTGTGTAAACCAAAAAGCAGTAGTCAAGTTTTTTAGTTTCAAATGAAATCAAGCTTCCCAGTAAAAAAATCAAGTCTCTGCCTTTTTTAAATCTATGAGTAAACTTTTTATTTTAAAAGTTAAGTAAATATAAAATCTGTGCTTGCATATTTCTGTGATTATGATGCCTGCATGTATATATATGAGTATAGTATCTGTACATATGTATGTGCTCAGGTGTGCATGTTTGATGCCTTCATGTTCTTCTCTGTTCTTGTTACAGAGTGATAAAGTACATCAAAAAAATTCATTTCCCCTTCCTTTGATTTCTGATAGGGTTTAGTTTGCAAACAATAAATGTTTGTTTAGTCTTACACTCAATTTTAAATATGAAATTAAGTAAAACATTTAGAAGATTGTCTGAAAAATAGGAAGGCAGTAGAAATTCTTTCAAAAAAATATTAAAATAAATCATTTTAATTTGCTATTACAGGATTATATCATGAATCTAATTCAAAAGATAGGAATTTTAGAATAAAAATCAAGATTTTTAGCATTAGGATGATTGTGCATTTCGAGGTTGACTGGAATTTGGTTTTTGGGTAAATTCTGGTGGCGAAGGGATCTGGCATGATCGAGAACTTGGCTAGATGCTGGGGAAGGTTCAGGGAGTTTGGAAAAAATGGCAGGAATGGTGATAGTCCACCGTGCCGTCGGCGGTGTGACGATCTAGTTTAAACCCGAATTTGGTCGAGCTGGGGAAATTGAATCACTGCTTCCTCTCTGTGGTGTCAAGTTCGATGGGGCCAGGAGGGATGGGCTCGTGGATGGTTATAGATATCATGGCCGGAAGTGCAGCGACTCTGTGGTCGGAGGTGAGTGTTCGAGGCATTTTCTGGTAAAGGTTGTGGTTCCAGTTACTTCTGTGTTGCTCAATTTTGATCTCCAACTTGTGGTGATGTTTGGATAGTTGCGGTTGCTTGTAGGGATGTTCGGTGACGAGACATAGGTGTCGTCGATGGTCGGAGAAACTTCAGCCGATGGTGCACGTGCACGGTGTCGTTGTTGGTGTCAGTGATTTTTAGTTATGATCTGGGTCTGGTTGACTCAAAGGAGAGATCGAGATTTTGGGTTTGTGGCTCGAGTATAAACTCGAGTAGATTTGTGTGTTTAGCTTACAGGGTTTTAACTTTAAAAAAATCTAGTTTTTTTTAAAAAAAATGGAAAAGAAGATGGTAAACTCGGGGATAGACCCAAGGGATCCTCGGGCTTGATCCGAAGCAATAGTATGGTGCAGTTTTAAAGGTTTTAAAATCTATGTTTTTGAAATTTTAAAGTTAAATCTAGTTTAAACTTTTTATATAAACTTACTTTGTGTATAATAATTGTTTTCTTTAACAGTTGATTATGGAGTTTTGAAATTTGTTTAATTTAAATTTTGTAAAATTCAAAGTGATTTTAAAACTTAAGTTAAAATGAAATTTGAAGATTTTTATAAAAGTAAGTTTTAAAATTCAAATTGAAATTAATTTTTAAAACTACTACTTGATAAATGTTTTACGTATTTAAAGGAAGTTATAATTTAGTAACTTTAGTTTGTTAGAATAAATGATTACTTTAAACTTTATTAATTATTTAATTAAGTAAAGGTAATTACAATGATAAAATGTTTTAAAAATGTTAATGGTAATTAAGGCATTAATAAAGATAATGTTTAATCTTAAGGTTAACTAAGGTTTATACTGTCTTGGGATTAATTAAGCTAATTAAGAAATTAAGTATAATTAATTAATTAATTTAATTAATTATAAAGGATTAATTAAGTAATTAATTAAGAGTAATTAATTGGTTTAATAATAAATAATTAGGGGTTATAAATTAATTAATTAAATGTTAATTAATTGTAATTAAGAATTATTAATTAAAGATTATTAAGTAATGAATATATATTAATTAATTGAGTGATTAAGTTGTAATTAAGAATTAATTATGTAATTAAGATTGACTAATTAAGTAATTAGAGAGTTGTTAATTAAGTAACTAAAGACTAATTAACTAGAAATTAAGAAGTGCATTAATTTGTAATTAAGTTTTATTAATTAATAATTAGGTTTCATTAATTAATACTTAAAGGATGATTAATCTATAATTAAAGATCGATTAATTAATTAATCAAAAGGGTAATTAAAGATTAATCAAGGGTAATCAAGGATTAATCAATGGTAATTAAGGTTGATCAATTGGAAATTATGGATTAATTAATTTGTAATTAAGTTTGTTAATTAATAATTAATGTTTATTAATTAATAATTAAGAGATAATTAATTAGTTAATTAAAGATTAATTAATTAATTATAAGAGTAATTATGGATTAATTAATTTGTATTGAGAGATATTGATTAATAATTAAGGTTTATTAATTGATAATTAAAGAATAATCAATTTGTGATTAGGGATTAATTGATTGATTGATAATGAAATTAAAGGATAATTAATCAAGAAGGATTAATTAAGGGAAGGATTAATTAAAGTGATGATTAATTAAATTGTTTGTAATTAATTATTGATAAATTGAGCAGGTCTAGGAGATTAATTATAAAGTAATCAATTTAATTTAAATTAATTAAATTAATTATGACATGGATTAATAATTCCTGTTTGTGGATGATTGATTGTATAGAATGTCTGAACTGGATGATATCCATTAGATGATATGCTATGATATTCTGTGATATGATATTGGACATATCAATGATAAATATGTGATATTTATCTATGTAAATGCTGTGTGAATTCAAAGTATTGAACTGAACTGAGTTAAATTGAATTATTTAAATCTTAAACAACTTGGCCTTTAAAATACGCTTAGATTTCCATGATACCGGGATCGGGTATCAAATTTGATTATCCAAAATCCACATCGATCCAAGTTAAACATTAGGCCGTGAATTCAAGTGAAGATCAAGTTGAAGACTCGAAGTGTAACAACTATTTGTCATTAAAAACTTTGAGGGTGATTCCAATACAAGTATAACGAAGGTTGTGTCTTCATGTTCGAGATGGAGTTTGAGAGTGTAAGGGTTATTGTCGTTAACTCTGAGGGTGATTCCAAAATGAGTGTAACGAGATAATGCCTTGATTTCTTTCGAACCCAAAACTAAATTATATGGATTGAATGCATTCAGAACATCGTCAAGTGGACGATGAGCATTCCAAGATAAATGTGTTCTATAAAGGTAATCATAGCCTCAAGCCTCATCAACCGAGAATGGCTAAAACAGGGGAGGTGTAGCAAGTCTAAGTGAGTCATGCTCAAGTAGGTCGAGATTTACCCCTGTCTAGAGGTCCCTTTTTATTCGGCTTTGTGGGCAGTTGGATCTGCAGCCAACTACGGGGTTATCTTGTTTGGAACTATCCAGTAAGGGATGGTTCCGACCTTATGTTGCAGGGGATTTAGGGTGGATCCCCGGTACGGTGATCTAGGCCACGTACTGTGACGGGCGGTACCCCAGTAGCCCTGCCATTGATGGAAACTCATTATCCCTACGTGCCTTTACAGTTTTGATTGTATAACCCACTTTGTGGCTAATATGCTGGAATTTAATGAATGTAACAATTTCGGCTATGTGAATATTTATTTGAAAACCCTAGACCCTATTATAATGTCACTAGATTTCCTATCAAATGTTTTGGTTAGCGTAAGGTAAAAACTTACCCATGTTTACGTGTGGGAAGTCTTACGTAATATCTTTGTTTTCAAATGATTTTAAAAGTTAAACAACTTTAAATCGTTTACTCACACCAAACCCATGTCTGATCCGGAGTTTATTTCTGTTTTTCTTAAACTCTTGGGTACTCAAATTTTTGTGAGTAGCCAAGTGATCAGTTTTTGGCTTGACAAATAATGGATAGCATGGAGCAGGAGTCGAAACATAGTTATATCTATCCATTTCCGCTGTGTTGAAGTCTTTGACTGTTGTATTTGGAATGTAATGTATTAGACAGATCTTTATAACTGTCTAATATGAAATGTTGTTGTAATCTATGTAACTCTGATATGTAAATGACTATGTAATATCTATGTGATATATTACATTTTGTTCCGTTTCCGCTATGAGATTCTGATATTGTTGAGTTCTTCCCCCTATTTATTCTATTTCTACCTCTTTCTTTCTTATTGATGATGCATCTTTCTATGGAATGAAAGGTGGGTTGTCACTAAAATGCTCCGTGCTCCATTCCAAAATACTCCAAGCTTTTCTAACTACTTGGCTGGCCGGGAAAAATTAAGGCCCTTAGAGTTTAATGGAAAAGAATGTCCATTATGGGTTAGTCATGGGACTGGTGTAAGAAACACAAAATATTTGTTTTAAAAAAAGTATCTCATATGACCATGCTGCATATAAACGTGGAATGGGTTTTTACCTTATGATAACCACAAACATTTGCTACGCAAAATCATTTGATAATATTTTTGATGACATTATTTGAGAACATTTGCAAGTACACTTATTAATCTTAGCCGAAATTGTTACCATTATTAAATTATGGATATGTTAGGCTCTATAAACTAAACTCTTACATAGCCGGCTTGGAGAATGGATTCCATACGTTGGCATGGTAAGGGACTACCTTCCGTACAATATACCTCTTGATTGATATACTTAGGGTCCAAATAATGTACTCCTATACCAACATAGAACCGACCTACCCCTTCCTTGGATAGTACTGAATATGAAATCAATCCGGTCGTTACCAACCTTTAACGAGATCACAAAGCATACACCACATAATCGACATATAGAGAGTAATCTAGAAAGGTGATGACTATTAGCTAATGGGTGCAACCTACATAGCTCTACTGCATCTACCCTTCTTTAGCCATTTCCGTTTGACGAGGCCTGTAGTAACGTTTTACCTTTCACAAAGCACATTCCACTTTGAATGCCACATTGCCATTCCATGTACACAACTGACTTCTTCAAATATATAACTTCTGAGCTCATATGTCTTAGGAAAGGGTGTTAAGCTGAGAGAAGTTGTCTTCTTCGCCACCAAACAGATGATACGTTCATAGAGACCAAGCAATGTGAATAGAAATGCAATGTCGGACATTCGTCCATATAAGTTATTCAGGAATAGGACAAACCGAAGGCACTCTCCTACTAAAACCTGTCGGGAGTCACTCCTAGGATTAGTAGCTAAGTTCTTGCATCGAAGATCTTAAATGAAGAACTACTTCCACATAATACGATATAGGAAATTTCTCTCGAGGGTCAGTGATGAGAAATTCTACATTCCATCTTCCAAATCATATCCAATACATAAATTAGTTCGAAGTGGTCTTCAGACAGGAATTACTCAAATCTGACCCCGGCTCCTCTGAACCAATCATCGAAAAGAGGTCAAGTGAAAAGGAAATTATTCTTTAATTAATTAAGTCCTTTTTATCAAAATCTCTTTCGAAGATATACATTTCTAAAATATTCTTTCTGGTATATACATGATCATTAAATCTCTCTTATTACTGCTTTTGATTTCATAAAACCTTTTTACACTTAACTTGTTTCCAACGTTTCGATCTTACCTTTCCCTCGCCTTGCAAAGACTCCAAGTGAGTCAGGGCACTGGTTTCTCTTGAACATCTCCTTAGTTTAAGCACCTCACATCCAACTCTCATGAATAGAAAAATCCAGTCTACTCGTCGACTTTTAGAGCCAAGATTAAACCACTTAATTTGTAATAGCTTTTCTTTAAATCATTTATTTAAATTCTTTTAAATAAACTATAAAACTTCAAAAAAATCATTAAAACAATTAACTATCCTTTTGAAAACACTTATAAGAGATTTGGGTAGGAATTGTTAATTTTGAAACTATATTTCAAAAGTTAAAGAAAAAGTGCCGTGGAAAGTGCTCTTTTAAGCTATATTGATCAAAACAACTTTTTATTATTTGAAAACTCATTTTTATTATTCAAATCACTTTTAAAATATTTTAAAAGATTTATAAGACTTTTCAATATTTTTAAACAATTTTGAAACATCATTTCAAAAAAAATTCAATTTTGGATTTTGAACTGCAAAACCGTGATTTTTAAAAAACTTGTTTTACTGATATTTCAAAATCTACTTATCGAAATCTCGATTTTCTTTCTTCGTTAGATAAATATGGATATAATAGATTGGAAATTCGTATCTTGAAGAATTTAGAACTATATTTCATTTTTTTACACTTGTTTGACTTTTTGCGTGAAATCGCGAACTGCCGTTACGCGACGCACGTATTTTTAACTAAATTTTCAATTCTCATTCAAACTTCACCAATACACTTTTGAATAAAACATTTTAAACTCATTTTAAACCATTTTTAAATAGGTTGAAAGTTCCATGTGCACTGTTTTATTAATTTAAGGAAAGTGATTTTCTTTGTGCTTATCGACGTGTATTTTCGTGTTTTGCATATATATTCAATATTCATATGAAAACATCCAATCTTGAGTATCAAAGCATAATAAACATCCATTTGCAAACATCATATCATCATCCAAATATAATATAATAGTTTATGAATTCTCACTTGGGTTTTAAACAATTTAATTAAAAATTCACTAAAGCCCCGGTGCTCGAGTTTCGAAGCTCACTATTCTTCAGATTTTAGCTCCTAGATGCCTCGATCAAGATTTAAGATGCCTAGGGGCGCACGACCTAGGGTGGAGCAAGGGTTATGCTCAGCCTAGTGATGGAGTGGGGTGGAGTTTGTGAAGAATAAGGAGAAAAGTGGAGTTTGGGACTATTTTGAGGTGTTTAAATATGTATTAAAATTTAAACTCTTTTTGAAATAAAATTTAACATTATTTCTCTTAGAATGGAAGCCATTAAAGTGGAAGATAAAGCTTAGAAATATAAAGACAAAGAAGAATGAAAATGAAGAGAAGATGTTATGGTATTTATAGGAAAAGAATAGTATATAGGTAGACACGTATGCATCACCTTTTGCATCACCATTTCAAGGCTTCTCCTACAAACCTCCCTTTCTCTAAAGCACGGCTAGAGCCTCCTCCTTTGTGCACTCACTTCCATCTTCTCATGTGTGCATATGTTGACTTATAAAATTTTAAGGTGTAAGTTTGCTTAAAATATCTTATATATTTTATATTATTTTCTGATACTTAATTATTTTCATATATGTATGTTTATGTGTATGTTACATGTATGCATATCTACATGTATATGTGTATGTAACATATCCTCACAACCTTGCACAACTTTTCCACATTGTATCGTTGCAAATCCTAATTCCGATTTTCGATAATATTTTCTCTTTTAAATTAATATGCATAGTTTTGGTAAAAAATTTGGAAATAATTTTTTATTAAACATGATCACATTTTATTTATAAAATAATATAAATTGTTATAAATAATTATTTTCAAAATTATTTATATCATCGATAAGTTAAACGATCATTTACTTAAAGTGATATATTTATGGTCGTTGCAGCGCAGATGCTCTACATCACATGGTTTTGGTAACCCATAAGATTAGTGACATTTAGCCCCTTTGTAATGTCATATAGGCCACTAGTCTGTTACCTATTGGGGGCAAAGCAGGGTCATGACTAAGAGGCTACACTTTGACAAGCCATCGGGAATAGTGCCATAATGTCCATCCTAGAAACTGAAGACTCTTGGAGTAGATCCAGTTAGGTGACACTGAGCTCTTAGAGCAGGTAGACGGCAGCCAATCTCTCCTCTAGTTCTAACGGAGTGGTGGCTTGACATATTATATTGATACACCTCACTTAAGTATCAATATGGGTTAGGCGACCCAGGGTTAGGTGACCCACACACACATATGCAAATACATACACACATACGTACATATATACATATACATTTACATACACATATATATAACTACACTTGAGACTTCGTGTCTGTCGTACAATCATTCACCAATCATGATTTATTTTGATTTATTCATATATGAGAAGATGTGATTATATCTATATAGGTCAGAGTATAGTGGATTTTCATATCTTTTACTATATCTAACTGATGGGTATGTGCGTTATGTAAATAGTCTATTTAATGTTGATGGTGGTAGTTTATTATTTGAGATTGAGAGGTATGCTTGATGAAATCTCATACTTGATGATTTATTGACATGTTTTATTTTAGTTTCTCCTGTTTGGATGATTGATCAAATTTTTTGAAATTAGACCCTTTCATTATTTTCAATAAAGCTTTCATTATCACTAAGTGGACTCCTACTATTGAAAGAGCTCGTGAACAAGTTGAATCAATTAGAGTTTAGCTTAAATGTCTAATATTGCATCACTTTATCAAACCTTAGAATGTCTTGACTGGATTTTTAGCCTTATGAGTAAGTTTGTTTGTTTCGATGAAACATATTGAACGTAAAGATTGGTTGGATTATGCTCATGCATTGATTAAGTTATCTCCTAAGGAAGAGCTTCCGACTTCTATTCTTCTCTTCCAGTCTAAGCACATTATTGGTCATGTTCAGGTTTCTTTCCTCTGGAAACCTCCCATTTGCTTTAAAAAAAAAAAATTATTTTGGACATATTGATTCCATATATATCTTTTCATTTCCATTTGATGAGTCTGTTCTAATGATTCATATCCTACCATTAACCCGCTATGTAACGTTAAAGCCAGAGTGGTGTGTCAAGACCTCTGTTCTTGTCGATCGGATGCTTCTTTTAAATCTCTTTTAGAAGCTCCTCCAGAGAAACTCCAATCCTCTTAGCCTCTCCTATAGTGGTAAAGGCTCCTGATCCTCCTCATGGTAAGCCACTTTCTCTTTCACCATTCACTTTTGACTCTGACCTTTCAAACACCGATGACCTTGGTGAAGGTATTGAGTACGATTTACAGCATATGAAAACTGGCCCAACATGATATATGTTTTTATATCTCAAATTTGGCTAGATTTTATTATTGTGTTTTAATAGTTGTTTCCGAGCTTTATGTATTTTGCAGGTGATGTGTGTTAGTGAGTTGCATTAGCTGCCGAGGCATATGTGCTGCACACCTATTAACTTTTGTATAGTGGTATGGCCACTTTAGTACTAGCCTGCCTGTGCAAAATAATAATATTTTGTTTTGCCAGTAAAGAAATTGATTACGCGTGTGTGTCTGTGTACACATAATATAGTTTGAAATTAATTATAAAATTTTACATAATATTCAAATCTTAGAGTTGATTTTTTATAATTTTAATTAATTTAATTAACTCGATTTTAAAATTATTCTATAATTGTTTGATTAAACAATCATTTTATAATGCAAAAAATTAAAAAATAATTTTTTTGCTGTGACCTTAAAATCAGGAATTATTAATACATATATATATGTATATGTATATATATCTATGAATACTAAAATTTTATTTTAAAAAAATTTGTACACAACTTTGCAGCATCAATTCGAACAAAAAAATTAAATTTTTTATATTAATTATTATATGATTTATTATTTAACATAAATAAAAATTTGCTCAAAATATTTTAAAATATTATATGTAAATTATTAGAATTATTAGTTCTACATATTTGAATATATATAACTAGATTTTACATAAGTATAATTTTACATAACACACACACACATATATAATTTACGATGTGCACATGTATAGCTCATAGAATAATAGAGATGCCAATATATCTATTGTTGTGTAAATCCCAACACCTATGTACGATCATATCAAACCTTGTACCCTTTATTATATTGTACATTCATGCACACACATATGTGTATATGATATTAATATTCTAATACGAAACAATATAAACTAAAACTTTATTTATAAAATTAAAAGTAATTTTATTTAAAAGAAATTTAGAAAAGTTTTAAATGTATTAGACTTCATATGCCCAATAAAGATCCAAAATGGCAAAAAGATTGAAATCCACTCATTTCTTTCGTTGTGAGATGGCCCAATTCCAACAACGGAATTAGAACCCAATAGCCTATGTGGTCTTTGTTAGTCATACTAGGCCTAACTAATGAAGCTTACAACCTAGTCAATAAGGTATCTAAGAAAGGTATTGCCTAGGCTGGATTGTTGGGTAATTAAGTATCTTGTCCTACCTGACTATCAGTTTGGCCCGAACAGTTATATAAGCACATAACTTAACCTTAATTGAAAATTCCTAATTTGAATTGGGCCTTAAGGAAATTTCAAAATTGTTTAAAACTGAACTAAAATTTTAAATTTAAAGATGAATTTAAAATAAAACACATATTATAGAAGTTATGATATAATTTTTCAATTTTTTTGAAAATGTTATAAATTAATTCTGAAAATATTATTTATTAATAAGATTAAAAAAATAAGTTAATTGATTAAATATATATACATGTATAATATATATAATGATATACGGTATGTTGTCTTGAATTATTTAAGACAATATGAGTATACATATGCATATAATTTTTTTGGAATTAATTAAATTTGATTAAATTTTTTAATTAAATTAACTAATTAAAAATCAATTAATAATCCAAATACATACATTCATATATATAGATATATATAATATATATGTATATATATAAGTTACTATAAATATTATAATATATATATATTCAAAATAAAATGTTATAAATAACATTATAATTAATTAAATTATTAATTAATTAAATTAATTAACAAGTTAATTAATTAATATAATATTATACATATGACTATTATATAAGTAAATCAAATTATAAAAATTATATATTGAAACTTATACAATATAAATGTATAATAAAAGTCAGAATAGTAAGAAACTACAAATAGATTTAGGGGATAAATGCATACGTACAGTACGTATACGTGATTTCTAATGTGTATAACACTTTAATCACGAGGATAATTCATAAGAAATGCATCATTCCTTAAGTCGATATCACATAATTAAATATATAAAAGATTATGAATCTTTCGTATAAAGTTGTCTTCTATGATTACTTTCATACCCCTTATTTGCTGAGCTTTCTTGAAGCTAGGGATGTTATGTGTAGTACTATTAATAAATAGACTAGATAAGGTCAGATATGAACACTACACTACAGATAGGATTTTGGCGCGGCACATTTGATACGGCTATAAGCCGTATCAAATTTTAATACGGCTTAAAGCTGTATCTACATTATTTAATACGGCTGTAAGCCGTATTAAAAATTGATACGGCTTATAGCCGTATCAAAATTTGTGCCTCTTTTCATGGGAAAATTTTCCCCAAAACGCACAACCTCCCTCCTTTTTTTATTTCCAGCTTTATTTTTTTCCCATGCTCTAATCACTGCTCTAATCAATCTCGAATTCTATCACTGCTCTAATCAATCTCCCAATTTCTGCCATCCGTCTTCCTGAATCGTTGACTGAATATCATCGGTGACCAAAATCATTGTAAAAGGACTCCTAATTTTTGATTTCACTTCAGGTAAATAATACTTTAACTTAAATCCTACCTAAAAATACTGTTGCTTGAATTTTTGGGTGAACATTATGGGTTTATCTTCCTTCATCCACGATTACAGTACATGATGCTAGGATAAGTGCTGAATAATCTGATTTATTAACCATAGCCATCTTTGAATTAATTTATCATTTTCAATTTGGTTACTGTTCTATACTGAAGTTGTTTTAGAGAACACGTTTTTTCATGTGCTGAAGTAGAATTAAACTTTACTGACTATTGATTATTATAAACATCTGCTAATTATGGCAGTCAACAAATTGAAAATCATTAGTATATTGGGATTTCCTTATTTCGAACCTCAGCTTCTTTAACTTTGCTATTCTAGTATTCTATGTTGTTCCTCAGTACTTTGGATTTGGGTGGCCGATTATATAATTGGCAAACCATTTTCACTCTATATTTTATACTCCTTTTCATCTGTACTGCAAATAGTCTTATACTGTTTGCAACCATGTTTGGTACCTATCGCCCGAGACTGTGTAACTGTAGACATATAATCTGATTGCCGAAAGTAGAAATTTCAACCCAACGACATCAGATTTTGTTCACTGGTTAGTTATTGTGATCTACATCCTTATACGATTAGTATAGATTTGTAACTTTGATATACACAACTGCTTATGTTAGGTACCCAGTTTTCTCAAATTCCATGACAGACCATTTATTTATTCCCGTGCTTATTTAGAGTTGTTAATGGCGCAAGCCAAGTATCAGGAGAGGGGTAATGCATAGACATTACTCCGGTGCTACAAAATAGCGTCGTTGTAATGGCAATTTTTTGGAAACAGTTTGGTGCTAATGTTGTATATTGTTCTGACATTGTTGTATAAGTGGATAAAATTGTTGTTAATGGTGCAAGCCAAGTATCAAGAGAGGGGTAATGCATAGACATTACTCCGGTGCTACAAAATAGCGCCGTTGTAATGGCAAATTTTTTGGAAACAGTTTGGTGCTAATGTTTAAAATAAACCCTATATTTTGAGTTCCATTTATTGAAATTTAAATAGTCCATATATTTTAACTATTTAAAATTAATTAAATATATAAAATCATACCACAAAATCAAATCTAGGGTTATTGTCTACTTGTTTGTCTTACATTAGAGTATCATAGTTGAAAAGAATGGTAAAAGTTCAAGATAAATTATAGTTCTGGCATCAAGAAATCAAAACATCCAACAAAAAATAAGCATGATTTCAATTGATCATTTTTAGATTTGTGCTCTCAATTAACTTGTAAGCTCATTTTATAAAAACAAGCATAATTGTTTATAACAATGAGGCCTTCAAAAATCATTTTTACAAATCCAAAGCAACCAAAAGATTTTGAAAGAAACAGAAGGAAAAGAATTTGTTCTTTAAAGATATGCACTGACAGGAAGTGAGTGTGGTAGGATGATGTTTGTGGAGATTGTTGTTGTATTTCGATTATTGTTGTGGTGGCGCTTGGCGATTCGTTGCTGGAGCAGGAGGAGTTGATGATGCATGGAGGAGTTGTTTCAAAAGCTCTGATCAGTTGTAGGCTCTGGTTCGTCTTTGTTTCAGAGGTAAGAATTGATTGTGACGTGGCTGTTTAAAATACAAGTCAGTTAAGTTGAATGGTATGGCTTGCGGTACGGTTGAGCATGATGAGTGATGTTAAAGGAGTTTGATGTAACTACAGGAGATGTGGAGTGGTAGCAGCAGTTGTGGAAGTGTGGGGAGTAGGCATATGTGGAGATTTTATCATAATGTGGTCTGTTGATGGATTGTATTGGAGGATTGTGTTTGGTCTGTTGATGGTGGTATGTGAGTTTATAACAGTGTGGAGGTATGACTGTAGTATGAAGCAGAGATGTTAGGGTTGGAATATAGGAAGATGGTCAGGTAGTAGGAATGTAATATGGTTGAATGCAGTGATATGGTTGTGGAGTAAGTGAAGTACTTTGTATGCAGAAGAGTGTGGTTTACTGTCAGATGATCAGAGGTTGATGAGTGCGTAGCTCTATCAGTTCTGAAGACTAAATTGTTTGTTGATTGTGAAAATGTAGCCGTTGTGATGATCTGAAATTAGCCCTGGTACCAAATTTGTGAGTAAGAAGGGTAATTTTTATTCAACAGAGAAGCTTTTTGTTGAATTACAGGAGAATGAATTGCATACATATACTCAAAGTACATTATTAATAATAAAATAAACAAACAGGTGCTCCTAGAAAACAACAACTACTACATGAAAATAGGAACTCTACTACATTAACTTCTCCTTGAATCAAGCAAACCCCATGAACAAGTCATCAACAATAGACTGCATCAATTTTCATCAGATTCTGATGAGTTGTGGTAGCCTGTGGCCAAGGCGACGAGTGGCGGCGGGCTCCAGGGGTAGCGGAGGCTTGCGATGTGTTTTTTCCCCCACTTTGAAGCGTGAGGAAGAATGAAAAAGATAGCGGGTTTGGGTGCTATATATACTCGACATGCTGTCGGTCACCGACCTATCAATTTAGGTTTTTTTTAACAATTTTGTTATTCATATTGCGTTTTAAAAAATGTTAAATTTAATTTCTAAAAAATAAAAAAAGATGTTTTAGCGGCAGACGCTTTATTTAACAATACAAAGCAACTTGGAATGAAAAAGATTTAGGCATCTTGAAGCAGGAAGCCCTTTTGTTGCTTTCAGCAGCACCTGTACCTGAAATGTCTGCCAAGATGCTTTATTTGATGTTTAAATATGATTAGATCAAAGCTTTTTAATTCATTATGATGAAAATAATATATTGAGATAATAATACAGTTGTATAGTATAATACAGTTATATGTTCACTTTAAAGACATTATGCTTGGGACATCTTGAAAATAGAGGTTATGATATAGGACCCATTGAAGGGCAAGTCTCATATACTATTAAATATGATATAGGAGGGCAGTATGTCTTTTAGCATAGACAAACAATGGATAAATGAATCAGATCTAAGATCTACATACTATATAGACGGGGTGCAGAAGTTCATTAGTTTTGTTGAAGAAAACGGTGGTAAGAAAGGATTGCATTTATGCCCTTGCACCCGGTGCAAAAATATGAAGACGATCAAACTAGATGACATTCATTTTCATTTACTTAGATGGGGTATTATCCAATCGTATACAACGTGGTATTTTCATGGGGAAAAAAGGGCGGAGATGGAAAAACAACAACCAGTTAGTCATGGCAGAACTACTGCTGAGTCTGAACATATTAGGATGGAAGATCTGCTCAATGATGCAGATAGATTTCATCATTTTCAACCTACAAATTCGTTGCCTGATCATGCTGATGTTGGAGAGCAGTCTACTGATTATCCAGATTGGCAGGCGAATGAAAGTAAGAAGTATAAATCGCTTTTTGGTAGCATAAAAGAGCCATTGTATCCTTCATGTTCAAAAGGGATTACGAAGCTGTATGCCATTGTGAAACTGAATAGCTTGAAGACCCAATACAGCTTTTCAGATAATGGTATGACTGCACTTCTCAAACTAATAAAGGAGTTACTCCCTGAAGGTAACACGCTGCCGACAAAGTACTCCGACGTGAAGAAGAACATTAAGCAAGTTGGGATGAATTACAAAACTTATGATGCATGCATCAATGATTGCATATTGTACTGGAAAGATGATGCGAACAAAGTTTCTTGTACAAATTGCAATGAACCAAGATATAGGACATCATTAAACGAAGAGAGAAAATGCACCAAAGTACCTCGAAAGACATTAAGACATTTTCCTTTAATTTCTAGATTGAAGAGACTGTATACTGTACCATGGATGGCAGATGCGATGACCTGACATGGTCGTGCTAAGTCTGATCCAACCGTAATGCGTCGTCCATGTGACACTTCTCAATGGAAAGTCGCAGATTCATTTGATCAAACTTTTGCTGCCGAGCCACGAAATGTCACACTTGGAATAGCAACAGATGGTTTCTGTCCACATGCTTCTCTCTCTAACCCTTATAGTTGTTGGCCAGTAATTGTAGTACTATATAATCTTCCTCCGTCTATGTGCATGAAAAGGGAGTTCTCAATGTTAACCTTGTTGATTTCTGGGCCAAAGCAACCAGGAAAGGATATTGATGTTTATTTACAGCCGTTGATAGACGAGTTAAAGCAGTTATGGGAAGGAGTAGTTACATTTGACTCATTAAATAAATCTGAGTTCACAATGAGAGCTAGGGTGCTGTGGGCAATCCATGATCACCCTGCTTTTGGGATTTTATCGGGATATACAACTCAGGTTACTTTGCATGTCCTGTTTATGGGGAAAACATTTATTCTTATTACCTTCTTGAAAGTAAGAAGATGTGTTACATGGGACATCGAATGTTTCTTCCTAACGAACACAAGTTTCGATACGATAAGACAAATTTCAACAACGAAAAAGAACTTCGTCTCCCTAAATGGCCATTGACTGGTTTTCAAGTTGAAAAGAAAGCAGCGAATATCAAAATGAAAGTTGGTAAACAAAAAGAAGAAATTGGTCGAAAACGGAAAAAGTCAACCAATGAAGATGTTGACAATATTTCTAGATGATATAGGAGGTCTATCTTTTTTGATATACCATATTGGAAAGCAAATTTGGTCCGACATAATATTGATGTTATGCATACGGAGAAGAATGTCACGGAGCATCTCATCAGCACCATTATGGATCATAAAGATAAGTCAAAAGATGGCATCAATGCACGCAAGTATTTGAAAATCATGGGTATAAAACAAAAGTTGTGGGTGATGGAAGATCCAGAAATAAATAAAAGAATCATACCAAAGACAACTTTCGCTTTGAGCAAAGAAGAAAAGATACGGTTTTGCACCGTTTTGAAAAATCTGAAAGTGCGTAACAAATTTTCTTCTAACTTTCACAACAATGTGAGCACCAATCCTCCTGAACTAAGAAATATGAAGTCACATGATTACCATGTCATAATGCAGCATTTGCTTCCGGTATTGCTTCAATATTCTTATCCACAACATAAGGATCTACGAAATGATGTTCATCGTATTAGTTTATTCTTTAACATTTTGTGTTCAACGGTGATCAATAGGGAACATCTTTTAAAAGCAAAGGCTAGCTTAGTAGAAGCAATGCGTGTTTGAAAAACATTTTCCACCTGCATTTTTTGATATCAGTGTCCACCTTATGGTTCATTTAGCCGACGAAGCGTTGATTTGTGGCCTTGTCAGATATAGATGGATGTATCCATTTGAACGGTAAATTTCTAATTGCAGTTATGCACATCATTATTTCATATAAATAACTACAGTCTACAGTATATAATTGATCACATTTATAGGTTGATGAAAACATATAAAGGATATGTGCGCAACAAAAGATACATTGAAGGGTGTATTGCAGAAGGATATATCGTACAAGAAGCTAGTCTTTACTGCATGGAATATATGCCAAACGGAGGTGATGGCAATCATAAACATACCCGCGAAGCGTTTTTAGACGAGGACGATGAGTTCGCTGGTGAGATACCTCTGGATAATGGTAAAGACATAACGCTAACCCAAGTGCAGTTTGAACAGGTGCGTAGATGGGTCCTTAATAAGTACGATGGATTGGATGAATGGAAGAAGTAAGTTCACGAACTTGTTTGGAATTTTAATTTTTTTTAATTCAATTTATATATACATTTTGATATGTGTTTTTCGTAGGAGGTATAACTCCTATGTGAAAAGTACTAGATTTCAACCTAGAGGCAGGGCTACCACCATGGAAGTAGTTCAAAGTTTTAATCTATGGTTACATAATGAGCTGTTAAAGACCATCGATGTTGGTCCAACTCTGTGGCGGTTAGTGCACGGGCCGAAGTTCATAACACGTAGTTATATGAAGTACCAAGTGAATGGATTTTCATTTTCCACGAAAAAGTATGAAGACTGTATGGTAACACAAAATAGCGGTGTATGCATGAGAGCAATTACAAAATTTAGAGCGAGTGGCAAGGATAAAAATTATAAGGAAGCAGAAACAACGTATTACGGAGTCATTCAACAGATACTTGAGTTGGATTACACTGACTTCAAACAAACAGTTTTTATTGTGATTGGGTAAAAGTCGAGGATAAGGTCAATGGTTGCAAAATAGATCCCATTTCAAACCTCATCATGGCAAATTTAGAGAAATTGAAGAACAAAAATAACGTGAATGATGAGCCATTTATTCTTGCATCAGAAGCGAGTCAAGTTTTCTACTCAAAAGATTTAAAAAATAACGGATGGTCTGTGGTCTTGCATACACCAAAACGGTTGACTACAAATGTGGATGACATTGAGTTCCCTACCGTCTATCAATCAGCTTTTGAAGACAATGAAAAATTAGAAGACCTTACCAAATCCATATGTTAACTTATTAGTATTCGTACATCACATGATTGTGTGTCTGTATATTTTTAATTGCACGATTGTGTGTATGTATGTTTTGAATATTTTATCCATTCCAATGCAATTCCAGGTGTTGTCACTTAATAATTTTGTATGTGCAAGTATGTTATATTATTGAGTGTTGACATTGATGCATTGATACATCTATAATTATTATCGTGACTTATTAAAATAATTAGTAATATTATATTTTGCAGAAAACTATGTCACAAAATCCACCATCTTCACATTCGTCATGTTCAGAGGCGAAGAAAGTTGATCAAAACTTACTTGGTATTCCGGTCTCAGATAACGCTGGAAAAATCGCTACTACGCTCGGTAAACTAGTAAGAGCTCATGTGCCGATATCATATATAAGTTGCAATAAAGTACCTGCAATATACAAGCACAACATTTGGAACGAATTGGTGGTAAGTATCCTTATCTGTTTGACAACAACTATTTCATTCAATAGCCTTATGGTTTCAACTCTTTGCACAACATTTAATTTAATATATTTTTTGCAGAAAATTTATGAGCTCGATCCGCTTTCAAAGGAAATGTTTTAAGGAGAATGGCCGAGGCTTTTAGGAGATACAAGAAAAATTAGAGAGTAGTTTATTATGACCCTTTCAACAATGACGAAGAACGGTTGAAAAATTGCCCACCTACAGTTGCACAAGAAGATTGGGCATAATTCGTAAAAAATGAAGCAACGCCTGAAGCGAGCGGAAGAAGGGAGGTAGGCAAAAAGAATAGAGCATTGCTCAGTTATGCTCATCATGCAGGACGTAAAAGTCACGCTAAAATAGAACAAGAAATGGTAATTTATATTCATTTTCATTCAAATGATTTACACATTGTGATTGGATATTCATGTCGTTGCATCAACTTGTATTGCAGATCGTTGCTAGTCCATCAACAAATATCAGTCGTCGTCAAGTATGGGAGAAGACACACAGGAAAAAAGATGGTAGCATATCAGATGCCACTTCTCCATACTTTGTAAGTTAAACAAATATTAACTTGCATATTCTTTAAAATTCCTTATTCATGTAAGTATTATCATATTATAGGATCAAATTGCGAAAGCGAAGGAAAAGATCACTGATAGTGATGAAGAAAAATTGACAGTGGATGAAGACATCTTATCACAAGTGCTTGGTAAGGATGCAAGGGGTAGGAGCCGCGGTGTTGGGACCGTTATACCAAAGACTAAAGTTAAGGCTTGTGCCATTGCACAGAAATGACTCCGACATGTTCATGGCGAGCAGGATGAGTTGAAAATGAGGGTGGGAAGTTTGGAGAGTACGGTGGGAAATTTGTCTGGGCAAATGGAGGTTTTGATCAACATGGTGGGAAATATTGAACAGGGAATTCATGCATCAGTCAATTCTTCTAATGGAGGACGCGCCACACAATTCAATGCTCCTGAATTCATTGCTTCGCAGTTCCAAGATTCGACCAATGTTACGAACAATCAAAAATGTGAAATCCTCAACTCTGATTTAGAATTAATAGGAACAGGTACTATATGCCGAGATTCTACATTGTCCAACATCCATGGGAAATCTGTACCATCCACACATGAAAAAGTGGTGCTGGACAGTATACTGCTACCAGATGAGAGAACCAGCAAAATGAATCATCAATTTGCAGAGACCTTTGCTGATGTTGGAGTGGGTGGATATGTGTGCCATCCGAAGTGTCTTATTCGATATCTCTAGATGATGGAGCAGGTATATTTGGCAGGAGAAATAAAAAATGGTTCATGAATCATATGGCAGGAGTAAATTAGAGAAAATAAGAAATGGTTAACGAACACCGAAACTTCACTTATCACATATATCATAATATCAATTTGTTCTTAACCTTAGGATTTGCTTATAACAGTCCGATTTTTTCTTCATCTTACACATATGTATATAGATAGTTCTTTGATCACATAATGAAAGTCTACATGCGTCTCTGTTTCACCTCCCTAAAATACCAAGAAAAATAAATACTTGTACATAACTACATCTTATACACTGGTTTTACCTAGATATAAGATGTAAATTTTACTTGTACATAACAGCAAGATATGTTAAGTTAGCAATTCATGACTAACTCAACATATAATCGTCTCTGTTTTCAACAATTTCATGCTCTGCATGTAGGATATTTTGTTATAGTGATATATGGAAGAAATTCTTTATAACTATTACTAAGCACCATTGAAATGATTTTATATGTATAATTACAACAAGATATCGATCTAAAATCACTAATATTATTACGACTGTTAGTTTTTAAAAGTAGAGTTATGAAAGTATTGTTAAAGCTTTCAAGTAACTTTTCATTTTCTATGAATTCATTTACCACTTTTACTACATTTCCTTAATATTATCTCAATGAGTTTTATAAAATTTCGAGTTGAACTCATCCGGACCAGGACTCTATAATCATTTGAATTAAAGTAATTTGCTTCACTTCTAAGTCATTGAATCTCTCCAATACTTTTTTTAAAAGCAACACAATTTACTTTCTTCCTCTGCACTTTTACAAATTTATATACAAAGCTTCTGTACGATAAAAGCAAGTGACTGCCTACTAATTTATATATACGGCATGGCTAAATTTTTTTTCCTTCTCTTTTTCTTTTATTTCCAAATAGCAACATATAATCATTTTAATTCATTATAAATCATAGTCAATTCTAAAATCCGGTGAAGTGATGAACTTGAACTTTATTCTATATTAAAATATCTTTTAAATGAAAGAAGATTCACTAAAATTCATTTACTAAATCAAAAGTTACTGCAGTATTTTATGTAATGCTGATTCAATATATCTTAACTAAATCTTTCGTTTATTAAAATTCTTTGAATTAAAACAATGTTTTCATAAAATACTAACTTGCTTAAAAATATTATCAACTTTAATTAACATAGTTAGTAGCAAGCTCATAAAAATTTACAAAGCAATGCATTTAACTAAAAATAAATAGTATTAGAAACTAGATAAAACAAGGGAACAAAAAAGATAGCAAAACATTAAAGACCAGTCAATAATCACTAGACAATGATGTATGCACACTCTAAAGATGTATCCTAATGCACTAATTTAAAAATTCAGGTACATGCTAGTTAAATTTCAAAGCAAAGCAAGAGTACTTTCTTATATATGTAGTCAACTTAGACTACATTTATACACACATACACTCTATAAAATAAATATGTTCAAAGTTATGTCAAGCGGCCTAGGCTATATAATAAAATATTATGCAAAGTTAGACGCATGTATAAGTCAGCAACAGGGATACACTTTTCCAATCAAAGGTATAACATGTTTTTTTCCTCTTTATTTCCTCTCTTGTTCTTGTAGCAGCTTGCTACTGCGGGTGGTGGCAGCAGCTTTTTACTGCCGCTACTCTGGTGGCAGCGGCATTATTTTCCTTATATGTAACAGCGGGCGAAAAATATCTTTCAAATGAACTATAAAGTATGATAATTAAGAGAATAATGAAATAAACATATGATTATTAATCGTAACGTACAATCAAGACTTGGAGTAATTTACACACGTACAATATAACTGCAACCCTCCTTGATTTTGTAACAGCAGAGTAATTTGTTATTGTGAGGTACCGACAACAACATATTGCCATACTGTGTTGTTAAGTATAATAACAACGCGTCCTTTCATTCCAGTGTCATTGTTATGAATAATACTCCAAGCAGGAAACTTAATATGCAAGTTGTCAATATTTTGAATAGATAGCTTAGTCTCGACTAAGCTTAGAATACTAAGCATATGAGCATTTAGAAGCGTGAATACATGACTAATCTTATCGTCACTATTCATGCCTCTAATGTCCCAGCTCATTATATTTATTTACCCATAGAAGAGCTCCTAGTAGATCATTTAGGAGGAGCCAACTTGGGATTCTTGGGATTTGCAGTGTTTTCACATTTCTTCATAAAATTGGGGTTCTTCGACACCAAGGGGGAGATATTTATGACTGGAAAACTTTTAGTTCATACTTCTTGAATGTATGATGCAACATCAGTAATCAGTTCATCTACATTTTCATAATTGTCACTAGTATCAACTGCTTTTCCTTTATTACTATCTATTTTCTCTGTTGTGACTTTGGCAGGAGGACTCAAACATGTGGACAGATTTTGTACTACTATATATTACACACAATATACTTCTCAAACTGTCTTTTGTACTACTATAATTTATACCTATTTTTAGGTTTGCAGGTTGAATCAGGAATGATCTTTATGCAATCTTTGGTGCTGGCTAATTTTATTTGGTTTAGCAAAAAGTGTAGCAAGAGACTTGGAGTAATTCATTTGCAAAAGGTTAAGCCAGAGACACTATTATAGATGTTATACTCTGGGTTCTATTGAACATCTTAAGGTCTTGTATTGATATTGTGACTTGTGTAGCTCTTGTTTTGAGCTTAACTTCATATTTGTACTAAATGCTAGTATGTAATATTTTTCGTGTTATGTAATGATATTGTTAAGTTATTATGCACTGCAATGCGGATTATTGAATCATTTGAATGTGCACTGTCTATAATATTATTTGTTTTCTAATATCATTTGAGTGCGGCATATTGTATATGTATGTGTAATTGACTACTTAGATACGGTCAATTAGATACAGATAATTGATACATTAGATACGGCTACTAGCCGTATCCAACGAGACAATTAGATACAGCCTCTGCCCGTATCTAACTGGCACATTAGATACGGCTAATAACCGTATCTAATTGTCTCATTATATATGGCGTAAGGCCGTATCTCACTGTGTCATTAGACACGGCTAATAGCCGTATCAAATTGATAAGCTCGTCAAATTCTGATACGGCTAAAAGCCGTATCTAATCTTATTAGAAATGGCTTTTAGTCGTACCAAAATTTGGTTTATGGTGTAGTGTAATAAATATTTATTGAGCTTTCCTCAAGGTACGTATGGTATACCTAGGTCATCGCGAAATGGTGAGCACGAGTGAATAATCTCTCTTTATTTCTTGAGCTTTCCTCAAGATAAAGATGAGATTAGGACAAGGATCGCAAGGTTATGAGTTTTATGTGATACAATCGATAAGGAATAGAAAAGACTAGTTGGAGCCCTACTAGCAAAATGAAATGGTAATATTTAACCTTTCTAATTTTCTAAATATATTTGCTGTGTATAATAAAATAATCTACTTTGATAAATTTGTGAATTAAATAAAATTGGTAAAACGTTTATCAGTTAAGATATACAAAGGACCTGAATTAAATATTGAAATATAAATACTAAATATACTTAACAATTAATTTTTGCATGTTGAGGCAGGAAAGTGCCTTTTTATCCGACCACTAAGTGCATTTGTAACATGATTACTTACGAGTTTACTTCTCTAAGACTATGTATTGTCTTTAGTGAGTTTCGAACACTAAAAGAAATATAGGAATATTGATATCTGATCCGTATACAATTACATATAAATGTTATATGGTGAATTATCACAATTCGTAACGTACGAAACCTCGATGAAATTAGTTCATGGAAATAAGCAAGTAAACCGTAGTGTGAGATTCTGCATTCAATATGATTGATTACTATAATGTTCTCATTGTTAGATATAACACTGGACGAAAGGCTACATGATTGATCTAAGAATTCGATTATTGAAATGCCAGCTTAATCAGTTTATGTAAAGTGCAATTTATTTGATATTCGTGAAAGTTGAGGATGACCAAATGGACTTTTGCAAAGAGTTCATTAGGAAATTTTAGTAAGGAATTCCTTTGAATGGTTCGATCGTTTAGAAATGGAATCGAGTGTATAAGAGTGGATGTAACCTTAAGCACATTTGAGATGAAGAGAGTGAATAGTCACTTTTGCTTCATAAAGAGACAGTTGGAAATGAGAATGGTAAAATAATAATACATACTTAATAGTGGAATGATAAATATGATTTCTATTCCAAAAGTAGTTTCGTATAGGAAATTATTTTCCATGATTTTATTTCTTTGAATTTTAAATACTTGATTTGGACATATTGTCTATAAACAATTATAGTAATGAAACAAATAGCTTACATTAAGTGAATGAATGGAGCTTCGTATTTCATACAATTTTATAGTAATGGCGGAAATAGTGGGAACATGCCATATAACACATCGTTCGCATCAAGTTACAATTTTTTTTTTTTTTGTAAAATGTATCAGACAATATTTATGAAATAATTATTATTTTTCGTTATTGAGTGAAAAACAAACACATTTTTATTTTTGTATGAATATTATGAATTTTCATTATAAAATAAAACTATAGTACTGGTATTTGTGATGCAGAAGAAGATATAGAAGTATCTATATATAGAAGTAACGATATATTTATGTTCAAATTAGTAATACTTTGGTTATTTAATACTCGATATTGGATTCATAAATTATATCTTTTATAGTAAGTATAAAGGATATTGGGAATGTACTAAATGATATGCGAATGACATCTTATTAGAATGTTTCATAAGGAATATGTAAGATGAATTCCTTATGCTTTAGCAATAGGAATTGTTACACATGGTTTATTGTCGACAATATCGTAATTTTCTTATGTATTTTATGCATGAAGGTAGTATAAAATCCAAATTAAGATCATTAAATGGTAGTTAAGAGTATTCTCGAGAATGTATGAAATACCAAAGATTTGTCTACATAAACAACGAACTTTATAAATGCTATCGAGTATAATATGTGTTTAAGCCAAAAGTTGGCACAGACACCTAACGAAATGCAAATATGAAAGTTAACAAGAAAAAGCAAGAAATAGAAAAGAAGAACACATAACTTTTATTGTGACAACCCGGAATTTTAGGCAATATCAATTTAATAATCTGTATTAATAATTAATTGATTTGATAATTTTTCTTTATAATTTTAATTTAAATTGGTAAATTTATTCTTTTAAAAGTTAATAAATATTAATATGGCAATATTGATAAGAATTATTTTTCAAAGCGAACAAAATTTTATTCTATTTATAATATATATGATTGATATATATTATGAATAGAAGATCTTTTGTTTTAAATAAAAGATGAATTTTCAAATTGTAATATATATGTATGTATATGTCGTAATTTAATGTTGTTTTGAAATTTAATTTAATCTATTGATAACTTATATATATATCTATATATATATATATATATATATATATATATGAAATTTTAGTTTAACACTTTGTTTTAACATTAATATTTTTTTTCAAAAGATAATTTAAGATTAATTCAATTGTTTGCAAAATATAAGATGATTGTTTATTTTTAATATGATAGTTTAAAAAAGGATTTAATTAAAGTTTTATTTTGTTGCTTTAAAAGTGTTTAAAATAAAATGGTTATAGATGTATATTTATATTATAATTAGTTTAGAATATTTTCTTTAAAAAGTAAGTTTATATTAACATTTTAAATTAAATAAAAGTTTATAGAAAAAGGCTTAAGTAGATATGCAACCATGTTAGTCATTTTAATTACACATGTAAGTCAATTAAGAGATATAAGTGACAAGTGTCTTCATTTAAAATTTATTTTCTTTAATTATAAACATAACATAATTCAATTTAAAAATAAACTTTGCATCTCTTTCTTCTTTTCTTCAGTCATTTTCTATTCTCAGCTGAAGAAAAAAATAAGAAAACCATAAATTTTACTTCAAATCTGAAATTTCAACCAAAAGCAAATCTGAAGTAAAAGTTAAAATTTGCAATTTACAAAGCAAAGTTCTTCACAAAAATTCAATCTGCAATTCAAACCTTTTGCAATTCAAATGAAGAATCAAGATCAACTCAGCAGTTTCCACCTTTTAGAACTCCAAATTGAAAGCATGCAAGGATTTACTTTTCAACAGCAAAGCAAAAACATTTTTTTTCAGATTTAAGATTTCAAGAAGCCTGGAAAAATTCAGTGACTGCTCTGCTTATATAATAGGACGTAAATCTTCACATTTTAAAAACAGATTTGAACCTGTTATTTAATCTACATATGTGTGATGAATTATACAGTGGTTTAGTTACAAAAATGATATGAAGTTGATTGCATGTTTGAATACAAAGAAGCTAGATAGTGACTGTATAAATATGTTCCGTTAGTTACAGTTTTAATCATTCAATTTAATTCAAATCTTCCACTAACATCTTCATTTGACATTGATGATTGGATAAAAGTTGTTTGTTGGAAATTTTAAAATATAGTATCTGTAAATTTAAATTTACAAATAATTTTTAAAATAGAAATTTCAGTAAGTAACTATTGCATGTCAGAAATTTATATTCTTAATTCTTGTTTTCGGTTGTATAGTTGGATTAATAGTTAGAAATATTGAATTTTAACATGAAATTCATAATTATTAAGTTGATAATCTATTGGAAATTTTATGTTGAAGGTTTTCGGCAATTGGGTGAATTGCCGATGATAAACTCCATGATTTGAGTTGAAATCTTGGATGAAGCATGCTTTTGTATCAAGGATAACGGGAAAAATGCAATTGATTTTTTTTCTATGGCCAATTGTTCAGATTAGATTGAAGTAGGGTTTAAGCTTGTTTTCGGCTGTTGCTTGACTGTCTTGTCATTCGCCACTTGGATAAGGTACCGGAGTCGATCGCGACATGTGGGATGGAGGCGAGGTGTTACGGCGATGCTTTGGAGAAGTTAATGGAGATGCCGGTGGCGAGTTCATCAATGGCGAAGGGTTTTTGGTGGTTCGAGTTTCTGCAGTTTCGAGCGTAATGGTCGAATTTCGATTCGATTATTATTTGTTGGATCTAGGTTTGGTATTGGACTTGCGCGCGATCGTGTGATCGTCGGAGATGATCTCGACGAACTAGGGAGGCCGGAGGCGCTTGGGTAGGTGCACCGTGCACGTTTATGTGCACTGGGGATTTTCGTTGGGGAAGACGTGTTGAAACTCGGGTTTGCCCTCGTGTTTTTCAAGTGTCGACTCGAAGAAGATGGTGCTGGGGGTTGTCTTCGGGGCAGACTCGCGTAGATAAGGGTTAGTACTCGGGTTTTTAGGAATGCTTTTCTGGTTTGTCTGGTAATATTATAAAGTTTAAAGATTTAAACTTGTGTTTGAAATAATGAAATTAAGCTTTAAAATTTTAAAACAAGTTTATAAAAGGAAACCAATTCATAAAAGTTAAACTTGTTCTTTGATGTAAAAGTAAATCAGATTTTTAAAAGTGTTAATTGATTTTATTTTAAAATTTAAATTATTTTAAGATGATTGCTTTTTGAAAGTAATTATCTAATTAAACTTTGAATTTCAGTTTAAAAGAATGTTTTGAATTTAGTATTAAATCAAAGTTTAAAGTAATTTTTATGTAATGTTTTGAAAACTAAAGTTTCAAATTTTATTGAAAATGAATAAGTTTAAAATTAGATAAATTAAAGTATTTAAAATTTCAAATTTGATTTCTAAATGTTTTATTTTCAAATAAAGTTTAAGTTATAATTTTGTAAATCAAATTGAATAATTTGTCTTTAAGGTTATTAAAATTTGATTAATTTTCAAATAATTTGTTTATGAAGATATATATGGTTAAATTATTATTGATATGAATTTAAGAATACTTAATATGATTTGTTAATAAGTAAAGTTTAACTAAGTTTAATGATTTTCGTAATTAATTAGGAGTTTCTTTAAATATAAGAAGTTAATTAATTAATTTTAAATAATTAGTTAATTGTTTATTTAATTTTAAATAATTACTTAATTATGAATTAATTAAGTGTAATTACCAAATGAAGTAATTAATGGTTAAATTATTAAATGTAATTAAGAATGGAAATTTCTTATGGAAGTAATTAGTGGAAAATTACATATGGGAGTAATTAAAGGGATTAATGGATAATCACATGAGGTTATTATTTAAGGAGTTAATTAATATAATTGTTTTGAAATTAATTAATTATGGAGAAATTAATTAATTTAAGAATTAAGGATTATTTAGTAATGGGATTAATTACTTGTTAAGGTAATTAATTTAGAGAGTAATCGTATAATGAAAGTAATTAAGGGTTAATAACTTAGTTAATTTCAGTTAATTAATTAATGTGATTAATTAATTAATGAATGAGATTAATTTAAGATTAATTACTAAGTGCAATTAATTAATTTATAAAGTAATTAATTAAGGATTGTTAATTAATTTAATTGAGTAATAATTACTTAATGAAGTAATTAAAGATTAATTAATTAGATTAATTAATCTAAGGGTTAATATAATTAATTAATAAGTTAATTAATTAAAATAAGTAATTACAAATTGTTAATAACTGTTATGATTAATATGATGATTAATTACAAGTTAATTAATTAATTTATTTAAGAAATTATTAATTAATAAGGATTATTAGCTAATATAATTAATGATATTAATCAAGGTTGATTAATAAAAGTAATTAATTAAAGTATGATTAATTAATGGTAATTAATTGAGATTTAATGTAGTTAGTTATAGTTGATTAATTAATGGAAACAAATGAAGGATCATTAATTATTGTAATTAATGATAGTAATTAAAGGTTAATTACTGTATATGGTTAAGGATAATTACTTGAAGGTAATTAAGGTATAATTAATCAAGGAAGATTAATTAAGAAGATCATTAAGAGATAATTAATTTATTTATTTGGAATAAATAAATGAAGAAAGATTTAGGTAATCCAATTGATTAACAGTTAATCAATTCTGCTTTGGATGATTGATTGATATTGGATGATTGGTTATTATTGGATGATTGATATTGGGTTATTGGTTGATACTGGATGATTTGGATATCTATGATATGTGATATGCTGCTTTGTGAGATGAACGGTTGTTATGAATTATCTATTGTGGTATGTGATTCATCTATCTGTTTATATCATCCAGAATATAAGTTTAACTGTTTAAAACCTTTAAAATAACATGGACATTAAAATGGCGTTTGGTTTCGGTGAGACCGGGATCGGGTTTTCATATTTGGATAATCCGAAAACCACATCGATCCAAATTAAACGTTTGGTCGTGAATCCAAGTGGAGCTTAGTGAAGACTCGAAGTATAAGAACTATTCGTCAGTATAACTCTAGGGGTGATTCCATGATGAGTTTGACGGAGATAGTACTTATAGGTTCGAGATGGTGATTCATAGTGCAAGGGCTATGGTCGTTGACTCTGAGGGTGATTCCAAAACGAGTGCAACGAGATAGTGCCTTTGGTTTCGTTCGAACCCGGAACGAACTTGTATGGATTGAATGCTTTCAGAACATCGTCAGGTGGACGATGAGCATTCTAAGATAGATGTGTTCTATAAAGGTAATCGCAAGCCTCAAGCCTCATCAACCGATAATGGCTAAAACAGGGGAGGTGCAGCAAGGTTAGGTGGGTAGCACCCATTTCAGGGTGAGGTCATTCCTGTCTAGATGTCCCTTTCTTCGGCTTAGTGGGTGGTTGGTCACGCCAACCACGGGGTGATCTTACTCGGGACTGTTCATCAAAGAATGGTTCTGGCTTTGTGATGCAGGGGATTGGGCTTAATCCTCGGTATCGTGATCTAGGCCATGTACTGTGACGGGCGGTACCCCGGTAGCCCTGCCATTGATGGAAACCCATTCTTCCTACGATACCCTACGGTTTTGTTTGTATTATCCACTTTTGTCGGTAGTAGCTGGATTTTAATAATGTAACAATTTCGGCTATTTCTTTTTACTTGAAAACCCTAGACACTATTATAATATCACTGGATTTCCTATCAAATGTTTCGGTTAGCGTAAGGTAAAAACTTTTCCATGTGCATGTGTGGGAAGTCTTACGTGATACCTTTTCTTTTCAAAGGATTTTCTAAAGTTAAGCAATTTTAATCCGTTTACTCACACCAGACCCCTGTCTGACCCGGGTGTTTATTTTCTGTTTTATTAAACTCTTGGGTACTCATATTATGTAAGAGTAGTCGAGGGATTCAGGTTAGCTTGACGAATTCTGGAGAAGATATGGAGTAGGAGGCTTCCACTTGTGGTTATATTATGGTTCCGCTGTGTTTATGATTGTATCTGTATCTTGTGTACTTGAGTTGTATAGTTAGACAGATGTTTATAACTGTCTAATATGTTTTGTATAAGTTGTGTACTCTGATGTAATATGATACTATGTAATATTTTATGTGATATATTATATTTCATTCGTTCCGCTGTGAGTTATCTGATGTTGTTGTGTTTCTTTCTTCTTTTTCTTTTCTTCTTCTATCCCTTTCTTTCTTAATTAGTGATGCGACTTTCGGGTGTTAGAAAGTTGGGTCGCTACAGTTGGTATCAGAGCATTAGGTTGAGTGAATACCTAGGCTCTGGAGTTGTGTCTTTCTTGAGAGAGCGTACTTGTAATTTTTATATATAACTATATATATATATATATATATATATATGTATACCTGATCTGTTGGGTTATCTGTTCAGATTTTCCAACATAAGTTTTAGAGGTAGATGGAGCAGTGGTGTATGTGTAACACGACTACCACTAATGGAAGAGGTCCATATGTTTGAGGTTGAAAGTATATTTGTCGAGACTGTAGACCTAATACCGTCTCGAGTAAGGATTTCTCTGATATCCAAAGGAAATCTTTTTAAAAAAGATTCGGAGTCCATCTTTGAAGTGTAAGTTTGGATCTGTCGGAAGTGCAGAAGTAAGTGATGATATCTTGATAACTGCATGGTGAGATGCAGTACCCATGGATATTTCTGAAGATGTTTTCTCTTGAAGCAGTCTTTACCTACCGCAGGGAAGATTCGTCTGTATAGAAGTTATCTGGATCTTTAGCATGGAGGTCGGCTGTTCTGGAATATGAGACTAAGGTTTATAAGTTGCTTCGCTTCGACATGGTCTCATTTGTCATTCCTTAAGGAGAGCGAGATGTTGATGCTTGGTTTGGAGCCCGAATTTCTTGAGAGGATGTTTGCCATCTCGAAGGTCCGTTGTGTGGTTTGTTGATGGTTTTGGTTTTCGATGAGCCTTTGGGTTAGAAGTCTTTGGTTAGCTGTGGTAGCAGTGCAACTCGAAGTGTTCGGTGTGCTGACGAGAAGGTCTTTTGGCTTCGCAGTATTATCAAGGTAAAGTTTGGAAGCAGCAGTGTGGTCCGTTTCTCCGATGATTCGGGAATCTTGGTGGTTCTTCTTTCAGCAGTCCAGGCAGATGGTGAATGTTTTCTTGAAAGGTTAACCTTGTTTGGAAAAGATTAAAGATGCTTTAATTGGTAAAGTGAGGATAGTTTCTTTGGAATCCGAATTAGGTAGGATCACAAAAGTGACTTGCGATTAGTCTAGGAATTTATCTTGGGCATTCTTTTGTTCGAGGCTGAGGGCTCTCATATGGAAGTAGGAGCTACTGATGCAATCAGAAGTTTGTTTGCATCTGGAGTTGAGTTCCATATTGTTTTGGTTCCAGAAGCGATATTGGTGGTTAGCCTAGGAGAAGAGTTGGTGTAGCAGCTCAGAAATTTTTTGGAATTTGGATTGGTCAGATCTAGTTTTAGAGTTTGGAATTCTGCTATAAGGTCTTGTGACCGAGTCATATGGGTCACACATATTTTATGGATTTGATGAACAAACTTTCCCGGATATATTGGATAAGTTTGTATTCATGTTCATCAACAATATTCTCATCTATTTCAGAATTAGAGTTGTGCAGCGGAAGCGAGGTAGCAGCTGTGCGAGGAAGGAAGTAAGTTCAGTTTGCTATTGCTTGGGAAGTAGAGCTTGTGTTCTGGATTTCGACGGATCTTGGAAGACCATTTTGATGAATAGGATCCAGAAACTGGTTTGCTTTGGTCTAGTAGCATTAGCATAGGTTGAGCTGATCAGGAAAAAGATTGGCAGCCTAGGATTATATGTTGAGTTATGCAGATATGAGATAAGGAGTTTGGAATTCGAAGTTGAAGACTTCATTGTAATTAAGATTTCTCTGGTTAAGAGAGCAGTAATTGGATAAAATTGAATTGCCAGTTTGGATAGCTGGAATTCATTGTATTTCACGTATCTCTGAGGCAGTACATGTATGATTCATTGTTGGTTATAGAATCTGCAGTTCAGTTGGATATGGAAGTTGTGCTAGACTTGAGTATAGTCTAATGTTCTGTTCAGACTGATGGATCTAGAGATGAGAGGAGCTCTGGATTTTGGTGGAGTAGTTAGTTGAGCTTCTGTAGGGCGAGTCTCCCGATGATTTATACTTGGGAAACTCTAGATAGTATTTGAAATATATTCTGATTTGTGTCGGGATAATTAGTTAGGTTTGTTTGTTAGATTGATTGTTATGGTTGTTAGTTACTGGATGATAGGTATGCTTTGCTGATTGAAATTAAAATCTTTGCTGGGTTATTAAATTATCTTTTCTTTTAAATTTCGGGGACGAAATTCTTTTAAGGGGAGAGGAATATGACGACCCGGAATTTTAGGCAATATCAATTTAATAATCTGTATTAATAATTAATTGATTTGATAATTTTTCTTTATAATTTTAATTTAAATTGGCAAATTTATTCTTTTAAAAGTTAATAAATATTAATCTGGCAATATTGATTAGAATTATTTTTCAAAGCTAATAAAATTTTATTCTATTTATAATATATACGATTGATATATATTGTGAATAGAAGATCTTTTGTTTTAAATAAAAGATGAATTTTCAAATTGTAATATATATGTATGTATATGTTATAATTTGATGTTGTTTTGAAATTTAATTTAATCTATTGATAACTTATATATATATATATATATATATATATATATATATGAATATTGTAGTTTAAAGCTTTGTTTTAAAATTAATATTTTTTTCAAAAGATAATTAAAGATTAATTCAATTGTTTGCAAAATATAAGATGATTGCTTATTTTTAATATGATAGTTTAAAAAAGGATTTAATTAAAGTTTTATTTTTGTTTTCTTTAAAGTGTTTAAAATAAAATGGTTATAGATGTATATTTATATTATAATTAGTTTTAGAATATTTTATTTAAAAAGTAAGTTTATAACATTTTAAATTAAATAAAAGTTTATAAAAAATGCTTAAGTACATATGTGACCATGTTAGTCATTTTAATTACACATGTAAGTCAATTAAAAGATATAAGTGACAAATGTCTTCATTTAAAATTTATTTTCTTTGATTATAAACATAACATAATTCAATTTAAAAATAAACTTTGTATCTCTTTCTTCTTTTCTTCAGTCATTTTCTATTCTCAACTGAAGAAAAAAAATATGAAAACCAGAAATTTACTTTAAATCTGAAATTTAAACCAAAAGCAAATCTGAAGTAAAAGTTGAAATATGCAATTTACAAAGCAAAGTTCTTCACAACAATTCAACCTGCAATTCAAACCATTTGCAATTCAAATGAAGAATCAAGATCAATCAGCGGTTTCAACCTTTTAGAACTCCAGATTGAAAGCATACCAGGATTCACTTTTCAACAGCAAAGCAAAAACATTTTTTTCAGAATTAAGATTTCAAGGAGCCTGGAAAAATTCAGAGACTGCTCTGCTTATATAATAGGTGAGTAAATCTTCATATTTTAAAAACAGATTTGAACCTGTTATTTATCTACATATGTTTGATGAATTATACAGTGGTTTAGTTACAAATATGATGTGAAGTTGATTGCATGTTTGAATACAAAGAAGCTAGATGGTGGCTGTATAAATATGTTCTGTTATTTACAGTTTTAATCATTTAGTTTAATTCAAATCTTCCACTAACTTCTTCATTTGACATTGATGATTGAATAAAAGTTGTTTGTTATTGTTTGTTGGAAATTTTAAAATATAGTTTCTGTAAATTTAAATTTACAAATAAATTTTAAAATAGAAATTTCAGTAAGTAACTGTTGCATGTCAAAAATTTATATTCTTAATTCTTGTTTTCGGTTGTATAGTTGGATTAATAGTTAGAAATGATGAATTTTAACATGAAATTCATAATTTTTAAGTGATATTCTGTTGGGAATTTTATGTTGAAGGTTTTCGGCAATAGTGTGAATGGCCGATGATAAACACCATGATTTGAGTTGAAATCTTGGGTGAAGCACGCTTTTGTATCAAGGATAATGGAAAAAATGCAATTAATTTTTTTCTATGGCCGATTGTTCAGATTAGATTGAAGTAGGGTTTAAGCTTGTTTTCGGCTGGGCTTGACTGTCGTGTCATTCGCGACTTGGATAAGGTACCGGAGTCGATCGCAACGTGGGGGATGGAGGCGAGGTGTTGTGGCGATGCTCTGGAGAAGTTAATGGAGATTCCGGTGGCGCGTTCATCAATGGCGAAGGGTTTTTGGTGGTTCGAGTTTCTGCAGTTTCGAGCGTAATGGTTGAATTTCGATTCGATTATTATTTGTTGGATCTGGGTTTGGTATTGGACTCGCATGCGATCGTGTGATCGTTGGCGATGATCGCGACGAACTAGGGTGGCCGGAGGCGCTTGGGTAGGTGCACGTTACTGGGGATTTTCGTTGGGGAAGACGAGTTGAAACTCGGGTTTGCCCTCGTGTTTTTCAAGTGTCGACTCGAAGAAGATGGTGCTGGGGGTTGTCTTTGGGGCAGACTCGCGTAGATAAGGGCTAGTACTCGGGTTTTTAGGAATGCTTTTCTGGTTTGTCTAGGTAATATTATAAAGTTTACATATTTAAACTTGTGTTTGAAATAATGAAATTAAGCTTTAAAATTTTAAAACAAGTTTATAAAAGTTAAACTTGTTCTTTGATGTAAAAGTAAATCAGATTTTTAAAAGTTTTAATTGATTTTATTTTAAAATTTAAATTGTTTTAAGATGATTGCTTTTTGAAAGTAATTATCTGATTAAATTTTGAATTTCAATTTAAAAGAATGTTTTGAATTTAAAGTATTAAATCAAAGTTTAAAGTAATTTTTAAGTAATGTTTTAAAAACTAAAGTATCAAATTTTATTGAAAATGAATAAGTTTAAAATTAGATAAATTAAAGTATTTAAAATTTAAAATTTGATTTCTAAATGCTTTATTTTCAAATAAAGTTTAAGTTATAATTTTGTAAATTAAATTGAATAATTTGTCTTTAAGGTTATTAAAATTTGATTAATTTTCAAATAATTTATTTATGAAGATATATATGGTTAAATTATTATTGATATGAATTTAAGAATACTTAATATGGTTTGTTAATAAGTAAAGTTTAACTAAGTTTAATGATTTTCTTAATTAATTAAGGAGTTTCTTTAAATATAAGAAGTTAATTAATTAATTAATTTTAAATATTTAGTTAATTGTTTTTTTAATTTTAAATAATCACTTAATTACGAATGAATTAAGTGTAATTACTAAATGAAGTAATTAATGGTTAAATTATTGAATGTAATTAAGAATGGAAATTTCTTATGGAAGTAATTAGTGGAAAATTACTCATGGGAGTAATTAAAGGGATTAATGGATAATCACATGATGTTATTAATTAAGGAATTGGTTAATATAATTGTTTTGAAATTAATTAATTATGGAGTAATTAATTAATTTAAGTATTAAGGATTATTTAATAATGGAATTAATTACTTGTTAAGGTAATTAATTTAGAGAGTAATCATATAATGAAAGTAATTAGAAGATAATTACTTATGTAAGTGATTAAGGGTTAATTACTTAGTTAAATTTATTTAATTAATTAATGTGATTAATTAATTAATGAGATTAATTACTAAGTGTAATTAATGAATTTATAAATTAGTTAATTAAGGATTATTAATTAATTTAATTGAATAATAATTACTTAATGAAGTAATTAAAGAATAATTAATTAGATTAATTAATCTAAGGGTTAATATAACTAATTAAGAAGCTAATTAATTAAGATAAGTAATTACAAATTGTTAATTATTGTTATGATTAATAAGATGATTAATTACAAATTAATTAATTAATTTATTTAAGAAATTATTAATTAATAAGGATTATTAGCTAATATAATTAATGATATCAATCAAGGTTGATTAACAAAAGTGATTAATTAAAGTATGATTAATTAATAGTAATTAATAGAGATTTAATGTAGTTAATTATAGTTGATTGAAACAAATGAAAGATCATTAGTTATTGTAATTAATGATAGTAATTAAAGGTTAATTACTGTATATGGTTAAGGATAATTACTTGAAGGAAATTAAGGTATAATTAATCAAGGAAGATTAATTAAGGAGATCATTAAGAGTTGATTAATTTATTTATTTGGAATAAATAAATGAAGAAATACTTAGGTAATCCAATTGATTAAGAGTTAATCAATTTTGCTTTAGATGATTGATTGATATTGGATGATTGGTTAATATTGGATGATTGATATTGGGTTATTGGTTGATACTAGATGATTTGGATATCTATGATATGTGATATGCTGCTTTATAGATGAATGGTTGTTATGAATTATCTATTGTGATAATGTGATTCATCTATCTGTTTATATCATCCTGAATATAAGTTTAACTGTTTAAAACCTTTAAACAACTTGGACATTAAAATGGCGTTTGGTTTCGGTGAGACCGGGATCGGGTTTCCATATTTGGATAATCCAAAAACCACATCGATCCAAATTAAACGTTAGGTCGTGAATCCAAGTGGAGCTTAGTGAAGACTCGAAGTATAAGAACTATTCGTCAGTATAACTCTGGGGGTGATTCTGTGATGAGTTTGATGGAGATAGTACTTGTAGGTTCGAGATGGTGATTCAGAGTGCAAGGGCTATGGTCGTTGACTCTAAGGGTGATTCCAAAACGAGTGCAACGAGATAGTGGATCCAGTTTCGTTCGAACCTGGAACGAACTTGTATGGATTGAATGCTTTCAGAACATCGTCAGGTGGACGATGAGCATTCTAAGATAGATGTGTTCTATAAAGGTAATCGCAGCCTCAAGCCTCATCAACCGGGAATGGCTAAAACAGGGGAGGTGCAGCAAGGCTAGGTGGGTAGCACCCATTTCTGGGTGAGGTCATTCCTGTCTAGATGTCCCTTTTTTCGGCTTAGTGGGTGGTTGGTCGCGCCAACCACAGGGTGATCTTACTCGGGACTGTTCAGTAAAGAATGGTTCCGGCTTTGTGATGTAGGGGATTGGGCGTAATCCTCGGTGCTGTGATCTAGACCACGTACTGCGACGGGCAGTACCCCGGTAGCCCTGCCATTGATGGAAACCCATTCTTCCTACGAGACCCTACGGTTTTGTTTGTATTACCCACTTTTGTGGCTAGTAGTTGGAATTTAATATTGTAACGATTTCAGCTATTTCTTATTTACTTGAAAACCCTAGACACTATTATAATATCACTGGATTTCCTATCAAATGTTTTGGTAAGCGTAAGGTAAATTTTTTCCATGTTTATGTGTGGGAAGTCTTACGTGATACCTTTTCTTTTCAAAGGATTTTCTAAAGTTAAGCAATTTTAACCCGTTTACTCACACCAGATCCCTGTCTGACCCAAGTGTTTATTTTCCGTTTTATTAAACTCTTGGGTACTCATATTATGTATGAGTAGTCGAGGGATTTAGGTTAGCTTGACGAATTCTGGAGGAGATATGGAGCAGGATGCTTCCACGTGTAGATATATTATGGTTCCGCTGTGTTTATGATTGTATCTGTATCTTGTGTACTTGAGTTGTATAGTTAGACAGATGTTATAACTATCTAATATGTGTTGTATAAGTTGTGTACTCTGATGTAATATGATACTATGTAATATTTTATGTGATATATTATACTTCATTCGTTCCGCTGTGAGTTATCTGAAGTTTTTGTGTTTCTTTCTTCTCTTTCTTTTATTCTTCTATCCCTTTCTTTCTTAATTAGTGATGCGACTTTCTGGTGTTAGAATGTTGGGTCGCTACATTTATAGTGATTCGGTAAATACTCCGGCCTACGTCCACTTAAACTTTGTTATTCGATTTCTACTAAATTTTTGAAAAGTTGTTCTTATGGATCGCTGAAGATCCTTGAGATTACATAAGAAGTGTAGAAATTTGGTAGATGATCCAACAGATCCTTGAAACCATGCTCCTCATCATTTATTTATAGTTGCAGGTTTCCAAGATCCTCTCCACTATGATTTTGTCCATGTTCCCAACGTCCAAGAGGAGTTGCACTGATTCCAAATTTGTAAATAAGTTATACGTAATTCCAAGTATTAAGCCTCATTGTTATACATAATAGCAGTATAATAACAAGAGCTTGCTAGAGGTCAAGAAACGTACTAGAAATAGTTCCATGTGGTAAAGGTAGTTTATCAATATTAGAAAGAGTTTATTGATAGAGCAAAAAATCAAATAATACAACATATACATTACAAAGGGTCTAACTTAATCGATTCTCATCAACCTCGTCAAAACAATGGAATTGAGAGTTCATAATTGGCCTTAAGTGCAAGTGGAAGATTGATAGAGTTAGGGGTATACCGTAAGGGCAATTATGTTATTGTTACATATATCTAACTAAAACCACTCTTACCCGAAATAAATGGTGTTTTGTTTATTATATACGTGATATAATGTATTATACATTAGTTAATTAATTTAACTAAAAGTATATTTAATAGAAAATCCATAAGTGGTGTGTGTTGTGATAGTAATTACGATGCGTTGTAACCATGGGTGATTTATCATAATAAAATAAGCACAATATTTTAAATATTCGTAGATAAAATGTATCGAGACTGGATATCGATGCACCAAGTAGGACTAGAGTTTGCAACACTATCCAATGTTGTGCAGTGTATTACTCATGGCTATCGGGGGCACTAAGGGATTTCGTATTGATAGTTACTAGATAACTATAAAATAACTCACTTAATAGTTTTCTATTGGTTAATATAACGAAGGTCTCCATGTGACAATATCACACAATTCTCTCAACATAAGAATATTGCCGTGCTTCAATATGGAAACTACGCTTTGATTATAGTTCAATTGTAGCACGACGTCCAATCAAATGACTATAGTCGAGTTGAGTGGAAGCATTAGAAGTGAAACACTATTCAAGAGAGGTGTCGTCTCTTAGGTTTCTCTGACCGGAGAAGTTCGGTTAATAATAATTGTTATTGTTGATCCAAAGACATTATGTTTGGACTATAGAGTTGAATATGGATAATATTGAAATTTTGACCATTACACCAAAACCCATAAGTCTGAGGTGATATAGTGTTGATGAAGAGAATTGGTGTAAACAATTATCATAATCGGGTGACGTTTAATTAAGTAAATTTAGATTTTATCGAAATCATAAGCGATAAATTTGGTCATAATGCCACACTACCTGCTAAATGACGTGTGAACGTTTATTTTCAAATTGTTCAGTATTAATCGTTAACCAAATTCACACCTTAGAGTCACAAAGCCGAAACGATGAATACTCCTTTTATCACCTAATTTAATAAACAACTCGTAATTTTATCATTTTAAATTAGAATACTTAATTAATTTTAATTATTCAAATATAGGATTGTTAAACATAAACAATAATGTTTTCTGTGATAAGTAATAATGGCGATCTTATTTTGGAAAATGTTTACAAAAATATATTCTTTGGAAAAATATCGATAAAATTACTGAGAATCGTTTTATCGATAAACAACTTTTTAACCATCAGAAGTCGCGAAAGAAACCGGATACCTACACATATTTATTTACTTAAGCAATAATATAAAATAAAATTATTTATTTTATTTTTGGAAAGAAAATATCTTTATGAGATCATCATTTTTGAATAATTGATTTTTAAATTTAAATTGAGTTTAAATGATTTGATAAATTTTTAAAATCAAAACGAGACACTTTTAATCATTATATAATAACAGAAATGATATTTTAAAACTTTAATTACAAATATATATTGTTTAACTGAAAAGTAAAAATTTGACCGACGGTTTGACGAATAGAAATTGTTCTAGGTTCAACGTTTTTTGTTGTCATGTGCATATATATATACGCATGTATATACATGTCATACACATACATATGTACATTTTACCATTTACATTTACATAAGTAACAATATAAATATCATGATATTTTCAAACAAAAGTCGAAAGCAACCATGTATTCACCTTATGCACACATGGTCATGCATGTCATAAGGCACATGGTCGTGTAGGTAGCTGGACATGACATGGTGAGGTAGGGGGTTAAGTGGTCGAATGAGAAGAAAAGCTTAAGGGTTTAGAGTAAAATAGAAACAATTTTCTCACCTTTACATCACATCCATCACCATGACAAGAAGGGACCAAGAGAACATGGAGGGCAAGGGGGAGGTGGTGCATGTATCTTGAATGAGGATGGTAATTTAGTTATTTTACAAACCTTGGAATCCACACTTCCTAAACTCTATAAATAGCACAACATACCCTTCATAATCTTTACACAAATCTCTTCTTCTTTGTCTTCATTTCAAGCTATTTTTATGGCTTACATAATAGAGAAGAATAATGGCAAAATAAAATAAATATATATATCCATACACTTAGGATAGTGATCTACTTCCAAAACTAGTCTAAATCTCCTCACCTCAACATAAATACACGACCACCACCTCCTCCGTTAAATCGGCCAAGCACCACCCTTAGGAAGTGGAGGCCGATTGGCAAGGAGCAAGTTGGAGGCGCTCCATGGCAAAGAAAAGAGAAGAAGGTGCTGCCAGATTTCAGCTAAAATCAATTCAAGAAGCTTTGGAAAAAGAATGGCAGAGTGGAAACCAATAGTAAGTACTCGACATTTGTACTTATTGAATAACACCCATATTTTTTTCCATGTATGATAAAATAACCATTTAATATTTTGAATGATTTATATGTATGTTTGAAAAATGGTTGATTATATGGCTTATAACTTGGTTGTGATAAATATATCAAATGATGGAAAAATAATAACTATTCAAAATAGAAATTTTTATTTAATTAACCACAGTTAATTCATGAAAAAATAAATCCCTTTTAATATGTATATGTGAGTTAGTAAGCCTCTTTATGGTTTTGAATATAAAAAGGTTGAGAAAAGAATATTATAGTTATATAATATTATAATATGGAATAAAGTAGAAAATGAGTTTTTAATATAGTAAATATAGTTTGAAATGATTTTAAATGGTTTATTATGGTATTTTACACATTCTAACAAGTTTCTAAAAAGTTTAATGAAGTTTGAAAAACTAAGCCAAATCGAGCTCGTCGTTTAGCAATAGTTCACAATTTTCCGACCTGAAAGTTAAATCAATATGTAGAATGCAATATAAGTCAGAATTCTTTGAAATAAGAATATTATGAACCCATTAATATATAATTTTCAAAAAAAAAGAAGAAAATCAAGAGTTCAATCAATAGAATTTGAGTTATGTCCAAATCAAGTTTTAAAAAACATCGCGGTTTGGCTATTTTCGGAACCAAAGCAGTAAATGCTTTGAAATTTGATATTTTTAAATCTTTATAAATATGAAATAATTTTTTAAATACATCAAAATGTTCTAAAAAGGATTTGATTTATAAAAATGGACATATATGAAATGGAATTAGTATTTTGAACAAAGATGCTTTAAAAATACTATTCGTAGTAGTTTTTGCAGCAGTTTCGGTAACTGTTGCAATTTATGGTTTTAACTTAATTGTTCTTTCCCAATATTTTTATTAACCTTTTAAAATGAATAACTAATTATTGGATTTTTGAATAAATGGTTAAAGGAAAATTATTTTAAACAATATTTGGAATTGTGTCAATTAAATGATACCATCTCTAATGATCATATAAAAGATTTAGAGTTGATCAGATAACTTTTCCACCTTATGGATGATAGGGAGATAGTCTCTAGACCCAAGCATGGACAAAAAGTGTCTAGGTTCCGTTCTGGCTATTCGGACTGGCCCGATGGAGGGGATAGTTAATTTGATCTACTCGGACCACATTTTCTTAATTTAAAAGAAAGAGATTTGGAGTTTGGCAAAAGTTAAACAAGATTTTAAAATATATTAGTGGTGCAGAGAATTCCATAGTTTAAACTCTACATTAAATTACGTGGAGAGAAGTCGTATTATCTGTGCGAATTTAAAAGATGATTTCACTGTTATTCGACGAATTGTACAGGTTGAATACAAAAATTGGTATTAAGTATAATTACTCGAATGTCTATGGATCCTTTTCTACTCAATGCTAATTGATTTTCGTTTACAGTAAATGATCTTAAATAATATCATTTTTGACACATTTAAAAGTTATGATTTAAAAATAAGAAATCTTTGTTAAGATTTAAATAAATGATACGTAAATTTTTTCCAAAGTAAAAGGTGAAACGATTTGGAATTATTCCAAGTTTAAAGTGGTTTAATCAACCGGAGAATTTGATAACTGAGGCTTAATGATTCCATATATCTTAATTGATAAAGAATAGTTTAAAAGAATATATTTTAGAAAGATATTTGATTTGATAAAAAGGATAAATTGATTGGATATTCTTTGATAATCACGTATATACTTGACATCTTTTTATCGATGATTAGTTGGGAGAAACCGGCATTAGATTTGCTTTGGCACGTGGTGCAACGTGATAGAGGGTTCTCGCTTTGTGTTTGGTGGTGGGCAGGAGATTCTTACTCCTACATATCCTTCGGGTGACTGCAGTTGAGAAGCTGGCTGTAAAAGAAAATGGCCAAGTATCAGTCTGCGCCACGGTGGTTATACCCACTACCAAAGTGCCGAAGGCCCAATCGTCACATTTTTATCAGAGCTTAGGTTGAGCGAACACTTAGACTTTGGTGGGGTAAAACTCATTATAGATAGGGTTAGTAATATTATACAATGAGTGACTCGTTAGAGATAGGATTACAAACACCCTAGAATGAATTTTGAGAGAATTATATATATGAGTGCGTATTTGTTATTGGATATGAAAAATATTTGATGTTCGGTGGTTTATGAATTTCGGTCGTTACTTGAAGAGCTCCATATAATCGATAGGGATTCCTAATTATTTAAATAAGGTAAATCGACACACTATATTCAAAAGGATTATAAATTTAGAAAATATAAGATGTATTCTGTTTGGAAAGTTAAATAAATAAGGTCTTGATCTATCCGGTGATGATTGAAATAATCTTCCAAGTATCGATCGGGTGTTGGTTTGGACGAACGATATCATACGCTTAGTAAAATTTTTCTCCTTATCATTGGAGGATCAAGGCAAGTTCAAATCCGAACAAGTCTGAATCAAGTTATTTGGATAAAAAGGTTTTTAAGTCAAGAAATAAATGATATGAAACTTCTGTTGATATGGCAGATTGGCTTTTTATATGCCGGGTGACAAGTTATGGCTGAATCCAAAGCAAGCATGAAGCGTGCATGTAGAAAAAGAAGCGGAAGAAAAATTAATATTAGTTTCTTATGCTAACATCTACTATTGCAGATGCGGTAAAGAAGGGCATTATGTAGTTTAGTATAAGGACAGGAAAATAAAGGAAAAGAAGAATAGGAAAATAATGGTAAAGAAGAAAGAAGAATCTTTTAGGGAGGATGTATTTTGTTTCAAGTGTAAAAGAGGACATTTCTACATGTGTGCCTTAAAACAAAGAAGAAATCTAGAATTCGGTCAGGAAAGGCAAAGAGTTGCCACTGTTGCAAAGGGCTAGGACATATGGCCAAACTGTGTCCCAAATGGACCTGTTGTTGGTGCTACGAAGAAAGACAATTAATGAAGGACTGTCATTAGAAAAGTTGGGTTGACTTAGGTACCAAGGATAAAGCACCATTTACCTCAGAAATAGTCCAAGAATAGTATGTGTGGCTGTTCAAGTATCAATATATATGATGGTGGTGTATGATAGACTGTATTCCCTAGGAGTTATCCTTAAAATCTTATAATAAGGGCTAGAGTTAGTAGTGGGTGTATAAATATGATGTAAATTAATAAACATCTTTATGGATTATTCTCTCCGTGCATTTCTTCTATCTTATATCAGATCAATTTAATAAGATATGTAGAAATAAAATGTTTAAATGTATATTATAAAGAAATGGATTTATAAAAAATGTTGAAATCAAGAAAATTATTTAAGAATATATTTTATAAAAATATATTTTATAAAATAAGTGTAATTTAGAAAAATAAAATGATTTTTTAAAGATGGATTTGATATATGTATTTAATAAAAAGGGATTTTAGGAACTCATATCCTAGTGTTTTGTAAAAATTTCAAAATGATAATGGGAAAGATATTTAATATAAAATACTTTTGGAATTAAATTTATATATGAATTTATGAATAAAGAAATTTCAAAAGGTTTTTGGAACAAAATTATAATAATATTATTCAAATTAAAGGATAATTGATTTCTTTTGAAAAGGAGACAGAAATATTTTGGGTGAATATTTTCAAATGATTTTCGGTGAGTTGAATAAAAAGTTAAAATTTCATGAAATGTTTACATACAAATTTTAGGAATGTTAATAAGTATGTATGCTATACATAGATCATTTCTGTGACGCCCCACCTCAATACCTATGCTAGCCAAGAACACTACGGAGTAATGCTGTCAACTATCGCGGAGAATAAGGCTGTTGAGGAGCGACCATCTATGTAACTTCTTTGGGCGAGCACCGATATGTCAGATAGTATAGCATGCATTTCATTTAAGGAGGAAATCCGACATACCGATACAAACTCAAATCTATCACACGGTGGCTATAAATAAATCTTTGGTAACAAATACAGAAATAAACATAACACAATCAGTCACAAACATCCATATCACAAAGACGGAAAAAGATATGAATATATAACTAACACATGAAAGTGTACATCAGAGTAGTGGTCATGAAAGAACCACATACACAAAAGAATAGCAACACGTGCCATACAAAAGAATACATCTATGAGTCTATATCTCAAGTGTAAATGACAAAAACTTCTAATCTAAATGGTCAGCCAAAAGTCAGAGTAGTAAATCCCTGGGGGAGAAGTCAAGCAGAAGCACCTGTAACATCTCGGTCTGACCCGAGTATTATTTATAAGAAAATAATAAACGGATCAGTCTAGCTATAAATATCAGATAACATGATATAAAACAATAGATATGGAAAGAACATATAGTAACTATAAAGATATACTATGATAAGCATGTAAATGAAGATCATCAAGAGATCAAACAATATCAAAAGAATCTTCTAAAAGATCCAAATTCACCTAAACGTAAAAGCTGGAAAATCATAACAATGAAAGTCATGAAAATAGGTGAAGCACAAATTCCAGAAGACTACTCAAAAAATCCAGAAATCACAATATAGGAGCATGAAAACTCACAAAATGGGAGCATGAAAACTCACCTACACGTGTAACACAAAGCGAGACGCTATTCATGGTTGCAAGCCATTAATTTTGACACACGAATGGCCCGAAGACCGTGGGGCGCTACCCCACATATGTGATGGCGAAACATCACACAAATGCGATGGCGAAACATCACAAGAGCAGGGTCTAGTCTCTCTCGCAGACAAAGAGACATCGCACAGTTGCTAGTCTAAAACACAAAAATGATCGTCATGATCATCAAGTAGTGTCAATCTCACCAAGCCAGTAAATATATGAGTTTAGCTTCATGTCCCATAACCACTTGATTAACTTAAATATTTACGAACAAGCTGTATATCTTCACTAGAAAATTGTCACAAAATGTTTTAAGGAAAAGGTTTGTATATACTAGTAGATTGGAAAACGGTTTAAGGAAAGAGCTTTGTAGTAAATTAGAGTTAAAATCATTTTGATGAAAGAGATTTGATATTTACTACTAGTATTGAAACCTTCATATTTCTAAAGTTGTTATCCCGCCTTTTTAGCAAGGCCGTGATACCATAAAATCGACCGAGAAGCCCAAGATAGTTTGTCTCGAAGAATGGTCAACTTAGCATCTCAACAAAGCAAGTTCTGTTGAATGTTTTTCAGATAAGATCCCCTACGGAGGGGGGTCCAGGGGGTGGCAACCCCCCAAGGTGGGGGTGCAGGGGCAACACCCCCGCTACGGGGTTCGACCTGCCCGGTCTGGTCGTGGGGGTCCAGGGGGCAGCGCCCCCGGCGAGGTGCGGGGCAGCGCACCCGGCAGGGTGCGGTACGACCTAGTGAAGGCCTAAGGGAGGATAGGATCGAGCGACCTAATGGTTGCGACCTAGGGGTCTAAGGGGTCAAGCGACCTAGTGGTTGCGACCTAGAGGTGTTCGCGAGTTAGCAGAAGCGAGCGACCTAACAGAGGCGAGCGACTTAAGGGACTCACGACCTAACAAGGTAATAGGGTCGAGCGACCTACGACCTAACGAGGTAAAGGCCTAATGGTCTAGTGAAACACGCGACCTAAAATGTACGCGACCTAATGGGTCATACGACCTAAAGGAAATAGGGTCCAACGACCTAAGGAAAATAAGGTCCAACGACCTAAAGGGATGGGGGTCATGCGACCTAAAGGAGTATGCGACCTAAAGAGGTGCGCGAGCTAAATGAAGGCGGAACAACTCAGGGTCTAACGACCTGGGGGGGCCGACCTATGGTCTAACGACCTAAGACCGAGGAGACGTTTCCAACAGAGGGAACGACTTAACGACCTAAGCCTAACGACCTACGACCCAGCGACCTTGCGACCTAACTACGAGGCGACATTTCGTGGCCAAACGACCTACGACCTACGACCTACGACCTAGTGCCGAGCGGCCTAAGGCTGTTGAACGATTTAATGCCAGAAACGTGCTATTTGAAGGCCGAGACTTTTCCATGCAAACGACCTAGCATAGGCAGAACGAACTAAGTGCACAATTTCACCAAAACACTAAAAATTAGAGTTTTTCGCCAATCTAATCCAAACCAAATGCAAATGTACATGCTAAAGTGATGGGGAATCATTCTCAACAGTCCAATATAGTTATAGGCTAGTATTTTGAGATAAAAATCTCACCTTTTCACCAAATTATGAAGGTAAAGCTTGAAGGTGAATGGAGAAGCAACTACAAGCTTGAATCCAATGCTTTTCCTTGAATTTGGAGTTGAATGATGGAGTTGGAGTTGAAACCTAGGCTTGGAGTTTCTAATTTCCCTTTCCACTCACCATTAATGTTAAAGTTTGTGTTTGGTAGGAATTTATGAAGAGTGAGGAGAAGGAGAGAAGTGGGTTTGAGTTATAATGGCTAATCTAACCCAAAGTCCAAAGCGGGAAAAGTAAGTGAAATTCCACTAACTCCAAACCTATCAATGTTTATACTTAAAAAAGTTGTAAATGGCATTTCGAACTCAATGGAAGTGGTCTCGAGTCCTAATTTGACCGTTTGTAAAAAGTAGCTTTTCGGACCAATATTCGATTAACGACAAAATATTTAAATAAAATATTTAAATATAAAATCGATAAATATGCGGGTTGTTACAGACTCCCCTCCTTAAAGAAATTGCGTCCTCGCAATATATAAGATGGAAATAAAAAGTAACAACCATAAAACATATTAACACAAAAGAAATTTGAAATAGGAAGTCCACCTCAAAGAGCAGGAGTAAGCAAGTCTGGATGTGTTCGCTCGATGAATTCTCTGGATTCCCAAGAGCAATCCTTAGGATTTGAGGACCATTGAACCTTCACTAGCGAAACATTTTTATTTCGAAGTCGTTTGACCTCCGAAGCAATAATTCGAATAGGATGCTGCTCGTAAGTTAAATTCGGCGAAACTTCAATTTCTTCCACAACACCAGGCTCAAGAATAGAATCGGAATCTCGTAGGCATTTCCGTAATTGAGAAACATGAAACACGTCATGCATAGCAGAAAACTGAGCCGGTAATGTAAGGCGATAAGCCATAGAACCAATACGTTCAGTGATAGGAAATGGCCCAATATATCGGGGTGCTAACTTTACCGATCGACTGAAACGTACAACACCTTTCATAGGTGAAACACGAATAAAAACAGAATCTCCCACAGAAAATTCTAACTTCCTTCTTCGATTATCGGCATAGGATTTTTGTCTACTCTGGGCTTCTTTCATCCTATGTCGAATAAGTTCAATCTTTTCTGTGGAATCACGAATAAAGTCTAGACCTAAAACCAGCTTCTCACCGGCCTCAAGCCTACAAGAAGGAGATCGGCATGGCCTTCCATAGAGTGCCTCGAAAGGTGCCATACCAATACTAGATTGGAAGCTATTATTACAGGAAGATTCAACAAGTGAAATATGATCTTCCCAACTTCCACCAAAATCGAGCACACAAGCACGAAGAAGATCTTCAAGAGTTTGATTCACACGCTCGGTTTGTCCATCGGACTGGGGGTGATAAGCAGTGCTAAAATTAAGCTTCGTTCCTAAAGCTTTTTGAAGACTCCTCCAAAATCCACTAGTAAACAATGGATCTCGATCGCTAACAATAGAAGTAGGAACTCCATGCAATTTAACAATTTCTTTGATAAAGAGTTTGGCCAAAAGAGGAACGGTTCGGTTAGACCGAACGGGAATAAAATGGGCGGATTTAGTAAGTCTATCAACGGTCACCCATAAGTTATCATGACCCGAATGAGAACGGGGAAGGCCATCTATAAAATCCATGGAAATTTGGTCCCACTTCTAAATTGGAATTTCTAAAGGTTGCAATAACCCACCAGGCCTTTGATGTTCGGCCTTGACAAGTTGGCAAGTCATGCAAAACTTAACAAAGTTAGCAATATCAGATTTCATTCCCTCCCAATAATAAAGTCGCTTCATATCAGCGTACATTTTACAACAACCGGGATGAATGGTGAATTTAGAACGATAGGAATCTTCTAAAATATCTTTACGAAGATCGCCAATATTTGGTACGATAAGTCTACCAAATTTTCGAATGTCGCCTTGAGAATCAATATCAAAGTCTTTCAAACCTTCAATATCAATTTTATCCTTAACATTTTGGCCAAGAAGAGCCAATTCAGGATCTAGCCCTAGAGCTTCAAGAATGCGGTCTAAAAGAGAAGGATGAGCCTCAAGGCTACATAAAACAAGTGATGAGCATAAATCGGATACGCACACTCGAATCTCACAAGTGGATATAATCTCGAGATCGTTCCATTCGGATATCATCATAAAAACAACTGCTTGTTGTTTACGGCTAAGAGCATCGGCGACACGATTACCCTTACCGGGGGTATAAAGAATATCAAGATCATAAGGTGCAAGGAACTCGAGCCAACGCTGTTGACGCAAATTAAGTTCCTTTTGAGAAAATAAATATTTCAAAGACTTATGATCCGTGTAAAGAATAAATTTCTCTCCCAATAGATAATGACGCCAAATTTGAAGGGCGAAAACAATAGCCGCGAGTTCTAAATCATGTGTGGCATATCTAGTCTCGGCCGGCTTCAATTGCCTAGAAGCATAAGCAATAACACGTTCTTTTTGCATAAGAATGGCACCCAAACCAACGTGACTAGCATCAGTATAAACAACAAAATCTTGATTCCCTTCAGGAATAACAAGAACAGAAGCATCTGAAAGGAGTTCTTTCAATTTCTTAAAAGAGGCTTCACATTTGTCCGACCAAATGTATTTAACTCCCTTCTTAGTCAAGCCAGTAAGAGGCACGACAATCTTAGAAAAGTCTTTAATGAAACGACGGTAATAACCCGCCAATTCGAGAAAACTACGAATCTCTGTCACACTCTCCGGTCTCTTCCAATCTTGAATCGCTTCAATCTTTGAAGGATCCACGGAAATCCGGATTCGGAAATAATATGACCGAGAAACTTCACACGAGATTGCCAAAAGTGGCATTTGGAAAATTTCGCCTTTAATTGATTACTCCTAAGAGTTTCCAATACAATCCGAAGATGCTTTTCATGCTCCTCCTCGGTTTTAGAACACACAAGGATATCATCAATGAAGATGAGAACAATCCGATCGGGGAAAGCCTTGAAAACTCGATTCATGAGGTCAACGAAATAAGCCGGAGCATTCGTTAAACCAAATGGCATAACAAGCCATTCATAAGATCCATAACGAGTACGGAACGATGTCAAAGGAATACCATCCTCAGCAATACGAAGCTGATGAAAACCGGTAGCCAAGTCCAACTGTGAAAAGTCCCTAGCTCCACTAAGCTGATCAAACAGATCGTCAATCCGAGGTAAATGATATTTATTTTTAGTAGTCAGATCGTTAAGCTTGCGATAGTCAACGCAAAGCCAAAGCGTTCCGTCGAATTTCTTCACGAAAATAGTCGAAGCTCCCCAAGGCGAGGACCTAGAGCGAATAAATTGCTTCGTCTCCAATTCAGATAATTGTTTGCGCATCTCCTCATTTTCCTTATTAGACATGCGATAAGGAGGACGAGTAATAGGTTGAGCTTCAGGGGTAAGATTAATTCTGAACCCAATTGGTCGTTTAGGTGGTAAACCTAAAACGGGCTCAAATATGTCGGAAAATTCACGAACGACGTGAATTCGAGAAATGACATCCTCCTCCTCATCATCATCATCATGAGGATTTAAAGAATATAAAGATGCAGTCAACGCAGAATCCGAATCTTTAAGAATAATAGAAATCTGATTTACAGATTGCGGATGTTGGAGATAAACAGTCCGCTCAGGACATATGATATGAGCTTCGTAACGATTAAGCCAATCCATTCCCAAAATCATTCCAAATCCTAGGTAACGCATAACATGCAAATCGTCTGGGAATGGAAAATCACATAAAATAATCTCCACATTTTTACAAAGCAAACTAAGAGTTGCGGATCCACCAACAGGATTCGCAATTCTCAAGGAAGTCATTAAAGCATCAATATTTAAAGAGAAAGTGTCGACAAGTTCCTTTGATATAAAAGAATGGGATGCACCCGTATCAAAGATAACTCTAATAGGTTGATCATGAAATAAAATAATACCATCAAGAATGGAATGAGAAATACGTTGGCCATGAGATGTGTTGCCAAGGGCTTGAGCCACGTTTAACTTTCCCACTTTCCTGCCTTGCAGTATGGGGCACATATGTATATAATGTTCCGAGCTCTTGCAATAGCGACAACTTTGGGGCTTCGAACACTTGTTCGCAAAATGGTCCTTAGAACCACGGTCATAGCATTGCCCGCTACTAGAGGAAGGTGTCCTTGCAGCCGAAGTTGCTTGCTTACCCTTTTTGTTGGGATAAGAACCTTTAAATTTGTTAGGCCTGTTTTTGTTGTTGAAGTTTGGTTTAGCGCCAACCACTTCAACATCACTCTCTCTATCGGCCTCTTCAAGACGAAGAGCGATATCGACGAGTTGATCAAATGTAACTTCTAGTTTAAGGAGTAGTGGCTTCTTAAGATTCTTATTTAAGCCATAAACGAACCTCTGGTTCTTCTTCAATGGAGTATTTATATATTCGACCCCATATTTGGAAAGGGATTCGAATGATGCAATGTAGTCCGCCACAGAAGACTGAACTTGAACAAGGTCAATAAATCTCCGAGCCAAAGTTACTTTTTCAGCCTCGGGCATGAATTTCGATTCGAAGCATTCCCGGAAGTGCTCCCAGGAGAGATCCGCTTCATCAATATCTGAGATCAACAGCTCATACCAATCCAATGCTCTTTCTTGGAGCATACTGGAAGCCACCTGGACTCGATGGAGGTCGGTGAGGTTCATGCGAGAGAAGATTCTATCGCACGTTTTGAGCCAAGCTTGGAACTCGATGATAGTTTCAGTGCCTTTAAATTGCTTCCCACCCAAGTTGGTGTAATCATTGCACAAACGTGCAAACCCAGATTTAGGGTGAGTAGATTCCGGATTAGAACCAGCTGCTTGAGCATTCGTGACAAGGTCAAGAAGTTGCTGGGTAGTCAAAAAAACTCCATCTTGGGGAGTTGCAGTATATTGACCGGCACGGGGACGTCCAGGTCTAACCATTTTTCTTCCTTTTGAAAGAAGGAGAAGAAAAAGGTTATTCACTAAAAGATATATCAAGCAATCTTGATAAGTGAAACAAGGAATCATAATAAAAATAGGATGAATCGGTACGAAGACTCGAATTAACCCTAAGGTACGACTCCTAAGCTGGACTTAGGATGATGATCCTTGTTATGTTATTCTACATTGTTCCGAAGTTTGGCTTTGATACCAAGCTATGACGCCCCACCTCAATACCCTCGCTAGCCAAGAACACTACGGAGTAATGCTGTTAACTAGCGCGGAGAATAAGGCTGTTGAGGAGCGACCATCCATGTAACTTCTTTGTATGAGCACCGATATGTCAGATAGTATAGCATGCATTTCATTTAAGGAGGAAATCCGACATACCGATACAAACTCAAAGCTATCACACTGCGGCTATAAATAAATCTTTGGAAACAAATATAGAAATAAACATAACACAATCAGTCACAGACATCCATATCACAAAGATGGAAAAAGATACGAATATATAACTAACACATGAAAGTGTACATCAGAGTAGTGGTCATGAAAGAACCACATACACAAAAGAATAGCAACACGTGCTATACAAAAGAATACATCTATGAGTCTATATCTCAAGTGTAAACGACAAAAACTGCTAATCTAAATGGTCAGCCAAAAGTCAGAGTAGTATATCCCTAGGGGAGAAGTCAAGCAGAAGCACCTGTAACATCTCGGTCTGACCCGAGTATTATTTATAAGAAAATAATAAACGGATCAGTCTAGCTATAAATACCAGATAACATGATATAAAACAATAGATATGGTAAGAACATATAGTAACCATAAAGACATACTATGATAAGCATGTAAATGAAGATCATCAAGAGATCAAACAATATCAAAAGAATCTTCTAAAAGATCCAAATTCACCTAAACATAAAAGCTGGAAAATCATAACAATGAAAGTCATGAAAATAGGTGAAGCACAAATTCCAGAAGACTACTCAAGAAATCCAAAAATCGCAATATAGGAGCGTGAAAAATCACAAAATGGGAGCATGAAAACTCACCTACACGTGTAACACAAAGCGAGACGCTATCTCATGGTTGCAAGCCATTAATTTTGACACACGAATGGCCCAAAAACCGTGGGGCACTACCGCACATATGTGATGGAGAAACATCACACAAATGCGATGGCGAAACATCACAAGAGCGGGGTCTAGTCTCCCTCGCAGACAAAGAGACATCGCACAGTTGCTAGTCTAAAACACAAAAATGATCGTCATGATCATCAAGTAGTGTCAATCTCACCAAGCCAGTAAATATATGAGTTTAGCTTCATGTCCCATAACCACTTGCTTAACTTAAATATTTACGAACAAGCTATAGATCTTCACTAGAAAATTGTCACAAAAGGTTTTAAGGAAAAGGTTTGTATATATTAGTAGATTAGAAAACGGTTTAAGGAAAGAGCTTTGTAGTAAATTAGAGTTAAAATCATTTTGATGAAAGAGTTTTGATATTTACTACTAGTATTGAAACCTTTATATTTCTAACGTTGTTATCCCTCCTTTTTAGCAAGGCCGTGATACCATAAAATCGACCGAGAAGCCCAAGATAGTTTGTTTCGTAGAACGGTCAACTCAGCATCTCAACAAAGCAAGTTCTGTTGAATGTGTTTCAGATAAGATCCCCTACGGATAAGGTAGTGGTCAAGCGACCTTGTGGTTGCGACTTAGAGTTGTTCGCGAGTTAGCAGAAGCGAGCGACCTAACAGAGGCAAGCGACTTAAGGGACTCGCGACCTAACAAGGTAATAAGGTCGAGCGACCTACGACCTAACGAGGTAACGGCCTAACGGCCTAGTGAAACACGCGACCTAAAATGTAGGCGACCTAATAGGTCATACGACCTAAAGGAAATAGGTTCCAACGACCTAAGGAAAATAAGGTCCAACGACCTAAAAGGATGGGGGTCATGCGACCTAAAGGAGTATGCGACCTAAAGCGGTGCGCGAGCTAAATGAAGGCGGAACAACTCAGGATCTAACGACCTAGGGGGGCCGACCTAAGGTCTAACGACCTAAGACCGAGGAGACGTTTCCAACAGAGGGAACGACTTAACGACCTAAGCCTAACGACCTACGACCCAGCGACCTTGCGACCTAACTCCGAGGCGACATTTCGTGGCTAAACGACCTACGACCTAGTGCCGAGCGACCTAAGGCTGTAGAACGATTTAAGGCCAGAAACGGGCTATTTGAAGGCCGAGACTTTACCACGCGAACGACCTAGCATAGGCAGAACGACCTAAGTGCAGAATTTCACCAAAAACACTAAAAATTGGAGTTTTTCGCCAATCCAATCCAAACCAAATGCAAATGTACATGCTAAAGTGATGGGGAATCATTCCCAACAGTCCAATATAGTTATAAGCTAGAATTGTGAGATAAAAATCTCACCTTTTCACCAAATTATGAAGGTAAAGCTTGAAGGTGAATGGAGAAGCAACTACAAACTTGAATCCAATGCTTTTCCTTGAATTTTGGAGTTGAATGATGGAGTTGGAGTTGAAACCTAGGCTTGGAGTTTCTAATTTCCCTTTCCACTCACCATTAATGTTAAAGTTTGTGTTTGGTAGGAATTTATGAAGAGTGAGGAGAAGGAGAGAAGTGGGTTTGAGTTATAATGGCTAATCTAACCCGAAGTCCAAAGCGGGAAAAGTAAGTGAAATTCCACTAACTCCAAACCTATCAATGTTTATACTTAAAAAATTTGTAAACGGCATTTTGAATTCAATAGAAGTGGTCTCGGGTCCTAATTTGACCATTTGCAAAAAGTAGCATTTCGGACCAATATCCGATTAACGACAAAATATTTAAATAAAATATTTAAATATAAAATCGATAAATATGCGGGTTGTTACAATTTCGTCATATAATTCTAATATAAGATTCGAGTATGGAACTTTTTGGTGTTTACACGGGTCTGAAAAAGGATTTATCACTCGATTCTGACAATGAACATAAATAAGGGTTTGTGATTGGGTACTTGCGTTTTCTATCATAGTTGAGTGCTATGAAAGGAAAACTAAAGTTCTGATCGGAAAGCCTGATCAGAGCCCGCACCAGAGAATCGAGGGATCAACACTAGTTCGGAAGTAAAAGCTATGGATACGAATAGGAGATTGAATAAGGATGATATGTGCATATCATACATAATTAAGTTTAATATACATGTTATGGGTTTTGGGTTGTAATTTTGAGGATGAAATTATTTTAAGAGGGAAGTTTGTAATGACCCGTAATTTTATCACTTTAAATTGAAATACTTAATTAATTTTAAATATTCAAATATAGGGTTATTAGACATAAATAATCATGTTTTATGTGATAAATATTATTGGTGACATAGTTTTGGAAAAATGTTTACAAAAGTATATTCTTTGAAACAATATTGATAAAATGACCGAGAATCGTTTTATCAATAGACATCTTTTTAACCATCAAAAGTTGTGAATGAAACTGTATACATATACTTATTTCTCCACCTAAGCAAGAATATCAAATAAAATTGTTTATCTTATTTTTGGAAATAAAATATCTTTATGACATCATCCATGATATCACCATTTTTGAATAATTGATTTCTAAATTTAAATTACTTTAAAATGATTTAATAATTGTTTTAGAATTAACCGAGGCCCTTTTAATTATTAAATAATAATAGAATTCCTATTTTAAAATTTTGATTACAAATATGTATATTTTAACTGAAAAGTAAAAATATAACTGGAAATTGGATTCCGAATAGAAGTTATTCTAAGTTATTACAACGTTGTTTGTTGTCTTGTGCACATAAATACACATGTCATTTACATAAAATAAATATGTATATAGATTTTACCATTTACATTTATATTTATACAAGTAAAACATAAATATCACGATATTTTCGTATAAAAGCCAAAAGTATCCATCTCTTCACTTTACACACACGTGGAGGTGCACATGGAGGTGTAGGTGGCCGACTGTGTCATGGTGAGGCAGGAGGGTCAGGTGGTCAAATGAGAAAGAAAGCATAAGGGTTAAGAGTCAAAAAGTAACCATCTTCTCACCTTTACATCACATCCATCACTATGAAAAGAAGGGGAAAAGAGAACATTGTGAGATAAGGAGGAGGTGGTGCATGTATCAATGAATGAGGAGGGTAATTTAGTCATTTTACAAACCTTGGAAGCCACAGTTCCCAAACTCTGTAAATAGCAAGGCATACTCTTCTTAATCTTCACATAATTCTCTTCTTCTTCTTCTTCTTGATTCAAGTTATTTTAAGGGATTCCATAATAGAGAAGAATAATGGAAAAATAAAATAAATATGCATCAATACACTTAGGATAATGATCTACTTCCAAAACTAGTCTAAAATTCCCTCTACGTCCGCATAAATACACGGCCACCACCCCCTCCCTTAAATAGGCTGAACACCACCTTTAGTATGGGGAAGCCAAGCATAATAGGAGGCAAGGAGCAAGTTGTAAGAGCTTTCGGGAAACGAAAAGAGATGGAAGTGCTGCCGGATTTTCGTCGGAATCAATTCAAGAAGCTTCGGAAAAAGATTGGTGAAGTTAAAACAGATAATGAGTACTCAACATTTGTAATTATTAAATAACATCTAAAATTAATTCAATTATGATAATATGACCATTTAATATCTTGGATGATTTATATGATGTTTGAAAAGTGGTTAGTTATATGGTTGATTACTTGGTCGTGATAAATATAACTAATAGGAAAATCATAATTATCCAAAATAGAAATGATTAATTAATTAACCATAGTTATTTCATGGAAAATTAAATCCTTATTAATTTGTGTATGTAAGTTAGTAAGCCTCTTTATGGTTCCGAATATAAAAAGGCTGAAAAATGAATATTATTGTAATATAATATTATAATATGGAATAAAGTGGAAAATGAGTTTTTAATGCAGTAAAAATAGTTTGAAATGTTTTTAAAATGGTTTATTATGGTATATTAAACATTTTAACAAGTTTTGGCATAGTTTAATGAAGTTTAAAAAATTAAGCAAAATCAAGCTTGTCCGTAGCGGTAGTTTATAACTTTCCGATTTGGAAGTTAAATCAATGTGTACGATGCAATATAAGTCGGAATTTTTGAAACAACAATTTTCGAAACTTATTAGATTATATTTTTCAAAAAAAGAAGAAATCAAGATTTAATTGAATAGAATTTGAGTTATGTCCAAATCATGCTTTTATAAACTTTTCTATTTGGTAGTTTTGGGAACAAAAGTGGTAGATGCTTTAAAATTTGATATTTTTAAATCTTTAAAAGTTTCAAATAAATTTTATAAGTATGTTAAAATGTTTTGAAAGGGATGCGAGTCATAAACATGGACATACATGAAGGAATTAGTATTTTGAAGAAAGAAGCTTTAAAGGCACCATTCGCTGTGCTTTTTGTAGCGGTTTGCGTAATTTTTGCAAATTATGATTTTAAATTAATTATTATTTTCCAATATTTTTAGTAATCTTCTCAAATGAATATTAAGTATTTTGAAGATGATTTGGAAGTTTTATCATTATTTTAAAGGAGTTTTAAATAAATGGTTAAAGGAAAATTGTTTTAAGCAATAATTGGAATTGTGTTAAGTAAATGAAAATCATCTCTAAAAGATTATATAAAATAATTTAGAATTATTCAAAAAACTTATCCATCTCATGGATGACAGAGAGATAGCCTTCAGACCTGAGCTTGGATACCAGTATCCGGGTTTCGCTCTAACAATCTGGACAAGCTCGACAGAGGGGATAGTTAATTTGATCTGCTTGGACCACATTTTCTTAAGTTAAAAGAAAAGAGACTCGAAGATTTTCAAACGATAAACAAGATTTCAAAATATAATTTTGGTGCTATGGAGAATACCACAGTTAAACTCTGTACTAAATTCGAAACTGGGAACTCATACTATCTGCGTGAATTTAAAAGGTAATTCCATTGTTATTCGACAAATAGTATAGGTTAAACATGGAAATTGGTATTGAGTATGATTAGTCTAATCTCTATGGATCCTTTTCTTCTCAATACTAATTGATTTGGGTATATTGTAAATGATGTCTTAAATAACATCGTTTTTGACCCATTTAAAAGTTAGATTTGAAAATAAGAAATCTTTGTTAAGATTTAAATAAATTATTTGGAAATTTTTTCCTAATTAAAAGTTGAAATGATTTGGAATTATTCTAAGATTAAAATGGTTTAAATCAACCGGAGAATTTAATAAATGAGGCTTAATGATTCCATATACTCTTAAAAGGTAAACGAATAGTTTAAAATAATATTTCTCTATAATATATTTGATTTTATAAAAACGATAAATTGATTGGATGTCATTTGATAATCAACTACATACTTGACATCTTTTTGTTGATGATTGGTTCGATGAAATCAAGGTCGGATTTGGGTAATTCCTATCCGAAAACCACTTCAAACCAATATGCATGTTCGAAAGTGAAGGCATGTTGAAGACAATGATTTAAAGATGAAGATCATAGTGATGTAGGGTTGCCACTAACTTTTGGGTTAATCCCCATATCATTATATTGTTCGAAAGTGAAGGCATGTTGAAGACAATGATTTAAAGATGGAGATCTTCATGATATATGGTTGCTTGCCACAAACGTCTAGGTTAATCCCTATATTATATACATACATACATACATACATACATACATACATACATACATGTGTATATATATATATATATGTGTTAGCAGCAATGCCTTCGTTTTGAAAATCTTCAATTTATATGGACTACTTGCTACTAATCCTAAGGGTGATTTCCAAATAGGAAATTGTAGGAGGAGTGCCTTCAACATGTCCTTCACTTGGGCAATTTGTATGGATGAGCTTTTGACATTACACTTCTAAAAACTAAGTACATTGATCTCTACAAAGTACATCTATTTGGTAGTGTAGGAGGTAACCACTCCTATGCTTAACACCCTTCTCCGAGACGTACAAGCTCAAAGGTTGTCCCTTTGTGGAGATCAATAATGTGTGTGGCATTCTAAGTCGAATTTTCTTTATGAATAGCAAAGCGTGGCTTTGTAGAAAGCAAAGTTTGGCTTTGTAGAAAGAAGAGAATGACTTTGTGGAAAGAAAAGCATAGCTTCTCGGGGCTCACATTGCAAGAATGATAGGGTATACCATGTGGTCCGCAGGACATATATTTGAGGCTATCGGTTTTATTAATGATGGAGGATTCCAGTAGTGTCTGGACCCTCAATGGTTTAGATGAGCAGGTATTGGAGGCTTGATCGAGAAAGAGCAAAGCCACCGAAATACGTTGTTCCACAATAGTGTAATAATGTAGTACGGAGGATTGCTTGAGAAAAGTGAATAGTTACCGAGGACTAGGATTGTTATGTGCGGATTTCGCATCAGAGAAAATGGCCACTAGTTCCTTATCATGTTTGAAATCCAGTTCCAATATGAGCTTTACGGTTTTTGTTGTAATCCAAAAATAGCTGTAATGGTTTGCAAATTTCAGCTACCCCTTTGGTATCATATATGTCGTTTGACATTGGTCGGGTATTGATACCTTCTTTATATATTTATTTGAAAAGTGTTTTCAAACCAATGTCATTAATGATAAAAATCAAGTTTTATTATAAAGTATTTTAGTTATCGTAAGGTAAAACCTTATCCATGTTTATATGCGGCGTGGTCTTACTAAATACCATTCTTTTCAAAGGTTTTGACTGGCATTGATCTGATCTATGACATGGTCATATACATTTATAACTTGAGTTTTCTCACGCTGCTTTATCAACCTGAATCGGGTATTTTTAATACTCGGGTCAGATCTGAGTAGTTTCAGGTTTAGCTAAAGACACTTGGAGTTTCTAGAGAAGAACTGGAGATCTTCATCAACGTATTGACATATTCTATTTTTCTACTGATTTTGTCTTTAACAATGGACTTACAAATTAGAAAACAATAATATTTTAAATTTATATATTGATTTATAAAATTGACACTTCAGTTAAATTTAACCGAACTCCTTCTTTTCGATACAAGTGTAGTTTGGTAAAATACACGTTGTAATACCAGAATCTCGCATGAGAATTTTCTTACTGGATGAGTGCTTGCCTCCATGGACATCCATCTTCACATATCCAATATTACTTGGGTGCACAGATAGAATAAATGCACTGACTAACGGTAAAAGGAACATGTTCACATTTTGCAATCCAATATCTTTTGAAGTGTTAATAGTTAGTTTACAAAAAGTCAATAAAGATATTTAGATACTGGATTATACATTAATTTTCATTTTACTTTTACTTCTATTCATCTTTAGTGATGTATGATTTTGATATACTAACAAACTCATAGCTATACTTGAACAAAAAGGGAAGTTTATAATATCAAAACAGTGCATTTTTCTTTCAACCTTAATTAATTAGAAAATTATTTGAAAAAATATGCATAAGGGACCATTTTGGAGTATTTGTGTGTTCTTTATATGGGTTTGTTAGGTATGCTATTATGTTTTAAAACTATGTAAACTCAACAATTACAAAGTGTTAGCGTTATATGCTTTGTATTTCATGTTTGATCCATGAAGTATTGTTATTGTGAGCAATTTATGAAAAAAGATTTGTTATAAAATTTATTTAGCTTCCTTATGTTTTTATTCTCACTTTTTTTTACTTAGAATTGTATTTACCATTCATTGGTATTTTCCACCAGTATTTGGCCCGAGCAGCAGCATAACCATTATTTGATCTGGCTGACACACTATTTATGTAGTGTAACATCTCCGCAAAGGTATGAACTCTTATTACTCGATTTTGAACTTAAATTCAAACCTTGATGACAACAATACCTTAAATCATAGACTTCGTTAAGAATCATTTCTTGAGATATTAGAGGCATCTGGGAAATGAGCAACCATTGGAGTGGATTCCATGTTCAGATTTAGCACAAATTTTAGAAAGCTGTTTAGGTTTTGTATGTTATTTCAAATATTCTAAATTTATTTTGTGAGAATCGGTATAATAATGTTATTATGAAAATTTAAATAATTTTTAGTTCTGTTATGTTCATTGTCAATCAGTTTATTCTTATGTGATGAAATAATTTTGAATAGTTATGTTTTAGGGTGCTTGATTACAGCAGTTTGAGAAAACATGGTGTGATAATTATGTTTTATATTCCTTCATGTATGTTGAGCCATTTTGCAGTTTATTGTCAGGGTGGGATTCATATGACGTAGACTGTTTTAGAAGTAATGATAAGGAGTTATGTAGAAAGTGACCATATGCTACTTATTATCATGACATTTACAACATTATTAAATTAGTTTAATTAGAAAGTATTTAATTAATGAAATTGTACTGTCTCATTTTAATTGGATTTTGCTATGAGCCCATGCGAGAATTAACGGTAGGCGAATATTGAATCAAAGTTAGAATGCGATACATATAAATTGAAGTCAATTCATGTCATAATAAAAAAATGAACAAATTTCAAAAAAAATTATTTATACATAATTTTCATTCAAAGTTTGGCTCTTCCAAATGTTACCAGTGGATGAAAATTATCTCTCTTCATACAAGTTTTCAATAAAATAAGAGTTAATAAAGATAGTGTATTAGGACAAACACAAGCACCATTGTCCCAGTGTTTAAGTGATTTGGTTTTGGTGTGAGAAGTCACAAGTTCGAAACTTGCGTAGCGTGATTCGAACATTTATTGACATGTGATATGTTGTCACGGTGATTTGTTGTATATAAAGTACCATTTCAAAAAAATTATTAGATAAAATAAAGTTTAATTTTAACCCATTTGCGTAGCACGGGTTCGCACTGGTTAATTTAAAGTATATAACTAAAAAATATTTAAATAAAATGTTATGTGACTGAAGTTAAAAAAAGTTACAACCGTAAGTAATTAATCATAATATAAAAATCTATTTTTTAATATTCCTGATCAAGATGTTTCGACAAAAGATATTGATTCTTCCATTAAGACTAGAGTACATAACGGTTTCTAAATATTGGGCAGTGTATTACTCAAAGATGGTGGGGGCATCAAAGGTTTATGTACCCATAATTATCCGATAACCATGGAATGACTCATATAATAACTTCCTATTGATTGATAAAATCTTGGATAAACAAGAAATATCATTATGATGATGTCGTATGGTTCCATCGATTTAAGAATAACGTGGAACTTCAATGTGGATACTCCACTTTGACATGGTGACAATCGAGCAAATATAGTTGGGTCTAAGTTTAAGCATTAGAAGTGGACTACTATTTAATAAAGAATTTGTAACCTTAGCTATATAAGGTCAGTGTCATAATTAATTATAGTTAACTCAGGATCATAACCTTTGGTCAGGGTAAAACGGTTAATAATAAATACTATTATTGAACCAATGACTTTGTTTATGGACTAACCAATTTTAGTGTGGGAATATTGGATTTTTGACCAATAGTAGACTCCATATATTCGAAAATGATATAGTGTTAACGAAGAGAACTTGTGTAAATTATTATTACTATTGTACCCACTAAAATTGATGTTAAATATGATTTCACCATAGAGATCTATAAGTAATCAATTCGGCCATATGGTTATGCAATTTCTATTGTGACATGTGAATGTTAATATTTGAATAGTTCATTGTTAGTCCCTAACTAAATTCACACCTTTGAGACACACAACTATATTTGTGAATTCTCTAACATATCACCCGGTTTAATTAGTTTATAAAGTGTTATATGCTACTCGAATTAATTAATATCTAATAAATATAAGATATTAATATATTTGATGTTTGCATGTTATTAATAGGTGGGGTAGCTCCTAGAAAGTGTCTAGGTGGTACTAGTAATTATTTGGATATATAAACGTTATATGTACACATACCGATATACGATATTGATGTATATTTAAATGGGTATAAACACCAATAATTGTTCAAAAGGGATTTGTGATTTTTTGTCAGTATAGAAGACCAAACATGGACAACCATAGGTGTAACACGCCGTAAAGCTAACAGGAAATTAATAATTACCAAGGCTAAAAAATGGAATTAGAGCTAATGTCATAATTTGACTACGAAACCTGCACCATTGTGTTGATGGAGATTTTCCAAGCAACTTTCATATTTGGACTCTTGTGATTGAAGATCAAATAAAGGAGTTTCTAGTGTTTAAAATTTTCAAAACAAAAACAATTAAGATGGAAAAGGAAATAAATAAATTTAACGGCGTGGACCCTGCTGGTCGACAACCCTTTAGGTCGATCGACCGCCTATAGGGAAGCGGTCGACGGGTTAGGAAGGTTGTAGTTTGGGTTGGCGCACGTGATTGATTCAAGTGCCTATAACTACAAATCTACCCCCTTACTTCATATTTTCTTATCAAAGCAGCGATGTTTTGTCATTTTCTCTTATCCACTATTTCTATTAATAATGAAATATAAAATTGTATGTATGTATAAAATCGAAGAACAACATAAATAAAAGAGAAGAAGAGAAAGAGCGAATGGATACTATGGAAAAAGGTAAATTTCGTAATTATAAATTTGTATTCCAATTAACCTAAATCTCTTTTCAAATCCGTAATTCTAATGGTGTGTATATATCTTATTATACATATTTTGGATTGGAAATGAAAAGGTGTTAATTAAAGGAATGGATTTAGATTTAGGAGATTTGTATAGCTTGAAAGGTGATGGGAAATTATACGGTTTATATATAACATTGAAATTTGTAACATTGAGTTTTATTTATATATTATGCCTATGCAAGATCTATGGTGTTGTAGGCTTAGGAAGTCCTTATTCAATTGAAGTCGCACTGACATATTCTGTAGGTCAATTAATTGGAATAGGAATGGTATTTACATCCTAATTTGGAAACAAGTCCCTAAATTTTTTAAAGTAGAAAGTTGATAAGATAGCAAGATTTATTCAAGATTTAAGATATTGGGTTGTAAATTGTTAGTATTAGTTTAGACTTCCCTGATTTAACTTGGAATATGAGTTCCTATGTTTTAATTTATTAGGAACATTTTGGCTACAATTTAGTTATATCTATTTCCATGTAATTCCCATATATTATCTAATTTCATGGGCATGTATTAAAAGTGCATCGTTTGAAATAATAAGGAATATACAAAAATAGAAAGAGATGTGTAAACTATGGATGTTCTCCTCCGTAGTTTGCACTTACCATTTCAATAAAAAAAATGATAATTCCTTGTAATATCAAACGGACAAAAAATCCTACTTTTGGTAACTTATGGAGAGTTATAACGGTAATCCTTTTGAGTAGTATGGCCCTAGTATGTTAAAATATGGAAATAAACGTTCCAAAAAATGTACATATGAGTGTACGTACTAGAATCCCCAAGCGTAGGAATTAAAGAGTTAGAAATAGGAATACGTACACACACGTATAATCGTGTCTGCCGAATAAATATATTAATATATATAGTATAATATACGACGACGTTCGTATTAGTTATAATTAGGATGACTAGTTACCAGTAGAGTAGTAAATAATTGGACTAGGAGGTTGAAATGGAAACGAGATAGTAACTCCAAAAGTATTAGGGCAATAAATATGCAGTTAATAGGGAGTTACCGAAATTAAGTGGGGACATAAATGTGGTTAATTGGACCGATTAAGAAGTTTAATATGGCATTTGTGGGGAAATGAAATAGGAATAAAAGGAGGAATTAGAATGAACAGATAAATGTCATTAATGATTGTCCATTTTGAATAATAATTACCCTTTAGCGTGGATAAATGACATTTATGGAACGTAAGAGTGAACTAGAGAATATACGTAATAAGCATATAAGACATAAATTAAATGCTAGGAGGCAGTATAGTTCTCATAGTAGAAAATTATATGGCCTTAATAATATGTTTAGAATGAGTGTGAATTAGTGGGCCTAGCCCAATATTTAGGCGTACGATGACCGGTTTGGTTTAGTAAGGTTGGGGATCTGAGGTCAGTAGAGTTACACAATAGAAGTCTACCATTTATTTAAAGGCTTCCAGCAATCGTGTATACTTTCTAATGTTGCTGGAGATCTCCAACTACACGACCCGTATGGAAGGGATATACGTTTACGTATGAGCAGAGTAAAATTGTGACGGCTCGGATTTTGCCCGCTCGAAAATCGACATCCATACTTCAAATCGTACTCGAATGTCATAGATTCGACCGTTCAAATCCGATTCGCCGGAGCTTATAACAATCATTAAGTAAACAACACAGCGGAATAAAAGAATAATACATTGATATACAGCTTTGATACAATATCTGATACAACAAATGATCCAATAGATATCAATATACATCAGAGATATGATACAATAAAATAGCAGCGGAAAAGAAAACGATAGATAACATCTACCAGCGAAACAAATAACTCTAAGATAGTCTTCAAGGAAGAACTCCAGAAATAACTGCAACTCCATTTCCAAGAACTAATCCAGCACTAGCTCGAACTCCCAATAACGATGCACAAAGATAAGCAAGACTGGTGCGATCCAAAGACTGAACTAACTCCAGATAATCTACAAATCTGACTATCTGAAAAACCCAACTCCAGACTGCTCGTGTAGAAAATAATGAGCACCCAGAGTTTAGGAAAGAAAACAATAAACTCCGGATCAGTCGTGGGACTGGCGTGAGCAACAAAAACAGTTTATCTATTAAAAACATTCAACAAAAGATTTTCAAAGTCAATTCGCAATGCTTTTGAAAAATGAGACTACCATAAGGCCTCCCGCATACACACACAATGCAAACGCAGAATCGGAGGAGATTTCTCCTTATGATAGTCAAAGATGCTTGATACGCATTTAAAATAACATTTGATATTATTACTAGTGCATAGTGTAGAAGAAATTCATTTCGAAAGTAGAATATAAATCTTAGCCAACATACGACCATTATCGTATGCCTACTATAGCTACCATCCAAACAGTGTTGCGACACCATAAGTGAATGATAGGTTCTACAACTAATACCGTACAAGTTTCGTATTGGGAATTGGATTTCCAACAAATGGTCAGGCCAAGGAACTTCCCATTGCCACATGAGAATGCCTCTGGAAAGACATCCCCGAGAACCAAACCGGAACTCTGCCAACACAAGGCCGGGTTACCCCTAACTGGGTAACTACTGACACGAGCACGCCATTCCCCGATCGTAAACGACCTTTCTCACGGGATCCCGAAAACCAACAACCACAAAGTAATAAATTCGTAGTAACCACATAGGTTAAATATCTGGGCTCCATACCATGATACCACCTCTATCCAGAAGGAAATGTACATACCCTAAAGGGTGCTACCCCTCATAACCTTGCTGCATCTTTCCTGTTTTGACCATTTCCGGGGTGTGAGGTTCGACGAAGTCACGTCCACAAAAACATACTTTATACAAAAGCCATGCTTTGGGTCAACAAATGATCAACACAATGATCACTAAGATAGACGATCAAATAAACGATCCTATCACAATAATCAACACAATGATCATTTACAGCAACACTCAGCATGTCACATTACCAAATTGGGAATATATCGCTGATAACTTCAACTATATAACCTCTGAGCTCGTACGTCTCAGAGAAGGGTGTTAAGCTAAAAGAATAAATTCTCCGCCACCAACAGAAATATATTTGAAAGAAATCGGCTTTATATCTCAATTTGTAATGTCAGACATACAATCCATACAAGTCTGTTCTGGGTTCGAACAGAACCGAAGGCACTTACAAAGAAGTCCTCGCAACCCGGATATTCACAATCCCGATCGGATTTTCCCATCACTTAGGGAGTTTCTATACCGGCGCGACTCGGTGCAGAAACAATCGATAGGTCATCCTATCGCTTTCACAAATACCCGGTCTTCATCACCGGTCTTCAAATGCTATCCATAACGACGTATCACATATTCGGAATGGGTTATACGACCCAAAGGTCCTTTCCCGGTTAAACCGAATAGTGAGCGAAACATTTTTTTAAAATATATGGATATTGGAATTTCAATTAAGTCACAACTTAATAATTCAAAACTTTCTTTTCAATGGTTTAATCCAATTACCATTTCAATCTTTAAACAAAAAGATTTATTTTCACAACCTTTAACGGTTTAAACAGTTTTCACATTTAAATCTTTTAAATAAAAGATTCATTCACAGATTTTCCAAATCAATTTTCATTTTAATTTGATTAACTCGTTAAATCTTTAAATCAAAGATTTAACTTATAGCCTTCAAAACAATTTCAATTCAATTTGATTTAAACAAATCATCAATTTAAATCTGTTAAAAATAAACAGATTTAATTCATAGCTTTCAAAAAGAATTCATTCATAACTTAGGAAAATCATTTCTCTATTCAATCTTGCAATTCCCCTAATTAACTGGAATCTCAGCTCTTATCTAAAAGTATTTATCATTTGAAAACAACAGTTTTCATTTTGGAAATCTGATTCATTTATACGAGTTGAAATCCTTGAGTTAAATTCAAATTCCCAAAAATAATACTTTAAAAATGGTTTGACTCATAATGACTAGTATAATATCATTAATCCCTAATTTCAAATTACAGAATTCAATTTCAAGTATTGAATTTAAATTTAAATCAACTTATTTAAATTCCAAAACTTAATCAAGTAATTTAAAAATAAATTTTCATCTTTGAAATTCCATTTCAAAAGCTTTTCACATTTATTCCGATTCCATTCCCAAAACATTTGAATTTAAAAATTCAAATTTAACTATTTCAAAAATCTGCGACTTAATCGATTTCCTCGTGAAATCCATATTTGTGTGTGTATGGTGTGGTCCAGGGTTTTAACATACTAGTGCAACATCATTTCAATCATCACAGATTTAAATACAACAATATATTTGATAAGCGATATAACCATAACGCTTATCTTTCATACACATATTCGCAGATATATATATATCACAAATAATAAACTATATCACAGATCACAACACAAATCAGGATAATCATAAAGCATTACAGTTCAGAAATGTCAAATAATTCAACATTCAATAGAATCCAAACATTCACAAAAGAATTTATTAATCAACTGATTAATTTAGATTAGATGTATCATTATAAATCCGGTTTGATTATCATAATTTAGTTTTAAATTATATGAAATAAATCTTCTTTCAAATTTATTAGTTAACCCTTAATTATTAACTAATCATTCTTAAATCAATGAGTCAATTAATCTTAAATCTATTAATCTTAATTAATTGCCATTATTAATTAATCCTTTAATTATTCACAAATAATTATGCTCTGATTTAAAAATCATCATTTAATTAATTACATTCCTTAATTATCTATTAATTTCTTCTCTAAGCAATTAATTTTTCGAAACTATCAAATGATTACTCTGAATAAATTAACTTAAGAAATTTAATTTAAATAATTTGATTAACTCCATAAATTACACCGAATATTTAATTTCACAATTATTGTTATTAAGTAATCGTACTTAATAGTCCTACAATTGATTATTATGAAATTAATCAATCTAAATTTATTGTTAAGATTTATCACATCAATTAATTCTTCAAATAAATCTTAATTAATAGTCTTTATCAATTATTTAATTTCTTTAATTTCCTTTCCAAAGAAATTTCTTATATTAATTTTTAACATCTGATTTAAGATTAGTTCCAGGTTCTACTTTTAAATTCAATTTGTTTAAATGTCATTTTCAATTTCAATTCTATTTTAAATTCAAATTCTTTAATACACTTAATTGCGTTGAAATTATTAAACCAAATTGAATTTAAAACTTTATTTTATTTACAAACTAGATTTCAATTCAATTTGAATTTTTATTTACATTTTGATTTAAACCTCAGCTTAAAACCTTGTTTTAAAATTTAAATTTTTGTTTTGAATTCCTGGAAGATAGGTTCAGGTAAAACCTGAAACCAAACCTTATACTCGAGACCCCTCTTCCTTGCTTCAAGTCAATCTGCAAAAATCTCGAGCACGTCTCGAGTTCCCCCCCCTGCTCCTTTCCTTTCGCGTTTCCTTCTTCTTCTTCTTTTTTTTCTTTCTGTTCTTCAGATCCAAGTGTGCACGGTGCACGTGCACCGTTGCCTCAACCTCCTCCGGCCATCCACACGAACCTCAACATGATGCCTTCCATCACCAGATGCCATCACGATCAACCAAAAACCATCACCACGCCCAAACCAAAATCTAGCAGTGAAAACCGAAACCTGGAAACACAAGAACCCAAACCTTCCCAACCTGTCAACGAGTCGTTCTCCCCACCTCGGCCACTTGAACTCGCCAAACTCCAACCATGAACTCGCCTCCGACCATGCTACCACCTTCCCAAACCTCGTGCAACTCGATGCACAGTTGAAGACGCGGTGGTCAAAAGTTCAATCACCTCAAAAATTAGGGCTACCAACTTCAAATCACTGCCCCCATCGCCACCGCCACCGTTGGCACCTCCAACCATTTTTCCCACACTTCCCGTTCGCTCCTCCACCTCCAAGAAGCGCCACAAACTCCCAGGTCAACTGGATTGCCGAGGGCAACCCAAAATCCCCAAAACCATCAAACCAGAAATGCCTAATCAATACTTAGCTATAAAATGTGATTTTACTTTTAAAAATCCTAATTTTAGATAAGAATTCAAGTTGTAAACCTGAATTAATAATTTAAGATGTTTGAAACTTCACTCCTATTAAGCATTTAACTGTTTTTAAGGTTTTCAAAGCAATTCCACCTTGTTTAACTTGAATTCAGATTTTTAAAATTTACTTTATGATCAAACAAAAATATTTTGTGTAGATACTAAGTCCTATCAATCAATAGATTAAGAAAAGATGATCTTTGTTTTAAATCTGAGCTTCAAATCTTATAACAGAGATGTTTTCAGACTATTTAACAGACAGGCATCATATATTCATAGAATTGCATCAATATATAGACACACAAACATACTTATTCCACGCATAAGAAACATAACTGAATATACTTAAGCAAATTTAAATTTAAGTTACTCACAGATTTTTGTAGAGAAATGAACAGAGCCTGTATTTGAACCAGGCTTTTGAAATTGCCAGCTGAAATCACCTTCTTTGATTTCTCTGGTTGTAGTTTGTTTGAGTTTTGAAATGATGCCACTTTATTTTTGTTCATGATGGACTAAACTGATGAAATGAAGAAGTGGATACATATAAAAGGAAGGTGTACAGGTGATGATATGGTTTGTACAAAATAGTATGGCTGAGGTGTAATGTATTTAATTGCTTTAGTACATATTGCTTTGTACATGCTAAGAAGATGGCACTACATGCTTGTTCTGTTTGATTTATAGCCTATGCTATTTGTTAATAGATGATACTTTGTACTTGCTGTTTCTATACTTTATTTGTTTGCAGTTTTATATTGAGCTGAGTTTGTTTACATACCTTTTCTTCTGTGTATTTCTTCTTTTGTTTTTAGTTTACTAGTTTAATACTTAGTACTTTGCATATTTATTCTCTTTAGTTTTGTTTTATACTTATTGTTTTTGTTTTATATATCAATGTTCTTATTTTATTCATAGCTTAAGTATAAATTGTTTTACTTTACAAAATAGGTGAACTTCTATTTTTATTGCCTAGCTTGTATTTGTATTTGTTTTGTTAGTTTGTTTTTATCATTTTCATTCGACTATGTATATCTTTGTTTAGTTAATTTAGCTTATACTTTGTTTCATTGATTTGCTCACTTTTTTTTTCCTTTATGTACATTTGTTTCTAATTTGTTTAATGTATTTTATTCTATGTTTTATTTCTTTTATGTTTTTATTGTTAGTTTAAATATTTATCATATACACATACATATATAGTATTTAAATTCAAATCAAATATATATATCTATATATATATATATAAAATTTTAAATTTACTCACATATGCTCAAATACATATATATATATATATATCTCATATATATACATATATGCAAATTTTCAAATAAATTTGACTTAATATATTTTCTATTTCTATTGCGTTTCTATTTTTAGTTTAAATATTTACCATAAATTTTATTTTAAAAATTATCGTTTTACATTTCTCTATGTACACATATATTTTATATAACTCAAATTATCATTATTTATAAATTTTTAAATCAATTTATTTATTTTACTCTTATTACTTTTGTATTGATTTATTAGTATGAGATTAAGATATATATATATATATATTTTTCTTTATATTGTTATATCTTATATTTTATTTACTTCCTATTTTTATTAAAATCTATCTCATATTGTTTTTCTATTTCTAGTTTAAATATTTATTGTTATCTTACTTTAATATTTATTGTCTTTATTTATTTATTCTATAACTTGTGTCTAAAGTATATTATTTACTTTTCAAAATCATTTATATAAGAATTTATTTAAAATCCAATATATATATATATATATATATATATATTCACATATATACAAAATTTCAAATCCATATGACTATATATATATATTCTATTTGAATCGAGGAAACTCGCTTCCATTTATATTTAATTCTATAAATTTTTTATTCAAAATTTCCTTTAATTATCAATTTAAATTAAATTAAAATCTAGGGTCGTTACAGACTTCCCCCCTTAAAAGAATTTCGTCCTCGAAATTCGCAGGCACGAAAACAACACAGAGATATATTCAAAGATAGAGAAATATCTTTTCAGATCAAACTGGATATCAATTCTGCATTTGGCTCACCAAATCAGAATATCAATAATAGATACAAGAAATTATAATAAAATTTAAAATTTTGGTTTTAAACAAAATCATTTTATCGACACAACTCTTTTTATTCTTCATATTCTACTAATCAATTTAACTCAATTTAAAATTTCCAATTTATTCAAAATTTCCAATTCATTTATTAGAGTTTAAATCAAAAAAAATGATAAGAAATCGATGAAGATACGAAATAAAAATTTCCTACAACGATTCGTAGGGCATCACCGCACCAAAACTTCTTCTTGTAGCTGGTACGAAGAAATCAAAAGAATTTAGAAACGAATCAAAGAAATTGATAAGAAAGTTGTTTCCACTATTGTTACAGAGTATCGACCAATTATAGTCGCATTTCCTTGTCCTCTATCTCGTTCTCTTCCTGCACTCATACTTACTATCAGTGGATAGTAAGAGAATTTACTGAGGCATTCAAACGGATATCTTAAGGATTACTCATTCTAGGATTTACTTCATCCTATCTCTAATGAGCTACTTAATGTGTTACACTCCTGAGCTAAAGTTTCAACCCTTAGCTCTGATACCAAATGTGACGGCTCGGATTTTGCCCGCTCGAAAATCGACATCCATACTTCAAATCGTACTCGAATGTCATAGATTCGACCGTTCAAATCCGATTCGCCGAAGCTTATAACAATCATTAAATAAACAACACAGCGGAATAAAAGAATAATACATTGATATACAGCTTTGATACAATATCTGATACAACAGATGATCCAATAGATATCAATATACATCAGAGATATGATACAATAAAATAGCAGCGGAAAAGAAAACGATAGATAACATCTACCAGCGAAACAAATAACTCTAAGATAGTCTTCAAGGAAGAACTCCAGAAATAACTGCAACTCCATTTCCAAGAACTAATCCAGCACTAGCTCGAACTCCCAATAACGATGCACAAAGATAAGCAAGACTGGTGCGATCCAAAGACTGAACTAACTCCAGATAATCTACAAATCTGACTATCTGAAAAACCCAACTCTAAACTGCTCGTGTAGAAAATAATGAGCACCCAGAGTTTAGGAAAGAAAACAATAAACTCCGGATCAGTCGTGGGACTGGTGTGAGCAACAAAAACAGTTTATCTATTAAAAACATTCAACAAAAGATTTTCAAAGTCAATTCGCAATGCTTTTGAAAAATGAGACTACCATAAGGCCTCCCGCACACACACACAATGCAAACGCAGAATCGGAGGAGATTTCTCCTTATGATAGTCAAAGATGCTTGATACGCATTTAAAATAACATTTGATATTATTACTAGTGCATAGTGTAGAAGAAATTCATTTCGAAAGTAGAATATAAATCTTAGCCAACATACGACCATTATCGTATGCCTACTATAGCTACCATCCAAACAGTGTTGCGACACCATAAGTGAATGATAGGTTCTACAACTAATACCGTACAAGTTTCGTATTGGGAATTGGATTTCCAACAAATGGTCAGGCCAAGGAACTTCCCATTGCCACATGAGAATGCCTCTGGAAAGACATCCCCGAGAACCAAACCGGAACTCTGCCAACACAAGGCCGGGTTACCCCTAACTGGGTAACTACTGACACGAGCACGCCATTCCCCGATCGTAAACGACCTTTCTCACGGGATCCCGAAAACCAACAACCACAAAGTAATAAATTCATAGTAACCACATAGGTTAAATATCTGGGCTCCATACCATGATACCACCTCTATCCAGAAGGAAATGTACATACCCTAAAGGGTGCTACCCCTCATAACTTTGCTGCATCTTTCCTGTTTTGACCATTTCCGGGGTGTGAGGTTCGACGAAGTAACGTCCACAAAAACATACTTTATACAAAAGCCATGCTTTGGGTCAACAAATGATCAACACAATGATCACTAAGATAGACGATCAAATAAACGATCCTATCACAATAATCAACACAATGATCATTTCAGCAACACTCAGCATGTCACATTACCAAATTGGGAATATATCGCTGATAACTTCAATTATATAACCTCTGAGCTCGTACGTCTCAGAGAAGGGTGTTAAGCTAAAAGAATAAATTCTCCGCCACCAACAGAAATATATTTGAAAGAAATCGGCTTTATATCTCAATTTGTAATGTCAGACATAAAATCCATACAAGTCTGTTCTGGGTTCGAACAGAACCGAAGGCACTTACAAAGAAGTCCTCGCAACCCGGATATTCACAATCCCGATCGGATTTTCCCATCACTTAGGGAGTTTCTATACCGGCGCGACTCGGTGCAGAAACAATCGATAGGTCATCCTATCGCTTTCACAAATACCCGGTCTTCATCACCGGTCTTCAAATGCTATCCATAACGACGTATCACATATTCGGAATGGGTTATATGACCCAAAGGTCCTTTCCCGGTTAAACCGAATAGTGAGCGAAACATTTTTTTAAAATATATGGATATTGGAATTTCAATTAAGTCACAACTTAATAATTCAAAACTTTCTTTTCAATGGTTTAATCCAATTACCATTTCAATCTTTAAACAAAAAGATTTATTTTCACAACCTTTAACGGTTTAAACAGTTTTCACATTTAAATCTTTTAAATAAAAGATTCATTCACAGATTTTCCAAATCAATTTTCATTTTAATTTGATTAACTCGTTAAATCTTTAAATCAAAGATTTAACTTATAGCCTTCAAAACAATTTCAATTCAATTTGATTTAAACAAATCATCAATTTAAATCTGTTAAAAATAAACAGATTTAATTCATAGCTTTCAAAAAGAATTCATTCATAACTTAGGAAAATCATTTCTCTATTCAATCTTGCAATTCCCCTAATTAACTGGAATCTCAGCTCTTATCTAAAAGTATTTATCATTTGAAAACAACAGTTTTCATTTTGGAAATCTGATTCATTTATACGAGTTGAAATCCTTGAGTTAAATTCAAATTCCCAAAAATAATACTTTAAAAATGGTTTGACTCATAATGACTAGCATAATATCATTAATCCCTAATTTCAAATTACAGAATTCAATTTCAAGTATTGAATTTAAATTTAAATCAACTTATTTAAATTCCAAAACTTAATCAAGTAATTTAAAAATAAATTTTCATCTTTGAAATTCCATTTCAAAAGCTTTTCACATTTATTCCGATTCCATTCCCAAAACATTTGAATTTAAAAATTCAAATTTAACTATTTCAAAAATCTGCGACTTAATCGATTTCCTCGTGAAATCCATATTTGTGTGTGTATGGTGTGGTCCAGGGTTTTAACATACTAGTGCAACATCATTTCAATCATCACAGATTTAAATACAACAATATATTTGATAAGCGATATAACCATAACGCTTATCTTTCATACACATATTCGCAGATATATATATATCACAAATAATAAACTATATCACAGATCACAACACAAATCAGGATAATCATAAAGCATTACAGTTCAGAAATGTCAAATAATTCAACATTCAATAGAATCCAAACATTCACAAAAGAATTTATTAATCAACTGATTAATTTAGATTAGATGTATCATTATAAATCCGGTTTGATTATCATAATTTAGTTTTAAATTATATGAAATAAATCTTCTTTCAAATTTATTAGTTAACCCTTAATTATTAACTAATCATTCTTAAATCAATGAGTCAATTAATCTTAAATCTATTAATCTTAATTAATTGCCATTATTAATTAATCCTTTAATTATTCACAAATAATTATGCTCTGATTTAAAAATCATCATTTAATTAATTACATTCCTTAATTATCTATTAATTTCTTCTCTAAGCAATTAATTTTTCGAAACTATCAAATGATTACTCTGAATAAATTAACTTAAGAAATTTAATTTAAATAATTTGATTAACTCCATAAATTACACCGAATATTTAATTTCACAATTATTGTTACTAAGTAATCGTACTTAATAGTCCTACAATTGATTATTATGAAATTAATCAATCTAAATTTATTGTTAAGATTTATCACATCAATTAATTCTTCAAATAAATCTTAATTAATAGTCTTTATCAATTATTTAATTTCTTTAATTTCCTTTCCAAAGAAATTTCTTATATTAATTTTTAACATCTGATTTAAGATTAGTTCCAGGTTCTACTTTTAAATTCAATTTGTTTAAATGTCATTTTCAATTTCAATTCTATTTTAAATTCAAATTCTTTAATACACTTAATTGCGTTGAAATTATTAAACCAAGTTGAATTTAAAACTTTATTTTATTTACAAACTAGATTTCAATTCAATTTGAATTTTTATTTACATTTTGATTTAAACCTCAGCTTAAAACCTTGTTTTAAAATTTAAATTTTTGTTTTGAATTCCTGGAAGATAGGTTCAGGTAAAACCTGAAACCAAACCTTATACTCGAGACCCCTCTTCCTTGCTTCGAGTCAATCTGCAAAAATCTCGAGCACGTATCGAGTTCCCCCCCTGCTCCTTTCCTTTCGCGTTTCCTTCTTCTTCTTCTTCTTTTTTTTCTTCTTTCTGTTCTTCAGATCCAAGTGTGCACGGTGCACGTGCACCGTTGCCTCAACCTCCTCCGGCCATCCACACGAACCTCAACATGACGCCTTCCATCACCAGATGCCATCACGATCAACCAAAAACCATCACCACGCCCAAACCAAAATCTAGCAGTGAAAACCGAAACCTGGAAACACAAGAACCCAAACCTTCCCAACCTGTCAACGAGTCGTTCTCCCCACCTCGGCCACTTGAACTCGCCAAACTCCAGCCATGAACTCGCCTCCGACCATGCTACCACCTTCCCAAACCTCGTGCAACTCGATGCACAGTTGAAGACGCGGTGGTCAAAAGTTCAATCACCTCAAAAATTAGGGCTACCAACTTCAAATCACTGCCCCCATCGCCACCGCCACCGTTGGCACCTCCAACCATTTTCCCACACTTCCCGTTCGCTCCTCCACCTCCAAGAAGCGCCACAAACTCCCAGGTCAACTGGATTGCCGAGGGCAACCCAAAATCCCCAAAACCATCAAACCAGAAATGCCTAATCAATACTTAGCTATAAAATGTGATTTTACTTTTAAAAATCCTAATTTTAGATAAGAATTCAAGTTGTAAACCTGAATTAATAATTTAAGATGTTTGAAACTTCACTCCTATTAAGCATTTAACTGTTTTTAAGGTTTTCAAAGCAATTCCACCTTGTTTAACTTGAATTCAGATTTTTAAAATTTACTTTATGATCAAACAAAAATATTTTGTGTAGATACTAAGTCCTATCAATCAATAGATTAAGCAAAGATGATCTTTGTTTTAAATCTGAGCTTCAAATCTTATAACAGACATGTTTTCAGACTATTTAACAGACAGGCATCATATATTCATAGAATTGCATCAATATATAGACACACAAACATACTTATTCCACGCATAAGAAACATAACTGAATATACTTAAGCAAATTTAAATTTAAGTTACTCACAGATTTTTGCAGAGAAATGAACAGAGCCTGTATTTGAACCAGGCTTTTGAAATTGCCAGCTGAAATCACCTTCTTTGATTTCTCTGGTTGTAGTTTGTTTGAGTTTTGAAATGATGCCACTTTATTTTTGTTCATGATGGACTAAACTGATGAAATGAAGAAGTGGATACATATAAAAGGAAGGTGTACAGGTGATGATATGGTTTGTACAAAATAGTATGGCTGAGGTGTAATGTATTTAATTGCTTTAGTACATATTGCTTTGTACATGCTAAGAAGATGGCACTACATGCTTGTTCTGTTTGATTTATAGCCTATGCTATTTGTTAATAGATGATACTTTGTACTTGCTGTTTCTATACTTTATTTGTTTGCAGTTTTATATTGAGCTGAGTTTGTTTACATACCTTTTCTTCTGTGTATTTCTTCTTTTGTTTTTAGTTTACTAGTTTAATACTTAGTACTTTGCATATTTATTCTCTTTAGTTTTGTTTTATACTTATTGTTTTTGTTTTATATATCAATGTTCTTATTTTATTCATAGCTTAAGTATAAATTGTTTTACTTTACAAAATAGGTGAACTTCTATTTTTATTGCCTAGCTTGTATTTGTATTTGTTTTGTTAGTTTGTTTTTATCATTTTCATTCGACTATGTATATCTTTGTTTTGTTAATTTAGCTTATACTTTGTTTCATTGATTTGCTCACTTTTTTTTTCCTTTATATACATTTGTTTCTAATTTGTTTAATGTATTTTATTCTATGTTTTATTTCTTTTATGTTTTTATTGTTAGTTTAAATATTTATCATATACACATACATATATAGTATTTAAATTCAAATCAAATATATATATCTATATATATATAAAATTTTAAATTTACTCACATATGCTCAAATACATACATATACATATATATATATATATATATATATATCTCATATATATACATATATGCAAATTTTCAAATAAATTTGACTTAATATATTTTCTATTTCTATTGTGTTTCTATTTTTAGTTTAAATATTTACCATAAATTTTATTTTAAAAATTATTGTTTTACATTTCTCTATGTACACATATATTTTATATAACTCAAATTATCATTATTTATAAATTTTTAAATCAATTTATTTATTTTACTCTTATTACTTTTGTATTGATTTATTAGTATGAGATTAAGATATATATATATATATATTTTTCTTTATATTGTTATATCTTATATTTTATTTACTTCCTATTTTTATTAAAATCTATCTCATATTGTTTTTCTATTTCTAGTTTAAATATTTATTGTTATCTTACTTTAATATTTATTGTCTTTATTTATTTATTCTATAACTTGTGTCTAAAGTATATTATTTACTTTTCAAAATCATTTACATAAGAATTTATTTAAAATCCAATATATATATATATATTCACATATATACAAAATTTCAAATCCATATGACTATATATATATATATATATATATTCTATTTGAATCGAGGAAACTCGCTTCCATTTATATTTAATTCTATAATTTTTTTATTCAAAATTTCCTTTAATTATCAATTTAAATTAAATTAAAATCTAGGGTCGTTACAAAAATATACCAAGGGTTCGCCATGGATTTGAAGTATTAAATTACCCGGTGCCTTCAGGGATGTCAAGGGGTTTACTTCGGGATGGAAGGTGCTAAATGGTCGTTGGTTCTGTCTACTTCTTGTTAAAGAAGTCATTACTAACCTACAACGATACTTAATAAGGAAATGTGATTTGCTTCAATTCTAACAGGAGGTATTAAGTAACGAGAATGGGCATTTTTCTTAACTTACATTAGGTTGGTCCAAAAAGGATTTCGACCGTGGGAGGTCGGTGGCTATATCAGTATTATTGTAGTATCAGTATTAAGTAGTAGGGACGACATATAAGCTATGACTACCAGTGGTCCCAAGCGATCATTAACAAAGACTTTTAGTTATGCCTTGACTGATTTCGTTTCTGTAACGGCCCGGAAGTTCAATACTTTGATTAATAAATATTTATTTAATTTTAAATATTCAATATATAGGTTTTAATAAAAATAAACTCATTTGGTTAGTTAATAATGATGGTAAAATCATTTTCAAAATTTATTTGCCAAATTAAATGGTTCATAGAAAAACAGAAAATGCGAACTAAGAATGTTTTCCAAAATTTCAACCTTTCGACAGCAGAAAGTTGTGTAAAAGGTTGTTTATCATTGTGCACTATATGTACATATTTATAAGAGTTAGTTAACTAGATAATAATACACTTAGAAATAAATTTTCTTATGTTAATTTGGATTAGTAAGTGATGTGACAAGACATAGTTTAAAAAATAGTAAACATTATATATATATATATATGTGTATGTATGTATATTAAGTATTGTCACATTTTAGATTTTGCAATCACTAATCAACATCATATCCCGTCACATCTTAGCTTTAATTAATAATTAAACTTATATATATATATATATATATAGAGAATGATGTGACAATTAACAGTTTTTAAATAATATATACACGACAACTCAAAGATTTAAATTAATAAACATTTTATATTAATATATATATAAGTATTGTCACATCTTGGATACTTTTAATGAATCATCACTAGCCAAAATTACATCGATGAGGTGATTAGAGAGTACAGATGTGATGCATGAGAAGGAGGAAATGTTATTGATTCGATTTTATATAATGATGACATAGTAAAATTTGCTTATAAATTGCTCCAACCTCCTATCATTTTACGAATTCTTTCTCCTACCATAACTTATTCATTCTAACCTTAAATGGGATCTATTTTTCTTCTAATCACATAAAATTCTAGTGGCTACAACATTCTAGTTGACCACTTTTTCTAATTTTGACCGTAGCTATGTCAAAATACCCAATCTTTGCAAAATAATTTTCACCCAGAATTTCAAGTCCAAAAATTACCCCTTTCTTTTGATCATAACTTCTTCAAAACAAATCAAAAATGAGCGATTCCTGTTTTGAAATGATAAACGAAAGAAATTCCTACAACTTTCCTTTTGACTACTTTTCCAAATTCCATGAGTTTGTGGGTCTCTAATTTTGGGTTCATTTTCGACAAATCGATGATAACCTGAGGCTCCTATACCTTCAAGCTACTATCCCACGTCCGGTCTCACACCTCTTTCTGAGCCTACATACACCTGGGACAAGCCTATTTTGAGGGTTGCTAGCACCTAAAGCCTTCATCCTTCAAATTTCGTTGGCAAGTTTAGCTTAAGTTCGGGTAGCTTTTGCGGAAGCTTGGTAAGTAAAGTACTTGTTTTTTTAAATGAAAATGGTAATTTTATTTATGTCATTATATATGGTGATTATATAGTATAGAAGTTTAATGATAATCATGTGGTTTGATTATGATTTGGCCGGTTGATTTTAGGTTGATTTGGTTATGAAAATCGATGTTGTATTATAAAGTTAGTAAGCATGTATATATGAATGTATACTTGCAATCTATGATGAAGATGGTTGGTGTTAGTAATATTTTGATTGTAAAACATGAGCTATGGCATGAGATTGGTAAACAAAGTTATCTACTTTGTATAATTGTGACAGTTATGAGATCCGGTTGGAATCGATGTTTGTTTTCGAAGTTTAAAGTTTTGAAATACATTAAAGTTCACAAATTTAGATTTAAAGTTTTTTTTTAAATTTATAAAGTATGTTTCAAATCATGAAAAAGTAAGGGTTTGTGAAGTGGTCACTAAGAATATGTTAGAGCGAACTGCGTCCAAAGGGATAGTCGCTATGGATGCAGTTCGGCAAAGGTTTGAATTTCAATTTCAAATTTGTTTTATTTTGAAACTAGTTTAATAAGTTTTACAAATCTAATTAGTAAAATTAAAAAGTAATTAAGTTGTAATGTAATTAATTAATTAATTAAAAAGTCATTAGCACCTAATTGGTAATTAAGAAGGTGATTAGAGGTTAATCATCACTTAAGTTAAGTTAATGGTTATTAATTGAACTATAATGTTTTAATTAGTGGTTAATGGGGTTAAGAAGTAATTAAGTGATTAATAATTATTTAATTAAGATTAATAGTTAATTAATTGTTATTTATTTAATGGGTTATTTAATTAACATTTAATTGATTATGGTTTAACTCGTAAACAATTTGGTTTAACCTTAACCAAGTTGCATTAGGAGGTCAATTGGTACTTAATAAAGTTCATTAAGCCTAATTAGAGTTTAACTATGATTTAATCTTGATTTAAATTGGATTAATTAAGATTTATTTAGGGCTTAAGCTAATTACTTATACTTTTAACTTTTCAAAGTTGATTTAAACTAAATATAATGTGTTTTTAATCCATTTTCATTTTCAGAGTAAATGAATTCCATATCAAATGATCTCTTGGCTAGACCCTTAAGTAATCCATATGATTAGGAGAATTAAATGAAATACATTAGTAAAACAAAATACCATTCTGTTATAGTGTAAGTGATTCGATTATGTGGACATGCGTTAAGCCTAATAAATCCTCATTCTGCTATAAATTGATTGAATTGTTTGGACATCTGTTTAGCAGGATAAATCACCAACCTGTTGCTATGTTATTTGGACTTGTATATGCCAGCTGCTTATATTGATGTGTTATTCCCTGATTGGACTTGAACTATATTTACATATATGGTAGCTTATGTAAATAATTGTTAAGTGGCTTGGGAATCGACTTGAAATTGAATGGTAACTTAGACTAGTAACATTGGGATTCCTAAGTCTCCTTTTAATTTTTAAAGTGTGTTTTGAATTAACTTAAATTCTTTAATCAATTTAGAGTTTGATGTTTATAAACGATTTCAACTTTATGATATTACGTTGTAAAATTATTTATAAGTAATAACTTATTTATAAAATGGGTTTTACTGAAGGGTTACTTTAAGTGTTTTACAAATGATGTTTTGTAAATGATATTTATAAAGGAGTATGGAAAGGTTTATATAAAGAGTTTTAAAAAAATGGGAAAAAGGTTTATAAATCATTTTAGAGATTTGGAAAGTGGTTTATAAATTAACTCAAAGGTTTATAAAAGTGGGTTACAACATTATTTGATAGTTATAAGTTAATTAAAATATGAGACGAGCTTTCAAAAAAAGAATTTTTTATAAAGGATAAGTAGAATGTTTTATTTGGAAGAAACGTTTAATTGTTTAATATAGGATTTAGAAAGAAGAAAAGTTTGGAAAGTTTGTAAATATGCTTATACTGATAAGATAAGTATATGATTTTGCTTCTAGGCATGAGAAGTAAAATGATTTGGTAGTATACTTATAACATTAAGATAAGTATATAAATGTTTCCCAAGTATAAATGGAAATGTAAGAGGTTTGTGAATAGTGTTTTGAAAAAAAAATCTTTTGATCAGTTTTTATAAAGAAGTTTTTTTAATTAAAGAGAATTAATAAAGGCTTAGTGGATCGCATATGGAAATTAAACCATGATTGGATGTTTTTTATTTAATAATTAAATAACCAACCATCAAATCTAGAAAAAACGTAATTTTGCAAATATCTAGGAGAAACACGAGAATTACATGGCATAGTCGCCGTCGAAGGTGTTATACTCTACATATAAACTCATTTCGTCCTTCTAGGACGAATGATAAGGAAATCCATCCACAAACTATTAGGCGGTAAACTCTGCTCTTGTCATTTTTCTGTTTATTTCCTAAAGAACCGGAGTTGAGCTTATCGGAATTATCGAAATTTGTTTTGAAGAGACCGAGATCGGATATGCTATCTGAAAACCACTTCGATCAAAGTCAAGCGTTTTGAATAAAGACATCATGAAGCATGGGATCGAAGATGGAGGCATTGAAGTGCAAAGGCTGCTTGCTACTAATCCTAAGGGTGGTTCCAAAATGGATATTGTAGAAGTAATGCCTTCGGTTTGTCCTTATCCTGGACAACTTGTATGGATGAATGTTGGCATTACATTGACGCCTGGAGGGCAGTGTTAGCATTCGAGGATGGGTTGCTATTCAGAAAGGTAAAGCATAGTCTCAAGCCTCATAACCGGGAGGAATGGCAAAAGCAGGGAATGCAGTAGAACTATGTGGTTAACTACCATTACGAGCAGTCACCACATTCTAGATGTCCCTTTCAGAGGTTGTTTGCATGTAAACACCATGGTAGTATAAGGCCTCGGTGTCTAAGTGGTTGAGGTAATCCAGTCTGCCATTTTAAAGGGGCAGTCGGCCTTGTTAGCATCAGTGCATTTTCTAGAGGTGTATCATCGGAAGGTACTCTCTTACCTAGTCATTGTTGAAATCCAATCTCCAATATGTGCCTTACATTTTTGATTGTATAGCCTTGTATATTGGGATGTAAGATGTAAGCATTTCGGCTATTTCATATATTTACTTTAAACCTAGACACTATGATAATATCACTAGATTTTGATATAAAAAGTTCTGGTGGTCGCAAGGTAAAAACCTATCCATTTTTATATGCGGTGTGGTCTTATGAGATACTCATTGTGAAAAGTTTTCAAATATAGAAATCGGTATGATTGTTACTTGTTATCGACTTTTACTCATGTTGGTTTAGCAGACTGAACCGAGCATTATTCCATGTAATGCTCGGGTCAGACCGAGCATGTTTTTCCCAAGTTAGTAGGATACTTTGGATTTGGAGATGAACTAGATGGTCAACGTATTCACGTATGTTTTTATTCCGCTACATTATAGAGTCTATATGTTTGTCAATGTAAGGACAAGTTTCTATAACTGTCCAAATTTAGGACAAGTCTAATGTACTCTGCTTTTCTATATATGAATGAAGATGTCCAAATTTCGTAAAGATCGTTATTGTATTATATTTTATTCGCTATGTGACGAGATTCTGTGTTGTTTATTTTTCTTCTATCTTCAACCTTCTTCTTTCACTCTAACAAAATCATCCGACAATTGAATGTTCAACATATAATATAGTGGACGTGTTAGAGACAATTTTTTAGGGGCGAAAATTTGGTTTGTTATATTTGGTATCGGAGCTGAAGGTTAAGTGAGAACTCTGGCTATGCCAGGGTTAACTCATTAGAGATAGGGTAGGTAACACCCTAGAATGAGTTTAAGTGTACATATATGAGCACATATTTGTTGGTGATTATCAAACGTTTTATATTGGTTGATTATCGATTTAGTGGCTTATGAATTTTGGTCAGTACAGGGTGTACAACTATACCGATAGGCGTTTCAAATACTTAAACTAGGAAAATCGACACCATATTATTTAGGAATTGGGTAAATAAAATAATTTTATCCAAGGTATATTTTATATATAAAAGAATTTTTTCAAAAATAGTGTAATATAGTTGGTAGAGGTGCTAGGAGATAGTAATATGTTGTTATTATTATCATTTATAGTTTGTTTAATCTTGCTCATCTAGTTAAACGTTGACTATTATTAGTATGTTCCCTTTTTATGATATGGGTTGGTAGATAAGGATTGGGAAAATATGGAAATGAACACTTTGTGAATTAACTTTCAAAGTTTGACTAAAAGGCGTTCGATGTTAATGTTAAGGTGGGATTTGATTTCAAAGTTAGAAAATTTTGGGTTAAATATTTAAAAATGGCTTAATAGAAGTGATTTATAAAATGGGTTTATAAAAATGTATTGTTTAAGTTGGAAGAAATTTAGGTAGGAAACTTGAGAATCTAAATCCCGGTGCTTTTGAAAAATGATTTTCAAAGTTTTGGGAAAATAATAATAATAATATTTGAAACCTTTAAGTATATATTTTTGGGAATAAAAATGTAAGTAAGAAGTGTTATCTTTGTATTGGTATGGGGAACATGTCTTGATTGTTTTTTAATGATAAGAATAATCTTCTAAGTGATGGTCAGACGTTTGCCTAGGTGAATGTTGTAGGGTACTTAGTTAATTATTCTCTTTATCATAGAACGATCGAAACAAGTTCAACCCGAACAAACCCAAAGTGAGTTAGTGATATATGTTGTTGGAAAATGTAAAATATTGTTCCAAAAATGAGAATTTGGAAATAGAAGAAATATTTTAAGTTAATTAGTTCGAGTGGCTTGAAAATAACTTAAAATTGGGAAAAAGATATGTTCATATTGTAAACACTTCTCTTGAGTATTACCCTTCTTAGTAAGGGAATGTATGATACTGTTTGGTGATACCTATTTCCTTAGTATCATTTTGGAGTTACCTGGACTATGTCTATATATTTGTATGATTTAAAGTATAGTGTTCCATTTCAAAAAGTTTTGAATATAAAAGCCGGATATTTGGACCTTGAATTTTCTTAGGAATACAAAAGCAAAACGAAATGATGGTATCAGATGGGGATATATGATCTTAAGATGTAGTGGAGTAGCATACAAGCTGAACCTAAGAATAGTTTATGAAATGTTATCAATTTGGTGGAAATATAATTGGTATAAGGGAGGACCAATTATGTAAGCACATAAGTTAGATTAGATCATTTCTCTTTCCATATAGAGTGATCTAAGATAGGAGTACATGGCTTTGAGGTGTTGCACCGTTCCGAATAAGGACCTATTACTCGACTTTTGACTACGAGCACTTGATGAGGGTTCTTGGTGTGGGACCAAGGTTTTCCATCATAGTTATAACAATGTAAGGAGAATAGAGGTTCCAAATCAAGGAGCCTGATAGGAGTCCGCACTAGAGAATCAAGTGAGCGATACTAGTTCGAAGGGAAAATTATGTATTCGAGTTGAGATCGAAACAGATTTTGCATCGAAATGATCTATGTACATCATATGAGTTGATGTATACTGTTAAGTATTTTCAGGGATAGGTCGAGGTGTAATGTCAAGGACGAAATTCTTTTAACGGGGAAAAATGTAACAACCCAGAATTTCACAGCATTGATTAGTGAATATTTATTTAATTTTAAATATTCAATATATAAATTTTCTAATGAAAATTAACCAATTTTAATTAATAATGATGGTAAAATAATTTTCAAATTTTTTTTACAAAATTAAATAGTTCATAGAAAAAAAGAAAATGTGACTGAAGAACGTTTTCCGAAATTTCGACCTTTTGACACCGGAAGGTTGTCGGAAACGTTATTCGTCTTTGTGCACATATATAGAAGTTAATTAACTAGATAATAATATAATTAGAAATAAATTAAATTTGGATTAATAGGTGATGTGACAAGACTTAATTTTAAAAATAATAAACTTTTTATATAAATATATATTAAGTATTGTCACATCTTAGATTTTACAACCATTAAACATCATCATATCTTATCGCATCTTAGCTTTAATTATTAATTAAACTTATATATAGAGAGAGAATGATGTGACAATTCATAGTTTTAAATTATACATATATAAAGAGAGTGATGTGATAACTCGTAGATTTAAAATTAATAAGCATTTTATATATATATTTATAAGTACAGTCACATCTTGAATATTTTTAATGAATTATCATTAGCCATAATTATGTGGATGAGGTGACTAGGGAGAAAAGTTATGATGCATGAAAGGAAGGACAAGATGTTGATTTGATTTCACATAATGATGACATAGGAAAATTTGCTTATAAATAGCTTCAACCTCCTCTCATTTTTACCACTTCTTTTGTCCTACATAACTTATTCATTCCGACCTCCAATGGTAATCCTTTTCTTTTATCGTCATCTAAAATTCCAGTGGCTACAACATTCAAGTTGACCACCTTTTCCAATTTCGTCCGTAGCTATGTCAAAATAATCAGTTTTTGCAATGTAATTTTTCATCCAGAATGTCAAGTCCGAAAATTATCCTTCTTCTTTTCATCATAACATATTGAAAAAGAATCGAAAATGAGTGATTCTATTTTTCAAATTATAATGGATAGAAATTACTACAACTTTCATTTGCACTGCCTTTCCAAATTCCGTGAGTTTGTGGCCCAAAACCAGTGGGAAAATATAATTTTGGGTTCATTTTCGACAAATCTATGATAACCTGTAGCCCTCTACCTTCAAGCTACTATTCCATATCCACCCACACCTCTGGCCGAGCCTACATACAGCTGGGACAAGCCCATTTTAAGGGTTGCTAACACCTAAAGCCTTCATCCTTCAAACCTAGGGAGTCGTTGGCAGGTTTAGCTTAAGTTTGGGTAGCTTTTGCCGAAGCTTGGTGAGTAAACTACTTATATTTTTATAGTGAAAATGGTAACTTCGTTTATGTCGGTATATAGGTGATTATTTAGTGTAGAATTTTCATATAATCATGTGGCTTAACTACGATTTGGATGGTTGATTTTAGTTTTATTTGGTTATGTAAATTGATGTTGTATTATAAGTTAGTAAGCATGTATATATGGATGTATACTGGCAATCTACGATGAAGATGGTTGGTGTTAGTAATATGTTGAGTGTAAAATATGAGCTATGGCATGAGGTTTATAAACAAAGTTAATTACTTTGTGTAATCGTGGCAATTATGAGATCCAGTTGGAATCGAAGTTTGTTTTCGAAGTTTAATGTTTTGTAATGGATTAAAGTTTGTAAATTTAGTTTTAAAGTTTTTTTATAATATTTTTTAAATTAAGTTTCGTATCATGAAAAAGCAAGGTTTTTTGAAGTATCGCTAAGAATATGTTAGAACAAATTGCATCCACAGCGATGTCGTTATGGATGCAGTTCAGCAAAGGTTTTAATTTCTATTTCAAATTTGTTTTATTTAGAAATTAGCTTACGAAGTTTTTCAAACTTAATTAGTAATATTAAAAAGTAAATATATTGTAATATAATTAATTAGCTAGTTAGTTAGTAAATTAAAAGATAATTAGCAACTAATTGTTAATTAAGAAGGTGATTATTGGTTAATCATCACTCAAGGTAAGTTAATTACAAATACTTGATTTCTAAAGTTTTAATTTTTGATTAATGGGATTGTGAAGTAATTAAGTGCTTAATAGTTATTTAATTATGATTAATGGTTGATTATTTATTTATTTAATTAATCTGTTATTTAATTAATATTTAAATAATTAGGGTTTAACTTTTAAACAATTTGGTTTAACCCTTAAACAATTTGGTTTAACCTTTACCGAATTGCATTAGGTAGTCAAGTAGTACTTAATCAAGTTCAGTAAGCGTAATTAGAGTTTAATTATGATTTAATCTTGATTTAAATTTGATTATTAAGATTTAGTTATGGTTTAAGCTGATTAAATATACTTTTAACTTTTCAAATGTGATTTTAAACTAAATAGAATGTGTTTTGATTAAATTTCTTTTACAAAGTAAATCGATTCTATTCAAATGATCTCTTATCCATACCCTTTAATAACTAATATGATTAAGAGAATTAAATGACATCCGTTAGCAGAACAAAACACATTTGTGCTATAGTGTAAGTAATGTTATTGTGTGGACATATGTTAAGCAGAATAAATCCCCATTCTGCTATAAATAGATCGAATTGTCTGGACATCTATTTAGCAGGATAAATCATGATCTTGTTGTTAGTGTTATTTGGCCTTGTATATGCCAACTGGTTATATCGATGTGTTTTTCCCTAGTTGGATGTGAATTGTATTTACATACATGGTAACTTATGTAAATGATTGTTAATTGACTTGGGAATCGAATTGAAATTGAATGGTAACTTAAAATAGTGCCATGGGAATTGCTAAGCCCTATTTTGAATTTGTAAAGTGTGTTTTGAATTTACTTAAATTCTTTAATCAATTTAGAGTTTAAGTTTATAAATGATTTCCAAGTTATGTTATTATGTCATAAAGTTATTTATAAGTAAAAACTTGTTTATAAAAGAGGTTTATAAATTAACTTAAAGGTTAATAAAAGTGGGTTATAACTTTATTTTGAAAGTTATAAATTAATTAAAATATAAGACATGGAATTATTGATAAAGGTTAAGCGGAATGTTTTATTTAAAAGAAATGTTTGGTTGTTTAATATAGGATTTGGAAAGAAGAAAACTGTGAAAAGTTTGTAAATATACTTACACTGATAAGGTAAGTATGTGATTTTGTTTTAAGGAAAAGAAAAATGTTTTGATAGTATACTTGTGACATTAAGATAAGTATATAAATGTTTTCCAACTGTAAAAGAAAATGTAAGGGGTTCGGGAATAGTGTTTTGAAACGATCTTGTGATCAAGTTTTATAAAGTGGTTTTATTAATTAAAGAGAATTAACAAAGGCTTAGTGGATCCCATATGGAAATTAAACCATGATTGGATGTTTTTTTATTTGATAGTTAACTAACTAACTATCCAATCTGGACAAAACGTAACTTTGAAAATATCTAGGAGAAGCACGAGAATTATATGGTACAGTTACCATCGAAGGTGCTATACTACACGTATAAACTCATTTCGTCCTTATGAGACGAATGATAAGGAAATCCATCCACAAATAGTCTGGAGGTGAACTTCGTTCATGTCATTTGGTTTTTCATTTCCTAAAGAACCAGGATTGAGTTTACCAGAAATATTCAAAGTTGTTTTGACGAGATTGGAATCGGATATGCTAATTGAAAACCACTTCGATCCAACTCAAGTGTTTTGAAATGAAGACATCTTGAAGCAAGAGATCAAAGACGCAGCCATTGAAGTGCAAGGGCTGCTTTCTGCTAAGGGCTGCTTGCTGCTAATCCTGAAGGTGGTTCTAAAATAGATGAAGTAGAAATAGTGGCTTTGGTTTTTCCTTATCCTGGACAATTTTATGGATAAATGTTTGCATTACATTGAAGCCTGGAGAGCACTGTTAGCATTCCAAGATGGATTTCTATTCAGAATGGTAAAGCGTAGCCTCAAGCCTCACAACCAAGAGGAATGGAAAAAGCATGGTATGCAGCAGAGCTATGTTTTTAGCTACTATTAGGAGCGATAACACGATTCTAGATGTCTTTTTTAGAGTTGGTTTGCGTGTAAACACCATGGTAGTATAAGGCCTCGGTGTCAAGGGGGTGAGGTAATCCGGTCTGCCATGTTAAAGGGGCAGTCGACCTCTATGTTAGCATCAATGCATTTTCTAGAGGTGTATCATTAGAAGGTAGTCCCTTACCTTGCCATTGTTGCAATAGAAACTCCAATACATGCCTTACGATTTTTATTATATAGCCCAGTATGTTGAAATGTCAGATGTAAGCATTTCAGCTATTTAATCTAATTACTTTAAACTTAGACATAATGAAAATTTCACCGGATTTTGCTATAAAATGTTTCAGTGATCATAAGGTAAAAACCCTTCCATTTTTATATGTGGTGTGGTCTTATGAGATATCCTTTGTAAAATGTTTTCAAATACAGAAATCATTTTGGTTGATACTTGTTATTGAGTTTTACTTGCGTCGGTTTACCAGACTGACTCGAGCATTATTCCAACTAATGCTCAGGTCAGATCGAGCATGTTTTTCCTATGTTAGCTAGATACATTGGAGTTGGAGAGGAACTGTATGGTCAACGTATTCACGTATATTTTTCTTCCACTATATTACAGAGTCTTTACGTTTGTTAGTGTAAGGACTAGTTTCTATAACTGTCCAAATTTAGGATAAGTCTACTGTACTCTATTGTTGTATATATGAATAAAGTTGTTTCCTTTTATAAAGATCATTGTTGTTTTATAAATTATCCACGGCGTTGTGAGATTCTATGTTGTTTAGTTTTCTTATATCTTCTACCTTCTTCTTTCACTCTAACAAAATCATTATTTCCAACACTTGAATGTTCAACATATAATATAGTGGACGCATTAGTGTCGATTTTTATGGGTCGAATATCCAGTTCGTTACATTTGGTATCAGAGCTGAAGATTAAGCGAGAACCTTGGCTTTGATGTGGTTAACTCATTTGAGATAGGGTAAGTGACACTCTAGAATGAGTTTGAGTGTATATAAATAAGAGCGTATTTGTTGGTGATTATCAAATGTTTTATTATGTGTTGATTTATCGATTTAGTGGCTTATGAACTCTAGTCAATATAGGGTGTACAACTACATCGATAGGGGTTTCTAAATACATAAACTAGGCAAATCGACACGGTATTGTTTTGGAATTGGGTAAATGAAACAATTTTACCCAGGGTATATTTTATATATAAAAGAATGATTTTCATAAATAGTGTAATATAGTAGGTTGAGGTGATAGGAGATAATAATATGTTATTATTATTATCATTTACGATTTCTTTAAACTTGCTCGTCTAGTTGAACATTGATTATGTTCCCTTTTAAGATATATGTTGGGTAGATAAGGATTAGGAACAATATGGAAGCGAACGTCTTGTGAATTGACTTTCACAGTTCGACTAAAAGGCATTCGATGTTAATGTTAAGGTGGAATTTGGTTTCAAAGTTAGAATATTTTGGGATAAATATTTAAAACTGGCTTAATAGAAGTGATTATAAAATGGGTTTATAAAAAATGTATCATTTTAGTTGGAAGAAATTTAGGTAGGAAACTTAAGAACATAAATCCAAATGCTTTTGAAAAATGATTTTCAAGGTTTTGGGAAAATAATAATAATAATATTTGAAACCAATTTGGTTTAAGTATACATTTTTGGAAATAAAAATATGCGTGAAGTGTTATCTTTTTATTGGTACGGGGACAAGTCTTGATTGTTTTGTGATGATAAGAATAATCTTCTAAGTGACGGTCAGATGTTTGACTAGGTGAATGTTGTGGGGTACTTGGTTAATTATTCTCTTTATCATTGAATGATTGAATCAAGTTCAACCCGAACAAACTCAAAGCGAGTTGGTAATATATGTTATTGGAGAATGTAAAGTATTGTTCCAAAAGGAAAATTTGGAAATAAAAGGAATATTTTAACTTAACTCGTTCTAATGGCTCGAAAATAACTTAAAATTGGGAAAGAGGTGTTTTTAGATTGTAAACACTTCTTTTGAGTATTACCCTTCTTAGTAAGGGAATGTATGATACAGTTTAGTGATACCCTGTTCCTTAGTATCATTTTGGAGTTACTTGTGCTATGTCTGTATATTTATATGATTTAAATTATAGCGTTCCATTTCAAAACCTTTTTGAAAATAAAAGCCGGGTATTTTGATCTTGAATTTTCTTTGGAAAATAAAAGTAAAATGAAATAATGGAATAGGATAGGGATATATGATCTTAGGTTATAGTGGAGTAGCATAAAAGGTGAACCTAAAAATAGTTTATGAAATGTTTTCATAAATAATTCGGTGGAAATAGAATTGGTATTAGGGAGGACCAAGTACGTAAGTGTGTAAGGTAGATGCAGATCATTTCTCTTTCCATATAGAGTGATCCTAGATTCGAGTAAATGGTTTTGAGGTATTGCATTGTTCCGAATAAGGATATATTACTCGATTTTTGATGGTGAGCACTTGATGAGGGTACTTAGTGTAGGACCAGGGTTTTCTATCATAGTTACAACTATGTAAGGAGAATAGAGGTTCCAAATCAAAGAGCCTGATAGGAATCTACACTAGAGAATTGGGTAAGCGATAATGGTTCGGAGGGAAAGTTATGTATTCTAGTTAAGATCGAATCAGATTTTGCATAAGATGGTCTATATATCATATGAGATGATGTATAGTGTTAAGTGTTTTTCGAGATAGGTCAACATGTAATTCACAGATGAAATTATTTTAAAAGGGGAAGAATGTAATGACCTGGAATTTCACAGCTTTGATTAGTGAATATCTATTTTATTTTAAATATTCAATATATCGATTTTATAATGAAAATAAACCCATTTTAATTCATTAAAAATGACGTTAGAGTTGTTTTCAAAATTTGTTTACCAAAACAAATAGTTCGTGGAAAAACAGAAATTGTGACCTAAAAATGTTTTCCGAAATTTCGACCTTTTGACACCGGAAAATTGTTGGGAACGTTGTTCGTCTTTTTGCACTATATTACATATATATAAGAGTTAATAAACTATATAATAATACACTTAAAATTAAATAATCTTCTGTTAATTTGGATTAGTGAGTGATGTGTCAAGGCATAGTTTTAAAAATAATAATTTTATATAAATATTTTTATCCCGCCTTTTGGCAAGGCCGTGACACCAAGGAATTGACTAAAAAACGAAGACAGTCTATTCCAAAGATCGATCATCTACAAGTTTCACTATGGATGCTGATAAATTTTTCCTGAGCCCAGATTAAGATACAATCGATATGAAACGACAAGTAAAGCGATGAAAGCCAACATTCCAAATTTCAAGTCAATTGGAGTTAGTATGCTTAAGATATAGATCTATCAACATTCACTTAGAAAATATCTACAATTCATATGCAACACTGGTTCGTATACATAGAGAAAGCGTTGAGTACATACCCGTCAGGGTCACCTACTACCTCCTCTGTGTTCACTTCATTCTTATCCATCAGGGGCTTTCACTTCGTGTCCATTATTATCATAACCGAAGCCAAGTCGCAGTCTCGTTCATACCCAAGGGAAGCGTTACATTCATACCCATCTAGGAGCCACCATGCTTCATATCCATTGGGTTCACCTCTTTCATATCCCACAACGACAGTTGTCTTGTATCGGTTTAACTTCTGCGCACTTCGTACTGACCTATCACACATCAATATGAAGTCCCCCATCAGGTACCGATACGAAGCACACTGCACTCCATCGATATGAAAGGCGATGTACAAGATCGATACAAAAAGGAATTGCCCAGGTTGATACGAACAAGGCATAGATAAGTGGAAGACGCAGACATTTGGACTGGAAAGTGGATCGATCCAGGGATATCACTCCATGTCAATCGATACGAATGGTATGGATACAAATGGAGCGACACGAACGAGAGCGATACGAATTCGACAGCATACTATACATCCGAACTTGCATCGATCATATCTCATCATCTACAAGTCCAAATGCCACCAAATTATCATTGAAGCTTGCATACTACCTCAAGAATGCCCATGGTGAATCTCAATCGAAAATGACCATTTTTTGATCGATACGAATTGGATACATATCGATCATGGATCTAGTCGAAATCACTTGAAATCAATCCCGTGGGCTCACCCACTTAAGGGACTAAGTCCTACGAGATCTGGGCGAGATATTTGCTGCCTACGCCTATAAATAATGACCCTGGAGATACAGAGAAGAGACAGTTTGGCTTCTTTACATTGATACTCTGTCGAAATCATTGTTATATTTCAGTTGTACTATTGTAATCCCTTGTAATTAGCGAGTTAAATTCAATAAACATCAATCGTTTCATAGTGGATGTAGGCGATATACCAAACTACTCTAAATTTACGTGTTTCTGCATTTTTTTCTTATCTGTTGATTTGTATGTTTGTTAGATCTACCTCGTTTTACATTTACCTTCTTCATTTCATCTCTTCAAACACAATTGAAAAGTGTTGTGCTTAATTTTTGTACAAACACTTTAGTGCTTTCACTGAGAAAACCTAGCTTTTCTCTTGCTCATTGGATCTACTGCCGATATTGGATTGTGAGAATTTAACGAGAAGATCCAGATCTCAAGCATGGAAGTTCTTCTACCCTATTCAGATTTGCACCAAGTCTAGGATTGAACTACACCATTCACCATGGTTGCTACCAGGACTAACTCAATAGCTGCAGATCCAGAAGGATGGGACAGACAGAACCCCGCACAACTTCCCTCTGCCGACTAGAACACTACCAAACCTTCGGATCCACAAGGCCCTGTCACCAGGGAGGAGTTCCAACTGCTGATGCAAGAGCTTACTTAAAGCCACCAGCACCTTACCTAGAATCTCCATGCCAACGTGGAATTAACTAACTGGCTAAACCATGAAAGACGAAGGAGATTGAGAATGGACATGCTTCCTACATCCACTGAAAGTTCAGCTTCTTCTAATTACAATCACCGATCCATACACCCACGGCTAGATGCAATCTATAGACAGGCTACCGTACATCGGCGCTCTCTGAATCTTGTGCAACCAAAGAGTTGGTCCATCAAATGACCATCAGACTAGAACCTTTTCGTAGGGAGGGACGGTTCCTTGTCATCCTACTGGCAACCGTGCTGCTACCGCCGCTAATGAGTTGGGAGATGAAACTCGACACTGAATGGATTCGAACCATCGCCAATATGAGTATAATCTCGAGCCTTATATTCCTGAAGACCTAGAACCAAGGAGGCAAGATATGGACCATCGACAGCAACCGGCCCATCCTTTCATTGTGAAACCCGACCACACCTTGGCTCGGCATGCCTAGAACGCCCAAATATCAGACATCCCAATAATGATCTGTCAGATGATCCAAGAAAGTCAGGGCCTCACCAATAACGCTGGGGAATCTACAGGAGTCATACCCCATTAATTGATGGCATCCTCAATACTGAACCGCCTCGGTAATCCAGAATGCCAACTCTATGTGTTTATGAAGGGAGCTCTGACCCTAACCTGCACATTTTAAAGTATGAATGGTTAACGAATGTCGCATGGACTGATGATGTGGTAAAGTGCTGAAGTTTCCCAATTTCCCTAGAGGGCATCGCGACTATATGGTTTACCCGCGTACCACTTCGACCTATCTCATGTTTCGAGCAGTTGGCAATAAAGTTTGTTGAACAGTTTCGCATGCACGTCATGAGGCCCAAAGACGTTAATACCTAGTCCAGCTTCACTTAAGCTCTCGGAGAGACACTCAGACGTTATCTAGAAAGGTTTTATGCTCCATGCACTGAGATTAGTAATCCTAATGACAACTCAATTCTGATGGCACTAAATAAGGGGATCGACCCCGATTTAGAATTTGGGAACAAGTTAGCTAGTAAACCCCCTACGTTGTTAGACCGTTTCTATTCCAAGGCATCTCAGTTCTTGAGAAGAAAGGATGCGAAACAGGCTAGGAAAAAGGATGACGTAGCGTCAAGTGTGGAAGGAATCCAAAGCAATGTCGCTATAAAACAAATCGGGAAGAGTTCCAAAAAGGTGTAGTTAAACATACAGAACAAACTGAATCACTGGAAAGGCATTGGAAATCAGGGAAGGAAACGGGATCAGAACCGCGGACCACACGTAGGTTTCACATGTTTGACACATATACTCCTTTAAATACATCTTTGGAAAATGTGTACTTACAAACTTGTAATACTATCGAACATAAGAAACCTGCTCCAAAGCAATCGCTAGAGAAACAGATTCAAACGGGGAAGTTTAGTAGGTTTCACAATATTTATGGCCATCACATGAGCGAGTGTCATCATTTACAGGATATCATCGCGAAGTTGATGCGAGAAAGAAAGTTGGAGCAGCTTGTACTGGCGCTGCAGTTTGGAAGTGCGAGCCCATTGAATCAAAACCAAATACCAAATCAGGTGAGATCATAGGAAACTGCTCGTACTGACGAGGGTCTAGTTATTAACACCGTTAGTAGTGGTCCTCATCCAGCGGATCGGAGCTGGAGGGAAATAGAGTCGTATGCCAGCTCTATAAGGCATGCAAGCTTCGAATATTATAGTAATTTGGAAGACGGGACTCTGGCCAAACAACAGAAAATGATGACAGACAACATTGTATTTCGAGATAGGGATGCCGACAGAGTCGAAGCCCCGACCATTGATCCACTAGTCATTTCAACTTAGGTAGACCTGCTTGGATGAAGAGGATCTTAGTGGACAGTGGAAGTTCAGTGAACATACTCTTTAAGCGAGCTTATAATTGGATGAAGATGGAAGCGAATGATTTGAAGCCTTGTCAATCTCGTATTCATAGCTTCAATGGAAGTGTGACAATACCCACTGGGATGGTGGAGCTACCAGTGGAATTGGGAGTTGGAGAACGCTGGAGTGTCCGGATATTATAGTGTATTGTATTGGATATAGATTCACCATACAATGCATTCTTGTGCCGACCAGCCCTAGCTGAGTTCAGAGCCGCTATCGCCCCTTGGTGTCTAACTTAGAAATTCCCTACCGACAATGGAGTCAGAGTCGTTCAGGGAGACCAGGCTGCTGGATGAGCCTGTTATGTTGCTGAGCTGTGGAAAGCGTAGAAAAAAGAGAAAGGAAAGGGCATAGAGTAATCTCTCTACGTCCGTTTTGCGGATAATTGACAGTTAACGCCTGGGCCAGGGCCCGGGGACCACAACCGATTCCCAAGAGATCTTGACTCGAGAGATACCAAGAGTGAAGATGAAGTAAAAAACAGTCAGGCTTCTTCGGTAGAGCTAACGATCGATGTTCCGATTGATAATGATGACAATCCTAAAATGGTAAAGTTTGGATCCCAGCTAAGCTAATAGATGAAGGAGGAATTGGTTGAATTTCTCCAGGAACCTTGACGTATTTGCCCGGATGCACTCCAATATGTGTGGGATCTCGCCAGATATCACGAGCCAAATATTGAATATTGACCCGCGGTATATCCCGGTCAAGCAAAAAAGGCATGGTATGGATAAAGAGAGATCTGTTATCCTTAAGAAAGGTTTATAAACTCAGGTCGAATGGGTTTATCTGAGATGCGTTATATCTTGAATAGGTGTCCAATCCTGTACTTGTCAGGAAACCTAATGGAAAATGAAGAACATGCATTGACTATTCAGACTTGAATAAAGATTGACCAAAAGATAGTTTCCCACTTCCCGGATTGATCATCTCGTAGACTCAATGGTTGGATATGAACTTTTGCCCTTCATGGATGCATATTCGGGCTACGATCAGATACCCACGCACTTGCCCGATCAGGAGCACACAAGCTTCGTCACTGATCTGGGACTTTACTGCTATAAAGTGATGTCGTTTGTACTTAAGAACTCCGGATCAACCTATCAAAGACTCATCATGATTCTCCGTCGATCATATTAAAGACTTGGAAATGATGTTCAACATCCTCCGAGAATACATAATGAAACTCAACCCGTTGAAGTGTCACTTTGGCATCATGTCTGGAAAATTCCTTGGATATATCGTTAATGCTCGGGGGATCGAAGGAAATCCTAAGAAAATATAGGCAATCAGAAACCTTGGGACTCCAAGGAATACAAAACAAGTTCAGAGCCTCAACGGGAAGGCAGCAGCATTGAGCAGATTCATTTCAAAATCCATTGACAAATGCATTCCCTTCTTCGATCTGATCAGAAATGGGAAGTGGAACATTGAATTGACAATAGAGTGTGAGGGCGCATTCCAAGCACTGGTTCAACACCTGTCCACACCACCCATTTTGTCGAATCCCATCGATCATGAGAGGCTGTATATCTACTTGGCAGTGTCGAAACATGCAATCAACGCTGCTTTAATTTGGAAAGAAGACCGGATCAATGGCCAGTCTATTACATCAGCAAATGACTGAACGGAGCAGAGAGAAATTATCCGAAGATGGAAAAGTTAGCTTATTGTCTTGTCATTGCCTCGTGGAAACTCCATCCTTATTTTCAAGCTCATCCTATCCCTTTTTACACTAACCAGCCATTACGACATGTCCTTACGCAGCCAGAGAAGTCTGGTAGGTTACTTAAGTGGAATATCAAGCTGAGTCAGTTCAACATCACTTACGCACCAAGGAAAGCTATTCAAGGACAATTCCTAGCAGACTTCATTGTCGAATTCACTATACCGGAGGGATTGCTCGAAACAGGTGAATCCTCCAAATGCGTCTGGAAGTTTCATACTGATGATGCATCAAACGACCGCTATTCAGGCGCTGGGTTTGTGCTGGAAACTCTTGAAAGCCGATCAATGTGCTATTCATTAAAGTTCAATCTCCATGCAACCAGCAATGAGGCCGAATACGAAGCCCTGCTCACCGGACGAAGGCTTGCAAGAGATTTAATAATCATTGGTGTGGAGATTTACTATGATTCACAATTGGTCATGCCTCAAGTTCATGGGGAGTACCGTGCTAAAGACCTGAGACTTGTCGCTTATCTCGCTCGGGTCTAGGAAATATTGAATCGGTTCGATTATTATGTCATATATTGCATACCCCAAGAACACAATCAAAAGGCCGATTCCTTAGCAAAATTGGCCAGTACATGTGATGCATAGCAAATGGGACTCGTTACCGTTGAGACATTATCTTCCCCGAGTATTGATCTAGTGGAGACCGACCTGGTATTTGAAGTCATACCAGATAAGGAGTTATGGATGATTCTATTCAGGAAATACCTCGAGCATGGGAACCTGCCTGAGCGCATGAGCGAAAAAAGACAAGTTCTTCGAAAAGCTTCACGGTTCACTATTCAAGATGGAGTCATGTATAGAAGAGGATATTTTATTCCTTTACTCCGGTGTATCGCCCATGTTGAAATTAATCGAGTATTGCATGATGTACACGAAGAGGAATGAAGCAATCACACTAGGGGGCAAGCTCTTGCTAAGAAAGTACTCTAATACTGTTGCTATTGGCCGACTGCAAATCGTGATGCATCAGAATATGCCAGGAAATGTGACTGTTGTCAGAAACATGCTCGAATTCTAAGAGCTCCGCCTACCGATATTACTCAAATAGCCAGTCCATGGTTTTTCACAATATGGGCCATCGACATCATTTGGTCTCTGCCTTTAGCTAAAGCTGGCACGAAGTACATCATCGTTGCAGTTGATTACTTTACCAAATGAGCGAAAGCCAAGCCCCTTGCTACTATAACAACAAAGAAAGTGAACAACTTTGTTGTACGCAACATTATCTGTTGATTTGGTCTCCCACATACCATCATCACTGATAATAGAGCCTAATTCGATATCGAATTTAAATAATTTCTATCAACGATTCCACATCTAGAAGTTCTCTGAGTTGCGCACCCTCAAGTGAATGGACAAGTTGAAGTTATTAATAAAGTTATAAAGTCCATTCTGAAGAAACGATTGAAAAAAGCCGGGGGAAAGTGGGTAGATGAACTTTTATGGCCCTACGGGCATATTGAACAACCCATAAGTCCGCGATAGGCCATACTCCGTTTTCACTTTCTTATGGTTTGGATGCCATTATTCCAGTCGAGTTGGAAGTGCCTTCTCATCGTGTGACATGTTCTGACCCAAAGATAAATGCTATATTACTTGTCGAATCTTTGGAATTATTGGATGAGAAGCGAGAAGAGGCTGATTTGAGGGCAGCCACATACTGAAATCGAGTCACCCGATTGTACAATGCCAAAGTCCGGCGCAGTAACTTTAGATCGATGATTTCTTCCTTGAGAGAATTTACTCGTTCCCTTTACATATGAAACTAATGTGGGAAGGGCCATATGTTATCAAACGAGGACTTAGAGATGACACCTTTAACTTATCAACCATTGATGGTCTCACTTTGCCGAGAGCCTGAAATAGCGAGAATTTTCGTCGCTATTACACATAATGGACCTTATTTATTCATTCATTCTACTTTTCATTTGCAATTTTTCGATGCATTTTGAAATTTGAACTTGAAATAAGGCAACTGACTTTGCCATATTTTCATATTTCAGCAATAAAATGTAATCTCTTCGAGCCAGAGCAGTGATTATTGAAATGCGTCATGCGACCATCATAATGCATGGAGAGCTAAGTTCCATCCTATGGTGGGACTTATTCAAATAGGGAGTGACGGTGATACAATCGGTCACTCACTAAGTGAAACTCGAGCTTAGGAACAAGCCATCACATTAAAGCCAAAAAATGGATTGATACACGATAATCCTCTAATTAACTCCGATTCCCAAAGTGCGAGCAAGAGTATAAACTTAGAAATGCGGGTTTGAAGAGGGTAGATCCGTTCACCTAATGATTTCACCCATGTTTAAACCAAGTCCAAGGAGGATGGACCCATCCATCTAACGACCTTGCTTGTTAACTGAGGGTGGATGTGATCTGACCATCTACGATCCTAACTCTATCGTTCTCAAAGTGCGAACGACATCCTAAAACTCAAAACTAATGTGATCGACCGTCTGTTAACTGACTCCAGATTCCCAGAGTGTGAACTAGGGTATAAACATTAAAATGAGTGTAACCAACCACCTATCGACTAACTATAAATTCATAGTGTGTGAATTGGCGTATAAACACAAACCGGGTGTGAAATGACCACTCGTGAGACAACACCGAGTCCCCGGACAGTGGGCCGGAGTATAAACTAAATTCGATGTGACTGACCACCCATGAATCAATCTAAGTCCCCATAGCGCGGATGAAATTCTAAATATCAAACGGGTGTGACCGACCGCCCATAAAGTAACTTAAGTCCCCGGTGCGCAGACATATCTCTAAACCTTAAGCCGGCGTGACTAACTCCATATGTACAAGTACAGTCCCCAGAGTGTGGATGCAATTACAAATAGATGTGCAAGTGTGATTCGACCACCTGAACTCATCTTGTTTTAGCCTCGTTTCAACAAAGTTAAGCTCGATGTATTAAAGGTGAAAGGCGACTGCTGACCGACCTTTTCAATTTTATCTCCGGGAGTGGGGGATAAACTTAAGTACCAACTACTAATCTAGACATTGCAATATTAGAACTCGACTTAACATTCGGTCTTGACCCGAAGCCGTGGCTTCAGGAATTATCAACTAAACTCAGGTCCGATTCAAACACTAAGGTTTCACAAGTATATTGAATGGAAGCTCAATCACTGAAGCACCTAAGCAAATAAACACAAAATTGTGTTGAAGACAAAATAGAATTTTATTTTAACTATTCCTTGGAAAAGAAGGATAAGTACAAAATTATTCCACAAAATCCTACTAGCAGGAGCCAAACCCGCATCTATACACGACCTACAGGAAACAAAAAGAAATTCCTATATCTCTACCAAAAATGAGGCAAGAAGACATGTCTATACACTACGCCATAAATGGCCTTTTGCAACACAAAAAAATGTTGGCTCAGGCCCAAAAAATGTTGCCATAGGTCTATGGCAACACTTTTAGGGTGATGCAATTTTTGCCGTTGCCTTAGACCTCAAAGGCAACATTTTGACTATCTAAGGCAACATAAGTAATATTGTTGCAATAGAACCCTATTTGGGTCTATGGCAACACCCATATGTATCTGTAGAAACATTCCAAAAATGTTGCTATAGATATTAACTTTCTGAAGTTGTGGGGCCCATATCTTGTGGGGCCCACAATGTGAGGCCCACGACCCAACTGGGTCCATACCTATGGCAACACGAACTACGATGGTTCATAATAGTTTAAGACAATAAATATAATAATAACGCAGATAATAAAAAAGCGGAACACATATAAAACAAAAAGTCTCATATATATAATAACTAATGTCAGTTACAATACATGTGATACAGTACATATGATACAACTACAACTGTCGACACTGGAAGTTATATATACAAGTACATTATTGACAATAATATACATGAGTACATATCATCCTAGATCAGATACACTGACTACTAAAAATGACAACGACTACTCCAAAAGATATGAAATGACTTTATAGCTCTAGCAGCAACCCAAAGCAGGATATCTACAACCTATAATAACTCGGTCTGACCTGAGTATTAAATTCAAAAGAAAATAATACACGGGTCAGTCTAATTCAAACTCAGTTATTAATGCATGGAAGCAATAATAATTAAATAACGAATAGACGGCAGTCAAAATAAATCTCGTCTATCCAATCCTTTAATAAGAAATCGGATAACGGTAAATATAACACGTAACAGTGTTAAACAACAAATCGACAAATTCATAATTTAGAAAAAAGACAGCCTAGACGACAATTAACAACAAAATCTAATTATTAAATAAACAATTAGAAACTCATAATCTAATTATCAAATAGATAACTAGACAACAACAAAAAGGATCAAATCGAAACAAATCAAATTACAATTTCAAAATATTGAATTGGACACACAAAACAATTCAAGTAATTGAAATATCGATCCAAAACGTCAATACTGTGTGGCTGCAGTACACGCTCGCTTATACTGCCTCGCCACTACAATATATAATGCCATCATGACTCCAAATATTAACAGCAAATCGAAACTGCAGAGGTCAAGTCACTGCTATCGTGACTCAACACAACTGCAAACAAAATGAAACTAATGGTGCAACAGGATAGAGGTTCAAGTGCAAATCCACTATCAGAAATGTAGACTGCAATTAAACAGACCCAATTGCTCAAAGAAACTAGAAGCCAGAGAGGCAAACAAGTGGTGGATATGTAAGCAAATGCAGCAACATAGACCAAAGACGCCGAACTAAAATATACACAGTGCAGTAGGACCAAAAGGAATGCTACTGCTTCAATAGTTCTAATGCAACAAAAACCACAACTGCATAATCAAAACCCAAGTGTACCTCAAAACCGAGCAGCATCAAGGACCAGTGTCACCAGGTTATACCCGAGGCAACAATGGTACTTCAGAGGCAATTATGAACAAATGTAGGGGATGCATCTGCGAAACCAATAAAGTGATGGTCAGGTGAAACATATATACAGGGGATGCATCTGCGAAACTGAGCAATGCAAGAATCATACTAAATGAAAATACTGAAGTATGGTGAAGCAACCAAAACCACAGTAACAGTGGATCAAATGAGCAAGGCTGCACAGTGAAACTGCATGCAAATTGAAACAGATAGTGGCAACAACCACTATGAAGTGTATAAGTGCAGACAAACTACATGAGGATTAACTCAATGAAACCACCAAGGCAGTGCACCAGTACTAAGCTTGACTAGAGATGCAACATGGTCAGACATAAAGGCAACTACACTATGCAAATGAACATGAATCATGCCAGTGAACTGAAGTGAAGGCATGGACTGCCACAAAAAAACAGATATCGTTCGACCCAAAACACAATACAGTGAGCACATGACAAAGGCAGAGGTCGAAACAATAAGCAACCCAGTGCCAACCTGCTCAGAGATGCAGATTCCAGTATAAGTGACTCAACAAACAACAACAAAGAACACAAATCAAGACTCGAGGCAAATGAACTAGTGAACATTACAGTTCCATAATCAAGTGAAGATACCAAATACAACATGAATGAACTAGCCTGGCAACATGGAGTCGAACAAGTCAGTAAAAACTCATCGAAGCTAAAAGCAATTGAATTACCAAACTCGAAGTCAGTGATAAAAATCAAGTTAAAATCTGGTAATAACAAAACAAGTTGAAGCCATCAATGAACAAATTAGTGCCAAAGAAATCAACATCGGAAAAATCATTTCGAAACCGAGGCCAACATTATCGCATTTTAAAGTAATCGAAATAGTAGTTTTCACAAAATCAACTTATTTACAACTAGCCAACAGAGAGTCCAAAACAACAGTTAATGGCCGAAGTCAAGAAGAACGACAAGGCCGAAATAAAAAAGAACGACATCAACATCGTCAATTCAAGTAAGCGAAATTATTTGACATGAACAAATCAGAAATCACCAACATCAAACAAAATCAAACTAACTAAACATAGTATTTGAATCAGATGTGAGTGGATAGCACTCACCTTACTCGAAGCGAAGTCGAACTCAATCAATTTCAAAGAGCCGTGAGCAGATCAGAGAAACATGCGATCGACGAAGCAAACGACGTGAATCCTTCATTCGATCGAATGACTAAAGTCAGCATCTTTGAAATTAGGAAAGCCTTAATTTTTGGAGGAACAATCAACGAAAATTGAAGCAGCCATTATTATTAATTTTTTTCGTTTAGGGTTTTTCGAATGAAAATGAATGGAGGGGGTCGGGTTTGTCAAAAGAAACGAAGAGGGAACCGGTTATACCCTTCAACATTTATCACAACACCACAAGTAGTGGTGTTTGGATTGATGGGGTGTCACGTTCTCCAACGTAGGATTTGCCTTGGTAGATTGGCGCGGATCGGTGCGAAAGATATGCAAAGGTCTGCTATAGCAACACTATAAAAAAATGTTACATCAATTACACTTATTTAACTAGAGCAACACATTTTTATGGCTAAGGCAACACCAAAAATTCAACGTTGCAGTAGGACCAAAATTGTATAGCTATCGCAACATTTTACCTGGCAACACCTTGCAAAAATGTTGCAGAAGGCCATCTATGGCGTAGTGATACTCTCATTTTCTTCTTCTTCTACTTCTTCTTCGGCATTGACCCGCTGGAGCTACCGCTTGGGTGCCTCTTCGAACCTTTGCCTTTTGATGGTTGATCTTCGGCCGAGGGAGTTATGATGACCTCTTCCTCCGAACTCACAGGAATTGGAATATTTTCGAATTTAGAGTCGGAGGGATAGGAACACTTCCGATGATAGAAGGCGAGGGAGGCACACCAGTTTCGACAATCGTGCCTCCTAGAGAAATCATTCGCAGAGGGACTAGACCAGGACACCCCATCCCACCTCCAATACCAATAGCCCGCACGGTTGCTTCCATCTCGGCATTGATCTCAGCTATTATCTCTTCTTCATGAATTGTTTGGGCGTCCACGGGAATGCTGCCAGTTGGGCCCGAGGAGCTTACCACAGATGTGCCTCCACTCAAGACAAATGGTAGATCGGCAAAAGGGTCGCTTCGATGACCAAGAAGGTCCTCCATTATCTACTCATCGAAAGTAAAACTGCTCCCCTGTGCTCCATCGTTTGGTGCAGTGGTCATTGTTGTGGTCGCCTCTGTAATAAAGCCTCCTGCTCGTGATGCGGCTCTTGAATTATAGGGGGCACGGCCGATGCAGCTTCTATCGCTAGATTGAGATAAGAGAAAAAGTTTTAGTAACTACTTCAAACAACCCTCCCGACTTTAAGTAAATGTGAGAAATGTTCAGATTACCTTCCTTAGAATTGCTCGCGAGTGGAACTTAAGCAGCTCTAGGGACATGCTCGTGAGCTGGAGACAACTATGGTTGATCGGGATTGTATGCAGGCATCGATTAAGGATCAACCGCGGGACTAGATTCGGGTTGGGTTGGCATAGGAATTTCAGGGCCCACATCATGATGCTCAATGCCAAAACCATCTCCGGCCTCTGAATGCTGAGCACCAAGTCTCTCTTTCTCAAATGTGATAGTGATGTCATGAAGAACTCTTCTCTCATCCTCATTCAGCACTCGGTTCTCTAATTCAAACTCATCGATGGATTCAGTGTGGTGCTCTACTTTTTCATCCTCAACTAAGCGGCACCAGAAATTGTATAAATATGATGGATAATTTTCAAGCCAGCATAGATTTCGATGCTTCAGAACATTGGAATTATATGTAACGACGAGATCTTCGATGTCACCCTCCAACCTTTCCTTAGACTTCCTCACTTCACCCTCAACGCTGGCGTCGGCTTCCTGAACCTTTAGCATTGTCGCATCCCTCTCATACCTGAGCGCCATAGCCTACTCGCATGCTTCTTGAGCAGCCTTATTTGCATCATCTTTCACTTAGACGACTTTTGCAAGTTTGCCTTAAGCTCCTCAAGCTCTTTAAGCACCCCATCCCTTTCGACCATAACTATGGTGGTCCGATATTCCATTTCCTCAACCAGGGGCAAGTGTGCTCACCTTATCTCTTCCATCCTTTGGGTAGCCTCATCAGCTCTTTTGTTAGCCTCTGTCCTTGAATTCCTCGTAGACTCGTTTTCATCATTTAGAACCTGAATTATGCGGTCCTTTTGAGCGATATCAGTTCCTAGTTCTCGATCATCTTTACCCGCTCAAAGGCCACCGTTGAGGCTTTATCAGCGGTCTTCATCCATTCCGGATACTGGCCATAAACATCATGTACATAGTCGTGCATCGTCTTCTCTGCCTCATTGTGGATTCTCTTTAATTGCGGAGGAAAGATGAAGCCATCAAAGCAGACACACGAAAAATCCTTTTCTAACTTAGTGATCCTAATTGCTCCTTCCTCGGTGGGTTCTGTGATGGCTTGTTCAGCAACAACGGGAGCCTGATTTCAGTCCTTCGATGTTATTGCTTAGTTTTGGTTGTTAGAGGAGGTGGTATTTGACTTGAAGGTTCTAGGGGTTGTTACTGGAACTAGAGGGTTGTGTCGGACCAATATGTGGCGGAATGCATCATTGGGAACGACGCCTATACTCCTCTCTCTCTGCCCTTTTCCCTCTCGTAGCGCTCCCTCTCCTGACTGGAATAGCTATGATCACGGTGTTATCGACCTTACGCCTAAGATACTCAGAGTATGAGCTAGACGAGCGGCGCGCAGAACAAAGGCTGCCAAGCATAGATTCCCACCACGACATTTTATCTTTAAAATAAAAGGAGAAAAAAAGTTGGTAACTTCCAAGATGAATATCTTGTGACGAGAAATTGTGTTGTGCCATGAAGTGTATGTATACATGTGCAAACCCCTTGACCAACCGGTTATATCGGCTATACTCGAGGGAATTGACTCACCTATATCTAAAGCGCACTTTAGCCCTTCCAATCCGGTATCTTGTTCGAGCGACACATAATCCGGAATTGGAATGTCTGCAAGCCCTTCGAAGGAATTCTCCATGTCTAAGGGAGGAGCCTCCGAAATTATGACACCGACGGCTGGCAAAGACATGACCACAGATTTCCGTCTCGTTGGCTTTCGAAGCTTATGAGAAATCGCCTTGCCTTTTCTTTTTCCTTTGAATGTCGAGGACTATCCGGGGCCTGGCTACAAGTTAAATCTTCGGTGGGCATGTCCACTTCACCACCTTGCTCAACGATTACAATTTCGGGTGTTTTACGCTTAGCTCGTCTTTTTGGAGCTGCCTTAAGAGATCCTTCAAGCCCAATGATCTGATCATTGTTAATTAGCCCAACGGCCCTCAAATTTTCAATTACATGCACCGCTTTTATCTCTCTAACATCGCCCAGAACCTCTGGAAGAATTCGCACTATTTCCTTAAATTAAGCACCTTCAGGTCATTAAATTGAAGCTATAAAAGAAAGAAAATGCTAGACTCAACATCGATTACAATTATCCCATTAGTCTCTAGAGAAATTGCGGCACTTTAATCTGACTAGCCACCGTATAGCGAATCCTGGCGGGCGCCGAACATAGAACCACTCGATTTTGAAGTAGCTAGATTTGGTCTAAGTTCCAATCACAATTTTACAGTTTCTAGCTCCCTCTAAGAATGTGAAAGAGGGATTATCTCCCCAACTCTTTACATTGAACAAGAATCTGACTTCCTCTAGAGTCAGGGTTAAAAAGGTGCTCCATGAAGATGATGAGTAGGCTGTTCAGCAAAGCATACCCGTTCGAATGCTACTGTGATGGGGCAATCCCCAAATGAGATAATACCTACCGAATATATTGATTGAGTGGTGGAAACGACTCGGCTGTGTAGGAAAATCGATTCATAGCAGTGTATCCTTCCAGAGGAGTATGTGGCCTGTCGTTCGGCACTGGTGACAGGACATCGTCCAACAATAGTCCATGCTTCTAACAGATTCTCCCCAACATATCTTTGGAAACATTGGACTGAACGGAATCTTATGGATTCCCAATAAAGGCTGCTCTTGGTAACTTGTCCGAAGCTGGACTTATGACTCGACCACAATGGCCGACGTCTCTATTATCGGAAGAGGTGGACTTTGAGCCTCGTGTTGTTGTGAACTCCTGGGTTCCACAGTTAATCAGTTTATCAAAAACCATCTTAAGTGATAGTAATCCCATGTGTTCCCCAGTGTGAAATGCAATAATGTGTTGTGCAGTTTAGTGTTGGGGGTACTTAAAAAGATTCTGCAGATATTCACAAAGTGTTCGAATGACAAGACTTCAAAATTCAACCGGCGTAACCATAATCGCTGACCGTCATGACCGTGCCATCGAGGCTTTAGTGATCGATTCGATCAAAGTTGAGATTCGTAGAATGTTTTTCAAGTTATAGTTCCATCGACGAGCTTTTAAGGGTAGCCAAATATGCAGATGATTAAGTCCATTTATGCAAGGCAGAAGCTCATCGGAGTCAGATGTTCGAATATGCAAAGATTTTCATCTCCATCAAGTTCAAACTTAGATCGATCTCCAAATGTACAGCTCGCATCGATGAGAGGAAGAAGTAGTTCATGTCGGTCGCCTATGCATCAATTCGTATCGATCAAAAACCCCGAGTTTGTATCCATCACTTTATAGAGTTTCGTATCGATCACCTTTGTGTCACTTCGTATCGACCCAAACGTTGGAAAATAATCGATATGAAACGACATTAATCCAGGAGCAAAACGAATCCGATCCTCAAAAACCTCGGCTACTGGTCGGTATGAATCATCCTTAGTGGAACCATATGAACACACTATACACCCTCTTCTCCCATCGATGTGAGTTCAAAGCCATCCAACCCTTCCATAAACTCTTTCGTATCACTCTTCCTTTCTTCTTCCCTAAACTGCTCAAACACCATTGCAGTTTTCGTCAACCTTACTCCGGCCATCCACGACCACGCATCACCAAAATCAGTCACAAAGGCATATCATATGGCATAAGAATTGGAGTCCCATCGTTATAAGTCGATTATTATAGGTTAATTACCTAACTAGAGCGAGCGGTTCAAGGAATTATTGGGTTGATTGGCTCGAAGATGAGGGTTTTATTTTCTCAAACAATTGAGTGGCATGAAGGTAGAGAGTAAGGGCTAAGTTTGATTCGAAAGCAAAGGCAATGTGGGTTCTTTCAGCTCGGAGCGATATGGAAGGAAGAAAATTGAGCAACTAACCAGAAAAAATTCTAAGTACCTGTAAGGAAACAACCATTCTTCTCCCAGTCAGGTGACCGGTTATAGCTAGTTTATTCCAGTAAATATGAAGAAGAACCATTCGTAACCATTCAATATCGCTTCAAAGCAATGCTATGCAAACCCATTCGTATCCAGTGACTAGTTGAGGCACTTTCAACGTCTTTGATACAAAAATTAACTCTTATCCATCACGCAACCGAGACGAAGCAAATGCGAATCAGATCTCTTGTATCCCTCGGTTTATCTATACAAAATGCAGAAACTTAGTTGAGTTATTTGTATCCAATGAGTACACATTGACATGAATTGCTATATTCATATCCATCTAATGCAATACCTGTTCGTATCCACTGGGTCCTATCAATACGAACGCTACCACCAGGTGCAGTTTTGCCTATTCAACTCCATCGATGCGAAGTGCCAGTTTTGTATCCCTCTATTCAAAGTCCCTAGGAATCTATCCATCGATACAAATTGCATTGAGACTCTAACCAAACTCGTGTCGATCTCCATCAATACAAAAGTAGTTATTCAACTTTTCACATCGGTCCAGGAGAGGATTGTTATGAAGAGACACTTCGAAACAACCATCGCGCATTGTTACAACTCGAATTTCACATCGATTCAGGAGAGGATCGATATGGGGTTTGATACAAGAAAATTGACAATGCATGTGAACATGTAAATGAGAACAGAAGTCAAGTTAACATATGTGCATGTATGACATACCCACATTTAATTTCCAAAATTCATAGGAATTGAATGCTCACTTGATGGCAATTATGACCTTGAACAATAGTTTGCTATCACACAACACTCAGTTACAAAAGTGCACAGTACAACAGTTGACAATCAATAATTCAGTATATATATTACTGGAGATCAACCAAAGGTTACATTTTTGACGAAAAGACAACAGCTATTCGACGAATCGGAAAGAAATTTTTTAAAATAGAGATTACAGATTTTCAAAGTGCGTTATGTTCTCACAAGACGTGCTTTAGGGGGCAAATGTTATCCCGCCTTTTGGCAAGGCCGTGACGCCAAGGAGTTGACTAGAAAACAAGGAAATTTTTTCCCAAACACCGATTATCTACAAGGTTCACTGTGGATGCTGAAAAAATTTTCTTGAGTCTAGGTCGAGCTACAATCGATATGAAATGACAAGAAAAACTATGAAGGGAAACATTCCAAATTTCAATTCAATCGGAGTTCGTATGCTCTAGATATAGCCCTATCAAGATTCACTTAGAAAAATCTACAATTCGTGTCCAACACTGGTTCGTATCCATAGAGAAAGCGTTGAGTCCGTACCCATCAGAGTCAGCTACCACCTCCTCCATGTCCACTTCATTCGTATCCATCAGGGGCCTTCACTTCGTTTCCATTCATATTGTAACCGAAGCCAAGCCATAATCTCATTCGCACCCAAGGGAAGCCTTACATTCCTACCCATCTAGGATACAATTCTTCGTATCCATCGGGTTTACCTTTTTCGTATCCCACAACGACCGTTGTCTCATACCGTTTTAACTTCCATGCACATCGTATCGACTTGCCACACATCAATACGAAGTTCAACATCAGGTACCGAAACGAAGCATACTACACTCCCTCGATATGAAAGGCGATGTACAAGATCGATACGAAAAGGAAATGCCCAGGTCGATACGAACAAGACATAGAAAAGTGGAAGATGCAGTCATTCGACATGGAAGTGGATCGATCCTGGGATATCGCTCCACGTCATCCTGATCGATACGAATGGTATGGATACGAATGGAGTGACACGAACAAGAGCGTTACGAATTCGACAACACACTGTACATACAAAATTGCATCAATCATATCTCACCATCTACAAGTTCAAATGCGACCAAATTTTCATAGAAGCTTGCATATGACCTCAAGAATGCCCATGATCAGTCTCAACCCAAAATGACCATTTTTTGATCGATACTAATTGCATACGCAACGATCATGGATCGATCCAAAATCACCTGAACTCATTCCCGTGGGCCCACCCACGTGAGTGAAGTAGTCCGCCAAGATCCGGGTGAGATATTTGCTGCCTACGCCTATAAATAGTGACCCTGGACATATAGAGAAGGGGCTTTTTGGCATCTCTATGTTGATAATCTATCGAAATCATCACTATACTTTAGTTGTACTATTGTAATCCCTTGTAATCAGCGAGTAAAATCCAATAAACATCAATCATTTCATAGTGGATGTAGGAAATACATCGAACCACTCTAAATTTGTGTGTTTCTGCATTTTTTCTTATCTGTTGATTGGTGTGTTTGTTAGATCTACCTCATTTTGCATTTACTTTCTTCATTTTATCTCTTCAAACACATCCAAAAAGTATTGCGCTCAAATTGGTAAAAACAAATATATATATATATATATATATATATATATATATATATATATATATCTATGTATGTATGTATGTATTGGGTATTATCACCTCTTAGATTTTGCAACCATATACCATCATCTTATCTTATCACATCTTAGCTTTAATTAATAATTAAACTTATATATATATATATATAATGATGTGAAATTTCATAGTTTTGAAACAATATATACATATATATAGTGGTGTGACAACTCATAATTTCTAATTACTTAAAATTCCAGTGGCTACAACATTCTAGCTGACCACTTTTTCTAATTTCGACCAAAGCAATGTCAAAATACCCAATCTTTGCAAAATAATTTTTCATCCAGAAGTTCAAGTCTAAAAATTACCCTTCATCTTTTGATCATAACTTCTTCAAAACAAATCGAAAATAAATAATTCTTTTATTGAAATGATAATTGAATGAAATTTCTACGACTTTCTTTTCGATACTTTTTCATATTTTGTGAGTTTGTGGTCCAAAAACCAGTGGGAAAATGACCTAATTTTGGGCTCATTTTCGACAAATCGATGATAACCCTAAGCTCCTCTACCTTCAAACAACTACTCCCATCCACCCCCACACCTTTGGCAAAGCCTACATACATATGGTTCAAGCCCATTTTAAGGGTTGCTAGCACTTAAAGCCTTCATTCTTCAAAGCTAAGGACTCGTTAGCAATTTAGCTTAAGTTTGGGTAGCTTTTGCAGAAGCTTGGTGAGTAAACTACTTTTTTTTGAATAAAAATGGTAACTTTATTTATGTCACTATATATAGTGATTATATAGTGTCGAAGTTGAGCTATAATAATGTGGTTTGATTATTATTTAGATGATTGATTTTAGTTTGATTTGGTTATGGAAATCGATGTTGTATTATGGAGTTAGTAAGCATGTATATATGGACGTATACAAGCAATCTATGATGAATATGGTTGGTGTTAGTAATACGTGAATTGTAAAACATGAGCTATAACATGAGGTTGGTAAACAAAATAAACTACTTTGTGTAATTGTGACGGTTATGAGATCCGGTTGGAATCGATGTTTGTTTTCGAAGTTTAAAGTTTTGAAATGGATTAAAGTTTACAACTTTAGTTAGAAAGTTTTTTTTCAAAAAAACTTTCTAAAATATGTTTCAAATCATGAAAAAGTAAGGGATTCTGAAGAGCTTCGCGAAGAATATGCTAGAGCGAACTGTGCCCATAGCTATAGTCGCTATGGATGCAGTTCGACAAAGGTTTGAATTTCTATTAAATTTGTTTCACTTTGAAATTAGTTTACTAAGTTTTTAAAACTTAATTTTTTTTGGCAAGGCCAGCCGGTTTTATAGTGGACCGTCCACTTTTTATTACGAATGTAATAAAAGCTTGAGATATAGGAGTAAGGTAAAAAACACCTTAACTGCTAAAAAAAGGAAAATAGAGCACTGGAGTGTGACAAACATGCAATAGCCACAAAATATATGCCTAGACTATGTCTCCTCCGGAGAGGTAGAAGCTCCAACATCGACAATCACTGGGAAGAAACTAAAAGGACATTCCCAAAAAGACCAGAAAAGGGGCGAAAAAGGGTAGCAAGACAAGGATCAAAAACCCCAGCATCAGATGAGTAAATAAAAGAACGATCCCAAGTAGTATCAGCAAACAAGTCAGTATTCAATGTCGCATACGGACCATCCGAATCGAGAACTATGGAGCCATCAGAAGACCTGTAATAAAGGCATCTAAGGTCCAATTGATCATCCGAAACAAATCGAAAGTAGGAGTCATCCAAGTGGTTCAATCGCATATCAGAAATGTGATCAATCCAAATCTCTCGGACTCCTCCCAAATTACTGGCAAACGAGGCGGAATAGGATCCGAAACAACAACAGGAACCATAGAAACATCACAAGGAGTCACAGACGAAGAAGGGGAAGCAGGGCGAGCAACAGAACATAGGGCAGATCCGGGATAGATAAAGGAGCCGTAGGAGGAGGAGCAACCTGAGAAGAAGCCTTAGGAACCCATTTCCTGAGCGGAGGCCTAGGAAGAGGGATCTTAGGAGCAGCCGCGGTAACAACAGAATGCGAGCAGGCGATAGCCAGGTGGCCAAAGGAGTGACAGGAGGAACAAATATCTAAAACCCATTCGTAGCGAACATGGACTTTCACTACACGTCCAACAGCTAGCTGAACAGGAATAGAGGAAGGGAGGGACTTAAAAGAGGAAATCTCAATCAGAGACTTAGCGAACATCAATTTTTCACGCGCGACCATATTAGAGTCAAAACATTTTAATTTACCTACGTTACAAACTAGCCAATTCAAACCAAGTAAAGGTTGAAGAGCTGAGGGAATATGCGAAAAGTAAACCCATACGGGGATAGAAAGAACTTGCTCACGAGCATTAGCAATCGTAGAGGACCAAGGAGTAACAATAAAAGGTTGCCCACCAAAAACAGAAGGCTCAGCCTCAAGAACATGACAGTGATCATCAATGGAGGAGAACAAAAGGAAATACATGGAGTCAACCAGCCTAACATGAAGATCGCCACAAAGCCGCCAAGCCCTACGACAAACTGAAGACGCATCATGTAGGCGGTGAGAAGGGTCTTAAAAGAATCCAACCAAATACTCTGACCAATAATCCACACCGTCTTGCATAACAATAGAAGGAGGGATCATCACTCCATTTTCCTCAACAATTTCAAATTCAATCGGGTTGTAATCTCCCGCATTACGGGTCAGAGATGAAAAAAGAGAAGACCAAGATTTCGAACAAGCTAAGGAAGGAGTAGCAGGACCGGGAAGCTCCACGTCATTGGGTTTATCAGCAGAGGCATCTTGGTTAGATTCATCAGAACTGTTATCAATGAGAATAGGAGCACAATTCTCAGAGGTAATTAGTCGAACACCAATGGAGCATCGTGCAATGCTCGAACAATCTGTAGCAGCATCAAGTAACTCACGGCCAGACAAACCAATCTCCACCCCAACTACACCAGAGACAACAAACTCAGACACACAACGAGGCATACCACCTAAATTAGGCTGACAAACATCACTAGCCAAAGGAGTCGAGACCACAGATCGTAGGCATGAGCTAACTACAGCAGCGTGGGAAGATGATAATGCGGGCGGGGGGAAAATCAAAATCAGAAAGTATGGAAGGCATCGGACGAGACGGCGCTGAAGGAAAGCCCTTAAAACTTCTTCCAGATCTGGTGGATGAAGGCAAGGGGAAGGAGCATTGGGGAGGAGGGGAAGAAGAGGCGAAACGGGCATGAAGGGGACGGAAAAGAGGGCAGGAGGAGGCCGGAAGCGAAAGGAAGCTAATAGCAAGATGAACGGAGCAAATCAATTACAGACGAGGACGCCGTTATATATTCAAAAATTTGTTAAAACTTAATTAGTAACATTAAAAAGTAATTAAGTTGTAATATAAATAATTAATTGATTAACTGGTAAATTAAAAGGTAATTAGCACCTAATTGGTAATTAGGAAGGTGATCAGAGGTTAATCATCACTTAAGTTAAGTTAATGACTATTGATCGGTTTATAAAATTTTAATTTATGATTAATGGGGTTAAGAATTAGTTAAATGGTCAATAATTATTTAATTAAGATTAATGGTTAATGTAACAACCCTAGTTATGGATATTACTAGTAAATATTCAATTATAAGGGTAGTTATGATTTAACATTGTGAACTAAAATAAATTGAAGATTTTTCTAATTTTTGTATTAAATAAAAAATGGATTTTAAACATAAAATGTGAAAATAAAGTTTAGAAACTTTATTTTTCGTTGTTGTGATAAAAATGAATGAAATATGGTTTCAATTTAGAGAAATGCAATAATTTTAATAATTATTGCCAAATGTTTCTTTTATTGATTTTAAAAGAATCATTTGTTTTGAAATGTGTTTATTATAAATAAAAAGATGAAATTGGGTTTAAAAATAAGTTTTGTTTATAAAAATGATGGAAAATGGTTGGTTGCATTTTGTTATATAAGAAAATTAATTTTGTAAAATTTTTGGAGTTAAAAATAGCATTTTATGTATATATTTGTGTAAATTGGGTTTTATTTTAAAAATAAAAGTTTTAACAATAAAAATATTTTTTATAACTAAATTATCTTTTTATCGGTTATAAAATGTTTTATTAGACATGGAAATGTGTTTGTTTGATTTATTGTGTTGAAAATCTTGATTAAATATGTTATTCTGATTAATTACGTAAGAGTATTAGTGTTAATTAAATTTTTCTTAGGCAAGTCTAATTGGTTTTTTTCCTAATTGGGTCAAGCCCATTACTATAACTTGAGAAAATAGGCATCTTCTTCTCAAAATTATGTAGGTACAGTACATGTTCCTTAAACTATAAAATAGAAAGAATAAATAAAAATTGAGAAAGTTATCTCCTCATCTAAACCCTAAGCCTAAATCCCCAATAAATCCACTTATTTGCGGATAATAATCAAAAATAAGCTACTTTCCATAGGTAATCAACTCCCAAACATAGATTAAATCATCAAGTTTTATTTTGATATTTTTTGCTTGTCTAAGCTTTGTTTTTCTTCTTTGGATGTCTTTGTTCTTCTACTTTATAGGTTGTTGAAGAAAAATTCCAACCCAAAGCATGCAACTTTCTTAAGTTAATTCAAGTTTTCCCTTCGATTTGCAAAGGTGAGTGATAAACTCACAATTTCTAGCTAAAGCAAAGCTTCAAAAACCAAAATTTGAGCTTTTGTAATCATTTTTTTTGTTGATAGTTTTCTTTCTGTGAATTTAATTTGGGTAGCGTACTTTCATGCTTATAACTTTTGATTCTGGCAACAAAATGCTGCATGATTTCTTGCATTTGGTAGCTTGCATTTTGAGATTTATTTATGAAAATTTTGGTTGAAAAATATTGTCATTTGAATGTTCATATCGCGGTAGAAAATCAACTTGAAAGCAGATTTTCACCTATAGAAATTGTGTTTTCTGGGTTGTTGCAAACATCGCCTGAGTCCATGTTTAAGACAGCATAATTCTTTCATTTCTTGTTGAAATTGCGTGATTCTTTTTTGTTTGAAAGATAAAGGTTTTTACTATAACAATACCAAATTTCAAGTCATTTAGATCTTTGTAGCTTATAGAAATATGCTGCCGATCCGAAGCATGTTTTTTCCCAGATTTTTTCAATGGAAACACTGTCTGGGTTCAACTTTGAGACGTCATAACTTTCTCATACTTTATCCAAATTGCATGATTTTTTTTCTTTGAAAGATAAAGTTTTCTACTATACACCTGCAAATGTTGAGCTCAATTCAATGGAGTTTGTGCTTTGTTTTACGCCTGGAAGTTGAACCAAGAATGGATTTTCAAGCCTGACCACATGTTTATTGAACTGTTGCAAACAACGCCTGAGTCCATATTTAAGATAGTGTAACTTTTCCATTTGCATTCGGAATTCGTTTATTCTTTTTCTGTTTGAAAGCTGATGTTTTCTATTATAGGCATATCAATTTTTAGCTTCATTTTTCATAATTTGGTTCTCTGTTGCATGCCTAGAACTTGAAACCTAGATGGTTTTCAGGCCTATACATTTTGGTTTTTTTTTCAACTGTTGCAAACATGGCCTGAGTCCATGTTTGAGACAGTATAACTTTTTCATTTTCAATCGGAATTCGTCGATTCTTTTTTCATTTGGAAGTTGAAGTTCTTCTACTTGAGCACACTAATTTTTAGTTCAATCAAAGGCCAGTCGACCATCTTTTTTATGTATAAAATTTGTACCTAGAGAAGATTTTAGACCTGGGTATTATTTTGTCTAAATGTTTTTATGTTCTTTTTCCATCCGACTTTTGACTTTTACTTCATGTTTTAGTGATATTTCTAAATGATTTGAGGGCTATGATGCTTATCAATAGGATAGCCAAGTTTTGATGAAATTGAAATTCAAATTTGAATTGAATTTGAATGACGGTTTTGAGCGAGTTCTTTGATTTTGACCGCAGATTTTTCCAACAATTTGAAATAATTTTCGAAATAAATTGGCATTTAAAATATTATTATGTAATATTTTTAAATTATTTTAAGCTATAAAATCTATATATTCTCTATAATAAGGTAATTTTCAAATATTATCTTCAAAATTGATTTTGGAAAATGGTTTTAAAAGCTATTTTTCTCAAATAAATCATTTTATATATAAAATACACATTTATGTACTATTCAAGCAAATGACAAGAAAAATTAAATGGTTTAGCAAAACATGTGGTATGGAACCTATGCGTTTAGCTTAACGGTTATTCCTGACTTGTTCGTTTGATTGTTTTGACCTTCTGGTCGAGTTTATCGATGAGATGAGGTAAACTTTTTACTGCTTTGATTGTGAAATTTACTAGTAAACCATTTAATGCGAACGTGTGGTACGGGACACACGTTGATGTTGTTCGGGTTCCTATCCGAGGGTTTGTGACACATTTGTCATTGCAGCGTATTGTTAGTACTGGACCTTTGGGTCATTGCCATTACGGTGTATTTGTCCATGAGACGTTTGCCATTGCGGCGTATTTGCCATTGCGGCGCATGCGACATTATGGCGTATTTGTCATTATGATGTATTTGCCTTTGGGCGTGGTACCATATTTGAGATCAGTACTTTACAGGCTTCGGCCAAAAGGAAATGCAAATTTTAAGATGTTTTCATTGATTTCCCGAGTGTATCGCCTTTTCATGGTTGGCCATTCGTATGATTTTATATCTATATATATGGCGAGTACCTTATGGGAATATGAGTTGCTTATACAGCGTTATTTAAGATTTTCCTTTTGGTATTATTATTGAGATTTGCCTATTGGCGTTATTACTGAAATTTGCTGGCATTTATTTGGGATTATATTCTCATATGTTGGAGAGTTATATTTGATTTCCTTATGGCGTATTTTTGAGACGATGATTTCTTTGAGATTTCTTTGAGTTTGCTAATATGGAGGGTTTTGAGATTTCTCCTTTTTAGGAGTTATATTTTCCCTAAACCACCATTGACGATTTGTGATATGCCGACGATATGATGCTTGCTATATTTAGCGTTTTTATGGATTGTTTTATCTCTTTTAAGATCATATGTTTGTGTAAGTTATATCATCTCATCACTTAAAGTAACCATACCATACTTATACTCATGCTTATATTCAGTATTGTTCCTTCTTGTTTAAGAAGAACAATTTATTCTTGTGCATTATTACTGCTTGTCCTCTTAAATTGATATGTTTAGCTAGACTGACCCATGTATTTTGTACCCGAGTCAGACCGAGGTGTTTCAGGTTAGGTGCCCTTTTGGACTTAGCCTATTCTACTTCTGCACGGACTGTTCTGCATCCCTTTTTGTTGTCGTCCTTTTTTCCCACTTTGATATGTATATTTTTTTTTGATTCATGTATATTGCTGTAGTCATACCACATATTTGATGTATCATTTTGTATACTCTGTGATGTATCTGTATATGTGTATATATCTGTTTTTCTGTTGTTCTATGATGTATTTTGCATTTGAGTTGTTGTATTTTGTTCTGATAGATCCTATAGCCACCTGTAGCTTTGTATTAAGTTTTTAATGGATATATCGATCCACTTGAATTAGCAAAAAAATATAGACCATTAATCTACGTGTTCAATAGAAATTTAGGACAAGGCTATAGATGGTCGCTCCTAACCAACCATATTCTCCGCATTAGCACACAGTGTTACCTAGTAATACTCTTTGTTAATGTGGGTCTTAGGGTGGGACATCACAGCTTATTAATTGTTTATTTAATTAGTGGGTTATTTGATTAATATTTAATTAATTAGGGTTTAATTCTTAAATAAATTGATTTAACCTTAACCAAGTTGCATTAGGAAGTTAATTAGTACATCATGTTCATTAAACCTAAACAGTTTAATTATGATTTAATCTTGATTTAAATTGGATTAGTTAAGATTTAGTCAGGGTTCAAGCAAATTACATATACGTTCAATTTTACAAAGGTGATTTTAAACTAAACAGAATGTGTTTCAATCAATTTTCTTTTTCAAAGTAATTCGATTCCATGTCAAATGATCTCTTGTCCCGACCCTTAAGTAACCCAAATGATTAGGAGAATTAAATGACATTCGTTAGCAGAACAAAACACCATTCTGCTATTGCGTAAGTGATTTGATTGTGTGGATATGTGTTTCCCAGGGAATTGACCGAGCAACTTAGTGCTCAGGCTCTCCATCGTTCGGTATCAATGAGCGCTCGGCATGTTAAGATCGTTCGATACGAACGCATTGTTTGGCATCAATGGGCGTCCGGCATGGGATAGCGTCCGGCATCTAGGAGCATTTGAGAAATGCTCGGTATTGAATACCATTTGTCCAAAGGACGCTCGACATAAGATCGTTCTACGACCAAAGAATTGTTCGGCCTCATATCGTTCAGCCTAGCCATAGTTCGGCCTAGCCATCGTTCGGCCAAGACATTGGTCCGGCTTCTAGTTTCGTTCGGCACAAGTGCTCCCTGCGGTAGTTAGTATGTTCGGCCTCATCTTGTTCGGCTAAAGGAGAACGTTCGGCTAAAGGAGATCGTTCGGCTAAAGGAGAACTTCGGCTAAAGGAGAACGTTCGGCTAAAGGAGATCGTTCGGCTAAAGGAGATCGTTCGGCTAAAGAGATCGTTCGGCCTCTGTGGTTCGGCGCATAGAGACCACTCCGTTTGGGTCAAGTTATTTAGCTGCTAGGCCCATCAGGGAAGTCCAACCCACCTTCGTCTATAAATAGAGGGGCAGGGGCATAGAAAAAAGGGAGGAGATTTTAGAGAACACTGGGGAGGCTCTGCCATTTTCAAGACTCATTCCAGACTTATTTCTTTTACTTTGCAATTGTATTTTAGTAACTAAAAATGGATTGTATCTGTAATCACCCATCAAGGAAATCAATGGAAATCAACTTCAAAGTGGATGTAGGCAGTTACGCCGAACCACTATAAATTTGGTGTCTTGTTCTCCGCATTTAAATTTACACTCTATTCTCTGTTTTAATTTACTTTCTTCATTAATCTCTCTACACAATCTTTCTAAGGGTGTTAGTGACCAATTTTGGTGCTAAAAATATGTGTTAAGCCGAATAAGTCCCCGTTCTGCTATACATTGATTGAATTGTTTGGACATCTATTTAGCAGGATAAATCACCATGTTGTTGTTAAGTTATTTGGACTTGTATATGCCAACTAGTTATATTGACGTGATATTCCCTGATTGGATATGAACTGTATTTACATATATGGTACCTTACGTAAATAATTGTTAAGTGACTTGGGAACCGAATTGAAATTGAATGGTAACTTAAACTAGTACAATTGGGATCGCTAAACCTCATTTTGAATTTGTAAAGTGTGCTTGGGATTAACTTAATTTCTTTAATCAATTTAGAGTTTAAAGTTTATAAATGATTTCTAAGTTATGCTATTATGTTGTAAATTTATTTTTAAGTAATAACTTGTTTATAAAAAGGGTTTTTACTAAAGGGTTACTTTAACTTTTACAAATGACGTTTTGTAAATGATATTTATAAAGGAGTATAGAAAGGTTTACATAAAGCGTTTTGAAAAATAGGAAAAAGGTTTATAAATCATTTCAGAGATTTAGAAAGAGGTTTATCAATTAACTTAATGGTTTATAAAAGTGTGTTATAACTTTATTTTGAAAGTTATAAGTTGATTGAAATATGCGAAGAGCGCGCACACACATACATATACATGCATACAAACAAATACATACATATATATAGACGCATGCGGGTATAACTGTGCATACCGATTAAAAATATAAATATATATAGCATAATATAATATGATATTTGTATTATTTATAATTAGGACAACCAGTTTTTTGTAGTGTATTAAGTCATAGGACTAGGAGGTTGAAATGGAAAAGAGATAGTAACTCCAAAATTAATAGGGCAATAAATATGCAGTTAATAGGGAGTTACTGAACCAAATAAGGAAATAAATATGAATAATGAGACTGATAAAGGTGTTTAACATGACATTTATGGGGAAATAAAATAGGAATAAAAGGTTGAATTAGAATGAATAAATAAATTTCATTAGTGATTGTCCAATTTGAATAATAATGACCTTTTAGTAAGGAAAAATGATTTTTATGGGACTACGAGGGAAGTTGAGAATATAGGTTATAAGCATACAAAATAGAAATTAAATGCTAGGAGTAAGTATAATTTTCATAGTAGGATATTCTGTAGCCTTAATAATACGTTTAGGAATAGCGTGAATTAGTGGGACTAACCCAAAATTTTCGCATATAATGATTAGTTTGGTTTGGTAAGGGTAGAGATGCAAGTTCAGTAGAGTTACATAATAGAAGTTTGCCCTTCACTTAGAGACTACTAGTAGTTGTGTATACTTACTACTGATGTGGAACATCACTAACTATAGGACCTTGGGGATACGTTTGTGTATAGATGGGGACAATATACCAAGGGTTCGCTTTTGATTTGAAGTATTAAATGACTTGGTACCATTAGGGATGTCATGGAATTTACTTTGAGGTGGAACGTATTAAATGGTTATTGGGTCTGACTCTTGACCTATTTAAGGAATCTTGATTAACCTACTACAGTACCTAATAGGGAAATGGGCCTGCTTCAATCCTAACTAGATGTATTAACTAAATAGAATGAGCATTTTCCTTGAGGTATATTAAGTTAGTTTAAATGGGATTTCGGTTGTGGGAGGTCGGATGCTATGTCAGTATTGTTGTTGTACAAGTATTTAGTAGTAGGTCTGCCTTATAGGCTACAACCACCAACAGTCCTGAGTGGTCGTTAGCAAAGACTTGGGTTATGCCTTAACGAATTTCACTTCTACTAGTGTAGAATCTGCATAGGATACGCACAGAACTCACAATTTAATTAGTTAGTTATTTGTTTATCGGAGGTGGGCTTGTTAACCCTTAGATAAGTCTTTGAGATGCGTTAGTAATACAAAAATTAAATTATAAAGCCGTATCTAGGGGTCATCGGTCCCTATAGCTAGAATCAATTAACTAGCGATTAAGTTACGAAAGGCCCGCTTGGGGGGTTGAGGTATTAAATGGTCGATGGCTTTGTCTCTTCTTTATATGAGAAGTACTAAGCCGTCAAGGTTTTCTTTTGGGTTGTACAACATTTTGATATACATGTATATAGGCATACACACACACATTTATAGGTATAAGTGGATGGAATTACATGGAACAGCCGTGAATAATGGACATAGCACTAAATAGAAATCAGTCCATATAAATTATTGTTTGGGACAAAGTACGTAATTTTATAGTCAACAGAATGTTGCTCTGACCTGGTCCTCGTTACAACCAACATTAAAGATTTAAAGTGACAGGCTACTGGTGCATGACGGGAACTGTAGATGGTGAACTCTTCTCACTCATGCTCGACGTTGGCAAGGCAATTAGGTACTAAAAGAATAATATTGATACCAATGTAGTAGCCTTGGTCAGCAAATATGTTCTATTATATTCTCTATTCTGTTACGAGTTTACGTATATGGTTGTATAATATATTTATGTTTATTAGAGGTTACCAAAACTAACAATCCATATCCTAGAAGTGGAAGATATTTTTCTCTTTATAAATACCAAACCTTTCACATATGTTCTAGTTTTTTAATTACACTTCCCTTCTTCATTTCATGGCCGACCACTCCATGCTTATTCCCCTCATAGCCGAACACATTTTTCACCAAAACAACCTCAAATAAAATTACAACAAAGTGGTTAGTTTGATTCTAGCAATATCGAATGGTTCTTCAAGCAATCTAAGAGATTACCCAAGAATTAGGGTGTCAAAAGGGCAAGAACTATTTAGGTTTGATTTTCATATCAAATATTTACATATGTCAACTAACCCTATATGTGTGTGTGTGTATTGCCAATTATACAAAATTTTATTTAGTAATTAAGACTTAAATTTGAATTTGTTAATTTAAATTATAAAATAAAATTGTGAGTGAATAGTATTATATATATATATATATGTATGTATGTATTTACAGTATTATAATTGACCAATATATTTTAAATAATATTAAATTAATACTGAAATATAATATATAATTACATTTACCTGTATGATTTTATTAAAATGATAGGACGAAGATATTATTATACTTAAACTAAATATTATAAATATATGTATACACACGCACATAAACATATATATTAAATCCATATGTTTATATCTGTATTTTCTACTTAGTCAACCATTTTAAATATATATCTAATTTTAATTACATATATTATTTTTGGAGTTATATACATAAATAATAAATAAAATGGAAATATATATATGTACGGTACTATTAGTATGTGTACAAATCGCAAACTTATATTATAGTATATTTATACATTTGTATATACTTAGGCATTCATATCCCCGATATGTGCATGATTTTACCATACATATATGTAAGTATAATATATATGTATATAAAATAGTTATAAATCTCAATCTTTATATGTGTATATGTAATTAAATACATTTTCACATATTATTATGTTATCATGTCATATATATGTATTCTTTTGCAATTTATACCTTACACGTCCATGTGGACATTCTCATATCCAATGGCGATTTAAAACCTCCTAATTAATTACACACTTGTCATATTTATGATCTATTAATCTATACCCCATAAATAACAATATGACTTTTCATATACTTAATTGATACAACATAAATCATCTAACTAAATACACACACTTATATATGTATATATCTGTGTATATATGTATGTATGTATATATACGTGCACACATATGTTTGTGTATTTATGTTTATCACACTTGTAATATATTTTAAGTACGATGTATATTTTATGTTATCATGTTATTTATAAATATATATGATATATTCAAAATAAATATTAAATAAACTTAATTAATATGATTGATTATGTAATTACAAAATATTTAAACAAATATGATTTATTTCAACATATATAGATTGGATCTAATGCTAGTTAATAGATTTTATATTCCCATTAAGATCCAAGTAAGGAAAACATATGAAATTTACCTATTTCACCCGCTTTCAGAGGGGCTAGTTTCGTTATTGGCATTAAAGCCCATTTGGTCCATGCATTCTAATTAGGCATGATTTGGAGGAAGAGATAGTGAATAATCACCTTCCCTTCAAGAAGAGATATCGAAATAGAATTGTATAAAATATTAGTGGATACTTAATAAGGAATAAGAAATATGATTTTTTTATAGTGTATTTTTGTAAAAAGTTGACCTTTATATGATCGACTTCTCCTAGTTTTAGATACTTGAACTAAAACTATAGATTGTAAATTAGTTACAATAGAAGAAACAGAAAGCTCACTATAAAAGGTTTGATAGAGCTTTGTGTTCCACATATAGCTATGTTAGGAGTGTAAGTAGCGGGATCACACCACATAATGCCACCAAATGCATGCATTGGGTTTTGAATGTTACCTTTATCGCTACGAAACTTTATTTATTTAATAATGGCCATTTTGGTTTTAACCAAAAATAGACATTGCTTCTTTTTAGTATGAATATTCCTTATCTAATAAATCTTTTCAATATATTTCGAAAATAATATTAGTTTTCATAACAGTAGCGATGTGTTAGTTATAGAAAATACAGGTTCATTTAAGATATTTAACAATTACTTTTGGAATCATGGATTAAGCCATATATTTGTGAAACTTTTCTTAAATGGCATGAATACGATACTTGGTAATTGTATCTACGAAGATTAATGGCAAAGCATCATTTAGTGGGAGCAACAAAAGACTTCACAAACTCTATGGGTCGATACATCATGATGCATGTGAATAAAGTTCAAAAGATACCAAAATTTGATCCACATACATCACTAAATTCATGGACAAAGTTTCAAAGGTACGAACATATGTATATTTATAACAAGTTAGTTGTTTATGATATGTCTTAGAGTATAAGCGAAAGTGCGAGATATGAATTGTAGAAGGATTAAAATTCAAGTCAATCGAAGTGGTGAGAATATTGGATATGATCTCTAAGAGTACTTAAAATGGAAATGATTCTCTCTCAAAGTCTCTCCTTCTTAAGCTACGTAATGATTTATCGATAATGAGTAACCAAAAATTATAGGACATAGTATGATAAGGAGTGAGTAACGTAGAGTTACTCTCACTTTTAAAGGATACACACTTCAATGTAAGCACATATGTTGAATTTGGTATCTTCTAAAAGCTGGGTCAGTTTTATATAGGTCTATAGGTATTTCATAAAATCTTATGATTCCTATTACATCGCACTGAGAAACAAATGTTGTTTCAAAATATACCATTTTCCTTTTGAAGGAATTTCTTCTAGAGAAAGTAGTGACAGTGCAATAGATTTGAAAGAGATATATGATTCTAACACGATAGAATACAAATCATGTAGAAAATACTGAATTAAAGGAGTCCAAAAAATAGCTTATTGGAATTATTAATGGAAAATTTCATGCATCAAAGAGAAACTGCTAGTCTCTTATCGATGTTTATAAAATTGGTTATTCATTGTGCCAATTTCCTTAGTTATATGGAGGAATAATCTCACCATATGGCTTGATGCTTTGAATTCAAAATGGACTCCTAGTACATTAAAAAAATTTGGTTTTGGAAGAGGTACCCAAATGTATAAGACCCTTCAATTGCAAGTGATTCCTCAAGCAGAAGATCAACGTAGGTTGAAGAGTATAAGCCTTTAAATCAAGATGATTGGAAATGACCTCGTAATATCCCCTATTTCGATATTTGATATGAATATCGATGATAATGTAGTCATCACCAGAATTATTTTTCAAGTAGTAAAATCATTTTTTTCCAACAACTTTAGGTAAATAGATCAACTAATTTTTTTCATTACACAAATTGTCTTTGCATAAATGTTCCCGTGTAGGGTGAATATGATAGAAATATAATAGTGACATGCACGATATATGAAGATGCCAACATGTTCACTTGACTAGTTATAGAACCTGGTTTTACTATAGCAGAATTAAAATAAAAAATACTAATATCTGCTAAGCATCATGCTTCATCTTCAAAGATTTATTAATCATTAAATAACCTGGCTAATCGTATAAACTCAGCCTACTTGGATGAGTATCGTGAGTTTATGTGAGAAAATAGTAATAAAAAACATGGGTCAGACATAAAGTTTGATATGAGTAATAGTTCTCCCTAAACAAAAAATATAGTGAGACCATGTCGCCTAACACTAGGGATTTCCCTTCATTAAATAATTAACAATTACATTATATCATGCACTATTAAAAGCATCAGATCATGAGCATACTCACATTAGCTTCATTTCAATTATAAGTTTACCCTATACTTATTGCCATATCATACATCATCATTCTTAAACATAAATATCCCTTGTAGTAATATCAACATAAATATGAATTATGTCATATAGTCATCAATCCATGTGACTGCTTGCACTTCTCGATAAATCGATCCAAAGCCTATGGTCGCTTCAGACTCACATCAGTGCTAAGAAATATGAGATATCGAGGTTTTTAAAACAATTAGAGGCTAATGATGTACAAATATGATCTAAGACATACTACACTTTCAATACTCATAGTAGAAGGAAACAAAATATAAATATAGAATAATAACCATATTAGAAATTATCTCAAAGTACAGTCTCAGAAAATAGTGCGTAGTCAAATACATAGTGCATAGGAATACAACTCACGGTTCGATAAAATACTAAGTATGGGATGAGACAGACAGCAACCTGGAGAGTAAATAAAATGATATACAACTCCAATGATGAGCTTGTCTCTCCACATACTGAAATCGGTCATATCACCTGTTGCCTTGTCCATCTATGGTGGGGAAAAAGAAAGGAAAAGGAGCTGATTAGAAAAAGTCTGGTGAATAAGTACATGTTTAATATATGCTGATCGTGTGCAGTTTCCTTTAATTATACTCTATGTGACCTAAGTGTTCCACAAGTGTTTGTGTCGTACTAGAGCTCTATACTTAAGGGTTTCTACATGATAAACACCTACACTAACAACCTATGTAGGATCCTACAAGGATCGTACTAAGGATCGAACCTCAAAAACTAATGTTCGGCTAATAACTCCTAGAACATTCCAACGTACGGGCATCCTATAACTTTCCCGTAAGGGACTACATCTCAACATTACTACTACACATATCTGCCCCATATTGGTTTTCCTACATTTTCATGGGAATAAATTTCCTACAACTATGAATACGCGTACCCTAACTACACATTGAGGGGTAGCCTGCAACGTCGACTCTCCGGAGTGTCTCATCGTCTACATCTGTATTCATATCTCAATAGTAGTTTAAGCCTCTTATGCAGACGTAGGGATCCATCAACCACATAGTATCACTTTGCACTAGTATCCATGCACAACAAGAACACCAGTTGTGCCGGACCAACATATTTTATCAAGTATCAGTCAGTGTTGCACGTCCAATGTAGAACCTCCTATAAGTGCCATTTACGATATAATTTCTCCTAGTTGAATAATTGACCCCTGTAGGGTAAAGTACATTTACCCAACCTCGAAACATCCTAGTGTCACCTCATAGGGAACTAGCTTCTTTACTATCTCTAAGATCCACACTAACATACACACATACACGTGTGTGTGTGTGTGTGTGTGTGTGTGTATGTATGTATGTATGTATAATACATACATACACACTAATAATATTTTTTATTTTTAACATGGGCTTTAGGTCGAGGTTCAGATTCTACTTTTAGGTCGTTTATCGATTGACTGCTATATATTGGAGCGGTCGACCTCTTGCTGTCGATCACTCTAGATACTTGGTCGACCGATCATAGAGAAAACTTTTAGGGTTAATCTGATGTTTAGTTCAATTCTAATTTTTTATTAATATCCTTCGTTTTAAGATTTCAACAGTAAACATTAAGCTTCCAGTTTTTAGGTTTAACAATTTTTTTGAATTCAAAGTGACATTTGTCCATTTCCAAAATTGATCTAATCATGGTTAACATTAATATAATCAGGTTATATTAACATATTATGGGAATTTCTATTTGACTAGAAAGGGTTTAATCTAGACTGACAAATTCTTTTAGCAAGTATATATCAATATAATTTATAATTCAATTTAGACTTAAACAATATATTTATCTAATTTACTTTCTAAAATCCTACATCAGATGGTATAAAGTGAAATTAACTATAAATAATCTTCTTGTTAAAATGTTCACACTCACCTCGGATCCAAGCTTTGCTCCTAATCTCCGCTTGGAAATCTACCCTCATTCGCCGACCCCTTCATTGATCCAATCTTCTTGAGTTCTTTTATTTTATTTTATTTTATTCTAGATAAATTTAGTTTTGGAGGGAGAAAGAAATTTGATAGAGTTTGGGGGTACTGATCGATTTTCAAGTGAATTTTGGGTTTAGGTTTGGAGTATATTTATAGAGGATTTAGATTAGTTCCAACCATTGATTTATACTAGGAGAATATTTGCTTGCATTTAGCACGTCCATTAGTTATTTCCTCCCATTTAAAAAAATTTGGTTAGAATTGGGCCGTTGGCCGCTCGAAATTATCGATCTGGAACGTCAACTGTTAAGTCCCCACCGGCTAATCGCTGCCTATCGATTGGCGACCCCTAGGGTGTCGACCGTCATTTTTTCAATTTTGTTAATTAATTTATCCCTTAATTTAGCTATTTAATATATTAAGTTATGAACTTTCAAAGGCTTCGAACTTCTCCATGTTAGCTCCAATTTCAAGTTATATATGAAAATTGTTGAAAAAAATCGCTGCGAACGCAGCGATGCAAGTATCGTAGCCAAATTCAGATGCTTGTAAAATTTCTAATTTCATCTTTATTATGTTAAATTAAATTCTTTTATTGATTTCCTTTTTCTCAAATTTCCAGGGTGTTACATTCCCCTCCCCCCAAATAAGACCTCGTCTTTGAAATCTAAAACGATGGAAAAATATAACTTTTATGTACAATTATCAATAACTACAACCAGCTAATCATCCATCATCCATGACTGATCATATTCCTTTGTCAATTTTCTAATGCAATACACACACACACACACATATATATGCAAGCCTGGAATGCACGTGGACCTAAACTAATGCAGAGTGTAGTCGGTCTCTAAATCTAGTCGACCTCCAACCATGCAAGCGCTCATGTAATGTATCCAAGATGTATGCAAGATCCTAAGTAAATATATTCGTAATTCTACATATATGTGCAACCATTCCATCCATATGCATCTAAGTGGTACAAGTGTGTGCACAATCTAGAGGACATACTTATATAAGTATCCAAAAGCCAATCCAATCAATACATCCACTAGCATATCATTCATAAAATCTCCTAATGACACGTTCACAACCATTCCTACCGTGCAATGGTATCTATCTAAAGGGGTATACTAGGCTAAATCCTATTATGTCAGTAGTCTACACTCATTTAATTAAATTGGAATTGTACCAAAAAATAGTTATGGGTGGGTAGCTCGAATCTACTCCTCGGGCTTCCATTTACTCTTTGTTAGATCGTCTCCCCAATGAACGTTAACAAGTTTAATTTCTTTGTGGCGAAGTTGCTTTGTACCATGCTCTTGATTACAAGTGTGTGCATGGAGCTCAAGTGACTCTCTCTACTTCCACCTCCTTTAGCCAAATTATCTCGCCATGGTAGCTAATTCATGCAAGCACTTTAACAAGAGAAACACATAGAAAACATCATGTACTCCTACCAACTTCTCAGGAAGCTCCACTCTATAGGCTAACTTCCCTATCCTACCAATAATCGAGAAAGGTCCTATAATCCCTAGTGCGAGCTTCCCCGAACTACCAAATCTCATAACGTGCTTAAGCGGTGAGACCTTCACAAATATCATGCCTCCCACTGCGAACTCTAATTTGATACATCTCCTATTAGCATAAGTTTTTATCTATCCTTCATGGTTTTCATCCTTCTACGGATCAAGTCTACCTTCTCCGATGTCTCCATCACCATATCTGCTCCAAGAATAATCCTATCCACATTATACCACTAACACGACGGGACCTACAAGGTCTACCGTATAATGCTTCGAATGGTGCTATCACAATAATCACGTGGTAACTACTATTATGGGTAAACATTACTTGTGGCAAGTAATCCACCTAAGAACCTCTGAAATCCAAGATACACATCCGAAGTAATTCCGCCAATACCCAATTCACTTTCTCTATCCATCCATGGGTGATACGCGGTACTCAAGCTCAACACGGTGTCCAAAGCCTTCGTACACTTCTCCAAAGCTCACAGGCAAAAAAGCAAATCTCGGTTGATAATGATTGTAGTAGGAACTCCATGTAACCTAACAACCTATCTCGTGTATAGAGTAGCCAAAGATGTCACGGTACTCATATTCCTGATCAAAATAGCGCATTTGGTTAGCCGATCAACTATGACTCAAATACTCTCATTCCCTCTCCTACTCCTTGATAAACCATCGACGAAGTCCATAGAAGTACTCTCCCACTTCCAAGTATCTAAAGGTTGCTACAATCCTCCCGGCTTCTTATGCCTTGCCATTACCCTTTGGCAAGTCATATACCGAGCTACATTCTCTGCTACATGCTTGTTCATTCCAGGCCAATAGAAGACTCTCTTTATGTCGCGTTACATTTTATATCCACCGGGGTGAATAGTCATCCTAGTTCGTTGAGACTCGGCTAGTATATGTCAATTAATTCCATAATAAGATGAACACATAATCTACCATCTCTCCATAACCATCCCTTTGAGTCAATGGCGTAGCGCCTCAAATGGCTCGACTTCACTCTAATACTAAGATTCTCCAAAATATTCACTAACTCCTTGTCTTGCTTCTTAGTTGATCCAATATGTTCCATAATTATAAGCTACACATCTAAAACTACAGACAAACCCCAAGTAATGCCTGATGATGGTCGAAAATCGAATGTAGAAATGAACTCCAAATGCTTCTGCTCCAAGAACAACGGATTATATATTACATGTTGTCTACTCATGGCATCGCCACCACATTCCTCTACCTCGAGTACATGAGATATCAAAATTGTACAATGCTAAAAATTTCATTCACATTGCTACCTTAAATTCAAGTCCTTTTGGAAGAACAAGTACTTCATTGACTTGTGTATAGTAGCTCAAATAGCTCTCCTAATAGTAATGCTTCTAGGACTTGAGCGCAAAGACAATGTCTACCAACCCGAGATCATGGGGAGGGTAGTTTCTCCCAGGACCTTCAATTGTCGACTAGCGTAGCTTGTCTCCCTTCATTTCTATATCAAGACCACACCAAACCACGTAACATAAGTGTCGATATAAACTTTAATGGCTTATCTACTATTAGGTAATACTAGAACTGGTGCACTTGTTAATGATTCCTTCAACTCGATGAAAGTATCTTCACACTTTGCGTCCGACAAGAAAACTAAATTCTTCTTAGCAAGGCGGGTCAGAGCGGCAAAGATTTTCATGAAGTTCTTAATGAACTTCCTATAGCAGCCCGCCAAACAACGGAAACTCCTCATTTCTGTGGCATTCTTCGGTACATGCCAATCCGAAACTATAGCAAGTTTGTGGGGATCGTCTGCCAACCCAAATTACGAAACAACATATCCTAAAAGGCATTCCTCCTTGCACCAAAATAGATTCACAGAAAACCTTGCCTTCAATTCATGCTAACGAAGTGTATTGAATACTTCTTCTAAATGCAAAGCATGCTTCTCCTCACTCCTTGAATAGACCAAAATATCGTCCACAAATACCACAACGAACTTATTAAGCAACCTTCTAAAAACTCGACTCATTAGATCAACAAAGTAGGTGGGTACATTGGTCAGTCCAAAGGGCAAGACTTACCACTCATAAAGTCCATCGGGTGTCCAAAAAGCAGTGTTTTGAATATTATCCTTAGCTACACAAAAATGTTGGAATCCGGTAGCCAAATCAAGATGTGAGAACACCTTCTCTCCTACTAACTGATCAAAGAGATCACTATACAGGGCAATGGATAACACTTCTTCTTTGTTTGTTTATTCAGCTCTCTATAATTAGCGCAAAGCCTCGGTGAACGATTTACCTTGGTGGCAAGGACAAATGGTGCTCCCACTTTGAAATTCTCCTCATAATAAAGCACTCCTCCTAGAGATTATTCTCTTATTTATTCAACTATCGTCTCTCCTTTGGAGCCATATGCTCAAGGGTAAGGCAACACGCCTAAAGTTCTCTACAAGATAAATTTGAAACCCAATCTCTCGCTTGAGTAGGAGACCGATAACCTTGAAAAAGACATCTAGGTAATTTCTAACAATAGGCACTGAATCTAACTCATCATGTGATATGTCTAATGATTATAGGTAGCTCCAAATAACCGATCCTCGGGGTTCACAATAAACACCCAAGCTACGTCAACCACACGTACCCATCCTAACAACCTTCCTATCATAATCTAGGGTAACCCCATATATCATCATCTAGTCCATGTCTAATATCAACTCAAACCCAGAAAATTCTAGGACAAAAGCATCGCAATCTAATTCAACCCCAAAAATGAATAAATTCAAACCCCTATATTCCATAGACAAACAATTTAGTCCTCTTATAGGGTTTGACATAACTATAGGGTTTGTAACAACACTAGTGTATCGATGTAACTCACTATAAGTTTACTAGAAATAAAAGAAGGTGATGCCACTGTGTCAAATGAATCGCGAATGGATAAAGTAGATAAGATTAGCACACCTTCTATCACAACTTCTTCCTTTTATTCGCAATTGGCTGCATGCTCGAGCTAGGTACATCATCTAGTGCGTCGATAGAACTACCTAGGTAGAGGCAATTTGAGGTATTACCCACTCCTGCCTTATATGTTCGAACTGATTGCAACTATAACACTTGATTTTCAAACCATCTGACTTGCAGTCCTTTGCAAAATGTCCTTTTTTTCCGTACTTCCTACAGTGGATATCATGCTTCTTGATCTTACCCTTGGGTCGAAATCTTCCTTTCTAGTTGATTCTACTATGAAGCCTTTCCTCCAATCTTTGGTTCCTCTTTTACTTCCTCCTTAGAGATAGTATTCAGCAAGGCCATCTCCATTGAACCCTCATAAATCATAGCCATGGGAATATGACTTAGGGCCAAACCATGAAGGGGATGGTTCGGTCCTTTAGCAAATTTTAGAGCCATTTTTTTGGGGTATTGATCAGCTCCATTTCAAACCTAGCCAACTCATTGAATTGTTTGACATATTCCTTTAGTGGCATGTATCCTGGTTTCAGATGGATAGCTTTACCAACTGCACTACTTCCTCGACTTTTGAAAAACTTTCATCTCAAAGCATCTTCGAAACTCCCCCAAAGTGATCTCTCCTCCATCAGTCTCCGCCTCGACTGCATCCTACCAACTCAGGGCTATCCCTTTTAAATACCATGTAGCTATCTGTCTCCTTACCTAATCGGTAAGATCCATCAATCTAAAAATCCACTCACAAGTATAAATCCATATCCTCGAATCTACATATGACATCACCCCCACGTATGACTTTCCTTTAAGACATGCAAAATCCTTACATAACTTAGCAAAATCGACGACATATAGGTGGGCAGGAACTGCAACTATCACTCTCCTCATGGCTCCTTAATTACAATCAAGCTCGGCTTATCCCCTTGCTTGAAGAAACAGACGAAACCAAATCGAGATGTTCACGCCTGGAATCTCAACCACATTGCCTATGTCTTAATTGCTCATCTTCTATCTATGATTAATAGGGAAAGAGTTATCCACATTATTTTATATAAAATCTTTTGAAAAGCTATTATGTATAGATACATATATATATATATATATATATATATATAATTTGGAAATTTATTTTCAAAACTTTTTGGAAAACCATTTTTCTCAAAAACTTTTCAAGTACATTCCCTCAAACGCCCCTAATCCCTAAGGAATTTTAAACCTTGGCTCTAATACCAGATCTGACAACCCGCACTTCTTCACACACCGATACAAGGGCTATTGTGACTTTTAAACCCATGTTAGTGCCATAAAATACGAGCTATCTTGTTTTCAAAACAATTAAGACCCTAAAGACATACAAATATGATCTAGGATATACTACATTTTCAAAATTCACGATAGAAGAAAACAAAACATAAATATAGAAAATAACCATCTTAGAAAATATCTCAAAACACAGTCTTAGAAAATAATATGTAGTCAAATAACGAGTACATAGGAAAACAACTCATGTTCTGATAAAATACTAAGTACTGGATAAGATAGACAATTACATGGAGAGTACATAAAATGAAAAGAAACTCCAGTGATGAGCTCATCTCTCTATATACCGAATCGGGCCTATCATCTGTTGTGATGTCCTTCTTTAGTGGGGAATAAGAAAGGAAAATGGGTGGGTCACATAAAAATTTGGTGAATGAGTGCATGTTTAATATACGTTGATCATGTATAGTTGACTTTAATTCTACTCAATGTGAGCTATGGTGTTCTACAGGTGTCCATAACAACTTGTGTTGGCTCATACGAAGGTCGAACTATGAATTGAACCTCAATAACTAATGATCGGCTAATAGCTCCTAGAGCTTCTCCGACATAGGGTTATCCTACAATTTTCCTACATGGGACAACATCTCACATGTTACGACTGCATGTAACTATCTCACATAAGTTTCCCTAGAGTTTCCATATGGGATTAAATTTCCCACACTACAACTACATGTACCATAACTACACATAGAGGATGAGCCTGTAATGCCGACTCGCCAAGTTGTCATCTTCTGCATCTGTGTCCACCTCTCAATAATAGTTTATGCCTCTTATTGCATGAGAAGGGATCCATCAACCACATAGTATCGTGTCACGTCAATATCCATACATATTAAGGACTCAAGTTATACCAGACCCACACACTTCATCAGGCATTAGTCGTTGCTGCATACCTACCCTTGAACCACCTATTAGTGCCATTTACAATAGAATCACCCTCAGTCGAATAATCGACCCTTGCTAGGTAAACAACATTTACCCGAACCCACAACGTCCTAATGTTGCCCCATAGGGAAATAGATTCCCCACTATCACTTAAATCCACACACACGAAAATATAATAAACATATACAAACTAATAATATTTTTTATTTTCAACTTGGGCCTTAGGCCGAGCTTTATATTTTTCATTTGGGACGTTCATAGGCTGACCACTATATACTAGGGTCGTCGACCGCTTATTGTTGAACACTCCAAATGCTTGGTCGACCGGTCGTAGCAAAAAAGTTTAAGGTTAATCTAATAGTTTAGTATGATTCTTATTGATTGTTGATTTTAGTTCGGTCTATGATTTCAACGGTAAAATGTAAACTTCCATTTTTTAGGATTAACAATTTTGTGAATCAAAGTGATGTTTGTCCATTTCCAAAATCGGTCTAATCTAGGTTAACATTAATATAATCGGTTTATATTAACAGATTACGGGAATTTTTATTGGACTACAAGTGGTTAGATCTAGATTAACTTATGTCTTTTAATAAGTTCATACCAATTTAATTTATAATTAAATTTTGGTTTAAACAATATATTTATCCAATTTAGTTCCTAGATATGATAGTGTAAATTAAAATTAACTACAAATAATCATCCTATAACGTTGTCCCCACTTACCTCGAATTCAAGCTTATCCGCTTACCTTCGCTAGAAAATCAACCCTCATTTTCTTGCCCTTTCCATGATCCGATCGACTTGAGTTCTTTTATCTTACTTTTATTTTATTTTATTTAGGAGAAGTTTAGTTTTGGAGGGGGAAAAGGAATTTGACAGAGTTTGGGGTGCTAACTGGTTTTCAAGTGAATTTCGGGTTTAGGTTATGTATATATCTTAGGGCATTTAGATTAGTTTTAACCGTCAATTTACCCAAGGAGAATATTTACGTACATCTAGCACATCCATCAGTTACTTTGTCCCCAAGCAAAAATATCAGGCTAAATTTGGTCTATTGGCAGCTTGAAATTCTTGATCTAGAAAATCAATTAGTCGACCGTTAGACCCCCGTTGGCTAACCACTACTATCAACCGACGACCCCTAGGTGTCAATCACTATTGATTTATTATTGTTAATTAATTTGTATCCAAATTAAGCTATTTAATTATTTTAAATAACCAACTTTCAAATGCTCCTAACTTCTTATATTAGCTATTTCAAAGTGTTTACATGAAAACAGTGCAAAAAATCTCTATGAATGCAACGATGCAAGTTTCATAGTCAAATTCAGACGTTTTTAAAATTTCTATTTTTACCTTTAATATATTAAATTAAATTCTTTTATTAGTTTTCTTTCACTTAAATTTCTAGGGTCTTTCTGTCTCATTCTCACATACCAACCTAGACTCTTATTTAAGTGTATAATTACTGGTTTTCCTTAACAATATTTAGTTACACTTGGTTTATTTATCACTAATTCATCATTATCGAATAATGTCATAGGTGAATAGCCACTCATTCACTTTGGGAGCCACCCAGACTGTCCTAGTATATTGAATGTAAAGACCCTAAATACATTCTATCAAGCATGCTTCCTAAGTGTCATTACCTCTACTAGTCCCAAAAATACATTAACTTCACATTATCAATTCCTTCATTCGTTAATTACATCCATTTTGATGTTATTTACTCACACTAGAGTTATTTAGCTAAACTGAACACATTAGACTTCCCAAGTCTTGGCACCTTACTGTATGCCAATTGAATTTAGCCTTCACTAAGCCTTAACACCTTGCTATATAATAGATCTCGGGTTCAATCCATTTCTATAGTTTCTTAATTATGTACCATGCACATTCAATATACCTTCATACTTATGTCAAAGTCTTTTAATTTTTATGGATAAAACATTTTTTATCTTTCACATTAAACAATGCAAATAACCATTTCTTAGCTAATTCTAAGCTTTATCCATTTCCATCATTAGGTATGTTATTTCATTTTAACTTATGATTATTTATTTTACAACTTTACATGCTATAAATTTTAATTTTAAGTTCATGGAAACTAGCTTCCAAAATGCTCTCGATAAGCCCCTTATTTTGCTATCTAGTGTATGCTTTTTGGCTACAGAATTTATCAAAATTTGGCTATCAAGTTTTCAACTTGTTTAGCTATCAAATATATAAGCTAATTCGATCAGGGTCATAGCAATCAAATTTACAACAATTAGAAATTGAGTTTATATGATAACTAACCATCGTTACTACACCTATTATATGGACAAACTGTCGGCTCTATCGCAATTAAATGGATAAACTGCGGTCTTCAACTGCCATCATATGGATAAATTATCAGCTTTATAGCTATCATATGAAGAAGGTTTGATTTTCATCATATTGACAAGCTATTGGGTCAATAGATTTCATATGCACAAGCTTCTATAACAATTGTATGGACAGGCTATCGAGTCTATAGTTGTTGTATGCACAAGCTTCTATTACAATTGTATAGACAAGCTATCGAGTCTATAGTTGTTGTATGCACAAGCTTTGCATCAACCAACTTTTGGCTATCAAATATATGTTATCGAATTTACAACTATCACACATATGTTATCGGTTTTATTGTAGCAGATTCGTTTTTAACTGGAAAATTAATGCATTATGTGACAAAGTAACTACGTCTTGACTTAGGTTTAATACTTGTCATCTTTTCATTCGTTGCTTTTAGAATTCAGGTAGTAATTTCAAAATCAAGTTGTTATTATCCTTTGGTTAACTCTTAATTAATATATTTCTTTGATTAATTCGTAAATTACTGATATTTTCTTCCTTCCCATTTAATCTACAATAATTCGAAAAGTCATAGGAAAATTTCCACAAATTCACAGAAGATCATAACCATTCTCCTTTACCTTCAATAAAAAATTGAATCAATATATTTAATTTTAACGTTTTAAACATTATTTAGTAGCCAAAGCTGCCTTCTTTCATCTTAGAATATTGATAATAATTATATATAAATTCAAAAATTATAAAAATTAGAACCGATCATAGATCTAGTTATAAGAATTATACTAAAATATCTATTTAGTCGGAAATAACCGACTCACGTTTTATTCTTAAAAATGTTCTACACTATGCCATTTAAAAATAATGTTCACATATGGTCATTGTAAGAATACACCAAATATCATTGATGTAGACTAATACGCATCTATCCAACCGATCGTGAAAGATCTTGTTCATAACGTCTACAAAGAATGCAAGGGCATTGGTTAGTCCAAATGGAATGACAAACCTCTCATATGAACCGTAACTGGTTCTAAATGCGGACAAGAGAATATCATCTTCATTTACCCTTAGTTAACGGAATCCCTTGCTAAATCCTGATGCTATTATACTCTTGTTTGCACTCAACTAATCAAATAAGTCATTCATCTAAGGTAAAGGATAGCAACTCTTCATAGTTAACTCATTAAACATCAGGTAATCGGTACACATCTGAAATGATCCATCCAAATTCTTCACAAAGACCGTAAGTGCTCCTCATGGTGAACTATTTGCTGAATAAAACTTTTATTCTCAAGGTCCACTAGTTTGTTAGGTGGTCTACCAATAGGTTTGCCCTCAAGTATCAAATCTATCCAAAATTCAATCATTCTTCTAGGTAGTAATCCTGTCATGAGCTCAAATACATCTACAAATCCTTAAACTGCTAACATCTTATCAATCTCACCTTCCTTGGCCTCAAACACAAAAAAAGTAGCTCTCGACTTTTCCTTAAATGTTGTAGTGCTACCATAATCCCCCCACCTCCTCTTGGGGTTCTTAAGGCAATAACTTTATTGGCACAACAAATCTTAGCATTTTACATATTAGCCAATCCATACCTAAAATTACCTGGTAACCTACAAAGGTAAACACATACGGGTTGCAAGACAGTAGGTGTTTGCACAAAATAAACTCCACACCATTGCATCTTAACTTGAGAATGGCGTACCCACTAATCGGACTAAGCACATGCAAATATGTGATTAAATAAACAATATCCAACCTTAATATATCAACCAAGTCTTTTAAAATGAAAGAGTGTTTAACCCTAGTGCTAAATAAAACTCAAACTGAAATACATGATATCAAAATGGTACCCTTTAGCACTGCAGTCTTCTCTTTCTCCAAGGTGGATGGTCCAACTATTGGTCCTTCCAAAGCATAACCTTTCTCTTCGACATGATACATTTAGTTTGGCTTCCCCTTTCTCTTCGACATGAAATAAGACACCAATTGTTGGTTCAACTAAATAAAACTCAAACTGAAATACATTTAGTTTGAAATACATTTATTCAACTAAATAACTCTTTCTCCAAGGTGGATGGTTCAACTAAATGTATCATGGTCCAACTATTGGTGTCTTATGGCCTGGCTTGTTGCGGTTAAATCACTTTGGCTTCCCCTTTCTCTTCGACATGATACATTTAGTTGAATACTGACCCTTCTACCAAAAATTAAAGCAAGTAATATATTCCTTATTCATTTTTAAACTCCTCCACTGGGGTTATTCCTTTTATGCTTGTTCTTATTCCTGTTGTAGTATGGGTTGAACCTCTTCTTTGGCCCCATCTTAGGTCTACAATATACCTTTCTCTTCTCTTAATAAAACTGGTCATATCTCCTTGCCATCCCCATAATTAACTTAACGGGAAACAAATAATGGACCATCATTAGTTCGTGGTTTGCTCCCTTCCTTAAGCCTTCCATGAATTTCATTCTTCATTAAAGGTGTCTTAATATATTCCCTAACGTACTTCGACAAAGCATTAGAATGTTGGAAATACTCTACCAATGTCGTATCTTCTTGCTTCAATTTGAAGAACTCCTGACGTGGCACTATTATGCGATTTAAGAATGAAATGTGTCTTGAATCGATTTTTAAATTGATCCCAAGTAGTCTCCTCCTCCAGGGATCTCAAATGTTAGTGCCTCCACCAATCCAAGCATCTTCCTAGAGATATCGAGAAGCCAACCTCACTTTCTGAGCAACATCATACCCTATCCCTCTAAAGATTCGCTAACACAACTTCATCCAATTTATTATCTCCAATGCTAATTCCTTTCTAGTAAAAAAATTTCCTCCTCGGTTCTTATAGCTTGGTTCATCTTAGAAAAGTATCATCTAACCACTAGTCTCGTCTCGACAACTACAGCTTGTTGTTTCTTTATTACTTCTATCATCTAACGAAAGAGCTTATTCATATCCGTGGCTCCAACCGTCAGGAAGGCATATGAGCTCCAATTTCTAACATTCGTGGCCATCTCTCCTCCTTGGCCTTTCATTTGTGTACTTGCAATTCCCCTACTAAGCTTTTTCTTAGAACCTTCTTACATCCATCATTTGCTACTAGTTTTCATTCTTGCTTTCAATGTAAGCAAGTTTTCATAAAAAAAATGAAAGTAAAGAGAGTAAAATCAATAGTAGTGGGTTACATATATCCACTAATATATCTATATCAAAATACAAGAACGTTACATATACATATATACAGCATACTCACTTCCCTGAGGTTTTCTATTTCACCATCTAAATTTTACCAAGATCTCTATATAGCTATGTTTCACTAAAGTGTCCCCTAACTTAAGCCTTGATACCAAGTCTTAACATCCCCTATTTCATGACCTAAAAATGAACACCGAAGATTGTATAGTCATCACCAGAGCTATTGTCAATGACAAAATGGGATCATTTTTTTCAACAATATTGAGTATATCAACCAGCTATATTATCATTTCATTACATAAACTGTTCATACATTTTTATTTCTTAAAATGTACCTATAAAGGGGTAAATATAATAAAAACATAATTAATATTGACATTTCTGACATATGAAGATGCTAACAAGTTCACTTTACCAATTATATAACCAGGTTTTGCAGTAGCAAAACTAAAATGAAAATACTAATATCTAATATGCCTCCTGGTTCGTCTTTGGAACTTTGATCATCTTCAAGGTAACCTGGCTAATCTCGTAAGCTTACTGTACTTGGAAGAGGACCATGAGCTTTGTAGTTAAAGCTCTTAGCAGTTCTATAGCAGTGGATGTGCAAAATGTTGTAGCAAGGATAAAATGGGGATATAGTGCAAAATAGCGGAGGTGCAAAAATCTTTACTGGAAATAAAATTAAATTTCCAAAGTTAATTTTATATTGTTCTCACATCATTTGTGTGAGAAAAATAAATTTTTTTCCTAACCTTATATAACAAAACGAGGAGCATCATGATTAATGATGTCTTGAATTGTTTACTAAAATAACATTTCAAACTTTTGTTGCATACTTAGGCCTTGAACTTAGGTCTTTACCCTAACTTTTTTGATTTGGTTTAAAAGAGAACTTGTCAAATTAACCATTTTATACTAATTATGCTATAGCGGGTGCTAGAAACCACTGATTTAGCAGGTGTAGCGAAATATAGATGTAACGACCGCCTTATACCTACAGTGCAAAAAAGGTAGTTAAAGGAAAGAAAAAGAAATAAGATAAAAAATTGAAGAGAAAAGAATGAAAAATAAGAAAAAGGAAACATCAAATAACCAAATTACCTATCGCATCTCACATCGCATCAAAGTAAATATAATAATAAACATAGGTATAAAACAAGAGAGACGGTAATAACGATGTGAAATAATCATCTGAATAAAGATCCACAAAGTGGTACAACACCATAACTGATTTTATACAAAGGGAAAGTAAACTCAACTGGAGCATTGTGTCATAATAGTAAATCAACACATTCAAGACTCTACAGTGTCACACAGCGGAAATATAATGAATGCACATATAAGTATAGCATCACCTCCCATCGATCCACCTATAGAACTTCATAATCATCCACCTACTCACAATCTACTCATTTAAGAGTACACAAGATAATAAGAAGCAAAGCATAAAACCTCGAGTCAGACAACAGTCTGGTGTGAATGATGTCAAATCTCAAAATACTATAAAGTCGATAATAAACGAAAACGAGGGTATATAAACCAAACCTGACCGTTCTGTGAAACCACAGAGTCATCACATAAACATAAGTAATATGCTACTTTATAACATCGTAAAAAGGGTATACCATAGTCAGTAGCTGTCAGGGTGCCTAGGTATCTCCACCTACAATCCCTACTCCATACCCACTCCACGCTAACTCAAGTCAAGGTATCAAGGTATCCCTACCACAATACCTACCTAGTTTACTCTTTAGAGCGACAGGTGACTAGTGAGCAAACAGAACAACCATCAAACAATACTAACTATCACCTAATGTGCTAGATATACGATGACTCATATGACCCTCGGAGACCGTCAAAGACTAGTGGAATTCCCAGTTCTTGATTGTGCTCACTGGTTGGAAAATCCTGCACGGTTGTCTCTTGTGATACCTCTATACACCTGACTGAGACACTACCGGCCCTAGGTACATACTGGAGCTACCAACCCTTGGGGCCCCTATATATAGTACCCTTGCTTTGAACACAACCAGAACACTCTGATCTTCAATGATCCTTAGGTACAAACATATCCATCGAGCCCTACTCACTAGATATGGATTTGAACCCTATTGGTTCACTACATTTTTCTCGGCATGAGCCCTAACATTCACCCTAGCCCACGATCTACAGCATCACTCCAATCCGACCTGCCAATCTCAATCCTTCTCGCTGCCTGAGCTCTTGATCGGAGAACCAAACTATCATGCCATCCAAAGTCCAAAGTCCAGCATAATCCATATAGTCCTGATACTATCATCCCGGAGCTTATTATCCGTAGTATCAAACTACTGCGTCGAAGCACCAAATCCTCGCCTCACCATAAATATCGCCAGGTCAAATCACCAAATCCTGGCCTCGCCATCAATATCACTCATCGTAAGGTAACAACATCAAATCTCTTAATAGATCGAACGAACAAACCATCACTTCGCGCATCATGATATATCATTGATGTCCAAGCTAAATATCAGCCAAATCGCCAGTTGACAACAGTGATGGACATTGACTACTATACTATGGTCAATATTATCCACCTTGGTGTTGTACTTAACCGAACAGTTAATTAAGACCAAACGGAAATGTCCTACATCATCTACTTTGAAATCCAGTTCAATCGACACGTATCCCAAACCCTTTTTTTTACAGCTTATCCCCATCATCCTGCATGTGCGAAAATTCAACATACAAGATGCTATCTAAAATCAAATCATCGCTAATTGATGTTATCAACCAAAATAGCCAAATAACAAACAAACCAAACAGTCAAACATGCATCCGTGCATCCATACATTCAAACAACCATACATCCATCCAAAACATCATACATACAATATAAATAATTCATCCATATCAATTCCTGTGGGAAATAACATCAATAATAGATCTAATCTAATAATTTCCTAACTATGGCACGACGATGGAACATATGTGATATTCTTTAAATAATTATATATTCTTTTATAAAAATATAGTTGCTATATATACATATAATAATAATATCATGTTTGAAAGCCAAAAATCATTCACGAGCGCCGATATAAGAATAAACAACCGATCATAGTAAAGTGAGAGACAATATAACACACCTCAGCCAAATATATCCAACAAGCGTCGAAAGATAGATCTCACCGTCACAATCGCAACATAAGAGACGATGTCCAAAATGGACCTCGTATTGAAAAGATACGACCGAAATAAGAATCAAGATTATTTAAACAATTAGTCAACTAATTAAAATAGTTAATTACGTAATTAGCACTAACCCTTCTTCCTCTTTGTTCTAGGCTGTGCACAAAAGAATATCACCGTGCATATCATCTTCCCTTCCTCCATCGATTTCTCTTCAATCCCTTAACGAAAATCAGATCTGTCTTCGCCAAACGATCCATCATCAAACTCTCTTCAATTTGCACCAAGATTCGCGACGTCCCCTTGCCTCTATCAAATCGCGTCATACACGGCCTGTAGTGATGAGGTGAAAGTCGCATTTCACCTTAGCAGATCGGACATGCCCAAATATCTGGTGGAGTTGCGTCTCATTGATCTAAACACAATGGCAATCTCGGATTTGAAAACCGATGCTCCAATCTCCATTAAGCCTAAGCCTTAGATCCATGGCTATGGGTCAACATTGGCCATTAGTGATCGAACATCAAATCAAGGGTAGGATTGAAGCTATCATCGATACGAACATGTTGGAATTGGTTACATGATTTTTAGTGGAGTAGATAAGGAGAATTAGATTTTTGAATGCCAAGACAATGATTCGGCCATGTTTTCTATCTCCAGGATGCTATAGTAAATGGAAAATAAAATTAAGAGACTCAAAAGCTATTTATAATAAAATATTACCCATTTATTTAATTCTCTTAAATAAATTGTCATGCGTTTTGACCTTGCACGATCACACGACATGCCTGATCGCTATGAAACTCATTTGCGTACATTACCTTAATTTTTCGGATCCAACGGCACTAACCGCATCTCAATCTGAGACTTTCCAAAAGGTTGATTTTGCATATTTCAAGATGGTTTTGGCCATCAGATCGTCTGATCTTGAAATATAATGATCCTTATACTCATTTTAATCCGCAACGTTAATACAAACTCACAAAAGAGGTCTCGAGTCCTGATTCAGCTGTATGCCAAAAATTACATTTTCGGGCCTTCTTTAAATTAACGATTAAATATTTAAATAAATTATTTAAATATTCAATCGTTAAAAATACGGGACGTTACATTCTCCCCTCCTTAAAGAATTTCGTCCTCGAAATCTCGAAGCAAAGAGAACGTCTCCTAAACCATCGGCCCTCAAACAAATCTATCAGATTTCGAAGAAATTCGTCAGAACCTATTTTGGACTAATAAGTTCGAAAAACTCTACTATAATAAAGATATGTACACAATTCAAGTATTTGACTATTCTAGATCATATATAGCAATCATCAAATAAGAATGTTATTCCAAACCATACTATCTTGCATGCCTAACAACCATACAAACATAAACTATCGACTCAAATGCTAACAATTAAATCAAACATGCATACATAAGATCTAACATACAAAAACAACATCCATGCCTATCCTTGCATACGAAATACCAAATAATCTAGTATAAACATCCAACATGATATCCATATGAAAGCTGGTGATAAAAACAAAAATCTCATCATCTAAAGAGCTCCGAACTAATGTTCCTTATGCTCCCTACAGTCTACCATACTTTATCGCGTTCCTTTTCATTCCACTGAGACCCTACTACTCCGTCGACCTCCTCCTAACCTGATTTGTATAACATCTACCTGCTCGAATAGGCTTATGAGGTCTCCAAGTCTGGGGTTCAGTCTCGATATCATCCAATCCATGTAGTGCCATATATCCAAACGCCTCTTGTAAGTTCTCCCAAAACCTATTATCGAACAACAGGTCTTGGCACTTACAATGCCCCTGACACACAATAGAATCACACCAGCCACTTCTTAAGCAACATAAAAAAACAGATGTCGTACTACTCAACTTATGGGATACAAAAATAACAACATCTGTTCACCAGTCGATGGTGAATCAAATGTTATCTCTCTATCCTTAGTCATCGGCAATCCATCGATGCAGTCCCCAAACATTTGTTTGTACGACTCGAAAACAAACATCTCTCATCCTCACGGAACCAACAATCACGATCAGGTTTGTACTACATCACCTTCATAGACACTGCTTAATCTTCTAATTTAGCAACAATCTCCACTAATCTAGTTTAACACCTCAGACTAGTTCCAGCCGGCTAAACCAAAGTAGTTCTGATGGTCACACTAGCCATCACACTTGTCCAAAGCTCATCGAGTCCTGGAGTCGTAACCAATGATAATCTTGGGCAATACCCACTTTAGGAATATCGCTCCCAAACTACTACATCTCCCACTTGAAACACCAACAACTACATTTTCCTTACGGAAGTCTAGGAAATGTCAAATCCACAGGAGGCTAAGAACTTCAACCATCTCTACAAGTGAAGGTAAAGATCCATCTCAAAGAAGAGACACTACAACGATAAGGGATCATGAACAACTCAAACTCCTCTTCTAGCAAGCAGCGCCTCCCAAATCCCTAAAGTGAACAGTATTGCTTCTAATTCTAAATCAAGAGTTGAATACTACCTCTTGGTATCACTACCGCATGAATTTAAGTACCATAGGAAAGTGCATACTATCGTCCCCTCATTCCCACTCAGAATGAGTACTATCAATGCACACATCAACCTCTCAGTCAGACTCATTAATGCATGTCTACGCCTTATGTCTTAAATAAAAGTTTGATCCTCCACCGCTAACATGACCCAAGAATTTCACTCCCCTCCTTCAGGAGTGACAGCCCTAAAATATAAACACCAATTGGTGTCTTGTTCTCTACTTCCATCTATGGGTAGACGAAAGTATCATCAACAAACTGAAGCACAACCTACTCAAGAGACTCTAATCATGGTTCATGAGATCCATAACATATGCCGACACATTGGTTAGCCCGACACTAACCTAAAATTCAGGTAGCATACAAAGCACTATAATCGGCACACTCATCCAAATTACTCTCGGTGCAACCTCACCGCATAAGAGAACATCCTCATGCGATAGAACTGATCGAATAAGTCATCAACAAATAGGAGTATAAACTTGTTCGTCATCTCATCTAGCCCACAACAACCAACAAATAACTCGAAAGAGCAATCTGTCGTACTTACGAACACAATAGGTGCATCCTACCTAAATATACACATATGGATGTGCCACCACTAAACAGGTCATCCGCTCGGACCTTTAATCTCCTAAGCTTTTTGGACACTCTATGCCTTAAAGGCATAACTTCTGGTCCAACTCCTTTGACCAGATCGATACGGAACTCTGTCCCTATATAGTGGTAATCCGATCACCTCCTCGAGGATGTCCGGACACTCTTCAACTACAAACACAAATTACGTCCTATCATATTGAATATCGAGCGATTATATAAGGCTCTCCTACGTACAATCAATCACTACCGTCCACTCGTCCACAACCCCGATCATCATCAACGGCCTCTCTCAGTCCTCCACTCTTGAATTATAGTACCAACCCACCTAATCCCCAACAATCAATTCCTAACAAACAAACAACCATAACTTAAAAGGGCGAGGTCTTGAGAAACCATGTATAGGCTGGATGAGCCCCTTAACTAGGTCCGTCACAATCAAAGATTGATAATTATCTCGAGTTTCTACCACAATATCTAACCATTGGATCTAGATATGAAGGAATATGAAACCTTGACTTTAAATAAAACATGTAGAACCACCCTATGTGAAAACCATATCTCAAACGGTGATGCCCTTTCCCTTCTATTTCATTGATGGAACAATCGACGAAACCGAAAAGGCAATCAATATATATGCTTCCCGATCTATCCTTACTCAACTAGTATGGGATAACTATTCAACATTGGGTACTTCTCGATTGTCCTCTCGAAGCCCAAGTCAATGTAACAAATCAATCGACCCTCAAGATGATCACTCTATCCAACGATAAACTTCAATCCTTTCTATGTGGAGTATCAATAGGAATAGATCATACCTCGATATCATATTGAATCTGACCATACACTCCAACATAGACATATCGTCGTACCTCAAATCGACGAACTCTCTCACCATCCCTGACTTCATAAAAGTCAAGACAAATTTTCTTCAAATTGAGCTATGCACTAGTCCTAAGGAAATCGGTTCCTAAAAAATCAAAGCTATAAAACAATCCATTAGTTTATCGTCTGTCCTTGGAGTCATCCAAAGGCTAACTTCTACCTCATGCATCATCTAACTCCAAGTAATTAAAGATCCTTCTGCAAGTAACCGACTAATCTTGCCACCCAATAGCCGACTCCGTTCCAAGGAATATCCTATAGGATCGATTTCACCCTAGAGGGGGGATGAATAGGGTGATACTATTAATTATAAAAAATTTATTGCGGAAGTTTGTATAAAATTATTTCAACACAGATATATCAAAATAATAGTAGCACAGATAATAGCAGAATAATAAATGCAGAAATAGAACAATGTAGAATTTACCTAGCTTCGGCAAAACCATGCCTACGTGCTGCCCCCAAGGTTTATACTAGGAATTAAGCAGTCAGACGCTTACACACGTAAACTCGCAACACCCGCTATCGACTAGCCTTAATTCTACGCTCAAAACCCTGCCACAACTTAGCCACTGAGTTGTGAATTCTCAAACAACGCCACGTAGCTTGTCCCCTAGTCACACTAGTAATTACAGATATTTAAAGAAGAAAATAAAAATTCAAAACAATTAATAAAATAAAACCCTAATTTTAAATAATTTAAAGCCCACAAACACTATTTTAAGTCGGCCCAAACTAAAATTAAAAGAGCATCCCTTTTTCTAACTAATTATCACTTTGGCCCGTATCTCTTTTATTTGCCTGTCTCTCTTATTTCTTTCATTCGTTCCTCAATCTGAGATTAGGGCTTCTGGATGAAGTCGCCTCTTTGTCGAATTGATTTCTGATGCTTCAATTCCTTTCTTTGATCGATTATATGTACACAACAGCTTCAACCAAGTCGAGTTTAAATGTTGCGTGAATCGGTATGTTCGTTCCTTTTTCGATTTGCACTATACTCGAATTTGATTCGAGTTGAATGATTATTCTTATCTGTTGTTGCTTAAACTCGAATGCTTTTCACAGCCGATGATGATTGGATTTATATACGAATTGAATTCCTATGATTTCGTTCATTTGATTTTGTCATTTATTTTGTTCTGGCTGTTCGATGTTGCTTGGATGTTTATGATGATTTCTGACTTTTTCAGTTTCGTATATTTGTTACTTGATTCCCACAGCTTGTTTTGATTTTGCTTGGTCATTACAGTGTTGAATTTTTTTGACACTTGATTTTAATTTTCGTTCTTCATTTTCTTTGCCTTCGATCTCACGACCTTGAGTTGAATTTGCAAATTGACTTCGGCACTTGACGACATTTTACTTGTACCATTCGAATTGTGATATTGATCTTGACTTTGTTTATTTGAAATGATTGTTGGACATTTGATATTCCATCTGAAGCTTGTACACATGTGTAGTGTATTGATGGTTCCCTTGACTTTTGCTTCACTTGAATTTTCTTTGTGCCTTGTCTGGTTCATTGTTTCATGTATGCACTGCCTGCGTATGTCTTCCATGTATATGCATTCATCTTTTCCACTGTGTATTTGCATGCTTGCCACTGATCATATGTTGAAGTCTGTTAGTCTTCATTTATATTGTTTTGTCATCTGGTAGTCTGTTCTTTGTAGCATTTTTGCATATGTACTTGAGTCTGAAGCTTGTGCTCATCTCTGTTGTAGCATTGTGTGCATGTGTGTTTGCATTTCCATGAGTCACTTGTATCAGTCCATTGTTAGATGTGTCAGAGTTATAGTTTGTTATTTGATGTTGTACTTCTCTGTGTTCATTTGTGTCCTGATGCATATGTATTCATCCACTTGTGTACATACATTTATGTATGTATGTATGTGATTTCATCTTGTACTATGTCATTTACTGGTTCACTGCTTGGTTTTGAGTTCTAGTAGCACTCCAGTCTTCTTGCATCTGTAATGTAGCAGTGTTGTTTCATTTGGTCTGATTTCAAGACTTGTTTTCAGTCTTGTGTCATATGCATGTTGTATCATTAAGTCTGTTCATTCACATTGCTACGTTGTATTGTGTTTCCAATCATCATGTAGTTGCATTGAGTTGGTTTTCCTTTATTTCCAGTCTTCGAGACAGTTTCAGTTGCATTGTTTCGGGTTCGGTCATGTTCATTTGGGTTTCACTGTGACCTGGTTTGCAGCAACTGGTTAGATAAGTATACCATATGCATGCATTCATATAATAGCTGGACTTACTCAAGTTGCTTGATTCACTGCAACCATATTATTACTGTATGTTTGCTTGTGCTATATACTTCAGTTTGTTGCCATGTATATGATTCATGTTTTGTTAACTTTGTTCGCTGCCTGGTCGACATGTACTGTTGGTCTTTAGTGCACTTGCTCATCTCTGTTGATTTCCATTTTGAACTGCTGCACTGGTTGTATTTGAATTCTTATGCTCGACAGTTTTATGATGTTTTGTAGTGCACCTAAGTTGAATCCAGCTTGTAGCTCGTGTTTGACCTTGTGTTGATATCGCGACTTTATTTTTATTGCACTTGAGTTGAACCCGGCTTTTGATTTGGGTTTGACCTTGTGCTCACATGTCCCTGTAAATTTATCAAGTGTATATATCAGTGTGCATGGCCTTGTGGCATGTACAGTGATACGTTGTGCATGTCACAAGTTGTTCGTGTATGATGAATTCAAATTTAAATGATGATGAACAACCCAAATAACTAAGGAAAATATTATTTTCAAAGTTCACATTTTATTTTATACTGTAAAAATATTTCCTTTTCAATTTTACTGCGTCAGTATTTATTTTTGCATATTGCTCAGATGCTAGATTCAATCAAGTTGAAGATAAATTATGAGTGAATGAACGATATGTAGTGAGGACATTTGTAAATGAAGGATTGTGATGTAATTAAATTTGTATTGTAATCAAAATTGTATATGTATAGTGAGAGCTTGAATTTATACTATTCAAAATTGTAATAAATATTTGTTTGAATAAAATATCTGTTTGAATTTAAATTCTGTGTTATTTATTTTATTCACCAAATTTTTATTTAATTATGTGAAAAATAAAATAGTACATTAACAAATACACCTAAATGAAAATATATATATGTTTATTATCATCAAACAAAAATCATATACTCGCATATTCAACATGGCCTTCCTCCTAGACTCCCTTGGTCTATGTATAGCTCAGCAAAGTCGACTCTAGCTAATTGAATTTGAGCATCAAAACCTTCTAGAATAAATTGGGCATCCGAGAAATGATCGGAACTAACTCTACGAACATATCCTATCAACCAAGGATGGTGCCACTAATCCTAACCAATACTTAACTCTAAAGATAGAGACAAAAGTAGTTTTTCTTTTGTGCCAGATCATTCCTATTCTATAATTAGGATGGTTCGTCTCTCACAAAGAAAACTGGATCAATAGTGCTCATATATGCACCCAACTCTTATACTATATATACTACTATATAATTTTGGAAACAAAAATATATATAACAAATACGAACTCTATCGTATATACACACTTTCTAAATCCAGACAAAGGCAATACTCCCACCCTATCTTTACCGGATCACGGTATCAACTAAGTTTAATTGGGTAACCTTTAGCTCTGATACCAAATGTAACGACCGAGTTACACCTACCGTGTAAAACAACAGTTAAAGTATAAAAAAAAGAAATAAGATGAAGAAATAGAAGAGAGAAAAAATGGAAAAGAACAAAAAGGAAACATTAAATAACCAAATTACCAGTTGCATATCTTACATTACCTCAAAGTGAATAAAATAATCAACACAGATATAAAACAAGAGAGACGGTAATAACAATGTGAAAAAATCATCTGATTAAAGATCCATAAATTAATACAATACCATAAATGAGTTTACACAATAGGAAAGTAAACTCAATCGGTACTCTGTCTCATAATTGTTAATCAACATTGTCAAAGCTCCATAGTGGCACATAGTGGAAATATAATAAATGCACATGTAAGTATAGATAATTGTCACCTCCTATCGGTCTACCTATAGAACTTCATAATCATCCACTTAATATCAATCTACTCATTTAAGAGTACTCGAGATAATAGGACGCAAAGCATAAAACCTTGGGTCGGACAATAGTCTGGTGTGAACGATATCAAATCTCAAAATACTATAAAAGTCGATAATAAATGGAACACATGGTATATAAGCCACACCTGACCTGTTCCTGCAACCACGGAGTCAACACATTAACATAAGTAATATACAACTGTATAACATCGTAAAAAGGATATACAATACTTAGTAGCTGTTAGGGTGCCTAAGTATCTCCACCTATAATCCCTACTCTATACCAAGCAAAGTTCATGATCTAGGTATCTCCATCCATAACTACTCCATACTAAGTCAAATCAGGGTATCCTCGTATCTGTATCATAATACCTACCTAGTATGACATACCCAGGTGATATGTGACCAGTGAGCAACCATAACAAACACAACAGCCATCAAACAATACTAATTGTCACCTAATATGCTAGATATATGACGACTTATATAACCCACAGTGACTGTCAAGGACTGATGGAAATTTCGATTCTCCATTGTGCTCACTGTACTCAACTGGTCAGAAAACCTCGCAGGTTGTCTCTTGTGATACCTCTATATCACCTGACCTAGACCCTACCGGTTCAGGGTACAGACTGGTGTACCAGCCTTCGGGTGCCCCTCATATAGTACCCCTACTTTGAACACAACCAAAACACTCTAAGTCATCAATAATTCCTTGGCACGAATATATCCATCGAGCCCTACTCACTCGATACGGATCTGAACCCTACTGGTTCACTATAGTTTTCTGAGCACGAGCCCTAACACTCACCCCCGTCCACTATCCAAAGCATCACTCAAATACGAGCTACCATGCTCCATCCTACTAATAGCTTGAGCTCTTGATTGAAGAACTCGATTATCACGCCATCTGAAGTCAAAGTCCTAGCATGATCCATATAGTCCTCATATTATCATCCCGAAGCTTACTGTTTGCAGTATCAAATTACTAGGTTTAAGCACCACATCTATGCCTCACCATCAAAATCACCAAGTGGAAGCACCACATACCTGCCTCACCATCAATATCGCTAAGTCGAAGCATCATATCCTTACCTCTCCATCAACATCACTCGCCGTTAGGTAGTAACATCCAATCTCCAAACCGATCGAACAAACAAACCATCATGTCGCGCACCATGGTATCTCATCGACATCCAAACCACTTGTCTACTGAAACACCAATCGATAATAGTGATGGACATTCAGCACTCTACTACGGTCAATACCATCCATCTTGGTCTCGTACTTAACCGAACAGTTAAGTACAAACCAAGCAGATAAGCTGGTATCATCCACTCTGAAATCTAGATCCGTCGACACGTATCCTAAACATTCTTTTACAACTCATCTTGTTCATTAGATTCCCGCGTGTGTGGAAATCCAATGTACAAGATGCTTCTAAAATCAAATAACGGCTAATCGGCTTTTCAAACAAAACAGCCAAATACCAAACAAGCCAAACATTCAAACATGCATCCGTACATCAATACATCCAAATAGCCATATTCCATCCAAAATGCCATAAATACGACATAATAAATCCATCCATATCAGAAATAACATCAATAATAGATTTAATCTAATAACTCCCTAACTATTGCATGATGATAGAAAATATGTAATATTAATTATAAATCATTTAAAAATAATTATATATTCTTTTATAAAAATATAATCATTGTATATATATGTATACATATAATAATAATAATATCATGTTCGAAAGCCAAAAAATCATTCCCGAGCGTCGGTATAACAATAAACAACCAATCGTAGTAAAGTGAGAGATAATATCACTCAACTCGGCCAAATATATCCAAACAAGTGTCAAAAGATAGATCTTACCATTATTTTCACAATGCAAGGAACAACGTCCGAAATCGACCTTTATGCGAAAGGTATGGCCGAAATAAGAATCAAGATTATTTAAACAATTAATCAACTAATTAAAATAGTGAATTACGTAATTTGCACTACCCCTTCTTCCTCTTTGTCCCAGGCCATGCACAAAAGAATATCACCATGCATATCATCCTCCCTCCTTCAATTTCTCTTCAATCGCTCAGTGAAAATCAGATTTGTCTTCACCAAACGATCCAGCATCAAACTCTCTTCAATTTTCATCTAGAGTCGCCATGTACCTTTGCCTCCATCAAATTTCGTCATACATAGGCTGCAGTGACACGGTGAAATTCGTGTTTCACCTTAGTAGATCGAACACACCCAAATCTCTAGTGGAGGTGCGTCTCATCGAGCTAAACACAATGGCAATCTCCGATTCGAAAATCGATGCTCCAATCTCCATCATGCCCAAGCCCTCAATCCACGGCTATGGGTTGATGACGGCCATCAACGATCGAACATCAAATCAACGTATAGGATTGAAGCCGTCATCGATATGAACATGTTAGAATTGGTTTCACGATTTTTAGTGGAGTAGATTAGGAGAATACAATTTTTGAATGCCAAGACAATGGGTTTGGCCATGTTTTCTTCTCCAGGATGCTACAGTAAATTGTCAAACAAAAATAGGAGGGTAGAAGATTCAAACGCTTTTTGTAATAAAATATTATCCATTTATTTAATTCACTTAAATAAATGGTCATGCGTTTGAAGCCTATCCGATCATACGACGCATCTGATCGCCACGAAACTCGTCAATGTATATCACTTCATTTTTCTGGATCCAACGACACTAACCTTGTCTCCATCTAAGATTGCGTCCAGGAAGGCTGATTTTGCCTATTTTCGAGACCGTTTTCGCCATCGGATCATCCGATCTAGTAATATAGCGATCCTTATATTCGTTTTAATCCGCAACGTCGATCCGAACTAAATGGAATTGAAATTGAGTCATGATTCATTGTATGCAAAATTCACATTGTTAGAAGTTATTCTAATCAACGATTAAATATTTAATTAAACTATTTAAATATCCGATCGTTGAAAATACGGGTCATTGCAATAGCAGGACTTTAAGCGTATCTACTGTTCAGTAGTGCTAAACTAAAAAAGCGTAGCGGTCGAAGAGTGCTACGCGTTTTAATGGGAATTTAACGAGGCTTTAGTGGGGCTTTAACTGCATAGCTTACGAGTTTATGGGGAAAACAATAACAACAACACAAGCAGGCATAAAGCCTTGTGTGAGTAATACCTCTATGGAAACACAAAACATAGTAAGATGATGATGCCGCTTAGTGGAATTGATTTTCCACTCATTAAGTGTTAACAAAAATTACATCACATTATGTAACATTAAAAGCATCAGGTCATGGGCGTAGTCATATTATCATTGATTCAATTATAAGTGTAATCTATACTTAATGTCATGTCATGCAATCATCATTCTCGAACACAAGTATACCATATACCTATCACTAATATATATGAACCATGTCATATAGTCATATATTCCTATCTCAAATATCACTTAGACTATTATTTAGGTGTCCAATTAAAAGTTATTCTTAACTATAGTTAGTGAATAACACAAGGTTTATTAATCACTAATTCATCTTTCTCAAAATGGGTCATCGGTGAGTGGCCATTCATCCACCTTTGTAGCTACCCCGGTTAGTGCTATCTCAAATCTCTTAGAAGATTAGATGTAAGCAACCTGAATACATTCAAACAAGTGTCCTTACTAAGTGTTAATAGCCACTCTTAGTTCTAGAAACATTTTCGTTTCGCGTTATCAATTCATTAACTACATCCATTTTAATGTTATTTATTCATCCTAGAATTTTCTAGCTTAATTGGACCTACTAGATTTCCCAAGTCTTGCACCCTACCATACCCATTGAATTTAGACTTTATTAAGCCTATGCATCGTTTAATATCTCCATGAGTGGGTGTATTTAAAATCTTGGATTCCATATATTTCTTTGGTTATTTAATTATGTACCCCGAACATTCTATTGATCTTCATATATAGGTCAAAAAATTTCCATTCTTTTACACAAACCATTTTTTATCTTTCAAATTAAATGATGCAACTTACCATTTCTTAACTTAGCTTAAGCTTGAGCCATTTTCATCTTTACAGAAGTTATTACATTTTAACTTATATTTATTTTTTAACATAACATCATGGAAATTGGTTTCCAATAATTTCCTTGTTTTGTAATTGAATATTTGCTTGTTTAGCTATATGGTTTATCAACATTTGGCAATTATCTTAATTAATCATTTAGTTATAGAGTATATAAGCTAGTGTTATTGGGATTGTAGCTGTCAAATTCATAGTCTTATAGATTTTATATGATAATAACCAATTATGTGTATAGTAGTTATCGTATGGACAAGTTATCGGCTTTATAGTCATCGAATGGACAAATGGTCATCTTTAATTGTTACCGTATGGATAAGCTATCGGCTCTATAGCTGTCGTGTAGACAAGCTTATATTATTATCATAAGGAAAAGCTATTAGATATATAGCTATGCTATGGAAAAGATTCTATAACTATGTATGAACATGCTATTGGGTCTGCAGTTATCATGCAGACAAGCTTTTATTACTATCATGTGGACAAGCTATCGGGTTTATAACTACCGAGTTATGGTATTTGTTATCATGCCTTTTGGCCAGGCAGTATACAGACGAACCTGATGGGTCAAACTTCAAAGCTTTTAAGGCTGGAAGCCCAAAGGGATGGCTCAAGAGTCTAGTAACCAAGCGCAAATAAAGCCACGGGACAAAAAAATTCCAACTCAAGAGTTTGGGGTACCGATCCAAGAAAATGTTGGACCGGCACCGATCCAACATCATGGATTGGTACCGACCCACAAACCTTGGTCAAATCATGCCCTTACTCCTACAACATGCCAATGGTAACTTCAAAATCCCATATCAAGTATTGTTTGGATGTTTCCACGCAATTCTATGTCGATCTCCATGAGCATTTGAGTGAGCAACTTTATTCCTCCAAGGATCCATCATTTGGACTCAAAAACAAGCAAATAATGGTGCAAACAAGCGTGGATCATGAAGCTAACTAATAGTCAAGCATAAACAAAGAGTTTACACAACCAATTTGATTGTCTCATGGATCGGTACCGATCCAAGTCTATAGATCAGTACCGATCCTTGATTTTTGCTAAGGTGGCACCCATATTTTCTGGAGAACTAGTCTCGGGCATAGAAAATGAGATAGAGATCTTCAGGTCAGATTTTAGGCTTCCTATCTATATAAATATGTGGACATGGCCCATTTTAAGGATCTTATGTAGGATTTCTTACTCTCTTACTCTAATTTCTTACAATCATTCACTGACTTATACCAATCCAAAATGGATTTACACAAACCCATCAGAACTGTACTTGAAATACAATAATATAATATAAAAAACTTGAAGTGGACGTAGGTCGAAGTACGCTGAACCACTATAAATCTTGTGTATTCTATTTCTTGCTCTTTTTAATTTAATTTTCTTCACTTTTTATTCTCTACTCAATCATTTGAGTGTTTATGCCATTTTTGTCTCAAACATTTTGGTGCTTTCACTGAAAAACACTTGAATTCGTTGATTTGAGACTTGAAAAGATTCAAAATTACGAGACATTTAACTAGGAAGCTGTTACTAGAGGAAATCAACAATAGGGTAGCCAAGAGGTGTTCTTAGAAGCTAACTGCCTCATCCATCTATATAACATAGGATGAGATGGAGATTATGATGAATGGATTGAAAGAAAGGATGATTACTTACCAAGAAGAAATGATGGAGAGTTTCATCAAAAGAATGGGACAAACAGGAATAATCGGAGTTGCTTCAACCAGAACCAAAGACCAGAAGCTAAAGAAAACATGCTTGGAGGCGAAGTTGAACGAACCAGATGAAATACCAAATCGATCATATGGATCGATACTGATCCATAAGCATTGATCGCTACCGATCTACAAGGATTTCAGGGCATGGGTCATGCTGCTTTGGGAAGAAGTGATATGCAACCTAGAAATGATGATGAAAACTTGCTGAAATCTAAGAATGCAAACTTGATAATTCCATTGAATGACGATGAAAACTTGCTAAAATGGTGAGACAAGCTATGAGGGGTGGATTGCCTAACCAGAGCCTGGGGGATATGAACAGGATTCCATTTACAGTGAATAATCAGTATGCTAGGAATCCACCCGACTTCAAGCTGCCTACGATGAAGATATATGATGGAAAGACTGATTCGGTAGTTCATTTGAAAAGGTACATCTGACATATGGAGGTGCTGGATGTGTCTGAAGTGGTTATGGGATGGTGCTTCCATTTATATATAACAGATTTGGTGGCATTATTGTTTAAACAACTGGAGAATGGTTCCATCCACACTTGGGCTGGGCTAGTAAACAAAATTATGAAATAGTTCGGGTCCATATCTGATGACCCAAAATGTAATGGCAGTGAGTATGAAGTAGAGGGCAGGAGAGACCCTCAAGAGTTTTTTGACACGGTTTAATGCAACGGCTGTCGTGGTCGATAAGCCAGGCCCATCAATGGTTTTGATGGCAATGGTTTTAGAAATAGTAGCTAAGTCGGCTTTTAAAGTATCTTTGCAAAAATATCCCCCGGTGGATCTTGTAGAATTATATCACAAGGCCGAGATATACCAACGTCAGGAGGACGCTGAGGCTGATCAGTAAGTGATTAGTGTTGTTGATGGTGAAATTCTACCTAGATAAAGAGCCAGCAATGGTAAAGGAAAACGAAAGATGGATGATGGCTTTGATGGATCAAAGCAGCAAAGAAGGGAACCAAAATTCACTTCTCACACGCATTTGAATGAAAACCTGGAGCGGATTTATTTGGATACCAAGAGACAGATCCCCCATTGGAAACTAACAAGAAGAGAACCCATGGACCATGAGAGGCATATAGAAAATATTTCCTATACCATGACATGGATGGGAATAACACAAATGATTGTAGACACTTCCACGATCCCATTGAAGAATAGGTTAGAAATAGCCAACTTCAGCAATATGTGAGAAACCGAACTGCAATGGTGGAACAGGAGCTGACATCAACTGCAGCAAATGGAAATGGTCTTGGATTGATATAATGAACCAACTTTTTGACTCTTAAAAGTCGACACTAATACATTCATGACATTCATGTGTCGAGCTTCCAAGTGCCGAAAAGACAGACTGTCAAGGAAAAAGAAGTAAAGACAGAATAGAATCTCACACCGTGCGAGTAATATATAATATACAACAGATATTTACAAAAGATTTGAACTTTATTATACATATATCAATCTGATTTTACTAATCAATCAACAGCCTAGACAGTTATAACACCTTGTTCTTACAATTGCCAATAAACATAAATAACGAATGCAGTGGAAATAGAAAATAAGTGAACATGTCTTAGTGAATCCAACTCGTCTCCCGAGGCTCCAAAACATCCGAACTGAATCTGAAAATATGCTCGGTCTAACCTGATAATTATAATAAAATAACACCCAAATCAGTCTAGTACACCAACATGAGAAACATACCTTACTTGGTTTTTAAATATTTATAATTCAAAATAAAAGATATCTCGTAAGACCACGCCGCACATAAACACAGATGAGTTTTTACCTTATGACAACCAAACCATTTATATTAGAAAATTCAATGATATTATAATAATGTCTAAGGGTGAAAATGCCAATAATCATGCAGCTGTGATTCTCATGCTTGTACATCACAACAATATTAGGTATATAATAAAAAATCGTAAGACGTGTTCGCTAATTGTATAGGACTCCATGGAGATGCCTTTGGTACATTGAGCACGGTCCTCCTACACAAGGATCGGAGTTATCGTACCCAGGAAACAATACATCCCTTGTGATGTACAATAGGAAATACATGGTTGGCCATGCAAGGCCGAATACATCATTCCATGCTTGCATAACAAACATAGGTAACTCTAGGAAGGAGCCGAGTGCACCCTAATGGGTTAGCCAAATCTCTAGCCATGTATCCAATCTCTGGCTTTTGTCGTTACTACTGATAAGGCTACATCTGATATTCTAGCTCATGTACCGCCAATAGAACAGATCACGGAACCACACATGGATTCTCATACCTTAATAGGTCACGGAACCACGAATGGACCCTCTCATCTCAACAAAGGTCTCGGGATCGCACATGGATTCCAATACTCTAGTGGGTCTCGGAATCACATATAGATTCCAACATCCAAAACAGTTCTCAAAATCACACATGGATTTCCACACCACAATGAGTCCCGGAATCACACATGAATTCCGACATCCAAAACAGATCTCGGTATCTCCTCCAAATATGGAACTAGTATATGGTTTTAGAGTGGTTACGGTTTCAAGTCATCTCCTAAAATTACACTCCCTCGCCTACCGAACCTACCATAACCAATCGATCGATTTCTATAATGCTTAATACTAACTCCTTTGGAAATAATCCGACAATGGATAAGAACGGGGATCACCCCTGACCATTTATCTGGACGGATCTCCCCATCATTTGTCTTAGAAGAACAGAATGAGTTTATACATACAGTATAACAACATTGATGGTAAATATACCATATAATCCCCGTGTTTCTAATATGTATTTCTAGAGTTAAGATCCTTCGGTGTTAAGCAGGGAATATTTCCGTACCACCAAAATCAAGAAGGTTTACATATTTAGGCCAAGATTTAATAGTCGGTTATTTAACTTCAAATAAAAAAATTCAAAACAGAGATTAGATTTCCCACGGAAACCACTAAGCCTCTTAAATTAACCTTTCATTAGTTCTCTTTCCAAAATATTTATCTAATTATTCATACAATTATCTCAACAGAATAAGTATATTAACAAATCATACCTTTAAAACTTGGAAAACCTTTTTCACATACCTATAAAATGATAAAATATACTAACCAAATACTTAGAGAGATTTTATATTCCAAAATCATATTAAAAATGACCAAACCCAACTTTTCATTAAAATGGAGATATGGATAACCTGAAATACCATTTCTTTTCATAAATCTATTTTATTTTATAAATATCACCTTTATAAATTTCCAAATCTATTTATAAACCTTCTCTAGAAACTTATAGGCTCTTATTTATAAAACCTCTTTTTAAATCTCTAATTCTATTTATAAAATACTATTTTATATACTCAATAACCCATTTATAAAACTTCCCTTCCAAATCACTAAACCATTTATAAACTATTTTTCTAAAATCATCCAAACCCAACTTCTTTTTAAATTCTATTCCTCTTTCAAATTTATAAACTTCATTAAATAATTATTATAAAAAATTCTTTTATAAAATGAATACTATTTAGTTATAATAAATAAAAACTTTCTTGTCATAAAGATAAATTTTAAACATTTTTAAATAATATAGTAATAAAAATTTTAAAATTTATAATATAATAATTATTATCTTATAAAACATTTTAATAAGTATAGTAAAACAACTTTCAAAATATAATCGATAAATTTTCAAGCAACATTACTAATAAAATAATTAAACAGTTTTAAATAATCAATAATAAAATATTTTATTTTCTTGAACGGCCTTGATAAGCAATTAATTATCTTTATACAACATTAATAAAATAATTAATTTTAAAACATTATAAATAAAATAATTAACATTACTAACTAAATAATTTTATAAAATTCTTTGTAAAATAGAAATCTAACAAACGCTTTGTTATAACAATAGTTTAATAAAACATTTACTTCAAATTACAAAATCTGAAATTAGTTTAAATACATAATTTTCCAAATCAAGAAAAAGGCTTAACGACCACAATGGTACTGAAACAAGTTACCGATAAATTCATTTTAACTTCTCAAGTTAACTATAGGTATTTGCATAAGCAGACATATGTTTAAACCAAATCCATAACTAACAATCAACCGTTAAAATATCATCAATCCGTTGTTAATCAACTGTCTCCTAAATAAATTTCCAAGTTTATATAATAGCATAACATGAATTTATTCTGCTAAACAAATGTAATTTAAAATAAACTCTTTCGTTTGTTATTAGAGGGTACTTATTTAGCCAAATAATTATTACCAAGGAAGCATGCTTAAATTAAAAAAGTTATTATTTAAACAGCCTAATTATATTAAATAAGTATTATTTTATCACTTTATACATTATCCATTTTCAAAAATGATAATTTATCCAAACTAAAAAACCAGCAAATAAAACATCCAAGCAATTCAATCAAGACTTTGTGTCTACTATATGACATACCGATTAATCGAAAAGGTGAGTTTAACTCACCTAAATTTCAGTTATCTTCGAAGCGTTCTGATTCCATCTAAAATTGAACAGCGATTGATTTTAGCTTGAAATTCTACAAGCTCTAATTTTCAATAATCTAATTCCAAAATGAAGAAGACATTTCTACGAGTTCAACTCAATTGAGCATGTCCGATTTAGACCGCATATGGGAGAGTTATATCATTTATAAGTTATCGATTTTTAAATAATAAAATTATAAATATTAACTACATAATTAAACTAATTACCACATTAAAATTACTAATCCTTCTTCCCAAATAGACTCCTTCCTGCTTGCACAAGATAACCGTGTTCCTCCCCTTGTATACGCATGGCCTAGCTTCACCATTGCTCAACGAAATCACATCAAACCATCTCCGTTCAACTCCCCATCATCTCCTCTACACATTCCACACCATAAATCAAAGCTTGATTCCACCGTAGCAATCACAACTTGTAGGCTTTCACTCATGATACCCCAAACATCTCACCTTAAAATTGGTGATCGCATCATGGCAAAATCAAGTGCCAACTCCCCTTGCCAAGTGAAACATGAACCCAATGTCGATTACTCCAACCCGATTGCACCATTCCACATCTACCCAGATTCGAAATCTACAACCATACAAACTCAAAGATATATTTTTTGAGTATTTTCGTTGAGTACTTTTCTTGCTATTGATTTTTAAAGCTTGTTATTCTCTTGTTTCTTTTTTCTTTTCCTATTCGTTTACAGGAGACATTCTGCTAGTGCGAAATGAAATGAAGGTAAAAAGGATAAGAGGAATACTGAATGTTTAAGCATTGATAATATATATAATTTGTGATCTCCGGCATTTTGCTGAGCAAATTTCCGTTCGGGTAAGAACTTTGAATGGCAAAACAAAAATATAGTGATGCTCCAAACAGCGATGCACCATTGAAAAATTAATAATATATACTGATTTACTGATTCTAAAAAAATTACAAAAATACTGTCGTTTGCTTATAAATCATCAAACTAATAATTTCATTAACTTCCAAGTTAAAATTTATGGAAAAATAAAATAAATTAAACTGGAAATACTTTATTAAAAATCAACTCGTTAAATTAAAAACTTATTCTCTCATTGTATATTCGAACCGTTTATTACTGCAAATAAATTTACTAAGTGAATTTATTGTCATTATTTACAAAATAAAAAGGCGTCAAATACGAACATTTAATCAATTAAATTAATATTCAATTATAAATCCCATTATTTGAAACGTTATTCAAATATTAATTCACAATTCAAACATTTTAAACAATCCGTATATTTAAATTCAAGTTATTAAACCTTTTTAAACCAATATTTTAATATTTAAAATTGATTAAATATTCAAAATCAAATTACCAATATTCTGCGTCGTGACATTCTCCCCCTTTAAAAGAAGCTTTTCCTCAAAATTTAAAAAGTACGAAAAATGCCTAAAAACCTTTAAAATTTTCAAAATCAATTAGTTGAAACTTGTTATCAAATTTTCTATGTCTCTTAAAATTACGGAAAATTTTGGCAGTGACTCCTTTGCATGGCTCAATCGAAAAAATTACAAATCGGCACGGTCAAAACCAACAAAAGAAAATAAAAGCCAAGTGGCCTTCCATATCTGGGGCATAAAATCATCGTCCAAACAACAAAATATAAACATGTACCTATAAGTTGAGCAAACAACTCTACTCACGACACCAGAAGCAACAACTGCCTTGCTTTCACGCCTGCATCGCACTTACAAGTAATATCCAAAAAATATAACATGCAGCCATAAAATTTTGCATTTTCCAATATTAAACATATAATTTTCCTTTATAAATGTCAAAATCATATGATTATATCAAAGCTCGTACGATGTACACATATTGTTTGTATGCAATTTCAATTTTGATCACTCACTTGATCATAAAATTTTCATTTTTGAACTAGTATCGCTCCCTCGACAATTCTAGCCTAGACTCTAATCTGGTTCCTTGATTAGATACCGATGTTATCCTTAATAGCCATACACTATGATAGAAAACTTCGAAATCAAACCAAAAATCCATATCCAGAATTCACCATCAAGAATCAAGTGAAAAATCCTAATACGGACCGGTATAAATTATCTCGAAATTATGAGCCCGAATCTGGATCAAAATTCTCATGCGAATAAAATGATCTACGTACATCTTACGTATTTATTGAATTAGTTTATTACTACACCAATTATTACTTTTTATTCGCATTCATTTTTAATCACAATTACTTTACACCAATTGTATTTAATTTAATACTAAAATTATTTATGAACCGTTTCATAAAATTTTTACTTAAGTTTATTACATCTTATGAAACACAACCTCTATAAATCAATTAATTTTAAAAATTAAGTCCATATCTATTCTTTTAATAACATTCCAATCCACACTCAATTCATTTTTGGACTATCCCAGAAAACATTACTTAAGTGCATAAATATTTTATAGCCAAAGTTTATATTTGTATCACTCTTCTACGTCCTAAAAGTATATATACAAATTTCAAATTTGTTTTTCTAAACCAGATATTCAACAAATTTAAAATTAGATTTAGATTTCTATCTCTTCAAGTTTATAAGTTACATGAAATTATTTTTCTTATAATTTCTCACAATACTTTGCTTCAATTTTTTTATAACAAATCTCAAAGTCCTGACTATCCAAAATAGTTAGAAATTCAATTTCATTAAAATAAATGAAATCTGCCAAACAACATTTCAAAATGAGATGCAAAGCCAAACTATACATGCATCCATATAATAATATGATTGAAACCTTCAGACTTAAACACCCAGTTTTATTTCAACTCTATTTTGGAATAATAATACATAAATATCTTCTTTTGTATATCAGATACTTTTGGAATTCAAAACAATTTTTTATCCAACCAACTCTATGGTAAAATACATTGGTGGTAATCCCATACTTAGAAACTCAAAAATGAACACTGATGATGTTGTTGCCATCATGGAAATTATTTTTCAATGATCGAAGTGAATTTAGTATTTTCTATTTCCTTCAAAATCGTTTAAGAATATTTTTGTTCCTAAATATACTTCCAAGTAAGATAATAATTACTCCTTCTAAACATTGAAATGCCATTTCCAAAAATAATGGGATTTAAATTCTTAGTTTAAATCCATCTTCTTATAAACCACATTTATAAATTATACTTATATAATTTTCACTTCACTATATCAAACCTTTTCACAAATGTATATCTTTATTTAGATTATAACAATCATGTTTCACTACAACAAAAACTACTATTACTTGCACTGCAAAAGCGGATTAAATAGCGTTTGATTGGAACTTGCTGTCATTGGTTATTTATATTCAAAAACATAGCGTGGTACTTGCAGTCATCTGGTAATAACATACGCACTGCATATAAATAAAACTAAAATTGAAAAGTTAAAGTGGGTTAAAATTTTCCATTCCCTTCTACTTTCTCATCCCACTACCATACGCCTAGAACATTCGAAACCCCTCTTTCACCTGCATCCTCCCTTTTGAAACCTAACTTGCTACGTCAATGCAACCTTCGTATCTGCCATCTTGCTCGAAGTTTTTATGGCCAGTAGGGTTGCAAGTAAGTTTCTTCTGTTTCTCATTTTTGCTCGATTTTGTTCATCTTCTCTTCGAAAACCTTAAGTTGCTTGATTTTATCTACAAATTCTTACTTGTGTATGTGGTTAATTCTTGATTTTTGTTAAAAGCTTTTCCTTCTTTTCAATTTCATGAACTTTTAATTTAGTTCCTACATATATTTATTGTGCAAATTTGTAAATTGATCTAAATTTTTTGAAATCTTGTCGTGTTATGGAAATTTTCAACATTTACCTGATAGGTTAGGTATTCAGAGGAGCTATTTTGAAATTTTTTGAGTAAACTATGATGTATGAAAAACTGAGCTTGAGATTAAAATACAAATTATAGTTGAGTTATATGTAACTCAACTATATATGTAACTCAACTGTATATGTTTATTTGGCTCAAACTCAAATGCCTAACCCTAAATTTATAAGCTCAAATGAAGTTGGAGTTCACTTCAAAATTTAATAAGAGAAGATAACAGGTCAAATTAGTATACTACTGTTTTTGAAACTAAACTTCACTTCAATGTTATTACAAGTATACTCAAGTTTTTTTAACTACTGCTTTTTTTACATACAACACATAACAAGTATTGTTTACTTCACTTCACGCGGTATTCCATTACAAAAATCACTATAATGGCTGATGCCATACTAATATACATTTCAGTATGCATTTAGCATAGTAAAAGAAAGTTCAATGATGGATTATATATTTCTTGAAAAGAAATCTTCAAAGCTTTGGTACCTTATGAAACATGAACTTGGCTGACATGTATAAGTATACAGGCGAAGCACTTAAGATGGGTGATGGTCATCTTGCATTTCTAAAGTTTATTTTATGCAGTAGAAATTGATGTTAGATAATTAACCACTCTTTTTTTGTTCTGCAAGTAGTCATAAAGAAGCCATGAATTCATGAACTATGAGAAAACTTGTTGTATATAGTGAACTTACTATCGGCACCATCATACAATTTTAGCTTTAAATGGATTTTACATTAAGAATTTATGGGATATGGGTTCTCTATATAACAGTGTTGCAAAACAAAAAATTATTATCAAATTCAGGCATATGGCCCTGAACTGTTAGAAACTCGTGAATGTTGCATGAAATGCACAACGGGAAAAAGATGTAGAATTACTCAGGTTTCAAGTATATGTTGAATACGGCCCATCACACTCATTTGTAATTTTTGCTGAAACTTCATCTTTGGCGTAATGATATTGTATCTTGATCAATATTTCAGGCTTGGGATTTATATTATTACGTGCTCGGGAGAATATATAAACAACTTCCAACACTCACTACTTTTGAACTTGCAGGCAAGATTAAAGGATATATTTGAAGTCTAATGCTATCCTATTTTGCATATTTGAAACATTCTGATGTACCTCTTAATGGCATGGTTACAATCTGTTTCACCTAATTTGCTCAATTGCCATAACTTTGGGCCTGCTGTTCTAGGAACACATTGGGTTGGTAACTCACTCTGTTTCAAACTCGCAATATCTTTTTATTTGGTTCGATTTGTACACTTATCTCAATCTGTTTATAGTTTTGGTTAATGGAAGTTAGTTTGTTCTATAAAATATAAGGAAAACAATTTAAATCTCATTTCAATCTACGCTTCTCTATTTCGATTGGTTCTCGAATTATAAGTCAAAAAATTTAGAGAATAATTTAAATCTATAGAAAATCATAATCAGTTTGTATTGGAAGACAACACTTCTGACATCTATGACTATCAAGAGTTACTAGGATATGTACCAAACACCAAACCATCCCCTCAAAACATATCACCCTATAGTCATTTAATGTTGCTCACCTCACGTCCTGAATGCAGGGAATCCCAGCTTAAACTCAACTAACGCAACCTACATATACAAAGATTTCGACATTAACGAGGTCCGTGAGATACTCAAGAGGTTATCGGCCAACGCTCCATGAATAATCCTCATATATAACGTTGCTCAATTCCCTAACATGCTTTTCTATTTTGGTTGTTCCAAAGCTTCCGTAAAAGAAATCTACTGGGATTTACCGAAGAGGAGGTATAGTTTGAATGCCAATCACCTATTCTCACAGGAAAAAATATCTCCAAAATAATTGACTCAAACCTGGCACTGGAATATGAAATAACCTATATACCATACAAGTACACGTTTGACACTCTTATATTTTTGACTTCAACATCCCTTAGCTATTGAAATTTTTGTTAGCAAAGGAAACTTTTAATGCAGTTTTCACTAATTTTGAAGTACATTCCATGGAATAATCTATTATTCCACTGCCTCATCCAAATCGTAGATTGTCCAGTTTCAGCCATTATTTTATAATTTACTGCCTTTTATATATAAACCTCTCAATAAGCAAGTCGAGTTCTTCAATTCTTCGACTTAATCAGTTTGGTACAAGTAATTGCAGTACAATTATTTATTCGTTGTTTTATAGCTTAAAATTCTTTGCACGTTAAATTTTCTTGTGGTTAAATTTTGAAAAAAATTCTAACTCTTTAATGTACTATGTTTGCACCAAAATTGGCCACAAACACCCGATAGTCGTTGAAAGCACCCGTTCACAATCATAGATCACAGATAACAAATATATGGAGAAATAAGTATTGAAATTCACTCAGCAAATTCACAATAAAGCAGTAAGTGACACAGGATTCATAGTGGTTCGGCGATCTTGCCTACGTCCACTCTGAAGTTTATGTCTTTATTGATTCACTTGATGATTTCAATCGATTACAGCGGATTACAGTTGATGATAGCTTTGAAATCTGATTACAACAGCATTAATGAAGAGTAGAATTGAATCCGGCAGAGTCTGGACATTGAATGACCAAAATATCCCTTCTCTGTAGGCTTTAGGGTGCTATTTATAGGCGTAGGAGGCTCAGATCTCGCTCAAACTTCGGAAGACTTTTTCTGGCACGTGAGTGGGCCCACGCACCGACCCCACCTAGTTTCGACTCGTTCTGAGGTCGATATGAAGTCATTTCATATCCATCAAAAAATGATCCAATCGAGCCGAAACTTGGCAGGAACAATCTTTACCTTGTATGGAAGCTACTGTGAAAATTTCGTTGTATTTGGATCAGCTGTTTGGGAGATATGATCGATACGAGCTTGTACATTTCGGTTGGCCGTTTATTTCGAATCCATCAACTCGAATCGATTCCTTCGAATCGATCACCTCACATGGTCTGGTGATGATGTGGCGCGCATACTTCGCCTCGATCTGGTCTTTGCTCCAAGTTAACCGTCTCGACTCTATAAAATTCGCCTTGTTCGTATCGAGGATGACACGTCACCCATGGTTAGTTTTCCTGATGGATACGAACAAGCCTCTGCTTATGGATTCAAACACGGTCTTGGGATGGAGACGAAGCAGCGAATCTCTGATGGATGCGAAGTTGATGTTAGGTGATCGATACGAAGCCGATGGATACGAACCGAGCCATGCTGATGGATTCGAATAAGACACTCTAGCCGAAGTTCGACCAATACGAAGTCCACCGATGCGAAGGCCTGGCCACTTCGACCGATACGAAGCCGATGGATACGAAACAGTACTCTAGGATGGATACAAACATGCTGAGACGATGCCCATCTGATCGATTCGAAACCGATCGATTCGAACTGACCGATAACGTTACTGATCGATTCGAACTCGATCGATTCGAAGTGTGTGGAACCTGATGGATTCAAACAAGGCAATCATTGATGGATACGAATCCTATCGATTTGAAATGGGCATCTCCTGAACAATTTGATGGATACGAACTGCGTGTTTTAGCAAATTTGCATCGATCATATCTCGTACATGCGAACTCCGATTAACCTGAAATTCAAAACACTGGCTTTCACGGCTTTACTTGTCATGTCTTATCAATTGTAGCTTGATCCGGGCTCAGACAAAATTCATTGATATCCATAGTGAATCAATGCATAACCAATCTTTGAGACGAACTATCTTTGGATTTTTCGATCAATCTCTTGATATCGCGGCCTTGCCAAAAGGCGGGATAACATTTGCCTCCCAAAACATGCCTTGCGATAGGAAGGTTTGTTTTGTAATGCCATAAGCTGGATGTTCATATCCTGTCAACAACCTGCAAAGAACTTGATAATTTCATATGTCCTCGAATGAAGATCGTTCGGGATTGTATGCCATTCGAGGTGAAATGGGACCGTTCGCGGTCGATGCCGTTCGCGGCGAATGATGGAATGGGACCTTTCGCGGTCGTATGCCGTTCGCGGCAGATGGTAACATGGGACCGTCCGCGGTCAGATGTCGTTCGTGACGAATATCGATCATTCGCGATCGAGTGCCGTTCAAGGCTGATTGTGACCGTTCGCGGTCGTGTGCCGTTTGACGCGAATTATGATCGTTCGCAATCATGTGCCGTTCGAGGCAAATTATGTGTGCCCGAGGGGGACTTAGTATTATCGATGTCGGAGTTCATGTTCGAGGGAGTTTCCGAATCAAAGACTTTGGCGGTTCATCGCCGTGCAAGAGGTGCTCGTGGACCGTTCGCGATCCAACGGGCATACAAGTAAAATTTTTCACAGAATTGCAAATATCTAAGCAATAATCACAAGAATCCCACAAAAAAAATGTCCAAACAAGCGGAGTCTAAATGTTCAAATCAAAATCAAAGCAAAACGCAAGATGAAGATGTCAAAGTGTAAACTCTTACTATGATGCGGTTGGTAGTCATTCAGAGCATGCCTATGGATCGTGGGCGGTCGCTTACATGTGTAAATGATTCAACCGTGTTAATGAGAGGTTTACGACTTGTTCATCATTATTTCAATCAAGCAATCAATTGATAATCAGACGGTGCCCCGATTCAGGGTCGCCTCTAGCGGATGTCGACGGTGGTCGCTCTGGCTCCACCGCTGAAGTTTGTCTCATCACATACCGAAGTAGCATACCGTTCCTGATATGCCCTTCCACTTCATCCTTTAGAAGTCTGCAATCATTAGTGCTATGACCGTTCAGTTCATGGAATATGCAATATTTATCTGATTTTCTCTCGTCAGAAGTTGGATCCCATCGTATCGGCCTACGATACGGAACCTGCTCTCTGATATCTTGATAGATTCGTTCCAAACTATCATTCAGTTCGAAGTATGTGGTGAATCGCGGCTCCCTCCGTGGCCGCTTTGACCTGTCACCCTTATCCTCAGCCTTTCTTTTTCCTTTACTAGTCTCCGCACCCTTTCCAGGTGGATTTCCGCCTTTGATTGCGAAGACATCAATCCCTTCCTCTCTCTCTGCACTAGCATCTTCCAGTCGTAAAAACTTTTTTGCCTCGTGATAGAATTCTCCTAGATCCAAAGGTGGATCTTTAGTCAAAGAATTTTTAAATTCTGCGTCATCAGCTACTCCGGACATAGCTGCCATCATAACCATAGATGGATCTGGTCGATCCACCGAAGCTGCTGCCGCATTGAATCGCGTCAGAAAATTCCTCAAAGTCTCCCCGGCCTTCTGCTTCAAAGTTGCCAAACTCATCACATTCTTGGGTCTTGCGATGTGAACCCTAAATTGCCTCATGAATCTCTCAGTTAAATCTGCCCATGTTCCTATGGAGCCGCTCTCTAGTTGCCTAAACCATAATGCTGTGATTTCTGTCAGATATAATGGAAAGCACCGGGCCATAACCTCCTGTGATGCCCCCGGCACCTCCATGTGGCTCATGTACCTCGTCAGATGGACCGCGGGGTCCGTCTTCCCATCATACATCTCCAATGATGGTAATTTGAACTCTGGTGCGTTCCTAGCTATCGTGATTGCAGGAGAAAAGGGATTCCTGTTCACATCTTCTAGATCTTTGTTTATTAATCCGCCTCTCATGGCTTTCCTGACCATTTCCGCCAATCTATCATTGTCTCCAAGATGCAATCCCCGTTCATCGTTTTCGACCTGCCCCTGAGTTCACGAGGGAATTCTGGAATCTGCCCCCTTGACTGAGTGTTCATTCCTCTGCTACCTCCAGGTTGCGCAGATGCTCCTCTCTCTCTGGGATTGGATCAACGTTCTCTATGTGTGTGCCTCCTAATCCAGGTGCTACGCCGGATGGTCCTGCTCCGTTCTGGACTCCATCAGCTCCTCTGTTCTATGCGCCAAGCTGCCCTATTTGTTGAAATAAACTCTGCATCAATTCCTCATGTTTCTTCATCATTGTCTCCATCTCGTCCCTAGTGATGAAGATCGATGGGGCAGGTAAGAAATCTTCAAGTCCCTACAGATCATATCTAATTTGGTTGCCCTTCCTATAGGATTAGTTACAAGAATGGGACGATCCACAGTACTAGGGGTAAGAAAGAACTTTTCTACTGATTCCAGAGAAATAAAACTCAAAGAAGCACCCGAATCGAACAAAACTTTAATATATTTGCCATCTAAAAGTAAAGTACCTTCCAATATCCCTTTTCCTTGAGAAGAAGAAGATGGGTCGGCTTCCAGAGCAAAGACCTTATTCTGAGGCGCCCTCTGCAAAACTGGACAGTTCTTGATCATGTGACCGGGCTGATGACAATTGAAGCACAACGATCTCTGAACCATTGCTGATCCTGGACCACTCTGACGTTGTTGAGATCTTCCTTGAGGACACTGATTTGCCAAATGCCCAACTTGTTGACAATTATAACACTTTCGAGGTCCATTGTTGCTTCCTCCAGGTTTCTTTCCCTTGCCTTGCCTTTTCCAAGATAGATTAAACTTCCTCTTATTTGGGTTAGCGAAACTTCCTCCTAATGTTGTTGCTGTTGCCACTGATCTCTTGTTCATCAAATTCTCATATCTCAAAGCCATATCAATTAAATCGACAAAAGATCCTTTCAAGAGCACCGTCATCCTATAATGAAATTCTGGCCCCAATCCTTGCACAAACATTTCGTTATTTTTGAGGGGAGTATCAATGAGCCCTGGTCCATAGCACGAAAGTTCATTGAATTTGGTCTCATACTCAGAAACAGACATGCTTCCCTGCTTCAAATACAGAAAATCCTGACACAATTGAGTTTTCCCTGCTTTTGGCATAAATTTCTCCTCAAATAACTCCTTAAATCTTTCCTATGAAATGTCTTCCTCAGGAATATTTGCTACCGTTGCATCCCACCATGCTGCTGCGCCTCCTTGCAATTGCCACGATGTCATTTCCCTCTTTCATTCATCAGATAACCTTATACTCTTAAAGATGCGCTTACAAGAGCGTAGCCAAGCTTGAAATTCAATTATCGATATTGACCCTTTAAATGGTTGGCCTCCAAGGTTGATGAAGTCTTTGCATAAAGCGACAAAACTAACTTGAGGCGGTACTGGATTTACAGCCTCACTAGCATTCTGACTGCGCCCATTATCAGTCGAGGTACTGGCCCTACTACTGCCTCTCCTTCCAGAACTCATGTTGGCCACCTGGACAGGTAACTCAACAAATTTAGATAGGTATATAATTATTATGAAAATACAAATACGCACTCTCAAGACAAATATTACTACAGAGCCTAGGTATTCACTCAACCTAATGCTCTGATATCAACTGTGACGATCTGCCTTTCTAACCCTAGAAAGACATATCATCAATAAGAAAAGCAAAGGATAGATATAGAAAAGAATAGAAAGAATGAATAACAACATCAGAATCTCACAGCGGAATGGAACAAAATATAATACATCACATAACTATTACATAGTTATACATCAGAGTTATACAATATCATACAACAGAACTGTCATATACATATCTGACACTACATACATCCCAAAATACAACATACACTAACTGACACAGTGGAACTATATAGATAGGTGCATACGTTTGGTCCTCTGCTCCCACTCCTCCAGAAACTCTATACTCCAAAACCTATCACTTGGCTACTCATAAAAATTCGAGTACCCAATAGTTTATGAAAGACAAAATATAAAGTCCGGGTGAAACATGGGCCTGGTATGAGTAAACGGGTTAAAATTGTTTAACTTTGAAAATCATTTGAAATAAAGGTATCACGTAAGACTCCCCACACATAAATACGGTTTAGTTTTTACCTTACGCTAACCAAAACATTTTATAGGAAATTCAGTGATATTATAATAATGTCAAGGGTTTTCAAGTAAAATACAGAATCAGCTGAAATGCTTACATCTCACGTTTCAACATAGTTGGGCACAATCAAAACGTACGGCTCTTATTGGAAATCGGATTTCAACATAGTTGGGCACAATCAAACCGTACCGAGGAGCCACCCTAACTCCCGTGCAACACAAGGCAGGAACTATTCCTTACTGAACCGTCCCGAACAAGATAACCCTGCAGTTGGCTGCAGATCCAATCTCCCACACAGCCGAATAAAAAGGGACATCTAGACAGGGGTATATCTCGTCCTGCTTGTGCATTACCCACCTAACCTTGCTGCACATCCCCTGTTTTAGCCATTCCCGGTTGATGAGGCTTGAGATTGCGATTACCTTTATAGAACATATCTCTTAGAATGCTCGTCGTCCGCCTGACGATGTGCTGAAAGCATTCAATCCATACAAGTTCGTTTCAGGTTCGAACGAAACCGAAGGCATTATCTCGTTACACTCGTTTTGGAATCACCCTCAGAGTTAACGACGATAAACCCTGCATTCAGAAAACACCATCTCGACCTTCACTTGAGATTTCACGACCTAACGTTTAATTTGGATCGATGTGGTTTTCGGAATATCAAATTGATACCCGATACCGGTCTCATCGAAATCCAAACGCCATTTTAGAGGCCAAGTTGTCTAATTAATTTTAAACAGTTTTAATTCATCACATTGAATTCACATACATTTATCACAGATAAATCATACACAATCATCAGAGATATATCAAACATATCATAGAACATCACAGGATATAAATACATATCAGAGTCAATCAACAAAATCATCAATTCATCTCAAATTTAGTTTGATTTATTTAACTTAATTACTTGCTTAAGAACAAACCATTTTATTCTTGCTTAGTTAATTACTAATTAATCAACTTATTTATTAATTACTTCTTAATTACTCACTTAATTAATTAATTAATTATTAATTAATTACCTTAATTATTGATTTATAAAACTTAATTACCCATTTGATTATAACTAATTACTTAATTGATCATTAATTATTAATTAACTTAATCGCTTAATCCTTAATTAATTATTTAATTAGTTAACTACTATTTATTTACAAATTAATTAACTTTAAATGGTCAATTCAATTCTTAATTACAAATTGATTTAAACACAAGAGTATTGATAACAATCCTTAATTATAAATTTATTTAATCTTAAACTATCTATTTAATCACCATTATAAATTAATTACAATTTTAATTAACTTACACGTTATATTACTTATCATCTTACATTTGTAAACATTCGTTGATAAATTTAGTCAAGTTTTAGCTTCAATCTAGCCAACTTTAATCACTTAATTTATACTGAACATAGTTTAACATAACGACTTAAAAGAGATTATGTTTAACCCAAAAGAATGGACCCGAGGTAAACACTGTAATTACTCACGTGAAACTCGGGTATTCCCCTACTTCTACCTGTGTCATTCTCCTGCATCCTTCTTCTTCTTCTACGCTTCTTTTTTTTAGTTAAATATAAAACTGCAGTACCTAAACTAACATACGCATGCACCCAATCCCACACTCGAAGCAACATCCTAATTTTTCTCGAGAATCACTCGAGACGACCACGTTTTGAAACCGTTGACATGCTCATGCACCACCGTGCACGTGAATGGTGGTTCGCCACCACTCCGGCGACCCTCGTTGCCCCCAGCAAACTCCAAATCGACTTCACGCTCCAAATTGAAACCCAGTTCGACGCAATAAAAACAAAATCAAAATAAGTGTGTTCGAAAGAACTATAGCTCGAACGCGTCAGAGAAAATCACCATGTCCACACCTCCTCGACCATAATTTGCTTAGCGATTCCGGCCACACCTCGCCATCATCTTCCTATACCACCTCCTAAGATTTCGTGAAGCTCGGTTGAAACACGGCGACGCAATCATCGAATGTGCAGACCCCAAAAATATTCGAACCCAAACCCTACTCTTGATCTGTCCCAAATTTCCTTGCATTCGAAATTTTTTTCAATATTTTTCCTGTGTTCCTGAATCAACAATCTAGATTCACCATAAATTTCAACATCAATAATTGATTAAATCGACAGGAATTGATGAAAAAGCATTTTCGGTTCCTTTACGAACTGCACTCTGTATGGCAATCTAAAAATCATAATTTTTGTTTCAAATATCCTACTTTTGAATGTTATTTCAAGATATAAATTCAAACTTACAATTTAAATTATTCGAATTTTAACCATTTATTTACTTTATACTGGATATTTGAATTCACAGTTTTTATATTTCACCGCCAACCTTTAAACAATTTTCCAGCCTTGATCTTTAGTTTAAACAAACATAATTAGTTAAATTCCTAAGTTATAAAATGTTTTTTGAAGAATATAAATTTTATGTTCAATTCTTCGCTTAGGGACTTGAAAACATTAGAGAATATCACATAGCAGAACATCTAGTAAAACAACATCATCACAAAACAATATATAACAACATAATATTTTCAAATATCAGTAATTAAGATTTAAATTTCAAAAAGTAGGTTTACTCACCTAAAATCACTGTTGAAACAGAGGACAAGTTGTTGTTGGAAACAAAAGACTGCAGTTGAATTTAAATCTTTGTAACTTTCCTTTGCCTTTGAATTTGTTTAAGTTTGAGAATATGATGCTTATTTATTTTCTTTTTCTTCAGGTTAGCTAAGTTTTATATATGAACAAGTAGTATGGTGTTTTTATATATATAAGAACAGCTTGAATAGGGGTCTCGGCTTCTAGCACAAGCCTTGACTTGTTTGAGCATATTTTGTTTTATGTAAATGTACTGTGATTAGAGATGATATTTACAAATTTCGGCTGAACAAATGTTTGTGGAGCTGAAAATTAAAGCATTAAATGAGATGGTCTTCAAATATGTTTACATGCTTATGGTTTTGCTGATATTATATTTTGTACAAAGATTATTATTTACAACTTTTGTTTTTAATATCTTCTAGCTTGAACATTACTTACTCTTTGCTGATATGTATCTGTATAAAGATGTTTTGTTTACTGATTTTTGTTTTATTATCTTTTAACTTGAACAACAATCTACATATTAGCTTTGTCTGATTTTATGTTGTAAAATTATCAACTTATTTTATATGTATACTTCTATTCTAACCTTAACCTCTCAAGTATTTTATTGACTTGTTTATTTTATGCTTATATTAATATTATGGTTTTCTTATGTTTATAGACTTATGTTTATAACCATATAATTATTTTATACTTATGTTCAATATTTATAAGATTTATTTTATTTTAATCATAAGAGTTGTTGTTAGAATAAATTCTTAGTTTTATTTTTGTTAAGAGTTTAACCTTCCAAATATTTGATTTATAACCTATATCGGTATTTATATATTTTATATTTATATTTAATATGGATAGAATTGTGTTATTTTAAACATTATTATCATAGACTACATTTATATAACTGATATTAAATGTCATTAGTATATAGCCTTTAATTTAATTGAATAAAACAGGTTTTATTTTAAATATTGTTGAAAGAGTCTATTTTAAATTTTTAAATTAAAATTTCCTTTACAAACACATATATAACTGATAAATGTCCCAAAGATTTTATCAATTTATAAATTGAAAAGCTTGTATTTTATTTAAAATTAGATTAAATACTTATTATAATAATGAGGTCAAAATCCTGGGTCGTTACATCCGCACATAATGTGATTGCTATAACTTTTACACTTTTGTCGCAAAGTATCTTTGCATTTCAAGGAAGAATCACTGGCATTAATATAGCACTGGATTGGAACACCTTTCTTGCAACATTTTCAAGTCATCTATTGGCTAATCTGGCTCCAAAAATTATTGCTAGAAATCTAAAGCAGATTCAGAGTTTCCTTTTCAAGGGTAACACAACTACAAATCCATACATTATCTTCTAATTTTGTACCAAACGGATTAACCACTCTCAACTTCATGTACCACGCGCGGGTATCCTCTGAAATTGATGGTCGATAATAGTAGCTCTTCAACAGCTATTTTTCTATTTGGCAAAGTGGCTGAATACCTCATAAAACACAAAGCCGAGTCTAAGTCCTGTGTGCGGGCGAGTGACCCGTAGCGGATCACCGAGGTACGCAACATATATCCTCCCTTCACTACACAAACAAATGTATGTCCATATAAGAACCACCAAACAAACTACAATAAGTGCAGGTTGAAGGCATTAAGCGGATTGCCAGTATTTTGCAGCAAGTCATTTGCAACATTGAGATTTTTCATGCTAAGCTTAACAAATTCATAGCGAGGAGTGGACAGCGAAAGCTTATTGAAAAATGATTGCTACACAGGCTGAGGAGGGCGGCTCAAAATCAACTGATACATCTACTGCTAAGTTACAACTAAAGTTGCTACCAAACAATCATGTACAAACATACCAATTTACGTCCTTTTTTAGCATCTACAATGTGCAAGTTTCTAACCCAGTTCAAACATATATAGGTTCCGATCTTAGACATAAATTCATTAACTAATAGAAAGTACAACATATGTAGACATAAATTCAACAACTAATAGGCATATTTGTTAGCTATGTAGAAAAATTATACTAGAATTTAGGAACCCGAATCAAAGGGGAGTTTTCGAAATGGGACTGCAAATTTGGAATTTTCCACTGACCGGAATGGAAATTGAAGACGGAATTTCAAACCTTGACTAGTATAATTTCATATTGAATATATCTGTAACATAGTTTATTATACATGCTTGGTTCTATTTACTGACATGTTATTCTTTTACTTACAAGATTTCACTATATTTTAATTATTAAACAAATCAGTAAAGAAAATTTAACCACTATGAAGATTTGAAAATGTAACGACCCAGAATTTTTGTTAATTAAAATTTGAATATTTAATTTAATTTAAATATTAATAAGTGAAATTTATAAGTCGAATAATTTATTTTCGAATATTGGATTTAATTGGATAATTAAATCGATTATTTAATAGTTGAAATTACAGAATTAATTGAAAATCAAGTTTAAAATGATTAAAATTGATTTGTAAAATTTTATTATATCATATTGAAGTTAGAATGATGTTATAGAACTTTTAAAATTGAATTTTAAGTTTATTTGTGAAAATTGAATATTTTAATATTTAATCGACTAGTGAAATTAGCCAATTTTCGAACAGTCTCAGAATTGGACGAAACTAGTTCCATTTGATCTGTAATAGTTTGTTATTATCGGATTTCAATTTTAGTAGCAATTGGAGTTTTCGTTTGACCGTGGTAGCTCGAAACGCATCGAAATTTTTTTAATATTAATTTGGCGAGTTAAGCTAGCACAGTGCATTGGAACAGTACAGTTCATACTGTCAAAGTTGTTTATAAATCCCTTGTTGTTAGTGATTCTCTTCCTGCTGCTGATTGGCATGAAGTAATTTGGAATTCTGATTCTGTCCCACAGTATAATCTTATGATGTGGAAAGTGATTAACAGTGCCTTGCTTACAAGAAAACTGTTGCATAAGTATGGGATGAACTGTCCCACGTGGTGTTTGTTTTGTGAAATTGAGGATGAAACACCTGAACACATATTTTTTGAATGTCCTGCCTTGCATGTTTTGCTTTCCAAGTTAGGTAGGATCTCTGGTTCTACTCTCTCTGGTCATACAAACATCATCCAGTGGAGAATTATCTATAAAGCAACAAAGTGGAAAACAGATGCTAGTAGAATCATTACTGTCTGTTTGAAGGTCTACATGGCTGTAATTTGGCGAGAAAGAAACATCAGAGTTTTTGAAAATACTAGAAGAAATGAGAATGATTTATGGAATGAAATGAAGAGCTGCATATACAAGCTTTTGAAGAACAGTGCATTCCCACTGTATCTTGTTCAAAAGTGGGCGTGAATCTGTTGTAAAATATTCTTCTATGTTTTTTTCTTTTTTTCTTTTTTTCCATTTCTTTTCTATGTTTTTTCTCTGTAATCTATTTTATTGTAGTTGCAATAAAACTGGTAGGGGCCCAGTTAACCCCGCTGGCTTTGCCAAAAAAAAATAGCCATTTTTCAAACAGTCTCGGATTTCGACGAAACTATTTTCATTGGATCCGTAATGTGATTTTATTGCATGGTTTCAAATTTCGTGTCAATCGGATTTACCGTTTGTCCGGGGCAAGCCAAAACGCGTAGAAATTTGTTTAAATCGATTTAATTTGAAATCGATCGTTTATTGCCATAACTCGCACAGATGATCGAATTGGCTCCCGAAACACGTTCCATTGTGTTCAGAACGCGGAGTAAACCTTAGAAACGCCAGCCGGCACGCTTCGTTTGGAGTTCGGAAAATTCGGGATGAATAGTAATTTGGAAATTTTTTATAAAAGGCCTTGGATTATTCACATTTGCAAAGAAAATAGAAACCCTAGGGTTTGCTTCAGCCCATCCGCCACTAACCCAATCAATGGCCAAAATGCTTCTTCCTTCTCCCTCAATTTTCTTGCAATCCACAAATTAATTCAAGAAACTTTCAACATGAAAGTTGTAGACGACAACGAGAACTATATAATCAACGGGTATGATTGAAAACAAAGCCATGGATCAACGGCAATCGAAGCTCAAACCGCGTGCGTTCGTTCATGATTTCCTCGATCTGCGTGCGACAGAGCTCAATGATATCCCAGCCGAGTGTTGTACTTGTGATGCTCTTCAAAGTGGTGTATCCTGATCGAAGTGGAAAGGCTCGAGGTGGTTGCGTGTAGTAGGGTTTGTAGGCGGCTGATGGGTTTGGTGGTACGTGATTTTCACGTAGAGAAGGAGAACGTTCGTGCTGCTCAGATGTGTGGGCAAGGGAATGGATGGCCCTAATTGAGTCTATGGTTTAGATTGAAAATAAAAGTTGTAATTAAATTATATTATAATTGTTCAAACTTTAAAATGCTCTAACTTTTGCATACGAGGTCGAAAACGCACGAAACGAATTGCGTTAGCTTCGTTTTGTCGAGCGCTATGCAATGGAGCTGGTTTCGAGTCGTTTGGAGTTAGTGAGAATTTCGGGTAAAATTAAACGCACGTTTAATTTTATTCGAAATAAACGCGGAAACTGAATTGAAACCAAGGTGAGGACTTCTCACTCAATCAAATCGGTTTCGATTTAAATTTAAATAGTTATATTTAAAATTTCTTGATTGTATGTTTGAATGATGATTGTTATATATTGATTGTTAAAATAGACATTATACGCCGTTAGTAAGCGGAGGTTATTTATTAAAAACATATACCGCGATAATTCTATCTAGACTGGAATTGGTATTATATATGTACTTGGAGTTGATTTCCCGCATTATATAGCGGATGAGACCCTATTGCGCCGTCTATTAAGCGGATAATATTTTTATGAATCCCATATACCGCGATATTCCGTATTTGAACGGAATTGGTATTGTGCTAACATATTTGGATGCAGGGAAACAGGTTGGAGGGATCCAACTGGATTCCTCAACTATATTGATTTATTTACAGATATTGTGATATTTGTTGATTATCATATCGATATATGATATTTGGATGTCGTGATTAGCTATTTGGTGTTGTTGCATCATCGGATCCATTTTTGAAGTTTTAAAATATTGATTTTTGATTTTAAAAAGAATTTTAAAGTGATTTTTGAAAGTATACGTTTTATTTAATTTTGAATTGTTAAAATAAATAAACATTATAATTTTATGGTTATAAAAGTTATATTTTTTGGAAAATAACACTTAAGTATAATTTTGGAGTTATATAAGTTTTAAATAACGTTTTGTAAATTATTAAAGGGATTGGTTTATTTAAATTGAGATTTTTGAATTATTATAAACGGTGTATATAAAAGATTTCTAAAATCAATATTTATAAATTAAAAATATAGGAATTATAAAATGAGTTTTATAAGTGTTAAAAAAAAGTATAAATGGATTCCATAAGTGAGTGAAATTTATAGATTTATAAATTGTGAAATTTTAAAATAAATAGATTTTCGTAAAATAAAAGATTATAAGTAATTAAATTATAAATTAGATTTTTGGTATAAAATTGAGTTATAAATTGAATTGGTAAATAAAAGTGATTTTCATAAGTTGAAGTTTTATGAAATGAATATATATATATGTGTGTGTGTGTGTGTGTGTGAATTTATAAACGTTGTTTATAAATCCGCAATCAATTGAATTTGGTGAAATAAACATAGAAGTTATAAAAGGAGATATGTTCGTGATTTCGGATAGAGAATTATTCTTGAAATAAAACATGTAGAGAATATTGAATTTGGTTAGTGAAGATAGTCACGATTTTGAATAGTGAATAATATATTAAAGGAATGTTTTAGGGAGTGATCTTTTAAATGGAATTAAAACGATTTAAAGATGTTTTAAAAATGTATTAAACATCGAAACCATAGATTTCAACATTCATTGTTGAAATAGACGTTTTCGAGAAATAAGAAAAGGGTGGACTATAACACTATTGTTATAGTAAATAATTTCCGAAAGGAAATGTTTTGTATAGTATTGGGATTTATATATCTATTTTAATTTCGAATCCCTATACTAGTGATTTTGGGTCGTCGTAACGATGTTTTACGCAACATTTGTTTTGGCCCAAATAAATGTGTTTAAGTGAATGTTTTCCTTAAAGAATGAAATATATACTTAATTTTGATTTAAGTATATTGAATATTTTCCAAGTGTTGAAAATAAATGGATTTGTGAATTACTTATTATTAAATAAGTATGGAAGTGTTTTCCAATATGAAGTGAATATTTTGAGATTTTATCTTTCTAAGATAAATTGAAAATGAATATTAAAAATCGATTTGAAAATCGTATATTCATAGATATTTTGGAAATGTAAATTCACTATGGAATTTATAAAAGGGAAGGGAAATTTATTTAAAAATAAACATTGATTTATTTTTGAAGTGTGGGAATTAATTTACGGATTTGGGACGTAAATATAAAGTAAATCGATAAGGATTTATTTAATTGGTTTAAATGAACCATTTTGAAATGAAAACGAATAAAAATTGGTGAATATATCCTGTGTAGGGAAACGATTTGAAATTTGTTTTCAAAAGTGGTAAAGGTGAAAAGTGATTTGAAAATTTGTTTTCAAATGTTGAAGTGTGGAAATTATATATCTAGTAAAGATATTTTGGAAAATAAATAATTTGGGAAATTATTTGGAATTTGGTGATGTTGAACACGCCTATTGATAGTTAAATAACCGACTATCAATATTTACCTTTTAATAGGCATTTGTTATGATTTGCTTGAATTTGAATGCCATACTTATTTTTAAAATAAGCGCTCACTATTCGGGTTAGCCGGGAAAGGACCTTGGGGTCGTATAACCCATTCCAAATATGTGATACGTCGTTATGGATTGCATTTGATGACCGGTGCTGAAGACCGCATATTTGTGAAAACGGAAGGATTGCCGTCGAATGTTTCTGCATCGGCTGATCTCCGATATAGAAATTTATTACCCTTTGTGATGGGAAGTCCGGTCGTGATTAGTGAATATCCGGATTGCAATGACTTCTTTGTAAGAGCCTTCGGTTCCGTTCGATCCCGGAACGGACTTGTATGGATGTGTGTCTGACAATACAATTTGAGATCTAAAGCCGGTTTCTATCAAATATATTACCGTTGGTGGCGGAGAATTTATTCTCTTAGCTTAACACCCTTAGAGGTTATGTAGTTGATGGTTACTAGTGATACATTCCCAAATTGGTAATGTGGCATACGAAGTGCTGTTGAGCATTTGATGATCAAAGCACGGCTTTTGTATAAAGCGTGGCTTTGTGGAAGAGACTTCGTCGGACCTCACACCCCGAAAATGGTCAAAACAGGAAGGATGCGGCAAGGTTATTAGGGGGTAGCGCCCCTTTAGTGTATGTCATGCCTTCCGGATAGAGGTGGTATCATGGTATGGAGCCCAGATACTTAACCTATGTTGTTGCTGCAAATTTATTGCTTTGTGGTTGTTGGAAATCGAGGATCCTCGGATATAGATCGGTTACGATCGGGGAATGACATATTCGTGTCAGTAGTTACCCAGTTAGGGGTAACCCGGCCTTGTGTTGGCAGAGATCCGGTTAGGTTCTCTGGTCGTCTTTCCAGAGGCGTACCTATGTGGCAATGGGAAGTTCCTTGGTCTGACCATTTGTTGAAAATCCAAAGAAACAATACGATCCTGTACGGTTTTAGTTGTATAACCTGCTATGGAATGTGGCGGTAACTTGCTATTGAACATGGTAGCTATAGTAGGCATAAGTGCGGAATGCCTATGCTGGCTAAGATTTATATCTTTACTTTCGAAATGATTTTTTTCTACACTATGCACTAGTAATAATATCAAATGTTTCTTTTTAATGCGTATCAAGCATCTTTGTCTATCATAAGGAGAAATCTCCTCCGATTCTGCGTTTGCATTGTGTGTGTGTGCGGGAGGCCTTATGGTAGTGTCATTTTCTAAAAAGCATTGCGAATCTATTTTAAAATTATCATGTACTTTGTTTTAAAAATAAACTGTTTTAGTTCTCACACCAGTCACATGACTGACTCGGAGTTTATTGTTTTTCTTCCTAAACTCTGGGTGCCCACCAATTTCCACATGGGCAGTCTAGAGTCAGGTTATCAGGATATTCTGGAATTCAGGAGTTGCTGGAGGCAAGCTGGATGGCATGGCGTATTCACTAGTATATAGTATTTATTTTCCGCTGTTTGTTGTTGTACACTCTGATGATGTAATGTAATGTAATATGATGAAATGTAATAACTGATATAGTTCTTTGTTTAAAGATTATTCATTTATCTATTATATGTTGTTCCGCTGCGATTGTGAGATTCTGATATTGTTATGTGTTTCTGTTCTGTTCTATCTTTTTCTTTCTTCTTCTATCTTCTACCTCTTCTTTAACCCTAACGGCACGGTTTTTCGGCCTTCGATTGTTTGGCAGTTGATACAGTGGACGTATTGATGTCGGTTTTCGAGCGTCGAAAAGTCGCGTCGTCACAGAAAAAATTGATGTACTTCTTAAATTACTCTACTTCACTTGTAAATGCTACTTGATTTTATGGCATGTTGTATACTTTGTATTAGTCAATCGCCTAATGAAATAGTATGATGAATATTTAGTATTTGCATTATGAATCCGCTATGACATTGTGTACACTTTTTTGATGAATAGATTCTCAAGCATTACTTTTGCTTTACAGGTAGGTAGATGACTATGATGCTAAAAAAGGTTGCAACGAGTTAAGGATTGAAGTTATTTTTACTGCTAGAATTCTTTTCGGTTTTAACGTATATACTACTTGCTTTTGTTTTACTATTGCTACTTGTTATATAATTTGTTTATGAATTATTGATGACGAACTATTTATGTTTGGTGTAAGAATATTGTGTATTTTGATTATGAAATTTCATACGTTGGTTATCAAATATGTGTCCAAAATATGGTATTGATACAATATGTTGATTTTGAAATGTGGTATTGATATAATGTGCTAATTTTGAAATGTGATATATATATATACACACACATTGCGACTAATGTTTACTAAAACAGAATTTACAGAAAAATAGAAAAAGCCTAATTGACTTAGCTTTGTATAAAATTTAACTGCATTTTTAAAAAGCTGTGAAAACATTCCATGTTGTTTTTAAATGCCGTGGAATATTTTAACAGTGTTTTAAAAACGCCATCAAATTGTATCTATAAACATAAAGCACGATTTATTGCAATAGGTAAATGATGTAAATAAATATCACAACAGTGAAAAAAGCTATAAAAAGACATTTAATAGCGCTTTTGAAACGCTGTAAGAAATGTTCTACCAAATTAGACCAAACACTGTTAAAAGATTTCATGACACCAGAGAAACGATGTAAATAAGGACATTTAACAGCGTTTATTCCTTGTCATTTTATATGACACATAACTGCATGTCGATATATAGCGTATGTAAAAAGGCTGTGAATAGCTTTTATAGCATTTTTAAACGCTATTAAAGGTCCTGTTGGTTGTAGTGTTTTATTTAAAATTAAACTTTTATCCATATTATCACCGAAGGCCTTATGGTCAAATTGTTAAACTGAATTCACAAGGTGTTCGTTTCAATTTTCCAATAATTACTATTTACCCAACCTATGTAGTGAAAATGATGAAACTGCACCTAAACAACCACAATAGTCAGTGCCCATAAATTGGTTGGGCACAACTACTCAATAAACATATAATAGCCAACTCTCCTAATTGGGTGAGCATGACTAATCAAATAACAAATGATAATAATTAAGTATTACCATTTCCTAAAAAGCAAACAGACCATCATAACAGTATTAATTTCTAAAAACTATTCTTTTGTATATGCATAATATATCCTAGGAAAAATTGTTTTATTTACCCAATTCAAAATGACACAATGTCAATTTTCCTTATAGTGTTCAGAAATCCCTATCGATACCATGGCATCTCACATCTTGACCAAAAAAAAGCCACTCAATCGATAATTTGACAAATATAAAACATTTTTATAGCACTAACAAATACGCACACTTATATATAATACACTCAAACTCATCTTAGGGTCTCACTTACCCGATCTCAAATGAGTTAACCCCACTGAAGCCTAGGTGTTCACTCAACCTAAGCTCTAATACCACATGTAACGATCTGCCATTTTGATCCTTAAAAGTAGACACTAATACATCTGTGGTATTCATATGCCAAGCTTCTAAATGCCAAAAAGAAATATTATCGGGGAAAAAGAATGAAAAGACAGAACAGAATCTCATATCATGATAAGCAATATATAATATACAATGGATCTTTACAAAAGAAAATTTAAGTTTATTATACATACATTAATCGAAGTCAACTAATCAATCAACAACCTAGATAGTAAAAACAACGTATCCTTACAATTCCTAATAAATATAAACAACCAATGCAATGGAAATAGAATATATGTGAATACATCTTAGAGGCATCCAGCTCGTCTCTAGAAGCTCCAAAGCATCTAAAATAAGTTCGAATATTTGCTCGGTTAGACCCGTGTATTATAATAAAATAACACCCGGATCAATCTGGTGAACCAACATGGGAAACAAACCCTAATTGGAATTCAAATGTTTATAAAACCTTTTAAAATAAAAGATATCTCGTAACACCACACTACACATAAATACGGATGGGTTTTGACCTTACAATGACCAAACTATTTATATTAGAAAATCCAATGATACTATAATAATTTCTAAGGGAGAAAATACCAATAATCAAGTTGCTGTGATGCTTGTCAGTGTACATCACAATAATACTAGGTATTGTAGGATCGATTTCACCCTAGAGGGGGGTGAATAGGGTGGTGGTGTTAATTATAAAAATTAATTGCGGAAGCTTATAAAATGATTTTAACACAGATCACAGAATATTAGCAGCACAGAAATAAATAGCAGAATAATAAAATGTAGAAATAGAACGACACAGAATTTACACATCTTCGGCAAAACCCTGCTTACGTGCCGCCCCCAAGGTTTCTACTAGAAATTAAGTAGTCACACGCTTACACACGTAAACTCGCGACACCCGCTACTGACTAACCTAACTCTACGCTCAAAACCCTGCCACAACTCAGCCACTGAGTTGCGAATTCTCAAACTACGCCACATAGCTCGTGCCCTAGTACACGACTCGTAAATACAACGGTTTAAAATTTAAAAAGCAATTTAAAAAAAAAGACAAAACACCCTAATTAAAAATCCCTTAATAAAATAAAGCCGGCCCCCTTTTCTCTTTTTATAATATTGTGGCCCGTTCCTTAATTAAGAAAATGGCGGCCATGTTGCTTTCTTTGTTTGATCTGAATTAGGGCTTCGTTCCCTTGTGGAAATTAGGGCTTTTCAATTGAAGTCGCCGCTTTTGATTGCTCGTAGTTTGCCTTGTCGATCGCTTGTTTCTCTGATTAGCTCACGGCTCTTCAATTTGGATCGAGTTCGTCTATGATTTCGGTATGTACTTTTCTCCTTTTGCTTCGCTGGTTTTTTTGGGCTTGCATGAACTCCGATATCAATTGCCGATGATGTCGATTGCAATTTATAGGAGTCGAACTCCTAAATTTACGTCGTATATTTCTTATTTGAATTCATCAAAACATTCGCTCTGCCGCTTGATAATGCTTAAACGTTTTAGATTTCACTGACTTGTTCAATTCGAATATTTCCCTTACTTCACCGTTACGATTTTAGCTTGAGATCGTTCGATCCTTCCTTGATCGTTACGGAAGCTACTTTCCTATTTTACTTTTGACTTTTTCAATTTATTCCTGCATTGATTTCTGACTTGGTCAAAATTCGATTGCTGATTTGTGAATTCAACTTCCTCTTTTTCTGTTGATTGTGTAACATCGGCCATTTTGATTTCTTAAAATACTTTTTGAATTTATGATTCATCTCTGTGTCTTCATCACTGATCTGGTTTCTTGTGTGAATTTCTGGTTGGCTTTGACTTTGATTCTTCACTGTAATATCACTCTTGGTTGCTGCTGTGTTGTGTAGTAGTCTCTTGACAACTTGAGGCGGTTTGCATGTTTGTTGTATATATATATATATATATATATATATATGAGCTGATGGTTTATGCATATTGCAACTTGTACCTGCTGATGTTTGTAACTCCATTTGAAATATCCCTCAATACACATTTGTCAAACACTTGAGTATTTGTTGACTGCATCACCGGTGATCCTGTGGCACTGCTTATAGTCATATTGAATTGAGTTTGATCATGTTTCATTGACTTGTTTTGCTTGCATTCAAATCGTTGCTGTCAGCTTTGTTCATTATGGTAGTAGCATTGTGTACATGTGTGCTTGTGCATTTATGTTGTCCAGACCTTGTTGAGTCCTTGGATTTGTACATCCTTGCCTTTGAGCATTGCTGAGTTTGTTTCGTCGACACTTGCAGTTCACTTGCTTATGCTGTTTGTCACTGTTGCAGTCTTTTGTGGTTTCAAACATGTGAATTGTTCTATGCACATTGTGATCTTGAGATGTTTGCATATAAATTGTGTCTTTGATGCATTGCCCTGTACATTTTATTGCTTGATTATGGTCGCTGACTTCACTGATCATTATTGCTTTGATTTTGTGGCTCATGTGTACTTCGGCTCTGACCACTTTGTGTTCATCCTGAGCATTTTCGATCTGCTGTATTTGGGTATTTGCAGTTGAGTTGTAACTGCTGTTCTTGACTTTGGGTTGCACTGATTTTCATTGTTTCATTTGGTAGTCTGGTCTTGGTGCAGTTGCTATGCCTTTGTGCATTTCACTGTGTTCATTTGAGTTTGGCATTGTTTTGGTTTTCCTATTCGCATGCTTGACGTCGTAGCCTGTACAACTGCCCTGTGTTAAATCCAGCTAATAGCTCGGGTTTGACCTTGTGCGTGTGTTGTGATTTTATTTGTATTACATTTGAGTTGAACCCGGCTTTTCATTTAGGTTTGACCTGTACTCACCTGTCCCTGTAACATTATCAAGTGTATATCGATATGCATGGCCTTGTGGCATATACAGTGATACATTGTATATGTCACAAGTTGTTCATGTATGATGGATTCAAAATTAAACGATGACGAACAACCCAAATAACTGAGGCAAATATTATTTTCAAAATTCACATTTTATTTTATACTGCAAAAATATTTCCTTTTCAATTTTACTGCGTCAATATTTATTTTTGCAGATTTCTCAGATGCTGGATTCAACTTAGAATGAAGTTGAACATAAAATACGAGTTGAGTGAATGAGTGGTATGTAGTGAGTTTAGGTGTAAAAGTGAAATTGTGATGTAATTGAATTTGTATTGTAATCAAAGTTGTATATGTATAGTGAGAGCTTGAATTTGTACTATTCAAAATTGTAATAAATATTTGTTTGAATAAAAATTCTGTTTGAATTCAAATTCTGTGTTATTTAATTTTATTTAGCAAATATTTATTTAATCTGTGAAAAATGAAATACTACATTACCAAATACATGAATATATATATATATATGTTTATTATCATAAACAAAAATCATATAATAGCATATTCAACAGGTATATAATCAAAAATTGCTAAGGCTGTTAACAAATTACGTTGGATTCCTCAGAGGTGCCGTAAATACTTCGAGAATGGTCCTCATGCACAAGGATTAAAGCAATCCTACCGAAGCAACAATACATCTCTAGTGAGGTACAATAGGAAATACATAGCTGGCTATGCAAGGCCGAATGCATCGCACCATGCATAATAACAAATGTAGGTAACTCTACAAAGGAGCCGACTACACCTCAACGGATTGGCTATATCCCTTGCCATGCATCCTATCTCTGGCTTTAGTCATTACCACCGGTGAGGCTATGTCCGGCATTCCTGCTCATGTACCGCAACTAAACAGATCAAGGAACCACACATGGATTCCCGTAGCTCAATAGGTCTCGGAACAACAAATGGACTACCACATCTAAGCAAAGATCTCAGAATCACACATAGGTTCACATACCCAACAGGTTTTGAAATCACATATGGTTTCCAATATCCAAAACAGATCTTGAAATCAAACATGGATTCCCATACCCCAACTGGTCTCGAAATCACACATGGATTCCAACTTCCAAAACAGATCTCGGAACCTTCTCCAAGCATAGAACCCGTATATGATTTTGAGTGGTTACGGTTTCGAGTAATCTCTTACAAGTATGCTCCCTCGCTTACGGAATGTTTCAAAACCGATTGATCGATATTTGAAATGCCCAATACCAGTTATTTTGGAAATAATTAGACAATATATAAGAGCGGGGATCACACGTTAACAGTTTGTGTGGACGAATCTCCTTATCATTTGTCTTAGAAGAATAAAAAAGTTTATGCATACAGTATAGCACCACTGATGGTAACTGCACCATATAATCCCCGTATTTCACCTAGATATTTCCATATTTAAAATTCCTGGGTGTTAAGTAGGGAATATTTCCGCACCACCAAAATAAGAAGGATTACATATCTAGGCCAAGACTTGATAGTTGGTTATTTAACTATCAAATAAACAAACATTTAAAATAGAGATTAGATTTCCCATGGAAACTACTAAGCCTCGTAAATTAATCTTTCATTGATTCTCTTTCCAAAATATTTATCAAAATTTTCATATACTTATCTCATCGGAATAAGTATATTCACAAACCACCTCTTTCATACTTGGAAAACCATTTTCATATACTTTTAAAATGGTATAAGTAAATTCACCAAACATGTATAGAAATTTTCTATTTCAAAATCATATTAAAAATGACCAAACTTAACAATCATTAAAATAGAGAAATAGATAACCCGAAATACCATTTCTTTTCTCAAATATCTTTTATTTTATAAATATCTCCTTTATAAATTTCCAAATCTATTTATAAAGCTTCTTCATAAATTTCCATGATTTTATTTATATAATCTTTTTATAAATCTCCAATTCTATTTATAAAAATACTCTTTTATAAATCTCAAAAACCCATATATAAAAATTCCCTTTCGAATTGTTAAACCTTTTACAAACTTCTTTTCTAAAATCATTCAAACCTAACTCCTTTTCAAATTCCAAACCTCTTTCAAAATTATAAACTCTTTTAGATAATTTTAAAAAAATCCTTTTGTAAACAATTTGTTATTTAATTATAATAAATAAAAATTTTAACATCATTAAGATAAATTTTAAACATTTTAAAATAATATAACAATTAACTTTTAAAAAAAATTAATAATATAATAGTTAACTTTTAAAACATTTTAATAAATATAATAAAATAACTTTAAAGAACTTTCAAAATATAAGTATTAAATTATTAAGCAACATTACTAACAAAATAATTAACTAGTTTTAAATAATCAATAACAGAATAATATATTTCCTTTACACGTCCTTGATAAGTAATTAATTATCTTTAAACAACATTAATAAAATAATTAATTTAAAATGTTAGAAATATAATAATTAACTTTACTAAAGAAATAATTTTACAAAACACTTTGTAGAATATAAATTTTACAAACACTTTGTTAAAATAATAATTTAATATAACATTTTACTTCAAATTATAAAATTTGAAGTTAATTTAAATCCATAACCAAATCCAGAAAAAAGCTCAGGGACTACAATGGTACTTAAACAAGTTACCATTAAATTTAATTTAACTTCTCAAGTTAACTAAGACGTATTTACATAAGTAGGCATATATGTAAACAAAATCCATAATTAACAATCAATTCTTAAAACATCAATTATCTAGCATTAATCAACTGGCGCTTAAATAAATGTCCAAGTTTATATAATAGCACAACGAGAATTTTATTCTGCTAAACAAATGCCATTTAAAATAAATACTTCCATTTATTATCAGACGGTGTTTATTTGGCCAAATAGATAGCACCAAGGAAGTATGCTTAAAGTAACTATGTTATTATTTAAACAATGTAAGTATATTAGATCATTATTATTTTAGCACTTTATAATTTATTCACTATCAAAAATGATTAATTTATCCATACCAAACAACCGGCAATTAAAACATCAAAGCGTTGAATCAAGAACTTATATATACTATATAACATTTTGATTAACAAAAAAGGTAAGTTTAACTCACCAAAATTCCATTTGTTGCCGAAGCATGCTGATTCCACCTAAAATCGAATAGCATTCGATTTTAGCTTGAAATTCTACAATCTCTAATTTCCACAGATCTAATTCCAAAATGAACATTCCTGCGAGTCCAACCCGACTAGCCGCGTTCGATTTTGACCTTGTATAGGAGCGTTATATCATTTGTAAGTATTCGATTTTAAACAATAAATTATAAACATTAATCACATTATTAATCTAATTACCATATTAAAATTACTAATCCTTTTCCCAAATAGACTCCTTCTTTCCTACAGAAGACAATTGTGCCCCACTCCTAGTACACGACGGCCTAGCTTTGCCAATGCTACAGGAAATTGCATCAAACCATCTCAGCTTATTTCCCCTTCATCTCCTCTTCACATTCCAAACCATAATTCGAAGCTTGTTGCCACCTTAGCAATCACAACCTGTAGGCTTTCACTCACTATCACCCAAAAATCGCGATCGCACCATGCCAAAATGCAGTGCCCCTAATTGTAATTAATATTATTCAAGATATTCAACTAGATAAATAAAATAGAATAACGTGATGATTAGAGTGATAAGGAAATTGAGATTAGAAAATAATTAAGATCGTGCCTTAACTAAATAAATCTATAAGCTTGTTTTACAAATTAAACACATATTTCAATAGGGAAAGGGTAAAATAGGAATAGATAGATCTTATAACCCCTAAACTCTTATTCTATTCTAGTCATGTTAAAAAAACAATCAAAGGGCTCAAGCAAGGCTGGCAATTAATCATAACCTAAGTCATAAATTCAAGTAGAGATTCAAAGAGGAAAGATAGGAAGATTAAGTGATATTCAAATCTTAATCCATTGTCCAACCATGGTGAATAATGATATATACCATCTCATTTCACTTTTTATTGGTCGATTTAGTTCGGTTTAGGATTAAAAACCAAATTTATGCATGTGGATGATATGCAAAGATTAATGTTTGCCATGTTTTGATTCAAGTGATAAAATTATAAGGATTTTACAAAGTGGATTAATTCGGTATTGAGGGTAAAACCAACGTAAATGATTTTTAAATATCATGATTTATGAATATGTTGTGTAAAACCTTATTTTGAAGATGGTTCTTAATTTTCATAATTTTTCGATGCATGGAGAACATATTATGAATTTTATACGAAGGAAAATGGGTAAATTCGAGTTTTAAGTTCAATTAGGTAATTAAATGTTAATTTTGGAGCTAAAGTTTATATATGACGAAGGAATCATCATTATGAAATTTATATAAATTTTTGGGATTTTCCCTATTATTTTGGAAGAGGTATAAATTTAAAATGTGAGAATGTCATTTAAATGGTTAATTAATTAATTAATTTTGTGAATTGAACTTTGGAAATGTAAGTGTGGCGGTAGTACTATAAAGAAACTAAAAAAATTGTAATACCCAATCATATTTTCTCAAACAAAGAAGATTTGGTAAAAGGAACATACTTTGTTAGTAAAAGTGCATATTTACGACGATGCCACCCTCCATTGTGACGTTGTCTCACCTATAATCTTCGACGTTCACGAGATGAAAGCATAGGGAACAATTACGATAGTGCAGAGCATTTTCGAGCTCGTCGAGGTCAAAAAGGCGGCAGCATTCATATATCATGTCGCAAGTTTTGGAACATAGAGGAATGGAGTTATCGGGCATTGGATAGCGTCGATATGCCTTATGATGCCGCATTATCGTGATGCTGCTTTATCGAGCGGTCGCCTTATCGAGTTGCTGGATTATCATGACATTGAAATCGATGATGTCGATGCAAGCTAGAAAGTAGGTAGGTAGCTTATTTTCTTGGAGCTTGACATCATCATTGTCGACGAGGCGCATAATGTCATACGTTTTATTTTAAAGGCTTTTAAATAGAAGCAGGGAGGCCTAAATAGCAACGTCGATATGAGATGATATCGAAGTTGGTCAAATTTAAATGTTTTAAAAGTGACAAACCTTATATCGTTTTCAATCATGTACATGGCAATACAAAATGGGTTTTACGAATGGTATTAGACTTTGAAAATACAAAGAAATGATTTCCTTATTTAAATTGCAGGTTAATGGCATTAACCATACATTATAAAGAAAATGATCACAAGAACTTTAATTGTTGATGTTTATGTTTTGGATTCACTTAATCTGTTATTATGTTTGCTATTGTTATCATACTCATTTCGTTTATGATCCATAACTGCATTTTGGGCTATTAAGGGCAGGATAACCAGCTAGGTCGACCCAATAGTGAATATAAATTTACTTAACTCCTGTGTGAGTATATTTGCATCAAGAGGTTAGGTGGACCAGAATATAAGATGCCCACAACCGATCGAAAGATTATTGAGTTACATAAGTTCTTAGTTAGCCCATGAAAACTATTTTATAAGAAATGGTATTAGTAGAGACCAATATGTTCTTAGTGATCCCATGAAAACTATGTCCAGAACAAGTTATTGATCGAGATCAATAAGTTCATAGTTAGCCAATAAAATTATGATTTGAAAGAAGCTATTGAAGGATCCAATAAATCCAAAGTGATCCCATGAAAACTATGATTGGATAAAGTTGCTGGTAGAAACCAATAGGTATTTAATGATCCTATGCAAACTATGAAATCGAATAGAAAATTCATAAGATTGGAACAGGTAATTACTCATCCCGTAAAAACCAATAAGTTAATAGTAACCTTAAAAACTATAAACTGAGATAGATATTCAGACAAACTAGGATGAGAAATCAATGGGATATTGAAGTTTTGAATATAATCATATTAAGTTTTGTTTTAACCAATGTAGGTGTAGGTGCATAGTATATGATTATTGTATTATGGTCAGGATACTAGTGAGGGGAAAACTCATTCCGTTTAGCGACGCGGTCACTACATATCTAGTTGGTTCGAGATTGCTGGTTATTATTCATACCAAAGTTTTTGTCTGGCCCGAAGTTTTTTTCTTTCCTCTTAAACTCTTGAGTGCTCATTTGAGTAGATCGAGAGTAAGAGTTTTTCAACCCTCTTTAGACGAATAAGCTTTCGTGGACATGCAGGAGGTAATCTAGCTATTAGGAGTTCCTTTCTTTTATTTTCCGCTGTGTTAATTGGATGCAAAGGCAAAATTGTTTAGTTACCTTATATATGTATATGTATATGTATGTGTATATGTATATGTATATGTATATGTATATGTATGTGTATATGTATATGCATATGTATGTATATGGGCTATGATCAAATAAATGGGTATCTTCATATGTCGCTTTTGGCGTATTTTGTAATAATTGTAAATTGTCTGAACGTAGTTACGTATGGGTTATGTAATGAGAATGAAATGAGAAAAATTAAACTTAAATTATGTTTAAATATTTTTTCATAGAATTTATATTATCAACATATCTAACACTAACGCATTCGGCCATCGAGAATTAATAATTATGGATGACTGCGACATCCATAGCGGTTAGTTCAAGCCTTCAAAAGAAGGATGTTATAGTTTGGTATCAGAGCATAGGTTTATGTAAAACTTAAAATAATTTTGAACCTAAAAATTGGTTTAAAACATAATCCAAATGAACCGGAGAATAAGATTAGGGTATGGGATAACGCAATATAACATACTTGTATTTTCTTATATATAGGTTGTATTCCCCTCTTTCTTAGACTGCTCTTTTATATCTTACAAAATCTCGTATGCAGATTTATGAGGAACAAAAGTGTGGAAGCAGGAAATGGATGAGTGAATCTGGGTAGAAAAAGCACCACAGCTAGAAAAAATGCTCGACCCATTATCTGGAGAAATCAGGATCGATAGGAAAATGCTAATCAGAATGCAAATGTCAACTAGGTGTTGGAACCCCACTAGTAGGTATGGCGACGATGTATCAGTTCTTTTTTAACTTGATGCAAGCTGGAGTAGTTGCAGGAGTAGCTGGAGGGAATGGTATAAATGCGGGAGGAGCAAATCCCGTTGTACCAGTTGGTAATTACTATGCTAAGTTGTATCGAGATTATACCAATTGGGTAGGAAGACGTTTCTAGGGACTAAGATGCTATAAAAGTAGAGAATTTTCTGTTGTATTGCGAGTGAATCTTTGTTGATCTCGGTTTGGATGATGAGCAGAAAAGGAGACTAGCTTCGAAGGAGTTGCAAGGAGTAGCATTTTTCTGATGGAGTGGATTCACCATAGATGTGCCTTAGGAGGAGTTGACTTGGGAAGAATTTCGAAGAAGGTTTGAATAAAGATTCTTGTCTAAAGTTGCCAAGTCGGTTTTACTGAGAAAGTTGATGGGCATGGAGCAAGGAGAGATGTTGGTGATTGAGTATGCCACTAAGTTTGATGAGCTATCCGGATACAGATATGCTACCATTAACATCATCGTTAAGAGGAGTGAAAAGTATATTTAGGGATTAAACCCAGAGATCGGTAGGGCGACCATCCCAAATCTCCGAGACTCAAGCAACATCGTAGTGGAAATAACAATCCAGAATGTAGAGATGCTTTCTACTTTCTGAAAAGAGAAGTAGGGTGAAACTCAGGATTCTCAAAGTAAGAAAAGAAAGTTATTTAAGAAGAAAGAAGCTCGGTTCTTTAAGAAGAAAGAAGCTCAGAATGGAGGAGCTGCAAAGAAAGGAAAGGCTGACCTGTGTTGCTAAAAGTGTTATAAGAAGGGAAATTTTTCTCATGAGTGTTAGTCTGGCAAAGGGAAGAAAGTTGCTGATAAGAAAGGAATGAAATGCTTTCACTGTAACCAAATGGGGCGTACAAGAATCAGTGTGCAAAACCAGTCAGAGTGGACAAGGCCAAAGTTTTTGCTTTGGTACCATAACCCTCTAAACGAACAACCATTGAGAAAGGAAAATCTACTATGGATGGTACGCTATTGATCCATAGTATACCGGTTATGACACTATTTGACGTCGGTGCATTGCATTCATTTATATCTCAGCGTTTGGTAGATAAGTTATACTTAGAACCTTCATACCTAGTTACCTTCGTAAGGGTAGTGAATCAAATAAGAGGGTATGCAACTCTAAGGATAAGATATGACTGGTTAGAACTTGATATGTTCATAAGTTTGCATGCAATTTGTTTGTTTTTGATTTTGTAGGCTTCGAAATCATATTGGGTATGGAATGGTTAGATAAATATGATTCTAGGATTTTTCCGTGATAGGAAACTATCATTGGGACATACTGGTAGAAGTGACTGAATAGTATACTCGGTCGAGAATTAGAATCCAGTAATTTGTGCTTTGTAGATTGCTATGGAAGCAGGAAAATAGTTAAATCGGGTTTTGGTAGCAAAAGAATTTGTAGATGTTTTTGAGCCGGTCACAGGACTACTATCGAAATGAGCTATCAAGTTTCAAATAGATCTTATGCCAGGAGCAGAACTCGTAAGTAGACCACCTAGCAGGATGACACCTATCGAGATGAAGGAGTTAAAGGTGAAGTTAGTGGACTTAGACTGAAAGAACTTTACCAGACCAAGTAGTTCATCTTGGGGGCGACCGTGGTGTGCGTGAAGAAACAGGACGGGTTGTTAAGGTTGTGTATCGACGATCATAAGTTGAATGAGAACATGATTCGGAATAGGTATCCTTTGCTGAGAATTGATGACTTATTCAATTAGTTGAGTGGAGTCAGAGTATTTTCCAACTGAATTTGTCTATAGAGTTCCATCTACTAAGGGTGACAGAGGATAGTATTCCTTTAACGGCATTTTGAATGAGATATGGTTCGTACAAGTGGTTAGTAATGTTGTTTAGGTTAATTAATGTGCCAACTTTCTTCATAAATTTGATGAGTCAGATTTTCCAAGAGCACTTGGATAGGTTCGTATTGGTGTTCATAGACAACATTTTGATATATTATAAGGATGAAAAGGAGCATGAGGTTCATCTTAGAATGGTATTGGAGACACCGAGACGGCATCAAATGAAAGCAAAGTTTTTGAAGTATCATTTTTAGAAGAAAGAAATAAGGTTTCTTGGCTATTTAGGCTGAGGAAAAGGGTTATTAGTTGATCCAGCTAAGATTGAAGCAGTAAATAGTTGGAATAGACCCGAGATAGTGAGCGAGATAATAGGTTTTCTTGGATTGGTTGGATATTACCGGAGATTTATCAGGTATTTTTCATGGATAGCAACACCAATGACTAAGCTAACCAGAGAGGATGTTAAGTTTTTATGTTCTGACAAATGTGAGGTAGCATTCCTTAAGTTAAAGCTATTAACCAGTGCGCTCATGTTAGTTGTCCCAGACGGTAACCAAGGGTTAGTAGTGTATATAGATGCATGTGGGATTGGATTTGGAGCTATGTTGATGCAGAAGGGTAAAGCAATTGCCTATTCTTCTATACAGCTCTTACCGCATGAAATAAGATATCCGATTGTGATTTAGGATTAGCAGCGGTGATCTTCGCATTGAAAGTGTGGAGGCATTATCTTTTGGGAGAAATATTTGAGTTGTACACAGATCATAAGTCGTTAAGGTATTTATTCTCTCAGAAGGAGTTGAGACAAGAGAGGTGGCTGGATTTTTTAGCATCTTATGATTTCGATATAGAGTATACATCGAGGAAAAGTAATAAAGTATCAGATGCTCTTAGCGGAAAACATCAGAATATGGTATTAGCTATGTTGGAAGAATGGAATAATCTTGAGGAATTGACTAGGTGTAGTGTGCAGTTAAGATCGACTGCTAGTTATATTCGGAGTACAGCCATGATATCTTGTCTAAAATTTCGACCATTTTTGATCGATGGATGGCTTCTAAGCAGTAAGTTGACCCATTGTGGCCGAGAAGATATGAAGACTTGAGATTGATAATTTGAGAGATCTTAGCCTTGACTAGAAGGGATGGCTAAGAAATAAGGGACTATCGTGTGTTCTAAATGTTGGGACCCTAAGGAAAGAAGTTCTTTGGGAATGTCATCGATTGGAGTTTATGATTCATCCTGGAGGAACCAAAATGTATTAGAATATGGAGAGAAGTTTCTTCTGGGAAGATATGAAGAGGGATGTTGGCAAATGCATAAAGCAATGTTTGAATTTCCAACAAGTAAAAGTCGAACATCAGAAGCTAAGCAGTTGCTTCATCCTTTAGATTTACTAGTTTGGAAATGGGATTCGATATCCATGGAATTTAATGGCGGGTTGCTAAGGTTGAATTGAGGAAATGAGATTATACGGGTCATAGTGGACGATTGACCAAAAGCGCCTATGTCATTCCTGTTAAGTCAACCAAGACGACACCTATTTTGGCTAAGTTATTTATGAAGAACATGGTTAAACTACATGGGATTTCTAGTAGTATAGTTAGTGACAAAGATACATTATTTACTAGTGAGTTCTGAAAGAGTCTATAGGAGGTGTTGGGTACCAAGTTTAAGATGATTACAACTTATCACCCTCGGATAGATGGGCAGACAGAGAGAGAGTCAGTAAGATACTCTAGGATTTATTGAGAGCTAGTGTACTAGATTTGGGTGGATCATAGGAAGACAACCTACGCTTAGTTGAGTTTTCCTACAATAATAGTTATCAAACTAGTATAGGAATGGCAAATTTCAAACCTTTGTATGGAAGGTCGTGCAAGTCATCAGCACGTTGCTTGGAAACAAAAAACAAGTTAGCCTTAGGTCCAAATTTGGTGAGAGAAGCAACAGAGAAAATTGAGTTAATCCGAGGTGGGACAAGAGAAGCTCGATCTAAATAGAGAAGTTACGCAGACGGAAGCGGTTGGAGATAATGTTTTCATTACAGTATCACCACCGAAGGGTGTGGTATGTTTTAAAATGCCAAGGAAACTGGTACAAAGATATGTTGGACTGTTCCCATTTATAGAGAGGATTGAAAAGCTTGCATATAGAGTAGAGTTACCGAGGAGTTGGGCAAGTGTCCATAAATTTTTTCATGTTTCTTGTCTTTGAAACTATGCGCATGATCTTGAGACTACTATAACTCCAACTACATTAGAAGATTTAGTAGTACAACCGGATCTAACTTTTTAGGTAACCAGTTCAGGTTGTAGCGAGAGATGAGGAGTTAAGAAACAAGACAGTAAAGTTGGTGAAAGTTCAGAGGAGTGACGATGAGAAAGACTGTGCTTCGGAGATAGAGGATAGGATAAGGATACTTAAAATAGTCTGTGATAAGGGTATGTTTTATATTTGATATATATATATATATATATATATATATATATATATATATATATATTGTTTGTTAATCAGATAGGCTAGTATTGTTATTAGGTAATGTTACAGATGTTGGCAATGCGGATATGCTTCGTATTTGGTACTTACTAAATTTCGAGGACGAAATGCTTTTAGTAGGGGAGCCAATAGCACCCATAATTCTAACTAACATTATTCAAGAAATTTAATTATGTAAATTAGATAGAATAACGTGGTAATAAGATTGAATTAAGATTTGAAAATAATTAAGGTTGTGCCTTAACCAAATAAATCTATAAGCTTGTTTCATAACTTAAACACATATTTGAATAGGGAATGGGTAAAATAGGAATGGATAGATCTTATAACCCCAAAACCCTTATTCCATTCTCATCATGCTTTCATAATCAAAAAAATCAAAGAGCTCAAGCAAGGTGGACCATTAATCACAACCTAAGTAGCGAATTCAAGTGGAGATTCACTGAGGAAAGCTAGGAAGATTAAGCAATATTCAAATCTCAAACCATTATCAGACCTAGGTGAATAATGATCTATACCATCTCATTTCATTTTGTATTGATTGATTAAATTCAGTTTAGGATTAAAAATCGAATGTATGGATGTGGATGATATGCAATGATTGATGTTTCCATGTTTTGATTCATGTGATAAAGTTATAAGGATTTTACAAAGTGGATTAATCTGGTTTTTGAGGGTAAAACCATAGTAAATAATTTCCAAATATCATGATTTTTTTAACATGTTGTATAAAACCTTATTTCGTAGGTGGGTTTTAATTTTCATAATTTTTCGACGCAAGGAAAATATATTATGAATTTTTATATGAAGGAAAATGGGTAGATTCGTGTTTTATATTTAATTACCTAATTAAATATTGATTTTCGAGCTGAAATTTTTATATGTTGAAGATATCTTAATTTTGAAGTTTATATGAATTTTTGGGATATTTCCCCGTAATTTTGGAAAAGATATGAATTTAAAATGCAAGAATGCCATTTAAATGGTTAATTAATTGATTAATTCTATGAAATTAATTTGTTAACACATTTGTGAACTAGAAAACGTAAGTGCGGTGGTAATACTAAAAAAAATTGTAATACCCAATAATGTTTTGACAAATAGAGAAGATTTGGTAAAAACGACATACTTTCTTAAGTAAAAGTGCAGTTTTACTGATATTTACGATAATGCCAATCCCCATTATGATGTTGCTACGCCTATAATCTTCGACATCGACGAGTAGAAAACACAAGGCACTATTACAATAGTGCGAAGCATTTCCGAACTCGTCAAAGTTAAAAAGGCGGCGACATTCATATACCACAATGCAAGTTTTGCAACATAGGGAAGAGGAGTCATCGAGCATTGGAGAGCGCCGATATGCTACATGATGCCACATTATCATGATGTCGTGGTATCGATTTGCTGTCTTATCGAGTTTGTTGCATTATGATGTCGCCGAAGCCAATGATGTCGATGTAAGAAAGAAAGTAGGTGGATAGCTTATGTTCTTGGAGCTCGACGTCGTCATTGTTGATGAGGCGCATAATGTCACACGTTTTTTTTCAAGGTTTTAAATTAGAGGCATGGAGCCTTAAGTAGCGTCGTCGTTATAAGATGATGTCGACATTGATCAAATTAAAATGTTTTAAAAATGACAAACCTTATATCTTCAATCATGTGCATGGAATTATAAAACGGGTTTTACAATTGGCATCAGAGTTTGAAAATACAAAGAAATGATTTCCTTGTTTAATTATGGATTAAGGATATTAACCATAAATCAATAAGAAAATGATTACAAGGACTTTAATTATGGTTGTTTATAATTTGGGTTTACACGATCGTTTATTATGTATGCTATCGTTATCATATTCATTTCATTTGTGACCCGTAACTGCATTTTGCGGTGTTAAGGGCAGGATAACCAGCTAGGTTGACCCAATAGCGAATATGTAACGACCCTGAAATTCAGACCCAGTTAAAAATTTTAAAATTTGCTTATTTAGTGTAGAATTTCAAAATTTTCACAAAAAAATTCCGATGCTATTCAAACTTCATATTTGGAATGCGTCTAATTAAACATAGCAACTGATAAATTTTCGTTCGGAAATATGAAAGTTCATTTCGTGCGTAAATTTACTTCAATCTAAATCCGTTAGTAATCGATGAAAATAAACCATTTTCGAAACCTAAATATTTTTACACAGAAAAATTCTAAATCGTCTTCTGAGCAAGACGTCATTTTTCGTTTTTCCAAATTCGGACTTTTTTAGCTCCGCCTTCTTATTTTTCGACGTTTTACTGCGTTTTCCTTCAGTAGAAATTTCGAAACTTTATAATTCAATCGAATCACTGATATCTGTACACCGTTTTGATCGTCTCATCACGCTGATCAAAGCGGTATATTTATTTGTGTCAATCAGAGTTCGGCGTTGCAAATTATAATTGGTTAACGGAGTACAAACTGGTCCGTTACGCAGCACAAACCGGTACCCGTTATAAAACAATTTGGGTTCCATTTCTTCTCATCTGTCTACCTATCCAAATTAGCAGCCATAGCATTTAATACACTCTCTATTCAATATAAAATTTGTGACTTGCCCTTTCATTCACTTCAACCTGTCCCTGCTTCTCATTCTCTCCACGCAACCATCCCTTTCACTCTCTCCCTAGTATCTGTAGCCTATTCATTTTCCTTTTTCCAACCTACTGCTTGCGTATTCCCTTGCAGATATCTTTTCTTCTGCCTTATGTTAAAGTGGAACCATATGCATATGAAATAAATTTCATTGTATTGGGTGCCTTCCGTGTTTGGAAATGTCCCTCATTTAGCAAAAAAAAAAAAAAGAAAGAAAATATGCACAGTTGGTTCTCTGTCTTCAAAAGAGACATGCATGCCTCCTCCTACATTTCTTCTACAGAGCACGTCATTTCCTCTTCTTTTTTTTTTCATCAAAACCACAACTCCTTGCTTCCTCATAGCCATGTCAGCTCATCTCCCGCCTCTGCACCGTCCCCGCGTCCGCCGTCGCCTCGTGCTTTCCCGCGTCAGCCACCATCCACTACCAGCAGCCTACGGCCGACCACCCTAACCGCTAGTCTCCATTCCGTGACCGCTGCTCCAACTCCTCACTTCTTCCACCTCCGGCCTCTACCGTGCTCGGCCCCTTCGCGTCACCGTTGCCCTTCCAGTCTGTTGCATATGAGTATAGTATGCACCTATATATCGTTTTATATATATACACACATGTGTTTTCTAAAAGTTTATGATTTTGTGTTGTATACACTTTATTCTGATAATTATAGGTAGTAACATGAGTTTAGTTTTAGTGAGTATATTCGTATATACAATTTTTATATTGTAGATTTTGTTAATACATTCATATGTTAGTTATAGGAGATTTTATGGAATATGTTAGCTTTTGTATACAAGTGGTCTGCATACATATTATAGTAATATACGATTTGAAAAATAGTATATAAGTCAAAATATAACATTTAAGTATTGCATATGTTTCTCTGTTTTACATATTTACAGAATTTCGATGTGTTTACTTAAATCTAATTTATATATATTTTACGTGTTTATACCTCTGATTTCGGTCTTATATATGTAAGATATATTTATGCAGGTTAGTAATTTATATTTATATATAATATATGTAGGCTATTCTGTATTGCATATATTAGAAGATACTGAGTCAAGCATGCATTTGTATATTACTAGTTCGGTCTATATATATAGTTTATACATATTATATTTTAAAGTATGAGTCATAATAGGGTTATATAGGTTACTATATAATTTATACTAGTGTGTTGGTAAATCAATATATAATAATCTTATATTAAGGTATCCATATTAAATATTTATTTTATCTGTTTGAGAATACATATACTGATTTGATTTTTGTTGTTATATAAAGGCATACTAGTTTGAATGTAAGTTGATTTTACTAATACAAAGCCGATAATAAGTATTGTTTTAATTATATAACATACAGTGTTCTACTTTATCAGTTTAAAACTTTTGGGTACTAGGTTATTATTCTATATAGGTTATCTGACTAAAACAATTGACTTGAAACAATATACATATTTTATGCGTATGGTTCTATTATATAATATATATCTAGTATATCTATTGAATTATCTTTAGTTATATAGTAGCTGTTATAAAAATAGAAAATGTCAGTCTGTTGCTCCTACATATACATGATGTTTTAAAGTGTTGCATATCTTATATCCACTGCAAGGTAGAGCAAAAGGTATTATTTACAATATTATATTTAAGCTGTAGCCTGTGTCTACTCTTGCATAGCCATACTACAATCCTAAATTAGTAGCCTTCCCTTCTGTCTGAGTTAATATGTTTTAATATAAACTATATACATTGCTGACGCGGTGTGGTCTTGGGGTATTTTACTAGTGTAAATATCGTATATTATAAAGTACGTAAATGTTTAAACGTTTTATTTAAATTTTATTATAACATAGTATATATGCATTTTTTAGATATAGATATTCGGTACATAATGAAGATGTTTTATTTTGCTATGTGTTTAAATTAAAAGTCGATTTTAGATTTGTCGACGATTTTATTCTAAAACGTGTCTGGAATCGAATAGTGATTTTTGAAATATAATTTATATAGTTATATATAAGTTCATTTATACCAATTTTCTTCATCGATCTATTTCTGATTCGTTTTATCAATTCCTTATCTATCAGCTTTGTCCGTCGTGACTATTTTGTTCATCGAATCGCGTCCATCTAGCTTTTCTTTGGAATTCATAGCTTGTTCCGTTGTCAAACTTCTCTAGCCGCGAAAGGTGAGAAATCACTCACGATTTATGTTCTTTTATTTATTAAATTTAATTTCAATTGAAACGACAATTGAAATATGCTTTGTTATTTATTTGCACTGTTATTTATGTATCAGTTCACCTTTGACATCTGACACCATTATCTTTTATGTTGCAATGATAATCTAGTTTGGTTGGTAATGATTGCTTGTTTGATGTGGAATTTGGATGTTAAATTGTAATGTATAAAGTGATAAATATTATGCAATTGAATTTGACGTAGGATAATTAAAAATTGAACCGGCATATATGTTGAATTTGAGTAGTTAAATTCGACCCTTTTAATTGTTAAATTAATTGACATGTAGAATAGTGATAATTACACTTTGAACCATGGAACGTATATTGGATTAATTGTTGTAGTATAAAATTGAAATTTAATGACAAGTGAAAAACCGTATAAGATAATAGTGTAATAATCTTTAATCTACATAAAATGATAGTGTAGTTTCTAGGAATAATTATTTTAATTTGCACAAATAACAATGTGAATTAATACGATTATTTCGGGATTATTTGAATTGATTATTGAATTGTTATTGATTGTTGTTATTGCTTGTTTATTTACTTTGACACCATCCCTGTTATCACACTGCAAGTTCCCTTTTGTTATGCTTTGATTTTGAATTGAAATGGAATCGGGTTGAAATGATATATACCCAAATGAACTTGACTTAGGATAGAAAATTAATAAAACCCGATTGGTCAATAATTTGATTTAAAATAAAATAATGTTTTTCTTTGAGTAAAGAATAAGGTTTTGAAATGAAATTGGAATTTGAATTTAACGAAAGGAAAACTGTTAATATTTAAAATCTGAAACAAATATTAACATAGTAGTTGTTGAAAGAGCGTTGTTTTAAAATTTATTATTGACAATAAAAATTTGGAATTATTTATTGAATTAAGTTTGAAATGATTTAATAATTAAATTTGAATTTATAATTTAGTTGAAATTATTAAGTTTTGAAACTATCAATAATTAAGATTAAAATTATTAAATAATTGAATGAGATGAATTATTTGATAATTGAATAAAAATTGAATTCTTTGATGAGAGAAATTGAACTTTTAAATAAGTAAATTTGAACTTCATTAATAAATGAAATTGGGTTTCTTTATTTATTAAGTTTTGGAAAAATAATTTAAGTAAGTTAAAGTGAAATTTGATTTCTCGAATATATGAAATTTAGTTTCTTTATTAATTGAGCTTGAAATTTGTAACTATGTAAAGAATAAGTGAAATTAAATTTTTTAACAAGAAATAAATGTGTTTGATAGAATTGTAGTTTATGGAATTTGATTTGACAAATTTAATTTAATTAAATTTGTAAGTTTTGATATAATGAAGTTAACTTAAGTGATTGATTTAATGACTTGGAAATTAAAAAGAATTGTTTTGGATGTTAAATTAACTTAACGAATATTGAATGAAATCGATGAATGAATTTAAATTGATTTGAATGTTAAATTTTATTAATTTAAATAATTTCGGAATAAACTTATGTACGAACTTGAATCAATATTTGAATTGTTTAAAATAAAATTTGAAATTGAATTGTAAGATTTGAAATGATAATTTGGAAGTTTTGAAACGTAAATTATGGAAATTGATATAGAAAGACAAAGGGAATATTATTACGAATTCTAATTTAAATTGAAATTGATTGTTTGAAATATATTAAACGACCAATCGGTGTAATAATACGTAGTTATTAAAGAGACCGGGATCGGATATGGACATACTCTCTGTCGATACCGAAAACCACTTAATAACTATTATACGAGGAGAGTTGATCTAGAATGAAGTGGATGGTTTGGTGAACGCGTTGACTGAAGAAAGAGAACGATATTGGATGACCCCTGACATGACTAAAACAGGAGCCGCGTCGGGCCATTGAGGTTCGCCACCTCTAGCGGACAAACATCTTCGATACCATATTTATTACTTTTGTGATTCGATTTGGGTGCACCCCTAGGTATGGGAGTGTTGTTTCACGGTGTTGAGGTAGCTGCTGGCTATGCTCAACATCAGTCCGGATCACGCAACTACTAGTATCCTAGTTGGTATCGCCTCATGTACCTTGTCATACTGATTATCCTATTCGCGACCACTACGTTTTGTTTTGTGTTATACCTATGGGGTACCCTCTGATAACCACTAGTTTACGGTGGGGTTTACGGTGCTGTATAGACTATGGCATTATAAAAATGTGTTAAGGGGGATTATGGTAACGCCTTAACGCTATTTTAATACTTTATATTACTGATAGACATTATCTACTTAGCGTACATTACTACCTAGTAGATAGTTTAACGGATCCTTAGAGGATGGTTATTCCTTTGAGTTACTTGTATTTCGATTGCTATTTCACTTAAGTTGGATTTATTGATATAAGAATATTAATCCTGACTCGAGTGTCTTGTGTTTTGTTTTACGCTCGGGTCAGACTGAGTGTACCAGTATTCGAGACTCACCTTCGGAGTTGGAGCTTTGCTTGAAGATCCAGCCATCTATTCTGCTTTCAGTGTTTGATGATTTCAGTGATGTATTCTGATTTATAACTGATGTATCATGTTACTCTTTCGTTGTATCTGGTATAACTGTGAGGTATCTTATATATTTATATAGTAGCTTCATGAACTACTATCTCTTTTATTTCCGCTGCATATTTATTACTCCGTGTCTGTGTTCTGTGATTATTTATTTGCTGTATATTTGAGTTTTGCCAAATTTAAATTAACAATTCGGTATTTTGAATTACTCAAGTCCGACATGTGCGGATGCGAATAGTCCAAAATAGCTGGTCGTTACAGTTGGTATCAGAGCTTTTTGTATCTCTAGGCAGAACTTAGCATATAGGGTAAATGTATTTACAGAATCACTCTCATTCGAGTTTCAATCTCTTTCTTTTGACTCAATTCCTTTAAATTTTGGAACGTTCCCTCAGTTCCGAAATTCATTCGTGTCCCTCACTATTCGTCTTCTTTCAATTTTGGAGCTTCCCATAACTCCACTTTGAATGGTATCTATAATAGATCGGCGGTCTCGCCAATCTTTGAATGATTTGTAAAAAGGGGGTGAAACTCCTTTACAATAGGCATTGATTTATCGGAGATTTTTGGATCCTCGGTTTACGATGCTATCTACCTCCTGCAATACCTGAATTCTATTTCTTGAGATCGAATGTTGATTTACCTTAGAATTCTGCATCGATCTTATTCTTGAAGCCACGGTTAAATCCGGTTAAGGTTGCCCGCGATTTATATAAACTTATCAGACTTCCTATTTTGTTATTTAATTATCTATCTTTGTTTCAAACCTAGTTTCGAATCAAAATTCTCTTTGATTTGATTTCCATCAAATTTGATTCTCTATACTTGTTTGAAATCTATTCTTGTATCGTCGAGCGAGGAAGTGTATTTGTAAATTAATATTTAAAAATGTTTTATATATTGTGTTGTTTGAGTTGTTGATATTGATTTGGGTTTTCAATCGATTCGTCTGATAAACGCTATCGATAGGATTTCCAAAACACTTGAATAGAGTAAACTGACACAATATTGTTTCCAAATTTGGTAAACAAATAGTTTTGTATGATTATATTATATAAGTATAATTTTTTTTTTAAATTAAAATGTTAATGAATCTGTTGTCCGAAATGTTAAAATTTAATTTTCATTTATTATTTTATAAATCATTGACTATTTCATAACATAAATAAATGAATTTATAAAATCTGGTTATAATTTGATTTGAAGTTTGTAATGAATTTAAATCAAGAATTTAAGAAATTAACTTCCGGTGATTTCGAACTATGGTTTTAAAAGTTTAAAATGTGTATTATTTAAAATATTTTCGAATAGAAATGGTTTGCAAAGAATTTAAAATGATTAAATTTGAGCTCTTCTCTTTTGTCGCTGGAAAATAATTTCGGTGATGATGGCCGCATCATCGACATTCATTTTCGGGTTTCGAAGTGGAGAGACTATTCTGTAGCTTTGCTACGGTTTGTTTTGAAAAATAAATTGATTTGAATTTCCAAACATGACTTGGTTTATAATATATATTGAAGATTCTAAATTTGATTTGATATATTATGAATATATATATATATATATATATATATATATATATATATTTGTTTTATCTCAAGTTGTTTGAAGCTAATCGGAAATTAATTCTTAAAATTTGTTAAAAGATGATTTTACAATTTTAAATGAAGCCAAATTATTTTATAAATATTTAGCTTGAAGTAACTGAATTGAAAAATTTTATTTGGATAATACTCAATTGCATTATATCTAACTTACCCAAAATTTTCAAAAGTTAATTATGTAATTGAATATTATACAATATAAATGTTATCAAAGGAATTTTAAATAAAAATTTGGATAGTCATAATAAATGTAAATATACTTAATATATATGTGAAATGGTATATTAAGTAGAACAAATTTAATAATGATTTGGAATAAAGAAGAATTAAATTGTCAAAGAAGGTTTGATTATAATAAATGACTTCAAATTTATGATCTTTGAAGTTGTTAATTTAAGAAAATTGGGTGATATATAATATAAATTGTCTTTATAAATAAAATGTAAGTGCGTATAATAAATGTTATTCACTTAAATTCTAATTATAAATGATTATGAGATAAATAGAATAATAAGTTAAATAAATAACAGGTATGATTAATAGAATAAATTTGTTTGAAAGTCAATAAATTGAATTATATCAACTTAAGACAATATCTTGAATTTATGGAATTTAAATTGAATTTCATTTGAAAGGAATCTCTTATACCTAACATTAATATATGTGAAATCAGGTCAATTTTATGAAAGTCTTAAATTTAAAGTCAAATTGTTAAATATAAATTAATTTAAATTGGAATTTCTACGGTTTAAATTAATTGTTTATTTTGTAATTCATGTCTATTTCTTCTGCTTGTTTCTATTCTCCTACCTCCTTTCTTTTCGGGGACGAAAAGTTTTGAGTGGGGGAGAATGTAACGACCCAGAAATTCAGACCCAGTTAAAAATTTTAAAATTTGCTTATTTAGTGTAGAATTTCAAAATTTTCACAAAAAAATTCCGATGCTATTCAAACTTCATATTTGGAATGCGTCTAATTAAACATAGCAACTGATAAATTTTCGTTCGGAAATATGAATGTTCGTTTCGTGCATAAATTTACTTCAATCTAAATCAGTTAGTAATCGATGAAAATAAACCGTTTTCGAAACCTAAATATTTTTACACAGAAAAATTCTAAATCGTCTTCTAAGCAAGACGTCATTTTTCGTTTTTTCAAATTCGGACTTTTTAGCTCCGTCGTTCTTATTTTTCGACGTTTTACTGCGTTTTCCTTCAGTAGAAATTTCGAAACTTTATAATTCAATCGAATAACTGATATCTGTACACCGTTTTGATCGTCTCGTCACGCTGATCAAAACGGTATATTTATTTGTGTCAATCGGAGTTCGGCGTTGCAAATTATAATTGGTTAACGGAGTACAAACTGGTCCATTACGCAGCACAAACCGGTACCCGTTATAAAACCATTTGGGTTCCATTTCTTCTCATCTGTCTACCTGTCCAAATTAGCAGCCATAGCATTTAATACACTCTCTATTCAATATAAAATTTGTGACTTGTCCTTTCATTCACTTCAACCTGTCCCTGCTTCTCATTCTCTCCACGCAACCATCCCTTTCACTCTCTTCCTAGTATCTGTAGCCTATTCATTTTCCTTTTTCCAACCTACTGCTTGCGTATTCCCTTGCAGGTATCTTTTCCTCTGCCTTATGTTAAAGTGGAAACATATGCATATAAAATAAGTTTCATTGTATTGGGTGCCTTCCGTGTTTGGAAATGTCCCTCATTTAGCTTCAAAAAAAAAAGAAGAAAGAAGAAAATATGCACAGTTGGTTCTCTGTCTTCAAAAGAGACATGCATGCCTCCTCCTACATTTCTTCTACAGAGCACGTCATTTCCTCTTCTTTTTTTTTCATCAAAACCACAACTCCTTGCTTCCTCATAGCCACGTCAGCTCATCTCCCGCCTCTGCACCGTCCCCGCGTCCGCCGCCGCCTCGTGCTTTCCCGCGTCAGCCACCATCCACTACCAGCAGCCTACGGCCGACCACCCTAACCGCTAGTCTCCATTCCGTGACCGTTGCTCCAACTCCTCACTTCTTCCACCTCCGGCCTCTACCGTGCTCGGCCCCTTCGCGTCACCGTTGCCCTTCCAGTCTGTTGCATATGAGTATAGTATGCACCTATATATCGTTTTATATATGTACACACGTGTGTTTTCTAAAAGTTTATGATTTTTGTGTTGTATACACTTTATTCTGATAATTATAGGTAGAAACATGAGTTTAGTTTTAGTGAGTATATTCGTATATACAATTTTTATATTGTAGATTTTGTTAATACATTCATATGTTAGTTATAGGAGATTTTATGGAATATGTTAGCTTTTGTATACAAGTGGTCTGCATACATATTATAGTATATATACGATTTGAAAAATAGTATATAAGTCAAAATATAACATTTAAGTATTGCATATGTTTCTCAGTTTTACACATTTACAGAATTTCGATGTGTTTACTTAAATCTAATTTATATATATATTACGTGTTTATACCTCTGATTTCGGTCTTATATATGTAAGTTATATTTATGCAGGTTAGTAATTTATATTTATATATAATATATGCAGGCTATTCTGTATTGCATATATTAGATGATACTGAGTCAAGCATGCATTTGTATATTACTAGTTCGGTCTATATATATAGTTTATACATATTATATTTTAAAGTATGAGTCATAATAGGGTTATATAGGTTACTATATAATTTATACTAGTGTGTTGGTAAATCAATATATAATAATCTTATATTAAGGTATCCATATTAAATATTTATTTTATCTGTTTGAGAATACATATACTGATTTGATTTTTGTTGTTATATAAAGGCATACTAGTTTGAATGTAAGTTGATTTTACTAATACAAAGCCGATAATAAGTATTGTTTTAATTATATAACATACAGTGTTCTACTTTATCAGTTTAAAACTTTTGGGTACTAGGTTATTATTCTATATAGGTTATCTGACTAAAACAACTGACTTGAAACAATATACATATTTTATGCGTATGGTTCTATTATATAATATATATCTAGTATATCTATTGAGTTATCTTTAGTTATATAGTAGCTGTTATAAAAATAGAAAATGTCAGTCTGTTGCTCCTACATATACATGATGTTTTAAAGTGTTGCATATCTTATATCCACTGCAAGGTAGAGCAAAAGGTATTATTTACAATATTATATTTAAGCTGTAGCCTGTGTCTACTCTTGCATAGCCATACTACAATCCTAAATTAGTAGCCTTCCCTTCTGTCTGAGTTAATATGTTTTAATATACACTATATACATTGCTGACGCGGTGCGGTCTTGGGATATTTTACTAGTGTAAATATCGTATATTTTAAAGTGCGTAAATGTTTAAACGTTTTATTTAAATTTTATTATAACATAGTATATATGCATTTTTTAGACATAGATATTCGGTACATAATGAAGATGTTTTATTTTGCTATGTGTTTAAATTAAAAGTCGATTTTAGATTTTTCGACGATTTTATTCTAAAACGTGTCTGGAATCGAGTAGTGATTTTTGAAATATAATTTATATAGTTATATATAAGTTCATTTATACCAATTTTCTTCATCGATCTAGTTCTGATTCGTTTTATCAATTCCTTATCTATCAGCTTTGTCCGTCGTGACTATTTTGTTCATCGAATCGCGTCCATCTAGCTTTTCTTTGGAATTCATAGCTTGTTCCGTTGTCAAACTTCTCTAGCCGCGAAAGGTAAGCAATCACTCATGATTTATGTTCTTTTATTTATTAAATTTAATTTCAATTGAAACGACAATTGAAATATGCTTTGTTATTTATTTGCACTTTTATTTATGTATCAATTCACCTTTGACATATGACACCATTATCTGTTATGTTGCAACGATAATCTAGTTTGGTTTGTAATGATTGCTTGTTTGATGTGGAATTTGGATGTTAAATTGTAATGTATAAAGTGATAAATATTATGCAATTTAATTTGACGTAGGATAATTAAAAATTGAACCGGCATATATGTTGAATTTGAGTAGTTAAATTCGACCCTTTTAATTGTTAAATTAATTGACATGTAGAATAGTGATAATTACACTTTGAACCATGGAACGTATATTGGATTAATTGTTGTAGTATAAAATTGAAATTTAATGACAAGTGAAAAACCGTATAAGATAATAGTGTAATAATCTTTAATCTACATAAAATGATAGTGTAGTTTCTAGGAATAATTATTTTAATTTGCACAAATAACAATGTGAATTAATACGATTATTTCAGGATTATTTGAATTGATTATTGAATTGTTATTGATTGTTGTTATTGCTTGTTTATTTACTTTGACACCATCCCTGTTATCACACTGCAAGTTCCCTTTTGCTATGCTTTGATTTTGAATTGAAATGGAATCGGGTTGAAATGATATATACCCAAATGAACTTGACTTAGGATAGAAAAGTTAATAAAACCCGATTGGTCAATAATTTGATTTAAAATAAAATAATGTTTTTCTTTGAGTAAAGAATAAGGTTTTGAAATGAAATTGGAATTTGAATTTAACGAAAGGAAAACTGTTAATATTTAAAATCTGAAACAAATATTAACATAGTAGTTGTTGAAAGAGCGTTGTTTTAAAATTTATTATTGGCAATAAAAATTTGGAATTATTTATTGAATTAAGTTTGAAATGATTTAATAATTAAATTTGAATTTATAATTTAGTTGAAATTATTAAGTTTTGAAACTATCAATAATTAAGATTAAAATTATTAAATAATTGAATGAGATGAATTATTTGATAATTAAATAAAAATTGAATTCTTTGATGAGAGAAATTGAACTTTTAAATAAGTAAATTTGAACTTCATTAATAAATGAAATTGGGTTTCTTTATTTATTAAGTTTTGGAAAAATAATTTAAGTAAGTTAAAGTGAAATTTGATTTCTCGAATATATGAAATTTAGTTTCTTTATTAATTGAGCTTGAAATTTGTAACTATGTAAGAATAAGTGAAATTAAATTTCTTAACAAGAAATAAATGTGTTTGATAGAATTGTAGTTTATGGAATTTGATTTGACAAATTTAATTTAATTAAATTTGTAAGTTTTGATATAATGAAGTTAACTTAAGTGATTGATTTAATGACTTGGAAATTAAAAGGAATTGTTATGGATGTTAAATTAACTTAACGAATATTGAATGAAATCGATAAATGAATTTAAATTGATTTGAATGTTAAATTTTATTAATTTAAATAATTTCGGAATAAACTTATGTACGAACTTGAATCAATATTTGAATTGTTTAAAATAAAATTTGAAATTGAATTGTAAGATTTGAAATGATAATTTGGAAGTTTTGAAACGTAAATTATGGAAATTGATATAGAAAGACAAAGGGAATATTATTACGAATTCTAATTTAAATTGAAATTGATTGTTTGAAATATATTAAACGACCAATCGGTGTAATAATACGTAGTTATTAAAGAGACCGGGATCGGATATGGACATACTCTCTGTCGATACCGAAAACCACTTTAATAACTATTATACGAGGAGAGTTGATCCAGAATGAAGTGGATGGTTTGGTGAACGCGTTGACTGAAGAAAGAGAACGATATTAGATGACCCCTGACATGACTAAAATAGGAGCCGCGCCGGGCCATTGAGGTTCGCCACCTCTAGCGGACAAACTTCTTCGATACCATATCTATTACTTTTGTGATTCGATTTGGGTGCACCCCTCGGTATAGGAGTGTTGTTTCGCGGTGTTGAGGTAGCTGCTGGCTATGCTCAACATCAGTCCGGATCACGCAACTACTAGTATCCTAGTTGGTATCGCCTCATGTACCTTGTCATACTGATTATCCTATTCGCGACCACTACGTTTTGTTTTGTGTTATACCTATGGGGTACCCTCTGATAACCACTAGTTTACGGTGGGGTTTACGGTGCTGTATAGACTATGGCATTATAAAAATGTGTTAAGGGGGATTATGGTAACGCCTTAACGCTATTTTAATACTTTATATTACTGATAGACATTATCTACTTAGCGTACATTACTACCTAGTAGATAGTTTAACGGATCCTTAGAGGATGGTTATTCCAACGTCCTTTGAGTTACTTGTATTTCGATTGCTATTTCACTTAAGTTGGATTTATTGATATAAGAATATTAATCCTGACTCGAGTGTCTTGTGTTTTGCTTTACGCTCGGGTCAGACTGAGTGTACCAGTATTCGAGACTCACCTTCGGAGTTGGAGCTTTGCTTGAAGATCCAGCCATCTATTCTGCTTTCAGTGTTTGATGATTTCAGTGATGTATTCTGATTTGTAACTGATGTATCATGTTACTCTTTCGTTGTATCTGGTATAACTGTGAGGTATCTTATATATTTATATAGTAGCTTCATGAACTACTATCTCTTTTATTTCCACTGCATATTTATTACTCCGTGTCTGTGTTCTGTGATTATTTATTTGCTGTATATCTGAGTTTTGCCAAATTTAAATTAACAATTCGGTATTTTGAATTATTCAAGTCCGATATGTGCGGATGCGAATAGTCCAAAATAGCTGGTCGTTACAGAATATAAATTTACTTAACGCCTGTATGAGTAGATTTGCATCCAAGAGATTAGATAGATCAGAATATAGGATTCCTAGAACCAATCAAAATATTACTAAGTTAGACAGGTTCTTAATTAGGCTATGAAAACTATGTTATGTGAAATGTTATTGGCAGATGCCAATTGATTCTTAATGATCCCATGAAAACTATGTTCGAAATATGCTACCGATAGAGATAAATATATTTATAGTTATCCCATGAAAGCTATGATTTGAAAGATTTTATTGGAGAATCCATTAGGTTCACGTGATCACATGAAAACTATAATTGGATAAAGATATTGGTAGAAACCAATTGGTTCTTAGTGACACCATGAAAACTATGCAATCAGACAGAGAGTTCGTAAGATTGGAATAGGTTATTAGTTGGTCCATAAAAACTAATAGGTTAATAGTAGACCTAGAAACTACAAAATGAGACATATAATCAGACAAATTGGGATAGGAAATCCAGGGCATACTGCAGTTTTGAATATCATCGTATTTTAACCATTGTGGATGGAGGTGCACAGTATATGGTTATTATATTATGGTTAAGATACTAATGAGGGGAAAACTTGTTCCGCATAGCGGTGTAGTTTCACTAGATACCTAGTTGGTCCAAGGTGGTAGGTTATTATTCACACCAGACTTTTTGTCTGACCCGAAGTTTATGTTTTTCCCCTTAAACTTTTGGCTACTCATTTGAGGAGATCAAGAGCAAGTGTTTTTCAGGTTATCTTTAGACAAATAAGCTTCTAGAGACATGCAGGAGGCAAGTTAGCTATTAGGTGTTCCTATTTTTTGTTTTCCACTGTGTTAATTGGATGTAAAGGCAAAATTGTTTGGTTTCCTTATATATGTGTGTGTGTGTGTGTGTGTGTGTGTTTAGGATCTGATCAACTAAGAGGGCTCCTTCATATGTCGCTTTTGGAGTATTTTATAATAATTGTAATTTCTCTGAATGTCGTTTATATATGGGGTTATGTAATGAATCTAAAATACAATTATAGGCTGAAATGAGAAAATTTGAATGTAAATCGTGTTTAATTTTTTTTCTTCATATTCATATGCTTTTATGTTATCAACATATCTAACAATACCGAATTCAGCCACCGAAAATTAATAACTATGGATGACCGCAACATCCGTAGCGGTTAGTTTCGGGGACCCCAAATGGGGGAAGTTGCACAAAATCATGACCCACTCCCCTTACCAAGCGAAACATGAATCCAAGGTAAATTACTCCAACCATTCAATTACTCTAACCATCGCCTAAATCTGCTAGGGATCAAAACCTTAGTTTTTGCCTTAACTGTCGACCTCTCCAAACCTAATCGCACCCTTCCACATCTACCCAGATTTGAAGCCTACAACCATATGAACTCAAAGATATATGTTTTGATAATTTTTGTTTAGTATTTTAGTTGCTATTGAATTTTAAAGCTTAGTATGTTCTTGTTTCTTTTTTTTCTTTTATTCCTTGTTTACAGCAGATATTTTGTTGGTACGAACTGAAACAAAGGAAAAGAGGTAAAGAGGAAATGTGTACTGAATGTTTAAGTGTTGACAATATATTAATTTGAGATTTTCGGCATTTCACTGCCATGATTTGTGTTCAATTACGAACTCTGAATGACAAAACAAAATTATGGTCGCGCTCCCAAATAGCGGCGTTACGTCAAAACAATAATAATACACATTGGTTTGCTGACTTTGAAAAATTACAAAACCACTGTCATTTTCCAATAAAATCGTCAAACGAATATTTTCAATAAATTCCAAGTTATTTATTATGGAAAATCAAATAAATTAAATTAAAAATACATCATTAAAAATAGAGTCATTATATTAATAACTTATGTTCTCATTATTTATTCGAGCCGTTTATTACTACAAATAAATTTACAGAATGAATTTATCATTATTATTTGCAAAACGAAAAGGAGTCAAATACGACCATTTAGACAATTAAATTAACTTTCAATTACAAATTCCATTATTTGAAACACTATTTAAATATTAATTCATAATTCAAACATTTTAAATAATCCATATATTTGAATTCAAGGTATTAAACAACTTGAAACCAATATTTTAATATTTAAAATTGATTAAATATTCAAAATCAAATGACCAAAATTCTAGATCGTTACAATCGAGGCTAAGGATGGTCATCTCTTGATTGGGATGGCAAGGAAGTAGGTTTGATTCTCACACTCTATCTCCTTTTTCAATAAACAACGCAATAATACAGTTTAGCCATTTACTCGTGTATAGGATCATGATCGGCACCCAGGCACACTCTGAGCTGGATACTAGGCTGTAATGCCCGGAGATGCAGCTATCGTGATGTTTGACTTTATATTTCTTAGTATTTGAATTCTATTCCATTAGATAAATCTTTGATTATTGAAACGCACATGAACGTGATGACTGACATTGATCAGTTTAGCTCCCATTTGGAGAGACGGGACCGGAGTGCAAGGTGCAAGTCCCCTCGTCGAAGATTGAGTTGATGGACTTATATGATCGCTTTAAGTTCCATTTGGAGAGACAAGACTGGAGTGCGACAAGTAAGTCCACTCACTAGAGAGTAAGTGAATGGGCTTACTTATCGTTGAGACCCCTTACCGGAGAGTAAGTGGATTGGGCTCAGCAAGGGTCCAAAAATACCATGAATTTAGATTATCGGACCCAAACGGTCATAGATTTTATTAACGATCCAAGGAGACCACGGACTTGATTATTGGGCGAGCGACCTGGATTTGATTAATGGTCTGGAGAGACCACGACTTTGATTACCATCCCTGAACTACCATCGATTTGATTAACGATCCGAAGATACCATGAATTTACTTACTGGCATTAAATGGCTATGACTTGAACTAACGTATAGAGAGATTGCGTATTTAACTATCTGCCTTGAACAGGAACGAATTTGATTAACAATTCGAAGAAATAGGCCCCTTAACCTAAACATGAAACGATTCGAAGAGGTTGCACATTAAACTAAATGTTGAATGATTAAAAGAGATCGTGTTAAACTAAATGTAAAACGATCCAAAGAGACCGAACCTTCGAACAGATACAGATTTGATTAAAGGATTTGAACGCCTACAGAACTGACAGATCTCGTATGAACGTGGGATGATTTTATGATGTAATAACTCCAAATGAAATTGAGATGATAATGATGCGTAGGCTACACTTAGGCAAAGCCTGGTGTCTTGGACTATAACAAGTTTAGAACGGTCCATGATTAACAAGAGAATCCGAAGGAATAGGATTCGCAGTAGCTTAATCAGCAGATGACTAGGAAATTTAACTACTAATGTTCCATCGACTTCAACATTTGTTATTGAGCAAAACACATCTTCCATTCATAAGGCATGCTTTGGGAGACAAGTGTTATTCGGCCTTTTGATCAAGCAATATGCGGACGAACTCGATGGGTTAAACTTCAAAGCTATCAAGGCAAAAAGCCTGAACGGATAGCTCAAAAGTCCACAAACCAAGCACAAATGATGCCACAGGACAACAGCAAATCCAACTTAAGAGTTTGGGGTCACTGATCCGACCAAGATTTGGATCGGAACCGATCCAAAAAATTTGGAACAATTGTGCCCCCACTCCTACTACACGCCAATGATAATGTTAGCAGCTCATTTCAAGTTGTTTTGTTGTTTCCATGCAATTCTATATCAATCTCCATGAGCACTTAAATCGGCAACTTTATTCCTCTATGGACCCATCATTTGGACTCAAAAACAAGCAAATAAAGGTGCAAAAAAGTATGGGATCATCAAGCTAACCAAGAGTCGAGCTTAAATAAAGAGTCCACAAAGACCAATTTGACTGTCTAGTCGGTCGAAACTGATTCAAGCCTATTGATCAGTATCAATCCGTGATTTTTGCTAAGGTAGCACCCATATTTTTTAGGGAACTAATCTCGGGTACGGAGAAAAGGTGGAGATCTTCAGGAAAGATGTTAGGTATTCTAACTCAGTAAATAGGAGTACATAGCTCATTTTTAAGGTTCTTTTTTGGGATCTCTTACTCTAATTTCTACAATCATTCACGAATTTATACCGATCCAAAATGGATTCATACCGACAAATGAGAACTACACTTGAAAAAAAATGGTATATAAAAAGAAACTTGAAATGGACATAGGCCAGAGTGCGCCAAACCACCATAAATATTGTGTTTTCTATTTTTTGCTATTTTTAATTTACTTTTTCTTCACTTTCTAATCTCCGCTCAATCATTTGGGTGTTATGCCATTTTTAATTCAAAAGGTGTCATATCTACCAGCTATTGCTATTGCATATATGCTATCGGGTCTATAGCTATCACATATATGATACTGCGTTTATAATGGCATATTTGTTTTCAAGTGGAAAACTGATGTATTACTTAGCAAAGTAACTACTATTTTACTTAGTCTTTACATTTTTACCTTTCATTCTCGACTTTTAAAATTATGGTAGTAATTCAAAATCATGCCAATATCCTCTTCTTTGATTATCTCTAATTAATACGTTTCATTATTTAATTCATTAATTAAGAATATTTTCGACTTTTCCATTTAATTCATATTAATTCATGGAATTATGAGAAAATTCTTAAAAACTCACAGAAAATCATAAATTCTTTGATATACATTCATTAAAAAATATGGATAAAAATATTAAGTTTTAAATTTTATAAGATTATTTTATAGCTAAAACTTCTCATTTTCACCTTTTAAAATTCATATCAAGAAGTTAATAAGTCCAAAAATTATGAAATTTAAAGCCCATCTTAGATCTTATTTGATAAACTTTACAGCAAATTTCAATTCATTTACAAGGGATTGACTCATATTTTATTCCTAAAATTGTAATAAACTATGCCATTTAAGAGCAAAGTTCACATATGATCATTCCAACGTTATTAGAACAAGTTTATCATCGTGATAAAAAACAAATATATTCAAAATCAAAATGTAAATTGATTAGAAAGAAATAGGTTAAATATTATTAACTAAGTAAAATGCTTGATTAAAGATCCCTTCTTCCTTTAGAAAAATGAATTTGAGTTCCCTTCGATTTATTTTTCCTCTTTCTCTTCTTTGTAATGGTGGTTGAACTTTGATATTTTTGTTTTGCATTTTGAAATGAAACAATCGCATGAAAGGTATGTAAGCGTTAACAATTTGGGCTTGGTCTAAAATCCCTTCCTTGCTTAATATTAGTAATTTCTTAAAACCATTAGCATAAACAAGCCTTCATCATTTAGTCTCTTATGGCAGAAATAAATTGTAGTATTACCTTTAGTATAACTCAATTAATTATCTAAGTGTCCCGTGCTTGATTAATTAAAATTTACACTTGAATTATTTATTTATTAAATCCCTTTAACTACCATTTAATAATTCTTATTACTAATCAAGCCTGTATTATGGCACCTCAAAATATGGGACGTTAAGAGCTCCTAAACTTATACTATTGACATTGATTAAGAAATAGCGTAAGTCAAAATACTTAAGTCCTTTCGGATTCTACTCATAGATTATTGCAGAGTATGACTATTGGTTCTGGCATGTGGTCATTGAACCTTCAAAATAATGATTTAAAGGAAAGTGTTTGTACTGTATAAGAAAAATATATCGAAGTTAGTGGGAGCAATAGTAAAGTTTGTGTACATTTTAAGATTAGTGTACTGTCTTAAACAAACATCTAGAGGTAGAGCAAGTATTTGGTAGAGAAATCAAATAATTTGATTTAAGTCAAAATGCAGAGGAAGCACGTGTCCATATGAATGAATTTTCAAATTATATGAAATTGTATTTATCATAAATTCAATTTTGATTTGATTTGATAGTTATTTTGTTAATAAATTTGACTTTGAACGTGAGTGTTAACATTTATGTAAGTTTAATACTCAACCATATGATATTAGAAACATGTATATATGATATAATACACACCTACAAATAGTTAATGGGATTTATAACTATATAGGTGTGTGATAATAGCAAGCACAATATGCCTATATATTTGGTATTTGATATACTTTTATATTAGTATTACAAAGGCAATTATGTATATGTGTGTATCTGTGTGTTTATGCATATATGTATATATATACATTAGTTCATATATGTGTGTGTTAATATATTTATACTTCGGCTTGAATATAATTTATAAATACACATTAAATGACAATGAAACCTACTAAGATATCATACATATGAATAATATATACTTAGATATATAAATTATAAAATATGTCCTCTAAAGGCATGCATCCAATAGTAATAATTAAAAATATATAGTCAAATAGATCAAATTGTTTAAGATTCTCTTAGCTTAAATTCTAAGTGAAAATCAATCTTCAAATCATCAATAGTGTGTGTATACTTATGTATATGAAAATTAAGGATTGAGTTTATGGTTGAACCAATGTTCAAATGAATACCAATAAATCAACATTTGAAAATTAATGTTTAAATTGGATATACATATACTAAATAATTAAATATATATGTACATATATACATAAATAATATATATAAGTGATCTCCTCAAATAGAGGATTGGTATTTTAGCGAAAATTATAAAATAATATACACACATATATACTTGTACACGTATATATATATATATATATATATATATATATCCTTATGTGTGCAAGATAATCATATTATAATAGATGTATATATAAAGTATGTTAAAGGTTTTGAATGACATTTAAATTGATGATTGAGGAATCAACTTGATGAAATCGCTTAATTCGTACACATTGAAATTTGAAGACCTATCTTTGAAAATTCATTCTTTGACTCTAGCTATAGTTTGCAAGGCCTAGCTTGAATTCTCTAATAAATAAGTTGAAGAATATATGAAGAAGAGAAATTTTCTCTTTAATGGAAGAAAAGCGAACTTTTTGCTTTTTTCTCATTGGAAATTATCTGAATTTCATTCAAGAGAAGGAGACAATATGAGTCTACTTATAATAGGAAATAATTCATATTCAGTTCTCCATAATCAATCTCCTTTTTTACCCCCTATATGGTCTGCCATTATATACAAGATAAATGAAAATTTTATTCATAATTGATTCGGCTATTAATATATACCATATATATTAGTGTTATCCCATTTTTTGGTCAAAACTAGGATATCCATGTTGTGTGCGTTTCCACCATGACCGGAGCAAAAAGAAGCAAGCAAGCATACATAAGTCAATGGTTTCACTCAAAGTTCACATATAAAAGTTCATTCGGCGCTCCAACACTCAAGCCCATTCGGCGTCTACAACATATGGTTCATTCGGTAATCATCACCAGAGTCATTCGGCATATCTAGAATAAGGCTTCATTCGGCAGCGTCATCCGGCATTCCCAGTGCCAAAGTACATTCGGTATTCATTCATTCGGCAGTATGAAGCAGAGCCTCATTCGGCATTTAGAGTTCCGGATCTCATTCGGCCAAACATGCCTCCAAACTCACCACCGAACCAAGCTCCACCGGTCCACTCCTTTCCTACCACCGAACCATCCCCTACCTATCACTACCGAGCCATTCTATCACCGGACCAAACCCACCATCACCGGTCCAAAATCCACCGAACCATCTCATCCTTCATCCTCCTACCAAACCCAAGCTCCACCGGTCCACTCCTTTCCTACCACCGAACCAGGTGACCACCGAACCGAAGCTTCTCCATCCTTCTCTCCAAGCATAGCCGAACCAAGGAATGCCGAACCAAAGTTGCCAGTACAGATCGCTTCAGCCTAAGCCCACCAGCAGCTATAAACATCCAAGACCCCTGCCCCCAGCCTCACTCTATAAATAGAGGGGCAGGGGTACAACAATGGCTGACAAGTTTGAGAGCTCAAGCCTGGAAGGAACTCTCAAACAACTTTAGATACTTGTAATCAAAGCTTTGTACTTGTAATCTAAAGAAAAAAGGAGAATAACATATAAAGTGGACGTAGGCACGTTCTGGCCGAACCACTATAAATCTGTGTGTCTTTTACAGTTTAGGCCCTGCTTTTTATATATTTGCATAAATCACCCAAATCACTAAATACAACATAAAATCAACCAACTCATACGACTTTGGGTGTTTGCGGCCATTTTTTACGCAAACAATTAGATCTCCACTTACTCTGCTGTTGGGCTAAACGCATTCGACCAGCCTACTTAAAATCTTACGGGCAACCAAAATTTAATCAGCTAATATATATGTGTGTGTGTGTGTGTTAATTGATCAATATATGGCATAAAATGTATATTTTATGCTACCCGTTTTAATTAGTTAAATCAACATTTTAAATTAAGTTAAATATATACAATAGTTTTACATATTTAACTCAACTGATTTTGCTAATTTAAAAAGGTAAATCATTCACATCTATATGTATATGTAATAAGTATATGTAAAAGGCAATTAGCCAAATGGAAACGTGATGGAAAATTATTTTAGATCTAGGTTGCAAGTTTAAAATTTAGGCAAAAGCACAAACTTCTTCTTTAAAATCATTTCATCACTCTTGTACTCCTCAACTCTAATTAGCAGCTCATTGCCACCATGCTACCATTCATGACCTCGTTGCACATCGCCTTCCTCCTTGCCTAACTTCTAACCAGCTTTACCACATAGCACCACTTCCTCTATTGTCAACACCCCCCCCCCCACAATCCTAAATAGATACAAAACCTAAGCCCACCGATTCCCAGAGTCGAACCACACTACCATGCCACCCAGGTTACTTCATAAGAACCTTTACTGACACATCAATAATAACAAATAGTAAATAAAATCAATAGCAAAAAAATTTCTAAACTAGATTATAATTATAAGACTATAATACTGTATTAATTTTTATGGAAAAAAGGAATAAGGACAAACATTAAAAAAATTAGGCTGAAGGACAACAAGTTTTAATTTCAAGTTGAATGACAAACTTTGAAAAAGATTAGACTAAAGGACAATGCTAAATATAACTAGCATTTTGTACAGCATAAAACTGAATATAATGCTAGTTATAACTAGCATTTTGTATAATATAAAAATTAAATATAATGCTAGTTATAACTAGCATTGTTCTTCAGCCTAAATTCTTTCAAAGTTTGTCCTTTAGCTTAAAAATAAAACTAGGTGTCATTCATCCTACATTTTTTCAAGGTTTGCCCTTTTGCCCAAATCCCTCATAATTTTTATAGAATAAAATAAATGCTAAATTAAATTAGCATCACAAAGAACTAGTCATACGTTCATTTTCGACGTTTAAAAGTGCTAGTTATACTGGCACTAAAAAATTAGTGTTATATTCAGTTATATGTTAGTTTTATTTAGCATTATCAGATGTTAAGGAAAAAAATGGTCTCCGCAACCAGCCACTGCTGCCTTCTCCAACCCCATTAGTTAAGTCGAACATCCACCTAACATCACTATCACACAACCATCATAAGTTCCACAATCCCTTGTGTGACGCCCCACCTCTATACTCATGCTAAACAAGGACACTACGGAGTGATGTCGTCAACTAGCACGGAGAATAAGGCAGTTGAGGAGCGAACATCCATGTAATTGCTTTGTGCGAGCATCGATATGTCAGATAGCATAACATGCATTTCATTTCAAGAGGAAATCCGACATACCGTTACAAACTCAAAGCTACTATGCAGTGGCGATATGATCTTCGAAAACAAATATAGAAATAAGCATAACACAAATCAGTCACAGATATCCATATCACAAAGGAGGAAACAGATATGAATATAACACATAGAAGTGTACATCAGAGTAGTGGTCAAACAAGATCCACAATATCACAAAAGAATAGATACAAGTGCTACACAAAATAATTTGTATACATCAAGGAGTCTCTGTCTCGAATGGTAACAACAAAAACTACTAACTACAGTAGTTAGCCAAAATCAGATAATGCTCCCAGAAGAGGAGTCAAGCAGAATCACCTGTAATATCTTAGTCTGACCCGAGTATTATTTAATAAGAAAATAATCAACGGATCAGTCTAGCTATAAATATCAGATGAAATGAGATAGAATAAGAGATATCACAAAAATGTATGATAACAATAATGCCATACTATGAAAAGTCTACATTTAACAACAACAAAAATCATACCATATCTCAAGAATCTCATAACAGCAAAAAGAGTGTCATATTCTTTCCCATATGCACCAAACCACAAATATTGATAAAGCTTATCAATGTAAATCACTAAAGTTGGTGAAACACAAATTCTAGAAATCATCAATTTAGAAATCCAAAAATCACAAAAGGGGGAGGCCTATCACAAACGGGAGCATGAAAACTCACCAACATATGTATCACAAACAGAATGCTATTCCACGGTCGCTAACCATTAATTTCAGTCGAGGCTCCACAAACGGCTCGAAGACCATGGGTCGATACCCCACCAAATTTGAGTCGAAACTTCATAAACGGTCAAAAGACCATAGGTTGTTATCCCATAAAAGTGAGACGAAGCACCATAGAACGGGTACAGTACCCTATGTGGGCAAAGAGACATCGCACATTGCTAGTCTAAACCACAAAATTGATCATCATCGATCATCAAGAAGTGTCAATTACACTAAGCTAGTAAATAAAAGAGTTCAGCTTCATGTCCCATAACCACATGCTTAACTTAAATATTTACGAACAAATTGTAGATCTCCACTCGAAAGTTGTCACAAGAGTTTCATTCGTACAAGTCCAAAAATTAACCGACGAAGTAAACTCAAGCATTTCATACCACTAGTCTTACTAAGCCGTTTAATTAGATTTCTCAAACGAGTGAGGTAAAAGTTTGTGTATACTAATAGATTGGAAAATGGTTTTATAAACAAACTTTGTATTAAAAATAGAGTTGAAATCATATTTGAGAAAGAGTTTGAATATTTACTATTAGTATAGAAACCTTTGTATTTTAAAGTGACAAATCACAAAATTGATTGTAAAAACAATCGATCACCAAAACTTCACATTCGTAGATGTGAATTAAATCCAAAGGAATCGATACCAAATCCATCAAAAATTGATATTCCCCAAAAATCCCAAAAGGAAGTTATCAAAGTCAACAAAGGTGATAACAACAAATTGGAGAAACAAGAATCGATTAGAAGTGGGAAGTTCAAACACAAAAGGCAAAATTGACAGAGACAGCAGATTCAGTCGACTGGACCAGGGTGGTCAGTCGACTGACACAAATCTTGGAAACTTTCTGTCTCCAGGTTCATTCGACTGAACCAAAGTGGTCAGTCGACTGAAACATGCCTGGAAACTTTCGATTTTCCAGGCTCAGTCGACTGACCCATATTGGTCAGCTGATAGATACAGGCCCATAAAAATTCCTGGGTTCTGGTTCAGTCAACTGGCCTTCTAGTTCAGTCGACTGAATTGGAAATTCCAGTATTCTCAGCCTAGCCCCCAAGGGGCAAAATCCCAAACAATTTGCGATCGGTCGAGAGATGGGCACTAGGGGTTTACGCCAATCGACAAACCAGCCCTATAGACTCTTCGATACGCCACCAAAAGCATGATCAAACATCAAAGCTAAGATTTTTAAAGATTTAACTTCAAAACACCAAAAATTGGAATATTCATAAAACCAATTCAATCCAAAGCAAATGGACAAGGAATAGATGTTAGGAATCACTACCTAACAACTATCAAAGATATAGACATAGATGTGAGTTCAAAAACTCACCTTTAAACCCAAAAATAATGAAAGAGAAGCTTGAAAGCAAAGGAAGATCAATTACTCTTCAACTTCAACCCTAGAAACTCCAATCTAAGTCTAGAAGCAATAATTTTTCAAATAAGGTTATAGGAAATTTCTGAAATTGGAGAGAGATTGAGATGGAGAAGAAGAAGGAGATTCTTACCTAAGCTTCTCTTTGATTTTGGAGCTAAAAACTTGGATTTGCAAATGAAGCTAGGGCTTAGGAATTCCTAATCTCTTTTTTCTCCCTCCATTTTTTCTTAAAGCTTGAAGTGTTAGGAAATGAGAATGAATGAAGAGGATAGGGGGTGGAGCTAGGGTCTTATGTTAGGTTATTGGGCTGAAACCCAAACCCAAAGCCTAAGTAAAAAGGTCGAAATTCTAGCTAACTCCAAATATATCGATGTTTATACTCAAAAAGGTCGCAAATGTCATTTTGAACTTAATAGAAGAGGTCTCAAGTCCTAATTTGACTATTTGCAAAAAGTAACTTTTCAGACTTAAATCCGACTAAAGATGCTATATTTAAATATATACTATTGTAAAATATGCGGGTTGTATAGACTCCCCTCCTTAAAGAAATTGCGTCCTCGCAATTTTTAAGAAGAAAAATAAAAAAGCAACAACCATAAAAGCATATCAACACAAAAGAAATTTGAAATAAGAAGTTCACCTTAAAGAACACAAGAGAGTTAGCCCGGATGTATTCGCTCGATGAATTCTATAGATTCCCAAGAACAATCCTTAGGATTTGAGGACCATTGAACTTTCACGAGAGGGACATCTTTATTTCGAAGGCGTTTTACCTCCGAAGCAATAATACGAATAGGATGTTGCTCATAAGTCAAATTGGGCGAAACTTCAATTTCTTCCACAACACCAGGCTCAAGAATAAAATCGGAATCTCGAAGGAATTTCCGTAATTGAGGAACGTGGAATACGTCATGAATAGCAGAAAACGGAGCCAGTAACAAAAGGCGATAAGCCATGAAATTAATACGTTCGGTGATGGGAAATGGATCAATATATCGAGGTGCTAACTTTCTCGATCGACTGAAACGCACGACACCCTTCATAGGTGAAACACAAAAAAACACAAAATCTTCCACAGAAAATTCTAGTTTCCTTCTTCGGTTATCGGCATAGAGTTTTTGTCTACTTTGAGCTTCTTTCATCCTATGGCAGATAAGGTCAATCTTTTCTGTGGAATCTCAAATAAAATCTAGACCTAAAACTAGCTTCTCACTGGCCTCAGGCTAACAAGAAGGAGATCGGCATGGCCTTCCATAGAGTGCCTCGAAAGGTGCCATACCAATACTGGATTGGAAGCAATTATTATAGGAAAACTCAACAACAGAAATATGATCTTCCCAACTTCCACCATAATCAAGAACACATGCACGAAGAAGATCTTCAAGAGTTTGATTCACGTGATCGGTTTGTCCATCGGACTGTGGATGATAAGCGATGCTAAAATTAAGCTTCGTTCCCAAAGATTTTTGAAGACTCTTCCAAAATCCACTAGTAAACAATGGATCACGATCGCCAACAATAGCAGTAGGAACTCCATGCAATTTAACAATTTCTTAATAAAGAGCTTGGCCAAAAGACTTACGGTCCGACTGGTCCCAACGGGAATAAAATGGGCCGATTTTGTAAGTCTATCAAATATCACCCATAAACTATCATGGCCCGAACGGGAACGGGGAAGACCGTCAATAAAATCCATGGAAATTTGGTCTCACTTCCAAATTGGAATGTCCAAAGTTTGCAATAACTCACCGGGCCTTTGATGCTTGGCCTTAATGAGTTAGCAAGTCCGAAACGCTCAACAAAGTTAGCATTGTCGGATTTCTTTCCATCCCAATAATAAAGTTGCTTCATATCCGCGTACATTTTACTACTACTAGGATGAATGGTGATTTTAGAACGATGAGAATCTTCTAATATGTCTTTACAGAGATCACTAATATTTGGCACGATGAGTCTACCAAATTTTCGAATACCGCCACGAGCATCAATATCAAAATCTTTCAATCTTTCAATATCGATTTTATCCCTACAACTTTGGCTAAGAAGGGCTAATTCGGGATCTAGCTTTTGAGCTTCAAGAATGCGGGCTAAAAGATAAGGATGTGCCTCAAGGCTACACAAAAAAGGAGATGAACATAAATCGGATTCACGATCTCGAATCTCGCAAGTGGACAAAGTCTCGAGATCATTCCATTCGGATATCATCATGATAACAACTGCTTGCTGCTTACAACAAAGGGCAACGGCAACATGATTTCCCTTTCTAGGAGTATAAAGAATGTCAAGATCATAAGATGCAAGAAACTCGAGCCAACTTTGTTGATGCAAATTAAGTTCCTTTTGAGAAAATAAATACTTCAAAGATTTATGATCGGTGTAGAGAACAAATTTCTCTCCCAAAAGATAATGACGCCAAATTTTAAGGAGGAAAACAATAGCCGCGAGCTCTAAATCATGAGTGGTGTATCTAGTTTCGGAAGGCTTTAATTGCCCAGAAGCATAAGCAATAACACATTCCCTTTACATAAGCACGGCTCCCAAACCAACCGACTAGCATCGATATAAACAATAAAATATTGGTTCCCTTCGGGAATCATAGAGCATCGGAAAGGTGTTCTTTTAATTTTTGAAAAGAAGCTTCACATTTGTCCAACCAAATGTATTTAACTCCTTTCTTTGTCAAACTAGTAAGAGGCACGGAAATTTTATAAAAGTCTTTAATAAAACGACGGTAATAATCCACCAATCTAAGAAAGCTATGTATTTCCATCACACTCTCCGTTCTCTTCCAATATTGAATCACTTCAATCTTTGAAGGATCCGCAGAAATTTCGAATTCAAAAATAATTTGACCGAGAAATTTCACACGAGATTGCCAAAAGTGGCACTTAGAAAATTTTGCTTTCAATTGATTGCTCCTAAGAGTTTCCAACACAATGCGAAGATGCTTTTCATGCTCTTCCTCGGTTTTAGAATAAACAAGAATATCATCTATAAAGACGAGAACAAATCGATCGAGGAAGTCTTTAAAAACTCGATTCATAAGGTCAATGAAATAAGCTGAGCATTCTTTAACCAAATGGCATAACAAGCCATTCATAAGATCCATGATGTGTATGGAATGATGTCAAAGGAATGTTATCCTCTGCAATACGAAGCTGATGAAAACTGTTTGCTAAGTCCAACTGTGAAAAGACTCTAGCACCACTAAGTTGATCGAACAGATCATCAATCCGAGGTAAAGGACATTTATTCTTAATGGTAAGATCGTTAAGCTTGCAGTAGTCAACGCAAAGCCTAACTATACCATCTGATTTCTTCACAAAAATAGCTGAAACTCCCCAAGGAGAGGAACTAGAACGAATAAATTGCTTCGCTTCCAATTCGGATAATTGTTTACACATCATCTCATTTTCCTTATTAGACATACGATAAGGAGGATGAGTGATAGGTAGAGCTCCAGGGATTAGATTAATTCAGAACTCAATTGCTCGCTAGGTGGTATCCTAAAACGGGCTCAAATATATCGACAAATTCACGAACAATGTGAATGAGAGAAATGACATCTTCCTCATCATCATTATTGTCATCATGATGGTTTAGAGAATACAAGGATGTTGCCAATTTAGAATCCGAATCTTTAATAACAATAGAAATCTGCTTAACAGATTGAGGACGTCGAAGATGAATAGTCCGCTCAGGACATAGGATATGGGATTCATAATGGTTAAGCCAATCCATTCCCAAAATCATTCCAAAGCCTAAGTAACGCATAACATGTAAATCGGCTTGGAAAGAATAATCACATAAAATAATCTCGACTTCTTTACAAGGTAAATTGAGTGTTTTGGATCCACCAACCGGATTCGCAATTCTCAAAGAAGTCATCAAAGCCATAACACTCAAAGAAAAAGTATCAACAAGTTCTTTTGATATAAAAGAATGGGATGCACCAGTATCAAAAAGTACTCGAATAGGATGATCACGAAACATAATAATGCCATCAAGGATACAATGAGAAATACCTTGACCATGAGAAGTGTTACTAGGGGCTTGTACCACATTTAGCTTTCCCTTCTTCTTGCTTTGAAGTTTGGGACAGGAAGATACATAATGGCCCGAACTTTTGCGATAGCGACAAGTAAGGGGCTTTGAACACTTATTTGCATAATGGTCCTTAGAACAACAATTGTAGCATTCTCCACGGCTAGAAGTAGGAGTATTTGCTACCTATTTTCCTCTCTTGTTGGGATAAGGACCTTTGAGCTTATTAGGCCTCTTCTAGTTGTTGTTGAAGTTCAGTTTGGCACTCCCAACTTCAACACCACTTGCTTTATCTGCCTCTTCAAGTCGAAGAGCGATATCAATAAGTTGATCGAAAGAAACTTCCAGTTTCAAAAGTAAAGGCTTTTTGAGATTCTTATTCAAGCCATAGACGAACCTTTGATTTTTCTTCATTAGGGTTCTTACATACTGGACCCCATATTTAAAGAGGGATTCAAAAGATGCGACATAATCTGCCATAGAAGATTCGCCTTGAACAAGGTCAATAAAACGACGAGCCCGAGTCACTTTTTCAGCTTCTAGTACAAACTTCGATTCAAATCTTTCCCGGAATTGCTCCCAAGTAAGATCCGCTTCAATAATTTCAGAAATCAGAAGCTCATACCAATCTAATGCTCCTTCTTGGAGCATACCAGAGGCCACTTGGACACGATGCAAATCAATAAGATCCATGCCAGAAAAGATGCGATCGCATGTTCTAAGCCAAGCTTGGACTTCGATAACGCCCTCGGAACCCCTGAATGGCTTTCCACCTAAATTTGAATAATCACTGCGCAGGCGTGCAAATCCGGATTTTGGGTGAGTAGGCTCTAGAATGGGTCCGACCGCTTGAGCATTCTTTACAAGATCCAGAAGCTGCTGGGCGGACATATATACTCCATCCTGAGGATTAGCACTGGGTTGACCGGCGCTAGGACGGCCTGGTCTAACCATTTCTCTTCTTTAAGAAAGAAAGAAAGAAAGAATGAGAAAAAAGTTATTCTTAGAATGAATATCAAACAACCTTGATTGATAAAACAAGGCATCATAAAAGAAAATAGGATAAAGCGGTACAAAGACTCGAATTAAATCCTAAAGCATGACCCCTAAGAAGGATTTAGGACAATGATCCTTGCTAGATTATTCTACATTGTTTCAAAGTTTTGCTCTGATACCAAGCTGTGATGCCCCACCTTTATACTCACGCTAACCAAGGACACTACGGAGTGATGCCGTCAACTGGCACGAAGAACAAAACTGTTGAGGAACGACCATCCGTGTAATTGCTTTATGCGAGCATCGATATGTCAGATAGTTTAACATGCATTTCATTTCAAGAAGAAATCCGACATACCGCTACAAACTCAAAGCTATTACACAGTGGCTATATGATCTTCGGAAACAAATAGAGAAATATGCATAACACAAATCAGTCCCAGATATCCATATCACAAACGCGGAAACAGACATGAATATAACATATAGAAGTGTACATCAGAGAAATGGTCAAACAAGATCCACAATATCAAAAAAGAATATATACAAGTGCTACACAAAATAATATGTATACATCAAGGAGTCTCTATCTCGAATGTATAACAATAAAACTACTAAACTAGAGTAGTTAGCCAAAATTTGATGATGCTCCCAGAAGAGAAGTCAAGCAGAAGCACGTGTAACGTCTCGGTCTGACCCGGGTATTATTTAATAAGAAAATAATAAACAGATCAGTCTAGCTATAAATATCAGATAAAATGAGATAGAATAAGAGATATCATTAAAACGTATGATAACAATAATTCCATACTATGAAAAGTACACATTTAACAACAACAAAAATCATACCATATCTCAAGAATCTCATAACAGCAAAAAGAATGTCATATTCTTTCCCATATCCATCAAACCACAAATGTTGATAAAGCATATCAATGTAAATCACTAAAGTTGGTGAAACAAAAATTCTAGAAATCATCAATTTAGAAATCCAGAAATCAATAAAGGGGGAGGCCTATTATAAACGGAAGCATGAAAACTCACCAACACGTGGATCACAAACGGAACGCTATTCCATGGTCGCTAACCATCAATATGATCCGAGATTCCACAAACGACCCGAAGACCATGGGTCACTACCCCACCAAATTTGAGTCGAAACTCCACAAACGGTCAAAAGACCATGGGTCGATAGCCTATAAAAATGAGACGAAGCCCATCAAACTGGGTACAGTCCCCCACGTGGACAAAGAGACATCGCACATCTCTAATACAAACCACAAAAATGATCATCATCGATCATCAAGAAGTGTCAATTACACTAAGCTAGTAAATAAAATAGTTTAGCTTCATGTCCCATTACCACTGGGTTAACTTAAATATTTACGAACAAATTGTAGATCTCCACTCGAAAGTTGTCACAAGAGTTTCATTCGATCAAGTCCAAAAATTAACCGACGAAGTAAACATAAGCGTTTCATACCACTAGTGTTACTAAGCCATTTAATTAGATTTCTCAAATGAATGAGGTAAAGGTTTGCGTATACTAATAGGTTGGAAAACGGTTTTATAGACAAACTTTGTATTAAAAATAGAGTTGAAATCATATTTGAGAAAGAGTTTGAATATTCACTATTAGTATAGAAACTTTGTATTTTAAAGTGACAAATCACAAAATTGATTGTAAAAACAATCAATCACCAAAAACTCACATTTGAAGACGTGAATTAAATTCAAAGAAATTGATACCAAATCCATCAAAAATGGATATTCCCCAAAAATCCTGAAAAAGAAGTTATCAAAGTCAACAAAGGTGATGATAACAAATTGGAGAAACAAGATTCGATTAAAAGTGGGAAATTCAAGCACAAAAGGCAAAATAGGCGGAGATAGCAGATTAAGTCGACTGGACCAGGTGGTCAGTCGACCGACACAAATCCTGGAAACTTTCTATTTCCAGGTTCAGTCGACTGAACCAAAGTGGTCAGTCGACTGAAACACGCCTGGAAACTTTCGATTTTCCAGGCTCAGTTGATTGACCCAAATTAGTCAGTCGACTGATACTGGCCCAGGAAAATTCTTGGTTCTGGTTCTGTCGACCGACCTTCTAGTTAAGTCGACCGAACTGGAAATTCCAGTATTCTCAGCCTAGCCCCCAAGGGGCAAAATCCCTAAAAATTTACGATCGGTCGAGCGATGGGCGCTAGGGGTTTATGACAATCGGCAACCCATCCCTATAGACTCTTCGATACGCCACCAAAAGCATGATCAAACATCAAAGCTAAGATTTTTAAAGATTTAACTTCAAAACACCAAAAATTGGAATATTCATAAAACTAATTCAATCCAAAGAAAATGGATAAGGAATAGATGTTAGGAATCACTACCTAACAACTATCAAAGATATAGACATAGATGTTAGTTCAAAAACTCACATTTAAACCCAGAAACAATAAAGGAGAAGCTTGAAAGCAAAGGAAGATCAACTACTCTTCGACTTTAACTCCAATCTAAGTCTAGAAGCAATAATTTACCAAATTAGGTTATAGGAAATTTCTGAAATTGAAGAGAGATTGAGATGGAGAAGAAGATACTTACCTAAGCTTCTCTTTGATTTTGGAGCTAAAAACTTAGATTTGCAAATGAAGCTAGTGCTTTGGAATTCCTAATCTCTTTTCTCTACCCCCATTTTTTCTTAAAGCTTGAAGTGTTAGGAAATGAGAATGAATGAAGAGCGGAGGGGGTGGAGCTAGGGTCTTATGTTAGGTTATTGGGCTGAAACCCAAACCCAAAACCCTAAGTGAAAAGGTCAAAATTCTAGCTAACTCCAAATATATCGATGTTTATACTCAAAAAGATGGAAAAGGTCATTTTGAACTCAATGGAAGAGGTCTTGAGTCCTAATTTGACTGTTTGCAAAAAATTAACTTTTCGGACTTAAATCCGACTAATGATGCTATATTTAAATATACAATCGTAAAATATGCGGGTTGTTACACCTTGCTAAAAAATAATAACCCTAAATTAGAATCTCCACCCCCAACACTGGCCATTGCCACCATTGGATCCACTCCATGTGACCCTCACTTGGCATGCGCAAACGTCGATCCAACCTGAAACCTTCAATTGTGGCTGCTATGTTGTTTTTTAGAGTTGGCCTGAGGTGAATTATTGCTAAAAACTTGTTCATGTAGGAAAAATAAAATTTCATGTCCTTGAAGCCAAACTACTTCACAAGCCACTTATTGAGCCTATTTCCTATGTATATAAATCATCTTCGTAATAATTTATAACAACTATTAATTATTATATATAGCATTTAAGTCCAGCACTAAAACTCGTTGTGGCGTGACTTATGGGTGCGACTTCGATCCTTAGTTAATAATTAAATTATTTAAATATCAAAGCTTTTGCAGACTTTGCTGAAGCATGGTAAACATCATGAGGTATACTCTTATTGACCATTGGCGTTTTAAAGTAGCACCCTTATGCAATGAATTTTGTAAATGTTTGTCTCTTTGCCAAAACTAAGTCACTTAATTATCTAGAATTAGGTAATATATCAAAACCATATTAATGCCCTTATTAGGTTACGAAGTTAAGCTCTAATGCTACATAGTTCAATCGATGAAAATAAATAATTAACCAAATTTACTTTGACTATATATTTCTAACTTCAATTCAAAAACCAATTACGATGACGTTAACTTTCTATATCGAAGGAGAAAAATTTTCTCCTAAATATTGTTTCATTTCGAGTACTGAATCCTTCACTCAACTCTAGTCTTAAGTGGAAGTCATCTTGTGATTAACCATTACAAATTAGGGCCATGAAAAAATAGGATCTACATTATTCTAAAATCAAAAAAACCACTACTGAATAACATATGAGATCATCTATACAGACTTAGATACAATTAAACTATAGAAGACTCGAAAAATGATTTTGTAGTTAATTCACAATAACTATAAGTACGTAACCATATGTTGTCCCTATTATTCACTAGTAAACCATTATCCTTCATATGGAGTGCATTAGGTTTGCTAGTCTTGCGAGTGAATTAAGTTCCCTTTCCTTAACCACCTCGACAAGGAACATTTAAGGATGCAAGAAACATCTTTATTTGAGAAAAGTATTTTATCCAAAGAGTATCATTGATTTTAGAAATTTTCTAAGGTTAATTTTGATTGTAAGAGGTTTTTTTAATTGGTACTCTCAGACACACGATTTTGGAATAATAATTTTTGGGTGAAGTTTTTGGTTGGAGATACCTAATTGTTATTTTTTGTTTTATTGAAAATATTCTAAATTAATTTTGTTGTGAAAGAATTTATTATAGAATATTTAGTTCAAAAATACTTTGGAGAAAATTAAAATTATATGAATGTTTTCCTCCTTATGAAGGATCACTCATTTTTCTCAAAAAATACTTTGGAGAAAATATTTTACTTTAATTAGAGTGATTTGATTCAAAAGTGAATAGCTGAAATAGTAAAATATTTGATTTGACAACAAACTTTAGAAGTGTTTGTTAAAAAGTATTTTATTAAAATTATATTTTGTCAAAAGAACAATAGAATTATGAGACCATACTAAGTAGCATAGAATTTGGGACATCTGGGTGATGAGAGTTTTAAGCATGAATAAAATCCATTATGATGATGTAAATTGTTTACGTATTATGTGCGGCTTCACTAATGTATCTTAAGGATGTCTAGTTATTCACTTCCAGAGGGAAAGTTGAGATATGAGGCTATGATTACCCAATTTAACGTATGGGATAATGGAATTTTACTATTTGTTTGCTTTAGTTGAATTGGTTATGTTGTTCTATTGTTTGTTAATTCATTAATTATATTGATTTGACTGTTTCGTTTGAATGTGTTTGCTTTATAGTCCATGACATGATTGTTCGGATTAAATTATTCTATTTGCATTGTATTCTTATTTTTTATGTGTGATAATAATTGTTCATTAATTTGTGTTAGGATTGTTTAAATTAATTCTTTTTTCTTGCATTTGTATGTTTGTCGATTATTTGTTTTGCTACGATATGTTTTGATTATTTTCTTGTTTGCATGTTTATCTATTGTTATTTGTCTTATTGTGATTGTGTATATTGTAGCAAAACTATATTTCCTACTACTAATAATAATATTATGGTTATATAGTTATCTAATACAGACTTTTAGTGGGATGCACATTGAAGTAACTAGTTAGTTAGCAATGGACATACTTGGTATAGTCATAGTTGGATGACATAGTTTCCTATGCTGAGGAAGAGAGATTTGATGATGTTCTCTGAGGATTAGTAATAGTAGATAAAATGTTTTGGTAACAAGGTGGCTTAGCGGATACCATTGGGGAGTCAAAGCGATGGTAGGGATTCATAACATCATTATTAAAAATTTAGAAATTTTCCAAACACATGTTTTGAAATCAATTTTTATACGAGCAACTACCGGTTTCCATAAGTATTTTAAATTTAAGGATAACTCTTATTTCAATTTATGGAATATATATGGCTAGAAATTTTTATAATGGTGTTTCCTCAATAATTATTTTCAGTTTATTTTGAAAAAAAATTAGAAAGACTTAAAAATCTGTAAAATTACAAAGATATTTGGAGGAAGGATTTTGGTTCCAAAAGAACATGGAAGTTATGATTTGAGAGTGAAAATATTTAGGTAAACATTTTGATTTAAAGATGTTGTAGAACTGTAACACCCCCTACTTGGAGGCCTAAAACTAATGGCTACGGATGCCGTAGTCATCCATAGTTATTAATCCACGGTGAACAAATACGATGACATTAGGTGCATTGATACACAAAAACACAAGAATATGGAAAAAAATTAAACAACAAACAAATTCGATATTCCATTTCAAAATATTCCAAATTGATTACATAATCCCAATTCGCAGACCGCGTTCAGATAACATATAATTATTACAGAATACGCCAAGAGCGACATATGATGATGCCCTCTTGGTAGATCAGAGTATATAGATAGGAAAGAAAGCAATTTGCCTTTATAAACAAACATACAGGGAAAATAAAAGAAACTAATATTAATCTTGCCTCCTGCGCGTCCTCGGAAGCTTTATTCATCTAATAGAACATCTGGAAACCTAAACTCTCAACCTATTCAAAATCAATTAAGTACCCGAGAGTTTAAGGGAAAACAAAAAATTCGGGTCTGACATATAGCCTGGTATGAATAATAATTTGCCATCTCAAACCATTTATATATCTAGTAAGACCACGCCGCTTAGCTGAATGAGTTTTCCCCTTACTAGTATCCTAAAACATTTATAAATCAAAAACTGTGCTCCTGCATCCACAACGGTTAAAACATTGTATTTCAAAACATTATGATGACATACAAAACTAATAAATCAATTCACAATTACCCATCCCCATTCATTCTGAATATTTGTCTCAATTATAGTTTCTAGAGTTACTATTAACCTATTAAATGTTAAGGACTATCTGTCCAATTACTTAGTTTTCATGGGATCACTAAGAACCTATTGGTAACTCTTATATCTTATTTATTATCCTAGTTTTCATAGGCTAACTAGGAACCTATTGGCTGACTTCCAATATCTTAGTCTGAATATAGTTTTCATGGGCAACTACAAACCTACTAGCCCTTGCTAGTATCAAATCATAGTTTTCATGGGCTGACTATGAACCAATTGGCTTCTGCTAATATCATACATTTTTTTAGGCTTACTGTAAACCTATTGGCTCCTTCTAATAACTTTAGTTAAAATTTTAACATCTATTATGTTATATTAACTACTGGGTCAACCTAACTGGTTATTCTGCCCTTTCCCCAAAATACAATTATGATTTAATAATAATGTGAATAACATTTCAAAATATTTATTTATATTATGGTTATTCCTTTAGATTGAGATTGGGCTTGTGTTTGTAACCATAAAAACATTTCTTTCAAAACCTCTGGATAGCCTCCTTTGAAAGCCAAGACCTCTTTTCAAAACATTGTATACATACCTTTCGAAGCCCTTAGTAAACATTCTCTTTTGAAACCTATTATACCTTTCGAGGTATCAAATCATCTTTTTTTTAATATAGAGCTTCACGAAACAAATGAAGGTACCCCTTCAGAAGCATTGGATTTCCTCTTAAAAACATCATTTGTGTCAAAATGGTTATATATGAAAATATCACTTTCGAAACCAACAAAAACTAGTTTGGGGAAAATTGATGGTGTCGAAAACATCTTAGTCAAAAGTAAAGACCTTAAAAAATCAAAACCTTGAAGGACAAAGTCAAAACCTCATTTCGACTCCATCACCATCGAAACCTCAGCCCCTTCTAAAGCATATAAGAAAAGGTCTTAAGAAAAACAGAAGTAACCACTTTGACAGCATAGATGTAGTCGAAAGGGAAATTAGCAGTTTGGTTTTGACTTGGTCGAAACCAATCCTTCTGAAAGCTCTTATTTAAGGAAAAGGTATCCCTTCGAAATCTCACTTCTTACATAATATGATACCCTTCTTCGAAAGCTACTTATAAAACCCTTTCAAAAACATATGTTTCGACTGTGTTGAAAGCTTTAGGTAAAACAAGGCAAGGATTTTAACTTATGAAAACAAAGTAGGGTTTCAACCCCATCGAAAGCTACCCTTTTGACACCAAAACTTATGGCTTCCTTCCGATCCACTACATACCATCTAAGTGATATCTTGTGTATTGGTTTCGACTACATAGGTTTCGACTATGTCGGTTTTAAATGAGATAAGGCGGAATCAATGGAGTCGGAAGGTTCTTACTAATGGAGGTGAACGCCTTTTTCTGATTTAGAGGTCGAAATATAGTAACTTTTAGTAATTACTTTTTAACAACTTGCCTATTCGTAAATCATTGATTGGTTGCCACAAAACTTATCAAATACTTTACATTTGAAACTACCGCATTTATATCAGGTTAAAACCATTAAAAATGAAATGTTTAACTGTACCATATACCTGACGTAAAAAAATTCATCGAAATCTGAAATCGTAGATTCCCAGTTTCATGTAAAAACCGTGCAAATTCATGTGCTTATGAATTAAAGAAAATCGTCAAAATATAACTCAAGCATATCATCATTCACTTTATTACAAAAATGAATTTAATTCATAAATTTGAAACCATATTTTTTTAAAAACCCAGGAGAACCCGGCGGGCTGGTAAACTCTGGAGGAGGGTAAAGTAAAGCCGTGAACAGAATGTACGGCTATTTTTACTAATAAGGCCTTATATAAGTTAATTATATTATAAACCAATTTAAAGCCCATTTATCTTATTAATGAGCACAACCATACATACATACATACATACATACATATATATATATATATAATCAAATCTCAATCTCCTTATCTTCATTATTTTATTTTATTTCTCTAATTAAATCTTCTGAACAATGTTACCAAAAATTAGGGATGTTACAGGCTTCCCTTTTAGAGAATTTTCGCCCTCGAAATTCAGTAAGGACCAAACACTAAACATAGCAATCATCTATAACAACACCAAACAACTATACTAGTCTAACTGACTAGAAACTATCTACATAAATCTAATATAGACATACCCTCAAAGCAGATCAGGATAAGCATCTCTAATCATGTCCTCTGTCTCCTTAGTACAGTCCTTTTCATTGTCGCTCCACTGAACTTTCACCAACCTGACTGTCTTATTCCTTAATCGCTTCCCATCTCTAGCTACAACTTGAACTAGTTGTCTAACAAAAGTCAAATTAGGCTCTACCACTAAGTCATCCAACCCTGTTAGAGGAATAGTAGTCATCGAATCGTGCACATACTTGCGAAGATGAGACACATGAAATACATTATGGACACCTGCCAAACTGCTCGGCAGCTCTATTCTGTATGTGAGCCTCCCAATCAACTCTATAATCTGGAATGGACCTACATATCTTTGGGCTCACTTCCCCGACTTTCCAAATCATACCACACCCTTCATAGGTGATACCTTAATGGAAACCTTATCTCCAACTGAAAATTCTAGATTCCTTATGCCTCCTATCTGTGTAACTCTTCTGTCTAGACTGAGTTTCCTTCATCCTTTCCCGGATTAACTCAATCTTCTTTGGCGCCTCTCTAACCAAATATGGTCCTAAGACCAATCTGTCTCCAATCTCCAACCAATATACTGGTGATATGCATGGTCTTTCATACAAAGCTTGAAATGGCCTCATTCCTATACTAGTCTGATAACTATTGTTATAGGAAAACTCAACCAAATTAACGTGATCCTTCCAAGATCCACAAAATTCTAATACACAATCTCTCAGTAAATCCTCAAGTACTTTGTTTACTTTCTCTATCTGCCACTCTGTCTGAGGGTTATAAGAAGTACTCATATTAAGCTTGGTACCCATCACTTCCTGTAGACTATTCCAGAATTCACTAGTGAAAAAGACATCTCTATCACTGACTATACTACTAGGAACACCATGCAGTCTAACTATGTTCTTCAGGAACAACTTAGCTAAAGTAGGTGCCATTCGATTGACTAACTGGAATGAAATGCGCACTCTAGGTCAATCTGTCCATTATAACCCGTATACTTTCGTTACCTCTATTTGACCTTGGCAACCGTCTATAGAATCCATGGATATCGAATCCCATTTCCAAATTGGAGTCTTTAAAATATGAAGCAATCCACTACTTCTGATGTTCAACTTTAACTTGCTGATAGTTTGCACGCAATCTAACCCACAAGCCAACATCCCTCTCCATGCCTTCCCAATAGAAGCTCCTCTTTATATCCTAGTACATCTTGGTTCCTCCAGGATGAATCGCAACTTGGATCAATGACATTCTCCCATAACTTCTTTCCCCAACTCCTCCACATTCGGAACACACAACCATACCCTCTTTCTTAGCCATCCTTTCTGGTCAAGTCTAAAATCCTTTAGATCATCGATCTCAATTCAAACCTCAAGCCTTCTGATCCTTTCAGCAAATACAGGATCCTCCGATTGCTTAGAAGAAATTTTCTCAATCAATACTGGTCGAACTTCTAAACAAGACAACCTGGCCATACTCTAACTATAACTATAACTAGCAGTCGATCTTAACTGCACATCACAACTAACTAATGCTTCTAAATCCTTTCACTCCGCCAACATAGTTAGCACCACATTCTGATATTTCCTGCTAAGAGCATCAGCCACTTTATTACCTTTTCTTAGTGTATGTTCTATATCAAAATGTGCAGCTAAAAACTCCATCCACCTCTGCTGTCTCATATTCAACTCCTTTTGAGAGAATAAATACCATAAGAATTATGATTCGTATATAACTCAAATCTCTCCCCTAAGAGATAATGTCTCTAAATCTTCAATGCGAAGATCATAGCTACCAACACCAAATCATGAGTAGGGTATCTAACTTCATGTGGTCTAAGCTGTCTAGATGCGTAGGCAATGACTTTACCACTCTGCATAATCATCGTTCCTAATCCATTTCCACATGCATAAGTATACATCACCAATCCTTGGTTTCCGTCTGGAACTACCAACATGGGTGCATTGGTCAACAAATGCTTTAACTTAAGGAATGCCTCCTTACATTTGTCGTACCAAAAAAAATCTCACTTCTTTCCTGGTTATCTTAGTTGAGGGTGCTGCTATTTATGAGAAATCCTTAATGAATCTCCGATAATAGCCAGTAAGTCTAAGAAAACTCCTGACCTCAGTCACTGTCTGTGGTCCCTTCCAATTATTCACAGCTTCGATCTTATCTGGATCAGTTGACAACCCTCTCCCTAAGACCATATGACCATGAAATTTTACCACTTTCTTCTAGAAATGACACTTGGTAAACTTCTCCCTTAGCTGATTCTACCTTAGCGTCTCAAGTACAACTCTATGATGAACTTCATGCTTTCTCTCTCATCCTTAAAGTATACTAGAATGTCATCTATATACACTAGTACAAACCCATCCAAGTACTCTTGGAAAACTCGATTCATCAAATCTACAAAGGAAGCAGGTGCATTTGTCGGTCCAAATGGCATACCAATCACTCATATGAACCATATCTAGTTTGAAATGTTGTTAAAGGAATACTATCCTCCACCACTCTTAACTGATGGAAACCTATTGCCAAGTCCAACTGGGAAACACTTTAGCTCCACTCAACTGATCAGATAGATCATTTATTCTTGACAAAGGATACTTATTCTTAATCGTCCTTTCATTTAACTTACGATAGTCAATGCACATCCTCAACGATCCATCTGGCTTCTTCACAAACACCACGACCGACCCTCAAAGTGAATTGCTTGGCATAATAAAATTCCTTCCTTCTAGATCCACTAGTTACACCTTCAATTCCTTCATCTCAGTAGGTATTATCCTACTAGGTGGTCTACTTACAGGTTCATCTCTGGGCATAAGATATGTTCCAAACTCAACATCTCTTTTCGGGAGTAGTCTAGTGACTAGCTCAAAGACATCTGCAAACTCTCTTGCTACATGAACTTGACTTGACTCATTCCCTACTTCCACAGCCTTAAACATTGCACTACCACTCCAGTCAGTATTCTCTGCAGAGAATATCAATCAGTTATGACTATTTGGGTGTCTCGGTGATATTTCCCTATCCTAGCAAAACATTCTAGCCTCAAACCTACCCAACCAATCCATACCCAAAATGATTCTGAAATCTACGAAATCAATAACATATAAACTACATGCAAACTTATGACCAAGTTTTAACTGGTCACATCTTAACCTTAGAGTTGCATACCCTCCTATTAGGTTCGCAACCTTTAAGGAAGTAAAATGTAGGTAGGTTCTAAGCATAATTCTATCAACCAAACACTGAGATATAAATGAATGTGATGCATCGGTATCAAAAAGTATTCTAACCGAAATACTCTGAATCTCACAGTCTTTACCTTATCTGCTGAAGTAAGCCTAGCAGATCCAATAGCAAAGGCCTTTCCTTTGTCTTCCCTAATCGGCTCTGAACACTGATTCTTGTAATGCCCAACTTGGTCACAATTGAAGCATTTTACATTCTTCTTAACTATAGCTTTTTTTCCCATTTTGGCATTCATTAGCAAAGTGACCTTTCTTGTCACACTTATAGCAAGCTACCTCAGCCTTTAACTTCTTAGTGGTATCTCCCTTCTGGGTTACTTTCTTCTTAAAGAACTTCCTTTTCTTCCCTTAAGAACCCTGAGTTTCCACTGACTTCTCTTTAGCTACATCAGCCAGCAAATCGTCATGGCGAATGGTAATTTCCACCATTAAATTACAAGGATCACGAACATGTGTCATGGTCATTCTAGAAAGCTCGGGCCTCATTCCTTGAGTGAACTTCTCATTTTGTTCGATGTCAGTATCTATAATAGCATATCCATATCTACACAGCTCTTTACACTTAGTAGCATACTCGACTACTAACATTTCTCCTTGCATTAAATCCATAAGCTTCCTCATCAACTTACAATTAGCAAACATAGATACAAACTTCTTTTCAAATCTGATCTTAAAATTAGCCCAAGTTAACTGATCTTCCGACACTCTGGCAGCAACACTATTCCACCAATGTAGTGCTAACCTTTGCAACTATCTAGAGGCCAACCTTATCTTTTGTCCATCATTCAGGTCTAAATCAATAAATATATGCTTACAATGCAATAGCCAGTTCTGAACTTCTACTGCACTTTCGGTTCCCAAGAAAGGCTTCCTATCCAAAATGGTGTATTCTCTACTTAGCAAAGCAATATTCCCAACTGGAGCTATAATGTTAGCTCCTCCTACATTTCCAGTAACTCCAACAGCAGCCCAGCTTGCGTCAAACCGGCAAAGAACTGACACATCGCCTCTACATCTACTGGTGGATTTCCAGTACCCACATTGGTTTCAACGTTTTTGTTACTAGCATTAGCCGGTTGATTCGGGTTTCTCCGGGTAGTGGGTCAAGCATTTCCATTAGTTCCGGTGCTTCCTCCACCGAGATTTCCTCTTCCGTTTCCTACTTCCATTTATGCTTTCTCATAAATCTACATACGAGCCTTGGCGAGATAAAAAAGAATGGTCTAAGAGAGTGGAGGATACGTACTTACATATATATAGTTTATATATAGAAAATATAAGTACGTTACTATAGCGTTATCCCGAACCCCGATCGTATTATCTGATTCATTGGATTATGTTTGAAAAATCTTTTAGGTTTAAGTTTCTTTTAAAGTTTCATAAACCTATGCTCTAATGCCAACTTGTAACATCCCCTACTTGGAGGCCCAAAACCAACGACTATGGATGCTTCAGTCATCCATAGTTGGCGATATTAGGTATATTGATACATAGAAACACAAGAATATGGAAAAAAAATTAAATAGTAAACAAATTCAATATTTCATTTCAAAATATTCAAATTGATTACATAATCCCAATTCCCAGACCACGTTCAGATAACATATAATTATTACAAAATATGCCAAAAGAGACATATGAAGATGCCCCCTTGGTAGATCAGAGTATATAGATAGGCAAGAAAATAATCTGCCTTTACAAATAAACATACGAGGGAAATAAAAGAACTCTTATAATAATCTTGCCTCCAGCACGTCCTCATAAGCATAATTTATCTAATTGAACACCTAAAACCTTAACTCTTGGCCTATTTAAAATCAATTGAGTACCTAAGAGTTTAAGGGGAAAACAAAAACTTCAAATCATACTTAAAACTTGGTATGAATAATAATTTACTATCTCAAACCATTTAGATATCTAGTGAGACCACGCCGCTTAGCAGAATGGGTTTTCCCCTCATTAGTATCCTAAAACGTTCATAAACCATATATTGTGCTCCTGCATCCACAACAGTTAAACATTGTATTTCAAAGCATTATGATGATATACAAAACTAATAAATCAATACTGGATTACACATCCTGATTCATTCTGACTATCTATCTTAATTATAGTTTCTAAGGTTACTATAAACCTGTTAAATGTTAAGGATTATCTGTCCAACTACTTACTTTATATGGGATCACTAAGAACTTATTGGTAATTCCAATATCTTATTTTTTATCATAGTTTTCATGGGCTAACTAGGAACCTATTAGCTGACTACCAATATCTTAATTCGGATATTGTTTTCATGGACTAACTACAAACCTACTGACCCTTGCCAGTACCAAATCATAGTTTTCGTGGGCTGATTATGAACCTATTATCCCCTGCTAATGTCATACAGTTTTCATGGGCTTGCTGTAAACCTATTTCCCCATACCAATATCTTTAATTAAATTTTTAACATATATTATGTTATATCCATTACTGGGTCAACCTAACTAGTTATTCTGCCTTTTTCCCTAAATACAATTATGGGTTAATAACAATGTGAATAACAGTACGAAATCTTTATTTATGCCATGGTTATTTCTTTAAATGAGATTGGGTTTATGTTTTAAAACCATAAAAATATCTCTTTCGAAACCTCTGGATAGCCTCCTTTGAAAGCCAAGACCTCTTTTCAAAGCAATGTATATATACCTTTCGAACACTTTAGTAAACATTATCTTTCGAAACTTATTATACCTTTCGATGGTATAAAATCATCTTTTTTTAAATATAGAGCTTCGAAACAAATGAAAGTACCCCTTTAAGCATTGAGTTTTCTCTTTAAAAACATCATTTGAGTCAAAATGGTTATATACGAAAGTATCTCTTTCAAAACCAACAAAAATTAGTTTGGGGAAAATTGATGGCGTGGGAACCATCTTAGTCGAAAGCAAAGACCTTAAAAAATCAAAACCTTGAAGGACGGATTCGAAACCCCCTTTCAACCCCATCACCATTGAAACCCTCAACCCCTTCGAAAGCATACAGGAAAAAGGATTATTTAAAATAGAAGTAACCCTTCGGTAGCATAAATGACTTTAATGCAGTCGAAAGGGAAATTAGCAGCTTGGTTTCGACTTTGTTGAAACCGATCCTTTCAAAAGCTCTTATTTAAGAAAAAGGTACCCCTTTAAAAGCTCATTTCTTACATAATATGGCAACCTTCTTCGAAAGCTACATATAAAACCCTTTCGAAAACATATATTTCAACTGTGTCGAAATCTTTAGGTAAAACAAGGCAAGGATTTTAACTTATGAAAACAATGCAAGGTTTCGACCCCATCGAAATTTACCCTTTTGACCTCAAGACTTCAGCCTTCCTTCTGATCTACTACATACCATATAAGTGATATCTTGTGTATTACATTCGGCTACATGGGTTTCGACTATGTTGGTTTCGACTGGGGTGAGGCGAAGTCAATGGAGTCAAAAGGTTCTTACTAATAGAGGCGGAACGCCTTTTTCTGATTTAAAGGCTGAAATATAGCAACTTTTAGTAATTACTTTTTAACAACTTGCTTGTTTGTAAGTCATTAATTGGCTGTCATAAATTCTTTTCAAATACGTTACATTTGAAACTACCACATTTACACCAGGTTAAAACCATTAAAAATGTAATGTTTAAGCCCTTCCATATATTAAAACCAATTATTTCAAAAAAGTCATTCTTTTAGAATAATTTATTTTCCTTAGTAAATCAATTAGGGAAAATCCGCAAAAGTCATAGAAATTCCATTTCGTCATGTAATCAAACATATTAAAATTTTAGACCCAATTTCTACCTAAAATTCTTGAAATAAAATTTAAACCCAATTTTATCTTATTTTTCGTTAAATATTCACAATCAAATTTTCATAGCTTGGAAAATTCTGAAAATGAAACACATCACCAAAATCATGTTTTGCTTTACATAAAAAAATTTCCATAGCAATCTGAAATCGTAGATTCTTGGTTTTTTGTCAAACTGTGCAAATTCATGTGCTTATGAATTAAAACAAATTGTCATAATATAAATCAAGCATATCATTATCCATTTTATCACAAAAACGAATTTAATTCATAAATCTGAAACCATATAATCATATAATAAAAATAGAGATGATATAAGATTATTATTCACCTTAAACTTGATAAGGAATTTGAGATTTGTTGTTGATTAATCCTCCCTAGCTTTTAATCCTTAGCTTTAGATTAAAATTCTTTTTCCTCCTTGATAATTGTCGGCTTTCTTAGGGTTATTTGCATTTGTTTTGATTTGAGAAAAAAATGAATGTGAATGGACAAAGGCAAATGTATAACCATGAATAGAATGTGCGGGTATTTTTAGTAATAAGGCCTTATATAAGTTAATTATCTTATAAACCAATTTGAAGCCCATTTATCTTATTAATAAGCACGACCATACATATATATATATATATGTATGTATGTATGTATGTATGTATATAATTTATTCAAATATCAATCTCCTTATCATTATTATTCTATTTAATTTATCTAATTAAATCATCTGAATAATGTAATCAAAAATCAGGGATGTTACATGGACTCCTATCATTAGAACTGACTGGCAGACCCCTCTTTGGTATTTTAAGCGAGTGATCCTTGTCATCAAAATAAGAGGGTGCTATAAAAGTATGTTGGACCCAAATATTTGATCTGATCTGAAGAATGGAATGAAGGTGGATACGATGTGGAAACATATCAAGGGATCTGGGATAACTCAAAGATTTTATGTTTGCTCATGGAGCGGGATTGTGTGATAGTGTTCACATGTGCATCCAGGACCTCAGTGATTGTCTGACTCACCTTAATGCTGATCATGCCTTAGTGACGGTATGTGATCGAGCACCAATATGATCTTGACATAGTGTGTCTTTGACCTTAGTGGAGGTCATTCGAGATAATCTTTATCCAATGGCATATTCGTGTGTAATGTGAGACCTTAGTGATGGTCTAGTTCGCCTTAGTGATGGTGAGAACTGTTCGATAAAAGATCTTATTAGTGGTCTAGTTAATTTTCCTTAGTGGTGGCAAGGAGTGTTTGGTATGAGACCTTAGTGATAGTCTAGTTCTCCTTGATGTTGGCGAGGAGTGCTTCTGGCATTCGTGAGGACGCAGTGATAAGTAGCTACAGACCTTATTTAATCTCCACATGAGTTATTATATATCAAGGTATGCTTGGTAAGAGTCTATGGTGATAGTTTATCCTTCCTAACTGTATTTCTATTTGGGAAATTGATGCAGCTATAGTATTATTTTTTGGATATAGCCAAGGGTGGACACACATATAGTTTTAGAGGGTATAATTATTAGATGGTACACCAATTATTTTGAGGATGAGACTATAGGGAGTTCATCAATGGTTTCGATGATACACATATTGTGTTGAATGTGTACTTAATATAGGGGTTTGCACCCATGTGTTGTTAGTTGGTATGTTAGCGTGATGATGATACCATGTTATTTTGAGTATGTATGCTTTATTTTGATGATCTTTTGTTGTTTTATATATACCTGAGTTTTTGTTGTTTATGTTGTTATGAATTAGTATACTGGACTAATAACATGGTAGGTGTTGTGAACGGAGTTGATTATGGTTGAGATTGTTTCACACTATGTTGATGGATTATTATTATTATATGCTATAGTTTGAATTGCATGATTGAGGAAATGTATGTGTTATAATGGTATGCATGTATGGAAAATTACATTCATTATTGGGAATAGACTTTATTGTGTCATGATTGATTGTATTCTACGGTAGTCATGTACTACTTTAGAATTAGTTAGTTGGATGGGCATACTCCTTCATATTTTGAGCAGATGATATGATGTTTGATGCCTCGTGCTGGGAGTTTAATCTTTAGGTAATTGCAGGGCTCAATTCTCTTAAAGGAAGTTTTGGAAGTTAAAATGGAATATTGTTATTTTTTAGTTAAATAGTAGTGAATTATTCATGAAAATGATAAATTTGTTTGAGTACATATTATTATTTTGACATAAAATAATAATATGATTGCTTTTAATAGTAATTTGATGTAAATTACTATTTTGATTAAAATATGATGTTTTATGATATTTGAAGAAATAGAAGTATAATGAAGGATTTTTAAAGTATAATGACGTTTTCGAACAGTTATAATTGTTTTGAGACGGAATAAATAAAAGTGCTTTTGCAATAAGCAATAACTAAACACTTTATTCTTAAGAGAGAATAATGGATGTAAATATATATATTTTTGGAATGGATGTAGTATGTGATTAATAATTGATTGAGTAATTACTATGTTTTTTATAATGATGAAATTGCATTTGGATATATGTGCGATATTTTGCTATTATTGTTGCTTTGCATGTAGTTAATTAGGGTTTTGCTAATTTGATATTTGTGTTACCAATACAGTGTGTTGGTACACATTTGGTGATTTGGTATTTATGTTACAAATATAATGAATTAGTGCACAATTGATGAGTTCATGATGTGTTACTAATATAGTGGGTCGGCACAATTTTGGTGATTTGATGTTTGAGCTACTAATATGGTGGGTTAGTGCACATTTGTTTGATTTATTCTTACATAGATGATGTATTACTAATAGTTCATGATTAATACATATGAGCATATTTGATTATGTTGGTTCGTTTGATGTTTTAGGTTGGCATCAAGTGTGTTCAAACTTATGCGATGTTTACTGATTGTGTATAGCTATTATTGTTTCTTTCTAATATTTATGATGATTAATTTTGATGACTTAGTAGAAAATAGTGTCGCTTACTTTCATTGGTTATATGGATGTTATGGTTGTTGTATGCTAACCAGTATTTGGATGCGGTAGAATAGTAGAAGATGAACTATGTGGGCTTGATCACGGAAAGGGTATGTAGATAACCTTTTCCTATGCAATAACTATCAAGCCTCTGACTGTAGTTTATAGGATAAGGCACAGTCTAGACATAGTTGATTACTTTTTTCCTTTATGGTGTGTGTATATATATATATATTAATCCATAAAGACAAGGGTAGGAGCAAAGGGAGGGAAGATGTCCAAATATAGATCATATCCGCTGGTTTTTGGCTTGGTATAATTCTCCTACACCATAATTGTATTATTATTATTATTGATTAATGGTGGTTAACGATTTGAAAAATGTGGATGTAATTTAATGTATTGAATCTATATGGTATTAAAGCTAATGTTCGCTTCTATAAAAAATGTGGATGCAATGCACGTTTTAATTAATCATATTTTAATGGAATTTGCAACAGATTTTAGATGATAAAAATAGTTGGGAGTCGTGGTTATATAAATGTTTGGTGTTAGTATATACAGTATATATATAAATATTTTCTTTATCATATGCACCTTTAATGTTACTTACACTAGTAAGATTCCATATTCCATCAACCTATTGATGAAAGGTATGAAGAAATTATTTGAGATGAGGTCAAATGTATGTCTAAGTGGGTAAAACAAATCTATTTTACATATACTACGAAGACACGCGTATAACATCATTAGTTTCAAACACATATATAAACATACCTTAACCTAGTTACATGCATCCACAAAGTTTGGCCACCAATGTATATATATAGTTGACTACTAAGTTAAGGTCATTTTTTATTCAACAAGTCGATATATGAACAATGACATGATAGACTTTGTCCAGCACTCATTATTCATCCAACCCATGGACATAGTCGTAGGTACAGTCCGCAGAAGGTTGTATAAGTTTGCATATGAATGCCTCCATTCCCTCACGATCCATATACTAGATATGTGCGACTCGTGACACCACAATAAGTCATATGAGCATCTAACATCATGGACCCACCATTATGGTCATCGAATACATATACAAACATCCATATATCCCATAATACTTTATTATAAAGGGCATAATAATCAAGTCCTCTTTGAAATAGGCTCTAATAAACTTATGAACTCAACGTCACACACTCACCCTATTTGATTTCGCACTACCTTGGTCAGGTTCATTCTGACACAGGCAACGACAAGCAGTTGACCGTTTAAGTGACCACATATCTACCAGGGCTGTGTGATTTTGAAACTTACACAACACCTATTTTATATTTTTGTTCTGATTCTTTACTTCTTCTTAATTTCAGTTTTAATCTTCTATATTTCCATTATTATCATTTCTACACCATTATAAAATCATTTAACATTATAATAGGTATATAACCATCCTATATTATTTCATATAGTTTATATACTGGTGTTATATCATTAATCATCATACGTTACTAATCTATATATTAACATTATTTAATTTGTGTATGAATCGATAATCAAATCTCCAAAATTGATTAAATTATCATAGTTAAAATATATGTACATTATAACATTATATATGTATATGACCCTCTTAAATAATCTTCAACATCATTATCTATATCACTAAAATTCTGATATTGCACCATACTTTAAATAGTTCATTTATATTCATTCATTAGCTTAACCATTAACTAAATACCATTTTAGCAATAATTCTCATTATTAAGTTCGAATTTACCACTAAACTTAAAGAAAAAACTATGGTATGTAAATACGGTTGTATTATGAGCAAATGAGATGGATTCCACTCGTAATTCTATGATTGAAGCCCTTAAATTTGACTAAAAGTAAGTAGCCTTACCTGGCTTAAAATAGATAGTTATGGAATCTCATAAATTCAAATCAAGGTAGGTATCCATTCATGGCCCTTACCTTTTCCATCATTTTCATGGAAGGTTTGCTTAAAATGGTAAAGAGATGAGAGAGATATGAGAATTTGAATTTTTGTTGAGAGGAGGGTTACGGGAAGAAAGGGAAGAGGAATAAGAATTGAGAAATTTATACGTTTTCTTTTTCTTTTGTTCAGAGGGAAAGGCCATCCAAAATTTATATTTAAATCATTTTGCTTTCGACCTGCTTCAACCAACTACGAACCAGCAACTTAACATCGTATCTCCTTCATACAATCTATGATTCTGAAGTTCGTATAGTCAAAATCGATTATAAAAATTGGATCTGTGCAATGTCATAACTCTCTTTTCTAATTAAATTATTTGTAAAATTAATTTTTGCCACTATTAACTAAAATTACTAAAACGCATTTGAAAATAATTACCAAAATTTATGAGGTATTACATTCCTCCCTTAAGGAATTTTGTCCTCGAAATTCCTAAAGAAGGGAAAATGTAACTCGCACACTCGTTTATCATGTATTGCATGCACACTGTACATAATATACATACTCAATTATTTATACATTCAAAGAATGTACTTGAGTCAGGCATTTTAGTAACATAGCAATGTATATGGCCATGTATAATCATAATGGCATATGACGTATCATATCAAATGCATAAATGGAACCATCATCCATTAATGTGAATGCAAATGACATGGCATATCAGGCATGAATGAAAATATCCTAATATAAGCATACACGTTCTATATAAATGCAACAACTAAGTGCACAACACCAAAATACTTCATCTAGAATTTAAACCAATATTAATCTACCGTACCAATCATTAGACAAATCAACCAAATCTAGTCTAAGTCAATCAAAACTAGTCAATGGAAAGTATTAGACAAGAGTTAAGAATGAGAAGCTTGTATCTTCCCTTTGGATTCCCACATACTGTCTACTGAATCATTCCCCCATTATACTCTCACTAGCTTCATGATTTTGTTCCTAAGTCTTTCCATACCATGTTTAACAATACAGATTGATCTATAGAATAAAATCGACTCAGGCTACAATACAACATCCTCCTACTGACTTGGTTTGGCAATAGTAGCAGAATCATGTACACTTTTTTACAAATAGGACTCATGAAATACATTAAGGACTTCTTCCATCTTCTCTGGAAGTCCTACTCTATAAATCAAACTCCCAATCTACTTGAAAGTCATAAAAGGCCAATGAATCATGGTGCTAGCTTTCTAAAATTATCAAATATAATAACGAGCTTTAGAGATAGGACCTACTCAAACAGCATATCTCCAACCGGAAACCCCAGCTCCATATGTCCCTTATTAGCTTACATCTTCTGTCAATATTTCGTGTAGCCTTCATCCTTTTCCTTATTAATTCCAACATCTTCGAAGTATCTCTAATCATCTTGGGTCCAGGAATAACTCTATCGATAGCTTCCCACGAATAAGATCGTGACGTACATGGCCAAGTGTACTATGCTCCAAATGGTGTCATGCTTATGTTAGAATGATAGCTATTATTATAAGAAAACTCCACAAGTGGTAAGTGATCCTCCCATGCTCAACAAAAATCCTGTATATATGTACTTAACAAATCCTCTAATACCTTATTGACGATTTATGTTTTTCCATCCACCTTTGGGTAATAGGTTGTGCTAAGATTTAACATCATCCCCAATGCATCACGTTGACTCCTCCAAGACATATTTGTAAAAAGTGGGTACTAATGACTTACAATAATCATCGAAATACCATGCAGTCGAATAACTTCTTTTATATACGAAGTAACCAATGATGTTGATGTCCTTATGCTCTTCACTAGTACGAAATGTGTTCTCTTGGTGAGTGGAACCACAATAACCCATATGCTTTCATTACATCTTCTACTCCTAGGTAATCCATCTAAGAATTCCATAAACATGTTATCACATTTCCACCGAGGAACCACTAATGGGTGTGATAAGTAATTTTGCTTCTTTCGCTCTAATTTGACCATTTGACCCATTAAACATCTCGTTGCATACTTCCACTTGCCTCTTTATTCCAAGCCAACAGAAAACTCGATTTGTATCCCTATGCATCTTATCTCCAATAAATTGAATGTCCATCCTAAAATGGTGGCATTCGCTTAGAGCTTCCTCAGTTCATTCCTTTAATTAAGTTACACACAACCTTCCATCGCATCACAATAATCCCTTTTAATCTATGGAGTAATGGTCCAAATGGCTCGACCACTCACTTGGCACCTTTCTAATTGAGCCATGGTTTTATCCAAAGATGGGTTCTGCCTTTAAATTAACCCAATACCATCCATTAGTGCAGGATAGACCTCCATTGCTGCTAGTAGTCCAATCATGTATTTCAAACAGGGTCGAAAATCAAACCCAAAAAACTCCAGCAGCTTTCATTCCAAGAATATAGAACACAAAGCAGCATGCTTCCTACTCAAAGCATCAAATGACTACATTACATTTTCTTGGGGTATACACAATTCCAAAATCACATAATGATAAAAAAATTCAATTCTCCTTTGTTATCTAACGTTCATGTCCTTTGTCGAGAACAAGTATTTAAGGGGCTAGTGATTTGTAGACTGTTTGAACCTCTCACTTAACTAATAGTGTCTTTAAGACCTCAATGAAAACATAATGGCAGCTAACTTGAGATTATAGGTCGGATAATTCTTCTTGTAATTCTTAAACTGCCAACTGGCATATGTTACTACCTTTCCTTCTTGTATCATGGCAGCACCAAGCCTAGTACCGCAAGCATCAATGTAAATGTTTGGTACCATTAGGAATAGTCAAAAATGTTGCACTTGTTAACAACTCCTTTGATTTAACAAATTCTGCTCATACTCCAGACTCCAAGTAGAGACCAAATTCCTACTAGTAAGACAAGCAAAAAATGTTGAGATATTCACGAAGTCTATATTAAAATTCCAATAAATCCCAGCCAAATTTAGAAAGATACAAACTTCTAAAGCATTCTTTTATATCTTTTGATCTTTCATAACCGCTACCTTTCTTGGATATGCTGCCAATCCACCATTCGATACCACATGTCAAAGAAAGCGAACCTCCTTTCTCCAAAAGCGAGATTTCAAGAATTTCTCCCTAAGTTGGTTTCTTCTCAAAACATCAAGCACCTCTGTCAAATAAAGTTCGCGCTCTTCTTAAATTCAAGAAAAAACAAGTATATCATCCACAAAATAAACCATAAACGTGTTTAACCGCTCCTAAAATACCCTACTCATCAAATCATCAAAGTAAGCTGGACCATTAATTTGTTTGATTGACATCACTCCCCATCGAAATAATCTGTCAAGTGTATGGAATCTGGTCTTCGAGATACCATCCTTTACCGCTCACAAATGATGAAATCTAGTGGTTATGTCAAGTTGAGGGAAAAAAATTTTGCCCCAACAAGTTAATCAAAGAGGTTGTCAATGCGGGGAAAGGGATAGTTTGTTTTCCTCCTCGGTTTGTTCAATTCTCGATATTCAACGCACAGCCTAAGAGAACTATCCACCTTAATGGAAAAAATGATAGGCGCTCCCCATTCCAAGATACGTCTTCTAATGAACCATTCTTTAACAACAGAAACCTACTTATCTAACGCATTTCTCTCTTTTGGAGAAATATACCTAAGTGGTAGTATAAAAGGCCTATCATCTTTCTCGAGTTCAATTCTAAATTTATTTTCCCTTTGAGGAGGAAGGCCAACAAATTTAAAAAAAGTGACATTTGGAAACTCATGTGTTATGGAGATAGATGGTAAAATAATCTTTTAATAGGTCAAGCGAATATAAATAGCTCTTCATCACAGTAATATTGGGCTCACAACAAACAACAAGGTCATGCCCACCATCACTTCTCATCGGAACTACCCTCTTGTCAAATACCAATATCATTCCATAACAAGTCATCCAGTCAATTCCCAAAATTGGTCCATACCTATAGAAATTTAGTGCATGTGTTATAAAGGAAATCCACACCATTTATGACTAATTTTAAATCATGACAAATCATAGATAGATGGGTTGATCCTCTGATAGGATTCAGCACCGAAATATATTCATGTACTATGTGAGGCCTAAGCTCCAAGATATCAATCCATGCACTTACAGTGAATGGTTGAGATGCACCTGTATGAAATAAAATATGAATAGGAGAATCATATAGTAACATTACACCTTCCATCAGGATCTGCTACCCCTTCTCCGGAGAAGATGGTGGAACAATACTAGTACTTGGTATAGAATCCATAGCATACACCTTAACTAATTGACCTTCCTTTGGCAAAGTTGAGCACTCCCTCTTTATATGATCACAGTGTTTACAACTTTAACATTTAATCTTCAAATGATTCACTCTATAGTCCTTTGCTATGCAACCTTTTATATGACTTCTCCTACAAATAATATTCTACTTCTTAACCAGTCCTCCTTAAGGTTCATTCCTCTTACACTTCATATATTGCTGATTTACCGCCTTCTAGGGAAAATCCTTAACCATCTCCCCACTAATAGAATTCAACAAAGCTACCTCCACTAAACCTTCGAATGTAGCATGATAGGGAATCTAGTTTGGTGATAGCTCCTTAAGTAGGAATTCATTCCTTTTGCGAAATTCATTGCCTTCTTATCTAGGGTATTAATCAATCAAATCCAAATCACATAAGCTTATTAAACTGATTCAATATTCTATAATCGAAAAATCTCCTTGCGTTAAATAAATTATATTTTCCAAAAATAGTCCCTTCTTAACTTTCAAGAAAAACTTAGCTTCAAACTTTCTCTTACAATATGCTCATGTGATAAGCTCCTCAATTATTTCTGAAGTAACAATCTCCCATCAGTTTGTTGCTTCACCTAGTAAATGCCAAAAAGCCATATGTCTTAATATAATTGCCTCAAGCCTAATAGATTAAATATTTTGTCATATATATTTAGCCATGCATTCATCATTGCATGAGGTTCAGTTCAAATATAGTATAACCAGGCAAATTAGAGAAATCCATGTAACAATTTTGGAAAATCCACAACAGGTGGCGGTCCGCCAAGAACCGCTCATTGTGCAGTTGATGCAGTGCTACTACTGTGGGAAAGACATTGTTCGAGCCTGACACTTGCAAATAATGACAGAACCAAATAAGGACCAATGTCCAATCTTGGAGTGTCTACAACATTGACTATAGTTCCATTTCCACTTCTAGTTCTAACAACGTCGAATATAGTCTTTATTCTAGTTTCTGTCTCTATTGAGTTACTAATTCTCGATATATGTAAATGGGATTCATTAACAACTCCCCAATAGGTAGTTAACATATATAAACAATAAATGGTATGAACATATACAATAGACATACACATGTTTATAAAAATACAAATGCGCTCTCTAAATACATTATAGTCCTTAAATTGGGATAAATTTTTCTTTGATACCAAATGTGATAGCCTGCCTTTTTCAACCCTCTGGTTTAATGCCTAAATCGACATTCAAACTATGAAAGCCAAAAACGATGTTCATTGGGTTTTAAAGACAAGATAGATAAAGTAATATTCCAGCTGTACGATTTAGAACTCATGGCAGAAGGAACAACATGTAATATCAAATATACAAACCAAACCAAATCATAGGTCAAATATTTATAGTCGTGTATCAACATAACACCAATCCAATAATCCACACACTATACGTCAGAATTTAATATATACAGTATACACAATAACATCTTCATCATCTGTGGCTTCAACATCACCTGCCTAAATGCGACCCACACTCCATCAATCAATCGATGATAAATACGAAGAAAGATATGGACAGGGGTCATACATATGTCTTAGAGAGTGTAACAATTCTATTTTCCATACATTATAAAGATACTCATATAGCATTATTAATGTTTAATATATATGTAAACATATCTTAACCTGCGCCACTTATGTGACGGCTGACCTACACCTCCGATACCTAAATACTTTATGTAAAGCGCTATAAAGATTTCCAATTAATGTAGAAAGGAAATCTGGGGGTGAAGTAACAACACTCCAAATCATATCATGTCCTATATCTCACATCAAATAGGATAACATATAATAATAAACATAGATATAAAACATGCGAGATAGTAATATAACTAAAATGGACCACAGAGTCAGAGCATAATAGGTTCACCACAGTTATACAAAATAGAATAGACTTTATACATTAAATAATAAACTCAAACAAAAACTATCCGTTAACAAATAATAGTATAGCACTGATAAAACCCCACGACAGAAGTATAGCTGATAAGCTTCAAAAGTAGATATATGAAAAGCGTAGCCTCCTACTTGTCCTTCGAACAGCTCCATGTGTTATATCATTCCTTCTTTTTAGTCTACTCATTTAAGAGTACTCGAGATAATAAGAGAAAAAGCATAAAACCTCGAACGAAAACAATCTAATATGAGCAATCTATAATTTCAAAATACAATAAAAGTTGATATATTGAATATGGCATAAGCAAAATCATACCTAACCTATTCCAACATCCAAAGTATCAGCAAATAAAATAAATATATGCTATTCTACTACAATAATCATGTGGGTGCATTACAATTCAAGGCACGGTATGGGGTGTCTACATATCTAAGTTAATGATACGGACATCATGTGACATCCCTAGCATTATAAAGCAAACACGATAAACAACAAGAAATCTCGCATCAGTCACTCAAGTGCATTAGGTATATGATATTTCATAGACCACATCAATAGTCAGAGACTACCCAACATCCATATTTCTTATTGCTCGAGTCTATCCCACTTCGAAGGCCAAAAAACTAGACTCAGCATCAAAAGTCTAGGGTACACAGATTTATAGTCAAAGAACCAAGAAATGATTAAATCCAAATGAGCATACTCACATACTTGTGTTTAGGAGCACATGAAAAACCATGAAGTACCAGTGATCCCTTAGCATGCCTCTTCATAGTAGAACCCATCAACTTTCAACTTCACAAGTCCATATCCATGAACTTGCCTTCGTGGATCATCATTACAACTCCCTTCATTGATTCATTGAAATCTAAACAATATCAAGACATTCATCAAAGCTATAGAGTCTTTTTGCCTAAGTCCATGGACACCTCATAAAATCCCTAGGTAATTCCCATAGCAACTTTGCAAGTCCATTGGGCTATCCTCGAGTCTTCAGGTTCAACTACATTGAAGATTATTCAGTCATGGGACCCTATCTCACAACCACTTCTCCAATTGATATGTGATGAATAGGGTGTCTAACCCTAGGCTCCCCTATAATTTTCCAAAAATTACTTCTTTCAGCATCATCCGATATCCATCGTTCTTGGTCTATTTTAATTCAAACTTGGCTGAAAATGGCAAAATGATCCCAACCCCAGATTACTCCATGGCTTTTCTAAAGTCCCATCGTGTGACCAAGTCTCAAGCTCAAAGCCAACTCCATAAAATCTTTAAGTTCAATAGGATTCAGCTTTGCATCCATGGAATGGATCGATGGATCATCCATGTTATGTTTCCACATCCATAACCTGAAGTTTTCATTATCCAAGCCCAAAGTAAGTCCAAGGTCTATACCATATTCACACCCAAGTGCCTTTTTGCACTTTACATCCCAAATATGGGTCAGTGGGCATCCATATGGATCAGTATCGATCTATATGACTAAGTCAAATTCTAGCATAAGTCATTTTTTAGTCCCAACATTGATTCCAGTCCTCACTGCTTTGTTTTGTATGAAATTTTTAGGTCTATATTGATATACCCTCTTGCAACTCTAGCACTACTCCATACAAATCGTTCCATTGATCGAGTCTCCATCATTTGTGAAATCATCTTGGACAACCCATCTCCTGGGCCAATCTATGTGCACTAGATTCCATCTCGCTGAACAATTTCCTAACTCTAAATTGCTTAGTAATCGACATTTCATCTGATATAACCATAAATATACATATCCAAGCAACACATATATAACATACATCTCATACAACCAAGTTCGGATTTAACAATCAATAACAATAAATGTAGCATATTTTATAAAATGGGGTGCTTATATGAACAAATATATATAATCAACCGATACCCATTTTAAAACACTTGAAATTCGTTTATAAATCATTGTTAAATTATACTAGTAAAAATAATATTTTTAGGATTGACAATAGTTTAAAAACATCGATTTAGCTAAATAAATGCGTATGGTATAGTGTGAGATATAAACCACTCATATAATGATCAAATGCTAAAAAACAAGGAGTATTTAACCCGACCAGCCATGGACAAATTCCAAGATGTGAATTTTCAAAATCCTTAATGTTTCTTAACTAATCCCTATGCCAGTCACATTCTAATATCTTGATTTGGCTAATTAAAACAAGTATTTTGGTTGCTTTTGGCTAGGAATTCAGTTGGTGGAGGTTTAGATTTGTTTTTCGAAAGTGTGGAAATGATTAAGGGTTGTCCCATCTGGTTGGTTAGGAATACATCCCAAAATGGGTTAATGGGCCTAATTTGGGATTAAATTAATCACCCACTAATATGTATAAAACTATTTAATTTCAAATGGCAATATCTCTTAAACTGTAAAGCAAAAAATTTATTATGACCACTTTACAAAAATAGAAACCATCATATAATTCATTTGGAAGTTGCTTCAGACTCTAATTTGGTTGCTATAAAACGTTATAGCTCTTACAAGTTTTTAGGATTAGAACCAACTAATAAAATTTCCAAAGGTCGATAATGTACTCAACATTTATAGCTTAACCCAACCCAATTTGAATTTTAAAATAATATTATACGATCCTCCGATATGTAAAATATGGGTCATTGATCTCCCTTAGGATTGCCTCCAAAATCCCAACAATCAATGAAGCTCAAAGAATATAGTAGCCCAGCATGCCTTAATCATAAGTAAGTGTAACATCCATCTAAAATAAACGTGCACAAGCAAGTAAATATAACTATTCCTACCCTAGCATGCAAGGTACTAAACTAGCAATATAGAATATCAAATGTGAAAGTTAATAATAAAACAGAAATCTTACCAAGTAAAGAGCTACGGATAATTGGTTCTCATTCACTTTTTGTTCTCCTAGGTGTTATTGCCCTTGGTTTACTCCATTGCATTGTTTCCTCTTAATTTTCTATGTACTCCACTCGACTATACAAATAGACTTCTGAAGCCTTTATGCTTTCGGTTCAACTCCTATATTATCCATTTGATCCAATGCAACAATCACACCTAAGCTATGCACAAACTTACTAAGATGGGGGACATGGAATATGTCAGGCACCTTCGCCATCTTCTGAGGTAAGTCAAATATATAAGCTCTTAAGTATCAGAAAAGGAACAGCGAATTTTAGTGTCAACTTCCCTTAGTAGCGAATTGAATAATTGTAATGACCCAGTTTTTTAATCGCCTGAATATAGAATATTTAATTGAATCTAAATATTGAAAAATGAATATTATAAATTAAATCAGTTAATAATTTAAGTTGGAATCTAATGTGAACAAAAATGATTTCTAACATTGTTTTAAACGCTATTTTAATTTGAATGGGGTTGGTGAAGTTCAAAATTGAATTAAAATCGATATGGAAAAAATTGGAAATTTTGATATTTAATTAAAACATGTAAAAATAGTCATTCAGGACACTGTCTTAGAATTGGAAGAAAACAGATCCATTGGATACGTAATATTATATTATTAGTGGATTCCAAATTTCGTGTCGATCAAACTTACGGTTTGGTCGTGCGGAGAAGAAACTCATAGAAATTTATTTTAGTGATTTAAATTTATATAAATCAATTTTGAATTCAAAATACATGGAATTTGGCTTCGATATATGTTCCTTTGTGTTCGAAATAGGGTATAAAACGTCAGGTGGCACGCTTCATTTGGAGTTCAAAAAATATTCGGATGAATAGTGTCACAACACTTGCCTATATAATGGACACCCCACGATTCAAAGACATTCTCCTCTAGCCTCATCTACGATCTGATGGCCACCACTACATGGGACCGCAAGAGGCGATAGTAGCCCGTGGCTTCAACTAGCAAAACGTAGAGGGAGACGAGGCAACTCTAATCAACGGTGGATAGCGGATTAATGGAAAAGTATCTCCATTTGGCGACAATTTTACGTTCGATTTTCTCATCAATGGAAAGTTTCAGGTGATGGTTCTGGTACCCATGGCGAGCTCTCATTCGGAGCAAAGTTTGGTGATGTCGAGGTGGACTCTGATGAGTCGGAGCGACGGGAACGGTGAGGTGAAGTCGGGCGTTTTTGTTGGCAGGCTAGGGCAATGTCGTGTTTGAGAAAGAGGAGATCGAACGGCCAAGATCTAGAGATGCAGGGTGAATGGCCACGATTTATGATTAATGGCGATTGATTAATTAATTTTTGTAATTAAAAGATAGTTTTATTATATAAATTAAAATCTTATAAAAGCTATAACTCTTTCATACGAGATCCGTTTCGTATGAAATAAGCGGCGTTGGATTCGTATTGATGAGCACTACATTTTAGAGCTGGTTTGGATTGGTTTAAAGGTATCAGCAATTTTAGGCTAAATTAAACGTTCGTTTAATTTTAATCCAAATATATCGCTATTGCGACGACTGGAACCAAAGTGAGTAAAACTCACTCTCTCTGACCCGCTTATATTTTTATACAAGTGGGAATATTTTTATTATGATGTTTTGATGACTGTTGGATGTTTTATACACAGACACACAGACACACACACACACACACACACACACACACACATATATATATATGTATGTATGTATATATGTATGTATGTATGTATGTATGCATGCATGCATGCATGTATGTATGTATATTGGATGTTTGGATGTTATGCTATAGTAGTTGGATATATTCCAACTTATTGGAGCAGATCAGACCCTCTATGTTCCATTGTATGAGCGGATAACCCTTTGTGCGCGCGTCTGCATCGAAGCGGACTTTGTACATATTCTCATGTACATTTTTGTTTTAGATTTCAGGTTCGAGGGATCCAACGGGATTCCTCACTATTGTTGATTTTATTTGCAGATATTAATATATATGTTGTATCACATGATTTTTGTTGTGTTGGATGCCATGATTGTTATTATCCATGTGAATGACCTTATTTAGTATTGTTGTAGCATTGGGCCATATTTTAGAATTTCAAAATAATAAAACGATGTTTTTGTTAAAATGGATTTCAAAGTGACATTGGAATTATATACGTTTTAATAATTTGAATGGATTTAAAGGAGAAAAGATTTTATTTAAATAAATAAAGATATGATTTTCGATGTTATTAAATTATAGTTTTGTGAAATGCTTTAAATAGAGATTTCGAATGGTTTTATAAAAAGTATATTTTATAAATAGCATAATAGCTTTTAAATGATATTTTATAAATATGTGTGTGTGTATATATACATAAACAAATTTTAAATTGAAATATGATGAACAGTTTTATAATTGGATTTGAAACCAATGTTTTATATTGGATTTGAAGTCAATATTTTGTGAATGGGTTTATATAATTAAATAAGATTTTTTGCGAAAAGAATTTATAATTGAATTTTTATAACAAATTATATTTGAAAAGGAATGGATTTATAAAAATAGAATTTTGTAAATATAAGTGATGTATAAAACGGGAGTTCTATAAAAATAGAAATAAGATATATAACATTGTTTTATAAAGGTGAAATCGACTTATTTGATAAATTAAATATGAAAGTTTATAAAGGAATTATATTCACGTTTTTAAAGTGAATAATCTATTAAGCAAATGTTTTGTAAGTGATATTTATAAATGGAGTTTAAATGGTTTTGAAAAGCGAATTAAATTGTGTTGAATATCGAAAACATAGATTTCAACATTTATTATTGAAATGGACGTTTTCGTGAAAAGTGAGGAAGGCATAGACTGTAACATTTTTGTTATAGTATATGATTTTCGAAAGGAAACATTAAGTATAGTTAGTTGAATCCCTATACTAATATTTTGTGTTATCATGACGATGTTTTACTCAACATTCATTTTGACCCAAATAACATATGTTTTGAAGAACTTTTTACTTAAAGATTTGCATATATACTTAACCATTGAATTAAGTATATGAAATATATTTCAATGTTGAAATGGAATGATTTGTAAATTTACTTATTATTAAAGTAAGTATATGAAAATGTTTTCCAAATATCCATTAAGTGAAATGGTTTTGAATATTATCTTCTTAAAATATTTTGAAGTGAATAATTGGAAAGTGGTTTGATTTATAAACGATTAATAAAATCAGGCCCAGTGACTACTTATGTGCTAGATTTTGTTTGTTGCTTTGATAGTTAAATAACCGACTATCAAATTTGGCTATTTTAGTTTCTCAAGTTGATGTAGAAACTAATTGGTCATATACTTAGTAGGTAACTGACTGTGTAGGATTGATATCATTTGTGTTGAGGATGTTGATTTGTGTAGTGTGGAGTGATTACTCCAATCTATCGCGCTTCCTTCTTGGTTGAAGAATTGCAAGTTGAAAGTTAGAAAAGTGATAAGTCTATGAGACTTGGTTTCTGTATGAGGTTGAGAAATGTTTTTGCGTTGTTGGTGCGAAGAGGCCGGGATTGAATTTATTTGAATACCACTTCGGACCAACATATATGCGACGATTGTCAGGTTGGTTGATGATATCGATATCTAGGATTTTCATAGTGAAGGACTGCTTGTTGATCATTTAGGGTTAAAATACCAATATATATAGTACAATAGTCTCTTCATTATGAAATATCCATTGGTAGGGTTATCACTACGAGAGTACCTTCGGTTTGTCCTGCTCTTGGACAGCTTGTATGGATGAGTGTCTGACATTGCATTTCTAAGATTACGTACATTGGTTTTTACAAACGTACATCATATGGCAGCGGAGAAGGCAACTTCTTTTAGCTTAACATCCTTCTTGAGACATACAAGCTCAAGGGTTATATTTTTGCAGAAGGCAATTAATAGTCAACGAGAATGGCAATGTAGCGTTCAAAGACGATGATGTAGATTTGTGACATGTGAAAGGTAATCGATACCTCGTTTGGCCTCATTCCTCGAAAAATAACTGAAACAGGGATAGAAGCAGCAAGGCTAAGTGGGTCGCTCCCATTAGGAGATTTCATCACTCTTCTAGATGTATCTTTGCATGCTATGACGTCGTGTATCTGATTATTGTTGATGTATTCTTATGGCATGGATTTAGGTTGGTAATGACTGTTGTGATGACATATTCGATACTATCCCAGAAGGGATAGGCTGGTCTTGTGTTGGTTTAGGCGTCGAGTATTTCGACCCTAGGTACATCCCTCTAGAGGTGTACCGAGATATAGTTCGGAAAGGTAGTCCCTTCACTTAGTCATTTGTATGGAAATCCAAAATCCACTATGTACCAGCCATTTTGTTTGTAGAGCCTAGTATTGCTGGAATTTAATAATGTAACAATTTCATCTCTGTTGATTATTATTTGTATAATGGACTCTGTTATAATATACCATGATTTGATTTGAAATGGTTTGGTTAGCGTAAGAGAAAAATCCATATATGTTTATATGTGGCCTTGGTCTTACGAGATACCTTTTGTTTTGATAAAGGAAAAGTTTTGGTAACTTTATAAATTCATTTGTGGTGTGTATTTCTCATGCTCGTTTACTAGACTGATCCAGGTGTTCTTGCCTTTAAATGCTCGGGTCAGATCGAGTATATTTATAGGTTTAGATTTGGTGCTTTTGGAGCTTTAGCAGGCGAATTAGAGATCTTCATGCCTTAAACACGTATCTATTTATTTTTCCACTGCATTGCATTGTTGTTGTTGTAAATTATCAGCATTTATAAGGACAGTTTATTATAACTGACCAAGCCGATGATTACTTGGTGTACTCTAATATTGATTTATATATATTACTATTTCTCTTTTAAAGATTATTGATCTATATTATCTTTATTCCGCTACGATGTGAGATTCTGTATTGTCTTGGTTCTTCTTCTTTCTCTTCTTCTTCTCCTCTTCTTCTTTCTTCTCACCCTCTCTTTACTTTCTCATGATCATCTGCAATTCTGTTCTCTTTTGGTCGACATGTGTGTTTTATTGTTGTTAGCATCAAAATTGGTCCCTAAAACCCTTGAATAGAGTTATGTAGAGAGATTAATGAAGAAAATAAATTTAAACAGAGAAGTAATGCAATTGACTGCGAAAAGAACAACAAAAAACGAGAACAAATTTATAGTGGTTCGGCATAATTGCCTACGTCCACTTTGAATATGATCTTCATTAATTTTCCAATCACTTGAGTACAGATACAATCTGTAAACAAACAACTTTAATACAAGTTTGAATAGAAAAGAACCGAGTACAGCAAATGGCAGATTCTTCCTGGAGTTCTGGAAAAAGATCCCTTCAACTATACCCCTACCCCTCTATTTATAGATGAAGGCAGGGTGGACTCCCTGTGCAAGCCCAAGCTCAAGGCAGCTCGGCCCAAAGTTGGAGGTGAGGTGGACCGAACGAGCCATGCCAACCCACGTCTACCGAACCACCCATGCAAATCCAGATATGCCAAATCTCCAAAGGCCGAACGGTGGTTGCTGACCCACTTTGGCTGAGCTCGGGTTTTCCTGCGAGTGATTCGAGGTAAGTGATGGTTTGAGCCGAAGTGAAAGGATGCCAATCGTATTTCCCTGACTTGACGGCTATAGCCGAACCACTTCTTCTTCATGCACCCTTGCCGACCCGCCAAGGTCGAACCATTCAAACCGAACCTCCTAAAGATGTCAACCCCATCAAGATCGACTCCAATGTAGTCTTTCATTATAGCTGACCTACTTCGACCAAATCATTGTTGCTGACTTGACCTAGTGCATATAGCCGATCGAGAATAACCAACGAGAACAGTCGAACCATAGTCCAAGCACAAACTCATCATCCATCACACATCATCCCCTACTCATCGAGGCCGACTTAGAATAATTGCCATTATAACTCGAAGTGGACCAATCCTTGACGTGACGCTCACTAACGTGCAATTATAACTTCTGCAACCTTCGTTTTGTAGCCGGGCCAAGGTGTCGGGTAACAATTGTCGGTTCAAAGTGTACGGATTTGCAGGCCGTCATAGCAATATTCTTCAATGGAGATATCTTATCAAACACCATATCGCCAATAGAGGACTCAAGGTAACGTCTTCCCTTATCAACGTACCTCTTTTATTTATCTTGAGAAGCATTCATCCATTGTTGAATGACCTCAATCTTCTTTGAAGTCACTCTTATCATATATGTCCTATATTAGATTTTTTCCTGCTTCCAACCAACATAAAGAAGCGCTACATCGCCGGCTATTTAATGCCTCAAACAGGGCCATACAATTGCTAGACTGATAAAATATTATTATATGTGAACTCAGCAAGATGAAAATGATCGTCCCACAAGCCTCCAAAGTCTAGTAGCGAGCTCATAAGAGATCCTCTAAGGTACGATTCACTCTTTTGGTTTGCCTATCGGTTAGTGGTTGGTTATTTGTACTCAAAGGCAGCTCCATCCCCAACGCCTTTTGTAAGCTCTTCCAAAATTTACCTGTGAATAATGGATCTTAATCACTTATAATGCTCTTCGATACACCATGGAATTATACTATCCACTTCATATACAACTCGGCCAATTTGAATATCATTCTAGTAGACCTTATGTGTATGAATCGAGCACTATTCATTAATTTATCGACTATGATCTAGACATTATCATACCATCCATTGGTCCACTACAATCCATGAGGAAATCCATCGATATTTGTTCTCATTTCCACTAAGGAGCTTTAAGTGGTTACATCAAACCACTTGGCTTCTTTTGCTCAAGCATCACTAATTGGCAGTTAACATGCTTTGATATGAATGTCTCGACGTCCTTCTTCATCCTTTCCTAATAAAGTGTCTGTTTCATACCATTATACATTTTATTGCCATAAGGATGTGTAGTCAATCTCGAATGATGACACTTACGTAGCACCTCAATCCTTAACTCATCGACATCGGGCATAAACAATCTTTTATCATTACAAATCCAACCATCATAGACAAGTCTGTACTACCTTATATATTCAAACCTACTCCATTCTTAATCTTAACAACGATCTTTGGTATTTTGATGTCATGTCTCTGACTAGTACCAATCAACTCATCAGAGTGGATGCTATAGCCAAACTTGCCAACATCTCTAGCAATAGCCTGCACGGAAACAATAGCCACCAATAAACTCAACCTCCTTCCACTCTAAAAACATCCTTCTTAAGATGTCATGTCTCCTACTCAAAATCATAGAAGCCATGAACACTAACAATTATTGCTAATAAAGGTTAAGGTTCCTCTGTGAGAAGAGGTATTTCAATAGTTTATGGTAGGTGGATAACTAGAACCTCTATCCAAGTAAGTAGTGCCTCCAAATATTCAAAGAAAATACTATTGCCACCAACTCAAATCATGGGTCGGGTGTTTCATCTCATGTGGTTTCATCTGTCGACTAACATATGCAGCATCTTTACCTCTGTACACCAGTACCGCACCAAATCTAGTACAGCAAGCATCTATGTATACTGTAAACACGTCATTCCCACTCAAAATGACTAATAGTGGTCCATTTGTCAACCTTTCCTTCACACTCATAAATGGATGCATGCACCTCACGTGCTAAGTGAAAGTTTGATTCCTCTTCATCAACTTGATTAACGATGCTACTATCTTTAGGAAGTCCCATATAAATCATCTTATTATCTCGCAAATCCAAGGTCTTATATCCGTAGCACACTTGAGTCAATCCTATTTATAGACAGTTGCTACCTTGGAATTATCCACTGCAATGCCTGTTTCGTAACATCATAACTCAAGAATCATACTTTCCTCCTCTAGAAGTGACATTTAGAAAACTTCTCCTTCAACTAGTGGTTCCTCGACACCTTTAGCGCAATTTCAAGCGCAATTTGTGTTCCTCTTCCATCCATGAGTTGACGAGAATATCATCAATGGACATAAGTACAGTCTTATTTACTTGATCCCTAAAGAAAGGTTTATAAGGTTAATAAAGTATGTCAATGCATTAATTAGCCTAAATGGCATGACTAACAACTCATAGAATCCAAATGGCATACATATTGTAGTAACTAGTACAATATCCCTTACTACTCTTGATTTGTGGAACCCGATTGCCAAGTCCAACTAAGAAAACATCTTTGCACCATGAAGCTGATCGAATAAGTCATCAATGCATGAGAGTGGATATTTTTTCTTCCTTCTCACATTATTCATCTCATGGTAGCCAACACAAAACCTCAAAGAGCCATCCTCCTTACTAGTGAGTACTCCAAGTGCTCCCTACTCGTATATGGTCCTTCAAATGAACCCTTCCTCAGTCAGTCGTTCGCTGGCACCTTTAATTTCCTCTAAATATTAGGTGCCATATGCCTCAATGACATAACTATTGGCAGAATCCTTCAACAAATCAAAATGGAACTCTATATCACTATATGTCAGTAATCCGATCACCTACTCAATATATCTGGATAATCCCATGCTATTGGTGCTGAGGACAACTCACCGTGTGGGATCTCGAGTATTTTCTCAAAAAATGAGGAAGCATATCAAGACAATTTATTGTAGAATTGTGTATGTAGAGTGCATAATGGAGCTATTATATTTGTGGTTTCATTGATTTTTGTAGAATAGATCAAGGACATTGTATGTAGAAGTGAATTGTAGTATATTAAAGAGCATGAAGATTTATGATGGTTCGGCTAGAATATGCATACATCCGCTGTCCATTTTCATTAATTTTCTTGTATATCAACTGTACAATGGTTGAATACAAAATTCAATGATCAGATACTCAAAAGAAAGATGGTTGTTGATACGTGAAATCTTGTTTATTTAGTCTTGTTCGGTTGTATTTTCTCTTTAGAATTTTCCATTGTTAGTATTGTAAGATTAGGTATTTATAGGAGTAAAGTTATAAGGAGGGTAAGACTACAAAATAGGAAACTTCAATATTAATAGGATCTGTCAGATACTTTCCTTATATTTGAGATATGGTCTAGAGTTTTCTTGTATGCAAGAATAGGTCTGTAGCTCCTATACTAGCTTGCTTAGAGTTCTTAGTTCTTTTCGGTAAGGCAAGCTTATTAGGCCTTAACGGGTTCGATACCGTATAAGTTAAACAAGAAATATGGCTTGGCACTTTTGGTGTCGTACATTTGGCCTGATAATCCTCCTATGCAGACTAGGGAAGCTGGTTCGGTTCAACCTATTGAACTGGGATTTCTTGTTCGGTAGGTCTCAATTGAATAAGAAATTATATCAGGTAGGTACCGAAACAACATGGTGTTTCTCATGTAAATTTGAAATCTAGTCCATGTGTTGCCTTGTCTTTTTACTTGCATTCACCCACTATTCTCTTGAATGTTAACTAATGCTTTGACCATGGATTTCCATTTGCTCCTCAAAGCATACTTTGTAAAATACAAAGTGCGCTTTGTTTCATTCTTTAGTGAAGAAAGTGAGCATCCTAATTTCACAATGTAAACAACATTCTTCGAAGCTATCCTCCTTGAATTCAAACATTCTTCGAAGCTATCCTCCTTGAATTCTTTATACTTTTCTTAGTCCCAGTTTTATTCAGCGTTTCTTACTAGGTCTGATTATGACATGTTCGATCATCATCTGTCCGGTGGCGCTGTGTTCTATACGATCCAGTCTGACTAGGATATTAAAGCGTTGAGTCTTTTCCAACCCATCACTTTATTTCCCTTTTCTATTTTAAAATTACAACTAATAATCTTCATATTCCACTATGCATGCTTCAAGATCCAGTTGAATCTAGCTCCAATTCTCTATTTCATTCATTCCCTTAATAAATCCAAGAGGGCAATGCCTCATTATATCGATCTATGTGTTTAATCCATCAACTTTATCCATTACTTTAGGACTTCCTACTGTTTGGCTCAACGACATAGCAAAATAGGTTTAGCGATTTGGTCGCAATGGATTGATGATTGATTTCTATGTGATAACTCAGATGCGATGGTCATTAAATTTTTCATTTGTGGTTTAGGGTTGTTAAATCTCATTTATAGGTGTTTGCTTAAATAATCAAGCAGATAGATATGCTTCCTTAGACTGCGCTGTTAATGCCAAAGTTTATAGTTACCATCTATCAATCTGAACAAAAAAGTGGGTATGTATTTTAGCTAAGATCTTTTATGGGATTAAGTTGGTTTTGAGGCCTGGTTGGTGGGTTAGAGACGAATAAAGAAAATATGGTCACGGGTGTGTTCCTTTCCATCATATTGGGGTTGTATTAACCTCGTCTTCTACTAAGTTGTTTTGTTTCCCTATGCTCCTCTGAGCCCATCGAAAAAAGGAGCATTTGGAAAATTAATGCCCTAGAGGATGATATAGACTTAAAGCCGTGGACTATCGAGTGGGGCCAAAAGATTTTTACAAGGAGGAGACACTTAGGGCAAGCATAATGGCTAACTTCCTTGCTGACTTGGCTTGACTCAAGATTGACATATTGGAAAAGTTTGGGATTATGAAGAGAAAGTAGAAAGAACTTGATGTTGCTGCTTGGCCAAAGTTGAAGAGGACATGAAAAATATGGGGTTACTCCAACATAAGGCTCCCAAAAAGATCGCCCTCCTTCAGCAATGATGTTAGCTTCATTACTTGTCAATTTATTATGATAGGAACATGTTGATGTTATAAAGACATAAGTCCAATTTTGATAATCCCTATTTTGTAAGGGCGTAAGCCCAATACTTTAGTGTTTATGACCCTTTGACTGATTATTTCGCGGTAATATAATTCTATTGGTATGTTCCATGATTGTCGTTTAGTTTAGCTAACACCATACATTTCTTAGCATGAGCAGTTATACAAACACATGCATGTCTCATATAAATCTCACATGAAACCATTATACATCATCAAATTACATTGTTTCAATGTGTTTGGTGTGTATCATGCCATTGTTTGAGTGGTAATACACCAACAGCTCCTCTCTTGCCATTCGGTGTGCTTTTTCAGGATCAATCATTGATTAGTTCGACTGAATTGGTAGTTTTTGCAATGTCATATTTCAATGTTGATACTTATGCAGGATCAATCACTGCCAAGTTCAGTGATACTACTTGACATTATAGGTTCAAGCAAGATTTCTAGTTTCTGAGCCTAGGGTCTTGATCCAAGCAAATCCAAGGGCTGATCTTCAATAGTAAACTAACTAGTCGTTAGTTCTATTCTGATCGCAAGTAAGTCCAATTCACCATTGTCGGCCATAGTTTGGAGCCGATATCAATATTTAACTACCCAATCGATGTTTGTATTCCCATTGCTGGTAAGACTAGTTCACTATCAAAGGCTAAGGTTTATGGCTCATTATCAACAATCAACTACCTAGTTGCTGATTGTATTTCGCTCATGGATAATTCTAGTTCGCTGTCTTGGGCCAAGATCCATAGGTCAATTTTCAACATTGAAGTATCCAAATGGTGTTTATCCCAATCATAGGTAAGTCTAGTTCACTGTTGTCGGCCAAGGTTTATAGGCCAATCATCAATAGTGAACTTCCCGTTCGATAATCGTATCCCGATTGCAGGTAAGTCTAGTTCACTATTGTTGGCTAAGGGTCATGGAAGATCTTTGTCATAAGCCAGTATCATGATCCCTAAGCGCCACTTGCTCGTTCCATCCTAGTAATTCATGGTGGCTTGGCGGAGATGATCATTTATCATGGCTTCACAAACCCTATAGATGAGGTTTGGTTAAACTGTAACAATATATATTATCTCGAATTATAATCGAGACAGACCTAATATTCCATGTGCCTGAAAAAATGAAATCTGACACAAAAGGGTTTCAGAAAGTGCACATTTATTGATAATCGTTGCAAAGTTGCTTTTATTACCGGATAGCAATATTTATAAAAATAATAGAAATTAAGAGAAATAAGGATGGAGGTTATGTGCATTCCATGCTTTCATAAATACTACTCTTTGTACCATGCTAAGAGTGTATGCTCCACCACATATATCCATGTTGATAGCATACTTCCCTTCCCAGATGATGCCAAGTGCCCCTGATCGAAGGAATACGTGCTTTAGGACATGTTTTACTTCTTTAAGCTGGCAGTTCTTGACCTTGAAGTTGTAGTGCTTTGCTATATTTTTCATATGCACCACAGCCTTCAAAGCAACTTCATCCCATTTTTCATATATCAAGTCCAAAGACATGTTCAGTAACTCCTAATTTTTCATACAACCGATAAGGAGTTATCCATCGTATGTGGAGCTATGACTTGTAGAGCAAACTTAAGGTCAAAAATCAAAGATGGATGAGTTTTAACACCCATTAGTGAAGTCGAAAGTCTTCTATGTTTCGATTTAGGGTTTGGTGAAATTATAAAAGACTAGTGGGAGCCTTATTAGAAAAATAAAATGATATATTTAACCTTTCTTATATTGTAAGAACATATGCTATATGATGTTATAATAATCTACATTGATAAATTTGTGTATTTAAAATGATTGATAAAACATTTATCAATTAAAATATATGAATGAACTGAATTAAAAACTGAAGAATAGAAATATAACATATACTTATTGGTAAATGCTTATTGCATGTTAACGTTTTGACCCCCATGTAAGTACCTGATTTTACAACTACTTAATACATTCGTAATTTAGTCACTAACATATTTAGTCGGTCAGTGCCTGCTATTGCATTCTGTGTGTTCCAAACTTAAAAGAATACTAGACTATGTATACTTGATCCATATAGGATCATATACAAGTGTTATTTGGTGAATGGTCGTTGTTCGTAATGTACGATAGTTGATGAAATTAATTCATTCGAAGTAAAAAATAAACCATACTGTGAGATCGAGTATTCAATTTGATTGATTACAAAATGATTGTATTGTGTTAAATGTAAAATAGACCAAAACTACAAGATAGATCTAAGAATTCGATTACCGAAATGTCATTTTGATTAGTTTACGCAAAGTGCATCGTGTATGATGTCCTAAATGTTAAGGTATTAGTACTTTAGGTATTGATTTTGATGATAACAACTACAGAAAATTATATAAAATATGGATACTAATGTTTTATCAAGATATATATAGTATATAGTGCAGGATATTAGACGGGTATTGATCAAGAAGACTTTACAGTATCAAGATATTGATATCAAGAGTAGATTCAAGATGCTAATATAAAGTTTCAAGAGTTCAAGAATGAAGACTCGTGAGTATTGAAGATTTCAAGATTTCAAGATATTCCATATAAGTTATAAAGTCATAAAATTTATGTTAAATCTTGATAGAACTTTTCTAATCTCTCTTGTCTTCTATAATTTTGTTTAAATTTATTTTTCAAATACTTTTGTTTTAAATAATCTTTTTAAAATATTTCAAGAAGATGATTTTCAATCTCTTATCTACTTATAAAGTTATTATTATAATATTTTTAAGATTATATATGTATGGAATTTTTATTTTCATTTTAATGGTTTGTAAGTATGTTGATTATATATATATTATTTATGTTATATTGAATATTCTTATTAAATCTTTCAAAATTACTTTATATATTTTATAAATTTATATTTTGATTAAAAATTGTATAAACTATATTTAAATAATTCTACAAAGTATCAAATTATTTTACAAAGCAACGGATTTTCAAATAATACTATAAAATATTTTTCAATTTTGTGAAGTATATGTCGACATATCCAAATCCTATATGTCGACATACTAGCCGTAAATTTCAAAATTCAAAATTTGAAAGAAGTGTCTTTTCGTCATATTTCTTCGCGAATGAGCATGACCATTGTTTCCCTATATATGCCAGGCTTCCAAACGAATTTTCATTAACTATTTTCTTATTTCTCTCTCCTCTTTTCACTCTCTTGATTTCTGAATCAATTTATATCGAAACTCTATCGAATTTCAACTAGAATCAAATTCAATCTTTACTAATTTGTTTCTCCTTCATATACTCTTTGATTTCCGTCATCTCTCTTAAGATCAAGTGCTATTCAAAGAGTTATACGATCAAATAAAATCAAGATCGAAGATCTAAGTCTATAAACTCTATCAAATCATACTCTTAAACTCTGTGATGTGCTTGGTATCCTTGAAATCCAAGTAGATGTGATCGCAGCCTGTTTAAACCAGTTGGGTTTGCTTAATAGCTTGTAAATCTAGTGGGTATGCTTTTGGACTGAAAATCAAGTAGCTCTAACCAAAGGCCGAGATTCTAGATGGTGTGTCTCGTAGCCTTGAAATCAAGATTGTATTTGCATTTACTAGTTAAAATAAATCCGTACAAGGAATTGTGCGGGACTAGATATAGGATAACTCCGAACCAGTATAAAATCCTGGTGTATTCTTTTCGTTTTACTTTTACGGCGTTTACTTTTATCTGTACTTTGATTCTGTGATTGTTAGTTCCATTATTGCAAGTAAAATCTTAAATAATTTGAATAGTATTATATAATCCATTAAATACTATTCACCCCTAACCTCTATGTTAATTTAGCCTTAAGATCCTTATTTCGCTGACTCACATAAGGATGATCAAGTGTGCTTTTGTAAAGGTTTGTTATGATGTTATAGTAAAGGTATTATTTTGAATGGTTCGACCATTTAGAAAGAAAAATGAATGTACAAAAATAGATGTAATTTAATGTATAGTTGGGATGAAGAGAGTGAATGGTGGCTTCTACTTCATAAAGAAACATCGAAGAATGAAATTGTAATAAAAATAAGTGATACAATGGAATAAGAAATATGATTTAAATTCTGAAATATATTTGCGTATAGAAAATTATTTTCTATAAAATTTATTTATTTGAGTTCAAGATATTTGATCAAAGAAATCTCCATTGTAAACTAGTTACGGTATATGAAATAAATTATTTATATTAAGTGAACAATGGTCTCTGAATTCAGTATGTTATCATTGTAATGGAAGAAATAGTGGAAGCATGCCATATAGTGATTGCGTCAAGTTACAAAATTTGTTTTCGTAAATCGCACTAAACATTATTTATTAAATAATGACAATCTTTTGGTGTCGACTAAAAAATATGCATAGTTATATTTCAGTGTGAGTATTACGAATATTTATTGTGAAACTAAATTATAATGTGGTATTTGTTTTCATAACAAAAGTGATGCAATGGAAAATACAAAAGCATCTAAATTTGTTTATGATTATTCTGGAATTATAGAATAAGCTATAGTTTTTAGAAATAATTTTTATTATATGATTGTGAATGATATGATTCTGGTTAATTATATCTCAAACAATTAAAGGCTATGCACTCATTTTATGGGAGTAGTGCCATATGGGTTGATGAACTCTTCAGATTGATGCATATAAATATGCAATTGTAAGTTTACTAGTACCAAAATGGTTTCACATACTTTGGCATATTCACCAACGAGTTATCATATACATGTACATGTGTATTTGATATGCATGTATAAGTCTATGATAATCTCATAGTATATAAAACGGAAGTAAATAATATAACTTGTAAAAGAATTGATTCTATTTGATTGAATGGGTGGGTATAAGGAAAGAGTTCCATGTGTACCTAATATGAATAAAGTTTCAGTCTCAAAGGTCACTCCTCTCTATAATAGATAATGATGTATTGATAAAGAGTAATCGAGTTTGGTTGGACAAAACACAATTAATGATGAGTGAAGTCTAGTTAAATTATTTATGTAAGGTGTGTACTTAAGAGTAATACACAAGATTAAAATTAATATCACCCAAAGAATAGTTTACAAAACCATACAAGATGTGAGTTTATACTACATTTCCTAAGCCAAGAAGTTGGTAGGTTGTGTGAGTCGAAAGACTGTATGTAATAATTGTATGTAAGAGATCTGTATGAATCGTTCTAAGAGAATTTTTGGAATGATAGTCATTAGATGACTAATTTACATTGTTGTTAACAAAAATACATTATGAACTAATGTAAAATTAGTTTAATATAAGGCAATTCATAAAATGTTTATGAATGCTCATTTTGTTGCACTGGGAAACAACTGTTGTTTCTAGGAATACCAACTTCATAGGGAAGGAAATTCTTTTTTACAAATTATTGATATAAAATGGATTTAGATATGATCCAAGGATAAAACTGATTGCAAGGATGAAATGAAATTAATTAAGCCTAAATGAACACAACACATTAGAATGTTAATAAATATTCTTGTACGTTGAAGTGGAACTATAAATTTCTTATCAATGTTGAGAATAGATAATCCTCGGCAGTCAATTAAACCATCATGAGTATCGACACTACTATATGGTATGTTTCACAAATCCGAAATAGATTCCAAGTATATTATCAAAATATGATTTTAAAAGTTGTATCCAAAGGGATATGATCCATAGTTGCAAATGTCTCTTTAAGAGAAAGACAAATGCAATTAGAATATAGTCAGCCCTATTGATAAGAATAATACCGTAAATTTCAATTATTGAAATTGATGTAACGGATTCACCATTCAATATATTTTACTCACAAAATTATCGCATAGTATGACTTTATGCTTTGGTATGTAAGTGTTGAAATGGAAAATTCTAAATAATGAATTAGAGTAAACTTTTACACATAATAACCAAAGTGTCTTGAAGTCGGTGTGAGAAAAATTGAGTTTGTGGGTTTTTGAATATGATCCGTAAACTCACAAACTCAATATGCTCCCATAGACTTCAAGGCACTTTGGTTACTATGTGTAAACAATTTACTCTACGATCTAAGAATGGATAATAAAGTATCATTCAGAAAGGCATAAAAATTGAATAAGTGCTTTGGTACAACTAGTTTGATTATCAATCAAAATGCAGAAGAAGCGTATGTTCATAAGAAAGAGCGTTAAAAGGTACGTTGATATTTCTAAACTATAATTAAATGATGTATTGTTGAATTTTTAACGATGTACTTATGTTAACACCGGCCTTAATTCTTTTAATATTCGACATTGGATTTGTAAATGATGTATTTTATAGTAAGTACAAAAAATATTGGGAATGTCCCAAATGATATGCAAGGACACCTTATTAAATTGTTTAATACGGAACGTGTAAGAAGGATACTTATGTACAGGCAATAAGAATTATCATACATGTTATGTTGTCTATGATATCATGATATATTTATATATTTGATACATGATGCAAATATCAAATCCAAATTGATATCACTAAATGATTATTTGAGGTTTTCTTGTGTATTTATGAAATATTAGAGAATTGTTTACAGAAATAACAAACACCTTATGAAGAAGTGTTTGGAATCAAATTTTCCTAAGTTATATTGGGTATAATTGTCAATAATAAATTCAAATTAAGAATCTTAAAGTTAGAAATGTTCCAAATGAAAAACTTTGGCTGATTCAATGAAAAGGCTAAGTACATCACCTTGAATAGCACAACAATAAAAGCAATGTGTATAAGTATAAATGCATAAATTTATAACTGAGCTAAAGATGATTCCAAATATTGAGAATCCCATATAATTGTTTTATGATAACAATGTCACAATATGGTTGATAACATAATTAAGAGCTCACAAGAAGTCGGGATTCATACTCTGAATTGTTCCACATAATAAAGGCAGCTTATCGACATCGAAGAGAGTTGATTTACAGAGTAGAAAATTGAGACATAATAGCATATTCATTCACTGAGAGACTGATGCAATTGGTCTTGAGAAACCGATTGGAGAAGTTGGAATGAGATTCCATAGGTGACCTTAAGCACAAGTCGGAGATTGATAGATTATGGATGTACCCTAGGGGAAATTTTGTAATTTGTTACATATATTTAATTCGATAACATCTTTTCCAAAATAAAAGGTGTTTTCTTTCTATCGTATAGTTGATATAATGTGCTATATATTAATTAATTAATTAAATTAAAAGTATATTTAATAGAAAATCCATAAATGGTATGTTTTGTTATAATATTAACAAAGTGTTGTAACCGTGAGTAATTTATCACAATGAAAATAAATATACCATTTTAAATATTCCTAGTCAAGATGTATCGAGACTGGATACCGATATATCATTGAGATTGTGGTACATAACGCTCTCCAAATGTTGGGCTGTGTAGTACTCATGATAGCCGAAGGCACCAAGGGGTTATGTACTAATAGTTATTGGATAACCATGGAATGACACACTCGATAGTTTTCTGTTAGTTAATATAACTAAGGTCAAACATAAAATTTCAATGTGACTAATTTACATGGTTCTCTCAATTCAGAATACCGTTGATCTTCAATGTGGGAGGTCCTCTTTAGTTATAGTTAAATCATAGCACGACGTACATCGAAAGAATATAGCTGGGTCGAATGGAAGCACTGAAAATGAAACATTATTCAAGGTTGAATTGGCCTCCTTAGTTATATGAGGTTAGTATCATGACCAATGGATGTTAACTCAAAGTCAAAGTCTCTAGCCAAAGTGGTTCGATTAATAATAACTGTTATTATTGAACCAAGGACATTATTTTTGGAATACAAAGTAGAATACGGATGATATTGGAATTTTAACCATTACCAAATTCCATAAACCCAAAATGATATAGTTTTGACGAAGAGAATTGTTGTAAATAATCATCACTGTCAGGTAGCCCTTATAATAAGTAAAATTGGATTTTACCAAAAATATGTCTAAGAGATAAATTCAACCAAAATGTCACACCACATGCTAAGATGGCATGTGAACATTAACTTTGAATTGGTCGATATTAATGTTGACTGAATTTACACCTTTGAGTCGCAAAACAAATAATGATAAATACTTGGACATGATTTAATTAATTTGCATATTGTTGTAAATTAATTAAATTAATCACTATTTAAGAAATGTTAATTATTAGACTTAATTTGATTTGTTTGAGTATCATTGACATTTAATAAAGTGTATATATAAAAGTTAAAAACACGGGTATTGATATACGAAATCGGTAAAATATTTAAACTAGGTTTAAATAGATTAATTGCTAAGTTGTTGTTGGAATTTTTTTCAGGCCCATGTGCATGGTGAAAAATGAAGAGTTTTCAAAAGCCATTATAAAATCCAAAGGTGCAATTGAAAGAAGGAATTAATCTCCATCCTTTACTCCTTTTTATAACTCACTTAAGTCTTGTTTATGAAATGATTTTTGTCCTTTCCCCTTTAATTCTAATTCTTTTGCCGAAAATATGAAGAGAGAAAGGATTTGATTGGATTAAATTAGGGATAAAATAAGTGGGTTTTAAAAGGGAAAATTGAAAGGTTTTAACGTTTCCTTTAAAACATGTTCTCTATTATGCAATCGGTCATTATTCTTTCCCTGACAAAAACAACTTGTCTACTCTCTTGCGCTCCTCCTCTCCCTTAATGGCCTCTATGATAATAAAAATTCCCTAAAACAAATTTAAAAAAATCAACAACATTCAAGGTGGTGTTTACCTTTAGATACTTTCAAAATCCATAGGTTGATTCAATCGAATCAGAGTGTTATTCTTCATTCAATGTGCAAAACTTAGGCTTCATCTATAGGTAATTTAATTTTATCTTATTATATATTTACTATATTAATGATGTTTAAATCATATACATGTTACATATTATCTCATCATATGTTCATTATGTTGATCAAAATTTAGATCTGATATATGTTAATCAGCTTAATTAATTTAAATCTAATCTCATCATTAGTTCATTGTGTTGACTCAAAGTTTAGATCTAATATATGTTAATTTATTGTATGTTAATTATGATAATATAAGCAGATCCTACATTTGCTATACCTTTTCATCATATGTTCATATTATGTATATATTTAGATCTAATTCATTTTACAATAAATTTATATATGTCTAATTTGTCCAATTTGTTTTTGTTTTATTGTTTTATAAAAAGGCAAACAAATTTAAAAAAATTAGATTGAAAACTAATTTGATTAATTGATGTATTTTGTACCTCGATATATACCCACGTATAAACTAACTATATATGTAAATTATTTAAAATTTCTTTGGAGGTTGAATACATGTTTCACATATTTGTTGTTTTGAATATAATTTTTGATTGTTGTTGATATTTGTTTAAAAAGTTGTTACAACTATAAAAACATAAGTGGATTTTTATGAAAAACATTATAACCCCTTTGAATCCCTTTTAAGTTAAAGTAGATTTAAATTTATTGCTTTAATCTTAAAACATGTAATAGAAACAAAATTTATGTGTGTGTGTGTTATTTTAATTTTAAACATAGTAGTTATTCATATATGTATACATATATGTGTTTGAGTGTTAAAATTATTTTGAAATAGCATTAAAGATAAGATAATGAAATGAGATAACTCCTCCACCTTTTTTGCTCCTTATTAATTACTTTATTTGACATAATTGATTGTCCTTTTGTATATTTATGTAAACTTTTAATTTAGTGAAATAACTTCCTAACATATTATATTTAAGTAAATACAAGTAAACGATGTATATGCATATATTATTATCATATATTTAGATCTAATTCATTTTACAATAAATTTATATATGTCTATTTTGTCCAATTTGTTTTTGTTTTATTGTTTTATAAAAGGCAAACAAATTTAAAAAAAAATTGAAAACTAATTTGATTAATTGATGTATTTTGTACCTCGATATATAGCCACGTATAAACTAACTATATATGTAAATTATTTAAAATTTCTTTGGAGATTGAATACATGTTTCACATATTTATTATTTTGAATATAATTTTTGGTTGTTGTTGATATTTGTTTAAAAAGTTGTTACAATTATAAAAACATAAGTGGATTTTTATGAAAAACATTATAACCCCTTTGAATCCCTTTTAAGTTAAAGTAGATTTAAATTTATTGCTTTAATCTTAAAACATGTAATAGAAACAAAATTTGTGTGTGTATGTTATTTTAATTTTAAACATAGTAGTTGTTCATATATGTATACATATATGTGTTTGAGTGTTAAAATTATTTTGAAATAGCATTAAAGATAAGATAATGAAATGAGATAACTCCTCCACCTTTTTTCCTCCTTATTAATTACTTTCTTTGACATAATTGATTGTCCTTTTATATATTTATGTAAACTTTTAATTTAGTAAAATAACTTCCTAACATATTATATTTAAGTAAATACAAATGTAAACTTTTAATTTAGTAAAATAACTTCCTAACATATTATATTTAAGTAAATACAAGTAAACGATGTATATGCATATATTATTATTTTATATAATTTCAAAGTAAACTATGCGTAACAAACTCATATATAAAAGGTGAATATGTCTATTGCGGTGTAAATCCCGGCATTTGTAAACATACATATTAACTATGTACGCTACTTGTATATTGCTCTTACACTATACACATATGAGTGTATATGACACATTCATTATTATATGTTTGAGTTTAAATTAAATTTATAAAATCCTTTTACTTGAAATAAAATAAAATATTGATTTTATTTAAAAGAAACTTAGAAAAGTTCTAAATGAATTTAAACCTGGCATTCCCACTAAAAATCCAAAAAAGGAAATTTTATGAAATTTACCATTTAAATCCACTGTGGGCTGGTCCAATAAACCAACAGTTTTACTTATGAACTCATGGGTATGCATTCGAGTAAACCAAGTTTGTGGGCTTAGACAGGTTGCTTTTAGGGTGGTCAAATAATACGAGCTGAAGATGAAGCAAGAAGCTTGGATATTATATTTATGTTTATTTCCACTATATCTAGCGCTTGCTCCAGCATCGTCATATGTAGGACACTAATGGCCATGATGTACTATATTTTTGACTTTGCATTTGCATGACTTTGGGATGTAAAATCAATTGTAAAAGTAAACCTAAAGCGATGTGTTTCATTTTTTCCGTTTACTTCCGACTATATAATATAATAATCTCATCTTTATCGTCAAAAGATAATTCCAATGTGATTATTGCACACTAAGGTTCCATCTTTGGGTTTCGAAATGAAGGATGTTCCATGTTTGCCTCTAGATCCTTACAAAATCCGAAGGTTGATTCAATCAAATATATGAATTTTATTTTTCATTCAAGATGTGATTTTTGGCTCTTCTTAAGGGAATGTTCTAATATTACTTGATTATGTAATACGTAATGTCAATAAAGTTTATATCCTCATATGCTACCTCTCTTTTGATTATATGTTCATCGTGTTTATACAGTTCGGATCCCAGATATTATATGACGAGTTTATACATGTATGGGTTTTCTAATCTAATTTTGTTATTAATTTGGATATTAATGCTTAAAAAACTAATTTGATGTGAAACCGATTTTAATTAATTGATATAATTTTGTAGCTTATTATATACAAAAACATTAGTAAGAAAATGAATTGATTGCTTGAAATCATTTTAAAAATCGAATGCATATATTGTATGCTTGTTGGTTTTGTATGTAAATTCATTTGGTTACTGTATACATATTTTAAATTTTGTTTTACTTAAAAATTCATGAGCGGATTTTCATGCAAAATCATAAACCTATTTTAAATCATTCTCAAGTTAAAGCTGGCCTTCTATATGCTAACTTTAAGTGTTAAAACATATAAAACTACACATTTTATAAACTTATACTGTTTTAAAATTATTTACATATGTATTTGTATATGTATGTTATCTCAACCTAAAGTTTAAGGAACTTGTGTGTAAATTCATAAATTTAGTTTTAAATCCTTCTTAAGTTAAAAGCGGATTTAATTATTAATTCTAGAATTAAAAACATATAAAATAGAAATTTAATTTAAACGTATATACGTGTGTGCACTTATTATTATATACGTATATACAATAGTTATCTTATATAATTTAAAAAATGCTACGGACAATAAAGGCATATATAAAGAAACAAATTTCTACTTACGGTATTTTAAATATCACTAATAAAATATCGATTAACTCTAAATAATTAGTTAACCTTAATCATCACTGTTAAAATGATTAATTAATTTTAAACAACATTAATAAAATGATTAATTAGTTCTAAACGAATCAATGATTAATTAATTTTAAATATCATTTTTAAAATGATTAATTAACTTTAAACACATCATTATTTAAATAACTAATTAACTTTGCAAAAACCTAAGCACAATATTTAACCCAAATATTTCAAAAAGGATGATATTTTCAAAAAAAGTACCAATATAGTTATAGTCGCTATACGAACACTTCCACAAAAACTTTCATATGTCATTTACTCATCCAGGCATCTTATAACATAAGTATAGACCTACATACAAAAGGTATATAACATTTATATAACATAGAGAGAGAGAGAGCATCACTTATAAACGATTGTTCAAACTTTTCAATTGATCTCAAATCACTAACTAATTACCAAAGATGTCGCCTGCGTAAAATGGGAATCAAATCAAACCATCCTTACTTTCCACACATGTAAAAACAAGTAATTAACATATATTATCACAACAGTAATAAAGTTTAAAACTTTCCCTTGAAAATGAGTTTTACTCACCAAAACTTCACACAAATGCAAATCAAAGCTTCCATACCCTAGCACTAACACCAAGATCCACTTTCGTTTATGAATATTTGATTTTTATAGGCTTCGAGGGATAATACAGTTCGGCCTAGGCATATATATGCTTGTCCATGCATTTGAGAGGAAGGTTTGGGCTTGTTTTTGAATGCTAAGAGAAGTAGAGAGGAAAAGAAAGTACTTCAACTAAGTTTTAAAGTGAAAAATATGAATTTTTTTAAACTCGGTGTTTTATGGAAACCATTGACAAGAAAAGGAACTTAGAAAAAAAAGAAAAAAAAAGTTTGGAAATGAATGAAAATGAGGTGGAATGAAAATTGAAAAAGAAAAAACTGATTTATATAAATTGGAATAAGTAAATTACCCTTAGTCCTTTTACCCTCCATAATTTTTTTGCCTCATTATCCCCTCTACCTTGCTTCACATGCTACCATCACCTCCCTCCTTCAATCCATCACATGTTGACTTTTTTGATGATGTGAAGTTATCTTTTACATTTCTTTTTTTTTTACTAAAAAGAAAAGTCAAACTTATCTTTTTACCTTAAGTAAATTATTTAAACCTATTATCTCTAGCCATAACATATGTTATTATATAAGTATATGCACATATATACTCTAATGTACATAATGTTTTCCAATAACTTTTAAATGATGTAAAGTTGAAAATTCAAAAAACGATTTCCGATCAAATTTTCGATTTTTCAATGAACTATTTAATTTTGTAAACCAAATTTTAAAATGATTTTACCATCATTATTTATTACTAAAATAGGTTTATTTAAGATATAAATCCATTATTTAAATATTTAAAAATATATTAAATATTCTAATTTTAAAGTGATTAAATTACGGATCGTTACATCCTTTCCTCTTAAAGGAAATTTCGTCCCTGAAATTAATTATACACGACAAGGATCTCAAAAAAAACCAAAATGATATCATTCAACAAACATGTATAAAGAAACTGACTCCACCACAACCGATGAGTGCGCTAAGAAGGTACAACAAAGATCAAACAACTACGACAACAACTCGAAAAAGAATCCCTTATATAGTCCCCAGTTTTCCAAGTATAATCCCTAACATCCCTGCTCCACTGAACCTTAACAAAATTCACATCCTTCGTCCTCAATTGCTTTATATCTCGAGTGATGATACGAATAGGCCGCTTAAGAATAGTTAAGTTTGGCTGAACTTCCAAATCAACTTTTTGTGACGTTTCCACTATCATCGAAGGGTCGTGTACGTACTTGCATAAATAAGATACGTGAAATACATTGTGCACATTTGGCAGTCTATTCGAAAACTTCACTCTATACACAAGTCTGCCAATCTGGTCCAACATGGGAAAAGGGCCAATAAATTGAGAGGCTAGCTTCCCTGATTTCTCAAACCTCATAACACTTCTAATAGTGAGACCACCACTAACACCAAATCTTCAACTGAGAACTCAAGATCTCTACGCCTTCGATCCGCATAACATTTCTACAGATCCTACGCTTTCTTTATCTTCCTTCTAATATGAACTACCTTTTCACTGGCTTCTAAGATCAAGTCGGGCCCAAGAACAATTTTACACCAAATTCAACCCAACATAAAGGAGAACGATATGGACGACCATATAGAGCTTCGAAAGGGGCCATCCCAATGCTTGCATGATGGCCGTTGTTGTAAGTGAATTTGATTAAGGGTAAATGATCATATCAAGAATATCTAAAGTCGAATGCAAGCTCATAACAAATCTTCCAAGATCCGTTCACTCTCTCTGTTTGCCCATATGTTTGGGGATGGTAAGCTGTACTCGGACTCAACTCGGTTCCTAAGGTAGTTTGTAGTCCCTTCCAGAACTTGCTAGTGAATATCGGGTCTTGGTCACTTACAATACTACAAGGAATACCATGGAGCCTCTCAATCTCCTTCACATACAAATTAGCTAGACATTCAACAATCCTTGTCAGCTTAATAGGAGTGAAATGAGCAATCTTGGTTAGCCGATCGACTATAAACCAAATGTCTTTGTTCCCTATTCTTGACCTAGGAAGCCCATCAATAAAGTTCATGGAGATCTACTCCCACTTCCACTTCGGGATCTCAAGTGGCTGAAGTAGTCCAGCTGACTTCTGGTGGTCACTCTTAATCTGTTGGCAGTTTGCATAGTAGCTTACGAAGATCAAAAAATCTCACTTCATTCTCTTCCACCAGAATACCCTCTTCATATCTTTGAACATAATTGTAACATCCCGCCTTCTGAGGCCCAAAACTAACCGCTACTGATGCTGTAGTTATATGTAGTTGTTTTCTTTGGCGACCGAATGCGGCATAGTTAATATCGATACATTGGAACAAATAAATACGAAAATTTTTAAACTTCCAATAAATAGAACTTCCCATTTCATGAAAATTACAATTTAAAATTTAATTATATAATCCCAGATGTTAACCACAATCAAATCACATATACATGTACAAAATACGATAAGAGCGACATATGAAGACGTCCCGTTATGATGATCAGAGAATTAACAAATTTGAACTTTATAGTTCTTACTACATCATAGCAGAAAACACTTCATACATCCTTGGTATTCGTGTGCCTTTAACCAAGCATCTGAAAGACGAGTTTTCATGGGGTAAAATAAATAATAGAATAGAGCAAAAAATCTCACAATGAAACGGTTACATATAATACAACAATAATATAGTACATAAGGTTACTCCTTAACATGAAGTTATCAGAGTTACATAAAAATACTACTACTATCAGCCTAGGCAGTTATACATCATGCCTTTACAGTGATACAAATACACGTATATAATTAAACATAACATAACAATAGAAATAGACAACTAGATTGATAAGAAGCCATCTTCTCGTCCATCATCTTCAAAATAGTCCAAAGAAACCCGCTACTCTCGAACCACTCAAATATAATTAAGTACCTAAGAGTTTATGAAAACAAACAACTTGGGTCAGACAATAAGTCTGGTATGAGTAAATCTCTAAACAAAGGGTGGAAATAAACAACAACATGTGAGACCACGCCGATAAATGCAGAATGGGTTTCCCCTCATAATAACAATGTCCAACCATAAGCAATGGATATAAATGATTAATCTCGAGGTTTGCATGTCACTTCTCAATACAATTAAGAAAGAATTAAGTTTAATGGTTTTGAATCAAAGGCAAGGAAAGGGAAATTTTCTAACAAATGACTAGGAGGGTGCACACCCTACCGAAAGTATACTTCTAGAAAATATAACTAAGAGAGTCATATAATGTAGAACCCTCTCGAGAACTCCAAGTCAGACCCCACCAACCTTACCAAGAATCCGAGTATTTCACATCTCAGTGCTTATATATTCGAAATCAATATAGAGTGGATGAGATAATACCCTAATGGGAGCAACTCCATATAGCTTGGACCGTACTCGCGCTTTGATTTTAGTCATCTTCAACAAAGGATTCAATGCTCAAATGACCAACAGATTTTCTTAAATTTACGATACACACAGACGAAAGCTGAATCTATAATCAATAAATCAACTATTGAGAATAATCAAAATGACTGTATATAGATATTCAATCTCAAATGAAGTCAAGCAAGTGAAGCTGGTATTACCTCCAGGCATTGCCTTGGAAACATTTTTAACTTTCGAGATAGGGACGATATACCTCGACATTTAGTGCTATGAGTAAGACTAAATCCTTCCATATAAGCAATATCGAATCATGAAAATTAAATTTCTTATCCTTTTCATGACTCAATAAAACTCTTAACTTCTAAAAGCAAACTTGTGATGGGATTCACATTGCAAACATTAACTTTAAACAAACCCATAAAAAATGATTTACTAACTTTAAACATGTTTAATTTCATCAATATCATTATTTAAAATGATTACTAAATTTTAAGCATGATTAATCACTTCTAACATTATTATTTGAAACGATTAATTCACTTTAATCATCATTATTGGTACGATTAACCAGCTTTAAAACACCATTATTAAAATGATTAAAGGATGATTAATCGGCTTTAAAACACCAATATTATAATAATTAATTAACCTTAAAACATCATTATTAGAATGATTGGCTAACCTTAAAACATCATTATCAAAGTGATTAATTAATCTTAAAATATCACTAATAAAATGATTAATTACCTTTAATACTTCATTATTTAAATGATTAATTAACCTTGAACATCATTAGTTAAAATTATTAACTAATTTTAAACATCATTAATAACATGATTAATTAATCTTAAACACATCATTATTTAAATAATTAGTTAATCTTAATGATCATTATTTAGAATGATTAATTAATTTTAGTTATCATTTTTAAAATGATTGATTAACTTTAAACAAATCATTATTTAAATTATTATTTAAACCCAATCACAAGATTTAACCAAAAGATTTCAAAAGAGATTATTTTTTTAAAGTGTCGATATAGCAAATATTTCCATAAATTTCATATATCATTTACTCATGCAAGTATCTTCTAACATAAGCATAGACATACATATAAAGGTAAATAACATTTATATAACATATAGGGAGCATCACTTATGAATGGTTATTCAAACTTTTCAACTAATCTCAAATTATTAATTAATTACCAAAGATATCATGTGCTTAAATGGGAACCAAACCAAACCATCCTTACTTTCCACACATGTAAAAACAGGTAATTAACGTATGTTATCACAACAATAATAAAGTTTAAAACTTACTCTTGAAAAATGAGTTTCACTCACCAAAATTCCGCACAAATGCAAATCATAGCATCCACACCCTAGCACTAATACCCGGATCCACTTTCCTTTACAAAGATATGATTTTTATGGGGTTGGAGGGGATAAATGGTTTGGCCTAAGCATATCTAGGCTCGGCCATGTCTTTAAGAGGAATGTTTGTACTTGTTTTTGAATGCTCAAAGAAGTAGAGATCGAAAGAAAGTATTTTAACTAGGTTTTAAGGGTTTTAAAGTGCAAAGAAATATATTTTTTTCAACTTGGAATTTTATGGAAGTCGTGTACAAGAAAAGGAGCTTGTGAAAAAAAGAAACAAATGAATGAAAATGAGGTGAAATGAAAATTAAAAAGGATAAATTCGATTTTATATAAAATGGAATAGGTAAATTACCATTTTGCCATAAGTCCTTTTACCCTTCGTATTTTTGCCACATCATCTCCTCTACCTTACTTTACACATCACCATCACCTCCCTCCTTCATTCCATCACATTTTTGCTTTTTTGATGATGTGAAGTTACCTTTTACATTTCTTTCTAAAAAAAGAAAAGTCAAACTTATTCTTTTTACCTTAAGTAAAATTATTTAAACATGTTTATCTCTAAACATAACATATATTATTATATATAAGTATATTTACATATATACTTCAATGTACACAACGTTTTTTGACAACTTTTAAATGATGAAGTGTCGAAAATTCGAAAAATGATTTTCGTCACATTTTTAATTTTTCTAAGAACTACTTATTTTTGTAAACCAAAATTTAAAATGATTTTACCGTCATTAGTTATTAATAAAAAGAGGTTTATATGAGTTATAAAATCCATTATTTAAATATTTAAAAATTTATTGAATATTCAAATTTTAAAGTGATTAAATTATAGGTCGTTACATACACATTGACTAAGTACCTTGTTTACATGCTGCAGTTGCACTATACACCTATGGGTGTATTTGATATGCTTATTATAATATAATTAGTTGATTAAATGAAACTCATTTTATAAAATTGAATAATATAAGATTTTTTTTAAAACAATATTAAATTAGATCTAATAAACCTTTTAGAATTCGTAGGCCCAATAGATCCAAAACTGGATTTTTATTTTGAAATTTACCTATTTCACCCACTTCGACCTTGTCTGGTTCCTTCAATATGTGTATGTGTGATTATGCTTTTTGTCGATCACTTATGCGATGATCCTATATTTTATCTCCATCTTTACCTAATTATGTAACCATCAAACTTGTTGATGGTTTTGGTATCTATTTCAATAAAATAATGAGTGCTCTCCACAAATTAAGGATCACTTTTTCATAAAAAATAATATTAATCTTGACTTTAGAATCATAAGTACAACTATAGCAAACGGTTTATTCTATGTACAGTAGACTACTTTATGATATATTCCAAAAAATATTTAAAATATAATTTAATAATAAGTATATTAAACTGGAAAAATTAAGAAACCAATAAAATCAAAGTTTGAAGAAGTGAGAAACTAATGTGCAACTTTTATTGTTGCTTCATTTTTAATTATAAAAAAAAATTGTTTTATACCATTTGAAATACAGAAAGTGGAATTATATTAGAAGATTAAAGGGTTAAATAAATAAAAGCATTTGAGTATTTTTATTGTAATTAAATTTATATAGTCAAAGTGACTAGAAAATTTACACTAAAAAGGTTTATTTTTCTAGAGCTCCTTGATAAACTTACCGCGATTGGATGGTGCTTTAGACAAAGGACGGACTAAAGCATTAAAGTAAAACGAAGCATCAAAATTGTAAAGTATCGCCTAAATTGTACTCCGTTCACCTTAACGGTGATCATACGGTGTAGGTTGAATATGTGGATTTATAGAAACTTATCGTAATTTTGGCGACACTAATAGAATGATACATAAGTAGATGTTGGGTTAAAATTATAAAAGTGGAAATTAGGGCAACATCTATATTTTGAAACTAAATGTAAATCTGCCCCCTCTCGAATACTTATAAATAACCAACCATTATTTTCAATTAAATATTGTTTTTTTCTGGGTTTATCCACGACTTCAATTTCCACGACTTCAATTAAATTAGGGCATCAAAAGGTTTATTTAAGGAAGAATAAAAGAAATAAACCTTTTAATCTAAAATTTGCAGTTTTTTCCATAAATATGTATTTTAAAGTATCAAGTATATGTGTGTGTGTGTATATATATATATATATATATATATTGTAAACTTTTATGTAAATATTTGCACTTCGTTTATTACAAGTTTTTTTAAAGGTTTTCCAAAAGTTGGGTCGAAACTACTTTTTTGATTTGGATGTTTATTTTAACAACAACAACAGAGCTAGTATTCCCAAACAAGTTCGGGTCGGTTAGAGATGGAACCCGAAACTAAATGACAAAAAATTAATTTAAAGGTTATAACAATAACAATAAAAATAACAATAATAATAGCAATAGCAATAATAAAATTAAGTCAAATAGGTGAACTAATAATAATAGTAACTAAGTAAAATAAAGATAGAAATACATATGTATGTCAAAATAAATAAATAAATAAAACAATAAAAAAACAAAAACAAAAATGATGATAACAGTACAAATAGTAATAAGTGTAACATCTCGCTTTTTTGTATGCTTTAAATCGATGATAACCCACCCACACACGTCAGACTCAAACCATACAGAAGGATGGATTGTTATTGGGGTGAATAAGAAAAAGCAGGGAAAGAAGAAAAACAAAACAGAATCTTGTAGCGGAACGACAAAATATAATAATCAAATAACAGTTCATGAAGTTGTTTTACAAAAATATTTGATTTTACTTATACCATACATATCAGAGTTACACATATCAGAAAATAATAAATAACAATCCAGCGGAACAATGTGATGCAGCGGAATATAATAAATAATAGCAATAAAAATCTTCGTCTTCGTCCTCCAGAGATAAAGTCTTCGAATCCAGAAATGCCCAGATTGACCCGAGCGAATTGAAAAGACAAAACACTCGAGTCAGAACTAAAAGATCTTATGTAAATTAAATCAACGGTAAAATATGAGCGGAACGGCGTCAGAGGTTTACGGGATTTGACATCTCCTATCCAGTGCCAACCATGAGTGCAGTAACTTAAGAGATGCTCGAGGTTTACATCTCCTAAGGATCCGTTAAACCATTTACTATGTAGTAAAATTTCGCTATTATAATAATGTCTATAGTAAAATAAACTTACTTTTAAATAGCGTTAAGGAGTTACCCGATCTCCCCCTTAACACAATAATAGTCGCAGTAGCACATCCAGTATCAGCGCATCTCCAGATCGGGAGACTACCCTAAATACTCCACGGGCAACGGGAGAAAACCAAACTCGTACAAGGCGCGCTAGGGTAGGTGACACGGCACACAAGGCAATGCCAGGGTAGATATACCAATTACGCACACGGGCTGGTGGTGACGCATAGCGAGCAGCTACCGCCCACCTCGAGCCACACCCCTAAAAAATCAAAAGTCAAAAGTGGCCACCAAATCAATCTCAAAGCCAGAATATAATATCGAAGGAGTGTGTCCGATAAGAGGGGCTACCTCACTGGCCCAAGATCGCTCCTATTTTAGCCACCTTAAGCAACCTCATGGGAGTCGGGTCCATGTATATACCTCATAGGAACGCCGTCACCATTCTACTTCATTTTGGAATCTCCATCGCATACACAGTTGTTAAAGTGGTTTTCGGAGTTGGAGGAGAGTATGACAACTTCTATTCCCGGTCTCTTTAACAACCAAACGTTACTATAACACTGCGGTCATTTCAAAATAGTTTATACTTTAAAACCAAATATCATTTCCATTTCAAAACCAAATACGATGTCCTTCCATTCCAAAACCAGTAAAATATGATATCGTTTCCATTTCAAAACCACATCAATAATATTATTATTTCCCTTAAAAACCAAATCAATAATATGTCATTTCATTTCAAACCATATCAATAATATATCATTTTCATTTCAAAACCACATTAATATTATATCATTTAAATAAGTCCAAACTTTCAAATTACTGAATATTTCCTTCAATTCCTTTAAACTTGAAATATTCCCTCTTTACATCATCTTAAACCAAAACCTTGTTATATAGTCAGATTCTTACATCCATAATTTCAATAAGTTCCAAATCAATATATTTAAAGACAAATCTTAATTAAATGCAATTTCAAGTAAATTCATTTCAAAAAATCATGTTATTTCAAAGTTCTAACACTCCGAAACAAAACACTTTAAACCATAATACTTTGAAATTCATAACTTCGAAACACTTCAATTTCGATAAAACATTTCAATTTAGATATATTTCAAGGCTTTAAATATTCCATAATTTCAAACTAAATCTGATAATTTCATATATTTAATTCAGTTTACCATTATTTAGTTTTGAAATATTTATTTAATGAATTTGATATTATTTAAATAAAATTCAAACTTTAAATATTCATTAATCACCTTAAACCATCATCAAGTTATAAAATCATGCCTTTTAAAATCCCAAATTCAATAAGTTCCGGATTGCATTAATTAAATAACATTCTTAATTAAAAACAATTTTAACCAATTCCAAATCCATCTTCTCAACCTTAATTTATAAATATCATTATACACACACACACACACATATATAATTTAAATAAATACTTGCCCGTATTATATTTTAATAAAATCAACTTTATTATTACTCTCATTATACAATGAACAAAATTGTACATAGCTTAAATTTAAGAATTTAAATATATATAAAAAAATAATTATATAATATCAAAAATCAATATTTATATAAACCCATATATTCTTTCCAAAAATATTTTTATATATAGACCACGGTGTCTGTATATAATTTTCTATCCTATGGTCAAGTGATACGGATATTTATCATTTCAATCCGTAATTTAGAATATAAATACGGTTATATATCATTTCAAACCGCCATCCCGAGTGGAATACAAATCCATATAACTTGTAGTTTATAATAATATAAAATACAACATCCATTCATCCAATATCAATCATCAAACATTTATCACAATCATCATCCAATTCAATCAATAACATCAATATAGAATAGATAATAAAACAACAAGTATTTACTGGCAGTTTATATTCAATAATAAATTAAATAACAATTTAACTGGCAGTATATATGCAATAATAAATTAAATAACAATTTAATTGGCAGTTTATATACAATAATAAATTAAATAACAATTTAACTCAATAAATTCAATTTAACTGAGATGATGATTAAAAATATGCCAAACAGTCATAAATAAATTTCTAATCGTGTAGAAATTTAATTTAACACGCATAAGAAATTTTAGAAGTTGTGAGTGGGTTAAAACACTCACCTTTTGAATTTAAACTGAATTTAAATACAATTCAAACCCAAAATTTGAACGATCTCAGAATTCGTCCAAATCTGCATCAAAATGTCTGAAATTTCGATACAAACCTAGCGGAGTAAACCGTGCTTGAAACGGACCTCGTATGCGAAAGTTATTGCAATTAGAACATTCAAAATAAAATTTTAAATAAAATAATTAAATAAAAAGATGAAAACACGCCACCATATCTCTCAGCAAAAACCGAGCCTGTTTGAACCCATGAACACGCCTTTAGCTTTACGATGACTATCGCCACTCCCGCCAATGGGCCGCCAATGACCAAGCTACCACCACCAACGAGTCCTATAACTCCGGCCGCACCTCCTTCATGAGTCGCGCTCGCCCCAAGCCACTAGCCGCCGGCCGATAAAACCACATTTCGAACCCTAATCGCCTAATTTCGACCACCCTAGGCGCTTTCAGTCAGCAACCAACCAACAATCAACTCCCCCCGACGAGCTCTTCGATACCTACCTTCAATTTTTCCGATTGCATCTTAAATCGAAAATCCCCAATTCTTGCTTAGGGTTTTGAAATTTCGTGGCTTTGACCATGCTTTCTGGTTGACTCGAGCGTCGATTGCCGAAACAGACAACAGATGCAGATTCGCATCATTGAAATCTTCGATATATATATTTCTCGAATTTTTTTTGAGGAGGTTAAATTTTTGAAATTGAATTTGATTTTGAAATTGAAATTGAATTTGATTTTGAAATTGAATTTGATTTTGAAATTGCAATTAGAATTAGGGTTTTTCTGCCATTGAAATGAAGAAGAGGAGCAATTGGAATTGTACATACAGAAAAATGAACATAAGAAATAAGCTAGGGTTTATAACGAGGTATATGTAAAAAAAAGGTAAAAATAATTTGATGGACATGATTGGTTTGGAAAAAAAAAAATAACGACCCGAAAAGCCCGTTTCGACTCCGGAATGAAATTGGGTCAACGCATATATCAAAATAGATGTTTTAAAATATTTTAAAATCAATGGAATAGGTTTCAAATCCAAATTTCATCGTATGAAGAACTTATGCTAAAATCAAGTTATTTCAAATTGATTTCAATTTAATTGATTTCTGGGTGTTTCGAGTCCGTACGATCAAACAACAAGTCTGGTCATTATGAAACTTGAAATCCTACAATAATTCATTGTTAAGAATCCGATGAAACTGGTTTCGTCGAAATCCGAGTCAGTGGCCAAAATGACTATTTTCCAGTTTACTAAATAAATAAATTATTAATTAATTAAATCACTTTTTCAATTCTGATCCTATAATTAAAAAAATTATCATTTTTGATTTCTTAAACCCTCACAATAATTTAAATAAGTTCAAATATCCAATTTAAGTTAATTAATTTACCCATCACCGCATTAAATTTTAATTTTAAATAAATTCACTAATTATGAATTGAAATTCCAATAAATCCATTTATTTGATTTTTAAACCTTGTTAGTCGATCCATTATCACCAAATAGATACAATTAACATTGGTTCATGGTTTATTACATTAATATTGTCAAATTTCATCTTAATCCCCATTAACGTAATATTTAAATATTTCATTTCAACTATTTGCGATTAATCCAATAACTAAAATTTTAAATTCCAATAAACAAATAAATCTTGATTTCCATTCTTTAAATCAACCAATTATCATATTATAAATGGGATTTGACATTATTTTCAAATATTATCTTAATTTACCTTAACATAATATTTAATTACATTTATTGAATTTTATTTCCCAATTTACTAAATACAATCAATTATAACCTTATAATTGTTTCAGTTAATTGGGATTGCACTAATTATTATCAACTTGCATTAACATTATTCCCTTTATTTTAGTAATTTCATTATTAAATTACAGATTTTTTTTATTTTCTTTCCGAATTAAATTACCAAAACTTATTAAATTAACAAAATTTAATTATCGAAAATTACGGGTCATTACACTCTCCCCCACTCAAAAGTTTTTGTCCTCGAAAAGGAAAAGAAGGGGAACAGAAAGAATTAAGTAGCCAACACATCTTATTCAAAATATTAATTTTATAAACAAATAAATTTACAAAGTTTGATAATTCAAATAAAATATATCAATTTATAACCATTAAATATTTTTATACTTAAAGTAATAAAGTTTGGAAACATTGTTCAAAAAATTTCTAACTCCAAAATTTACGAAAAATTTCAGTAGAGTCTCCTTTGTGCGGGAAGGCTCAGAAGAATATATAATATCAAATATAACAATACACAACATATATTTTCCAAAATAATATATATCCCAACACGGGAAAAACAATATAATAACGTTATAAACTGTAATCCGAAAACGTACCTATTTGTCGGGCAATTAACGCTTAATTATGAAACCAAAAGCCGTAGCAAGTGCTTCTATAACCTGTATTTCACTTATATAATCCAAAGAGTTAACCGTTATATAAAATGAAATATTTAAAGTTGTTTCAATCACTAATGAACAATCAATATAAACACCCATCACTTGCAACCAACATACTTATATAATTAACACAAATCAAGTATCCATTCACATCAAACAAAACAAATAGTTGTTCGGATTTAAAACTTTAAATTGTACGGAATGGAAAATAAACTACTAAGTGCACCATTTACTCAACAGTCTTAGATGAAACAAAATAGATTATCCATACATCCAAACAATTTTAAAGTATGCTTGCCCAAACAACCATAAACCAAACAAACAACAATTTCAAACAATATATCAAGTTCATTCTTATTAATTTCATTTCATACATTTGTTGTTTGATTTCTTTTTCATTCATATAATGATTTATCTTTTTAATTTACATTTATTTCATGCAAATTTTCATTTCCATCCACTCATTCAGTGTTTATTTCATTTACTTTCATTTATTACTTGCAATTATTCATTTACATTTATTCAGGTCGTGTCAATTTCTTTTTATTCCATTATATTTATTCATTCATTATTGCATAACTTCATTTATTTACATTCATTTGTTTATAGTATTTATGTTTAATTAAATTTCTTAGCATATCAATTCATCTACTTAAGTTTTTAATTACTTTCTTATAATACTTACTTTCTATCACAATTTATTATAGTAATATTTCAATTATAACATAAGTTTATAACAACTACAACATCAAATTCTTAAGTATTAAAGAATTTCATTGAATACTTTCATTATTTCAAATTTTTACTTGTATAATATCCTATTACATTTCCTTATTAAACATTATGACTTTTAATATTCGGTAAGTTATATATGTGCCTTTAAGAGTTATACAAGTTTTTCTCATTTCTTTTAACTAATTTAATGTTCAATAATCATATCCTTTTGTTGATTACAATTTCAACTTTCTTGAAATTTCATTTATAACCTAGCATTTAATCTCTTATTTTAATTAGAGGTCCCAATTATTAATTAGTTACAACCCATTCACTAAAATAATTGAAACTATTAATTAACGAAACTTAAGAACTAAATATCGGGTTTAATTTTAAATCATTTTAAAATAATAGATAAATATATACTTACAACTTATATATATCCAATTATATTTTTAAAAAAATTAAAATTTATATTTGTTTATCAAAATAATTCTGCAATGAAACTACTACAGTGGTCTTCCCACTTAGAAACTCGAAAATGAATGTCGATGATGCGTGCACTCATCACCAAAATTATTTTCCAGTGACCGAGAGGGGAGTACGTAACTTATTTCTTTTCAAAATTTCTTTAAAGCAATTTTTTCAAATCATATTGAATATCAGAAAATACTTTTAAATAATATTATTGTTATATTCCAAATCATTTGAAAGAGATTTTCAAAACTCTGGAACTTAAGTTCTAAATTTTCAATTTTCATTTTTTTGTAAATTTTATTTCTCAATCAATATATTACAACCAAATATAACCTTTATAAAAATTTATTTCTTTATTTCTTTATATACAAAAAATATAATAGGTAAAATTATTTCATTCACCTATATTCAAAACAAATTTTGTGTCAGCCTGTCCTATTAAGTGTTTAGAAATCCCTATTGACGTCATAGAGTCTTATGCACCAACCAGAATTTATAAATACAAAATGGAACAAATCAACACAATATCAAAAGATTTTTTATAACACTAACAAATATGCTCTCTCATATATATACACTCAGCGACTCATCATAGGGTATTACTACCCGATTAGTAAAGTGTCAGACCCCACAAAGCTAAGGTTTATCTCTAAACCAAAGCTCTGATACCATGTGTAACATCCCGCCTTTTATACGCTTTAAATCAACGATAACCCACACGTGTCAGACTCAAACCATACAAAAGGGCGGATTATTATTGGGGTGAATAAGAAAAAGCATGGAAAGAAGATAAGCAAAACAGAATCTTGCAGCGGAACGCCAAAATATAATAATCAAATAACAGTTCATGAAGCTGTTTGACAAAAATATTTGATTATACTTATATCATACATATCAGAGTTATACATTCCAGAGAATAATAAATAACAATGCAGTGGAACAATGTGATGCAGTAGAATATAATAAATAATAGTAATACAAATCTTCGTCTTCGTCCTCCAAAGATAAAGTCTTCAAATCCTGAAATGCTTAAACTGACCCGAGCGAATTGAAAAGACAAAACACTCGAGTCGGGACTAAAAGGTCTTATGTAAGTTAAATCAACGGTAAAATATGAGTGGAACGGCATCAGAGATGTTTACGGGATTTGACATCTCCTATCCAGTGTCAACCGTGAGTGCAGTAACTTAAGAGATGCTCGGGATTTACATCTCCTAAGAATCCGTTAAACTATTTACTATGTAGTAATATTTCACTATTATAATAATTTCTATAGTAAAATAAACTTACTTTTAAATAGCGTTAAGGAGTTACCCAATCTCCCCTTTAAGACAATAATAGTCCCAGTAGTCCATCCAGTATCAACGCATCTCTAGATCGGGAGTCTACCCTAAATACTCCACGGGCTACGGGAGAAAACCAAACTCGTACAAGGCGTGCTAGGGCAGGTGACACGACACACAAGGCAATGCCAGGGTAGATATGCCAATTACACACACGGGCTGGTGGTGACGCATAGCGCGCAGCTACCGCCCACCTCGAGTCACACCCCCAAAAAATCAAAAGTCAAAAGTGGCCACCAAATCAATCTCAAAGTCAGAATATAATATCGAAGGAGTGTGTCCGATAAGAGGGGCTACCTCACTGGCCCGAGATCGCTCCTGTTTTAGCCACCTTAAGCCAGCTCACAGGAGTCGGGTCCAAGTATATACCTCAAAGGAACGCCGTCGCCATCCTACTTTGTTCTGGAATCTCCACCGCGTAAACGGTTGTTAAAGTGGTTTTCAGAGTTGGCAAAGAGTATGACAACTTCCGATCCCGGTCTTTTTAACAACCAATTGTTATTATAACACCGCGGTCATTTCAAAATAGTTTATACTTTAAAACTAAATATCATTTCCATTTCAAAACCAAATACGATGTCCTTCCATTTCAAAACCAATAAAATATGATATCGTTTCCATTTCAAAACCACATCAAAAATATATTATTTCCCTTAAAAACCAAATCAATAATATGTCATTTCATTCAAAACCACATTAATATTATATCATTTAAATAAATCCAAACTTTCAAATTACTAAATATTTTCTTCAATTCCTTTAAACTAGAGATATTCCCTCTTTACATCATCTTAAACCAAAACTATATTATAAAGTGAAGTGACCCACTACTCTTAGCATCAATTTTAGTAATATTTAGTTGAGTTTTTTTTATAAGACAATGGATCACCTCTCTTAATTTATTTCCCAAGATCCAGAATTTACCAATATAAAAATATCAGTATTTAAATCAAATCATACCATTTATATATGTGAAGATATATAAATGATTCTTCGCTTATCAGAGTAGTTAAAGTAGCAAAGAATTTTAATCACACAATATTTCCCATTGTTGAGAAGTCTGTGTCACATAGCTTTTTCTACATTTTAACTATTTGTATATTATTATTTTTTAACTCAAGCATGATTAGTATATAATTCAGATATTACTTCTTATTATTTTCTTGTTCTATTTCCCAGCTTGTTTTATAGCCCAGATTATTTGATTCCTGGATTGGCAATCCCATGCATTTAATCTTTGGGATTTAGGGATTTAATACTTGTTGTTTTTTTTTTGATTAATTAATGGATGTTTGAAACAACTCTTGCATATTTGTTTGGCCTGGGATTCTCATTATAACACTGCAATTTTATGTCAGATAAAATACTTATGATCTGATTTATGAAGTATGTAATGATCATATGAATAAATAGTGGCAAACTAGATTAAAAGGTCAAACAGATAAAACAGTATAAGTAAACAGATTGCAAACTCAGACTAACATACAAAAATGAAGGTTTATCATATACATGAAGACAGAATGATCAAAGCAATGTTAAAATCAGACTAATGCAAAACTTTGAGATGAACCTGTAATGAAATCAACGGATGTTCTCTAGATATATGACAAAGGATAGTGAGCAATATGTTGTGGAGTAATGGACATACTTATTACCAACAAGACTGAATGATACTTTAAACTAGAACGGGTTTGTCTATGACCAAACACAACCAGATTTGGATCAAGTATCTAGATAATAGGGTTTTGTTAAGTATAGTTACAGTGAAGCCTACAAGTACCAAACATGCATATGAACTATGTTACACAAAACAATGCAACTTTCTGCTGAAGAAAAATTCCAATGCCCAAATAGGATTACAAGCTAAGTCTTCAAGCTTGACATGTGCATATATCAATTACAAGACATGTTTAAGCCCTGTTGGTTAACCAAGACCATATCCCACCAACTCATATAAAACCTTGGCACATATTTATTCAAGTATGACTTGAACATTATAACAAAAACAGCACAAATATGTCAAGGGAAACATATCCACATATCAAATTATATGGCATGTTCTGATTCATTCTATTCCATCAGATTTTTACTTCATAATTCATTACTTTAAATCCATAACTCACAGGCACATCTGTTGCTTAAATCAATAGCTCAAAGACACATATAATACTTAAGACTTTACACGTTCTTTTTCAAGTAAACCCAACAAGCATAAAGTCTGAGAAACACATAAGACACAATAAAGTTTTGCCTAACTTATTTATTACAATGTTTCTTCCACTTTTCTTAAACATTTTAAATTCAAGTAGTTCTTCAAATTCCCATGCAAGCAAGCTACTCATGCATCTTTTCCTGCAACAATATTTTGAGCTGCCTCAATAAAAATGAGACACCCCAAATTTTGCAAAGGCAACAAATGGGGTCAGAAACAAATTCTGAAATCAAGTATTAAAATAACTTGTAAAATCTTAAAACTGTGCAAAGGGCTGATATGTTTGATACTATTCAATTTCATATTAAAACCTGAGTATATGCATATTTAAACTTATCTAACAAACATACATCCAAACATTCATCCCTACTCTTCATTCAGTCATACATACACATGCTCCTATGGATTAACTTCCTAAATTCCATAGCTCAATTTCTCAATCTCATTTTTAAATTTTATTTGGTCTAATCTCTTACCATTGAACACAAAGTGTGCATTGCAGAGGGACTCAATTCTGTTAACCCTTGCACAGAGGCCTACAGGACTTAAATAAGTCATGCACATACCCATCATCCACCTGATGATGAATAGATCAAGGCACTACTCCTAAATTATTTTTATAATTTAGAGACCATGGTTATTTATTTTCTGAGGAATTTTTCTTTTTTTTTAATTCCAGAGGTGCTTATGTTCCTGCCTTCATTATATAAATCAAAAATTATTAAACTCACTCATAGATTATATCCAGCCATACAAAACCTTCATACCAAATTACACATCTTATTTCAAAGTATTTTTGCTTAATCATATTTTCTAAAACCTGCTCATATATTTATTTCCAGGAATTTTTCCATTGCTTGCTTAAACCTGATGAAATCATATGAAATACTACATTTATTTTACTGTGAACATAGGATATGGTTTTTGAGAAAAACCCATAAAAACACATTGGCTTGTGATCTGAACAAATCAGCACATATTTGTAATATTGCATTGTTCATATCATTTTTAATATAAACTAGGCATAAGCATGAATCTCATTATTCACACTGCCTATTTTTTTTCCCATTGATACCCTATTTCTCAGTAAAACATTTAGTTCATTTCCATATACAAATAGATTATAAAGTCCATTTCTATTATCAAAGTATTTGTTAGATTAATTTTATTTCAAAAAAAAAATTGAAACCATCACAACAGATCAAAACAGATTAAAAATTTCAACCAAAAGTTCAACTAAAATACCATCTATGATCAACATATGTCCATTCAGAGGATAGAATTAAACAGAAAAACATAATGTAATTTTATATAAAATAACTTGGCTGCCCTTAACTTGGGTCTTAATGCCTCAAATCTTATAAGTGATCAATCACTCACCTTCCTCTTCTCTTCTCCGAGGATACTTAAGCTTGAAGACAGTGTGAGTTATTTCTTTCTGTATTATTTTTTTATGAAATATGTTTATGTTTTTCCCTCAGAGAAAACTACTGCTTCCCCCTTGATTTAACTAGGGTTTTAATAAAGGAAAAGCCTATTTTATCCCCACATAATTCAGAGATTTATATATATATATATATATATATATATGTTAATGGCTAAATGTGCCATTTTCCTTTGATTTCCATTTCAGGTAAAAGCAGTTGCTATACTGCTTTTTCTGTGTACATGCTATTTGCATGATTCACTCTATTTTCATGTGGCTCCTCTTCATAGTGTATTTTGTTATACCCGAATTGTTTACTCCCATTTCTCTTTATAAGTTTAATTCCTAGCTATTATTTTTAACCATTTGTTTTTCTCTTGATTTATAAAAATGTATTTATGCATAATTATTACCAAACTGGTTTCTTATGTTTTTTTTTTAATTATCATAGAATTTATTTTATCATTTTAAACCCCTCAAACTACTTATATACAGTATATATAAGATATGTGAATTTTAAAATCATTTATACTTAGTTATCTCCTTCTCAAGTTATCTCCTTCTCATGTTTATTTATTGGAAAACAATTATCCACTTACTTATTTATTTTTCACTCATCCTTAATGTTTATTTTCTTCTCATTATTATTTGTTGAAACAATTATTCTCTTACTTGCTTGTGTTACTCATTCTTGATATTTATTCTCAAACTGTTTTTATCTTTCGAATATATATTTTTTTCAATAAAAAAAAATAATTTTTATCTCAAAAAATTTTGGGCCTTCACATAAAGTCATATTCTTACATCCTTAATTTCAATAAGTTCCAAATCAATATATTTAAAGACAAATCTTAACTAAATGCAATTTCAAGTAAATTCATTTCAAAAAATCATGTTATTTCAAAGTTGTAACACTCCGAAACAAAACACTTTAAACCATAATACTTCGAAACTCATAACTTCGAAACACTTCAATTTCGATAAAACATTTCAATTTAGATATATTTCAAGGCTTTAAATATTCCATAATTTCAAACTAAATCTGATAATTTCATATATCTTAATTCAATTTACTATTATCTAGTTTTTAAATATTTAGTTAATAAATTCAATATTATTTAAATAAATCTCAAACATGAAATATTCGTTAATCACCTTAAACCATCATCGAGGTTATAAAATCATGCCTTTTAAAATCCCAAATTCAATAAGTTCCGGATTGCTTCAATTAAATAACATTCTGAATTAAAAACAATTTTAACCGATTCCAAATCAATCTTCTCAACCTTAATTTATCAATATCATTAAACCCTATATATACATATATATTAAAATATAATTTAAATAAATACTTACCCATATTATATTTTAATAAAATCAACTTTATTATTACTCTCATTATACAATGCACAATATTATACATAGCTTAAATTTAAGAATTTAACTATATATATATAAAAAAAATTATATAGTATCAAAAATCAATATTTATATAAACACATATATTTCTTTCCAAAACCATAGAAATCACTTCAAAATATTTTTATATATAGACCACGGCGTCTGTATATAATTTTCTATCATATGGTTCAAGTGATACAGATATTTATCATTTCAATCCGTAATTTAAAATATAAATACAGTTACATAATTTCAAAGCGCAATCTCGAGTGGAATAAAAATCCATACAAATTGCAGTTTATAATAATATAAAATAGAACCATTCATCCAATATCAATCATCAAACACTTATCACAATCATCATCCAATTCAATCAATAACATCAATATAGAATAGATAATAAACAACAGGTATTTACTGGCAGTTTATATTCAATAATAAATTAAATAACAATATAACTGGCATGTTTATATGCAATAATAAATTAAATAACAATTTAACTGGCAGTTTATATAAAATAATAAATTAAATAACAATTTAACTCAATAAATTCAATTTAATTAAGATGATGATTAGAAACATGCCAAAAAGTCATAAATAAATTTCTAATCACGTAGAAATTTAATTTAACATACATAAGAAATTTTAGAATTTGTGAGTGGATTAAAACACTCACCTTTTGAAATTAAACTGAATTTAAATCCAATTTAAATCCAAAATTTGAACTGTCTCAGAATTCATCCAAACCAGCATCATAATATTTGGAATTTCGATACGAACCTAGCGGAGAGAACCGCGCGTGAAATAGACCTCGCATGCGAAAGTTATTGCAATTAGAACATTCGAAATAAAATTTTAAATACAATAATTAAATAAAAAATGAAAACACGTCACCGTCTCTATCAGCAAAAACCTAGCCTGCACGAACCCATGAACATGCCTTCAGCTTTGCGTTGACCGATGGGCCGCCAACGACCAAACTACCACCACCAACGAGTTCTATAACTCCGGCCGCACCTCCTCCATAAGTCACGCGCGCCCCAAAGCCAACAGCCGTCGGCCGATAAAACCACATTTCGAACCCTAATCGCCTAATTCCGACCACCCTAGGCGCTTTCAGGTCAGCAACCAACCACCAATCAACTCCCCCCGATGAGCTCTTCGATACCCGGTTTCAATTTTTTCGATTGCAGCTTAAATCGAAAAGCCCCAATTCTTGCTTAGGGTTTCGAAATTTCATGGCTTTGACCATGCTTTCTGGTTGACTCAAGCGTCGATTGCCGAAACAGACAACAAATGCAGATTCGCATCGTTGAGGTCTTCGATATATATTTTTCTCGAATTTTTTTTTGAGGTGGTTATATTTTGAAATTGAATTTGATTTTGAAATTGCAATTAGAATTAGGGTTTGTCTGCCATTGAAATGAGGAAGATAAGAAATTGGAATTGTACGTACAGAAAAATGAACATAAGAAATAGGCTAGGGTTTATAACGAGGTATATATAGACAAAACTGAAAATAAAATAGATGGACATGATTGTTTGGAAAAAAAAGAACGATAACAACCCGAAAAGCCCGTTTCAACTTCGGAACGAAATTGGGTCAACTCATATATCAAAATAGGTGTTTTAAAATATTTTAAAATCAATGGAATAAGTTTCAAGTCCAAATTTCATCGTTTGAAGAAGTTATGCTAAAATCAAGTTATTTCAAATTAATTTCAATTGATTTCAATTTAATTGATTTCTGGACGTTTCTTATCCGTACGATCAAACAACAAGTCTGATCAATACGAAACTTGAAATCCTATAATAATTCACTGTTACGGATCCGTTGAAACTGGTTTCATCAAAATCCGAGTCAGTGACTAAAATTGCTATTTTTCAGTTAGCTAAATAAATAAATTATTGATTAATTAAATCACTTTTTCAATTCTGATTCTATAATTAACAAATTTTATCATTTTTGATTTCTTAAACACTCACAATAATTTAGACAAGTTTAGATATCCAATTTAAGTTAATTAATTTACCCATCACCGTATTAAATTTCAATTTTAAGTAAATTCATTAATTATCAATTGAAATTCCAATAAATCCATTTATTTGATTTTTTAAATCTTGTTGGTCAATCCATTATCACCAAATAGACACAATTAACATTGGTTCATGATTTATTGCATTAATATTCTCAAATTTCATCTTAATCCCCATTAACGTAATATTTAAATATTTAATTTCAATTATTTGCGATTAATCCAATTACTAAAATTTTAAATTCCAATAAACTAATAAATCTTGATTTCCATTCTTTAAATCAACCAATTGTCATATTATAAATGGGATTTGACGTTATTTTCAAATATTATCTTAATTTACTGTAACATAATATTTAATCACATTTATTGAATTTTATTTCTCAGTTTTCTAAATACGATCAATTATAACCTTATAATTGTTTCAATTAATTGGGATTGCACTAATTATTTGTCAACTTGCATTAACATTATTATCTTTATTTTAGTGATTTCATTATTAAATTACATATTCTTTTATTTTCTTTCCGAATTAAATTACCAAAACTTATTAAATTAACAAAATTTAATTATCGAAAATTACGGGTCGTTAGATTAATGGTGTTGAGAGTAACATTGATTAAAGACCAAGCGCTGCGTCTTAGGCTCTTTTTCCCTAATGCTATAATCTAAAACTTATAAGACTCATAGCTCATGGTTTTGGTATGTGGATCGCTAACTTCCACGTGTTCCTATCCGTTACCAGCTCTTCGACTATATTCCAACCCTTCTAGTCCCTTTTAACAACTTCCTCTCATGTCAACTTTGGTCGACCTCTACCTCTCTTTGAGCAAACGGCACGGCCTATAATTCCAACGCGTATAGGTGTCTCGTGCGGCCTTCGTTGGAGATGTCCAAACCATCTTATGTGATGTTGAATTAGTTTTTTCTCAATTGCTGCTACTCCAAGTTTCTCGTATATCATCATTTCTAATTCGGTCTCTTCTTGTATGACCGCAACTCTATTGCAGTATACGCATCTCTGCTACGCTTATCTTCTGGACGTGTTGATTTTTAGTAGGCCAACATTCTGACCATACAACATCGCAGGCCTAATTGTCATTCTATAGAACTTTACTTTAAGCTTCAGTGGGACTTTCTTGTCACAAAGAATGTCAGATGCTTGTCGCCACTTCACCCATCCCGCTCGAATTCGAAAAATAACATCTTCATCGATCTCACAATTACGCTTCAACATTGATCCTAGATATCAAAAGAATTCTTTTTTAAGAAATATTTGTCCGACCAGAATAACATCTCCATCCTTTGACCTAACACCGATGAACTCGCACTTCATATACTCTGTTTTAATTCTACTAAGGCTAAATCGCTTAGATTCTAAAGTCTATCTTCATGGCTCGAGTTGTCTATCAACCGCAATCCTACTATCATCAATTAGCACAACATCATCAGCATATAGAATACACCAAGGAATCTATCCTTGTATACTTTTCGTAACCTCATCCATCACAGCCTAAATTCCTTGGATGTTTATTTTAACGTTTAACTAAGATATACATGAAAGGAAAAACGAATGGAACAAGTGGTATTGCATGTAAGACTACAAATGAACAACCGAAAATTTGTTTGCATTTGTATCAAAAAAAAGAATAAATATCTAATATCTAAAAAATGGTTGTGGATACGAATGCATCCGTATCCGAAAATTATCTATTTGGTTTTTTTCAAAATTAAATTTATTCATGTGCATTTTAGTATAATACAAGATATGCATTTATTATTTTATTAAGTTAATTGTTTATATTATATAAATATAATTTATATAAACTGCTCAAAAGTATTTATTATCATCGTATTTATTGATTCTGCATATTTTATAATCAATGGTATTTACGAAAGATATTCATATAATTATTTGATAACCACATTCGAAAAATATCTTAGACAAACTAGATTGCGGGTTGGTTTTGCGTGTTTTTTCATGTTTTGTGGGAACTTAGAAAAAGAGATTTCGTAGTTTTCGGAAATTTGGAATGCGGTTTAACAAAAATTTACGTTACAAAAAAAAGGTGCTTGCCAACAATTAAGATTATTTATGATGAGTATGTAAAAAAAATTCCAGCAGAGTGAACACATGAACACACCAAAAGATCATATTTCATGCGGTGCAGCGCATTAATTGTTGAAGCATGACGCGAACACCCGCCTAACATTTATTAAATGCGGAACACGATAAAAAGGGGGTGGTTTTATCATCGTTTGAGAATAGAGTTGAAAAGTAAAATGACGAGAAGACCCGGCAAGCATGTGAGAAATATCCAGTTGGACGGAGGAAGTGGATGGGGATGAGTTAGGCTAGGCTATAGGCTCAGAATTGGTGGGGCCCGCTAGGTAACTGGGGCTGCGTGTCGTGGGCTGTGTTTTAAACACGTGCCCATCACGTTTCTAGGCCCCCGACACGTGCCAACTCATAATCCATTTTTCCAAATGCTCCATGTGGAGCTGGGCTGTGGATAAGGATTGGTTTGTACAGCAGTTCTCTCTAGGCGGGAAATTTTCGAAATGCCAACAGCCCCTTAATCCATCGGTTTCAACATTTCAAACCCTTTTTTTACGACAAGAAATTTGTGTCAAGCGTACAATTTTAGTCCTCTGTGATAGCACATTTTCATTTGAACTCAACTTTTCGTTTTCACCAACTAATCTTTTACCATGGATATGCATGAAGTTCTATTTGACCAGAGATAGGTTTTAACCATTAGATCCGTCACATGAAGATAATGAAATCAAATAAGCAATCTCTCTTTTGCCAAATTTTATGTTTATTTTGTGGGTATACACAGAGGCGTCAGTGGTAAGGCTTTCGGTCCGAACCCGTTCTGCTAACACCCGTATGGGTTTTTCTTTACCTACACAAACCCGACATAGTTACTATTAAAGTCGGATACGGTTTTATCAAAACATGACCCGATTTATGATTTTTATTTACAATTTTGTTTATTTACATGTAGATGTTTTTACTATTTTTGTTGTAAACTTAACCACATCACCACCGATTTTGTATATTAACATTGTTAGCGTATAAATTTTATAAAAATTACGAGTTTAAAGTATGATTTTAACATATATATTATGAGTTCGGTGTATGGGGTTTACCCAACAGGCATGAAAAGTCCGATAGAGCAGACTCGGGTATTGGTTTTGAAATACCCCTGGAGTTCGAGCCGCCCTTGGGTTTTGATTATTATAATCAGATTCGGATCCGAGTTTTAAGATACCCGAACCGAACCTAGCTATTGACAGGCTTACACACACTGTTTGAAGCACTTCTTTAGTGTAGCATGCATATTGTATCTAGTGTTACTCTATTCCAAATGTTAAAATGTTTTTTATATGTTCTATCCACATATAGAGGATCATCTATATAAAATTTGGACTCGTTTTAACATTGTGGCCTTTTCAAAATCATAAATCAATTATTCACCTTCTAAACTTTTTTTTAACCATTAAATCTAAACATTAAATGTAGAGGAGCGCTCCATTGAACTCCTATTTGGGAGCATCCTAATTACCCCTCATTTTTAGCCATAAATCTCTATTTAAATAATGGTTTGAGGAGGAAGAGAATCTGGAATTCTCGAGATATTTAGATCTATGTTTTTTAATAAAGACTTCGGAAGTTCGTTTTTTCTCCCATGCGGTTTGATTAATGAAGTGGTTTTGCTTGTTGTTGTTTGCTGCTTTGAGTTTGTAGGCTCCTACACGTAGCCTCTTTTTTTTTAGTTGTTTTAGTTGTAATTAGTTGTTTCGTATGGATGGTTTTGAGTGCATCTCTTCCGTGTTTTTACTCTTCCATCTATTTGACAACTTGGTTTCCTGGCATAGCTGTTGTTGTATTGTTAATATATGGACAAGATATGTACTCTTTTTCCTTATAAGGTACCCGTTTAGATTAGGCGGATTGAAAGGTTTAACGAGGCATATTACGGAAATATATGCTCTTTGTATTTTTATAAAAGTACATTTTTTTCAACAAAAAAAGATACGTTGTGTGTAGGAGTAACTTTCTGTTATATTAGTTGTTGAAGTCATGTTTGGTCGTTTAGGCGGAGTCTGTAAACCTGTTTCTCCAGGTGAAGTGAGCATGTTGATGGTGAATTCGTAAGAGGTGCTTAAGGACTGGATGTAGGAGAGGTGTTCCGAACCAATATAAAGTCGACCGTGTGATTTACTATATTATTTCTACTGCATTTACATTGTTTATTATTGTTAGCCATCTTAGATTATGTATATAGCGATTAACAAGTGGTATTAGAGCATCTTGTTCTACTGATCGTAAATACATCCAGGGCAATGGCCATAAAAAGAAGATCCAGTTAGAGCTCGTCGACATTCAACAAAAAGCAAATTTTGAAAACAAGCAACAGTCCATAAAATCAAGGTACATGTGCTGCATAGCCAATCTCGGATCAAATTCAAGTACACTTAGATTCGTTATATAGTGATCTTTTACGAACACATGAGAACTTACTAAATGATTTTAAAGCATCATAAAGGTTAATTCTATTGTTTTAGCTAAAGTAGAAGATTGTGAGCATAAAATTAGTATCTTAAAGGAAGAAAATAATTTTTTTAGTAAAACAAACTGAAGTGTTTGAAAATACATTGGAAGAACTTGTTTTACAAAAATATTTTCTATTAAATGATAATGAGCTTTATATAATAAAAATATTAATCTTTCAATGGAAATCAAAGTCATGCAAAATAAAATTATATTTTTGAAAAATTCTTCAAATGATTCTAATTCTAAACTTTTGCATCTTGAAAAAGAGAATAATGCTTTAAGCGATAGAAATCTAGAATTAATTAAAGAATGTGAACTTTTAAAAAATAATTATATTATTTTGCAAAAAGAAATTTTTGATTCTCAAGCTATTTTTAACAAATTAAATAAGAAAATCATAAATTTTAATATAAGAAAAGATAATTTATCTTCCATAATTACGAATATCTAAGCTTACAATAATAGAACCGGTTTAGGCTATAAACAAGATAATTCTACAAATAGTACTAGATATGCATTTATGTATACATGTTTTAATGCTAGTACTAAAAGTAGAGATGGTTCTAAAACCACTTCATATCATGGTAGTATTATGCTTAGAAATAGAAAATATCCTTTGAATATTAAATCAATGACAATTAATGTTGATATACGGATTCGTGCTAATCTAACCAATCATGATAGACAATTATACATTAGCAATTATTACGACAATGTAATTAATAAAGAAAACTATATTTTTAAGGGATTATCCATCTTCTTCGTAGAGTCGTATTTTAAAAGAGGTAATTAGCCAAAAGTACAAACATTAATAAAAAAATTAGATGCAGTCTAGAAGTTTTCAAATTTAGGCTTAAGGACAAAACCACGTTTTCTCTATTCTCCACGTCAATCTCAAATCTGTTTCCTTTCAACTGCCGCTACTCCTATTTTTCTGCCAATACCACAGCCTCGTAGCTCCTCCTCCCATCTCCGTCGCCTTCAACAGCTCGACCTAGACGCACGCAACCTCGACCTGCGCTGCTCCCTGCTCCGCCTCGTCGGCGTCATTGCCGCTCTTCTCATTGTCTTCGTCGATCTGTTGTCGATTTTTCATTGCCGCTCTTTCCATCGTCATTGCCGCCCTCCTCATCGCCGGCGTCATTGTCTCGACCTAACCTGTACTGCGCTTTGCTCCATCTTCGTCGGCGTTAGCTATGAAGCAAATTAAATCGTCGATCTGAATTTTAAAAAAATCAATAACATTATAAAATGCTAAATTAAATTAGCATTATATCATTGTAATGCTATATTCAAAAGATGCTAAATTTTGCTATCATTTTGCATACCTTAAACATGCTAGTGTACTTCATAGTTAAAATGCTACATCAATATATCATTTAAAATATCATTAATATGCTACTAAACTTTATATCTAAAATGCTACATTAAACTATAATTTTGCGTGTTTTAAAAATGCTATTGTACTTCATAGCTAAAATGTCAGTTTAAAAGTGATAAAATAAACTAGCATTATCATTCATTTTATAATTTTAAAAACGCTAAACTAAGTTAGCAATATACTCATATAATGCTATATTCATTTTACTTTAAAGATAATGCTAGTTATATTTATCATTTTCGAATGTTAACCGTTCAAAAAAAATTGATCGGCATTAGCTTCGACCGTCTTCTCTTCCATCGCCAACGTCATGCTTCGCTGCTACGCCGTCGTCGACGCCATGCTTCGTCGCTACACCACCAACGATCTTCTGTTTCATTGCCTTCCAATCCACCTCGACCAACCACCTCGCCGCCTCTTGTGCTGCTACCACCTCATCGACTCGACCATCCACCATCACCATCCCATGCCCCTGCCACATCATCACCTCCTAAGCCTCTCATCCCCATGGCGTTGCTTGCCAAGCCACTACCATTTTAGTCGCGTCTTAAGTTTGACTTTGCGATGTATTTTTACAGAAAGTTTGACATTCGTACTAAATATAAAACATGTTGTCCTTGTGTCAATTTTTTTTTTTTTTATATTTGTCCTCCTTTCAGTTTTCCACTATTTTAAAACAAGTTCACCAAACTTTTCACAACTATTAGTCTCATTTGTGTGACAACTACCTTATATCTGATCAAAAGCTTATGCGAATTGTATATTTTAAAGTTTACACGATGCTTTCTTTTGTTCAATCATCTGAAACTCCATTGTAGAATTAACATGTGCAACTATAAGATAAGATAGTATAACTAATAATAAGATAAGATATCCGAAAATATACTGAAAAACGTGATTTATTACCGAATCGCTTTGCTGCCTGTATGTCGTCAACCCACGGAAAAATATGCTTTTTGTAACTTAACACACAAGACAATAATGCTCTAGGTTGGTCTGAACCTTATCTACTTTTGAATTTAATAATATAAATATGAAGTCAATAAAGAATAACATCCACAGCTTCGGATAACGGTCTTTAATTTTTTGCAGATCATCATTTATTGAATTGGTAGCACAATATTCTGACAATCATCAATATAGGTTATTTTTTCTCTTCTTCAAGAATATGCTAATATTTATTCTTGCACCAAAAATTACAATGTTCTAGATAATATTATTTAATCAAAGTTTAAAGCATTATTAACCTTATCTTAACAAAGCAACAAACAGTGGCCATATGGATAAATACAATGCTATTAAAAAACTTTAAACTAATATATTTTGTTATCTTGTAATCATTGCTCAAAGATTCGGATCATTCATCCAAAAAATAATATTGTATCTTAAGATAATAGTCTGTTTATGGACACAAAGTAGCGACACTTTTGAGTTCATTTTGTTTAGGGTATATATATATTATTAGTATAATAAAGTGGATATGAGATTGGCAAGTTATACAGAATACAAAGGCAATTGGCTGTAGGCAAGATGTAACAACTCTTCTTCGTTGTAAATTAGGTAAAATATTAGTTTGTAAATTATATTATAGTGGTGTGACTTATCCTTAACAGCATCATCAGATAACTTTGTATGTTTGACTTATCCATATATATGATCATCTGCAAGTATTTTAAGTCATAATATATAAAATCACGCGCAAGCATTTGGATTTGTGTACATCAACTGGCATACCTAGGTTTGTCATAATTATATAGGTTATTTATTCAGCGTAAAAACTTTTAATAAGATCGAAAATTTTAGCATTTTCCAAAACAAACAACATATTTAAAACAACTTCAAAAATTATTATTGGTAGATAATGCAGAATGTCGCAGAGTACAGCTTACATAGAAACATATCTGTTTCTGTATAATTTGACGGGGATATGTACAACAAGCCTCTGTTACTGTTTAAAATAATCAAAACATCCATATCTAATCATTTATGTAAATGCGTAAGCATTTTTTTTACACATGCATATTATTATCACGCTATCATTTAAAATCCGCACCGATTAATTATCAATCTTTAAAATAAAAATAAGTGTTTAAAATAAAATAGGATTAACAAACCGTTTTTACTATTAATACGCAAATTTTATTATCATTCTAATTAATATGCATTATGAATATTATGAACATGTAAAAATCCAATTTTTCAAAACATATTTATTTTAAAATCAAATTTTAGTAAACTTGCATTATCACAATGCAGTTTTTTTAACTACATTCGAAAAATGAAGTTAAAACAGCATTATAGTAATGCAATTTTTAAGATATGCAATTAAAAATTGCAATACTGAAGTGTAGTTTTTAACTACATATGTGAAATGCGGTTAGTACTACAACAATGCAGTTTTTAACTACATTTCACATATACAGCTAAAAACCGCAACTATGAAATATGAAAAAAACTGCATTTGTTAAATGTAGTAAAATCCACTGCTATTAATAGTAGTTTTTAACTGCATTTACGAAATACAGTTAAAGATTGCACTTCATAGCACGATTATAATGCATTTAAAATCTGCTATATAAAATTATGATTTTCAAAATTTTATTTTTACATATCAATGATCTATACCATTGAAAAATTTATTAAATTTGTGACTTAACGGTGAAAACGATTCTTAAATCAGATTAATCTAAAAAAAGTTTATCACATTTTAAAGACTGAAAATAAATGAGTTGGTGAATGCTATAAACTGTCGGATGTGATGTTAGAGACGCAGAGACCTAATTTATACAATTAGTGACTGAGGGATTTGCTTTACAATTTAATTATGAAATAGGTACTCAAGATTAATATTCGATGATTTGATTTCAAAATGGCCTAAATGCATAACTTGTTTTAACATGTAAAGGAATAAATTGTGCTAAGATAAATCATTGTTCTTCACGATCATTATTTTAAATTATTTTTTTCGCTACTAGAAAATAAAAATTATACCTGCGAAGCTTACCGACGACACCGCCTTTACCGACGACATAAGGCGGTGTCGTCGGTAAATGGCCAAAAAAAAGAGTCGTTAAGTCATCAATTCAACAATCAACCAATGACTACTTGAAAACGAACAAAATACCTTCTCCATATCATCATGGTTGTCGGAATGTCGTCGAAAATGTCAATGACTAATTCCCGCTATCACTCAACCAAACCCTAACTTCCCAGTTTATTTCCTTTTAAACAAAACTCATGAATCGAAACCCCAGACCCAAAATCCTTCTCTTCCGCCTCCAGACCCTTGCTTTGCCTCCTTCATACCCAAACTCTCCGTACCTCTGCCTCATCTTTATCTCCATTGTAACGAGCCACATTTTCGACCATCGAAAGTCAACACTTAATACATTAACCGTATTCAAATGTCGAACATTTAAGTACCGAAAAAACAGATTGTTACGGTAAAAACAAAAAGAACAAGAAAACAAAATCTTACAGTGGAACAATAACATATATTATAACAAAGACAATAAAAACTGTCATCCAAAAATGCATGGTATATCAGAGTTAAAAACAAATCTCATCAACATGTATAGTTTAACATCTTGACTTTACAATTGTTGATGATTATACATAATAATGCAATGAAAAATAAAAATACTACGTCAAGTGAACATCCAGTTCTAGTCCATGAGCTCCATGTTCCACCAAGGATAATCTGAAAAAATATTTGGTCCGACCCGAGCATTATACTAAAATAACACTCACCAGTCTATAAAACCAATGTGAGAAAACTCAAGAAATATGGTGGACATATAATTATTGTGTGAGACCACGCTGCTAAACATGGAACTGGTTTTACCTCACAAGAACAACATCCATACAAGAATGAATAAAAACAAATTAGCACAAAATCCAAATTTGAAAGAATGAGCATAAACAAAACCAAAATTCAAATTTAAAGTATGGACATAAATAATTAAACATCAAGAAAGCTCCAGGCACTTCTCGATGCAATTAAGAAAACAATTCAAATGTTTGAATCAAAAACAAGGAAATTGACATTTTCGAACAACGACTAGGAGGGTGCACCCTTTTACTGAAAGTACACCTCAAGAAAGTATACTTAAGAATTACAATGGCTCTCGGAAAATGTACAAGCCAAACCTCTTCTAACCTTACCGAGTATCCGAGTATTTCACATCTCTGCATACATACAACCGAATCTAATCTAGAGCGGATGTGAATATAACCTAATGTAAGCAACCCCACAAAGCTTGACGTCCACTCTCGCTTTAGTTTTAGTCATTTTTGACAGAGGATATCAATGCTGAAATAAACAAAAAATCATCTTAGATTGACGATACATAAAGAAAGCGAAATTGATAGTCAATAAATCAACTACTGGGAATAATCACAATGGTCGTATATAGAAATTAAACCTTAGATCATTACCACTACTCGTCGATTTTAAGCTTGTACTATCTCTCAATTGAAAATGAAGCCGGACAAACTAAGATAGTGTTACCTCAAAGTCTTGCCTTGACGACTGTAACGATCCACCTTTTTGACCATCGAAAATTGACACCTAATACATCCCTGATATTCAAATGTCGAACATTCAATCATCGAAAATGTTGATTGTTATGGTAAAATAAAACGAACAACAAGGGAAATAGAATCTCACAGTGAAAACAGCAACGTATAAATAAACAAAGACAATATAAACTGTCAGTTCAAGGTACAAGATACATCAAAGTTAAAAACAAGCCTTATTGGCTGGATAGTTATAATTTTCCGATCTTACAATTTCTAATAGGTATACAATATAAAAATAGAATAATACGGCAAGCTAACATCCAACTCTTCTCCAAAAGCTCCATAACACCAATGCCAACCTGTAAAATACCCGGTTTGACCCGAGCATTATAATAAACTAACATCCGGGTCAGTCTGGAAAACCAGCATGAGAAAACTAAAAGGATACGGTAAACATAGAATAATTCTCATAAATATTATAATGAAAAAACTTGTGAAAAAGTTTATTTCTGATAAACAGAATGATTTTATTCCAAAGGGACTAATAACTGAAAATTCCTTGCTAAATGGTGAGGATTTTTCATAGCAAACAAGCAAGTAATATGGTTTAAAGATGGATTTACATAAAGCTTATGATAAGATTAACGTAAATTTTATTTTTCACGTGATGAAGCGTATGAGATTTCTCTAAAAGTTTGTCAATCTTATTCATAGTAGAATTGGTCCGTGCTTCGCATATGAGCTGTTTATATTATTGTAAACGAAAAGCAAGAGCATTTTTAAAATTTCAAAAGGACGCCGAGTAAATTAATTCAACGAATTTTCCTTATTAGTAGCAGAGATGTGCATTTCCAGCCCTATATTTTCTATCGTTAGTGAAGATAAACCATAGTAGTTTTTTGGCAGAAACAGGGGCTTACAACAGGATGGACCCATCTCCCTTATTTTCAATAGCCATGGAATATTTCACTACACTTATGGATATTGAATATATAGAAGGCGATATTTTCCAAACATATAAAAATGATCCAAAAATAACATATTTACTTTATGTAGATGATGATATCGTTGTGGCATCTAAATCAGATGTTATGAGTGCTAAAGCAATAAGCCATGTGATGCAAAAATATTAAAGAATATGTTGATCTGGAGTTAAATGAAAATAGATTAACAATTTTCTTCAGCAAGGGAGCAAAATTTAGAGGCGAATAATGCAAACTCATAATGTACAGCAAGGTGAACTGCCTATAACTTACTAGACATTCCACTTTCCTCAAACAAGTAGAAGGAAGCAGATTTTTGGACACAATACAGGCTAAATTTAATTGTTGGCAGCATAGACTAAGACTACTCAATATAAGTGGAAGAATTGAGTTAATCAAAACAGTTGTATGTCCAATTATTGTATTGGATGCAGTTTTGTCAATTACGCACTGGCAACATTAATAAAATTCATATTGTGTTCTAATTGTTTAGGGAAGGCAAAACTCATAGTATTGGTTGGGATAAAGTTTGAAAAGTGAAAAATGAAAAGGGGGGGGGGGGGGGGGGGGGGCGCTTGGGCTTAAGAGACTTGAATGATCTTCTCAAGGCAGCTGCAATTAAAATGCTATGGAGATTCATCAATCAGGGCTCACTGTGAACCAGATGGCTGAAGACATGGTACTGTAATTGTTAAAAAATTTGAAATTTAAAAAAAAAAAAATTGGCATGTCAAATTTGACAATAATGCTTCCTATTAATGCAGTTTTTTTGGTTGACATATCGGGCACACAGACTATGACTATTTTAGGAGGCCCAATGGAAGAGTATGCAATCTCATTTCAAATAATGAATGGTTTTACCGTTTACATCCAAGTATACATTTACTGCCACTTAAACATTAGTTAAATCAAATCATGGAATATACTTCAAAAATCCACCTTGAATATAAAATGATTTGAAAATAAACGATAATCACAATACATATAAATAATAAAATTTAATACTCGAACATAATTATTTTCAATCATGTTAAGCGTTAATGAGAACAGAAAATGACATGAAAAATGTAGCAGATTTTCTTTTATGAAAAATGACAAGGTGGATGAGGGAGGAGGATAAGTGGGTGAGAACATTAGGTGGATGAGAGAGAGTTTTGGTGGTGGTAGGTAGTAACATTTATATAATAAATGCAAAGTAGTCTCTTACTATTTGCCTCCTAGTGTCTATGAACAAATTAAACGCATTAAAACCGAACGGTCCCAAGAAAAGACTTCTGGTGCTAGAAACCAGACATCAAAGGAGAATTCAGTACAAAATCAACTTGGGACAATATAAGGAGTAAATATCAAACCCGAAACTGGTGTGAATTGATTTGGGACAATAAATGTGCCCCAAAAATGTCCTTATGTGTTGCTCTATTAATGAAAAATAGACTCAATACTAGCAAGGTGATGCATTAACGTTGGTTCAACTTCTGTTCTCTGTAACCAAGACAATGAGTCATGACCACTTATTTTTTCAGTGCGAATATTCATCTAAATTATGGGAATGGTAATTACAAGGCAGCTAATATTATTCAGCCACTTCCCATTAAGATTCTAACACTAGTAAAACAGTGAAGCATATAATTTATATAATTTAGGATGAACGCTATAATAGACTTTTTAGGGACTGTAAATGCCTTATAACATCAGAGCCATTTTAATACTTCAAGACTACAAGATTCTGATCCAGCATCTTATAAATCAACAGACAACAATATGAGGAGAATAACCATATTTTGCTTGAGTTTGGCTTTGATGGCTCTTTTTGCTGAAACTATCATTCAAAGATCTTCTGTTAGTTGCCTTTGTTCTACTTTGGCCAGTATTCAGAGACGGCCATATGCTTTGCTACTCTAGAGGAATAAAACCTTGCTGGTTTTAAATCTAGGGTTCCAGATTGATTTACACTCTGCCATGGATTTTACATTTGTTTATTGGTCGAATTATGCACGATAGCTGGAGCTTCTTGGTGTAGACGAATCTATTTATTACTTTAATTCTGTAGCTGGTTGTTTGGTTGTCTAATAGAAGGTTGCTATCCTTGTATTTATGTCCCAGTATGGACGTTTTTTCCCATACGAATATTTCTTCTTATAGCAATGTATGTGCCTACATTTGTTTGGCCCTATACAAATTTTATCCTACATCCTTTTTGTTGCAAAAAATTAGTACTAGGTCCCTTCTAATTTTCTTTTATAAACTATATCGTCTTTATTTTCGAAAAAAGGCGAAATTCAAGAGGATATTTTGGTAATTTTACTAATCTAAACATGCGTTCTTAGAGTAAACGTCAATAACTCATAATCACTGTAGTACACATTGAAATGACCGTTTTTAAATTTAAACACGAGAGAAGTAAAAAAAAAAAAAAAAAAATCAAAGAGAAGATGAAAAATGGTTTCTAAAAGAAAATGACGCAAAACAAATAAGTTTAGAAGAAAATGATGTGCCCCTAATGTCCACTAATGATTTTTAATCATTTGAACTATTAATAAAGTACCCTTGTTTTCTTAAAATAATATTCGACCGTTAAAATATTCTTATGTTAAAATAAATGTTTTACTAAATGTATAAATATATCTCTATGCATATGTATGTGTGTGTGTCTACTATATAATTTATAACTAACGTTGTTAATTAGGCCCCATAATTAATCTATGCCTAGAAATATTTCTTTTTTGGAAACTAGTATGTATGCATGCCCTATGGGCCTACATCTAGTCACGTTGTCATCTGGACTTCATACATATAATAATATCTATACTATTATTTCAGGAGCACATTGTTTTCTTTTCTTAGTTAACATCTGTTTGATGACTACTACATTTATTCATTGTTCTATTCTTTATAGGGTGAATCAAAATTAAAAACTCCATCGTTGACTCTTCTGCTATGAATGTGAATATATGTACTTAGATAGTTAGCATATTTATGAATTAGTTGTACTTAATTCAGGAAGTGTATTTAGAAATACATGTATATTTTTTGTAGTTTCTTTACGAATGCAACCAATGTTATTAATGTTTATTCATAAAATAAAAATCATAATCTAAAAGAGTGAATGCAACCAAAGCCTCAATTATCTTATATGAATGTTAAAATTACATTAAAAACATACAATATTATTACCAGCAATACAAAAACAAATAATTATAAATGATGTTTTATGGATTTAAAGTAGGAGGAAATGTCAATTCACTTCAAAACTTCTCTGCCCTCTTCCTCGTACCATCCACCACACCATTCTCCTTTGACCACATCACTACATCAATACTACCCAATTCACCTTCAAACTCCTCAACTCATGACACTACCAGACAATCAAACACCCGATCATCACTGCCCTGAACAAAACAGTAGTACAACCCCTGTCTTCGCCAACCAGTACATTCGCAGTGACCTCTCACCAACCAGAAACACTACCAACACCTTGTCACCAGAAACATATCCTTACTTTGGCCACATTCACCAAAGTGTACAAACACTTCTAAACCATTCACACTCCAGTCTTCATTCACACCGTGACATCCAACAAACTAACAGTTCATATCTCTGCACCCACCAGAAGAAAATCACCACACTTTAAAACATCTCACAACTGACCCAACATTCCTCCAACCAAACACCACATTTCAGATCACTATAACAGTCGCATTCACCATCTACGACATCATCGCAGTATTCCTCCATCATCAGATCAACTACAAACTTCATCTAACAGCTACTACAACAATTGCACTGCACTTTGTAACAATTGCACTTCATCTAACTGATCACACTGCAACACTCACAACCTCAGCCAGTCCACACTTCAACCTTCTACTGCATCAGCCACTTCTCACCAAACATTATTGCTTGATCTCCATGATACCATCATTTCTTTCTTCACCGTCAATCAGTTTCATCATCATACTTCTTCCTTCACGCCAACAACAACATAGCCATCTTCATTCATTAACAGTGCCACCACCATTACACTGATACATTTCAGCCACTACACTTATCAAACCATCCACTGCATTCAAATACCCTCTTGAAATCATAAACTACATCACAGTGCCCTTCACCCAACTCTACTCACGAACCCATGAACAGATTTACTGCCCATTCCAACATCGCATGCGAGCACCATCACCCCAATTCGCCTTCAACTCAACTCGCCTACCATCCTTGAAATCGTGACCAAATCAGTGAACTCGCGACTTCACCGCATTCCAACCACCACTCGCGGCCATCCACTTCGCCATTGAACTTCGCGATCACTCCAATCTAAATCGAATTCATGAGAAAAAAAACCCAATTCGAATCAACTGTCGAACCTAACAGCACAAACAAACTATCTCCTTCTCCCAAATCTGGACCGCAACCTAATCGCCTTGTGTGCCTAAATCACTACAATTTTCTTTCCGAAATTTAGTTTAGAATTGTGTGTTCGTGAATTTATAGTACAGTGATTTTACTTAAATTTATAGTATAGTGGATGGAAGAAAGGATGAAGAGAAGTCCAAAATTCAGAATATACTCAATCAAATTATAATACAGCCGGTGGATGTTAAATCTAGAACATCGGATTTGTAAACTAACTTTAATCGACCATCGATCAATCCATAAGCGTTAATCGCATAATGAAGCTGGAGAAGGCGTTAGATTTGAAATCGCGCTAAAGTAACCTTAATTTGTTGGGTTCGTTGGAGAAGACGTTGGGACTGAAATTAACTTTGATTTGGAATCACCCCGAAGTGTCCCTAGTCTATGCGGTTCGTTGGAGAAGATGTTAGGTATGGCATCGCCTTGGATCTGGAATTGCTTCGGGGTTAAGGTTTTTTAAGTTTTGGATAAGCAGTTTGGGAGGTCAAAATGCAGAAAGGGCAATTTAGGAAATTCAAAAAGACACGGTTGATTTATGTTCATTGTATTTCCATTATTAGTAGTAGAGATGTGTATAAATAAATACGTTTAATTTTTTTTAAAAACTTAACTTCGAAGAGTAGAGCGCCATCCCAACTTGTCCAACCAGAGGCAAGAATGGGAGGTTAGCCTGCCCAGCGGAAAGCATTTGTTTTCCAGTATATGTTAAAATTTTAAATATACACACACATATATATATAGTTCCGAAAATAATTTCAGTGTACATTGACATATGGCTGAAAACAAAATCAGTTTTTAACGTGTATATATTGGAATTTAATGTGTGTGTAGTACATAGTTCAAAAAAAATGGTTGAATATTAAAAAATAAATATTATGTAATAAATTTAAACAAATTAAATAATATATCTTGAATGATCTAGCCAGTATATTATATGTCGTTTGTGAGTTATTTCCGCTTTGGAGACGTTCCCCTTCCTCATCCTAACTCAACTTGCACAGCTAAGTCATAGGCTTCTACACCATCTTAAAGGAGGCTATGGTTTATATTTTCTTCTATGTTAAGAATGAGATCGGATGGGATTATTTATAGCCTATCAAAGGCTATCAATTATCTAAATATTTCCCCTTATTTTTCTCACACCTCATATATGATAAACTCTTTATCATATATTAATTTTAGAAATACATATATTTATCAAAAATAATCATATATGGTCAACTATTATCTTTAAAATAATTATTTAATTTTTGATCCATATATTATATTTTTATTAAATAATTAAATAATTATTTAGCTCAGTTAAACAGTTAAATTAATATGTAATCTTCATATAATACTTTAATTAATTTTACTACCGTCTCCTAAATAAATAACCTATGAAAATTAATATAACGTTTATATTAATTTTATCCATTTAAATTTATAATATTTATAAATTAAGTTGTTTCAGTTAAATTCAAAAATATGTTGACACAATACTATTGTGTGACTTTCATATGTTAGCTCGGTCCTAAGTAATATTTAAATATTAAAGCTTGTGCGGACTTTACGAAAGCATATGGTGGACATGAGTTTAGTTTCTTACAGATCATCTAGGTGATATTTTGTATTTAATGGAAGAATGTTCTCAAATATACGAGAACACTCTTAAATATTCAGGTAAAAAATTAATTTATGATCTTTTTAAGCTTCACGCTTATGCAATGATTTATTGTGTATGTTATGCCTCTTTGTCGTCATTATAATACTATGGCATCTAGAGTCTTGTTTATGGTCAAAACTATAATAATATTTGTAGTTAATTGCAAAATCCAAATTTATAAGTTATTCAGTTTAATCTGATAACATTTTTAATCAATCATGTTATTCTCATAAAGGACTTTGACTTAGAATTGTACCAATTACGGTAACACTTATAACCTTCTATGTCGATGGAGAAGAATTATATGCTGGATAGCATTTCACTTCATATGTTTTTGACTAATACCCAACTATGATCATAGTGCAATCCTAATTGTCATGTGACTAATCATAATCAAAGTACTATTCATATAAGATTCACAATGTTCTCAATTCGAAAGACTACTACACATCATCATAAGAGATCTTCTATTTGATTTAGACATAATTAACTTATAGAACACTCTCATTGAGTCATTGTATTACTGTTCCAAACAACTACAAGTATGTAACCCCTCAGTGCCTTCAATGATCATGAATAAATCACTGTCCATCATGAGGAGAGCATTATGTACACTAGTCTCAATAGATGCTTCAATAGTTCTTGAAGCATCTTTATGAATATTTAAGGAAAAATATTTTTTCGTATGACTCAATAATAATAGCTATGAATGCATTTGCAACTGCATTTGGTCAAATACTTTATCCTTGGTATTTTCTTCTTATGTATATTCAATGTATTTAAAAAATTACAAATGTCATGTACACCAGCACATATAATAGAAACAAAAAAGATATACTTTTATTTCAAATAAGGTTTCTTTAAAAGAGTTAAATTATATAATAAAGTACATGATTATTCCTATGCCTCCCCACTTAACTCTATCATAGACCAAAGATATCAAACAACACATTCCATATTCCATAAAAAATATTAAATACACATCCATGATCCACAACAAATATCAAATATACATTCCATGTTCCATAACGATTACACATAACAAATATCAAACTACCATCTTAAGTTGCATATATCTCTCGATGTTTGCTTATGCCTTTATTTCAAAGGAATACCCGATGAACGTTTTGTTCATCTTTCTTCTTTGGCAATTGATTGAAATATTGAGATAATTTGAGATTCCTTGGGATTGTACTCCTTCTGAGATGATGAAGCTCCTCTTCGTGGATGATTTCGTGAGTAAAAAACCATGGTCATAGATGACGATGTAACAACTAGTTCTACTGGGACAGGATATGGAGGTACTTCCAGAGCATGAGGTAGAGGCATTGAAGCAGAAGGTGGAGGTGGTTGTTTAGAAATCTTATTCTTTACTAAAATTGTTGGAAGAATCTATTTCATACTTATGCATTTCACTTTTGATGGCTTATGAATTTCTATATAAAGCTTGTCTACCATCTACATTTCTTTGTACCATCTGCATGTATATATAAATTTTATTAAACAATATGCAAAAGTATTGACTTGAATTACCAATTTTAGTAAACATTTATAAATTACCATACTTTTCTCTAGAGACACTCATGAGGTGTACATATTGATCTAAATTGGTACCTATGGAGACTAAAGCACGTATCATTGTGTGATATTCCAATACAAACTATTATGTTCATCAAGTGATATTGTTAGCTCTCTCTCTCTCTCTCAACTTGCATAAACAAATGACATGCATGGTATAAGTTAATTACTGAATTATACTCCTCTACATTGCAGTCTATTCCGTATTATGGAGCATTTTCTAGTATATGCTAGGATGTACCAAATTGATGTATAATTTGATCTAGCAAGTGATAAACTACATCTCAAAAAAAATCAAAGGAGATTTACTAGTCCATAAGTATCTAGAAGCTATGAAAATGTGTAGTAGGGTTGGCAAACAGCTTTCACATATGGTGACCAAGTCACACTATCGTACTCTAACATATCCAGCTCAGTCAGATAGAATTGCACAGTATGCCTTAGAGATATGATTGTACTCTTCAGTTCAATCCATCTATCGAACAACATTATATCAGCTGCAAATGAATTGAAATATGAATCTAGATAACTTCAAATGAATATTTCATTATGTCCTTATTTGATCTATCAACAACAACATTCTTCGCAATTATTTGACCAACAAGAAGATATGTCCAAGATCATAGTCTTAATTAAATGAGAATGTCATAAATAATCTGTTTATGTAGAAAATACTAAAATAAAACGGTTAGTAGCACTAAGTCAGAAAATGACCAATAGATTTTTTCTCGAAATAGGATAGCCTCTACAGCTCCACGTTAATGTAATTGAGAACTGCACATCCCATGAATATCATCCATACCTCTTAAAGAAGCTATGTATTAACACCATCTTTGATTAATACACATTTTTGAGTGATCATAGATAAAGAGGAAAGTTATAATGTGCAAAATAATAGTTGATCCTTTGTGTTGACTGAATATTTATAGCATTAGGTATAACATCATTTACTATGCTTATTGAAACCCTATCGCTTGCACCATTTCATTACACCACTTTTCCTTTGTAGGAAGCATGAGGCCTAAAAGAGACTCGCATAATTTTGTATAGTCATAAAGTTCGATAGTTATATCAGTGGAGTTCTGTCAATAGGAAAACTAATATAACAACATCAGCCAAAGTAATGGTCATCTCAATGATGTGAAAATGAAATGAAAAGGTCTTTGGTCTCCATATATCTACCAAAGTCATAATTAGAAATAATTATTCACATTTAATATTGTCAAATTACATACAAAAGTTACATTGTAAGATCCAAATCAATCTCTTTCACTACTATTTGGAGAAACATAATCATCTACCTATTAACCCAAAAAATGGATCAATACCCTGGAATGTGATGTGAAAGCACCATCCCTGTTAGAACAGAGCAAATATAATATAAAAGCAGTGGAAAATTAAATAAACACAAAGAATTTTATAGTGATTCATCTGTTAACTAATCCTATGTCCACTTTATAACTTTGCTCATTGACCTAATCTTGATAGAATTTGGTTACAAGATGATTGAAAGAGAATTAGTCATAATTACTGGTGCTAGACAAGTTCTAAGTCCTAGAAATGCCTATAATTGCTGCCTTGGTGACTGTGATGTAGAAGATGTTGAATATGCGCTTATATGATTTTTGTTTGATGATAATAAACATATATACATTCGTTTAAATGTATTTGTTAATGTACTATTTAATTTTTCACAGATTAAATAAATATTTGCTGAATAAAATAAATAACACGGAATTTGAATTCAAACGAATATTTTATTCAAACAAATATTTATTACAATTTTGAATAGTACAAATTCAAGCTCTCACTATTCACTATACAACTTTGATACAAATTCAATTACATCACAATTTTACATTTACAGTTGACCTCACTACATATCACTCACACTCATATTTTATCTTCAACTGCATCCCAGTTTGAATCCAACATCTGAGCAATCTGCAAAAATATACACTAACGCAGTAAAATTGAAAAAGAAATATTTTTGCAATATAAAATAAAACGTGAATTTTGAAAATGATATTTGCCTCAGTTATTTGGGTTGTTCGTCATAATTTAAATTTGAATTCATCATACACGAACAACTTGTGACATACACAGTGTATTACTGTATATGCCACAAGGCCGTGCACGCCGATATATACACTTGATTGATTTACAGGGACAGGTGAGCACAGGTCAAACCCAAATAAAAAGCCGGGTTCAACTCACGTGCAATAACATAAAAGTCACAACTCTCAGCACAAGGTCAAACCCGAGTTTTAAAACTGGATTCAACTCAGGAGCAAATCAAAAAGTACACATGAATGCTATGTTCAAACATGACACAGCCTCAAACCAGCATCAAAGCAAGTACAACTGTAAGTGTCGACCAAGTGACAATGCAAGCAAGATCAACACAGCAGCCAACATATTCACAAATGAATCGTCAAAGAGTGCAACAGGGATGAATACAACATGAAGTACAGCAACTCAAGGAGATAGTCGACCAACAGACTCAAGAAAATGCAAGAACATGTCAACAGCAATGACACAGCAACAAGGCAGACCATAAAATGCATGCCATCAAGTTCAACAACATCAATTATGACCAAGTACAGGTGCAAGTGAATCAGAATGAAGCAGTGCAACATCTACGACAGGAAGTACATGATCCAAAATACAAATACCACAAACCCAAGACCAGAATAATTACAGTTTCATGTAACAAGACAATGCACCAATGTCACCAGCATGACAGCAATATGTACAGCATCAATCAAGATATCAGACTCAAACAAGTAAAGTCAAAGCAAACAGAGGCATCAATATGGTAACACAAATGCAACATGCTCAAAGTAAATACATATATACATGCAACTGAAAACTACATACCACAGCAGCAATGCCACAGTACTGAATACCATATGGACACAGCAATGTTCAAGACCAAGGTACAAGTCGAAGAAGTCAAAAATCAAAATGGCTAAAGTCCACAGAATGATGAACAAAGCCACAAGATAACCAGTAACCAAGCTTCACAATAAACCAGTGGCCATAGACACAAGACAACAAGTGCACAAATGCACACAATCCAGGCAAAGCAAGATGACCACAACACCACAATGAAGACTCAGGCAAATGTCCAGCAACATGAATGGAATCAATATGTGCAGACTACACAACAAAGTCATGTAACAGTTTTTTTTTAAAACAAAGTCAAAAATTTACAAGTTCAAATCAAATGGCTGGAGTAAACATGATCAGTGAAGACCGAGTTCAACATCAAGTGGTAATCAAGGTGTCAAGCCAAGTCAAGATAATCAACGACCAGTTCAAAGTCAGAAGTCGCAGTCAAAATCGAGGTAGAAAAGGTAATTGACCAAGTTAAAAATCAAGCCATGGTCATCGCGATGTTAAATCAGTGCCGTGGGTATCAAGCATATTCATATTGAACAAGTCAGAATAAATCTCAAACATTCAAGCATCATCAAGTGGCCGAGATGACGAAATTGACAAATTCAAATCAACATATACGAACGCAAAAATAGGAAATCAAATCCTATAAAAACACTAATCATCATCGGCAATTATTCCATCGAGTTCAAGAATATTAACTTAGAGCAATAAAGCAAAAATCACATACCAATTTGCAGTCGAACTCGATCAAATAAGAAGTCGTGTTCAAATCAAAGATACGGTCGGTTGCCGAAGCAAATCAGAGGAACAGCGATTGCAATCAACCAACAAATCAGTCGACTTCTCCAATAACCCTAAATTGGATCGCACGAACGAAATCCCTAATCTGGATTGAAGGACAAAGCCGCCGCTATCTCAAAACAACGAATGGAGCAAATAAAAAGAAAAAGGAACGGGTTGAAGAAGTGAATAGAGGCCGGCCTTGTTTTATTATAAGGCTTTAGTTTATTTTTAAATAGGGTTTTATTTTACTTAAATTGTTTTTAATTGTATTTTCTTTTTAACCGTTTTAATTTTCTAGTCGTGTGACTAGGGGACAAACTACGGTGTGTAGTTTGGGAATTCGCAACTCGGTGGTTGAGTTGTGGCATGGTTTTGAGCGTAGAGTTAGATTAGTCAATAGAGGGTATATCGAGTTTACGTGTGTAAGCGAGGGACTATCTAATTTCTAGTAGAAACCTTGGGGGCAACACGTAGGCAGGGTTTTGCCGAAGCTGGGTAAATTCTGTGTTGTTCTGTTTTATTCTGTTATTTATATTCTGCGAAATCTGTGCTGCTATTCTGTGATCTGAATTGAAATTAATTTATAAGTTTCCGCGATTAATTTTAATAATTTACACTATAACCCTATTCACCCCCCCTCTAGGGTGAAATCGATCCTACAAGTGGTATCAGAGCTAGGAACAAAAGCCGTTTTTGTTTTAAAAATTTGATTTTTTTTTACAAAAACCAATTTTTGTTTTAAAAATTTGAATTTTTAAAATGGCTTCTTTCAATACTGCTTTTGCTGAGAGTCAATCCATAGTTAGACCACCAATGTTCAATGGTGAATATGCTTACTGGAAAAATAGAATGCAAATTTTTCTGAAAACCATTGACGCTTGGAATATTGTTGAGACAGGTTATAGAATACCAACTATAACTGTAGATAATCAGGAAATAGAGAAACCAAAAGATCAATGTACAGATCTAGAAAATAGATTACAAAATGCTAATGCTAGAGCTATGTATTCTATTATCTGTTCATTGGATCAATTTGAATTTAATCGTGTCTCACATTGTCTAACTGCACAGGAAATATGGCACACACTAGAAGTGACTCACGAAGGAACATCTCAAGTCAAAGAATCTCGCCTTGCCATGCTAAGCAGCGAATACGAGAACTTCACAATGGCGAAGGAAGAAAATGTCAAAGAGATGCATGGATGACTTTCCAATATCGTTTACAAATCAAAAGCTCTTGGAAAATCATACACAGAGTTGGAGATAGTCCGAAAAATCCTTAGAGTCCTTCCACGAAAATTTGAAGCAAAAGTGACTGCCATTCAAGAATCAAAAGATTTGAAACAAATGAAAATCGAAGAACTCATCGGAAATCTCACCACTTATGAGCTAGAAATGAAATTCAAGGAAGAGCGTGAAGGAGGAGATACTCGAAAGAAATCAATAGCGTTCAAAGGAACAACCGAAAGTGATGACGATGACGATGACGATGGTGCAGAAGAACTAGAGCTGTTAATAAGGAAATTCAAGAAATGGAATCAGAAACATGGAAATTCAGCTCGAATTCAAAAAGCAAAAAGCAGAATAGCCAAAGCACTAGACTACTCAGAAGAACAAAAGATTATTTGTTATAATTGCAACAAACCCGACCATATCAAGCCCGATTGTCCACAAATTAAATTCAGCCATGGAAAGAAACAGAAAAAGAAAAGTTTTGCAACCACTTGGGATGAAATAGACGAGAATGATCAAAGCACTGGCGGTGAAAGCGAAAAGGCAGAATTGTGTCTTCGAGGTGATACAACTGACAGTGACGATGACGAGCCAAGTGAGGTATCAAAACTTACTCATTCTGAGTTGCTTATATATTTTCATGAAGTAAACAGTTGTTTTGAACGACTTAGTGAAAAATACGCCAAACTTGAATCTCAAAAGGATACTTTGATAGAATGTAATAAATAACTTGATCAATTAGTTAAAACCTATCAAAGTAGGATCCCTAAGTGTGATAAGTGTCCAACATTTGATGAAGAAATTAAAAAATCAGAAATTAAAATGAAATCGCTTGAAAATGAAATTCTGGTTTTAAAAGAGAATGAAAATACTAGAAGAGAGAATTCTATTAAAAAGTGCACACAATTATTAAACGAAAATGAGTCTCTCAAAACACAAGTCCAACAATTGTCTACTACTTTAGATAAATTTTCCAAAAGTGAAAAATCATTGAATATGCTATTAGGAAAGCAAACTGTTAATACGGTTAGACAAGGACTTGGATATAATAGTTCGAAAATTGTTGAAAACAAGATTAATCAAGAAAATTCAATGTGCACGATTTGTAGAAAATATGGACACAATCACAATAATTGTTGGTATAGACCCAAACATGTGAAAACTATACCGATTTGGGTTCCAAAAGGCACAAATATAAAATCTCTCAAAGTTAAACAAATTTGGGTGCCGAAGGGAACAATTATAAATAGTTTCGGGTCTTTACAAAATTGTTTTTCAAAATTTTCTGCCACTAACAATCATGGACCTATAAAAACAAATAGGTCACATAAATCTTTTCCCGTGTAGGTGTGGTGGCAGGCTAAGGAACAACAACGATGTTCTCTGGATTTTTGCTGTTCCAGAAACACAACGGGCGACAAAGCAAAGTTCCTTAGCCTAGTATAAAGGTGACAGAATCATAATGGACAACGGCGAAAAATATCGTAAAGGTAAAACAGGTAATGGTATGTTTTAAACGATATATTAAATGTGATAATCTGCACCGTATTTTGAATTAAATCAGCCAATATTGAGATGATGAAAAGATGATGATTCTGACTTATTCAAAATAGTTGGCCAAATTATATTCTTTTGCCAAAAACACTATAATAAATCTCTAAATTCTTTGAATTACTTCATATATATCATTTTGGATTAAAAATAGTGTTTTGTTGGATAATACATTTGGTTATAATACGGCTAACTCCTTATTCACGGTTTTCAATTATTTACATGGCTTCAATTCAATTTCAAAAGAATGTCATTTAAATAGTTGTTAAAATTGAATTTGAAATTTTTGGTGCACACTTCATGTTTTGGTCTATAAAATTCAATTGATGATTTTGAGTGAAAGAGAAATTCAGATGCAGATTACACTAGTAATCTAGTTGATAGAAAATTACTAGTTGAACGTGATTTTTGAGACATTTAGTAACTGCATCGTGTTTCAAAGAAAATATTTGCATATTCTTCATTTCAAATAATTTTCAAATAGCAGAAAATTTTCTTTTAAAACCCCCTGGAGAAAATCATTTTTGACCATAGTTTCAGATTAGTCATTTTTGAAAAAAATTTCATAATTATTTTTGAATTTGATTTTAAATGACTATTTTGACTAATCTGACTCCCTAATGTTTATCGAAAAGAAAAATAGTGATTGAAAAAGTGATGAGTGTTAATATTGATCAAATATTATGACTCGATACGGTATAATTAATAAATTTCTTTAGAAATTTAAACAAGAGTTATAAAACTGTTTGTTGGTAAAAATTCCATGACCATCTCTATATCTATCATATTTCTAACGACCATCACTCATCAAAATTCTATATAGTTTGTCAATATGTGGTACTTTAAACAGGAATCATTCATTTTTTCATTTTCACATTTTTTTAATAATAATAAAAAAAATTAATTAATAATAATAATAAATAAATACCAAAGTATTCACTCTCATTTAAAAGTCCTCACGGTTATGCATGGGTGAATTACTTGGAATTTGTTATGTGCTTCCATGCTCATTTAAAAGTCCTCGCGGTTGTGCATGTATGGAACGCATATCAAAAGTTGATTTTTAAAATAAACAAGTTGATTCTAATCCCATTTAAAAGTCCTCACGGTTATGCGTGGTTAGAAGATACTTGAATTCATTTTTTTAAAAATAAAATTGGAATACTACTAACCTCATTTAAAAGTCCTGACGGTTATGCATGGTTAGTAGATATTCAAATTCCTGATATAAATATACCACAAATAGACACAACTGTATGGTTTTATATGATGACATCATTTCCATCATTCTAAAAGTGGAATATGCGCCTAACAAAATATTTATGATTTTTGTTTGATTTTTTATTGAAATTTAATATTTATATTCAATTGAGTTTTAATGTTGAATTAATATCGATAACTTTATCTCTATTTTCTCTAACACTATTATTCTTTTGCTGATAACAAAAGGGGGAGAGAAAAGTTAAGATTTTGTCTAATAAAATCAAGCAAAGGTCAAATAATTTTATATTTGCATCTAAGCTCATTTGCATATTTTTATTTGTATGCATATATGTAAGGGGAGCATCGTATAGAGAGAAAGCATTTAAATAGGGGGAGCAATTAGGATATATCTATGATCAAATACATTTAACATATTCAAAATCTTAAATATATGTTTGTTATCATCAAAAGGGGGAGATTGTTGAATATGCGCTTATATGATTTTTGTTTGATGATAATAAACATATATACATTCGTTTAAATGTATTTGTTAATGTACTATTTTATTTTTCACAGATTAAATAAATATTTGCTGAATAAAATAAATAATACGGAATTTGAATTCAAACGAATATTTTATTCAAACAAATATTTATTACAATTTTGAATAGTACAAATTCAAGCTCTCACTATTCACTATACAACTTTGATACAGATTCAATTACATCACAATTTTACATTTACAGTTGACCTCACTACATATCACTCACACTCATATTTTATCTTCAACTGCATCCCAGTTTGAATCCAACATCTGAGCAATCTGCAAAGATATACACTAACGCAGTAAAATTGAAAAAGAAATATTTTTGCAATATAAAATAAAACGTGAATTTTGAAAATGATATTTGCCTCAGTTATTTGGGTTGTTCGCCATAATTTAAATTTGAATTCATCATACACGAACAACTTGTGACATACACAGTGTATTACTGTATATGCCACAAGGCCGTGCACGCCGATATATACACTTGATTGATTTACAGGGACAGGTGAGCACAGGTCAAACCCAAATAAAAAGCCGGGTTCAACTCACATGCAATAACATAAAAGTCACAACTCTCAGCCCAAGGTCAAACCCGAGTTTTAAAACTGGATTCAACTCAGGTGCAAATCAAAAATTACACATGAATGCTATGTTCAAACATGACACAGCCTCAAACCAGCATCAAAGCAAGTACAACTGCAAGTGTCGACCAAGTGACAATGCAAGCAAGATCAACACAGCAGCCAACATATTCACAAATGAATCATCAAAGAGTGCAACAGGGATGAATACAACATGAAGTACAACAACTCAAGGAGATAGTCGACCAACAGACTCAAGAAAATGCAAGAACATGTCAACAGCAATGACACAGCAACAAGGCAGACCATAAAATGCATGCCATCAAGTTCAACAACATCAATTATGACCAAGTACAGGTGCAAGTGAATCAGAATGAAGCAGTGCAACATCTACGACAGCAAGTACATGATCCAAAATACAAATACCACAAACCCAAGACCAGAATAATTACAGTTTCATGTAACAAGACAATGCACCAATGTCACTAGCATGACAGCAATATGTACAGCATTAATCAAGATATCAGACTCAAACAAGTAAAGTCAAAGCAAACAGAGGCATCAATATGGTAACACAAATGCAACATGCTCAAAGTAAATACATATATACATGCAACTGAAAACTACATACCACAGCAGCAATGCCACAGTACTGAATACCATATGGACACAGCAATGTTCAAGACCAAGGTACAAGTCGAAGAAGTCAAAAATCAAAATGGCCAAAGTCCACAGAATGATGAACAAAGCCACAAGATAACCAGTAACCAAGCTTCACAATAAACCAGTGGCCATAGACACAAGACAACAAGTGCACAAATGCACACAATCCAGGCAAAGCAAGATGACCACAACACCACAATGAAGACTCAGGCAAATGTCCAGCAACATGAATGGAATCAATATGTGCAGACTACACAGCAAAGTCATGTAACAGTTTTTTTTTAAAAAAAAAGTCAAAAATTTACAAGTTCAAATCAAATGGCTGGAGTAAACATGATCAGTGAAGACCGAGTTCAACATCAAGTGGTAATCAAGGTGTCAAGCCAAGTCAAGATGATCAACGACCAGTTCAAAGTCAGAAGTCGCAGTCAAAATCGAGGTAGCAAAGGTAATTGACCAAGTTAAAAATCAAGCCGTGGTCATCATGATGTTAAATCAATGCCGTGGGTATCAAGCATATTCATATTGAACAAGTCAGAATAAATCTCAAACATTCAAGCATCATCAAGTAGCCGAGATGACGAAATTGACGAATTCAAATCAACATATACGAACGCAAAAATAGGAAATCAAATCCTATAAAAACCCTAATCATCATCGGCAATTATTCCATCGAGTTCAAGAATATTAACTTAGAGCAATAAAGCAAAAATCACATACCAATTTGCAGTCGAACTCGATCAAATAAGAAGTCGTGTTCAAATCGAAGATACGGTCGATTGCCGAAGCAAATCAGAGGAACAGCGATTGCAATCAACCAACAAATCAGTCGACTTCTCCAATAACCCTAAATTGGAACGCACGAACGAAAGCCCTAATCTGGATTGAAGGACAAAGCCGCCGCTATCTCAAAACAACGAACGGAGCAAATAAAAAGAAAAAGGAATGGGTTGAAGAAGTGAATAGGGGCCGGCCTTGTTTTATTATAAGGCTTTAGTTTATTTTTAAATAGGGTTTTATTTTACTTAAATTGTTTTTAATTGTATTTTCTTTTTAACCGTTTTAATTTTCTAGTCGTGTGACTAGGGGACAAACTACGGTGTGTAGTTTGGGAATTCGCAACTTGGTGGTTGAGTTGTGGCAAGGTTTTGAGCGTAGAGTTAGATTAGTCAATAGCGTGTATAGCGAGTTTACGTGTGTAAGCGAGGGACTATCTAATTTCTAGTAGAAACCTTGGGGGCAGCACGTAGGCAGGGTTTTGCCGAAGCTGGGTAAATTATGTGTTGTTCTGTTTTATTCTGTTATTTATATTCTGCGAAATCTGTGCTGCTATTCTGTGTCTGAATTGAAATTAATTTATAAGCTTCCGCGATTAATTTTAATAATTTTCACTATCACCCTATTCACCCCCCTCTAGGATGAAATCGATCCTACAGAAGAGAGAGCTGAAGAATAAATGGGGATCCCACATAGTGATAGCAGAAACCGGATCCGATCTAAGTTGCTCTATGGATTGTATTTATAGTGTTAGCAGTCGTATTGGGCCAAACAAAGAGTTGGAAAAAGTCCAGAGGTCGACCTTAGTATGTGTGCAAAATCGCTAACCCATCTGGGTTAACCTCAAAAGTCGATGCCGACTTCTCAAGTCGGTACCGACGCCTGTGGTTCAACCCTGTGGGTTGAATCTCCTTGTATCCTCCATGCTACTTGATTTTGAGATGTCCTATGCAATTTGTTTGGAAATTTGGTTGATGTTGGTGATGATTCCTTCATCACTTAGTTTATTCTAATGTTCTAACTTCTAGCCCTTTAATCTTGGTATTTGATTGTTTAGAATCCTTTGATATTGCTTAGGCACACATAGAATAGGTAAAGCAGAGCCTTTACAAAGTTTGAGTAAGAAATATGGGAGTATGTGATGTCTCCACGGACCTCTCCAAGTCGGTACCGACTTCACCCCATTGCTACATTCACGTTGGGATTTCTTTAAGTTGTTCCTATATCTAATCTTAGTGTGCTTGCAAGATTTCAAGCCATTCCATCTTCATCTTAACGTTCTAGCTCCTATTGATTTATGCCTGTTAAAAACCCAGTTAATATTTTCCTCCTAAGTATGCTTTCATTGAAAACAAAGTATGTTTTGAACAAGAAAATTCCTGAAGTATTATCCCGTAAATCCCAGTTGATTATTTAAGTGCCATCTCGAAACGTTGCTTTTCTTTGGTTTTAGTCGATCAATTTATGTTCTCCATTTGCTTGAATTGGATCAGAAATTCTATTCTTTATATTGGGTATATGATTTGGGTGTTGGAACGTGTAAGCAACTTCGTACTATCGAATAAGCTCAGTGTTGAGAGTCTGCCTTGAGTTGCACAGAACATGACATGTCGGACCGACTTCTCATGTTAGTATCGACATGAACACTTAAAGAAATTTCATAATTTCTCTTTTGTAAACTAACATAGGCTTTCTTTTCTCTTCACTTTGTCTTCTCTAACATAAAGGCATTGTCTCTCAACTCAGTGAGCTTCATCACGCTCGTTCTCTTTTCTTCTTTGCGTCTCTTTGTCTCTTTCGTAGCGCTGAAGATGAGGGTCAGGAGTTCTCATTCTATAGTCGCTTGAGCTAAGGTGAAGTGCTCCATATCTGTCATGCGTCATTGAACCTGAAATAAAGAAAAATGTATAAGTATCAGAATTGCACAAATCGAGGTGTATGCAAAGATGAATGTTCATGATCCTAGAGTGAAGTGTATAACAACAATAACCCCTTTTATGGTTTACAAACCGGTTGGGCATGGTTTTAGAGTCGAAGTGCTACTGCCTTCACTTATAAATGCCTCAAAATATATGTCGATATATGAATCGATTTCTTCTATCATTTCAGTAATCAAGATGCCTCCATGCTTATTCGCACGGATGGCAACATCTTTCATGAAGTCAAAAGTTGATGTGGGCTCAACCGAAGTCCTTGCAACTTGATCTCCCATAGAAAGCGGGGTCTCGACAGTTGGTCGTTCGGGAGGAGGAGAAGTACCAAGATTTGGACTTATTGTTTCAACAGCCAAAAGGTCTGGAGAAGGAATGTTGGGAACTCCGAAGCTCAATCCCGGTTATATGCTTTCCCCTTCCTCAGTGGACTGAAGGTCGCTATTGTTCTCATCATCGAGGATTTCTCCTTCCTCCACATCCATTGCCCACTTTCCTTTTCTTTTTTTAACCATCCCATCTTCTTCCGAGATGGTAGGCATTCTCTCACTATCGCCTTCACAACTGGGAAACCCTCTTTCATGGGCCCATCCACCCCAATTTCAACATCCTCCCCTTCTTTGTTATCTCTTAGAGGCTCTTCGGTCTCCATATCAACATCCTCCTCCTTATGATCTTCACCAAATTCACGTCCATTACCCAATCCACCTTCTTCCTCTTCCTATTGAGGACCTTCGTCAGAGCCACGATTGTATGTAGGGGAACGGGTATGCGACCTAGAGCCGCTTCATGAAGGAACTTCGATATCAGTTGCTCTTCCAGGGGTAAGAAATCCATTCTTTAACAAGTTTTCAATCGTCAAAATGAAGATGATAGAGCATTCGCTCGCCCTAACGGCCTGTAGATATTCGAACATCTTCTTGTGCTTCGATCTCTTGTCTCTTGTAGAGATACCAGTGAGGGGTATGCTTTAAGTTTGGAATAAGAACTGTCACTGTAAAGAGTATAGATAGAACAAAACTCAATTCCTTTTAATCAGCGACAATTGAATCCTTCTAGACAAGGATGGAGAAATATTCGGTTTCAAACATCAATGCTTACTATGAAGATTCCCAATCACCTTACACCTGGTCTAGAAATCAATAATAACAAAAGAGGGGATGTAACGACCTGAAAATTTCGATCCCGAAATTTCCAGATAGTTAAGGAAAGAAGAAAAGAGAAAGAAGAAGAAAACAGTAATAAGACATAGAAACCACACATTCGCAGCGGATCAAAATATAATATCACATAAATAATAGTTATACAAAGGAAAACTGTACTTGTCAAGTTACACTTTATATACATATATCAGAGTTACAACATATTTACAAACACAGAATAGATAAATCAATCTGTTTCAGATACTATAATATCACTGTAGAAACTCTCCATACATTCCTGCTCTCCAACTCGCCTCCTGAGCTCCAGAACGTCCTTACCTGAAAATCTGTAATACTCGGTCTGACCCGAGCATTACATCAAAGTAACACCCGGGTCAGGCTGGAAACCAGCGTGAGTAAATCCATCTAACATGGAATTCAAAAGCATACAACTTATATAAAACCCGGGGTAACTTATATCAATTTCAACTTCACAAGTCGTTATAGACATCATCTATTTCACACATTAATTTCTAAGTGCCAAAACATAGATTAAATGGCCAAATTCACTTAAATCATTCCATATCAGCCTATTGATTTCACATATCAAATCTATATAGGATCGAAGTGGTTTCGGGTATTAACTAATACCCGACTCCGATCTCTTCGAATCCAATGCCGTCTTATACCAAATTATTCACGTGAAACATAATTCAAAATTTAAATATAGAGTGACACCCACATTAATTTATCATCGATAGATAACTAAATTATCTCAGTTTAAACCCAACATATCATATCACAAAGCATTTCCAAATCACATATCCCAGTTATCAGTCAATCTAAAGCATACAATATTATTCAATCATTCGTGAGCGAGATAAATTAGTCAGCAATCCTAATTAATTTAAATTAAATTAATTAAATTCCTTAAATCACCCTTAATCATGCTTACTTAACATTGATTAATTACCACAAATAATTAATTAATGATCTTTTAATTATCCATTTTAATTAATCAACCTTGATTAATTATCTTCATAGAGAAATTATCCTTTACATAATTTAATTATCCTTAATTTATTGCTTCCATTTATCAGCCTTATTCAAGCATAAACAGTAGATGACCTTACTGTAATTACTTACCTAAATTAATTAACTCCTTAATTAATATGTAAATCCTTTAATTAATTACACCAAGTAATTAATTCTTAATTACTTCCCCTAAGTAATTACCCTTAATTACTTTCCATTAAGTAATTTCCTTATATTAATTATATCCAGTAATTTATCCATCAATTACTTCACTAAGTAACTACACTTATAAATCTCATTAAGTAATCATGTATAATCAATTATCAAGCGACTATCTTTAGTTAACAGATTAATTAATCACATTTATCTCATTAATTACAAACTAGGTAACTCATCCCTTAATTACTCTATAAATCAATTAATCAATCTTTAATTATAGATTAATTATTCTTTAATTATAAATAAATAAATAAACCTTAATTATAAATTAATCTTCTTCAATACAAAGTAATTAATCCTTAATTACTTTTAGAATCCATTAATTAATTACATTAAAAAAATAACCAATGATTAATCACATTCATTATTCCTAAAAATACCTATATGAATCAATATTTAATTAAACAAGGAAGAATAATTACCTTAATTAATTATTTAATCATTACCTATATCTTATTTAAATTAATGCTTGAAACAAACAGTAGAAAACTTTAAATTGATTTAAGGTTAAATACGCTGATATTAATTACTTACTTAATCCCCTCATAAATTTTATTTGAAAATACCTAGAGATTTTAAACTTAACTGATTATCCCAATCAAATTGGACAAAACCAACGACTACCTCAAAACATTTATTTTAAAGTAAATTAAATTTGGAAACTTTTTTTTATGCCGGAACCTGTTATAGAAATTTTATTTCCAATCAGGACTAATCAAATTATCCTGCCTCCAAAACTGACCATCATTTCTTTCCCTTTTTATTTATCTAAAAAAAACAAAGCAAAACTGACCCTCAAATGAAACCGGAGCCCTGAAACGAAATTCTCGAGTCAAAACTCGAGTTTCCCACAACTTTACAAACTTCGAGTCCAACGCGAACGTGACTTCGAGCCGAACACATGAGTTGCCAACGTCCCCAACCCTCTACATCTCCCAGATACACCTAACACTCGTGCACCATGCACGACGATCTGACCATCGTCGATTATCTCTGAAACCTTCAGCAAGTCGCCCCAATACTTCCCAAAGATACCGACCACCCACCAAAGTTGATCTGTCCAGTAATCAAGAACGAGCCACTCGGCCTTAGCTAATAACCAAACCTGCTCATCAACTCCACCTCGTGTCATCACTATTGTCCACCGGAAAACCCACAACCCCGTCCAGAACTTCGCCAGAACCCTATGCTTCTTTTCCCCTTCGTCCGATCCAACCCGGTTCAACGTCGGTGTCGTACTTGCTTCCAGAAACCCCCACTACTCCAACCCAACCTAAACCCTAGATTCGCCTCGCCGCACCACCACGGCCTACCAGAAATTCAATAATTATTTTCCCCTCACCATTGACCCACCAACCATAACCACCTTGAATCCCGACCACTCAGACCTTCCCAATCACCAGAAAAATGCTCAGAACAGAAGCCACGATCAACTCAAGATAACGTATGATTTCCAAACTTAAATTTTATGTTTTTTCTTTTAAAAATCATATTTTCCTGAGACAATTTATGTTATATACAAAAATCAATCAATTGTTGAAAGAGAATTTTTAACAACTTCGGGTTTTTCCCTTTTTTTTACAGTAGTTTCCAAATTCCAGGAAAACACCACTATTAACACCCTTAATTATTTTTAAAAGCAATGTTTAGTTAATTCAAACAAAAACCTTTTAAACATCCCAACCTAAATTGATTCGTATGAAGAGATATTGAATTAATTTTTTATATTCTTAAATCTGTGTTCACAACAGATCTCAAAACAATTCACACAGACATGAAAGCAAACAATCAGTAGTAATTCAACCATATTTTAGTTTGATCGTCCATGCAACTCTTAACTTTTCAATCTTTAATCAACATCAAGCATTCATCCAAATTTAAAGTATCTATTTACTGTTTCAGATTGTACAGAGACTTGTTTGTTTTTTTTCTGTCATGAATATAAATATTAACCCACAAGTACAACTTAAAATCATTTTTAAACGACATGCACAACATAATTCAAATCATCCCTAGAAGAGTCATTGCATGCTAGATCAAGATGTATCGGTTTTTCTCAAGTTTACTCACCTTACCTTCCTGAACAGAGCAGTACCAGCTTCCAAATAAACTGCAGTTAATTTGATATTTTTTCTCTAACTGTTTGTTTCTTAGATCTGATTTTTTTTTCAAGTTGGTTTCTTCTTGGTTTAAGCTTCAGATTTCTCTCCCCCCCCTTTTTTTAAAGAATGAGATGATAAAAGAAATGAAAGGGGAAATGAAGATGTTATATGACCCACATTGTAGTTTTAAGGAATCAAGGACACTTGTCAAAAAAAAACACTTTTCTTGATTACATTTGTAAATCCATGTTTTCTATGTTTTTATGTGTACTTAAATAATATTCTAAATTTAGCTCTTCATTTTATAGTAATTTTTTTATATTGTTTTAAATGTTTAAATTTTATCTTAAATAAATCTTACTTAATTATGTTTATTCTTCCTCTTATATTTGTCTATTTAATTTTAAAAGTAAATGATACAAAATCCAACTACACACTTTCAATAGTTATACAAATATACTCATTAAATTTTATATCCTTTATTTATATTTTTAAATGTTTTCCATAAAACTCTTATATTAAATTTCTATTTAGTAACCACTTTCCTTTTTATATTAATATGATCTTTAAATGAAAATAAAAAACTACATACCGTAAAAAAATCATATATATATATATATATATATATTAATTTTATTTTAAGATATTTATCTTCTGAATTTCAAATTCAAATTTAATTAAAAATCTAACTTGAAATCAACTCAGATATAAATATTTTAAACAATCACAAATTCAGTTTGTACATAATAAATCCTATTTCAAAATTTACTCATACCTACATATATATTCATTATTATTAACTTTTTTTTAAACAAACAACAATTTTACCAATTTTAAATAATTTATACAAGAGATTTTCACATTTTATTTTTCTTGAAATTTCCGGATATCACATTCCTCCCCACTTAGAATCTTTTCGTCCTCGAAAAGGAACGAAGTCAGAATTTATTAAATATTTTTAAACCAGTTAAAATATTCTTTAAAACACCTTTAAAATTTGTAATACTGCCAAAATAGTTTTATAAAAATACTTTTTATAACTCGATGATTCCAACAGTCCATCCTTGTTCTCACAGAAATTCGGTCATATGTTGATCAGGCATATGACTGAAAATCTATAAGTACTTGGCAGACTCGTTTTCAACATCTAGTGAAAATATTTTGAAAATAATTTTATTGAAAATATAGAAAACATTTTTGAAATCGAGGAAATATCTTTGGTGAGAATGCTCTGGAAATCATCACCCTCGTCCACGGTCACAGTTACATTCCAGGGTTACGTTGCCGTCGCAGCAAAAGTCCATGTAACTGCAGGCTCTCCGCGGCCTCTCGATTACGCCATGGAACCTATAACAGATCGCAGTTACATTCCAGGGTTACGTTGCCATCGCAGCAAAAGTCCATGTAACTGCAGGCTCTCCACGGCCTCTGATTTTCGCTGTCAAAATGAAACTTCTCCACTCCTACATAGGTCACAGTCTACCGGTATAAAATCAAACGCAGACTGTTGGCTTTCAGCGGCACATACGACTTTCGCTATGTTACCATAGGTCGCAGTCTACCGATATAAAATCAAACGCAGACTGTTGGCTCTCAAGGGCACACACGACTTTCGCTATGGTATACTCTACTCATAATCCCCAAGAACTAGTTTTGTCCGGACTCCTCACAGGATCAACTTTAGAATCCCCCCTTAGGCTCAAGGAAGCACCACCCGGTGGCACTCCTGAAAAATTCATTTCAAAGGAGCGCCTTTTTCCTCAGAGCCATCATCAAAACATTTTATACTATACACATATAGTATCTTCAAATCATACGCCAAGTATGATCACATACAAAGCTCCCTTGCACAAAATCGATTATCCTAAAATCGATAATTCTCAAATTAGGCTTTCCAAATACAATATTGATTTTACCCAAAAATCAAAAGCCTTTCCAAATCCAAAGGTTCCCAAAACTTTTTCCAAAATCCTCATAAGATCCGTTATATATATATATATATATATATATATATATATATATATATATTCAGATATATATAACCTTTAAAACTTTGGATCATTTCAAACTTGTATAAAAATCCTTTTATACTTCAAAAACCTTTTCTCTTGGCAAAAGATTCAACAAGGGGAGTTTCATTTTATAAAACAAAGATATTTAACTTTGTTTACTCAAAATCAAATATTCAAATTTGATTACCCTTTTCAATCCCTTTTTCATTCAAATCCGTACGATGTACACATATCATCCGTACGCTATACCCATCTGATCGCTCACTCGACCACACAATTTCATTTCCGAACTAGTATCGTCCATCCGACTTCCTAGTGTGGACACAGATCTGGTTTCTTGATCAGAAACCGTCATTCTCCTTGCATAGTCATAACTATGATAGAGAATATCCAGAACCAATCAACAATCCATATCCAGGTTCGCCATCGAAATCGAGTGAAAAATCCCAACTCGGATCGACATTCTATCTTGAAATTCTGTGCTCGAATCTGGATCAAATCACTATGCGAATAGAATAACATACGTACATCCTACGTATTTATCTTTATTGGTTATTATCCATATCAGTCCCATTTCTATCCATGTTCACTTTGATTTTCATTCACTCACTCACAATTGTTTTAATTCATTTGGATTATCACCTCTATTCTTATCTCGATTGGGTATTTAACCAATAACAGTTTGAACTCCGAACAGATTATTTAGAAAGTAGCTTGACAATTTTAAAAATAGATAGATAGTTGGGAAATTAATTACTAGTCTATAAAATAGGTGTAAAATTATTAGAAAATAGTTAAAATAATTATAGAAATTTTAAATAATTGCAAAATAATAGTAAGATAGTAATTAGTTTTGTAAAATAGTTGAAATATAGTAATTAGTTTATAAAACTATTGGAAAATTGTTAAACAGCTTCAAAAATAATTATAAAACAAGTATAAGATAGTTTGGCTCTTTAAAAGAAAGGTTGTATATATAATGAATAGCTAGGAAAAATAGGTTTATATTAAAAATAGTCCAGAGTCAAAGCTGCTCACTTCCCAATCTCCATTCTCATCAATTCAATTAATTTCCTCTTCCATTTAAATTGGCCCAATTTCAATTAAATAACTTCAATTTAACTAGTTCCAATTTCAATTCATTTTCCATTTGAATTTTATACTTTTACATCTTCAATCACAATTTTAATTAATTCTAATCAAATTCAATATGAACTAATTCAAATTTCAAATTTAAACCATTTCGAATTATATAAATTCGAGTTAATACTTCCAAATGTTGATTTAATCTTTTAAACCAAATCAATTTATATCTTTAAACCATTTAATTCTGAATCCAAATTCTATTTTAAACAACTAAAACTTTAAAATTTATTTTATCACCAAATTTCAATCTTGTAACCAAACCTTTTGAAGTTTATCTTAAACATTCAAATCTTAAGTCCAAAATGATTCCATACATTAATTCACTACACACTAGTAGTTCTTACATTACATACATTTATCCAAAATAAGAGTCTTACAGAAGTCATAAATCCAGATGCTTTCCTATTACCTAGAGGTTTGGGGAAAACAGAGCCCTAATGCTCCTACAAGTATCCTTCCTATGGACTTCCTTCCAAAGGGCAAAGCCCAAACATACACTTCTCAACAGGGTGTCCCCATTTATAACATTTACTACAAAATGTTTCTACCCTGTCATCAATCTGGATAACCTTCACGCCTCCAACAGTACGTTCCACAGCCTTACCCTTCTTCTGCCTCTCGGAACAATTCCTAGCAATGTGTCCCGGCTTCTTACAATGATAGCAAATAGTCGACTCATTTACCGGTCTAACTGGTTTACGCTTCGCCTTCCTCACTTCAGGGCAATGATTTAGAAAATGTCCTTTCTTATGACACTTAAAGCACAAGACCTCAGAGCGAAACCGATGGAATGTACCCTTCAATTCCTCCCTTGTTTTACTGCACTTGGCTGCGTAATGACCCTTATTAAAACATCTGTAACAGGTGACATTATCATAGGGTCCTGGTTTAGCCCTTTCCTTAACCTGATTCTCATATTCTTGAATATTTTCTTCACGATCCCTACGTGCAGCTACTCCTTCCTTTCTGCGTCTAACCTTCCATTCTACACTCTTAGTCATCTCTTTCAAAGACTAAATTCTAAGGGGCTTCCTAACCTATAAGTTAGACTTAATTAGAAGAATTCAACTTTTACTCTAATATCAATTTGCTTACCAAGATATAACTTAGGTTTTAACATCTTTGGTTTTAAATTTTCAAACAAAGTTTCAAACAACATCTTATTTCAACATAAGATTACTTTCAAAACTATTCTGAATAATATTATTTATCATTCCCTTTAACAATTTGAAACCAAATTTAATTTCTAATATTCCTTATATGAATGGTACATTCTATTCAATTACTACTCGAACACATAAATTTACCACTTAAATTCTTATTTAATTTCAATAATTTAGCATCACATTACCTTAATATTTATTACAAAGAAATATTGCCTGATATATCAAATTATTCTTATATGAAATCATTTAAAATCTTTATATAAGGAAATAACAAGTATGCCCCCTCATATATATACACTCAACTCATCCTAGGGTACCATTGACCCTTTTCTTAACGAGTAAACCCAACAGAGCCAAGGTTCTCGCTTAACCTTCAGCTCAGATACCAAATGTAATGACCCGAAAATTTCGATCTCGAAATTTCCAGATAGTTAAGGAAAGAAGAAAAGAGAAAGAAGAAGAAAACAGTAACAAGACACAGAAACCACACATTCGCAGCGGATCAAAATATAATATCACATAAATAATAGTTATACAAAGGAAAACTGTACTTGTCAAGTTACACTTTATATATATATCAGAGTTACAACATATTTAGAAACACAGAACAGATAAATCAATCTGTTTCAGATACTATAATATCACTGCAGAAACTCTCGTTCCTGCTCTCCAACTCGCCTCTTGAGCTCCAGAACGTCCTTACCTGAAAATCTGTAATACTCGGTCTGACCCGAGCTTTACATCAAAGTAACACCCGGGTCAGGCTGGAAACTAGCGTGAGTAAACCCATCTAACATGGAATTCAAAAGCATACAACTTATATAAAACCCGGGGTAACTTATATCAATTTCAACTTCACAAGTCGTTATAGACATCATCTATTTCACACATTAATTTCTAAGTGCCAAAACATAGATTAAATGGCCAAATTCACTTAAATCATTCCATATCAGCCTATTGATTTCACATATCAAATCTATATAGGATCGAAGTGGTTTCGGGTATTAACTAATACCCGACTCCGATCTCTTCGAATCCAATGCCATCTTATACCAAATTATTCATGTGAAATACAATTCAAACTTTAAATATAGAGTGACACCCACATTAATTTATCATCGATAGATAACTACACTATCTCAGTTTAAACCCAACATATCATATCACAAAGCATTTCCAAATCACATATCCAAGCTATCAGTCAATCTAAAGCATACAATATTATTCAATCATTCGTAAGAGAGATAAATTAGTCAGCAAACCTAATTAATTTAAATTAAATTGATTAAATTCCTTAAATCACCCTTAATCCTGCTTACTTAACATTGATTAATTACCACAAATAATTAATTAATGATCTTTTAATTATCCATTTTAATTAATCAACCCTGATTAATTATCTTCATAGAGTAATTATCCTTTACATAATTTAATTATCCTTAATTTATTGCTTCCATTTATCAGCCTTATTCAATCAAAAACAGTAGATGACCTTACTGTAATTACTTACCTAAATTAATTAAATCCTTAATTAATATGTAAATCCTTTAATTAATTACACCAAGTAATTAATTCTTAGTTACTTCCCCTAAGTAATTACCCTTAATTACTTTCCATTAAGTAATTTCCTTATATTAATTACATCCAGTAATTTATCCATCAATTACTCCACTAAGTAACTACACTTATAAATCTCATTAAGTAATCATGTATAATCAATTATCAAGCAACTATCTTTAATTAACAGATTAATTAATCACATTTATCTCATTAATTACAAACTGGGTAACTCATCCCTTAATTACCCTATAAATCAATTAATTAATCTTTAATTATAGATTAATTATTATTTAATTATAAATAAATAAACCTTAATTATAAATTAATCTTCTTCAATACAAAGTAATTAATCCTTAATTACTTTTAGAATCCATTAATTAATTACATTAACAAAATAACCAATGATTAATCACATTCATTATTCCTAAAAATACCTATATGAATCAATATTTAATTAAACAAGGAAGACTAATTACCTTAATTAATTATTTAATCATTACCTATATCTTATTTAAATTAATGCTTGAAATAAACACTAGAAAACTTTAAATTGATTTAAGGTTAAATACACTAATATTAATTACTTACTTAATCCCCTCATAAATTTTATTTGAAAATACCTAGAGATTTTAAACTTAACTGATTATCCCAATCTAATTGGACAAAACCAACGATTAACTCAAAACATTTATTTTAAAGTAAGTTAAATTTGGAAACTTTTTTTTTATGCCTGAACCTGTTATAGAAATTTTGTTTCCAATCAGGACTAATCAAATTATCCTGCTTCCAAAACTGACCATCATTTCTTTCCCTTTTTATTTAACTAAAAAAACAAAGCAAAATTGATCCTCAAATGAAACCCGAGCCCTGAAACGAAATTCTCGAGTCAAAACTCGAGTTTCCCATAACTTTACAAACTTCGAGTCCAACGCGAACGTGACTTCGAGCCGAACATGCGAGTTGCCATCGTCCCCAACCCTCTACATCTCCCAGATACACCTAACACTCGTGCACCATGCACGACGATCTGAACATCGTCGATCATCTCCGAAACCTTCAGCAAGTCGTCCCAGCACTTCCCAAACATACCGACCATCCACCAAAGTTGATCTGTCCAGTAATCAAGAACGAGCCACTCAGCCTTAACTAATAACCAAACCTGCTCATCAACTCCACCTCGTGCCGTCACTGTTGTCCACTGGAGAACCCACAACCCCGTCCAGAACTTCGCCAGAACCCTATGCTCCTTTTCCCCTTCGTCCGATCTAAACCAATTCAACTTCGGTGCCGTAATTGCTTCCAGAAACCCCCACTACTCCAACCCAACCTAAACCCTAGATTCGCCGCACCACCACGGCCTACCAGAAATTCAATAATTATTTTTCCCTCACCATTGACCCACCAGCCATCACCACCTTGAATCCCGACCACTCAGACCTTCCCAATCACCAGAAAAATGCTCAGAACAGAAGCCACGATCAACTCAAGATAACGTATGATTTCCAAACTTAAATTTTATGATTTTTCTTTTAAAAATCATATTTTCCTAAGACAATTGAGGTTATATACAAAAATCAATCAATTGTTGAAAGAGAATTTTTAACAACTTTAGGTTTTTCTCTTTTTTTACAATAGTTTCCAAATTCCAGGGAAACACCACTATTAACACCCTTAATTATTTTTAAAAGCAATGTTTAGTTAATTCGAACAAAATCCTTTTAAACATCCCAACCTAAATTGATTCGTATGAAGAGATATTGAATTGATTTGTTATATTCTTGAATCTGTGTTCACAGCAGATCTCAAAACAATTCACACAGACATGAAAGCAAACAATCGGTAGTAATTCAACCACATTCTAGTTTGATCATCCATGCGACATCTTAACTTTTCAATCTTTAATCAACATCAAGTACTCATCCAAATTTAAAGTATCTATTTACTGTTTCAGATTGTACAGAGACTTGTTTGTTTTTTTTCTGTCATGAATATAAATATTAACCCACAAGTACAACTTAAAATCATTTTTAAACGACATGCACAACATAATTCAAATCATAACTAGAAGAGCCATTGCATTCTAGATCAAGATGTATCAGTTTTTCTCAAGTTTACTCACCTTACCTTCCTGAACAGAGCAGTACCAGCTTCCAAATAAACTGCTGTTAATTTGATTTTTTTTCTCTAACTGTTTGTTTCATAGATCTGATTTTTTTTCAAGTTGGTTTCTTCTTGGCTTAAGCTTCAGATTTCTCTCCCCCTTTCTTTTTTTTTAAGAGAATGACACGATAATAGAAATGAAAGGGGAAATGAAGATGTTATATAACCCATATTGTAGTTTTAAGGAATCAAGGACACTTGTAAAAAAAACACTTTTCTTGATTACATTTGTAAATCCATGTTTTCTATGTTTTTATGTGTACTTAAATAATATTCTAAATTTAGCTCTTCATATTTATAATAATTTTTTTTATATTGTTTTAAATGTTTAAATTTTATCTTAAATAAATCTTACTTAATTATGTTTATTCTTCCTCTTATATTTGTCTATTTAATTTTAAAAGTAAATGATACAAAATCCAACTACACACTTTCAATAGTTATACAAATATACTCATTAAATTTTATATCCTTTATTTATATTTTTAAATGTTTTCCATAAAACTCTTATATTAAATTTCTATTTAGTAACCACTTTCCTTTTTATATTAATATGATCTTTAAATGAAAATAAAAAACTACATACCGTAAAAAAATCATATATATATATATATATTAATTTTATTTTAAGATATTTATCTTCTGAATTTCAAATTCAAATTTAATTAAAAATCTAACTTGAAATCAACTCAGATATAAATATTTTAAACAATCACAAATTCAGTTTGTACATAATAAATCCTATTTCAAAATTTACTCATACCTACATATATATTCATTATTATTAACTTTTTTTTAAACAAACAACAATTTTACCTACGTGGCAAGTCGCTGTTCCAAGCACGTGGAATCTAAATTCCATCGACCATTGCTAGCTTGAAAGTTCTATCTCCAAGTTTCTGGCTGATCACATAAGATCCTTTCCAATTTAGTCCAAATGGTCCCATTGTAGGATAAATCCATTTTAGGACAAGATCCACCACTTTGATGTACGGTTGGGAACCTAAGAGTTGAAGTGTCGCCCTATCCTTTTCTGGTGAGCAGCTGTCCTTAGTTCAGCTTCCTCCCGCTTCTCATCGATTTGATCAAGCGATTCAAGCATGAGTTGCTTGTTTTCACTTAGATTGAAGTATCGTCTCTTATGAGTGGGGACTTCCATTTCTATTAGAATCATTACTTCCGAACCATATGCCAAGGCGAAAGGTGAGAGCCCGGTTGCCGTATTATGAGTCATTCTATAAGCCCATAGTGCAAGCAAAAGTTCATCAACCTAATTTTCTTTAGCTTTTGTCAGTCATTTCTTAATGGTGGATTTGATGATTTTTTTTACTGCCGCCACTTACTCATTTGCTTATGGGTGTGACACCATAGAGAAGCACATATCAATTTAGAAACACTCTAAAATCTCTTATATTCAGCACTCTCGAACTGAGTTCCATTGTTTGTGATCGTTTTATGTGATACTCTGAACCTACAAATAATGTTTTTAATTACAAAGTTAATTACTTTCTTAGCAGTGATAGTGGTCAGCGGTTCAATATTGTCAAATTACATACAAAAGCTACATGGTAATCATAGATCAAAATAATCTCTTTCATTACTATTTGGAGAAACATAATAATCTACCGATTCAACCATGTTGTACATACTTCAATAAAACCAAAATTTACAAAACCTTATCTTACAAAGTCAAAAAAATTGAGTTAGAAATAGTGCTGGTGCACACTTCATTTGAAGAAGAACTAGCCTAGCTTTGAATAAGCAATGGAAATAAAAAAATATGAGGAAATTAAAGTTTTTGAGTGTGGGAGTGAAAATTTGAGTTTTGATTTGGATTTGGAAAGGGTAAAATGAAAGAGGCCTGGTTGTCATTGTATTTAATTGCAGGTCACTACATTGGGAGACTTTTCTAATGCCATCCTTGGGGATAAATTTTAAAATACATATATGCTAGGAATTTTCAAATGGAGCCTATTATATATCTCAACTTTTTGTTTAATTGACTACTTCACACTAAGATAAATCTGCTCATACAAACCTATAGCAATACGTAAGAACAATGATTCGCTGGTAGGTTAATTATCACATTAAAACATAACTATCTCATACAACATGTGAGTTCAACCATTAAATGCTACAACTGACAACGTCAAACTAAAAATACAAATAAAACATAACCAACTACATAATATTACTAGGACATCACTATGGTTCAATGAACATCATTTTTATCTTAATACCTCTCCGGAGCAAACAGTACTTCATTAAGAAGTTTATATTATAAGCAAGAATTATTATCTCGCTATAGTCTTTGATAGTATTTTTCAAAGCAAAGTATTTTGAATTTCCTTCCAAAAGCTTGTTCATGTTTTATCTGGTACATTGAAGGATATATCTCCTGGAAGAAATTGAAATGTGAGAACATATGAAGCATTATTTGTTGTCGCAAATACCAAAGACGTCCATAAAACTAACATCTAACATTTCTCTTATTTCATCAAATAACAATTTAATTGTGTTAGTGCAGAATTTCATCTACACCAATAACTCAAGGTTCAAAGGTGCAGCTCCGAAAGTTTGTTTAATTATAGGTTCTGGATATAAGAATACTGAGGCGAGATGTGGTATTGCCAGAGTTACTGTATGTGGAACTACTGAATTAGATTGATGAATGAGAAAAAAAAGTACCGAAAGTAAATAACACCGAGATGTTTATGGTGGTTTAGGATGAAAGTCCCCACGTCCACTGTTCTTTCCTTATTTAGTCACTCTTATATGGCCGAGAGGCTTATTACATTCAAATTAATCATTTCTTCCATTAACGAGTTTTTTTAGAAGAGTTATAATATAGGAAGTACTATATGATTTTATGCTAGTTCCTAGCGTGCCCAAAAAAAAGATCATTTGTGCCTTATGATTGCCATATATTTATAGCCAGCATGCTGTGGTGCCATTGGTGGAGAGTCTTCCCTTTGGATTGCTGAATTTGCTTATTGTACGGCTGTGATTAGAACTTGTTCTGCATATATAATGTTGCTATTTGTGAAGTGCGTACTAATGAATTGTCTTTTTGCCTAAATGTCCTCTTGCATTTGAGCTTCATATTGCCTTTTGATCATTTCGACCATTGATTACTTTTGCTATAGATTGACGCTTCAGGCTTTGGACTCGCTGATGGGCTATTCTCTTATCCTGTGGTATTATTCTCCCAAGACAGGCTCAACCCATTCATTCTTTAAATACTTAAGTACCATGACTCTTACAATACATATGGATATGGAGCATTAGACTTTCCTTACGAAGATAATCATATTTTTTCCATTGAGAATTTTTGATATAACATATGCCTCTCAAATTTTACTTTATTATGAAATATGGAGTGAAATTTGAAGTGTACAGGTTTGATTTATTTTTCTTGATTATCTGCCGAGGTCGGTCTACGCTACATGTATGGAAGATGTTACAACACTATGTTTTGGATGGAGTATTGGGTTAAGTGATGAGTATCTAAAGGTTTTGGAAGATGAAGGATGAAGATTTATCTTGGACCGAAAGGTCAAAAACTTTCAAAATTATATTCGTTATGTGAAGCCGTCTAGGCTAGATGATGAGTGAAGAATTGTTTGAATGCTGAAAGGTGAAATTTAAATCAAAATCGTAAGGTCAAGACTTTTGAAAATTATGCTTTACATTTGAAGTTCATCTAGACAAGTGAAACTATTACGGTGCCAAAAGGCAAAATCTGATTTGAGACTGTATGGTCAATTTTTTTGAAAATCATGTTTTACACTTGAAGTCATGTAGGTTAAGTGACCAGTGAAACTGTTATGGTGCCGAAATGCAAACTGATTTGAGACCGTAAGGCCAAAACTTTTGGAAATCAAGCTTGACACTTGAAGTCATCTACACTAAGCGATAAGGAAACTGTTACGGTGCCGAAAGGCAAAATCTTATTTGAGGCCGTTAGGCTAAAACTTTTGAAAAACTATGTTTGACACTTGAAGCCATCTAGACTAAGTGGTAGGCGAAATTTTTATGGTGCCGAAAGGCAAAATATGATTTGAGACTGTAAGGTCAAAACTTTTGAAAAATTATACTTGCCACTTGAAGCTATCTAGACTAAGTGGCAAGTGAAATTGTTACACTGCTGAATGGCAAAGTCTAATTTGAGACTATGAGGTTAAAACTTTTGAAAAACTATGCTTGGCACTTAAAGTCATCTAGACTAAGTGGTAAGCAAAATTGTTACGATGCCAAAGGCAAAATCTGATATGACACCGTGAGGTCAAAACTTTTGGAAAACTATACTTAACATTTGAAGCCATCTAGACTAAGTGACAAGCGAAACTGTTACGATGTCGAAAGGAAAAATCTAACTCAAGATCTTAAGGTCTAGGAGATTCTTGACTTGTGGGATGTAAAGGAAAGTCGAGATGTTGATCTTGAAAGATGGGTCTTGCTTTTGCATTAAATGCTTCTAACAACTATCTCAATTTCATTGGCCTTTTTGAAAAGCGCATTCCTTTTATCTACTCTAGGATGATTCATGTTCTGACACTGCCACGTTTCATCTATGGTTAGGATCTAAGTGACTAGATAATCTCCACCGTTGATTCCAAGGTTTAAATAAACCTTTTTCCTCCTCTTTATTCTTACTCATAATATTAGCAACAGTTGCAATCGCAAATGGAGCTAAGAAAGCTTCACAATTACTAAAAACTCTCAATTAAAACAGCAAGTTCTCAATCTTCCCTAATTCGCTTTCTTTATTGCTTTTAGTATTTTGCAAGCATTCTTCATTTAAAAATTCGATTTTTATTATTATGGTATCAATGGTTGACCTTGATTTTGGGGTATTGTTCGATTAGCTAATCTATTGTACTTGTTTGATAAATCAATATCTTATGGTCAAACCTATCCTTTTACCTACTTAGGTTCATAATCGTCCTTTTAATAGGATGGGTTTTTATGGAGATTTTAGAACTTCGAGTTTAGGCCGTAGAATTTGGTTTTAGGCTCAATTTTCTTTTGGACCATAAGACTTTCAATCTTTTCGGCAGGAGTCTCGGGGTTTCTATTAAGTAACCAGTTTTAACGTTGGTCCCTTCTAAGACCTTTCGATGACAAACCTATAACTAATCAAGGAGAGCTGGAAACTTTGATGGATAGTTACGGAGTTGTGGGAGTCGAGGTTAAGGCTCCTAGTCTACAAGATGACTAGAATGAACCCCCCAAAGGGTTCTTTACCTAGACACTAGAACATTTAGCAAATAGAGTATCACTTCCTCTCACCCCTTTGTTTGGTGATATTCTGAAGTTTTACAAAATTATCCCAATCCAACTTAGGGTGGTCTTGTATAGAACCTTATCAGCTTTAGCAATCTTGTACTAGAAGAAGAGGAACCACAACATAACTACTGCCGAGATCCATTACTTGTATAACTTACATTGGTCAGCTGATAATTTTTGGAATTCCCTTGTATTTCCTTCATTTTTCGAAAAAGATGCCCCTAGTCAAGCCACTTAGCAAGGTAACAACCACCCATTGGTTTTTTGTAAAGGCAAATGAAACTTAAATTGTCATCAAACTCCTAGAAACTTGTGAGTTTTTGAATTTTCCCTGTTTAGAATGCTTTTATTTTTAAGCTTCTATCACATTGTTTCATAATATTAATTCCTCTTTTATCTCTTTAGCTAAAATTGAAAGCGATGAGGCCCAAACCCTAAAGGATCTTTTCAATACTAGGTAAGAGGAGGTGATGAAAATACTGAAGCCATAGAGGCTTAGACATGTAGTCCTTACCGATGCTAATCTTAAGTCTTGAGGGCTATTATCTCCTTTGGCCAATTTTTTTGGTTATGATCCTCCTTTAATCAAAACTATTCCTTCGAACGTAATTGACCTAAGTCAACTGAATGAACCCACAGACTCTAACCTAAACACCGCTGAGGCCGAAAGAGAAGATGTTGCTTCCGAGTGTAGACCTTGTTTTTAAATATATTATAGAATGCGTTCTAGGATATAAATTTTATGAGATATTGGTTTTCTCACCTAAACTGCTTTCTCTTTTCATATTACAGTGGCTTCTGACAATATGCTTTCTATAGGTGAACTGCTCTTGAACGAATCTTCTTGTACTTCCACTTTTATTCGAAACCAGTTTTAAAGGAACCATCACAAAAAAGACTTAGAAAGGACATTCACTCTTTCAAAACCAAATATATCCCAGACGTCCTTGCTCTAATTTCCCCAAATGGCCCAGTGGATCAGGTGATTGAATTGACCCATTCTACTACTGATGCCCATCTTTCTAAGGTCATCGGAAGTTCCCGAGTTGAGATAGCGGATGATATGTATAGTTTCAAGAAGATGATGAGTTTAGGGATGTAAGACCAGCTCAAGGTAGCGTTTTTCTCCTCACTAGTGAAGCATTTATTCGTTTAGTTTCCATAATAACTACTTTTCCTTCAGGTCTTGGTTGACTTCTCAGTTTGTGTCGGGGATTTGAAAAGCCGAAGGGGGAAGTGGAGAAGGCCAAAGCTTTGAAAAAAGATTTTGTTGAGTTTAAGAAGGAGGATCAGGATTAAAGGGAGAAATTTTTTCGGGACTTGAGGTCTCCTGATAGGAAGGTGGCTGATTTGGAGGAGGCTTTGAGAGATCTGGAGGCCAAACATTAGACGGCCGAGGATGAGCGTGCACATGTTAAGTAGGAGAACTTGGGTCGGGTTAACAAGGAGGAGGCTGAGAATGTGGCTACCACTGAAGCCTTCAAGATTCTGTATAGCGCTTATGAATACAACTGGGATAGAGACGCAACCATTTCCATAGGCTTTAATTCTAATGGTAAAAGGATTGAGGAGAGTTTCCCCTTAAGGAATGAAAAAGCTTGGGCCTCAACGAGGGTTGAACAATCAGTCCCAATGGAGAAAGGCCACAAAGGTGAGAGGTAAGTTATAGTTCTGAACTCCAAGACTCTCCTACTCATGATGCTTGAACTTTGATCTGTAATAATTCTGACACAATTTCATTATGTTGTTGTTTATGATGGTTATGGACCTTAGTAGTATTTTATTCGTTTTATGTTGACACTACGCCATAGATTGCATGCTGCAACACCGAGAAGTGATGCAGGAAGTGCCAAAAAATATGGCTTTAGGCTAAAAATAGGCAAAGGCAACACTTTTTCGGTGATGCATTTTGCCGCGTTGCCATAGAGTCAAAGGCAACATCTTTGCGGCCCTAGGACAATATCGGTTCTGTTGTTGCCACAGGTACCAAATTTACTAATAAGTGGGCCCTACAATCTAGGCCCCATCATGTGGGACCACATTGTGGGGCCCACTAATTCTATGGCCCACCTTTACGGAACCCTGTTGTGGGGCCCATATTCATTAATCTGTGGTAGCACTTTTACCATCCAATGACAACACTTCGCCAGTTTATTACCACATTTAACATCACATACTGCAACATTATATCATATCTATGGCAACACCTTTTGCAATTTAAATTGGAAATGTACTGCAACATTATATCATATCTATGGCAACATTACACTGCAACATTATATCATATTCATATCTAATGGCAGTACATACTAAATTCTTAAGTACCCATGTCAGGGTTTGCTTATTACAGCCAGTACATTCATATTCAGAGTTACAGTACATTCATACTAAATATCTAATGGCAGTACATTCATATTCATAGTTACAGCCACTACATACTAAATTCTACTTATTAACGGGAAAGTCATGTTTGCGAGCCTCCAGTGCCATCGGTGCCATTAGTGCCTCCAGTGTCATCACTGCATACGGTCGCACAAAGATCTCCAACATCAATTTGCATGTCAGGGTTTGTTTCGCCTAATTTCTTAAGCACCCATGTCAAGTTCTCTCAAACTTTTTGGTTCATCTTCGCATCAAATTCATTTTGGACCTTCTTGCTCATCTTTGCTTCAACTTCTTCAGCTATATTTTCCCTTACCTTCGCTGTCAGCTCCTGTATGTATGTGCTTATTGTTGGGGCATATATTGAAACTTCTGCAGGCTTTGTGTGCCGTCCTATAAGCCAAGATGGACCGTACGACTTTCCATCAGAAATCATTTCTTGAACAACTCCATCACTTCCTCCTTCACCTATTGCTTTTTCAATCTTATCCTGCAAAATAAAGCAGTTTTCAAATGTGACATTAAATAAAATAAAAAATTCTGAAACAAGTTTCTTAAACAAGAATTGTTTTGCAATATCTATTAACAGTTATAAAATGGATACAAAAAATATCCTGCAAAATAAAGCAGTTTCAACAAGTTTCTTATCCTGCAGAATTGTTTTGACATCTGATTGAAGAGAAAATAAAATTCTTACAATTCTGTACTTCATTATTGAAGTATCAGTTTTGTACACCTTTCCTTCTTTCCGCTTGCCAGTTTTAACAAAAAGTTCTCCATCTGATTCGTTGGACTGATACAAACTAAATGAAAAAAGTTAGACAGCAAAAGGATATCAAACCAATTTTTCCAGAACATATATCACTAATCAATTCAGAAATTATACTCAAAGTCAAAGCAAAACTAAGGTAAATATGATCGCCTTTACATAAAAACAAATCTCGGTTCAAATGAAGAACAGAAATCATAAGTGCACACAAGCTAAAAGTCTCGAGCAACTCACAGATGCAAAAATGGAGCAATAGTAAGTTCTCAAGCAGCTTATAAGTGCAAAAATAAAGAAACAACAAGTATAAAATCACAACATATGTAGCAACAATATTAGAGCTTTTTAAAGCGTAGTATCAAGTGATGTATCAGTTTTGCGAAATTCAAGGCTGAGCTAAGGAAAATTTGCGTAGTAAATATCTCATATGTCTTTGCTTTCAGATTATTAACTATAAGCACAGAGATAACAAATGTCCCATGATTCATCTTAGATTCTGATGCAAAACTAAGATTACCCTGTGATTAATCCATGAGCCATGAACATATATATATAATACTAAAATGATTTAAGTTTAGCAAGTCAGTAAAGCCATCAACATACATCAGACAAAGGCAGACATCAACTGGACGTCCATATGCTTAAGAGTTAAGAGTGTATCCAATAGTTTACAAATTACTTAATTTCCACATAGATGGATTGGACTCATATTTAATGTTTAATATGCATCTAACTTGCAGACGTATATTGACCAAATGCGTACAAATGCATGAGCATGACGAACACTGGTTTGGAAAAGAAGAATTGAGTTTTCTATGCCAAGGGGGAAAAGAAGGCTCATTTATATTTTTATAGATTTTATGTACTTTTTTAGCAAATGTTATTAATAGCTATTGAGCCGTAAACTAATGTGAAAATGCAAAAATAATAAACATATACAATAAAAATTAATACATTAAAATTGAAATAAAAACATTTGCTGGATGATTAATGTGACAGATCAGATTATATAGCCTGCTTGTTATTCTTTTAGTTACAAACTTCTATATCATAAACAGAACATATATCACTAATATTTATTTTGCTTATTTGCTTGAGTGAGGTGATATTTTATTTTGGAACATACATGTAGTTATTTTTATTTTTATTTTGGAACATATATCGCTTTGCTAAATAAGGAGAGGAATTTTAGATAAAATAAAATGCATACCTCCAGCCAACCATAAAAATAAGCAAAATACATGCCATCTTATGCCGGGTTTGGGAAAAAAGTTTTGGACCAGCAGTGTGTGTGTCTGTATACAATTTCCGACTTGCACAATTTATAAGGGCCTTGGACTATAAAAACATGAAATAAAGATGTCTATTATCTGCCTGATTTGAATGAATAAAAACGGGAAAAAATTATGTCATAAAACTTAATGTTATACCTGAATTTTTTCATCTCCCTAATACATCAAGAATACTCTGAAATCCGCAAGTGGAATTTCGTCCGGCCTATTTTCAAGCCTCTCTTCATCAGTTTCGTAAGTCGTATAATGTGCCTTTTTAATACGACTCTTGTACCCCCTCCAAGAGTCACGAACTGACTTCAAAACCCAATATTCACATTTATCCGGAATAATATACCGTTGCTTAAATACAAATCAAACATTAAAAAGAACAGTCATGCTACTTTTGTGACAGGTTACATATATTTAAGTAAAATTCAGCTAAGTTTGCAAATTACCTTGACATAGTTCCACAGTGTGGCTTTCAAACTTGAAGGAACATCAAATCAAGACTTATAAGTAAGTGGAGCACTCCTCTTCAGTGTTCCTAAAAAAGCACTCAGTTCAGACAATACTTGGTCATCGTCTGAAACAGGTTGGCCCCGATGATTCATTTGGATTAGAACTCTTTTGTCATATGACCTTGAATGAACTTTATCCATCTTTGTTTTTCCCCTGAACCTTCTGGGAGCTCCCACTACTATTACAAAGTACATACAATAGTAATGAGAAGGCTAGACATAACGTAAATGAGAACTTAAACTATTAAAATCAGAACTCAATTAGATAATACCTTCAGCTTCTTCTACTTCATCTTCTTCGTTTTCAATATGTGTCGAGACATTTCCGACAACAGCCTTCTTCCTTGCACTTCCACTTTCACTACTGTTATTCTTCTGCGTTCTCGCATAGCCTAATAAGCAGCCATTGTTCCTATTCCTTCATTGTGTGGTAACTCAACGATACATGGTGGATCAACAGTTTGTGTAGGAACTGATTTTCCCTGCCTTCAGAGCTGCATTCTTATCAGTTGCAGATTCAACAATGACCCGTGGACGAGTTGTTGGTCTAGACCGAGGCTTTGTAATCATAACCTTTTTGGTTCTCTAAAATACGCACACAAAAACAATAAAATAAAAAATAAGGAAGCTAGTCTATAATTACCAACATAAAATTAAATCTTCAGCTATAACGCACCTTTACTGGATTTTTCGAAGTATCATCTTCACTAGGTTCCTCTTGTTCTGGAGCATAATCTTCGCTTTCAGCTGGCATCTTTAATTTTCCTTTATTTTTTTCAAATTCATTTACCAGTCCAGTAACTAATGTAGGCATCCCAAGAGCTTCAAAAACACTATTCTTCTGCGACACATGTTTAGCTCTCTCCCTTTCGTATTCTGTAAGCGGCGGAGGTGGCAGAGGTGGTAGATCATCATCCTGAAAGTAATTTAACAAGACATTATTGTAAATATAAGAAAAATATATGTAGAACATCATATTATAAGATCAGATTGTAGTCTTCTTACTAGAATCTCATTTTCATCCATATTTTCCTCTTCATCTGGAGGATTATAGAAATCCAATTTACTGCTGACACTTGCTGAGTTGATATTCAAAGTTGCATCGCTGATTTCAGTTGGATTTTTCTTCTCTGATGTCTTCGTACAACTACTGACTTCAGTTGAATTTTTCTCTGGTAACTTTGTAGACCTACCGACTCCAGTTGACCAGCTTCGCTCACTTGTGGATTGTTTAGCCGTGCCGACTTTCTAGGACTAAAGACTTGATCAGTCTGCGTCTCGTCGGTAAGTGGATTGTTTAGCCGTGCCGACTTTCTAGGACTAAAGACTTGATCAGTCTGCGTCTCGTCGGTAAGTGGATTGTTTAGCCGCGCCGACTTTCTAGGACGAAAGACTTGATCAGTCTGCATCTCGTCGGTAAGTGGATTTTTTAGCCGTGCCGACTTTCTAGGACCAAAGACTTGATCAGTCTGCGTCTCGTCGTTAAGTGAATTGTTTAGCCGTGCCGACTTTCTAGGACCAAAGACTTGATCAGTCCGCGTCTCGTCGATAAGTGGATTGTTTAGCCGTGCAGACTTTCAAATCGGAGTAAAGATTTTAGTCTGCTTCTTGTTTTTTACTGCCTGTTGCAGATGGTGAGTGGTGACAAATTGTCGTTTCTGTGATTTCGCAGCTGCAAACATACAACGACATAAAAGGCAAGTTTATCATGTCATAAACATAATTATTTAAACTTAATTAAAGAAACTAAGACTTGATCATGTATACTAATACCTGGAGACAGCAGATTCTTCCTTGGGCGTACGATGACATGTGGCTGCATTTGTTTCATTGGCTCAATTTTATCATCGACCATGGTGTCGATATAGAAATCAATGTACTCACCATAATTTTTATTTGCATCAATTCCCACAGATCTACATCACTGGTCACCAATTTCCACCCACTCATTGGACCTTTCCATGAATATACTCCTCCAATTTCAGTGTACTTTAGCTCATCCCTGACATACTCCATCTCTATGTAAGAAAACATATCCAGATCAACGCCCATGACAAAAGTCTCTTCTCCACCAACATATACATTCTTCTCAAATTTTCCTTTGAGATGGAATTTAAGATTTGCCTCCATCCTATACAAAATGAAGGAATTAACATTAGAATGACACAATTACAAATTATAATAAACCAACTGCATTATAAAATAAAACAGTCACTTCACTAAGATGTAATAAAGGCAGAAACACTAAAAAAGAGATTAAAAAGCCACAAATATGGTACATCAGGTACAACATTTAATCAAGGCAGAAACAACATTTTCTTACTTAAATTGGATACACTAGTTACTTAATTAAATATGATAGTGATACACAAAAATTAAGAAGCATTTTCTTTCACTCTGCTAGGTGGAAGGCGGATTTGTCTTATCGAGACATCATCTCTACCCCAACGAACATCAAAATCTTGATTTCCCATTCCATAAGCATGCTGGATATCATTCAAATCTTCATTACATCTTCGCTTTCGATTTCACACCAGTCTCTCGGCAATTTCTTGATAACATTGTGGAACATCTTATCAATTGGATCTTCTATATAAAACACCTGTTGTACTTGTGAAGCCATAACATAAGGATCAGATTTCTGGTACAATCGATTAAAATTGACACGAGTTAGCCCATATAAATCTTTCTCTTCTTGGTACCAACAACACTTAAATAAAACCACGCTAAATTCTCCCCAATAATCTAGTTCTAATATTTCCTTAATTGATCCATAGTAATTTACTTCACCAACCAATGGATTTTGATCTTTCGAACTTGCAAAGCTAGTAGTCAAGGCTGTCAAAAATACACCACTGTTTTGTGTTTACATTTGGCATCTCTGAACCTTGTATAAAATCTGTATCCATTGATAACATATCCAGTAAACCTCTTAGCTGTTGGAAGAGGGCCCATTGCAAGCAGTTGTACTTCTTTTGAAATGTCCTCCTTTTTCCCAACCTCTTCCTTTAACCACTTCCAAAATTCTTCACTGTGTTCTCTCTCTCTTTTATATTTTTTTGATAATGCATGACCATCAATTAAAGCTCGATGTTCCCTAGAATAAAGACCTGGTTAATAAAACATAGAAACAAATTTTCTAATTCTTCAATAGTTACTAAGATAAAAATAAAACTTAAAACTTACTCATGTAAACTCTCTATTTCCTTGTTACTACAATTGAATAGAATGTAACGGTGACATGCCGTCCATTGAGAATCTTTAAGATGAATACCTTTTCCATCTTTGTTTCTTCTTGTGCCAATAGGATATTCCAAATTCTGTGGACAGCTTTCAAATTTCATTTTTCCTGCTCCATCGCCACCTAAGAACCTTGAACAGAATATCAAACATTCTTCTGCAAGATAACCTTCAAAAATGGACGCCTCGGGTTTACTTTTGTTGCGAACATATGATTTCAGTTTACAAAGATAACGCTCAATAGGAAACATACAACGAAGATGTGCAGGTCCACCATATTCAATTTCCTTGCATAAATGAACTAGCAAGTGCACCATTATATCGAAGAAAGCATTTGGGAATATCATCTCAAATTGACAAAGAATTTCCACAATTTCCTTTTGTAGCCTCTTGAGATCGGCCAAATTGATAATTTTACTCCAAAGACTTCTTAGAAATGCACCTAATCTTATCATAGGTATTGCAACTTCAGGTTTGACAGATTTCTTCACGGCATATTGCAGCAAGTAGTGGATAAGAAAATGAGCATCGTGGCTCTTATACCCTGCAATTTTCCTCTCTTTCTTGTTTACATATCGGCTGATATTAGCTGCACAACCATAAGGTTGTTTAGCATTCTCCAACACCGAGCAAAATATTTCTTTCTCCTTGTTCGTCATTGCAAATATGGCAGCCCTGATCTTAATGTAATTCCCATCAGCTGATAGAACTGGATGAAGGACCTCCGTGATGCCTATCCCTTGTAAATCATACCAAGCACTTAAATGGTCTTTCGACTTCCCATCAATATTTAGTAAAGTGCCAAGTATGTTATCACAAATGTTTTTCTCTACGTGCATAACATCAAGGTTATGTCGACATACATTGTGACTCCAATATGGTAAATTAAAAAATATTGACTTCTTTTTAAAAGGGGATTCATTTTTATGCTTGTTGACCTCTTTTTGCCTAAAAATATTATCATAACCAGCCAACAATTCTTCAATGTCTGTCCCGGATAAAATTCCTGGAGATGTTCCCATTTCAATTTCACCATTGAACATTTTCTTATCAAACCTCCCCTTGTGTTCCGGATCTAAAAGTTTCCTATGATTCATGTAGCATATTTTTTTACTATGTTTCAAGTAAGTTGAAGAAGTCTCGAAATGACATACGGGACAAGCTAAATAACCCTTTGTGCTCTAGCCGGATAACATTGCATAGCCCGGAAAGTTGCTGATCGTCCATAATACGATTGCACGTAACGTGAAATTAGCACCAGTTAAGGCATCATAAGTTTGTATGCCAAGACCCCATAATTCTTTCAATTCTGCGATAAGAGGCTGCGTGTAGACATCAATGCTATTCTTAGGGGACTGTGGACCAGGGATAAGGGTTGAAAGTATCAAATTTTCTGGCTTCACGCATAACCAAGGTGGAAGGTTATAATTTACCAATATGATTGGCCATGTGCTATGAGCTGTAGTCATTGTACGAAATGGACTGAATCCATCAGCTGCTACTCCTAACCCGATATTTCTATTTTCAGATGAAAAATGAGGATATTTGGCATCCATCATCTTCCAAACCTCGCCATCAGCTGGATGTCGAAGTCTGCCATCATTTTTTTGTCCCACTGCATGCCATATCATAAGTTCTGCATACTCCTTGGACATGAACATCCTTTGCATCCTTGGTTTTAGTGGAAAATAACGTATCGCTTTTGCTGGTACTTTGTGAATCCGCTGCTCCGGATCATTGTCAACACCCGCTTTCTTTTCCGGTATAGCGCACCTTGAAAAACCACAAGTTTTACAGTTATTTTCCTTTTCATTTTCTGCTCAATATAGCATGCAGTCAATTGGACATGCATGTATTCTTTGGTAATCGAGTCCTAAATCTTTAATGATATTTTTTGTAGCATTGAAAGATAAAGGGATGTGGGCTTGTGGAAAAGCTTCTATTAGCAACTCTAATAAATCGATAAATGCAGACTTGGTGATTCCATGTAGGCATTTTAAAGAATAAAGCCCGACGATGAAACTTAATCGCGAAAATTTAGTACACCCGAGATATAATGGCTGCTTTCCCTCTTCAACACGATGATGAAATTTTCTAGCATCGACATCTACTCCATTTGCTCCATTAGAAGATCCACCTTCATTGTTCTGCATATTTCCACAAGTACGACGCAACATCGCATCTAGATTATCTCCAAAATTTATTTCCGCTTCACGATCCATATAGTAATCGCTCCTTTCAGGATCTAGACAGGAAACCTCACAAATCCATTTCACGTACAATTCAAATGGACCATTCCAAATCAGATGGTCGTGGACTACCTCTTGACGATGCCACTTGCGATTATGACACTTTTTGCAAGGGAATGTAATTTCATCACCTACCGCGAATATGGAAAAAGTATTTTGAATAAAACGTTTCACTCCACTGATATATCCTTCACTGAACTTAGGAAGTTCTGCCCATATTTTTTCCTCATCGTTCATCACTAATTTGCACATAAATAACATGCAACGACAAACACAATAATAAAATCAAGAATATAATTACACCTGAACTCACAAGTAAATCAGTAAATTAGGCAACACAACAATCAAATCAGGAAAAACTTGAAATATACATAGAGTGATACCTTAAGCAGCAGATTAAATCGAAGCCCTAACTGAAATTCGAAACCCAAACAAACCCCAATTGAAGACCTAATTGAAAAACCGAAGCCCTAATTGAACTTGAACTCGAACTTGCCGTAATCGAAACCCAATTAAGCTTTTAAACTTAAGAACTTTTGTTAAGTGTTTAAGGGTTTCACACGCGTTGTTTTTGCCGCTTTGTTTTTGCTTCCCGCGTCACCCCACTTTTTTTTTCAGCCGCGCTCATTTTTTATAATATTTTTATAAGTCTATATCTACTGCAACATATTGTTGATATCTATGCTAACATCCTAAAGCTAATGTTGTAATAGACAAAAATCAGCATGGCTATCGTTATATTGTAGCTAGCAACATCTTGTATTTTCGTTGCAATAGGCCATCTATGGCATAGTGTGAATTCCTTCCTTACTATCTCCATTGTATCTGTTCTGAAATACTTTTTCCTTAACTAAATTTAAACAGAGAAAGTCCAATTTTACTTCTCAGAATGAAGTATTGTGGAAGAGAAGTAAAACCAGAAACTCAAAGTTGTTAGCAACCATAGGCACCCTTAAATCCCAACTAAAATCTAGTAGGTTAAGGAACGTAAGCTTATCCAAATAGATCAAAGAGGTACATGAAACATACGATCGAACTTGTCCCAAATCAATTAAATCCCTTAGGCTTAATGGCATTAGGTTAACTAATCAAGTTTTGGATCTTAAGGGTAAAATAAAGCTTGCTTTAGATAACCGAGATGAGGTCTTTCAAGAGTATGCCTGACTTTCTAGACTACATCCAAGAGACCCTCAGTCGAAGAATACAATGTTATCTTTCCTAAGTTGATTCTATGATCTAGTCCTAACTATAACTCTGGAGGTTCTAACTATTTGCTGAAGTGTAACTCTATCTCCTTTAGCTATTATTGAAGGGAAGACTTCGAAAAGTGAACAGGTCTCATAATACGTTCCCTAATATGTTTTGGAAGCTGATCTTAATCTACCCCTAGTGGATTCTAGCTACTTCTTCAGAACTTTCTATACCAATGGGTGGTATAGGGAAGGACATTTTTCTTCAATATGGCTAGACCCTTGGGGTCCCTTGCTAACACTAGGAGTGGCGGCCTTAGAATTATTTTGGCTACTAAGGAAAATTTTGCTCATCTTAGGGGACTATAACTTTTATATGTATATGTATACACACACACACACCAATCTTTAATATAATGAATCAGAATTATCTTATTATGATTTATCTTTCTTGGTTTTAATTCAGATTTCTTTTAGCGACAATCATGTCTCAAATTGCTTAGAACTAGAGAGGGACCATGCCTCCTTGCAAAGGAGCTCGATGATAAAATAGCAGAACTAACGAAGTGTGACACTGACCACGATACCAATATTCATGTTGTCTTAAAGGACAATGAATCCTTAAAGTAAACTCTCGAAGAGTTATCCGATAAGATGTCTGCTATTCTGAAAGCAGCGTCATTACTGGTCAGCTCTTGGAATCTACCATATCTAGTTTATGGGAGTCCACATCATTCCTCCGACGACAATTGGATGAAGCTCACCGAGATCTTTTTGCAGTTAAGCTACAAGAACTCAAAACTAAAAATTAGAGAACTGATGAGAGTACGGTTGCTGCCTCTTCTGCTCAAGGAAAGGGCAGATGTAGAGGTCGTATCGACATAGGGCTTTCTTCTTCTTATAGAACCACTAGTATCCCTTTTGGGTCATGTTCTTAACGGAGAGTAGTTCTTCCTCTACCTTGAGTCATAATTCATTAGACGTTCTCAGTTGCACTAAGGATGGTCAAATAATCCCATTCAAGCAGTACAAGAAGGAATGGGCATCTAAGACATACAACAAGATGGAAGAGCATTATAAATCTCACTTGGAGAGGGTTGCTAAACAGGTCGATACTAAGGTCAAAAACATGTATGAAGGATTATGAGACGTTGCCCCTTCTTCTTTCTTTCTTGTATTTTGTGTTCTAGATGTACTAATAATCACTTGGATAATCTGTCCATAATACTAATGTATTCTTTTTTCTTTTCGATTAACTCGGTTCTTTCAACTCAGGTCGTTTTTCCTGTTTTTTAATTATGTCTTAGGGTGCTTTTTCCCCTTGATACCTTTTTGTATCAATATATTTGGTATCGTTATTCACTAGTTTTGATGCCATCATTTCAGTCCTGATTGGGATTCTTACTCAATGCTTATACATAGCTTAGAAAATTTTGCTCCTAAGATTCATAATACTATTAAGAATCTACTCATCATTGTAATCTGTATGGGGTTTTGCTAATTTTCTACTCTAGTTGGGAATCTACCTAACTCTAATCTATACGGGGACCTACCCATTTCTATATTCTAATTAGGAATCTACCCAATTCTAATCTATACAAGGACCTACCCGTTCCTCTATTCTAATTGGGAATCTACCCAATACTAATCTATACAGGAATCTACTCGTTATACTATTCTAATTAGGAATCTACCCAATTCTAATATATGGGAATCTACCCATTTCTCAATTCTAATTGGGAATATACCTAATTCTAATCTATATGGGAATCTACGCATTTCTCTATTCTAATTGGAAATCCACCCATTACTAATCTATATGGGAATCTACATGTTTCCCTATTCCAGTTGGGAATCTACCTTACTCCAAATTAGGAACCTACCCAATGCATTGTTACACCGACCATGACTCGCTATTAGCATGCATCTACTTTACGATGTCTTTTTAAATCCAGGTGAAATGGCTTCACTCTTTATGGCACATTACCGTGGGGGTGCTATTATGGAGAGGTCTACCATTCCAATCTACAACCACTTATGGATGGTGTCGGCCATCTACAACCCTTTTTCGCGGGCTTCGACCATTTACAAATCCTTTCGATGAGCGTCGACCATCTAACACTATCTTAAGTTAATAGTTATACTTGAATTCTAGTTGTAATTTGATAAATAAAAATATAAATCTTTAGAAAGAATAATCTTAGATTTATAAAATAATTTTGAAATCGAACAATTGGTACATTCTATGGTTTGGTAGGAAACATATTTACTTTGAGTTTGAGAAAAAGAATTGTTAAGAGAATTAGTATCTTTAAGAAAAATGAAACTTTTTATTGATCTCATCAGATCAATAAGAGAGTTTCAGCCTTAAGACTTCTAATGCAGACACAACATTTAGTAACTAAAAGGAAGATATATTAAGTAAAATTTTAGGAGTACCGAGATTGGAATTATACTTATCGAAAAAGGAAAGAGCGAATGTTGAAAGAAGTGTTCCAACAAGATAAGAGACCTCCTTAAATATACTGGCTAATACTTTTCAAAAATGTGCATAGATATTTTCAGATCAAAAGAGCTTTCATTATACGAATTTCTCCTAAAACATAGAGACAACTTAGACACCTATAAGAACATGATATTAAACTAATCATTTAATAAACTTAGTCAATCTCCCTTTTTGCATGAATTTCTCTATGACTTGAGAAAGTCTCCGACACCCATCTGTTTAATGCCCGTTCACTTGATGATAAACATAATAATCCTTTCCTTTTGAGTTTTCTTGAGTGGATGGGGGATAGTTTGGGTGGTGAAGCACTCCACGAGTTTCCAGAAAGATCCGAAGTAAGCTTTGGTAAAAGGAGTAAGGATTTTGTTTTGTTTCATTTTCTTTAGAGGAAGAAGAGTAGGGACAATTGGGAAGGCTCTTTTAATTGGGAGAGATGAACCTTTATTTGCCACCTCCATGATACTAAAATCCTTGATTTTGTTTGCGGTAGCTTTAACCATCCCTCTAAGTTTAGCAGATTCTTGGAGAGATTCCTAGAGATGTTCTGAAAGTTGCCTGACCGGGAGAGCCTGAAGTTCATAAGTATGTTCATATTCCTATCCATTCTCTTTCTCTGAAATAAGGGCGACTAATCTTTCATTGTTGTCTTCTTCAATGAGCTGAATGCGAAGGTTGAGGGATAACTACGAGGTCGGTTTCTCATTCTCTAGGTTGGTCATAGCTAGAAGGATGACATCGCTGGACTTTTTAAGAGAGAATGGAGGTTCGCCCTCCTTCTAGTGCTAAAAATGTTAGTGTAGAATTTCGTCTACACTAACACCCTGAGGTCCGATGGTGCAGCTCTGGGAGTTGATTTGATCATAGGTTCCGGATATAAGAATATCGAGGCGAGATGTAGCATTGTCGGAGTTACTATACATGGAACTACTCAATTGGGACGATGAATGAGAAGAAAATAAAGTGCTGAAAGTAAATAACACCGAGACATTTATAATGGTTCGGGCAAAAAGTCCCTACACCTACTGTACTTTCCTTATTTAGTCACTTTTATATAGTCGAGAGGCTTATTACATTCAACTTAATCGTTTCGGCCATTAACGAGTTTTTGGAGAAGAGTTATAATATAAGAAAGTACTATTTGTTTTATGCTAGTTCCTAGCATTCCTAAAAAAAGACCACATGTGCCTTGGGATTGTCGCCTATTTATAGCCAACATGCTGTATTGTTATTGGTGGAGAGTCTTCCCTTTGGATTGCTAAGGTTGCTTGTTGTACGGCTATGATTGGAACTGGTTTTGGATATACAGCGTTGCTACTAGTGAAGTGCGGATTAATGAATTGTATGTCCGCCTAAATGTCCTCTTGCATTTGAGCCGCATATTGCCTTGTTGGTTGTTTCAACCGTTGATTGCTTTTGCTATAGATCGGTGCTTCGGGCTTTGGATTCACTGATGGGCTATTCTCTTCGCATGTGGTATTATTCTCCCAAGACAGGCTCAACCCGTTCATTCTTTAAATGCCTAGGTATCATGATTCTTGCAATACATATGGATACCGAGCATTAGACTTTCCTTAGGAAGATAATCATTATTTTTGCTATCAAGAATTTTCGGTATAACAAGTAGGAAATCCACAATTACGTATTTTTAACTGAGGATGCCATCCTAAAAGTAGCTTTATTCCCTTCTTCACAATTACAGCATAAACATTTGTAGTTTGACTAAAGCTCTTATTCTTACTGTAGATATATTTTCCCATCGATGAACGTCTACATTCGCATCAACACCGACTTCTTTGTTCCATTTGATCCATGTCACTACCACTCTCTGTCCATGATCATTCATAAGCTAAGCTTTTTGGTATTATGACAAATTGAGTCTCTAGAACCTGTGCCGCTAAAGCGCTTAGCGATTTTATAGCGGTGGAGGCGCAAAAGGTTATAGCAGGAGTATAGTAGAAAATAGCGGAGATGAAAAATGCTTCATTATATATAAACCAAATATTTATTGTTAATTTATTCTAATTCTCACATCATTTTTGTAGAAAAATGTAATGTTGTTTAATCTTATATAACAAAACCGATATAATGATTTATGCTACTAAATTGGCGACTAGAGTAGATTTCTAACTTATGTTGAGCACTTATGCCTTAAAATTAAGTCCTTACCCGAATTTTATTGATTTGATTTAAAGGGAACTAGTCAAATCAATCTTTATATATTAATATTGCCAAAACAGATGCTAAAAGGCCTTGATTTAGCGGAAGTAACGGAAAATAACTAGGCTTAAAGCCAATCTGATGTTTAATAATGCTAAATTGAAATAGCGTAGCGATCGAAGAGTGCTACGTGCTATAGTGGAGATTTTGTGTGACTTTAACTACACAGTCTAGAATAATACTATAGCATCACTCACAAGTATCTTTAGAATACAATTACACCCAAAATCGATCTCTTCAAAATATTTTATCAACGTTTCATCATCAATTTCCCAATTATTCATGTCGGTTATTCTACATACAAATAAGTGTATGAGTTGTTACTTAAAATAAAACAACTAATTGCATAAACACTAACAATGATGATATTACTATATTTGATAATTTACCTTGCGAAATTCAAAAAAATATCATCAAAAAATATTGCTCTTCTGCATAACAATTTGTTTTAACTGATGTAAGTAGGGATGAAAATATCAAAATTGACTTAAGTGGTAACTGAGTTTGGAGGAAAATGAGAAAGCTGTGTAGAGTGAAGCAAAATTTGGTAAGGTAAGTATTTAAGTGTGCTGGTGGAGCATATATAGTTTAACGCGTTTTCAAAATGTGTTAGGCTAAATGGATTTTTTATTAAATAGATTGGTGACTTTTCAAAAGCGAGCATCCTACTTCTGCCAACATGACTCTACATGACTAAAAGTGACATATGGTTCAAAATAGTTTGAGAACATGTGTGTTTCTATTATAAATTTCAAAAAGAGGCTCAAATTAATAAAAATCCAGTTTAAATTGAGATTTAGAAGCAAAAAAGAATTTTTCTTGTATATATAAAATAGCATATAGATAAACATTATAAGTGTATTGGTAATAACACTTGATTTAAAAGTAGCTTTGCTTAAAATTTAGTTTAATGAATGCTTTTCAAATATTCTCAAACTTCTCAAAAACAGCTAAAGTATTTTTATTTTTCCAATATGTGTGTTGTGATAGCTAATTAATTCATGTTCAAACATTAAATGTTGTCATTTCTATACAACGAAACAATTATTTGACATAAATAAAAACATAATTGATGGACAAGAATCACAAATATCTAATACTACACAAGAAAATCCTTTTAAAGGAGAGAATCAATCGTAGAATTTAGCTATAAGCAGAAGATCCATGTATATTTACATCTTTAGATTGTGACTTTTCTCCAATCCAACCATGCTTCAAACCATTCTCCTCGCCTCCACTTATCCACCGCCATTCCTATAGATTGCTAGGGATAGGGTTTGAGCTTCGGTTTCCAATACATAAATCACTTACCTTCAGCTATATTATTTTTTCAGATATTAATAAATAACAAACTTCATACATAAAATGAAATGGAAGTTTGACTTCCCCTGGTATCGAGGACCCTATGCTACCATCTAGGTAGATTATGCCTGAGGTAGGATTTGGCTACTCCATAACTACCCTCTCTACCATCGTTACTTCGACCGTCACCATCCTTTAATTGTTATGTTAAATCTAAACTCTATTGCAAATCTACCTATTCTACACCTTTTCAACACTTATTGTACCATTTCGTTTCACCAACTCGTCATTGTGCTATTTTTAACATCCTCTTAATAAATTTGCTTCCTTGATAATATACATTGACAGAAAAATGCACATGTGGTGACGAAATGATATTATATAGTATCATTATATGAAAAACTATTTAAAAAACAACAAAAAGTACAAATACGCTAGCATTATTCAAAAAAATATACAAATAAAATCCTAAAAAGATAAAAACTTATTAGCATGCAAAGAGCTGCTATCTTGCAGTATTATAAAAATTGTAACAACAAATTAAACTATGTTACAGAAACAAGAAAATAAAAATTATACTAAAGGTTAAATAAAAAATTAAATGATATTTGAAAACAATGTAATAAGCATATAAAAAAGAAATATTTTTTTTTGGTAATAATCAATCACGGCGGAAACCCTAATCTCGACTAGAGCTTTTCTCTAGCTCTTTCCCCTGTTGTTTTCTTATTCTTTTCATCATTACTTCTATATTTCTCTTCAATTTTCTTTCCTACTGTCAATGTTTAGAGGCAATAGTGATTCTAAAGCCAAAGGGATTACGGCCGAGGGAGATTTTTCAGATAAGTTGAATAAGGAGGAGAACGGTTGGAGAACAATAGTGAATCGGAAGAATCGTAAACCCAGTTGCACCTTCAAAGACTTAGATCCGTAATCAGAAAAATTCAAATTCAAAATCTCAACGTAGGCGATGAAGCGCACTATAAGAAAATCTACTAATAGCATTCAGGGGATAGCATGAAAACATTACTTGTTACAGTTAGGTAGTTAGTGGTCATTTAGGTTAAAATGATAGCAAGTGCTTGGGCTATTGTTAACAAAAACGAAAAATTGGTGTTTCAATTTACACTTATCTCTGTCCAATTCCTATGCCGCCAATCAACCTTCTTTTAACCTTCACTTCCAAAATCTAAAATAACATGACCGGCTGCCTTAAAACTACATCGTTACGTCCCTCTTCACTTATGAATCCCTCTTCACTCACGAATCCCTCCTCACTTAAGCTGAAGCTCGACTCCTCAACCTGCTCGATTCCTCCACTTAAACGTGATTCCTCAACACGAATTCAAGTCCTCAATGAAGCTAAAGCGTGATTCTTCAACATCGCCTAAGCATGATTCCGCAACAAAGCTTAATACCTCCACTTCTCTTAAGTGCCATTCCTCAATGAAGCTGAAGCGGTTTGTTAACTTCGCAAAGTTGACACTTTAGGTATATTTTTCATTTTCTGTTTTTTTAATGGAGTGTAACAGTTACAATGTTCTCAATTGTTTCATTTGTTTTAAATGGGAATTGTCTGATGCTTTTATCTATTGTATACTTTGACTACAATTGTTTCATATGTTTTTACTAAGAAATGCCACGTGAATAAGTTTTAGTCTGGTGACTGTTGTTTTAATGTTTTCTAATATTTTTTAAGCAGAAATTCTCATTTAGAAAACATGTTTCTACACCTAGTGCAATGAAACATCTACCAAGTCATTGTAGATTTATTTGTTATATTCAATGTTAGAGGCTTGGTTAGGGATTTTTTTGTTTCAATTTAAGAGGTGCAACACATATTTATGGCAACTTGCTTATGAGACCTAAGATACAATGGAAACTTTATTCGTTGTAATTATGGGTTTTGTTGCACTGTACTGATATCTTTTTTTTACTTTTGCCCAACGTGTCAAGCGCACAGTACCGTCTTGCATCACTAATATATGTTTATCTTAAAAATTCTATGCGTTCGCTTTTATATCGTAACCGTGGTCTTTTATATCTTTTGCCAGATGCTTTAGAGCCAAAAGTGGGAAACAACAACATAAGCATGCTCTTTTATATCGTTAATTAAATGCATTTAGTTGTTAATATCAACGTACATTCGTCGATACAGCATTGTGGACAAACAAATCCAATTAGGTATTCTAATTTGGAGCAATTTAATTGAGTTTGAGAAGTCAATATGGATAATATATAAATCTTTTGTGTTGCTTTATGTTCCATTTGAACTCGACATCTTTTCTTATCATTTACTGCAGTATTTATTTTAAATAATTTCATTTTCTGACTGTAAAGATTTGGAATTCTTCAAATGCTTCTTATCATTTGAGAGTTCTATTCTGTCTATATATTACTCTTGTTCTCGTTCGTCCTATTAAAATACATTGGTTTTATTTATTTATCATTAAAATGGTATGGTAGAGATGCTTGTCTTTTCCTGATTTTGATTATGAGTTGTGTATTTTAGTTTCACTTTGAAGAAATCAAGCCAATGTTTCTGATCTCCATACGGTCTTATACAATATTAACTTTTTAGGTTTAGTTGTACACACACATACATATACACACTGCATTATAAATAATAATATTCAATGATGAAAAAATTAAGGCTTGTTTCTCATAACATTCAGAGTGGCTGCCTACGAGCTTTGGCTTTACTAGGCATAAGAGCCTATGTTATTTACTTCTTTATTACATATTTTTAGTTATTTTAAAATTTAATCCTATTTACTTTTTATTAGTAGATTCCAAATTCATGTGAACATTATGTGTATATATCTAAAGCAATGATTCATAAGAACAGTTTTTTGTGATATGTTTATTTCAATTGTCTTGAATAATTTTCACTAATGTTGATTTAATTTTGACGACCCTTATGTTTATACTAATGTTTTAATCTATATGTATGTGTGTGTATGTATGTATGTATATGTGTATATGTATGTTTGTATATAGCTTATTTGAAAATAATTTACGACTTGTAGATTGAAAATGATTTGTTAATTTAGAAAAGCCGAAAATATGACACTCTAGCGACATAGGGGTCTTTATGCATTTATAGGTAGGTTATGTTCATTCCAAGAAAATTATGCACAAAGATCTGAAAACTGAGAATATGCTTTAGATAAGTCAGAACAATAAAAATTGCTGATTTCGGCTTTGCGCATATTGAAGCACAAAATCCATACGACATGATTGGCGAGACTGGTACACTTGGATACATAGCCCCTAGGTTATTATGTTATATGAGGAGAATAGCTACTACCAAAATATTATCTTTTCTTTTCTGTATAAATTATCCGATTTAGGATAATTATAGGTGCTGAATGAAAAACTTGTTGGAATTCCTAAATAAAAAAAAATGAATGAAATATACAAAGTCCCACATCGCCAAATTATTGGGAGCTATATTGGTTTATATATGGCTTTCTCATGAGTAGGTTGGGGGCCTGGGGCTTCCAAATGTATGCTTCGTTGTGAGGAGGGAGATCATGCATCTCCACCACACGCACGCCGCCGTCCGTCCGACCGACCCGAACCGGGTCGGGTTTGGGTCTAATATGCTACTCGTATTTTTACTGCAACTGGACCGGGTTTTTTTTAACAGTTGCAGGCTATACGAACGGACGCGGATTGATGAGGAGGTGCGACTTCTGAAGCGAGCGGGTTGAATAGCCGCGAACAGTAGCGGGTGCGACCCGTTAGAAGCAAACAGGTGCGAGGCGAACAGATGCGGCACGAGAGGGTGCGACCCGACTGAAGAGGCGCGAGTGAACAGATGTGACTGTATGAAGAGGTACGGACGCAACTGTTTGAGCGAACGGGTGCAGACACGACCGTTTGGAAGAGATACGGACCAACTATAAATAAGAAGGAAAAAACTGATCACTTTCCGCACTCAATTTCAGAATCCGAATCTTCTTCTTCTCTTCTGCTATCATACTCTAAATCACAGAGTGATATACTCATTACAATCTCGAGCAGAATACGTCTGTTATATCTTGGGGGAATTTTGAAATAAAATTCTTAAGGAAATTGTTACGACAAGGCTCAGACGGAATTTCCTTTATAATCCGGTTAGAATTCTAGTTTGTTTGTATATTTATATACATTATTCTATATTCTATCCATTATTCTGGTTATACTATTTATTCAAAATAGTATAACACTGTTGTTGTAACTTATTTACAACATTCATATTGTTTTAATAATTAATACAGAATTCCAGTGTAGTGGAAATCTAATTTATAAACTTATGCGACGAGTTTATTGTAGCGTGCTATCTTTTTTAGTACACTAGCCAAATAACATCTTAAGAATTTTATTGTTTTCTTACTAAAACAGAGATGGCAACAGTAGAATTTTCTTATAAATGTGAGACATGTGCAGAAGCAAAAATGGTTAAACAACCATTTAAATCTGTTGATAGAAGCACTGAGCCATTAGGTTTGGTACATACAGATTTATGTTATTTAAAATCACTACCTACAAGAGGTGGGAAAAAGTATTTCATTACTTTTATTAACGATTATACGCGATATTGCTATGTATATCTTTTAAATAGTAAAGATGAAGCAATAACAACGTTTATAAAATACAAGGCTGAGGTAGAAAATCAGTTAAATAAAAAGATCAAGATATTGATATCTGATCGAGGTGGAGAATATGAATCACCATTTGAACAGTTATGTGCCAAAAATGGTATAGTTCATCAAACAACAGCTCCATATTCGCCACAACAAAATGGTGTAGCCGAGAGGAAGAACAGAACGTTAAAAGACATGATTACTGCCATGCTTTTAACTTCTGGTCTACCGACGAACTTGTGAGGGGAAGCATTAAATATGTCTAATCACATATTAAACAAAGTCCCTCACAATAAAACAGGAACAATTCCATATGAGATATGGAAAGGACACGAACCAAGCTTCAAATACCTCAAAGTGTGGGGGTGCTTGGCAAAAGTTCCAGTTCCGCCTCCCAAGAGAGTCAAACTTGGACCAAAAACAGTAGATTGTTATTATCTTGGGCCAGTCCAAAATAGCAGTGCCTACGGATTTTTGGTATTCAAGTTTGATGTAGCCGATATTCATGTAAATACAATCATGGAATCTAGAGATGTCTCATTCTTTGAAGACGTGTTTCCACACAAAAGGAATGAAAGAAATAATGTCCCTAAAAGGACAAGAGAACAATTAAGCAATTCTCATGAAGATGAAACTCATCATCAGATTGAGGAAGTTGAACCAAGAAGAGGCGTAAGGGCTAGGACTTCCAAGACATTTGGTTCGGATTTTTTCACTTATGTGTTAGAACACGAACCTCAAACGTACAAGGAAGCAATGTCATCTTCTGAATCTTCATGTTGGAAAGAAGCAATCCAAAGTGAGATTGATTCAATTCTGAGTAATAAAACTTGGGAAATTGTTGATATTCCACCTGGGATTAAACCTATTGGCTGCAAATGGATTTTCAAGAAGAAAATGAAAACAGATGGCTCTATCGACAAGTATAAAGCCAGATTAGTAGCCAAAGGATATCGTCAAAAGAAGGAATAGACTTTTTTTGATATATATTCTCCGGTAACACGAATAACCTCTATAAGAATGTTAATAGCAATTGCATCCATCTATAATCTAGAGATTCATCAAATGGATGTAAAAACAGCATTCTTAAATGGAAATCTCGATGAGGAAATTTACATGGAGCAACCTGAGGGATTTATTTCCAAAGGAAATGAAAACAAAGTCTGTAGATTAGTCAAATCATTATACGGACTAAAACAAGCTCCAAAGCAATGGCACACAAAATTTGATAGTGTCATGATGAGAAATGGTTTTCGTATAAATGAATGTGACAAATGTGTTTATTATAAACAACTAGGACAATCATATGTGATGATCTGTCTATATGCGGACGATATGCTAATATTCGGTCCAAATGCTCAGGTAATTGAGACCATAAAGAAAATGTTGATCAATGTTTTCGACATGAAAGACTTGGGTGTTGCAGATATTATTTTGGGAATAAAAATAATAAGAACACCTAATGGAATTGAGTTATCTCAATCACATTATGTAGAAAAAGTGATTGAAAGATTTCAAAATTTTGAAATTAAAGGAGTAAAAACACCTTTTAATCCATCAGAAGTACTGCATAAAAACACTAATGAGAGTGTAATGCAACCGGAATATTCTCGTGTAATAGGATGTCTCATGTACCTCATGAATTGCACAAGACCAGATATAGCTTATGCAGTAAGTCGACTGAGCAGGTATGCAAGCAATCCAGGAAAGGAACATTGGAAAGCACTAACGAGAGTGTTGAGATATTTAAAGAATACCACTAATTTTTCCTTACATTATGGAAAATATCCTGCCGTCTTAGAAGGATATAGTGATGCAAACTGGATTGCAAATTCAGAGGAATCAAAATCAACAAGTGGTTATGTCTTTACCCTAGCAGGGGTAGCAGTGTCATGGAAATCTACTAAACAAACATGCATAGTGTAAAGACCCGTAAGTCCGTACTCCTTGAATAGACACTAATCTCCTTTGTTTAATTCAAGATGAACGAAAATACGAACCCTTAGGGGTTTAAGAAAAAGAATTTAGGAAAAGAAGAAGAGAGAAAAAGAAGAAAGAAGAAGAAAATAGATAATAGAGGGAAGAGAAAACATAAGATAGAAAAATTTAGATACGGAAAAGAAGATAGAAAATTTTAAAATAGAAGAAAGAGAGAATAGAACATAAGGAAAAACAGAAGAAAATAGGACGGAAAAGAGAATAGAGGAAAAAGAAAACAACAGAACAACAACAGAATCTCACAATTCGCAGCGGAACAACATATAATAATAAATGAATAATCTTTAAACAAGAACTATATCAGTTATTACTTTACATCACATTTCATTACATCATATCATCAGAGTGTACAACAACATAACAGCGGAAAAAAGAAGTACTATATACTAGTAATACGCCATGCCAATCCAGCTTGCCTCCAGCAACTCCAGAATATCCAGAATATCCTGATAAACCTTAACTCTTAACTGCCCGTGTGGAAATTTGTGGGCACCCAGAGTTTAGGAAGGAAAACAATAAACTCCAAGTCAGTCATGTGACTGGTGTGAGAACTCAAAACAGTTTATTTATCTTTAAAATCAAAATAGAGGAATATTTTTTTAATCAATTCGCAATGCTTTTAAAAATGAGACTACCATAAGGCCTCCCGCACACACACACAATGCAAACGCAGAATCGGAGGAGATTTCTCCTTATGATAGTCAAAGATGCTTGATACGCATTTAAAATAACATTTGATATTATTACTAGTGCATAGTGTAATAACAAATCATTTCAAAAATAAAGATATAAATCTTAGCCAACATACGACCATTATCGTATGCCTACTATAGCTACTATCCAAACAGTGGTGACCACCATAAGTGAATAGCAGGTTCTACAACTAATACCGTACAAGTTTCGTATTGGGAATTGGATTTCCAACAAATGGTCAGGCCAAGGAACTTCCCATTGCCACATGAGAATGCCTCTGGATGGACATCCCCGAGAACCAAACCGGATCTCTACCAACACAAGGCCGGGTTACTCCTAACTGAGTAACAACTGACCGAATATGCCATCCCCCGGTCCTTTGGGACCTTTATCAACCGAGCGCTCGTAATCAATTCACACAATCATAAAGTGTTTTCAACATGAGTAAGTATCTGGGCTCCATACCATGATACCACCCTTTTCCAGAAGGAAATGGACACATCCTAAAGGGTGCTACCCCTCATAACCTTGCTGCTTCTTTCCTGTTTTGACCATTCACGGGGTGTGAGGCTCGACGAATTCACGTCCACAAAAACATACTTTATACAAAAGCCATGCTTTGGGTCCACAAATGATCAACACAATGATCACTAAGATAGACGATCAAATAAATGATCCTATCACAATAATCAACACAATGATCATTTCAGCATCACTCAGCATGTCACATTACCAAACTGGGAATATATCGCTGATAACTTCAACTATATAACCTCTGAGCTCGTACGTCTCAGAGAAGGGTGTTAAGCTAAAAGAATAAATTCTCCGCCACCACAGAAATATATTTGAAAGAAATAGGCTTTATATCTCAACTTGTAATGTCAGACACACAATCCATACAAGTCTGTTCCGGGCTCGAACAGAACCGAAGGCACTTACAAAGAAGTCCTTGCAATCCGGATATTCACAATCCTGATCGGATTTCCCATCACATATGGAGTCTCTATACCGGGGACCAGTCGATGCAAAGACATTCGACAAGAAACCCTTACGTTTTCGAAAATATCCGGTCTTCAACACCGTCTTCGAATGCAATTCATACGACGTATCACATGTTCGGAATGGGTTATACGACCCCATGGTCCTTTCCCGGTTAACCCGAATAGTGAGCGCTTATTTTAAAAAAATAAGTGTGGCATTCAATTTCAACCAAATTCACAACAAATACCTATTCAAAGGTATATATCGATAGTCGGTTATTGAACTATCAATGGATATGCCAACATCACCAGAATCCAAATAATTTTCCAAATTATTTTATTCCAAAAATATCTTTAGGGAATATAAACTTAATTTCCATTCTTTAAAAATAAATCAATATTTATTTTTAAACCCAATTTCCCAATTCCATTTATAAATTCTATATTGAATTTAAAATCCGAAATATTTATGGATATATGATTTCCATTCAATTTCTAATATTCATTTTTAATTTATCTTCAAAAAGATAAATTCCAAATATTCACTTAATATTGGAAAAGCATTTCTATACTTATTAAAAATAAGTAATTCACAGATCTTTTTATTTTCTATACTTAGAAAATATTTAATATACCCTAATCGAAATTAAGTATATACTTCATCCTTTAAGGAAATCATTCGCTTAACCATATTTATTTGGGCCAAAACGAATGTTGCGTAAAACATCGTTACGACAACCCAAAATCACTAGTATAGGGATTCGAAATTAAAATAGATATATAAATCCCAATACTATACAAAACATTTCCTTTCGGAAATCATCTATTATAACAACAGTGTTATAATCTACCATTTCCTTTTATTTCTCGAAAACATCTATTTCAACAATAAATGTTGAAATCTATGATTTCAAATCTCAACATATTTTAAAACATCATTAGATCGTTTTAATTTTATTTAAAACATCACATTCTAAATAATTTCTTTAACATATTATTCACTATTCAAAAACGTGAATATATTGTTAACCAATTTCATTACTTCTATTCATTTTAGTTTAAGCAATTATTCACTGTCTAAAACATGAATATAACTTCATAAATAAATTGCAACAATTTACTTATCAAAATAAGTAGTTTGCGAATTTATAAAACAATGTTTATAAATTCTATTTCTATTTCTTTTATACCAACTTCCTTTTATAAATTTCTTTTATTAACTTATCTCAATTCATATCACAATGATATATTAAAAATTTCATATTATAAGTTAAATACTTATAATTTATTTGTTTATAAAATCATTCCTTTAAACTTCAAAAATTTTATAAATCTTATAACTTATAAGATTCATCTATTTATCCAAAATCTTATTCTTTTAAATAACTTCACAAATTTTATAAACCTACTGTTTATAAAATTCCAATTATAACTTCACCGTTCATAATTCTATAAATTCATTCATTTGTGAAATTCATTCACAATTCATCCTAACTCTTATAAAAACTTCGTTTTATAATTCCAATATTTTAATTTACAAATATCCGTTTGTAAATCTTCTATATAAATCAATTTATACTGTTTATAAAATTCTATTTATAACTTCATCGTTATAATTCTATAATTCCATTTCTATTTATGAAATTCATTTACAATTTATTCTAACACTTATAAAAGCTTGTTTTATAATTCTTATATTTTTAATTTATAAATATCAATTTATAAATCTTTTTAATATAAAACAATTTATATTATTCTTTTGAAACATCTTCACAGCTCTTTATAATTTCATCACTTTTATTCATTTTATAATAGATTCAAAAATCCCAGTTTAAATTATTTTGTCAAATCATTAATCCCATATTCTCAAAAATCAACTTTTAACTACATTTCTCAAAAATCATAATTTTTATAACATAAAAATTATAACGTTTATTTATTTATAATAAATCAATTCCAAAAAATATTATATAAACGTATATTTTCAAAAATCACTTTAGAAATTAAAATCGTTGTTTTTAAATTTCGAAAATTGGATCCGATGATGCAACACATCAATTAGTCAATCACGACTTTTCCAATATCATATATCGATATGATAAACAATCAAACATCACAATATTTAAAATCAATAAATATTTGTGAGGAATCCAGTTGGATCCCTCCAACCTGTTTCCCTGCATCCACAGACATTAGCACAATACCATTCCGTTTCGAGACGGAATATCGCGGTATATGGGATTTTATAAAAATATATCCGCTTACTAACGGCGCAATAGGGTCTCATCCGCTAAAAGAAAATGCGGGAAATCAATCAACTGCAATATATACATATGCCAATATATATATATTGCTATATATATAATATAATACCAATTCCACTTCAAGGTGGAATATCGCGGTATATGTGTGTAATAAATAACCTCCGCTTACTAACGGCGTATAGGGTCTATTCACATCCAATATTTATATATATAACAATCATCATTCAATCATTCAATCAACACAGTCAAGCAAATTTTAAATCTAACTATTTAAAATTTAAATAAACAAAAAATTCCTTTTGAGTGAGAAGTTCTCACCTTTATTCCCGTTTGCCATCCACTTTCAATTCAACTTGTTTTCTTCATTTATACCTTGTATAAATAATTATACAATTCATTAATATTCGAACAATCGAATAATAACTTTTTCATTTGACAATTTCATATTAACAAATTTCCTTTAAATGGATAAATTTAATTAACTAACCATTTAATTTTAACCAATAATAATTTTTTTCTTTTCAACGAAAAATTTAAAATTCGAATTGATTCCTTTTAAATAAATCATTTCACTTAACAAATTTTCCTTTTACAAATTTTCCTTGCACAATAACTTTAAATTAACTAGTGATTTTATTTTAAAACCAATTCGTTTAATTTTTAAACAAATTCTTTCTAACTATTTTAAGATAAATTATACAAGTAAACTAAACGAACCTATTTCTACAACTATTTCCTTTTATAAATTTATTTTAACAAACTTCTTTTATAGATTTTTTCTGTACTGTAACTATATTTATTTATATATATTTTTTTTTAATAACTTACTGTAATTATAAAAATCGAATTTAAGGGTGATACCTTACTGCAGATCGAACACTAGCCATACAGCTCGAGATCGACTTCAGCACCTCACCCCGGCGCATGCCACGCGCGCGCCTCCCTTGTCGACACCACTCCCTGCCGCGAACCACCAAGTCGCAGTCGCGACCTTCGCCGCTCCAGCCCACGAGCTCCACCCACACGCGCGACCCCATCCCGATTGCTTGCTCGCGAGTCGCCAATTCACTGCCGATGCTTGCCTCGCCTAGCCCTACGCCACGCGTGAGCGCCGCGACCTGATAGAGCCACCGCCGCTGCCGATGATTTCCATACGCGTGCGCGCCGCTAGCTCCCCCAGATCGACACTCGATCGCCACTTGCTCGCCGCGACTTCGATTGGAGCTTCGGCCACCATTTTTTTCTTTTTTCCTCACTGATGGTTTCGGTTTTCAAAAGAGGAAAGGGGGCTTCGTGTTTTTAAAAAGAAGAAGATCGTGCCATTGCGTGTTTGAAGGCGTAGTTTAGGGCGTAAGTTTAGGCGTGATAAATGGAACGATAGTGGCTGACGTTTGACAGTATTTTAAAAGTTTAAATTTAAATTTAAACTGAATTTGATTTTATTTCGACGCGTTTATGTGTCGTACGCTCACACGACAACTCCGATCGATACGAAATTTGAAATCCGGCAATAATTCAATATTATGGACCCAATGGAACTGGTTTCGTCGAATTCCGAGACTGTGCCTCGGACGGCTATTTTTAAATATCGATTCGAACGATTAAATTCCAAAACTGAACAATTCACTTCCAAATTCGATTCTGAAGCTTCTATAATCTTCAGTACTATCAATATAAATTTTACAAGCCTTTGAAATATTTTTAATCGGCTTAAAATTTTAGATTCAAATTTTTATTCAACTTAAATAGATTAAATTTTAAAATTTAACCGTCAAACTCATAGTTATATTGAAAATTCAATCCAAACCATCATTCAAATATTTAAAATTAATTAAATATTCTCGTATTTAAATTGTTTAAAATTCAGGATCGTTACACATAGCTCGATCCACTATGGAATCAGAGTTCATTGCATTAAAAAAAGTAGGCGAAGAAGCAGAATGACTTCGTCACTTTTTGGAAGATATTCCATTTTGGCCTAAACCTGTACCGGCCATATGTATACACTGTGTAACCAAGCTGCGCTAAGTAGAGCGCACAAATTTGTGTATAATGGAAAGTCACGACATATTCGTCGACGCCATAACATAGTTAGGCAGTTACTCTCAAATGGAACAATTTCTATAGATTATGTGAGAACAAATGATAACCTAACGATCCATTTACTAAAGATTTATCAAGAGAAAAGATTAACCGCGCATCGAGGGGAATGGGTTTAAAGCCTAAACTAACAAGAGTTATCTTATACGGAAACATATCCTAGTGACTGGAGATCCCACGGAGTAGGATCAATAGGCAAACCAATTTTGAATAACTCAAGACATAATGCATTTGCGTGGACATAGTCCAACTCCATTCCTATGGTGCACAACATAAATGCATGCCTACGGAAGTATTTTAAAGGTTAAAACTATGTTTTTTAATGATGCCATATCTTGGAAATAACAAGTGGGGTATATGTAAGATACTCTTAATGGTTGTGATCACCTATGTTAGTGTGAGCTGGGTCGGCTCTATGAGAATATTAAAAGGCTTTTACTCTCTAAAACACTCGCAGAATCAAAAAATTATTCAGGACCAAAATGAACACAACCAAGAGATTGGATGAGAAGGGAATCAATGCTTCGTAAAGCTTATTGTCTGGATATACAATAAAGGCCGACGGTTCAAGATGAAATAATTCACCGATTAGCCAAGTAGATCCGATAAGTTTTAACTAGAGAAAGTTCAAAGTGAAATATCTGCTTATCCACGATAAAGCATTAATTCCATATATACTCTGTGATATTTCGCTTTATGTGGGGATATGTATATTATCATTCATGTGGGGAATTGTTGGAATTCCTAAAGAAGAAAAAAATGAATGAAATATACAAAGTCCCACATCGCCAAATTATTGAGAGCTATATTGGTTTATATATGGCTTTCTCATGAGTATGTTGGGGGTCTGGGGCTCCCAAATGTATGCTTCGTTGTGAGGAGGGAGATCATGCATCTCCACCACACGCGCGCGCGCCGTCTCCGCCGTCCGTCCGTACTCTAATCACAGAGTGATATACTCATTACAATCTCGAGCAGAATACGTCTGTTGTATCTTGGGGGAATTTTGAAATAAAATTCTTAAGGAAATTGTTACGACAAGCCTCAGACGGAATTTCCTTTATAATCCGGTTAGAATTCTAGTTTGTTTGTATATTTATATACATTATTCTATATTCTATCCGTTATTCTGGTTATACTATTTATTCAAAATAGTATAACGCTGTTGTTGTAACTTATTTACAACATTCATATTGTTAATAATTAATACAGAATTCCAGTGTAGTGGAAATCTAATTTATAAACTTGTGCGACGAGTTTATTGTAGCGTGCTATCTATTTTAGTACACTAGCCAAATAACAAAACCTTACAATATAAAATCTGATGTGTATGGTTTTGGCATATGCATATGGGAGATTTATCGCTGCGATATTCCTTATCCCGACCTTAGCTTCTTGAAATTACATCTGTCTTCGTTTGACGGGTACATATGGTAATGACTATCCCAAACCTTTATGCACGTGAATAATGCAAAACCATTTCAAGATATTTTAAATATAAAGAGAGAAAATCTAGAACGAAATGGTATGGAAATACTTAAGGTTCATGAATGCTTTTGTATATTCAATAGGACATGTAAAACATAATAGAATAACTCTGTAAGTTTCAAATCCCAAAACTGACAACCACATACAAGTAATTAGAGTATGTGTCTGATGGATTCATATTTTCTCGAGTTTACATGCGAAAATTGGTTATTTTGGTTAAAAAAAATTTGAACTACATGAGCTATTAAAATATATTATGAAATATATTGCAGAATCTAAGGCCGGAAATACCAAGGTGTTGTCCGGGTTTATTCGTGAATGTGATGAGAAGATGCTGGGATGCAAAATCGGACTGACAACCAGAGATGGATGAAGTGGTCGAATGTGTTGTATGGCTGTTGGTGCAGAATGTCATACCTACTGCTTTAATAAACAAGACTAAGAAAAGCTGAATGGCGATGCTGAAGCGAGATAAAGAAAAATTCCAAAGCAACTGGGCGTTGAGTGAATGCTGAAACATGTAAGTACAAGCTGCGAAACAAGTGAGTACAATTGAACTTTGAAATCTTTATATTTTGTCAATTAATAATTCAACCATATATCTTCCAAATATATATTGATCCCTGATACTATCAGTTGCTTAAGCTTATCAAACATTGTAATGCTTTTCGAATTCCAAAGTTTGTCGGTGTAATGAAAACTCCTTGAATACCAGGTATTACTAAGCTTCTTGTGACAGTTTTACTAGGTTTTCATTCAATTTACTGCAAAATTTTATAAGCATACAACTTGCTATTGACTATCATTTTCCCATCAATGTATATTGACTAGCTCTCTAACAAAAAATTCATTTTTTGTTTTGGAGTGGAAAGCTTATCAGTTCAATTTGCTATTGGAATTTCAATTACAAGTGGTTTGGTAATAAGATTCTTGGACTGTACTATAACGTTTTGGTGATATCAACTCAATTTACATGTTAGTTGGTTGCAGATTGAGAGTCTAATTAAAGGCATCCTATTATGTCTTCATGCCTTGCTAATAAATGGTTGACTAATTAGGCCAGCAAGTTATTTTTGGAACTCGAAGACTTTTACCATGCCACCGTATCTTATCCTATTGTTTTTAACTAGTAATAAAAGTATTTAATTATTAATGTTTAACATGTCTAATGCAAATATCTTAGTAACATAGAACTATGCAACATTCAAACCTCTATTTGCATTCATATAACTAAGTGAATAAACAGACAGTAGTTATGATGAGTCAACAATGTTTTTTAGTAGTAGACATTATTTTATAATTAGTTGAGGGTAAACTGTTGTTTATTAAACATATACCCATAATAAATAAATAGTATTATAAATATTGAAAAGGTTCATAAAACTTAATAATATAAATGATAATAGTCGTTATAAGAAAATGGAGTATTTATTGTTAAAACAAATAAAATATTTCAATAACATACATAAGCAAGAACAGAGTTTATAACTGATTGATATTTGAAACAGTTCAGACAATAATAATTTCCTCCTGATACTCATGTCTTCAAGTTTATAACTGACTTATATTTTAAAATTTTCAGACATTAATAATGTCCTCTTGATACTCATGTTTTCAAGTTTATAACCGACTGATATGTGTGGTATATCAGGTTCTACATGTTTAATTTGTTTATTTTTGATTTCATGCATATGGCGTGTAGTTATTTTAATTATATATTTTTCTGACAACGGATTCAGTTTTATAAGTCAATTATCTTCTACATTAAGGATTGATTCATATATCAACTATTAAACTCTGGACTTCTATTTGTATTTGTTTTGCATATTACAGCGTTTAATAAGTAATATATTTTTGTGTAATCATCTATGATGGGGAAATCTCATGCTATTTTCCACATAAATTATTATCTATCAATATAATGCTTGAAATTTGAGCGTGACATGGCTCTTTATTTTTTTTATGTTCAATCAATTGCTACCATTTTCCAACGGTGAGTCTTAAGAAAATGAATCTAATGTATCTACTACCACATGAGCCACGCTACCACTTGAAATCTGCTGAGCTACTCCTACACTACTACCACCACCAACTTCATCTTGCGTTGCTGCAATTTCTATGCTGCCACTGGCTATTATGTTTGGAATTGTTTAGCCATTTGTAAAGCTAATTATTATGATCAGTACCGTGAATGAAGAAACTAGTCAATTCTCTGTACCCATAATACTTACGGTTTTTGATATTTGACGAGTAATGATGATGATATGAGGTTACTATATATAGCACTATGCTGGGAGTAACAATTTCGATCATGTAAACACCCGATTCTTCGACTCCCGAAAGTCGACATTAATACGTCCACTGTATCAACTGCCGAACAATCGAATGCCGGAAAACCGAACCCTTAAGGTTTAAGAAGAAGAAAATGATAGAAGAAGTAAGAAATAAGAAGCAACAGAAACAATATCAGAATCTCACAATCGCAGCATGACAATATATAATAGATAAATGAATGTCTTTAAAACAAAGAACTATATCAGTTATTACATTATATCACATTATCATTACATTATCAGAGTGTACGACAACAAACAGCGGAAAAGAAATACTATATACTAATTGATACGCCATGCCCTCTAGCTTGCTCCTGATCTCCACAGCAACTCCTGAATTACAGAATGATCTGATAACCTAACTCTAGACTGCCCGTGTGGAAATTTATGGGCACCCAGAGTTTAGGAAGGGAAAAATAAACTCCAGATCAGTCATGGGACTGGTGCGAGAACTTAAAACAGTTATATCTTTTAAAATAAACAAAGAAATATTTTTAAATAGATTCACAATGCTTTTGGAAAATGAAACTACCATAAGGCCTCCCGCACACACACAATGCGAACGCATAATCGGAGGAGATTTCTCCTTATGATAGTCAAACATGCTTGATACGCAAATTTCTTTGATATTATTACTATAAGTGCAAAGTGTAGGAAAACATTTCGAAAGTATGATATAAATATTAGCCAACATAAACATTCCGAACTATGCCTACTATAGCTACCATCTAAACAGTGGTGACCACCATAAGTAAATGGCAGGTTCTACAACTAAAACAGTACAAGGTGCGTATTGTTTCTTTGGATTTTCCAACAAATGGTCAGGCCAAGAAACTTCCCATTGCCACATGGGTACGCCTCTGGAGAGACGCCCCGAGAACCTAACCAGATCTCTACCAACACAAGACCGGGTTACCACTGCAAAAGTAGGAAACAACTGACACGAGTATGCCATCCCCCGGTTGTAAACAACCTTTATCCGAGGATCCTCAATACCAGCAACCGCAAAGAAATAAATTTGCAGCCACAACGTAGGTTAAGTATCTAGGCTCCATACCATGATACCACCTCTATCCAGAAGGAAATGACAAACCCTAAGGGGCGCTACTCCTTAAAACCTTGCTGCATCTTTCCTGTTTTGACCATTTCCGGGGTGTGAGGTCCAACGAAGTTTCGTTCACAAAGCTACGCTTTATATAAAAGCTATGCTTTGATCAACAAATGATCAGCATCACTTCGCATGCCACATTACCAAATTGGGAATGTATCACTAGTAACCATTAACTACGTAACCTATGAGCTCGTACGTCTCAGAGAATGGTGTTAAGCTAAGAGAATAAATTCTCCGCCACCAACAGAAATATATTTGATAGAAACCAACTTTACATCTCAAATTGTAACGTCAGATACACATCCATATAAGTCCGTTCCGAGATCGAACGGAACCGAAGGCACTTCCAAAGAAGCCCTTGCAATCCGGATATTCACTAATCACGACCGGACTTCCCATCACAAAGGGTGATAAAATCTCTATATCGGAGATTAGCCGATGCAGAGACATTCGACGGTAATCCTTCCGTATTCGAAAATATCCGGTCTTCACCACCGGTCTTCAAATGCTATCCAATACGACGTATCACTATTCGGAGTGGGATTCATGACCCAAAGGTCCTCTCCCAGCTAAACCGAATAAAGAGCGCTTATTTTAAAATAAGTGTAGCATTCAAATTCAAGCAAATCACAACAAATACCCATTTAAAGGTAAATATTGATAGTCGGTTATTTAACTATCAATAGATATGCACAACATCACCAGATTCCAAATAATTTCTCAAATTTTTTATTTTCCAAAAATATCTTTACAAGATATATTTTTCCCACACTTCAACCATTGGAAAACAAATGTCAAATCACTTTTCACCTTTACTACTTTTGAAAACAAATTTCAAATCATTTTCCTTACGCGGAAACACTGCCAAATATTTATTCATTTTCAATTTATCTTTAAAAGATAAAATCTCAAAACATTTCACTTCATATTGGAAAACATTTCCATACTTATATAATAATAAGTAATTCACAAATCTATTTATTTTCAAAATTTGGAAAATATTCAATATACTTAAATTACAATTAAGTATATAATTTATTCTTTAAGGAAAACATTCTCTTAAACACATTCATTTGAGTCAAAACGAATGTTGCGTAAAACATCGTTACGACAACCCAAAATCACTAGTATAGGGATTCGAAATTTAGATAGATATATAAATCTCAATACTATACAAAAACATTTCCTTTCGAAAATCATTTACTATAACAACAGTGTTATAGTCCATCTTTTCCTTATTTCTCGAAAACGTCTATTTTAACAATGAATGTTGAAATATATGGTTTCGATACTTAATACATTTTAAAACAACTTTAAATCATTTTAATTCTATTTAAAATATCACTGCCTAAAACATTTCTTTAATATATTATTCACTGTCCAAAATTGTGAATATACTTCGTTAACCAAATTCAACGTTTCTACACATTTTATTTTGAAGGATTATCCACTGTCCAAAATCGTGAATATATCTCCTTTAATAACCTTTCATATTTACTTATCAAATTCAATTGGTTTTGGATTTATAAAACAATGTTTATAAATTCACATTTATATATTATAAAAACTTCAAGTTATAAAATCACTTTATTTACAAATTTTATTATATCTTATTTAATTGCCAAATCCAAATTATAAGTAAATTTACTTATAAATCTCTTATTTAGAAAATAAATTATTTTATAACTTCATCAATTATAAATCTGTAAATCTTATTTACTTATAAAACCCATTTATAACATCATTTTAACAATTTTAAAAACTCCTTTATAACTCAATTATTCTGATTTATAAAAATTCAGTTTTACAAATCTTCTTTATAAACCATTTATATTAGTCAAAAATCTCAATTTAACTTATTTTACAAATTAATCAACTACTTATTTTCAAAAATCACATTTCGGTTATATTTCACAAAAACCATAATTTTTATAACATAAAGATTTTAACGTTTATTTATTTAAAATGAATCAATCCCAAAATTCAAAAAAAATGTATACTTTCAAAAATCGCATGAAAACCCTTTTAAATTCGAAATCGTTACTTTAACATTTTTAATTTTCTAAAATAGGCCCAATGCTGCAACAGCACTAAATATAACAACCACGGCATCCAAAACATCATATATCATATGATAACAGAATATATCACAATATCTGTAAATAAATCAATATTGTTGAGGAATCCAGTTGGACCCCTCCTACCTGTTTCCCTGCATCCACAGATGTTAGCCCAATACCAATCACGTTTCAAGACGGAATATCGCTATATATGATTTATATAAAATATTATCCGCTATTATGCGGCGCAATAGGGTCTCATCCGCTATATAATGCGGGAAATCAACTCCAAGTACATATATAATACCAATTCCACTTCAAGATGAAATATCACGGTATATGTGTTTAATAAATAACATCCGCTTAATATACGGCGTATAGGGTCTATTTCAATACAACAGATAATTATTTATCATCCAAGCACACAATCAAGCAATTTTAAATCTACCTATTTAAAATTTAAATCGAAACTAATTCGATTGAGTGAGAAGTTTTCACCTTGTTTCAAATACAGTTGCAGTGTTTATTTCGACTAAAATTAAACGCGCGTTTAATTTTACCCAAAATTCACACTAGCTCAAATCAACTCCAATCCAGCTCATCGCATAGTGTTCGTCCGTACAATTCCAGCGCAATTTGTTTCATCCAAAACGGACCTCGTATGAAAGAGTTACAGCATTTTAAACTTTATACAAATTAAAATATAGATAATTTACACATTTATTTAAATTTTCTAACCCTAAACAATCTCGGTCGTTCGATTTTTGATACTGCAGGTTACGGACGCCCCCCTTTCTTCCTCAACGTGTTATTTCCAGGTCGAAGACACCCATAGCCGCCACTTAAACCCTAGATGACGCGACTCCATAGGCCAACGTGAAGACGATCGAGCTCTTCCATTCGAATGGCCATCATGAGAGCCACCTTCGGCTGCAACAACTCGAAGCTCGACCCCCTTGCGTGTAGAAAAACGTGCACGAACCGGTGATGAATGCAGCGCCATAGCTCTCAATCTACAGCTCGAAATCCAATCTCGACCGTTGGATATGTCGATCTCGTCGTTGTTTACAACTTTCATTTAGGAAGTTTCGCGAATTGATTTGTGGATTTAAAGAAAATTGAGGGAGAACGAGAATGAGTATCGGCCATTAAAATTAGAGGTGGCGGCTTGAAACCCTAGCTAAGTTTTTAGTGTAAAATGAAGAAAGTTAGGTCCTTTTATAGAAAATTGCAAAACACTATTTATCCGAAAATTTTCCGAACTCCAAACGAAGCATGCCGCCTGGCGTTTATGATGTTTTACCCCATTCCGAACGCAATGGAATACATATCGGAAGCCAATTCGATCATATTTGGAAGATAGATTTTTGAATCGACTATTCAAAATTAAAAATTCACTTAAACCGATTTCAGTGCGTTTTAGCAAACCATAAATCCGATTGACACGAAATTTGAAATCATACAATAATTTAATATTACGGATCCGATGAAACTAGTTTCATCGAAATCCAAGACTGTTTGAAAAATGGCTATTTTTACTCGCCAATTAAATATTAAAATATTCAATTTCAACAAATTAACTTCTAATTCGATTTTAAAAGTTCTATAACATCATTATAACTCCAATATGATTTAATACAACTTTACAAATCAATTTTAATCACATTCAACCCAATTTCCAATTATTTCTATAATTTTAAATATTAAATTATCGATTAAATTATCCAATTATTCTAGATATTCGAAATATGAGTTACTCAACTTATAAATTTTACTTGTTAATATTTAAAATCAATTAAATATACGAATTTCAAATGATAGAAATTCTGGGTCGTTACAAACTCCCCCCTTAAAAGAATTTCGTCCTTGAAATTACCAAGTAAGAAAAGTTACAGAATCCATTAGCTTTTCAAAACCATTTGTTCAAATTAAATTAAAAATTCATTTAAACATCTTAACTTTCTCAAAATCCATATTTAAACTTCTTACAATAATTTTACTAAGTTTTCAAATCATACTTAGTTATCTTTTCAAAATTTTCCAATTTTTTTCAAAAATATTCTAACGCCTTAAATTTTCGAAAAATTTCGCCAGCGTCTCCTTTGCGCGGCTAGCTTGGTACGACTACAAAAATGGCACCACGGTCCCCAGATTTGAAAAAGAAAAGAAAAGGCCAAGTGGCTGGACAAGAAAATCATCAAATTTCATACTGAAATTCAAATACATACCTTTTGTCGAGCAATTCAATTTTTATATCTTCGAAATCAAAATCTCAATTTCCTTTAATCCACCTGTATATCCTGCTAGCCATAATATCCATTTTTATTCAATCTCACATTATCAATTTCATTTGAATTCAATTTACAATTTCAATTCTATTTGGATTCAATTTACCTTCTGAATATTGAATTTTATCAATTATTTTTCATTCACAACTGATTCATCTTGCTATTTTAAATTAGTTTCTTTTACTAATTCATTACAAGTTCTAACTCATTTCATCTCGCACAATTCAACTCACTATTTCGGTTTATAACCACTTATATTTAAACTGGATTTCAAATTCCATATGAATTTAATATACCCTTTATTTATAAATGTTGAATTCAATTCATTTCAACCCATATTAAATTTGTCATTTCTTCAATTAGTATTACTTACTAATTTTATTTTAATACTTAGCTTCATTTGATCCAACCTGACAAAATTTTCAATTTACTTGCAATTTCAAGATGAATTTCAACATTTAGTTTTCAATTTCATTTACTCGCAATTGTAAATTCATTCATTCACAAATTTACTTCCACAATTCCAACTCAATTCAAATTCTATTCCATAACTGTTTTTATCAGATTGCAGAGTCTTTCCAACATTTCAAAACCATTTTTGAAACCAATTCAAATTATCTTTTGAATTTCAAAACCAAACTAAATTCTCCAAACAAATTCCATTTAAAAAAACTTGGCAGCAATCCCTCTTTTGGAAATCCAAAAATGAACACCGATGATGCTGCAGTCATCACCGAAGTTATTTTCCAGCGACCGAAAAGAGCTTAGAGCTTTTATCCCTCCAAAACAGTTTTCCAAACCCTTGAAAACCATTTCCAAATCAAAAAGGAATTTAATCTTTCCCAAATTCCAAACCCTTTCAAAACATTTTCAAATATTCCTCTGGAATTTTACTTCAAATTACAAATCACATTTACAATTTATATTCTCCAATTCTATTTGTATGTGAATTTACTTCTTAACTTTGGAGTTACGATTTCAATTTCTTTTTCAACATTAATGATAATAATTTAATATCATCACTTTCTAGCAACCAAGCAATCATATATTATAATAATTCACAGAAATTTTTTTCTCTTTTATATACGAAAATAATTTTAGGTAAAATTATTTCATTTACCCTATTTTAAGATGATAGCGTGTCGAATTTGTTCTGTATAAGTGTTTAGAGATTCCTATCAATAACGTTAATTACTCGTATTGACCAGAATCCATATACCACTCAACAAACCAATCAATAAAATATAAAACAATTTTCTTTATACTAACTAACAAATATGCACTCATATCTATTATTACACTCAAACTCATTTTAGAGTACTACTGACTCTATCTCTAATGAGTAATTCCCAACAGAGCCAAGGTTGTCGCTTAACCAAATGCTCTGATACCACTTTGTAAACACTCGATTCTTCGACTCCCGAAAGTCGACATTCATACGTCCACTGTATCAACTGTCGAACGATCGAATGCCGGAAAACTGATCCCTTAGGGTTCAAGACGAAGAAAAAGATAGAAGAAGTAAGAAAGAAGAAGCAACAGAAACAATATCAGAATCTCACAATCGCAGCGTGACAACATATAATAGATAAATGAATATTTTTAAAACAAAGAACTATATCAGTAATTATATTACATCACATTATCATTACATTATCAGAGTGTACAACAACAAACAGCGGAAAGAAATACTATATACTAATTGATACGCCATGCCATCCAGCTTGCTCATGATCTCCACAGCAACTCCTGAATTTCAGAATGATCTGATAACCTGACTCTAGACTGCCCGTGTGGAAATTTATGGGAACCCAGAGTTTAGGAAGGGAAAAATAAACTCCAGGTCAGTCATGGGACTGGTGTGAGAACTTCAAACAGTTATATCTTTTAAAATAAACAAAGAAATATTTTAAAATAGATTCGCAATGCTTTTGGAAAATGAAACTACCATAAGGCCTCCTGCACACAATGCAAATGCAGAATCGGAGGAGATTTCTCCTTATGATAGTCAAACATGCTTGATACACAAATTTCTTTGATATTATTACTATAAGTGCAAAGTGTAGGAAAACATTTCGAAAGTATGATATAAATCTTAGCCAACATAGACTTTCTAAACTATGCCTACTATAGCTACCATCTAAACAGTGGTGACCACCATAAGTAAATGGCAGGTTTTACAACTAAAACAGTACAAGGTGCGTATTGTTTATTTGGATTTTCCAACAAATGGTCAGGCCAAGGAACTTCCCATTGCCATATGGGTACGCCTCTGGAGAGACGCCCCGAGAACCTAACTGGATCTCTGCCAACACAAGGCCGGGTTACCTCTGCAAAAGTAGGTAACAACTGACACGAGTATGCCATCCCCCGGTTGTAAACAACCTTGATCCGAGGATCCTCGATACCAACAACCACAAAGAAATAAATTTGCAGCCACACCATAGGTTAAGTATCTGGGCTTCATACCATGATACCACCTCTATCCAGAAGGAAATGACATACCCTAATGGGCGCTACTCCCTAAACCTTGCTGCATCTTTCCTGTTTTGACCATTTCCGAGGTGTGAGGTCCGACGAAGTTTCGTCCACAAAGCTATGCTTTATACAAAAGCTATGCTTTGATCAACAAATGATCGGCATCACTTCGTATGCCATATTACCAAATTGGGAATGTATCACTAGTAACCATCAACTACATAACCTTTGAGCTCGTACGTCTCAAAGAAGGGTGTTAAGCTAAGAGAATAAATTTTCCGTCACCAACAGAAATATATTTGATAGAAACCAGCTTTACATTTCAAATTGTAACGTCAGACACACGTCCATACAAGTCCGTTCCGAGATCGAACGGAACCGAAGGCACTTCCAAAGAAGCCCTTACAATCCGGATATTCACTAATCACGACCGGACTTCCCATCACAAAGGGTGATAAAATCTCTATATCGAAGATCAGCCGATGCAGAGACATTCAACAGTAATTCTTCCGTTTTCAAAAATATCCGGACTTCAACACCGGTTTTCAAATGCTATCCAATACGACGTATTACTATTCGGAGTGGGATTCATGAACCAAAGGTTCTCTCCCAGCTAAACCGAATAACGAGCGCTTATTTTAAAATAAGTGTAGCATTCAAATTCAAGCAAATCACAACAAATACCCATTTAAAGGTAAATATTGATCGTCGGTTATTTAACTATCAATAGATATGCACAAAATCACCACATTCCAAATAATTTCCAAATTATTTATTTTCCAAAAATATCTTTACAAGATATATTTTTCCTACACTTCAACCATTTGAAAACAAATTTCAAATCACTTTTCACCTTTACAACTTCTGAAAACAAATTTCAAATCATTTTCCTTTCGCGGAAACACTTCCAAATATTTATTCATTTTCAATTTATCTTTAAAAGATAAAATCTCAAAACATTTCATTTCATATTGGAAAACATTTCCATACTTATATAATAATAAGTAATTCACAAATCTGTTTATTTTCAACATTTGGAAAATATTCAATATACTTAAATTACAATTAAGTATATAATTTATTCTTTAAAGAAAACATTCTCTTAAACACATTCATTTGAGTCAAAATGAATGTTGCGTAAAACATCGTTACGACAACCCAAAATCAACTAGTATAGGGATTCGAAATTTAGATAGATATATAAATCCCAATACTATACAAAAACATTTCCTTTCGAAAATCATTTACTATAACAACAGTGTTATAGTCCATCTTTTTCTTATTTCTCGAAAACGTCTATTTCAACAATGAATGTTGAAATATATGGTTTCGATACTTAATACATTTTAAAATAACTTTAAATTTTTTTAATTTTATTTAGAATATCACTTCCTAAAACATTTCTTTAATATATTATTCCCTGCCCAAAATTGTGAATATACTTCGTTAACCATATTCAACGTTTCTACACATTTTATTTTAAAGGATTATCCACTGTCCAAAATCGTGAATATATCTCCTTTAATAACCTTTCATATTTACTTATCAAATACAATTGGTTTTGGATTTATAAAACAATGTTTATAAATTCACATTTATACATTATAAAAACTTCAAGTTATAAAATCACTTTATTTACAAATTCTATTATATCTTATTTAGTTGCCAAATCCAAATTATAAGTAAATTTACTTATAAATCTCTTATTTAGAAAATAAATTCTTTTATAAATTCATCAATTATAAATCTGTAAATCTTATTTACTTATAAATCCCATTTATAACATCATTTTAAAAATTTTAAAAACTCCTTTATAACTCAATTATTCTGATTTATAAAAATTCAATTTTATAAATCTTCTTTATAAACCATTTATATTAGTCAAAAATCTCAATTTAACCCATTTTACAAATTAATCGACTATTTATTTTCAAAAATCACATTTCGGTTATATTTCACAAAAATAATAATTTTTATAACATAAAGATTTTAACGTTTATTTATATAAAATGAATCAATTCCAAAATTCAAAAAAAAATGTATACTTTCAAAAATCACTTGAGAACCCTTTTAAATTCGAAATCGTTACTTTAACATTTTTAATTTTCCAAAATAGGCTCAATGCTGCAACAACACTAAATATATTAATCATGACATCCAAAACATCATATATCATACGATAACAGAATATATCACAATATCTGTAAATAAATCAATACTGTTGAGGAACCCAGTTGGATCCCTCCAACCTGTTTCCCTGCATCCAAAGATGTTAGCACAATACTAATCCCGTTTCAAGACGGAATATCGCTGTATATGGGTTTATATAAAATATTATCCGCTATTATGTGGCGCAATAGGGTCTCATCCGCTATATAAGGTGGGAAATCAACTCCAAGTACGTAAATAATACCAATTCCACTTCAAGATGGAATATCGCGGTATATGTGTTTAATAAATAACATCCGCTTAATATACGGCGTACAGGGTCTATTTCAATACAATAGATAATTATTTATCATCCAGCACACAATCAAGCAATTTTAAATCTAACTATTTAAAATTTAAATCGAAACTAATTCGATTGAGTGAGAAGTTCTCACCTTGTTTCAAATACAGTTGCAATGTTTATTTCGAATAAAATTAAACGCGCGTTTAATTTTACCCAAAATTCACACTATCTCAAATCAACTCCAATCCAGCTCCATCGCATATTGTTCGTCCATACGATCCCAACGCAATTTGTTTCGACCAAAACAGACCTCGTATGAAAGAGTTACAGCATTTTAAAGTTTATACAAATTAAAATATAGATAATTTACACATTTATTTAAATTTTCTAACCCTAAACCATCTCGGTCGTTCGATTTTTGATACTGCAGGTTACGGCCGTCCCCCCTCCCCTCTTTTCTTCCTCAACGCGTTATTTCCAGGTCGAAGACACCCATAGCCGCCCCTTAAACCCTAGATGACGCGACCCCATCGGCCAACGTGAAGACGATCGAGCTCTTCCATTCAAATGGCCATCATGAGAGCCACCTACGGCTGCAACAACTCGAAGCTCGGCCCCCCTTGCGCGTAGAAAAATGTGCATGAACCGGTGATGAACGCGGCGCCATAGCTCTCAATCTACAGCTCGAAATCCAATCTCGACCGTTGGATATGTCGATCTCGTCGTTGTCTACAACTTTCATTTAGGAAGTTTCGCGAATTAATTTGTGGATTTAAAGAAAATTGAGGGAGAACGAGAATGAGTATCGGCCATTAAAATTAGAGGTGGCGGCCTGAAACCCTAGCTAGATTTTTAGTGTAAAATGAAGAAAGTTAGGTCCTTTTATAGAAAATTGCAAAACACTATTTATCCGAAAATTTTCCGAACTCCAAACGAAGCGTGCCGCCTGGTGTTTATAATGTTTTACCCCCATTCCGAACGCAATGGAATATATATCGGGAGCCAATTCGATCATATTTGGAAGATAGGTTTTTGAATCGACTATTTAAATTTAAAAATTCACTTAAACTGATTTTAGTGTGTTTTAGCTTGCCCCGGACAAAACATAAATCCGATTGACACGAAATTTGAAATCATACAATAATTTAACATCACAAATTCGATGAAACTGGTTTCGTCGAAATCCGAGACTGTTTGAAAAATGGCTATTTTTACTCGCCAATTAAATATTAAAATATTCAATTTCCACAAATTAACTTTTAATTCGATTTTAAAAGTTCTATAACATCATTCTAACTCCAATATGATTTAATACAACTTTATAAATCAATTTTAATCACATTCAACCCAATTTCCAATTATTTCTATAATTTTAAATATTAAATTATCGATTAAATTATCCAATTAAATCTAGATATTTGAAATATGAGTTATTCAACTTACAAATTTTACTTGTTAATATTTAAAATCAATTAAATATACGAATTTCAAATGATAGAAATTCTGGGTCGTTACAGATCAGATGTCTGTTCTTTAGATCAGATGATTTATCTATTCAAACTCAGGTTTTGGACCTAAGAATTGATCTTGTCTCTGTAAAGTTAAATTCAAAAATCGAATAAAATATAAATTTGGATTCTATATAGGTATGATTATGCCAATGGTTGGATGAATTTGGACCCAAGGCTTTAAATTTCGGATTTCCGTCACATCTCGTCTCGAAGGATTTAGAGAGCTTATCCCCTATCGGGTGAGATCACGAACGAGATGAGTGCATCTCGGCCGTCCATCTCGAATTTACATCTTGGTTTCTTAAATTCATTTCGGAGCGACCTCGGAGCATATGTCATGTCTAAAATAAGTTTTCATACACCTAAATTTATAATACTAGTCACTACCTAAAGGAAAACACTATGCACTTACCTTGAATATATCACACGCTTATCTTTAGTAATTTAGTATGGTAAAATATCACTTGTATCATGTAAAATAAACAAATAACTAGATCTCATGAATAATGTTCAATATAATATCATATGAGATAAAGTTGTAACAACCCGTATATTTGGACCATTTAAATTGACAATAATACACACATGTCAACTTAAATAGTACAAAACACGAATCACTAATGGAGTATATGTGTATAAATGAGAATCATCACAGAATCACAGACAGCTGTGCAGTTAATGCGCTCAGTAGATTCAAAGCGGTGGAGGTGCAAAAAGTCATAGCGGGGATACAGCGAGGATATAGCGAGATATAGCGGATGGCTCTAAAATAGCATATAAAACTCGTACTTAATGTTTTTACAAATATATAAATGGTAATAAAATGAAAAATTGTCATTCAATTGAATTATAAATAATACATAAATAATTCTAAATAAAAACATATGCGAATATACTTTAAATAAATGAAAAACTGCTATATAACATAATTGAATTTGGCAGAATATTAGAGTCTTTTAATTTCTGAAAATATATTAAAAATTAAATCAAATAAATTAGTTTATAATGTTTAAATGCAATTTTTCAATTCATTTTATTAAAAAGATATAGCGGGAATAGCGGAATATAGCGGAAATAACGGGATATAGCGGGGATTAAAGCAGAAAGGCTATATTCTGGTGCTATATGGAAAAATCGTAGCGGTAGAAATCCGCTATGATATAGAGCGGGGTTTTAGCGAGGTAATAGCGGGGCATTAACTACATAGACAGATAGATACAATAACAGAATAATGCAACGGAATTACAGCAATGTCATAATACTAGTTAACGAAGCTACTAAGTAAATATAACAATGTCTCAAGCAAATAGTGAAATAGAAATACATAGATATCTGATAATATCAAATAGAATAGAGAAATAATGATAAAGATAAATGATAGTCTTCAGAGTCTTCAGCTTCAAAGCAGCACAGCAACAGAAATCCTCAGACTAACCCGAGCATAAGCATAAACAAACACTCGAGTCAAGACATATATTCTTATAAAGATAATATGGTTCAAATTTTGAAATAACAATAACTCAAAGATGAATGGAATAACATCTTTCAGGATCCGTTAAACTATCTATATATATAGTAGTGTACACTAAGTAGATAGTGTCTAACAGTAAAATAAAGTATCAAAATAGTGTTAAGGCGTTACCATTGTTCCCCTTAACACGTTTATATAGCATTATAGTCTATATAGCACTGTAAACTCCACCGTAAACTAGTGGAATATCAAGGAGTACTCCATAGGTATAATACAAAACAAATCGTAGTGGTCGCGTATAGGGATACAAGTATAACAAGGGACATGAGGCAATACCCAAGATAGTGAGACTACCGTTTGCCTATGTGAGAACGCATCGACGCAACGACCGTAACACCGCGAAACAACACTCCAAATTCAAGGGTGCGCACCAATAAAAAACAAGTGATCAGTAGTTTACGAAGAAGTGTGTTCGCTCGAGGTAGCTAACCTCATTGGCCCGGCACGGCTCCTGTTTTAGTCATTTCCAATTTGACACAAGTGTCAAGGTCATCCATTATCGTTCTCCTTCTTCAGTCATCAACGTCCATCATTCCAACCACTTCATTCTGGATCACACTCCGCGTATAGTTATTAAAGTAGTATTCGGTTTAGACAGTGAGTATGTCCCTAACCGATCCCGGTTTCTTTAATAACTTTCGTAATTATTATACCGATTGGTCGTTTTAATAAATTTCAAAACCAAATCAATTTCAATTTCACTTAGAATTTGAAAGCCAACATTTCATTTGTCTTTCCATATCAATCTCCAAAAAATTAAGTTTCAAAACTTCCAAATTTCCAATTTCAAAGACTATAATTCAACTTCAAATTTTGATTTAAAATAATTCAAATATTGATTTAAATTCATATATAGGTTTTATTCAATAATCATTTAAATTAAGTTAATTTAACATTCAAAACAATTTAAATTCATTGATGAATTCATTCAGTAATTATTTAAATTATGTAAATTTATCATTTCAAAATAATTTCAATTAAATTTTCAATTCACTAAATCAATCACTTAAGTTTACCTACATTATATCAAAACTTATAAATTTAATTAAATTAAATTCATCAAATTACATTCTTTAAATTACAAGTCTCATATTAATTTCAATAAATCACATTTTATTTCTTATTAAAGAAATTAAATTTCTTCGATAAACAAGTTTCAAATTTGTTTAATTATTACATAAATTTCAAAACTTAATTCAATAATTTGCTTAATTTAAACAACATTTTTTCATCAAACATTTTGTTAATGCATTTTTCAAAATTATTAAATATTAACATTATAAAATTTTATTAGAATTTAAATCCCAAATTTCATTTAAAAACCCTTCATTATATTATTTAAATAAAATCTTTATTTTATTTATTTAAATTGAATTATTTGACCAATCGGGTTTTTATTTTAATTCTCTATCCTAGGTCAATTGTTTTATTTGGTATTTATCATTTCAACCCAATTCCATTTCGATTCAAAAATCAAAACATAGTAAAGGGAACTTGCAATGTGATACTGTGATGGTGTCAAAGTAAATAAATAAGCAATAACAACAATCAATAACAATCCAATAATTTATTTAAATAATCCCGAAATAATCGTATTAATTTACATTATAATTTCATGTAAATTAATATAATTATTTATAGAATCTACACTATTATTTCATGTAAATTAAAGATTATTACACAATTATCACTACACCATTATAAGCTATTAACAACGGGTAAAAACCGTTGTTAAGTCCAAAAGCAACGGGTAAAAGCCGTCTTCAAAACAGGAGTGGTTGAATTTAGCGACGGGAGAAAACCGTTGCTTTATGTCCAAAAGGCAACGGGTATAAACCATTGCAAATTGGGACAAAGGCAACGGGTATAAACCGTTGCAAATTGGGCCAAAGGCAACGGGTATTAACCGTTGCAAATTGGGCCAAAGGCAACGGTTATAAACCGTTGCAAACTGGGTCAAAGGCAACGGGTATAAACCGTTGCTTTATGGACAATAGGCAACGGGTATAAACCGTTGCTTAATGTACAAAAGGCAATGGTTACTAACCGTTGCTTCATGTCCAGTAAAAAACGGTTAAAAACCGTTGCTTTATGCCCAAAGTCACACATAAAGCAACGGTTAACACCCGTTGCACATAGTGTTTGCTCCTGCTCCTACAAAATCACATCTGTAACTCACTACTGTGTTACACGCATATCTCAGTATATATACCAGAATATCAATATATATCAAAATATGCCAGAATATCAAAATATTAGTACACAAGCACTATAAACATATCGCACATATACCATACATATAAAATTATCAAACTTATAATTACACTCATTGTTTTGCAAACAGAATGCTACCGTGCCGGAATATCATACTTATTACACTGCATTGTTTATTACACTACAGTACAAAGATTTCATTAATTATACTACATTTTTTTGCAAGCAGTGAAGTCTACATGTAATAAACACATTAAAAGGATGCTGAGCAGGTTAGCCGAAGCTGATATTTCTTTGGCTCATGCTGTGGTGCATAAGTATTCTATCCAATTCCTGCGCAAAAGTAAAAACTGGTTTTAAACTCAAAGCATACAGTGAATTTTAGCTTGGTCAAGTTCAGTTAATAGAGCAACGGAATTCCTGTGTAAGCAATAATAATGCACAAGTAAAAGTGGCAGCACATATATGCATATATTATACTAAGTTCAAGGGTAACCTTATGCATATATTATATTAATAATTAATGTACTAAAGAGTTGGTCAACGTTATGCACTTGCAGATAAACAGAACAAATTAATTGCATCAATGGTAGGTATGATTTACAGGTGGAAATGGAATCTACCAAACAGGAAAAAGGTATGGTGGTTTGTAGAAGTGTATTGGGTAGGACGGTATTGGGAAGTGGTTTGGGTGAGCAGTAGAGTGAGTTGATGGTGAATGTAAGAAATGATGGTGAGCAGTAGAGTTAGTTGTAATTGGAAATGGTTTGGATGAGCAATTTGATTGCTGTAAGCAATTTGCAAGGAGGAGGAGCAGAGCTTAATTTGTTTTGGTTTGAAGAAGTTCGGTGAAAGGCCAGAGGTGGCTAGTGTCAGTGAAGGCTTTGTGTCGATGACTGCAGAAATGATTTTGGCTGAGTGGATGAAGTATGTGGAGGCCGTTACTCTATGCAGTGGCAACAGGGGATATGTGTAGATGATGTTATGAAGGGATGTTGTCGAGGCAGATTGCTGTATTATTGTCGAGGCAGTGTCAGTTGTGCATTGTGTTGAATTTCATGAAGGGAGAAGTTTGTAGGGTGAGCAGTGGAGAAGGAATGTTGTATGGTAGAGGTGATGGTGTGGTATTGCAGGGGTTGTGACTGGTGGTCAGCAAGGAGGAATGTATAGGGGGTGGCTGTTGTATTGTGACAGTTTCGAATTGGAGATGTTGTTTGGTGGTTAAATGCAAAGCAAAGCAATTTGGTATGTGGAGCTGTGAATGGACTGTTTGTTGTTAGAAAGGCAGAAACGGTGAACAGTAAATGCAAATTGGAAATGTAAATTTTGCAGAAAAGAAAATTTGTACAAAGAAATTAGATTATCAACCCTCTTGTTTTTGGTCAGTCTTGAATAGACAATGGATGTAATCTGACTCAGTCCGTGTGACATAAGTATTAATTACCACTAATAGAAGTTGCATTGAATCTTGAATGCAATTCATTATCCAACTTTGAACTATTTCTATTCTATTATTTCGAATATCAAAATAAAATTGGTGAATGTTTGATTATCTTTCTAGCTTAGACTTTGAAATGCAAAGTCAATATAATGTTTTATGCTTTGTACGAGTTGGCAACACTTCTTTCAAGTTGCAAATATATAATGTTATAATAATTTTTAAACAGGTAGTTTTTTAGTTTGAGAGGCATTGAAGGAGAATATAATGGGCTTCAACCTTCTTCTTTTTGTAAGGTAAAAGCTTTACTTCCTAGTATTTGATAAATTGTCGATTATCTTGTAAACAAGACATACCAGGACAAAATACACATGCATTTGCATATACAAATTTCATATACAGCAAACAAAAGAAAATCAGCAATATATGCAAAGAACAAGTCAGAAATATCAATACCTCCTACTAAAGATATCGTATCAAACCCTTTTGATGGCTCACATAACCTCCGGCTCCAACATCCCCAAAGGTCTCGGTATATTGTCGACATATTTTGGCGGTTAGCTCATCCGGCAATAAAATTTTGTCCAACAACACTTTTTCATATGTGGGTGGTACTGGTTTTCCATGAATTACTAATGCTGTGGAATCTCGGCATATAGTACCTGTTATATAAGCATTTCTGGAGTGAATATATGGAATCACATTTACAGAACTAGCAAGCTCCCAAACATTTAAGAGGTGGTATATATGGGCACAAAAGCATAAGTGTGCGCATGAAATAATTTCAATGCAAGGATACGCATATATTAGAGGTGGTATATTTGCATGCTTCAGGGACACTACACACGCAAGAAAAAAAGTATTAAATCTTGGAACCATTTGCCTTTAGAAAATTATACATGCAATATATATCACGCATGCAAGAAGTTCCACACAAAAATCAAAGTAAAACACACGTATAAAGCATGCAATTTGCAAAAATAACACACGCAGGTAACAAAGAAATAAACTTGCATGGTTCAGGGGCAGTGCATACGCAGGTACAAAAGGATTTACTTGCATGCATCAGGGACAGTGCACCAGATTTTTTTAAGATGAAAACTTATATAAACAAAAAACAAAACTCATGCTACCCAAAAGATTTCACAAACATGCAGCGATGGCCCAAGTTTCATAGCATATGAACTAGACCCAAATTTGCCTAATAATGACTAGGTTTAATGCCAGAAGTGAATTACAGAGAATTTTTTTGGCAACCAGGCAACATATATATTAAATGCGTGAGTTTCAAACTCACTTGTCTTTGCTCTACAACAGCTAGCAACTCAATTTAAAAGGGTGCAGAAGTTTAAACAATATCAGCCATTAATGCTTCGCTTGAGATGCTGAAAGAAGTGGAATAAAGGATGATGAAGTGTTATCTTTAATTTTTTTTACTTAAGTCAAAGAAATGTGTGCTGAGAAGTGTTTTGGGTACATATTCTTTTAATGCCATGTACACAAGTACTGCTCGGCTAGCCCTTAGCTGTGGCAGAGTAATGTAAAGTTCAAGTTGCTTTTGAATTAATGTTTTCACCCATTGCCTTCCTTCTCTGTTAATTATTTACTAATATGTCTCAGCAATTGTAAATGTGATAACAAACTTGTTTTATTTCTTGACTAACAGCCTCACTATTGTTCAGCTATGTTAAATGAAAAATGTAAAAATGTGTTGAGATATAACTCAGCAAAATTGTGACGGTTCACTTTGTATTAAACATGTGGCAGCAAGTTATAAATTTTCTTATACGCGCAAGAAAATGCAGCACACTCTCCCGTTCACGAAGTTAAGCATTCACTGACTTTGCAATATATTATTTTCTTCAAATTTTAATAAAATAGTACCTGTTGCAATTACTTCGTCCTAGAAGTTTAGGATTTCACATCTTTGGTCGATTAACTGATTGTTCGGAGTGGCAAACTAAGAAGATGCGATTTCACTGCCTACTTGACGATTATCTTGGGCTATGCTGAGAAGACGCTCTAGTTTATCATCCATATTGTCCAGCTTCATCAATTTTTGCTCCATATTTTGCAGTCGCCGCTCATATACTCCTTGGGCCTGTTTGTGCCGTTTGCATGGAAATGGTAGCACTCTTAACTTGGCTAGGAGCTATATTGGTCCCAATACTTTGGCTCCTGCCCTTTACATCTTTACCAAACACTGATATAAAGACGGCTTCATCACCACCACTCGTCATTTCCTTTTCTTTTTCAATTTTTTCCTAAAAAGTAAATACATATATATGAATAATGAAAATTTAATTTAGAGGCGTTGTTATTTGTTTAACTTACAAAGTAGGAAGATGTCGCATCTGACGTGCTGCCATCTTTTTTCTTATGCGTTTTCTCCCATACTTGAAGACGTGATACTTCTGTTCCCGGACTACTTGAATCGACCTGCATACAATGACCAAAAATTATATTTGGAACTAATGGTATATGCAATGTGATGCACCAATTCAATGACACATACCGTTTCTTGAGTAATCATAGCGTGACTCTTACGTCCTGAACGATGACCATATTCGAGCATTGATCTATTTTGTTTGCCTCGCTTCCTTTTTTCTTTCGCCTCGGGTTTTGATTCGTTTCTTATGAACTCATCCCAATCATCTTGAGCAATTTTCGGTGGACAATTTCTCATTCTTTCTTCGTCAGTGATGAAATGGTCATAATGATTCTTGCACAAATCATTCTTGTGTCTCCTAAAAGCCTCGGACATTTTTTTCATAATAAGGTCCTTTGATAGAGGATCGAGCTCATAATATTTCTGCATAACAAAAAATGCATGTAAACCATTTTTTATTTATGTATTGAAAGAATTATAAATGAATTTAAACCATCTAAGTTCATGTACACAGTTTACATTTCAAAGTATATGGATTTTTACATTTCAACGTATATAGTTTCATCAGTCTCTATGAATAAAGTGATCAATCCAAATATTCTATAAATATCATAAAAGAATATATCTTGAAACAGAAAAAGTACATAAAAAGGGTGCATATTACAATCAGACGACTATATTTTACAAACAGAAATAGTAAATAAAAATGGTTAAGAGATTGGAGAACTTGCCTCCAATTGATTCCACACGTCTTCCTTGTAATTTGGCGGAACTTTTTTCCAACTTGGATATGAGATTGGCACATGATTTCTTACTAGTTTACCAATCTTCGTAGCGACCTTTGAACCATTTTTTCCGGCTGGAGAACCGTAGTTGTCTATATCAACTTTCTCCCATTTTAAAGTGGATGATTGTGAAGTCGTATCATTTGACGGTGGTGTGGCATCTTGTGACATTATGTCCTGCAAAGTCTAAAATCCTAAAATAATCCCAACAACATTATGACGTACATTTCTTCCCCTTCCGGCCCATCCCTGTGATGCCCGATTGCTGCTGTACATCTGATATATGAACCAACGTCCCCTTCTGATTTGTCTGATCCCACCAACTTCTCACCACATTACGAGATGAGAAACTGGTGGGATCAGACAAATCAGAAGGAGACGTTGTTGTTGAATATGCGCTTATATGATTTTTGTTTGATGATAATAAACATATATACATTCGTTTAAATGTATTTGTTAATGTACTATTTTATTTTTCATAGATTAAATAAATATTTGCTGAATAAAATAAATAACACTGAATTTGAATTCAAACGAATATTTTATTCAAATAAATATTTATTACAATTTTGAATAGTACAAATTCAAGCTCTCACTATTCACTATACAACTTTGATAGAAATTCAATTACATCACTATTTTACATTTACATTTTCACCTCACTACATATCACTCGCACTCGTATTAATCTTCAACTTCATTCCAGTTTTGAATCCAGCATCTGAGCAATCTACAAAAATATTTACTAACGCAGTAAAATTGAAAATAAAATATTTTTGCGATATAAAATAAAATATGGTTTTTGAAAATAATATTTGCCTCAGTTATTTGGGTTGTTCGTCATCATTCATATTTGAATTCGTCATACACAAACAACTTGTGACATACACAGTGTATCACTGTATATGCCACAAGGCCGTGCACACCGATATACACTTGATAATGCTACAGGGACAGGTGAGCACAAGGTCAAACCCAAATAAAAAAAACAGGTTCAACTCAGGTGCAATATAAATACTTCAGCACAAGGTCAAATCCGAGTTGTGAAACTAGAGTCAACACAGGGCAGTTGTACAGGATACGACTTCAAGCATAAAGCAGTTCAATATCCAAGCAACATTGAAAAGTAAGGAACCAACTACAAAAATCAATGTCGAAATCATTCCAGCAAAATCACAATGAACCAAGTACAACTGGAAACACAAAATTGCATAGCAGCAGTATGCAAAAGCATACACAAAGAGGCACACTGGAATTTGTAGTACAACAAAGTTACTGAAGCAACTACCAAACCAACATGCATGCAAGTACACAGTGGAAAAGCCACAAATGCACTAAGAAAATGCGGAGACAGTTCTAACATGTATCAAAGAGCATGTACATGGGTAAACAGAAGGATCAATATGGCAATATTGTTGCATCAACCAACACAATGACAATGACACAGCAACTACCATCAACTACAAGCCCAAGTGTACAAAGAAGCCAATGAATGCAACAATCAAAAGATGACAGCACATATATACATACATGAATGCATATATATACATGCAAGCAATCAAGATGACAATATCACTTCAAATGAAAATATATGTGCCAGTGAAACACGAGCATACCAAATGAACCAGTGACATGAACCATGCAACAATCAAATGAAGACAGCAACTACTACAACAAACATGCAAACTGCTCATGTATCAACAAGTGCTAGCCAAAAGAAGATGCATCAGTGGAGTCATGGCAAATTCGAGCTAATATAAATATACAGAGACACCATACAATATACACAATATGAAGACCACCAGTGCACAGACTCAAGGCAACAAGAATGGCCAGAAATTGTGCAACATGGTCAGAAGCAAGGCAACAGAGACTTCAAAGTAAAGTGCAAATTGCAGTGACACTAAAATCACAATAAGGTCAGATTCCAACTTGTTATACAAATGAAATACTGCAGACATATGGTGATACATAACCAAGAAGGTAACCAGTATGCACAAAATCAAAGCCAAGGCAAACCAGTCAATGCCGAAGTAAAAACGAATATGACAAAGTCAAAATCAAAGCCGTGGACCAAGTTAAAAATCCACAGCCGTGGTCATCATGAAAATTAATTCAAAACCGTGTCAACCAAGAAACGTGAAAGATACGAATTTGACAAAGTCAGATTAATTATCAATCGTTCAAGCATCATCAAGTGGCCGAGGAGAATTATTGACAAATTCAAATGACTTTATACGAGCACAAGAATAGGATTTCGAAACCTATATAAACCCACTCATCATCGGCTTTCAACATGCATCGAGTTCAAGCATCAACCCAGTAAAGCAAAAGGATAAATTACATACCGAAATCGCAAACGTAGAACTCGATCAAGCAGCAGTGAGCAACTCAGAGAAATAATCGATCGATATAGAGAGGAGCCAAATCAATCATACGATCGAGCAACTATCGGCTGCTTATTTCACAACCCTAATTTTGGAAGCAAGGAGCAAAAGAGCCGAAGCCCTTATTTAGTTGCAGAGAAGAACAAGCAGCCATCTCAAAAAGGAACGAAGCCCTAAATTTGCAAGAGGAACGGCCACCATTATACAAACAAGGGAACGAAGAAACTAAAAGGAACGGGTTAAAATATAAAAGGGGGCCGGCCTTTATTTTAAGGGTTTTAAATTTTTAAATAGGGTTATTTTGTTTTAAATTGTATTTTCTTTTTTAAACCGTTTATTTTCTAGTCGTGTGACTAGGGGACAAGCTACGTGGCGTAGCTTGAGAATTCGCAATTCAGTGGCTGAGTTGTGGCAGGGTTTTGAGCGTAGAGTTAGATTTAGTCAATAGCGGGCGTCGCGAGTTTACGTGTGTAAGCGAGGGACTATATAATTTCTAGTAGAAACCTTGGGGCAGCACGTAGGCAGGGTTTTTCCGAAGCTGGGTAAATTCTGTGTCGTTCTATTTCTGCATTTATTGTTCTGCTATTATCTGTGCTGCTATTGTTCTGTGATCTGTGTTGAAATTATTTTATAAGCTTCCGCGATTAATTTTAATAATTTATACCATCACCCTATTCAACCCCCTCCCTCTAGGGTGAAATTGATCTTACAAGTGGTATCGGAGCTAGGAACAAAAGCCGTTTTTGTTTCAAAAATCTGATTTTACAAAAACCAATTTTTGTTTTAAAAATTAGTGTTTCAAAAATCAGATTTTGTTTTAAAAATTTGAATTTTTAAAATGGCTTCTTTTAATAATAATTTTAAGGGTCGTCCCAATATTATTCCTTCTATTTTCGATGGAACAGATTTTTTGAATTGGAAATTGAAAATGGAATTTTATTTAAAATCTGTTAATATTAAATGTTGGGATATTATTGAAAATGGGTGTGATATAACAGATAAGAAAATTATCTCGATTAATGCTCTTGCTACACATATATTATATTCTCATATTAATTAAGATAATTTTAATTTCATATCTCATTGTAAAAATGCACAGGAAATCTGGAATACTTTCGATGCGATATATGGTGCAAAAGTCAACAGCAATGAGAAGTCCTCGACAACCGACTCAGTTAAAGAAATGTGCTTAACAGGATTGGTAAATAACAGTTGTGATGAGGATGATGATGATGGAGCAGCCGAGCTGGCATTAATAATGAAGAAATTCAAAAGGTGGAACCGCAAATACGGAAATCCAGCTCTAAATCAAAAATTAGAAAGCAGAATAATCAAAGCACTGGATAACTCGAAAGAACAGAGGATCATTTGCAACAAACCCAGTGATATCAAGCCCAATTATCCCCGTATTCAACTCGACAAAGAAAAGGAATCAAAAAGAAGATGTTTTACAACCACGTGGAATAAAAGCGATAGCAGTGAGAGTGAGAAATCAGATATGCGCCTTCATGGGAATATAACTGATAGCGACGATGACGAGCCAAGCGAGGTATCGAAACTTACTCACTCTGAATTACTTATTTATTTCCACAAAGTAAATGGCTGTTTTGAACGACTTAGGGAAAAATACGCCAAACTTGAATCTCAAAAGGATACTTTGATAGAATGCAATGAACAACTTGATTAATTAGTTAAGAACTATCAACGTAGGATCCCTAAATGTGATAAGTGTCCAACATTCGAAGAGGAAATTAAAAAATCAGAAATCAATATAAAATCACTTGAAAATGAAATCCTGATTTTAAAGGAGAATGAAAATACTAGGAGAGAGAATTCTATTAAAAAGTGCACACAATTGTTAAACGAAAATGAATCTCTCAAATCACAAGTCCAACAACTGTCTACTACTTTAGATAATTTTTCCAAAAGTGAAAAATCGTTGAATATGCTATTAGGAAAGCAAACTGTTAATTCGGTTAGACAAGGACTTGGATATAATAGTTCGAAAATTGTTGAAAGCAATATTAATCAAGTTAATTCTATGTGCATAATTTGTAGAAAATATGGACACAGTCACAATTATTGTTGGTATAGACCCAAACATGTGAAAACTATACTGATTTGGGTTCCCAAAGGCACAAATATAAAATCTTTCAAAGTTAAACAAATTTGGGTGCCGAAGGAAACAATTATAAATAGTTTTGGGTCTCCACAAAATTATTCTTCTAATTATTCTGCCACTAACAACCATGGACCTATAAAAACAAATAGGTCACATAAATCTTTTCCCGTGTAGGTGTGGTGGCAGGCTAAGGAACAACAACAGTGTTCTCTGGATTTTGGATGTTCCAGAAACACAACGGGCGACAAAGCAATGTTCCTTAGCCTAGTATAAAGGTGACAGAATCACAATGGACAACAACGAAAAATTATCGTAAAGGTAAAACAGGTAAAGTTATATTTATTTGAACGATATATTAAATGTGATAATCTGCATCATATTCTGAACTAAATCAGCCAATAATGAGATGATGAAAAGATGATGATTTTGACTTTGACTTTTCAAAATTGTTGGCCAATTATATTCCTATGAAATTCTCAGATTTTTTGAATTACTTCATATATATCAGTTTGGATTAAAAATAGTGTTTTGTTGGATAATAATACAATTGGTTATAATTCGGCTAACTCTATATTCACGGTTTTTGATTATTTACATGGCTTCATTTCAAAAGGATGTCATTTAAATTGCTGTAAAAATTGATTTTCAAATTTTTGGTGCACACTTCATGTTTTGGTCTATAAAATTCAATTGATGATAATTTTGAGTGAAAGAGAAACTCAGATGCGGATTACACTGGTAATCTAGTTGATAGAAAAATTACTAGTGAAACGTGATTTTTTGTTGAGACATTTAATAACTGCATCATTTTTTTTTCAAAGAAAATATCTGCATATTTTTCATTTCAAATAATTTTCAAATAGCAGAAAAAAATTTCTTTTAAAACCCCCTGGAGAAAATCATTTTTGACCATAATTTCAGATTAGTCATTTTTGAAAAATTAATTTCATAATTATTTTTGAATTTGATTTTAAATGACTATTTTGACTAATCTGACTCCCTAATGTACAATAGTTATAAAACTGTTTGTTGGTAAAAATTCCACGACCATCTCTATATCTATCATATTTCTAACGACCATCACTCATCAAAATTGTATATAGTTTGTCGATATGTGGTACTTTAAACAGGAATCGTTCGTTTTTCATTTTCACATTTTTTTTTAAAAAAAAGGGTAATAATAAATACCAAAGTATTCACTCTCATTTAAAAGTCCTCACGGTTATGCATGGGTGAATTACTTGGAATTTGTTATGTGCTTCCATGGTCATTTAAAAGTCCTCACGGTTATGCATGTATGGAACGCATAAAAAAAGTTGATTTTTAAAATAAACAAGTTGATTCTAATCCCATTTAAAAGTCCTCACGGTTATGCGTGGTTAGAAGATACTTGAATTCATTTTTTTAAAAATAAAATTGGCGTACTACTAATCTCATTTAAAAGTCCTAACGGTTATGCATGGTTAGTAGATATTCAAATTCCTGATATAAATATACCACAAATAGACACAACTGTATGGTTTTATATGATGACATCATTTCCATCATTCTAAAAGTGGAATATGCGCCTAACAAAATATTTATGATTTTCGTTTGATTTTTTATAGAAATTTAATACTTATATTCAATTGAGTTTTAATGTTGGATTAATATCGATCACTTTATCTCTATTTTTCTCTAACGCTATTATTCTTTTGCTGATAACAAAAGGGGGAGAGAAAAGTTAAGATTTTGTCAAATAAAATCAAGCAAAGGTCAAATAATTTTCCATTTGCATCTAGGCTCATTTGCATATTTTTATTTGTATGCATATATGTAGGGGGAGTATTGTGTAGAGAGGAAGCATTTAAATAGGGGGAGCAAATTAGAGCATATCAATGATCAAATACATTTAACATATTCAAAATCTTAAATATATGTTTGTTATCATCAAAAGGGGGAGATTGTTAAATATGCGCTTATATGATTTTTGTTTGATGATAATAAACATATATACATTCGTTTAAATGTATTTGTTAATGTACTATTTTATTTTTCATAGATTAAATAAATATTTGCTGAATAAAATAAATAACACTGAATTTGAATTCAAACGAATATTTTATTCAAATAAATATTTATTACAATTTTGAATAGTACAAATTCAAGCTCTCATTATTCACTATACAACTTTGATAGAAATTCAATTACATCACTATTTTACATTTACATTTTCACCTCACTACATATCACTCACACTCGTACTAATCTTCAACTTCATTCCAGTTTTGAATCCAGCATCTGAGCAATCTGCAAAAATATTTACTAACGCGGTAATATTGAAAATAAAATATTTTTACGATATAAAATAAAATATGGTTTTTGAAAATAATATTTGCCTCATTTGTTTGGGTTGTTCGTCATCATTCATATTTGAATTCGTCATACACGAACAACTTGTGACATACACAGTGTATCACTATATATGCCACAAGGCCGTGCACACCGATATACACTTGATAATGCTACAGGGAAAGTGAGCACAAGGTCAAACCCAAATATAAAAAAAACAGGTTCAACTCAGGTGCAATATAAATAGAATCTCGACTTCAGCACAAGGTCAAACCCGAGTTGTGAAACTGGATTCAACACAGGGCAGTTGTACAGGATATGACTTCAAGCATAAAGTAGTTCAATATCCAAGCAACATTGAAAAGTAAGGAACCAACTACAAAAATCAATGTCGAAATCATTCCAGCAAAATCACAATGAACCAAGTACAACTGGAAACACAAAATTGCATAGCAGCAGTATGCAAAAGCATACACAAAGAGGCACACTGGAATTTGTAGTGCAACAAAGTTACTGAAGCAACTACCAAACCAACATGCATGCAAGTACACAGTGGAAAAGCCACAAATGCACTAAGCAAATGCAGAGACAGTTCTAACATGTATCAAAAAGCATGTACATGGGTAAACAGAAGGATCAATATGGCAATATTGTTGCATCAACCAACACAATGACAATGACACAGCAACTACCATCAACTACAAGCCCAAGTGTACAAAGAAGCCAATGAATGCAACAATCAAAAGATGACAGCACATATATACATACATGAATGCATATATATACATGCAAGCAATCAAGATGACAATATCACTTCAAATGAAAATATATGTGCCAGTGAAACACGAGCATACCAAATGAACCAGTGACATGAACCATGCAACAATCAAATGAAGACAGCAACTACTACAACAAACATGCAAACTGCTCATGTATCAACAAGTGCTAGCCAGAAGAAGATGCATCAGTAGAATCATGGAAAATTCGAGCTAATATAATATACAGAGACACCATACAACATACACAATATGAAGACCACCAGTGCACAGACTCAAGGCAACAAGAATGGCCAGAAATTGTGCAACTTGGTCAGAAGCAAGGCAACAGAGACTTCAAAGTAAAGTGCAAATTGCAGTGATACAAAAATCACAATAAGGTCAGATTCCAACTTGTTATACAAATGAAATACTGCAGACATATGGTGATACATAACCAAGAAGGTAACCGGTATGCACAAAATCAAAGCCAAGGCAAACCAGTCAATGCCGAAGTAAAAACGAATATGACAAAGTCAAAATCAAAGCCGTGGACCAAGTTAAAAATCCACAGCCGTGGTCATCACGAAAATTAATTCAAAACCGTGTCAACCAAGAAACGTGAAAGATACGAATTTGACAAAGTCAGATTAATCATCAATCGTTCAAGCATCATCAAGTGGCCGAGGAGAATTATTAACAAATTCAAATGACTTTATACGAGCGCAAGAATAGGATTTCGAAACCTATATAAACCCACTCATCATCGGCTTTCAACATGCATCGAGTTCAAGCATCAACCCAGTAAAGCAAAAGGATAAATTACATACCGAAATCGCAAACGTCGAACTCGATCAAGCAGCAGTGAGCAACTCAGAGAAATAATCGATCGATATAGAGAGGAGCCAAATCAATCATACGATCGAGCAACTATCGGCTGCTTATTTCACTACCCTAATTTTGGAAGCAAGGAGCAAAAGAGCCGAAGCCCTAATTTAGTTGCAGAGAAGAACAAGCCGCCATCTCAAAAAGGAACGAAGCCCTGAATTTGCAAGAGGAACGACCACCATTATACAAGCAAAGGAACGAAGAAACTAAAAGGAACGGGTTAAAATATAAAAGGGGGTCGGCCTTTATTTTAAGGGTTTTAAATTTTTAAATAGGGTTATTTTGTTTTAAATTGTTTTAAATTGTATTTTCTTTTTTAAACCGTTTATTTTTCTAGTCGTGTGACTAGGGGACAAGCTACGTGGCGTAGCTTGAGAATTCGCAACTCAGTGGCTGAGTTGTGGCAGGGTTTTGAGCGTAGAGTTAGATTTAGTCAATAGCGGGTGTCGCGAGTTTACGTGTGTAAGCGGGGGACTATATAATTTCTAGTAGAAACCTTGGGGGCAGCACGTAGGAAGGGTTTTGCCGAAGCTGGGTAAATTCTGTGTCGTTCTATTTCTACATTTATTATTCTGCTATTATCTGTGCTGCTGTTGTTCTGTGATCTGTGTTGAAATTATTTTATAAGCTTCTGCGATTAGTTTTAATAATTTATACCATCACCCTATTCACCCCCCCCCCTCTAGGGTGAAATCGATCCTACAGTTGTTTACTATATCAGATGTACAGCAGCTTAACAGCAATCGGGCATCACAGGGCGGGAAGGGGAACATTCACTTTTATGCGGCAGTGATAAAGTCTTCCTGCATCACCAGAATTTTAAACTTAAGTGGATTCAAAACAATATCTAAAATACTGACTGAAATAAAGGATGCAAATACAAAAATATATGACCTTAGCACTATTGAACTAAAGGGTGCAAATACAATATCTTGAACTGCCTGTCTACCTACAAACACAAAGAAAGAAAGAATAGTCAAGTTGATCATATGTATGTATGTGTACATGTGTGTATGTACGTGATCATATGCAAGTGCCTACAACTACAAACACAAAATGAACTCTTGCAATATATCCATTCTTATTCTGTTAAGGTACAATAACTGCTCCGAAATACAAACACAAAATATAATGCATCTATTACTATCATATAACACACCATTCTACATTTTACACCATTTTAAATAAATATTTTGTTAAGGTACAATAACTGCTCTGAAATACAAAGTTAACATATGCATTTGATAAGATCTTCTAATTTTTCATTGTCTTCAAAAGCTGATTGATAAACAGTGGGAAACTCAGTGTCATCCACATTTATGGTCAACCGTTTTGGTGTATGCAAAACCACAAACCATCCGTTATTTTTTAAATCTTTTGAGTAGAACACTTGACTCGCTTCCGATGCAAGAATAAATGGCTCATCATTCACGCTATCTTTATTCTTCAATTTTCCCAGGTTAACTGTGATCAAGCTTGAAACAGAATCTATTTTACAACCATTTATCTTATCTTTGACCTTTACCCAATCACAGTAAAAAACTATTTGTTTGAATTCAATGTAATCCAACTCAATTGTCTGTTGAATGACTCTGTAATAAGTTGTTTCTGCTTCCTTAAAATTTTTATCCTTCCCACTCGCTCTAAATTGTGTAATTGCTCTCATACATACACCACTATCCTATGTTAGCTTTCGCTCTTCATAACTCTTCGAAGAAAATAAAAACCCATTCACTTGGTACTTCATATAACTACGGGCATCAAACTTCGGCCCGTTAACTAACCGCCAAAGAGTTGAGTCAACATCGACAGTCTTCAACAACTACAACAAACACAATAAGTAAAAAAAACATTGTCGAGGAGGTGTATGGTCAACTTGAAAATACGTTAAATATTTAATACATATACCTCCTCACGTAACCAAAAGGTGGAATATTTAATAGCTTCCCCAGATGTACCCCCGCCTCGAGTTTGAGATTTGGTGCTTTGAACATAGGAGTTATACCTCCTACGAAAAACACACAATAAATACTATATATATGAATTGATTTACAATAATAAGAATTCAGAACAAATTCATGAATTTACTTCTTCCATTCATCCAATCCGTCGTACTTATCAAGGACCCATTTACGCACTTGTTGAAATTGCACTTGAGTTAACGTTATATCTTTACCATTATCTAGTGCTATTTCATCAGCAAACTCATCATCCTCGTCTAAAAAAGCTTCACGGGTATGTTTATGAGTTCCAGCACCACCTTTTGGCATATACTCTATGTAGTAAAGACTAGCTTCTTGTACAATATATCCTTCTGCAATACACCCTTCAATATATCTTTTGTTGCGCACATATCATTTATATGTTTTCATCAACCTATGAAGATGAATAATTGTAAAATGTAGACATCAATAGCTATTTAAATCGAATAATTATGTACATAACTAAAATTAGTAATTTACCGTTCAAATGGGTACATCCACATATATCTAACAGGACCAGAAATCAATGCTTCATCGGCTAAATGAACCATAAGGTGAATACTGATATCAAAAAATGCAGGCGGAAAATGTTTTTCAATAACACACATTGCTTCTACCAAACTAGCCTTTGCTTTTAGAAGATGTTCCCTGTTGATCACCTTTGAGCACAAAATGTTATAAAAGAGACTAATGCGGTGAATAGCATTCCGTAGATCCTTATGTTGCGGAAAACAATGCTGAAGCAATACCGGAAGTAAATGTTGCATTATGACGTGGTAATCATGTGACTTCATATTTTTTAGTTCAGGAGGGTTGATGCTCACATTGTTATGGAAGTTCGAAGAGAATTTGCTCGGCACATTCAAATTTTTCAAAACGGTGCAAAACCGTATCTTTTCTTCTTTGCTCAAAGTGAAAGTCGCATTTGGTATGGTTACTTTACTTGTTTCATGATCTTCTATCACCCACAACTTTTGTTTTATACCCATGATTTTCAAATCCTTCCGTGCATTAATCCCATCTTTTGACATGTCTTTACGGTTCATAATTGTGTTGATCAAATGTTTCGTGACATTCATCTCCGTATGCATAACATCAATATTATGTCGGGTCAAATTTGTTTTCCAATATGGCAAATCAAAGAACTTCGACCTCCTATACCATGCAGGAACTTCTTCATCGATTGTCTTTTTCCGTTTTCGACCAATTTCCGGTATGTTTTTACCAACTTTCATTTTTATATTCGCTACCTTTTTTTCAACTTGATAACCAGTCAGTGGTTTTGGAGGACGCTTAAGTTCTTGCTCGTTGTTGAAATTTGTCTTATCGTATCGAAACTTGTGTCCGGACGGAAGAAATCTACGATGTCCCATGTAGCAAATCTTTTTACTTTCAGGGAGATAAATAGATGTAGTTTCTTCTCCACAAATAGGACATGCAAAGTAGCTGTGAGTTGTACATCCCGATAAAGTCCCAAGAGCGGGATGATCATGGTTTGCCCACAACACTCTAGCTCTCATTATGAACTCAGATTTCTTAAATGAATCAAATGTAATGACTCCTTCCCATAACTGCTTTAACTCATCTATCAAAGGTTCTAAATAAACATCAATATCCTTCCCCGGTTGTTTTGGCCCAGAAATCAACAGTGTTAACATTGAGAACTCTCTTTTCATGCACAAAGACGGAGGAAGGTTATATGGTACTACAATTACTGGCCAACAGCTGTAAGGGTTAGTTAAAGAAGCATTCGGACAGAAACCATATGTTGCTATTCCAAGCGTGATATTTCGTGGTTCAGCAGCAAACGAAGAATCAAAAGAATCTGTAGTTTTCCATTGAGAAGTATCACGCGGATGACGCATTACGGTTGTACCGGACTTGGCACGACCATGCCAGGTCATTGCTTCTGCTATCCATGGTACAATATACAGTCTTCTCAATCTAAAAATTAAAGGAAAATGTCTTAAGGTCTTTCGAGGTACTGTGGTAGCTTTTCTCTCTTCGTCGAATGATGTTTTATATCTTGGTGCGTTGCAATTTGTACATGAAACTTTGTTCACATTATCTTTCCAGTACAAGATGCAGTCATTAATGCATGCATCATAAGTTATGTAATTCATCCCAACTTGCTTATTGATCTTCTTTACGTCGGGGTACTTTGACGGTAGCGTGTTACCTTCGGGGAGTAACTCCTTTATGAATTCGAGTATTGCAGTCACACCATTGTCTGAAAAGCTGTATTGGGTCTTCAAGCTATTCAATTTCACAATGGCATACAACTTTGTAATCTCTTTTGGACAAGAAGGATACAATGGCTCTGTTGCAGTTGCACTATCAAAAAATGATTTATCCATAAACTGCTCACCAATATTAGCATTATCATGCAACTGACTTGTAGGTTGAAAATGATGGAATCTATCTGCATCATTGATCAAATCCTCCATCCTAATATGTTTGGACTCACCAGTATTTGTGGCATGACTAACCGGTTGTTGTTTTGGCTTCTCCGGTATTCTTTCCCCGTGAAAACACCACACCGTATATGATTGAACAATACCATATCTAAGCAAATGAAAATGAATGTCATTTAATTTGAATGTATCTTCATTTTTAAACCGCGTGCAAGGGCACGAATACTTTTCCTTATTGCCACCGTTTTCAGCAACAAATTTAACGAAATTTCTCACACCTTCCACATATTCTGTATTTCTTCGATTAGATTGATTCATCCATTGTTTGTCTATACTAAAAGACATACTGAAAGAAAATAACAAGAGCTAATAAGAAATCATGGGTAACAATATCTTATGGCTTTCCACCAAGTTCAACTCTGATATTAACTAAACAGATGTATATTCTTCTGATTTCACTTGAAATTTAACATTAGCATCAAACTGTTTTCAAAAAATTTGCCATTACAACGGTGCCATTTTGTAGCACCAGAGTAATGTCTATGCATTACCCCTCTCCTGATACTTGGCTTGCGCCATTAACAACAATTTTATCCACTTACTAAATATGGTCTCATATTTAGTAAAACAAAATTCATTGCATCAACTTATACCCTAGCAGTCACTATAAGCAGCTATGTCTAACTAGCATGCAGTGCAGTACAGTACATTACAATTTGTAAAACAAATCATATATAAATGTAAAAAGATCATCCCTTGCATAACCAATTGTTTCTTGGTTCTCTAACACTGTGCACTTAAAACATCAAATATGTATTCCGATGGTTCAGATTAGAAGGTGCATCTCTACTTTGGCAAACTGTTAAAGAGTAGTAGATATTGACTATAATCAATCCCCCAAAAACTTAATGAAACATCAATCCTAAAAGCAAGGGCGGCCCAAAGAATCGGTTGACCAAGCCCAATATGAATTCTTTTGCTCCTTACTATATAACATGCCAATTTTTTATATTTTCTTTTTCATATATAAGCATAAAATCACATATAAAACTATAACATAACAAAGTACCAACTTTTTATACAAAAGTTGCCACATTAAGTGGGCTGCAATACTTATAGTCTCAAATAGTTTACAAAACAGTGTATTTAATTTTTAACGAAATGTATCAAGTTTACAAACTAGTGTATCTAGTTAAGTGTACAGGCAAATCATATTGGGTTCTGTCTAAATGTTTGCGGGTAGACATACACACACTGTAGGAAAAATAGTACATCAATGTAAGTATCGGTTCCTAAATAATTATTAGTTTTTTAGCTTCAGCTTTCAAATTTCAATTCCTAAACGATTATTTACAGAAAACTAGTTGTTTATAACTAAATACTAATAAGTTATTAGCTTCAGGCGTTTTTAAGGTTAATGAAATCTAAAGCAATAAAAGGGCGACTCAATTTTAGAAAATTAGACAACTCAAAACAAGAAATTCGCATACTTAATTAGCAGTGGCAGTATAGAGACTGTAGCAGGACTTCAAATCAGCAGTAGAAAATATCGCGTAGGAGGCAAGCATGAGCCGACGATGGCTGATGGAATAGCCGAGTATGCAGCGATGATTATTTAGAAAGCGTTGATTTTTGAAACCCTAGTTTTTTTGGGTTCGAGCATCGCCAACATGGATATTGCTATTGAGCTGTAACTTTGAAGTAAAACAGATTTTTGGTGTTGCCCGACTCAGTTGGTTGCCCCATCCCAGGGGCTTGGTGGGCTTGCCCCTGGGCCGGCCCTGCCTAAAAGATTTACGACGGTTACAAACCGTTGCTAATTAGCCACGGTTGAAAACCGTTGCTAATTGGAACGAAGCGCGCCAAAAATTATGGCGCGAAAGGATGAAATTCACCGCCATCATTTGTCTCCAAAGAAGATACGGTTAATAACCGTTCCCAATTAGCAACGATAAAAAACCATTGCTAACTGAACCAAGACGGTGATTAACCGTTGCTAAATGGCAACGGTTAATAACCATTGCCAAATGCGCGGATGGTTAGTTGCAAATCTCAGTATTTGGTGTAGTGTATTTTATGCGGTTCTACACTTGATTTCTATTATTCAATTCCATACTACATCAATTTATACAACATCAATTTAAATGGTTCAAGGTGTAATTAACCGTATTTCTATGTGTCAATTAGCTGGACATTTAAAGGGTCATATTATACAAATTTTATTTAATCAATTCAAACACATACATCAATTTTAAATTGTCAGCTACCCTACGTCAAATACAAGTGTCTATTATTTATAACTTCATGTATTAACAATTTTTAACGTCAAATATCAACATCAACAATCAACATATCATCAACCAAACTTGATTATCATCATATAAGAATATAAGTCGTGATATTTATTCACCTTTCGTAGTTAAAGAAATAAACGACGAAGCACGAAGAGGCACGAATGGACTATGTTCTAACACAGCACAAACACGAACAACTACAACCATCGACAAGAAAAGAATGGTATTAATTTCAATATGGACGTTCATATATATTTTTATAAAACCATATATATGCACTTACCAACAACGAAGAAAAGAAAGAAAGCCGAGAATTTGGGTGCTGCTGCAAAGTGGAAACTTCAACTGGTTGTTGTACACAACAGAGAAGAACAACTATTATTACACAGTAAAACTTTCCATAAAAGCAATGCAAATCTCGAAACCTCTGTACAGCACAATTCCTTTCTTTTTTTTTCTTATATAAAAGTTGTTCACTTCTTTTTCATTTTTTTAAAAAAAATAGAGACTGTTGCTTCATTTTTCATATATGCCAAACATTTCATGCACGCATACATTCACCGCATGCACACATGCACGAAGTGGCACAGGCGAGGTCAGGGAAGGGGGTGGTCGGCTGGAGTTTGTGCGATGCCATGGCGAGGGGTGGTGCGGCTATCTGGGTGGTGGCTGGAGGCTTACGGAGGTGAAGTGGGTGCGGTGTCGGCTGAAGAAGGGAGATGGCGCGTGAGGTCTGGCATGGTGGAGGGGTTCAGAGGAGCTGCGGTTGGTCGAAGATGAAGTGGCGTGCGTGCGATGGCTGAAATGGCGTAGGGAGAGGTGAAGGAGGGGCGGTGCGTTGCTCAGGTGGTGCGACTGGGCGGTGATGTAGGGCTCACGGCTGGGAAGTGGCGGCGGCGTCACGGTGGAGTGGGAGTTACGGGCGGAGAGAGGAGGTGATGAAAGGTGTATCGGCTCGGTGAAGCAATGGAGGCTAAGTTTATTTTCTTTTGCGTTTTGAAGTTTTGACAGTAAAAAAAATATGAAAAGGAAGAATAAAGATGAAGAAGGAGAGGAGAGGTGTCAGAGAAGCATGCTATTACCTGGTTGTATGTTCTCTTTTGCAAACGAAATAAAAGTTTCAGAGATTTAATTATGTAAGACAGGGATACGAAGGGATGAAAGTAACCATTGGACAGATAATAAATTTGTGTATATTACGAGATAACCTACATATTTTCCCGTACTATCACCCAGCTGCCAACCACCATCATGAATTCTCTTCAGCCTATGTTTATTTTTCAAAATTTGAGTGTATAAGGGCTTTTCTTGGGCTGAATATTATTTAACCGGCCCGCTTGGAACGGTTAAATTAGTGCGACGATCTTCGTCGAACTCCGATTTGTACGAATGAATATACCGTTTTGATTGGCGCGACGAGGCGCTTACAACGGTACACAGATATCGCAATACGACAGTTTTAACAAAACTCAAAATTTATGCCGATTAAATTGTTCGTGTGACAACACAATTTAAATGAAGTAGGCAATGACGGAATTAGACAAAACGAAATGTGATGTCTTGATCAGATAATTTTTTACAACATTACTGTGTAAAAATATTTAGATTCAAAAGTTAAAATTTACGCACTTTTAAAATGAACTGATATATAATAAAATCGCGAACGAAATTTACTGCGATATTTTGCGACAAAACTTTTCCTATCTCCATAACCAACTAGACGCACCTTATAAATGAAGTTTGGACGTTAATTGAGAACGTATGTAAATTTCAAGTTTTTATATTAAAATAATGGATTTTAAATTTTAAATTGGGTTGAAAATTCAGGGTTGTTACAATCTCCCCCACTCAAAACTTTTCGTCCTCGAAAAGAAACGACACGAGAGAAGTAGGAAAGAAACAAGCAGAAAATCAGAATAGATTTGAGAAAAAATGAATTATACCTGAAATTAGTAATTCGGGCTTTGAATCCCGAATACTATCTTCAGTTTCCCATATGCAATCTCGGTCATCTGCACTCCATTGGACTTTGACAAGATTCACCGACTTTCTTCTAAGTTGCTTTGTCTCACGGTCGACTATCTGAAGCGGCTTCCACTCAATGGTCAAGTCAGGCTCGATAACTAACTCTTCCAACTGAGCAGTGCGAATGTCCATAGATGGATCGCGCACAACTTTGCGGAGATGTGAGACATAAAACACATTGTGCACACCGACGAACTTTTCTGGTAATGCGATCCTATAGGCCAAGGTTCCAAACCTTTCCGTAATCTCAAACGGACCAACAAATCTGGGAGCAAGCTTTCTTTTTCTACCAAATCGAATAACATTCTTCAAAGGCGACACTTTAAGAAATACTTCGTCTCCTACAGTGAATTCGAGATCTCTCCTCCTTCTGTCAGCGTAACACTTCTATCTGTCTTGTGTCGTCTTAATCTTCTTCCTGATTTCTTCAACTTTCTCGGAAGCTTCCATAATTATTTCTGGACCAAGCACTAACTTGTCTCCATACTCGATCCAACAAGCTAGCGATTTGCATGGCCGTCCATATAAAGCTTCAAACGGTGCCATACCAATGCTTGCTTGATTTATTAAAGATAATTAATTCCAATTCAAATATACTTATTCAAATTTGGAATTCGATTTCTTTACCTGATAACTATTATTATAAGTGAATTCAACCAAATGAAGGTGGTCTTCCCAGGATCCACCAAAGTCTATAATACAAGCTCGGAGAAGGTCTTCCAAAATCTGATTCACCCTCTCAGTTTGGTCATCTGTCCGATGTTGATAAGCTGTGCTTAGATTCAGTTTAGTGCCCAAAGTATCCTGAAATGCCTTCCAGAATTTACTAGTGAAAATGGGATCTCTATCGCATACGATACTGGATGGTACACGGTGGAGTTTAACAACTTCTCTCATATATATCTCGGCCAAACTCGAAGTAGTACGAGTGGTCTTGACTGGAATAAAATGAGCGGATTTCGTCAGTCTATCGACAATCACCCAAATGCTCTCGTTACCCTTTCTAGTCCTTGGTACACCATTAATAAAGTCCATAGAAATCTGCTCCCACTTCCAACTTGGAATCTCTAGAGGTTGGAGTAATCCTGCCGTCTTTCTGTGATCAGCCTTAACTTGTTGAAAAGTTGTGCATCTGCTAACATAGGTAGAAATATCACGCTTCACCCCACTCCACCAATATAACTTCTTCATATTTTGATATATCTTTGTGACTCCTGGATGAAATGAAAGCGAGGATTGATGGTTTTCACTCAGCACTTCCTGTCTTAAACCGTCAACATTGGGAACACAAATTCGATTGTCGATCCTCAAGACTCCATTACTATCTACTTGTGCACCCATCTTACTGTTAGCATTTCCGACTCTACTGAGAACTATTTCCTTGATACGATAGAGCAAAGTGTCTTCATATTGCTTAGCTATAATGCGATCCATAAGAGCTGGGTAGACGACGAGCTGAAATAACATCCCTTCAACAAGATTATAACATGCCATTGCTTGGTTTCTGCTCAAAGCATCGGCTACGGCGTTTGCTTTCCCTGGGGTGTAGTTAATATCAAGATCATATGCAGCTGAGAATTCGAGCCATCGGACTTGTCTCTGATTCAAATCCTTTTGTGAGAAAATATATCTCAATGACTTATGCTCTGTAAAAAATTCGAATTTGGTCCCCAATAGATAGTGCTTCCATAGCTTTAGAGCAAATACAATCGCAAGAAGCTCTAAATCGTGAGTTGTGTAATTTGCTTCATGGGTCTTTAACTGACGACCAACATAGGCAATAACCTTTCCTTTCTGCATTAAAAATGCTCCTAATCCATCACGACAAGCATCAGTATAGACGGTCAAAGTTTTGCTTCCGTCAATAACTGTAAGAACTGGGGCAGAGGTCAACTTTCATTGAAAGCTGATTCGCACTTTTCACTCGAATTGAATTTGACATTCTCTCTGATCAGTGCGGTGAGCGGTGCGGCAATACGAGTAAAATTTTCTATAAATATGCGATAATAGCCGGCCAAGCCTAAGAAGCTACGAATATCTGTAGGAGTTTTGGGAGTTTCCCAACCCTGTAAATTCAAAGGATTCAAATTTGGATAGAGATAATATGTTCGAATAGAAATGACAAGTAAGGATAGAACTTACATTGGTTACGGCGATCTTAGCTGGATCGGCCGAAATCCCATTCTCCGAGACAATATGGCCAAGAAATCGAACTTCATCTCTCCAAAAGTGGCATTTCGAGAACTTGGCTTTAAGATGATGACTACGAAGAGTTTCAAGAACAAAAGCCAAATGTGACCTATGCTCTTTTTCGTCTTTAGAGAAGACGAGAATATCATCGATGAAAACAAGAACAAACTTGTTAAGGACATCACGGAAAACTCTATTCATCAAGTCGACGAAATAAGCTGGAGCATTAGTAAGACCGATCGACATAACCAGTCATTCAAAGAAACCATTTTCAGTGCAGAGTGTTGTTTTAGGAGTACTCTCCTCAGCAGTCCTGGGTTGGTGAAAGTCGGTAGCCAAATCGAGTTGAGAGAAAACTTTAGCTCCATGGAGCTGGTCGAATAGATCGTTAATGCAGGGCATTGGATATTTGTTCTTGTGTGTGAGCTTGTTCAGCTCTCTATAGTCCACACACATTCTGAGAGAACCATCTGACTTTGTGATGAATACAATAGCAGCTCCCCATTCCTGAATAACTTCCCCGTATCAAGCCTTTAGCAAATAAATCTTCAATCTGAACATTCAGTTCTGCCCTCTCTTTAGGAGCCATTCTCCTAGGAGAGAGAACTACTGATCGAGCACCAGGGATAAGATCAATGCAGAATTCGATTTTCCATGGAGGTAGTAGAGAAATTACTTCTCCAAACACATCAGAAAAGAGTTGAACAACCGGGGTAGAGCTTAGATCATTCGGATGGGAGTCAAGAGAGAATATAAAACTCCCAGCACATTCTTGAGGCGATTTACCTTCAATAACTAAAGGTTTACTCTTATTGTCAATTAGAGAGACGGTTCGAGCTTTGAAAGAGATAACGACATTGAATTTTCGTAGCCAATCAACACTTAATAGGATATCGAATGTCTCGAATCCAAGGACATAGAAATCCCAAGTGAAACGGCGCATGCCATACATAAGCGTGACATATTTGCATACCCTTTTGAGGTTAGCGGGTCCTCCAATAGGGTTTGATACACATAAGAAAGTAGATGCAATGATGGGTTCCAATCCAAGTTTATTACACAAATCAATAGACATGAAACTATGTGTAGCTCCGGTGTCAAATAGAACTCTAACAGGTAAAGTATGAAACATAAAAGTACTCTGTAATGTACCATGGTCGTCCTGAACTTCTGGAGTAGGGGTGGTAATAACAAAAACTCCAGATGGGGTATCCTTCTTCTGAGTTGGGCAATCTTTCTTAAAATGTCATGGCTATAAGCAAATGTGACATACATCTCTTTTGGCCATCTGAGCCGGTGGCGAAATAGCTGCTTCCTTTGGGGATGGGCAACTACTGGCATAATGACCTTTCTGATTACAGTTGAAACAGGTGATAGAGGATATGTCAATGGGCTTCTTTTGAGAATAGCCATGCCTGGATGTCTTCTGTCGGTTCTTCCTTTGTTGCTCAAAATTCGGCTTTCTCTTCCCAGTCTGACTAGAAGATGGCTGAGTAACTGGAGCCTTGGTGGCTGATGTTCCCTTTGGCTTTCCCTCATGCCTAAGAGCATAATCCATCAACTTGGTGAAAGTGCCATGGACATGAGGTGTGAGGAGATCGTAATACTCTAAACGTGCTCCATGGATGAATTTCTCATTCTTCGGCAGTGGTGTATCAACCAAGCCAGGTCCGAATTTAGAGAGTTCATCAAACTTCCTTTCATACTCGGAGAAAGTCATGTTACCCTGCTTGAGGTCCATAAATGATCAATAAAGTTGGGCCTTTTCGGCTGCTGGCGTCCACTGAGCCGTAAATGAATCCCTATTTACAAGCGATATAAAGATGAGTCAAAATTTAACGAGATAAAAGAAATTTGTTTGGATGAAATTTCATCTAGATTTCTACCTAAACTGAGCCCAGATTATAGTTTCGTCATCAGTACGGGAGGTCACTGACTCCCACCAATCCTGTGCCGCATCCTGAAGCTGCCAAGCGGCCAATTGACGCTTCTGTGCGTCAGTAATCTCAAGTCCAGTGAAGATCCTTTCCAGGCTCTTCAGCCACTGTTGCGCTCCAATGATGCTCCCAGAACCAGTGAATTTGATGCCGCCAAGCTGGGTGTATTCCTTGCCAAGAGTAGAAAACTTGACTGCAGGAGCTGGGGCACGTGGTTTGGGAGCGTTTCCTGTACCCCCCCCCCCCTTCCCTCTAGCGTTCCTTTTGGTACTCATCCTGGAATACCAAAAGCGATTTAGAATCAAAGATGGAAATTTATATAACTTAAGGAAATTCTAATCAAATGAATTCAACAAGTAGGATGGAATCAAAGGATATGGATTCAGAAATGATTCTCCTCATTCTAGGGTATGGTTACCCTATCTCTAATAAGCTTTAAAACTCCACATGCTAAGGTTTTCGAGAACCAAAGCTCTGATACCAACTGTAACAACCCGTATATTTAGACCATTTAAATTGACGATAATCCACACATGTCAACTTAAATAGTACAAAACACGAATCATTAATGGAGTATATGTATAAAACTGAGAGTCATCACAGAATCACAGACAGATACAATAATAGAATAATGCAGCGGAATTACAACAATGTCATAATAGTAGTTCATGAAGCCACTAAGTAAATACAACAATGTCTCAAGCAAATAGTGAAATAAAAATACATAGATGTCTGATAATATCAAATAGAATAGAGAAATACTGATAAAGATAAAGATAAATGATAGTCTTCAGAGTCTTCAGCTTCCAAGCAGCACAGCAACAAAAATCCTCAAACTGAACCGGGCATAAGCATAAACAAACACTCGAGTCAAGACATATATTTTCATATAGATAATATGGTTCAAATTTTGAAATAACAATAACTCAAAGATGAATGGAATAACATCTTTCAGGATCCGTTAAACTATCTATATATATAGTAGTGTACGCTAAGTAGATAATGCCTAACAGTAAAGTATCAAAATTGTGTTAAGGCATTACCACTGTTCGCCTTAACACATTTATATAGCATTATAGTCTATACAGCACTGTAAACTCCACCGTAAACTAGTGGGATATCAGGGAGTACTCCATAGGTGTAATACAAAACAAATCGTAGTGGTCGCGTATTGGGATACAAATATGACAAGGCACATGAGGCAATACCCAAAGTAGTGAAACTACCGTTTTCCTAATCCGGACTGGTGAGAACGCATCGCCGCAATGATCGCAACACCGCGAAACAACACTCCAAATTCAAGGGTGCGCACCAATCAAAAACAAGTAATGAGTAGTTTACGAAGAAGTGTATTCGCTCGAGGTAGCTAACCTCATTGGTCGGGCAAGGCTCCTGTTTTAGACATTTCCAATTTGACACAAGTGTCAAGGTCATCCATTATCGTTCTCTTTCTTCGGTCATCAACGTGCATCATTCCAACCACTTCATTCTGGACCACACTCCGCGTATAGTTATTAAAGTGGTATTCGGTTTAGACAGTATGTCCCTAACCGTTCCCGGTTTCTTTAATAACTTTCATAATTATTATACCGATTGGTTATTTTAATAAATTTCAAAACCAAATCAGACTTATAATTTGAAAGCCAACATTTCATTTGTCTTTCTCTATCAATTTCCAAAAATTTACGTTTCGAAACTTTCAAATTTCCAATTTCAAAACTCTATAATTCAACTTCAATTTGTGATTTAAAACAATTCAAATATTGATTTAAATTCTTATATAGGTTTCATTCAATAATCATTTAAATTAAGTTAATTTAACATTCAAAACAATTTAAATTCATTGATGAATTCATTCAGTAATTATTTAAATTAAGTAAATTTATCATTTCAAAATAATTTCTATCAAATTTTTAATTCATTAAATCAATCACTTAAGTTTACCTACATTATATCCAAACTTATAAATTTAATTAAATTAAATTCGTCAAATTAGGTTCTTTAAATTACAAGTCTCATACTAATTTCAATAAATCACATTTTATTTCTTATTAAAGAAATTCAATTTCACTTATTTGCTTTTTTAATTAAATAATCACAAGTTAAATTTCTTCGATAAACAAGTTTCAAATTTGTTTAATTATTAAATAAATTTCAAAACTTAATTCAATGATTTACTTAATTTAAACAACATTCTTTCATCAAACATTTTGTTAATACTTGTTTCAAAATTATTAAATATTAACATTATAAAATTTTACTAGAATTTAAATTCCAAATTTCCTTTAAAAACCCTTCATTAATTTATTTAAATAAAATCTTTATTTTATTTTTTTAAATCGAATTATTTGACCAATCTGGTTTTTATTTTAATTCTCTATCTTAGGTCAATTGTTTTATTTGGGTATTTATCATATCAACCAGATTTCATTTCAATCCAAAAATCAAAACATGGTAAAGGAAACTTGCAGTGTGATAACTGGAATGGTGTCAAAGTAAATAAACAAGCAATAACAACAATCAATAACAATCCAATAATTTATTTAAATAATACCGAAATAATAATATTAATTTACATTATAATTTCATGTAAATTAATATAATTATTTCTAGAATCTACACTATCATTTCATGTAGATAAAGATTATTACACTATTATTTTATGCGGTTCTACACTTGATTTCTATTATTCAATTTCATACTACATCAATTTATACAACGTCAATTTAAATGGTTCAAGGTGTAATTAACCATATTTCTACATGTCAATTAACTAGACATTTAAAGGGGTCATATTATACAAATTTTTATTTAATCAAATTAAAACACATACATCAATTTCAAAGTGTCAACTACCCTACGTCAAATACAAGTGTCTATTATTTATAACTTCATGTATTAACAATTTTTAACGTCAAATACCAACATCAACAATCAACTTATCATCAACCAAACTTGATTATCATCGTATAAGAATATAAGTCGTGAAATTTATTCATCTTTCGTAGTTAAAGAAATGAACGACGAAGCACAAAGAGGCACGAATGGACTCTGTTCAAACACAGCACGAACACGAACAATCGAACAACTGCAACCATCGACAAGAAAAGAATGGTATTAATTTCAATATGGACGTTCATATATATTTTTATAAAACCATATATATGCACTTACCAACAACGAAGAAAAGAAAGAAAGCTGAGAATTTGGGTGCTGCTGCAAAGTGGAAACTTCAACTGGTTGCTGTACACAACAGAGATGAACAACTGTTATTACATAGTAAAACTTTCCATAAAAGCAATGCAAATCTCGAAACCTCTGTACAGAACACTTCCTTTTTTTTCTTACATAACAACTGTTCACTTCTTTCCCTTTTTTTTCTTTTTTTTTAAACAGAGACTGTTGCTTCATTTTTCATATATGCCAAACATTTCATGCACGCATACATTCACCGCATGCACACGCATGCACGAAGTGGTACAGGCGAGGTCAGGGAAGGGGGTGGTCGGCTGGAGTTTGTGCGAGGCCGTGGCGAGGGGTGGTGCGGCTATCTGGGTGGTGGCTGGAGGCTTGCGGAGGTGAAGTGGGTGCGGTGTCGGCTGAAGGAGGGAGATGGCGCGCGAGGTCTGGCATGGTGGAGGGGTTCAGGCGGTTCGGTGGAACGGTTGCGTGTGCGCACATGGAGGAGAGGAGATGCGACGGCCAGAGTAGCTGCGGTTGGTCGAAGATGAAGTGGCGTGCGTGCGATGGCTGAAATGGCGTAGGGAGAGGTGAAGGAGGGGCGGTGCGTTGCTCAGGTGGTGCGACTGGGCGGTGATGTAGGGCTCATGGCTGGGAAGTGGCGGCGGCGTCACGGTGGAGTGGGAGTTACGGGCGGAGAGAGGAGGTGATGAAAGGTGTATCGGCTCGGTGAAGCAATGGAGGCTAAGTTTATTTTCTTTTGCGTTTTGAAGTTTGACAGTAAAAAAAATATGAAAAGGAAGAATAAATATGAAGAAGGAGAGGAGAGGTGTCAGAGAAGCATGTTATTACCTGGTTGTACGTTCTCTTTTGCAAACGAAATAAAAGTTTCAAAGATTTAATTATGTAAGACAGGGATACGAAGGGATGAAAGTAACCATTGGACAGATAATAAATTTGTGTATATTACGAGATGACCTGCATATTTTCCCATACTATCACTCAGCTGCCAACCACCATCATAAATTCTCTTTAGCCTATGTTTATTTTTCAAAATTTGAGTGTATACGGGCTTTTCTTGGGCTGAATATTATTTAACCGGTCCACTTGGAACGGTTAAATTAGCGCGACGATCGTCGTCGAACTCTGATTTGTAGGAATGAATATACCGTTTTGATTGGTGCGACGAAGCGCTTACAACGATATATAGGTATTGGCGATACGACAGTTTTAACAAAACTCAAAATTTACGCCGATTAAATTGTTCTTTTTGACAAAACAATTTAAATGAAGTAGGCGACGACGGAATTAGACGAAACGAAATGTGACGACTTGATCAGATAAATTTTTACAACATTACTTTGTAAAAATATTTAGATTCAGAAGATAAAATTTACACACTTTTAAAATGAACTAATATACAATAAAAACGCGAATGAAATTTACTGCGATATTTTACGACGAAACTTTTCCTATCTCCATAACCAACTAGACGCATCTTATAAACGTAGTTTGGACGTTAATTGAGAACGTATGTAAATTTCAAATTTTTATATTAAAATAATGGATTTAAAATTTTAAATTTGGTCGGAAATTTAGGCTCGTTACAAAAGTAGACAAGAAACAAACTATAACATATGCACCTTTACTTTGTTTCATCATTCACTTAACTTTCCTACACAATATAATGTGTCATTTCTACCTTTTATGATTTATAGTGCTACAAGGGAAATCTTACTTTTATAACTTCAAATACAAAAGTTTACAAGTAGAATTAAGATATTATATGTCTGATTATAGTATTGAATTATTAGTAAACAAAATCTCATTAAGCAACTAATAGCATATGTATTTCAAACAAATGTAGAAAATAACATACATAGTACAAACAATTTTCAAACATTTAGTAGTATTATAAGAAAAACAAAAAAAAGATGTAAGAATGAACATATAATCATCAATTGAAATTAATAGATGAAAGAGAATTTCTTTATTGCCTAAAAATAAGCCTTGAGAGAAAAAAATTATAGCGGGCAAAAATTAAATGAAATCAAAAAGGGAATCCATTTGGAACATAAAGTTAAATAAGCAAGCCCAAAATTTATAGCTGCAAAAAATAGGGTTAGGAAAAAAACTCAAGAAAGTATCAAAAAAAAGAAAAATGAAATCGGATGTAAATTAATTTGGATCAGAAACCTAAATGAAAATCATAAAGTGAACTACTTACCATAATCGATGTAGATTTTATCGTCTTCTTGCACTCGTCACTGTCATAAAATAAGAGATGAAGATTAAATGAGATTTATATAAGAAATAAGGGTTAAAAAAAGTACAATTAAGAAGGCTTAAATTAAGGTAAAGGATGAGCCATTCCGATACAGAAAAATAATTGATTTTTTCCAAAATTCAACATCTCGGTCGATATCTTGCTATTAAATCTCATCCTACATACTGAAATATCATACGAGATTTGGGTCAGATGAGATTCAAACGAAATAGCCGATTTTGATTCGCCCGGGCTTGAAAACGATATCTCGACCGAGACGAGCGAGATTTAAAACCTTGTTTGGACCAAATCCTTCATAGCCCAAATAATATTTTCAAGGGAGATTTTTTTTCTACAATAATAAGTAAATGATTAGGCATATGAAATATAAGATAAATTAAGTTACGAGATGATAATTTGCATGGAGCTTTGATTATGAAATTTGGAAAAAGAGTTCGACAAACGAAATTGCCTTTTAGAATCTAGTCTTGATAAGGAAATGTATGGTTAAAGAAACTGAAATCAAGCCCATATGAACATAGGGTTGATTAGTTTGCTTGGTTGGTTTGCACTTCCATTTTTTGTGGATGTTAAGGCCTATAATGATAGTATTTGTTGGTTATCATACTGTTTTATACAATTTACGCATGGTAATCATGTATAATAACTTGAAAAATGACTTACATTGGTTACAAATTAAAGTTCTCAAACTTATTTAATGCCTATGTTATTTTTTAGTAATCCATATTGAACTAAGTTTTGGTTTTGTTTCTATTAACAGGATCATTAATATCATGTAGCACTGTTAACTTGACCTAGCACTGCTTTTACACATGTACTGATAATATAAAACTTCCATTAGGGAACAAATTAAGGAGACATAATGGGCAAGACATCTTCTATAATGAACACTTTTTATATATTAATTAATCATCGGTTTCATGCATGAAATGCAGGGCATGTTAATTATTTATTACTTGTATCATTTGTTTTTATTGTTATGTAATTTATGTTACTTTCAAGTAGTGCGGAATTTTTATAGGCATGTAACGTAAATTGTCTAGATATTTATAATTTTGTTTTTCATTTTATATTGCTTTCAAGGCAATAGATTAACTTGTTGATGTTCATAATAATTGAATAGAATACATTCTCTAACTCTTAATATAAGCAAGTTGTGCAGACTCGTTTTCAGCCTTATTGTCCAATCAACATATGAAGCATCAAGATTTGCATTCAGAGATTGGTGAAATGGCTTTGATTTCTATTGGTAATGTAAATAGTAAGTACCATTCATTTTCATTTTCATTTTGTATTTACATCATAATTAAGAAAACTAAACTGAAGTGTGTCGCGTGTTCTTTACTGCACTTGGCATACATGCCTCAGTTTAGTTATAGCTGAGGCATAAACGCCTCATTTCACTATACACCTCAATTAAGTTTTAGCAGAGGCATACATGCTTTAGTTCACTAGATGCCTCAGTTTTAGCTAAGGCACACACGCCCCATTTCAGTTTTCTTAATTATGACGTAATTATTTTTTTGCTTTGGCAAGTGTATTTTTTGGATATTACGTGCAGTTTTTCGTCTACTTATAATTATATGCATTTTTGTGTAGTTTTACACTTTTGATGCAAGTTCAATTTATTTGCAGTTCCATAACAGAGATCTCTTTCTTTCAAGCTAAAGCCCAAATTATGATGAGAAATAGACAGGCTAATTAAAGGGTGTATAATTTTATTGTATTTGGATGTGGTAGTATTTGCTTTGGTGTATCCAAATACCATTTCTATACTACATAAGTATCTACCTAATTTACTAAAATATCCAAGAAATAGACAATTAACAAAATAATGCTACCAAATTTCTTTACTCATTTATGTAACTATGTTTCTACGTATGCTATTAGTTGGAACATTTGTAATGTTAAATTTGAGACAAAATTGGACTGAGTTAAATAAGTTTTAAGAAAATTAACTAAATTATATAAAAATTAAGTAAGTTAGTTAAGTTTTATGCTATTAGTTGCGCTCTATTATTCAACATGGAGTGATTGTGTTTGAATTAGTCGAGTGTATTTGATAAGAACCCCATTTGGATTTCAGTTAGATTACTTTAGTTGGTCAAAAGAAAATAATGAAGGCTTACCGTCCTTATTTTTAAATTTTGAAAGATGGTTGTCATTTTAGTTGAAACAAAATGGTTTTTCATTTTTTAAAACAAAATGAAGCCCTCTGTTATGTTTTTAACATATTATTCACCAATATGCTCTATGATTTTGTTCAATATACTATAACCCTATTTTTTTCACATGCATTAAGTTATCATTTTATTTCATACATAAATTTTAACATTTTTGTTTCTTCCTTTACAGCAAGACAGTAGCTTCACATAAATTGGACAAACCACCTCATGTTCCACCTCAGCCTTTAATCGCAAGAAGCAAGAAAGCATGTGAAGGGTGCTCTTAAGAATTCCTGCAAAGTAAAACGAGTGCGTAAGAAATAGAGGAATGTTAGGAGTAGAAACTCTATTTTATGCAATCTTATGCTTACATTTTCTAATTAGAAGTATCCTTTGTGCTAATCTAAGTTTTATAAAAATTAACTAAATTAAATTTTTTAAATTAAGTTAACTAATGTTATGAAAATTAACTATGTTTATAAAAAACAAGTGAGTTTTATAAGAACCATGTTCTCTATTTTGAAATCTTTGTTAAATTGTCAAAAAAATTGATTAAGTTTTACAAAAATTATCTAACTTTTATAAAATTAACTAAGTCAACTAAGCTTTATAAATATTAATTAAGTTTATTAAAATTAACTATGTTTATAGTAATAATAATACAATAATATTAATAATAAATTAACTAAGTTTAAAATAATTAACTAAGCTAATTAAGTTTTACAACAGCTAAGTAAACTAACAAAGTTTTTAAAATTAAATAAGTTTACAAAATTTAACTAAGTTATATAAAAGTTAACAAGTTTATAAAAATATAGATGCAGTTGTTGAATAAAATATTTAAAACAAAATTTACATCCATTTCAAGAAATTCCATGTGTTATTAATATCGATTCTTATGTTTATATAAATTAACAAAATTTTATAAAATTAGCTAAGTTAATTAAGTTTATATAAATCAACTAAATTTTGTAAAAATTAACTTAATTAACTAAGTTTCATAAAAATTAACTAAATTTATATAAATTAACTAAGTTTCATGAAAATTAACTAAATTTATATAAATTAATTAAGTTTTATATAAATTTAACTAAGTTAACTAAGCTTATAAAAATTAACTAGCCTTATAAAAATTGTCTAAGCTCATTTACTTGTTTTTTTTTAATATAAGTTTTATAATTGCTAATTGTTAAATTTATTTTTCATAGGTAGTTACGCATCTATGATGCATACAAATGTAACATGCTGCGATATATTGGCGATATGAAGTTCTTTTGAAGTAATAACTTTTTGGCTTCCACATTTAATCGTCGTGTGTAGTACGATCTTTTATCACTTGTATTATTTACACTTTAAATGTAACGTTCATAAAATATTATAGTATACTATGCATTATTTTGTATGAATATTAAATGGTTAGTTATTTTTGGTTTAATATGATATATACGATTGTGTGAAATGTTGCATTGTGTTTGTGTAAATCTATCGATTATAGTGTGATAATGGATATGTATGTAGTACGAAAGTGATTTTTAATAGCATCCAATTAAAGGTTTTAATAGCATTTGAAAAACGCTATAAAAGGATTTAACAGCTTCCAGAAACGATGTTAAAGGCAATAATATCCTTTTGGAAATGCTATGAAGGAAGTATAGCGTTTTTTGAACGCTTTATATCTGCATGTCATTATTATAACGGGCTTTGGTAGCATTTTAAACACTTCGTTAATAAATCATTTCACGGCATTTTAAAAACGCTATCAAAAGTCCTTTTTAATAGCATTTATTATAGAGTTTTTATTTTGCTATATAGATCCCTGACCTATTACAACATGTCCATATATGGCGTCTGTAAAAACGCTATCATAGCCTTTTATTGCGTTTTTTAACTGCTTTCCTACAGTGAAGCAGTTAAGGATGCTATCTAGTCGTGTCCGAAGGAGGTTAAGCTCCACTTTGTTGAACCAATTGAAATTGAGGGCAAGAAAAAGGGTAAATGATCATGGAAGAAGTTGAATTAGGATCTTAAGGATTGTATTTAATGTATATTATGGGTCCTAGATGTAACAACCCAACTCAAAACATGCCCTTCGTATTATGATGGGCCTTTTAGAGTTTTGGAGAAGTCTTTCTATCTCTAATGCTCTGTATTGATGTGGTGATTTGATATCCAAGGTGTACCATTAATTCCAAGGTAGTAGTCATAGTCAATATTTATATCCTATTATTATTTCTGCTGTGAGTTTAGAATTTATCAATCTCTGATAATGTTTATGCTTATTTGCAGGTACCAAATCCAATGACTATGCTTTGATGGACTTAGGTTTCGATTCTTGTCGAAATTTAGGCTTATTAAAGTATGGGTTGTTACACTATACCTTACTATAAAAACTTTGAAAGCTGCATGAAATGCAAGTGGAAAACTGAAGGTGAATTTCTTCATGTCTCGAGAGAAAATGGTTTCTTCTTTGTTAGATCCAATTATGAAAAGGACCATGAGAAAATCATTAGTCAAGGTCCATGGTTTTTTGATAAAAATCTGATAATTATGCAGACACTTGATACCAATATAAGAACTGATAAAGAACCTCTTTGCCTTCCTGTATGGATCAAACTTCCTGGTCTTAGTTTTAATGTGTGGGAATCTAAGCAATAAGTGCTTTAGTCGGTTCAATTAGAATTCCAATAAAGATAGACCTTCCAACGTCTAATAGAAGTCAGATTTCTATTGTTAGAATCCTAGTGGAACTTAAAGCTGATGCTGATTTCCCGTATGATATTGAGGGCATCTTTGAGGATGGTAGCACTATAGGCAAAAGGTGGAATTTAAGAATCCTCCACCTATGTGTGATAATCGTGTTTGTTTTGGACATTTTTAGTCTCAATATCCTATGATAAAATTCTAAGCTAAAGCTGATAAAAAGGAGAAAAATTATGATGAAAATGAGAAACAGAGTAGGAACACAATGAACGTTGAGGAGGGGAAAGAGATAATGACAATTAGGCTAATTCAAAAAGTAAGGACGATATTGAACTCGAGAGATTCAGAAAACTACAAGAGACATTGTTGAAGTTATGAAGTAGCTCACTGCAACGAAAGAAAATATTCAGAAAGAGTTAGAGGTACATATCCAAACAAGGGTTAGAAAGAGTAAGAAATCTGAAATTCCTACCGATAAAGGCAAAGAATCCATAGGGAATAGTGACAAATGCAGAGCAACACAAAGGTTGACTCTCGGTTCATAAATAGCAAGAAGAGATCTTAACAGAGGATGGTCAAAGTTCAAAAGATGCTCCATTCGAAGTTAATGGTGAATTGGTAAGGTATTTAGTTGTCATAAGGGGATAGAGAACCTGAGCACTCCTAAGGTGGTTATTAATAATAAAGCGGATGAAAGGCTGAGCATTGAAGAGAACACAATAAACATTGAAAGAGATAGTGTATCGAAGCTGACGGATTCTTAGTTTCCACTATTGATTTAGGGGGTGCCGTTTGCTGTGTTAGATATTTGTTAACCGGGTTATTAGCCCATCAGAATCCAGAAGAGGTCGTAACGAATTGGTTGAGTCAGGATGGCTCAAAACTCAACTGAAAGGGGTTAAAGCAACGACTGAGTTTGACGAAACCAAGAGACCAGTGTCCGTCTAATCCAACCAGCAGCTAAATACAACTAGTTAGTAAATCAACATTGAAATGGAACAACGTGCAACGAGACTACGCAAATAACTAAGATACAAGAATATGGAGACATCCCAAATTCTAAACCTCAGAAATATTCTAAGTGCTTGGATCACCAGCAACCCATACCCTATGGATCGCTAGCGATCCATGCAAAATGGAGTGTCGCAATGATGCATAGAAGAAGGAAAGGAGGCAGAAGGATGTTGAAAAAGCCAACTGTATGGATCATTAGCGATCCATACACTATGGATCGCTAGCGATCCATGCTTGCCTATGAGTCTTTAGCGAGCTAAATAAGGAGGCAATGGAAAAAAAGGAGCCAAGTCATTAGCTCGCGTATGAGCCAAGCCTATGGGTCGCTACCCATAGTTTTGGCTCGGATCGTGAGCTAAACCCCCCTTAGTTCGTTATATACCTACCTACGAGCAGTTGATGAAGTGGGTTGGCCAGAAGCTCTTTGATCCCTATAAATACCATCCTACATGCAACGCAAACGGGATCTTCTTGGGACTGGTTGCTGAAGCTCTACTGGAAACATTCTTCACTCTCTACCTCCTTCACAACAATCTCCGAAGGGATTCAATGCAGTTCTCCAGTGGATTCCAACTCTGGGGACCCAATCTACCTAAGGATCATCAAAACCTTGTAATCAAACACTTCTTGTAACAGTAACCGGTCTATAATAAAACTATAAAGTGGATGTAGATTTTATTAATAGCTGAACCACTATAAAAATTCTCTGCCTTCTTTCTTTTACTATTCCTTTTCTATATCTATGATCTATGATATTGCCCTGTCAGAATAGGGCCGGTGCTTTCAAACTCAAATCAGGGTGTTGATCCATTTTTTGGGTTAAAATTTTGGTGCTTTTAATGGGAACCTTGAATGAGATCTGAAGAATTAAAGTTTGAATCTAGGATTTAAAGAAAATGAAGAGGCCTAACACTGGATCTAAAACTGGAGCAAGTTAACCAGAGCCTGGAGGCAGCAAGGAAGTGTTCTCAAATTCTCATCAACCCAGATATGTGATTAGAAAGGAAATGGAAAGGATGATGAAAAAGATGTAGGATGAACTCTTAGCTAGACAACAGGAGATGATGGTTGGATTCTTCGAGAGGATGGAGCTGCAAGGGATGGCTAGATCTGTAGGGAATAGGAATCAAACTCCGGGGAACAATGCAAGGACTGTCGGAGTTGGGTTGGAGCAAGGTGGAGACTTGCCCACATGCCTAGAGCAACCGACACATGGGGGCAGCCTTGTAATCAACATGGAAATCGATGCCAACGCCGAAGTGACTATTGAAACACCAGAGATTGGTGTAGGAGCTAATCCGAATACTAGGTTGCGGGCAATGGAAGGATATGTACTAGAAATTCCTCGAAGGAACGAAGGAATAAATGAAGCTAGAGTCATAAATCAAAACATAGGTATGCTGCAGGAAGAGTACATCCTAGGATACCCCCAATGGGATGGGGGCAAAGTATTTCTTTAGGGTAGAAGCCTTCATTGGATGGTGAGAATAGAATTGCTGAATCGGTATGAAGATTCAGTAGAGGACCCATAGATCAGGGTCTGGAAGATGTGAACAGAAATCCATTTACTGCTAATATTCGAAACGTGAGAAATCCTCCAGATTTCAAGCTTTCGATACTGGAAATGTACAATGGAAAGACAGACCCGGCGATTCATATGATGAGATACATCCAACATATGGAGGTACACGGTGCTTCTGAGGAAGTGATGGGGGGTGCTTCCCTTATAATTAATAGATTTGGTTGTGAGGTGGTTTAGACAATTGAAAAATGGGTCCATAAGCACATGGACCTACTTAGTGAGCTGGTTCTTGAGATAGTCCAGGGTTCGTGTCTCACAATCAAGGAATGTACTTACAATCTCAAACATAAAACAAAGGCTTCGAGAGTACTTGAGTTATATAACAAGCTTCGGTGTGGCGGTGGCTGCGGTAGAAAAAATGAACCCATCATTTATCCTAATGGTAACAGTATCTAGAGTCGTGAATAAGACTGATTTCAAAGCCGCATTGAAAAGGTACCCACTGATGGATCTTGCGGAATTCTTTTACGAAGCTGAGAGATACCTACGTCAGGAAGATGCGGTAGCTGAGGATGAAGATGTGGATGCTGAAACCAATGCCTTCGAAGACGGGGGATTGTCCAGAGCTGGAATTGGAAAAGACAAATGGAAAAGGAAAGCCGACAATGACATCAAACACCCAAAACGACAGAGAAAAGAGCCAAGATTCTCTTCATACACTGACCTGGTTGAAACCACAGAGATGATATACTTGGATACAAGAGGGCAGAACCTCTATCCAAGGCCACCTAGGAGGGAGCCCACTGATGGAGAGAAAAGATCTGGAAAGTTCTGCATCTTCCATAAGCTGAATGGGCATGAAACGAATGAGTTTCGACATCTTCGTGATCTAATAGAAGAACTGGTCAGGAATAACAAGCTGCCACGGTATGTGAGGAACAAAACTAAGGTAGAATTGCAGGGACAACCCCCATTCGTGGCAAATAATATATCAAGAAGCGCCCACGGAGTTGAACCAAGGCAAATTATCCCATGATCGAGGTAAATGGGAGTCGGATTCAGTTCCAATGCTTTGTTTTATCATTTATTTTTCTGCACTTTTCTTTTGGTATGTAGACGATAATGATCAAAGGTCGCTTGCACATGTACAGGATCCCGAACGGTCCCTTAGCACGCTCTAAGTCGGATGCTTGAGAGAACTTAGGACAATAATAATCAAAGACCGCTTACACGTGTACGGGATCCCGAATGGTCCCTAGGCACGTCGTGAGTCGATGCCTGAGATGAACATTTAGGATTTCTACTTGCTTTGATTCCTGCTTGTTTAATTCTGCTTATTTATTTTGATTTGAATTTTAAAAAAATTCACATTGATTGTGATGACTGATATTGATCGCCTTAGAGTCCCACCATGGGACCGGAGTGCAAGGTGCAAGTCCCCGTGCCAGAGAGTGAGTGGATGGACTTGTACGATATTGATCGCCTTAGAGTCCCACTAGTGGACCAGAGTGCAAGAAGTGAGTCCCCGCATCGAAAGGTGAGCAGAAGGGCTTACTTAAACTCCCTTGACTTAACAAACAAACGATCCAAAGAGAGCGTCCCCTTAACTTAAAACATTAAACGATCTAGAGAGATCACACTTTAAACTAAACATCAAACAATCCAGGAAGATCACACGTTAACCTAAACATTAAACTATCCAGAGAGATTACGGAACAAACTTAAACGGTCCATAAAGATGGAAATTTAAAACAGATTTGGTTTTGCTAAAAGGATCTGATGCCTTATAAATAGAATAAAACGGATAAATTTTGGCTGAACACGGGATGACTTTGATATATGATGTGATATGAAGTAATTTTGATATATAATGTGATTTTGATATATGATGTGAAAACTCTGAATGCAAAGCAAAAATTGATAGTGATGTAAATCCTAAATGAACGCGGGACGATTAGAGGTGTGTAATGTAATTGGAGACATGCGATGTAATGACTCCGAATCAAATCGGAATGATTATGATGTATAGATTACACTTAGGCAAAGTCGGAAGTCTTAGGCTGTGACAGGTTCACAACGACTTGTGTTTGGCAAGAAAATTCGAAGGAACTGAACGACTCACCAAGGTTAAAGCTGCTAGAAAGCTCAACAAACCAAAAACTCGTTGCCATGATTTGTTCTAGAGCAAAGCAAACCTTTCATTCAAAAGGCGTGCTTTGAGGGGCAAGTGTTAGTCGGATTTATAGCCTGTCAGAATCCAAAAGAGGTTGTAATGAATCGGTCGTGTCAGAATGGCTCAGAAGTCAACCGAAAGGGGCTAAAGCAATGACTAAGTTTGATGAAACCAAGAGACCAGTGTCCGTCCAGTCCAATTAGCAGCTAAATACCACTAGCAAGTAAATCGTCATCAAAATGGAACAACGTGCAATGAGACTACGCAAACAACGACAATACAAGACTATGCAGACATCCAAACCCTAGAAATATCCTAAGTGTTTGGATCTCCGGCAACACATACCTGATGGATCGCTAGCGACCCATGCAAAATGGAGGGTCGATATGGTGCGTGGAAGAAGGAAAGGAGACAGAAGGATATTGCAAAAGCTAAGTGTATGGATCGCTAGCGATCCATACATCATGGATTGCTAGCGGTACATGCTTTCCCATGAGTCATTAGCGAGCTAACTAAGGAGACAATGGAATAAAGGAGCCAAGTCATTAGCTCACGTACAATCCAAGCCTATGTGTCGCTAGCGACCTATAGTATCGGTTCGAATCACGAGCTAAACCCTCCCTAGGTCGTCATGTACCTACCTGGGAGCAGTTGATGAAGTGGGCCAGCCCAGAAGCTCTCTGATCCCTATTAATACCATCCTACATACAACAAAAACGGGATCTTCTCTGAACTGGTTGTTGAAGCTCTACGGGAAACATTCTTCACTCCCTACCTCCCTCACAACAATCTCCGAAGGGATTCACTATGATTCTCCAGCGGATTCCAACTCTGGGAATCCAATCTACCTAAGGATCATCAAAGCTTTGTAATCAAATACTTCTTGTAATAGCAATCAGTCTATAATAAAACTATAAAGTGGACGTAGGCTTCATTAAAGGCCGAACCACTATAAAAATTCTCTGTCTTCTTTCTTTTACCATTCTTTTTCTATATCTATGATCTATGATATTTCCCTGTCAGAATTCAGGGTTGTGCTTTCAAACTCAAAGCAGGGTGTTGATCCATTTTTTGGGTTAACAATATTGACTGTTGTACTTCAAATGTGTGGGAGCCATGGCAGTACCCAACAGCAGCCGTACTATACCTACAACTCTCAAACAAGGAGTTTCATCATCATCGAATCCCACATCCCCTTTTTTACAAGTTTTTAAGAATCCTAGCAATAGTTTTAATAATGTTAAATTTGTGCGGGTATAGGGATTATGTCAAGGAATCAAATTATGCAGAGTAATCCAAGTAGTCCAATGAGAATATGTGGTCGAACATAAGGTAGCATTCCTACAAGCCCCACCAAGGACAATTCAGAATTGAATAATGTGAAATTTAAACTACTAGTGGAAAACAATCCTACTTGGGAGTACTTAGAGAAAAAGAAAGGGGCGGAGTCAAAACGTATGACTCAATGGGGAATGGAGTTAAGGAGTCATAATAAACTCAATAAATGATGATACTTTGCTAGAATGTTAAAGGGCTTCACAAGCCCTCTAGAAAGTTAGATGTAAAAAGTCATGACAGCCATAAGGTGAGTTGTGTGGGTTTACTAGAAAATAAACTCAAATAGAATGAAATTGTTAAATGAAGTCATCAATTTAGTATTAACTAGAGGATCATTAGTAATGTCGAATGCTACTGTAAATGTAGAATCTTATATTTAGTTGACTAAAAAGCTTGGGAATCTGAAGTTATGTCTATGAGTGACCATAACTTTTCCATTTCTCTAATGAAGCTAGATCAAACAGTTTTTATTTTTTCCTTTATTTATGGCCATAATTTTGAACAATTAAGGGACGGACTTTGGCTTAATATGGAATACGATGCATGAAGAATTAATTGTCCTTGGTTTCGTACATGTGATTCCAATTGCATCAAGAGTGTTAATGATAAATTAGGGGGTAAGACAGTGCCTGACAGTAAGATGCAGGAGATAAACATTTGCGTGTTTTGGATTGGGATTTTTGAACTAAATATTAAGGGTTTTAAATATTCATGGTGGTTTGGTATGGAGAAAAATACAATGATAAGGATTGATAAAGCTTTAGCCAATATGGATTGGCTGAAACACTTTCTGTTGTATAAACTTAAATACATACCTTCTTGATCATTCGCTTATTATTGTTCATCTAGACCAACCTCGATTTCAATGTTCTAAGAGCTTTAGATATATGAATGGATGATGTAGTTATGATGATTATAATTTACTCCTTAAAGATGTGTGGTCGATGAGAACTGAAGGTATTGCCATGTACAAAATTTTGAAATGCCAAAAAAATATGTAAGGAATTACTTAAGCTTTGGAGTTGGAATAAAAGAGACAACAATAAGAAAATTTCAGATCTACTTATGCTCAACTACAAAGAATGCTTGAAAATAATCATGATGTTCAAATAACAAAAGGTCTACTTGATGGAAAAACTAAATTAGAAGAGGCTCTTAGAAGGGAATATCTTGACACTATGCAAAAGGCTAAATGCGATTGGCATCCTTTTAGCTATGAACCAACTTTATATGGTAAGATGTCTAATCAAAGATGTAGAAATGAGTGGAGACCAAGAATGAATGTTAATGGAGTGATTTGTGATTCTATAAATGATTTTGGCGAAGGGGCAGTGGTTCATTGTGTACGATTGTTTAATGCAGTTGCAACGGCCTATCTTCCAATCATAACATTCAAGAGAATTATTATTTATTATGGTAAAAAATTTCTAAACGATGAAATAGATGTGGAAGAGGTCAAGTTGGTAGTTTTTCATATCAATGATAACTCAATAGCTGGTCCCGATTGTGTTAACACTAAATTCTATAAAACTCATTGGCATGAACACAAACATGATCTCGCTCTTATGGTTCAAGAGGTTCTATAGTCAAGTAAATTAATTAGAGAAAGTAATCATACATTAATTTACCTCATTCCAAAGACAAAAGATCCAACAGAGATACATGATTTTCAACATATCTCATGCTTTATAAAATCATAGCGAAGGTCCTGAGTAATAGGCTAACTTTTTTCATGGATGCCCTTATATCTAGTACCCAGTATGCTTTTATAGAAATAGGAGTATTATGGATGGCATCTTATTAGCCCATGAGTTAATGCATGGTTTTTACAGGAAAAATAATTATAACATATGCCTCAAACTATATATCAGGAAATCTTATGACTTAGTGAAAAAGAAATTCACAGTTCACATTATGGACTCAATGGGTTTTCACAGATAAATAGAAAAATTTGATAAACGAAATGATCTGGTCTCCAAGTTTTTCAATGGCTTTCCAAGATGGTAGTTATGGATTCTTCAAAGGTGGAAATGGCCTGCATCAAGTTGACCCAATTTATCCTCTTTTGTTTATATTAGTGGAGTATTTCATTATTTTGATGGATCAACAAGTGGATAATGGATCGTTGAATCTGAGCTTAAATGTCAGTCCTAAAATATCACATCCCATTTATGTTGATGATATTCTTAACTTTGTAAAGGTCGACGTAGGAAGTGTTGTAGCTATTAAAGAAGTTTTTGAAGAATTCTATAAAGCGACGAGGCTGCAATTAAATGTCATGAAATCGACAATTTTCTTTAGTGGTGGTTGTGAAAATAAAAGTTTAATTTGTGATATTTTACAGATTAACAAGGGGATACTTCTCGTCCATTATCTTGGAATACTGCTACCAAATGTGAACCTTAGACACAAAATTTTGGTGCTTTATTGGAGAAAATTAAATTCAGGATTGAAATTTGGGAAGCGAAGCTCTTAAGTTTAGTGCATAGAACTGAATTAATTAGGTCAGCTATCTATCTCGTAATTCAATATTGGATGCAATGCTTCAATCTACCCAAAAACACGATTCATGAAATTATTCAAACTTGTTCAAACATTTGGTGGAAATTGAATGTTAGTAAATTAACTTGATCTATATCATGCAGGAATAAAAAAAGTGAGACTTTGTCTTAAAAGCTTTGAGGAATTTAAAATTACATTAAGTATCGAAAATTTTTGGAGAATTCTAAACAAGAAAGGTATCTAGGCAGAGTTTATGCATCATAAATATGTTAGAAACCAATTACTTTGGGAATGTATAAGTTGTAATGATGACTTAGGGGTATAGAAACACATTTAAAAGATAGGCAGGAAGCGTTAAAATGCATAGATATAAAATTGTGGACAGTAAAAGTACAAATTTATGGTACGACCCTTAGTTGAAGGGTAGTGATCTAATTAATAAATTAGGAGTTAACCTGAGAATGATTGTCAGAAGTGAACGAATGATTCTTGATGATATTTTAGAGAGAGGGAGATGGAAGATAGACAAAGTTAGCTTTCTAAAAAGCCTTAAAAATGAAATGGAAAGTGTTAAAATTAACCAGGAAGAACATGAGGATTTTTGGACATGTTTAGATAAAAGAAAATTTGTGCTGAAAAGAGTTGTTGGCAATATTCGAGTTAAATATGACAAAGTCTTTTGGTATAAGCGGGTTTGGTGCGGTATCAACTATCCTAAGGCTTTGATATGTGCTTACAAAGCTTTGCTTAACTTTTTACCAACTAAAAACCGGCTAATTCAACGCCTACTTAAAATTAACCCCTCATATGTGTTATATATGTGAGTGTGAACCACAAAATACATCTCTCTATTCTTTGAATGTAAATTTTCTACGCATGTGTGGAAGTGGTGTAGGGTCAAACTACTTTGGCCTACAAACTAGACAGATATTTTGACTCTGGACTCAGAAATACATAACATTAAACAGCAGTTTCAAGTCAAATGTAAGAGTCATGATATAGCTAAAGTGGTTTTTTAAGTGTGTACTTGGTCTATTTAGAAGGAATAGGATGATAAAATTGTCTCGTCAACCAAGCAAAAAACAAAACGCAATCTATGTGATTGCATTTTAGCATGGTGAAAATCAGAATGAGTAGATCTAAATAACAATTTTGCAAGCATAAAGGATGAGAGTATATGTAATCAACGGGTTTAGATCAGCATACCCTCCAGTTCAGGGTGAACTAGGTTTTTCTCCTTGTGAATGGAACTACATGCTCTGGACACTGGAATTTCTGCATTTTTGTTCTCGGAATTGGTTCTTCTCGTTCTTGTACTTTAATTTACATTATTCTGACTTTGCAAGTAACCATTCCTTACATGGAAAAGGCTTTTACATCAAACCAGGAAAAGTAAGGTCGATAAAGTTGATTTATGCAGCGAAATATTTATCTGGTTTTGAGGGTTAGTGGCTTTCTCATACTTGGCTTCAGATGTGTTAACTTTATCAGAGAAACCAGTGTCATGCGAGACATTGACTTATTCGAGTACCCCAAATTACATATTGGTGGTTAATTACAACAATGAAAAAATATACTACATAATCTCAGTCTTTAGTGGTCAAATGAGGTTGGATCCACATTCCATAAGTGTTTTCGTGCTCATCAAAGTGAAAATGATGCTAGAGTAACCCGGATCTACATAAAAAACGGAGCTAAAAATCAAACAAGGCAAAATCTAATTATATTACTCTACAAAGAAGTGAAATTTGAGAGAAAAAGTGGTTTAGAGTGTTTCTTGAGGTCGATGTTAGCGGATTGAAGCATTTTTTCCTTGAAAAGAAGAAGCTTGAAGGTCAAAGATTGAGTTTTTTTTATTTTATATCGCACCGGCATTAGAACTGATGAAGATGGAAAGAAAACTTTATATGAGTTTGCATTTAATGAATGATTATAGGTTTTGCTTCTGGAGCGTTCGATTGTGTAGGTTCATACCCGATTTTATATTTGTGAAAGCAATAGGCTGATTCTTTTTCTTTGATATTATGGGCCTTGGGCCATTGTATATTTTGTATATATACTTATTTTTATTAATAAAGGAAATCAGAGGCTTTCTTTTCAAAAAAAATGCAAGTAAATGATGAAAAAAATATGATAAATTGTGGAAGAATACATAAACTATAATGAAACGATAAAATTCTATGGCAATGTATCATTTTAACACGAACTACTATATTTGATTTTCTAGTTCACAAAATGCTATTGCAAATCTATAATAACATTAAAACATAAAATGTTACTACGATATAGCATTATAATACTAAATGTGATATTCAAATGTCGAATTTACATAATGTTACAGCATACATTAAAAGACGAAAAGATACTAAATTGTAGCATTAATAGAAAATATTATATTCAATTTTCCACTTCAAATTATATCATTATAAATAGCATTGAAAAATTAAATGCTAGTATACGTAGCATTAAATAATGAAATGTCATACACAGGTATTAAACTGCAATGTTGAAATAATACATAAAAGAACATTATAAAAATGATTATTGTTAGAATGCTAACTACAAGTAGCATTAAAAATATCATAGTAAAAATTATGATAATTAGTATGTTTTAACAAATTCATGTAATAAAATGATATATACGAATAGCATAATGTAGACTAATTTATTAAAAAAATTGATCTATATAATGATAGTACACAATACACAATGATATCGCAAATCAACCTTTCATGTTTAATTAGTTTTTTTTTTTTGGTTCAGTGTCACTCCTCCATCGTTACTTTCAGCTCTAATCAAATTAGACATTTCATATATACACTACTTAATTACAAAATTTTAATCCATATAATATCACTACAAAATGGTATTACACTATCATTCGATGTGTTTAATTCTTTTCTACGAGCATTATCACACGCGCTTCGCGCGTGAATTATTTTTTCATAAATTATATGTTTAACATATTTAAGATGAATAATTTATTCAAATATTTAGTCATATTTTTGCGATTAAATGATATGTAGTTAGTCTGAATTTTTATTTAGTGCTTCAACGTCTAATTTGTTAATTTGATTTTTTATTTCTATCATAATTAATAAAAATCGAATTTGTGAAAAAAGTTTGTTTGTGAGATCTATTTTTTAAGTGATATTAAGATTTGGTAATACTTGTAGATGTGGGTTTTGAATTGCTAAACAAAGTTTATTTATTTAATTCTACTTTTAAGCGATAGTGAGATTTAGTCATATTTATAAAAGAGTATTTTGAATTGGTAAATGAAGTTTATTTATTAGATCCTATTTTTAGGTGATATTAAGATTTGATAATATATGTAGAAAGGCATTTTTGGTAGTTCACGCTTACACCAAAAAAATGTGACACCAAAGGTATTACAACTATTATTAAAGATTTGGACATTGCTTCTTCTTTTTAAATGGTACTTGGATACAGCATGCTACTGGGACAACAAACACAATTCATATGTCGATATATGTTCGAATCACGTTACACAAGTTTCAAACTTGTGACCTCTCGTACCAAAGTTGAATCAGTTAATCACTGGAACAATGATGGATATCTGGACATTGCTTCTTTATCACTATCTTCAGCTCTAACTATCTTCAGCTCTAGTCAAATCAAACACCACTTCTTCATCGTTCTTCATATCATCACTCCCGCATTCTCCATCAACTCCAATGGCATCATCATCAACAACCCCTCTCTTTACTATCAATAGCCACCGCAACCAACAACCATCGCCAGACCATCTAATGTCATCGCCACCATTTATGTGAACCCTCTTCTATCACCATAAGCTGCGATATGGACTAGGGTTGTAAATCATAGTTTTGTTTCATTTAGCACATGTGACGGATCGGATCATGAAATGAAAAATGCTTGTAGACCTAGACCATTTCGGTCAATAGTTTGCCCTTAAGCTAATCTGGAAATTTTGTATTCTTAGCAAAATTCAACTTTTAGCCAATTCTTAAAACAATTTTCCCTTTCTTTTTTCTTAACAAGTCCATAACTTTAAATAATATCCAACTAAAAAGTAACTATCCAAATAACAATTGGAATAATTAAAACCGATGTATTTTGTCTTTTGATTCAACTAGTGGATCTAATTTAAATTCCAAGCAACTTTACCGGTTAACAAAGAAAATGCAAAGTAGTCAAACTTCGAACGGCAGGAGAAACATAAAGTGCGGTCTGGATACAAATTTCAAGCATTTCGATTGGATAAACACACCTAAGAAACCAAATTGTGGGTCCGCATGACTTTTGTCAATGCAACGAGAACCACAACTGGTGCAGCTGGAGCGGTCCTTTCGGATGATACAGAAAAGCAAAACCGTAAACACGAATCCATTGCTTCTGGAAATTTAATAATCCATCTGTAAACTGCAAACATGATGGAAATAGCATTATGTAAATAACCAGTATCTCACATAGACCAACATACCTAACTGTATGCTTTCGAAATAAATATTTGAACCAACCATGTCATAGGTCCGATATTTTTCTTACTGTAGCATGTGAAATAAATATAAAAAATGACTATATTCTAGAACATGAGAAACAAATTCAAATGCTAGCATTCTTCTGCCACATAGACAGGTGTTCAATTTTGTTCAGTAAGAACTTCACTTTATTATTATCATACATTATAACAAAAAATATAGATTAACTCGGTTTCCTCTGCCATTCATAGCATCACACACTTGAATACGGCAGCAAATACAAATGCAGTAAACCAGCAAATGCAAATCAATAAAAGCCCTCATTTCTTCAAAAATGTAGCACTACACTGGGCCATGATCTTCGAAGCCCTGGTAATCGAATCCGTCATGTAGAAATTCTCCACAGCCGGTTTAAAATCCTGGTTCAAATCCACCGTCTCCTTCACATCCGGCTTCAAATCGAACCCTAACGTGGACTTTTCCCTATCATCAACCCGCAACAAATTCGGAGCAACTTGCTCGATTCTAGCCCTGACACCTTCAATAGAATCGTAAGGAAGTCTAACACCTGTCATCTCAGACAATGCCCTAACAATCTTCCAGTCATCTCTGGCATCACCTACTGTGGGGACTGCAGGAGTCGTCCACTGTGCACAGCCCTCTGTATTTTCGTACGTGCCTTCTTTCTCCGTAAAAGCTGAAGAAGGCAGAATTACATTTGCCCGATATACCCCTTTATCACCATGGTGACCTTGGTAGACTACAAACGCATCTTTTGGAAGTTTTTCTACGGATATATCATCCGCTCCCATTAAGTATAAGAATTTAGCATTAGGGATGCATTCATTGGGGTTGGAAACAAGTCCGAGATCTAGAGAAGCAGCCTGAGCAGCGTTGTGGAGTAGGACGTTGAAACCGTTCCAATCGGGAGTTGTGAAATTTCCTATTTTTGCAATTTTTTCGAGGGTGGAGATGAGGGCGTTTTGATCGTTTCGTGCGAAAAGGCCTGCTCCAAGGATTAGGGCGGGATTCTTGGCAGAGAGGATTGCGGAGTGGAAAGGGTGTCTTCCTTCAGCGATTTCCAGGAGGGTTTTGGGGCCTGCTCCAAGGTATTGATGGTCGTAGTTTAAGTCGGTTGGTGGGCCTATGTAGCCTACTTTTGCTTGATTTGCTCGGACAGTTTTTCGTATTCTTGCGTTTACCATTGGTGCTTCAACTCTAGGCTGTATAATATACATACATGATACATTAACTTTTTTAGGTACAAAAAATAGTAGATACGTGCTAACTTGTAACATCTCCAATCCATATCTTATGTTATGGCATGCATCTAAAATTTTCATGGCTGTTAAGTGGAAATATGAAACATTGATGTATAATGATTTTATCCAATGCGGAATTTTAAAAGTGCTAGATATGCTTAGGTGCAACCTTTTAGAAGTCGAAAGAAAAAAATATTTCAGTTTAAGACCGACTAGTGTTGAAAAATGGCTGATGTGTCCAGTATCTTTGACAACTACAATAAGCTATTTTCGTGTTGAAGCTGTTTTAAAAAACATGTTAAATAGTGATGTGGCATTCAAATTATAACGCAATTACAAATGGGTTGGTTATGCTCTAAAGGATGATTGCTAAATTTTAGTCATTTAGTTTTTCAATTCAATGCTAATTATCTGTGATCTGAACCATTTGATTGTTACTCAAGGAAATAATTACAACTATGGCATATAACAGAAACCCTGAAACCGCTACTCATGCAATTTCAGTTCATGTATTTAGTGAGCAATTAAGATTTCCTAGTTAAACACGTATTATTCTTTCAATTCAATGTACGCTTTTTTTTTGGATAAACGGATAAGATATAAGTTTTTTTTTTCCTTGTTCCTTGCGCAATTCTACCAATAATTTGAAAAAACCAAAAAGTCAATACTTCACCGGTCATGGATTAATTTATAGCAGCACAGGTGCTTGTAATCATTGGGCATGCTTTACATATTAGCGCACTCAGTTTATGTACACAGGTATACACAAAAAACACGATATTACAATTTCTGCATACCTGGCTACCAACAATAAGGAAAAGATCAGCCTTCTCAAGGCCAGAAATATGTGAATTCATAAGGTAAAATGAACGCAGATCAGCTTGAGGGTTTGGACCATTTCCTTCGCATAAAACATTATTTGATCCCAATCTGTTTAGGAAATCTTTTAGTGCCATCATTGACTCAGCATCAGAAAGCTTTCCTGCTACTCCTACAATCTCTTCAGGCTTAACTTGATGTGCCACCTCAGCAACAACAGCAAGAGCATCACGCCACGACACAGACTTGAATCTTCCATCGGGTCCACGAATCATGGGATCGTTTAGCCTTTGCCTTTTGAGACCATCATAGCAGAAACGTGTTTTATCAGATATCCATTCCTCATTTATATCCTGTATATGATGTGCATAAAGTTCCACAATAGAAAATTACAGAAAAACAAAATATAGTAAAGGCTAAAGCTAGCGAGCAGCTAGAATGTGTGGATTGCTCAATGCCAACAAAGCAAAGAACTGGAAAGCTACAAAACAGATATGAGGATGCGGCATGCAAGTCATTTCCTTGTAGGGCATTGGAACAATCGTTAAAGATCAACACCAATCTAGAAAAGGGAAATGTTATAGCTAGATTTGTAGGTTTAGTTACTTCAGAAAAGACTCGATGCACTATCAAAGAAAAGTACCACGCCTGACAATGGTGGTGGTAAATTTGAGAAACTTATGAGTTTTGAATTGACACATAAAGTGACTGAGACTTGGTCGATCATATCATCACCCTGCCTGTGGTTTATATTTTCAAATTTGTGTAGTGTCAACTTCATGTGCTACTTAAGTCTGGACCCAGCTTCATGTGCTACTTAAGCATAAAAGTATAGCTTTAGCAGTAGAAGTTCTTGTTAAGATTCAAAAGAGGCATCTCTTTCATCACAGTTGTTTCCTCCCTTTCTTTCTTTCTTCCTATTAACTCCTACAATGCATCTATTTTCAAATGATATCCATATTTCTTTCACCCTAGTGCATTTTCTGAGCAAGTTTACATGACAGTAGAATCAGTTTGAATCAGTACACAATTAGTTGCTCAGTTCAACACAGCTATGATTCATTTCTTACCCAAATACCACTTGCTACAGTTTATACTGTTGCAAATTTATTTTTTAAATTTGCCTTATTCTTAATGATAGTGAGCTTAATAACTCTTGGATTTCCTACAGCTCAATTAGATATAGTCGTTGTAATAATATGAAATATATTTATGTAAACAGGATATACATTAGTGAAAATGTGGTAGGTATAGTCTTTGTAGTAAAATTAAGTATATGTCGGATTATAAAAAGTAACAAGAAGGAAAAAGCAGAGGAAAAACAGACCACAAAGGAGAGAATGCTACTAATATAGTACAATGTGACAAATTATGATTAACTTGAGCAGAAGATGGGATTGGCAACAATATTTAGCTTGTGTACTGTAAGAAGCTCTCATCAATCCAGTTAGTTAAAAAGAGAAGGTACCTCATTCAAACGTGGAAGTATACGCATGACTTCTGGTCCTCTACTATCGATTCTTATATTAGATCCAACTGCATCAGTTACATCAATGCTTTCTGTCCCCTTCAGTTCCCAGTTCCTAGCTTTGAAAGCATAAGGTTTTGAAGTAAGGGCACCGACAGGGCATATATCTATCACATTTCCTGAGAGTTCACTGGTCATCAATTTTTCAACATATGTTCCAATTTCTTCTCCACTGCCACGCCCTAGCATACCAAGGTCTTGAACACCAGCAATCTCAGATGCAAATCTTACGCACCTGCAAGTGTTCATTGTGTTTTAGCAACAGAAATGATTACAAGATTACAGTTGGCATTCATTAGAAAATAGTTCGTCTTGTACATCTTCAAACCCAAGGACCAACTCGTGTGTGTTTGTAAAACGAATAAGTTTTTAGATCCAAACAATAATGAAGATAGGATAAATATACAAAGAGCGTAATTAAAACAATTGACGTGTAGTAATATCAAAATATGCATGTTGATAGCTAGATCACCAGAAAATTTGACACATGAAATGATGAGGGATTCGGGTTTATATCAATCGATAACATTCGGACTGGGGAAACCTAATAGCGATATATTCATAAAGGGAAATTGGTGAGAAACTCCAGCTCTTCAGCAGACCATTAGCTATTAGTGTGCTACGTGTGTCATTTCTTTCCTCTAGGTACTCTCTTAAACATGTTTGACAGAAAGTCTCTATATACTGAAGCATCTTGAAGTCTGTATACACCTTCCATGTTGCATATGACACCAACATTTTTTAATAGATGCACATCTAGTCTATCCTGTGTATCTTTAAATTTGCATGTAATATATACAAGACTTTTGTCAAATCTATAAAGCAGTGTTGTTTTTTTAAATAAAAAAGCTGCATGCTTGATTTAATAAAAACGCTATATGCTTGATTTCCAGGCATAAGGCAAAACGATTCACATTGAATTGCTCAATTCTTCTTACTGACAAAACCCACCGAAAGGATGCAAGCACAAAACCGAGTGCTGATAGCAGTACACTATATTTTAAACATTTACCGCAAATATAATTCAATGATCTTATAATCTTCTTACCTACACAGAATAAAAGGGTATTTATAATTTTTTCATGTGTAATTTACTTTTATAGCCATTAATAGCCATCATGTATCATTGTTAATAGTTGATTTTAGTTTAACCTATTTGAAAAGATGAACAAAACAAATAGCTAACTGATGTGAATTCATATTGTGCAGGTCGATGATACAATCATACCAAATTATTTCAAAGACAGGACATATTTGCTAGTCGTAATAGTCGAACAAATGCACGCATGCCAATGTAAATAAATAAAACATAATTGAAGATTCAAATCAGATTATTGAGCTTCATTTATAAACTTTCTCATCAGTTCTTTTTAGGGAAATAATGTTAATGTTATTTATAACACAAACCTTGTGCATTGAATGCAGCGAGTCATAACTGTCTTGACAAGCGGCCCTAAATTCTTGTCAACTACAGACCGTTTCGTCTCTGTGAATCGCCCACGATCTGATCCAAAAGCCATTGACTGATCTTGGAGATCACACTCACCTCCTTGATCACAAATTGGGCAATCTAATGGATGGTTCATTAGCAAGAATTCCATCACTCCTTCCCTTGCTTTTTTTGCTATTGGAGTGTTGGTCTTAACTTTCATTCCTGCACAGTTTAAAAAAATAATTCAAAAGTAGTTGTCAGCAGGATGTGTGCTTTCGCCATCTGGGAATTGTTATTTTTGAGTTAGTATATATCTCGTTTCAGATTTACAGATATACTTGGTTATTTACAGCCATCTAAGAAGTTAACCTCAGATAATATTTGCCCAATTCTTAGCAATACCAAATCAGACATACCTATCAGGACAATAATGTGTCACTCAACTTGGAATTCAATTTGGTAGCCTGCATATTGTTCCAACAAACTCAACTAAAATTTTGGATCCAGTATATTAAATGTCAAATTAGAGTTCAAAAAATATTATATCTATTACTAACTGTAATCAAAGCCTTAAAATTCAACCATGATGAAGAAAATGATGAAAGTATCTTCTTTGTGAATGTTTGGAATCAAAGCCTTACGAATCTGTAGCCAGACTGGTCAATCAAAGTCTCAAAAATATTGAGGCTATTTGTTCTGAATATTTACATGTCTAACTAAAAACATATAACATAATTGAAGCCCAATTGCTAATGCGCATTCAAATGAGAAGCATATAACAATCAGATGATACATCAGTTCAAATGTTATGGAAAATTTTCCATCAGACTAGGCGATATATAACATATTTTCAACCATGGAACATATTATTATTAACATGTTTTATTGTTGTCGCTTCGACTACGATCGGGTTCATCAGTATAGCATATAAACAACCAAGTACAGAAACCAAAACTATTATTGTTTTTTTTGCTCTTTGGACCAATGTATTCAATATTTGTTGCCAA